>OY728156.1:1948595685-1958595685 GCA_963277665.1 Viscum album | reverse complement strand
CACCTCTACCACCTTAACCACACCTCTCAAGCCATTTTCTCAGCCATGTTCTGCTCATTTCATCTCTCCACATACCTCTCTTCATCATATAATCCTTACCTTATGTAGGAATCTCTTCAAGAAACCCTTTTGGTTCAAACCAAGAGGAGTTATCCGATTTAAAGGTAAAGTCTTCTCTAATGTTTTTTTGTTTTATTTTGATTCTCCAACCCCCTAAACTCTTTTTATTAATTTATTTTGTAACAAAAAGATTATCTTCAATATACTAGGATGTTGTTATAATATGTATTCGACCTACACTTACAGACACCTCCGTCTAATGGTTAAAGAACATACTGTTTCTGTGGATGGCGAATTACTGCCTCACGAAACGATGATTGTTCAATATTCTTTTAACACCTTTAAAGGTGTCCATTAATATGTCAATATATTTATATTTGATATATAATATGTTTATGTTTTCCTTATGCTTTTGTATGTTTCTTTTATGGCATACCTTATGGTTTCTATTATGGGTAACACGATATCTTCATTTTTGGAAGTGCGGACTACCGCCCCCTCAAAGTGATTTGATTCGTTAATGCCATATGTGGGACATATAAATGATGGATTTAATGATATTATATATGATATTATACTGTAATTATAACGTACCACTATATCATTATGATTTCATTACATTAAATATGAAATATAAATGAAAGTAGTGTTCATGCGTACGTACGGCTTACCATCTCCATGAACGGTGCATTTCATTTATTTCCACTAAATGTTATGTAAAATTATAAATGCATGTATATACTGTATATATATTTTATATATTATATCTACATCATGAATATAATTATGGATATAATGGATATTTTACCACATGAACAACTTGTAATTATAAGGATTTTATTTTTTATTCAAGTACCAATGATCGACCAAACGACGGTTATTAAATTATATAATTACATAGTGTTCATAGCATGGTAATAAGTGATATAAAAGGAATAATAAACTTGAAAAATGTTCTTATGAAAGCATAAATTAACTCAAGTTTATTATTCAAGAGATTAAAGAACGATCGAGTCAAGTCGGCCACGAGGTAAGGGACTTCGTCTCAATCTCCTTTCATTGAGGCATATTTTGTTTTATACCCAACCTTCTTTTATACGGTGTCTAAACCCCTTTGATTTTTACTTTTATTCAAAATGAATATTTTTATACAAATCATTTTACTAAATGACAAAAGGGAATGTTTTTGTCGTATGTATGCAGCGACAACGACTTCTCCGCCGCCGTGACCATTATTTGAGTTTCAGCTTCCTCTACAAGCCATAACTAATTTTAAATGAAAAATAAATACCATGTTTTACTTTTATTTTATTTTAGTATTGAAAATGGTTATGATAATTTTTTTATTATATCAATGTGTTGTATTGATATCTTGTGATTGAAATGTGGAAATGTTATGTTTCCATTATGCATGTTTTATGTGATACGATTATGTTATGGTTCTTGGGAATTGTTTATGAAGACGGGTGGTTCCACGATAAACTAAGGGAGGGTGAGCCTAATATAGCTCTCAAATGCATTGGGTAACGCGAAGGGGTTAAACGCTAAGGTTTCTTTGAAGAGATTTTGGAAATATACTGTGATGGGTATTCCAAACGTAACCATGAGGGTTACTCCCTACGTAAGAATGTTATGAATGCCTCAAGTTACCTTTATGTCTTATGGTTTCTATGATTTATTCATTATTTGATGAGGTATGTTAAAGTGCTTATGTTTTATGGGTAAAGTATGATTTCATTGATTCTTATGTATACATGGACTAATGTTTTCATTCTGTATTTTTATATACCTTACTGAGCATTTGTTTTATACACAACCTTCTTTTAAATGGTGTATAAACCCCTTTGACTTTTAATTTTATACAAAAGGAATCTTTTTATATGAAGCGTTTTAGTAAATGACAAAAGGGAATGTTTTTGTCGTACATATTCGGCGACAACGACTTCTCCGCCGCTGTGATTATTATTTGAGTTTTGGCGTCCTCTACAAGCCATAACAATTTTTAAATGAAAAATAAATACCATGTTTTAATTTTCTTTCATTTTGGTATTTAAAATGGTATTGAAAATGTTTTTATTATATCAATGTGTTGTATTGATATCTTGTGATTGAAATGTGGAAATGTTATGTTTCCTTTATGCATGTTTTATGTGATACAATTATGTTATGGTTCTTGGGCATTGTTTATGAAGACGGGTGGTTCCGTGATAAACTAATGGCAGGTGAGCCCGATATATCTCTCCAATGCATTGGGTAATGCGAAGGGGTTAAACGCTATGGTTTCTCTAAAGATATTTAGGGAATATATAGTGATGGGTATTCCAAACGTAACCATAAGGGTTAATCACTACGTAAGAATGTTATGAATGCCTCAAGTTACCTTTATGTCTTATGATTTATATGATTTATTCATGATTTGATGAGGTATGTTAAAGTGCTTATGTTTTATGGGTAAAGTATGATTTCGTTGATTCTTATGTATACATAGACTAATGTTTTCATTTCGTATTTTTATATACCATACTGAGCTTTTTATGCTCATCCCAAGTTTTTGAAATGTTTTTCATAGGTCAAGGTAAAAGTACATGATGCATTGACAGTGTCGAGGAAGTGTCATGAATGAATCCATGTTTTGTTTTAAATATGTCTCCTTCGATGGGAAAAAAGAATACTGTCTTTTATATAACCGCCTTGTTTAAATGTGGAATGTAATGCATGATTTATGATCTAATTCTCTAAAACTCTAAACCTGAAAAGATACTCAATGTGTAATCTTGTAATAACTCAAGATTATGTATTGTTTAAGGTTGGGGACCTATAGAAATAATCCTTTATTTTTTATTTTATTTAAAATAAAAAATTATACTTTTTATTTACTATATAAAATTGCATACACAAATATATATATACACACATATAAAAATAATCTTTATATATAAATATTTGGGTCAATAATCAAATATATATTTATGTGTATATTATAATATTTGTAAATAAATTCATATATGAAATTATTAGTGAGTGTATGTGTGAAATATAAATTTTTACATGTGTGTGAAAATATGTGCACTAATGTGTGTGTGTTTGTGTTAATATTAGGTAAATACACAATATATAAATTTATTTTTATAAATATATCGTTATTATTAAATATTGTATATAAAAATATTTATTATAAATAATTATAAATATATTTTGAAATATATAAATATATAGTTCTCTTTGTAAATATGTATAAAATATATATGTAAATATAAAATATATAGACATATTTCTAAAATATTTTAAAAAATAATTGTATAAATGTCTGTAATTATATGAATAAATTATTAAATAAAAAATAATTATGTATATATATATACATGTAAATAAATAGTTATATCTTTAAATATTATAAAATCATGATGGTTTAGTGGTAAAAATTTTAGGTCTTGAAGGAAGAGTTCAGGGGTTCAATTTGAGACATGAGCAAGGCTGAAGGGTGTGAAAAGAACCGATAAATACATTTGAATGAACTGATAAAGGGGGTGGTATTAAATAAGGATGTTAGTTGGGTTTGTGGGGGAACATAGGACTAATAAAGGTGGGGTCAGAGAATTGATAAAAAGAGGGTTGGGTTGAACCACAAAATTTCCAAAATATTTTTTGAATTTGATCAGCCCTATCAAAAGCATTGACAAAGGCCACCTTTATAAAGAATCAATAAATGTTCTCACTCTCAACACTAAAAAAGCATCGATAAAGGTGGAAATTATCATTGATTTTATTAGTACTGCTAAATCTGACGTGTTTCTAAGGGTTCTTATCCTATCAGTGATTTTAGCACTAAAAACACATTTCTGGTTCTTTTCAAAGCACAATATATTTTAGTGATTGTTGGATCCAAGGATTTTCATATTGTGTTGATTTATATAAACACTTCTTTCCTTTATGGAGATTTAGATAAATAAATCTATATAGAGTATGTAGAGGGATATGCTGATTTAGGAAAAAAATACCTAGTGTACAAACACCAAAATAGTATATATGTGTTCAAGGAGGAATCCAAGCAGTTGAATAAGAAGTTTTATAATGGATATATTATAAGTCCTCTGGTGATGGATATATTATATTTCTTCTTTAAGTGGATGAAAATTATTTGCAGAATCATGTATGCATAGGATTAATTTCCTAAAAGAGAAGTTGTTTGAGGATTTCAAGATGAAAGATCTTGGAAAATATGATAATATTTTAGGGCTACAGATTAATTAAGACTGCACAGCTAGGACATTGATGTTATTATAGGATGAATATAATTATTTGTCATCATATTTCGGATGTTTGAATAAAATATATTTTATATTTCCCAGAATGTTCATTTCAAATTATCAAAGGTGCAAGCACCAATAATTGTAGAAGAGGATGAATACATGGATAAGGTTTTATATGAATCTGTTTTTTGAGGCTTGATGTATGTCATGGTTTTTAATTGACATGATATTTCTCATATAGTGGGAGTTATGATTCTGTAAATGAATAAAATTGGATGAAAACATTGTAATCCTAAGAAGTGGATACCGAGATACCATAAGGGATTCAATGAAGCATATATATTCTATGGAAAAAACATTATGGATGTATGATGATGATGATATTGGAGGTGATGTCAACAGTACATGGAGTACCACATGTTATGTGTTTTCTTGTGGATGAACTCCATTGATCTAGATATCTCAGTTTTATAAAGTGGTTACATTATCCACCACCGAGGTAGAATACATTGTTATAATAAAAGAATGCAATGATATTTCTTTTTTTGAGAACTTATTTGGGAATATTAGAAGAAAGAGATAGGAGAGTATATAACACTGTGAGAGTCAAAGTTATATACATCTTGAATGGAACCCAATGTTTCTTTCTCATAAAAATAACATTCAGTTGAAGTTCCATTTTATCAGAATCTTAATATAAGAAGGATTATTAATATGGTAGAATATTCATGGAATAGACAATACTGCAAACATGTTTATGAAGCCTATGGTGATAGAGAAGTTGAGGAGCTATTGTTCTTATGTTGGTCTTGATTTGTGAATAGGGGATGAAAGACAGAATATTGGACAGCTATATGAGATCATGGAAGGGAAGACATTTGGTATTTCATTAATCCTTATCTTGAAATTGATACTTTGAGTAGAAAGCACACACTAGTGAAGGATCTATTAGATTACATATGTTGTCTATGTTAGTATCAATGAATAAGGTCATCATACTTTATTGTGATCTATGTGGGAGAATGTTGAAATGGTGTAGTCTGATCCTTGGATAGAGTAAGGTAAACTATTGGTGGCCCATACTATACACCAAGTCTCAACTCTGACTAGAAACTGTAGCAACATCGAATCAATGTATAAGAGTTAAAAATATAAAATTAAAATTCACTATGTAAATAAAACCTTTTTAAACATGGAAATGTATCACCAGAGACTTTGGTGAAAATAGTACTTTATATGAACCAACATACTACCACTGGTTACTGTTGCTTGATTAACTTAATGTGTGGTTCGTGGTTATTAGTTCCACTAGGTCAAATAACCTGAGAGGGGTGCGGCTGAATCAGGGTATGACTGATTGAACTACTACCCCTTCAGATATTTTTTCATCTTAAAAAAACAAACTTCTCTCTTTCTATCATAGAAATAAATGAACAAAAATTAAATCATGCATAAGAAACAACTATTTTTACTTGGTTCACCCTCACTAGGATACGTCCAAGGAGAATACAACAACAATGTACCAATGTAACAAATCCACTAATGATCACTGCCAATTACAAGTTCTATCTAGATCTTCTATGCCTAGGCTCACTGCCTTTACAAGGTTTAGGGTCTACTCACTACATTTTAAAGTGTCACTACCTATGTCTCTTCTTCTGGATCTCTACTGGTAGGAAGGATCACCATCTTCCTCTTCCTTCACACACATCTCATGGAAGGGATCCACTCACAGATTATGGATTTGTTGGTCCCCTTATTTTCATGAAAGCACACATCCTCAGCTATAGGTAGATGCTCTATTGAAGTCCCTTTTTTACCCATAGATGAAATACTATTTCCACGTACTATTAGTTAGTGAATATTACATTTTCAAATTTATTTAGTTCATTTTCAAGCTTACGTAAGCCCACTAAGAACTTCCTTTATCATCCATGAACTAAACAATGCATATGGTTCATTAACCACTTATTTTGTGAACCACTTTCGGGTACTGCCTCCGCATACTACCATTAAGTACCACCTCTGTGTACCACCTCCATGTACTATTTCTTCTTATGCTTCCACATACCACTTCCACTAATGCGGAATTCCTTCTTTCATGGACTATTTCTTCCTAATTCACGTACTTGGACTTCCTCTCCCATGTATCAGATCTTCGTCCTCTCTTTACAACTTCCAATATGGGTTTTGGTTCCCCGTATAAACCTTCTACATAATTTCTTCCTCTTGAACCACCTTTCAAGAAATTTTCCCTCGTGAACTTCTTTCAGACTTTGCTGAATTCATAGAGTGATTATTTCCTCTAATGGAATTCGATCTCCCTAATGATTGTACTTTAACTCCTTATATAAAAAAATAGGTCCAATAAAGCCACTAATCCAAGATTACCCAAATCATAAATGTGGTACAACCTTCACCACGTACCGCTTCACCCGTGAACTGTTATGCCCTACGCGGTCCGCATACTACCATTCCTCCTTCACAACACCCCAAATCAACATCATGTTTTCACCAAAAAATCCCTTCACAGCTTCTCAAATCACATCATCATTTTCAAAAAGTCATCCCGTGTATTGAAATCCTTCTGTATACCACATGCATTCCATGTACCGCATGAATTTGTCGAGAACAATTTTCTCCATGTGAACCGTTCTCGTATGCGATCTAAATCTCACAATTGTAGTTCCCCACCTTTATTGATATCCTTCAACATTCCACATATCACTTTATAAATCCATGAACTATGCTTCATGTTCCACGTTCTATGTCATCATACATGAAATTTTTTATTTTCAGAAATCCATCCCTTGATTTTGAGGCCCACAAATTTGGAAAACATTAGAAATTATACCACCTTAACCACCGACTTTAGAAAACACCATCTATACATATTTTTAGTCATCTAGATTTTTCAAAAAACTCAATCTCACCCAAAACATACCAGGAGAACACCTTGAGGTATTTTTACCCAACAATCTCCCATTTTGGGTTTGTTAAAAAAATTTCATAATTTGATATATCATTAAAGATTATTTCAACTATTTCCAACATTCGCTTCTTGCGATTAAGAGAGCGCTCAAGGATTTACATAATCATATACTCTAAGTCCACTTGAGCCATGATCCACATGAGAAACAATATTATAATGCAAATATCATTAATGAATCACTTCATTCAATTCCAACACAACTATCCTACATTCATCACGAACCTCAGCTATCGTGATATGTATCCTTTGATCAATCAAGTATAGAATCATCAGATTTAATACTCCTCTTTTTTCACTGCCCCCACTATCAGTATCAACTCCACCTATCTCCTTACACCACCTAGAAGCTTCTCCCCAAGTATTTATTAAGATAACTTCTCCCTTTTAATAGCACAATTTCCCCCCCTTTGTCAGTGAAATTGAAGGCCATTCCTTTGAGGTTTGCAACAGGGTACTGAACATAGATTAGAACATTATGGAAAAACACAAAATACCTCTGGGAGGGGGTTGGGGTCCACATTTACACCTTTTTATGTTTGGGAGTCGACTAGACTCCAAGATCCAGTTGATGCATTTCAAATGCTTCTTTGGATAAGGTCTTTATCAAAATATTAGAAACTTATTGTTCTGTAGGCACATACTCTTACTTCAAAAGCCTTTTTTCAACCTTATCCTATATTAAATGATAATTAATTTCAATGTGATTTTTCCTTGACTGATGGACTGGATTTTTTCTTAGATTTATAGAACTTGAATTATCACAATGGATTCTGATCAGAGACTTCACTTCTACTCCCATATCTTCAAGCTACTACTTTATCCACAATTGTTGTGTGGAAGAATTATTAGCCACAACATACTAATCTTCTGTAGTTCTAAATGAAATGAAATCCCTCCAGCATAAAAATTAACCCCATGACATTGATTTCCTGTCATCTCCTGATCAACCCCTATCTTCATTTGTATATCCCAATTCCTCTGACTGAGATTTTTCATTATACATGAAATTGAAATCCAAAGTGCCCTTGATATACCAGAATATTATTTTCACTACAATCATGTTGATTTCTTTGGGAATAATTTGATATCGTGCTTCTTGACACCTACAAAAACATTATCTGGTCTTATCACAATTAGGTTCAATTGAATTCCAATGATCTGCCTGTATTCTATGACATTGATCGCTTTTCATTCTTCATCCCAAGACAGTTTAATTCAGGTAGAAACTAGAGTCTTCATATCCTTGTAATTATCCATTCCAACCCATCTCAAAACTACAATGGAATATTTGGATTTATAAATGAATGTGTCATTATTTTCTTGTGTTACTTGTAAACTGAGGGAAAATGATAGTTCACCAATCATTGACATTTCAAACTCAATTTTCCTAAATTCCTAAAACTGTTTGCATTGTGCTTCATCTAATCCTCCAAAGGTAATGTCATCAACATATAAAAACACCATTATCCTTTTATTACATTCATGGTTGACATATAGTTTGTAATTGACTCCACCATAATGAAAAATGAGATTTTACAGAAACTGATCTAGCCATAAATACAATGCTGATGGTGCTTTCTTTAAACAATGCAAGGCCTTGTTTAAGAGACAAACTTTTTTCTCATCATCATGAATAAAAAACATACGGCTGCTCAACATAAAATTCGCCTTCCAGAACTCCATTTAGAAATGATGACTTGAAATCCATCTTGAATACTATGATCATTCATTGCACTGCTATGTCCAAGAATAATCTGATTATCTATAGCCTTGCAACAAGTGAAATTTTTTCATCAAAATCAATTACATGTATTTGGGATTACCCTTTTCTCACTTGTATTTTCAATTCACTATACCATCTTCATTCATTTTTTTATGAAATAACCATTTCAACCTGATGAAATTTTAGTCTATTGGCCTCAAAAAAATATGCCATGTATGATTTTTATCATCTCAGTCAAGATCTTCATTCATAGCTTGAACCCAATTATCATCACCGGTTTCTTCATAAAAAAATTTATTCTCTTCCTATGATAGGTATGGTGCTTGCTGTAGAATCTTCATCCTCCTTGTCTACCCAATATCTTTCTAATCACAAATTAGGTTCTGTTTATCAATTTTAGGACTTCTTTTTTGACTTTGTGTAGATAATAAATTCTACTCGTCTTTCTCGTAATCTGAGTCTCCTTTTGAATCGACCTATTGAACTTGAGCATCCCATGATCTACTTATTTCTTCATCACTATCCTCCTATGACTGATCATGAATTTTCTGAAAATTCTGATCATTATCCACAATGGTTACATCATGGATTTCAAAAATTATTCATATCCTTTTATTGAAGCATTTATATGCCTTGATTTTCTTTGAGTATAAAATAAATATACCATCATATACATGGAATTCGAACAACTTATGCTTCTACTTGTGAATAATGAAACACTTTCTTTAGAAGACTCAAAATTACATAAATGATGGATTCTTTCCACACCATAGCTCATGTGGAGCCTATTATTCATTCAAAACTAGTAATTATCTATTTGATGTGTAGGATGCTTTCATTAATACTTCATTCTATAATTTCACTATAAGGCATTTCTCAATGAGCATTGTTCTGGCCATGTTATTGATAATTCAATTTATCCTCTCAACTACTCCATTCCGCTGTGGAGTTCTTACCACCAAAACATGATTCTTTTTATGATGTTTCTTGAGATAATCCTCCACATGGATAATTGTGAACTCTATTCCATTATCTATTTGAATATTAAAGATTTTCTGACCTAGAAAATTTTTATCTTCCCATCGATATCTTGTAATGAAACCAAATACCTTAGACTTGTGGGTAATGATTGATATACATTACATTATGTTATAATCATCAATGAAGAGAACATAATATCTCTTCCCATCACGATCTCTTTGTAAAATTGGTCAGCACAAATCAATATGAACTAACTCAAGCAGTCTTTTTTACTTTTTCTCTTTTTTCATTATAGGTATTTTGAATGATCTTCCCTTGTTGGTGGGTATCACATGTGTGTGTAGCATCACATGATAATCTAGGGAGGTCTCGAGAAACATCATATTCCACAAGATCTTCCAAGGATGTTTGGTTTATGTGGCCAAGATATTTATTCCACAAGTTATTTTCTTCTTCCCTGGATAGAAAGAACATATCTTCTTCTCTACTCTTGAGAAAAATATTCCCTTTTATATGCTTTCCCTACAACACAAAATCACCATATTTTTCCTAGATGACACATAATTTTTTAGAAAATCTAATGGAATGTCTTGAGTAACACAATTGAGTTACACCTAGTATGTTGCAACTAAGACCTTAAACAACCAAGACATCTGAAGATATCATATCCCTTACAAGCATTTCTCTCCTAGAGCCAATGAATTTAAACCCTTCATCATTAAAAAATATTATGATAACTTATTTATCGTTCCTGATTCTCATCACTAGATCATTGTTTTTCGTAACATGGGAGGTTCATCCACTTTCAATGATCCAAATCCAATTGAAATCTGATGCCTTGAATGAAATTTATACAACCACGCCCTACTCAGATCATTTATTTTTGATCCATATTTTGGAATTCATGCATGGAATGGATTGATACTCTTTAAATTCATCAAAACATGATAGACCATGTTCATCTTGTAGAGATACAAATAAATTTTTCATTTTTATCTCATTTAATGATATATATTTTTACTTGTTGTGACCAAACATAGTATATTTTGGTACATTCGTCTTTACTTTTGATGAGCAATATTTTTCCATGTGTCTGAATCCTCTACAACTGAAACAGTCACAATTAGATGATGACCTGGAAAATTAAGGGATTTATGAATACCTATGTTGTTCTTGGTCCATTAGGTGAGTATTTTATATTTAAAAAACATGTTGTGCATGTCCCATCATGCTACAAAAATAACATTGTATGCAGGGTACATTCATGGATGGAAATATCACACCACTAGTTTTCCCTTGGGTTCTTTGAATCTTCTGATTATTCTTTGTACCAAAATAAATATTCAATCTTGGAGTTGGTTATTGTGGTATGAATACAGCCATTACTGCTTCCTACATTAAATCAATCACCATGCCATCCTTACCATTTAGATTTGATTGTTTCTTCTATTCTGCTGGACCACTATGCTCAGTTTCTATCATCATGGTTTTCTATATAATCTACTTTCATGATCTCATACCTAGATCCAATAGTTTTTCTTGATATTGAGCACTTCTTTTTAGACCAAAAAATTCCTCTTCATGTTCTTTGATACGTTTGATTTCATGTTTTCCAATTTAATTCAAACTATCATTCTCCCTTTTCTTTTATTCAATTTTGAGTTTTTACTCAACCAATTTTTTTGAGATTTATGGCGTTGAAGACTTCAGTGTTTCAATTTTTTCATTCTTCCCAGACTTCTCTTCTTCCTACTATGGTATATAGAGTTAGGCATCAGGATCCACTTTGTTATATTTATTTTTTCTGGATCTAAAAACATTTTTCTCTTCAAGAGAATCTTTTTATTAATTTTGAAGACCATATATTCCTTTAACTTCTCATTCTTCACTATCTATTTATTCTCTTTTCACAGAATTTATAACAACTGCTACCAAAGCATCTACCTCATGATCCATGCAGTCCTCCAACTATTCAACATCATATTCTTCTAAACTTTGATATTCTTTCGAAAAAATATTCTTCTTTTTATGAATGTTATCTTATAACTTATCCTACCTTACTCATTTGATGAATACTTATTTTGGGGAATTCCATCATTTTATTCATGATCATCTACAAACTTCTTAGGGAACTATTCTGAAAATTGCCTAATCATTCCACATTGGAAGCATAAAAGTGGAAGTTTACCTTTGAACATTCCTCTTCCTCTTTGAATATTTTATGTGGGAAATAAAATGACATCATCAAAATTAATGTCCTCCTAACCATCTTCAATAGAGAGATTCTTCATGTCCTTGAATTCCACTTATTTAGACTTCCCCTTTTCCATAGTATTGTTATCATCATTCCACATTTCATATGAAACTAGAGTACTATGCAAGTTATCAAATGTCAGATCCTTTGGATATTTATTATCCAATACTAAAACATTAATGTTAAATTGAGGTGTAAGTTCCCTCAAGATACGCTTTACAATATTTATATCTTCAATGAATTCTCATAGACCATGCATTTCTTCCACTACAACATTCACCCCATTAGATAATGAATCAAAATATTCATTTGGGTTCATTCCTGGATCTTCATAGTTGTTCCAAAAAACCTACAGCTTTTCCTCTATGACCATTTAATCGCATTCATAGAAATTTAAAAGATTTTCCCACATAGAATTTTATGTCTTACATGAAAGTACCTTCATATAAATTGCATTTGATAGGTACTCCTAATGCATTTATCCATTTAAAATCTACATCCAATTATCTCCTTTCAAATTCTGATAAAGCACCACAATTTACATTTGGTGATATTCAATGCATATATACTGTGAAGAAAACTATATCTAATGATCAAAAATAGTGCATAATTCGATTATGTCAAAGTTGAATATTATTTCCATGAAAGATCGAAATTCCTTTGTGATTTACCACCTCCATTTCTTCTACTATGAGAGATCCATTGACTATTAACCATTTTCTCTAACACTAATTGTTAGTTCCACTAGGTCAAATACCGTGGGGGGGTGAATTAGGGTATGGCTGATTAAAAATATTACCCATTTGGATATTGTTTCATCATTAAACAAAACAAAATTCCCTCTTTCTACAATAGAAATACAAGAACAAGAAACTCAATCATGCATGTGACACAACAATTTTTAGTTGGATCACCCTCACTAGGCTACGTCTAAGGAGTATACAATGGTGATGTTGTGATGTACCAAATCCACAAAACTCACTGCCAATTACAAAAATTAGTGTACATCTTCTATTCTGAGACTCACAACATTTATAATGTTTAGTGTCAGCTCACTACATTCTCATTGTTCACTCCCTATGTCTCTTCCTTTGGCTTACTGGTGGTGGAAAGGATCACTATCTTCCTCTTTCTTCGGTCACTACTCTTGGAAGGGATCCACTCACAGTTTATGGACTTGTAGGTCCCTTCATTTGAATGAAATCATGCATCTTCAACTATAGATATATTCCCTATTGAAGTTCCCTTTTCACTTATAGATGAAACCCACTTTTCCACATACTGTTAGTTAGTGGAGGTTACTTTCAAAAACTGATTTAGTGCATTTTAAATCTTTCTCAAGCCCTATGTGAACTTCCTTTCTCTAACATGAATTGTTTATCACATATGGTTCATGAACCATGTATTCCAAGGACTACCTCCGCATACTGCCTTCATGTACCGTACATGCAAACCTCCTCAACGCACTTCTTCTACTTCTACTTCTGCGTACTGCTTCCGCTTCTACATAATTCCTTCTTCCACAAACTACTTCTTCCTCTTCCACATACTATGTCTTCCTCCTCTGCATATCTATTTCTTTGCGGGTTATGTTTCACCATAAAAACCTTCTATGGAATTTCTTTTAGCCAAACAACCCTTCGCATAATTCTCCCTTTCAAACAACCTTCAGACTTCACAAAATTCCATAAGTGATGATTTTCTCTCTCATTAATGATGTGATTAGATCTCCTTATATAGGAAAATAGATTCGCAAAATCTTCTAAGCCAAGATTACCCAAATCTTCAATGTGGTATAGACTTCACCACATAATGCTTCACCCACAAACCATTATACACTACATGGTCTTTGTACTGCCTTTAATCCTTCATAGTGGCCCAAATGACTATCACCTTATCTCAAACGACACCCTTAGTAGCTTCTCAAATCACTGACTCATTTCTTCGAATGATAATCTATACCATGTACCGCATGCCTTATGTGTACCACATGGCTTCCATGTACCACATGAATTTTCCGCTAACCATTTTCTCCATTAAAACTATTCTCATACACGATCTACATATTGTGCTTCGTAGTTCCCTACCTTTACTAATTTCCTTCAACATTCCACGTACCAATTTTTCTATTTTCTATCCATGCTTCATGGTCTGTGTACTATTTCCTCCAATGTGAACATCCACCTTTTCCAAAATCAAGCTCCAGATTATTAGGGAACTTGGGGTACTTGAAAAAATATAAACATTTGGAGGGTGAGGTTTACTAGACTAGAATGATTTTTTATTGATTCATACTGAACACGATCCCATCAATCACTATTTTTAAAAATTTTATTCAGGGATATTCATCCATCAATGACACTACGTTCACTCCATTAATTCTAAAAACTATTACTTCTGTGTCATTTCAATGAAACGAAAAAAGTGGGTGTTGTAAATAGTTGGGTTTAGGGGGTTGCACCACAGTTGCAGCTCACAGATGAGAAAATGACATATCATTTAAAGTAAAAATGATTCATGACAACAATATTTTACCATTTCGATTAACAACATTAAAAACCTTTGTAGATATATAAATGAATCACATATATTGGATTATTGAAATAATAAAATTATAACCGAATCATAAACCAACAAAGTAACCATCTATAGGGAAATGATGAGTGACATTGGAATATGATATGATGACATAAACATGTGAAAATCTGAAACAATATCCCAATTATGTACAACTAGAAAATATCGTACAATTTGAAATAATAAAAAATAAAATAATTATATTCATGAATACATACACTCCCTATTAAGTGGGTTTTCTGAAAAACAAGTGAGAATATAAGAGGGTCCCTCTTCTATTGTGGCCTTCCTGTTATATTGGAAGTTTCATTCAAGACGGAGTAACTACCACTAGTATGTACTTATACAAATCTATTAGAGAGGTCATCACAAAATCTAACACATCATGCCTTAGTTCTTTATTTTATTTACTTTATTCAATATAAAATTCATTAATTATTTCAAAAATGTACCAAACAATAGAAATATTAAAATCTATTTTGTAATTGAAATGTTTCTTTATATTTTATAAAAAATATTTTGGAACAACATAACCTAAATAAAAAATTTTAATTTTTAAAAAAATTAAAATTAAATGAAGATCCATTTGATTCTAAACTAGGACACAATATATTATATTCTTGACCCAAAAAAAAATTATTCTAATTTAAACCAACATCCAATAAATCTTTTTGATTATTATACACCATTTATTTTAATTTTTATTTAGAAACTAGAAATTGGTTTAATTCATGCATGTTAGATAGATCTTCTTATTTCACATTCAATTATTCCTTGATCTCTTTCAATTTTTTTATCTCTTAACATATTTGTTTTGACCCATGTCTTTCATAACATGCATAACCCCTCTCACACATTCAATTACAAGCTCCAATGCTTGTTTAGTAACTATTGTTGTTCCCAGTTCAATTATTTGATTATTTAGTTAATTCTTATTCCCATTATATCATACCTGGATAAAAATAAATGATGATATTCAGATAAAATAATTAGGTACTGAATACATAATGCTAAATTAGAATGTAAATGGGTGGCCAAGATTAATAATTTTTCTAGTTTCATTTCATTTTCATCATATTTTTTATGGTCTAAATGTTTCCACATATTTTGTATAAAATTGTACAACTATAAGAATTTGTTAAAAAAATGGTATCCAAATTAGTCAGGTGAGCATATAATAAAAATTGGGTAATTATAAGAATAGATTCGTTGGAAAAAAATTAGAGGAGATACCATTTCCTTCTCATGATGAACCTTCCCTCTTTATCTCATTATTTTATTTATGGATTCCCTTCTAAATCATTCATGATCACACTAAAAATCACTTTTTTATATTCTCTTAAAATTTTAGTGGACATTTCATGCCTAAACTAGCCTCTAACATATTTCCCCATCATTATTATCTATAACAAAAAATATTTAGTAAAGGAAATATATATTAACTAGTTGATAATGTGTTGACCCACTTACCACAAAAAAATATACTCATTAAAAGTAATGGATTGAAAAATAACATTATATAAAATTTTGGTACATCTCAAAATTCCATTTAATTTTTTGATTTACCATCTTTCTTCCCTTCAACTACATATATTTTTGAGATACTTCTAAGATACCTGCTACCGAGTAGACATTGAAAACTAGACCATATTATCAATGAAATACTCATTTCATCCCCTCCTCTACCCAACCATTTGATCCTTGAGTTTTGTAGCACCCAAATACTTCCCACCATCCTATTTAGTGTTACAAATTATACCTATACGGGGATACACAAACACGTAATCCATATTATCAATTTCTTTATGAAATTCTAATCTTCTGCACAACCACATTATCTACAATAGGAAGAGTTTTAATTTTCCTGTACTGGGATTTCATAGATTGAGGATCCATGGAATTATAATGTTTGGGATGAACATCACCAATCATATTATACACAACCACATTCTCTAAATCAAATTCCTTTCCTCAAGGAGACATGGAAGAATCCTATTTGAAATGTGGATCACTAGTCATCTTCTACTTATTCACGTTCTCAAAAATAGGCTGACTTTTGATTTTACTCGACTGGAAGTCCATAACATGAGTATCCCTGGAAGAATCTTGTTTTGAATAAATAACACCACCAATATTATGCACAACCACATTCTCAACAACATGACGTGTTTTTACTCTGCCAGAATTGGATTCTTTAATAAAAAATGAAAACTAATTTTATACAATTTCACATATTTATTTAATATTTTGAAAATTATTATCTTTTTTTTAATAATTATTTATATTTTTAAGATCCTTTTATTTACTCAATATTATTATATATTTAAATACCTATTTAACTAAATAAAAACACTATTTATAATTTTAAAATTATATTGTAAATATAAAATGAATTAATTTTATTTTTATTAATGGATTAATAATAATTAATCCCTATCCTCTATGAGTTCCCTTTAACATTCATTAATCACCTTCCTCTATGTCGTCCCATCATCTCTACCTACCTATATCAATATTTCCCACCGATATCACTACTTCCACCTCCACAATATTCTCAGCACCTCCACCTATGCCTCTACCAAAACCCTTCATCACTTTCTTAGTTCTCATTACCTTGACTTTAAAGGATTCATCCCATGGGTGTATTAAAAATTTAGATAAGATTGTTTTTTGAGTATGATATATCTTTCATCCTATCAAATAGATATGTTTTCATGTGTTACTGAAGAGAAGATATAAATTTTATATCTATTTATATCAAATGGGTGTTTTATTATTAACATGGAAGATATATGGTGATTTGAAAATTTATGGTATAATATTCTATATCTTATATTTATTTGAAGAAGGAAACAATGATGGGTTTGAAAGGTGAAAAATCTAATGGAAAATGGAGAGAGATCTACCCAATATTTAGTCATCCAAGATCAAGGGGAAAGGGGAATCTACATTTGTGGTAGCCCATGTGGATTGTCAATAATAATAATGAGGAATTTTCTTTATATCTATGATGTTATAAGATTCAAGGTTTTTGGTATCAAGTGCAGTGCATCAATGTTGATTAGGTGTGAAGATGAAATGATGTGATCAATGATCGAGGCCATGTATCGAGAGTCCTCTTGATTGAGGTGATCAAGAAGTGTTCCACAGTTCATTATTGATTGTAAATCATGATGAATAGATCATGAGAGGGATATAGATAAATCCTTTGGGTTTCAAAAGATGGTGCGAGGTTGAGGCGTTTTTAAATTTGATGCCTGAGGTAGGGGCGTTTTGTCGACAGAATGGTCACGTTTTTCTATAGATGGATATTTTGAGCATAGAATTAGCTGGATAATTTGTAGATAGGAGACAGAGGAATATCAGGGAGTTTTTTTACACATTCTTTTATATGTTACTATTTTTAATTCACATTTGGGATTTACTTTGATTTTATACTCTCTGATTCATAGTGCATATTTTGGAATTTCCCTATGGGTTTTCGATCCTCAGCATCAGATGATTTTCTATGTTAGAAATCCTACATGATTATTTATTTATTATTCATTATATCACCTATATATTTTATGGTGTATCTCACAAATTCATTAAAAATAAATTTTCATCATGAGATTGGGATTCTACCCTAAAAAGTTGTATCAGAGCGTGGTTCAGAATTGCCATTTTTTTTTAAATTTTGCGATGTCTTCAAGAGAAATGATAGTGATCAAGGAAAGATAGGGTTTGGGAAACAAAGCTAGTTAATATAGGTGGTTCAGGTTATACACCTGATTCTTTTATTTAGAATGTTTTAGGGGTGAATAAAGAATTAAAATTCAATATTGAGGTGATGTGTTAACTACTTCAGATTTTGAGAGGGGGGAGAAAATTTTTCCTTCAGGTGATCCAGATTATATAGGGATCATAGTTATAGAGGAGTTATATACTACTAATTAAGGTATTGTAAGTGGAAATATAGGTATGAATAATATTTTGGAATTTGGATATATTTTGAATTGAAATATTTCAGGTTTCTATTAGTGTTTCAAAAGGGAATCATAGTTATTTTTCTTTAGTGGATGATGGTCGGTGAGATACCAACAAAATTTTCATTCCAACTATGTTTGTTGGAAAATAAATATGTTAATGTCCTAAGGGGGGGGGGATTTAAAGGATTCTATCTATGGGTGTTACCAAATTTGAGATATTATAACTTTTTTTTATTTTGAGAAAGATTTTTTCCTATCACAGAGATAATACTATAAGTGTTTCTCATGAAGAGATATATATTTTATATCTATTTAGATGAGATAGGTTTTTTATTTTAAATATGGATGACACATAGTGATTTGGGAATTTAAGATATAATATTTTAAATATTATATGTATTTGAAAATTGAAATAGTGAAGGATTTTATAGGGGAAGCCGATGGTGGTGAATGGAGAGAGAGCTGCTCAAGGTGTAGTACACAAAGATCGAAGGGATAGTGGTGGCCACATTTGTAATAGATCTTATGACTCATTATAAATGATAAAAAGGAATTGAATGTGAGTATAATATATGATTATATACCATGTTTTAGGTAACAAGTTAAGTGAAATGAAATTGAGCAGGTGTGAAGTGGAAATGACTTAATCGATGGTCGAGTCCATGTATCGAGCGTCTTCTTGAATACGATGATCAAGAGGCATGTATCGATAGATTATTAGAGGCATATCATGATGATGAGATCATGTGTGTGAGAGAGAAATAATTTGTGTGTTTTTTTGTTATGTGAGGCAGATGTATGTTCATATTTGATCCCCAAGGTAATGGCCTTTCCTTGATAAAAGAGTGACGTTTTTACATAGATGGATCTTTTGAGAATGGAGTTGGTGGGATGATTTTCATAGAAAATATATAGGTGTATCATGGTGTGTTTTTAAAATTGGGTTTTCTATTCTCTCATTTGTAATTCATGTTTGGTAATTACTTGTATTTTTTACTCTTTGCTTCATAGTGGATATTTTTGAATTTCCCAATGGGTTTTAATCAAACAAATTAAATAGGTTAAAAATGTAAAAAAAAGATATGTGATGATTTATTTATTCTTCTTTGTATCTCTTCAATATTTCATTGAGTTTCTGAAAAATTGATCTGCAAGTTATTTTTATCCCGGGATCCAGATTCTACACCAACATAACCTCTAACATATTGCCTCCCAGGTTTACTAGATATCATCCACCGCCTCCTTCTCCCAACCCCACCACCTCTCCACCTCACTCCACCCTTCTCCCTATCTCCTCTATCTACACTTCCTCTTGGACCCCTCTTCCTCCCCACTCCACCTCATCACCACCTCTTCTTCCACTCCTCCTCTACCTCTTCTTCTTCCCTTTGTATACCTGCCTCCCCACTACCTCTCCCTCTAAGATCTCCATCACACTACCTCCTAGTCCTAATGACACCCTCAGTTTGTTTTTGGGAAATGAAACCCTATGTTTTATAGATACTGCAATGTCCCATATTTTCATCCTAAAAAGGAACACCTACCATGTCATCATTCACATCATGTATGATTCTGGTTTATTTATAATCATTTTGGATTCATGGATGTTCTACATGATAGAACTGTATTCATATTATGAATTTTTATTAACTATTTTAATTTGATTATTTCATCTATAATTTTTATTTGTTTGTTCTAAAAAATTATTTTGAGAAAGTCATGTGAGTATATTACAGCTCCATGAGATTGATAGTTTCATATTGAACCATGATTACCAATGTATAATTTAACAGGATTAAAGTAGCTTCATATAAGGTTATCATGATATCATTGTTAGTATAATTTAATTACCAATATGTTTTTTCCATTCATTTGTTTCCATCACCGACCTTACACTCCCCAATTGGGGTACTTAGATGTTTAATATATATTAAATGAAAATGTTCATGAAAACAAGTTATGATTTTTTCATGGTTTACATAAGTTAACTATACATGTGTGTATTTTTTATATGTAATATAAATACAAATTACCTAAGTGTAAGACATTTAATTGGTCCACCAAATATAATGTGGAAAATATTTTTATGTATATGTGAAAATTATCCACCAAATATCAAACATTTTTATGCATACACAGTGAGAATATGATGGTTTTCATTTTAGTTAACTTCATAACTAATGTACAATAATGTATTACTACACCAAGGTTGAGTTTTTTCTAGGAGTATTTTACTTTGAACTTCTTCCATTTAATTTCTTTTCAAAAGGAAACTTATAATGTATATTTTAAGTTATTTCTTGATCATTAGTGTTATTATAGTTTTATTTATAATCATATCCTTATATTATATTGATCATATATATGGAATATCATCATTCATCAACCCTCATACACTAATCACATCTCTTATGAAATAACACTTAATTATCAACCTCATCTGGTTTCTATATTCCATCTAAAAGTTGAATACAATTATAAGGTTATATAATTTTAATTTATTCTTTTTGGTTATTCTAATATATGGGAACTAGATCTCATAATGTGACTTGGATGATTGAAAATAGTAATTAACTTCACTTAGTCTTATCTTAGAATTCTAAATCAATAGTATTTCCCCCATGTGTTCACACTTGATGGAGTTTAACTTTTAGGAAAAAAACAATAAACTATATATTAGAAAAGAAATAAAAACATTACTATTTCAAGAATGAGAGTATAAAAAATGTTAATATTACTATGGATATAAGAATTGAAGACAAATAATGATAAAAATTGAATGAAATATTTGGAGTTTTAAACAGAGTACATAGATCCATAATTTGTGACATATGAGTTCAAATTTAGTATTAAAGAGAAAACATAAAACTACTTTATAAATCAATTGATAAATATTAAATATTTTTAATGAATAATTTTTAAAACTATTTTTAAGGGTATTTTGTAAAACTATTAACTAAAACCATAAAATAATACCTTTAAAATTTTCTCTATACCAGGAATATCATCAGTTTAAGGACATCTGATAACAGAATCTTCCATTTTTCTTTCATTGGATGAGATTTTATCTAGTTAGGGAAATAGAAAGTAGAGGTAAATTTCGAATTCCAACTCTAAAATGATAGTAAATTATGGTCATAAAATATCATCAAAAATTATTTAAGATCTCTTACAAGTGTGTCATATTTGAATAATAGAAGTCTAGGTATAGAAACCATCATTATGATTCAATGTTTTATTAAGAATCATGAAGGAAAACATATTTAAATAACATATAACCATTAACTACAGTAATATTATCTTTAACCCATGTACCCAAAAAATAGTGTTCTTGGTGAAATTGTTTATCTTTGATTCAAAATGAACTCATATCTTAACAATATGTTGTTTTATTTACATATCAAATATTATCATTCAAAAAACATGATATATGAATTCCTAACTTTATTTCCCCATTGATATGTATATGTGAGCAACAACAAAATATTATGGTGATCATGGTTTAAATGATAGTTCGTTGACATAATAAAACTATTTGCATCATAGAACATGTAACAAAACAATTTCTCAAACATCATAATTATAAATAAAAAAGTTGGTGGAATTCAGAAAAAAAATTTAGGGAAAAGGATTAGTTTGTATGTTACATCAATATGGACTCTATAAATAAGAGTTTATATATGTAACTATTTTGTATTTTATAGAAGATAATAAATACATTTATAAAACATACATCATAAAAATCCACGCACGCACACACACACACACAGATATATATATATATCAAAATAACTACTTCTAAAATTAATGAAACACTTAAATATGCAAGACTGGATCCGTACATAGTTGCCTACATGTTTCCAAAAATATAAATAAACTATACATTGAAATTGATGGTTATGGATAGAGATGCATGATTTCGAAATATGAACCATAAATAAGTGGAAACACTTTTATTTACCCCAACGTGTGTGATAAAAACTTCAATAACCACTAATATTATCAGTGAATAAATGTTTTAATAGTCTAAAAAACTAATCAAAATGATAAATTATAAGAAGATTCAAATGTAAAGTAATAAATATATAATCATCATAAAGTAATGTAACTCTATAGGAAAGGATTTATCCATAAAATAAAAATTATAATATAACAACATTTCAATTTTTATAATAATGTATCATAATACAGACCGAACAAATTTTTACATAAAATAAAATTATAGAAAAATAGAATACATACAAAGGTTGTAGTGTGTTCACGGGACCATAGTACAATAGTACTCAGGTAGCCTGGCTATGACCTGTTGTTTCATGGACTCAAGAAAACATTATAGGTATCCCAAAATTGAATAGTTAGGCTCCTCATAGCCCTTCTCCATCCATGGTGAATTTCAGGACTTTATGGTTTATCCCTTTTAGAGAAAAACCCGCTATAACACAACCTCTTTCTCTGTATTGTGGTCTGCAATAAATTTGGTTAGCCATTCAACAGGCCACATAGAAAATAATCAAAACCATAAAAAACTAAATATTCAAAAAATTAAAATCAAAATAATCAAAAGTTATTGGGGTGTGACATTACTTCATTACTCAAAAAATCAAAAATCTTAAATCAATAATATGTATAATGATAATAGGCATAGTGAAAATGTTCACTTTTATATGTTTCATGTGAATGAAGAAAAAAGATGTTTCTATAGAAATTTTATTGAATTAGGTCATTATAATTAATTAATAGTTTTTGTAAGAATTTTTTTATAAATATTTTAATACATATAATAAAATTAGGGTAGATACAATAAAAGCATTTAAAATAACATATGAACTACAATAATTAATCTATGTGGTAAAAAATATAAATGAAATTGTAAAACTATTTCAAACATTCAATAGATGTACACCACAGACTATACAATTAAAATTTATAAACTTTAAATACAGGTGTTATGATCTTTGAAAAAAATAAAAATGATAGTATTTATAACTCAAGTAGTTGATTATCTAATTGAAATATCAGTAATTAAAAAGATCATATTGTACTTGAAATTTTTATTTTCTAAGATAGAGGAATGTAAATGATTGATGAATATGTATAGGAATGACTGTGGAAATTATAATGTTTAAATTCAATGATACACTTCCATGTTTTGTAGTATATAGATTATTTATTTCAATGTGTTACATTTGAAACATTTTTATTATAATGAAATAACTTCCCACCACGGAAAGTGTGATCAATCAAAATATGTATCAATAACCATTTTTATCACATGTATCATAAATGAACATGGTTAAAAAGAATTAATTTTTATTGAGATTTTAAGAGTAGCGTGTTGGTTAAAATATATGAATGATAAATCATAAAATGATTCTTTCAATATTAATAAATATGATGATTAATTACAGTGCATAAAAAAATTTAGGTCCCTTAAGGTTTCATGTAAAAATTTGTAATTTATTTGGAAAAAAATATTAATATTTCTTCCTAAAAATGAAATATATGTATACTTTAATTTATATAAAACTAGTAGGAGTAAAGGAAAATTCATTTAATGAAAAAATATTATTTATTAGGATAAATTAGAAATAATAAATATTAATGTTTATTAATATATATTTTTATATTTATTTATTTTATATATTGATGAATAATAAATCAGTATTATGTATATAACATTATTGAATTGTACAATATAAATTTCAGTGTATGAATATAGACTATCAGTGTAACAAGTTCATTTTATATATTAAACAATTATACCCAATACAATGTCGGAATATTGATGAATATTACATATTGAAATGCATAGAGTGTACGCACTTCTATTGTGTACATATAGGCTCCTGTGTTTTTTATTGTACTATGGGCATAATTAATATTATGAATATTACATATTTTATATGGCAATGCATGGATAAATCATTTTAATATTAAAAAGTATAAAATATCCTAGGGTATTCAATAAAATCACAAGTGGTTATAGTGTCTGAGCATGATACATATTACAGAGTATATATAGACATTGCTTATTAGAAGTGAAAATGAGTAATTAAAAACAAAAAAAATAAAGAAATTTATTGATGATTGGATCATAACAATTACATTTGATAATAAAGTAAAAATTAGTTTAACTTATCAAATTTTATTCCTTAATATCTACCATTGGAATTCTCCTTAGAATTTTTTTGGGGATATAGTGATATACTTTATTATTTATAAATAGATTTCATACAATCATTGGAGACTACGCATTTTGTACAATGTATTGTATATTAAAAATAGATTAAATATTAAATTATAATTATAAATAATTTTATATGTAATTATATTAGAATATCGAAAACATATATAAATTTGTAAAAAAAACATGTACCATCTATTTAACAAATATAGAATCAATCATTACATGTACATTATGTATATGCTGATAAACGTGCATTTATGGTTTTTTACTGCATCTGTATTAAAATTTGAAGACATAGTTTTAATAATGAAAATATTTATGAGTATATATATTCACATCATAGGTAATTTGATGGGGATATGACAGTAATGGAATTACCATGTATGTGGATGTAATAAATTTAACTATTTAAATATTTGGATGTTAAAATGAAATAAATGTATATAATCAAAATAACTAAACATGTTTTCATTGTATATAATTATTAATATAATATTTTAAATAAAATGAAAATTTTAAGGTTTCATACCTTTAGAGATTGTTAAGACATGTATATGATCATAACTTATGACAAGTGTGTATACAAAATATGATTTCTTGATATAATATGCATGTATATAATAAGATTATACTAGAAGTGAATACAGAATATATATTATGTAAATGATGATATTATCTATTTAGTGATGGAAGGGAACCTACCTCAATATGCTGTACATGAAGTACATGCTTTTTTGTCTAATGGAATTGATGAATATTGAGTCCATTGAGTTTCTAAATGAAGATAGTATGAAATCTAGATTTTAAAAGTACAAAAAAACTCATGGTTAAAATAATAGAAAGAGAATAAACCTAAAAAATCTACAATAACAAGGAAGAGTTGAGACCCATGAAGGATATTATTTTTTGACATTAAACTAAAATAGAAAAATAGGAAACTGAACCACGGATTGTGAGAAGAGGTATTATTTAGAGATGAGACACCCATGGATTTTCATGTTTCAATGATGAATATATGGTGGTAATTGGAAAAATAAATCATCAATAATATGTAGTATTATTTTTCCAAGTCAGTAGCCTGATGGAGGAGGGAAAAATGATGAATAAGATGATGCAACATGTGGTTAGGACTCTGAGCATGAAATTGGATGAGGGAAACCAATGATTGAAAGATGGAAGGGAATTGAATTAGTGCATGGAGGTCAGATTTCAAGAGCATGGAGAGCCCAATGGTGTAGAAAAATATGGATAATAGATAGAAGGAGGAGCTATAGACTATACCCATAGGTGTGTTGGTTGACTGTGATCAGAGGAAAGGGAGCCTCTTGGGTGGGTATCTTCGGGGGAGCACAAGAATGTGAGGCATGGGAATAGAGAGTGTGGGGAGTAGAGAGGTGGATGGGGAGTGAGATGGGGGAGTGGGTGGAGTGGTGAGAGTTGAGAAGGAGATGAGTATGGGGTGATAGAGGGTTATTATGGAAGGGAAAAAAGAATGCGGGATAAATGAATCATTAGAGAAGACACATGCACTTAGAGCCAAAAACATTAAAAAGAATAATAGATGTTAATGTTATCTTTATGAAATTCACAAATAAATATATTTATGAGTGTAAAACTTAATTAATTATAGGTATTAAAATAAAATGAGGTGGTTTTTTTCTCATACAATAATGGTCATCTTCATGGAAATTTTTTCTATTTGAGTATGGATATATTTTTTAAAATATATTTTCTCTCTTTTTTATCATCATTTTTTTCTATTAAACATAAATTTATACTTATATTTGATTATGTTTTATTTAATTTGTCTTTTATGTGCCTTACTATTTTAGTCTTGAGTGAGTGTGTGGTTACTTGAAAGATTATGATTGTATCATTAGTCGAATAATAATGAATTTTATACTTTATTTAAAATTAATCATTTAATTATTTTCATCGCCACTCAATTTTTGTCACAAAAAGTTTTATTTTCAAAGAAATTTACCACATGATTTTGATAATGAAATATTTATTGAAATATAATTAATCATAGGTGATTTAAATCGTGGATTTTCTACATCTATGGTGATTATAAAACAACTGACTCCAAAAAAACACATGATGAAGAAAAATAATGAAAAGAATAAGTATCATATGATATATTCATGTGTTTAACTACACTATAAAATTCCATTTATTTGAAATCCCTTTCACATATAACATAATGTTAATTATAATTTTTTAATTATGTTTATTTATTTATTTTTATTTAATAATCATTAAAGCATTCTATTCTCTTCTTATATTGTACTAGAAGATATTTTTAATAACCCAGTATTGTTTCTATTTTTTCGCAACCTATTATTTCCTGTGAAAAATCACAGGTGGGGATACTAGTATTTATGAAATAATTAGAAAATTATTGTTAAATAATAATATCATTTTAAGAACAACATTATATACATTCATGAAAATTGATGTTATAAACATAGTATCCTCTACGTTTTAGTTTTGGTGTCCTCATTATTTTTTTATTCAAGGGTTTCTCTTAGTTTTGGAAATTAGTTCCTTGTGGAATGCATATTCTGTTTCACTAGAAGACCTTTGTCTCAGTTTCCTTGTATTTTCAGTGTTCTAAACACTTTTTGGTTATGCCATTTTATTCTTCTCCCTTTAGTATTCATCATATTGTTGTTTAATATATGGATTTCAGTGCACCCACATTCTATATTACCTCATATTTTTATTCATGAATCAAATTTGGATCAAGGCCTTTGGAATAAATAGAGCTACTGGTTCATGTGAGCCAATGAAACTCATGACAAAGAAGGTTAAATGAATTGTCTCTATTTTCACCGAAAATCACATACTGATAGAAAAAGAACCTTATTCACTTCTTGTAAACTTCTAAGGGAAGATCGCTAAATAATGAATCTAATATTAATGATTAGATCACGAACTGCTTCTACCTTATTTTTTCAGTAGGTATTATGTCTAACCCTGTGGAAATTTCATCCAGAATTGTACGAGTTTTTTTATATTCAATGAACCACCATCTTTGTAAATATATTTCATATGATGAAATATTGGTGGCTCTCATGAAAATTCACTCTAGTTCCACTCCTAGACTTTAATTATTTCATTTTATCTTATTTAAAAAATTATAGAAAGTTGTTGTTCCTGATAACAAATTACTTACAAAAAATTTATAGGATGGAGAGGATGACGTTTGAACAATCAATAATAGCATTATTACCCTTCTAAACAAGATTCATAATGCTACTTTGATCACAAATTGCAGCCCCATTTTTCTCTGTAATGAACCATATTTTTTCAAATATCATTGTTAGTCATCTTCATGGATGGCTTCCTAACATTGTTTCATAAAATTAAAGTGATTTTGTTCCTAAGAGAATTATTTCTAATAATGATATTTTCTCTCATGAATTTGTTCACTACATGAAAACATGATCTATGAATAAAAGGGGAATCATGTATTGGATGATTTACAAGTTGAATGCCTATGATAGAGTTGATTAGTCCATTTTACAGCTAGTTATAAGAAATATTGGATTATTCTCAGAATGGATTGTTGTTATCATGTGATTTGTTACAATAGTATCTTTTCGAATCCTAATAAATGGTGGATCTTATAATGGTTTTTCTACCACTATAAGCCTCTATAAATGGGATCAACTCTCTATGTCCCTTTTTATTATAATTCTTGATTCATTTTCTAATAGTTTTTCAGTTTTAGAAAATATTTATATTATACATGGTGCTAATGTTTTCCATGGGGCCTCTAATATCTCTCCTTTTTTGCTGATGACATCCCCCTTTTCATTATAGCTATAAAAATTATGCAATATAAAATACCTTATTCATTATGTTGAGATGGCCTCTGAATAATTTGATAATTTTACCAACACAAAAATTTCTTTTATTTCTGGTATCCCATTAAAAAGAAGAGAGGAGTTTCCTGAGCTTCATGAATTTTGGTAGTGGATAAGAACCAAAAGTATCTTGGCCACCCTTTATTTATTGAATGGTCAAATAAGGATTTTATTTAAGGTATTCTACATAGGATCTATAAGAAAAACCAGGGATAGTTATGTAGTAAAATCTACAAGGAAGGGAAGGAAATTCTTATGAAATTTTTGGTTCAATATATTTCATCATTCGTGATGTCTCAATTTAAACTATTGGGAATTATTATTAATTAAATCCATAATTTTCTGGATAATTTATAGTGGATAATTAGTGGTGAAAAAAATTGTTCATAGGTGTGTATTTACTTTTAAAAATCTTGTAGAGGGGTGAGATTTCGGGATCTCAGATGCTTCAAGGATTCCTTGCTCACAAAACATGGTTGGAGGGTATATAATAATCCTAAATCCCCTTGTACTTGTGTATAATGTAGTAAATACATTCCCCATTCTAATTTTGGAAAGTCACATTTGGTTATAGGCCTAAGAAACTTGTGGATAAGTATTTGGGGTTCCCATGAGCTTCTATCTATGGTATGTACTGCATAATTAGAAATGTTTTGGAGTTATTATTTGGAAGGAATATTAGATACCGAACAACATTGGGTATTTGGAGTACATTATTATTGTCATGGGTGTGGATAATTTGATGTTTCATGTTTTATTTTTGCAGGATGGTAGTCGATGTTATACCGATAAATTGAATTCCTAGTTCAATGAGAGGGATAAGAGCATTATTCTACGAATCCCATTTCTTGAAGGTAATTTTCCAAATTATATTTCTAGGAGTAAATATCCTCTTATTGTTTACTCTATCAAGTAAATTTCTAAACTATCCTATGACTAATCTTTGTATGGGACTACTCAATACTCAAAAAATCTTTATAATCTCTTTATTCTTCCTATGTCATAATTCTTTTGGAGGGAGCTGTGGGCATGCATTATTCCTGTAATGGAATTCAAGTCTTATCATCACTCCATTACTGAAATCATGTTTCTAATTTTCCATGTTATTTTAGAGTCTTCATCTAATGTGATACTTGCATTTTCTAAGACCAGGTTTTCCATGTAGTCATGGAAAGATTTTTTTTTATTTTTCGGGATCCTTCAGTTGATCTACTAGAATCTAACAAGTGGATGTCATCACTTTCTTTGGACATGGTTAGTAGTCTTTGTGTGTTGACTATAAAAATATAGATTCATATAAATGAAATTTTCTTCAACATTGCAAAAAACCCAATACCTCAGGGTGAAATATAATAAATTTTCTATTGAATTTCTAGATCCTTCTGATGGTGTTAGGGTTTCCACCAAATATTCTCTGTTTTCTAGGGTTTCTACCCCCTTGATAGATGTAATCAAGATAAATGTGGATTCCTCAATTAATGAATTAGGTAGTTTCTTTGGGTTTATCATTCGAGATTCCTTTGGTTCAATTATTTTATATTTTCAATGATATTTTTTTATGTGGAGTCCTCCAGAGGTCGAAACTCAAGGGATTCTTTTAGAGCTAGAATTTACAGAAGATAGACGATGGAGTTCCATTATTTTGGAATCTAACAGAAAGATAATGATACACTATTTATGTTCCAAAGATGATGGCCTTCAATCCTTCGGCCCACTGGTTGGTAGAATTAAATCCTTTCATTTTCATTTTTCATTCATCTCATTTTCTTTCACATTGTGGGAAGGCAACTAAATTCCCACCATTTGACATCCCTGGCAGTTTTTGCGGGTGTATATATATATATAAATTTCCAATATTTCATGATAGGATCATTTCCCTTATTATGTTCGATTCCCAGTCTCTACAATTCTCTTTTCTTCTATAAAAAATATAAATATCATATATTTAAAAATATGTATTAAATTAATAGATATATTAATTATATATAATTATGAACATATTGAAATCAAAACAAATTTCGGCAATTTTTTTCCATTATTATTAACCCCATTAAAGGATTAATATTATTTATTTCCCATTATCGACAATCTAAATGAAAAATTTACCATTTTTATTCATATCATAATTAGAATTATTAAGTTATTATTATTAATTCTCTTAAACTATTCTATTTTTTTTAATATAAGTTCATCATTTATGGATAGTTTTTTTTGAATAGTTTAACCTGATATATTTATTGGTATTAATGATAATACATTACCTTATAGAATGTAAATAATATTTTCAGATGTGTTGTTTTAAAAGAAGGGGGAAATATTATTGTGATTAATGGATCTTGAATACAAACATTTAATAATGAATTGTTATTTATTTCTTTGAAATCCATTTCTAATGTACCTTAATGGTCATCAATCTTTCATGTATAAAATGGTAGAAATGTTTTTTATTTTTTTGAAAATATTATTTTTATATTATTTTTAAAAACATAAATGTTTAAATTTAAAAATAATTTTGAAAAAAAAGACTATACCTAGTGATAAATGTTAATACGAAATCAGGATATGTCATAGGTCGAGCTTTAAATATTTTTCAAATTAAGAAATATGCCTAAAAAGTCATTTCAAAAATGGCTTGTATCCATGCGCGCAAACCCACATGGTCCCCAGCCCTCATACAAAATTAGAGACTTCATTTTTATAATATTTTTTGGGGTTGACTCAGTACTATGATTTTATTTCACTGTATGATATGTCACAATACTCTTTATATCAATGTGAATCCAACCATTTTCTTCCATTATTTTTTTTAATTTCAATTAAATCAATTAGTAAAGAAAGATGTGGTAAAAAATCTTAAATATAACCGTTGAAATGTATCAAACTTAACTGATATATCAAATTTTAATCATCAATTACCAAATAATTAGAAAATAAATTTATTTTTTTATTTAAATATTTATATAAAATTACTTTTTACTACTATAGATTCTTGTTTTTTTAATAATAGAAGAAAGAATTGAAATTTTTTACTTATATCATCAATAATTAGAAGCCCTAATAATGGATATCTTTTTCTACTGCAAAATAACAATTGATTAGTGGCCATTTTTATAAGTTATTTTTTAGCATTGATAAAATTAAGGTCTTTTACAACATCTTTTCAAAATTTATAAATGTGCAATTTTTTTAGTGTTTTTAAAAGAAATTCAAAAAAATTAATTTATTTGTAAATATTAAAATAATTGAATTTGATTTATATAAAAATAAATATATATTTTTATAAATTCAATATATATATATATACTCATTTTAAAAATATGTACATAATGTAATTTTTCTGGTAAAAACAAATAATCTAGTCTATTATATGAAGAAGATGGTATCACTGTTCTTATTTTAAAGGGGATGGGGATGGTCAGTGAATGAAGACCCATCCCATCACACATGGGTTTTATTCCTTCCTTAAACACCATTCATGAATCCATGCATAAATATATATATGTAAATATAAATATGTGTATGTAACAAACCCACTCGGGTCAACCAAACCATCCGCTTGATCCAACTGTCACATGGTGAGGTATAATATGGATAACAAAAACAAGGATTAAATACAACCAATCAAGATATACAATAAATGTAAAAAATTATAAGAAAATATATACAGAAAAATGAATAAAAAAATCCAATATGCTAAATCGGTAAAGTATGAAAATAATGACCAAAAAGTCTATATGTGATGAATTGTCACCTCCAAACCACCCCACTACAAAAGAAACAGTTAAAAGATAATATGACATGCTACAATAGACCCATCCCCTTATCTAGGTCATACAATTAAACATCGAAAACTGCCCAAGAAAAAATGTAGGGTCTGAGAAAAAATCCCATTAAGATACCACGACATAGTCTATACGAGTTATATTATCAATAATGCAATATTTCTAGATTTTGAAACAATAATAATTTTACAAATAATAATTATAAATCCATAATCATTTGTAAATAATTTTCCTTTTTTTTCTATAAAATCTTATCATATTCATAATGATAGGAATATTAAAAGTATAGGTGATAATGTATGGATTCATATCCACAAACATTATATGGTATGAAAGTAAACACATGCCCATGAAATAACCGATCATGAAAAACCATAGGATAAAACCTCATGTGAAAACATGTGATAAACAATCCAGGAAAAAATGCATCATACGATAAATTAAATGTAAAACAAATCACACCACATTTGGACCTAGCCTATAAGAATACGTATTAGAATTAAGAGAAAATGAATTAGAAATATGTTGGTACTAACCAATATCGAATCATTCCACAATCTGTCAATATCACAAAAGTAACCGCTAGAGGTTCCACAAACACTAGGGTTACCCATGTCCCTTTACATAAGAACCCAAGGTTCCCAATGTGCACATTTGTTAAAATAAATTTCAAAATAAATATTAAAATTTATAAAAACTTTTTAAAGACCAGGAAATCTGCTTCAGGTTTGGAAGACCCATTTCCAAATCACAATTATCATTCAAGAATTTAATCAAACACATTGTGTTAAAAACCCATTATTTAAAAATAGCCCCTTTTAAAACATTAACCTTCTAAATAAATCATTTAAAATAAAAATTAACTCCATAAAATGAATAACCCAAATAAATTTTACAAGTATAATAAAAAAATTCATCTAATTAAACCTCTGTAGGAAAAATCCTACCTCAAAACGGAGGTAGAAGAAACCATCTTTGAAAATGAATACTGGAGAATAGTATATTGGGTCTTCATGATTCTATATCATAATAAACAATTTAAATCCTTAATTAAAACCATTAAATGTAGAATCATATCACAAATTGGTTTTTTCCAGATGTGATGAGAAGAGATCTAGCATTGATCTACAATGAAGAGGGGAAATCGAATATAAAATGCAACATACCTCAATGAAATCCATCAATAATGGAAGAAATATAAATAGAATCCAAGAGGATAGGCCTCGATATAACTAAAGAAGACTTTGTATGAGAAAAAATAGTATTAGGCGAGTGATTAGGCTATAAAAAACCTTGGAAAATGGTAAAATTCAATTTTCCTAATGTTTCAGAATGAGGTCTCATGGTTTCCAAGGGTAGGACACATGGTTAAACTAACCATTCACCTTAAACATGTACCCCTAGCATCCATTATATCTTAGGGGTTAAATTCATTCACTAGGGGGCATATGGTTTGGGAAAATGATACAAAAATTGTGTGACACCCCTGGACAATGACCAGACACCCCAAACAACTCAAAGGGAATGTCTCAGAGTTTGAATAACCATGATCAAACAATGAAAAATTATTCTAGAACCTCACAAGGTCATACCATATTTTTTATTCATGTTTAAAATAATTGGGTCTCTTAAATATAAACCCATCATGTTTTCTCATGAAATCTGTTCTTTCATCCTCTGATCCCCCGAATCTTCTTGGACCTCCAAATTGAAAAAACAAAGCTCAACTAAGGTGTAACTATGACATATTGGGAGAGATAGTTCTCCCCAATATAAGAACTTTATATATGAAAATCATCCTTAAGATATAGGACCCATAAATAGAAAATGTCACTACTACCTCATAAATTATTCCTACTCTCACGTCTCATGGTTATCCCATCCAAACTTCCTTAGTACCTTATGTAAGGGGATAATTTAACTGTGGAGTACATCAACTTGAAGATCCACAGTATGAACTGGTTTCTAAATGACATGGGTATCAAGATCAAGATCAACATTCTCGCATTAAATCTCATGGGAATTATCTGGGTGATACCTCCTCATCCTGGAAACATGGAACATGATGTGAGATATAGTAAAATAAGATGGTATGTCTAACTGATATTCCACCTTTACAAGTATCTCCACAATATCAGAGGGGCCAAAAAACCTTAGTGAAAATATTCCCTACATACCTAATCAATAATGTCCAAATACAGGTAAAAATATGAGAAAAATAAGATCACTAACCAAAAACTCTAGTAGCCAGTGATGATAGTCCATATAAGATTTCAGATGGCTCTATGCTATGACCAACATCTTCTGGATCAACTAAACCTTTTCCTTCATCTCTTAATTAAGACTCATCCATAACACGAACTTCTCTCCCAACTCTACCCTGTATAAGGGATATAAACTTGTAAAACCATACAACTCTTCAAAGTAAACCATCTTATCAAAGACTAATAACAATTTATTTATATAAATTCAACTAGTGAAAAATGATTTTCCCAAGATCCACCAAAATCATGAATGAAATCCCGAATAATATCCTCCAAAACATGGATAAATATCTTGGTCTTTCCATCCCTCTATGGATGATAAGACATGCTGAATTTCAATTGGGAACCCATCCCTTATTTCCATCCTTTTGAGAACATAGATGTAAAATGCATGTCCTTACAAGATACAACTATAGGGGGAACCCCATGAGGTTTCACAATCTCTCAGACATACAAGTCTTTAAGTTGTTCGACCTTAGTCATCTCCATAATTTGTTATAAATGATATTATTTCAGAAGTTATTGAATGATCTTCCAAATTTCATCCTTCCCAATATGAGTTCATGAAAAAAGAATGATGAAGTCCAGGGATAACATATTTTGCTTCTATATTATAATAGAAAACGTTTTAAACAATGTATCTAGTCTATGGTGTTTCGACCTAGTTTTTGGACAAGTGAGACACCATGAAAAAAAATTCAATTGAATAACTCATTATAGGACACAAATACAGATGTCTCATATCATGAATCATCTTAGTAGCCCTATGTTGCACATAGAAACTTCATAAGTTCCCAAAATCTGTCCACTCCTTCCTCGTAGAAATCAGACCAATCAACCTACTACATAAGCACAAAACTCCACTTAGAGTCTGAGACCACCCACACGAGGTCTCCCAACCATAAAGGATTTTACCTAATAATTAGCACTCATTATAAATCTCATTCTTTATATAAAATTGTTCCTTAAAAGATGATCCAAATTTAATTGAATCTAAGAAAATCTTTCCACCAACCTCTTCCTCTCCCAAGAACTTCTGAACAAACAAAATCATCAGATACCACTCCTCAACATTTTCCTTCAGGGATTATCTCAGTAGTTTTCTTCTCAAAACAACAGAAACAAGATTCAATTTCCTAGGTGTGTACACAATATCAAAATCAAAATAATTAAGATACTCCACCCAGAGTATATGTCATAAATTTAGATCCCTTTGATTAAATTATATTTTAGGATCTTATGATCCGAATACACTATAAATAGAAACCTAAAGAGATAGTGATGCCTATTTTTGAGTACAAACACAACTACCTCCAACTCAAGATCATGAGAAGGATAGTTCCTCTCATTAGGGTGTAACTAGAGAGATCCATAACACGCCACATGTTTCCCCTATATCAAGGCATATCCTAAACTCATACTAGAAGAATAAAAAAACATTATAACTAAAACCCTATTTAAGAATAATAAAAACTAGTTCTAATGAAAACCTCTCATTCAAATCATCAAAATTTATTTGAAATTTTTCATTCCATTCCAACATTACACCCTCAAGGGTTAAATAATTCATTAAAGATGCAATGTTAGTTGAATAATGAAAAAAACATCTAAGCTACTAGCTAAACGCAATAAGAATGGATCTCAAACAATATCCTAGGACAATCCTAGGATATAGCCTCCTATATCTCTTCATGATCCATTGATACACCCCTCTCCAATATCAGATGACCCAAAAAATCCACTTCTTATATCAAAAACTCACATTTTTAAAGCTCATATAGAAAATGTTCTTTCAAGGATTGAAGAATGATAGCCAAATTGATTGTATAGTCATACTCTTTCGTAGAGTACACCAAGATATAATCAATGAATAAAATAATAAATGAATCAATGAATCGATGAAATATTTGGTTTACCAAATCTGTAAATAACACATTATTATTGGTGAGTCCGAATTGAATAATGAGGAACTAAAAATTTTCATACCGACTCCCAAAAGTTGACATGGGTATATAGCCTTCTTGGACTCTCTACTGGTTATACCTTAGTCGATGTTCAATCTTTGAAAACTAACATTCCCCTCTTAGATGGTCAAATAGATTATCAAACCCATGAAAATGATATTTTTTCTTAATGGTAACCGGGTTTATCTTTTGATAACCCACACAATGTTTGTGACACATGTATTCCTTATTAAAAAATAGGATAATAGAATCCCATGATAAAAAATATGATGAATAATCCCCTTACCCTTTATATCCATAACATGGTCTTTAACTTCCACCAACTCAACAGATGCATTTGGATAAGATTCCATATAGATGGGAATTGTACTAGAGAGCAAGTAAATATTAAAATCAACATATATTCATGGAATTAACCAAGAAAAATCACATGGAAATACCTCGGGGGTATGCACACACCAATGTAGGAATAAAATCATCCTAATAAGGATAGATGGTATCAAAGGAAATCAATGAAAGAAAACATTAGATTACCCCATCATAAGGAACAACAGACCCTTCCCTTCTCAATCTAGAGTCCACCACACCATAAAAAAAATGAGTGACCCCATAAAAACACAAAAACTAGAGCTAAAAATTATAATAGTATATATGGGACATAACATTGATCATCCAATCCATTCCAAGTACCTAGTTGAATATTTCAATACTAAAAACTAAAAATTCCCTTATCACCTCATAGCCAGTTATCATCATCTGACACACGGGACTCTTGAAACCTTGATTAGGCCACTTTCCCAAAGTAATGGGAGGATAAAAAAAGTAAAACATAAGATATAAAAGTAAACCAAACACATCAAAAAACATTAAATATATAAAATTATGAGTATCGCTTCTATTAATCCAATATCGCACCATAGAAGACAAAGTAAACACCGTACCTATGAGAGTATCCGACCCTACTTCAAATTCCCCTAGAACATAATTATAAACATAAATTAATTATGTATTTTTCACATAAAAATCTTCATTGGAATGAGGATTGTACCCTCCACTATTGGAAGTATTAGTAAAAACATGTGAACCGTTAGTGAGAGTGGATCTTTCCTTACTTCCGTAGGATATCCTTTCATAAAAACACTTCAGATGGCCCAATAATCTACTATGATGAAAATTATTAAGATAATTCTTACTATAAGTCTTAGTATGACCAATACTTCTAAACTAATAGTTGATATACTTTAGATGTCCTGATGAAGACCCTAAAATTGGTCCTGATGAAAACTGACCACCTTTGCGCTTTCTTTTCTTGCCAGAAAACACACCTTAACTGACAATTTCACCAGCTGTAGCACCACCCAAACCTATAATTCCCGCTATGTATACCTCATCCAAATATTCATTGTTTAATACCTCTATAAAGGCCAGATGTCACATGAGAATCCATATCTATTTCATATCCAACCTCAATACCAAGTCAAACCTCTGAGATTTCACGCACTCATTGGTGACAAGCTCTAGTGCCAGCTGCACCATCATAGAAAAATGGATGGAATACTCTATAATGGAATGATCACATATCTCCATGTTAAAAACTACTAGGTCTACTCCAACCATAAAATCTCAGGGTAAAATTTATTATAAAATATTTTCTTTAAATAAGACCAGGTAAGATCCTCCTACAACTTGTCTTACACAATAAATTCCCACCATCACCTTCCCAATCCCTTAAGCATGTACATGGAAAAAACACACCATATATTCCTTAGGACTCCTCAAGAATATGAAGACCCTATCAATATTCTCAATCCCTTACTTAGATTCTTTGGTTCATTAATCACCATAGAAGATTCATGGATTCTTTTTAGTGATTTTAGATCCATGAGCCACCACATTTCCCAGGTTCCAAACACCCTCTTGACCTAGAGTATGAATTATACGAATTACTCCTTCAACCAAAGAGGTTTCTAATAGAGAATTCACCTATTGATCATGTATCATAGCTTCCAATCTCATATTTGGAAGATCTGTTCTCAAAAGCATCATCTATTAAGCACAAGACAATGAGAAATTAGCTTTAGATCAGGTTACAAAATCTTATGACCAACTTCAAGAATTCACATTCATTCTTTCAAACATCAATAATTTTATTAAATTATGAATTAAAATAATGAAAATAATTATTTAAGAAGGAGAAATTCCATTTAAATAAAATAAACATCCATTTCATTCAAATGATGTCAAAATCCAAGTCTCAAACTTGGTATAAAAAAATTAACCACACATGGTACCCTCCAACACTTACTACATGAATTCTGACTCTCTTAAATACTATATACCCAATACATAGATCCAAACATAGGTTGTGTTAACACACATTAGGATAAGTATCCCTATAATACAAATTTTTTTAAAACCAATACAGGTCATCCAAACCATCCATCTCTGTTGACCATCACACGGTGAGGTATAACAAGGATAACAAAATAATGTCATGAATACAACCAATCAAGACATACAATCACAGTGAAAAATGGAAGTAAATAGATATAAAAAATCTATAAAATCCATGAAAATAGGCTAAACCAATAATTTTTTATCAAAAATGACTGAAAAGTCTCCATGTGACTAACCTTCACCATTAAACCACCATGATATAAAGGGAAAAAACAAAAAAAGAAGCTTAAATTCTACATGATTCCCTACACTTTACATGGGTATTGCAATAAAACATCAACAACATCACAAATAAAAAATTAGGGTGTGAGAAGAATGACCAGTAGGATACCCCCAAATATTCTATACGAGGTCTAATATAAGAAAGCAATTGTTCTATATTTTAAAAAAATAGTTTTACAAATCATTTTCATATGGTTTTCACTAAAATCCTATTATAGTCACAATTCCATGAATATGAAAATAATAATTGATAAAAAAGGGATTCATATGCACAAAAACTATATGTTAATAAATTAAAAACATATCCATGAAATATCTTTTCATGTGTAACCATTTGATATAACATAATGTGAAAACATGTGGTAAATAATCCATGAAAATTCCATCATGGGATAAAAATCATAAAAAAACAACACACTATATTAGTCCACACACTATGAGAATACATACTAGATATAAAATATCCTGAACCATGAATACATTGATATAATCCAATATCATTTCCTACCATAGTCTATCAATATAAAAAAAATGACCCTTAGTGGTGCCACAAACATTATGGTTATCCATATCCCTTTACCGATACACCAAAGCTTTGTAATGTGTCAATTTATTCAAAATAAAATTCAGAAACATGCTAAAAATGTATTAAATAGTTTTAAATCCAATACAATCTACTTTAGTGTTTAAAAACCCATTTCCAAATGAAATCCACAATTCATGTATTTAATCAGACCCTTGGTGTAAAAAAACCCATTTATAATGGAAACTCCATCTAAAACATGATTCTTTCAAATAAATCTTTTTACACCAAAAATAAATTCCATTAAATGAATAACGCAATTTAATTTTACAGTAAAAATAAGAAATTAATATAATTAACCCTTTTTATAGAATCACATACATCAAAATGAATGTGAAAAAATGCGTTTGAAAATGGTCACCAAGGAAGAGTAGATCATGTCTTCAAGATCCTATATCCAAAATAAAAAATGTAAAAACTTTAACAAACCCATTAGATATGGAATCAAAACCCAATTAGGTTCTAGTAAGATGAGAAAAGAATAGATATAACCTTGATCTACAAAAAATAGTTTGAAACAGATCATAAATGAAAAATATTGTGATGTGATCCATCAATAAAAAAGGAATTTCACATAGAATCAAAGGGGATATACCTCCAAAGAACTAGGTAAGGATTAGTATGATCCAAAATGATATTAGAAGTTGATTATTCATTAAAATAAATAAGGTAAAAGGGTAAAATCCCATTTTTAATAGTTTGGAAGAAGGTTTCACAGTTTCCTAGGGAAAACCGCATTGTTAAACCATCAATGTGTCTTAACAATCTTCCGATACTATCAATTATGTTTATGGGTTCATGATTTTCATGTGTTGTTGCAAAATTTGGGAATATGTTTCACAAACCTTGTGACACCCATGGACAACCACCAGACACCCTGCATGGTTCACTAGGCAAGTCGCACGGTTTGACTAACCATGCTCAAACCATGAAAAATTCCCCTAATACCTCATGAAGCCATACAACATGGATTTCACACAGTTATACTAACCAAGTTCCTTAACCAAGCGTCCAACGTTTTTTCTCTAAAAACCATAGTTTTCAACCTCTGATCCCCCGAATCTTCCTGGACCTCAGAAGAGATAAACCAAGGCTCAGATAAGTCATACTCGTGACCTAGGGGGTATCACAGTGTGTGTGTGTGTCTATATATAAGAAATTTATAATTGAATCATCAAATATTTAAATGAATCTATATTATAAAATGAAATTATTATAATTTTAGTAATTTCAATAATTAGAAATGTATATTTTAAATATTTTTTTGAAATATGTATAATTTTAATTTAATTTTTTTAAATTGTAATAAAAAATTTAAAAGGAAATAATTAATTATATTTTTTATAGAAAATCAATAAAATACATACATATATAATTATAAATAATAATATATATCTATATTTAATTTTTATATATATTTAAATTCAATTATTAAAATTATTTTATTTAATATTATTGTTTTATTATTATTGAAATATAATAAAATCTTATATACATTATATTATTATTTATACATTAATATTAACGATTTATTTATAATAAATTTCATTATTTATATAAAAAATAATGTTTTGACTTTTAATTAACACATTCACTAATACATTTATGAAAAAAGATCTTACAATATTAAAACAATTATAATATTATTAGTATATTTTTTCATAAATTTAATATAATTATTTTTTATTTATTTTTAATATTTTTCTAACCTTTAAATTTTCATTTATTAATAATTTTTATTTTTTTAATTTATTCATTTTTATAATAATTTAAATTTAAATATTTTTAATATTTATTTATTTTTAAATATATATTTGTAAATATATATTTTTTAGGATTAAATGTTTTTAATATGTTTTAATTTATTTGATTAAAATTCACTCATATTTATTTGTTACATTTTAATATTTTTAATATGTTCGAAACTTATATAATATATTTATTTAAATGAATTTTAATATTTTTATAATATAAATAGATATTATAATTTATTTTTAATAATTTTATTATTTATATAATTAATTTGATTGTGATACCATGCCCCATTATTCTTGATAGTTCCCTTACTGAGGTAACCACATGGTTCAGGCGAGCCTCTATGTATGCTACAGGCTCGTGACTAGTAGAATGGGCCTAATCTACACAATGGGGAGATTATACCCTTTAATTAGAGTCACAAAATAACGAATGATTAACAAAAATTTGGCACAAAAAAATCAGTAGAGTATGCACATATGGATAAAGACAATGCTACAATAAATTCCATGCAGAATTCATACAACTATACATTCACTGATCATCCACTGGGATAATCCTGAATACAAAAAAATAAAAAAATAAAACACATGCACACTAACCTTACTACTATACCCATTCCACACTCACCTAGTCTTCTAATATCCTTGAGCTCTACCACCCTAATCTAGTGCACATCATGTGTTGAACGTACAAGTAGACATAAGTAATGCATGTACATCGAGGTGCCCATGACAGGTGTGAGAACTACATCCCAGTTGGCTGTCACAAATTTTCTATACTATAATCCATTATATACATGTTCTCATTAGGAATAAAGATAAACATATCACACATACATGCTTAAGATTGTGTGCTAACTAGGCCACCATGACTCCCTACAAGCCAGGTTAATGTATTCTAACTAGGACACCAGGACACCTGATCATACCTAATTCAGTACTATAATAGAATCTACTATGCCACACCATCTCATTACATCTTATTGATTCCCAAACTATATATAAATACTAAATGTTTTCTGGCATCCAAAGCATGACTTATTACACATAGAAACTAGGTACTATCTAACATCCACATCATGACCCACTTTTTGATCACTCTAGGTAGGGTCCATTTGTTGTATCTCACATCGTCCCATGACCATTCCCCTCACGGATGGACACTGACATTACCCAAGCCTCTCAATGATGTTCCATCATCCACACTGACCAATCCCTATATTCTCCAGGGAGGTCACAAGCACACCGACCCATCCCCACAGACTCTAGGTAGGTTAAAATCACACCAACCCATCCGCACTAAATATTTCAAGGTTACAATCACTAATACCCATTCTCACATACTCTAAGGAGTTAACAAGAACATCATTCCATCCCTATAGTCTCTAGGGAGGTCATGTCAAGAACACATCGCCTCAGCCTATCACACAACTCTTTAGTAGATCCCAGTATATCCCCATGCTGAACACATCCCACCTCACCTATTAGGGTGTCTATTGGGTCAACTAGACCGGCCATGGTCTCTGGTCATCGATACCAACTCATTCCCCTAACCCCTTGGTGACACCACAACCCATACACTCATCCAAATCCCGACCTCAATGCTTGTTCCTCTCTATCAAGTCCTCTCATCAACCCCTATCCCGCTGCCTAGGGACCATCCCAAACGCTAACCTCCAAGAAACTTAGCATCCCAATGCCATGTCCGAAAAAAGACCTATTCCCTACACCTGGGTATAATCTCATATATCTAAGAGAGATCTCTCATACTGTCACTTGGAGGAAACAAGTCTTCATCATACCTTGTCCAATCCCAAAGGCCTTGTCCAACTAATAGTGCCAATCAATCTTTAGAGCACCCTTTGGATGGTGTCACTCACCATGCATGAGAAGAATGGTCATATCACCCATCATCACTAGGCCAAAGCTTGTTTCATCCATCCAATTATTCCTTAAAAACCCTTCCTAGTCTACCTATGTATCATATCATAACTCGAGACATGCATAAGGCCTCACGAGAGATCAAATGACTTCCTCATCCATTGGAAACATAATCGTCGAGCATTCTTAACTCACTTAAGTGATATAGTACCTATATAGTGCATAGGTGGCCAAATTCCATATTATCTATTTTCATATGGAATCCCCAGTCACTAGACATCTACCTAGTCCAATCAAGCATTCATGAAAGTGTATAGTCATGCATAAACACATATATGGATTTTTATTAAAGGGACTTCCATGGTAACATTTATTTATTATTTAATATATTTACTTCAAATATTTTTTTTAAAATTAATATAAAATAAAATATACATTTTATTGTGTACATTTTTTCCAAATATTATTTTCAAATTATTGAATTCTGTTAAGATTTCCCGTAATAAATTAAATTAAATTATTTATTTTGAATTGATTCATATAATAAAAATATATATACACATTAAATTAATAAAGTTATTAGCTCTAATTATTATAATGATTCTAGTCAAATAATTTCACATTTACTAATGAGTTCTTCATTTAACAATTTTGTTTTCATAAATAGTAAATTTTTACTTAAAAATAAAAATTGAATTTATTCAATTTTACATATTTAATTAATATTTTTAAAATTATAATGCTTTTTAAATATTGTTTCTATTTTAATATTCTTTTATTAAGTCATTCTTATTATATATCTTCTTAACTTATTCAACTACTTTAAAATAAATTAAATTATATAAATTTTAAAATTCATTAGTAAATATATAATGAAAGAATATTATTATTATTAATCGATTAATAATTACAAATATGAATAGATATGAATTTATAATTCATTTATAAATGTAATATGTAATTATGTTAAAATAAAAGAAACATAAATATATTTATGAAAGGATTATCCAAATAATGTTAAATAATGGTATTTTTTGGGTACAACATTATATAAATTCATGAAAATAATTATATAAATATTATTTATTTAAATTAATTAAATAAATTAATGGATTTATTAATAATATATAATTATGAAAATTATGTAATAAAAACAATATTCTTCAATTTTTACCATTATTATTTTCCCTATTAAATGATTAAAATTATTTAATTCTCATTTTAAATAATCATGATGATTTTGTAATATTTTTTAGTCATATATTAAATAGAGTTATTAAAAAATTACCATAAAATTTTTCGTAAATAGTATTATTTGTATTTTTTATTAATGTGATAATTAAGAATAGTGTATTTTAAACCATTTAAACTGATATATTTAATGGTTTCAATGATTAAGAATGGCCTGAGAGACCATTAATAATATTTTGATGTGTTCTGTTCAAAAAAGGACAGAAATCTTATTAGGCTGAATAGATCTAGAAGCCAAATATTTACTCATAAATGATTATTTATTTCTCAAAAAAATTTCTAATGATGAATTTCATTGTACATAATGGCTTTATATAAAAAATTATATATCGGGTTTTTAATATTTTTTGAAAATATTATTACTATATTATTATTAAAAATATCGATTTTTCAATTTAAAGACTATTTTAATTGATCTCTATATTTCATTGGGCACAACCATTCTTAGGGTTTTGAACAAACTCTATATAATTGAAATAATTTTATATTTATTCAGATTGATTTAGGGGTAAAATATTATTTTACTTTAAAAAGGACCTTATATTATATATTAAACCTTATATTCCAAAATTCTATGTAATAATATTGTTATTATTATATTATCATGTTTTCTTCTAGCTGGAACAATAATAAAAACTATTTTACCATCTTGAAAATTAACATTTATTATTAGACACATTCTTCCTCCCCTAGTCCTCGTTAACATTTATCAAATATCTGAATAACTATTTATTCATTCATTAAATAAATATTTTATATCTGAGTAATTCCATAATTAACTTGAAAAAATACTACTTAATTTATGTGATCAATAAAAATTGCATAAAATTATCCCTCATTATTTAGAATAATATTTATTCCAATAGTAAAATTCAAATTTAAATTAGTTGAGATCAATGGAAAGACTTTGTGTATGACCCTCTATGCTTCTTTCTTTTTAACATTAGACGATCTTGCCTAATGTCTATTATTATTGTCTAGAAATGGTTCAAATAACCCAAGAGAGAGAAAGTAATGTTTCAAGATTGAAAATAACACACAAGTACTCTATATATAACATAATCCCAATGTCATGTTATCTCATCAAATAAGATGAATGTGTGACCAACCTATATGTCAGATACATCTTTATTTAACCATTTAAAATAAACTCATTGTCACCCCATGGCCATGAAATTTTATATCAGAATTATATTTCAATAGAAGGGTTGAGATATTAACTTCAATAAGTATATAAGGGAAAAATTATTCCTTGAGATTTATTCACTAATAACACATAGTTCATGACAAATCCAATGTACCCTACTTCCAGAAAACATATGGCATCATGGTTTTGGTCAGTAAATCAAATTATGTGAGACATGACATTAACTAATAATAATCTTAATATCTATGGATTTTCACACACACTCATAGATATAAAATTATAAAGGTACCCAAATAGGTGTAATTCTTATAGGCGTGTCTATTCGCATTATCTCCCATCATAGATATTACCATCTATGAAAATCCAAAGATAAAGTCTCATATTTTTATGAGTAATCACACCGAACGTTCAACATTATATGTGTCCCTTCATAGAATGTTATCTAAACATTAAACTATATTTAAGAATATTTTAATGGAATTTTAAGGATCTCATCATAATGAGGAACTGATAAGGATATTTCAATGTGATAGATACACTAGGAAATTATTAAATTAAATCCATGTAGTCCAATGATAAATACAAAATTATTGTTTTTATTAATGTTCCCTTATTTACATATACATATAATCCAAGGTGTAAAAATTTCATTCTAGCACTCCAAATCCATCATCAATAACATGTGTATGATAAAACAAGTGTATTATCACTGCCATGTCATAAAAATCCACCAAGTCATGATGAAAAGGTATAAAATTAGAGGTTGGGTGGAATCAAGGAAACCAACCCATCGAACCCAATAAGTTAATTTTCATTAGTTACATTGTAGTCATGAATCAAATGAATGTGTCGATTGATATAGATATGTGTCAAAATGTTTTTTCTACATTAAAGGAAATCATTTCGGAAGACAGTAGGGTAACAATATGAAATACTTTCTCCATTTTAATGAAATATTTGATAATGAAATGTTGATTTATTTTTCATTATCCCTTAAAGAGTACATTGGATTTTGATATTTTCTATAAGAAATTCATATTAATGATCACTGGAAAGATTCATAGAGCCTTTGTGAAAATTATGATATAGCAGTTTTTTTCGGATGCTGAGGGGAAAGTAAAGCTCCACCCACCAGTTATGTATGAACACATTATGAAACATTAAACTGATAATTATTTCATTGGTTGTCATGAGGATGAATCTTTTTAGGCGCATTTTAATTAATAATATATTATTTCAAACTATTTTCATTATTCAATTTTATTCAAAATTATTAGTTTATGAAATATTGAATAAGTGATGAGAAAAAACCTCATGAATTTAATATAATGTACCACTACCTAAAAGCAAGGATGAAGTGAGCTTCACTAAAAATGGTATTAATTTTAAATATATTGTAAATGTATTATGTGATATGAAACAACTACTTAATTATACTCCATTTTTATATATATTTATGAATTTAAATCTACAACCACCCTTATCCCACATTGTGTGCTATGAAAGGAGGATCATGTAAATAAAGAAAAAATAGTAGATTAAAACACACACAAATTATGAGAATCATGTGTAAGTATGACAGAATAATAGATTTTTTAATATTTATAATAATACTATATAAAATTATCAACTTTTTTTCATATAGTTTTTATATATATTAGAAAAAAATAATCATCATTGGTTGTACTAGAATATCAATTACTTACAGTAGATTTGAAGTGTTAATAACAATATTACCATGCTAAAAGTGATGGTGTTTTAGTTTCACCAGGAGAATATTTTGAGAATGCAATGTAAAATGGTGATGTAAATAAGAAAATGAAAGTCATGAATTCACAAATAGATTATTTAAGAAACATTATTATCATGTATTCTTTTATGGACCAGTATATAAAATGGGCTCAAAGTGAACCAACAATATAACAACATCCACTACGTGAAGACTCATACCCCACTAGATTTGGGGGTAGAAATTCTCCTTAATACCCTTCCTTAAACGTGGTATTCAATTTTTTTATACTAATTTTTTCTAAATATAAATCCCACAACTACAAATTACATTCATATTCTAAAATTATATATAATTAAAGTGAATATGATATATATCTATTATCACACACCCACCATCTTATTTTGAGGCAGACACTATAAAATATCAAAGGTTATATTAACATAATAAAAATCTCAGAAAAGAACCCATGTGAGTGGGGATTCAAGTATATCATGGGTCGAGCATCAAGTTTCTTATACCCCATGATGTTCTGGATGTTACCATGGTTGGACATTGTATTCGTGAAGAGTTTTTATAGAGTCTAATAACATTTATCATAAGTTGTGGATGGAGTTAAAATCCTCATATGCGGATCTCCATTAAAGAAATGTAAAACCAATATAAAAACTAAAATAAATAGTATTGTAAACGTGTGTATGATAACTCAAATAGAAACTGTTGCCTTTTGATATTCACCAGGAGAGTTTGATAATAATCACAAAATAGAAAAACAAAATCAACCCACCTCTATAGTGTATCTATGGGATGATCTGAATCATCCAATGTTGGTAAGGGATTCTCCTTTTCACCATGGTATTCTAGTACCTCTATATTCAAAGGATAAAGATAAAAGAGAGCATCATGTCATGCAGTAATGGCCAAGCATAATCATGCACCGGTGAACCATTCCCTTGAATGAAAATAATATATATATATATATATATATATATCATGTTGAAGACACTGTCTTTATGTTATTAAATGTAATCATGTATTTATAATTCATGAGTAAACACCAAGTCCACTGTATTAATTTTATGACTGAAAAGTCCTCTCTTTCATCATATCTTATGTAACGCCTTAATAAATGATTATTTAAATGAGTTGAACTATCTAAATGTCAACACATTGAATATTAAACTTTAATTTAATCAGTGTAGGTATTATTCTTGAAGTATTATTTCATTCATGTATCTTTATATCCAATGCATATGATATATCCATGCATCACATACAAGCTATGGATTTAGTGTATATCTACTTAAATCTCCCACTTTCACTAAACCATAAAAAAATTTGTTCCATTTCTCCATATATTCTATCACATACAATAAATAAAGAAACGATATCCATTTTTTTATATTTTCCAAAACAATTTTGTAATGTTATCATTAACATCACCTTCTATCACAACATATAAAATATCTTGTGAATACTTATCCATAGAACTTTTGTATTAACTTTAAAACTTGTTTAGAGTAGCTATATGAGTCAAACTTAATACTTATTAAGTCAAACAAAAAATGTAACCCTGGGGGTCTCTATATCATTGATAATAAATTGAAATACCAGGATCCAAATATTTTAGAAAACATCAGCTTACATAAAAATACCAATGATACTCAATCTATAAAAGCATATAACATGATCTTCATCAAACACATGTATCTATATACATGCTTCAACAAATAGTTGTCATTTTAAAATGTGAATTCCCATATTTTACCTTTTTCCAAGACATAGAGTGACCATGTGACATGAACCATCTCAACCCCATATTGAAAACTCATCTATTCTTGATTCTCATAGAATATACTGATCTGGTCGATGAATACACCACATATCATTTATATCTACAGAAAAGATCATCACATGTACCTTATCTAGATAGATATACAATGGATACTATGAGTGGCCTCACCATCTCATATCAATTGTTCTAAGGTTTCCTTTAGTGGTGTTCTGGTGTGGGGATTTATGTCATCCACTTCTCTGGATTGTCTTCCACCACCACAGTTCCTTCCTTATTCCCTCCCAACTTCCCCCATTTTTCTTCTTCCTCCTATCTCTATTTACAGTGTAATATTTTCCCAAGGATGGATTCACATTTAGGATTAGTGGTTCTAAAAGAACTCTTCTATGGATACCCTTCTATTTAATATCTTCACGGTCTTCCAGTTCCTGCACCACTCTGCCAGTCAGTATTCTTTGGCGATTTCAGGAGGTTTTGGGATGTGTTGATTGTTTGGTTGATGGTTCTAGAGGATACTATGTCATTTGATTGTTTTAGCTTTTGTGAATCATGTACCTCCACTGAACCTCTAGCTTCCTAGCTTTTACATGGTGCCCTGGTTCACTTCCATATTACCAGTTGGTCTAGTGCGTTGTTCTCTGAGGTGGTTTTGGGATGTTATTTTCCGTTTCCATCATTTTTAGGAGTTGGTATTTTTGTGCTTTCTACTCAGTCGGTGTTAAGAGTGAAGGTTTTGTATTTCCCCATAATCATCGATTTCTCACCGGTGAGGATTGATGATGATGATGCCATTTGAAGGTGAATTTTTTGATCTACTTTTCATAATTATAATGGTATTTTATAGGGTGTTTCCAATAGTGGTGGTTAAATTTAATTGGTTTTATTTTGTTCCATTAACTCAATTTGATGATGGTTAGACACCATCAACATCGGTGGTGTTATCTTTAGTATGTAGTAGGGACTGTGATTTTGGCCTATGCTTCTGTTTTATGGTTCACCAGTGGTGGTACTTGATGCATCCTTTGGTGGTTGATGATGGTTTCTGATGATGATGATGGTTTTTTGTTAATGGTGAAAACACTATGGAATGTTATGGTTCTCAAAGTGTTAGTTTAACTATAGGATGTGGTTCATGGATATCTCATAGCTCAAGGGGTTGATGATACAAGGATTATGATATTTCAAATTTGATTTTGTGGATCTGGTATAAGTATGTTTTTAATTTTGAATTGGGATCCTGTGTGGGTTTATCTATATTTAAATGTTCTGTTCCCACTAAAACTAAAGTGGATTTAAAAAAAAGTATTTAATTTCAGATAGATATACAATATCTATGTTTGGCCACACAATCCCTTGGTCTATCTAAATTGAGGTCCCTAATGTTATACTCATCATATGAGACAAAAAAACCCAAATTTGGTTAATATCTAACCAACGACATGATTAGAAACAAAAATATCCACCCATGTACAATATGTGTAAGGAATTAGACATTTGTATGTAGGGTATCAATGTATGAAGGTTCTCATGCTACATATCTTGAAAACATCACACAATGGGGGCTCAAATATGATTTTTCCCCCTACTCTACCAAATTCATTTGTATGACACTGTATTTGGTATACTTAGTGGGTCATCCAACACACAAAAAAGAATATTATTCTTTGTGTTAAGCCTCATGATCATATGTTGTATATTTATACAAGAAGCATGCTCATAATAACAATAACATTTCTTCATAACCAATAATAATCTATTATGAACATTGGTTAGGGATAAAATCAAAGTTATAATTTGAGAGTTTAATTATCATTATACTTCATGAAATGTATATCTATATTTAAATTAATGTAGATAGTGTTAATGAATGATAAAATGGAGGTTTCTTAAAATATTATACATTTAATATTTTTAAACTATTTATGAATATTTAAAAAACTCACATAAGAACTAGTTTAACATATCATATATGTAAAACTTACAGATATGTCTTATCTTTTCAACAATTTCTAGGTTTTGTTAACTCTTTACTTCTCATGAAATTCATGAAATATATATGTGTGAATGTCTGATAAAACCCACCGACTAAACTATTTAGTGAGAAACATCTATAATTGAAGAAAGTTGGAATAATGGTGAAATTTAGGAATCATATTTCTAATAGTACAACTTATTGACCATAATCAAACTTCTAAACTTTACATCATTAAATATTATGTTTTCAACTTATATTATCTAATTAGAACTATTTATAAGTTAATAATAATAAATAGTAACCTATTACATAATATGTTTTTCTTGAAATAATCCAATTTCTTACATTATTGTTTACTAATAAACCATAAATCTTTTAGGGTATTAAATACATTAACTTTAGATTCGTTTAATCCTTAATTTTTTCAATTTTAATTTCTTTATGTCTAAACATACTCCCACTGACCTCATAGAAATTATATTCTATTAATATTACCTTTCTAAGATACCTAAAACACTTTTGTGTTATGAAATTATTTTTATTTCATTTTTTTAGGATTATTTAACAAATAAAATATTATTTTCATATCATAAATGGTATTCAATGTGTTTCAAAAATTTTAATTTGAAATGAAGACATTATTAAAATATACTACCAAATGGTGGTGGGAACAAAAACTTATATATATTTTAACAAATACAAAGATAATTATTTTATCCTAGATAAAAAAGTATAATCCATATATTCTTCAAAAATATGTTATATAAATTAATTAATCATAAACCATACTTATACGTTTGACCATCTCATATTTTATCATAATAACTCTTTGTTATCAAACATGTTCTCTTCTCATGTTAGATTAATGTGAGAAACATACACATCTTTTACATAGAAACATTTGATCATGAAGAAATAATATACATTTAAATCCTTGAAGTAGTAAATATATACTACATGTCATAAATATAGACTAAAATATCAATAAATTCTTTATTTTATTTTGAACTCTAATATATATATGACACTTTGTAAAATATAAATTAGATATCGCACACATTTAAAAATCGAAGAACTAATTTCTATAAAATCTATATCTGACATGTAAATTCCAAGGAGTTTCACAAACCCTTTTAGGTATATCTTAGAAAATCCAACAATATGGAATTATTATTATTCCTTAATAAAATACCTAGGTTTCAAGGAAATTGACTAGATTCTTAAATAAACATTAGTGAAATTTTCAACTATTTCTTATTCTTTTATTTTGAACATTTTCCTACTTTTATTTTCTTTAAAATACTTTAGAACCAATACCTAATATTCCTAGTTCATTTATATTCCCATCCTTGATAATTTCCTGTGAATATTATTTCTATTCAATAAATTGTCTAAAAGGTCTATTAGAATGGAAAATCATAGCTCACAATGAGTTGGGGTTCCCAAATTGTAAATGATTAATGTGGTATAGTAGATAACCCACACCAATTAGGGATATGAATATTAAAAAAATACAATTATATAATAATATTAACAACCCCCCTAAATATAAGACATATATATTTATCATGCCAATATTTTTACACAAAAATTGTACAAGTGGTAAAGAAACAACATTAATGAGTACATCTGATAGTTGATCAGAGTTGTGAACATGTCCAAAGGTGATCTTCTTGATCTAAATATTTTCATAAATGAAATTAATATCAATATCAATATCTTTTTTTCACTAATGAAATATTGTATTTGTCTCAATATTTATAGAAGCTTGATTTTACTATCAATTTTGTGCCGATTTCATGATAGTATACCCAATATCCTATAATTTTTTTGAGAAAATAATATATGTAGTCACATATTCCACGGAATAATACTCTAACACTACAATTGATTAGGAGACAACATTTTTCTTCTTGATTCACCATGATATAAAATTTCCTTGAAAAAATGAAGCAAAACTAGATGTAGATATCCAAGTAGAGTGACATCCCATATAATCTACATCACAAAATGCATCAATATCTATATTCCCTTTATCAAAATATAGAAGAACTAAACTGAAACTCTTCTTTATGATATCTAACATTTCTATGAAAATCCCCCTTTAATTTTTGTTTGAGTGTCCTTAAACTGACACACTTTAAAAAAGCACCAAAAATATCAGGTCGAGTAATGATCAAGTAGTTAAGCTTCCCAACATTTATATAATTATTAGGAAGAAAACCTCTCAATGATAGTATGAAGTGACATTTTTCAATGATTGAGATGTGAGTAAACCGAGTCATCTTGAATCATGATATTATCTTACAAAATATAAAAAAAATACTTTCTCCAAGATAGAAGAAATCCTTTTTCACATAATGATACCTTGATTCCTAAAAAATATCGTAGTGTACACCAAAACTTTGTGTTGGAAAATTTATGAAGAAAATACTTGAGTCGACCAATTATATAAGAACCACTATTAGTAATAACAAAATCATCCACATAGACCACAAAAATAATTATTCCTTCAATAGATTGATGATATAATGTTGAAGAATCATTTATTATTTGTCACATTCCAAATATAAGTATAATGTTGAGAAAACAGTCGAACATAGAATGTGATGACTACATGCTCCCATATAGTAATCGATGGATATGGAAAACCATAAAGGACTCACCCAAATAAAAAAACCTAGGTGGTTTCTCTGTATAAACTTCTTCATTAAGAAATCCATGAAGAAAAATATTTTATAAATCCATAAGATGGATGGGCCAGTGATATGTGGTAAAAATGGAGACAAGTATGTGAACTGAGTTCATATTTCCCACCAGGTAAAATGATTGAAATTAATAAGCACTATATGTACTCACATAATCATTGAAAAAAGGTGATCCTTGGAAAAATTAAGAGATCCATGAAATTAAACACACACTATATAGATTCATTTGAAATAGGCCACCTACTTACCTAAAAGATGTGGGAAAATATTCCATGTATTGTTGGTGTTTGGAGCCTCTAGTTCATCCCTCATTGCATGTAACCATCTGGGATAGAATTTGGCCTTAAAAATAGTGTGAAATGTTATTGATCATCTATTGTGTAAATAAATTGTGAGTTATTCACATAAAATCCATGATTTGTTTTATAGGATAATGATACATTTATAATACCAATAGGAAACTTTGGTTATCGAGGATCTAGAGTTTTTGAGTCATCATATGAGGTAGCAACATCATGTGTGTGAATGGATGGTGTTCTAGGTCTTAGAATATATACTTGGCCAAATCATGATCTAAAAACATAACTAGGAATATATGGGCTGGTAGTGTACGATAGTATATAAAAAACTAACTTCAAATTTAGGAATCGTATATGGTGGTGGAAAATCGAGAACAGAAAAAAATGAATATTTGACAATAGAAACATCTTATGAGACAATATAATGACATATATAGAGAGAGGAACATCATTATATATGTTGGGTGTGAGAAAAGACAAGAATGAAGTTTTTGAGAGAACATGAATCAAAATTTGTAATGGAGGGATGAATATAATGAACATAACACACATAGTTAAAAATGAATTAGGCTAGGTAATGAGGTGAAGTTGATGGAAATAAAAAATGGAAGGGTATCTCCCTTGAATAAGATACAAGGGAAGTTTGTTTATAAAATAGGAGGATGCGAGAGTTGCAATTCCCTATAAAAATTTTGTAACATTCTTTTAAAAAAAAGTACATGAGAATCATCTAAGATATGGAAGACATTTTTTTTCAAAAACATAATTTTTTTGTTTTTTCAAGATAAGAGGTTTGATGGATAATTCCATGGTCATATAGAAAATACTATAATGATCTATAAATTCATTAAAAAATATTTCCAAAATCATAATAGTGATTCTTAGTAGAATATTGGGTGGTGATTTATTGTTAATAAGAGAAAAACAAGTTAAATATTTCAAAATTATTTTTCAAAAAATAGAACCATTTCATCCATGAAAAATAATCTTTGAATGTAAAAAATAATGATAAACCAGTTTATATGGACTAGGACTAAGCCCCTATATATTATGATGAAACAAATATTTTTTTTGGATATATGGTGGATTTTTGAAGGAATATAGGATACCCAATAATTCTTTTCATAGTGAAAAAAATCACATTTAAAAGAAATAAGTGGAACTTACAGTAGAATTTTTTTTAAAGATTGAGACAAGTGGATGAGCAATGTTAAAATGAAGCTGGAGGGAATGATCAGAAGTGAAATATAGAAACCTAGGATTTTCATACTAAGATATTATATTCTGAATTTGAATATTCAATACATTACAAAAATACATGTGGGAGGAACACAGTAGTTTAGTGTATTTGGATACTAGGTTCATAATCTTCTTATCTAGTAAATGATATTCAATGCTTCCCACAAAAAAATTACACATTTAGTACTATTTATAGACGTACCCTACATAAAACACTTATTCATAACCTGGGAAAAGGAAACATATGAAAGGGCGAGCTCATATTCTTAATAAGGGTAAAAAATGGTAATATCTAAACACAACGTGAGAATAAGAGTATGAGAACAAGATAATTACATATGAAAATTATGACCTACATATCATAGATTATAAACATGAGTCATGGCATAAATCATGGCAGTTCATAAGACATGAATCATAATGAAACCAAATAACATGATCCACAAGAAAATAATAATAGAATAAGGCATAGATTTGTTTCATAAAAATAAGCATAGAAAATATTATTCGAGCATACCCATCTATATTTTCATAATATGTTAGGATTGGGATGACCACATGTGTACTTGATTTAGGATTGGGCTAACCACATGTATAGCCCATTCTTTCAGGATTGAGATAACAACCCATATACCCTCCTATTTTGGTGTGGTAAAACCAGTAGTGTACCCTCTAATATCGTTATAACTATTTAAAAATACCCCATGCATTAGAGGCATATATAGGTCCCACCCATCAAATAATAATAATCATTCATATGTAAACCATAAGATCATAAATCACCCATCATATCAAAACCCATGAAATAAAATGGTATTCATAAAGCATTGGTCATATCATAACCAATTGAAAAGACACAGGTTTCATAATAATTTAACCATTTCATCATATCATAACTCATGAAAAGAATTGGGTTTCATAAGTGTTCTACCGTGGTATTACCTGTGGAAGATAAACAAGTTTATAGACCTCACATAATTATAAACATAAACCATTTATGGAAATAATAATAAGGAAATCCTTAAATCATATCCACAGTAAATCATAAGTAACCTCAAATGATGTCATTTTAGATGGAGAATAATTTTGAAGGTTCACTTGGAAAATTTTTTAAGGGAAAGAATAATTCCTGAAAAATAAATTTTGAAAACATAAAAAATTTTCAAAATCAGTTTCTTTTCAATTAACATTGAAAACTTAGAAATAAATCTTTTAAAAATATTTTAAAACATTTATTGAGGAAAATATCCTTTTCACTTTGAAAAAGAAATAAATTATTTTTTAAAAATTTTTTCATTGAAAAGAAACTTGAAAATTTATAATGTAATCATTAAACAATTTTAGGGATATGACAGTGGAAAATTATTTACATGTTGTACATGTTAAAACAATGGTTCCTTAATTTTTTTTAGAGAAATAGAAATGTGAATTGGTTGGAAAAAAGAATATTACATTAGAAAAAGTTTAAAAATCCAAATATTGGTAAAACTGACTTTGGTAGATCATTTTTGGAATGTTAAAAATTTATTTTAAAATGATTTTATAAAATATGATTTTGGAAGAAAACAATTTTCTAACTAAAGAAAGAAACAAAGTCAAATTTTCTTAAAAATATTTTCTCAATTATTTTATGTGAAAAAGAGTGGAAAATTTGATTATATTACTTTAAAATAAACATAAAAATATGAAAATAAAATTTATGATTTTCTTGAGAGATGGACCTTTTTATTTTATCATCAGAAACATAATCCTGAACAATCTGGATAAACTATTAGATTGTAACATAAAATCATTTCCATTTTGTTAACATTGAATTGTAAGCCCCATGAATTAATAACAAGAAATGGAATACAAAGTATCATGAGGATAAATTAATTAATGATTTTACATATCAAATGGGATTTATATACACCTCATGGAATAATATAGGTGGGTAACATAACTTAAGTCAAAAAGAAGAAAACATTAAGACAAAAATCCATTACCTCTTTATTAATCTTTTGAATCATAATCCATAATAGATAATAACATCAAATTAAAATTTAAATATCATAAAAATAACAGTATTACTAATATAACATGTCAAATGGATAGTATATAAACCACACAATAGAAACTAGTTGTGAATTTTCACATGTCTCCCAAAATTAAAAGAGAGACTAGAAATCCCATGCCTTAAGTCTCAAGTTCTTTTATACAAGTTAGAAAGGGTTTTATAATAAATATAACATTATTATATAAAAATTATAGAACCATAATTACATATATCATTCCCTATATGTTTTACTAATGACCTATTATTACATGTTTATTATCAATTCCTTCTCAAAATCACATTTCAGGTAATAACCTCTTCGGTTTTCAAATATGTTTTGATTTTTTATTTTAAATCCAAATAATATGACCATGGTTCAATTATATCTAGAATAAAAAAACATGAAATAATTATTGTATTTATATATTAACTATACTATTAATAAAAATCATGAAATATGGTTTTTGAGAAATGAAGTTCTTTAAGATCATGGAGATGGTCGGTCGAATATGCGCATGAGTAACATTCCCATTTTTAAGGATCACTATTGAAATGAGGTAAGTAATGTATTATAATTACATAATTATCACAATATCATAAATACCATATTATATATATAAATATACTTATATATATCATCCATGTGGTGTGGTGAGAAAAAGAGAGTCACATCCCTTCGAGAAGGTGGCAGTCAGCACATAAATGAACGACCTTATCATCTATCACTAAGTTAAAAGGAAAGAAATAAAATAATATATTATTTTAAAATAATTATTAATATTTAATTAATATAATAATTATATAATTTATATAACATATAGTTATCCTTATTATCTTCTTTGTAAAGAGTTAGTAAAAATGAATCACATCGCTTCGCGACGCGGTAGTCTACCTCACACGAGGGATGTTATTGTATCCCATACGAAATGGAAAGTAAAAATGTTATATATTTTATAATTAATACATAGGTATAATTATGTATTAAATTTAATATATATACTTTACATACATAATCATACCCAACCATGAGAGGTAGTAATGGAAAAATGACATTGTTTCAAAGGCAGTAGTTCACCGTACATAAGAACTACAATTTCATATCCCATTTGGTATAAGTGGATATGGTTTTATGTCATAAACTCATAATAATAATATTATAATAATATTATAATACATTTATTTTATTATATCATCATGTTATAATAGTAATATAAATAGGAGGAGTAATAAATGAAACAAAAACCCATGTTGATTAATGTTACCTATTTTCAGGTATCCTCCTTTAGTATGCACCAAAAATCTATATAGGATAGATTTATCTAAAAAATAAGGATACGAGGATGAAATTACATAATTTTTGAAGTGATTTTGTTAGGTATTTTCTGATCCAAATGGGTTTTATGTTGTGAAGAGGAGAGGACAGTGGGTGGCCTTTATATGCAAGGTGAGTGGAACAATTTTAATTTTTTTTGAAAGAATGAATTACAACCACATTTTTTTCAGGTAAAAAGGATTAAATAATGGAACATTCCTAATAATAGATGATATAAGTACATAATATGGATATCCAATGGAGTTTTGACAATTTTTTGGGATATTTTTTACCCTAAATTGTTTTGTTTAACCCATAAAACCCCATTTTTACCATAACCATGGTAAATAATTTTTATTATTTTAACTATTAATATTGATCAAAAATTAAGACGATACTATTAGATAACATAAATTATAATTATTATAAATATGGATTAATTTTTTAAAAATTCTATTAATTTATCTGGAAAATTTTAATTTAAAATTAATCTAATAGAGGTGATGAGAACGCGATTTTTTAAATGGAAAATGTTCAAATATTTAAAATGTTTTTATATCAAAATTCAATATTAAATTGATTAAAATGACCTAAATTATATTAATGAATTCATAATGGAACTATTTTTTCATTAAAAATATAATAAAAAATAATTTAACTTTATAAATAAATTAAAATAAAAGGCCATTTTCAACTCAATTTAGTATTTTTCACTATTAAACTAAAATGAATATTTTCATAAAAAAATTTCCCTAAGATTATTTTGACATGATGATTTAAAATGAAAATTTTATTTTATCAAATTAAAATTTTAAAATATTAAAAAATTAATTTTATTAAACATCACAAAAATAAATAAATGGAATTTTTTGAGAAAAAAATATTTACGAAACATATAATGACTTTTAAAAAAATTATGTAATTTTTTCAGTATTATTACTTTATATAAAACCATTATAATTAAAATATAAAAAAATATTACTATTCATATATATAAGTTTAAAAGTTAAGTTGTAATGGTCGCAGTAAGGACCCGACCCCAGTTGCTTGGAGTCAGTGCCTTATTTTATTACGTTTGTATACATACAAGCAATTCGAATCCCAAAGGACCGAGTAGTTTAGTATTATTGGAAACAAGATACATAAATAAGTTCAACTTTACATATAGAAAGGAAAAAAACACTAATTTATTCCACTAGAGTCATCACGTCTCCTAGATTATGCTTGCAAGTCATTCATAAATTACTTCTTCTTGTCCTGAGAAAATGAAACATAAGAAAGGGGTGAGATCAAATGCTCAGTAAGAGTATGCAATACAGCAGAAGATAATATAAACATTAGACTTGGTGAATAATTGAAAACACATGCCTTTAATAATAAACATGAACACATTATGGTAGGAATATGAGATGAGTAAATAATTCCATAATAAAACATAACCATGGGTATTCTACTAGTCAAATAACCATATTAAATATCAATATCTGAACTCATAATGATGGAATCCATAATTCTGGACATTTTGAAACATTTTGTCAAGGCCATGACCAAGACGTCTAATGATTAAGGCCCTGGCCAAAATCCATGTCACATTGGTAAATTCCTTGGCCAATTCCTCATCTAGTTGTCTGATGAGAACTACCGATGCATCAAGGGGATATAGTGGGCCCCACCCATCACATAATAAGTCCAATGCATTACTTATATGTGCGGGGATAAACATAAACAACATATATATTCATATTCAAACTATCATACGAAATGTAACTAACTTTCACAAATTATTGAACACAAACACTAACCATTTGGAATAATATGGTGAATGGTTTTAGGATAGATCATCTATAATAGAGTTAGTCACAAACCATTAAGTAATATATGGTAGATGACTTCATAAATGATTAAACCCAACAATACCATGGAATCCAAAAGAGTGTTGAATTAGAAGAAAACACTCCTATAAAATCATTAAGAAATTCTGTAGATAAATACTCTTTTCCTTTAAAAAGAAGTGATCTTTTGGAAAAATATTTATATAAAACTAGAAGTGAAGTAAGATAGTATTTTTCATAATAAAATGAGTGATTTTATAAATACAATGGTTTCCAAAAAAAGATTATAGTGTGCCCTTGAAAATAAGTAAGAATTTGAAAAAATACCTTGAACCTGGCTTGTTTTTTGGAAACAGTTTGAAAGTATCTTTAAAAAACATGAAAAAATTCATAAAATAAGGAAATGTTGTGGTTTTTAATCATATATATAATACTCACACAGAATATATGAGGAGTACATAACATAACATAATAATATCATTGAGGTAATTAGACAATGAAAGTAACCTGAATGCAAACAGATGTTCGGGTGGCTAAATATATTCATGATATTCATGATATGTGACATCAATAGTCAGTATACAAACACCATACCAAATTATTACTAGTGAATATGGAAAATCTCATGAAAATGGAAGTGAGATGAAGAAACCGTTACAACAATGTGATCAGTCGAATCATATGACCAGAACTTAATAACCCACAATTGAATCATTTAATAACATGAATATAAAGAGAATCGTGATATTATATATCAAATGGAAGTACACATATACCACATACAATAAATAAGTGGTGAACAATGAAAATCTCATAGAAATGAATGTGAGATGAGAGACCCCTTACCTTAACTCCAAACGTGTTCCGCTCTTGTACTTCAGCTCCTGGAATATTAAATTATACTTTTTAATAACTTATTTCAGAACCTATTAGACATTTATATAATTTACCATAATTATATTTAGGTCATTTATGTCTTTATTGATAAGTTATTGTATTGAATTTTGTCGTTCTAGAGTGTTCATTTCCTTCATTTTCATATTCAGTTAACTTGTTTTTAAGTAATGAAATTTATGTGGAATAGTTATAAATCTCTAGGATTGGAATTATATATTATTAATGAACATAAATATTTGATATTGGTCATTTCTATCATTTGGTTACATGGAATGAGGATGAATCATTACATGACCACCACTTCGATTATTCAGCGGTATTTGGAATTTTATGAACTAGTTTTGTCATATAACATAATTATATGTACATATTCTGGTTCATGAATATTAATTATGTTATAATAAATATATTATAGTCTGTTTCAACTATAAATATAGTTTCATGACCTGTAATGAAGAATAAATTTAAGAACAAAACTTCATCATCCACGAAGGCTATAAATTAGAACATCATGGACGTTGATTTCGTTTATAAAAATAAAAGGGAGAGATTAAGAATATTTATGATGGTTATTCTATTCACATGATATATTTCCAGAATATATATGATACTGGAGTTATCATAATCATTTGGACAGATGATGTGAGGATAGGATAACAAAGGAAGATAAATTGAAATGAAACCAAATGAACAAGAAGGGTACGCTACCTCTTGAAATAACCGCCTTGAGAAACTCATTGAGGGAAGGGGTTTTGGTCTTTTGGAAAGACCAGAAGCTTCTTGGATGTGGGGAGAGACTAGGGAATGGTAATTGGATATAACCTAGATGAGCTTTAAGGCTTAGATGAGTGAAGAGAAGAGGTAGTGGTGAGGGATTTTTATAGTGGAGGAGAGGGGTAATTTTTGAATATTTAATTCATTATTTTATTATTTCCCTCAAGAAAACCAATAGAATTGTTTCATGTGACCCCTAATAGTAATAAAGGCATGTGAGTTCGATCCATGTGGGCTTACATCATCCTTGCATCACCTATGATGCAGTAAATCAAGTATTTAGCATTTATTGTATTTTATCGTATTATACTATTCATAAAAAATTATTGAATTTTAGAAAAATCCTGAAAATTCACCCCTACCATTTTTCAACGTCTATAATTCAAAAGTGAAATCCATTTTTCAAAAATAAGCTTCCAAATATTATTAATTTAATTTTTAAATAAGGTCATAGTAAATTCGAAAAATAACAATCTTGAAGTGCAATTTGTTTATGTGACATTGAAAAATTAATTAAGATCCCATTATCATATTGCCCTAAGAAAATAAAATAATATTATTATTTACTATTCAAGGGGAATATTACTATTCATATTACTATTAATAATGGTATTTTACTATTCACCAAAATTCAAGTTTGTTCTATCATACTCCAAATGACTTACTGAACACAACTCTAGATGGCCATTTTTTTGAAACTAAAAACATAGAAGTGGAAAATTTATATTTAATGGCTAGGTTTTGAATATCTCATAAATAACCTAGTGTTGTTTCAGAGGAACAAATTGATGAATAGAATTTATTTAATAGAAGCATACCATAAAATTTTTGGTGTGTTACATTATTCCCTCCTTAGAAGAATTACGTCCTCGCAATTCATTTCATAACCACAAAAGAATGCTCTCTGATGTTCGTACCACATATCTCGTCGTAGAGGATCCTCAGGTGCCTTCCGCAGAAAACCCAAATTGATGCTCAAATCCTCTAGTTCTAAGACCCAGACACACCACGGGTAGAAGGGGTTGAACTCTTGTGTCGATCACTTAGTCTTCTAGTGGGAGGCTCGAATGGTGGAAAGTTTTGAAATGTCCTAATAGACCAACACATGAAGAACTTTCCGAACTATGTCTCAACTAATGACATCTATGTTGTAAACATTATTGTACATGCTAAAACTGAGGAGTTGGTACATGTAGGCCGCACAAAGGTTTCCCTCCAATGTAGTCTCTTGAAAACATAACCTGGCCATGTAGCTCCTACATAGGGTGAAACATAGGAAAAGCTCTTCATGGTATTTTCCTCTTTGCATATACTCTCCAATTGTGTCATGGATATGCAGCAGTAAGTGGAATCATTCCCTTGATAGGTGCAGAAAATTTATGGACTATTTATCACTTCATATAGTTGTTTACATGTCTTTCACAGGTTTGTGAGAGGTAGGTAATCCTCTTTACAAGTTTTTATTTTAATAATCTCTAGTACCTCAAAAAGAAGAGATAACATATGGGTTTGTCCTTCCATCTAAAAAGTTATCATAAAAGATCACTTAGTGATACTCATTTAAAGGTATAACTGATGAAAGTATAACAAAAAGAACAAAAAACAAGTTATATTTTTATATAACCACTGGTTAAAAAAGTAAAACAGGGCTAATGGTTTCCCCAGTCCCCCAATACACGAATCCCCAACATTGGATCAACGATTTCAATATCCTAGAACCATATGAAAAACTAGACACATGTCACTCCCGAAGCCCCTTTACCAGGAACACCACCGACACTAGGGTGCTGAAGACCATTGGTGGATTCCTAAGGTAGTATTCAACTGTTCGATTTCGTTAACCCAGACACACTACAGACAGCTAGAATATGTGCTTAAAGCACTCAGCCTTCCATAGAGAGGCACAAGAAGGGTGGAGGTCGGAAATTTTAGTGTGGAATAAATCCCTATAATTCCCATGCACCACGTCATTCTTGAAGATATTTATGTCATAAAGCTCTCCTTACATACTAAAACTCCAGATCTGGAATAGGTAGGTTGACCAATGGTCACGATCCAAAGTAGCTTCTAAAAATTTACCCACAACTCAGTAGTTATCAGCCAGAGTGAAACATAGAAAAAGAGCTTCATGATACTTACCTCTTTTCCTATATGAAACAAATTGAGCATATGAAATACGGTAATAGACAACATTTCTTCCTTGGTAAAGATGGAGAATGTTTGAAGGATTTGATGCCTGATGGAGTAGTTTACAAGTCAGACATAAAGTGGTATAGGGATGGTCCTCTTCAGAGCATGTCTGGAAAATTATAGTCTCTAATAACTCGGTAGGGAGTGATAAAATATTGGTTGGTTGAATCATATATTTTATCTGAAATTTTTTATTAAATCGTCATTCAGTATGGAAAATTCATTTTAAACCATGTTATTGTTTTATATAAAAACATATTAAAACAGAGAATATAACATAATTCATTCAGACATGATTTATAAAACTCAAGAAATAACTCAATCTCTTGTTCCCTTTCAAAAAACACTAGTATGGACTTCTTGACGTCCTCTAAGATTACTAATCATAAATTCCACTATTATTGGGGATTTCCCTAGTTTTCAGACAAACAGATCCCCAAAACGATTCCAAATTTCTTTATCTCCTTGGTCCAGATTCCACGTGTGTAACTAAGGTCAACCGCATGTGGACATCTAGAATTCAGGTTGATAGAAGCATGTCGGGTATCAAGTTGAGTGACATTAGTATAAAATTGATTCCGATAATGCAAACAAGTAGTCTCATTCTCAAGAGCTTCAATGTCCAAAACTCGACCACGGTGTCTGTAGGTCAAAATCTGACATAGATATGCTTCCCGGAGGTCTCCCCCTTATGCAGCCTCTTCAAAGTACTCAAGAGAAAAGAAATTATTAGCTCGGGTAAAACATTTAAAGATACAATCAAAGTATTTCCCTTGTCGTACATAGAACGGGAATTGAGCGCTCATCAAGAGGTAATAGACGAAACATGCTCCATGGTGAAGTTGGAGTACCCGAGGAGAGTGGGGTACTTGGTAGAGGGTTTTTCATGATAAATGAGTATTTTCAAAAGTCTAATAGTTTTCTACACATGATTTTCCCACTATGGTCTCTAATACTTCTATTGTAAGAGAAAAAAGACAAGTACCTTCGTTTTTCATTTGAAAATTAAGAAAGCATCACTCTTAGTATTGTTTAAGTAAATTTTTCATTGTTCTATTCTAGTTTCCAGAGTCATTCAAACCAAATCCTCTGAGGAAAATTTACATTAAACTCCCTCATAATGGTTTGTAAGAAAAAATGTGAATTATCCTAAGCATATCCCCTAGTAGTTTCATAAACAAGAGTTCATAAAGTCCCGTTGTCGTGCACCATTTCTCGTTCTATTCTAGATCTACGTGATGTTTTTGGGGTTTAACCCTACATACATCTATGCCAGAGCTGCCTCTACCTCCTCGTATCCAGAAAGGGATGTATTGTTTTAAAGGTCCACATAATCTATTCTTTACCAAAATACCAAGAATTTATGGTATGTATATCCTCAAAAACTAACTTAGGGACTCTTCTCTAATTCTACATTTTCTAAATCTAGTTTCCAAGTATTCTACAAAACTTCCTCTGATACCAACTGTAATATCCCGACCCCATTTGCTCGGAGTCGGTGCCTTATTTGATTATGTTGGCATACATACAAGAAACACGAATACCGAAGGACCTCATAGTTTAGTATTATTGGAAAAAAGATACGTACATAAGTTCAAATTTACATATGGAAAGGAAGAACAACACTAATTTATTCCACTAGACTCATCACGTCTCGTATATTATGCTTGCAAGCCATTCATAAATTAATTTTTCATGTTCTGAGAAAATGAAACATAAGAAAGGGGTGAGCTCAAATGCTCAGTAAGAGTATGAAATACAGTGGAAGATAATATAAACATTAGACTTGTTCAATAATTGAAAACACAGGACTTTAATAATAAACGTGGACACATTATGGCCGGAATATGAGCTGAGTAAATAATGCCATAATAAAACATAACCATGGGTATTATACTAGTCGAATAAACACATGAAATATCAATAGATAATCTCATAATTATGGAATTCATAATTCTGGACATTATGAAACATTTTGTTAAGGCCTCGGCCAAGATGTCTAATGATTAAGCCCTCGGCCAAAATCCATATCACATTGGGAAAGGCCTTGACCAATTCCTCGTCTAGTTGTCTCATGAGACCTACTGATGCAGAAAGGGGATATAACGGGCCCCAAACATCACATAATAAGTCCAATACATTCCTCATATGAGTAGGGATAAACATAAACAACATATATATTCATATTGAAACTATCATAAGAAATGTAACTAACTTTCCCCAATTATTGAACACAAACACTAAGCATTCAGAATAATATGGTGAATGGTTTTAGGATAGATCATCCACAATTTAGTTAGTCATAAACCATTAAGTAAAATATGGTAGATTAATTCATAAATGATTAAAACCAATAATACCATGGAATCAACAAGAGTGTGGAATTAGACAAAAACACTCTTATAAAATCATTAAGCAATTCTAGAGATAAATACTCTTTTCTTTTGAAAAGAAGAGTTATTTATAAATTTTTTTATATAAAACCATAAGTGAAGTAAGATAGTATTTTAATTATAAAATTATTAATTTTAAAAATAAAATGGTTTCCAAAAATATATTATAGTTTCCCTTGAAAATAAGTAAGAATTTGAGAAATTTCCTTGAATCTGGCTTGTATTTTGGAAACAGTTTGAAAGTTTCTGTTAAAAACATGAAACAATTCATAAAATAAGGAAAGGTTCTGGTTTTTAATAATATATATAATACTCACACAGAATATATGATGAGTAAATAATAAGACATAAGAATTTCATTGAGGTAATTAGATAATGAAAGTAACCCGAATGAAAACAGAAGTTCAGGTGGAAAAACCCTTACACTTTGTAATCAAATGATTCGTAAGACCCAAAATTAATAACATAAAAATGATAGATTTAATACCATGAAGATAAAGATATTCATGATATGTGCCAACATTGGTCAGTATACATACACCATACAAAAGTATTACAAGTGAATATGGAAAATCTCACGAAAATGGAAGTGAGATGAAGAAACCCATACAACAATTTGATCAGTCGAATCATATGACCAGAACATAACAAAACACAAATGAATAATTGAATAAAAGGAATATAAAGAGAATCATGGTATTATATATCAAATTTAAGTAAACATATACCACATACAATAAATAAGTGGTGAACAATTAAAATCTAACTTAAATGAAAGTGAGATGAGAAACCCCTTACCTTAACTCCAAACGTGTTCCGCTCATGTACTTAAGCTCATAAAATATGAAATTATACTTGTTAATAACTTATTTCAGAACCTATAAGACATGTATTAAGTTTACCATAATTTGGGTTAGTTCATTTATGTATTTATTGATAAGTTATTGTATTTAATTTCTTCGTTATGGAGTGGTTGTTTCCTTTATTTTCATATTCGGTTCACTTGTTTTTAAATAATGATGTTTATGTGGAATAGTTATAAATCTCCAGGATTGGAATTATATATTATTAATTAACATAAATATTTTATAATGGTCATTTCTATTATTTGGATACATGGAATGAGGATGAATCATTAGATGACCACCACTTCGATTATTCAGTGGTATTTGGAATATAATGGATTAGTTTTGTCATATCACTTAATTATATGTATATATTCTGGTTTCTGAATATTAATTATGTTATAATAGATATATTATAGTCTGGGTCAACCATAAATATGGTTTCATGACTAGTAATGAAGATGAAATTTAAGAACGAAATGTTGTTGTCCACGAATGCTAAAAATTGGAACATCATGGACGTTGATTTCGTTTATAAAAATAAAAGGGGGAGAGTAATAATATTTATGATGGTTCTTCAATTAACATGATATATTTCCAGTATATAGATGATACTGAAGTTATCATGATCATTTGGATAGTTGAGGTGAGGAGAGGATAGCAAAAGATGATAAATTGAAATGAAACCAAATGAAAAAGAAGGGTACTTTACCTCTTGAAATAACCTCTTTGAGAAACTCTTTAAGGGAAGGGGTTTTGGTCTTTTGGAAAGATCGGAAGATTCTTGGATGTGGAAAAGACTAGGGAAGGGTAATTGGGAAGAACATTGAGGAGATTCAAGTCTTAGAGGAGTGAATAAAAGATGTAGTGGTGAAGGGTTTTTATAGTGGAGGAGAGGGGTAATTTTTGAATACTTAATTCATTATTTTATTATTTCCCTCAAGACAACCAATAGTATAGTTTCATGTGACCCCTAATTGTAATAATGGCCTGTGAGTTAGATCCAAGTGGGATTACATCATCATTGCATTACCTATGATGCAGTAAATCAAGTATTTAGCAGTTATCGTATTTTATCGTATTTTACTATTCATAAAAATTCTTGAATTTCAAAAAAATCCCAAAAATTCACCCCTACTATTTTTTGACGTGTAGAATTAAAAAGTGAAATCCATTTTTCAAAAATAATTTTCCAAATATTATTAATTTAATTTTTAAATAAGGTTATAGTTAAATCGATAAATAACAATCTTGAAGTGCAATATGTGACATTGAAAAATTAATTAAGATCCCATTATTATATTGCCTTAAGATTATAAAATAATAATATTATTTACTATTCAAGGGGAATATTTCTATTCATATTACTATAAATATTACTATTCATAAGGGTATGTTACTATTCACCAAAAATCATGTTTGTCCTATCAGACTCCAAATGACTTACTAAACACAACTCTAGATGACCATTTTTTCGAAACTCAAAACATAGAAGTGGAAAATTTATATATAATGTCTACGTTTTGACTATCACGTAAATAACCTAGTGTTTTTCCATAGGAACAAAATTATTAATAGAATGTATTTAATATAATTATACCATAGATTTTTTGGGGTGTTACATTCGCGTTTAAAGAACTATATTAAAAATATACGTTTGTTTTGTAAAAACTCAGTGTTGTGTGTAATGCAGGATAACCCAATGTTTCAAGCACTGTATTATTAAATTGGTGTTTTATGTAATGAAATAAAAAATAAATGTTCCATGTAATGTGAAATGCACTTGATATTTAATTTAATGAAAAACTATAGAAAAGGTAAAATTTATTTGAAAAAACATCCCAAAATCTCATTGTGTTACAATCAACACCACTTAAAAGGAATTTCTCCCTCAAAATGCATACCTTTGGATCAAGAAATGTTGATACTTACACATCATTAAATCTTTATTTTCCAACAGAGATTACTAAAGTAAGTGGTTTCACCATAAATAATTGACTACGTGGGTGTTCTAATTTCATAACACTCACTTTGTATGATCCATAATCTCAATCAAATTTTCATTATAAGAAATATCATGATCCTATGGTATGAAATTTGATTTCAATACATGTTAAGGGTCGGGTATGTATATTCTAAAGAGGGATACGTGGAAATTATAGAGGTTTATTGGAATCACCAAATGATAAGTTACTATCATGATATGATCATGTCTTTTAATGGGATAGATATTACTAGGGATTCGTTTTACTTTATTTCATACAATAAGAAATTAATATAAGGAACTTCTCACCAACTTCAAACTTTATATTGTATTTATGATTATCAGTATAACTTATCACACAGATTTTTTAGTCCTTACATGTTTTTTTAATGGAACATACCTTATTTTTTATTTCATTAGCTTTCTCATATCCCAATATCTTTCTTTTTGTAAGTATATTCTAATACATTGGAGTTATATACATCCTTTATAAAGAGATCCATATGAATTATCAAGTGAAATATGTCATTATAAGAAAACTCAACTTGAGTAAATTATTGATCTCAATCACCTTTGAAATCTATAGGACAAGATCTTATATTATCTTTTAGGGTTTAAATTATCTCAAACTCACCATTTATCTATGGATGATACATAAATATGAAACTCAAATTTGTATTAAGATATTACTAATCACTTCAAAAAAAATTAAGGAAAACACCATATTTCGATAAAATACAATTGATTTTGGTACTCCATGAAACCTTAAAACTTAATTAATTTATATTCTGTCAAGAAAATATAAAGAGAAATCATCTCTCGGATCAATAAAGTTCTCCTAATTCATAAGGTGATCAACTATAAACCATTATTATCTAAAAATCAAAGATATGAAAAACTCTAAAGGTTACCAGTACCTTTAATAATATTTCTACACATTATAAATTAATTACTCCTGAAATAACATTTTAACACCATATAAAACAAATGGTCTTTCATTTCTATAATTACCTCTAAAATATTAATCTAATCATGATAAACTCCCATCATATAAACCTCCAAATAGGTTTCTATGAATTTGAACATTTGATCAAAAATAAACTCATAAAACTGTGATAGAATCCATAACTATTAAATTAATATTACTTGGGGAAATATATTCTTCCAAAAAATAATTCACCCTTTATTTCAAAAAAAATATCTTATCTTATACGATAACATTTTCAGTGGAATATTGGTTTCAAAATTATACTAATAGAATATCAATTGTGATATCATCACTCCATAATTAATTTAGAGGGAGATAATCACATGAAATTTCACTTAAATTTGAACAGTATTATTTCCATAATGATATTTCATACAAAATAAAACATAGAATCCAAATTAAGTAGGGGATTATTGGTGTACCCTCATTATCATGATTCACTTAAACCATAATCATTTTATAATATTTCTCTTCGTACATTGTCTTCAAAGGTTGTTGTGGCTTATCATCCTCATTCACCCTTAGATTAGGGCACTAACTTTTATTATTACCATACTCCTTGCATTTGGAACATTGGAGTTTGGATGATGCATTCTTTGTATCTTTCTCTCTATTCTAATCTATAACTAAATTTTTATGATCACTTTGAACATCAATTTCAGGATAACCATAAGTTATATTTTTAAAACACTTACTATCCTCTTTAATACTATTACCCCATTATTCTTCCCACACTTTTATAATAAAGAAAATCTATTCTTATTCACTCCATAGTAATTATATTTTCTTTGGAATTCCATTTTTCTTTTCTTATCAAAACCATGATATTGATAAATGACTCCAAACTCTATTTTTACCTTGATATAACTTTTAACAATATATTCCTAAATATTTAATTATCTTATGGAAAACACCCTTCAGAGACTTGGTTTTATGCAATTGAAGAATCAATCAACCATACATTCAGTTCGGTTTATAATACATAAGTGTACCTCACAATCCTTGTAAAATTTTCCCCGTAGGTGCCATCAGATTAATCATCCATTTACATTATCTCAATAAAATAATTCTCCATTTTCATATGAATAATATAAGTAATGTAATTATTGAAAAATTATTTCTTGAAATTATACCAATATATGAATTCAATTTCATCATGTTCCCTTATATTATGGATAATATTCCACCATTGATCTACGTCACCATCAAAATTATACACAACCAAAATGAAATTTTCATGTTTGGAAATATGGAGAATCGAAAATATGTTTTCAGTGGTGGTGATCCATTATTTTGAAACAAGTAGATCATAAGAACGATTGAAAAAAGTATATGTTTCCTCATGAAGGACTAAATAGAATTTTGTTCCCTCATTTTTTTCATTCTTAATTCCAACATGATTCATATCATAAGAAATTTTTTGGGCATATTAATTAGATTTTCTATTAGATATTTCATAATTTTGGGATGCTTTGGAGGAAAATCATTGCATTTTCTATCCAAGTAATAATTAATATGGTTCCTTTGGGATCCAAACATTTAATAAAATCAAAAACATAGTTTGAGAAACACTAATCATTTTGGGGAACCATATAATCATGAAAAATAACTTATAGGGTCTCTAAATAAAGAAACATTATTTCCAATCTTTTAAACCATTGGATAAATCTTGGACCTTCATGGTTACTTTCTATTTAAATCCTTCTCATTGGTTTATAAAGAGTTTATGAATTTCTAGAGCATATACCCTAGGATTTTAAAACCAGGTCTGTCGTATGTCTTTTTATCAAACACTAGGTGATGATCAATTCTAGGTCCATGTGATGTTATTGAAGTAATTACCCCTAGATACCTTTGTTCTAGATCCACATCTAGTTTTAGTATCTATATTGGGATGAAATTTTTTGGCAACCAAATTCTTAATTCTTTACAAATATTATATTGCATTTTCATATACTTTGGATCATTTTATACTTATCCTTACAAATTTCATTATTGATGTCACTAAGGTTTTCTCATCCTAGTTTACAAAGGTTAACTAAACCTATCCTCAGATACCAACCATACAGACCTAGGATTTCTATTTATATAAATTATATCTTTTTACAAGAATTTTCAATATATTATAGAAACCCATGCTTGAGGACCATTATATTTTATTTTCATTAGAGACTAGGTACAAAATCTTCTAATATAGAGAAATATATTCCTGGTTTCCCATAAAGACATTCCCATTTAGTACTCTTTTTAGGCATTCCCTACAAAAAACCTTTCTTCATATCCTAGTAAAATGAAACATAAGAAATTGTGAGATGAGATTCTGAGTAAGGGTAAACAAGGTAAATAAAAATATATAATGTTAGAATAATGGTATGAAAACATGAGAATAACAAATAAAAACCATACCATTAATATCACAGACTATATACATAATTCATGGAATAAATATATCCAGTTCATAATGCATGAATCTTAATAAAATCAATGAACATGATCCATAAGAGTGTAACACTGGAATAAGGTATAAATTTGTGGCATACACATAAGAATAGAAAATCATATATCAAGGATACCCACCAAGACATTCATAATGCATTAGGATTAGTATAACCACCCATGTACCTATATCAGGCTTGGGTTAACTACCATTGTACACTATTTTTTAGGTTTTGGATAACCACCCATGTTCCCTCTTTTTTGGTATTGGGATAATATCCCATATACCTATTGATATCATAGGATATTTATAATTACCCAATTAATTTGAGGTAGATATATGTATCACCCATCACATAACGAAAACCATACATATGTTTTTCACAAGATCATAAATCATTATTCATATCCTAACCCATGAAATGAAAAGGGATTTATAAAAATCTCATCATATCATAACCTATGTAAATGATCTGTATCCATAATCATTTAATCATTTGATAATATAATTTTCCATTAAGAAGGAATGTTTCATTGGATTTCTGTAATGGTATATCCCATGGAGGAGAATTAGGTTTCATAAACATAATATCATCATAAACATAAATTATTTGAACAATGAATTATAAAGTTATACATGGATCATTTCCTCTGTAATTCATAAGTTACCTCAAAAGATACCATCTTAGATAGAGAATGATTTTTATGGATCACAAGGAACATTTCTTAAGGTAAATATCCTTTCATTGGAAATCACTTTTTAAAATCTAATAAAATAAAATATTTTTCTTTTCAAATAACATTGAAAATATATTATTGATTATTTTAAAAAATATATAAAACATGCCTTAATAAAAATGTCCATTTCATTTTGAACAAAAAATTATAACATTTTAAAAAATGTTTTTATTGAAATATAAACATGAACACTTATAAAGTATTATTTAAAACATTTTGAGGTCATGAAATCATAAGATTATATACATGTTATAAAAGTTAAAACAAATATTTCTTTTCCATTTTAGGTTGGATTAAAATGGGAATTTATTGGAAAATGATATGACTATTCCATTCAAAAATTTATTTAAAAATTATAACAAGTGTAAAAATGTATTTATTAAATCAGTTTTGGAATGTTAAAAATATTTTAGGATTTTTTTAGAGAACATGGGTTTGGAAGAAAAAGAGTGTCCAACTATAGAGTGAAATCAATTTATATTTTTTTTAAATAGTTTATCAATTATTTTATGCTTTTTTATTACATTTTTACTAAAAATTCCTTGATAAAATCTCTTTATGAGTAATAACATATTTATTTTTCATATATATTTTAATTTTTTATTTTCAATCCAATTAATTCTATCATGGTTCTATTATATCCATAAAATCATGAAATAATTATCATATTTATATATAAAATTTCCCCTTTAGACAAATAAATCATTATTATTTATTAGAAAGGAAGTATGTTGTGATCATGGAGACAATAAGTCGTACGTACACATGAGTAACATTTCTATTTTACATTGATCACTACATAAAATAGGAAAGTAATATATTATGTTTATAGAATGATCATAATATCATAAATAACATATTATATCTTTTAATATACTTATAAATATCATCCATGTCATGTGGAGATGACAAGTAAGTCACATTACTTTGTGAAAGCGGTAGTCCACACATACACAAACAATGTTATCATATTTTAGTAGGTGAAAAGGTTGGAAATAAAAAATAGATTATATTAACATATTTATAAATATGTCATTAATATCATAATTATGTCATGTATATCATATATAATTATACTTATTGTCTTCCACTTAATGAGTTAGTGAAAACAAATAACATCGCTATGCGAGGCAGTAGTCCACCATACACAAGAGCGATGTTATCGTATCCCATAGGTAATGGAATGTAAAAAAGGTATACAAACATAAAAATATATATATGTGATATAAAGAATCCATAGGTATTATTATTTTATTTATAAAATATATATACTTTTCATATAATATTATATATAACCATGAAATCTGGTAATGAAAAAATGAAATCGGTTTGTGAGGTGGTAGTCCACCGTACACAGGAACGATGATTTCATAAACCATTTGATAGAAATGGAAATGGTTGTAGGTTATGAACATAAAATTAAAGTGTCTAATTTTATATAATATAATTAGGTTATTATATCATCATGGTGTAGTAATAATTGAAGTAGTTGGAATAATAAATAAAAAAACTCATTGATGAACACTACCTCCTCTTCGGGTATTCTCCTTAGGTTTTCACCAAATTCCTTTATAGGTAAGAATTATGTAAAAAATAAGGCATATAATATTATGGTAGGGAATTTATTTTGTTATTTGTTCATGTTATGGATGAACCAATAGGGTTTTAAGGTGTGATATGAGAGGATAATGTGTGGCCTTTTATAAGTGAGGTGAATGGCAGACATGTAATTTTCTGAAAGAAAGATTTCCACCCTGGTTTTTTTCATGTCATAAGGATATAATAATAGAAAATTATAGATACTAGAAGGTATAAGGTATAAATATTTCCAATGAGATGGTTTTTTTCAAGTTGTTTTATTTTTATCCTATATCCTTTTTATCTCACCCCCCCAGTAAACACCTTTTAACAGTAATCAGAATAATTTTTTATTCAATTTTTAATTTTAATTTGGGTAAAAAATTATGTTGAAATTTTTAGATAATATATATTTTTATGATTTAAAATATGGAATAAAATTTCATAAATTATATTCATATAATTTTAAAAATTTAGTTAGAATTTAATTATACAGACGTGGCGAAAATACAGATTTTTGAAGAGAAAGTGTTCAAAAGTTTACAATGTTTTCAAATCAAAATTAAATATAAAATTGATCCAAATAACCTAATTTTGTTAAATGGATTTATAATTGAAATAATTTTACTTTAAAACTAATTTAAAATATAAATTAATATAATAAGTAAATTAAACGAAAATGTAGTTTTCATTTAAAATTCCATATTTTTACCTAATCATCAAAATATAAAAATTTTCAGAAAAATCAAAAAAAAAATCTTAAGATAAATTTCATAGGTAGATTTAATAATTTAAATTTATTTAATTTGAATAATTTTCTAAAAGTTTGAAAAAATAATTTTATTAATGTTCACAGAAATAAATAAATAAAAATTTCTGAGAAAATAGTATTTTCGAATCATATAAATACTTTACTAAAATTTAAGAATATTTTTATCAATATGTATCCTTTATATAAAACAATTATAATGAATATTTTAAAATTCTTTATTACTATTAACATCACTAATTTTAACATCTAGATTATAATAGTAACATTTAAAAAACTACATTAATAATATATTATGATTTTGTTAAAACTCAATGTTGTGTGTAACACAAGCTAACTGAATGTTGTGTGCCGGGAAACATTTACGTGGTGTTGTATGTAACACATGTCAAACTCAGTGTTGTGTGTAATATAAATAGAACTATAAATTGTGTGTAATTAAAAATATAGAAAATAATAAATTTATTTCTAAAAATTTCACAACAGCTGTGTGTATTACATGTCAAGATAGGCGAGGGTTGGGGTCAATTAAATCACATAAACACCTTCTAAATATCTACACTACCAAGCAAATAATCCATCAGATGATACTAAAATAAAACCAAAGAAGGTGAGAATATGGTTTGGAATTATAATTCATCAATAATTTTAATAATATATATTAAATTAATGTGACAACTAGTAATATAGGAAATAGTGGATATCGACAAGACAAGCGTAATAGTATGACTCCCACAACTTTAAATTTGTACTATATGACCATATTCCATAGGAATATTACTTCAATTTGAAGTTAATCTAAAGGATCTAGGAATACCTACATCCCCAGTAAAGTTCTCTAAGTCACTAGAGTCGAGAACCCATGGGGTGGATCATTGGGATAGACACATCACTCGAGCATCACCATAGAAAATTGTGTCACATGATGATTCTAGTGTTTTTGTGATAGATATGAATATTCATAATATGATGAAGGTACAAAATTGGTGGATAATAGGTGTTGAAATTGTATATCTAGAACATTTTGGTATAAATGTTTTTAAATAATAAATATTTACATGGATGGATGTTGGGGTCGACACTGTATTTTGTGATGTTGCATAGGTAGAATCAGAAGGATGAGGGGTGTTCTCATAGTGGGAGGGTTAGATTAGAGGTATTTCACTAGAATAGGATATGCAGAATTTGTTATTTCATATGAGGCCATCATGTAGGAATGATCATTTCATAGGAAGGTCATCACACTATAGGGTCATCGTGCTAGAGTTTGTCCCACTAGGAGGGGATCTATTCGAAGGGGGGCATCACATAAGAGGCAGAAACATGAAAGGGTTCATCACACATGGAGGAGAGAATGGGTAGGGTTCCATCATGAAGGGAGGATCAAATGTATAGGAGTATTTTTTGTGAGTAGGAGACATTATGTGAGGAGGACCGTATGTGTATGAGGTCATCACCCAGGGAGGAGTGGCGCATTAGGGGTGCATCATGTAGGAGGAGATAGACCTTCAATAACCTCTGCTACCTTGATATAATGGAAACACAAACCTCAAAATGAGGTTGTGTTCTTAAATTATATATGATAAATGGAGTAAAATAGATAACCCACTCCTATGTTGGAAATAAAAATAAAAAATAGCTAATAGTCTAATATATTTAACAATTTCCATAGTTTAAAATAGGTTAAATTCCATATCCAGATGAATCCAGAATAAAAAACTTTAATATCTCCAATTCATTTAACATATTCAATAATTTTGAATATCATTTTATGTAACCAATAATATCTAGTGGAGGATAATATTTCTTTGTTCAGTTAGAATCTAATTCCCTTAAATCCATAAACGAGTCACTCTATGCTTCCATAAGAATCTAGATTCACCTGTTGAAAAACTTCAACACTTGGTTTCCCTATAGGAAACTATTGTGACATGTAGAATTCTCCCTATGATTTTTTTAAAAGTTCCAATCTTTGTTAATAACTTTTCTTAATTTAAAAGTCTTAAGAGTATCTTACATTACATTTATCCTTATTAAGGATTGATCGCAAGGTTAATTTGATGATGATGATACTATTCATAAAAACTATAATCTTTTATCAAATAATTATCATGTTTTATAACCATTAAATATGAAAATATATTTACTGGTCTCCCACTAAAATTATGAACCCTTCAAATGCTCATCATTTCTATTAATGGGATAGGATCCATATTTCACATAAATTTCAATTTTTTTTCATTGAAATAATCCATTATTATTTATAAAAGGCATCATCCCAATCGCAATGGTTGTGACTCTTGGATAGTTGAGAGAAAAATAATTTTACCAATCTATCATATACATATACTCAACTATATTTCTCTAGTATCTTAAACATTAGGTCTTCTAAAATTTTGTATCCCAAAGAAAATACCATGAATAATCCAACAAAGGAAAATGAAGGGATGATATTTCCAAGTTTCAAAATATCATAAAGAAAATTCAAAGAAAATTATAACTTTCTTTCCATACACATGATAATGAAAGGTTACTCATGATAAGTTTAAAAACACATATTTGGATGATTGATATATTGACAATTTCCAATTTAGATGGAATATCACACTTAGTATTTGAAGGGGATATTAATCTCACCATCTTATCTCATGTTATTCCCTTTTCTATATACATAATTTTATTGATTTAATTTGGAATCATATTCCCTCCACCAAATAAATATATTCAAATCATATTGATGTGTAACCCTTTAAACAACCCACATGTTTGTGTCACTCAACTAAAAATATAATCCAAACATATTCATACATTATCATATGCATCCTATGTTTAAGGTACATAAACACATCATGTAAAAGATAAAATTGTATGAGATTGGAAATCTCCACATGATTAAGCCTAGAGTGATAGATAGAGAACCCTATTCACTTTCCTAGATAAGGAATTCCCCTAAATGAATATAGGTAGTCTGACCCCAAGTCCCTCTACATGGGGATACATTACTCAAGAGTAAATAAAATTATTCATAACTCTATCTATTAAATTATCAATCTATATTCAATAACTAAATTCAAGATAATAAATTCACATATAATATGAGGTTAAGGTAGATGAAAAACTAAATCCATTATACGGTCAATCCATTCATGTAGTGAAAGGTTTTATCCTAGAAGTGGTTTAACATCTTAAACTAAATAAAACATAATATTCAAATTTCAGAAAAAATTTACTAAACACGAATATAGAATTTATTAACCTTTAAAAAATGACCAATTAAAATATTTAAACACGAGACAAACATTTATTGACAACTCATTAAAAAAATATATCTATAAATATTTTATAACTTCACCTTTAACATTATGGGAATTCCACAATTTTGAATATAAAAATATTACATACATTTTAACATAAACTATTTCATATTAATCACTATATGAAATTTACATAATAAATATATGATATCATATGAATTATAAACTATTTATTATCCCAATTCTATTATGTTATCATTTTACCAAATCCTAATATCTTATAATTAATATTTATCTAATCCTTTACCATATCAATCATCGAGAAATTAATGATGTGGTTTAAATAATATGAAAGTAAGGCACCATTTTAAAATGAATATTTCAAAATAATTAATTATGAACAAATAATAATTAAAAAATAATATTTTTATATTGTGATATTATTTTATAATTTATAACCACCTATAAATTATTACATAATATTTATATATAAAAAATTGTATTTGAAAATCATAAGTCATGCCATATATTCAGGTTAAAAGTTATTTCAAAAATCAACATTTAATATTTGGTAAAAATAATATTTTCATAAAAATTTATTTAATTAACTATAAAAACATTATAATTATTTAATTAATTTATAAAACCTTTATAAATTAAATATTCCCAAAATACCATTTATAGTAATTTACAAGAAATTTATAAATCATTAAAGCCATTTATTAGTATAAAAAATAATGTTTCAAACTTTTCCCTTTACCCTTAAACAAAGAGGTATTCCTACATAAAGGTAAACTCTTTTACCATTACGTAGGACTTCTAGAACTATGTTGTAAAGGTTAAAAACTATTTAACTTTATGTAGTGTAGAGAAATATCCACTACCTTTATAAAGTAACATCTTACCCTTACATAGCCAATAAAATATTTTTCTATGTAATGGTATCTTTCAATAACCTTTAAAAAAGTGATAATGTTACTATTCTACAACCTTTAGAAAATCATTTTTTCCCTTATGTGAACCCCATAACATATAGGTAAGCCAAATTTTACCATTACATGACCACTCATATATGGGTAACAACCTAGATATCCTTATGCAACTCATGTACATAAGCATTTGACTTTGGTTACCTTTATTTTTAAATATAAATATTTTATCTACCCTTACATAACACCTTTACACATAAGGGTTGATTCTTTTGTCCCTTACATATACTTATAAATATAAGGGTTGGTGATATGAACCTTTCACAAACCACATTTCATAAGGGTAAGTCCTTATTTACCCCTATGAATCTCATATGTGTAAGGGTACATACATGGTTATCATTACATAGACTTATTTCAAAATGGTAAATCGTTTAAAGAATAAAAAAGATGAAATTCAGATCAGTTTTTTAGTTTTCTACAAAATTTCCATGAATTATTTCAAAAATAGAAAATATAGATTCCATAAGATACCAATGATGGGTTTTTTAAGAGTCTAATAACATTTTTTAGATGTAGAAGAAGTTATTAATACCCTAGTTTTAGGATCTCAATGCAAGAAATATGAAACCTGTTTTAAAACCAAAATGAAGAAATTATATAAATGTGTTTACCCTACATTGAAGAAGCACTAAATCCTTTTAATATTTATCTAATTTGTTTGATAAGGATCACCAATGTGAAAAAAATTCTAAAAGAGGTATGAAATGAGGTATTCTATTACAGATATAGAATGAGATGGGGAAATAGATGGTCGGACAAAAAAAATATACTGGACCCATTAATAAATGAATATGACCTTTAGACAGTACCTTTACACCACCAATTACACTACCACATTTATTAAAATTACATGTTCTTGTTCATAAAATATTCAGTGATAAAAATAAGGCCAATATTTAATTTGAAGAATAAATTTTTAGAGAGGTTTTTACATACACGATTGGTCTTGAGAGAATAAATGAAATTCTCAATCAAGGATTCCTAGAAATATCAATTGTGAATATATATATGATTTATATTTTCAAAAACAATTTATCCAATAAATAATTAATTATTCTTAATTACCATTAACAACTATTCATAATTTCACCATGTATATATATCAATAGTATAAAAATGGAAAACCCTACAAAAAAATTAGACTCATTAAATCTACTATCATTTCTATGGAATAACCATTATTGTATAATGAAGATTTTGAAAAAAAAATAGTTGAACTTTCCACAACATTTGAACTCAAATAAAAAACAATACTCTTTCCTTGATTCCTACAATATAGGGTTAAAACTCTAAAATCTAATCATATGAAATATATATATATTTATTTTACAATACTTATTCCTATTAATTTTTTTGGTTAGCACTCGATATTCATCATAGTAAATTTGAATACATTGAATGTTTATTATTTGGATACCATGCATGGACATCCACCTAATTAAACACAAATGATTTCAATTATGAATTTTGAATGCACTACAATCAACATTTTATAGATAAAATATTAATTATACTTTTTATATTTTGTTTTAATGAAAATTTTCTTTATGATTGAGAGATATATATATATAGAAAAAATCATAGTATGGGGATGATGACTAGGAAATATAAACTTATGGATTTTTACACATCGATACAAATTATTGTATATATAATAATATTTCACAATCAGAACTCATATAAAAAAATTTATTAATTTTACTAATGTTTTTGTATTGATCGAAAAAATAATTAAATTTATTCATGAACTTACATTTTTAAATTTATTAAATATAAAATATTCCCTCAATAAACTATCACCCAAAATTTGGTATTTCTAAAGGTAATTACAAATTCAGTAAAAATATATTGTAATATTTATTTATATATTTTTAAATTACTATAAGTATTTTTGATAGTTTTCATATTCAAAAGAAGAAGTATATTTATTTTGAATGAGTGGGAAGAGTACATGATATCAGACTATTTCCATAAATCATGAAGAGGTTATTTACTATTACATCTTAATTAAATTTCTATTTCACAGAGATCATGATGATTTTTAATGACATGATAAAAAGTTTTCTTTCACCTTTACATTGTAATTAAAGTAAAATAAAACTTAACAGAGTGAAAACCAAGAATTTGAGTTCTTCTTTTCATTTAAACTTATGATAATGATCATTAGAAAATTATATATTTGATTGAATTGAATGAGTGTGAATTTGATGTTCAGATTACTCGGTATTGTCTAAAGTACCGTGTAATGTTTTTTTTTATAAAAATTACATATCACCAGTCAGGGAGGTGAAACTAAGAAAATAACCGCACATTTACATGAAAACATAGGTAAATTATCCCCCAGTATTTTTTGAACTATTGGAATCAATTGAGTATCAAATTGATTCTTGGATTGGTTGATATGACCCAAAGTACAATTTCAACTTTGTATTTGAAGGTTTTAAATGTCATGGAAGTACTTTTAATGTGAATAATTATTAATGTTTGTTTTTTTAATTTTTAGGATCAGTCACCATTTTTGAAATATATAATTATCATGACTAATGAAAATTTTAAATAATATATTTACATAGAAACCTTTAAAAAAAGAGGAATTTTTTCATGATAAATTTATAATTAAGTCAAATTAGATATGAATAAAGAGTGCCTCATATTATGATATTTCTTTAATGATGTTTTTGGTTATCCAAAATTTTTTTTGGATTAACATTATTGTGTAGGTAGGACCCAATGTTGATCCCATATAGGGGTGATCCACATACATTATATTGATATCCAAACAACATGAATAAACATACGGGTTCCAGCATGAGTAATTGATCATATTGTGTTGTTTGTCTTGATCACTTCAAGAACCTTCAGGCTTCAAGGGTTTCCTCCCATTCGTGGGAATATGATAGAAAGAGGAATCATGAGAGAAGCCTATCTTATACAATGATTCTAAATTCCCAATTAACCCTACACAATAGACATAACCATCAATTTAAAAAGTTATATTTTAAGTTAAAAGTATTATTTAATTACAAAATAACCCTTAAATAATTTTATAAACCTTATCTATGGTAGTAATATAAAATAATAATTAAATATTTATTTTAATGTTGTGCGCAAACTAGCACGATGATAAATATTATTTTACTATCTTTTAAATAAATATTTATCACCGGGCACAATCTTGGTCTGCTTATCAGCCTAAAAATTTATCAAATAACCGAATAAATACTTATTTAAATATGTATTCATAAATAAATATTCTATTATCATTCTAGAAAATATAAATATTTATTAAATAATTAATAATTGAAATAAAAATATATAATATATATCAAACATAATTTAATAATTTTCATATCCATAAATATTTATTTAATTTATGTGATCATTTAATCCAAAATAAAAAAATTCCTTAGTCATGAGAATAATATTTATTCCAATAATTTTATTCAAATATAATATAATTAAGATCAATAGAAATAGTTAGTGTGTGACTCTCTAATATTATTTCTCATTGCAATTAGAGGATCATGCTTAAAGTCCAAGATTTCTCTCTAGAAACAGGTTAAGGAACCCAATAGAAATAAGATAATCTCACAATGGCAATACCCACATACTCACACTCATTGTGTAATAAAATACCTTTTTCAAAATATCTTATTAAGAAGGTATCACATCCATGTTATCGGCCTATATGATTGACACATCATTCTTGGACAATTAGAAATAAACCCATCATCATATTATGACCATGGAATTTAATGCACCAGTTCTTTTTGAATAAAAGGTTCGAGATATTAACTTCCATAAATATGTAAGGGACATGTCCTTCTATGACTTATCTGTTAACAATACGCCTTTTTAAACACACCCAACCAACCTTACATCCTCTGAATATAGGTAATCATGGTTTTTTTTAGAAAATCTATGTCTGTGAGTCATGACATGACTTAATAATAATATTAAAGTGTAAGGTCCACTACACACACTTTTATATAAGAATATCTGATGAGACATAAACATTCATAATTCATACTAGTGCTTCTATTCTCATAATCTACCATCTAGGAGATTACCAAGTGTGAACTTCATCAGATAAAGTCTTATCCACTTATAAGTACTCACAACTGACAAAAAACATTAAATGTAGTTCATCATAGAATGTAATCTAATGAGAGAACTATTTTTATGAAAAAAATTAGGAAATTTCAAGGTTCTAATCATAATGGGGAACTTCTATGACCTTATCAACAAAATAGATACTCTAATGAATTATTACATTAATTTAATGTAGAAAAATGTGAAATATATAATAATTTGTATTTTTAATATTAAAATCATCGAATATAAATGTAATTCATAATAAAAATATTGGTTCTAGAATACCAAATCCAATATTATTTTAATTAAAATTACATTTCAAACTTGAAGGGTTCAAAACCAAGAAGGTGATTTTATTTTATCATAGAAACAAATGAAAATGATACTAAAATCATTTTCAATATGTAATAATAGATTATAAACAAATGTGATGCCAATATTTCTTCATACGATGAAAAATATGATTTTGAATTGTTAAAACTTATTAATAGATGAAAAATCACCAGTGTGGGGGTAAAAAAACTAAAAAAGTTTTTCATTGGCTCAAAAAATAGAATAAGGATCTTCAATACATCTCCAATATGTATGAGTAAAACACACATCAATCTAATGATTGAATTTTTCGATATGATCAAAAGTTTTTTTACCTTCATATTGTTATTAAATTTTTAGGTCACATAAAAGGGGAAAAAATGGAGAATCAAAGTTTAGATTACCATTAAAACATATAATGAAGATCCCAAAATAATTTATTATATTTAAAAATTAAGCTTGTCTCAATCTAATTCCTATATTTATTGATATGGTCTAAAGTAACATTTCACATTTCTATTTTTATTAAAACGAATTTCATCCGTAAATAGGTTGAAAACAACTAGACGAGTTCATATTGATGTGAAAACTTATGAAAAATCCCTCTGAATCATTTTTCATCCTTATGAATCAATTGTGCATCAATATGATGCCTAAATTGTTTTGTGTGATGTAAATTTTTTTTCCTCTTATTAACATAATAATTAATGGAAAATGACCTATGTAGTGTTCAAAACAGCACAAAAAAAATTATTTGAATGAAAACATAGGAAAATAATTTGATTCATCTATCAACTATTGGAATCAATCACGCATCAATTTGATTCCAGAATTGACTGTAATGATCTGATGTGTTGTTTAACCTTCATGTTGTTATTAAAGTAACAAATCACCTAAAAGGGGTCAAAAAAGAGAAATTGAGTCCTTATTCCCATAAAAACTTATGATAATGATCCTTGAGACATATTTTAATTATATGAATATACCAAATGTCAATATAATACCTGAATAAATCCACATGATTTAAAGTACCATGTCACCTTTATATTTTTATTAAAAAAGACATATCACCCATAAACGAGTCCAAACTGAGAAAAAAATCATTGGATTGATATGAAAACAAATGAAAATTATCCTCATGTCATTTGTGACCTATAGGAATCTATCAAGACTCGATCTTAATCTTAGATTGCACGATATGATCAAATGTAAAGTTCACCTTTGTATTTTTATAAAAATTACACATCAACCATCAAGATTTCAAAACCTATCATTTGAGTTCCTATTACTATAGAAAATTATAATATGTATCCTTGGTTAATTTTTGATCTATAAGAAGAAATCAAGGACCAGTCTGATTCTTGGATTTCTCAGCAGGATCCAAAGTAAAATTACACCTTTGTATTTTTATTAAAATGATATATAACCAATTCAACGGTCAAAACCAAATATATGAATTCGTATTGGTGTAGAAACAAAGTAAAATTATATTAGAATTATTTTATATATATATAAATCCATCGTTCATCAATATGTTTTCTACATTTCCCAGTATGATGAAAAATGTGTTTCTAAATTATTAAAATTTATTAATAAATGAAAAATATTTTGGGTAAAGTGATATTTTAATAAAAATATTCTTTTAAATTAAATTCCAAATTCCCCTAAATAAATTCTGAATTCAGTGAAAAAATCATATTTTTGTGCAATCTTGTGTTTCTTGAGAAAGCATTATAATTGAGAATAATTCAAGGATTTTAATAAAATGTTCGACATCATGGAAATCATTTGGATAATCATTCTTGAAAATAAATGTTTTTAATATATAAATATGAATTTTTTATAAATATATTAATGTTTGTTTAAAACATTGAATTTTTAATTGTAAATTTAGAATTTAAATGGGATTTTAAATGATGAACCTGTATTAATTGTGTTTTAAAAACCCTAGGTTGATTTGAGATTTTAATAAAATTTCATTTTTAATTTTAAATTCTAGAACCTTAAATCCATTTTCTTGAAATGAACTTCTTAAATATATAATTTATTTATGATGATTTTTCTTCAATCATTTTTTAATATTTCTATTTTACGAATTGTTTGGATATCTCAGTGAATCTACTTATCATGCTAGGAGAGACCATGGGTGAAAATTTGTAAAAGGTACAAAACAACCATCCCATCACCCTAAAGCTATTGTAAACCTCCATACATGATTTCTTTAGAAATCCCCATAGAAATCGACTACAACCCCTTCATAAAATGACCCCAAAAGTCATTTTATGTTATTATTTTATTTATAAAATTAGTAACTGTGGGATGTAAAATTATGTCTTAAATTAATGAAGATGAAAAATATATAGAATAAAACATTGGATTTGGGGGTACAATTACCAACAATCATCCCTTATAAAAATGGGATTTTAGAATAGGGTTTTCTATTAAAAAATATATATACTATAATTATTTTAAAGTGTCATAAAAATATATATTTTTAGTAAAATTGTTAAATAAATATATATTTTAAAAAATAATAAAAAAATGAATCTAAAATAATGAAATAATTTTTAAAAATGACTAATAATTTTATATGTCATAAGGGTTTGGATTCCATATTTTTTGAAATCCTGAAGGGTGCCCCCAACAAGGGTTGTCTCAATTAGATCAACCCAAGGTTTATTTTTATTGAATTTTTTAGATCAAATCGATGAAATTCATAATGAATTTATTATATCAATAAAGGGATGGTGAGTTCATTCATTAGACCAAAATTCATCATTAAAAAAATCCCGTTCATAAATTTTCCCAACATCAGGGTTGAAAAAATATTTAAAATTAGTGTTTGGAATTCCCTGAATCTTGTTGAAAACCTAAAGGGAAATTTACACTAAAAACCCTACACCAAAAAGTGGGGGTCGATAAGAACCTTTTAGACAGTTAATTAAATTCATTCATCAATATTTGAGATATCTACTCCACATTCCTACCCATTTAATAAATATCAAATGGTTTTTATCCAAAATAGAATGTATAAGATATATTCTAAATCCCTTAAATTGATGAACTAAGACATAGAAAATCCTGAATGCTTCTTTGGAAAGAAATTATCCAAGTGGCAGGACAATGTAATGTTAATTATTATAGTTTTGAATATTTTTTATATCCTAGAACCAAATATTTCTCTAATTCCTAACAAGACTACTTCAAACCCTAATGGAACACCTATTAATGTAACTCATGTATAACACATTCTTAAAATTAGTAAGAAATTGAAAGACGATAATGTTTTGGGTCTATGACATATTATCCACACAAAATCAAATCATCTTTACAACTATTTTCTCTAAATAATATATTATTGAGAGATATAGGTCACACTAAAATTCATGTACAATGTTGAGGAACAAGGTACTAATAAAATTCAAATATGAAAGTATCATAACTTCATAATGGTTTATAACAAGAAAGTGTTTGAGAAAATTCACATGATCTAAGTTATATTAGACCAAATTATTTCACTTAAAATAAATATACTAAAAACATTCCATGTAAGTGAACTTATTTATATATTTCCACCTATATAGAAAAACATTTGTAAAGAACTCATTACAAAAATTGTGAATATTTCCTTAGAATAATTGAAAAAGATTCTTCACATTAAATAAGAATCCATTATAAGAGACATGAGTGAGGATTAAAAATTTGATACCAAGGTTTATATCATTTAAGGAGAGACACAATGGAAATATTCCTTACATTTCAAGAAGAAATATCAATAATTCAAGAAGAATGTAAATCCTTACTATAAGAAATTATAATATTTTGTCTATAGAAAACCAGGGAATTTTGTAAGGGTAGGTAACTATCAAGAGAATGTATAAAAACCCACTAAAAATATTCTATATAAAGAGAATTTATTTTTGATGATATCCAAATTCAATTTTACTTTGACAAATGTGGGATGATGGTTTGATTATGAAGTAACATTGCATGTGGTAAAGGATCGTTTGATGCTCAATCATTTAATGATTATGCTATCATGAAAGAATTACACCTTATGAATAAAAAATTCATCAATATATCTTGATAAGTAATCATGGAACTAGAAATTAATTTTGGGATGAAGTAGAATCTTCTTATTGTGGTGTACATAACTAAAGTTCAAAAAATAGTCTTTGTATATCTTCTATATAATAAGGGATTTTAGGTTTCATTCGAATCCAATAAGGTTATCTTTTCAACGGGAGGAATGTTTATGAGGAAGGGGTACTCAAATAAGGAAATATATCAACTATCCATTAATAATATGATTGAATCTTCAACATACATGATTGAGTCCTCTAATTTATGGAATGATCATTTAGCACATGTTAATTATAATTCATTAAATGTAATGAAGAAGACAAACATAATTATCATTGGATGTTAATTTATTAAATGAAAAACATGTGTAGAATAAAAAATAGTTAAGAAACTAGTGTTAATAGATATTATGATATATTGAATTAGTAAATTATGATATTTCATAATTAAATGTTTTATTAAATCAAGGAGGGAAAATATATTTTATTACTTTTTTTGAAGACTGTAGTTAATTTTCAAATTTATATATTCTTATCAAAAATAATTAAACCTTCAATTATTAAAGAAGTTTAAATATTTAGTTAATAAACAATTTTAAGAAATATTAATGTATTACTATTAGAGAGAGGTGGCGAATACTTTATTAATTAGTTTAATGTTTTTTGTAAAGAAAATGGTATATTTCATCATTGTAATGGTGCTTATACACCTCATAAAAAAGGATAAGTTGAAATGAAAAAACTGAACATTTGTATAAATGGTGAATTTCATGATTAGTAAATCTATGTTATGATTAAATTAATTTTGGAGGGGAGAGATTTATTATAATCATTTGATATTAAATACAGGATTGTTTCTATGAAAAATAATTTATCCTCTTATAGAATATTACAATTAAAAAGTCCTAGACTTTCATATTTTAAAATTTTGGGGTTTTATCTAAATATATAGTTCCTAATTATAAAATAACTAAAATTTTTCCTCAAGAAAATAAGTGTTATTTTATTGTATATAATGAAAATAGAAAATTATATTGAATTATTTATTTGGAAGCTAATGTCACTATTGAATCATGGGATATAGTATTTTTGAAAATAAATTTTATAAATATGAGGAGGAGGAGGTTATTCCTTAAACCCCTATATCTTGTACTCCATCTAGTTCAAATATAATAGTAGAGAATATTGATTGTTTTAAAGTTGAAACTAAATGGATTATAATAATTAAGAAGAAGAAACATTTACATCAAGATTTTATTTATATTGATTCAATAGTTTTCCATGTTAAGGGTGATCCAAATAATAATCTTCCAACTAAGTATCCTATGGTATGGAATATAGAAGATGACCCAAATAAATATAAATAAGATATAACTTCTAGATATGTTTCTTTCTGGAATAAATAAATTAATGATGGAATGGATTCCATTATGGGGAATAATAATTTTTTCATTATGTATTTACTACGATATTCAAAACATATAGGTTATAAATTGGGTTTTGGAATGAAGAATGATTATAATGGTAAAATTAAATCTTTTAAATCTATATTGGCTTACAAATATTTCATGACAACATATAGAATTGAATATTTTGATACTTATACTCTTGTATCTCAGATTACATAAATGAGGGTTCTATTTGACTAATCTCTAATTAATCAATTGTTTATCCATAAAATGGATTTTAAAACATCCTTTTTAAATGGAGACTTAACTAAATATATTTACTTGGAAAAATCAATAGAGGTTTTTACAAGACAGTGAAAATAAAGTATATAAACTAGGTAAATCTCTTTATGGCCTCGAACAAGCTCTGAAAAAGTGGTAGGAAAAATTGATTATGCTATTTTATCTAATGGATTTACTCATATCAACGTGGATAAATGTGTTTATTAAAATTTAAAAAATTAATTTGGATTTATTTTGTGTTATATGTGGATGATATGTTATTTGTGGGAACCAATATGAATGGTGTAAATGAGATAAAGAATTTTTTTCTATGTTTAAAATAAGAGATCTTGGAATAGTTGATACTAGTTTCGGTATTAATGTGAGAAAACATAATGGGGGTTATTATTTATGTCATCATCATTAAATGGAAAAAATGTAAAATAAATTTTATCATATTGGTTCTAGGGATGATAATACTCAATTTGATTCATCATTTAAACTATTTATAAATACTGGAAGAGATATAGAACAACTTGAATATACTAGTGAAATTGGTTCTTTGATTTGTGTGATGCATTGTACTAGACTTTATATTACTTTTTTGGTATTTAAAACTAGTATATATACTAGTAAAACTTGTGTGGATCATTTTAAATGTTTAACAATAATCTTTGGATTCTTTAAAAATACCGAATATTTCATTTTATACTAAAATGACTATCTCGATGTTTTAGAATGATACACTGATGTGAGTTGGATTACCAGTGTTGAGGATGATAATTCTATATATGAATGGTTCTTTAATCTAGGTGGGTTTTTTTTTATTTAGTGATAAATAAAAAAACATGTATTTCACATTTGACCATGTAGTTGTATTTTATCACCTTAGTGGAATATGGAAAGGAAATTGAATGGATTAGGAATCTATTATATGATATTTGATTGTGTCCTAATATGATACTTCCTATCTCTATTAGTTGTGATAGTGAATAAAATTTGTTAAGGGAATATAGTTTAATGTGTAATGGAAGGCCTAGAAATATAATTTTGAGAAACCATTTTGTGAGACAATTATTAAAATATGGAAACATAAGAATTTTCTATGAATGATCTCATAAAAACCATACGGATCTGATAAAAAGATCATTGATGAGTGGGATAATTGGAACAACTAATAATGAGATGGGGTTAAAACCCAAAGAATGAATCATTTTTTAAGTTAAACCCTACACTTCCTTTAGGTAGATCTTAATCAACATTTTTTAGGGGTAAAAAAAAGTTTCAAAGATGATTTTTTATATTGATAATTAATACACCAAACTACGTTGTATCGATATTATCCGTTATGACTAGAGGATGATTTATAAACTCTTAAAAAATTATGAAGACTCGATGATTTATATGACCCAAAAATGGAAAAACATTGAAATATTTTTCCTATGTGAAATTTTAAATGGTTCCGCTTCTTATAGGAGTTGATGGGTGTACTTCTTATAGATTTCAAGAAAACGATATAAGCACATGGACACAAAAGTGATAAAAAATGAGATTTTGGATGGAAAGATAATTATATGTTTGATATGTCTAGTTTATATTAAATATTAACAATTTTAATGTTTTTAAAACATGTAAATATGATAATACTTTGAGATATATATCCAGTAAAGGTTTAAATTGAAATATACCTTTATTATGTATACAGATTCACTTGTGATATGGATAGTAAATTTTATCAATAAATATTGGGTGTTGATATAATTTTATTAATAAAATGAATAAATTAATGTGGGTCACACAATTTTGGCTTGTATTGGTGAGGTGGTCAAGGATGTTGAATACCACATTGGAGTTGGGGGTAGAATTCCCAAACCACTACCCATATAAAAAGGGTCATTGGGAATTGGGTCTTACATTAAAATTTGTATATGTAAAATTTATTTTAAAGTGTTTTAAAAACATAAATTTTTAGTGAAATGTTATATATATATATATATATATTATGAATAAAAAAATATATTATATATTTTATAAAAATGACTAATAATGTGATAAGTCATAATAGATAGAAGTTTGAATTTTTTGAAATATGAAATGTCTCCCCCACCAAGATTTTTCTCACTTTAATCAAACTAAGGTATCATTTTATCAAAACAATGGTACAAAATTTATTCAATTAATATTGTTCATGAACTATAAATATATTATGAGTTTATCCATTTTATTAATCTTATTCATACCAAAAATTCCCTAGTTAAACTTTCTAAACATCTCTGCTACAGAACTGATTTAAATTGGAGTTTGAAATTCCAAAAATTTTATTGAAATTCTCAATGGAAATTTCCATGAATAAACCTACAATAAAAATTGGGGTGTATCAAACCCTTTGGATAGTGAATTAATTTCACCATTCAAGATTCAATTGCCTTCTTCATCTTCCTAATACTTTTTCAAAAATTTTCAACCTATCAAGGAAATCACACTTGTCCTACCATACATTATAACACCTATAATAGAATAAGTTTAGTTGTTTTTTTCCTATTTGAATGAGGAATAATCAAAGATGGTACAAATATGAACATCCTTAACGTCGCCTGATATCAACTAGTCAAAGATGATGCTTCCCTAGATGTGTAGGATGAAATAAGAGTATTGAAAGTTCTATGTGTTTTTGATTAATAAAATATTCAATTGAAACTAAGTCACATGGATTGAGGATGATTATAAATAAAAAAATGGAGAATCAGTATCCAAGGGGTGCTAAAAATCAATGAAAACCATGTCCAAAGGATTGTGGACCGATCTTTTGAAGATTTCCATGTTGGATGAGTGTGATCAAGAGGATATTGATTGAGAATGAATATCGATGAAGAAGCTTCAACAATGATCAAGGATTGATGATGAGTCACTATGAGTCATGTTGATGTTTTTATTGAATCCATATAAAGAGTAATGTTCATCCAAGATTAGATTGATTGGATGTGAGATGTTGACCGTGTTGCAACAACACCTTGGTTAATTAAAAGAGAAAATGGTGAACTTTGAATAGATTAGAGTTAGAATCAATTTTAATGTGTTCGACAATATGTTGTTTGGTTATAGGACCATGAATAAGATGGTGGGGGACTCTAGGATCTTTGGTGCACCTCTTACATGGTCAATGGATGATAAACTGAAGATGTTTGAGAAAATTCCAAGATTAATGAAACAGTGTCCTACTTTATGTTCTTTTCCTAAATTTCCCATCAAACAATATCGATCCATGTATAGACCAGCTTCACCACTATACATTATAGTAGACTTGAGGGAGAATCACTTGGTCACAAATTACAATGTCATCAATTCTCCAAGACATAACCATGACACCACCATGACATCACCTCATAACACCCATCACAATCAGTATAGAACATCCCATTAGGGAGGAAACAAATTGTTTTTGGGATAATTTTTTAGTTTAGGTAAGGTGCACTGGTGAGGGAAGATCACACTAACCCAAAAAAAACTAGAATATGTATTTTGTTTATAGTGTTTGAATCGAATGGGAACATATCATAGAAGATGAAATAAATTAATAAATTAATAATGAATAATAATAAAAACTAATGTTATTCTGTATTGTTGTGACCTATGTGAAAATAAAGAACACCACAACACCCACACACATTTTATTAATTCTCAATGAAGAATTATAATACAATATATAGGTTTGAAGAAACCATGATATAATCTCTAAAAATAAAAATATATAAAATGAGATGTAATAATGTAAAAGTTACAACACCAAACACATGGTTTTGGATGTTCTCATCTCTTCCCATAGTCGTCTAGAGTTTGTAACAGAATTTTTTTCATTGATGTGCTCACCTAGTTTTAGAAGCCATAAATTTAATGTTCTTAACTTGGGTTCAGCATCGAAGTATTCCATCATCAGAACACCACAAGAATAATTACACCAGCAATATACATTGAAGGATGAATGGAATGGAGATTAACCAATAAAAAAAAATTGAAGCTGGGGTTCTAGACATTGAGGGAGAACCAAACCATAAGGAGAAAATGGTGAAGGTGAGTTTAAATGATGGGATACATTGGTGATCAATTCCCCTAAACCCTGATGTTCCTTGAAATAAAACAAACTACAAGAATTCAACACATATCCATGCTGAAATAGAATAAAAAATTGGACACTCGAGTACCCAAGATAGATAGATGACATGGATCACACCAGAATAAAAATGATTAACAACTAAGAAACAAATGCGGTTGATTTCAATGGTGGAAATGAAAAAAATAATGATCCATGTAGAATGCAAGAAATTAAAACCAAAGTCCCATTCCAATATCCTATATAGAGATTAAGCATCCCAGTTCACATAACATGTCAAAAATTAATTTTTAGTATATAAAATATATTCAAAACAATTATGCAATCATATTAAAAAAATTACAGAAGAATGAATAAAGGTAATTTCAATATGAAAAAAGTAAAAGAACCCAATTTCAAAAATCACCACCATTTTTATTTGAAATTGATGATGTTATTTCACCTATGGTTATATAATGGGAAAATAATTCATTCTATATATGAAATATTTGAATTTATATAATACCAAGGATTTAGTCAAACTAGTAGTTAGGTTATCATTAGTGTGTATCTTTTTTACACACAAGATTCCTAAATATATAAGTTATCTAATGAAATATAATCTAATATCTATATGTTAGAATTTTAAATTTTATAATAAATTCATGGATAAATTTAATGCTGATTTACCATCACTATAAATTGTATTAGAATAATCATACAGTTCGAGTTCAGTAGACAACCCATTAAACCATATAGCTTCCTTAATATCCTTAGTTAAATCTATGTATTCTAATTCTATGGTTAAAAGATAAAACAAGGAATATATATTGAATTTCTAGAAAATGAGATCTCCACAAGTAGTGAAGATATACCCAGTCAATGAATTTAGGGTATCAATATTCTATACATGGTCAATACGTAATTACCCAAAAATTAATGTAGAATTATCCACATTTTATTACAACATAGAGATAAATTAGTAGTAGAAGGAAAATAATGCAAGATCTACTTCAGGTCATGCCAATGTGGCTTCCTTGGACTTTCCATAAATCTTTTAGGTGTGAAAAATTCAATGGTTACATCAAGCCTTCTGCATATCATATTATACATGATACTTCTGACAATATATGAATATAAAATTTTAGTCATAAACTCAATATCAACATATGTATTAGGTTCTTAAATAAGGAAATCTTAAAGTTATGTCCAAGAGGTTTACTTATAGGTTTAATATATTCAAATTTCAGAACAAAACAATTTTGAAAAAGATATAAAAATTTATTTAGACTATCCCTAATTATTTATACATATAGATTTTTCTATTTTCACCTAATTCATTCATTTGATACATTCCTTTTAATTGATATTTGACAAAAATAACAAGATTCAAGTTATTGAAAATAATAAAAATGTCATCGACATACAATATAGAGTAAATAATTCTATTTTTAATTAACATAAAATATACAAAATAATCATACTCACTCTTAGTAAAAATGTAATTAAGTACAAATGGACAAAATTTTCAATACAACTTTCAAGACTCCTGTTCTAAACCATATAGTGATTTATTAAAACTAAAACCTTGGTTAGATTTTAATTACCCAGTGTAGCCATCATGAGGTTTCATGTTTTGTTTCTCATTTAGGTCACCATGAAGGAAATTAGCTTTCACATAACTTTTTTTAATGTGAATGTAATTATAAGCAGTAGAATAAAGCAGTGGCCTAATGGAATAATTCTTAACAACTGGATAATTTTTTTAGAATAATTGATTCCCTCTCATTAAAGGTATCCCATATAAACCAATCATCATTTAAATTTTATTTTCTTATAATAATTGTTAACGAATTTTCATTTATAAATAATTTTATGTACATTTAATTTTACATTGGGTGGTTTATATTTAATAGACCGGTGTGTTTTTTATTCAAATAGTGAATTTCTTCATTCATGGAAGAGGTCCACTATTTTAAATAATTTTCAATAAGGTATTTCCTATAATATTGAGGATTATCATCAATTTGATCATAGGAAACATGTAAGGAAAAAGAATCAATGCCATATTTACCAAATAAACCAGGATTACTAGGTACACCCCCCCCCCAAAACACTGTCTTAGGTTAACTAATAGTCTTTATTATTGGAAGGAGGTTCAAAATCTGAATCTAAATATGAACTGAATATTGAATCAGCTCAGGTCAAAGGTTGAGGATCATGTGGTGGAGGCTAGTTAGTAGCGTCAAACTAAGATGTATGATCCCTTTTTGTAGCCTCATATATGGCTAGATAATTACTGTCAGATGAAATATAATTACATTTTGGAGAACATGACTCATGGAACACCACATCACTACAAATTAAGCACTTTTGCTAATAGATTTTACCAACCCACAACTTATAAACTTTTACAGCCTCGAGATATCCTACAAAGATACATTTAATAGGATGATCCTTGATCTTATCAGTCATTACATGGGCATAATTAGTGAAACTAGACTTTAAAATGATTAAAATAGGGTGTTTTGTTATTCCAAAGTTTTTTTTTGTTTTACAATGATTTTTAGGGTATGGGAACATATTTATGAGGAAAACATTCATAGTGGGGGAATGTTCCCATAAATATTTATAGGGACCAAAGTAGAAGGTAATCTTAAGAATCTATCTAAAATGGTTCCATTCATTATTTTTATAATACCATTTTGTTAATGATTTTACATAATAGTATGGTGTCTTGAAATATCCTAACATTCAACGAACTGAAGAAATTTTTTAGATAGGTATTATAAGATATTATCTATTCTCATTGTATTAATCTTCCTTCCAACATGATTTTCAACTAGGATTTTCTAGTTTTTAATTTTTTGAAAAGAATCAATTTTTTTAGTATGTAAATAAACAAGTTTTTTTGAGAATTCATTTATCAATGTAAAAAAATTGTACCCTTCACCATGGGAGGTGTTCCAATCTGGTCACTATGGGTCATAATATATGTATTATAGGGGTAAGGAAATTTGATGTTACAACTATAAAAGGTGAATAAAATAGCTTTACCCATTATCCAATATTCACATAGGGGTTGATTTTTTGGTGTAATGTCAACCAAAATCCATTGTTAAGTTAATCTGGACCCTTGGAGCTTACATGCCCCAATATCCTATTTAATAATACATTATTATCAATATTAGTGGTATACACACTACTCAACATCCTTGAATTAGTCTTCCCATTCAAGAAATTAATCCCATTAATGATAGAACCCTTTTTAATAGTCTTAGAGACATTGGAGATCTTTAAGATACTTGATTAATACCTTATAGTATACCTATTTTGTTCTATAATTCATAATAGTATCTGGTTTCTATAGAGTTTGGAACCCACCTATCATTATGAAAAGTGATGATGGAGTGGTCGTCTAGTTTTATTACAACTGAACCTCTTCCCTCTACATTACACCTCCTATTACATCCTAAAAGAACATATCCTCCTATTATCTTTATCATTTATTGGAGTAAATATATAATTGGATAGACATGGAAAGAGAATCCCATCTCTAGGGCCATGTCATGATTAAGGAAATGGATGGAAACATTCAACACTTCAGTAGAGTCATAGCCAGAAACCATGAGAAGGGAATTGTGAGTGGGTTGTTTGGTCTCAAGCTCTTCATTAAGCTTCCTACACTTGGGCATAGTTCTCCCTGGGTTTTTCATAATAGATAAAAAATTATTTCCTTATAATTATGCATAGTATTGGGTAGTTTTCTATTATAGACATTATTCTTACTAAAATAAATGATTTTACCCCTATAATTTGGTCTACCTCACGTGATAATACTCTTTACCACACATTTAAATCTAGGTATAGAATGTAATTCCTTGGAGGGAAAGTAAAACATAACCTCTTCTAATGTACTATAGTAATTATCAAAAGAAAATAAAATGATCATTTTGTTATATTCATCATCAAAAGTCACATTTATGTTATATATATATATATAACATAACTATATTTAATTAATATAAATGGGATTCAATTGAAATATCAGCTTCCATTTTAATTGTAAAAAATATTCCTGGTAAATACAACCCATGGGAGAAGTTATCATTTATAATTTCTCTAACTTATTCCATATAACAGTATCCTTTGTTTCAAAATAAACTTCCCTAAGGACTTTATAACCTCAAGAAATAAGTAGATAACGGTGTTCTATAACATGAACATTAAGGGATACAAATTCATAAATAGTAGATGTTTGTGCAATTTCAGATATAGTTAAAATATGTTTCTTAGGGACAAATAGGGAGTCAATTAATCATTGTTGAATGAGAAAGTCTCTCATCTTAATCCATCAAAACATTAAGGCATTAACACCATTGAATGTTTTTATTCAAAACTTAGTTAATGTCATGTTTTCCAGAAATATTGGATATTGAGTTGTTGGAGATAATGATAAGCATACTCCCCCAAGAACCTACCAATATAAACAAGTATGCATGAGCTTACAACTTCATTAATGAATTAAAAAAATGAAGTTACAGTGAGATCAATTTAAAATAGAGGATCAAAGAGGGATAATGAAGAATATATTGAAGTGAATAATTAAATTTGATACCTAATTGAATCCAGAAAAAAATTCAAAAACAAATGATAACCAATGAGGCTTTGATACTACTTTATTAGGGGTAAGGTGCATTGGTTAAGGCAGACCACATGAACCCAAACATGACTGAATTGGTTGGTTTGTTTATTATGATCGAATAAAATTGAAACATGTCATTCAAGATGAAATAAATTAAGAAATTAATAAATATTTAAAAACGGATTGAACATAATTCAGTCTTTTTTAGGCATATATATAGGGAAAAAACTTGACCAACCACACATTCATTTTTTTGAATGTCAATGAATTACAAGAATACAACATAATGTTTCAAAGAAATAATGATATAATATTCAAGTAGCTAAAGAAAAAAATGAGAATAAGGAATGTAAAACATACAACCTGGGACTCACAAGTCTAAAAGTCCTAATATCTTCAAACTGAAATTGGGAATATATAGTGTATCTTTAATCATGAAATGCTACTATCTATTATAAAATTAAAAAAAAACATATATTACTCCCTCAAGAACTCATCCCGACATCTTCAACATAAAAGGACAACATTTTCAGAACACCACTAGAATCGATAAACCATTAATGTATATAGAAGGATGATAGACATAGAGATCCAACATCAAAGAAAACAAACTATCCATACCAGGGGTTCTAGTGTTGGAGGGAGAACTAATAAAGAAGGATAAATTGGTTCTGGTGAGGCAAATGATGAGATTCTAGGGTGATAAACTCCCCTAAAAACTACTTCTCCTAGAAATATAATAACTAACTAGAAGTTTCCATTATTCCTTATCAGAATAGAATGTAAAATGGGGAACTCATGTTCTTGGAAAAAATAGATTATATGGATCACATGGGTGAAAAATGATTGATTTCAAAGAACAAAAGACAACTGATTTCCATGGTGAAAATATAAAAGATTACAAACCATGGAAAGTACAAGCAGGATGTTCCAAATTTCTATTCCAGGATTCCAATAGAATATTAAGTCAACTAGTTCACCAAAAAGGTACATAATTAAATTAATCATATAAAATATATTCAAAAAAATCATGCATTCATATTAAAAAAGTTAATAGAAGAATGAATAAAGGTAATTTTGATGTGAAAGAAATAAAAGAACTTATTTTCACACCATTGGGGAGGAAATAGATCAATTTCATGATAATTATACAGTTATGAAAAATATTTTGAGAATAACCAAAAAAAATTAATCTCAAAAGGAAATAGAAGGAAATAAATTGAGATATGGGTTTTAACATGTAAAAAAACTCAAGTTAGATAGATTAAAAAACCATAGGGAAACATTGAATTATATGATATGAATTAGAGAGTAAAAAATATATGTAATAGCTGACCATGCTTTATAATTATTTCATTGAAAAAACATGAGTGATAGAACAAACTAGATATTCCTCATTTCCTCTCAGGTAATCATCCCATGATAAAATTTCTCGCTTCAATGATCAGAACTAAACACATGGAATCATTATATGATCTCAAATATGTCATTTCACAACCCATTTCCAATACTCTCTATTGTCCCATACTCAAAAAATATATTCCACCCTTATATCTTCCTTGGATAGATCTCTCTCATATATATCATTTTATCTACATCCCAGGTGGGTCCTTTTATAGTTGTGTGAAGGAATCTAGAAACTCTCATTCATTAGGTTCAAAATTCATAAAAAATATGGATAAAAACTATCACCATTTTTTAAAAATATAAATTTCCAAATTAATTGTCTTTTCTAAATATAAAATAATATCATTAAATTTCAAAAAAAAACCTAGGCTGATCCTCCATAATCTCTCTTTTAAAACCATCAAGTAAGGATATCTCATCCAAAAAACTCATTTGGAAAGAAAATCAATTGTTATCTCACCAACAGTCACCCTCTATATAAAATTTAACATCGCATTTTTTCACCTATCAAAGTAACATATATCTCCCCCTTCAAAATAAATCCTAACACTTAAGTCTCCATCAAATTTTTTCCTTCATTTCCCTATTGAACAATACAAAATTAAACATTTGGGTCTTATATAATAGTGATTGCCACATAAATAAGATTACCTATAGAAAATAATTTATCTATATATTAATCATATTCTGAGAATTATATAACTCTCATTTACTCACCTAAAACATTGATTTTATTTCCTTCTTCACTAGTGGAACTCTTTAAAGAAAACTAATTATGTGTAAGAACTAAAATACATAACTCGAATTTCATTGGCATCCAAACATTCTTCTTCATTCTCTATGTTCTTCTAATCATGAAAAATGATCATCTACACCACAAATCTAATGAAGTCAAATTTCCATATTCATTTTCACTTCACCACACACCCTTAAATCTACCTTATAAATTGGGTCATCCATTCCACCTTATGCATACACTATCAAACCTATAGAAAATTTTCGTATTATATTTCAAAACTAATTCTTCAGTCCATCATTAACTAGATTAAAAATAGATAATAAATTATGGTATATTCTTGGAACATGTCATACAATCTCTAGCATCATCTTAGAAACTACATTTATAGTGATTCAAATATCACCAACACCAATGAAAAAAGAAGAATCTACATTTTCTATCTTTATTATACCAAATTATACTTCTTCAAAAGAAGATAATAATTCCCTCTTTGGTCTAATATGGTTTGAAGTTGTGGATTCAACCACCTATTTATTTTTTAGATATGACATGGGGCATTCGTTACCTACTGAAAATAAATCACCATCACTCTAAATAATACTTATGTCAGTATCCACATAATCATTTTAATGTGTCTTATTTTCATTCTTAATATTTTTCAAAGTATATTAGTTCCTCTACAAATTACTCTCCTTTTCACTATGTAATCACTTGATATTTTTTCTTATCTTAGATTAACCTCTATGATTACCTTGTCTATATTTCATTTATAGAATACATCTATTACTCGATGAATCCAAATAATTAATATTTTTCTAAGTCTCTTTCATAAAAAACAATTAAACAAAATCATCTAAATTGGTTTGTTCCTTCTATAAAATAAATTTGGTGTCGATATTATCATATGTATAGCATCCAGCCTTTTTATCAAATAAACTTTCATTACATTTTACAAAACCGAGGATCTTTAGGGTTTAGTGTCTTGGAAACCAGGAACTTAAAACATGAAAACATAAAAGATTCTTCTTAAACACTTGAAAGGCTTCTCCTCATGTTCATCCTAGGTTCATTACTGCATCTCATAACCTGGGGACATACATTAAAAGAAAGGGTGAGAAGAAGGACCTGTAAGGGAAATAAGAGAAACATTTTACAAGTGAACTTGAGATACTTCAATAAGGTCATGAAAAGAACATTAAGGCATGTGAATGAAATCATGAGGCATATCATAATGAAATAACATTTTCATAACTTGAAGATGTGGCTACATCATTTAACATAGACAATCATGAACATATCACCAAGGTCCATCCCCAAGGTGTCATTAAAAACATTACCAAGGTTATTCACCAAGATATCGTGAAAATTGTAATCTCTAGTGGTTACATCATTACCCAATGCAACGGGGCGCTATTAGGGCGCACCCTTAAATTGTAATCTCTAGTGGTTACATCATTACCCAATGCATTGGAGCGCTATCAGGGAGGACCCTTAAATTTGACTTTATTATAATGTGAGCCACGTATATCATCATCAATCATTTCATAAACAACCCATATATCATAAAAGAAATGGGTTTCATTTCATCATCATAACGTTTTAAAAACTGCTTTTAAAGACATGATCTTTATGTCACTTTAAACCCACGAAAAGGGAAAGAGGGTTTCATGTATGTAAATCCCAGAATTTAAAATAGAACATTTTGATATATATGTGAATACCCCTATAGAAATAATATCTTTGAGTATTCACTTAATAACATAAAATAATTTTGATAAAAGAGAGAGGTATTTTGAGACGAAAATCCTGCAGCATAACGGCTACGTTTCGGGGTTTTAGATAACATTGAAAGAGAGGGGACATGGGTCAAACATTCATAAATGACCCATAAAACAGTAGAGGGAAAAAATATAAGGGACTTAAGAACATGGTAATGAAATTTGAAAATATACCATATGAAATGAAGAATATTAAAGGAAGACAAAAATAAGATTTCTCTTGTGAGAATTCGGCAGCCTAATGGCGTCACTTAAACTTCAACAAAAATGAATTGACAAGTTCAAATGGGGTCTCTCATCATATGAACATAAGATTCCAGTATTATAGATATAGAGATAATACCCCAACATAATAGAAAGGAACTTGAAGGACTTGACATGAAAGTAGAACTTTGAAAAAGCGAAGGGTGAAAGAATCCCTCAAAAATTCGGCAGCCTAATGGCGCCACTTAAAACTTAAAAAAAACATGAATTGACAAGGTCAAATAGGGTCTCTCATCATATAAACATAAGAGTCCAGTATGATAGATATAGAGATCATACCACAACATAAAAGAAAGGAACTTGAAAGACTTTACATGAAAGTAGAACTTTGAAAAATAGAAGGGTGAAAGAATCCCTCAAAAATTCGGCAGCCTAACGGCGCCACTTAAAACTTCAAAATGCTAAATTGAAGAGATAAAATGGGGTCTATCATCATATTATCATAATAGATCAGTATGATAAATCTAGAGATCATACCCCAACATGATAAAAAGGTACTTGAAATACTTTACATGAAAATAGATCTTGCAAAATGAGAAGGGAGAAAGAATCCGTTACAAAAAGTTCGGCAGCCTAACGGCGCCACTTAAAACTTCATAAAACGAAATAATGAGAGTAAGAGGGGATCTCTAATTATATGAAAATAAAAAGGGTAGTAAGAGGAGTATAAAATAACATCCTCCAACATAAGAACATGGAGCATAAAAGGAATGACATAAAAGAGATCACTTGAAAAGAAAGAGAGGGGTCGAATCCTTTACCTTAAAATGTTACTCTTAAACCTCAAAAGATGGGACCTTGAGGGCTTTAGGGCACCTTGGGAGGACTCATTGGGAGGTAATGAGACCAGAACTTCGTTGGGGAAGAGTGGGGAGTCGAATGGATTAGAGGAGGGCTTGGTATTTATAGGAAAAGTGAGGGGACAAGGCATTAATGGCCAAGGGACACCTCACATGTGCTTTTCTCAAACCCATGTGCTCTCCCTTGGCATTTACCATTGAGTTAGGCCACATGGGGCCCCCAAAACAATAATTCATCACCCTTGGCCGACCAACCATTAAAATATCTCATGACATCATCATGACACAGTTATGATGTCATTAAACATACCGAAAACCTAAAACTGTATTTTCACTATTCACTGAAAATTCAACTTTCTCAGAAAGATCCCAAAATTCCACCTTAATCAAATATCAATGCTCTGATTTCAAAAATGAACTCCATTTTATAAAAACATTTTTCTAAATATTTTTATTTTATTTTTTAAATAAATACACTATTCATCGAAAATTCATTTTTTCAGAAAAAACCCCAAAAATTACCATAACATAATACCGGTGCTCTGAGTTCAAAAATGAAATCCATTTTATAAAAATAATTTTCTAAATATTTTTAATTTAATTAAAAAACACTATTCACCCGAAAAAAAACTAATACTTGAATAATAATTTATGAAACCGTTATTTAACCATTTTATTGAATCACATTACTTAATCAAGGTGCCTAGATTATTTTAAAACTTTCTTTATGTGAGATTACTAATCCATTTGGTCATATTACTAATCCTAATCATTAAATCACTATTCATAATTTACTATTCATCAAAAATCAAGTTGATCTTATTAGACTCCAAATTTTGTAATTAACATAATTGTAGAAGACCATTTTTTTAAAATCATTACACATTTTTAATTATTTAAGGTTTACATAAACATTTTTAAAATATCCTTTTTCTAAAATTCATCAAAAATATGCATACTATATTTATCCGGTCATTTGAAAATTCATAAACATCATCCTAAGAAGAAATCCCAATTTCTATTTAAAACAAAGGATTACACAAGGCAGTTACGGTCTTATTACATATTCCCTTACCACACCGCATAGGACCTAAGTGTAAGGTGTGCTAAGGTGAGAGAGTCCGAGGGAGGCTCGACCAACATTTCCCAAGTAGTAATTTCTATCAGTTTGAACTTCTCGCGAAGGCAATTCCATTCTAGCTTCACGTGATGAAGTTTGGCTTGGGTTTGGTCCAGAGCAAAGCCCAATGGTGCTACCTCCTTCCCAAGTTCTGTTAGATGGGCTTCGATCGGTCCAAGACTACTAGGTGAGGCCATCGAATCTTCTTTCTATAATAATTAACCAAGATTACTTATATTTAGAGACAATAATCAAAACATTTTGTTCACAGCGGTCATATTGACCGATGGTCATATAACAGTCAGAACCCAATGGTCTCATTTTAATTATAATCATGTTATCAAATAAAACATTTTTGTTGAGTATAAAAATAAAATAAAATAACACATGAAATTAGGAAACAAGATTTATTCAAAATTTCGGGCCGTTACAATCTTCCCCCCTTAAGAAATTGCGTCCTCAAAATTTTAAAAATTGGGTTTTGAAATTTCATTGAAAGTCCCACATTGGAAAAAGAATCAGTGACACCATTACTTTAAAGGAAAGAAATGGAAGTACAAAGGCCACCCGAGTTTACTCATACTAGGATTCCATGTAAGAAACATGGACATGGAGGAGAAAACAAAGGGTCACGTCCTAAAGGAGAGTGATAGAAACCATGTTTAGGAGGAAGTTAACCACCAGAAAATACCAAAATTATGATGTGTGCAAGAGGTCTTTGATTACCTAGTAGGAAATGTAAACTAACAATGTTTTTGTTTTACGTTCCTTTTCATAACTTTGAGGAATTCATTTACAACATAGAACAAAAACATAAGGAAATATATCTACCTTCATGTAGAGTTTCATCCTTTAATAAGTTTCTACCCAAAACTAATCTTTTCTCCAAACTATGAGCATTCAAAACTACTTGGTCTCATCAAAACACAAGAATCATCTTCTAGAGAATCACATAATCCACAAGAGATTAACTATCTATTTCTTTTATCTTTAAACATTATCCCAAAAACTGAAAGGGTAAGGTAAAACAACTCTCCAAAAAGAAATAATCCCATAGGAATGGAAACTACTTTTAAATCTTCAAAGTTCCATGGTACTAACCAAATTTCATCATAGTCCATTCCATAAATAACCGTCCTTAAAATTCCTCAAAATAAACCAAACTAAGATTGAAACCCAAATACAAGAAGGATTTGATAACATAGTCTTCAAAATAAACTCCATTGTTCATCTCCAAACAACATCAACCACTCCTAAAATCTTATAACAAATGTATCTAACCTAAAAATATTTAACCCAAGATAGGTTAATCATTCCCATAAGTAACCTAAATTACTATAATTCCACCTTAAATTCATCGATTCTTCAAAATATAAGTCAACCTTACTCCTCAATGAAAGTATCATTGTAATCTATTTACCTCGATCATATAGGGTCCCCAAAATAGTGAATGTCTTCCAAAATAAAAATCATACTTTAATCCCCTAATCATCCCTATCATATTAATACGACAATCTTCGCATTTCCTATCACATTGGTTGTTGGGACATGTTCTTCCATTTCCCACCATTAACTAAGAAGAGAAAGAAAAATTAGGGGCTTAAGTACTTAGCCAATAATCATGAAAAGGAACTGAAAGCATATAAGGATAACTTGTAGAAGAAAAGTATACCCTAATTTGTGATCCCATAGGTTCCAATCTAGGTTATCCATGATCATATATTCTTATGTGAATCTTTATTTTATTTTATCTTTGTTCCTTTAACAATGGTTCATACCATGCTTATGAATTTACCAAAGCATATCCCCCGGGAGTGTCGTAACCAAGAGTGCAGCAAGGCCCATTGTCGTGTACCAGTTCCCGTTCGAGTCTAGCTCAAAGCGGTGTTTTCAGGTTTTAACCCTATGTACATCTGTTCCAGAGCCACCTCTACCTGCTCGTATCCAGACAGGGATGTATTTCCTTGGCAACCCCTTACTCAATACTCACCAAAATACAAGGAAGATTTCCTGTATTTTAACTTTTCTATAGGCTTCTTCCTAAAGTTTTCATATCCTAATTTCCACAAATAACTAAATAATCCTTTGATACCAACTATAGCATCCCGCCTTTTTATCAAATAAACTTTCATTACATTTTACAAAACCGAGAATCTTTAGGGTTTAGTGTCTTGAAAACCAGGAACTTAAAACATGAAAACATAAAAGATTCTTCTTAAACATTTGAAATGCTTCTCCTCATGTTCATCCTAGGTTCATTATTGCATCTCATAACCTAGGGACATACATTAAAAGAAAGGGTGAGAAGAAGGCCCAGTAAGAGAAACAAGAGAAACATTTTACATGTGAACTTGAGATACTTCAATAAGGTCATGAAAAGAACATTAAGGCATGAGAATGAAATCATGAGGCATATCATAATAAAATAACATTTTCATAACTTGAAGATTTGGCTACATCATTTAACATAGACAATCATGAACATATCACCAAGGTCCATCCCCAAGGTGTCATTAAAAAAATTACCAAGGTTATTCACCAAGATATCGTGAAAATTGTAATCTCTAGTGGTTACATCATTACCCAATGCAACGGGGCGCTATCAGGGCGCACCCTTAAATTGTAATCTCTAGTGGTTACATCATTACCCAATGCATTGGAGCGCTATCAGGGCGCACCCTTAAATTTTCATTTATTATAATGTGAGCCACGTATATCATCATCAATAATTTCATAAACAACCCTTATAGCATAAAAGAAATGGGTTTCATTTCATCATCATAACGTTTTAAAAACTGCTTTTAAAGACATGATCTTTATGTCACTTTAAACCCACGAAAAGGGAAAGCGGGTTTCATGTATGTAAATCCCAGAATTTAAAATAGAACATTTTGATATATATGTGAATACCCCTGTATAAATAATATCTTTGAGTATTAACTTAATAATTTAAAATAATTTTGAGAAAAGAGAGGGGCATTTTGAGACGAAAATCCTGCAGCATAACGGCTACGTTTCGGGGGTTTAGATAACATTGAAAGAGAGGGGACATGGGTCAAAAATTCATAAATGACCCATAAAACAGTATAGGGACAAAATATAAGGGATTTAAGAACATGGTAATGAAATTTGACAATATACCATATGAAATGAAGAATATTAAAGGAAGACAAAAATAAGATTTCTCTTGTGAGAATTCGGCAGCCTAACGGCGTCACTTAAACTTCAACAAAAATGAATTGACAAGTTCAAATAGGGTCTCTCATAAAATGAACATAAGAGTATAGTATGATAGATATAGAGATAATACCCCAACATAATAGAAAGGAACTTGAAAGACTTGACATGAAAGTAGAACTTTGAAAAAGAGAAGGGTGAAAGAATCCCTCAAAATATTCGACAGCCTAACGGCGCCACTTAAAACTTCAAAAAAAACATGAATTGACAAGGTCAAATAGGGTCTCTCATCATATGAACATAAGATTCTAGTATGATAGATATAGAGATCATACCCCAACATAATAGAAAGGAAATTGAAAGACTTGACATGAATGTAGAACTTTGAAAAAGAGAAGGGTGAAAGAATCCCTCAAAAATTCGGCAGCCTAACGGCGCCACTTAAAATTTCAAAATGCTGAATTGAAGAGATAAAATGGGTTCTCTCATCATATGATCATAAACGATCAGTATGATAAATCTAGAGATCATACCCCAACATGATAAAAAGTAACTTGAAATACTTTACATGAAAATAGATCTTGCAAAATGAGAAGGGAGAAAGAATCCGTTACAAAAATTTCGGCAGCCTAACGACGCCACTTAAAACTTCATGAAACGAAATAATGAGAGTAAGAGGGGATCTCTCATTATATGAACATAAAAAGAGAAGTAAGAGGAGTATAAAAGAACATCCTCCAACATAAGAACATGGATCATAAAAGTAATGACATAAAAAAGATCACTTGAAAAGAAAGAGAGGGGTCGGATCCCTTACCTTAAAATGTAACTCTTAAACCTCAAAGGATGGGACCTTGAGGGCTTGGGGGCACCTTTGCAGGACTCCTTGGGAGGTAATGAGACCAGAACATCATTGGGGAAGAGTGGGGAGTCGAATGGATGAGAGGAGGGCTTGGTATATATAGGGAAAGTGAGGGGACAAGGCATTAATGGCCAAGGGACACCTCACATGTGCTTTTCTCAAACCCATGTGCTCTCCCTTGGCATTTACCATGGAGTTAGGCCACATGGCGCCCCCAAAACAATAATTCATCACCCTTGGCCGGCCAACCCTTAAAATATCTCATGACATCATCATGACACAGTTATGATGTCATTAAACATACCGAAAACCTAAAACTGTATTTTCACTATTCACTGAAAATTCAACTTTCTCAGAAAGATCCCAAAATTTCACCTTAATAAAATATCAATGCTCTGATTTCAAAAATGAACTCCATTTTATAAAAATAATTTTCTAAATATTTTTATTTTATTTTTTAAATAAAAACACTATTCACCGAAAATTCATTTTTTCAGAAAAAACCCCAAAAATTACTATAACATAATATCGGTGCTCTAAATTCAAAAATGAAATCAATTTTATAAAAATAATTTTCTAAATATTTTTAATTTAATTAAAAAACACTATTCACCCGAAAAAACTAATACTTGAATAATAATTTATGAAACCGTTATTTAACCATTTTATTGAATCACATTACTTAATCAAGGTGCCTAGATTATTTTAAAACTTTCTTTAAGTGAGATTACTAATCCATTTGGTCATATTACTAATCCTAATCATAAAATCACTATTCGTAATTTACTATTCATCAAAAATCAAGTTTATCTTATTAGACTTTTGTACTAAACATAATAGTAGAAGACCATTTTTTGAAAATCATTACACATTTTTAATTATTTAAGGTTTACATAAACATTTTTAAAATATCCTTTTTCTAAAATTCATCAAAAATATGCATACTATATTTATCCAGTCATTTGAAAATTCATAAACATCATCATAAGAAGAAATCCCAATTTTTATTTAAAATAAAGGATTACGCAAGGCAGTTACGGTGTTCATACATAGCCCCTTATCACACCAGCATAGGACCTAAGTGTAAGGTGTGATAAGGTGAGAGAGTCTGAGGGAGGCTCGGCCAACATTGCCCGAGTAGTAATTTCTATTAGTTTGAACTTCTCGCGAAGGCGATTCCGTTCTAGCTTCAAATGATGAAATTCAGCTTGGGTTTGGTCCAGAGAAAAGCCCAATGGTGCTACCTCCTTCCCAAGTTCTGTTACATGGGCTTCGATCGGTCCAAGACTACTAGGTGAGGCCATCGAATCTTCTTTCTATAATAATTAACCAAGATTACTTGTATTTAGATACAATAATCAAAACATTTTGTTCACAGCGGTCATATTGACCGATGGTCGTATAACAGTCAGAACCCAATGGTCTCATTTTAATTATAATCATGTTTATCAAATAAAACATTTTTTTTGAGTATAAAAATAAAATAAAATAACACATGAAATTAGGAAAAAATATTTATTCAAAATTTCAGGCCGTTACAATATGAATCTAGAATTGTAATAAAAAAGAACAAAATCATTATCTCATTATTGCATTCCAACAAGTACTGTTTTATATTTATCATGGTTCTTGAACACCATTGAATATATCACCATCAAATATTTTTTGAACTCGTCTATAAGGTTACCAAAATCTTTATCATATTCAAAAATGATACAATCATTTTTTCATATTTAAATTTTATTTGAGATACATTTATTTATACATGCTTTCATGATTTTTCTCAATCTCCCCTGGATTTGTCAGATTCATCACCTCTATTTGTGTGTGATCACCCAAATACACATTTTTTTTTGGCTTTTTTCCAACTCCCTCATATCATACCAATCACCAACACTCATCATATAAGGTTTCTTTTATTTTCCCTCCACTTCCTTCACTATCTTCTAATAAACCAAAATATTTGTTACTCATTGATTCAACAGGATAAAATCATTTTCCAATTAAACAATATAATGTGGGAAGATATCACATGGATTGCATCACCCATGTACAATAATATAGGGACATTGAGAGATCCATATGATATTATTTGTTGGGGGAGGAATATGATTGATTTTAGGGTAATTTTTTAGTTGTCACAAAATATTTTGAGAATCACCAATAAAAATAAGTTGAAAACCCAAATAAAATTATATAAATTGAGATATGTATTCTAGCATAGAAAAACCTATAATAAAATGTTTTACAAACTATGGGGAGAATCAATGAGTAAAAAATCAATGTAATACCCAAACATAAATTACAATTAGAGCATAAAAACATGGGTGAAAAATACAACCCAATACTCCTACTTCTACTCTTTTATAACATTATCATGATAACGTATCACCCTTGGATGATCAAAACCAACCACACGACATCATTAGAGAACCTCAAATAAGCCATTGTGAATTATAATTTGTGTTGCTCGCTACTGCTCCATGCTCAAAAAAACATTGTCTCCAATATATATAAACAACTTTCCTTGGTCTAGTATATCATGTTTTATATCATTCCAACATTGGTTATTTTATAGCTATGTAAAGGTCTCTAGAATCTCTCATATATTGGGCTTAAAATTCAAAAAAACATAAGGATATAACCCATAACCATTTTTAAACATGTAATATTCCAAATCCATAGGCCTTATTTCAAATTTATAACTTTATCCATTAATTTGAGGACACCAAGCTGAACCTCAAAACATACATTCTCCCAACACTATAAATAGACCCAGTTTTTGTTAGGCATACAGAAATTAAATCCCAAAAATATAATCATGTGCAAAATTGGGGACCTAATGAAATAATCCTAGATCCCATAATTCATAAAATTAATCCCACATAGCACGTGTGATATACATGACATACATAATGGAGTCACCAATATTTATCCTTATACATAATGGTAAAATATGAGTGTATGTTTCTATGTAAGGGTAGTTCCCTATCTACATGAATGTCAGAAATAAAATTATAAAGTTTAGATAATGTAACATATGGCTTTCCCTAGTTATGTAAAAGTAATGTGAGAAGTACACTGGAAATGTAATTGTGGATTTAGAAATATATTACCTACATGAAATTAGTAAAGAAATATAGGAGCTATATGAAAGTGATATAGGATTTATACAACTATGTAAAGGTCATCTTTTATTTACATAACCTATGTGAAGGTAGTGAGGGATTCGTGAAGGAGGTTTATTGGTAACATGGATTTAGTAATGTCTTATAATGGTAATGAGGCAATGCATAAAGGTATATTAATATTTGAACTACTTATTTATTTATTTCAATGCACTATGTAAAGGTAATATAAAATATTGTTGTGAAACATAAATAATAGTTACGCTACTATAGTTGATTGGTTTTGAATGTGCAGTTGTTCTAGGATTGTTCGTGTGTTTGATCACATGCAGTAGATAAAGAGTTATTCATGTTTTCAATCATTGAGGTGTTCATCTGGTCAATCTAGGTTAGTAAATGCGGCTGGTCAATTTTTATAGTTGATCTTGTGGGAGATGAACTTACTTATAGAATTTGTATATTCTGATGAAATTAAATCTTACAATTCATGGAATGTTGTTATCAAATGAAAAATAAATTTCATAATGATTATCACAATGAAGGATGTTTTTTGACTGAGGTTGGATTCCAAAATCAAAAGTATATATATTCATGTTAGGAAAATGTTATTATTTTGGAATGAAAAAAATAAAATCATCACCATGACATAGTGATTTTTTATCGTAGTTTTGTTGACTATATTTGAAATTCGATGCAGCTGTGTGAAAAAAAATCTAAGAGACATCATAGGTTATCCAGTGGTATTTCAAGGATTCATGTAGAGTTGGATGGTTTTTTAATGGATTTATATGTAGCATGAGTTAAGGATATAATGGAGCAATGATTTTTCAAATATCATGTGGAATAAAAGATATATTCTTCAGGTAATTCAAAAATTGGTTTAAATGAAAAAATAATTGATCCGCTTTGAGATTTTATGAATCAAGAAGAAGGATATCCTACAATGACTTCAGTTAATATTAAATTTTAAATAATATTCTAGAATATATGAGTATAATATTCATGGTATTATTGTAAATATATATTTTTATAGGCATTAAAAATATGTTATTGAGATTATTTAAAACTAGCATACATTGTGTGAGAGATTTTTGAGATACTGATACATAAAATTATTGAGGTAAGAGGAGGAGTTGAAACCATGAGAAATTTTTCTATAGTGAACCCAATTATTTGATAAAATTATAAAGAACTAGATCACTCAATATATGGTAGGAATTTCAAGGCCAAAAATCAATTGTGATAATAAATTAAATATCTAGAAGAATAATTACATGTGTAGGATTTCTGATTTAGTATGATCGTGAAGGTAAATATATTTCTCTAGAGTCCTATAAGAATATTGGAGTTTAAAAATATCATTAAACTAGAGGATTAATGTTGAAGTAGAATATTCTGACTAAGGATTATAACCAGTTGTTAGAGGCTTGTGATTGGGGTTTCTAACCAATCACTGATGAATTTAAATGTTCATGTATAACTAGTTGTTGAAGAATGGTAAGTAGTGTGTATAACCACTTATGTATAATTAGAATGTGAATGATTATGTTTTTTTTTGAAATATATAAATATCATGTGTTTTCCATTTATTTTTATAATTGAAAATGAGATGAGTTTCTGAGACTTGAATAAGAGGATCATGAAATTTAACTCACTCAATAGGTTGTATTTAGAATAATAATATTTTGTAAAAGTAATCTATTGTTTCAACCTACCCCCTATAATTGGTCATATGACCTGGGGAGGTTTATAGAACCTACAAAAAATTCAACATGTTTACAAGAATTTTTAGGAAAATTAAAAATGTGGGTTTATGGGTTGTGGTGGGAAATGATAGAAAAGGTGGCTGGAGTGGAGTTTTTTTAAGGAACCTGGGGAATTACCATTAAATAGGGAGAAATCATAGATAATAAATTTGAAATAGGTTATGAATCCAGTCATCATATGACCTTATAAATATTCTTATTTCATGAATATTAATATTGAAAAATATTTTCAAAGGATTTTTTAATAGGGTTTCATCAGACATATCACCAGACCATACTCTATCCCAATAATTTGAGTAAAGAATAATTTCATATGGTAGATAATGTCTATGGATTATCGAGTATTAAATAGTTTGGAGGTGATATACATATACCTAATTTTAGTCATAGGAGAGATGATGGATGAGATTCGTAGAGCAGAATACTTCATAAAGGTGGATTTAAAATCATGTTTGCACTGGGTATATCTTAAAGATGCATATATGGGAAGAATCTATTCAATACTCATGAGGGGGAATTATGAATACCTTTTTATATTTTTCAGATTGATCAATGAACCTATAACTTTATATTCTATTATGAATGTGGTATTCTAGGATTTTTAAATGTAGAGTTTTTCTGTGTTATGTGATGATGTAGTGGTGTACAATGAGGGATGTAATCAACAACTAGATAAGGTGTGATAATATCAATAAATGATTGTGGAAAATGAACTATTTTAAAAAAGGGATCTTCGAAAGGGAAGTCTATGGAGTATTGAGGGAATAGAATTTTAGGTGAAGGAGTTTTTATGGATCCCAACTAACTAGGCACGGTTTAATTGTGGAATGATATGGGAAAGTAAAGGAAGTGATGGGGTTTTAGGGATAACTAGATACATTAAAATTATCAAGGATAATTTAATAACTAAAAGACCCCTCAATTATTTGACTAAGATTGATGGGTTTAAATAGACACATGAAACTCAAAAAATAGTTGAAACACTTAAGAAAAAATGACTACTACACTAGTTTTCTGCATTTCATATTTTTCAATGGGATTTTAAGTGTTGTGTGATGCCTCCAGTTTATGAGTTTGAGATGTGTTAACCCATGAAGCGAGGAATCTTAACTATTTTAGTAAGGTGTTATCTGAAGAAAAACTAGAAAAATTAGTATATAAAAAGAAGTTTATGGATTTAGTGCTAGCAATCTATCACCAGAAAAAATATTTGATGAGAAGGAATTTTGAGGTATACATAGATCATTATAGACTTTTGAATTTTCTTATTCAAAGGTTAGATTCAATTAATAATCATTTTTGGAAGGCTATGTTACTATGATATGATTTTATAGTGAGTTATAAGCTAGGGAAATTAAATAGTGTCATTGATGTTATATTGGGTGTGGAATAGGGAGGATATTATGTGCACATAGAAATTTTAGAACCTAATTGGGAGGATATTAATGTCTTGACAGAAGAGTCAATGCAAGAAGTTATACTAAATGAAACTATAGAAATATTATAATGTGTTTGTGCCAAAAATGAAGGATATTATTTTTTAAATGGATTATTGTTCTATAACAATAGACTAGTCTTTCCAAAAGGATTAAAATTAATTCCAAATATATTAAAACATTTTTAACATTGGTGTATCCTAATCCTTGAATAATTTTTGTCCAACTATGGGTGGATCATACAAAAAACACAAGTCTACAACTTTAACTAGGAACTGTAGAAATGTTAACTGAATATATAAGAGTTAACAAGTGATATGAATAGGGAACTACCATAGTGAAAACATGTTAAATATTGAAATTTAGTTGATTAGACTTTGGTAATGGTGGTATTTTATCTCAATTTACTTAAATACACAAGTTATGATATTAGGATGGACTTATTTTGCAATTACAATCAATATTTCACTGTTTTCTTCCTAAAATCATTTTAACCTATGGTTTTATTTTAAGATTATACCTTATAATTTCTAATACTAATTTTTCTGATGTGATTATACCTATTTGTGTGAGTATGTATTTATTCCCAAACCATCTTAGTTGTTGGGCATCATTTTATTATTATTCTTCTTCATTTTATATTTTCTACATTTTACTCTCATTCCTTATATTGTTCAATGTTGTTGCCGTAACATTTCCACAATAACTATTATGACTAGTTGAGTTAAAAATTTCAAGGTTCTATTTATCAAATTTAATGATTGGTATGGAAGAAGGGAATGTGAAGATCAATCACTTCAGAGAAACTAAATTTAGATACTATAGGACATAAATATATTTATTTTTAAAATTTTCAATTACCAATTTTGGGTGAGAAACCAATATATTTGGAGAATAATGAGTTGTAGGTAATAGATATATAGTCTTATGCAGTTATTCTTGTAAAACCCCGACCCTAATAGCCTGGAGATGAAGGTTACTCTACTAATTTGGCATAAGATACAAGAAATGTCATCCTGAAGGATGGAATAGTTTAGTAGTCATGGAAAAGTGGATGCATATATGATTCCCATAAAACATTTTAAAAGAATAATTTATAAATATTTTTTTTTCAAAAATTTCTTTATTACCTCTAACATATCAATTCATATCATTTTCAATACACTTTTTATATTCCAGGTAAAGAGGATGAAATAAGGGTGATCTCAAATGATCGGTTAGTGTTGAGTACAATGGAAGCTATCATGAATCAATAATAATAATCATAATGGAATGGTAAATAAGTATACAGATATTCCATTTAAAAAATAACTTGACTATAATGATTAGAGATGAAATAATATATATAGAATGGTAAATATATAAAAACACATTCCATTTAATCAATAAGATGAGCACAAAATGCATCCATGGATAATATCATTGTGAAAATATCCATGATAATAATAAGAAGATTCTTAATGAAGAAAATTTTAAAATATTTGATTCCATGATCACACATATTATGATACCTGTAATATAAATAACATTCAAAAGATTGTTTAAATAATATAAGTAAATTCAAATTTAATTTTAGCTTACTGATTCACTTCATGAGAATACTGATGCATTGAGGGACTATATAATTTTGGTACCCACCTATCATAGTATGTCCAAATAACTCCTCATATATATAATTATTTATTTAATTCATGAATCAATATGCCATATTTAAATCAATCTTTGTTGAGTACAGAACATGGATTAATAAAAAATTTCCCAATTAAATCAAATAAATTTCATAATAAAACACTATATGTAAAAATTTTATATATTTTAGGAAATAATGATAACCATGACATAAATAATATTTATATTTATGTTAAATTGTATGTAACACAATCATAATAAAGTGAATGTTTCAATGAAAAGTTAATGACTATATAAAGGTATTAAAAAATTTAATTTTAATTCTTTCCTTGGTCGAAATGATAATAAACCACCCACAAAAAAGAATAATTATTGTATCAATACAAAATATAACTAGTGATTTATAAGTAAAATAAATATTTTTTCATTTATTAATAGAAATACCTTACAAATATCCTTAAAAACAATCTTTAAGAAAATAAAATTTGAAGTTTGACAATACTTTTAAAATAAAAAAAGTTAAAATAATATTTTGAAAAAAAAATTCCTTGAAAATAAACTTTGAATCATATAAAGGAATTTTTAAAACATTTTGTGGTCATGAAAACATTAAATTTTGTACGTATTGAGTAAATTAAAACAATGACTCCATTTAAATTTTCGTTAAATGAAAAAAAATGAACTTTTTTTAAAAACGAAATCATTATTCATTTTAAAAAAATAAAAGTAAAAAATGTGTAAAAATTTCATTAATAAATAATTTCAAAATAGTTAAAAACATTTTTGGAAGACATCGTTTTATAAGAAAAAATATTTCTGACCAAAGAGAAAATTAAAGGCATATTTTATGAAAATATATTTTCTCAATTACCTTAACTTCCAAATAGTGTAAAAATGGTACTATTACTAGAAAATATCAAGAATAACGAGGTTTGAATAAAATGAAATGGTTTTACTAGATATTCTTTCAATAATTTCCTTAAACATAAATTCAAGAATAAAAAATCTCTATTATAATGAGATTATGAAATAAACCCTTAGAATGATCATAATGTTGAAGTGGGAATTAATAAATGAATCGATTGTATGTATCAAATGTAAATCTACATGGAATACGTTTAAATAAAACATAAGATAATCAAAAATAATTACACACATAATCTTTTAATATTAAATACAATTAATTACTAATGTATCCGAATGAAAATAAATTGAGTTATGAAATTCATTACCTCATGGAAACATTTAATTCAAATACCCTTGGGTGAAATAATTTAAATTGAAACTTAAAATACCTTGAATTATTAAGTAATCATGATATTAAATGTCAAAACCATAATAATATATTGGGTTTAAACATTTTATTAACATATAAAAAACCCATAATAATATTTTTAATATGATATATTACTTTTTATAACATCTTATCACTTGTTTGTTAACAATCATTCCTTATTACTATTGTTTTGGGTGTTAATTGTCTTGATTTCTCATGCATTTTTTCCATGAAAATTATGAATCTGGAACATAGGATATAGTTTTTTATTATACAAAATTATATTAATTTTTAAATATTTTTTAAATAATTAATCTTTATAACAATTCTTGAAAAGTGAACCCATAAAATGAATCATATTGCTTTATGGAGATGGTAACTCATACGTCCACACAAGTGATGATATCATTTCTTAATGGATGAAAGGGTATAGAAGATTTTGATATATTAATTTTAAATAATAAATATAAAATCATATATATCATGTATATTAATTAAATTTATCCTTTATTACCATCCTTGTAAAGTGTTAGTGAAAATGAATCGCATCACTTCGTGAGGCGGTAGTCCACCGTACACACGAGCGACATGATCATGACCCCCAAAAAATGAATATTAAGAATTTATATATGATATTATTATTAGATAAGTATAATAATTTTATAATTATCATATATATATTATATCTGTCCTTATACACAATCATGATAGGTGTTGATGGAAAATAAGTCACATCAGTTCGTGAGGCGGTAATCCGTCGTACACATGACTAAAATTTTCATTTCCCATTTGTGGGAAGAGGAGATGAATATTGGTAAAAAACTAAAAAAAATAAAATATAATTATATTATACATACTGGTGTTATTATATCATCGTTATTGAATAATATTATAATGATTTGGAAGAATAAATAAAAAATACAAGTTTAAGAAGATTACTTCTTCTTTTGACAACTCAATTAGGTGTTCAACAAAATCCTTCCTAGGATGGATTGATAGTCACAAAAGGCCTCTAGGATGAGGTAATTATTAAATTTATTTGGGAGTTGATTTTTTGATACAAATATATTTGGAAGTGTGAACTAGATAGGAGAGGAGGTGGCCTTTTATAAGTGGGGGAGAATGATGCACTAGGAATTTATTAAATGAATCAATCATACCCATGTTTTTCTCATGCAAAAAAGGATTAAAATGGTACCTTATAAGATATTATATGAAATAAGGTTGAAATATTACCATAAAATATGACATTTATATAATTTTAGGTCATTTTAACCATTAAAAGTTTAGTTTAACCCCCAGTAAACTCATTATTAGCTTTACAGTGGCAACTAAAATTTAATTTTTTTACTAATAATTATGGTAAAAAATTAAGTTGAACTTATTATATAACATAATTTATTTTTATTCTAAATATATAATACATTTTTTCTATATTAAATTCATATACGTTCACATTTCGATTTAAAATTAAACCCACAAACAAATGGATTTTCCAAGGAAATAATTTCAAAAGTTTAAAATGTTTTTAAATCAAAATTCAATATAAAATTGATTAAAATTATCTAAATTAGTTGAATTGTAACAAAATTTAACTAATTTAACTTTAAATATAATTTAAAATGTAATTTAGCTTGGTAAATAATTTAAATGAAAAAGAATTTTTTTAATAAAAGTAGTATTTTCACTATTTATAAAAAAAATTATTCTTTTCATAAAATTCTAAAAACTCACCAATTTTTTTTTAAATGTATTATTAAAAAATTAATTTTATTATTTAAAATATATTCACCAAAATAAATTAAAAAATTTAAATGATGTTTTAAATTTGTGAATATATTTCCTTTTAGAAAATACCTTTTTTAAAACATTTTTTTTCTTACAAATGATTCTTATTTTCTTTATAATCACTAGATAACAATTGAAATAAATTTTTACTTTTTTATCTCATATAATCTTAATACTTTTTTGAGTCCTATTCATACCCACCAATTTAGTACCTAAGTTATAACAGTATACTATATTGTGGTTCAATTAGATTCGGGGTAGTATGTTCCACAAGCTATCAAAGAGATTGGATTTATTTAAAAAAATATCATAAATTATTGTGGTGATAAATTATATTCAAGGATTAGTTGTGAGTTTCATATATTCATTCAAACATTATGTTTCTATTTTAAAATTTCATGTTTTTACATTCTACCCCTTAAATAAATGGTTTCCCCACGATTTAATCTTGATCTCAAAAATAAAGGGTTTGACAATTGAAAATCACATTCTTGAAATACCGTATCATGTGAAGGGTTAATAACAAATACTATTGATAATAGATAAAGGGAAGTATGAGGATCATATGGAATAATCACATATCTATATTTCCATATAAGATAACATTAGAGGGAAGTGGAGATATGGATATAGAAAAAAACTGTAAAGCATTATATAGAGTGATTGAGGACATTAATCACAAAACCATAAATATTTGACGACATATGGGACAATTTAATTCATAATGTATGGTGGTAATAGGATAACATTCTTATCTATCCTTTTCTTATATTTTAGGAATTATTTTACTATCATATTAAATAATACCATAAAAGTACATGATATTTGTTTGTCTTCTTAGTACAATTTAATACTTTGGTTTTGATTTGATTTCTTACTATATCAAATGAATATATGAAATGAATTTTTTTACACCAAAAGTACTAAATTTAACTTTTAATGGACCATGTAATCCATAAAAGAATAATAGGCTATTTTTCTTATGTTTACTAAAATAAAAATTGTTAACACAATATAATTCAATACCAAAAATGAATAAAACATTATATTAATATTAAAAGAAAATGTTCAACTTAAATCATTTCATAAATAACCCTATATCCCAAATAACCTCAATATTAAGTAATTTAAATCTATTATTCATGTTAAATTATAGTTTATATCTTAGGGTTCATATAACTCAACCTAATTAAACATTTCATTAAGTCAACATAATATTTGTCTTTTAAATTGTCCTAGTAAATAAAATTTCATGTCAACCAGGACATCATGCAGGCCAGTGGTAGGAATAGAACCCTTATCATGCATCATTTTTGGGTTTATTCCCCATAACTAAGCCAAATGATACATCTTTTCACCCAGCCTTCGAGTTTTCCTCTTTATAAAAATATATTAATATAATTCTTATAATGCTATGAAAATAATATTATAAACATCCTAAAATAAAATTATTTGTTAAATAACATTTTTACTATGGTTTTCAATAAATTATATTTTTACATAATGTTTAATAATAATATTTGACTATTATTACTATTTTATTACTGACCATATAAATCCTAATGGTTATTAATAAATTTTAACTTATATCATCGAAATATACAAGGATTATTCCTCAAATAAACTTTTCACTAAAATAAATACTAAAAAATCATTTAATTCTCATATCACTATGGAATATACTAGCTTAGTTCATAATATCATAATATAAAATTCAATATCTGATGTAACACTTAACATAAATTAAAAATTAATGAATTGTTAATATTAGAATCACAATAATGGTTTATTTGGGAATATTTATAAATCGTATAAATATAATAATATCATTTATAATGGTTTGTAAATAAAATGTGAATTAACCACATCATATCCCCAAGGAGTGTCAAACTAAGTGTGTAGTTTGAATCATATTCGTGTACTAGGTAATGCTCGAGTCAATCCCAATGTGACTTTTTCAAATATATTACCCCTAGGTATATCTATACTAGAATCACATCCACTTGTAATATCTTGTCAGATAGTTATTTATAAGAGATACAACATAATCTCTACCTTACCAAAAACTTAGGACGCTTTTCTATACTTATCCTCAAATTAAATCATATCATTATGTTCCCTAATTTATGTTTTCATAAATATAGCTCCCAAATATTACTACTAAAATTCCTCTAAAACAAACTTTAAGGACCCGAACGCCAATAGCTCTAAGCTGGTGGTTAAATTACTACTTTGGCATAAGATAAAAGTGATCAAATCCTAAAGGACCAAATGGTTTATTTGTTTTTATAAAATAGAAATATACATGATTCTTATAATACATTTGAAAACACAAATTTCAAAAAAAAATTGTAATTTGATTATTCTCTCTATGTTATCCTCGATAATCATTCTTAGTACACTTCTATGATTCCTGGGAAAGGAAAAAAGAAAAAGGGTGAGCTCAAATACTTAGCATCAGTTAAGTATGATAAAGGATATCATGAATAAATCAACATAATCAACAAGGAATGGTAAATAACTATACACACATGATATTTAATAAATAATATGACTATCAAGATCAGATATGGAAAAATAAATATGGAAAGGTAAATATCTAAAAAGACATTCATTTTAATCAAATACATGGTAAAAATTCATCTATGGATAATATAATTTCAAAAATATCATCAATAATTACTTAATTAAATCTTAATAAATTAAACGCTTAATTATTGGATTTCATGTTCTCATGAATTATGATATATCTACTATCAAGACCTTTCATGAGATATTTTATATATTTCGGGTAAAAAATCATTTAAAGTGAGCTTGTTAATTTTCCCCATGGGACTATTAATGCATCGATGGGGTATACAATTATAGGACCCACCTATCACTATAGTTCCAAATCATTGCTAAAATATCAAATGAATAATTTATATCATGAATCAATAAGCCTTATCAGTAAAAATCATTATTGAGTGATTAATACAGATTTATTAAATTTTTCACAAGTCAATAAAATAAATTTCATAATAAAATTCAGTATGTAAAAAATTTATATTCATTATCGAATAATAATATCCACGAAAAACGTAAATAGATATTTAGGGTAAATGAAATGTAAAATTATGAAAAGAAAGTTAATGTTTCAAGGGAAAGATAATGACTAAAAAAATGAGTAAAGAAATTGAATGTCGAAACTTTCCTTGGTCAAATTTATCATAAAACATTGATAAAAATTAAAAATATGGTATCAATACAACATATCCAAAGTTTATTATTAGTAAAACAATGGTTTTTTTGTCATTGATGAATAGAAATACCATACATATATCATTAAAAATGTTCTTGAAGAAAATATCATTTTCACTTTGAAAATATTTCAAAAAATAAAATTTGACAAAATATTTTGAAAATCACTTTCTTTGAAAATAACCTTTGAAACATATAATGAATTTTTTAAAACATTTTGTGGTTATGATGGAAGTAAATTCCATACATACCAAGTACGTTAAAGAAAATATTCCACTCAAATTTTTTACAAAATCCAAACTATCAATGTTTTGAAAATGATGTGATTATTTAATTAAATAAATTTTCCAAAAAGTCAAAATGGGTAAAAAATTAATAAATAAATTTTCAAAGGTAAAAAAAATTGAAATCATTTTTATAAAACATGGTTCTGGAAGATAATAAATTTCAACTGAAGAGATAAATAAAGTCTCATTTTTTTTAAAAATATCAATTATTTTAACAACAAAATAGCTGGAAAATTGTATTATTATATTAAAATATCATGAATTGCAGGAGTATAATAAAATTAAATTTTTTTATATAAAAATTATCAAATAACATCCTTCAAGGAAAAGTTAATAATAAATTCTCTCGATAAGAATATGATTGTGAAATAAACCCTTACGATGATAATAACTTTGGATTGAGAATTTATCAATGAATCGATTATATGTATTAAATTTAAATCCATAAAAAACAAGTGAAAATGAGGCATAATATAATAAAAACTCATTAAACACATTATATTATATTATTAAAGACAACGAAGATGTAGTATATCCCAATGAAAATAAATTGAGTTATGATATTATTTACCACTTGGAAAAATTAAGGTAAAATAAACTTGTATGTAATAATTCAAATTTAACCATAAAATAACATGAATTATTAATAAATAATTTTATTTCATGTCAATGTGATAGTATATACACCACATGAAATAAATTAGTTTCATAACATTAGAAAATGCCTCAATGAAATGAAATTGAGACGATGTCCCTTAACTCACATTTCCGTTTGTTGAAAACACATTAAACTCATTTAAATTTATTTTAAACATTTTATTAACATATATCAGAAACCGAATTATATTTATAATATCATATATGGTATTTTTATCACATTTTATCACCTGTTCATTAATAATATTTCATTATTACTATTATTTTTCTGTTAATTTCCTTGTTTTTCACAAATATGTTATTTGATGAATGCTTCATATTTTAAAAATAGGAAATAGTTACATCATCTCCCAAATAATTTTAAATTTAAAATATTTTTTATTAGATATATATTTATAACCATTCTGGAAAATTGTACATAGAAAACGAATTGCATCACTTCGTGGAGATGGTAAGATGTATGTATGCACGAGAGATGATATAACTTCTTAATATAGGAAGGGCTGAGGAATTTGGTGATATATTAATTTTCCATAGTTAGTATAATTTCATATATATCACATATTCAATTAAATTTATTCATTATTACCTTCTATTTAATGCATTATTAAAATCAAAACACATCTTTTCACGAGGCGGTAGTTCATCGTACACACGAAAGTCATTATCGTATCCCCCACAGAATGGAAAGTAATAAGGTATATCTGATATTATACTACTACGATTAAATTTTTATTTACAAATTCACTTTTGAGTAAATTTGGGAAACCATGTATGTTAATGGGTGAAATATTTAAGCACCATAAGAAACCAATATGTCGTTAATTGTGAGAATAAAGATATTGGAATTGCTTACTGGATGTAGCCCCCAATGAAGGGTGTGGGCCTTTGTATCCAGATGAACTTGGAAAATGTTTTCAATGTATATAAAAAGCCTATCCCATATATGGATGTAATCCTCTTCATAGATTTTTCTTTCATTGACGGTTCATGCTATTAGAAGGTCTTGTTTATAGATCTAGTCCCTTTGATTTTTGCTGAAATCGCCTAAAAGATCTCTCTCTTTGATTTTGTTCTTCTCCTCTGAGGCCATGAACTTAATTGTGTCTACCTGAATTTCTTCATTATAAGTTATAAGGATCTTTAGAAGTTCCTTACCATTTGACTCATCCACATTTCCCAATTCCTCCACCTGATTTTGTATTTTAGTATCCCAACTCTCAATTTGTTGGTTTCCTTTTTGAATAACAATTCTCTTCTTACAACCCTGAACCCGGTCCGCAGTTAAATATGCCATCACCTTGGACAAACTAAGAGACATCATCTCCATCGGCTTGGGCAGTTGAGAATAGTCCTTCTAGCCTTTGGACTTCTTCCCCTCAACCACAATCCATCCCCCTGCGTTGCTAGTCCACTTGCGTCCCTTCTTCTTCCATGGACTATGAATCCATCTGACATGAGTTCCTTCTTAAAAATACAGGAATAGCTAACTAGAGATATCTTCCTCATAATTAGCGCCAGATAAAAGAGTTTAATGCACTTCCACTTGCTCTTGCATCTCCTTACCCTGGATTAGACATCGCTCATGTTCAGAACCTTCCTCATCTAACCCATCATATGGAATACTTAACATTAGAGATGTATTACATCGCCTAAACCAATTCCTAATCTCTGCCTCCTCTTAGAGGCGTGACTCTAGGGACCCGCGCCCCTTTCCACCATTCAACACACCCTCATATCAGATATTATGATTTCATAATTTTAGTAATTTTAAAATTATCATATATATGTATATATACATTATATCAATCAACATACATAATCATTATAGGTGTTGATGGAAAATGAATCGCATCGGTTTGTGAGGTGGCAGTCTGTCATACACATGATTTTCAATATCATTTCTAATTTGTGGGAAGATAATATAGATATTGTTCTTGTCCTTAACAAAATAACATTTCATCATATTATATATAGTAGAGTTATTATAACTTTATTACTGAAAAATATTTTAATCAAGTATGAGAAGAAATAAAATAAAAAATAACTTTTTGTTACCCGTACATGCAGTAATTTTACAAATACATTAGCTTATTATATGTTTATGTGGAATTTAATTTCTAGGGATAATCCATATATAAGTGGTTTGGTACCCTTATGTAAGCATTGAGTTACCTGGATTACCATTATGTAGGGGTTGTTGTTCCCTTGCGTAGCTTCGATTCTATGTGAGTTACCTTTATGTGGGGGACGAAATACTCTTATGTAGGCTCAGGATGAGCCTTAAATGAAGTGTAAAGATACTTTTTGACTCTTACATAACCAGTGTAAGGGAGTTTTCTACACATAAATAAGAAGTTTGTTTCCATTATGTGGGGAATGTGCATCCCTTATGTAGTGTGTTACAACCCTTACATAGTGCCAGTCTACCCTTAAGTAGTATCTGAGTGACCCTTACGCAATAGGCAATAAACCCTTATATAGTTTCTAGTTGACCATTACATGGTGTATCTTATGAAGATGTTTAAATAATGAAGTCAATAGGATTTTTATGAAACTACTTCTGTAGAAATCTCCTCAACTAGACATGTTTATTGATGCTATTGAAGGTTGTTTGATGGTTTCTTTCCTTTGGTTTGAAGATCCTAAATATAGAATCAAAATTTCATAGAGGTCAATCGAATAGATATTATGATATGGGAAGGAAATGATCAAGATTTATAAGGTATCATTAAAGGACCTATTTAAAATTACATTTGTTATTTTCTCTACAAATATTTTTCTGAGGTCCCAAGTTTATTTTCTTTATTGATCGTTTTACCATAGTGAGTTGTGTTTGATTCCATTAGTCCTATATTAAAGGAGGCTATTTTATTGATAATCTTATTTGGTTTCTTTTCTTTATTGTGTTATCTATTTTGTGTATCCCTATTTGTAGGATATTATTTTATTTAGATTTTTGGGATTACACATGTGACCCCCATGTTCATAGTTTTCCCACTCCAATCTTTACTCTCCCATTTCTGTTTTACACATCCTCTCTACTTCCCCTATCACATTCCGAAATCACCTTCCTATCCACCTTATTCTCATATATATATTCCCATATACCTCTACCCCATAATTTTTAGTACTTTTGACTCCCCACTAGATTCACTGCTTCAACCTCCAACTCTATGCATGTCCCTCCTCTTTCTCTCAGTTCTCCTCACCTAATCCTCTGCCACATCACCTCTACAGTTATTTATCTCTACACCACCACATCCTTCTCCCTGGCCCCTTCATCTCCCCTAAAACACATTCCCCTCCTCCTCCATACCTTATTATCTCTTCCCCCTCCATCTATGTTTCCTCCCATCCTCTCCACCCCTCCACCTCCCCCAACTCGACCTCCCCTCTTACACTTCATCTTCTCCTCCTCCACCTCCTCTCTATCTTTCACACCCCTCCCCACTTACTCTACCTCCATGATCTCCTTAAATCCACCTTCACTTTTTACGATCCATGATTTTTACCCATCTAGTGTGATTTTTATCCAAGGATTCATTTTTTTTGTTTTGATGTCTAGGTATCCTTTTAATTTCTTATTCTCTCTATTCCACTCCTCCATAATCAAAAAAAATGAACTTGTTTTCTTCTTCAATAGCACACCTAAAATCAGCCTCTAATTTCATTTTTTGGATTAGTTCTATAACTATTTATCACCAATCTATTTCCGCCTCACACCACCTTATTTTTTGGACCATAGAAACCCAATGTTTCACAAAACCCCGAATGTCTCTAGTCTTCATACTGAACAACAATTCCTAATATGTCAAGATAATATTTAATTTTATATTGCTTATTTTTTAAAAAAAATTGTAAAGAACATAACTTTATACTATACATAAAAAATACACTTATCATTCTACAAGGATGGGTATCACCTGAACACAATGATCCATTTCTACTTAATAAAACTTTTTTATACTCTTTGGTAATAACATTACCTCCATGGGGTTGTATATTCTAATGATTTTACCATTTTATTTATAATGTATATACTATGTTATTTTATTTTGATTGTAAGTATTAGAGATGATAAATATATCTAAAATGAAAATTTTTATAGAAATATTTAATATCTTTTTCATGGTTTATCCAAGTTAAAAATACAAGAAATAATTTTTTTTATATTTTATCATCTAAATAAAAATTAAATAATTTATGGACATTTAATTAATCTTTCTAATAGAATGGAAAAACATTTATATTTCTACTATAAAATTCTCCCCCAAATATCAAATAATTACATTTAGACCTCCTCTGAACTTGATGGAATACTTTTTAGTCATCTTCATAATTATTTGTGTATATTTTTTTACTACACCAATTACTTTCCATTACTTGGAATATAGAGGGGAATCCCTTGTATGAGAATGGGTGACCATGGTATCCATTATAATGTCAAAACAACCCAATGAATTGTGATTCCCTTTCATGATACACTAGTATTTGAAGCTTCTTTATCATGTGAATCAATTTTGAAATCTTCATTGGTGAGGGTTAGACACATGATATGAAATTCGCAAAAATATTACCTTGGATTGCCCAAAAACATCAACCACATAGGTATTGTAGTAGAACACCAGAAACATTTATGATGTGTGAAATAGTTTTGATATCCTCCGGGATATAGGGGACACATGGTTACTTACAATTTTATGATTAGAAGGTTATTTTCTGAATGAAATACCGATGAATGTTATACAATCTTAAGTGTTCCTAATGTGGAGACCATGAAAGCTTTCTTGAGATAAAATATCAACACATTTCAAAATTATGGATATATATGAAATTGATAATGATGCATGGTTTATTTAATTGGTTGGGTTGCTGTTGGTAGTTTTTAATTAATAATTTTAGCTAATAGTTAAAATTATGTATGATCATTATAGCATTGGTGTATAAATATCCATTGAAATATAATAAAGTTCTTAATACTGTAATTAAAATTACAAAATGGACATATTTTTAAAATAAAAAATATTTGTATTTGTATATCTAATTATATCATGTGATGTACATATATAAAAAAAATCAATGGAATCATGTTTTATTTATTAGTCACATTATTTAGATTTTTTTAATAGAGAAATTTATTGCCAAACATTGATGATGAATATTCACCTCAACATATAATTGATGTTTATTTAGATTTCCCCACTTCAATAATCATTATTCATGGAAAAATTTATTCTCATGTAAACATGTAGGAATTGAAATATAATCATGTATGGTATACATCTATTCCTATTATACCATACAACCACTTCTAAATTTTTGAGTCCTTCATTATACTTTCCTTGAACATTATCCTAATATCCACCAACATATTCTCACTCATCAACTCTCCTATCCAAATCCATGATTATCTCTCACCAGAGCATATATCAACACATAAAAAATCCCATTAAATTTTTAATGAATGATATGTCCTTGGCCGAGTCAAAGAATCACAAGATTTTACACTAGTTCCACTTCTCATTGGCTATCAAAACACACATCATAATATCAACTACCCAAAACCTATTATCATTCATCTTAATTAGGGCTCCAAAATGATGATTTATAACCTTCAAATAATCGAATAGGATGTTAAAAAATATTCACTGTTGTTTTTGGTAGTCTATACTTGAGTAATCCTTCTTCTCCTAGACAAGTGGAGTAATTTCATTCTTATGAAGTTCATCCATTAATGTGATAATATGAAAAAGGAAGATTTCATGAAGGATGGAATCATCATCTAGTGGCATGAACAGTTCAAAAGAGGGGATTTATTTAGGGATGTATAAGTGTGTTTATTTCTACGACATCCTAGAATTCATCTACTAACAATAATATAATACAACCACTAATTCCCTATGAAGTTATTTTTTTATTGTCATTTTTTGAAATATTCATTTAATATTTTTATATATTTTTAATCAATTTTCCATGGTGGAAACTAGCCTTTGATAAGGGATTTATTCTCATCCTAACCGAGAGGACCCAAGATAAGGATTGTGTCTTCCACCCAATCCTAATCCATTTATTCATTTTCAAATTTTCAAATTCTCTATTTATGTGTTTTCCTCCCTCAAAATATTATTTCTCCATTCCTCATTATATGTGTATCATTAATATTTAACTACTAAAAAATGTATATTAAACATTTTAATAATTATTTATTTGGTCCCATTTGGTAAAATTTAATGAAAATGAAAAATTATTTTTTTTATTGTTTATCTGTTTTAGAATTTTGTATGACAAATGAATTATTAATGATATTTTACATTCCAGTAATCAGTACACAAGGGTTATAAAAAATATTGATTACTTATCTCTATTCTACAACTAATATGTGGAATATATTCTGTAGGTAAATATTTTTTACTCAACCATCTTGATTAATTTCTTGGTTTTATGTTCGGGGATCATTTTCTCCAAAAATTAGATTTACCTTACATTCAATTGATTATAATGAATGTTCATTCTCATTTTTCATAGGTTTGTAAAATTTTATGAAAATTTGAGGCACTTTAGAAAAATTTTAAATAATATATATATTTAGTTCTTACATTAAATGTTGGTTGGATATTTATTGTAAGGTACATATATCTCATTTTTCTTAATTTCTATACACCATTTACATGGATCCAGAAATTTTGATTTAATTTTATAAGATTTTTATTTTTCTATTATTTCATGTTGGGATTTAATTTTTCATACCATTAGAGTTTTGATATTTTTTGGAAAATTCATACATGTTTTCCCATTTCTAGCGATCAAGGGATGGATTGATTTTATTCCCATGTTCCATTGAAAACGTGTAATTTACACAATCCAAAATAATTTATAAATATTTATTTTATTTATTTAATTTTCCTCATTGATTTGATAAATATATTTAGTCATAATTCCAATCTCAAACAAGTTAGTGAAAAATTTCAACTGTTTGGATTATCCCATGATCATCTAATGTGTGGTCTTCCTTCAGCCTTTTTTGTTGACCAGATACATATCAATCATGTTTCATAGATGAGGTTAACTTCATCTTAAATTATTACCACATATTTTCCCCATACTAATCTTTTGAAAAAAATTCTGATCTTTTCCAGCATACGCCTTCCATGTCACTTAATTTTTTCACCATATCTTTTATTTATCACATATACTACTTCAAAGAACTTCTTTGGATGTTTTTTTCTTCCTCAGGAAATGTGTTCATCGTAACAATTTTTTCAATATTTATATATTTGTCTTTAAATATTTATTTTTATAAAAAAATTTATAAATAACATAATTTATTATATCAATATTTAATAATTTCTATATTATCCTATTATGTTTATATATTCCTAATGATAATAGAATTATAATTACTTACTTAATTTCATGTTTTAAATTGTTTATTTATTTTACTTATATTATTGAAATTTATATTCATTTTATATATTTTTTCAAATATATAGTTCATTGTGGTTATATCTTAAGATCAGTTTCCTCTATAAAAAATTAAATTACCATCCCAATTATATACAAAAAATTCTTTTATATGGTATTGATTTCTTATGCATGCCACTGTAAATCATGGAAGGTGCTTATTAGTTGAGTCTTGGGGACAAAAAATATAATTTTAAAATATAATACAAACCATTTCGTAAATATGATTATTACTTCACTCAAGGAGAGTTTTTCATTGACATTAATTTAGTTAAAAACATAATTATTTATGTTTATTAAACATGACATGATAGATATTTTTTGGGTAATTAATCCTTGTGTGTATTCATAGCCATCGTGGTATTTATTCTTTAAAAATAGGTTTTATGTTTAAAAATGTATACTTAATAAAACATTATTGTTCTGGAAACTTTTTTGGAAAATTTTCTTCATTTTTTATTAGTATATTTATTTAGAAAAAATTAAGTAGTAGTTTCTGAAATATAAATTATTTTTTTATATTCAGTATTGAGAAATCCTCTTTTAATTTTTCAAGGAATTAATTTTATACAACTTTGGTAACCATGATTTTAATAGATACAGAAAGGGTAACCCTATACAAAGTTGTAGAGTTATTGATGACTTTTAATGGAATAATATTTCTGCATTGTACTCAATAAAATATCACGTTCACTACCTTTGTATTCTGTGGTAATATATTGAATTTTTTTCCCTTCTCGAGAATATACTATTATTAGTGTTTATGTAAAATTATTATTCAGTTTTTTTTATTTTTTTTATATAAAATCAATTAAAAAAATTATGAATCATCTATTGTATAATGCATCCCCTCATTATTTTCAATTTTTATAAAAATAATAAATTATAGAATATTAAAAATAATGTGCAGTGATTTTTATGATATTTTTCATTTTTATAATGATATTTGATATCTTTTTCTATTTTATTCGGTGATATATATCAACCCATGATTCTATTAATATAAGTGAGAACACTTCCTTGAACACTATAAAATATATTTTGTGTCATTGTGTAGAAGAAGTTCATTTTTCATTGTTTCCAAATAATGTGATAGTTATTTTTGTTGAACATAACACAAATCAGATACCATAGTTGATAACTAATTTTAATTAATATAATATGAATTTTTATATTTTAATACCCGCTTCTTCACTACAAATATTTAATAACTAATGTATTTATTATTGGGTTCCCCCATTTTGAAACATATATTAGCACAAGGTTGTTTTTTTATTTAAATATTTTGTAAATAAATTTGGTCTATTAATTATATGTATTTTAAAAAGTAATATTACATTGTAACCACTACATTTTAGTGATTGAACATTTATGTTATTATATTTTTATTCAATATCATATAAGTATATTTTATCAATCGAATCTATTGACTATAATTATCCAAAAACAACAATGCAATGATCACGTATCCTCAGAAATATCGCCTCATTATCAACCATATAAAATTGGAATACAATGTTAAGGTTATATAAATTTAATTTATGTTCCTTAGTTATTCTAATATTTGGGCACAAGCTCTCAACTTGGGTCTTAGATGACTGACATTGGTAATTGAATATTCATTGGATTATCTTAGAATTTATACTTTTGTTAAAATTGTATTTACATAAATTAATCTATAAATATATTTATGACTATAAACCTTAATCAATTCTAGGTATTTTAATAAATTTATATGTATTTTTACTCAAACTATAATGGTAAAATTCATGGACATTTTTTATTTTAGTATGAATTTTTTTTAATTATGCTTTCACTCATTTAAACATTATTTATTTCTATTAAATTTTAATTTTCTATCTCTCTTTGATTGCTTTTTATTTTATGTTTTTTATATGTATGTTCCCATTTTATACTTGAGAGTTTATGGATAGGAAAATGGTTATGAAATGTTGGTTTATCAAATGATTATTAATTATATACTTCAATTAAAATAAAATATTTTCTTTTTTATCACCTCTCAAATTTTGGTTATTAAATGTGTTATTTCCAAACAGATTTACCTCATGATTTTGAGGAAGAAATATTTCTTGAAATAGAAGTATTCATAAGTGATTTATATCATGTATCTTCAATATTTAAAGAGATTCAAAAAGATCTAAATCCAAATAGATACTTAAAGAAAACAAAAATTTAAAATAATGGGTATCATTTGATATATTCAAGTGTTTTACTAAATATAAAATACCATTTATTAGATACATCGTTTATACATAAAACTAAATTAATACCCATTTTTTAATTTTATTTGTTAAAATTTACTTATTTAATACTAATTATATAATTTATTTCTCTTATTATATTGTACCTCATTATGTTTTTAAGAAAAAAATCTTCACTTATTTATTTCATAAGTTATTCTATACCATGTAAATTCCTTAGAAAATATAATATTATTTGTTAAATTATTAGGTAAATATGGTTAAATAATAATATTTTATTGTGCACAACTTTATATCAAATCATGAACATTAATGATATAGTTATCATTTATTTAAATAGGTATATTAAATTAATATTTATATTAATTATTTATAATTATGAACATTAAGTAATGAAAAAAAATTCTTCAATTGTTAACATTTTTATTAACCCCATCAAATGATTAAAATTATTACATTCCCATTATAAAAAATCATAATGAATGATTAAAAATTATAAATCATACCAAAATTAGCATTATTAATTATTACCATAACAATGCTCTTAAATAGTTTTATTTGTATTTTTATGAGAACATCATTTCAGGATAGTTTATTCTAAAATGTTTAAACCAATATATTTCATTGTATAAATGATAATTCTTGACCATAGAGAATGTAAATAATATTTTGATGTGTTTTTTTAAATTGGAAGAAATCTTATTATGCTTAATAGTCTAGAATCCAAGCATTTACTCATGAAACATTATTTCTTTCTCTAGAATCATCTACTAACATTCGAATTTGGTCATCATCCCCTCATATATAAAATTATAAACACATTTTTATGTTATTTAAAATATTATTATTTCCTTATTTTTAAAAATATAAATTTTTCAATTTAATGTTTTTTAAAATATGACTTAACCAGGATAGACTGGTCAATACGACCTGAGGATATGGAATAGGTTATGTATATCATTTTTATTCCCATTTAAAAAATAGTCCCAAAGAGGAATTTTAAAATAAGCCCATATCCAATCAAGTATACTAGCATGGTAATAGGCCATCCCATAGAAATGTGTAATATAATTTTTTTAAAATTTATAGTGTGGGTGACTCACTAATATTAGTTTCTTTTCAATTTAATATTTATCACATTACTACTTACATCAATGTGAAGACATCCTTTTTTCCTTTGGATATTTCTAATTATAATTATATCAATAAATCAAGAATTAGGTGGGTAAAAATATGAATTATCCTCGGTGACAAGACTCGAACTTATGTCATATATCAAATTTCCATCATATTTATAGAAAATAAGGGAATTTAATTAACTGATAGAAGATCAATAAGTTCAGTAGAATTCATCAAAGAAGGAAAATCATCCAATCAAACATGTGACTCATAAATGAGACCGTGCATTTCCAAACAAAATTGATTCCTTATTCATTAAATTTGGATGAAAGAGAAAGTGAAAGCATAGAAGAGGTGTAAAAAGAGCAAATCGTTAGGAATATGTAGCTAAAAGATTAGATATTGCATTCTATTTCAAGGACCATTTTGATAATTGTGAGGCAATTTGATTCCAAAATAACAGATTCACATCCTCTCTCAATAGAAAGCATCATTCCTATGAAAATGTCCTATGCTTCAGCCATCGTTTGTTCCCAATGAGCATGGAGATATTTATGAATGACTACGATGATAAGTATTTTGTGTTAAAAACCATAACACCAATACCGACCACACCTCCTCCGTAGAGTGATTCATCCACATTAATCTTCAACACATCCAATTGGGGGAGGATTCTACTTTTTAATCAAAGAATTTTCTTTTGAGTTCTCAATATGAATCTCATTCTGCTTCCAAATATCTAACAAAGATGTCACTCACTCAATCCAGAATGATGTTGGCCTCAATAGTTGGTTGGTGATGAAGTAATTTCTTCTCACATAAATAATCCATGCCACGGTACAAAGAAAATCCACAATGTTCACTAGGAGTGATAATGAAAACTTTATCAAATGCGATGTAAGAACAAGTGGCATATCAACCAAGTGATATTTAGAAGAATCCCATGCTTGATAGATGGCTCTAGCCCTATATTAAAAGATAAATGCATGAAACCGTGAATCCCACACTATAATGAACATGGGAATAATCAGATCATCATATTCATTAAACAATATGAGGAATTCCTTGGATGGTAGGATTCCAACACATATTTCCCACTTGAAATACCATACCTTTTGTGGAAAAAACATATGCCAAAAAATGATCCAAAACACCTCATCCCCCAGGCATCACAACCTGAGTGCTATCAAATACCATGATTTAACTGTTCTTTGATCTAATAAATCTTATTCTAACCCATATCCTTTATGTGTGGGATGATCATAAGGATTTTTATTTCAAATAAATTTAAACAATCATCCTTTTTTTGATACACCATATGTTGCATGCATTTTTAAATAGGTAGGGAAATGTGCAATATTCTAAAGAAGGGATCATTAGTGAAGTATCCCTCACACCATATCCATCAACCAGACAAGGGTCCTTCCATATTTTGATGAGGGGACCATCTCTGATTATCCAATAAATGCCACTACAAAAAATCTCTTGTGACCTCCTATAGGCATTTGTAAAAAATCGGGGTGGGGACTAAAATAGATGTACAAAAATATGAGTGAAGGAAATATTTGTCTAAGATGATCCTAGTTTACAAGGAATCAGGGTCCTGATATAGCCTCCAACCTTTCTTCTCCAGAATATATTCATTGAAATAATCAAAATCGAAAAACACCATTCCCCCAAAATATTTCAGGAGTCAATGTTTTTCTTAGGAATACCAATGAATTTTATTTCACCCATTGTTAACTTCCCACAAAACGGTGGTTAGGAAGGAGTCGATATGATCAATAACAAATCTATGGAGATTAAATAAGGATATAACATAGGTCAAGATCTCCTGCACTGCCACCTAGATAATATTTTGCATACATTCATTGTAGATTCTCTTAAAGGTACATCCCTTGACTTTTTCCACTATATCTTGGATGATTAAAAAAAATATCTTTTAAAGAATTCAAAAAATATGACCATACCAATGTATTTATCATGTTTTTCAACCATAATAATTCCCTATGTTCAATTGATTCCTTCCCTCCTACTCACATGGACTTCAGATCTAAAATACATATCTATTTTAATAAGGTCGATAGACAGATCAGATGCCCTCTCATATATAAAAATCAATTAAAAATATGAATTTCCTTTTTCTAGGGTGGCCCTTGAAAAAATATTGTTATAATATGTAAAAAATTGATGTAAAATCGGTGGAATTAATCTACACACCTTTTCCATAAGAATAAAATTATCATTTACTTCCACTAAAATAATTTTTTAGAACACATCAGCTACTAGAACAAAAAACATAAAGTGGAAAGTGGGTACCCATAATGAAAACACCTATTGGGGGGAAATCTATGAAAGTGGTATCTATTTATTTGAATCCTAAATTATACCAAAGAGATGCATTTCATTATATCCTCAATACCTTTAGGGAAAAATCCCATTCCAATAAAAAAAATTGCAGAAAGGGCCACTCAACCTTTTCATAGGCCTTACAAGTAATAGTGCATCATTTTTTAATAGAGTTTAGTTTAAAAGAGTAAAACCCTTCTTGGGTGATAATGTAATTATCAGAGATAAGTCATTTAGGGTTGAAATCATTCTGATTTTTAGAAATAATGGTATGGAAAAACAGTATTGGAAATTCACTAAAATCAATGAGAAAATTTTCTAAATAACACTTTATAAACAAATAGACCTAAAATTCAAGATCACAGAGGTTTTTTGATATTAAGGGTGAGAATAATAATGCATTCATTAAGAACATGGAAGGTTTCCTTAAGCACATATAGAGATTTCATGAGTCTTGAGATATCATGCTCTACAATGTGCCATAATTTTTTGAAAAATAATGCATGGAACCCACCCAGTCTTAGCACTATAGTGGAGTGAATTTGTTTGAGCAACATAAATATTTCATCCTCAGTGAATTCACATGTAATTTTATTGTTTATTTTATCTATAGACACTAGTTTAATAGAATAGGGTGTTTTAGAAGAAATAATGGATACCCAATACTTATAAATCCCCTCATAAAAATGAATGATGATATACTGGATCCCCCTCTAACTAGAAACTATTCTTCTTTTTATATTTGTAATATATGAGATATATTTATCATTCCACGTCTTAGGGGTATTTTTATAGAATTAAAAGGTATTAGATCCACATTAAATGATATGGGTTTCACATGTGCATAAGTACCAAAATATATCCTTAACTTTAAGAGATTCTTTATGTTCTTATCTGAGGTATAAGATACAACGAAGGACTTCATCCGAGGGCGGATAAGAATATATCACATTTAGCTTCCTTTGAATAATTTCACAATGAGATTGTGGTTTCCAGAATATGAATCTATCTATCCTTTTAAATTTTCTATAAGATTTTGCATATTCCTTCCTATATCAGGATCACCAACATTATAGCATGAACGGTTTACTTATTCACATCCTTAATCCTTAGACGATAAGACTTAATAATTCAAAATTATTTTATGTTATAGATTTATTGGTCTATGAGATTATATTATGGGGATATGGTAGTGGTATGGAAGGATAATGTTGGGAAACCTTGAACAAGATGAAAAGGATATTTCATTGACTTGATCCCAAGAATCTATCCATCTGCTACACTATATGGGTATTTTTAGTGTTCTCATGAAACCATGTGTGAATGTTTCCTGAGTACCCACGATATAAAAGTTTGTCTATTTGAGTTGCCTATTGAATCTCCATCCATGATGGGAAAGGACCATTGGAACCCCTTTCCTCTCTTGTTGGAAAAAAATTTCATTAAATCCATCACTGACAAAGAGATGTATAGTAATGATTTCATGTCGGGTTTCGAGCAACATCAAAGAAATCTATTAATCCATCCAAGAGGGGAATCGATTAAATCCAATGAAAACCCAGACTGGGTTTCCTAGTTGTTTAATGGAGGAAGTAATGTGGTTATGAAAAAAAATGATTTAACCCTTATGCCCACATCATCCCTCTAAAGAAGGTAGATTCATCCCAAATAACCTTGTTGGGATATGGGGAAATAGTTATGGAAGCCCACTTTTTTTGAAATACCTTACATGTCCTTAAAATCTAATATGATTTTAGATAACAAAACCATATCAAACAAATAATTAGGTCATTGAAATTAGATCCTCTAAACTAAGTATGGATTTCCAATCTCATGGTAGTTCTAGCATATAGTTTTCATTGAGATAGGTGGGGTTGGCTAAAAAATTACTTCTCCTGTGAGTATTCAATATAGGTTTCATCTCCCACCACATTCCATCTCTTAGAGTCTCTATCATTAACCATCGGTCCATACATGCATATTTTGGAATATATTGTTTCTCCCATGTTCTAATCAATGTTGTTCTCCCTTATAGCATTCTTCACCACAGCAGCTTTATAGGCATGAATAATGGAGGTCTAATAGGATCATATCTTATAATAGAGGAATTCATGGGGGGATTGATAAACTAGGAAAAAATTGGCATGGTGGATCATATTAGATCTTATTTGAGTTATTGGGTCATTTATTTGTTTATTTGAATGTTGTAGTGTTGTTATTAGAGCAGTTTTTCCTCACCGCTGAGTCCTTAACCATGGTTTCACTTGGATTTAGAGACTCATGTGATATAAGTCTGGTATCTTGATTCTCCCTTCCTTATTTATTTTGATAAACACACTAATATACAGTAACAACTACTAGACCCAACATGAATATTTTTTACTAATATATATTATATTGTGCACATATAGCCTCCAAAATCCTACCTCTATCAATTTTTTTCATTATTTCATAAATGAAGGAAAACACAATGTTCATTTCTCACAACCATGATCCATACTATAAACTATTTTTCCTACCCCATCCATTAAATTTTAACAACAATCCTTTTTAGTGTACCCCATGAGACCATAGATGATGAAAAATATTGGTAATTATTTACACTCAAATGGGACACAGATGTTCTATTTTCATATATATAAGAAGAGACCTCCCATAAACTGCTTTTTATCATTGATCAAAAAATTAATCCAAACATTCAACCCCTAATGAATAGGATTTTATCCATAAAATTCAATAGATTATTTTATTTGGACACTAATATCATGAATAATACACTTCAATCATCCACAAAATAAGATTCCTTTAATTTGAATCCAAAAGGGGTTTTTGGTAGAGTGGTATTATATATATCCCCTCCATTTCCTAAATACTCCATTAAAATAAGGTGGTTTCCAAAGGACCGTGGTCTCCCTTTATGCACCTTCTTCTTGTCCGTCATATGTAAAAATTAAATGACAATTAGTCCCATCCCTATTTATCATATGAACACTCCATAATCTAAATTCCATATTTCTCATAGCATATTTTTTATATAATTTAGACTTAATGTTTGGTTGTATAAAAATTCTCCAATGATGAGGAGAGAGATTAAGTTCATTATAAAAGCATCATCATCATTTTTTTACTACTAAAGATGATTTTTTCTTCTCTATTAGCAGTATATTTTTTCAATGGTTTAATATGTTCTTATATATTTCACCATGTCTGAGGCCAAATTTCAATAGGTCATCATCAGAATAGCATTCATACTTGGCCACCCAATATTCTTCACGTTATCATATCACTGATGTTCCTTGGATACCATATGACTCACCCAACCCTAAGAAGTCCTAAGAGAAGATTTAAACCATTGAAGAGTCATCATTCCATATTATAAAGTTTTAATCATCAATAACCACATAATCACAAAATCTTTTTAGTTTATTTTTATATATATATTTATATAAAATTATTTTCACTATTACTATATCATGATTTATCACCACTAGCTAGTAGAGTTGAAAAATGATTTATTATATCAACACTAATTAGAAACACAAAAAAATGTTGTATTTTATTAGTAATAAAAAATCATTGATTAAAGGATATATTTATCAGTTCTTTTTTAGCGTTGTGAAAATTATGAGCTTTATCGGTGACTTTTGAGCACTGATAAATGTTCGATTTTATTAGTTTTCTAAAAATGAATTCAGAATAATTTAATTTCTTTATACATATATATATATATATATTTATATTTAAATTTTATTTTTATAACAATAAGTATATATTTATATAAATAAACAATATTTATATATATTAATTTATACTCATTTTTAACTATATATACATTAATAAAGTACATATAATAATTAACCAGGTTAAAATAAAGAATTCAGTCATTTATTTGAAGAGGATAGTGTCACTTCTCATATCAACAATGGGTGGGGGCAGGTCATGGAATTGAAACCCATCCCTTAACAAAAGGGGTGTATACCTGCCTAATATATCTTTCATGAATCCATATATATATCTGTGTATGTGTCCGCCTGTATATATATATTACCAATTGAAATAAATGAAACTTAAAATATATAAATGAATTTAAATTAAAAAAAGAACTTATTATAATTTTAGTTATTTCACTAATTACTAATGTATATTTTAATGAATTATTGCAAATATTTATAAATTTAACATAAAAAACATTTCTAATTATAATTAACTATTCTAAAAGTTTATAATTAATTATATTTTTTATATATAATCAATAAAAAATAAAAATATAATTATTAAAAAAATATCTATATAAAAAATTTGAGAAATATTTACAAAACATTTATTTAATAAAGGGTATGGTATTTTTACCTATTTAAACTAATATACTAAATGGGATTAATAATAATTCATGAGTAGAGAAACTTTAATTCCTAATTTAATTTTTTTTGTTTGGTAAATCCATGATTGAATTTGGTATTGTAGATGATATAGGGATCTATAGAAACCTCTAACTCCTCTTCATGGGGAGAATCAAAACTATTCGACCCTATAATAGCAACGCCTTAAGGAATATGCTATAGTTGATCCGAAGGTTGTTAGTGGGCGTTTCTACCAGGGAAATCAAACCTCATATAATTATTTTAGAATTTTTCATGGAATAAGATAAGATATGAATTTTGAACAGACGTTCCAAGTCAATTGATAATCATATTATTGTGATCAACAACATGGCCAACAAGTTTCACATCATCGGGAAATAATTCTCTCATTCCCCTTTCTGGATCAGGGTGAAAGGTGTCCCATTTATAGGTAGGTGTGATCAAGTTATGTATGGGATTGGTAATACCATTGGGGAGTTTATGGAATGGGATGTTCCAGATATGATTTAGAGGGGTCCAATGTTTTGAATCAAGGCTATGGTGGAAATCACACAACCCATTATACATTTTTCATTCTTGAAACTCCTAGAATCCAAGATATAGGTTTCTTATAAATTAAAAAATCTCCCTTCCTTTTGTTTCTTCTATGGCCCCATTGGTCATGCTGTAATGTATTTTGGAAAAAAATTGATCCAAAGGGGCATCCTACACTAAAATATGGAATGTGGATCTGGGTGAAATGTTTGGATTTTCCACCCACTTGAGAGGCTAAAAAACATATGGATAAGGAAAATCTCACCAGATGTTTAGATCAATGTTTTTTGATGTCAAAGGTTGTGATAATCTATATGGGACTGCCATCCTTCACCAATGAACCACAGAGTTTTTATTAACCTTGTCTAACAAACATAGGCCTTTATGTTCCCTTGGTTGATAGCCACTGTATCCCAAGGATGATGGATGAAAGATCATGGTGTGAGGATACACATGATGTCTAGGATGGGAAAAAATTGTGGGTTGACCATTTATCCTCCTTATAAAATAGAAATAATGATTTTGTATGCCATAAAAATGAACTATATCTAACTACAGACTATTTAACCTTGGTTTGTAATAACTATAGGTAATGAAGGTTTTCATATCAAAAGGTATGGTTAAACCTTAATTGAAAGGTACAGATTTCACTTTTTTGGTGATGAGGCACTGTCAAGATTTTATACCTTGAGGATATTTATTCTAGTTCTATAATAATCTACTCCTCACGAAATACGGGCAGAAGATAGAAATTAGGTAAGTTGGAAGCAGTAAAATAAGAATAACACTAATATTGACAAAATAAAAATTAAAATTTGTATCAGTATAATACATCATGGAGTTTTAGAGGGAGATGTTCCACCAGGTTCTCAAAAACACTCAATATTTTTAGAGGGAGATGCACTGAATTACATGGTAGAGGCATAGGATGGTTCAGACCAACATTTCCTCACACCATGAAACTCTTATTTTGGAACAATTTTTAAACATGGGAACCCATGATCAAATCACATTCTATATCAATGGAGCTCTAACTATACACCTAATATGGTCTTTTTGTCTGAATCCATTTTTGAAAGATAGAGCATGTGAAAACTAGATTTCAGAATAGTTTATCAGTTAGATTGTCAGACCATAAATATGGCCTTTTAATCATGTTCATAGAATAATACTATTCTTAAGTGGTTGGATTCTCCCAAAACCAAATTCCCTTTTTTGATCAATCAATATTAATATCCGAAATTGAACTTCATTGTTTTCTTTACCTTGCTTGGTGAAAGTGTCAAGTGGATATCCTAGGATTTGATTGAATCTATTATAAATATTACTAAATTACCCATTCTTTTTTTGAGTCTTTTAATTTGATCCATTTACACCATGATAATCAAGTCAGTTCCAAGAATAATTTTTTCCCCATGCATCAATTTCAGGACTTCTTACTTCACTTGGGTATCTTAGATCTAGGATTCATGGGGAGTTAATATACTTGGATCCATGGGTGAAACCTATCCTACAAAGTATCTTAATAGAATAAATAGGTTTGTGGAATCAAGATACTTGGCTTCTATATTCTACTAATATGAGTTCTCCAACTTCCTACTGGTTTTTTCTGATTATTGTCATATTTTTCTCCCATCGCATGTGGTGTCCCAGTGTGAGAGGCCACTAAGGGGTTTCATATTTGAATGAAATTGGATTGATAATAATAACTATATGGAATCTTTCAATGATTTTTATTCATCATCTCAATACCATGTATGGGATAAGACTAAATTGGTGGATTATCATCTACAACACTAGAGTCGATAACACTACATGAACATTGATAATATAATTATCTATCCTAAGAATGCACTTAAGAGTTTTTATCAGGATCACAATTCATAAATTTTCCTGCCTGAGGTATTAACTCTTTAAATTTAACTATATAAGGACTTTAGAGACAAATAAATCTATAGTATTATCATATCAAGGTAGGATTTTATCGAACCGAGTTACCGAAATATCAACAACTTTCAAAAAAAATTCCTCAATAAAAAGTACAAGGAAACTATTTTAAAAATTGGAGGTAGGGTATGGAAGCATCACTTTTTATGGGGTTGATATTTAGGTGATTATTGTGTCTTTTCATATATTTCTATTTATTTTTGAGAGTGGAAGACCCCTGAGGGAACTCTTGAGCAGTGTTGATCAAAAAGTTACTGAAGTAATAAATTTGGATCTTGAGAATTAATATTTATGATTGGACACATTATTGGTCCCCTATTACTCCTTTAAATTTATTGAATACCTAAATATATATATTTATTAAATAAATAAAAATTATATATCTATGTGATGAAATAATTTCCTTGAAAATAAATATTTAATTAGTTTATGCAATCTCTAAAATGTGAATAAAATTATTCATCTATGTTTAGAATAATATTTATTCCAATAATTAAATTCAAATATAATTTAACTAATATCAATGGAAACACTTAGTGTATGAGCCTCTTTGATTAATTATCCTTGAAATCAGGTGAGATTTCCAAAAGCCCAAGATTATTACCTAGAAATAGTTTAATCCTCCCAAGAGAAATAACTTAATTTCACAATGTTGAAAACCACACAAAAGTACTCACGGTGTTATATAATCCATTACTCATGATATCTCATCAAAAGGTTACCGTTGTCACTAACCGATATACTTGATAGGACTTTCTTTGAAAATTTAAAAAAAAACTCATCTTTACCACATTTCAGTGGAATTTGTTGTGATGGTTCTATTTAAATAAAAGGGTTAGGATATAGAGTTCCATAAATAAAGAAGAGAAAAATTATACATCAAAATATTCATTAATAAAAAAATCATTCATAGGGAACCCAATACACCCTACTTCCTCTAAACATATGGTGTCATGTTTTTTTTCAGTATATCAATGTACATTAGTCATGACTAACATTAAAAATAATCATAAATTCTAAGGATCATCATACATTCTCACAGATAATAAATCTCAATGACCCAAAAATATTTATAATTTCGATAGGTGGGTATGTTCACATAATATCACATATTAGATATTATCAATTATGAACTTCCTGATATAAAGTCTCATATTATTTCATGTACTCTCACATCATAGTTAATATTACATTTATCACATCATTGAATGTTATCTAACGGTATAAATATATTTAGGAATATCTTATTGGAATTTCAAGGTTCTCATCATAGAAAGGAACATCTATGGAATTTTCAATGGAATATATACTATAGAAGATTAGTAAATTAAATTCATGTATACCAATGATTAATATGTAATATTTTTTATTAATATTCAATTCATTGAATATAAAAGTATTCAAAAGTACCAAAATTAGGTTTCATAACACCAAATCTAAAATCAACAATATATGGATGAAAAAAAAACATGAGTGGAATTTCACCACAATGTTAACAAAATATTTCAAGGAAATAATAAAATGTATAAAATTTGATATTGTTTGGGATAAATGAAACTAACCTATTGGACACAAAAAGTTAATTTGCATTAGTTACATTAGGTTCACAACTCAAATGCATCTGCCGATTGATATAGATACAGTGAATAAATTTTTCCCACATTAATATCAATCATTTCAGAAGACATTAGTGTAATATTTTGGAATAACTTCTCTATTTTAATGAAAAGTTAAATAATGAAACATTTATTTACTTTTCATTATCCCTTATAGAGTATATTTATTTTCGATATTTTCTATAATTAATTCATTTTAAGGATCATTGAAAATGTTCATATAGCATTATAAACACTTTTAACATAGCGATATCTCTGAGATTTTAAGGGGAAAGTAAATCCCAATAATCTGGATATGTATAAACATATGATAAAACAAGAAACAAAAAATTCTTTCATTGTCCACCATGAGGATTAATATTTTCATGTGAATTATAATTAATTATATTTTATTTGAAAATATTTATATTGTGCACTTTTATTTAAAATAATTAATTTATGAAACAAAAAATTGAGTATAGAAAATATCTAAACTCATGAACCCCAACTATAAATATAGGATGAAATAAGATTAAATTGAAAACAAGTATTTATTTTAAGTCTATAGGGAAGGTTTTATGTGGTATAACATAATAATATAACTCTTTCCCTTTTTTAGATTCAAATTGAGGAATTAAAATCTAAAGCCACTTCTATCACACATCATGCACTATGAATAGAGGATAATGTAAATAAAAAAGGAAGAATAATAGATGAAAACACACAAAAAGTGTGATAATAATCTGTAGGTAGGACATAATAGTAGTTTCTTTATGATTTAAAATAATATTATATAGAAATATCTACTTGTGTTCATATTGTTTTTATATAGTTAAGACACAATAATCATCATTGGATGTACTAAAAGAATGAATAATAACAGCATCTATGAAGGGGCTAGAACAATATTGTCTTGTTAAAGGTAATGGTTTTTGAGTGTCACCTTGAGAATATTTTTGAGTAATCAAAGTCGCATGGGGATGTAAATTGGAAAATAAAATACATGAGGAAAAAATAACTGATCTAAAAGAAATTATTATCAATTATTGTTTGATGGAAAAGTATATACAATGGGGTAATGGTGAAGAAAAAATAAATAAATAATCCCTACATGAAGAATCATACCCAACTATATTTGTTTCTAGCCATTCCCCCCTACGGACATCCTTGACCAGGGTAATCAATCTGGTTATATCATTTTTTTCTAAATGTAAAACAATCAACCACTGGTAAATTTATTTTTTTAAAATAAAAAATGGTGAATGTGATTGTGATTTATATCTTGTAGAACCCACACATCAACTTATGGTGTTGAGTGAAATATAAAATATCAAATCTCATAAGATATATAAAATTTCCCAAAGGATCAAATGAGAGTGGTGATTCATGTAGATCAAGATTCTAGAATTAGGTTGCATGTACCCCTTGATGATTTGAATATTACCATGGTCTAACATGCTATTGGTGAAGGGTTCTTTAGAGTCTAATAATATTTATTAGAAGCAGTTCAAGTAGTTAAAACCCTAGACTATGAGTCTTCATGCAAGAAATATAAAAACATTATAAAAACTAAAAAAGAATAATTTAATTGTTTTTACTTTAAATCAAAGAGCCACTAAAACCTTTTGATATTTGTCTAATAAATTTGATAATGATCACCAAAGTGGAAAACAATATCAACCCACTTCTTTAGTGTATCCATTGGGTGATATGAATCATCCATAATTCATAATGGATTGACCTTTTATCCATAGTATACTAGAACCTCTAATGAAAATTAGGAAGATAAAACAGAGCAATAGTTGTGGGGGTATTGGCCATGAATGATAAAGAACCCATTAACCATTTTCATAAAAATATTATAATATATATATATATATCTAGTCAAATAAACTCTTCAACTGCTGATAAATTTACTCATGTGTTTATAACACAAGATTATATGAAATGGTCAACGCATTCATGTCATGAATGAAAACTTCACTCTAGAATTACATCTCATGTAATGCCTTAATATATTATGATTTAAATAAGTTGAACTATTCAAATATTTACTCATTGAATATTCAGATGTTCATTTGATCGAATACTATAGCATGATTAAAGCTATATTTCATGAATGTATCTCGTTATCCCATAAACATAATATAGCCATTCGTCCCATATAGGCTATTACTTTAGGGAATATCTCATTCAATCTCCCATGTTTACTGAAGATTAATAAACATAGTTCCATTTATCCTTATATTTTATTATATATTATAACTCATGAAACCATATCCAATATTCCTTTTTTATAAATTTCAAAACACTTTTAGAAATCCATAATTAACATCACGATGTATCACATCATATGTAATAACTAGTGAACACCAATCCAAAACACTTTTTGATTAACTCTAAAATATTTTTAGAGTATCTCTCTAAGTAAAACCCAATACATACTCAGTCAAACACAATGTGTGACCCTATGGGAATTTATACCATTTACAATAAATACAAACTCCCAAATCCAGATATGTTAGTAAATAGAGGCCTTTATCAAAATGACAATGTTACTCAATCTATAAATGGATCTGGGGTGATCTTCATCAAACACATGTATATCGTCACCTATTTCCACTAAAATACAGTATATGAAAAATTCACATTATCATATTTTCTCTTTATCCTAGACTTATAGTGACTATGAAAAATGAATCATGTCAACCCTAAATAGCCAACTTATCTATTCTCGATTATCAGAGTACATACTAATCTAATCGTTCAATACACTACATGTCATTAATCCTTATGGATAATTACATCACATTTACCTTATCCAGATATATATACAATATTTAAGTGTGGCCAAAAACTCTCATACCCTATCTAAATCGATGCCTCAAATGTCATACTTGTCATATGAGAGGAAAACTATCATCTTCGTTAAGCTCCAACAGATGACATGTTTAAAAAACATACCCAACCACCACCATATTAGATAAGTTAATATGTAGGATTTCATCATTTTGGTATCAATGTATGAAGGTTCTCATGCTAATAATATCAGAAAACACCCATAGCGGGGACTCAAATGTGATCCATGTATCCCTAGTATACCAAATCCATCTATATGACACTCCATGTGGTATACTTACGGGGTCATCCAAAGGCACACAAATAATCTTATTCATTTACATTTTCCTCATGAGCATATATTTTATCTCTATAAAATAATTTTACTCACTCTAAGCTTAACATTTCATATTAAAATATAATACTCCATGATGAATATTAATTAGGGACAAACTCAATGTTATACTTTGAGAGGCCAATTATATTTTCTCTTAATGAAATTAATATCTAATAATACATTGATGTAGCTAATGTAAAACAATGATAAAATGGATGTTTACTCAAGTATGATACATTTTAATATTATTAACCTCTTTAATAATATTTCACAAACCTAACAGAAGCACAAGTTTGATATATCATATATGTTAAACTGCTACAATGACCTTATGTTTTCTACATATTTTGGTTTCTGTTAACTCTTTACATGTAATGTAATTCAAGTCACATTGCAATGTTACCATATGATAAAATCCTCCCACAAAACTATTTAGTGGGATATATATATATGAAGTTTTCATGTTGTAATATTGGTGATATTTAAGAATCATATTCCTAATAGTTAATCATCCTGACCTTATTCAAACCTTTAAACTCTGCCACATCAAATTATATGTTGTCATCTTATGTTTTCTTCTATGTTCGTCATTATCATATTTGGAACCTCATTACCTGTATATTTTCCCTTAAAATAATTCAATTACTTGTAATTACTTTATAATATCTTGATGAGATACAAAAACCCCTTATGTTTTAAGAAATTACATTTATTTCCATTTCAAAAGAATATTTTCAAAATAAACGATTGTTTTCATATCATATATTGTATTATATTTTTTGGAACATTTTCAATTTAAGATAATATTTTATTAAAATAAACCAATGAATGGTGGTGGGAACACATTCCCTTATATTTTAACAAATACTTGGATAAAATTTTAGTCCTAGATAAAAAAAATTATCCATATCATCATCTCAAAATCTTATATAGAAATTAATGAATCGAAAAATAGGAATATACATTTAATCATCTCATATTTGATCATAAAAACTCTTTGTTATAAAACATATTCTCTTATTCCCAAAGAGTAATGAGATTAATATACACATATTTTACATAAAAACATTTGATCTTGATAAAATCCTCTATATTAAAATCCTTGATGTTGTATCTACATACTTCATTTTATAAATATAAACTACAAGATCAATTAATTATTCAATTGATTTAGATTTATTTTATATTTTCAACACATTATATAATATGAATTCAATATCACGTACCATTTAGATTAAAATATATAATTTCTATAAAATTCATATTTGATATGGATATTACATGGAGTTACCAAAACATCTTCATTTATATCTTGAATAATCCAATAATATTGAATTATTACTCTCCCTTCTTGATAAGAATAGTTTTTTATGACCTTAACTACATTCTTGATGGAACATTGGAGAACATTACCAGTAATTTTTATTCATTTGATTTGAACTTTTACCTGCTTATATTACTTCTATAGTAGTTTAAAACCAAGGAATCATATCCCTAGTTCATATATATTCCCATCATTAATAATATCGATTAATTTTTATTCGATTTAACCATATTATAGAAACATTTCCACAGATTAAATCAAGATTAATTCCTTAACCATAAAAATTTATTAGGGAAAACTTTAATCTCTCCAATTCATTCGACATATTCAATCATATTGAATAACATTTGATGTACTTAATCATATTGAGTAGAGACTAATATTTATTTGTCCATTTAGAATAATCCGTTGATGTTTTATTTTAATTAATTGGTGCTTCTATAAACATTTATATTCACTTGATTAATAACATCAATAATTGGTTACTATGGAAAGAACTATTTTGACATATAGAATATCCTAAAAGAATTTTCTTAAATTTCTTATCTTGTTTAAGAAATTTTCCTATGTTACTTGAACTAATTGTAGATTACATTAAGTTTATCCTTATCAAGGATTGAACAATAAATTTAATTTTAGGATGATGATAATATTAATATAAAATAGAATTTATTTATCAGATAAGTATCATGTTTTATAACAATTAAATAAGAACTTTTATTTAGTGTTTTCTCACTAAAATGATGGCCCCTTTTTAATATTAACCATGTCCATTAGTGGAACAAGATCCAAATATCACAATGATTTACACTATTTTTTTCATGTAAATATTCCATGATTATTTTGGTAATTCATCATACGAATAACAATAGTTGTGACTCCTGGATGGTTTATAAAACAACCCTTTTACTAATCCATCATATAGATATAGTCAAATATATTCCTATGGTATCCTAACCATTAAGAATTATTGGCTACTATAACCCAAAGAAAATAACAATAATAGACCAAAAAATGACAATCAATGGATTCTCATGCTATGTTTGATAACATCATTAAGAAAATTTAATATCACTTATAAATTTATTTCCTTACACAAGATAATCTAAGGGTACTCATGCAGAGTTTTAAACTAACTGGTCGGATGGATGGGGATTTAACATGTTTTTATTTGGAAGGTTTCTCACACCTAGTATTTAAAGGGGATTTTAATCTCACCATCTTATATATTGTTAATCAATTTTATACATGAACTCCTCTAGTAATTTAGTTTGCAATCATATTACCTCTATCAAATCAATATGTTAAAACCATATTAATTTTTAACCCTTTAACCAAACCATAAGTTTTTTTCTCACCCAAAATAGACTCCAAATATATTAAAAAATATATAGATTCATAATATGCATAAGGTACATTAATACTTCAAGAAAATGAATAGAATTGTATGATATTGAAAATGTCCACATGAGTAATCCCAAAAAAACAGATGAAAAAACCATTCACTTTCTTAGACAAGGAATATGTCTCTATGTAAGTAGTTAGTCTGACCTCAAGTCCAACTACTAAGGGATACATATCTCAAGAGAATCGAATTCATTATAACTCTAACACATAATATGAAAAAACTATATTGAAAAGATAAATTCAACCTATTAATTTCAATAAAAAACTATGGTTTAGATAGATAAAAATCTAAATAAATTACAGATTTAATCCTAGCATGTAATACAAGGCTCTATCCTAGTATAATTTTAACATTTTAAAGTAAAGAATCCCAAATATTCACATTTCATAAAAAATGCACCAAATATTAATATATAAGGGAATAAAATTTAAATAAATGAATAATTAAAATACTTAAACATGAGATAATCATTAATAAACAAATAAAAATTAAAATAAAACTACAAATATTATTATACTTTCATATATAACATTATGGACATTCCATTATTTTGAATAATAACAATTTATATTAATTTAAATATGAACTATTTAATATTTATCATCATATGACATTCCCATTTTAAATACAAGATATCATATAAAATATAAACTAATTATAATCTTACTTATATTATTTAAATAAATTACATAATCCAAATATCATGTTACATATCATTATATAAAAAATTTATATCAATCCTAATAATATTCTTGATGTGCTTTAGGAAATATCTAAATATGGAACACTTTTCTTTTGAACAATTCAATAATAATTAATTATGATCAAATCATAATTTAATTATAAAATTTTTATATTTTGTCCATATTTAATAATTTATAGCCCTTTATAAATTATTTATTATGATTTCTAAATAAAAAACGTTTTTTAAAATCGTAATCCATTCCATATAATTGGTTTAAAAGGTATTTTAAATATTAACATTTAATATTTTTCAAAAATAAAAAGCTCATTAACAATCATTTAGTTAATTACCTTCCATTTATAATTAATTAATCTATATGTAAACCATTTATCAATTAAATATTCTCAAAATATCTTTTATAATTATTTATAAACATTTTCTAACCCTTAAAACCATTTAATAATTTAAAAATATTTTTTTAATAACTTTTCCCTTTACAATTACAAACGAATTTTGGAACCACGATGTAATGGTAACAAATTGGATACATTTATGTGCTGTGGAGAAATCTTGACAACATTTTATATGAAAACCATTTACCCTTAAGTATCCAATAAAATCAAATTATATGTAAAGGTAGATAACAATAAATATTACATAAGATATAATATTACCATTATTGAACCTTTGGAAAATCATTATAACCCTTATGTTAACCCCTTAAAATATATGTACACCGCAGGTTACCTTTATGTGACCACTCACATATGGATAACATCTTGGATACTCTTACGCAACTCATTTGTGTATGGGTTCTGCCTTATATACCTTTATGTCTAAAGTTAAATATACCACCTACCCTTCTGTGACACCTTTTGGTGTAAGGGTAGATTCAAGTGACCCATACATTGACCGATCTGTATAAGGGTATGAAGATATAACCCTTACACAAACCACTTTTCAAAAAGGAAAATCCTTATATACCCTAACACATCTCATCTATATAGGGGTAATGATTTGGTTACCTTTATGCTTCCCAATTGTGTAAGGGTATATACTTTTAAAAAACAAACATCCATAGTAAAAAAATCTATTCATTTAGTTTTGTTCGACATTTAAATTAGTTATTTCATAAATCTATATCATGGTTTCCCATTGATAACATTTAAGGGTTTTTTTTGAGTATTATAACATTTATTAGAATCATGATAAGAAATTAAAACCACAGTATGAGGATATCCATGCAAAAAAGAAAGAAACCAACATAAAAACTGAAATGAATAAATACTATTAATGAGTGTATCATACACCAAAATGAGGTATGCAATTACAGATGAAGAAAGAGATGGTAAAATAGGAGGCTGAACCAAAATAATCTAATGGATCAACTGAGAAATCAAAAGGACCTTTTGAGAGTACCTTTATGCCTCTAATTCCACTGTTGTATTTGTTTATATTACAAATTTTTATGGATACATCATTACAAGATAAAAATGATACATGTATTTAACTTGATGAACCAATGTTTAGAGATGTCAATTCGTACATGATTGGTCTTGAGAGTAAAAAATTTAATTCTATAGTATGAATTCACGGGAATATCAACTATGAATGTGTACATGAGTTATATTTTCATAAGTTATTTTATAATATTTGATCAATTATATTAGTTACCATTAATAACTAGTCATATTATATATTGGTCTATATACCACTACTATAAAAATAGAAACTCGTAAAAATCAAATTTTGGACTCATTAATCCTTTTAATATTTCTACAAAAAAACATTGGATATAAATTAATTTAAAAAAATAGTTTGAATAGCATCTACATTTGAGATAAAAATAATAAATGATCTTCTATTATTCATGTATATAATACAGGGGTAAAACTCTACAATCAAATCATATAAATTATTTTTTATTTTTATCATTAATTATTCAAATTTTTTAGGGATAATTGTATGTTAATTGCGATCAATTTGAATACATTGATGGTTTATTCTTTGTATTCAATGCACGGACAACAAAACAATTAGCCACGTATGATGTTTATTAAGAATTTTTAATGTATTACAGTCAATATTTTATAGATCAATACTAAACTAAACTTTCAATATTAAGTTTTAATGATAATTTTTTATGATAGGGATATATTTAAATGTCAAAAAAATCATTATAAGTATAAGGGGACTAAGAAATAGAATTTTGTGGATTTTTACACATAGATAAAAATGATTGTTTATAAAATAATATTTCCCTATGAAAACACATATGAAAAAATATATATTTTAAAAAAAATTATGTAGTGTCAAAAAAATAACGAAAATGATAGTGTATATTATATTTAAAAATTTATTAAAGATAATATATTACATCAATAAAATAACATCCTCAAAGTGGTATTTTCTAAGGTAATTATATATTCACTAAAAATATTTATTAATATTTTTTGGCCTATATTTTTCATGTACTACTAGTATTGCGAATACTCTTCGTATTCAAAAGAATAAGTGGATTAATTATGAATTGAGTGGGAAGAGTAAATGATATTAGACTATTTGTAGAAATAATGAAGAGGTGATTTCCTATTAACTTTATAATTATGGTTTTTCATAGATATCATGAATAGTTTATTTGAATAATTAAAAGTGTTGTCTCACCTTCACATTGTTATTAAAGTAAAAAATTTCCTAAAATGGATGAAATCTAAGAAAATGTGCTCGTATTGTCATTTAAACATAGTATAATGATCCTTGGGACATTTTTTATTTATAGGAATTGATTAAGAATGAATTTAATGAATGGATTTCTCACTATGATCCAAACTACCATCTCACATTTTTGTTTTTAATAAAATGATATATAACCAACCAAGCGGTTGAAACTAAGAAAATTGCCTCATATTTACATGAAAACATATGAAAACAATCCTATGATCATTTATGATATATATGAATCAATTGGGTATTAATATGATGCATAGATTTCTCATTATGATTTGATATACAATTTAACCATCATATTTGAAGGTTACAGATGATGTGAAAATTTGTTTATGTAGAATAATCATTATGGTTTTTATTAGATTCAATAGATCTATAATAAATTGTGAAATACATGTATTTCCTGACCAAAGAAATTTTTTAATCAAATATTGACATAGAAATCTTGGAACATGAATAAGATATTTTTTAATTTTAATTATTAATTATTTTAAAGTAGATCTGAATAAAATAATGTCTCATATTAGGATATTTTTTGAGGATTTTATTGATCATTTTAAACCCCTTTTTTGATTAATAATTTTTTCTAGGGAGGAACCAAAGTAAATCCCTCTAGTAGTGACCCACTCATATCCCTTTGATCTCTAAACATGACTAATATAGTGTTGGGTTCCAGCATGGAGGATCGATTACCTTGAGTTTTTTTTAATGATCGCCTCAAGATCTTCCAGGCTTGAAGGTGTTCTTCCCATTATTGAGAATATGAGAGAAAGAGAAATCTATTGAGATGTCGGTCATGCCAAAAGATTCTTAATTCCAAATTAACAACGCATTATACACTTATCCATCTATTTATAGAGTTATAGTTTGGGTTAAAAATATTACTAAATTTCTCAAAAAACTATTAATTAATATAATGAATCTAATCTGACCTCATTCCATTAAATAATAATATTATTATTAATTTAGTTTCATTTACAAACTAGAGTAATGATAAATATTGTTTTATCCTCTTGAAAATTAATATTTATCATTGGACATTATCTTATTCTTCTCATCTTCTTCTAAATCAATCTATAACCCGAATAATATTTATTTAAATATATATTAATAAATAAATATTCTATTCATAACATGGTGAACATGAATATATTTTTTAGAGATTTAATAGATAAATATATTATTTATCTATGCGATTTATCAATTATGTTATGAATAAATATTTATTTAATTTATGTGATCATTTAACCCAAAATAAAATTATTCCTCTATCTTGAGAATAATATTTACTCATATAATTGAATTCAATTAGAATATAACAGAAATCAAAGGAAACACTTAGTTTGTGACTCTAAAATACTCCTTCTCGTTGGAATTAGGTGATCCTGTCTAAAGTCAACGATTACTATTTAATAATGGACTAAGGCACCCAAGAGAATGAATTTAATTTTGTAATGTCGACAACCACATACGAGTACTCATTGTGTAATAAAATCCCTTTATATCAATATCTTAACAATAATGATTCATATATTGTAATCAATCTATATGAATGATAAGAATTTATTTTACAATATAAAATAAGAACATTTTTATACCATGTCCATGGAATTTAATGTCACTAATCTATTTCAACTCAAGGGTTGAGATATCAACTTCTATAAACATGGATATGGAAAAACCAATCCAAAACATATCTATTAATAAAATGTCATTCAGGTTGCACCAAGGGAATTTTTATTCCGAAAAACATATTGATAAAATGATTAGGTTAGTAAATATATTTCCATGATTCATGAAATGAATTAATAACAATCATATAATATAAGGACCATTACACACACCCGCATATAGGAATATCTAATGACACATAAACATGTATAATTACTACTGAAGGATCTATTTTCATAATCACCTATCTTGGAAATAACCAAGTGAAAAAAACATCCGAAGATTAAGTCTCATCCACTAATAACTACTCATAACTGATATTCAACATACTATGTTCCCCTCCATGGAATGTTATCTGGTCGTAGAATGTTTTTTATGAATATCACAATAAAATTTCAATGTTCTCACCGTAAGGGGGAACTGATACAACCTTATAATCATGATAGGTACTCTAGTGAGTTATTAAATTTATTTCATTAAGAATAATAAACAATATATAGTAATGTATTTTATTTATATTAAAATATTCAAATATTAGAATAGTCATACAATCTGTGGTTATATAACACCAAATCCAATAGTATTTTTATAATAATTACATATCAAACATAAATTGGTGAAAACCAAGAAGGTGAGTTCATATTATCATCTAAAAATAAGAATTTCATACTCAAATGATTATTTATACGAAGGAATCAATCATTCATTAATTTGAAGGTTTTCTTTCTTTATACTATGAAAAAATGATTTTAAATTGTTAAAAATTATTAATAAATGAAAAATCCCTAGTATATGTATCAAAAAATAAAAAAAGGTTTGTATTAACTGAGAATTTTTGTAAAATGATATTAAAGTCATTTATGATCAAAAGGAATAAAAACACATCACTATAAAGTCGAAATTTCTTAATATGATGAAAAGTATCATTTGACCTTCATATTAGTATTAAAGTATATGGTCTTATAAAGGGGTATAAACCTAGAACAAAGTATTTAATACTATAAAACCATATAACAGTGATCCTAATTTCATTTATTATCTATAAAAATTAACCATGTTTCAATCGGATTCACAAATTTCATTATATAATCCAAAGTGACATTTTACCTTCTGATTTTTATTAAAATTTCATATCATCTCTAAAGGGGTTAAAACCAAGTATAAAAATTAATATTGATGTTAAAACATAAGAAAAAAAATCCTCAAATCATTTTTGATTTGAAAGAATCTACTACACATCAATATGATTTCCAGATTGTCTAGTATGACAGAAAATATGAATTCATATTGTTAACACATATTAATTAATGAAAAATCGTTTGTGTAGTGGTCATAACTACAAAAAAAATTGATTTACATGAACACTTAGGAGAAAAATATGAGTCATGTTGTTATTAGAGAAACAAATCACCTAAAAGGGGTTAAAACCAAGAAAATTAGTATGTATTACCATTAAAACATAGGATAATGATCCTTGATACATTTTTTATTTACAATGTTATACCACATATCAATATAATTCTTGGATTTCTCATCATGATCCAAAGTACCATTTCACCTTTATAATTTTATTAAAATGAAATATCACCCATAAAGGGGTCTAAATTGAGATAATGAATGTGGATTGAAAAGAAAAATTTGGAAAAGTATCCTCATGCCATTTTTTTTATGTAGGAATCAATTGGGTATTAATCTGAATATTTAGATTACTTAGTATGATCCAATACACAATTTCACCTTTGTATTTTTATTAAAATTGATATCACCTATCAAGGTGTTAAAACCAAGATGATGAGTTTGGATTAGTGTAAAAACATAGTAAAATGATCATTGGTCCATTTCTGATCAATATTAATGAATCATGAATCAATATAATGCTTGGATTTTTCACTAGGATATAAATTATAATTTCAACTTTTCATTTTTTAAAAAAATTAATGTCTCCCATAAAAGTATAAAAAGCAAATAGAAAAATTCGTATTGGATTAGAAACTCATGAAAATTATTTTATATTCATTTTTGATCTATAGGAACCAACTATTCATCAATATGATTTCCGGATTTCTCAATAAGATGAAAAATTTGTTTCCAAATTGTTAACACTTATTAATAAATGAAAAATCACTACTACATGAGTAAAAATTAAGAAAGTAGGTTCAAATTAGCATAAAAAAAGACATGATAATGTATGATTTTATTGAAAATTTTATTTTAAATTCAATGTTAAAATCCCATCAGTCCATTTTAAAACACAGTTAAAATTATCAGTTTTGTGTCATCAATTTTTTCTAGGGAAATAATTAGAATTCAGAATAATTCCAGGTTTTTAATAAAATTTCCAATGTCTGGGAAATAATTTGGATAATAACTTAAGAAAATTAATATTTTTAATCGAGGCATATGATTTTTTGATGAAAAAATTGCAGTTCATTTAAAACATTGAATTTTAATCATAAATTATGAATTTAAATGTATTTTTAAATGATGAACTTGAATTAATTATTTATTTAAAAACCATGGTTATTTTTGTATTTTAATAAAATTTATTTTTTATTTTTAATGAAATAACCACATAATAATTTTTTCAAATTAACATCTTAAAATATAATTTATTTATGGTGATTTTATTTAATCATTTTTTTCATTGTTTATATTTTTTGAATTGTGTATATCTCAAAGAAAATCCACTTATATTCCCTGTAGATACCATGGGTGAAAATTTGGAAAAGGTACCAAGTTATCATCCCATTAAATTGAAGAAACCATAACCTCCATACAAGAATCTCTAAGAACTCCCTGTTGTAATCGATCATTCCTGATTCATCAACCCAACAAATGAATAATTTTTAACCTACCATGGAAATCACCATTTACCTACCATGCCTAAGAAAATATTTGGTGGAAGAAGGATATATATGATTCATCCTGAATAATGGGAAATTGATATATTCCAATTATGAACTAGATCAAAGCCACCTGAGCTCAACTAGTCAAATAAGATTCTTCCCACGCTCTTTCAAATGAAATAGAAGTAGGATAAGTTACTGATGAGGAGGATTAATAAAAAATGAGATTTAATTTGAGTCACAATGACTGAGGATGAAGGTCACCAACAAGAAATTTATAATCACTAACCAAGCGATGCTACAAATCGAGGAAGACCAAACCTAAAGGACATTCGGTTGAGAATTCAAAGATGACTATGTTCGATCAAAACGGGCAAGTGGATCTTACATAGGAATGAATCTTGATGAAAAATATTTATCATTGATCAAGGATTGAAGATTAACAATTTATGACTTGATTTTATATTTTAATTGAATCTATTTTAGGAGTATCTATTTTGACTAGATGAGATTGACTGTGGTTGAGATGCCAATCAGGTCATGTGTGCACCTTGGATGGTTGAATGAGGCAATGGTAAAAAATAAAAATATATGATCTAGAATTTATTTTGGTAAGATAAAATGGATGTATTTTGATTATAGGAATATGAATAATATGTTTTGGTCCTCTGGGATTTCTATTTTCCCATCTATAAGGTTAAATGAGGATGCGTACAAGAAGTTCAAGGAAATTCCTAGATGACTGGAATAATGTCCAACTTGATGTGCTTGTCTTGGATTTCCCCTGGTTATAATTCAATATTTGTATAGAATATATTCAATATTTTACATCCTTGTAGACTCAAGGAAGAAACTCGTGATCACATTTTTCAACATGAGAGGAAAACTATCATCTTAGTTAAGCTCCAACTGATGAAAAGTTTAAAAAACATACCCAACCACCACCATATTAGATAAGTTAATATGTAGGATTTCATCATTTTGGTATCAATGTATGAAGGTTCTCGTGCTAAGAATATCAGAAAACACCCATAGCGGGGACTCAAATGTGATCCATGTATCCCTAGTATACCAAATCCATCTATATGACACTCCATGTGGTATACTTACGGGGTCATCCAAAGGCACACAAATAATCTTATTCATTTTCATTTTCCTCATGAGCATATATTTTATCTCTATAAAATAATTTTACTCACTCTAAGCTTAACATTTCATATTAAAATATAATACTCCATGATGAATATTAATTAGGGACAAACTCAATGTTATACTTTGAGAGGCCAATTATATTTTCTCTTCATGAAATTAATATCTAATAATACATTGATGTAGCTAATGTAAAAGAATGATAAAATGGATGTTTACACAAATATGATACATTTTAATATTATTAACCTCTTTAATAATATTTCACAAACCTAACAGAAGCACAAGTTTGACATATCATATATGTTAAACTGCCACAATGACCTTATGTTTTCTACACATTTTGGTTTCTGTTAACTCTTTACATGTTATGTAATTCAAGTCACATTGCAATGTTACCATATGATAAAATCCTCCCACAAAACTATTTAATGGGATATATATATGAAGTTTTCATGTTGTAATATTGGTGATATTTAAGAATCATATTCCTAATAGTTAATCATCCTGACCTTATTCAAACCTTTAAACTCTACCACATCAAATTATATGTTGTCATCTTATGTTTTCTTCTATGTTCATCATTATCATATTTGGAACCTCATTACCTGTATATTTTCCCTTAAACTAATTCAATTACTTATAATTACTTTATAATATCTTGATGAGATACAAAAACCCCTTATGTTTTAAGAAATTACATTTTTTCCATTTCAAAAGAATATTTTAAAAATAAACGATTGTTTTCATATCATATATTGTATTATATTTTTTGGAACATTTTCAATTTAAGATAATATTTTATTAAAATAAACCAATGAATGGTGGTGGGAACACATTCCCTTATATTTTAACAAATACTTGGATAAAAGTTTTGTCCTAGATAAAAACAATTATCCATATCATCATCTCAAAATCTTTTATAGAAATTAATGAATAAAAAAATAGGAAAATAAATTTAATCATCTCATATTGGATCATAAAAACTCTTTGTTATAAAACATATTCTCTTATTCCCAAAGAGTAATGAGATTAATATACACATATTTTACATAAAAACATTTGATCTTGATAAAATCCTCTATATTAAAATCCTTGATGTTGTATCTACTTAATTCATTTTATAAATATAAACTACAAGATCAATTAATTATTCAATTGATTTAGATTTATTTTATATTTTCAACACATTATATAATATGAATTCAATATCACGTACCATTTAGATTAAAATAAATAATTTCTATAAAATTCAAATTTGATATGGATAATACATGGAGTTTCCAAAACATCTTCATTTATATCTTGAATAATCCAATAATATTGAATTATTACTCTTCCTTATTGATAAGAATAGTTTTTTATGACCTTAACTACATTCTTAATGGAACATTTGAGAACATTACCAGTAATTTTTATTCATTTGATTTGAACTTTTACCTGCTTATATTACTTCTATAGTAGTTTAAAACCAAGGAATCATATCCCTAGTTCATATATATTCCCATCATTAATAATATCGATTAATTTTTATTCGATTTAACCATATTATAGAAACATTTCCATAGATTAAAGCAAGATTAATTCCTTAACCATAAAAATTTATTATGGAAAACTTTAATCTCTCCAATTCATTCGACATATTCAATCATATTGAATAACATTTGATGTACTTAATCATATTGAGTAGAGACTAATATTTATTTGTCCATTTAGAATAATCCGTTGATGTTTTAATTTAATTAATTGGTGCTTATATAAACATTTATATTCACTTGATTAATAACATCAATAATTGGTTACTATGGAAAGAACTATTTCTACATATCGAATATCCTAAAAGAATTTTCTTAAATTTCTTATCTTGTTTAAGAAATTTTCCTATGTTACTAGAACTAATTGCAGATTACATTAAGTTTATCCTTATCAAGGATTGAACAACAAATTTAATTTTAGGATGATGATAATATTAATATAAAATAGAATTTATTTATTAGATAAGTATCATGTTTTATAACAATTAAATAAGAACTTTTATTTAGTGTTTTCTCACTAAAATGATGGCCGCTTTTTAATATTAACCATGTCCATTAGTGGAACAAGATCCAAATATCACAATGATTTACACTATTTTTTTCATGTAATTATTCCATGATTATTTTGGTAATTCATCATACGAATAACAATAGTTGTGACTCCTGGATGGTTTATAAAACAACCCTTTTACTAATCCATCATATAGATATAGTCAAATATATTCCTATGGTATCCTAACCATTAAGGATTATTGGCTACTGTAACCCAAAGAAAATAACAATAATAGACCAAAAAATGACAATCAATGGATTCTCATGCTATGTTTGATAAAATCATTAAGAAAATTTAATATCGCTTATAAATTTATTTCCTTACACAAGATAATCTAAGGGTACTCATGCAGAGTTTTAAACTAATTGGTCGGATGGATGGGGATTTAACATGTTTTTATTTGGAAGGTTTCTCACACCTAGTATTTAAAAGGGATTTTAATCTCACCATCTTATATATTGTTAATCAATTTTATACATGAACTCCTCTAGTAATTTAGTTTGCAATCATATTACCTCTACCAAATCAATATGTTAAAACAATATTAATTTTTAACCCTTTAAGCAAACCATAAGTTTTTTTTCTCACCCAAAAGTAGACTCCAAATATATTAAAAAATATATAGATTCATAATATGCATAAGGTACATGAATACTTCAAGAAAATGAATAGAGTTGTATGATATTGAAAATGTCCACATGAGTAATCCCAAAAAAACAGATGAAAAAACCATTCACTTTCTTAGACAAGGAATATGTCTCTATGTAAGTAGTTAGTCTGACCTCAAGTCCAACTACTAAGGGATAAATATCTCAAGAGAATCGAATTCATTATAACTCTAACACATAATATGAAAAAAGTATATTGAAAAGATAAATTCAACCTATTAATTTCAATAAAAAACTATGGTTTAGATAGATGAAAATCTAAATAAATTACAGATTTAATCCTAGCATGTAATACAAGGCTCTATCCTAGTATAATTTTAACATTTTAAAGTAAAGAATCCCAAATATTCACATTTCATAAAAAATGTACTAAATATTATTATATAAGGGAATAAAATTTAAATAAATGAATAATTAAAATACTTAAACATGAGATAATCATTAATAAACAAATAAAAATTAAAATAAAACTACAAATATTATTATACATTCATATATAACATTATGGACATTCTGTTATTTTGAATAATAAAAATTTATATTAATTTCAATATGAATTATTTAATATTTATCATCAATTGTGCATCAATATGATGCCTAAATTGTTTTGTGTGACGTAAAAAAAATTTCCTCTTATTAACACAATAATTAATGAAAAATTACCTATGTAGTGGTCAAAACAGCACAAAAAAATTTATTTGAATGAAAACATAGGAAAATAATTTGATTCATTTATGAACTATTAGAATCAATCACACATCAATTTGATTCCAGAATTGACTGGAATGATCTGATTTGTTGTTTAACCTTCATGTTGTTATTAAAGTATCAAATCACCTAAAAGGCGTCAAAAAAGAGAAAATGAGTCCTTATTCCCATAAAAACTTATGATAATGATCCTTGAGACATATTTTAATTATATGAATATACCAAATGTCAATATAATACCTGAATAAATCCACATGATTTAAAGTACCATGTCACCTTTATATTTTTATTAAAAAAGACATATCACCCATAAATGAGTCCAAACTGAGAAAAAAAATCATTGGATTGATATGAAAACAAATGAAAATTATCCTCATGTCATTTGTGACCTATATGAATCTATCAAGACTCGATCTTAATCTTATATTGCACGATATGATCAAATGTAAAAGTTCACCTTTGTATTTTTATAAAAATTACACATCAACCATCAAGATTTCGAAACCTATCATTTGAGTTCCTATTACTATAGAAAATTATAATATGTATCCTTGGTTAATTTTTGATCTATAAGAAGAAATCAAGGACCAGTATGATTCTTGGATTTCTCATCAGGATCCAAAGTACAATTACACCTTTGTATTTTTATTAAAATGATATATAACCAATTCAACGGTCAAAACCAAATATATGAATTCGTATTGGTGTAGAAACAAAGTAAAATTATATTAGAATTATTTTTTATATATATAAATCCATCGTTCATCAATATGTTTTCTACATTTCCTAGTATGATGAAAAATGTGTTTCTAAATTATTAAAATTTATTAATAAATGAAAAAAAATTTGGGTAAAGTGATATTTTAATAAAAATATTCTTTTAAATTAAATTCCAAATTCCCCTAAATAAATTCTGAATTCAGTGAAAAAATCATATTTTTGTGCAATCTTGTGTTTCTTGAGAAAGCATTAGAATTGAGAATAATTCAAGGATTTTAATAAAATGTTCGACATCTTGGAAATCATTTGGATAATAATTCTTGAAAATAAATGTTTTTAATATATAAATATGAATTTTTTATAAATATATTAATGTTTATTTAAAACATTGAATTTTTAATTGTAAATTTAGAATTTAAATGGGATTTTAAATGATGAACCTGTATTAATTGTGTTTTAAAAACCCTAGGTTGATTTGAGATTTTAATAAAATTTCATTTTTAATTTTAAATTCTAGAACCTTAAATCCATTTTCTTGAAATGAACTTCTTAAATATATAATTTATTTATGATGATTTTTCTTCAATCATTTTTTAATATTTCTATTTTACGAATTGTTTGGATATCTCAGTGAATCTACTTATCATGCTAGGAGAGACCATGGGTGAAAATTTGTAAAAGGTACAAAACAACCATCCCATCACCCTAAAGCTATTGTAAACCTCCATACATGATTTATTTAGAAATCCCCATAGAAATCAACTACAACCCCTTCATAAAATGACCCCAAAATGCATTTTATGTTATAATTTTATTTATAAAATTAGTAACTATGGGATGTAAAATTATGCCTTAAATTAATGAAGATGAAAAATATATAGAATAAAACATTGGAGTTGGGGGTACAATTACCAACAATCATCCCTTATAAAAATGGGATTTTAGAATAGAGTTTTCTATTAAAAAATATATATACTATAATTATTTTAAAGTGTCATAAAAATATATATTTTTAGTAAAATTGTTAAATAAATATATATTTTAAAAAAATATAAGAAAATTAATCTAAAATAATGAAATACTTTTTAAAAATGACTAATAATTTTATATGTCATAAGGGTTTGGATTCCATATTTTTTGAAATCCTGAAGGGTGACCCCAACAAGGGTTGTCTCAATTAGATCAACCCAAGGTTTATTTTTATTGAATTTTTGAGATCAAATCGATGAAATTCACAATGAATTTATTATATCAATAAAGGGATGGTGAGTTCATTCATTAGACCAAAATTCATCATTAAAAAAATCCCCTTCATAAATTTTCCCAACATCAGGGTTGAAAAAATATTTAAAATTAGTTTTTAGAATTCCCTGAATCTTGTTGAAACCCTGAAGGGAAATTTACACTAAAAACGCTACACCAAAAAGTGGGGGTCGATAAGTACCTTTTAGACAGTGAATTAAATTCATTCATCAAGATTTGAGCTATCTACTCCACATTCCTACCCATTTAATAAATATCAAATGGTTTTTATCAAAAATAGAATGTATAAGATATATTCTAAATCCCTTAAATTGATGAACTAAGACATAGAAAATCCTGAATGCTTCTTTGGAAAGAAATTATCCAAGTGGCAGGACAATGTAATGTTAATTCTTGTAGTTTTGAATATTTTTTATATCCTAGAACCAAATATTTCTCTAATTCCTAACAAGACTACTTAAAACCCTAATAGAACGCCTATTAATGTAACTCATGTATAACACATTCTTAAAATTAGTAAGAAATTGAAAGACGATAATGTTTTGGGTCTATGACATATTATCCACACAAAATCAAATCAACTTTACAACTATTTTCACTAAATAATATATTATTGAGAGATATAGGTCACACTAAAATTCATGTACAATGTTGAGGAACAAGGTACTAATAAAATTCAAATATGAAAGTATCATAACTTCATAATGGTTTATAACAAGCAAGTGGTTGAGAAAATTCACGTGATCTAAGTTATATTAGACCAAATTATTTCACATAAAATAAACATACTAAAAACATTCCAAGTAAGTGAACTTATTTATCTATTTCCACCTATATGGAAAAACATTTGTAAATAACTCATTACAAAAATTGTGAATATTTCCTTAGAATAATTGAAAAAGATTCTTCACATTAAATAAGAATCCATTATAAGAGACATGAGTGAGGATTAAAAATTTGATACCAAGGTTTATATCATTTAAGGAAAGACACAATGGAAATATTCCTTACATTTCAAGAAGAAATATCAATAATTCAAGAAGAATGTAAATCCTTACTATAAGAAATGATAATATTTTATCTATAGAAAACCCGGGAATTTTGTAAGGGTAGGTAACCATCAGAAGAATGTATAACAACCCACTAAAAATATTCTATATAAAGAGAATATATTTTTGATGATATCCAAATTCAATTTTACATAGAAAAATGTGGGATGATGGTTTGGTTATGAAGTAACATTGCATGTGGTAAAGGATCGTTTGATGCTCAAACATTTAATGATTAAGCTGTCATGAAGAAATTACACCTTATGAATAAAAAATTCATCAATATATCTTGATAAGTAATCATGGAACTAGAAATTACTTTTGGGATGAAATAGAATCTTCTTATTTTGGTGTACATAACTAAAGTTCAAAAAAATAGTCTTTGTATATCTTCTATATAAGAAGGGATTTTAGGTTTCATTCGAATCCAATAAGGTTATCTTTTCAACGGGAGGAATGTTTATGAGGAAGGGGTACTCAAATGAGGAAATATATCAACTATCCATTAATAATATGATTGAATCTTCAACATACATGATTGAGTCTTCTAATTTATGGAATGATCATTTAGCACATGTTAATTATAATTCATTAAATGTAATGAAGAAGACAAACATAATTATCATTGGATGTTAATTTATTAAATGAAAAACATGTGTAGAATAAAAAATAGTTAAGAAACTAGTGTTAATAGATATTATGATATATTTTATTAGTAAATTATGATATTTCATAATTAAATGTTTTATTAAATCAAGGAGGGAAAATATATTTTATTACTTTTTTTAAAGACTGTAGTTAATTTTCAAATTTATATATTCTTATCAAAAATAATTAAACCTTCAATTATTAAAGAAGTATAAATATTTAGTTAATAAACAATTTTAAAAAATATTAATGTATTACTATTAGATAGAGGTGGCGAATACTTTATTAATTAGTTTAATGTTTTTTGTGAAGAAAATGGTATATTTCATCATTGTAATGGTGCTTATACCCCTCATAAAAAAGGATAAGTTGAAATGAAAAAACTGAACATTTGTAGAAATCGTAAATTTCATGATTAGTAAATCTATGTTATGATTAAATTAATTTTTGAGGGGAGATATTTATTATAATCATTTCAAATTAAATACAGGATTGTTTCTATGAAAAATAATTTATCCTCTTATAGAATATTACAATTAAAAAGTCCTAGACTTTCATATTTTAAAATTTTGGGGTTTTATCTTAATATATAGTGCCTAATTATAAAATAACTAAAATTTGTCCTCAAGAAAATAAGTGTTATTTTATTGTATATAATGAAAATAGAAAATTATATTGAATTATTTATTTGAAAGCTAATGTCACTATTGAATCATGGGATATAGTATTTTTTAAAATAAATTTTATAAATATGAGGAGGAGGAGGTTATTCCTTAAACCCCTATCTCTTGTACTCCATCTAGTTCAAATATAATAGTAGAGAATAATGATTGTTTTCAATTTGAAACTAAATGGATTATAATACTTAAGAAGAAGAAACATTTACATCCAGATTTTATTTATATTGATTCAATAGTTTTCCATGTTAAGGGTGATCCAAATAATAATCTTCCAACTAAGTATCCTATGGTATGGAATATAGAAGATGACCCAAATAAATATAAATAAGATATAACTTCTAGATATGTTTCTTTATGGAATAAATAAATTAATGATGGAATGGATTCCATTATGGGGAATAATACTTTTTTCATTATGTATTTACTACGATATTCAAAACATATAGGTTATAAATTGGGTTTTGGAATGAAGAATGATTATAATGGTAAAATTAAATCTTTTAAATCTATATTGGCTTACAAAGATTTCATGACAACATATAGAATTGAATATTTTGATACTTATACTCTTGTATCTCAGATTACATAAATGAGGGTTCTATTTGACTAATCTCTAATTAATCAATTGTTTATCCATAAAATGGATTTTAAAACATCCTTTTTAAATGGAGACTTAAATAAATATATTTACTTGGAACAATCAATAGGGGTTTTTACAAGACAGTGAAAATAAAGTATATAAACTAGGTAAATCTCTTTATGGCCTTGAACAAGCTCTGAAAAAGTGGTAGGAAAAATTGATTATGCTATTTTATCTAATGGATTTACTCATATCAACGTGGATAAATGTGTTTATTAAAAATTAAAAAATTAATTTGGATTTATTTTGTGTTATATGTGGATGATATGTTATTTTTGGGAACCAATATGAATGGTTTAAATGAGATAAAGAATTTTTTTCTATGTTTAAAATAAGAGATCTTGGAATAGTTGATACTAGATTCGGTATTAATGTGAGAAAACATAATGGGGGTTATTATTTATGTCATCATCATTAAATGGAAAAAATGTAAAATAAATTTTATCATATTGGTTCTAGGGATGATAATACTCAATTTGATTCATCATTTAAACTATTTATGAATACTGGAAGAGATATAGAACAACATGAATATACTAGTGAAATTGGTTCTTTGATTTGTGTGATGCATTGTACTAGACATTATATTACTTTTTTGGTATTTAAAACGAGTATATATACTAGTAAAACTTTTGTGGATCATTTTAAATGTTTAACAATAATCTTTGGATTCTTTAAAAAGACCGAATATTTCATTTTATACTATAATGATTGTCTCGATGTTTTAGAATGATACACTAATGTGAGTTGGATTACCAGTGTTGGAGATGATAATTCTATATATGAATGGTTCTTTAATATAGGTGGGTTTTTTTATTTAGTGATAAATAAACAAACATGTATTTCACATTTGACCATGTAGTTGGATTTTATCACCTTAGTGGAATATGGAAAGGAAACTGAATGGATTAGGAATCTATTATATGATATTTGATTGTGTCCTAATATGATACTTCCTATCTCTATTAGTTGTGATAGTGAATAAAATTTGATAAGGGAATATAGTTTCATGTGTAATGGAAGGCCTAGAAATATAATTTTGAGAAACCATTATGTGAGACAATTATTAAAATATGGAAACATAAGAATTTTCTATGATAGATCTCCTAAAAACCATACGGATCTGATAAAAAGATCATTGATGAGTCGGATAATTGGAACAACTAATAATGAGATGGGGTTAAAACCCAAAGAATGAATCATTTTTTAAGTTAAACCCTACACTTCCATTAGGTAGATCTTAATCAACATTATTTAGGGGTAAATAAAATTTTCAAAGATGATTTTTTATATTGATAATTACTACACCAAACTACGTTGTATCGATATTATCCGTTATGACTAGAGGATGATTTATAAACTCTTAAAAAATTATGAAGACTCGATGATTTATATGACCTAAAAATGAAAAAACATTGAAATATTTTTCCTATGTGAAATTTTAAATAGTTCCGCTTCTTACAGGAGTTGATGGGTGTACTTCTTATAGATTTCAAGAAAACGATATAAGCACATGGACACAAAAGTGATAAAAAATGAGATTTTGGATGGAAAGATAATTATATGTTTGATATGTCTAGTTTATATTAAATATTAACAATTTAAATGTTTTTAAAGCATGTAAATATGATAATACTTTGAGATATATATATCCAGTAAAGGTTTAAATTGAAATATACCTTTATTATATATAGAGATTCACTTGTGATATGGATAGTAAATGTTATCAAAAAATATTGGGTATTGATATAATTTTATTAATAAAATGAATAAATTAATGTGGGTCAAACAATTTTGGCTTGTATTGGTGAGGTGGTCAAGGATGTTGAATACCACATTGGAGTTGGGGGTAGAATTCCCAAACCACCACCCATATAAAAAGGGTCATTGGGAATTGGGTCTTACATTAAAATTTTTATATGTAAAATTTATTTTAAAGTGTTTTAAAAACATAAATTTTTAGTGAAATTTATTTATATATATATAAATATATTATATGAATAAAAAAATAGATTATATATTTTATAAAAATGACTAATAATGTGATAAGTCATAATAGATAGAAGTTTGAATTTTTTGAAATATGAAAAGTCTCCCCCACCAAGATTTTTCTCACTTTATTCAAACTATGGTATCATTTTATCAAAACAATGGTACAAAATTTATTCAATTAATATTGTTCATGAACTATAAATATATTGTGAGTTTATCCATTTTATTAATCTTATTCATACCAAAAATTCCCTAGTTAAACATTCTGAACATCTCTGCTATAGAACTGATTTAAGTTGGAGTTTGAAATTCTAAAAATTTTATTGAAATTCTCAATGGAAATTTCCATGAATAAACCTACAACAAAAATTGGGGTGTATCAAACCCTTTGGATAGTGAATTAATTTCACCATTCAAGATTCAATTGCCTTCTTCATCTTCCTAATACTTTTTCAAAAAATTTCAACCTATCAAGGAAATCACACTTGTCCTACCATACATTATAACACCTATAATAGAATAAGTTTAGTTGTTTTTTTCCTATTTGAATGAGGAATAATCCAAGATGGTACAAATATGAACATCCTTAACGTCGCCTGATATCAACTAGTCAAAGATGATGCTTCCCTAGATGTGTAGAATGAAATAAGAGTATTGAAAGTTCTATGTGTTTTTTATTAATAAAATATTCAATTGAAACTAAGTCACATGGATTGAGGATGATTATAAATAAAAAATGGAGAATCAGTATCCAAGGGGTGCTAAAAATCAATGAAAACCATGTCCAAAGGATTGTGGACCGATCTTTTGAAGATTTCCATGTTGGATCAGTGTGATCAAGAGGATATTGATTGAGAATGAATATCGATGAAGAAGATTCAACAATGATCAAGGATTGATGATGAATCACTATGAGTCATGTTGATGTTTTTATTGAATCCATATAAAGATTAATGTTCATCCAAGATGAGATTGATTAGATGTGAGATGTTGACCATGTTGCAACAACACCTTGGTTAATTAAAAGAGAAAATGGTGAACTTTGAAAAGATTAGAGTTAGAATCAATTTTAATGTGTTCGACAATATGTTGTTTGGTTATAGGACCATGAATAAGATGGTGGGGGACTCTAGGATCTTTGGTGCACCTTCTACATGGTCAATGGATGATAAACTGAAGATGTTTGAGAAAATTCCACGATTAATGAAACAGTGTCCTACTTTATGTTCTTTTCCTAAATTTCCCATCAAACAATATCGATCCATGTATAGACCAGCTTCACCACTATACATTATAATAGACTTGAGGGAGAATCACTTGGTCACAAATTACAACGTCATCAATTCTTCAAGACATAACCATGACACCACCATGACATCACCTCATAACACCCATCACAATCAGTATAGAACATCCCATTAGGGAGGAAACAAATTGTTTTTGGGATAATTTTTTAGTTTAGTTAAGGTGCACTGGTGAGGGAAGATCACACTAACCCAAAAAAAACTAGAATATGTATTTTGTTTATAGTGTTCGAATCGAATGGGAACATATCATAGAAGATGAAATAAATTAATAAATTAATAATGAATAATAATAAAAAATAATGTTATTCTGTATTGTTGTGACCTATGTGAAAATAAAGAACACCACAACACCCACACACATTTTATTAATTCTCAATGAAGAATTAGAATACAATATATAGGTTTGAAGAAACCATGATATAATCTCTAAAAATAAAAATATATAAAATGAGATGAAATAATGTAAAACTTACAACACCAAACACATGGTTTTGGATGTTCTCCTCTCTTCCCATAGTCGTCTAGAGTTTGTAACAGAATTTTTTTCATTGATGTGCTCACCTAGTTTTAGAAGCCATAAATTTAATGTTCTTCACTTGGGTTCAGCATCGAAGTATTCCATCATCAGAACACCAAAAGAATAATTACACCAGCAATATACATTGAAGGATGAATGGAATGGAGATTAACCAATAAAAAAAAATTTGAAGCTGGGGTTCTAGACATTGAGGGAGAACCAAACCATAAGGAGAAAATGGTGAAGGTGAGTTTAAATGATGGGATGCATTAGTGATCAATTCCCCTAAAACCTGATGTTCATTGAAATAAGACAACCTACAAGAATTCAACACATATCCATGATGAAATAGAATAAAAAATAGGACACTCGAGTACCCAAGACAGATAGATGACATGGATCACACCAGCATAAAAATGATTAACAACTAAGAAACAAATGCAGTTGATTTCAATGGTGGAAATGAAAAAAAGAATGATCCATGTAGAATGCAAGAAATTAAAACCAAAGTCCCATTCCAATATCCTATATAGAGATTAAGCATCCCAGTTCACATAACATGTCGAAAATTAATTTTTAGTATATAAAATATATTCAAAACAATTATGCAATCATATTAAAAAAATTACCGAAGAATGAATAAAGGTAATTTCAATATGAAAAAAGTAAAAGAACCCAATTTCAAAAATCACCACCATTTTTATTTGAAATTGATGATGTTATTTCACCTATGGTTATATAATGGGAAAATAATTCATTCTATATATGAAATATTTGAATTTATATAATACCAAGGATTTAGTCAAACTAGTAGTTAGGTTATCATTAGTGTGTATCTTTTTTACACACAAGATTCCTAAATATATAAGTTATCTAATGAAATATAATCTAATATCTATATGTTAGAATTTTAAATTTTATAATAAATACATGGATAAATTTAATGCTGATTTACCATCACTATAAATTGTATTAGAATAATCATACAGTTCGAGTTCAGTATACAACCCATTAAACCATACAGCTTCCTTAATATCCTTAGTTAAATCTATGTATTCTAATTCTATGGTTAAAAGATAAAACAAGGAATATATATTGAATTTCTAGAAAATGAGATCTCCACAAGCAGTGAAGATATACCCAGACAATGAATTTAGGGTATCAATATTCTATACATGGTCAATACGTAAATACCCAAAAATTAATGTAGAAGTATCGACATTTTATTACAACACGGAGATAAATAAGTAGTATAAGGAAAATAATGCAAGATCTACTTCAGGTCATGCCAATGTGGCTTCCCTGGACTTGCCATAAATCTTTTAGGTGTGAAAAATTCAATGGCTACATCAAGCCTTCTGCATATCATATTATACATGATACTTCTAACAATATATGAATATAAACTTTTAGTCATAAACTCAATATCAACATATGTATTAGGTTCTTAAATAAGGAAAGCTTAATGTTATGTCTAAGAGGTTTACTTATAGGTTTAATAGATTCAATTTTCCGAACAAAACAATTTTGAAAAAGATATAAAAATTTATTTAGACTATCCCTAATTATTTATACATATAGATTTTTCTATTTTCACCTAATTCATTCATTTGATACATTCCTTTTAATTGATATTTGACAAAAATAACAAGATTCAAGTTATTGAAAATAATAAAAATGTCATCGACATACAATATAAAGTAAATAATTCTATTTTTAATTAACTTAAAATATACAAAATAATCATACTCACTCTTAGTAAAAATGTAATTAAGTACAAATGGACAAAATTTTCAATACCACTTCCAAGACTCCTGTTCTAAACCATATAGTGATTTATTAAAACTAAAACCTTGGTTAGATTTTAATTACCTAGTGTAGCCATCATGAGGGTTCATGTTTTGTTTCACATTTAGGTCACCATGAAGGAAATTAGCTTTCACATATCTTTGTTTAATGTGAATGTAATTATAAGCAGTAGAATAAAGCATTAGCCTAATGGAATAATTCTTAACAACTGGATAATTTTTTTAGAATAATTGATTCCCTCTCATAAAAGTAATCCCATATAAACCAATCATCATTTAAATTTTATTTTCTTATAATAATTGTTAACGTATTTTCATTTATAAATAATTTTATGTACATTTACTTTTACATTGGGTGGTTTATATTTAATAGACCAGTCTGTTTTTTATTTAAATAGTGAATTTCTTCATTCATGGAAGAGGTCGACTATTTTAAATCATTTTCAATAAGGGATTTCTTATAAGATTGAGGATTATCATCAATTTGATCATAGGAAACATGTAAGGAAAAAGAATCAATGCCATATTTACCAAATAAACCAGGATTACTAGGTACACCCCCCCCCAACACTGTCTTAGGTTAACTAATAGTCTTTATTATTGGAAGGAGGTTCAAAATCTGAATCTAAATATGAACTGAAGATTGAATCAGCTCAGGTCAAAGGATGAGGATCAGGTGGTGGAGGCTAGTTAGTAGCCTCAAACTAAGATGTATGATCCATTTTTGTAGCCTCATCTATGGCTACATCATTACTGTCAGATGAAATATAATTACATTTTGGAGAACATGACTCATGAAACACCACATCACTACAAATTAAGCACTTTTGCTAATAGATTTTACCAACCCACAACTTATAAACTTTTACACCCTCGAGATATCCAACAACAATACATTTAATAGGATGATCCTTGATCTTATCAGTCATTACATGGGCATAATTAGTGAAACTAGACTTTAAAATGATTAAAATAGGGTGTTTTGTTATTCCAAAGTTTGTTTTTTGTTTTACAATGATTTTTAGGGTATGGGAAAATATTTATGAGGAAAACATTCATAGTGGGGGAATGTTCCCATAAATATTTATAGGGACCAAAGTAGGAGGTAATCTTCAGAATCTATCTAAATTGGTTCCATTCATTATTTTTATAATACCATTTTGTTAATGATTTTACATAATAGTATGGTGTCTTGAAATACCCTAACATTCAAAGAACTGAATAAATTTTTTAGATAGGTATTATAAGATATTATCTGTTCTCATTGTCTTAATCTTCCTTCCAACATGATTTTCAACTAGGATTTTCTAGGTTTTAATGTTTTGAAAAGAATCAATTTTTTTAGTATGTAAATAAACAAGTTTTTTGAGAATTCATTTATCAATGTAAAAAAATTGTACCCTTCACCATGGGAGGTGTTCCAATCTGGTCACTATGGGTCATAATATATGTATTATAGGGGTAAGGAAATTTGATGTTAGAACTATAAAAGGTGACTATCATAGATTTACCCATCATCAAATATTCACATAGGGGTTGATTTTTTGGTGTAATGTCAACCAAAATCCCTTGTTTGTTAAGTTAATCTGGACCCTTGGAGCTTACATGCCCCAATATCATATTTAATAATATATTATTATCAATATTAGTGGTATACACCCTACTCAACATCCTTGAATTAGTCTTCCCATTCAAGAAATTAATCCCATTAATGATAGAACCATTTTTAATAGTCTTAGAGACATTGGAGATCTTTAAGATACTTGATTAATACCTTATAGTATACCTATTTTGTTCTATTATTCATAATAGTATCTGGTTTCTATAGAGTTTGGAACCCACCTATCATTATGAAAAGTGATGATGGAGTGGTCGTCTAGTTTTATTACAACTGAACCTCTTCCCTCTACATTACACCTCCTATTACATCCTAAAAGAACATATCCTCTTATTATCTTTATCATTTATTGGAGTAAATATATAATAGGATAGACATGGAAAGAGAATCCCATCTCTAGGGCCATGTCATGATTAAGGAAATGGATGGAAACATTCAACACTTCAATAGAGTCATAGCCAGAAACCATGAGAAGGGAATTGTGAGTGGGTTGTTTGGTCTCAAGCTCTTCATTAAGCTTCCTACACTACTAGAAAAACAGGTATTTGCGACGGGGCATTTGCGACGGGATCCCGTCGCAAATAGACATTTGCGACGGGCCCGTCGCTAAAGCCTTTTTTTGCGACTGTCATTCTCCCCGTCGCAAATAGTATTCCGTATTTTTGTAAAAAACTTTTAAAATAGTTGTTGCGACGGGACCCGTCGCAAATACCTTTTGCGACGGTACTGTCGCAAAAACTATTTTTAAAAAAAATAAAAAACTATTAATAATACTAGTATTTGCGACGGGCATAGTATCCCGTCGCAAATAATATAAATATTATTTGCGATGGTACCCGTCGCAAAAACTATTTTTTTAAAAAAAATAAAAAACTATTAATAATACTTGTATTTGCGACGGGCATAGTATCCCGTCGCAAATACTATAAAAAAATAAAAAAAATAAATTATTAATAAATTATTTTAATTAATATAATAATAGAATTATAATTCACAAATAAAAATAATAAATTATTAATAAATTATTTTAATTAATAGAATTATAATTCAAAAATAAAAAATAATAGAATATTAATAAATGATTTAATTAATATAATAATATTAGAATTATAATTCATAAATAAAAAAATATTAATAAGTTATTTTAATTAATATAAAAATAATAGAATTATTTTACATTCAAATATTAAAATAATTCAAGTATTACAAAAAATATAATTAAATTATAATATTATAAAATTTTAATATATATATATAATTTAATATTATAAAATATAAATAATATTATTATTCATATTAATATTTTTATTTAAAAATATAATATTATTAATATTTTATAATGAGACAGAAACTACGAATAGAAAAAAAAAATATTTTGATTTCACAAATTTTATAACATAAATACAATCTATAATCTGAAGGAGGGGGGGAGGTGGGGGATCTGCAGATGGTGGTGTAGGAAACTCCATCCCTAAAGCATGAGTGAGTCGGCGCATGTACTCCATCTGCTCCTGATGCTGCTGCTGCCACCGACTCGCCTGCTCCTCGTACAGCTGCTGCTGGCGTCGACGCTCCTCCTCATGCTGCTGACGCATCTGCTCCTGATCCTGTCGGAGACTCTCTATCTGTGCAGTCTGAGATCGCAACTGATCCTCATACTGTGTAGTAGAAGAAGATGCACGAGCTCCTCTCGAGCTGGACGCCGACATCGCAGCACTGCCATAATAATCTCCGGGAGTCAGTCGAGAGCTGATACCAACTACCCGGCCCTTCTCGAAGGCATACTGGGTGTCCTGCATCCATGCCGCTTCATCAAACTGACAGGCAGTGGTCTGATCTGATGACTCGGCCTGACTCTCAGGTCGGGCATGTGACGCTGCGGCCTCATATGACTCCTATAGTTGCAATTTAAAATTAAAATTGTGAATATATTATATGCAGTTAATTTTTAAACTTGAAAACAAATAATACTGACCGCGATGTGATGCTGACGATCACCTCTGAGCTCCCTAGTAGCAGGATCACTATACATCCTCCGATATACATCGTACTCTGTAATATCGGGGTGCTCGACAGCCTATAAGAATAAAAAATAAACTGTTAATATTTACAGTTATATAAAATATTTATAAATAATGTACGTACCAGATGCTGTCTATGAGTACTGAAAGAACGACTCCCAGCTCGATGAGTCACCTCCTGTCTCCCCCGATTCTGCCTCCCCACCGATGATCTCCTCTGAAAGGCACCACTCAACCAGTGCGCACATAATCCATCCCATACATGGGATGAAATATACTCTGGTCGGTGTGCTCTACATGACTCGTCAAAATCTGACACTCCTGATTTCTTCATCGCAGCTTTTCTTAAATTGTGAAAAAACTGACGAAGGCGATCACGCATGGCCACCTCCCATGCCTCGTGGATGGCGTCACGCATGGTATCCTCGATCGGATACCATAAACCCTACAAATAAATCAAAATATCAAGTTAGAAATGAAATAATTTTCAAAATAAAAATTATTTATTTACGTACGTACCAACCAATGGCCGAACATGGCCTGCTGCACATCAATGGGAATCTACTCCCATGTGGTCCACGACTGAGAGAAATAGTTGTGCAAAATAGTGCTGAGCTGTCCGACTGCTATATGCGGAAAACTGAAAAAATAATAAACATTTATTATGTGAATAGATTAATGAAATCTTAGTCAAATTCACAGGTTATCACACAGGTTATCACACCTCCGTGTGCGTGGATCAAACCCAAGACGTGGACGTCGCTCGGGGACGGGGTCAGGAATCATCAATCGTGCAAGACCGCACCCCCTCCGCGTACTCCCTGGAGTGCCTGCAGGCTGAGGGTCATCCGTCAGCAACTCATCCGCATCGAAAGTCAGGTCAGCATCCGCCAACTCACAAAATGTGGCGTCGTCCATCTGAAACAGAAAATATTAATGTTAGCAAATAATTTATAATTACTATTATATATACATATATACATATTATGATTGTATATAAATACCATGGAATGCTATCAGTGTTCATCTTCATCATCATCTTCATATATGTCAATGTCATCTTCATATTCCTCCTCAACATCATCGATATCCATTCGAGTTACAGTTGCTTCATCTCTTACCATTTCAAATTCATATGTGACATCATTAACATCATCGTCATCACCGACTCTTAAATGTGGGGTGTCGTCATCGATACTCATGTCTCTTTGTAAAAAAGATTGATTTTGAGTACTCTCTTGAAAAACTTCAATTCTTTGCACATCAGTGAAAGCACATTCACTTTGACTAAATTGATTGTCTCGAATTTTGATTTTTATTACACTCCACCAATCAGTCAATTCTCTTGATGTTGCACAGTACTTCGCGTAATAAACTTGATATGCCTGTTGAGCCAATAAGAATGGTTCATTTACTGCGAGAACACTTTTACATTTAATATCGATGATTCCATGAGTCGGATGAACACGCACGCCTCTCTCTGTATCCAACCACCGACATTTGAACATGGTTATGTAATGTTGTCCAAGATAACAGTGTTCAATGATTTCATCAAGTATGCCATAAAAGTCAACTTCATTTTCTCGATGATGAGATCCTCTCAAGATAACTCCACTGTTCATTGTTTTTTTCGATTCCCCATATGCATGTGTGTGGAATCGAAATCCATTCACCGCATATGCATTATAAGTTTTAACAAGTTTGGAAGGTGGGTTACTCAATACACACAGTCGTTTGTCAATTTTAACAGCATGTCGAGACACCTGAAAATTTGTGAAATAATTATCAATATAGTAAACTATACATTGAATGAGTTGCTAAAAGATAAAGAATTTATGTTACCACTTTTTGAAACCACTGAGAGAAATTTTTCAGTCGACGTTCTTCGAGAGCAGCTGTTGTAATTTGTGGAATTTGTTTCTTGATATGATTATCATACAACCTATAAAAACCAAAGTTATTTGCTGTAACATAAATGATAGAATAAGTGATATAAACACTTACAATACAACTGATGTCATCTCTTCACAGTTGAGCAGAACATATGTATGAGCTCTTTGATGTTCATCATCTGAAAGCCAGCATTCATAAACTCCACCAAAACCAAGCTCTAACTGGTTGAAAACAGATAATTGATTGTCGATTTCATCAATATTCCTCTTGTTCCGTCCCTTTCGGTTGTGTTTTGAAGGATACTCAGATTCAAAATAATGGGAGCAGAAAAAAGTTATTTCCTCTTGCAAATAAGCTTCTGCAATAGATCCTTCAACAGATGCTTTGTTACGTACTTTTCTTTTCAATTTCTGCATGCATCTTTCAAATGGGTACATCCATCGAAACTGTACCGGACCTCCACATTTGGGTTCATATGGCAAATGTAACATTAAATGTTCTATTGAGTCGAAGAAAGACGACGGAAATATTTTTTCCAATTTACATATAATTACAACAACATCTTTTTCAAGGTTGCCTAGAGCATCATAATCTGCCATAGCCGCACAAATTTCCCGAAAAAAAAGAGACATGTCAGTTATGGAATCCCAAATCACAGAATTCAACAGACCTCTTAATCTAATGGGTAGAAGTCTCTCCATTATAACATGATAATCATGACTTTTTAATCTAGTAATATGACCATTCTTTACACATCTACCCAAATTGGAAGCACAGCCATCTGGAAGTCTCAAATCTGCAATCCACTGACAAAATAATAAACAGTTTTCTTTAGACAATGTATATGCTGCTTTTGGTTTCAGTAACCTTTCTGTTCTGACATTCTCAAAGAGTTCCAATTCTGGATGCCTGCAAATTTGGGCAAGATCTAAACGTGCATTTACATTTTCTTTGCTCTTTCCTGGAATATCCAAAACTGAATGAAACAAATTATCGAAACAGTTCTTGTCAATATGCATGACATCCAACATGTGGCGGACCAACAAATCAGACCAATATGGTAAATCCCAAAATATGCTACGTTTAATCCAATTGTGTTCTTTTTCCCAAATCCAGAAATTTTCTGTTGGTTTATTGTGGGATCAAAAGTGATGGGAGGTAATGAAAATACAACTGATTTTAACTCCGAACCTGATAGAATTTTTTGAGGTCCATCCATTTCAACTGTTCCTTTTCTGAAATGAGATCTGTTTCTGCAAAAAGGATGATCAGTTGGAAGAAATCTGCGATGACAGTCAAAATAACAAGGTTTCTTTCCATGAATGAGCATAAATGCTTTGTTCTCTCCCATACAGTAAGGACATGATTTCTGACCATGTGTACTCCAGCCAGATAACATCCCATAAGCCGGGAAGTCACTTATTGTCCACATCAATGCTGCTCTCAGTATGAAATTCTATTTCGTTGCAACATCATATGTACTGACACCATTACTCCATAATAATTTTAATTCATCAATCAATGGCTTCAAATAAACATCAATATTTTTCTTCGGATGTCCTGGAATTAGTAAATTCAAAAAGATATATGGCTCCTTCATCAACATCCATGGAGGTAAATTGTACGGAGTTAAAAAAACATGCCAACATGAATATTGACTACCATAAGATCCAAACGGACAGAAACCATCAGTGGAAAGGCCCAGTCGAACATTTCTAGCTTCTAAAGAAAAGGATGGATGCACTCTATCAAAATGTTTCCATGAATCACCATCGGCTGGATGATTCAAGATTTTATCGGTTGAAATATTCTCTTTATGCCATGACATCATTGTCACTGTATTCTTAGACATGAATAAACGCTGAAGTCTGTATGTAAGCGGAAAATATCTCAACTGTTTTACAGGAATCAAACCAGACTTCCCGTGTTATCCTTCTTTATATCTCAGTTGCCCACATGTGGGACAACTATCCAACGACTCATTTTCCCCAGAATATAAAATGCAGTCATTTGAACATGCATGAATCTTCTGACAAGTAAGTGCCAAATTTCGAACCAGCCTCTTACTTTCATAGTAATTTGCAGGTAAAACATTTCCTTCGGGTAACAGTGTTTTCAGAAAAGAAAATATCTGGTCAAAACAGGTGTTTGACATTCCGTTATCTGATTTGATAGCCATAAATTTTGCAACTGCTTCTAATTTGCTCATCTTGCAGCCAGGATATAATGCATCCTCAGCAGACTTAAACAACTCATAAAATTCAGACGGTACCAACTCAGGATTTGAAGCTATATCAGCTGGAGTTTCTGTATGTTGAACAGATAAACCTGCAACATCATATACTAAATCTTGAAACTGGGATGGATCTGGAATCAAGTTGGTATCACCTGCTCTGGAACTGCGTTCACCGTGTTGATACCAAAAAACATAATCTGCTTGAAAACCAAAACGCAAGAGATGTTCCCCCACTTTGTCAAACGTGTCAAACGTTCTCAATGCACATTTTCTACAAGGGCATTTTATTTTTCCTTCTGAAACAAATTCTGGATTTGATGCCGCAAATGATAAAAAAATCTCCACACCCTCTATATATACTGGATTTAAACCAGAACCATTTGGATTTCTACGTTGATTTATCCATATGCGGTCATCTAATAATGACTGTTGACGACCTCGTTGTTCCATATTTTTCTATAAAATATAAAAGAATTACTGATTTTGAATAATTTGTTAGAAAAAACACTCAAGCAAAGATTGAATATATTGAGAATAAAGCAAAACCTGTTACAAATATTGATAATTTTAATATTATATTGATTTTTTATTTTTTTTAATAATACTAATATAATTTTTTCATAAATATTAATTATATAATAATAACATTATTACATTATTAGTATATTTTATTATTAATATTAAAATAATATAATTTTCTATATTATATACAATTCTCCTTTCATCTGTGTGTTTAACATTCTGTCTCCACATGTAATATTGGCATTCACTTTCACCTCTCCATTGGCGAGTAGGTTGATAATTTTGAAAAAGAATGCCAATATTACATGTGGAGACAGAAAACACACAGAAAAAAAGAGAATTGTATATAATATAGAAAATTATATTATTTTAATATTAATAATAAAATATAAAAATAATGTAATAAGGTAATTATTCCTAATTATTGGTAATTATTCCTAATTATTGGTAATTATTCCAAATTATTGGTAATTATTCCAAATTATTGGTAATTATCTCAAATTATTGGTAATTATTCCAAATTATTGGTAATTATTCCAAATTATTGGTAATTATTCCAAATTATTGGTAATTATTCATAATATTTGGTAATTATTCCTAATTATTGGTAAATATTGGTAATTATTGGTAAATATTGGTAAATATTGGTAATTATTGGAAAATATTGGTAATTATTGGTAATTATTGGTAATTATTAGAAAATATTGAAAAATATTGGCAATTATTGGTAATTATTGGTAATTATTGGTAATTATTGGTAATTATTGGTAATTATTACTAATTATTGGTAATTATTACTAATTATTGGTAATTCATAATAATTATTGGTAATTAATACTAATTATTGGTAATTAATACTAATTATTGGTAATTAATAATAATTATTACTAATTATTGGTAATTATTACTAATTATTCCTAATTAATACTAATTATTCCTAATTATTACTAATTATTACTAATTATTACTAATTATTGGTAATTATTACTAATTATTACTAATTATTTTTAATTATTACTAATTATTGCTAATTATTACTAATTATTCCAAATTATTACTAATTATTAGTAATTATTGCGAATTATTACTAATTATTGCTAATTATTACTAATTATTGCTAATTATTACTAATTATTGGTAATTATTACTAATTATTACTAATTTTTACTAATTGTTACTAATTATTACTAATTATTAGTAATTATTGCTAATTATTACTAAATATTGCTAATTATTACTAATTATTGCTAATTATTACTAATTATTACTAATTATTACTAATTATTACTAATTATTACTAATTATTTCTAATTATTGCTAATTATTGCTAATTATTACTAATTATTACTAATTATTACGAATTATTACTAATTATTACTAATTATTGCCAATTATTGGCAATTATTGGTAATTATTGGCAATTATTGGTAATTATTGGTAAGTATTGTTAATTATTACTAAATATTGGTAATTATTGGTAATTATTACTAATTATTGTTAATTATTGTTAATTATTACTAATTATTGTTAATTATTACTAATTATTACTAATTATGGGTAATTATTACTAATTATTACTAATTATTGTTAATTATAACTAATTATTGGTAATTATTCCTAATTATTACTAATTATTGGTAATTAATACTAATTATTGGTAATTAATACTAATTATAGGGAATTATTACTAATTATTGGTAATTAATACTAATTATTGCTAATTATTGCTAATTATTCCTAATTAATACTAATTATTCCTAATTATTAATAATTATTACTAATTATTGGTAATTATACCTAATTATTACTAATTATTGGTAATTATTACTAACTATTGTTAATTATTACTAATTATTCCTAATTATTACTAATTATTCCTAATTATTACTAATTATTAGTAATTATTGCTAATTATTACTAATTATTGCTAATTATTACTAATTATTGCTAATTATTACTAATTATTGGTAATTATTACTAATTATTACTAATTATTACTAATTATTACTAATTATTACTAATTATTAGTAATTATTTCTAATTATTACTAATTATTGCTAATTATTTCTAATTATTGCTAATTATTACTAATTATTGGTAATTATTACTAATTATTACTAATTATTGCAAATTATTACTAATTATTAATAATTATTACTAATTATTGCTAATTATTACTAATTATTGCTAATTATTGCTAATTATTGCTAATTATTACTAATTATTACTAATTATTACTAATTATTGCTAATTATTGCTAATTATTGCTAATTATTGCTATTATTACTAATTATTACTAATTATTACTAATTATTACTAATTATTACTAATTATTGCCAATTATTGGCAATTATTGGTAATTATTGGCAATTATTGGTAATTATTGGAAAGTATTGTTAATTATTACTAAATATTGGTAATTATTGGTAATTATTACTAATTATTGTTAATTATTACTAATTATTACTAATTATTGTTAATTATTACTAATTATTACTAATTATTGGTAATTATTACTAATTATTACTAATTATTGGTAATTATTACTAATTATTGGTAATTATTCCTAATTATTACTAATTATTGTTAATTAATACTAATTATTGGTAATTAATACTAATTATAGGTAATTATTACTAATTATTGGTAATTAATACTAATTATTGGTAATTATTACTAATTATTGGTAATTTTTCCTAATTATTGGTAATTTTTCCTAATTTTTCCTAATTTTTCCTAATTTTTCCTAATTTTAGGTATTTATTACTAATTATTACTAATTATTGCTAATTATTACTAATTATTGCTAATTATTGGTAATTATTGCTAATTATTGGTAATTATTGGTAATTATTTCTAATTATTCCTAATTATTCCTAATTATTCCTAATTATTCCTAATTATTCCTAATTATTCCTAGTTATGACTAATTATTACTAATTATTACTAATTATTCCTAGTTATTACTAATTATTCCTAGTTATTACTAATTATTACTAATTATAAATAATTATTACTAATTATTACTAATTATTACTAATTATTACTAATTATTACTAATTATTACTAATTATTCCTAATTATTACTAATTATTCCTAATTATTACCAATTATTTGTAATTATTGGTAATTATTGGTAATTATTGGTAATTATTGGTAATTATTGGTAATTATTACTAATTATTACTAATTATTGGTAATTATTGGTAATTATTACTAATTATTACTAATTATTGTTAATTATTGGTAATTATTCCAAATTATTGGTATGTATTACTAATTATTGGTAATTATTACTACTTATTGGTAATTATTACTAATTATTACTAATTATTGATAATTATTACTAATTATTACTAATTATTGGTAATTATTACTAATTATTACTAATTATTCTTAATTTATTGATAATTATTGATAATTGTTCCTAATTATTAGTAATTAAATGAATAATTATCAATAATTAAGAATAATTACCAATAATTACAAATAATAACATTATTAATATATTTTATTATTAATATTAAAATAATATAATTTTCTAATTTATATACAATTCTCCTTTCATCTGTGCGTTTTCTATCTCCACATACAAATAATACATGTAAAGACAGCAAACACACAGATGAAAAGAGAATTGTATATATATAAAAAATTATATTATTTTAATATTAATAATAAAATAGACTAATAATGTAATAATGTTATTATTCCTAATTATTGGTATTTATTACTAATTATTAATATTTATTCTTAATTATTAAAAATTATTACTAATTATTCCTAATTACCATTAACTATGAACAATACTAATAATTTAAATTTATTAAGTAATAAAACAATGTAAACTTAATTAAATTACAACTAATTAAGAATAATTGAAACTAATAAAAAATTAAAAATAAATATTAAATTAAAATGAACATAAATACCTTGAAAATTGATCTGCTCTGATCGTTCTTCAAAACATTAATATCAGCTCCGGAGAAAAAAATTAAACTGGAGAAAAACTGAACTCTAGAAATATAATTTTGAGAGAAGGAGAAGATAGAGAATGAGAATGAAATGAAAAAAACAGATGGGGGTATTTATAGGTTAGATTATTTGCAACGGGCCCATTTGCGACGGGTATCCCGTCGCAAATAGTATTAGTTGCGACGGTACCCGTCGCAAATACCTTAGCCAACATTTATTACGGTCAACGGGTAAATAGTTATTTGCGACGGGACCCGTCGCAAATAACCACCTGCCGACATACTATTTGCGACGGGGGAATATTCCCGTCGCAAATACCTTTTACCGCCGCCGGTTATTTGCGACGGGAATATTCCCCAGTCGCAAATAAGTTTCCCGCAATTTGGCGCGCAAACTGCGTCAGTCCTTTTGCGACGGGGAAAGCTGTCCCGTCGCAAAAGGCTACTTATTTGCAACGGGCAAATAACCCCGTCGCAAATAAGTTTTTAACAGGACTATTTGCGACGGGATTTATTCCCGTCGCAAATAACCCGTCGCAAATGCCTATTTATCCCGTAGTGCTACACTTGGGCATAGTTCTCCCTGGGTTTTTCATAATAGATAAAAAATTATTGCCTTAGAATTATGCATAGTATTGGGTAGTTTTCTATTATAGACATTATTCTTACTAAAATCCTTGATTTTACCCCTATAATTTGGTCTACCTCACGTGATAATACTCTTTACCACACATTTAAATCTAGGTATAGAATGTAATTCCTTGGAGGGAAAGTAAAACATAACCTCTTCTAATGTACTATAGTAATTATCAAAAGAAATTAAAATGATCATTTTGTTATATTCATCATCAAAAGTCACATTTATGTTATATATATATATATAACATAACTATATTTAATTAATATAAATGGGATTCAATTGAAATATCAGCTTCCATTTTAATTGTAAAAAATATTTCTGGTAAATAGAACCCATGGGAGAAGTTATCATGTATAATTTCTCTAACTTATTCCATATAACAGTATCTTTTGTTTCAAAATAAACTTCCCTAAGGACTTTATAACCTCAAGAAATAAGTAGATAACGGTGTTCTATAACATGAACATTAGGGGATTCAAATTCATAAATAGTAGATGTTTTTCCAATTTCAGATATAGTTACAATATGTTTCTTAGGGACAAATAGGGAGTCAATTAATCATTGTTGAATGAAAAAGTCTCTCATCTTAATCCATCAAAACATTAAGGCATTAACACCATTGAATGTTTTTATTCCAAACTTATTTAATGTCATGTTTTCCAGAAATATTGGATATTGAGTTGTTGGAGATAATGATAAGCATACTCCCCCAAGAACCGACCAATATAAACAAGTATGCATGAGTTTACAACTTCATTAATGAATTAAAAAAATGAAGTTACAGTGAGATCAATTTAAAATAGAGGATCAAAGAGGGAGAATGAAGAATATATTGAAGTGAATAATTAAATTTGATACCTAATTGAATCCAGAAAAAAATTCAAAAACAAATGATAACCAATGAGGCTTTGATACTACTTTTTTGGGGGTAAGGTGCATTGGTTAAGGTAGACCACATGAACCCAAACATGACTGAATTGGTTGGTTTGTTTATTATGATCGAATAAAATTGAAACATGTCATTCAAGATGAAATAAATTAAGAAATTAATAAATATTTAAAAAAGGATTGAACATAATTCAGTCTTTTTTAGGCATATATATAGGGAAAAAACTTGACCAACCACACATTCATTTTGTTGAATGTCAATGAATTACAAGAATACAACATAATGTTTCAAAGAAATAATGATATAATATTCAAGTAGCTAAAGGAAAAAATGAGAATAAGGAATGTAAAACTTACAACATGGGACTCACAAGTCTAAAAGTCCTAATATCTTCAAACTGAAATTGGGAATATATAGTGGATCTTTAATCATGAAATGCTACTATCTATTATAAAATTAAAAAAACATATATTACTCCCTCAAGAACGCATCTAGACATCTTCAACATAAAAGGACAACATTTTCAGAACACCACTAGAATCGATACACCATTAATGTATATAGAAGGATGATAGACATAGAGATCCAACATCAAAGAAAACAAACTATCCATACCAGGGGTTCTAGTGTTGGAGGGAGAACTAAAAAAGAAGGATAAATTGGTTCTGGTGAGGCAAATGATGAGATTCTAGGGTGATAAACTCCCCTAAAAACTACTTCTCCTAGAAATATAATAACTAACTAGAAGTTTCCATTATTCCTTATCAGAATAGAATGTCAAATGGTGAACTCATTTTCTTGGAAAAAATAGATTATATGGATCACATGGGTGAAAAATGATTGATTTCAAAGAACAAAAGACAACTGATTTCCATGGTGAAAATATAAAAGATTACAAACCATGGAAAGTACAAGCAGGATGTTCCAATTTTCTATTCCAGGAGTTCAATAGAATATTAAGTCAACTAGTTCACCAAAAAGGTACATAATTAAATTAATCATATAAAATATATTCAAAAAAATCATGCATTCATATTAAAAAAGTTAATAGAAGAATGAATAAAGGTAATTTTGATATGAAAAAAATAAAAGAACTTATTTTCACACCATTTGGGAGGAAATAGATCAATTTCATGATAATTATTCAGTTATGAAAAATATTTTGAGAATAACCAAAAAACATTAGTCTCAAATGGAAATAGAAGGAAATAAATTGAGATCGGGGTTTTAACATGTAAAAAAACTCAAGTTAGATAGATTAAAAAACCATGGGGAAACATTGAATTATATGATATGAATTAGAGAGTAAACAATATATGTAATAGCTGAACATGATTTATAATTATTTCATTGAAAAAACATGAGTGATAGAACAAACTAGATATTCCTCATTTCCTCTCAGGTAATCATCCCATGATAAAATTTCTCGCTTCAATGATCAGAACTAAACACATGGAATCATTATATGATCTCAAATATGTCATTTCACAACCCATTTCCAATACTCTCTGTTTTCCCATCCTCAAAAAATATATTCCACCCTTATATCTTCCTTGGATAGATCTCTCTCATATATATCATTTTATCTACATCCCAGGTGGGTCCTTTTATAGTTGTGTGAAGGAATATAGAAACTCTCATTCATTAGGTTCAAAATTCATAAAAAATATGGATAAAAACTACCACCATTTTTTTAAAATATAAATTTCCAAATTAATTTTCTTTTCTAAATATAAAATAATATCATTAAATTTCAAAAAAAACCTAGGCTGAACCTCAATAATCTCTCTTTTAAACCCATCAAAGAAGGATATCTCATCCAAAAAACTCATTTGGAAAGAAAATGAATTGTTATCTCACCAACAGTCACCCTCTATATAAAATGTAACATCACATTTTTTCACCTATCAAAGTAACATGATATCTCCCCCTTCAAAATAAATCCTAACACTTAAGTCTCCATCAAATTTTTTCCTTAATTTCCATATTGAACAATACAAAATTAAACATTTGGGTCTTATATAATTGTGATTGCCACATAAATAAGATTACCTATAGAAAATAATTTATCTATATATTAATCATATTCTGAGAATTATATAACTCTCATTTACTCACCTAAAACATTGATTTTATTTCCTTCTTCACTAGTGGAACTCTCTAAAGAAAAATGATTATGTGTAAGAACTAAAATACATAACTTGAATTTCATTGGCAACCAAAAATTCTTCTTCATTATCTATGTTCTTCTAATCATGAAAAATGATCATCTACACCACAAATCTAATGAAGTCAAATTTCCATATTCATTTTCACTTCACCACACACCCTTAAATCCACCCTGTAAATTGGGTCATCCATTCCACCTTATGCATACACTATCAAACCTATAGAAAATTTTTGTATTATATTTCAAAACTAATTCTTCAGTCCATCATTAACTAGATTAAAAGTAGATAATAAATTATGGTATATTCATGGAACATGTCATACAATCTCTAGCATCATCTTAGAAACTACATTTATAGTGATTCAAATATCACCAACACCACTGAAAAAAGCAGAATCTACATTTTCTATCTTTATTATACCAAATTATACTTCTTCAAAAGAAGATAATAATTCCCTCTTTGGTCTAATATGGTTTGAAGTTGTGGATTCAACCACCAATTTATTTTTTAGATATGCCATGGGGCAGTCGTTACCTACTGAAAATAAATCACCATCACTCTAAATAATATTTATGTCGGTATCCACATAATCATTTTAATGTGTCTTATTTTCATTCTTAATATTTTTCAAAGTATATTAGTTCCTCTACAAATTACTCTCCTTTTCACTATGTAATCACTTGATATTTTTTATTATCTTCGATTAACCTCTATGATTACCTTGTCTATATTTCATTTCTAAAATACATCTATTACTCGATGAATCCAAATAATTAATATTTTTCTAAGTCTCTTTCATAAAAAACAATTAAACAAAATCATCTAAATTGGTTTGTTCCTTCTATAAAATCAATTTGGTGTCGATATTATCATATGTATAGCATCCCGCCTTTTTATCAAATAAACTTTCATTACATTTTACAAAACCGAGGATCTTTAGGGTTTAGTGTCTTGGAAACCAGGAACTTAAAACATGAAAACATAAAAGATTCTTCTTAAACACTTGAAAGGCTTCTCCTCAAGTTCATCCTAGGTTCATTACTGCATCTCATAACCTGGGGACATACATTAAAAGAAAGGGTGAGCAGAAGGCCCAGTAAGGGAAATAAGAGAAACATTTTACAAGTGAACTTGAGATACTTCAATAAGGTCATGAAAAGAACATTAAGGCATGAGAATGAAATCATAAGGCATATCATAATAAAATAACATTTTCATAACTTGAAGATGTGGCTACATCATTTAACATAGACAATCATGAACATATCACCAAGGTCCATCCCCAAGGTGTCATTAAAAAACATTACCAAGGTTATTCACCAAGATATCGTTAAAATTGTAATCTCTAGTGGTTACATCATTACCCAATGCAACGGGGCGCTATTAGGGCGCACCCTTAAATTGTAATCTCTAGTGGTTACATCATTACCCAATACATTGGAGCGCTATCAGGGAGGACACTTAAATTTGACTTTATTATAATGTGAGCCACGTATATCATCATCAATAATTTCATAAACAACCCATATAGTATAAAAGAAATGGGTTTCATTTCATCATCATAACGTTTTAAAAACTGCTTTTAAAGACATGGTCTTTATGTCACTTTAAACCCACGAAAAGGGAAAGAGGGTTTCATGTATGTAAATCCCAGATTTTAAAATAGAACATTTTGATATATATGTGAATACCCCTATAGAAATAAGATCCTTGAGTATTCACTTAATAACATAAAATAATTTTGATAAAAGAGAGAGGCATTTTGAGACGAAAATTCTGCAGCATAACGGCTACGTTTCGGGGTTTTAGATAACATTGAAAGAGAGGGTACATGGGTCAAACATTCATAAATGAACCATAAAACAGTAGAGGGAAAAAATATAAGGGACTTAAGAACATGGTAATGAAATATGAAAATATACCATATGAAATGAAGAATATTAAAGGAATACAAAAATAAGATTTCTCTTGTGAGAATTCGACAGCCTAACGGCGTCACTTAAACTTCAACAAAAATTAATTGACAAGTTCAAATAGGGTCTCTCATCATATGAACATAAGAGTCCAGTATGATAGATATAGAGATAATACCCCAACATAATATAAAGGAACTTGAAATACTTGACATGAAAGTAGAACTTTGAAAAAGTGAAGGGTGAAAGAATCCCTCAAAAATTCGGCAGCCTAATGGCGCCACTTAAAACTTCAAAAAAAACCTGAATTGACAATGTCAAATAGGGTCTCTCATCATATGAACATAAGAGTCCAGTATGATATATATAGAGATCATACCCCAACATAATAGAAAGGAACTTGAAAGACTTGACATGAAAGTAGAACTTTGAAAAAGAGAAGGGTGAAAGAATCCCTAAAAAATTCGGCAGCCTAACAGCGCCACTTAAAACTTCAAAATGCTGAATTGAAGAGATAAAATGGGGTCTCTCATCATATTATCATAAAAGATCAGTATGATAAATCTAGAGATCATACCCCAACATGATAAAAAGGAACTTGAAATACTATACATGAAAATAGATCTTGCAAAATGAGAAGGGAGAAAGAATCCGTTACAAATATTTCGGCAGCCTAACGGCGCCACTTAAAACTTCATAAAACGAAATAATGAGAGTAAGAGGGGATCTATCATTATATGAACATAAAAAGGGTAGTAAGAGGAGTATAAAAGAACATCCTACAACATAAGAACATGGATCACAAAAGGAATGACATAAAAGAGATCACTTGAAAAGAAAAAGAGGGGTCAGATCCCTTACCTTAAAATGTAACTCTTAAACCTCAAAGGATGGGACCTTGAGGGCTTGGGGGCACCTTGGGAGGACTCCTTGGGAGGTAATGAGACCAGAACTTCGTTGGGGATGAGTGGTGAGTCTAATGGATGAGAGGGGGGCTTGGTATTTATAGGGAAAGTGAGGGGACAAGGCATTAATGGCCAAGGGACACCTCACATGTTCTTTTCTCAAACCCATGTGCTCTCCCTTGGCATTTACCATGGAGTTAGGCCACATGGGGCCCCCAAAACAATAATTCATCACCCTTTGCCGGCCAGCCATTAAAATATCTCATGACATCATCATGACACAGTTATGATGTCATTAAACATACCGAAAACCTAAAACTGTATTTTCACTATTCACTAAAAATTCAACTTTCTGAGAAAGATCCCAAAATTTCACCTTAATCAAATATCAATGCTCTGATTTCAAAAATTAACTCCATTTTATAAAAATATTTTTCTAAATATTTTTATTTTATTTTTTAAATAAATACACTATTCACCGAAAATTCAATTTTTTAGAAAAAATCCCAAAAATTACCATAATATAATATCGGTGCTCTGAGTTCAAAAATGAAATCCATTTTATAAAAATAATTTTCTAAATATTTTTAATTTAATTAAAAAACACTATTCACCTGAAAAAAACTAATACTTGAATAATAATTTATGAAACCATTATTTAACCATTTTATTGAATCACATTACTTAATCAAGGTGCCTAGATTATTTTAAAACATTCTTTAAGTGAGATTACTAATCCATTTGGTCATATTACTAATCCTAATCATTAAATCACTATTCATAATTTACTATTCATCAAAAATCAAGTTGATCTTATTAGACTCCAAATTTTGTACTGAACATAATTGTAGAAGACCATTTTTTGAAAATCATTACACATTTTTAATTATTTAAGGATTACATAAACATTTTTAAAATATCCTTTTTCTAAAATTCATCAAAAATATGCATACTATATTTATCCGGTCATTTGAAAATTCATAAACATCATCCTAATAAGAAATCCCAATTTTTATTTAAAACAAAGGATTACACAAGGCAGTTATGGTCTTCTTACATAGCCCCTTACCACACCGCATAGGACCTAAGTGTAAGGTGTGCTGAGGTGAGAGAGTCCGAGGGAGGCTCAGCCAACATTGCCCAAGTATTAATTTCTATCAGTTTGAACTTCTCGCGAAGGCGATTCCGTTCTAGCTTCACATGATGAAGTTTGGCTTGGGTTTGGTCCAGAGCAAAGCCCAATGCTGCTACCTCCTTCCCAAGTTCTGTTAGATGGCCTTCAATCGGTCCAAGACTACTAGGTGAGGCCATCGAATCTTCTTTCTATAATAATTAACCAAGATTACATGTATTTAGAGACAATAATCAAAAAAAAATCACAGCGGTCATATTGACCGATGGTCATATAACAGTCAGAACTCAATGGTCTCATTTTAATTATAATCATGTTTATCAAATAAAACATTTTTGTTGAGTATAAAAATAAAATAAAATAACACATGAGATTAGGAAACAAGATTTATTCAAAATTTCGGGCCGTTACAATCTTCCCCCCTTAAGAAATTGCGTCCTCACAATTTTAAAAATTGGGTTTTGAAATTTCATTGAAAGTCCCACAATAGAAAAATAATCAGTGACACCATTACTTTAAAAGAAAGAAAAGGAAGTACAAAGGCCACCCGAGTTTACTCATACTAGGATTCCATGTAGGAAACATGGACATGGAAGAGAAAACAAAGGGTCACGTCCTAAAGGAGAGTGATAGAAAACATGTTTAGGAGGAAGTTAACCACCAGAAAATCCCAAAATTATGATGTGTGAAAGCGGTCTTTGATTACCTAGTAGGAAATATAACCAACAATGTTTTTGTTTTATGTTCCTTTTCATAACTTTGAGGAATTCATTTACAATATGAAACAAAAACATAAGGAAATATATCTACCTTCATGTAGAGTTTCATCCTTTAATATGTTTCTACCCAAAACTAATCTTTTCTCCAAACTATGAGCATTCAAAACTACTTGGTCTCATCAAAACACAAGAATCATCTTCTAGAGAATCACATAATCCACAAAAGATTAACTATCTATTTCTTTTATCTTTAAACATTATCCCAAAAACCGAAAGGGTAAGGTAAAACAACTCTCCAAAAAGAAATAATTCCATAGGAATGGAAACTACTTTTAAATCTTCAAAGTTACATGGTACTACCCAAATTTCATCATAGTCCATTCCATAAATAACCGCCCTTAAAATTCCTCAAAATAAACCAAACTAAGATTGAAACCCAAATACAAGAAGGATTTGATAACATAGTCTTCAAAATAAACTCCATTGTTCATCTCCAAACAACATCAACCACTCCTAACATCTTATAACAAATGTATCTCACCTAAACATATTTAATCCAAGATAGGTTAATCATTCCCATAAGTAACCTAAATTACTATAAGTCCACCTAAAATTCATCGATTCTTCAAAATATAAGTCAACCTTACTCATCAATGAAAATACCGTTGTAATCTATTTACCTCGATCATATAGGGTCCCCAAAATAGTGAATGTCTTCCAAAATAAAAATCATATTTCAATCCCCTAATCATCCCTGTCATATTAATACGACAATCGTCACATTTCCTATCACATTGTTTTTTGGGACATGTTCTTCCATTTCCCACCATTAACTAAGAAGAGAAAGAAAAATTAGGGGCTTAAGTACATGGCCAATAATCATGAAAAGGAACTGAAAGCATATAAGGATAACTTGTATAAGAAAAGTATACCCTAATTTGTGATCCCCTAGGTTCCAATTTAGGTTATCCATGATCATATATTCTTATGTGAATCTTTATTTTATTTTATATTTGTTTCTTTAACAATGGTTCATACCATGCTTATGAATTTACCAAAGCATATCCCCCGGGAGTGTCATATCCAAGAGTGCAGCAAGGCCCATTGTCGTGTACCAGTTCCCATTCGAGTCTAGCTCAAAGCGGTGTTTTCGGGTTTTACCCCTATGTACATCTGTTCCAGAGCCACCTCTACCTGCTCGTATCCAGACAGGGATGTATTTTCTTGGCAACCCCTTACTCAATACTCACCAAAATACGATTAAGATTTCCTATATTTTAACTTTTCTATAGGCTTCTTCCTAAAGTTTTCATATCGTAATTTCCACAAATTACTAAACAATCCTTTGATACCAACTATAGCATCCCGCCTTTTTATCAAATAAACTTTCATTACATTTTACAAAACCGAGGATCTTTAGGGTTTAGTGTCTTGGAAACTAGGAACTTAAAACATGAAAACATAAAAGATTCTTCTTAAACACTTGAAATGCTTCTCCTCATGTTCATCCTAGGTTCATTACAGCATATCATAACCTGGGGACATACATTAAAAGAAAGGGTGAGCAGAAGGCCCAGTAAGGGAAACAAGAGAAACATTTTACATGTGAACTTGAGATACTTCAATAAGGTCATGAAAAGAACATTAAGGCATGGGAATGAAATCATGAGGCATATCATAATAAAATAACATTTTCATAACTTGAAGATGTGGCTACATCATTTAACATAGACAATCATGAACATATCACCAAGGTCCATCCCCAAGGTTTCATTAAAAAAATTACCAAGGTTATTCACCATGATATCGTGAAAATTGTAATCTCTAGTGGTTACATCATTACCCAATGCAACGGGGCGCTATCAGGGCGCACCCTTAAATTGTAATCTCTAGTGGTTACATCATTATCCAATGCATTGGAGCGCTATCAGGGTGCACCCTTAAATTTTCCTTTATTATAATGTGAGCCACGTATATCATCATCAATAATTTCATAAACAACCCTTATAGAAAAAAAGAAATGGGTTTCATTTCATCATCATAACTTTTTAAAAAATGCTTTTAAAGACATGATCTTTATGTCACTTTAAACCCACGAAAAGGGAAAGCGGGTTTCATGTATGTAAATCCCAGAATTTAAAATAGAACATTTTGATATATATGTGAATACCCTTGTAGAAATAAGATCTTTGAGTATTCACTTAATAACATAAAATAATTTTGAGAAAATAGAGAGGCATTTTGAGACGAAAATCCTGCAGCATAACGGCTACGTTTCGGGGTTTTAGATAACATTGAAAGAGAGGGGACATGGGTCAAAAATTCATAAATGACCCATAAAACAGTATAGGGACAAAATATAAGGGATTTAAGAACATGTTAATGAAATTTTACAATATACCATATGAAATGAAGAATATTAAAGGAAGACAAAAATAAGATTTCTCTTGTGAGAATTCGGTAGCCTAACGGCGTCACATAAACTTCAACAAAAATGAATTGACAAGTTCAAATAGGGTCTCTCATCATATGAACATAAGAGTCCAGTATGATAGATATAGAGATAATAACCCAACATAATAGAAAGGAACTTGAAATACTTGACATGAAATTAGAACTTTGAAAAAGAGAAGGGAGAAAGAATCCCTCAAAAATTCGACAGCCTAACGGCGCCACTTAAAACATCAAAAAAAACATGAATTGACAAGGTCAAATAAGGTCCCTCATCATATGAACATAAGAGTATAGTATGATAGATATATAGATCATACCCCAACATAATATAAAAGAACTTGAAAGACTTGACATGAATGTACAACTTTGAAAAAGAGAAGGGTGAAAGAATCCCTCAAAAATTCGGTAGCCTAACGGCGCCACTTAAAACTTCAAAATGCTGAATTGAAGAGATAAAATGGGGTCTCTCATCATATGATCATAAAATATCAGTATGATAAATCTAGAGATCATACCCCAACATGATAAAAAGGAACTTGAAATACTTTACATGAAAATAGATCTTGCAAAATGAGAAGGGAGAAAGAATCCATTACAAAACTTTCGGCGGCCTAACGACGCCACTTAAAACTTCATGAAACGAAATAATGAGAGTAAGAGAGGATATCTCATTATATGAACATAAAAATAGCAGTAAGAGGAGTATAAAATAACATCCTCCAACATAATAACAGGGAGCATAAAATGAATGACATAAAAGAGATCACTTGAAAAGAAAGAGAGGGGTCGGATCCCTTACCTTAAAATGTAACTCTTAAACCTCAAAGGATGGGACCTTGAGGGCTTGGGGGCACCTTGGGAGGACTCCTTGGGAGGTAATGAGACCAGAACATCATTGGGGAAGAGTGGGGAGTCGAATGGATGAGAGGAGGACTTGGTATTTATAGGGAAAGTGAGGGGACAAGGCATTAATGGCCAAGGGACACCTCACATGTGCTTTTCTCAAACCCATGTGCTCTCCCTTGGCATTTACCAGGGAGTTAGGCCACATGGGGCCCCCAAAACAATAATTCATCACCCATGGCCGGCCAAACCTTAAAATATCTCATGACATCATCATGACACAGTTATGATGTCATTAAACATACCGAAAACCTAAAACTGTATTTTCACTATTCACTGAAAATTCAACTTTCTCAGAAAGATCCCAAAATTTCACCTTAATGAAATATAAATCCTCTGATTTCAAAAATGAACTCCATTTTATAAAAATAATTTTCTAAATATTGTTATTTTATTTTTTAAATAAATACACTATTCACAGAAAATTCATTTTTTCAGAAAAAACCCCAAAAATTACCATAACATAATATCGGTGCTCTAAATTCAAAAATGAAATCCATTTTATAAAAATAATTTTCTAAATATTTTTAATTTAATTAAAAAACACTATTCACATGAAAAAACTAATACTTGAATAATAATTTATGAAACCGTTATTTAACCATTTTATTGAATCACATTACTTAATCAAGGTGCCTAGATTATTTTAAAACTTTCTTTAAGTGATATTACTAATCCATTTGGTCATATTACTAATCCTAATCATAAAATCACTATTCATAATTTACTATTCATCAAAAATCATGTTTATCTTATTAGACTTTTGTACTGAACATAATTGTAGAAGACCATTTTTTGAAAATCATTACTCATTTTTAATTATTTAAGGTTTACAAAAACATTTTTAAAATATCCTTTTTCTAAAATTCATCAAAAATATGCATACTATATTTATCCGGTCATTTGAAAATTCATAAACATCATCATAAGAAGAAATCCCAATTTTTATTTAAAACAAGGGATTACACAAGGCAGTTACGGTGTTCATACATAGCCCCTTATCACACTAGCATAGGACTTAAGTGTAAGGTGTGATAATGTGAGAGAGTCTGAGGGAGGCTCAGCCAACATTGCCCGAGTAGTAATTTATATTAGTTTGAACTTCTCGCGAAGGCGATTCCTTTCTAGCTTCAAATGATGAAATTTGGCTTGGGTTTGGTCCAGAGCAAAGCCCAATGGTGCTACTTCCTTCCCAAGTTCTGTTACATGGGCTTCGATTGGTCCAAGACTACTAGGTGAGGCAATCGAATCTTCTTTCTATAATAATTAACCAAGATTACTTGTATTTAGAGACAATAATCAAAACATTTTGTTCACAGCGGTCATATTTATCGATGGTCATATAACAGTCAGAACCCAATGGTCTCATTTTAATTATAATCATGTTTATCAAATAAAACATTTTTGTTGAGTATAAAAATTAAATAAAATAACACATGAAATTAGGAAACAAGATTTATTCAAAATTTCAGGCCTTTACAATATGAATCTAGAAGTGTAATAAAAAAGAACAAAATCATTATCTCATTATTGCATTCCAACAAGTACTGTTTTATATTTATCATGGTTCTTAAACACCATTGAATATATCACCATCAAATGTTTTTTGAACTCGTCTATAAGGTTACCAAAATCTTTATCATATTCGAAAATGATACAATCATTTTTTCATATATAAATTTTATTTGAGATACTTTTATTTATATATTCTTTCATGATTTTTCTCAATCTCCCCTGGATTTGTCAGATTCATCACCTCTATTTGTGTGTGATCACCCAAATACACATTTTTTTTTTGGCTTTTTTCCAACTCCCTCATATCATGCCAATCACCAACACTCATCATATAAGGTTTCTTTTATTTTCCCTCCACTTCCTTCACTATCTTCTAATAAACCAAAATATTTGTTACTCATTGATTCAATAGGATAAAATCATTTTCCAATTAAACAATATAATGTGGGAAGATATCACATGGATTTCATCACCCATGTACAATAATATAGGGACATTGAGAGATCCATATGATATTAGTTGTTGGGGGAGGAATATGATTGATTTTACGGTAAATTTTTAGTTGTCACAAAATATTTTGAGAATCACCAATAAAAATAAGTTGAAAACCGAAATAAAATTATATAAATTGAGATATGTATTCTAGCATAGAAAAACCTATAATAAAATGTTTTACAAACTATGGGGAGAATCAATGAGTAAAAAATCAATGTAATAACCAAACATAAATTACAATTAGAGCATAAAAACATGGGTTAAAAAATACAACCCAATACTCCTACTTCTACTCTTTTATAACATTCTCATGATAATGTATCACCATTGGATGATCAAAACCAACCACACGACATCATTAGAGAACCTCAAATAATCCATTGTGAATTATAATTTGTGTTGCTCGCTACTGCTCCATGCTCAAAAAAACATTGTCTCCAATATATATAAACAACTTTCCTTGGTCTAGTATATCATGTTTTATATCATTCCAACATTGGTTATTTTATAGCTATGTAAAGGCCTCTAGAATCTCTCATATATTAGGCTTAAAATTCAAAAAAAACGGATATAACCCATAACCATTTTTAAACATGTAATATTCCAAATCCATAGGCCTTATTTCAAATTTATAACTTTATCCATTAATTTGAAGACACCAAGCTGAACCTCAACACATACATTCTCCCAACACTATAATTAGACCCAGTTTTTGTTAGGCATACAGAAATTAAATCCCAAAAATATAATCATGTGCAAATTGGGGACCTAATGAAATAATCCTAGAGCCCATAATTCATAAAACTAATCCGACATAGCACGTGTGATATACATGACATACATAAAGAAGTCACCAATATTTATCCTTATACATAATGGTAAAATATGAGTGTACGTTTCTATGTAAGGGTAGTTCCCTATCTACATCAATGTCAGAAATAAAATTATAAAGTTTAGATAATATAACATATGGCTTTCCCTAGTTATGTAAAAGTAATGTGAGAAGTACACTGGAAATGTAAAGGTGGGTTTAGAAATATATTACCTACATGAAATTAGTAAAGAAATATAGGAGCTATATGAAGGTGATATATGATTTATACGACTATGTAAAGGTCATCTTTGATTTAGATTACCTATGTGAAGGTAGTGAGGGATTCGTGAAGGAGTTTTATTGGTAACATGGATTTAATAATGTCTTATAATGGTAATGAGGCAATGCATAAAGGGATATCAATATTTGAACTACTTATTTATTTATTTCAATGCACTATGTTAAGGTAATATAAAATATTGTTGTGAAACATAAATAATAGTTACGCTACTACAGTTGATTGGTTTTGAATGTGCAGTTGTTCTAGGATTGTTCATGTGTTTGATCACATGCAGTAGATAAAGAGTTATTCATGTTTTCAATCATTGAGGTGTTCATCTGGTCAATCTAGGTTAGTAAATGCGGCTGGTCAATTTTTATAGTTGACCTTGTGGGAGATGAACTTACTTATAGAATTTGTATATTCTGATGAAATTAAATCTTACAATTCATGGAATGTTGTTATCAAATGAAAAATAAATTTCATAATGATTATCACAATGAAGGATGTTTTTTGACTGAGTTTGGATTCCAAAATCAAAAGTATATATATTCATGTTTGGAACATGTTATTATTTTGGAATGAAAAAAATAAAGTCATCACCATGACATAGTGATTTTTTATGGTAGTTTTGTTGACTATATTTGAAATTCGATGCATCTATGTGAAAAAAAATCTAAGAGACATCATAGGTTATCCAGTGGTATTTCATGGATTCATGTAGAGTTGGATGGTTTTTTAATGGATTTATATATAGCATGAGTTAAGGATATAATGGAGCAATTATTTTTCAAATATCATGTGGAATAAAATATATATTCTTCAGGTAATTCAAAAATTGGTTTAAATGAAAAAATAATTGATCCGCTTTGAGATTTTATGAATCAAGAAGAAGGATATCCTACAATGACTTCAGTTAATATTAAATTTGAAATAATATTCTAGAATATATGAGTATAATATTCATGGTATTATTGTAAATATATATTTTTACAGGTATTAAAAATATGTTATTGAGATTATTTAAAACTAACATACATTGTGTGAGAGATTTTTGAGATACTGATACATAAAATTATTGAGGTAAGAGGAGGAGTTGAAACCATGAGAAATTTTTCTATAGTGAACCCAATTATTCGATAAAATTATAAAGAACTAGATCACTCAATATATGGTAGGAATTTCAAGGCCAAAAATCTATTGTGATAATCAATTGAATATCTAGAAGAATAATTACATGTGTAGGATTTATGATTTAGTATGATCGTGAAGGTAAATATATTTCTCTAGAGTCCTATAAGAATATTGGAGTTTAAAAATATCATTAAACTAGAGGATTAATGTTGAAGTAGAATATTTTGACTAAGGATTATAACCAGTTGTTAGAGGCTTGTGATTGGGGTTTCTAACCAATCACTGATGAATTTAAATGTTCATGTCTAACTAGTTGTTGAAGAATGGTAAGTAGTGTGTATAACCACTTATGTATAATTAGAATGTGAATGATTATGTTTTTTCTTTGAAATATATAAATATCATGTGTTTTCCATTTATTATTATAATTGAAAATGAGATGATTTTGTGAGACTTGATTAAGAGGATCATGAAATTTAACTCACTCAATAGGTTGTATTTAGAATAATAATATTTTGTAAAAGTAATATATTGTTTCACCCTACCCCCTATAATTGGTCATATGACGTGGGGAGGTTTATAGAACCTACAAAAAATTCAACGTGTTTACAAGAATTTTTTGGAAAATTAAAAATGTGGGTTTATGGGTTGTGGTGGGAAATGATAGAAAAGGTGGCTGGAGTGGAGTTTTTTTAAGGAACCTGGGGAATTACCATTAAATAGGGAGAAATCATGGATAATAAATTTGAAATAGGTTATGAATCCAGTCAACATATGACCTTATAAATATTCTTATTTCATGAATATTAATATTGAAAAATATTTTCAAAGGATTTTTTAATAGGGTTTCATCAGACATATCACCAGACCATACTCTATCCCAATAATTTGAGTAAAGAATAATTTCATATGGTAGATAATGTCTATGGATTATCGAGTATTCAATAGTTTGGAGGTGATATACATATACCTAATTTTAGTTATAGGAGAGATGATGGATGAGATTCGTAGAGCAGAATACTTCATAAAGGTGGATTTAAAATCATATTTGCACTGGGTATATCTTAAAGATGCATATATGGGAAGAATCTATTCAAAACTCATGAGGGGGAATTATGAATACCTTTTTATATTTTTCAGATTGATCAATGAACCTATAACTTTATATGCTATTATGAATGTGGTATTCTAGGATTTGTAAATGTAGAGTTTTTCTATGTTATGTGATGATGGAGTGGTGTACAATGAGGGATGTAATCAACAACTAGATAAGGTGTGATAATATCAATAAATGTTTGTGGAAAATGAACTATTTAAAAAAAGGGATCTTCCAAAGGGAAGTCTATGGAGTATTGAGGGAATAGAATTTTAGGTGAAGGAGTTTTTATGGATCCCAACTAACTAGGCACGGTTTAATTGTGGAATGATATGGGAAAGTAAAGGAAGTGATGGGGTTTTAGGTATAACTAGATACATTAAAATTATCAAGGATAATTGAATAACTAAAAGACCCCTCAATGATTTGACTAAGATTTATGGGTTTAAATAGACACATGAAACTCAAAAAATAGTTAAAACACTTAAGAAAAAATGACTACTACACTAGTTTTCTGCATTTCATATTTTTCAATGGAATTTTAAGTGTTGTGTGATGCCTCCAGTTTATGAGTTTGAGATGTGTTAACCCATGAAGCGAGGCATCTTAACTATTTTAGTAAGGTGTTATCTGAAGAAAATCTAGAAACATTAGTATATAAAAAGAAGTTTATGGATTTAGTGCTAGCAATCTATCACCAAAAAAAATATTTGATGAGAAGGAATTTTGAGGTATACATAAATCATTATAGACTTTTGAATTTTCTTATTCAAAGGTTAGATTCAATTAATCGTCATTTTTGGAAGGCTATGTTACTATGATATGATTTTATAGTGAGTTATAAGCTAGGGAAATTAAATATTTTCATTGATGTTATATTTGGTGTGGAATAGGGAGGATATTATGTGCACATAGAAATTTTAGAACCTAATTGGGAGGATATTAATGTGTTGACAGAAGAGTCAATGAAAGAAGTTATACTAAATGAAACTATAGAAATATTATAATGTGGTTGTGCCAAAAATGAAGGATATTATTTTTTAAATGGATTATTGTTCTATAACAATAGACTAGTCTTTCCAGAAGGATTAAAATTAATTCCAAATATATTAAAACATTTTTAACATTGGTGTATCCTAATCCTTGAATAATTTTTGTCCAACTATGGGTGGATCATACAAAAAACACAAGTCTACAACTTTAACTAGGAACTGAAGAAATGTTAACTGAATATATAAGAGTTAACAATTGATATGAATAGGGAACTACCATAGGGAAAACATGTTCAATATTGAAATTTAGTTGATTAGACTTTGGTAATGGTGGTATTTTATCTCAATTTACTTAAATACACAAGTTACGATATTAGGATGGACTTATTTTGCAATTACAATCAATATTTCACTGTTTTCTTCCTAAAATCATTTTAACCTATGGTTTTTTTTGAGATTATACCTTATAATTTCTAATACTAATTTTTCTGATGTGATTCTACCTCTTTGTGTGAGTATGTATTTATTCCCAAACCATCTTAGTTGTTGGGTATCATTTTATTATTATTCTTCTTCATTTTATTTTTTCTACATTTTACACTCATTCCTTATATTGTTCAACGTTGTTGCCATAACAATTCCACAATAACTATTATGACTACTTGAGTTAAAAATTTCAAGGTTCTATTTATCAAATTTAATGATTGGTATGGAAGAAGGGAATGTGAAGATCAATTACTTCAGAGAAACTAATTTCGATACTATAGGACATAAATATATTTATTTTTAAAATTTTCAATTACCAATTTTGGGTGAGAAACCAATATATTTGGAGAATAATGACTTGTAGGTAATAGATATATAGTTTTATGGAGTTATTCTTGTAAAAACCCAACCCTAGTAGCCTGGAGATGAAGGTTACTCTACTAATTTGGCATAAGATACAAGAAATGTCATCCGGAAGGATGGAATAGTTTAGTAGTCATGGTAAAGTGGATGCATATATGATTCCCATAAAACATTTTAAAAGAATAATTTATAAATATATTTTTTCAAAAATTTCATTATTACCTCTAACATATCAATTCATATCATTTTCAATACACTTTTTATATTCCAGGTAAAGAGGATGAAATAAGGGTGATCTCAAATGATCGGTTAGTGTTAAGTACAATGGAAGCTATCATGAATCAATAATAATAATCATAATGGAATGGTAAATAACTATACAGATATTCCATTTAAAAAATAACTTGACTATAATGATTATATATGAAATAATATATATATAATGGTAAATATATAAAAACACATTCCATTTAATCAATAAGATGAGCACAAAATGCATCCATGGATAATATCATTGTGAAAATATCCGTGATAATAATAACGAGATTCTTAATGAAGAAAATTTTAAAATATTTGATTACATGATCACACATATTATGATACCTGTAATATAAATAACATTCAAAAGATTGTTTAAATAATATAAGTAAATTCCAATTTAATTTTAGCTTACTGATTCACTTCATGAGAATACTGATGCATTGAGGGACTATATAATTTTGGTACCCACCTATCATAGTATGTCCAAATAACTCCTCATATGTATAATTATATATTTAATTCATGAATCAATATGCCTTATTGAAATCAATCTTTGTTGAGTACAGAACATGGATTAATAAAAAATTTCCCAATTAAATCCAATAAATTTCATAATAAAACACTAAATGTAAAAAATTTATATATTTTAGGAAATAATGATAACCATGACATAAATAATATTTATATTTATGTTAAATTGTATTTAACACAATCATAATAAAGTGAATGTTTCAATGAAAAGTTAATGACTATATAAAGGTATTAAGAAATTTAATTTTAATTCTTTCCTTGGTCGAAATGATAATAAACCACCCACAAAGAGAATAATTATTGTATCAATAAAAAATATAACTAGTGATTTATAAGTAAAATAAATATTTTTTCATTTATTAATATAAATACCTTACAAATATCCTTAAAAACAATCTTTATGAAAATAAAATTTTCAGTTTGAAAATACTTTTAAAATAAAAAAAGTTAAAATAATATTTTGAAAAAACAATTCCTTGAAAATAAACTTTGAATCATATAAAGGAATTTTTAAAACATTTTGTGGTCATGAAAACATGAAATTTTGTACGTATTGAGTAAATTAAAACAATGACTCCATTTAAATTTTCTTTAAATGAAAAAAAATGAACTTTTTTTAAAAACGACATCAATATTCATTTTAAAAAAATAAAAGTAAAAAATGTGTAAAAATTTCATTAATAAATAATTTCAAAATGGTTATAAACATTTTTTGAAGACATGGTTTTATAAGAAAAAATAATTCTTACCAAAGAGATAATTTAAGGCATATTTTATGAAAATATATTTTCTCAATTACCTTAACATCCAAATAGTGTAAAAATGGTACTATTCATAGAAAATATCATGAATAACTAGGTTTGAATAAAATGAAACAGTTTTACTAGATATTCTTTCAATAATTTCCTTAAACATAAATTCAAGAATAAAAAATCTCTATTATAATGAGATTATGAAATAAACCCTTAGAATGATCATAATGTTGAAGTGGGAATTAATAAATGAATCGATTGTATGTATCAAATGTAAATCCACATGGAATACATTTAAATAAAACATAAGATAATCAAAAATAATTAAACACATAATCTTTTAATAATAAATACAATTAATTACTAATGTATCCGAATGAAAATAAATTGAGTTATGAAATTCATTACCTCATGGAAACATTTAATTCAAATACCCTTGGATGAAATAATTTAAATTGAAACTCAAAATACCTTGAATTATTAAGTAATAATGATATTAAATGTCAAAAACATAATAATATATTGGTTTTAAACATTTTATTAACATATAAAAAACCATAATAATATTTTTAATATGATATATTACTTTTTATAACATCTTATCACTTGTTTGTTAACAATCATTCATTATTACTATTGTTTTGGGTGTTAATTGTCTTGATTTCTCATGCATTTTTTCCATGAAAATTATGACTCAGGAACATAGGATATAGTTTTTTATTATACAAAATTATATTAATTTTTAAATATTTTTCAAATAATTAATCTTTATAACAATTCTTGAAAAGTGAACCCATAAAATGAATCATATTGCTTTATGGAGATGGTAACTCATACGTACACACAAGTGAAGATATCATTTCTTAATGGATGAAAGGGTATAGAAGATTTTGATATATTAATTTTAAATAATAAATATAAAATCATATATATCATGTATATTAATTAAATTTATCCTTTATTACAATCCTTGTAAAGTGTTAGTGAAAATGAATCGCATCACTTCGTGAGGCTGTAGTCCACCGTACACACGACCGACATGATCATGACCCCCAAAAAATGAATATTAAGAATGTATATATGATATTATTATTAGATAAGTATAATAATTTTATAATTATCATATATATATATTATATCTGTCCTCATACACAATCATGATAGGTGTTGATGGAAAATAAGTCACATCAGTTCGTGAGGCGGTAATCCGTCGTACACATGACTAAAATTTTCATTTCCCATTTGTGGGAAGAGGAGATGAATATTGGTAAAAAACTAAAAAAAATAAAATATAATTATATTATATATACTGGTGTTATTATATCATCGTTATTGAATAATATTATAATGATTTGGAAGAATAAATAAAAAATACATGTTTAAGAAGATTACTTCTTCTTTTGAAAACTCAATTAGGTGTTCAACAAAATCCTTCCTATGATGGATTGATAGTCACAAAAGGCCTCTAGGATGAGGTAATTATTAAATTTATTTGGGTGTTGATTTTTTGATACAAAAATATTTGGAAGTGTGAAGCAGATAGGAGAGGAGGTGGCCTTTTATAAGTGGGGGAGAATGATGCACTAGGAATTTATTAAATGAATCAATCATACCCATGTTTTTCTCATGAAAAAAAGGCTTAAAATGGTACCTTATAAGATATTATATGATATAAGGTTGAAATATTACCATAAAATATGACATTTATATAATTTTAGGTCATTTTAACCATTAAAATTTTAGTTTAACCCCCAGTAAACTCATTATTACCTTTATAGTGGCAACTAAAATTTAATTTTTTTACTAATAATTATGGTAAAAAATTAAGTTGAACTTATTATATAACATAATTTATTTTTATTCTAAATATATAATCCATTTTTTCTATATTAAATTCATATAAGTTCACAATTCGATTTAAAATTAAACCCACAAACAAATGGATTTTCCATGGAAATAATTTCAAAAGTTTAAAATGTTTTTAAATCAAAATTCAATATAAAATTGAATAAAATTATCTAAATTAGTTTAATTGTAACAAAATTTAACTAATTTAACTTTAAATATAATTTAAAATGTAATTTAACTTTGTAAATAATTTAAATGAAAAATAATTTTTTCAATAAAAAGTAGTATTTTCACTATTTATAAAAAAATTATTCTTTTAATAAAATTCTAAAAACTCACCAAATTTTTTTTAAATGTATTATTAAAAAATTAATTTTATTATTTAAAATATATTCACCAAAATAAATTAAAAAATTTAAATGATGTTTTAAATTTGTGAATATATTGCCTTTTAGAAAATACCTTTTTTTAAAACATTTTTTTTCTTACAAATGATTCTTATTTTCATTATAATCACTAGATAACAATTGAATTAAATTTTTACTTTTTTATCTCATATAATCTTAATACTTTTTTGAGTCCTATTCATACCCACTAATTTAGTAGCTAAGTTATAACAGTATACTATATTGTGGTTCAATTAGATTCGGGGTAGTATGTTCTACAAGCTATCAAAGAGATTGGATTTATTTAAAAAAATATCATAATTTATTGTGGTGATAAATTATATTCAAGGATTAGTTGTGAGTTTCATATATTCATTCAAACATTATGTTTCTATTTTAAAATTACATGTTTTACATTCTACCCCTTAAATAAATGGTTTCCCCACAATTTAATCTTGATCTCAAAAATAAAGGGTTTGACAATTGAAAATCACATTCTTGAAATACCGTATCATGAGAAGGGTTAATAACAAATACTATTGATAATAGATAAAGGGAAGTATGAGGATAATATGGAATAATCACATATCTATATTTCCATATAAGATAACATTAGAGGGAAGTGGAGATATGGATATAGAAAAAAACTGTAAAGCATTATATAGAGTGATTGAGGACATTAATCACAAAACCATAAATATTTGACGACATATGGGACAATTTAATTCATAATGTATGGTGGTAATAGGATAACATTCTTATCTATCCTTTTCTTATATTTTAGGAATTCTTTTTCTATCATATTAAATAATACCATAAAAGTACATGATATTTGTTTGTCTTCTTAGTACAATTTAATACTTTGGTTTTGATTTGATTTATTACTGTATCAAATGAATATATGAAATGAATTTTTTTACACCAAAAGTACTAAATTTAACTTTTAATGGACCATGTAATCCATAAAAGAATAATAGGCTATTTTTCTTATGTTTACTAAAATAAAAATTGTTAACACAATATAAGTCAATACCAAAAATGAATAAAACTTTATATTAATATTCAAAGAAAATGTTCAACTTAAATCATTTCATAAATAACCCTATATCCCAAATAACCTCAATATTCAGTAATTTAAATCTATTATTCATGTTAAATCATAGGTTATATCTTAGGGTTCATATACCTTAACCTAATTAAACATTTCTTGAAGTCAACATAATATTTATCTTTTAAATTGTCTTAGTAAATAAAATTTCATGTCAACCAGAACATCATGCAGGCCAGTGGTAGGAATAGAACCCTTATCATGCATCATTTTTGGGTTTATTCCCCATAACCAAGCCAAATGATACATCTTTTCACCCAGCCTTCGAGTTTTCCTCTTTATAAAAATATATAAATATAATTCTTATAATGCTATGAAAATAATATTATTAACATCCTAAAATAAAATTATTTGTTAAATAACATTTTTACTATGGTTTTCAATAAATTATATTTTTACATAATGTCTAATAATAATATTTGACTATTATTACTATTTTATTACTGACCATATAAATCCTAATGGTTATTAATAAATTTTAACTTATATCTTCAAAATATACAAGGATTATTCCTCAAATAAACTTTTCACTAAAATAAATACTAAAAAATCATTTAATTCTCATATCACTATGGAATATACTTGCTTAGTTCATAATATCATAATATAAAATTCAATATCTGATGTAACACTTAACATAAATTAAAAATTAATGAATTGTTAATATTAGAATCACAATAATGGTTTATTTGGGAATATTTATAAATCGTATAAATATAATAATATCATTTATAATGGTTTGTAAATAAAATGTGAATTAACCACATCATATCCCCAAGGAGTGTCAAACTAGGTGTGTAGTTTGAATCATATTCGTGTACTAGGTAATGCTCGAGTCAATCCCAATGTGACTTTTTCAAATATATTACCCCTAGGTATATCTATACTAGAATCACATCCACTTGTAATATCTTGTCAGATAGTTATTTATAAGAGATACAACATAATCTCTACCTTACCAAAAACGTATGACGCTTTTCTATACTTATCCTCAAAATAAATCATATCATTATGTTCCCTTATTTATGTTTTCATAAATATAGCTCCCAAATATTTATACTAAAATTCCTCTAAAATGAACTTTAAGGACCCGAACGCCAATAGCTCCAAGATGGTGGTTAAATTAGTACTTTGGCATAAGATAAAAGTGATCAAATCCTAAAGGACCAAATGGTTTATTTGTTTTTATAAAATAGAAATATACATGACTACTATAATACATTTGAAAACATAAATTTCAAAAAAATTTATAATTTGATTATTCTCTCTATGTTATCCTCGATAATCATTCTTAGTACACTTCTATGATTCCTGGGAAAGGAAAAAAGAATAAGGGTGAGCTCAAATACTTAGCATCAGTTAAGTATGATGAAGGATATCATGAATAAATCAACATAATCAACATGGAATCGTAAGTAACTATACACAGAAGATATTTAATAAATAATATGACTATCAAGATCAGATATGGAAAAATAAATATGGAAAGGTAAATATTTGAAAAGACATTCATTTTAATCAAATACATGGGAAAAATTCATCTATGGATAATATAATTTCAAAAATATCATCAATAATTACTTAATTAAATCATAATAAATTAAACTCTTAATTATTGGATTCCATGTTCTCATGAATTATGATATATCTACTATCAAGACCTTTCATGAGATATTTTAAATATTTCGGGTAAAAAATCATTTAAAGCGAGCTTGTTAATTTTCCCCATGGGACTATTAATGCATCGACGGGGTATACAATTATAGGACCCACCTATCACTATAGTTCCAAATCATTGCTAAAATATCAAATGAACGATTTATATCATGAATCAATAAGCCTTATCAGCAAAAATCATTATTGAGTGATTAATACAGATTTATTAAATTTTTCACAAGTCAATAAAATAAATTTCATAATAAAATTCAGTATGTAAAAAATTTATATTCATTATCGAATAATAATATCCACGAAAAACGTAAATAGATATTCAGGGTAAATGAAATGTAAAATTATGACAAGAAAGTTAATGTTTCAAGGGAAAGATAATGACTAAAAAAATGAGTAAAGAAATTGAATGTCGAAACTTTCCTTGGTCAAATTTATCATAAAACATTGATAAAAATTAAAAATATGGTATCAATACAACATATCCCAAGTTTATTATAAGTAAAATAATGGTTTTTTGTCATTTATGAATAGAAATACCATACAAATATCATTAAAAATGTTCATGAAGAAAATATCATTTTCACTTTGAAAATATTTCAAAAAATAAAATTTGACAAAATATTTTGAAAATCACTTTCTTTGAAAATAACCTTTGAAACATATAATGAATTTTTTAAAACATTTTGTGGTTATGATGGAAGTAAATTCCATACATACCAAGTACGTTAAAGAAAATATTCCACTGAAATTTTTTATAAAATCCAAACTATCAATGTTTTGAAAATGATGTGATTATTTAATTAAATAAATTTTCCAAAAAGTCAAAATGGGTAAAAAATTAATAAATAAATTTTCAAAGGTAAAAAAAATTGAAATCATTTTTATAAAACATGGTTTTGGAAGATAATAAATTTTAACTGAACAGATAAATAAAGTCTCATTTTTTTAAAAAAAATATCAATTATTTTAACAACAAAATATCAGGAAAATTGTACTATTACATTAAAATATCATGAATTGCAGGAGTATAATAAAATGAAATTTTTTTATATAAAAATTATCAAATAACATCCTTCAAGGAAAAGTTAATAATAAATTCTCTTGATAAGAATAGGATTGTGAAATAAACCCTTACGAAGATAATAACTTTGGATTGAGAATTTATCAATGAATCAATTATATGTATCAAATTTAAATCCATAAAAAACAAGTGAAAATGAGGAATAATATAATAAAAACTCATTAAACACATTATATTATATTATTAAAGACAACGAAGATGTAGTATATCCCAATGAAAATAAATTGAGTTATGAAATTATTTACCACTTGGAAACATTAAGGTAAAATAAACTTGTTTGTAATAATTCAAATTTAACCATAAAATAACATGAATTATTAATAAATAATTTTATTTCATGTCAAAGTGATAGTATATACACCACATGAAATAAATTAGTTTCATAACATTAGAAAATTCCTCAATGAAATGAAATTGAGACGATGTCCCTTAACTCACATTTCCCTTAGTTGACAACACATTAAACTCATTTAAATTTATTTTAAACATGTTATTAACATATATCAGAAACCTAATTATATTTATAATATCATATATGGTATTTTTATAACATTTTATCACCTGTTCATTAATAATATTTCATTATTACTATTATTTTTGTGTTAATTTCCTTGTTTTTCACAAATATGTTATTTGATGAATGTTTCATATTTTGAAAATAGGAAATAGTTACATCATCTCCCAACTAATTTTAAATTTAAAATATTTTTTATTAGATATATATTTATAACCATTCTGGAAAATTGTACATAGAAAATGAATTGCATCACTTCGTGGATATGGTAAGATGTATGTATGCACGAGAGATGATATAACTTCTTAATATAGGAAGGGCTGAGGAATTTGGTGATATATTAATTTTCCATAGTTAGTATAATTTCATATATATCACATATTCAATTAAATTTATTCATTATTACCTTCTATTTAAAGCATTATTGAAATCAAAACACATCTTTTCACGAGGCGGTAGTTCATCGTACACACGAAAGTCATTATCGTATCCCCCACAGAATGGAAAGTAATAAGGTATATCTGATATTAGACTAATATGATTAAATTTTTATTTACAAATTCACTTTTGAGTAAATTTGGTAAACCATATATGTTAATGGGTGAAATATTTAAGCACCATAAGAAATCAATATGTCGTCAATTGTGAGAATAAAGATATTGGAATTGCATACCGGATATAGCCCCCAATGAAGGGTGTGGGCCTTTGTATCCAGATGAACTTTGACAATGTTTTCAATGTATATAAAAAGCCTATCCCATATATGGATGTAATCCTTTTCATAGATCTTTCTTTCATTGATGGTTCATGCTATTAGAAGGTCTTGTTTGTAGATCCGGTCCCTTTGATTTTTTCTGAAATCACCTCAAAGATCTCTCTCTTTGATTTTGTTCTTCTCCTCTGAGGCCATGAACTTAATTGTGTCTACCTGAATTTCTTCATTTGAAGATATATAGATCTTTAGAAGTTCCTTACCATTTTACTCATCCACATTTCCTAATTCCTCCACCTGATTTTGTATTTTAGTATCCCAACTCTCAATTTGTTGGTTTCCTTTTTGAATAAAAATTCTCTTCTTACAACCCTGAACCCGGTCCACAGTTAAATATGCCATCACCTTGGACAAACTAAGAGACAACATCTCCATCGGCTTGGGCAGTTGAGAATAGTCCTTTTAGCCTTTGGACTTCTTCCCCTCAACCACAATCCATCCCCCTACGTTGCTAGTCCACTTGTGACCCTTCTTCTTCCATGGACTATGAATCCATCTGACATGAGTTCCTTCTTAAAAATACAGGAATATCTAACTAGAGATATCTTCCTCATAATTAGCGCCAGATAAAAGAGTTTAATGCACTTTTACTTCCTCTTGCATCTCCTTACCCTGGATTAGACATCGCTCATGTTAAGAACCTTCCTCATCTAACCCATCATACTGAATACTTAACATTAGAGATTTATTACATTGCCTAAACCTCTTCCTAAGCTCTGCCTCCTCTTAGAGGCGTGACTCTAGGGACCCGTGCCCCTTTCCACCATTTAACACACCCTCATATCAGATATTATGATTTCATAATTTTAGTAATTTTAAAATTATCATATATATGTATATATACATTATATCAATCAACATACGTAATCATTATAGGTGTTGATGAAAAATGAATCACATCGGTTTGTGAGGTGGTAGTCTGTCATACACATGATTGAAAATATCATTTCTAATTTGAGGGAAGATAATATTGATATTGTTCTTGTCCTTAACAAAATAACATTTCATCATATTAGATATAATATAGTTATTATAACTTTATTACTGAAAAACATTTTAATGAAGTATGAGAAGAAATAAAATAAAAAATAACTTTTAAGAACATTACCTATTTCTCTGAAAAATCCTTCATATTTTCATCAAAATCATTCCTAGGTTCAATTTATGATAAAAATAAGGATTGAATTATGTTGTTATGTAATAATGTATTTCTTTTAATTAAGTATTCTTTGATACAAATTTCTATGAAAGTATGAAAATGGGAGTAGAGTAAGTGTCCTTTTATTGGTGGTGGAGAAGGGCACACTTTAAATTTTTGAAAAGAATATGTCATATCCAAGTTTTTTTTCAGGAATGAAGTATCCAAAAGGAACCTTGATAGAGTGTAGGTGATATATGATCTAAATATGTTGACACAATATAAATTGGGAAAGTTTTAACTCATTTTTACCCTTTTTATTAGATTAACCTCCAATAAAATTATTTTTACCCCGACCATAATATTTAATATTTAATATTTTTACAGTTGATATGGGTAAAAATTTCTGTTCAACTTATTATAAAAGATAAATTATGATTATTATAAATATATAATATATTTTTTCAAATATAATTTAAATATTTGGAATAATTCAATTTAAAATTATTCCTACAGAAGCGTTGAAAGAATAGTTTTTACAAATGAACACTTTCAAAAGATTAATAAGTTTTGATATTATAATTAATTATGAAATTGATTATAATTACCTAAATTAGTTAATTTCTAACATAATTTATTCTATTACAATTTAAAAATGACCTAAAATATATTTAAGCATTATAAATAATTTAATCAAAAGGGAAATTTTTAAATAAAAAACACTATTTTTCCCTATTCATAAATAATTTAATCTTATCCGGTTATTCTAGAAAATTCACCCAAATATGATTTTGTCACATATATTTAAAAAATAATTTTATCTTCTCAAATAAATTTTCCAAAATGGGATAAATATAATATTAAATTATTTTTTCAAAGAATGACTGAACATCCTTTTAGAAAAATTAGTTTTAGAGAAATAATTTCTTTTTAATTAAAATGATTTTAATTTATTTCTAATCACTATATAAAAATTTAATTTAATTTTTAAATGTGTAAACCATGTAATTTTCATAGTGTAATTATTAATATTCATACACGCCAATTGAACACCTAGCTTATAACGGTATGCTATATTACAGTTCATTTAGGCTTGGGGTTGCGTGTCCCATAAGCTATTGAAGAGATGAATTTATTTAAAAGGAAAGACATATCAAGGTATTAAATTATCTTATAATATTAGTGATTCATATCATATACTATATACAAAAATTATGTTCCTCTTTTAAAATCATAGGGTGTTACAATGTGCCCTAATTTGGCCAAGAATATGGTGTTCAACATCAGAGAGGAGAATACAATGGGTGAGATGATGAAAGATCTCAAGAATATGTATGATAAGACTTTTGATTAATTTTTTTACCTTACGTTAGAATATTATTGATGGGAATTATATTTCTGCTCACATCTACAAATTCAACACCATCACAAGTTAGTTTTCATTGGTGAGAATTATACGGGATGATGGGGTTTGTATTCTGGATTTACTATTTTTTACCTAATCATTTGAAATCCACTTTAACCATCATGAGTAGTTATTTGGGGAATAAAAATTTTGTTCTAAAAGTATTCTCAATCTTGATCCATAATTATGATGTCCCAAGAAAATGATCAGGTGGATTATCCGATTCTGCATTGAACATGGAAGGAATAGAAAGATATGTGCAATGAGATAATCCTAGAGGAGGATCAAAATCAAGAGTAAAAAATGAATAAAATAAAAGGAGGACTTTTTATACCTACTAGATTTTTTGGAAGAAAGGAAACATCATGGAGTCTATAGAAAAATAAAAATTTCTTGAAACTAATACACCAAACACAATCTGTGAAGGAACGATAATGTGTAACTGATAATCATGGATATCCCTATAGAGAATTTGAATTTGTACTTAGGGGAATATTTTAATTCCACTTTGGATAATGTTTTATTAAAAAATTATATATGTGGAATTTTTGGAATGGTACATACTGTTAATAATAAAACCGTAAAAATTATTGGGATGCGAGATACATGCATAAAAACCATCAATGAAAGATTATTGGTTTCATAAAATGTAATGAATATCCCTGAAATGAGAACAAATCATATTTCTATATAGCATCTTGGTGAAGCAGGTTTTGGTGAAACATTAATTGTTGGTTCATGGAAGATTACTAGGGGAGATATAGTCCTATCTTTTGGAGTAAAGAATGAAACCTTAAATAATATGGTAGATAATTTAATGGATAGTCTTGAAAAAAAAATCTATTGGGGATTCATGACTATGTAACTACAAATTAGGAAACATTATAGAGATGAGGATGAAGGTTCTCACATTAAAAGTAATTCTACCAGATCAAAAGTTGATAGAAGTTAGATTGTGTGAAGATTGTATCTCAAGAAAGCATAATAATTTATCCCTTGTAAGAGGAGGTAGAACACCAATGTGTGGTAATGTGGAGCTGGTGCACACTGATATTTATGTACTATTGTAGTATTTTCCCTTGGAGGGTCATAATATTATTTAAAATTTATTGATGAATCAACATAGAATAAATTATTTTACCTTCATAAAATAAAATCAGTTGAGTTTAACATGTTTTAGAAGTGAAAAAACATGGTGGAAAATGATTTAGGATCAAAGATAAAATGTTTTAGGTGTGAATATGCTAGAGACTATTATGGTAATGATTTTAGATAATTTAATGGTAATTATGGAATCTGTTGGGAGAAGACTCTTCCAAGTAAACCATAATAAAATTGTGTAGGTGAAATGATGAACATGACACTAAATGAATCTATAAAAAGTATGAGGTTTCCATCAGGGTTACCCAAGCTTGTTTAGGTAGAGGTAGTGAACATGGTAGTATGTCATATCAACAGGAGTCCATATATAGAAATGGGGGTATTTCTACTAGTGGAGTAATGGTTATTAAAGGAGATAAGGATAACTCATTTACTAGTCTTTGGTGGTTTATAATATGTGTATATACACATATATATGCTAATTCAAGGGAAAATATTGATGTTAATTCCAAATATAATTACGTTATTCGATAAATTTTTGAGGTGGTTGGTTATCATTATCAAGATGATAATGAATAGATAATCATTAGAATATGGATCATGATATTTATTGAAGGTGTCACGTACACATACAATAAATTAGTTAATTTTTATTCTGGGAATAAAAAAAATTAGAGTGCCAAGATAAACTTGAGCTTGATGATGTACTTGAGTATATGACACTAAAGCCATTGGATTCTACTCCTATAGTGAACTGTAGGAGATAAAAAAGGGTGAAGATACATGTGCAGAGGCATTCATCATCCCTATGTTATCTGTTAAAACTAAATTTTTAGAACCATAATGTTTTAAATATAAAGTCTAGTTGAAGGAGTCGAACAAGTGGGAACTAGAAATGGAAGAGATTTCATCATTTCGTGATAACAATTCTCAGTACCAGACACATTTTCCAAAAGTAAGGAAACAATTTTAGAATAAATAGTTATTACTACACAAGTAATAACATGATTGTAAGATTAGATACATGGAATGGCTCATGGTGAACTATTTTCAACATAAGAAATGTGTAGAATTCACTAAAATTTTCTCACATGTAGTGAAGATAACCACCATCCAAGTGGTTCTTAGTACTCACTACTATATATCCCACAATATTAAATGTTACAGTTTATCAGTGTAAAAAAATGTGATAAATGGTGTTCATTTTCCATTGCTATCTAAAAGCGTAGATAATAGAACACCTTAGTTAGTGATTGTTTAGCTCTTATGATGGTCACTTTTTTGAACTACTAAAGTGTTTACTTTATCAGTTCCATTTTAAAGATGATAAATGTTTTATTTCATTAAAAAAATTAAATCATAAAATATATTTATATATTTATATATTTATATATTTATACTCATATAAATATAATATTTTTATTAAATATTATTATATGACACTGAATATTCATTTACACTTTATATATATTATATTTAGTGAAAAATGGTTTGTAAGATGATGAAAAATCAATATTCATTAATAATTTCATAATTATTATTGATTAATTGTCATTTAAAAGCAATCGAAAGACATTAATATTCAAGAAATTACTGAACGATCTACGATAAGTTGAAAACATGACATGAACTTCAGAAAACCATAACTTTGGATCCGAGTATCTGTTTGGGCTCTATCACATATAAAATAGAATATTGAAAAAAATCATACGGTGACCTTGGTGGACCCTATTTATCATTATTTTGAGGTCAAAAAATTCACAAAGGGCAATCAAAACTGAGTTTTTTTTTGAAAAAATGCCTAAATTTTTGAACATTTGATAGAATTTCATCCTCATTTGAGGGGGAATTTTTAATTTTATCAGTTTAGAATAAATTTATTCTCAGGTCAACCACTCATATGGATATTATTGTGTATAAATTTTATTGTGTTTTAATTTTTAGCATTATTTATAATTAAATATATAAATATATATGTATGTATGTATAGATTCCCAAATTTACATATAATAACTAAATTGTAAAAAAATATATTTAAAAATATTTATATGAAAATTTATTTTATATATATATAAACCATTTGAAAATAATTATTTATTTATTATTTATTTTTAAATAAAAAGTATCAATTGTATTTATCTTATAAAAATTCATTAATATATATATAAATAATTTTTATATATAAATATATGTGTGTCAACAAACAAATATATATTTATGTCTATATTATAAAGTATACAAATTAATAAATATATATCTGTGTGTAAATATTTTTGTGTGTATGTGAGAAATATAAATGTGTATGTGTGTGTGAAATTATGTGTGTGTATGTGGGTTTGTGTGTGTGTTTCAATATTAAGTGAATACATCATATATAAATGAATTTTTATAAATATATCATTATCATTAAATATAGTATATAAATTTATTTAAAATAAATATTTATAAATTAATTATAAAAAATTATATGTAAATATAAAATTATATGTAAATAAGTATAAAATTATATGTAAATAAACAATATAAAGAATTTATTAAAAAATATATTAAAAGATAATAATATAAATGTATATATTTATTTTAATACATATTTAAATAAAAATGAATTATGTTTGTATATATATATAATAAAATACTATATAAATCGTGATGGTGCAGTGGTAATGGTCTTAGGCCTTGAAGGAAAAGGTCGGAGGTTTAATTCCATGAGTGAGAAAAGTTGAAGGGTCTGAAAAGAGCTGATAAAGTGTTTGGAAATAGATGATAAAGGGGGTGATCTCAAGTAAGGTTTTGTACAAATAATGCAGAGGGGGGATATGTAGTGTTGATAAAGCGGGGGTCATATCACTGATAAAAGAGTCTACGTTGAATGAAATTTTTTTTAAAAACAATTTCTCAATTTTATTAGTGCTAATAAAGGCTCCGATGAAAGTGGAATTTATTGGAAATTTTATTAGTACATATTACGTTTATGGAATTAAAGGGTTCTTATCCTTTCAGTTCATTTTACCACTAAAAAACCCCATTTCCATAAATTTGAAAACCACTATTTTTAGTAGGTATTGTTACATCTTAGAATTTACATCTAGAGTAGCTTGATGAATTGTATAATTTCCTACATAGAGATCTGGAGGAGGATGTATATATAAAAATCCATAAGGATATGTTGATTTGCGAAAGGAATACATAGTGTGAAAACTCGAGAAGAGACTTTGTGGGTGAAAGCTGACACCTCGGTAGTGAAAAATTAATTTTGATGTATTCATCAGAAATATCCAAGAAAATGATATATCACAGATCAATGCTTCTATTATAATGGAGAATATTATTTTAGACACGTAGATGTATTTTTTAGAAACATAACCAAAATAAAAAAAATCCTAACCTCCTTCAAAAGTGATGAAAGTATCCACGATTTTCTTGATTCAAGGAATCTCTACCACAAAATCTCTAACCTTCCAAGATTCCAATGATTGATGAGGTGCATCAAAAAAAATTATTATTTAGGAGGAAAAATATTTCACAATCTGATACCTAGATCATAAATTCACCATTCATGTTATGAATAATGAACATATATTATAAATAATATGAAAAATGATAAATGTGTATCATACAAATTATAAAAGAGTATTATTATTCTGCATATAATAATCTAGTTTCTAATAATTTAATTGGAAACAAAGTATAATTACTTGACATATTATTTAGAAAATTCATATATAATATTATTCCTATTTTATATTGAGAAGTATCAGTTATCATGAAATGAGTATTTCATTTTAGAGATTTAGTATTACATATTTAAGATCAAATTTCAGTATCTATATGATATTCATCATATGTATAATTAATTTATTATTGTATGAATACAAAGTCTTTTTAATGTGTTGAAATACATTCATATTGTTTTTTGAAAAATAAATTAGAGTTTGTGATATAAAAATAATATTTCATGTTTGTAGTAGATTTGAAATTATTAGGAAAAAAATTGCAAAAAAAATGAAGAATAAAATAATTTTTTTACCATGGTTATTCTAGTAGAAAAGATGTATTTCATAAATTATCAATTTATGACTCCATAAAATTAAACAAATGAAACTAAGTTATATAAATAATCCATTTTGGTAAAATTAAGCTAATAAAAAAATTATAGTAATAACAACTGTTCTTCAACATTTTTAAATATTATTGTTTAACATTTAATAAATTTGGATATTGGTTTTATTGGATTTAAATAATAAAAAGTAGATAATATTAATTCAAATGTCACAAAAGAAGCTAAGAAAATATATAATCAATTTTTACAAAAAAAAATAATCAATTTTCATTGTTCTATAAATATTAAAATGGTTGTAATTGAATAAGTTATTAAAACAATGGTGTAAAAACAATATATCAAAAATCAGTGTCAAAATAATGGCACAAAAAAAACTTTTTTATTCTTTAAATGGAATCTTATATTAATACTAAACCATCGTGTAGTGGTTTTAACTTTAGATAAATAGTTTTGAATATTTTTTTGAAATTTAAAATCTCTTAAAACTGGAAAGAGATGTAATTTTCGAATGTTAATTTTTTTCTAAGCATTGGAAACTGCAAGATTATATTAATTAACTTTAAAAATATACTAATATAATATATAATATATGTGTTTATATGAAATATTAGTAGAGTCAAATATGTAGTCACAAGGGATGTTGACATCGGACTAATAAAATGGGAAGATGTGAATTGTGTTCATCTGAAATTTAAGGTCATGAATATAAAAATATATGAACAATTATTACATAGTTTGTATGTATAATTTTTTTATATAGTATAACTAAATATTAATAATATTAATAATGAAGTAGATGGTAATTTGTTACACATAATGTATACATATAGTTTTTAGAGAATAAATCACCTATATTTGAATGTTTCGACAAATGGATTGCCAGAATTAAACATAGGTTTCATCGAATTAAGGATTTTTGTAACAATTGTAGTGTCCATAATACATTATATGAAAAATATCTAATTGAATAAATAGTGATTTTTTATATTAGTGATAATAAATGAAAAATTTATATTTTCAATAACTTAAAACTTAGTAATTTTGCATGAACAAGTTTTATAACCAAAGTACTGTTTGACTGTGAGTTTTCATTAATTATAGATCTCACATATTCATAAAAAATCTAGTAACACCTATGACAATGTTTTAGTTATTTAATTCTTATTAATAAGAAATAACAAAGTTTTCCCTAGAAATTTATTCCAATTATGAACAAATATATATTCATTCATATAATAATGAACAAATATGAAACTTTATAAAAATTATTATTAAATATATATATATATATATTAATGAAAATATATAATACTTTTATATTTAATAAAAATATATTAGTTTTTTAATAAATTTAATGTTTTATGTCAAATATTTGAATAAATATAAACATATTTTAAAAAATGTTAACATGTTTGAATAAATTTTATTAAAGATAACAGAAGGGGATAAAAATATAAAAAAATGGGAAAATATGTACCTATATATTGAATTGAATGAAATTACAAAAAAATATGAAAAAATAATTTAGAATACATTAAAAATAATTCTTTGTGTGAAAAAAATAAGAATCCATATGGAAAACAAATATGAACCTGTGTGAAAAAAAACATAAAAAATTATACAAAAATATGAACCTATAAAAAATATTATCGACTAAAATATTTAAAAATTAAATTATAATATATTTATATTTTAAATTATCTTTAATAATTTATGTTAATGTTTTATAATTTTAATATAATAGAATAAATATTTAAAAATTAAATAACTTGGACATTTAATTTTTTTTAGAATCAATTATTGTTGTTGTATTTTAAATATAAAACATTAATATTATTGGGTTTTAATATATATCCTTTATTTATTGAAAATATTATCCATAGATATCATGTTAACCTACTTCCTTGGTCACATTTCTTTTTTGGTTAATGTATTTCCTACATTTTTTTTGAAATTTAGTAAATAATAAAATATAAATTTTTAATGAATATATATTTTTCCAAATAATATTATCAAATTATTGCAATTTGTTAATATTTCTTATATTAAATTTATATACCCAAAAATAATATACACATTAAATAAAAAATATATTATCTTTCATTATAGGAAAGTATCTATTCAAATCATCTAACAGTTACAAAAGAGTTCATTCGTTTAAGAATTTTTCTTATATTAATAATCAATTCTTACTTAAAAATAAACAATATTTTATAAAATTTAAATGATTTATTTAATATTTTGAAAATTATAATATTTTTTATATAATTGTTTTTCATTTTTAGTCTCCTTTTACTAACTCAATATTATTATATGTTAGAGTAGTTATTCAACTACTTTAAAAATTTACTATTATTCCCACCCATGCATTAGAACATCTTTATTCCTTATTAAAAATAATATAAATAATCATAAAATAATATATATATTAATAATATATGAAATAAATATATAATATCAAATTCAAATCATAAAAATTACGTGTAAACATATATATTTTTGAAAATTGAGTTTCAAGGTAACATAAAAATTTATATAAATTCAAACACATTCAATTTTAATTTCTTTCATATTGACATCAAAATAAAGTTTTCACTGAACACGTTTATTGAATCATAGGAATCCTAATCAACAAAACTATCTAGTCGTAGTTAACATTTGTCATATTATCCCTAAATAAAATTTATATCTGAAAATATATTATGATCCACAAGAATAAACAAAGCATATAAGTGATATAAGAAAATCAAAATCAGTCAAAATATTTTTATGATAATTCAAAGAATATGAATTATAAATGTAGAAATGTAATAAGCATTGTAAATGTATTATTTTTGATATTTGTGATCATATTATTGAATAAGAATAAGCATTATAAATATATTTTTTTGTTGATTATCCTTATTTTTTGCTTATATATTCTAAAAATATATTTCTTAACTAAAATGGAATAGGTAAATAAATTGTATAATCATAAACACTAATTAGTAAAACCTTCATTTCATAAGAATATGCTAAAACTTATATGACCATATTATAGTTTTTTCTATTGGTATAATCATAACCACATGTATTTATTTAAATATGTATTTATATATTACAATATATGAAATGAGTATTTATTATATTATTTATAGAAGAATAACCACAAAAATGAGCATAATAAAAATATAATAATAGGTACAAGCACTATAATTTTGATTATGAATATGTATTATACTGTATCTATAAATTTAAGAGCAACATAAGCATACATGCTTTCATGTTGAAAATTATTTATTCATTTCATTATTTAAGTTACATTGTTTTTTAATATTCATAAGACACATAACCTATATTTATAAGGATATATATGTTACAATATTTTGAATCTTTTATATCATAAATAAATATTCATAAAATTCATATGTGTAAGAAAAAATGTTATCCCATTTTTTTGATCATTTTCATTATAATGGAAGTAGATGAAATGGGATATTGAATATCAATGTTTTCTAATTTACCAAAAACAAAATGAATAACTTTATTTCCTATTTTAGTGGAGTCTTGATCATAAAAATATTACAATAAATTCTTCTTCAATAAAGAAGATATCAAGTGATAAAACAGTATTCTATATTGTAATTTAATTTAAAGCACACATAATTCTATATTTTAATTTAATATAAAAATCATTTCTAGGGAAAATATATTTTCATAAAGGGAATATATATTTAATCCATTATGAGTAATTCCTAAATTCTTATTATAATTCAAGATTATGAAAAATTTAGTTTTATTAAAAACAAATTACTTAAAAACATTTTTTTTAATGCTAAATAGTATGAATTTTTAGGGAAAAAATTAGATTTTATATTTAAATTAAGAATATTCTAATTGTTTTGAAAAGTTATGTTGGTGAAAAATTTTAAAGAAGAGCACATTGAATGGTATATTAAACATAAAATAAAAAAAAAATATTTTCATTTCTCTAAATAGAATGAGATGTTTTTAATAAACAAATACAACCTCTTTCAACCAATTTGTAGTTCCCCAATTTTAGAATATTTCATCAAAACCATAAGAAATTTGTTTTGGGTATGTTGAATTATAGTTCATAACTTTTTCAAAAATAATATAAATAATTTTCATCATGTTTCATGTTTCTATATCTACAAAAAGGAATTTCATCATGTTTCTAAATATTAATTTCCTATTTATATACAAAATCACACTAATACCTAGATGTATTAAATAATAACAAATCCAACTGATTTCAAAAATGAATATCTATCAACTTGTTCCAATAATGATGAAAGTATAGAGAAATACTAGCACATAGTGGGTTCGTAATTAAATATAGATAAATAGAAGGCTTCCAAGGAAATCCATTTAAGGTTGATGTTTTTATTTTTCTTATGAAACCTTCAAGTTACTTTTTACATTAACCCCTTAGTGTTCCAATAGATCTATAAAATTTTGAAGAATAACAATTTTTAGAATTTTTAAAAATAACAATAAAAATAAAGATAAACATTCCTCCATATAAAAAAGAAATAATAATTAAAATTATAGGGGAAGGATAAAAAGTTCTAGAATCTATGAATAATAATTAAATAACCATAAAAGTTTATGTTTCCATTCTTAGATAAAGAAACAACCTTATTTTGAAACCATTAAATGTAAACTGGAACCAAAAAAACTGAAATCCCTCAATTACACATATCATGTGACATTTGGGTGAATCAAGGCCATGAACCAATTCCAATTATTTGAATAATGATTTAGTGAGTGAGTACGATAGATAAAAGAGTGGAAAAATAATGATATAGAAAAGCATAATTTAGTAGATTCATTTTCAATTTTTCTATAATTGAGGGAGTTTCTTTCTCCGTATACATAGAAAAATTTATATAAAGCAATATAGAATATAACATTTATTTGTATCCACCTATTACATTGTTAGAGAATCATTCTTAACAATGAGTATTTTCACTTTTTCAACAATAATTTATAATGAAATGTTATTTCATGTTTAGAATATTTAAAATAAATACAGACCAATATATGGTTTTATTGATATCCTATTATTTTTTAGTATCCTAACCCACAAAAAGAAGATCTAAAAAACAACATCTCTAAGAAAAAGTATCCTCAAGTGTCTTGAAAGACACAAACACATTAAAGATCAACACCAAAATAAGACATAAAATATCATAATGCTCTAGTAAATACATATTAGTTCTATGTATTATAGATTAAATTTCATCTACAATACATAAATATAATATAAAATATTAGTTCAGATCTAATATTGATTAAAATGCATATATTTTTATATTTCATATTGTACTATCAATATAAATGTTTCATATTAGAAAAAATGTTAATAGCATTTATGAACTATGATTACCACTACTAAATAACTTACTACACGTTATTTTATTAAATAAAATATAATAAACACCACTTATTTCAATAAAATATTTATGAGAAATCATAAATGTTGAGAACAACATTTAATAAATGATGTAAAATATATTAAAAGAGGTTCTTGAAATAATATATAAAAAAATCTTTTATACATTATCATTTTTGATAATATGTAATGTATAATGGATCCTATATTAAATTTTTAAATTGTTTAACTTTAGGATTCATGAGAAACTATTATTAATTTTTTGATAAATGAAATTTGGTCATTTATTTTTTAGAAAAAAATAGGGATTAAAATATAATGTAAAATAATGTGTGTTTTAATAAATTTAAAATTGTCTAATAATATTGATGCATAAAACTAAATGTATAATAATAAATTTTATATTATATAAATATTGTAAGATTTTATAATATTAAAATAGGATATTATTAATGATTATAGTAATGTTTGAGTTTTTGGAGAATGTATACATAGTTAGCATATTTGTTTCATAGTAAAATTATAGATAAGAAAACTAAATCTTATGAAATTAAAATTATTCACAAATATTAGATTTTATATAGTTCTAATAAAATAATTTTAATATTTTGAATTGTAAAATAATGTAAGAAGAAAAAAATGTAATGTCAATGAAATCAATGTAATGTTTAGTGGAAAATAGTGATAGTATTAACATAAAAATCTATGTGTTTGTGATATTCCATGATATATATTTTATAGATATAGGTTGGATAATAATAAAAATCCTTGGGAAAATATTTAATTTCCTAGAGTACATAATAGAAAAATATAGTTATTTTGTATCATCCTTACTGAGAACCATCTATTTAAAAATTTATATTAATACATAAGGGGCTAGCTAAGAATAATAAATTATGAATATATCAACTAAATTTTAATATGATAACAAAAATAAATAATTGAAATGAACCTGTTGTACAGGATAAATTGAATAATAATAATTCAAATGGATAATAAATGTATTAATTTATGAATATATAACGGTTTTTTTAGACAATGGAAATGGAAATGAGATAATTTTTAAAAACACAAAATAATACGATTTCATTTTACATGAAAAATAAAAATAAAAGAGAAGGAAAATACATTACATTTTTTATTCACCAACTATAAATTGAATTTATGGATCCACAACCATGTAGCATAATATAGAAATAAATCACCCTCATTCTTGGTGTCTAGAAAAAAACTAGAAAATGTCATCATGTAAATTTATATCACTGCATTAAAGGTAAATAGTATAAATAATATAGTATTATTTCTTGATTAAAACAAAAAATATAATATTAAAATATAATTTCAGTAGGAATTATTTTATAAGGATCATAACAGAAGTATGATATTCAATAATTAGAACATATAAAATACAATGAAATAAGAAAAAAAATATTTTTCATATTGGTGTTGAACAAGAAAGTGAATATCTTATGTATTAATTATTGTTCCACAAAAATTCAAATGGCACATGACTATAAAATTATGAGTATACATTCAGTAAAAAAATCTAAAGAACATATTGAATCCATTAACAAAAATTGTGTCCAAATTTTCTCGAAAGTGTTTAGAAAATATTGTATCTTAGCTATACGAATTTGTCGAATAGTTTCACATATTGATATTCAAGAATATCTGTTAAAAAATATTTTAATATAATGAATAGAAAAATAATGAAGAGTATTAATATAAAATTGGATATAAATTAAAATTTATAAATTTATAAATAATAAATGGAAGAAACTGAAAATAGGTTACCTTAGGAAAAAGTAACTAGGCTAATATCAGAGTATTGGGAATGAAATTGATGAAATCCTATTAAACATAAAAATATTTAATTGACACATATTTAAAAAAATAGATTCATTTTGTTAAAATATAATAACTTATTTTCTACTAAAAATGATATTTAATGAAAAAACCTATAAGTGGGTTGTATTGTTAGAAATACTAAATACAACTATATTAAACATAATAGGGTTAAACCTAACATTAGTAAACAAAAAATATTTACTATTAGACATGATGATATTTAATATTAAAAATAAAAATATATTGTATTAAATGTTTACAATATTTGACAACAAAAAGAATAATATTTGATGAAAACTCATTGAATCGTTGTAGTATAACAATAATCAAAATCAAAGAGGTAATGAAAAAAATTCAACTATTTTTGTGAAATTGATCGATAAAAAATAATATCATAAGAATTATTGTGCATTAAAAAACTCCATGATTATATTTCTATGTGGTCTCAATTTATCATTGTTTTAATCATTGATAAGTGTTCTACACAAACGTAGTTAAAAACCAGTGTAATTTTTTTTACATTATATAATAAAGAATCATCGATTGTAATGTTTAAGAAGTAAATACCATAAAAATTTATAAGGAATTACAAATACAAAATCTATTTTAAATAATTTCAAAAATATTTCAATGAGGCCCATGGAATATTAATTAGGATTCCAACTATTCATAAAAATTCAAGCAATAAATTCTTACCCATAAGAAAAATTAATTAATTTCATAAATTTAAAAAAATGGAGTGGAGAAAATTGGAATGTACTATAGGTCTTACTACTACATAAGATGTATTTCTTATTTCATTTGAGTGATTTTTGTATTTTTCTCAAAACCAATCACCTATAAAGTGTTAATAATAAATATATAATAAAATAATAAGTTTTTAGTTAAACAATATGGTTTAGATAATTAAAAGATGAGCTGTTAATGTGTATGATATTGAAAATTTTCATGTGGATAATATAAATAGTGCACAATAAAGGGTGAATGTGTAAAAAAATTATACATAGTGAACAATTTAGATATTTAATAAAGTAACAATGTACATTGAACCAATACAATAGAGAAATTCAACATAGTAAACATTTATGGAGGCAATACATAAAAAATATATAGATAGTACATTTCATGAAAATGAATTTAGTGAACATATAGGGTAAAATTAAATGAAAATATATTACAAAGTGAGAAGATATGAGGTTCTTGAATAAAGAATTTCAACATTACAATATCTAAAATAAAAAAATTTAGAGGATTTATCGTTCAAACATATGTTTTTTCTGAAATTATTGACTCTCCAAAGAAGTATTATTTTGGGAAATAATATATTTTTGGTTAGATAAAAATAATGTACAACAAAAATTGTCTATGATTCATTAGAAATATAAGATAATAATACTAGTTACTATGAAAGAATACGTGGAAACTAGAATGTGAATTTACGAAAGGAACACATCATGAGAAAACCATCATTGTAGAGCATGATATGATAAATCCTTAGAAAAAAGTTGAATACAATTTTAGTTGAGGCAAAATATGAGTGTCTATGTTTGTTCTTATTAAAGGAGAGAACTAACCCAATTCATGCACCATAATCTTGCTATGTCATTAAAGAATCCCAACATCTGAGTTATGTTAAAATTCCATGAAGGTGTGCTAACTATTAAATCAAAAATGAACCAAGAGAAAACCTAAGATCCCAATATTCAAAACCAAATACATGATATGAAGATCCATGATTCTATCCAAATATATGGTGAACAAACCACACACTAAATCTCAAGATTAATGGTGAATATTACCCAAAACTGACCATGTATATCGTCATCTATAGATCCAATCTTGGTCTTTTGTAGATGTTTCTTGCTTTTCTATTAGAGAATCTAATGATTCCATCATAAGAGATAACAAGAACTATATCCATGATAACCTGAGGTTGAAAAAACCACACCATAATAGAAGATATAATTCTTCTATTCACTTAGAGACTCATAAGACCGGGCCCGATGAGAAGAAGTCACACCTCCCTATGAAGAAAAAAAATCATGAGTTATGAGTAAAGAGTTTAGATTTATCAAAATAAAAAATTAATTAAATTTAACGTTATATATTTATTTCCCCATTGAATGTATGAATACAGTGAAACCATGGTTTATCCCCCATGCACTGGTTGGAGGTTTGCAGATGATTGAAAAAATGTTTAAATGAGGACAATTAACATTATCACCTATGTGCTAGTTACAAGACATTGAAATTAATATTTTTGACGATCAATCATGATGATAGATATATTTATTTTCCAAATTTGGAGTTATAGAATATTATGGAGGGTTTAATTTTACACTCCTGATGGTTTTTCGTACTCGATAACTCCACATAACTGGAATCACTACGTTTCTAAATCCACTTACCCAATTGGAAACATATCTGATTATAGTGAATGACTAAAATCACCATGGATATCCAAATTACAATTTATTTGAATGCTCACCCATCTTATAACCAATGTTGGAGAAGCTCAAAGTGCCCTGCAAATTTAGGAAATGGGGAAATTAATTTACCCATTCATACTCTCATTTTTGAAGTCAAATTTCTTCTCATTCCTTTGGTTTGGACAAATCAATGAAGATAAAGATCCATAGATATCACCGTATAAGTGGAATCAATGTGCACTTCATTTAATGCTCGCTTATCAGAATGGAATTTTGAGCTTGTGTTGTACGTCATTGCATGATTTCAAGAACTCTCACATGGAATTGACCCATAGTTGGCTACGAGTTCCTCAAGGAACACAATGTCGAATTCACTACCTGTGATGATTTTTTTGTGATTGTATTATGATTCTATTATTAGAATAATAGAACATGTTCAAATTTTTAGGAGACCTCTTAGATTCATGATATAGTAACTTATTCTAATAGGTTGTTTTATCACTATTTGAATCTTTGGTTTCCTATGATTTTATTTATTTCATTTTTATAATAACTCAAGTGATGTATCACTATGTGAATAGTGGTCATGATGAGGTGAACTCTCCCAACCCAAATTTGAGTTATGTTTTTCAATAAAAAATAATTCTTAGTTTAATTATTTGGATATTATTTCATTTTTTTAGCTTTTAAAAAATATTTATTTGTCTTCATATTAAAATATTTTATGATTTTTTTACAGGATCCACACAAAATACTCTTGGGAGCTCCTTTAATACTTAAGATAGTTAAGAGTGGAATGAACCAAGATTTATTGGTGGTATAAAAAAACTTTACCAGGTTAATAAAAAAATATAGCGATTAATGTATTTTTCTTACAAATAGAAATATACTGGAAAGACTAATCAAGGATATTTTATATGATTATAGAATTATGGTGCGGTGAAATTGAATAATGATTCATAGAGAAGTGAGGAGAGTAATCCAAGGTTATACCACTATGTTTTAATCATTGATTTTAAACCAGTCAACATTATCCAATTTTTTCAAATTTTGAACCCAATAACTACAATTTTAATACATCCACAACACAATCTTATCTGGGGGCAATCGATCCCTACATTACGACAATATTATCAGGTTCAAAATTCAATTTTCTGATCACCCCAAAACAAGAACACATAAAACCTAGGACAGTTTCATGGTAATTATATTGTTATTTTTTAATTTTATTTAAAAAAATGGTTTCAAATGAATAGATTTAGTTGTTTCAGCATTATTGATCATGATCACAAGGTTGAAAAACTATAATCACTAAAATTTAAACTCTTAAATTCAATGAAAAAGAGGGAAAAGATTTTTTCATAATTTACTTACCTACCTCTCCCTCTTCAACATATTTTTCAATAAGGGTTACCTTAGGTAGTGAAAAACTTGATGATAACATTTCTAAAGTTAACTGGTTTTGAGGGAAATATATTAATTAAATTTCAACATAAATTAGAAACAATTATATTGGAATAATGAATAGGATTGTGGAATCAAAATTGTAATGACTGGTATTTATCCAAAATTTCATGGATTATCATGTGAAGAAACTAATATGAATTTGAGAGTGTTTAAAGGAACATTTAATGGGTTTTGAACAAGATGATTCACCGAGACTCAAATAAGCTTGGGGATTTCCCCTTGTCACAGGAAGGAGAAACCAACGATTTTCTCTATAATATGTAGATTAAAGATGTAGACTCATGTGATGAACTATGGAGGGCATACCCTTATAAATAATTCATTGATTCATAGTGTTCCAAAAAAGTAGATAATATATATGAAATAAATCATGAAACTGGAGAAACTACCTATGAGTTATGTGAAAGGATCAAGATACTATTTTCTTCATTCCAAAATAATCCAACTGATTAATACCATTTCTTACTATTATTTTACCTCGTATTAATGGAAAATGACAAAAACAGACTTGATTATTCTTCAAGAGATGCATTGATTGATAATTCACTTGCTAAAGTTAAATAACTGATTCAAAGAATTTATAAAAATTCCCAAAAATTTGGTATGAGAACTAAATATTGAGGTGTAAAAGATGTAAAAATATAAAATTTACATTTACAAGAAAATTAAATTAAATAACTAACATATCTTGTGAGATAAGTCACTATGAATAATGTGTAGGTGTCATTACCCGCCACATAACCATGAATCTATTAGCTCAACTTTTCTCACTATAATTTCATAGATAGATTACCTAAACACATGTGATTGAAAGTTGACATTTAATATTGTAGAAGAAATTCAAGAATTAAAAAAGTAGGAAGTAATGATTTATCGAATTCCCCTCCAATCAATTTGGAGCTAGGAGCCAACAACCCCAAATTCCACAATTCGAACTGGTTTCCCAATATCCTTTCTAATCCCCTTCATTAAAAATACATATTTTTCAGCCATCCATAATCTAAAATAAAGAAAACATCAATTGAATTTGATAAAATACATGCTGAGATAGGAAATAGAATCCCAATGTATTCAAGAAACCACTCTCACCACACATGGATTACAGTTTAATGCATTAAATTTATAGTTAGGTCATCTCATTACCACCATCAATAATCTAGTTAATCATATATCCAGAAAATATTACAAAAGAAAAAATTCCTTACCCAAAAGGATAATATCTTCTCAATCACATAAATGAGAATAAAGGTGATGAAAATAAATAAGGGAACACCCATGGATACTGAATAAAAAATGTGAACAACAATATGTACATAATGAATTCTCCAATAAAAATAACTTGATGAGGAATCGATGAAGGTACCATCAAATAAAGACAAGGGGAATGAAATAAATAATATCCATATCAATCCCATCCTCCCTTCATTTAAGGATGTAATTTCACAACAAACCCATTGACTGATCATTGAAATAAGAGATCCCATAGGTGTTCAAAAAATTATTGATCAACATCATTATGTTATTGGTCATCCACCAAATTCTAGGGTATGAATAATTTATTAAATATGTGTGAACTAGAAGAAGGATATTTTGATAAAATAAATATGTAAGAGTATATAAGAATGTTTCTCCCCTTATTACCCCTCATATATTGGAAAAAAATCCAATATCCAGGTATCTTATCTATCCTCATCACTATTAGAGAGCATACTTTTTCCAATTAATTTTGTGATTTAGGAGCCATAATTAATTTAATACCTTATTACACTAATTAATAATTATGTATTAGATATCTCAACCCCAAAAAAATGGTTGTGGAACTCACCAATCTAGCTGCTTCATAATCAGGAGGTGTTCTTGATGATATCTTGGTAAGTGTACAAGGATTCTAATTCCCTGTTGACTTTTGCAATCTCAAATTGTAAGAAGGAAAATGTAAATACCACTATCACATCATTATTTGTAGAACATTACTCAATACCACTAAAACTATAATAAATTAAAATGAAATAACCATTTCAATGAATTTCGGTGAGGAAATTATGGATTTCAACATCCTTGACTCAATGAAAAATTCACATGAATAAAATTATGTTTTAATATAAAAAAATATTGAATTTAAATATTATTATATGAAATAAATTAAAATTTATGATGATAAAATCACACAAGGATAAGTTTTATAAACACTCATCCTACTTGATAATATTTTTTGAAAATTAACTCAATATAATGGCTCTTCTGGGTGTTAAACAATTAGAAGTGATTGGTGGATGTTATTTCTAATCTGTTACTCAAGTCTACTACTAATATTTTTCTCTTACTTGTGCAGGTTGAAAATATGGAGAACTCTAAACTAAAACTATCCATAGAAATCCCCCCAAATTAGAACATATGTTTCCACCATCAAACAAAAAATATTCATTTTAAAGGGAAATTATAAACTTTCGATCATAATTTGAAAAAATTTAGAACCCATCAATGATCACCAACTGCAAAAAATTGTGGAAAATAATTCTAGAGAAATATTATAGACATTAGAGGACATCCTAGGAATTATCCCTATAACTTACAATCATTAGATATTTCTAGAAGATGAATCCTAACCAGTGAGACATCCCCAATGAAGGTTCAACCTGACCCTTCTCGAAGTAGTAAAAAAAGAGGTTCAGAGACTTTTAAGAGCACGTATAATCTACCCCATATCATACATACAATTGTTGAGTCCCATCCAAATATTCATGAAGAAAACTGGATACCCAGTTGTAAAAAATGAGAATAATGAATTATTACACATAATAATTAATAATAACTAGAAATTTTTTTATATTATAGGATATTCAAACATGTGACAAGAAAATACCATTTCCCCATATCCTTTATGGAAAAAATATTTTAGAGATGACCTAGTAAGGGTCATTTTTGCTTCTTTGATGGATTTTAGGGATATTTTTTGGTTCCAATTTCTCCAAAGGACCAAGGCAATACCACCTTCACATGTCCCTTCAGTATGTTTACAAATCAAAGAATTTAGTTTGGTCTTTTCAATTACTTTTTTACCTTTTATCATTTTATGGTATGTATCTTCTGATATCGGATTGAGATCAACATGGAGATACTACTTCAAGTCATTAATATCTATGGACCATTTAATCAATGTTTTCTAGAATTTTTTTAAAAGGTTTTAAAAAGATGTATTGAGAATAACATGCTTTTAAATTTTAAAAATTCCATTTTATAATGGAAAAATTAATTTTTATGGTCAATTTAATTTTAAAATATGGAATTGAAGTAGATGAACCAAATTAGATGTTAAATCCACACTAAATTACCCCACTGTTGTGAGACATGTCAGATTATTTCATAGCCATGTTAGATTTTATATAGGGTTTATTAGGGACTTTAGAATGATTTATTTCCCCTGAATAACCAACAATAGAATGAAATTGTTTTTGTTTTTGATGATTCATGCAGGACATCTTTTCAAATGATGAAACAATATTTTACCACTTCCCCCATTATCTATCCACCAAACTAGAGTGACCCCTTTAAAATTATGTATGATTCTTCTAATAAATGTGTAGGGGTTGTGCTTTCCCAAAAGATTGATAATATTTCAAAAGTGATAACCTAAATGTTATAGGCCTTAGAAACTATCCTGATTAACTATGCAACAACATAGAAGGACTTTTGACTATTACTATATATTTAGAATGTTTTGTTCTTATCTTTCATGCAGTAGAGTAACTATTCATTTTGATTTTTGTTATTTATATATTTAATTAAGATAACTGAAGAAAATACTATATAAGTGATATGAATGTTGCTGCTATAAGAGTTTGACCTTAATATTAAGGATAAAAAGCAATGAGAAAATATAGATATTTACCATATGAATTGTCTACCACACACTATAATGGTAGAACCTATCCCTAACCCCATTTTGGATTATTCATTCCATGGTGAGTAATTGTATAAACACACCCAATTTTCGTAGTACACTAACATAAAGAACTTTCTAGTCACAAAAAATTAACCCTCCATTTATTCTAAATCTAAAACTTCTAAATTAATGCATCAATCAAATAATTATGTCTATAAGGATCCTCTTTATAGAACATTTCTAGTGAAATATTCCTTATAAGGTGAATCCCTATAGATGAAATAAACTTCGTTTTTTATTTTTATCATACACTTGCATGTGGAGTCCATTTTAGATCGTAGATAACTACAAAAAAATTGGAATCTATATTTTCCACTAATTTTTTTAAAAATCATATGACTTTAAAAAAAATGTCCCAAATTGAAATTTGTTGGTGTAATTCCAAAAAGAAATTAAATTACCCAAAAACCATTTTTTGTGTCATATTTGATATATGAGTTATTTAATTCATAGAAACAATTCAAATTTCATATTTATTTTCTTACACTTTTTATCAATGGACCATGTTTTTAAGTGGATTGAAGAAAAATTTTCTCAATTTAATGATTTAAAAACACTAATTGAGTTTTTAAAATCAAATTTGTTTTTCTAGGTTTAGAATTCCTAGATCTATAATTATTAACCAAGGAACCCACTTCTATAACTATACTATGGAGGCCCTCATGAAGAAATATTTATTTGACCATAAAACTTCAACTTCCAAACAACCATAGACAAATGGACTAGTTAAGGTTTCCAACTAAGAATTCGGTTTTTATTTAAGAAAACAGTATAGGATAATTTCAAATACTAGAGAAAGAAACTAGATGATGCACTGTGGGCATACCAAACTACCTACACAAACCTATTAGGTATGTCTTCCTATTGAATTTTTTATGGTAAACAATTTCACTTACATATTTCACTACAAAACGAAACTTCTTGGGTTGTTAAAAGAGTAAATCTAGAGTTTTGAATGGATGGAGAGAAATGGAAGCTACAAATGATGGAGCAAGATGAACTGAGAATGGAGACATATGAGAACCCAATGTTGTATAAGAAGAAAACTAAATCATCTCAGGATAAATTAATCTAGAAAATAGAATTTCAAGATTTAGACATAGTGTTCTTATTTTATTCGAGGATGAATAACTTCTCTAATAGGCTTTGTTCCAAGTGTATTTTTCCATACAAGGTAACTAATACATTTCATTTTGGTGTAGTTGATATTCAAGAATAAGGTTCAAATCATCCATTCAAGGTGAATGGAAAATAATTTAAGAAGTAAAATAAGGATTTATGGAAAGAACCCATAGAGCTGTTCAGACTCCTCCCTGATAGTGTTAAATAGATCACCATCAGTTTGTATCTTTCTCATATACTAGTATAACTGATTTCTTTATTATGAACTATTTTCCTTGAAAACATGCATGTATTAATTCAATTGCATGTATGTATGAACCAAGTGCGGGGGAGAGGGATGAAGTTGTTTTAGGATATAAATACCATTATTCATGTTTTATATTTTAAAAAAGACAACAAAGAACCATATTTTTTTAAGAATCTATACATATTTTCTATAGGTTATTTTCTATATATTTTTGTATTGTAAAAGAAATTGAACATGTATAATTTTCTGTATAGTTTTTTAGATTTTAAACATTATTTGATCTAAATTGGGAAACTCACTACATTTTTTGAACTCCAATAGATTTGTGAGGATATTGATCATAATATTTACTCTAAAAAGATTAAATTATTTTTGAAAAGTAATTATATTTCACTGGGTATTACTTTTAAACATTTGAATGATTTTTGACTTGAAATTGAAATCTAGAACCACTGGTGACTATCGTAAATATTTATTCTTTTACTGATAGGGTTTTAAGCCAATTTGACATCATCTTTATAATATCATCACTTCTTGATAGAATCATAGGATTATTTATAATCTAGAACTTGAGTTTATACTATCTAAAATTGATTAAATTCATGTGAAACTTTCAAAATGATTAATGAATTAAATTAGAAATCCCCTCATTTTATATTGCATCATTCCTTGAAAATTTATCATAGTAAATCCCTTTGATGACCATAAATGACCTTACAGGTTTAAGACACATTATAAGATAATTATCCCTTAACTACCCTCACCATAATTTATTATTTCATGGTTAATTAAAGTCTACATTTCTGGAAAATGTTCTTCCATGTGCTTTTTATTTTGGAAGCATTACATGGTAAGGGGTTTATGAGATGTGTAAGTAAATATATTGGGGTATCTGAGAGAGGAAAATATACATCGGTCACTTTTATTCACTATATTGTATTTTTATTATTATCAAAATGTTGTACCCACGGTTTCTGGTCTGTAACCCTATCATGATGCTTTTAATGGTTATAAAGTTAAGGGTAACAAATGGGAGAGTCGGAAGAACATTGAGTGAAGTTATGAGGTGAAGGGGAGGTCGCATGGACGGCGCACAATTTGTCTAAATCGTGCGACAAAATCATGCGTAGTTGGTCTTGGAGAGTGTAGCTTCCATACTGTCAGTGCACAGTTTGTCTAACAGTGTGGCCAAGCCACGTGAGAAGGGTGGTCGAGGTAGTAACTAACGCACCATTAGCGCACATTTTTTTGGACCGTGCGAACTAACCATGCAGGCACTTAAATGAGATCCTTAAATTGTGGATCTCATGCATTTTTGCATCTAAATTCCCTGTTTAATCTTCTAGGTGGCCCAAACCCAGGATTTTGGTTCTCCTAAGGTCAATTAGGGTTCTCTCATCATTCCTGAGGTGATTTGATGGATTCTCTTAGAGAATTGAAGCCGAATTCTTGAGGTATGGGATCATTCTTCTTTATTCTTGATCAGTTTCTTAGATCTACATATATCTACTTCTCCTCTTCTCTCAGTTCATTAGATCTATTCCCATTATGGGTAGATATAAGTGTGTGGATGCCAAATATGATGATATTTGGCCTTGGTTTTGTTAGGAGAAGATATATAAGAAGGGTTCTTGGAGATTCGACCTAGTTTTCTTGTGTGTTCTTCGACAGTTGTGGTTTTCGTCAAAACCATTGAGGTAGAAGACTTCACTCTCGATTCCTCTTGTTAGAATTGGTTGTATTAGTTTTATATTGGTTTATTTGAATGGATTTGATTGTAAAAATCATGGAATAAATTTTCTTTAGTGATGATTTATGGTCTTAGTGAAATTGTGAAATCTTAGTGAATTGTTGTGAAGAGTGATTTGCCTTCTTGAATTTAAAATGATGATTATAAATTGTTGGTTTGCTGTAATTTTGAAATGGATTGATGAAAAATGGGTTTTCAATAAAAATGTAGTCTTATTGAAATGGTTTGGTATTGAAAGGACTTTCATAAAATCGGATTTCAATAAAAATGTAGTTTTATTGAAAGGGATGAAGCGTTGGTTTTGGCAATGGGGGAATGACATATTGTTGTATATATTCATATGGAATTCTTGATGGATTCAGGTTAGGAGTCTCCCCCATCATTGTTGGGATGGATAAGGGTTAGGGCTCTCCCCCGTTAAACATTCATACTGTATTCGGGATAGATTCGGGTTAGGAGTCTCTCCCATCCGTGTTGGGATGGATAAGGGTTAGGGATCTCCCCCGTAAAACATTCATGGGTATTTAGGTTGGATAAGGGTAGGAAGTATCCCCCATCTTTGTTGGGATGGATAAGGGTTAGGGATTTGCCCCTCTTCCAGGTGGCCCGCATGGTTGGTTTCATGGGTTTGTGAAATGGTTTTGTATGCCAGGAAGGGATATTATGAAATGGTTCTAAATCTTGTTTGGTTTTTTTTTCGGGAAAAATAACTTGCTGGAAAAATTGGTTTCAATTGCTCTTGGAATGCTATTGGTCATGAATGGTTTTGGGAACTTTTTTATATATAGTTATAAACTTCCTTTGAGAAAAATGTTTTATACAAACGGTTTTTGTATAACTGTTTCTAACTCTTATCTTCTAGTGGTGTGGGTAGAGAAGCCATTAGGAAAATCTACTGATTTTTATACGCACCCCTGCTTTGGAACTATGGTTATTTTGCAGATGTCGTATTCTAGGACAGATTTAAAGGTAAAGTATCTCATTGATAGTGGCCCATGGTGATTCATAGGAGATTTTGTGGAGATGGGAGCTTGTGGAACTCGAAGTCATGGTGTCTTTTGGGAGTCTTGAGTTGGTCATCTACTGTTTACTTTGATGTTTGGTTTAGTCTTCCACTGTTTTGTACATTGATGTGGTTTGACATAAATGAAGTTTTTTAAGTTGCCTTACATTTATTCATGCATCATATAGTGAATGTTGGTTATGATTGGGTAGTTTATGGGTTATTTATAGAAGGTTAAATCATCCCCCACTTGTATGTGAAACCCTTTGGAATTTATTTAGAGCCTTTGGCATCTTGGGGATGTCTCTTATGGTCTAGTATTGACTCGTTGTACTTTCAATCCAATGAGAATTTGCGGGTCATTACAAATGGTATGAGCTTGTTCAGTCCTTTCCTAACAAGTAGTCATCGTTGTTATGGTCTTGGAGTTAAAATTCCTTCTTGTCTATTCCTTCGGTCGAAATCTTAGACAAGAGTAGGATTGTCGGAACCTTAAATTTATAGCATAAAAGGACCTATCTAACCCATTTATTCTGAACATCATGTTTCTAGGGTGTTGGGTACATAAGTGTTTTGGATACACTTCTAGAATCTTGGAAATCTCATTGTCATGGGTTTATCCAATGAGATGAGCATGACATTAATTTTTGAGGAATGAATTCCCACTAGGATTTCATATCTTATTGTGAGTACTCATTTATGATTTTGGTCAAGGTGTGAATTTTTGATGAAAAAAGTGCAGAAATTGTTTTCAAATGAAAGATTTTGGAAATAGTGTATTTGGTGTATTTTGAAAATTGGTTGATTTTCAAAAAGCATGTTGAAAGTTTTTAAAAATGTTGGAACATGGAAAAAGGTCATTTTTAAAACTATTTTGTGATAGTAGATTTGATAGAATTTGAAATTCTAAGATATCAGTTTCTAGAGAGTGAGATTGATGGAGGTCGTTGTTGGTTTAAAAATGGCTCCCAGTAGGCATCGTCGATACCAACCCAGAGAACCGGCGGAGAAGGTGGTTGCACCTGAACCACAGGTGAACCAAGAGCTGGTTTAGAGCATTGTCCAAGCTTTTCAAGTCATAGACACGGGGGACCAGAGGAATGAGCCCTGACATGTGGATCATACCATCTAGTTCATGATGCAGAATCCGCCTAACTTTCATGGTGATGCTGAACCTGAAAAGGAAGAGGTGTGGTTAGGTAGGATGATTCGTATCATTGATTTCATTGACACACCAGTAGAGCTGAAAGTAAATCTGGTGACCTATATGATTGATGATCTTGCATGCCAGTGGTGGGATTTAGCGGTGCAGGCTAAAATGGATGAAGGAGTTACATGGGAGGATTTTGAAGAATTTTTTAACAATCAATTCTAACCTCACATGTTCAAAATCCAAAAATTAGAGACTTATTCAGCCAGAAACAGTAGAGCCTCTCTATCATAGAGTATGTGGCTAAGTTCATGATTTTAGTCATTTTTTGACCATAAGTTGTGGCAAGTGTGTCATTAAAGGAACACATCTTTGAATTGGGGCTAAGGTATGATATTTGATAGAAGATTGCGGTGCTCTGGTTTACGGATTATACAGATATGGTGAACAGAGCGACTGTTGTTGAACGTTACATCTCGGGATCAATTGGAGGTGGAATGATGATACCTACAAGAAATGGTGGGAACTCAACCACTGGGAAAAATCAGAAAAGGGACAGCTATTTCCACGATGAGAGATAAAATCATAACCAGATAGTGGGATCAGTGAACCTTCCTCCACGGCCCTAGAGAAAATCAGGTTGCTTTTAATGTGGTTAGACTAACCACATAAGGAGAGAGTGTACAACGCAACTTAGATAATGTCAAAATCGTAAGAAAATTGGGCATCTACGATGGTAATGTAGGAATTCTCTGAGGTCGGGTGCGCAAGACACTTCCCTAGGATCGCATGCATCGTATGCTTCGACGGGACTAGGATAGAACAATCAGTCTTGTAAGTATAATGGAGCTAACCATTGTGATTCTTGAAATACCATTACTCCTCAAGCAGGGAAATCCCATCAAAGAAACAAGGGGAATGTTGTAGCGATGAAGAAATTATATGGAGTTGAGAAGATGATGGTCGATGATCAGGCTGGACCATATACAGTGAGAGGTACGATTCTTTTGAATTATACCCTTGTGAAAGCACTCTTCGATATTGGTGCATTGTATTCATTCATTTCTTCTCATGCTGTTGATTTGCTATGTTTAAATATAGAAATGATGCCTTCTATCTTGAAACTGCAAACTCCTCTTAGTGAAAGAGAATGTCAAGACATTGTGTGTAAATCATGTTCTATAACTATTTATAGAGATGAGTTGAAATGGGACTTCTCCATATTGGGTATGGATGTCTATGAGGTAATCCTAGGTAGGGATTAGTTGACAATGTTTAAGGATCACATCGAATGTTATAGGAGAACAGTTAGTTTCATGACTGAGGATGGTATCAAGCATCTCTTTTGAGGACAGAGGACTAAAAAGAAAGGTGAAAATATATTGTTAGCACCAATTGTGTGAATGATCTATTACCAATTGGTAGCATTGACTTTGGATTCAATGGAAGAGATCGAGGGAAATAGTTTTCCAGCTTTTGTGGATCAATTTCTAGATGTGTTTCCCAAAAAATTATTAGGGTTACCACCTCTAAGGGAAGTAGAGTTTATGATTGATCCCCTTCCAGAGACTAGTCCTATTTCCCTTCCATCTTATAGGATGGAAGTAATAGATTTATAGGAACTGAAAATGTAGTTAGAGGAGCTGGAAAGCAAGGGTTTCATTTGACCAAGTACGTCTCCATGGGAAGCACATGTGTTGTTCGTAATGAATTTAGATGGAAATCTCCATCTGTGTGTTGATTATCATAAGATTAACCAAGATTTGATAAATAATAGATATCCACTTCCACGCATTGATGATCTGTTAGATCAATTAAGGGGAGATCAGTGATTCTCCAAGATCAACTTGCGATCATAATATCACCAATTGTGAGTCCAGAAGGACGATATTCCAAAGACAACTTTCAGAAGTAGATATGGCAACTACGAATATGTATTCATGCCTTTCGGTCTAACGAATGCACTAGTGGTCTTCATGTCTTTGATGAATCAGATATTTCTTTGATATCTAGATTCTTTTGTTGTGGTGTTTGTGGATGATATCTTGGTGTATTCAAAGACAAGGGATGATCATGAGGTGCAACTGGAAATAGTGTTACAAATCTTGAGAGATCATGGTTTGTATGCCAAATGGTCAAAGTGTGATTTTTGTATATAAGAAGTATGTTTCCTTGGTCATGTCATTTCTAAGAAAGGTGTTTTTGTTGATCCGGAAAATATAGAAGTTGTTATCTCTTGGAAACCACCAAAAAATGTGTTCGAGATACGAAGTTTTCTTGGTCTAGCTGGTTACTACTGATGCTTTGTGTAGGATTTCTCATGACTAGCTTTACAAATGACAGCTCCGACAAAGAAAAATGCTCTATTCCAATAGATAGAATAATTTTAGAAGTCTTTATAGGAATTGAAATTTTTTCTTACATCGACACCTATCTTACTCTTACCAGAATGAGGATAAGGATATGTGGTGTTTTGTGATGCTTTAGGGTCAGGGTCGGGTTGTGTTTTCATGAAATGAGATCATGTGGTTTCTTATGGTTCAAGGCAGTTGAGAGTGCATGATAAGAATTACCCAACACATGACTTGCAGTTAACTGCAGTCGTCCATGCTCTGAAAACATGGAGATATTATCTCTTCGGTGAGAAATTTACTGTGTATATGGATTACAAAAGCTTGAAACATATTTTCTCACAGCAATATTTGAATCTGAGACAAAGGAGATGGATAGAGTATCTCCAAATGTTTGACTTTGACGTGATGTACACACCGGGGAAAGGAAATTCAGTGGCAGATGCTCGGAGTAGAAATTCATATGCTCAGTTGGCGAAAGAAGCTTCAGATGAATGGCAGTTGATGACGGTCTTAGCCGACATGCATGTAGAATGTGAATTATGAGGTGATGTTACAGGTCTCTTCTCAGTTACGCTTGTTCATGATTTGGTAAAAATGTTCAAAGAGGCAAAAACATCTGATGTATAATGTCTAGTTGTAAGTTCAAAACTCAATGGTGGGGAGACTATTGATGGATGAAAACTTGATGGGAGTTTAGATTTGTGTTTTAGATATTGGATGGTTGTACCTATGATTTGTCAAGAATAAATCCTTCATGCTTACCACCATTTGAAATAGGTTGTACATCCAGGTACACATAAGATGTATTCGGGGTTGAAGCCACATTTTTAGTGGAGCAGCATGAAATGAAAGGTGGATGAGTTTGTCTCACAGTGCTTAACTTGTTAGCAGGTTAAAGAGGAGAATCAGATACTAGATGGTATTTTACAATATCTTACTATCCAAGTGTGGAAATGGGATCAGATAGCAATGGATTTTGTGACTGGTCTTCCAAGAATGGTCCAGAAACAAGATGACATTTGGGTTATAGTGGATCGTCTCACTAAGTCGGCCCATTTCATCCCTATTTGTGAAACTCATACGATGGAAGATCTTTCACAAATCTATCTTTAGGAAGTGCTAAAGAGGCATGGTGTACTAGAGTCTATAGTCTCAGATAGAGATCTGATGTTCATATCTCATTTATGGAAATCATTATAGAAAGCCCTTGGTACTCAATTGACTATGAGAATGGTGTATCATCCTTAGACGGATGGGAAATCTGAGAGAACAATAAAAATGTTAAAAGACATGTTGTGGGATTGTGTAATGGATTTTGGTGGCTCATGGGAGGAGCATATACCGTTAGTGTAGTTCTCATACAATAACAGCTATCAAGATTCGATATGCATGGCTCGGTTTGAAGCATTGTATGGGAATCCTAGTCGTTCTCCACTATGCTGGGTGGAAATGGGTGAAACTTCACTAGTCAGGACAAGCCTTGTCCAAGAGACAATAGAGAAGATCCATTTGATTAAAAAGAGAATGTAGATGGCTCAGAGTCATCATAAATCTTTTGCAGATCATCGTTGAAGACTGTTGTCGTTCGTTGTGGGTGATCATGTCTTCTTGATAATCTCTCCAAGGCTTGGACATCATCGTTTTTTGAAGTAGGGAAAGTTATCTATAAGATAAATAGGCCCTTTTGAGATACTGGAATGGGTTGGAGAGGTTGAATATTGGTTTGAATTACCACCACAATTTAGTTCGGTGCATAATGTATTCCATGTATTTCTGCTGAAAAAGCATCATCCAGATCCTGACCATGTTATCAGATGGGATCACGTTGACCTAGAGCCAGATTCTTCATCGATACATATCCTAGTATGGAATTTGGATAGGTAAGGGAAATTCTTATGGGAAAAAATCATCGGTCTAGTGCAGTTTTTATGGCAGCATGGTCAGATTCATGAGGAGACTTGGAAATGTGAGAAGGAAATGAGAGAGCAGTGTCTGGAAGTCTTTCAGTTGGGTGAAGGTTTTCTACTTTCAGAGGGCAGAAAGACCAATGGTTGGGAGACTTTTGTACCCCAGGTTTCTAGTATGTAACCCTTTTTTGATGCTTTTAATGGTTATAAAGTTAAGGGTGACGAATGGGAGATTCGAGAGAACTTTGAATGAAGTTTTGAGGCAATGGGGAAGTCTCACGGACGACGCAAGATTTGTCTAAACCATGTGGAAAAATCGTGCGTAGTTGGTCTTGGAGGCAGTAGCTTCCACATGGGCAGCACACAGTTCGTCTAACCGTGTGGCCAATCCATTCAAGAATGGTGGTTGAGGTAGTAGTTAACACACAGTTAGCGTACGGTTTGTCAGACCGTCCGAACTAGCCGTGCATGCACTTAAATGAGATCCTTAAATTGTGGATCTCACATGTTCTTGGCCTCTAAATGCATCTTTTAAGATCTTAAGCAGCCCTAACTCTGTATTTTGGTTCTTTTAAGGTCATGTAGGGTTCTCCCATCATTCCGAAGGAGATATGAAGGTTTCTCTTGGTGAATTGAAGTTGTATTCTTGAGGTATGTGATCGTTCTTCTTCATTATTGATCGGTTTCTTAGATCTACTTAGATCTAATTCTCCTCCTCTCTTGGTTTCTTAGATCTACAGCTGTTATGGGTAGATCTAAGTGCATGGATGAAAAATATGATGAGATTTGGTATTGGTTTTTTTTTGTGAAGAGATATAAGGAGGGTTCTTAGAGATTCGACCCGGTTTTCTTGAGTGTTCTTCGACCATTGTGGTTTTTGTCAAAACCATTGAGGTGGGATGATTCACTCTTGATTCCTCTTATTATAATTGGTTGTCTTAGTTTCAAATTAGTTTAGTTGAATGGATTTGATTGGAAAATGGATGGAATAAAACATCTTTAGTGATGATTTATGGTCTTAGCGAAATTGTGAAATCTGGATGAATTGTTGTGCAAAGTGATTTGGATTCATGAATTTAAAATGATGATTTTAAATTGTTGGTTTGCAGGACTTGTTATATGGATTGATGAAAAATGGTTTTTCAATAAAAAATGGTGTTTTATTGAAATGGCTTGGTATTGAAAGCACTTTGACGAAATTGGTTTTAAATAAAAAGGGAGTTTTATTGAAAGGGATGACGCATTGGTTTTGGCATTGGTGGAAGGACATATTGTTGCATGTGTTCATATAGAATTCAGGAAGGATTCAGGTTAGCATTACCCCCCATCAGTGTTGGGATGGATAGGGGTTAGGGCTCTCCCTCGTCAAACATTCATACTACATTCGGGACGGATTTAGGTTAGGTGTCTCCCCCATCTGTTTTGGGATATATAAGGGCTAGGGCTCTCCTCCGTCAAACATTCATGTGTATTTGGTTTGGATAAGGGTAGGAAGTCTCCCCCATCATTTTTAGGATGGATAGTAGTTAGGGATTTCCCCCTCTTCCAGGTGGCATGCATGTTTGGTTGCGTGGGTTTGTGAAAAGGTTTGGTATGCCAAGAAAGGATATTGTGAAATTGTTCTAAAGCTTGTTTAGTAATTTTTATGGAATAATAACTTGTGGGAAAATTGGTTTCAATTACTCTTGGAATGCTCTTGGTTGTGAATGGTTTTGGAAGCTTATTTATATATAGTTATAAACTATCTTTGAGAAAATGTTTTATCTAAACTGTTTTTAAATAACTATTGCTTACTCTTCTCTCTAAGTTGCGTGAGTAGGGAAGTAATTGGGAAAACCTATTGAGTTTTATAATCACCCCATCTTTGGCACTTTGGTGCTTTTTCAGATGTTGTGTTCCAGGACACAGGTAAAGGTAATTTATCTTATTTCTAGTTTCTCGTGGTGATGCTTGGGAGATGTTGTGGAGCAAGGATCTTGGGGGGCATGGAGTTTTGGTGTCTTTTGAGAGTCTTGTGTTGTTCATCCAATTTTTACTACGATGTTTGGTTTAGTATTACGTTGTTGTGTACTTCGATGTGGTTTGACATAAATGAAGTTGTTTATGTTGTCTTACATTTATTCTTGCATCATATTGTGAATTTTGGTTATGCTTGGTTAGTTTATGGTTTATTTCTAAAAGGGTAAATCATCCCCCACATGAATCTAATACCCTTCAAAATTTATTTCCAGCCTTTGGCATCTTGGGGATGTCTCTTAAGGCCTAGTAATGACTCATTGTACTCTCAATACAATGAGAATTGGCGGGTCATTAAACAAATTCTCCTAAAAAGTTGTATCAAAAACTAAAAAATAAAAATTTGTGGGTGGAGTTTAAGACATTCTTTGTTCTCATCTAAGTGATTCATGATAATAATAATAGGAAATGGCTTGATAACTATTCATTATTCTAATATTTTCAACAAGTTTCCCCTAAAAATAGTTAATATAGATAAAACAAATTTATATAAAAAAGAAGAAAAAATAAAATATTAGGATGAAATGTTCATTGGTTTCATTTCATGACTCATGCCCAGTTAAAAAGAGAGTAAATTGAGAATTTTATGTCACATATTGTTATGTATGGATTTATTGAGGGATTCTTCCAAGATTTACATGATAAATCATGAACTATATTTAAATATTAAAATCATCATCTTTATACAATTATTTTTTCAATGCTTTACCACCAACCACAAATCAATTCAATAACCTTTTCAAATACCTCATGATTAATTTTATTTTTTCATAATTCATAATTTGGAGAAATGATAATTTTTCTAATCATATGGTAATTACCCACTTCCCAATTATGAGAATAACAACACATAAATATTTTATCTTGATCAGAGAGTGGAAATGTACCGCATGAGAGGTAGGTCATGAAATGGTTTTAATGGATATTGAAAATGGTAGTTATCTAAACAGGACAATTTGATAACTTTGAAATTAAAAAATTTATGAATAATGATGTTTTTTGTTTGGAAAGAATAGAAATAGTTTTCCTCACTTTATACTTGATAGTTTAGAATTTTCTACAAGTATATTATTTCATCTCATTTATTTCCTCTTCTTTGAATTGAACTTTCATTTCAAATCTATTTTGAATATTTTAAATTGGAAAATACTAGAATAAATTGGATTCAAAGATAAAATTTCTTGGGATTTCAATATTTCATATGTGGGGGAGTGATAAGAGATCATAATTTTGATTTTTTTACTCTTTTTATTTAAAATTACCCCCATTAATTAAATAAATATTAAGTAAATTTGTGATTTTATGAATATTTTATTTTTGGACATAATTTTCAATTGGATGTAAATGATAATTTGTATTGATATATTGATCATCAAAATTTAATAGAGAATCCATACCTAATTAAAATTGATATTTACACTGGGAAATTATAATTTTTTTGATTCTAGAACTTAAATTATTAAAGGAATTTAATTTATTCAGATATTTAATTAATTTATTACTTTTTGAATTAAATCTATAAATTGAAATTGAAATTGATATTGCAATTGAGTGATTTTTTTAGAGAACTGAAAAATTATATTATGTTGGGAAATTTTAATTGTGAGAATATAATGTTTTAATTTATTTATTTAATGAATTATATATTATTTTTTTAGAGGATAAAATTGTGATTTAAAATTTTTATCATTTTTTAATTTAATTAGAAAGAAATTTTGCAGTGTGAATTTTTTTTTTGTTATAATGATCTATAAAATTCCACAAAATAATTGATCTTCCATGAATTGCCTTTTTTTAATCTATCCAAACATAGAAAAAATGGTAAAGGAATGGAGATTCCACATTGCGAAACAAAGGGACCACAAGTGTACTAGCAACCATAATTGAAAATTTAAATAACGTGAATATGTGATTGTTCCCATGATGAGTGGCTATGGGAGTGATTTTTTGGAAAAGACTTGCATCCACTGCATGGAAAAAATAGATTGACTATAATTGAAATTCCATCTACCACAACCACATTTTGACAATGGGATAGAGATTCTACAGAGAAAAACCTTTCGACTATGCCCAATATATGGAATCAACTGTGTAGAAATAAAAAAATACTGTAAATTTCATGGAGCTTCCACACTCATAAAAAGAAATCAACCACACCCCTTCTTATAGAAGATCATCCTAATCGAACATGCTTCCAAATTACACCAATGAAGATCTAAAAGTGATGCTCATGAGATGGATGAAATTGAACCAGTCACTAATGCCAAACATTTCTGTAATAAATATTGATGAACCCCCAAGACAATATCTTCTAAGAAGGAAACCATGGCCCAATATTTTACTATAGTCATACCTAGATCTGGATGAAATATTTATATCCCAAGGAACCTCAAGATAAAAAATGGTGTGAAACACCCAATATGCCACACCCATGGGTTCCAATGAAAATTACAGTCCCACACCTACTTAACTGAAGAAGAAAATATCTATTGATCTCACTAAACTCCCATGAACTAGATCAAAATAATACCAAAGATCCCCCAAATCAAATCTCTGTCCAAATTATAAAGATTCAAGATTCCATATGAATCAAAGAGTATCAATCTATATTTTAAATCATGAAATATCTAGTTAATATTTCCTAAAAAACGTTGTTCATGTTGTCCCCTATTTATCTGAGCTTATCCTATTACATATGTCATGTTCTTATCCACTATAGAATTTCAGTAATCCACCAGAGGAAATTACCAGAACAAGATCCATGACAAACTAATCTTGATAAAACCTCACCATCATGGAAGAAGATGCCACACTGCCCCTCACATAGGGATGTAGAAACCTGCTCTTACTAAGATAAATTCATATAAAATCATGATCTATGAAAAATTAATTTATGTTTATGCAAATTAAAATGTAAATAAATTAATTTATTTATTTTTATTTCTACTATTCAGTTTAGAAGATGGTGAGGTCATATTTTCTCCCCCACACACCGGTTTCAGGTTTACAAATACAAAGTAAAATACTTGAATAACTAAAATTAATTGGATCTCTTGTATTTCAGTGCCCAGCTATGCGAATGAATCTTGTTGAAAATCTATCTTTAAGTAAGAATAGTTTAATATTTAAATTTGGAGTCCTTGTATATGTTAATGGATTGTTAAATTTTAAATGCTTGCTGCATCAATGTAACCAAAAACTGCACATAGACAGATTTTCTATCTAGACAAAACAATACAATAGATTGTATATGAATTCGATTATAGATAATGAATGAAATAGAATCAAATATCTTAATGTACATGTATTTGAATTCTCACATTTCCTAGAACCAATGTGGGAGAAGGTTATGGTCCCTGAAAAATTCATAAAATATGGAAATTCATTTTCCCTTTTGGATTCTCATTTTCAAATTCAACATTCTCTCACTCAATTGGTTTGACTAAATCGGGGAAGTTAATGATCCTTGGTGATCACTATCCATATGTCATACATCTATATATTAGATCATTCTCGCATTATATTAGTGAATTATGATAGGGTTTTTATGTCATTGTAAGAGTTCAACTATTCTCATAGGGGATTTATTTAGATTTTTTGATGAGTGGATCAATTTATTCCATGTGGAATTGACTACATGTTAGGATTTCTCGGTAACTATTTTCTATTACAATTTTATAATAAGAGTATATGTTCACCTATAGTTTATGGGACCTACCAAATTCATGGGATTCTACCTTATTCTCAATGTTTGTTTAATCACTGGTCAATTCTATCAGTTCCCATTGTTTTCATTTCATTTTTTGTAAAAAAATCCAATGATAGAAAACTTGGTGAGTAGTGGTTGAGGCAATGGAAGATATCCTACAGCTTTGATTAACACTTTTTTCAATAAAAATTGTTCTCTATTTAATTCTCAGGATGTGTTTTCATGCATAAATTTTTGGATATTCTTATTTTTCTTAACATTTAAACATTTCTTGTGTTTTTTTGGTTTCACGCACATGAATCTTTATAAATCATTCTCTAAATATGATAGTTAATTTTTAGAAGACCAAATGTTTATTAGATATATCTAATCACTAGGCTAATTGAGGATAAAAAATATAGTGATTATTGTATTTTTGTATTCGAAAATGAAATTTAAAGGAAAGTATAATTAAAGATATTTCCATTGACTAGACAGTGATAAGGAAGTAAAATAGAATAACGATTCATGGGGATGTGAGGAGACTAATAAAAGGTTAGTAGACTATGTTTTAAACATTTATTTTTAAACCAATCTATTAAATATACTATTTTCAAATATTGAACCCATTAAACAGGATTTTAACACATCCACAACACTGTCTTTATGGAAAACCACATGTGTCCCACTTTACTACATTTTTCTTGGGTTTAAAAATCATTTTCCAAAGTGCCTCATAAAAGAATTGAACCACTAAGGTATCTATAGTCATAACATAGGGATTAAAGAATTTAACCTTTAATAATATGGTGGATTATTGAATGGAAATTCTTATAATAATTAATTCTCATGGAAATTCCCAACATTGGTACTGCAAGCTATGCCACATCAAAGGGAAGTGCATGCAGGTGCTCACAACAAAAGGAATTATACCAGATCTAAAGAATGTGGAATTTATATTTTGTGAATATTATTTCTTTTTATATTATAAGATGATATCCTTCGAAAAATTTGGTAGAACACCAAAATCTAGGAAGCTGGAGCAGGAGCTGATGCACACCGATGTTTAGGGGCCAACACTAGTACATTCCCTTAAAGTTTCAAACCATTTGTGACATTTATTATTGAATCATCACGAAATCTATTATTTTACATTTTTAAAATAATATATTAGGTTTTTAACATGTTTTAGTAGTGTAAAACCATAGTGTGGAATGTGTTAGGTACAAATCCAAAATGCTTCATTTCTAACAATGCTGGAGAGTATGATAGTAATGAGTTCAATGTGTTCTATGAGAATGATAAATTTTGGTGTTAGATGACTCCTTTAGGTACACAACAACAAAATGATGTATATAAAAGGATTAACATGATTCTAAATTATTGTTATATGTGTATGTGGTTTCAATTTGGGTTACAGAAGACTTTCTAGGTAGAGGCAGTGAACATGGTATCCTATCTCATCAATAAGACTCTATCTATACTAATGGTAGAATGTCTATTTGAGTGGATCTGGTCAAAATGGTGTCTAAGAATCTATCATTTAGGTGTATTTAATTTCTTGACATATTTACATATATATTCCCAAGAATGGTAAAAGATTTATGCTATGTCAAAATACTATTTTCATTGTCTATGTTGTGGATGAGATTTTATTGCTTCTAGGATGATACAAAAAAGACAATAATTATAATAGAGAGAATGATATTTAATGAAGGTATCTCATATAAAGACCTCCATAGATCTGAAGTTGATAGTGTGAATAAATAATCACAGTGCTAAGGGAAACTGGATCTTGAAGGTGTACTTTATCATGTGACACTGAAACCAGTGGAGCCTACTCCTCAAGTGGAGTTAAGAAGATAAAAAATGGTGATGAGGCCTTTGTAAATGTATTCCTCATCTATAAATTATATAATATTGATTGACAGTGGATAACTGGAATTTGATTAAGATAAAATCTAGTTGAAGGATTAGAATATGTGTGAGATGGTTATAAAGCAGAAGATTTCTTGATTTCAGGATAACAATACATTGGTGTTGACACCTTTTCCAAAAGAGAGGAAAGCATTTCATAATAAATGTGTATATATAATCAAGGAAAAAATGATTGTATTTTAAGCTACAAGTCAAGGATAGTGGTGATCGGTTTTCAACAGAAGAAAGGCATGGATTTCAATGAAATTTTATCCCCAGTAGTGAAGCTCACCGCCATATGAGGGATTCATATCATTCGCTAATATACATTGCATGATATTATGTGCTACCCTTTATCAGTGATAAAAAATTAACTAATAAATAGGTTTCCTTTATTAGAGCTAGCTAAAAGAACTAATAAAAGGGCACCACTTTTATTGCTTTTTGGACACCAGTAAATGTCACTTTCATCGGTGCTTTTTTAGCACTAGTAAAATTTATATTTCATAAAAAATATCATTTAGTATATTTATAGATTAATGTATAAATATATTTATAATTATATAAATATAATATATTTTATTACATATAATTCCTATAAAAATATCTTATAAAATAATTAAACATGATAAAATTAAATAATTTTCTATTTATTATTCATTAATAGTATTTTAATATCAATTAGATGACATAAAAATAAGTAAATTAATGAATGATCAAATATAAGTTTAAAAAATGAATTTAACATCAAAAAACCATAAATTTTATTCATGTTTCATTTTGGGCTTTACCACATATCAAATAAATGCTTGAGAAAGAAATCTATGATATGGTGAACTTGGATGACCCTATTTAGCATTTTTGAGGTAAAAAGGCTCTGAAGGCCTCCAAATTTGAGCTTTTTTCATGATGCCTTAATTTTTGAACATTTGACTAAATTTTTGTCACATTTCAGGGGGGTATTTTGTCTTTTTTTAGTGGATACAATTATTTTCTCCGGTTTGTAGTCATATGGATATTATAGTGTTTAAATTTCATTTTTTTGATATCATGATGTTATTTATCATTATATATGTAAATGTTTCCATACATGAACTTATATTAAATCAATTTTAAAAATAATAACATAACATTTTAAAATAAAAATGCATATTAAAATATTTAAACTAGAGGGAAGAAAATATTTATCATTCATTTTTTATAAAATAAAAAATTATATATTTTATTTCCATTATAAAAATGAATAAATAAATATAAACCTATATAATAATATTTATATATAAATATATGTGTGTCTATAATATATATACATATTTATGTTTTTTATAAGTTGGTTCCTCAGTAAAATAACATGGAACAAATTAATTAATAGAGAAAAAATGAGGATTACATGAGTCTAAAGGACAGAATATTATTACAGTCTTTCTCATAAAAAGGCAGATAATCACCAATAAAATCATCCTGCCAAGTTATGTCATGGTTGAATCCATTATTAAAAAGTCCATATTCAACCATGTTCACTTCATGAAATTCAGGAGTGATAATGTAGTTGATTTCCATTTGCAAAGAAAGACAATTCATCCAATGGGAAGTGAGAGACTAGGAAAGATGTACCACCCCTTCTAAATATCCTAGAAAATAGTTGTTGAATCACTTTGAATCCATATATTGTTCCAAAATTTTTTCTTAGAAATTAAATAGCATGGATCACCCAATCATTTTTGCTTCTAGAGATGAGGTAATACCACAACTGGAAAAGAAGTTTCTGTTACATTGGCCAGGATAGTCCTTGAAAATATCACCACATCCTACAGGTCTCCGGTTTCCTTTGGAGGCACCATAAACATTCAGTTCGATCCATCCTAGAAATAGGGCTTGCCAAAATACCTCAAAAGTGTGTCTAGGTTTTCTTTAATGACCTGAAATTTGACACTGGTGCAGGATCTCAAAGTATCCAACTGTTTTTTCACAATAATCTTTTTGAATCGAGGCAGCATCACGAATGGAAATGAGAATTTTCTTCTGACATGCATTAAGAATAAATCAGAAATTGTTATGAAGAATGTTATTTCTATCATATCAGATCACATTTTGAAGCTCATAAACAATAGTCAAAAAGAGATTCTTGATTTTTTGACAAGATTCAAAATCTACATAACGCTATATTTGGGAGATAATTGAATAAATGAGTAACCCTCTGCAACCTAAGATGTAAAAAATATAGTTCCAAAGAGTTTAAGTTGTAGCACAAGATAGAAAAATAAGGTTATTATCCTCTCTAATTTTGTTGCATAGGTGACACATAAAGTAATGTAAGATCCCCAAATATTGTAGGCAAACATCATTGGGGACTCTGTTATACACAATACGCCAAACAAGAGTAAGCCTTACGGGATTAATACAAGGCTTGCTAAAGGATTTCAACTAACTGAAGCTATAATCAAAATTTTTGAAATTATTATTGTAAACAACCTTATATTCAAGGACCCTATTATAAGAAGGTTCCCAAATGAGTAAATCATAATATTTGGATTAGGGATAGTTATCAATAACATTATTGATGTTGTTAGTAAGGTAAATGTTATGGGAGTTAAGAACATCCCTTATAGTGGAGTTGGTGTTATTTGGGAAGTAATTGGGAGGAAACATGGAAATTAAAGGAGCAGCAGTCCTGTTATCTACCCAGAAATTCATAGAGGAATAAGATCTGACCATCCATAAAGAGTAGTTAAGGATGTTTCTAAAGGATTTTCTAAGGGACGTCCAGATGGAAGATGTGATATAATTCAAATTTCCATTTTTTTCTTAGTAATGAATCTTTTTTTTTTGAGAAAAGAAATGGATTCAGAGTAGTGAAGCAACCTCCAAGTGAGCCTAGCTTGAAGAGCATCATTAAAAAGACTAATATTTTTTATTCCAAAACCGCCATTAGCTAAATGATTGCAAAATGTGGCCTAGGGAATGGTCAAAATCTTCCATTCAAGCATTCTTTCAGACCATACAAAATTTTTAATGCATACATTAATTTTCTTAAGCACACCAGCAGACCATTTGTAAACCATCAGTGAGTAAACCATTTTGGGGACAATTGTAGATTTCATAAGATAGATTCTTTTATCCAGTGTAAAGGATTTACCCTTCCAAGAGTTAATTTTATTGATAATTTGGTCAACAATGGTGGCGAAGTACCTAGATTTATGCCTTCCCCAAATGATGGGCACTCCAAGATAGGTGAAAGCGAAAGAACCTTTGTTAATAACTAAATATTTGATGATATTTATGTGTATATTATAATATATGTAAAATATATGTAAATATTTTTTGTTTTTGTGTAAATTATAAACTTGTACGTGTATGTGAAAATATGTTTGTGTTGTGTGCGTGTGTGTCAATATTATGTACGTACATCATATATAAATGTAATCTTTTAAATATACCATTATCATAACAGATTGAATATAAAAATATTTATAATTAATGATTATAAATATATTAGAAAAAATTTAAATCAAAATATAAAATTATATGTAAATATGTATAAAATTTATAATTAAATATGAAATATATAGGAATATTTTTAAAATAAATTTATAAATAATTATGAAAATATATATAATTATATGAATAAATATTTCATTAAAAAGTAATTATGTATATATTTAGTAATAAATAAATATATATTAAAATATTAGAGAAACATTTATTGTGTCATGGTGAAGGAGTTAGCTTTGAAGGTAGAGGTCACTGGTTTAATTCTAAGCACGTCTTAGGGGGATGGGTGTGAAAAGTGTTGATAAAGGGGTTGGAAAGTATTGATAAAGTGGGTGGGATATAGCAAGGCTATAGTCTGGGAACCCCGGGGGAATACATTGATGATAACAGTGGGATCTATGCACTGATAAAAAGGGGAATGGGTTGAACAAAAATATTTTAAAAATATTTTTTAATTTTTATCAACACCAATCAAAAGTCCTGATAATGGTAACCTTTATCAGTTCTAAAAAATAATTCATAAAGTATCCCTTCATCAGTGCTAAAAAGTATTGATAAATATGGCCTTTATCTTTCTTTTTGTTATCACTCATATAGGTTGTGGGGTTTTAAGGGAACGTAGCCTATCGGTGATTTTTAGAACTTAAAACCCATTTTTAATACTTTTAAAAGTGTGATTTTTAGTTGTGGATGCCGCATATGAGGATTTACATCTTGAGTATATTTTTGTAAGGACTCCATTCCATTATATAAATCTTTAGAATGAAATCTATATAAAACATCCATAGGGATGTGTTACATTAATAAAGGAATACCTAGTGTGAAAACAACATAAGAGTTAAAGTAGGGACCCATGCAGTGGAATACGAAAGTGATGTGTTCATGTGAAAAAATGCACCCAAATGATGTGGAAAGGATAAATTATTATACTATAAGTACTTTGGTATTAGATATATTATATTTCATCTTTATATTAATGTTATGAAAATTTCATTATTATATATTCAATGGAACGATAAACAAAAAGGGCAGCTCGATGAGGTGTTTGAGATGAAAGATCTTGAAAAGGATGACCAGATCTTGGGGATGAAGATCAAGAGAGACTGAAAGATCGAAAATATTGTTTTATTACTATATGGATACATTTGAAAGGTTTTTTGTAGATTACGTATGCTAGAATCAATGAAATATTCCATTTCCTTGAAAATACATTTCAAATTATCAAAGATTTTGTGTAGATTAAGTATGTTGTTAGCAGCTTGTTTGGGAAGAGGATCATTGTTCATCTTCTTAATATCCATATTCTCAATAATAAGAAGAGTTTTGATTCTATTGGACTCAAAAACCTTACCTTGAGGATCCATGCAAGAATATATTTTTTTGGGGTAGTTAAACTCATTAAAGATAAAATAAAAATAAATAGAAAAACTAAAATGAATAACAAAAATGATTTAACTTGGTTCATCAAGATTTCCTACATCCTTAAGAGAAGGGGTGATTTATGTTAACCTCTTCAGAGAAAACATCTAAGGATCACAAAATTATTAAAATGGGGTTTTATAATTATAATATCATTGGATTTGATATCATTTTATTGATGAATGAACATCAATTTTTCCACTAGATGTTTTGGTAGTTCATTTATAATTGAAATATTCGACCACCACCTATTATGCATCAGAAGTGTCAAACGGGTATGTTTCCAACTATATAAAAAATATAATTTTGAAATGACTCCAATAAAAAATCCTATAATTATGATTGGACCCCACAAATCCACCCCTCAGGACCAAGTTAGGGTAAAATTTAGACCTTTAGTCTCCTTGTAGGCTTCAAGATTATCTTTATATTGAACCTTCCTCACAATTTATGCCCCATAATCATTACTACATATCCCCTCAACATTAAACAATATTCCATCAAGCAAATTTCAAATCTAGTGATATCACAGATCAATGTTTATGGAAATGGAATTAAATGTCAGGTTCTTACTTAGATTAATAGTCCTCTATCTATCACAATAGAAAATATTAATCTCAAAACTCTATCCTAGATCTTATAAAAATTTATTTATCTACATAATCTCCTTGCATTATTTAGTTACCGTGATATACTCTTCTTATATGTTGGAAAAGGTAACACACTTTTGATGTCATGATTTTTATCAGATTACTCCCCATACAAATGAATTTTACCAATATCCAATGGTAATTTATTTAATTTAATAGAATTTGATCACAACACCTATAGTGTGAGCACTATCCGATCTATTTTACATCATGGCATACATTGGACATCCGACTTTTGACCAATAAGGAACCTTTTATATTTCCAATTTCTCCTCCTTTTTTGATGGTATTTGACTTAATTTGAGATTGAAATGAAATTTATGTGGATTTATAACTATTGTTTCCTTTATCATGTTGAATATTTCAGGAACCGTGTCAATTTAATACTCCTAAGACAGAAAAATCTTTTGATCCCTCCGATCATTGGCACTTTTCATACCAGGAATCAAATTAACATCTACCAAGTCCTTCATTTCAAAATAATTTTTCAAATCCTTACGTAACCTATAAATCCTGGTTATTTATTTACCAATAATCATCATATCATCAATATAGAGAAATTAGACAGTGAAATCACCATAAAAAATGGTTTTATGAAAATACAATGATAAACAGTCATCCTCCTATACTCATTTTTGTCGACGAATGAGTCAAATTTTCTGTACCATTACCTTGGTGCCTATTTCAAACCATATAAAATTTTACTAAATATGAATAATTTATTTTATTTAACTTTCAATGGAAATACTTATTTTTGTTCCAATTAATATCTCCTCATCAAGATCACTATGTAGAAATATTATCTTAACATATAGTTGTTAAACCTTCAAGATTAGACTAGCTATCAATCCTTGAATAACATAGATAGAAGTAATTTTAACCTCAAGATAAAACAATTTCATAAATTTCAATACCTTTCTTCAAAGCAAATCCCTTCACAGCCATTCTGGATTTATAGAGAGGTTGTGAGTTCCTATATTATCATTTGCATATATACATGCACTTTTTCTTGAGTGACTTATTTTCTTATTCTAAATTAGAAAAATAAAATGCGTGGTTTTTGAGAAAGGATCTCATATCCTATTCCATGTCTTTATTCCATGAATTATTTTGTTGACTCATGATCACATCATCCCAACTATCTATCTCTCCCCAATCACTGAGCATCACAGACTCATGTGGTGAGTTTCTATGACTTAGTTGTTATTCTCTAGTGGACCTCCTCACATTCACTTCAAGGGGAATCTATAATATAATATCATTTGATGGATAAATATCATAAGATTGAGACATATTTCCTAGTATTTTTGTACCATCAGTTTCATGTATCTATCTCACACTAGCTGGTATCATTAGTGGTGAGAATGGTCCTAGATTGACTATAATTTCCAGAGACTATAACATCTATACATTTTATATCTTATCAAAATATTCAACCATATAATACTAAAGATACACAACATATATTCTTCTTAAGATACTACTACTGAAAAGATCCCAGAGTCTATATCTAAACCCGTCATGATAATACCACAAAAAGATAAACTATTTTACTTCTCCATCCTGCTTCATCAGCTCATCTTTCAGGATGTGAACAAATTCCCTACAACTAAATAATCTTATTTTTTAAAATGAAACAAATTTACCTATTAAAACACTTTCTGAAATATCGTAGTTTAGTAGAACTAATGGATAAATGTGGATAAGACCAACTATAGTTCTCATTGACTCCCCAAAAAGGAGTTTGACAATGTATCATTTGAGATCAGATTCCTAACTCTGTCATAAAGTGTCATTTTCATTCTCTCAGAAACTGTATTACATTAAGGTATCATTTGTACCAATTTTCCATCATGATAAATAAACATATATAGTACTCCTCAAAAGGGTGAAAATATTCTCCTTTATTCTCTTCTTGCACACAATTTAATCATATATTTGTTTCTCATTCCATATTCACATTAAAATTCAAGAAAATATCTTACACTTGATCTTATGTTTTCAATGAAAATTCCTAGACTTTTCTTGAATGATCATATATTTTTTTACAAAAATAAATAGCACCCCACATAAAATTTTTACTCATCATAAACATTCAAAAATTAATACTATTTTTTCCCATGATGGAATCAACACAGATATCCAAATGTGTACCATTCCGTCCTCATAAGAGATCCTTTCTAGATAGAATTTTTATTCATCTCTCACTAATGTGACTAAGGAGCTTATAAAAAACTACTACAGGAACATATTTTCTATGTATATTGACTTATACTCCACACAGTCTGGAATCTATGAGATAAAGAGAGGTATCTTTAATTCCTTTAGAAATTACTAAGTCACCTTTGGAAAAATTCTATTTCCCATTACCAAATAAATTAACATTTCAATTATTTCAAAGAATTCCATTTGATAATAGATTCAGCCAAATATAAGGAACATGCCTCACATCCTTCAACAGTAACTTGCATCAATTATTAGTCTTCAAGGAAATGTTACAAATACCTATGATTTTTTATGTACAATTATTTCCCATATTCAAATATTTGAAACTCTCTAAAGTGTATGATGGGAATAAATCTCTTCTATAATTGAAATGGTACGAGGTTACCAAATAAATAACCCATGTCAAGTCCTATTTTTCATGACTAACCCGATTATATTTCTAAACAATAATTATCTCCTCATTGACAACCGCAACATCATTATTTTGGGCCATACCTTCCTGATTCCTCTACTCTACCTTTATCATAATACAGTATTATAAGAATCATTTATGATTTACTCAGTAGTGAAACTTCATGCCATATCTTGATTGGTATTTTGATCACTTATTCCTTTGTAGAATTTTTTAATGGGGTTATTTTCCTCTACTTCTTCCCTGTCATTTCTGTTTGCCATGTATTTTAGTGATAAGAGCTTCAGATTCAAGTGTACATCCTTTTTCCTTACATCAGGAATCTTCATTATGCATTCTTTCTTTCACCATATCCACATTAAGGGTCCCATCTGGAGTTGAAATTTTTTACCAACATGCCTAGTGTGTCCCATGTATTTGGTGAAGAAATATACAAAATTTGTGTATACAACTCATCATCAATCATCATTTTCATGGAATTCAATTGTTTTACGGTACCTTGGAACTCGCTAATGTGCTCTGATACATTGGTACCATCATTTTACAAGTTAAAAATTCATTGTATTGTGTTTTTGTTTTTCTGTTAATTTTCCCATGCATACATATTTTTCAATTTTTAATGTATAACAGAATAATTGTGTCCATTTGAAAAATTCATTAAGATACTCTAGCTGATCCACTACCTGACTTGGGAAGTTTATTTCTATTGAGAACACCCCACAACACATCAAATAGAGGGTAAATTTTTTAAATATTCTCACTAGATTTACAACTCATTATGTATTCCACTTCTAGAACTGTAGTGGTCTTAGTGGTCTCCCCTACTGGTTTATATAGATATTTAATAAAATAGTTATCCTCTATTTTTAGTTTCCAGATGGAATAATTAAAAGTTATGAGTTTACTCATATTATCGATATTTTATTCCATTGATATAGTGAGAATATAAAATATATAACCATATTAATGCTTCCAAAATAGTAAACATAGGCAGAAATGACTCTTGGATTGCTAAAAACAGACTCTGATTGGTGAAGATAAAGAAAAAATAGTGTCAACTATCTATATCGTCTGATGAGGTGGTTCTAACATGTCTCACTAGAAATGTTTCTGGTAACCCCACTAGAAAATCACCACTAGTGTGAATAGTGTCCTTTTAACTATAAAGGTGTACTTTAGAACCGTCGAGTTAACCAAAACATTGACTGCCTATACTGAATTAATTTCAACATTGTTGTTAAGACTATTCGTGGTATTTGAATCATATTGATGATATATTCATGAATTTATCCTTAAAAAAATTCTAACCAATTTCAATTTTCCATTAACTAGAAAATATATTTGGACAATCTTTATTTCTACCCTAGTGTCTCTGATAATAAGTTTTTGGGGCCATCTGAATTCCTAGGAAAATAAATAAATGGAAAAAAAGTATAATGAAGAACAGGAAGGGTTTAATTTTATTTAGGAAGATTTTATACATAACAGGGGAAGGGGTCCATTCTATTATTCTCTATAGATAAAATTTTGGAGGAGCACAATACAATTATAGTGGGTTTTCCAGATTATAATATCATGTTATTGAATTCCATTTTATAGAAGAAGGAACCCCAATTTTTTCCCAATTTGATTGAGCAGTTCATATACCATTGGAATTTTCCACCATAACATATTGTGCATTTTCATTGTTGGATGGGATGCTTTCCAATATCAAAAAAAAATCTATTATTGACAAAAAAATCCCTGAAAAGATCAAATGAAAGGGATTAGCCCCACCGTTTTAAATGAGGGTCACAACTCATCTTCTGAATATCCACATTCAAAATAATAGGAAGCATTTTATTCTACCCAAATTGGATTTCCTACCTTGAGGATCCATGGGAGAATCCTGTTTAGAATGAGCATGACCAATCATCTTCTTTAAAGACACATTCTCGAAAAAAACGAAGAGTGTTTTTTTCTTCTAGAGCATGATTACTTACCTAGAGGAGCTGTAGAGGTAGATTTTTTGGATTGGAAACCCCACTAGGAGGTTGGGTACAACTGGTGGATAGTAAGAGCTCTTCTAGTTCCCCCATGATTTTCATGGACTTGGGTTGCAATAACACACAATGCAGTGTGAGGTTTTTCTCCTTAAATGAACTGTCCCTCTAGCACTGACCCTCCATCCAGTTGTCTTGCATGAAAAACAACTACAACAGGTGGATAATGTATAGTATCACCCACTTATCTAGGTTTTTATGCCCTATTGGTAGGTTTTATTACATGACATGTCACCAAGAAAAAATTTATTAGAACGCCAACCTAAGGTTGTATACATTGATCTTCATCGTGTGATTCCATGCATGAAGAAACCCAATTTGAAACTAGAAGATAAATAAAATGATGTTAATAAATGAGAATATTTTTTATTGATGGATATATATTCAGTATCAATATAGCTATAGGTGCTAACAATACTCTTGAAGGAAGGGATTCTACCTCCGATTATCTTTTCCTTGGCGAACCTAAAATAAAAAATATTTGTGTTCTAATTCTCCAAAAAAAGATCACCAGATATGGTTTGAAGATAGGATGAAACAAGTAGAAGAACGGAGTTAAAATGAGTCTCATTTCCTGTACCGAATCCAGAAATATTTTTGATGTCTTTAATTATTTTTAAATGAAATTCATGTCAAGGATATAGAGAAATGTAAGACCCTTGCCCGCCAGACACCATTTTTAATAGGACATTCCATGAATGTGGATGAATATTGAAAGATGGATTACATTAGAAAAGATGGGTTTTCAAGATAATCTAGGGAATTTAATAATAAAAAGTAGTAATTTATCTCCCTCTAGGATTTACCTAATGACTTTAAAGATATGAGGATAGTTAAGGTTCCCCATATAATCTATCTCCACCTATGAAAAAACAAATAATGTTCCATGAGATATAAAACATGCACTCCAAAAATTGACTCAATAGCCACTCCTTGTGTCCTTGAATGCTTTGGTGGTTAATCCGCTTGATGATGATGGTCATGTCTATGCTGGTCCATTTGGTGGTGAGTGAGTGATCATTGATCCATCCCTTGAACAATGAGAATAACCCACCCTTTCCCAACACGTTTTCAGGTTAGAAGTTCTTAGTGGCCATTATAGAGTCCCTAATGGTGCTCAAATTGGCACATATGATAAGGGATTTTTTAGAAAGGTCTCTATATTTAATTCCAACTCTAATGAAGAACCCATGTTCACATAAGTTTTTTTAAATGAACTTATCATTTTTTAAACCTTTTGAGAAAGAGGTTACTTTTTTAAGATGTATGTAGAACAGACACATGCTCAAAAAGAAGACATGATGGATTTTATACTGGTATAGAATTGTTTCATGGATTTATATACATTTAAAACCTAGAATAAAATAGAGATAGAGGTAATGAGGTCAAACTATATAGTTGAGGTCAAACAATAATTAGCAAAATCCATGCATAATGAAAAAAGTAAAATATGAGGGTGAGGGTCCACTGATATCAATAAATTATTCAAAATATTCATTTTTGTAATAAATAACAAAATAAAATATAGAAAAACATTAACTTTTTTTAATCATTTTATTTATTTATATGTTTTTTAATCCATATTAATCCTTTATGAACTTGAAATTATTTTATAATATTCTAATTATTGTAAAATTTTCTACTTGTTTATATAATTTAACTATTCAATTAATTTCATTTTTTAAAAAAATAAATTGACTATAATTTTAAATTTATTTAAATATTTAATTAAATTTATGTATTTATATTTTTAAATAATCATCTATTTTAATTTTTGCATTCAAAGTTATTTATTTTAAAATAACCAAAACAAATGTAAAATAAGTAATTTGAAAATTTAAAAAAAAATACTAATAAAATTTAAATATTTGTAATATTTAAACTAATTGAGTTGAATAAAAATTTATTTTTAATACTTTTTTATATTTTTAAATACTGATAATTTTTTAAGTTATTTTTTAAAATTTCAAAATAAATGAGTAGAGAATTTAAAATTTTAACTACTTGGAAATTTAACATTTTTATAATAGTTTAATATTGTTTCACTAGTTCCTCCATCACATTTCTTTCTTCTAATATATTTCCTTCATTTTTTTGGAAATTTAATATATAGTTAGATATAAATTTTCTTGTATCTATTTTTTTCAAGAAATTATTTCCAAATTATTTTATTTTGTTAATATTTCCCATATTAAATTAAATTAAACCATTTATTATTAATTGATTCATATACCTAAAATCTATATACACATTAAATCAAAAAGATATTATCTCTCATCACTGGAAAGTATCTAGTAAAATCATATAATAGTTTCTAAAGAGTCCATACATTTAAGAATTTTCTTTGCATTAATAATAAATAATTAGTTAAAAATAAAAAATATTCTTGTACAATTTAAATATTTTATTTTATTTTTTTCAATTATAATCTTTTTTAAATACCTCTTTTGTTTTTAAAGTTCCTTTTATTAACACAATCTTCTTATATATCCAAATAGTTATTTACGTACATTAAAACACTATTTATAATTTTAAAAAATTTAAAACTTTTAAATATAAAATGAATGAATTTTATTTTTATGAATGGATTAAGAATAATTAATTTAATTGGATTTAAATTTAGAATTCATTTAAAATTTTGATGTGTTCAACCTGATGCAGTTTGGTTGCAGGACCAAGAAGAAGATTGTGAGGGCCTCCAGGATCTCTGATGCACTGGCTAAAAGGTCAAAGGAAGATTCTCACATGGTGATTGAGGAAAGTACTAGATGATTATATCCACTTCCAACTTTAGTTTATTGTCATGGAATTCCCCTAGTGTAATGACAATCCATGGACAAACCAGAATCAGTATTACACATCCTAGTAGATTCAAGGCAGTAGCTCCTGATCATAAATTACAACGTCATCAAGTCTCCAAAACCTCTCCATACCAAAAATATGACGTCACATCCTTACACACATCAAACACAAAATCACACATCCTTGTTCCCAATTATATAACCAAAAACACTTCTAGCCTGGCCTACTGAAATTAAATCCCAAAAATAAAATTGATCCCAAAATTGAGGACATGATGGACTAATCCTAGAACCTATTATTCTTTAAAATCCATCCCATCTAAAATTTGAGATACACATTACTAATTGTATAGCTAACATGCATGGATTTACACGACATTAGGTTGATGAGATTATGTGTAAGGGGAAACTATGATTTAAACTAATTAGGTTTTTATTTTAATTCATTGTGTTAATTTAATAAGGAAAATAATTGAGTTTCATAAACCTAAGTAGAGCTGTTACGGTCAATTTGATTTAAAGATATAGTCGATCAAGACTTTATCATGCAACAGATCACACATAGTAGATCTAGAGTAATTCATGATATCTATCATTGAGGTGTTCATGTGGTCGATCCAAGTCAATACTTCTGGTCATTCCATTTCTATGATTGATCTGTTGGGAGATGAACTGACATCTTGAATTATCATATTCAGGTGAAATGAAATCTAACGATTCTAGTTATAATGTATTAAAATGATAAATTTGTATCACAATGCTTATCATGATGTACCCAGGTTGTTAAAGAATTTATGAATCCAAAATAAAGAGTATATATATTCATATTAAGTGTATATGATTACCGTGGGTAGAGTAAAATAAATATGCAAATATGACATAGTGATTTTTCTATGGTTGTTTTGGTGACCATTTTGGAAGTCTAGTCCACCTATGAGAAATAGTGAGTGGATTAATGTCAGGGGTTATCACATAGTTATTAATTGATTCATTCATAGGTGGAGATTTTTTAAAATTATTTATACTGAGTGTTAATTTAGTAGATAATGGAGCCACGGTTATTCAATAAATTGGTTTAAATGAAAAAAAGGCGATCCACTTGGAGATTTTATTAATCAAGAAGAAGGATATCATACCAAGATTTATTATAATATTAAATGTTAAATAATCTTCAAGAATATAATAAAATAATATTCATGATATTATTTTGATTATATATTTATGTAGGTACCAAAGAAGATGTTGAGAATATTGAGAACTAACATACATGTTGTGCAAGATTTGTGAGAGATTGATACATATATCGAGGAAATAAATGGAGTTAAAACTATAAGAAATTGTTCTACTTTTAAATAAAGTATTAAAGAAAATTTATAATAACTATATATCTCATGATCATGTAATAGTTTCGAGACCAACAAAACTATTGTGGGTAAATTTTACAGATCTTGAAAAATAATTACATGTGAAAGCCTAATGATCCTGTATGATTAGAAAAGAAGAACTATTTTACAAGTGGAATACAATAATCCATGTTTATAAAAATATACTTGTATGAGAGGATTATATTTAATGATGTATCAGGATACTATGGTGTCTAAGATGTTATTATAGGCTTGTAATTTGGGTGTCCAGAAAATCATCATTGAATTGTGATGGGGGTATCTAACTAATTAATGGAGAATTATCACTGCATAAAAGTTGGGGTGTGGGATACTATTGAGTGGATCGAGAGCTTTAACAAGTTCAAGAGGTTGTTTTTTGAAGAAGAATAACTCATCAAAGTAGTCCACTGATTTACCCAACCCCACCCCACCCCCTTTGAGTAGTAATCCAACATGGGGAATTTCAAATTTTCAATAAATATTTCCTTCTTCTTTACATAAAAATTTTGAGAAAGGAAAATTGTGTATGAATGGGTTGCAGTGAGTGATGGTAAAAAAGGCAACAGGTGCATAAGTTCTTAAGGAACCTTGAGGATTATCATTGGAGAAGGAGACTAGTCGCATAATAAACCTAAAATAGGTTGTGAATATAGTCAATATACAACCTTATAAACATGACTTTTTTATGAATAATGATACTGAAATATGGGTCTAAAATATTTTTTGAATATGGATTCATCTGATAAAGACCCATCCCATACTCTAGCTCAATAATTTTATAAATTAATAATGAAATAGGGTGGAGAATGTTCATGAATTAACAAGAATTAAATAGATTTGTGGTGCTTGGTGGATAACTAATTCCAGTAATAGAAGCTTTTATGAATGAGTTTCATAGAGTGGAATACTTCACAAAGGTGGATTGGAGATCCTATTTTCACCAGGCACAAATTCAAGAGGAATATATTGGTAATTATATGTTCAAATCCAATAAGGGTAATTACAAATATCTTTTTATGCCCTTTAGATTGGTGAATTCCCCCAATGACTTTGTTTTCTACTCTCAGTATAGTATTCTGGGATTTTCTATAGAAGTGTGTTTTGTGGGTTTTTGATCATATAAAGGTGTGTAGTATGGGAAAGAATTGATACATATATAAGGTGAATGATGTTCTAAAAACAATGATAGATAATTTCCTATTTTAAAACAAGAATAATTTTCCTTTAGTATGTTGTTATATAGAGTATTTAGGTCATATAATTTCAGCCTAAATAGTTAGAACGGATCCCAAAAATCTCGAGTTGGTAAAATTTTTGTGTGGGGAAATGATTGTGAAGCATTTTTGGTTTTTTGCAATAAATTGATAATATAAAAAATTTAGCACTTTTTATGAAAAGATTGAAAGACTCTTTGTGACCTTGAATAATAAGGAAATGTCTAAATAGATACATAAAACTCGAGAATCATTCGACACATTTAAGAAAAAAAGACTATTTCCCCACTTTTATGCATTGTAGGTTTTTACATGGTATTTTTAGTGGACTGTGATGCCTCTAGTAAGGTGGTTGGAGCTACGATAACAAAGGAATGAAGGCCTATTGATTATTTTAGTATTGAATTATCCAATTCAAACTAGTAAAATCAATATATAAAAAAGATTTTATGGATTTAGTGCCTGTAATCTAGGACTAAAAATAATATTTATTGGGAAGAAGGTTTGAGGTATAAAAATTTCATTAGATCCTTAAGCACATATTCTCTATTAAATGTTATTTTTGATTGAGCATCTGTGCAAGTAGTCTATGTTACTGGGATATGATTTTATAGTGATTTACAAGATATAAAAAATGAATAGTGTCATACATGCTCTATTAACGATGATGCGAGGAGTGGATTATATGTACTTGTAAATTTAAAAATTCGGTTGGGAGGAGTTTCATGTTTTGAAAGAATATTTAATGCAATATTTTAGTTTGAATAAAGTAATAGATATGTTATAATTTATTTGTTCCATAAATCTAGGATATTCCTTCTGAAATGGATTATTGTTCTATAAAAGTAAATAGGTCTTTACAAAAGAAAAAAATTTATTTACAATGTTATTACAATATTATAATTTTTCTCTAACTATAGGTAATTTTAGGTAATTGAAAACATATAAACTCATAGTTGGTGGGGTTTACTATACTAGAATTATTTATTGATTGATTCATAAATAAAACTAGTTCAATAATCACCAAATGAAAAAAATACATAGGGTAATATTTATCTACCATTTGCACTATCAATACACCATTAATTCTAGAAAATCATTACCCATGTATCATATCTTGGTCATGAAAAATGTGGATGTGGTAAATAGTTTGGTTGATGTGATTTCACCAAATTTGTGTCATGCACCATGAAAAATAATATATGAGTTAATGCATAAATGATTCATAGAAACAATATATTATCATTTAGTTTAACTGTATTGAAAACATTTATAGTTTATTAGGTGACACACATAGGTTGAAAGATAGAAGAATAAAAATAGAAAAAAAGGCTCGAAAACCAATTAAGTATCCAATGAAAGTGAAATGATGAGTAACATTCACACATGAAATCATGATAGGTTTATCTGAAAAGATGATCCAATTTAAAAGTTGTTTCCAATTAGAAAATATATTAGGGGATTCATTGATATTGTTTTCCTTACTAAACAACCAATAATCCACTAATATAGGTTCTAGGATATTGATTTTTGCAGGAATTTTGTTAAACAAAAAATAGAATGGGATAATAAAGATTCAAATTGAATGTGGTATAAGAAAAAATAAATACCTGGGAGATATGATGCACTCCGGTCCACTATCGACCTATATGTATAGTGAGAAGACCAATTTAATATTTTTATTACCAAATAAAGAAAACAATCAGATTACAAGACATGAAAGTAATAAATGACCAAAGAAACTATATGAGGATTGGATCTAGCATGATGAGATAACTGTGATGAAATATGACATATAGAACATGAAATAAGACTTCTTGGATGGAATCACGCTATGAATTTTCCTTGAAGGATACAACATCATACACAGTAAGAAATAAAAATCAGAAAGAAAAATAAACTTCAAACAAAGACATGTTATAATACTGAAACCTAGAATAATATCAAATAGTACTCAAGATGTAGATGTGTTCATTGACATCAGGGTGTATCATGATGGAGGCAAAGAATCTCCACCAATCTCCACTGAATATGTTGAAAATGTTAGTGATGATGAATACAGTATAATTCAGTAGACTAAATGAACCATGGATAGGATCCCCTATAGGAAACTCTCATTCTATCTCAACCAAAAATAAAAATTTCCTGATACACTCCTTTCTCAATCCATTAAAGAAACACGTTATATGATCAAGGATGATGCTAAGGTGAAATAATGATGGGATGTGAAGTTTCAATGATATAGGAATTAAATTCAGGAGGCAAACCATATAGATGGCTGATATAAAAGAGATAGTTTGGTGGGATGGTCAAATGGTGGAAGGTGATTATCCAATGAAATATAACAAAGATCGGCATGCCTTTACATGGTCCAAGGTAACCCTTACGTGATATAGTTTACCCTTACTCAATCCAATAATTGTTAAAGTAATGTTAGCATTACATGGTTGAAGGATGAAACCTTTGAGATCCAGGTAACCCTTATGTTAGACAAGGTAGTACCCTTACATGAGAGACGGAGTGCCCTTATACAGGATAGGAAGTACCCTTATGTGAGTCAAGAGTACCGTTATTTATACTTGGGAGTACCCTTACCTGAGAAAGAATTACTCTTATGCATCCATGTCTTTCCCATAAATAATGGGTGATCTAATCCTTTACCCTCATCCAATGGTCAAGTAAACATTAGAAAAATTACATTTATGGGGATCCAACTATGAGGTATGAAAAACCAGTAGAATCAAAATTTAAAAATATGAAATTAAAAAATAATTTTATCATGGGTGTAAATACAGGTAATAAATGAAAACAAAAAATTTTCAGGGGAATAAATACAAGTAAATCATGCAATTGAAAAAATAATACGAACTGAGAGTTGTCAAAACACTATTTTATAGAAAATAAAGAAATATGTGCATGTAAAATATTACAAATCTCTACCTTTGAAAAAAATAATTTGAATAGGATGGTGTTCTCACTACCAAGGTCCTTGAATGGAACTACATTCATAGGTTATAAATAATTCCTAATCTATGAAAATTTAATATCCTTAGTGAAACTATCGGCTAGATTCTTTGACGTAAGTATCTTACTGACATGTACTATCCAAGTTTCCATGAAAACCCTAAAAAATAAAATCTAATGTCTAGGTTCTTTGATATTCCATAGAAATAATGATTTTTAGAAATATTTAATGCAAACTATCTATCAAAAAATAATTTTATTTTACTAGAATTTATTGACAGTTTGTTAACTAATCCTTTTATCAAAATTGATTCTTTGATTTCTTGAGTTAATGTTTTGTATTTGGTCTCGATAATGGAATGGTAATAAATGGATTCTATATTACATTTCCATGAAACTGGATCAATGTAAGAACAAAATACCTAACTAGTGATAGATTTTTTAGTATATATATTTATAACATAATTAGAATCAAAAACATTAGATGACATATTGACTATAGAAATAATTTTTAACAAAAAAATCACCAATCAGAATACATGGACACATACTAGAGTGACTATTTTAATGAAAAACCATGTCTCTTTCCAGAACATCCCATAAACAAACTTAAGGTTAAAAAATTCTATATCTCAATGAGATCATATCATGGAATATATAATTCCACCTAATAATTTTTCATAATGTATTTTACTCATAAAATAAACACAAAAATCACTTCTAGGGTATGATGAAATGGAAAACAATATTTACTAACTGAAAGGTACACTAACAAGTTTCAAATTTTCTAGAAAATACCTTTTTAATTACTTATGAACTGAAGTAGATTGTGAAAATTAGAATACCGAAAAATTTATTTCCTTGGTGATTTTGATACAATTTATTTTATTTTCTTCCCCTGATTGTTTCATTTCAAAATCATTATGCAATTGGTTTTTCTAATGATATTTTGACCTAGTGTTTTTGAAAATTAAAAACATACCATCAATATATACGATTAAATAAATAGAAACATGGTTTAAATATTTAAAAAATATATAGGTATCATATTTACTTATAATAAAATCATTTTTAAGAATAAAATAATTAAATTCTTTTTACCATTTTCTAGTTGATTGCATAAGTCCATACATGGATATTTCTGAAATTCACACTTTATTTCATTTAAATAAATTAAAAATACATTAGGTGGTCTCATATAAATCTGACCATCTAAAATAAAATGCAATAAGTATATTTTAATTTCTAATTATTCAATATAATAAACATTTCTATCACTAAAGGATTACACTAATCTAATATATGAGTGGTAAAAACAGGTCAAATAAGTCATTTTAATTAATCCCTTGACATTGGAGGAATCTAAGTGGAACAAATCTATATTTACAAATAATATTATTTTCTTTTTTTTTATCTTATTTAATCTTAAAAAACCAATTAAAACCTATAATTTTCTTCTTTTTAGTTTTTATAGCAATAATAGTGGTCATATTTTTAATAAGAGAATCCATTTCACCTCCCATGGGAGGAATACACCACCTAGATTCATCTGATATAACAGATTATTTGAAACTTTTTGGTTCATCACTAACTAGTAAAAACCAATATTAAAGGAACATGTAGCGTCGTCATCCTCGTTAGACTAGTTCTGAGGCCTAAAAGTTCTTTTAGTCTAATCCTAATTCAACGCAGTGTCTCTCAAGTCACCATCTCTATCAACCTCATACTCATGATAAAAATCACTAGAAGTTTATGATTTAATATGAGTTAGTTGATGTGTATTAGTGGAGACACATTAGTTTCGAGTAACATTTTCGGATCTTATTTAATATCAACTTCTATAGGTTTAGATTTATAAGACTAGATAGGATGATAATCCTTTTGTTTAGAAGTATAATCCTTATATAAAATAATATCACGATTGATTATACATTTCTAGAATATATGCTTATCTACCCAAAGCCTTTCCCCTTTGAAAATGTTTGGGTATCACACAAAGATACAATTCATAGTCTTGGGTTTGATTTTAGTAGTCCTATTATGAGTAAAGGTGGTGAAACAAAAATATATAATATTTACGTAACTAGGGGTGAACCAATATACATCATTTTAGGGGTTTTGATACTAATGGAACTAAAGGAGTATCTACTAATCAAATAGATCGTAGTAGTAGAATATTCTGACTAGAAAAAATTAGGAAGACCAAAATATTAGATAATACTTCTCACTCTTTCTAAAATATTCTTATTTGTCCTCTCAGTTAGGAAATTCTATTGTGGGGTATCCAAAATAGTTTTGCGTCAAATAATTCCTTCATAACTATAATATTCTATGTAGTCATTAGACAAATATTCTAGACCATTATCATTCCTGATGTTTTTATGTTCATTTTTTTCACTTTCAACACTATAATTCCATATTTTGGATGTTGCAATGTTTTTAGATTTTTTAATGAGTATGTAAATTCACATTATTCATGAATATTCATCTATAAATTGTAATATTAGTTCCCCACACTGTGGAAATTTGTTGTAGAGGGACACATCTTATCAGAAAGTTAATATTCTAAAGGTTATTTACCTTTATATATATACCTGTTAAAACCAACTTGTTTGGACTTACTAATGACACAATCTTCAGAAAGGGACGATTTTCCAAGGTTACATCATTTAAAATTCCTTTATTTCTGAGTTCATTCATCCCTTTTAAAATAATATGTCTTAACCTCTAGTGTCATAATATTGTGGAACGTGTAATGGGGGAAGGACTGTCATTTAATTGTTTCGTATGAGTACTACTAACTGAGACATATATACTTTTGGTGATGGTTCCCATCATATTAGTGAGTGACCCTTAGATATATTATGACTCCCCAAATCGTACCTAAAATAATACCCACATTTTTTCTAATACACCTAGTGAAAAAGGACTCCTTTTTAAATCAGGAACCCACCTAACCTCCTCTAAGGATTTGAATCTCCTATCATGAAATTTAAGAGATACAATACATATACCCATGACTCTAATTTTCTTATTATTTATTAGGTAAACCTCACCACTATCAATCTCTCTCAGATACGTGAATTACTGACATTGTGGATATATATATATATATATATATATATATAATAATAATCAATAAAGGACCTAGTGAACACTTATATCATCAAAATAGATATTTTAAAATTTATAAATATCATTATATTGCTCAAATATTAACCAATGGTCACTATTATTGGTGTTATTCTGAGAACTATTCCTTTGGTTAAAATTCCTTCTAATTTGACCAGGTTATTTATAATTAAAGTATTTTTTGTTTACCCCTAGACCCTGACCATGTCTTAGAATTTCTCTTACCTCTCCTCTTCCCTCTCTACTCAAGCCTACCCCTAACATTAACCCTCTTAGATTACTAATTAACAGAACCAGGATTCTTATTTTGAATTTCATTATATTACAAGGTAGATTAAAATTATTATATGTTTAATGGATCCTGATCATAAATTATTTAATCTTTAAATGAATTATAAGAATCATCTAATGTGGTCAATGATGTTATAGTCAAATTATCATCATCCAACATAACTTATATATCATAAAAATCAAGAAACATATTATTAAAATAATTTATATGAGTCTTGAATTTAGTTCCATGATGCATAGGAAAGTTATAAAACTGTATATTCTAGTGTTTCCATCCTACTAAGGTTTTTTTTCATATATATAGTTTCATTTTTATACCATATTTGGAGAATAGTGCATTAATAAGTGACCAAATAAAGGTCCTTATCAGTTAAAGACAAGATCAATAATCTACAATCCTTCCTAAGATCATCTGTAGGGACATCAGCTTTAGTAGTGGTAGTTTTTCCAACGTTATACAGGTTTAAAACATTCTTCTTAAGAGAGAATAGGGAGTCAAGGAGTTCATTATAGCCTAACTTTGCATTAATTTTTATCTTATATATAAAAAATAATTATCCTCGCAAAATCATTTCTATTTAATATTTCACTGATCTCAATATTCTATATTAGGTGTCTATAATTTAAATTTGAAGGTAAAATGTTGATGTGGATTTCTTTATTCATGAAAAAGGAATCAACTAATAGAGGTATTGGGTTCAAAAAATATTTAGGTAGTTTGATAAACAAAAAAACAAAAAAAGGATTGTAAGGATTCATGATGAATGTGGTGCAAAAAAAATTAAATAAAATAGATATAATAATGTTATTTTAAACAATTTGTACATACATGCATGATGATAACACCATAAAAATATTGTTATTACTAAATTTATAAAACAAACATATTACCAGACATGAATGCAGTAGAGGACCATAGAAAAAAAATACAAGGATTAGATCTAGCTAGACAGGATGATAGAGCTGAAATATGACATGAAGATCTAGAAATATGTATTATTATATATAATCACACTATGAAAATGCATATAAGGATACAACATAAAATCGGAAAAATTAACTAAAAATATGAATCTAAAAGAAACTTATTACAATGAAAGGTTCTAATACTAGAACCAGTAAGAAACTCAAATAGAGATCAATATGTTGATGCCTTCCTTTATGTGAGTATTTAGCATGATGAAGGTAAATAATCATTTAAAATATGTCATTTTAATGTTTCAAATTAAAATTTTTTATTTATTTTTTTACTTGATGAATAATCTATAATTACATCTTATCTCATGCTTGGTTTAGTTTCATTTTTCTTAAAAATTGGTTTGACATATTCTGGATTGTTTTTTGTTACCCGTACATGCGGTCATTTTACAAATACATTAGCTTATTATATGTTTATGTGGAATTTAATTTCTAGGGATAATCCATATATAAGTGGTTTGGTACCCTTATGTAAGCATTGAGTTACCTGGATTACCATTATGTTGGGGTTTTTGTTCCCTTGTGTAGCTTCGATTCTATGTGAGTTACCTTTATGTGGGGGACGAAATACTCTTATGTAGGCTCAGGATGAGCCTTAAATGAAGTGGAAAGATACTTTTTGACTCTTACATTACCAGTGTAATGGAGTTTTCTACACATAAATAAGAACTTTGTTTCCATTATGTGGGGAATGTGCATCCCTTATGTAGTGTGTGACGACCCTTACATAGTGCCAGTCTACCCTTAAGCAGTATCTGAGTGACCCTTACGCAATAGGCAATAAACCCTTATATAGTTTCTGGTTGACCATTACATGGGGTATCTTATGAAGATGTTTAAATAATGAAGTCAATAGGATTTTTATGCAACTACTTCTGTAGAAATATCCTCAACTAGACATGTTTATTGATGCAATTGAAGGTTGTTTGATGTTTTCTTTCCTTTGGATTCAAGATCCTAAAGATAGAATCAAAATTTCATAGAGGTCAATTGAATAGATATTATGATATTGGAAGGAAATGATCAAGATTTATAAGGTATCATTAAAGGACCTATTTATAATTACATTTGTTATTTTCTCTACAGATATTTTTCTGAGGTCCCAAGTTTATTTTCCTTATTGATCGTTTTACCATAGTGTGTTTTGTTTGATTCCATTAGTCCTATATTAAAGGAGGCCATTTTATTGATAATCTTATTTGGTTTCTTTTCTTTATTGTGTTATCTATTTTTTGTATCCCTATTTGTAGGATATTATTTTATTTAGATTTTTAGGATTACACATGTGACCCCCATGTTCATAGTTTTCCCACTCCAATCTTTACTCTCCCATTCCTGTTTTACACATCCTCTCTACTTCCCCTATCACATTCCGAAATCACCTTCCTATCCACCTTATTCTCATATCTCTATTCCCATATACCTCTACCCCACAATTTTTAGTACTTTTGACTCCCCACTAGATTCACTACTTTAACCTCCAACTCTATGCATGTCCCTCCTCTTTCTCTCAGTTCTCCTCACCTCATCCTCTGCCACATCGCCTCTACAGTTATTTATCTCTCCACCACAACATCGTTATCCCTGGCCCCTTCGTCTCCCCTAAAACACATTCCCCTCCTCCTCCCTACCTTATTATCTATTCCCCCTCCATCTATGTTTCCTCCCATCCTCTCCACCCCTCCACCTCCCCCAACTCGACCTCCCCTCTTACACTTCATCTTCTCCTCCTCCACCTCCTCTCTATCTTTCACACCCCTCCCCACTTACTCTCCCTCCATGATCTCCTTAAATCCACCTTCACTTTTTACGATCCATGATTTTTACCCATCTAGTGTGATTTCTATCCAAGGATTCATTTTTTTTGTTTTGATGTCTAGGTATCCTTTTATTTTCTTATTCTCTCTATTCCACTCCTGCATAATCAAAAAAAATGAACTTGTTTTCTTCTTCAATAGCACACCTAAAATCAGCCTCTAATTTCATTTTTTGGATTAGTTCTGTAACTATTTATCACCAATCTATTTCCGCCTCACACCACCTTATTTTTTGGACCATAGAAACCCAATGTTTCACAAAACCCCGAATGTCTCCAGTCTTCATACTGAACAAAAATTCCTAATATGTCAAGATAATATTTAATTTTATATTGATTAGTTTTTTTAAAAAAATTGTAAAGAACATAACTTTATACTATACTTAAAAAATACACTTATCATTCTACAAGGATGGGTATCACCTGAACACAATGATCCATTTCTACTTAATAAAACTTTTTTATACTCTTTGGTAATAACATTACCTCCATGGTGTTGTATATTCTAATTATTTTACCATTTTATCTATAATGTATATAGTATGTTTTTTTATTTTGATTGTAAGTATTAGAGATGATAAATATATCTAAAATGAAAATGTTTATAGAAATATTTAATATCTTTTTCATGGTTTATCCAAGTTAAAAATACAAGAGATAATTTTTTTTATATTTTATCATCTAAATAAAAATTAAATAATTTATGGACATTTAATTAATCTTTCTAATAGAATGGAAAAACATTTAGATTTATACTATAAAATTCTCCCCCAAATATCAAATAATTACATTTAGACCTCCTCTGAACTTGACGGAATACTTTTTAGTCATCTTCATAATTATTTGTGTATATTTTTTTACTACACCAATTACTTTCCATTACTTGGAATATAGAGGGGAATCCCTTGTATGAGAATGGGTGACCATGGTATCCATTATAATGTCAAAACAACCAAATGAATTGTGATTCCCTTTTATGATACACTAGTATTTGAAGCTTCTTTATCATGTGAATCAATTTTGAAATCTTCATTGGTGAGGGTTAGACACATGATATGAAATTCGCAAAAATATTACCTTGGATTCCCCAAAAACATCAACCACGTAGGTATTGTAGTATAACACCAGAAACATTTATGATGTGTGAAATAGTTTTGATATCCTCTGGGATATAAGGGACACATGGTTACTTACAATTTTATGATTAGAAGGTTATTTTCTGAATGAAATACCGATGAATGTTATACAATCTTAAGTGTTCCTAATGTGGATACCATGAAATCTTTCTTGAGATAAAATATCAACACATTTCAAAATTATGGATATATATGAAATTGATAATGATGCATGGTTTATTTAATTGGTTGGGTTGCTGTTGGTAGTTTTTGATTAATAATTTTAGCTAATAGTTAAAATTATGTATGATCGTTATAGCATTGGTGTATAAATATCCATTGAAATATAATAAAGTTCTTAATACTGTAATTAAAATTACAAAATGAACATATTTTTAAAATAAAAAATATTTGTATTTGTATATCTAATAATATCATGTGATGTACATATATAAAAAAATCAATGGAATCATGTTTTATTTATTAGTCACATTATTTAGATTTTTTAATAGATAAATTTATTGCCAAACATTGATGATGAATATTCACCTCAACATATAATTGATGTTGATTTAGATTTCCCCACTTCAATAATCATTATTCATGGAAAAATTTATTCTCATGTAAACATGTAGGAATTGAAATATAATCAGGTATGGTATACATCTATTCCTATTATACCATACAACCACTTCTAAATTTTTGAGTCCTTCATTATACTTTCCTTGAACATTATCCTAATATCCACCAACATATTCTCACTCATCAACTCTCCTATCCAAATCCATGATTATCTCTCACCAGAGCATATATCAACACATAACAAATCCCATTGAATTTTTAATGAATGAGATGTCCCTGATCGAGTCAAAGAATCACAAGATTTTCCACTAGTTCCACTTCTCATTGGCTATCAAAACACACATCATAATATCAACTACCCAAAACCTATTATCAATCATCTTAATTAGGGCTCCAAAATGATGATTTATAACCTTCAAATAATGGAATAGGATGTTACAAAATATTTACTGTTGTTGTTGGAAGTCTATACTTGAGGAATCCTTCTTCTCCTAGACAAGTGGAGTAATTTCATTCTTATGAAGTTCATCCATTAATGTGATAATACTAAAAAGGAAGATTTCATGAAGGATGGAATCATCATCTAGTGGCATGAAGAGTTCAAAAGAGGGGATTTATTTAGGGATGTATAAGTGTGTTTATTTCTACGACATCCTAGAATTCATCTACTAACAATAATATAATACAACCACTAATTCCCTATGAAGTTATTTTTTTATTGTCATTTTTTGAAATATTAATTTAATATTTTTATATATTTTTAATCAATTTTCCATGGTGGAAACTAGCGTTTGATAAGGGATTTATTCTCATCCTAACCGAGAGGACCCAAGATAAAGATTGTGTCTTCCACCCAATCCTAATCCATTTATTCATTTTCAAATTTTCATATTCTCTATTTATGTGTTTTCCTCCCTCAAAATATTATTTCTCCCTTCCTCATTATATGTGTATCATTAATATTTAACTACTAAAAAATATATATTAAACATTTTAATAATTATTTAATTGTTCCCCTTGGGTAAAATTTAATGAAAATGAAAAATTATTTTTTTATTGTTTATCTATTTTAAAATTTTGTATGACAAATGAATTATTAATGATATTTTACATTCCAGTAATCAGTACACAAGGGTTATAAAAAATATTGATTACTTATCTCTATTCTACAACTAATATGTGGAATATATTCTGTAGTTAAATATTTTTTACTCAACCATCTTGATTAATTTCTTGGTTTTATGTTCAGGGATCATTTTCCCCAAAAATTAGATTTACCTTACATTCAATTGATTATAATGAATGTTCATTCTCATTTTTCATAGTTTTGTAAAATTTTATGAAAATTTGAGGCACTTTAGAGACATTTTAAATAATATATATATTTAGTTCTTACATTAAATGTTGGTTGGATATTTATTGTAAGGTATATATGTCTCATTTTTCTTAATTTCTATACACCATTTACATGGATCCAGAAATTTTGATTTAATTTTATAAGATTTTTATTTTTCTATTATTTCATGTTGGGATTTAATTTTTCATACCATTAGAGTTTGGATATTTTTTGGAAAATTCATACATTTTTTCCTATTTCTAGTGATCAAGGGATGGATTGATTCTATTCCCATGTTCCATTGAAAACGTGTAATTTACACAATCCAAAATAATTTATAAATATTTATTTTATTTATTTAATTGTGTTCATTGATTTTATAAATATATTTAGTCATAATTCCAATCTCAAACAAGTTAGTGAAAAATTTCAACTATTTGGATTATCCCATGATCATCTAATGTGTGGTCTTCCTTCAGCCTTTTTCATTGACCAGATACATATCAATCATGTTTCATAGATGAGGTTAACTTCATCTTAAATTATTACCATATATTTTCCCCATACTAATCTTTTGAAAAAAATTCTGATCTTTTCCAGCATACGCCTTTCATGTCACTTAATTTTTTCAACATATCTTTTATTTATCACATATACTACTTCAAAGAACTTCTTTGGATGTTTTTTTCTTCCTCAGGAAATGTGTTCATCATAACAATTTTTTCAATATTTATATATTTGTCTTTAAAATATTTATTTTTATAAAAATTATTATATATAACATAATTTATTATATCAATATTTCATAATTTCTATATTATCCTATTATGTTTATATATTCCTAATGATAATAGAATTATAATTACTTACTAAATTTCATGTTTTAAATTGTTTATTTATTTTACTTATATTATTGAAATTTATATTCATTTTATATATTTTTTCAAATATATAGTTCATTGTGGTTATATCTAAAAATCATTTTCCTCTATAAAAAATTAAATTACCATCCCAATTATATACAAAAAATTCTTTTATATGGTATTGATTTCTTATGCATGCCATTGTAAATCATGGAAGGTTCTTATTAGTTGAGTCTTGGGGACAAAAAATATAATTTTAAAATATAATACAAACCAATTCGTAAATATGATTATTACTTCACTCAAGGAGAGTTTTTCATTGACATTAATTTAGTTAAAAACTTAATTATTTATGTTTATTAAACATGACATGAAAGATATTTTTTGGGTAATTAATCCTTGTGTGTATTCATAGCCATCGTGGTATTTATTCTTTAAAAATAGGTTTTATGTTTAAAAATGTATACTTAATAAAACATTATTGTTCTGGAAACTTTTTTGGAAAATTTTCTTCATTTTTTATTAGTATATTTATTTAGAAAAAATTAAGTACTAGTTTCTGAAATATAAATTATTTTTTTATATTTAGTATTGAGAAATCCTCTTTTAATCTTTCAAGGAATTAATTTTATACAACTCTGGTAACAATGATTTTAATAGATACAGAAAGGGCAACCCTATACAAAGTTGTAGAGTTATTGATGACTTTTAATGGAATTATATTTCTGTATTGTACTCAATAAAATTTCACATTCACTACCTTTGTATTCTGGGGTAATATATTGAATTTTTTTTCCCTTTTCTAGAATATACTATTATTAGTGTTTATGTAAAATTATTATTCATTTTTTTTATTTTTATTTCTATAAAATCAAATAAAAAATTATGAATCATCTATTTTATCATGCATCCCCTCATTATTTTCCATTTTTATAAAAACAATAAATTATAGAATATTAAAAATAATGTGCAGTGATTTTTATGATATTTTTCATTTTTATAATGATATTTGATATCTTTTTCTATTTTATTCGGTGATATATATCAACCCATGATTCTATTAATATAAGTGAGAACACTTCCTTGAACACAATAAAACATATTTTGTGTCATTGTGTAGAAGAAGTTCATTTTTCTTTGTTTCCAAATAATGTGATAGTTATTTTTGTTGAACATAACACAAATCAGATACCATAGTTGATAACTAATTTTAATTAATATAATATGAATTTTTATATTTTAATACCCGCTTCATCACTACGAATATTTAATAACTAATGTATTTATTATTGGGTTCCCCCATTTTGAAACATATATTAGCACAAGGTTGTTTTTTTATTTAAATATTTTGTAAATAAATGTGGTCTATTAATTATATTATTTTAAAAAGTAATATTACAATGTAACCACTAAATTTTAGTGATTGAACATTTAAGTTATTATATTTTTATTCAATATCATATAAGTATATTTTATCAATCGAATCTATTGACTATAATTATCCACAAACAACAATGCAATGATCACGTATCCTCGGAAATATCGCCTCATTATCAACAATCTAAAATTGGAATACAATGTTAAGGTTATATAAATTTAATTTATGTTCCTTAGTTATTCTAATATTTGGGCACAAGCTCTCAACTTGGGTCTTGGATGACTGACGTTGGTAATTGAATATTCATTGGATTATCTTAGAATTTATACTTTTGTTAAAATTGGATTTACATAAATTAATTTATAAATATATTTATGACTATAAACCTTAATTAATTCTAGGTATTTTAATAAATTTATATGTATTTTTACTCAAACTATAATGGTAAAATTCATGGACATTTTTTATTTGAGTATGAATTTTTTTTAATTATGCTTTCACTCATTTAAACATTATTTATTTATATTAAATTTTAATTTTCTATCTCTCTTTGATTGCTTTTTATTTTATGTTTTTTGTATGTATTTTCCCGTTTTATACTTGAGACTTTATGGATAGGAAAATGGTTATGAAATGTTGGTTTATCAAATGATTAATAATTATATACTTCAATTAAAATAAAATATTTTCTTTTTTTATCACCTCTCAAATTTTGGTTATTAAATGTGTTATTTCCAAACAGATTTACCTCATGATTTTGAGGAAGAAATATTTCTTGAAATAGAAGTATTAATAAGTGATTTATATCATGTAACTTCAACATTTAAGGAGATTCGAAAAGATCTAAATCCAAATAGATATTTAAAGAAAACAAAAATTTAAAATAATGGGTATCATTTGATATATTCAAGTGTTTTACTAACTATAAAATACCATTTATTAGATACATCGTTTATACATAAAACTAAATTAATACCAATTTTTTAATTTTATTTGTTAAAATTTACTTATTTAATACTAATTATATAATTTATTTCTCTTATTATAATGTACCTCATTATGATTTTAAGAAAAAAATCTTCACTTATTTATTTCATAAGTTATTCTATACCATGAAAATTCTTTAGAAAATATAATATTATTTGTTAAATTATTAGGTAAATATGGTTAAATAATAATATTTTATTGTGCCCAACTTTATATCAAATCATGAACATTAATGATATAGTTATCATTTATTTAAATATGTATATTAAATTAATATTTATATTAATTATTTATAATTATTAAAATTAAGTAATGAAAAAAAATTCTTCAATTGTTAACATTTTTGTTAACCCCATCAAATGATTAAAATTATTACATTCCCATTATAAAAAATCATAATGAATGATTAAAAATTATCAATCATAACAAAATTAGCATTATTAATTATTACCATAACAATGCTCTTAAATAGTTTTATTTGTATTTTTTATGAGAATGTCATTTCAGGATAGTTTATTCTGAAATGTTTAAACCAATATATTTCATTGTATAAATGATAATTCTTGACCATAGAGAATGTAAATAATATTTTGATGTGTTTTTTTAAATCGGAAGAAATATTACTATGCTTAATGGTCTAGAATCCAAGCATTTACTCATGAAACATTATTTCTTTCTCTAGAATCATCTACTAACATTCGAATTTGGTCATCATCCCCTCATATATAAAATTATAAACACATTTTTATGTTATTTAAAATATTATTATTTCTTTATTTTTAAAAATATAAATTTTTCAATTTAATGTTTTTTAAAATATGACTTAACCCGTATAGACTGGTCAATAGGACCTGAGGATATGGAATAGGTTAAGTATATCATTTTTATTCCCATTTAAAAATTATTCCCAAAGAGGAATTTTAAAATAAGCCCATATCGAATCAAGTATACTTGCATGGTAATAGGCCATCCCATAGAAATGTGTAATATAATTTTTTTAAAATTTATAGTGTGGGTGACTCACTAATATTAGTTTCTTTTCAATTTAATATTTATCACATTACTACTTACATCAATGTGAAGACATCCTTTTTTCGTTTGGATATTTCTAATTATAATTATATCAATAAATCAAGAATTAGGTGGGTAAAATATGAATTATCCTCAGGGACAAGACTCGAACTTATGTCATATATCAAATTTCCATCATATTTATAGAAAATAGGGGAATTAAATTAATTGATAGAAGATCAATAAGTTCAGTAGAATTCATCAAATAAGGAAAATCATCCAATCAAACATGTGACTCATAAATGAGACCGTGCATTTCCAAAAAAAAATTGATTCCTTATTCATTAATTTTGGATAAAAGAGAATGTGAAAGCATAGAAGAGGTGTAAAAATAGCGAATCGTTAGGAATATGTAGCTAAAAGATTAGATATTGCATTCTATTTCAAGGACCATTTTGATAATTGTGAGGCAATTTGATTCCAAAATAACAGATTCACATCCTCTCTCAATAGAAAGCATCATTCCTATGAAAATGTCCTATGCTTCAGCCATCGGTTGTTCCCAATGAGCATGGAGATATTTATGAATGACTACGATGATAAGTATTTTGTGTCAAAAACCATAACACCAATACCGACCACACCTCCTTCGTAGAGTGATTCATCCACATTAATCTTCAACACATCCAATTGGGGGAGGATTCTACTTGTTAATCAAAGAATTTTCTTTTGAGTTCTCAATATGAATCTCATTATGCTTCCAAATATCTAACAAAGATGTCACTCACTCAATCCAGAATGATGTTGGCCTCAATAGTTGGTTGGTGATGAAGTAATTTCTTCTCACATAAATAATCCATGCCACTGTACAAAGAAAATCCACAATGTTCACTAGGAGAGATAATGAAAACATTATCAAATGCGATGTAAGAACAAGTGGCATATCAACCAAGTGATATTTAGAAGAATCCCATGCTTGATAGATGGCTCTAGCCCAATATTAAAAGATAAATGCATGAAATCGTGACTCCCACACTATAATGAACATGGGAATAATCAGATCATCATATTCATTAAACAATATGAGGAATTCTTTGGATTGTAGGATTCCAACACATATTTCCCACTTGAAATACCATACCTTTTGTGGAAAAAACATATGCCAAAAAATGATCCAAAACACCTCATCCCCCAGGCATCACAACCTGAGTGCTATCAAATACCAAGATTTAACTGTTCTTTGATCTAATAAATCTTATTCTAACCCATATCCTTTATGTGTGGGATGATCATAAGGATTTTTATTTCACATAAATTTAAACAATCATCCTTTTTTTGATACACCATATGTTTCATGAATTTTTAAATAGGTAGGGAACTGTGCAATATTCTAAAGAAGGGATCATTAGTGAAGTATCCCTCACACCATATCCATCAACCAGACAAGGGTCCTTCCATATTTTGATGAAGGGACCATCTCTGATTATCCAATAAATTCTACTACAAAAAATCTCTCGTGACCTCCTATAGGCATCTGTAAAAAATTGGGGTGGGGACTAAAATAGATGTACAAAAATATGAGTGAAGGAAATATTTTTCTAAGATGATCCTAGTTTACAAGGAATCAGGGTATTGATATAGCCTCTAACCTTTCTTCTCCAGAATATATTCATTGAAATAATCAAAATCGAAAAACACCATTCCCCCAAAATATTTCGGGAGTCAATGTTTTTCTTAGGAATACCAATGAATTTTATTTCACCCATTGTTAACTTCCCACAAAACGGTGGTTAGGAAGGAGTCGATATGATCAATAACAAATCTATGGAGATTAAATAAGGATATAACATAGGTCAATATCTCCTGAACTACCACCTAGATAATATTTTGCATACATTCATTGTAGATTCTCTTAAAGGTACATCCCTTGACTTTTTCCACTATATCTTGGATGATTAAAAAACATATCTATTAAAAAATTCAAAAAATATGACCATACCAATGTATTTATTATGTTTTTCAACCACAATAATTACCTATGTTCTATTGATTCCTTCCCTCCAACTCACATGGACTTCATATCTAAAATACACATCTATTTTAATAAGGTCGATAGATTGATCAGATTCCCTCTCATATATAAAAATCAAGTAAAAATATGAATTTCCTTTTTCTAGGGTGGCCCTTGAAAAAATAATGTTATAATATGTAAAAAATTGATGTAAAATCGGTGGAATTAATCTACACACCGTTTCTATAAGAATAAAATTATCATTTACTTCCACTAAAATAATTTTTTAGAGCACATCAGCTACTAGAACAAAAAACATAAAGGGGAAAGTGGGTACCCATAATGAAAACACCTATTGGGGGGAAATCTATGAAAGTGGTATCTATTTATATGAATCCTAAATTATACCAAAGAGATTCATTTCATTATATCCTCAATACCTTTAGGTAAAAATCCCATTCCAATAAAAAAAAATTCTAGAAAGGGCCACTCAACCTTTTCATAGGCCTTACAAGCAATAGTGCATCATTTTTTAATAGAGTTTAGTTTAAAAGAGTAAAACCCTTCTTGGGTGATAATGTAATTATCAGAGATAAGTCATTTAGGGTTGAAATCATTCTGATTTTTAGAAATAATGGTATGGAAAAACAGTATTGGAAATTCACTAAAATCAATGAGAAAATTTTCTAAATAACACTGTATAAACAAATAGACCTAAAATTCAAGATCACAGAGGTTTTTTGATATTAAGGGTGAGAATAATAATGCCTTCATTAAGAACATGGAAGGTTTCATTAAGCACATATAGAGATTTCATGAGTCTTGAGATATCATGCTCTACAATGTGCCATAATTTTTTGAAAAATAATGCATGGAACCCATCCAGTCTTAGCACTATAGTGGAGTGAATTTTTTTGAGCAACATAAATATTTCATCCTCAGTGAATTCACATGTAATTTTATTGTTTATTTTATCTATAGCCACTAGTTTAATATAAGAGGGCGTTTTAGAAGAAATAATGGATACCCAATAATTATAAATCCCCTCATAAAAATGAATGATGAGATCCTGGATCCCCCTCTAACTAGAAACTATTCTTATTTTTATATTTGTAATATATGAGATATAGTTATCATTCCACGTCTTAGGGGTCTTTTTATAGAATAAAAAGGTATTAGATCCACATTAAATGATATGGGTTTCACATATGCATAAGTACCAAAATATATCCTTAACTTTAAGAGATTCTTTATGTTCTTATCTAAGGTATAAAATACAACTAAGGACTTCATCCGAGGGCAGATAAGAATATATCACATTTAGCTTCCTTTGAATAATTTCACAATGAGATTGTGGTTTCCAGAATATGAATCTATCTATCCTTTTAAATTATCTGTAAGATTTTGTATATTCCTTCCTATATCAGGATCACCAACATTATAGCATGAACGGTTTACTTATTCACATTCTTAATCCTTAGACGATAAGACTTAATAATTCAAAATTATTTTATGTTATTGATTTGTTGGTCTATGAGATTATATTATGGGGATATGGTAGTGGTATGGAAGGACAATGTTGGGAAACCTTGAACAAGATGAAAAGGATATTTCATTGACTTGATCCCAAGAATCTATCCATCTGCTACACTATATGGGTATTTTTAGTGTTCTCATGAAACCATGTGTGAATGTTTCCTGAGTACCCACGATATAAAAGTTTGCCTATTTGAGTTGCCTATTGAATCTACATCCATGATGGGAAAGGACCATTGGAACCCCTTTCCTCTATTGTTGGAACAAAATTTCATTAAATCCATCACTGACAAAGAGATGTATAGTAATGATTTCATGTAGGGTTTCGAGCAACTTCAAAGAAATCTATTAATCCATCCAAGAGGGGAATCGATTAAATCCAATGAAAACCCAGACTGGGTTTCCTAGTTGTTTAATGGAGGAAGTAATGTGGTTATGAAAAAAAATGATTTAACCCTTATGCCCACATCCACCCTCTAAAGAAGGTAGATTCATCCCAAATAACCTTGTTGGGATATGGGGAAATAGTTATGGAAGCCTACTTTTTTTGAAATACCTTACATGTCCTTAAAATCTAATATGATTTTAGATAAGAAAACCATATCAAACAAATATTTAGTTCATTGCAATTAGATCCTCTAAACTAAGTATGGCTTTCCAATCTCATGGTAGTTCTAGCATATAGTTTTCATTGAGATAGGTGGGGTTGGCTCAAAAATTACTTCTCCTGTGAGTGTTCAATATAGGTTTCATCTCCCACCACATTCCATCTCTTAGAGTCTCTATCATTAACCATCGGTCCGTACATGCATATTTTGGAATATATTGTTTCTCCCATGTTCTAATCAATGTTGTTCTCCCTTATAGCATTCTTCACCACAGCAGCTTTATAGGCCTGAATAATGGAGGTCTAATTGGATCATATCTTATAATAGAGGAATTCATGGGGGGATTGATAAACTAGGAAAAAATTGGCATGGTGGATCAGATTAGATCTTATTTGAGTTATTGGGTCATTTATTTTTTTATTTGAATGTTGTAGTGTTGTTATTAGAGTAGTTTTTCCTCACCACTGAGGCCTTAACCATGGTTTCACTTGTATTTAGAGACTCATGTAATATAAGTCCGGTATCTTGATTCTCCCTTCCTTATTTATTTTGATAAACACACTGATCTACAGTAACAACTACTAGACCCAACATGAATATTTTTTACTAATATATATTATATTGTGCACATATATCCTCCAAAATCCTACCTCTATCAATTTTTTTCATTATTTCATAAATGAAGGAAAACACAATGTTCATTTCTCACAACCATGATCCATACTATAAACTATTTTTCCTACCCCATCCATTCAATTTTAACAACAATCCTTTTTAGTGTACCCCATGAACCCATAGAAGATGAAAAATATTGGTAATTATTTACACTCAAATGGGACACAGATATTCTATTTTCATATATATAAGAAGAGACCTCCCATAAACTTCTTTTTATCATTGATCAAAAAATTAATCCAAACATTCAACCCCTAATGAATAGGATTTTATCCATAAAATTCTATAGATTATTTTATTTGGACACTAATATCATGAATAATACACTTCAATCATCCACAAAATAATATTCATTTAATTCGATTCCAAAAGGGGTTTTTGGTAGAGTGGTATTATATATATCCCCTCCATTTTCTTAAATACTCCATTAAAATAAGGTGGTTTCTAAAGGACCATGGTCTCCCTTTATGCACCATCTTCTTGTCCGTCATATGTAAAAATTAAATGATGATTAGTCCCATCCCTATTTATCATATTACCACTCCATAATCTAAATTCCATATTTCTCATAGCATATTTTTTATATAATTTAGATTTAATGTTTGGTTGTTTAAAAATTCTCCAATGATGAGGAGAGAGATTAAGTGCATTAGAAAAGCATCATCATCATTTTTTTACAACTAAAGATGGTTTTTTCTTCTCTATTAGCACTATATTTTTTCAATGGTTTAATATGTTCTTATATATTTCACCATGTCTGAGGCCAAATTTCAATAGGTCATCATCAGAATAGCATTCATACTTGGCCACCCAATATTCTTCACGTTATCGTAGCACCGATGTTCCTTGGATACCATATGACTCACCCAACCCTAAGAAGTCCTAAGAGAAGATTTAAACCCTTGAAGAGTCATCATTCCATATTATAAAGTTTTAATCATCAGTAACCACATAACCACAAAATCTTTTTAGTTTATTTTTATATATATATTTATATAAAATTATTTTCACTATTACTATATCATGATTTATCACCACTAGCTAGTAGAGTTGAAAAATGATTTATCATATCAACACAAATTAGAAACACAAAAAAATGTTGTATTTTATTAGTGATAAAAAATCATTGATTAAAGGATATATTTATCAGTTATTTTTTAGCGTTGTGAAAATTATGAGCTTTATCAGTGACTTTTGAGCACTGATAAATGTTCGATTTTATTAGTTTTCTAAAAATGAATTCAGAATAATTTAATTTCTTTATAAATATATATATATATATATTTAAATTTTATTTTTATAATAATAAGTATATATTTATATAAATAAAAAATATTTATATATATTAATTTATACTCATTTATAACTATATATACATTAATAAAGTACATATAATAATTAACCAGGTTAAAATAAAGAATTCAGTCATTTATTTGAAGAGGATAGTGTCACTTCTCATATCATCAATGGGTGGGGGCAGGTCAGGGAATTGAAACCCATCCCTTAAAAAAAGGGGTGTATACCTTCCTAATATATCTTTCATGAATCCATATATATATCTGTGTATGTGTCCGCCTGTATATATATATTACCAATTGAAATAAATGAAACTTAAATTATATAAATGAATTTAAATTAAAAAAAGAACTTATTATAATTTTAGTTATTTCACTAATTACTAATGTATATTTTAATGAATTATTGCAAATATTTATAAATTTAACATTAAAAACATTTCTAATTATAATTATCTATTCTAAAAGTTTATAATTAATTATATTTTTTATATATAATTAATAAAAAATAAAAATATAATTATTAAAATATATATATATATATATAATTTGAGAAATATTTACAAAACATTTATTTATTAAAGGGTATGGTATTTTTACCTATTTAAACTAATATATTTAATGGGATTAATAATAATTCATGAGTAGAGTAACTTTAATTCCTTATTTAATTTTTTTGTTTGGGAAATCCATGATTGAAGTTGGTATTGTAGAGGATATAGGGATCTATAGAAACCTCTAACTCCTCTTCATGGGGAGAATCAAAACTAGTCGACCCTATAATAGGAACGCCTTAAGGAATATGCTATAGTTGACCCGAAGGTTGTTAGTGGGAGTTTCTACGAGGGAAATCAAACCTCATATAATTATTTTAGAATTTTTCATGGAATAAGATAAGATATGAATTTTGAAAAGACGTTCCAAGTCAATTGATAATCATATTATTGTGATCAACAACATGGCTAACAAGTTTCACATCATCGGGAAATAATTCTCTCATTCCCCTTTCTAGATCAGGGTGAAAGGTGTCCCATTTATAGGTAGGTGTGATCAAGTTATGTATGGGATTGGTAATACCATTGGGGAGTTTATGGAATGGGATGTTTCAGATATGATTTATAGGGGTCCAATGTTTTGAATCAAGGCTATGGTGGAAATCAAACAACCCATTATACATTTTTCATTCTTGAAACTCCTATAATCCAAGATATAGGTTTCTTATAAATTCAAAAATCTCCCTTCCTTTTGTTTCTTATATGGCCCCATTGGTTATGCTGTAATGTATTGTGGAAAAAAATTGATCCAAAGGGGTATCCTACACTAAAATATGGAATGTGGATCTGGGTGAAATGTTTGGATTTTCCACCCACTTGAGAGGCTAAAAAACATATGGATAAGGGAAAGCTCACCAGATGTTTAGATCAATGTTTTTCGATGTCAAAGGTTGTGATAATCTATATGGGACTGCCATCCTTCACTAATGAACCACTGAGTTTTTATTAACCTTGTCTAACAAACATAGGCCTTTATGTTCCCTTGGTTGATAGCCATTGTATCCCAAGGATGATGGATGAAAGATCATGGTGTGAGGATACACATGATGTCTAGGCTGGGAAAAAATTGTGGGTTGACCATTTATCCTCCTTATAAAATAGAAATAATGATTTTGTATTCCATAAAAATGAACTATATCTAACTACAGACTATTTAACCTTGGTTTGTAATAACTATAGGTAATGAAGGTTTTCATATCACAAGGTATGGTTAAACCTTAATTGAGAGGTATAGATTCCACTTTTTTGGTGATGAGGCACTGTCAAGATTTTATACCTTGAGGATATTTATTCTAGTTCTATAATAATCTACTCCTCAAGAAATACGGGCAGAAGATAGAAATTAGGTAAGTTGGAAGCAGCAAAATAATAATAACACTAATATTGACAAAATTAAAATTAAAATTTGTATCAGTATAATACTTCATGGAGTTTTAGAGGGAGATGTTCCACTAGGTTCTCAAAAACACTCAATGTTATTAGAGGTAGATGCACCTAATTACATGGTAGAGGCATAGGATGGTTCAGACCAACATTTCCTCACACCATGAAACTCTTCTTTTGGAACAATTTTTAAACATGGGAACCCATGATCAAATCACATTCTATATCAATGGAGCTCTAACTATGCACCTAATATGGTCTTTTTGTCTGAATCCATTTTTGAAATATTGAGCATGTGAAAACTAGATTTCAGAACAGTTTATCAGTTAGACTGTCAGACCATAAATATGGCCTTTTAATCTTGTTCATAGCATAATACTATTCTTAAGTGGTTGGATTCTCCCAAAACCAAATTCCCTTTTTTGATTAATCAATATTAATATCCGAAATTGAACTTCATTGTTTTCTTTACCTTGCTTGGTTAAAGTGTCAAGTGGATATCCTAGGAGTTTATTGAATCTATTATAAATATTAATAAATTACCCATTCTTTTTTTGAGTCTTTTAATTTGATCCATTTACACCATGATAATCAAGCCAGTTCCAAGAATAATTTTTTCCCCATGCATCAATTTCGGGACTTCATACTTCACTTGGGTATCTTAGATCTAGGATTCTTGGGGAGTTCATATACTTGGATCCATGGGTGAAACCTAGCCTACAAAGTATCTTAATAGAATAAATAGGTTTGTAGAATCAAGATACTTGGCTTCTATATTCTACTAATATGAGTTCTCCCACTTCCTACTGGTTTTTTCTGATTATTGTCCTATTTTTCTCCCATCGCATGTGGTGTCCCAGTGTGAGAGGCCACTAAGGGGTTTCATATTTGAATGAAATTGGATTGATAATAATAACTATATGGAATCTTCCAATGATTTTTATTCATCATCTCAATACCATGTATGGGATAAGACTAAATTGGTGGATTATCATCTACAACACTGGAGTCGATAACACTACATGAACATTGATAATATAATTATCTATCCTAAGAATGCACTTAGAAGTTTTTATCAGGATCACAATTCATAAATTTTCCTGCCTAAGTTAGTAACTCTTTAAATTTAACTATATAAGTACTTTAGAGACAAATAAATCTATAGGATTATCATATCAAGGTAGGATTTTATCGAACCGAGTTACCGAAATATCAACAACTTTCAAAAAAATTCCTCAATAAAAAGTACAAGGAAACTCATTTAAAAATTGGAGGTAGGGTATGGAAGCATCACTTTTTATGGGGTTGATATTTAGGTGATTATTGTGTCTTTTCATATATTTATATTTATTTTTGAGAGTGGAAGACCCCTGAGGGAACTCTAGAGTAGTGTTGATCAAAAAGTTACTGAAGTAATAAATTTGGATCTTGAGAATTAATATTTATGATTGATCACATTCTTGGTCCCCTATTACTCCTTTAAATTTATTGAATACCTAAATATATATATTAATTAAATAAATAAAAAGTATATATCTATGTAATGAAATAATTTCCTTGAAAATAAATATTTAATTAGTTTATGCAATCTCTAAAATGTGAATAAAATTATTCATCTATCTTTAGAATAATATTTATTCCAATAATTAAATTCAAATATAATTTAACTAATATCAATGGAAACACTTAGTGTATGAGCCTATTTGATTAATTATCCCTGAAATCAGGTGAGATTTCCAAAATCCCAAGATTATTACCTAGAAATAGTTTAATCCTCCCAAGAGAAATAACTTAATTTCACAATGTTGAAAACCACACAAAAGTACTCACGGTGTTATATAATCCATTACTCATGATATCTCATCAAGAAGGTTACCGTTGTCACTAACCGATATACTTGATAGGACTTTCTTTGACCATTTAAAAAAAACTCATCCTTACCACATTTATGTGGAATTTATTTTCATGGTTCTATTTAAATAAAAGTGTTAGGATATAGAGTTCCATAAATAAAGAAGAGAAAAATTATACATCAAAATATTCATTAATAAAAAAATCATTCATAGGGAACCCAATACACACTACTTCCTCTAAACATATGGTGCCATGTTTTTTTTCAGTATATCAATGTACATTAGTCATGACTAACATTAAAAATAATCATAAATTCTAAGGATCATCACACATTCTCACAGATAATAAATTTCAATGACCCAAAAATATTTATAATTTCGATAGGTTGGTATGTTCACATAATATCACATATTAGAGATTATCAATTGTGAACTTCCTGATATAAAGTCTCATATTCTTTCATGTACTCTCACATCATAGTTAATATTACATTTATCACATAATTGAATGTTATCTAATGGTATAAATATAGTTATGAATATCTTGCGGGAATTTCAAGGTTCTCATCATAGCAAGGAACATCTATGGAATTTTCAATGGAATATATACTATAGAAGATTAGTAAATTAAATTCATGTAGACCAATGATTAATATGTAATATTTTTTTTATTAATATTCAATTCATTGAATATACAATTATTCCAATGTACCAAAATTGGGTTCCATAACACCAAATCTAAAATCAACAATATATGGATGAAAAAAAACATGAGTGGAATTTCACCACAATGTTAACAAAATATTTCAAGGAAATAATAAAATGTATAAAATTTGATATTGTTTGGGATAAATGCAACTAACCTATTGAACACAAAAAGTTAATTTGCATTAGTTACATTAGGTTCACAACTCAAATTCATCTGTCGATTGATATAGATACAGTGAATAAATTTTTCCCACATTGATATCAATCATTTTGAAAGACATTAGTGTAATATTTTAGAATAACTTCTCTATTTTAATGAAAAGTTAAATAATGAAACATTTATTTACTTTTCATTATCCCTTATAGAGTATATTTATTTTCGATATTTTCTATAATTAATTCATTTTAAGGATCATTGAAAAGGTTCATAAATCATTATAAACACTTTTAACATAGCGATATCTCTGAGATTTTAAGGGGAAAGTAAATCCCAATAATCTGGATATGTATAAACATATGATAAAACAAGAAACAAAAAATTCTTTCATTTTCCATCATGAGGATTAATATTTTCATGTGAATTATAATTAATTATATTTTATTTGAAACTATTTATATTGTGCACTTTTATTAAAAATAATTAATTTATGAAACAAAAAATTGAGTATAGAAAATATCTAAACTCATGAACCCCAACTATAAATATAGGATGAAATAAGATTAAATTGAAAACAAGTATTTATTTTAAGTCTATAGGGAAGGTTTTATGAGGTATAACATAATAATATAACTCTTTCCCTTTTTTAGATTCAAATTGAGGAATTGAAATCTAAAGACACTTCTATCACACATCATGAACTATGGATAGAGGATAATGTAAATAAAAAAGGAAGAATAATAGATGAAAACACACAAAAAGTGTGATAATAATGTGTAGGTAGGACATAATAGTAATTTCTTTATGATTTAAAATAATATTATATAGAAATATCTACTTGTGTTCATATTGTTTTTATATAGTTCAGACACAATAATCATCATTGGATGTACTAAAAAAATGAATAATAATAGTATCTATGAAGGGGCTAGAACAATATTGTCTTGTTAAAGTTAATGGTTTTTGAGGGTCACCTTGAGAATATTTTTGAGTAATCAAAGTTGCATGGGGATGTAAATTGGAAAATAAAATACATGAGGAAACAATAACTGATCTAAAATAAATTATTATCAATTATTGTTTGATGGAAAAGTATATACAAAGGGGTAATGGTGAAGAAAAAATAAATAAATAATCCCTACATGAAGAATCATACCCAACTATATTTGTGTCTAGCCATTCCCCCCTATGGACATCCTTGACCAGGGTAATCAATCTGGTTATAACATTTTTTTCTAAATGTAAAACAATCAACCACTGGTAAATTTATTTTTTTAAAATAAAAAATGGTGAATGTGATTGTGATTTATATCTTGTAGAACCCACACATCAACTTATGGTGTTGGGTGAAATATAAAATATCAAATCTCATAAGATATATAAAATTTCCCAAAGGATCAAATGAGAGTGGTGATTCATGTAGATCAAGATTCTAGAATTAGGTTGCATGTACCCCTTGATGATTTGAATATTACCATGGTCTAACATGCTATTGGTGAAGGGTTCTTTAGAGTCTAATAATATTTATTAGAAGCAATGTAAGTAGTTAAAACCCTAGACTATGAGTCTCCATGCAAGAAATATAAAAACATTATAAAAACTAAAAAAGAATAATTTAATTGTTTGTACATTAAATCAAAGAGCCACTAAAACCTTTTGATATTTGTCTAATAAATTTGATAATGATCACCAAAGTGGAAAACAATATCATCCCACTTCTTTAGTGTATCCATTGGGTGATATGAATCATCCATAATTCATAATGGATTGACCTTTTATCCATAGTATACTAGAACCTCTAATGAAAATTAGGAAGATAAAACAGAGCAACAGTTGTGGGGGTATTGTCCATGAATGATAAAGAACCCATTAACCATTTTCATAAAAGGATTATAATATATATATATATATATCTAGTCAAATAAACTCTTCAACTGCTGATAAATTTACTCATGTGTTTATAACACAAGATTAAATGAAATGGTCAACGCATTCATGTCACGAATGAAAACTCCACTCTAGAATTACATCTCATGTAACGCCTTAATATATTATGATTTAAATAAGTTGAACTATTCAAATATTTACTCATTGAATATTCAGATGTTCATTTGATCGAATACTATAGCATGATTAAAGCTATATTTCATGAATGTATCTCGTTATCCCATAAACATAATATAGACATTCGTCCCATATAGGCTATTACTTTAGGGAATATCTCATTCAATCTCCCATGTTTACTGAATATTAATAAACATAGTTCCATTTATCCTTATATTTTATTATATATTATAACTCATGAAACCATATCCAATATTCCTTTTTTATAAATTTCAAAACACTTTTAGAAATCCATAATTAACATCACCATGTATCACATCATATGCAATAACTAGTGAACACCAATCCAAAACACTTTTTGATTAACTCTAAAATATTTTTAGATTATCTCTCCAAGTAAAACCCAATACATACTCAGTCAAACACAATGTCTGACCCTGTGGGAATTTATACCATTTACAATAAATACAAACTCCCAAATCCAGATATGTTAGTAAATAGAGGCCTTTATCAAAATGACAATGTTACTCAATCTATAAATGGATCTGGAGTGATCTTCATCAAACACATGTATATCGTCACCTATTTCCACTAAAATACAGTATATGAAAAATTCACATTCTCATATTTTCTCTTTATCCTAGACATATAGTGACTATGAAAAATGAATCATGTCAACCCTAAATAGCCAACTTATCTATTCTCGATTCTCAGAGTACATACTAATCTAATCGTTGAATACACTACATGTCATTAATCCTTATGGATAATTACATCACATTTACCTTATCCAGATAGATATACAATATTTAAGTGTGGCCAAAAACTCTCATACCCTATCTAAATCGATGCCTCAAATGTCATACTTGTCATATGAGAGGAAAACTATCATCTTAGTTAAGCTCCAACTGATTACAAGTTTAAAAAACATACCCAACTACCACCATATTAGATAAGTTAATATGTAGGATTTCATCATTTTGGTATCAATGTATGAAGGTTCTCGTGCTAAGAATATCAGAAAACACCCATAGCGGGGACTCAAATGTGATCCATGTATCCATAGTATACCAAATCCATCTATATGACACTCCATGTGGTATACTTACGGGGTCATCCAAAGGCACACAAATAATCTTATTCATTTTCATTTTCCTCATGAGCATATATTTTATCTCTATAAAATAATTTTACTCACTCTAATCTTAACATTTCATATTAAAATATAATACTCCATGATGAATATTAATTAGGGACAAACTCAATGTTATACTTTGAGAGGCCAATTATATTTTCTCTTCATGAAATTAATATATAATAATACATTGATGTAACTAATGTAAAAGAATGATAAAATGGATGTTTACACAAATATGATACATTTTAATATTATTAACCTCTTTAATAATATTTCACAAACCTAACAGAAGCACAGGTTTGACATATCATATATGTTAAACTGCCACAATGACCTTATGTTTTCTACACATTTTGGTTTCTGTTAACTCTTTACATGTTATGTAATTCAAGTCACATTGCAATGTTACCATATGATAAAATCCTCCCACAAAACTATTTAGTGGGATATATATATGAAGTTTTCATGTTGTAATATTGGTGATATTTAAGAATCATATTCCTAATAGTTAATCATCCTGACCTTATTCAAACCTTTAAACTCTACCACATCAAATTATATGTTGTCATCTTATGTTTTCTTCTATGTTCGTCATTATCATATTTGGAACCTCATTACCTGTATATTTTCCCTTAAACTAATTCAATTACTTATAATTACTTTATAATATCTTGATGAGATATAAAAACCCCTTATGTTTTAAGAAATTACATTTTTTCCATTTCAAAAGAATATTTTAAAAATAAACGATTGTTTTCATATCATATATTGTATTATATTTTTTTGGAACATTTTCAATTTAAGATAATATTTTATTAAAATAAACCAATGAATGGTTGTGGGAACACATTCCCTTATATTTTAACAAATACTTGGATAAAAGTTTTGTCATAGATAAAAAAAATTATCCATATCATCATCTCAAAATCTTTTATAGAAATTAATGAATCGAAAAATAGGAATATACATTTAATCATCTCATATTGGATCATAAAAACTCTTTGTTATAAAACATGTTCTCTTATTCCCAAAGAGTAATGAGATTAATATACACATATTTTACATAAAAACATTTGATCTTGATAAAATCCTCTATATTAAAATCCTTGATGTTGTATCTACTTACTTAATTTTATAAATATAAACTACAAGATCAATTAATTATTCAATTGATTTAGATTTATTTTATATTTTCAACACATTATATAATATGAATTCAATATCACGTACCATTTAGATTAAAATAAATAATTTCTATAAAATTAAAATTTGATATGGATAATACATGGAGTTTCCAAAACATCTTCATTTATATCTTGAATAATCCAATAATATTGAATTATTACTCTTCCTTCTTGATAAGAATAGTTTTTTATGACCTTAACTACATTCTTAATGGAACATTTGAGAACATTACCAGTAATTTTTATTCATTTGATTTGAACTTTTACCTGCTTATATTACTTCTATAGTAGTTTATAACCAAGGAATCATATCCCTAGTTTATATATATTCCCATCATTAATAATATCGATTAATTTTTATTCGATTTAACCATATTATAGAAACATTTCCATAGATTAAAGCAAGATTAATTCCTTAACCATAAAAATTTATTATGGAAAACTTTAATATCTCCAATTCATTTGACATATTCAATCATATTGAATAACATTTGATGTACTTAATCATATTGAGTAGAGACTAATATTTATTTGTCCATTTAGAATAATCTGTTGATGTTTTAATTTAATTAATTGGTGCTTATATAAACATTTATATTCACTTGATTAATAACATCAATAATTGGTTACTATGGAAAGAACTATTTTGACATATAGAATATCCTAAAAGAATTTTCTTAAATTTCTTATCTTGTTTAAGAAATTTTCCTATGTTTCTAGAACTAATTGTAGATTACATTAAGTTTATCCTTATCAAGGATTGAACAAAAAATTTAATTTTAGGATGATGATAATATTAATATAAAATGGAATTTATTTATTAGATAAGTATCATGTTTTATAACAATTAAATAAGAACTTTTATTTAGTGTTTTCTCACTAAAATTATGGCCGCTTTTTAATATTAACCATGTCCATTAGTGGAAGAAGATCCAAATATCACAATGATTTACACTATTTTTTTCATGTAATTATTCCATGATTATTTTGGTAATTCATCATACGAATAACAATAGTTGTGACTCCTGGATGGTTTATAAAACAACCCTTTTACTAATCCATCATATAGATATAGTCAAATATATTCCTATGGTATCCTAACCATTATGGATTATTGGCTACTGTAACCCAAAGAAAATAACAATAATAGACCAAAAAATGACAATCAATGGATTCTCATGCTATGTTTGATAAAATCATTAAGAAAATTTAATATCACTTATAAATTTATTTCCTTACACAAGATAATCTAAGGGTACTCATGCAGAGTTTTAAACTAACTGGTCTGATGGATGGGGATTTAACATGTTTTTATTTGGAAGGTTTCTCACACCTAGTATTTAAAGGGGATTTTAATCTCACCATATTATATATTGTTAATCAATTTTATACATGAACTCCTCTAGTAATTTAGTTTGCAATCATATTACCTCTACCAAATCAATATGTTAAAACCATATTAATTTTTAACCCTTTAACCAAACCATAAGTTTTTTTCTCACCCAAAATAGACTCCAAATATATTAAAAAATATATAGATTCATAATATGCATAAGGTACATTAATACTTCAAGAAAATGAATAGAATTATATGATATTGAAAATGTCCACATGAGTAATCCCAAAAAAACAGATGAAAAAACCATTCACTTTCTTAGACAAGGAATATGTCTCTATGTAAGTAGTTAGTCTGACCTCAAGTCCAACTACTAAGGGATACATATCTCAAGAGAATCGAATTCATTATAACTCTAATACATAATATGAAAAAACTATATTGAAAAGATAAATTCAACCTATTAATTTCAATAAAAAACTATGGTTTAGATAGATGAAAATCTAAATAAATTACAGATTTAATCCTAGCATGTAATACAAGGCTCTATCCTAGTATAATTTTATCATTTTAAAGTAAAGAATCCCAAATATTCACATTTCATAAAAAATGCACCAAATATTAATATATAAGGGAATAAAATTTGAATAAATGAATAATTAAAATACTTAAACATGAGATAATCATTAATAAACAAATAAAAATTAAAATAAAACTACAAATATTATTATACTTTCATATATAACATTATGGAAATTCCATTATTTTGAATAATAACAATTTATATTAATTTAAATATGAACTATTTAATATTTATCATCATATGACATTCCCATTTTAAATACAAGATATCATATAAAATATAAACTAATTATAATCTTACTTATATAATTTAAATAAATTACATAATCCAAATATCATGTTACATATCATTATATAAAACATTTATATCAATCCTAATAATATTCTTGATGTGGTTTAGGAAATATCCAAATATGGAACACTTTTCTTTTGAACAATTCAATAATAATTAATTATGATCAAATCATAATTTAATTATAAAATTTTTATATTTTGTCCTTATTTAATAATTTATAGCCCTTTATAAATTATTTCTTATGATTTCTAAATAAAAAACGTTTTTTAAAATCATAATCCATTCCATATAATTGGTTTAAAAGGTATTTTAAATATTAACATTTAATATTTTTCAAAAATAAAAAGCTCATTAACAATCATTTAGTTAATTACCTTCCATTTATAATTAATTAATTTATATGTAAACCATTTATCAATTAAATATTCTCAAAATATCTTTTATAATTATTTATAAACATTTTCTAACCCTTAAAACCATTTAATAATTTAAAAATATTTTTTTAATAACTTTTCCCTTTACAATTACAAACGAATTTTGGAACCACGATGTAATGGTAACAAATTGGATACATTTATGTGCTGTGGAGAAATCTTGACAACATTTTATATGAAAACCATTTACCCTTAAGTATCAAATAAAATCAAATTATATGTAAAGGTAGATAACAATAAATATTACATAAGATATAATATTACCATTATTGAACCTTTGGAAAATCATTATAACCCTTATGATAACCCCTTAAAATATATGTACACCGCAGGTTACCTTTATGTGACCACTCACATATGGATAACATCTTGGATACTCTTACGCAACTCATTTGTGTATGGGTTCTGCCTTAGATACCTTTATGTCTAAAGTTAAATATACCACCTACCCTTCTGTGACACCTTTAGGTGTAAGGGTAGATTCAAGTGACCCATACATTGACCGATCTATATAAGGGTACGAAGATATAACCCTTACACAAACCACTTTTCAAAAAGGAAAATCCTTATATACCCTAACACATCTCATCTATATAGGGGTAATGATTTGGTTACCTTTATGCTTCCCAATTGTGTAAGGGTATATACTTTTAAAAACCAAACATCCATAGTAAAAAAAATCTATTCATTTAGTTTTGTTCGACATTTAAATTAATTATTTCATAAATCTATATCATGGTTTCCCATTGATAACATTTAAGGGTTTTTTTTGAGTATTATAACATTTATTAGAATCATGAAAAGAAATTAAAACCACAGTATGAGGATATCCATGCAAAAGAGAAAGAAACCAATATAAAAACTGAAATGAATAAATACTATTAATGAGTGTATCAAACACCAAAATGAGGTATGCAATTACAGATGAAGAAAGAGATGGTAAAATAGGAGGCTGAACCAAAATAATCTAATGGATCAACTGAGAAATCAAAAGGACCTTTTGAGAGTACCTTTATGCCTCTAATTCCACTGTTGTATTTGTTTATATTACAAATTTTTATGGATACAGCATTACAAGATAAAAATGATACATGTATTTAACTTGATGAACCAATGTTTAGAGATGTCAATTCGTACATGATTGGTCTTGAGAGTAAAAAATTTAATTCTATAGTATGAATTCATGGGAATATCAACTATGAATGTGTACATGAGTTATATTTTCATAATTTATTTTATAATATTTGAGCAATTATATTAGTTACTATTAATAACAAGTCATATTATATATTGGTCTATATACCACTACTATAAAAATAGAAACCCGTAAAAATCAAATTTTGGACTCATTAATCCTTTTAATATTTCTACAAAAAAACATTGGATATAAATTAATTTAAGAAAACAGTTTGAATAGCATCTACATTTGAGATAAAAATAATAAATGATCTTCTACTATTCATGTATATAATATAGGGGTAAAACTCTACAATCAAATCATATAATTATTTTTTATTTTTATCATTAATTATTCAAATTTTTTAGGGATAATTGTATGTTAATTGATATCAATTTGAATACATTGATGGTTTATTCTTTGTATTCAATGCACGGACAACAAAACAATTAGCCACGTATGATGTTTATTAAGAATTTTTAATGTGTTACAGTAAATATTTTATAGATCAATACTAAACTAAACTTTCAATATTAAGTTTTAATGATAATTTTTTATGATAGGGATATATTTAAATGTCAAAAAAATTATTATAAGTATAAGGGGACTAAGAAATTGAATTTTGTGGATTTTTACACATAGATAAAAAATGATTGTTTATAAAATAATATTTCCCTATGAAAACACATATGAAAAAGTATATATTTTTAAAAAAAATTATGTAGTGTCAAAAAAATAACGAAAATGATAGTGTATATTATATTTAAAAATTTATTAAAGATAACATATTACATCAATAAAATAACATCCTCAAAGTGGTATTTTCTAAGGTAATTATATATTCACTAAAAATATTTATTAATATTTTTTGGCCTATATTTTTCATGTACTACTAGTATTGCGAATACTCTTCGTATTCAAAAGAATAAGTGGATTAATTATGAATTGAGTGGGAAGAGTAAATGATATTAGACTATTTGTAGAAATAATGAAGAGGTGATTTCCTATTAACTTTATAATTATGGTTTTTCATAGATATCATGAATAGTTTATTTGAATAATTAAAAGTGTTGTCTCACCTTCACATTGTTATTAAAGTAACAAATTGCCTAAAATGGATGAAATCTAAGAAAATGTGCTCGTATTGTCATTTAAACATAGTATAATGATCCTTGGGACATTTTTTATTTATAGGAATTGATTAAGAATGAATTTAATGAATGGATTTATCACTATGATCCAAACTACCATCTCACATTTTTGTTTTTAATAAAATGATATATAACCAACCAAGCGGTTGAAACCAAGAAAATTGCCTCATATTTACATGAAAACATATGAAAACAATCCTATGATCATTTATGATATATATGAATCAATTGGGTATTAATATGATGCATAGATTTCTCATTATGATTTGATGTACAATTTAACCATCATATTTGAAGGTTACAAATGATGTGAAAATTTGTTTATGGTGAATAATCATTATGGTTTTTATTAGATTCAATAGATCTATAATAAATTGTGAAATACATGTATTTCCTGACCAAAGAAATTTTTTAATCAAATATTGACATAGAAATCTTGGAACATGAATAAGATATTTTTAAATTTTAATTATTAATTAATTTAAAGTAGATCTTAATAAAATAATGTCTCATATTAGGATATTTTTTGAGGATTTTATTGATCATTTTAAACCCCTTTTTTGATTAATAATTTTTTCTAGGGAGGAACCAAAGTAAATCCCTCTAGCAGTGACCCACTCATATCCCTTTGATCTCTAAACATGACTAATATAGTGTTGGGTTCCAGCATGGAGGATCGATTACCTTGAGTTTTTTTTAATGATCGCCTCAAGATCTTCCAGGCTTGAAGGTGTTCTTCCCATTATTGAAAATATGAGAGAAAGAGAAATCTATTGAGATGTCGGTCATGCCAAAAGATTCTTAATTCCAAATTAACAACGCATTATACACTTAACCATCTATTTATAGAGTTAGAGTTTGGGTTAAAAATATTACTAAATTTATCAAAAAACTATTAATTAATAAAATGAATCTAATCTGACCTCATTCCATTAAATAATAATATTATTATTAATTTATTTTCATTTACAAACTAGAGTAATGATAAATATTGTTTTATCCTATTGAAAATTAATATTTATCATTGGACATTATCTTAGTCTTCTCATCTTCTTCTAAATCAATCTATAACCCGAATAATATTTATTTAAATATATATTAATAAATAAATATTCTATTCATAACATGGTGAACATGAATATATTTTTTAGAGATTTAATAGATAAATATATTATTTATCTATGCGATTTATCAATTATGTTATGAATAAATATTTATTTAATTTATGTGATCATTTAACCCAAAATAAAATTATTCCTCTATCTTGAGAATAATATTTACTCATATAATTGAATTCAATTAGAATATAACAGAAATCAACGGAAACACTTAGTTTTTGACTCTAAAATACTCCTTCTCGTTGGAATTAGGTGATCCTGTCTAAAGTCAACGATTACTATTTAATAATGGACTAAGGCACCCAAGAGAATGAATTTAATTTTGTAATGTCGACAACCACATACGAGTACTCATTGTGTAATAAAATCCCTTTATATCAATATCTTAACAATAATGATTCATATATTGTAATCAATCTATATGAATGATAAGAATTTATTTTACAATATAAAATAAGAATATTTTTATACCATGTCCATGGAATTTAATGTCACTAATCTATTTCAACTCAAGGGTTGAGATATCAACTTCTATAAACATGGATATGGAAAAACCAATCCAAAACATATCTATTAATAAAATGTCATTCAGGTTGCACCCAGGGTATTTTTATTCCGAAAAACATATTGATAAAATGATTAGGTTAGTAAATATATTTCCATGATTCATGAAATGAATTAATAACAATCATATAATATAAGGACCATTACACACACCCGCATATAGGAATATCTAATGACACATAAACATGTATAATTACTACTGGAGGATATATTTTCATAATCACCTATCTTGGAAATAACCAAGTGAAAAAAACATCCGAAGATTAAGTCTCATCCACTAATAACTACTCATAACTGATATTCAACATACTATGTTCCCCTCCATGGAATGTTATCTGGTCGTAGAATGTTTTTTATGAATATCACAATAAAATTTCAATGTTCTCACCGTAAGGGGGAACTGATACAACCTTATAATCATGATAGGTACTCTAGTGAGTTATTAAATTTATTTCATTAAGAATAATAAACAATATGTAGTAATGTATTTTATTTATATTAAAATATTCAAATATTAGAATAGTCATACAATCTGTGGTTATATAACACCAAATCTAATAGTATTTTTATAATAATTACATATCAAACATAAATTGGTGAAAACCAAGAAGGTGAGTTCATATTATCATCTAAAAATAAGAATTTCATACTCAAATGATTATTTATACGAAGGAATCAATCATGCATTAATTTGAATGTTTTCTTTCTTTATACTATGAAAAAATGATTTTAAATTGTTAAAAATTATTAATAAATGAAAAATCCCTAGTATATGTATCAAAAAATAAAAAAAAGGTTTGTATTAACTGAGAATTTTTGTAAAATGATATTAAAGTCATTTATGATCAAAAGGAATAAAAACACATCACTATAAAGTCCAAATTTCTTAATATGATGAAAAGTATCATTTGACCTTCATATTAGTATTAAATTATATGGTCTTATAAAGGGGTATAAACCTAGAACAAAGTATTTAATACCATAAAACCATATAACAGTGATCCTAATTTCATTTATTATCTATAAAAATTAACCATGTTTCAATCGGATTCACAAATTTCATTATATAATCCAAAGTGACATTTTACCTTCTGATTTTTATTAAAATTGCATATCATCTCTAAAGGGGTTAAAACCAAGTATAAAAATTAATATTGATGTTAAAACATAAGAAAAAAAATCCTCAAATCATTTTTGATTTGAAAGAATCTACTACATATCAATATGATTTCCAGATTGTCTAGTATGACAGAAAATATGAATTCATATTGTTAGCACATATTAATTAATGAAAAATCGTTTGTGTAGTGGTCATAACTACAAAAAAAATTGATTTACATTAACACTTAGGATAAAAATATGAGTCATGTTGTTATTAGAGAAACAAATCACCTAAAAGGGGTTAAAACCAAGAAAATTAGTATGTATTACCATTAAAACATAGGATAATGATCCTTGATACATTTTTTATTTACAAGGTTATACCACATATCAATATAATTCTTGGATTTCTCATCATGATACAAAGCACCATTTCACCTTTATAATTTTATTAAAATGAAATATCACCCATAAAGGGGTCTAAATTGAGATAATGAATGTGGATTGAAAAGAAAAATTTGGAAATGTATCCTCATGCCATTTTTTATATGTAGGAATCAATTGGGTATTAATCTGAATATTTAGATTACTTAGTATGATCCAATACACAATTTCACCTTTGTATTTTTATTAAAATTGCATATCACCTATCAGGGTGTTAAAACCAAGATGATGAGTTTGGATTAGTGTAAAAACATAGTAAAATGATCATTGGTCCATTTCTGATCAATATTAATGAATCATGAATCAATATAATGCTTGGATTTTTCACTAGGATATAAATTATAATTTCACCTTTTCATTTTTTAAAAAAAATTAATGTCTCCCATAAAAGTATAAAAAGCAAATAGAAAAATTCGTATTGGATTAGAAACTCATGAAAATTATTTTATATTCATTTTTGATCTATAGGAACCAACTATTCATCAATATGATTTCCGGATTTCTCAATAAGATGAAAAATTTGTTTCCAAATTGTTAACACTTATTAATAAATGAAAAATCACTACTACATGAGTAAAAATTAAGAAAGTAGGTTCAAATTAGCATAAAAAAAAGACATGATAATGTATGATTTTATTGAAAATTTTCTTTTAAATTCAATGTTAAAATCCCATCAGTCCATTTTAAAACACAGTTAAAATTATCAGTTTTGTGTCATCAATTTTTTCTAGGGAAATAATTAGAATTCAGAATAATTCCATGTTTTTAATAAAATTTCCAATGTCTGGGAAATAATTTGGATAATAACTTTAGAAAATTAATATTTTTAATCGAGGCATATGATTTTTTGATGAAAAAATTGCAGTTCATTTAAAACATTGAATTTTAATCAAAAATTATGAATTTAAATTTATTTTTAAATGATGAACTTGAATTAATTATTTATTTAAAAACCATGGTTATTTTAGTATTTTAATAAAATTTATTTTTGATTTTTAATGAAATAACCTCATAATAATTTTTTCAAATTAACATCTTAAAATATAATTTATTTATGGTGATTTTATTTAATCATTTTTTTCATTGTTTATATTTTTTGAATTGTGTATATCTCAAAGAAAATCCACTTATATTCCTTGTAGATACCATGGGTGAAAATTTGGAAAAGGTACCAAGTTATCATCCCATTAAATTGAAGAAACCATAACCTCCATACAAGAAGCTCTAACAACTCCCCGTTGTAATCGATCATTCCTGCTTCATCAACCCAACAAATGAATAATTTTTAACCTACCATGGAAATCACCATTTACCTACCATGCCTAAGAAAATATATGGTGGAAGAAGGATATATATGATTCATCATGAATAATGGGAAATTGATATAGTCCAATTATGAACTAGATCAAAGCCACCTGAGCTCAACTAGTCAAATAAGATTCCTCCCAAGCTCTTTCAAATGAAATAGAAGTAGGATAAGTTACTGATGAGGATGATTAATAAAAAATGAGATTTAATTTGAGTCACAATGATTGAGGATGAAGGTCACCAACAAGAAATTTATAATCACTAACCAAGCGATGCTACAAATCGAGGAAGACCAAACCTAAAGGACATTCGGTTGAGAATTCAAAGATGACTATGTTCGATCAAAACGGGCAAGTGGATCTTACATAGGAATGAATCTTGATGAAAAATATTTATCATTGATCAAGGATTGAAGATTAAAAATTTATGACTTGATTTTATGTTTTAATTGAATCTATTTTAGGAGTATTTATTTTGACTAGATGAGATTGACTGTGGTTTAGATGCCAATCAGGTCATGTGTGCACCTTGGATGGTTGAATGAGGCAATGGTAAAAAATAAAAATATATGATCTAGAATTTATTTTGGTAAGATAAAATGGATGTATTTTGATTATAGGAATATGAATAATATGTTTTGGTCCTCTGGGATTTCTAATTTCCCATCTATAAGGTTAAATGAGGATGCGTACAAGAAGTTCAAGGAAATTCCTAGATGACTGGAATAATGTCCAACTTGATGTGCTTGTCTTGGATTTCCCCTGGTTATACTTCAATATTTGTATAGAATATATTCAATATTTTACATCCTTGTAGACTCAAGGAAGAAACTCGTGATCACATTTTTCAACATCATCAAGTCTCCAAGACCCCGCCATGCCACCACCATGTCATCACAACCACAAACCCATCACACTCAACATAGAACATCCCATTAGAGAGGAAATAGATCTGTTCTAGGATAATTATTTATTTGTGAAAAAATGTTGTACGAATCACATTTCAAAATGATGTGTAATACCAAATAGAATAAAATATGTTGAGTTACATGATTTAACTTGGAAAACCCTCCATTGCAAAGGATTAAAAAACTATATGGAAACTCTGAAATATCCACTATGAATCATAGAGTTAAAAATCCAAGTAACAACTAAATTTAATTATAATTAATGAGTAGTAAAAATTGTGTGATAAACCACACCCAATTATTCTACCTTCACCTCTCTGATAATATTTTCATTATAAGAAATCACCCTTCGATGAACAAAGCTAAACACATTGTGTCATTTCAGCACCTAGAATAAGTCGTTACAAAAGCTAATTTACGCTAACCACAATGACCCCATGCTCAAACAAAACCATGGACCACATATATTCATGAATAATATTTATCTCATATCTTACTTTTTATCTAATTCCCACATTTGTTCTTTTATATGTGTTTGCAGGCTTCAAGAATCTCTCATGTGTTTGGCTCAAAATTCAAAAAAATAAAGATAAAAATTATCACTATTTTAATGCCTATAATTTTTTAGATCCACATGAATAATTTAAATTTTAAATCATTTTCATTAAATTTAAAAAACACCAGGTGTATCCTAAAAAATCTTCCCCTTTATCTAATCAAAAAAGGAAATCTCATCTAACAAACTCAGTTAGAAATAAAACTTATTGTTATTGCCCCAATTGTAACCCATTGTAGAAAATATGACATCACCCTTTTGCACCACTCAAATAAAAATGATATCTCCCATATAAAATAAAACCAAACCCCAATTTATTCATTATATCATTGTCTACACTAGATTGTTAAAAAATATTAGATCAAACACTTGGTTTCCCCATAACAGTGACTGGTATATAGTCAATCGTACCTTCAGATTCTTATTTCTCCATCTACTCAATATACTATGAGAATTATTTAACTCTCGGCACATCACCATGATCCTTGAATTTAATTCATTATTTTATAGTGACAAATTATCAAGAATAATAATTTTTTGTAAGACCTGAAACACTTTACCTAACTTTGTTTGGCTTCCAAACATTCTTCGTCATAGTCGATGTTCGTAACTAATGTTCAACAATCATCTTTTCCAAAAATCTGATAAACTCCTCTTCCCAACTTCATTTTTCACTTCATCACACACCATTACATCCATTATTTAAGGTGTGTTATCCATTATACCTCACACATATAGCATCGATCCTCTAGACAATTCCCATCTTATATTTCCAAATGAAATTCAAAATCCGTCATTATAAAGAGTATAATCAAAAAATGGAATACACTTAGCACATATTTCACATCCTGAAATATTAGTATACAACCTACATTTTTAGTGATACAAATATTACTTACACCAATTATTCAAGAAGAATCGGAATTTCCCTTATTCAATATACCAAATTTCCCTTCTTTATATGAAGAAAATTATTTGCTCATTTTTTTAATATGGTAAAACTATTGAATTGACCACTAATTCATTATACACATCTGACCAGTGAAAACAAATCATAATTGAAAGTATTTAACTATCAACATATATAAGACTTACACTAGTTTCCTCAAAATCAGTTTCATGTGTCTTCTTTTTTTCCTTAATATACTTCAATGTATAGAAATTTATTAACACATGACCATCTTTATTGAAAAATATTCATTTGACCTTTCATCTTACATTAAACTGACCAATTTGATTACCTTATCCTCCCATTACATCTAGAATACCAATATTACCTAAATAATCACCATAATTAGCCTTTCGTTGACTATCATTTATCAAAAACAATAAAATCACATCATCCAACAAGAGAGTTCCTTTCCCAAAAAGAAATGTGGTGATGAGAGTATCACATGAATTGGGTAACAAACCCAAAAAGGAGAAAATCATTGTATTCTTTTTACATTTCAATAGATATGATGTTAATATTAGCATATATATTGATTGTTAACAAATAAATCTCCACCAATGTTTTTTTTAACTTATCTATATGTTTACCTAAATATCCATTATCTAACATTATAAAATTATAAAATCCTCTTTTTAGATATAATTCTTTTGTGGGAGATTATGAGTTTAACATGCTTCCAGGATTCACCCAGATCTCCTTCAGATATACTAAATTCATCACCTCACATATTGTATTATCACCCAAATACATTTGGATTGTTCTTGTATTCAACTCTATCATATCATCCCAATCACCAAATCTCATCATCTCTATTTTCTCTAATTATTTATACAACTCTATCACTGGCATCTCATAAACAAAAATATTTTTAACTCGTTTATACCATAGATTAAAATCATTTAAACTATTAAAAATTCAATGTGGTCAAAAATCCCCTGGTATGAATAACCTATTTCCAATTAGTAATAAATACAAATAAATCCTTATAATATTAGTTATTAGGTAAGAAATAGATTGGTTTCAGGATAATTACCCAATTGTGATAAAATATTTTGAGAATATCCAATGAAAATGAACCGTAAAACCAAATTGTAGGAAATAAATTTAGATTCATATTTTATAGTGTAAAAAATATCTACTATAAAGGATTAAAAAATATGGGGAAACTTCTAAATTCACACTATGAATCAGATGGTACAAAATCAAAGTAATACTCGAACATTATTTACAATTGGAGTGTCAAAAAATTTATGTGAAAAATTACACCCTGATACACCATTATTTCCTCTTTGATAGTCATCTTTTGATAAGGCTTCACCCTTGGATCATCAAAACCAAACACATAACATCATTGCAGCACCTCAAATAAGTCATTTTATAACAAAATTCTTGTTGATAATTGCTTACACACACTTAAAAACTGATATAAAAAATATATAATCACAAGATGTATTGCTCACATATCTCACCTATTAACAATTTCCAACATTGGTACTATTTTAGGTTTGTGAAGGCCACTAAAATCTCTCATGTATTGGTTTCAAAATTCAGACAAATAAGGATAAAACTTATCACCATTTCTACACTTGTGAGCTTCCAAATACATGGAACTCATTTCAAATTTAAAAGAGTATATTTATATTTTAAAAACCCTAGTGCAAACCTCTACAGGTCCTTTCCCCCCACTCCATAAAAAGATTCTATCTTGGTTAGGCCTACCAGAATTAAAGCCCAAAAATAACATTAGGCCCAAAATTGAGGACATGAGAGACTAATCCCATAACCTATTGTTCAAAAAATCATTCCCACCCAACATGTGAGATATAAATTACCCTTGTAAATATGTCACCAATATCATTCCTTATATGTAAATGAAAATTAGGAGTGTAAGTAGCTATGTAAAGGGAGTTATCTATTTTTATCATGGTAAGAACAAAATATTTGAAGTTGTGTAAATGTAACATGTGATTTTCACTAGATACATAAAAGTAATGTGATAAGTATATTGGATAGGTAAAGGTGGATTTATATATACATTACCTATTTAATGGTATTAAAGAAATCGGGGAGCTATATAAAGCTACTAGAGTATTTATATAACAACATAAATATCATCTATGATTTACACAATCAATGTAAATGTGATAAGGGAATTTTGAATGTTGTGTATAGGTAAAATGAGTTCATTAGAACCATGTAAAGGGGATTAAGTGATGTTTAGGGTACATTTATGTTTTAACAACTTACATAGGTTGTTGAATGCACTATGTCAGGGTAATATGTAAAATTGTTGTGCTGTATAAACAAGAGTTATGCTGCTGTAGTCAATTGGATTGGAACATGAAATCGATGTGGATTTATTCATATTATCGATCAATGAGGTTTTTAGGTCGTCGATCTAGGCTAAGACATGTAGTAAATCCATTTCTATGGTTAGGCTAAGACATGTAGTAAATCAATTTCTATGGTTGATCTAGTTAGAGATGAACTATGTTCTTGAATTTGTATATTATGATGAAACTAAATAATATGATGATAATTATGACGTTCTCAAATAACAAATAAATATCAAAATGTTTATTATGATGTAGGTAGGTGGTTGAATATGGGAGGAATAAAATAAAAAGTATATATATTCATGTTTAATTATTGTGATTGTCATGGGAAAATAAAAATAAATACATAACCATGCGATAGTGATATTTCTACAGTCTTTTTGGTGACCATTTTTTGGAAATGGAGTCCACCTATGAGAAATAGTGTGCTCAGAGACATCCTAGGATATCCTGTTGTATTGAATGGATTCATTCAAGTTGGAGAGGATTTAAACGGATTTATATATAGATCATGACTTGAGGAGATAATAGATCCACCGTTATTCAAATACCTTGCAGGATAAATTTTCAAGTCCTCAGGGAATTGAATGGTAGGTTAAAATAAAAAAATGACCCTCCTAGAGATTTTATGACTCAAGAAGAAGAAGATACATCAAAGATTTATTTTATTATTAAATGTGAAAAAATATTCTAGAATAAATAAAAATAATATTTTGTGAATAGAAGGATTATAAAATATGTTCCATTATTATATTATTCACTCAAGTATCTGAGAAAATTAAGAAGAACCAGATAACTGTAGAATTGAAATTGGGGTGTATAACTAGCTGTTGGAGGCTTGTTATTGGGGTGTCTAACCAGTCACTATAGAATTGAAATTCAAGTATCTAGTAAGTTTCTAAGGAATGGTAATTGGGCTTTCCAACCACTTATTTTTAACATGAATGTCAAGGAGTATATGTTTATTTTTAACATTGTAAAAATTGTGTGTTCTTCTCTCTCTTATTATCAATTCTAATGAGTTGAGTATGTGAGATATTATTGAAAGGATTGAGAACTATAACTTAATTAAGAGGAATAATTTAGAAGAATAATAAATTGTTGAAATAGTATACTAATTCTTCCCCACCCTCCCCCTCTCAGTGGTCATCCAACCTAGGGAACCTCAAAGAACCGACAATAAAATTAAATGTTCGTTAAAATAATATTAAAGGAAAATGAAAATTGTGGGTGTGTAAGTTGCTGTGGGAAACGATTTAAAATGTGACTATAGTGGATTTTTTGGAGGCACCTCATTATTTACTTTATAAGAGGGAGAAATCTCAGACAATACATTTGAAAGAGGATGTAGATCCTATCAATGTCTAACCTTATAAACGTGTTCATTTCTTGAAGATTGATATTGAAATACATGTTCAAAATCTTTTTTAAAAGGTTTTCATCGGACGTAGTACCGGCTCATACTGTGACCCCATAATTTGTGTAAAGAAGAAAGATAGAGGGAAAATAATGTGAATGGATTACCATGAATTAAATAGTTTGATGGTTTCACCTGATCCTCAACCTAGTTGCTGAGGAGTTTGAAAGTTCATCCAAGAGAACAAAGTTCAAAACCGGGTGGAGAGATATTTCCTATACTATAACAGTGCTGTAGCGGGTACTATAGTGGGTACTATAGCAGGTACTTCTCATTAATATAGCATCCAGAACAATTCATCCCTTTAGGCATTTAGGCCACCAGTTTGGGCCTCGGGTCCTTTAAGACCTTCAGGACACCCAAGGACTTCTGGATAGTAAGGGTTTTAGGCCACCTAAAGGAAATCGGGCCACCTCAGGGCCTTCAGGAGACCTCATGTCCTTCGAGCCACCTGAAATTGTATTTAATGACCAGACAAACTCTACAAGTAGAAAACTCCATATAAGGATTCAGAGCAGACACATTCACCAGAGGAGAAGATAAAAAGATTTGTCAGAAAGAGAGGGTATGTCATTTCCATCTGGAAAAGCATGTGCATGCACACGAAGCCTAGCTGAACAAACCATGTCAAGTTGGAGAGATAACATCACGATGAAAAATCTGTGGGGGAGTAGTTCCATGAAGTTATTGTATATATATTTCCATAAGACCCATGCGTCATGTGATCTCTAAGCCTATGGTCCTCGTAAGGGTTCCCCCTAATCCCTTGAAATGTGGGTTATCAGAAAATCAATAAAAAAAGAAGGCCTTCGGGACATTCGGGAAATAGTTTTGTGGTTTTAGATAGATACCTAATTCTAGTAATTGAAGATCTAGGGGGCTAGTTGTATGTAGAGGAATACTTCCCATAGGTGTATTAGAAATCAGGTTTCCATTCAGTATGGATAAAAGAGGAATATTTTAGGAATACTAAATTCAGACCCATAATTGGATTTACAAATAAAATTTTATGGATTTTATATTAATGAATATACCTATGAATTTTGATGCTACAATGAATGAGGTATTTCGATATTTGTAAAGGAATATCAGTATTGGTGTTCTCTGATGATACACCGTTGTATTGTACGGATGGGAATAAAAACCTTGAAAAGGTGTGATTGGTTTCAAAAAACTATGAAGAAATTAACTATTTTCAAATAAGAAGAGGTGTTTTTCTAGAAGGAGGTATGTTGAGTATTTAGGGTATATAAATTCAGTTGAAAGAGCTAATATGGATCACGAAAAACTAGATGCATATAAATTATGGCGTAATCCATGCAATGTGATGTAAATGAGGTGGTTTTAAGTCTAATGTATTAAATTACAAAAATTAAAGTATTAAATAAATTTTGGAATACCCATCAAAGTCTTAATAAAGAATGAGGTGTTTAGAAAGACATGCGAAACTAATATAGTATATGATACATATAAAAAACATGAATAATTCCTCAATTTTATATAAATAAAAAAATTTCCAATGGATTTTTACTGGATTGTGATGCCTCCAGTTTGGGAGTAAGATTTATGATAATAAAAAAACGGAGGTCTATTACCTATTTCAGTATGGTGTTATTTGAAACCAATTTAGAATAATTGGTATATGAAATGGGTTTTTATGGATTTGGTTCTATAAATACAGTTCTTGAAATAATATTTTATGGGAAGGCAGTTTGAGGTATACACAGATCATTAGATCCTTTTTCATTTTCTTAGTCAAAGGGGAGTTTCTATTAATCATCAGTGTTGGAAGGCTAAGTTATGGGTATATGATTTTATATTAATTTACAATCTAGGGAAAATGAATAGTTTCACTAATGTTCCATCAAGGGTGACACCGGGAGAAGATTATATGTAATTATAAATTCCATAACCTAATTGGGAGGATATTTATTTGTTGTAAAAATATTTATTTTAATATGAAGTATAGTGGAATCTATGGATACGTTACAACATGGTTGTACTACAAATATAGGATCTTATTTCCAAAATGGATTGTCATTCTTTAAGAACTAATTTTTATTTTAAAAGGATAAAATTTAATTTTAAATCTATTATAAATTTTTTTGGATAGTTTAACCAATTCCTTGAATGAATTTGGTCTAAATATTGGTGGCACATACTACACACAAGACCAAAAATATAACTAGACATTGTAATAATGAACACTCACTATAGAAGATCTGACCAGTGACACTGACATAAAACCACAACAATGAAAACTTGGTCATCATTGAAATATAGTATCTCATAATTTGGTGGTGGTGATATTGTAACTCTATGTATTTCCTAACATTAATCACTATAGCACAATGTAATTATTTTGAGATTGGTGGAAATATTTCATTATCTACTTTATGATCTCATTTTTAGATAGGTTTTTATTCTAAGATTGTACCACGTAAGTTTTGCTCCCAATTTTAGTGAACTGATTCTAGCTATCCATGGGAGAATGTATATATTCCCAAACCATATAAATTTTTGGGTCTCATTTTCCTGTTCTTATGAATTTTATATTTCCCTCTCTTTTACTATTAATCCCAAGATCATTCATCATTTTCTCTTTGGAATTTCCATCAAAACTATAATAAAAAGTTGAGTTTAAAATATCATGGTCAAATTTATCAAATTAAACAATGGCTATAGTAGAAGATATGTTGAAGATATATTGCTTCTACTAAACTAAATTTATTTACTATAGAACATAGATCAAAGAAAATATTTGTCACAAAAAATTTCACCTTTTTATTTTGGGTGAGAAACCAATGGATATGCACAATACCAAGTGGGAGAAACTAGATCTTTAGGTTCGTGGTGTAACACCCCAAGCTTCTATGGTATGCTTCTCTTGGAATGATGCGATATCGTGTGTTGTATGCAACATCGAGTTCTAACACACAACAACCAATCAAACTAGCTGTTATGAATAGTAATACCTACATTTTGAAATTATATATAATTCATATTTCAAAATGGACTTCATTTTTGGATTCAGAATATCGAAATTATCCTAACATGGATTTTTTGTATTTTTCTGAGAACATCCAATTTTTTATGAATAGTGATAAATACTTAAAAAAAATTTAATCAATATAATTTATAGTGATAAATTACATTATTTAGTCAATTTAAATTATAATTAGAATATATTTTTACAATTTTATCCAATGGTGTTCATTATAATTAATTTCACTTTTAAATTGGACATAAACAATTGTCAATCTTTTGATATATATTGTTTCTTAAAAAAACGCTATTTGTTGTGACAGAGAAATTAATTATATAATTAATTAATGAAACTTTTATGTTTGGAATTTTTTATAATAGACATCATTTTTGAATTCGGAATATCAATTATATCTTAGGGTGAAATTTTGGCATTGTTCTGAAAAACTTCAATTTTTGTTGAATAGTGAAACTACCAAGTGCTAGTTAAAAAACTGAATTTTTCATAAAACTTAATTTTACCACTTCTCTGATTGGAATTTCTAAAATCTGAGAGACACGGTTATTATCACGGAGTAATATGTGGTTCAATAAGATGAAAATAAATTTTGGTGGATAGTAACTTTTTACTTTTATTTACCACGGTTAAAAGTAAATAGGGTAATTAAGGGTAAAAATGATATTAATATTACCCTAAAACATGTCCTAATTCTATTGGAAAAGTGTATATCGACCAAAAACAACCTTATGAATAAAATATTATCATTTAGGTCAACTTAGATTAGATTAGGGCATTTATTATTATTTAATTCAAAGAAGAGTTAAAAGAGTTAAAATCATAGAATATTTACTAAATAATTTTTAATATAACGTTATACATAAGATAAATTCGACTGTAAATATTCATTAGAAAGATAAAATGATTTCCTACATAATGATATTTTATTTATAATTTTTATATATAAAATAGTTTAATGTATTTATGACACCGTGATGATGCAGTAATTACCATAATAGTGAAAAACTAAAATAATTGATATTATAAATACCCAAATAAATATAATTTCAGACTTTTAATGAATTAAATTAATTTTATAGGATAATATGACATATTAGGATTTATTTAATTGGCTTTTTTCGAAGTAATCATTCTTTTATGATTTTTAAAAAAATCAATTATTGAACAGTGTCAAAATTGACATAAAAGAGTTTTTTAAAACAAATATTATATTATTAGTTGATATTAAATTCCTAAAATTCTAAGGTTCGTCCAAGAGACTTATATCATGATAGGTGTATCATTAATGGACCACTTTGGGGTATCTTGTATGTATATAGCATGTTTATTAACCATATAATATAAAAATACAATGAGACATTGTAAAAGTGAAACTAATTAACTAAGAGTTAATACTTAATGATACGGTTAATATAGTAACCCAAACCTGTCTAAATTATATTGGTTGAGTGGTTATAGACATATCCCCACCATAAACTTTAAATAATACACTTTTTAGCCATTATAAACTGAATATTAATTTATTATAAAATAATATTTCTAGCTTTTCCAAAGGTGCCGCACACCCCTCTTATAAAAGGGAACTCTCCCTTCTCATTAACTCACACTTACAAAGCCTTTTGGATCGGCCAAACTCTGCCCAAATACTCTCTCAACTTACCTCATTTCATCCTAGAGGCCTTCCTTTTGTCAGAAAGCCAACCTAAGAGCCCTTTTGATCAAATCAAAAGGAAGAACCCGAAGAAGAGGTAAAGATTTCCCCACCCTTTTCCAAGTTCCTTTATTCTTCCAATTATTCCTTCTTTTTTATTACCATTCTAAAATAATAACTCCAGTATCTTATATATATTGTGATGTTATTATAAATATGGTACAACCATATTCTGTATTATATCAATCCTTTGAATAACATGTCACCATACATGCGTACGTACGGCTTACCGTCTCCACGTCGTGGTGTAATTGTTATTCAATAAATTATTATTTGGATGGGTATAATAATGATGTGTAATTATGTAAATAATAAATAAAACATGATAATGATTCTGTATATATGTTATACCATCCAATTATATATTATTTTAATATCAAAAGAATGATATTGTCGCTCGTGCGTACGTACGGACTACAGTCTCCACGAACGCGATGAGATTCATTCTCCATCGTATCCATTCAAATATAATTATCATTTTATGATTTAAAAATAATATTAAGGGCTTGATATCATTCTGTATATGAATAAGATACATCCTATAAATAACAAACATGGCTTACGTAACAAAACATATCAAGGAAAATGAGTAAGTTAACACCAGAAACGACGATAATACTAAGATATTATTAACAAATAAATGTTAAAAGATCATATATAATATCATATTCTTGTATAATTTAATAAAAATTATTTCACCATTATATAGGAGGTTAACCTACCTCAACCAAGCAAAAGTATAAGGTAAGGTTTTGTTTGGAAATCTCTTCATTATCAGAGGTTGTTTATACGTAATAATCTACTAGGACTTCCTTATCATCCACATCCATGTTTCATAAAAATGTATTTCAAAGCATTTTTACTATTTACTAGAATATGGGTTTTAGTCATTTATACCCTTGTTGACTTTTATAATTGGTTTATAAAGTGATCTTTCTGTCATTTTCCAAACAAGGTGCTTTTTTTATCCATTTCGACAGAATTAAGGTAAGAATGTTTTTTTAACTTATACGGTGGGTGTGGCTGTTTTCCGCCATTATAAAATCTTCAAAGATTCTCTTACAATCTTATAATAATATTTTCAAAGAAAATGTTTTATTCTAGAAAAATATGACTCTTAAATGATTTCAAAATAAAAAGAGATATTTCTCTAAAAAGATTTTTGATTTCATCTATGTCAACATCCTTTGATTGATTTTATGCTTATTTGAGGTTGATTTATTATGAAACAAAACTTCTATATTGTATTGAAGGTTTTGTGATATGTTTGACTATGGATGTGTTATTTTTATACCATTCATGGTTTATGGATGAAGTATTTACATTTCGTATGCTAGTTTTAATACGAATGTTTATGTTATGTTTAAACCTTTTCATATGGGAATGCATTGGACTTAATATGTGATGGGTGGAGCCCGCTATAGCTCCTCGATGCATCGGTATGTCTCATGAGACAAACTAGTGTCTTGGAACAAGGCCTTGACAAAATCTTATTTTTAGTCTTGGTACGAGGCCTTGGCTATGTGGTTATGATAGTCTGGCATTATGCATTCCATCATTATGAAAGTGGTTATTGATATTGCATGTGATTATTCGATTAGTAGAATATCCATGTGAATAAGTAAATGGAATTATTTCATTTTATTTTTGTCATACTATGTTGAAGTTCAAGTTTAAAAGGCTTTTGTTTTAGTTATACACTGCCTTAAATGTTTATTCTTATTTATGAAAGTTTCTACGATATTGTTATCCTTACTGGGCATTTGATCTCACCCCTTTTCTGTGTTTTATTTTCCCAGGATGGGAAGAAGTAAATTATGAATGACCTGCAGGGATATTATGAGGGGATGATAGTGTGTACTATGGAGACAATATGTTGTTGTAGTAGTTTTTCACTTTATGATGTAATGTAAAACATTATGAATATATCTAGTGTTTCCAAAGCTACTAAACCAATTGGTCTTTAGAGATTTGATCTTTCTTGTGATCATGCCAATGTTATGTAATAATGCACCGACTCTGGGTAACTGGGGTCGGGGCGTTACAGTTGGTATCATAGGATGTTTTGTACAGACCTTGGAAGCTAGATTTAGATAAACTCTGATTAGGGCACATAGACCTAAGATGGACTTTGAGGATTAGTATGGAAGAACTTCTTAGAATTTTTGTATTGTAGAGATTTTGTGAGTTTTCCGAGCAATACATCTCTATCTGGATACGAGCAGGTAGAGGCGGCTCTAGAAAATATGTACCTAGGGGTAAAACCCGAAAACACCGCTTTGATCTAGACTCAAACGGGAACTGGTGCACAACAACAGGCCTTGATGCACTCTTGGTTACGACACTCCTGTGAGATATGCTTAAGATAACTCTCATGTTCTTTACAAATCATTATGAAGGGTTTATGAGTATATAAATCCTTAAAGAAATTTTTTTTTACGATTATGGATTATATCCATAAATAGTTCAATTTATGTTAAGTGTTTTATAAGTATGGAATTATGTATTTTGATTCATAAACTGATCTAGTTTATGCCATAGTTTAGAAATGGTGCCTGGTGGAAGAAATGTAAACCGTATCAATGCACGAACTCCATGTAGGGATTACCCTCCTGCTCAAGATAATTATAGTGGAGCTAGTGATGCAACTAGTGCCGATCAGCTAATCACCATACTGGGACAAATCACTCAGGTTATGAATAATAACCTTACCTATATGGAGCACCCTGATCCGCAACGTGGAGGATCATTGCTAGATCGCTTCATGAGGTAGCAACCACAAACATTCAATGGGAGTACAAATCCATTAGTATCTGAGCAATGGATAAGTTCCCTAGAGAAAATATTTCAGGCTTTGGGGAGTAGTGAAAGGGAAAAAGTTATCATGGCAGTTTACCGCCTCACTAGATATGTTGATCAATGGTGGTCATTGATTCAAAACACGAAGGAAGATGATGAAGTATCAAATATGGAATGGAGGGAGTTCAAAGATCTGTTTTTAGAAAAATACTTTCCTCATGACCATCGAGCAGATATTGAAAGGCAATTTCTGAGTCTGAGACAAAAGGAGGATGAGAATGTCACAAAGTATGAGGCTACCTTTACAAGGATAGCAAGGTATGCTGGAGATTATATATGTAACCCAAGAAGTAAGAGTGATCATTTCTTTGATGGGTTAAAACCATTTCTCCATCGAGCATTAGTCTCACAATCCTTCTCGTCGTACGAAGACATTGTCTATTATGCTATCAAGACCAAAAAGGAATTATCTAAGTCTTATGACTTTAAAGAAAAGCAAGGGAAGAAGAGATCTGCTGATCAATCTGGGAATGGAAATAATGGGTATAAGGGAATGGTTGAATATTCATCCTGTGGTAAGTGTGGGAAGAAACACCCCAGTACTTTCTTGAAGGGAATGGGTGTCTGTTACAAGTGTGGTGAAAAAGGCCACCAAGCTCATGAATGAAAAGGGAAGAATGAAGCTACCAATTTTCAATGCTACAATTGCAGGGAGATGGGACATTATGAAAATGAATATCCTAAGTGTCATGGGAACTTACATCAGAAAAGGCCAAGGGATCAAGGCCAAGATTATGTTATCACTACTACTGAGGTAGAAGCTCCGAAAAGACGTGGTGGCAGGTAATTTAATGGTTTCTCAAGTTTAGAAAATGCATTATTTGATTCTGTATCATCACATTGTTTCATATCTTCCCAGTTTGCTATAAAAATTAGATATTTATTATTTGACTTAACAAGGGAGTTGTCAGTTAAAACTCCTAGGGGAAGTATCATTGCAATAATGTTTTGTGAATCAGTCCCCATTAGATCACATAAATGTTCTTTATCTGCTGATCTCATCGTCATACATATGATTGAGTTTGATATAATCCTCAGTATGTATTGGCTTTCAGACTATGATGTAAAGATTTATTGTAAGAAGAAGGAGGTTACGATTTTTGATGATGATGATAAGGAACACCTTATCTTTAGAGCAGAATCGTCACCACCTAATTCTTATCTAGATCCACACCCAGTAGCTCAAATAAATTCAATTATTGGGGAGGAAGAGAATGAAATTACTGTGGGTGAGGAAAAGAATTTTCAAATAGAGGATATACCTATTGTGAAAGAATATGTAGATGTATTTCTGGAAGATTTACCTGGACATCCTCCAGAATGAGAAGTTGAGTTTTCCATTGATTTAATTCATGGATCAAGGCCTATATCGAAGACCCCTTATAGAATGGCCACTATAGAATTAGTTGAACTAAAGAAACAACTAGAGGAATTAAGTAATAAGGGATTTATTCACCCTAGTGTTTCTCCATGGGGAGCCGATGTTCTTTTTGTTAAAAATAAATATGGATCTATGAGGTTATGTATTGACTATAGGGATATCAATGCCATAAAAATAATGAACAAGTATCCCCTACCTCACATTGATGATTTATTTGACCAAATGCATGGAGCTCAATACTTTTCAAAGATTGACCTTTGATCTGGATACCATCAGTTGTGTGTAAAGAAGGAAGACATTCTAAAGACAGCATTTCGAACCAGGTATGGGCATTACGAGTTTACTGTAATGCCTTTTGGATTAACTAATGCACACTCTGTATTCATGGATCTTATGAATAAAGTTTTCATGGAATATCTCGATGAATTTTTGGTGGTATTTATTGATGATATCTTGGTATACTCTAAAAGCTACGAGGATCATGAAAGTCACTTGCGCATTATCCTGAAGACTCTGAGAAGACATGAATTATATGGGAAGTTTAGCAATTGTGAATTCTGGATTCATGAGATTTCTTTTCATGGCCATATTGTCTCTAAAGATGGAATCTCTATTGATCCTTCTAAGACCAAGGAAATCCCTGAATGGTCAGCACCTACGAGTATAACTAAGGTACGCAGTTTTATTGGTTTGGCAGGTTTTTGTCGATGTTTTGTCCAGAATTTTGCCCGATTGGCAAACCCATTAACGAAGCTCACACGTAAATGGGTTAAATTTGTTTGGACACAAGATTGTGAAGAATGTTTCGAAGAACTGAAGAGAATATTAGTCAATGCTCCTATATTTACTATACCATCGGGGAATGATGGGTTCGTTATTTATAGTGATGTATTGAAGAAAGGACTTGGTTGTGTCCTTATGCAGAATGATAGGGTTATTGCCTATGCATCACGACAGTTGAAAATTCATGACCAAAACTATCCTACTCATGATCTTGAGTTAGCATTTGTGATATTTTCTTTGAAGATATGGAGGCACTACCTCTATGGTAAAAAATGTGAGATTTATACTGATCACAAGAGTTTGAAGTATATTTTCTCACAAAAAGAACTCAACATGAGGCAAAGGAGATGGCTTGAATTACTCAAGGATTATGATTGTACTATACACTACAACCCGGGGAATGTAAACAAGGTGGCAGATGCATTGAGCAGAAAAGATCATGGAGTTTTGAACAATATGATAATTGAAAGGGATCCAATTTTCATGGATCTAGAGAAGATGGACATGGGAATAACCAGGGATGGTGAAACATCAATTCTTTTTCAAATGGTTGCCAAACCATCTTTACTAGAAAGGATTAAGAGTTCTCAGACCGCTGATGAAGAATTTCAAAAGAAGATTAAAGCTGTGAATGATGGGAGATTGAGAGACATTGTGTATGAAGATTGAATTTTGAAATTCGGGAATAGGCTTTGTGTTCCCGATATACCTGATCTAAAAAGGGAATTGTTGGATGATGCTCATAGTTCCAATTTCTCAATACACCCTGGGAGCACCAAAATGTATAGAGATTTGAAGGAACATTTTTGGTGGGACAACTTGAAGAGGGAGATTACTGATTTTGTGTCAAGATGTATGGTTTTTCAACAAGTGAAAGCTGGAAGGAAACATCCTGGTGGAGTATTGCAACCTCTTCCCATACCGGAGTGGAAATGGGAAAATATTACGATGGAATTTTTCATTTGGATACCAAAGACTCTTAGAAGGAACGATGAAATATGGGTCATTATTGATCGTCTTACCAAGTCAGCACATTTTCTTACTATAAGAGAAGATCTACCACTGGAACATCTAGAAAGACTATATATTGATGAAGTTGTGAGACTTCATGAAGTAACCCTATCAATTTTTTCTGATTTTGATCCCCATATTACTTCAAGATTCTAGAAAAGTCTTTAGAAAGCCTTGGATACTGAACTTCATTTGAGCATTGCCTACCACCCTCAAACAGATGGATAATCAAAACAAACTATTCAATCCTTAGAAGACATGTCGAGATCCTTCTCACTTGACTTTCAGGGTATGTGGGATCAATATTTACCACTTGTAGAATTTTCCTATAACAATAGCTTCCATTCGAGTATTTATATGGCATCATATGAAGCGTTATACAGAAAGAGATGCCGCACACCAACCAGTTGGGATGACGTTTGTGAAAGAAAACTTGTAGACCCAGAACTGGTGGATGAAATGATGGAAAAGGTGAAGCTAATCCAAAACCATATCAAAGCAGCTCAAAGTAGGCAGAAGAGCTATGTGATAATCGAAGGAAGGATTTGGAATTTCAAGTCGGTGATCATGTTTTCTTGAAGGTATCTCCTTGGAAAGAAGTCATACATTTTGGTAAGAAAGGTAAATTGAGTCCCAGGTACACCAGACCTTTCGAAATTCTAGAACGAATTGCGGTTGTAGCTTACCGATTGGCAATGCTGCCAAGTCTCTCCAAAGTTCACGATGTGTTCCACATATCTCTGTTGAGAAAATACATGTCTGACCCAATGCATGTACTCACCTATGAGTAATCAGAACATGAACCCGGTCTGTCTTATTGCGAAGAGCCCATCAGGATTCTTGATACGAGAGAACAAGTACTGAGAAACCGGACGACTCGCCTGGTAAAAGTCTTGTGGAGAAACCGTAAGATGGAAGAGGCAATGTGGGAACCCGAGGAAATTATGGTGAAGAACCACCCGAGTCTTTTCATATGGTGGTATTCTAGAAATTTCAAGGATGAAATTATTTGAAGGAGGGGAGAATGTAACACCCCAAGCTTCTACGGTACGCTTCTCTTGGAATAATGCGATAGCGTGTGTTGTACGCAACATCGAGTTCTAACACACCACAACCAATCAAACTAGCCGTTATGAATAGTAATACCTACTTTTTGAAATTATATATATTTTATATTTCAAAATGGACTTCATTTATTGATTCAGAATATCAAAATTATCCTAAGTTGAATTTTTGGTATTTTTCTGAGAACTTCCAATTTTTATGAATAGTGAAAAATACTTAAAAACATCTTTTTTAATAAAAATAATTTATAGTGATAAATTATATAATTTAGTAGTTTTAAAGTATAATTAGAATATATTTTTACCATTTTATCCAATTGTTTTCATTCTAATTAATTTCACTTTGAAATTGGACATAAACAATTGTCAATCTTTTGATATATATTGTTTCTTAAAAACACGCTATTTGTTGTGACAGCGGGAATTAATTATAAAATTAATTAATGAAAATTTTATGTTTGGAATTTTTTAAAATAGACATCATTTTTTAATTCAGAATATCAATTATAGCTTAGGGTGAAATTTTGCCATTGTTCTGAAAAACATCAATTTTTGATGAATAGTGAAACTACTAAGTGGTAGTTAAAAAACAGAATTTTTCATAAAACATAATTTTCCCGCTTCTGTGACTGGAATTTCGAAAATCCGAGAGACACAATTAATATCAAGGAGTAAAATGTGGTTCAATGAGATGAAAATATTTTTTGGTGAATAGTAACTTTTTACTTTTATTTACCACGGTTAAAAGTTAATAGGGTAATTAAGGGTAAAAATGATATTAATATTACCCTAACACATGTCCTAATTCTATTGGAAGAGTGTATCTCGACCAAAAACAACCTTAGGAGTAAAATATAATCATTTAGGTCCACTTTTATTAGATTAGGACATTTATTATTATTTAATTCAAAGAAGAGTTAAAAGAGTTAAAATCAAAGTTTATTTACTAAAACATTTTTAATATAGGGTTATACGTAAGATAAATTCGATTGTAAATATTAATTAGAAATATAAAATGATTTACTACATAATGATATTTTATTTAAAAATTTTAGATATTAAATAATTTAATTTATTTATGACACAATGACGATGCAGTAATTTCCATAATCGTGAAAGATTAAAATAATTGATATTATAAATACCCAAATAAATATAATTTGAGACTTTTAATGAATTACACTAATTTTATAGGATAATATGACATATTAGGATTTATGTTATTGACTTGTTTGAAGTAATCATTCTGTTATGATTTTTAAAAAAATCAATTATTGAATAGTGTCAAAATTGACATAAAAGAGTTTTTTAAAACACGTATTATATTATTAATTGATATTAAATCCTTAAAAATCTAAGGTTCGTCCAAGAGACTTATATCATGATAGGTGTATCATTAATGGACCACTTGGGGGGTCTCTTGGATGTATATAGTAAGTTTATTAACCATATAATATAAAAATACAAAGAGACATTGTAAAAGTGAAACTAATTAACTAAGAGTTAATACTTAATGATAAGGTTAATATAGTAACCCAAACCTGTCAAAATTCTATTGTTTGAGTGGTTTTCAAACTATCCCCAACTTAACCTTTAAATAATCCACTTTGGAGCCATTATAAACTGAATATAAATTTATTATAAAATAATATTTCTATCTTTTCCAAAGGTGCCGCTCACCCCTCTTATAAAAGGGTACTCTCCCATCTCATTAACTCACACCTTCAAAACCTTTTGGCTCGGCCAAACTCTACCCAAATACTCTCTCAACTTCCCTAACTTCATTATAGAGGACTTACTTTAGTCCGAAAGCCAACCTAAATGCCCTTTTGATCAAATCAAAAGGAAGATCCCGAAGAAGAGGTAATGATTTCACCAACCTTTTCCAAGTTCCTTTCTTCTTCCACATCTTCATTATTTGTTATTACCATTATAAAATAATAAATCCAGTATCGTATATATATTGTGATGTTATTATAAATATGGTACAACCATATTCATTATTCTATCTATCCTTTGAATAACATGTCACCATACGTGCGTACGTACGGCTTACCGTCTCCACATCGTGGTTTAATTGTTATTCAATAAATTATTATTTGGATGGGTATAATAATGATGTGTAACTCATGTAAATAATAAATATAACATGATAATGATTCTTTATATATGTTAAACCATCTAATTATATTTTATTTTAATATCAAAAGAATTATATTGTCACTCATGCATACGTACGGACTACAGTCTCCACGAACGCGATGAGATTCATTCTCCATCGTATCCATTCAAGTATAATTATCATTTGATGATTTAAAAATAATGTTTAAGGGCATGATATCATTATCGATATGAATAAGAAACATCCTATCCATAACAAACATGGCTTACATAACAAAACATATCAAATAAAATGAGTAAGTTAATACCCGAAACGACGATAATACTAAGATATTATTAACAAATCAATGTTAAAAGATCATATATGATATCATATTCTTGTATAATTTAATAACAATTATTTCACCATTATATAGGAGTTTAACCTACCCCAACCAAGGAAAAGTACACGGTAAGGGTTTATTTCACAATCTCTTCATTATCTGAGGTTGTTTATACGTAATAATCTACAAGGACTTCTTTATCATCCACATCCATGTTTCTTAAAAATGTATTTCAAAGCATTTTTACTATTTACTAGAATATGGGTTAAAGTAATTTATACCCTTGTTTACTTTAATAAGTGGTTTATAAAGTAAGCTTTCTGTCATTTTCCAAACAAGGTTCTTTTTTAACCTTTTCGAAAGAATTAAGGTAAGAGTTTTTTTTTAACTTATACGGCGAGTGTGGCTATTTTCCGCCGTTACAAAATCTTTGAAGCTTCCCTTACAATATTATAAGAATAGTTTCAAAGAAAATGTTTTATTTTAGAAATATATGACTCATAAATTATTTCAAAATAAAAAGAGATATTTCTCTCAAAAGAGTTTTGATTTCATCTATGTCAACATCCTTTGATGGATTTTACGCTTATTTGAAGTTGATTTATTATGAAACAAAACTTTTATATTGTATTGAAGGTTTTGTGATATGTTTGACTATAGATGTGTTATTTTTATACCATTTACGTTTTATGGATGAAGTATTTACATTTCGTATGCTAGTTTTAAGATGAATGTTTATGTTATATTTAAAACTATTCATATGGGAATGCATTGGACTTAATATGTGACGGGTGGAGACCGTTGTAGCTCCTTGATGCATCGGTAGGTCTCATGTGAAAAACTAGTGTCTTGGCACAAGGCCTTGATGAAATCTTATTTGTAGTCTTGGCATGAGACCTTGGATATGTGCTTATGATAGTCTGGCATTATGCATTCCATCGTTATGAAAGTGGTTATTGATATTGCATGTGATTATTCGATTAGTAGAATATTCATGTGAATAAGTAAATGGAATTATTTCATTTTATTTTTGCCATACTATGTTGAAGTTCAAGTTTAAAAGGCTTTTGTTTTAGTTATACACTGCCTTAAATGTTTATTCTTATTTATGAAAGTTTCTGCTATATTTTTATCCTTACTGGGCATTTGAGCTCACCCCTTTTCTATGTTTTATTTTTCCCAGGATGTGAAGAAGTAAATTATGAATGACCTACAGGGATATTATGAGGGGATGATAGTGTGGACTATGGAGACAATATGTTGTTGTAGTAGTTTTTCACTTTATGATGTAATGTAAAACTTTATGAATATATCTAGTGTTTCTAAGGCTACTAAACCAATCAGTCTTTCGAGATTTGATCTTTCTTGTGATCATGCCAATGTTATGTAAAAATGCACTGAATCTGGGTAACTAGGGTCAGGGCATTAAACTGGGAGTTTTTTTCCTTATGTTTTCCAAAAACATGGAGTTCAATATCATACAAGAGAAGAAGATGGGTATGTTGATGAATGATATCATGAAAATATATGATAAGGCTTATGTGTTGATAAATTTATACATTCAATCTGAAGATGATTGAAGGGAATATTACTAATGAACAAGTCAATAAATTTAACACCACCATATGTCAGTTTTCATTAGTAGGAATTATATTGGACAATGAGGTATGTTCTCTAGTTTTACTGTATTTGTTGCCTTAGAGTTGAGAATCCACTATAACCACCATGAGTAGTTATTTGGGGAATACAAAATGGGTTATAAAATATGTGTGAGACCTAATCCTCAATGAGGATATTAATAGAAGAGAATTGAGAAGATAAACTAGTTCTTCTCATAACATAGAAATAATTGGCATATAAAAGAAATGAGATAATCATATAGGATGACCAAAATCAAGAGTAAATTTCCAAGACAAGGAAAAGGGCTCACGTACAACCTATTGTATTTGTGGGATGAAATTACATTTCAAGAAGTATTACATAGAAAACCTAATGTTTTCTAAAACCATTAAAGAAAACATGAAAATTTAATGAACTGATTATGTGTTTGTTGTAATCAAGGATAACCATATAGAGTCTTGGATTATAGGCTCAGAGAATATTTTTATTCCACTTTGGATAAGGGTTTCATAAAAAGTTATACTTATGTAAAAAATTTCAAGGTACATCATGTTGATGATGAACCCTTATAGATTTTGGTGATGGGATATGAATGGATTAAAAAAACTATGGGAGTTTTTTAGTTTAGGATAATTTAATGTATATCCCTAGATAGAGAGTAAATATTATTTCTATAGAGAATCTTGATGATTCTGATTTTGGTACCACATTCACTAGTGGTGCAAATAATATTACTAAGGGAGATATATTCATAACTCATGGATTAAAGAATAGAACCTTAAATAATATGGTAGATAATATCATGGACATGATTGAAAAAAATGACGGGGGATTCACAACTATGGAACTACAAGCTAGGCCACATGATTGAGAAGGGGATAATGGTTCTCATAATAAAATGAGTTATACTAGATCTAAATTCACAACTTGTTGTCTTATGTGAATAATATATCATTAGAATGCAGAATAAGGTCTCCTTTTTAAATATAGGTGTAAAACCAATGTCCAGGAAGATGGATATGGTGTGCACTAATGTTTTGTGTCCCGCACCAGTACATTCCAATGGAGGGTCAGAATATTATGTGGAATTTATTGATGAATCAACACAAAAGACATGGTTTTACTTTATGAAAATAAAATATGATGTTTTTAGAATGTTTCATTAGTGGAAAACAATGGTGGATAAAGACTTGGGATCAAATCTGAAATGATTAAGGTATGACAACATTGGAGAGTATGGTCGTAATAAGTATTGGAAATTATATAAAAATGATATAAACTGGAGGGAGAAGACACATCCATGTACACCACAACAGAATGGTGAATCTGAAATGGTAAGCATTACACTAAATGAATGTGTTAGGAGTATGAGGATGCACTCTAAGTTACCAACGCTTTCTATGTAGAGGCAGTGATCATTATAACATATATCATCAATAGGATTCTATTTATACCAGTGGAATAATTTCTACTTGAGGAGATATAGTCAGGAAAAGAGGTGAGAGACTCTTATATATAAGTCTTTAGTTGTTTTTCATATGTGTATATAGATTCTAATTCAAGGGAAACTCTTTATACTTAGTAAAAATAATATTTCATTATTTTCTACATTATTTTATCGTTTGGTAATAATTTTCGTGATAATAAGAAAAATATAATCATAATAAACCATGGCATAATTTTTAATAAAGTTATCGCGTATAAGGGCCATCATACAACTAATGTTGATAGTGGAAATAAAGAACTAGAGTGCTAAGTGAAATTATAGAATGAAGGTGTACTAGATTATGACACACTAAAACCAGTGGAGTTTACTCCTCGAGTGGATTTGAGGAGAACAAAAAGGGTGAGAAGACCTATTAAGAGGTATTAATCATCCATAAATTATTTATTATTGACTAATGATGGATAACTACAATGTTTTGAAGAGGAAATCCAGTAAAAGTATTCAAACAAGTGTCAGTTTTCTATGAAGAAGGAAACTTCTTCATTGCATGATAACAAATCTTGAGAGCTAGGACCTTTTCCAAAAGGAAGGAAATTATTCTATAATAAATGGGTATACCAAATCAAGGAAGAACATGATAGTAATTATAGGTATAAAGAATGATTTGTGGTGAAATATTTTCAGTATAATCATTGTGTGGACTTGACTAAAATTTCATCACTTGTAGTGAAGCTCACTACCATCCAGGTAGCTCTTACTATTCACTAATACATATCACCTAAAATTAACCACTAAAATTTATCAAAATTAAAAAAAATCGATGATAAATGGGGTTACATTATCAATAATAACTAAAAGAACTGATAAGAGCACACCCTTGTCAGTTCTTTTTTTAAAGCTGTTAAAGTTCACTTTTTTAGTGTTAATATAGGGTTTCCCTTATCGGTTCCATTTTAGCAATGATAAAAGGTATATTTCATAAAAATATATATAATTAGATATATTTATATATTTATATATAAATTTATTTATATTTTTATAAATATAATATATTTTATTAAATATGATTTATATAATACTTAATATGCATTTACACTGAATATATAAGAAATTTAGGGGAAATAAATTATAAAATAAAGAAAAAATTAATATTAATTAATTATTTTATAAATATTATTGATTAATCGTAATTTAATAACAATTAAAAGACATGAAAAATAAATAAATTAATTAATGATCTATAATAAGTTGAAACCATGACTTGAACTTCGAACAACCATAACTTTTAATTTGGCTGTCCATATGGGCTCTATCACATATCAAACAAAATATTTTGATATCATCTATGACAAGGTGACCATGGAAGAAATTATTGGGCATTATTTGGAGGTCAAAATGTCCCAAAAGACCTCCAAAACATTGTTTTTTATTGGGGTGCCTCAATTTTTGAACATTTGAGGGCATTTCATCAATGTTTGAGGGGGTATTTTTATCTTTTTTCAGTAAATACTAAATTTATTATCTATTCTTATAGACATGTGAAATTTATAGTATATAAATTTTACTATTTTTCAAAATTTTATGTTATTTCTAATTATATATATACATATTTTCATAAATTTACATATAATATGTCAATTTTACAAATAAATATTTAAACATATTTACATAAAAATATGTTTTCAAATTTATAAACCACATACAAATAAAAATCTAATATTAAATTCATTTAAAATTAAAATTTATCCATTTTATTTACCTTATAAAAATACAATAATATATATAAGTAATGATTATATATAAATATGTGTGTGTCAATAAAAAAATATTTAGCTGTATATTATAACATATATAAAAAACATATATATATATATATATTTGTTTATATGTGGGAAATATAAATGTGTACATGTGTGGGAAATTATGTGTTTGTGTTTTTTAATATTATATAAATACATTATATATAAAGGTATTTTTATAAATATATCATTATCATTACATATATTATATAAAAACATTTTCAATATAAAAATTAAATGAATTATAAAAATATATATCTAAATATAAAATTATATGTAAATATATATAAAATTTATATGTAAATATAAAATATATAGAAATGTTTTTTAAATGTATTTAAAAATAATTATATAAATGTATATATTATATGAATTATTATTTAAATAAAAATAAATTATTTATTTATATTTATCATAAAATATTATAAAACTCTTGATGGTGTGGTGGTAAAGGCATTAATCCTTGAAGGTGGAGGTCATATGTTCGATTCCTTGGGTGAACAAAGACGAAGGGCGTAAAAAGTGCTAATAAATGGGTTGGAAAAGTGACAGTAAAGGGGGTGAGATCAAGTAAGTATATGGGTTGGGCACATAGTGAGGCACATCGTGATGATAAAGGGGCTTCAGATTGTTGGTAAAGTGGGGATGGGTTGAAAAAAATTAAGAAATATTTTCTGAATTTTATCAAAGTTAAAAAGGAACTAATTACAGTGGCCACTATTGGATCCTTTGTTAGTATAGGTAAAGGTCATGCGAATTTAATGGAGATTAGCTAGTTAGTTATTTTTAACACTAAAAAAACCTATATCTAGTGATTTTAAAAGCACGGTCTGTAGTAGTGATAGTGGAATATGAGGATTTACATCTTGAGGTGCATAATGTAAAGATAAATTACTTTATAGAGATCTGGAGGAGGAAATCTATATTTAGAATCTATAGGTTTATATTGTGTCAGGAAAGGAAGACCTGGTGTACAAACTCCAGAAGAGCTTATATGGGTTAAAAAATACATCCAAGAAGTGGGAAAATAAGTTTGATTCATTCATGAGAAAAATTGCATACAAACAATGTGGCTTGGATCAATGCTACTATTATAACTAAGAATATGATTTTAAACACTCTCAAGAAAATTTACAGCCACATAACCAACATAAATTTAAAATCCTAACCACTATTATTATTGATGAATGTATCAATAAGTTTCATGATTTTAAGGAATCGCCATACCAGAATCTATAACCTTCCAAGATTCTAATGATTTATGAGGTGCGTCAAAATGTTTTTCAAGATTTAGGAGGGAAAATATTTCACAATACAATCCCCATATCATTAATTAACCATTGCAATTAAAAATACTAAACATATATGATAAATACTATAAAAATGAGAAGTATGTATCTTACATATTATGAAATTGTATAGTTATTCTATATATGAGAATCCAATTTCCAAGACTACAATTGCAGAAAAAGGAAATTTACTCTACATATAATTTAGTCGATTAATATATAATATTATAACAATTTCATACTCATCATTAGTAGTTAATAGGACATGAGTATTTCATACTAGAGATTTGGTACTTCTATATTAAAATTATAAATATCATAAACTATATGATGTTTAGTATATTTATAATTAATATTTTTTTTATGAATACACAAACTTTTTAACATGTGTCAAATTGTATTCATACCTATTATTGAAAAAATAAATCAAGGGCTGTGATATGGAAAATAAGATTTCATGTTTTTATAGATATTAAATGTTAATGAATTAATTAAAACCAAAAAATGAAGAATACAACATAAACATTGGCCATAGTCATTCCTATATGAAAGAATTATTTCATAAAGTACCAATTTAAAACTACCTAAAAGCTAATCAATTGAATTAAATAATGATTAGAATACTATTCTGGTGAATGTAAACTAATAAAAAATCATATTACAAAGAACCTCTCTTCAACATTTTTAAATATTTTTTTTAACATTTAATAAATTGGGATTATCATTCTATTAGACTTTAATAATGAAAAATAGGGAATATTACTTCATAAATCACTAAGGAAACCAAAAAAATATAAAATCATTTCACAAAATAATAATCCACAGACTTTTCTCTACTAATTATAAAATAGTTTTAATTAAATTTTTAATTACAACAAAGGGGTTGGAAACCAATATATCAATAATAAGTATAAAAATAAATATAGGGGAAAAAGTTTTTTACCATGTAATTGAAATTTATGTGAATACATAACCAGATTACAGTTGTTAGTACTTCAGGTAAATAGTTTAAATATGTTAGAGAAAAGAAAAATATATTAAAAAAGGAATGAGTAATAGTTGTATGTTGTTAATTTGTTTATAAGAATCGAAAAATAAATGAAGATAGTAATTACCTATAACCATTTACCAATATCAAATATCATAAACTTTTTGATATGAAATATTAGTGGCGTCAAATATATAGTCTCTAGTGACGTTTATATTGGATTAATAATTTGGGAATATTAAATTGGTGTTCACCTAAAATTTATGATCATGGATATAAAAATATATGAACAATTATTACATAGTGTGTGTGTGTGTGTGTATATATATATATGTTTTTTATATAGTAGAACTATATTAAATTAATATGAATAATCATGTAGATGTGATTTTATTACACATAATGTATACATATTGTTTGTATATAAAAAATCACCTAGACTTGAATGTTCCACAAAATGAAATGCCAAAATTGAACATCAAATTTTTCCCATGTAGGATTGTAGTAACAATTACAAAATTTATAAGATATTATTTGAAGAAGATCAAATTGAATAAATAATAATGTTTTTTATATTAGTGATAATAAATGGAATATTGATATTTTAAATAACTTACATTTAAGTCATTTTTTCAGGAACCATTTGCATAAATAAATTCGTGTTTGATGGTGAGTTTTCATTCAAGGTATAGTTCATTTATTCAGCAAAATCATCCTAGAGTACAAAATTTATAGTAACACCTCAAAAAAAATATTTATTTGTTTCATTCCTGATAAAAAACAAATAAATAACCTATTCATATAAATAATTAACATATGTGGAAAAATATTAAATCTTTCCTACAATAATTAAAAAATATGAACTTTTATAAAAATTATTGTTAACAAAAAAAATTATATAATTATGAAAAATTATAAGCCAATATATTTAAGATAAATCTGTTAGTTTGTTAGAAAATATGAATCTTTGTGCATAGATATGAAAAAATATGAACCTATTTTTAAAAAATATAAACCTATATAAACATATTAAGTTAAATATAACAAAAAATTGGGTAAAAAATATGAAAAAACTCAAAAAATATGAACATGTATATCGAATTGGAATCAATTATAAACATAATATGAATAACTACTCCATAAAACATAAAAAATAGTTACCTATATGAAAAAATTTGGTAACTATATAGAAAGAATATGAACCTTTATGAAATAAATATGAAAAAATTGAAAAAATTTAAACCTCTAAAAATAACCATAATCACCATTCCAATAGCACTAGAATTTCCTCCAACATGGGATACACTATAGGTGTATTGATGTCTAGAGAGATTATAATTCATTATTCAACTGATCTCACTGAAAAAACATCCAAAAAGTCATCAAAAATTTTCTAAAACTTATCCAAACACAGTTATTATAATAAAATAAATAATAAAATAGTGAAACACCATAAATCATCATTGTTACATCCTCGTTTCCATGTTGATGATACTATTCAAACAAACTCCTCATTATCAAATTTTAACATTAATTCTTAAATATATATTATGCTAAAATATTATAAAACACACCGAATGTAAATATAATATGAATAAATATCATTGAATAAAAAACTCAGATCGTATATGAATAAGAATTAGATTATTGGTTCTAATTTTTTAAAATGAAAAAAAGATTAAAAATTTGATAGCATACCTAAATATTCTGCTTCTTGAAGTAAAAGTGAATTATAATTTAACTAGTAAAATTGATTTTTCATTAACATGTGTATTTATTCATTTGAAAATCAATGTAAAATTATGTAAAAAAGAATCAGATATATACCAAAATGGTCAATCAAATCCACATTATAAAGATAAAAAATGAATTTCATTTTATTTTATTTCAAAAAACAATCATGAAGAATATAAGATATAAATTTTGGATTCATGCGTTATAATAGTGATATGACTAAATAATATGAAATAAAAATGTTGGTTTCTTAGGTTTGGATAGTGATATGAAAAAAATGAATTTAATAAATATGGATTGGAGTTTGATTAAATTATCCTATCAATTGTGGTTGAATAATATTTTGGTTATGATAGTGATATGGTTCAATAGAATATGGGGGAGGTTTTTGAGACATCATTTCATGAAGATGAAAATATTGATAGTCGTTTAGAAGATTATAATATTTATATAAGAAAAGGAAATTTGTTGTACAAAACTTATTGTATATAAATAATCTTGCAACATCCTCTCTAAGACAGAAAACATTTTCACTGATTATAGAGAATAATATGTAAAATGATCTATTATTTTTGGGTAGAAGATGAATAATAATACATATTTTAATAGAAATAAAGCTCACTTTGACATAAATGTCATTTCTAATTTTTATTAGAAAAAATTGGAAGGAATCATTCAAGCATTACAATATCATGACGATTCAGTGGTTTGTATTGAGTTCTTACTATATTATAAGTATCTATGAGATTTTATTTAGAATAAGTGGAATAAATTTTAAAGTCATCATAGGAAAATATACTTATTTTAATTTTGAAAAAAATATTATGTTATAGTTATATAAAACACCCAAGATATGAATAGAATAATAAAATATATCATAACAATAAAAAAATACCATAATCGAATTGAAATTAATTTAGAGAAACATATTTGGATAAAAGGAATGTGATTTAGAAAAATTTGAACACACATAAATAATCTTATCATAGATGAATGAATAACTGAACAGAAATTTAGTTTGAATGGGATGTGGAGATGGATCTGGAGATAGAGGTGGAGGAGGAGGTGGTAGGTTCTGGTAGAGGTAGAGGTGAGATGATTAATTCAGAAAAAAAAATTCAGAGATATTTAGGGTTTCAGGATTTTTATGGGAGATGAGATCTGATAGACAATGTTCTTGAGATGATGCATGGGTCAGAAATTTTAGAAAACATAATGGTGTTTGATGTGGTTCTATTGAAGGAAAACTGTTATCTGTGGATGAAAATAGATATGAGGATGTGGTGTGTCAGAGATCAGTTATTAGGGATACGAGATATGGGGGAGGTAGAATTTGGGGGTAGAATCAACGTTCTAGAATATGGAGAATACAGATTGTGGGGAGGGATCTGGGGCCATGATGGGTAGGAGGAAGAATGATGGGAGACCTTGAGAAAGAAGAAATAGGAGAGGGATTGGGGGCCTAAATGAGGAGGAAGAATAATCAGAGGAGATATGGATTGAGATGTTGGAATGTGTAAGGAGAATTTCCATGGACGATACATGTGGAATTGGAGGCACGTCAAATAGTATAAATAAAGGTTGTTTTCTAAATATACCTGTTAATACTTTATGAAATCAAAATTAATGTAAAATATTCTAATTTTCCTAAAATCATCATTATATTTATCTAATTTAACTATATAATTTATTTTAATTTTTTAAAAAAATTGAAAAAATATTCAAATTATTTAATTGTTTTATTTAATTTATTTGTTTAATTAATTTAAATATACATGAAATTTAATTTTTTTTCATTCAAATTTAATTATTTATAAATAAATCGAATCAAAATATAAAATAACTAATTTGAATATTGATAATAACTAATCTATTATTAAAATTTGAACACCTTAAATATTTAGAATAAATAAATTGATTAAAATTTGAAAAAATATAATGTTGTTATATTTTAAAATCCCTTGACTATTTTAAGTTGATTCTTTTTAATTCTAAAATAAATAATTAGACTATTTTAAATTTAAATAAATTGGACATTTAAATTTCCTAGAATAAATTAATGTTGTTTTATTTTTAAAAAAAATTATTTTTTATAGGTTGGTAAAATATTTTCATTTTTGAAAATTATTCTACATAGATCTCATGTTTCCCAGCTTCCTTAATCATATTTATTTTTTTATTATAGTATCTACTTCATTTTTTTGAAATTTAATATATAAGATAGTATACATTTTATGGTATCAATTTTTTTCAAAATATTATTGTAAAATTATTGCATTTATGTTAGATTTAACATATTAAATTAAATTAAATTATTTATTAATAATTGATTAATATACCTAATATCTATGTACACAATAAATAAAAAATATATTATCTTTTATTGTTGTAAAATATCTAGTCAAATCATTTAACAATTACTAAAGACTTGATTCATTTAATAATTTTTTTTCATTGATAAAAAATTATTGCATAAAAATAAACAATCATTTTCAACAATTTCTTTAAATTATTTAATATTTTAAAAATTGTAATTTTTAAAATATTTTTCCATTTTTTATGCTTCTTTTATTAATGCATCCTTATTATATTTCATAAAATATATTGAACTATTTCAAAAAAACAACTTGTATCCACACTTGTGTGTTTGCACGACTTAATTCCTATTTTACTAATCATATATATAATCATAAAATAATATATATAATCTTAATATATGAAATAATTAAATAAAATCAGAATCCAATCACAAAAATTTTATTTACAAATATACATATTTTTGAAAATAGAGTTTGAAGGTAACGTAACAATGTATATAAATTCAAAAAAAATCAATTTTATTTTTTTCATGTTGACATCATAAGAAATTTGTCATCGAAGACCTTTATTAATTCATATAAATCCAAATCAAAGGCTTTATCAAGTTGTGGTTAACCATTTTCATCATAAACCTAAATAAAATTTATAGCTGAAAATATAATGTGATCCATAAGAATAAGCGAACCATTAGTAGTGAGGTATGGAAAGGATAAACATAGTCAAAATATGTGTATGATAATTCAAAGCATATTCATTGTAAATATAAAAAGGGTATAAGCACTATAAATAAAATATTTTTCTATTTGTAATCCTTTTATTGAATTATCATAAGCACTTTAAGTATTTTATTTGGTTGATTATCCTTATTTTTGTTCTTATATTTGTTAGAAGTATTTTTCTCATCTAAAATGGAATAAGTAGATAAATTATATAATCCTAAACACTAATAAAGACAAACGTGGTTGTGTAAGCATATTCTTCTCCATATATAACATTAGTACAAATTTTTGTAAAATCATAAGCATAAGAACATGTATTAGTTTGAATTAGTATTTTCATATTACACTAAATGAAAAAGTGTGTGTACTACAGTATTTTTGGAAGCATAAGCTTAAGAATTAGCATAAGAAAATAAAAAATAGGCATAATCACTTTAACTTTGAAAACATATATGTATTATATTATACCTATAAACATAAAAATAAAAATAATCATATAGACTAACATGTTGAAAATTATGTATTTATATCATTATTTGAGTAACAGTTTTTTATATAAGCATTTGATAAAGAAACTATATTTGTTAGGCTACATATATATATGCAATATTTGAAATTTTGTATGTAATGTTGTATTTGTATAAGCATAACTGTATAGATAAGAATAAGAATATGCTTAAGAACAATCATATGCATATTAAATTTCAAAATCAAAATGTGTATGTAATTCATTTCAATTATTGAATAAGGAAAATCATGAGAATAGACATAAGTATAATCATAAGATATGACATGAAAAAATCATAACAAAATAAATACATGGAAAATGAATACACAAAAAACAGTTCCAAATGGGATCTTGAACAAATCTAACTCATAAATAACTACTACAAAATAATTCATGTGGATACTCAAGAAATCTTAATAAAAAATAAATACTACATTATAAATGAATTTAATTTTATAAATCATTGATATGCCATAAATAGAGATGCATAGAAGTCTTTCCTAGAAGGTAAAATGTTATCCGATTTTATCAAACTTCATTTTCTTTATAATGGAAGTAGATGAAAAGGGATATTGAATATCATTGTTTTGTAATCTATATAAATCCAAATGAATGACTTTATTTCTAGTTTTCATGGCATCTTTAGCATAAAATTTTAAAAAAATTATTCTATAATAAATATAATATTAATAGATGAAATTTGAATTCTATATTGTAATTTAATTCAAAGCACACAAGATTCCATATTATAATGTAATATGATATTTCATATTAGGATAAATCCATTTTCATAGGGGATTATATATTTAATAGATTATGTATAATTCATAAATCCATCTTATAATTTTGAATTCTATAAAGTTAGTAGGATTCAAAAAACTAATAAATTTTTCAAAAATCATGAATTACATGAATATTTTAGGGAATAAAGTCGTTACTAAGTTTTAATTAATATGAATCTAAAATTATTGAAAAGATAGTTTGATTAAAAATTTAAAATAATATCTTATTTAATGGTATATTAAACCTGAAATCATAAAAAAATTCATTTGAGTTTCTCGTTAATTGAAATTCATTCATATATTATAGGTTGTTTTAATATATTGATTTGTGTAATATAAATGAAATTATTTCCAATATATGAAATATTTAACTTATTCTTTGATTTGTGGTAGCATGAAACCAATAATTGTAAAATAAATAGAAAAGATGTTAATTTGAGGAGAAAATTACACTTCACTCTGTGGCACTTCATGTCACATTCAGACACCAAAAATAGAAGGCTTCCCGCGATGAAGGATGCTTAGGGAATACTCTTATGTGCCGAAACTAAAGAATCATGGTGAAATGGTTCTTGAGGAGGTGGAAACATAATATTCACATTATGAAAACATTATAAAATGTAAAATTACTACAAGGCATGAATCCAAGACATGATGTTAGGAAAAGTAGAGGAGGTCCTAATACATTCAAAAAGTTAAACAAATTTAATGATTTGAAATCTTCCAGACATACCAAAATTGAAAACATTTAATGTAGATTTCAACAGAAACATTTTGAATATGGTCGGAAATTCCATTCAATATTGTGGATAGATTCATGAATCATTATTGGTTGTGTTTATGTCCAATTAAATGAGACTCTATCTCATTGGAATTCAATAAATAGATACATAAGATGCTACTTCTATGACTTATCTCGAGACCAAATATTGGAGTGAGAATATTTTGAAAGACTTGCTGATGGTGGATTCATAATTAAATATAGATAAATATAAGTTTTCCAATGCAATAAATGTATGTTCAAGGTTAATATTTTTATGGTTCATCCTTCATGTTCCCATTGGCATTAAACTCTTGGGGTTACAGCAGTAATACAAAATATAGAAGAAAATAAATGTTCAAAATTAAAAAAAAAATAATAAAGATGAATATTACATCATGTAAAAAAATAAATTTCAAATTAAAATTAAAAGGTAAGGATAAGAAGATATAGAATCTTGTAAAAATAACCGATTAAGTATAAACATATCCATTTCCATCCTCAGAGACATCCACAAACATAGTTTGACACCAACAAACATCAATTGGAACAATAAAGCCTTAAACCCCTCGATTACATAAGTCATTTTACTTTTGGGTCGTTAAAGGTAAAAATAAATTACTATTATATGAATAATGCTTCAAATAGTGGGAACATTATAAAAAATATAGATAAAATAATGATATAAAAAATATTACTTCAAAACATTACTTTCACTTTTACTATAATTGAGGTAGTTGTTTCTCCCCTTACATAGAAACTTTTATACAATGTAATCTTGAATATCGCACATGTTTGTATCCACCAGTTCCCCTATCAAAGAATTGGTCTCAACAACTACTATTTTCCTCTTTCTAATAATAATATACAATGAAATGATTTATCTATGATAGAATATTTAAAATAAAACCAAACAACATATATTTTTTATAAATAGTGCATTATTTCTTAGGATCCCAACCCCTAAAGAGACATCAAATATCATATAGCTCTAGTAAATACATAATAGTTCCCAATATTACATATTATATCTCAAAAAAAAATACATAAATATAATATGTAATATGAGTTCAGACATGATATTGATTAAAATAAAAATATTTTTATATTATATATTACAGTTTCAAGAAAAATGTTTCATATACTAAAAAATATTATATGTTTTACCTCCATTAAATAATTTAATACTCATTATTTTTTAAAATGAAATATAATTAAAACCACATATTTCCTTAAACTATTTATAAGAAATGATAATTTTTTAAACTATATTGAATAAATAATGTATTTTATTTAAAAAAACAGGATCTTGAAAAAAGTTATAAAACAAAGCTTGTAGCACATATCAGTTGTAATAAAAGGAAATTTACGATGGATCCTATATTATTTTAAAATTTTAATTTTTAAATGGATTTACTTTTTGATTCAAGATAAACAATTATTTTTTTCAAAATGTTATTTCATGGTGTTTCTTTTTCAGAAAAATAAGTGATTAAAATAGAAATTAAAATAATAAAAGTTTTAATTAAGTTAAAAGTGAATAAAAATATGCGTGCATAAAACATAATTTATAATATTAATATATAGATTATATAAATATTATATGCATTTATAATATTAAAACTGGGGTATTATTATTGATTTTAGTAATAGTTGTGTCTTAGGAGAATGTATGAATATTTAGTATATTTTATATCATTGTCAAAATTATATAGGAAAAAACAAAAACATAAGAAATTGAAATCATTAAAAAATATTGGAAAATTTAATTTTATAATAAAAAATTGTAATATGTTAAATTGTAAAACACTGTAAGAAGAAAAATGGAATGACAATGAAATCAATGTTATTTTTTCGGGTAAAATAGTGATATTTGTAACATAAACACCTTTTTGTATGAGATATAACTTCATATCCCTTTTTTAGATATAGGTTAGCTAATAAAAAATTATTTAAGAAAAATATTGAATTTTTAGGAGTATATAATAGAAAAATATACTAATTTTGTATCATGTTTGCTGAGAACAATTTAATTAAAAACTGAATGGAATATAAAATGGGATAGCTTAGAAGATATGTTGTGAAAATATTAACTAAATTTAAATATGATAGAAAAAATAAATGATTGAAATCCACTTTTAGTATTGACTAAATTGATTAAAAATAATACAAATTGATAAAAAATGTACTGACTTATGAAAATGGAAGGGATTTTTTAGACAGTGGAAGTAGAAATGAGATAATTTAAAAAAAACAAAATGTTTTCATTTTTCCAGAAAATTTAAAATGAAAGAGAACGTAAATAACATACCATTTTATTCCATTACTCTTTATCAAAGTTATGAATACAAAACCATATATCATATTATAGAAATAAAGAATCATGATTCAGGGTATGTATAAAAAACCCAGAAAAATGTCATCACGTAAATTTATATCACTCCAAAAAAGGAAAATTGTATTAATAAAATAGTATTATTTTATGATAAAAATAAAAAATAAAAAATTAAAATATATTTTCAATAAGAATTATTTTATAAGAAGTAAAACACTAGTATGATACTCAATAATTAAATCATATAACATATAATGAAAAGGAAAATAGGAAAAAAATTAACATAGATGGTGAACACCAAAGTGAATATCATATGTATTTATGTCTGTTTCACAATTTTTACCATCGTACATGACTATAAAATTATGTGTATATAATCAATAAAAAATCCCAACCACACTGTGAATTCATTTAAAATAAATGTATAAAAATTTCTTGTAATGTGTATAGTGTGTGTCACGAACCGAATCTGGACGCTGCCAAAACCGGCACCAAACCCAGATCGTGACAAGTCCCGAAGGGCGTTCCCGATCCCCACGGGCTGGCACAAGTGCCCGGGTATCATAAAATGATAATTGGGAATGAATTACCCGAGTTTATAAACTTAAAATGACAAAAGAATCCAATGAAACGAATCTGGATTTTTTTAAACCAAATTATCTTTTTAAAAAATTCAGAACTGAATTACACAATTTTAAATAATTTTTAAAGACCATTACAAAGGTACAAACCCATGAAAATACATCCCAAGAACCTCCACATGGAAAGAGGCACCGCCCTCAAGCCATCTCCACGACACTCCATCATGATGGACCGCTAAAAACCCGAACGAAAGGCATAAAACCTGTACCCAAACCTGTGACATAAAATAAGCAAGTCTACTTACACATAAAGGTGTAAGTAAGGTGTGAGCGAAATCCCAGTAGGATACCACCACTATGAGATTCCATGTGATAAAAATTTCATGACAAAAAGCATTGCATGTTTTGTAAATAATAAATGCTAGTTACAATTTTCTAAAGGATGAAATAATAAATGAAAACAGTTTTCATGTGAGATAATTTTAAAGGAACAACAATTTTAAAATAAATGACAAAGCTACTGAATTTTCCAGCCAACAATACCGTATACCGACGGTAAGTACAAAGGATCTAATGAGCACAAGTAATAGGAAATAACCCCTAGGCACTAGCTAGCTGTGGGTCCCAGGTACCTCGTATCTCGGTGAGAGTAACCATAAAAAAATATTCATTCTCGTGCACGAGTCACTAGTAGGGATCATACCCATAACCTAGTGGTCCCCAATCATCATCATCATTGTTTAGTTAGAGTTGTAAGAATCAATCTTGCTAAGTGAAACTGAGGCCAAACCCCACGGATTCACTAGCATACTAGTACACGTCCACCCACCTAGATACCCGGGTTTTCCCTTTGTGCTCAAACAAGTTCAACAATCCAAGAAGTACAGTTTTCACATGCAAATATCAATTCCACATCACACATTAACCAAACAGCCCCATGTACATCACACAAGTCACAAATTCCATTATTCATTCAAATGCATTTTGAAATCAAACTCACGCCAAAATTCCCTACAACACTTTTCACATTTCTTTAACACTTACACAAATCCTTTAAATGATTTTATAAAACCATTACAAGATATTCAACTCACAAAATAGCCCACACACATGTCACATAATACCCTTCTCACCTTCACAATTCATTTTAACAATAAACTCCCACGAAACATCCCACACCCGTGTTTCGCACACAAAACACAATTTAGTAAAACATTTCAGCAATTTATAAAACATTCTAAAAATGTTTGACATCTCAAATCACCACTTTACCATTCAAAAACCCACATTATGTGAACACACTCACCCAAACAGTACATATACACCTTTTCCCAACTTTTTTTAACAAAATAAAACATTTGGAATTTTTATAAAACAAACCCAAGAGGTATAACTATTGTTTGCATTCTAAACCCATTTCAAACCCCTCATTCAAAACCAAAATCATAACAATAACAACCCAAAACAGAATTTTCAGCCCTAAAACAATTATTTAAGCACCCCCAAATGTTATAAAAATACATCAAATAATACCACAAAGATACACATGAAAAACACAGGTTTTCATAAATCTCCATCAAAAAGTACAACACGGTTTTACAACTTAAACTCATTCAAAAAAAACCTCTTTTCAAGGCCCACATGATAATAAGGAATTAGAAAAAACAGAATTGGAATCCCCTTTAAAGACTAATATATCTCTTTCATATGTTATAAACTAAATCCAAACATTTCCCCAAGAGTCACACATGAAAAGAACCCAATTTCAAGCTAAAATACAACTAAAAATTAAATGTTTAACCAAATTCATCAAAAACAGTTTTCAAACCACACAAGACAGATTATAAACATACTAAATTAATAAAACAAGCAAGCTAACTCATCACAAAATGGTTACACATGGAATCACCTACCTTTTGAGTTGAAACCCTCAAAACTTGGTGCGAAACCTTAAGCGCACCACCGTCGCACCACAAGGAATATAAATCCAGACCTAGACCACCAAAAATTGACCCAAAAGATACCAAATCAGACCTTAGGATCTAACCCTAACTTCTGGACATGAGTAACTTCAAGAAATAGGAAATAAAACTAAAAGAGGATGGAAGGAACCAAGAAGGAATTCCCTTACTTGAAATATCTTGAAGAAATCAGCCCCAATCCACCAATATATAAATCTCAAAGAACCCAAAACTGATATGGAGGTCCTAAAGAGTCATATTAGGTCTTGTGGGGACTGAAATGGGGTGAAAAGGATTAAAATTGAAGGAGTTATGAAAGATTCATTTCACCTCATCAAATCTGGTCGATTTGAGAAAGATTTAGAAATATCGTCCAACTCCACGGGGTATTGGAGCTCCAAAGAGGAAAACGTGATACAGGGAGTGAGGATGAGGTTTTTGGCTTCGAGTGGGAGGTGGAATCACCGAAAAACAGTAAAACACAAATGAGATATTGAAATTTAAAAAAAAAAATTTAAAGCAGGAAATGGGCTTACGGGCAGGCCCATTACCTTAATTAAAAACCCAAATCCATCATGATTTGGGATTTCTATGTGGTTCAAAGGGATATGGTGATTTTACTATATTATGGTATGAAAATTGGGAAGTGGAATGAGTATAAAATAGTAAAACTTGAAAGAGTTATAGAAGAATCAAAATTTGTTTTTAAATCTGGATTTGGGCTCAGGGTTTGGCCCAAATTTTCAAAACCCACTATTTTCAACAAAATGAGTGGTAAACCCCCAAAACAAATCAGGAATGGAAATTAAAGGAATAATGAATTTAAAAAAAGTCATGGGTGTGACAATTCTCCCCACCATAAAACTTTCCGCCCTCGGAAAGCCACATCACGGATAAAGCAAAAACCAAACCCAACCGAAGGGCATAAATGGACTTATTTGCTAAGCTTCGCCCCCAAAGGTCAAAACACCTCCAGTGATCAATTAAGGAAGAAATACTTCACAACCAAAACAAACACCTCATTACTGAAATTATCAAGCACATTCAGGATTTATCCTAAAACAAAACTCCTCAAACACTATCTGAACAAGGCTCAAGAAATTTTCCCAAACAAACAAGAACATCGAACAAGGTTACACTTACCTTGATATAACTAAACAATTGGGAAATCTCCAATCCCAACGTTTACTCAAGGAAGATGTATGTGGCTATATATCTCCGAACAAGTCTACCCACATCCAATCCAAGACCAAGTACAAAAGTGAGTTACTGGTACAAGGATACACAAATGGGCTCCCCAACCATAAAAGACAACTTATTTTTTTTCCGAGAAAGAATCAAGACACTAACAGGGGAGCCCCGAACAAACTCCCCAGTACAATGGGTAGAATCCCATTAGGAATTTTCAAAATAATAAACATGAGACTCATAGTGGTTCTCCCCACCATAAGAACCATCCATCTTAACTGACCAATATGGGCCGGCATAGAAAAACCCCAAAACATAAAGAGTTGGGACGACAACACGGTTAGCCCGCACAGTTTGGGAAACTATGTGCTAAACATGTGGATCCTTATACCTACATGGTTTTCTAGGGAATGGTTACTAATAATTGTTCACTCAACATGTCTATAAATATCTAAAACCTTTCCCCCAAACCCAAAGGGAACCAAAGGGGAAAAGAAAGTCATTGGGAGATAACATGGGGATGAGGCCCGCCACCTCTTTCCACCGAACGTGAACAAATGAAGCAAGATGACAACAACAAATGTTTAAACTATTCTCTTCTCTCATACTAAGAACATTTATTTGTTCAAGGTTAAAAACTGCCCAAGGATTTCCTCTGACTACGTGCCAGCTTCTCTCCGGGACCTATGGCTGGAGCTGGAATGATTGAAACATCTTCGGCCTCGTAGTTAGGATTTGGAAACCCCCAAATAGAATTTCTTCTTATAATTCTACAAACAACTACACGCAATCCCAGATGGGTTCACCCAGACATAACACACTCCAGAACTCACTTTACCATAACTTTTAAATTCACTGAAATAAGGGTTTAGAGGATGCACTCACATCACACCCTGCTTCTTCGGGTGAGAAACAATAGAAATAAAGGACACATATAAACACATTCCTATAAAATAGAGGATGTCGAGATCTCCCAAAAGGAAAAACAGTTTTGAAAAAAAAAATAGACTCACATAATATTGTACAACTTCACCTTCGACGAATTAGGTAGCTTAAGAAACTACGGTCTCTTTCAACCATCCACGAGCACTCTTACGCAACAAGAGGATCCGAAAAAAAAACCAAGAAAGTAAATGGTGTAGACTCATTCTACAAATCTCAAGAAAATATTCCTTACATTGATCAACTGGAGGATTTTCCAATGGCAATACAATCCGTGTTGCACTTTAGTTATGCACTAAATCTTAATGGGGGAGCACCTTATCCAATGAGAGAACCCAAGGACCCAACCAAGCTGGTTCATTGGTAAAAACATGCAACAAAAAAGATCCAAACTCATTAATGGAACAATCTTAATGGTGTCCCGAAACATATATCATAGGTGACTACTAACCGGACCTTTTACCCAGCTTTCCGACCAAACACAAACCCAAAAAAAACAGTTCGAACAGGAGGGGTTCTTGGACTCAAAACATCCCACAACATCAACATTTTCAAAAACCCATAATAAAAACCATCCCAAACTATTCATCATGAAAACATGTTTTTCTTTAAAACCATTTCTGAAAAAAAAAATGGTTCAGCGGTGAGCGTATCCACCAATGGTACCCCATGGGCCTCACACATGCATGTTTTTGTGCCACACCAGGCACCCTCCTCATATCTGTCCTGGCACTCATCCAGTCATGCCATCAACCATCTATCATCCCATATAACCCCATGAATGTGGTCACTCATGGAAATACCAAAGGTCAACGCACTGATTTCTTTCAACTTTTCAAAACCAAAACGGTCAACCAACACATCATTCTTATCAAAACCGCTAACTAGGAGGTCGAACCCAAATTACCGCATTAAAAAAACTTTTCAGAAAGGCACAATCGCTCCAATGAAAACTCACATTCAATTTATTTACATCAATTTCAAAACATCTCATCCCATTAAAAAAACTTCTAATAGTTTAGAAAACTCTAATGGGAACACTTTTTCAAAACCAACTTAAATATAGTTTCTTCTTTCAAAAGAGGTGTAAGAACACAATTTTCCATTTCAAAATAATTCTGAATATTCAGTTCTGCCATTTCATAAATCAAACCATTCCATATTTATTTGAAAATCATTTCACAAAAACATTACACTTCCTAAAACCAAGTCACTTTAAAACCAAAGTTCCAAGATTTCAAAACTAAAGAACACCAGACAATGCGAGTGGAAACTAGTTTCAGTGGGTGACATGGACATATGGTTGGCGGCCATATTCCAATCACTTCACTGTCATAGAGAGTGTTTTAGGGAATATCCCTGGCTCCACATGGCTTGCCAGACCCTGCGAGCTCATTGAGACCATTAACCCAACTCTCTTTTCATTTCCCCTAATCATCATCAAACCAAGAAAACCAAAAGACCTAGACAAATCCCAACTTACCTTGGTGACTTGAATCCGGAAATGAGGTGTGGTGATCAAGAACACTACCCATAACCAGAATTCCATGTCCCAACAATCCTAACTCTAGACTATCCCGACTATTTCCCAAATAACATGACTCCAATGGAGCGAACCTCCTCTGATACCATTTTGTCACGAACCGAATCTGGACGCTGCCAAAACCGGCACCAAACCCAGACTGTGACAAGTCCCGAAGGGCGTTCCTGATCCCCACGGGCTGGCACAAGTTCCCAGGTATCATAAAATGATAATTGGGAACGAATTACCCGAATTATAAACTTAAAACGACAAAAGAATCCAATGAAACGAATCTGGATTTTTTTAAACCAAATAATCTTTTTCAAAAATTCAGAACTGAATTACACAATTTTAAACAAATTTTAAAGACCATTACAAAGGTACAAACCCAAGAAAATACAGCCCAAGAACCTCCATATGGAAAGAGGCACCGCCCTCAAGCCATCTCCACGACACTCCATCACGATGGACCGCTAAAAACCCGAACGAAAGGCATAAAACCTGTACCCAAACCTGTGACATAAAATAAGCAAGTCTACTTACACCCAAAGGTGTAAGTAGGGTGTGAGTGAAAGCCCAGTAGGATACCACCTCTATGAGATTCCATGTGATAAACATTTCATGACAAAAAGCATTGCATGTTTTGTAAATAATAAATGCTAGTTACAATTTTCTAAAGGATGAAATAATAAATGAAAACAGTTTTCATGTGAGATAATTTTAAAGGAACAACAATTTTAAAATAAATGACAAAGCTACTGAATTTTCCAGCCAACAATTCCGTATACCGACGGTAAGTACAAAGGATCTAATGAGCACAAGTAATAGGAAATAACCCCTAGGCACTAGCTAGCTGTGGGTCTCAGGTACCTCGTATCTCGGTGAGAGTAACCATAAAAAAATATTTGTTCTCGTGCACGAGCCACTAGTAGGGATCATACCCATAACCTAGTGGTCCCCAATCATCATCATCATTGTTTAGTTAGAGTTGTAAGCATCAATCTTTCTAAGTGAAACTGAGGCCAAACCCCACGGATTCACTAGCATACTAGTACACGTCCACCCACCTAGATACCCGGGTTTTCCCTTTGTGCTCAAACAAGTTCAACAATCCAAGAAGTATAGTTTTCACATGAAAATATCAATTCCACATCACACATTAACCAAACAGCCCCATGTACATCACACAAGTCACAAATTCCATTATTCATTCAAATGCATTTTGAAATCAAACTCACACCAAAATTCCCTACAACACTTTTCACATTTCTTTAACACTTACACAAATCCTTTAAATGATTTTATAAAACCATTACAAGATATTCAACTCACAAAACATCCCACACACATGTCACATAATACCCTTCTCACCTTCATAATTCATTTTATCAATAAACTCACACAAAACATCCCACACCCGTGTTTCCCACACAAAACACAATTTAGTAAAACATTTCAGCAATTTATAAAACATTCTAAAAATGTTTGACATCTCAAATCACCACTTTACCATTCAAAAACCCACATTAGGTGAACACACTCACCCAAATAGTACATATACACCCTTTCCCAACTTTGTTTAACAAAATAAAACATTTGCAATTTTTATAAAACAAACCCAAGAGGTATAACTATTGTTTGCACTCTAAACCCATTTCAAACCCCTCATTCAAAACCAAAATCATAACAATAACAATCCAAAACAGAATTCTCAGCCCTAAAACAATTATTTAAGCACCCCCAAATGTTATAAAAATACATCAAATAATACCACAAAGATACACATGAAAAACACACGTTTTCATAAATCTCCTTCAAAAAGTACAACACGGTTTTACAACTTAAACTCAATCAAAAAAAACCTCTTTTCAAGGCCCACATGATAATAAGGAATTAAAAAAAAACAGAATTGGCAGCCCCTTTAAAGACTAATATATCTCTTTCATATGTTATAAACTAAATCCAAACATTACCCTAAGAGTCACACATGAAAAGTACCCAATTTCAAGCTAAAATACAACTAAAAATTAAATGTTTAACCAAATTCATCAAAAACAGTTTTCAAACCACACAAGACAGATTATAAACATACTAAATTAATAAAACAAGCAAGCTAACTCATCACAAAATGGTTACACATGGAATCACCTACCTTTTGAGTCGAAACCCTCAAAACTTGTCTCGAAACCTTAAGCGCACCACCGCCGCACCACAAGGAATATAAATCCAGACCTAGACCACCTAAAATTGACCCAAAAGATACCAAATCAGACCTTAGGATCTAACCCTAACTTCTGGACATGAGTAACTTCAAGAAATAGGAAATAAAACTAAAAGAGGATGGAAGGAACCAAGAAGGAATTCCCTTACTTGAAATATCTTGAAGAAATCAGCCCCAATCCACCAATATATAAATCTCAAAGATCCCAAAACTGATATGGAGGTCCTAAGGAGTCATATTAGGTCATGTGGGGACTGAAATGGGGTGAAAAGGATGAAAATTGAAGGAGTTATGAAAGATTCATTTCACCTCATCAAATCTGGTCGATTTGAGAAAGATTTAGAAATATCGTCCAACTCCACGGGGTATTTGAGCTCCAAAGAGGAAACTGCGATACAGGGAGTGAGGCTGAGGTTTTTGGCTTCGAGTGGGAGGTGGAATCACCGAAAAACAGTAAAAAACAAATGAGATATTAAAATTTTAAAAAAACATAATTTAAAGCAGAAAATGGGCTTACGGGAAGGCCCATTACCTTAATTAAAAACCCAAATCCATCATGATTTGGGATTTCTATGTGGTTCAAAGGGATATGGTGATTTTACTATATTAGGGTATGACAATTGGGAAGTGGAATGAGTATAAAATAGTAAAAATTGAAGGAGTTATAGTAGAATCAAAATTTGTTTTTAAATCTGGATTTGGGCTCAGGGTTTGGCCCAAATTTTCAAAACCCACTATTTTCAACAAAATGAGTGGTAAACCCCCAAAACAAATCAGGAACGGAAATTAAATGAATAATGAATTTAAAAAAAGTCATGGGTGTGACAGTGTGTACAATAGCACAACTATATGCATTTTTATAATTTTTTCACATTTTGATATTGATGAAGACCTACTGTAACATATTTAAAAATATTGAACTTATAAATAATGCATATTATTAACAAAAAATTTACTATAAGTAAAAATTTAATAATGTATAAATAAGAAATAGAATAAATCAGAAATAGATTATCCTAAGAAAAAGTTATCAGAATAATATGAGAATATCATGATAGAAATTAATGATTTCCAATTAAACATGAAAATATTTATTGGGGGATATGTAAAAATACTTTCGTGATTATAAAAATTCTAAATTATTTTCCATCAAAAAATTTTATTTAAAGAAAATACTTATAAAAAGGTGGTATTTTTAGAGATACCAAAAATAAATGTATTAATCATAACAGTGTTGAACATAACATTAGTAAACAAAAAAAATTGTATTAATAATAAAACCCAAGAAAATGTCATCACATAAATTTATATTACTCCAAAAATTGAAAATTGTATTAATAAAATAGTATTATTTAATGATAAAAATAAAAAATAAAAAATTAAAATATAATTTCAATAGGAATTATTTTATAAGAAGTAAAACACAAGTATGATATTCAACAATGAAATCATACAACATATAATGAAAAGGTAAAAAAAATCATATAGATGGTGAACACCAAAGTGAATATCATATGTATTTATGTCTATTTCACAATTTTTACCATGGTACATGACTATAAAATTATGTGTATATAATCAATACAAATTCCCAACCACATGGTGAATGCGTTTAAAATAAATGTGTAAACATTTCTTGTAATGTGTATAGTGTGTACAATAGCACAACTATATGCATTTGTATAATTATTTCACATAGTGATATTGATAAAAACCTACTATAACATACTTGAAAATTTCTAATATATAAATAATGCATATTATTAACCTAAAATTTACTATAAGTTAAAATTTAATAATGTATAAATAAGTATGGGAAAAAATCGGAAATAAATTATCCTAAGAAAAAGTTATTAGAATAATATGAGAATATCATGTTAGAAATTAATGAATTCTTATTAAACCTAAAAATATTTAATGGGGGAATATGTAATAATATATTCATGATTATAAATATACTAAATTATTTTCCATTGAAAAATGCTATTTGATGAAAAAACATAAAAAAGGTGGTATTGTTAGAGACACCAAAAATAAATGTATTAATCATAATAGTGTTCAACATAACATTAGTAAACAATTTTTTAATATTAGACAATATTATATTTAATATTAAATGTCATAATATATAAGACTAAATGTTTACAATATTTTATATGAAATGTAAAAATATTTAATGAAAATTCATTTAATCACTATAATATAATAATAATAATCAAAATCAATGTGGTAATAAATAATACCAACTATTTATTCCAGACTGATTGAAAAAAAATATCATAATAAATATTATGGATTAAAACATAATCAATTAGTAGATCCCCATGAGGTCTCTTTTTATCATTATTTAAATCTTTGATAAGTGATTTACAGACACATAGCTGAAAACCTATATAATTTTTTTTAAAAATGACATAATACAGAATCATAGATTTTGGTATTTATAAATTAAATACCAAAAAAATTAATATGGAATTATATATCAATCATAAATATTAAATAATGCCCTAAAATATTAGAATAAGGATTATGGAATTGGAATTAGGATTCCAATTTTTCATCAAATTTAATGTAATAAATTCTTACCCATATAATAAATAAATTAATTTTATAAAGGTAAAAAATGGAGTGGATAAAATAGGGATGTATGATAGATCTTAATAATATAGAAGATGTATTGATTAGTTCATTTTGGTGAATTTTGAATCTGTACCAAAACCAAGAACCTAAAAAGTGTTAAAAGAAAATAGAATAAAATATTATGTTTATATTTAAAGAATGTGATTTAGATTATTAAAAAATTAATTTATAGTGCCTATAATATTGGAAAATGGAATTTTGATAATATGTACAATTCATAATAAACAGTCAATTTCTAGACAAAAAATTTAAAATGATACAATTAGAGAGTTAATATTGTAACAACAAACATAGAACCTATAAAATTGATAAATATCATAAAGTGGACATTTAAAGATACAATACATAAAAAATAAATAGATAGTACATTTCATGAAACCTTATTAGGTGAACGTATAGGAAAAAAATTAAAATATATTATTACATGAGAATAGATGACATGATTATCCAATGAAGTTCAAACTTTTGATATCTAAAATTAAAATTTTCTCAAGAGATATCATTCAAACATAAGTTTTTTACACAATTATATTATCACTAAAAAAATGTTTGGTTAAATAATAACAGTTCGGTGAGAGAAAAATAAAGTACAATAAAAAAAAATTGGGTTTCATTATAACTATAAGAGAATGGTTTTGGGAATGCAAGTACTGCGAATGCATTTATTATGATTAAACAAGGTTGTGGTGAACTTTAAAATGATATGAGCTTGACATTATTTTTCTGCGTTTAGATGGATAAATTTTGATTGCAGGACCAAGAATAAGATGGTGGGGGCGTTCAATATCCACATTTCACCTGTTATAGGGGAAAGTTAGGATGGATACAAGATGTTTTAGGAAATTCCTATATGAATAAATCAATTTCTAACTTGAAGTTCTTATACTAGATTTTCCCTACTGCAGAACGAATTCATTTACAGACTAGCTTTACCACTGTGAATCCCAGAAGACTCGAGGTACCATGGATTGATCATATATTGAAACATAATTGAGTCTCCAGGACCTCATCACACATACTCCATGACAACACCGTCATGGACCCAACACACTCTGGATTTCACATCCTTACTTATAGATCTATAACCACACCCGGTTCATGACTAGTATACCAGAATTGATTCCAAAAAATAAAATCATGCCCAAAATGGCAGACTGGATGGAATAATCCTAGAAACCATTTTTCTTAAAATCTATCCCACCCAACACGTCAGATATATATTACATATGTAAAGGTACCATAAAGGTAAAATAAGATTTTAATTAGATTCATAATGGTGGTTCTCTATCTATGTAAAGGCCCTACCAAAAATTGTGAAGTTACTTAAATGTAACATGTGACTTGTACTTGTTATGTACAAGTAATATGAGATGCATATTGGATATGTAAAGGTTGATTTATAAATTCATTTCCTACATGAAGGTTATATGGAATATGACGAGATTTATATATATACCATAGGATTCCTATAACTTCATAATGGTTTTCAATGATTTATACAACCTATGTAAAGGTGATGAGGGAGTTGTGAAGGTTGTGAATAGGTAACATGAACTGAGTCCAAGCACTATGTAAAGGTGATGAGGCTATGAATTAGGCTAAATTGAGATTTTAAATACTTACATAAAGGTCATTCAATGAACTTTTTAAATATAAAAAGGGAAATTACTAATTCTTATAAACGTTAGTTATGATGATACAATCGATTGGATTTAAATGTGTAGTCTATTTAAACATATTCGTTTGGTTGATCACAAATAGTAAATCTATATTTTTTCATTTATAAATCAATGATGGGTTCATGTGGTTATTTTTTATTAAGATATATAGTTGATACATATATATTGTTGATCTACTGGGTAATTAACTGAGTTCTAGATTTTTTATACTCTGATGAAATGAAATTTGATGTTATTGGTTATGAGGTTTTAAAATGAAAATTATATATCATGATTCTATTCATTATACAATAATGTTTTTTAATAATGGTGGAAGCAATTATCACAAGTATATATTCATGTTAAATTCATGTGATTATCAAGGGTTGTGAAAAATAATGATATCACCATGGCATTGTGATTTTTCTAGGGTTGTTTTCGTGACCATTTTGAAAATCTTGTCCACCTCTAAGAAATAGTGATCTAAGCTACACCATAGATTATCCTATGGTACTACATAGATTCATGTAGTGGTTGATAGGTTTTAAATGGATTTATATATAGGATAAGGTATGTAGATAATGGATTCATTGTTATTCAAATATCATGTTAAAATAATTTTTTGAGTCTTCATGGAATTCAACAATAGGATAAAATGAAAATAATGATCCATTTGGAAATTTGATGACTCATGAAGAATGAGATATTTCTTAGATTTATAGAATATTAAATGTCAAATAGTATTTTAGAATAAAAGATAAAAATATTCATAATATTATTTTTAATATATAATATTACAGGTATTGAGGATGATTTTATTGAGAATATTGAGAACTAACATACATTGTGTGAGAGATTTATTTGATCCTAATACATCACAATATAGAGGGAAGAGGATCTAAAACCAATAGCACTTGTTCTATTGTGTACCTGTTTATTTGAGAAAATTGAGATGAACTAGATCAATAAAAATATTATAGTAGTTTTGAGAAAAACAATTACGCATAGATATTGAAGATATTGAAGAATAAGTACTTGTGAAATCATGTTAATATAGTATGTTCATCAACGAAGATATATTTAAGATGTGTAATAGAAGGATCCAAGACCATAAATATATTTTTCTATAGGTGGATCAATGTTTTAGAAGAATCTCATGATTGGGGTGTCTAACTATTTTTCAAATTCCTATGATTTCAATGTCTAACAAATCAATATATAATTGAAATTAGGGTGTCTAACCAATTTCTAAAGAATTCAACTCAGGTGTATAACCTCTTGTGTCTGGATTTTATAGAAAGGAGTGGTAATGTTTCATACCTTTTAAATAAAATGAGTTTTGATATCTCTTATTATCAATACATATTAGGTGAGGTTGTGAGGTATTATTGATAGGATCAAGAACTTTAATAGTCTTAAGATATTGAATTTTTAATAAGAATAACTTTCAAAAGTATTCAACTAATTCACCACCCCCACCCCTTAGTTATCCTCTGGCCTTGGGAAATTCATAAAACCTGATGAAAATACCTAGTTCTTTCTAAGATTATTTATAAAAAGGAAAATTGTGGGAGTATGGGTTATAGTGGATGATGGTAGAAATTGTGATAGGATAAAACGTTTTTCATGCACCTCAGGAATTACCACTTTTGAGAGAGAAAAATCACATAATAAATTTTAAAGAAGGGGTAGATAAAGTCCACATTTGACCTTATAGACATGTTTATTTCTGGAAGAATGAGATTTAAAAACGTGTTTAAGTTATTTTAGTATAGTTTTTCATCACCACAAACCCATAAATTAGCACAATAATTTGAGTAATGAAAAAAATCATAAGGTGGATAATTATTATAGATTACTGAGAATTAATTAGATTTGTAGTGCTAGACAAATACATAATTCAAGAAACATAAGAGTTGATGTATGAGTTTCAAAGACATAAATACTTTAAAATGGTTTATTTTAAATCTTATTTTCCCCTAGTATAGACGAAATAGTGTTATATTGGGAATACTATTTTAAAAACCCATTTTTTTATTATGAATACCTTTTAATTCCTATCATTTTGATGAACGTAACTACAAATTTTGAAGCAACTATGAATAAAATATTTTGACCTTTTATAAGGAAAAGTGTTTTGGTGTTCTTCAGTGATATACTGATGTATAGTAAATGAAATAATTAACTCCTAGATAATGTGTAATAATTTCTATAAATGATGGGAAAAATGTATTTTTTTTGGAGAAGAAGAAGTGTTCTTTTATAAGGAGGTCTATAGAGTGTTTAGAAAATATAATCAAAGGTTATGTAGTTTTCATTGATCATATAAAACAAGAGGTAGTTAAATTGTGGAATGGTCATAAGAATGTTAAGTAAGTGACGATATTTTATTGATAATTGGATACATAAAAATTTTATCATGGATTATGGAATGATTGAACGACCCATAACAATATTGAATTAGAAGGTGGAGTTTAAATAGAAACATGAAACTCAATAAGTATTTGACACACATAATAAATACATTATTACACTGCTAGTTTTATTCATGTTATATTTTTCCAAGATATTTTATGTAGAGAGTGATGCCTCCAGTTCATGAGTTGGAGTTGTTTTAATATAGGAAGTGTGGCCTCTTTGCTATTTGGGATGGTGTTATCTGATTTTTTTCGAAAATCAGTATATAAAAATAATATTATGGATTTAGTGCTTGTAATAAATCACTAGAGATAATATTTTAAGGGATTTTAGTTTCAGTTATACACAAATCATTGCCTACTTATAGATTTTCATAATCAAAGGGCAGTTTCAATTTATCATCAGTGTTGTTGAGCTAAATTACTGGGATCTGATTTTATAGTGATTTACAATATGGGGAAAATTTATTATGTTTGTGATGTTCTATAGAATATAATTCATGGAGGAGATTATATATACTTTTAAATTTAGTAACCCAATTGGGTGGATCTTGATGTGTTTAAAGAAGAGTTAATGAAAGAGGTGAGAGTAAAGGAAATTTTTAGTATGTTGCAATGTGGTTATGCCACAATCCCAAGATATTATTTTTGAAATCAATTTATATTTAGAAGAAATGTTTGGTATTACCAAAAGGTTCAATTTTTATTCCATTGATTTTACAAAATTTGACGGACTGTGTAACCTGGTCCTTGGATGAATTTAGGACAACTGTTAGAAGCCCATACTATACACCAGGCTGCAAATCTGACTAGGCAATGTAACAATGATGACAAATTGTACCTGTAACACCCCAATATTTTATGAAAAATATACTTTTAATTAATGTCTTGTGTTTTATTCTACACCATGATTACCTTGCGCTATAAGCAACACCGTTTTAGCTTTCCGTATATGCAACACTATTCTTGGATCGTGTTACACACAATTTTGATAATAGTTATTCTACGCAACATTGGGTATATATATATATATATATATTCAATGTATAAATGAAATATGGTTGGATTCTGTTATACGAAACAACGAATGATTCTTTCATAACACGCAACCCTGACTTGGATTGCATTACACGCAATCGCGACCTTCCTCGATAGCGTGTGTTGTACGCAATACCGGGTTTTACTAAACAACGATATATATTATTATAATATTATGAACTAGACGTTATGAATAGTATTAACTGAATTTTGAATTTTATAACATTATTATTCATCTTACACATTTTCTAGAACATGGTATAAGAACAAAATAATTTTTTCGGGTAAAATAAGTATTTCTCAAAAAATGCAGTTTTGTCACCTTTTGATGGAGCACCCACGTTAAATCTAGTTTTTGACATGTTTATAAGTTCAATTTGACAAAATAAAATTCTTCTTTGGAATCAAGATATAAAAATTTACTTTGGATAAATTTTTCATATTTTTCTGGTAACATTTATATTTTGATGAATAGTAAAAACACGGTATATTTTAATTAAAAACAACTTTTTTCATCATAATAATTTATATGGTTAAATTATAATATTGAATGGTTTTAAAGTATAAATAAAATAAATTTTTACCATTTAATATAATTTATTTCATTAGCATTTATTTTACGTTAAATTCGTAGGTTAAATCAATTCAATATTTTGCAATGTTTTAAAGAAAAACCCGTTTTCTTTCGACAATGGGATTAATTTTAATTTAATTTCTGAAACTTTTGTGTATTGAATTTGGAAAAATGGATTCTATATTTTTAATCAGTGTGTCCAAATTATGTTAATAGGATACTTTTTATTTTTGAGAATTATGAATAGTAACTACGGTAAATTTTATTTACCAAAGTTAAAGGTAAATCGGGTAATTAAGGGTAAATATAATATTATAAAATTACCCTAACACATGCCAAAATTTTATTGGATGGATAAAAGTAGACCCATATAACCTAAGGGTCGGATTAGATTCATTTTATGGACTTTTGACCATAAAAATAATTTAATTATTATTAAAACCAAAGAAAGTGACAACATGTCACTCTCTTAAATAGTATAAGTATAATAATTTTAATTTAGTGATAAACATCATAAAACTTCGAACATGAATAGTCTCAAGAAATCTAATAAAATTATATACATCATAATAATTTATTTATAATTTTTAGGGATTAAATAATTGTCATTAATAGTGATAAATTAATGATACAGAAATTATTTATTAAGAGAAAAATAAGTAATATAGCTTTTATTTAAATAATAATACCCATAAAAAGGCCCACAAACCTGACCAAAAATTATTGGTAGTGTATATATACACCTTAAACATCCAATTACATAATAAATAACCGTTTGGAGCCTTATAAAAGTGATTATGAAACTTATATTATTTTATTTTAAATGATGCCAAAGTTGTCACCTTCATAATTTAATAAATAAAACAATTTAAATTTTGTGATTTTAAGATGATAAATTCGAGTAAAAGTATTATTGTTAAATTTAATAGATTTATCTTCATCATAGGATATTATTTTTAATTTTTATGCAACAAATAAGTATATTAAATAATTATACACAAATGTTGTATTAATTATTTTTTTAAGAGATAAACCAAATAAAAGGTTTTAAAAATGATAAAATAAAAATTATATGAACTATTTAATGTGATCAAATAATCTTATATATACATATGACCTTTAATAAATTTATTAAATATATTATTTTGAACATATCTTCTGTATATAGTTTATTTAAATTCAAATAAATGAATAGTGTCAAAATTGACACTATTGTTATTTTATAAAAATAACATATTATAAAAGTGTTTAAAAATCACAAAAATATTTAAATATTATAAATTTAACTTTATATGGTCTATAATGTTATAAGGTAACCAATTATGGAATATTCACAACAAATAAGTAATTATTTGTTATAATTTAAAATTTGGAGTTTTATTACCACAAATAAACTTAAATAGATTAAATAAGGATAAATCAAAATGATAAGGTTTAAAATAAGATCCAAACAGGTCTAAATTTGATTTTTTGATGATATTACAACCCCATATCATCTAATATTTTAATATTAGTCATTTTTTGTGGTTTTTAAGTGGGGTTAGATATATTATAAATTAATATTTTTAAGAATTCCAAAGGTACCCCTCTCCTCCCTTATAAAAGGGTACCTCCTCCCTCCCTTCCTCACACCACTTTGAGCCTTCACGCTCGGCCACACCCTGACCAATTATATTCTCCACTTCCCTAGAAACATCCTATAGGTCCTGGTCTTCTTCAAAGACCAATGTTAGTGCCCTAAGAGGAGGTCTCAAAGAGGCACTTCAAAGAAGAGGTAATGTTCGTTACCGATTCTTTCAACTTTATTTCTTCTTCTACTTATTCTTCTTCTTTAGTTGTTTCATCATAAAGTAATAACATCAGTATCACTAATATAATGATATGTTATTATAAGTATGAAACAACCCTATTTCACCATCTATCCATCCTATGGAAAACGAAATCACCGCGCGTGTGTACGTACGGAATACCGTCTCCATGCCGTGGTGTAATCTATTTTCCACCATCATATTACTTGGATGTGTATAATGGTGTAAATAATGACTATATATGATTATTGTAAAGTGATATTGATTCTTAAATAGTATACATACACTCCAATACAATTCCATGATATCATCGCTCGTGCGTACGTACGGACTACCATCTCCACGAACGCGATGAGATTCATTTTCCATGATTAACCATTGAAAAATGATTATAAAGTATATATAATGAATAATAATGAAATATATGGGATAATAATGCTACTGGATTTATGTATATATATATGTATGTCATCTATTTAATTTCATTCAACTCAATAAGGAAACAAAAACAGCTTTCATGCGTACGTACGGCCTACCGTCTCCATGAACGGTGTATTTCTTTCAATTTATCGATCTATTATATATATGTATATTCTGAATATATATTATATATAAATCATGTTTTATATTCTGGAATTAAGTAATCATGATCTATGTAATCATATGAATAACTACAAGTCAAAACACGGACGACAAATGAAACGATTTTAACCAAAACGCTCTTTAACATGGAATTTTCAAAAGAACGGGTAATATAAAGTCATAAGTGAACAATATATGATATCATAACAATGAATATGATTATTTAATAAGTCAATAACATTATTTAAATCATTATGCAGGAGGATTGGACACTTATGAAGCAAATCGGACCTAAGGTAAGGGATAATTTTGCAAATCTCATTTTTATCTGAGATTGCTTATTCATAAGTATTTACTGGGGTTATTTCTACAATCCATTTCCATGTTTTATAAAAGTGTTTTCATGTATGTTTAAAGTCCTTTTTACCCATTTTTACTTTTACTACATGGTATGTAAGGAATCTTTCTTTTGTTTACGTTACGAGGTACTTTTTGACTTTTCCGGCAAAAGTACAAAAAGAATGTTTTTTTAACATATACGGCACGAACGGATTTTTACGGTTTTATAAAGCCTTATTTTCATGAAGCTTCATCCAAAATATTTCATGACTATTTTCAATAAAATCTCTTTCTTTTAAAATTGCATGACATTTTGTGAAATGAAATTTATTTTGAAGAAGAAAGGATATTTTCCTTAATAATTCATTTCAAGTGTTTTATTAAAACCATTTTCCATCTAAGATGTAATTATTTCATATGTGTATGTTTCAAGTGTAATGTCTCTATGATTTACATGGTTTTACTTTTCTTATTATGAAATGATATACATTTATTTTAGATGGATTATGTGATGATTGGATGATGTTTATGAAACCCATTTTATTCATTGGGTTATTATGAATGATGTATGTTTTGTGGCACAAGTAAGAATGATTTCATTATGAGATTTGTGGGACCTATATCTACCTCCAATGCATTGGGTAAAGATTTATATCACTTGAGATAGACATGGATGGAATGGCAAGTTAAACCGGTTTGGTAATACAGGACTGGAACGAGGAGTGAACTCGATTCAGAAAGGGACTTTGTCCACTACGATGGTCTTGGCAGCAATGCCTTGGATAATATGGAAATCATTTCATGTGCTTAATGGTTTCCACAATTACATGTTTTATTCCCATGATATTTTATCATTCTTCATGTTTCTTTATGATCTATGCCTTACGTACTTCCATGTTTTATGTCATTTCTCAAGCTTTTGATGTTTAAACATTATGTTCATGTTTTTAAGTTCAAATGTATATGGTATGTTTTATTTTATCCATGCTTACCCTTACTGAGCATTTGAGCTCACCGTTTTTATGTTTTCTTTTCCCCAGGATATAAAGAAAGGTTTTAGGCAAGAAAAAAAAGGGTAAGATATTTATGGGAGATGTTGAAGATCTTTCACCATGATTAGAAGATTACGTTCCACGTTTCCAAATACACTAAACTATTACGGTCCTTGTGTGTCTGTTTTTGTTAATTATTAAGTATTCTGCTAAAGTAATGTAATGTCCATGTACGTCAAGCTACGAGTCTCTATAGTTGGTATCATAGGGAGGTTTAGTCAACCTTTGGAAACTAGGATGCGAAAACGTTAGTGAGATCCCTAGAGATATTTCTAAGGTATGTCTAGGGATGTCCCTAAGGATAAGTATACGTATAGGATATAGTCCTAGAACTACGATAACCATCATAGAATTTAACCTAAGATGTTAGATATTGAGGATACTCTCCCTTTACTATGTTTTTTTCCCTAGCATGATTTTTGCCTCTCACACTATTATTTTTGGGTTTTTGAAAATGGATGGAAACCAGAAGATTCATGATAATGAAGGATATGACAGACAATGGAATGATATTCTTCATAAGAAACCAAATGAAATGGGATTTGGAAGTCCAAACATCATTATTATGCCTAATCAGCAATCTCATACTTTGATCAATAATCTCAACTTTGGTAAGTTACCCAACTCAGATAATAAGAGAAAGATGGAGTTTCATGATTATCATAGAGGAATGAAAGTTGTATTTCCCTCATGTAAATCATGTGGGAAGAGGCATCGGGGAGATTGTTTCAAGGGAACTGGAAGATGCTTTGGGTGTGGAAAAGAAGGACACAAAGCCAGTAAGTGCAAATGAAAAGGTTCAGTTAACACCATGGATGAGGATAATGGTATTGCTACGACATCAAAAATGGTTAAATGTTTTAAATGTGGAATGTACAGGCATTATGCAAACCAATTCCCTAAGGGAAAGTCCCATGAAGAGAATCAGTACAGCAGTATGGGTAGTATTTATGTTGATGATGATGAAGAGACTACAAATGATTGTGAGATGAAAGAATTGTTGAAGCTCGGTCAATTGTTTAAGAAGGTAGTGGAATGATTGTATGTTTATCAAGAGTTATGTCGTATAGTAAATTGTACAATGGAATAAAGAATCATATAAGGATTGTTACACTATTGTTTTTCCTAAAGTATTTGAAATTATATGTTGAATGGTACAGGTAACCATGGATGGTTATTCAGATATTTTTGGAAAGTAGATGACATGTGCATAATGAAGGGATTAGAAGATAATGAGATGTTTGATTGTATTCATGAGCTCATGACTGATATAAGGACTAAGTGATATTATGGTTTGATTATATAGATTTTTGGGATTTTGGTATGAGGAAAGAGTAACCTTTTTACACTATTCATGTTTTCACTAAGGTTCTATGGTAATTTGTTTTTCAAGAGAATATATGACTAAGGTAATCAAGTGTTTGGAATGCAACCAACAAGATATATATTATGATATATGTGAGATAAATGCTTGTATTCACATTCTAAGTAGATAACCTTTCTAGTAATTTTTTTATTTATACTATGATCTTTGACTGAAGTATTTTAGATAAGCCTAAATATTGGAATGGATTATGTTGGACATAAGTTATTATTGTTTAAGGATAGAACTTTTTTCGATATTGTTGATGGGATGTTATAGTAATGTAGTTTTAGAAAAAGGACAACCTGCAGGACGGGCGATAGCCCATCGCGTAGGACAAGGCTGTGAGAATCGAACCCACAACCGAAGTACGACTGGCCTTTATCGCCTACCACTGGCCTACAGGAAGTCCCTAGTTAGTAGAAACAAGTTTTATTTTATTAAGCGGTATGATATATGAAGTATAAGTTCATTTTTGGAACCATACATGATTAATCTAACCATATGATGGACTTATAACTTTTGCAAACCTTTTGTTTGAAACAGATGGAATGACCCATCATTCTATCACATGATCTGTTAACACATCACGAATAACAAATTCAACTTCATTTCTTTAAGGGATGAAGTGGAAATTGTTCAATTAATGAACCACAGTGAGATTGTACCAAAATCATGTAAGTATTTCTTTTAATTCATCAACATCAGGGAAATGATCTTGAAAACCAAAAATGTTTTCCTAGTGACCTTATATCCGATGAATCAGATGGAACCTTAGATCATCACAAATTTATGGCTTTGTGATTGTTGGCTTTTTCATAGTCATGTTCTCTACCACTCTCCATCAGAACTTAATGGTTATATTTTTCTTCCATATCCATATATTCAACTATGTTCTCCTACGTGGAAACCCAGTGATGAGTTAATTTGGTTAACCGTTACATTTCATACTTTAGTTTTTAAAGCCATGTTTTCCCATTTCTTTTTACGATGTGGGTTTCTATTAAACAAACTTTTGAGTAGTAAATCATTTATAACCCCGAAGAATTTTGAGGGAGAAATTCATTTAAAGGGGGGTAGAATGTAACACCAAGAGATTTTATGAAAAATATTCTTTTAATTAATGTCTTGTGTTGTATGCTACACCAAGATTAACTTGCGCTATATGCAACACCGTATTAGCTTGCAGTATATGCAACACTATTCTTGGATCATGTTACACACAATTTTGATAATAGTTATTCTACGAAACATTGGGTATATATATATATATTCAATGTATAAATGAAATATGGTTGTATTCTGTTATACGAAACAATGAAGGATTCTTGCACAACACGCAACCCCGACTTGGCTTGCATTACACACAATCGCGACCTTCCTCGATAGCATGTGTTATACGCAATACCGGGTTTTACTAAACAACGATATATATTATTATAATATTATGAACTAGCCGTTATGAATAGTATTAACTAAATTTTGAATTTTATAACATTATTATTCATCGTACACATTTTCTAGAACATGGTATAAGAACAAAATAATTTTTTTGGGTAAAATAAGTATTTTTCAAAAAATACAGTTTTGCCGCCTTTTGATGGCGCACCCACTTTAAATCTAGTTTTTGACATGTTTATAAGTTCAATTTCAAAAAATAAAATTCTTATTTGGAATCAAGAAAAAAAAGTTTACTTTGGATAAATTTTTCATATTATTCTGGTAACTTTCATATTTTGATAAATAGTAAAAACACGCTATATTTTAATTAAAAACAAGTTTTTTCATTGCAATAATTTATATGGTTAAATTATAATATTTAATGGTTTTAAAGTATAAATAGAATATATTTTTACCATTTAATATAATGTATGTCATTAGCATTTATTTTACATTAAATTCGTGGGTTAAATCAATTCAATCTTTTGTAATGTTTTAAAGAAAAACCCATTTTCTTTTGACAACGGGATTAATTTTAATTTAATTTCTGTAACTTTTGTGTATTGAATTTGGAAAAATGGATTCCATATTTGGAATTAGTGGGTCAAAATTATGTTAATACGCTACTTTTTATTTTTGAGAATTATGAATAGTAACTACGGTAAATTTTATTTACCATAGTTAAAGGTAAATCGGGTAATTAAGGGTAAATATAATATTATAAAATTACCCTAAAACATGCCAACATTCTATTGGATGGCTAAAAGTATACCCATATAACCTAAGGGTCGGATTAGATTCATTTTATGGACTTTTGAACATGAAAATAATTTAATTATTATTAAAACCAAAGAAAGTGACAACATGTCACTCTCTTAAATATTATAAGTATAATAACTTTAATTTAGTGATAAACATCATAAAACTTCGAAAATGAATAGTCTCCAAAAATCTAATACAATTATCTACATCATAATAATTTATTTAGAATTTTTAAGGATTAAATAATTGTCATTAATAGTGATACATTAATGATACAGAAATTATTTATTAAGTGAAAAAAGTAATATAGATTTTATTTAAATAATAATACCCATTAAAAAGCCCTAAAACCTGACCAAAACTTATTGGTAGTGTATATATACACCTTAAACATCCAATTACCTAATATATACCCGTTTGGAGCCTTATAAAAGTGATTTTGACACTTATATTATTTTATTTTAAATGATGCCAATGTTGTCACCTTCATAATTTAATAAATATATCAATTTAAATATTGTGATTTTAAGATGACAAATTCGAGTAAAAGTATTATTGTGAAATTTAATAGATTTATCTTCATCATAGGATTTTATTTTTAATTTTTATGAAACAAATATGTATATTAAATAATTATTCACAAATGTTGTAGTAATTATTTGTTTAAGAGATAAACCAAATAAATGGTTTTAAAAATAATAAAATAAAAATTATATGAACTATTTAATGTGATACAATAATTTAATATATACATATGACCTTTTATTAAATTATTAAAGCTTTTATTTTGAACATATCTTCTTGATATATTTTATATAAATTCAAATAAATGAATAGTGTCAAAATTGACACTATTGTTATTTTATAAAAATAACATATTATAAAATTGTTTAAAAATCACAAAAATATTTAAAAATTATAAATTTTACTTTATATGGTCTATAATGTTATAAAGTAACCAATTATGGAAAATTCACAACAGATAAGTAATTATTTGTTATAATTTAAAATTTAGAATTGTATTACCACAAATAAACTTAAATAGATTAAATAAGGATAAATCAAAATGATAAGATTTAAAATAAGATCCAAAAATGTCTAAATTTTATTTTTTTATGATATTACAACCCTATATCATCTAATCTTAGAATATGAGTCATTTTTGAAGGTTTTTCAGTGGGTTTGGATTTATTATAAATTAATATTTTTAAGAATTCCAAAGGTGCCCCTCTACTCCCTTATAAAAGGGCACCTCCTTCCTCTCTTCATAACACCGCTTTGAGCCTTAAAACTCGGCCAAACCCTGCCCAATTCCCTTCTCAACTTACCTATAAACATACTAGAGGTCCTGGTTTTCTTCAAAGACCAATTTTAGTGCCCTAAGAGGAGGTCTCAAAGAGGCACTTCAAAGAAGAGGTAATGTTCGTTACCGATTCGTTCAACATTATTTCTTATTCTACTTCTTCTTATTTAGTTGTTTCATTAGGAAGTAATAACATCAGTATCACTCATATAATTATATGTTATTATAAGTATGAAAAACCCCTATTTCACCATCTATCCATCCTACGGAAAACGAAATCACCGCGCGTGCGTACGTACGGAATACCGTCTCCACACCGTGGTGTAATCTATTTTCCACCATCACCTTACTAGGATGGGTATAATGGTGTATAGAATGACTATATATGATTATTATAAAGTGATATTGATTCTGAAATAGTATACATACACACCAATACAATTCCATGATATCATCGCTCGTGCGTACGTACGGACTACCGTCTCCACGAACACGATGAGATTCATTTTCCATGATTAACCATTCAAGAATGATTATAAAGTATATATATAATGATTAATAATGAAATATATGGGATAATAATGCTACTTGATTTATGTATATATATATTTATGTCATCTATTTAATTTCATTCAACTTAATTAGGAAACGAAAACAGCGTTCATGCGTACGTACGACCTACCGTTTCCATGAATGGTGTATTTCTTTCCATTTATCGATCTATTATATATATGTATATTCTGAATATATATTATATATAAATCATGTTTTATATTCTGGAATTAAGTAATCATGATCTATGTAATCATATGAATAATTACAAGTCAAAATGCGGACGACAAATGAAACGATTTTAACCAAAACGCTCTTTAACATGGAATTTACAAAAGAACGGGTAATATAAATTCATAAGTGAACCATATATGATATCATAACAATAAATATGATTATGTAATAATTCAATAACATTATTTAAATCATTATACAGGAGGTTCGGACACTTACGAAGCAAATCAGACCTAAGGTAAGGGATAATTTTGCAAATCTCATTTTTATCTAAGATTGCTTATTAATAAGTATTTACTGAGGTTATTTCTATCATCCATGTCGATGTTTTATAAAAGTGTTTTCATGTATGTTTAAAGTCCTATTTACCCATTTTTTACTTTTACTACATGGTATGTAAGTAATCTTTCTTTTGTTTACGTTATGAGGTACTTTTTGACTTTTCCGGCAAAAGTACGAAAAGAATGTTTTTTTAACCTATATGGAACAAACAGATTTTTACGGTTTTATAAAGCCTTATTTTCATGAAGCTTCCTACAAAAGATTTCATGAATATTTTCAATAAAATCTCTTTATTTTAAAATTGCATGACTTTTTGTGAAAAGAAATTGATTTTGAAGAAGAAAAGATATTTTCCTTAAGAATTCATTTCAAGTGTTTTATCAAAACCATTTTCCATCTAAGATGTAATTATTTCATATGTGTATGTTTCAAGTGTAATGTCTCTATGATTTACATGGTTTCACTTTTTTCTTATTATGAAATGATATCCATTTCTTTTATATGGATTATGTGATGATGGGATGATTTTTATGAAACCCATTTTATTCGTTGGGTTATTATGAATGATGTATGTTTTGTGGCACAAGTAAGAATGATTTCATTATGATATTGGTGGGACATATATCTCCCTCAAATTAATTGGGTAAAGATTTATATCTCATGAGATAGACATGGCTGGAATGGAAAGTTAAACCGGTTCAGTAAAACAGGACTGGAACGAGGAGTGAACTCGATTCAGAAAGGGACTTTGTCCACTATGATGGTCTTGGAAGCAATGCCTTGGCAACTATGGAAATCATATCATGTGATTAATGGTTTCCACAATTACATTTTTTATTCCCATGCTATTTTATCATTCTTAATGTTTATTTATGATCTATTCCTTACGTACTTCCATGTTTTATTTCATTTCTCAAGCTTTTGAGATTTAAACATTTTGTTCATGTTTTTAAGTTCAAATGTATATGGTATGTTTTATTTTATCCATGCTTACCCTTACTGAGCATTTGATCTTACTCTTTTTATGTTTTCTTTTCCCCGGGATATAAGGAAAGGTTTTAGGTAAGAATAAAAAGGGGGAAGATCTTTATGGGAGATGTTGAAGATCTTTCACCACGATTAGAAGATTACGTTCCAAGTTTCCAAAGACACTAAACTATTACGGTCCTTGTGTGTCTTTTTTTGATATGTATTATGTATTCCGCTAAAGTAATGTAATGTCCATGTACATCAAGATAAGGGTCTCTACAGTACCAGAGTAGACCATCGATACTGACAGGACATTCAGGTTGTGAGATCATATTCAATATGTATTTATAGTGTCTTGGAAATTAGTGGTGGTGGTATTATAGATACTTGGTCTTCTTTCCCCTGGTTGCTATAACAAAATTTACTTACTCTTATTTTGGTGGTACTATTGCACTATTTTATTTTTGAGCTCATTTCAATCTAGGTTTTTATTATGAGATTGTACCTTTAAATTTCTTCTCTCGATTTTGGTGAAGTGGTTTTTTATATCCTTGGGAAAAAGGATTTATTCCCTAATTGTAAAAACTTTTTTATCCTGTGTTCTTATTCTTCTTCTTCATTTTATATTTTTCTCAAATTTTATCTCATTTTAAAGATCATTTATCATTGTTTCCCTAGAGATTTCGTAGTAGCATCTATCAAAGGATGAGTTCTAAAATCAATGTTGGATTTATCAAATTAAAAAAGTGGAATGAAAAAATGAAAGTTAAAAATAAATCACATCAACTAAAATTTCTTTTGTTACTAGAGGGAACTAATCAAAGACTATCATTATCATAAAAAGCCCACCTTCTAATTCTATGTGTAAAACTAATAGGTATAAAGAAGATGGAGTGGGAGATACTAGATCAACAATTTATAGGGGGATTTTTTCCATATGTTATCCAAAAATGTAGTTTTCAGCATCATGGAGAAGAAGAATATTGTAGTACCCCGTACCATTTAGCCACTAAAACAGTGCTACAGGTTGAGTTCCATGGGGCCTTATGTGTGCCTCCCCATATACCAAAGGCTACCGACTAGCAATAAGGGTGTAAAGGGGTTATAGTTGGGAGATTATACCCTCTAGAGGTGATAATAATAATGGTCCATATAAAAATATTTGTATATGAAAATAATGACTAATACACTAGACCAATAACCATCCCATTAAATAAGCATAGAAGATAGCCGTAACAATAATAAATAAACTCAAACATTCCACCTTTAGAAGAAATCATCACAAAATACCATTTTCAAAAACATGCATCCTTGATAGGCCATACAGGACTATAAATAAAGAAGGGTCACTCGTGGATGACCTTGATACGTATATATAATATAATGTTGAAGCATAAAGGAAAAAAAGAGAAAACTTCAGCTGAGGAATGACCCCATGGTCCCTTCCCTTCCATCCCATGCAAATTCAATAACTAAGATCAATCTCTTGAGCCTAAAACTTTATGTGAATGAAAATACATAAAGTTTACACACATTCCAAAAGGGCTAGTGTATGGTGTGAGAAATAATTTTAGCAAGACACCACCAAAGTGTACCCATACTATGTCTATGATTTATCATGCATACTAAATGTAAATAAAATATTACATGTGCATCATATTTTATTACCTTCTTCCATTATGCTTAAAAACTACAGTAAAGAAATCACCTTCTTCAGCCAATGCCAGTATTACTATTGGGGTGATGATCCTTAGCATGCACCCAAGGTATCCCCTAATGAGAATCAGTTTAGATTAACCCTTAGGTTCCACCACTAAAATAATCCATTGGAAACTCCTAACAATCAACACCTCGTGTCCAACCAAGATCTGACGTCCCGAATGCATTCCCCAATCAAGTACCAGCTCCCATAGACCTCGGCTTAAAATCAAAAATCGACTCTAATCCCAACATCCGGAGGCACAGTGATACATATCCTCAAAATGATAACACTATCAGCTCAAAATTCAATTTTCCAAGGAATGACAATGTCTATCCTCCCAAATAAATCATGGCCCAACAGCCTCATTATAAGGTGAGCCTCTACCCCCAGCCGAAAGTCTCAACACTATAAAACTATGGATCCTCACCATCCATGTGGATTTATATGTAAATAACCTCCAAAAATCACTATAATACTCATCTAATGAAGGCCTCTACCCACATAAGTGGTCATTACCACCACATCACTTGAGTCTTTTCTATGTGTACACAAATCTAAATGGTGAATTGGATAGCACTGGTGAGTGGATATAAACAAATATGTCCCTAATAAACATCATCTCGAACCCTATTTCCCTAGTAGCATGTCACTCAATTTTGTGTTCATCACCATATAATATCACCCTATCCATGATTGTAGCCTTACAACCATGTCGATTTAATTTGACAACCATGTTTCTCATCCTGTGATTATCATCAATCGTACATTTCGGTCCTCACCCAAAATGGATATTACACCTCCACATAACAGATAGATAATTCCATCTAAATCATCGTGCTAATCCCATAATGTTCCCATGGAACTTTAAAATTCATAAAAATAGTATAATACCATTCAATTTAATAAAATTAAGGCACCTGACCTAACCTTCCCATGTTTTCTACGACCTCAAACCTAACATTGCATGAATAAACATGGATAGGGAATATGAAAAAACATCCCACAATTTCATATATTTAATTTAACAACAAAAATTAAAATTATTAAGGTCTATCTCAGTTAACACTCATGAAACTTATAGAGAGAACCCATGACATCAACTCAAAATCATAAATAATGATAATAACCACATATATCTTGTTGGTAGATGCCCACTCATCTTGTATTAACCTATAACTAGAACAGGTTTTGAAAAAATATGAATTTTAGATGAACTACCTAAAATAGGGTTAAATGGCTTGCATGTATTTAGTGCACTGTATTGCGAGTGAAAAGGAAAAGAGAATAAATAGGATTGAATTTGTTACTGATGTGGTTGCAATGCACCTAACGACAGGAAGAATAAAGCTCAGATGAAGTTATCAGCTCAATGCCTAGGAGAGTAAAAAAAATTAAACTACCCTCTATTTCACCCCTATGTAGGAGAAGGAAAATGATGAGAAATAAGAAATATATGTGAAGGAAGAATGTACTTTTCACACTTCTAATGGGTTGCACTGTTTTGAAAACTATACGCTAACCATAGGACACCAACTACTCAAGAATAAGTCTTACATGGTTTATGTTCCCGATTTTAGAAACTATGCACAAACCACGAGTGATCCCTATATCAAAACTTAATGAGGTCCTCATATGTTTTTGAACCCCCTCATACACAGTTTGGTGAACCATGAAAAAATAACTTCAAGGGATACATTGTTTCACCTAGGAGTATGAATTGTTTTTCAAAACTGTGTTCCCTAGTTTACATACCCTAGAAACTTGGGTGTTTGGCCTTACACACAACCAGAATTATACAAAACCCCTTATTCACTCTCCATGCCTCTAAAACCCATCCAATAATAAGGTATTAGATGAATGTAACTCTCAGATTTATATTTTGATAAAAAAAAGAAAACATTTTTCCTACCGACCAAAGTCTGATAATTCAAAACAAGCAAGGATTTCGACCCACACAAAAAACCCAGGATGTTATAACCTCCCCACCTTAGCATAGATCTTCCCCAAGACATATATACTCAAACAAAGATGGTAATAAACATGACCAACTAATTAAAAACACCCTAATGTACCTTTGTCATTAATTTCACAAGTAAATTATCTCAAGGTTCTCCCCACCTAAGGAGTTAACTACCCGAGTCACATCCAAACTCAAAACACATGTATACCGATGGCCCACCAAACATCCCCAGACTCAGAATTCCTCTCATGATGAATCATCACTCATTAACCTCATCATGTGATCACATCACTCTCATTCCACATCTGACACACATCATGTACCACACCTCGTTAGATTCCCACCTTGTTGTTGTTCCACACACGTCACCTATGAGGTCCTACATCTGAACAGATACCCAAGATGTCCTAGTTCAATGCACCTTAAGTAAACCACATTGTATTGAGTCCTAGATGTCATTTCACCTCATACAATCCACGCATCCATAGATTCTCACATATAAATCACAGTTCCACACACCTTATATAAATGCAACACATCTGAACAAATACAGACCTACAAACCATCATCTGGTTTTTCCATTGATTCATCCAATGCAAATCATGAACCCAAATTAGAATGCCTACACAAGGGAAATTCCAAAGAAAAAAAAGAACCATGGTTATGCCCATGTCATACTTCAAACCATAACCGACTCCCAATCCTTCTCAGCACCTAGCAGCTTCAATGTTTTCACCTGTTCTGATGTTCAACTACCAAAGGGAAATCCTCCTTATTGTACTGCACCAGCCACTACCACTAACCCCACTACTCGGTCCTACTATCTCTTCCATGACCTGAGTGTGTAGCTAAATCTTTGATACCATCTCTTGGCACCACTCATGGTCTGATCACAGAACCACAATTTTACTTGTTCTCTGACAACAAATTGTCTAATAAGCCTTCCTGAATAACCTCTAAAGATGCCTGACCATTCCAAAAATTATGGAACTTCTTTGTCACCCGATCTCACTAAATCAGCACATGTCTTGGCTGGAGGCACTGAAATCACACCATCTAATACCCTCTCTGAGGTGGTATTCTCGAGTTTATGGCCTCACCACCTTCATATAACACCTCTTATCTCCACTTCCTACCATCAAAATCATCACAACTAACATAGACTAAATCCATAACCCACCACAAATAAGATTGATCCTTCAAATTTTGTTCTATTATGAGCACCTGATTCACCACCTCTAAAATGATTCCAACGTAAACATCAATATGTGAAACTGAATGGGGTTCTACAAAACATCCTTGAAATGCCTCAACCTTGAGTTGTCATCTCCCACCATACCGTGTGCGAAGAGATACAAATATATCAATTTTGCAGTATAGTCCCGGACGGACATGTCTCCCTATATTAAGATCAAGAACTCCCAAGCTCTATCTACCCTCAATGTATTTGAAAGTAAGTGATTGAAGAACCTGGCCAAAAGTCCTCCTATGCTTGTATTTCATGTCTTCCCTCTTGCACATGCACATCCCACCATCACATATCTAGTTCCCTCAACATGTATGTCACCGGTATCACCCACTATCCTAGGGGTGATCAAGTTGATAAAAGATCATTTACATTGACCTAATCTAGTTATCAAATGCATGTAGTCCACCCTCATCCAAAAATAGTAGTGGTTTCTATGATTGTAACTATCGTGTCAGGTATTCCATGGAAGGATCCCCACCCTGAGCTCCCAAATCAATCCCCTAGATAACATGTACCAAGCTGGCCCAGAGATGCACTTCAAGCCACGTCTTGAAGGCTTTCAAATCTGATGGCATCCCCACCTGCACTTGAGCATGTACTTGATCTTGTAACTATGGAACATGTTCTTCCTAACCATATGGGCCTCATACCAACTCACAATGGCCTTAGCGTGTGTACAATCTTGTGGCACCACATCATTTCCCACCTGATGATTCATTAGAGCCCTTTTAGGTGGAATTCCTTTTAATACCAATATAATGGTAAGAAAACCATAATAACACACACACATATATATAATGAAGATAAAAAAAGTAGGAACAGTTATGGAAAATCACTACCCTTACCCTCCCACATCGTAACTATGTCACATGATATCTAGCCACATATCCCCTTTCCCACCATTGATAGAGCTTGGTATCATGTATCAATTCAGAACCATGGCCCCTCACCTACCCACATCAGATTTACGGGTCACATGACCATACCTTCTTAATTCTATTAGAGCTATAACTATACATATATATCAATTATCTCAAACTAATCACACACAAATTCCAGTGATACCACTTTCTTGGGTGTGTTGAGTAAAATGCCACCAAAAAGAGGGTAGGAAGGAAAACACTAATTAACTTCGTTTGTGGATGTTTTAAACAAACCAACCTCTCTAATCACAATCTAGGACCCCAATAAAAATCATAATAATTTTATTAGGAAACATATATATATATTTGAAACATCCTATGTACCTAATCAGAAATCATAGCGAAAGATCCCTTTCCATTCCGGGCCAGGGGTCCCAAAATCCTCCCTTACCATACCAGGACAAGGGTTATATGTCATAAAAGATAATAATCCAGTCCAGGAGCACCAATCAATGTGGAAGTAATATCAAATATAAATGAGAAATGCAAAACAATATTTCTCACCCCTTCTAACTTGATTTGTCCCTCGTGTATGGGACTGCAGTCACCCAAACACAAGATCAGAACCTAGTTCCAAAAACATCCTAATCTCTACTCTACCATAAACCAAATATTAATACCCAACAAGAGGTAAAAAAAAATTTCTTTGATACCATTAGTTGTTACCCAACTCATTTAGCCACATGAATATTACTACCGTCCAACTTCAACTAGGCCTTAGGCATTCCTCCCCATATACTAAAGGCTGACGACTAGTAGTGAGGGTGTAAAGAGGTGATATTAGGGAGACTATACCCACTTGAGGTGATAATAATAATTAAAAGTATGAAAATTTAAATAGTGGAAAAGAAATATTAAAACTGGAGATTAGTAACATGCCCATGGTAGAAGCATGGAAGATATAAGAATAATAATAAATAATCTCAAACTTACCACATACAGAAGAAAGAATTAAAAATAACAGTTTCAGAAACATGCATCAAAGAGAGCTCATAAAAGAAAAAAAATGAAGAAGGGTCACCTATGGATAACCTAAATACATAAACATAATAGCATGCTGATATAGAATGAAAAAAAAGGAAATCCCAACTGATTCAAATCCCCATTGTCCATTGCCTTCCATCCCATGCTAATTCAATTACAAAGTTCCATCTCCTAAGTCCAAACCTTAAACTAAAATCAAAACTATAAAGTATAAAATATAAACAAAACTGTACATTCCCAATTTATATTATAGACTTGTTTCCTTGTTTTAATAGACACAAGGAAGTAATCACCTTCTTTTACCAACACCAGTACAACTGAAGGTGTGGGTATCCATATCCAAAGCATAAGGAACCCCCTAATGAGAATCAGTCTAGGTAAACCCTTAGCTTCCACATTTAAAATAATCCCTTTACAACTAATTCCAACTGAAACCTCATGTCCAACCAATATACGACATCCTAAACACATGTCCCAATAAAATAACTTGTCCATTTGACCTCATCTAAAAATCTCTCGTTTGATCTAAGCACAACATCCCATGGATCAATGATACCTATCCTCAAAATAATAACATTATTAGCTCAATAACTAATGTCCTGAGGAATGGAGATGTTCATCCATCCAAATACATCATGGGCCAACAGACTTAGTATACGGCGAGCCTCACCCACCAACCAAAAATCTCAACACCATAAAATGATGGATCCTCACCACTCACATGGATTTATATGGTAAGAACCTCCAAAAATCACCCTTGTACATATCTAATGGAGGCCTCTACCCATACGATCAGTCAATACCACCTCATCATATGAGTCCTTTCTATGTTCACACAACTCGAAACAGAGCATTGGCCAACACGAGTGAGTGACAATCACAAAATAAGTGCCTAAGTCACATCATTTATCACCTCATTCCCTTGATACCAAGACACTAATTCTTATAGTCATCACCATCCAATATCTCTTAGACCATTCCCGCATCCTGATGACCCATCCACCTCAATCTAATAACCATGTCACGCATCCTTTTATTATCATTACTCGATGATTTTGGGCCTTTCCCAACCTGCTGATCACATCACATCATACCATATGGAAAATTCCATCTCAATCCTTCAATTGAGTCTATAATGTTCCCATGGAACTCAATAATGCCTAGTGGAAGCATAATACAACTCAATTTAATGAAATTATAACACCAAGACTAACCTAACCAAGTTGTCTACTACCTCTATCCTATCTTCACTTGAATTAATTAAAGGACCCCGGAACAACCTTAGAGGGGTTGGTAGAATCAAGTTATCAACATTATATTCTAAAGTCAAGGATCATGTTCCCCCATTGGAAGTTGCCTGTAAAACCAATCTAATAGGAACATGCAGAAGAAAAAAATGACCACATGCAGAGACGACACATCAATTTTACTTGGTTCACCACTGAGGTTTAGTCTAAGGAGAATAATCGGATAATGTGTCAGTTATACCTAATTACACTAATCATAACTAGTTTTGAAACATTGAAGTTTATAAAAAATCACTTCCTTCTAGAAACACTTCCTTTACATGATTTTAGGGATATAACACTACATTCTTCAAAATAATTCCATCAACTCCACTCAACTCAAGGCCTTGGGTGAAGTATTACTTTGTTTATCGACCTGAATGTAAATTTAATATATTTTTATTGAAATATTTTTCCATGTACGGAATGAGACACCTATTGCATAAAATTCATGAATTGATACACTTGAATTAACTAAAAAAAATCTGTATATTAAAATCTTGAAAGGATCTCAAATCAAATCATCTGTGAAACACCTTCTCTTGCATACATGTTTTTGTGGTTGTCAAGTAATATGTCTTTCACTCAGTCCATATACTTCTCACAACCAAAAAAATAGATTCAGTTGGTATTGATTGACTCAATGATCATTATCCACATAATATTTATTGTATGTAACTCTTCTATGTGAAATACTTTCTCATGGTAGAGATACTAGATCTCCATTAGAAAAAGTTATAAATCATGAATGGTGGGAGCCACATATTTTTTGACCTTGAAAACCATGTATGAAAGTGCCTTACTCATCAACCCTCATGCATGTAATCTTAAATTTTTACATTGTATGCAGTGTGTAAGAAACATCCACGTAGCCCATGTCTTTTCCGTATTTGGAAGCAATAAACCCAAAACTCCTCTTGGGTGCAACTCACTTTTGGAATCTCAATGAGTGAATAAGATTCTTCAATGAAAAAACAAATATTTTGAATGATTATTTACTTTTACATATTTTTATGATGTGATCCTAAAACACTAGTTTTATGAAACATTGATATTCTCATTCAATCTTGTGTGAAACTTCCTTTGCAAAAACACTATTCTCTATTCTCAAATTTATTGACCCAAAAATTTGGAAAACACTAGGAAACATCACCACTTTCAACATTATTTTCGTCTTTTACCATAGGACCACTTCACTTGAAAAATCCCTGATGGAGCTAGTATGGATTCAGCACAAACAAAAACCTCCCTCTATTTACAGTAAAAACAGCCTTGGTTCTAATAATATCCCCCTTTGTGTTTGTTGGCAATATGCAGAAAAATTAAATAAAACACCATCCATAATCAACACCTGAGACATGAGAGGAAAAATAGCTAACACACATTTTCTACGTAAGATAATATTTGTTTATAAAATAATATAGGAATAATTAACTGGGTTATCTTGATTTTTAATGCATAACGATGTCCCACTAAGATATGATAAAGTCACAAAATCATTTCTTACCCTAAACCATTTCCTCATAACACATAATTATCATCAAATAACAGAAGAATTGTATGGTTTGTCTAAAACATGTAACTACAACACATTAAATTTCTCCATAATTTCCCCATTCTCCATTATCCTACATCCTCAAAACATTGAATTTCTCTATTATCCCCCTTTGGAAACAAACCCAAGAAACCTGATTTCTATGTGTAGAGCTCAAAACACACTCACCTTAGATCATATCTACCCCATAAACCTGCATCACTTGTACAATCATATTAAAATAGTTAATGCAACTCGGGATATGGTATTAATCATAACCTCCTCATGAACTGTGATGTGGAGGAAAACCTAGGTTCAACTGATGTTTCTTGAACACATGTCCCACCAATGAATTGGTTAGAATGTCATCCACTTAGTAAACAATTCCTACGTGATCCATTTTCATCATGCCTTATTAAACTATTTCCTTAATGAAGTGATATTTTATTTAAATATGGTTCATAAGAGAATGTTGAAAAGCATTATTTAAAATATCAATTGGTCACTTGTTATCACCATGAATCACCATTGGATGTTTCACATCATCACCAGTCTCAGAAAGTTATTGCTTTATCCACAATGGTTGAGTGTAGACCTTTGTATCATAGATATAATAAACTTCAGTAATATTAAGAGAATTACTTTTTTTTTCTTACATAACCATCCCACACAATTCTTTCCAAAAATGAATGCTTCACCACAAGGGTGATTTCTATCCCCATCATCTCAATCCTAATTAGAATCATAAAATATCGATCATTCATTATATCTCCCTATAGTAAAGTATAAGCCAAAATTTTGAGTTCCTTAAATGCACCTAATGATTATTATTACTTCCATAAAATGTTCTTCCTTTAGATTACATTTAATGTGGGATGATCTGTATGTTTCCATGACAATATCTAGTCATGTAATAGAAAAATACTATAATATTCTAATGATTATCGTTTACATTGTGGGATTTACAGATATCCCATCCTCATGCTTTCCCAGTTTTGTCCCAATCATAATAGGAGTCGAAATTTGTTTGGCTTCATGCATGTAGAATTTCTTCAGAAGGTCTGTTGCATATTTTTTCTAAGATATAAAAGTTTATTCCTTCCTATAAATCACTTGAAGTCCCAATTAGTATGTGATTTCACCAATCATAGACATTTAAAATTCTGATTTCATGTGATAGGAAAATTCTACCACTTATCCTTGATAGATTCTACTAAATATAATATCATCTCCATACACCAACATCATGAATTGATTATTCATATAATTATTCACATATAGATTGGTCCACTCCTCTTTTTACTTCAAGATTCTTTATATAAGAATCTAGTAGAGAGTACCATGCTCGCGGTGCCTTCTTCAAGACATAGAGCACCTTCTTTAGTCTAAAAGAATAAATTTCATCATTACCAAGCATAAAACCCACTAGTTGTTCAATGTATACTTATTATTCAACAACAACATTTAATAAAGATGTTGTGGCATCAATTTGATACACTTTGTACCCTTTTTGGATCTCTATGGGAAGATAAAACCAGATTGAATCCAGTCTATCCCCTGGAGAAAAAGATTCTTTAACATCAATGCCTTTAATATGTGAATATCCTTTAAATTCCAAAAATTCCTTATTTCTGAAACATTTCCAAGGAAATCGAATTTACATTTAAAAAACCACTTCATTCCAACCACATTGTGATTTTCAGGTATCTCAACAAGATCCCTTGTCTGGTTCATTCTAGTCCGATCAAACTCTTCATTTATGGATTTTACCCATGGTTAATCTTTTTCAGCTTCTTCAAATGAGGATGGACCCACAATTTCATGGAAGGTATAATGTGCACCATTCCTCAATCTTCTTATCTTTGTGGGAGATATCAAATCCCCAAGATGTTGGACTGGTCAATTTATACTCTTCTACACCTTCTATGTGTTTATGATGATGTTTCATTAGTTATATATTCCTATTTATATTCTTATTCAAAATTAATATAATATTCTAAGCCTTGATTTCTTTTGGAGTCCTTCTACTATTCCTATCTTTAAATCAGTCCCTTGTTCATTATCTTATTTATCTTATATTATATCAATGTATGGGATTCATGGTATATCCCTAGATTTATCTTCAATGATATTAACATCACTACTTTTCCTCAATTATTCCATGATGATTATTGTATAATTTTTGGCCTTTTCTCTTCATATAACATCCATGGAATATTCCCTCATCTACAACATCTCCATACTTCCCTTGATTTTGTTCTTAGTTTCAGATAAATCATTTATTTTGAATTCACAAAAATAATTAAAATAGGGTTTCCTTCCATGTAATATCTTATACGGAATCTTAGTTTTTCCATTATAAATGCCTATCTAATTTTGAGTTTATTTTTCTTCTTAAACAACCTCTATCTAGTAATGATAAAAGATACAACTCTCAATCAGCATAGTTCTGGCCATATTGTTCACCTGTCAATTTTTGCCCCCAACAATTCAATTTTTTGTGGGTTTCTAAATTCAACATCATCATTAATTATTCCATGTTTCTATAGGTAGTTTTCAGACTCAATGGTTTGGTATTACCTTACATTTTCAGATCGATGATCTTTGATTGTATGACCTGTATCACTCTCAGCTATTCAATGATAACTTTTTATGTAGTCAAGAGATTGTTATTTTATGTGTATAATCATTAAAGAAACCATTATACTATAATCATCAATAAAATTAAGTAAATAATGTATCTCCATGTGTTCTAGACACATTTCTCATACCCAATACTTCTGTGTGGATGAGATCAAGAAGATTTGAAACCCTTTCTTCTTTGGATGATATGAACTATAGACCAACTTTCCTCATAAGAAAGAATCAAATATAATTTCCCATTCTTCCTTTAAATTGAAGATATCCATAACTATATTCATCTTATATACCTTTTCCATGTATTTTTTATTAATGTGACCCAACCAACTTTTCCACGAGTAGTTTTATTAATTAATAGTTAATTAACAAATGTTTTCTTTTCTATCCATCTAGTGTAAGTTTCCATCTATTTTTCATCCTTTCATAAGATAATTCCTTGTATTTACTTTTATAGATCACCCATTTTGATTTAATTTCACTATACATCTTGAGTCCTAGAATTAAATCACCCTCAAATTATAGTGATGAAAACACTCCAAATAAATAACTTTGGTTTTCATAAGTTTGTCAATTTCCAATTATGTACTCCCACTGCCATTGATCTCCAATGCACCAACATTTCCAAAACTATATGGTCAACCAACCATTCTCTTTATATTTTTTAATAAATAAGTATTTTCCATCATATGGGATGAGTTCCCACTACTATGAATCTTGGTTCTAATATTCTTAATAGTTTTTAGAGATACATCTACAAGATTGGATTTCTCAATTTTATTATTTTCCTTCAATGAAATATTTGATTGAGTGGAGTATAATGATTTCAATTACAATATATGTTCCTTGTGCATTGTTTTATCATAATAATATTGTTTTTGCGTATGATAAAACTTTTTTGTAAGATAAAATCCTTCTATTTGGCAGGTATTGACATCTCGCTGAGTTTTTTAGGTATAACATCCACCATTCCTCTACCTATAATGTATATCTTTATGTATAATGTTAGAGGAGTGAAAACAATATATATAAAATATATTTATTATATAAGATGTTGGATAAGAAAATTTCCTCCTTAGTTGACTTCATATCTCCTCCCCCATTCAAAATAGCTCATTTACTATTCATAGTATGACATGGTATGGAACAGATTGGCATATAATTGACATTTCATAAGAGGAAATATCTTCTAAATTCTATTCCTCCTCAAGTCCCCTTCCTTAGGAAAAGAGCTTGACTGTAGATCATCATTTGATATTGGAGGATAGTTTTTAGATCTCCTTTTAGTTTTATTTGAAGCTTTCTTTTTAAGAACTTTAGGTGACTTTTTAAAATATCCAAATTTAAGATTTTCGTCATTTTAGCCCATTTTATTTATATTATTTTTTGTTTTATAATCACAACCATTTCCTCTATTTCCCAAGAATGTGGATCTTTGATCTTTCAAAACCCTTTCTACTCCATTATAACCACTCCTAGATCTCTCCAGCATCTCAGCATTTGAGAATCTTTAAAAATATATTTTCATCTTTGTTTCATTTGATTTTGATTCACTTTATAGTTTTCTCCTAAGAGTAAAAAATTCTTATTTAAATCCCTCAATACTCATCGAATTCTCCTCTATTCAGGATATAATGTCATCAAGGATCTTTGCATGTTCTTAAATTTTAATTTTTCGTTAAAGTATATCTTTTGTGCTTTCAAAATTTTTTGAATGTAATTTTACTACTTCTTCCAGTTGATAAATTTAATCATCAAGTTGATCAACATATTTTGATGATTCTTCCAAAACTTCTCTCCACTTTTTATTTTTATTTTATTGAATTTTAATCTTACCAAGATCATCCTTATGTTCTAACATGATATTGGCATTAGTAGTAAACTAATTATCTTATAGATTTATATTTTGATGGTTATGAATTTTCATCAATATACATCATGTATGCTTGTGTTCCAGATTTAATATATGGTTATTCTTCTTAAAAAAATTCATCATCATCATCATCTTCTATATAGACAAAACTCTTTCTCTATAATTTCTTTCCATAATTGAAGTCTCCATTTTTAGAAAAACTTTTCTAAAGATTATCCATGTTTCAAGATTCACTTTCATCATCATCAAACTTATTTGAGCATCGAGTGGGAATGTTCCCAACTCAACTACAACATAAATAGGTCGAAGGACGGTTTCCTTCAAATCTTCATTTTCCTATGTTGAATTTCATAGAAAAAATAGGTTGAATTTAATATTAATCATTAGATACATCAACATTATCCACTAAAATATCAACTTTCTACATGTCCTTGAATACCATTCCCATTATTAATCGATTCATTTCATCTTCTGGTTTAACTCTCATTTGATAAGATACTAGACTTCTCATAAAATCATCAAATGAATGTTTAAAGATGTCAATTTCCTCAAGGGATGAAACTTTTTAATTTTAAATAGGTGGAAACCTTCTCAAATATTGATTCACAATGCCAATTTCTTTGATTTATTCACCAATTCATTGTATTTCTCCAACAACATTAGTGATTCGATTAAAAAAAGATATCAACATTTTCATGAGGATGTATTTTCAGATCATCCAAACTATTGTGAAAAACATAGTGTCCTTTCTCCTTTACATTATTTTATCCTTCATATATATTTTCTATTTATTCCCACATAAACGTTGAAGAAGTAAAACACATCACCTTAAGATATATTTGATTAGAAAGATCATTATTAAGGGCATTCAATTCTTTAACATATGAATAAATCATTCTTTGGTCTATATCAGTCATAGACATCCCTATTGCATCAATGACCTGTATCACTTGTGTGGGGTCAAGAAGAAATTAGATTACAATATATATTAGATGATATCTCATCACATTATTTCTAATCTTTAATTTTCTTCCATCAAGGTGTGGGACTTCCCTAGCATTTTTAAAATATTCAATGATAAAAAAGATGATAGGTTTAACTCCAGCAACATGTAGGCTATGATACCACTTAAAGGACCCTGGAACACCCTGAGAGGGGAGGCGGGAATCATGGTGTCATATTTTTCTTCTAATTTTATGATTATTATTCCCATGTTGTTATTAATGTGTTAAATATGTCTGATAGGAATGTTCAGAAAACAAAAAATCACTTTTAGAGTTAACCCAATAATATTACTTGGTTCAGCACTAAGGGATAGTCCAAGGATCATGCAATGAAAGTGTTTCAGAAAAACATAAATCCATTAATAATCACAAGTTATGGAATATAGATGTTCAAAAATATTCACTATGTTCTAGTTACACTGCATTTACATGATTTTATGGACAGTGCACTGCATCCGTCAGAACACTTCTATTGACTCCCCCTAGCTCACTGCCTTGGGTGAAGTCTTTCAAAATTTGTCGACTTGAAGGTCACTTCAATATATTTTCATTAAAGTCTTTTTCCTTATAAATAATGATAATATACTTGAATCTATGTCCTAAATTGATGCACATGAAGGAATTGATCAAATAATCTGAAGATTCAAAATTTTAAAAATAATCTCAACTCAACTCTTGCGCGCAACACCTTCCCATGCATGAAATTTTTTGGAATTTTGTGTAAGATATATTTTTATAAACCATTATCCTTCATGAAAACACACCACTATATTCACTTGTTATTTATGGATTCATGTATTTTTCTTCACACATGATTTACTATGCATAAGTCTTTTGTGTGCAACACTTTCGTGCAGCATAGACACCATATCTTTGTTGTAAAAGCATGTATGTCATAAATACTAGGGAGCCACATATTTATAGACCTTGAAATAATTGTGTGTAAGTTATTTTATAATCAACCTTGGGGGATATAATCCTGAATTTTTCATCACATTCAATGCATAATATCCTTCTACGTAGCCCATGCCATTAGAATATTTTGAAGTGATAAACCCAAAAACTCCTCCTATGCACAACTCACTTTTGACATCGCATTGGGAGCGTCGAATCTTCTTTGAAAAAACGAATCCTTCATGTGATTCTATAATTTTCCATGTTTTGATGATACGATCTTGAAACACACATTTATTGAAACATTCAGATGCTCATCCAATCTTGTGTGCAACTTTCTTTTCCAAAAATATCTTTCTCTATTATATTTTTTTGAGAACCAAAAATTTGGAAAATAATTGGAAATTATGCCACATTCAACACTATTTTCATCTTTTATCATAATACCATTTTTCTTGAAAACATCCTGATCAACCAAATTTGGATTGATAAAAAACCCAAACCACACTCCAATTACAAAAAAGAACAGCTTTTGTTCTAATATAAACATGGTTAAGGAATTCCCAATGGTATCCCATGATATCATACAATTAATTTAACAAAAAATAGTAATTTTATTAAGGTCTTTCTTTTTCAACCAACATAGACCCAATGGATCTCACCCATGAAGAATCCAAAAAATCACAGAGAATGATTAACACCACCTATCCTATGTTGGTAGACATACGCTCTCTGGTATAATCCTCTAACTCGATCCAAATTGGAATAAATAATCAATTTAGATGATATCCATAAAAATATTAAAATTTCTCATAAATATTTAACACACTATATAGAGAGAGTAATGGAAAAAGAGAAGAAATTGTATTAAATCTCTTTCCAACATAGTTCCAATACACCAGACGGCTTGAAAGATGAAGCTAGATGAAGAGACCATATCAACACCCAGGGGAGGAAGAAATGGGAGATCCCCTATACAGCTTGTAGGTGAAGAAGGAGGAAAAATGAGGAGAAAATAAGAATTAGGTTTGAGGGAAAATGAATTTTCACACTTTTAATTTCTCGCATGGTTAGCTCACACACTTTGGATAACCACGCACTGACCTGCAGCACCAACTGATCAAGCACTTAAATCACACAGTTCATTTGAGCAGTTTTCCAACCCATGAGAAAACCATGCATGATACCCATTTTTAAACTTTTAGAGGTCCTCACATGGCCATTCATCCCCCCTTTCACGATTTTTCTAACCATTCATAGAGAACCCAGAGGACCCAACAGTTTCACCTGGGAGGTAGTACGGCTTGTCCAAACCATGTACCCCAGCCCGCTCACCCCTAATAGTTGGGTCTTCGGCCTCTGGTGCACCCGAAAATTCATTTTAACCCCGATTCACTCCCCAAGCCTCTAAAACCATCAAAAAATAAGGTATTGGGTCAAATTAACTCTTATATTTATGTTTCGATAGTCAAGAAATTATTTGGTTTACACACAATATTCCAAAAATTCAAAATGGGCCAGGATTTCGACCCTATCTAAAAACCCAGAATGTTATACCTATGGATATATTGATAAAATATATTTTGAATATGTAAAATAAACCAAATGTATAAAAAAATGTGTACCTTTAATCTGAAGATAATTTAAATAACGATTGTTTCTAATCACGTCAATGAAACACCATTACTAGTTAGTTGTCATCAATGGTAATTATGTTGGATGATGAGGTATGTGATCATGTTTTAATATCATTATTAACTATCATTTTGGAAGCCATTATAACCACTGTTATTAGTTATTCTAAGAATACAATGTTGTTTCTAGATGATATGCAATACATGATCCTAGAAGAGGAAATTCAGAGAAAATAATCGAAAAGATTTTCTAGATCTACAATGAATTTGGATGGAATGGGTAGATATGTTAAATGTGATAATCACCTAGGATGATAAAAATAAAGATTAAATATTTGAGACAATTAAAAGGGAACTATTTATACAATTTATATTTTTAGAAAGAATGAAAATGTCAATAATGTGTTTAGATAAAAATGGAAGGTGCCTGAAACTAATATAACCAACATGAAAACCGAAGGAACTGATGATGTGTTACTGATGAACATGGATAGTACAATAGATTCATGGATTTTAGACACAGGGGAATATTTTCATCCCAATTTCGATAAGGGCTTCCCAAAAAAATTATGTCTATGGGCATTTTGGAAAGGTATATCTCGTTGGTGATAAACACGTAAAAATTAAGAAGAAGGCAGATGCATAGATTAAAACCAATACTGGGGGTCTTATGGTTTTGGGGAATTTAAGATGTATTCCTAGACTAAGAATAAATATTTTTTCTATTGGGACGTTTTATCATGAATGTCTTAGTAATACATTCAATGGTGGTTCATGGATAATTAATAAGTGATAAGAGTTCTTGATTTTAAATTCTTTCTATTATTAATTGAAATTAACCCATTAATTAATGAAATCCTTTGTAAATTTTTGATATTTCTGAATTTTTGAGTTCTGTAATTAATTGTTAAATCGATTAAAATGATGATTTTTAATGATATATCCATCAATGTAGTTAAATTTAGAATCCATGCATAAATTGAAATTGATTTTCACACTGTGAACTTATAATTTATTGACTATTGAACTGATATTCATTAATGGATTTAATTTATTTTGAGTTATAATTGATTTATTAATTTTTGAATTAAATCCTTAAATTACCTTTTGAATTGAAATTTTAATTGAGTTTTATTGTGAAATGAAAATTTAGATTATAGGGTGAAGATTTAATGATGAAAATATAATGTTTTAATTGATTAATTTAACGAACTTTAAATAATTTGTTTAAATGGTGAGTTTATTATTTTAAACATTTATATAAATATTTTATTTAATTAGAAAAAAATCATATTCTAAGAAAATAATGTGTGTTGTGAAGATCACTCAAATGTCAGAATATGTAATGTCATGACCCGCCTTCACCAAGATGAGGGAAGGTACAAAAAACAACCAGACCTGTCCTTCCTCATGTTGAAGGAGGTTAATGACCCCCCGAGACCCACTTCCAATAGGTGGTGACTAGCACCAAAGGTATGGAATCACACACAAGATAGAAGGAATTACCCTTTTTATTTAGTAGGATTGGGAGATAAGATAGTAAATCCCAAAAACACCAAAACTGGAGGTAAAATTAAATCCAAAATCAAAGCATTCTTATATAAATGTCCAAAAGAAGAAACAAAAAAAGTACAAGAAAACCCCAAAACAAAGTACCAAGAAAATGAAAAATGGAAACAACAACTATCCCAACGTCTGATCTAGTACGATCCCACATGATCCCTGATGTCTTCCTGGAAAGCTAAAAGCAGTTTATATATGTAGGGGGAGTGTACATGTATACTCAGTAGGGAAAACCAATGGCTCTCGTGCACAATTGGGGAGGCATTCTATAGCTCCGTGAGAAAAGGAGATAACTGAAGCACCTACTAAGGAAACTATCCACCCATTACTCACCAAGGCACACTCCCCATATAACGCAAGTCAAGTAATGTAATTGTAATAACACATCTATTTTTGGGTGCCCCACACAACTTTCCCACTAGTTATTGAAGACATCCTACGCATCAGACCTCTCCTGCCATTCTTACTCCATTCCCACTGCCATACCCCACTCGCTCACACCTAGGATATAACCACACATCCAACTCGCAAACACCTAGGCCATGACCACACAGCCTTCCCACAAACACCTGGTCCACAATAACCACACGTAACCACGTCTATATAAACTTGGGCCAGATCAAGTATCGCCACACCCGAATACACCTGGGCCTCATCATGAAGACACTTTCTAGTCAACATGCCAGCTCACACCTGGGCTAACCACCACAACTACCATGCCCAAAAAATCATGGTCTATAATGGACCTTAGGCATTCACATCCTGCTTGAAGGTTCTTGGGATACTCAGGAAAGGGAGAAGAAAAGGAGCTAATAACCAGCCACTCATAGGAGTGTTTTAGAAAACACCATCCCCTATGAAATGGGGGTGTCAGGTACAAGGTACTTAAATTGGGTGGGGTGAGAACAAGAAACATAAGAACTATAATTATATATATTGGTAACAAGAACTAATCCCAACCTAGGGTTTCCAAACTATCCCAACATAAACACCCTCATAAATATGCATTCATAAAAGCGGAACAGCCACAACGAAGTGACAACTGATTCCCAGAAACCAATGTTCCCATCCAACCCATTCCTTTTCTCATATTCAAGTGATTATATTTAAGTAATTGTGTACTAGTGGGAAAATAACAGGCATAGCCACTAGCCAAGGAATGGAAAACCGCTAAACCGCAATTTAAGCATTCACACCCGGTTCTATTGTAATGTCACAATATCAAAAGGGGCATGTGAGATCCCTAAAAGTTCGGAAACCAATCCAATACTTACTATACATCCCTACACAACCTTAGATCCAAAATCTAGAAACTTCACCACAACAGAGGATCTCATCCCCATCCACGTCAGTCCCCAAGCATCAATTCTGAACATCACCAGAATAGAGCAAGGGAGATTTCAAATTTGAATATGCCATTCATTTAGATCTGTCTTTCTGTTTGGTTAAAAGAGGTTACCACACAAGGATTATTATTCATTGGGCATCCATTTAATCAACCGATTTTATGTGTTTAACTAGTTTCCATGTAACATCAATTCAATCACATAAATATCCAGAAAATAGGGGTTCATTAGTGTGCATGAAAAGACCACCAACAGCCATGATTTTTATTGGACATAATCCCGTACAATTCACAACACAAATTCAAGGATAAATATTACAATAGAAACATCGAGAACACCCTTCATTTTTTAAAAGTCTGATTATTATCTTCATTAAGGTTTGGTTTCATCGATCCCTGCAGAAACAATAGCAGACCCACCCTGCATGATAGACAGTAAAGAGAGACGAAGGAAGATCCCGACTTGGATGATCAAAGATCAACTCTTTTCTCCATGATCCAAGAAATGGGGATGTGTGACATGTAGGGGAAGAACTCTAGGGACTCCAAGGATTAGTAGGAAAGGTTCTGGCACAGGCGCACCACTAGCCTCGGGAAAGGTGACTCCAAATGCACCAAGTGAAAGAACAAACCTAGCCATGAAGCAGAAGAATGGAATTCTAGTATGATATAAATATGAGATCTTGTAGTTACAGAATATGAAGATCTTGACCAGATTTAAAGGCAGATCATGGTTTCACCATGTGTTTGGGTGGTTACACATGATGGAATTGATTTTTACTTAATAATTCTCATCGGGGAGGTGGTCGAAACAGCTGTGAGTTAAAGTTTTTATTTAAATAGTAGAAAAAACGTTACACAGACACACATTCTAGGTCTGTTGAAGGTCTCCCACTATTAGGAATTTAAAAAAATTGTTTATGGGGCTAAAAATGTCCTTGATCCAGTCCCAAAGGTCAAATTGACTTAAAAGTGGTGTTAAGGGAAAAATAGGGGAAGAAAAAATCGACAAGAACCACTAGCACCGATTAGTGTCACTGATGGTTGACACTGCGATGACGTCCTACCACCAAGATGTTTCCCTTAGGTTCCGGACCTAATGGGTCCAGGGCATTCCAAAAACCAGAATTTGGGAAAAGGGATGGACCAGGAGGGACTGGAACATTACATTAGATACCTCTCAAACTATTCTCGTCCTTGAGAATCAAAGCTAGACCCGAAGAGAAGAGAGGGGTCTGAACAGCCACCCCGAAAGGTGCCTCTTGGGGACAAACCACCCCAAACATCCATACCAAATCCAATGATCACATTGTACCGACACATGGATCTGGGATTTTCTTCCTCCATCCCAAGATAATATTTTCTTTGGACGGCACTTACTCACCCACACGGGTTTAATCGCATCCACCTTAATGCATCTTGATTAGGGATCAGGTCCTCCCTTACCCACATATCCAGACATTTCATAAACATTCAAAAGGTAAGGAAACAATACATCTCATAAACCGACAAGGTCAACATTACATCACAAACAAGTACAAAATAATACAGAACAAAATTCAAAACAGCTCTAGGTACTGGGCGCGCATTTGTGCCTCCCGTTCTGAGGTACTCTCATCAAGGCCACCATGCCTCCACAACACACAAACCAAAGGGATGGTTCACCCACGGAGCACTTTTCCCATCTGATCCTCGATCCTCACTCGTCTCTCTACAAATGTTGCATCGTCCCTTATATCAAACTCTCCCCAATCAATTACATGGGAGTCATCGTGTAGATATCAACGAAGATGGGATATGTGGAAAACGTCATGTATCCTTTCCAACTAAGGTAGTAATTCCAGCAGATATTCCAACTCACCGACTCTCCCCAACACTTTGCAAGGCCTGATGAACCTAGGAGTGAGTTTCTACCCTTGTCGAATCATCGTTTCCCACGTCGAGGGGAAACCTTCAAGAACACATGGTCTCCAACCTTGAACTCCAAGGGCCTCCTCCTACGATCGGCATATGACTTCTACCTATCTTGGTCTACCTTCATCCTCTCACACACAAGATGGACCTTATCTATTGTGCTCTTCACTACCTCTGGGACAAGAACACCTACCTCCCTAACCTTGGTCCAGCACACGGACGAACGAAATGGCCTCACGTACAAGTCTTTAAACGGTGCCATACCAATAGTAGAGTGATATATATTATTATAGGAAAACTCTACTAAGGTAAAATTACATTCCCATGATCCCCCAAAGTCCAAAAAAAAGCCCGTAGAATATCCTCCAATGTTTGGATGGTTCGCTCTGTCTGCCCATCTGTCTGGGGGTAGAAAGTAGTGCTAAGACATAGATAGGTGCCAAAAGCATGATGAAATACCCTCCAGACTCGTGAGGTAAACCATGCATCCCTATCCAATACTATGGCCCTCAGAACTGCATGATATTGTACTGCCTCATCTACGTATCTCTATGCTAAGGCATCCACCACACTTGATTCTTTGACTGTCAGAAAGTGATCTGATTTCATCAGCCCGTCTAGCACTACCCAGATAGAATCACTACCTCCTTGATCCCAGGGTAGTCCTATAACGAAATCCATCAAAATTTCATCCCACTTCCTCTCAAGTACATCTAAAGGCTGCAATAAACATCCTAGGACATGGTGTTCATCCTTCACCTACTGACACACCAGGCACTGTGCCACGAACATCGCCACTGCCCGTTTCACCCCGGGACAACAAAACTATTCCCTTAGGCCTCGGTACATCTTAGAAACTCCAGGTTGTACCTCTACTAGTGAGTTAAGGAACTAACTGTGAACTCCCTCACGCATCATCTCTGGGAAAAACAAATTCCTTCGGAAAAGAAACTGATTCTAAACATCCTCTGACCACCATTCTGGAGCATTGCCTTGGTTGAATGGATCACACATCACTTCACTCTCTATGTCTTCGCACCGACACTCCTCCACCTACAGTAATAGAGAGGACTGTAATGTCATCTGAAATAGATAACCTCTACCTCTATCCTCCCTTACATCCAGGTGTAGGGTAGCCAACTCCTCCATTACCTTCCAAGCATCCACAGATTCCTGAACGGATTCCCTCGGTGACTTCCAGCTCAAGACATCACCACAACGTTCCCCATATCTTCAATGTAAGATATCTCGAAGATCTAGTCTTAAAGAAACTCCACCCACCTTCATTGTCGCAAGTTCAGGTCATGCTGGGTAAAGATATACCTCAAACTATTGTGATCTATGAATACCACAAGTGCTCCACGATGAGGTAATGCTGCCAAAACTTCAATGTGAACAGTACTATTGCAAGCTCTATGTCATGGGTGGCATAGTTATGATCATGAGGATGTAACTTCCTAGACCCGTAAGATATCTTTCCTCGATGCTGTATCAGCACACACCCCAGTACAAGTCCAGAAGCATCACAAAATAACTCATACAATAACCATTTTTTGGGTAACCTCAGCACAGGGGCACAAACCATCTTCCCCTTCAGATAACTATTGGCTTCCTAGAACATCTCACTCCACATAAAGTCCTAGTCCTTTCTGGTCAAAGATTTCAGAGGAGATGCAACTCGAGAGAATTTGGGTATGAACATCCGATAATAGCCTGCCAGACCTATAAAACTATGAACATCTGTCACATTCTTGGGTCCTTCCAAAGAAATACCACTTCAACCTTCGACTAATCAACCACTACCCCTTGCTGAGAAACAATGTGTACATGTAAATTCACTTATCGTGTCATGAACGTACACTTGTACAATTTCCCGTAGCGCTGGTGGTGTCGAAGGATCTCTAAGACCATCCTGAGGTGCTAGTATGTTCCTCCTCTGATCTTGAGTAGATCAAAATTTCATCAATGAACACAATGATGACCCGGTCCAGAATCTCGCGAAAAACAGAGTTCATGATCCCCAAGAACACAAATGGTGCGTTCGTAACACCGAACGGAATAAATAAAAACTCAAAGTTCCCATAACTACACCTGAAAGCAGTCATCAGAATATCACTATCCTTCACCCTTAACTGGTGATACCCAGACCATAGATCGATCATAGAGAACCAGCCTCCTCACCTCAGCTGGTCAAAGAGATCGTCTATCCTAAGGAGAGGTTAATGATTCATAACTGTTACTTGATTCAGTCTCTAGTAGTCTATGCACATCCTGATACCACATTCTTCCTTCTTTACGAACAAGACCAGATCACCCCATGGCGACACGCTGGGTCAGACAAAGCCCTTCTTCATCAGATTGTCAATCTGGATCCGCAACTCCCACAACTCAGAAGGTTCCATCTAATAAAGTTCCATGTAAATTAGATTGGAACTGGGTTGTAAGTCTATACCAAACTCAATGTCACATCGAGGGGGTAGAGTCACAACCTCCTTAGGAAAATTTTCTATGAACTCTCTAACATCTCTTGGAACATCCATCTTCTCAGCATCCACAGATTCTGCTGAAAGCTCATCTAATATAGAAAAAAGTGTCTCCACATGCTGTCTTCCCACCTGACAACTCCGTTCACTAATAAAAGCCACAAACTGACCATCCTCATCATAGAACATGACTCTTATTTGGAAACAGTTGAAAACAGTGTGTACTGAAAATATCCAGTCGATGCCTAGGATGACTTTATATGGCTATATCTGCAACAGTAGAAGATCCACGCTAGACTAATGTGGCCCAATCATTAGTCCACACCCCTGGAAAACATAAAACAAGTCACTCTGACCTTTGATTGGCATACTCAACACCAGGGGAACTGGAGGCCTCTCATCATCTAAACCCAGAGCATAGGATAGGCTGGGTGCAACGAAGGAGTGCAAAGCTCCTGTATCAAACATGTCATAGAAAAGAGTACTAAACAGGCTAATCATACCTCAGACGACCTATGGACCTGCAGGTCCTGCTAACTCTGCAACGTGAAACTGTCCACACCCATCTCACCTACCCCTCGACTATCATATACCTCCCCGACCATGCCTTGGTCGAGGTCCCTGAGGAGTTCCCTAAGGTCAGCCTCCTCCAGTAACATCTGCCCTCAGAGGAGCAAGAGTTCACTGTCGGTACTGCTACTACTGAAAGGGCCTGGCTGGATTCTACTGCTGTTGAGGTGAACGCTGAACTAGCCCACCCACACTATACTACACTTGGTCCAGGCAGTGATTCCAAAGGTTCTCACGGCTTCCACAGATGAAGAACCTATGTCCTGGTCCCGCAAGGAAAGGGAGAGGACTAGGAGATCAAAACTGGAACTGTTGGGACCTGCTCCCCACCAGTCGAAACCTAGAAGTCCCTGATGCTGGAGGCCTATTGCTGACAGCCTTACCCTTTGTTGATCCCAACTGGCTCCCCTCTAGTGGCATACCTCCTAGAATGTGTATCCTTTCTACCACTTCACTCTTCTTCTAGACCTCCAAGTACATTGGTAGGGTGAATGGAGTAACAGCACTCTGACGAGAAGGTCAGAGTGCCTCCTCTAAACGTCTTGCCCGAGACTCCTCATTCAGAATGAGGTTCGAAGAAAAAATAAGGAGATCCTTGAACTTTATTCCCAACTCCCTCACTAACATTCTCCCCTGCTGGAGAGAGGGCAGCTCCTGGATCTTTTTAGCCTTCATCGTGGAAGAGAGGAATTCTGCCCTGAACTCCTTCTTGAAGTCAGTCCTTGTAACCATAGCCTCCCTCTTCTCCTCAAGTTAGAGCGTCCACCACTGACGCGCTGCTCCCTACATCTGGATTACAGCCATAGGAACCCAGAACTTCTTCAAAGCCTGGATCAAGCTGAAATCTATCACCAGATCCTCTAGCCAGCTCTCTATCTCCATGTCTGAGGTGCTTCCATCATACTTCCTAAGGGTCTTCCACAAAAAGTCACGAAGGATCCTCTTCCACTAGTGATCCTCCTCCTCTCGGTCAGTCTCTGCTGATCATCCAAGTCAACCTCCAGGGCCTCAATCTCCCTCACTACTCGTGGTTGTCATCCAAGTGCCATAGCTGCAAGGTGAAAAAGGCATGCCTAATCTTGAGTAGTGTAGAAGATTGATAAAAAAATTATTAGACTTATTATTAATTTTAAATCCCCAAAATACCAAAGACACATAAGAACACAAGTCATTATGATCCATGTACCTTTCCTAGGGTCTCTAACCTACAATCAGTGTATCCTCACTTGGTCGTTCGATAAGTCCAGAGTCCTTGCTTCGGATCATGGGGGGGCCAAAATATTATATCCTATCTGGTCTTCCCTAGCCTATTTCATGCACCAAGATTTCCTAACACTTTTTCCCTACCATCCCATGAAATTGTCACTTTGCCTAACTCTAAACTCCTTCCTATCTCTCAACCCCACTCCTTTGATACCATTCTGTCATGACCCGCCATCACCAAGATATGGGAAGGGGAAAAAACTGCCATACGCTTCCTTCCTCAAGATGAAGGGGAGATAATGGCCTCCGAGACCTGCCTCCAATAGGTCTTGGAGTGGTGACTATCACAAAGGTTATATAATCACACACAAGATGGATGTAGTTACCCTTTTTATTTAGTAGGATCGAGAGATAAGATAGTAAATCACAAAAACACTAAAACTGGAGGTAAAAGTAAATCCAAAATAAAACCATTCCCATATGCATGTCCGAAAGTAGATTCTACAATATTACAAGAAAACCCCAAAAGAAAGTACCATGAAAAAAGAAAAACAACAACAGAAACTGTCCCAACGTCTGAGATATTACAGTTTTGCATGATCCCTGATGTCCTCCAAGAAACCTGAAAGCTGTTTATAAACGCTGGGAGAGTATATAGGTTTACTTAGTAGGGAAAAAAAGTTATCGTGCACAAGTGGTGAGGCATTCTAATGCCCCATGAGAAAAGGAGATAACCAGAGCACCTAGCAAGGAAACTATCCACCCAAACCTCACCAAGGCACACTCCCCAAATAACTCAAGTCGTATAATGTAATAGTAATAAAACATCAATTTTTGGGTACCCCATGCCACTTTCCCACTTGTTATTGAAGCCATCCTAGGCATTGGACCTCTCCCACCATTCTTACAGTAGTCCCACTACCATTCCCTGACCGCACACACCCGGGATATAACCACACATCCTACCCAAAAACACTAGGTCCACAACCACACATCCCACCCGCAATTACCAGGGCCACAATAACCACATGTAACCATGATCGCAAACACCTAGTCCAAAACAACTACCACCATACCCAAAGAAACATGGGCCTCATCCTAAATACACTTGGGAAACAACCTGCCCGCATACACCTAGTCCAACCACCACAACTACCATTCCCGAAGAATCTTGGGTTGTAATGGACCTTAGGCCATCACAGCTTGTCCGAAGGATCTTGGGCTACTCGAAAAGGGAGCAGAAAAGGAGCTAATAACCATCCACTCAGAAGAGTGTTTGGAAAAACACCCCTCCCCGTGAAATGGGGGTGTTTGGAACAAGGTACTCAACTTGGGTGGGGAACGACTATGAAACATAAGAACTATAATTATATATATATATATATGTAACAAGAACTCATCCCATCCTAGGGGTTCCAAACTAGACCAACACAAACACCCTTGTAACTATTTATTCATAAAAGCACAACAGCCACAACCAAGTCACAACTCATTCCCTGAAACCAATTTCCCATCGAACCCGTTCTTGTTTTCATATTAAAGTGATTCCATTTAAGTAGTTATGAACTACTGGGAAACTATTAGGCATAGCCACAAGCCAAGGAATGGAAAACTGCCAAACAAAAATTTAAGCATTCAAACATGGTTCTCTTATAATGTCAGAACAGCAAAAGGTATCCATGAGATCCCAAAAAGTACTAGAACCAAACCAATCCCCACCATAAGGCCCCACACGACATCATATCCACAAACTAACAACTAAACCACAACAAAGGATATCATCCCCATCCACGTCACTCCCCAAGAATCAGCCGCGAACATCCTTGGAACAGAGTAAGGGAGTTTTCAAATTTGAATATTCCATTCATTTAGTTCTGTCTTTCCGTTTGGTTAACCAGGGTGACCACACAAGGATTATTATTCATTGGGAATCCATTTATCAGCCGAGTTTAGGTGATTAACTAGTTTCCTTATTACATCAATTCAATCATGTAAATATCCATAAAATAGGGGTTCATTAGTGTGCAAGAAAAGACTACCAATTCCCCTGATTTTCAGTGGGTATAAACAAGTACAATTCACAACAAATAATCAAGGATAAAGACTACAGTAGAAACATCAAGAACACCACCTTCATTCTTTAAAATTTCTGTTATTATCTTCATTAAGGTTTGGTTTCATCCATCCTTATAGAAACAATAGCATACCTACCCCGCATGACACACGGTAAAGAGAGATGATGGAAGATCCCTACATGGATGATCAAATATCAACGTTTTTCACTATGCACCAAGAACTGGGTGTGCGCAACTTGTAGGGGAGGAACTCTAGGGACTCCAAGGATGAGTTGAAAAGGTTCTGGAACATGTGAAGAACTAGCACCAGGAAAGGGGACTCCAAACGCACCAAGTGAAAGAACGAACCCAACCAAGAAGAAGAAGAAATGAATTCTAGTGTGATATAAAGATAAGATCCCATAGTTTCCGGATATAAGGATATTGACCATCATTAAAGGCAGATCGTGGTTTCACCATGAAGTTGGGTGGTTACAAACGATGTAATTGATTGTTATTTAATAATTCTCATCCGAGAGGTGGTCGTAATAGTTGTGAGTTGAATGATTTTATTTAAACAGAGGAAAACGCATTACACGGACACAGGGTCTAGGTCCGTTGAGGGTCTCCCACTCACAAGAATTTAAAACATTGTTTATTGGGCTAAAAACGGCCTTGAACCACTTTCAAAAGGTTAAAAAGACTTAAAGGTTGAGTTACGGGAAAATTGGGGAAGAAAAACTCGACAAGACCCTCTGGCACTGATAGATGACACACCGATCAGTGTCACCAATGGTCGACACCCCGATGACATCCTTCCACCGAGATGCTGCCCTTAGGATATGGACACGAAGGGTCCAGGGCATTCCAAACACCAGAAATTTGGAAACAGGATGGACCAGGAGGGTCTTGGCTATTACATGCCTGGATTGGACATGACTTATCTTTTTGTGGTTGATCCAACCACCAAAAAATGGTAAAGGCATGGATCTTCCATATCACTAATTGAAGAGGATGCAAGTGTACCAGTGGCCACAACTAATTTTTTTTCAAATTCAAGAGGTAATCACACCTATGAATAATGTTTGTGAGAGTAATGTATGGAAAATGCATGAATCTACTACATGAAAAATAATCATCGACCACCCTTGAAATTCCATCAACTACATCCACATTTTAGAAAAGGGGTTGAGTTTCTTCACAAAAAAAAGATATTGTTCATTTTATGTGGAATATACCATGAAATAATGACCTAAATTTAAAAAATCACTAGAGTATCTACACTCAAAAAAACAAGAAACCACACCTCTTCTCATGGACAATCATCCCAATTTACCATTCCACGCTCTTACACAAATGGATATTTGAAACTGAAGGTCGTGAGGAGGATGAAACTGAACCAATCACGGATATAGGCATTTTCTATGAAGAAGATATATGAAACCCCATATTAGTAGTTTAGAAGAAGAAGACATTAAATGAATATTGAATAGGATTCATGGCTGAATCTTGAAGGAAAAGCACAATACCATACCACCTGAAGATACCAACCTAGGTGAAACACTCAATGCTCATTGACCGTGGGACAAAGAAACTTTCAGTGTTTCACTAGATTGATTGAAGAATAAAATTACTCTTAAACTCATTGAACTCCCTTAAATAGGATCCATAGAATACTGATGATCCCCCAAATCTGAATCAGATCCACATGAAAATGATCCATGCTTCAATCTAAAGATAATAAAATCAAACTGCACTATAAATCCTAATCTCATTTGTGAATATTTCATGAAACCAAAAACTATATATGATGTTGCTAGAATATTTGAGCTCAAAATATTTATGATGTTTTTTGCATTCCCACTGGAGAGTCTGAATACACTATCAAGAGATGAGAATAACAAGATCTGTGAGAACCCAGTCTTGAGAAAACCTCATTTTCACAGAAGAAGATGTTGCGTCACCACTCTCTTAGGGATCAAAACCCTGATCTCTCCAAGGATAAGTCACCCCGCCTAATGATGAAACTAAATCCTGAGTATTGAGTGATGATTTTTTATTTCTCCAAATAAAAAATAAAAAATTTAATTTTTATATTTTCCTTTCCCATGTGAAAGTCTATAGATAGCAAGATCAGGGTTTCTCCCCCACATGCTAGTTCTAGGATCAAGGATTCTTGAAAACAATTCTTGAATGAGTATATTCAACACTATCGCATGTATGTCAGTGACCATACATTAGAATAAAACACATGGATAATCGATCTTGAATGAAGATCTATTTACTATCTAAATTTAGAGGGATAGAATATGAAAAATGAGGGTTGAATTTTATGTTCCTCACTGTTCAATGTACCCAAAAACTCCATGTATCTAAAATCACTAAGTATCTAATTGTATATTCCCGATTGGTGACATATGTGATTATAGAGAATGACCAAAATCACCTCAGCTATTTGAATGCCCACGTATGTGAATTCTCACCCTTCCAAGAACCAATATTAGAGAATTCTTATGGTTCCCCACAAATTTAGGAAATGGGAAAATTAATTTCCCCATTGTTCTATCATTTCCAAAATCAAATTGCCTCAAAATCATTTGTTTTGGAAAAATTAGGTAAGATGAAGACATAGGGGATCCATATCCTTGTGATGGCCATCTATAGTTAATATCATGCTTCCTGATCAGTATGGAATTCTGGTAGGGTGGTTCATGACAATGTAGGAGTTCAAATATTCTCATAGGTTGTTCATACAAAGATCGTGATGAGCTCATCAAGATGAACCACATGGAATTCATCACCATTGAGGATATTATGTTCTATTTAGATTATTGGAATAATAGGAGATGATATCCTTTAGTTTGAGGGACTTCCAAGATTCATGAGATGCTAAATTATTCTGGGAGTATTTTTCATTACAAGCTTCTTGTGATGTTCCCTCCAATCTTGTTTATTTATTTTTTTGTAATAACTCCAATGATGGAACATTAGGTGAATATTGGTTGAGAAATGTAGAACAATCCCACTACTATTATAAATTCGTATTTTCAATAAAAATGCTTCCTAGTTTAAATATATCGATATTTTAGAATGTTTTTATTTTAGGATATTCTTATTTGTTTTCACATTTCAATATTTCATTCATTTTTTATTGGTTTCACACAATATCCCATTGAGAACTCCTTAACTACTTATGATAGTTAACAGTGGGATTACCCAAGATTGATTGGTGGTATCCAATCACTAGGCTATGATAGGATAGAGAATACCATGATTATTTTATTTTTATTTTCTAAATAGAAATTGGAAAGAATGTATAATCTAGTATACTTCATTTGACTAGAGAATTATGGGGATGTGAAATTGAATAATTATTCATAGGGAAGTGAGGAGAGTAATATAAGGTTAGAACACTATGTTTTAAACATTGAATTTTAAACCAATCAACTATATCCAATGTTTTCAATTTTAAAACCCATTAAATAATATTTTAATACATCTACAACATTTTATTCTCTAGAAACAAATTGAATCACACATTACTAAATTTTTATTATTTTCAAAAATCATTTTTCTGAGTGCCCCAGAACTTGTGTGCATTAAAATTATGATGGTTTCTAAAAAATTAATTATTTTTATTTTTATTGTGTTTTAAATAATTGGTTTAAAATGTCTAAATTTAATTATTATTACCTATTTTATTTTAATATTGAGGTTCATAGAACCATTATTTATAAACATAGAACACTAAAAACACTGAGCAAGAAGAAAGTGAGTTTTTAATTATTTTGTTGGATAAATATCATTCCCCCACATCTTTTTCCACAAGAGTTTCATTATGTAGTAACAAAATGGTTGATTATCTTACTCATGTGAACATGACTTTAAGGTAAATGTATGCACCAAATTTCAACATCAATAACCAACAATTACAATTAAATGACCAGCGGTATTTTGTACTCAAAACTGAAATGAGTGGTATTCTACCTAAATATCATATATTATTAGTTGAGGACTCAAATATTAATTTTAGATAATTTATAGGTGCATTTAATGGATTTAGAACAATATTATTCACCAAGAATCAAATAATATAGAAGGATTTCCCCTCTCTATTAGAGGACAAACCAAGAAGTGGCCCTATAATCAAAAACATGGGAAAGTTACCCCACAGGATGAAATATATATGACATTAGTGTAGAAAATATTCCATGCTTCATAGAGTAATCAACTAAGTTATTATATTTACAAAATCAAACAAGTAACTAGAAAAATGTTCCAAGAGTTTTGGGAAAGGTTTAAGAAACTGTCTATCACCATCCCAAAATATCCCTATGAAGAAAATTATTTCAAGGTATTCTTTTACCATGGACTTATGAACATTAACCAAACCCTAATAGAGGATTATTTCAGAGGATAACTAATTGATAATTAAGCTACAGAAGATATAGATCTTATTGAGATAATCTTTCCAAATTACTGACAATTTGATAAGATAACTATAACTAGAAGTGAACAAAAGGTAAAAAGTTATGAATCACCTTTAATAGAAAAAAATTACATAAATAAAATCTATTTTTAGATAGCTAGGTATAGCCAATTTCAAAGAGTCATCACCTACCACACCCTTATAGGTACGTCATCTTTTCTTTTATTAGGATCATTTCACTGATGGATTCCATTAAGATAAAGGGATTGAAAGATGAAATTCCATATACCAAATTCAATTCTATAATCAAAAAAGTTGAACCCAAGGATTTAGATAATTCCACACCAATCAGTTTGGATATTGTATCCAATATCCACAAAGGACAACATTCTAGTAAGCTTTAAACAGCCTTTCTAACCCCCTCCATTCCAAATATAGATTTTTAAACCACCCACAAGCTACTTGAAATTACAAGATAAATATCCTTATATTAAGGACATGTTGAGATATTAATAGTCTAAAAATATTCCATATTCTACTCTCACCACTCATGGATCAATGTTGAAAGAATTCAAAGGATAGCTTGACCAGATCATGACCACACTCAATAATCTAGTAAATCAAGGATCGAGTGAGAATCATACACAACCAATTCCAAAACCCAAAAGAAATGTTCAATATGTCACATCATGGAGTGTAAAGGAGATGGAAATAAATGAAAGAACATCTCTATATCTCAAATATTGAAGTTAGTAGTAAGATGTACCTAATAAATCCTCCTATGAAAAAGAACCTAATGAGGAATATATAATGGAACCATGAATGAAAGACAATGGGAAAGGAAATATGGAAGATCCACAACAACCCCAACCTCCCTTCCTGTAAAGATGTAATGACCAAAGAAACCCAATGAAGGATCACTAAAATAATAAATCCTAGTGGTGTTGTAAATGGTACAGATCTTTATCCCTCTTTTGGAACTCATCTTCCAAATTACAATGTATGAAAAATTTATTAATTAAATGTAAACTAAGTGATTAATTTTGTGATTATATGAAGATATAAGTTTTTGTAATAATATTTATTCCTTTTTTACCCCGAAAATTCCCCAAAACTCCAATATTTTGGTATCTTTTCTATCCCCTTCACTATTGGAGAGATTAATTTTTCCAATGAATTTCATGATTTTGGAGCCTCAATTAATGTACCACCTTATTACATTAATTCTTCTTTAGATCTAGGATAAATAAAACCCACCTAATTGGTTGTGAAACACTTCCATCGAGCCACTTCCAACCCAGAAGGTGTTCTTGAGGATGTCTTGTTATGTGTACAAGGATACCCAACCCTTTCCAACTTCTATATTATCAACATGGAAGAATAAAAAGGTAAAGACCACTCTTCTATCAATATCGGTATAACATTACTCTGTAATACTAAAAACATAATAAATTTCAATTAAGTAACCCTTTCCTGGGATTTTTGTGGGGAAATAGATAATTTCAATATCCAGGAGTCAATGAATCATCCGTAAGAAGATAAATATGTTTTTATATTAAAGAATTTTTAATTACCCAATTTTTCTAGGAAAGAAATTTAAATGTTTGATGATATAATAATCCTAATAGAAGATTTATAAACACGAAACCTTATCGATAATTCTATTTTAGAAAATGAAGTCAAAATAGATATGGTTTAGAGTACTAAAAATTTTAAGAGACTGATGAAAGTAAATTTGATGACTTACTCAATTATGCTACAAATATTTCAATCTTACATGTCTAAGTTTACAACATAGAGAACTCTAAACTAAGACCATCTATAGAAAACCCCCCTAAATTGGAACATAGGTTTTGACTATAAAACATAAAATATTTATATTAAAAGGGAAATGATAAAAATCTAATCATAATCTCAAATAATTTAGATCCCATCCAAAAACACCAACTATTAAGTATTTTGAAACATAACTCTTGGAAAATAGGCTTTAAATTAGTGGAAATCTCAGGAATTATCCCCACCACATGTATGGATAATATTTTTCTAGAATATGAACCCAAAAAATTGAGATGTTCCCAAAGGAGGCTCAACTGACTCATATGGAAGTAGTAAAAAAGTAGTAAAGAGAATTATAGGAGATGGAATAATCTAACCCATTTCAAACTCTCAATGGGTGAGTCCCATACAAATATTAACGAAGAAAACTAGATATACAGTTGTGAAAAATGATAATAATTAATTAGTACCCATAATATATTTATATTTTTTGTGTATTGTAGGATATTGAACCATATGAAGATAAAAGACCATTTTACCCATACCCTTTGTGGACTAAATACTATATGAACTTTCTACGAATGATCATGATTAATTCTTTGATTAAATTTTAGGGGTACTTTCATGTTAGAATGGCTTTAGAGGACCAAGAAAAAACAAGCTTCAAATGTCCCTTTAGTATGTTTTCATACTAAAGGATGGGTTTGGTTCTTTCTAATTCCCCATGTACCTTTTAGCATTTCATAGTAAGTATCTTCTCAGACCTGATTTAAAGTAACATAGTGGTACTCCATGATGAATTTATTATCTATGGAACATTTTTTAAAAGTTGAATATTATTTTTTAGAAATTTTTTACAAATATTTATCATGAAAAATTAATATTAAAATTTTGAAAAATTCTATTTTATAGTGGAAAAAGGAAATGTATTGGAACATTTAATTTATAAATATGTAATTTAAGTAGATAAAGATAATTTTTATTTAATTTCAACATTATCCTACCCCAATAATTTGAAACACATCATATCATTTCAAGGACAGGTTGGATTTTTGAGAAGGTTTATTGGGGACTTTAGGAATATTTATTTTCCCCTTACTAACTATATTAATAAAAAAATTGATTTTGTTTTTGGTGATTCATATAGTATATATTTTGTCTGATTGAAATAATGCTTGACCAATATCCCAATTATCTATCAAATTAACTAGATGTATCCCATTAAAATTATGTGTGATTCTTCAAATATAACTATAGGGGCTGTGATTTCCCAAAATATTGATAGGATTCCACAACTGATAGCCTATACTACATAGACCATATACACTACCCATATTATCTACACAACAACAAAGAAGTAATTTCGACAATTGTTATATATTTAGAATAATTTCATTCTCATATTCTATGGAGAAAAATAACTATTTAATATGATCATGCAATATTGAGATATTTAATTAAGAAAGGGGAGGAAAATCCTAGACAAGTGAGATAGAAATTTATACTACGAGAGTTAGGCCAAAATATTAAGGACAATAATGGATGTGAATATATAGTGGAAAACAACATTATTTGGCTACTTCACACTATCATGGTAGAAACAATACCATAGACCAATATGGATTATTCCTTCCCTAGTGAATAACTATATTACCTCACCCAATTTCCTTGGTATGTTGACATAGTGAATTTTCTAGTCATATCAATGGTACCCTCCTTATTTTATAAAAACAAAACCCCAAAATTAAAATCTGAATCAAAATATTTTGTATGGTATAATCCTTATTTATATAAATTTATAATGGCCAAGTCATTAAATAGTGAACCCTTGAAGAGGAAATGAACTTTGTACTTTATATTTACCATACACATGCATGTGGAGGCTATTTTTGACATCTATGAACTCTTAGAAATATTTTGGAAGTGGGATTGTTTTGGACCATAATATTTAAAAATTCATATGAGTTTTTTTAATAAAATGTACCAAATTATTGTTTAATTGTGTAATTTCCAAAATACATCATTGATTTTTGTGAGATATTTGGTATATGGTAAATTGAATTCATGGGCCCATTTCTCATGTCATTTGGATTTTCCTAAATTTTTATCAATATACCATGTTTATAATTGGGTTAAAGAAAAAGATACTCAATTTTATGATTCAAAAACAATGATGGAGTTTAAAAAATAAATAATTTTTTTAGTTTTCTTATAATTTGAAATATAATTAGTGTCCAACGAACCCACTTATGAAATAATAATATGGAAGAACTCAAGAAAAAATATGGGGTTCTCCAGAAATATTCCACTACCTGATAACCACAAAAAAATGGATTGAATGATGTGTTCAATAGAGAGGTCAATTTTTTTGGAGGAAATAGTGAATCGTAATTAAAATGACTAGAGTAAGAAACTAGATGATGCATAGTGGGCATACATAACAACCTACAAAACTCAATTAGGTTTGTCTCCCTAAAAAAAATTATAGTGAACATTTTTACATAACTATTGATCAATAATATAAATAATTATGGGATATAAAATAGTTAACCTAATGTTTGTAAAGGCAGAAGTATATAAGAAGCTGAAAAAGATGGAGTTTAAGGATATAAGAAAGGAAACAAATGAAAACTCATTACTTTATATAGATAAAACTAAATCTTCCCATGATAAATTTATCTAAAAAATATAATTTCAAGATAGAGACAAAGTTTTGATATTTTCTTCAAGGGTTAATTTGTTCCCTAGTAATATTAATTCCAAGTGGATTATGCTATACAAAGTAAATAATATTAATATTTTTGGTGCGGTTGAGATTCAAGGAGATGGAAAAAAGAATTCATTCAAGGTGAATGGACAACAATTGAATAAGTGATATGATAATTTATGGGAAGAACCTATATAGGATTATAGACTCCTCCCTAATGTTATTAAATAGAGAAATTTCATGTCATCTCTTACCTCATATTGGTGTAGTTTCTTACTTTATTTTGAACTATTATTTTTGAATAAATTCATGCTAGATTTCAATTGGAAGTGTGTATTAAAAAAGTGTTGTGGTGAAGGGTGAATTAGTTTTCATATGTGAATACCATTATTTATATTTTACATTTAAAAGAGACATCAAAACAAATAATGTTTTATTAGGGTGAATTAGTTTTTATATGTGAATACCATTAATTTATTTGTTTAATTATTTTAAATATTCATGAAATTTTATTTTTTTTCATTCAAATTTAATTATTCCAAAATAAATCGAATATAAATGTAAAATAACTAATATGAATATTGAAAATAACTAATTTGTTGTTAAAATTTGAACACCTTAAATATTTAGAATAAATAAATTTATTAAAATTTTAAAACATTTAATGTTGTTATATTTTAAAATCCCTTGACTATTTTAAGTTGATTATTTTTAATTTTAAAATAAATAATTAGACTATTTTAAATTTAAATAAATCAGACATTTAAATTTCCTAGAATATATTCATGTTTTTTTAAAAAAAATTATTTTTTATAGGTTTGTAATATATTTTCATTTTTGACAAGTATTCTACATATATCTCATGTCTCCCTGCTTCCTTGATCATATTTATTTTTTTATTATCGCATCAACTTCATTTTTTATGAAATTTAATATATAAGATAGTATACATTTTATGGAATCAATTTTTTCAAAATATTATTGTAAAATTATTGCATTTTTGTTAGATTTAATATATTAAATTAAATTAAATTATTTATTAATGACTGATTCATATACCTAATATCTATATACACAATAAATCAAAAATATATTATCTTTCATTATTGTAAAATATCTAGTCAAATCATTTAACAATTACTAAAGACTTGATTCATTTAAGAATTTTTTTCATTGATAATAAATTATTGTAAAAATTGTAAAAATTGTAATTTTTTAAATATTTTTTTCCATTTTTTATGCTTCTTTTATTAATGCATCCTTATTATATTTCATAATATATATTTAATTATTTTAAAAAACAACTTGTATCCACACTTGTGTGTTCGCACGACCTAATTCCTATTTTACTAATAATATATATAATCATAAAAAAAATAATCTTAATATATGAAATAATTAAATAAAATCAGAATCCAATCACACAAATTATATTTAAAAATATAGATATTTTTGAAAATAAAGTTTGAAGGTAACGTAACAATTTATATAAATTCAAACACATTCAATTTTATTTTTTTCATGTTGACATCAGAAGAAATTTGTCATTGAAGACCTTTATTAATTCATAGATATCCAAATCAAAGGCATTATCAAGTTGTGATTAACCATTGTCATCAATGAACTAAATAAAATTTATAGATGAAAATATAATGTGATACATAAGAATAAGTGAACCATTAGTAGTGAGGTAGGAAAAGGAAAAACATAGTCGAAATCTGTGTATGATAATTCAAAGCATATTCACTGTAAATATAAAAAGGGTATAAGCACTGAAAATACCGTATTTCTCTATGTTTAATACTATTATTGAATTAGAATAAGCACTTTAAGTATTTTATTTGGTTGATTATCCTTATTTTTTTCTTATATTTGTTAGAAGTAGTTTTCTCATCTAAAATGGAATAAGTAGATAAATTATATAAGCATAAACATTAATAAAGACAAATGTGGTTGTGTAAGCATATACTTCTCCATATATAACATTAATACAAATTTTTTGTAAAATCATAAGAATAACCACATGTATTTGTTTAAATTACTATTTTCATACTATAGTAAATGAAAAAGTGTGTGTACTATAGTATTTTTGGAAGCATAATCTTAATAATTAGCATAATAAAAGAAAAAAATAAGCATAAGCACTATAATTTTGAAAACATATAAGTATTATATTATACCTATAAACATAAAAATAAACATAATCATATAGACTGACATGTTTTAAATTATGTATTTATATCATTATTTGAGTAACAGTTTTTTTATATAAGCATTTGATAAAGAAACTATATTTGTTAGGCTATATATATTTCAATATTTGAAATTTTGTATGTAATGTTATATTTGTATAAGCCTAACTGTAAGAATAAGAATAAAAATATGTTTAAGAACAATCATATTCATATTCACTTTCAAAATCAAAAAGTGTATGTAATTCGTTTCAATTATTGAATAAGGAAAAGCATGAGAATAGACATAAGTATAATCATAAGATATGACATGAAAAAATCATAACAAAATGAATATATGGGAAAATGAATACACAAAAAATAGTTCCAAATGGGATCTTGAACAAATATAAATCATAAATAACTACTAAAAAATAATTCATGTGGATACTCAAGAAATTTTAATCATAAATAAATACAACATTATAAATTAATTCAAGTTTAGAAATCATTGATATGTCATAAATAGAGATGCATAGAATTCATTCCAAGAAGGAAAAATGTTATCCCATTTTATAAAACTTCATTTTCTTTATAATGTAAGTAGATGAAAATGGATATTGAATATCATTGTTTTGTAATCTATATAAATCCAAATGAATGACATTATTTCCAGTTTTTGTGGTATATTTAGCATAAAATTTAAAAAAAAATATTCTATAATAAATATTATATTAATAGATGAAATTTTAATTCTATATTGTAATTTAATTCAAAGCACACAAGATTCCATATTATAATGTAATATCATATTGAATATTAGGATAAATCCATTTTCATAAGGGATTCTATATTTAAGAAATTATGTAGAATTCATAAATCCATCTTATAATTTTGGATTCTATAAAGCTAGTGGGATTCAAAAAACTAATAAATTTTTCAAAAATTATGAATTACATGAATATTTGAGGGAAGCAAGTCGTAACTATGTTTTAATTAATATGAATCTAAAAGTATTGAAAAGGTAGTTTGATTAAAAATTTAAAATAATATCTTATTTAATGGTATATTAAACATGAAATAATAACAAAATACATTGAGTTTCTCGTTAATTCAAATTCATTCATATATTATAGGTTGTTTTAAAATATTTATTTGTGTAATATAAATGAAATTATTTCCAATATATGGAATATTTAACTTATTCATTGATTTGTGGTTGGATGCAACCAATAATTGTAAAATGAATAGAAAAGATGTTAATATGAGGAGAAAATTACACTTCACACTGTGGCACTTCATGTCACATTGAGACACCAAAAAAAGAAGGCTTCCCGTGATGAAGGATACTTAGGGAACACTCTTATGGGCCGAAACTAAAGAATCTGGGTGAAATGGTCCATGAGGAGATGGAAACACAATATTCAAATCATGAAAACATTATACAATGTGAAATTACTATAAGGCATGAATCCAAGATATGATTTTAGGAAAATTATAGGATGTCCTAATATATTCAATAAGTGAAACAAATTTAATGCTTTGAAAGCTTCCAGACATACTGAAATTGAAAACATTTAATGTAGATTTCAACCGAAACTTTTTGAATATGGTCGGAAATTCCATTCAATACTGTGGATGGATTCATGAATCATTATGTGCTGTGTTTATGTCCAATTAAATGAGACTCGATCTCATTGGAATTCAATAAATAGATACATAAGATGATACTTCTATGACTTATCTCGAGACCAAATATTGTGGTGAGAATATTCTGAAAGACTTGCTGATGGTGGATTCAAAATTAAATATAGATAAATAGAAGTTTTCCAATGAAATAAATCTATGTTCAAGTTTTATCTTTTTATGGTTCATCCTTCATGATCCCATTGGCATTAAACTCTTGTGTTTCCAGTGGTACTACAAAATATAGAAGAAGAAAAAATGTTCAAAATTAAAAATAATAATAATAAAGATGAATATTATGTGATGTAAAAAAATAAATTGCAAATTAAAATTAAAAGGGAAGGAGAAAATGATATAAAATCTAGTAACAATAACCAACTAAGTAGAAACATATCTGTTTCTATCCTCAGAGACATCGACAACCATAGTTTGACACCAACAAATATCAACTGGAACAACAAAGCCTTAAACCCCTCGATTACATAAGTTGTGTTATATTTGGGTCTTTAAAGGCATGAATGAATTCCTATTATATGAATAATGCTTCAGATAGTGGTAAAGTTATAAAAATGTAGATAAAATAATGATATAGAAAATATTCCTTAAAAACATTAATTTCACTTTTTCTATAACTGAGGTAGTTGTTTCTCCCCTTACATAGAAAATTTTCTACAATGTAATTTAAAATATCACACATGTTTGTATCCACCAGTTCCCCTATCAAAGAATTGGTCTCAACAACTACTATTTTCCTCTATTAAATAATAATATACAATGAAATGATTTATCTATGATAGAATATATAGAATAAATACAAATCAGCATACATTTTTTATAAATAGTTCATTATTTTTTAGGATCCCAACCCATAAAGAGAAAAGACATAAAATAATCCCCCCAAGAAAAAGACTCCTCAAGAGTCTTGAAGAAACAAAACATAGTAGGTATCAACACCTAAACAAGAAAACAAATATCATATAGCTCTAGTAAATACATAATAGTTCCCAATATTACATATTAGCTCTCAACTAAAATACATAAATATAATATGCAATATGAGTTCAGACATGATATTGATTAAAATACAAATATTTTTATATTATATATTGTAGTTTCAAGAAAAATGTGTCATATACTAAAAAATATTATAAGTTTTACCTCATTTAAATAATTTAATACTCATTATTTTTTACAATGAAATATAATTAACACCACTTATTTCATTAAACTATTTATAAGAAATGATAGTTTTTTAAACAACATTGAATAAATAATGTATTTTATTTAAAATAACAGGATCCTGAAAAAAGTTATAAAACAATGCTTGATGCACTTATCAGTTGTGATAAAAGGTAATTTATGATGGCCCCTATATTTTTAAAAAAAATTAATTATTAAATGGATTGACTTTGTGATTCAAGAGAAACAATTATTTTTTTCAAAAATTTATTTCAGGGCGTTTGTCTTTCAGAAAAATATGTGATTAAAATAGAAATTAAAATAATATAAGTTTGAATAAAGTTAAAAGTGAATAAAAATATGCATATATAAAACATAATGTATAATATTAATAAATAGATTATATAAATATTTTAGGCAATTATAATATTAAAACTGGGGTATTATTAATGATTTTAGTAATAGTTGAGTCTTTGGAGAATGTATGAATAGTTAGTACATTTTATTTTATTGTCAAAATTATATAGGAAAAAAACATAAGAAATTTAAATCATTCAAAAATATTGGAAAATTTAATTTTATAATAAAATAATTGTAATATGTTAAATTTTAAAACACTGTAAGAAGAAAAAATGGAATGACAATGAAATCAAAGTAATTTTTTCCGGTAAAATAGTGATATTAGTAACATAAACACCTATTTGTATGAGATATACCTTGATATTCCTTTTTTAGATATAGGTTGGCTGATAAAAAATCATTTAAGAAAAATATTTAATTTTTAGGAGTATATTATAGAAAAATATTTTAATTTTGTGTCATGTTTGTTGATAACAGTTTAATTAAAAACTGAATGGAATATAAAAGGGGATAGCTTAGAAGATAAGTTGTGAAAATTGGAACTAAATTTAAATATGAAAGAAAAAATAAATTATTGAAATCCACTTTTAGTATTGACTAAATTGAATAAAAACAATACAAATTGATAAAAAATGTATTCAGTTATGAAAATGGAAGGGATTTTTTAGAAAAGGGAAGTGGAAATGAGATATTTTAAAAAAAACTATATGTTTTCATTTTACAAGAAAATGTAAAATGAAAGAGAACGTAAATAACATACCATTTTATTCCATTAATCTTTATCAAAGTTGTGAATACAGAACCATATTTCATATTATAGAAATAAATAATCATAATTCGCGGTATCTATAAAAAACCCAAAAAAATGTCATCACGTAAATTTATATCACTCCAAAAAAGGAAAATTGTATTAATAAAATATTATTATTTTATGATAAAAATATAAAATATAATTTCAATAGGATTTATTTTATAAGAAGTAAAACACTAGTATGATATTCAATAATGAAATCATATAACATATAATGAAATGGAAAAATAGGAAAAAAATTCACATAGATGGTGAACACCAAAGTGAATATCATATATATTTATGTCTGTTTCACAATGTTTACAATGGTACATGACTATAAAATTATGTGTATATAATCAATAAAGAATCCCAACCACACAGTGAATTCATTTAAATTAAATGTTTAAACATTTCTTGTAATGTGTATAGTGTGTACAATAGCACAACTATATGAATTTTTATAATTTTTTCACATTTTGATAATGATGAAGACCTACTGTAACATATTTGAAAATATTAAATTTATAAATAATGTATATTATTAACCTAAAATTTACTATAAGTTAAAATTTAATAATGTATAAATAAGAAAGGGAATAAATCAGAAATAGATTATCCTAAGAAAAAGTTATTAGAATAATATTAAAATATCATGATAGAAATTAATGAATTCCTGTTACACATAAAAATATTTATTGGGGGATATGTACAAATATTTTCATGATAATAAAAATTCTAAATTATTTTCCATTAAAAAATTTTATTTAATGAAAAAACTTATAAAAAGGTGGTATTGTTAGAGATACCAAAAATAAATGTATTAAGCATAATAGTGTTGAACATAACATTAGTAAACAAAAAAATTGTATTAATAAAAAACCCAAGAAAATGTCATCACATAAATTTATATCACTCTAAAAAATGAAAATTCTATTAATAAAATAGAATTATTTTATGATAAATATAAAAATATAAAATTAAAATATAATTTCAATAGGAATTATTTTATAAGAAATAAAACACTAGTATGATATTCAACAATGAAATCATAGAACATATAATGAAAAGGTAAAATAGGAAAAAAATCATATAGATAGTGAACACCAAAGTGAATATCATATGTATTTTTGTATGTTTCACAATGTTTACCATGGTACATGACTATAAAATTTTGTGTATATAATCAATACAAAATCCCCACCACACAGTGAATTCATTTAAAATAAAATTTTAGACATTTCTTGTAATGTGTATACTATGTACAATAGCACAACTATATGCATTTGTATAATTGTTTCACATGGTGATATTGATGAAGACCTACTATAACATATTTGAAAATTTTGAATATATAAAAAATTCATATTATTAACCTCAAATTTACTATAAGTAAAAATTGAATAATGTTTAAATGAGTACGGGAAAAAATCAGAAATAAATTATCCTAAGAAAAAATTATTAGAACAATATGAGAATATCATGTTAGAAATTAATAAATTCTTATTAAACCTAAAATTATTTAATGGGGGAATATGTGAAAATATATTCATGATTATTAATAAACTAAATTATTTTCCACTAAAAAATGTTGGTATTGTTAGATATACCAAAAATAAAAGTATTAATCATAATAGTGTTGAACATAACATTAGTAAACATTTTTTTTAATAATAGAAAATATTATGTTTAATATTAAACATCACAATATATAGTACTAAATGTTTAAAATAATTATATATGAAACATAAAAATATTTAATGAAAATGTATTTAATCATTATAATATAATAATATTCAAAATCAATGAGGTAATAAAAATACCAAATATTTATGCCAAATTTATTGAAAAAAATAATATCATATGAAATAGTATGGATTAAAACATAATCAATTAGTATATTCCCATGATGTCTCTTTTTATCATTATTTAAATATTTGATAAGTGATTTACAGACACATAGCTAAAAACCTATATAAATTTATTAAAACATGACATAATCCAGAATAATAGATTTTGGGATTTATAAAGTAAATACCAAAAAAATTAATATGGAATTATAAATCAATCATAAATATTAAATAATGGCCTAAAATATTAGAATAAGGATTATGGAATTGTAATTAGGATTCCAATTTTTCATCAAATTTAATTTAATAAATTCTTACCCATATAATAAATTAATTAATTACATAAAGGTAAAAAAATGGAGTGGATAAAATAGGGATGTATCATAGATCTTACTACTATAGAAGATGTATTGATTAGGTCATTTTGGTGAATTTTCAATTTTTACCAAAACCAAGAACCTAAAAAGTGTTAAAAAAAATAGAAGAAATGATTAATTTTATATTTAAAGAATATGATTTAGATTATTAAAAAATGAATGCATAATTCCTATAATACTGGAAAATGGAATTCTGATAATATGTACAATGCATAATAAATAGTAAATTTTAGACAAAAAATATACAATGATACAATTAGAGAGTTAATATTGTAACAGCATACATTGAACATATAGGGGAAAAATTGAAATATATTATTACATGAGAATAGATGACATGATTATCCAATGAATTTCAAACTTTTGGTATCTAAAATTAAAAATTTCTCAGGAGATATCTTTCAAACATATGTTTTTTTAAACAATTCTTTTATCACTCAAAAAAATGTTTGGTGAAATAATAACAGTTCGGTGAGAGAAAAATAATGTACAATAAAAAAAATTGGTTTCGTTATAACTATAAGAGAATGGTTCTGGGAATGAAAGTACTGGGAATGCATGTGTTATAATTAAACAAGGCTATGGTGAACTTTAAAATGATATGAGCTTGACATTAATTTTATGAGTTCGGATGGATAAATTTTGATTACAGGACCAAGAAAAAGATGGTGGGGGCCTTCAATATCCACATTTCACCCATTATAAGGGAAAAGTAGGATGGATAAAAGATGTTTTAGGAAATTCCTATATAAATAAATCAATTTCTAACTTGAAGTTATTATACTAGATTTTCCCTGGTGCAGAACTAATCCATTTACACACAATCTTTACCATTTTGAATCCCAAAAGACTCGAGGTACCATGGCTTGATCATATATTGAAACATCATTGAGTCTCCAGGACCTCATCGTGCATACTCCATGACAACACCGTCATTAACCCAACACACTCTGGATTGCACATCCTTACTTCTAGCTCTATAACCACACCCGGTTCATGACTAGTATACTAGAATTGATTCCAAAAATTAAAATCATTCCCAAAATGGAGCACTGGATGGAATAATCCTAGAAGCCATTATTCTTAAAATCTATCCCACCCTGCACGTGAGATATATTTTACATATGTACCATAAAGGTAAAATAATAGTGTAAGTAGATGCACAATGGTGGTTCTCTATCTATGTAATAGTCATACCAAAAATTGTGAAGTTACGTAAATGTAACATGTGACTTGTACTTATTATGTAAAAGTAATATGAGATGCATATTGGATATGTAAAGGTTGATTTATATATTCATTACCTACATTAAGGTTATAAGGAAGATGACGAGATTCATAAATATACCATATGATTCCTACAACTTTATAAAGGTTTTCAATGATTTACATAACCTATGTAAAGGTAATGAGGGAGTTGTAAAGGCTATAAATAGGTAACATGAACTGATTTCAAGCACTATGTAAAGGTGATGAGGCTATTAATTAGGCTAAATTGAGATTTTAAAAACTTACATAAAGGTTGTTCAATGAACTTTTTAAAGATAAAAAAGGAAATTAATAATTCGTATAAATATTAGTTATGATGCTACAATCGATTGGATTTAAATGTGTAGTCTATTTAAACATTTTAATTTGGTTGATCACAAATAGTAAATCTATATTTTTTCATTTATAAATTAATGATGGGTTCATGTGGTCTTTTTTTATTAAGATATATAGTCGATTCATATATAAGGTTGATGTAATGGTTAATTAACTGAGTTCTAGATTTTTTAAACTCTGATGAAATGAAATTTGATGTTGCTGGTTATGAGGTTTTCAAATGAAAATTAAATATCATGATGCTATTCATTATACAAGAATGTTTTTTAATAATGTAGGAAGCTGTAATCACAAGTATATATTCATGTTAAATTCATGTTATTATCAAGGGTTGTGAAAAATAATTATATCACCAGGGCATTGTGATTTTTATAAGGTTGTTTTTGTGACCATTTTGAAAATCTTGTCCACCTATGAGAAACAGTGATCTAAGCTACACCATAGGTTATCCTATGGAACTACACAGATTCATGTAGTGGTTAATAGGTTTTAAATGGATATATATATAGGATAAGGTATGAAGATAATGGATTCATTGTTATTCAAATATCATGTTAAAATAATTTTTCGAGTCTTCATGGAATTCAATAATAAGATTAAATGAAAATAATGATCCATTTGGAAATGTTATGACTCGTGAAGAATGAGATATTTCTTAGATTTATAGAATATTAAATTTCAAATAGTATTTTAGAATAAAAGATAATAATATTCATGATATTATTTTTAATATATAGTATTACAGGTATTGAAGATGATTTTATTGAGAATATTGAGAACTAACATACATTGTGTGAGAGATTAATTTTATCCAAATACATCACAATATAGAGGGAAGAGAAGGAGATAAAACCAATATCACTTGTTTTATTGTGTACCTGTTTATTTGAGAAAATTGAGATGAACTAGATCAATAAAAATATTATAGTAGTTTTGAGAGAGAGAAAATTCATGCATAGATATTGAAGATATTGAAGAAGAAGTACAAGTGAACTCATGTTAATATAGTATGTTCATCAAGGGAGATATATTTAAGAAGTGTAATAGAAGGATCTAAGACAATAAATATATTTTTCTAAAGGTGGATCAAAGTTTTAGAAGAATCTCATGATTGGGGTTGTCACGACCCATCCTTGGGGCCCGTGCCGTGACTACCCCAAGCCTGCCTTCCATAGGCCAGGGGCTGGCGACTAGCACCGAGGCGTAAATCCCAGTAAAAAGGGAAGACATTGCCTTTGAAAAGAAAACAACCATCACAGAGCAAGAAAGCAGTAGAATTATACACTAAGTAAAAGCTGAGTACAATAGTAAGTGAGCCAGAATATAAACCCAAACTGAAAGTGAAGTACAACTGGAAAGGGAAAACAGCAACTAAAAAGTAAAGCCGCAACGTCGAGTTGTCCACTGGAAGTCCCACCTGAAGGGTGAGTACAGATAGCCTCTACAGCTCCTAAGGTCCAACGGTCCACTCCAAGTATGTCCCGCCCATTGGTCCACCTCCAGGTACCATCATGCTCTGCAAGCCTCAACCACAATCAGCGATGTCTGTCGTCTGAAACCAACACAACGTAGTGTGGGCATAGCCCGTGCAGGGGTGAGTATAAGCTACTAAGTAGGGACCCCGAGACCCCTGAAGGTCTCCCAGAATCCACAAAGGAAAGATACAATCACTATGTAACATCCGACACAGCTTAGGTATATGCCCATACATATACCTAAGTCATCAATTCTCGTTCGGCCCAAACATCCGAGTCCAAGTACAACCCAGTCCACGCAGGAAAGAAAAACGAAAACCCACACAGGATAGCATAACACATTCCACATAGGAAGCAACACATGATTCAGCTCACACAGGTACACATTATTTTTAAAGTAAGAGAGATGATCAGATGTAATCAATGATTCATCTTACTGGGACCCACGTAGGATACAAGCACTGTAGTCATCGTCGTCGAACCCACAGAGGATTCCGGTACAATTTTCATCATCATCGAACCCACATAGGATTCCAGAACGATAGTCTTCATCATCGAACCCACATAGGATTCCAGTACGATAGTCTTCATCGTCGAACCCACGTAGGATTCTAGTACGATAGTCTTCACCGTCGAACACACATAGGATTCCAGTACGATAGTCTTCATCGTCGAACCCACATAGGATTCTAGTACGATAGTATTCATCGTCGAACCCACATAGGATTCCAGTACGATAGTCTTCATCGTCGAACCCACATAGGATTCCAGTACGACTGTCTTCATAGTCAAACCCACATAGGATTCCAGTACGATAGTCTTCATCGTCGAACCCACATAGGATTCCAGTACGATAGTCTTCATCGTCAAACCCACATAGGATTCCAGTACGATAGTCTTCATCATCGAACCCACATAGGATTCATGTACGATAGTCTTCATCGTCGAACCCACATAGGATTCCAGTACGATAGTCTTCATCGTCGAACCCACATAGGATTCCAGTACGATAGTCTTCATCGTCGAACCCACATAGGATTATAGTATGATAGTCTTCATCGTCGAACCCACATAGGATTCCAGTACGATAGTCTTCATTGTCACAGTCGCAGTCGCAGCCAGCACTAGGGTTCCCGCACACAGCAAGCTCATTCGGGAGGGTCCGCTCCATGAGCCGAGAGGCTGATACATCAACTGACACATAGTCTAGAGTTGATGTATCCAAAAGTTCGGTATCATCAACAGGAACTCAACGTCGCAGACGGCGCCTCAATTGGACGCCCGGTCTGAGAGTTATTGGCTTTTTCGTCCAAGGGGCCCAGTTGGTTTTTAAGGAAAAACCAACCTGACCGTACTCCACCTGCATCCAAACATCGGGCAGAGTAAGCCAAAAAATCCTTCTCACTTAGAGGAATCCATCAAAGTCGACGGTACGTCGATCGGACGTCCGGAGCTCATGTTATGAGTGTTTCGGCTCTGAGGGCCCGGTTGGTTTCGTGAACGAACCAACCCGGCCGAACCCAAAGTATTCTGAAATCATGAGTACGATATACCGAAATGACCGCCTCGATCCATGGATCGCATCACCGCTAACGGAGAGTAGATCGGAGGCCCGTAACTCTTGATATGGGAAACATACCGAAAAGGTCTGAAAACGGGGGTCTGGGCCCGGACCGACCCGGCCCAACCCCCCTGGGTCGGCCCGAACTAGGGCGACCCGACCCGGTAGAGCACGACCCGGCCCGGCCTGGGCATGTCCTAGCCCAGCCGGCGCGGGTGCGGCCCGGCCGCCAGGGGTCGGCTCGGCCGGTTACGGCCGAGCGGCGCGGGGGTGCGCTGCCCCTGTGTGAAGGAGAGCCGCGGCCCCGCGGGGGGGGGGGGGGGCTGCTCTGTGTCACTGGACGTGGCCGGGCCACCGCATCCTGCTCCTCCGGTCCCGCACAGTCGCGGGACCGCGTTGCTGCCACTGCGGCTTCACCCACGGCGGGTCTTCCCTATAGCATCCCGTCTTTTTATAACATAACTTTTCATTCCATTACACGGAACTGAGGATCTTTAAGGTTTAGTGTCTTGGAAACAAGGAACATAAAACATGAAACAAAAAAAAAACATTCTTCTTAAACACTTGAAAGGCTTCTCCTCATGTTCACCCTAGGCTCATTACTGCATCTCATAACCTGGGGACATACATCAAAAGGAAGGGTGAGCAGAAGGCCCAGCAAGGGAAACAAGTGAAACATTTTACATATGAACTTGAGATACATCAATAAAGTCATGAAAAGAACTTTAATGCATGAAAATGAAATCATGAGGCATATCATAATAAAAATAAGAATTTTTCATAACTTGAAGATGTGGCTACATCATTTAACATAGACAATCATGAACATATCACCAAGGTCCATCCCCAAGGTGTCATTTTAAAATTACCAAGGTTATTCACCAAGGTATCGTGAAAATTGTAATCTCTAGTGGTTACATCATTACCCAATGCATTGGAGCGCTATCAGGGCGCACCCTTAAATTTGCCTTTATTATCATGTGAGCCACATATATCATCATCAAACATTTCATAAATAACCCACATAGAATAAAATAAATGGGTTTCATTTCATAATCATAACGTTTTAAAAACTGCTTTAAAGACATGATCTTTACGTCACTTTAAACCCCCGGAAAGGGAAAGCGGGTCTCATGTATGTAAATCCCAGAATTTAAAATGGAACATTTTGATATATATGTGAATACCCTTGTAGAAATAAGAGCTTTGAGTATTCACTTTATAACATAAAATAATTTTTTAGAAAAGAGAGAGGCATTTTGAGGGGAAAATTCTGCAGCATAACGGCTAAGTTTCGGGGTTTTAGAAAACATTGAAATGAGAGGGGACATGGGTCACCCTCTCATAAATGATCCATAAAACATTAGGGTGAAAGAATAAGAAGGACATATGGACATGGTAATGAAATTTTAGGGACATACCATTTGAAATGAAAAACATGGAAGAAAAAAAATAGATTTCTCTTATGAAAATTCGGCAGCCTTACGGCGTCACTTAACTTCAAAAGAAAATGATTTGACAAGATCAAATAGGGTCCCTCATCATATGATCATAAGAGATCAGTATGATAGATATATAGATAATTCCCCAACATAACAAAAAGGGACTTGAAAGAATTTACATGAAAGTAGAACTTCAAAACGAGAAGGGTGAAGAACCACTTTAAAAATTCGGCAGCCTAACGGCGCCACTTAAAACTTCAAAATACTGAATTGAAGCGATAAAATGGGGTCTCTCATCATATGATCATAAAAGATCAGTATGATAATTTAGAGATCATACCCCAACATAATAAAAAGGAACATGAAAGCCTTGAATGAAAATAGAACTTGAAAATGAGGAAGGTGAAAGAATCCCTTAAAAATTCGGCAGCCTAACGGCGCCACTTAAACATTATTAAAACGAATTGATGAGAGCAAGGGGGGGTCTCTCATCATATTAACATGAAATAGGAAGTAGGATGAATATAAAAGAACATCCTCCAACATAAGAACATGGAGTATAAAAGAAATGACATAAAAGAGATTATTTGAAAAGAAAGAGAGGGGTCAGATCCCTTACCTTAAAACGTGACTCTTGAAACTCAAAGGATTGGACCTTGAGGTCTTGGGGGCACCTTGGGAGGACTCCTTGGAAGGTAAGAAGACCAGAACTTCGTTGGGGGAGAGTTGGTAGTGAAAACTAAAGGAGGAAAGGGTGGGTATTTATAGGGAAAGTGAGGGGACAAAGCATTAATGGCCAAGAGACACCTCACTAGTGGTTTTGGCAAAACCATGGGCTTGCCCATGGTATTTTCCCATGGTATTGGCCACTTGGGACACCTCACACCTTATCTTACTATTCATAATTCGAACATATTGAATATATACTTAATACATCATTTAATGATGTCATTAAACACCCGTAACTTAAAAACTATACTTTCACTATTCACCGAAAATTCAACTTTCTCAGAATAATCCCAAAATTTCACCTTAACCAAATATCAATGCTATGATTTCAAAAATGAACTCCATTTTATAAAAATAATTTTCTAAATATTTTTAATTTTATTTTTAAATAAATACACTATTCATCGAAAATTCAATTTTTTCAGAAAAATCCCCAAAAATTACCATAACATAATATCGATGCTCTGAGTTCAAAAATAAAGTCATTTTTATAAAAATAATTTTCTAATTATTTTTAATTAAATTTTTAATTAAAAAACACTATTCACCCGAAAAAACTAATACTTGAATAATAATTAATGAAACCGTTATTTAACTATTTTATTGAATCACATTACTTAATCAAGGTGCCTAGATTATTTTAAAACTTTCTTTAAGTGAGATTACTAATCCATTTGGTCATATTACTAATCCTAATCATAAAATCACTATTCATAATTTACTATTCATCAAAAATCAAGTTGGTCTTATTAGACTCTAAATTTAGTACTGAACATAATTGCAGAAGACCATTTTTCGAAAATCATTACACATTTTTAATTATTTAGGGTTTACATAAACATATTTAAAATATCCTTTTTCTAAAATTCATCAAAAATCTTCATACTATATTTATTCGGTCATTTCATAATTCTTAAACTTCATCATAAGAATAAATCCCAATTTTTATTTAAAACAAGGATTACACAAGGTAGTTACGGTCTCGTTACATAACCCCTTATAATACCAGTATAGGACCTAAGATTAAGGTGTGCTAGGGTGATAGAAGCTTGGGGCGGCTCAGTCAACATTGCCCGAGTAGTAATTTCTATCAGTTTGAACTTCTCACGAAGGCGATTCTGTTCCAACTTCACATGATGAAGTTCGGCTTGGATTTGATCCAGAGCAAAGCCCAGTGGTGCTACCTCCTTCCCAAGCTCTGTTAGATGGGCTTTGATCGGTCCAAGACTACTATGTGAGGCCATCGAATCTTCTTTCTATAATATTTTACCAAGATTACTTATATTTAGAGTCAATAATCAAAACATTTTGTTCACAGCGGTCATGTTGACCGATGGTTATATAATAGTCAAAACCCACTGATCTCATTTTAATTATAATCATGTTTATCAAATAAAACATTTTTGTTGAGTATAACAATAACACATAAAATTAGGAAACAAAATTTATTTAAAAATTTCGGGTCGTTACAATCTTCCCCCCTTAAGAAATTGCGTCCTCGCAATTTTAAAATTGGGTTTTGAAATTTCATTGAAAGTCCCACATCGGAAAAGGAGTCAGTAAAACTATTCCTTTAAAATAAATAAAGGGAAGTACAAAGGTCACCCGAGTTAACCCACACTAGGGTTCCATGTAGGAAAACATGGACATGGAGGAGAAAACAAAGGGTCAAGTTCTGAGGGAGAGTGATAGAGAACATGATTAGGAGAAAGTTAACCATGAGAAAATCCCAAACTTATGATGTGTGTAAACGGTCTTTGATTACCTAGTAGGAAACGTAAAACAACAACATTTTTGTTTTACGTTTCTTTTCATAATTTTGAGGATTTCATTTACTACATAGAACAAAAACATAAGAAAATATACCTACCTTCAAGTAGAGTTTCATCCTTTAACAAGTCCCTAACAACACTAATCTTTTCTCCAAATGATGAGAATTCAAAAACACTTGGTCTCATAAAAGCACAAGAATCATCTTCTATAGAATCACATAATCTACAAAAGATTAACTATCTATTTCTTCTATCTTTAAAAATTATCCCAAAAACAGAAAGGTTAAGGTAAAACAACTCTTCAAAAAGAAAGAATCCCATAGGAATGGAAACTACATTTAAATCATCAAAGTTCCATGGTACTACCCAAAGTTCATCATAGACCATTCCATAAATTACGGTCCTTAAAATTCCTCAAAACAAACCAAACTAAGATTGAAACCCAAATACAATAAGTATTTGATAACATAGTCTTCCAAAACAACTTCATTGTTCATCTCCAGACAACATCAACCACTCCTAACATCTTATAAAAAAGTAGCTAACCTAAACATATTTTACCCAAGATAGGATAGTCATTCCCATAAGTAACCTAAATTACTATAAGTTCACCTTAAATTCATCGATTCTTCAAAATATAAGTCAACCTTACTCCTCAATGAAAATACCGTAGTAATCTATTTACCTTGATCAAATATGGTTCCCAAAATAATGAACGTCTTCCAAAATAATAATCATATTTTAATCCCCTAATCATCCCTGTCATATTTATAAGAAAATTGTCGCATTTCCTATCACATTGGTTGTCGGAACATGTTCTTCCATTTCCCACCATTAACTAAGAAGAGAAAGCATAATTAGGGGCTTAAGTACTTAGCTAATAATCATGAAAAGGAACTGAAAGCATATAAGGATAACTTGTATATGAAAGGTATACCCTAACTTGTGATCTCCTAGGTTCCCATCTAGGTTATGAATGATCATATATTCTTATGTGAACCTTTATTTTATTTTATCTTTGTTCCTTTAACAATGGTTCATACCAAGCTTATGAATTTACCAAAGCATATCCCCCAGGAGTGTCGTAACCAAGAGTGAAGCAAGGCCCGTTGTCGTGTACCAGTTCCCGTTCGAGTCTATCTCAAAGCGGTGTTTTCGGGTTTTACCCCTATGTACATCTGTGCCAGAGCCACCTCTACCTGCTCGTATCCAGACAGGGATGTATTTGCTTGGCAACCCCTTACTCAATACTCACCAAAATACCAGGAAGATTTCCTATATTAAACTTTTCTATAGGGTTCCTCCTAGAGTTTTCATATCCTAATTTCCACAAATAACTAAACCATCCTTTGATACCAACTATAGCATCCCGTATTTTTATAACATAACTTTTCATTCCATTACACGGAACTGAGGATCTTTAAGGTTTAGTGTCTTGGAAACAAGGAACATAAAACATGAAACAAAAAAAAACATTCTTCTTAAACACTTGAAAGGCTTCTCCTCATGTTCACCCTAGGCTCATTACTGCATCTCATAACCTGGGGACATACATCAAAAGGAAGGGTGAGCAGAAGGCCCAGCAAGGGAAACAAGTGAAACATTTTACATATGAACTTGAGATACATCAATAAAGTCATGAAAAGAACTTTAATGCATGAAAATGAAATCATGAGGCATATCATAATAAAAATAAGAATTTTTCATAACTTGAAGATGTGGCTACATCATTTAACATAGACAATCATGAACATATCACCAAGGTCCATCCCTAAGGTGTCATTTTAAAATTACCAAGGTTATTCACCAAGGTATCGTGAAAATTGTAATCTCTAGTGGTTACATCATTACCCAATGCGTTGGAGCGCTATCAGGGCGCACCCTTAAATTTGCCTTTATTATCATGTTATCCACATATATCATCATCAAACATTTCATAAATAACCCACATAGCATAAAATAAATGGGTTTCATTTCATAATCATAACGTTTTAAAAACTGCTTTAAAGACATGATCTTTACGTCACTTTAAACCCACGGAAAGGGAAAGCAGGTCTCATGTATGTAAATCCCAGAATTTAAAATGGAACATTTTGATATATATGTGAATACCCTTGTAGAAATAAGAGCTTTGAGTATTCACTTTATAACATAAAATAATTTTTGAGAAAATAGAGAGGCATTTTGAGGGGAAAATTCTGCAGCATAACGGCTAAGTTTCGGGGTTTTAGAAAACATTGAAATGAGAGGGGACATGGGTCACCCTCTCATAAATGATCCATAAAACAGTAGGGTGAAAGAATAAGAAGGACATATGGACATGGTAATGAAATTTTAGGGACATACCATTTGAAATGAAAGACATGGAAGAAAAAAAAATAGATTTCTCTTATGAAAATTCGGCAGCCTTACGGCGTCACTTAACTTCAAAAGAAAATGATTTGACAAGATCAAATAGGGTCCCTCATCATATGATCATAAGAGATAAGTATGATAGATATAGAGATAATTCCCCAACATAACAAAAATGGACTTGAAAGAATTGACATGAAAGTAGAACTTCAAAACGAGAAGGGTGAAGAACCACTTTAAAAATTCGGCAGCCTAACGGCGCCACTTAAAACTTCAAAATACTGAATTGAAGCGATCAAATGGGGTCTCTCATCATATGATCATAAAAGATCAGTATGATAATTTAGAGATCATACCCCAACATAATAAAAAGGAACATGAAAGCCTTGAATGAAAATAGAACTTGAAAATGAGGAAGGTGAAAGAATCCCTTAAAAATTCGGCAGCCTAACGGCGCCACTTAAACATTCTTAAAACGAATTGATGAGAGAAAGGGGGGGTCTCTCATCATATGAACATGAAATAGGAAGTAGGATTAATATAAAAGAACATACTCCAACATAAGAACATGGAGTATAAAAGAAATGACATAAAAGAGATTATTTGAAAAGAAAGAGAGGGGTCAGATCCCTTACCTTAAAACGTGACTCTTGAAACTCAAAGGATTGGACCTTGAGGGCTTGGGGGCACCTTGGGAGGACTCCTTGGAAGGTAAGAAGACCGGAACTTCGTTGGGGGAGAGTTGGTAGTGAAAACTAAAGGAGGAAAGGGTGGGTATTTATAGGGAAAGTGAGGGGACAAAGCATTAATGGCCAAGGGACACCTCACTAGTGGTTTTGGCAAAACCATGGGCTTGCCCATGGTATTTGCCCATGGTATTGGCCACTTGGGACACCTCACACCTTATCGTACTATTCATAATTCTAACATATTGAATATATACTTAATACATCATTTAATGATGTCATTAAACACCCGTAACTTAAAAACTATACTTTCACTATTCACCGAAAATTCAACTTTCTCAGAATAATCCCAAAATTTCACCTTAACCAAATATCAATGCTATGATTTCAAAAATGAACTCCATTTTATAAAAATAATTTTCTAAATATTTTTAATTTTATTTTTAAATAAATACACTATTCATCGAAAATTCATTTTTTTCAGAAAAATCCCCAAAAATTACCATAACATAATATCGATGCTCTGAGTTCAAAAATAAAGTCATTTTTATAAAAATAATTTTCTAATTATTTTTAATTAAATTTTTAATTAAAAAACACTATTCACCCGAAAAAACTAATACTTGAATAATAATTAATGAAACCGTTATTTAACTATTTTATTGAATCACATTACTTAATCAAGGTGCCTAGATTATTTTAAAACTTTCTTTAAGTGAGATTACTAATCCATTTGGTCATATTACTAATCCTAATCATAAAATCACTATTCATAATTTACTATTCATCAAAAATCAAGTTGGTCTTATTAGACTCTAAATTTAGTACTGAACATAATTGCAGAAGACCATTTTTTGAAAATCATTACACATTTTTAATTATTTAGGGTTTACATAAACATATTTAAAATATCCTTTTTCTAAAATTCATCAAAAATCTTCATACTATATTTATTCGGTCATTTCAAAATTCTTAAACTTCATCATAAGAATAAATCCCAATTTTTATTTAAAACAAGGATTACACAAGGTAGTTACGGTCTCGTTACATAACCCCTTATAATACCAGTATAGGACCTAAGAGTAAGGTGTGCTAGGGTGATAGAAGCTTGGGGCGGCTCAGTCAACATTGCCCGAGTAGTAATTTCTATCAGTTTGAACTTCTCACGAAGGCGATTCCGTTCCAACTTCACATGATGAAGTTCGGCTTGGATTTGATCCAGAGCAAAGCCCAGTGGTGCTACCTCCTTCCCAAGCTCTGTTAGATGGGCTTCGATCGGTCCAAGACTACTAGGTGAGGCCATCGAATCTTCTTTCTATAATATTTTACCAAGATTACTTATATTTAGAGTCAATAATCAAAACATTTTGTTCACAGCGGTCATGTTGACCGATGGTTATATAATAGTCAAAACCCACTGATCTCATTTTAATTATAATCATGTTTATCAAATAAAACATTTTTGTTGAGTATAACAATAACACATAAAATTAGGAAACAAAATATATTTAAAAATTTCGGGTCGTTACATTCCCGCCGGAGTACCGGGCGCCGCCGCTTCCTGGGGGCCGGCCACCGGTGCTGTCGTGCCGGCGTGGCATGCCGGCGGGAACTTCTGCGGACCACCGGACGTGCTCCGGTGGTCCATTTTGCCTACGGTTTGCGCATACGGCTCTCTCGGGATCCGAATATTGCTGTGAAGGCCTCTAATCGGCATTTCGATCCCATTTCGAAAACGCCATTAATCCACGCATCAACGAAAAACTGCGGAGGGTTGTCGGGCTGTGTTTGTTTGGCCCGTATCCTCTGTGTTAGGTGATAACAATTTGGAATAATATTCAACACATGAAAACATAACAAGACACAATTTTAATATTAAAATTGAACCTAGTTTCCAAAATGAAACTCCAGTAAATAAAAATTCTCGTCCCGCATATAAAAACAAATGCGGATCAACTTGATGATGAGTTAATCCAGGTTCTTTGTTTTAGAATGAAACAATCATGGGAATAAATATTATTCTCAATTAAAACCCCTACGTCAAGCGTTTTCATCGAACGCGAGCTCGTCGTGGAATTAACTATCGCGGAAGAAGAGGATCGTCACGTCGCAAAGGGGGTGTCTCATCGTCGTGGTACACGGCGTCGCGTCGTCAAACTCGATCGGTTGTTGATCGAAGTTCATCACGGGGAAGGAACGTTAGGGAAGAAGTGTCGGCGTCGCGGTACTCGGCATCACGTCATCGATCTCCGAGGGCTCGGTGTTCTTCGTCACCCTTTCGTCGGAGGTCGTCGTTCTTTTCATTCTTCGCGTTCTTCGCGTTCTTCGCGTTCTTCGCGAAGGAGGATGAAGATCTTTAGAGATTCTCCAAAGGTTTAACCCAATATCAAGATAATAAAATAATTCTTCATCTTATTTTATTATCAACTAAAGAATTTGAAAAAATAAAGATAAGAAACGAACAACTAATTCAAAGAATTAATTGTAAAATTTAACTGCCCAAGTAAATGGGGTATTTCATAACCAAAAAAAACACATAGTTGACCTTCATTAAAAAGAGGTTTTCGCGGGTGCGTTACTTAGAGGAAAAGAAATAGTGGGGCTCGTGCGGGCCCCACATCACAAATATCCTACCAATAGGGTAGGATATTTTGGGTTACACCCTAACCGCTTCAACTTTGCTTAAGTGGCTTTAAGTGGCTTTATGTGGCTTTGAGTGAAATAAAAAAAAGATGTCGCACCACTTTATTTTATTTTTTTCACTTAACCCCAAAAATTAAAAACCACACCCAAGAAAACGCAACTCTGGAAGAGGCGTTTCTAAGCAAGTATCGGCATTGTGATTCCATCAGTGCCCTCTAAATTTGATTCCGAGCACCGGTTCAAAAGTTAGGAAAACCCGCTCGATCGTTCACTAAACATACCCGAGCCAAACTTCGAAAAATGATTCCGGGCACACCGGGCCTCAGAATCAGGTGCCGTTAGAAACTGCGTTCTTGTAAAATTATAAAGAAAATTAAGAAAAAAATTTCCTTGAAATTTATGGGTTTTTACATCACTCCCACCACAGGGCTTTACGTCCCCGTAAAGATACATCATAAACTAGGGAAACAAAAGTAGGTACTGAGCACGCATCTGAGCCTCCCGCTCCCAAGTGCTCTCCTGGAGGTTCCCGTGCTGCCATCTGATGCGCACAAGAGGAATCAACCTTCCACGTAGGACCCGCTCCTGTCGATCCTCAATCTCTACTGGGACCTCCGAAAAAGTCACCCCATGATCAACACCCAGCTCCCCATGGTCGATGATATGTGTCGGGTCGTACACGTATCTCCTCAGCTGAGATACATGGAAGACGTCATGCACCCGGTGCAACTAAGGTGGTAGATCCAGGCAATAAGCCACCTCGCCAATCCTACTGAGGACTTGCAATGGTCCGATGAAGCGTGGAGACAACTTGCCGCCTCAGACAAATCTTCATAACTCATGTCGAGGTGTGAACCGTAAGGAAACATGGTCGCCATCCTCGAACTCTAGTGGTCTCCGCCTCCTGTCAGCACAAGACTTTTCTTGGCTCTGAGCTGTCCTCGTCCGCTCATGGATGACTTGGACCTTTCTAGTCCGACTCGAGCTGCTGAGATTTCTTCTTTGCCGAGAAGAGAAATCCGGTCGCATCCCCTGGATGAACCACGTTCTTCGCCTAATGCAGTCAATCCCTTCATGGATGATACAATCTCATACCAAGGATGACGTCGTAAGGCCTCGACGCTACTACCAAGAGATCCAACCGTTACTCTCGCCTCCAAGGGTTGAGTCACACTGTCGGCATCTGTGTGTGGTCACTGGGTCTCCTCCAGTAGGTATCTCAAGTGAGGTTCAAGTCAAAGGTTTTTAAACCAGAACCTCTTAGTAACAACACAAAGAGAGGACAGGAAGGTAAACACCAAAAGAAAGGTGTCTTTTTATTACTGGAGCTCAATGTACAAAGACACAAAGAACCATAAAAAAAACATCAACAGAGCTAGAAGAAACATGAAAAAAAGTCTCCAGGTCTGGAACTAGTCCCGCTCCTGTCCATCTTCTCCCGAAGCTCCATGATCATAGGCCTCAACTGCCTGAAGCTGAGCTCTTCCCTGTCCACCTGTTCCCTGCAGTCGGGGTGGTCTCCTAGGTGGTGGTGGTGGTAAGGCCTCAAAGCGTCGTCCACCACCCGCTGCTCGGCCAGCTCATTTGCCTCGCCCGCCTGCTCCCTGCGAACCGTCATGGTCAAACCTCTTCCTGGGAGGTCCCTCTACCACATGTTCTTCATCAGCAGGGCGAGTCGCGCAGTCTCGAGCCATGTGACCATGCCCGCCGCATGCGTAGCATTGCCTGATCCTCGAGTATATGGCTCTTCTTCGTGTGGCCCGCACAACCGAATCATCACCCTGAGATTTCCCATCTGAAGGTCTGGCCCGCTTGGACCTCTACGTCTCCTGTCGACTGCCAGCTGTAGAAGACTCCACTACGGGTCGTCCTGTGGAGGGTCCTACCGCTGGTGCCTGCTCGGCGAGGAAACTCTCCACTAAAAGGGCTCTCTCCAACACCTCTGCCTGCGTCGGAATGTTGAGGGAGATCATCGAGGCCCTGATCTCATGCCTCAGTCCCTGCTCAAAGGTCCGGGCCCAAAAGAATGGATCTCGTACGCTATCGATGGAGTAGCGTGAGATATCAGTGAATCTGGGAGGGTCCTGCCACTGGGACGAACTCCGAGCGGAAGATGCTCTTAGTGGAAGATGATCTCAAAGTCCGTCCAGAGGAGAGATGCCTCATTGTGCACCTGAAGCATCAAGCTCCACCATATTCCTACTGTCGCGTGCAGGAGGCTCGCTGTGAGGATCACCATGAGGTCTGCTGGTGTCCTCACTAACCTAAAAACCCGTACAACTGCCTCCAGCCAGTCCTCAGCGGCCTGAGGGTCCATCTCCCCGCGGAACCTGGGCGGTCGCTAGCGCTGAAACTCGTGCAGTGCACTAAGGCGACTTGAATCGTCATCAGCTGGGGCTGGTAGCATCGGTGGCTCGGCGGGTATAGGTTTCGCCAGTGCCTCAGCTGTCAAAGGGCCATGTACTGAGTCATCGTCGCTCAGTGGGCTCTCGCCACGCACAACGCTCGGAACCCTAGCTGGCTGCCATCGTGGGGCCATCCTAAAAAGAGACAGGTGTGCCACGGTCAGAAAAGTATACCTGGTGAGCTGACACAAAGTAATCACAAGGAAAACTTGAAACACACATGCAATCAATGTTTTCGTGCATTAAGTCGGAAATCAGAAGTCAGGGTCCTGGTTTACGGATACGTCGGCCGCCGCACCAACACTGGACTCCTTGGACTGATAACCACACCCAATACGCTTAACACTATTGCTTCACATAGAAAAAGATTAGATTCCCAAGTTCTGTGGTAGAACAGAACTCCTCTAATACCAATTTGTCACGACCCGTCCTCGGTGCCCGTGCCGTGACTACCCCAAGCCCGCCTTCCATAGGCCAGGGGCTGGCGACTAGCACCAAGGCGTGAATCCCGGTAAAAAGGGAAGGCACTGTCTTTGAAAAGTAAATAACCACCATATAGCAAGTAAGCAGTAGAAGTATACTCTAAGTAAAAGCTGAGTACAACTGTAAGGGGGCCAAAATACAAACCCAAACTGAATGTGAAGTACAACTGGAAAGGGAAAACATCAACTGAAAAGTAAAGCCACAACGTCAAGCTGTCCATTGGAAGTCCCACCTGAAGGGTGAGTACAGATAGCCTCTACAGCTCCTCGGGTCCAACCATCCATTCCAAGTACGTCCCGCCTAGTGGTCCTCCTCCAGGTATCATCCTGCTCCGCAAGCCTCAACCATGATCAGCGTTGTCTGTCGTCTGCAACCAACACAACGTAGTGTGGGCATAGCCTGTGCAGGGGTGACTATAAGCTACTCAGTAGGGACCCTGAGACCCCCGAAGGTCTCCCAGAATCCAAAAAGGATAATCCACAAAGGAAAGATACAATCACGAAGTAACATCCGACACGGCTTAGGTATATGCCCATACATATACCTAAGTCATCAATTCTCGTTCGGCCCCAACATCCAAGTCCAAGTACAACCCAGTCCACACAGGAAAGAAAAACATAAACCCACACAGGATAGCATAACACATTCCACATAGGAAGCAACACAGGATTCAGCTCACACAGGTACACATCATTTGTAATGTAAGAGAGATGATCAGATGTAATCACTGATTCATCTTACTGGGACCCACGTAGGATACAAGCACTTTAGTCATCGCCGTTGAACCCACAGAGGATTCCAGTACAATTGTATTAATCGTCGAGCCCACATAGGATTCCAATACGATAGTCTTCATCGTCGAACCCAAATAGGATTCTAGTACGATAGTCTTCATCGTCGAACCCACATAGGATTCCAGTACGACAGTCTTCATTGTCGAACCCTCATAGGATTTCAGTATGATAGTCTTCATCATCGAACCCACATAGAATTCCAGTACGATAGTCTTCATCGTCGAACCCACATAGGATTCCAGTATGATAGCCTTCATCGTCGAACCCCCATATGATTCCAGTACGATAGTCTTCATCATCACAGTCGTAGTCGTAGCCAGCACTAGGGTTCCCGCACACAGCAAGCTCGTTCAGGAGGGTCCTCTCCACGAGCCCAGAGGCTGATACATCAACTAACACATAGTCCAGAGTTGATGTATCCAAAAGTTCCGTATCATCAACAAGAACTCAATGTCGCAGAGGCGCATCAATTGGATGCCCGGTCAGAGAGTTATTTGCTTTTTCGTCCTAGGGGCCCGGTTAGTTTTTAAGGAAAAACCAACCCAACCGTACTCCACCTACATCCAAACCTCGGGCGTAGTAATCCAAAAGATCCGTCTCACTTAGAGGAATCCATCAAAGTTGACTTTACGTCGATCGGACGTCCGGAGCTCAAGTTAAGAGTGTTTCCGCTCCGAGGGCCCATTTGGTTTCGTGTACGAACCAACCCGGCCGAACCCAAAGTATTCCAAACCCTTGAGTACGATATACCAAAACGACCGTCTCGATCCAAGGATCGCATTGACGCAGACGGCGCATCGATCGGAGGCTCGTAGCTCAAGATACGGGCAAAAGACTGAAAAGGTCCGAAAACGGGGGTCTGGGCCCGGACTGACCCGGCCCAACCCCCCCAGGTTCGACCCGACCCGGGTCCAGGTCCGACCCAGCCTGGGCGCGACTCGGACTGACCGGCGCGGGCGTGGCCCGACCGCCAGGGGTTGGCTCAGCCGGTTATGGCCGAGCGGCGCGGGGGTGCGCTGCCCCCGCGTGAAGGAGAGCCGCGACCCTGCTTGGGGGCCGCTCTGTGTCACCGGACGCGGCCGGGCCGCCGCGTCCCGCTCCTCTGGTCCCACTCGGTCGCAAGACAATGCTTCCGCCACCGCGGCTTCAGCCGCGACCGGTCTTCCCGGTGGCGCGCCGGGCGCCGCCGCTTCCTGGCGGCCGGCCGCTGCCAGCCGCCGCCTCCGGCGTGGCGCGCCGGCGGGAAGTTCCGCAGACCACCGGACGCGCTTCAGTGGTCCGTTTTGCATGCGGTTTGCGCCTATGGCTCTCTCGGGATCCGATCTTTGCTGCGAAGGCCTCCAATCTCCATTCCGATCCCATTTCGAAAATGACATTAATCCACGCATCAATGAAAAACTGCGGAGGGTTGTCGGGCTGTGTTTGTTTGGCCTGCACCCTCCGCGTTAGGAGATAACAATTGGGAATAATATTAAACACATGAAAACATAACAAGGCACAATTTTAATATTAAAATTGAACCTAGTTCCCAAAAAGAAACTCCCGTAAATAAAAATTCCCGTCCCGCATATAAAAACAAACGCGGATCAACTTGATGATGAGTTGATCCAGGTTCTTTGTTTTTGAATGAAACAATCATGGGAATAAATATTATTCTCAATTAAAACCCCTACCTCATGTTTTGTAATCAAACGCAAGCTCGTCGCGGAATTAACAGTCGCGGAATAAGAGAATTGTCGCGTCGCGAAAGGGGGCGTCGCGTCATCACGGTACACGGCGTCGCATCGTCAAACTCGATCGGTTGTTGATCAAAGATCGTTGCGGGGAAGGAACGTCACGGAAGAAGCGTCGGCATCGCGGTACTCGGTGTCGCGTCGTCGATCTCCGAGGGCTCGGTGTTCTTTGTCACCCTTTCGTCGGAGGCTGGCGTTCTTCACGTTCTTCGCGTTCTTCACGAAGGAGGATGAAGATCTTTAGAGATTCTCCCAATATTTAACACAACATCAAGATAATAAAATAAGTCCTTATCTTATTTTATTATCAACTAAAGAATTTGAAAAAACAAAGATAAGAAACGAACAATTAATTCAAATAATTAATTGTAAAATTTAACTGGCCAATTAAATGGGGGCATTTCTTAACCAGAAAAAAAAAGCATAGTTGACCTTCATTAAAAGGAGGTTTTCGCAGGTGCGTTTCTTAGAGGAAAAGAAACAGTGGGGCTCATGCGGGCCCCACCTCACAAATATCCTACCAAGAGGGTAGGATATTTTGGGTTGCACCCTAACCGCTTCAACTTAGCTTAAGTGGCTTTAAGTGTCTTTAAGTGGCTTTGAGTGAAATAAAATAAAGTTGTCGCACCACTTTATTTTATTTTCTTCACTTAACCCCAAAAATTAAAAACCACACCCGAGCAAATGCAACTCCGGAAGAGGAATTTCTAAGCAAGTACCAGTGCGGCGATTCCATAGGTGCCCTCAGAATTCAATTCTGAGCACCCGTTCAAAATTTAGGAAAACATGCTCGTTCGTTCACTGAACGTACCCGAGCCAAACTTCGGAAAATGATTCCAGGCACACCGGGCCTCTGAATCAGGTGTTTTCAGAAACTGCGTTCTTCTAAAATTCCAAAGAAAATTAAGGAAAACATTTCCTTGATATTTATGGGTATTTATAGGGGTGTCTAACTATTTTTCAAATTTCTATGATTTCAATGTCTAACTAATCAATATAAAATTGAAATTAGGGTATCTAACCAATTCCTAGAAAATTTCCACTCAGGTGTATAACAACTTGTGTCTGAATTTTATAGAAAGGAGTGGTAATTTTTCATAACTTTTAAATAATATGAGTTTTGATATTTCTTATTATCAATACATATGAGGTGGGGTTGTGAGATATTATTGATAGGATCAAGAACTTTAATAGTCTCAAGATATTGACTTTTTAATAATAATAATTTTCAAAAGTATTCAACCAATTCAGCACCCCCACCCCTTAGTTATCCTCTGACCTTGGGAACTGCATAAAACCTGATGAAAATACCTACTTCATTATAAGAATATTTAAGAAAAGGAAAATTGTGGGTGTATGGGTTATAGTGGATGATGGTAGAAATTGTGACACGATAAAACGTTTTCCGTGTACCTCAAGAATTACCACTTATGAGAGAGACCAATCACATAATAAATTTTAAATAAGGGGTAGATATAGTCCACATTTAACCTTATAGACATGTTTATTTCTTGAAGAATGAGATTTAAAAACGTGTTTATGTAATTTTAGTATAGGTTTTCATCACCACAAACCCATTAATTAGCCCAATAATATGAGTAAAGAAAAAAATCATAAGTAGGATAATGATTATAGATTAATAAGAATTAAGTAGATTTGTAGTGCTAGAAAAATACCTAATTCAAGAAACATAAGAGTTGATGTATGAATTTCAAAGACATAAATACTTCAAAATGGTTTATTTGAAATCTTATTTTCACCTAGTATAGATGAAATAGTGTTATATTGGGAAGGCTATGTTAAAAACCCAATTTATGGATTATGAATACCTTTTTATTCCTATCATTTTGATGAATGTACCTACAAATTTTGAACCTATTATGAATACAGTATTTTGATCTTTTATAAGGAAAAGTGTTTTGGTGTTCTTTAGTGATATACTAATGTATAGTAAATGAAATAATTAACTCCTAGAGAATGTGTAATAATTTCTACAAATAATGGGAGAAAATGTATTTGTTTTGGAGAAGAAGAAGTGTTCTTTCAGAAGGAGGTCTATAGAGTGTTTATGAAATATAATTGTAGGTGATTTAGTTGTCATTGATCATAGAAAATAGGAGGCAGTTAAATTTTGGAGTCGTCATAATAATTTTAATTAAGTGACAAGATTTTATTGATAATTGGATACATTAAAATTTTTTCATGGATTATGGAATGATTGAACGACCCCTAACAATATTGAATAAGAAGTTCGGGTTTAAATAGACACATGAAACTCAAGAAGTATTTGACACACTTAATAAATACATTATTAATTCCCTAGTTTTATTCATGTTATATTTTTACAAGAGATTTGAAGTAGAGAGTGATGCCTCCAGTTAAGGAGTTGGAGTTGTGTTAACATAGGAAGTGTGGCCTCTTTGCTATTTTGGGATGGTGTTATCTGATTTTTTTTGTAAAATCAGTATATAAAAATAATATTAATGATTTAGTGCTTGTAATAAATCACTAGATACAATATTTTATGGGAATTTAGTTTTAGTTATACACAAATCATTGGCTTCATATACATTTTCATAATCAAAGTGTAGTTTCAATTGATCATCAGTGCTATTGAGCTAAATTACAGGGATTTGATTTTATAGTGATTTACAATATGGGGAAATTTTATTATGTTTCTGATGTTCTATAGAATATTATTCATGGAGGAGATTATATATACTTTTAAATTTAATAACCCAATTGGGTGGATCTTTATGTGTTTAAAGAATATTTAATGAAAGAGTTGAGACTAAAGGAAATTTTTAGTATGTTGCAATGTGGTTGTGTCACAATTCCAATATATTATTTTTGAAATAGATTCATATTTAGAAGAACTGATTGGTATTACCAAAATGATCAATTTTTATTCCATTGATTTTACAAAATTAGTAGTACTAGTGTAACCTGGTCCTTGGATGAAGTTAAGACAATTGTTGCTAGCCCATACTATAAAACTGGCTGCAAATCTGACTAGGCACTATTACAATGATGACAGATTGTACCAGAGTAGTCCATCGATACGGATAGGAAATTAAGGTAGTGAAATCTTATTCAATATGTATTTATAGTGTCTTGGAAATTAGTTTTGTTGGTATTGTATATACTTGTTCTTCTTTCCCCGGGTTGCTATAACACAATAGACTTACTCTTATTTTGGTGGTACTATTGCACTATTTTCTTTTTGAGCTCATTTAAATCTTGGTTTTTATTATGAGATTGTACTTTTTAATTTCTTCTCTCAATTTTGGTGAATTGGTTTTTTCTATCCTTGGGGAAAAGGATTTATTCCCTAATAATAAAAACTTTTTTCTTTTGTGTTCTTATTATTCTTCTTCATTTTATATTTTTCTCAAAATTTATCTCATTTTCAAGATCATTCATCTTCGTTTCCTTAGAGATTTTGTAGTATCATATATCAAAGGATGAGTTCTAAAATAAATGTTGGATTTATAAAATTAAAAAAGTGAAATGTAAATATGAAAGTTTAAAATAAATCACATCAACAAAAATGTCATTTGTTACTGGGGGGAAGTAATCAAAGACTATCATTATCATAAAAAGGCCACCTTCTACTTCTAGGTGTAAAATTGATGGATATAATGAAGATGGAGTGGGAGATACTAGATCTACAATTTATAGGGGGTTTTCCATATGTTATCCAAAAATGTAGTGTTCAGCATCATAGAGGAGAAGAATATTGTTGTATCCCATCCCATTTAGCCATCCAAACAGTGCTACAGGTTGAGTTCCATGGGGCCTTATGTGTGCCTCCCCATATACCAAAGGCTACCGACTAGTAGGGAGGGTGTAAGAGGTTATATTCGGGAGATTATACCCTCTAGAGGTGATAATAATAATGGTCCATATAAAAATATAAGAATAAGAAAAGAAAGACGAATACACTAGACCAATAACCTTCCCATTAAATAAGCATAGAATATAGCAGCATCAATAATAAATAAACTCAAACATTCAACCTTTAGAAGAAATCATCACAAAATACCATTTTCAAAATATGCATCCAAGATAGGCCATACAGGACTATAAATAAAGAAGGGTCACTCGTGGATGACCTCGATATGTATATATAATATAATGTTGATACATAAAAGAACAAAAGAGAAAACTTCAACTGAGGAATGACCCCATGGTCCCTTCCCTTCCATCACATGAAAATTTAATAACTAAGATCCATCTCTTGAGCTTAAAACTTTATGTGAATGAAAATACATAAAGTTTACACACTTTCCAAAAGGGGTAGTGTATGGTGTGAGAAAGAATCTTAGTAGGACACCACCAAAGTGTACCTATACTATGCCTATGATTGATCATGTGTACTAAAATATAAATAAAATATTACATGTGCATCATATTTTATTACCTTATTCCGTTATGCTTAAAAACTACAGTAAAGAAATCACATTCTTCAGCCAATGACAGTATAACTATAGGGGTGATGGTCCTTATCATTCACCCAAGGTATCCCCTGATGAGAATAAATTTAGATTAACCCTCAGGTTCCATCACTAAAAGAATCCATTGGAAAATCTTACCAATCAACACCTCGTGTCCAACCAAGATCTGACGTCCCGAATGCATTCCTCAATCAAGTACCAGGTCCCATAGACCTCAGCTTGAAATCACCCAACGGCTCTAATCCCAACATCCTGAGGCACAGTGATACATATCCTCAAAATAATAACACTATCATATCAAAATTCAATTTTCCAAGGAATGATAATGTCTATCCTCCCAAATAAATCATGGCCCAACAGCCTCAGTATAAGGTGAGCCTCTACCCCCAGTCGAAAGTCTCAACACTATCAACCTATGGATCCTCACCATCCTTGTGGATTTCTCTGGAAAAAACCTCCAAAAATCACTATAAGACTCATCTAACAAAGGCCTCTACCCACATAAGTGGTCAATACCACCTCATCACTTGAGTCCTTTCTATGTGTACACAAATCAAAATGGTGCATTGGATAGCACTGGTGAGTGGATATAACAAAATATGTCCCTAATAAAAATCATCTAGAACCTTATTTCCCTAGTAACATGTCACTCAATTTGGTGTTCATCAGCATATAATATCACCCTATCCATGACTGTAGCCTTGCAACCTTGTCGATTCAATTTGACAACCATGTTTCATATCCTGTGATTATCATCAATCATACATTTCGTTCCTCACCAAAATTGGATATTATACCTCCACATACCAGATAGATAATTACATCTAAATCATCGTTCTAATCCCATCATGTTCCCATGGAACGTAAAAAATTCATAAAAATATTATAATACAATTCAATTTAATAAAACTAAGGCACCGGACCTAACCTTCCCATGTTTTCTACGACCTCAAACCTAACATTTCATGAATAAACATGGTTAGGTAATATGCAGAAAACATCCCACAATTTCATATAATTAATTTAACAAAAAAAATTCAAATTATTAGGGTCTCTCTCAGTTAACACTCATGACGCTTATAGAGATAACCCATGACATCAACTCAAAATCATAGAGAATGATAATTACCACATACGTCTTGTTGGTAGATGCCCACTCATCTTGTATTAACCTCTAACAAGAATAGGTTTGGAAAAAATCAGAATTTTAGATGAACTACCTAAAATATGGTTAAATGTCTTGCATGTATTTAGTGCACTGTATTGCAAGAGAAAAGGAAAAGAGAATAAAGTGGATTGAATATGTTAATTATCTGGTTGCAATGCACCTAATAACAGGAAGAATAGAGCTCAGACAATGTTATCAGCTAAATGCCTAGGAGAGTAAAAAAAATTAAACTCCTATATATTTCACCCCTATGTAGGAGAAGGAAAATAATGAGAAATAAGAAATATATGTGAAGGAAGAATGGACGTTTCAAACTTCTAATGGGTTGCACTATTTGGAAAACTATACGCTAACCATTGGACACCAACTACTCAGGAATAAGTCTTACATGGTTTATGTTCCCGGTTTTATAAACTATGGAAAAACCATGAGTGATCCCTATATCACAACTTGAAGAGGTCCTCGTATGTTTTTGAACCACCTCACACACAGTTTGGTGAACCATGAAAAAATTACTTGGAGGGACACATGGTTTCACCTAGGAGTATGAATTGTTTTTTTAAACTGTGTTCCCTAGTTTACATACCCTAGAACGTTGGGTGTTTGGCCTTCCACACAACCAAAATTATACAAAAACCCTTATTCACTCCCCATGCCTCTAAAAACCATCCAATAATAAGGTATTGGATGAATGGAACTCTCAGATTTATATTTTTATAAAAAAGAAACATTTTTTCTACCGACAAAAGTCTGAGAATTCAAAACAAGCAAGGATTTTGACCCGCACCAAAATCCCAGGATGTTACAACCTCCCCACCTTAGCATAGATCTTCCCCAAGACATCTATACTCAAACAGAGATGGTACTAAACTTACCCAACTAATTAAAAACACCCTGATCTACCCTAGTAATTAATTTCAAAAGTAAATTATCTCAAGGTTCTCCCCACCTTAGGAGTTAACTACCCGGGTCACATCCCAACTCAAAACACAAGTTTACCAATGGCCCACCAACCATCCCCAGACTCAGAATTCCTATCATGATGCATCATCACCCCTTAACCTCATTATTTGATCACATCACTCTCATTCCACATCTGACACACATCATGTATCACACCTCGTTAGATGCCCACCTTGTTGTTGTGCCACACACGTCACCTCTTAGGTCCTACATCTGAACAGATACCCAAGATGTCCCAGTTCAATGCACCTCAAGTAAAGAACATCGTATTGATTCCTAGATTCCATTTCACCTCATAAAATCCATGCATCCATAGATTCTCACATATAAATCACAGTTCCACACATCTTATATAAAAGTAACACATCTGAACCAATATATACCTACTAACCATCATCTTTTTTTTCCATTGATTCATCTAATGCAAATCATGAACCAAAATTGGGATGCCTACAAAAGAGAAATTCCAAAGAAAAAAAGAACCATGGTTATGCCCATGTCATACTTCAAACCATAACCGACTCCCAATCCTTCTCAGCACCTAGCATCTTCACTGTGTGAACCTGTCCTGATGATCAACTACCAAAGGGAAATCACCCCTATGGTGTTGCACCAACCACTACCACTGACACTACTACTAGTTCCTACTATCTCTTCCATGACATGAGTGTGTAGTTGAATCTTTGATACCATCGCTTGGCACCACTCATGGTCTGATCACATAACCACAACTTTCATTGTTCAATGACAAAATGTTGTCTAATAAGGCTTCTTGAATAACCTCTAAAGATTCCTGACCATTCCATAATCATGGAACTCCTTTGTCACCCGATCTCACTATATCAGCACAGGTCTCGACTGGACGCACTGAAATCACACAATATAATACCCACTCTGAGGTGGTATTATTGAGTGTATGGCCTCAACACCTTCATATCACACCTCTTATCTCCACTTCCTACGATCAAAATCATCACCACTAACATAAAGTAAATCCATAACCCATCTCAAATAAGATTTACCCTTCAAATTTTGTTCTATTATGAGCACCTTATTCACCACATCTAAAATGATTCCAACCTAAATATCATTACATGAACCTAAATGGTGTTCTACAAACCATCCTCGAAATGCCTCAACCTTGAGTTGTCATCTCCCACCATACCGTGTGCGAAGAGAGACAACTCTATCAATGTTGAATTATAGTCCCTGATGGACATGTCTCTCTATATTAATATCAATAACTCACAAGCTCTTTCTACCCTCAATGTATTTGAAAATAAGTTCTTGAAGAACCTGGACAAAAGTACTCCTATGCCGGTCTTTCATGTCTTCCCTCTAGAACATGCACATCCCACCATCACATATCTAGTCCCCTCAACATGTATGTCACGAGTATCACCCACTATCCTGGGGGTGATCAAGTTGATCAAATATCATCTACATTGACTTGATCTAGTTCTCAAATGCATGTAGTCCACCCTCATCCTAAAATAGTAGTGGGTTCTATGATTGTAACTATCATGTCAGGTATTCCATGGAAGGATCCCCTCCCTGAGCTCCCATATCAATCCCCAAGATAACATGTACCATGCTGGCCCAAAGATGCTCTTCAAACCACGTATTGAAGGATTTCAAATCTGGTGGCATCCCAACATGCACTTGAGATTGTACTTGATCTTGTAACAATGGAACATGTTCTTCCTAACCCTATGGGGCCTCATACCAACACACAATGGTCTTAGTGTGTGTACAATCTTGTGGCACCACATCATCGCCCACTTGATGATCCATTAGAGCCCTTTTAGGTGGAATTCCTTTGGATACCAATATAATGGTAAGAAAACAATAATAACACACACACACATATATAATGAAGATTAAAAAAAGTAGGAACAGTTAGTGAAATCTCACTACCCTTACCCTCCCACATCGTAACTATGTCACATGATATCTTGCCTCATATCCCCTTACCCACCATTGTTAGAGCCTGGTATCGTGTATCAATTCAGAACCATGGACCTTCACCTACCTACTTCATATTTAGGGGTCGCATGACCATCCCTTCCTAATTCTATTAGAGATAAGACTATACATATATATCAATTATCTCAAACTAATCACACACAGATTCCAATGAGATCACTTTCTTGCGTGAGTTGAGTGAAATGCCACCAAAGAGGGGCTAGGAAGGAAAACACTACTTAACTTCGCTTATTGATGTTTTAAACAAACCAACCCCTCTAATCACAATCTAGGCCCCCAATAAAAATCATAATCATTTTATTAGGAAACATGAATATATATATTTAAAACATCCTATGTACCTAATCAGAAATCATAGCAAAAGATCTGTTTCCATTCCGGGCCAAGGGTCCCAAAATCCTCCCTTACCATACCAGGACAAGGGTCATATGTCATAAAAGATAATAATCCAATCTAGGTGCACCAATCAATGTAGAAGTAATATCAACTATAAATGAGAAAGGAAGAAAAACATTTCTCACCCCTTCTAACATGGTTTGTCCCTCGTGTATGGGACAGAAGTCACCCAAACACAAGATCAGAGCCTAGTTTCGAAAACATCTTAATATCTAGTCTACCATAAACCAAATATTAATACCCAACAAGAGGTAAAACAATATTCCTTTGATACCATTAGTCGTTACCCAACTCATTTAGCCTCATGAATATTGCTATAGGACAACTTCCACAGGGCCTTAGGCATTCCTCCCCTTATAATAAAGGCTGACGACTAGTAGTAAGGCTGTAAAGAGGTGATATTGGGGAGACTATACCCACTTGAAGTGATAATAATAATGAAAATTATAAAAAAATTAAACAATGGAAAATAAATATTAAGACCTAAGATTAGTAACATGCCCATGGTATAAGCATGGAATATAGAAGAATAATAATAAATAATCTCAAAATTACCACTTGCAGAAGAAAGAATTAAAAATAATAGTTTCAGAAACATGCATCCAAGAGAGGTCATAAAATAAAAAAAATGAAGGAGGTTCACCTATGGATAACCTAAACACATACATATAATAGCATGATGATATAGAAAGAAAAAAAAGGAAATCCCAACTGAGTCAAATCCCCATTGCCCATTGCTTTCCATCCCATGCTAATTCAATTACAATGTACCACCTCCTAAGTCCAAACCTTTACCTGAAATAAAATCTATAATTTATAAAATATAAACAAAACATTACATGCCCAATTTATATTATAAACTTTTTTCCTTGTTTTAATAGACACAAGGAAGTAATCACCTTCTTTGAACAACACCAATACAACTGTAGGTGTGGGTATCCTTATCCAAAGCATAACGAACACCCTGATGAGAATCAGTCTAGTTAAACCCTTAGGTTCCACATTTAAAAAAATCCATTTGCACCTAATTCCAACAGAAACCTCATGTCCAACCAATATACGACATCCTAAAGGCATGCCCCAATAAAGTAACTTGTCCATTTGACCTCATCTCAAAATCTCTCGTTTAATCGAAGCACAACTTCCCAAGGATAAATGATACCTATCCTCAAAATAATAACATTATTAGCTCAATAACTGATATCCTGAGGAATGGAGATGTTCATCCTCCCAAATACATCATGGTCCAACAGACTTAGTATACGGCGAGCCTCACCCACAAACCAACAATCTAAACACCATAAAATGATGTATTCTCACCACTCACATGGATTTCTACGGTAATAACCTCCAAACATCACCCTAGTACACATCTAATAGAGGCCTCTACCCATATAAGCAGTTAATACCACCACATCATATGAGTCCTTTCTGTGCTAACACAGCTCAAAACAGAGCATTGGACAAAACGGGTGAGTGGCAATCACCAAATAAGTCCCTAAGTCACATCATTTAGAACCTCATTCCCTTGATACCAAGACACTAATTCTTATAGTCATCACCATCCAATATCGCTTAGACCATTCTCGCATCCTTATGATCCATCCACCTCAATCTAATGACCATGTCACACATCCTTTGATTATCATTACTTGATGATTTTGGTCCTTTCCCAACATGGTGATCACATCACATCATACCATATGGAAAATTCCATCTCAATCCTTCAATTGAGTCTATCATGTTCCAATGTAACTCAATAATTCATAGTGGAAGCATAATACAACTCAATTAAATGAAATTATAACACCAAGACTAACCTAACCAAGTGGTCAACAACCTCTATCCTATCTTCACTAGAAATTATTAAAGGAACACAGAACACCCTAAGAGGGGTTGGGAGAATCAAGTTATCAACATTATCTTCTAAAGTGAACGATATTGTTCCCACATTGGATGTTTCCTGTAAAACCTTTCTAATAGGAACATGCAGAAAAAAATGATCATATGCAGAGACGACACATCAATTTTACATGGTTCACCACTAAGGTTTATTACAAGGAGAATACTCAGATAGTGTGTCATTTATACCTAATTCCACTAATCATAACTAGTTTTGAAACATATAAGTTTATACATAATCACTTCCTTCTAGAAACACTTCCTTTATAGGATTTTAGGGATATCACACTGCATTCTTCGAAATAATTCCATCAACTCCCCTCAACTCAAGGCCTTGGGTGAAGTCTTACTTTGTTTATCAACTTGAAGGTAACTTTAATATATTTGGATTGAAATATTTTTCCCTGTATGGAATGAGAGACTTCTTGCATCAAATTCATGAATTAATACACTTGAATGAACTGAAAAAAAAGTTGTATATTAAAATCTTGAAAGGATCTCAAATCAAATCATCTGTGAAACACCTGCTCTTGCCCACATGTTTTTGGGGTTTTCAAATAATATGTCTTTCACTCAGTCCTTATCCTTCTCACAACCACAGCACTAGATTAACTTGGTATTGATTGACTCAATCATCATTATCCATATAATATTTATTGAATGTAAGTCTTCTGTGTGAAATACTTTCTCATGGTAGAGATATTGGATCTTCATTGGAAACAGTTCTAAATCATGAATGGTGGGAGCCACATATTTGATGACCTTGAAAACCGTGTATGCAAGTGCCTTACTCATCAACCCTCATGCCTATAATCTTAAATTTTGACATTGTATCCAGTGTGTAATAAACTTTCGCATAGCCCATGTCTTTTCCCTATTTGGAAGCAATAAACCCAAAAATCCTCTTGCGTGCAACTCACTTTTGGAATCTCAATGGGTTAATAAGATTCTTCAATGAAAAAATCAATATTGTGAATGATTATTTACTTTTTCATATTTTTATGAGGTGATCCTAAAACATGCCTTTTATGAAACATTGATATTCTCATTCAATCTTGTGTAAAACTTCCTCTGCAAAAACATTGTTCTCTATTATTTAATTTGTTGACCAAAAATTTGGAAAACACTGGGAAACATCACCACTTTCAACATTATTTACATCTTGTACCATAGGACCACTACACTTGAAAAATACCTGATGGAGCTAGTGTGGATTCAAAACAAACAAAAACCTCCCTCTATTTACAGTAAAAACAGCCTTGGTTCCAATAATACTCCCCTTTGTGTTTGTTGGAAGTATGCAGAAAAATTAAATAAAACACCAGCCATAATTATCACCTGAGACATGACAAGAAACATATCTAACAATCATTTTCTATGTAAGAAAATAATGGTTTAGAAAATAATATAGGAATAATTAATTAGGTTATCTTGATTTGTAATTCTTAAAGATGTCCAACTAAGATATGATAACGTCACAAAATCATTTCTTGCCCCAAACCATTTCCTCATAACACCTAATTATCATCAAATCACAAAATAATTGTATGGTTTGTCTAAAACATGTAACTACAACACATTAATTTTCTCCATAATTTCACCATTCTCCATTATCCTACATCCTCAAAACATTGAATTTCTCTATTCTCACCCTTTTAAAACAAACCCAAGCAACATGATTTCTATGTGTAGAGCTCAAAACACACTCAACATAGATCATATCTACCCCATAAACCTGCATCACTTCTACAATCATATTAAAATAGTTAATTCAACTAGGGATTTGGGATTAATCATAACCTCCTCCTGAATAGTGATGTGGATGAAAACCTAGGTTCGACTGATATTTCTTGAACACATGTCCCACCGATGGCTTGGTTAGAATGTCGTCCACTTAGTCAACAATTCCTACATGATCCATTTTCATCATGCCTTGTTAAACTATCTCCTTGATGAAGTGATATTTGATTTGAATATGTTTCATAAGATAATGTTGAACAGTATTATTCAAAAGATCAATCGGTCACTTGTTATCACAGTGAATCACCATTGGATGTTTAACATCATCACCAATCTCAGACAGTTATTACTTCATCCACAATGGTTGAGTGTAAACCTTTGTATCATATATATAATCTACTTAATTAGTATTAATATAATAACATTATTTTTTCTTACATAACCATCACACACATTTCTTTCCAAAAATGAATGCTTCACCGTAGGGGTACTTTCAATCCCCCTAATCTCTATCCCAATTAGCATCATAAAATATCGATCGTTCATTATATCTTCCTACAGTAAAGTATAAGCCACAATTTTGAGTTCCTTAAAGGCACCTAATGATTATTATTACTTCCATAAAATGTTATTCGTTTAGATTACATTGGAAGTGGGCCAATCTGTATGTTTCCGAGACAATATCTAGTCATGTTGCAGAAAATTACAATAAGATTCTAATGATTATCTTGTATATTGTGGGATTTACATATATCCCATCCTCATGCTTTCCCAGTTTTGTCCCAATCATAATAGGAGTCGAAATTCGTTTGGCTTCATGCATGTGGAATTTCTTCAGAAGGTTTGTTGCATATTTTATCTAAGATATAAAAGTTTATTCCTTCCTCTAACTCACTTGAAGTCCCAAGAAGTATGTGATTTCACCAATCATAGACATTTAAAATTATGATTTAATGTGATAGGAAAATTCTACCACATATCCTTGATATATTCTACTAAATATAATATCATCTCCACACACCAACATCATGAATTGATTATTCATATAATTATTCACATATAGATCGGTCCACTCCTCTTTTTACTTCAAGATTCTTTAGATAAGAATCAAGCAGAGTGCACCATGATCATGGTGCCTTCTTCAGGACATAGAGCACCTTCTTTAGTCTAAAAATATAAATTTCATCATTACTAAGCATAGAACCCACTAGTTGTTCAATGTATACTTATTATTCAATAACACCATTTAAGAAATATGTTGTGGCACGAATTTGATACACTTTGTACCCTTTTTGGATCTATATGGAAAGATACAGCCAGATTGAATCTAGTCTATCCCCTGGAGAAAAAGTTTCTTTAACATCAATGCCTTTAATATGTGAATATCCTTTACATTCCAAAAATTCATTATCTCTGATAACATTTACATGGTAATCGAATTTACATTTAAAAAACCACTTCATTCCAACCACATTGTGATTTTTAGGTATCTCAACATGATCCCTTGTCTGGTTCATTCCAATTCAATCAAACTCTTCATTTATAGATTTTACCCATGATTAATCAATTTTAGCTTCTTCAAATGAGGATGGTTCCACAATATCATGGAAGGTATAATTTGCACCATTACTCATTCTTTTTATCTTTGTGGGAGATATCAAATCCCCAAGATGTTGGACTGATCAATTTATACTCTTCTACACCTTCTATGTGTTTATGATGATGTTTCGTCAGTTATATATTCCTATTTAGATTCTTATTAAAAATTAATATAATATTCTAAGCCTTGATTTTTCTTGGAGGCCTTATAATATTCCTATATTTAAATCAGTCCCTTGTTCACTATCTTATTTATCTTATATTATATCAATTTATGGGATTCATGTAATATCCCTAGATTTATCTTCAATGATATTAACATCACTACTTTTCCTCAATTATTCCACGATGATTATTGTAGATTTTTTTTGCCTTTTCTCTTCATATAACATCCATGGAATATTCCCTCATCTACAACATCACCATACTTCCCTTGATTTCGTTCTTAGTTTCAGATGAATCATTTATTTTGAATTCACAAAAATACTTAAAATAGGGTTTCCTTCCACGTAATATCTTATATGGAATATTAGTTTGTCCATTATAAAGGCCTATCTAATTTTGAGTATATTTTTCTTCTTAAACAACCTTTATCTATTAATGATAAAAGATACAACTCTCAATGAGCATAGTTCTGGCCATATTGTTCACATGTTGATTTTTTCACCCAACAATTCCATTTTTTTGTGGGGTTCTAAATTCAACCTCCTTATTAATTATTCCATGTTTCTATAGGTAGTTTTCAGACTCAATGGTTGTGTATTACCTTACATTTTTAGATCGATGAACTTTGATTTTATGACTTGTATCACTCTCAACTATTCAATGATAACTTTTTATGCAGTCAAGAGATTGATATTTTATGTGTATAATCATTAAAGATACCATTATACTATAATCATCAATAAAATAAAGTAAAGAATTTATCTCCATGTGTTCTAACCACATTTCTCATACCAAATACTTCTATATGGATGAGATCAAGAAGATTTGAAACCCTTTCTTCTTTGGCGGATATGAACTATAGACCATCTTTCCTCATTTGAAAGAATCAAAAATAATTTCCCATTCTTACTTTAAATTGAATATATCCATAACTATATTCATCATATATACCTTTTCCAAGTATTGTTTTATTAATTTGACCTAACCACTTTTCCACGAGTAGTTTTATTATTTAATTGTTAATTAACAAATGTTTTCTTTACAATCCTCCTGGTCTAAGTTTCCATCTATTTTTCATCCTTTAATAAGATAATTCCTTGTCTTTACTTTTTTAGAACACACATTTTGATTTAATGTCATTATACGTCCTGAGTCCTAGAATTAAATCACCCTCAAATTATTGTGATGCAAACCCTCCAGATAAATAACTTTGGTTTTCATAAGTTTGTCAATTTCCAATTCTGTACTCCCACTGCCATTGATTTCCAATGCACCAAAATTTCCAAAACTATATGGTCAACCAACCATTCTATTTATATTTTTCAATAAATACGTATTTCCAATCCTATGAGATGATTGCCCACTATCATGAATCTTGGTGAAAATATTCTTAATAGTTTTTAGAGATACATCTACAAGATTGGATTTCTCAATTTTATTATTTTCCTTCCATGAAATATTTGATTGAGTGGAGTATGAAGATGGCCTTTCTATTATCTATTCCATGTGCATTGGTTTATCATAATCATATTGTTCTTTCATATGATAAAACTTTTTTGTAAGATAAAATCCTTCTATTTGGCAGGTATTGACATCTCTCTGAGTTTTTTAGGAATAACATCCACCTTCCCTCTACCTATAATGTATAGATTTATGGATAATGTTAGAGGAGTGAAAAAAAATATAATATATATATATATTATATAATATGTAGGATAAGAATATTTCCTCCTTAGTTGACTTCATATCTCCTCCCCCATTCAAATAGCTCATTTACTATTCATAGTTTAACATGGTATGGCATAGATAGGCATAGAATTGACATTTCATAATAGGAAATATCTTCTAAATTCTATTCCTCCTCAAGTACCCTTCCTTAGGAAAAGAGTTTTACTGTAGATCATCTTTTGATATTGGAGGATAGTTTTTAGCTCTACTTTCAGTTTCATAAGAGGCTTTCTTTTTTAGAACTATAGGTGACTTTTTAAAATATCCAACTTTAAGATTTTCTTCATTTTATCCCATTTTATTTCTAGAATTTTTTGTTTTATAATCACAACCATTTCCTCTATTTCCCAAGAATGTTGATATTTGATCTTTCAAAACCCTTTCTACTCCATTATAACCACTCCTAGCTGTCTCCAGCATCTCAGAATTTGAGAATATTTAAAAATATATTTTTATCTTTGTTTCCTTTTAATTTGAGTCACTTTATAGTTTTCTCCTAAGAGTAACAAATTCTTATTCAAATCCCTCAATACTCATTGAATTCTCCTCTATTCAGGATGTAAGGTCATCGAGGATCTTTACATGTTCTTAAATTATAAGTTTATATTAAATTATATCTTTTTTGATTTCATAATTTGTTGGATGTAATTTTACTACTTCTTCCAGTTTATCAATTTCAGCATCAAGTTGATCAACATATTCAGATGATTCTTGCAAAACTTCTCTCCACTTTTTATTTTTATTTCCTTGATTCTTAAGCTTACCAAGATCATCCTTAAGTTCTAATATGATATTGGCATTAGTAGTAAACTAATTATCCTATAGATTTATATTTTTATGGTTATGAATTTTCATCAATATACATCATGTATGATTGTGTTCCAGATTTAATATATGGTTCTTCTTCTTTAAAAAAATCATTATCATCATCATATTCTGTATACAAAAAATTCTTTCTCTATAATTTCATTCCAAAATTGAAGTCTCCCTTTTTAGAAAACAATTTCTGAAGATTATACATGTTTTTAGATTCACTTTCTTCATCATCAAACTTATTTGAGCATCGAGAGGGAATATTCCCAACTCAACTACAACGTAAATAGGTCGAAGGAAGATTTCCTTCAAATCTCCCTTTTCCTATGTTGAATTTCTTAGAAAAAATAGGTTGAATTTAATATTTTCATTTGCTACATCAACATTATCTCCTAAAATATCAACTTTCTACATGTCCTTGAATACCATTCCCATTATGAATCGACTCATTTCATCTTCTGGTTTAACTCTCATTTGATAAGATACTAGACTTCTCAGAAAATCATCCAAAGAATGATTAAATATGTCACTTTCCTCAAGGGATGAAACTTTAGAATTTTAAATAGGTGAAAACCTTCTCAAATATTTATTCACAATGTCAATGTCTTTGATTTATTCACAAATTCCTTGTATTTCTCTAACAACTTCAGTTATTCGATTAAAAAAAGATATCAACATTTTCATGAGGATTCATTTTCAGAACATCAAAACTATTCTGAAAAACATAGTGTCTTTCCTCCTTTAATTTATTTTATCCTTCATATATATTTTCTATTTATTCCCACATACACGTGGAAGAAGTAAAACTCATCACCTTAAGATATATTTGATCAGAAAGATCATTATTAAGGGTATTCTATTCTTTAAAATATTAATCAATCATTCTCTGGTCTATATCAGTCATAGACAACCCTATTGCATCAATGTCCTGTATCCCTTATGTAGTGTCAAAAAGAAATTACATTCGAAGATATATTAGATGATATCTCATCACATTATTTAAAATCTTTAATTTTCTTCCATCAAGGTGTAGTACACCCCTAACATTTATAAAATTTTCAATGATAAAAAATAGGATAGTTTTAACTCCAGCAACTTCTAGGCTATGATACCACTTGAAGGACAAAAAAACACCCTAAGAGGGGAGATGTGAATGATGGTGTCATATTTTTCTTCTAATGTTATGATTATTATTCCCATGTTGTTAGGAATGTGTTAAATATGTCTGATAGGAATGTTCAGAAAACAAACAATCACATGTAGAGTAAACACAATAATATTACTTGGTTCATCACTAAGTGATAGTCCAAGGATAATACAAAGAAAGTGTTTCAGTTGAACTTAAATCAATTAATAATCACCAGTTGTGGAATATAGATGTTAAAAAATATTCACTATGTTCTAGTTACACTGCATTTACAAGATTTTATGGATAGCACACTACATTTGTCAGAACACTTTAAATGACTCCCCCTAGGTCACTGCCTTGGGTGAAGTCTTACATAGTTTATCGACATGAAGGTCACTTCAATAGATTTTCATTAAAGTCTTTGTCCCTATCAAGAATTATAATCTACTTTCATCTATGTATTAAATTTATGCACATGAAGGAATTGATCAAATAATCTGGAGATTCAAAATTTGAAAGAATCTCAACTCAACTCATGCACGCAACACCTTCCCATGCATGAAATTTTTTGTAATTTTGTGTATGATATATTTTTATCAACTATTATCCTTCATGTAAACACACCACTAGATTCACTTCTTATTTATGGACTTAATTATTATTCTTCACACATTATTTACTATGCATAAGTCTTTTGTGTGCAACACTTTCGTGCAGCATAGACACCAGATCTTTGTTATAAAAGCGTGTATGTCATAAATACTAGGGAGCCACATATTTATAGACCTTGAAAAAATTGTGTGTAATTTATTTTATAATAAACTTTGGGGCATATAATCCTGATTTTTTCATCACATTCAGTGCATAAGAGCCTTCTACGTAGCTCAGGCCCTTAGAATATTTTGAAGTGATAAACCCAAAATCTCCTCCTATGCACAACTCACTTTTAACATCACATTGGGTGTGTAGAATCTTCCTTGAAAAAACTAATATTTCATGTGATTATTTACATTTCCATGTTTTGATGATATGATCTTGAAACACACATTGCATGAAACATTCATATGCTCATTCAATCTTGTGCGCAACATTCTTTTCCAAAAATATCTTTCTCCATTAACTAGTTTTGAGAACCAAAAATTTGGAAAATAATTGGAAATTATGCCACATTCAACAATATTTCTGCTTTTATTATAATACCATTTTCCTTGAAAACATCCTGATCAACCCAATTTGGATTGATAAAAAACCCAAAAAAAACTTCGATTACAAAAAAGAACAGCTTTTGTTCTAATATAAACATGGTTAAGGAATTCCCAATGGTATCCCATGATATCATACAATTAATTTAACAAAAAACAGTCAAATTATTAAGGTCATTCTTTTTCAACCAACATAGACCCAATGGAGCACACCCTTGAAGAATCCAAAAAATCATAGAGAATGATAAACACCCCATATCCCATGTTGGTAGACATATGATAATTTGTTACAATCCTCTAACTCGATCCAATTTTGGATGAAATAATCAATTTAGATGATATCCTTAAAAATACGTTAAAATTTCTCACAAATATTTAACACACTATATAGAGAGAGTAATTGAAAAATAGAATAAATTGTATTGAAGCTCTTTCCAACATAGTTCCAATGGACCAGACATCTTGAAGGATGAAGCTAGATGAAGAGATCATATCAACACCCAGGGGAGGAAGAAATGGGAGATCCTTTCTACTGTATGCAGGTGAAGAAGGAGGAAAAATGAGGAGAAAATAAGAAATAGGTTTGAGGGAAAATGAATTTTCACACTTTTAATTTCTCGCGTGGTTAGCTCACGCACTTTGGATAACCACGCACTGACCTGCAACACCAACTAATCAAGCACTAAGATCACACAGTTCATTTGACCAGTTTTCCAAACCATGTTAAAATCATGCATGATAACCATTTTAAAAATTATAGAGGTCCTCACATGGTCGTTCACCCCCCCATTCACGATTTTTCTAACCACTCATAGAGAACCCAGAGGGCCCAACAGTTTCACCTGGGAGGCAACACGGCTTGTACAAACCATACACCCAGTTCGCTCACCCCAAATAGTTGTGCTTTCAGCCTGTAGTGCACTCGAGATTTTATTTTAACCTCGATTCACTCCCGAAGACTCTAAACCCATCCAAAAATTAGGTATTGGGTCAAATTAACTCTTATATTTAGGTTTCTATTATCAATAAATTATTTGGTCTACCCACAATATTCCAAAAATTCAAAATGGGCCAAGATTTCGACCCTCTCTAAAAACCCATAATGGTATACATATGGATATGTTGATAAAATATATTTTGAATATGTAAAATAAACTATATGCATCAAACAATGTGTACCTTCAATATGAAGATATTTTAAATGAATATTGTTGCTAATCACGTCAATTAATTCAACACCATTACTAGTTAGTTGTCATCAATGGTAATTATGTTTGATGATGAGTTATGTGATCATTTTTTAATATCATTGTTATTAGTTATTCGAAGAATACAATTTTTTTTCTAAAAGATGTGTAATACATGATCCTAAAAGAGGAAATTAAGAGAAAATAATCGAGAAGATTTTCTAGATCTACTATGAATATGGGTGGAATAGGTAGATATGTTAAATGAGATAGTCACCTTGGATGATAAAAATAAAGATTAAATATTTAAGACAAGTAAAAGGGAACTATTTATACAATTTATATTTGTTGGAAGAATTAAAATGTCAATAATGTGTGTAGATAAAAATGGAAGGTGCCTGAAACCAATATAACCAACAAGAAAACTGAGGGAACTGATGATGTGTTACTGATGAACATGGATAGTACAATTGATTCTTGGATTTTAGACACAGGGGAATATTTTCATCCTAATTTGGATAAGCGTTTCCCAAAAAAATATGTTTATGGAAATTTTGGAAAGGTATATCTCATTGGTGATAAACACTTAAAAATTGAGCAGAAGGGAGACGCATAGATTAAAACCAATACTGGGGGTTTTATGGTTTTGGGGAATTTAAGATGTATTCCTAGACTAATAATAAATATTATTTCTATTGGGACGTTTTATCATGAATGTCTTAGTAACGCATTCAATGGTGGTGCATGGATTTAATTTATTTTGAGTTATAATTGATTTATTAATTTTTTAATTAAATCCTTAAATTTCCTTTTGAATTGAAATTTTAATTGAGTTATTTTTTTGTGAGATGAAAATTTAGATTATAGTGTGATGATTTAATGATGAGAATATAATGTTTCAATTGATTAATTTAACAAATTTGAAATAATATTTTTGAAGGGTGAAATTATTATTTTAAACATTTATATAAACATTTAATTTAATCATAAAAAAATCATATACTAAGAAAATAATGTGTGTTGTGAAGATCACTCAAATGTCAGAAAATTCATTGTCATGACCCACCTTCACCAAGATGAGGGAAGGGACAAAAAGCTACCAGACCCTTCCTTCCTCATGTTGAAGGAGGTTAAGGACCCCCCAAGACCCACTTAAAATATGTCCCAGAGTGGTGACTAGTGCCAAAGGTATAGAATCACACACAAGATGGAAGGAATTAACCTTTTTATTTAGTAGGATCAGCAGATAAGATAGTAAATCCCAACAACACCAAAACTGGAGGTAAAATTAAATCCAAAATCAAACCATTCCCATATGCATGTCCAAAAGAAGATTCTACAAAAGTACAAGAAAACCCCAAAACAAAGTACCAAGAAAAAGAAAAACGAAAACAACAACTATCCCAACATCCGATCTAGTATGGTCCCACATGATCCCTGATGTCCTCCTAGAAACCTGAAAGAAGTGTATATATGTAGGGGGAGTATACAGGTATACTCAGTATAGAAAACCAAAGGCTCTCGTGCCCAATTGGGGAGGCATTCTAATGCCCCCATGAGAAAAAAAAGATAACCAGAGCACATATAAAAGAAAATATCCTCCCAAACCTCACCAAGGCACACTCCCCATATAACGCAAGTCAAGTAATGTAATAGTAATAACACATCTATTTTTGGGTACCCCACACCACTTTCTCATTGGTTATTGAAGACATCCTACGCATCAGACCTCTCCCACCATTCTTACTGTATTCCCACTGCCATACCCCACTGGCTCACACCTAGGATATAACCACACATCCTACCCACAAACACCTGGGCCACAACCACACATCCTGCCCACAAACACCTGGGCTACAATAACCACACGTAACCACGTCTGCAAACACATGGTCCAGATCAACTACCGCCACACCTGAAGACACCTGGGCCTCATCCTGGAGACACTTTCAAATCAACATGCCCGCACACACCCAGGATAAGCACCACAACTACCCTACCTGAAGAATCATGGACTATAATGGACCTCAGGCAATCACAACCTGCTCGAATGTTCTTGGGATACTCGGGAAAGGGAGAAGAAAATGAGCTAATAACCCTCCACTCAAAGGATTGTTGGGAAAACACCATCCCCCATGAAATGGGTGTGTCCGGTACAAGGTACTTAACATGGGTGGGGTGTGAATAAGAAACATAAGAACTATAATTATATATATTGGTAACAACACTAATCCCAACCTAGGGTTTCCAAACTATCCGAACACAAACACCCCCATTAATATTCATTCATAAAAGCGCAACAGCCACAACGAAGTCACAACTCATTCACAGAAACCAATTTTCTCATCCAACCCATTACTGTTTTCAAATTCAAGTGATTATATTTAAGTAATTTTGTACTATTGGGAAACTAAAAGTCATAGCCACTAGCCATGGAAAGGAAACCCGCTAAACCGCAATTTAAGCATTCACAATCGGTTCTCTTGTAATGTCTCAACAGCAAAAGGGGTCTGTGAGATCCCTCAAAGTTCTGAAACCAATACAAGACCCACCATACAACCCCACACGGCCTTAGATCTACAATCCAACAACTTCACCACAACAGAGGATCTCATCCCCATCCACATCACTCCCCAAGCATCAACCGTGAACATCAACAGAATAGAGCAAGGGAGATTTCAAATTTGAATATGCCATTCATTTAGATCTGTCTTTCCGTTTGGTTAAACGGGTTGACCACATAAGGATTATTATTCATTGGGAATCCATTTAATCAACTAAGTTTATGTGTTTAACTAGTTTCCATGTAACATCCATTCAATCACATAAATATCCAGAAAACATGGGTTCATTAGTTTGCAAGAAAATACCACCAACAACCATGATTTTCATTGGACATAAGCCCATACAATTCACAACACAAATTCAAGGATAAAGATTACAAAAGAGAAATCGAGAACACCCCTTCATTTTTAAAAGTCTGGTTATTATCTTTATTAAGGTTTGGTTTCATCGATCCCTGCAGAAACAATAGCATACCCACCCCGCATGATACACAGTAATGAGAGATGAAGGAAGATCCCAACTTGGATGATCAAAGATCGATGTTTTTCTCCATGATCCAAGAACTGGGGATGCACGACATGTAGGGGAGGAACTCAGAGGACTCCAAGGATTAGTAGGAATGGTTCTGTAACAAGCACAAAACTAGACTCGGGAAAGGTGAATCCAAACGAACCAAGAGGAAGAACAATCCTAGCCATGAAGAAGAAGAAATGGATTCTAGTGCGACATAAATATGAGATCCTGTGGTTACAAAATATGAAGATCTTGTCCAGATTTAAAGGAGGATCGTGGTTTCACCACATGTTTGGCTGGTTACAAATGATGGAATTGATTTTTATTTAATAATTCTCATCGAGGAGGTGGATAGAATAGCTGTGAGTTAAAAGATTTTATTTAAATAGAAGAAAACACATTACATGGACACACATTCTTGGTTCGTTGAGGATCTCCCACTATTAGGAATTTAAAAAATTGTTAATGGGGATAAAAATGGCCTTGAACCAGTCTCAAAAGGTTAAAAAGACTTAAAATTGGTGTTACGGGAAAAATAGGGGAAGAAAACCCGACAAGCACCTCTAGCACCAATCGGTGTCACTGATGGTTGACACTGCGATGACATCCTACCACCAAGACGTTTCCCTTAGGATCCAGACCTGATAGGTCCAGGGCATTCCAAACACCATAATTTTGGAAAAGGGATGGACCAGGAGGGTCTGGGACATTACATTAGATACCTCTCAAACTATTCTCATCCTCAAGAATAAAAGCTAGACCCGAAGAGAAGAGAGGTGTCTGAACAGCCACCTCGAAAGATACCTCTTGGGGAAAAACCACCCCAAACATCCATACCAAATCCAATGATCACATTGTACTGACACAAGGATTTGGGAGTTTCTTCCTCCATGCAAAGATACTATCTTCTTTTGGAGGCACTTACTCACCCACGCGGGTTTAATCGCATCCACCTTAATGCATCTTGATTAGGGATCAACTCCTCCCTTCCCCACATATCCAGACATTTCATAAACATTCACAAGGTAAGGAGAAAATACATCTCATAAACCAACAAGGTCAACATTACATCACAAACAAGTACAAAATAATACAGAACAAAATTCAAAACAGCTCTGGGTACTGGGCGCACATTTGTGCCTCCCGTTCCGAGGTACTCTCATCAAGGCCACCATACCTCCACAACAGACGAACCAAAGGGATGGTTTGACCATGAAGCACTTCTTCCATCTGATCCTCAATCCTCACTGGTATCTCTACAAACATTGCTTCGTCCCCTATATCAAACTCTCCCCAATCAATGACATGGGAGTCATCGTGTAGATATCAACGAAGATGGGATATATGGAAAACGTCATTTATCCTTTCCAACTAGGGTAGTAATTCAAGCTGATATTCCACCTCACCGACTCTCCCCAACACTTTGAAAGGCCTAATGAGCCTAGGAGAGAAATTTCTCCCCTTTCTGAAACATCATTTCCATGTTGAGGGGAAACCTTCAATAACACATGGTCTCCAACCTCGAACTCCAAGGGCCTCCTCCAACGATCGACATACTAATTCTGCCGATCTTGGTCTGCCTTCATCCTCTCACACACAAGCTAGACCTTCTCTGTTGTGCTTTGCACTACCTCTGGGCCAAGAACACATGCCTCCCTAACCTTGGTCTAGCACATGGACGAACGAAATGGCCTCACGTACAAAGCTTCAAACGGTTCCATGCCAATAGTAGAGTGATAGCTATTATTATAGGAAAACTCTACTAAGAGAAAATGACATTACCATGATCCCCCAAAGTTCAAAACACAAGCCCTTAGCATATCCTTCAATGTATGGATGGTTCGCTCTGTCTTCCTATATGTCTGGGGGTAGAAAGTAGTGCTAAGACGTAGCTGGGTGCCAAAAGCATGATGAAATACCCTCCTAACTCGTGAGGTAAACCATGCATCCCTATCCAATACTATGGACCTCGGAACTTCATGATACTGTACAACCTCATCTATGTATATTTGTGTTAAGGCATCCACCACACTTGATTCTTTGACCTCAAGAAAGTGATATGATTTCATCATCCAGTCTACCACTACCCAGATATCATCATAGCCTCCTTGATCTCAGGGTAGTCCTTTGACGAAATCCTTAAAAATTTCATCCCACTTCCACTCAGGGACATCTAAAGGCTTCAATAAACATCCTAGGACATGGTGTTCATCCTTCACCTACTGACACACCAGGCACCTTGCCACGAACTTTGTCACTGCCCGTTTCACCCCGGGCCACCAAAACTGTTCCCTTAGGCCTCGGTACATCTTAGGAACTTCAGGTTGTACCTCTACTAGTGATTTAAGGAACTCACGGAGAACTCCCTCACACATCATCTCTAGGAAAAACAACTTCCTTCAGAAAAGAAACTGATTCTGACCATCCTCTGACCACCCTTCCGAAACATTGCCTTGGTTAAATGGACCGTGCATCACTTCACTCTCTATGTCTTCCCACTGAGACTCCTCCACCTTCCGTAATAGAGAGGACTGCACTGTCATCTGAAATAGACAACCTCTACCTCCATCCTCTCTTATATCTAGGTGTAGGGAAGCCAACTCCTCCATTACCTTCCAATCATCCACAGATTTCTGAACGGATTCACTCTATGACTTACAGCTCAAGAAATCAGCCAAAACATTCCTCATATCTTCCATGTAAGAGATCTCAATGATGTAGTCCTAAAGAAACTTTACCCACCTTCATTGTAGCAAGTTCAGTTCCTGCTGGGTAAATATATGCCTCAAACTATTATGATCTGTGAATACCACAAAGTGCCCCACGATGAGGTAATGCTGCCAAAACATTAATGCAGACACTACTACTGCAAGCTCTATGTCATGGGTGGCATTGTTATGATCATGAGGATGTAACTTCCTAGACCCATAATATATCACTCCTCGTTTCTGTATCATCACACACCCCAAAAGAAGTCCAGAAGCATCACAAAATACCTCATACAACAACCCTCTTTTGGGTAACCTCAGTACTAGGGCACTAACCAATTTCCCCTTCAGATACTTCCTGGCTTCCTGGAACATCTCACTCCACATGATGGCCTGGTCCTTTATGGTCAAAGATTTCAGAGGAGATGCAACTCGAGAAAATTCAGGTATGAACATCCGATAATAGCCTTCCAGACCTAGAAAACTACGAACATCCGTCACATTCTTGGGTCCTTCCAAAGAAACAACTGCTTCAACCTTTGATAGATCAACCACTACCCCTTGCTGAGAAACAACATGTCCAAGGAAATTCAATTCTCGTGTCATGAACTTACACTTGTACAATTTCCTATAGAGCTGGTGGTGTCGAAGGATCTCTAAGACCATCATGAGGTGCTAGTATGTTCCTCCTCTGATCTTGAGTAGATCAAAATTTCATCGATGGACATAATGATGAACCAGTCTAGAATCTCACGAAAAACAAAGTTCATGAGCCCCAAGAACACAGAAGGTGTGTTCGTAACACTGAACGGCATGACTACAAACTCAATGTGCCCATACCTGCACCTGAAAGCAGTCATCAGAATATCACTATCCTTTACCCTTAACTGGTGATACCCAAACCATAGATTGATCTTAGAGAACCAGCCTGCTCGCCTCAGCTGGTCAAAGAGATCGTATATCCTCGGTAGAGGGTAACGATTCTTAATTGTTACTTGATTCAGTATCCAGTAGTATATGCACAGCCTAAGACCACCATCTTCCTTCTTCGCGAACAAGACCAGAGCACCCCATGGCGACTCTCTGGGTCAGACGAAGCCCTTCTTCATCAGATTGTCAATCTGGATCGGCAACTCCTGCAACTCAGAAGGTGCCATCTGATAAAGTGCCATGTAAATTAGATGGGAACTGGGTTTTAAGTTATCCCGAACTCAACGTCACATCGAGGGGGTAGAGTCACAAACTCCTTTGGAAAACTGTTCAGGAACTCTCTAAAAACTCTCGGAACATCCATCTTCTCAGCATCCATAGATTCTGCTGAAAGCTCATCCAATATATAAAAATGTGTCTCCACAGGCTATCTCCCCACCGGACAACTCCATTCACCAACAAAAGCCACACACTGACCATCCTCATTAGAGAACATGACTCTTCTTTGGAAACAATGGAAAACAGTGTGTGTAGAAAACAGCCATTTGATGCCTAGGATGACTTCATATGACTATATCTGCAACAGTAGAAGATCCCCGCAAGACTAATGTGGACCAATCATCATTCTACACCCTCCGAAAACATAAAACAAGTCAGTCTGACCTATGATTGGCGTACTCATCACCAGGGGCACTGGAAGTCTCTCATCATCAAAACCCAAAGCACAGGAAAGGCTAGGTGCAGTGAAGGAGTGTGAAGCTCTTGTATCAAACAAGGCATAGAAAAGAGTAATAAAAAGGATAATCGTACCTCAGACGACCTCTGGACCTATAGGTACTGCTAAATCTGTAGCGTGAAACTGTCAACACCTGTCTCCTCTACCCCTCTACTATCAGATGCCTCCCGACCATGCCCTGGTTGAGGTCCCTGAGGACTGCCCTGAGGTCGGCCTCCTCTTGTAACATCTGCATTTAGAGGAGGAGTAGTTCACTGTCTGTACTACTACTGCTGAAAGGGCCTTGCTGGATTCTGCTACTGTTGAGATGGACGCTGAACTTGCCGACTCACACTATACTATACTTGGTCCAGGCAGTGATTCTAAAGGTTCCCATGGCTGCCACAGATGAACCATCTCCGTCCTGGGCCGCAAAAAAAGGGCGAGGACTGGGAGATCGAAACTGGGACTGTTGGGGCCTGCTCCCCACTTGTCGAAACCTAGAAGGCCCTGACGCTGGAGGCCTACTGCTAAAGTCCTTACCATTTTTTATCCCAACTGGCTCCTCTCTTGTGGCATACCTCCCAACATGTGCATCCTTTCCACCACTTCAGTCTTCTTCTAGGCCTCCAAGTAAGTTGGTAGGGTGAATGGAGTAACAACATACTGAATAGAAGGTCGGAGTGCCTCATTTAAACGTCTTTTTCAAGACTCCTCATTCGTAATGAGGTCTAGAGAAAAAATAAGGAGATCCTTGAACTTTATCCCCAACTCCCTCACTAACATGCTCCCATGCTAGAGGGAGGGAAACTCCTGGAACTTTTTATCCTTTATCGTGGAAGAGAGGAATTCCTCCTAGAACTCCTTATCAAAGTCAATCCATGTAACCTTAGCCTCCCTCTTCTCCCCAAGGTAGAGCGCCCAACACTGACACACTACTCACCACATCTGGATTACAGCCATAGGAACCCAGTAATTCGTCAGAGCCTAGATCAAGCTGAAAGCTATCCCCAGATCCTCTATCCAGCTCTCCATCTCCATGTCTGAGGTGCTTCCCTCATACTTCGCGAGGGTCTACCATTGAAAGGCACGAAGCATCCTCTGCCACTAGTCATCCTCCTCCTCTTGGTCAGTCTCTACTGATCATCCAAGTCAACCTCTTGTGCCTCGATCTCCCGCACTACTCGTGGTCATCGTCCAGGTGTCATAGCTGCATGGTAAAAAAAGGCATGCCTAATCCTGAGTAGTGTAGAAGATTTCATAAAAAAATTTATTAGACTTATTATTAATTTTAAATCTCCAAAATACCCAATACACACAATAACACAAGTCATTATGATTCATGTACCATTCTTAGGGTCTCTACCCTACAATCAGTGTAGCCTCACTTGGTCGTTCGGTTGGTCTAGAGTCCTTGCATCAGATCAAGGGGGGCTAAAATCTTATGTCCTATCTGGTCTTCCCTGGCCTATTTCATGCACCAATATTTCCTAACATTATTTCCCTGCCATCCCATGAAATTTTCACTATTCCTAACTCCGAACTCCTTCCTATCTCTCAACCCCACTACTTTGATACCATTCTGTCATGACCCGCCTTCACCAAGATTAGGGAAGGGACAGAAAACTTCCAAACCCTTACTTCCTTGAGTTGAAGGAGAGATAATGGCCTCTGAGACCTGCCTCCAATAGGTCCTAGAGTGGTGATTATCACTAAGGGTATATAATCACACACAAGATGGAAGGAGTTACCCTTTTTATTTAGTAGGATCAGGAGAAAAGATAGTAAATCCCAACGACACTAAAACTGGAGGTAAAAGTAAATACAAAAGAAAACCATTTCAATATGCATGTGCAAAAGTGAATTCTACAATAGTACAAGAAAAACCCAGAAGAAAGTACCATGAAAAAAGAAAAACAACAACAGAAATTGTCCCAACGTCTGAGATAGTACGGTCTCGCATGATCCTGGATGTCCTCCAAGAAACCTCAAAGCTGTTTATATACACTGGGAGAGTATATAGGTATACTTAGTAGGGAACACAAAAAGTTATCATGCACAAGTGGTTAGGCATTCTAATGCCATGTGAGAAAAGGAGATAACCAAAGCACCTAGCAAGGAAACTATCCACCCAAACCTCACCATGGCACACTCCCAAAATAACGCAAGTCATCTAATGTAATAGTAATAACACATCAATGTTTGGGTACCCCACGCCACTTTTCCACTGGTTATTGAAGTCATTCTATGCATCAGACCTCACCCACCATTCTTACCGTTGTCCCACTTCCATTCCCCGACTGCACACACCTAGGATATAACCACACATCCTACGCAAAAACACCAGGTCCACAACCACACATCCCACTCGGAATCACCGGGGCCACAATAACCACATGTAACCATGCCTGCAAAAACCTAGGATAGAACAACTACCACCACCCCCCGAAGACACATGGGCCTCATCCTAAAGACACTTGGGAAACAACCAGCCCGCACACACCTGGTCCAACTACCACAACTACCTTGCCTAGAGAATCTTGGCCTATAATGGATGTCAGGCCATCACAACCTATCTAAAGGATCTTGGGATACTCGAAAAAGGAGCAGAAAAGGAGCTAATAACCAGACACGCATAAGAGTGTTGGGAAAAACACCCTCCCCCAAGAAATGGGGGTGTTTGGTACAAGGTACCCAACATGGGTGGGGCAAGAATAAGAAACAAAAGAACTATAATTATATATATAGGTAACAAGCACTCATCCCAACCTAGGGTTTCCAAACTAGACCAACACAAACACCCTTGTTTTATATTTATTCCTAAAAGCGCAACAGCCACAACCAAGTCACAACTCATTCCCAGAAACCAATTTTCCCATCGAACCCGTTCTGGTTTTTATATTCAAGTGATTCCATTTAAGTTATTATGCACTACTAGGAAACTAATAGGCATACCCACAAGACAAGTAATGGAAAACTACCAAACAGAAATTTAAGCATTCACACATGGTTCTCTTGTAAAGTCACAACAACAAAAGGTATCCATGAGATCCCTAAAAGTACTGAATCCAAACCAAGCCCTACCATACATCCCCACACGGCATCATATCCAAAAAATAACAACTACACCACAAAAAAGGATCTCATCCCCATCCACGTCACTACCCAAGAATCAGCTTCCAACATCCTTGGAACAGAGTAAGGGAGTTTTCAAATTTGAATATTCCATTCATTTAGTTCCGTCTTTCCGTTTGGTTAACCAGGGTGACGACACAAGGATTATAATTCATTGGGAATCCAATTATCAACCGATTTTAGTTGATTAACCAGTTTTCATGTTACATCCATTCAATCACATAAATATCCAGAAAATAGGGGTTCATTGGTGTGCAAGAAGAGAATACCAATGCCCCTGATTTTCAATGTCCACAAGAAAGTACAATTCACAACACATAATCAAGGATAAATAGTACAGTAGAAACATCAAGAACATCACCTTCATTCATTAAAATTTCAGTTGTTATATTCATTAAGGTTTGGTTTCATCCATCCTTATAGAAACAATAGCATACCTACCCCACATGGTACATGGTAAAGGGAGACGAAGGAAGATCCCTACCTGGATGATCAAATATCAACATTTTTTTCTGTGCGCCAAGAACTGGTGGTGCGAGACTTGTAGGGAAGGAACTCTGAGGACTCCAAGGATGAGTAGGAACCGTTCTGGAACATGTGAATCACTAGCCTCAGGAAAGGGGACTCCAAACGCACCAAGTGTAAGAATGAACCCGGCCAAGAAGAAGAAGAAATGAATTCTAGTGCAATATAAAGATGAGATCCCGTAGTTGAAGGATATAAAGATATTGACCATCTATAAAGGCGGATCGTGGTTTCACCATGCGATTGGGTGGTTACACACGATGGAATTGATAGTTATTTAATAATTCTCATCAGAGAGGTGGCCGTAACAGTTGTGAATTGAAAAATTTTATTTAAACAGAGGAAAACGCATTACACGGACACACGGTCTAGGTCCGTTGAGGGTCTCCCACTCTTCGGAATTTAAAACATTTTTTATGGGGCTAAAAACAGCCTTGAACAACTTTTAGAAGGTTAAAATGACTTAAAAGTGGAGTTACGGGAAAAATTGGGGAAGAAAAACTCAACAAGACCCTCTGGAACTTATCGATGACACACCGATCGGTGTCACTGATGGTTGACACCGTGATGACATCCTTCAACTGAGATGCTTCTGTTAGGATCTGGAAACGATGGGTCCAGGTTATTCCAAACACCAGAAATTAAGAAAGGGGATGGACCAAGAGGTTCTCAGCTATTACATGCATGGATTGTACATGACTTATCTTCTTGTGGTTGATCCAAACACCAAAAAATTTTAAAGGAATAGATCTTCCATATCACTTATTGAAGAGGATGCAAGTGTACAAGTGCACACAACTAAAATTTTTTTCAAAGTCAAGAGGTGATCACACCTATGAATAATGTTTGTGAGAGTAATTTATGGAAAATGGATGAATCTACTACATGAAAAATAATCACCGACCACCCTTGAAATTCCATCAACTACATCCACATTTTAGAAAAGGGTTTGAGTTTCTTCACACAAAAAATATATTGTTCCTTTAAGGTGAAATCTACCATGAAAGAATGACCTAAATTTAAAAAATACCAAGAGTATCTACACTCAAAAAAACATGAATCCCCACCTCTTCTCAGGGTCAATCATCCCAATTTACCATTCCACGCTCTTGCACAAATGGATATTTGAAACTGAAGATTGTGAGGAGGATGAAACTTAACCAATCACGGATATAGGCATTTTCTATGATGAAGATATATGAAGACCCATATTAGTAGTTTGGAAGAAGAAGACCTTAAATGAATATTGAATAGGATTAATTTCTGAATCTTGAGTAAAATCACAATACCATAGCACCTGAAGATACCAACCTAGGTGAAACACTCAATGCTCATTGACCGTGGTACAAAGAAACTTTCAGTGTTTCACTAGATTGATTGATGAATAAAATTACTCTTGAACTCATTGAACTCCCTTGAATAGGATTCATAAAATACTGATGACCCCCCAAATCCGAATCAGATCCACATGAAAAATATCCAAGATTCAATCTAAAGATAATAATATCAAATTGCATTATAAATCTTAATCTCATTTGTGAATATTTCATGAAACCAAACACCATATATGATGTTTCTAGAATATTTGAGCTCAAAATATTTATTACATTGTTTTCATTCCCACTAGAGAGTCTAAATACACTATCAAGAGATGAAAATAACAAGATTTATGAGAACCCAGTCTTGAGAAATCCTCATTTTCACAGAAGAAGATGTTTCTTCACCACTCTCTTAGGGATCAAAACCCTGATCTCGCCATGGATAAGTCACTACACCTAATGATGAAACTAAATCGTGAGTAGTGAGTGATGATTTTATATTTCTCCAAATAAAAAATAAAAAATTTAATTTTTATATTTTTATATTTTCCTTTCCCATGCGAAAGTCCATAGATAGTGAGACCATGGTTTCTCCCCCACATGCTAGTTATAGGATCAAGGATTCTTGAAAACAATGCTTGAATGAGTATATTCAACACTATCTCATGTATTTCAGCGCCCATCCTTTAGAATAAAACACATGGATAATCGATTTTGAATGAAGATCTATTTACTATCTAAATTTGGAGTGATAGAATATGAAAAATGAGGGTTAAATTTTATGTTCCTTGTTGTTCAATGTACCCAAAAACTCCATGTATCTAAAATCACTACGTAGCCAATTGTATATCCACTATTAGTGACATATGTGATTATAGAGAATGATTGAAATCACCTCATCTATTTGAATGCCCACGTATGTGAATTCTCACCCTTACAAGATCCAATATTAGAGAATTGTCTGGTTCCCCACAAATTTAAGAAATGAGGAAATTAATTTCCCCATTGGTCTATCATTTCCAAAATCAAATTGTATAAAAATCCTTTGGTTTGGAATAATTAGGTAAGATAAAGATCTAGGGGATCCATATCCTTGTGATGTCCATCTATAGTTAATATCATGCTTGCTGATCAGTATGGAATTCTGGTAGGGTGGTTCATGTCAATGTAGGAGGTCAAATATTATCATTAGTTGTTCATCCAGATCTCGTGATGAGCGCATCAAGATGAAACACATGGAATTCCCCACCATTGAGGATATTATGTTCTATTTAAATTATTGTAATAATAGGAGATGCTCTCCTTTGGTTTGAGGGACCTCCAAGATTCATGAGAGGCCAAATTATTCCTGGAGTCTTTTTCATCACAAGATGCTTGTGATGTTCCCTCCAGTCTTGTTTATTTATGTTTTTTTAATAACTCCAATGATGTAACATTAGGTGAATATTGGTTGAGAAAATTATAACAATCCCACTACTATTATAAATTATTATTTTCAATTAAAATGATTACTAGATTAAATATTTTGATATTTCTGGGATGTTTTTATTTTAGGATTTTCTTATTTGTCTTCACATTTCAATATTTCATTCTTTTTTTATTGGTTTCACACAAAATACCATTGAGAACTCCTTAACTACTAATGATAGTTAACAGTGGGATTACCCAATATTGATTGGTGGTATCCAATCACTAGGCTATGATAGGATACAAAATACCGTGATTATTTTATTTTTATTTTCCAAATAAAAATTGGCAAGAATGTCTAATCTAGTGTACTTCATTTGACTAGAGAATTATGGGGAAGTGAAAATGAATAATGATGCATAGGGAAGTGAGGAGAGTAATATAAGGTTAGACCATTGTGTTTTAAACATTGAATTTTAAACCAATCAACTATATCCAATGCTTTCAATTTTAAAACCCATTAAATAATGTTTTAATACATCTACAACATTGATTCTCTAGAAACAACTTGAATTACACATTACAAAATTTTTATTATTTTCAAAAATCATTTTTCAAAGTGCCCCCAAACTTGTGTGCATTAAAAGTATGATGGTTTCTAAGTAATTACATTATTTTTATTTTTATTTTGTTTTAAATAATTGCTTTAAAATTTCTAGATTAAATTATTCTTACCTATTTTCTTTTAATATTGATGTTGATAGAACCATTATTTATAAACATAGAACACTAAAAACAATGAACAAGAATAAAGTAAGTTTTTCATTATTTTGTTGGATAAATATCATTCCCCCACATCTTTTTCCACAAGAGTATCATTATGTATTAAAAAAATGGTCGATTATCTTACTCATATGAACATGACTTTAAGGTAAATGTATGCACCAAATTTCAACATCAATAACCAACAATTACAATTAAATGAACAGTGGTATTTTGTACTCAAAACTGAAATGAGTGGTATTATACCTAAATATCATAGATTATTAGGTGAGGACTCCAATATTAATTTAATATAATTTAGTGGTGCATTTAATGGATTTAGAAGAAAGATTATTCACCAAGAATCAAATAATATGGAAGGATTTCCCCTCTATATTAGAGGACAAACCAAGAAGTGGCTCTATAATCAACAACACTGGGAAGTTACCTCGTAGGATGAACTATATATGACATTAGTGTAGAAAATATTCCATTCTTCAAATAGTAATAGACTAAGATATTATATCTACAAAATCAAACAAGTAACTAGAAAAATGTTCCAAGAGTTTTGGGAAAGGTTTAAGAAACTGTCTGTCACCATCCCACAATATCCCTACGAAGAAAATTATTTCATGGTATTCTTTTTCCATGGACTTATGAACACTAAACAAACCCTACTAGAGGCTTATTTCATAGGATCACTAATTGATAATAAAGCTACAGAAGATATATATCTTATTGAGATAATCACTCCAATTTACAAACAATTTGATAAGATAATTATAACTAGAAGTGTACAAGAAGTAAAAAGTTATGAATCACCTTTAATAGAAAAAAATTACATAAATTAAATATATTTTTAGATAGCTAGGTATAGACCATTTCAAAGATTCATCTCCTACCAGACCCCTATAGGTACGTCATCTTTTCTTTTATTAGGATCATTTTACTATTGGGTTTCATTAATATAAAGGGATTGAAAGCTGAAATTCCATATATAAAATTCAATTCTATAATCAACCAAGTAGAATCCAAGGATTTAGATAATTCCACACCAATCAGTTTGGATCTTGTATCCAATATCCGCAATGGAAAACATTCCAGTAAGCTTTAAACATCCTTTTTAACCCCCTCCAGTCCAAATATAGATTTTTAAACCATCCACAAGATACTTGAAATTAAAAGATAAATATCCTTCTATTAAGGAAATGTTGAGATATTAATAGAGTCTAAAAATATTCTATAGTCCACTCTCACCACTCATGGATAAAAGTTGAATGAATTGAAAGGATAGCTTGACCAGCTCAGGACCACACTCAATAATCTAATAAATCAAGGATCGGGTTAGAATCATACACAACCAATTCCTAAACCCAAAAAAAATGTTCAATATATCACATCATGGAGTGTATAGGAGATGGAAATAAATGAAAGAGCATCCCTATATATCAAATATTGAAGTTAGTAGTAACTTGTACCTAATAAATCCTCCTATGAAAAAGAACCTAATGAAGAATATATAAAGGAACCATGAAAGAAAGACAATGGGAAAGGAAATATGGAATATCCACAACAACCCCAACCTCCCTTCCTGTAAGGATGTAATGACCAAAGACACCCAATGAAGGATCACTAAAATAACAAATCCTAGTGGTGTTGAAAATTGTAGATATCTTCATCCCTCTTTTGGAACTCGTCTTCCAAATTACAATGTATAAATAATTTATTAATTAAATGTGAAGTAAGTGATTAATTTTGTGATTAGATGAAGGTATAAGTTTATGTAACAATATTTATTTCCTTTTTACCCCTAAAATTCTCCAAAAATCCAATATTTGGGTATCTTTTCTATCCCCTTCACTATTGGAGAGATTACTTTTTCCAATGCATTTCATGATTATGGAGCCTCAATTAATGTAACATCTTATTCCATTAATTCTTATTTAGAGATAGGATAAATAAAACCCACCTAATTGGTTGTGAAACACTTCCATCAAGCCACTTCCAACCCAGAAGGTGTTCTTGAAGATGTCTTGTTATGTGTACAAGGATACCCAACACTTTCCAACTTCTATATTATCAACATGGAATAATAAAAAGGTAAAGACCACTCTTCTATCAATATTGGAATACCATTACTCAGTACTACTAAAAACATAATAAATGTCAATTAAGTAACCCATTCCTAGGATTTTGGTAGGGAAATAGAGAATTTCAATATCTAGGATTCAATGAATCATCCACAAGAAGATAAATACGTTTTTATATTAAATAATTTTTAATTGCCCTATTCTTCTATGAAAGAAAGTGAAATGTTTGATGATATAATAATCCTAAGAGAAGATTTATAAACACAAAACCTTATCGATAATTCTATTTTAGAAAATGCACTCAAAATAGATATGGTTTAGAGTGACAAAATTTTTAAGAGACTGATAACAATTAATTTGATGAGTTACTCAATTATGCTACAAATATTTCAATCTTACATGTGTGAGTTTATAACATAGTTAACTCTAAACTAAGACCATCTATATAAAACCCCCCTAAAATGTAACATAGGTTTTGACTATAAAACATAAAATATTTATATTAAAAGGGAAATGAGAAACATCCCATCATAATCTCAAATAATTTAGATACCATACAAAAACACCAACGATATAGGATTTTGAAACATAACTATTGGAAAATAGGCTTGAAATTAGTGGAAATCCCAGGAATTATCCCTACCACAAGTATGGATAATATTTTTCTAGAATATGAATCCAAAAATTGAGATGTTCCCAATGGAGGCTCAACTGAATCATATGGAAGTAGTAAAAAAGAAGTAAATAGAATTATAGGAGATGGAATAATATAACCCATTTCAAACTATCAATGGGTGAGTCCTATACAAACAGTACCGAAGAAAACTGGATACACAGTTGTAAAAAATTATAATAATTAATTAGTACCCATAATAATTCATAATATATTTATATTTTTATGTATTATAGGATATTGAACCATATGAAGATAAAATACCATTTTACTCATACCCTTTGTGGACTAAATACTATAGAAACTTTCAATGAAGGATCATTATTACTTCTTTGATTAATTTTTTTGGGTACTTTCATGTAATAATAGCCTTAGAGGAGCAATAAAAACAATATTCAATTTTCCCTTTAGTATGTTTTCATACTAAAGGATGGGTTTGGTTCTTTTCAATTCCCCATGTACCTTTTAGCATTTCATGGTAAGTATCTTCTCGGACCTGATTTAAAGTAACATAGTTGTACTCCATGATGAATTTATTATCTATGGAACTTCTTTTAAAAGTTGAATATTATTTTTTAGAAATGTTGTACAAATATTTATCATGAAAAAATAATATTAAAATTTTGAAAAATTCTATTTTATAGTGGAAAAAAGAAATGTCTTGGCACATTTAATTTATAACGATGGAATTTAAGTTGATAAAGCTAATGTTTATTTAATTTCAAGACTACCATAAAGCGCTAATTTGAAACACATCATATCATTTCAAGGATACGTTGTATTTTAGAGAAGGTTTATTGGGGACTTTAGGAATATTTATTATCCCATTAATAACTATATTAAAAAAAATTGATTTTGTTTTTGGTGATTCATATAGTATATATTTTGACTGATTGAAATAATTATTAACCACTATCTAAATTATCTATCAACCAAACTATATTTATCCCATTAAAATTATGTGTGATGCTTCAAATATAACTATAGGGGCTGTGATTTCCCAAAATATTGACAGGATTCCACAACTGATAGCATATAATACATAGACCATATACACTACCCATCTTATCTACACAACAACAGAGAAGTAATTTTGACTATTGTTATATAGTTAGAATAATTTCATTCTCATATTCGATGGAGAAAAAGTAACTATTTAATATGACCATGAAATATTGAGATATTTAATTAGGAAAGGGGATGAAAATCCTAGACTAGTGAGATGGAAATTTATACTACGAGAGTTAGACCAAAATATTAAGGACAATAAGGGATGTGAATATATAGTGGAAAACAACATTAGCTTTCTACCTCACACTATCATGGTAGAGACAATTCCATAGACCAATATGGATGATTCCTTCCCTAGTGAATAACTATATCACCTCACCCAATTTCCTTGGTATGTTGACATAGTGAATTTTCTAGTCATATAAATGGTACCCTCCTTTTATAAAAATAAAACACCAAAATTAAAATATGAATCATAATATTTTGTATGGTAGGATCCTTATTTATATAAATTTATAATGGCCAAGTCATTAAATAGTGAACCCTTGAAGAGGAAATGAACTTTGTTCTTTATATTTACCATACACATGCATGTGGAGGCTATTTTGGACATCTATGAACTTTTTAGAAATATTTTGTGTTGGGAAAAAATCCCTCAAGGTATCATTGAAGCATTTTTGAGGTGATTGTGTTTGTTGACAAAGTGGACATATGAGTTGTGATTGTTGACAAAGCAAAACAATGACATACAAATTTGTTGACAAAGAGGATTTCATGGTGGAATGTCGAGTTCAAGAGCTGAGGTCAACGATCCATGTTTGATTCAAGAACATCGATAAAAGGAATGGATTATCTGGAGGCGGTACAAAAGAATAGATACAAGGTGGCGCCATTTTCCAGTGTTTGCCAAATTTTTGGGCTTGAAAATCGGCAAATGAAGAAAAGTGTTTTTGGCAAAGGTACTTGCGCGTCGATGACTTGGAGAATTGAAAACTTGCGCGCAATATGTTTTTCAAGATCAGAATATCAAAATATGGCAAAGGAAGTAGGTTCGCGCAAGTTTGGGAGTTGGTCACGAAGTTTCCAAAAGGGCAGAAGACTTGCGCGCCGAAACTGGGTCGCGCAGGTGACTTGCGCGCCGTCGCGCAGGGTGGTCAGATTGCCTATAAATACTGGACCACCCCTCCTCATTCTGAACCGGAGTTCAACTCAGAGCTCCCGTCGTGCAGGTGTGTTGGTCTCGCAAGTGGTGTGTGTGGTCGCGCAGGTGGGACTTGCGCGCCAGTGGTTGAAGTTGTGCGCCGGTGTTAGAAGTTGTGCGCCGGTTTGCAGTTGCGCACCAATAGTGGTTTGGGCGTAAAATGAAGAGAGTCGCGCAAGTTTGGAGTTGAGGAATCTTGTGTCGCGCAAGTGTCAGAGGAGGAATTGCGCGCCCGTTGTCACTTGCGCGCCTATACTTGCGCGCCGAGGTAGACTTGCGCACCAAGTAACGTCTGTTCCAGCAGTGTTTTTCGGACTGCGTGGAAGCTGGAAGTTTGCCTGATACCTTCGGTGCAAAGAGATATTCATCTTCGGGTGAAAGTTGTACTTCAACAGAGCATCTACACACATAGAAAGATGCATTCATTCATGCAAATGAAGAGACCTACAGGTCTATAAATTGTGAGTGTATTTCCTTCCAGAGCAGTGAGCTTAGGAAGAGGAAGAAGGTGATCCTATCCACCGGCAGTGATCCAGAGAGAGAGAAACAGGGAGTGACCCATGGGAAAGTAGTGATCTGACCCTAAATTTGTAAAGGCAGTGAGCGTGGTCATAGAAGTGATCTAGCCCGAACCTTATAATCCACAGCTAGTGAAGATTAGTGGAATTTGGTACGACCGGCAACCTGTCGGCGTATGCTCCTTAGACGTAGCCCTTAGCGGTGAACCAAGTAAAATTGTTGTGTCCTGTGCTTGCTTTACTTTCTGTTTATATTGTGTCACAAGAAAGAGAGAGAATATTTTTTTGCTTAACAGTGAAACAATATCAGAACGGGCATTAATTTTTAATTAGTCATACCCTGATTCACCCCCCCCCCCCCCCCTCAGGGTATTCAGCCTAGTGGACCTAACATTTTGGAAGTGGGATTGTTTTGGACCATAATATTTAAAAATTCATATGATTTTTTTCAATAAAATGTCCCAAATTATTTTTTACTTGTGTAATTTCCAAAATACATCATTGATTTTTCTGAGATATTATTTATATGGTAAATTGAATTCATGGGCCCATTTCTCATGTCATTTGGAATTTCCTAAAAAAATTTCAATATACCATGTTTTTAATTGGGTTAAAGAAAAAGATACTCAATTTTATGATTCAAAAACTATGATTGAGTTTAAAAAGTAAATCATTTTTTTAGTTTTTTAATAAATTGAAGTATAATTAGTGTCCAATGAACCCACTTATGAAATAATAACATGGAAGAACTCAAGAATAAATATGGGGTTCTCCAGAAATAGTCCCCTACCTCATAACCATAGAAAAATGGATTGGATGATGTGTTCAATAGAGAAGTCAATTTTTTTTTGAGGATATAGTGAATTGTAATTAAAATTACTAGAGTAAGAAAGTAGATGATGGATAGTGGGCATACATAACAACCTACAAAACTCAATTATGTTAGTCTCCATACTAGTTTTTTTATAGTGAACATTTTTACATAAATGTTGATCTATAGTATAAATAATTCGGGGATATAAATGGGTTAACCTAAAGTTCATAAAGTCTTAAGTATATAAGAAGCTGAAAATGATGGATTTTAAGGAGATAATAAGGGAAACAAATGAAAACTCACTACTTTTTATAGATAAAACTAAATATTTCCATGATAAATTGATCCAAAAAATATAATTTCAAGATAGAGACAAAGTTTTGATATTTTCTTCAAGGGGTAATATGTTCCCTAGTATTATTAATTCCAAGTGGATTATGCTATAAAAAGTAAATAATATAATTATTTTTGGTGCGGTTGAGATTCATAGAGATGGGAAAAAAACAATTCGTTCAAGTTGAATGAACAACAATTTAATAAGTGACATGAGAATTTATGGATGGATCCTATGGAGGATTCTAGACTCCTCCCAAATGCTATTAAATAGAGAAATGTCATGTTGTCTCTTACCTCATATTGGTGTAGTTTCTTACTTTATTTTGAACTATTCCTTTTGAATAACTTCATGGTAGATTTCAATTGGAAGTGTGTATTAAAAAATTGTTGTGGAGAAGGGTGAATTAGTTTTCATATGTGAATACCATTATTTATATTTTACATTTAAAAGAGACATCAAACCAAATAATGTTTTATGAGGAATCTATACAATGATTATTTAGGTTTTTTTATATTTTTAGTGTGAAAAAAATTAAAGAAAAAAATTCCTTTTTTACCATGTACAAATTTTTTTATAGTTCTTGAGATTTAAAACATTTGTCAAGATGAACTAGATTACTCACTGGATTTTTCGAACTCCAAGTGATTTGTGAGGAAATTGGTAATACTATTGAATCTGAAAATATCATATGATTTCTAAAATGTAACTATTTTCATGGGATATTATTTTAAAAAAATCATGATTTTTTTTATAAGAAATTGAAATCATAGACCCCTACTGACTATAAATATTTTTGATTATTTTCATGAGATGTTTTTGATCCAATCTTACATTATATTTCTGATACCCTCACTTCATGAGAGGAGATTGGGATTTATTTATAATCCATAACTTGTGTTTATACTCTCATTTATTTGGAATTAATGAGATTATTTAAATATGATTGGGGAATTTGATTTGCAATCCCCTAATTTATTTTTGATTCCTATAAAGAACATTAATCTTAGTTAAGCACTTAGATAATAATGAATGCGCTTATAGTTTTAAGAAAAATTACAAGTTGAATTATCATATACCTATCCTCACTCTAAAATATAACTTAATGATTAATTCAAGTATAATAATAACTGAAAGTGCCTTATATGTGTTTTTTATCTTAAAATCATTGAATGCTAAGTGGTTTCTGAGATGTGTGAGTCAAAAGCATGGGGTATCTAAGAGAGGAAAATAGACTTGGGAAACATTAATTCAATTTATTATATTTTATTTACCATACAATTCTCCTAAAAAATTTGTATAAAAATAAAAAAATAAAAAAGGGATATGAATTTGAAACATTCATTGTGCTCATATAAGTGATTCATGACCACAATCAATGAAAATAGTATGATCACTATTCATTATTAGGATAGTGAAAACTCATTTATCCTCATAAAATAGAATAGATAGATAGAGAGAATGTTTATATAAAAAATATTGGAGGTTAGGTAAAAACATTATTTGGATTCATTTCATGACTCATGAATAACGAAAACAAAGTGTAAATTGGGAAGTGTTAGTCACATTTTGTGTAGGTGGGATTGAGTTAGGGATTCTTAAATGATTTAATTTATAAATCATGAATTTTATTTAAATATTAAAAACTTCCTTTTTATTCCAATGTGTTTTTGATAATTTCCCCACCAATCTCAAATCCATAGAACAAACTTTTCAAATACCTAATGATTGATAGTATTTTTTTCATGATTCACAGTGTATAGATATTATAATTTTCCTAGGCCCATATTAAATACTAAATTCCCAAGTATGAGAACAAATACACTTAAATATTTTCTCTTGAGAGAAGAATGGAACTATAAAACATCTGAGTAGGTCATGATTTTGTTATTGAAATGATTTTTAAAATTATATTTTATGTAAATAGAATATTCCAGGCCATTAAAATTAAACACATGTATAAATCATGATGTGATTTTTTAGAAAGACCAAAGAATGTTTTCCTCACTTTCTTAAAAATAGTTTAGAATTTTTTTTGAGCATATCTTTTAATTTCAGTTATTTCACCCTATTTGAATTGAACCATCATTGAATATATATTTTGAATTGTGAAAATCTATAAATACTTGAATAAATTCTATTCAATGACAAAAATTTCTAGGATTGAAATAGTTCATGTGTGGGGGAGTGATAAGAGATCAAAATTTTGAATTTTTTTCCTGTTATTATATGAAATTACTGACATTTAATTAAATAAATATACAATAAATTTGTGATCTTTGTGACTTTTTGAGTTTTTTAATTAATTGTTAAATGGAAAAAATTATAATTTTTATTGATATCTTCATCATTGGAATTAAATTGAGAAGTAATACATAAATTGAAATTTATTTTTACTCTATGAACTTATAATTGTTTTATTATAGAACTAAAATTATTAAAGGGAATTAATTTCAATTGAGGTTTAATTGATTATTTAATTTCTTAATTAAATCCATAAATTTATTTTGAAAATTGAATTGAAATTTAGTGATTTTGTTTGAGAAATGAAAAAATATATTATCGTGTGAACATTTAATGATGAAAATATGATGCTTGAATTGATTTATTTAATTAATTTTAAATTACTTATTTAATAGTTGAAATTATGATTTTAATTTTTTTTGTCATTTTTTAAATTAATTAGAAAACAAATCCTATACTAAAAAACTTATTTGTGTTGTGAAGATCCTTCAAATGTCAGAAAATTAATGGATCAACAATAACTTATCTTCTTTTTATCGATCCAAACACTGAAAAAATGGAAAAATCATGCATCTGCTACATTGCAAAACAAAGAGACTGTAAGTGTATCGGGAACCACAACTGAAAATTTTGGTAAATTAAACAAGCGACAATGCCCGCGATGAGTGGGAATGAAAGTGATTTTTGGATAAGTCATGAATCTATCACACAACAAAAATAGATCAACCTCACTTCAAATTTTATCTACCAAAACCATATTTTGACAATAAGATGGAGATTCCACAAAATAAAAACAAGCGAATGTGCCTTGTTTGTGGCATCGACCATGAATAAATAATCAAATTTTAGCAAAGGCGTGGAGGTTTGGCACACACACCAAAATAATTGACTATACCTTTTCTCACATTTGTTGATGCTGATCAATCATGACACCCTCTTATAACAATGGTGATCTAAAACTATATATCTCGAGGTTGATGAAACCAAACTAGTTTCTGAATCTGACCTTTCCTCTGATAGGGATCATCAAACCCCTAAGCTAATATCTCAAAATTAGTGGACTAAAAACCAAACATGACTAATATTCATGCCATGATCTGAAAAAATATATATATAATTCCCATGGAACCTGAGGACACCAGTTGAGGTGAAACACCTAATGCTCACCACCCATAGGTGCCTAATGGATCAGGGGAATACTTAAGGTCTCTTATATTAGGACTGGAGCTGCATGATGAAGATCCAAGATTCTATTTATATCCAAGAGATCAAGATAAACTATAAACAAAAATCTCACCTATAAATATTCCCTGAAACCAAATGCTATGTGTGTTGTAACATAGAGATCTTGTCTCCCCTTGTTCAAGATGTCACACACATTTCCATCATAAAATATTAGTGTTCCATATAAGTAAATGACCAAAACCAGATCTGTTAGAATCTAGGCATGAGAAAAACTCACTATTTCAAAAGATGATTCCATGATTCCACTCTCTTAGTGAAGAAAATCATGATATCATGGATAAAAAGACATGTCACCCTATGAAAAGAATTATGATCTACAATTTGAGAATTTTTAATTAGCCAAAAAAAATTAAATAAATTAATTGCAATATTTTTCATACCCCTGGGTAGTTTTGAATAATTTTAGTCTACGTTTTCTCCCCCATGTAGTGGTTATAGTTTTTCAAATTCTTGAAAATTTGATTGAAATAGGAAAATCAACATGATCTCTTGTATTTCAGTTCCCAACCATTAAATGAATCTCATTTAAAATCATGAATGAAGGAAAACAATTCATCTAAAAAAATTTATAGTGAAAGAAGATGATGAACAAGGGCCGTTTTTTTCATGCCTGGTTCTTCAATGTACTAGAAATCCCTATGTAGTTAGAATCGCTACATAGCCAAATCCACACACTCGAATGGAGATGTGCTTGAATATAGATAATGATTTAAATTGCTATAGATATACAAATGCTCACATATGTGAATGCTCACCCTGCCTCGAACCAATGTTAGAGAAGCTCACGGTACCCTTAAAATTATATAAATTTTCAATTTCATTTCTCCATTTGGATTTTCATTTTCAATTTCAATTTTCCTCTCATTCTATTGGTTTGGCCGAATCGGGGAAGATAAATATCCTTACTGATTTCTATCCACGTCGAAACAATATATAGTTAATATTGTTATTACTAGATCGTATGAAATTATAAGGGGTTGTTGTATTTCATTGTAAGAGTTCAACTATTCATATATGGTCTCCACCCAGAGTCAGTGATGTGTGCCTCAAGTCACTCCAAGTTGAATTCACTACCTATGAGTATTTTTTGAGACTATTTTATATTTTTATTTTCAGAATAAGAAAATATGTTCTCCTCTAGTTCGAGGGACTTCCTACATTCATGAGATGATCACCCATTCTCAAAGGTTATCTCATCACTAATTGTCACTACAATTTCTTATAGTTTTCTTTATTTTATTTTTTATAAGAACTTCAATGATGGGACACTAGGTTAATAGTGGTAGATCATAGGATAAATCGGCCAACCCTATGATGAACTCTTGTTTTTAATTAAAAATGATTCTCTATTTAATACTTTATATGTTTCTAGATGTGTATCTTTTAGGAAAATCATATTTTTCTTCAAATTTAAATTTTTCTTGTCATTTTTATTGTTTTCACGCACAAGACACTTCAAAATGCCTTCATTTCATACAATAGATAACAATCGGATGACCCAAGACTGGTTGGTGGTGTCCAATCACTAGGCCATGAGAGGATATAGAATATAGTGATTATTAAATTTTTCTAAAACAAATATAAAATCCTAGGAAAGGCCAATAAAAGATATTTAATTTGATTAGAGAGTGATGGGGAAGTGAAAGTGAATAATGATTCATAGGGAAGTGCGGAGACTATTACAAGGTTAAAAAACTATATTTTAAACATTTAATTTAAAAGTAATAAATTGCATCAATTTTTTCAAACTTCAATCAAATTAAACATTTTTTAAACACAAACATAACACTATATTCCTCAGAGAAAACCCAAGTCCCACTTTAAAAATTTTTTCCATGGTTTAAAAATGATTTTGGTGAGAACCATGGGATAGGTTTACATCACTAAGGGATCTATATTCAAAACTCAAGGAGTAAAGAATGAAACCTTAAATAATATGGTAGTGAATTTCATGGAAATTCCTTCAAAATATAGTTTTATTGGGTATTCAGTATTATAGAACTACAAGATTGGCCACATTAGTGAGATGGGTAAGCATGTGATCAAGATAAAAGTAATGGTACAAGATCTTATTTTGGTGTAATTTGGGTTGTGTGGAGATTTTATCTTTGGAATGTAGAAGAATAAATCCTTTGTAAAGGGAGGTAAAACATTGAATGTCAGAAATATGGAGCTGGTGCACACTGATGTTTTGGGTTCATCATTAGTACATTCCCTTTGAGGTCACAATATTATGTGACCTTTATTGATGAATCAATGCGAAAGGTATCAGTTAAATTTCTGATAAGGAAATTTGATGTGTTTAACATCTTTCATAAGTGGAAACCCATGGTGGATAATGAGTTAGGATCAAATCTGAAGAACTTGAGGTATGAAAATGGTGTAGAGTATGATAGAAATGTGTTCCGAGAACTCTATGATATTAATGGATTTCATTTGGGAAAAGATACTTCTAGGTACACCACAATATAATGGTGTAGTTGAAAGGATGATCATGATGCAAAATTATGATGATAAGAGTATAAGGTTTCACTAAAGGTTAGCGAAGAATTTTTGAGTAGAGACAGTGAACATGGAATCATTTCTCATCAATAGGATTCCATTTATACCAATGGGAGAATGTATACGTAGGTATATCTAGATAAGAAAGGAGGTAAGACTCTCCAATTTATGAGTCTTTGCTTGTTTGACATTTGAACATATAAATGATAAAGAAAGGGACAGGCTTGATGATAAGTCCAAATAAAATTTCATTATTGGATATATTGTTGAGGAGTTTGGTTATCTCTTTTAGAATAATAAGAAACATATAATCATCAGAATCTATATCATTATATTTATTGAAGGTTCCTTATAAAAGGACCAACATTTAGCGGAAGTTGATATTTGGGATAAATAATTAGAGTTCCAAGAGAAAGTGGAGCTTAAAGGTGTACAAGAGAATGTGATACCAAAACTAGTGGATCATACTCCTCAAGTGGAGTTGATAAGGTTAACATGTGTGAGGTGTCCTATATAGAGGAATTAATCATTCCTACATTATATGTTATTGAATGATGGTCGTGAACCAGAATTATTTGTAGAGAAAATCTAGCTAAAGTATTCAAACAAGTGGGAGTTGGCTATGAAGGAGGATATTTCTTCATAATGAGATAACAATACATTGGTGTTGACACCTTTTCCAAAATTAAGGAAAGAATTTTAGAATAAATTGGTATATAAAATCAAGGAAAAATAATATAGTAAGAGGAGGTATAAGGAAGGTTTGGTGGAGGAAGGTTTTCAATAGAAGGAATGTGTAGTCTTTACTAAACTTTTCTCAACTATATTGAACCTCACCACCATCCTGGTGGTTCTAAGTATTCACTAAAATAGATTGTAGGATTTTAAGCACTACCATTTATTAGGGTGTAAAAATGAACTGATAAAGTAGGGTTTATTTATCAACGCTTACTAAAAGTGCAAATAAAACTGAACCTCTATTAGTGTTTTTTAGTGCTGATAAATGTCACTTTTATTAGCACTTCTTAATGGTGATAAATGGTGTCTTTATCAATGGTATTTTATCACCGATAAAAGGTATATTTCCTAATATATATATATATATATATAATTAAATATATTTATATATAATCATATATATATTTATACTAATATTAATATATTTTATTTTATTAAATATGATTTATGTAAGACTAAATATGCATTTACGCTTAATATATAATATATTTAGTGAAAATGTGTTGTAAAATAATTAAATATTAATATTAATTAATAATTTGATAATTATTATTGAGTAATTTTTATTTAATAACAATTTGATGACATAATAAATCAATAAATTAATGAATGTTCTATGATCTGTTGAAAACATGACTTGAAATTCAAACATTAATAGCTTTTGATCTAGGTTTTTGTTTGGGCTCTACCACATATATAATCGAATATTTCAAAACAATATACAATATATTGAACTTGGAGGATCCTAGTTATCATTTTTCGAGGTAAAAATTCTTTTAATGCCTCTATAAATTGTTTTTTTTCAACATGACTTAATTTTTGAACATTTTAGGGAATTTCAGCCTCTTTTGAGGGTTCCTTTTTTGTCTTTATTCAATAGGGAATAAATTTTTTCTTAGGTATTATAGTCATATGGATATTATAGTGTTTAAATTTTAATGTTTTTTATAGATAAGTTTTATTTATAATTAGATATATATACATATTTATATTCATTTACATATAATAAATCAATTTTACACATAAATATTTAAAGATATTTACATAAAAATGTATTTTAAAATATATAAACTATATGGAAATAAAATTTATTATTCATAATATTTAAAATAAAATATACTTATTTTATTTAAATTATAAAAATGGATTAATATATATATATATATATAAACCTATGCATGTAATGTTTATATATAAATATCTGTGTCAATAAACAAATATATATTTATGTGTATATTATAATATAAGTAAATAAATACATATTTATAAAAATTTGTGTGTGTGTATTAAATATAAATGTGTGTGTGTGTGTGAAAATATGTGTGTGTGTGTGCGTAAATATTATATAAATACATCATATATAAATGTATTTTTATAAATATATCATGATAATAAAATATAGTACATAAACCTATTTATAATAAATAATTATAAATACATTTTTTAAAAAATTATATCTAAATATACAATTATATGTTAATATTTATGAAATATATATGTAAATATAAAATATATAGAAATATTTTTGAGGCCAACAATTGGAATCCCATACTACACACTAGGTATCAACTCTGACTAGGAGCTGTAACATTGCTGACTTAGTGTAATAGAGAAAACCAGTGACACCGATAATTCACTATAGTAATGAAAACATAGTCGACATGGAATTGTAGTAGTTGGGACTTTGGTGATGGTGGTATACTAGTTATATAGACTTCTTTCCACCAGTTACTATAAACTAGTTCACATATTATATGGCTAGTGGTACTTTTAGACTGTGTTCTTTATATGTTCATTTTGAGCTAGGGTTTTATTATATGATGGATCCTTGTAATTTATTCTCCAGATTGGAGTGGAGTGATTATTTCTATTTTTGGATGTAGATATTATTACCAAACCACATAAATCATTGTGCCTTATGTTATTGTTCTTTTTCATTTTATATTATACTAATTTTTACACTCTTTATTGAGGTTGGTCATCATTATTACTCTAGTGTTTCTGAAAAAACATTATCATTCTTATCAATAGGGATAGAACCTAAGGCGCTTGAAAAAATATAAATATCTAGTGGGTAGGGTTTACTTGTCTTAGATTATTTTTTCATCGATTCATACTTAACACATGTCCAACAATTTTCAGATTTACTAATTTATTTCAGGGATATTCATCTGTCAACGACATTAATTTCACTCCATTACTTCTGAACACCAATTCATCGATATCATTAAATGGGAATGAAAAATGTGGGTGTGGTAAATAGTTGGGTTGAGAGGGTTGCACCATGGTTGTGGCACACCGATGGGAAGGTTTTGACACACTTTTCTGTTACCTCGATGAAAAAGTGAAAAAGGGAAATGTCTTAGAGAAAAGAGGAGAAAATACATGAAGGAAATCAATATTTGCAAAGGCTTGAAATATGGATCTCCCCAGTCCAGCCAAGGTACCAACGACATGCAAGTTACTTGCACACCACATTTCTGGCGAGCAAGACACTTGCACACCCAATCACTATTCACCCAGGGTCACTTATTTTACTATAAATAGACATTTGGGGTCTTCATTTGTATGAAAAATTTTCCTTGAAACCTTATTACTGCTCTGGTCACCCTAGTTCTTTTCCCAAGTCTTCTGAAACCCTCAAGGTGGTTCTTCAACACCTAATGTAGAGGAATTAAAGGAGGATCATTTGACTTAAGTCTCTTTAGTGTTTGAAATACATAACACTTATGTACCTAAAGTTCCCTACCTACCTAAATCAAAAACACTTGCAATTCACCCATTCCTCTAAAAATAACTTAATCGCCCCACTTCTGGAAATACTTGTGAATACTCTTGAAGTCATGATTCAAGTCTCACCCAAGTTTTAACATCGAGGTTGTTCTTTACTTAAGTAAACATAATGTCATCCAATCCTACCTGTATTCCAGATACATACTCACATGCCTCTATTTGATTAACCTTATCCCTTCCTCCTATACAATCCTTTCATAAATCCTTCCTCAAAGTCATACATGAAAAGTATTCCTATTCATTTAATTCCTTGTCTGAAAGGGATTATGTTGAAACCTCCACCAAATCCTCCTAACTTACCAAACCCTTGGGAAAGAACATCTGCATTTCTCTCATTTGGGTTTGTATATCTGCAGTAAGAGGTTTCTTATATTTGTTTTATGATGGAGTTAGGATTCATGGAGTGTCTGTCGGTTTCTTTATTTGTAGTCATGTGGACCTATCTCCCGGGAACATTGTTTGGGAGTTTCCAGTTTGGAGGAATAGAGTTCGGCCCATGCTCATCCCTTATTGTCTCTAAAACCTAGAGCCTTGGGTCCTTGGTAGGAAAGGTATGGTTCACACCTACTTTTCCTTTTGAACAAAGGAGATGTCTCCCTCCCCTACTAGGACCAATTTTAGGTAATCTATCCTCGTGTAAGCCCCTATACTTTCATATAAGAGGTATCAGTCTCGATCCACTCTACTTCCTTCACCTTCACTCTTTCCTTATAGTGGACCCTCGTCTAATGTAATGTGAAGAGGTGGATGGTTTTCTCTAGCTTCTTCCACTGTCACTGCCATAGGCTCGTCCTCTTCCACTAGATAAGGAGGAAAAATGTGTGTGCCTTTCTTGAATCTATCACATCCTCTTGTTCCTCAAACCGATCATGACTCACGTGAGCGTAAATATTTTTTTTGTTGACAACATTTTCACAAACACCTCATTGAATGAACTATGAGAACTCTGATTCCCATCAAAACTGGGATATGTAGGAAGCCTTCCTAAGGCCCGAGCTCCATCTCATTTCATCCATATATGGTCATCTTCTTTAGGATTAAGCCCCAAATTAAACCCCCAAATCAGCAGGGCATCCTATTTAGGATTAAGCCTCAACCTATTTCTATCAAAGGATCATACACCCCTACGAGACCCCCCAAAAAACGTGGGTTATGATTCTCATCCAAATGAGATACATAAGAATCCTCTCTGAGGTTCAAACCCAAAAATCTAAATCAACCCTTCCCTTTCTGGGCTACATTCCCAATAGGGTTTAATACAACTTGGAAACTCATATCCATTCTAGGTTCCTTAGGAAGATTAGGCATAAGTCCCACACCAATCATTGACTAAGATCCTTATGCTTAGATATACTTACCACATGACATTAAACTGTATGGTCATGTCCTTATCACACAACCTTAAAAGGTATGATGTGTCTCATTAAGTGGCACCGAACTACAAGGGTTCTAATACCTTTCACAAGGATATATAGGTAGCCCATTTATGGGTACGATCCCAACATGAAAACAAACTTTCATCTCCCTAGACAATAATAAATTCCAGAGTGCCCCAATGAGTGTCTTAAAAACTAGTATCATCATAAAAATGATTAAAAGAATATGTAAATAGTATATAAGAGGATACCATTGATGGATAACCTCGAATACATACGAATATTTCCATTAATGAAGAACCTTTAATACATATGGATGATTCTAAATTTCACACATGCTAATAATTGATTGAAATTTCCAAGGGAAATGTATGTTATACCTGGTGAATTAATCAGGATTCATGAAAATATCTCAAATCTATAAGGGAGGGCTGTAGCAGGAATTAATTCTCCCCAAAAGGGTGTGATAAGTATGAACTCCCATCCTCTTGACCAATGCGTATTATTAAGTATCGTAGCTCCAAACCTAATGAATACATAACTTTGGAAAGCAGGTCCCTTTAGATAAAGAACTATTGAATGTTTCTGGTTCCATAAATAATTCCAATAGAAACCACCCAGAAGTAGTGATTCCTAACCAAAAAACACCTCCCGAGGGGAGACAGGAAATAAAAATGGTGAACCAGACGTGAATCCTTAACCAAGTTGATAGTGTTACCCATCTATTAGGACCCTATCAATTGATAAAGGATGTCCAAATAGAATAATCAATCACGCATGTGTCCATCTAAAATATGTTACTTTAATGTAGTTCATTGTTTTTATTTTTCATGTTTTCTCAGAACTCCCTTCACTCCAAATGGCTTCCTTCATGTTTGCACTGATGAATTCCCTGATTGCTGCACAAGAGGGATTCTCATCTGTTGGAAGGATGTCAACAATAAATTAGAGTCTTCAATGATGGGACTACAATATATTGTTTTGGGAATAAAATCAATAGGGTATTATCCCAAACGTGGAGGCTGACTGCTAGGATCTCCAAGTTAACAACAACCCCTGATCATTCAGTCAACGATTACCGATGGTCAAGAAGTAGATGTTGGAAACCACAGTCTTCATCCATTTTGGGTCCTTTTCCGTAGAACTCAATAACCAGTACCTCCCATCCTATAGGGAGGTGGATCAGGAGGTCACCCATGGACTCAACTCCAAGATACACAGGTTCATCTTGAGGGCCCCCACAAACAATAGATGCCAACAGAATCGTGCTGCAGTAAACCCCCATCATGATGGGGAGTTACCTTTAGTTGTTCAGACTAGGTCCCTCAGATTTGGTAATTCAAGGAAAACCAAAGGGGAAAACATATAGCCAATATAGATCATGTTATTACATGTCCCCCTCTAGATAATTCCATCAACCCTACTTGGTGGCAAACAATGAACATGGACATACACACATCCACCTTAATTTCGCCAGCCAGTAAACTTGTGTAGCGGTGCCCGACCAATCCCTCTATTTAAACCTATTTGATACCCTAATCAGGCACATAAACTAACTTAGAAACAATTATATCTTCAGCAGACTCTTTTGGATGCATTCAAGGAATCCCACCAATCAAATATGGTAGCAACTTGTAAGTAAGAATGTGCACCTCCCAACACTCCTTAGTCCTTCCAGTGGTCTCATCTATTAGCATTGAAGGAATTCCTTTGACCATGCTTTTTAGAAAATAGCCAGTATGCCCATACACCAACCAGCATCCATCAAGTCTTCTATCAGACTAATTTGGCAGCACCCAGAGAAGTCAATAGGAATGATCTGACGACAAAACTAGGGCAGATTCAACACTCTACCTCCATACATGAGTATTGTCAGTATCCACTCATAGGAAAAGAGAGGATATGAGTAGGCACATAAAACTACTGCAGACTTAGAATGGACATATATTCCCATTCCATCTGCTGAAGTCACCAAACACATTTCAACAATAGTGAATGGGAAGACACAAATTCCAACCCATATTGTGGAGGCCTGCCAAAATATAATAAGAGTAACTTCAGAAGTTCGAGAGGGACATACACATAATTTTTACCCCACACCTAGGATTACTAGTCAGAATTCACTCCCATAGTAGATACATACCTATATTCCAGTCTAGGATGGTTATGGGGAATACTCCCCCATATCATACGGACAACCAGATCAAGAACATACACACTTCCAAATTATATATTATCATCCTAATCTGATAACCACTCCAAGGAAGGCACATAAACCTAACCATGATAATCACTTCTCCCAGTAGCAGTCCCCAACTACCTGTAAAAGAGATTCTAAGAATAATTCTTTCCAAACACTATTGGAAAATCAAGAGCCAGTCGGTGATCTCGCTCCTCTTAATGCTGGAGTTCTTGAAGCCCTCAGACATTTATCTATTTCAGCTCAAGATCCTACCCTCCCATTACCAAATTATGGGATTATTATCAGTAATTTTGAAGTTCCGCATCAGAAAGTTCATTATCAAGGCTTTCTTAATGACAATTAGGTCAATTTATGGAACCTATCTCTATATAAGAGCCACAACAACCCTCTATGTGGCCAGAAGACTAAGGAGTAAGAATATTTTTCCCTTTTTGTAATCCACCATGGTCACCCTCCACATGATGGCATTCTCTATGAAAGTTCTCTCCAAATTATTGTTTCTTATTGTCAAAATAATTCTCCAATTGAAAATGTAGTGATGAGTAATACCTCTTATCTCAAGGCACTTGACCACATAAGTCCAATCTTGTTTGATACATTTTCAATAATAGGTGAAATATTATCTCAACCAGAAGACATACCAAGGTGAAGGTCATTATCAGAGCCTCCCTTGGGTCATTTGCCTTCAAATATGATTGCGAAAAAAACAATTGACCCTATTTTTTATGATAGAATAATTGATAAGTGTCCCCTGTGGTCGTACCATGTTTAGAAACCTCTATAAAAATATTAGGATGATATATTGAATATGAGAACAAACTGGATAAGGGTGAAATACTCGTCATGTTCTGGCTTTTGGAATCCTCTCAATACAACATTCTATAATTGATGGAAGAAGATTATATTAATGATATCTACCTCCCCATATGAAAAACGTTTCATCATCTAAAAGACAAATTATTACCATATGATGAATATCAAAGTCATGTAAAGGTAATAGATGAGTTACAACGCCAAATTGACTTCGTATCTTCTCAGTTTCCCAACATCCAAAGGTCTATAAGAAGTAGGGAGCCCTTCAGTGTGCATGCCTCGATGCAATAAAGGGGATATGCTAGTTAATTACTAATACCCCATCTGGGGTTCATATTAGGTAATGGGGTGCATAGAGAGCATTGTCTTTCGTTGCACTCCAAAATTAGAAAAGCTCAGCAAAATTGGTCTCATGCAATGTTATTTCCAATGTCTGGCTACAATCAATAGATATTGTGAGTAATAAAATATATGCTAAAGAACATGCATCAACTAGCTCTCATCAATGTGAGACCCAAATAGAGAAATATGTTGAGATAATTTTGAAAGAAGCATTTGAGAACATCAAGAAAACATCTCGCTTAGAGGATGTCAACCATCAAATTATGAAAAGATCTGAAATATCACAATAGTTTTCTAAAACTGGTTATTTAAGTGGTTTTTGGATAATGAACCCAGCCAATTTTCAAACCAAAATTTGAAAAATCAGAGGATTAGCTGTCATAATACCATCCATATCAGTTCAAGAGCCACCCTAACTTTCATTGCTATGGGCTTGTTTAACTAAACCATCAAATTCAATAAACTAAGTTCAATGGTTTGAAGAAGAAGAACATGAATAGCCTCATCCTGTAGGGCGAGGGTATTTTTAAAATCCACAATCCCCTCCTCAACTAAAATTTAGTTTTCTCCCAATTAGAGAAGAGGTCGCAAAGTTAATGCACAACTGAACTATCCAAGGATTCCCTTTAAGTTACTATCTGTCAAACAGTTCCTAGGAATTCATGATATAGGAGAAAAAATTCTCGAGGTAACAGAAGGAAATGATCTAACAAATATACTAATAGAATGACATCAATGCATTATTCAATGGTTAATTTCATTAATACCATTATGGAAGATCCTCTAGAAAATGAGTCTAGTTTAGGGGAGTCAGAGGACGGTGTTCTTATTCATAATACATTACACACTAAGGCAAATGAAGGAGGTGTGCATACTCAAAATCAGAGGCTTACCCAGAATCTAGGTATTCTCTCAAGTAACCAACCCTCACCTCTTCAAAAGCCTTTTAACAAGGGTAAAGTCAAGGGTCAAACCATGACCCACTTTTCCACTAGAGAAGGTCAATCTATTTTTCATGAAGAAAGATTTTACCAACAAGAGGAAGATATGAAGGATTTGAAAAGACTCAATGTATATTTACTTCAAAGCAGAATTTCTACCAGAAATGATCCACAAGTAGATCCTTAGATTTCACATCTTGTATGAACTCCTTATAAAAAAGGGTTTGTTGTAACTAAAGATGTGGATAATTAATTCCTTCCATTGTGTAGACATCCAGAACAAGATCAAAAAAATACTTATAGGCATGTCCCCATTGGTTATCCAAGAAAAATACCAGTAGCACCACCACTAGTGGTTTTCCTGTCGTCTTTCTAGTTCAATCTCTAGCTATTATACCTGTACAAGTCCCATCTCATCCATATATTTCCCAAATTCTTATGAATACAATTTATTCATTAACAACTCGATTGGAAGCTATGGAAGAATAGTGTTCAAAATTTCAACCAGAAAAAAAAAGCATACCCTGAATAGGTAGATCCAATCCCTCCCCCACCAATTTTTTTAATACCATATTTACAATATTTAATGTTTTGGGAGATCTAGAGAAACACTTAAAACAATCTGTTTCTCGTTTTGATCCTATTATGAGAACCCCTCAACAACAATAAGTAGTAAAGCTCAGATGATATGTGAAATCATTACAAGGGCCATCCATTGTCTGATATACAAGTTTGCTGTGTTAATAAATTATTGGATGGGAATATATCCTTCAGAAATTCCTTCTCCAATTCAGCTCAATGCTACCATAGACAATAGTTTATTATCTTAAAAATTGAAAAACAGGGAGAAAGAAAGAGTTTCGGATTTGATTTCTTGATGGGAAGGATTATCATGTTCCTTTAATCTACCACTCCATTAAGAAGAGTTGCTACAAATTTTTGTAGAAAATCTGTGTGATGAGTTATGCACACCACTAATCCCTATGAAATACATAGGAGGGTTTTGAGACCTTGCTTCAATCTCCTAACAAGTGTAGAATTCTATTGTGGAAACTGAAGATAAATATCATGTAATCCCATCAACTATAGAAAGGATAATAATAAAATAAAAGGTTGTTATAGTCACACTCAAACAAGCATGTTTACCTACTTCTACTTTAAAACCTTCATCATACTGAAGGGCTCCATCTCCCAATCATCAGAATCAATGACCGACTCATCCAGATGATCAAAAAGATCAAAGGAAAATAAAGTTTCAGGAATTAAGGAACAAGGTTTATTCTTTTAAGAACAAACAGGTTCCTGGTTAATTCATTTCATCTTTGTAAAAAAATTCAGTTCAGTTTCCAAGGCTGAAGAAACCAAAAAAATAAAGAGATGATGATCTCCCAAATTATTTCCCCTTTTATCAAATATTTGGGTATCCCATTCAGGATTTTTTTTAATGACCTCCTGAAAAAAATAGTAGACTCTAGACAAGTGAAACTAAAAATATCATCAACCCAAGTAGCATGTGATACTACTACTGATCCAGAGAAAGAAGGTGAATGGAAGGAAGTCAAAAGTAAAAATGTGCAGAAGTATGATGAATGGATGGTTATGAAAAATGATCAACTAATCTCATTCCATTCTACAAACATAGTTGAAACAACCAACATTGTATCCTTCCACTTACACTATAGAAAATACATTTCCATCAAAATATCAGTCCTACAAAGGTCAATCCTCAGAGAAGATACATTATCAGAAAGATAAAGAGTATTCAGAAGAAGATGAGCTCATGTCAAGGCCAAATTTTTCCTTGACTTTGGCAGAATTCATTCCATCAGTCTCAAAATCATGAGCACTGAACCACCAAACATCACAAAATTAACTGACATGTCATGTAGAATCTTCATTAGATGAGGAATTGATCTTCCGTTAACTTAATCATATCCACTTAATGGGACCCTATTCAAATGATGATTCTAGTTATGAACCAAAATTACCTAAAAAAGATTGGGGATCAAGAGGAATAATTCAAGGTCGATGTTACAGAGGAAGATGTGGACATGCTGGAAAATAGTACATTAACTATACCCCAGATCAAACCATTTATGCGACTGAAACATTTGGGAGAGCCCTTTAGCAAGCTCAACAAGAAAAAGGAAATTCTCTCACATATGACAGGATTAGAACAAAAATTATTGTCTTAGAAGACTAATTAGAGGCCATACCACCACTCTATTAGAAAATATATAGACCTAGTCTATCTAATCTACCAAAAGCATATGTATTTACAGCTTATGCCCCAACACATGGTATATCTACATCAAGAGCATCAATATTCATGGCACCTATGAAACTGCAAATCCATGATAGAAAATGCAGACCTTTGGTCCAAAAATATGATGTTTTGAAACAACTTTCCCAATTACCGTCCAATTTTTCAATCCCGGATGCTTTGAATCTATCAAATGATCTTTGAGAAGCACTTATTGAAGATTTTTCAAGTCCTCAATAGTTTGAAACAAAGGTTTCTACAGCTGAGGTTTACCATATAGATAATGATACTATACAATTTTATGTAGTTATATCCCTCATGGATGAAGATGAGGATGATGTTCTAAATGGGCACATCATGACCTTGTATCTATCTGGTAGGGTTAATAATACATACATCTGACGAGCCTTCATCGATAATGTCTCAGGGTTCAACCTCATTCCCATTCGTACACTTCATCGATTGGGTGTCACTAAATATGAATTATCTCCTTCCACTTTGATGTTGCATGGTTATGACAAGAATGAACATGAACCTCTATGAGTGATTACACTCGGAACTTAGTTTGGGGACCTTGTATCTCATTCAGATTTCATGGTTGTCCGAAAGGACACAACATTCAATATTCTACTTGGAAGGCCTTGGCTACATCAACATGCGACCATTCCATCACCATCTCACCAATGTCACATGTATTTCTTTAATGGTCAAATTGGGACATTTTATGGTGACAAGGATTCATTCAAAACATGTTAATCTCAGTATATTAAGGCATAATTCTATAACACCAAGGGAACAAGGTTTGTGGAAAAATATGTAACATGAATCAATGCTCTGAATGGTCTAGAAAAGATTCCAAATAACCCATTCAATCATCTGAGTATAGATTATGTGTTTCCTATCAATAAAAATTGAAAGGATTAACCCAAATACAAGTACTCATCCAGTGACTTCTATAATTTCAATTGTGGAAATCAAGCCTGATGGCATGGGAAATTTTTTTGATCTACTAAGAAGTGGTGAAAGATTAAATGAACATGTCTTTATTTCATCCACCAAACTTCAACAATTTTTTCTTCATCGGTAAATATAGATGAAGTTTTAACATTATGAGAGGAAGAAAAATATGTTGATTACCTACCCATATTTTTCACTTCAATTCTCCAGGAAGACCCTTCATCCTCATTAGGGTCAAAAATGGTTGCCTCTTCTTCAGGATGACCAAAAACCGACTCCTCCCCTAGATCTAAAAGTTTTTATTCATCACCTACCCACCAAGAAGAAAAAAAGAAGTGACACATGATTAATAAGAAGAAGAAGATCTCATTTAGACCCCTCTAACATTTTATGAAATTGCCTGCCCCACTCTGGATGAGCTCAGAGAAATAAATATAGGTACAAAAGAAGTTCCATGCCCCATTATAATTAGTGTGGCCATGACTTATGAAGATAAAAATATGTATTCTTCATTTCTAAAGAAACGTCATAATTTATTTTTTGGACCTATATATAAATTTCAGTCGTTAATACATTTGTGGATACTCATCATTTTGGTATTCCAGAAGAGTATCGAGGATTTAAGCAGGCATCAAGAAGAACACGCCAAACACACGCCTCTAAAATTGAATCTGAAGTCAAAAAGCATATCAAAAATAACTTTGGTAGGGAGGTGAAATATCCCAAATAGATGGAAAAAAATTTCTGAGTGAAAAAGAAGAATGGGAATATCAAAGTTTTAATTGATTTTGGAGATCTTAACTGGCATTATCTTAAGGATGACTTTTTTCCCCAATCACAGAAGTTTTGATTAATGCAATAGCTGGCTAAAAAACTCTCTCCATCATGGATGGATACTCTGAGTATAACCAAATTAAAATGGCCATAGAATATTATAATTATACATCCTTTAGATCCCCTCAAGGCATATTTTTCTATCAGGTAATTCCCTTTTGCTTGAAAAATTCTTCTGCAACATATCAACATGACATGCACCATATCGTCAAAAACTTATTGGGAAAAATTTTCAAATGTTTTGTGGATGATTTAGCGGTGAAATCTAGAAAAACTTATGATAACGTAACTAATATGGATGCTGAATTCAGTAAACTTCGGTAGCATAATTTGAAGATGAACCCCTTAAAATGTGTTTTCGGGGTTACCTTAGGAAAATTCCTTAGCTTCGTTGTACACCATAATGGAATCGAAGTTGACCCTATGAAGAAAAAATCTAACCGTGGTATGTCGCCTCCTAGAAATGGTATGGAATTAGGAGGAATCCATGGACACATGGCCTATATTCATTGCTTTATGGCTAATTTGGAAGGTAAGTGTTTACCCTTCATCAGATTAATGGAGAAGGGAGTTACATATCAATGAACCAAAGACTACTAAGAGGCATTTTATATCCTCAAAAAATATCTCTTAAGTCCACTAATATTAATTCCACCTATTGAAGGAAATTCTTTTATTCTCTATGTGATAGCTTTTGAACAATCATTGGGTTCCTTCCTTGCACAAAATAATGATGCTTGGAATGAAAATAACCATCACTTTCTTAGTTGAACCATGATTGACATGGAGACTTGATATTCAGGTATCGAGAAGTGTTTTTGGGCATTAGTATTTGTAGTTAATAATATGAGGTAATACATGCAACATCATGAGGTCCATTTTGTATCTCGCAATAACCTACTCAAATTTATCCTTAGTCATCCTATGCTTACAGGACCTTTGAAATGGTGGGAAGTTATTTTGTAATAATTCAATATCCAATTTGTGCCTCAAAAAGAAGTAAAAGGTCAATCCTTAAAAGATTTCGTTACAAAACACCCTTCTATAGAAGATACATCTTTGAATGCTAAACTGCTTGATGAAGAAATCTTCTCTATTCTAGATAAGCCGCAAATGTGGGAAATGTAATTTGATCGTTATTCCAGAAGTCCAATGGGGAATAGAATGAAAAACCCTAAACTCAAAAAAAATGGGTTAGGAATTGTGATTATATCCCCCAAAAACGTAGTGTTTCTATATATTTTTTTATTAGAAGGTGGTATCAACAATGAGGCTGAATATCAAGCTCCCATTATTGACTTGGAATTGGCCCTCTAGAAAAAATTGAACCACCTGAAAGTTAAAGGTGATTTAGAATAGGTGATAAAATAGATCAACGGGGATTATCCAAATAGAAAATAAAAATCAATCCCTTTGTGTGATTATGTCAGAGGGTTAATGGATGAATTTCCCACAGATACAACATTTTATTATGTCCCACGATCACAAAATACCCAAGCATATGCATTGGTTAATGCATCCATAGCCCTGGAAGATCCAAATCGGGATGAGAAAATCATCAGTATTGCACATCATCGTGTGGTTTTGACCTTATTTTCAAACCAGAATGGAAGAAATTAATGAAATTATTACTATTTCTAATCCATATGGTCATACTAGGGAATTGATCACACCTATCATGCAATACCTTCAAAATAGATTACTTCCACCCGATAGAGCTGAAAAAGAAAAAATTCGGCGACGTGTGGCCAAATCACTCTATATGATAGCCCATACAACTAGAAGATACTCTATAAATGAGGCTATGATGGATTCCTCTTCATTTGTATCGTTAGAGAAGAAACTGTAGCTATCATGAAAGAAGTACATGCAGGAGAATGTGGTGCTCACTAGTTTGGGAATAGGATTTTTGATCAAATCTTAAGGCTTGGATATTTATAGATTTCAATGACACAGGATTTCACAGAATTCACCAAAAAAATTCCTCCCTTCCAAGTGCATTCCAACTTCATTCCTCAACCCCAAAAGTTTTTACATACAGCTAAATACTCTAGGCCATTTGTTACATGGGGAAACGATGTAGTGGGACCATATCCTACATCTATGACTAAACATTTCAAGTATATTCTTACTGTTACTGATTTCTTCTCCAAATAGGATGAGGAAATACCTCCCAAAAGAATTCAGCGACAAAATCATTGTTAACTTTTTCAAAGCTAATATCATTACCATATTTTGTGTCCCTCATACCATATTAATAGAAAATGGAACCAATTTCTGTTTAGTTGAGGTAAAGAATTTGTATCAGGAGCACAATATCAAACCCAACCATTCATCATGCTATCATGTAGTGGAAAATGGACAGATAGAGGCTTTCAACAAGACACTATCAAATATTATCCTGAAAATTGTGGATAATGATAATAAATTTTAGATTGATAACCTTTTTATTGATTTAGGGTATTATTAGACTACTACCCACAATGACACTCATGCAACTCCATATTCGTTGGTGTATGGAATATAATCAGTTTTTCCTATTGAAATTCAATTTCCTTCACTTTGAGTTTCAATTTAGGATCAGTTATCCATAGATGAACAGTCTCAGAAATGATTTCATGAGTTGTAATGATTAGATGAAAATATATTTCTTACATTACATCATTTGGAAGTCTATCAGAATAGAATATCACAATATTTTAACAAGAAAGTTCACCTCCACTCATTTCTTCAAGGAGAATTGGTAGTAGTCCTCCATAGTCCAATGATAATAGGAAAGAAACACCCATATTTTGAGCTGAATTAGGAAGGAACATACTATGTACATGAGGTCTACTCTAATGGATCTTATTCTCTAAAATCAATGGATGGATAAACTCTAACCAATAAAGATTATTGAATAAGTACTTTGTGTAATCACACAATATAATGTCCTCACTACATAACGTGAAACTACAAAACAAAATGTCCTCACTTCTTGACTTGAAACTTCAAAACATAATTTCCTCGTTACATGACATGAAACTACACAACATAATTTCCTCTCAACCTGACTTGAAACTACATAGCATAATGTCATCACTGCATAACTTGAAACTACACAGCATAATGTCCTCACTACATGATATGAAACTTCACAACATAATGTCCTCACTGCATGAATTGAAATTGCACAACATAATCTCCTCGCATCATGAATTGATACTGCACATCATAATTTCCTTACTACATTACTTGTCCTCATTTAATGAATTGAAACTACACACCATAATTTCCTCGCTGCATGAATTTAAACTACACAGTATAATATCCTCACTCCATGACTTGAAACTGAATAGAAAAATGTCCTCATTTCATGACTTGAAACTGCACAACATAATGTTATAGTTTCAAGAAATTAAACTGCCTAACAACCATATGTATCCATGTTGTATGATGTTAAAATGCATATAATATTAGTCCATATTGCATGACATTAAAATACAAGAAATCATTTTTCCTCACTACATGACAATATACTATATAATTAACATTTTCTTCATTTGATGTTAATAAATCCCATAAGATACCACAAATTGATATTCCTTGTATTTCTTTAAAAAAATGAGTACCTTCTATGCATAAGCAATACTCACATAATTTATACTTGTCAGTGTACCATGAGTTCCATTTCTCCCTATATTTGAATTAGATCTGCATAGAGACCTCATTTCAAGAACTATGTGTGGATTTATTCCCATTTCAATGGGATTTGTAGAGATTTCTAGATCTCCAATCTTGGGGCCAACCACAACCATAATGAAATTATTTTCCTTTTTCTTCCTATATATGAAAAAAAATCTATGCAGATTACTCTTACAAGATACGTGGTTTGATATTTATATCATCTTATGTCTTAATTTTAACCATTATTTCATAATGTGTTAAATTTCCTCGTCTCTCACATCACACTCAATTGTTGTGGGGAATGACTTTTGTAGGAGTGGTTTCTCCATTCACGACCTAAGTCGGCACCAATGGCCCTTTTAGATCTCTTTTCTTGGAAAACCCACCCATTGTGGTCTTGAGTCACCCAAATCTTAATTTCCCTTGTCTATCAATAATAAAATAACAAATTTTTTAGATCACTTCTTTCAGACTATGCAATATGTTCCATCAGTGGCCTCTTATAAAATTCCCCTACATAACTATCATGTCAGTAAAAAGATTCCACTATTTGGATATGCAGCATATGCCCATATTGGACCTACATACCATAGCCCCCATAATGGTTTTTTCAAGAAATGCTAACTTCATCCTTGGAAATAGAACTAATATATGTTTATAATTCATGTTTTTGATTTTGTGACCATAAATATTCATGAATTAAGAATCTCCTTGGATGTATCTAAAGAATATTGGAATAATTCCTAGCCACTAAGCCTAGTTTGGGATTTAATTTCAAAATTTATGGTCAATGCAATTCGACCATAAACACTAGCCTTATTATCCTAATATGCATGACTCTAAACTTCCCTTAAAAAGGCATGGTACTCACCAAATTCAAAACCCACAAAGGAAACTCTGGACAAAACACGATGTCTCTACTCGCTATACCTATATTTTTTAAGGTTTTGGAAATATTGAGAAGTAAAGTGTCGAAAGACACAATGTTTGTATGGTTTTATATATGATCTTATAAAAATTAAAACTATGCTCAGTATGCCCATTGGTTAGTTAAAAAATAGAGAATATTTCTAAGCATGATGTAGCTCCAAACCCATAGAATGATGTTGGAATTCGTCAAAGGGTCCAATATATACCTTAGAAACAAATTCTTTTCATTCCTAACAAATATAATGCTAAGGGGGGGATTTTGTTGAGATGCCATTCCATTACATAAATGAAAAAGTGACAAAAGGAAATGTATTAGAGAAAATATGAGAAAATACATGATGAAAATTATGATTTTAAAAGGATTGAAATTTCGATCGCCCCTATCAATCCAAGGCACCGGTAACATGCAAGGTACTTGCGCACCCCATTTCCAGCATGCAAGCGACTTGCGCGCCCAATCACCACTCACCTGGGGTCACTTATTTTCCTATAAATAGACCATTGGGGTCTTCATTTGTATGGAATAATTTCCCTAAAACCCAAATGATTCTCTAGTCTCCCTAGTGCTTCACCGAAGTCTTATGAAACCCTCAATGTAGTTCTTCAACACCTAGTGTGGAGGAATTTAAGGTGGATCATATGACTTGAGTATATTTATTATTTCAAATCCATAAATCTTGCATGCCTAAAGCACCCAATGTCCCTAAATATGAAACACTTGAACGCCACCAATTCCTCTGAAAGGAACTTGAGCACCCCACTTCTTGGAATTCCAATGAATACTCTTGAAGTATTGAGTCAAGTCTCGCCCATGTTTTAACATCTAGGTTGTTCGTCTCATAAGTAAACATCAGGTCACACAATCCTACATGTCCACCCATACCTACACGCTAGATACCTACTTTCACACCCTCATTGATTCACCTTTTCCCTTCAGCCTATACGAGACTTTCATCAAGCCTTCCTCAAAGTCATTCATGGCAAGGGTTAATCTTCATTGTCTTCCTTATCTGAAAGGGATGATGCTGAAACCTCCACCAAAAACCTCCTGACATACCAAACCCTTGATAAAGGAACATCATCATGACTTCTATTTTGTTTTTGTTTATTCACAGTCAGGGGTTTCCCACATTTTTTATGACAGGGTAAGGATTCATGGAGTGTCTGTGGATTTCTATATCTGTAGTCACATGGACCTATCTCCCAGGAATATTGTTGGGGAGTTCCCAATTTAGAGGATTAGTATAGCGACCCTAGCCTTTTATACATAACATTTCATGATTTTAAACATAATTCATCATCAGAGTACAAGACAATGATCATTAAGTCTAGTGTCTTGGAAGACTAGGTAAATATGACATAAAGCATGGGCTAAAAAAACACTTCTCTATTTATTCTTCATAATGATATCCTAACTTCATTTGAGCCCTTACATCTGCATAGGGTGCCTGTCACGACCCGACCTCGGGGCCCGTGCCGTGACTACCCCAAGCCCGCCTTCCATAGGCCAGGGGCTGGCGACTAGCACCAAGGCGTAAAATCCCGGTAAACAGGGAAGGCATTGCCTTTATAAGTAACAACCACCACAGAGTCAGCAAGCGGAAAGTAACTACAAGTGCAGAAAAGTAAAGGGGGCCGGAATACAAGCCCAACTGAAAGTAAAACTGAAAAAGTAAAGAACAGCAACTGAAGAGAAGACGGCGGCCTCGTGTCGTCCACTGGCAATCCCACCTGAAGGGTGGGTACAGATAGCCTCCAGGCTCCTCGGGTCCCACGTCCGCTCCGAGCACGTCCCGCCCAGTGGTCCACCTCCAGGTACCGTCCTGCTCCACGCCCCAACCGAGATCAGCGCTGTCTGTCGTCTGCATCCAACACAACAAGGTGCGGGCATAGCCCGTGCAGGGGTGAGTATAAGCCACTCAGTAAGGACCCCGAGACCCCCGAAGGTCCCCCGAAATCCACAAAGGATATAGCACAAAAGAAAGATGCAATCACGAAGTAACATCTGACTCGACTTAGGTATATGCCCATAAATATACCTAAGTCCCCAATTCTAGCTCTGCTCACGAGCTCAAGAACAACTCAATCCACGCAGGAAAGCAAGACTCAAATCCACAAGGAGAGTAAACAGTAAATCCACAAAGGATAGTTCAACACAAACCACAAAGGAGAGTAACATAAGATTCAGCTCAACCAGGTATACTTTTTCAGATGACGTCAAAGATGATCACTGATCCATCTAAGTCGTCGGACCCACGAAGGATCGATAGGTACTAACCCCCGCAAAAGACCCACACAGGATCGGGCTCACACAGAACCTGTAGGCAGTGGCTCACACAGAACCGGTAGTAAGGACCCACATAGGATCGGGCTCACACAGAACCTGTAGCACTGATCCACGTAGGATCGCTGAGTGCAGTAGTCGACGCAGTCCACTAAGGATCTCTACACAGTCGTCGCCGCAGTCCACGAAGGATCTCTGCTCTGCCGTCGTCGCAGTCCACTGAGGATCTCTGCTCTGCCGTCGTCGCAGTCCACAGAGGATCTCTGCTCTGTCGTCGAAGTCACAGCCAACGCTAGGGTTCCCGCACACAGCGAGCTCGTTTAGGAGGGTCCGCTCCACGAGCCGAGAGGCTGATACATCAACTGACACGTAGTCCGAAGTTGATGTATCCAAAAGTTCCGTATCGACAACAGGATCTCAACGCAACAGACGGCGCGTCAATCGGACGCCCGGTCTGAGAGTTATTGGCATTTTCGTCCCAGGGGCCCGGTTGGTTGTTAGGGAAAAACCAACACGACCGTAATCCGCCTGTATCCGATCCTCGGGCGGAGTATGCCAAAAGTTCCGTCTCACTTAGAAGAAACTACCACAGCTGACGGTACGTCGATCGGACGTCCGTAGCTCAAGTTATGAGCGTTTCCGCTCCGAGGGCCCTGATGGTTTCGTGTACGAACCAACCCGGCCGAACCCAAAGTCTTCCGAAACCTTGATTATAATATACCGAAACGACCGTATCGATCCAAGGATCGCGTAGCCGCTGACGGTTCGTCAAACGGAGGTCTCAGGCCCAAGATATGGTCAAAAGACCGAAGAAGGCCCGAAAACGGGGGTTCTGGGCCCGGGGCGACCCGGGCCGAACCACCCCTGGGTCGGCCGAACCGGGTCGACCCGAACCGGGCGGCCCGACCCGGCCCGACCCGGCTAGGCCGGGTCCGGTCCGGCCTGGGCGCGGCCCGGCCGACCGGACCGGCCGGCCCGGCTTCGGCCGGGCGGCCGAAGGGGCGCCGTGGGTTTGACCCGCGGCTTAGGTGGAACGCGGCCCCGCGGGGGGCCGCCTGTCACGCGGACGCGGCCGGGCCGCCGCGTCCCTTCCCGGTTCCGCGCGGCCGCGGAACCGGCCGCCGCCTCCGCGGCTTCAGCCGCGGCGGATCTCCTACACGGCGGCGCGCCGGGCGCCGCCGCCTTCCGCGGGCCGCCGGAGTTGCTCCGGTGGCCCGTTTTGCCTCCCGTCTGCGCCATTGCTCCTCCCGGGGGCCGATCTTCACTGCGGGATCAACGGATCGCCCTTGCCGCACGGTTCATCGTCGTCCGCCAAATCCGCACAACAAAAGATCGGCGGAGGGTTGCCGGGTCTTGTTCGTTAGATCCGCACCCTCCGCGTTAGTCATAAACAACGGGAGGAAAGGAAAATAATCAACAACAATTTTAATTAAATTAAAATTGTTCGGAGATCAGGTTCTTTATTTTAAAAGAATAAACACGGGGAATAAAAATACTCCAACAACCCTTACCTTGTCGTCGTCGGACGTGAGGTCGTCGCGGAAAGAGGGGATCATCGCGTCGTTGCGGAGGAGACGTTCGTCGCACCGCGGGAAAAACGTCGCGCCGATGATCTCCGGATCAAGATCAAACGGATTTAATTAATTTAAATCCGTTGATATCGAATTATAAAAAGGGGAGAATTAGAAGATTCGATTCTCACCTTTAACCGCTGATCGTAGGTCCGCCGCGGAAGAAGAGGCGCCGTAGAAGAAGAAGGAGAAGGTCGCGGAAAAGTTTGTTGACGTCGCGGATCGTGCGTCGTCGAATTCCGGTTCCGGCATTCTTCGCGTTCTTCGCGTTCTTCGCGTTCTTCGCGGGGAGGGTGGAGGTTTAGAGGATCTCGCACAACAGGAGGATCCTCCAAAATAGACAAGTTTGTCTATTTTATTATTTTGCCAACGAACGCAAACGCGTAAGTAACGACCCATTAAATTCGTTGAATTAATTCAACGAATGAAACAGCCCATTTAATTCACGAAATAAACCGCCCAATTAAATGGTCTGTTAAGAATTAAGGAAAACGCGTCGGTTGACTTTTCAGTTATTTTGACGGGTTTTCGCGGGTGCGTTACTTAGCGAAAGAAACGGCGGGGCTCGTGCGGGCCCTGCCTCACAAATATCCTACCAAGAGGGTAGGATATTTCAGGATAGCACCCTATCCGCTTTAACTCAGTTCAAGTGGCTTCCAAGTGACTTCCAAGCAGCTTAAGTGAAATAAAATAAAGTTGTCGCACAAATTTTATTTTATTTCTGTCTTAAAGCCCCAAAATTTAAAAACCACGTCTGAGCAAACGCAACTCCGGAAGAGGCATTTCTAAGCAAATACCGGCACTGCGATTTCATCGGTGCCCTCAGAATTCGATTCCGGGCACCGGTTCAAAAGATAGAAAAACCCGCTCGTCCGTTCACTGAACGTACCCAATCCAAACTTCGGAAATTGATTCCGGGCACACCGGGCCTCGGAATCAGGTGCCGTCTGAAGCTGCGCTCTTGTAAAATTCCAAAGAAAATTAAGAAAAAAAATTTCCTTGAAATTTGCGGGTCTTTACATTACTCCCACCTCAGGGCTTTACGTCCCCGTAAAAATACATCAAAAACTAGGGGAACAAATGGGGGTACTGAGCACGCATCTGAGCCTCCCGCTCCCAAGTGCTCTCCTGGAGGTTCTCGTGCTGCCATCTGATGCGCACAAGAGGAATCGACCGCCCACGTAGGACCCTCTCCTGTCGATCCTCGATCTCCACTGGGACCTCCGCAAAAGTCGCCCCATCGTCCATGTCCAGCTCCCCAAAGTCGATGATGTGCGTCGGGTCGTGCACGTATCTCCTCAGCTGAGACACGTGGAAGACGTCGTGCACCCGGTGCAACTGAGGTGGTAGAGCCAGGCAATAAGCCACCTCTCCTATCCTGCTGAGGACCTGGAAAGGCCCGATGAAGCGTGGAGACAACTTGCCGCCTCGGCCAAATCTCCGTAAACCACGTCGAGGTGAGACACGCAAAAAGACGTGGTCGCCATCCTCGAACTCTAGTGGCCTCCGCCTCCTGTCGGCATACGACTTCTGCCGGCTCTGAGCTGTCCTCATCCTCTCCTGGATGATCTGGACCTTCTCTGTCGTGGCTCGGACCATCTCTGGTCCCACGAGTGCTGACTCCCTAGGGTCTGTCCAGCACAACGGTGATCTGCAGGGTCTGCCGTACAACGCCTCGTATGGTGCCATCCCGATGGTGGAGTGGTAGCTGTTGTTGTACGCGAACTCCACCAAGGGTAGGTGGTCCTCCCAGCTGCGACCAAAGTCGAGAACACATGCACGGAGCATGTCCTCGAGTGTCTGTATGGTCCTCTCCGTCTGACCATCCGTCTGAGGGTGGAAGGCTGTGCTCAGATGGAGCCGCGTCCCGAACGCCTCCTGAAACCCCTTCCAAAGCCGGGAAGTGAAACGAGCATCTCGATCGGAGACGATAGACGATGGCACACCGTGAAGCCGTACGATCTCCTGGACGTAAAGACGTCCCAAGCTCTCCACTTAGCCCTGCTCTCTGATGGGTAAGAAGTGTGCCGACTTGGTGAGTCGGTCGACAATCACCCAAATGGAGTCGTGACCTCTGTAAGTGCGTGGAAGTCCAGTCACGAAGTCCATAGATATGTCGTCCCACTTCCACTCCGGGACCTCCAAGGGCTGTACCAAGCCTGCTGGTACCTGATGCTCTGCCTTCACCTGCTGGCAGGTGAGGCATCGTGAAACGAACTCTACCACAGCTTTCTTCATGCCCGGCCACCAGTGCTGTCGTCTGAGATCCTGGTACATCTTCGCCACTCCGGGATGTACCGCCAAGGGAGAAGTGTGAATCTCTCCCAGCACCTCCTCTCGTAAAGCGACTGGTACGAAGGTACGTCCTCTGAAAAGGATGTCGTGCTCTGCTCCAAGGGAGAAACCATCAGGCGCCTGACCTGAGGATATCAGTGCACGCCGGGTCTCACAGTCAGCGTCCCCACGCTGAGCCTCTCTGACCCGTTGTAGAAGTGGAGGAGAGACTGTGAGAGACTGAAGAAAGGATGCTCCGTCTCTATCCACGAAGGATATCTGTAAGGAGGCTAGCTGCTATGTCGCCTCCTCAAGTAGCTGAATGCCCATCCTCCTGCTGAGGGCATCGGCTACCACGTTCCCCTTCCCAGGAGTATAGACTATCTCAAAGTCATAGTCCTGGAGGAACTCAATCCATCTCCGCTGTCTCAGGTTCAGGTCCTTCTGAGAGAAGATATACCTAAGACTCTGGTGGTCAGAAAAGACTGTGAAGCGCTCGCCCATCAGATAGTGCCGCCAAGTCTTCAGAGCGAAGATCACTGCTGCTAACTCCAGGTCATGAGTGGCGTAGTTCTGCTCATGCGGCCTCAACTGACGTGATCCGTAGGCGATCACGGCCCGCTCCTGCATCAGGACGCACCCGAGTCTAGTCCCTGACGCATCGTAGTAAACTACGTATCCAACTCCCTCCTCAGGCAACCTCAAGATAGGTGCGCTGGTCAACCTCTGCCTCAGCTCCTGGAAGCTCTGCTGACATCTGTCTGACCACACGAAGGGTTTCCCCTTCTTCGTAAACGCTGAGAGTGGTGCCGCAACTCTGGAGAAGTCTGGCACGAATCTCCGATAGTATCCGGCTAGGCCCAAGAAGCTCCGCACCTCCGTCACGCTCCTGGGTGGCTCCCAAGCTAGCACTGCCTCGATCTTCGCGGGATCCACTGCAACTCCTGCCTCAGAGATGACGTGCCCCAAGAAGTGGACCTCACGTAACCAGAACTGGCACTTTGAGAGCTTGCCATAAAGCTGGTGCTCTCGGAGCGTGTCTAGCACAACTCGCAGGTGGTAGGCATGCTCCTCCTCAGTCGTCGAGTATACCAAAATGTCGTCAATGAAGACCACGACAAATCGGTCGAGGTATGGCTAGAAGATCCTGTTCATGAGGCTCATGAACACTGCTGGAGCATTGGTTACGCCAAACGGCATAACCAAGAACTCATAATGGCCATACCGACACCTGAAGGCCGTCTTCTGCACGTCCTCGTCTCGAACTCTGAGCTGATGATAGCCTGACCGGAGGTCTATCTTCGAGAACCACCGCGCTCCCTTGAGCTGATCGAAGAGGTCATCAATCCGTGGCAGCGGATACTTGTTCCTCACTGTCACCTGGTTCAGGCGACGATAGTCGACACACAGTCGCAAGCTCCCGTCCGCCTTCTTGGCGAACAATATCGGGGAAGCCCAGGGTGAAACACTGGGTCGGATAAACCCCTTTCTCTGCAAGTCCTCCAACTGTACCCGCAGCTCCCGAAGCTCTACGGGGGCCATCCGATATGCTGGAGTATATATCGGGGCTGTCCCGGGGTACAAGTCGATGTAAAAGTCTACCTCTCTACGAGGAGGTAGCCCTGGAACGTCGTCGGGAAAGACGTCCACGTACTGGTCCACCACTGCAGGAAAAGCTGGACTCCGCACGTCCACTGCTCCTAGGATGAGGCTAGCCAATTGATGAGAGATGGGCTGCACTCTCCTCCGCGGAAGTCCATCATGTGCTGCAAAGGTTCCCTTCTCGCCGGTGAAGGTAAACCTGCTCCCGTCGGTGCGAACACATCGCACCTTGCGCCTAAAACAGTCGATCTGGGCATGAACCGTGGATAGCCAATCCATGCCCAAGATGACGTCGTAAGGCCTCGACGCCGCTACAAGGAGATCCCAGCCGAAGCTCTCACCTCCTAGAGTAAGCTCACACTGCCGGCACCAATGCGTAATCGTCGAGTCTGCTCCCGTAGGAGTCTCTAGCCGTAAGGATCGAGCCAACGGCTCAGTCGGAATCTCCGAGCTCCGAACAAGGGCAGAGGCTATGAAAGAGTGAATCGCCCCTGTGTCTATAAGTACTGCAGCAAGGGTGGAATAGACACAGATCGTACCTCGAATCATCTCTGGCATGTCGGGGTCGTAGGCCTCCACTGCCTGGAGCTGGGCCTGTCCCTGCCCACCAGCTCCCTGTGGTCGAGGTGGCCCTCCTGGTGGTGGTGGGGGTAGAGCCTGGAAGCATCGCCCACCACCCGCTGCTCGACCAGCTCCTCTGCCACGTCCGCCTCCTCCCTGCGGACCGCCACGGTCGACCCTCTGCCTCTGCCTGGGTGGCCCCTCCACCGTCTGCTGCTCCTCTGATCGGCGAGTCGGGCAGTCACGAGCCATGTGACCCTGCCCGCCGCAGGAGTAGCACAGCCTGCCTCTCGGAAGGCTGGCACTCTGCTGTGTGCCCCGCACTGCTGAGCCGGTGTCCTGAGGCCGTCTGCGTGGGGGTCTGGTCTGCCTGGACCCGAGAGTCATCCGTCGGCTACCTGCTGTCGAAGACTCAGCTACCTGCCGCCCTGCGCTAGGTCTCGCCGCTGAAGAAGGCTCTGCCAGGAAGCTCTCGATCAGGAGGGCTCGCTCCAGCACTCCCGCCTGGGTCGGAATGCTGAGGGAGATCAGCGACGCCCGAATCTCCTGTCGCAAGCCCTGCTCGAAGGTCCGGGACCGGAAGAAGGGGTCCCGTACCATGTCGGTCGAGTAGCGAGATAGGTCAGTGAACCTCACCGCGTACTGAGCGACCGTCATGCTGCCCTGGCGTAGCTGGAGAAGCTCCTGGATGCGCACCGCTCGGAGGGTGGCCGGGACGAACTCAGAGCGGAAGAGGCTCTCGAAGTCCGTCCAGAGCAAGGATGCCTCATCGTGAACCTGGAGCATCAAGCTCCACCATCGTCCTGCCGCCGCCTGCAGGAGGCTCGCCGCGAGAATCACCATGAGATCCGCTGGTGTCCTCACTAGCCTAAAGATCCGTACCACCGCCTCTAGCCAGTCCTCGGCGGCCTGGGGGTCCGCCTCACCACGAAACCTGGGCGGTCGCTGGCTCTGAAACTCATGCAGTGCCCTGAGGCGACGTGCATCGTCGGCGTCTGGTACTAGCAGCATCGGTGGCTCGGCGGGTAAAGCTACCGCCGGTGCCACTGCTGGCAAAGGGCCCTACACCGAGGCCTCGTCACTCAGTGGGCTGCCGTCGCGCCCTACACTCGGAACCCTAGCTGGCTGTCGTCGCGGGGCCATCCTGAAAAGGAGAACAAGAGCACCACAGTCAGAACAGTATACCTGGTGAGCTGGCACAAGTAATCACAAGGAAAACCTGAGACTTTCATAAAGCAGATCAGTATACCCGGTGAGCTGACACAAGTAATCCCGAAGAAGACTTGAAACACACACGCAATCAATGTTTTCATGCATTAAGTCGGAAATCAGGAGTCAGGGTCCTGGTGTATGGATACGTCGGCCGCCGCACCAACATTGGGCTCCCTGAACTGATAACCACACTCAATACACTAAACACTATTGCTTCATATAGAAAGAAAAGACGATCAGAGTTTGCGGTAGAACCGACCACCTCTGATACCAATTTGTCACGACCCGACCTCGGGGCCCGTGCCGTGACTACCCCAAGCCCGCCTTCCATAGGCCAGGGGCTGGCGACTAGCACCAAGGCGTAAAATCCCGGTAAACAGGGAAGGCATTGCCTTTATAAGTAACAACCACCACAGAGTCAGCAAGCGGAAAGTAACTACAAGTGCAGAAAAGTAAAGGGGGCCGGAATACAAGCCCAACTGAAAGTACAACTGAAAAAGTAAAGAACAGCAACTGAAGAGAAGACGGCGGCCTCGTGTCGTCCACTGGCAATCCCACCTGAAGGGTGGGTACAGATAGCCTCCAGGCTCCTCGGGTCCCACGTCCGCTCCGAGCACGTCCCGCCCAGTGGTCCACCTCCAGGTACCGTCCTGCTCCACGCCTCAACCGAGATCAGCGCTGTCTGTCGTCTGCATCCAACACAACAAGGTGCGGGCATAGCCCGTGCAGGGGTGAGTATAAGCCACTCAGTAAGGACCCCGAGACCCCCGAAGGTCCCCCGAAATCCACAAAGGATATAGCACAAAAGAAATATGCAATCACGAAGTAACATCTGACTCGAATTAGGTATATGCCCATACATATACCTAAGTCCCCAATTCTAGCTCTGCTCACGAGCTCAAGAACAACTCAATCCACGCAGGAAAGCAAGACTCAAATCCACAAGGAGAGTAAACAGTAAATCCACAAAGGATAGTTCAACACAAACCACAAAGGAGAGTAACATAAGATTCAGCTCAACCAGGTATACTTTTTCAGATGACGTCAAAGATGATCACTGATCCATCTAAGTCGTCGGACCCACGAAGGATCGATAGGTACTAACCCCCGCAAAAGACCCACACAGGTTCGGGCTCACACAGAACCTGTAGGCAGTGGCTCACACAGAACCGGTAGTAAGGACCCACATAGGATCGGGCTCACACAGAACCTGTAGCACTGATCCACGTAGGATCGCTGAGTGCAGTAGTCGACGCAGTCCACTGAGGATCTCTGCACAGTCGTCGCCGCAGTCCACGAAGGATCTCTGCTCTGCCGTCGTCGCAGTCCACTGAGGATCTCTGCTCTGCCGTCGTCGCAGTCCACGGAGGATCTCTGCTCTGTCGTCGAAGTCACAGCCAGTGCTAGGGTTCCCGCACACAGCGAGCTCGTTTAGGAGGGTCCGCTCCACGAGCCGAGAGGCTGATACATCAACTGACACGTAGTCCGAAGTTGATGTATCCAAAAGTTCCGTATCGACAACAGGATCTCAACGCAACAGACGGCGCGTCAATCGGACGCCCGGTCTGAGAGTTATTGGCATTTTCGTCCCAGGGGCCCAGTTGGTTTTTAGGGCAAAACCAACCCGACCGTACTCCGCCTGTATCCGATCCTCGGGAGGAGTATGCCAAAAGTTCCGTCTCACTTAGAGGAAACTACCACAGCTGACGGTACGTCGATCGGACGTCCGTAGCTCAAGTTATGAGCGTTTCCGCTCCGAGGGCCCTGTTGGTTTCGTGTACGAACCAACCCGGCCGAACCCAAAGTCTTCCGAAACCTTGAGTATAATATACCGAAACGACCGTATCGATCCAAGGATCGTGTAGCCGCTGACGGTTCGTCAAACGGAGGTCTCAGGCCCAAGATATGGGCAAAAGACCGAAGAAGGCCCGAAAACGGGGGTTCTGGGCCCGGGGCGACCCGGCCCGAACCACCCCTGGGTCGGCCGAACCGGGTCGACCCGAACCGGGTCGGCCCGACCCGGCCCGACCCGGCTAGGCCAGGTCCGGTCCGGCCTGGGCGCGGCCCGGCCGACCGGACCGGCCGGCTCGGCTTCGACCGAGCGGCCGAAGGGGCGCCGCGGGTTTGACCCGCGGCTTAGGTGGAACGCGGCCCCGCGGGGGGCCGCCTGTCACGCGGACGCGGCCGGGCCGCCGCGTCCCTCCCCGGTTCCGCGCGGCCGCGGAACCGACCGCCGCCGCCGCGGCTGAAGCCGCGGCGGATCTCCTCCACGGCGGCGCGCCGGGCACCGCCGCCACCGCCTTCCGCGGGCCGCCGGAGTTGCTCCGGTGGCCCGTTTTGCCTCCCGTCTGCGCCATTGTTCCTCCCGGGGGCCGATATTCACTGCGGGATCAACGGATCGCCCTTGCCGCACGGTTCGTCGTCGTCCGCCAAATCCGCACAACAAAAGATCGGCGGAGGGTTGCCGGGTCTTGTTCGTTAGATCCGCACCCTCCGCGTTAGTCATAAACAACGGGAGGAAAGGAAAACAATCAACAACAATTTTAATTAAATTAAAATTGTTCGGAGATCAGGTTCTTTATTTTAAAAGAATAAACACGGGGAATAAAAATACTCCAACAACCCTTACCTTGTCGTCGTCGGACGTGAGGTCGTCGCGGAAAGAGGGGATCGTCGCGTCGTTGCGGAGGAGACGTTCGTCACACCGCGGGAAAAACGTCGCGCCGACGATCTCCGGATCAAGATCAAACGGATTTAATTAATTTAAATCTGTTGATATCGAATTATAAAAAGGGGAGAATTAGAAGATTCGATTCTCACCTTTAACCGCTGATCGTAGGTCCGCCGCGGAAGAAGAGGCGCCGTAGAAGAAGAAGGAGAAGGTCGCGGAAAAGTTTGTTGACGTCGCGGATCGTGCGTCGTCGAATTCCGGTTCCAGCGTTCTTCGCGTTCTTCGCGTTCTTCGCGTTCTTCGCGTTCTTCGCGGGGAGGGTGGAGGTTTAGAGGATCTCGCACAACAAGAGGATCCTCCAAAATAGACAAGTTTGTCTATTTTATTATTTTGCCAACGAACGCAAACGCGTAAGTAACGACCCATTAAATTCGTTGAATTAATTCAACGAATGAAACAGCCCATTTAATTCACAAAATAAACCGCCCAATTAAATGGTCTGTTAAGAATTAAGGAAAACGCGTCGGTTGACTTTTCAGTTATTTTGACGGGTTTTCGCGGGTGCGTTACTTAGCGAAAGAAACGACGGGGCTCGTGCGAGCCCTACCTCACAAATATCCTACCAAGAGGGTAGGATATTTCCGGATAGCACCCTATCCGCTTTAACTCAGTTCAAGTGGCTTCCAAGTGACTTCCAAGCAGCTTAAGTGAAATAAAATAAAGTTGTCGCACAAATTTTATTTTATTTCTGTCTTAAAGCCCCAAAATTTAAAAACCACGTCTGAGCAAACGCAACTCCGGAAGAGGCGTTTCTAAGCAAATACCGGCGCTGCGATTTCATCGGTGCCCTCAGAATTCGATTCCGGGCACCGGTTCAAAAGATAGAAAAACCTGCTCATCCGTTCACTGAACGTACCCGAGCCAAACTTCGGAAATTGATTCCGGGCACACCGGGCCTCGGAATCAGGTGCCGTCTGAAGCTGCGCTCTTGTAAAATTCCAAAGAAAATTAAGAAAAAAAATTTCCTTGAAATTTGCGGGTCTTTACAGTGCCCTGGGGAACACATGAACAAAGGGATGAGCTAAAAAGCCCAGTAAGGGGAAGAACATAAGAATAAACTTTAAGCACATGAGTTAGGAGGCTTGACATAATGATATTGGAAGCATGGAACATATGGAATCATAACATATAAAAATGGGATCATAAAACCATGGGATAAAATAATCATGGGATCATATAAGCATGAGATTATATAAGCATAGTTTCATATAGAGGTGGCAGAAACTTTAAACAGGACTTTAGTATGAGTCAAGGCTAACCGCCAATCTCGTTTCCCATAGTAGCACAAGCCAAGGCTAACCGCCCGGACCATTTTCCCATAATCTTCTCATGAGACATTAACTTTACCCAATGCATTGGAGCGCTATCTAGGTGCAACCATCTAAGGTTATTCATGTATATGCTTTCCACATAAATAACCTCAATCATACATAAACATAAGAGTACCCAAGGAAATAAATGGGCACACAATCACGTCATGAAGCAAAATAACAAGGGGCATAACATACAAGCGTCCATGAAAGAAAGGGATTAAATCATAAATTGATATTAATAACGTATAAAGGAATAAATCATGACAAGAGATAACAAACTGAAGTGATAACATGTAAAAATAATTTTTAGGAATCTTTGAGTCAAAACGTTTTAGTACGGTTTAAGAAAACATCGAATATCACTTAAAACGAAAAGCGGTAGAATATTTTTATAAAACCAGAAGTAAACCAGAATGGTTATCATAATAAAAACACCGATTTTATAAGGAAAAAGGTGACTTAAAGCAGAGGGTAGAGTACACTGTTGAGTCAATAAGGTTTTCCTTATGACTTTTCCAATCCATCTTGTTTTGAAAATCACAAACACCTTATACTTAAGCAAACCTACATTTTACTTCTATAAGAAAATTTCCTTCCTTAAAGAAATTTACCCTAACCTAGATTTCCTTATACATAGCAATATTTTTCTTAAGTATAAAAATTGTATTCATACACAAAACCTCGTAATCATTTAATTCTAACATATGAAGCATTCTATTTTAGGATCTGAATTCTAGATGTGAACTGTAATGAAGTTCCATTCCGAATTCTGGATACGAACTCTCATATAGATCCACTCTGAATTCTGGATACGAACTCTAATAATTTTCCTTTCCAAATTCTGGATATGAACTCTCATATAGTTCCACTCTGAATTATGGACTTCGAACTATTATAAGTACGACTCCGAACTTTTATGAGTTCGACTCTGAACTTTTATAAGTTCAATTGCGAACTTTTATAAGTTCGACTCCGAACTTTTATAAGTTCAACTCCGAACATTTATGATTTCAACTAAGAACTTTTATAAGTTCAACTCTGAACTTTTATGAGTTACACTCCTAAATTCTACAAGTTTGACTCCAAACTATATAAGTTCAGATTTTATACTCTCGTGAAACCAGACTCCAAATTTCCTTAGAAATTCAGACTCCGTATTTCTACAAAATTCAGGTTCTGAATTCCTATAAAGTAGAATCTAAATATCCTTTTATTATAGACTCCAAATTCCATTTTGATTAGACTCCAAACTTTTGTTTTCTTACATTCTGAACTTTTGTTTTGCTTATTCTCACACATGTTTTGTTATAAAACGATGTCATCCATTCTGTTTCTAACTAACCATTTTTTTAGTGACACGTGTACAAGTCCCTCTGAAATTCAAGGAAAATATGACTGTTGGAGGAGGGAGCCAACCGTTGGAGCTTCGCCTATAAATAGGAGCTCATTTGAAAAGAAGAAACAACTTTACCACTGAACTATGACACTTGTGCCTACATGCTGTTGAAGTGATTTCTAGAGACAGAGGATCTTATCAACTCTCAATATTCGTGCAGAAAGTTTGAACTACTTATTCAAAATTTTCCTTGTGCAGATTGCTTTGTGCGACTATGAATTTTGGTGATTACATTCGAGGGCTTCCGGGGATAGGAAGACAGAGGTGCTGACTACCTTAAAGTTCGAGTGATTCCTTGCTGAGGAAGATAGAGGTTCCAACTACCTTGAAGTTGAGGGCTTGCTGGGATAGCAAGAAAGAGACTCCGATCTTTGTATCGAGGGCTTACTCTAGTGTGGGTAAGACAGACTTACTTGAAAGTACAAATCAAGGGACCTTTATCCAAGGCTGTTGGATACCCTTCTCTTTGGGTTAAAATATTTATATCTTGTTACTTGTAGTTTTACTACTTGTTATTGTGCTACAATTTTGTATTGTAAGGAAACTATAACCTTCATATATTTCCTTACACTTGTACTCTGGTTCATTTAGATTCTATAAGCTTTAAGGTAGAATCTCATATTGTAAAATTTGGTTACGATTCAATTTTCGGATCCATATTTCCGGAACCTGTTTTTTGGAATCACATTCCAGATATAAGAAAGTGTGTAGAACTGGAATTTTGTAACTTCATACCTTGTTCCAATTCTTCAATCGGTGTTAGAGGTGTTGTAAATTTTCTTAGTTTAGCTTTGTTAAACTTAGATCATTCCTTGTTTAAGGAAATTTTTAAAGTGTACAATTCACCACCCCCTCTTGTATATTGAGCATCTACATCGTTATTTCGATCCTAAAATTGGTATCAAAGCAGGTCTTTGAAATACTTATACTCACATATAATTTTTTTTCTTGCTCATTTTTTTATTGTTCTATTTTTCCTTGCTTAGGAATATTTTCCTTGAATCAGAACTTCTGTTATTAACAAGTTTTTGTGTAGAAAGTTTTTTTGGGATGACAGGAATGAATGTTGGTCCATAGACAACCTAAATCATATAAGACCACAAATTTTTTATGGTAATGATTATAAATACTGGAGAGATCAAATGAAGACTTTCATTATCAATACTGGGGTAGATAACTTTTTCATGCTTGCTGGAGGTTATAAATTTCTTGATAAGGAAGTTATCTCTTTCACAAACCAAGAGAAGCATGATTATCAATTAAACAACAAGGTACACACTACTTTACTACGTTCAATGACTAGGAACATATATATCCATATTCCTTCATGTCAAACAGTTAACTATATATGGAAGAAACTCGAAGTTACTCATTTTGGTACATCCAAAGTGATTGAGAAAATAAGAGCTATGATAAGAGCAGAATACCATGGTTTTAATTTTCCTTATGGAGAACCTATAAGCAAAGTGAAAAAAAGATTTATGATCATAGTAAATAGCTTAAAATATATGGTAGAGAAAGGTATATATGATAAAGCTCTTGTATACAAGATTATTGATATTATTCCTGATGAGTGGGAATCAAAGAGAACAGCAATTGATGAGAATAAGAAGGTTACTCAAATTTCTTTAGATGATCTATTTGGAACTCTTCTTCAACATGAAATAAGAATGAAAAAAGATGCTGACAAAATCAAAAAGAAGAATGGGAATGGTACTGTTGCTTTCACTAAAACATCAAATCACATGAAAGCTAAGACTCCTGAGAGAGTTACTAGATCCAAGTCTGTTAAGGTTTTTATCCAATCCGAATCTAGTGAGAGTGAAGTCTCGGAGAATGAGCAAGAAAATATTACTCGAAGAATGAACAAGATATATGTTCAAATAAATTTCCAATCTTAGTATAAGAAGAAGTAAAGGAAAGATAAGAAATATTCAGAGTTCACATACTATGAATGCAAGAGAAGTTGACACATACAGCCTAACTGCCCTATGATTAAAAAGAAAGAAAGAAAATAGAGGCATTCTGAAAGGAATAGGAAGAAGTTTTACAAAGCTAAAACTAAGAAAATTCTGAAAGCTAATACTAATTAGAGTGCTAGCTGTGGAGATTCTTCACAAAGTGAATCTTTATAATATGATTCATCAGCTCAGAAGAATATGGGATTCATTGCAAACACTACTTTTCCACATACATGTCTTATGGCCATGGTATGCTCTGTCGAGGCTTTAACCAATTTTTATCTTGATAAGAATTACTATTATTAAAATAGTACTTCTAATGAAAATACTTCGTCCTCAGAAAATGAAGAACCTTCATATGAAGAAGTATCCAATTTTTCCAAGTTACTTGAAGCAAAAAATTATAAAATTTCTAAGAAATTAGACAAGGAAAATACTAAGGAAGAAATTCTTACAAAAGAGATTTCAGATCTTTCTACAGATCTTAAATATAAAGAAGATCTTTTAGAAAAACTTTCTAAAGTCTTTGAGAAAGCAAAGTCTGATAAATAAGAACTTTCTAATGATATTAAGAATTCTATTTTAAAGATGAATGTTTTTGAGGAAAAATCCAACTCTAAGGAAATGATTCTTGAGAATAGGAATTTAGTCATTAGACTGAATTCCAAAAAAATTTCTCTTAAGAAGCTTATTGAAAAATTTACCTCTAGGAAGAAATTTTTTGACAAGATGTATTCTCAAATTAAACATGAAGGAAACACTACTGGAGTAGGTTATACTCACCAAAAACCAGTTTTTAAAAACAACTATTTTGTTCCCTCTAGAGCTCCTTTTTGCACTAAGTGTCAAAGTGGTGGGCATTGGAAGAAAAATGATCCTTTGAATAAAGTTTAATCTCTTCAGTTTCATAAACCATATTTCTCTAAACAAATGTGGATACCCAAAATTTTGTTATCTGAAAATCTCGGATCCAAACAAGTTTGGATTCTGAAAGTCTAATTCTTTTCTTATTTTCAAGAAAATAGGGAGAGTTCCAACAACAATACTTGGTACATAGATATTGGATGTTCCCGACATATGACCGGTAACAAAAAATATTTCGAAAAGATTATCAAGATGAAAAGAGGAAAAGTAATTTTCGGAGATAATGCTCAGGGAGAAATTGTCGGTATAGATAATATTGTTCTTCTTGGTAAAACTTTTATTTCAAATGTTTTATTTGTTAAGGGTCTTAAGCACAACCTCATTAGCATAAGTCAATTATGTGTTGAAAGATACCTTGTGAATTTTAGGAATGATAAATTCTTAGTACACAATTCCAAGGAAGAGTATATTCTATCTTCCAACAGGAAAGATAATGTTTACACATTGAACTTAGAAGAAATTAGGAGCCAAAATTTATCTTTCCTAAGTGCAATGGAAGATCATTCTTGGTTATGGAATAGAATACTAGGTCATTGTAACCTTAGAATATTATGAAAACTATCTAATAAGAAACTAGTTAAGGATCTACCAGAGAATAGATTTGATTCTTATAAAGTTTTTGATCCTTGTCAATATGGCAAGCAACATAAATCTAGTTTTAAATAAATCAGTGAAGTCTCAACAACTGGTGAATTATAGTTAGTGCACATGGATCTTTTTGGACCAACACAAACTTGATGCATTGGAGGAAAATACTATGTGTTTGTTCTAATTGATGATTACACTAGATTTACATGGGTCTATTTTCTAGCAAAGAAGTATGAAGATTTTTCTTATTTCAAAATTTTTAGAGCCCAAGTTAAAAATGAGAAAAATCATTCCATTGAAAACTATTCATAGTGATCATGGAGGTGAATTTCAAAAATCTGATTTAGAAACTTTTTTTAGTAGAAAATGTATTACTCACAACTTCTCAGCACTGAGAACTCCTCAAAAAAATGGTGTAGTCGAAAGAAGAAATAGAATTCTTCAAGACATAACTAGAACCATGTTGAGTGAATATTCTATAGCTAGACATTTCTCGGCTGAAGCCATAAGTATTGCATGTTATACTATAAATCGAGTTTTGATTAGACCATTTCATAATAAAACTTCTTATGGGTTATGGAATGGTAGAAAACCTAGACTTTCCTACTTCAAGGTTTTTTGCAAGGTATTCATTATGAATACTAAAGATAATCTACAAAAATTCTCACCAAAATATGATGACGTAATTTTCTTAGGCTACTCCACAACTTCTAAGGATTATAGAGTTTTTAACAAAAACACTTGTACTGTTGAAGAAATAGTGCATGTAAAATTTGATGAATCTGATCCTTTTGTTTTTAAACCATCCCGACCTACATCCTTGGATGTGTTTTCAAAAACTGATTATCAAACTTTATTAGAAGATCCTTTTGATAAGGAAATTGTTCAAGAAGATACTTTTGAAATGTTTACCCCATAAGATTTCCTACCCTATGCTGATGAACTGGTTTTACAAAACCCAAGTCAGGTGTTTCTAAAGAATCATCCCAGTGATAGTATCATTGGTGATGTCAATCAACCTGTAAGGACTAGAAGTTCCTTAAGTAATGAAGTAGAACATCTAGAATTTCTCTCCCAATTAATACCCAAAAAAACTGATGAATCTTTAGGTGATGATGATTGGATCAAATCAATGCAAGATGAACTAAATGAATTTGAAAGGAATAAAGTCTGGAGCTTGGTTAAAAACCTAAGGAAAATTTTGTTATTGGAGTAAAGTGGGTCTTCAGAAATAAGTATGATAAAAATGGAATCATAATTAGAAATAAATCTAGACTAGTTTCTAAAGGCTATAATCAGTAAGAGGGAATAGACTATGAAGAAACCTATTCTCCAGTAGCTATACTTGAATCTATTCATATTTTACTTTCCTTTGTAGCACTCTTCAATTTTAAACTTTTTCAAATGGATGTGAAATGTGCTTTTCTTAACGTTTATATTCAAGAGGAAGTTTTTTTTTTTGAACAACCTCCTGGTTTTGAAGATACAAAACATCCTGATCATGTTTTTAGACTTACCAAAGCTTTGAATGGCCTCAAACAAGCCCCATGAGCTTGGTATGATAGACTTACAGGATTTATACTTCAAAATAACTATGTTAAGGGAAATACATATCCAACCATTTTTATAAATAAATATAAGAAAAATGTTTTTATTGTTCAAATTTATGTTGATGATGTTATATTTGGTTCAACTCAGCAATCTTTAACTGATTCTTTTGCAAGTCTAATGAAATCTGAGTTTGAAATGAGTATGATGGGTGAATTAACATTTTTCCTTGGTTTTCAAATTTCTCAAAAACCAGAAGGGATCTACATATCCCAACATAAGTATATTAAATATCTTCTTAAAAATTATGGTTATAACAACACTAAGAGTATAAGTACTCCTATTGGTACCTCAAACACACTTGATCTTGATGAAGCTGGGAAACCAGTAGATCAAACATATTTTAGAGGTATGATAGGAAGCCTACTATACTTGATAGCTAGTCGACCAGACTTGATGTTTTCAGTATGCTTATGTGTAAGATATCAATCTAATCCAAAGGAATCTCATTTAAAGGCAGTGAAAAACATTTTTTTCTACTTAAATAGAACCATTGATCTAGGATTATTTTATACTTCTGGAAATTATCTTATCTTAAAAATCTTTTTGGATGCTGCCTTTGGTGGATGTAGAATTGATAGAAAGAGTACATCTAGAAATTGTCATTTATTAGGATATTCATTAGTTTCTTTGTCCTACAAGAAGAAACACTCTGTAGCACTCTCCACTGCGGAAGCTGAATATGTAGCAGTTAGAAGTTGTTGTGCTCAAGTGTTGTGGATGCAAGACACACTCACAGACTATGGATTGAGTTTTACTAAGACTCAAATTTTGTGTGATAACACAAGTGCCATTGCCCTTAGTAAAAACCTTACACATCACTCTCGTGCAGAACACATAGATATTAGGCATCACTTTCATAGAGATCACACACTAAAAGAAGATATCATTCTTCATTTTATTGTAACGCAAGATCAACTTTCTGATATTTTCACAAAATCTTTACTCTCTAATAGATTTCAATACATTAAACAGAAGTTAGGAATGATAATCGTAAGGTGATATTCCTTCATTAACTTCTTGTTGAAAAATTATCCTTATAGTAATAAACTCCTTTTCATAGGGGGTACATTTTCTTGATAGCATAATAAAATTTTCGTAGTCAGTTTTTCAAACTTTCGGAACTGAAATTTTCATAATAGAAATTATCGGAATTGGAATTTTCATAATGAAATTTTCATAATAAAATTTTTGTACTGGAACTTTCGTAATGAAATTTTCGTACTGGAACTTTAGTAATGAAATTTTTGTACTGGAACTTTCATAATGAAATTTTCATATTGGAACCTTCGTAATGAAATTTTTGTACTGGAAATTTGGTAATGAAATTTTCGTACTGGAACTTTTGTAATGAAATTTTTGTACTGACTTTTTCGTAATGAAGTTTTTCATAGTGAGTTTTTTTAGTCTCAAGAAGAATATTACCAATTATGAACAATATTTCTAGCCAATCCGAAAGGTATGATTTCCTTACTTAGGTCTTTTTAATCATATTATAGTTTTTGGTGCTTTCTTATGAGTTTTAAATTTTTCAGATTCTAGTTTTCTTAAATTCGATTGTTTTTCTTAAAACCTCAAAAGATCGGAGTCATGTTTTCTTTTTAGATTGTATCTCAACCGTCAGATCAAATCTCAATGTATCTCAACTGTTCGATCAAACGTCGAAACTAAACCATCGTCTCAATGCCTATATAAAGGGGACCCCCGTGGGTTGTCCCAAATTGGTTTTTCAAAGCATTCGCGTCTCGATGCCCTGACTCTCTTCATAAGGCCGTTCTGATCTTTGTCAAGCCATTCCAAATCTTCCAGAACTCTCCATTCTGAATGTCTGTTGAAGCTAATTCCCAAGATATGTCTTCCTCAAAGACAAATTCAAAATGGAAAGTATACATAGAAAGACTGGTTCATTCGAACGTTTTCATGTACGATTCTATCATCTCCAAGAATATCAGGCTGAATGGTTGGGAAGATGCATTTGTATCCTAGACAAGTGATCAAGATCCGGTCTATCCGGAGTTACATGTAGAATTCTATGAATCATTAATTTTTTATGAGGAATATGGAAGATAAAAGTTTTCTTTCAAGTCTTATGGCAAGACTTACAAACTTACTTACACCAAGGCGGCAAGCATGGTGGGGCTAGAATACGAAGGAGAAGCTGAATATTTTTCACATAAACTCCCAGATGCTCAAAGAATTTTTGTTAAGGTTAAGGCCTTACAATTTCTTGGACATTCTGATGTCAAGACAGCCAAGATTGATCACCTATCTTAGAATAATAGGATTCTTCAGCTTTGGGTACAAGGATTCTTGGTTCCGAGAAAGGGTGATAAAGATACCCTGAAGAAAAGTGACATATATTTCTTAGACTTCTTGTTGAATCTAAGAAAAATAAATATGATGAGGCATGTTCTTGTGACGATAATGAATATCATGAAAGGAAAATTAAGAGCTCAAATCATCATGTACCCTGCCTTACTATCAAAGATGATAGTTCAGTGTTTAGATTCTTTCAAGGATGCATGTAAGTCTAAGGTTCGGAATTGCAAGATCATGCATGTTAGTGATGACATGCTGAAAAGAATGAATATGGATTTTTCTAAGGAAACAGGAGATTTTTATAATTTTCTAGAGGCAGAGGCTGAGATCATTCCAGAAAATTTGGAAAAAGTTGAGCCAGTGAAGAAATTTTCTAAAAAACAGAAGCTTAAGGAAGTGGTTGCTGAAGACAAAACCCCCAAAGCTAAGGAAACCCAATTAGCACCTCCCAAGAAGAAAAAATAGAAATCATATTCAGATAAGATTGCTGCTAAGTAGAGAGAAGACAAAGAGAAGAGGAAATAAGGGGATCCACATTTCGAATTGGACCCTGCTGAGGCTAAGGCCTTAAGAGAAAAAGCTGCAGATGTGTTAGAAAAAAAAGCAAAAGAGAAAAAGATGAAGAAAAAGATGTCTGAAGCTGAGCTTGTACAATCTCTGTTGAGAGATACTGAAATAGCCTTTGAGAAGATTCCCATTCTAGAAACCATTGATGTCCATCCATCTTTACCAGAAACTCCATCAAAGAACTATATCACTCCAGAAAAGTCTAAGGGTAAAGATATTGTTGAAGAAGTAGAGGAAGAGGTTTTTCAAGAAGAAGAACAAGTGGAAGAAGGAAGTGAGGATCTAGATGCCTTGATTCAGCAAGTAGATGATTATCAAGAAAAGGCTGAATCTTTAATGTTTATCACTCCAAAAAAGGTACCTGAGAAAGAAGGAAACAAATATGATAAGGAACATGAAGAAAAAGAGTATGAATTTAATGAATAATAAATATCTGAGAAGAATTTTATTGAAGAAGCAGCATAAAAGGAGCAACCAGATGAAGACAAGATTGTTCAGGTATCTGAATCCGAGGAAGAATCTCCTAGTGGGGAACCCATTCCGGAAACTGATAAAGGAAAGCAAGTGCTCATGGATATACCAAAAAAAGATATCATCAGGAAGAAAGAAGTTGGTGGTTCTTCTAAAAGAAGGTTGGTACATATTGAAGAAGAACAATCTCCAAGCAAGTTATCGGATTCAGAGTCATCAGAACACGATCATGATTTTATTGTCGAGTCCTTGAAAAAATTGGTGGACACCATTATGATATTTCCCACTATAGACTCTAGATGCCAGATGTTGCAGCATAGTTTGAATCAGAAGTCAGAATACTTACCCATGGTCATGGATAAGTGTGTGTATATTGAGGCCATCCATAGAAATTTCTTTATTAATTATGATGTATACAGGAAATCATGCAGAAAAATCTCTTTGTGGTCTAAGAAAGTTGAAGAAGACATTTCTTACTTTGATCATTTTCAGAATGAGTTAAAGGATGCCTTTGACACCGAGGATAAAAAGATTAAGAATATTCAGAATGAGCTGATCACTGAGCAAAATATTCAGAATCAACAAGTAAGGGATCTGAATGGGAAGCTCAACTTATTATCTCAAAACTAGAAAAGTGAATGAGATTTCCGGCTTGAGTTTCAAGAAAAGCTGCAAAAGTAAGATGATATGTTAATGATGTATCAAGATGCCATGAAGGCTCAATCAGAGGTGTTGAAATCTCAAGATGAAAGGATAAAATCTTGGGAGAGGCAAGTTGAGGAGTATCAAAGAGATTTGAAGAAACTTAAAACCTTGTTAAAGAAGCTAATCCCGAAGGAAAAGGAAGACAAATAAACCCACTCCGATATTTTGTTGTATTTTCCTTTCCTTGTAAAAATTTTATCAACTCTAATTAAATTTTAGTTGGTTGCATCTTGTGTTGTTATATACTAATGTTTTAGGTACTCTATTTCTTTTCCATTCCCTAAAATTCTTTTTGAAAATCACAAAGGGGGAGAAGGAAAAAATAACTACTAAAAAGGGGAGAAGGAAAATTTAAAATGGAAAAGGAAAAATTTCTAAGTAAATATATCCTTAAAGTAAGGGGGAGTTTCTCATTATGAAGTTTTTCATTCCCATGATAATGAAAAATCCACTCCAAAAATTCAAAATACAATCCTTAGAGTTTCAATGCCTAAGGGGGAGTTAGTTGTAATCACTATCATCCATGAACAAAGGAAGATAAATTTTAATTGCAAATTCTAATGAAATTTTTCAAAGTCCTTATTTTCATTTTCGTAAGGATGTTTGTTCTTTCCAAAAAGGGGTAGATTGTTGAGTCAATAAGGTTTTCCTTATGACTTTTCCATTCCTTCTTGTTTTAAAAATCACAAACACCTTATACTTAAGCAAACCTATATTTTATTTCTATAAGGAAAATTTCCTTCCTTAATAAAACATACCCTAACCAAGATTTCCTTATACATAGCAATATTTTTCTTAAGTATAAAAATCGGATTCATACAAAAAACCTCGGAAGCATATAATGCTAAGATATGAAGCATTCTATTTTAGGATCCGAATTCTATATGTGAACTGTAATGAAGTTCCACTCCGAATTCTGGATACAAACTCTCATATAGTTCCACTCCGAATTCTGGATACGAACTCTAATAAAGTTCCATTCCGAATTCTGGATATGAACTCTCATATAGTTCCACTCCGAATTATTGACTTCGAACTACTATAAGTTCGACTCCGAACTTTTATGAGTTTGACTTTGAACTTTTATCAGTTTGACTCCGAACTTTTATCAGTTCGACTCCAAACTTTTATAAGTTTGACTCTGAACTTTTATGAGTTCCACTCCGAAATTTTATGAGTTCAAATCGGAACATTTATGAGTTCTACTCTAAACTTCTAAAAGTTCTAATCCGAACTATGTAAGTTCATATTATGAACTTTGGAGAAACCAGAATGCGAATTTCCTTAAAAATTCAGACTCTGAATTTCTGCAGAATTCAGGTTCAAAATTCCTATAAAGAAGAATCTGAATATCCTTTTATTATAGACTCTGAATTCCATTTTGGTTGGACTCTGAACTTTTGTTTTCTTACATTCCGAACTTCTGTTTTACTTATGCATACACATGTTTTGTTATAAAACGATGACATCCATTATGTTTCTCACTACCCGTTGGTTTAGTGACACATGTACAGGTCCCTCCGAAATTCAAGGAAAATATGAATGCTGGAGGAGGGAGCCGACCATTGGAGCTTCGCCTATAAATGGGAGCTCATTTGAAAAGAAGAAATAACATTACCACTGAACTTTGACACTTGTGCCTACATGCCGTTGAAGTGATTTCTAGAGAGAGAGGCTCTTATCAACTCTCATTCTTCGTGCTGAATGTTTGAACTACTTGTTCAAACATTTCCTTGTGCAGATTGCTTCATGCGACTCCGAATGTCGGCGATTACATTTGAGGTATTTTGGGGATAGGAAGACAAAGTTGCTGACTACCTTAATGTTCGAGGTCTTCCTTGATGAGGAAGGCAGAGGTTCCAACTACCTTGAAGTTGAGGGCTTGCGGGGATATAAAGATAGAGACTCTGATCTTCATATCGAGGTCTTACCTTGGTGTGGGTAAGACAGACTTACTTAAAAGTATAAATCAAGAGACCTTTATCCAAGGGTGTTGGATACCCTTCTATTTGGGTTAAAATATTTATATCTCATTACTTGTAGTTTTTCTACTTATTTTTTCGCTGCAATTTTGTATTGTAAGGAAATAATAACCTTCATATATTTCCTTACACTTGTACTCTGATTCATTTAGATTCTATACGCTTTAAGGTAGAATCTAATATTGTAAACATTGGTTATGTTTCAATTTCCAGATCCATATTTCTAGAACCTGTTATTCGGAATCACTTTCCAGATATATGAAAGTGTGTAGAACTAGAAGTTTGTAACTTCATACTTTGTTCCAATTCTCCAATTGGTGTTAGAGGTGTTGTGAATTTTCTTAGTTTAAATTTGTTACACTTAGATATTTCCTTGTTTAAGTAAATTTTTAAAGTGTAAAATTCACCCCACTCCCTTCTTTTATATTGAGAATCTACATCGTCATTTCGATCCTACATACACTTGATAATAGTAAAGAATTCGAGAAGTTCCCTTAAAACGGGTTCACTTATCCGGAAGTGATGAGGAGAGAATCACATAAAATCATGCATATCCCCGAAGTAAATTGATGAAAGATTCTTGATAAATATACTTGGAACATGTACACAACATTTAGAGTATGCACAAGAAAATATAAGATAACATCATTTTGGTAGAAAGGTAGATAAGACAACTCGAAGGAATAAAAGAGATTCAGGTAGAATTCATTACGTACTATCAGCATGGTATCGGGAGTACTTGAGGGGGCTTAAAGAGAGATTAAAAGAATTATAATCACTTTTACATAAATATGGAAGTATGGGGGAGGTGAAAAATCATACCCCATAATTAATAATTACACACAACATGTCTTAACATAGTGAACAATCTTGAATAAGAGTGAGATTCATAGGATCCCTTACCTTAGGCCTGTTGGTGTTCTCCACTTGATATTAATGACCTGAATAGTAAAATTAGGTTTATTAATCAATAGTTCCAGAACCATATATGAAATTAAAAGATTCAGTATAACATTTTTAAGTTAATTTATACCCATCTTGGTTGATTATGAGGTTCAATTTCATTTTTCGGGTCTGTTTGTTTCATTTGTTTTAATGATCAGTTGAATTGTATTTAGGATAAAATAAATTGTAAGATGAAAGTGGTTGTCCAGAATTAAAGTTATATAACATTAGTGGTCATCCATCAGGTTACATGGTTATAATTCATTTGGTTAATTAGAGTGAAATAGAACCTTTTCATTAAACATTAATGATAAACACTTGAATTAACTTTAACGATTTTTCCCATAATTGACTTGTTTTCTATTATTGTTTTATATCATGAGTGTATGAGGATTATAGAACCTTAAATAAGACATATAACATGTATAATAATATGGTTCAACCATAAAATAAATGGTTTCATGACCAGAATCAAAATGATAAGAGAATTTGAAAACACATTATCCATGATGTCGGTAATTTGACCCGTCACGGACGATGTTTAATTCTAAAACGTGAGGGAGAGGAGGAGAAGTATGATGCTTGAAAATTTCCATAAACATGAATACAATCCATAATATATGAGATTATAGAGCTTTCATGAATTTTGGATAAGGGAAGGGGAAGAGGTTATAAGGAAAGAAAGAAAATGAAAACAAAACACTTGAAAACAAAAGAGGGCTCTTACCCTTTGATCTCCTCTCTTTGAGACTCCTCTTAGGGGATATGGTTTTGGTCTTTTGAAAAGACCAGAAAGACTTGGACGTGGGGAAGGAGCTTGGGAGGGTATTTGGGCTGAAATTTGGCTAGGAACAAGGCATCAGAGGTGTGAGGGAAAGAAGTAAGGAGAGAGGGTATTTATAGGGGAGGAGGAAGGGGTTTCCTTAATATAAAATTCATTAGTATATTATTTCCCCACAAGACAAGGAATAGTGTGTCTTGCATGACCAAGTATATTAATTTTATAATGTAATCCCAAACCAAGTGGGCTTACATCATAAGAACATCACACATGACTCTATAATTAGCTTATTTATCTTATTTTGGTAAAATACGGTATTTCACTATTCATCAAAAATTCACGTATTTCAGAAAAATCCCAAAAATTTACCTCAACCATTTTTCAAAGTTTAAAATCCAAAAATGATGTCCATTTTTAAAAATAATTTTCTAAATATGATTATTTTAATATTTAAATAAAATAATAATTTATTATCGAAACCAGCTTTAAAGCATTCATTAACTCATTCTAAACTATAGGTATATCGAACTTCCAACATGAATATTATTTTTATACCACCATAGGTAAGGTTACTATTCATTAGGGTATATCACTATTCATAAGGGTATGTTACTATTCATTAGGGTAGGTTATTTTTCACCAAAAATTATTTTTTTTATTAGACTTCAAAAAACATCTTGAACACAACCGTGTATGCCGGATTTTCAAAATTCCAAACACAGAAGTGACAAACTTATGTTTAAAGGTCACTTATCACTTAGTAGTTCATTATTATGTGATTTTATGGAATATTTATAAGAAGATAATTTCCATTAAAATCATTGGATCATTACATTCTTCCCCCCTTAAGATATTTCACCCTTGAAATTTCATTTAACATTCTAGGCCAAAAACAGATGTGGGTAATTTTCCTTCATTGATTCCTCTAGTTCCCATGATGCCTCTGCGTACTTATGGTTTCACCAAAGTACCTTGACCAGATGAGTAGTCTTGTTGCATAGAACTTTGTCTCTACAATCCAAGATCTTCACTGGCTGCTCCTCATAAGAAAGGTAATCCTCCAACTGTACCACCTCTGAAGAGATTACATGTGAAGGGTCTGGTATGTTCTTCCTTAAGAGGGATACATGAAATACATCATGTACTTTCGAGATGGTAGGTGGAAGTGCCAGTCGATAGGCCACAGCTCCGACTCGATCATTGATCTCGAAGGGCCGATGTACCAGGGACTTAACTTTCCTTTTTCCCAAACCCCATGACCTTCTTCCACCGAGATATGTGTAGAAATACCATCTCGTCGACTTTGAACTCAAGGTCATGTTGAAAGTTATCTGGATAAATCTTTTGTCAACTTTGGGTTGCCTTGATATGCTGCTGAATGGTTTTCACCTTCTCCACCATTTCTTCGACCATTTCAGGTCCTAGCAGCTTACGCTCACCGACTTCATCTCAATATGTCAGTGTTCTATACCTTTTCCCATAAAGGGCTTCATATGGTTCAATTTTCATGCTTGAGTGGAAACTATTGTTGTATGATAATTCAACCTGTGGAAGATGTTGGTCCCATACTCCTTTGAATTCCATAGAACATGTTCTCAACATGTCTTCTAGTGTCTGAATAGTTCGCTCAGACTGGACATCAGTTTGAGGATGATAGGTCGTACTGAAGTTCAGTTCAGTGCTCAGAGCATGCTGGAGACTTTTCCAAAATTTTGAGGTGAATCTTGGATCACGGTCAGATACAATAGATAGTGGTACTCCATGCAGCCTTACCACTTATTTTATGTAAATCTATGCAAGTTGGTCCAATGAGAAGTTCTCTCGAATCGCGATAAAGTGAGTTGTCTTCGTAAGACGATCCACAACGACCCATATAGCATTATTATCTCTAGATGTCCTTGGAAGTCCAGTGAAAAAGTCCATGGTAATGTTCTCCCACTTCAATTCTGTTATTGGTAGTGATTTCATCATCCCCTTAGAATTTTATCTCTTATCCTTCACTTGCTGACATACAAGACACTTTGATGTATACTCGAAAATATTCCTTTTCATATTGTCCCATCAAAAGTTTTCTCGGAGATCACGATACATATTTGTGCTCCCTAGGTGGATAGAGAAGGTTGATCTATGGGCATCATTCAATAGCTCCTTCTTTATCTCTGGATTGGATGGTACACACAATCGTGTCCCAAATCATACAACTCCTTCCTCGTCAATTTTGAAATCAGAGGATTTCCCCTTTTTAATAGCTTCCTCCTTTTTTTGAATTTCCACATCTTCTCTTTGAGCATCCTTTATTTTCCCTAAGAGGGATGGCTGATAAATAATTTTCAAAAGGATTGAGGATGTTCCTCCCTTAATGATTCCCATATCCATCCTTTTCAAATCTTATATGATTGGATCTTTTTCAATTCTCATCATTGATAAAGATGTTGGATCCTTTATACTTAGAGCATCTTCCACCTTGTTTGCCTTACCGGGATGGTAGTTGATTGAGTAGTCATAATTCTTGATGAGATCTATCCATCCTTGCTGGTTCATATTAAGATCTTTCTGTGTGAATATATACTTGAGACTCTTGTGGTCAGTATATATCTCACATTTCTCCCCATAGAGATAATGCCGCCAGATTTTCAAAACGCAAAGATCACAGCCGCTAACTCTAAATCATGTGTTGGATAGTTTTGCTCATGGAATTTCAACTTCCTTGAGGCATAGGCTATCACTTTATCATTTTGCATTATCACACAACCTAATCCCTTCTTAGAATCATCACTATACACTACAAAGAGTTCCCCACTAGTAGAGAGCGTGATTACTGGCACAGTGATAAGCCTATTTTTCAAATCCTTGAAACAATCTTCACACTCCGATGTCCAGACAAACTTTACTCCCTTCTGTGTCAGCTTGGTCATTAGGTTTGAAAATCATGAAAATTTATTCACGAATCGTCGATAATACCCATCTAGACCCAAAAAGCTATGGATCTCTGTTACAAAAGTTGGTCTGGGACACTCTTCAATTGCCTTCGTCTTGGAAGGGTCCACATATATCCCTTTTCTAGTGATAACATGCCCCAGTAATGATACTTCCCCCATCCAGAACTCACATTTACTCTACTTTTCATACAAATTCTCCCTCTGTAATGTCTTTATCATAGTTTTCAAAAGCTCCTCATATTCCACCTTGCTGTTGGAGTATATCAGAATATCATCAATAAATACTACCACAATTTTTTTAAGGTAATCTCTAAAGACTCCATTCATTAAATACATGAAATTTGCTGGAGAATTATTGAGTACGAAGGGAATCACTATGAACTCATAGTGTCCATACCTCATTTGAAAGGCAGTCTTGGGAATATCTTCCTTCCTCACCATTAGTGGGCGATATCCTGAACGAAGGTCCACCATAGAGAAATAACTGGCCCCACGTAGCTGATCAAAAAAGTCATATATCTGTGGAAGGGGATACTTGTTCTTTATCTTGATTTTATTGAGATCACGATAATCAATGTCGAGATGCGTAGATCCATACTACTTCTTGATGAAGAAGACCGGAGCACCCCACGGTGAAGCACTCGGGTGTACAAAACCCTTCTCCATATTCTCCTGTAACTGCTTCTTTAACTCTTCCAGCTCTATGGTGGTCATTCTGTAAGGTGTCTTTGAGATTGGCAGAGATCCAGGGGTAAGTTAAATTTAGAACTTAACCTCTCAGTCAGTAGGAAGACCAGGAAACTCTTCAGGGAATACATCAGTGTAATCCCTCATGATGGGCATGTCTTCAAGCATAATTCTCTCCTTTCTCTCAATCATTTGACCTAGATATGCTTGTTCACAAGGAAGAAGTATCTAAACCTGAGATGAAGATTCTAAAGGAGATTCATCTTACTACTTACACTTTTAAATAATTATAGGATGATTCGGGATGTGAAAAGTGATCTCCCTTTCACAAAAGTTGATGTTGGCTTTGTATAAAGATAGTCAATCCATGCCCAAGATAGAATCAAACTCCACTAAAGGAAGTATGACGAGATTTTCTGGGAGGTTCAGTCCACAAACATTAACCGGGGACGAGTTATAAACCATTCACGCAATAATTTCCCCATTCTCAGTTCTCACAAATAACTTTTCATTCAAATTTTGAGGTGGTGTTTGAATAATTCTACTAAAATTGCAAATATGAAAGAATGCATAGAACCAGAATCAAATAGTATGTTCTCTATTCTTGAATGAATAACAATCGTACATGTCACCACATTGTTTTCCGGCTCCACCTCAGCAGTTGTGATAGCATAAGCCCTTTTTTGTTTCCTTGGAGGGTGTTGTTGTTTCCCTCCGACAACCCTCGGCTTAGGGAAATTGTTTGCATAATTCCCAAGATCCCTGTAGTTATAACACTGCACTGCAGGATGAGTTTTGATCGGAACCTTTCTTTCTTCTTCAACATTAGTGGGATTTTTCATATCCGTTCAACAGTTCTTGGCCAGATGACCAAACTTTCCACATTTGAAACAATTCTTGGTTCCCTTCTAACAGTTACCAGGATGCTTCTTCCCACAATTTTTGCAAAGCGGAAAGTTGGGATTCTTCCCATCATGGAATTTTTTTGATGGAACACCCATGTTTTTTTCTATCTTCTACTTCTTGTCACTGGTCCCATGAGACCACTGAGAGTCTCCAATCTCCATTTCAACCTTGAGGGCACAACAGATAATCTCCTCATAGCTGTTGAAGTATCGAATCACCAACACTTTTCGTAGACTCGGCTTTAGTCTGCTAAATAAGCAATCCACCTTGCTTTCGGTGTTCATGACAAATCCAGAGGCATACCTTGCAAGCCTAGTAATTTTTTCCTCATACGCCCTGATGGACTCATCTTCCTTCTTCTTGAGTCAGAGGAATTCTCTTTCCATCTTGAGACGGAGGGTTTGAGGAAAATATTTATTGAAATACATCCTCTTGAATTCCTCCCAATCTATGGAATCGATTTCCTCTTGGGACTTTGTATTCTTGATCAGTGTACACCACTGATCAGTTTCCCCATCAAAACGATAGACTTCCAGTACCACCTTCTCTTCTTCCGAGCACTGGAGGATGGTGAATATATTTTCAGTGGAGTTAATCCATTGTTCTGTGAGGAGGGGATCAGAATATCTGCTAAACATGGGAGGCCTTTGCTGCTTGAAGGATTCTATGTCAACTTGAACTTTCCTTGGAGGAGGGGGATGTTCCACCTGATTCAAGTTATTATTCACATGAGGAAATGTGTTTTGAGCACCCGCTTCCATCACATGATGCATGTCATTGGGGCAATCATCACATTTCCTATCACATTGGTTGTAGGAACGTGTTCTTCTATTTCCTGCCATTAACTAAGAAAAAGAACGTATAATTAGAGGTCTTCAATACTTAGCTATTGAGCATAGAAAGGAAACTTTAAACATCAATGGATAAACTTATAAAGAATAAGTACATCCTGACTTATGATTCCTTAGGTTTATATTTAGGTTATCTTCAATCTATTTATTAACTTATATTCTTATGGTCTTTTCCCCTAATAATGGTTTTTACTAAGCTCATGAATCTACCAAAGCATATCCCCCAAGAGTGTCGTAACCAAGAGTACAGCAAGTCCTGTTGTCATGAACCAGTTATCGTTCGAGTCTATCTCAAAGTGGTGTTTTTGGGTTTTACCCCTAGGATACATCTGTGCCAGAGTCGCCTCTACCTGCTTGTATCCAGACAGGGATGTATTTGCTTGATAAACCACTTTCTCAATACTCACCAAAATTTGGGAATATTTTCTAATACTTAGTATCATCTTTAGGGTTCTCACTGAGGTGCTCTATTCCTAATATCCAAAAATAACTAGACCTCCCTATGATACCAACTATTGTGGCCCTAGACTTTTACACATAACATTTCATGATTTTAAACATAATTCATTATCAGAGTACAAGCCAAGGATCATTAAGTCTAGTGTCTTGGAAGACTAGGTACATATGACATAAAACATGGGCTAAAAACACTTATTTATTTAATCTTCATAATGAGATCCTAACTTCCTTTGAGCCCTTACATCTGCATAGGGTACCCTGGGGAATAGATGAACAAAGGGATGAGCTAAAAATCCCAGTAAGGGAAAGAACATAAGAATAAATTTAAGTACATGAGTTAGGAGGCTTGACATAATGATATTAGAAGCATGGAACATATGGAATCATAACATATAAACATGGGATCATAAAAACATGGGATAAAATAATCATGGGATCATATAAGCATGAGATTATATAAGCATAGTTTCATAGATAGGTGGCAGAAACATTAAGGAAGACTTTAGTATGAGTCAAGGCTAACCGCCAATCTCATTTCCCATAGTAGCACAAGCCAAGGCTAACCGCCCGGACCGTTTTCCCATAATCTTCTCATGAGACATTAACTTTACCCAATGCACTAGAGCACTATTTGGGCGCACCCATTTAAGATTATTCATGTATATTCTTTCCACATAAATAACCTTAATCATACATAAACATAAGAGTACCCAAGGAATGAAATGGGCACACAATCACGTCATGAAGCATAATTACATGGGGCGTAACATTCAAGCTTCCATGAAAGAAATGAATTAAATCATAAATAGACATTAATAATGTATAAAGTCATAAATCATGACAAGGGATATCAAACTGAAGTGATAACATGTAAAAATCGTTTTTAGGAATCTTTGAGTCAAAACGTATTAGTACGGTTTAAGAAAACATCGTATATCTCTTAAAATGAAAAGTGGCAGAATGTTTTTTATAAAACCAGAAGTAAAATAGAATGGTTTTCATAATAAAAAATGATTTTATAAGGACAATGGTGACATAAAATAGAGGGTAGAGTACACTTGATAATAGGAATGAATTCGGGATGTTCCCTTAAAACGGGTTCACTTATCGGGAAGTAATGAGGAGAGAATCACTTAAAATCATGCATATCCCCAAAAGAAAGTGATTAAAGAGTCTTTATAAATAGACATGGAACATGTACACAATAAATATAGTTTTCAAAAGATAATATAAGATAACATCATTTTAGTAGAAAGGTAGATAAGACAACCCGATGGAATAAAAGAGGTTCGGGTAGAATTCTTTACAGACTATCGGCATGGTATCAGGAGTACTTGAGGGGGATTAGTGAGAGAGGAAATGGAATTCTCATCACTTATACATAAATAGGGCAGTATGGGGGAGGTGAAAAATCATACCCCATAATTAATAATTACACACAACATGTCTTAACATAGTGAACAATCTTGAATAAGAGTGAAATTCAAAGGACCCCTTACCTTAGGCTCGTTGGTGTTCTCCACTTGATATTAATGACCTGAATAGTCAAATTAGGTTTATTAATCAATAGTTACAGAACAATATCTAAAATTATTTTATTCATTATAATCTTTTTAAGTTCATTTATACCTATCTTGGTGGATTATGAGATTCAATTTCATTGTTCGGGTTCGTTTGTTTCATTTGTTTTAATAATCGGTTCAATTGTATTTAGGTTCAAATAAATTGTAAGATGAAAGTGGTTGTCCATAATTGAAGTTATATAACATTAGTGGACATTTATTAGGTTACATGGTTATAATTCATTTGGTTAATTAGATTGAAATAGAACCTTTTCATTAAACATTAATGATAAACACTTGAATTAACTTTAAAGATTTTTCCCATTATTGACTTGTTTTGTATTATTGTTTTATATCATGAGTGTATGAGGATTACAGAACCTTAAATAGGACATATAACATGTATAATAATCTAGTTCAACCATAAAATAAATGGTTTCATGACCATAATCAAAATGATAAGAGAATTTGAAAACCCATTATCCATGATGTCGGTAATTTGACCCATCACGGACGATGTTTAATTCTAGAACGTGAGGGAGAGGAGGAGAAGCATGATTCTTGAAATTTTCCATAAACAGGATTAGAATCCATAATATATGAGATTATGGAGCTTTTAGGCCTTTTGGATACAGTAATGGTTAGAGGGTATAAGGAAAGAAAGAAAATGAAAACAAAACACTTGAAAACAAAAGAGGGCTCTTACCATTTGATCTCCTCACTTTGAGACTCCTATTAGGGGCTTTGGTTTTGGTCTTTTAGAAAGACCAGAAAGACTTGTACGTGGGGAAGGAGCATGGGAGGGTATTTGGATAGAAATTTGGCTAGGAACAAGGCTTCATAGGTGTGAGGGAAAGATGTAATGAAAGAGGGTATTTATAATGGAGGAGAGAGGGGTTTCCTTAATATAAATTTCATTAGTTTATTATTTCCCCACAAGACAAGGAATAGTGTGTCTTGCATGATCAAATATACTAATTTTATAATATAATCCCGAAACAAGTGGGCTTACATCAGCAGAACATCACACATGACACTATAATTAGCTTATTTGTCTTATTTTTGTAAAATACGGTATTTCACTATTCATAAAAGATTCATGTATTTCAGAAAAATCCAAAAAATTTACCTCATCCATTTTTCGACGTGTAAAATCGAAAAATGAAGTCCATTTTTTTAAAATAATTTTCTAAATATGATTATTTTAATATTTAAAAAGAATAATAATTTATTATCAAAACCAGCTTTAAATCATTCATTAACTCATTTTAACTATAGGTATATCGAACTTCCAACATGAATATTATTTTTATACCACCATAGGTAAGGTTACTATTAATTAGGGTATATCACTATTCATAAGGGTATGTTACTATTCATTAGGGTAGGTTACTATTCACCAAAAATTATTATTATATTATTAGACTCTAAAAAACATCTTGAACACAACCGTGTATACGGGATTTTCGAAATTCCAAACACAGAAGTGACAAACTTATGTTTCAAGTTCACTTATCACTTAGTAGTTCATTATTATGTGATTTTATGGAATATTTATAAGAAGGGAATTTCCATTAAAAACATTGGGTCGTTACAATTAGGTTTAGCCCATGCTCATCCATTATTATCTCTAAAACATGGAGCCTTAGGTCCCAGGTAGGAAAGGTATGGTTCACACCTACTTTTCCATTTGAAAAAAGGAGAAGTCTCCCTCAACTACCAGGACCAATTTTAGGGAAGCCATCCTAGTGTATGACCCTGGGCTTTCATGTAGGAGGTTTCAGTCTTGCTACTCTCTACTTCCTTCACCTTCACTCCTTCCTTACATTGGACCCTCATCTAATGTAATGAAAAGAGGGGGAAGATTCTCCACAGCCTCTTCCACTGTATTGTTCGTAGGCTTGTCCTCTTTCACCAACAGTGGAGGAAAATTTTGTGAGCATTTGTTGAATATTTCACATCCTCTTGTTTCCCAGACCGATAATGACTGACGTGTGCTTAGATATTTGTGATGGTCACTAAACTTTCACAAACACCTCATTTAGTTAACTAAGAGAACGCTGATTCCCATCAAAACTGGGATACATAAGAAGCCTTCCTAAGGCTCGAGCTCCATCTCACTTCATCCATAAATGGGAATCTCCCTTAGGATTAATCCCCAATTTAAACCCCAAAATCACCAAGGAATCCTATTTAGTAGTAAGACCCAAACTATTTCTCTCAAACTATCATACACCCCTATGAAACTCCCCAAAATATGTTGTCTTTGATTCTCATCCAAATGAGATACGTAGGAAGCCTCTCTAAGGTTCATAATCAACAATATAAATCAATCATGTCCTTTCTGGGCCACACTCCCAATAAGGTCTAATCCAACATGTAAAATGATATCATTTTCAAGTTCCTTGGGATGCTTAGGCATATGTCCCACACCAAGCTTGGACTAAGAACCTTCCTCATATATTTCCTTACCACATCACATTAAACTATATGATTATTTCCTTATCACATGACCTTAAAAGTTATGATGCGTCCCATTAAGTGGAACAAAACTATGAGCGTTCTGATTGAATTCACAAGGATACATAGTTTGCCCATTTATGGGTATACTCACAACATCAAAAAAAACTTTCATCTCCCTAGAAGACAATAAATTCTAGAGGTGCCATTGAGTGTTTTGAAACCCAGTATCATCATAGAAACAGTTAAAAGAATCCTTAAATAGTATATACGAGGATACCACTGATGGAGAACCTCAAATACAAATACATATATCTATTAATGAATAACCTCGAATACATACGGATGATTCTAAATTTCACACTTGATAATAATTGATTTCAAAATCCAAGTGAAACATACGTTATACTTGGTGAATTAAAAAGGATTCATGAAAATATATCAAATATATAAGAAAGTCCCGGAGTAGGAAATAATTCCCCCCAAAAGGGTGTGATGAGTCTGATCTCCCATCCCTCTGGACAATGTATGTTATTAAGTGTTGTATGTGAAAACCTAATGAATTCATGCCTTTGTAAAGAATGTCCCTTTAAATAAATAATCTTGGTTGTTTCTTATTCCATAAATAAATCCAATGGAAACTTCCTGAATGTAGTGATTCCTAACCATAAAACACCACCCAGGGGGATATGGGGAATAGAATGAAATATATGAGCTAATGTATAAACGATTCATAACATCAATATATTACCATTTAGATTAACATCCTTAAAACCCCTATATATATTTTTAGGTGACATTCATGGGTTGGAAGATAGAAACAAGAAAATGAAAACGGATCAAAAACCAGCAAAGTATACAATCAAAGTGAGTGGATGAGTGACATTGGAATATGATATCGCACAAGGAGCATGTGAAAATTTGATCCACCAACTATGTTTCTTCCAAGAGGAACATTTGGATCAATTTAAAATAATAAACAATGAAACCATGATAATAGGAGAATATATACACTCCCTCTGTAGTGGTTGTTTTGAAAAAAAAGTGAGAATGTAAGATCATCCCTCCTCCATCGTGGTCTTCCTATTTTCTTGGAAGTTCTATTTGGGATAGGGAAACAACCATTAGGGTTGTACTCATTATTCTCTCTTAGATAGGTCATCACAGACCTGTCACATCATGTCCCAGTTCTTTATTTGATTTCCTTTGTTTTTCATCATCTTCATTAATTATTTCATGAATAAACCAAACAAAAAGAATATTATTATTTTTTTGGTAATTGTAAATGATTATTTCCATTTTATACAAAAATATATAGAAATAACAAGTGTAAATAATAAATTTTAAAAATAAAAAATGGACAAAAAGATCCATTTGATTCCAATTAAAGACACAACATATCAAATAAATGACACACACAAAAAAAATTAATTTCAATTGTAACAAACACCAAATAATTCATTATGATCAACCTATACCTTTAATTTTCTATTGTATATAGAAACTAGAGATTGATTCAATTCAACCATGTATTCTAGGTCTTCTTCTTTCCTATTAGTGCTTCTTTAATCTCCTTCAATATTTTCCTTCTCTCAGCATCTCCATCTTCACTCATGGCCCACATAACTTGCACATCCCCTCTCATGCATTCAATTTTAAGTTCCAATGTTTGTTTAGCACCCAGTATTTTTTCCAAAACAATAAATTTTATCTTTAATTCATTATTGCCCCCTTCCATCACTATTTTTAGTGCACCTATATTAGTTTTTTTGAACAAATAAAGGTCACTTTTATTAGTGCTTTTTTAGTGTTGATAAAGGGTGGCCTTATATGTGTTATTTTAACACTGATAGAAGGTATATTTTATAAAAAAATGAATATAATTAAATATATTTATATCTAAACATATAAATATATTTTTACTAATATAAATATATTATAGTTTATTAAATATGACTTATATAAGACTAAATATTCATTTACACATAATATATAAGATATATAGTGAAAATGGCTTATAAAATAATTAATAATTAATATTAATTAATAATTAATATTAATTAATAATTTTCAAATTATTATTGATTTACAGTTTTTTAATGAAAATTGGATGACATAAAAATAAATTAATTAACAAACGATCTTTGATCAGTTAAAAACATAACTTGAAATTTAAAACAACCATAACTTTTTATCCAAGTGTGTATTTGGGCACTTCCACATATCAAATAGAATCTTACAAAAAAAATCTATCACATGGTAAACATGGAAGACCCAAGTTAATGTTTTTTGAGGTAAAAAGTTCCATAATTCTTATATAACCAGTATTTTTGTTAGGATGCCTTAATTTTAATAGTTTATGGAATTTCACCCACTTTTAAGGGGAAATTTATATCTTTTTTCAATTGAGGATAAATTTATTCTCAGGTCTTATAGTCATATGGATTTTACAATGTTTATATTTTTCCATTTTTCTAATCTTATTTTAATTTAAAATTAAATATATACATATTTCCATACCATTACATATAATAAATATATTGTACACATAAATATTTAAAAATATTTATTTAAAAATAAATTTTTTAATATATAATCCATATGATAATAAATATTTTACATTTATATTGTTTAAAATAAAAAAATCATTTTATTTACCTTATAAAAATTTATTAATATATATTTATATATATACCTTTGTAGGTAATGATTATATATAAATATATGTGTGTTAATACACAAATATATATATTCATGTGTATATTATTATATATATAAATAAATCCATATATGAAAATATTTGTGATTGTATGTATGAATTATAAATGTGTACTCGTGTTTGAAAATATGTGTGTGTATATGTGTGTGTGTAAATATTATGTAAATACATCATATATAAATGAATTTTTATAAATATATAATGATCATTAAATTTAGTATATAGAAATATTTATAATAATTAATTTAAAAAATATTTTAAAAAAATTATATCTAAATATACAATTACATATAAATATGTATGAAATTTATATATAAATTTACAATATAGTGATATATTTTCTAAATATATTTAAAAATTAAATATATAATGTATATAAATATATGAATAAATATTTTAATAAAAATGAAATATATATATATATATATATATATATCATAAAATATTACATAAATCATGACGGTGTAGTGATAATGGCGTTAGGCCATGATGATGGAGGTCGGGGCATGATTCCGGGAATGAGAAAGGTTGAAGGGTGTGAAAAGCACAGATAAAAGGGTTGGAAAACACGGATAAAGGGAGTGTTCTTGAGCAAGGTTATGGGTTGGGCATGTGATGGGAATGAAGCACTGATAAAGGAGGCCTTGGAGCACTGATAAAAAGGTGGTCGGTTGAATAAAAAAACTAAATAATATTTTTTGAATTTTATCATCCCTAAAAAACCACTGATAAAGGATACCATTATCAACACTAAAAACATTTATAAAGGTGGCCTTTATATGTCATTTCGTTATCACTGAAAAGAATAGTGTTTTTTTAAGTTTTCTTAGCCTATTAGAGATTTTTACCATCGAAAACCTCCATTTCTAATGATTTTAAAATGAATGATATGTAGTAGTGATTGTTACATCTAAATATTTACATCTTGAGAATATTGATGTAAATAAATTCTTTCCTTCATAGAAATATAGAAGAGGACATCTATATATAGTATCTAGAGGGATATAATGATTTGGGAATGTAAGTACTGGTGTGTAAACTCTAGAAGAGTTTATAAGAGCTAACGTAGGCACCCAGGTAGCAGAACAAGAATTTTTGATGCGTTCATGAGAAAAAATGAATCCAAGTGATCTGGAGTAGATCAATGCGGCTATTTTAAGTCCATTATTGATGGATATATTATATTAATTTTCTATGTGGTTGAAATTCTCATTACAAGATCATGTATAAATGGTATTAATGACCTAAAAGGGAAGTTATCTAAGGAGTTGGAGATGAATCATCTTGGAGAAGATGATAATATTTTGGGGATGAAGATCTACAGAGACCACATAGTGAGAACCTTAATAATAACACAAGTTGACTAAATTGAAATGATTTTGAGAAAAAATTTTATACTAGAAGAAAATCCAGTTTCTATTCCCCTGAAAATTCATTTCATATTGTCAACGATATAAGCACTAATGGTGGCAAAATAGGTTGAGTACATGGAAAAGGTCCCATATGCTTAATTTTTTGGAATCTTGATGTATGTCATATTCTGTACTCGACATAATATTACCCATGTAGTGTGACTTTTGATCAGGTACTTGTATAACTCCAGGAGATAACATTGGAAAGTTATGAAGTGGTTACTAAGATGGGTTAAGGGAAGAAAAAAGGTATCTCTATGATTTGGTAAAGAAAATTCATTGTGGCAGTATATGGATATTAGAATTAGGGGTGATTTCAATAGTAGGAGTAGTAACATAGGTTATGTGTTTACCTATGGAGGTTTTGTATTGATTTGGATATCCTAGTTTCATAATGTGGTGAATTTATCCACAAAAAAGGTAGAATACATTTTTTGTAATAGAAGCTGAGAATGATAATGTATTGTTGAATAACTTTTTGAAGAAGCTGGGATGAAAGATAGAGGAGAATATATTGCACTATGATACACATAGTGTTATACATCTTGCAAAGAAATCGGTGTTTCATTTACATAAAAAGAACATTTAGTTAAATTTTTATATTATTATAGGTTTAATACAAAAAGGGTTGTTGATATTGTAGAATATCCATGTAATAAAAAATCTAGTAGACACGTTGAAGAATTCAATGGTGATAGAGAAGTTTATGTGCTATTGTTCCTCTCTTGGTCTTCATTAGTGAATAAAGGATGAAAGGTAGAATGTCGTAGAAAAATATGAGAGCCTGAAATGGGAAACAACTTATATTTCATGAGTCCTTAACTTTAAATTGAATCTATGAATATAAAGGACACACTATTGTAGAGAAGTGGAGGATCTCAGATTAATTAAGTTATCTATTTCAGTAGCAACAAAGAATGTCATTACACCAGAATAGGATCTATGTGTGATCATGTAGGAATGGGGTATCTAGATTCTTTGATGAGGTTAGGCCAACTACTAGAAGTCCATACTCCACACTAGGTCTCAAATATGATTAGGAACTATTACAATGTTGACTCAGTGTAACAGATCTGAACATAAACACTGACAAGGCACTATAATAATACAAATTTAGTCAATATAGAACTATAGAAAAATTTACTTTGTTGATAGTAGTATTGTAGTTCCACAGACTTCCAACCATTAGTTATTGTAGCACAATTGACTTACTATATGGTTAGCGATACTATTGGAAAATCTGCATTATAATATCATTTTAATTTAGGGTGTTATTATGATATTGTACCTTGTAATTTATTCTCTTGATTTCAGTGTAGTAATTATTCCACTCTATATATGTAGATATCATTCCCAAAACATATAAGTGTTTGTGCCCTTTTTTCTTTTTCTACTTCATCTTACCTTTTTCTCTATTCTACTCTCATTTTTGAGATCATTCAATATTGTTTCTCAAGTATTTTAATAACAACATTATAAGTTTTCTCAAGGTGTAGGGAACCTCAAGAGTTTGATATAATATAGGCATATAGCATGTTGGGTTTGCTGGACTACAATGATTTTTTCATTGATTCATGCATATCACAAGTGCAACAATTTTCAAATTTACAAATAGATCACAAGGATCTACAATCTTTAGTAGAACGACTTTCACTCCATTACATTTGAACACCATTTCCTCAGTATCATTTCACATGATTTAAAATGTGGTTGTGTGAAATAGTTGGGTTGAGGAGGTTTCACCAATGTTGTGGCTTGTAGTTGGGAAATCGATATATGAGCTAATGTATAAACGATTCAGGACATCAAAATATTATAATTTGGATTAAATTTATTAAAAAACACTGTAGATATTTTGGAGATGCACATAGGTTAGAAGATATAAAAAATAAAATTTAAATCATATTGAAAACCAAATAAGTATCCAACAAAAGTGAATGATGAGTGACAATAGAAAATGATATCACAATAGTTGTGTGTTAAAAGTTGAGCCACTATCCCAGTTGTATCAAAATAGAAATTATATTGAAAGTTGAAAAACTAAAAAACCAAAAAATGATATTCAGTGATATATACACTCCCTCTCTAGTGGTTTTTTTGGAGAAACATGTGAGAATGTAAGAGGATCCATCCACCATCCTAGCCTTCTGTTTTCTTGGAAGTTACATTCAGAAAGGGGTAATGGACACTGGTTTTTTTCTCATTCTTCAATATTAGAGAGGTCTTTATAGTACCTACCACATCATATACTAATTCTATTAATTTTCTTTTATCAAATTAAAATTTTGTTTTTAAAATATTCTATTAAAAAAATTATTAATATGAAAATTGTTTGATATTGAATATTTTTGTGTGTGGACCTCCTATTGGGATTACTTTTTAGGCCTCTTTACATTCTGGGAATGTGGGTGATTTGTTAAAATGGGATACTATTTGAGATGGATGTTGGTCTTTGGGAGTGTCCAAGCTCTACTAGCTCGATCCACTTTCTCCTTCAGTTCTTATTCGTGGAAATTGATTAAACTGCATATGAATATCCTTAGAGGTGTTTGTGATTTTTTCTTTACAGATGATCCACATTAGTTTCCCATTCACTTTTTTTGCTTCTTCATGTCTTGAATTTAGTGAATCATGTTATGTCCACATAAACTTCTCGGTCTTTTACTTCACCCTTGACCATCCACATGTATTCCTTGCATGTTTTTCCTATTATCTCATCAGTGCGCCTCATTTGTACTCATGAATTCTCCTATTATGGTTATCCCCTATTGTGGATATTTCTTTACATGATAAATCTATTCAACTCTGACATCCTCAATAATTTCAACCCTAGAAACACTATTAATCATCTCTGGAAACCTCTTCTTGGGTTCTTGGTGTAGGATCGAGTCTAGATGATCGTCTTTGTTCCGTTTCTTCGGATCTGAACTATATATTCTTTCTTCTCTATTTTTTTAGTATTGGGTAGTGTTCAGGAGTCATTACTTATTGGATGTGTATGATATCATCTTTATCTTGGGTTCACCATGAGTTCTATATTGGTAAGGGCCTCATGCATGGATAAATTTTTTGGTCCATGTTAATTGTTCTTATGCTTTTATTTTCTCTAATTGTATGCTTCTTGTATTATTTTTCATAATAATAATGATTTTGGAAGTGTTATTTTCATGGATTAAAACTAAATGAGCCTGAACTGCTTAAATATTTATGTTAATATTTACTTTCCTGAAAGTTTTTTCAATTTTTCACTCGTTCTTATTTCCACCTTGCATCTATATACATTTTTAATCTTTTATTTTTCCTGGTATCACCAAACTGATTACTCGATTCACTTATGTTAGCACCAAACCACCTTCATTGGATCTATTCTGATATTAAAAATTGGTATCAAATCCTGTAATTGTTTTAATGATATAATTTATTAAGTTTTAACTCAAAAAATTTATGGTGAGAATGATTTTTGTATGTCGATTGTTAAGATGAATGAATTTTTATTACATAGTGGGCTAACAGACACCTTTCTTGGCACTAAGAAACTAATAGTGACTATGTCTACTGATGTTCTGATGCCACTATTGTTTATTTCAACCCTAGTATTCAAGAAAATGATCCTTGTACACTTCTTGTAACCCTAGGACAAAAATTATTACATCAATTCACCCATGAAACTACTTCTAATTCCATTTGGTTTAAACTATAACATTTATTTATAAAAAATATTATATTTTTTGTATAAGAAATGAGGTTATATATGTAGTGACTTTGGTTTTGACGTATAATACTTTGGAATAATCCTAATAATATTATTGAAGCTTGGTGCTATGTCGAAGAGGGAATCGGTATCCTGAAGAACCTCAAAGCAGTGATTTTAGAAATATTAAACTTATTTTAACACGCATGTAAGATTTTGACAAAAAACATGAATAAATCTTAAGAGGAATCTAGGATCATAAATATGAGGTCACAGTTGAGTTCAGAATGTTAGGCTTACCCTATTCATGACCTAATGTTGTTTGTGTTAGGAGTTTTGGTCAGAGGAGAGTTGGTGGGGCCTTATGAGGTGGAATTATTAGTTAAATTAAAATTTAATTAATTTTATAACATAATCCCACCTATCCCTCACATTTTGTGCACAGCCAAAAATATGAGTTTCTCCTCTCCTCTCCCTTTGGAAAATAAGAAAATGAGGCTGAATCGAAGTGATAAAGTGTTTCTGATCTCTGTTCTTGACATCGATCGTCATCAGATCATGGAGAATCGCTATTTGGCCATCATTCTACTCTGGAAGAATCAGTGTTTCCCCCTATAGGAATGATATTTTTCTTTTTAGTCTAGATCTCCTTTTTTAATTTATTTTTAAGGTTGTATATCCCAAATACAATTTCTAGAGATCCCTCCTTGGTTGATCTATAGGTTTTGGGGAAATCTGGACAGAATTGGGTGTTTTTTAAGGTAATTTACTATTGGAATTACCATATAAATGGATCATATCCCAGAGAGACATGTCTTGTAGCCCTTTCTATTCACGTAAGATGATTTTTGGGGTTTACATGCCATGTAATGGGGTTACACATCATGTACTTCCTGAAACTATTTGACCATGGGACATGGCTTGGGTTAACCATGTAAAAGTAAATGGTTTTGTACAAGTACACTTCTAAGGTACATGGAAACAGGGTTTAGTACATGGACATGGGAAAACCACATAGCCAAGTTGTCGTTTAGCCAAGCCACCCTGTGTAGTATGGGATACACGGTGTGTGAGGGACACGGTTCGTCACCTGTGTGGAAGAGGAACACAACCAGGGGTCAGGTGAAGTGAGTCATTGCATGTAACAACTCAAATTTTGTGATCCCATACATGGGTTGTGAAAACATGTAGAAATGATACATGGACAGGTTCTCTGGAAATTTCACAAGTCATGTGGATTCAATTTCATGTTGTGTACCCCTTGATGGTCTTATTGAGATCTTATGTGTAACGACCCGAAGTTTCATTAATGGAAAATCCCTCTTGATCCAGTTAAATGTTTCTTTATGAAAAAATATGTTTTTATAAGATGTCAACTTCTTTAGTTTAACGTTAAGATTTGTGATCGTTACTTTTATAGCCGTTGAACAGTGATCATCTGGGTAGTTTAAATATAAGGCTTTAACGAACCAATTTTCTACTCAGACAAAGGAAGCGATGGCCTCATCCAGTAGAATTGCCCCTTACGAAGCCCATTTGTCGGAGCTCGGAAAGGAGGTGGCGTCTTTGGGCTTTGCCCTTGACCAAGCCCAAGCTGAGCTTCATCAAGTCAAGCTCGAACGTGATCGTCTACGGGAAAAATGGAAGTTGATAGAGATTACCACTCGAGCGATGTTATCCGAGCAACCCCAAGATTCTGTCACCATCGCACACCTTACCCTTAGGTCTTATGCAGCTATTTTAAGGGGTTATGTAACAAATAAGTAGCACCATGTTCATGTACATTATTTTTGTATATATTAATGAATATAATTTCTAGTCATTTTTGATACATTGTAATTAGTTTTTAAAGTACAAACGGTGTTTTTAGTTATTATTTAATTAAGAATTATATTTTATTAAATTAAAGGATTTTTGAATTAAATAATATTTTAATAAAATATTATTATTAATATTAAATTAATTTTTATTAAATATAAATGATCTTATAATTTTATGAATGCAATTAAAATTTTTATTAAGGTTTGAAAGCCATTTCAGTGAAAACACGTGAATTTTTTTATAAATGTCGGTTTTTATATTAAAAGTAAAAATTCACATATTTAGAAAATTATTTATATAAAATAAATATTATTTTTGGAATCAGGACGTCGAAATTATCCAGCGGTAAATTTTTCATAATTTTCTGAGACAGTCAAATTTTTGGGTAAAAATTAAATACCATTTAAATATATAATGTGTTTTATGACATCATAATGACCCAATGGTGATGTAATAAAATACCATAATCCATATGTTCGGCCAATATGTGTTTTATCATTAAAATAATGAGGTTTTGGGTTTGTTTGACTCACTTTTCAAAGCATTAATGGAGCCCTCAAGACTTATTCAACACTTTTCCTTTTTAAATTAATTTCCATGGGAGTGTGACTCACATAAGCAACCCTAATTTTTTAATAAGTTCGGACCTTGGACTTGTAAAATATTGTTTTCCTCTTTCCTTTTCCAGAAACCATGGGCAAATACCATGGGATGGTTTGTGGTTTGGATTATTTTAATATAAGGGGTCCCAAACCTAAATAATAAAGAATTCTCTCACCTTTCCTATATAAACCCACCCAAGCTCCCACTTCCTCCTCACTCAAAGCCCTTGAAGTTCGTCCAAACTTTGCCCTACTCTCTCTAGAATCCTCCCAAGGTTCCCCAAGCTCCCAAGAAGCCTCTCACAAGCCTCTCTCTAGCCTTTGGAAGCACACTTCCAAGTAAGGGGTTTTCTTCCTTTCTCATTTTTTTGTCAATTTTCTTTAAGTTGTATTTCCCTTTTTATTTCAATTATGAATGTTGGGGTATGGTTTAGAACCTCCCCCATACTACCCTCTTATTGTTTGAATGATGGGATAACCCTTTCTCTCTCATTAAATACCTCCCATGTACACCCGTTACTATGCCGAAATTCCGAAAGGAACTTCTCTCTCTTCTTTTACATTCAAGCAATACTTTTGTATCATGAATCTAAATTCAATTTCTATTGTTGTGAAATGTATATATATGATCTCCTTACTGTCCATTACATGTAAATATGATGAGGAACCCCTTTCTCTCTCATAAGCCTTTTTTATGAATTCTTATGTCACGCCGTTACGCTGCCGAAATCACACCGATTTTCTAAGCCAATATCATTGTGTAGTGAATACCATGCCCATTTCTCCATCAAGGGTATTCACCTTTATGCAAATTTACTTATTGATTGTAAAGTTTCATTTATGAACTCCACATTCCTTTATCGTGGAATAAATGATTATGTTTTATGAATCCATGTTTTATGATCCATGTGGCACACTTATGCATGAAATGAAATGTTTAAGAAGGGTGCGCCCTTTATAGCGCTCCAATGCATTGGGTAAAGTATAGTATCATGATACGTCATGTGCAATGAGTGTTGACTCATGCTAATTCAAGTGCAACGAGGGTTTACTCGTGCTTCAAGTGCAATGAGGGTTTACTCATGCTCCATGTGCAATGAGCCTTGGCTCATGCTAATTCAATGTTAAGTGTTGTTGCCACATTTCCATGTTATGAATATCATGCTTTATCATGACTTTATGTTCATGTCTCTCTTATGCTCTATTGATATGACTATTGCCTAACATGTATTGTACTCCTCATGTTATTCATTGTGTACTCCCTTACTGGGCTTTATAGCTCACCCTTTTCTTATGCATGTCCTCAGGTTATCCCATGCAATGCTAAGTACGAAGGAATGTAGTGGTCATGTAAAGGAAGTTTTCAATAAGGATGTTGTATTTCAAGTTTAAAGTTTTTATGCAATGATCCTAAGCCCCAAAGACACTAAACCTCTCGATCTTCTTTGTTGTATCAAGTGAAGTTTTATGTAATAAAGCATGTTTAAGTTGTAATAAAAAGCAGGGTTGTCATAGTTGGTATCAGAGGATAGGTTTAGTTATTTTTGGGATTAGGAAACCCTAGTAAAGCCTTAGATACAAGACTAAGCATAATAAAAACATCCCTATGTTTTGGTAAATACTAAGTAAGTGGTTTATCAAACAAATACGTCCCTGTCTGGATACGAGCAGGTAGAGGTGGCTCTGGCACAGATGTATCCTAGGGGTAAAACCCGAAAACACCGCTTTGAGCTAGACTCGAACGGGAACTGGTGCACGACAACGGGCCTTGCTGCACTCTTGGGTACGACACTCCCGGGGGATATGTTTTGATAAATTCACAATCTTAGTATGAAACCTTATTAAGGGAAAAATGCCCCTAAGAATATATGTTAGAAGGAAGATCATGAAAAGCCTGGATTGAATCCTATAGACTCATGAGTTAAAGAGATTAAAGTTTATTTATAAGTCATCAACTTTTGTCTTTGGATTACCCTTTATGTGTTACCCCTAACTTTCCTTTTATTCCATCCAATGGCCAGTAATAGGAGAACTCGGGCTAACAACCGTTGTGAAGATCAGTGTGATGATTGTACTTATGAGATGCCCAATCCAATGGGAGCGGGAATCGCGAACTTTGTCACGCTTCTCTCTCAGCTAACTCAAGTTTTGAATAGAAACACTGGTCAAGAGGAACGTTCAACCCCCCCTAAGAAAGAACAACTCGCTATTGAAAGCTTCATGAGACAAAGGCCTCCTACTTTTAGTGGATCATCTGATCCCACGATTGCTGAACAATGGATCAACTCCATTGAAAAGATATTCTCCATCCTCCAATGCTCTGAAAAAGAGAAGGTTCTCCTGGCGGCTTATCGTATGGAGGGTGAAGCTGATCAATGGTGGACGTTGATCAAAAATACGAAGCCTGAGGAGGAGATCGAGGCTTTTGAATGGAAGGATGGGTCAATGCGGCTTTGCATCGATTATCGTGAACTTAACAAAATCACGATAAAGAACAAGTATCCTCTCCCAAGAATCGATGACTTGTTTGATCAGATGCGTGGAGCACAATACTTCTCCAAGGTCGACTTGCGGTCGGGATATTATCAAGTAAGGGTGAAGAAGGAAGATGTCCCCAAGACTGCTTTTCGTACAAGGTACGGGCACTATGAATTCATAGTAATGCCTTTTGGACTCACCAATGCTCCAGCAATATTCATGGACTTGATGAATAGAGTCTTTAGAGATTACCTAGATAAATTTGTGGTAGTCTTTATAGATGATATTCTAATATACTCCAAAACCAAGGAGGACCATGAGGAGTATTTAAGAACTGTACTGGAGACTTTGCGCAAGGAGAAGCTCTATGCCAAGTACAACAAGTGTGAGTTCTGGTTGAAGGAGGTCTCATTCTTGGGCCATATCATCACAAGCAATGGGATATCTGTGGACCCCTCTAAAACAGATGCAATTGAGGGATGGCCGAGGCCAACATCGGTAACTGATATCCGTAGCTTCTTGGGGTTAGCTGGATATTATCGACGATTTGTGAGAAACTTCTCACGATTGTCCAACCCTCTTACCAAGCTAACTCGAAAGGGAGTAAAGTTTGCTTGGAGTGATGAATGTGAAGAAAGCTTCAAGGAGTTGAAAAGGAGGCTTATCACTGCACCTGTGCTCACTTTACCCACAAGTGGGGAGCTTTTTGTGGTATTCAGTGATGCTTCGAAGAAGGGCTTAGGATGTGTGCTGATGCAGAATGATAAAGTGATATCCTATGCCTCAAGGCAGTTGAAAATCAATGAGCGAAACTATCCAACGCATGATCTAGAGTTGGCGGCGGTGATCTTTGCCTTGAAAATCTGGCGGCATTATCTCTATGGAGAGAAATGTGAGATATATACTGACCACAAGAGTCTTAAATATATATTCACACAGAAAGAGCTTAATATGCGCCAGAGAAGATGGATAGAGATCATAAAGTATTATGACTGTTCAATACATTACCACCCTGGGAAGGCGAACAAGGTGGCGGATGCCCTAAGTAGAAAGGATCCAGCAATTCTATCAATGATGAGAATTGAGAAGGATCCAATCTTCTTAGACTTGATGAAGATGGACGTGAGAATCATAAAGAAGGGAACATCATCAATCCTTTCACAAATGATTGCTCAACCATCTCTTTTGGAAAGATTAAAGGATGCTCAAAAGGATGATGCGAGAATCCAAGAAAAAGTGGAAGCTATCAAAAAGGGAAAATCCTCAGAGTTTAATGTTAATGAAGAAGGAATTGTGCGGTTTGGGAAAAGACTATGTGTCCCATCAAGTTCGGAGCTGAAGAAGGAACTTTTGGATGATGCACATAGTTCAAATTTCTCTATTCACCCAGGGAGCACAAAGATGTATCGAGATCTCCGAGAAAACTTTTGGTGGGATAATATGAAGAAGGAGATCGCCGAATATACATCAAATTGCCTGGTGTGTCAGCAAGTGAAGGCATAGAGGCAGAAGTCTAAGGGGATGATGCAACCATTGCCCATACCAGAATGGAAATGGGAGAACATCACCATGGACTTCGTCACTGGAATTCCAAGGACATCCAAAAGCAACAATGCAATCTGGGTTATTGTGGATCGTCTTACAAAGACTGCACACTTCATTGCTATTCGAGAGGATTTCTCTTTGGATCAACTGGCACTGATATATATCAGGGAAGTGGTACGGTTGCATGGAGTACCACTATCTATTGTGTCTGACCGAGATCCAAGATTTACCTCTAAGTTTTGGAAGAGTCTTCAACATGCTCTGAATACTGAACTGAACTTCAGTACGGCCTATCATCCTCAAACTGATGGCCAATCCGAGCGGACTATCCAAACACTTGAGGATATGTTGAGAGCGTGCTCAATGGACTTTAAAGGAGGATGGGATCAACATATTCCTCTAGTTGAGTTCTCTTATAATAATAGTTTCCACTCGAGAATCCAAATGGCACCATATGAAGCCCTGTATGGGAGAAGGTGTAGAACACCGGCATGTTGGGATGAGGTCGGTGAACGTAAGCTGCTTGGACCAGAAATGGTCGAAGAAATGGTGGAGAAGGTGAAAACCATTCAGCAGCATATCAAGGTAGCCCAAAGTCGACAGAAGAGTTATGCAGATAATCGTCGACGAGACCTTGAGTTTAAAGTCGGAGATATGGTGTTTTTACGCATATCTCCGTGGAAGAAGGTCATGAGGTTTGGAAAGAAAGGGAAGTTAAGTCCAAGGTACATCGGCCCATTCTAGATTCTTGATCGTGTTGGGGCTGTGGCCTATCGACTAGCACTTCCACCTACTATGGCCAAGGTGCATGATGTCTTCCATGTATCCCTCTTAAGGAAGTACATACCAGACCCTTCACATGTACTCTCTTCCGAGGTGGTACAATTAGAAGACGATCTTTCTTATGAGGAGCAACCAGTGAAGATCTTAGATCGTAGAGAAAAAGTTCTACGAAATAAGACAATGCCCCTCGTCAAGGTGTTGTGGAGAAACCACAAGTTTGAAGAAGCAACTTGGGAGTCGGAGGATATGATGAAGCTAAGTTACCCACATTTGTTTTAGTGTGGGAAAAGGAAAATTTCGAGGGCGAAATTTATTAAGGGGGGAATGTTGTAACGATCCGAAGTTTCATTAATGTAAAATCCATCTTGATCCAGTTAAATGTTTCTTTATGAAAAAATATGTTTTTATAAGATGTCAACTTCTTTAGTTTAACGTTAAGATTTGTGACCGTTACTTTTATAGTCGTTGAACAGTGATCATCTGGGTAGTTTAAATATAAGGCTTTAACGAACCAATTTTCTACTCAGACAAAGGAAGCGATGGCCTCATCCAGTAGAATTGCCCCTTACGAAGCCCATTTGTCGGAGGTCGGAAAGGAGGTGGTGTCTTTGGGCTTTGCCCTTGACCAAGCCCAAGCTGAGCTTCATCAAGTCAAGCTCGAACGTGATCGTCTACGGGAAAAATGGAAGTTGATAGAGATTACCACTCGAGCGATGTTATCCGAGCAACCCCAAGAGTTTGTCACCATCGCACACCTTACCCTTAGGTCTTATGCAGCTATTTTAAGGGGTTATGTAACAAATAAGTAGCACCATGTTCATGTACATTATTTTTGTATATATTAATGAATATAATTTCTAGTCATTTTTGATACATTGTAATTAGTTTTTAAAGTACAAACGGTGTTTTTAGTTATTATTTAATTAAGAATTATATTTTATTAAATTAAAGGATTTTTGAATTAAATAATATTTTAATAAAATATTATTATTAATATTAAATTAATTTTTATTAAATATAAATGATCTTATAATTTTATGAATGCAATTAAAATTTTTATTAAGGTTTGAAATCCATTTCTGTGAAAACCCGTGAATTTTTTTATAAATGTCGGTTTTTATATTAAAAGTAAAAATTCACATATTTAGAAAATTATTTAGATAAAATAAATATTATTTTTGGAATCAGGACGTCGAAATTATCCAACGGTAAATTTTTCATAATTTTCTGAGACAGTCAAATTTTTGGGTAAAAATTAAATACCATTTAAATATATAATGTGTTTTATGACATCATAATGACCCAATGGTGATGTAATAAAATACCATAATCCATATGTTCGGCCAATATGTGTTTTATCATTAAAATAATGAGGTTTTGGGTTTGTTTGACTCACTTTTAAAAGCATTAATGGAGCCCTCAAGACTTATTCAACACTTTTCCTTTTTAAATTAATTTCCATGGGAGTGTGACTCACATAAGCAACCCTAATTTTTTAATAAGTTCGGACCTTGGACTTGTAAAATATTGTTTTCCTCTTTCCTTTTCCAGAAACCATGGGCAAATACCATGGGATGGTTTGTGGTTTGGATTATTTCAATATAAGGGGTCCCAAACCTAAATAATAAAGAATTCTCTCACCTTTCCTATATAAACCCACCCAAGCTCCCACTTCCTCCTCACTCAAAGCCCTTTAAGTTCGTCCAAACTCTGCCCTACTCTCTCTAGAATCCTCCCAAGGTGCCCCAAGCTCCCAAGAAGCCTCTAACAAGCCTCTCTCTAGCCTTTGGAAGCACACTTCCAAGTAAGGGGTTTTCTTCCTTTCTCATTTTTTTGTCAATTTTCTTTAAGTTGTATTTCCCTTTTTATTTCAATTATGAATGTTGGGGTATGGTTTCGCACCTCCCCCATACTTCCCTCTTATTGTTTGAATGATGGGAGAACCCTTTCTCTCTCATTAAATACCTCCCATGTACACCCGTTACTATGTCGAAATTCCGAAAGGAACTTCTCTCTCTTCTTTTACATTCAAGCAATACTTTTGTATCATGAATCTAAATTCAATTTCTATTGTTGGGAAATGTATATATATGATCTCCTTACTGTCCATTACATGTAAATATGATGAGGAACCCCTTTCTCTCTCATAAGCCTTTTTTATGAATTCTTATGTCACGCCGTTACGCTGCCGAAATCACACCGATTTTCTAAGCCAATATCATTGTGTAGTGAATACCATGCCCATTTCTCCATCAAGGGTATTCACCTTTATGAACATTTACTTATTGATTGTAAAGTTTCATGTATGAACTCCACATTCCTTTATCATGGAATAAATGATTATGTTTTATGAATCCATGTTTTATGATCCATGTGGCACACTTATGCATGAAATGAAATGTTTAAGAAGGGTGCGCCCTTTATAGAGCTCCAATGCATTGGGTAAAGTATAGTATCATGATACGTCATGTGCAATGAGTGTTGACTCATGCTAATTCAAGTGCAACGAGGGTTTACTCATGCTTCAAGTGCAATGAGGGTTTACTCATGCTCCATGTGCAATGAGCCTTGGCTCATGCTAATTCAATGTTAAGTGTTGTTGCCACATTTCCATGTTATGAATATCATGCTTTATCATGACTTTATGTTCATGTCTCTCTTATGCTCTATTGATATGACTATTGCCTAACATGTATTTTACTCCTCATGTTATTCATTGTGTACTCCCTTACTGGGCTTTATAGCTCACCCTTTTCTTATGCATGTCCTTAGGTTATCCCATGCAATGCTAAGTACGAAGGAATGTAGTGGTCATGTAAAGGAAGTTTTCAATAAGGATGTTGTATTTCAAGTTTAAAGTTTTTATGTAATGATCCTAAGCCCCAAAGACACTAAACCTCTCGATCTTCTTTGTTGTATCAAGTGAAGTTTTATGTAATAAAGCATGTTTAAGTTGTAATAAAAAGCAGGGTTGTCATATTATGTCATCAGTATATCTTTCTCTAGAGCTCATATGTAGTCTCTTGAGTAGCCTATCCTGAGATGTTTTCCACATAATAAGTGATGGTGTCCTCCATTTCATCCTGCAAGATATGATGTGTTTTTTTTAGCATGGCAATTTTGTAACTGTGCTTAACCCTGGAAAGTGATCGGGATGTATAACTGGGTAGACTTTGGGATCATTACCCTTCCCTTATCCTTAAGTAATTGAGTCACCTATAATCCATAAGCTAGTAGAGTGGTGATCCAATGTTGTATCAGGGTTTGGTTCCCATACTTGAGGCAATGTTACAACACAAGGATTAATTATTATGATACTCCTTTTAGTGGTCCTAGACAGATGATGGAAATTGGTGTGGTTCTTAGTGAGAGGTTTTGGGTCTAGTATTCCCCTATGGTATCAAGGCCTGGGTTTCCTTTGCCTATATCATTTTGTAGAGATGGAACTCACCACATCCTGGGTGTGGGTTATGTCTCTTTGGGTAGTTCATCCAAGGACGGTACTCCCCTTCGGGTTTAGGGCATAGGTTCCATTTTTGTTTGAGTAGTTAGAGATAGCACTCCTCTGTTGTGTTAGGGTGTGGACACTCCATAATCGGTGCCCATATAGATTAGTTACTCCCATGTTTGATCAGGGAGTTGGTCCTATATCCTTTTAGTCATCACTCCCTTATCATGTCAGGGCACTAATCCTTTAATCATGAAAAATTGATAGAGTTGTTATTCTAATTTTGTGTTAGGGTACATGTCATATATCCTTGGATTCGAAACTCCCCTGTCATTCTAGGGTGTGGGTCCACCATACTTGTTGTTCCGGTAGAGTCAATAATGCTCTGTCATACCATGGAGAGTGCCCTATAGCCAGGGGTCAGTACTCCCCTATTGTGTTAGGGTGTTGGTCCCCTATAGTAATCAAGCCGGTAGAGTGGTACCCTCATGTCGTATCAAGTATCGAGTCCTCTATCCACTTATTTGTACTCTACGGTCGTACTAGGGTGAGGGTCCTCACCTACGGAGTAGTAATCCCATGGCTTCGAGTAGTAGTGGGAAGAGGGCCCCCCCATTGGAATTTGTGCTCCCTCATCTGATGAGTATGGTTAAAAGTAATAGGACTGTCCACTACTTATGTGTGGTGCCTGGTTACGAGTTAGTGATCTCTCAGTGGACTAAGGTGAGGGCCACTCCATACTAGAGAGAAAGAGGTTTTTGTAGGTTGGTTAGCATTAGTACTCCATTGACTATAGGGTAGTAGTGAGGTGTGGATCCCTCCATTCTCTCTCTCCTTATAGAGGATACACATGGAGCATAGTCTAGGGTAGTTCACCTTTAACTATCTACAGTGTTGATGGTAGCGCCTCTCTACTTATGTTCATACATCCTTATTTAAGGTATATGTTAGCATTAGTAGGACCTCTATTTTTGGGAACTAGAGATGGACCAAGTGACTTGTTCCTGATTGAGTGTATCTCTCAAAATGGTACCATCTTGGATGTCTCAGCTCATGGAATGTGTTTTCTTCTTTTTGGGTTACATGTGGATCCTTCGAGTAGAATCATGTTATTGGATATGAGGTCAGAAAATAATGAGACTTGGGGACTGAGATGAGTATATATGGTTATTTTTGGGAGTCCTTGTGGTGTTTCCATGTGTTTGGGGTGACACCCCTTGTGGACTATGTTGGAAAATCATGGACAGTCGATAATGGATCAATATGTAGTTTCTATCTCAATTAGGTTCCCTCTGGCTAGGTCGATCAGACTATTTCCATTTAGTTTCTCCATTTTATTTTAAGTTTTTAGGGCACCTATTGAGTATTATTATACCCACCCCTTCATGGGATTTTTCTACACATCTTTTGTCTTGTGCAGACCACATGCATTTCAATGGAGTCATTGGAGGACACAAGGCAAGAGGGACTTAGTGATATGGACCGACTGGGGTGTTTACTAGAGTTGTGGATGAGGAACTTTCTAGAAGTTTTTTTAATAGTGATCCCCTCTATATAAGTAGGTTAGAGTATTTTATAGATTTATTTTGGTGGGTGTGTGTTTTTTCATTTCTATATTTTATTACTTTTTTTGTACTCTGGTATGGTATAGTTGTATGCATGCGTTTTAGTTTCCATATTTTAATATCTATGAACTGTTTCATCAAGGTGTTTGTGGGTACATATGTATCGGTAATTTAGAAAAGGGCCTCCCATCTATGTGATATTCCTCCTCAATGACATTCTTCAGTCCCTGGACTATTAGGGGTGGGCTTGGGGAGTTATTTCCTAGGCCATGTCAGGTCAGTTCCTGACAGAGTGGTATCGGATCAAGTTCCACTTTGGGACGATAGTGTCGTGAGTTTGGTCTGGGTTTCATATCGACTGTATTAGGGTTTCTTGAGTTCAACCCTTAGGGAAGAGGTTCTTATGTAATAATGGAATCCAACATATCCATTCTCCAAGACTCTTATAACATTCTTTTAGAATTGGTATGTTATGACACTGGTCATAGGGAAATAAATGGTGCATGCATCATATTGGGCCTTTTTTCTAGTCCTTCTTGAGTCAATTCCCCAGATATACTCTTTGACTAGGGTACATCTTGAACTTTATTTCAATATGCCTCCATGATGAAAATTAGATAGGGTTCTATTATGTGATTGTGGTGATGATCTTATCCATGGAAAGTCTTTAGTGCAGCACACTGGTTCTAAGTTGGTACCTTCGGGAATTTTTCTAGTTGATTCACAAACCATTGAATAGCAGTTTATACCGGAAGTTTAGATCAAGGATGTATGCAACCTGAGTTCATTTCATGATTTCTAGAGGAAGAGACCTTTGATACACCTAGGTTATCAAGAACCGCAGAAAACTGATGACTGGATCGAGGTAGTCATGTATGTTTTCGACCTCATGAGGACACCATCTGATCAGATGGGGTTCTTAAGAGAGAACCCTCTACATGGTTCAGTCAGGCGATGGTGGATTATAGTGACGTAGTCTGATGACAAGGGGGTTCTCACTAAGGTGAAGCTTTATTGACTCTTCATGTAATATTTCTAACTAGATATTCTATGTTTAGTGAGTATCTATGAAATTTTATAGCTTCGGTAGTGTAGCATGATTATGGCAGAGTACACGGTGAGGTTCACAGACCAATCACATTACTCCCTGAATATGGTGAGATAACCATTCATTAGAGCTTTCCCCATTGAATAGGTCCTCCAATGAGATGTCTAAGAAGGTGATATATCCTTATTCCTCCCCTCCTATAAGGGGTACTAGATTGGGTTTTGGTTTTAGTGATATTTCTAGTAGAGGGAAAGGAGGATGTGGTCCGTAGTGGTGAACATGAGGTAGATGCATCTGCAATAGCTGGTAGACAGAATTTAACATGATCATGGAATATGAAGCATTCCACTCCCAGGCATAGGAACATGTTCTTATAGTGAAGGATCCACATCGAGGATCAGGTCAGCTACATGAGAGGAACTATTATTTCTGTGATGGCCAGGGACATCTTGCTAGATATTGTCTGACCTGTCATGCTACTAAGAGGGAGCTAGTCTATAGGCCACCATTGAAAAGGTGTCATTTGGAGCATGGAGTTTCAAAATATGGAAGATGCGTGGAGGATCTGGGGGGTAGCATTTGGTGGTAGGGTGTTCAAGGTGTTTCCACCACCACCCCCGATTTGTCCACATCAGGCTCAGGGAGCTAGAGGACGTGAGTGAGGATATTTGAAGGATGTAGAGGCCTTTAACATAGAACTGTCAAGGATGAATAGAGGCACTATATGTTTCATTTATACTTTATGTAGTACCAATTTTTTGACATTGTTATAAGGTACTCTTTTCTTTATGCTTCTTTCTTGAAGTTTAAATCGGGATGATGCAGTGTGTTGGTAGAAATCTGTGTTGGTGTTGTTCAATGTATCTTCAAATGCACAAGGAAAATAGTTATTTCACCCACTGATATGTATTTTTTCATACAAAAAAACAATGAGGAAGAGTCAGTTCCACCCAAAGAAGATAGTATCAAGGTGTGGTGGATGATTCTCTATAACTTTTGTGTTTTTAGTTGGGTAACGTGTTGGTGGTTTATAGATAGAGGGTCTGGTAAGACCCTATTTAGTATTTTGAAAACCCTTTTTTCTCATTGGTGGCCTCATTCCCCTAGAGTAATCATTGTATGAGACATGATCAAGGGGTACTTGGTGTGGTTTGACCTAGCAATGGACTCACTACGAAGAGTGATTCTCTCCCCCACTAAGTCACGTTTTTGTGATACAACTAAAACCATGCAGTTAAGTTAGTGTCATCCAAAATGGATAGTGTCGAGGTTTGGTGAGTGAGTTCTTTAAACATGGGTGTTTAAAGGGATGTTGTAAATATGAGAGTCATGAATAGAATAATTATGTTTTGGAATAGTTAGTCCATGATATGTTTCGGTAGTTTGGATTGGTTTCCTACCATCCATACTCAAATGGGATGCCATTTGTGGGTGTGGTAGTGTTTCAGGGTTCTCATTCCTAGAGAGGAGAAGATGTGCGGCGTATGACACATGATTTATGTTTTTATATTCTCAAGGTTGTATTAGTCTACCCTCATGCCTATTTCATTCTTACCCTCTCATGATCAGTTTGAACCTTGAATAAAATATGATATAGGAGTTCATGGAGCAGTTCATCTAGGGATGGAACTGAACTATGGGGTTTCATCATCATTTGTGCTAGGTTAGTAAGGTGGCCTTCTGCTAGAAAACATGACTTCAGATTTATTTTGGTTCTTGGGGATCTTCCACCTTTCATAATTGAGGGGACATGTGTCTCTCTCTTGAAATATGTTGGCCTATTTGGAGTTGGGTGTGAGTCTGGTTTTGACTATGTGGTTCCTTGGAGTGCGTTCTTGGAAGCATCACAGAAACCCTTGGTGAGATTAATGACATGGGAGTTCTGGTGGAGAGCATAGCATCTTCCCTAGTTCCTTGGATTTCACTTTTCATAGAAAAAAATCCATAATGTTGGGAGAATTTAGAGAATTGAGTTTTGACCTACAAGACATTATAATGTTCCTAAGAATATTTCTAAAGCCAGGCTTTGAGTCGGTGTGGGAATTTGGAGTTCATAGAGCCTATGATCTGTGATCCTAAAAATATTAAATACATTTTATCACACATATGAAATTTCTATTGAAAATATGAGCAAATCCTAAGAGGATTCTTGGATGATAAATCTAAGGTCAGAGTTGAGTTCAGAATGTCATTTTTACCCTATGCATGACCTAAGGGTATCTTCGCTAGGATTTTTGGATGGATAAATGTTAGTGGGGTGTAATGAGGATTAATTATTATTTAAATTAAAAATTAATTAATTTTCTAACCTAATACCTCTCCCTACCTCATTTTTTGTTCATAAATCAAAAGAGTGGCTTCTATTATCCTCTCACATTGGAAATGAAAAAAAAGAGGCTGAATCGATGCGATGAAGTGCTTTCGATCTTCATTCTTGGCACTGATCATAATCAGATCAAGAGGTAGTATGATCCAGGAATCATTCTACACATGAAGTGTCAGTGTTTCACCCTCAAGGTAGGAGTTTCTGAGTTTTTTATTGATTTCTTTTGTTTTTCATTTTTTTTATGGTTGTAGAGGATTAATACAATTACTAGAGATCCGTCCTTTGTTGACCTGCATGTTTCAAGGAAAATAGGGGTGAATCAAGATTTTTTAAAATTAATTATTGATTGGAATTACTGTATACATTGAATACCATCTAGAGATACATTCTGTGTAACCCCTTCTATTCATAGAAGATGAATTTTTGGGTCTATATGCCACATATTGGGGTTACACTCCATGTGTTTTTCCAAACCGTGCGACCATGGGACATGGATTGGGTTATCCATGAAAAAGTACATGGGTGTGCGTATGTACATGGAAATGGTACATGGAAATGGGTTCCGATACATGGACACTTGAAAACCACGTTGGAAATTGGCCATTTCTATATACCACTCCATGAAGTATGGGGTACAAGACATGTGATGGACATGGCCGGCCATCCATGTGGAAGAGGAACATTGCCAAGGGTCAGGTGAAATGGGACATGGTGTGTACCAACTTAACATGTCATGTACCCCTACATGGTTTGGAAAACCTTGTTGATAGTTAACACAGCTCTGTGATTGGGTGGGTTTACACACTGTGTGGACTCTAGTGCTTGTCGTTTACTCCTTGTAGGTCTTCTTGAGATCTTCCATATTTTGTATATCTTTCTATGAAGCTCAGATTTAGGCTTGTGAGTAGCGTATACTGAGAATTTTTTCCATGTAGATTAACATGGTGGACTCTGTTTTATCCTATGATATATGATATAGTGTATTGATCATGATAATTGTGTAGAGGTTCTTAACAATGGAAAGTGATCAGGATATATCATACGGTTGACTCCAGGGTCAATACCCTTCCATTGTATCAAGGTGTCGTTCCCCTACTCGAAACAATGTTACGATGTGAGGTTTCATTAGCATGACACTCCTTTTAGAATATCTTTTCCGATGTTAGAAATTGGTGTGGTTCTTCCTAATATACGCTAGGAATGGTAATCCCCTATGTAATTAGGGTGCATGTTTCCCTTACCTCTTTTATTTGGTAGAGATGGAACTCCCATTGTTGTGGGAATGGGCTTTGTACCTTTGGGTAGTTCTTTTAGGGTTGGTAATCCCCTAATTATTTAGGTTTAAATTTCCCCATATCATTTGAGTAGTTAAAGATAGTGCTCCACTATCATACCATGGAATAGGCCCTCTATAATTAGTTGAAAGATAGAGTAGGCAATCCCTGGTTCGACTAGGGAGTGGTTCTTTTATCCATGGATTTGGTACTCCGCTTCCATGTTAGGTTTTGGGTCCTCCAGACATAACGAATCGATAGAGAGGGTACTCCCCTACCATGTTAGGGTCTGGTTCTTCCAAATGTAACAAATTGATAGAGTGGGTACTCCCATGTTGTGTTAGAGTGAGGTTCCTCTATCCTTGGATTCAGAACTCCCATGTCATTCCAAGGTGCGAGTCCTCCATAAAAGTTGTTCTGGCAGTGTTGGTACTCCTTAGTTGTACTAGGGAGTGGGTTCTCTTGCCATGGGTGGGTACTCCCCAATCATATGAGGGTGTGGGTCCCCTATAGTAATCTAGCTGGTAGAGTGTTACTCCCCTATCATAGTAGGGATCAGGTCCTCTAGCCACTGAGTGGTACTACCCTATTGAAACAGGGTTCCATTCCTCACCTATGGAGTAGTACTCTCCCATCTCCGAGTAGTAGCAGGGAGTCCATCTTCCATTATATTAAGTGCCACCTCATCTGATGAGTATAGTTACAAGGATTGGGCCCCTCCACTAGTTATGTATAGTTCTTAGTTAGAAGTTAGTTCTCCCTCAATGGACTTAGGTGTGGGACACTCTATATAGGTGCGATATAGGTTTCACAGGTTGGTTCGGAATTATTTTTCATTCAACTATAGGGCAGTGGTGAGGTGTGGTTCCGTCCATTCTCTCTCTCCTTGGAGAGGATGCATGTGGTGCACAGTCTCGAGTAGTGCTTCCTCAACTGATTTCAGTGGTGAGGGGAAGGCCTCTCCATATTGGTTATTATAGCCATACGAGGTAATTTGTTAGCATTGGTAGGGCATTTAGTGTTGGAAACTATAGTAGGAACTAGTGAGTTGTTCTCTATTGAGTATATCTATTGGATGTGTGACATTTGGGATGGTTGAGTTCATATAGTGAGTTATATTTATTTTTTTACCTTTAGAGTCTTCGAGTAAAATCCTATTGCTGGATATGAGTTCATTACCTCACGAGACTTGGAATTTGAGATGATTATATTTGTGTATTTCTGGGAGTCCTCATAGTGTTGTCACGTGTCTGAGATGACACCACTTATGGATTGTGCTGAAATTTCATGTACATCCAAGGATGGTTCAAGATGGAGTCTCTCTCTCTATCGGGTTCCCTCTCGCTAGGTTGAGTAGACTATTTCATTTCAGTTTCTCCCTTTTCTATTAGGGTTTTGGGGTTCTTACTGAGTATCCTTATACTCACCCTTGAATGGGATTTTCCCGCACGGGTTGTGTCTTGTTCAACCCATAGTCCTTTTAACGATATCCTCGGAGGAACCAAGGAAAGAAGAGCATTGTGAGATAGACAAACTGAGGTGATTACTGGTGTTGTGGCTGAGGATATTTCCAGAAGATTTTTTTTATAGTGATCCCCTCCTTATGAGTAGGTTGGATTCTATTATAGTTTTCTTTTGGTTGGCATGTGTTTTCCTATTTTTCAATTTTATTACTTCAATTGTACTATGGTTTGGGATAGATGTATGCATGAATTTTAGTTACAACATTTTTATATTTTTAAATTGTTTCATCGAGGTGTTTGTGGGTGAATATGTATAGGTACATTACGTAAAGGCCTCCCATATGTGTGATATTCCTTCTAAATGCTAGTCACCATCCCCTGACCTATTGGTGCTTATGGAAAGCTAGAAACCATGCATGGTTTGAAGGTGTTGTCCCAAAAATTAGGTCCATAATTGTGAGGTCTCGCTGCATGTTGATTGATTTAGTTTCGCTCTTTAGTGGCTGACGCAATGCTCCTTCTTTCATACTTCTTTAGACTAGTACTTCCCTTCCTCAGTGTTTCATGAATAATATGGAGGGAAATTGGATACATTTCCATCTTCCTAGATCAGGGTACAAACAGAATACATATGGGTCCTGCTCTATGGGAGTTATGAGGGGAGGGGGATTGTTTCATGACAATGAATGGAATGTGGTTCTAGAATTCACTTAATTTTTTATCAATGGTACCCCTATCATGGCTGAGCCCAAAGCCTTTCTCACTGGGCTCTTACTCTGCACTTAGGATAATCTGGATCTGGTTCTCTCTCAAGTGGAGACCGACTCCTTGGTCCTCCATAACTCTCTGAATGGAATGGTTCCTCTACTTGGTCCATATCTTATATTATCAGGAAATGTCAATCCATTATTCATAATAACATTCAAGTCAACCACACTTTGCAGGGGGGAATCATGTTGCAGCTTACTTGGCTTCTCTAGCGGTCCAAATATTAAACAATACTTGCCTCTTATCTACTAATTGCATTAATCCTGAGGGAGTAAACTTGATTTGAGGGGACACTCTTGTATTGCATTATTTTATACCCGCCTAACTCTCGGGTTCCCCTATTTTCCTATTTTTCTTTTTTCTCACCTAATAAAATATGATTTGGATGGATGGATAATAACCATTTTAATACCCTCTTGTGTTTTGAGTGTGGAAATACTAGATATATAAAAATATAATTTCCTAACTTTAAAAATAATGATATTATATCCCAGTCTCCTTTGGTTTTCCTTGGGTTCACTATTTTTGATGTTCTTCAACTATATTCTAGAAACCCTCAGTTAGAATTATGTATAGATTCTAGTGATTCTCTATTTTACGATCCTAGGACTAGACCTGATTGTGTTTTCAGGGGAACCCATTTGTATGAGAGGGTGTGTTAGTGATATTCTAGGCCATTCGATCTTAGGTGGAGATACTTCCACTTTTAGCTTCCTATATTCTAGTTTTTGTCTATTTTTACTATATTTAATGTTAAATTAATTTTATCTATAATGAGTTTTTATTTTCACTATATTTTAACTATAAATAAAGGTTTTATTTATTCATTTATGGATTATTTTCATGCTCAGTCTGTATCAAGAATTTCGTGAAGGATTACATATTGGTGGTAAGCTCTCATTTTAATATTGTTTCTTAGTCTTGTAATTGATGAGAATTTCATAGTTTTATAGAAGTATATGGTAGTATGGTTTGAACTTGTTCCACCACTAGTATATGATAAGTGGTATTCATGTTGGGTGAATATTTTTTGTCTTAGGTTTTTTTCTTATGGAAATATACATTTACTACAGATAGGTAGGGGTTAGATAGGTTTAAATAACACCATCTGGAAGCTTATTTCTATTTGGAAATGAGGAAAATATTTAAAATTAATTTTTCAATTACATTTCTTTAAAAAAATCCAAAAAAAATAAATTTCTTGTTTTCAGGGAAAAAATTATATTTCATGCTTCTCTGTATAGAACTCGACATGGGTTTACTACTTGGGTCACCTTACTTGATGGCCTTGTGGATGATATGTTATATGAGGCCTTTATCGGTGTAGGGTGTTAGGATTTAGGAGTTTCCTGGTTCTTCTAGCTTGATCCACTTTCTCTTTCAGTGCTCATTCTAGGCCATTTATTAAACTGTATCTGATAACTATCATTCATGGTATTTGTGCTTTTTTCTTTATCGTTAATCCACATAAATTTTCCATTCCATTTCCTCTGATGTCAAGTGTCCTCGATTTAGTGCATTATATTGTGGATTCATAATCCTCTATATCTTTAAATTCCCACTTGGATATCCACACATCAACCTTTCCTACTATGCATGTCATCCCATCACCTCACCACCTACCTCATTATAATGTCTGTTGCATTGATTCATTTCTATTGTTCTCAACATTTAAAATTTAGTGATTTTTCATTTTTAGTTCATCATTCTGATGAGAAAAAATCTTGAGAGGGAGCAGCTTCGATGCTTCTTGTCTATACTCTTGCATCCTATTTTTTTAGTGATCCGCTCTGGTGGAGATTTTTCTACATGAGAACTTTGTTCAACTCAAATTTCCTAAATAATATCATCCTTGTAAAAACCATTTATCTTCCCCGGTGACATCTTCTTGGGTTCCTAGTGCAGGCCCGAGTCTGTGATGCCATCTTTGTTCGGTTTCTTCAGTTTTGAACTGTATCTTCTTTCCTATTTCTTTTTTGGTCGGTGTAGGGGTAGTGTGCATGAGTCTATACTCCTTAGAGGTGTATTTTACCATCATCGGCTTAGGTTTATCGAGATTCCTAGAGTGGTAAGGGCCTTATGAACAGTTAGATTCTATTGTCCGTTTTCATTGTCCTTATGCTTTTATTTTCTCTAATTGTATGCTTCTTCTTTAGTTTTTCATAATAATAAATGCTACAGTTGTTTTATTGAGATGGGGTAGAACCATACTAGTATTAACCACATAAAACCCTATGTTATTCTTTACATTACTACAATTTTCTTTACTTTTTATCTTGTTTTTGTTTTTTCCTTTCATATATCTATGTTTATCTTATTTTCATTCTTCTGGAATCATCACCAATTCACTACTTCACTTCTATTGTCACCAGACAAAATTAATTGGATCTATTTCAATATTAACAATTTATATTAGAGCCTGTAATTAGATAAACCATTTTTAATGTTATAATTCATGTCCAAAAATTTGATGTTGATAATGAATTTATTATGTGGAGATTTAATATATGTGCACTGTTAGTCCACAGTTGGATAACAGATGCTTTTATTATCCCCATGAAACCTAGCTTGAGTGTGTTTTCTGATGGCCAATCAACTACCATTTACATTGATGTTGACACTAGTATTCTATAAAAGGCTCAACGTACACTTATATTAACCCTAGGATACAATGTTTTATATAAATTCCCTCATAAAACTACTTCTAAATCCATTTGTATTGAAATAGAACATTTATATATGACCAAAACATTGTTCGATCTTTTGAATAAAAAATGAGGATATATAATTTTAAAATGTCCTCAGTCTCTTCTATATGTGTTCATATCAATGAGTTTAATAATGTTTTTATAGATTTAGCTATTATATATATTTATGTTAATTAAAACGATTAGTATTTAATTATTCTAACCTCGCTTGAAGATTATTTTAATTCATTATAGGAATCCATGATATATGGTAGGGATTCAATATATTTATAAGAAGTTTAATATATGGTTATTTCTCATGATCATAAAACACATGGTTTAAAGAAAAAAATTAGTTTTATTAATAGTGGACCTTAGTTCATGCATGTTAAGGGTAAAATTCAAAATAATAATGAAGATAGGAAAGATAATAACCGGTTTTAGAACATATGATGTTTTGATTGTGGAAATATCATCCATATAAAAATCCATTTTCATGACTTTAAAAACAAAGATAATATGGCCCATTATAATGCAGTATGCCCCAAGTTCACCACTGAGAATGTTCTTAAATTATTTTTTGGTATCCCTTAGATAGAATTAGGCATAGATTCTAGGGAGTATCTCTTATGCAATTCTAGGAATGTCCCGGAGTATATTTGTTGGGGAACCAAGATGGAATAGAGTGTGTGTTAGGGCTATTCTAATCCATTCAGGCTTTAGGGGAGATCCTCACTATAAAAAAAAGTGAATTTTTCCAACAAAAAGTTATTTAAAGATAATAAATATTTTAGTAAAAGTGAAAAATTCCAACAAATATTATGTGTTATTGGTATTAATGTTATAGAACAACACATGTTTTTACTGGTAGTTATATATGTTATAATTGACCATTAAATACCATCAATTATTTTACCAATAATTATATTTATTTATTTATCATACAAATACCATCATTTTTTTAATAACACGTGAATTTTTTATGAATAAGAATAGTTACCAAAAAATATATTCTCATCAATAAAAACAATTATTGTAAATCATTTAAGGACAAAAAAGGTGTTATCAATACCCAATTATTAGAAAATAAGTTTTTAGTAATTGTTATTATTTTTATTAACAAATTCAAAATCCATTTATTTAGGTTTTGTTAAAAATGTATAATCAATTTATTTTAATTTTAAATTCAAACTAGACATAAATAGTGTTAAAATTTTTCTATGTTCTACATTTAGTAAATATTTTAAAAATTGTCAAAAATAATTTAATTTATCACATTATTTGATATGTTTATATATATTCTCAATTTACATGATAATTAAATTTTTATATTTAACATTAATAAACATAATTAAATATAATCATAATAATTCAGTTTCCCTCCAAACCACAACCCTCTTCTACCGCATCAGGCAACTTGTAAAGCCTCTCTTCTACGCCTCACCTTACCAGGTCGATGAGGTTCCTTTTGACCTTCTTGAAATTTCTTCACAACATAGTAGTATGTAATCTTTTGTGACATAAAATCATCATTATATAGGAATCAAGTTTTTATTATGCTTCCCTTCCCTTAAATATCACATAAACACCCCTAAAAGTCAGTAACCCTAATTGTATCCTCCTCTTATACTTGTATGTATCAGATTACCAGGATTTATTCCCTTTTTGGGGATTTATTTTATATTCAATGGTGCCTGAAACCTGAGTTTGAATCCCTTATTTCATTCCGTATTTTAATTTCCTCACAATAATTGGTGGTTTTCAATGACATATTTTTATTGTTGTTTAGGTTTTCAGGTTTGTTCCATCTTTATCTTCTCTACTAATATTTCATTCTTCCTTTTAGAACATCATAAAATGGAAATTCCAAATGTCTAATATATACTCAATATCTCATTTCCAATAGTTTCAAATCACATGCATATCACATGTGATTCTAGTACCTACATTTTCATTTCCTGCATCAATATCTTATAATTTTGAGAAAATCATGCTATTAATATTGTACCATCTTTCATTATTTATTACTCTTATAAAATTAGAGTGATTTATTTTTCCTAATAGAATATACTTAAAATTTTAAAATATCATGGTTGTGTTGTACTCCTTTTCATACTACATGTAGTCTCTTTACCATAGCTATACACATTTCTCATCTTCCTAAGTCTCAGATTATCATTCTATAAAGCTATAAGACTTATTCCATATTTTCCACAAAAAATTCAACAACATAGCGATCATAATATAGTAGGTTTTTTGTTCTCTCCTTCCATTAAACTATAAAATTATATTTAAATTTTGAAATCCATTGTATTCATGATAGTATTTCATACTGTAAAATAGGAATATTACTTATTTTTCATATGAAAACTATGAAAATTGTATGTGAATATAGTAAATTCTCATTTAATGCTTATATTTTCTATATATACACATTGTGTCTGGACACTAAATATACATATTCCATATACACTATATAAGTAAAATGCATATAAATTGTTTAATAACATTCTTATTCTATATTTTCTATCATAACACAATCTAGACATGTCACACATGGATTTCAATAGCCAACAAACTTTTAAAGAGGCTTGATTAAAAAGAAAATTAAACATATTGCAAAATAACACTTGATTCTCATTAATGTTTGTCAAAAAAATTTACATTTATAAAATAAAAAAATTTGTTTTGTTATTTATCCAATTTATTCCATTATTAACTAACGGCTATGTGTTTCATTCATTATTAATTGATAGGTACATGTTTTGATATTTTATGAAGTTATTACATTATAAAATGACACATATATCTTTCATTATTTATAAAATGATAGGTATATGTTTTTCTATTTATTAAAAAAATATGTTTCAATCTTTACTTCAATTACTTTCATGTCTATGGTGGAACTTTAAGCAATAATATTTGAGAAAATGAACATATTAATAAATATTATTTAAGTGAAATAACAATTGTAAAATCTTATATTATCTTCAACTTTCAATTATTATTATTCATTACCATTTTCATTATATAAAATTTATGTTCACACTATAATGTATATATGAACATATTAAAGAGTTACCATATATTCTTACACTTTAGAGTGACTTACTACATAATAGATAATGATATGTAATACTCTTCAATATTAAACTACAATATGTAAATTATACTATATGAAATATATAATATTTATTTAGCAAAACATTAACTTAGAACATTCAAATACAATGGAAATATGTAACATTGATAGAAAAAATCACATATTAAAAATAGTGTGTTAAAGTAAATTTTTCTGGTCTTTATTTTTTCAATAATAATATATTTATATGGGATTACATGACCACATAAATAATGTGATACATGTTTAGATAAATGGATACCTCAAACATCCTCTAATCAAGTTGATTCCAACATTATGAATAATTTTTTGTAAATCAAAACATAACGTACATGATTGTTTTGATCTCAATGAAGATGAGCACAAAATAAAAATATTGATAATGAGATCAAAAATGAAACTAGATACCTACTATATTGCCTACCTATTTTTAAGGGGCCTTTTATTCTCTTGAAAATATTCAAAATTTCAAGATTGTCTAAAAGAGGTATGACAAGTTGTTTCCATCAAAACCATGAGAAAAGAAATAATTTATGTCTTCATCACTGGAAAATCAAGTAAATAATATGAAATCAATCAACTTTCATTTTCATTTCATATAATAACACTATTTGAATCATTATCATGTCTTTGATTATAATAATACCCCTAATTTTACATGGTAATATTACCAGTAAGACAGTTTCCCTTCAAATATCATTCATGCATTAGTAATTATAATTTCATGCTATATTAAACAAACAAGAAAAAAGAAAATTTATGAAATAATATAAAACAATTTAATAAAAATATGGCATATAATTTCATTATAGGATCTTTAAATAATAATTTCATTGATAAACATTTAAGTCAAGTCACTACAATTAAAAAAATTACACCTATAATATATTTTATTCCTTTCTTGCAACCCCTGGATCCCGACTAAATAATAAAATGTGAATTAAATAAACATATTTTATTAGAAAAAATATGAATTAATAAAAATATTAGTTTCAGAACTAATATTAGTTCTGAACATACATTTAGTTTGATCGATAGATATTAGAAAATATGTTATTTATTTATTTTTATCAATACATGTCTGGTCAGAAATAATATTGTGGTCAAACATATTTGAGAAGTAATTTGTGTAGAGTAAAAAAATAGTTATATTGTGATCAATATATGTATGAGAACAAATATATCTTTTTTTCATAATAAATCCAACTTGATATTAATTTTGAATTAATATTACATATTAAATTTATGTATTTTAGTTCATAACTGAAAAGTAATCTAAATAACTGATAAGCATTTACCAAAACTATATATACTAATCAAAATAATAGTTCAAAACAAATTTGTATTTTGATCAATAGAAATAAAAAATAAGTCCAATTATGTATTTTGATCAAAATACATATTAATTTAGAACTAATAATTTGATTTAACATACGTTGGAACTAATTTTATGATCCAACATATATGGATTAGAACTAATATTACATATATTGTAATGTTAATGAATATATCATAATATTAGTTCTGATACATGTTGTAGTATTTGTTCTAATTAGATAACAATATTTGTTACATTGCAATAAATACATATTAATCACAATATTACTTTATAACTAATATTTCATGTATGTATATTAATCAATACATATTAGCTGTTAACAAATAAAAAAATGAAATATTACAATTTCAAATCTAAACTAATATTAAATATGAAGATTTAATATTATGATTTTTCAAAATAGATATATGAAAAAAATGTGCTACCTAAATTATGAACTAATATATACATTTGAAAGATTACAAAAACAAGAATCGTATAGTTGATCTACATGACATTAAAAACTCAACAGTGTTGTAATTTTAATGTTAAAATCAAAATATGGATATAGATTATAATATAATGAAATAAAATCCAAACATATTTGTATAGGAACATGCATGTGTAATAAAAATTAATTCTCATTCCCCCAATAGAAATTTCTCAACAAAAATACCAAAATTAGTTGGCTAGGATTGAGTGACATCATATTTATGTTAGGAACCTTCCCCAAGGGGCCTGTTTAGCAACTCCCCAGGGCCTCTTCCAATAGATTAGGGGATATTAACTAGCATTGAGTAGGAATATCACTAAAACCAGATCCCTTATCCAAATGTAAATGTACACAGTCACACATCTCCAAACCCATAAAATTCTTAAATTTAAAACAAATGAAAGAAACCACACATTAAAACATCTTATCCCACAACCATAGTACAACATCACGTAATGAAAAGTATACATGGTTAAGTATAATCCCACCACAAAGAGTCTAAGAGAAATTCTAATATGAAAGTCATGTTGGGGACTGATGTCAAGATTTCCATAGGAACACACATCATTTTGTTCAGCTCACTAAGCCCCAACTGGTCCTAGTCCATATAGGACACTGTAATAATCTCAATTATCTATACAAGGAATGACACATGTGTGAAAATCTCATGTAGGGGTGAGTATAAAAATACCCAGTAGGACACCCTAAAACAAAAAATAATATTACAAAATAATAAGAATCATCTCTACACAGGTATATATCTACAAAATATATAATAAAAACATCCAAATATTATCAAAAAAGACATACAGTCTCAAGTTAAAGTCACAAACGTAATGTCATCCTATGATTCTAGCTCGAAGGTTCCACATAGTAGTCATCTCAGAGAACACACTCCATGATTCATATAACATAGATGGCGTCTATCTGAGAGGTCATTCTCATCGTATATCATCATTGGAAGGATATGTTGGGTGTTTAATGAGTTGTTATTTATATATGAGGATCACACCCAAGGCCATGAGGTATACCAACAACTCAATCCGGATTAACCCACTATGTAGGGGATTAGTGCCCATGTAATTTTGGTCACGATGATACAAAGAACTACACCTATGGCAAGAATATGATATAGGATCTCACATCAGGCCTCTCATAGCGATTCTAAAAACTCTATAAAATACTTCATGCTGAAGGTATCACTATCCTATGTGAAGGAAATGATTCCATACAAGAAATCAGGGAAAGGTTATAAAAAACAAACCCTAAGTAAACATGTCCAAAATATAGAGAAAAAGGGATCCAAGTCAACTTTGATGGAGTAAACTGTGTGTACTAGTATTACACATCATGTCCCTTTGGCATCTATCATTCCCATGTAAAATGACATGTGTTCATGTCCTGGTAACATTAAAAGGTATTCCAATTCCAATGTACTTATTACCATGTCCATGTACCTGACTATTCTAGTGAACACATTGACTAGTTGTGTCTATTCAAGGGTACATGACATTCCCTTGACTATGTACTCCTAACCATGTCCGTGTACCATCCGATGTACATATCAAGCCATCAGGGAGGGGTCACACACCCTGTGACATATTCACATGCCTAGTGATACTTAAATACATCCTCAAACCCTAACTGCCTCTGTGAGGGTTTCACATGGTGTGTGTCTCTGTAGTACACACTATGTGTTGTGGAATTTTTCATAAATCCATATATTAGATTATGTGCCTTCTCTTATGCCTCCAGTCACTGAGTCAGCCACCCACCTTTTCAAAAAAATATGAATTTGTGGTCTGATTTCCTTTCCATCATCGAGAACTATTATCCAGACCATGAATCCTCATAGAAAATATCCTTTCACATAAAACCATCATCATGTGTCAAAAAACACAAATAGAGTATCCCAAATCCTTTTAATCTTCTTCCTTTTACATATTCAAATGATACCACATTTTATAGAGTCTGTATCTGTGATATTGAATTTTTATAATAATAAAATGATTTACAATGCTAAATTCTTCGATTTTCATCGAACTATGGGCCAAGGTATTTTCCCACAATGAATGAAGAAAAAATATTGAAGAAACGAAAAATAACAACCAAGAGGAATCAACCTCATATTATATTCCTTTTGGACTCGGTCCTCTTCCATTAGAAAAGTGAACATAAATATAAACAAAAAAACACAAAGCATTTCCCTAAAAAGATCTTTATAGATAACCCATCCTGCAAAAAGACCAATCTGAGAATCAATGGGTTGGTCGATTGATTAATGTTTTTCAAAGAAATTGATAAAAGGGAATGAATCCAATGATAAAAACATCCTACCTTGATTTTGATCAATCATTGATGAATAAATAATCTACATCATTTTCATTGGGGAAATCCTCAAATTCTATTACACATCAATCATGGAACCTCGATCCAGTTGTCATTCATCAATGGATCTTCCTGCGCACTCTCTAATTCCTCTCCTTTATTTCATGGTTTTTTGGATAACCTTATGAATCTTCCATAATCATGTTTAAAAATAAAATAAATTAATTCACTTCTTTAAAAATAAACAAAATAATTAATTTAAATTATTTTTTTCATTTTAAACCCATCATGAATTTTTTACAAATTCTACACACCAAAAAAGTTTATATCACACCTCGGGTAAAATCTATGTTTGGAACACAAAGATACCTTTGTATTCCTGATCTGGTAATCTATTATATTAGTTGTTTAAAAATTTTACAAAAAAAATTCATGTATGCTATTTAATATATTTATTATATTTAAAAAAATATTCTAGTCACATCGGTCCTTGGAATCACATATTGTATCAGTTCTTGGTATGGAAAATAATCCATACCATATGAAAAATAATTTATAGAAAATATAAGTTTCTACATTTTCCCCACCTTGGTTATTTGCATCTTAAAAAGTAAAAACAAATTGTTGTACAAAAAATTTTGGGTACTAAGAATTCATCTGAGACTCCCCTCCAAGGTTCTATCATAAATATTTCCATGATGACACTAGACACGCACTAATAGAATCTCTCACCAATAAAGGATCATCTCATTCTGATATTTGATCTCTGTCAGGTACCCAGAAAAGGTTGTTATATCCTTGATTTCCATCTGTCCCTATTCGATAACATGTGATGGGACATGCACGTTCCTCATCAACTGCAATGCATGTAAGATGTTTTGTACCTGTTCTAACTGTGATGATAGAGACAAGTGGTATTCTACCTCACCAACTCTATCTAGTTTTGGGAATGTGGAAATTAATCTCTGAGATATCATGTCACCATATCCAAATATATGTAATCCACATCGAGGTGAGACCCATAGGAACACATGGTCTCCCTCCTTAAATTCCAAAGTCATTCATCCTCAGTCAGTATAAGAATTTTGATTGATCTATACAATCCTAATCCACACTCAGATGACCTGCACCATCTCATTAGTTCCTCACACCAACTCTAGGCCCATGATTGCATACTCTCCTTTTTGAGTTCAACAAATAGGTTACCTGTAGTGTCACCCATACATGCCCTAGAATGGTTCCACGCTGATGGTGGAATAGAATATTTTTCAATATGCAATGTCCTCTGATGGAAGGTGATCCTTCTATCAATGGAAAAAATTCGAACATGAAAACTCATAGATTATCTTATAGAACCTGAAGTGTCTTCTCAATTTGTCGGTCAGTCTGTGTGTGAAAATCCATGCTCAAATATAGATGAGTCCAAATATCATCCTGCAATCCCTTCTATAACTGAGTTGTGAAGTGAGCATCATTTTCATAAATGATCATTGAGGAAACTACATGGAGTCAAACTATTTCTTACATGTATATTCATCCCAATATATCTACTAAAATATGATCCCAAATAGCTAGGATGTGGGAAAAATTAGTGAGTTGGTCTATGATCACCTAGATGAAAACATGTCCCCTCGATGTACATGATATTACTATCATGAAGTCCCTGGATATACCACCCCACTTCTTCTATAGTACATAAAGGGTTTGAATTAAACCAACTGGAACATGGTTCTCAACCTTCACTTAGTGATAAGTAAAGCATCAAGGGACAAACTATGCAACTCCCTTCTTCATCCCTAGAGACCAAAAATTACATCGAAGGCTAATGTATATATTTTCCACACCTATATATACCACCAAAGTATATGTATTAAACTATATATGAACTTGTTCCTACAAATACATTGGTACCATTATGCATCCTTTGAAAAAAAAACATGCTCCCCTCCTTGAGAAAATAAATCAAGAGCATTTCCAATGGATATTTGAGTATGTAGCGTCTTACAGTCATCATCTCCAAGTTGAGGCTCAATGAATCACTATAATGTATAAGGGTTAAAAACCATTTTATCTGGGTAATATTCTCTATATCCATCCAAAAAAGAATAACTACAAAGAGGCAAACTGCTCTAACACCTCATTCAGAAATTGGGAACAAGATCTCCTATTAAGAAAATATGTTACAACATTCCCATCTGTAGAAGTATAGACAATCATGAAGTCAAAATACTAAAATAAATCAAGGAATCACCTCTATATAAAAGTTATATTCCTCTTAGACAAGATAAACTTGATGCTATTGTGGTAAAAACATATGATAAACTACTCACCCATTAGGTTGTACTACCGCATCTTTATTGTGAATACTACTGTAGATAACTCTAGATTGTGAGTTGCGTAGTTATGCACACATGGTATGAACAATAATGAACCATAGGAAATCATTGAGTAACTATTAAATAGTATAAAACTAATCATGGTTCCTGATGCATCAGAGAACCCTATGTACTCGACATCCACCTCCAGTAATTTCAATATGGGATAGCAGTTCAGTATCAATCTCAACTACTTAAAATCCTACCGGAACCTCTCTGTCCACATGAATCGCTATCCCTTTTAGGTCAATGATTTCTTAGGTTATTATATCCTTGATAAGTTATGTATGGATATCATATAGTAACTATCAAACCCTAGGAAACTCCACAACTCTATCACACTCTTTGTTGGCTCCTAAACCAACACTGGCTCAACTTTCACGAGGTCCACTACCACACCATCTATTGAGATAACATGTCTGAAAGAAGTGGACCTCCAAAATCAAGAACTGGAACATAGAGAGCTCCCATAAAGCTAGTGATCTCATAGTATGTCTAGATCCATCCTAAAGTGTCTCGTGTGATCCTCCTTGGATGCTGATAACACTAGGATATCAACAATGAAGACTACCATGAACCCGTCGTAAAAGGGATTAAAGATCTAGTTAATGAGTCCCTTGAACATTTATTGGGAGTTCATTACACAAAAGGGTATCACTAAGTACTCATAGTGACCGTAGAAACATCTAAAAGTCATCTTTGGTATATCCTTTTCCCGTACTCGCAACTGGTGATAGCCTGATCTGAGTTCAATCTTTAAGAATAGTTATGCCCCTCTAAACTGATCAAAGATTTCATTTATCCTTGGGAGTAGATAATTGTTCTTCAAGGACACCTGGTTCAACCACTTATAGTCCACACATAACCTTAATCTCTAATTCACCTTCTTGGTGAAAAGAACTAGGGATACCCCATGTCAAAAACTTGGTCCATCAAAGTCATTCATCTTCAAGTCCTCCAATAGAACCCTCATCTCATGAAGATCTGCATGATCCATCTAATATTTTGGTACATATATCATGTTTATCCTGGGTGTAAATCAATTAATAAGTCTATCTCTTTGAGGGGTGGTAAGACTAGAACATCCTCATGAGATACATACTCATACTCCACCACCATAGTAGGGAATTAGAAAATAATAACATCCACTACCCTAAGGGTCATTCTAGATTACTAGTGAGAAATCATCTAAATCATCCTATACATGAATCCACCCTTCACTGCCTGGGTTTTATTTTCACCTATAAAGGAAACCCTACTCCCAAAACTGTGGACACACCCCATCCTCTTCCTGAAATAGCTGATTTGGGCATGAAATAAAGATATCCATACCATACCTAAGATGATTCCATATAGCCACATAATTTCTCCAATGTGATCCCAATTGAAAATATCACCTAAAACATATGTGTCACATTATTGGCACAAGTGTGAGATCGTTGAGTCATCTTTAGTATGAATCTTCAAGTGGAAGGTTCAAGCCAAGAGGTCAACTAGAATCTATATGTCCTAAAGAAGATATGTGTAAATAAATTAATTACTAGAACATGTGTCTATCAGTATTGTATATAAGGTAGAAATGACAAAATTTGTACCTCATAATAGGTCTAGAGCCTCTAGGTCATAAACTTTGATTTCATGAAGCTTACCATTCCCTGGTTATCAACCTCCCTGATCCTCATATGGACCACCTGTGGTTGTTGTTGGTAAAAATTCAAATTATCTCCCACCTCCATCTACTCTCCTAGATCCTCTACCACATATTCCACCTTTCAAACCTTTCTAGTCCTACTTCATCCTCTGCCTTTATTTCCCATCCACTGTCTCCCTATTAGCCATACGATGGGTTTAACAATATTAAGAAATATGTACCATATCAAAACAAGAGTACCACTACCTCTCATTGGGATGACTGGACCCATCATGTGATCCCTAAACCACAGAACCTCTTTCTTCTGACCTCCTCCCAAAATTCCTCGCACGTCTAACTCTCTGAGATTGATTTCATCTCCCAACTTCCTAATTCTCTACTCTTTTATTCCCACTATCGGAAACCACTATCTGTGTCTACTCATCTAGGAAACTATCAACTAATAAAGATCTCTCTAGAACCCATACATATTTAGTAAAGAAAAATGTATAACAATAGCTTCGATGTCTCTATGCAATCCTCGATTAAAGGTTCAATATTGAAAGAACTAAACTCGCACCAAATTCATCGAGCGCCCATAGGGGCAAGTGAACCTTGATGAACAATCAGATACTATAATGCATCCCTAGTAAACTTTTATAAGATTTTTAATACATACATTACTCATCATAGCTATATAGAACTTCTCTCTAATGATTCCCTCAAATTATGAGCATACTAGAGTCGCCTCGTCATACGAATGGGTCGCTAAACCCTGCCATCATTTTGTTGAGCTATAAAGATGTCTTGATTATTGGACCACCATTTAATCAGCTAGTGTCCTGAACATATGAAAAAATCACATCACTTCCTCATGAAATTACTCAGTTGCCTATGGGTTGGTCTTTCCTTAGAATTGAATGGGTAACTGTCACTGAATCTCTAGAAGTGCACTCATCCTACGCACCTTATTCACTAGGACTACTGGTACCACATGCTTCTCAAAAGGTGGTGGAATAGATGGTGCACCACCTAGAGGTAACATCTCTAGAACTGGTCCTTGTATTGATTCATCGTAATTGAGTGGATCGTCCTCATGATCCTAATGCTGAATAATAGCTATCAAACATCAAAGAGGCATCCTAAAATAAACAATATTTACAACAGTCAATGATTATATCTAGAATTGTAGCTCAATAATTACTTGGAAACTACAACCCATTCTAATATGATCCATATACATTGTTTTACCTTTAAGTAGTGTCCTCATGTACATCATTGAATGGTAGGTTCTTAGTGTCCTGGTGCATGGATACGTCGTCTGCCACACCAACATTGCAGTACCTAGACTGAAATCTAAACTCAAAACACTTTACACTTTTTCAAAAAACTAATCTCACAAACTCTAGTCCTGCGGTAGAACCAACTCCTCTGATAACACTCGATCACAACTTATCCAAAAGGGTCCCATCATGAAACTCCCCAAGCCTACCTCCAATAGGCTAAGGGAAGGGTGCTAGGACCGACTATGCTTATCACTAACATCAAAGGCATTATATTGATGTACCTACACTATGAACACATCTCCATGCCCATAAAATGATGTAATTTTACATAAACAAAATAAATCATGCATGCCTTCATCTAATCTGAAAACATCAGTATGAAAACAAGTAATGGAAAGTAAACAGGGCCAAATACAAGCCTGCCTTAAAGAGTCTGAGAATAAGTTTAACCTGAATGTAAAAATGGATATTAATATTAATATAACCATATGAACACACCTCATTATTTTTTACGCACTAAGTGCCACCTGATCCTTATCCCTATAAGAATCTGTAAAAATTTTGATCTTCTGCGAAAGACACGACACGTACGGGAAAGTACCATAAAGGGGTGAGTATAACAATACCTAGTAGGTCACACCAAAACCACAAAGAATATAGCAGGTTAATAATAGTCATCTCTAAAAAAGTATATTTTTATTTAACATATGACAAGAACATCTAGATATACACAAAAAATGATACATAGTCTCAAGGTAAAGTCTCAATCGTAATGCAATCCTAGGATTCATGATCGAAGGTTTTACATTGCACCCATCTAGGATAACACAATCCATGAGTCAGATAACACTAATGATGTATATCTGAGAGGTTGTTCTTGTCCGGCCTTGTTATAGGAAAGATGTGTGGGAAATCTAAAGTGATACTATACATAGACAAGGATAGCACCCAAGGCCAAGGGGTATTCCAACAACCCAATTTGGATTATCTTGAAAATTAGAGGATCAATTTTGGGGTAGTTTTCATCATAATGATACCAAGAACTCCACCTAGATCAAGAAGATGATAAAGGATCTCCCTGTGGGACTCATAGAAGGATTCCAACAACTCTATTCAAGAATCCATACTGAAGGGATCATTATCCTATGTGTTGGATGTAATTCCATACTAACCCTTAGTGAAAGGATATCGAGAATGCACCCTAATGAATTTTTTCCAATATATAGGTGATAAGGTCTCCAATATAACTTTGAAGGATTACACAACATGTAGTCGTAGTACACAACATGTCCCTTCAACACCGGGTCTGGCCTGCGAAAAACAACATGTGATTGTGTCCATGTAAAAGTACACATTGTGCCAATTCCCATGTACTTGTTCCCATTTCCATGTACACGGATATACCCCTGTACACCTGGCCTAGTCATTTCTATGTCACATTACATGGAATACTCATTTTTGTGTACTCCTAGTCATGTCTGTGTAACATTCCAGGTTCATGTCAATCCATCATGGTGGGGTCACACGTCGTGTGACATAGTTACATGTAGTGTGATACCTAACTACATCCCCAAACCCTAGTAACCACTATGAGGGTTCCACATGGTGTGTGGCTTTATAGTAGGAGCTGTGTGATATAGAATTTTCTAATAATCCATATATGGATTCAGTTCCTTCTCCCGCACCTCCAACCACCAATCCAGACAACTACTTTTCTGTAAAACTTGATTTCATGGTCGTCCGACCTTTCCATCATTGAACACCAGGATCTAGCCATTAAATCTACTTAGAAAATTGCCCCATGAATCAGATCATTATCATGTGTTGAATAAAAAAATCATGTATCAAAAATCTATCTGATCTACTGTTTCTTATCTCATCACATGATACCCTTATCACACCATGTTCAGATCAGAGTTATCAAATCATTGCACAAAGAAATAGGTCCACAATGCTCGATTCTGTATTATTTTTCGAATCGAGGGCCCAGGTATTTTCCCACAATTAATAAATAAATAATATTGAAGAATGGAAAAATCAAAACCATAAGGAATTAACCTCATCCAATGGTTATGTTGGCCTCAATTTGTTTTTCTTAGAATGATGAATGAAGAGATAAACAAACAAAAAAGAAGCATTTCCTACAAAAATATACCCATAGATAACTCATCCTGAAAAATGTCCAATTATATTGATCGATTGATTTTCATTAATAATAAAAATAGATAATGGGGAAAGAATCCAATCAAAACAAATGTCCAAACTTTATTTGGATCAATTGCTAATAAATAATGGATCCATGTCATTTTCATTGGTGAGATCCTCTAATTTAATTACACACTGATCATGGAACATCAATATGGTTTTCATTCATCAATGGATCATCCTCCATGAATTTCAATGGTTCTCCTTGATTTGTAGTGATATGTGACTAAAACTAGAAATCTACCATAAGTGAGTTTAAAAAGAAACAAAATTTGGTCATTGTGTCAATGAATAAATAAAATAATTCATTTAAATTATTTTTTTTCATTTTATTCCCATGATTATTTTTACAAAAACACCCTATGATGATAAGGTTTATGTCACTCCTTGGATAAGACCTACATTATTAGGTCAATGGTTCCTCATATTTCTGATATGAACCTTCGTTTAGATTTTATTCCACTTTTTTTGGAAAACAATGCATGCATGTTGTTTAATATATTTAATATATTTCAAAAATTTATTCTGAGAACATCAAGCCTCATAATAATACATTGCCTTAGCTCCTGGTCTTGGAAATGATCCATACAACATCCAAAAATAATATATGGAAAATCTAATTCACTAAATTTATTTATTTTTTATTTAAAATTTTGTTATCAAATTTTTATTTTAATCTATTATGTAAACCATTGATTATCTATTTCCTTATAGAATTACCGGTAACAAAGTGTTTCAATTCCAACCACTAATATATGGATCATATTAACATTTTTTCATTTTAAAAAATATTTTTTTTTTATTCAGAATCCATATATTGAAATTTTTATCTCAATTATAATTTTAATTACATTATTGAATGTAGTGGAGAGTTCCATGTTAGGTCCATTATTGGTGGTTTCATTACTAGTGATACTAGTGTGCATTTAAAATTCCTTTTTAGTGGATTGTTTCTAAAATTAGAGGTTAATTGGGTGAAAAATTATCATTCTATTTAGATCATTTTCTAATAATTTCATTTATTTCTATTTTGGGTCCAATTCATTTCGATATTTTTCACATTTTTAGGTATTATCTTTGCTTGTGTGTGGATTTTGAAGCTTTTGTGGTTGTTTCAATGTGCATGGAGTATAGAATTCCAAGTCAGGTCCATTATAGATGGTTTTTACTAGTGTTAATTATTGAGTATTTTGGGGTCATTTTTAGTTGATTGTTTCTAAAATTAGAGGTTATTAGGGTAAAAATTATCATTCCATGAAAATCATTTTTTAATACTTTTATTTATTTATATTTCAGTTTTAATTCAATTAATGTAGATATATTTCACTGATTTGGGGGTATGATATTTGGTTGTGTATGGTGCAAATCTTGGAGCTTAAGGGTGTGACATAACATCAATTTTAATTTCCTCACTAATACTAGAGATACTTACTTGATTTGTTTCTTATAGTGTCCTATTTGTGGGGTGATGTAAGATATTTGGTGTTAGGATATTATGAATAAATATTCTTCTACCATGGTTGAAAATTTATGGATTATGGATTATTATATCCAATAGATATATTGGAGGATTTCAACATACCCTTTTTCTATGTGGGGTCATGGATGAATCATGGATATTTGTGTTTTTTATGATATTTTTAGTTATTGAGAAACTTCAATCATGCATTGATAAATAATATATTAAATTTAATTATTAATATAATTAATCTTTTTCTAATTTTGAACATGTTTGATATAAGTTTCAGTTTAATAATTAAAAACATTGTATTATATAAGATATATTAATAAATATAACATGAAATTTTACTAGAAATAAAAATTTATAATTTTTATTTAAGTGCAATTTATAAAAAACTATTATATGTTGGTAATATTATTACCAAAAAAAATTCTTATGAATATGTTTCTAAAAACATTGACCAAGATATATATTATCTATTGGTATTATTATAATTATAACTTACCAATTTTATATGCCGCAATAAAATTTAGTGATTGTTTTTTTACCAGCAATTTAGTGACAAGGACATATATTTTGGAAAAAAAAATTACCAAAAAAAATTGTACCCTTATGAATAGATATGTCCATGTTGGAAAAAGAAAAATGTTTTTTAGTTCATTCTCCCTTTATCTTCCTATTTTCTAGTTGTTGTGTGTTTCTACTACGTTTAATATTGCATTAATTTGAGCTTTATTAAGTTTATATTATCACATTATTTTAACCACTCACAAAGGTTTTATTTCATCAATTTTAAATTGTTTCAATGATCGATAGTGAATTAGGCCTTCAATGGAGACTCAGGTATTGGTGGTAAGCTCTCATTTTAATATAGTTTCTTAGTCTTGTAATTTTCGATCATGTTCTAGTTTGATATCAGTAGATGATTATATGGTTATAACATGGGACACCACTAGAACATGCTAAGTGGTATTCAAAATAGGTGGATACTTTCTAGACATAGGGTTTTCTATATAATAATATATAAGTACTATTGATTTGACTGGGTTATATAGGTTTCAAAATCACTATATACGTTTTTTTATTTTAAAATATTTGGGATTTGTAAAATTTTGTGTTAGAAATAAAATTGTTTTTTAAAAATTTTCCATACAAATCCAATTTCTTGTTATTTTGAAAAAAAAACAAATATATATTGCTTTTGTGTGAGGAACTCCTCTTGGGATTACTAATTGGGACTCCTTTGATGTTGGGATAATGTGTGATCTATTCTACTATGCTTATATTTATACTGGTTATTGGTCTTTGGGTGTGGCCTGGTTTCATATGCTTGATCCACTTTATCCTCCGGTTCTCATTCTTGGATATTGATTAAAATGCATCTAAAAGATATCCTTTAAAGAATTTGTTCATTTTTCTTTACCAGTAATCCATGTCATTTTCCCATTCCCTTTCCTCTAAGGTCACGTTTTTCAAATTTAGCACAATCAGTTGCGCCTACCTGGTCTTCTCTATCCTTTATTTCTCTATTGGTCATCCACATGACCACCTTTCATGTTGCACCTATCTTCCCATATTCTCACCACCTGCCTAATTATTACTTAGGTTGTGTCACTTCATTTCAGCAGCGCTCATATTTTCATCTTTGGTGAGTTTTCATTTTTGGTTCTCCATTCTGGTGAGATGAAATCTTGAGTAGAAGGAGCTTCAGTGCTCCTAATTTGTACTCCTACATGCTCATGTTCCAATGATCCCCTTTTCTAGAGAGTTCTCAATGTGAGAAATATTTTCAAATTAGATTTCCTCAAGAATCTCATAAGATGAAACATTGTTGATCTTCCCTAAATACCATTTCTTGGGTTCTTTGTGCAGGATTCAGTCTATAAGTTCATCCTTGTTCTATTTCTTCAGTTCTATGATTTATTTTCTTTCTTCATTATTTTTTGGTCATTTTTAGGGTAGTTTGCGTTAGTCTATTGTGGTTGGAGGTGTATTCTACCATCTTTGGCTCAAGTTCACTATGAGTCCTGGAGTGGTAAGGGCCTCATGGATGAATTGCATCTCTGGTTCATTTTCATTTCCTTTTTTCATTAAATTTCCCTAATTATATTCGTGTTGATTTTTTCAAAATAATAAATGTTGTGGTGGTGTTATTTCCATGGATTATGATTATAATTTTCTAAACCACATAAATCCCTATGTTAATCATTACATTCCTTTAGTTTTCTCTACTATTTCACTCATTCTTTTTTTCTCCTTGTATCTATCTACGTTATTATTCATTTATTTATTTTGGAATCATCAAACTAATTCTTATCTTATATTATGTTATCATAAGATATCCTTCATTGGATTTGTTCTGATATTAAAAAGTTATTTATTTGATTTCCTCTATTTTACATCATCTTTATTAATTGTTTCATGAATGAACCAAACAATAATAATATTAAAGTCTATTTGGTAATTGAAAATGTTTCTTCTAATTTTCTAAAAAATATATGGAAAAAACATATCCCAAATAAGAAAAGTGAATTTCTGAAAAACAAATATGATAAAAATATCCATTGGATTCCAATATAGGACACAACATATCAAAAACCCAACCTAAATAAAATTTTTAATTCCATTTGAAACCAACACCCAATAATTCATTCTGTGTGTCCCACGCCTTTTATTTTCCTTTCCACTTAGAAAATATATCTTGGTTCAATTCCACTATGTCTTTCATATCTTCTTCTTTATCTTTCAGTGATTCTTTCATATACTTAAATATTTTCTAGTTCTCAGCATCTCCATCTTCAATCATAACTTTCACAGCCACTCTCATGTGTTCAATTTCAAGATCCAATTATTTTTTATTATCTAGTTTTGTTATGAGTAAAATAATTTGTTTCATTAGTTCATTTTTCTTCCCCTTACATCATACCAGTATAAAATGACATGATTATATTCATATAAAATATTTAGATATTGGTTACCTAAAGATGATACAAAAAGAAAATCGATCACCACCCTCGTAGATTTTTTCTAGTTTCATTACATTTTCATATTTTTTTATCTGCTCCAAATTTTCCCTCAAATTATATATAATAATATATAGAAAAGACATCAAGTTAATAAAAAAATGAATCACAAGTTGGTCTTACAATAAAAGGTTAATTGAAAAAAAGATCAAATAGAAGCTCCCAAAAATGACTCACCAGCCACTCCTTGTGACCCTGTATGCTTTTCGGCTTAAGCCTCTTAGTGGTGGTGGTCGTTACCATTTAGGGATTTGCAGCGGTGAGTGAGTGATTGTCGATTCATACCTTAAACATCGAACCAAACCTACCCTTTCTCAGTATGTTCTTGGGGTAAAAATTTCTGGGATCCATGGAGGACCTAGTGCTTAAACAACTCACATGACAAGAGCTTGTGTGGCAGGGGATCTATATGTTAATTCTAGAACTGAATCATTAGAACATAAAATATAAAGGGTTTTCCACAATAATTTGTGGGTAAATGGATCTTGAAAGGGAAATTATATTCCATAATAATTGATTCTATATCTGATGCATTGGTGTTTGAAATGTAAATCTCTATTTCAATCTCCATTGTGGAACGATACATTCCTAAAATCAAAAACAATTTATCTGAGTATGATGGAAGGGGAATATGGAAGGATCTATTTCAAGATCCATGTTAACCCATTTAAATTTCAAGCTCCAATGGTAATGGATTTCCAGAAAATTTTATCTAGGTACGATGGTAGGGGAAGAAGAATGAACTAATGAAAAAAATTATTATGGTAACCCCTTCAAATGGAAAGGTATCCAATACATCATAGATTCTATGGAAAGGGATATTATTTAATTTGTTTATTTAGTTTATTCTTCTTCTGCTATCAACATAGTCATGCCATCGCAAGTTGTTATGAATGAACTGGGGGCTTTTTAACCTTTTCTGAAATCATGTGACTTTTTTAATGATGTGGGTGACACTCACATGAACACAAAAAGAATAAATGATGGATTTTGTGGAGGTGGAGAAACGTTTCATGGATTTATATAGTGAAAAACTTGACTAAAATAGAGAAAGTGATATATATTGATATCAAACTGTGTTATTGCGGTCAAACCATAAAGATAAAAATCCATGTCTAAGGAATAACGAAAAATATAGGGGTGTGGATTCGTTGAAATCATTAAATTATTCAAAAAATACATTTTTTAATAAATTACCTGAATAAAATATTTATAAAAAATTAAAAATTTTATTCAATTTATTTATTTAAATGTTTTTTCAAAACCCATGTTAATCTTTTAATAAATTTAAATTATATTACTATATTCTAATTATTCTAATATTCTCAAATTTTTATATAATTATACTATATATTTTATTTTTTTAAATAATTTGAGTAAAATATCCAAATTATTTATTTATTTAATTAATGTTATTATTTTATTTCTTTAAAATATTCATCCAATTTTTTTTCATTCAATATTATTAATTTTAAAATAAATTTAATACAAATTGTAAAATAACTAATTTAAATATTGAAAATAAATACTTTAATAATAAAATTTAAATACCTTGTATATTTGAAATAAATAATCTGATTAAAAAAATTAATTTTCTTATCTTTTAAACTACCTTGATATTTTAACTTAAAGTTTTTTAATTTTAAAATAAATAAGATGATTGTTAAAAATTTAAATTACTTAGATATTGAATTTCTTTAGAATAAAATAATGTCAGTGTATTATAAAAATAAATTTTTGAAGTTACAGGTTTTAATATATTTCATTCTTTTTTTGAAAATATACTCTACGAATCTCATGTTACTCTAGTTCATCAATCACATTTTTTTTCTTGTTTGAAACATTTCCTTTAAATTTTATTTTAAAATTTAATATATAGGACAATATATATTTTATTGTACATGTTTTTCTACTAAATATTATTTTAGAATTATTTCATTTTGTTAAGATTTACCATATTAAAATAAATTTAATTATTAATTAATACTTGATTCATATACTGAAAATCTATAAACACATTAAATCAAAATGACATTATCTCTCATCATTGGAAAATATCTAGTCAAATAATTTCACAATTACTAATGAGTTCATTCACTTAATAATTTTTTTAAATAATAAATTCTTACTTAATGATAAAAAATAATTTTATTCAATTTAATACATTTATTTATATTTCTAAAATTATTATAACAGTTAAATAATTATTTTTCATTTTTAAGTTCCTATTATTAACATGATCTTTCTATATATCTTAATAGTTTTTTAACTAAATTAAAAAACTATTTATAATTTTAAAATTTTAAAATTAATTTATAAATATAAAATGATTGAATTTTATTTTTATTAATGAATTAATATTAATTAATTTAAAAGGATCTGAATTTTGAATTCATTTATAAACCCAATATTTAATTTAACTCAAAATAAAATCAACACAAATATATATAATAATATATTATAATTTTTTTGGGATTTTTAGTATTACATGTGTGCCCCTATGTTCAGATGTCTCGTCAAAGAAGTAGTTGTTGTAAAACATTTTATTTATCTTGAGAGAATATCCAACATCTAAAATAGAGTATTAAACGTAGTTTCAATTTGTAAAGCACTTGAGATGTTCATAGCATTTTCTTACGAAAAAAAGAGTCAAAGATGTTATTTAATTAATTTTATTCATTTCAAGGCTTCTCTAAAACCCTTTAAATAGAGATCAGTAAATATTAACAAACACAATCCATGGGTTAAATAATTCAATATTATTCAGGGGAGAGAAAAACAATCCCTATAAAAATAGAAAAAATAATGTTTTGAATTCATAGCATAAATAACAATTAAAACTAATTTGAATAACCTAATAAATTATTCAAATCGATTCCGTAAAAATAGGTAAAAATTAATTTCAAATAAACAATACAATCTATGTCTCATAATTCCATGAATATTGAAATTAGATAAACTATTAATAAAAACATTGGTATACAATCTATATACACACATAAAATATAATGAAAAAATTATCATGCATTTAATACATTAAAACATCTTCAAAATATTTAATAAATATTTTAGAAATAATTAAAACAATGAATATTGTCAATAAAAATTTCTTTACTCAATTATTGTAACTTTCTTCATTCAATGAAGAATAATTTAAAACACATATTATACCTAATTAAAATATTTAAAAATTAATTCTTATGGTATCTATAAAATATATATGATTTTTAGAAATTAATAAAACACTTAAAATAATTATAATATATATGCAATAATTGAAAATATTAAAAATGATGAAAATGGAGTACTGGAAAATTTCAAAACAATAAAATTTTTAACTAGCGGTAGCATGAATATACTACTGTTGAAATAAAAAATTATTCCACCATTGAAATAAATCTGATCCACCTTTGAAATAAAAAATCATTCCACCATTGAAATAAAAAATTAATCCACCGTAGAAATAAAAAAATAATTCACTATTAGTTATAAAATATTAATTCACTCTTGGTTTTAAATAATTTATTACCCATTAGTTATGAAAAATTAAATCATCATTAGTTAAAAAAACTAATTTACCATAAGTTATAAAAAATTCTTTCACCATTAGTTATAAAAAATATTTAATTCCTCATTAGTAATAAAAATAATAATTCACCATTGGTTATAAAAAATTAATTCACCATTACTTATAAAAAATAGTTTTTTTAAAATAACAGTGATTTATTTTTTTATAACTAATGGTGTAATAGAGCAGACCAGAGACACCAAAAAGTTACCATAGAAATGAAAACATAGTCGACATGGAACTGTAGTATCTTAGGCATTGGTGACAGTGATATTGTAGTTCTACAGACTTCCTACCACCAGTTACTATAGCACAATTGACTTTTTATTCTATTAGTGGCACTATTGGATCATCTTATTTATAAGTTCATTTCAAGATAGATTTTTTTATTTTGTGATTGTAGCTTGTAATTTATTCTCTTGATTTTATTGTAATGAGTTTTCATATCTATGGATGTAGAGATCGTACTGGAACCGCATAAATCTTTATGTCTTGTGTCCTTTTTATTCATTGTTTTATCTTTTTCTCCTTTTTAATATCATTTTTATATCGCTCATTTTTTTCAAAATTTCTGCAACAACATTATCATTCTTCTCAATATGGAGGGAACCTGGTGTTCTTGAAAAAATATAAACATATAGTGGCTCGAGTTTATTAGACTAGAATGGATTATTCATTAATTCATTCTTAAAATGAGTCCAAAAATAACGAGATGTACAAATTGCTTCTATGGATCTTAATCCATTGGTAGCTCTACCTTCACTACATTACTTACCGACACCATTTTGGAAAGTAAAATATGAGAATGGTAAATAGTTGGTTTAAGGGGTTGCACCAAGGTTGTGGCTCACATCTAGGAAAGTGATATCTGAGCTAATTTATAAAAAATTAATGAAATTAATATATTTTTAATTGGGTTAATTGTGTTAAAACCCCTCTATATATATTTAGGCAAGGCACATAGGTTGGAAAAAGGAAACAAGAAATGAAAAAATGCTTGAAAACCAACAAACTCAATTAATGTGAATGGATATGTGAAATTGGCATATAATATCATGATAGATGCATGTAAAAAGTTAATACACTAGCTCATTTGTTTGAAATGTGGAAATATGGTTCCATTTTGAATAATATCAAAAAAAATTATAATTAGGAATATACACTCTCCCAATATATTTGGGTGTTTGTAAAAATAAGCAAGAATATAAGAGGATCTCTCATCCATGGTGGCCTTCCTATTATCTTGGAAGTTCCATCTTGGATGGGGTAACGACCATTGGGGTTTTACTCATTCATCTCTCTTAGAGAGATCTTCATAGAACCTACCACATAATGTCCTAGTTATTTATTTTATTCCATCTTTTTTCATCATTTTCATTAATTATTTAATGAATTAACCAAACAAAAAATGTGATTTTTTTCTAAAAAATGGTAAAATATCCATTAGATTCCAATCAAGGAAAAAATATATCAGATACCAGACCCAAATGAAAAATTTAATTCCAATTAAAACAATCACCCAATAATTATTTTCCAGCATCTTTATCCATTTATTTTCTTTTCTATTTAAAATCCATAGTTCAGGTAAATACCAAGGTGTTTTCAAGCTCTTCTTATTTCTCTTTCAGTGATTCATTTATCGCCTTCAATTTTTTATAGCACACAGCTTCTCTATCTTCTCTCATAGCCCTCATAACATGCACATCCCCTCTAATGCATTCAATTTCAACCTCCAATGATTTTTTAGAAACTAGTTTTGTTTCTAGTATAATAATTTGTTTCTTTACTTCATTATTATTCCCATTCCACCATACCTAGATAAATATACATGATTAGAATCAGATAAAAGAATTATATATTGATTACCTAATTTTGATTCTGAAATAAAATGGACCCCCAACCTCAAGGATTTTTTTCTAGATACCCTACATGAAGAAACCCAATTTGGAACTGGAAGATAAATACGATGATGTTGGTAAAATATAATATGTTTTATTAGTGGCCATATATTTAGGAGATTCATAGTGATAGGTGACAGAGATAATCATGGAGATAAATATTTTGTCACCCATCATGCCATCCATGGCCAACCCAAAATCCAAAAGCTTTGGGTTGTGTTTTTGAAAATAAAGATCACTAGACATGGATTGAGTATAGGAATAATCATGTTTAAAATGGTATTTCAAAGGATTCCTAGTCTACATTCCAAATACACCATGATGTTTGATGTCTATATGTCTCTCTAAATTAATTTCACGTAATCACTATATAGAAATTAAAGCCTCTTGGTTTCCCCAAGCACCACCTTTAGTCATACTTTCCATGAAAGTGGATGAACATTAGAGGAGGGATTAATTTTAAATATATGGTTATCCATATACCCTGGGGAATGAACTCATAAAAAAACATTTGCTTCTCTATATCTTGGAATTACATGATAATTATAATGAAATGTGGATATTTAATGCTCCCCAAATACTCCCACTCTAATTATTAATAAATTAATAAGGTTCCACAAAAGATAAAATAGACACTCCAAAACAATCTCTCACCAACACCTCCACTGAAGTTGGATTTAGTAGTGGAAAACGTGGATATAGTTCACTAGAGGTGATTGTAATAAACTTTCATAGGAAATTCTATTTATTATTTCTTCAAATAGAATTATTATTACAATGAATACACCACAACCTATACATATAAGGATACAATAACACACCAAAATAAATGATTAAAAATATAGATAATAAAAAAGTCTACTAGTTGGTTATAGTAGGTGTCTCCCAAGCATTTAGTGTCAAACACGTTAAGAAGTGATCTTTTATTATTTCTAAACTTCACTGTAGTAGTGAAGGTTGGTGCTGGCCAAGATAAAAACAAATTTTATTTTTCCAACATCCCCCCGTAAACTTGTTTTCCTCATGAAGTATTAATTTTTATCATATCTGGGTTGATGATCAGTGGTTGTAATTACTTACCCAAAGTCACTGCATTTCTTTTTCTTATTCTCATTGTGTATAATTATAATATCCACCCCATTCTTGATTTTGGATTCATCCATCATGTTCTAATATTCATGATAATATTATTTTCCACACGATCTTCTGCCTCAACCTCTTCGTAAATTCCACCATACTTTGGGCCTTCACAATGATTTGGGCACACTGCATGGAGATTCCACAATTCTTCACCAGGATAACTGACCTGAGGCTCAGATTATTTAGTAATACTAAACCATAGGATGGTCCTATAGATATATCATCGACAAAGGTCTATACTTTTTGGAAGGTTTCTTCATTGGATAGCCACTCCAGTTCTTCAGAAGCTTCAAGTGAATACGATTGATTCAACATTGGGAGAAGAGATAGGGAGGATAAAGGTGAAGGCATGGGATTCTTGTTACAGTGTATGTCATTGTCTTCAATTTCCATATAGATGTTTAGTAAATCATCCAAGAAAAGAAATTCAGCATCTACGAAAATTTATTTATCATGAAATAGGGGAAGATGATTTGTAGCTGATGATCAGATCCATCCCAGTACCACCTTAATGGTTTTTTGGTGCATTTTTTAAGCAGAAAATATAGATTTAAATTTTATTCACAATCATATACTACCATTTTTTTAAATTGAAGATAGATACTTTTTTCAAAATTGAAGTTGGAAGAAAATTATCAATTGCAGTCTTTTTTTAGTATTTAAGACTGATATTCTTTTAGAATTTAAGTCTTCAATTGTTTTTAATTGCAACCTTTTTTATGAGATAAAAATGCAAGGAAATTTTTATTTTCTATGTGTATATGGAATGATAAGGTAAAAGGGGCATTTATATAATGAAAGGTTGCTAAAAATATGTGATAATATTTTTTTTAAAAAGATCTACATGTGTGGAGCCCTAGAAAAGGGAGAATAATAATCAATGGAGGAGGAGTGGGAGGTAAGTTAAAAATGTATTGTGATGTGATTGGTAGAATAAAAATTCTTCCACTGAATTTTTGACAAAAGAAAAAAATGTGAAATAGTGATGTCAAACTCACCCACGGAATTGGAATAGTTAGTTATTAAACATATTCTTCATTTGGCCACTTCAACTGATCAAAATTGGATCTCATAGATCTATCTTGACATATATTACCTTGAAATGCTCTGACACCACTGAATGTGTATTTATTAGGGGAAAATGTGGATTTAGATCACTAGAGGTGAAAAAAACATGAAGCGAAAATATTTTATTTTATTTCTTCAACTCATCATTATTATTATAACGCATACACCACATACTATATATAAGGATACAATTTCACAAACAAATAAATGATGAAAAATATAGATAAATAAAAATTACATAGATTGGTCCCAATAGGTGTTGCCCAATCCTTCAGTGTCGAACATGTCTTGTAGTGATCTTTGAATTTTCCAAACCTTCATCGCAACGGTGAAGGTTGGTGTTGACCAATAGAAAAACCTGGTTTATTTTTTCAGCATCCTTGTGTCCTCGCAAGCTTTCCTAGTTAATTCTCTTAATTGATATGGTTGTTCCCATGTCATGCTTTTTGGTGGTGAGTGAGTGCTAATTGATTCATCCCTTGAACACTGAGATCAACCCTCCCTTTCTCAACATGTTATCAAGGTGGAGGTTTCCAGTGGTTGCCCTAAGGTTCAATAAAGTGATGTTCTTAAAATTAGGTGACATGATATATCCATCACTTAAGGGAGTTCCTAGTACGTCAGCCAAGAAGAACCTACTGGTGCTCAAAAAGTGAACATGACAAGGGCTTGCATGGAAAGTGCTATGTGATTTAATTACAACACTAAAGAAAACCCCCATGCCAACAAAAATTTTTCTGAATGAACTTATTGAATCTGTACCCTTTTTGAGAATGTGGTGACTTTTTCAATGGTATAGGTGGAGTTCGTACGAACATAGAAAGAAGACCTGGTAAATTTTGTGGTATTATAGAAATGTTTCAGGGATTTATAGACAAGCTAAAACTAGACTAGAATAAAGAGAGAGATAATCTGGTCAAATTGTATTAATGGTGTCAATATGTATTGAGGGAAAACCATTTTCAATTAATAATGAAAAATATAGGGGCGGGGATCTGTTGAAATAATTATATTATTCAAAATATTCATTTCTTTGATAAATAACCCAAAAAAATATTTCAAAACAATAAAATTTATTAATCCTGTTATTTATTTAAATGATTTTTTAAAAATACATGTTAATCTTTTAAAAAATTAAAATTATTTAATTATATTCTAAATATTCTAAAATTATCAAATTTTTATATAATTTACCTATACAGATTATTTTAATTTCTTTAAAATACCTTGAATAAAATTATAAAATTATTTAAATATATAATCAGAATTATTTATTTAGGTTTTTAAAAAATATTTATGGAATTTAATTTTTTCATTAAAATTTTTTCCTTTTAAATTAACTTGAATACAAATTTTAAAATAGTTATTTTCAATATTGAAAATTAATAATTTTCTAATAAAATTCAAATACCCTAAATATTTAAAAAAAATCATTAATTTTTTTTTAAAAAAAATTATTTAGTTTAAAATATAATGAATATTTTAAATTAATGTTTTAAAATTTTAAAATAAAGAAGTAGGGTATTTAAAATTTAAAACACTTGAGAAATTTAATTTATTAGAATAAATTAATGTTGGTGTATTTTAAAAATAAATTTTTAATGTTATAGGTTTTTAATATATTTCCGTTCTAAAAACTATTCTCTCCAGATCTAACGTTGCTCTAGTTCCTCAATCACATTTCTTTCTTGTTTAATATATTTCATTCGTCTTCTTGTGAAATTTAATATATAGGAAAACATACCTTTTATTGTATATTTGTTTTAATATTATTGTCAATTTATTTTGTTTTGTTATGTTTTCCTTTATTAAATTAAATTATACCATTAATTAAGAATTGATTCATATACCTAAAATCTATATACACATTAAATCAAAAAGATATTATCTACCATAATTGGAAATTATCAAGTAAAATCATTTCACAATTACTAAAGATTCCATTTATTTAAGAATTTTTTTTCATTAATAATAAATTCATACTAAAAAATAAAAAACAATTGTATAATTTAAAAATTATATTTAATTTTTGACAATTATAATATTTTTTAAATGAATTTTTTCATTTTTATTCTTCTTTTATTTCCTTTATATTATTATATATCCAAAAACTTATTTAACTATTTATGAAACTATTTAAAATTTTAAAATTTTAAAATTAATTTGTAAATCTAAAATGATTGGATTTTATTTTTATTAAGGGATTAATGGTAATTATTTTTTTTAGATTTGAATTTAGAAATTATTAGAAATTTTGATGTGTTTGGTCAGATGTATTTTGATTGCAGGACCAGAAAAAAGATGGTGGGTGCCTCCAAGATCTCTGATGCACTGGTTGTAAGGTCAAAGGAGGATGCACGTAATATGTTCAAGGAAATTCCAAGATGAAAGGAACCATTTCCAACTAGATTTTATTTTCCTAAATTTCCCCTTTTGTAATATCAATCCTTGTACAAACCATCATTATTGTTGTGATTCCCTGTAGATTCGAGGAAGTATATACTGATCAAAGATTGAAAAAGCATCAAGTATCCAAGACCTCACCATGACACCAACATATTATAATATCCCCAAACCTATCACACTCAACATCACACATCCATTCTCTCAAAAACATAACCAGACCTAGTTTTATCTAGGCCTATTGGAATTAAATCCCACAAATAAAATCGAGCCTAAAATTGAGGACCCAATGGACTAAGCCTAGAACCCATTGTTCATAAAATCTATCCCATTTGGGATGTGATATCTACATTACTTAAATAAATGTGTAACCAATATTTTCCTATATATGTAATGTTAAAACAAGAGTGTAGGTAGCAACGTAATTGAAGTTCAATATTTTCATCAAGGTCGGAACAAAAAATATGAAGCTATGAAAATGTAACCAGTGACTTTCACTAGTTATGTAAAAGTAATGTGAGGATTAAATTGGATATATAAAGGTGTATTTAGAAATACATTAGCTACATAAAGTTAATAAGTAAACTAAGGATTTGTGTGAAGGTACCAGAGGATTTCTATAACTATGAATGTTCATCTATGATTTACACAACCTATGTAATGGTAATGAGGGAGTTGTGAAAGACACTTATAGGTAACATATACTGAATAATTCTACATAAAGGGTATGAGGTGATGCATAAGGGTATATTGATATTTGAAATACTTATATAGGTATTTAAAAGCACTACATTAAAATAATAAGGAAATTTTTTGAGATTCATAAACATGGGATAAGCTCTACGATTGATTGTCTTTAAACATGCAGTCAATCTAGACTTGTTCATGAATTTAATCACAGGCAGTGGATCTAGAATTAATCATATGGTAAATAATTGAGGTTTTTATGTGTTTGATCTTGGTTAATAGATGAAACAAATTCATTACTATGGTTAATCTATTGTGAGAAGAACTATGTTCTTGAATTTGTATATTTTGATGAAATGAAATCAGATAATTCTAGGTATAATGTTCTCAAATGAAAAATAAACATCAAAACACTTTTCATGTTGTAACTAGGTTTCTTAAGAATGTATTAATCCCAATAAACATTATATATATTCATGTTAAATGCATTTAATTTTCATGTATAGAGAAAAAAAATATGTATCCATGCCATAGTGATTTTTCTATGGTCGTTTTCGTGACCATTTTAGAAATCCATTCCACCTGTGAGAAATAGTGAGATGATCGATGTTGTAGGTTATCCCATATTATTTCATAGATTCATGTAGTGGTGGAGAGGTTTTAAATTTATTTATATTCATTTTTATTTGAGGATATAATGGATCCGTAATAATTTAAATAACATGTGAGAATAAATTATATATTCTTTAGGGAATTAAATAATATGTTTAAATGAAAAAATAGCTCATCCAAAAGGAGATTTGGTGACTCACGAAGAAGGTTATACTACCACAATTTCTCATAATATTAATTGTGAAATAATATTCTAGAATATATAATATTAATATTCCTTATATTATTATGAATATATATTTTTATAATTATAGAAGAATTTGTTTAGAATATTGATAACTAACTTACATTTTCTGAGTGATTTATGAGATCCCAATACATATACCAAGGGAAGAGAAAAAGTTAGATCCAGTGTAAATCATTCTATTGTGCACCCAAGTATTAGGGAAAATTTAGAATAAATAAATCACTCATGTTCTGTTAGGAGATTGGAGACCAATGATACCATCGATAGGAAATTTTGAAGATATTGATGAATTGGTACTGGTTCAAGCCTTATGATCTAGTCTACTGATGAAGGGATATCTATTTCATAAGTGTCATTGAATAATCCTAGTATATAAAAATATTTTTTTATGAGAGGATTATTTTTTGAATAAGTAGCTTTTTATTTTAGTGTCTAACCATTTGTTAGATTATTTCAATTTTGGTTTCTAACCAATCATTGGAGAATTGTGATTGTGGTGTCTAACTATTGTTGGGAGTGCCCCATCATGATAGGAAGTCCCCATGAAATATCCTATGACCTATTTTGTATCTTCGTTTGTAAAAATATGAAATTAAAAACCCATATTTATTTATAGTTTACATGGAAACTAATAATCAAAGGAATAATGATCAAATTGTAATTCCATAACATAAAATAAAATATTCATATGAATACAACTAGTGAAAAATGAAACTAAACATGAATTTGATAATGGATAATACAATAACAAATCAATAGTGGAAACTTATAACATTAAAATCCATAAATATATTCTTGCACGTGAATAATATCAAACTACAAGAAAAAATGTCATATAAGTAGCAAGGATATAATCTAGAGAACACAACCCCAAAATAACATCTAAATAAACAAACTCAAAACTAGAACACATAATAAGTAAGATGGAAGTTTTAAATTAATATTCAAGAATCCAAATTTAAATATCTAAGAGCATGTTGAAATAAAAATGGAAATGAAGTTGTAAAAAGGAAAAAAAAATTACATGATTCATCAATTATCTTACATTCAATGGAAAAAATCATTAGGGGTGTTTCACTATACAAAATAGTGGAAGAAAATAAGTAGTAAGAGGTGAGAAAAAAATAGATAACCAACCAATATTATTCACATGAAAGAACAAAAAAGGTGGATGCCAAATACTTCAAAAGAAATTAACAGATAAAAAACCCATACGGGATAGAGACCCCTATACCAGGGCTTGTTCTTGCCTTTTTTGAAGAAGAAACTTGGTGTAGTCCCTAATTTTTTGTCATTGCATTGTTAAGGTTCATCACCATTTTACAAGGTTCCATCATTGTTAACCAAGATCAAGAACTAGAAACCCCTCTATGATTTGGCTGCAAAAAACAGATCAAGATGATGTTGGGTGAGGGGGGATTCATCAATGATCAGCTAGGGAAAGATGTTTATGGGTCCTACATGTTCAAGAACTAGAACCCCTACCTCCATCGTTGTACTCTAGGTTCAGGCACCGAGAGTTATCTCCCTCAAGTCTATGATCTGGCTATATTCGATACATCTTGCATGTATTGTATAAAGATGACATAATGGATAATTTACATATTTTACAATCTAAGGAGTGTAAGAATCAATTCCTCATCTACCTCCTTCGATGAGAAGATCAACCATATTGGACTCATCATGGAAGCACCAAACCTCATAAGAACACCACTCTCTCCATGACGGAATAACAATAAAGAAGAAGCAGAGCGGGTTCCCACCTCTGGACTCTCTTGATTGAAAATCAAAACCACAAGTGGAGGGAGTGCTCACCTTAATACCCTAAAATCTGTAGCCACCAACCCATGGCCTTCAACTAAGAGACATGGTTGGTGGTTCTTAAATAGGTTTTTCCAGATATCCAACTACATAAAAAACTCTCAAAAAATAAGTGGATATTAAATAAATGAATTTTAATTAACAAATAAAAGAATATAATTCTTCAAAAATCTCCACATTTTAAATTAAAATCTACAAAAAAAATAATATGAAATAGTATCCCACTCTTCACATTGGAAATTAAAACCAAGACACATGATGATTCCACACCAACTACACAATCATAAATTTTAGAATCATAACCTGAAAAGGTAACAACTATAGGGAATGATACCAAACTTTCTCTTATCATTTATCACAATGACACATGGCATCCAAATTGGATAATATTTAAACAACTACGAAACATTATTATAATTAAAAAATTCTAAAAAACTGCATCATAAAAGGCCATACCTGCACTTGCCTAAGTCACACTCGGAGATAATGCCATCAAGGAAATCTAGACTATAAAACCGCATGCCAACTGTTCCATAAAATATATTCTATGTGACTGTAAAACACAAATAGAAATATTAGTACTTTTATCTAACAAAAAATGGAAAAAGAAAACTCATAGAAATCAAAAAACAATTGAGTCTCAATACAAAATAGTGCAATCATGGAAAAATCATAAAAGGAAGTTGTAGAGAGAACATAAATAGTAAAGGAAAATAGACAAATAGTAAGGTATTCACTTAAACAAATAAAAATAAAAAAGGATCGAAGTGCCGAGTATCATCTACTTTAATCCAAGACACGCCGAACTGAAAAAGATTAGGAAGACACTCAACTTAAGGTACCAGAAGATCCTTAAAATATTGATTTAGAATCTCCATGAAAGGATATGGCCATATAAACAAAATCCAAAGGGATACTATAAAGACAAATGAAGGAAGTCCCAAAATCCCAGGATAACACTAAGACTAGAGAACAAATGTAGGCATCCGGTAAGAAACATATGGGATAAAATCCACAAAAGGGAAAAACATCTTATTCTAGTCTTACTAATGGAACACAGTTCCTAGGAAACCAAAACATTTCCACTAAATAGGTTCAAACATTAAACAAAGAATCTTGTTGATCAACTAAGTGAAAAACAAGATCACTGCACCCACAAGCTACCCAATCCCAAATATTGAACTCACTACATGTCCATACCTAGAGAAAACAGTGCTAAAGGACACAAAGTAACACAATAGAGCTACACATATACTCATCTTTTAGGAAAAAGGAAGACAATAGAGACACAATATCCTTCCAAGAGCTTATTTATAATAGGCTCTCAAAAGTAAACCAGCCTTACATAAAACCCATTCCTACACTGAAACTAGAGACACACATAAGTAGAAACTACCAATAGAAATCTATAAGGATCAATCTATAATATAAAACATAGAAATGCAAAGGAAACAAACTATCATAAATAGAATGAAATTAGAGCCCAAGAGAACTAATGACCTAGCTGAATTAAACAACAAACCATGTTTTAATAGGAGATAAAGTCCACTAAAATCATATGAAAATAGTGAACAAACGATTTAAAATTTTAACAAATAGAAATTTAAAACCAATTAGGCTCTAATACCAATTTTTTTGGGGAATGATACCCCCTTTACAAACACATTGAAAAAATGAACAAATAAATAAAATGCGGGACTAATACCCCCTTACCAGGTCTCAGTCTCACCTTTTTCAAAAAAGAAATAAATCAGGATGACATTGGAGGTTTTATCCATCACCAATCATCATAGAATATATGTTTTTTCGTCCTAATTTTTCAAGAACCAGAACCCCTTCCTCCATCATCACACTTCTGGTTTAGACATGGAAAGTTATCTCCATCATGTCAATGCCCTAGTTGTGCAACCTACATCCCTCATGAGTTGTATCAAGAAAATAAAATGTTTTATTTTCATATTTTACCATCCAATGAGTGTTGGAACAGGGTCCTCCTATTCCTCCTTCAATTATTAGATCAACCATGTATTCTCCCTCTTCAAGAATCATTTGACACAGTTATGAAAAACATTATTACAGTACAATTTTTTGGCACGCCCCATTTTTTCAAGGGATTTGTAGTGGTGTTTTATGACTCTAATTAAGTATTTTTAGCTTTGTTAACATATTATGGTGGGACTCTTACTTGTTTTAGTGAGTCATTATCTGAAACAAACTTATATAAATTGTAATATGAAAATGAGATTATGGATTTAGTGCCAGCAATATATATTTTGAAACAAAATTTAATGGGATGATAGTTTGAGGTATAAATTTATCATTGGAACCTTAAACATGTTTTATTAGTAAAAGAGTAGTTTTTATTGAACATCGGTTCTGGAAATCAATGTTGTTGTGATGTGATTTTATAGCGATTAACAATTTTGGAAAATTGAATAGTGTCACGGATGCTCTATCAAGGGTGGAACGAGGAGTAGATTATATGTACATGGAAATTTCATAACCCAATTGGGAGGAGATTGATATATTGAAATAATAGATACTATAATATGTTAATATGAAGGTATTAATGGATACTTTAAAGTGTTTTTGTGCAACAAATGTTAGATATTCTTTCAGAAATTGATTGTTATTCTATAAGAATCGATTGTTCTTTCCAAAAGGATCAAATTTAATTGAAAAATTATTTTAATATTATCATTATTCTCTATTTGGATAGACCCTAGGGTACATGAAAATATATAGATTCCTAGAAGGTTAGGTTTACTTGCATAGAATTATTTGTTCATTGATTCATACATAACACCATTTCAACAATTACCAAATGTAAAAATTATTTCATATTATCTTTATCTGTTAGCAGCATTACCTTCACTCAATTACTTCCTAACATAATTTCCTTGCTATCATTTCATGTGATTGAAAAATATGGGTGTGTTAAATAGTTGGTTTGTAGTGGTTTTACCAAAGTTGTGGCTCAAAACTAGAAAAATAATACATTAACTATCATATAAATATTCATAACATCAATATATTATCATTTAAATTATCTTCATTAAAAAACATATATAAATTATTAGGTAACACACATAAGTTGGAAGATATAAATAATAAAATGAAAAAAGGATTGAAATCTAATGAAGTATCCAAAGAAAGTGAAAGGATTAGTGACATTCGCACATTCTATCATGACAGGAACATGTGAAAAAATGATCCACCGGGCTAGTTTTTTCCAACTATAAATGATATTAGGGGGTTCATTGATGTGGGAATCCTTATGAAAAAACTAAGACTCAAATAATATAAGAATTGAGTTCATGAATTTGTTAGGTAGTTTGATAAAAAATCATAAATTGATTAGATTGATTCAAGACAATTGTGGTTCAAGAAAAAAAATCTATAGAGATATAATATACTCTAGCCCACTATGGAGATATATGAATAGTGAGATAACTACTAGAATATATTTATTAAAAATGTTTTAAAACATAATTATTAAAATACCTGAAATAAATAAAGGACTAGAGAAAACATATGACGATTGGATGAAGATAGGCCATATGGTTGTGATAAAATCTGACATCCAGAACATGAAATTTTACATCCTCAATAGACTCACTTAATGAACATGCATATAAGGATACAAAATCACACACATTGAAAGAAATGATAACAAGAAAAAATAATAAACATCATTCATTCCCAGGTTCTAATACCAAAACCTAGAAGAGTCTCTAATAGTTCTCAAGATATTGATATCTTCCTTTACATGAGGACATCTCACGATGAGCACAAATATTCTCCACTACTCTCCATTAAATCCCTGGACAAATTTTGTGATTATGAAGATGGTCTTATTTAGTGAACAACATTAACCTTCTATAGGATCTCCTCTAGGCTTCTCTCATTCTATCTCAACCAAATATTATAAATTCCCTGATTCTCTTCTATATTGAACTAGCGATGAAACGCACCATATGACAAAGGATGAGCCTAAGGTGCAATCATGATGTCATGATAAGTGATAGTGATCTAATAATTGAAAGTGGGATGCATACCATGTGAATGGTTGATATAAAAGAGACAATTTGAAAGAATGGCATGCGATGGAGTGTGATTTTCCACCAAAATATAACATAGATCTTCTTGCCTTTACATGGCCCAAGGTCACCCTTACATGATAAAATTTACCCTATCTCAATCCAGGATGTACCCTTATACATTCTAGGTAACCCTAATGCAATCCAAGGAAATACACTTATATGATCCAGGTAACCCTTATATTATCAATGGTATTACCCTTATAGGAGCTAGGGATTTCTCTTATACAGGACAGGAAGTAACCTTCTTTGAGTAAGGAGTACCCTTATGCAAACCATGGAGTACCCTTATGTGTCCAGGCATTACCGTTATGCATCCATGTCTTTCCATTATGAAGTAGGTGAGACAATTATTTACCCTCATGCATTGGGAATGTAAACCTTATAGAATTTTCCTTTATGTGGGATCCAACTATGGTGTAAGAAAAAATTATGAAATCAATTTTTAAAAATTATAAATGTAAACATAATTTTTGCATGGGGAAAAATAAAAGATAGAAATGTAAAGTACATTTTTACATGGGAACAAATTCAATTAAATCATGAAATCCAAATAATAATTCAGACTTAGAATTGGGAAAATTATTTTTGATAGCAAAAAAAAAAGAAATAAATCCATTTAAAGTTTAACAAATTTCCACCTTTGAAATAAAAAGAATTTAAACAATATGGTGTCTCACCACCAAGGTAATTGAAATGGTAAAACATTCATAAGTTCTAAAAAATTCATAAACATAGATAATTGAATAACCTTAGTAAAAATATCATCTATATTCTATGAATTATATATATTAGTGAAGCATACCATCTTAGTTTCGCTAACAACCCTAAAAATGAAATCTAATGCATATGTGCTTTGATATACCATGTATAACATGATTTTTAGAATGATGAGATGTCTTCTAACTATCACAAATGAATATTATATTAATAAAATAAAAATATATTTCATTAACTGATACATTTATTAAATATTATTTTTTTTATTAATTTTTTTAATGTTATGAATTCATCCTCAGTTGTGGAATGGTAAAAAATGGATTTTAAATTAAATTTCCATGAAACAAGACCACCAGATGATAAGAATACATATATAGTTATTGATATTCTATATCTATATTTATAACATAGTTATAATCAATAAAGATGACAAAATCTTGACTATAAGAATCATTTTTATCAAAAAATATGCACAAATCAGATGCTATGGACACATATATGGGTAACTATTTTAATGCATACCAATGAGGCTTTCCATGTTGTCCCATAAAGTTTTTTAAGGTATAAAAAATAATGGCTATATCTAGATGAGAACATATCAAGGGATACATAATTCCACTTACTAAGTTTTCGTAAGGTATTTTACTCATAAAATCATTATCAAAATCACTTCTTGTGGATTGGGACAAGTACAACTTGAAGTGATGACATGATGGTGCACTAAAAAGTTTCAAGTTGTCTTTAAAATTCCTTTTTAACACCTTATGAACATAATCAAATTTGTAAAGGTATAATACTATACAATTTATATCCCTAGTGATTTTAATAGCATGGATTTAATTTTCTTCCTATAAATCTTTCATTTCAAAATAATTATGCAACTGATTTTTCGTTTTATTTATTTACCAGTTGTATTATTAATTACAAACATATCATCAAAATATAAGAGTAAATAAATAGAAACATTATTTAAATATTTAAAATAAACAAAGGTATCTTATTTACTTCTATCAAAGTCATTTTTAATCATAAAAGATTCAAATTCCTTATACCATTTTCTAGATGACTGCTTAAGGCCATTCATGGATTTTCATATAAGGAATACTTGATTGTTTTTAAAAAAAAATCAAAATCCATTTTGTGGTATCATATAAACCTATCAATATTACATACCATGAAAGAAATAATCTTTAACATATAATTATTAAATTTGAAAATCATTTCATTTGGTAAATGATAATAACAATCTAATGGAAGAGTGATTTAAACCAAGTGAATAATTCTCATTTCAATCAATTACTTCATGTTGGAGGAATCATTTTAAAAAAATTATATCTTTATATTTAATTTTATTTTCATTATTGTATTATTATTTCATCTTAAAAAATCATTTAAAAATTATACATTTCTACTTTTTAGGTTTTTTAAAAATTATAACAGTTGGATTTTTAAGAATATAATATATTTTATCTCTCAAGGAAGCATTCAACTACAGATAGTCATCAAAAACATTATCTTATTTGATACATTATAGTTCATCACTTCTTGGTAAAACCCTATCTTAAAGGAAAATATAGCACCATCAGCCTTGGAAAACTAGGTCATAGTCTTAATGGTTCTTTTACTCTTATCTTTATTTAAATGATACACTCTCAATTTATCATCTCTCTCGATCTTAGACTGAGGTTCAAATTCACTAGTAGGTTATGCTTTAATGATATCTAGTTGGGGTAGATTATTGGAGACAACCTTAGGTTCAAGTTACATTTTAGGCTTTAATCTAATCTCAACACCTATAAGTTCTGATAGATCGAACTTGAAAGGACCAAAATCCTTCTGTTTAGAAGAATAAGACTCATCGAAAACAACATCATGACTGGTTATACATTTCTAATATTTAGGCTTATCTACCCAAAGCCTTTACCCTTTAACACAATGTGTGTATCCAAAAAATACACACTTTATAGCTCTAATTTTGAGTTTATCAATCATATTATGTGCATTGGTGGTATAGAAAAAACATATAATATGACCTAAACTAGGGGTGAACCAATCCTCATTAGTTTAGGGGTTTTGAAAATAGTGTAATTATAGGGTAATATATTGATCAAATAGAGAGTACTAGTGGAAACTTCTTCCCAAAAGGACTTAGGTAGACTATAATAGGGGAGAATGTTTCTCACTCTTTCTAAAATAATCTTATTCATCCTCTCTGCTAGACCATTCTGTTGAGGGGTATCCACAATAGTTATATGTCTAATAATGACCTCATAACTATGATAGTCTATGTAGTCATTAGACATATATTCTAGACCATTATCGGTCCTAATTGTTTTATTTTTGTTTCTGGTTTCACTTTCAACACTAGACTTCTTAATTTTTAATGTTTCAAAGGATTTAAACTTGCATAAGAGTATGTAAATCCACATATTTCATGAATATTAATGTATAATTGTCACATATTAATACACCTTGAATAAGACCTAAAATAATATCCATCGTGGTCTAAAACCCCTAGGTAAATAAGATTCCTCTTCATATCAGGCAACCACAAAACCTACTCTACGGATTTTATTAACCTATCATGCAATTCTAGAGTCAAATTTCCTCTACCCATGATTTGAAAACTATTTTTTTCCCTAGGTAAACCTAAAAACTCTCAATATCTCTCAGATTAGTGAGATACTCACATTTAAGACATATATGAAAATGAAATCATGAATTTAGGACCCATTCATCACTCATAGCATAAAAACAGACATTTAGAACATCAACAATGTAAAAATATTGATCAACTAATAACCAATGGTCACTTTTATTGGCGTTGTTCTCAAAATTGTTCATTTGGGGACAATTAATTCTAATTTTACTTGGTTGTTTGTAATGGAATCATTTTATTTGTTAACCCACACACCCTGATCATCTCCTAGTTTTACTATTACCTCTCCTCTTCCCTCATTGTTCAGGCCTAACCCAAAACATTAATCCCCTCAGCTTCCTTATTAATAGAAAAAAGATTCTTCTTGTAACACCCTACATTTTTTAAAATAAATATTGAATTCAAATTTTTATTCTATCCATTAAACACAAATTTTCCTCTACTATGTTTTGAATTTTGAAAAATGGTAATCTAGTGTTGTGACCAGTAAGTCATTTGGAGTTTGATAGAACAAACTTTATTTTTGGTGAATAATAAAATACCCTTATGAATAGTAGTATGAACCTTATGAATATTAAATAATGATATAATTTTATTTTATTAAGTTAATAAGATAATTAGATCTTAATTAATTTTTCAACGTGATATAAAACTAATTATACCATTAAAATTGTTATTTTTTTATTTAACAATGATTTTATTTAAAAATTAAATTAATTATATTTAGAAAATTATTTTGGAATAATGGATTTAATTTTCTAATTTTACACATTGAAAAATGTTATGGTTGATTATTTGGGATATTTCAGAAATTCTTGAATTTTTTATGAATAGTGAAATGTGGTGAAATGTCGTATATTCAAATTATTAGTTAAATACACTATTTATGACATAATCAGTGATGTAAGGACACTTGTTTCGGACTCACATGAACTTATTACTATTATGGGTCACATGAAACAACACTATTGGTTTTCTTGATGGAAGTAATAAAATAATGAATAAAATATGCAAAATTTACCCCTCTCCTCCACTATAAAAAACCTCCTCACTCCCTCTTCTTTTCAATCCTATAAGCCTCGAATATCCTAAAAAATATGCCCAATTTCCCTTACTTAGTGACTCCCCACGTCCAAGAATCTCTTGGACTTTCCAAAATAACAAAAACCTTTCCCTTAAGAAGGTCCTCAAGCAGGTTATTTCAAGAGGTAAAGCTCCCTTATTTTTCATTTAGTTTCATTTCAATTTATCATATTTTTTTATCCTCCACTCACCTCCTCTATCCAAATGATAATTATAACTACATTATAATATATATATTGTAATTATATCTTGTAAATGGAAGATCCATCATCAATATTCTTACTCTCTCCCTTTTTATTTTTATAAACAAAATTAACATCCATGAGGCTCCAATTTATAACCTTTGTGGACGATGATGTTTCGTTCGTCAATTTCTCCATAATTACTGGTCCTGAAACAATTTTTATGGTTTAAAAAGATTATAATATATGTATTATGACCTAATTAATATTCAGGGACCAGTATACATACATATTATTAAATCATATGACCAAACCAGTTCCAAATAATCAAAATACCGCTAAAATAATCTAAGTGAATGTCCTTAATATTTCATCTAATGATTCAGCCTATTTCGGTGTAACCAAATGATATAAATGACCATTAAAACTTCTGGATATTCATAAAAAAATATGTAATTTAAATTCTGGAGGTTTACATCCATTCCACCTAAACTCTGTTACTTAAAAACAAGTGAATCGATTATGAAAATCAAGAAAATGAACACTCCAGAACGACAAAATTCAATATAATAACTTATAAATAAGGACATAAGTTAAATAAAAAGAATTATGATGAACTAAATAAATTTATAATAGGTAATTATATAAGTTATTAATAAGCCTAATTTCATATTCCATGACCTTAAGTTCAAGAGAGGAACACATTCAGACTTTAGGTAAGGGTTTTCTCACCCAAACCTCCATTTTCATTTAGGATACTTTTATTGTCTGATTACCTCAATTAGATTTTTGTATATTATTATGTAATACAAGTAAAATATTTATGAGTGTCCTATATATGTTTACCAACTAGAACCCTTCCTTATTTTATGGATAGTTACACGTTTAAAAATGAACGTTCAAAAATGTTTCCGAAATACAAGCCTGATTCAAGGGAATTTCTCAGATTATTACCTATTCTAAAGGGTACTCTATAATATGTTTTACTAAACCATTATATTTATAAAAACACAAATTTTATTATTAAAATACTATCTTAATTCACTTCTGGTTTTATACAATGATTTTTCCAAAAGAACTCAACTTTTCAAAATAAAAGATTAATTATCTCAAGAATTGCTTAATGATTTTATAAGAGTATTTTTGTCTGATTCAAAAAACTTGTTGATTATTAGGTATTATTGAGTTTAATAATTTATGATGTAATATACAATAATTTATTGATTTTTTTATGACTAATTTTATTGTGCATGATCTATCCTAAAAATGTTCACCATATTACTCAGAATGGTTAGTGTTTTATGTTTAATGATTGGGGAAAGTTAGCTACATTTCATATGATAGTTCAATATAAAATTATATGTTGTTTATGTTTATCCCTGCTCATATGAGGAATGAATTGGACTTATTATGTGATGGTTGAGGCCTGTTATAGCCCCTCTATTCATTGGTAGTTTTCATGAGACAAATAGACGTGGAATTGGTCGAGGCCTTCCCAATTTGATATATGGTTTTGGCCGAGGCCATTATCATTTTTAGAAGTCTTGGATGAGGCCTTGAATAAAAATTTCAGAATGTCTGGAATATTCACTTCCCTCATTATGAAGATATTAATTGAAAGTTCATGTGGTTATTCGACTAGTAGAGTACCCTTTCTTATGTTTCATTTTCCTAGGATATGAAGACGTTAGTTATGAGTGACTTGCAAGCATAATCTAGGAGGCTTGGATATTTCTAATGGAATAAATTTGTGTTGTATATCCCTTTATGATGTAATGTTAAACTTATATATGTATATTGCTTCCAAAATATACTAAACTACTTGGTCCTTCGGGAAACATATTCTTTGTTTATATGTCAATTTAATAAAATAAGACACCGGCTCCGAGAAACTAGGGTCGAGTCCTTACAGTTGGTATCAGATGAAGTTTAGTAGAAAACTTGGAAACTAGATTTAGAAAATGTTAATTAGGGAACAAATCCCTAAGATTTTCTTTGAGGATAAGTATACAAGAACATCCTAGAAATTTGGTAAGGAATAGATTATGTTGATCTTTTTAGAAAATACATCCCTGTTTGGATACAAATAGGTAAAGGTGGCTCTGGAATAGTTATACCTAGGAGTGAAAGCTCCAACATGGAGTTTTGGGCTTTATTTGAGGTATCCTCATACACGACAGTGGGCCTTCTTGCACTCTTGGTATTGACACTCACGGGGTATATTCTTAGGATAATTCACATTTTCTTTACCAGGCATTATAAAGGATTTAAATGTAAATTTTTCCTCAAAGAATCCATTTTTGTGATTATGGGATTATCCATGTGTAGGATCTCAATTTTTGCTAAATATTTTGTTAGGTTAAGATTATACATTATGATTCATAACCTAATCTAGTGTATTGCATCATCTATCAATGGTTCCTAGTGGAATAAATGGAAACTGCATGAACCCGTGTATCTCATGTAAGGATTTCCCTCTGACGGAAGATATTGATGTTGTCTCTGGTGCTGCAACTAGTGCAGAGAAGCTTAAAACTATACTAAGACAACTTAATCAGGTTATGAATAATAACCTTACCCATATAAAGAAAACAGATCCTCCAGGTGGAGGAGAATTGATAGATCTCTTTATGTGAAAACAACATCCATCATTAAATGGGACTAAAAACCCATTTTTATTGAACATTGGATAAGTTCCCTAGAGAAGATATTTTTTTCTCTATGATGTAACGAAAGAGAGAAGGTCATCATAGCATTTTATAGTCTATCGGGAGCTAAAGATCAGTGGTGGTCATTAATCCAAAACACAAAGGATGAAGAATAGATAGAATGGATGGAATAGATGGACTTTAAGGAAATCTTCCTAGAGAAATACTTTCCTCATGAACAGCTAGTGGATATGGAAATGCAGTTTCTAAATTTGAAGCAAAAGGAAGATGATAATGTTGAAAAGTATTATGCTAACATCACAAGGTTAGAAAGGCATGCTATGGACTAAATATGAAATATGAAGAGAAATATTGAACGATTATTTGATGGAATAAAGAAATTTCTATAGTGGGATTTGGTCTCCCAGAGTTTCTCATCATATGAATATATAGTTTCATGTTCTATCAGGATGGAAAATAAATTTTCTATGTATTACGACTATAAGGTAAAGCAATAGAAGAATCTTGCTATTGAAAACTATAGAATAGGAGATAAGGAAGGAGGGAAAAAGTGAAGAGTTGAGTTTACACCCTGTGACAATTGTGGAAAGAAAAACCCTGGTGCCTGATTTAAAGGAAAAGGAGTATGTTAAATATTTGGAAAGAAATGCCCTCTTTCTGGTGATTGTTTGGGGTAGAAAGAAGCCATTAAAGTTCAATTCTATAATTTTCAGGAGATGGGACACTATGCTAATTATTTTCCAAAGTGTCAAGGAAACATACAACAGAATAGTCCAAGGGAGTAGGGACAAGCTTAGGCGATCACAACCATTGATATTGATGTTACTAATGAAGTGGTGGAAGGTACATTAATCATTTCATCAAACATATCCAATGCTTTATTTGATTCTGGATCGTCGCATTCATTATTATCTTCCCGGTTTTCCAAGAAAATTAGACACGTACAATTGGATTTAATAAAGGAGTTATTAGTAAAAACTCTTAGTGGGTCTATCATTGCAAAAAAGGCGTGTTGATCAGTCCCCATTATGTCACATAAACCTACTTTAGTTTCTAACCTTATCATCATACCAATGATTGACGTTGTTATAATTATCAGTATGAATTGGCTATAAAATTAGGATGTGAAGATCTATTTCAATAAGAAGGAAGTTATAATTTCTGAGAATGGTGTAGAATCCCTTATCCTTAGAGAAGAAACCTTTCCATCTGATTCTCATCTAGATCCACCCCCAGTAGCTCTATTTAAGTTAATTATTGGGGAGGAAGGTAATGAAATAACTATGGGTGAGGAAAAGAATTTTCAAATAGAAGATATACCTATTTTGAAATAATATATTGACGTTTTTCCAGATGACTTACCTGGACATCCTCCAGAGTGGGAAATTGAGTTTTCCATTGACTTAATTCAAGGTTCAAGGCCTATATTAAATACCCCTTATATAATGTACATTGTGGAGTTATTGGAACTAAATAAACAACTATAATAATTGAGTGTTATAGGATTTATTTGCTTTATATTTTCTTTATGGGGAGCCCCCGTTATTTTTGTTAGGAAGAAAGATGGGTCCATGAGGTTGTGCATTGACTATAGGGAGATAAATACAGTAACAATAATGTGCAATTATCTCCTACCTCACATTGATGATTTATTTGATCAAATTCATGGAGCCGAATATTTTTTGAAGAATGATATTCGATCTGGATATCATCAGTTGATTGTGAGGATGGAAGACATTCCAAAAACATCATTCCGAACCAGGTACGGGCATTATGAGTTTACAATAATGCCTTTTGGACTAAATAATGCACCATCTATTGTCATGGATATAATGAATAGAGTTTTCAAGGAATATCTTGATGAAATTGTGGTGGTGTTTATTTTTGATATCATGGTATACTCTAAAAGAAATGAAGATCTTGAAAATCACATGCACACTATTTTGAATACTATTAGAAGAAGTGAATTATATGGGATGTTTAGAAAGTGTGATTTTTGGATCCAATCAGTTTCCTTTCTGGGCCACATTGTCTCTAAGGATTGAATATTTGTAGATCCGGTGAAGAAAAAGGTTGTGCAAGAATGGCCTACTCCAACAAACATAACTGAGGTACGTATTTTTATTGTTTTAGTAGCTTATTATTAGTATTTCGTTCAGAATATCACCCGTTTAGACAACCCAATGACCAAGATCAAACAAAAAGGGGTTAAGTTTATATGTACAATGGAATGTGAAGAACGTTTTAAATAATTGAAGAGAAGATTAGTGAATTCTCCAATCTTGACTCTACTATCAGGTAATGATAGATTTGTGATCTTTAGCAATGAATCAAAGAAAGAACATGATTGTGTCCTTACGAAGAATGATAAAATGATTTCCTATGCATCTAGGAAGCTAAAAATTCATGAACAAAACTATCCAACTCATGATCTTGAGTTAGCAACTATAATCTATGCTCTAATGATTTGAATACATTAACTCTTTGGTGAAAAATGTGAGATATATATATATCATAAGAGTTTAAAATATATCTTCTCACTGAAAGAACTCAACATGATACAAAGAAGGTGGATTGAGCTACCCAATGATTATGATTTCACAATACACTACCACCCAGGGAAGAAAAATAAGGTGGCAGACGCTTTGAGAAGAAAGGAACATGGAATTCATAACAAGATGAGAGTTGAAAGGGATCCTTTTTTCATGTATCTAGTAAAGAAGGATATGGGAATTATCAAGGAAGGTAGCACATAACTACTTTTGTGAATAGTTGATAACCCTTATTTTCTAGAAAGGATAAAAAGTTCTTAGGCTGATGATGAGGAGTTTCGAAAGAAAATTAAAGTTCTAAATTATGGGAAGTTGATTGAATTTGTATACGAAGGGGTCATTTTGAAATCCAGAAAGAGGCTTTGTGTTCTGGATATTCCTAAGCTAAAGAGGGAACTATTGGATGACTCTCATAACTCTAATTTATCTATACACCCATATAGCACAATTATTTATAGACATATAAAGGATCATTTTGGTGAGAAAACATGAAGAGGGAGATTGCTAATTATGTGTTTATATGTATGGTTTTTAAACAGGTGAAGGTTGGAATACAACATCCTAATGAAGTCGTGAAACCCCTTCTGATTCCTATTTGTAAATGGAATGATATTAAAATGGAATTTGTCATGGGGATACCAAAGACTCCAAGAATGAATTATGCGATATGGTTCATTATTGAACGTCTTACAAAATCAGAACATTTTCTTACTAAAAGAGAATATTTACCACATGAGAATTTATAAAGACTATATATTAATGAAGTTTTAAGACTTCATAGTGTGCCCTTATCAATTATTTCTGATCGTGATTCATGTTTTACATCAAAATTCTAGAAAATTCTTCAGAAGGCCCCAGATTTTAATCTTCATTTGAGCACTTACTACCACCCACAAACTGATGGACAATCAGAACAGTCTATTAAAACTATGGAAGACATTTTGAGGTCTTATTCACTTGACTTTCAAGGTATGATGGATCAATATTGCTGGGATTATGTTGGAGAAAGAAAGCTTCTTGGCCCAGAACTTGTTGAGGAAACAATGGAAAAGGTGAAGATTATCCAAACCCATATCAAAACAGATCAAAGTAGGAAAAAGAGCTTTGTTGGCAATCGAAGGAGGGATTTGGAATTTCAAGAAAGAGAATGTTTTTTCATAAAGTTATCTCCATGGAAGGGTATTATACAATTCAGTAAGAAGGGAAAATTAAGTCCCAGATACATCACACCTTTTGAAATTATGGACCAAATTAGAGCCTTAGCTTACCATTTTGGCAATGAATCCATGTCTCTCCAAAGTTCAAAATGTGTTCCACGTGTCAATGTTAAGGAAATACATACCAAACACAACACATGTACTCACCTATGAAAAAATAGAACTTGAGCCAATCTTATTATGAAGTCCCTATCAAGATTTTTGATACCAGATAACAAGTATTGGGAAATCAGATGACTCATCTGGTAAAGGTTCTTTGGAGGGACCAAAATATGGAGGAAGCGACATGGGATCCTGAGGAGCATATGATGAAGACATACATGAATCTTTTTAGGTAACATTTTTTGAATTTCGAGGATGAAATTTGTTTAAGGAGGGGAGAATTTAACATGGTTTCACCCAAATTTACCCAATTTCTAAAGTTAAAGCGGTCGCTTGCAATGTAGCTTTGGTTATCGAATCCTCGGAGACGTAAGAAGAACCTCTAGACACTTAATGAAAAGAGATGGATTTTTGGATATGAAGTGGCCAAATAGGGTTGATTTTAGATGGTATTAAAATACAACTAAAAGATATATGTGAATTAAAATTATGAGAATATGAGTTGATCCTAGGTTATTTCTCGGGGTGGATTGGATGAATTATTTTTATTCTTTTACAATTTCAATTTCATTATCATGAGAAGGAATCATACAATAAAATCAAAAAAAACTCATCACTTACTGATTAAGCACCTTCAAAAACAAATGATAATAATCTATACACTTGTAGGATCATTTTCATGAGCACTCCAAGGTATAGGATCTACATAGCACATAAATGTGGGGTGAATAAATTCAATAAGGAAGAGGAAGAGAGAAAATCATTGAATGAAAGAAACTCAAATAAAATAAATTAATAACCTTTAAAGAGTGATAAATAACATCTAATCCAGCCCCTTTATACTCCCTTGGATCAACTCATAAAAGAGTTAGCCCTCCATTGTTGACATTTTGTCAACGGGAGCAGGAAATAGACTTTCGAGGGTGGAATTGAATAAGTAAAAACAAAAAAATAACGAACACTCCACCATTGTGTGAACAAAATCACAAGGTTTTGTGTGAACAAGTTCACACCTTGAGGAAAAGGTATAAAGGTGATATTAATAAGAACAGAATAAGAGAATAAGAAGAACTTTTATTGAAAACTAAGGTGATTCGAACAACTTACATGAGAAGGAAGAACATTACAAAGAAAAATTTGCATAATAACATTACAATGAAAATAATGCTCCCAGATCCTTCAAATCCTCCACCAATACTGCCTTAAAAAGGAATTTTGGAAGTCTTTGGCCGATCTCTAATTATCCCATGTTCCTTTAATTAATTGTGTTGGGGAAATGTGGGTGGACAATTAAGGGAGATGTGACTTTTCCACTCTTCCTCCGAAATGGAATCCAGCTTGAATCCACCGAAAAGTTGCACCGAAAGGACCTTTTAGAATGCCGAATTTGAGTGGACCATAAAAGAATTAAATTTATCACTGGATTTATATTAATATCCTATAAAATTTCAGCCCAAAATGCGTTGTCTTTTTCAGGATATGATTTAAATGGTGGGATTTTTTGTCTGGGCTGCGGAATCTGGCCCAGAATTGCATCTTCAACCTGGGCCACCTGGAACTCCATTAAAAAATTAGAATTATCTTGGGTCACTGTTGAATGAAATGTGCCCCATGATTTCTTTTATCTCTAGTTAACGTTTTAGACTCTTTTGGAATTAATCATGGCCGCTACAATTTTTTTATCGGGCTTCTGTCCAAAGCACTTCGCCCAGAATGTGGTTGGTTCAAAGCCCACTTTGGTGGCCTTCCAAATCGAATCTCCAAGTGCTCCAAAATAATGAATTGTTCCTTATATCATGGGAGACCTGAAAATATAATTTGAAAATAAAATCAAGACCATTTGGTGTTTTATGAGATGTTCAAGAATGTAACACCCAAGACTTTTATGTTATATAAATCATCAAAGGAATCTTTTTCTACACACAACACTTGCTTGGCTTTCTTTACACGAAATCGCGACCTTCCTCGATAGCTTGCGTCGTATGCAATACCGAGTTTCACTAAACAATGATATGCTAATAAAATATTATTAAACATGAATATTAATAACCACTTTTTGAAATTTTATAAATTTTATTTTTCAAAATGGACTTCATTTTTGGATTCAGGATATCGAAATTATCCTGGGGTGAAATTTTCGTATTCATTTGAAAACTTTCAATTTTTGATGAATAGTGAAACCACTAAGTGGTAGTTAAAAAACTGAATATTTCATAAAACTTAATTTTACAGCTTCTGTGAGTATAATTTCAAAAATCCGAGAGACACGGTTGATGTCAGTAAGTAAAATGTGGTTCAATGAGATGAAAATAATTTATGGTGAATAGTAACTTTTTACTTTTATTTACCACGGTTAAAAGTAAATAGGGTAATTAAGGGTAAAACTGATATTATTATTACCCTAACACATGTACTAATTCTATTGGATAAGTGTAATTAGACTAAAAACAAAATTAGGAATAAAATATGACCATTTAGGCCCACTTGGATTTGATTAGGACATTTATTATTAATTTATTTAAAGAAGGGTTAAAATAGTTAAAATCATTGTTTAATAAGTAAATAATTTTTAATATAAGGTTATATATAAGATAAATTCGACTATAAATATTAATTAGAAATCTAAAAATATTTCCTACATAATGGTATTTTATTTGTAATTTTTAGACATTAAATAATTTAATTTATTTATGACACAAAGATGATGCAGTAATTATCTTATTAATGAAATATTGATATAATTGATGTTATAAATACCCAAATAAATGTAATTTGAAACTTTTTATGAATTCCACTAATTGTATAGGTTAATATGACATGTTATTATTGATTTAATTAACTTTTTTTGAACTAATCATTCTGTTATGATTTTCACAAAAATCAATTACTAAATAGTGTTAAAATTGACATAAAATAGTTTTTAAAACAAATATTTTATTATTAATTGTTATTTTATTCCTAAAAATATAAGGTTCAGCCAAATGACTTAGATAATGTTTTATATATTAATAATAAACAACTTGGGGTTCTTTTGGATTGTTATAGTAAGTTTATTAACCTTATAGTGTAAGAACACAAGAAGACACGGTAGAAGTAAAATTATTTAACTTAATGTTAAATCTAAATGATAAGGTCAAAATAGGAACCTAAACTTGTCTAAATACTATTGGATGAGATTATTTAGACCCATCCCCACATTAGCTTCGAAATAAATCAATTTGGAGCTATTTGAAACCGAATTTGGCCTTATAATAAAAATAATATTTTTAGTTATTCAAAGGTTCTCCTCTCCTTTCCGTATAAAAGGGCACCTCCTCCCTCTCTTCCTCACAACACTTTGAGCCTTAAAGCTCGGCCGAACCCTACCACTTTCTCCTCTACACTTCCCTAGAGACATCCTAGAGGTCCTGGTCTTCTTCAAAGACCAATTTTAGTTCCCTAAAAGGAGGTCTTAAAGAATCACTTCAAAGAAGAGGTAATGTCTGTTACCGATTCTTTCATCTTTATTTCTTCTTCCACTTCTTCTTCTTTAGTTGTTTCATTATGAAGTAATAACATCAGTATCACTCATATAATGATATGTTATTATAAGTATGAAACATACCTATTTCACCATCTATCCATCCTACAGAAAATGAAATCACCGCGCGTGCGTACGTACAGAATACCGTCTCTACGCCGTGGTGTAATCTACTTTCCACCACCACCTTACTTGGATGGGTATAATGGTGTAAATAATGACTATATATGATTATTGTAATGTGGTATTGATTCTGAAATAGCATACATACACTCCAATACAATTCCACGATCATGGGAACGATATCATCGCTCGTGCGTACGTACGGAATATCGTCTCCACGATGTGATGCGACTCGTTCTACATGTTTTTCATTGCATAATGATTATATAAATGAATTGAATGAATTAATATGATATATATTACACTAATAACATTCTGGAAATGAGGTATCTATAACCTAAGGAGAATAATAAGAATTTATTCGTCAAAACACGCATAAGAACAAAAAGTAATAAACACCCGAATAACAAGTTGTAATGAAATATTACTAATAAGAAGCTAAGAATATGAACATATATGATATCATAACAATAATTATTGTAACAGCCCGAGATTTTATGAAAACTATTCTTTTTAATTTTATTAATGTCTTGTGTTGTACGCTACACCAAAAGGAGCTTGCACAACACGCAACCTTGACTTTCCTTGCATTACACGCAATCGCAACCTTCCTCGATAGCATGTGTAGTACGCAATACTGAGTTTCACAAAACAACGATATGCTATTAAAATATTATTAAAACTAGCTGTTATGAATAGTAATAACCACGTTTTAAAATTTTAGAAATTTTAGCTTTCAAAATGGACTTCATTTTTGGATTCGGAGTATCGAATTTAGCCCAAGGTGAAATTTTGGTACTTTTCGGATAACTTTCATATTCTGATGAATAGTGAAAATTACTAAATTATAATTAAAAACAACTTTTTTTAATAGAAATAATTAATAGTGATAAATTATTAATTTGAGTGGTTTTAAAGTATATTTGGAATATATTTTTACAATCTAATAAAATGTTGGTCATTGGTTGTAATTTCACATTTAAACCAGACATAATCAAGTGTCAATCTTTTGATAGATATTGTTTCTTAAAAACATGCTATTTGCGGGATTTAATTATAAAATTAATTAATTCAACTTCTATGTTATGAATTTGGTAAAATAGACAGCATTTTTGAATTCGGAATATGAAATATAGCTTAGGATGAAATTTTGGCATTGTTCTGAAAAACATCAATTTTTGATGAATAGTGAAACTACTAAGTGGTAGTTAAAAAAACTGAATTTTTCATAAAACGTAATTTTACCGCTTCTGTGAATGGAATTTCAAAAATCCGAGAGACACGGTTGATGTCAGTAAGTAAAATGTGGTTCAATGAGATGAAAATAATTTTTGGTGAATAGTAACTTTTTACTTTTATTTACCATGGTTAAAAGTAAATAGGGTAATTAAGGGTAAGAATGATATTAATATTACCCTAACACATGTCCTAATTCTATTGGACAAGTGTATCTCGACCAAAAACAACCTTAAGTTCAAAATATTATCATTTAGGCCCACTTGGATTAGATTAGGACATTTATTATTATTTAATTCAAAGAAGAGTTAAAAGAGTTAAAATCAAAGTTTATTTACTAAAACATTTTTAATATAGGGTTATACATAAGATAAATTCGATTGTAAATATTCATTAGAAAGATAAAAAGATTTACTAAATAATGGTATTTTATTTGTAATTTTTAGACATCAAATAATTTAATTTATTTATGACACAAAGATGATGCAGTAATTATCTTATTAATGAAATATTGACATAATTGATATTATAAATACCAAAATAAATGTAATTTTAGTCTTTTTAAGAATTCCACTAATTTTATAGGTTAATATGATATATTATTTTTGATTTAATCAACTTTGTTTGAATATATAATTCTGTTATGACTTTCACAAAAATCATATATCAAATAGTGTCAAAATTGACACAAAATAGTTTTTAAATCAAATATTATATTATTAATTGTTATTTTATTCCTAAAAATCTAAGGTTCGGCCAAATGACTTATATAAGGATATATATATTAATAATAAACAATTTGGGGTTCTTTTGGAATGTTATAGTAAGTGTATTAACCATATAGTGAAAGAAAACAAAAAGACACGGTAAAAGTTAAATTATTTAACATAGAGTTAAATCTAATTGATAAGGTTACAATAATAACCTAAACTTGTCTAAATACTATTGGTTGATAGTATTTCGACCCATCCCCACTTTAGCTTCGAAATAAGACCCTTTGGAACCATTATAAACCGATTTTGACTTTAATATAAAATAATATTTTGAGATATTCCTAAGGTGCCCCTCTCCTCCCTTATAAAAGGACACCTCCTCCCCCTCCTCCTCACACCAATTTGAGCATTCAATATCGGCCAACCCCTGACAAAATCTCTTCTCCACTTCCCTAGAAACATCCTAGAGGTTCTGGTCTTCCTCAAAGACCAATTTTAGTGCCCTAAGAGGAGGTCTCAAAGAGGCGCTTCAAAGAAGAGGTAATTCCCGTTACCAATTCTTTCACCTTTATTTATTCTTCCACTTATTCTTCTTAGGTTTTTTCATTATGAAATAATAACAATAGTATCACTCATATACTGATATGTTATTATAAGTATGAAACAATCCTAATTCACCATCTATCTATCCTACAGAAAATGAAATCACCGTGCGTGCGTATGTACGGAATACCGTTTCCACGCCGTGGTGTAATTTGTTTTTCCACCAACACCTTACATGGATGGGTATTATGGTGTAAAGAATAACTATAAATAGTTATTACAACATCATATTGATTCTGATATATTGTATAATCCAATCCAATTCAATTCAATAATTATGGAAATGATATCATCGCTCGTGCGTACGTACGGACTACCGTCTCCACGACGCGATGAGATTCATTCTCCATGTTAACCATTTAAGAATGATTATAAAGTATATATAAGAAATAATAATGAAATATATGACATTATAACTCTACTGGATTTATGTATATATATATATGTATGTCATCTACTTACTTCCATTCAAGACAATAAGGAAAGGAAAACAGCATTCATGCGTACGTACGGACTACCGTCTCCATGAACGGTGTTTTTTCATTTCATTTATCTTTCTATTATATATATATATATACTGAATATATATGATATATAAATCATATTTTATATTCTGGAAGTAAGTAAATCATGATATAAGTAATAATAATGTAAAGAACAACAAGTCAAAACACCTACGATAAATGAAACGATTTTACCCAAAACGCTTCTTTAACATGGAATTTACAAAAGAACGGGTAATATAAAGTCATAAGTGAACCATATATGATATCATAACAATGAATATGATTCTGTAATAAGTAAATGACATTATTTAAATCATTATACAGGAGGTTCGGACACTTACGAAGCAAATCGGACCTAAGGTAAGGGAAATATCACAATCTCATTTTTATCCGAGATTGTTTATACTTTGGCATTTACTGGGGTGTATTTTATCATCCACATCCATGTTTACTCAATATGTAATATTATTTACATACTTGTACAACAGTTTATATCCAATTTTACCCTTTGGTATGTTTTTGTAAAATATATGAAAGGAATATTTTATCGTTTTTCGTACGAGGCACTTTTTGACTTTTCCGACAAAAGTACGAAAGAATGTTTTTTTTAACTTATATGGCATGAATGGATTTTTAAAAAATTATTTCCAAGAAGCTTCCTTTACAAGTTTTCATGTTTATTTTTAATCAAATTCTTTTATTTTAAAGTTGTATGACATGTTATGAAAGGAAAAAATGTTTTTGAAGAAGAAAGGATATTTTCCTCAAGAATGGAGTTCAAGTATTTTATCAAAATTATTTTCCATCTAAGATAATAAAAGGGTTCTGTTTTTATCCCTATTATTACATTGGTTTGATTATGTTTTGATGGAAATATTTTTATGAATTCCTTTATCTTATATGAATTGTTTTATGATGTCATGTTGTTTAAGAATCCCATTTTTATTACATGGGTTACGCTATGATGTATGGTTTATGATTATGTGGAACACATAAGAAAGGATTCATTATGAGATGGGTGGGACCTATATCTCCCTCCAATGCATTGGGTAAAGATTTTATATCTCATGAGATAGAAAGGGCTGGAACGGTAGGTTATACCGGTTCAGTGAAACAGGACTGAAACGAGGGTTACTCGATTCAGAAAGGGACTTTTTCCACTAAGATAGTCTTGGCAATGAGTCTTGACTGACAAGAAATGATTCTCTATGATTATGTGTGAATGCCACAAAGTATCATGTTTTAAGTTATGATTATTGTGATTACATTTCACTTCCATGATTTACCCCATGTTATGAAATTATGATCTATTTTGCAAGTTAAGATTTCCAAAAGTTATGTGCTTATGTATATGATGTGATTGATATTTCTTTTGTTTACCCTTACTGAGCATTTGAGCTCACCCTTTTATGTTTTCTTTTCCCCAGGATATAAAGAAAGGTTTTAGGTATAAAAAAAAGGAAGATCTTTATGGGAGATTTTGAAGATCTTTCACCACGATTAGAATATTATATTCCGAGTTTCCAAAGACACTAAACTATTACGATCCTTGTGTGTGTGTTTTTTGTTATGTACTAAGTATTCCGCAAATGTAATGTAATGTCCATGTACGTTAAGCTTCGGGTCTCTACAGTTGGTATCAGAGGAAAGGTTTAGTCAACCTTTGGAAACTAGGATGCGAGAAATTTAGTGAGATCCCTAGAGATATTTCTAAGGTATGTCTAGGGATGTCCCTAAGGTTAAGTATACGTATAGGTTATAGTACTAGAATTATGCTAACGACCATAGAATTAAACCTAAGATGTTAGATAATGAAGGTACTCCCCCTTTATTATGTTGTTTTCCCTAGCATGATTTTTGCCTCTCACACTATTTTTTTGGGTTTTAGAAAATGGCTAGAAACAAGATGATTCACGATAATGGAGGATATGATAGACAATGGAATGATATTCTTCATGAGAAAACAAATGAAATGGGATTTGGAGGTCCGAACATCATTATTATACCGAATCAGCAATCTCATAATATGATCAATAAAGTTAAATTTGGTAAGATTCCTGACTCGTCTAATAAGCAAAAGATGGAGTTTCATGATGATCATAGAGGAAAGAAAGTTCAATTTCCCCTATGTAAATCATGTGGGAAGAGGCATCAAGGAGAATGTTTCAAAGGAACTGGAAGATGCTTTGGGTGTGGAAAAGAAGGACACAAAGCCAGTAAGTGCAAAGGAAAAGGTTCAGTTAACACCAGGGATGAGGATAATGGTATTGCTACGACATCAACAATGGTTAAATGTTTTAAATGTGGAATGTACGGGCATTATGCAAACCAGTTCCCTAAGGGAAAGTCTCATGAAGAAAATCAGTATGGTCGTATGGGTAGTATTTATGTGGATGATGATGATGAGACTACAAATGATATGTGAGATGAAAGAATTGTTGAAGCTCAGTCAATGGTTTAAGAATGTAGTGGAATGATTACATGTTTATCATGTGTAATGTTGTATAAGTAATCTCATGCTACTATGGAATAAAGAGACATCTATGGATTGTTACACTGTTGTCTTTCCTTGAGTTTTGAAAGTGTATGATTAATGTTACCAGTATCCATGAAAGGTTATTCAGATATTTTTGGAATGTAGATGATATGCGCATAATGAAGGGATAAAGAGAAAATGAAATGTTTGACAGTATTCATGAGCTCATGATTGATATAAGGACTAAGTGATATCATGGTTTGAGTATATAGAATTTTGAGGATTTTGGTATGTGGAAAGTGTTAACTTTTAACTGCATTCAAGTTTTCACTAAGGTTCAATGGGTATTCAAGAGAATACATGATTAAGGACTTTGAATGTTTGGAATGTGACCAACAAAACATATCTTATGATATATGGGGTTCAACAATGGTATTAAATCTCTGGTAATCATTTTCACTATGTTATGAAAGTGGACTGCAGTATTATGGATAAGCCTAAAGACTAGAATGGATTATGTTGGACATAAGTTAGTATTGTTTAAGGATAGAAGTTTTTTCGATATTATTGATGGGATGTTATAGTAATATAGTTTTAGAAAAAGGACAACCTGCAGGACGGGCAACATCCCATCGCGTCGGACAAGGCTGTGGGAATCGAACCCACAACCGAAGTGCGACTGGCCTTTATCGCCTACCACTGGCCTACAGGAAGTCCCTGTTTAGTAGAAACTATTTTTATTATATTAAGCAGTATGATATATGAAGTATAAGTCCATTTTAGGAACCATATATGATTAATCTCACTATATAATGACTTATGTATATTTAATAACATTTTGACCCGTCATTCTATCACATGATCTGTTAACACTTCACGAATAACAAATTCAACTTCATTTATTTAAGAGATGAAGTGGAAATTGTTCAATTCACGAACAACAGTGAGATTGTAACAAAATCATGTAAGTATTTATTTTAATTCATCAACTTTAGGGAAATGATCTTGAAAACCAAAAATGTTGTCCTAGTGCTCTTATATCTGAATAATCAGATGTTACCTTAGATCGTCAAAAATTTATGGCTTTGTGATTGCTAGATTTTCCATAGCCATGTTCTCTACCACACTTCATCAGAACATGATGGTTAGATTTCTCTTCCATATCCATATTTTCACCTATGAGGAAAACCAGTGATTAGTTTATTTGGGTAACCGTTACGTTTCATACTTATGTTTTTAAAGATTGGTTTTTCTATTCCTTTTTACGATGTGGGTTTCGATTAAATAAACTTTCGAATAGTAAACCATTTATAACCCCGACGAATTTCGAGGGCGAAATTCATTTTAAGGGGGGTAGAATGTAACAGCCCGAGATTTTATGAAAACTATTCTTTTTAATTTTATTAATGTCTTGTGTTATACGCTACACCAAAAGGAGCTTGCACAACACGCATCCTTGACTTGCCTTGCATTACACGCATTCGCAACCTTCCTCGATAGCATGTGTAGTACGCAATACTGAGTTTCACAAAACAACGATATGCTATTAAAATATTATTTAAACTAGCTGTTATGAATAGTAATAACCACGTTTTAAAATTTTAGAAATTTTAGCTTTCAAAATGGACTTCATTTTTGGATTCGGAGTATCGAATTTAGCCCAAGGTGAAATTTTGGTACTTTTCGGATAACTTTCATATTCTGATGAATAGTGAAAATTACTAAATTATAATTAAAAACAACTTTTTTTAATCGAAATAATTAATAGTGATAAATTATTAATTTGAGTGGTTTTAAAGTATATTTGGAATATATTTTTACAATCTAATAAAATGTTGGTCATTGGTTGTAATTTCACATTTAAACCAGACATAATCAAGTGTCAATCTTTTGATAGATATTGTTTCTTAAAAACATGCTATTTGCGGGATTTAATTATAAAATTAATTAATGAAACTTCTATGTTATGAATTTGGTAAAATAGACTGCATTTTTGAATTCGGAATATGAAATATAGCTCAGGATGAAATTTTGGCATTGTTCTGAAAAACATCAATTTTTGATGAATAGTGAAACTACTAAGTGGTAGTTAAAAAAACTGACTTTTTCATAAAACGTAATTTTACCGCTTCTGTGAATGGAATTTCAAAAATCCGAGAGACACGGTTGATGTCAGTAAGTAAAATGTGGTTCAATGAGATGAAAATAATTTTTGGTGAATAGTAACTTTTTACTTTTATTTACCACGGTTAAAAGTAAATAGGGTAATTAAGGGTAAGAATGATATTAATATTACCCTAACACATGTCCTAATTCTATTGGACAAGTGTATCTCGACCAACAACAACCTTAAGTGCAAAATATTATCATTTAGTCCCACTTGGATTGGATTAGGACATTTATTATTATTTAATTCAAAGAAGAGTTAAAAGAGTTAAAATCAAAGTTTATTTACTAAAACATTTTTAATATAGGGTTATACATAAGATAAATTCGATTGTAAATATTCATTAGAAATCTAAAAAGATTTCCTACATAATGGTATTTTATTTGTAATTTTTAGACATCAAATAATTTAATTTATTTATGACACAAAGATGATACAGTAATTATCTTATTAATGAAATATTGACATAATTGATATTATAAATACCAAAATAAATGTAATTTTAGTCTTTTTATGAATTACACTAATTTTCTTTGTTAATATGATATATTATTGTTGATTTAATAAACTTGGTTCGAACACATAATTCTGTTATGACTTTCACAAAAATCATATATCAAATAGTGTCAAAATTGACACAAAATAGTTTTTAAATCAAATATTATATTATTAATTGTTATTTTATTCCTAAAAATCTAAGGTTCGGCCAAATGACTTAGATAAGGATATATATATTAATAATAAGCAATTTTGGGTTCGTTTAGAATGTTATAGTAAGTGTATTAACCATATAGTGAAAGAAAACAAAAAGACACGGTAAAAGTTAAATTATTTAACTTAGAGTTAAATCAAATTGATAAGGTTAAAATAATAACCTAAACTTGTCTAAATACTATTGGTTTATAGGATTTCGACCCATACCTACTTTAGCTTCGAAATAAGACCCTTTGTAACCATTATAAACCGATTTTGACTTTAATATAAAATAATATTTTGAGATATTCCTAAGGTGCCCCTCTCCTCCCTTATAAAAGGACACCTCCTCCCCCTCCTCCCCACACCAATTTGAGCATTCAAGCTCGGCCAACCCCTGCCAAAATATCTTCTCCACTTCCCTAGAAACATCCTATAGGTTCCGGTATTCCTCAAAGACCAATTTTAGTGCCCTAAGAGGAGGTCTCAAAGAGGCGCTTGAAAGAAGAGGTAATTCCCGTTACCAATTCTTTCACCTTTATTTCTTCTTCCACTTCCTATTATTAGGTTGTTTCATTATGAAGTAATAACAATAGTATCACTCATACACTGATATGTTATTATAAGTATGAAACAATCCTAATTCACCATCTATCCATCCTACAGAAAATGAAATCACCGCGCGTGCGTACGTACGGAATACCGTCTCCATGCCGTGGTGTAATTTGTTTTTCCACCAACACCTTACATGGATGGTTATTATGGTGTAAAGAATAACTATAAATAGTTATTACAACATCATACTGATTCTGATATATTGTATAATCCAATCCAATTCAATTCAATAATTATGGAAATGATGTCATCGCTCGTGCGTACGTACGGACTACCGTCTCCACGACGCGATGAGATTCATTCTCCATGTTAACCATTTAAGAATAATTATAAAGTATATATAAGAAATAATAATGAAATATATGACATTATAAAGCTACTGGATTTATGTATATATATATATATGTATGTCATCTACTTACTTCCATTCAAGACAATAAGGAAAGGAAAACAGCGTTCATGCGTACGTACGGACTACCGTCTCCATGAACGGTATTTTTTCATTTCATTTATCTTTCTATTATATATATATATATATACTGAATATATATGATATATAAATCATATTTTATATTCTGGAAGTAAGTAAATCATGATATAAGTAATAATAATGTAAAGAACAACAAGTCAAAACACCTACGATAAATGAAACGATTTTACCCAAAACGCTTCTTTAACATGGAATTTACAAAAGAACGGGTAATATAAAGTCATAAGTGAACCATATATGATATCATAAAAATGAATATGATTCTGTAATAAGTAAATGACATTATTTAAATCATTATACAGGAGGTTCGGACACTTACGAAGCAAATCGGACCTAAGGTAAGGGAAATATCACAATCTCATTTTTATCTGAGATTGTTTATACTTTGGCATTTACTGGGGTGTATTTTATCATCCACATCCATGTTTACTCAATATGTAATATTATTTCCATACTTATACAATAGTTTATATCCAATTTTACCCTTTGGTATGTTTTTGTAAAATATATGAAAGGAATATTTTATCGTTTTTCGTACGAGGCACTTTTTGACTTTTCCGACAAAAGTACGAAAGAATGTTTTTTTTAACTTATATGGCATGAATGGATTTTTAAAAAATTATTTCCAAGAAGCTTCCTTTACAAGTTTTCATGTTTATTTTTAATCAAATTCTTTTATTTTAAAGTTGTATGACATGTTATGAAAGGAAAAATGTTTCTGAAGAAGAAAGGATATTTTCCTCAAGAATGGAGTTCAAGTATTTTATCAAAATTATTTTCCATCTAAGATAATAAAATGGTTCTGTTTTTATCCCTATTATTACATTGGTTTGATTATGTTGTTATGGAAATATTTTTATGAATTCCTTTATCTTATATGAATTGTTTTATGATGTCATGTTGTTTAAGAATCCCATTTTTATTACATGGGTTACGCTATGATGTATGGTTTATGATTATGTGGCACACATAAGAAAGGATTCATTATGAGATGGGTGGGACCTATATCTCCCTCCAATGCATTGGGTAAAGATTTTATATCTCATGAGATAGACAGGGCTGGAACGGTAGGTTATACCGGTTCAGTGAAACAGGACTGAAACGAGGGTTACTCGATTCAGAAAGGGACTTTGTCCACTAAGATAGTCTTGGCAATGAGTCTTGACTGAAAAGAAATGATTCTCTATGATTATGTGTGAATGCCACAAAGTATCATGTTTTAAGTTATGATTATTGTGATTACATTTCACTGCCATGATTTACCCCATGTTATGAAATTATGATCTCTTTTTTAGGTTAAGATTTCCAAAAGTTATGTGCTTATGTATATGATGTGATTGATATTTCTTTTGTTTACCCTTACTGAGCATTTGAGCTCACCCTTTTATGTTTTCTTTTCCCCAGGATATAAAGAAAGGTTTTAGGTATAAAAAAAAGGAAGATCTTTATGGGAGATTTTGAAGATCTTTCACCACGATTAGAAGATTATATTCCGAGTTTCCAAAGACACTAAACTATTACGATCCTTGTGTGTGTGTTTTTTGTTATGTACTAAGTATTCCGAAAATGTAATGTAATGTCCATGTACATTAAGCTTTGGGTCTCTAAAATTATGATTCTGGAATAATTCAATAACATTATTTAAATCATTATATAGGAGGTTCAGACACTTACGAGGCAAATCAGACCTAAGGTAAGGGAAATATCACAATCTCATTTTTATCCGAGATTGTTTATAATTTGGCATTTACCTGGGTGTATTTTATCATACACATCCATGTTTCCACAATATTTAATATTATTTCCATCCACCTACAATTTATTAAATCCAATTTTACCCTTCGGTGAGTTTTTAGTAAAGGAAATAAAAAGAATCTTTTGTCGTTTTTCGTACGACGTACTTTTTGACTTTTCTGACAAAAGTACGAAGAATGTTTTTTTAACTTATATGGCATGAATGGATTTTTAAAAAATTATTTCCAAGAAGCTTCCTTTACAAGTTTTCAAATTTATTTTTAATCAACTTCTTTTAGTTTATAATTGTACGGCATGTTAATAAAGGAAAAGTGTTTTTGAAGCAGAAAGGATATTTTACTCAAGAATGGAGTTCAAGTGTTTTATCAAAATTATTTTCCATCAAAGATAATAAAGGGTTCATTTTTTATCCCTATTATTACATTTATTTGATTATGTTGTGATAGAATTATATTTTTATGAATTCCTTTATCTTATATGAATTGTTTTATGATGTCACAATGTTTAAGATTCCCATTTTTATTACATGGGTTATGCTATGATGTATGGTTTTCTAATTTTGTGGCACACATAAGAATGGTATCATTATGAGATGGGTGGGACCTATATCTCCCTCCAATGAATTGGGTAATGATTTTATATCTCATGAGATAGACATGGCTGGAACGGCAGGTTAAACCGGTTCAGTGAAACAGGACTGAAACGAGGAGTGAACTCGGTTCAAAAATGGACTTTGTCCACTATGATAGTCTTGGAAATGAGTCTTGACTAACAAGAAATTATTCTCTATGATTATGTGTGTATTCCACAAAGTTTAATGTTTTAAGTTATGATTATTGGGATTACATTTCACTACTATGATTTATCCCATGTTATGAAATTATTATTTCTTTTGCAGGTTAAGATTTCCAAAAGTTATGTTCTTATGTATATGATGTGATTGATATTTCTTTTTTTTACCCTTACTGAGCATTTGATCACACCCTTTTGTATGTTTTATTTCCCCAGGTAAGGAAGAAGGTTATTAAGTAGGATATTCCAAAAAGGGACTCTAGATATGATGAAATAAGTGGGAGGCAAAGTAGATGCTTTATGAACTAGTTGTTTATGATTCCCAGTTTCAAAAGACTCTATACCTATACGGTCATTTCCTGGTTTTTTTATATGTTGTAATAAGTGTGCTTCAATTTTGATGTAATAACAATTTATGTAAAGTATGGGTTGTTATATTTGGTATTAGAGGAAAGATATAGTCAACCTTTGGAAACTAGGATGTGAAAGCCTTAGTAAGAACCCTAAGGATAACTCTAAGCATAGAACACAATCTTAGTGTTTTAGAAATGAACATGAATAACCTAGGATAAGACCTTAAGTGTGAAATTTTATACTTGATTATGTGATTTTCCTATTATAATTAGTGTTGCTCACACTATTTTTCTTGGTTTTAGTCAATGGCTGGAACCCGAAGGAACCGTGTTAATGCGGAATGCGACGGGCAATGCAGTGATTGTCCCCCGGAGCAACCAAACGTTATGGGAGCCAGAATTCAAAATCTTGTAGCCATGCTCACACAACATTCTCAAGCTATGAATCATGCAGGACGTCTAAACGAGCAAATGAAGGAGCAACATTCTATTGAATCCTTCATGAGGCAGCGTCCACCTTCTTTCAGCGGGTCTACTGATCCATTAGTTGTTGAACAATGGATTAGTACTACTAAAAATATATTTTCAGTTCATCAATGTTCTGAACATGATAAAGTCATCCTAGCAGTGTATCATTTGGAAGGAGATGTTGATCAATGGTGGAATCTTATTAAGAATACGAGGCAAAGGGATGAAATTGAGTCCATGTAATGGGACGAGTTCAAGAACTTATTTTTCAATAAGTACTTCCCTCGTATTCTCCGAACAAAGATAGAGAAAGAGTTTCTTGAACTGAAGCAAAAGGATGATGAATCTGTTGGTCTTTATGAATCAAATTTTACAAGACTTGCAAGGTACGCTTCTCGTATTATTATCCAACATGAGAGTAAGATCGATCGATTCTTTAGTGGCTTAAAAATAAGTCTTTGAAGGGTGTTAGCCATAAGGGACTTCAATAGCTATGAGGAAATCATTCGATGTGATCTCAAAGTCGAGATGGAGATTGAAGTAACCCATCAGTCATATGGGTTTGATAAGAAGAGGAAAATGGAATTCAAAGGAAAATCTAAAGAGCACACTGAAAATAAGATGAGCTTTCCCTTATGCTCAAAGTGTGGAAAGAAACATGGAGGGTGTTGTCTTAAAGGGACAAGTAAATGTTTCAAATGTCGAAAGGAAGGTCATCGGGCATTTGAATGCCATAATGATGGGAAGAATATGTCTAATAATGAAAGAAAAGTAAGGGATACACAGAATGACCCTTCTACACTTCAATGTTTCAAGTGCAAGGAGATAGGGCATTATGCCAATAAATTCCCAAATCCAAGGGTTGATTATGATGGTCTACATCAACATACTCTTAAGGCTAAAGACAAAGGAAAGTCACATGCAATTTCTATCAGCGATGTGGAGTACGATAACGATGTGGTGAAAGGTACACTTACCATCCACTCTAAAGTAGTAAATGTTTTATTTGATTCTGGATCCACCCACTCCTTTATTTCTGAAGAATTTTCCAAGGATATCACCATATTACCTCAACAGTTAGATGTTGAGTTAGCTGTTACAACCCCTAATGGCACAACAGTCGCATCAAAAGTTTATAATTCTTCTCCGATTGAAGTTTGTGGGAAAGTGCTTCTGAAAAATCTTGTGATCCTTCCTATAGTATAATTTGATGTGATTCTTGGCATGGATTGGCATTCTCTACATGGAGCCCATATCAATTGCCAAAGAAGGTAAGTCACATTTCATATTCCAGATCAATCTATGATCTTCTATCGATGCAAGGATGAACATAACCTTCCAGTGTAAATTTCTTCCATTTTATGGGTATTGATTCCACTAAATGAAGGTTATTTATCTCAAATGGTTGGTGAGAAACTCACGATTAAGAATATTCCCATTGTACGGGAGTTTGATGATGTCTTTCTGGAGGAATTACCGGGTCTTCCACCGAATCGTGAAGTTTAGTTTTCAATAGAACTCGTACCGGATGCTTTTCTTATTTCAAAGACACCTTATAGAATGGCCCCAATTGAGTTGCAGGAATTGAAGAAGAAACTCCAAGAGAATCTTGATAAGGGGTTAATATGCCCAAGTGCATCACCTTGGGGAGCACCTATTCTGTTTGTTAAGAAGAAAGATGGATCAATGAGACTCAACATTGATTATCGAGAACTTAACAAGATCACTATCAAGAACAAATATCCTCTCCCATGCATTGATGACCTATTTGACCAACTACGCGGAGCTCAATACTTTTCCAAGATTGATCTTCGTTCAGGTTATCATCAATTAAGGGTAAAAAGGGAGGATATACCAAATACGGCTTTCCTTACAAGGTATGGACACTATGAATTTATAGTGATTCCATTTGGTCTTACTAATGCCCCTGCTATCTTCATGGATCTAATGAATAGAGTCTTTAGAGACTATCTTAATCAATTTGTGGTAGTCTTTATAGATGATATTCTTGTCTATTCAAAGAGTAAGGAAGAACATGAAGATCACTTGAGAATTATGTTGAAGACCCTGAGAACGGAGAAGCTTTATGCCAAATTTACCAAGTGTGAATTTTGGTTTCAAAAAGTTTCATTTTTGGGTCACATAATCTCAAAAGAGGGGATATATGTGGATCCAGCAAAAACAGAGGTTATCAAAAGATGGTCGAGACCAACAACAGTAACTGAGATCCGAATTTTTCTTGGTTTGGCTGGATATTATCGATGTTTTTTGAAGGATTTTTCATGATTATCTAATCCACTCACCCTGTTGACTCGGAAAGGAGTTAAGTTTGTTTGGACGGAGAAATTTGAAGAGAATTACAAGGAGTTGAAAAGAAGGTTATCCAGTGCACCTGTGCTCACACTGCCTTGTAGTGGAGAAAGGTTTGTGATCTACAGTGATGCATCTAAGAAGGGTTTGGGGTGTGTTCTTATGAAAAATGATATGGTGATAGCTTATTCCTCACGACATTGAAAATACATGATCAAAATTACCCAACTCATGATTTGGAGTTAGCTGCGGTAATCTTTGCATTAAAGATTTGGAGGCATTACCTTTATGGTGAGAGGTGTGATATTTATACGGATCATAAAAGTTTAAAGTATATTTTCACACAAAAGGAGCGGAATATGCGCCAAAGAAGATGGTTGGAGCTGATTAAGGATTACGACTGCTCAATTCATTACCACCCTGGGAAAGCAAACAAGGTGGAAGATGCATTAAGTCGACAAGACCATGATAGTTTATCCATGATTAGGATCACAAAAGATCCAATATTTATGGATTTACAAAGGATGGATCTTGGAATTATAATGAAAGGGGAAAAATCGAATCTTTCTCAAATGAATGTTCAAACATCTATACATGTGAAGATTAAAGAGGCACGGAAAGAAGATTTTGAGTTACAAAATAAGGTGAGAAATTTTCCTGAATTCAACCTTGATTGTGATGGGATAATAATGTTCAGGAATCGGGTTTATGTTCCTCCCATCCTCGAATTAAAGAAGGAGCTGCTGGATGAGGCTCATAGTTCTTCATTCTCTATTCATCCTGGAAGCACGAAGATGTATAGGGACCTGAAAGAGTACTTCTGGTGGGATGGCATGAAAAGAGATGTTGCTGAATATTTCTCTCGATGCTTGGTTTGTCAACAAGTTAAAGCTGAGAGACAGAAGTCTAAGGGGATGTTACAACCATTACCCATACCCGAATGGAAATGGGAAAACATCAATATGGACTTTGTCACAGGAATTCCTAAAACGTCCAAAGGCAATAATGCTATATGGGTCATAGTGGATCGTCTTACAAAGTCTGCACACTTCATTGCTATTAGAGAGGATTTCTCTCTAGATCAGCTTGTTAAGATGCATGTAAAGGAAGTGGTAAGATTGCATGGAGTACCACTTTCTATTATATCTGATCGGGATCCAAGATTTACCTTGATGTTATGGCGAAGTCTTTAGCATACTTGGGATACAGAGTTGAGTTTCAGCACTGCTTATCATCATCAGACAGACGGTCAGTCTGAGAGAACAATTCAAACTCTAGAAGATATGTTGAGAGCTTGCTCTATGGATTTCAAATGTGGTTTGGATCAACACCTACCTTTGGTGGAATTTTCTTATAATAATATCTTTCACTCCAGTATTCAGATGGCTCCTTATGAAGCTCTCTATGGAAAGAAATGCAGGACTCCAACTTCCTGGGATGATGTTGGGGAAAGAAATCTATTTGGACCCGATCTCGTTGATGAAATGGTAGAAAAGGTCAGATCTATTCAACAACACATAAGAGCAGCTCAGAGTCGACAGAAAAGTTATCCCGACAACCGAAGAAAAGACCTAGAGTTTGAAGTAGGTGATAAAGTTTTCTTAGGAATATCTCCCTGGAAGAGGGTCATGAGATTTGGAAAGAAGGGGAAGTTGAGCCCTAGATATATCGGTCCTTTCGAAATACTGGATTGTGTTGGGAAGGTAGATTACCGATTGGCTCTTCCACCAAATCTCTCTCAAGTTCAAGATGTGTTCCATGTATCTCTCCTTAGAAAGTACATACCTTATCCTTCACATGTACTCAGCTTAGAAGTTGTACCGCTGGAGCAGGATCTTTATTTTGAAGAACAGCCGATAGAGATTATGGATCATAGAGAAAAAGTCCTATGAAACAAGACCACTCGATTGTTGAATGTTTTATGGAGGAACCACCAATTAGAAGAAGCTACATGGGAGCTTGAGGATATGATGAGGGAGAGGTATCCCCATCTGTTTGTTACAAAGTGACGAATTTCGAGGGTGAAATTCATTTTAAGGGGGGTAAAATGTAACACCCGAGACTTTTATGTTATATAAATCATCAATGGAATCTTTTTCTACTCACAACACTTGCTTGGCTTGCTTTACACAAAATCACGACCTTCCTCGATAGCTTGCGTCGTACGCAATACCGAGTTTCACTAAACAATGATATGCTAATAAAATATTATTAAAACTAGCCATTATGAATAGTAATAACCACTTTTTGAAATTTTATAAATTTTATTTTTCAAAATGGACTTCATTTTTGGATTCGGGATATCGATATTATCCTAGGGTAAAATTTTGTTAATTTTCTGAAAACTTTCAATTTTTGATGAATAGTTAAACCACTAAGTGGTAGTTAAAAATCTGAATTTTTCATAAAACTTAATTTTACCACTTCTGTGAGTGGAATTTCAAAAATACAAGAGACACGGTTGATGTCAGTAAGTAAAATGTGGTTCAATGAGATGAAAATAATTTTTGGTGAATAGTAACTTTTTACTTTTATTTACCACGGTTAAAAGTAAATAGGGTAATTAAGGGTAAAAATGATATTATTATTACCCTAACACATGTCCTAATTCTATTGGATAAGTTTAATTCGACCAAAAACAAACTTAGGAATAAAATATGACCATTTAGGCCCACTTGGATTAGATTAGGACAATTATTATTAATTTATTTAAAGAAGGGTTAAAATAGTTAAAATCAATGTTTAATAAGTAAATAATTTTTAATATAAGGTTATTTATAAGATAAATTCGACTATAAATATTCATTAGAAAGATAAAAATATTTCCTACATAATGGTATTTTATTTGTAATTTTTAGACATTAAATAATTTAATTTATTTATTACACAATGATGATGCAGTAATTATCTTATTAATGAAATATTGAAATAATTGATGTTATAAATACCCAAATAAATGTAATTTGAGACTTTTTATGAATTACACTAATTTTATAGGTTAATATGACATGTTATTATTGATTTAATTATCTTTTTTCGAACTAATCATTCTGTTATGATTTTCACAAAAATCAATTACTAAATAGTGTCAAAATTGACATAAAATAGTTTTTAAAATAAATATTATATTATTAATTGTTATTTTATTCATAAAAATATAAGGTTCAGAAAAATGACTTATATAAGATTATATATATTAATAATAAACAACTTGGGGTTCTTTTGGATTTTTATAGTAAGTTTATTAACCTTATAGTGTAAGAACACAAGAAGACACGGTAAAAGTAAAATTATTTAACTTAATGTTAAATCTAAATGATAAGGTCAAAATAGGAACCTAAACTTGTCTAAAAACTATTGGATGAGAGGATTTAGACACATCCCCACCTTAGCTGTGAAATAAATCAATTTGGAGCTATTTAAAACCGAATGTGGCTTTATAATAAAATAATGTTTTTAGTTATTACAAAGGTGCCCCTCTCCTCCCTTATAAAAGGGCACCTCGTCCCTCTCTTCCTCACAACACTTTGAGACTTCAAGCTCGGCCAACCCCTGACACTTTCTCCTCTCCACTTCCCTAGAGACATCCTAGAGGTCCTGGTCATCTTCAATGACCAATTTTAGTGCTCTAAAAGGAGGTATCAAAGAATCACTTCAAAGAAGAGGTAATGTCCGTTACCGATTCTTTCATATTTATTTCTTCTTGCACTTATTCTTCTTTAGTTTTTTCATTATGAAGTAATAACATCAGTATCACTCATATACTGATATGTTATTATAAGTATGAAACAACCCTATTTCACAATCTATCCATCCTACGGAAAATGAAATCACCGCGCATGCGTACGTACGGAATACCGTCTCCACGCCGTGGTGTAATCTAATTTCCACCACCACCTTACTTGGATGGGTATAATAGTGTAAATAATGACTATATATGATTATTTTAAAGTGATATTTATTCTGAAATAGTATACATACAATCCAATACAATTCCATGATCATGGGAACGATATCATCGCTCGTGCGTACGTACGGAATACCGTCTCCACAATGTGATGTGACTCGTTCTACATGATATTCATTGCATAATGATTATATAATTGAATTGAATTAATGAATATGATATATATTACACTAATAACATTATTTAAATGATGTATCTATAACCTAAAGAGAAGAATAATAATTTATTCGACAAAACACGCATAAGAACAAAAAGTAATAAACACCAGAATAACAAGTTGTAATGAAATATTACAAATAAGAAGCTATGAATATGACCATATATGATATAATAACAATAATTGTGATTCTGGAATAAGTTAATAACATTATTTAAATCATTATAAAGGATGTTCGGACACTTACGAGGCAAATCGGACCTAAGGTAAGGGAAATATCACAATCTCATTTTTATCCGAGATTGTTTACACTTTGGCATTTACTAGGGTGTATTTTATCATCCACATCCATGTTTCCTCAATATGTAATATTATTTCCATCCACCTAAAATTGGTTAAATCCAATTTTACCCTTCGGTGAGTTTTTAGTAAAGGATATAAAAGGAATGTTTTGTCTTTTTTCGTACGAGGTACTTTTTGACTTTTCCGACAAAAGTACGAAGAATGTTTTTTTTAACTTATATGGAATGAATGGATTTTTAAAACATTATTTCCAAGAAGCTTCCTTTACAAGTTTTCAAGTTTATTTTTAATCAACTTCTTTTAGTTTATAATTGTACGACATGTTAAGAAAGGAAAAGTGGTTTTAAAGCAGAAAGGATATTTTTCTCAAGAATGGAGTTCAAGTGTTATATCAAAATTATTTTCTATCTAAGATAATAAAGGGTTCAGTTTTTATCCCTATTATTACATTGATATGATTATGTTGTGATGGGATTATATTTTTATGAATTCCTTTATCTTATATGAATTGTTTTATGATGTCATAATGTTTTAGATACGCATTTTTTTACATGGGTTATGCTATGATGTATGGTTTTCTGATTTTGTGGCACACATAAGAATGGTATCATTATGAGATGGGTGGGACCTATATCTCCCTCCAATGCATTGGGTAAAGATTTTACATCTCATTAGATATACATGGCTGGAATGGCAGGTTAAACCGGTTCAGTGAAACAGGACTGAAACGAGGAGTGAACTCGGTTCAGAAATGGACATTGTCCACTAAGATAGTCTTGGAAATGAGTCTTGACTAACAAGAAATTATTCTATATGATTATGTGTGTATGTCACAAAGTTTCATGTTTTATGTTATGATTATTGGGTTTACATTTCACTACTATGATTTATCCCATGTTATGAAATTATGATTTCTTTTGCAGGTTAAGATTTCCAAAAGTTATGTTCTTATGTATATGATGTGATTGATATTTATTTTGTTTACCCTTACTGAGAATTTGAGCTCACCCTTTTGTATGTTTTATTTCCCCAGGTCAGGAAGAAGGTTATTAAGTAGGATATGCCAAAAAGGAACTCTAGATATGATGAAATAAATGGGAGTCAATGTAGTTGCTTTATGAACCAGTTGTTTATGTTTCCCAGTTTCTAAAGACTCTATACCTATATGGTCCTTTCCTAGTTTTGTTATATGTTGTAATAATTGTGATTCAATTTTGAAGTAATTACAATGTATGTAACGTATGGGTCTTTATAAAGAGTGTACCATGTAATAGTACATTTTAAGAAAGAATGCAATCACGATGTGAAATGATGTTCAAAGTGTAAAATGCACTAAAATGGTATTTATGAATAACAAATCACATGAAAAATGTATAAATTAACAATGAATATTATCCTCTTCCAGTGGATAATCACACCCCCCAACATGAGTTTTTCTAGTCCCGAACAAACTATTTCTCAAAAATATGGAATTTGAATTCTCTTTTCCAAAAACATTTAATACACATTTCTCAGCCAAAAATATCATACCAAACAATTATGAAACCCATATAAATCATTTAAAACAATCTATTTCCATAGTCATATCCCATGCCCAATCCCATTATTTTGTTCAAATTCATCTCCATATTTCATCCAAATTCAATTAATCATGATGAAGTGTTGTGCGTCACAATAGACAAGGGGGATCATTTTCATCCGAGGTAGAAAAGAAGGAAGCGCTAGGAGAAATCAAATTTTAATATTAAGATGAGTACTCTTTTTTTTGGAAATTCTTTCCATAGTAATTGAAATTGAACTCAATCGAGTAACCGATGTAGCAAGACTTTTCCGATGACTCCCAGGCTCAAAGACCATAGGGCACCAAGTGAAGCTCACATACTCGGGCATCATCTCGAGTTAACTCAATCAAAAACAAATTCAAATTACCAAAAATAGAGATAAATACCAAACTTCGGGCCAGACAACTATGGAGTCACGATCCCCAAGTGTCGAAAGCCACGTATTAGGTCGATTCATTGCTCTACATGCAATTTATTTTTTTAATACTCATGTTAAAATTAAAATGATCACCAAACCTATTCCATTTATTATGGACACCAAGAATTCAAACTAATACCCCGCAATCTATAGGATGTGCATTTTGTTTTTTTTAAATAATGGATGAAAATATAAATGGTGAAAAATCACATCGGACAACCTCAATTTCCAAAATCTATGCACATGAACATAAACATGCATTAAAATCAGAATCAAGGCATTAAAAATTATTTTATATCCAATTTTAGAGTTTTCAATGTGTGTTATCATGTTCAAGGTTAATGAAATTTTTCCTTCCACACATTTTTTTGCACACAAGATCAAAAAAAAATTTATATCCCCCCCCCCTCAAACATAGAATAACATTGTCCCCAGTGTTTAAAGAAAAGAAAATTTATAAGGGGGTAGGAGAGGAGTTCGAAGAGGAAATTGAAAATGATAAACATGGAACGAATTCACCTGATTTTTGAAGTTGAAGTTCATGATGCCTCAGATTACTCCTTTGATCTCTTGGGAGATGTAGGCACCTCCTTGATTGAACATGTATCACCCAAAATAGTCCCTGAACCATACAAAGAAGAACAAAACAGACAAAACAAACAACACAACAATTTATTTAATTCCAAGTATCATCATTTTTATGGTTTTCCATAATTATTTTTAAATCAAACTAATGATACATTGTCTTATTTTAAATTTATAGGTAAGGTATTACTCAGGGATCACGCCACGTGACACGGGTGAATATGGTGCTCCCCCTTCATACCCATCATTAATAATTAAAGAAAAAATAGGACAACTTTCTCAAGTTCTAATTAAATAAAATAAAACATGAAAACCACGGGTTGCCTCCCGTGTAGCGCTTTTGTTTAACGTCTCTAGCTCGACTTAAACCCCCTAATTGTTTATTTATTTTCCTAATCCAAGGTTGGTTAACACAAGTCTTCAATAACATCCTATTTTTGAAATGGTTCAATGAATTGTTTGACTCTATGGCCATTAACTTTAAAGGTTTGACCATTGGTGGGATCTTGAATTTCTACAACCCAATGGGAGTACACCTTATGCACTATGTATGGGCCTGAACATCTAGAACTCAACTTTACCGGGTGTAGATGAAGTTTAGAACTATACAAAAGAATTTTTTTACTTGGTAAAATGTGTTTTTCTTTAAGATTTCAAGATTGGTACGCTTGTACTTTAGCTTTATTGATCCTTGAATTCTCATAAGCCTCCATCATAGTTTCCTCATGTTCATTGATATCTAATTTCCTTTTTGTTTCGGCCAATGAGAGGTCATAATTCACTTTCTTAATTTTCTAAAAGGCCTTGTGTTCAATCTCCACTGGAAAATTTCATGCTTTACCATAAACCAAACTATATGGGGACATTCCTAAAATGGTTTTAAAAGCAGTTTGATAGGCCCAAGAAGCATCTAACAGTTTGTTTGACCAATATTTCCTAGATGGTTTAACTGTTTTCTCAAAAATTTGTTTTATTTCTCGATTAGCTAACTCATCTTGACCATTAGTTTATGGGTGGTAAGAAGATGAAACTTTGTGAGAAATTCCATACTTGTCCATGGGTGATGAGAATGGATGATTACAAAAATGAGTTCCATGATCACTAATGATAGCCCTAGGAATTCCAAATCTAGAGAGTATATTTTCCTTGAGAAATCTAATCTGATTTTTATGATCATTATATTTTGTAGGAATCACATCAACCCATATTGAGACATAGTTGACAGATAAAATAATGTGCAAATATTCCCTAAATTTTGGGAAGGGACCCATGAAATCGATTCCCTAGCAGTCAAAGATTTCAATCACTAAGATGGGAGTGAGTGGCATTTGATTTCTTTTTGTGATGGACCCTACATGTTGACACTTAGGAAAACATTGAAAAAAAGAGTAGGAGTCCCTTGGCAGGGTCGTCTAGAAGAGACCACTCTGAAGAACCTTAGAATATGTTTTCTTGGAGGAAAAGTGACCTACACATGCCTCACTATGATAGAATTTAAGGATAGACTCTTGTTTAGATTCTAGGATACACCTCCTAATAACTTGGTCAGGGAAGAACTTATAGAGGTATGGATCATCAAACACATAGTGTCTAACATCATAAAGAAATTGCCTTCGATCTTGACTCCCTAAGAATTTTATAATGACTCCTGTAACTAAGAAATTTTCTATGTCGGAATACCACAGGCAGTCACTCACAGATTATAGGTGTTCATCAGGAAATGAATCAGACACAAAAAGGTGATTTTAATTGTCTTAGAATTACATCCTAGAGAGGTGATCAGTTGCAACATTTCCAATGCCCTTTTTATCCTTGATTATGATGTCAAATTAGTGTAAGAGATGGACCCACCTAATCAGTCTAGCCTTAGAATCTAGTTTTTGGAATAGGTATTTTAGTGTAGAATGGTCAGTGAACACATAGATGGGGGATCCTAATAGGTAGGACCTAAACTTATCTAAGGAAAACACAATAGTGATTAACTCCTTTTTAGTGGTGGAGTAGTTGATTTGGGAATCAGTTAAAGATTTTCTTGCATAAGCTATGACATAAGGATTTTTATCACAACGTTGTCATAATACAGCTTATACAGCAAAGTCACTGGAATCACACATAATTTTTAAGGAAGGTTCCAATTTAGAGATTTCATAATGGTAGGAGAGGTGAGAGAGGATTTGAGGATTGATAATGAACCCTCATAGCTTTCTGTCCAAACAAATGGAGCATCCTTTATTAAGAGAGCACAAAGGGGAAGGGAGATTGAACAAAATTCCTTGATGAATTTTCTATAGATACCAACATGTCCTAAGAAAGACCTCAATTCCTTGATAGTTTTGGGTGATGTAAGGTAATTAATGATGTCAACCTTGTATTTATCAACTTCAATCCCCCTACCTGAGACCAGATGGCCTAGAACTAGTCCCTCTTTAACCATGAAATGGAATTTTTCCCAGTTTAGGACCAGATTCTTCTCTTCACATCTTGACAAGACTCTCTCCACATTCCTCATACATCCCTCAAATTTATCCCCAAATATAGTGAAGTCATCCATGAAGACCTCAAGGAAATCCCCTACCATGTCTAAGAATATTCCCATCATGCACCGCTGGAAGGTTCCATGGGAATTTCATAACCCGAAGGGCATGCGTTTGAAAGAAAAGGTATCGATAGGACATGTGAATGTAGTCTTCCCTTGATCCTATAGGGAGACCTCATTTTTATTATACCCTAAGTACCCATCTAATAAATAGTAGAAGGCCTGACCCGCCACTCTCTCATTGACTTGGTCAAAGAATTGTAATGGGAAATGCTCCTTCTTGGTGAATGAGTTTAGCTTCCTATAGTCAATGAAGACCCTCCATCCACTACTCACCCTAGTTGGAAGAATCTCTCCATCCATATTGGTTATCACTGTGATTCCTGCCTTCTTGGGAACCACTTGTATTGGGCTGACCCACTCACTCTAAACTATGGGATATATATTACCAGCTTTTAACAATTTCATAAGTTCCTTCCGTACTACCTCCGTGAAATTAGAATTGAGTCTCTGTTGAGGTTGATGACATGGCTTTGAATCAGATTCTAGAATAATCCTATGAGTCCCTATTAGGGGGCTAATCCTAGGAAAATCAGATAGGGTCCAACCAATGTCTTTCTTAGTTTTCTTAAGGACATCTAAAATCATCTTCTCATTATTGGCTTCAAGAAAAGAAGAAATGACAATTGGTTGTGTTTGATTTTATTTTATGAAGGCATACTTGAGTGTAGTGGGAAGTTCCTTCAGTTAAAGATTACGTTGTTTCAGAATTTCAGTAGAATATTGGGACATTGGATCAAGATCTATTTTGTTTCCTAGAGTTTTAGATAGAATCGAATTCCCATGTGTAGAAATTTCAGCAACAATATTGGTTTGATCAGATTTAGGGAAGTAAGATTGATTGGTCTCAATGAAAGTTGTTTCCTGAAAGGTTTCATTGATTGTTGGACCTAAGACTTCATCATAAGATAAATTTGAAAATGATTCAATCCAAGGAGATAAAATTCCTTCATGTGAAAAAAGGAAATCAATCTCATCCTAACATAAAAATCCATCAAATATTCCTTAAGTTTCTATGGATTCATTATCAATGCTTCCTATCATGTTTACTTCATGAATTTCCTCATCATCCCCTATTTGTGATCTTTCATTATATATGTTTAAGTCTAGACTCATGTTTCCAAAGGTGATGGTCATGTTCCCATTTCAAACTCGGATAACAGAGTAGATTTTTGCAAGGAAAGGATGACCAAGGATGATTGGGGTTTGTTCCTTATTTCCTATGTTTGGATGGTTTTCAAGGACAATGAAGTCAGCAGGGTAGATAAAGTTTCCAACCTCTACCAGAATGTCCTTTAAAATCATCTTTGGAACCCTAATGCTACAACCAGCAAGTTGAAGTGAGATAAATGTGGTTTGGAGATCTTCTAGGCCTAATTGGAAGTACACAGCATAGGGGATGAGATTGACACTAGAACCATTGTCACATAAGGCCTTGACAACTTTGCTCTCTCCTAGTTCAACATTGATGTAAGGGCAACCTGGATATTTCAACTTAGGAGGAATGGTCCCTTGAATGGTGGTACTCTCATTAGCAGCCAAAAGGACTTGGTTTTTATGTGAAAAATTTCTTTTAAAAGTGCAAAAGTCCTTAAGGTACTTTGAGTAGTCCGGTATGGTTTGGATGTCATCTAGAAGGGGAATGTTCAACTTGACTTGTGAGAAGATTTACCTTAATGTTTCACTCAATTTAGGCTTGGTTTTCCCCCTCATGCGTTGAGGAAATGGTGCAGGTTGTGGGGTTGTTTGTTGAAGAGTTGTTTCTTTCACATTATTATCAGTTTCTTCTGTTTGATCTTCTGGTTCATTTGAATTCTCATTAGATTTTGAAGCTTCACATGGTTTCCGACTTATTTTTTCAGGTTATTCAATTTATTTCCCACTTCTTAGAACAGTCACAGCCTTTAGTTGTTCTTGAGTTATTTGAGTACAACTTGACTCTCCCCTTAAAGTTGAGGATGGTATCTCCTGAGTAGGCATGGGTGCCTTTCCAGTTTTGATGGTTTCAAGTTCTTTTTTAAGGGAAGAGACTTCCAAGTTCATCCTCTGCATTTGTTTGCACAATTGTTCTCGTAGGCTTTGTGGAATAGTTTGGGTTGGTGGTTGAGAAGATTGGTTTATCTAGGGGGGATATTTTGGAGGTGGGATGGTTTGTTGAAGATGGACTGGAGTTTGTTGGTATTGGATAGGTTGTTTTTTGAACTGGTTATGGGTTTTGTAGTTCTGATGTGGGTATGGATTTTGACCCTGTGGTTGGCTAGGTTGTTGGTTATCTCTCCAGCGGAAACCTGGGTGGTAATTATACCTTGGGTTGAATTTTTTTTGGTATTAGGGATTTTAAAAGTTTAGGGCATTGACTTCAGTAGGTGTTCCTCCTAGAAGAACATACTTTATGGATTTAATGGTTGGGTAGTTGTCTATTTTGTGGTCATGTTTGTCACAAATTGTGAAAACAGGGCCTACAGTTTGGATTTCATGGATTTTTCTAAGGTCTATCTCATCAACCTTCCTAGTGAGTGCTGAGAGTTTAGCCCTGAGGCTATCCTCTTCTCTAAGTGTATGCATCCCATAAGTTCTTTGTGGCTTTTCATAATAAGGTGATGTTACCCATGTTTGGTTTTGTTAAGAAATGATTTCTAGATACTCATAAGAATCATTTGGGTATTTTTTTTAAAGGTCCCATTACACATCATGTTAATGAATTGTTTGTTCCCTAATCTCAACCCTTCATAGAAAATTTTCACTTGTTCAGGAATAGGAAACCCATGATGTGGAACCATGTTTAGGGTGTCTTTTAATCTCTCCCATGTTTCATAGAATGACTCTCCCTCTTTTACAAAAAAAATTTGGATTCTCTTTTTAACTACTATTTTTTTGTGGTGGGGAAAGTATTTTTTATAAAATTCCCTTTGTAATTGGTCCCAAGAGTTGATGGATAATGGTCTCAAATTGGTTAGCCAAATTTCAGCTCTATCCTTTAATGAAAAGGGAAATAGCGTCATTTTAGCTGAATCAAGTTGATGTGGGGGACACATGGTTTCTACAATGTCATTGAACTCCTTAATGCGAAGGTAGGGCATCACAGACTCCATTCCATGGAATGTTGGTAGGTGGTTTAGGACATGGGGTTTAAAGATGTAGTTGGCATCTCCTAGGTAATTGTGTCTAATGCATTAGGGTACATTGGTCCATGCTGGAGTGATGTAGTCATTCATGTTTTGATCGACCACATTCCCAATGTTTGGAGCTTCTTGGTTTGCGTTTCCCATTTGATCACCCATAGGGTTTACCATTTGATTTCTTTGATGACACTCCATTGGACTTGTTTTAATTGGTGAATTTGGAGTTTAAAGAATATTTTTATCAAATGTAAACAATCCATTAGATGAACTTGACTCCCCTATCTGAGGAGTTTGCACCCTAACTAATCTGTTTGAGTTATCGCGGGTGTAGGAGGACATGCGCCAAAAGAAAAAAAGTGAGAAAGGGAAAAGAAAAGAGAATTTGGGTGAGAATAGAATAATGGGGGTATGAAAAGAAGGTTTTTGGTCTAAGGAACTTACTTGTTCCCCATGAATGATTCCAAAATTTGGTTTCACCCAAATTTACCCAAGTTCTAAGGTTAAATCGGTCGCTTGCAGTGTGGCTTGGGTTGTCGAATCCTCAGAGACCTAAGAAGAACCTTTAGACACTCAATGAAAAGAGATGGATTTTTGGTTATGAAGTGTCAAACTGTTATTGATTTTATATGGTATTAAAAGAGCACTAATATATCTATGTGAATTAAAATTATGAGAAAATGAGTTGATCCAAGGTTATTGCTCGGGGTGGATTAGATGAATTATTTTCTTTTCTTTTACAATTTCAATTTCATTATCTTGAGAAGGATTCATACAATGAAATCAAAAAAAACCTCATCACTTACAGATTAAGCACCTTCAAAAAAATTTTATAATAATCTATACACTTGTATGATCATTTTCATGAGCACTCCAAGGTAAAGGATCTACTTACCACATAAAAGTGGGGTGAATAAATTCAATAAGGAAGAGGAAGGGAGAAAATAATTGAATGAAAGAAACTCAAATAAAAGAAATTAATAACCTTTAAAGAGTGATAAGTAACATTCAATCCATACCCTTTCCAATCCCTTGGATCAACTCATAAAAGAGATATCCCTCCATTGATGACATTTTGTCAACAGAAGCGGGAAATATACTTACGAGGGTGGAATTGAAGAAGTAAAAACAACAAAATAATGAACACTCCATCATTGTGTGAACAAAATCACAGGGTTTGGTGTGAACAAGATCACACCTTGAGGCAAATGGTATCAAGGTGATATTAATAATAATATAATAAGATAAGAAGAAGAAATTTTATTGAAAACTAATGTGATTCGAACAACATACATGAGAAGGAAGAACATTACGAAGACAAATTGGCATAATAACATTACAATGAAAACAAAGCTCCAAGATCATTAAAATAATCCACAAATAATACCTTAAATAGGAATTTTGGAAATCTTTGGAAGATCCCCCATAATCCCATGTGCCTTTAATTAATTTTGTTGTGGAAATTTGGGTGGGAAATTAATGGAGATGTGACTTTTCCACTCTTCCCCCGAAATGGAATCCATCTTGCATCCACCATAAAGACTCTCAGAAAGGACCTTCTAGAATGCCGAATTGGAGTGGTCCATAGAAGACATAAATGAAACCCCGGATGTCTCCTAATAACCTGTAAAATTTAATCCCACAATACATTATGGTTTTTTAGATATTATTTAAATGGTTGGAATGTTTTTCTAGGATGTGGAATCTGGCCCAGAATTGCATCTTCAAATTGGGACACCTGGAACTCCATTAAAAAATTATAATTATCTTGGGTAACTATTTAATTAAATGTTCCCCAAGATGTCTTCTATCTCTAGTTAATGTTTTAGGCTCTTTGGGACTTAATCATGGCAGCTAAAGTACTTTTATTGGGCTGCTGTCCAAATCACTTCGCCCAAAATGTGGTTGGTTCAAAGCCCACTTTGGTGGCCTTTAAAATTGAATCTCCAAGTGCTCCAAAATAATGAATTGTTACTTATATCAGAAGAGACCTGAAAATATAATATGAAAATAAAATCAAGACCATTTGGTGTTTTATGAGATGTTCAAGAATGTACCATGTAATAGTACATTTTAGGAAAGAATTGCAATCATGATGTGAAATGATGTTCAAAGTGTAAAATGCACTAAAATGGTATTTATGAATAACAAATCACATGAAAATTATATAAATTAACAATGAATATTATCCTCTTCTCGTGGCTAATCATAACACTCCAAGGTTTTGAAAATAAATATTAAATGCATTTTATAATCTAGACATTAAACACATCATTGCCTCTACTATGGTTAGAATTTTGAAAAATGGTCATCTAGAGTTGTGCCCAGTAAGTCATTTAGAGTCCGATAGAACAAACTTGATTTTTGGTGAATAGTAACATACCCTTTTGAATAGTAATATGAATAGTAATATGACCCTTATTAATAGTAAATAATGATATTATTTTATTTTCTAAAGGTAATATGATAATGAGATCTTAATTAATTTTTTCAATGTGATATAAAACTAATTATACCTTTAAAATTTTTATTTTTCAAATTTATTATAATTTTATTTAAAAATAAAATTAATAATATTTAGAAAATTATTTTGGAAAAATGTAGTTCATTTTTGAATTGTATACATCGAAAAATGGTTGGGGTGAATTTTTGGGATTTTTCAAAAAATAATGATTTTTTTATGAATAGTGAAATACGATAAAATACTGTATATTCAAATTACCAGTTAAATACAATATTTATGAAATCATAATTCAAACTCACATGAACTTATTACTATTAGGGGTCACTTAAAACAACACTATTGGATGTCTTGATGGAAATTATAATATAATGAATAAAATATTAAAAATTTACCCCTCTCCTCCACTATATACCCCCCCCCCCCAGTCCCTCTTCTATTCACTCCTCTAAGTCTTAGATATCCTCAAAGATCTACCTAATTACCCGTCCCTAGTCACTCCCCACGTCCATGAATCTCTTGGTCCTTCCAAAAGACCAAAACCTCTTCCCTTAAGGAGGTTCTCAAGAGGGTTATTTCAAGAGGTAAAGCACCCTTCTTTTTCATTTAGTTTCATTTCAATTTATCTACTTTTGTTATCCTCTCCTCACCTCCTATGTCCAAATGACCATTATAACTCTAGTAAAATCTATAAACTAGAATTATATCATGTGAATGGAAGAACCATCATCAATATTCTTACTCTCTCCATTTTTATTTTTATAAACGAAATTCACGTCCATGAGGTTCCATTTTATAACCTTCATGGATGACGAAGTTTCTCTCTTCAATTTATCCTTAATTACTAGTGATGAAACCATTTTGATGGTTTAAAAAGACTATAATATATTTATTTTAACATAATTAATATTCAGTAACAAGAATACATATATATTATTAAATAATATGACAAAATTAGTTCCTAATAATCAAAATACCGCTAAAATAATCTAAGTGAATGTCATTAATATTTAATCTAATGATTCATCCTATTTATATGTAAACAAATGACAGAAATTACCATTAAATCTTCTGGATATTCATAAATAATATGTAATTTCAATTCTGGAAATTTACATCCATTCCATTTGAACTCCATTAAATAAAAAAGTGATCCGATTATGAAAATCATGTAAATGAACACTCCAGAACGATAGAATTCAATATAATAAATTATCAATAAGAACATAAGTTAACTAATTAGAATTATGATTAAATAAATACATTTCTAATAGGTTGTGAAATAAGTTATTAATAAGTCTAATTTCATATATTCCAGTACCTTATGTTCAAGAGTGGAACGCATTCAGACTTAAGGAAAGAGTTTTCTCACCACCTCAATTTTCATTCAGGTTACTTTTATTGTCTAATTACCTCAATGAAGTTCTTGTATATTATTATGTAATCCTCATAAATTTTTTTAGTGTTCTATATATTTTTACCAACCATAACCTAGTAAATACCCAAAATTCCCATGTGATTTTTTTAATTAAATTGAAATTTTACGAGTCCACGAAAATTGACGATGCGTGATTTTGTGGCCCGGAGTGCCCAGAATGAATTTCTGAACATTTTTTAGGTATGTTCAGTAAACATGTGAGTGGGTTTTTTAAACTTTTGAATTGGTCCTCTAAATTGAAATTCAAGGACACTGTTGAACTCGCAGCGCCAGTATTCGCTTAAAGAGACTTTCACATTGACGGTAGTTGGTTGAAGGTGAATGTTTGTTTTTTTGTTTTTCATGAATGAAAAAAATAAAATAAAAATGTTTAATATTTTTATTTGTTGAAACCTACCATGTGGATGTTATAATATTGGGGACCACCTGAACTAAAACCAACCACATGGGTTGTGGTGGTGGAGACCACCTGAACCCTCATAATGGGAGAAACCCTTAAACTCCCTCTAAAATGTATGGAAGCCTCTTGAACTTTCCCCACTTTAACTGTGACACCCCCTTTGATTAATTATACCAACTCGTCAATTAATTAATTAAGACAATTTGATATTCTTCGAACAAAATAAATAGAAAACATATTCGATTATGTTGTCTATTTCATTTTTTGTGGGAATTGGGGGAAAGATTTTGGCAAAGGAGAAAGGGGGAGATTTTGGGAGGATTACACTTCTCCAACAAAGTACCACCTCCATAGAAGAGTGTTTATCCAACAAACGAGCTTAGGATCGAAGTCATGTGGAGGGCACGATGAATGTTTACATCTTCGACTTCTCTCTTGCAACACAATGACGAACCTTTGAGGTAGGGTTTTAATTATTTGTGATCATCGATTCAAATTTCCATCCCTTCTAAACAAAGAAAGCAGATCAACTCACTAACTAGTTGATCTATGGATGATTTATTTTTGTAAGATTTGGAATAATTATTACAGGTGGTTTTAGGGATTGTTGTTTTAATTTCCACCTTACCCATTTTTGGAAATTCATCATGATTCAAAAAACAATTGTGAACCACTAGCTACTTCTCTAACGCGGAGGGTGCTGGCCAAAAAACATGGCCAGACCTCTCCGAAAACACTTGTGTTTTTATGAAATTTTTGCGACAGAGGAAGAAGAAAACTGGAGGCTGGACACATGATGAGGGCTGAAGCGTGCATCCGTGCCGCTCGGTGAATGAGGAGCTACAGCATGTGTTGCGGTGATGAATGGAGGACTACGGGCTAAGTCGGCCACTAGTGAAAGCTCGACGCACGACCGTGCAGTGCAGAGAAGATAGTTGGCCATCCAGCCAGCTGCGGTGCCACCCCACCACATCGCGGCCCTCGCGCCAAAAGATATACATACCCAAGGAGACCGGCCTTCGATCCACAAAGAAACCCCTTCGATTTTCCTCCAAAATGAGCTAAGGAGCTCCTCCAACCTCTAAAAACCGGAACTCCCACGTGAACCACGAGTGGGAGGAAGAATGGGGAAAAATGGGAAATACAGAGTGTCCCAAGACATAAAAACCCAAACTTTAAGTGGCCAAATGGTTACCCCACATGGTTTGGAAAACTGTGTGCCAATTGTGTGGTTGCCACTATCTCGCCCAGGGACTTCGCACGGCTTGCCTGTGCGGTCTGAAAAACCGTGCACCGCCCGTGCAGATCCCACTATCAAGGCTAATAACTTACAGACCAGGCATCTGATTGACACATTGTCTATTGCGTTGATACCCCCTATGAAATGGTTTACCATTGGGATACTTATTTGTGGGACTTCATGGTAGTTGGAGTATCGACCAGTGGATTGAGGAGCGGAACCTCTCGGAGATAAGCGAGCTTAGTGCTGGAACACTGTAGCTGGTTGTGATGATGTACTAGGATCCTGTGTGAGTTTAATGATATAATAGAGAAGTACTAGGATCCCGTGTCGGTGTGACGATGTACTAGAGATGTACTGGGATCCTGTGTGGGTCTGACGACATACTGGAGATGTACAATGATCCTGTGTGGGTCTGACGACATACTGGAGATGTACTAGGATCTTGTGTGGGTCTGACGATGTACTAGGATCCGGTGTGGGTATAACAATGTACTGACGATATACTAGTATCATGTGTGGGTCTGACAACGTATTGAAAAGGTACTAGGATCCTATGTGGGTCTGACGATGTACTAGGATCATGTGTGGGTCTCACGAGGTACTAAGAACCTGTGTGGATATGACGACATACTTTGATCATCTGTGGGTCTAATGAGGATTTAGGATCCTTTATGGGTCTGCCTCCTTATAGATTAATATGATTTAGTAGTTACATATAATCATCTTTACTATTGTTCCTAAGTTATACCTGGTGTGAGCTGAGTCCGTACCTATGTGGTGCTTTCATCATGGTAATACCTTGGTGGTATTCTTCCGTGTGGAGTACCTGTGAGGTACTTACCTTTGTGGTATTTATTCCTTTATGGAACAGTTGAGATTTAGGCTAATGAGTTGGGCCTTGTGTTTCATCATGTTTTAGATGAGTTTACTTGATAAATTAGGTATAGGTATGGGCATATACCAAAGTAGGGATGACCGTGGTTTTAATGATTTTTGTTTTATACTTTGTGGATTTTGTGAGACCTTGAGTGTCTCAGGGTCCCTACTAAGTATCATTATACTCACCCCAAGATGGGCTATGTATGCACCTCATTGTGTTTGGCACAGACAGTGGACAACACTGACTGTGGACGAGAGTACCAGGACTAGAGGTAGCTCGGAGGTGGTCCTAGACGAGGTGTACCGTAGAGACGATCGTTCAAGAGATGTACATACCTTTCAGGTAGGATCCTTTGCAGGTGATCACAGAGTTGTTCCATTTTACTTGTATTTTCAGTTTCATGTACTTTCCATTTGGGCTTGTATTCTGATCCGTTTTTCTTACGGTACTCACTCTTTTACTATACAGTTTTCTTGAGTTCGAATCGTGTTGTGTGCTTGGTTGTGTGTGTTTACAGGTTATAAAGGCAATGCCTTCCCAATTCTAGGGAATACACCTTCGGTGCTAGTCGTCAGACCCTGGCCTATGGATGGTGGGGCTGGGGTAGTCACGGAACAGGCCCCAGGGGACGGGTCATGACAAATTTATGTCAGAGGATTCTGTTCTACCATAGAAATTTAGAATCTGATCTTTTTAACATAAATTGTGTTATGTGTAGTGAGTGTGGTTATCAATTTAGGGAATCTAGTATTTGTTCAATGACCGAAGTATCCATACATCATGACCCTGACTTTTGATTTCTGACTCAGTGCATGAAAAAACCGATTGCGTGTGTGTTTCCAAGAGTTTTCTTTGATATCTCTTTGAGTCAGCTCAACAGGTATAACTTATTGACTATGGCTCACCTGTTTATTTTTTGTATGCCTCCACACAAACATCCTGCTAGGTTTCTGAGAGTAGTGTGCACTGATAGCCCACAGAGTGATGAGGTCTCGGTGCAGGGACCTCTTCTAGTAGAGGCACCAGCAGAGGCACCAGGGGTACCATTAGCCATTGGGCCACCGATGCCACCAGCCCCAGAAGGAGAGAGTGCATGCTGCTTGAGAATTTTTCACAAGTTCCAGCGCTAGAGGACACCCAGGTTCATGGGTGAGATAGACCCACAAGCGGCTGAGGATTGGTTATAGGTTGTAGTGAGATTCTTCCGACTGGTAGGGACACGAGCTGATCTCATTGTGATCCTTACAGCCCATCTTCTACAGAAAACAACAGGCCTATGGTGGAGCATGATGCTATAGGTTCATGACAAGGTGAAGCTTCTCTAGGTAGACTTTGAGAGCCCGTTTCGAGAAGATTTTGTCCCAGCAACCCTTTGCGTAGTGAACATACATGAGCTATTTCATCTGGAGCAGGTCAGGATGACTGTGGCTCAGTACTCAGTGAGGTTCACTGAACTCTCATGTTACTCCACTGATATGGTGCCTGGCCCATTCTTTAAATCCCATACCTTTGAGTAGGGACTCTGGTGGGAGATCAAGGATTTGATGTTCTCACTCAGAATCCCAACGCAAGCAGGGGTGTTAGAGCGATCCCTCTTAGTGGAGAGTTTTCTTGCTGAGCAGTCACCAGCAGCGAGACCCACCATCGGGCATCACGTAACAAAGTATTATATAGCTGGAAGCTGACAGATTTCATAGACTTCCAAGGGTACCATACATATAGGTGGACGACCGCATGACTCAGGATCGGTTGTGTGGGGCACTGAAGACAGAGCCAGCCATGCGAGGGGCAGGCAGTGTTCCACATACGGTAGGTAGGTCACATGTCTTGTAACTATCTGACCCACCGTAATGATGATCAGCAGATAGTCGAAGGACCGCCCAGGTAGAGACAGAGGTTCGAACGACGAGGTCTGCATGGAGCATGTGGATGTGACAGAGGAGCTAGTCATGCAGATGGCAGTGGTCGATGATTCGATATGTTACCGCCACCACCACCAAGTGGTCCACCCTGACCACAGGGACCAGGAGGAAAGGGGAAATCTCAACTCTAGGTAGCTGAGGCCTACGATCACAGCACTCAGGAGATGATACGAGGTACAATCTATGTCTACTCCACCTTAGCTATAGTACTTAAAGACATAGGTTCCATCCATTCTTTTATTTCCACTGCCCTCATTTGAATCTCGGAGATACAGATGGAGCCGTTGGCTCGATCCTTACAGTTAGATTCTCCTATAGGAGAGAATTCTATTATTACACATCGGTGCCGGTAGTGCGAGCTTACTCTAGGTGGAGATATCTTTGGCTGAGATCTCCTATTAGCGGCATCATGGCCTTACGACGTCATCTTGGGTATAGACTGGTTATCTACAGTCCATGCTCATATTGTCTGTATTAGGCGCAATGTGCAGTGTGTCCGCACAAATGGGACCAGTTTTACCTTCACCGGTGAGTAGAGAGCCTTTGCAGTATAGGATGGACTTACCAGGAGGAGGGTGTAGCCGATTACACATCAGTTGGCTAGCCTTACCCTCAGAGCATTTTATCTGAACAGTCTGAGTTATCCTGTAGTGGTGGACTAGTATGCAGATGTCTTCCCAAATGATGTTCTAGGTCAACCTCCTCACAGAGAGATGTAATTTTACATTGACTTGTATCCTTGGATGGCACTGATATCTACACCAGCATATTGGATGGTTTCTGTGGAGCTTCGTGAGCTGTGGGTATAGCAGGAGGACTTACAAGGGAAGGGGTTCATCTGGCCCAGTGTTTCTCCTTGGGTAGCCTCGATTTTGTTCTCCAAGAAGGCGGATGGGACCTTGTGACTTTTTGTCTAATATTGGCGCCTAACCCAAGTGACCGTGAAGAACAAGTACCCACTCCCAAAGATTACAACATCTCTGATCAGCTGAAGGGAGCATGGTGGTTCTTGAAGATAAACCCCAGATCAGGTTATCATAAGATCATAGTGCAAGAAGAGGATGTGCATAAGATGGCCATCAGATTTCGGTACGGCCACTATGAGTTCTTGGTTATTCCATTCAACATGACCAATGGTCCAGTAGTGTTAATGGGACTCAAGAATAGGATATTTCAGCCATACCTTGATCTCTTTGTAGTAGTCGACATCGACATCATTCTGATCAACTCGACTACTGAGGAGGAGCATTCCTATCATTTGCAGATAGTTCTAGACACTCTTTGAGAGCGCCACCTTTATGGTAATTTTTCAAAGTGCCAGCTCTGGATATGAGAGGTTCACTTTCTAGGACATGTCATCTCGGAGGCAGGCGTCGTAGTGGATCCAGCAAAGATTGAGGTGGTACTAGCTTGGGAGCCACCTAGAAGTGTGATGGAGGTATGGAGTTTCCTGGGTTTGGTCGGATACTACTGAAGATTTGTTCCCGATTTCTTTAGAGTTGTAGCACTGCTATCAGCATTGATGAAGAAGTGTCAACCCTTAATTTGGTCAGAGAGATGCCAGCGGAGTTTTTAGGAGCTGAGATAGAGGCGGACTAGTGCCTCCATTTTGAGGCTATAGGAGGAGGGCGTAGGGTACGTAGTCTACTTCAACACATCAGGGAACAGTCTCGGATGTGTCTTGATGCAGGAGCGAGCAGTGATCACATATGGTTCTAGACAATTGAGATAGAATGAGCATAACTATGTTACCTTTGAACTAGAGTTATAAGAAGTGGTCTTTTCCGTGAAGATGTGGTGACATTACTTGATGGGAGATCATTTTACAGTGTATTCTAATCACAAGAGTCTCAGGTATATCTTCTCTCAAAAGGACCTAATCCTGAGACAACGATGTTGGATTTAGTTCCTCCAGGACTATGACTTCGAGATAGTCTATAATCCTGGGAAGGGAACCGTTGTAGGAGACACACTTAGCAGGAGATCTGGTATACAGCTACTAGGTGAGGCGACAGAGCAGTTGGCCGCTTTGCAGATATCTTTCGTGGATCTAGATGGAGAAACTTTCCTTCAGAATCTTACAGTCACTCCCCCACTTCTTCAGAGATTTAGGGAGGCATAGTGCGGGGATGATAACTGTGAGGCTCGACATGCTCAAATATCCACAGGACAGGCACCTGGTGAATTTTCTAAAGGTGGGGAGCATGCCATCCACTTCAGAGGACATACCATGGTACCAGTGTCACTTCAAGAGGAAGTGTTGAGGGAGTTCCACACTTCCTCTCTAGCGGTACATCCAAGAGTGGTGAAGATGTACCGGAATCTCCGACGACATCACTGGTGGCTGGGAAAAAAAACAGTAGCATAATTTGTCTCTTGATGCCTCACTTGTTAACAAGTGAAGGTAAAGCATCAGGTACTAGCAGGCTTGGTTCATCCTTTAGAGGTCCCAAAGTGGAAGTGGGATGGGATATCTATGGAATTTGTGATAGGACTTTCATGTACATCTAGGGTTCATGATTTTATTTGGGTGATTGTAGATCGACTCACCATGTCGACCCACTTCCTACCGATCAGAGAGCCGGGTTCAGTAGAGAACTTGGAAGGCCTCTATGTATAGGAGATTGTGCGGATACATGGAGTACCCATGACAGTTGTATCTGATCATGATGCACGTTTCACTTCCCGGCTATGGAAGAGGTTATAGGAGGCTTTAGGGATGCAGCTTCATTTGAGCATAGCCTTCCATCCTCAGAGGGATGACTGGACTGAGCAGACCATTCAAACCCTCGAGGACATGCTACGTTCTTGCGTCCTCGACTTTGGTCACAGATGGGAGGATCACTTTCCTTTGGTGGAGTTTTCATACAACAATAGGTATCAATCCACCATTGGGATGGAACCTTTTGCAGTGTTGTACGGGCAACCTTGTAGGTCACCTTTGTGCTAGAATGACCTAGGGGAGTAAGCACTAGTTGGACCAGAGATGGTACGGGCTACCACAGAGAAATTGCAGATCATCCAGGAGTGGATGAAGACTGTACAGAGAAGGCAGAAGTCTTATGCAAATAAAATATGGAGACCTATGGAGTTCGAGGATGGAAACCATGTCTTCCTACGGGTCTCACCTTGATGAGGTTTGAGGAGAATTGGCTGAGGTGGTAAGTTATCTTTGAGGTTCATTGGACCCTTCCAGGTCCTCAGCAGAATTGTCTAGGTGACTTACCACTTAGCTCTTCCACCTCAGTTGCACCAGGTGCACAGCGTCTTCCATGTATCCCAGCTGAGGAGATATGTGCATGACACTTCTCACATCATCGACCAGGGAAAGATAGACGTCGATTATTGGGATACTTTTATGGAAGTTCCAGTGGAGATTGAGGATCAACAAGATTGGGTCTTTTGTGGGTGGTCGATACCTCTGGTGTGCATTCGCTGGTAGCACGAGAACCTCCAGGAGAGAACATGGGAGCTGGAGGCTCTGATTCATGCTTAGTACTCCCACTTGTTTTCCTAGTTTTGTGATGTGGATTTCGTGGATGAAAATCCATGAGTTGGGGAGAATGTAAAGACCTAGAATTTCCATGTAATTGTTTTTAATTAAATGGGAATTTTACGAGTCCGGGAAAATTGATGTCGCGTGATTCCAAGGCCTGGAGTACCTGGAATGAATTTCTGAAAACAAAATCGGGTACGTTCAGTAAACATGTGAGTGGGTTTTTGTAACTTTTTAACTAGTGTTCGGAATTGAAATATGAGGACACCATTGAACTCGCAGTGTCGATAATCACTTATAGAGACTTTCACCTCGACGACCGTTGGTCAAGGGTTAAAGTTAGTTTTTTTTTCATGAAAGAATAAAATAAAAGAAAAATGTTTAACATTTTTATTTGTTTTAACCTCCCATTTGGATGTTATAAAGGTGGGGACCACCTCAACTGAAACCTCCCACATTGGTTATGGTGGTGAAGACCACCCGAACCCTCGTAAGGGGAGAAACCCTTAAACTCCCTCTTGAATGTGGGGAAGCCTCTTGAACTTCCCCAACATTAATTGTGCCACCACCTTTGATTAATTATACCAACTCATCAATTAATTAATTAAGCCAATTTGAAATTATGCCAACAAAATAAATAGATAACATATTCTATTATGTTGGATATTTCATTTTTGGTGTGGATTGGGGGAATGTTTTTGGAAAAGGAGAAGGGGAGAGATTTTCGGAGGATTACACTTCTCCAATGAAGAACCACCTCCATCGAAGACCATTTATCCGATGCACGAGATCAGGATTGGAGGTTTGTGGAGGGCATGACGAACATCGACATCATTGACATCTCTCTTGAAACACAACAAAAAAATTTATGTAAGGTTTTAATTATGTGTGATCATCAATTCCCATGTTCATCCCTTCTAAAAAATGAACACGGATCAACTCACTAACTAGTTGATCTGTAGATGATTTCTTTTTACGAGACTGGGAATAATTATTGTAGGTGGTTTTAGGGATTATTTTTTGAATTTCCCCCTTACCCATTTTTTGAAATTATTTGTGATTCAAGAAACAATTGTGAACCACTTTCTACCGCTCTAACGTAGATGGTGTGGGCCAAACAAACATAGCCCGACCTCTCTTTAAACCCTTGTGTTTTTTATGAAATCTTTGAGATGGTGGAAGACGAAAACTGGAGTCCAGCCGCACAACTAGGGCAGAAACCTACATCTATGCCGCTTGGTGAACAAGGAGTCACAGCTTGTTCCGCGGTGACAAATGGAGGACGGTCTTCCAAGCCGAAAACTGTCGAAGGTGCGGCGCGCGACCGTGCTGCGCAGAGAAGACGGCTGGCCATCCGGCCAGCCTGGGCAGCACCCCACTGCACTGTGTCCATAGCGCTAAAATAGGGACTTACCTTAGGATAACCGCCTTTGATCCACCAAGAAACCCCTTCAATTTTCCTCCAAAACGAGTTAAAGAGCTCCCCCAACCTCTGAAAACTGGAACTCCCATGTGAGCCACTAGTGGGAGGAAGAATAGGAAAAAATGTGAAATCCTGAGTGGCCTGGAACATAAAAACCCAAACATTAAGTGGCCACATAGTTACCCCACACAGTTTGGAAAACTGTGCACCAACTGAGTGGTTTCCACTGTCTCACCCAGGGACTTTTCACGGCTTTCCAGCACAGTTAGACAAACCGTGTTCCGCCCATGTAGAGCCCACTGTCAAGGATAATAAATTATAGACCAGGAGTCCAATTAACACACCTTCTATTGCATTGAGACCCCTACGATGTGGTGGGCCTTTGGGATACTTCTTTGTGGGACTTCATGGTAGATGGTTTATCGACCAGTGGCTTGAGGTGCGAACCCTCCCGGAGACAATCGAGCTTAGTGCGGGTACCCTGTAGCTGGCTACGATGATGTACTAGGATCATGTGTGGGTCTAACGATATACTGAAGATGTACTAGGATCCTGTGAGGGTCTGACGACAAACTGGAGATGTACTAGGATCCTGTGTGGGTCGGACGATGTACTGAAGATGTACTAGGATCCTGTGTGGGTCTGACGACGTACTAGATATGTACTAGGATCTTGTGTGGGTCTGAAGACTTACTTACGATGTACTATGATCTTGTGTGGGTATGACGATGTACTGACGATGTACTAGGATCCTATGTGGGTTTGAAGATGTACTAACAAGGTACTAGGATCCTGTGTGTGTCTAATAATGTACTAGGATCCTGTGTGGGTTTGACGAGGTACTAGGATCCTATGTGGGTCTAAGGACATACTTTGATCCTCTGTAGGTCTGATGAGGATTTAGGATCCATCGTGGGTCTGCCTCCTTATAGAGTAAGATGATTTAGTAATTACATATAATCACATTTACTATTGTACCTAAGTTATACTTGGTGTGATCTGAGTTCGTACCTATGTGGTACTTCCTTAGTGGTAATACCTTGGTGGTATTCTTTTGTGTGGCGAACCTGTGAGGTACATACCTTTGTGGTATTTATTCCTTTGAGGAACAGTTGAGTGTTGGGCTAATGAGTAAGGACTTGTGTTTCCTCATGTTTGAGATGGGTTTACTTGATAACTTAGGTATATGTATGGGCATATAACTAGGTAGGGATTACAGTGGTTTTCATGCTTTTTGGTTTATCCTTTATGTATTTTGTGAGACCTTGAGGGTTTCAGGGTCCCTACTGAGTATCATTATACTCACCCCTGCACAGGCTATGCCCGCACCTCGTTGTGTTAGGTGCAGACGACGGACAACGCTGACTGTGGACGAGATTACAAGAACTAGAGGTAGCCCAGAGGTGGATCTAGATGAGGCATACCACAAAGATAACCACTCAAGAGTTGTACCTACCCTTTAGGTAGTATCCTTGGTGGGTGATCATGGAGTTTTTCTAGTTTACTTGTATTTTTATTTTCTTGTACTTTCTAGTTGGGCTTGTATTCTAGACACTATTGCTTACTGTACTCACTCTTTTACTGTATATTTTTCTTGATTTTGAATCTTGATGTGTTCTTGGTTGCGTGTGTTTACAGGTTATAAAGGCAATGTCTTCCCAGTTTTAGGGAATACACCTTCTGTTCTAGTCTCTAGCCCCTAGTCTATGGAAGGAGGGCTTTGGGTAATCACAGAACGAGCCTCGGGGGATGGGTCGTGACAAAACCTTCATTATTTTATGGATATTTACGCATTTTAAAAGGAACATTCAAAATTTAGTCCAAAATACAATCCCGATTGAATGGAATTTCTCAAATTCTTACCTATTTTCAAGGGCACTCTATAATATGTTTTTGAAACCATTTTATTTATAAAATAACTCATTTTATAATGAAAATACTATCTTACTTCACTTCTGGTTTTATACAAATATTTTTTCAGAAGAACATTTCTTTTCAAAATAAAAGAGTATTTATCTCAAGAATTTCTTAAGGATTTTATACGTGTATTTTCATCTAATTCAACACTCTTGTTGATTATTATGTATTTTTGGGTTTAATCATTAATGATGTCATCAAAAATATTTTATTTAATTTTTTATGAATAATTTTATTGGGGATAATCTATCCTAAAACCATTCACCATATTACTCAGAATGGTTAGTGTTTTATGTCTAATGATTGGGCAAAGTAAGTAATATTTCATATGATAGTTTCAATAGGAATGTATATGTTGTTTAGGTTTATCCCCACTCATATGAGGAATGCATTGGAATTATTATGTGATGGGTGGGTCCCGCTATATCCCCTCAATGCATCAGTAGGTCTCATGTTATATATGGATGTGGAATTGGTCGAGGCCTTTCCCAATTTAATATATGGTTTTGGCTGAGGCCATAATCATTTATAGACATCTTGGAAGAGGACATGACAAAATGTTTCATAATTTCCAGCATATTCACATCCCTCATTATAAATCTTGTAATTGAAAGTTCATGTGGTCATTAGACTAATATAATACCCATGAATATGTTTTATTATGAAATTATTTACTCAGCTCATATTCCTATCATAATGTGTTCAAGTTTTTTATTTGAAATGGAGTGTATTTTAAATTATTCAACATGCCTAATATTTATGTTTATGTTATTTTCCAATATATTGCTTACACTTACTGAGCGTTTGGTCTCACACTTTACTTTTTGTTTCATTCTCCCAAGATATGATGAATTTATTTATGAGTGACTTGCAGGCATAATCTAAGAGGCATGGATGTTTCTAATGGAATAAATTAGTGTTGTATTTCCTATATTGATGTAATTTTAATGTTATATATATATATCTTGTTTCAAAGATCTACTAATCTACTTGGTCCTTTGGGATATATATTCCTTGTTTATATGCTAATGTAATAAAATAATGCATTGGTTCTAGCCAACTGGGGTTGGGTCATTACACTTATTTTGAATCTATTTAAACATGAAGAAAATTTAAATTCTTCTAGGTTTAAAGTATCCTAACCATACATCATTTAATCATTTAATTAATTAAAAAAATCATCTAAAGAGGTCGGTAGTATGATAGTAAAATCCCCATCGTCCAACATAAATTCTATATTGGAATAATAAAGAATAGTTTTATTAAAATAATCAATATGATTCATGAATATAGATCCATGATGCATACAAAAATATTAAAATTGAATCTTCTTGTGTAGTCTATCTACTATGGTTTTTTTTATATATATAGTTTCATTTTTAAACTATATTTGGGCAGAAATAGATTCATAAAGTACCTCACAAAGGATCATATCACCTAAAGACAAGATCCTTAAACTACAGGACTTCTTATGAACATTAGTAGTGACATCAACATTAGTATTAATAGATTTTCCATCATCATATAGGGTGAAAATTTTCTTCTTAAGACCACACATGGCATCAAGGAGTTTGTTATAGTCAAACAATGCATTCATTTTTATCTTCCTTATATTAAAATCATTATCCCCACCAAACATTAATATTTCATATTTCATCAATAAAATTATTCTATATTTGGTGACTCTTTAACTAATTATTAGAGTCTATAAATTTTTTAGTCCCTATGAACCAACTAAGAATCCACTAATATAGGTATAGGGTTCTCAAATTTTTTTGGTAGTTAAATAAACATAAATAAGATCATATAGAATAAAGATGAATGAGATGAAAGAAAAAATAAATAATATATATATATATATATAACATGATTTGGTCTATTGTAGACCTAAATTCATGATGGGAACACAACCAAAATATGTTTATTACTAAAGAAATAAAACTTCCAGATTACAAGACATGAAAGCAGTAAAGGACCATAGAAACTATCCAAGGATCAGATATAGCTAGATCGGACAATAGTGATGAAATATGACATGAATAAATATCAATATGACTTCCTGTAAGGACTAACACTATAAACAAGCATAAAAAGAAAACTTTTAATGGCTTGGACCTCCCTGCTCCATTAATTTGTCAAAATTAAATGTTTGGGTGTTCTGGGAGACAATAGTGGCTCATTTTAGTTTTCCAAATTTCCAACTTTTCCATCAGTAATTTGCATTGGTAGCTTAGTGATGGTAGTTTGTAGTTGGTATATTATCATTGGTAACTCATCATTGGTGAATCAAGGTTTTTAAATGTCAAGTCATTGGTAGTTTGAGGCGTTGGTGACTCAAGGCGTCGGTAGGTCGAGGCATTGGTGAGTCGGGGCGTCAGTAGGCTGGGCGTCAGTGAGTCAAGTGTCAGTGACTCACTGTTAGTGAGTCACTTCCTTAGCTCAAAATCAGTGGATCATCCATCAGTGAGTCAAGATTTAGTGACTCACATCAAAGGCTCATCTATCAGTGATTAATTTCTAGTTTTTCCCAGTTTTTCCCTTTGATATTTTCTTTGATGTTAAATGAGTTAAATGCTATATTTAATTAGTTTTTGGGACATTTAAAATGGTATTTATCTCCTAAAAACCTGAATCTTCCTTTGAATCCTAAAATGTGTTGTCTTGATTATGATACATATTATATAGCCTTTAAAATAGTTTCCCCTGTAGATTTAGGATCTGGCATTTCAAAAGCAGAAATCCTCTCTTCCAATGAACCCTTCTATATTCTCTTGGTGTGATGAGAACCTTTCTTCCCTGAGGAGTCATGCACCTATTCTATAGCAGTCTTTTCATTTTTTTCCCATGATTCTTTTCCACTACTTGTGTGAACCCATATTTTTTACTTAAGGAAGAATTGTTGATAGTCTTTCATTCGACTATGGATCACATCATCTCTCTTTTATTTGTGTATCATGAGTGGTGGGAATACTGATATCTTCATGTGGTTACATTTGAAACCAATTTCATGATGATAAGAAGAAGTAATACATGAGGTTATGGGTGTATTATGGTGATGATCTCTTGGTATTTATAGTTTATCCTTGATCTACATTGCGAATTGTATGGGTTGTTTTCTTCTGAAAATCATGGCCATTGGTGGTCATTGTTTGCGCACCTTTATTATTTGTGGATCACGGCTATAAGAATTATAATATGTTAAATCATGTATAATCAGTTAAATAAATGGATTCCCCATGATTGAACATGTTCTGTTATAACCCCTTTTTAATCATGAGTAATTAAAGAACAAGTGCTACAAAATCTAAATAAACCATGCCTTGTTGGTGTGGCTATGTGCTGTTTGTGTGGTTCTGTTTGGTATTATTTCTATAAAGATTGTGTGGTGATGTGGCTGGGAGTATGGTTGTGTGTATGGGGTTGTACAAGTGATGTAACAGATTATTAGGTTGGTAGATTGTTTTTTTGTAGAATGCTTGAACTTGTTGTGCAATGGGAAGACATATGAGTAGTGGTTGGGTAGCAGGGCTACTAGACTGGGTTGTGTCATGTTCATATTTATTGGTATGATGGGGGGGTTTTATGTTGAAAGGAAGGACGGATCAGCATGACTTTTAAGAATGATGGTGGTAGTGGTTGAACGGGTGTTAGAGAGAGTGGGGTGGAGTGGGACTGCAAGTTGGGTGAGTTTTATTTTTTTTTTTTGAATTGGTGTTATAATGGATTCCCTTACCTTATCCCTTCCTTCCTTGATTGGGTTTTTCAGTAATTGGTATGGTTGCTTTTCCTTATAACATTTGTAGTGTCTGGTAGTTTCCTAGGTTGGGATGGAATAATTAAATGAATGAATTGAAAATGCAGAATGACAATTGGTTTAATGAATTGGTTGGGGTTATGTTTAAAGTCATGGAATGTAGTGAAGAGGCATTCATCTATCGACTTATAGAAGTGACTGTAGTTTGTGGTTGTACGTGCATTGAGGGTTGGAAGAAAAGGTAATTTTGGTGTGGGTTGGTTTTCATATTGAAATCACATAGGATGGAATGAGTTTTTCTTATGTATACATATATATACTTGTTGTTCCTTATGATTTATAAATTCACCCTAGCCATGTTGAGTGATACATGTATAACACCCCCATTGATATAGGGGAGGGTGTCCTTTCCCAACATCCTTGTGGGAGGATGGATGGATGGTTATTGGATCTTCTATTATCCCTCTTCTATACATTGGTACCCCTGGACTCTTTGGGTAGTTTGTGGTGTGGTTGTGGGGCCCAGGTGTCTGCGGGGGAGGTGTGCTTCCCAGGTGTCTTCAGGGTGAGTTTTTTAGTGTTTTCCTAGGTGACATTGGGATGAGTTTGTGGTATTTGGCCCATGATTTTTAGGAAATATGTGATGTGGTATGTGGCCCATGTGTGTGCGGGAAATATGCAACAGTGAGGCTTGTGGAAGAGCGTGGTAGCATCAAGACGTTATACATTAGGGATGAGTAGTTTACAAGTGGGAAGTGGTGTGGGGTACCCAAATATCGATGTGCTTAAAACATTACTTTACTTGACTTGTTTTATTTTGTGATCATTATTTGGTGAGATTGTGGTGGATAGTATACCTTGTTAGGTTCTTGAGTTCGGCTATTTTCTCACAGGGGAATTAGTATGCTTCTCCCACTTGTGCATGAGTGACTTTCCTTTTTCCCAACTAAGTATACTTGTTTGCTCACCCTATGTATACAAAATTGTTTTCATGTTTTTTGGGAGATTATGAATACTGTGTTGGACCTTACTATCTCGGACGTTGGGGAAAATTGTTGTGTCACTTCTTAGTTTTACTTAGGTACTTACTTTGGAGTTTTCTTTGTAATTTTAGTAGTTATACTTTAAACATGAAAGTGGGATGGATTTTGGTTTCATTATATATATGTGACTTAGAGTTGTTTGAAGTTTATACATCTTATCTTTCGATCATGGTTACTATAAAAAGGGTAATTCCTCCCATTTATTTTTGTGAGATTTTTATACCCTTGGTGTTGGTCTCCTCCCTTGGGCCTATTGGAGGCGGGACTCGAGGGTCATTATCTCTCCTTCAACTTGAGGATGGAAGGTCTTGGAATCTTTATATCTTCTCCCTCATCTTGAAGATGTTGGTTCATGATAGATTAGTATCAGAGGGATGGTTGAGAGATAGGATGGAGTTTAGATTTAGGTATAGTGAGGATTTCATGGGTTGGTAGGGAAACAGTGTTATGAGATATTGTTGCAAGACATAAGCTAGGGAAGATTGTTTATGACATGGGATTTTAGGGCTCCTCATGATCTGATGCAAGGACTCTGATCATACCAAACGACCAAGTGAAGCTACACCGATTGTGGGGTAGAGAACCTAGAAAAGGTATATGTATTATGATGACTCTTCTAATTGTAATTTTTTGAGTTTTTAGGAAATTTAAATAAACAATGAGTTAAAATGAATCCTAAATAAACTGCATACTACTTGGGCTTAGTAATTCTCTTTTTTAATTTTATCTATGGAACCCAAATGTTATCCACGAGTGGCTCAAGTAGTGGAGGTGTAGTAGGGCAATCCGGCTGATCAGTGGAGGATTGATCTGGAGGAGGAGGAAAATCAGTTGCAGAAGATGTATCATTATTTTCATTGATATACTCTGGGAAAGTACAAGGGAATTGCCTCAGACATAGAGACGAATTATTGGATCAAGGAGTTGGGGATTACTTTTATCATGATCTATGCTCCAATTGATTATTGGGTTCCCCTAGTAGTGATCCAGATTATGGGAGCATCGTGTTAGTGGTGGATTATTTACCTTGGGGAGAGGAAGGATATTGATGTTTCGTGGGATGGATTTGAGAATGAGTTTCGGGTAGAATTCCTTTCTTCAATGATGAAGGCCGAGAAGAGGTAAGAGCTAATCTCCCTCCATTAGGGAGTATGTTGGTGAGGGATATGGGGATAAAGTTCAAGGATATTATTTTCTTTTCTTTGGATCTCTTTCTGGATGAGGAGTCTCTAGTGAGATTTTTAGAGGACACACTACATCCTTACCTCTAGTATGAGGTTACTCCTTTCACTCTATCGAAATACATAGAGGTTCAGAATAAGTTTGAGCTATTGGAAAGGAATCATTCACAAGGAGGTTTACCACAATAGGGGAGCCAAGCAATTTTTTCAAAGGGGGAGGCTGTCAGCAGCAGGTATCTGGCATCAGGACCTTCTAGGTTTCAGCTAATGGGGAACCAACCCCAGCAGTTTCAGCTCTGATCTTTTGGTCCTCATAATTTTACTTTCGGCTTGAGACAAAGGTGTTTCTCTTTTTGAGGCCACAGGCACCATCATAGATAGCGACTAGTTCGAGATCATTATGGTGGATGTTGGAAGGTCCATCACTCTTCTTAGCAGTATTTGTTGGTCAGGCCATTTTAGATACAGGGACAGTAGGATCCTGCTCCACCAAGGGGAGACGGAGCAGGTGGAGGCTGACCTTAGGGTGTTCTATAGGGACCTTGACCTGAAAGTGGTCAAGGAGGTAGATGAAAGCATAGGGGAAAGGGATATGGGTGTGGCCAGTTGTCTGTCGTAGAGGCAACAGTTCCAGTAGGGTCGGAGATCATTCGAGGTACTATCAGTTTGTTCAGTACTCTTGTTTTCACATTGATTATTTCAGGAGCTTCACGCTCTTTTGTTTCACCCAGTATATCCCATTCTCTAGGATTGGACATAGAGATATTATTCTTTCCATTTGTGTTGATTACACCATTCATATGTCAGACTAGCTTATTTGTTGTCTTTTGGGATGTAGACTGGTGTCGGGGCCGCATTGGTCATATGGGGATCTCTTTCTACTATAGATGCAGCCATAGGCAGTTATCCTTGACATCAACTACTTATACTCTATGTCTGCTGTTATCGACTACTTCCAGAAAAGAATCGTGTTTTCTGATGTGGGTGTCCAGCGTGTAGTTTTCATTGGTGAGTGGAGTTGTTAAATGGGCAGTCAGCATGTGGAGCCTTTCCTTTCATTTTTAGCTGAGCTATCAATGGAATCGGTGGATGCTGAGATGGTGGAGGTTTTTTGATTTTTTAGGGAATTAATGTATGTTTTCCCCCAAGGAGGTTGTGAATCTACCCAATAAAATGATGTTGTGTTTGGGATAGACTTACAACCCGATGCTAGTACGATTTTGATGGCTCCTTATCGGAGGATGCCTTTTGTGCTGTGGGAGTTGTGGATCCAGATTGATGATCTGATGAAGAATGGATTTATTCAACCTAGTTTTTCATTTTGGGGTGATCCATTCTTTTTCAAGAATAATGAAGATTATGGTCTAAGAATATGCATATACTAACGTAGTTTGAATCAGGTGACGGTCTAGAATCGTTACCCACTCATGAGGATATATGATTTTTTCGACCAGATGATGAGAGAAAGATTGTTTTCTAGATCTATGTACAACATGGGCATCACCAGTTTAGGGTGAAGGAGGGTGACATCATGAATACTGCTTTCAATTTTAGGTATTGGCACTTCAAGATCGTGGTTATTTCGTTCAGTGTTCCGAACGCACCATCCATGTTCATGGGGCTTATAAACTCTGTCATTCATGATTTCCTAGACCAGTTCATCATCATGTTCATCGATGACATCCTTATCTACTCAAAGATAGATGAGGAACATACTGAGCATCTCAGGACTATCCTAGAGGTCCTTCAGCACCACTAGTTCTATGGAAAATTATCCAAGTTCATGTTTTGGATATGGGAGGTCCGCTTCCTTGGACATGTGGTGTCTTAGAAGGGTGTATCAGTGGATCCTTCAATGTTTGGGGTAGTTTTTTCCTAGGAAGCACCCAAGAATGTGGAAGAGGATCATAGTTTTCTCAGTCCGACAAGATATTACTGAAGATTTTTACCTTATTTCTCTCGAGTAGCAAATTTTTTGATGGATCTGACTAGAAAATGGAAATCTTTTGTATAGAGCGAGAAGTGAGAGAAAGAATTCATCTATATGAAGGAGAAGTTGGTCAGTGCTCTATTACTTAGGTTGATGGAGGAAGGGGTGATGTTAGAGGTGTTTTGCGATGCTTTCCATCTGGGCTTGGGATGTGTGATAATGATGCAATGGGGGTGATCTTCTATAGGTCTAGGTAGTTATGTCCCCATGAACATAATTATGCCACCCATGATCTGGAGCTAGTAGTGATCATGTTTGTGCTAAAGTTGTGGCAACATTACCTCATTGGGGATTGGTTTTTGGTCTTCACAGATCACAAGAGCTTGAGGTACATCTTTTCCCAGTGAGATCTAGACTTGCGGATATTAAGGTGGATGGAGTTTCTCAAGGATTACGATTTTGAGATATCCTACACCTCCGGAAGGGGGAATTTTTTGGATGATGTTTTGAGTAGAAAGTCATATAAGGAAGTGGTTTGTGGATTTTCATATACTTCGAGGGTTATGGAGGAGTAGGATTCCTTTCACCAAGATGTGGGAGTAGATATTGGCAGAGGCAGTATGTTTCAGATGATAGTGCAGTCTTCTCTGATGCGGTTGGTGGAAGAGTATCAGTGGCGATACTCTAAGGTAGAGGTAATGCATGATCTCTTTGACTAGGGTGATGCTTTAGAGGGATAGTCAGATGATGATTAGAATCGAAAGTTATTCTATGGGAATCTGTTTGTTCCCATGGCGATGTGTGAGGGAGTTCTCTATGATTTTTTTAAATCACCCCAAGTGGCACACCTGGGAATTTCCAAGATGTATCACAGATTGAGGGAATAGTTCTGATGGCTTAGGATTAAGCGGGTAGTGTTGGAGTTTGTGATAATGTTCTGGGTGTTACAGCAAGTTAATGATGAGAAATATATTCCCATGGGTTTCTTTTAAACCTTAGATGTCCCCAAGTAGAAGTGGGATGAAATCTCAATGGATTTTATCATAGGATTAACTAGGGATTAGGGAGGGTGTGATACAATCTGGGTAGTGATGGATTGGTTGAAAAAAACGACTCACTTATTAGTGATCAAGTATTCGAGCACATTGGATGCCTTAACACAGAGGAATGTGGATGAGGTGGTGAAGCTACATGGAGATCCAATATACATTGTATCAGATCAGGATACACATTTTATGTTACGAGTCTGGAGGGGATTACAGCATGCCTTTGGCACTCAGTTACTCCTCAATAGTTTTTTCCACCCTCATAAGGATGGGAAAATAGAGAGGGCCATCCATACATTGGAGGACATGTTGTGGGCATGTTTCTTGGACTATAGTGGGTCTTTGGTGTGACATTTTCCCTTGGAAGAGTTTGATTATAATAATATCTATCACTCGTCTATTGTAATGACTTTGTTTAATTATTTACATGAAAGACTATTTCATTCACCCTCGTGCTGGATAGAGGTTGGTGAGGTAGTTTCTCTTAGTTCTGATGTGGGGTAGAGTATAATAGAGAAGGTTCATCTTGTCCATGAGAGGATAAAGACCGCATAGGACCAACATAAATCATATTCCAATTATAGGAGAAGGCCCTTGGAGTTCAAGGTTGTGGACCATGTGTTCTTGAAGGTTTCCCCTAGACATGTGAAGTAGAGGTTCAGTGGGGGGTAAGCTTTCTCCTAGGTTAATAAGAACCTTCAAGGTGTTGTAATGAGTTAGTGAGGTGGCATACCAGTTGGTGTTTCCACCGCAGTTGAGGAGGATCCATGACGTCTTACACGTCTCCCAAATTCATCGGTATCTTCACGACGACTCCCATGTCATTGATTAGGGAGAGTTGGATATCAAGGATGATGGAACATTCATGGAGAATCCAGTAAAGATCCCTGATACTTAGGATAAGATGCTTCATGGATGTACTATTCCTTTGGATTGGGGAGGAATGGTGGCCTGGATGAGAATACTTGGGAGCGAGAGATAAAAATGTGTGCCCAGTACCTAGAGTTGTTTTGAGTTTTACCTGTGTGTTTTGACCTGTGATGTAGTGATTGAACCTTGTTTTTTATAAGAAGGGATGCTTCCTAGTTCATTAGTGTGTGATGAAATCCTAACATGTGAAAAAGGGGAGACCTAATTCCTAATCAAGGGGCATTAAATGAGATGCGATTAAACCCCTGTAGGTGATTCAGTGTTGGCCATAGCAGATAGTAACTTGTCATGGATGAAGGAATTTTCCTAATTCATATGTCCATATAATTGGTTTTTTTGTAGAGCATCTTTTAGATGTTTTGGTTAGTAGATGTGTGAGTATTTGTTCTTGGATGTTGTGGTTTCACTCTAGCTTTCTAACTACACAGGTGGTTTATCCTTAAGAGGTATCCTATGGGGTGGTTGTTCAGACCCCTCTTCCTTCTAGGTTTAGTTTTGTTTTTGAATTCTCGGGGGATAGAATAGTTTGAGAGGTATCTGATATAATGGATTGAACCTCCTTGGTCCATTACATTGTAAAAATCTATTGATTGGGGTGTTCTAGGAGACCACAGTGGCTCATTTCAGAAGTTTTCCAAATTTCTAGTTTTTTCATCAGTGAGTCGTGTCGGTACCTCCGCATCGGTAGGCTGGGGTCAGTATCTCAGCTTCAGTGACTCGATGTTCATGAATCTGGGAATTGGTAGGTCAATGCATTGATAGTTCGAGTCATTGGTGAGTCAAGACGTCAGTTGGTCAAGGTGTCAGTGAGTCGGGGCATTGGTAGGTCGGGCATTAGTGATTCAGGTGTCGATAAATCACATTGATGACTCGCTATCGGTGAGTTACATCGATGTCTCAGTGTCAGTGGCTTAGCATCAGTGGCTCATCTGTCAGTGATTCATGTGTTGGTGACTTATATTGGTGACTCACCTATCATTGATTCATTTCCAATTTTTTCCTGTTTTTCCAGTTTTTTCCCTCTAACTTTTTCTTTGACGTTGAATGAGTTAAATTCTATAATTAATTAGTTTTTGGGCCATTTAAAATGGTATTTATCTTCTTAAAAAATGAATCTTCCTTTTAATACTAAACAACATGGTCTTTATAGTGATCAAGATTTAATAGCCTTTAAAATAGTTTCCACTGTAGATTTTGAATTTGGTATTTCTAAAGACAAAATCCTCTCTTCCTTTGAACCCGACCATTTCCTCTTGGTGTGCTGATAACCTTTCTTCCCAGAGGATTCATGTGCCTATTATGTTTTAGTCTGCTCAGTTTTTCCCTGGATTCTTTCCTGCCCAATATGCGACCCCCTATTTTTTATATAAGGAGGAATTTTTGATTGTCTGACATTCCAATTAGGGATCCATTTCTCTCTCTTTAATTTGTGTATCATGTAGGGTGAGTGTACTGATATCTTCTTATTTTTATAGTTGAAACCAATTTAATTAATATAATAAGAAGTAATACATGTGGGATTGGTAGTATGATGGAGATGATAACTTTGTTTTATATGTTATCCTTTATCCATGCTATGAATTGTATGGGTTGTTTTATTCTGAAAATCAAGGTCATTGATGGTCTCTATTTAAGAAACTGTATGATTTGTGGGTCACTTCTATAAGAATTGTAATCTATTTAATCACATAATTTTGGTTAAATAATTGTATTCCCTAGTATCATACTTGTTTTGTGATAACCCATGTTTAATAATATGGAATTATTGAATGATTGCTTCTAAATCTGAATAAACCTTTCCTTGTTGGTGTGGTTGTGTGTTTTGTGTGTGGTTCTATTCAGCATTGATTTTTTATTCATGTGGTTTTGTGGTTAGGAGTATGGCTGTGTGTATGGGGTGGTACAATCAGTGTAATGGAATCTCAGGTTGGTAGATTTGTTGTCTGTGGAATGGATGAACTTATTATGCAGTTGGATTACATTTGGGTGGTGGTTGGGTAGTAAGGATACAAGAATGGGTTGTGTCATATGAATGTTTATAGGTGTGTTTGGGGTTTTTTTGGTTGAGAGGAAAGACATGGAAGCATGACTTTGAATAATGATAGTGGAAGTGGTTGAACAGGTGTTCGAGAGAGGAGATTGTAGTGGGACTGCAAGCAGGGAGAGTTTTGTTTTTATGAATGGGTGTTAGAATAGATTCTCTTACTTTTTCCCTTCTTTCCTTATTTGGATTTGGAAGTGGTTGGTATGGTTTATTTGCCTTATAAAGTTTGCAGTGTTTGGTAGTTGCTTGGGTAGGGATGGAATAAATGAATGAATGAATTGACAATGCAGAATGACAACTGGTTAAATGAATTAGCTGGGGGTATGTTTCGAGTCATGGCTTGTAGTGAAACGGTGTTCATTTATCAACTTATGGAAGTGACTATCATTCGTGGTGGTACATGTATGTAGGGTTGGAAGAAAGGGCAATTTTGGTATGGTCAGGTTTCTATTTTGAAAACTCATAGGTTGGGCTGAGTGTTTGATACCTATACGTACATATACATGTTGTTCCTTGTGATTCCTATATGCACTCAATGTTTGTTGCGTATGATGTGTCAAGAACCCCCATTTTTATGGGGGAGTGTGTCCTTTTCCAACATCCCATTGGGAGGATTAATGGATGGTTATTGGATCTTCTTTGCTCCCTCTTCTAGTAATTGGTATCCCTACACTCTTTTAGAAGGTTGTTGTGTGGTTTTGGTCCCCAGGTGTATGCGGACGAGGTGTGCTTCCCAGGTGTATTTGGGATAAGTCACATGGTGTTTTCCTAGGTGTCTTAAATATGATGTTGTGGTTTGTGTCATAGGTGTTTTCTGGGGAGATGTGATGTGGTTTGTGGCCCAAGTGTGTGTGGGAATGTTGTGACATTACGGATTGTTTAAGAGCTTGGATGCGTTAAGATTTTTACCATTAGGTATGAGAATTTAACAAGTGGGAGGTGGTGCGGGGTACCCAAATATCAATGTGATAACTACATTACTTCCCATAGATTACATTATTTAATGAGAATGCCTTAGTGAGGTTGGGGTGGATAATATACCTTGTTAGGTGCTTGGAGTTCTGTTGTTTTCTCATAGGGGAATTTGTATGCTTCTCCAACTTTTTCATGGGTGACTTTGGTTTTTCCATACATAGTATACTTGTATTTTTACCCTACGTATATAAAACTATTTTTAGGTTTCCATGGAGATTATGTGGACCATTCTGGACCTTACTAGTGTAGAACTTGGGGATGGTTTATGTGTCACTTCTTAGTTTTACTTTGGTACTTACTTTGAAGTTTTCTTTTTATTTATAGTAGTTTTAATTTAAACATTCATGTGGGTGGATTTTGGATTCTTTATATAAATGTGACTTGGAGTTGTTTGAGGTTAATATAGCTTATCTCCCGATCTTGGTTTCTATAAAAATGGTTATTCCTCCCATTTCTATTTCTGATATTTTTATACCCTTGGTGTTGGTCTCCACCCCAAGGTCTATTAGATGCAGGAATCATGGGGCATTATAAATCCTTAATATTGAGTAAGGAAGGTCTCGTCATCTTTCTATACCTTCCCTCATCTTGAAGAAGGTGGTCTGTGACAATACAATATCATAATAGGATGGAAGAATAAACTTCCTATAGTGCTAGGTTCTAATACAAGAACACAAAAGTAGCTCAAATAGAACTCAAGATGTTGATTCATTCCTTCATGTGAGGATGTCCCATAATGAAGGAAAAGAATCTTTCCAAATTTGGAAGGTTAATGTAACAAATTAAAAAATATATATTGTTTGATTTCATAAATAGTCTCTTATTTCATCTTATCTCATACTTGTTTTAGATTTATTTGGCATAGAAATTAGTTTGTGATTTTCTGTATTTTTTTGTTACCCATACATGAGGTGGTTTACCCTTATGTGAGGTTATGGTATGCTTACATGAAATTTATTTTTTGGGGGAAACCCATATATAAGTGGTTTTGTACCCTAATGTAAGCATTGAGTTATAGGGTTAACCTTTGTAGGGGTTATTTTACCCATACATAGTTGTGGTTCTATATTAGCTGACTTTATATGGGGGATGGTATACACTTATATAGTCTTAGGATGACCCTTACATGAAGTGGGTAGCCACTGTGTTACCCTTACACAACCAGTGGAATGGTGTGTGTTATCCTTACATAATCACCAAGGTACCCTTATTAGAGGATTGTGTGACCCTTACGTAGCATATATTGACCCTTACATATAACCATCCCACCCTTACATAGTGGTTGAGTTCCCCTTATGAAATTTTGAATCTACCCTTACATTGTTCAAGGTCAACCTTTACATGAGGCATCTTATGTATACCTTTACATAGTGAATTCATTTATATTTTTATTGTAACTACTTCTTTCAAAATCTCCTCAAATAAACATATTTCTAGATTCTATTAATGATTTTTAAGGGATTTGTTCCATTGGTTTTAAGTGCCTTAGGTCATGTTCTGAGAGAGATATAATAAAAATCTCAGAGAGGTGAATCTAATAGATATTGAAAGAGAGGAAGGAGGTGGTCCAGAGTGATGAGGGATCATTCTATGCTCTATTGTGATAAAACTTGTGATTAAATCTTAAGAGATTGTTCTAGTGGATATATTATGATTGTTAAAGTTCAGAGGAGGAGTAAATTGGCTTTATTTTTTTGAGTGACACTTATAGGTATGTTTGAAACCTGGTAAGGGGGTTTCAACCTGGTTTCTTCTCCTTATTGATTGTTTTACCCTGGTGTGTTTTATGTACATCTTTTATTCATGTATGCATGAGTGTTATTTCATTTTTTAATATGGTTTCGTTTCTTTTCCTCATTGTGTTTTCCATTTCTTGTATCCCTATTTGTTAGATTATTTATTTTTTGGATTACATGTTTGTCCCCCATGTTCACAGTTATCCCACTCATATTTTCACTCATGTGGTCCCTTTTTATTGCTGCCTCTCTACCTCCCCTATCACATTATTGAATCATCTTCCTCTCCACACTCTCACAATATTCACATCCTCGTATCCTTCCTCCCCTACATTTTCATTGATTCTACCTCCCCCATAATTTCACCTCCTTTACCTCCAAATCAACCCACACCCCTCCTCCATCTCTTAATTCTCCTTGCCTCGGCCTCCACCACATTACCTCTACAGTTTCTTGGATCTCTACATCCACCACCTTCTCTACCCCCTTCATATCCCCACCCCCAATTCCCCCTCTTCCACCCTTCCTCATTATCCATACACCCTCCACCTATGATTACTTTCTCAATCCCCACCCCCTCCACCTCACCCTAACTCATGCTCCAAACCACCACTTCCTCCTCTCCTCCTTTTCTCCCTATCCATCTTTCACAACACCTCCCAAATTTCTCTCCCTCCACAATCTCCTTCACTTCACTTCCACACTTTTAGATCCAATATTCCCTCCCATACAACATGATTTTAATCCAAGGTTTCATTTTTTAGTTTGTAATATAGGGTTCCTTTTATATTTACCTTTCCCTCTGTTTAACCTTCCACAATTGGTATGATTTTGGTTTATTTAAAATCCTTCAACATTATTAGAGATTCTACAAGATGGATTTGTATTCATTTTTTAAATTTAGTTCAAATGAATGAATTTGAGAATCTCACCTATCTTTTTTATTTATTTTTTTCATGATGATTTTGCAATGATCATGTGAGTAGATTATAGCTCAATGACCTGATATAGACAAAAATGGGTACTTATATGAGGTTACCTTAATCCTCTTATTTTACATTATATTTTCCCATTCCTAAACATCTCATAATTATTTATAATCTTAGCCAATGGCCCCTTTTTTATTTCTCTTAAAACTTTCACCCTATATTTTTTTATTTCAGTGATTAATTTAACCAAATACTTTGGAAGAAAATTTCCTTCCCAAATCATTGTATTCATGGTACCAATTTCATTAAAATATATATATTTTTTCCAATATGAATTTTTTATATTGACTATTCTCAATCACACTTGTACCATGTCTGTATTACCCAATTACCAGATTATCCTATTATGTTGATAATTTAATAATGATAATAGTATTATATTTACACACTAAATTTATTATTCTAAATTGTGTATTAGTATTACTTATATCATTAAAATGCATATTCATTCTCTATGTTTTTAAAATATTTAGTACAATCATATTATATTCAGAAAATAATTACCTCTCTAAAAATTCGAATGTTAGTCCCAACTGTATACAAAAATTCGAATGTCAATCCTGACTATTTGTATTCATTTGTTTCTAATCACTATATTCATTTTAATGTTTCATATATAATTTTTTTTTATTTATAAATTCCCTATAATTACTCCCACATTCCATAAATAAGGTTACTTCATCATTCCTCACAATCAATGCTTGATTTTCCTTTCTATTTTCTTCTTTCTTATACCATGTGGCTTTGATTTTTAATCAATCAACTTTCTTCTTAGTGCTAGTCAATTGTGGCATCAACTGTGGTATTGGAATCAGTGTTGGATTAGTATGTGTATTTATATTAAGAAAAAATCTTATTTTATCCTAATTTTTAATATTTTATAATATCATATTCAAGATAATTTTTAATTTTTAGTAGTTTATATTTTTTAAAATCACGAATGAACATCATTTAAACTAAAGTTCAATATTCACTGAGCATGTTGTGAGGATGGTTTCCCATCTACACGATGATTTAATCTTATTTTATAAAAGTATTTTCTACTTTTGAGTAAAAAATTAACTCCAGGTTGTAGTATATTTTAATTAATTTACCATTTTATCAATAATATATTATGTCTTTTTATTTGGAATGTATAGATTATAAATGATAAATATATCTTCAATGAACATGTTTATAAAAATATATTATGAATTATTTATGGTTTATCGAAGTAAACATTACATGAGAATATCTGTATTATATATAATCATATAAATAAAAATTACATAAGTGGATGGAATTTAATTAGTTCACCCAATAGAATTGGAAAACCATTTATATGTATGCTAGAAAATGGTCCTAAAAATATCTAATAGTTACATACATACATCTATGAAACATGATGGTATGCTTTTTATTCACCTTCATTATTATTTGAGTATACTTTTTTACTACACCAATGCCTTCCAATCAAAAGGACTATGGAGGGGAATCCCTTATATGAGAATGGGTTACCATGGTATCTTCTACAATGATGAAACAACCACATGAATCGTGATGCCTTTGTCAAATCCAACATCATTTTAAGAATCTTCATCAATAGAAGTGAAGGTGAAATCCTCATTAGTGAGGTTTACACACTTGATATAACATTCCCATCATAGTTATCTTGGATTCCTTAGAATGATCCACCACCCAAGTGTTGTAGTATTTCACTAAAAAAATTAATAACAAGTGTAGAAGTTTTGGTCTCCTCTAGGAATAGGGGAAACTTTGTTTATTACATGTTTATCATTATTAGGTCCTTTTCTGAGTGAAATATCAATGGATGTTATACAGGATTAACTAGTATTAATGTGGAGACCATTCAAGCTTTCTTGAGATGAAATCCAAACCCATTTTATAATTATAGATCTATTTGAACTTGATAATGATGCATTCTATAATTTTTCAATGGGGTTGGTGTTGGTAGTTTTTGATTTGTGATCTTAGTGTATAGTTATAAATTTTCATAATTTCCATTGTAGTGGTGTATACCTATTATTTACAATAAAATAAATTTACTAATACTATAATTCACATTATAAAATGCCCGCATTGTTAACATGGAATATATTTATATTTTTGTATCAAATAATCTAATATTATAATGAAATATGAATAATTTGTGCAATGGAATCCTATTGTATCCATTAATCAGATTATTTAATTTCTTTTTAAAATAAATTTATTGAAAAAAATTGATGATTAAGATTCGCCTCAACTTGTAAGTGATGTTGATTTGTATTTTTCCACTACAACAAACATTGTTCAATAAAAAAATTATTCTCATGTCAACATGTAAAAAATAAAATATAATCTGATATGGTATCATTATCTTCCCATTATATTATATGATAACTTCTAAATTTTTAAATCCATTATTGTATTTCCCTTTCACATTCTTCTAATATCTACCCACAGATCATAAAAGGTTGGTTAGTCAAATGATTATGAATCACATACATCAGTTAAAATAAAATATTTTTTATTTCTCATCCCCACTAAAATTTTGGTTACTAAATGTGTTATTTTTAGTGAGGTTTTCCTCATGATTTTAGTGGAGAAAAATTTAGTGATATATAAGTCATCAAAATTGACTTCCTTCATGGAAAATTAACAAATAAGGATATTTTAAAACAATAAACTCCAAAAAGATACATGAAGATTAAAAATATTGAAATGAATGGGTATCATTTAATATATTTAAGTGTTTTCCTACATTATACAATACCATTTATTATAAAACCCTCATACATATAACCCAAACATAGTAATAATTGTTTTTTTAATTTATTTATTTAATAGTCATTCATGAATTTTCTTCTCTTCTTATATTGTACCTGCCTATATTTTTAAGAATAAAGTGTTATTTTTATTTGTTTCACAACCTATTACTTCCCATTTAAATTTGTGGGAAATTATACTAGTATTTATGAAGGTATTAGGTAAATATTGTTAAATAATAACATTTTGTGTGCACAACATTATATTCAATCATGGCCATTAATGATATAATTATCATTTATCTAAATAGTTATATAAAATTAATAGTTGTATTAATTATTTAAATTTATAAACATTAAGTAATAAAAAAATATTATTAAATTATTACCATTAGTGTTAACACCATTAAATGATTAAAATTATTTAATTCCCATTATCAATAATCATAATTAATTATTAAAATTTTTTAATCATATCATAATTATTGTTATTAAGTAATTACTATAATAATACTCTTAAACGGTTTTATTTGTATATTTTTATAAGTGCATCATTTAAGGATAGTAAACATTGAACTATTTAAACTCATATATTTAATGGTATAAATGATAATTATTGACCATAGAGAATTAAAATAATAATTTTATGTGTTTTTTTTTGAAAAAAGGAATAAATTTTATTATGATGAATAGATCTCGAAGCCCATAATTTACTCATAAATCATTACTTAATTCGGAAAAATATTATATGGACATCCATTGTTGGTCATCATCCCCCCATATATAAAATATTAGATATGTTTTTTATTTTTTTGAAAATATTATTATCATCTTACTATTTAAAATATCAATGTTTTAATTTTAAAATTATTTTAAAAAATATGACTAAAACCAGTAAGACATGTCACTGCATCTTGAGGATACAGAACAAGTAAATTTTAAAATTTTGTTACCCATTAAACAAAATCCCAAATAGGAATTTCAAGATGAGTCCGTATCTGAGTGAGAAATCCCACATCGTCGTAGGCCATTCAACAAACCTGTGGACTTCAATTTTTTTAAAAGTTATTATGTGGCTGACTCATAGCTACTAGTTTTCTCTAATTTAATATATATTTCACAATAATTATTATATCAATATTAATACATCCATTTTTTCCTATTGATATTTTTATTTTCAATTAAATAAAGAACACAATTAAGAGGTCGGAAAAAAATATAAAATATCATAGCTGACCTGACTCAAACAAATGTAATATATCAAATTTTAATCTTATTTTTGGAAAATAGGGGTATTAATTTTCGAGAATGAATATAAATAATTACAGGAGAATAAATCCAAGAAATAAATTCATCCAACCAAACATGTGACTCACAAGTGAGACCGTGAATTAGAAAAAATGTGTTGCCCTATTCCCCTCTCTATTGATTAGAAAGAAAATGCAAGTAGATAAGAGGCGGAAAACGGGGCGGATCTTCAGAACAAGTGATCCAAAATATTGGAGACCACATTCCATTTCATGGATCACATTAATAATGGTTATTAAATATAATTACAAAATAATATATTCCCATCCAATCTCAATGTAAGTCATCATTCCCATAAAAATAACTTATGATTCAGCCACCATTTTTTTCCAACGAGCATGGATAGAATTATGGTTGGACGCAACAATGCATCTATGGGATTCAAAAACAATGACACCGATACCAAAAACATCTCCTCCAAATAGTTATTCATCCACATTAATCTTCATCACATCCATTGAGGGAGGATTTCACTTATTAATCAAATAATTTCATTTGTATTTTTAATATGAATCTCATTACTCTTCCAAATCTCCAACCAAGATGTCAACCACTCAATCTAGAATTACATTGGTCTTGATAGCTAGTTGAAGGAGAAGTCATTTCTTCTCACCTAAATAATATAGGTCACCATAAAAAGTTAATCCCCCATCTCGATGGGGAGAGATTATGACCACTTTACCATAATCAATGCATGCATGGCCGCCATATCCACCATGTGATCTTCATTATAATCCCATGCTTTAAAGGTGTATCTGGCCTCATAGCAGGAGATAATTGCAACCAATAAAGACTTCAGAATTTCCATGAAAAAGGAACAAATAGGATCATCGGATGCAAGAATACTATAGACTATTAGATTATCTATTTCATTCTAACATTATGGTATCAGATGACTATTTTTAGGATACCAAGAAGCTACAAGAGAATATCAATAGTGTTTCAATAAGGATCTAAGAAAATTAGTTGAGTAATGATGTCACTGTCATAAAAAATGAAAGGAATCATAAAAAATACAGTAAATAGATTCCTAATGAAATTGATGAGGAGGTAAGAGACTCAGGGGGAGTAGAAGTAAAAAAGTTTGATATAGAAAAATACTCAGATAATGACAAGTATGTGAATAAGTTAGTATCTATAGAGAGATTAGTGAGAAGATCTGAAATCAACAAAAAAAAGAATAATTGGTGATCAATCAATTCCAATGAAGACCAGGAGGATGAAGACTCCACATCAACCATCATACTTATCACAAGTAGAGCCTACATGTTTTAGTGAATCGGCTGGAGATGAGAATTATGTTCAGGCTATGAATGAAAAGCTATAAAATAATGAGAATAATAAGGCATGGGATATTGTTTCGAGGCCACCAGATAAGAATGTCATCAAGACTAAATGGGTCATTCACAATAATATGAATGAAGATATCATGGTGATTTGAAACAAAGAACGACATGTATGAAGAGGATACTCCCAGATAGAGGGTATCGATGTCTATGCGACACTTTCACAGGATGGATGGATGGAGACTATTAGGTTATCCTTGGCCATTATGGTGTAAAGAAATTTCAATGTTTTTCAAATGGATATCAATTCTTCATTTTTTTAATGGAGTTATTGAAGAACAAGATGTTTACATTGGGAAACAAGAAGTTTTCCACTTTCATGAAGATGAAAAAAAGTGTTTTTCAGATGATGAAGGATTTATATGGGTTGAAGCAGGTAACAAGAGAATCGTATTCACGGTGAGATCAGTCCCCAAAGAAGCTCAGTTTCCAGCATGGTGGAGTTGATTATAATTCCTATGTTACCAATAAAGTAATCAAAGGAATATGGTGTTGGTGAAACAAGGATGGAATGACAAATTCATTTATCAATCTAAATATTCCCGGGAGGTGATGAGAAGGATTGGAATAGAAAATTCCAATGAGATAAAGACTCTGGTGGCTTCCCGAAAGAAAATTTTGTGTGATATTAAAGCGATATATCAAATAAATACCAAGGAAATACACATGATTACATTGAAAATAATACTTTAGTATATCAAGGAAACTGTGGATTTCAGTTTGATGTAGAATGAAAAATCATAGCAAGAGGTATTGGGATATACAGATGTAGATTAGGCCGGTTAAACAGATGACTAGAAATTAACATCAGGAGGTGATTTCTATCTTGGAGGATTGTGTATTTCTTGGATGAGTAAGAAAAAAGATAAAATTTCATTGGGCACCTCGGAAGAAAATTATATTGCGGCCACTCAAGAATGCACATAGTTATTTTTGATAAAGCAGTGGCTTGAATATATGAGAGTTGATGTGAAGTATCCGATCAAAATTCAGTGTGATAATTCAAGTGATATTAATCGTAGAAAAAATCAAGTCCATCACTCAAGTAATAAACACATTGAAATCAAATATAATTTTATCAAGGAGAAGGTGGTACAAGGGCTTCTGAAGTTGGAGTAAATGCCTACATAACTAAAGGTTGCGGACATTCTGACAAAGACCTTATCCAAGGAAGTGTATGAGAGGCATCGACTGGCTCTAGGAGTTTAGTAGACTCCCCACACTTGAAAGAGTGTGGATGTGGGACCTCCCCCTCTCCCCATGGTATGGTATGTTTTTCTTTAATGTACTTATCTGTGTTCTCTACTCTGTAGTAGACCACAAAGAAGTGGCCTTTGGGTTCATTGAAAAAGGGGAAGAAAATTTACATTTTCAAGGGGGAGAGAGTGTGGCTATTTAGAAAATTTCTTAGTCAAGACACTAGGGAGGAGTTGACAGGTGGAGAAATGATATAAGGGGAGAATATAAACTTGAGTTCATGATTAGTCAGATGGGAATTCCTCAGTGTTATGAGGAAATAGTCATTAAATAAGATGATGCTAGAAGTGATAGATCAAAGAATAGATATCACGATAGTTGAGGATCGTTATAAAAGTAGAAAAGTGGTGTGGGAATGGTATCAGATAGTTTCCAATAATTTATTTCAAAAATGAAGTGATTCATTGATGAACTTTTAATTTACTATTGTTTCTCACTCTGAACATTTCTTATGTGGGATTAGAGTATGTGTTGAGTAAATCATTGACCGCTATCTGAATCATAAGAGGAAAATAGTGGTTAAAGATAGAAGAAGCATTTACTAGGTATTGTATTATGAAAGTGTTGTCAAAAAACCCAAAGAGTAGATTTTTTGAAAAAACCCCTCAAGATTTCATTGAAACATTTTTGAGGTTATTGTGTTTGTTGAAAAAGTGGGATTTCATGTTGTGTTTGTTGAAAAAGAAGACTATGGTGTTTAATTTGTTCGAAAATGGGGTTTACATGGTGAGCTTTCAAGTTCAAGTGATGTTGTTGACAATCCATGATTGAAAGATGAACCTCGATAAAGGATTGGAGGATCTGGAGGTGGTAAAAAAAGTGAATATACAAGGTGACATCACTTTCCAGTGTTTTCCAATTTTTTGGGCCTCAAAATCGGAAAATGGAGATATTTTTTTTTGGAAAAGGAAGGTGCACAAAATATTTGAGTGGTGAATGAAAAACATGTAATGTGTGCTAAATTTAATTTGTGAGAAATATTTAAATCATGTTGGAATTTTCTCAGAAATGCAGTTTCAGCATAAGAACGCCAGAAAATGGAAAAGGCATGAGGTGCACGAAAAATCTAGAGATGTGAATGAAAAATGGTTCTTCATGAAAAGCATTGCACGCAGAATGGGATTTTTTGCATGATATAGTGGGTTTTTTACGGGGGGGTTAGCGAAACCTATAAATAAGGGGTGACCCCCCATTAGAAATACCTCAAGACATAGAGGATATCTGAGCTTCGTTGTGCATAAAAGGAGTTGCATGGAAAATTTGGAGTTGTGCGTAAAATTAAGGTTGTTCATAAAAGTTGAAGTTTCATGTAAATGGTCAGGTTGCGTGTAAAATTGAATTTGGGCAGAATTATTGAGGTTGGTGAAAAGTGGAGTTTTTATTTGCGTTAAAAAAGAGATATTTTTCATGCAAGACAAGGGAATTGAATGCAATTAACATTAAGGGAAATGCGTAAATTTTAAGGATTCCTGGTTCGTTTCTATGGAAAAGTGATTTTTATTAGTGGATGAAAGTAGACCATCAACAGAGCATCTATATATATTGGAGGATGCATTCATTTTAGAAAATTAAGAGATCTAAAGTTCTATAAACTATGAGTGGATCCTTTCCAGAGTAGTAAGAAAAGGAACAGGAAGAAGTTGATTCTTTCTACGGGCAGTGAGCCAGAGAGAGATAAATAGGGAGTGACCCTTGGGAAAGTATGGAGCTAACCCTAAAATTTGTAAATGTAGTGATCCTGGACATAGAAGTTTTCTAGCCCAAACATTGTAAGTTGGTTATGAGTTTTAGTGGATTTAGTACATCAGCACATCATTGTTGTATGATCCTTGGACGTATCCCAGTGAGGTTGAACCAAGTAAAAATTTGTGTGCCTTTGTTCTTACATTACTGCATCACATTCAAAGAATCATCATCAGATAAAGAAGGAAATAATAAGTTCAACATTAACACTTAATTGAAAATACGGTAACCCTCATAATAAATAGGTCATGATATATTGGTGAAGAAAGAAGTTATGAAATTAATACCCATACCCTGATTAACCCCCCCCCCCCCACCCACCCTCTCATGGTATCTATGCCCCTTTTGGTCCTAACAGAAGGCTTCCAAAATATCACAGGCATTGGGATCAAAATTCAAATAAATAAGGATAAAAATTATCACCATTTTTAAACCTATAATCTTACATACCCATGGGCCTAATTTAAAATTTAAAACCTTATCATTAAATTTGAAAAACCTGGGATAAACCTCAACACATCCTTTCTCTATTCATTAAAACCATACCTTGTTCTAGCTAGTCCTACTAGAATTAAAGCCCAAAAATAAAACTAGGAAAAAAATTAAGGGCATGAGGGACTTAGCCCAGGGCCCATTGTTCATAAAATCCTTCCCACCTATCATGTGAGATCTAAATCATCTATTTAAAGGTATCCCCAATATTTTTATTTTTATTTAAAGGCAAAACATGAGTGTAAGTAGCTACGTAAATTTAGTTCTCTATTTACATCAAGGTCAGTCCAAAAATTATGAATTTAAGTAAATGTAACCAGTGACATGAACTAGATAGATAATAGTATTGTGTGAAGTACATTGGATATGTAAATGTGGATTTATATATGCATTACCTATGTGAAGGTAATTAGAAAACCAAGGAGATGCATAAAGGCACCAGAGTTTTTATATAACTATGTAAAATTAAACTATGATTTACACAACTTATGTAAATGTAAGCACCCTGTAATCCAACATGAAAAATAGGGGTTCAAAACCCATTGGGTGCAGGTTAATGTATCAGTACAGTAGCGTACTGTAGTAGAGGAGGAATTGAAGCAACGATGGGCACTGTAGCTGTAGCAGGACATTGTAGCGGTTGTAGGACACTGTAGTAGTGGTGGGTACTGTGTGGTACTATAGAAGTATTATTCACAGAATGGACCATGGGCCAAAAATTTGGGCCTATGGGCCATGTTATGGGCTACATTCCCACAAGCCCTTCGGGCTATGTAATGGGTCTCCCTCTATCCAGTTAGATGATGACTTTTCTTTTCTTTAATAATAAAAGAGGCTTTGGTACCATCCTTTAAAAAAATGCGGGAATTTTGAAGGATGTGTATAGGTAAAACAAATTGAGTCACACCATGTAAAGGTGATGAAGTGATGAGTAAGGGTAAATTGATATTTTAAATACTTACATAGGTAGTTCAATTCACTATGTTATGGAAATAAGGAAACTTATTGATCTTCAAAAACATTGATTTAAGCTGCTATAGTTAATTGAATTTGAACATGATACCAATATAGACGTGTTCATGTTTTTGGTCACATATAATTGATCTAGAGTTATTCATATGGTCAACCGTTAAGGTTTTCAACTAGCTAATCCAGGTCAAGACGTGTGGAATTCAATTTATACGGTTGATCTGGTGGGACATGAACTGAGTTTTGGAATTTTTAAATTCAAATTAAATGAAATTTTACAATGATAGGTATAATGTTCTCAAATTAAAAAAAACATCACAATTGTTATTTTGATACAGGTATGTTGTTGAAGATGGGTTTAATCCACAATAAAAAGTATATATATTCATGTTAAATGATTTTTATTTTCATGGATAGAGAAAAATAAAAACATCACCATGCTATAGTGATTATTCTATGGCCTTTTGGAGACTATTATTGAAATTCAATCCACCTATGAGAAATGATCAGATGAGAGACATCCTAGGTTATATAATGGTATTTCATGGATTCATGTAGAGGTGTATATGTTTTAGATATATTTATATGTATTTTCAGTTTAGGAAATAATGGAGTCGTGGTTATTCAAATGCCATGTGGAATAAATTGTCATGTCTTTTGGGAATTCAATAATAGATTTAAATAAAAACTAGCCGATCCTCCAATATATTTGATGAATCAAGAAGAAGCAGATAAAACCAATATTTATTTTAATATTAAATGTGAAATAATATTCTAGAATAAATGAGAAAAATATTTAGGATATTATTGCGAATATATATTTCGTAAGTATCTAAGAAGATGTTGTTGAGAATATTTCGAACTAAAAAACATTGAATGAGAAATTTTTGATATCCCAATACATCATAGTATCTATGGAAGAGAATGAGTTGAAACTAGGATTCATTTTCTTATTATGAACCCAATTATTTGATAAAATTGGGAATAACTAGATAACTCAATATTTTGTAGGAGTTTTGAGACCAAAAAAATGTTGTGAGTGGATATTGAAGATCATGATGAATAAGTTCATGTATAGGCTTATTGATTCAGTCTTCTAATGAAGGGAGGTCTATTTCACAAGTGGTTTAGAAGAATCCGTGATTATAAAAATATATTTATTTGAGTGAATTAAAGTTTAAGAAGAAGCTTGTGACTGGGGTTTCTAAACAGTTTTTGGATGCTTGTGATTACGATGTCTAAAAAATCGCAATATAATTGAAATTAGGTTGTTTATCCAGTTACTAAAGAATAGTAAATAGGTTTTCTAACCAATTGTGTTTAATAGGCATGGAAAGGAATTCATTTTTATGTCAAACCTACTAAATATCATGTATTTCTCTCTTTCTTATTATCATTTTAATTTAAGTTTAGGCTACGAGATATTTTTGGGAGGATCAATAACTTTAATTGGTTCAAGAGTTTGTATTTATAAGAATAAGAATTTTTAAATGTAATATACTAATTCACCGCCACCCCCACCCCCTATTAGTGTTCAAATAACCTTGGTCAGTTCAGATAACCCTTAAAAAATCCACATTCCTTAAAATAATATGTAGGAAAATGAAAATTATTAGTGTATGGTTTATAGTGGGCAGTTGTAGAAAAGGTGATTTGGGCATAAGTTTTTTAGACGCATTATGAATTACCATTGAATAAGAAAAATGATCATAGAATACATTTGAAATGGGGGGAGGATACAGTGAACATACAACCTTAAAAACATGTTTATTTCATGAATATTGAGATTAAAAAAATATGAATAAAATATTTTTGAATAGTTTTTCATCAGACACAGTACCATCCCATAATCTGACCCAAAAATTTGAGTTAAGAAGAAAGATGGAGGATGGGGAATATTAATGGATTACCATGAATAAGATATTTTTCTGGAGATTGATAGATACCTAATTCCAATAATAAAAGAGATTATGGATGAATTGCATAGATAGTGATACTTCACAAAGGTGGATTTGTAATCAGGATTCCACTAGGTATAGATGAAAGAGTAATATATTTGGAATGCTACATTTAAAACCCATAAGGGGAATTATAAATACCTATTTATGACTTTTAGATTTATGAATGAACCTGTAACTTTCCATGATACGATGAATGATGTATTTAGAGATTTATAATTGAAGTGTGTTTTAGTGTTCTTCAATGATATGTCAGTGTACAGTAAGGACTAGAATTTAATCCCACATAAGGTGTGTGAAGTTCTAAAAATGATGGTAAAATGTAATGTTTTTAAACAATAATAATTGTTCTACTATAACGATATCAACTGAGTATTTAGGGCATATAATTTTATGTGACGGAGTCATGATGGATCCTAAAAAAACAATAGGAAATTAAATTTTGGAATGAAACCAGGAATGTAAATGAAGTGGGGGGTAGGGATAATTGGATTAATTAAAAATTTATCAAGGATTATATATATATTTCAAGTCCCATTATATACTTGAAAAATAAGGATGGGTTTAAATAGACACATGAAACTCAAGCATCAATTGACACATATAATAAAAAAAATTCTACTTCCACAGTTTTATGCATGTCAAAATTTTCCAATGGATTTTTAGTGTATTGTGATGCCTACAGTTTAGGATTTGGAGTTTTGTTAACATTGAAAGGGAGTCCTATTTCTTATTTTAGTAAGGAATTATCTAAATCCAACTAGAAAAAATTGGTAAATGAAAAGGATTTTATGGATTTTGTGCTAGAAATCCGGCACTCAGAACAATATTTAATGGGAATGAATTTTTAGGTATACATAGATCATTAAATCCTTATTAATTTTCATAATAAAATGGTATTTTCAATTGATCATCAATTTTGGTAATATAATTTACTGGGATGTCATTTTATTATGATTTATAATCAAAGGAAATTGAATACTGTCACTGATGTTATATCATGGGAGGTGTGGGAAGGATATTATATGTACTTAGAAATTTCATAACCCAATTGGGAGGATATTTAAGTGTTAAAATAATAGTTAATGTAAGATGTTAGTCTAAAAGAAATTATATATTCATTACAAATAAATTGTTCCACAGATCTAGGATATCCATTTCAAAATTGATATTTTTTTCATTAAGAACCAATTGGTCCTTCTAAATGTATCAAATTTAATTCAAAATATATTAATACATTTTTTGGATAGGGGTACCCTAATAATTGAATGAAGTTAGGGAAACTATTGGTAGACCATACTGCACATTTTCTCTTGCTTTTAGTAAATTTATTCCACCTCTCCATGGGAGTATAGATTTATTCTCAAACCACATAAACTTTTGGGTCTCATGTTCTAGTTCTTCTTCTTCAATTTATATTTTTATCCCTTCTATATCATTCCTAAGATCCTTCATCATTATTGATCTAGAATTTACATAACAACTAGTATCAAATGATAAGTACAGAAGATCAAGGTTTGATTTATTAAATTAAAAAATGGATATTAAATAGGTTAAGTTAAATATTTATCGCTTCTACAAAACTGACTTTAGTTACTAGAGGAAACAGATCAAAGAATAACTTTATAAAAAAAGATTCACTTGTCACTTTTGTGAGAGAAACCAAAGGATATAGAGAATGCAGAGTTAAAGATACTAGATATATAGGTTATGGGAGTTGTGTTCCGTTATTTTTCCAAAAACATGGTGTTCAACATAAAAGAGGATAAGAAAATGGATGGATTGAGTAAAGATCCCATGAAAAAGTATGATAATGATTATGTGTTGAATAAAGTTTAAATTAAATCTAAAAATGATTGAAGGGAATATTTTTACTGACCATGTAAAAAAAATTCAACACCATAACAAGTTAGTTTTCAATGGTAGGAATTACCCTCGATGATGAGGGATGTGTTCTAGTTTTACTGTTTTCATTACCTGATAGTTGGGAAGACATTGTTACCAATGTGATTAGTTCTTTGGGGAATAAAAATTTGGTTCTAATAAATGTATGATACCTGATCCTAAATGATGATATTCATAGAATAGGATTGGGTGGTTCGCTCGTTCTACTCTAAACATGTAATGAAGAAGTAGATACATGCAATGAGATAATCACAGAGGATGTCCAAAATCAAGAGTAAAGATATGAGAAAGGAAAAATGGTCCTGGTACTACCTTTTGGAATTGTGGGAAGAAATTAAATGTTAAGAAGGGGTGAATAGAAAAATAAATGTCACCTAAAACCAATAAATAAAACATGAAAACTGAAGGAACTGATAATGTGTTATTACTGATCATGGATAACCCTATAAATTCATGGATTTTATAATAAGGGGAATCTTTTCATTCCTCATCAAGGGAAGGGTTTCCTAAAAAATTATATTAATGTAAATTTTGGCATGTTAAATCATGTTGATGATAAACCCTTACAAAATTTTGGGAACAGAGATGCATGGATTCCAACCAACAGTGGGAGATTTCTGGTTTGGGAGAATTTAAGGTATATCGCTAGACTAAGAGGAAATATTATTTCTATTGAGTAGCTTGATGATGTTTGTTTGGGTACTGAATTTATTAGGGGTTTATAAAAGATTACTAATAGATAAATATTGATAACATAGGGAGAAATTAATGGAACCTTAAACAATATGGTAGAGAATTATATGAAAATGCTTGAAATAACAAATTTCTTTGGTGATTCACAACTATGGAACTATAAACTGAGCCACAATATTGAGAAGGGGATGAAGGTAATCACAGAAAAAGTAATTCTATAAGAGTAATAATCAGTAGAATTTTTCTTGTGTGAAGACTATATATTTGGAATGTAGAATAAGGTGTCCTTTATAAAAGGACATCGAACACTATAAGATGAGAAGATGGAGTTGGTGCACACTGATGTTTGGGGAATGCACCAATACATTCCCTTATAGGGTAACAATATTATGTGAAATTTATTAATTAATCGACAATAAAGTCATGATTTCACTTTCTAAAAATAAAATATGATATTTTTAACATTTTTTAGTGGAAAACCATGGTGGATAGTGAGTTTGGATCAAAGTTAAAATGATTAAGTTCTAACAATAGTGGAGAGTTTGACAGTAATGAGTTTATAGAATTCTATTGTAATGGTGGAATCTAGTGGGAGAAGAATCTTTTAAGTGAACCATAATAGAATGGTGTATTTTAAAAGATTAACATGACACTAAATGAACATTCAAGTATTATGAGGATGCACTGAGGATTACCCAAGACTTTATTGGAAAAGGAAGTGATCATAGTTACATATCTCATCAATAGGAGTCTATATATACTAATGGGAGAATATCTACCTTAGGAGATATGGTTGGTAAAGGAGGTGATACACTCTCATTTACAAGTCATTGATTATTTTAAATATGTGCATATAGATTCTAATGTAAAGGACAAGCTTGATGCTAAGTCAAATTCTGATTTTTGTTGTTGTCTACATTATTATGGAGTTTGGTTATCATTTATGGAATGATAAGAACAATATAATAATTAGAATCCATAGAATAATATTAAATGAAAGTGTCATGTACAAGTATAGTCATTATACTAAAGTTCATAGTGGAAATAAATAATTAGAGTTCTATAAGAAATTAGAGATTGATTGTGTACCAGAGTATGTGACACTGAAACCAGTGGTGTATACTCCTCATGTAAAGTAAAGGATATAAAAAATGGTGAGGATACATGTGATAATGAATTAATCATACTTAAATTATCTATTATTTAATAAAATTATAGAACCACAATGTTTTGAAGAGGTAATCAAGTTGAAGGTATTGACCAAGTGGGATCTGGATATAAAGGAGGAGATTTATTCATTGCATGATAATGAAACCCAAGAGCTTACACCTTTTCCAAAAGGAATGAAAGAATTGAAAAATAAATGGGTAAACCATCTCAAGAAAGAATATGATTATTAGAATATGAACACAAAATTTTTGTGGTGAATGGTTTTCAGTATAAGGAATGTGTGGCCTTCCCTGAAATTTCCTCACCTGTAGTGAATCTCACCACTATCTTGGTAGTTCATAATATTCACTACTATAGATCATGTGATATTAGGTGATATTATTTATAAAAATTAAAAAAAATAGTGATAAATGGGGTTCCTTTATCAATGTTAGCTAAAATCACTCATTAAAGTTCACCCTTGTTAGTGATTTTTTTAGTGCTGATAATGTTCACTTTTTTAGTATCGATAAAGGGTGGCCATTATTAGTTCCATTTTAGTAATGATTGTAGGTATATTTTACTAAAAAAATTATATATCAATAAATATATTTATATATTTATATATTTATACAAATATTAAACTAATATATTTATTAAATATGATTTATAAATGGATAAATATGAATTTTCACTTAATATATATGATATTTATTGAAAATGGATTATAAAATAATGAAAAAATTAATATTTATTAATAATTTGATAATTATTATAGATTAATAACCATTTGATAAAAAATTTATGAAATAAAAATTTAATAAATTAATGGATGATCTAATATAAGTTGAAAACACAGATTCAACTTCAAACAACCATAACTTTTGATCAGTTGTCCATTTGGGCTATGTCACATGTCAAGTCAAATCATGTGAAATAATATAAGATTTAGTGACCTTTGAGGACCCTATTACACATTATTTTAAGATCAAAAGGCCCAAAAGATCTCTAAAACTATGTTTTCTGTTGGGTTCCTTGATTTTTGAACATTTGAATAAATTTTAGGATTGTTCAAGGGCGTATTTTTTTCATTTTTCAGTAGATACAAAATTCATTATTGGCTATTATAATAATAGGAATATTATTGTGTATAAATTTTACTATTTTTCATATTGTAATATAATTTATAATTAAATATATACATATTTTCATACATTTACATATAATAAATCAATTGTGCAAAAAACTATTGAAACAAAATTTCAAAAAAATATAATTCTAAATATATAAACCACATGGAAATAAATATTTATTTTTTATTTTTTTTAAAATAAAAAATTATCTATTTTATTTACCTTATAAAATTGAATTAATATATTATATACACCTATATATATCTATATAATTAATGTTTATATATAAATATGTGTGTGTCAATAAAAACTATATATTTATGTGTATATTATAATATATTTAAATAAATACATACATGTAAATATTTTTTTGTGTATGTGTGAAATATAAATGTGTATGTGTGTGTGACAATATGTGCATGTGTGTGTGTTAGTATTATGTATATACATCATATACAAATTTATTTTTATAAATATATCATTACCATTAAATATAGTATATAAAAATATTTATAATATGTTATTATAAATGAATTATAAAAAATTTATATCCAAATGTACAATTATTTGTAAATAAGATCAAACTTAATTCATAAATATACAATATAAAGAAATACTTATAAAAAGTATTTGAAAATAATTATATAAATGAATATAATTATAAGAGTAAATATTTATATAAAAAATAAATTATGTAAATAAATATATATATATATATATATCATAAAATATTATACAAATATTGATGGTGCAGTGGTAAAGGCATTATGCCTTGAAGGTAGAGGTTAAAGGTTTGATTCTGTGCATGAGAAAAGATGAAGGGTGTGAAAAGTTTTGATAAAGGGGTTGAAAAGAGATGATAAAGGGGGTGGGATCAAGTAAGCTTTTGGGCAGGCCATGCTGGTGGGAACATAGCACTGATAAAGGGGATCTGATTACTAATAAAATGGGGGATGTGTTGAACGAAACTTTAAAAACAATATTTTTTAAATTTTATTATTTTTAAAAAAATGCTCTACTAAAGGTGGCCTTTATCAGTTATTTTTTTAGTATGAATAAAGTTCAGTGGATTTTAAGGGAACATAGCCATTCGGTGCTTTTAAGACTAACAAAACCCCTTTCTAATGATTTTAAAATAGCAGTATGTAGTAGTGATCGTTACATATGAGTATTTACATATTGAGTATCTTGATGTAATGACTAATTTCATTAATATATATATGGAGGAGGAATTTCATATATAGAATCTAGAGGGATATGTTGATTCACGAAAGGAATAACTAGTGTGCAAACTCTAGAAGTGCTTATATGGGTTAAAGAATACACCTTGGAAATGGAACAAGAAGTTTGACGAATTCATGTGAGAAAATGTATAAATAGAATTTGGAAAGGATCAATGCAACTATTATAAATATGAATATAATTTTAGATACTAAAATGGATATTTAGGGTAATATAACCATCTTTAATAGAAAATACCAACCACTATCAATAATGATGAAAGTAGACCTGAGTTTCACAATTTTAAGGAATCACCACCTCAGAATATGAAACCTTTCAAGATTCCAATGATTAATGAGGTGCATCAAAATATTTTTCAAGAAATAGGAGGAAATATATTTCACAATATAACCCCCATATCATTAATCCACCATTGAAGTTACAAATACTAAAAATATATGAGAAATATTATGAAAATGAGAAGTATACACCTTACATATTATGAAAGATAATAGTTTTCCTACATATGAGAATCTAGTTGAAAAAAAAGCAGAGTCACTCTAAATAATATTTATCACATTTGTATATAATATTATTTCAATTTAATACTCGGTATTATCAGTTAACAATAAATTATTAATGTATATTAGATATTTGGTACTTGTATATTGAAAATTTAAATTTTAGTAATTTTATGATGTTCATTGTATGTATAATTTATATTATAGTGTATGAATATCTGAACATTGTAACATGTGTTGAATTATATGCATACTTCTTATTGAAAAAATAAATCAAAAGTTGTGATATAGAAAATAAGATTGTATTTTTGTTACAGAGTGGAAATTCTAATGAATAAATTAAAACCAATAAAATTAAGAATATAATAATAAAATTACTATATTTATTCTAGTAGGAATGTTTTATTTCATAAAGTATCAATTTACAACTCCTTAAAATAAAACAAATAAAATTAAATAATGTTTAGAAAACCATTTTAGTGAATGGAAGTTAAAAAATATAGTAGTAAAAAACATTCTTCAACATTTATAAATATTGTTTTTTAACATTTAATCGATTTGGATTTTATTATATTAATCATAAAATAGTTTTAATTAAAATTTTAATTGAAACAAAGGGGTAGAAACCCAATAAATCAATAATAAGTATCAAAATAATTGTAGAGAAACAATTTTTGGGGTCATGAAATTGATTCATATGTAAAGACTTAACCATATTATAGTAGTTAGCACTTTAGAAAAATAGTTTCAAAGATGTTATAGAAAAGGAAAACTAGTTAAAAATGGAAAGAGAATAGATGTAGACTATTAATTTTTTATATTAATTAAAAACTACATGAAGATGGTAATTACTTATAAATATCTACTAATATCATGTCCCACCTACTTTATGGTATAAAATATTTTTGGAGTCAAATATGAAGTCGTAGGTGACGTTGATGTCAGATTAATAATTTGGGAAGATGACAGTAATGTTCACCTAAAATATAATATCATGAATATACAAAAATATGAACAATTATTTCATAGTTTATAAATATAAGAAGTTAATAAAGTAGAACTATAATTTAAAAAATATCAATAATGAAGTAGATGATAATTTGTTACACATAATGTATACATGTGGTTTGTATAGAATAAATCACATGTATTTTAATGTTTCCAGCAATGGAATGCCAAAATTGATCATTAGTTTTGTCCAATGTAGGCTTGTAGTAACAAATGAAGAATATTTAAGACATTATTTGAAAAATATCCAATTGAATAAATAAAAATGTTTTTTATGTTAGTGATAATAAATGGAATATTGATATTTTAATTACATACAACTAAGTCTTATTTGTGAACCAGTTTCATCACTAAAGTAGTATCCAATGATGAATTTCCATTCAACATAGATCTCATTTTTTTAGAAAAAGCTTCCTGGACTATGCGGTTTATAGTTATACCTCGGAAAAATATTTAGTTGTTTCATTCTTAGTAACAAAAAAATAAAAATCCTATTCATATAAATAATGACCAAATATGAAAAAATATGAATTTTTCATACAATAATGAACAAATATTAAGCTGTATAAAAATTATTGTTAACAAAAAAAATATATAGTAAAGGAAAAATATAAGCCTGTATATTTAAGTGGAATATATTAGTTTGTTAATAAATATGAAGCTATATGGAAAAAATGAAAAAAATATGAACCCATTTTTTAAAATATACCAACCTATATGAAAAAATTAAATTAAATATAACAAAAAAGGCGTAAAAAATGAACATATTGAAAAAAGATACACCCATATATTGAATTAAAATAAATTATAAAAATTATGAATAACTAATTTGAAAAACATAAAAAAAATAGTAACCAATATGTATAAAAAACAATTTGTACCTATATGGAAAAAAATATTCACCTCAATAAAAACACCCAAATCCTTATTCCAACATCACTAGAATAACCTCTACCATGGGAAACACCAAAAGTGTTTTGAATCCCAGAGAGAGAATAATTCATTCTACAACCGAACTCCCCAAAACAAATATCCAAATAACCATACATAATTTCCTAAAACTAATCCAATCCCTCTTATAATAAAAAAATACATAATAAAATAGTGAAATTCATTAAATTGGTTGTGTTACACTTTCATTGAACTATTGATGATATATTTAATACCAACTCCTCATTTTCATATTTTAACATTAATTATGAAATATATATTATGTTAAAATAGTATAAAAAGAACCAAATTTAAATAAAATATGAATACAGATCATTAAAGAAAAATAATAATATCATATATGAATAGAAATTAGTTTAGAGGTTTTAATTTAGAAAAAAAACTTGAATTAGAAACTTATAAACACACCTAAATATTTTTTATTCTTGATAAACAAACTGAAGAAAAATTTAATTAGTACAATTGTTTTTTTCTTATCATGTATTTCTATGCAAGTTAAAATAAATGAAAACTTATGTAACAAATCATTAGATATATACCACCATGGTCAATAAAATCTACATTATAAGGAAAATAAATTCAATTAATTTTTTTTTGTTCACAGATGAAAATAATTAAGAATATGAAATATAAATGATTGATTAATGGGTTATGATAGTGATATGGCTGAATAATATGAAATATAAATGTTGGACTCTAGGATTAGGATAGTGATATGAAAAAAATTCATTTAATAAATATGGTGCAAGGTTTGAATAAAATATACTATAAATTTCGGATGAAGAATATTTTTTATGATAGTGATATTGATCGAGAATATATATAGGTGGTTTTTGATAAATTACTTCATGAATACGGACATTTTCCATTCTTTAGAAGATTACTATATTTAGATGGGAAACATAAATTTGGTGAACTAAAGTTATTGTATATAAATAATCTTGAAATATCCTTTCTAAAGGAGAAAAAAATTTACTTATTCATGATAATAATGAATAATATGATCCATTTATTATGGGTGGAAGTATAATAAGAATAAATATTTGGACATAAATAAATCTCATTTTGACATAACTATACTTTCATATTTTTTTTAGGAAAAATTGGACAAAATAATTTAATTATTACAATTTCATGACGATTTAGTGGTGCATATAGAGTTCCTCCTATATTACAATTATCTATGGAATTTTATTCATACTAAATGGGAAAATCTATAAAAACATCATATGAAAATATAGTAATTTTAGTTCTGAAAATTCTATTATATTATAATTCTATAAAACACCCAAGATGATAATAAAATAAGAAAATATATCATAACAAGAAAAAACTCATATCAAATTAGAATTGAAATCAGTTTAGGGAAACATATTTTGATAAAAGTAACATGAGTTTAAAAAATGTAAATATACATCAATAATAATATCCTATTTGAATAAATAAGTAATGTGAAATTTAGTTTGAATGGGAGATAAAAATGGAAATGGAGGCGTATGTGGAGGAGGTGGTGGTAGGTGGAAGCAACGGTGGGGGTGATAGATAGAGGCGAGAGGTAGTATTTTAAAAAAAACACTAAGAGATTTGTAGGGTTTCAGGATTCTGATGGGATATGATCTTCTATAGACTATGTGCTTGCAAAAATGTAGGGGTGTAAATTTGTAGGAAAAATAATGATGTTTGACATGATTCCATTGAAGGAGAAGCGGTATCTGTTGAGGAAAACATATATGAGGACTCAATGTGCCTGAGATCAGGGATCTGGAAGTAGGGACAAAGGGTTGGTACAATTTGGGGGTCGAATCATAGTTCTGGAATGTGGAGAATGCCGATTGTGGGGAGGAATAGGGGGTCATGATGGGCAGGAGGAAGAATAGGGGTACGTGCAGGGAATGAAGAATTTGGGAAGGGATCGTGGGCCAAAACGGGAAGGAGGAATTATGGGATATGTAAATTGATAGGCAGACACGGGTAGGGACTATATTTTTGGAAGAGACATGTGGCATTGGAAGCACATCAAATTGTATAGATAATGTATCTTTTTTAAATATCCTTTTTAATCTTATAAGAAATTCAAATTAATTTACAATATTCTAATTATTATAAAATTATCAAATTGTTTATATAATTTAACTACTCAAATTATTTTAATTTTAAAGAAAATAACTTGAATAAAATATTCAAATTATTTAATTATTTAATTAATTTTATTAATTTAATTTTTAAAAATATTAAGGCAACTTAATTTTATTCAATCAATGATATTAATTTTAAAATAACTTGAAAAAAAAATTAAAATAACTAGTTTAAATATTGAAAATGAATAATTTATCAATTAAATTTAAATACTTGGAATATTTAAAATAAATCAATTGATTAAAAATTTAAAAAAAATTAATGTTGTTATATTTTAAAACACACTGAATAATTTAAGTTAATATTTTTAAATTTATTTAAAAAAATAATTAGAGTATTTAAAATTTAAATAACTTAGATAGTTAATTTATTTAGGGAAACCTAATGTAGTTTTATTTTCAAAATAAATTTTTAATATTATGAGTTTTTAATATAATTCCTTTATTTTAATTTTTTAAAAATTATTTACAGATCTCATGTTTCCATGTTTCCTTGGTTACATTTCTTTATTCATTAATGTATTTCCTTCATTTCTTTTTGGAAATTTCATATATATGAAAATAAAATTTTATTTATCCATTTTTTGAAAATATTATTTTTAAATTATTACATTTTGTTAAAAACTTTCATATTAAATAAAATTAAATTATTTATTAATAATTGATTCATATACCTATAATATATATACACATTAAATCAAAAAATGTTATATTCCATTTTTGAAAATTATATTGTAAAATTATTTAACAACTACAAAAGAGTCCATTCATTTAAAAAAAAAATTTGCATTAATAATAAATTATTAAAAATAAATAATAATAATAATTTTCTGCAATTTCATAAATTTATTAAATATTTTTAAAATTTTAACCATTTCTAAATACTTTTTTCATTTTTTATGATCCTTTTATTAACTAAATCTTATTATATAACAAATTAATTATTCAACTAATTTTAAAATTACTAAGTATTCCTACATGTTTATTCACAGAGGCGAATTACTATTTAATTAATAATATATATAAACATAAAATAATATAAATAATATGAATATATGAAATAATTAAATAAAATTGAATACCAGTCATAAAAATTAAGTTTAAACATATACATATTTTTAAAAATTGAGTCTGAAGGTAACATAAAAATGTATATAAATACAAACACATTCATCTTTATTTTGTTCATGTTGACATGAGAATAAATGAGTAATTGATTACCTTTATAGAAGAATAGGAACCCAAATCAACAGCACAATCATGTTGTGGTTAATCTTTTTCATCATTTCCCTGAAGAAAATTTATACCTGAAAATATAATGTGATCCATATGTATAAGTAAAGCATAAAAAATAAGGTAAGTAAATCATAAGCATAGTAAAAAATTGTTTATGATAATTGAAAGCGTAAGCATTGTAAATGTAGAAAGTGAACAAACATTGTAAATGAAGTATTTTTCCATACTTAATCATATTATTAAATAGGCATATGAACTGTAGATATTTTATTTGGTTTCTTATCCTTATTTTTATACTTACATTTGATAGAAATAATTTTCTTAAAAAATGGAATAAGTAAATAAATTGTATGAGAATAAACACTAATAAAGACAAACTTGGTTGTGTAAGAATATGGTTCTACTTATATGAATATATTATAGTATTTTCAATAAGAATAAGCAAAACTACATATATCTGATTGAATTGCTATTTGTATATTATTATATATTAAAATGAGTATATATTAAAGTAATTTTATAATCTTAATAATAAGAATTATCATGATAAATGCATAATAATAGGAATAAGCATTGTAATTTTGAAAGTGTATATGTATTATAGTGTATCTATAAACATAAGAAGAAACATAAGCATATACCTATTGGTAATTATGTATTTTTTTAGTATTTAAGTATCATAGTTTTTATATGAGCATAAGAAAAAACAACTATATTTTTTAGACAATATATGTTATAGTATTTGAAATTTTTTATGGATTACAAAATTTTTATAAGCCTAAATTCATGCATAAGAATAAGCATATATTAAATATAGTCATAAGAATATTCACTTTCAAAATAAAAATGTCTATGTATTTCATTTGATTAATTGAATAAGGAAAAGTATGATCATAGAAATTAGTATAAGAATATGCAATGAAATTAGAAAAGCGTAACAAAATGAATATAATGGAAAATGAATTCATACAAAAAAAGTTCAGAATCATATCTTAAAAAAACCTAAATCATAAATAACTGCTACATAAATTTTTTTATGGATATTGAATAAATCTTAATCAAAAATAAATTATTCATAAAAATGAATAAAAATTTAGAAATCATTGGTATATCATAAATATAGATACATAAAATTCATACATGGACGGAAAAATGTTAGCCTATTTTTTTGAATATCATTTTATTTTTAATGGAAGCATGTGAATTGGGATATTGAATATAATTGTTTCATTATCTGGAAAAATTCAAATGAATGAATTTATATCCTATTTTAGTGTCATATTCATCATAAAAAACTTACATGAAATTATTCTATAATAAATAATATAATAATATGTGAAACAATATTTCATATTGTAATTTAATTCAAAGCACACAAGATTCCATATTAAAATATAATTTCATATTCCATATTAGGAAAAATTCATTTTGATAAAGGATTCTATATTTAAAATATTACACATAATTCTTAAATCCATCATATAATGTTAGATTCTTAAAATTTATTCTAATTAAAAACAAAATAACTAGAAACATTTTTGAAAATTATGAATGACATGAATATTAGAGGTAATAAAGTGATAAATAATTTTTTATTAATATGAATCTAAAAATTGTGCAATGGTTTTTTGATTAAAAATTTAAAATAAGATCATATTGAAAGATATATTAAACATAAAAAAAATGTTTTTATTTTCTTGATACATGTATTTCATATATATATTATATGTTGTTTAAAAAAAATTATTTGTGTAATATAAATGATATTACTTCGAATATTTGGACTATTTAACTTGTTTTGTGATTTGTGGCAAGATAAAACCAATAATTAGAAAAGGAATTGAAAATATATAAATATGACGATCAAAAGTCACTTCGTTCCATGGTGTGACATAGAAAAAAAGGTTTTCCACTTTGAAGGATTCCTATGGAACACTCCAGGGGGGAAAACTAAAAAACTGTAGTAAAACAGAGCTTTAGGAAATGAAAACACAAGATTCACATCGTGAAAAAATTACACAACATGAAATTATTACAAGGAGTTAATCCAAGAGAGGATATGAATAAAATCAGAGGATTACTAAATAATTTCATGATGTGAAACAAATATAACTTTGTGAAAGCTTTCAGATAGTCCCAGATCCTAAATATTTAACATATATTTCAAAAAATACTTTTAAAATATGATCATATGATTCATTATGGAATTAATATCCAAATAAATTCAATAAAATCCCCATAGAACTATATAAATAGAGTTTTGAGATATTTTTTCCAATACAGATCCAATGATAAATGTTTAGAGAGATAAAATTGATAAAGACTAAACTATGGTGGGTTGATAACAAAATATATATAAATAGATGGTTTCCAATGTAATCAATGTATGATAGAGGTTCATCTTTTGATAGTGCATCCTTCGAGTTCCCTTTGACATTAACACCATAATGTTCCAACAGTACTATATAATTTGGAATAATAATAATGTTCATAATTTTAAAAAATAACAATAATAATAATGATAAAAAATATTTCATGTAAAAAAAGAAAATATTATTAAAATTAAAAGGGAATGATAAAATGTTTTGGAATCTTGGAACAATAACCGACTGACCAGATAAATTTCCATTTTAATATTTAGGTAATTCCACAACCTTAGTTTGAAACAAAAAAAATATCAACTAGAACACCAAAGCCTCAAATCCAATGATTACACAAATCGTGAGAAATTGGGTTCAATCAAGGCCATGAACCAAATACAATTATATGAATAATTCTTCAGTGAGTAGGTATGTTAGAGAAAAGGGAGAGAAAATTATGATATAGAAAAACATACATCAATAGCTTCAATTTCACTTTTTCTATAATTGAGGGAGTTGTTTCTACCCATCCATGGACAAATTTCTACTAAGAAGTATAGAATTTCACACTTGTTTGTATCCACTAGTTCCCTTATCAGGGAATCAATCACAAAAATTACTATTTTCCCTATTGAAATGATAATAGATAATGAAATTATTTATTCATTTTAGAATATATAAAGAATATATAAACCATCATTAGGTATTATATATAGTGTATTATTTTTTAGGATCCCAACCCACAAATAAAAGAGCCACAAAACAAATCCCACCCTGAAAAAGAATCTTCAAGAGTAATGAAGGACCCAAACACAACAGGGATCAGCACCAAAACAGGACATCAAATATCATATAACATTGGTAAATACATATCAACACTACTTATTACATATTAAATCTGAATAAAAATATATAAATATAATATGAATTATCAGTTCAGATATGATATTAATTAAAATACATATATTTTCATATTACATATTACAATTTCAGCATAGATTTTTCATATACGAGAAATGATTATAACAGTTATCAACATTAAATAATTTACAACTCATTATTTTTTTAAAAGTGATTACAAAAAACAACAGTTATTTCATTAAAATAATTGTTAGAAATGATAAAATTTTTAAACAACATTTAATAAATGATGTAATATATATATATATATATATAAATATTGGAAACATTTAAAAATTGGGGTACAACCGCGAAAGCGGCCAACACACAAGGAAGAAAATTAAATGTAAATCGCAAGCCTGGGGACTTGACCCCGCTACCTACCCCTCACCCCTCTAAGTACTTACCAACCCACCACCAATGGTGGGGCTTGGAAACATTTATAAAACAAAGAATGTAGAAATTATCACTTATGATAGAAGTAGATGTATAGTGGCTCCTAGATTTTTTTTAATTAATTATTAAATGGTTTAAATTTGGGATTCATGTTAAACTATTGTATTTTTTCAAAAATGAAATTCAGGTCATTTATTTTTCAAAAAAATAATTGATTAAAATATAACATAAAATAATTTAAGTTTTAATAAATTTAAAATTGAATAAAAATATGGATGCATAAAATAGAATATATAACATCAAAATTTATATTATATAAATATGGTAGGCTTTTATAATATTAAAACTTTGGTATTATTAATGATTTTAGTAATAGTTGGCTCTTAAGAGAAAGTAAAATTAGTTAGTATATTGTGTTTCATTATTAAAATTACATAGGAAAAAACTAAAACATATGAAATTGAACTCATTCACAAATATAGGATGATGTAAGTTATAATATAATAATTGTAATATGTTGAATTGTAAAACATTGTAAGAATAAAAATACGGAATTCTAATGAAATCAACATAATGTTTAGTGGAAAATATTGATAGAAGTAGCATAAACACCTATGTGTTTGTGATATACCTTGATATCTTTTTTATAGAAATTAGGTTGTCTAATAAGGAACCTTTCAGGAAAAATATGCAGTTTTTAGTAGTATATAATAGAAAATTATAATTATTTTGTATCACATTTACTGAGAATGGTTTAATTAAATATTTAAAGGAATGTAGATGTGGTCAGCTAATAATAACAATCTATGAATATATTAACTAAATTTCAATATGATAACAAAATTGAATGATTGAAATGTACCTATTATACTGACTAAATTCAATAATAATAATACAAATGGATAATAATTGTATTGATTTAGGAAAATGGAATGTATTTTTTAGTCAATGGAAATATAAATGATATAATTTTAAAAAACACAAAATAATATGTCATTATTTTACAAGAGAAATTAATAATTAAAGGGAAGGTAAATAACATACCTTTTTTATTACCCTACTCTACATAAAAGTTATGGATCCACATCCATATAGTATATTTCAGAAATAAATTATCACGATTTGAGGTATCTATAAAAAAATGTCAGCACATAAATTTATATCACTCCAATAAATGAAAATTGTATTAATAAAATAATATTATTTCATGATTAAAATAAAAAATCTAAAATTCAAATATAATTTCAAAAATGATGATTTGATAATATGTAAAATACTAGTATGATATTCAACAATGAGAACATATAACATATAATGAAATAAGAAAATAGAATCATATTTTTCATATAGATGTTGAACACCAAAGTGAATATTATATGTATTTATGTTTATTTCACAAAGCTGCCCATGGTACATGACCATAAAATTATGAGTATACAATCAATAAAAAATCCCAACCACAGAATGAATACATTTACAAAAAAATTGTACACATTTCCTTCAATGTGTATAGTGAATATAATAGCACAACTATATGAATTTGTAGAATTTTTTCACATATTGATATTGATGAAGATATATTATAACATATTATAAAATAGTGAATTTATAAATAATGCAATGTATTAACAAAAAATTGGATATAAATTAAAATTTAACAATGTATAAAGGGGAATGGGAATAAATAGAAAACTAATTATCATAAGAAAATGTAAGTGGACTAATATGAGAATATTGAGAAAGAAATTAATGACATCCTATTAAACATAAAAATATTTAATGTGGTCATATGTAAAAAAATTTGCATTATTTTAACTATGAAAACTTATTTTTAATTAAATTAAATTATATTTAATGTAAAAACTTGGAAAAGGGTAGTAATATTAGAGATTCCAAAAATAATTGTATTAGAATTAATAGTGTTAAACATAACATTAGTAAACATATAATATTTAATATTAGACATGATGATATTTAATATTAAAATTAAAAATATTTAATACTAAACATTTAAAGTATTTGATAAGAAACATAATAATATTTAATGAAAATGTATCAAATCATTGTAATATTACAATATTCAAAATCAATGAGGTAATGAAAAAATATCACCTATTTATGCCAAATTTATTGAAAAAAATAATATCATAGGAAAGAATGTGGATTAAAATAAAATACTTGAGTAGATTCCTATGATGTATCATTTTCTCATTGTTTTATTACATGATAAGTGGTCTACAAAAACGTAATTAAAAATAATTGTAAATTTTTTAACACATGATATAAGGAATAATTATTTATTAGAATGTTTAAAAATTAAATTCCATACAAATTCATAAGGAATTGGAAATAAAAAAAATCAATATTGAAGAATAGTATGAAATATTATAATGATTCCCATGGAATAAGAATTATGATTCAAATTTTTCTTTGAAATTCTAGTAATAAATTCTTACACATTGAATAAATTAATTAATTTCTTAAATTTAAAAAATGGATTTGATAAAATAGGCATGTACCATAGGTTATACTAATATATAAGATTTTTTTCTCAGGTTATTTGGGTGAATTTTAAATTTGTATCAATTCCAAGAACCTATAAAGAGTTAACAAAAAATAGAATAAAAGATTGAGTTTATATTTAAAGAATCTAGTTTATATAATTAGAAAAATGAACTGTAAATTCCCATGATATTGAAAAGTGGAATATTGATAATAAATACAATACTCAATAAAGAGTAAATTTGTAAATAAGAAAATATAAAGTTAAAATTTTGATATTTAATATTTTAACTTCATACACTGAACTTATAAAAAGTATAAATTTCACAAAGTGAACATTTAGGGATCCAATACATAAAAAATAAACAGATAGTACATTTCATGAAATTAATTTAGAGAACAAATATGGTAAAAATAAATTAAATGATATTTTAATGTGTCAAGAGATGAGGCTATTGTTTAAAGATGTTTCACCATGCAATATCTAAGATAAAAAAATTAAATAGATTTTATTCAAATATACATTTTTTACTACTTTATTATCACAACAAAAAGGTCTTGTTTTGTGAAAGAATATATTTTCAGTGAGAGAAAATAAATGTACCACAAAAAATTCCATGGTTTCATTAGAACTATAAGAGACTAGTACCAGAAATGATGGTACTGGGAATAAAAGTATTATGGTTGAATGAGATGATGGTGAACCTTGAAAAATATATGAGATATATTTGATTTTTTTGTGTTTTACCAGAATTAGTTTGATTATAGGACCAAGGAGAAGATGGTTGGGGGCCTTCAAGATCTCTACCACATCAGTTGTAAGGGAAATAGAGAATTCCCACAAGATGTTTGAGTAAATTCTTATATGATTGAATCAATTTCTGACATTGTGTTCTTAGACTGTCCTTCCCCTAGTGCAATACTGATCCATGTACTGACTAGGTTCACCATTTTGCATCCCATTAGACAAAAGGAACTAGCTCTTGTTCATAGATTCAAACATCATCAAGTCTTCAAGACCTCACTATTCCAATTCCATGACAAAACCTCCCTACACCCCTCACAATTGGAATCGTACATACATACTTCTATCTCTTTAACCATACCAATTTCAAGCCAGTACTACTAGAATTGAAGCCCAAAAATAAAATATAACACAAAATTGAGAACCTAGTGGAATAATCATAGAGACCATTTTTCTTAAAGTCCAACCAACACAACATATTAGATCTATATTACTTATGTAAAGGTACCATAAAGTGAAATAGTAGTTTAAGTAGATTCTTAAAGGTATTTCTATATATACATAAAGGTTAGGCTAAAAATTAAGAAGTTTCGTAAATGTAACATGTGACTTGAACTTGTTAAGTAAAAGTAATGTGAGATGTATATAAGATATGTAACGGTGAATTTTAAAATGAATTACCTACATAAAGGTAATAAGGAAACAAAGGATATTTTTAAATGTACCATATGATTCTTAGAACTTCATAAAGGTTATCAATGATTTACGTGACCAACATAAAGGTAATGATGGAGTTGTGAAGGCTGATCATAGGCAACATGCACTGATTCCAGCCACTATGTTACGGTGATGAGGTTATGTGTAAGGGTACATTGTGATTTGAAATACTTATATAAAGGTATTTTAATACAATATTTTAAGGTAATAAGGAAAATTATTGAGCATGGTAAACATGAGTTAACCTTCTACTGTCAATTAGATTTAAATGTGTGGTCTATCTGGACATGATTATATGGTTGATCACATGCGGTTAATATATATTTTTTCATATGGTTGATCCATTTCTATGGTTTATATTTTGGGTGATGTACTAAGTTCAAGAATTTTTTTATTCTGATGAAATAAAGATAGATGATTCAAGGTATAATGTTTTCAAATGAAAAATAAATATCATTATGCCTAACATGATACTTGAAAGTTGATGAAGAATAGAGGAAGCCACAATCACAAGTATTTATTTATGTTAAATTCATGTGATTATAAAGATGGAAGAAAAACTAATATATCCCCATGCCATTGTGATTTTTATATAGCTATTTTGGTAAACATTTTGGAAATCTAGTACACCTATGAGAAACAATGAGCTAAGCTACGTGATAGGTTATCATGTGGTACTGTATAAAATCATGAAATAGTGGATAGGTTTTAGATGCATTTTTATATATCATGATTTAATAAGATAATGAAGTCATGGTTATTCAAATATCATGTTATAATAAATTTTTGAGTCTTCAAGGATTTCAATAATAGGTTTAAATGAAAAAAATAATTGACCCACTTGGAGATTTGATTACTCAATAAGAAGAAAGATATCTTGTGTATATTTCAAGAATATTAAATGTAAAATTTTATTTTATAATAAATTATAATAATATTAATTATTTTATTATTAATATATATATATATATTCAGGTTTTGAAGAATATTTTATTGAGAGTTTTGAGAACTAACATAAATTGTCTGAGATATTTGTGCGAGCTCGATACATCACAATTTTTAGGGAAGATAGGGAGTTGAAACCAAGAGCCATTTTTCTATTGTGATCATACGTATTCAATAAAATTGAAAATAACCAGATCACTCAATATCCAATAGTAGTTTTGAGAACAAAAGAATTGTACCAAGTAGCTGTTTAAGATCTTGAAGAATAAGTACACGTGACTTCCTCATGATCTAGTATGTTTATTAAGGGAGATATATTTCACATGTGTAATAGAAAAATCTAGGAGAAAAATTTCTTTTTTATAATGTGTATAAAAGTTGAAGAAAAAGTGCATGGATGGGGTGTCTTACTTGTTATCAAAGGCTTTTGATTAGGGTTTCTAACTAATAATCTTAAAGATGAAATTGGGTGGTTTGACCAATTGCTGGAGAATTGTAACTATGGTTTCTAACAACTTATGTCTAAATGGTATAGAAATGAGTTGGATTTTTTTTTCTAAACCTCATAAATAATATTTTTTTATCTATCTTATTAGAATTTCATATGAGGGTAGGCTCTCATATATTATTCAGATGCTCAATATCATTAATAGGATTAATAAGTTGAATTTAGAATAATACGAATTTGTAAATTACTCCACTAATTCATCCCCCTACCCAACCTTAGTGGAACTCTGAACTTGGTAACTTTATAAAACCTAAATAAAATACCAATTGTTTTATAAGAATATTTAGGAAATGGAAAATTGTGGGTTGCTGGGTTGTAGTGGATGGTGGTGGAAAATGTGACTGGAGAATTGTTTTTGGAGGAAACTCAGGAATTACCACCAAAGTGGGAGACTGATCACATAATAAATTTGAAAGAAGGGGTGTATCTAGTAAATATTTGAACTTATAAACATTCATATTTCATGAATAATGAGATTGAGAAATGTGTTCAAGTTATTTTAGAACATGGTTTCATCACCACGAACCCATACTTTATCCCAATAATTTGAGTAAAAGAGAAATTAAGAGGGTATAGAATGTTCATAGATTAGAAAGAATTAATTAGTTTTGCAGTGCTAGATAAATACATAATTCTAGTAATAGAAGGGATAATGGATGAGTTTCATAGAGAAAAATAATTAAAAAATCTGGATTTGAAATCATGTTTACACCAAGTATAGGGGAAATATGATGATATTGGGAATACGATGTTCAAAACCCATTATCTACATTATGAATACCTTTTTACGCCTTTTAGTTTGATAAATAAACCAGTTAATTTTTAGGCTACTATGAATGCGGTATTTTGGGCTTTGATATAGAAGAGTGTTTTGGGGTTATTCAATGATATAGTGATGTACATTAAGAGATTTAATAAAAACCTATATATGGTTTAAGAAATTATAAATATGATGGTAGACAATGTATTATTTTCAAATAATAATAAGAATTGTTCTTTTATAAGGAGTTTTAAAGATTATTTATGGAATATAATTTTAGGTATATGAGTTTTGATTGATCTCAAAAAACTAGTCGCGATTAAATTGTTGCATGAGATAAGGAATGTGATGTAAGTGAGGGTATTTTAGGTATAATTAGATACATTAAAAATTTATCAAGGATTATGGAATGATATAAGGACCCCTCATAGTCTTGACTAAGAATAAGGGGTTTAAATAGAGATATAAAACTCAAGTAGTATTTGAGGCAATTAAGAAAAACATGAATACTTCCCCAATTTTATGAATGTTAGATTTTTCCAAGGAATTTTCATTGGAGTGTGATGCCTCCATTTTGGGAGTTGTAGTTGTGTTAACATGGTAAGGCACATCTATTGCTAATTTTAGTAATTTATTATTTAAAAACTACATGGAAAATCATTATAGGAAAATGTTTTTATGGATTTAATTTGTGAAATACAGCATTGGAAACAATATTTTATAGGAAGGTAGTTTTAGATATACATAGATCATTGGATCCTGATACATTTTCATAGTAAAAGGGTATTTTCAATTGACCATTAGTGTCATTAAGATATGTTACTAGGATATGATTTTATAGTGATTTACATGATGGTGAAATTTAATTTTGTTGATGATGTTCTATCAAAGGTGATGAGTGGAGGAGATTATAGATACTTAGAAATTTAAGATCACAATTGGTATGATCATGATGTGTTGAAAGAATGTTAAATGAAATATATGAGTAAGAAGGAAATTACAGATATGTTTCAATACGATTGTGCCCCAATATCAGATATTATTTCCAAAATTGTTCAATTTTTATAATAACTGATTATTCATGCCCAAAGAATAAAATTTAATTCCTAATATCTTAAAAAATTTATTAGAATTGTTTAACCTGATCCTTGGATGAATTTAGGACAACTATTAGTGGCCCATACTATACACAAGCCTGCAACTCTAACATGGCACTGTAGTAATTTTGACTCACTATATTAGAGCTAACTAGTGAAAATAACAGGGTATTTTAGTATTGAAAACTAGGTCAACAAGGGACTATAGTGTCTTAGTCTTTGGTGATGGTGGTATTGTATCTCCGTAGACTTCCTTACACTGGTTACTATAGCAAAATGGACTTACTCTTCGTTTAGTGAAACAGTTTCACTGTATAATTTATGATCTCATTTCAATATAGGCATTATTCTTATTATGTACATTTTAATTTATATTCTCATATTTAGTGAAGTGACTCTTAATCTCTGTGGGTGTAGGGATTTAATCCCTAACCATGTAAATTATTGTGTCCCATTTTCTTATTCTTCTTCTTAATTTTATATTTTTCTCACTTTTACTCTCATTTTCAATATCATTCATCATTGTTTCTCTAGGTTTTATATATATTAAATATAATCAATTGTTGAGTTCAAAGGAACAAGGTCTAATTTCTTGAATTTACTAATGTCTATAAAATAAGTAAAGTTAATGATCAATCTCTTTGACAAAATGACTTTTGTTACAAGAGGACAATGATTAAAGACTACCATTATAAAAAATAGTTTCACTTTCCACTTCTAGGTGAGAAACCAATGATTTTGGAGAAGATGGAATGGGAGCTACTAGAATTATAGGTTATGGGGGTTGTGTGCCTTAAGTTAGCCAAAAATGTGGTGTTCAGAATCAGATAGGATAACATAACAACTAGGTTGATTAAAGATCTTGCGAATATGTGTAAAAATCCTTATGTATCAAACAAAATGTACCTGGAATATAAAAAATATTGAAGGGAATGTTGATTCTAATCATGTTAATGAAATCAACACCACTACAGTGTTAGTTTTCATCAGTGGAAATTATGTTGTATCATGAGGTATGTAATCTTTTTTTACTATCTTCATTACCAAACATTTGGGAAGCCAGTGTTACTGATGTGATTGGTTATTTAGGGCATACATTGTTGGTTCTAAAATTTTTGTGAGACATGATAAACAATGAGTAAATTCAAAGAATAGAATCATAAAGATTCTCTAGTTCTAATCTAAACATGGAAGGAATAGGAGGGTACGTGCAATGATATAATCACACAGGATGATCAAAATCAACAGTAAAGAGATGATATAGGGAAAAGGGTCCTAGTTCTACCTGTTGGATATTTGGGAAGAAAGGATACATCAATAATGTGTGTATATAAAAATGTAAGGTGCATGAAAACAATATAGTAAACATGAAAACTGAAGGGAATGATGATGTGTTACTTATGAACATGGATAGTACTATAGAGTCTTGTATTTTAGACTCAGTGGAATCTTTTCACTCCACTTTAGAGAAGTGTTTCCTAAAAAATAATGTTTATGGAAATTTTGGGAAGGTATATCTCAATTGTGATGAACCCTTATAGCTTGATGGTAATTTATATGCATGGATTAAAACAAATAGTGGTAATTTTATAGTTTTGTGAATATAAGTATTATCCATAGACTGATAAGAAATCTTATTTCTATCGAGTAGCCTGATGATGATGATTTTAGTACGACATTAACTAGTGGTGTATAGAAAATGTATAAGTTATAAGAGCTCAAAATTTTGAATTTTTTATTAATTATTCTTTGAAATTACCCAATTAATTAAATAAATCCTAGGAAAATTTATGATATTTGTGAATTTTGAGTTTTGGAATTATTTTTTAAATAGCATGAAATGATAATTTTTAATGATATATTCATCATTGAAGTTAAATTTAGAATCCATGAACAAATTGAAATTGATTTTCAAACTATGAACTTATAATTATTTAGTTTTAGAATTGAAATTATTAAATGTATTTAACTTATTTTGAGCATTAATTGGTTTATTAATTTTTTATTAAATCCATAAATTGACTTTGAAATTAAAATTACAATTGATTAATTTTGTTTGTGAAATGAAAAATTATATTAGAGTGTAAAAATTTCTTGATGTGAATCAAATGTATTAATTTATTGATTTAATGAATTTGAAATTGTTTTTTTAAAGAGTGATATTATGATTATAATTTTTTTATCATTTATTTAATTTAATTAGAAAAAAAAGTGCGTAATAAAGAAAATATTGTGTGTTGTAAAAATCACTCAAATTTCGGCAAAGGCATGGATCGACCATGACTTATCTTCTTGTAGTTGATCCAACAACCAAAAAATGATAAAGGCATGGATCTTACATATTGTAAATTCAAGTGACCAAAAGTGTGTCAGTGACCGTAACTGAAAATTTTGGAAATGACAAGAGGTGACTTCACCTACAAAGAGTGGTTATAAGAGTGATGTTTGGAAAAGGCATGCATCTACCACAAGACAAAAAAATTAGACCACCCTTGAAATTCCATCTACCTCAACCACATTTAAACAAATTGATAGATTTTCCTCACAAAAAAACCAAGTGACCATGCCTTATAGGTGTCATAAACCATGGAAAAAAGAAAAAAATGGCAACGTCATGAAATTTTCTCACACAAAAAAAGTAACGACACCTATTCTCATGGTAGATCATTTTTATCAACCACACCACACTCTTGTTCTAATAGATTTTTGAAACCAAATAACACAATGGTGATGAAACTAAATCATTCATCAATTTTGACCTTTCCTATGCTGATGATTTCTAAACCCCCATGTTGATAGCTTGGAATAAGAAGTACATAGACTATGTTTGAAAAAAAATTGTTCCCAAATCTAGAAGTAAAATTTGAATCCAATGACACCTAAAAATACCAAATTATTTAAAACACCCAACTCTCACTTCCCATGGGATCCCATGAAACATATGGTGTTGTGCATGCTTGATCAATGAAGATAAAAACTCCATATCTCACCACACTCCCTCGAATTAGATCGGGTGAATACCGAAGATCCCCCAAATCTGAACAAAATCCATAGGATAAAGATCAATTATTCCATAATATTCCAAGGAGATCAAACTGTACTATAAATCTAAATAACTATGGTGAAGATTCCATGAAACCAAATATTGCATTCACTATTTTCAGTAGATTTTATCTTCACCTTTTTCAGTTGTTTCATGATTTCCTGCCATAGAATCTGAGCACACCACTGGAGGGGAATACCAGAACTAGATCTATGATAACTTGGGCTTGAGAAAACCACAACATCAAAGAAGAATATGTCGTTTCACCCCTCTCTTAGGGATCTAGAAGCCTGATCTCAACAAGAAGAATTCACAACTCCCAATGAAGAAACAAAATCTTGAGCTGTGGGTGGTGAGTTTTTATTTACCCAAATGAAAAAAAGTAATTAAATTTATTATTATATTTTTATTTCCACTATGAAATTCCATAGATGGAGATACCATGGTATCTCCCCATGTGTCGGCTGGAGGTTCACAAATGTTTCAAAAAATTATGGAATGAGGAAAATTAATATGATAGCTTTTATAGCATTGCCCAACCATTCAAATGAGTCACATTGGCAATAGATCATGATATAATAACTATTTACTATCTAAATTTGGAAGCGTATAATATGATTAAGGAGGGTTTAATTTTACATACATGATGATTTGATGTACCCAAAAACACCACATTACCAGCATCACTATGTATCCAATTATACATACCCAATTGGAGACATATATAATTATAGAGAATGACTAAAATCACCTCATCTATTTTAAATCCCATGTATGTGAATGATCACCCTTACTAGAACCAACATTAGAGAAGATTTTCATGTCCTAAAAATTTAGAATATGGGGGAATTCATTTACCCATTCGGCCTATCATTTTCAAAATTAGGTTGCCTCCCAGTCCTTTTATTTGTCTTAATTATGGAAGATGATGATACATGGTTATCCCCATCCATATAGCAGTCATCTATTGTTGATATAATGTTCACTACTCAGTATGGAATTCTGATGGGGTGTTTCATGTCGTTGTACAAGTTCAACTATTTTCATATGGAATTCACCTAGAACTGGTAACGAGCACCTCAGGGAACACCATGTGGATTTCACCACCAATGAGGATTTTTTGGGATTGTTTTCTATTTTTATATTTAGAATAAGAGGAGTATTTCTCCTTTGTTTTGGGGGAATTACTAGAATAATGATACCCTCTCTTATTCTCATAATCTATTTCATCACTAGTTATTTTGGTTGTTCCCTATGGGTTTCTTTATTTATTTTTTGTAATAACTCTAGTAATGGAACGTTAGGAGAATAATGGCCGAGCCAGTGAGAACTCTCATACACCTATTATGAATTATATTTTTCAATAAAAAATGTTTCTTAGTTTAATTATTTGGATGTGTTTGTATGTGTAGATTTATATAGATTCTTATTTGTCTTTGCATTTAAATATTTTTGGTTTTTTTTACTAGTTTCACACAAAAAACTCTTGGGAACTACTTAACTACTTATGATATATAATAGTGGGATGATCCATGATTGATTAGTGGTATCCAATCACTAGTCTAGGGAAAGATATAAAATATAGTGATTATTTTATTTTTCAATTCCAAAATAAAATTTTCAATAAATTCTAATCATGGGGATATCCTTTGATTAGATAATTATGGGTAAGGGAAATTGAATAATGATTCAAAGGGAAGTGAGGAGAGAAATATGAGGTTATACCACAATGATTTAAACATTTAATTTTAAACCAATTGATTACATCCAATATTTTTAAATTTTAATCCCATCAAATATGATTTTAATACATCCACAACACTATCATCTCTCGAGACAACCCTAGTCCCACATTACTTTATTTTTCTTAGTTTGAAAAAAAATTATGGAGAACCCCATGATAGGAGTACCTCAAACCTGGCATGGTTTCTAGGAATGTCCAATGTTTTTACTTTAGTTTTTTTTAAATGGTTTCAAATGACTAGATCAAATTCTTCAAACCTCCCTGATTTGATCCTAAGGTTTAGAGAACCACGCTCACTAAAATTAAAACTCTAAAAGTAATTGAATAAGAGGAAAGAGAGTTTGACATCATTACATTGTCTAAATCTCCTTCATTTCGTTATTCTTCAATAACATTTATATTAGGTAGTGAATAAATAGAAGATATTCTTGCTCAAGAGGAAGTGACATTTATGGAAATTTATGCTCTAAATTTCAACATCAATAACCACCAATTATAATTTAAGGAAGAAGATTACTATGAAAACAAAACAATAATTATTTTTCTTATACTTAAATTTCATGGATTATTATATGAGGGTCCCAACATGAATTTGAGAAATTTTAAAGGAGTGTGTAATGGATTTAGAACAAGAGGACTCACCAAGACTCAAATAATATGGAAGGAATTCCCATTCTATCTTAAAGTAGAAACCAAGGATTGGAACCATAATATATAACCTGCAGAAGTTACCTTATGGGATGAACTATATAGGAAATTCCTTGAAAAATTATTCCCTGATTCATGGAGTGATCAACTAAGAAAGGATATCTACATAACCAAATAAGAAACTGGTGAAAATTCTACGAGTTTTGGGAAATGTTTAAGAAAATGTCTTCCACATTCCCACATTTTCCCTATTAAGAACATCATTTCTTTGTATTATTTTTCCAAGTATTGATAACAAAATACCCAACCATACTAAATGATTCTTTTGAAGGAGAACTGGTTGATAAATAAAGTGTTGAATTTAGATAACTGATTGAGAGAATCTCCCAAAATTCACAACAATTTGGCAAGATAATTGTAACTAGAGGGTTACATGAGGTAAAAAATTTCCAAATAACCTTTAATAGAAAATAAAATTTAAGAACTAAGATCACTTTTGAGGCATCTACCTATGTATAAATTTCATGATTCATCACCCACCACATGCCCTCAGGTGTCTCAGCTCTACTTTTCTCAGGATCATTTCACTGATGGATGCCCTCAAGTTCAAGGTATTGAATGCTAAAATTTTATATACTAGAGGAAATTATAGAATCAAAAAAGTGTAAACTAAGGATTTATATAATTTAAAACCAGTAAAATTGGATCTGGGATCTAATAAGAACAAAGTTCACCATTCCAGCAGTATTTCCAACAATCCTTCTAACCCCTCTATTCCAAAGATAGATTTTACAACAATCCACAAGATACCAGAAAGGAAAATCTTAAGATATTTCCATAAATTATATGTTGACATAGGTAATTAAATTTCATAATAGTCAATAGGACACTCTTTCCACTCATGGATTAGATTTGAAATAATTAAAATGACAGTTTGATGAGCTCATGACCACCCTTAATAATATAGTAAATCAAGACTCATGAAATATTTTTTTCTCAAATAACTATTAACCCTAAAATAAATGTTATATATATCACATTAAGGAGTAGTAATGATATGTAAAGTAATTAAGGAACATCCATGGAGACCAAAGCTGTTAGTGAATAGAAATATGTACCTCATGAATACACTCAAATAAAAATAACCTAATAAGGAATCTATTAAGGTCCCATTAAAGAAAGACAAGTTTAAAGGAAATATGGAAGATTCACATCAACCCAAACCTCCCTTATTGTAAGGAAAAATTTACCTGAGAAAACTAATAAATTATCACTGCAACAGGATATCCTAGAGGTTTTAAAAAATTAAAGATCAACATCCATCTCTTTGAGTTCATACTCAAAATTACAAGGTAAAAAAATCAGCAAATAAATTTACACTAAGAGAAGATTATTTTAAGAAAATTAAGTGGTAAGATTATTTAAGAATTTTTCTACCATTTTTACCCCTCAAATTCACCAAAAAAATCCAAGATCTAGGTATCTTTTCTATCCCCTTCACTATTAAATTTCTTAATTTCCTAATGCATTATGTGACTTGGGAGATTAAATTAATGTAATAACTTATTAAACTAATTATTCTTTGTGCATGGGAGTACTAAAACCCAACTGAGTGTTTTTGAAACTCACAAATTGATCCATTTCTTACCTATTAGGTGTTCATAACAATTTCTTGGCAAGTATAAAAGGATACCAAATCCCTGCTAACTTCTAAATACTCAACATGGATGAAGTAAAATAAAAATACTACTCTTCCATCATTCTAGGTAGACCATTTATCATGACTTTAAAACCATAACAAATGTTAATGAAGGCACGCTTTCCATGACTTTTGGTGAGAAAATAGTGGATTTCAATATCCTACACTCAATGGAACACCCACATGATGTGAAATATGTTTTCACATTAAAACATTTTGAATTTTCATATTATTTTAGGGAAGAAATTGAAAATTTTAATGATATAATCAGATAAGGGGATGATTTAGAAACATCCAACCCATTTGATAATTTGGTTTTTAAAATGAACTCAATATGGAGAATATTTTGTTTGTTGAAAATTTATAAGATATTTATGAAAGTTATTTTGATGAGTTACTCAATTATGCTACTAATATTTTTCTCTTAAATATTTAGTTTTACAACATAGAGAACTAGAAACTAAAATCATCTTTATAAAACCCCCTGAACTAGAACATATGTCTATACCATCAAACATAAAATAATACTTTTAAAATAGAAAAGATAAATTTCTCATCATAATCTAAAATAATTCAAAACACATCTTAGATAACCAACTGCTAAAAATTATGACACATACTTCTAGGGACATTGGATAGACATTAGAGGACATCTCATGAACTGCCCCTACAGACTGCATACATAGTTTTTTTCTAGAAGATAAATCCAAATAGGTGAGACAGCCCCAAAGGTGTCTTAATCCAACCCTTCTAGAAGTAGTAAAAAAAGAGGTAGAGATATATTTAAGAAATGGAATAATATTCCCAATATCAGACTCCCAATGGGTGAGTCCCATACAAATAGTCCCAAAGAAAACTAGATACACAATTTTTGAAAATGATAATAATTAATTATTTCCCATAATAATTCATAATAGTTGGATAGTATGTATATATTATAGGATATGGAACCATCTGACCATAATAGAATATTTCCCCATACCCTTTTTAGAAAAAATACTAGAGAGACTTTCTGGGAAGGGTTATTATTTCTTATTTTATGGATTTTATGGGTATTTCAGGTTACAATTGAATCAAAGGACTAATATAAGACCACCTTCACAAGTACATTCAGTACATTATCCTACCAAAGGATGTTTTTTGGTCTTTTAAATGCCCCAAGTACCTTTTAGTATTTCATGGTCAGTATCTTCTCAGAACCGATTGAGAGATACTTAGTGGTACTCCTTGTAGACTTTACTATCTATATAACTTTTTCTCGAAGTTTTCTAAAAAGATTGGAAAAGGTTATAAAAATATGTATTGAGAAAAACATGGTTTCAAATTTTGATAAATTCAATTTTTAGAGGAAAAGGAAATGTTTTGGTCCATTTAATTTCTATAGATGTTATTGAAGTATATAAAGTCAATGTTTATGTTATTTCCAAACTTCCTTACCCCACTAATTCGAGGCACATCAGATCATTTGAAATCCATTTGGATTTTATTGAAGGTTTATTAGGTACATTAAAAAGACTTATTTTCCCATGACTTACCCACTCAATAAGGAAACTAATTTTTTTTATGATTGATGTAGGATATATTTTGACAGATTGAAAGAATGCTTGATCACAACCCCCATTATCACCAAATTAGAGTTACCCCTTTCAAATTATATGTGATGCTTTTTAAATTTCTTTTGGAGTTTATATTTCTCAAATGATTGATAGTATTCAACAAGTGGTAGCTTACACTTCACATACCTTAGACACTACTCGGATTTACTAGACAAAAAAAAAGAAATTTTGGCTATTGTTATATATTAAGAAAATTTTCATTCTTATATTTTAGGGATTAAAGTAACTATTAAATCTGTTTATGAAGTATTGATATATTTAATCACCAAAGAAGATGAAAATCCTAGACTAGTGATATTGATATTGTCGCTACATGATTTTGACCCAAATATTAATGATTAGAAGGGATGTGAAAATATAGAGGATGGCCACATGAGTGGGATACCTCACACTGTCAAGTTAGAACCAATCCTTAATAGTAATCAAGATGATTTATTCCCTAGTAACTATAAAACCTCACCCAAGTGACCCAATATATTGACATAGTGAATTTTTTTGTCACAGTAAAGGTACCCTCCTTCCATTCTAAACATCAAACTGATAAATTAAAATCTAAATTAAAATATCATTTCTGGTAATATCCTTATTTATTGAAAATTCTTAATGACCAAATCATTATAAGGTTCTTACCTAAAGAGGAAATTAATTGTGTGCATTATTTATAACATTAAATTTCATATGCAGGTCATTTTGGACCTCAAAGAAATGCTAGAAAAATTTTGGAAGTTATATTTTCTTGATCTAAATTTTTAAAAATTCACATAAATTTTTCTATAAAATGTCCCAAATTATATTTTACTTGTGTAATTTTCAAAAGACATGATATTACCCAAAAAAATTATTTTTTGTAGAGATATTTGATATATGCATAATTTACTACACGGGCCCATTTCCCATGTCATTTGGATTTTTTTTCTATTTTTTAGTAGTAGAATGTGTTTATACATGGATTAAAGAAAAAGAAATTATTTTTATAATTAAAAAAATTGTGATTTATTTTCTAAAATAATACATTATTAGTAGTTTTGGAATACCATGACCTATAATCGGTGACCAAGTAACCCACTTTTTCAATATGAACATGGAGGCCCTGAAAGTCGCTATAATGGGCGCCCTCAAATGATGTTCGGTTTCGGGTTACTTAGGTGCAGCAGAGTGCCTAACCAAGGTCGTCTCTCGAAGGAGGAAGTGAATTAAAAAAACTTATTAAAGTTATTATAAAAATAAAATAAAATAGAATTAAAACACTACTTTAATGGATGGTGGGTTTTTTATCGTTCATAAAACTAGAAGATGTTTGATGGAAAAAGATTTCATTTTTTTGTTTTTAATTTTGAAATGAAATTCGATTAAAATGAGACAACAAGAATATATTTTTTCAAGAAAATATTTAAAAGGCATAATCAATCTAACTCTACCTCTTCACTCAATTATTTATCATTATAATATAAATTAAAATTCACATAATTATGATCCCCTAATTTTTTAAATCTTCAAACCCTAGGAGAATTAACTTTACCACAAAGATGAAGTGAATTTAACCGTAGGCTAACTTTGGAACATGCAATCAGGGCACCCTTCTTTGATTGATGTTCTAAGGTTAGCTTATAGTCAGTGGTAAATTAATTCACATTGAAAATCTGTAGAATGAGGATGAATTTTGTTTAGGGAATATATTTTAACTCTAAAAACTTATCTCGTGTGGTCTTGTATTACCTATTAATTTTGCGCTCTCACAATTTACACAAAACCTAAACCTCACGTGTTTTTGTGTTAATTGTCCAATTGATTGATTAGTTTCTTATAATTTAAAAACACAATTCATGGATCATATTATGGGAATTAATGTATCTCAATTATTTAAATTAATCAAATTAAGAGGGTAGAATATAGATCGATCACTAGAAAACTACTCTTCCATGGTAGGTGTGGTCATCGTGCAGATGTTTTGAATGAGAAAAGGATTGAAAGGGTATAACCCAATCTCATCTCCACTCATGATTAGAAACCAATTAGGAAGATTAATAAAAGAAGAAATTTTAACCCAACAGAATAAAATAGAAGAAATAAAAGAAGAACAAAGACATTTATTACACAAACAAAAGCATTACAACACGAAGGAGAAGAAGAAGGCTTCGTCGGAGGGATCCTTGCATCAAGAGATACCCTTATTGAAATGGTTGGATAATTGGATTGGATTCACTTATCCTCTTCCCTAAACTTTCCAATTCACGTCCCCACCCCTCAAAATGAGAAAATCACTAATTTATAGAGTGGATAGGAGGCTAGGTTTAAAGAAGTTTCAAGTGTGAATGGGGAATCTCGGAAAAATATTTTAATCCAACTTTCACCGACCATTTGTCCTCTAACACATTTGAATCTGATATCCTTTAATAAAGATTATTTTTTAGAAAATGAATCCTCGGCCTCCTTCAAAATTTGGTCCTAATCCAAGCACTTATGATGATGTTATGGCCCAAATACAGAATCTATACCCATTCAGGCGAGTGCAGCCCAACTTTGACTTCATGGCCCGTTTTCACCAATAAAATTCACTCTTTAGATCTAGTGTCCTGAATAAAAGTTGTATTAAATTAAGTGAGGAAAACTATTACAAATTTTCAAGTTCAAATAATAAATATAAAAATATTTAGCTTCAACATACTATAGTGCACTATAAAGGGTAAAACTAGAATTTTCACCAAATTTTAAAATGAATGATCAAATACCAAATATTTTATAAATAAACATATTTAACACAATGTGAGGAAATTATTTCATTTATTATCAATAAAATATTCAACAAAATAGTTTTTTATCAACTCCCCCACTCTTATCCTTTTGCACTCCTGGGAATAAACTCATATCAAGTAAAGATCAATATAAAATCAAAACAATTTTAAAACACATATCATTGAGATCCAATAATTTCACACCAAGAAAAAAAAGATATCACACCTTATAAAAAACTGTATTTAATGTTATACATTTATATCATTCAATATATTTCCACTTCATTTATCCTTCCATGTACAAAACACTTACCTCACTTGAATTTTCACTTATCACAAAATGTCAAATTTTTTGCAATGTCTTTCTCATCCAAACTAATAAAAGGGTCACCATAAGCTTGATAAATTCCTACATCACCACCTGATGTGAGTCAAGGACAAATGTTTATCATGAGGACTTTTCAGGGTTGTTCGGTGGGTATCAGTTGGTTGGATTTAGATGTGAAAAATTCTGAGGCTGAATAAGGAGGGCTTGACTCATTTTGAAAAAAAAATTGTATTAATCTAATTTTCAATATAATGATTTTCTTCAGCATCAAAAACCTCTCTTAGGAATTTAATTTTCCACCCAAATTATTACAAAATGTGGTAGCACAACACAAGACAGCTTCCCCCACACATAAGTTCAACTAAATTATGCAATTTACTTCAACAGTAGGTTGGAAAGGTAAAATTATCTTGTAATATAGAAAAACTAATAGGTTGTTCATGGGTTATAATGGATAAAAGGATTAAATTTTCAAGGTAGTCCATTATAAAAAGGATTCATTGAAATAGGGTCTTTAATACCAAACAAATGTCTCAATCATTTAAAACATAAGTACCTCCATCCCTCATGTTTTGATTGGAATAAATCAAATTCTGGTTAAACCAAGCATGGTTTGGTTCTCATAAGAAATGAGGTAAATATAAGAATATGAAAAGAATTGTTCAGAAGCCTCACATTAAAGTGATTTCAAATATAAATACAGTCAAATGTGGCATGAGATTCAAAATTCAGAGTACTTTTCATGAACTTTATAAATATTTGATCTTGAAACAAAGTTATTTTCAGCATTAATTTAAGATCGGTTTCATTGGATAAATTGTTTCACTTATTTATATACATTTCAAAATGGTGATGAGAATCATTTCAGCTCAAAATTTTCAAAAACGTGCAAATAAATTGAAAAATAAACACACAAAATTTCAAAAACACACAATTTTATTTGAAAATCATTGGAAAACATGAAAACAATTGAAATTACTAAACTAAAAGGTTCCCTCCCCCCACACTTAAAATATTGCATTACCCTCAATGTGATCCCATGCGATGATATATGTACATGAAATGCATAGTTTTAAATAGGAAAAATAATATAAAAGTGAAAGGGTTAGGAACTGCCTGATATGCTTAAGTGATGATGGGGTCATGCAGTTTGATGAAACCCACTGCATCAGTAGGAATTCCCTCAATGTATCTCTTCAAACATTTACCTTTGACTGTAAAGCTCCTTCAAGTGTCCTCTTGTGAGATCTAAACTACACCATAAGGAAAAACATTAGATAAAATATAAGGACCTAACCACCTAGAACGCAACTTACCATGCATCATCTTTAGTCATGAACTATAAAGAAAGACTTTCTCTCCAAGTTGAAATCCCCTTTTCTAGATCATTTTGTCGTAAGATTATATTGATCTTTCTTTATAGTGTCTTGAGTTCTCATATAAAGAAAATCGAATCTACTCAAGATCTTGAATTTGCAGCATCCTTTGAATTCCATCTTGGGCCAAATCCAAGTTGCATTTCTTTATATCCCAATAATCTTGATGCTCAACTTCCATGGGAAGATGAGAAGCTTTCCCAAATACAATTCAAAATGGGGACATACCAATGGGTGTCTTGTATGCTGTCCTCTAAGCCCACAATGCATCATCCAAGCGCTTCATCAAATATTTCATATCCAGCTACATGGTTTTCTCCAAAATTTGTTTCAACTCATGATTTGAAAACTCATCCTAGACATTTGTTTGTGGGTGGTATTGTGTTGATGTTTTGTGTGTCACCCCATACTTACGAAGAAGGGAAGCAATATTCTAATTGTAGAACTATGTCCCTTGGTCATTGATGATGTCCTTTGGTACTCTAAACCTACAAAAAATTTGTGTCTTGACAAAGTACACTATAACATGAGAATCATCAGTCATGTTGGCCTTAGCCTCCTCCTATTTACCCACATAATCAATAACAACCAAAATATACAAAAAACCTGAGGAAATAGGAAAAGTACCCATAAAATCGATGCCCCATACATCAAAAATCTCACGGAATAGTATGGGTAGTTGGGGCATCTCGTGTCTCCTAGAAATGTTCCCACTGTGTTGGCAACGTGAGCATGAATTACAATACACATGAGCTTCATGGAATAAGTTGGGCCAATATAATCCAGAGTCCAAAACATTCCTAGCTATCCTTTGGGGTCCAAAGCATCTACCACAATAAAGTGTATGACAAAATTGCAAAACAGACTCAAACACATGATCAGGAACACACCTCCTAATAACATGATCGTTACACATACGCCATAGGTATGGATCATCCCACAAATAATACTGAGATTCACTTTCTAATTTTTGGACTTTATGTTTCTTTAAATTTGCAGGTATTTCAGAGGCAACAAGTTAGTTAACTAAATCAGCATACCAAGGATACATACCTGGGAAGGAATAAATATTCTCATCGTGGAAAGTTTCCTAAAGTGGTACCTTGTCCAAGATTTTATCCTCTAGTGTTTGAGTAAGCCTACTGATGTGATCCACCACTAGGTTTTCTAACCCCTTCTTGTCCTTTATCTCAATATCAAATTCCTGAAAAGAAGCATCCATTGGATATGTCTGGGCTTTGCATCTAGCTTCTTCAATAGGTACCTCAGAGCTGCATGGTCATAGAAAAACAACTACTTTAGAGCCCAATAAATATGAACAGAATTTATATAAAGAAAATATGACAGCAAGACACTCCTTTTCTGTGGTTGTGTAGTTTTATTGGGCATAATCTAGTGTCCTCGATGCATAGGCAATCACATGTGAACGTCCCTCCACCCTCTGAGATAAGACAGCTCCGACCGCAAAATTGGAGCTATCACACATAATCTAAAAAGGAAGCTCCCATCGTGAGGGATGTATAATTGGTAGAGTGGTCAGACACTTCTTTAGCTCATCAAAGGAAGTCCTGCAAGAATCATCAAACACAAAATTAGAATCCTTTTGAAGTAATTGTGACATAGGAAGAGAAATCTTACTAAAATCTTTGATGAAGCACCGATAAAATCCCACATGCCCTAAGAAATATCTAACATCACGCACCCATGAAGGATATGGTAGGGATGAAATAATATCTCCCTTAGATCTGTCAACCTCTACCCCATGTTTTGACACTACATTCCCTAAGACAATGCCATGATCTACCATGAAATAACACTTTTCAAAGATCAAGACTAGATTCTTCTAAATACAACGATTCAACACCTTTCCCAAACAAGAGATACAATCATAAAATGAAGACCCATACACTGTAAAATCATCCATAAATACCTCCATGAAGGTCTCAATGAAATTAGAAAAAAATACTCACCATGCATCTCTAGAAGGTACATGGGGCGTTGAAAAGTCCAAATGGCATTCTTCGGTAGGAAAATGTATCGAATGGAAAAGTGAATGTTGTCTTCTCCTGATCCTCCGAAGCAATATAATCCTGAAAATATCAAGAAAATCCATCCAAGAAACAGTAGTGTTTTTTCCCATCTATTCTCTCAAGCATTTGATAAATTAATGAGAGGGAGAAATGGTCTTTTTGAGTGGAATAATTTGGTTTCCTATAATAAATACACACACGGTAACTATTTTTCATGCTCATTGGAACTAACTCATTTTCCTCATTTGTAACAATTGTAACACCACTTTTCTTAGGCATAAATTTAATAGGACTTACCCACTGGGAATTAGAAACGGGATAGATTATACCTAACTCAAGAAAATTTTCAACCTCTTTTTTAACAACCTCCAAAAGTGTTGGATTGCATCTCCTTTGTGGTTTCCTCACTGGTTTAGCCCCATCCTCCAAAATAATCCTATGCATGCATATGGAGGGGATAATACCTGATATGTCAGCCAAGCTTCACCCAATTGCCTTAATGTTCTCTCCAAAAGATTCAAAAGTTTTTCTTCATGTTCAAAAGGGAGACTGTTAGCAATTATAATAGGTAATCTCTCACCAATCAACAAAGTATGAGTATTTAAGATTAGGTGGCAATGGCTTCATTTCCAGTGTAGGGGGTGGTGTATGGATGGATACATTGAAGGAACTGAAATATGTGCACAAAGAGCATCAGTATCAGAATATACATCATCAAAATCAGATAACAGAGAATCAAATACATTAGCATACTCAACAGCCATGTCATAATCAGAGTTCACATGATCAGAATCAAATATGATTCAATTTAAAAATCAAATCTAAGAGAGTATTGTACATTAGAAATAGGCGTGGAAGCACTCTTAGACATTAATCTAGAACCAATACTCATAATCTCCCTAAGCACAGGACAATCAAATTCTATGGAGTTTTTATTTGGTGGTTCAAAATGGGAGATAACAAATGTAGAATGGTCCTCTGAGGGGTACTTCATGGAGTCCATAACATTAAATATCACAACTTCATCCCCAAACTCCATGGAAAGTATACCCGCATTAACATTTATGATAGTTTTTTCAGTTTTGATGAAGGGTCTACCTATGATAATGGGAGCATGTGAACTTACCTGATCATCCTCCATGTTAAGAACATAGAAATATGATGGAATGATCATGTGTCTTACCCTAACAAGTACATCCTCAAGGAATCCCACTGGATATGTTGGGGATTTATTTTCCAACTTCACCATAACTCTTGTCAGCTTCAACTCACCAACCCGCAAGGAAGAGAATACAGAGTGAGGCATCACATTTATGGAAGCTCCTAAATCACAAAGTGCATCATAAAAGTGTAACTCCCCTATAGTGCATGGGATGGTGAATGTACCGAGAACCTTGAAATTTGTTGGCATTGCTAGAATTGGTGTAATGGGTGCCGAAACATTCCTTCCAAGATTGATCCTCTCATTTCCCTTGATCCCTCTTCGATTGGTACAAAGTTATTTTAATAATTTCTCATACCTTGGGATTTTCTTGATGGCTACAAGTAGAAGAATGTTGATCTCCACACGGTTGAATGTGTCCAAAGCCTCCTTTTTCATTGCTTCATCAGCCATGTTTTTGGTTTTTGAAAATATTTTTGGAAATGTAAGGGGTTTAGGAGGAACATCATCAATCTTTTTCTTACCATTTCCTTTCTCCTTAGATTTTTCATCAGCTAGTTTTTAATGGGGCTTCCCGGAGTTGAGGTTAATACCAATAGAATGGTAGGTGGAGAAGTATTAGTTGTTTGCTTCCCACTTATCAATGTGATGGCACTGACATTCCCCTTTGGATTTGGAGTAGGTTGGGAAAGTAGATTTCCATAATTCTTGCTTACTCATTCATGGAGGGCAGTGGTAATCTGGCTCATTTGAGTTTTCAACTCCCTCAGCTCTAAACCTTGACTCTTCAACTCATTATATTAATTAAGAACAATTTTTTTCAAAGATCATTAGTATTAGAATCTACCTTTTGTGAGGAATTAATTGTTGTTATCTTGTTGATTCTTGGGATTCAAATCTCTTTTGGGGATGTTGGAAACCCTACTAGTAAGGCAGAGGCCACTGGAAGTTTTGTTGAAAGGGGGGCCATTTTTGTTGTCCAGAGCCATACCTCATGTTCGTTTTATCCTTCATCCTTGGTTGTATGTTGATTCAAATGAATCAAACTTATTTTGGGGATATGGTTATTGTTTCAACTGAAATGGTCTCCCAGGAAACACTGTTGCACAATCTTCTCTTTCTTGTAGTTGGGGGGCCACAGTCAGTTGGGTGGATCATCTCTGTGAAAATTCCACATGGGCTTGAAAGAGGGGATTGGGATTTCTTTTGATCCAAAACAATCTTCCTCACCATAGTGGTCAATTATTCTAAATTAGTATTAATAAAATGACTTTAAAGGGAAGAAATACTTACCCAATGTACTCCTCTGACATTTGGTGTACCTTGATCACCAAATTGTTGGGATTTTTGGTCCATTTTTTCAATCAATGCACGTGATGCTACTAGTGTCTTGTCCACCAATTCCTCTCTAGCTGCGGAATCCACCATGATCCTCTCCATAGGTGTGAGTCCTTCATATAAGTATTGTATGAGGAGTTACTCACCGATTTGTTGATGTGGAAAGCTTGTGCACGACTTCTTGAATCACTCCCAGTACTCATACACTGACTCCCCATGGGCTTGTTTGATCTCAGATATCTCTTTACTGATGAAAGTGGTACTTGATGCTGGAAAAAATCTCTGCATGAAAATATGTTTTAAATCTTTCCAACAAGTTACATCTTCAGGTTGTAAATAATACATCCAACCTTTCACAGCTCCATCAAGTGAGAATGGGAATTATCTTAGCTTGATTTGATCATCAGATACATTTCATGGTTTAAGGGTTGATAAAACCACATTAAACTCTTTAAGGTGTTTATTTTTATCCTCACCAGAGAGGCCATGAATCTTTGGAAGAAGATGAATTAACCCAAATTTCAGTTCAATGTCCAATTCGAGATCTGGGTATTAAATACAATTTAGTTGATAGTTAATATCAGTTGCAGTCAATTAATAAAGGGTTATATTAAGTTAATTTCCGTTATTGTCAGACATTGGTTCTTTTTCTATTGTTGAATTTGAATTTCTTCCAATTTAAATGTTCTAAAAGTGGAGGAATTATCCAACTGGTTGAATATTGAAACTCCCCGTATACTGAGAATGTCTGATTCGAGCCTTAAGTCTATGTTCAATCTCGGGGTCAAGATCTAAGAGATCTTCAAGATTAGTTCGTGTCATAAACAAATGAAATATGTAAAATAAATTTTAAAAATTGCACCATAATAAAAATAAAAGAAGTTTGAGTTGGTCCAATAAAAATAAAGGAAGAGAGTAAGAGAAAAAAAACCTGAGAAAGGGGAAAGAAGAATGAAATAGGAGAAGAAAATAATTAAATGAAAAATAAAATAAATACCTATAATTGGTTGAATAAATTACTTTTCTCCCCAGAAACAGTTCCAATTTGAAAGATTCTATCATGGGCACCCTCAAAGGATGTTCGGTTTTGGGTTACATAGGTGCAGCAGAGTGGCTGACCAAAGTCGTCTCTCAAAGGAGGAATTGAATTAAAACAACTTCTTAAAGGTATTCTAAAAATAAAGTAAAATATAATTAAAACACTACTTGAAATGATGGGGGGTTTTATAATTTTTAAAACTAGAAGAAGTTTGCTGTAAGAAGATTGCATTTTTTTGTTTTTAATTTTGGAATGAAGTTTGATTAAAATGACACAACAAGAAGATATTTTTTTAGAAAATATTTAAAAGGCATAATCGATCTAAATATACCTCTTCACATAGTTATTTATCATTATAATTTAAATTAACATTCAATTAATTTTTTAAATCCTGAACCCTATGAGAATTAACTTTACCACAAAGATGAAGTGAATTTAACCCTAGGCTAACTTCAAAACATGCAATCACGACACCCTGCTTTGATTTATATTATAACATTAGCTTATGGTCAATGATAAATTAAGGAAAATTTCCATTCTGGAGATTGTGGATGAATTGTGTTTAGGTAATATATTTTAACTCTACAAACTTATCCCATGTGGTCATGTATTACTAATTAATTTTGCGCTCTCACAATTTACACAAAACCTCAACTTCATGTGTTTTTGTGTTAATTTTTCAATTTCTTGATTAGTTTATTATAATTTAAGAACAAAATTCATGGATCATATTATGGGAATTATAGTTGCCCAATGATTCAAAATAATTAAATTAATATGGTAGAAGATAGATCGATAACTACAAAACTCTTCTTCCATGGGCGGTGTGGTCATCATAGAGACGTTTTACATGAGAAAAGGATTGAAAGTGTAGAACCCAATCTCGTCTCCAATCTTGATTCCAACAAAATTAAGAATATTAATAGAAGAATACATTTGAACAAAAAATAATAAATAATAACAAATAAATCAAGAACAAATAAATTTATTACACAAACAAAAGCATTACAACACGAAGGAGAAGAAGAAGGCTTCGTCGAAGGGATCCTTGCTTCAAGAGATACCCTTATTAAAATTATTGAATAATTGGATTGGATCCACTTATCCTCTTCCCAAAACTTTCCAATTCACTTCCCCACCCCTCCAAATGAGAAAAACACTAATTTATAGAGTGGAGTGGATGCTAGGTTTAATGAGGATTCAAGTGTGAATGGGGAATCTCTGCCAAATATTTTAATCCAACTTGAACCTCTTATTTGACCACCAACACTCGTGAATTAGCTCTCCTTCTAGAAGGATGATTTGTGAGAGAAAAAAATACCAGATCTTCTCCCAGAATTTGGGCCTAATACAAGCCCTTGTGATGATTTTATGGCCCAAATACAGAACCTATGTCCATTCTGGCGAGTCCAATCCAACTTTTACTTCATGGCCAATTTGTACCAATCAATTGCACTCTTTAGCTCTAGTGTCCTAAATAAAATTTGTATAAAATTATGTAGGGAACACTTTTAAAAAATTTAAAGTTCAAATAATAAATATAAAATATTTATCTTTGAAATACTACAGTGCACTATAAAGGGTAAAACTGGAATTTTCACCAAATTTTCAAATGAATGATCAAATCCAAAATATTTTATAAATAATCATATTTAACACAATGTGAGGAAATTATGTCATTTATTATAAATAAAATATTCAAAAAAATAGTGTTTTATCAGGACCTCAATAATAAATATAGAGTTCACCACAAATCTTTCCTTACTTATAACCCACAAACAAATGGATTGGATGGCGTTTCGAATAGATAAGTCAATTTTTATAGAGAAAATAGTGTATTACAATTGAATTTAGTGTAGTAAGAAACTATAGGATTCATTTTTGGAATATAGAACTTCCTACAAACCCCCATTAGTTAAGTCTCACTACATAATTTTGTATAGTAAACATTATCACTTTCCTGATGAGCTACAGCACAAGGCCTTATGGGCTGTTAAAAGAGTGAACCTAGAGTTTTGAATGGATGGAGTGCAGTGGAAGCTACAAATGATGGATCTTGAGGAGATAATAAAGGAAAAATATGAAAACATACAACTTTATAAGTAAAAAATTAAATATACCCATGATAAATTGATCCATAAAAGATAATTTCAATCTAGAGACAAAGAGTTGTTATTTTCATAAAGGATGAAGCTCTTCCTAGGTAAGATTCATTCCAAGTGTATTGGTCCATAAAAAGTAACTAATAAATTTACTTTTTGTGTAGTTTATATTCAATTATAAGGATCAAATAATTTATTTAAGGGGATTGAACAAAAATTGAAGAAATTCCATGAGTATTTATTGAAATATCTTATGGAGGTGTCCAAACTCCTACATGATGCTATTAAATATAGCACTATTAGTTTGTTTATTTCCCCATATTGTTCTAGTTTCTTACTTTATTGTGAACTATTTTTCATGAAAGAATTCATTCTATAATTCAATTAGAATTTTATCAAAACCATGAATGGGGTAGAGGGACAAAGTAGTTTTTTTATGTAAATATCCTTGTTTATTTTTTATAATTAAGAAAATATAAAAAAACAAAAACCTTTTTTTAGGAATATGTACATGGTTTCTATACGTTTTGTTTTCATATTTTTAAATTATAAATAAATAAATTAAAAATATATATTTTCTATTTTGAAAATGTAAAAGTTTTGTATAATTTTTTAGTTTGAAAACATTCTTTAAGAATAATTGTATAAATTGCTAAATTTTTTTAACTCAAAGTGATTTGTGAGGAGATTGATTATACTATTGAAGATGAAAAGATCAAATGATTTATAAAATTTAATTGTTTTCTGGGGCTATGAATTTCAAACATTTGAATGATTTTTTACTAGAAATTGAAATCCAGAACCACTTCTGACTATCCTAATTTTCATTCTTGTCCACAAAGGTTTCTATACCAATTTGGAATCATCTTCAAGATGTTGTCCCTTATGGAGAGAAAATTGGGAATTTTTTATATGCCAAAACATGTGTTTATACTCTCTCAAATATTTATAATTCATGAGATAATTTCATTATAATTAAGTTATTTGAGTTTAAATCCCGTCATTTTTTCTTTAGTACTTCCTTAAACATTGATCCTAGTTATGAACTTAGATAAAAATAAAGGGACTTATAGTTTTAATTCACATTACATGATGAATTATCAGTTACATATCCTCACTCTAAAATATAATTACATGATTAATTCAAGTCTAATTATTGGGGAATGGGTCTTGCATTTGTTTTTTATCTGGGAAGTATTGTATGATAAGTGGTCTATGAGAGGTGTGAGTCAACATCTTCGGGTATCTAAGAGATGATAACGAGGATGGGTCACTTTCATCCACCATATTCTTTTTTTATCATCCAATTCTCTATAAAAAATGTGTATACAAAATAAAAAATAAAAAGGGGATGAATTTGAAACATTCAATATACTCTTATTTGTGATTCAAGACCATAATCAAAGAAAATGACATGATCAATATTTATTATTCAAATAGTGACAACTAAGTTCCCTAAAAAAAGAGAATAAATAAACATATAGAAAGTGTATATATAAAAAAAACAAAAAAGAGAGATTTGGTTAGGTTGACACATTCTTTGGATTCATTTCATGTCTCATTCCCTGTTAAAATAAATATAAATTGGGAAGTGTGGGTCACATTTTGTGTAGGTAGGATTGAGTGAGGAATTCTTCCATGATTTAATTGAGGATTTATGCACTATATTTATAGAGAAAACCTTTCCACTTTATTCTAATGTGTTTTTTAACACTTTCACTTCAACCTCAAATCCATTGAATAACCTTTTCAAAGACCTCATGATTGATTATATTTTTTTCATGATTCTTAGTGTGGAGAGATGATAATTTTACCAAGCCTAAGGTAAATACTTACTTCCCAAGTATGATCATAACTCCACATACATATTTTATAATGTTTTAAGATTTTAAATTTACTTTATGAAATGTAGGTCATGAAATGGTTTTTGTAAGTAATTTGGAATTTAGAATTTTTGTAAAAATGATAATTTATTGCCTTTTAAATTAAACTCATTTATGAAGTCTGATGTCATTTTTTGGAATGAAATGAAAAAAATTCCACTCATTATTCTTGATAGTTTATAATTTTTTATGAGAATATATTTTAACTTCATTGATTTTATCTTCTTTGAATTGAACATTCATTGAAAATATATTTTGAATAGTGAAAATATGTAAATAATTGAATAAATTAAATTCAATGACAAAATTGTCCTAGAGTGTAATAGTTCAAGTGTTGGGGAGTGATAAGAGCTCAAAATTTTAAAATTTTTTGTCCTTTATTCTTTTAAATTACCTCTATTAATTAAATAAATATGTGTTAAATTCATTATCTATAAGAATTTTTTAGTTTTGGACTTAATTCTTAAATAGATTAAAATAATGATTTTTACTGATATATTCATCATTAGAATTAAATTGAGAAGCCATATATGAATTTAAATGGATTTTTTCACTATTAAATTGTAATTATTTTTATTCTATAATTGAAATTTATAATGGGAATTAATTTATTTTGATATTTAATTGATTTATAAATTTTTCAATTAAATCCATAAATTGACTTTGAAATTAAAATTGTAATTGTAATTCAATAACTTTGTTTGAGAAATGAAAAAATTTATTAGAGTGTGAAAATTTAATGATGATAATCTGATGTTTTAATTGATAGATATAATGAAATTGAAATTATTTGTTTAAAGGGTGAAATTGCGATTTTAATTTTTTTATAATTTTTTATTTTAATTTGGAAATAAATCCCACAATATGAAAAAAAATGAGTGTTGTGAAGATCACTCAAATGTATGAAAATTAATGGATAGACTATGAGTTCTCTTATTGTGATCAATCCAAACACCGAAAAAATAGAAAATACATGGATCTTTCACATTTCAAAAACTAAGTGACTGCAAGTGTACCAGTGATTGCAACTAAAAATTCTAGTGAAGTCAACAAGTGACCACACCCATGACAAGTGGCTATGAGAATGATTCTTTGAAAATGAATTTATCTACTGCATGAAAAAAAAATATTGACTACACTGAAATTACATATAACATAACCAAATTTTGACAAATTGATGGAGTTACCGCATAGTAAAAACAAGTGATTGTGCCTTGTATATGGTATTGACCATCGAAAAATGACCAAAATTTGGAAAAGGCGGGCAGCTTCTGCACACACAAAAAAGTAATCCACTATGCCTATTCTCATGTTCCATCATCATGATCAACCGCGCCACCCTCTTGCACCAAGAGATCTGAAACTCAATCTATTGAGGAGGATGAAACTGAACTAATTTCATATTTTGAAATTTTCTAAGATAACGGAACCCCAAAGCCAACAGCTTGGAATAACAAGACTTTGGACCAAAATTGAATAATAGTTGTTCCAAAATATGGATGAAAAAGCTAAATCCAATGGAACCAAAATATAAAAGTCAACTTGATACACTGGATGCTCACCACTCATGGATTCCAAAGAAAATTTTGGCTGTCTTGCCTACTTAACTAGAGAAGATAAGAACTCCCAAGCTCACCATACTCCCACAAAATGGATTAGGATAATTCCTTATATCTCCAAAATTAGAAATAGAACCTCGCAATGAAGATCCAATCTTCCATATGAATCCAAGGAGATCAAGTAGCACTATAAATACCAATCTCATTAGTGAAGATTACCTACAACTGAATGACACATGATGTCGCATCTAGATATGAGCTCCACTTTTTGAAGATTTTATGCTTCTATACTCTAGATAATATGAGTGTGACACTATAGTATATTACCAAAACCAAATTCATGAGAACCCATGCTTTAGAAAGCCTCACCACCAATGAAGAAGATTCCACGTCACCACTCGCATAGGGATGAAAAATCCTGAGATCGTTGAGAATAATTCACGTCACCCTATGAAAAAAAATCATGATATGTGAACTACGAGTTTATATTTATCAAAATAAAAATGTAAATAAATTAATTGTTATATTTTTCTTTCCCCAAGGCAGTTTCGAAGAAGGTGAGGCCATGGATTCTCCCAAATGAACCAAATTCATGTTCTCATATGCTTGGAAAAGTGATTGAATGAAGAAAAACAATATGATATCCTATATGTCAATGCCTAGACATCCAAATGAAGCACATTGACAATTAATCTTGAAGGAAGAAATATTTACTGAACAAATTTTGGAGTGCAATATTATTATGAAATAGGGTTGGTTTTTATGTTCTTAATGGTTCAACATGCCTGAAAACTCTACATAGATGGAATCTCTATGTAGCCAAATCCACTTACATGATTGCAGATATATCCAATTATAGATAATGGTCGAAATAGCCTCATAAATTTGAATGGCCGCAAATGTGAATGATCTCTCTTTGGATTCTCATTTTCAATGTCAAATTTCATCTAATTCCTTTGGTTTGGCCAAATCAGGGAAGATGAATATCCTTATTGATCACCATCTATGTGGAAACCATCTTCTGATGAGATCATGCTCACTACACGGTATGGAATTATAAGTGGTTGTTGTATGTTGTTACAAGATTTCAACTATTATCATAGGGGATTCACACATTACTGGTGATAAGTCCCTCAAGGAACTCCAAGTGGAATTGACCACCTATGAGTATTTCTTTTAAATATTTTCTATTTCAATTTTCTAAATAAGAATACATGTTCCCCTCTGGTTTGTGGGACCTCTCAGATTCTTGAGATACTCATTCTCATAGGTAGTTACATCACTGATTATTATTATTGTTTCCTATGGTTTTTATTTACTTTTTTTCAATAACTATAATGATGGTACACTGGGTGAATAGTGGTTGAGTTGAGTAAAAAAATCCCAACCCTATGATGAACTATTGTTTAAAATGAAAAATTCTTCTCTCTTTAATTCTCTATATGTGTTTAGATGTGTTATTTTTATGATATTTTTATTTTTATTTTCATTTCAATATTTTTTATCATTTTTTACTAGTTTCATGCATAGGACACTTGAAAACCCCTTCACTGATTATGATAGTTAACAGTGGGATGACCCAAGAGTGATTGGTGGTATTTAATCACTATGTCATATGAGAATAAAATAAATAGTGATTATTTTTTTATGTTCCAAACAGAAATTTATTGAAAAGGATAATAAAGTGTCTTTCATTTTATTATAGGTTGATGGGGAAGTGAAAATTAATAATGATTTATAGGGAAGTGAGGATACTAATCCAATGATAGAAAAATATGTTTTAAACATTTAATTTTAAAACAATCTATTGTATCCACTGTTTTCAAATTCCAAACCCATTAAATAATAATTTAACACATCCAAAACATTGTCTTCTCCATAGACAGCCCAAGTCCCACATTATAACATTTTTCTTTGGTTTAAAAATCATTTTGTTGAGTGCCCTTTGATAGGCGCGCATCACTAAGGGAGTTGTAGTCATAAATTAGGGAGTAAATAGTGGAACATTAAACTACATGGTAAATAATATCATGGACATTATTGTAAAAAAATGGGGGATTCACAAAATTATCACTAAAAGATACAACGCATGAGTGAGAAGGAGATGTAGGTGCTCACAAAAAAAGGAATTCTACCAATGCTGTATTCGGTGGAAGTTGGATTATGTGAAGATTGTATCTTTGCAAATCATAAGAACATGTCCATTACAAAATGATATAAAACACCAAAGGTCAAGAAGTTGGAGTTGGTTCAAAATAATTTTTGGGGGAATAACTAGTAAATTCCCTTAGAGGGTCACAATATTATGTTACATTTATTAATGATTCATTGTGAAAGGTATGATTTTAATTTTTGAAAAGAAAATATAATATGTCTATCATATTTCATAAGTGGAAAAACAAGGTGGATAATGAGTTGGGATAAAAGCTGAAACACTTGAGGTATGACAATGGTGGATAGTATGACAGAAATGAGTTTAGGGGACTCTAGACCTAGGATGGAATTTGGTGGTAGAAGACTCTTCTAGGTACACTACAACAAAATGGTATAGCTGAATGGATGAACATGATTCTAAATGAACATGTTGGGAGTATGAGGTTGCACTCTAGGTTACCCAAGATTTTTTGGGTAGAGGAAATGTACATGGAATCATATCACATTAATAGGAGTCCATATATACCAATTGAAGTATGTATACTTGAGTATCTATATCCAGGAAAGAAGGTTAAACTCTCTCATTTATGAGACTTTGGTTGTTTGAAATATGTAGATATAGATGCTAAAGCAAGGTACAATCTTGATGCTAAGTAAATATCCTATTTTGTTATTGGATGTGTTGTTGAGGTGTTTTTTATCACATATGGGATGATAATAACATGATAATCATCAGAATCCAAAGAATTATATTTAATGAAAGTATATCATATAAGAACCATCATATATTTGAATTTGATAATGGGAATAGAGAATTAAACTTCCATGAGAAAGTTGAACTTGAAGTTCTACCTGATCATGTGACACCAGAACAAGTGGATCCTACTCCACAAGTAGAGTTGTGGATATCAACAAGGGTGAGGAGGCTTATGTAGAGGTATTCATCTTCATCACATTATCTATTATTGATTGGAGATTCATAACCAGAATTTTTTGAAGAGGAAATCTAGTCGAAGGAATCAAACATGTAGGATCTGTCCATGGAGAGGATTTATTCATTACATGATAAAAATACCTTGGTGTTGACACCTTTTCCAAAAAGGAAGGAAATGATGGAAAATAAATGGTTATATCAACTCATGTAATAACATGATGGTAATAGGAGGTACAACACACGACTGGTGATGATAGGTTGTCAACAGAAGGAATGTGTGGACTATACTGAAATTTTCTCACCTGTATTGATACTCACCACCATCTAGGTGGTTTTAATTATCCACTACTACATATCATGTGATATTAAGTGCTAAATTTTATCAGTACCAAAAAAATCGATAAATTGGGGTTCCTTTATCAGTTCCATCTAAAATTGATGATAAATGAGCACCTCTATTAGTTCTTTTTTGTACAAATAATGGTCGCTTGTATTTGCTCTTTTTTTAACGATGATAAATGATGGATTTATCAGCACAATTTTAGCACTTAAAAAAGGTATATTCTATATATATATATAATTAAATATATTTATAATGATATAAAAATATTATATTTTATTAAATATGATTTATATAAGTCTAAATATGAATTTACATTTAATATATCAGATATTTAGAAAACAATTTCTTATAAAATAATTAAAAAATAATATTAATTAATTATTTTTAAATTATTATTGAGTTATGTTAATTTAATAACAATTTTATGACATAAAAAATCAATATTTAATGAATGATCTAAGAGGAGATGAAAACATGACTTGAACGTCAAACAACTATAACTTTTGATCCAATTGTCTATTTGGGATCTACCACTTATCAAATTGAATATTGAAAAAAAATCGATATGGATAACTTGGAGGATGCTAGTTGGAATATTTTAGGTAAAAAGGGCCGATAGAGCCTCTATAACAGAATTTTGTTTTTCAGGATGCCTTAATTTTTGAACATTTAATGGAATTTCATCCTCTTTTGAGGGGATATTTTTTTATTTTTTAAATTAAGACTAATTTTTAGGTCTTGGAGTCATATGGGTATTATAGTGTTTAAATTTTATATTTTTTCATATTTTAGTGTTATTTATAATTATATGTATACATATTATCATACATTTACAAATAATAAATCAATTTTACATATAATTATTTAAAATTATTTACATAAAAATTATTTTTTGAATATATAAACCAGATGTAAATAAATATTTATTATTTAAAAAATTTAAAATAAAAAAATATTTATTTTATTTACCTTAAAAAATTATTTAATAAATATACCTAAAAAATAATGTTTATATATAAATATGTCTGTATTGATAAAAAATATATATATTTAAGTGTATATTATAATATATCTAAATAAATACATATATGTAAATAATTGTGTGTGTATGTGTGAAATATAAATGTGTAAATGTGTGTGAAAATATGTGTGTGTGTGTGTCAATATTATGCAAATATATCATATATAAATGTATTTTTATAAATATATCATGATCATAAAATATAGTATATAAATTTATTTATAATAAATAATTATAAACACATTTAAAAATATATATCTAAATATACAATTTTATGTAAATATTTATGACGTTTATATGTAAATATACAATATATAGACATATCATTAAAATATATTTAAAAATAAATATATAAATGTATATAATTAAAAGAATAAATATTTAAATAAAAATTAAATATATATGTATATAAATAGATATGTCAAAACATATTACACAAATCTTGGTTGTGTAGTGGTAAAGGCTAAGGCCTTGAAGGTAGAGGTCAGGGGTTTGATTCCAGTCTTGAGAATGCTTTAAGGGCATAAAAATCGCTAATAAAGGGGATGGAAAGAACTAATAAAGGGTGTGGGATCGATCAAGGCTATAGTCTAGGCATGCAGGGGGCACATAGAACTAATAAAGGTGGGGTTAAAGTGCTAATATAAAGGTGGAAAGGTTGAACAAACAAAATTTAAAAATATTTTTTGAATTTTATCAGTGCAAAAAAGCATGGATAATGGTCACCATTATCAGTGCTAAAAAGCACTAATAGAGTCACCCTTTATCAATTCAAAAAAAATAATTGATAAAGGTGGACTTTATTAGTGTTGTTTTTAACACTGTTTTTAAGGGGGCTTAGCCTTTTAGTATTTTTTAGAACTGACAAAACCCATTTCTAATGCTTTAAAAATAACGATCTATAGTAGTGATTATTTCAGATGAGGATTTATATCTTCAGTCTATTGATGTAAAGACTAATTGTTTTTATAGATATAGATAAAGATATCCATAAACAACATCTCGAGGGATATGTTGATTCAGGTAAGTAATTTATGGAGTACAAACTCTTGGAGAGTTTATTTGAGCTAAATCAGGCACCTAGGTAGTAGAAAAATAAGTTTGATGTGTTCACGAGAAAAAATGAATCGAAATGATCTATTATGGATCAATGATTTTATTATAGATCCTTTAGTGATGGATATATTATTTTTTTGTATGTGGTTGACATGCTCATTATAGGATCATGTATCTAGAGGATTGATGACCTAAAGGGGATGTTGTATAAGGAGTTTGAATCAAAATATCTTGGATAAGATAAAAATATTTTGTGGATGAAGATCAAGGGAGACCGTATAGTTGGAACATTGATGTTATAACAAGTTGACTACATGGGAAAGGTTTTGAGCAGATTTACTATGCTAGAATAAAATTGAGTTTCTATTACCTTGACAAGTCATTTAAAATTTTCATCGATACAAGAACCAACGATAGATAAAGTGGTTGAGTACATGAAATGGTTTCATACACATATATTGTGGGAATCTTGATGTTTTTCATGGTCTGTACATGACCTGATATTTCTCATGTTGTGGGAGTTATGATATGTTGCATGCATTACCCTAGAATATAACATTGGGAAGATGTTAAGTGGATATTGATATGTATGAATGGAAGAAAAGAAGTATCTCCATTCTTTGGGAAATTAATGTCATTGTGGAAGTATGTAGATGTTGAAATTAGAGGTAATGTTTATATCCATAGGAGTACCATGTTTTATGTGTTTAACTATAGAGTAATTTCATTGAGTTAGATGTCTCAATTACTGAAGGTGGTGACTTTATCCACCATAGTGGAAGAATATATTATTGTGACAGAAGTTGAGAATCAGATTTCTTTTGTTGAAAAACATTATGAATATTCTAAGAAGAAATATAGATGATAATATATTGCACTATGATAGTTAGGATGTTATACATATTGCAAAGAACCTAGTGTTTCATATCCAAAAAAATCATATTCAATTGATGTGACATTTTATCAGAGGTTTAATGCATGAAGGAATGTTGATATTGTATAAGATTCATGGAATAAAAAATCTAGTGTACATGTTGACGAATTCAGTGGTGATAGAGAATTTGAGGCACTATTGAGCCTTGGTTGGTATTCATTGGTGAATAGAGGATAGAAGGTTGAATATGGAAAAATAATATGTGATCATGGAAGGAAAAATAGTTAATATTTAATTATTCATCAGCTTGAAATTGAAGATTTTAATAGAAATCACACACTGGAAGATGAGAAATAGAGGATATCAGATTAAGTTAGTTTTCTATGTTATTAGCATCGAAGTAGGTCATCATGGTGAATCAGGCTCTAAGTGGGAGAATGTTATAATTTTTTGGACAAATTTTGAAATTTAAAATTTATGATGAGATATTTTCATTGACTAAGTCACAGAAAAATAATAGGGATATATGAATATTTGAATTCCCAACATGGAATTGGATTATGTGGTGGTCTTTTAAATAATAATAGGGGGTGATATAAGTGATTATAAAATGAATAAGGAAGGTATAAATGTATTTATCTATTAAGGAGTTGGTGTTTCCTTTTTTGTAGCCAAATTGTCGATAATGATGTGTTGAAAATGAGGAACTAAATGAAAATGATTATGAATGATGATGATGATGATGTGTTAAATACATTGAATAAAGCATCAATGATGGGGTGTGATGAGATTATGATTGTTCCACGTATCAAAAGTCTTCCTAGTTAGAGATATTAGGTGGTGTGTTCTCATTCCCAATATTGGCAGTACAATGAGATGGTATGTTCATGGATGTGTCATAAAAGGTCATAGGGTGAATTTTTGGGGTGTTTTATGACTTCATTCACGATGGAATTGGGCTCTGACCCAATATATGGTATAAAAGGAGGTCCATGGTTATGGCCTAAGAAGATATAGATTTAGCGATGAATTCACATCAAAGAATTTTGTTAGTATCAGGATGGATGATCTGGTGCAGATGGAGATCTGACTAAGGTGGATTTGATGTAATGGATCTGATCATGGAGGAGTCGATGATGATGTGGTGAAGTATTCAAATTTTAAAATCACAATGGAGATTATTGGCAGTAATATTGAAATTTGAAATTTATAATGTGATATATTATATGACCATGTCATAGAAAAATAATAAGCAGATCATCCTTTTTTGAAATCCCAACATGGGATGGAATTATGTTGTGGTTTTTTAAATAAAAAGAGGGGAGACTTATGTGATTATATAAGGTCGATGGATGGAAACGACACAGTGATTTGAAAAAGATGTATCCATCAGGGGAGGACAATAAGGTGGTACTAAATCTGTGGTAGACCAATTATCAACAATGGTGTGTCAACAATGGAGAATGAAATGAAAATTATGGAAAACAATGGTGATGATGGTGTTTTGGTGAGGGATAATGAAGCATCAACAATGGGGTGTGAAGAGATGATGATTTTTACACGTATAAAAAGTATTACTAATTGAAAAAATTTGGTGGCATGTTCCAGTTCCCAAGATTGGTGGTGCAACGATATGGTATATTCATTGGTGTGTTATAAATGTTGGAGTTGGTGTCCTAGGACCAATTGTTTGTACTTTTATTACATGTATATTTTATGTATTGAATATTAATTAAACTTCCTATTACATATTTTTTATTATTCTACATGACTCTAATGTAATAATTTCCTAGACTATGCATATAATTGTTATGTTCATTGTAGTTAACCGCTGTGATGAGAACCTTGACATTCTATGACAACATTCTCAAATAATGTTTTTCAGTTCGATAATGTACTATGATGGGACACATAGTACATATACTATCAGTTATAAGTAATCATAAGAAAATAAGGATTATTCTCATGACATTTGCACTTGGTAATCTCCAAGATATAAGTTTTTGATAATAAAACCGCAATTAGGAATTCTACATGTTTTGGTGTCATTAAATATTCCTATCTACGAGCATGTGTGATGGTCCATAGACTTTAATATTATGATTAATTCATGTTAAAACTCATGTATAAAGATGTATTTCATAAATCATGATGATTACAGTTCATGGGGAAGTTAGATACATTAGTTGTGTCACAAGTGACATGTCATTAGTGAATATGTCGAGGAAGGATTTTCCCATTACATCTTTATGAAAGTAGATATCCCATACCATTGATTAGAATAAAACTGTCGTATAAAATTCCATGGTGACAGTGTGACAATGTGAATATTTCAGATAGTCAAAGAAATACATATCGAGTATATAGGTTAGTGACATGGATGTGAAACCTTTGGTGAGATATTGTGACATAGGAATTATATTACACAATGAGCATTTTTATGTGGTTGTCGACATTATGAAATTAAATTCTTTCTTTTTGGTGTCTTGGCCCATTTCTAGACAGTATTCATGGACTTTAGGGAAGCCCACCTAATTACAATGAGAAATAATCAAAGAGGGTTACAGAATAAGTAATTACATTTATCACGATTAAATTATATTTTAGTTTATTTAATGGAAAAAAAATATTATTCTCAATTCCAATGAATAATTTTATTCAAGTTATATTGACACATAAATTAAAGAAATATTTTTTCACTGGCTTGAGAATAAAATATTTATTTTATTTAATGAATATTTTAATGAATATTTAATCTCTAGATTGTGAATAAAACATTTACTTATGAAAAAAATATATATTCGGTTTTTCAATAAATTCTAGAGGAGTTTTAATAGAACAAGACCGAGTCTGGTGGAAAATATTAATTAACAAGACCATTACACAATATTTGTTACTATGGAAGTTGGCACATGCCACAAAATAATAATGATATAATTATTATTATGTGGCATGGGGCTTATTAAAGGTAGTAAACATTATTTATTGGATAGTATGAAATTAATTAATTTGTTAACTTAAATCCTAACTCTATAAATAGATAGTATGTCTATTATGTAGATCCTCCAAAAAACTGAGAATTGATAATTGTTGCGCACAATGAATTATCTCTAAACTCCTCCTTCTCTATCCCTCTCAAGAATGAGAAGTGAATGAGATATTTCTTTAAGACCAAAGAATTATCAATTAAGAATTAACAACAGAAGACATTCGACTCATTATGATATCACTTGGCGATTGAGTGGTGTTTATCGGAGATCATAGGAGCACATGTGAATCACCTCTTGAGGGATTCTATCATTGGGTCCCCATGGAACAATAAAATTAATCCAAAAGGGTCTCTTTGGATGATCAACATTCACTAACGAAGAAATTTCATAATCCTAGGTATTCATTTTCTCGAATATAAATAAATTAGTTATAAATTTGACATGAAATATCCTCTCTCTTGGATTCAGGAAATTATTATTAAAAAAAATTTAATATATCACCCACCTTCACACACTTCCATTATTCCCAAAACCACCAAGTGGTATTATAGTGTTCATGTTTAAATTTATAATTATTTATTTTATTGTTGATCTATATGAAATTATGGTTATATTTTCATTTCATGTTATTCATTTTTAATACGATTTTAATTAAAATGCAATCAAAAAATTAATCATATTTGTTCAGTGAATCACATTATAAAGTTTTAATATCAAATGAAGAATGTCTATAGATTACATTAGGAAGTTCCAAATATTTGGCCAGTAAAACTAGGTTACATGGCTTATGACTAGAGCTCATGTGTTGAGAAATTAATTACATGTTGTGCTTTTATATCACACCGCATGTTGACCAGGCCAACCTGGCACAAGGAAATCAGATACAGGGTGTGTTACTAGAATGTACATGCCTTGTAGCCCAACCTAGTTAACATGCCAATCCCCAAGCATATGACTTGGATATAGGGAAACTGAGGTGTGTGGCATGTGTCTTAATAAACATGCAGTGTATTCTACCATTAATAGAAAAAATTAAAATTAAAATTAATTTAAATATTGAAGCATTAAAATATTATTTTATTTATTGTCACACCATTGTGTGTTTGAAAATTTAATAATTATTTTAAATAATTTTAAATTCTCGGTTAATTTATTGTAATTATTATGTTATTATTGGTTCTGTCATATATTTTCCATTAATGAAATTAATGATTGGTATCTCCAAATAATATCTCATGATCATTAAGATGAAATGGAATTTATTAATTTAATTATTTATTTATTGATACAAGTGATTTTATCTTAGATAATAAAATAAAAAATAATGAAATGAATGTTATCCATTAATTTTTTGTATTTGTTGCATGTATGAACATTCATGAACTTGACCAAGACTAGTGTATGTGTTGGATGTTTTAATTTAATTTATTGTATAAGTTTTCAATTATTTAATATTAAATTAAATAATGGTTTGTGAGTCATCTCTCCCCCCATTATAATGTAGGTCCTACCTATCGAATTATATTTATATAACCCCATTTAACCAATCCATTGGTTACCCTCACCTCCATGTGAGTAATAAATATTTTTAATTAATGGAGCATCCCATGGGACATGGAGGCTTTTCAGGAAAGAACCATAATGATGCCAAACCAAGTTATACACAGGTGGATAGGTGGAATGTTGTAAATCATGCCAAGACCAGCAATAGGGTTTATTTACCTTAGGTCAAAGGTTGATTTAATGTCCATGCATTAAATCAACAGTTGGATAAAGCTCATGAATGGGTTATTTAATTATTTATTTATTTCTACCTATGCTATTATATATTTTATGGTTGCAAGGTGATGATCATATAAGTAAATTAATTAATATATAAAGATAGAAATTAAATAAATAAATTATATTTAAATGTTTTATCCAACATGGTAAATTAATTAAGTAACATCCAATTAATATAAACATGATGTGAAAAGGATAAAACAAGATAAAATTTATGCTTAATAAATTAAAATCCCTCAATTAATATTAAGTCAGACTAATCCTTTCATTACATTATTGGCAATGAAACCATAAAACTAAGTGTTGTAAATGGAGAAATTATAGACACTTACTTTTATTGGGTAGTTATCATGATAGTTTTAGGTTAACTTAACAAAAAAATGTATTATGTTTAATATCCAATGTCTATTCAAAGAAATTGGAGGTAAGTGTTGAGGAAATCCAAGTCAGGATTTCAGGATAGGGGGATCAACTCAATGAATCAATGAGTTAAAAGTCTGTAGTTGGAAAGAACACCTACCTAATTACTTTATTATTGTTTTCATATCCAAATTCTTGATCATTATGAAAGTTAATGGAGATCCATTCCACTAGAATGTTAAAGAAACTGTAAATTTATAGTTCAATGGTGAGGGATATTAAGACTTGATAAAATAGTGGGAGATTTAATAAATAAATAAATAAATTTAATTTATTATATCTCACTTATTTGGTAATCAAGAAAAGTACTAATAATATGATCTTTTTAATTGTAGAATAAATTGAAAATTTCATCATCCACATTATCCCTATTATCAATATTGGATAAATATAACCTCCTAACTAATACTAACTTCCCAGATTAGTTTAGATGCCATTTTGTTGTGTTAAACCATAAACGGAAATATTACATGATATAATCCACAATTCTTTATCCACCTATTAAAGAGGAAAGTGATGAAGAGTTCCTTGTTTATGAAAAACATTTGAACGATGAGATCGATGATCAATTTTTGATGCTTTCATGGATTTATAGTTAACTAATAATGTCACATGAAAATATTTATGGATATATCATACTTGATCACCTCCATCTTATTTACCAAGAGATATATAGATAATAATATTTTGAGATTTACAAGGTTCTCTTTCAATGAAATCTTGGAGTGGGTGCCCGGGATGGGATTCATGTAGTTAAGATCATTGGCTACATTAAGATCTTAGAGGATTTAGGGTTTGAACACCCTGAATAATTGGTCACCGAACTGATTCTAGAATCACTCCATCAGAGCTTCTCTATATTAGTTGTCAATTTTAATATGAAAAACATTGATAAGTCTCTTACATATCTTATTACTCTTTTTTCCAGGTAGATAAGGATGTAGAGTGTCAAAACCCTTATTTACTTCTGGTTAAAAAACAAAATCGAAAGGTGAAGATATTTAAGCCCAAAGATTATCACTCCCTTCCATGAAGAGGAAGATTAAGGGGAATGCAAGGGAATAAGATTTTTTATGTTTCACATTTTATAAGAAGGGACAATAGTAGAAAAACATCACCCAACAAATGAAGAACTTGGATGCTTCATGTGAATTTGTTATCAAGTGCATTTTATCTATTTCTACAAATTTTGTATCAGATACAATTTGTGGTTCTCACATATGTATTCAAATACCATAACCAAGTAGACCCATAAATATTGACCAAGGAGACGTAAATCTTTGAGCAGTCAATGGAGCGAAACATGTTACAGTATCTATTGGGGACTACAACCTCACATTTCCAACTAGAATGGTCTTGGGTTTAAAGGGATGTTATTATGTGCCTTTGGTTACCAAAAACATTATTTAAATATCCAGACGTGATAGGGATGGATTTATCTTCAAATTTGGGAATAAATGTTTCTTCTTCTATAAATATAGTATTTTTTATGGAAAGGTACATTTAGATAACATTATTTATGTGCTGGATTATAGGAACCAATAATGGAAGTTGATAATGAAGTTAATTCAATGACTCATACCACACCCAACTTTGGCATCACTAGCTGGGTCATACAAATTAAAAGTGCTTGACTAAATTACATCAAGATGGATATTTATATTCTTTTACACTAAAACCACTTGGTGTATATCATGTATTATTATAAGGAAAAATTTCCAAAATCCCTATTTAGTGGGAAAGGTGAAAAGGATAAAGTTATTCTTGAATTTGTTTATATAGATGTGTGTGGACCATTTCCCATTAAAGTAAGGGGTGAGTACTCATACTTTATAAATATTAATTATTATTTTAGTAGATATGGATATGTATACTTATTGAGGTATAAGTCAGATTATTTTGATAAATTCAAGGAATACAAGAATGAATTTGAGAACCATCTTGGTCAGAAAATTAAGAAAGTTTTCTCAAACCATGGTGGAGAATATATTAATCAATACTTTATTAATAATTTATGGGAGTTCGGGTTTTTATATCAACTCACACCTCCTTATATTCCTCGGAGGAATCGTTTTAGTGAAAGGAGGAACCATGCCTTGTTGGAAATAGTGATATCAATGATTAGTCATGTGATTCTTCCATTATCTTTTTAAGGATACTCATTATAAATAACATCATATGTACTAAAATGAGTTCTAACTAAAGAACCAGATGGTATACCATACCAATTATAGAATGGGAATTAACATGTGTTGTCTTACTTACAGGTGTGGGGTTGCGAAACATTTTTTAAGGCCTCTTTAGGTAATAAGCTTGAACCCTGAGGCACAAAGTGTATCTTTATAGGATATCCAAAATAAACAAAGGAAAAATACAAATACAATCCTTAAAAAAAAGTTTTCTCTCAAAACACATCACAAATTTCTTGAAGAGGATATTATCTATAAAATAGATAATGTTAGTGAGATAGATTTTGATGAAATTGAGGCTCAAGATACACAAGAGTTGTCATAGGAAAAAAAATTTGAAGCCCCATAGAAGAAGAAAGTGTTCTCGACACACAATTACAGCGTAGGGGTAATAGAGAGATTAGAGAACCAAAATAGCGTGGTTTTCTATTCAACAAGGATAGTGACTTGTTATTAGTTGATAATAATGATCCTCTAACCATTAAGGAATCAGTTCATGGAAAAAAAATTCAAAGTGGCAAGAAGCCATGATTTCTAAAATGGATTCCAAATACCAAAACCATTTTTGGATTTTGGTATACCATCCATTAGAAGTAAATCATGATGATTGGAAATGGGTATTCAAGAAGAAAGTGGAAATAGAAGGACAATTCAATGCCTATAAGGAACGACTGGTTACAAAGGGGTTTAAACAACATTAATTAATTGACTACGAAGAAATATTTTCACCAATTTCAATGCTGAAATACATTATAATTCTACATTCCATTGTTGATTTCCATGATATGAGATTTGTAAAATGGATTTTAAAACAACCTTCCTTAACTGGAACCTTAAGAATGATTTCTATATGACACTGACAAAAGGGTTTGTGACTCCAATGGAAGCCAAAAAGGTATGAAAGTTGAAAATATCCATTTATGGATTAAATAAATCATCTAGGTCATGGAATATTCTTTTTTAAAGGTCATAATAGAATTTGGTTTCATGAAGAATGAATTTGAGTTGTGTGTCTTTAAACGACTTAGTGGGAGATAATTTGTTTTCTTAATAGTATATGTTCATTCCATATTACTCATTGGAAACAAAATATCAGTCTTATAGTCTGCTAAGGTGTGGTTGAATAAATGATTCTCTATGAAGGACTTGAGTGAGGCTGCATATATTATTAGGATAAAGATCCATCATGATAAATCCAATAGGTTGCTCATACTAAGTCAAAGTACATACATTGACAAGATACTAAAGTGATTTAGTATGGAACAATCAAATAGGGTATTATTACCAGTGTCACATGGTATTCATAATTATAGTAAAATGTGTCCTTAGACATATGAGGAAAGAATCAGAATGACAATGATTCAGTAGGCATCAGTAATTGTGTTTTTCATGTGTTATATTCTATATACTAGGCTAGATGTCTCTATGCATTAAGTTTGGTTATAATTTACCAAGATGATATAGGTGACTGCCATTGGGTGGAATTAAAGACTATCCTTAAGTATCTGAGGTGTACTAATAATATGTTTATGGTTTATGGAGGATATGAGGAACTAGCCATCATAGGATATGAATATTCCTATTTCAAAACTGATCACGATTTTATGAAGTCACAAATGAGATACATCTTCTATTTGAATAGAGGTTTTGTGAGTTGGAAGAGCTCAAAGATGGTTGGGGGTGTAGAATCTATGGAATATTCTGAGTATACTACGGATTCTAAGGCACCCAGAGAATTAGTATTGATGAAAAACTTCATCTAAGAGATTTATGTTGTATCTAGAAGTAAAGGGCCTATGACACTCTATTTTGATAATACTACAATTGTGGCTCTTGTAAAATAGACAAGGTCACGTCAACATATGAAGAATATACTTCTAAAGTATCATCTCTTTATATATTTGAGAGGTGATGTTTTAGTGAGTAGTATTTCAATGGATAAAAACAAGGTAGACCCCTTGAATAATGACTTGAATTAACAAAAACATGAAAATTGTGTGAGTTCTAGCGGATTGAATGTTTTAGGCAGTTCAATCTAGTTCAAGTGGGAGTTTTTTGGAATTGGTGACCTAGGACCAACTATTTGTGAAGTGATTTCATGTATATTTTATGTATTAAATAATTTTAAAACTTCTTATTATATATTTTTTGTTGATCTAAGTGACTCTAATGTAATAATGTTCTGGAGTATATGTCTCATTGATTAGGTCATAACATTTCCCCGTGATGATGAGACCCTTGATGTGCTCTGAAGATATTCTCAAGTAATATTTTGTGGTTGGATAACATACTATGATGGGACACATAGTACATAGACTGCTATGTGCAAGTACTCATAAGTAGACGAGGATTCTTCTCATGAAATTCACACTAAGTAATCTTTAAGAAGGGGGATTATGAGAAAAGACCCACCCATATAAATTTTGCATGTTTTGGTGTCATCGTATATTCCTATCTACGAGCATGTGTGATGGTCCTTATAATTTAATATTATTATTAATTCAAGTTACAACTTGCATACTAATATGTATTTTTTCAGCCATAATGATAATAGTTCATGGAGAAGTTGGATACATTGGGTGTATCAGAAGTGATATGTCATTAATGAATAATTCAAGGAAGGAATTTTTCCATTTCATCTTTATGGAAGATGATATCTCGACCCTTTGATTGGAATAAAACCTTCACATTAAATTTCATGTTCATGGTGTAATGATGTGTTTATTTCAGAAAGTAAAAGAAATATATATCAAGAAAATAGTTTGGTGACACTAATGTGCAACCTTCTTGATGAGATATTGTAAAAAAAGGGATTTCATTACCCAGTGAGCATTCTTATGTGGTTATTTATGTTGTGACATTAAGTTCTTCCTCTTGGGTTCCTTGAACCATTGCTTGAGAGTAATATTTGACTTTAAGCATGCCTGCATAATGATAATGAGGAATAATCCTAGAGGGTCACACAATAAGTGTTTCTATTTATATAGATTAAATTCTATTTGAGTTCAATTAATGAAATAAATATCATTCTCAAGTCTAAGGAATAATTATATTTAATTTATATTAAGTTTATAAATTAAATAAATATTTATTCTTCATCTTGTTATTAAAATATTTTTTAATTTATTGAACATTTTAATAAATATTTATTCATTAGATTGTGAATAAAATATGTATTTATGAATAAAATATTTATTGTTTGTTCAATAAATGATAGAGAAGTTTGAACAGACCAAGATCGATTCTGGTGATAAGTATTAATTAACAAGACTATTATTTAATATATTTTTTTTCAAGTTGGCACATGCCACAACAAAATAATAATATTGTCAGTCGGAGTTGGACACTCAAGAGGGGATGTGAATTGAGCTCCTATAAGAATTTCAGTCAAAAATTCTAATTTATATGTTATTTGAAAGTTCCCCAATTTAAAATAAAATAGCCTAGTTAACCAAAGTGGTAGATGATGTGTTTGTAGGTGATGCATCGGTAAGTGATCCATTGGTAGCTCGGCTATCAGTATCTCATACTTAGTGAAATTATGAGTTTCATCCAGTCACTCTGTCAATAGGTCATAAGTCAGTAGGTCAGGCATTGGTAGGTCAAGCTATCGGTGACTCAGCTTTTCGGTAGGTTATGTCTTCGGTAGCACATGCATATGTGGCTTGTCTATCGGTAGGACATGTATCAGTAGATCATACTTACCCAAAATCAGTAATGGATTCATATGAAGTAAACACTGACACCGTAGGATAAAATTATACTTGAACATGATTAAATACAATGTATCCTAATAAATCATAATTAGCATAGTTTAGTATGATTTGTGAGCATTAAAACTAAATGAGGCAAAAAATATCCCCCTTTTTATTATCACAAATCATGGAATTATATACCACAATAATTGAATTGATTGATGATGATCAGATTAAAAATATTATTAACATATTTTATAGATTATTGAGGTGAAATTTTAAAAGAAATATAAGTAAATATTAATTGTTAAATGGACTTTGTCTATTATTTGATCCCTTTTAACCTTGAAGCTTAATCTTAATCTCCCCCTGAGAGATATGCCATATTATTTCTCCCCATTCTGAGATTATCAAAAATTAAATGGTGAATGAAAAATAAATAATAGATAATGAAATAATAATAATATAAAATCACGGAGGGTATTCCATTAATCAAGCAGTAGAAGGGATAACACATACAATAAAAAAATCAAATCACTATCAACAAGTGATACAACTACTTATTAGGTATAGTAGATTCCATAAATTCCTTAACATTATCATAATTATGGGAGGGAGGATCATAAGGGTTGTAGTAGGAGTGGTGGAAGTCATAGAGTGGATACTGAAGGAAGGAAGAAGAACTCTAGTAAATACTGAAAGAGCAAGGGTGGGTCTAGTCAATGAAAAAGGTCTTGGGAGTTCATATTGGATGACAGGTCGAATATGGATGAGATTTTGATCAGGATTCATGGTTAAAGGTGCCAAGGGTGTATAAGAATAGGTATATGTAAGTAGTATTGGTATGATAGGAGTACCATGGGGAGAAATAATAGCTGTGTTGTGATGATGCAGGTAAGGTTTGAGAAAATTTATGAAGTTATTAATGACTTCACAACCATATTCCATTACATTCTCAAAATCATCATTTTTTTATATGAACTTATCATGAGTAGGAGTGTAAATATTTCAACTGCCTTACATTCTCTTTGAAATCCTGAGTCACGGGAGGTAGCCTCAAATTTTTAACCAAATATTTGAAGTGACGTTTCAACTAGTTTTTTGTGTAAATTCTCTCGAAATAGAAATCTACTTTCTTGGTTAATTCTTCTTGAGCCTTTGTATCAACGGTGGAATAAAACTTAACCATATCATAAATATGAACACAATTTTCCCTGATTTTTTAGATACTCTCCTAGTTAGTGTTTCCCATCATACTCTGAAGTTCCTCTTTAATCACATTTCTGACCATATCAACATCAAGAGTGTGAGAAATAGGATCAGGTGAGCTGGAGGAACCTTTAACTATAACTCTATTATTTAATCTCAACTGAGTTAGATCAATATTTATAGTCTAAGAAGGAGTATATTCCTTAGAAGACTAAGAATTGGTGTCTCCAAGACATTTCAGAACTTTTTCTAAAGATGTTCTATATTCAATTTTCAGACCATTACTAGAAGAAACCATGGAAGTTAACTTAGTCCCCATATTTTGATTATTTGAAACAACATATTTTTCAAGAGTGATCAATCCTGGCTCAACCTGAGATACAACTCTCTTATTAATAAAATCAGAATCTCTTTAACAGATTCTATAAACTGGAGGAGGTGGCTGTGAAGGGGTTCATCGAACAATAGCCAACAGTTCTTCCATAAAAGTATTAAAATCATATTTGGTTATATACTTAACAGATTTTGAACCAACCATAGGAGTAGTAACAGTACTCTCTTCTATATCAAGATAATCCAATCCAAGAGTCACATACATTGGGTCCTTCCTCTATACAGATACCACAATATCATCCAAGGAAGTAAGCACATCAACCTTTTCTCTTTTATCTTGTCTCTCCCCCCAGCTTGTAGCCTCTTTATTTAATAAACCAACACCCTCACTAGAGTCACAGATACATCCCTTATAGCTTGAACTTCCTCCTGAACGTGGATAGTATGAGCTCTCTATTCAACTATAGCTAGTTCAACATGAGCATTAGGAGACCTTTCCTTAATCATAACCTATTCTGTAGCCCCATGGGATTCCACAATAGGTTCTTGTTCCTTGAAGGCAGTACCATCCGGATTCTCATCTTCAACATGATCTATGGTTAAATCAGCAACATGTCCACCATGACCTTGGTCATCATCACCATGGTCTGATCTACTGTCTGAATCATTACTTTTTGTATCTTCTCTATCACTTCAATATTCTCCATCATCCTCTCAAGATTCTATATCATCTTCCTCAACTTCATCTTCTTCTTCACTTCCACTTCTTATAAAACAGATTCTTCTTCACTACCAGATCTGATCTCATACTTAGTATTTTATAACTCTTCTATATCTTTACTACCATTGTTAGGTAGAAGTGATTCCTTAGAAGGTAGAGGTATAGGTGGACTTTCAGGACCATAAGACATCCTAACTGGACTATCATCAAAATCATGGTCACTCCTATCATCTTTTGTAGACTCATTTCCTTGACCTTCCTCTGCCACATTCTCATCATAATACTCACTAGATTCATCTAGTCCTATACCGAGATCAACTATGTTCATTAGCCTTGAGTTATGTTAAACCAAATTGAAATCTTCAAAAAAATTATCATTATCCACAACCCACATCTTCTTCCTGGGATTTCAATTAATTTTCATCCACTTAAAAGTAGATTTTCTTAGACAGAAACCATCACAAGCAGAGAATGTCTCTTCAACTTTATTTACAAATCCTTTATCCTTCAACATGGAAAAGATAATTCTAGGATAAAACAAAGAGTTTTTCTTGTAATAGGGCTTGATCATCTCACGGATATGAACCATCAAATATCAACACAAATTTACCTTATAGTATCTAATCAATAGATATAGTAAGTAAAAATCATGAATCATAAGAGATGCAAAATCTTTTTTCCAAGTACATAACTAATGATGGATTAATTTAAACAAAATTTGGCGCTTACCATAAATCTTTGTAGTAATAGGCCTCCTATGCTCTCTATTTACTATCAACTCACCCAAAGTTTTCTTATAACTGAAGAGGTCACTTGTTGGAGGATAACTTTTGTGATGGTCATCAAAAACACCTCGATGGGGTACCTTTAAGAATTCTTCCCAAAGCATGGATGAAAAATACACTCTCTTTCCATACACTATTGACTTTATCCAAAACACCTCAGATCCTTCCAGTAGAAACTCAACATGCTAGTAAAACTCATGTACCAGCCTTGGATAATATGGAATCTCATTTTTCTAGAACCACATCAACCAACCTTGGGTTTGAAACACATTTAGAAAAAGTGACTTACTGAACAATATCCATTCAAAATGCATTTTCATCTAAGGGGTTATGATACAGTTTGCGAGTTCAGGATGAAGAGTTTTAGGCTTTGGCTTTGGCTAACTAGATTCGCCTCTTTGTTTCTTGGATTGATTTGAATCATCCTCATATCTTTCATAAATTCACTTGATATGAGCCATTAAGATAGATTTGAAGGGATCAGTTTGAGAGAGACAGGTAATAGCTCAAGAGAAAAATGTTTGAGGGTAAGAGTCTGAGAGTAAGAGTGTGAGGGTAAAATGTATTGGATCGACTCTTAATTTTATCACTTTGGGTCTTGAAAATATAAAATACTATAAGAAATTAAAAATAAAATAAAATAAATAAAACAGAAACGTTTCAAATTCCAAATATAGAAATAATTAAATATGAGTCAGTGAGACACATCAGTGAGTCTTGTCAATGAGACATAATCAGTGATTTCTACCGGTGAGACATCATCGGTGAGTCCTGTCGGTGAGACATCATCAGTGAGTCATGTCGTTGAGACAACTTTGATGAGTCCTATTAGTGAGACATCATCAGTGAGTCACATTGGTGAGACATCATCGGTGTTTCATGAATTTGATACATCGTCCGTGAGTCCTCAAAAAAATTATCATTCCTAACTCATGTCTGATGTAAATCTTCCTCTCACAATTTAATGGCTTAGTAAAAATATCAACAAACTGATGTTCTGTGCCAATGAATTCAAGATTTATATCACCTTTTGGATAATGATCTCTCAAAAAGTGATTTATTACATCAATATGTTTGGTTTTAGAATGATAATCTATATTCATAGAAATATTAATCACACTTGTTTTGTCACATTTTATAGGTACATGTCTAAATTGAAATCCATAATCAAGTAATGAGTGTTTCATCCAAAAAATCTAAGCACAATAGCTACCAGTAGATATTTATTCAGATTCGATAGTAGATAATGAAATAAATTTTTTATTTTTACTATAATATGATACTAGATACTTTCCCAAAAATTTACATGTTCTATAGGTTTTATTTCTATCTAACTTAAAACCACCAAAATCAGCATCAGAATAACTAACTAAGTCGAAAGGTTATCCTCTATCATAGAACACTACTATGTTGGCAGTATACTTGACATATTTGAAAATTCTTTTCAAAATAGCTAAATGATATTCTCTAGGGTTTTCGTGAAAATGTGCACACATACCCACACTAAACATAATATCAAGCTAGCTAGCGGTCAATTATAGTATACTTCCAATCATCCCTCTATAATTGTTTTAATCAACAGATTTTCCCTTTTCATCAAGATCCAATTTATAGGGGGTAATCATTGGATAATCACTACATTTTATACTATCAAATACAAACCATTTCAAAAATATCATTAGTGTACTTACTTGGATTTAAAATAATGCCTTATTTATTTTAAAAATTTTGAAATCCAAGAATGAATTTGAGTACACCCTTTAAAATCATTTCAAATTCACTTATCATCATTTTTGAAAAATAAATACATAAATAATTTTTATAATATCCTAAAATAATTTCATTAACATATATTAGAACAAATAAAACATCTTTAAAATTTATTTTTTAGAAAAGAGTAGGATCATATATGCCTTTTATAAAACCTTTTTAAATTAGAAAAGTGTTGAGTCTGTCATACCAAGCTCTTGGATCCTGTTTTAAACCATATAAATAATTTAATAATTTAAAAAAAAATATTTGGAAAATAAGGGTTTTTAAATCCATGGGGTTGTTCAACAAAAAAATCCTCAACTACATACCCATTTAGGAACGAACTTTTAACATCCATTTGATATAGTTTGAAATTGAGATGTGTTGTATATGCTATCAGAATTCTAATGGATTCACATTTAGTAACCGATGCAGATGTTTCATCATAGTAAATTCCTTCATCTTGACTATATCCTTATGCAACCAGACCGGCCTTATTTCTCACTATGATACCAGCTTTATCTACTTTATTTATAAACACCCAATTAGTTCATGTAGTCAATATATCTTTGGGTCTATCAACAAGTTTCCAAAAAATTTATTTTAAGCAGATTGAACTCTTATTGCATAGCCCATACCCATAATTCATCATCGATGTTCTTAGGATCAAGCTATGATAAGAAAAATTTATGCTCAACCTGGTTTCTTCGAGAAGCTCTAGTATGTGTCCCCATATCTAAGTCTCCAATAATAGCATCTAAGGGATGGTTCTTAATGGTTCTAACAATTATATAATAAGAATGGATAGTGATTTCAGGTTCATCTATAGGTTCGGGTTCACTATGATCAGAGTCTAGATATTTTCTAGAACTTGAGGATTTTCTTTCTTTCTTAACAGCAGAGTTAGAAGATTTAGCATTTATATCCAAACAAGACAGATCATCCTCAATGTTTATAGGGAGTTTTTAGGTTCATGTGGATCTGTTTCATCAAATTTTATATGTTCAAATTCTTCCCCACACTTGGTTATTTTATTAAAGACCCTATTGGATTTTCTAGAGTTTGAATAACCTATGAAAATTCCTTTATCACTTTTTGTGGAAATATTTTCAAGATTATCTTTTTTATTAAAGAAAAAGACTTTGCATCCAAAAAAATTAAACTAAACAACCTTAGGGTTTCTATTGTTCATAACTCATAGGGAGTTTTATTAAGGATCAGACTATTTAAAACTCTATTAATTATATAACAAGTTGTATTTACATCTTCTACCCAAAAGTAAATTGTTAAGACACACTGATTGAGCATAGTTTGGGAAATTTCATGTAAAGTTCTGTTTCTTCTTTCTAAAACTCTTTTCTGCTGGGGTGTTCTGGGAGAAAAGAAGTTATGAATATATCCATTTTATGAGAAAAATGACTCAAACTCTTAGTTTTCAAACTCATGACCATGGTCACTTAATAAGGTTTTAATTCTATAACCACTTAAGTTCTATACAGTTTTAGCATACTTAGTGAAGTAAGAACATGATTTACTCTTGTGAGCTAAAAAGAAAGTCCGTTTATACCTAGAAAAGTAATCTACTTGAACATAGACACAAGTCTTCACATTTAAACTAGAACCTCAAGATGGACCAAACAAATCCATGTGAACTAGCTCAAGAGGTTGAGAGGTTGAAACTTCTTTCTTTGGTTTGAAATATAATTTATGTTGTTTTCCTTTTTGACAAGAATTACGAACTTTGTCATTTGAAATCTCAAGTTTAGCTATATCTTTGACTATCCCTTTCCTAGTATGATTTATAATGGAGTGAATATTAAATTTTCATAATATTCTATGCCAGGGCCAAGACTCTTTGTAAAAGCACTCAAGAAAAAATCATTTTGAGAAACTAAAGAGTCTAAATTTATATAATAAATATTTTTATTTCTAAAAGTAGTGAATACTAAGTCATTTGTAGATTAAAAAAATTATATGAATAATTTTCAAATTTAACATGAGATCAACCATCACATAACTATGAAATTATAATAAGATTGTACTTGATACAATCAAAAAAATAAATTTAGAAATTGAAATTGAGTTAGTGTTATAGATTTGGCCAAGGACAATTATTTTTTCATTTGTATTGTCACCAAAGGTGACACTCCCACCATAAATTTTGATAAGATTATTGAATCAATAATAATCCCCTCTCATACGTCTTAAACACACACTATCAAAGTACCATAATATTTTATATGATCTCTTCAGATAGTTTTCCTACCAAAAGAAATTAAACAAGAAAGTATTTTGGTGACCAAACATACTTAGGTATAGTAATTTTTGTAATTAAAGCTTTGGGAACCCACAATTTCTTCATGGGTTTCCTTTAGATAGTTTGTAAAGTATTATAGAAATAAACATTATTTGGTCCAGAAAAACATGAAACAATTGAAGATGTTTCGGTACTAGAAGTTGTATATAATTCCCCAACCCTAGAAGCCTAGAGCTGGTGCATTATTTTAATACATTGGCATGATTACATGGAATCCAGTCTTAAAGGAATGATCAGTTTAGCATTCTTGGAAAATAGATTACATACATGGATGTTACATTACACTTTCTAACATACAATACCACATAAATAATCCTTTGAGAACACCATTATTCCCTTATCGTAACCCTTCATATCAATCATAATACCCTTCATAGAATCCTGAGAAAATAAAACATATGAAAGGGGTGAGCTCAAATTATTACTAAGGTTATATGCTTCAGAGGAAGCTATAAACTTTTAAGGCAATATGTATAATAAAAACAGCAGGTTTTTAAATATAAAATTTGAACATAATTTGCTAGAAATAATTCAAACATGACCATATAAACATGCACATGAATATTCTACTAGTCGAATAATAACATGTAATAACTAATTTCATAATGAAGGAATGCATAATTCCAAACATCATAACCACATAGTCAAGGCCTCATTCCAATACTAAAAATAAAAAATTTGTCAAGGCCTTATTACAAGACACTAGTTTATGTCATGAGACCTACCGATGCATCGAAGGGATATATCAAGCCCCACACGTCACTTATGAAGTCCAATACATTCCTCATATTAAAATATTGAAACATAACATAAAAAATCATATTAAAACTAGCATATGAAATGTAAATACTTTATTTGTAAACCATGAATGGTATAAAAATAACACATCCATAGTCAAATAAATTATAACTCATTCAATAAAATATGGAATATTGTATAATAAATTAACCACAATCATGAATAATATCTAGTAAATGATGTTGACATAGTTGAAAATGATCCGTAAAACTCTTTGAGAGAAATATCCCTTTTTCATGAAATCATTTAAAAGCCACATAATTTATAAAGGAAGAAATTTAAAAGATATTTTTGATTCATAGTGTCACATACCACTTTAAAAAATTTTAATGGAAATAACATTTTAAAACAATCATTCCCATATAAATAATTCCTTAAAATCATTTTGAAAACATAGACATCAATTTAATATATTTAAAAATAAATCATTAAAAAAATTTAAATGATGATCTACATAAATAGTCCCTTCCATAAAACCTTAAAAGAATCCTTTTGAAAGAATTTTTATGAATCATGGACATGGATGATAAATATGTCCCAGTAAATACTTATATATAAACAATCTTAGATAATAATGAGATTGTGGAAATAACCCTTACCTTGTACTTTCCTTTGGTCAAGGGTATGTTTAACCTTCTGTATAATGACCATAGTATGTTATTAAATTATACCAGAACCATATTCATATTTATGATATCATACCTGATTAATTAATGACTTTATACTAATTATTTAATAATAATTTCCATATTAAAATAACATTTTTGGTAATAATCTCTTTCGTAATCGTACGTGTTTCAACATGTTATTCTTGATCGTATCACTTATATAATGATTTAATTGCTTCCAGAATATAAAAAATTATTTATGTATCATATATATTCAGTATATAAATATGTATTATAGAGAGATATATGAAATGGAAAACACTATTTATGGAGAGGGTAGGTCGTACGTACGCATAAACGTTGCTTTCGTTTTCACATCGTATTGAACGGAAGTGAATAACATATATGTAAATACATACATATATATATATCCAATATAATTATTATTTCATATATTATATACTTATTACTAATATATATTTTTATAATCATCGTTGAATGGTGAACGTGGAAATGAATCTCATCGCGTCGTGGAGACAGTAAGCCGTACGTACGCACGAGTGACGATATCATTCTATTGATGGTGAAATCATATGTAATTGGATGGTATATTATATATAAAAAATCATAAAAATGTTTTATTTATTTTTATATAAAATATAATCATTATTATACACATCCAAATAATGAAGCGTTGAATAAAAAACTACACCACGACGTGGAGACGGTAAGCCGTACGTATGCACGTATGGTGACTTTTTCATTCATAGGTTGGATAGAATAATGAATATGGTTGTACCATATTTATAATAAAATATCATTATGTAGAAGGTAATATATTTATTATTTTGGTATGGAAACAACAAAGAAAGAGGATGTGTAAGAGTAAAAGAACTTTGAAAGAGGTGATGCAATAATTGCCTCTTCTTCGGGTTCTTACTTTTTATTTGAACAAAAGGGATCCTTAGGATGGCTTTATGATCAAAGTAATGACACTAGGTTGAAGTGAGGGTAGTTGGGAGGATTTTTTAGCAGGGTTTGGCTGAGAAAATTGGCTTTGTAGCTGTGAATTTAAGGGAAGGGGAAGTACCCTTTTATAAAGGAGGTGAGGGTCCCTTTAGGAAAGGTTTGAAATATTAATTTATTATACAATAATTTTCGGTTTCTAATAGCTTCAAATAGATTTATTTAAAGGATACGGTTGTTATGGTTCTATTTACTCTTAACCAATAGGTTTTAGACAAGTTTAGGTCACCATATTAACCTTATCTTTTAGATTTAACTCTTAGTTAAATAGTTTAACATTTACCATGTCTTCTTGTATTTTTATATTACATGGTTAATAAACAAACTATAAAACTCCAAGAGAACCTAAAGTGGTTCATTAATGTTATATATAACATTATATAATTACTTTTGAAAAATATTATATTTTTAGGAATATTATATCATTTAATAAAATAGTATTTGTTTTACAAACTCATTTATGTCAATTTTGACACTATTTAGTAATTGATTTTTTAAAGTCATAAAAACTTTATGAATTTGAACAAAATACATAAAATCATCTCTACCATGTCATATTCACCTAAAAAATTCATGTATGGCAGAAAAAGGTTAAATTTACATTTATTTTAATATTTATAATATCAATTATTTTAATATTTCATTAAGAAGTTAATTACTGCATTATTATTATGTCATAAATAAATTTAATTATTTTTGTATCAAAATTATAAATAAATACCATGTTGAAGGAAATATTTTCATATTTATAACGAATATTTATAGTCGAATTTATCTTATGCATAACTCTATATTAAAAATGGTTTAGTTAATAATATTTGAATTTAACACTTTTTACACTTCTTTAAATAAAATATAATAAATGTCCAAATCTAATCCAAATGGATAAAAAATGATCTTATTTTTGTCCTAAGTTTTATTTTGGTAAAAATAAACTTATCCAATATAATTAAGAAATGTTTTGGGGAAATTTTAATATTATTTTTACCTTTAATTACCCTAATTACTTTTAATCGTGGTAAATAAAATTCAAAAGTTACTATTCACAAAAAATTCTTTTCATCCTATTGAACCAAATTTTACATAATAATGAAATCCATGTTTTTCATATTATTTAAATTAAATTCACAAATGAGGTAAAATTATGTTTTATGCAAATTTATAAATGTGCCTAGAAGGTGGGTAAAAGACCTAAAAAAGTTCAATAAACTTTTAGATATCTAATCTTATTATAATATGACTCCAATAAATTAAATTTGACTAATATAGGTATTATGTATCTAATTTTACTTTAAAATAAATTTAAATTAAAAATAATTATTTAAATAAAAAAGTTGGTTTTTATGTACTATGCAGTATTTTTCACTATTCGTCAAAAATTGAATGTTTTTAGAAAAATACCCAAAATCCAGCCTAAGCTAATTTTGATATTTAGAATTAAAAAAATGGGGTTTATTTTAAAAAATTCAATTCCTAAGAGCTTCTAAAATTAATTTTATTATTTTTCACAAAAGGGCATAAAAAAGTAGTTATTTTATGAAAATAGTTTTTCAAAATATATAACTATTTTAACAAAACTTATATATTTCATTATAAACACTATAAATAACATTTAAAATTTATTTTCTACTATTCATATCACAATATTTAATTGATAAATAAATATATCGTTTATATAATTATAATACTAATCTGTTGTTTCGCAGAAACTCAATCTTGCGTATAACACAAGCCAAGTCGGTGTAGCGTGCAATATAAGCAATTAAATTACTTTAAAGAGATAACGTACTATGAAATCTTGGGGTGTTACATTGTAGCAGATTTTTCAAATCTGGGCACAAAACCAATTTTCCAAATTTTGAAACAAATTTTTTTTAAACAAAATTTCTCTTTCTAGGTTGATAACCAATACAAGTAGTATACTATGGAGAAACTTTTTTTCTAAGAATTTGAACTATGGTATCTTTACCATTTGTGAATCTCTATAGGTCCTTATTTAATTTCTAATTAGACAGTTTATGTTTATTATTATCATTGAGTAACAGAGCATTCTTCTCCTTTTCAATAAAAATATCAGATTCATCATAAATAGTAAGAGCATGTTGTTTCTTGAGAGATTTATATTTATATTTAAATTAATTGCATGTATCCTCAGGAATTTTTACATATTAAAACATTTCATTATTTTTCATATTTTGAAAAATAGATTGATCTCCAGAATAATAATAATTCTATACATAAGACTCTAGGGTTACCTCAGATGTGGTTAGAATGAAACAAATATTGGATTTTCCAGCCATCTCATCATGTGAAGATTCAGATTTACATGAGCTATCCTCAGAATCACTCCAGGTGGCCTTCATTTCCTTTTTGTACTTTCAATATTTGTCTTTGTATTTCCTTTTGAACATTAACATAGGACAATTAGCCTTTTCATGTCCTCTTCTCCTACACTCATAACAGACTATTTCATTTGTATTTTCATTTTTCTTCCAATACTTTTTCCAATTACCCTTGTTGTCATACTTCCTTTTATAATTTGGATTTCTAAAGAACATATTTCATGATTAAAACTTATTAAATATTCTCTCTAACTAACCCATTTCCTCATCGCAATCACTTGATGATTCTTCATTACTAAAACTTTTAGCATGAACTTGCACTTTCTCTTTTTGTTTGGAGGTAGTGGTTTTGAAATCTAATGACTTTCACTTTGGTATATCATCTTCTTCTCTGTTTACCTTTAGTTATTCCTCGTACATCATTAGTTTACCTATCAACTCATTTATAAGTAGAGTGTGGATGTCACAGTATTCTCTTATTGATATTGATGCACCTCTCTATATTTATGGTAAGCATTTTAGAATTCTCATTACTTAATCCTTGGATGTAAATATCTTTCCCATCGAGATGATCTTATTTATTGTCTCATTGAACCTAAGATACATGTTAGAAATGGGTTCATCTAGATTAATATTGAAGTTATTATATTTAATAGAATATGTATTAAGTCTTATTTATTTAACACTAGTGGTTCCTTCATGTTAAACAACCAGTGTATCCTAAATTTCATGTTTCATTTTACATGCAGAAATCCTATTAAATTATCCATCCCCTAAAGAATAGTATAAGGAATTCATAGATTTATAGTTATTATTGTAGGATTGATTAGTGGAATCATCCCAAGTGCTCCTAGTAGTTGAAGGAATATTATATTCATCTATAATTGAAGAACAAAATTCAAAACATATACTTTCCAAATGCATTTTCATTGTAATTTTTCACTTATCATAATTTGTGCCATTAAAGTAGTGAGGTTTGTTGGTAGCAACACCTTCTAGTCTATTTCCCGTATTAACAAAGATTTTAAAGAGAAATTTTTTTTAAAATTGACAGAAATTTTGGGATCTTTAAAAAACAATTAAAATCACATTTGAGAAATATTTGTATATTTTACAACATTGAAAATAGAAGACTAAAAAAATATCCTCTGATACCAAATGTTGGTCGGAGTATGAAACTTAAGAGGGGGGTTTTAATTGAGTTCCTATAAAATTTTCTGTTAAAAATTCTAATTTAAAAGTTATTTATAAGCTCCCCAATTTAAAATAAAACATCCCAGTTAACCAAAGTATCATACTTATAATATATTTGATCATTTGAATGATTTCTCAAAGATTGATTAGTTCTCTGTTAAAAAAAATGAATTATTATTTTAACTTTTGAAAAAGATATACTAAATAAAATTCTCATACCAACACTATCTTAGATAAACTATCATATTATAGTTATGTTTTCTAAAAGAGTAATAAGAACAAAGAAAAATACTTGAAAGCACACAACATAAGAAAACTAGAGGTTCAATCTCAAGATGAGATATAATCCTCTCTACTTGGTGATCACCTACCACCAAGTAGTTTATATTAAATAAACTTGATCAACACCCAAGATTGGGGTAACAATTATATATGAATTTTCCAGGTCACTAGACCTCTTCAACAATATAATTTGGAGTGAAAAAATAAACAAACGGACAAGCCACATAGGGACCTCTTCCACTGTTATCCATGGGAATGTAAAGTATGAACAGATAGATTGGTGAAGATATTTATGTATCTTACAGTTTAGCACAGGAGTTCGTGTGTGTTTATAAATTAGATATACAGACACTCCATGAAATGTAAAAAATATTCACAGGTAGAGAAAAATGATAAGAAGAGTTTAGAATGCTCTGTGTGATGTTCTATGAAGCTTCTGGACTCCTTCAGAATAGTAGAATTGAAGCTAGAGTCATCTTTCAGACACAAATACCAAAATATAGAGTCTTTTTTTCTTATGTCTTCTATTCCCAGTGAGCCTCTAAGTGTTATTTTCTTCTAATTAATTACTGTAGAGATTTGTGGTCTTTTGGTTCTTATTGGTCTCTTCATGTAACATAATAGTAATCTCTTGTGTTTTTTCTATAAGGTGAAATAATAGCTCTGTATATCCCCTCCAGGTTTCATCTTTCTCACACACTTTCTTATTAATACAAATATTCCCTTTATACAGACAAGCATCAATTCCTCTGGTACCTCATAACTCATACTGGTCTCTAACATCATTAAATTTTGTCTAAAAAAGATAGACATGCACATTAATATAATATGTAGTACTAAATTTCATAAATATGAGTGTTAGAGTTAAGTTTGAATTTAAGAGATAGATCATTGGTGACACAGTCTGTCGGTAGCTCAAACTTTCAGTGTTTCATGCTGTCAGTAGATCATTCTATCGGTAGATCATTTTTTCGGTAGATCAGACTATCAGTATCTCATTATATCTATAGATAAAACATGAATCGGTCAATCAATATATCATTATATGATACATTGATAGGTGATGCGTCGGTAGCTCAACTATCAGTAGCTCAACTATCGTTAGCTCAACAATCGTTAGCTTATACTTAGAAAAATTCTGAGTGTCGGTCAGTCACTCTATCAGTAGGTTGGATGTCGGTAGGTTAGGAATCATTAAGTCAAGCTGTCAATGACATAGCTTATCAGTATCTTATGTAGTTGGTAGCTCATGTATCAGTGACTTTTCTATTGATATGACAAGTATTAGTATCCCATACTAACCACAAATTTGTAATGTTGTCTTATGATGTAAAAAATAACACTAAAGGTTAAAATTATACTTGAACATGGTTAAACACAATTTAACTTAATAAATCATAATTAGTATAGTTCATCATGATTTGTGAGCATTAAAACTAGAGGAGGGAAAAAATATAATTATTATGTTTCATGGGGATTATTAAAGGTAATAAATGTTATTTAATGGTTGTTATGCAATTAAATAATATTTTAGCTTAAATTTTAACTCTATAAATAGATGGTATTTCTATTGTATAGATCATCCAAAAAATGAAAATATAAAATCATTACACGCATATAATTATGTCTCAAATCCACATTCTCTCTCCCTCTTATGAACGATATGTGAAAGAGAGATTTCATTACGACTGAAGAATGAGTGACTGAGAATGAACCAAACAAGCATTAAACTCGCCATGCAAGCACCCAGAGATCGAGTGGCATTGCTTGGAGTTAAAAGGATCTCGTGTGGATCACCTCTAGAGGGATTCTATCCTTGAATACTGACAGCCAATGAAGGTAATTCAAAAGGGTATTTTCAGATGTTCAACATTCACCAATGAAGAAATTTCCTTAGTCTAATTATCTATTTCTTCAAATAATAAATTAATTAATTATAAATTTTATCTGCATGATCCCCTCTCTTGGTTCTGGTAAACGGTTATTAAATGAAATATTAATATATCTCCCACCTCAACATGCTTCCATTGTACCCATATCCACTAATAATAGGCTTTGAAGTGAATTTATGGTATGTTTTGGCACTACTTCTGTAGTGGTGTCGGGCTTAGACCCAACAATAATCGTGTAGCCTCATCATTGGTTGAAGTAAGTCCAAATATTGGCATCCCATATTGCACACCAGGTCTCAAATCCAACTATACATTGTAGCAATGTCGACTTAGTGTAAAATAGATGACCAGCAACATTGATAAGGAAATATAGAAATATAGAATTAGATGACATGGAACTGTAGTAGCATTTTCTTTCATGATAGTGGTACAATAGTTCTGCGGACTTCCAACCACAGGTTACTGTAGCACATTTAAGTTACTATGTAGTTGGTGGTACTATTGGATTGTTTTCTATTAGTTCATTTTGAGCTTGTAGGACCCCAGAGCACCATGAGAGGGGAGGGGTGAAATATAGTGTCAACCATTTCTTTTAAAACAACATATCATAGCCTCATGTTTATACGATCTTGTTAAAATTTTCCAAACTAATCGTATAGTGACTAAACATTCACATGTAGAGAGACAACATAGCAGTTTTACTTGGTTCACCATTAAGGGGTAATCCAAGGAGAATATGATGACAGTGTGTCAATCATACAAAAATCCACTAGTATTCACTATTTATGGAGTACATAAGTTCATAAATTGTCACTCTATTCCAGGAACACTTCCTTTACTATATTTTAGTGATAGATCACTATTTCCATCAAAACACTTATGTGACTCCCCCTAGATCACTACATTAAGTGAAGTCTTACTCAACTTAACAACATGAAGGTCGCATCTGTATATTTCAATTTAAGTCTTTTTCCCTGAATAGAATGAGACTCTTCTTGCATCAATGTCCTAAGTTTATGTACTTGAAATCATTGTTCACTTAAACTAGATGTTCAACACTAATGTTTGAATATCTATTAGCCATCATGAAACCTCCATTATGTTTCAAATAAATGTCGACCTTTACATACCCACACACTTTTAATGAAGATACCAACCTTCATGAAGCATACATCCTTCACAAAATAGACTACCTTTATGAATCTCACATCCACCATGGAACAAACACCCTTGATTAAGCTCACTGCCTTCACATGACACTAATTCTTCATAGAATAACTAGTCATCGTGAAACACCTTTTTCCAACATTCATAAGCATTGATCAAGACTGAGAAAGAATTTTCAGGACGCTCAGTATCACAATAAATACTATATTTGTGAATATCTCATCCATCATGAATTTATATTGATTATAACTTTTCTCCAATTCTTTTCATATAAAATTATTTGGGGGTATTCTCATATTTATAGGCTCGGTCCATCGTGATGATCCCAATCTCTCAATGGATTTTTCATGAAATGCCAAAAACTTGTTTTTCATGCTCTTCAGTTCATGAAGATCTAGTGATATCCAATACATTTTCAAATCTACTCATAGTCACAATGATCATAGTAAACACTTCATGAATTCATGATGCTCCTCTTATTGTAGTAGTGAAGATCAGTGCCAACCCATCGTGTTGTTTTTTTATGGTTGTTCGCGAAGCTCCACATATTCATCATTGACATACTTTTTGAAACCCAGTATTTTAGAAACCCTTACCTTTACCATATTGATGAAGATTTGATCCCATAAAACAACCTTTCATGATGATTTCCACTTCTTCCAAATTTTGAGCCCTAAAATTTCACAAACACTTGGAAATTATGCCACCATTAATATTGTATTCATCTTGTACTATAATATCGCTTACCTTGAAAACTCCCTGATCAACCTAGTGTGGATTGAAAAAAAATAAAAACCAAACACTATTTCCAGCAAAGAGCAGCCTTGGTTCAAATAGTCTGCCCCTTTGTGTTTATTATCAATCTATAGAAAAAATGAATGAAGTACCAGCTGCTGTCAAAAAAAGATACTCAAGAAACAAACCATATAATGCTATAAGTCTATTTGAGTGAAGTTCTGTGTAGAAAAAAAGTGGGGAATCATTAATTGGATACTCATGTTTTATAATGATTTAATATTTCCAAGATAATCTATTAGAAATATTAACAATTTCCTCATAACACCTAATTCTCATTATTCCTCACAACACCCAATTCTCATCATGTAACAGAAGCATTGATGGGTTTGTCAAAACCCTACAACTAGAAAACCTTTATAACATTGAATTTTTCTATTCTCTCACTCTAGTAATAAACCTAAATAACCAGTATTTTTCTACTTGTAGAACTCAAAACAGACTCCCCCTGGATCAAATCTCCCCCATAAACATTAATCACGTCCATAAATATATTAAAAAAATTACACAAATGTGGATAGGGGACCAATCATAAACTCCTCATGCACTAGGTGGTGACGGAACACTGAAGTTGGAATTATTTTTCCCAAACACATGTGCTACCAACGGCTTAGTCAGAATGTCATCCACTTGGTCATCAGTTCAAACAGGCTCCATTTTTATCACACCTTGTATAAATTTTTCCTTCATGGAGTGATGTCTAATCTCAATATGTTTTGTACGAGATTGTTGAATAGGATTATTCATAATATCGATCGTGCTAGTTTTGTCAAAGTGAATAACCATTGGATCTTTCACCTCATCACCAATATTAGTTAGTTGGTGCTTCATCCACAGTAATTGAGTGAAATCCTTTGTAGTATAGATATAATCTTCTTCATCCATACTAAGACATGTTCTTTCTTGTTTCTTTCTCAACCAACCCATATATTTTTTTCCAATGAATAATGATCCACCACTTGTGGATTTTCTATCCACCACATCTCCAGGACAATCAGTATCATAAAATGATGATAATTCATTATTTCTTCCTTATACATTTTATATTATAAAATTGAGTGTACCTTGAATATATCTCATTATTATTTTAACTACTACCAAATGATCTTCATTCAGATTACTTTAAAATTTCTCTGATAAGAATGTTGAAAAGACAATATCTTTCTTTGTTTCAGTCATGTATAATAAGATTTCAACGATTCTCCTATATAGGGCCGGATCCAAAGAAGTCCTATACTCATGATTTCCATGTTTTATCTCAATTGCAATCGGAGTTGACATTAGTTTGGAGTCATGCATGTTGAATTTCTTCATAAGATCTCTTGCATATTTTTTCTGGGAAATGAAGTTGTGATCCTTCTTCTGAATCACCTATATCCCCAAGAAATATGTGATTTCACCAATCATAGACATTTAAAATTTTAATTTCATGTGACTAGAAAATTATTCCACTAATCACTGCATTCTTCTGCCAAAAATAATATCATCCACATACAAAAGCACTATAAATTGGTCTTTCTAGGAAGTATTCACATATAGATTATGGTCAACACCTCATATTTTAAATTATATCTTCTTCATATAAGAATGAAGTTTAGAATACCATGATCAACGTACCTTCTTCAGACTATAGAGAGCCTTATGTGAGGTTCTGATGAAGTATCTTTACTAATGGTTGAAACTTCAAATTCTTCATCTAAATCATCTTCTTTGTGTGAGCCCTGAATATTTTGCAAGACTTCCACTATTTCAGCATATGAATCTTTCCATTTCCCACTGACTGTGATACCTCATGTGATGAGAACGCATATACTTTTCTTCAAGATTCATTCACTTTCATTCCATGATGAAGATACTAAATTTCATAAGAAACATTTAAGGAAAATCAAACAAAAACTCATTTTCCAATGAAATTAACTTCAAGAAATTTAAAGAATAATTGGGGTTAATGATAATTGAAATAATGATTATGACAGCTTCTTCCTCAATATTCATTTGTCTCCCCCTTAAGGGAAACACTTATTTGTATCTTCATAAGGTTGATCTCACTAAGAATAGATTTCATGAAATTCTAGTTTGGAGAATACATCAGAATAGATCTTTAACTTGTGACTTTCTATATTGGACAAATTTCATAACATTACCAAGGATAATTTTCTTGAACACTTGTTCTTTAGGATACCAAAAAGAAGATCAATCCAAGATGGTAACATATTTATCCTAGTTTTCTATAATAGTACATCTTTATCTTTATAAAAATGATCCTCTATAATGTTTTTATTTTAATTCCATATTGAGGAATCATTCAAAGATGGTGACATTGATAGATTGGCTATTAAGAATGGATAAACCTCACTGCTTCTCAGGGTATCCCCCCTACGAACATTATTTTCCTTCAATTCCGCATATTATAAGAATAAATATAATAAAAATGAATAGGAGAATAAGGTGGATCATACTTTCTTTGTTAATATGAATAGAAAGATTGAGATTATCTCATCAAACAAGTTTCTCCATTTTGATTAGTCCTCATGTTTTCACATCTGAACGTCCATTCTGATTTTTTTGTGGAATCCCAGATCTCTTAAGATTATCTTCTTCTTTTTGTGGAGAATTTTTCTTCTTAATAGCCATCATGGATGATACATTCTTACTACTCTTAAGGACTGCTTCTTGTTTTGGTAATAAGGTTCAACAACCTTTTTCAGTGTAAAAATATTTCTTGCATCTCTCATACATAACATATTGAATACAACCGTTTCCTTTTATTTGAAAACACTCATGCACTTTGTCTTCATCATGTCAAATATTTTCTTTTTCTTTTTCATAATTCTTAGCCTATTCATCTTCAAGATTTCTCATTCTTTCCAAATTTTCTGTCCCAATAACCAACATGTCATTAAGAACTATTTAAGAAATTTTTGATCTTCCACACGGGTTCTTTTGACTTTCATCCTAATTAGTAGTTCTTTTGGATGTAATAGCCTTCTTATTCTTGCATTTAGAATCCATGGTCTTCTCATATTCCTTACTTGAGATCTTATTTGGAGAATTTTCATTCACAATATTCTTCTAATTTATTCCCAAGGTATCTTATTCATACTCAGTCAACTTTTGTGATGTTATTTTCTTATCAACATTGAATGCATGTTGAGATAACCATGTATGAACATTTTTGACCAATACCATTGCATACATCATAGATGTTATCAAGATTACCAGATCTATTTTCAGTATACATATTATTATGTACATGTGGATGTTTCTTCTTATTCACTAGATTGATCCCCCTTGAAATGGTCTTTCTTTGTTCTTTTTCATTTAGGGGGATTGTACAAACAATCCAATGCACAATGCCCAAATTTATTACAGCACCAACATTTACCAACAAACCATTATCTTCTTATATCTTATATATAAGGTTGTTGTATTTTCTTCAGTACTTATTGTTCTCTTTGTGGGAAACTAGATTCTATAATCTTTTTCCTATCCACCCTAGTCTTGGTGGTAGGTTTCTTATCACCTTGATTCACCCATAATTGTTCAGTATTTGTCTTACAACTTTCATTATTTATGATGAAAGGTTTATAATGATTAATGAAAGTTGGTATGGATGGAACAAGTTTCTTCTCAGCTACTTGAGATAGATCATCAAAAGATGTCATGATCATCCTATCACCTGTTGGAGGAATTTTGGCTTTACAATCCTCTAGTGAACATTGAGTAGATACAACAATTGTTTCCTTATTTTGTGAAGTCTTGATATATCTATTCTCATGATTGGACAAATGATCATCCAAATCTTCATATTTCATATTGAGGATTATTTTATCATCTTCAATCATAATAATCTTTTCTTTACAAGACTTCATCATTCTAAAAACCTCATCTTCATGCATCCTACCTTTACTATGAATCAAAGAGTCATGTTCCTTGACCTTCTTGGATATTTCATCCAATTGTAAACCCTTGTCATCCGTGATATTTTTAAATTTCTCTTCATGCCCATGGATATTTTCTTCATGAGAATTTTTGAATCCCTCTTTATCTTTACCTTATTTGAGGTATTATGAGGAAATTATTTAAATTTCCCCCTTTTTTCAACAATGCTTCCAACCTTCTTGGAGAGCTTTAATCATTCAAGGATTTTGTCTTGCAATAATTTTTCCAATGTATTAGCTTCTTCTATAAATTGGGTGATCTCTACCTACACACATTGAAAGACCCCACAAACAAGGGAGGCTCTTTATTTGGGAAAATCATGTAGAATTTTTTTAATCTATCAACTAAAAATTATTGTGAGGTTGTATATTCAACATAATCACCACTTTTTCTAGGATCATTATTTTGAAGAAAACATTAATGGTTCTAACACATACCTCCTAGTCACTTAAATATTTTGATTTTCATGATGTTTAATGGTTTTCCTTATCTTTGGTGGAAACATGATCCACCTGCTCTTTAATTTCAAAGAGTGATATATCTTTACTATCAAAAAGGCATAGATAAAAAGATACTAAAAATTCTTTAGATAAGAGGGGATTCTTAAACTATCTCTTCTCTTTTTTCCTATCCATCATGGTCTTGGTGGATATAGACTTATTCTTAGAGATATATGAATCTAAATAAAAACTACACTTCATTTTTGACTTAGTAAAGAAACTCAAATATTCAAAAGAGAATGGAATTACTATAAAGAATCAAACATAGGTTTTAATTGGCCTTGATACCAATTATAGGACCCTAGAACACCCAAAGATGGGATGGGTGAATCATGGTGTCAATATTTTCTTTTAAAATAACTGGTCTTATCCCTATGTTTATAAGAGCTTGTTAAACTTGTCTGAAAGAATCACACATTAATTAAACACTCATATTCAGAGAGACAACATAGTAGTTTTACTTGGTTCACCACTAAGGACTATTCCAAGGAGCATATGCCGATAGTGTTTTGGTCATACCAAAATCTACTAATCCTTAATAGTTTTTGAATACATAACTTTAGACATAGTCACTATTTTCCAGGAACACTTCCTCACTCAAAACTCTTACATAGACCCACCCTAGGTTACATATTTGGGTGAATTATTAATCATTGTAATGACGTGAAGGTCACAATAAAATATTGGATTTTTTGTCTTTTTCCCTAGCTAGCATGAGACTCTACTTGCATCAATGTCCTGATTTGATGCACTTGAAATCACTATTCACATAAACCAAAAGTTCAACACTACTATTTCCAAATATCTCAGCCTTCATGAAACCTCCTTTATGTTTCAACGAAATACTTAACTTCATGAACCCACACACTTCTGAAAATCTACAAACCTTTGTGAAGATTATAGCCATCACCGAACAAACTACCTTCATGAATCTCATAGCCTTCACGGAACCAACTTCCTTGGTGAAGCTCACTACCTTTATAAAACAAACTACCTTCATGAAGCTTACTACATTCATGGAACAAACTACCTTAATGGAACACTAAGTCATCATGGAATAAATAGTAGTTGTGAAACTCATTTTTAAAGATACGTAAGCATTGTTCAAGACTAAGACGGTCTTTATTGTCAACCCATTGCATCATTCGTGATGGTTGTTCACAATGCTCCAAATCTTCATGAGGCTCATCCTTTATGAGACCTAGTATTCCCAAAACTAATTAATTTACCATATTTATGAATATTCAATCCATGAAAACCATATTTCATGATGCTTTCCTCTTCCTCCTAATTTTGAGCCCAAAAAATTAGAAACTGATGGGAAATGACGCCAACTTAAACAAATAATAGCTTTGGTTACAACAGATCTATGGTTTTATTCCAAGATTGTACCTTGTAATTTCTTCTAACTATTTTAGTGGAGTGATTATGAATCTCTGTGGAGAGAGATATTATTATTGAAACATGTAAATCCTTGTGTTTTGTGTTATTTTTCTTATTTTTTTAACTTTTTCTCCTTCTTACTTTCATTTTTGAGATCATTCATTATTGTTACTCCAGCATTTCTGCAATAACATTATCATTCATCTCATACTGGAGGGAACCTACGGAACTTGAAAAAATATAAAAAACTAGTATGTTAGATTTACTAGACTAGAATGTTTTTTCATTGATTCTTACTTAACAAGAGTCTAACAATTTCCGAATGTAAAAATTTCTTTTAGAGATATTCATCTATTTAAAACACGACTTCCACTCCATTACTTCCGAACACTATTTCCTTAGTATCATTTCATGGAAATATAAAATGTGGGTGTGGTAAATAGTTGGGTTGAGGGGGTTTCACCAGGGTTGTTTCTCACAACTAGGTAATTGATATATGAGATAAGGTATAAATGATTCATGAAATCAATATATTCCCATTAGGATTAACTTCATTAAAAAAACTCTTTATATATTTTGGAGACACACGTATGTTGGAAGATAAAAACAATAAAATGACAGATGGGTTGAAAACCAACAATGTATCCAATGTAAGTGAAAGGATGAGTGACATTGGCATATGATATCATGATAGGCACATCTAAAAAGTTTATACTCCATACCAATTGTTTCCATCTATCAAGGATGGAGAAATTTTCAATAATGGAAAATGAAACAATGATAGTAGGGAATATATACACTCTCTATCTAGTGGTTTTTTGGAAAAACAAGTGAGAATATAATAGCTTCTATCCTCCATCATGGCCTTATTGTTATCTTGGAAGTTCCATATGGGATGGGGTAGCATCTATTGGGGTTGTACTCATTCATCTATCTTAGAGAGGTCTCCACATCACCTACCACATCATATCCTAGTTCTTTATTAAATTTCCTATGTTTTCATCATCTTTATTAATTATTTCATGAATGAACCAAATAAAAAGAATATTATAATTTTTTTGGTAATTGAAAATGTTTCTTTCCATTTTCTAAAAAATTTATATAAACAACATAGACTATATAATAAATGTGAATTTTAGAAAAAAAGGAAAAAAATCCATTTGATTCCAATCAAGGACACAACATATTAGATAACCAACCCAAATAAAAAATTTAATCCCAAATAAAAACAACACGCAATAATTATATCTGAGAGTCCTATATATTTTATTTTATTTTCTGTTTAGAAACTAATACTTTCTTCAATTACACAATATCTTTTATCTCTTCTTCTTTCTCTTTTAGTTCCTCTTCATTCTACTTAAATTTTTTCCTACTTTGAGCGTCTCCATCTTCAATCATGGCCCTAATAACTAGAAAAAACCCTCTCATTTGTTCAATTTCAATCTCTAATTATTTTTTAGCATCTAGTTTTGGTTCCACCACAATAATTTGTTTATTTAGTTCATTATTTTTTCCCTACTGGTTTCATTCCATTTTTATCTTATTTTATCTTCTACAAATTTTCCATCATATTCTATATGAAAAGGTTCAACAAAAATAATTAGTTAATAAAAAAACAAAAAAATGGCATCACCTATAAGCCTGTGAAAAAAATGGTTAAGGTTCCATGGAATAGTTGTGATTCACTGATCACAAATAGAAAAGAATAGAGGAAAAATGAGAAGAAAATGGCCTTCATTTTACAAATAGAAAATCTTTCAGAAACTCTCTTCATAATTTTATCTCTATAAGGCTATCTCCCAGATATAATGGATCTTTGGATAAAATATAATGATTTTAGGAATATTCCCAAGACCTCTATATATAACTATGGTGGGGTGTTAGGTTTGAAAAAACTCCCACTAATCCCCCACCAACCTTGAACATAAAACATGGTGGGCACCTACACCATTGAAAACTGCCATAGCTACCAATGGAATATTTACTACACATATAAATTTTGCAGTGTCCATATTGGATGTCCTCTGTTGTGGGTGTGGTTGGTGCACCATCCACCAACCAATGTAGCTGAAAAAATAATCCATCAATTCTCCCCCTCTAGCTATAACCTGGTGAAGAATATGAAAAGGATGAGATTATCTCAAGAAACCACCTCTTTCAACATATATGTTGGTTTCTTCTTCATGTGGATCTTTAAAAGTAGAAAAAATTATTTATCCATCAGTTCACATATCCAATGATAGGGAATGTAGATGTGCTTCTTCCGGGAATGGTACATGGAGTTCCTTCTCAAGTCCAAAGCACTTTGACTATCGAAATAAACCCTATAATCTTTCTGGTTTAATCCAAGTACCTAGAGAAAATTATTTATTCACAAAATACCCTTACTAGATTTCAAACAAGGAATGTAGTCTACATCCATTGTGGATAAATCAACACAAATCTACAACATTGAATGGCATGATATAGTCTATCCTACAAAAGTATAGATGTATCCTGATGTAGGATTCATGCTATCAGGATTTCAAGACACATATTATTTTGTATATCCCTCCAATAGATGGTCATCTCCCCCATAGCACTAATATAGATTTGAATTACCTTTAAGATACCTCATAATCTATTTGACAATATCCCAGTGCTGCTTCCCAGGATTGGAGAAAAATCATATCATGATTCCCACTATATGGGAAATGTCAGGTCTCATACTCACCATAGTGTACATTAAGCGTCCAACTGGTGAGGAGTATGTTATCATCCCTATCCCCTAAAATTATTCCTTGGATTATGGGAAAGAACTCTTTCTCAACATCAAATGGATGAGAAGAGGAATATCACTGGATTGGATATATCCATGTTGAAACATTTCAGAACATGTTCAACATACTTCTCCTGAGATAGCCATAGCAACCTCCTCTTTCTGTTATGAATGATCTCTATCCCAATTTTTTTTATGTTTCTCCCAAGTCCTTCAAATAAAAAGCCTTGGATAACTCCTTATTCAACTAGTTGATCTTATCTTCATCCTTTCCAATGATCAACATGTCATCATCACAAACTATAAGTGAAACAGAGCTTCCATCCCAAAATCTCTAGGTGAAAACACATTAGTCCTCACATGTTCTATTGTAACAATGAAACCCCAGGAATGATTCAAAATTCTTATTCCATTTCATGGGAGGTTCTTTCAATCCATAAAAGATCTTTTTTAATTTTCAAATGATTTTTTCTTGTCCAGAAACCTCAAATACTTATGATTGGAACATATATATCTCCTTGGAGAGGTCACCATGAAGAAAATATATCTTTACATCCATCTATTCAATATCCAATTCCAAGCTATCCACCAATCTGAAAATGACATGGATTTAATACATCTTCACCACGGGTGAAAAAATCTTGTCAAATTCATGTCCTTTATTATGAAATAGTCCATTAACTACTAACTAAGATTTGTTCTTGACCTACTTTTTTCTTCCATCCTTCTTGAACCTGAACACCCATTTTTTCATTAGTTCCTTCTTTACTTTGGGTAGTTCCACCAAATAATATGTATGTTTCTTCATCAAATATTCCATTTCATGTGGCCACTTGTGTTTATCAGGATGAGAAATTGCTTCCTAGTATCCTTTTGTCTCCCCCTCATCAGCTAACAACATGTACTCTAACTCTAAATATTTTGTTGATGGAATCCTTCATTGAGAAGATCCTTGAACTTAGGAATTGTTAGGCTCAGGAGGAATAACATCGCCTAGCTCTTGGGATGGTTCTATAACTTCTTGTGGAGAGGATTGAGCCTCCCCCTGCTTAATATCCTCCTTCACTACCTCCTGGTCCACTGTCGATGAGTCTCCTTGCATATCCTCCTCTTCATTGATAGTGGTGCGAGTATAGGTGTTAGATAATGAATTCATTCCTCAACACTTTCCATCGGAGACAGTATAGGATTTTGAATTTCCTCAATCATATGGTTCTCATGGAATACAACATCTCTGATTCTGACCACCTTCTACTCCTTTAGGTCCCAAAGCCCATATTTGAACTCCTCATCTCTATATCTGATGAAGATGCATAGAGTTGATCTCTTATATAGCCTCTGCCTAAGCTCTTTGGATACATGTGAAACTTACAAACGTCCAAATACTTATAAATGAGAATAATAGGGATGTTTACTATACCATATCTTCTTTGAAATATCATAATTTAGTGTGATGGATTTTGATCTATTTATGTGGAATCATGCAACCTAAACAGCTTCTCTCCAAAATGGATTAGTCAGCTTAACCAAACCCATAACCTTCAAGATGCATCGTCGAAAAATGATAAGAAATATTTGTTACATCCTAGTGAATCCACCTCCATGGGTCTGCATACATCAGGGTGCACCAGATCTAGGAATTCTGATCTCTTTAATGAAGTATTATTGAATGAGACTTTGTTTCTTCCATACAAGAAGTATTGAGAAAGATCATGTAATGCATACTTGTTAATATCAATGTAGTTCTTCTTCATCAGGGTTGATAACCCTTTTTCACTCATGTGGAAATGTCTCCTATGCCACATATTGGATGACATGTCTCTTTCATCTATGTTGAGAATGTCTACACATATTTTCACATGATTTTTGTACAACTTACCACATATTTGTCCTTTGGAAATGATGATGGATCATTTTTTCACATTCCATCTCCATTGCTGAAGATGTTTTATAGACCTATCGATCAAAGGATGCCCCTAATAATAGGTTGATCTGAAGTGTTGGAATATTCCAAACATCCTTCAAGGTGATTTTGTATCCAATGTCTATATTGACTTGGATATCACTCATGTAAATAATCTCCACTGAATTTGTATTTCCCATCTTGACTGCAAAAAAGATACCATCTTGATAAGTAAATAAATACTCATGATGAAAGTGATGTGGTACGATGTTGCAGTATTGACCACCCATGATGTGTCATGGCCTGATGTATAGAAGCATGACTCTTATTTGACTTTGTAATATAGGGTGATTTATCCATTGACGGTCATGTGTGGGTCTCCATTTCCTTATTTTAGATGATACTTTGGTCCTTTTTTTGTAGAAACCTTCAGAAATTATTCTTCATGTGTCCCTTTATGCCACAATGGTATCATTTGTAGGATGGTATTCTACCATGTATGGACCTGCTCTGGCTTTGGAGTCTATATCCAACCCCTTAACCACCTCTAGTGGATGGTCCCTCCATTGAATTTCAATTCTATTAAAATTTTATAGAATCTGAAAAATGGATCTCACCGCTACATTTGGAATAGTCAAAAAATGGTGGAATTGACTGCTGGATTATCGAAATCAGACACCAATTGATCAAGATATGACCAAATTAGTATCAACGGGGGAGATCGGTTGATGAAATGGTGACGAAGTGGTGCTGATGTGGCGTACTGGAGCTATAAGGCCCCAGCCTTAAACCTTACTTAATCTTGATTTATTACAAGATTACGCATTGAGGATCTTTTCGGGTTTAGAGTTTTAGAGAATTAGATCATAAAACTTGCATTACATTCCACATATAAACAAAGTGGTTACATAAAGATAGTATTCTTCATTCCCATCAATGGAAACATATTTAAGATAAAACATGGATTCTTTCTTGACACTTCCTTGACACTATCATCATATCATGTACCTTTCCCTTGACCAGTGAAAATCATTTCAAAAAAACTTGGGATGAGCATAAAAAGCTCATTATGGGTTATAAAAACATGGAAAGGAAACATGGGTACATATATACATAAGAATGAAATCATACTTTACCCATAAAACATAAGAACTTTAACATACCTCATCAAATCATGAGTAAATCATAGAAATCATAAGACATAAAGGTAACTTGAGGCATTCATAACATTCTTACGTAGGGAGTAACCCTCTTGGTTACGTTTGGAATACCCATCACAGTATATTCCCTAAATCTCATTGGATAAACCTTAACGTTTCACTCCTTCGCGTTACCCAATGCATTGGAGAGCTATATCGGGCTCACCCGCCCTTAGTTTATCACGGAACCACCCGTCTTCATAATAATGCCCAAGAACCTCAACATAATCATATCACATAAAACATGCATAAAGGAAACATAAAATTTCCACCCTTAAATCACAAGATATCAATACCACACATTGATATAAAAATATTATGAAAACCATCTTCAATACCAAAATAAAAGAAATGTAAAACATGGTATTTATTTTTCTTTTAAAAAGAAGGTATGGCTTGTAGAGGAAGCCAAAACTCAAATAATGGTCACGGCGGCGGAGAAGTCATTGTCGCCGCATACGTATGACAAAAACATTCCCTTTTTTTGTTTTGTAAAAAGCTTCGTATAAAAATATTACTTTTGGATAAACTTAAAATTCAAAGGGTTTTATACACCGTATAAAAGAAAGTTGTGTATAAAATAAAATATGCCTCAATGAAAGGAGATTGAGACGAAGTCCCATACCTCGGGTCCGACTTGACTCGATCATTCTTTAATGTCCTGAATAATAAACTTGAGTTAATTTATACATTCTTAAGAACCTTTTTCAAGTTCATTATTCCTTTTATATCACTTATTGCCATGTCATGAACACTATGTAATTATTTAAGTTAATAACGGTCGTTTTAACGATCATTGGTACTTGAGTCAAAAATAATCCCCTTTATAATTACAAGTTGTTCATGTATCCATTATATCCAAAATGGTATTCATGATGTAGATATAATATATGTCATATATATCCAGTACATTCATGAATTTATAATATTACATAATCATTTAAAGGTAAGAAATGAAATGCACCGTTCATGGAGACGGTAAGCCGTACGTACGCATGAACGCTACTTTCATTTCTATTTCATATTTTATAGAATGGAATCATAATGATATAAAGGTATATTATAATTCCAGTATAATATCATATATAATATCATAGTTCCATCTTTTATACGTCCCATATATGGTATTTAACGAATCAAATCACTTTGAGGGGGCGGTAGTCCGCACTTCCTTAAATGAAGATATCGCGTTTACCCATAATGGAAACCATAAAGGTATGCCCAAAATGAAAAAAACAGAATCTTAAGGAAAACATAAACATATTATATATCATATATAAATATAGTTACATCTTAATGGCCACCTTTGAAGCTGTTAAAGGAATGGTGAACAATCATCGTTTCGGGAGGCATAAATTCACCATCCACGGAAACTGTATGTTCTTTACCATTAGATGTAGGTGTGTGTAAGTGTAGCTTGAATCCTTCTTATAATAACATCCTATTATATTGAGGATACATGAGTTGTTACAAAATAAGAGAATAAAAAGAGTTTAGGGGGTTGGAGAAGCAAAATAAAACAAAAGGACTCAAAAGAAGACATTACCTTAAAATCAGGTAACTCCCTTTGGTTTGAGCTCAATGGCTTCCTTGGGAAGACTTCTGCCCAATGTGAGGCTTCAAGGAGTAATAGAGGGAAGTGGAGAGACAAAATGAGCAGGGTTTGGCCGAGCCAAAGGCTTTGGAAGTGTGGGTAAGTAGGTAGAGGTGGGGGCCTTTTATAAGAGGAGAGGAGGGGCACTCTTGGAATGTAAAGATAAGTTACTTTATTTTAAAATGAGTTTCAGATTCAAAAGGTCCCAAATTGATATAATTCGAGGATAAGGTGATAAGGGTTCGAAATCCACTCATCCAATAGGTTTTGGACATGTGTAGGTCTTATATATTACATTATCTTTCCATTTTATTTAAATCGTTAAATAATGAGGTCATCGCTGCATCATCATGATGTCATAAATAAATTTATTTATTTAATGTCCAAAAATTATACAAAAAATACTATGATGTAGTAAATATTTTTATCTTTCCAAAGAGTATTTATAGACAGAATTATGATTAGTATAACCCCTTCTAAAAATTTTTTTAGTAAAATAATTTCTGTTAGTGTCATTTTCACCTTTATTTTTAAAAAAAGGCATTAAAGTCATTATCTCACCCAAGAGGATACATAGGGTCCCCTAAATCGATCCATGGGTTGTATTGGTCGTCCATGACTCATCAAATAGGGGTAGGACAAGTTTCATGGTGTTTTAATATTTTTTATAATATCATTTTTACCTTAAATTACACTAATTACCTCTAATCGTGATTAATGAAAAAAAGTTATTATTCACCAAAAAATTATTTTCATCCCATTGAACCACATTTTACATACTAATGACAACCATGTATGTCGGATTTTCAAAATTTAATACACATTAGTGGTAAACTTTCATTTAACTGAAAAATCAGTTTGCTTGATTACCACTTAGTGGTTTCACTATTCATCAAAAATTGCAGTTTTTTAGAAAATTACCAAAAATTCACTCTAAGCTATATTCGATATTACGAATTAAAAAATGAAGTCTATTTTACAAAATTAAAAACATATAAGTCACATTAATTAATTTAATAATTAATTCCCGTTGTTATGACAAATAGCGTATTTTTATGAAACAATAAGTATCAAAAGATTGACACCAGTTTAAGTCCAATTTCAAAGTGAAATTGATTCCAATGACCACCATTGGATTAAATGGTAAAAATATATTATAATTTCACTTTAAAACCATTTCAAAAGATAATCTAATCATATAAATAAATTATATTAAAAAGTAATTTTGATGTAAAATGCAGTATTTTTCACTATTCATTAAAAAATGAACATTGTCAGAAAAATACCAAAAATTCACAAAAAGTAAATTTTGATGTCACAAACATAAAGAAGAAGTTTATTTTGACAAACATAGTTTATAAAATTGTCAAAAGATAGATTCAAAAATGGTTTTCCATCAAAAGGTAGTAAAACAATCTTTTAAAAATATTACTGTATTTCATTCTTAAGATTGGATTTATTTTCATTTTAAGCCTCTAAAACACTATCCAATTCATTAATAGCATAGATAAAAATATCTATTATTCATTACTTACTTGGGATGTTACATCCTTCCCCCCTTTAGAAAATTTCTTCCCCGCAATTTATTTACTTATCGAATAAATATGGGTACTTGTCCCTCATTGCATTTTCAGATTCCCATGTTGCCTCTTCAATCACGTGGTTTTTCCACAAAACCTTTACCTGGTGAATCACCTTATTCCGTAACACTTGCTCCCTGTGGTCAAGAATCTGGACCGGTTGTTCCTCATAAGATAGGTTCTCTTCCAGCTGAACTATCTCTGGACTCAAAACATGAGATGGATCTGGCATGTACCTTCTCAACATCAAAACGTGAAAAACATTGTGTACCTGAGATAAACTCGGAGGTAAAGCCACTCGGTAAGAAACTGATCCAACTCTCTCCAGAATTTCATATGGTCCAATGAACCTTGGACTCAGCTTTCCTTTCTTACCAAATCACATCACACTTTTCCATGGTGATACTTTGAGAAAAACATGATCACCTACCTCAAAAGAGAGATCCTTCCTCCTGTTGTCCGCATAACTCTTCTGCCTACTCTGAGTTGTTCTCATGTGCTTCTGAATCAGATGAACTTTTTCTGCCAACTCTTCTACCAATTCTGGTCCCATCAATTTCCTTTCACCCACTTCATCCCAGAAGGTTGGAGTTCGACACCGCTTCCCATATAATGCCTGAAATGGTGCCATCTGTATACTGGAATGAAAACTGTTATTAGATGATAATTCAACCAAAGAAAGATGTTGGTCCCAACTTCCCTAATAATCCATCGAACAAGCTCTTAGCATATCCTCCAAGGTCTGAATTGTTCGTTCTGACTGCTCATCTGATTGAGGATGAAAAGCTGTACTAAAATTTAATTCAGTACCCAACGACTTCTGAAGTCCTTTCCAAAAGTTAGAAGTGAACCTGGGATCACGGTCCGATACAATAGAGATAGGAACTCCATGTAACCTGACTATCTCTTTAAGATACAAACAGGAAAGTTGATCAAGAGAGAAAGTATCTCGTATAGCAAGGAAATGAGCAGACTTGGTCAAGCGATCAACAATAACCCAGATTGCATTATTACCTTGAGATGTCTTCGGTAATCCCACAACAAAGTCTATGGATATATTCTCCCGTTTCCACTCTGGCACTGGTAAAGGCTGAAGAATCCCTTTCGGTAACTGCCGCTCTTCTTTAACCTGTTGACATGTCAAACACTTCACAGTAAAATCAGCAATATCTCTTTTCATTCCATCCCACCAGTAATACTCCCGTAGATCTCTATACATCTTAGTACTGCCAGAATGAACTGAAAACAGAGAACTATGAGCTTCACATAACAACTCTCTCTTCAACTGTGAATCACAAGGCACACACAATCTATTCCCAAATCTCAAAACGCAATCATTATCAATGTTGAATTCAGGAAACTTACCTTTCTGAACCAGCTCTACCTTTTTCTGCAACTCATTGTCTTGCTTCTGTGCTTGCTTGATTCTGCCTGATAGAGAAGATCTCACTGATACCTGAAACAAAATAGAAGGACTTCCTGCACCAACAACTTCTATGCCAAAGTTCATCAAATCCTTAACCAAAGTATCATGTTCCAAACGCAACATTTCTAATGAAGCATTACTTTTTCGACTCAAAGCATCAGCCACTTTATTTGCTTTTCTCGGATGGTAATGAATTATACAATCATAATCCTTGATTAATTCTAGCCATATCCTCTGTCTCATGTTCAATTCGTTCTGAGTGAATATATAATTTAAACTTTTTTGATCGGTATATATTTCACACTTTACTCCATACAAATGATGCCTCCAAATTTTTAAAGCGAAAACAACAGCAGCTAATTCCAAATCATGTGTTGGGTAATTTACCTCATGTGTTTTCAATTGTCGTGAAGCATAAGCAATTACCTGATCATTCTGCATTAGGACACAACCAAGTCCTTTCAATGAAGCATCACTATAGATAACAAACTCACCATTCCTGGAAGGTAGTGCCAAAACTGGAGCATTCACCAATCTTCTTTTCAATTCCTGAAAACAATCATCACATTCTTTTGTCCAGATAAACTTAACACCCTTCCGAGTTAGCTTAGTCATTGGACCAGATAACCGTGAAAAATTTCTAACAAACCTTCGGTAATAGCCTGCCAAACCAAGGAAACTACGAATCTCTGTTACATTTGTGGGTCTTGGCCATTCTTCCACAACTTTTGTTTTTGCAGGATCAACAGTTATTACATCATTAGAAACAATGTGACCAAGGAAAGAAATTTGTTATAACTAAAACTCACACTTGCTGAAATTTCCATACAGTTTCTTTTTTTTAAGGTTTGCAAGATAACCCTTAAATGTCTTTCATGATCCTCTTTACTTTTAGAAAACACCAAAATATCATCAATAACACAACCACCATTTATCACCTGATTCAACTGAGCCATCACTGCAGTAAACTGCTCAATTCTGATTCTGACCATCTTAGTATGCTGATTTGGAAGGTCATTTCCCTCAGTATGCCTTCCCAAAAAAAAAGCTTCTCTGTTTCCTCTATGAAAAAACCATTCTTAACGAACATGTCTTAGATGAAGCAACATGGTAATCTTCAAATGCTATATCATTTCAAAAAAAAAATATTTTTGGATAATCATTTAATAGAATTCTAACTCCTAAAGTTATCTAAACCGACCTCTGATACCAACTATAAGGCCCCAACCTTAAACCTTACTTAATCTTGAGTTATTACAAGATTACGCATTGAGGATCTTTTCGGGTTTAGAGTTTTAGAGAATTAGATCATAAAAGTTGCATTACATTCCACATATAAACAAAGTGGTTACATAAAGATAGTATTCTTCATTCCCTTCAATGGAAACATATTTAAGATAAAACATGGATTCTTTCTTGACACTTCCTTGACACTATCATCATATCATGTACCTTTCCCTTGACCTGTGAAAATCATTTCAAAAAAACTTGGGATGAGCATAAAAAGCTCAGTATGGGTTATAAAAACATGTAAAGGAAACATGGGTACATATATACATAAGAATGAAATCATACTTTACCCATAAAACATAAGCACTTTAACATACCTCATCAAATCATGAGTAAATCATAGAAATCATAAGATATAAAGGTAACTTGAGGCATTCATAACATTCTTACGTAGGGAGTAACCCTCTTGGTTACGTTTGGAATACCCATCACAGTATATTCCCTAAATCTCTTTGGAGAAACCTTAACGTTTCACTCCTTCGCGTTACCCAATGCATTGGAGAGCTATATCAGGCTCGCCCGCCCTTAGTTTATCATGGAACCACCTGTCTTCATAATAATGCCCAAGAACCTCAACATAATCATATCACATAAAACATGCATAAAGGAAACATAAAATTTCCACCCTTCAATCACAAGATATCAATACCACACATTGATATAAAAATATTATGAAAACCATCTTCAATACCAAAATAAAAGAAATGTAAAACATGGTATTTATTTTTGTTTTAAAAAGAAGGTATGGCTTGTAGAGGAAGCCGAAACTCAAATAATGGTCACGGCGGTGGAGAAGTTGTTGTCGCCGTATACATATGACAAAAACATTCCCTTTCGTCGTTTTATAAAACGCTTCGTATAAAAAGATTCCTTTTGGATAAACATAAAAGTCAAATGGTTTTATACACCGTATAAAAGAAAGTTGTGTATAAAATAAAATATTCCTCAATGAAAGGAGATTGAGACGAAGTCCCATACCTCGGGTCCGACTTGACTCGATCGTTCTTTAATGTCCTGAATAATAAACTTGAGTTAATTTATACATTCGTAAGAACCTTTTTCAAGTTCATTATTCCTTTTATATCACTTATTGCCATGTCATGAACACTATGTAATTATTTAAGTTAATAACAGTCGTTTTAACGATCATTGGTACTTGAGTCAAAAATAATCCCCTTTATAATTACCAGTTGTTCATGTATCCATTATATCCAGAATGGTATTCATGATGTAGATATCATATATGTCATATATATCCAGTACATGCATGCATTTATAATATTACATAATCATTTAAAGGTAAGAAATGAAATGCACCTTTCATGGAGACGATAAGCCGTACGTACGCATGAACGCTACTTTCATTTCTATTTCATATTTTATAGAATGGAATCATAATGATATAAAGGTATATTATAATTAGAGTATAATATCATATATAATATCATAGTTCCATTCTTTATACGTCCCACATATGGTATTTAACGAATCAAATCACTTTGAGGGGGCGGTAGTCCGCACTTCCTTAAATGAAGATATCGCGTTTACCCATAATGGAAACCATAAATGTATGCCCAAAATGAAAAAAAAACAGAAGCTTAAGGAAAACATAAACATATTATATATCATATATAAATATAGTGACATCTTAATGGCCACCTTTGAAGGTGTTAAAGGAATGTTGAACAATCATCGTTTCGGGAGGCATAAATTCACCATCCACGGAAACCGTATGTTCTTTAACCATTAGATGTAGCTGTGTGTAAGTGTAGCTTTAATACTTCTTATAACAAAATCCTAGTATATTGAGGATACTATATTTGTTACAAAATAAGAGAATAAAAAGAGTTTAGGGGGTTGCAGAAGCAAAATAAAACCAAAGGACTCAAAAGAAGACATTACCTTAAAATTAGGTAACTCCCTTTGGTTTGAGCTCAAAGGCTTCTTTGGGAAGACTTCTGCCCAAATTGAGGCTTCAAGGAGTAATATAGGGAAGTGTAGAGACAAAATGAGTAGGGGTTGGCCGAGCCAAAGGCTTTGGATGTGTGGGTAAGTAGGTAGAGGTGGGGGCCTTTTATAAGAGGAGAGGAGGGGCACTCTTGGAAAGTAAAGATAAGTTACTTTATTTTAAAATGAGTTTCGGATTCAAAAGTTCCAAAATTGATATAATTCGAGGATAAGGTGATAAGGGTTCGAAATCCACTCATCCAATAGGTTTTTGACATATGTAGGTCTTATATATTACATTATCTTTCCATTTTATTTAAATCGTTAAATAATGAGGTCATCGCTGCATCATCATGATGTCATAAATACATTTATTTATTTAATGTCAAAAAATTATAAAAAAATACTATGATGTAGGAAATCTTTGTATATTTCCAAAGAGTATTTATAGAAAAAATTATGATTAGTATAACCCCTTCTAAAAATTGTTTTGGTAAAAGAGTTTATGTTAGTGTCATTTTCACCTTTATTTTTAAAAAAAGGCATTAAAGTCATTATCTCACCCAAGAGGCTCCATAGGGTCCCCTAAATCGACCCATGGGTTGTCTTGGTCGGCCATGACTCATCCAATAGGTGTAGGACAAGTGTCATGGTGTTTTCATATTTTTTATAATATCATTTTTACCTTAAATTACACTAATTACCTCTAATCGCGATTAATGAAAAAAAGTTACTATTCACCAAAAAATTATTTGCATCCCATTGAACCACATTTTACATACTAATGACAACCATGTATGTCGGATTTTCAAAATTCAATACACATTAGTGGTAAACTTTCATTTAACTGAAAAATCAATTTGCTTGATTACCACTTAGTGGTTTCACTATTCATCAAAAATTGCAGTTTTTCAGAAAATTACCAAAAATTCACTCTAATCTATATTCGATATTACGAATTCAAAAATGAAGTCTATTTTACAAAATTCAAAACATATAAGTCACATTAATTAATTTAATAATTAATTCCCGCTGTTATGACAAATAGCGTGTTTTTATGAAACAATAAGTATCAAAAGATTGACACCAGTTTAAGTCCAATTTCAAAGTGAAATTGATTCCAATGACCACCATTGGATTAAATGGTAAAAATATATTATATTTTCACTTTAAAACCATTTCAAAAGATAATCTAATCATATAAATAAATTAGATTAAAAAGCAATTTTGATGTAAAATGCAGTATTTTTCACTATTCATTAAAAAATGAACATTGTCAGAAAAATACCAAAAATTCACACAAAGTAAATTTTGATGTCCCAAACATAAAGAATAAGTTTATTTTGACAAACATAGTTTATAAAATTGTCAATAAGATAGATTCAAAAATGGTTTTCCATCAAAAGACAGTAAAACAATCTTTTAAAAATATTATTGTATTTCATGCTTAAGATTGGATTTATTTTCATTTTAAGCCTCTAAAACACTATCCAATTCATTAATAGACATAGATAAAAATATCTATTATTCATTACTTACTTGGGATGTTACAGGAGCAGCTTCGAGAATCTCACAGGAAATGTCGTCAGCACTGAAACAACACCTTCTTCTCTGGAAAGGGGGTATTGTACGACCCATGGTTTGACCAAATTTTGACCAAGCCTAGGAAGCTTGTTTTAGCTCTATTTTCAACACCATTTGTTCCATTGGAATTGGATTGAAATGAAATTTTAAAATCCAACATCATAATAGGATTCTGAGAACCTTTAATTTTCCATTAATTTGAAAAACTCCACTTCTCACCATTGTTTCACCGGAACCTGGCTCTGATACCACTTATTACGATTCAATGATCACAAAGAGAAAATAATGGAGGATAAATCGAAAGAAAATGGGCTTTATTTCATAAATAACAATCCTTAAGAAAACTTTATCTCCACACCTCTCTCTTTACAAATGGAGCTCTCCATGGATCTCTCCCATATACAATGGCTCTATAGCATGAATCTGATTATTTTAGGAAGATCCCCAAGGCCTTCTTATATTTCCATGGTGGGAGGTGTCATGTTTGACACAACTCCCACCAATCCCCCCACCATCCTTGGAATTTAAACATGGTGGCCACCTGCACCTTTGAAAAATATCATGGCTACCAAAGGAATAGTTGTTGCATATGTAAATGGAACAACATTCATGTTGGATGTCCTCTATGGTGGGTGTGGTTGGTGCACCACCCACCAATCAAGGCAGCTGAAAAAATACTCCATCGGGGAGATCAAAGAGTCACTCCCAATGAGACACTCCTTATGTCCCTCTATGATTTCCTAGTTGAGTCTCTTGATGATGGTGGTTTTGCTCGTGCCCCACTTTGCGGTGGCGAGTGAGTGCTCATTGATCCAACCCTTGAACAACAAGATTAACCTGCCCTTTCCCAGCACTTTTTTAGGGAAAATGTTCTTGGTGGCCGCCCTGAGGTTCACAGATGTGGAGTTCTTCAAATTAGGTGTCAAGATATATGATTGATCACTAGCTGGTCCTCCGTGGTTCCAATGAGAGGAACTCTGAAAAGTGAGGTGTCAAGATATATGCCTCACTTTTCAGAGTTCCCAGCACGAGAGTCACGATTGTGGCACTCAAATGAACACAGAAAGAATACATGATTGATTTTGTGATGATATTAAGGTTTTAGGGTGATATATAGTGAAAACAATACTAAAACTGAAAGAGATAGTAATTGGGGTCAAACTGTGTTATTGTGGTCAAACCATAAAGATGGAAAACCATGTTTATTTCATTTTGTTAAGATTTCATGTATTAAATTAAATTATATTATTTATTAAGAATTGATTTATATACCTAAAATATATATACACATTAAATCAGAAAGATATAATCTCCCATCATTGGAAAATATCTAGTCAAAACATTTCACAATTACTAGAGTCCATTCATTTAATAATTTTGTTTGCATTAATAATTAACTCTTACTTAAAAATAAAAAACAATTGTATAAAATTTAACACATTTATTTATTTTTTGAAAAATATAATTATTTTTAAATACCATTTTTCAATTTTTAAGTTCCTTTTATTAACTCAATCTTATTATACATCCAAATAATTATTTAACTACTTTAAAAAATTGTTTATAATTTTAACATTTTAAAATTAATTTTTACATCTAAGACGAATGAATTTTATTTTTATTGAACGATTAATAATAATTAATTTAATTGGATTTGAATTTAGAATTCATTTATAAATACAATAACTAATTAACTAAAAATAAAAATCAGCATAAATATCTATAATAATATATTATACTTTTTTGGATTTTTGGGATTATACGTATGGCCCCCACATTCACAGTTTTCCCAATCCAATCTTCACTCTCGTATTCCATTTTCACCGATGCCTCCTCATCTTCCCCCTCTCATTGATGAACCACCTTCCTCTACGGCTACCCATCATCTTCAGCTTCCCACCGATATCACCACTTCTACCTCCTCCCTATCTCAGTTTTCCTCACCCCAGCCTTCACCTCGTCACCTCCCTGGATTCATGGATCTCTCCCTCTTCCTCCTCATAGTTCTTTATTTCATTTCCTCTATTTTTCATCATCTTCATTAATTATTTCATGAATGAAACAAACAAAAAGAATATTAGATTATTAGAATCCGTTTTGAGGAAACAACATATCATATACCCGACCCAGATAACAAATTTAATTCCAATTGAAACAAACACCCAATAATTCTTTCCCGACATCCTTCACCTTTTATTTTATTTTCCGTTTAGAAACCAAAGCTTGTTTCAATTCCACAATGCCTTCCATCTCTTCTTATTTATCTTTTTGTGCTTCTTCGATCTCCTTCAATATTTCCTAGCTTTCAGTATCTCTATCTTGACTCATGACCCTCATAACTTGCACGGCCTCTCTCATGTGTTCAATTTCAAGCTCCAATTCTTGTTTAGCATCTATTTTTGTTTCTCACACAATAATTTGTTTATGTGGTTCATTCTTATCCCTATGCCATCATACATGGATAAAAAGATATGAAGAGATTCCGAAAAAATAATTAGATATTGATTACCTAAAGTTGATAAAGGAAGAAAATGGACCACCAACCTCATTGATTTTTGCAGGTTTCATTGCATTTTCATCTCCTTTTATCTGATCCAAAGTTTCCCTCGTATTCTGTATGAAAAGAGACCGCAAAAACAATGAGATAGAAAAAATAAGAAATAATTGCTCTCAAAAATGCTCACCAGTATGCCTGCAAAAAATGATTAACATTCCAGGTAAGATCAAAGAGTCCCTCGAAATAACGACTCACCACCCACTTCTTACATCCCTGCATGATTTCATAGTTCAGCCTCTTTGTGGTGGTGATCGTGCCCGTGTCGGGCTTTGCGGGGGAGAGTGGGTGATCGTTGATGTAGCCCTTGAACACCGAGCTGGAACTGCTGATAGAGCTAATATTGACAATGTTTTTCATATCAAATTTAAGGATAAACCCCACCAATTTGACATCTTATGTGAATTGCATTGTTATTGGAATAATGAAATGTTTTTAGCTTAATTGCGAAAATGCTATAAATTTTGAATCTTAAGTATTTTAAATTGTCTAATGTATTCTAGGATTGCAAGTAAAGGAATCTTTACACCACTTCGCTTCACTTGCGGCGCGACAATGGATTTTGGAGAAAAGAAGTGAAGATCGAAAACTGAAGCAAAACGCCTACATGTTGTGTACCCCAAGTACACGTCATGACCTTTTCAAATATAATTTTTCGAGCAAGACCTTTCGTGACTTCAGAATACACTGTGAAAAGCAAGTACACATCGTGTATTCTTAATACACGTCGTGTAGTAAGTCAACTAGTCAAACTAGGGTATGAGATTCATTGGACTCGGTGAAGAAAATGGATATGGGGTACACGTCGTGTACCTCAAGTACACGTCGTGACCCGGTCAACGGGCAGAAAAAATGAAATTAACGCAGACCTATGTTTTGATGGGGCTGCCTATAAAAGGCACCCCTTGGCCACTGTTTTGGAGCAGTTTCGAAGGGACAGAGAGCGGCGCACACCACCGAACGCCCCTCCAGCCAATCTAGAGCCTTCCTTCGCCATGGTGGAGATCAAGATCATGATGGAGATGCTGTCCATAAATGATGGAATGGATATTATTATGGCTACCCGAGTGATGCACGGCTAAGAACTAAGTGGTTGCGGATGGCGACACCCAACATACTCTCTTTTATGAGTTTCGATCCTATTGTGTAATTTATCTTTGAATTTCTTTTGAACTAATATTTCATGAATGAATGTGGTTGCTTTATTTCATAAAATATATATTCAATGAATTTATCTGGATAGTTCAGCTTATGAAGTATCATTATTGACTTCACTATTTAAACATTAATTTCATGGTCTTATTGTTGAGCATAGTGGTTCCAATTAGGATTGATTGCTTGGAGGTCTCCAAGTAAACAAACCACTTCTATAGCTTAAACAACAATCGTATTAATGGTTTTGATATGATGTCCAAACAAATTTGAGTGTTCACCTGGTGGTCCTTCGGGGTGAATTTAGGAATTCAAATTGAGTAAAATTTTTATACAAGGAAGAGGGGAGTGCCTAAGAAGGTGTAGTTTCTCTGCAGTTGCTGTTTTAAATAGGATTTTCAAAACCCATTATTTTCTGAAAATTTTCTACATTGTTCTTCAATTTTCTTGTATAATAGTATTTAATTCAAATTCTATTTTCAAGTTGTTAATAAAACCTCCAATTTCATGTTTTTTCAAAAATAACTCATACAATAGTGACAGTATTGCAATTCACACTGCAACCTCCTTGAGAGACAACACTGCTGTCACCACGACACTGCATTCAAAAGGGGAAAATATTGATTAAGGATAATGTGAGTGAATACCTCACTATTACTCACTCTTTCCCAGCACACAATCTGGGTGGAAGTTCCTGGTAGCCGCCTTAAGGGTCATCAACCCTGCCCTTGAACATAGAGCTTGCGTGGCATGGGCTTTCTGCGTTAACTCCAACATGGAAGCCAGACCCAAGGCGGACACGAGTTATTTTGAATGAACCAAACGATTTTTTTGACCCTTTTTGAGGAGGTGACTTTTTTAATGATTCGGGCTTCAGTCACACGAACACGGAAAAAAAGACATTACTAGTATGGAAAGGTGTCATGGCTTTATTTAGTGAAGAACAAATGGAGAGATAGAGAATGAGGTAAAACCATGTTATTGGGGTCAAACCATAAATATAGAAAATATTTAAAAATATAGTGGTGTGGATCCTCCGAAATCTTTAAATTATTCAGATAATTAATTTTTTAATCAATTTATTTATTCAAATGTTTTTCAAAAATCAATTTTAATCTTTTAAGAATTTTAAATTATTTTATAATAAAATTCTCAATTGCTTTATATAATTTTACTATTCTATCTATTTTAATATCTTTTAAATAATTTCAATAAAATATTTAATTAATGTATTTTTTTAAAAAATATTAATAGGATTTGATTATTTCATTCAAAGTTATTCATTTTAAAATAACTTGAATGAAAAATGTAAAATAATTAATTTGAATATTGATAATAAATAATTTATTAATAAAATTTAAATACCCTGAGTATTTAAAATAAATCATCGGATTAAAAATAAATTTTTTTTAATGTTTTTATATTTTAAAACACCTTCTATATTTTAAGTTAATGTTTTTTTAAATTTTAAAATAAACTAGTTGAGTTTTTAAATTTTAAATGACTTGGATATTTAATTTTTTTAGAATAAATTAATATTGATGTATATTAAAAATAGTTTTTTAATGTTATAGGTTTTAAATATATTTTCTTCTTTTTTTGCAAATATTATCTGCAGATCTCGTGTTTCTCTAGTTCCTCAGTCACATTTTTTCCTGTTTAATATATTTCTTGTGTTTTTGTTGTAAAATATAATATATATAAGGAAATATACATTTTATTGTATCTGTTTTTTTCTAAATATTATTGTAAAATTATTGCATTTTCTAAATATTATTGTCAAATTATTGCATTTTTTGAAGATTTCCTGTATTAAATTAAATTAAAGTATTTATTAAGAATTGGTTTTTATACTGAAAATATACCATCACATTAAATCAAAATAATATTATCTCCCATCATTGGAAAATATAAAGTCAAAACATTTCACAACTATTAATGATTCCATTCATTTAAGAAATTTGATTGCGTTATAATAAATTATTACTTAAAAATAAAAAAACAATTTCATACAGTTTAAAACATTTATTTAATTTTTGAAAATTATAATCTTTTTTAAATCATTGTTTTTTTTCATTTTGAAGCTACTTTTATCAACTCAATCATATTATATATCCAAATACTTATTTAACTGCTTTAAAAAACTAATCATAATTTTAAAAAATTTGTATGTCTAAAATGAATGAATTTTTTTATAATAATTAATTTAATTGGATTTGAATTTAGAATTAATGTATAATTCCAATAGTCAATTAACTCAAAATAAAATCAACCTAAATATATATAATAATATATTATACTCCTGGATTTTTTTTGGATGACACGCGTCCCCACGTTCACATTTTTCCCGCTCAAATTTTCACTCCGGTGTTCCATTTTGGCCGTTGTCTCTCCACCACCCCCACGCACATTCCTACGCCTTCCCGTCGTCTCCACCTCGCCTTCCCATCGTCTCCGCATCTATTCTCCATCTGTTTTTGGATGTCCTGATAGGGATTCCCTCAATCACTAAATTTGGATTTTGAATTGTAGAACGCTGTGCAAAAAAAAAATATTATTCTGATATATGTGTTGAGTTTTTTTTATAGGTTTTCAAAATAAAATATTTATTAAAATAAACCTAGTTTAATAATATTTTTGAAATTACTATGGAAAGGTGGCATCGGGCTTGCTGGCTTTCGGTTGAAGTCGAAATACATTGAGTTCACTATGGATTTTGACTTTTGGTTTAAGCTACTTTTATTAACTCAATCATATTATATATCCAAATACTTATTTAACTGCTTTAAAAAACTATTCATAATTTTAAAAATTTAAAATTAAATTGTAAGTCTAAAAAGAATGAATTTTATTTTTATAATAATTAATTTAATTGGATTTGAATTTAGAATTAATGTATAAATCCAATAGTCAATTAAATCAAAATTAAATCAACCTAAATATATATAATAATATATTATACTCTTTTTGAATTTTTTTTGGATGACACGCGTCCCCACGTTCACATTTTTCCCGCTCAAATTTTCACTCCCGCGTTCCATTTTGGCTGTCGTCTCTCCCCCTCCCCGCGCACATTCCTGCGCCTTCCCGTTGTCTCCACCTCGCCTTCCCTTTGTCTCCGCATCTATTCTCCATCTGTTTTTGGTGGTCCTGATAGGGATTCCCTCAAAAAGATATAATCTCCGATCATTGAAAAATATCCAGTCAAAACATTTCACAATTACTAAAAATTCCATTCATTTAATTATTTGTTGGCGTTACAATAAATTATTCCTTACAATTGTTTACAATTTAACACATTCATTTAATTTTTGAAAATTAAAATCTAGTTTAAATAATTTTTTCCATTTTTTAAGCTCATTTTATTAACTCAATCTTATTATATATCCAAATACTTATTTAAATACTTTAAAAAACTATCTATAATTTTAAAATTTTAGAATTAATATGTAAATCTATAATGAATAAATTTTATTTTCATTAATGGATTAATCATAATTAATATAATTGGATTTGAATTTTGAATTCATCGATAAATCCAACAGTTAATTAACTCTGATAAAATCAACATAAATATCTATGATAATATATTATACTTTTTTTCATTTTTTGGATTACATGCATGGTCCCCACGTTCACTTTTCCAGTTCAAATTTGCACTCCACCATTCCATTTAAGCCCCTTCCTCTCCGCCTTCCCTCACATTTATGAATCACCTTCCTCTCCACCTTACGTCATCTCCACCTCCTCATATTCTTGCCTCGGCTTATATGCCTCCTTCTCCCCGCCCCCTCCCGTCCAGCATGATTTTCGTCTAGGGTTCCGTTTTTTTTTTGAGTTTGTGGGTTTAGGGTTTCTGTGATTTTCCCATTCCCTCTATTCCACTCCTCCACAGTCATCTAACAACGAGTCGCGCCTACACCTTGGATGATTGCAGGACCAAAATTGAGGATTTGATGATCTAAAGCCCACAACTCATCGTTCTTAAGATCCATCCCACCCTTGAGATAAACATTAACTACGTAAAGGTGTCCCCCAATATTTTGCTTTATACGTAAAGGTAAAACAAGAGTGTAAGTATCTAGGCAAAGGTAGTTCTCTATCTTAGTTAAACCCAGACCAAAAATTATGAATCTATGTACTTGTAACTTGTGACTTGCATTGGTTATGTAATAGTAATGTGAGAAGAACATATATTATGCACTATTAAACCACCGTTTTCAACCCCCGCTTCAAAAATACAAAATCCTTTAAGGGATGAGAAATGATTCGGGGCTTTTGAAAACATTGGGTGCCTTTAAAAAATGAGCTCCTCATAACATTGGGTGACTTTCAACCCCCAATTCAGTTTCATTGAGGAGCTCCTTATTGAAATATTTTCAATGTTTTAAAATGCGCCGAATCATTTCTCATCCATCAAAGCATTTTGTATTATTGAGGCGGGGGTTGAAAAATGATGTTTTAATAGTGCATCTTTGACTTTGGTATTAATGAGGGGTGTCCAAATTTAATGAAACTGAATTGGGGGGTTAATATGGATGTAGGAAGCTGTGGTGGTGTGACATTTCATTTTTTTGAAAAGATACTTCTATATGAGTTACCGAAGTTGGTTGAATGGGTGGAAGGGGTGGGCGTGGGGGTTGATGTTTCCTTGTCATCCTCATTATCCTTCAATTCCAGGGTCTAGCAGTTTGCCCCCTCACCAGAATTAACTAATTACTTTTCTACTACTTCTTATATGTTTAATCTATGTTCTAAGTTTCGTTTATATGAGTCTTTAAGTTTATATTTTATAGGCTTTCAAAGACTTATATATGAAATATTTTTGAGTTGCAAAAAGTGTTTTTGAAAGCTTATAATTGCATTTCATCAACAATTTTTAAGAAATAGTTTTTATTTTCAATTACTTATTATATGTTTAATCCATGTTTTAAGTTTCATTTCAATAGATCTTATAGTTTATATTTTATAGGCTTTCAAAGTCACTTGAAACATTTTTGAGTTTTAGGAAGGTGGTTTTGAAACCTTTTAAATTATTAATTAGATGAAAACACCAACGATTCCACATAGCCCAGTCAAAATGGATTGGAAGCATGTTATTGGGCACTTACACTATTTGTATCATTCTTACGTTAAGGGGTATTTCAGTGAACATGAGATTAGTAGTTTTTCTTGCAAAATGCTGATTGTATATGTCCATGGTAATGTGCATATTCAAAGAAATGAGGTTTTACTTCCCCATAAAGTAAACAAATGGGATGAAGTGTTTGACATTAATCCATGGAAGGCATAAGGCTATGTGGAACTTAAGGTGGATTATCTCCAGCCTGAAAATTTTGGAGAAGCGTGCACATCTAGTAGGGAACTGACACATTTCATCTAAAGGTTTGTCATAGCATTGCACATTCAAAGCCACTTACTTGAAACATTTTTGACTTTCAGGAAGGTGGTTTTGAAACCTTTTAAATTATTTATCATCGACATTTCTTAAGAAATTCATTTTGTTTTCAACTATCTCCTATATGTTTAATTCATATTTTAATTTTCATTCATATCGGTCTTATAGTTTATATTTTATAAGATTTCAAAGTCACGTACTCGAACCATTATGAAGTTTCACATAGGTGTTTTTGAAAGCTTGTAAATTATGTGTTATCGATAATTTTTAAGAAATTCTTTTAGAGTAAAAGTAATGCACTCTTTTTAATAAATAGAAAACATATACATGAAGAAGTAATGTCAGTGTCTATGGTGAGGCTCTGTCCCACAAGGTGGTGTGCGAATGGGACGTCCATATCGAGAGCGACGTGTTCCATGCTGGGATGGAGTATGATGACCCGGAGAGGGATGATCTTCGGGCATTGGAACATCAATCACGGGATCCTCTGTCATAGTCTGCATGGAAGGAGGTGTCGGAGGGATGTCATCGTGTGCACGAGATCCTTCTCCCACTACGTAAGTAGAAGGGGCTGTCATCATACCCTCGGGAAACCATATAGGCTGTGAAGGATCCGATATGAAAGATGGCGACATGGGTGATGACCCCTGATAAATCCCTGGAAAATAAATATCTGGCGAATACTGTGGATATCCGGTCAAAAAAGATGGATCCCATGCTGCATCCTACTGCACAAACCCAGACAGGTCAGGCTGGACTGATAGAGCACCAACATGTGCCTCTGGAACAGGTGAGGGCTCACGTGCAGCAGGACGCGGTCTCCGTCACTGTTGTCGTCGCTGGGGAACAACACCAGCTGCTGCTACAGGTTCCTGAGCAGGACCCTCATCTCCTGGGATAGGAGCATCATGTTCCTGAGCAGGAACATCATGTCTCAGGGGTCTAGGATGGATGATACTATCATGAATAGATCGACAAATTGGCATCGTCTCCTCCAAAGCAGTATGGATCATAGACAAACTAGCAACCTCCTCCTCCTCTGGATCAGTCATGCGACATAGTCGTCGTAGTCTAGTATGCTGTACAGAGATTCAAAATGAAATATAAAATAGCGTAATAAATATATTATTGTAATTTATTGACTAACCGGATCCTGAATCCCTCTCCCATGTTGAGTCAGATACAATATAGACTTCATTCTATACCATGGCTCATACTCTACCTGATCGGATAGGTAGAATCGCATCGTATGTACACCTGTGATACGATGCTCTACTCGATTGTCCCAGATGACGACATACTGGGCATGTCGTCGTCGCCAATCGACATGTTGTCTCCCCATGAGCTTCAAGCCATGAAGCGCTGGTAACTATCGTGGTGCAGGTGGAATCAGCTGAACACAGCAAAACTGATACATAACTCTATCGGGCTGGTGCCACTCAATAATATGAAAGTGAATGAGTGGAACTATAGCCATAACCTCATGAAGCCCAGCAGTACAGTATGTAGGTAAGTCCTGAACCAGACTCCAGTATGACATCCAATGAATCTGTAATGACACGTGACATTTCATCAGAGAAATTTGTTAACAAAAAACAAAAATGATGATATATACTTACGCTGTCTGGTAGTAAATTGTCCAACATGATACGATATGCAGCCAAATTATGGGTCGGAGCATCGACGAAGCGATGTGCCTGACTCCACCTATCAAATACAACATTGAAAGTGATAAATAATCAGAAATTAAATATAATAAATCATAATACAATTAGAAACAAATAAATATGACGGATCATACCATCATCCATGTGGAGCATCCTGTAGCACATCTATAGGAAGCCTCTGACCAACAGTAATAGGGGTGAGGATAGGGATGCACTCACATTCCCACAACTGTATAAGGACGACGCATCCTCCGAGATCTGTGTGATCTGAGTGGCATGTCGTACATAATGCTCTATAAGTGTAGGCCAAACATGCAGATCCCCAACTGTATCTCTCGATCCGATCAAAGTCCTCCAGTAAACTACGATACATCATGTGCACATGCACACCCGAGTGATCTGAACACAATGTACCTCCAATAAGTCATAAGATATATGCCCGAGCATAACACATGATGGTCTACTCATCAACATCAGCAGGTAAATGTGCAAACTGTAAAGCAATCCAAGACATAGATATAGACCCACCATCTGTAGCAGTATGATCAGCCAAAATATCGACACCTAATAATCTCTGTGCCAGCTCAGCCCAATCCCCGCTGGTGGGTCCAATAACTGCATCTCCCTGAATAGGAAGACCGAGTAGCACTGCCACATCCTCTAAGTTGATAGTCATCTCTCCCTCTGGAAAGTGGAATGTGTGAGTCTCTGGTCTCCATCTCTTGACCAAGGTAGCAAGAAGGGGATGATCAGTGTAAGTGAAATCAGAAACGACAATGCTGTAGAAGCCAGCACGACGTAAGTATGGTATAATAGCAGCTGGAGGCACCATGTGTCGAAAATGGTGTGCTCGCCGCACCCTAATCTGTCGAACATCCCGACCCTCTATCACATCACGAGAAACATGCCTATGCTACTCGGTGAGGAGTGGAATATCATCCATCTGGAAGCCAGAAAAGGAAATTAGTCTTCACTATAAAATGTAAATATAATGTTAAATTTAATATAATGTTATGATTGGTATAATGAACGATATGTGATGTTTTTTTAGAAAAAGTTAAGGGAGTGTTGTCATATTTTGGAGAACATTTATCTATCGTGTCTTTAGATATGTTTTTACCATGAAAATTATGTTTTTTTAAGATTTGGTGTCACACATTTATATATATAAAAATTTTATCCTGGTTATGTATGATTTCTGAAGATTCTTTATGATAACTATTTTAATAATTTTTTGTCTTCGGTGACAACTAACCTTTTTTTAATAATGTTTTTGTTTTCTAAGATTACATTCAGATTAGTGGATTTAAAAGTATTAAATACAGAGGTTCGTTATTGGAAGGAGAGAAGTTGCTTATTGGAAATGTGAAACAATTCTTAAAAAGGTCATCTCTGATATTAACAATATATAACTGACTACATGAAAAGATCATGTTGGATACAACACATCATTGTGGCTGAGTGTGTGAACTCGATCCAGCAATGTTAGGACATCGTTTCTGATTATTCCCTTCTTGATGACATAGACGACATCTCAACCTTTTCCCTTGTTCTTGAGGCCAATCCATCTCATTTCGTATCCTATTGGTCTTCGGTCTTCCCTGTGGTCGTAATCTACTGATGTCAGGAATCAGTATGGGCTGGTCTTCAGGCATTGGGAAATATCGAAACTCCCCAACATGCGTCCATGGCGTAGCATAACAGTTAGCAATGACCTCTAATCGGTATACTAGATCAACATAAGCTTCCCATGATACGTTCACAGACGCACATGCTGCGATGACATGTGCGCATGGAAACCTTAATGCCTGAAACATTCCACACTGACATTGTTTTGCTTCTAGAAGTACCACTACTTTTTCACCGTTGTTACCTGTGATGGGGTTACAACGCTCTTGAACTTCAAATCACGAGTCTTCCCGACGGAATAGACACACTCGATAACCGGAAGCTTCTTCAATGTTCTTGTCAATATCTCGTTGAAAGTTTTTTCCAAATCTTAGCCCCTGTTGAATCCCATCCGAGGCTAGTTTTTGTCTATCAATGAAGTAATTGACACAACGATAAAATGTATCCTAAAATAGGGCAGTAATTGGTAACTTGCGAAGCCCCTTGAAGATGCCATTTATACACTCCACAATGTTTGTGGTCATGTGTCCGTACCTCTTCCCCCCGTCATATGCCAGTGTCCATTTCTCTTTTGGAATCTTCATCATATAATCATACACTTCTTGGTTAGCCTTGCAGATTTCTTCGTAACGTGCCTCAAACCTTCGTTGATCTGGCTCATATGCTACATAAATATGATCACAGGTCATAGAAATTATATTTTTATTTACATTAAAATAGTAAACATCAATGACGACATTGCTTACCAAGCCTCGTGATTACATTCTTCATAGCCTCATTATAGAAGGTTTTGCGCACGTTACTAGAAATGTGTCTGATGCAGTATCAATGATGTGCATTTGGGGGCCTCCATGAATCAGGATCCACATTGATTGCCCTATGTCGATCAGATATCAAACAGACACCTTGAATGCGTGTGAAATGGTTGCTGATGCATGCCAAAAACCAACTCCAAGATTCATAGTTTTCATTCTCCACTATTGCAAATGCAAGCGTAAGTGGTGAACAGTTCCCATCTTGGGTTGCCGCAATCAACAATACGCCCTTATACTTTCTGGATAGAAATGTTCCATCAATTTTTATGAACTGTTTACTAAAACAAAATGCGGAAATACATGGGAGGAATGCCCAGAATAACCGATGAAATTGAACTTGAGATTGATCCAATCGATTATCTTCAAACACACATTCCTTCGTATTTATATGGTATAAAACTTGGTTGTTGTGGCTCAGTATGACTAATAATTGTGGCAACACCCAATACGAGTCATCCCAATCACCAAGACCTTCACAATTGCCTTCTGTTTCACCATCCATGCCTTGTTATAAGAAATCTTATAACCGAAAGTTTGAAGTATCCTCTCTTTCACAAGGGATATAGGAACATATTGACAGGTCCTAATCATCTGGATGATAATAGTTGACACAAATTCGGCATCCAAAGAAGTGTGATCTTGTGTCAAGTTTGGTTGAACATAAGAATGAGCTGCCTCAATCTTTGAAATTCTCCATCCACCAAATGCAATGTCTGGAATCTCCCTCAACCGGAATCTACAGTCTTCATCAAATTTATCACACCTTATGACGTATTTTTTTCGACATGATGCCTCAAATACATATCTACAATGCCTATCAATATGAAATATTTGTAATAATCTCTTCAACGCATCATTAATTGGAAAATCCCTTCCATTATATAATGTTTTGTCCAACTCACTAAACCTGTCCACTATAACTCCATGAAACTTTGTTGCAGGTGTTAGAACATTGTTGTCGAATTCAGGTACATGTTCCATTGCTTCGGACCAAGATTTAAAGGGTGGTGGATGATTTATTGTTGGTTGAGAATGTTCTTGAACTACTCTATTTCGCGAAACTACTACCCTATCTTCTCCAACTCCCTCCTCATCTCCAGCTCCCTCCCCATAATCATTGTCTTCTCCGTCTGTTCCATCATTATTAAATTCCTCATCTGAAGAATGATTTATATGTAAATCTGGAAGATCATCTAAGTTTTCCTCCTCCGCAATAAGGCGAACATCCTCAATTTCTTGGGATGATGCTTCTTCAACAACTATTTGTGCATGTCTACGACATCGAACATTTTGATGTTGTTGTACATTAGAAACTTCAACATATAAATCTATCATTGCACCATCAGACCGTTGGGAAAATAAAGTTCCCGCTTGGACCCAGTGCTCATCAGCAGCCAATGGACAAGCAAGATGCCATAACGTGGTAGGGAATTGAAAATGTCTATAACTAATAGACTTTATCTCCTGATGAGGACCGAGATTTAAGCAACCACGAATTCTATATTGAAGATCAGTTATGGTTACACAATCAGATGTGTTAACCATAGATGTTGGTTGTATACTATAAGAAGCTCCTTGATTGGTTTGAATAACCTTTCCATAGCAGTAAACACAAGCCAACATGTCTCTCTACATGAAAAATGTTTACTGATCACTGAATATGTCAATAATGTTTTGTTACGTGTTAAATAACATTTTTTATCTTCTTTAAGGTATTTTAGTACTTCATGAAGTAAATATCAATCATCTAAAGCATATCCCCCGGGAGTGTCAAACCAGGAGTGCAGCAAGGCCCGTTGTCATGTACCAGGATACCCCGGGTCAGGCCCGAAACTCCTTGTTGGGGCTTTCACCCCTAGGTACAGCTGTGCTAGAGCCATATCCACTTGTAGTATCCAGACAGGGATTTAATTGCTTAGATAATGACATAAACTTTTATGCACCAAAATTTTAAAACATTCCTAAATTAAGTCACTAAGGTTTTGTAGAACAATTTTTAACATTCCTAAATATATGTTAAATGATCTCTAAAAAATAAGATTCATTACAGTGCTGGTTAATCACTACTTATGTTTCGGTCACTACTTAAGTGCTAGTTAATCACTACTTAAGTGCTGGTTAATCACTACTTAAGTGCTGGTTAATCAGTTAGGAGTTGGTCATTCACCACTTAATCATCCCTTAATATTTACTTAATTACCCCTTAATCATCCCTTAATCATTAGTTAATGACCCCTTAATCGTCAGTTAATGAACCCTTAATGTAACGTCCCGGACCCAGGTGCCACGCAATGGGTGCCCCGAGCCCGGTTCGCACGTGACCTCAAGCGCATTTCCCCAAACGCCAGAGGCTTCCGACTAGCAACGAGGGCCCAGGTCTGATAGTGGGGAAACTATGCCCTCATTTGTCAAAGTGTAGCGCAGCGGAATACAGAATAAACATACAACGACAGCGGAAGAAGTAAACATACACAACTGAAATAAACTACAGCAGTGGATATAACGAATAGTACAAGAGTGATAATGCTACATGTTTCAAGTCCTATAAAAACAGCCAGAACATGTTATACATCAATACAGTACAACAAAATACAGAGTACAACAAAACAAGAAAAACAACTGGTAGTAGCATCGCGAGCCTAGGCTCGGTCCCATGCCCTCCTACTCCTCAACAATAGTCATGTACCTATATAGGGACACTTGCCCCTATCTACACCTGCAAAAACGTAATCTGTTTGGGCCGAAAAGCATGACCCAAACAGGGTGTGAGAAATATGTCTCAGTAGGCACCCACCAAAGGCCCGTGCCCAACTGCGTGTAAGCATGCAACAAAAGTGTTCAATAGTAAAATTCAATAAGGTAAGCAATACTAAAAAGTAACTAAATTAACAATTAAATTGCCATTTTATTATTCATTTAATTCATTATACACTAGAAATCACCACAGTGCATTTCTAAAAAAAACAGTCCACGTCCTCAGACAAGCAAAATATTACCCTCGGGTAAGCAGAATCCAACCCGAAGGTATTGCCCTCAGGTCGAAACAAAAATTTCCCTCAGGCGTAGGAAGTGTCGCCCTCAGGAGAAATACTACAGCCCTCGGGCTAAATAGTTCAGTGCCCTCAGGCTAATCACAACAACACCCTTAGGAAAAATACAACAACGCCCTCAGGCTAAATAAGTAACTGGGCCATGCCCAACAGGTAAACAAGCAGTAACAAGCAATTCCTCTCAAGGAAATTCTACAAATACTACTTTAAAGACATACCCTCGGGTATCTTGGCCAAATGGTTAAACAGTGAAACACACCCCGAGGGTGGTTCTGGATCTAAGAAACGATCCCAACCAGATTTTATTATCACAATTTAACCACCTATGCAATTCTAGGCATTAAATATAGCAACGACCTCAGCCACACGACACCCCAACATGGTTTCGTGGAACAAAAACACACAAAAACGCACGACAGTTGGAAAATAAACACTAAGCCACCTACCTTATACGTCAACGAGCGTTATACCTGAATGCCGACTCCTGAAATGCCCAAGAACGGCGTAGATCTAACAAAGAACAAAACCCATTCAAATGTAAATAACTTACATTAGGAGAAGAATTAGTAAGAATGGTACCAGGAGAGGGGAGGGCTTACCCGTGCGGTTCCAACGAGATCGTCCGAAGCCGAAACGGATTCCAGACGAACGCCTGGTGGATCTTCAAAGATCCGACCTCCTCCTTTGACTCCAAAATGGTTCAAGAGTCTCCTCTGCCAAATGAGGAGGCTACTGCCTGTTTTAAGCCAAAAAAGAAAATTACACGGTGTGTACTTCTGAGTACACGACGTGTACTTCTTTCATTTAACTGTTCATTTGGAGACACCGCCACACTGTTCATCCGTCGACCGGAGTACACGACATGTACTCCTGAGTACACGGCGTGTACTGTCTCCCAGCTGGCGGTGACTCCACCGCCTTACTGTTTAAGCCTGCCGACTGACTACATGGCGTGTAAGGTACCACTACACAGCGTGTAGTCGGTTCCTACACCCCTCGTCGCCGACATGGCTACACGCCCCGTGTACTCATCCCAACACAGCCAAAAGTACATGGCGTGTGGATAAATTACACGGCGTGTAGTTCCAAAATTCCGCATTTTTCCCCATTTTCCATATTTTCTCAAAAACACTTAAGGAAAAGGAAAAAGAAGAATCCCATACCTCAAAAATAAGAACCGGGTTCTTACAAACTCCCCCCCTTATAGAAATTCTTCCCCGAATTTCCCTTCCAAGGGTGGTAAAGATAAAGCTCAGAATAGATCTGGCCACTGAGCACGTACGTCGGCCTCCCGCTCCCAGGTCTTGTTCTGCACTCGACCATGCTGCCATAGCACCCGTACGAGAGGAACTGACCGGCCTCGAAGAACCTTCGTGCTCCTTTCAATGATACAAATCAGATGTTCCTCAAAGGACGCATCATGTTGAAGCTCAACCTCCTCAGGATGAAAGGTGTGAGACAGGTCTGAATGGTAGCGACGCAACTGAGACATGTGGAAGACATCGTGCATGGCTCGGTACTGCTGCGGTAACTGCAACCGATAGGCAACCAGCCCGATTCTCTCCAGAATCTTAAATGGTCCCACATACCTCGGTGAAAGCTTACACTGTCTCCTGATCCTTTTGTGTCCCAACCTCGGTGAAACACGTAGAAAAACCTGATCCCCAACCACGAACTCCAAAGGTCGTCTGCGGCGATCAGCATAAGACTTCTGACGAGACTGTGTGGTAGACATCTGCTTCCGAATCAACTGGACCTGCTCAGATGTCTCCTGTATGAGCTGTGGCCCCAGTAAAGTAGCCTCACCTGCCTCTAACCAGCACAAGGGTGATCGGCATGGCCTACCATATAAAGCCTCGTATGGTTCCATCTCAATAGTCGCCTGAAAACTATTTTTATATGCAAACTCAACTAAGGGTATATGCTTCTACCAAGAGCCCCCAAAGTCTAGGACGCATGCGCGCACATATCCTCTAGCACCTGTATCGTCCGCTCTGACTGGCCATCTGTCTGAGGGTGGTATGCTGTGCTCAGAAGCACCTGTGTACCCAGTGCCCTCTGAAAACTCTGCCAGAAACGAGATGTAAAGCTGACGTCCCTATCTGAAATGATAGAACGAGGGACCCCATGAAGACGTACGATCTCTCAGATATATAGCCTTCTGAGCTCGTCAACACCGAAGGTCTCCTTGATCAGAAAGAAGTGATCTACCTTCGCGATTCTATCCACAACAACCCACACGGAGTCATTGCCTCGAGGTGACCTCGAAAATCCCATCATGAAATCCATCGTGACATCATCCCATTTCCACTCTGGAATGGGCAACTGCTGTAACAACCCAGTTGGTCTCTGATGCTCTGCCTTCACCTGCTGACAGGTGGAACATCTCATAACAAACCCAGTTATCTCTCTCTTCATACCCAGCCACCAGTGCTGACGCCTCAAGTCACGGTACATCTTGGTGACCCCGGGATGAACTGCCTAAGATGAAGCATGAAACTCCCGCATCAGATCCTCGCGTATATCCCCTGGAACCCATACTCATCCATGGAAACGCAAAACCTCATCATCGCCTATCATCCAACTGGAAGGAGGGTCCCCACTTGCCATCGACTCCCATAGAACTAGGCCTTCTGAAACCGATAGCTGCCTCATCCTCACTCTGTCCAGGAGGGTAGAAGTCACAGCTAATGAGGAAAGATAAGTATGCCCCTGACTATCATGCACCTCCAGATGCATCTCAGAGAACAAATCCATGAGCTCCCACTCACCACTGAACTCTTGCACTGCCTGTATCTGAGTCTTTCTTCTCAGTGAATCAGCTACTGCATTACCTTTACCAGGTGTATAGGAAAGCTCAAAATCGAAGGACTGTAGGTACTCAACCCACCTTCTCTGTCTCAGATTCAGGTCACGCTAGGTAAAGATATACTTGAGGCTTTTGTGGTCGGTGAGAACCACAAAATGCTCTCCCAACAGATAGTGTCTCCAACAGTGCAACACATGAACAACTGCAGCCAACTTGAGATCATGCGTCAGGTAATTCCTCTCATGTGGCCTCAACTGCCGAGACCCGTACACAACAACTCGGTCGCCTTGCATCAAAACGGCTCCCAGCCCAATCCCTGATGCATCACAGTAAAATGTAAAGATCTTCCCCTGCTCTGGGAGTATCAGGATCGGTGCTGATGTCAACCTTCCCTTCAGGTCCTAAAAAGCTGTCTCGCAAGCTTCCGACCAAATGAACTTCACCCCCTTCTTAGTCAGACCTATCAACGGTTCTGCTAAGCGGGAAAAGTCCTATATGAAGCGTCTGTAATAACCAACCAACCCTAAGAAACTCCGTATCTCAAAAACGTTCTTAGACTGCTCCTAAGAAACTACTGCTCTCACCTTCTCTGGGTCTACTGGAACTCCTGCCTCTGAGATAATGTGACCCAAGAAGTGAATCCAGTCCATCCAAAAGTGGCACTTTGAGAGCTTAGCATATAGCTGATGCTCTCTTAGTGTACTCAATACGATCTCAAGATGGGTGGCATGGTCGTGTCGAGTGTGAGAGTACACCAAGATGTCGTCCAGGAATACTACCACAAATGAATCAAGATACGGATGGAACACATGATTCATCAGAGCCATGAAAACTGCTGGCACATTCATGAGTCTGAATGGCATAACCAAGTACTCATACAGACCATATCTGCTCTGAAAATATATAAGAAGTATATCCAATGGTCTCACGCGCAGCTGATGATATCTAGATCTCAAGTCAATCTTCGAGAACACTCGTGCTCCATGAAGCTGATCAAACAGATCATCTATCCTTGGCAAGGGATATCGGTTCTTAACCGTCAACTGGTTCAGCTTCTGATAATCCACACAAAGTCTAAGGGTACTGTCCGCCTTTTTCATAAAAAGGACCGAAGAACCCCAAGGAGAAGTACTGGGTCGGATAAAACCCTTCGCCTGCAGCTCCTCTAACTGCCTCTTGAGCTCCTGCAACTCAGGCGTGACCATCCTATAAGAAGGAATGGACACCGGTGCTGCTCCTGGCACTATCTCAATAGAGAAATCCACCTCACGCTCCGGAGGTAGACCTGAAAAGTCGTCTGGGAAGACATCCATGAAACGATCAACAACTGGAGGGAAATCTGTCTGACAAGTCCCCTGATCATCCAGATATAAACTCGCAATCTGGGTTGTGACTCCACCTCACCCATGATGCTCTGGTCCAGCTTGACTCGCCTGAACATCCCATTCACCCTTGTATAGAAACTCTATGCCCTATGGTGACGTGAAACGCACCCTGCGACGATAGCAGTCTACAAAGGCTCGAAAAGGAACCAACCAGTGCATCCCGAGAATGACGTCATAGCTCGTCATCTCCAAGAAATAGAGGTCCCAAAGGAAGTGACACCCTCCAACCTCAAGGGGGCACTCCTTACACTGACGCACACCAGCTATCCTAGTCCCCAACGGAGTGTATAGCGTCATGATATCAGAAGAATTAGAAACACTGAGCCCAAGACTCTCCACTATGAGTACATATATGAAACTATGCGTAGCACCCGTATCAAAAAGTACCGAAGACAAGACAAAAGCTACTAGAATAGTACCTCTGACTGTAGAAAGTCTGGGATCCTGCTCCTGCTGGGTCTATTGCACCGCATATGCCTGCCCAGTGCCGTGGCCCTGCGACACAGCCTGGCTACCCTGAGCTGTCCCGCCCTGCTGCCTCTATGATCCTGGTGTATGGCTACCACGACCACGACCACCATCTCTGCCTGCACGCCCTAACGTATTCCAGTTCCCTGACTGGTAAGAAGCCACTGGTCCTTCTCCCGCACGCGAAGTTTGCACAGAACCCCTCTCACTAGCCACTGGTAGAAACGCCCTGCAAAAGCGCTGCAGATGACCCATCTTGCCATAAGCTCGACACTCCACTGGGTCTCGTGGACACTGAGGTCTCTTGTGCCCCTATCTGCCACACTGGTAGCACCTGACCGGTCCACCTGAAGAAGCTGCCTGGCTGGTACTGCTGCCCTGAGAGAATTCCATCTGTCTCTTCCTCTTGCCAGCAGAAATAATACCAGTAAATGGTGCTGAATCGCCCTGGCCCACACCACTTGATTCCCGCAGGTTCCTCTCTATAATCAGTGCCTGATTCACAATCGTGTGTATAGTAGGAAACCTGAAAACATTCACCAGCACTTGTATTTCATACCGAAGACCATCCTCAAAACGTCTAGCTCTCAACATCTCATCACCCACTAACACGGGTGCAAAACGCTGAAGCTCCGTAAAACGAGCAGAATAGTCCCTCACCGACATGGAACCCTATTGTAGATTCATGAAATCTCAAGCTCTGTCTTCCCTCAGCATCTCAATAAAGAAGAAGTCATAGAAGACTGCCTGAAAATCTTCCCACGACATGTCTCTGTGATGCTTTGACTGGGTGGTAACATCCCACCACCTCTTGGCGGAATCACGCATCATGTAAGTTGCGAGCTTGACCCTCTGCCATGGAGGCGTCTCAAGATGCTCGAAAATAGTTTGCATCAACCCCAACCAAGACTTCGTATCCTGTGGTCCGCCATCCCCTGAAAACGTAGGCGGATGCTGCTGTTGAAAGATACGTGTCAGCTCGGCCATAGATGTGGCAGCCTGCGGTGCTCCCTGAAAGGTCTGCATAAACCGCATAAAACCTTCACAGAACTGCGCCTCCACGCCTGTGTCCAGTATAACAATTGGTGTTGCATCTGGCTCTACTGGTGGATCAACTGGTAGCCCATGGCCCACCATCTCCAGAGTATAATCGTCTCCGCTCTCCTGGAAAACAACTCGCAGTCGTCTAGGCGGCATGACACTACAAGGTCAAAAGCACGCCTCAGATTCAAGATTATTAAGACTAAAAGTGAAGTAACCACAAAGGGAATAAGAGGAAGAAGGCTTTCAAAATTGAAAAAACAAGACTACACAACATGTACAATGACTACATGACGTGTACTTGACTTCCCTTCCCCTACCCGGGTCCTTCCACACGGCTAAGCCACACGACTTCCGTCGAACAAAACTACACGACGTGTATAATATCTACACGGCGTGTATGGTGTTATTTTCCAACTGCTCGTATCATCTGTGACACGGCCGATTACTCGGTCTTTACACCACACTGTGTGTTACACCCTCACACGACGTGTACACCATCCCGTTTCCCAGCCACACAGCTAACTCCACACTGTCTGTCCTTGGACAAGACTACACGGCGTGTCCCACAGGTACACAGCGTGTTTAGGGAGAGGTGACATCGGCCCGTGTTGTTAGTTACACGGCCGAGTCCCTAGGTCACACTACACAGCGTGTCTATTATTGACACGACGTGTTCTGTCAAGGAGTTCACCGACCCGTGTTGTTAGTTACACGGTCGGACTCCGGGTCACACTTCACGACATGTACATGAACTACATGGCGTGTTTTACCCAAGCCCTTACCTACCCCGTGTCGCCGCCCACACGGTTTGTGACACGGGAAGAGACTACATGGCGTGTACTCGGGGTACACGGTGTGTACTCAAAAAGTTCATTTTTCTTCCCAAATAGAAGAACACACACGTCATGTATGAGGTCCTACAAGGAGTGTATTCTGGGTTTTCCGGACAGTATGCCTCAGAAACTTCCCTGGAACCCAGAAAATACTAAAAACTAACACCTAAATGTCAAATTCCGATCCGTGAGGGCCTATACTCCCCACGAATCAAAGTTTGACATCTTATCTGTGTTATAACCAATAAATAGTCAATGATCCACCAAATTCCAGTCAATGGGGGCCCATACTCCCCAAAAACCAAAGTTTGGCGTCCATTCTATAAACAAGCTCAAACAAACATACCATATCACAAGGTAGGTATTTATCAAGCAGCTATCACAATAACATTCTTTATTAACACATTAACTATCACAACAACATGCAAATTATAATGCACCTACGTGGCATGGAAACTATGAATGGAATGTGATATCTAGCATGTGCCTATATGATGCATGAGATGGCATACCCGAATCTCATCGGGTTGAAACTAAATAGTACCCACAAATAAAATATAAACTGCACAATCTCAAAGTGCGTCACCCAACAGTGAAAACATATCAACCGTAAAATTGCAAAATCAACAAAATTGAAAAACACGAGGTAGACCGGCTTTTCCCTATACACCGGTTAGCTATGCTCGGGCACAACTTATTACCAACTACCGTTCTGTCCTATCCCTGACTACGACTCCAAATAGTAAGTCAAAGAAAAGAACCCCTCTAATACCACTTTGTAACGTCCCAGACCCGGGTGCCATGTAACGGGTGCCCCGAGCCCGGTTCACACATGACCTCAAGCGCATTTCCCTAAACGCCAGAGGCTGCCGACTAGAAACGAGGGCCCAGATCTGATAGTGGGGAAACTATGCCCTTATTTGTCAAAGTTTAGCGCAACAGAATACAGAATAAACATACAACGACAACGGAAGCAGTAAACATACACAACTGAAATAAACTACAGTAGTAGACATAACTAATAGTGCAGGAGTGATAATGATACATGTTTCAAGTTCTATGAAAACAACCAGAACATGTTATACATCAATATAGTACAACAAAATACAGAGTACAACAAAACAAGAAAAACAGTTGGCAACAGCATCGCGAGCCTAGGCTCGGTCCCAAGCCCTCCTACTCCTCAGTAATATTCAAGTACCTGTATAGGGACTCTTGCCCCTATCCACACCTGCAGAAACGTAATCTGTTTGGGCCGAAAAGCATGACCCAAACAGGGTGTGAGAAATCTGTCTCAGTAGGCACCCACCAAAGGCCCGTACCCAACCGCGTGTAAGCATCCAACAAAAGTGTGCAATAGTAAAATGCAATAAGGTAAGTAGTACTAAAAAGTAACTAACTTAACAATTAAATTTCCATTTTATTATTCATTTAATTCATTATACACTAGAAATCACCACAGTGCATTTCTAAACAAGACAGTCCACGTCCTCAGACAAGAAAAATCTTACCCTCGGGTAAGCAGAATCCAACCCGTAGGTATTTCCCTCAAGCCGAAACAGAAATTTCCCTCAGGCGTAGGAAGTGTCGCCCTCAGGCACGAAAGGTTTCCCTCAGGTGAAAAACTACAGCCCTCAGGCTAAATAGTGCAGTGCCCTCAGGCTAATCACAACAACACCCTCAGGCCAAATACAACAATGCCCTCAGGCTAAACAAGTAACCGGGCCCTTCCCAATAGGTAAACAAGCAGTAACAAGTAATTCCTATCAAGGAAATTCTACAATTACTACTTTAAAGGCATACCCTCGGGTATCCTGGCCAAACGGCTAAACAGTGAAACACACCCCGGGGGTGGTTCCAGATCCAAGAAATGATCCCAACCAGAATTTTATTATCACAATTTAACCACCTATGCAATTCTAGGAATTAAATATAGCAACGACCTCAGCCACACGACACCCCAACATAGGTTCGTGGCACAAAAACACACAAAAACGCACGACAGTTGGAAAATAAACACTAATCCACCTACCTTATACGTCAACGAGCGTTATACCTGAACGCTGACTCATGAAATGCCCAAGAATGACGTAGATATGACGAATAACAAAACCCATTCAAACGTAAATAACTTACGTTAGGAGAAGAATTGGTAAGAACGATACCAGGAGAGGGGAGGGCTTACCCGTGCGGTTCCAACAAGATCGTCCGAAGCCGAAACAGATTCCAGACGAACGCCCAGTGGATCTTCAATGACCCGGACTCCTCCTTTGGCTCCAAAATGGTTCAAGAGTCTCCTCTACCAAATGAGGAGGCTACTGCCTGTTTTAAGCTGAAAAATAAAAGTACACAGCGTGTACTTCTGAGTACACGGCGTGTACTTCTTTCATTTAACTGTTCATTTGGCGGCACCACCACACTGTTCATCCGTCGACCTAAGTACACGACATGTACTCCTGAGTACACGGTGTGTACTGCCGCCCAGCTGGTGGCAACTCCACCGCCTTACTGTTTAATCCTGCCGACTAACTACACGGCGTGTAAGGTACCACTATACGGCGTGTAGTCGGTTCCTACACCCCTCGTCGCCGACATGGCTACACGCCCCGTGTACTCATCCCAACACGGCCAAAAGTACACGGCGTTTGGATAAAGTACACAGTGTGTAGTTCCAAAATTCAACATTTTTCCCCATTTTCCATATTTTCTCAAAAACACATAAGGAAAAGGAAAAAGAAGAAGCCCATACCTCAAAAATAAGAACCGGGTTCTTACACTTAATCACCCCTTAATCATCCCATAATCATCCCTAGTTAATGACCCCTTAATCACCCCTTAATTGTTAGTTAATCACCCCTTAATCACCCATTAATCATTAGTTAATCACCCATTAATCACCCATTAATCGTTATTTAATCACCATTAAACATTCCTTAATTACCCCTTAATCATCCCCTAATCATTCCTTAATCGTGAGTTAATGACCCCTTAATCACCCATTAATCATTACTTAATCACCCCTTAATTGTTAGTTAATCACCCCTTAACATTACTTAATTACCCCTTAATTATCACTTAAACATTCCTTAATTACCCATTAACCATCCCCTAATCATTCCTTAATCATTAGTTAATGACCCCTTAATCACCCCTTAATCGTTAGTTAATCACCCCATAATCGTTAGTTAATCGCCCCTTAAACATTCCTTAATTACCCCTTAATCATCACTTAAACATTCCTTAATTGGCCCTTAACCATCCCCCAATCATTCCTTAATCATTAGTTAATGACCCCTTAATCACCCCTTAATCGTTAGTTAATCACCCCTTAAACATTCCTTAATTACCCCTTAATCATCACTTGATCATTCCTTAATTACCCCTTAATCATCCCCTTAACCCCTTAATCACTCCTTAATTACCCATTCATTCCTTAATTACCCCTTAATTAGTTAATGACCCCTTAATCACCCCCTTAATCGTTAGTTAATCACCCCTTAAACATTCCTTAATTACCCATTAATCATCACTTAAACATTCCTTAATTACCCCTTAACCATCCCCTAATCATTCCTTAATCATTAGTTAATGACCCCTTAATCACTCCTTAATCATTAGTTAATCACCCCTTAATCGTTAGTTAATCACCCCTTAAACATTCCTTAATTACCCCTTAATCATCACTTAATCATTCTTTAATTACCCCTTAATCGCCCCCTTAACCCCTTAATCACTCCTTAATTACCCCTTCATTCCTTAATTACCCCTTAATTAGTTAATCACCCCTTAATCACTCTCTTAATCGTTAGTTAATCACCCCTTAAACATTCCTTAATTACCCCTTAATCACCCCTTAAACATTCCTTAATTACCCCTTAATCACCCATTAATCATCCATAGTTAATTACACCTTTAATCATGACTTAATTATTCCTTAATCACCATTTAATTATTCTATAATTATCTCTAAAATATTAATAAATTATTATTATCCCTAATTATCATTCATTAATAATATTATATTATACATACTTTAATCTAACATTAAATAAATTATCCCTAATCATCATTCATTAATAATATTAAATTACATATACCTTAATCTAACATTAAATATTAACTAATTAAAACATTAATAATATAACTATTTATTTCTTTTCTTTAAATAACTACCTACTACATACTTAAATATTTAAAATTAACTAATTACAATTAAATAAATAAATAACTTTAAAATAAAAAAATACCTCTAAATGAAGCTTTACACAAAAATCTTGTACTACTTGTGTCTCCGGAAGCACCACGAAGGAAAACTCAACTTAGAGAGAGGATCTCTCAAAATTTTAGAGAGAAGAGGGATTTGTGAGTGAGGGAGGATGGGTGGGGAGGCTCCCTTTTATAGGGATTTTTTTGGCGAAAGCGACATCTGGGAAGCCACCTTCAGCCATTTCAAACATGAAAGGCAGCTCTGCCAAAACCGCCTTTCGCAGAAAACAATTCGAAAGGCGGGCACTGGTGTGCCGCCTTTCGTTTCCCCAAAGGCGCAAGGCAGTTTCTGGTGAACCGCCTTTGGCCCGGCGGAAACTGAACCGAAGGTGGCACACCATGTGCCGCCTTTAAGATGTAAAAAAAAATATTTTTAACCTGGTGGTATTTTTAAAATTATTTTTTTGAATAAATGTAAAAAAAACTCGACTTGTATTGGTTATGTAATAGTAATGTGAGAAGTACATTGGTTATGTGATGGTGGATTTAGAAATGCATTACCTAGGTGAAGGTAATAAGGAAACATAGGAGGTTTCTGAAGGTATCATATGATTTCTATAGCTACCTAAATGTCATTTATGATTTACACAACCTCTGTAAAGGTAATGAGGGAGTTTTGAAGGATGTGTATAGCTAAAATTAACTGTGTTGCGCCATGTAAAGGTGATGAGGCGATGCATAAGGTGATGAAGTGATGCGTAAACATGATTTAAGGTGCTGCAATCAATTGGCTTTGAATCGATCTAGATTTGTTCATTAATTAGATCACATGAAATCGATCAGGACTTATTCATACGGTTAACCATTGAGGTATTCATGTGGTCGATCCAGGTTATAAGACATGCAGTCAATCCATTGCTATGGTGTTCATGTTGTCGATCCAGCTTATAATACCTTCCATGTTTCTATCACCTAGAATAAAATACCATTCATTTGGTTCCACTATAGATCCAAGTTTTCCTGACACTAATAGGAATTATCCATCAAAGCAGTTTGATGACACAAAGGCATGGGGAATCCCTTCCACTGGGGAAAACCATATGAAAGGAAGAAATGATCATCTGGTAAATTAATACATTGAAATTTCTAGATTCTTTAAGGGAAACTCACATAGATCCCCATGTAGATCAATAGGTAAAATAAAAAAAATTTAATTACCAATGGATCAATTCTAGAATCATATACTAAGAAATTGCATAAATGAAGAAGATTGGATCTAGTTTTGTAGAAGTAGAGGATGACAGTAGCATTGGATGGGTTAAAAAGAGTGGATTACTAGAGTGAAATGGTAGGGTATCTAGACATGGCACTGACATCAACAATAAACCTGATGATGTATCTAGACCTAATTATGATCAAGATCTTACCCTTCTCCTCCATTTCTAAGACTGTCTCATCGAACCAGAAACAAAATGGTTGTGTAGGGATGGGAAATTATACGGTAGGTACTGAATCTCAAAAAAGGGAATGAAAAGAGTGTAAATATAGGAAATAAATTTCTATGGGAAATCAATTTGGAAGAACCTATGGGAAAATACAATATAGGAACAGTAATGATGTTTTTATTACAATGTACTCCTTAGGAGGATGTTGATGGGTAAAATATGTTTTATAAATTATAGGTAAGAGATGATTTATAAAATATGTACTCTTTTACCTATGGTTACGGTAATTCAATTTAACATATTCTAAACAAATTTTCTGAAGACATTTTTGATAAAGTAGGTAAATTGAAATGTGTATGAAGTTTCAAATCAAAATAGTATACACTATAGTGGAATCCATTTTTATGATGAGGTGACTAGGCTTAATCCTTTAGTCACCTATCATCATGGAAGGAAAAACTGTTAAGGAGTGAAATTGATTAATATAATACTACATATTAGGAATTATCAAAAATTCCAAAAAATAGAAAATAAAAGGTACCTGAAGTCCGAGGTTCATGGATTAGGTGATGCTACTTTAAAAAACATGATGCCTTCGAAGTAAAAATTAGGTACAAAAAACCTAATGCGGCCCCAGGTAATGAAATGAAAAAAGTTGAAAATTAAATATCAAATCCATAAATTGGAAGAATATTAAATTTAAGGATAAGGAATAGTAAAAAAAATTATTAAATTGTATTCCCTTGGAGGATATTAATGGGTAAAAGATGTTTTATACAATATAGGTATGATATATTTTATACAATATATACTATTTTACACATGGTAATGTAAATTCAATCTAACTCATTCATAACATATTTTCAGATCAAAATAGTAGACACTGTAGTGAAATCCATAGTTGTGATGAGGTGACTAGGCTTATGCATTCTATTGCCTATATTCATGGTACGAAAAATTATTAAGGAGTTTAATTGATTAATATAATACTGCATATTTGGAATTGTAAAAAATTACAAAAAAATAGAAAATAAATGGTACCTGGAGCTTGAGATTTAGGGATTAGGTGATGCTTCTTTGAATATCTTTATTCCTTTTAAGTCAAAATGAGGTACAAAAAAACTTAATGTGACTATAGGTAATCCCCTGCACCTCGGAAAACCATAGGAAAGGAAGAAATGATCATCTGGGTAAAATATATTTTATACAATATAGGCATGAGATGTTTTATACAATATATACTCTTTTTACATATGGTTATGGTAATTCAATATAACTAATGATTAACATATTTTCTAAATAATTTTTTTGATAAGGTAGGTAAATTGAAATGTGTATGATATTTCAGATCAAAATAGTAGACACTGTAGTGGAATCCATAGTTGTGATGAGGTGACTAGGCTTAATCATTCGATTTCCTATATTCATGGTAGGAAAAATTATTAAGGAGTTAAATTGATTAATATAATACTGCATATTAGGCATTGTAAAAAATCACAAAAAAATAGAAAATAAATGGTACCTAGAGTTCGAGCTTCAGGGATTAGGTGACACTTCTCTAAATAACTTTATTCCTTCTAAGTAAAAATGCGGTACAAAAAACCTTAATGTGGCTATAGGTAATGAAATGATAAAAGGTTAAATTGAAGTATCAAATCCTTAAATTGGATGAAGAGGAAATTTACACAAATCATTTTCATGGATAGGGATCAAAAATTTGGTAGGTCTATGTGTCGTACCTGTCCACAACATTTTTTCTTCCTAATGGGGTGAATCTATGCTGGATAAATAATGAATTTGGATACATAGGTGTATCATGAAGGTATCACGAAGGAATGGTTGAAGAGAGAGACATGGGGTTTTAAAATATAAAAGGAGGTGATAATTGATGGAAGAAGAGCTTGAATTATGAAAAACCGGGATGGGGATATGGATTGGTGGGGAGTCAAGGAGTGTTGGTGTTGGTGGCCTTGAACTAACTACTTTGTACTTTATTCATTAATAAATACCTTATCACATCTTGAATATTCTTCTACATGACAATGCATGTGATAATTTCCTAAGGATAACTATTGCACTAAAAGTCATAGTGGATACCTGCTATGATAAGAACCCGGCAGTGCCATAACACTCTTCTTGAATATATGTTCTATGGATAGATGATGTTATTTGAGGGACACAAATAATACAGACCATTAGGGGTGAGGACTCATAAAAAATTGAGGCACCTTCTCATGGTGTGCGCCCTTGGTAATATCCAGGAGGATATTATGAGGACGATACCCACCAGTAGGAAATCAAAATTTCATAGTGTCATTGGATGTTCCTATCCACGGAAGTGTGTATTGTTCCTTAGAATTTAAGAGTATTATTAATGGGTATTAAAATTCGTAAACTTATATGTATTGAAGAAAACCGTGACGACACACTGTTCGCAGCAAGGAAGGATATGTTGGGTGCATCATGGGTAATACTGCATTAATAGATAATACGAGAAAGGATTTGTCCCTTCTGTTCCATAATGAAAGTAGATATATCAGGCCCTTTGATGGAATTGATATAGCCTAAATAAATCCATGGTCGTGATAAGGAATGGGTGAGTTCAATTCCATAAAGTCAATGAAATAATAATCAAGCACATGGGTTGATGGAACTAGCATGAAAATCGCTTGATTTGAGATACCAAAACAAAGGGATTACATTACATGGTAAACGTTCGTAGGAGGTGACATGTCATTGCAGCGTTAACTTATTACTCTATGGGTGCCTTGGCGTGTTTCTAGACGCTAACCTTGAAATTTAGGTAGGATCTGCCTAATGCCACTTAGAAAGAGGCCTGGAGGGTCACACACTAAGTGTGTCCAAGTATCTCAGTTAAATATTAATTTCACAAGTTGAATAATGATTATTCCTGATTGTTGTTTAATAATTATTCAAGGATGTTTTATCGCATTTATTTCGACACTAGTTATTCGAAAGAATAAATTGTGGGAGAAATAATATATTTATTAGTGAGTAATGCAGTGATATTTATTTGAGAAATAAATAGCCATTAATCAAGGTCTAATAAATGTGGTGGAGGAGATAAAGAAAATAGAAAACACAAAAGTACACACCATGTATATTAATATACACGCCGTGTAGTTTTTCTGGGGATTTGTGAGAAATAATAATATTTATTTAATTAAATAATATTAGTTGTAATTTGATGGGCGCATGTAAATTAATAATAATAGTCAACTGTTATTGTTAGACATGTGGTATTACTAAGAATTAAATTAAATGAATAAATGATTTCAGGTAATTAATTAATTTTATTAATCTTTGTAATTAAAATCCATATTATATAATTCTCATTATCCTAGGAATTTTTGGGGGTTGTGCACAACGGATATAGAAAAATCTCTCAAGAAAAGAGAGAATTATTTTCTTCTAATATCGCTCTCAAGCTACGAGAAAGATCCTCCTCCACCAGATCAAGGAGAGTGCATTGCAAGCGGCACTCAAGGCGTTCAAAGGTAGGAATCGTAAGCGAAGGCTCTTTCATGATAGCACCTAGAGATCCCTTTGGTGAGGTTCAGAGATATGTGGAGCATGTGTGGATCACCACTAAGGGAAACCTAAACATGGATTCTACGACACAACGACGAATCACATCAGATCGTGACCGGAAAGTTCAACAGAGAGAGAATTCCATCAAGGTAATTCTTGTCTTTTAATTAAATTAATTATAACTAACATATGATGATCCTATCTATGGTTCCAGGACTCGCCACTTTTCTTTCGTTCTTCATTCTATTCCAATGATCAGGCGTTTTATTATCATGAAGGATCTAAGATTGATCATCATTAATGGAAAAAACTAAAGTTGGGAACACCCACCAACGAGCTTCTGTTGCACCCAAAACCTACAAGTGGTATCAAAGGGGTCATATCATTGATTATAATATTTAATTTTTTCATTGGTGATTTAAAAATTTAATAATTTAGTTGCTCCAATTCAAGTAAATCATTCTATAAATCTGAATCTCGATATCTATTCCTCCTCTTTCGTTTCCTGCTCACCTTACAGAAATAATTTTTTCTTTTAATTTTGATTAAAATAAAATAGAGGGTCTCATCCGGAGGTTCCAAAGATTTTTGTCCATACAACACCAGAACACACAACGTGTATTAGGCAGTACACATCATGTAGTATAGGATCCATGCACCGGGATGGTCCGCCAAAACAGACCGTGTCATTGGATTATATCTAAGTATTTAAGACTCTATGTGTTTACTAGGAACAGGTGGCACATAGTTTTCGTATTACACGCCATGTGTCCCACTGAACACTGTGTGTAGTCCCTTCGGGTTAGGGTTAAACTGTGTACCCCATACACAACTTACCCTCCTGGAAACCATGTAACATAGATACTGCATTGAGTGTGTCCCACTAAACATGCCGTGTACTATGAATATTTCTAAAGTACATCCACACGCCATATATTCGGGTGTGTAATTCAGATGGACGGTGAACAAAATTACACACTATGTAGTCAGAACTACACACCGTGTACTCATCCAAATTATGAAGATTTATTAAAATTTATTATTATATTATACAAACCCTTGATACACGTACCATAGTGTGGGTGTAAAGCTGAGGCACAACATGTGATAGGTGTTTTATATATTTGTGATTAATTTAACATCTGAAAAATGTTCGTTTCTACTCCTTTGGTAGTTATGAATGAGAATTCACTGGGTTGCCTCCAAGGTACAAGTTACGTACAAAGATAATTTTATGTGAATTTATTTGTTTAAAATTATGATAGATAAGAATCCCAAGGAAATTCAGAAAAAGGGTTTAAGATATAATGATTTATAAATTAAAGATAATTAATTGATTCGAGACTGATTTATCTTAAAGAAGAACGATTAAAGAATTGAATGATAGTTTTATTTATGCATAAATATCATTTCATGAATGGATGATCTTGAGCTAGTCCAAGACCATTGTATGTGAATGGTTTCTTTTAATTAATTTATTTAAATTAAAATTGTTGGACTGCTAGACTTCTCCTCATTAATATGTAGGGTCTGCATTCCCAAGGTTTCTTTCATGTAAAACCCCATTTTACCCCTCACCTGTGAGTGAGATAAAATCATATGTAACGGATAGATCTCCCAAGCTAGTGGAGGCAACTCAAGTTAGGAGCCATGGTGAAACCAATCCAAGGAGATACAAAGGTGGATATGTGGAAAGTTATAAACATGAACCCAAAAGGTTCAATGTGTTTCTCCCCTAGGTATTAGGTTAGTTTATCAACCGCTAGATAAAATAACCAATAGAACAATCTCATGATCATAACATTTATTTTATTTCTATCAATTTCATAGTTTATTTATTTTGGGTGTATTGTCACGATCACACAATTAATGAATTAAACAAGCATGCAAGATGGAACTAAAATAAGACCATCTTATGCGTAAATAATATCTTAGACATGGTTAATCACTTAAGTATATCCCACTTAATATTAATAAGCATGTAATAAAATATAAAAAAATGTAAATTTATGTATAAGGATAAAATCCCTCAAAGAAAATATTAAGTCGGTATAGCCTTCTGTTATCTTGGTTAGAATCAAACCATAGTCTAAAGTGCTTGACCAACCCAAGTTGGTGATTTTTCAATTATCAAGGAATTCTAATTCAAGGTTTTGGGTTTACTTGACTTGGTTCACATCAAGGGTTGACTGCCATAGTAGGACTTGGTGTGACCAAGAGGCAAAGGTTGAGGTAATCCAAAATAAAAGGATTTCAGGATTGGGGAGTTCACTCAACAGATCAAGGAGCTGTGAGTTAATGCATTTGGTTTTTGGAATGCCTACCTAAAACCCTTCAAGTTTATTTACAAACTCTAGTTGTGGTAATGTGAAGGTAAATATGGATCCTTTACACTAGAATATTCAGGAAACCGAATATTCCAAAGTCAATGGTGAGGGATATTGGATTTCGATAAAATAGTGGTGACTAATAATATTAAATTATTTATTTGTCTTAGTTTTATCAAGATAAAGTACTAATACTTTTATCATTTTAATTTTTTGAAACGAAAAGAAAAATTACTTCAAACATATCATTGCGAACCATACTCTAGAAGGAAAACCTTCTCACCGACACCAATTTCTAGGAATGGAAGAGGTGTTTACATGTCATCCTTCACCATGAGAGGAAATTGTATCTGCTATAAGAGCCAGTTACAATTGATCCTGGAAAATAGGCCAATGATGAGGAACTATCTCTCTACATGAAACATTTGGATGATGCCACAGATGTCCAATGTTTCATGCTATCAGCCATGTCTAATGGTATCTTGAAGCAACATGAAAACTTGGACGCATATAGCATAAAGTCTCACCTTAGAGATATCTATCATGGGAATGTGAGACATGAGAGATGTGAGATCTCCAACGATCTATTTTCAACTAAGCTTGGAGAGTCTTCACAAGCTAGGCCACATGTAGTCATGCATATTGGCTACAATGAATGCCTGAACATCTTAGGGATTATGTTCCCTGATGAGTTACATACAAATATCATCCTATCATCATGACCCAATACCTTCTCTAGCTTTATTGTCAACTATAACATGAGAAACAATGATAAGAGTCTATCATAACTTCTAACCTTAATTCGCAAGGTAGATAAGGAAATGGGGCGTGAGAAACCTACAGTTCTTATGGTGAATAAGAAAAGGAAGGACAAGGAAAAAGGGAAAAGGATTCATAAACGGTATGAAGACCCTGAGCACTATCCCTCCAAGAAGGGGAAGATCCATAGGCAGCATAAGGAATGGGAGGTGGTATGTTTTGCATGTGGCAAGCAAGGACACTAGAAGAGTAACTTCACCCTGAAGCATGGGGATTCTAAAGGTGCATTCATTATCGAGTGTAATCTTTCCATTTCTACACATTGGGTATAAGATATAGCTTGTGGGTCTCATATATGTATTCAAATGCAGGAACCAAGTAGATTTAGAAATATTTCCAGAGGAGAGGTGGATCTTCAAGCTTCCAATGGTGTGAGGCTAGCTACGTTGGCCTTTAGTGATTACCATCTCTCATTTCCGAATGGAATGATTTTGGTTTTACGTAAATATTATCATGTTCCTAGTGTTACCAAGACCATAATTTATTTGTCTTGTTTAAATATAGACGAATTTATTTTCAAATTTGGAAATAAGGGTTGTTTATTTTACAAGAAAAACATATGTTACAGTATGGAACATTTGAATAACAGTTTGTATGTACAAAATTACAAAAACCTTGTGTTGAAAATCGATAACGAAACAAATTCACATGACTCATACAACACCCAGTTGTGGAATCACTGTATTGGTCATGTAAATGAGAAACACTTGACAAAGCTATGCCATGATGGTTATTTAGACTCTACTAAGCTAAAACCACTAGAAAAATGTCACACTTGTTTACAAGGTAAAATGACCAAGACACCTTTCGGTGGACAAGGTGAAAGGGCCCTAGAGCTTCTAGGATTGGTACACACGGATGTGTGTGGACCATTTCTAGTAGAATCTAGAGGTGTATATTCTTACTTCATCACTTTTAATGATAATTTTAGTAGATATGGATTTATCTACTTAATGAGTTATAAGTCAGATTACTTAGAAAAATTTAAGGAATTCAATAATGAAGTAGAGAATCAGCTTGGTAAGAAGACAAAGAATCTTCGATTGGATCTATGTGGAGAATATCTGAACCAAGAGTTCATCAATATTCTATGGGAGTCTGGAAATATATCTCAGCTCACTCCTCCTTATACACCATAGTGGAATGGTGTTAGTGAAATGAGGAACCGTACCTTGTTGGAAATGGTGAGGTCAATGATGAGTCATACAGATCTTCCATCATCCTTTTGGGGATATGCATTACAAACTATAGTATACACATTAAACTGAGTACCAAACAAGGCGAAAAATATAATTCCCTCGGAGTTATGGAATTTAAATAAACCCATTTTGTCACACACATATGTATGGGGATGCAAGAAATTTGTTAAGGCATTATCAGGCAAAAAACTAGCACCCCAGGGAATGAGGTATATCTTTATAGGATATCCCAAGGAAACAAAAGGATATTACCTATATAACCCTTCAGACAAGAAAGTGACTATCACCAGACAATTTATCTTTCTTGAGAGGGAGAACATCCTCAAAAAGGATTGTGGGAGAAATATTGACTTTGAAGAATTTGATGCTCATGATACACATGAGTTGGTACAGGAACAAGTTCCACAGGTCCCCATGGAAGAGGTTCTGGAAACACAACTACTACACAGGAGCTCAAGAGATGTAAGAAAACGAGAGAGATATGGTTTCCTAGTCACTGAGGATGGTGAATCATTATTATTGGACAATGATGAACCACTCTCCTATAAAGAAGTAGTAAAAATATTAGAAGCTACAAGATGGCTAGAAACAATTAATTCTGAGATAGATTCCATGTATCATAACCAAGTTTAGGTTCGGGTTGATGAGCCAATTGATGTAAATACTATTGGATATAAATGGGTATTCAAGAGAAAGTTGGACCTAGAAGGTCATGTTACAGCCTATAAAGAAAGGCTAGTGGCTAGAGGATTCCGATAGCGTCAAGGAATTGAATATGATGAAAAATTCTTGCCAGTTGACATGTTTAAATTCATAAGAATCATACTTTCCATAACAGCTTACCATGACTACACGATTTTGCAGATGGATGTCAAAACAACATTCCTTAATAATAATAATATTTAGGAAGATGTATATATAAAATAACCAGAAGGGTTTGTGACACCAGGGGAATCCAAATAGGTTTGAAAGTTGAAAAAATCCATTTATGGATTAAAGCAAGCATCCAGGTCATGGAACATTCGATTTGATGAAGCCATAAAAGAATTTGGTTTCATTAAGAATGAATGAAATCCATGTGTTTATAATAGGTTTAATGGGATTGTAGTCATTATCCTATTAGTATATGTTTATGACATATTTCTTATTGGAAATGATGCACCAGTCTTATGGTTAGTTAATGACTGGTTGAACAAGTGTTTCTCCATGAAAAAAGTGGGTGAAGCAGCCTAAATTATAGGGATCAAGATAATTCATGATAGATCCAAGAGGCTTCTTTGACTAAGTAAGGGTACATACATTGACTAGATACTAAAGAGATTTAATATGGAAAAATCCAATAGGGGATTGGTTCTAGTGTCATATAGACTACATATTCCTAGGAAAATGTGTCCTCAAACACAACATCAGAAAGATATAATGAGTAAGATCCCATATGCTTCGGTAATAGGATCCATCATGTATGCCATGTTATGTACCAGGCTTGATGTTGCCTATGCATTGATCATGGTAGGAAGATATCAAGAAGATCTAAGAGAACATCATTGGACTGCTCTTAAGATTATCCTTAAGTATTTGATAAGAACTAAGGATATGTTCCTAGTGTATGGAGGAGACGAGGAGATTTTCATCAAAGGGTATGCTGATGCTGGTTTTCAGATAGATTAGAACGATATGAAGTCACAATCTGGATATGTTTTATTTCTCAATGGAAGAGATGTGATCTTGAAGAGTTCAAAGCAACCAGTTGTCGCCGATTCTAAAGTGGAGTCCGAATATATAGTGGCTTCTAATACATCCAAGGAAGCTGTCTGGATTTAGAACTTTTTCTAGGATATTAATGTGGTGCTTAGTAGTAAATATCTTATCACATTGAATTGTGATAGTATTGAAGTGGTGGCTCTTGCAAAATAACCAAGGTCACATCAACGGACAAAGAAAATACTCCAGAAGTATCACCTAATGAGGGATTTATATCAAAGGGCTGAAGTTACTGTGAGCAGAGTGTCCATGGAAGAGAATGAAGTAGACCCCATGATTAAAGGCCTATCTCAACAGAAACATGAATATCATGTGAGAGCTAGCGAGTTAAAGGTTTTTAGCAATTGTATCTAGTCCAAATGGAATTCAGTTGGAGTTGGGGGCCTAGAACCAACTATTTTGTACTTTATTTATTAATAAATACCTTATCACATATAGATTGTTCTTCTACGTGACAATGCATATGATAATGTCCTAAGGAAATTCATTGCACTAAAAGGTCATAGCAGATACCTACTATGATGAGATCCTGTAAGTTCCATGACACTGTTCTTGAATATATGTTATATGGTCGAATGATGTTATTTAAAAGACAAACATAATATAGGCCATTATGGGTGAGGAATCATAAAAATTTGTGGCACCTTTTCATGGTGTGCACCCTTGGTAATATCCAGAAGGATATTACGAGAACGAGACCTGCCAGAAGGAAATCCACATTTAAAAGTGTCATTGGATGCTACTATCTGTGGACATGTGTATTGGTCCTCAGATTTTAAGATTATTATTAATGGGTATTACAATTTGTGCACTTAGATGTATTGATGAAAATTGTGATGACACACTGTTCGCAGCGAGGTAGGATATGTTGGGTGCGTCATGAGTAACACTGCATTAATAGATAATACAAGAAAGTATTTGTCCCTTTTATTCTATAACTGAAGTAGATATCTCATACCATTTGATGGAATTGATATAGCATAAATAAATCCATTGACATGGTAAGGAATGAGAGAGTTTAATTCCAGAAAGTCAAAGAAATAATAATTGAGCACATGAGTTGATGTCACTAGAATGCAACCCACTTGATTCTAGATATTGAGACAAAGATATTACATTACACTTATGCATTCGTAGGAGGTTATGTGTCATTGCAGCATTAACTTCTTTCTCTATTGGTGCCTTGGTGTGTTTCTATATTCTAACCTTGTAATTTAGGCAGGATCCGCCTAATTCCATGGAGAAAGAGGACCAGAGGGTCACACACAAAGTGTGTCCAAGTACCTTAGTTAAATATTAATTTAACAATTTGAATAGAGATTATTATTGATCATAGTTTAATAATTATTCAATGACGCCTGATAAAATTTATTTCGACACTAGTTATTCAAGAGAATATAATGTGGGAGAAATAGTATATTTATCAGCGAGAAATGCAGTGATATTTATTTGAAAAATAAATATCCATTATTCAATGTCTAATAAATGTGGTGGAGGAAATAAAGAAAATGGAAAAACAAAAGTATATTCCGTGTATATTAATATACATGCCGTGTAGTTTTTCTGGGGATTTATGAGAAATAATATTATTTATTTAATTAAATTATATTAGGTATAATTCACTGGGCACATGTCAAGTAATACTAATAGTTAGCTGTTATTATTAGACATGGGGTCTTACTAAGAATTAAATGAAATGAATAAATACTTTCGGGTAATCAATTAATTTTAATATTCTATGTAATTAAAAGCCTTATTATATAATTCACATTAGCCTATCCATTTTTGGGGTTTGTGCACAAAATATCTAGAGAAATCTCTCAAGAGAAGATAGAATTCTATTCTTTTAATAATGATCTTAAGCTATGAGAGATATCCTCCTCCACTGGATCAAGGAGAGTACTTTGCAAGTGACTCTCAAGGAGATCGAAGACATACATCACAAGAGAAGGATCTTCCACGCAAGAACCCAATGATCCCTTCAGTGAGGTCTAGAGATATGTGGCACACATGTGGATCACTGCTATATGAATCCTACTCTTGGATTCTACAATGCAATGACAGATCACATTAGATCGTGACTAGAAACATAAATGGAGAGGGAATTCCATAAAGGTAATTCTTGTCTTTTAATTAAATTAATTATAACCAACATATGATGATCCTATTTATGGTTATGTGACTCCCCAATTTTTTTCAGTATTTGTTCTATTCCGATGATACAACGTTTTATTATCATGATAGATCTCAAATTGATCATCGTTAATGGAAAAAATTAAATTTGGAACACCCACCAATGTGCTTCTGCTACGCCTAGAACCTAAAAGTAGGTGGAAGTGGAGACATGGGGATATAGGGAGGTGGGGAGGAGGGGACATGTAGAGATGGGGATTTGGAGGTAGATATTGGGAGACAAGTTTAGGGGGAGATGGGGTAATGGTAGTGGATGTGTACCGGTGATTTTTAGTTGAGATGTGAGGAGGACGGAGAGGGGTTTGGAGGATAAGTGTTTGGAGGCTACATAGGTGGTGGCGATTGAAGAGGAGTAGGTGTAATCAGAGGTATAGAACATGGTAAAGGCGGTAGAGGAGGTGAATATCAAGGAATAGGTGATGGGGTAGGTAGATTTGGTGGAGGAAAGAAAAATATTCAGGGAGGAGATAAGGAGTTGAAGAAGTGAGCGAGTCAGGAATCATGATGACAAGGGTACATAGTGGGAATAGATTAGGTGTTGACATGTTTATGTATGTTTCACATCATTTAGTATATATAATAGATTTTAAATTTTTCATAATTTGGTAAAATTACATGGTGTGTACAAGCTAGATACATGGTGTACTATTCTTACTGTCTATCTGAGTCACACACCAAGGAACTCATTGTGTAAACAATTCCATGGAAAATATTAGAGTACACAATGTGTACATGGGCTAAATGGTGGGTGGTATCCATGTTACATGATAACCAATTAAGTAGACCATGTAAGAAGATACACGACCCATCTATGACTAAAGACTACACCCTGTGTACAACAATTATACGGCATGTAATCTGGTTAATCGTGGGTTAGGTTGGCATGGTCAACATGCGGTGTAAAATTAAATTCACCACATGTAATAAATGAACCTGACGTAGATTAATTCAAAATTAATTCTTAATGCATTGAATACTAGTACATGGTGTGTACCTTCGGGTTAGACGGTGTGTACTCTTGTATTGTCTGGAAAAATTCCTTGGCACCACTAGATGAAATATTCAAATTAATTTTATTCATAAAAATAATTGATTTGATTTTATTTATGAGAAACTAAAGAGGAACAAGAATATATCACAATTTGTATTTAATAATGATTAAAATAGAATTTAAAACTAAATTAAAAATGTGTAAATCAATCAACAATATTTAAATAATTATAAATAATTATGTGACCGCTCTGATACCACTTGAAGGTTTTGGGAATAGTGGAAGCATATGACGAGTCATTCACAACTTTTATTTTTATCATGGTTGATGATTAATCCAATATTTACTTGATGATGAACATCATGATCAATGGAATTGAACCAAAGAAAAGATACTAGGGATAAAATGATGGAACCAAGTACAAGATCATCACATATTATTTATAATTAATTTACGCAATTAAAGAAATACCTTGGATTAAATTATTTATTCATTGAGGTATCTAACAATGGATATACATCATACCCTCATTATGTTATTGGAATCAGGGGAATATTTCCCCTAGTGGTGATCGACACGTGTTTCACAAATCTCTAAACATTTCTGTAGGAATCTATTAGTTCTAAAGTGAAAGATCCTAACGCTTGCATCATTCACTTTTGATCACCTCGAGGATCACTTACAAAGGATTCTTCTTGATCTCTCTATACTTGAGAGTGGATGGTGGATGAAGATATATCTCCATTCTTGGGAGTGTCCATGGAGAGGGATCTCTCTAGGGATTGGGAGGATTCTCTCCTGCTACCATCGTGCACAACACAAATTAATTCACTCTCTTGAAAAATAATATAATTGGGTTTATATACTGATAGGGTTTGAAATAAATAATTTCAAAAGCACCCATTATTATTTATCTAATCCCTATGGAACCCCATGTCAATAATAATAATAATATTATTATTAATTCTTGACACACGTTAAAATCACGAATTAAAATTAAATATTATTTAATCAAAGAAAGTTCAATATATATTATTTCTCACTAGACCTATAAACCCGGTTCATCATTCCTAAAAAATATTTATGAGACATTGAATAATGACTATTTATTTCATAAATAAACATCATTACATTATTCACCAATAAATAAATAAATATTATATTTACTAAATAGTAAATTAATATTTATTAAATATTCCACTCAGATAATATTCTTCTGTATAACTGGAGAGGGAATATTTGTAATAACGAAATCATGAATAATTATTAAAACACAAGTGGGAATAATATTTATTAAACTTGTTAAATAAAAAATAATAATATATTATTTCACTAAGATTCCAGATACACATAGTGTGTAACCCTTCAGGCCTCTTTCTCAGTGGCTTAGGTGAAGTAGCCTAAAGTACAAGGTTAGTGTCTAGAAGCATTATAAGCCCCCATAGAAAAATAAGTTGTGGTCGCAATGACATAATACCTCATATGAATTCTCACTGGATAATATAATCCCTTTATCATGATATCTCAAATCTAGAAGGTTGTATGCTGGTGTCATCAATCTATGTTCTCGATGTATCTTTCATTGAATTTTTGGAAATAGAACTTTCTTATAAAACACCATGGCCATGGATTTATTTAGGCTATATTATTTCCATCAAGTGGTCTAAGATATCAAATTCCATTAAATAATGGATGGGACAAATCCTTTCTCTCATTATTCATTAATGTAATATTACTCGTGATGCACCCAACATATCCTACCTCGCCGTGAACATATGTCATCATGGTTTTCATCAATACATCAAAGTATGAAACTTATAATACTCATAAATAATAATATTAATGTCTAGGTATCAATACACATGTACATATATTGGAACATCCAATGACACATATAAATTTGGATTTCTTACTGGAGGGTCTCTTTCTCATAATATCCTTCACAGGATATTACCAAGTGCGAACACCATGAGAAGGTGACTCAATGTCCTGTGAGTCTAAATCCCTGATGGCCTGTATCATTTTTGTCCCCTAAATGATATCATCTAGATATAGAACATATATTTAAGAATACTGTCATGGAAATTCTGGTTTCTTATCACATTGGGGAACTATTTTGACCTTTCAGTATGATATCTACTCTATGAACATTATTACATACTATGTCATGTAGAAGAAAAATAATTATGTGATAAGGAGTTTATAAATATTCAAAACTATGAATATAGGATATCATAAAGTACATAGAATTTATTTAAAGGACCCCAACTCTAACACTATTGGTAGAACATACTGTACACCAGTCCTCAACTCCAACTAGGCACTATAGCAATGATGAATTAGTATAACAGAGCTAACCAGTGACACTAACAAGGAACTATAATAATGAAAAAATAGTCAACATAAAACTGTAGAATCTTGGACTTTGGTGATAGCGGTGCTTTTAAAGACCCATAAATTCCACATAATTTATTTTTAAATTATTTGGGATTATTATGAGTCTGCAAAAATTGACGGTGCTGGATTCCGTGGCCCAGTGGGCCTGGAAAGGAATTTTGAACTTTTTTAAGGTACGTTCAGTAAATGTCAGAAGACTTTTTCTATCTTTTTAAATGGTGCTTGGATTAAAAATACGAGGGCACCATTGAATCCGAAACACCATGATTTGCTTAAGGGAGGCTTAACTTCGACCATAGTGCGTCACTCCCAAATTTTTCAAATGATTTTATTCCCTTTTTTTTCTTGGTGTCACATGTTTTTGTTAGAGTTTCGGTGATTCCCGGTTCAAAATTTTGAAAGTTTGGAGAAGGTTGCGGGTTCTAGGTTGGTGCGCAAACACTGTGCGTCTTAGTAGAAGTCGTGCATATAGTTTGGTTACTCGTGCGGTCACAGCTGAAGTGAGCAGGGGCCACCACACAACTCACGCACCGTCGACTGAGCTGTGAGGGGCGACCGTGCAACCGCCCACCCATAAGGTTAGTTAAATTAGTTGGTTAGGAGACGATGTAATGAAACCATTCAACGTGACAATGCAGATATATATATATATATATTATCAATGAATATGTTATAAAGATTTGTTTTTATTATTATTTTTATTAAAGTTTGTTTATAATTGTTATTATAAATAATGTCTTAAAATAAACTAGTAATGTTATTAAAGATTTACAATTACCATTATTATTGTTATCAAAGTTTTATTCTTATTATTAAGATTTTATTCTTAAGATTTTTTTATTATTGTTATTATTAATTTAATTTATTTTAATTTTGTTTTTATATTTATTTTCTTTTGTTTTTTGCCTTTTTTAGGGTTTACCTGTGTTCGGTATAGGCAGCACCCCCTCTTCCTTTATCTCCTCCCCATCGCGAAGGCCTCGCCCCACCTACTGCGCTGCCTCTCCACCGTCTTGCCGCCTCCCCATCTGGCCACTGCCCTCCGTCCTCCTCCATCATCTGACGACGCTCCCCCCTTCAGCGCCCTTTAGTTGTGCACATCAGTGTGGTGTTCCACGCCTCCCGTTCCCCGTCTCTGCTCCACCCGGTTGGGAAAGAACCACCAGCGCGCCTCCCTTCTTGCTGCGCAATCCCCCCACCTCTCTCGACCTATTTTGCACACAACACCCGCATAACCCTCCCCTCCTCTCTGCCGGCCTCGACCGACCGTGCTCCGGTCTGACCACCTCCCTCACAACTACCTCTTCTCCCTTCTCCTTCCCTCGCACCCTATTTTTCCTCCACCTAGCAGCCCGCACAATTGCAACACAACAGTCCGTCCTGCTTTTTGACCCTACAGCACCCCATCCGAGTGACTCCCCCCTACTCTTTTACATGCGGCGTGAACTGCTCCCGGTGTGACCTAGCCGCCCCTGCCCTCCGGCAGTCCGCGCTCTCCACCCGGTTTTCCTCCTCCCCTAAGGCGAGACCCAGGCGCCCATTCCCCTTCGGAAAGGGTTGGTGGTAAGTTTTTTCTTTGAAGAGGGTTTAATTTTTGCTAAAATATTATGTTTTGGGGCTCAATCTTGTTTGTGCAGGGTTTATTTATGATTCTAGAGTATACCGTTGAGGTGCGAATGTGATCGCGCACCAGTCTCGGGGGAGCGTTGCCATTCTACCTTGTGTTGAGGTATGATCTCCTTCACGGGTTACCTTTAAAATTTATTATTTCACTGAATTATTATTTTATCGCTACCCTTGGTTTTTACTTAGTGTTTTGATATATTTATTATAGTTAATCTTTGTGGTATGCAGTGTTTGGGTTCTGTTGCTTGATATTTTGGCGTAAATTGTTAAGTAGTGCACCCCAACTTTTTTTTCATTTAAGAATTCACTAGTTTGTTTTACAAGCAATTGGAAATTCTTTTTTTTGAAACATGTTTTGGTCTTAGAAGTATAAATGTGATGTTGATTTGGTGATTGAACTTCCTTGAGTGGACTTTTGGATTACGATTTCTAAAGTGGTGTGTGTATGGTTTCAAAATTGATTTTTGTCATGCGGTTCATTTTAATTATGTTATGAAATTGGTTTATTCGACTGATCAAGACGTGTGTTTTCTGTTCGGGTATGTTGGGGATCTACGGTTGATCATAAAGGTAGTTTTGAACAGGTTTTGAGTATTTAAAGCTCTGAGTTACTTTTTGAAAAATGCTTCATAAATTTTAATGTTTTTTAGGAAATAATGTAAATGGTGAGAAGTATGTTTTGTATGTATGTCGAGTTAGTTTTTGTGTTGTTTGTTAATTTGGATTGTTATAAGTAATTGGTTATGGGTTTTCAATTATTTTGCGTTTGTCGCAGCGCATTGGCAAGGAAAACCAGTGATACTGTGGTCGTCAGCTTGCGTGTGTTTGTGCATCTGTGCGAGGTGTGACTCGCCTTTGTGTTTGGACAATGAGATGAGGTAGGTCCCCCCTACACTCACCATTAAATTTAGAATTTATTAATTTCTTTATGTTTTATTAATTTTAATGAATGAGAAATAAAATAAGATAATTAATTTTTAAATGATTATTTGGTGTGAAAAGAGCCGTTTATTTTATACCGAACACTTGAAACATTTTCTTGATGAGAGGACACCCAGTATTGAAAGAATGCATGTTTGGCCTTTAAACATAATTCACATAATTTCAATATAGTTCTAGTTTTAAAGATAAATGATTTCTTCTGAACAAGTGTTTTGGGTTTTCTCGAGAAGTGAGGTTTTTCTTTAAAATTGGTGAAGGCCCGTTTAACGCTTTAATAAAATAAATTATTTTGGAAAACCCACTCAGGGGTGATCTTTGGAATGCGTTGATTGCGTGAGTTGTATGTGATGTTTGTGTATTGTGACAGTTTGATTTACATTGTGGACACACCCCTTTTTATTGCTTGTGTTAACATGGAAACTTGGCATAGTAAGTGAATTTCTGGGAATGATTGCTGCACTAGTTTAGATTACGCACTGGCTAGTGGCCCCTAGTACGGATGACACTCTTATAGGGGATTGGGCCCCTCAGTTAGGCCATGTAGGGCAACACCGGGCGTTAGGGAATTATGACGTCATCGAGAGTAGGCATGCCTTCGGGATGAGTCACATGTATGGTACGTTCTGGATTATTCACGAGTTCCTAGGTTTGACCCATGTTCTCTTTTAGTGTTTATTTGTATGTGGTAGATGATAGGTATAGTTCGGTTGCTGGCCCCATGAGCCACTTTTTCCATTTCCCTTAATGTGTGTTGTGTGTTGTATGTAGTTTTCCTTTTGACTAACAACTAAAATTTGGATTTCTAAATTGTTCGCAAAAAGGTTTAAAATGCAATGCACTTGTTTCTTTCAAACACTAAACTTGTTTTTATATTAAAAAGGGAAATGGTCCATTACTTGTTTTAGAAATGAACGTGTGTGTGGAAACCAATATTTTATATAATTTAGTTTAAACCTAGAATTGATAAATTATTTATTTAATGGTATGTGCATTGGGAATAGAATTAGTCGGGCTTACCTACTGAGTTTTAATACTCACGCCTATAGTGTTTTTCTGTTTTTATTTTTTCTGCAAGTTTGGTTCGGGCTTGCTCGACATGGGTGAGAGTTGGTTACGGACTTGTGAGCGACTCTTGGAGTCGCGATGAGTTTTGGTCGAGACCAGGTTAGTGTACTTTTTTGGTCGTTCATTCTTTTCAGAGTCATTTATTTACTCTGTGTTGTTATATTTTCTTTCCATTGCTTCATTTATTTTCATTGGGTGAAATCATTCCCTCCTGCTCTCTTTTGATGCCTTGGTGCTTGTCGCCAGCCCGGGGGGATCGGGAACGCCTCTCGGGCCATGCCACAGACCAGCTTGGGTGACCGGTTCAGGGTCAACCCAGGTTGGTTCGTGACATAGTGGGTCAGGTGAAATAGTTAATTTTTGTGACTTTTATAGAAATATTAAAATAACATAATTTTTTTATTTTATTTTCCTACCTTCTATTGAGTGGAAGTGGTGGGACCGATGGGTTTTCAATCCATTTAATGGATTGACTTTTCAGTTTATAACCACACAGTTGAGAGATTAATAGGTTCATTCATTAATGAACCTCATTAATCTTTCGTTGCGTTAACCTCTATACCCCCTCTATTTAATTGAGGCTTAGGTTTGGGTTTTTGACATGGCTGTGAGAAACCTCTGGTGATGTACCACGACAAATTCCACCGACAAAGAACAGAATCTTGGACGGCAATGATCCGGGATCGATGAACACCGATGACTTCATCAAGCGAGGACTATTCTTCTTCCCAACCGTGACATCACCTCCAATAATGAGGTAGGTGTTGTTTATTTCTAAATTCAAGAGAACTGTTCCTTTTTCAAGTTATAAAAGCACGATGAATCATTGATGTTATGAATGGGATTAAATTTATATTTGTGATGAAGTGTTTATTAACCGCTTGATATAATGCTTACGTGGAGGGTGTGGGCCAAACGACCAAGGCCCGAACCCTCCTCTGCTTCAGTATTTGTCTCCTTATTCAAGAAATAATTTCCAATAAAAGTGGAAAGATTAATATGGGAGTTGAGTAGTGACGACGACATCCTGGGAGGCCCGTAGGTTCGTTTGGAGGGGAAAACGGACCATCAGATCCCTCTCGGTGGCCCGTAGAATATCCGTAGGCGCACGCCGTAGAGGGGAGATAGGGCATCAAGCCGTGGCAGCTGCAGAAGGCGGACGACCCTTGGCAGGCCACGTTGGTGGAAGGGCAGTGCATTGTCGCACACTGCAGATGAAGGCCACAACTTTGATGTCGGGGCAGAGGAGGACCCGCTACTTGTGGGTCCCGCAGACAGCGAGGCGTCGCCACGTGGTGCCACTAGTTGAAGAGAATTTGGGGAAGGAGGGGCCACACGACCCCTCACATGGGTCGTGCTAGCTGGCGGGCCATGCCGGTCCACTTCCCAGTTGGATGATCTCGACGTAGCCCAACCGATTTGGGCTGACTGGGTTGGACCGGACCCGGACTCGGTGTAACACCCTGATAGTTTATGAGAAGTATATTTTTTTATGTCTTATGTTATACGTAACATCAAAGGAATCTTTCACTACACACAACACTAGCTTGGATTGCTTTACACGCAATCGCGACCTTCCACGATAGCGTGTGTTGTACGTAATACCGAGTTTCACTAAACAACAATATGCTATTAAAATATTATATAAACTAGCCGTTATGAATAGTAATACCACTTTTTGAAATTTTATAAATTTTATCTTTCAAAATGGACTTTAATTTTGGATTTGGAATATCGAAATTATCCTAGGGAGAAATTTTTGTATTTTTCTGAAAACTTTCAATTTTTGATGAATAGTGAAAACACTGAGTTATTGGTTAAAACCGACTTTTTATTTAAATAATAATTTATTTTATTTAAATTTATTTTAGGTCAAAATAGATACATAATACTTATATAAGTTTAATTTAATTCATTGGAGTCATTTTATAATAATTTTAGATATATATAAATTTTATTGATCTTTTCACCGTCTTTTACCCACATCCTAGGAGCATTTGCAATTGTACACAAAACTTAATTTTACCACTTCTGTGAGTTGAATTTAGAAAATCAGAGAGATGCGGTTAATATCAAGGAGTAAATTGTGGTTCAATAAGATAAAAATAATTTTTTGTGAATAGTAACTTTTTACTTTTATTTACCACGGTTAAAAGTAAATAGGGTAATTAAGGGTAAAAATGATATTATTATTACCCCAACACATGTCCTAATTCTATTGGATAAGTGTAATTCGACCAAAAACAACCTTAGGAATAAAATATTACCCTTTAGGTCCACTTGGATTAGATTAGGATACTTATTATTATTTTATTTAAAGAAGAGTTTAAAGAGTAAAAATCAAAGTTTAATAAGTAAAACATTTTAATATAGGGTTATACATAAGATAAATTAGACTATAAATATTAATTATAAATATAAAAATATTTCATACATAATGGTATTTTATTTATAATTTTTAGACATTAAATAATTTAATTTATTTGTGACACAATGATGATGCAGTAATTACATTATTAATGAAATATTAACATAATTGATGTTATAAATATCCAAATAAATGTAATTTGAGACTTTTTATGAATTAAACTAATTTTATAGGTAAATATGACATGATAATATTGATTTAATTAACTTTTTTTGAACTAATCATGCTGTTATTATTTTTACAAAAATTAATTACCAAATAGTTTCAAAATTGACATAAAATAGTGTTTAAAACAAATATTATATTATTAATTGTTATTCTATTCCTAAAAATATAAGGTTAGTCCAAATGACTTATATAAGGTTATATATATTAATAATTAACAACTTTGGGTTCATTTGGCTTGTTATAGTAAGTTTATTAACCATATAGTGTAAGAAAACAAGAAGGCACGGTAAAAGTTAAATTATTTAACTTAGAGTTATATCTAAATTATAAGGTTAAAATAATAACCTAAACTTGTCTAAAACCTATTGGTTGAGAGTATTTATACCCATACCCACTTTATCTTAAAAATAAATCAATTTTAAGCTATTATAAACTGAATATGACTTTATTATAAAATAATATTTTATGTTTTTCCTAAGGTGCCCCTCTCCTCCCTTATAAAGGGACACCTCCTCCCTATCCTCTTTACACAACTTTGAGCATTCAAGCTTGGCCAAAACCTGCCATTTCCCTTATAAAATTCCCTAGAAACATACTAGAGGTCCTGGTATTCTTCAAATACCAATTTTAGTATCCTAAGACGAGGTTTCAAAGAGGCGTGTCGAAGAAGAGGTAATATCCTTTACCGATTCTTTCAAATTCATTTCTTCTTCTACTTACTCTTATTTTGTTGTTTCATAATAAATTAATAACATAAGTATCACTAATATACTGATATGTTATTATAAATATGAAACAAACATATTTCACCTTCGATCCATCCTACGGAAAACGAAATCACCGAGCGTGCGTACGTACAAAATACCGTCTCCACGCCATGGTGTAATCTTTTTTCCACCACCACCATACTTGGATGGGTATAATGGTGTAAATAATAAATATATATGATTATTATAAAGTTATATTGATTCTTAAATACTATACATACACTTCAATACAATTCCATGATCATGGGAACGATATCATCGCTCGTGCGTACGTACGGTCTACCATCTCCACGATGTGATGCGACTCGTTCTACATGATATTCATTGAATAATGATTATATAAATTAATTTAATGAATAAATATGATATATATTACACTAATAACATTCTTGAAATGAGTTATCTATAACCTAAAAAGAAGAATAAGAATTTATTCGACAAAACATGCATAAGAACATAAAGCAATGAACACCCGAATAACAAGTTGCAATGAAATATTACTAATAAGAATACATTAATATGACCATATATGATATCATAAAAATGAATATGATTCTATAACAAGTCAATTATGTTATTTAAATCATTATACAGGAGGTTCGGATACGTACAAAGCATATCGGACCTAAGGTAAGGGAAAAATCTCACAATCTCATTTTTATCCAAGATTGTTTATACTTCAGAATTTACTGCGGCATATTTATCATACACATCCATGTTTCATCAATATATAATATTATTTATATCATAATAAAATTTTTTAAATCCAATTTTACCTATTGGTAAATTTTTAGTAAAATATACGAATGGAATCTTTTGTCGTTTTCAGTACTAGATACTTTTTGACTTTTCCGGCCAAAGTACGAGAAGAATGTTTTTTTAAACTTATATGGAATGAATGTATTTTTATGATTTCATAGAAAATTATTTCCATGGAGCTTACTTTACAAGTTTTCAAGTTTATTTTTAATCAACTTCTTTTAGTTTAAAATTGTATGACATGTTAAGAAAGGAAAAATGTTTTTTTGAAGTAGAAAGGATATTTTCCTCAAGAATGGAGTTTAAGTATTTTATAAAAATTATTTTACATCTAAGATAACATAGGGTTATGTTTATATCCCTATTTTTACATTGATTTGATTATTTTATGATGGAATTAATTTTATGATATCCTTTTATCTTATATGTTATGATGGCATTATGTTTAATAATCCCATTTTTATTACATGGGTTAGGCTATGATTTATGATTTTTGTTGCACATATTACAATGGTTTTATTATGAGATGGGTGGGACCTATATCTCCCTCCAATGCATTGGTTAAAGGTTTATATCTCATGAGATAGACATGGCTAGAACGACAAGTTAACCCGGTTCAGTGATACAGGACTGGAACGGGGAGTGAACTCGGTTCAGTAATGGACTTTGTCCTCTATGATGGTCTTGGCATTGAGCCTTGACTAATATGAAATTATTTTCTATGATTATTTGTGTATGCCACAAAGTTTCCTGTTTTAATTTATGATTATTGGGATTACATTTCACTACTATGATTTATCCCATGTTATGATATTATGACCTCTTTTGCAGGTTAAGATTTTCAAAATGTTATGTCCTTATGAATATGATATGATTGATATTTCTTTTGTTTACCCTTACTGAGCATTTGAGCTCACCCTTTTGTATGTTTTATTTTCCCCAGGTTAGGAATAAGGGTATTAAGTAGGATATGCCAAAAGGGACTCTAGATATGATGAAATAAATGGGAGATAATGTAGATGATTTAGGAACCAGTTGTTTATGTTTCCCAGTTTCTAAAGACACTATACCTATACGGTCCTATCATGGTTTTGTTATGTGTTGTAATATGTATGCTTTAATTATGAAGTAATAAACATGTATGTAAAGTATGGGTTGTTATAGTTGGTATCAGAGGAAAGGTATAGTCAACCTTTGGAAACTAGGATGTGAAAAACTTAGTAAAAACTCTAAGGATATGTCTAAGTATAGAACATAATCTTAGTATTTTAGAAATGTCCATGAATAACCTATGATAAGACCTAAAGTGTAAAATTTTATTGCTGATTATGTGGTTTTCCTTTTGTAATTAATGTATCTCACACTATGATTCTTGGTTTTAGTCAATGGATGGTACCTGAAGGAACCGTGTTAATGATGAATGCGATGAACAATGAAATGATTGTCCACTTAAGCAACCAAACGTTATGGGATCCAGAATGAAAAATCTTGTAGCCATGCTCACACAACTTTCTCAAGCTATGAATCATGCAGGACTTCCAAACGAGCTAAGGAAGGAGCAACATTCTGTTGAATCCTTCATGAGGCAGTGTCCACCTTCATTTAGCGGGTCTTCTGATCCATTAGTGGCTGAAAAATGGATCAGTACCACTTAAGAGATATTTTCAGTCCTTCAATGTTTTGAGCATGATAAATTCATCTTAGTAGTATATCGTTTGGAAGGTGAAGCTGATCAATGGTGGAATCTTATCAAGAATACAAGGAAAAGAGATGAAATTGAGTCCATGGAATGGGATGAGTTCAAGAACTTATTCTTCAATAAGTACATACCTCGTATTCTTTAAACAAAGATGGAGAAAGAGTTTCTTGAACTGAAGTAAAAGGATGATGAATCTATTGGTACCTATGAAGAAAATTTTACAAGACTTTCAAGGTATGCTTCCAGAATTATTATCCAACCTGAGAGTAAAATCGATCGATTCTTTAGTGGCTTAAAACCAAGTCTTCGAAGGGCGTTAGCCATAAGGGACTTCAATAGCTAAGAGGAAATTTTTCAATGTGCTATCAAGGTTGAGATGGATATTGGAGTAACCCATCAGTCATATGGGTTTGATAAGAAGAGGAAAATGGAATTCAAAGGAAAATCTAAAGACCGCACTGAAAAGAAGATGATTTTTCCTTTATGCTCAAATTGTGGAAAGAAACATGGAGGGAATTGTCTTAAAGGGACAAGAAAATATTTTAAGTGTGGAAAAGAAGGTCATCGGGCAATTGAATTTCGAAATAATGGGAAGAAGATGTCTAATGATGCGAACAAAGAAAGGGATACACAGAATGCACTACCAACACTTCAATGTTTCAAGTGCAAGGAGATGGGGATTTATGCCAATCAATGACCAAATCCAAGGGTTGTTGATGATGATCAACGTCAACAAACTCTTAATGCCAAAGACAAAGGAAAGTCACATGCAATTACCATTGGTGATGTGGAGTGCGATAACAAAGTGGTGAATGGTACACTTATCATCCACTCTAAAGTAGAAAATGTTTTATTTGATTCTGGATCCACCCATTCTTTTATTTCTGAATAATTTTCTAAGGGTATCGCCATATTACCTCAACAATTAGATATTGAGTTACCTGTGACAACTCCTAATGGCATAATGGTCGCATAAAAAGTTTAAAATTCTTCTCCGATTGAAGATTGTGGAAAAGTGCTTCCTACAAATCTTGTGATCCTTCCTATAGTGGAATTTTATGTGATTCTTGGCATAGATTGGATTTCTTTATATGGATCTCATATCAATTTCCAAAGAAGGGAAGTCACATTTCATATTCCAGATCAATCTATGATCATCTATCGATGCAAGGATGAACATGACCTTCTAGTGGAAATTTCTTTCATATTATGGTTATAGATTCCACTAAATGAGGGTTATTTATCTCAAATGGTTGGTGAGAAACTCCCGATTAAGAATACACCCATTGTACGAGAGTGTGATGATTTCTTTCCTGAGGAATTTCCTGGTCTTCCACCAAATCGTGAAGTTGAGTTTTCAATAGAACTCATATCGAGTGCTATGCCTATTTCAAAGACACCTTATAGAATGGACCCAATTGAGTTGCATGAATTGAAGAAGTAACTCCAAGAGAATCTTGATAAAGGATTCATACACACTAGTGCATCACCTTGGGGATCACATATTCTATTTGTTAAGAAGAAAGATGGATCAACGAGACTCTACATTGATTATTGAGAACTTAACAAGATCACTATCAAGAACAAATATCCTCTCCCACGCATTGATGAATTATTTGACCAACTACGTGGAGCTCAATAATTTTCCAAGATTGATCTTCATTTAGGGTATCATCCATTAAGAGTCAAAAGGGAGGATATACCGAAGATGGATTTCCGTACAAGGTATGGACACTATGAATTTATAGTGATTCCATTTGGTCTTACTAATTCCTCTGCTATCTTCATGGATCTGATGAATAGAGTCTTTAGAGACTATATTGATCAGTTTTTGGTAGTATTTATAGACGATATTCTTGTCTATTCAAAGAGCAAGGATGAACATGAAGATCACTTGAGAATTGTATTAAAGACCCTGATAAAGGAGAATCTTTATGCCAAATTTACCAAGTGTGAATTTTGGCTTCAAAAAGTTTCATTTTTGGGTCACATAATCTCAAAAGAGGGGATATCTATGGATCCAAAAAAATAGAGGTTATCGAATGATGGTCGAGACCAACAACAGTAACTGAGATCTGAAGTTTTCTTGGTCTGGATGGATATTATCGACATTTTGTGAAATATTTTTCAAGTATATCTAATCCAATCACCAGGTTGACTCGAAAATGAGTTAAGTTCATTTGGACGGAGGAGTGTGAAGAGAATTTCAAAGAGTTAAAATGAAGGTTATCCAGTGCACCTGTGATCACACTACCGTGTAGTGGAGAAAGGTTTGTGATCTATAGTGATGAATCCAAGATGGGACTGGGGTGTGTTCTCATGCAAAATGATATGGTGATAGCTTATTCCTCATGACAGTTGAAAATCCATGATCAAAATTACCCAACTCAGGATTTGAAGTTAGCCGCGGTAATATTTGCATTAAAAATATGGAGGCATTATCTTTATGGTGAAAGGTGTGATATTTATACTGATCATAAAAGTTTAAAGTATATTTTCACACAAAAGGATCTGAATATGCACCAAAGAAGATGGTTGGAGTTGATTAAGGACTACGACTACTCAATCCATTATCACCCTGGGAAAGCAAACAAGGTGGCAGATGCATTAAGTCGACAAGACCATGCTTGCTTATCCATGATGAGGATCTCAAAAGATCCAATATTTAGGGATTTATAAAGGATGAATCTTGGAATTATAATGGAAGGGAAAAAATATTATCTTTTGCAAATGAATGTTCAACCATCTATGCATGTGAAGATTAAAGAGGCACAGAAAGAAGATGTAGAGTTACAAAAGAAGGTGAGAAATGTTCCTGAATTCAACCTTGATTGTGATGCGATAATAAGGTTCAAGAATCGGGTTTGTCTTCCTCCCATCCCAAAATTAAAGAAGGAGCTGCTGGATGAGGCTCAAATTTCTTCATTCTCTATTTATCCTAGAAGAACGAAGATGTATAGGGACCTAAAAGAGTACTTCTGATGGGATGGAATGAAAAGAGATGTTGCTGAATATGTCTCTCGATGCTTGGTTTGTCAGCAAGTTAAAGCTAAGAGATAGAAAAATAAGGGGATGTTACAACCATTACCCATACCAGAATAGAAATGGGAAAACATCACCATGGACTTTGTCACTAGACTTCCAAAAACATCCAAAGGAAATAATGCTATCTGGGTTATAGTTTATCATCTTACGAAGTCGGCACACTTCATTTCTATTAGAGAAGATTTCTATTTAGATCAAATTTCAAGGATATATGTGAAGGAAGTGGTAAGATTTCATGGAGTACCACTTTCCATTATATCTTATCGGGATACGAGGTTTACATCGATGTTTTGGCGAAGTCTTTAGCATACTCTAGATACAGAGTTGAGTTTCAGAACTGCTTATCATCCTCAGACAGACGGTCAGTCTGAGAGTACAATTCAAACTCTAGAAGACACGTTGAGAGCTTTCTCTATGGATTTAAAAGGTGGTTGGGATCAACACCTACCTTTGGTGGATTTTTCTTATAATAATAGCTTTCACTCTAGTATTCAGATGGCTCCTTATGAAGCTCTCTACGGAAAGAAATGACGAACTCCAACTTGCTGGGATGAAGTTGGGGAAAGAAATCTATTAGGACCTGATCTTATTGATGAGATGACAGAAAAGGTCCAATCTATTCAACAACACATAAGAGCAGCTCAGAGTCGACAAAAAAGTTATGCTGATAACTGAATAAAATACCTAGAGTTTGAAGTGGGTGATAAAGTGTTCTTAGGAATATCTCCTTGGAAGAGAGTAATGAGGTTTGGAAAGAAGGGAAAGCTGAGCCCTAGGTATATCGGTCCTTTCGAAATACTAGAGCATGTTGGGAAGGTAGCTTACTGATTGTCTCTTCCACCGAATGTCTCTCAATTTCACGATGTGTTCCATATATCTCTCCTGAGAAAGTATATACCCGATCCTTCACATGTACTAAGCTCAGAAGTTGTACCACTGGAGGAAGATCTTTCTTATGAAGAACAACCGATAGAGATTCTGGATCGTAGCGAAAAAGTTCTACGGAACAAGTCCACTCGCTTGGTGAAAGTTTTAGGGAGGAACCAACAATAAGAATAAGCTACATGGGAGCTTGAGGATATGATGAGGGAGAGGTATCCTCATCTGTTTGTTACGAAGTGATGAATTTCGGGGGAGAAATTCGTTTTAAGGGGGGTAGAATGTAACACCCTGATAGTTTATGAGAAGTTTTTTTGTCTTATGTTATACGCAACATCAAAGGAATCTTTCACTACACACAACACTAGCTTCTCTTGCTTTACACGCAATTGAGACCTTCCATGATAGCGTCTGTTGTACGCAATACCGAGTTTCACTAAACAACGATATGCTATTAAAATATTATATAAACTAGCCGTTATGAATAGAAATACCCACTTTTTTAAATTTTATAAATTTTACCTTTAAAAATGGACTTCATTTTTGGATTCGTAATATCAAAATTAGCCTAGGGTGAAATTTTGGTATTTTTCTGAAAACTTTCAATTTTTGATGAATAGTGAAAACACTGAGTTATTGGTTAAAACCGACTTTTTTATTTAAATAATAATTTATTTTATTTAAATTTATTTTAGGTCAAAATAGATACATAATACTTATATAAGTTCAATGTAATTCATTGGAGTCATTTTATAATAATTTTAGATATATAAAAATTTTATTGATCTTTTCACCATCTTTTACCCACCTCCTAGGAGCATTTGAAATTGTACATAAAACTTAATTTTATATATTATGTGAGTTGAATTTTGAAAATCTGAGAGACACGGTTAACATCAAGGAGTAAAATGTGGTTCAATAAGATAAAAATAATTTTTGGTGAATAGTAAGTTTTTACTTTTATTTACCACAGTTAAAAGTAAATAGGGTAATTAATGGTATAAATGATATTATTATTACCCTAATACATGTCCTAATTCTATTGGATAACTATAATTCGACCAAAAACAACCTTAGGAATAAAATATTACCCTTTAGGTCCACTTGTATTAGATTATGACACTTATTATTATTTTATTTAAAGAAGAGTTAAAAGAGTTAAAATCAAAGTTTAATAAGTAAAACATTTTAATATAAAGTTATATATAAGATAAATTCGACTATAAATATTCATTAAAAAGATAAAAATATTTCCTACATAATGGTATTTTATTTATAATTTTTAGACATTAAATAATTTAATTTATTTATGACACAATGATGATGCAGTAATTACCTTATTAATGAAATATTAACATAATTGATGTTATAAATACCCAAATAAATGTAATTTGAGACTTTTTATGAATTAAACTAATTTTATAGGTTAATATGAAATGTTATAACTGATTTAATTAACTTTTTTTTAACTAATATGGCTGTTATTATTTTTAAAAAAATCAATTACCAAATAGTTTCAAAATTAACATAAAATAGTGTTTAAAAAAAATATTATATTATTAATTTTTATTCTATTCCTAAAAATATATGGTTCGGAAAAATGAATTATATAAGGTTATATATATTAATAATGAACCACTTGGGGTTTTTTGTCTTGTTGTAGTAAGTTTAATAACCATATAGTGTAAGAAAACAAGAAGACACTGTAAAAGTTAAATTATTTAACTTAGAGTTAAATCTAAATGATAAGGTTAAAATAGTAACCTAAACTTGTATAAAACCTATTGGTTGAGATTATTTCTACCCATATCCACTTTATATTTTAAATAAATCAATTTGGAGCTATTATAAACCGAATATGACTTTATTATAAATTAATATTTTAAGTTTTTCCTAAGATGACCCTCTCCTCCCTTATAAAAGGGCACCTCCTCCCTCTCCTATTTACACAACTTTGAGCATTCAAGATCAGCCAAACCCGGACCATTTCCCTTCTCAACTTCCCTAGAAACATACTAGAGGTCCTGGTATTCTTCAAAGACCAATTTTAGTATCCTAAGAGGAGGTTTCAAAGAGGCGTGTCGAAGAAGAGGTAATATCATTTACCGATTCTTTCAAATTCATTTCTTCTTGTACTTCCCCTTCTTTTGTTGTTTCATAATAAAGTAATAACATAAGTATAAATAATATAATGATATGTTATTATAAATATGAAACAAAAATATTTCACCTTCGATCCATCCTATGGAAAACGAAATCACCGCGCGTGCGTACGTACGAAATACCATCTCCACGCCGTGGTGTAATCTTTTTTCCACCACCACCTTACTTGGCTGGGTATAATGGTGTAAATAATAACTATATATGATTATTTTAAAGTTATATTGATTCTTAAATAGTATACATACACTTCAATACAATTCCATGATCATGGGAACAATATCATCGCTCGTGCATACGTACGGCCTACTGTCTCCACGATGTGATGCGACTTGTTCTACATGATGTTCATTGAATACTGATTATATAAATTAATTGAATGAATAAATATGATATATATTACACTAATACCATTCTGGAAATGAGTTATCTATAACCTAGAAAGAATAATAAGAATTTATTCGACAAAACATGCATAAGAACATAAAGCAATGAACACCCGAATAACAAGTTGCAATGAAATATTACTAATAAGAATATAAGAATATGACCATATATGATATCATAACAATGAATATGATTCTGTAATAAGTCAATGACATTATTTAAATAATTATACAGGAGGTTCAGATACGTACAAAGCATATCAAACCTAGGGTAAGGGAAAAATCTCACAATCTCATTTTTATTCGAGATTGTTTATACTTCAGAATTTACTGGGGCATATTTATCATCCACATCCATGTTTCCTCAATATGTAATATTATTTCTATCCTCCTAAAATTGTTTAAATCCAATTTTACCTATTGGTAAATTTTTAGTAAAAGATATGAAAGGAACCTTTTTTCGTTTTCAGTACGAGATACTTTTTGACTTTTCCGGACAAAGTACGAGAAGAATGTTTTTTAAACTTATACAGAATGAATGAATTTTTATGATTTCATAGAACATTATTTACATGAATATTCCTTTACATGTTTTCAAGTTTATTTTTAATCAACTTCTTTTAGTTTAAAATTGTATGACATGTTAAGAAAGGAAAAATGTTTTTTTGAAGTAGAAAGGATATTTTCCTCAAGAATGGAGTTCAAGTATTTTATCAAAATTATTTTCAATCTAAGATAATATAGGGTTATGTTTATATACCTATTTTTACATTGATTGGATTATTTTATGATGGAATTAATTTTATGATGTCCTTTAATCTTATATGTTATGATGACATAATGTTTAAGAATCCCATTTTTATTACATGGGTTATGCTATGATTTATGATTTTTGTTGCACACATAACAATGGTTTAATTATGAGATGGGTGGGAACTATATATTCCTCCAATTCATTGGGTAAAGGTTTATATCTCATGATATAGACATGGCTGGAACGACAAGTTAGTCTGTTTCAGTGATACAGGACTAGAACGAGGAGCGAACTCAGTTCAATAATTGACTTTGTCCACTATGATGGTCTTGGAAATGAGACTTGACTAATATGAAATGATTTTCTAAGATTATTTGTGTATTCCACAAAGTTTCATGTTTTATGTTTTGATTATTGGGATTACATTTCACTACTATGATTTATCCCATGTTATGATATTATGACCTCTTTTGCAGGTTAAGATTTTCAGAATGTTATGTTCTTATGAATATGATATGATTGATATTTCTTTTGTTTACCCTTACTGAGAATTTGAGATCACCATTTTGTATGTTTTATTTTCCCTTGGTCAGGAAGAAGGGTATTAAGTAGGATATGCCAAAAGGGACTCTAGATATGATGAAATAAATGAGAGACAATGTAGATGATTTATGAACCAATTGTTTATGTTTCCCAGTTTCTAAAGACACTATACCTATACAGTCCTATCATGGTTTTGTTATATGTTGTAATAATTATGCTTAAATTCTAAAGTAATAACAATATATTTAAAGTATGGGTCATTATACCCAGACCCATCTTGTCTCAGATACGCTTAAAAGGCTGTATCTCACAAACCAGACATCCGTTTGATGAACCATTTGCGACGGTGGAATCCTTGGAACGAGATGATTCTTTTGAGATACTACACCTATGTTTTGGAGAAAGTTTGAGTATGACCGGATTGGGTCGTACCCGAATCCAACCGAGCCCTCAGCTCTAAAATGCCAATAACCCTCAGACTGAGTGTCCGATTGATGCATCGTCTATTGCATTGGGACCCTTATGATGTGACAGATAATTGGGTTACTTATTCATGGGACTTCATTATGGTTGAAGTATGACCAATGGCTTGAGGTGCAGATCCTCTCAGAATCAAACATACTATGTACGGGAATCCATTGGCTTGCTAAGACATTGAGAATGAATAGAAATATTGTTTGGATCATCACCTGACAATCCTGTGTGGATCATCACCTTACGATCCTATGTGGATCAACACCTAGCGATCCTGTGTGGATCAGAACATAGGGATCCTATGTGGATCATCACCCAACGATCCTCTATGTATCAGAACCGAGAGATCCTGTGTGGATCAGCAGTAAAACCCTTGACAGAATAAGATGATCTAGCTTTACGACTAATCATCTATAATTATGTTCTTAAGTTATACGAGGTTTGAGCTGAGTCTTTTCTTTGTGCATTATAATTGTGAGCATTCTTTCTTGATTTCTTTGTGGAATTTTGAGAGACCTTTGGGGGTCTCAGGGTCCCTACTGGGTATTTTTATACTCACCTCTGCACAGGCTTCACCCAAACCTTGTTGTGTCTTGTACAGACGATGAGTAGCTCAACTGAGACTATAGGATTCGGGACCAGGCAGTATATGGAGGCGACTGACTAACGTGGAGAGCTGTGGAGGTGAGGTGTACCTACCACTAAGGTAAGATCCTTGGTGGACGATCTTAGGAGCGGTTTACTATTTTTTATTGTAGTTGTATCTTTTAGTTGGGATTGTATTCTGGACCCTTTAATTTCAGTACACACTTTTACTACTGCAGTTTTACTTCGTGATTGAATCTTGTTGTGTTCCTAGACTATGTGTAGTACAGGTTTAAAGGCAATGCATTCCTGTTTTAGGGATACGCCTTTTCGATGCTAGTCTCCAACCCTTGGAATATGGAAGGCAGACTTGGGGTAGTCACTGCATGGGACCCAGGGGACGGGTCATGATAGTACTCTAGTTTTGCGGACTTCCAACCACTAGTTACTATAGCACAGTTGACTTACAATGCAGTTACAGGTACTATTAGACCGTCTGCATTATAATTTTATTTTGATCTTGGGTCTTATTATGATATTATAACAAGTAATTTCATCTCTTGATTTTAGTAGAGTGATTATGCCTCTATATTTATGAAGGGATTATTCTTGAACCATTTAAATATTTGTGTCATATGTTATTATTCTTCATTATTTTATCTTTTTCTCTTTTTTACTCCCTTTTTTTGGGATCATTCATTGTTTTTTCTCCATCATTTATGCAACAACATTATAATTCTTCTTAATTTGGAGGGAACCTAGGTCACTTGAAAAAAATATAAACATCTAGTGGGTAGGGTTTTCTAGAATAGAATGATTCTTTCATTGATTTATATTTAACATGAGTACAACAATTGACAGATGTACAAATTTCATTTAAGGATCTTCATCTGTCATCAACACAACTTTCACTCCATTACTTATGGACACTATTTCCTCAGTATAATTTCATGGTAAACTGTGGGTGTGGTAAATTGTTAGGAATGTTATATATGTTCTAATGTATAAATTGTCCCTAATATCAATATACTACCCTTTGGATTAACTTTGTTAAAAAAAACCTCTATAGATATTTTTGTGAGATACTTAAGTCGAAAAATAGAAACAAGAAAATAAAAAACATCTTGAAAACTAAAAATGTATCCAACAAAAGTGATAGGTTGAGTGACATTGTCATATGATATCATGATAGAAGCTTGTGAAAAGCTGATCTTCTAGGCTAGTTATTTCCAACTAGCAAAGATGGTGTAATTTTCAATAATAAAAAATGAAACAATGATAGCTGGGAATATATACAATCCCTCTCTAATGAGTGTTTTGGAAAAAAAGTGTGAATGTAAGAGGATCCATACTCCATAGTGGCCATCCTATTATCTTGGAAGTTTAATCTAGGATGGGGTAACGACCATTAGGGTTGTACTCATTCATCTCTCTTAAAGAGGTCTTCACAGCACATACCACATCATGTCCTAGTTCTTTACTCGATTTCCTCTTTTTTTTTCTCCATATTCTTCATTAATTATTTCATGAATGGACCAAACAAAAGTAATATTACAATCTGATTAGTAAATAAATTTTTTTCTCTCCATTTTCCAAAAAAGCTATAGAGACAACATATCCCAAATAACAAATGTGAATTTTTGATAAACAAAAAGGAAAAAAAGATCCATTTGATTCCAAACTAGGACGCAACATATTCGAGCATCCATCACATTTAATTTATTTTTCATTTAGAAACCATGTATTTGTTCAATTCCACTGTGTCTTCCAGCTTCCAATTTTTCCAATATATCAAAAATAAAAAAACTAATTCCTCATATACAACCCTAAGGAAAACAATTACCATTCTACAGATCTGCCTATGGTGGCCTTCCATAGAAAGTCGGGCGTCATGTCAAACCATGCCTCCCTTGCTAAATTTTAGAAGTCACTTAATAAGAAAGTTGTTTCTTAAATGGGATTTTACCGGAGGTGCTTTATTATTAAGCGTCTTCCCACACCTATTTATTTATTATGTTTTTATTTATTTTTATTTTCTTATATTGTGTATATATTATACATATATATATTATATTATATATTTATATACATATTATATATATTATATATTATATATATATATATATATATATAAACCAAACAAACTAAATAATTAAAAGTATTTAATTAGATTAAAATAATTCGCTGGATAATATAATTAATAATAAAATTATAATTATTAATAATTTCTAATTGTAAATATAAATAATTTAATTAATAATATATTTAATTTTATATTTAAAAATAATTAGTAATAATTTATAATCTTATCAATACTAATTATTTCGTTATTAGTTTAGTTTTTAATAATAATAATAATTATATTATTATTATTATTAATTATTATTAAATGATAATGTTTTGTTTCATGTAAATTATTTTATGTTTGTTGTATTTATGAATAATGATACTATTAATGAAGATGATGATGATCATATAAATAATAGTATTATTAGTAATAATAATAATTATTATTAAGTAAAATATTAATTACTATGTCTTCATCAAAAGAATCTATTTATTATATTTGATCATATTAAGAAGTATAAAATATGAATTATTTTTATAAAATTAATTAATTATATTATTATTATTATGTCATATATTATTATTAATAATTAATAATTGTTTATTTTTTATTTTTATGACATTATTTCCATTTTTAGTTATTTTATATGTTTTAAGTGCATATCTAAAATTTAATTTAGAATTTGACTATAATTTATATTTTATAATCATTTATAGTTGACTACTTATTTTAAAGTCCAAATATTATTTTTTAAACAATATTGTTTTGTATCATCTATATTATTGTCTGTTTATTATTTTGAACAAAATATTTTTAATTTTAATTTTTTTGTGTCTAGTATATGTTTTAAATTTTATTTTGATTGTATATATAGTTTATTTTTATAAGATTTCAAATTCACTTACTTGAAACACAACACTACTACAAAACATGCTTTTAAAGGAACTAAAAATTTTCTTTGTCAGTGCTTAAAAGTGTTGACTGCCTAAGTGATATTAAAATCCCTCAACCTTTATCAGCGCTAGAAAAGGCACTGATAAAGTACTCATTTATCATTACATTTTTGAAAAAACTGTTAAAGGATACCTTTATTAGCACTTTGATTTAGCACTATAAAAGGGTACATTTATCAGTACTTCATCTAGCACTAATAAAGGTCATTTCAGCTACTACACAACTACATCCCTACACTAACCCTCCAACATACCAATAAAATCAAACCCATATAGAATACATAAAAAGGAATAGAAATATAAAAACAATACAGGATAAAATAAAAAATTTAATAGAAATAAAATTTACAACACAAATGCAAGAAAAAACACTGTATTATAGACATTTCAAACATTGGTGTTTACAATTACACGAGTAAGTACAAATTATCACAAACATTTAAAAACATCAATGTTCTTTTACCTTTGGTCCCCAATGCCCATTCATGCTATTAGCTACCAAACAAACCACTCCATCTCATGAAAATGAATTCACCTACCTAAGAAAACAATTCCTGTGTTAATAATATTATAAAGATATAAATTAAACACAAAATGTCAATTTTAATCTAAAAACATAAAAATTTGAGTCATATTGGGAACACCATGTATTGGATTGAGGTGTATCTGAAACCTAGACATCACTAATGACTTATGGATCATTTTTATAAAGTAATGAAACAATATAAATGTGTTTTATTGATTTTTAGTATGTCACTTTTGTTTTTGACTAAAATGTAAAATTTAAATAAAAAGACACAATTAATGTCATACTAGTCACACAAGGCATTGGATTGAGGTGCAGTTAATTCATACACATCAAAAATCAGTTATGTATCATTGACCTAAAGTATCAAAACAATATGAATGTGTTTTCTTAGTTTTGATTATGTCACTTGTGTTTTTTACTAAAATGTCATTTTAAACTGAAAACATGCACTTTGATTCATATCAGTCATATCATGTGTTGGTTTGATGTGATACTAATTCCTACATGTCACAAATTTCTTGAAAATCATTGTTCTAAATTATCAAGTCAATTCAAGTGTGTTTCCTTGGTTTTCAATAAGTGACACACGTTTTGAACTAAAATTTCAATTTTAAATAGATAACAGGCACTTTGAGTCATACCAGGAACACCGTGTATCAGATTAAGGTGTAGATGATTCCTACATGTCATAAATGACATATGGATCATTTCTTAAAGTATCAAAACAATCTGAATGTGTTTTCAATGTTTTGAGTATGTAGCTTATCTTTTTTACTAAAATTAATGTCAATTTCAATTAAAAAGGGAAACATAGAGTTATATATATCAAAAAATGCATCAAATCAAGGTATAAATGATTCCTACACATCAAAAAATAACTTATATAACATTTTCCTAAATCATCAAAACAATTTGAATGCATTTTATCATTTTTGAGTATGTCACTTGAGTTTTTTTTTACTAAATTGTCATTTTAAACTTGAAACATACATTGTGAGTCATACCGATCACATCATGTGTCGGTTTGACATGATACTAAATAATACACATCACAAATATCTTATGAATCATTTTAATTAATTATAATAAAAATACAAGCACATTTTCTTAACTTTTAGTGAGTAGAACATGTTTTGAACTTGAATGTCATTTTTGAACTCATAACAAAAAATTTGAATCATATTGGACACACTGTGTATCAGATTGAGGTGTGGTTGATTCCTACACATAAAAAATGACTTATGGATCATTTTCCTAAAGTATCAAAACAATATGAATGCATTTTTTTGGTTTTGAGTATGTCACTTGTGTTTTTTTTACTAAAATGACATTTTAAACTGAAAATATGCATTTTGTGTCATATCAGTCACATTGTGTGTCGTTTTGATGTGTGAGGCTAGTTGCTACATATAAAAATTTACTTATGAGTAATTTTTATAAATTATCAAGATAATCTGAGCATGTTTTCTTAGTTTCCAGTGAGTGACACATGTTTTGAACTAAAATGTCACCATGTATTATATTGACGTTCAACTAATTCCTATACGTCAAAATTTTATTGTGGATCATTTTACTAAAGTTTAAAAACAATCTTATGGGTTTTCATTGTTTTGAGTGTGTCACTTGTGTTTTTTAATAAAATTTCATTTTAAACTGAAATCAAACACTATGGGTCATACCGGTCACATATTATATTGGTTTGATGTGAGATTAATTCCCACTTGTCAAAAATCACTTATATTTTTTCCTAAACTATCAAAAAAATCCAATATCTTTTTCTTGATTTTCAGTGAGTGACACATGTTTTGAACTAAAATGTCAATTTTAAACTAATAACTACCACTTTGAGTCATATCGGGTGTACATTGTATAATATCGAGTAGCGACTAATTATTATATGTTAAAATAACTTATGGATCATTTCCCTAAAGTATCCAGACAATATGAATGTGGTTTCTCAGTTTTGAGTATGTCCCTAGTCTTTTTTTACAAAAATTAATGTCATTTTAAAGAAATAGACAAACATGGAGTCATATCGGTCACACCATGCATCAAATTGAGGTGAGATAGATTCCTCTAAGTCAAAAATGACATATGTATTGTTCTTCTAAAGTATAAAAACATCCTAAATGTGTTTTATTGGTTTTGAGTATGTCACTTTGGTTTTTCACTAAAATGTCATTTAAACCAAAAACACACACTTTGAGTCATACTGGTCACATCATGTGTAGGTTTTATGTGATACAGATTCCTACATATCAAAAATTACTTATGAATCATTTTTCCTAAATTATAAAGACAATCTGAGTGTTTTTCCCAGTTTTCAATGAGTGACACTTGTTTTGAACTAAAATGTCAATTTTAAACTGATAATGGACACTTTGAATAATATCATGCACACTGTGTATCAGATTGAGGCAAGAATTATTCTTACATATAAAAAAATGACATATAGAACATTATTTTAAATTATTAAAACAATATGAATTTGTTTTCTTGGTTTTGAGTATGTCACTCGTGTTTTTTACTAAAATAAATGCCAATTTTAAATAAAAAGACACAATTAGAGTCATAATGGTCACACAATTTGTATGATTGAGGTGCATCTGATTCCTACACATCAAAAATGATTTATCGATTTTTTCCTAAAGTTTTAAAACAAACTGAATGTGTTTCATCAATTTTGAGTATGTGATGTGTATTTTGAACTAAAATATAAATTATTGACTAAAAACATACAGTTAAAGTCATACTAAGCACATTGTGTATCCTATCAAGGTACGTTTGATTAATAATGTGATGTGTGTTATACTTTAATTTATTTTAAATAATAAAAAATAGAAAAAATGTTCCATTTTGAATCCAAAATGAACATGTTCAATCTTTTTTTTCTTGTTGAAGATAGTTGAATTAAAAATATGACTTCAAAAAAGATATGTGAAAAAAACTAAAAAACTATTAGATATAAATGATAATGAAATTATATTATAATTAGTTGACAAAATGATGAAAAAATCAACCAAATAAGTAGTAGGAATTCACCTTTTCATGACATCAGTATTCATTCTTGACCCATTTCTTTATTGTCATTATCTCTGTTGCGACCTCTAATTCCAATCTCTCACAATCATGAGCAGCTAGGAAATAACCACCCCAACTCAAGAAAAATGATACACCTATATAATAAAACAATTATTATGTTATTAATACTATAAATAAACATAATAAACATAAATATGATATAATATGTTAATAAAATGTCAATTTTAAACTGAAACCACACAATTTGAGTCATTCCGGGTACACCGTGTATTGTATTGTGGTATGGTTGATTCCTACATGTAAAAAAGATTTATAGATAGTTTTCCTAATGTATCAAAATAGTATCAATGTGTTTTCCCAATTTTGAGTATGTTACTTTTCTTTTCTACTAAAATGTTATTTTAAACTGAAAACACTCACTTTGAGGCATACAGATCAAATCTTGTGTCGGTTTGATGTGAGACTAGTTCCTACACATCACAAATAACATATTAGTTAATTTACTAAATCATCAATATATAATTTTTGTGTCTTATCATAATTTAATGATTGACACACATTTTGAACTAAAATGACAATTTTAAACTAATATAGACACTAAGAGTAATACCAGGAACACTGTGTATCGAGTTGAGGTGAGGCTGATTCCTACACGTTACAAATGTTATATGGATTGCTTCCATAAAGTTTCAAAACAATATGAATGATTTTTATCAGTTTTGAGTATATCACTTATAATTTTTTACTAAAATGTCGATTTTAAACTCAGGCCAAATTTTTTGAGTAATACTGGTCACACTGTGTGTCGGATTGATGTGTAGTTAATTAATACATGTGGAAAATGAATTATGTATCAATTTCCTAATGTTTGAAAAATATATAAGCTTGTTTACTAAGTTTTGTCTATTTAACACATGATATAAAATAAAATGACACATTTTTATTTAAAATACGTACTTCGGGTCATACTAACCAAATCTGTTGTTAGAGATACATGTTTTCAATTCCTACATGTGACAAATGAATTATGGATTTTTCCTAATGTTTGAAAATAATCTGATCTTTTTCATGGTTTCAACTATTTGATCTATATTTTAAACTAAAATGGAACTTTTTTATTGAAAACACGTAATTTGAGTCATATCAACCATATTAGGTGTTAGATTGACGTGCAGTCAATTTTAAAACATGTATTTTTGTATTGTTTTGTATAACAAAATTAAGGCATGGACTTGGTCAGGTATTTGGTCAAATATCTAGGTCATGTCGTGTAGGACTCAGTACATATATGAATGAGGGGAAATTCCTTCGTGGGCTAATAAGTGGGACCATATATGTGGGTGTTGTGTATGCAAGAGCCCATCCCTGCAGCAGGATTATAAAGTGAGTAAGTGGTAGAATTATATATAAAGGAGTGGCCTCCCTTGATCAGTATTGATATGGGACTCATGTGTGCGATCATGAAATTTATCAGAGCTAAAAATAAATTGTTGATAAAAGATACATTTTATCAATTATAAAAAGAAGCACTGGTAATGGTAACACATCATTAGCGCAAAAAAAAAACACCCACAAAGGGATCCTTTTATCAGCAAATTTTTAACACTTATTTAAAGGTACCCTTTAACTGCACTTTTTTTAACGTTGTTAAAGGATTGCATTGTATATTGTTCATTTTATAGTAGTGCAACAAAACTTATTATGATTCAAGTAGTTAACTATGGAAGCCTATAAAATATTAGCTATAAGTACAATCTAAATGTAACTTAAAACATGCATTAAACATATAAAAATAGTTAAAAATAAAAAAATCATAAATTTAAAAAACCAAAAGTAATTTACATGACACAGACATTATTGATTAAAAGAATATCATTTACACTTTTAATCAATAATGTTTTTGTCATGTAAATTAATTTTTCTTTATTATATTTTTGAATGAAAATAAAAATATTAATAAGATTATTAACTAAAGAAAGTTACATGCACATAGAGATACAAATAAAATACACGCATCTCAGAACTTGACCACAAATAATGAATCCAAGGCAAAAAAGTCATGATAATAAGAAATTAATAATAATGAAGTCACCGTAAAAGATTAATGATATTATTAATAAATCCAGAATAATAAAATCATAATAATTTCTTATAATTAAAGTCATGATAATAATAATAATGTAAACATTTTTGTGTAAATTAATTTTTTTTCTAAATTCCTTTTATTTTAAAATAATTTTTATTATCTGTACAATCAATTCCTTAAATTTAATTTAAATGTAATTGGTACTATATTTTATGTGGCTATATATTTTGAAGTGTAAATATTATATTTTTAATCAATAATGTTTGCATGAGATTTATTAGTTTTTTTATTATATTTATGAAATTTGTTTTTATTTAAATTATTTTTTATATGTTTAGTCAGTGTGACAAATTTCATTTTGATTGAATTTATACCTTTTAATTTGTACATCTTCAAATTCAACTTGTTGAAATATAATAATGATCCAAGAAAGTGACTCTAAAGCTGATAAAATTTTGTGTATATATATAATCTAAAATTGATTTGACACACTGACTAAACATATAAATTAAAAAGTATAAATACATTCAATGTTTTAAATTTAATTTATATTTTATTGATACAATATTTTATAAGAATAATTGTTTTGAAGTTATGTTATGTTTTTAATCGATAAATTTTGTGTCATGTAAATTAATTTTTGTTTTTTATATTTATAAATTTATTTTACATTTCAATTATTTTTTATATATTTAACTCGTGTTTTAAGTTTCATTTAGATTGTACTTATAATAAAAATGGTTAAGGAAGGGGAACTAAAAAGTGAGGAAAACATAAAAATATACACATGTAGGAATCCATAGAATCTTGAACCGATGACCTCCCTAACACCCCACAAAAATAATATTTCCCGTGTGTGAATTTGAAAGCCTATAAAATATAAAGTATAAATTCAATATAAATAAATATTTAAATATTGAATAAAATTATAAAAAATAATTGAAAATGAAAATAATTTCATAAAAATAATTGATAGAAAATAATTTCGATTGCACAAAATATTATTGTTTCAAAACATAACATTTGTACATATAACTTATTTTTTCAACAAATATTTTTTGTGTAATTTTTTTATTTTATTTTTTACATTCCTTTTATTTTAAATTAATTTTTATTTGTATGGTGAATGTTTTAAATTTGATTTAGATTTTATTTATTCTATGTTTTATGCACAAATTTTTTGAAGTGTTAATATTATGTTTATAATCAATAAAGTTTGTGTCATGTGAATTAGTTTTGTTCTTTATATTTATGTTTTTTTTAGTTTCAACTATTTTCTATCGGTTTAATACATGTTTTAAGATTCATTTTGATTGTACATATAGATTATATTTTATAGGCTTCCAAAGCTACCTACTTGAAACATAATAAGTTTTGTTGTGTTTCAAGTAGCTGACTTTGAAAGCTTATTAAAAGTAAACTATAAATACAATCAAATTGAATTTTAAAACATATAAAAAACACATAAAAAATAATTAAAACTAAAAATATTTTCATCTAAATAATAAACAAACAATAAAATATATGATACTAAATAATGTTGTTTAAAAACATAACATTTTGACATTAAAAGTAGGAAACTCTAAAACATTATAAAATATAAATTATAGTTAGATTTTAAATGAGATTTAAGTCATGCACTTAAAACATATAAGATAACTAAAAATTGAATTAATTTCATAAAAATAATAAATAAAAAAAATTAAATATTAATAATAATATAAAACTTAATTATAATAAAATAAATAAAATAAATAAAATAAATAAAATAATTAATATTTTTTACATATTAATAATTATAAATACAATTAATATATTATTTTTATGAAGTTATAGTAGTTAATATATTACTTAATAATAATAATAACATTTAATAATAACACTATTATTTACAAGATCGTCCTCATTATTTTTAAGAGTATTTTTAGTCATGAATATAATAAATAGAAAATAATTTACACGAAACAAAATATTATTATTTAATAATAATTAATAATAATAATATTATTATTAAATAAAATAATAATAAATAATTTATATTGATTAGTTTATTAATGTTTAATAATTATTTTTAAATATCAAATCTCATATATTATTAATTACATTATTTATATTCCCTATTAGAAATTATTAATAATTATATTTTTATTATTTATTACGTTATCAATCGAATTATTTAAAAATAATTAAATACTTTTAATTGTTTAGTTTGTTTTGTTTATATATATATATATATATGTGGGTGTTTACAAAAAAATAAAATAAAAATAATATAACAATTTAAAAAAATGGATGGGTGGGGGAAGGCACTTAATAAGAAAGTGTATTCGGTAAAATACCTTTGAAGAAGGAGCTTTATTATTAAGTTCCTTTTTCTAAAATTTATCAAGGGATATGCGGTTTGAGACATGGCTCAACCTTCGGCGGAATATCACCCCATGCAGATTGATAAAATGAGAATTTGTTTTTGGAGGGGTGTATGTTGGGAATTAGTTTTCTTATTTTTGGTATATCTAAAAAATTTCCCTTCCAACCCTTCTTCTTTCTCATTTAGTGATTCTTTGATCTCCAATATTTTCGATCTTTCAGTATCTCCAACTTGGCTCATAGCCCTCATAAATTACACAACCCCTCTCATGCCTTCAATTTCAAGCTCCAATGCTTTTCACTATATAGTTTTGTTTCCATAGCAATTATTTGTTTTGGGGAAGTAGAGGTTCGTGACAATATAATCAAACACAAAAAAAATTAAAAAATGAAATAAATCAATGTTTAATCATACTTTGGAAAGATTCCTACATCCACAAGAGAAGGGGGTTGTTTATCTATTATTACTCTCAAGATCAAACTTCGGTGGATCAAATTGACTAAAAATTATGAGATTTACATCCTGTTACATAGAGAAAAAATTTAGTGGCATCAATCGTTGGTGAGGGTTTGTTCATCAAACCTTGAAAAACTCCTCACCACCAGCTACTCGTACATGTTGGTCACATCCACTATGGTTGGATGCCCACTAAAGAGGAAGGAAAATCCTGCTACAGTGGTTGCCGACAAAGAAGAAATGTTGCTGCCGACAAAACCCTTGCACCTTTGATTTCTCCCTAATTGTAAGGGGCCCCTAAAATTTGTTTTATTAGTTCATACTTCTTGCCTTGCCATCATACCCGCATAAAAAACCATGATTAGATTCAGATAAAAGAATTAGATGTTATACAAGCAACCTTGTGATTTTTTGTAATTTCTTTAAATTTTTATTTTATTTTCACTGATCTGAAGTGGCCCACATATTCGAACTAAAAAGGAACATCAAAAGTAATGAGTTAATAAAAAAGCAAGAAAAATGGAATCACCTGTAGGCCTACCCAAAAAAAAACAGATAAAGAGTGTTGATCAAAGATGCGCTCCCAAAATTGACTAACCAGCCACTCCTTGTGTCCCTACATGCTTTCCTGGTTCATCCTCTTGACGACGATAGTTGTGCCTGAGGTGAATCACCCAATGCTCACTACCCATGGGATCCCAAGAAACTTCTAGTACTACGACTACTTTATCATAGAAGACAAGAACTCATAATCTTGTTGCACTCCCCCAATCAGGATTCAGAGAATACCGAAGATCCACCAAAACCAGACAATGCACGCACCATCGCCTATAGATCCGAGCTTTGCATGCTATAGATGTTGTTCTTACCCACCATAGAATCCAACGACACTTCCGCCATTTCAAGATCGAATGGGAAGGTGAAGAAGAATGATCTGAAGAAACAAATTATTGTGGCAAACCCTTTAAATGGAAAGGGATCTAATGCTTCAGAGCTTCCATGGAATGGGATCTTCTTTAATTTGTTTCTTTAGTTCATTCTCTTTCCCTTTCCATCATACCCATACCTTCAGATGTTGTTTTGAATGAATCGATGGTTTTTTGACCATTTATGAGAAGGAGGTGACTTTGAATATTGATCTATTTTGTGCTAAGGTTTTGTGGGTTTATATACAATGAAAAACTAGAATAAAATGGAGAGAGAGATAATGAGGTCGATCTGTATTAATTAGGTCAAACCATAATGATGAAAAATCATGTTTAATAAATAATGAAAGATATTGGTGTATGGATCCCCTTAAATCATTAAATTTTTCAAAAAAAAAAATGAATAAATTTACTGAATACAATATTTAAAAACGTGAAAAAAATTAATCAAGTAATTTATTTAAATGTATTTTAAAAATTCACATTAATATTACAAGAAATTCAAAATATATTACAATATTTTAATTATTTTAAAATTATCAAGTGGTTTATATAATCTAAGTATTCAGTTTTTTTTATTTTTGTAATAACTTGAATAAAATATTCAAATTATTTAATTATTTAATTAATGTTATTTATTGAATTTTTTTAAATATTCATACAATTTAAAATTGTCATTCAATGTTATTCATTTTAAAATAACTTGAATTAAAAATTTAAAATAATTAATTTGAATATTGAAAATAAATATTTTAATAGAAAACTTTAAATACATTGAATGTTTTTTAAAAATTAAATTTTTTAATGTTTTTATATTTGAAAATACACTGAATATTTTAAGTTAATGTTTTTTAAATTTAAAATAAATAATTTTCATGTTTAAAATTTAAATTCCTTGGATATTTAATATATTTATAATAAACTAATGTTGTTGTATTTTAAAAATAAAATTTTAATGTTATAGGTTTTTAATATATTTCCTTCTTTTTTTTGGAAATATTCTCTGCTGATCTCGTGTTGCTCTAATTTCTCACCATATTTATTTCTTGTTTAATATATTTCGTAAATTATTTGTGAAATTTAATATATAAGAAAATATACATTTTATTATATCTATTGTTTTCTAAATATTATGGTCAAATTATTGCATTTTGTGAAGATTTATAGTATTAAATAAAGTTATATTATTTGTTAAGATTTGATTCATATGTCTAAAATCTACTTAGACATTAAATAAAAAAGATACCATCTCCCATCATTGGAAAATATCTAGTCAAAACATTTCACAATTACTAAAATGTCCATTCCTTTAATAATTTTGTTGGCATTACAATAAATTCTTACTTACAATTTTATACAATTTAACACATACATTTAATGTTTGAAAATTATAATCTTGTTTAAATACATTGTTCCATTTTTAAGCTCCTTTTATTAACAAAATATTATTATATATCCAAATACACATTTAACTACTTTTAAAAAACTATTTTATATTTAAAAAATTTAAAATTATTATGTAAATCTAAAATGAATATATTTTATTTTCATTAACAAATTAAACATAATTAATATAATTGGATTTGAATTTTGAATTCATCGATAAATCCAATAGTTAATTAACTCCGAAAAAATCAACATTAATATCTATGATAATATATTATACTTTTTTTTTGATTTTTTGGATTACATGCGTAGCCCTCAAGTTCACAATTTTTCGGTTCAAATTTGCAATCCCCCATTCCATTTTCCCCTGCCTCTCTGCCTCCCCTCACATTCCTGAATCGCCTTCATCTCTGACTTCCATCGTATCCACCTCCTCATATTATTGCCTAGGCATATGCCTCCTTCTCCCCACCCCCTCCGGTTCCACCCTCTTTATCCCCACTTCCTCTCCCTCCATGATCTCCTTAACTCCGCCTCCACCATTCAAGATCCACGATTCCCTCCCATACAACACGATTTTCAATCCATTACTATGGTTTATCTATCGGGAGAGGAATTGAGTTCTATAATTTTTTTATTATGATGAAATGGAATATAATAATGCTAGTTATGATGTTCTCAAATGAAAAATAAACATCACATTGCATATCCTGATGTGGAGAGGTTGTTGAATAAGGGAGGAGGCCAAAATCAAAAGTATATATATTCATGTTAAATGCATGTGATTATCTTGGGAAGAAAAAAATGTAGTGATTTTAGAGTAGTATATTCATTCTCTGTAAAGGACTTCCTTTGCAACTAATTTCTCTCTAAATTTGATTTTCTTGCTAACAACATTACCCTTTTTTCATTTATAGTTCAACATACATCCAATAACTTTTGTATTGGGTGACTTATATGTGATAGAATAAGTGTAAATTTTGATCCAAGAGTGCATTTCTTTATTCATTATAGAGATCCACTATTTGGAATCGTTGTCATTAAGGGATTTCTTAGAAGTTTGAGGATCATATTCATTTTGATAATGGGAAACGTGAATAGAAAAGTGTTTATATTTGAAAGTTATTTAAATATTTTATCACTTTTATTTTTTTTCATAAATTAATCATTTTTAACATTTTATTAAATTTTAAAATCTATTAAATTTTATGCATTTTTAATTAATACTACTTTTTAATTACCTATTTTAAAAATTGTATTTGTTATACTTTTTATTTTAATAATTCTTATATGTTTGATTATTTATTGAAGTTCCTTTTTTGTTTATGTAAAAAAAAACTTCCACCCTTTCGAGGCACATAGATTTCTCTCAACCACATAGGGGACCCATTGGGTCAACCTCGTGGGAAGTCCCACCATGGCACCCCTCATGGAGGTTGAAGTTTTTTTTCATAGTGCACACCAAAGCTGTGCGGAACCATGTATATGGCACTCGAAGTGTATCCACGGACACATGGGTGGGTGATTTCACCCGTTGGGAATTTGTCCTGTTTGTGTGCAAGGTGTTAACCTGTGCTGATCCCTGGTAGCCAGCTCAAATAGAGGATCAACACACCTTGGTTGATAAACTGTTTGCTCGCCGCTTCTCAAAATCGATGTGGGACAAAAATTTATGTTTACAGTTCATCCATACATAAAAAGCTGGATACACATGAGGATGTCAGTTCTATCTAATTCCATCCGTTCATTTTATTTTTAAACTCCAACGTTATATTTTTGAACTCCCACTCCTCTTTGTTCATTTTCCATCATCTTCTTCCGATGTCCACTCGAACTTCTTTGAACCAGTGATCTTTAGTATACCATCCATTTGACTAATCATTCTTTCATCCTTTATTCTTCTTAATGCTATGTCTCTAATCATTTCCTTTAACAATTTCTATACTGGTTATCATGGTTTGGGTTCAACATATCATTATGCTTTTTCTTCTGAGTTTTAAACTGTAATCACTTCATGTTCTTCCTCGGATTGTTTTTCGGGTTTGAATATTCTTCTCTATTGGTTGATCAATGAGTCACTGTTGGAAAATACCAACAGTGGGGGAGTGGAGTCACCATTGGAAAATAATAATAGTGGGTGAGTCGAGTCACCATTTAATCCCAATGATGGGTTAGTGATCGACAGTCGAGTTTACAATGGTGGGCCAATTAGTTAGTGTTGGACATCAACAATGAGTCATATTATGCACTGTTGGACATCAACAGTGGGTTATCCTTACCCCTTGGTTGTTTGATCTTTACTATTCAGAGTCTTCAAGAAATGCTTTCAATCTCCATTAGGATCTCCTTCTTTATTCATATGGATGTTGTAGTTACTTTCTTTTTGTATGCGGTTGTTTTTTTCGAAGATACTCTTCATGATCTAGCAAGAGATTCTCCTTTGTTTTATGTTTTAGATTTATTTTTTTTATTTTATTTTCTTATTTTTTATCAATATTTTATATTATTTGATGTTTATTATCCTGTTCTTCAGAAACATATTTTTCCGTTGCAATTCTATGTTCTGACAAAATCTTCTTCAATCTAGAACTCTCTTCTTCAATTGATTTGCGGTAAATTAATTCTTGCTGTTTGAAGTGATTTTATATTTTATTAATTTATTTATTCATATGTTGATTATTACTGATATTTGTAAATCTTTTAAATGAACCACCATTGGATACCCCCAATCATAGGTCACATGTCATCGCTGAACATCTCCAATGGCGAGTCATGAGTCACCGTTGAACATCCAATGGTAGCAAAAATTTTATTGCCACTAAAGAATCCTTTTATTTCTAAGATGTATGGAATTAATTTTTTTGGTTGTATTCTTTTATTTTTTCTTGAAATTGGAATGGTATCTTATGCTCTATTAATCCATCATTGGGCATTTACAATGGTAGGTCATGAGCCACTGCTCTCTATTTTTAGTGGTAGGTCATGATCCACTGTTAGTTAACATTTTATGTTTCTAAAACTTTATTTCTTATTTCAATTTATGTTGTTAATAAATAATTTATTTTGATTATTTTTTTTAAATTTAATGTTGAAATAAATTTTTAGACTTTGTAAAAATAATTGTAACATTATTTTTGATGAACATTTATTCATGTAGTTTGATGTTTATGACATGCTCTGTTTTACTTCATTTTTTATTATATGTATAATATATGAGATTATAATTTTATTTCAATTGTTTTATAATTTTGAATTGTTTACAATTGATTAACTTAAAAATTTAATTGTTTTATATTAATATTTCATGAGAAAATATAAAGAACAATTGTTTCTATGTTTTTTATTGAGGATTTAACAAAAAAAGGAAACAATCATTTTATTTCTTTTGTTATGCACTAACAAGTGTCATGTAGATTTTGGACATAAACACACTCCTATAGGATCTTGTTTTAATGATATGAGAGATCGATTAAATTAATAAAAACACATACTTGTGAAGATAATTTAGACACACAAATTTCAAAACATCTTCGGCATTCAACTGCTCTCATTTTTTATGGGCTTCTACTTCTTCTGCACTATAGTTGGGATCACCAAGGACTTTATCTTAAAAATTTTCCCTTCCCAACGATCAACGATCATCAAACTTAAAATTCTTCAACATTACAATCATCTTCAAATTTCCTTGTATTTTTTGTATTCATTTTATCTTCTTCTATATATTTATATTTATTTGGCTCTACATTATTCTTTTCCCATCAAAAGAAAGTCTTACCATTCTATTGTTATTCTAATACTTAAAAAGAAGTCAGCGTTGTGACTCCCTATCAGAACTCTAGTAATAAGACTATGTTGGTATCCTGTATCAAATTCTAGGTTGTGCCTATGGGTTGTTTAAAAGGTAGAGTCTGTAACATGGCTGTCACACCTTTAAAAGTGGTATTCTTTATGGGTACCAATCTCCTCAAGAAGCAGAGGATATTGAGGAGTGGACTAAGAACTTTTTTATCTGAACCATTATAAATCTTGTGCAATTTCATTTTTATTTCTAATGCAACTCAACCCAAGGATACTACAATCACTACAGATTAATATTCTATAAACTTTGATTGTTTTTATTTTAAATTTTTAAAGAGACTAATCACCCCTCTTTCCATATTTTCCATAAATAATGATCCAGAAATTGGTATTAGAGCCATGGCTATGATATGTTTGCATCATTATCTGTATTAGTCTTTAAGAATATTATTCCTGCTACTTATTTTTTACACTGGTACTAATCTGTATCCTAGACCTAACAATATAAGGTACAAAAGAAAATATTACTTTTAATGTGTAAGGATTCAATTACAATGATGGATGAATACTAAAGGAACCCCAATATTTGATGGGAGTGACTCTGGATACTGGAAAGATAGAATGGAAGTTTACTTGAAACAACTGAGTGTGGATCACTGGATCATCATAGAAAATATAATTTTGCTACCAAAAACTGATCTAGTGAATCTAGTTGGTAATGAAATGGTAAAATATGTTTTGAATTATAATTTTAAAAATATTTTGTACAGTTCCATAAGTAGAAGTGTCGATAGCCATGTTTTATCTGGTAAGACAACCCATGATATATAGAGGATACATCTAGTGGCTCATTAAGGAAATAAGAATATGAAGATAACCAAGCATGGAATTCTCTAAAAAGAATTCTAGGTCTTCAAGATGGTAGATTAAATATATGTAAATAGGAAGTTCAATCGAATTACAAGTATAACAAATAGTATGAATTCTCTTGGAGAAGTATTGGACAACACTACTCAAGTAGAAATAGTAATGAGGGATCTTTAAAAAGTATGTCATTCAAAGAAGGTGACCATCTATGAGAGTAATAATTTTGAGGAGTATAATTTAGATAAAATTATATAATTTTTACTATAGTATGAGTTAGAGTTAAAGAATATTGCTGAAAATGACTCTACTAAAACAAAAGTAATTGATTTTAAATAAAATTTATTTGATACATCTAATTCCTAGGAATCTATGTTCTAGGAAAGTGAAAAGGATATGGATTACTTCAGTAAGAAGTTTTTCAAGTTCATGAAAAACAAATGTGGGAAGAGGTAGTTCAAGTGGAAGTCCAGGAAGGACTATATGAAAGGTAATTCTACTAATAATAATCATGTTTCAGAATTAACCTGGCATGAGTGCAGGAATAAAGGTCACATAATAATTGAATACCCAAAAATAAAACATCCAAGAAAGTAAAATATAAAAAAATAAAGTAAAACAAGGTTTGTTTGGGGGCTGGAACTGTTCATACAGTCCTAACTCAGGTGATAATTTTGGTAGTGAACAGGTTACAAGGAATCTTACCCTGATGGGTATTACATGCGAGGTAAATTATTCTATCATTACTATGTTAATAACTTCTACAAATGTTGATCATAGTGATTTATCTAGAAATAAAACTAAAATTGGTTCTAACTCATGTTCTGATTTTTATTCAAAAAATTAAAAAATAATTCAATTGCATAACGAAAATGAATATTTAAAGAATGATGGATCCATAATAAGTGAAAGGTATACTAAATTGAAAATTAAGAATAAGAATTGGATTAAAGAAAATGATAATATTAAAATTTAATGTGACAATCTGAAAATATTCGTTTTCCAGAATGATGCATCTAAAGAAGATTATAATTCTAAATTTCTAAAACTAAAATATGAAAATGAAAGGATTAAAAAATTTCTGACTGTAAATGATAAAGATCAAGATAGAATATTTAATATAGTTGGGGATTATCTAAATAAATTATAAAATGAATTTATGAAATTAAATCCAGAAAATCAAAAATTAAGAAACAATATTTATGGATCCAATGAAAAAGCCTTTGCCGACTTATAAATTTTTCAAAGGGAGAATATTATTTTGAAAAATGAAGTTTTTAATCTTAAAGAGGAATTATATTCTTCTATAAAAGGAAAAAAACAATATGATAAGATGATGTATTTAATGAAACTAAAAACCCATAAGAATGGTTTTGGATATATCATTATAACTCCAAGTTTAAATAACGTTAACTTTGTCAAAATCTGAAAAGGAAGAATTTTAAGCATAACATATTTAAAATGCAGAATAAAAGGGAATTATTACAATGAATATTCATTATTATTTACACATTCCATTGGGAATACCATAAATTTTATTTCAAATCATTTACTTTCTAATCAGACCACGTGTAAATGCTTTAAATCTATTTGGGTGCCTCTATTTTTTGCAACTAATCCAGTTCGACCCAAGTTGTCATGGGCATCAAAACAATCTTCTTGATTGTTTAATTTCATTAAATATGACTTATAAGTCTAAATGAATCATGGTACATAAAAAGTGGATACTCCAGGAACATGAAATGTGATATTTTAAAATTTATACCATTTAACTCTTTTGATGGTGGCCTTGTCACATTTGGAGACAACTCTAAAGGCCAGATTAATGGTACAAGTGAAGTTGTTTTTTCTACAAGAGTTATACTTTCAAAATTATTATATGTACGTGGTTTAAAACATAATCAAATAATTATATCACTATTATGTGATTATTTATTAAATTATATATTTTAAAATTACAAGTGTACTATTATGAAAAATTAATTATTTTTATTTTCTACATATAGATAGGAAAATATATACTATTGATTTTATATTCTAACCAAACAAAATGTTAAGTGTTTGAATGCTGTAGAACCAGATAAAATTATATGGAATATGAGGCTTGGGTATATAAATTTCAGAATGTTGTAAAAAATGTCAAAGCATAAATAAGTTCTACAACTACCCAAGTTACATACAAGTAAGTACTTCATGTGTGATTCCTATTTAAAAGGTAAACAACAAAAAAACAGATATAAATCTATAAATGAGGTCAGTAATACTAGATGTTGAAAATTACCACATATTGACTTGTCTCGACCAATTAATCCTTCTAGTTTTGGGAAAAAAAGATACATTTTTTTAATTGTAGATGATTATAGTAGATTCTTATGGATTTATTTATTATCACATAAAAATGAAATGTCATCCAAATTTTATGCTTTCAATAAGATCATTCAAAATTTATTGTAAGAACCCAGGTATTTAGAAGGGGTCAAATCCCAAACCTATTTGATTTTTTGACTTGTTTTTAGGAAATTTTTTTAATGTTGTGGAGGTCGTACATGGGTGAACGGTTGGTGCACGGTTGGTGCACAGTCTGAAAAAACTGTGCTGCCAGCCCAGGAAACCATACACCTTTGACAGTGGGCTTCGCACGGGAGGCACACTGTTTTTCAAACCGCGTGGGAAAGCTGTACGAAGTCCCTAGGTGAGACAGTGGAAACCACATGGTTGGCGCATGGTTTTCCAAACCACGTGGGGTAACTATGCGACCCCATAAAGTTTAGGTTTTTAAGTCCTAAGCCACTCAGGATTTTCCATTCTTCCCTCATTCCCTCTCCCACTCGAGCCTCACTTGGGATTTTGGGTTCTCAATGGTTTAAGGTGCTCTCCCACTTGTTTTGAAAGTAAAAAGAAGGGGTTTCTTGTTGAATTGAAGTCAGTTCTTCTCGGGTAAGTCTCTCCTCTTGATTTCTCTTTGGTTTTCTCTAGGTCTTATCTTTCCTCTCTCTCAGTTTTCTATATCTACATCCATTGTATGTAGATATAGTGTTATTTTTTCCTTGGGTGTTGATTTTAAAGTCTAGTGGATGATAGGGAAGGAGATATAAGTGGTTTCGAGGAGGCGTTCACCCGGTTTGGAGTGCGTTTGGGGGAATAGTCGATTTCGCCAAACCCTAAGAGGTAGGTGGTGCATACCTTCTTTTGTGTTTTTGGAGTCCTTTTGGTGGCATGACTTAAAGTGCATATTTGGGTGTTTTGAGAGAGACCCTAATTTATCTTATATTGCATATTAAGTTGCTTATTAGACCTATGGGATACCTTTGGGTATGCCCTTTGTCCTGTTTTGATTGAGTAGGGTCGGGCGAGAGGTTGTTGCTCAAATGGGGCATTTTGGCCAGGGTTTCCAAAATGGTTATACTTGAATTGTTTTGGTTAAATAGTTGAGTTTAGTTTATTAAACCTTTCTATTAATTGTTTGAGGCATTCAAGACCTCAGTTCTATTGTTTGATAACCATTGTACTAGTGCAATTCAACTGTTTAGATTATTTTTCCTGTTTATGTGTTTTGTTTAAATCTGTTATATATGTAATTGCTGAATTGAATATGATGGAACCTATTGGTTATATTGGGCATGGCCAGAATATTCTTGAGGGATGAGGATCCAAGGTTGGGCTTGTCCTGAGATACTTTGGGCGGTTCAGACCATGGGATTGGGCGTCATGGACGTCGGCTTGATCCAGGATGACTTTCAGGTTGGGCATGGCCCCGATTACATGGATGGCGATGCCGTTAGACTTGAGCGACATGGTCACAGGGACACGAGGTGTCAGAAACTTTGTGGTTTGGGTACTATTTTTGGTGATTACCGCTCACTCGTAACCTTGATTAGTGTGCACAAAGAGAGACTTTGTGATGACGTGGTTTTGACAACTCATGTGGGTAGAGGCCCCTGTTAGTTGTAGTTTAGGTACTATTGGTTTGGGGGTGCTTTTCGTAGGAAGTCACGTGGAAGGTGAGGATCCTTCAGGGGATAGCATTGAGGCTATCGGGTTGGGGGCAGAGGCTCACCGTGATTTGAGGGCAGACATCACTGTCCATTCAGTTATATTATTTTGAGGGTAGACATCGTTGTCCCTCCAATTACTTTGTTTTGAGGGCAGACATCATTGTCCCTCGGGTTACTTTGTTTTGAGGGAAAGCATCGCTGTCCCTCCAGTTACTTATTTTAGGACAAACATCGCTGTTCCTTCGGGTTACCATTTCTTGGGCATGCCTTGGGGATGTCAGTACTTGAGACACACAGTGTCAGAGGGCATGTGGTGCTGGGTTACACGACAGATATTCCAGAAGTGGCTGAAGTAGGTTACACTTCATGGTGGCTGCTGAGAACCAGTGGAGTTTATGTTTATTTGTGCATCATAATGTTCACTGTTCTTCTTATAGTTGCATGCATGCTTAAAAAATTATATTAGGTACTCATTGTTGGGTGGTATCCTACTGAGATTATTCTCACAACTTGCATAGGTCCTTTAGGACATGCGAAGACTTTATGGATTTACGTGCAAGAAAGATGACAACTTCAAGAGATGGATTGCAATAGCTATTGCATGGAGATGGTATGGACCTTGAGGTCCTTCCTAGCCGGATTTTATGTTGTTTTGTTTCTTTTCCTATTTTAGCTTGCCTACTTGTTATGTAGCTATAGTTGGTTAGCCATTAGCACCCCTTTTGTATTGACTTGCTTTGGATGCATGTTCGTCGTTCTGTAGTTGTTAAAAGTGAACAACATGCTGTTGGGTTTACTTTCTACTGCTATTGTTTATATTTGTTGCTTCCACTATTTGTCGATATTGAATGTGTTTCTACTCTGCGGGTCTAGTTCGAGTCTGCTGAGTCATTTGTTCCAGTGCATCTTATTTCATACTCATACCAGTACCATTATTATCCTCTGAGAAGGTATAGCCTCCTCACTATAACTATAAGACCCTCACTGCTAGTCAGAAGCCTTTGGAATTCAGGGAGGTGCGCCTAAGGTAGTAACACCCTACCCGTTTAGTACTATTTTGGTGGCTGTTCAGGTCTGGGTCGTTACAAAGTGGTATCAAAGGAGTTCTTGACAGGGATTTAGTAGCACTGTTTTACTGTCTACTAATGATATTAAGAATTTTCTTTTTATTCTGTTGGTTTTACTATTTGGTATATGGTATACTAGAGATAGGTTGTTACTGGAACTGGGTTTCTAGCTTGTTCTTTGGTGCCTGCAACCCCAGGTACGAGGGATGGACCAAGTTTCCATGGGTGGGAATTGCTGTTTGCTTTTGCTCAAATTACAGTTTATATGATTTCCACCTTGGTGGGTCCCTTGGTGTGTGATGTTTTTGATTGTGATATGTAAACCTTGACCCAGTGTGGTAAGGAGGAATTGGACCTTGTCCTGGTATGACAAGGCTTATTTTTTGGGCTTTCGATAGACACATTTTAGGGTATTTCAATTTCATAACTCCACATATGCTTTCTGAAGTGATAATGCCATGTGAATAAAATAAATTTCCATGTTATGTATGATTTGAATTGTGAATAGGTGAAATTCCTGATATAATTTCTTGTTGATTGCAATGTGATTTTCCATGCTTTATATGTTTATAGAATTGCATGTGGCAGGGTATTTGAGTTTGGCTCTTGTACGAGCAGGCATTTACTAATATTGAGGTAATTTTGATCACTAGGATTGGGTGACATGGTCGTCAGTTTGAGGCAATGTTATTTGTTATGATGGGAATATCCTAAGGTACTTTTGATATTTGGATCTATTAAGGGTAGGTAAGGAGGCCATGAGGTCGAGATTCCATGAGAATGGGTTGTGATAGGGGAGAGTAAGGGTAGTTATTTTTTGCTGCCTGTTTACTGCTTTCCTTATCCGCGTTGAATATATATTGTTATATATATTGGTTGTCTGACTATTTATGGTATTCAGTAGGTTCCTTTTTGCCGACTCAGATGGAGTGTCCGATAGGAGATGGTACAGTGCTGCCGGAGCAAGATCAGGTTCAGGATCCGTTGAAGGTAGTGTAATAGCTGCAGGTATAGGATCAGGGATAAGATCTGGTTCAGGATCCAGTGTAGGCAGAAAAATGGCCGGGTTTGGTAGCATTCAGACCATGGATCAACGAGAAACTCTGAGCTAGCTTGTTACGTGTCTTGCAGGGAATCGAAATAGGTGCATTGAGTATAAATATATCTATGTCATACCTGATGTGAGAGTTCCAGTCAGAGCACCCACCACTTTTTCGGGGTGAGGGTGGTCCGCAGGCGGCTGAGAACTGGATAGAGAGTATACAGATGATTTTTGAGTAGCTCGAGACACCTCCAGGGAGGAGGGTCAAGTTGGCGACGTACATACTGAGAGGACCGGCAAAGCACTGGTATGATGTGCAGGTTCAGGCTCGCAGACACAAGGGACTAGCGTGGAAAGACTTCAAGTACAGGTTCTTGGATAACTTTTGCCCAGAGAAACTGAGGGAAGAGAGAGATCGGGAGTTCTTGAGCCTTTAGTAGGGAGACATGTCTTTCATGGACTATGCAGCTACTTTCACTAAGCTGTCTCACTTTTCACCTGGTATGGTAAGTGATGACGCGACAATTGTGAGGCTTTTCGAGGATGGATTACAGCATGACACTCATATCCAGGTGAATATCTTCCAGATAGGTTCTTTCTTAGAGGCGGTGAATCAGGCACTCATAGTGGAGGGCAACCAGTGGGATAGGCCCCAGGTCAGCCAGGAGGTGGCTTCAGGTGATGGTTCAGTTATTAGGAAGCGAGGAAGGAATGAGTTCTAGTAGGGCATCCAGGACAATGACTCAGCTAGACCAACTCGTAGAAGTTCTTCAGTGGTTTTCTTTCAATGTGGACATCCAAGAAATGTTCGAACTCAGTGTTATATGCCTCCAAAGGAGTGTCAGGCATGTGGCCAGTTTGGGCATCTTGAGAGGTTCTTCATGCAGCCTTCTCAGACAGCCAGTAGGCTGAGACCAGGATAGATGGTGGAATCAAGAGTTTGATCGGGTTTGGTACCAGGAGAGGGTAGCTGAGGTTCAATTTCACCTGGAGGACGTGAAAAAGATAGTGGGAACCAGATGAGGGGTCATTGGCCGGTGACTGGAGTAGCACCGCATGGAAGCCAGGCCTCAGGAAGCTGTACTTTAGGCCAAGTGCATACAGTGGAGATTCCAGAGGCTGAGCAGGCTGGTGAGTCGATGACAGTTAGAGGCACACCACGAGTGTGGCTGTGATTTCCTTGTTCTTCTTTTGGAATGACCTGTTGAGGCATGTCTGTTTTGAGTGCATGTGATGGACATTATTCTTGTGGACTGACTAGATTCTGGTCAGTGGGATTGACGCCATATCCACTACCACAAAAACAATTTTTCGCAGCGCCCCCCCTTTATCAGCACTAACGAAAAAGCGCTGATAAAGGGTTGGATTCAAACAAAATTTTAAAAAAAATATATTAATATATTAATATATAAATATAGTTATATTGATATATAAATATAATATATAATTTTTAAATATATTTTTGATAAGTATAAATGTAAATTTACACTTATTATACTTAATATATAAGATATTTAGTGAAAATGGCTTCTTAAAAAATTAAAAAAATATTTATAATTAATCATTTGCTAATATTTATGGAGTAATAGTCATTTAATAACAATTTGAAGACTAAAAAAATTAAAAAAATTAAAAAAAGATCCAAAATATGTTGAAAACGCAACTCAAACTTCAAACGACCATAACTTTTGATCCGAGTGTCCGTTTAAGCTCTACCACATATCAAATCGAAGTCTGCGACGAGCTCTACGTTGCTGTGACCCAGGGGAACTTGGTCAAGGGATTTTAGAGGCCAAAAGAGGCCCAGAAGGCCTCCAAAACTGAGTTCTTAGTCGGGGTACCCTGATTTTTTAACATTTTATGGATTTTCAGCCTCGTTTAAGGGGGTATTATTGGATTTTTTTGGTAGGGTCTGAATTTATTACAAGGTATTACATTCATATTGATATTATGTCTTTGAAATTTTATCATTTTTTTATAATGAAATGCTATTTATAATCAAATATATAACTATATGTACATATTTTTTTATATATTCACACCTAAAAATTTAATTATAAATATAAATAATAAAATACATTTACATATAAAATATATTAGCTTTAAATAATAACTAACATCCATTTTATTTAAAATACAAATATATGAATATTTATATACCTATATATTAATCTAACTATATATATATATTAACCTAACTATATATATATATATTAATCTAACTATATATATTAATCTAATAACTATATATATATTAATATAACTACATATATATATTAGTATTACTATAAATATATGTATTAATATCACTATAAATATATATATTAATATTACTATATATATATATATTAATATAACTATATATATATATTAATATAACTATATATATATATTCATATAACTATATATATGTTAATATAACTATATATATGTTAATATAACTATATATATGTTAATATAACTATATATATATATTAATATAAATATATATTACTATAAAAATAAATATAACTAAATATATATATACAAATATAGATATATATTAATATTACTATATATATATATTAGTATAACTATATATATATATTATTATATATATATATATATATATTATAATATAACAATATATATATTAATATATATATAGAGATATCATGAATTGGAAGACAAATCAAAATAGAGTAGTAATAAAGGATTAGGCGCGCAGGGGGGAGGTCTCAAGTTCAAATCCTGGGGGAGGCAGGGGCGCACGCGCATGGGGGAATATAGCAGCAAGCGCTGTTAAAGGGTGAAGGGGGTGTGTGGGGTGCTGTACAGGGGTAAAAAAGCGCTGTAAAAGGGGGGCTCAAGTGCTAAAAAATCCCCCTGATTGGCAGTATTTTTTAATTTTTTTAATTTTTTTTAATTTTTTAAGTTTTATCAGCGTTTTTTTAAAAGCGCTGATAAAAGGGTCCTTTATCAGCGCTAAAACGAAAGCGCTGATAAAAGAAGCGCTGATAAAAGAACCCTTTTATCAGCGCTTTTTTTTAGCGCTGATAAAAGGGGTCTTTATCAGCGCTGATAAAGAGGACCCCCCTTTATCTTCGCCTGCTTTATCAGTGTTTTTTTAGCGCTGATAAATTCCATTTTTAGCACTGATAAAGGCCGTATTTGTAATAGTGATCGGGTGTGTGATATATAAATATATATGAGATGTGTAGAATTAGGAGCATCGAGGATGCGGGATACTGAGGTGACTTAGGCATCAGGGCATCGAGGATGCGGGTTACATGAGGTGCCTTGGTCATCGGGGCATTGACGATGTGGGTTACTTGAGGTTCCGTGGGCATCGGGGCATCGAGGATGCGGGTTACTTGAGGTGTTAGGCACTAGGTTCATTTTGAGCATCCATGGGATGCAAGACCTTGTGGAGGTGGACACCGATGCGGTGCGGGATACGTTTGGCTGTCGGAAACGACATGGGAGCACCAATAAGGTGCAGGGGTGACAATGCGTCACGAGAGGACCTTGAGTCTAGAAATTATTCAGTGAAACTTTACTCATTTTAAGTTTTTTCAGGTTGAGACCGAGTTAGGCAGTTCCTAAGGTGGGTATCCCATTGAGAAATTTAACCAGAACCTTTGAGACCGGGGTAGTTCGGGTTACTTTGAGTGGGGTGGTATGTTTGGTGCCATCTCCAGGTTTCATTTGATAGCTTAGGGATGAGCTATGTTAAGGTGGGGAGTTTTTAAGAACCTGAGTTTTTAGAACGGGTCAAATCCCAACCTTGTTTGATTTTTTGACTTGTTTTTGGGAAAAACTTTTAATGTTGTGAAGGTTGTGTAGGAGTGCACGGTTGGCACACGGTTGGCGCACGGTCTGAACAAACCGTGCAGCCAGCCCATGAAACCATGCACCCTTGATAGTGGGAACCACACGGGTGGCGCACAAATTGTTAAACCGTGCGGGCAAGCCGTAAGATGTCCCTGGGTGAGACAGTGGCAACCGCATGGTTGGAACACAGTTTTCCAAACCGTGTGGGGTAACCATGTGGCCACTTAAGGTTTAGGTTTTTAAGTTCCGAGCCACTCAGGATTTTCCATTCTTCCCTCATTCCTTCTCACACTTGAGCCTCACTCAGGACTTTGGGTTCTCAATGGTTTAAGGTGCTATCCCACTTATTTTTGAAGTAAGGAGAAGGGGTTTCTTGTTTAATTGAAGTCGGTTCTTCTTAGGTAATTCTCTCCTCTTGATTTATCTTTGGTTTTCTCTAGGTCATCTCTTTATTCTCTCTCAATTTTCTAGATCTACATCCATTTCATGTAGATCTAGTGTTGGGTTTTCCTTGGGTGTTGATTTTAAAGGCTTGGGAATGATAGGGAAGGAGATATAGGTGGTTTCGAGGAGGCTTTCACCTGGTTTGGAGTTCTTTTGGGAGAAGAGTAGATTTCTCCAAACCCTAGGAGGAAGGTGGGGAATACCTTATTTTGTGTTTTTGGAGAACTTTGGGCGGCACGACTTGAAGCGAGTATTTGGGTGTTTTGAGAGAGACCCTAAGCACATGAGCCTTATCCTAGTTGGTAAGGACTCTGTAAGTGTATATGGGAGACTCGAGATCAAATCCAGGTGGAGACATTATTTCCGGGGTACTGTAGCAGAACTGTAGCAGGTACTATAGCGGGACTGTGCAGTACTATAGCGGGAACTATAACAGGTACGGTTTGACACTATAGGAGTCGGGAATATGCCCCTGTTTTGGACTTCGGACCACCGATTTGGTCCTCAAGTCCTTTAAGGCCTTCGGGCCACCCATGCCTTCGGGTCAGTAAGGCCTTCGGGCCACCTCAAGGCCTTTGGGCCACCTTAAGTGAAGATGCAAACCAGACGACCTATGAGGAACAAGCTCTATAAGGAGGATGAGAAAGGAGATTTCATCACATCAGAAGCTAAACGGAATGCAAGAATGAGAGGGTATGTCACCTGCCATCGGGACAAGCCTATGAGTGCACAAGAATGCCTAGCCGAACAGCCATGCGATGGTGGAGAGCTGATTTCATGATGAAGATGCTGGGGAGGAGCATTTTCAAGTAGTTACTATGAGTTGTATGCAATATTTGAAGCCTACAGGAAAATGAATTCCTCTAAGGCCTACGATCCATATAATATATATGCTTACGGGCCTTGTAAGGGTTCCATCTCACCACTTGAAATGTGGATTACCAAAAATCAATAAAAAATGAAGGCCTTAGGGCCATTTGATAGACTGAGAGAGACCCTAATTCATCTTCTATTGCATATTAAGTTGTTTATTAGACCTTTGGAATACCTTACGGTATGCCCATTGTCCTATTTTGATTGATCAGGGCCGGGCGAGAGGTCATTGCTCATATGAGGCATTTTGGCCGGGGTTTCCAAAATGGTTATACTTGAATTGTTTTGGTTAAAATATTGAGTTTAGTTTATTAAACCTTGTTATGAATTGTTTGAGGTATTCAAGACCTCATTACTATTGTTTGATAACCATTGGGCTGGTGTAATTCAACTGTTTAGATTGTTTTTCTTGTTTATGTGTTTTATTTAAGTGTGTTATATATGTAATTTCTGAATTGAATATGATGTAACCTCTTGGTTGTGTTGTGCATGGCCTGAATATTCTTGAGTGATGAGGATCACATGTTGGGCTTAGTCCGAGATACTTTGGGTGGTTCGGACCACAGGATTGAGAATCATTAACGCCGGATTAAGGAAGGATGACTGTCAGGTTGGGCATGGCCCAGGTTACATGGATGGAGATGTCATCAGACATGAGTGACATGGTCGCAGGGACATGAGGTGTCAGAGACGTTGTGGCTTGGGTACTATTTTTGGTGATTACCGCCCACTCGGAACTAAGAGTAGTGTGCACATAGAGAGACTCCGCGATGAGGTGGTGTTGACCACTCGTGTGGGTAGAGGACCTAGCTGCAGTTTAGGTATTGTTGGTTTGGGGGTTCTTGCCATAGGAAGCCACATGGAAGTTGAGGAGCCTTCAGTGGATATAATTGAGGCTATAGGGTTGGGGGTGGAGGCTCACCGTGATTTGAGGGCAGACATCATTCTCCCTCTGGTTATCTTGTTTTGAGGGAAGACATCGATGTCCCTCTGGTTACTTTGTTTTGAGGGTAGGCATCGCTATCCATCCAGATACTTTGTTTTGAGGGTAGACATCGTTGTCCCTCTAGTTACTTATTTGAGGACAAACATCAATTTTCCTCTGGGTTTCTATTTCTTGGGAATGCCTTTGGGACATCGGTACTTGAGACACACAATGTCAGGGGGCACGTGGTGCCGGGTTACACGACAGATTCTCCAATGTTGGCCGAAGAAGGTGACACTTCATAGTGGTTGCTGAGCACCAGTGGAGTTTATGTTTGTTTGTGCATCGTACTGTTCACTTTTCTTCTTATAGCTGCATGCCTACTGAAACACTTATATTAGTTATGCACTGTTTGGTGGCATCCTACTGAGATTCGTCTCACACCTTACACGGGCCCTTCAGGATGCGTATGGACTTTATAGATTTACGTGGAGAAAAGAGTCCAGCTTTAGGAGCTGGATTGCATTAGCTGTTGCATGGAGATTGTATGGACCTTGAGGTCTTGCCTAGCTGTAGTTTATCTTGTTTTGTTTCTTTTCCTATTTTTTCATGCCTACTTACAGTTGGTTAGACATTGGAACCCCTTTCATATTGAACTAATTTGGATGCATGTTCTTCGTTCTGTAGTAGTTACAAATGATTAGCATGCTGTTGTGTTTACTTTTCGCTGTTGTTGTTTATATTTGTTGCTTCCGCTGTTTATCGATATTTAATGTGCTTCCACTCCGCGGGTCTGGTTCGAGTCTGCTAAGTCATTTGTTCCATTTAATCTTATTTCATACTCAAACCAGTACCATTATTATCCTTCAAGAGGTTATAGCCTCCCCACTATAGCTATAAGACCCTCGCTGCTAGTCGGCAGCCTTTGGCATTCAGGGAGGTGCGCCTAAGGTAGTAACACCCAACCCGTTTAGCATTGTTTGGGTGGTTGTTCGAGTTTGGGTCTTTACATTTCTAAAATACATTAATCAACTATTTTATAAGTGATATAGGTGCTAAATTTTTAAATTTAATTTTTGATAAATTTTTTGAGTTAAATGGATATAAAATTTTTTTCTCATCCATTGGGACACCACAATAGAATGGTGTGGTATAGATAAATAATAGTTCTGTTCAAGAAATGTCTTGGTCCATGATAATATAATTTAGTGTACCTAAATATTTTTAGGTAGAATCTATAAACACATCTTTCTTTTTTTTAAAAAGAGTATTAATTATACCTTTAATAAATAAGACCCCTTATGAACATATCAAAGGTTTTAAACCTAACGTTGGTTATTTCAAGGTCTTTGGTTGTAAAGTGTTCATCTTAAATACAAAAGGTAATTTTGAAACATTCAAATCTAAATTAGATGAAGGGATATTTTTAGGAAATTAAAATTCAAGTAAAGATTATAGAGTTTTAAATAAAAATGCGTTAATTGTTGAAGAATCTATGAATCTTAAGTTTAAAATAAAACAATTAAAATAAGATGGTTTCTGAATCTTTCAACAAAAATGATGAGTTTATATAAGTTAACTTTAGAGAAGATAATTACCAATATAATCTTAAGGCACAACTTGAGGGGGGGGGGGATATCTCATTTAGATATGATCTAAAGTAATGGAAATATCTTAAAGATCACCCTATTGAAAAAGTAATTTGTAATGTAGAATCTATAATTCAAACTAGAAATCCAATTTGCTTTACTATTCTAATTATGATTTTATTGTTGACTTTGTTCCTGTCAATGTTGAAAATGACTCAATTGACTCAAATTGGATTAATTCTATGCATGATGGATTAAATAAGTTTGGAAGGATTAAACTATGGGATTTAATTTCTTTTCTAAAAGATAAACCTATTAAACTAAATGTACATTTTATAATAAAATAGATGAAGCCATAAACATAGATAAAAATAAATCATGTCTAGTAGCTCAAGGTTATTCCAAGGAATAAGAAATTAAAATTGAAGTTTATTTTAATCCTTTTTCAAGGATGGATGTTATTATAATCCTATTATGCTTTGATAGTTTTCAAAACATAAAATTATTTCAAATGGATATAAAAAGTTCCTTTTTAAATGGAATTGTTTTAGAGGAAGTCTACATTAGAAAAAACCTTGTATTTGAAAATGATAATTTTCCTAATCATGTTTTTAAAACTAATAAAGCATTATATGGTCTTAAACAAGCTCCAAGAGCTTGGTATGAAATAATTACACATTTTTTATTAAAAAAACGATTTTTTTAAGGTATGGTGAATCCAAACTTGTTTATAAAAATAGTTTCAAGTGATATAATGATTATACAGATATATGTTGATGATATAATATATGTCTCAATAAATGATACTATGTGTATTTATTGGCTAATAAAAAGTGAATTTGACATGAGATTAATGAGATAATTAATTTTTTTGCTGGGTTTACAAAGTAATCAATGAAAATAAGGTATTTTATTAAATCAATCCAAGTATGATGAATAAATTGTCAAAAGGTTTGGACTTGATTCAACTAAAACAATGAAAACACCTATGATTACTAATTCAAAATTGTACATAGATGATTATGGTAATTCAGTTGATATTAAACAATATAGAGGCGTGATAGGAAGTATGCTGTATCTCACTGCGTCTAAAAAGAACATCATGTTCTCAGTTTTCTTGTGTTCAAGGTTTTAGTAAAATCCCAAAGAAATTCACCTTAAAGGGGTAAAAAGATTAATTAGATATATAATGGGTATTGCTTATACTGAACTATTTTATTCTAATGAGAACTATTTTGATTTAATATCTTACATTGATTATGACTTTGGAGGTTACATAATTGACCAAAAAATCGCTAAGGATGTGTGTCACTTTTTAGGAAAAAGTTTAATCCCATGGGGGTCTAAGAAACATATATTAGTAGCACTATAAACTGCTAAGGCTGAGTATGTTGATGTTTCTAGTTGCTTTTCATAGAGTATTTGGATAAAACAAACACTGTATGGTTTCAATATCAGTTTTGATAAAATTCCTATTTATTTTGATAAATCAAGGGATATTTAAATTTCTAAAAACCCTCTTCTTCACTCTAGAACTAAACACATAGATGTAAGATTTCACTTTCAAAGGTATCATGTAATTAAAGGTGATATATATATAGAATATGTTCCCACTGAGAAACCACCATCTATCATCATTACAAAACCATTATATTTAGTTAAATTTGAGAATATGAGATTTGAATTGGGTATATTAAATGATTAAAATCTTTGATAGTATAATCAGTGTCCTTAAATATGTTATTACATATGTTCTATAATTGAAAATATTATTTTATTATCTCATTAAATAAATATTAGATTACTATGTTTAAAAAAAATTGTTTGTTAAACTACAACACTGTCTTATTTCAAATATGATTTTTATATTTTAATTTTTTTATGTAATTTTTAATAAAATTTAAAATGGGGGAGATTTTTATTGAAATTTTAATAATTTTTTTGGTTTATAATTTAAAAGGGTATAATTTATTAGTATTTTAAAGTTATTTAAATATTTTATCACTTTTATTTTGTTTTGATAAACTAATAATTTTTAACATTTTATTAAATTCTAAAATCTATGATATTTCAAGTGTTTTTAAATTATAATTCTTTTTAATTACATATTTTAAAAATTGTATTATTTATATTTATTATTTTAATAATCATTATATGATTGATTATTTACTTAAGTTTAATTTTTTTATGTAAAAAATTTGGCCATCCTTGGGATGCACTAAGGTATCCCTCAACCACATACGGGACCCATTGGGTCAACCCCATTGTAAGTACCGCTAGTGGAACCCCTCAAGGAGGCGTTTCTTTGGTTTTCATAGGGAATTCCAAAGGTATGTGGGCTCGTGTATAAGGCCCTCAAAGAATGCCCATAGGTTCTTGGGTGGGATAAATCACTCGTTGGGCCTTTGGACCATGTGTATACAAGGTGTTAACCAGTGTTGATCCCTAATATCCAGTTGAGACTAAGGATCAGTGTGATTTTTGGGATAAACCCTTTTCCCACTGCTTCTCAAAATCGATGTGGGAAAAAAATTTACATTTACTGTCCATCCAAACAAGAAATTTTGGATACACATGCAGTCATAGATTCTATCTAATCTCATTCGTTCGTTTTATTTTTTAACTACCACGTTATCCTTTTGAACTCCCATGCATCACTGTTCATTGTACATCAACTTCTTCTGGAATCCACTTAAACTAACATGAACCAGTGTTCTTTAGTACACCATCCACATGACCCATCTCTCTTTCATCCTTTATTCTTTTTCCAGATCATTCTCTTCTCATTTTTTTAAATGTTGTTGTATTAGTTATCGTGTTTTGGTTTCAACATGTCGTTATGATTTTTCTTTTGAGTTTTAAACTGTATGAAAATAATATTCATCCTTGGGTTGTTCTTCTATTTCAAACCATCTTCTCTGTTGGTTTCATAATGAGTTGCCATTTGAAAATATCAACGTTGGGTGATTCGAGTCTCAGTTGAAAAATACCAATGGTGGGTGAGTCAAGTCACCATTAGAAGTATCAATAGTGAGTCACGAGTCACCATTGGAACCCAATGGTGGGTCAGTGAGCTATTGTTGAGTTTGAAATGATGGGTCATATTACTAATTGTTGGAAATAAATAGTGGGTCATATTACTGATAGTTGGATATCAACGTTGGGTTATCCTTTCCCCTTGGTTATTTTATCATTTCTGTTTAGATTCGTCATAAAAGGTTATTCAAGCTCTATTTGGAGATCTTTTTTTTTCTTTTGGATGCTATAGTTATTTCCATTTTGTATGCGGTTGTTTTTGTTTTTTATAAAATTATTGGAAAAATATCTTTGAGAACTAACATGAGATTATCCTTCATTCGTTGCTATAGATTTTGTTTTGTTTATTTTTTTCTTATTTTTTATCAGTATATTATATTATATTATGTTTATTATCATGTTGATCAGTAATATATTTATCAGATGTTATTCCAAGTGATGTAATAATATTCTTCAATATCCAAATCCCTTCTTCAATTGGTTTTTAGTAAATTCATTCTTTTTATTTGAAGTGATTTAATATTTTATTAATTGATTTATTCATCTATTGATTATTCCTAATGTTTGGAAATGTTTTTAATTACCCACTATTGGATAATCCCAATGGTAGGTCATGAGTCACAACTGGAAATCTCTAGTGGTGAGTCACAAGTCACAGCTAGACATCCAATGGTTGAAAATTTTTATTTCCTTTAGTGAAGCCTTTTAATGCTGAGATGAAAGGAATAAATTTTTTTTATTGGATACTTTTATTTTTTCTTGAAATTTTAAGGGTAGCTTATGCTATGTTAAGACACTGATGAACATTTCCAATGGTAGGTCATGATCCACTGCTATCTGTTTTCAGTGGTAGGTCATGTTCCACTGTTAGTTAAAATTTTATTTTTATAAAATTTTATTTTTTATTTCAATTGATGTTGTTAAAAAATTAATTCTTTTTATTATTGATTTGTTATTTATATTGAAATATATTTGTAGAGCATGTAAAAATAATTGTATCATTATTTTGATGATCATTTATTTCTGGAGTTTGATCTTTATGACATGCTCTATTTTACTGTAGTTTTTTCTATATGTATAATCTATGAGATTATAATTTTATTTCAATTTTTTTATAATTTTAAATTTTTCAAAATTTATTCAATTAACATTTTAATTGTTTTATATTAATTTTTCATCTTGAAATATAAATCCCAATTGTATCTATGTTATTCAATAAGGATTTAAAAAAATAAAGGTAACAATCATTTTTTTCTTTCTTTATGCACTAACAAGTGTTGTGAATATATTGAACATAGACAGATTCCTAGAGGATCTTTTTTAATGATTTGGGAGATTTATTCAAGGAATAAAAACACATACATGTGTAGATCATTCAGAGACACAACTTGTGGTACATCTTAAACATTAAATATCTCTCATTTGTTCACAAACTTCTACAACTTATGCACTCTAGTTGTGATCACCAAAGGACATCTTCTTAAACATTTGTTTCTTCCAAGTGATCAATGATCATGGAACTTAAAATTCTTTGAAATTCTGATAAGATGTTAATTTACATGTATTTTTTTATTTGTGTTATCAATCTATTTATTTTTTCATATATTTTTTTATGGTTTATGATTTTACCATAAAAATAAATACTCCTGTTTCTATAATTATTTTACATCCTAAAATGAAGTCATGGTTGTGAATCCAGATCAAAATTTAGGGAATCAGACTATCATGGTATCCTTTATCAAAGACTATGTTGTGCCTCTAGGTTTCTTGAAAGCTAGGTTCTATAAGAATGTTCTCAAACATTTTAAATGAGTTTATTAGTGGGTCCCAGTTTCCTCAAGTAGAAGAGGATATTAAGGAGTGGACTAGGATCTTTGTGATATGAACCACTATAAATCTTGTGTTATTTCATTTTTATTTCGACTGCAACTCAACTCAAGAACACAACGCTCACTACATATTAATATTTTATAAAATATAATTGTTTTTGTCTTTAAATATTCAAAGAGAATATTCACCCCCTATAGTCACATTTTCCATCAATAATTATAAAAAAAGAATCTATTTCATATTGACTAAACCGAGCCAGAGGTCTAGGGACCCTCCTAAATCTATCTCTAGTTAACTGATAGTTTGTATTATTGGAAGGTGGTTTAGAATATGAATATGAATTAGAACTAGAGAAAGAATCATCTCACATCACATGCTAAGGATTGAAAGGAGGATTCTGGATAATATCCTCAAATTGATGTGATGTCTCAATTTCTACAGCCTCTTCTATTGTTCAATCATTACATTTAGATGTGATATATTTGGATTTGGGAGAACATGTATCATGAAATAAAACATATCTTCTAATGATTCAATTTTGGTTATAGGGTTTATCAACCCATAACATATAACCTTTTAAACCCTATGGATATCCTACAAAGATATATTTAAGAGCTTGAGGATCAATCTTATTCGTATTTACATGGGCATAAGAAGTGAACTTGAAGACTCTCAGATGATTATAAGAGGGTGGGTTGTTATAATAAAGTTATTAGATTGTTTTAACATTATTGCTAAAGAATGTGCATTTGTTTATGATGTAAGATTATATATTGGAAGCCTCTTTCTAGAATTATTTAGGGATAACTGGGCATGTAATCATGCTTCATACTCTCTCTAAAATGGTTATATTCATTTTTTCTGCAATACTATTTTGTTGGGGGTTTCCCTAACCGTTCTTTTCTTATAATACACTCATATTAAAAGAATTGAAAAAATTTAGTAGATTGTAATTCTGAGAAAATATCTATTTTCATTGTTTTAATCTTCTTTCCAACCTAATTTTCAGCTAGGATTTTCTAGGTTTTAAAGGTTTGAAAAACAACCAATTTATTTTTCAGTATGTAAATCCCCACCTTTATTGAGTATTCACCTATAAAGGTTGAAAAATAGTACCCTAAACCACGTGAGGTAGTCCTAGATAGTTGATTTTCCCACACAAATTGTTGAATTTTCATCACTGACAGTCTGATTAGAAATTTATAGTCCAAAACTACACTTACTACAATGGCATAATAAAGTGGCAGTGCGGGGTTGAACCCATGAGGACTACTGGAAGTTTAGAAACCAATCTAAAAAAACCCTTGGAAATTATTCTTCATGTTTAATATTTAGGCTTGGTTTTTTTCTAAATCTAGGTAGTTCATATTTAATTCGAATAATAAAGGAAGGGATCGTGGTTAATTTTAGGGCTCTTGATAGAAGATAATCCTATATTTATCTTGGGATAGTCCTAAAACATAGTATATGAAGAGGTGAAAAGGACACCAATTGGTTTTGGTCAAACTAATTGGATCTATATATTTTGAAACTATCACATGGTCATGTTATAACTAACAACCTAGGTGAATTATTCTTAGCTTATATTCAAAAAGCATCATAGACCAATGGTCATAGTCATGCTCAACTCCAATTAATATATGTTCATTCAAATGAACATCCTATAGCCAAGGTTGCGAAAAATAATGTGATAAAACATTATAATAAACCTAATCACTATCCATAATGGTACCAAGGTTCAATATTTAGATTTAGTAGGCTTATAAACACCCATACTATCAACCCATAACCCCAGGAATATTATCCACGCGTGGATGTGATTATCAAAATCATGAAAATATTAAACATGCTATACATAATCATGGAATAGTTGAGAAATAAGATATCAAGGATTAAAAAAATTTAGAATCAAGATCAAAAAATTTAAATCAATATAAATCCAATAAAAAACATAACACACAAGAAGAAATAATGAAGAATGTTGCAAGCGTTGATGAAGAACAATGAGCAGTGATGAATGATATGATGGAAATGGGAACAATTTCTCCATAGGTGTAGAATGGGTGTATAATGATTAAAAAACAAAAGTATTTGATAAAAGAAATAATATAATGAATCAAAATAGGTTTTTAATGAAAAAATTAAAATTTAGGGAAATGGTGGACGAAAATTAGAGAAAAAGAAACTATATAGGATGTTCTGTACACAACAGAGAGCTGAAATATTAATTGGTCCAAGAAGTACATGACATGTAATTCATGCATGTCATGCACCAAATTAAGTGAATTATGTCTTGAAATCTTTATATTATGTATGTTTTTTTTTCATTTTTTTATTTGAGATCAACATTTATTGCTAAAGAATTAGCTTATATCTTTGAACGGGTGAGCCATTGAACTTTTCATATCATGTAATCTATGTACGTAATATATGTGATTCACATTTAGTGTGATTCTAATATTTGAAATTTTCACATCGTGTAATGAATTTACACATCATGTATTGTCTTCACATCATGTAAAGGCTTCACAGGATGGTCGATGGACTTGTAGGTATGTTGTGATTGAGGTATACATGTTGTGTATGTGGTACACATCCTGTAAATAATATTTTTGGAACTTTCTCAGCATTTCATACATTAATTCCAGAATTTATAATTCCTTTAAAAATAAACCAAAACACACTGAATTATCAAATAAATCTTGAATAAACCATAAATAAATGTATCCAATATGTATATGTAAATTCAACTTATGAAATTGTCCCACACGTGAACAATATCTTGTCCTCGAGAAAAAATAATCTCAACATGGATTCCAAAAGAAACATTTTTTAAATTAGGAAACATTTATTACAACTAGGAAAATAAAACTAAGTGTATGAAGAAATATTCAGTCCTCCAGAATCAATCCTATTGATAAAATCAATCATGCCTCATAGTTCAGTTCTTTTCCTAGGTTCTTTATAAATTTAATTATAATTTCAAAACTATTCCTTAAATCATATAATTTTTTTTAAATCTATCTCAAAATTAATCTCCTCTTATTAGTAAAGGTAAAATGTAATTGGAGTTAGGATCATACCCTAAATACATGTTTTTAACCATAGGGTTGCATTGGTTCTATCATCTATACTTCGTAAATAAAAATACAATATCAATCATGAAGGATTAAGAAAAAGGGTTCAAATGACTCTAAGGTTAAGGGAAGGTGGGTAGAAAGTAAAAATAAAGCTCAAAAGGATGGTAATCTCTAATTTATACTGCATGAAAAAAATAAATAGTGCAATTTAGTTACTCTTAAAAGATAAAATGATTTCCATGAATAAAAAAAATCAAAGTGGGTCCATGAATATATCAAGTAATTATAATAAATTTACCATATTACTTTTATTTCATTTTTATTTATTTTTCAAAAGTCATGTTCAGGACATATCTCACATCCATCCCCTAACCACATATAATCCATCGGAGTATTCATTAGTGTAGAAATGGGGATTTTTGTCCATCCTTATACACAACCAAAAACATTTTCTTTCTTTCTATATATTTTTTAAAGGAACATGGTAGGCATCGAAAATTCCAAAATTAATCATGGACCACATCATGTTAGTATTATGGGAGTGAAAAAATAAATCTATTTAATAACAACAACCCATGTCCATTAGTAGTGAAAATTTCCCCACACTTTTTCAAAGGATAATCATGCATAATACAAAGAGCAGGGTAGGAAGGGATAATTGGCTTGAAATTGATCCATCATAACAAGGCTTATCCATCTATACTATGGGCTAAAGAAGGAAATATGTATAGGTGTGTCTTAGAAAATACTATATCAAAAAGGATTTCATCCATCATATTAAAAATGAATTTATTTAATCATTACCTAAATAATATCTCAAGGAATGTTTTGATAGGTTTACATGCCCTAAGGGTCTCTCAAGAAACGTGATTAGAAAAAATATATGAAATTGTGGGTCCAGAATCCACTCGAGAACGGGAGTATAAAAAAATAATTGGCAATCACTCAGGGTATAAAATCTAGTAATAAGATAGTAAAAAGTAGTTTCAATGTTCACGAATTACAATAAAAGTACTAAACTCAAAAATCATGCTAAAAATATAAACAGGAGTAAAACATGGATTTAAAAAATTTCCAACCTAAATATGTATTTTATTTAAATGGGGGTAATCATTTTCCATGTTTACATCATGCTTTCAATGAAATTTTTCTCCCACATAGGTGAAAATAAGTAATAATCCATGTGCATGGACAATAAATCTCAAGAAATAATCCCCTATACTTAAAATGATATAGTGTCTACACTGTCTTGGAAAGTACCATGGGAGAGATATCACTATATATCATACAAAAAAATGAAATGGAAATTGAGATTTGAAAGTTAGGGAATCAAGAGTTCCCTATATTGAATATAATAATATGGGGAAACTTGGTGGATGGTGATTCCAAATTGGGATACCTATATAATTTTTGAGAAAGAAAAAACCCACACTAGAAAAATAATTAGTCCCTAGGACTTAAAAAAGATCAAAGCAGTGAAATTGGTAGGTGAACATAGTGAATAGTAAAGAAAATAAGCTCATATAAATGTAGATAGGTGAGTACAATGAGGTTTAGGGATACCTATGAAAAATAATTCTACTAAAAGGGAAAAAGATCATAAGAAATAGAATAAAATAAAATAAAATAAACAAAACAAATATGGGTTGCCTCCCATAAAAAGTTAACAATAAGTTTTTCATCTAGATGGATGGAAAAAGGGATAATCTAGTGTTTTCCATTGAATCATATGTCTACTTCCTCCTATTATAAATGGTGCATGTGTCATCAATCTCTTGGGGATTCTTGGTGGGACTTAACACATTTAGAGAATGCTGAGTATGAATCTCATAGGGATGCTTGGTGGGATTTACCACCTGAGAAGCATGTCAAGCATAAATCTCATGAAGAAAGAATACAATCCATTCTCATCAAGGTGGGGATCTCTGCTAATAATTAATTTCTAATGATAGATCTGCAAGATATCACTCAGTGTTATCCAGTTACTCTATCCTACGAGTTAAAAGGGAAGATAGTTGTGGGAAAGTCACATAAATGATCATAAAGAAGGTAGAAGACCTGTACATGTCTAATTTAATACAATAACGAAAGATAATAATCCAAATGATAGTAATGAAAATATATATATCACATTTATATGTAGAAGTAATAATACATCATTGAAAAATAAATAAAAGTGGAACAAAAAATGTCACCCAAAAAGAGTAAAAAATGGAAAGGGGATTGAGGTAGAACAAAGTTGTTAACTTATGGTCATCGAGATAGAAAAACAGAATTTGATACTAAGGGTCTAAAAAGTGGATGAAAGGATAAAGGTGGATTAGCTGTGTATGGTAGTGATTTTCAAAATAAAGGAAATATTAAACATGTTAAGCATAATCATGGAATGATTGAGAAATAAGAAATCCAGGATTAAAAAAATTTAGAATCAAGATCAAATAATTTAAAACAATGTAAACCCATTAAAAAAGAAGTTCATAGAATGAAATAATAAAAACATTTTAATCATTGATGAAGAATGGAGAGTAGTGATGAAATAGATGTTGAAAACATAAATAGTATTATAATAGGCATAGAACAGGTGTACAATGATTAAAAACTCAAAATAATTTTCTAAAAAAATTAATGGAATGAATTGAAATAGGTTTAAAATGAAAAAAGAAAATGGAGGAAAATAATGGAATAAAATGAGAGAAAAAGAAACTATGTTGAACATTCTGTACATAAAGAGCATTGAAATGTTAATAATCCCACGACGTACATGACGTGTAAGTCATGAATGATGTGTGTTGTCTAATTTGATCTCTGTCCTAAAATCTGCACATTATATAAGCTGGTTTCTCATCGTGTATTTGATATCCAAATTTCTTATCAATGAATCAGATCACATCTTTGACCGGGAGAGACTTTGAACATTTCACATCATGAAATATCTGTAGTTCGTGTATGTGATTCACTTTTAGTGGGATTTTTATCAGAGAAATCTACACATCGTGCAATGAATGTACACATAGTGTATTGTCTTCACATCTTTTAAAGGCTTCACGGGCTATTATGTGGTCTTACAGGGACATTGTGAATGAGTTATACACCTCATGTATGTGGTACATGGCATATAAATCCTTTTTTGGAACTTTTTCATCATTTATTCCTTTATGTACAAAATTCTTGATTCCTAAGAAAACAAACCCAATCCCAGTTCTTTATTGAATAAATCATAAATAATCCTTAAAGAAATGTATCTAATATGTATATATAAATTCATCTTATCACTAGTACCCATCATCCAAAATGTATGTATTCTAAGGGGTAGAAAACATTGAAGTTAGACTTAGTAAAAGCAACTCTATTAGCCTTACACATTACCCAATCTTCATAAAAGGGAATATTTCTTGATGTAATGTCATCCAACATCCCTTGTTTGTTTTTTTCTTCGAGACCCTTGAAGCTTATATTCCTTAATATTATATTCCATAACATGGTATTATTAGTATTAATGGGTCACTCACTACCCAACTACCTTTAATGGGTCTTCCTATTCATGAAATAAAACCCATTAATGAGAGAACCCTTTATGATAGTTCTAAAGACTTTGGTGACCTTTAGGATACTAGATTCATAAATAAAGGTATACACCTTTTGATCCAAAATTCCTAAGAATTTCAGGTTTATATTGAGGTTGGGAACCCACCTAACATCAAGAAAAGTGATGATGGAGTGTTCATCTATTTCTATTAGAACAAAACCTCATCCCTCTACTTTACACCTCCTCTTATTTCATAAAAGAACATCTCATTCATAGAAAGGATATTTCTTAAAAAATTTATATATCATTCAATATTCTTATATATTAATAAATAAATATTCTCATACTCATATAAATATAATATATTTTATTAAATATGATTTATATATGTCTAAATATTCATTAACAATTAATATATAAGATATGTAGTGAAAAATAGATTATAAAATAATGAAAAAGTAAATATTAATCAATAATTTTCTAATGAATATTGAGTAATTATCATTTAATAAAAATTGGAAGAAATAAAAATTCAATAGATCAATGAACAATCCAAGATAAGTTAAAAACATGACTTGATCCTCAAAAACCATAAATTTTGATCTGGGTGTCCTTTTTGGATCTATCACATATCAGTATCAATAATGACTACATTCCCCTTTTCTGTAATAATTGACAATGAAATGACTTATCCATGTTATAATAGATAGAATAAACACAATATAGTATAAGTTTTTATAAATAGTTTATTATTTTTTGTGATCCCAATACAAAAATAGAAGAGACAGAAAATAATCCCACTATGAAATAGTACCCGCAAGAATCATGAAGGACCCTAACAAAGTAGGGATCAAAACTAAAACATTCCATAAAATATCATATATATATGGTAAATACATAAAAATAACAATATATAACAATATTTATTGAGGTCATAAGTAAAAAATATACGCATGATTTTAAAGATAATATCATATTTTTCATTAAACAAAATGATATTTAATGAAAAAGCATGGAAAAGGGCACTATTGTTAGAGAAAAAAAAACGAACATTATTAAACTTAATAGTATTAAACATAGAATTAGTAAAAAATAATAATTAAAATTATAAATGATGATATTTAATATTAAACAAACAATATATAATATTAATTGTTTGAATTATTTTATATGAAACATTATAATATTTAAGGAAAATCTATTGAATTATTTAAATATAACAATAATCCTAATCAATGAGGTAATGAAAAAAATACTAACTAGTTATGCCAAATTGATCAACAAAAATCAATATCATAAAGAAGATTTTGGATTAAAACAAAATCTATTAGTATATTTCTATGATGTCTCATTTCCTAAACGTTTTAATCCTTGATAAGTGGTCTACACACATGTTTTTAATAACCTGTGTAAATTTTTATAAACTTGATATAATGAAGAATCATTTTTTTGAAGGATTAAAAAGTAAATTCCATACAAATTCATAAGGAATTAGAAATCAAAAATCAATATTGAATTATAGGATAAAATATTAAAATGAGGCCCATGGAATAAGAATTAGGATTCCAATTACTCATGAATATTCTAGTAATAACTTCTTACACATATAGTAAATAAATTAATTTATTAACTATAAAAAAACACTATGGATAAAATTTATATGTACCATAGGTCTTTCCACTATATAAGATATGTTGCTCAGGTTATTTGGGTTAATTTTGAATTTGAATCAAAACCAACAACATGCAAATTATTAATAAAAATAGAATAAAATATTGAGTTTATATTTGAAGAGTCTAGTTTAGATAATTTAAAAAATGAACTGTTAATGCTTATGATATTGATAAATGTAATGTTGATAATACATATGGTGCACAATAAAGAGTAAATGTATAAACAAAAAATATATAGTGAATAATTTAGAGAGTTGATATTGTAACAACATATATTGAACCTATAAAAGGTGAAATTTTATAAAGTGAACATTTAGAGATCCAATACATAAAAAATAAATAGATAGTACATTTTAATAAAATGAATTTATTTAAAATATTGGGTAAAAATAAATTAAAAGATATTATTATGCGAGATGAGATGGGGTGATTGTTTGAAGAAGTTTAACCCTGAAATATCTGAAATAAAAAAGTTCTGAGGAGATATAATTCAAACATATTTTTACCACTCTATTGTCACACCAAAAAAGTCTTATTTAGTGAAATAATTTTTTTTGTGAGAGAAAAATAATGTAAAACAAAAATTATATGGGATTCATTTGAATTATATGAAAATGTTACCAGAAATGATGGTACTTGGACTGAATGTATTATGAATGAATATACAGATGATAAAATATGAAATTACTAAAAACATAGTAAAAATAATATAGTAAACATTTATAAAATGTCTATTGTGGTATTCTATGAATCAAAATGAGATACTGTAATATTTGAAAAAATTAGAACATGCATGAAAAACACTAGCAGTGACGAGGAGATATTAATTAATCCCATTAATGATGAGGAGAACCGATCTTAATGTATGATTTACCGATTATGAAATTGAGAATCTATAACCAATGGGTGCTATGAATCAAGGAATACTAAGGTTGAAGGAATACTGAATGATCATTCAAAGATGACCAAGTTGGGTTAACATATCTAAGAATAGCTCAGATATGGATGATGTTTGATGAAGAAGCTTGAACACTGATCCAGGAATGATGATGAAAAATAATGACTCAAGTTAATGTTTCTATTAAATCCATTTAAGGAGTATGTTTTCAAACCAGAAAAGATTGAATGGGTGTGAGATGATGACTGAGTCACAATAGAACCTTGGTTGATTGAATGAGATGATGGTGAACTTTGAAAAGATATGACTTAGACTTGATTTTGATGTGTTAAACCAGAGGTAGTTTGATTTCAGTACTAAGAAGAAGATGGTGGGGGACTCCAATATCTCCACTACACTGACTACAAGGTTAATATAGAATTAAAGAAAGATTCTTGAGGAAATTCCTTTATGAATGATTCAATTTATAAATTGAAGTGATTATCCTAGGTTACCCCGGGTTCAGTACTGATCCATGTACAAACCAACTTCACCACTATGAATTCTAGTAGACCCGAGCCACCAACTCTTGATCATCGATTGTAACATCATCAAGTCTCCAAGACCTCACCATGCCACCACCATGAAAATGATGGTTCTAGGTGTAGGATAAGTTTGTAGTGGTGGGTGATATAATAAAATTTATTTTAATATTTCAATGCCCGAAACCAAGAGTGTGGATATTGCACAACCAATTTATTATTAATTTATTTAATATCAGAAGGAATGATTAAATTGAATTAGGAACCTTTCTTCATTGACTATGTTGATCATATGAAAATGTTCCTTTTAGATTTTATTCACTACATAATGAGGATCCAAGGATTGAATCCCTCTAGTAGGGATCCACATGTTCTCCATTGATCTATAAGAAAAGACAATCGATTTCTGGGTAATATCACGGTGTGTGATTTGTCTTGTATTACTCATTTTGATAACTCATCTGTCGATCTTGAAGGTATCTCTCTTACATTTCTCATTCTTGAGAGGAAGAGATAAAGGAGGAGTTGATAGAGAATTCAATGTACGCTAAAACTCTAAATTCTCGATATTTGATCCCATATACAATAGACATAACAATCTATTTATAGAGATAAGGTTTAGATTAAAATATTAAATAATTTCATTCTGACCACTAAATAACATTTAAAAAATTTAATAATCCCCATTCCATATAATAATATTATCATCATTATTTTGTGGTGTGATCCAACTTTCACAATAACAAATATTATTTAAATATCTTATTAATTAATATTTATCACCAGATCCATTCTTGGTCCGTTTGAGCTCAGTATTTATTGAATACTAAAATAAAAAATTTATTCATTAATAAATATTTTATTCAAAAACTGAAAAAATATTTATTAGATATTAAATGAAATAAATAATCATATATTTTTATTCACATACCAATGAATAAATATTCATTTAAATTATGTGATCATTGAAACATGAATAAACTTATTATTCTATTTTTAGAATAATATTTATTCCATTAATTAAATTAAAATATCATTTAATAAATATCATAGGAAATAGTTAGTGTGTGACCCACGAGGACTCTTTTTTATTGGAATTAGGTGGGTATTCCTAAATTCCATGATTAATATTCAACAATGGTTCAAGGTTCCCAAGAGAAATAAATTAATGTTGTAATAAAAAAACCACATAAGAACAATCACTATGTAATACAATCCATTTATCTCAATATCAAATCATGTAGGTTGCACATCCATGTCACCAACCTATATGATCAATACCAATTTCTTTGACTCTATGAAATAAACATTCCATTACACCATAGACGTGGAATTTTGGGTGACAATTCTATTCCAATAAAAGAGATAAGATATAAGCTTCCATAAAGATGGAAAGGGAAAATCCTTCCATGAATTTTCTATTAATGACATGTCAATCATGACACACCTAACATACCATACTTTCTACCAACATATTGCATGATGGTTTTGGTCAGTAAATCTAAGTGCATGAGTCACAAAATACATCAATGTTAATCTTAATGTATAAGGACCATTACACAAGACCAAAAATTGGAAAATTTGATAACACCAAAACATGAAAAATTCCTATTGGAGGGTCTGTTCTCGTAATCTACTATCTTGAAGATTAAAAAGTGAAAAATTTATGAGAATAAGCCTCATCTAGTTATGAGTACTCACACATGACGTTATATATACTATGTGTTTCATCATAGAACGTTATCCAACAGAAAAACTATATTAATAATATTATCATAGCACTTAAAGGTTCTCATCATTGAGAGAACTTATATGACCTTATCAATATTAAAAATACTCTAGGACATTATTAAATTAAATTCATGCAGGAAAATATAAAATATTTAATAATATTTTTAATTAATATTATATACATTGAATGTAAATGTAATCAATTTAAAAGAAATTGGTACTAGGAGATCAATTTGGTACGAAGCCATTTCTTATTATTGAGGTACATGTTTCTATTTTCCCTTTTACTTAAGTGTTTTTTAGAAACTACAGAAAGTGGGGAAAAATCCCAAAATTTCTGACTACACATCGTGTAATTTTCCACACGCAGTGTACTTTGGCTATGTTGGATGGGTACACAGGGTGTGTAGGCTTGTTGACAATGAAGGGTGTAAAAACTGACTACACGCTGTGTATAGGGTATTTACACATCCAGTATTCAGTCGGTAGGTGAACAGTAAGGTGGTGGAGGCAGCCGCCAGCGTAGTGACAGTACACGCAGTGTAATTGGGAATACACGCTGTGTACTCATGTCGACAAGTGAGTAGTTTGGTGGTGGAAAAAGTAGCCGCCAGTGGAATAGTTAAATGAGAAAAGTACACACCGTGTACTTGAGAGTACACGCTGTGTAGTTTGTTTTTTTCGCTTAAAACCGGTAGTAGCCTCCATTGTTCACAGAGGAAGATTAGAATGTTGTTGGAGCTCAGGAGGATGGCTGGAGCTTTAGAGATCAGCTGACTATGCACTGGAAATACGTTTCCACTTCTTCCGATCACATTGGAACCGCATGGGTGAGTTCTCCCTTCTTCTTGCACTGTTCTTACCAATTATTTATCTAAAAGAAGTTATTTACATTTTAATGATAATTATTTTATCCCATATCTACATCGTTCTCAGATGATTCGGGAGGCGTCATTCACATATACCGATCAGTGACGATCGAGGTAGGTGGTCTGGTGTTTATTTCCAACTATGGTGTTGAAATTGTGTACCGTTGTGCTATGAGCCCATTTTGGGGTGTCGTTTTGATGAGGCCTTGGCTGTTTTGAATACCTAGAATTGTATATGTAATTAAATGTAATAATAAACTACTGTTTGGGATCACTTCTTGGATCCAGGACCACCCCGGGAGTGCGTTCCTTTGTATATCCATTTGGCCAGGATACCCGAGGGAATGCATTGATTATATTGTGCATTGAATTTTATTGAGATAAAGTTATATAAATTTCTTGTTTATGCTTGGACTGGGCCCGATTCCTTTACCCTGAGGGTAGTGTTTTACTTAGCCTGAGGGTAGTGGTTATTTTAGCCTGATGACAATATTCATTTTGCCTGTGGGCAGTAGATTCTGTGCCTGAGGTCGACACTTCGTACGCCTGAGGGAAATATCTGTTATGCCTGTAGGTAATCACCTGTGGGTTTCGATTCTGGTTACCTGAGGGTAAGGATAGTATGTATGAGGATAATGTTATTATAAATATTCACCGTGGTGATTTTTATATGTTATACATGCCAAGTTAAAGAACAGGCTTGGTATGGTTAGATGAACCATAAAATGGCAATCTGAATGATAAAGTTAGTTACTTTTGAGTACTACTTAGTTTATTTCATTTACTACTGCACACTGCTGTTGCACATTTTTACTGATAGTTGGGCATGAGCCTTTGGTGGGTGCCTACTAGGATTTATTTATCAAACCCTATTTAGGTCATGTCTTTGGCCCAAAAAAATTATATTGCTGTAGGTGTCGATAGGGGAAAGGGTCACTATACAGGTACATGATTGTAGCAGAGGATTAGGAGAGCATGGGACTGAGCTTTGGCTTGCGATGATTCTGCATTTTGTTTACTCTTCTTGTTTTGTTTGGCTGTACTTTTTACTCTGTGTTGTATTGTGTTGTATTGCAGTGTACCCTGTTATGGCTGTTTTCATATAATTGGTGACATGCTGTATATTTATATATATGGCTGCTGGTTCTCTTTACTTCAATTGTCCATTTCAGTTGTATATTGTTTACTTCTTCCATTTTTGTATGTTTATATATTTTATTCCGCTATGCTACAATTTGAAAAATGAGGGCATTGTTTCCCCACTATCAGTCCTTGGCCCTCGCTGCTAGTTGGTAACCTCTAGCATTTGGGGAAATGCTCTTGAGATCATTTGACCAATCGGGTTCGGGGCACCCATTGAGTGGCACCCGGATCTGGGAGTTACAAAGTGGTATCAAAGGAGTTCTTTTCTTTGACTTACTATTGGATCCTTAGTCAGGGATAGGACGAAAATGGTAGTTGGTAATAAGCTGTGCCTGGGAGTAGCTAACCCATTTACAGGGAAAATCTCGTCTACCTCGGTTATGGCAATTATTACTGATTTCACAATTTTACAGTTGATTTGATTTTCACCGTTGGGTGACGCACTTGTGGTGTGCTGTTTATATGTTATACTTGGGTTCTATTTAGTTGATACTTGATGAGATGAGGGTATTCGATCTCATGCATCATTTAGTCCTATGCTAGAAATCACATGTCATGCATTCTTCCATGCCATATAGGTGCATTAGAAATTGCATGTTGTTTTGATAGTTGTTGTGCTAGAAAATCATGTTTTTGTGATAGCTGCTTTAATAAATACCTACTTTTTGATTGAATATTTTTTTTGTGATTCTGATAAAATGAACACCAAACATTGGTTCTTGAGGAGTATGGGCCGTCATTGACCGGAATTTGTTGGATCATTGACTGATTATCCTGTTATAACATGCATAAGATGCCAAACTTTGATTCAAGGGGAGTATGGGCCCTCACGGATTAGAATATGGCACTTTGGTGTTGGTTTTAGTGTTTTCTAGGCTTCGGAGAAGTTTCTGAGGCTTACTGTCCGGAAAACCCAGTATATACGCCGTGTAGTTTTTACTACACACCATGTATTCTTTTGTTCAAGAGGAATAGAAAACATTTCGAGTATATGCTGTGTACCCTAAGTTCACGTTGTGTAGTATATACCCATGTCATAGGCCGTGTGGGAAGAGATAGGGGATGGGGAAGTTCTAGAGGGAACACGCCATGTAGTTATTTTACACGCTGTGTTGTGTGGACCCTATGTCCACCCGTGTAACTAACAACACGGACGGAGGAAATCCATTCTTATACATGCCATGTCAATGATGCACATGCCGTGTAGTATAACCTAGGGACCCGACCGTGTAGCAAACAAACATGAGTCGATGTTACCTCTTCTTGAACACGCCGTGTACCTGTGGGACACGCCGTGTAGTCTTGACAGGGGAAAGACATGTGGACTTGACCATGTGGCAGGGAAGACGGAGTGGTGTACACACCATGGGTGGGTGTAACATGCCGTGTAGTGTCAGCTGAGTGGTCAGCCATGTCACTAACAACACGGGCAATTGGAAATTAATCCATACATGCCGTGTCTATCTGGGACACACTGTGTAGTTTTGTTTAATGGAGAGTGGTGTGGCTAATCCATGTATAGATATTTGGGCAGGGAGGAAAATTCAAGTACACACCGTGTATGTGGACAACATGCTGTGTGTTTGGGGTGTTACACGATTAGTTTTGGCAGCGTACACGCCCATGTGAAATATTTGAGGAAAAAAAGCCGTGTAGTTATTATACACGCCGTGTAGTCTTGTTTGGTAAAACTTGAAAGTGTTATTTTCCTTGTTACCTTCTTACACTACTTGTTTTCGGTCCTTGATAAATTTTGATGTAATGTGTGTGTTTGACCTTGTAGAGTCATGCCACCGAGATGACCTCGATTTGTTCTCCAGGAGAGTGGCAACGATTATACTTCAGATATGGTTGGCCATGGGCTACCAATAGATCCTCTAGCAGAGCCAGATGCGGTGCCAGCCGTTATACTAGACACAGGCGTTGATGTGCAGTTTCGTGAAGGCTTCATGCGGATTATGCTGACCTTACAGGGAGCACTGCATGCCACCACATCTATAGCAGATCTGACTCATGTGTTCCAGCAGCAGCATCCGCCTATGTTTTCATGGGATGTCGGACCACAGGCTGCGGAGTCTTGGTTGGGTTTGATGCAGACGATATTCGAGCATCTAGAGATGCCTTCAGGGCAGATGATCAAGCTCGCTATATTCATGCTTCTTGATTCCTCCAAGAGATGGTGGGATGTTACCACCTAGTTCGAGCATCACCGTGAAATGGCGTGGGAAGATTTTCAGGCAGCCTTCTATGACATCTTCTTCCCGGAGACACTGAGGGATGATCGAGCTCAAGAGTTCATGAATCTATAGCAAGGATCTATGTCAGTGATGGATTATTCTGCTTGCTTCACTGAGCTTCTATATTTTGCACCCATTCTGGTGGGTGATGTGGCATTGAGGGCTCGACGCTTGGAGGATGATATTCAGTATGACATCCGAGTGCTAGTGAATGTTTTTAGGTTACCTAAAGTACATGATATTGTGAACCCGACACTAATTACTGAGCAGAACCTGCGGGAAGCTAGTGGTGTGGTCCAGGGCGGTTTGACACAATTTTATAGTACTATTTCTACTTGTAAGAGGAAGAGGAAGATGGATTTCTCTCACGACAGTGATACTAGTTAGAATAATACTTCAAGTGGCCAGTACTTTTGCTATGAGTGTGGTAGAGAGGGGCACAAGAGACCTCAGCGTCCTCGAGACCCAGCGGAGTGCCGAGTTTGCGGGAAGAAGGGTCATCTTCAGTGATTTTACAGGCCGTTTCCACCAGTGTCTTATGAGAGGGGCTTTGTGCAAACTCAGCGTGCGGGAGTAGCACCAGCAACTTCTTACCAGTCGGGAAATTAGAATATGTCAGGGCATACGGGCAGAGATGGTGGTCATGGACGTGGTAGCCAGACACCAGGATCTCAGAGGAATCAGGGCGAGTTAGCTCAGGGTAGCCAGGCTGTGTCGCAAGGCCGCAACACTGGGCAGGCATATGCAGTCCAACAGACCCAGTAGGAGCAGGATCCCGATCCTTCTACTGTCAGAGGTACTATTCTAGTAGCTTATGTTTTATCTTCAATAATTTTTGATATGCGTGCTACACATAGCTTTATATTTGTGCCCTTTGTGGAGAGCCTTGGGATCTGTGTTTCTTCTTCTCCTGCTTTATGATGCTAGAAACTCCGTTGAGAACTAGAACGACTGGTGTGCATCAGTGCATGGAGTTCCGCCTAGAGGTTGGTGGGTGTCAGATTCTATGATACCTCTATGTCTTAGAGATGATGAGCTATGATGTCATTCTTAGGATGGACTGGTTGGTTCCTTTTAGAGACTTTGTAGATTTCTATCGTCGTAGGGTGAGTTTCACGTCACCAGCAGGTGGGGAGTTTCTATACAAAGGTGAATGGGATGTCTAGGCGGGCCGAGCTGGACCTAAGCATTGTGGGCGAGGTGGAGTGATAGCCCAGATAGCGAGTTTATAACTTGATGATCAGGGGACTTGTCAGCAGGATTTCCCTCCAGTAGTTGATAATTTTAGGGATGTCTTCCTAGACTATTTTTTAGGTCCACATCCGGAGCGAGAGGTGGATTTCTCTATTGAGCTTGTTCCAGGAGCAGCACCATTATCCATTCATCCTTATATGATGGATACACCAGAGTTGCAGGAGCTCAAGAGGTAGTTAGAGCAGTTACATGCAAAGGGTTTCATTCGACCCAGTACTTCTCCTTGGGGTTTGCCAGTACTGTTTGCTAAGAAGGTGGATGGTACCCTCAGACACTGTGTGGATTATTGAAAACTGAATCAGTTGACGTTCAAGAACCGATATCCCTTTCCAAGGATTGATGATCTTTTTGATCAACTTAATGGATAATGAGTGTTCTAAAAGATTGAATTGAGATCTGGATATCATCAGTTACTCATTAGACCATCGAACATACCGCTTACAGTCTTTCAGAGAAGATATGGTCTATACGAGTACTTGGTTATGCCGTCCAGACTCACGAACGCACTAATAGTTTTCATGGCTTTGATGAATCATGTGTTCCACCCTTATCTAGATTATTTCATGGTAGTCTTCGTGGATAATTTCTCGGTGTACTCTCACACTCAACATGACCATTCCACCCATATTGAGATCATACTGAGTACACTGAGAGAGTATCAGCTATATGCTAAACTCTCAAAGTGACACTTTTAGATGGACTGGATATACTTCCTAGGTCATATCATCTCAGAGGTAGGAGTTGCAGTGGACCCAGAGAAAGTGAGAGTAGTAGTTTCCTAGGAGAAGCCTAAGAACGTGTTTGAGATACAAAGTTTCTTATGGCTGGATGGTTACTACAGAAATTTTATACAAGATTTATCACACTTAGCAGCGCCGTTGACGGGTTTGACTAAAAAGGGTGTGAAGTTTTCTTGGTCAGAAGCTTTTGATAAATCCTTCCAGAAGCTGAAGGGAAGGATGGCATCAACACCAGTCTTGATACTTCTAGAGCATGGGAAGATCTATACAGTTTACTGTGATGCATCAGGTATTGGACTAAGAGTAGTGTTGATGCAGGGCGATCAAGTAGTTGCATACGGGTCTCGGTAGTTGAGGCCACATGAGAAGAATTACCCAACACATGATCTTGAGCTGGCTGCAGTTGTTCATGTGTTGCACTATTGAAGACATTATCTCTTGGGAGAGCATTTTGTGGTTTTCACCAACCAAAAAATTCTCAAAAATATCTTTACCCAGCGTGACTTGAACCTGAGACAACGAAGGTGGGTCGAATACCTTCAGTCCTTCGATTTTGAGCTTTCATATACACCTGGTAAAGGTAATGCAGTAGCTGATGCACTGAGCAGGAAGACTCAGATATTAGTAGTGCAAGAGGCCAGTGGTGAGTGGAAGCTTATGGCTTTGTTCTCTAAGATGCATTTAGAGGTGCATGATAGTTTAGGGAAAACCTATCTTTCTTCCTTAGCTGTGACCTCTACCCTCTCGGATAGAGTGAGGATGATACATCTATCGGATTCAGAAGGCCTAGTTCTATGAGAGTCAGTAGCAAGTGAAGACCCTCCTCCTAGTTGGACGATAAGAGATGATGAGGTAATGTGTTTCCAGGGACGAGTGTGGGTTCCAGAGGACATATGTGAGGAGTTGATGTGGGAGTTTCATGTTTTAGCTTGGTTAATACATCCCGAAGTCACCAAGAGGTACGCTGACTTGAGACAGAAGTATTGGTGGCCAGGTATGAAAAGAGATGTAGTTAGTTTTGTTACTAGATGTTCCACCTAACAGTAGGTGAAGGTGGAGAATCAGAGACCATATGGACTATTAAAAAAATTACCCATTCCAGAGTGGAAATGGGATGATGTCACAATAGACTTCGTGACTGGGTTGCTGAGGTCACCTCAAGGCAATGATGCCGTATGGGTTTTTGTGGACAGACTCACGAAAGTAGCTCACTTTTTTCCAATCAAGGAGACCTTCAGTGTTGATGAGATTGTGAAGTTGTATATCCGAGAGATAGTGCATCTTCATGGGGTCCTCATTCTATCATTTCAGATAGGGATGCCCGATTTACATCTCATTCATTGGAGGTGTGGTCACATTAACTAGCAGTGCCTCTACTTGATCACCTTTAATTGGTTCAACCTCCACAACTGTATCTTCAAAAACTAATTCATCCTCTGGTTTATTATTATTGTTAGATCTATACTCACCAGTCGGTGTGACATGATGACTGACCACTAATAGAGGTTACTGTGAATCCTTCATGTCACAACCCACATGAGCAGGCACCTATAGTGAGTTAGCACCTTCAGAAGGGGTAGTAGTAGGACCCTGAGTTCCCTATGGCACCTTAGGTTTAGTAGTCGTCACCTGATGTGAATTCACCATTCCATATGAGGACATCCTACCCAGATTAAGGAACCTGATTTCACTATGTTTGCGAACAGAGAAGAAGGGGAAGATCAAATTCCACTGGTAGTTCCTCTTATCATTCCCAATCACCATACCTTCCAAGAAAAAATGAGGGATTACCTCATAATCAACCCACAACTTAAATTCATCATCATCAGTGGATAAAAACACCTTTTAAACTAGTGGAATAGGAAAATAAACTTCTATCAGAAGGAAATCATAATGACTATATCTCGAAATTTTAGTTTACTTGTCCATTTTAATTGGAATTCTAATCGACATAGAAATTCCATGAAGAATTTTTTGGTGCCACACTATCCAGTCAAGGACAAACACCTTCATCCAAAACTGCACTAAAGATTTGGCAGCCTCCATCAGGTTGAACATAAAGCCCCACTCATGGATGTATAGTAGGCATGGCTTGAGGGAGAAGATTCCAAAGCCTTAGGCCTTCATTGTCACCACTTTGGACGGGAAAATAAAAGAAAAAAATCATGTCCCATTGTGACACATTTCCAGTCATAAAACAATCAATGATCAGAATGGTGATTGAAAAGATCCTCAATCTTCCAGGGTGATGAAGCTCTCGAAAAGAATAGGAGGACATTGATTGAATGCTTACCTAATTCAAGGAATTCTGATACTGTGTCTTTATCATCCCTCACATGAGCAACAATTCCTCATCGCCGAAACCCCCAGATCTTGAACCCATGGTAAAGGATCGATGTTCAGGGGTCAACACATCCAGTTCATGACACACATCCTTCATCCATCCCTCCTTCTTGGAAGTATCGAATCTATGACCATTGAACTAACCTTCTGTGAGGAAATCTTCAGCCAACGATGCCATCAAAATGGAACCTTGAAGATCTTGTACTCATCGAGAGAGATGAGATTTGCCTTTGGATCCATAAAAAATATTATAAATATATTTATTATACTTATAAAGTTATAAATATATATAATTAAATATATATTTATAAATAAATACAAATATTTATAAATAAATACAAATATTTATAAATAAATACAAATATTTATAAATAAATACAAATATTTAGAAATAAATACAAATATTAATAATTATAATTATAAATAAATATATTTATATTTAAATAATTATAATATTATAATAAATATATTAATTATATATATTTATAAAATTATAAATATAATAAATATATTTTTCATAAGTTTATAATTACATAAATAAATATATAGAAAATATATTAGATGGAGGAGGTGGAGAACTCCTGAGTGGTGAGTCATGGCGCTTAGGGTTTCTATTCGACGATGTCAATCCCAATTTACTGATACACATACGATATCAGTTGTAAGAGATCCAGATATATGCTTGAATCCATATACTCTTCAATACCTTCCCTTCCAACAACGGATCCCATGCTACTGTGGAGGTTTCTCGGATCTTGTAGCATCTCGACTTAGGTTTGTGATAGATCCATTCTTCTCCGTTTCCTTACAGCGATGAATCTCATGCACGTGGGTGTGGTCTTACTTCATATAACAGGGATTCCGAAGGGCTCACCATGGAGCATAAAAATCCAAGGGAGAAGTACTCTGTGCTCTTCAATAAAAGGACCTCAGAGTGGGAAAATGAAGAGGATGTTGATGACACTATTCATGGTTATGGGAATGATTGTGTTATGGATTTGTAGACTCACTTTTTGGATAAGGGATTCCCCTCTTTGTCTCACCCCATCCATCTTTCTTTGCTTGTCATCTTTATCTTTTTCAATAATTTTTTAGGAGCTGGTTCACCTATCTCCTGAACCTTTTGTGTAAATATATATATATATATATATATATATATATATATATATTTATAATTATAACTATAAATAAATATATATTTATTATAATTTTTTAATTAAAAAAAATATTTCTTTATAGTTATAATTATAAATAAATATTTATATATTTAAATAATTATAATATTATTAAAAATATTTTTATTACACTTATAATGTTATAAATATATATAATTAAACACATATACTTATAAATGTATACAAATATTTATAATAATAATTATAAATAAATAAATATATATATATATAAATAATTATTTAATTTAAATAAATATACTAATTATTTATATTAATAAAATTATAAATATAATAAATATATTTCTTATAATTTTATAGTAATTTAAGTAAATATATATAAATATACATATATATTATATATATTAATAAATATATATTTTTTATAATTTGTAATTATAAATAATAAATAAATATCTATACTTATATATATATAAATAATTAAAAAATTATAATAAATATATTAATTATACTTATAATGTTATAAATACATTGATTTAAATGAATACATTTATAAATATTTAAAAATATTTATAAATATATATAAATTTTTATAATTATAATTGTAAATAAATAAATATATATTTAATTAACTAAATAATTGTAATAAATATAATAATTATATATATTTATAAAATTATAAGTATAATAAATACAATTATTTTAATTTTATAATTATTTAAATATATATATGTATTTATAATTATAATTATAAATAAATATATATTTATTTAAATAAATAAAAATTATAATAAAAATATATATTTTATTTTTAATTTTATAAATATATATATTTAATATATTAATTATATATATTTATAAAATTATAAATATAAGAAACACAATTATTATAATTTTATAATTATTAAATATATATATATAAATTTATATTTATAAATATAAATAAATGTATATTTATAATTTTTTTATAATAAATATATTTATTATATATATTTATTATATATAGTTATGAATGTAATAAATATATATTTATTATATATATAATTTTATAAATATATATAATAATATATATAATTTATTAACATTAGATCTTTATCAGCTCTAAAAAATCACTGATAAAGGTAGGATTTATTAGCACGTTTTATGTTAACACTGATAAAACATACTTTTATTAGTACTTATTGGAAAGTGCTGATAAAAATCTTCCACAATTTTATAAAAATAACCCTAATGGAGTATTTTATTTTGCACCTTCAAGATTTCATGGAACCCCACCTATGCCACCACTGAACCCCTCGTTTGCCGCTATCAAACCTCTCCTCTACCACTATGAACCCCACCTCTCCCACCGGCATTGCCGCCATCGCCACCGCCGCTGGCCTCTCTACTGCCATCAAAACCTACCACTTCCACTAAACCCCATCCAAGATAAGGTATCCTTCCCATGCACTTTCATTATATCTCACTCGCACCACATATATGATGTTTTGGGTCACGAAACTGGTTTTATGATGATGATGAATTCTCTAGATCTGTGAGTTCCTTGCTGAAGAAGGGAGTAAGACAAAATAAAAAGTATATATATTAATGTTAAATGCATGTTATTATCATGAACTAAAAAAAATAAAGATGTCACTATGCCATAGTGATTTTTCTATGACCGTTTTGATGACCATTTTGGAAATCCATTCCACTTATAAGAAACTATGAGTTGAGTGACAAAAAAGGTTATCCATTTGTATTTCATGGATTCAGGAAGAGGTTGAGAGTTTTTAAATAGATTTATATGTATCGTCATTTGAGGAGATAATAGATATATAATTGTTCAAATACCATGTGAGAATAAATTAACGAGTCTTCAGGGCATTCAGAAATAGGTTTAAATGAAAAAATAACTGATCCACCTTTAGATTTTATGACTTTAGATGTTGGATTTCCTACCAAGATTTATTATAATATAAAATGTGAAATGATATTGTAGAATAGATGAGAATAATATTCATGATATAATTTTTAATATATATATTTTTGTATGTATCAAAGAAGATGTTGAGAATATTGAGAACTAACATACATTAAGTGATAGATTTATGATAGAATGATACATGTATTGAGGGAAGGGGATGAGTTTAAATGATGATCCATTATTTTGTTCTGAACCCAAGTATTTGAGAAAATTGAGAAGAACCAGATCAGTCAAGATGTTGTAGGTGTTTCGAGACCAACAAAACTATTGTGAATAAATTTTGAAGATCTTGAATAATTAGTATAGATGCATGCCTCTTGATCCAGTATACTCATGATAGAATATTAATTTAACAATCATCATAGAAGAATCTGGGTGCATAAAAATATCTCTCAATGAGAGGATTAATGTTTAAGAAGAAGTTTGTGACTATGGTGTCTAACCAATTGTTTGAGGCTTGTGATTGGGGTGTCTAACCAATCGCCAGAGAGTTGTGATTGGGGTCTCTAACCAATTTATGTAGAATTTTAACTCATGTTTATAACTAATTTAATTTAATTGACCTGTAAATGAGTAATATTTTATGTAGAACCTTGGAAATATCATTTTTTTGCACTCTCTTATTATCACTTCATACAAGTTGAGGCTGGGAGATATTATTGAGAAGACCAAAAACATTAAAAGGTCTAAGAAGTTGAATTTAGAAGAATAATAATTCATAAAATACACCATTAATTCACCCCCTCTTAGTGTTTATCAAACCTAGGTAACAATAATAAACCCAAACAAATTCCATGTGCTTTGAAAGAAAATTTAGGAAAAAGAAAATTGTGGGTTCATGTGTTGAATTGAGTGATGTTATAAAGGGTGACTGAAGTGGATGTTTTTCTGGCACCTAAGGAATAACCATAAAATCGAAAGACTAATCATATAATAAATTTGAAATGCGGGGTATATAAAATCAACATATAACCTTATAATCATTATTATTTCATGAATAATGAGATTAAAAAATAGGTTCAGATGATTTTTGAATAGGGTTTCATCAGACATAGAATCATTCCATACTACAGCCTTATAATTTTATTAAAGAAGAATTATGGAGGGTTAATAATGTGCATGAATTAATAGGAGTTATATTTTTTTTGTGGTACTGGAAAAATATTTAATACCCGCAATAGAAGAGTTAATGGATGAGTTACATTGATAAGAATACTTCAAAAATGTGGATTTGCAATCTGGTTTCCAACAGATATGAATGAAGGTGGGTGATATTGTAAAGACTATGATAAAAAACCATAAGGGGAATTACGAATACCTTTTTATGACCTTAATATTGACGAATTAATTGGTGAATTTCTTGGATAATATGAAAGTGGTATTCTGTGATTTTATAAGGAAGAGTGTTTTGGTGCTCTTCGATGATATACTGGTGTGTAGTAAGAGATTAAATGAAGACACAGAGAAGGTGAATGAAGTTATAAAAGTGGTAATAAAAAATTTTCAATTTTTAAATGAAAATAAGTGTTCTTTTAGATGGAGACCTATTGAGTATTTATGACATATAATTTCATTCAAAGGGTTTTTGTTAGATCCCACAAAATTAGAGGTAGTTAAATTGTGGCATGGGCTAAGGAATGAGAATAAAGTTAAGGGTATTTATGGATAATTAGATACTATAAAAAATTTATCATTGATTATTAAATGATTGAAATACCCCTCATGACCTTGAATTTGAAGTATGAGTTTAAATAGATAGCTGAAACTTAAGAAGCATTTAATACACACAAGAAAAACATTACTACTATCCCAATTTTATAGAAGCTGAATTTTTCCAAGGGGTTTTCAATGGAGTTTAATTCCTTTAGTTTGGGATATAGAGTTGTGTAAACATTTTAAAGGATTCCGATTTCCTATTTTAGTAAGGCATTATCAGAAACCAACTTGGAAATTTGATATACGAAATATAGCTTATGGATTTAGTGCAAGATATCCAGAACTAGAAACAATATTTGATGGGAAGGAAGTTTGTGATATACATAGATCATTGAAGCCTTAAGAAAATTTCATTAGTCAAAGGTTAGTTATTATTGAACATCAATGTTGGATGAATATGTTTCTGGGATATGATTTTATAGTGATTTATAAGCTTAATGAATTAAATAGTGTCACAGATGCTTTATCAAGGGTGACATAGGGAGAAGATTATATGTGATTAAAAATTTCAGAACCCGATTGGGATGAGCTTGATGTGTTGATAGAATAGTTAATGTAATATGTTAGTCTAAATGTATTTATTGATACATTACAACACAATTATTCCATAAAGTCAGGATATTAAATTTGAAATAGATTGTTGTTCTATAGAATGAATTGGTCTTTCCTGAAGGACTAAATTTAATTATAATGTTATTGAAATATTATCAATCTTCTATAGATGGAGGGAACATGGGGTACATGAAAACATATAAATTCATTGTTAGTGGGGTTTACAGGACTAGAATTACTTGTACCTTGATTTATACTTATCACTAGTTCAACAATTTCTAAATGGAAAACTGCTTCTAGTGATATTGATCTATCTACAACATTACCTTCACATTATTAATTCAGACACCATTTCCTAACTTCCATTTCAAAGGGATGAAAAACGTGGGTGTTCTAAATAGTTGGGTTGATATGGTTGTGCCAAATTTGTGGCTCACAGCTAGAAAAATAGTATATGAGCTTATTTGTAAATGATTCATGACATTAATATATTTTCATTAAGATTCACTAAACTAAAAAACATCTATAGATTATTTTTATATTCACATTAGATAGAATATAGAAACATGGAAATGAAAAACGGATAAAAAACAATGATGTAGCCAATGAAAGTGAAAGGATGAGAGACATTATCACATGCTATCATGATTGGAACATGTGAAAAGCTGATCCACCACCCTAATTGTTTCCAACTATAAAATATATTTGGGACTTCATTGATGTGGTAGTACTTATTAAAAAACCATGAATCCACTAATATAGGTACTAGGTTCAAAATTTATTTTGGCAGTATGATAAACAAAAAAGGATAAGTTCGATTCAAGATGAATATAATGTAATAAAAAATAAAGAACATAGATATTTAAATTTCTTCAGTAAATGCTGGACTAATGTGAATAGAAAGAAAACCACTAGAATATATTTATTACAAAACAAAGAAATTATACATATTATAGAACAAAAAATAAGTAAATGACCAAAGAAACTATCAGAGGATTAGATCTAGCTAGACCTATTGGAAGTGATGAAATTTGATGTGTGTAACTTGCAATCCAACTTCCTAGAAGGACTCACAATATAAACACACATAGAAGGATAAAAAAACATAAAAATTGTAATAAATGAAAACAATAAAGTGGAATAAACTTATTACAACACTTTGTTCTAATTAAAAAACTTATAAGAAGCTCAAATAGTGCACAATATGTTGATTTATTCTATTACATGAGGATGCCTCATGAAGAAGGTTATGAATCTACCCCACTCTCTACCCAATCCCTAGACTAGGTTGGATATGATAAAGAGAGTTTACTTGAGTAGACTATATGAACCTTGGATAGGATATCCTCCAAGCTAGTATCATTCTACCTCAAATTGAAATCATAAATTCCCTGGAACTCTTCTCCCTAGAACCTATAAATAAACGCGCCGAATGATTGAGGAGTATCCAGAGGTGATATCATATTGGTGAAGGTTACGGGCACAATAGAAGCGCATGAGTGGATGTGCCCACTTGGACTTTTTTCATTAGCAATGATCAATCCGTGATCAATACGACGATAAATGCCAGTCTCCACGGATCGAATCACGGAAATAGACAAAGAAGAAGGAATGTCCCAGAACCACAAAGTAGGATCATTACTGGTTGATTATAATTAATTTAATTAAATGAAAAGAAGTAAATTTTGGGTGTCATTTCTTTATTGATATTGTTGATCATATTCTGATGTGATTCGTCATTGCGTTGTAGAATCCAAGTGTAGAATTCCTCTAGTTGTGATCCACACGTGCACCTCATATCTCTGGACGTCTTCAAAGGAGTCTCCTAGTGCTAGCATGGAGAAAACGTTTCTTGCATTGTCCACCTTAGATAATCTTGATCCGATGGAAGAGGATCTCTCTCGGTATTGAGAGCGTTCATGGAGAAAGAGGTTGTTTCAGTCATGTGATAATTCTCTAGAATTTTTGTGCACAACGATTCTCTTAAGAAAGGAGTTGGGGTTGAGAGGATATTTATAACCGGGTTTAAGGTTGTAGAGTTATGAAAATAAATAAACGCATTACACATTTTATTTATTTCATTAACTCTTATTGAAAACCCCATGTCGAATAATTAATTCCTTGACATGCGCCCATGCTGATTATAATAAATATCATTTAATAAAACAATATTATATCCTCAAAATCCCGACTGGAAAAACTACACGGCGTTTAATCATAAATACATGGTGTGTACTTGTTTTTCATTAAAAACTACATGGCCTGTAATCATTAATACACGACATGTATATGTTTTCAAAATAAAAACTACACGACATGTAATCATTAATACACGGTGTGTACTTGTTTTCATTTAATTCTTCCTTGAATATTAAAACAATTTAGTCTTACTTGAATAATTATTACGGGAATAATATTTATTCTACTTGATATTCTTGAATACAGTTAGTGTGTGGCCCTCTAGGCCTTTTTCTCGTTGGCATTAGGTGGGATTTCCTAAAGTCCATTATTATTGTCTAGCAACGGGTCAAGGCACCCAAGCAGAAGAATTTGATGCCGCATTGACGAGTCACCTCATAAAAACTCGTACTGTGTAATTTAATCCCTTTGTATCAATATCTCATCAAGAAGGTTTCATGGAAGTGCCATATACCTATATGCTTGATCTGTCATTCTTTGACTTCCAAAAATAAACTCGTCGTGTCACCATGGCCATGGAATTTGTTTGACAGTTCTATTTCAATCAAAGGGCCTGGGATATATACTTTCATAAATATGAAAGGGAAAAATCATTCCTTTACTTATCCATTAATAAAATGTCATTCGTGATGTACCCAACGTACCCTAATTCCCGCAAACTCTCTTCTTGACGGGTTTCATCAGCAAATCTAAGTGCGCGAGTCATGACATGAGTTAATGATAATTTTCCAGTCTAAAGACCATTACATATGTTTGTAGATAGTAATGTTCGATGACACCAAGACATGCAGAATTTCTACTGGCGAGTCTGTTCTCATAATCTCACATCTTGGAGATTACCAAGTGCGAACTCCATGAGAGAGAGTCTCATCTTCTTACGAGTACTCACACAAGACGGTCTGTATACTATGTGTCCTATCATAGTGTGTCATCCAAAAGTAGAACATTATTTAAGAATATTGTTATAGAATTTCAAGGTTCTAATCAAATAGGGGATCTTTCATGACCTTATTAATGAAACAAATATTCCAAGACATTATTATATTATAGTCATTCCAAAAAATGAACAATATATAATAAGAGTACATTCATGTAATCAAAGTACAAAACATTTGGTTCTCAGGATGCCAACCCTTACAAATTCCCAGTTGGACTAGAGACAACTACCTATGACTTTTAGTCCGCTAGACCTCACATGATGATCATGTTTCTACTAAGTCAAGGATTTATTCATGGTGTCCATCACATTGTATTCTGTGGAAATACTGCTCACTGCAACTTCACCTCTCTGAGAAAAATCCATCAAGAGATGATACTTCCAAAGTATGTGCTTTGTCTGCTGATGTGACCTTGGATATTTTTCAAGTGCCACCATTGTATTATTATCACAATAGAGTGTGATAGGATCTTTACTTCTAGGTACTACATCCATCCCCTGGATGAGGCTTCGCATCCATACTGCTTCTTTAGCTGCCTCAGAATCTGCGATATACTCGGACTCCACTGTAGAATATGCCACCACACTTTGCTTTGAGGTCTTCCAACTCACTACACCTCCATTCAAACTGAAGATGTATCCATTCTACGACTTCATGTCATCTTGATTAGTCTAGAAACTAGAATCTACATGTCCTCTGATGATTAGTTCCTCATCTCCTCCATAAACCATGAAAATATCCTCAGTATGCCTCAGATACTTAAGGATATTCTTGAATTCCATCCAATGGCGGTCTCTTGGATCATCTTGATATCTGCCTACCACACTTCATGGATAAGCAACATCTAGCCTTGTACAGAGCATATCATACATGACTGACCCAATCGTGGATGTGTAAGGGATACTTTCCATTTTCTTTCTTTCCTCATGTGTCTGAGGATACATTTTCTTGCAAAGATGAATTCCATGTGACACTGGAAACAATCCCCTCTTGAACTCTTCCATACTGAATATCTTCAGTATCTTGTTAATGTATGTACTTTGATTCAGGCACATCATTCCCTTGGATCTATCATGATGGATCTTGATCCTTAGAATATTTACTGCCTCGTCCAAGTCTTTCATGGAGAATCATTTATCCAACCATGCCTTAACTGACTGTAAGACAGGTACTTCGTTTCCAATTAGTAATATGTCATCAAAATATACTATTACGAAAATGACTACACTTCCACTAAAACTTTTGTAGACACATGGCTCACATTCATTCTTAACAAAGCCAAATTCCATTATGGCTTCATCAAAATGAATGTTCCATGACCTTGATTCTTACTTTAATCCATAAATGAATTTCTGCAACTTGCATACCTTGTTGGCATCCTTTGGAGTCACAAACCCTTCAGGTTGTGTCATGTAGACATATTCCTGGAGGTTCTCATTAAGGAAAGATGTTTTGACATCCATTTTCCAAATATCATAGTTATGGTATGAGACAATGGCCAATAGGATTCTGATGGATTTCAGCATCACAACTGGTGAAAAGGTTTCATCATAGTCCATTCTTTGATGCTGTCTAAAACCATTTGTAACCCGTCGTGCCTTATAGGTGTTGAGTTTCCCCTCCATGTCCAGTTTCTTCTTGAATACCCATTTATTACCAATAGGCTTTACATCAACTGAAGGATCTACCAAAATCCAGACTTGGTTTTGGTACATGGAATCCATTTCAGAATTCATGGCTTCTTGCCACTTGGAAACGTCTGTGCCTTCAACTGATTCCTTGTATGTAAGAGGATCATCATTGTCAACCAATAATGAGTCACCATCCTCAATGACAATAAAACCATATCGTTCAGGTTCTATCACCTCTCTCGTGCTCATATATAGTTCTTATGTCTCTAGAAAAGATTGTTCTTCCATGGGGATTTGTGGAATCTGTTTTTGTACCAACTCCTTTGTATCTTGAGCCTCAACTTCATCAAAGTCTATCTCGCTCCCACTATCTCTTTTGGAGATGTACTCCCTCTCAAGGAATATGGCATGTCTTTCCAGTGTAACCTTTTTTTTTCTGAGGGGTTTTATAGGTAATCCCCATTTATCCTTGGGATATCCTATAAAGATACACTTTGTGCATCGGGGTGAAAGTTTGTTACCTGAAGAGTCCTTAACAAATTCTTCGCTACCCCACACATGTAAATTCAATAACATTGATTTACATCCACTCCATAACTCATATGGAATACCATTTATCAATTTAGTAGGTACTTGGTTTAGTATGTGTGTTGCTGTTTTTAATTCATATCCCCAAAAGGATAATGGAAGACTCGCATGACTCAGCATTGATCTCACCATGTCCAAAAGGGTGTGGTTCCTCCTTTCACTTAAACCATTCCACTAAGGTGTGTAAGGAGTAATGATTAGAGATAGAATCACAAACTCCCGTAAGAAATCAATGAATTCCCGATTAAGATATTCTCCTCCTCTATATGAGGAAAGTTTCTTAATCTTCTTACCAAGATGGTTCTCAACTTCATTTTTGTATTCTTTGAACTGATCAAAAGAATCTGACTTATACATCATTATTTAAATATATCCAAATCTACTAAAATCATCAATAAAAGTTATTAAGTACGAGAACCCACCACTTGATTCAACTGGAAATGGTCCACATATATCTGTGTGAACTAATTCTAGAATCTCTTTAGCCCTTTAACCTTTCCAACTAATTGGGGATTTGGTCATTTTTCCTTATAAACACGCATGACATACACCAAGTGGTTTTAGTTTGAATGAATCTAAATACCCATTTTGATGTAATTTTGTCCAATGTTTCTCATTGACATGACCTAGCTGGTGATGCCAAAGTTTGGTGTGGTATGAGTCATGTGAATTAACCTTTTCATATATTTCCATTACTTGGTTGGTGTAGTCTAACATATAAAGTCCATTATATAAATGTGCCCTACCAAAACAAATTCTATCTTTATAAAAGTAGCAACATCCACTTCCAAACTTGAAGATGAATCCATCAGAATCTAATCTGGATACTAAAATAATGTTTTTGGTTACAGAGGGTACATAATAACATCCTTTCAAAACCAAGACCATCCCAGTAGGAAATGTGAGGGGGTAGTCTTCGACAACTACCACAACAAGTCTGGCTCCATTAGATGCTCGTAGATCCACCTCACCTCGGTTAATCTTTCTGAATCTACTTGTTTCCTGTTTTTGGATACATATGTGAGCACCACAAGAGGTATCTAATATCCAATAGGTAGAAATAGATAGATTTCATTTGATAACAAATGAACCTGAAGCTTCCCCGTTCTTCCTTGGCTGGGTGCAGTTCTTCTTCCAGTGGCCCTTCTTGACACATGCGAAACAAACAACCTCATGTTCTATTGCCTCCCCTTTGATCATCCTTTTTTTGGAAGGCCTTGAAGAATCTTTGGGCTTAATGCTCTTCACCATTCCTTTCCTTTTATTCACCATTAGGACATGAGGCTTTTCACGCTTCATGTCATTGTCCACTTGGTGAATGAGGATAATAAGATCAGACAGAGACTTCTCAATTTTGTTCATGTTGAAGTTCACAACAATGTTAGAGAAGCTCTGGGGGAGTCATGAAAGAATGAGATCGGTACCCCATTCTTTGGGGAGTTTAAACCCTAGAACCTCCAGGTGATCAATGTAGCCAATGAGCTTGACTACATGAGGCCCAATTGGGGAACCTTCTCCAAGCTTTCTCTGAAATAGAGCCTTGGATATCTCAAACATTTCCTGTCTTTCTCTCTCCAGGCATAGACCAAGGAGGTGCTCGAGCATGCTATTGGCATCCATGTCTTCATGAGACTTCAAAATCTCACTAGACATTGATGATATCATAAAATATTTAATGTCGAGTGAATCACTCAAATTTTGATCATAGAATAATAAATCTTTATCTCTCACCCCTTGGCCATGCGAAACCAGAAGTGAGGACTCCAACATGTAAAACTTTCGTTCATGGCGTAGGATAATCCAAAGTCACCTAAACATTTCTTCAAAGTTAGTACCGGTGTGGATATTGTCTTTATATAGAATTGATCGCAGAGAAAATGTAGTTGATGAGTTTTTCATTTTTATTCTACAAATTAAAAGAGCAGATTTATCAGTACTTTATTGATTACATTTTATGAAAAATAATAAATGAATTTATTAATTATCCCAATATTTTATCAAGTCCCAATGGCCCTCACCATTGAACTCGGAATGTCCAGTTGATTTGACATTATAGTGACAAGGAACCATATTTACCTTCGGATAACCCCAACCGGGGTTAGTCAAGCTATTTGAAGGTATTTTGGTAGGTAGGTCTTTGTCAACTGTGAGATTAGAGTTCCTTGATCTGTTGAGTGGAATCTGCAATCCTGAAATCCAGACTTGAATTTTCTCAATTCCTACCTCCAATATTACATCAAGTCTAGAAAGGGCTACTCCTCTTGATATAATATGGTTAAGTCAACCTGAAACATTTCTAAGGGCTTCCTTTATAAAAGTAAGTGTCCCAACAAGGGTTAGTCAAACACATATTTTTATTGAGTATTTCCCTTAATCAAGTAATGGAAGTATTGGAATTTTTTAATATGGTATTGAGGGATTTTAATCCTTTATGTGTAGTTTCACATTATCACATGCTTGTTAATATTAAGTGATGCTTACTTAAGTGATTAACCATGTTCTGATAATGTTTAAGCATAGTCTATTATTTATTTTATTCCCTCTTTTCATGCTTGTTCATTTTATTAACTATGTGATTGTAACAACACATACATAATAAATAAACCATGCAATCAGACAGATATAAAATAAGATGGCATGATCATGAACTTTTATTAGTTAGCTTATCTAGAGGTTTGATAAGATAACCCTGACCTAGGGGAAAACACCTTGAACCGATGGTTTAAGTTATGCAGCTCCCACGTATTCACCTTGTTATCTTGTTGGGTTGGTTTCACCTTAGCTTCAGGTTTTGAACCATCTCCACTAGCTTGGGATATCCTCTATTACATAAATTAAAGAAACCATGGGCATGCAGGCCCTACATTTTATTGGAAGAAGGCTCGAAGGCCAACAAATTTAAATTAAACAAATTTAAATGAAACCATAAACATACACAAAGAGTATTTGTCAAGATCATGATCATCCATAGCATGCAACGAAACTTTTCATATTTAAAATTTACATTCATTTAATCGTTCTAATTATTCAAGATATGTCGCGCTTGAATTAAATTAATTATGATCTTATAATTAATCAATTATTTCTCTTAAATTCCTTTATAAATTTCCTTGAGATTCTTCTCATCTATATTCCTTATATAGGTCTTTGTACTTTTGGAGGAAACTTGGTGAAATTCCATTTCTGGAAAGTACACGACATGTATTTTATATTTACATGGCGTGTATTTATTTTCACCCTTTATCCAAAGTACAGGTCTGTGGCTTTGGCGTGTTTTCTCAACTTTGGAAATTTTGGAGTATATGGCGTGTAGATTAATCTAACACGGCGTGTAATTAATTGTTTTGCGATTACCGGCCTGGAAATCACGTGTACGCGGAACACGACTTCTCCTTGTACACGGTTTCTCTTAGGCCAGATCAGACTACACAATGTGTTGATTCAACATACACACCGTGTATTCCGGTTCCACGCGCCATTCATTTCTGGTCAACACAATGTAATAAAACTAGGGTATACTCAATTCACACGGTGTGGTTTGGCGGACCAGTACCGGTTCGTTGAACCTATGTACACGACATGTAGTTTTCATTACACGTAGTGTATTACCGTGTTATACAGACAGAAAGAGAGGCTCCTTCAAATGTGTTCCTCATATTTATTTTAATCAAAATTAAAAAAAGGTCTTTTCTATGATATGAATCGAGAAACGAAAAAGAAAGAATAGATCTCATTCATTCAGTTTAATAGATCGATTTATCATGAATTGAATCAAATATAAATGCGTAAATTATCAAAGAAAATTAAATAACTATAATCAATGTTGTACCCTCGCTTTGATACCATTTGAAGGATTTGGGTTCAGCGGAAGCGCATGGGTGGATGTGCCCACTTGGCCTTTTTTCATTAGTAATGATCAATCCAGGATCAATATGATGATAAATGCCAGTCTCTACAGATCAAATCACAGAAATAGACAATGAATAAATAAAGTCCCATAAATAAAAAGTAGGATCGTTATAGGTTGATTATAATTAATTTAATTAAATTAAAAGAAGGAACTTTTAGGTGTTCTTTCTTCATTGATATTCTTGATCACGTTCCGATGTGATTCATCATTGCGTCGTAGAATCCAAGTGTAGACTTCCTCTAGCGGTGATCCACACGTGCACCTCATTTCTTTGGATGTCACCAAAGGAGTCTCTGGGTTCTAGCATGGAGAAAAATTTGCTTGCGTTGTCCACCTCAGATTGTCTTGATCTGATGGAATAAGATCTCTGTCGGTCTTGAGAGCATTCATGGAGGAAGAGGTTCTTTCAGTCTTGAGATAATTATCCAGAATTGTTGTGCACAACGATTTTCTTAAGAAAGGAGTTGGGGTTGTGAGGATATTTATAAACGGGATTGAGGTTTTAGAGTTATGATAGTAAATAAAAGCATTACACATTTTATTTTTTTCATTAACTTTTATTGAAAACACCATGCCGAATAATCAATTCCTTGACATGCGCCCATGCTGATTATAATAAATATCATTTAATAAAACAATATTATATCCTCAAAATCCCGACTGGAAAAACTACACGATGTGTAATTATAAATACATGGTGTGTACTTGTTTTCAAAATAAAAATTACACGTCGTGTAATCATGAATACATGGTGTGTACTTGTTTTCATTTATTTCTTCCTCAAACATTAAAATGATTTAGGCTTACTTGAATAACTATTAAACCACGTATGGGAATAATCTTTATTCTACTTGAGATACTTGAATACACTTAGTGTGTGACCTTCTAGGAATCTTTCTCATTGGCATTAGGTGGGCTTGCCTAATGTCTAAGATTACTGTCTAGAAATGGGTAAAGGAACCCAAGATAAAGAAGTTGACACCTCATTGATGTGTCACCTCATACAAATTCTTACTGTGTAATTTAATACCTCTGTATCAATATTTCATCAAGTACATTTCATGGCTGTGTCATAAACCTATATACTTGATCTGTCATTCTTTGAATTCCAGAATTAAACTCGTCGTGTCACCATGTCCATGGAGTTTGTTCGACAGTTATATTTCAATCAAAGGGATCGAGATATCTACTTCTATAAATATGGAGTTGACAAATCCTTCCTCGACTTATCGATTAACAACATGTCATTCGTGACGAACCCAACAGACCCTACTTCCCGCCCACTCCCTTTATGATGGTTTTCGTCAGCAAATCTAAGTGCATCTGTCATGACATGAGTTAATGATAATCTTTCAGTCTAAGGACCATTACACACATTAGTAGATAGAAATGCCCGATGACACCAAGACATGCAGAATTGCTACTGGCGGGTCTGTTCCCATAATCTCCCATCTTGGAGATTACCAAGTGAAAACTCCATGAGAGAGAGTCTCATCTTCTTACGAGTACTCACACATGATGGTCTGTATACTATGTGTCCTATCATAGTATGTCATCCTACCATAGAACTTTATTTAAGAATATTGTTATAGCATTTCAAGGTTCTCCTCATAGCGGGGATCTGCCATGACCTTATTAATGCAACAAATATTCCAGGACATTATTATATAATAGTAATGCAGAACAATGAACAATATATAATAAGATTAAATTAATTTAATCATTGTACAAAATAATTGGTTCTGAGGACACCAAACCTTAAAGTTGGTGTGAGATGTGATATCATGATAGGCTGTGAAAGAAGGATGTAGACCACATGGGAAAATGATATTCAAGAGACAGTTCAGTTAGATGGCCACATGGTAGAAGGTGATTCTCCACCAAAATATAACACAAATTGGATTTCCATTACATAGAACAAGGTTACCCTTATAGGAGAATGGTTACCCTTAATCGAGCTAGGAAGTACCCTTACTCACGCTTGGTTACCCTTAAAATATCCAAGGATGTACCCTTACATGTTCCAGGTTGCCCTTACCTGAGCCAAGGTCATACCCTTATACATGCTTGGGAGTGCCCTTATGCAAGATAAGAAACACCCTTATGTGAGTCAGGAGTACGATTATGCATGTTGGGAGTAACATTATGTGGGAAGGAATTACCCATATGAATTCATTTCATACCATTAAAAAATGGGAAAGCCAACATTTTAACCTCATGTAATGGGAAATTAAACATTACACAAGTTACCTTTATGTGAGATCTGACTACGAGGTAAAGAAAACCTTCAAAATCAAAATTGTAAAATAATAAATGAAAATATAGTTTTTTGAATGGGATAAAATACATGTAATAAATTTTTTTTCTCTCATGGAAACACATGTAAGTAAATCATTAAATACAAATAATAATTCAGAACAAGAATTGGGAAAATTATATTTTATAACAAAAAAATATATGCATATTAGATTCCTCATATCTCCACATTTTTAATAAAAATAATTTAAAAAAGAAAATGTTCTCACCACCTAGTTCATTGAAATGGGACTACATTCATTTGTTCTAAATAATTCCTAAACATAGATAATTGAATATACTTAGTCAAACTATCAGTCATATTCTCAGAATTATGTGTTTTAGTGAAACATATCTCTATAGTTTCAATGAAAACCCAAAAAACATGTAATCTAATGTCTACATGCTGTTAACTATTATTGAAGAAATGATTTATACAATGATGGAATATAAAATGACCATAAAAAAATAATTTTATATTGCTAAAAGATAAAGTTATTCCCTAAAAAAATCCTTTCAACCAATTTTCATATTTGATTTCTTTAGTTAATGCTACGTATTCGACCTTGGTTGTGGAAAGGGAAACAGGGGAATAGATATTACATTTCCATAAAAAAGGACAACCAAAATCTCATAATACATAAACAGTGATAGATTATTTATTATCTATATTTAAATAATGTTCATAATCAGAAAAGTAAATGAAATCTTAAATATAAAAATCATGTTTACAAAAATAAACACACAAATCATAAGACATGGAAATACCTGAGTAACTATTTTAACACCTACCAATGTGGATTTATAGGACTTACCATAAACCTTATTAAGGTAAAAAAATTAAATGGTATATCTAGATAAGATCATATCAGGGAATACATAAGGCCACCTACTATGTTTACATTAGAGATTTTACTTAAACAATCATTACTAGAATCACTACAAGGGTATTGGGATGATGGAAACATTAAGTACTAACCTAAAGATGCCCTAAAAGGATTCAAATTTTATAGAAAACACCATTTTGATATCTTATTAGAATATTATTATTGGGATAGGTATAATACCATAACATTTCCATCCTTAGTGATTTTTATAAATTTTTTTTCTTCCTCTAAATATTTCATTTCAAAAGCATTATGAAATTGGTTTTTCCTATTATTTATTAATCTGATGTCTTTAAAAATTAAAAAAATATTATTAACATATAGGATTAAATAATTATAAAAAATCTTGAAATATTTTAAATAAACACATGCATCATATTTAATTCTATAAAATTCATTTTGATCATAAAATAACCAAATTCCGTATACCATTGTCTAGATGATTTATTCAGGGCATAAGTAGATTTACCTCAAAGTTATATTTGGTTTATTTTAAAATATTTTGAAAATACATCATGAGGTATCATATATATCTTTTAATCTTACATACCATTCAAGAAAGAAGTTTTAACATCCAATTATTCAACATGAAAGACATTTCAGGCAGTAAAATATAACAATAATAAAATGGAATTGTTCTTAAAAACAGGTGAAAAAATATCAATTAAATCAATTCCATGATGTTGTAGGAATCCATGTGAAACAATTATATCTTTATAGATAATTTTCATTTTAAAAATGTTTCTTTTTTCTTCTTAAAAATCAAATTACAACCTACAATTTTTTCCATTTCAGGTCTGTCAATAATTAACCAAGTTTTATTTTTAAGAATAGAATCAATTTCATCTATCATAAAAGCAATCCACCATATAGATTAATAAATATTAAGATATTTTTTGAAACTTTATGGTTCATCAATACATAGTAAAAACCTATATAAAATGTAAAGGGAAAAAAACCAGCCTTGATAGGCCAGTTCAAAGGCCTAATGGTTCTTCTAGTCACATCATGAATCAATTGTTAGTCTCTCAATTCACCACCTCACTCAACCAAAAATTCATGTTGAAATTAAATAAAATGTTCTTATTTAATGTGAGACTGTTGGGGATTATTAGTGGATAAAACCTCAGATTTAGGATATATTTTAGGCTGTTATCTTACTTCAGGTCTTGTAGGCTTAGATAGATCATAGTAGACAGGATCAGAAACCTTCTGTTAAGATGAAAAAGCGTCATGGAAAACAACATCATGACTCATTATACATTTATAAAAACAATGATTTTATACCTAAATCCTTTAACCATTTACAAAATGGGGGTATCCCACAAATACACACTTTATATACTTACGTTATAGTTTATCAGTATGTCTATGAACATAGGTAGTACAAAAAAATCTAAGATGTACTAAACTAGGGATGAACTAGTCCACATCAGTTTATGGATTTTGAAACTAATGTAAATAGAGGATAATATATTTATTTGATAGATAATAGTAGAAAAAATTTCTTCCTAGAAGGAATTAGGAAGACTAGAATATGAGAGAATACTTCTCAATCATTCTAAAACCATCCTATTAATCCTCCCTACGAGGATATTATGTCTCGGGTATCCAAAATAGTTCTATGTCTAAGAATACCTTCAAAACTAAAATAGTCTATATAGTCAATAGAAAAATATTCTAGACCATTATCAGTTCTAATGGTTTTATTTTTGTTTATGGTTTCACTTAAAACACAATACATCCAAATTTTGAATGATTCAATGGTTTCAGATTTGTGCTTGAGTATGTAAATCCACACTTCACATGAATAGTAATCTATAAAGGGAATATAGTAGTGGCCCCCACTATTAGTATTAGTTCTATAAGGACAATAAATATATGAATGTACATATTATAAAGGGGATTTAGATTTATATGTATAACTCTTAAAACTAATATGTTTGGACCTACTAGGAACACAATATTCAAAAAGGAGAAGAATGAATGAGGTTTCAGCATTTATAATTCATTGATATATAAGTTAATTAACACCTTTTTAAACAAAACATTCTAATCACCTATTCCATAACATTTTGGTAATTTTTATGGGGGAAAGACTTGTATTTAATTGTTTCATATGAGCCCAACCATATTGTACATATTGAACATTAGTGAGGGTTCCTTTCATAACAATGAGTGACCCCTTAGAGATATTACAACTAACAGAATAATTCAAAAGATAATACCCATTTTGGTCTAATAAACCTAGGTAAATATTATTATTCTTCAAATATGGAACCCACCTATCATACTCAATGTATTTAACTGATCTATCATTAAATTCCAGAGAGATTATTTTTCAACTCATGATTTGAAAGATCTTGTTATTTTCTAGGTAAACTGATCCATTTTCAATATCTCTTAGATCAATTAAGCAATCATTATTTGGGATATATATGAAAATAAAATCCTAAATCCAAGATCCATTCAGCCCTTACAGCATCTGAATGAACATTTAGAACATTAGAAATATCAAAATATTTCCCAACTAACAATCATTGGTAACTTTTATTAGTGTTGTTCATTGAATTGTTCCATGGGGAAAATTCCTTCTTATTTGATTTGGTTTTTTAAAATGGAAATATTTTATTTGTTTATCTCTAGATCCTGATAATATCCTATACTTTATCTTACAACTCCTCTTTCCTCTCTACTCACACTTACCTGTGAAATTTAGTCCCTCATATTCTTTCTAAATATAACTAGGATTATATTTTTGAATCTCTTTAGACAACAAGGTAAATTTATCTTATTATAGGTTTAAGGAAACTTGACCATACATAATTGAATATTTAAGCAAATTATATGAATCATCTAATGAGATCAACGATATAATAGTAAAATCTACATAATCCAACTTAAATTTTATATTAGACAAATCTAGAATGATTTTATTAAAAACATTGATATGAGTCTTGAATACAGTTCTGAAATGAATATGAAAGTTATAAAATTTAATCTTCTTATATAGCCAAACTAATATGTTTTTTCTTTCATATATATAGTTTCATGTTTAGACTATATTTGGGTAGTAGTGGATTCATAAGCTACCACACTAAGTACTCTTATCACCTAATGATAAGAGAATTAAACTATATTCTTTCCTTAGAACAATAGTAGAAGAATAAACATTATTAGTAGAAGTTTTTTCATCATTATAAAGAGTGAAAACTTTTTTTTACTTTTACATTGGGAATCAAGGAGTTAATTATGGTTTAACATAACATTAATGTTTATCCTCCATATATTAAAATCATTATCCCCTCTAATTTTTTTGATTTAAAATTTATTCAGTATCATTATTATGTATTAGAAGGATCTGATAAAAATAGTTAGGGGATACAATGATGTAGTAGACTATATTTTTCTAAAAGGTAAAAGGCTTTTTACTGATAAGAAAAAAATTACAAGAGGCGAAAATATGGAATTCTTTTACAATCTCTATCAAACAAAGATAATAACTCAGCAGGTAAAGAGTCCAGCCAAGTCATGGTCTGATGAATGCCTTTGTTGGCAAGAGCATCTGCAACAGTATTCGCTTCCCGATAGGCATGAGTGGCTATGTAGTCAATCCCATGTAGAGAGTTGAGACATTTCATCCAAAGAGTGGTGAGAGGCCAAGCCAGATGAATGGTACCATTCCAGATGGCATTAATGATAGTAGTAGAGTCGCTTTCAATCCAGAGTTTTTTCTAGCCTCTTTGAAGGGAAAAATCAGCAGCGTGGATGACACCCAGCATTTCAGCTTCCAGGGAAGAGGAATGGCCACAGCCAGCATAGAAGCAACCCTGGCAAAGACCAGCCGAGTCGCGAAAAATAGCACCACAACCAGCAGGGCCTGGGTTACCTTTGGAGGCACCGTCAACATTCACTTTGATCCATCCCGACATCGGTGATTTCCAGAATACTTTAAATGAACGTTTGGTCCGAGGGAAGACGCCGGGCACAAGAAGGTGACGAAGGATCTCAAAATCACCCACCGAGTTGGTGCAACAATCTTTTTGAATGGAAGCAGCTTCATGAATCGCAATAAGAATTCGAGATTTACCTGCAATTAAACTAAATGAGCGCTTATTATGTAGTAGACTATATGAACTAACCAATAATCCCCTAATATATGTATTGGGTTGATGAAATTTTTAGGTATCTTGATAAAAAAACAAAAATTGATAAGATATAATAATGACTAATTTAGTGTATGAAAAAAAACACACATATATAAAATTCTTTGGTCCACCATAAACCTATATGCATGATGAAAACACCACTAGAAGTTCTTTATCATAAATGAAATAAAAAAATTAGATTACAATACCAAAATAAGTAATGGGAAAGGGAAACCATCCAAGGATTAAATCTAGTTAGATCAGATGGTAGTGATGAAATATGACATGAAGAACTATAAATATGTTTTCCAATAAGAACTCAAACTATGAACATGCATATAATAATACCAAATTATATAGGAAGTAATTAATAAAAAAAGAAGGTGGAATAAACTTCTTAAAGTGCTTGGTTTTTATACCAGAACCTGGAAGAAGATCAAATAAGGCTCAAGATATCGATATCTTCCATTACTTGAAAATGTCTTGTGATGAAGGTAAAGAATATTATCATGTTTTTCATGTCAATGCTAAAATTATTATAATTTATTTATTTTATTATTTCATGAATAATCTTCTATATTGTCTTATATCATGTTTGTCTTAGTTTTTTTATTAGAAATTGATTTGGAATCTTCTATCTTGTATGTGGTTATCCTTACATGAGGTGGTTTTACCCTTATTTGAGGTTATTTTATCCTCACATGGAATTAGTTTTGTAATGCTAAACATTGTGTAGGTTCTTTTTTACCCTTACATAAGTTTTGAGTTGTAGGGTTGACCTTTACATAGGGGTTTTTGTACCCTTACGTAGCCTAGATCATGTTCGAGTTACCTTTATGTGGGGGATGTGAAATATTTATGTAGGATTGGACTAACCCTTAAATGAATTGGGTAGCCACCATGTGACCCCTATATATCCAGTAGAAAGGATTATGCTACCCTTACATGATCACTATGACACCTTTATGTGAGGACCGTGTTACCCTTATATAGTGGGTGCCAACCCTTAAAAAGCACCCATCTAACCCTATACAGCGGCGAGAAACCCTTATGCAATGGGGGAATCAAACATTACACATAATCTGGATGAACATGACAAAGGGAATCTTATTAATAACTTTACACAATGAATTAATTCAGATTTTTCTTACAACATATTCTTATGGAATCTCTTTGACCGAAGAGGTGCTCGATTACTGTTGATAGTTTTTGAGGGATTTGTTACTTTTTTTTATATTACCAAGTTCCTTACATGTATTAAAATAATATAATAACATTCTTAGAGAGGTTAATCCAAGATATACTAATATAGGGGAATTAGATGATACATAGTAAGGAATGATCATTTGATGCCTTATTGGTGATGAAACTTTCCATTGACTCCAAATACAATGTTTCAATGGAGAGATTACAGTTGTGCATGTTATGAGGAGGAGTAAAGTGGAAGAAAAATATAGAGGGACTTCAATAGGTGAGTTCAAACCATAGTAATGGGGTTTTGACCTGGTTTGTTCTTCTTGTGGGCTATATTACCCTAGTGTTTTGTCTGTGCTTATTTTATTCTGACATGCGTGAGTGTTATTGTCTTGTTATTCTAGTTTTGTTTATTTTATTCATTGTGTTTTACATTTATTGTATCCCTCTTTGTAATATATTATATTTTTTTTGATTTCCTAGATTAAATTTGTGGCCACAATGTTCATAGTTTTCCCTATATAATTTCTACGCCTATGTTCCATTTTGACTGCTAACTCTCCGCCCCCTCTAACATTCTTAAAACTCATTCCTTTCCACCTCCCTGTTATCTCCACCTCCCAATATATCACCTAAACACAATTTTCTCTAATGATACCTCCCCAAAACACTCAACACTTCTATCTCAAACTCTATCCATGCCCCTCCATCCGCTCTTGGTTATCCTTGCCTTAGCCTCTGCCATGTCACTTCCTTGGTTTCCCAAATCTCTGCCTTTACCTTCATATCCCAACCCCCTTTACCTCCCCTCCCCCACATCCTCCTTCACCTCCCTAACTAATTATCCCTACCTCTCCATAATTAATTTCCCCTTCCCCCACCCCTCTACCACCCCCAACTCCACATCCCCTCCCCCTCTACCTCCACTCTATCTTTCTTCACACCACCCCACTTCCTCTCCCTCCATGATGTCATGAACTCTGCCTCCACCCTTCAAGATCCATGATTTACTATGATCTGGAATTATTTTCATCCATGTTTACGTTTTTTATGTTTTTCATCTAGGGATCCCCTTATTTTTCTATTACCTCTAATCAAATACGCTACATTCATCTAACAACAACCTTCTTCATTTATTCAACACTTTCCTCACATCAACCAAAAATTTAATTTCATTGGATAATGTCTATAATTATTATCCCTAATATACTACCACAAAACACAACCCTCTATTTTTTTTGTGTCATATACACCCTATGTTTCATAGAACCCTCAATATCCATAGGTGTCATCCATAACAATAGAGAAAACTATGTCACCTTACACAACATTTATTAATTTGGTACATTTACAATTATTATAGATTACTAAAGATTATACAAGATGGATTTGTATTCATTTTTTTAATTTTGTTCAATAATATTTTTTCGAGTGTTTCATCTATCCATTTTTTTCATATTGATTTTAGAATAATAATGTGCGTAGATTACAACTCCATGAGTTTGATGATAGTTTCATAGAAAACCATGAATACCAATGCAACATTACTTAAATTTTAAGAAGTTTTATGTATATTTTTCCAGATATATTCAATGGTAGTATGCATTCTTTACCAATATTTATTTATATTTATTTGTTTCTTCCATTGACCTAATACACACCATGTGTAAAACAACTATGAATCCAGATTTTCGAATATGGTGATAAAAACATAAACATTACATTTCTTACTTTGAAATTGATAAACATGACCCAATTTTTCCCAGAATAAAATACAATGTCAAAAGGAAAATTGGATCACTTACATACCTGAGGAACTTTTAGGTTTAGATTTTTATACAATTAGGGAAAACTCTTAAAAAAATAGGTTCATAAACAACTGGATCATAAATATCAACATTATATCCCACTATACCCAACTTTAATAATAGGTCATCAGCATAATCCATGTTTTATATTTATAGAAATAGATTATTTAACATATTTCCACATAACCCGTGGAAATGAAAAGATAAGAAGGGTGAGATTAGATTCTCAGTAAGGGTACAAATATGAGATATAAATGATCACATATTCAAAACATGATCATAATCACGTGATAACAAGAATGTAACATTTGAAAATCTACACCATTAATATCATAGACTCAAAATCTTGATTCATGGAACAAATATTGGTAGTTCATAATATAATAATCATAATAGAATAAATGGACATAATCAATGTGATAATAACATTGAAATGAGACATAAAATTTTAGAATACACATAAAATTATAATATTTTGAATATGTATAAATATAAATTGATTAACCCATTAAATTAAGGACATGAAACCATATGATTTCATAATATTATGTACATGAACCCATGTCTACACATAATCTTAGGGTCATGAAAGATAATTCCATGAAAAATCGTATGGAATTGAAAAATAGGTCCATGCATAAAATTGTGAACATGTAATCAAGTTAATGTATAACATTGTGAAATTTTAATTAGGTTCACGCATAAAATTTATGAACATGTAATTAGGTTCACTGACAACATTTGTGAACATATAATCAGGTTCACACATAGGATTTTTTATCATTAGTTAACCATAATTACCTAATTCATTTGCGGAAGATATATATACAACCCATCACAAAATAAAAATCATACATTTGTGTTTTACATAAACATAATTCCTTCATCACATCAGAAAACATATAATGAAATGAGTTTCATTAACATTTTATCATAACATAAATCATGGAAAATAAATGGGATTCCAAAAAATCAAGCCTACATAAACATAAACCAACCAAAAAAATACTGAGGATAGTTTCCCCAAATAATATTCCAAGAAAATCAAAAGTAAAATCAATTTTTTTTATCATATATGGAATGCAATTTTGAAAGATCACTAGAAATAATTCTTGAAAAATAGAATTACCATTTTTATTTTCAAATCATTTATTTTTAAAGAATTGTTCAATAATAAAGGAAATAAATTTCGTTGAAATTAAAATTCTAATATTTTAAATGAGACATCATAACAGTTAATAATAACGATATAGGGAAAGTTTATCATATCGTATATGTTAAAAAAAGTTTGTTCCATTTTTTTTGGAATAGTCACAAATAAACCTCATTTATGAAACAACAAACAGGTTACTTTAAAAACATTTTGTAAAAGGATAAAAATGTGTAAGAAGACTTTTAAAAATCATAATAGAATAGTGAAAACATTTCTGGAAATAATTTTAGAGAAACATGGGCATGGAATAAAAAAAGAGTTTTAAAATAAATATTAAAAAAATATATTTTTTTAAAAGAAAATCCCTTATTAATATCATATCATTGAAGTAACAATTAATAAAATTATTCAATTATATGTATTGAATATAAATAAACATGAAAAAGTAAAAATAAAACACACTATAATAAAAATTCATCCCAAACATATTCATATCATGAGATAATCGATGAAGTATAAAGTTAACCCAATGAATGGAAAGTTGGTTAAGAATTCCCTTACAACTTTGTAATTACTAGAATCGTACACACCAAAAAAGTAATAATTATAAAATGAAAAATTTAATAAAATTAATATAAATATATTTAGGTTATTATATATAAAAAGTTAGTATATACACCAAACATATTAAATAAGTGGCGAATAAGGCATATATCACATAGAAGAAAAAGTGTGATGGGAAACCCCTACCTTACACTTCCTTTTGGCCAAAAAATTATTTAAACTCATATAACGTTGTTTTAATAATCTTATTAACTCATTAAAATGCCCTATTAGTGTTTATTATAAAATATATGATCCTTTTATAACATATTATTATCCATTTATTAATAATCTTCCTATATTTTCATTATTTCGGGTAATAACTACTTTGATTTTCAAGTATGTTTTGAATTTTTATTTGTTGTTAATATTAATTAGATCATGATTTAATAATATAAATAATTTACACTATGATATAAATATAATATATATTCAGTATATACATATTTATAATAATATATAATATTTAGTGATAGGAAATGGAATACGCTGTTAATAGAGATGGTAGGCCATATGTACGCATGAACGTTGTTTCCATTTTATTGTAATATTGAAAGAAAGAAACGTAAATGATATATATTTATATTATAATTACAGTATAATGTTTTGTTCATATAGGAATTTTTTTATTAAACCCATCCTAAATACATTCCATGTAGAGTGTGAAAAAATCACATCACTTTGAGGAGGTGATAGTCCCCATGCCCACAAACGATGCTATCATATTTCCACAAAATATAAAGGATGAATGTATGTGTTATATAATAACAAAAAATCATAAATAAATTTTAAATATCATATATAAACTATAAATACATCATTATTCCCAACCTTGATTGTTGGTAATGGAAGGGAAGGTGACATTGGTTCACGATGCGGTAGTCCGCAATACACAAAAACGACGATTGCACACCCCATTTGATCGTAGTGTGTTATGTTTTTGGTAATTGTAACACCCCAAGATTTCATAGTGTGTTATTTCTTCAAAATAATTCAATAACTTGCACTACACGCAACACCGAGTTCAATTGCACCATGACTTACCAAAAAAAAAGCCATTAAAAGAGGTCATGAATAGCATTAACTACATTTTTAACTTTATATAATCTTTATAATTTTAGAATCCATATTATGAGTTTCTTAGTCATAATGCAAGAACAGATTCATTTTCAGTATTGCACTTTTATCAAATTTTGATAGTGAAACCTTTTTAAATACAATATTTTAAACTTTTTGACTAAATGGAGACATAAAAAAATTTAAAATGAAACATCCCAAGCTTCCACGGTACACTTTCTTTGAATAATACAGTAGCGTGTGTTGTACGCAACCTTGAGTTTTAACACACACCACAACTAATTAAACTAGCCGTTGTGAATAGTAATACCTACTTTTTGAAATTATATATATTTTATATTTTAAAATGGACTTCATTTTTGGATTCGGAATATCGAATTTATCCTAAGGTGAAATTTTGGTACATTTCGGATAACTTTCATATTTTGATGAATAGTGAAAATTACTAAATTTTAATTAAAAACAACTTTTTTAATCAAAATAATTAATAGTGATAAATTGTGAATTTGAGTGGTTTTAGAGTATATTTGGAATATATTTTTACCATTTAATATAATGTTGGTCATTGGACATAATTTTACAATTAAACCGAACATAAACAAGTGTCAATCTTTTGATAGTTATTATCTCTTAAAAACACGCTTTTTGTTTTAACAACGGGAATTAATTTTAAATTAATTTCTGCCACTTCTGTGTTTTGAATTTAGGAAAATGGATTCCATATTTGGAATCAGGATGTTCAAATTGTGTAAATAGGTAACTTTTATTTTTAGACATTTTGAATAGTTACTGTGGTAAATATTTTATTTACCATGGTTAAAGGGTAAATCCGGTAAATAAGGGTTAAAAAATAATATTATAATAATACAAAATTACCCTAAAACGTGTCCTAACCTTATTGGTGGACACATACCCGACCATGGGCATCCTTGGGTCAATTTGGGGACCCCTTGGAGCCACTTGTATGTGGTAGGGACACTTTATATTAATAAAGTTAAAATAAAAATAAAAATAGCATAAGCTTACATCTTTTAGAAGAACAATTTTTACATAGGGTTATACATGTTGGATTTTCGATTATAAATATTCATTAGAACGCTAAAAAGATTTCCTACATAATGATATTTTATTTATAATTTTTAGACATTATATAATTTATTTTATTTATGACACAATGATGATGCAGTAATTACTAAAATAGTGAAAAATAAAAATAATTGGTCTTATAAATACCCAAATAATTATAATATGAAACTTTTAATGAATTAAACTAATTTTCTATGATAATATGATATATTAGGATTGATGTAATTGACTTTGTTCGAAGTAATCAATCTGTTAGGAGTTTCACAAAAATCAACTATTGAATAGTGTCAAAATTGACATAAAAGAGTTCTTAAAACAAATATTATATTATTAATTGATATTAAATTCCTAAAAATCTAAGGTTCGTCCAAGAGACTTATATTATGATAGGTTCCTCATTAATGGACCACTTGGGGGTCTCTTGGATGTATATAGTAAGTTTATTAATCATATTATATAAAAATACAAAGAGACATTGTAAAAGTGAAACTAATTAACTTAGAGTTAATACTTAAAGATAAGGTTAATATAAGTACCCAAACCTGTCTAAATTCTATTGGATGAGTTGTTTTCGACCTATCCACAACTCATCCTTTGAATAGTCAACTTTGGAGCCTTTGTAAACCGAATATGAATTTATTATAAATTAATATTTCTAACTTTTCCAAAGGTGCCCCTCACCCCTCTTATAAAAGGGCACTCCTCCTTCTCATTTCTTCACACCTTCAAAGCCTTTTGGTTCGGCCAAACTCTGCCCAAATACTCTCCCAACATCCCTCAATACAACCTAGAGGCCTTAGTTTGATCAGAAAGCCAACCTAAGGAGCCCTTTTGATCAAATCAAAAGGAAGAACCCGAAGAAGAGGTAATGATCTCACCACCCTTTTCTAAGTTCATTTCTTCTTCCACTTCTTCTTCCTTTGTTCTTACCATTCTGAAATAATAACTCCAGTATCTCACATATACTGTGATGTTATTATAAATATGGTACAATCATATTCAGTATTCTATCCACCCTTTGAATAACATGTCACCATACGTGCGTACGTACGACTTACCGTCTCCACGTCGTGGTGTAATTGTTATTCAATATAATATTATTTGGATGGGTATAATAATGATGTGTAACTCATGTAAATAATAAATATAACATGTTAATGATTCTGTATATATGATATACCATCCATTTATATATTATTTTAATATCAAAAGAATGATATTGTCGCTCGTGCGTACGTACGGACTACCGTCTCCACGAACGCGATGAGATTCATTCTCCATCGTAACCATTAAAGCGTAATTATCATTTTATGATTTAAAAATGATGTTTAAGGACTTGATATCATTCTGGATATGAATAATATACAACCTATCCTTTACAAACATGTCTTACGTAACAAAACATATGAAAGAAAACAAGTAAGTTAACACCCGAAACAACGATAATACTAAGATATTATTATCAAATCAATATTAAAAGATCATATATGATATCATATTAATGTATATGATTCTTGTATAATTTAATAACAATTATTTCACCATTATACAGGAGGTTAACCTACCACAACCAAGGAAAAGTACAAGGTAAGGGTTATTTCACAATCTCTTCATTATCCGAGGTTGTATTATACGTAATAATCTACTGGGATCTCTTTATCATCCACATCCATGTTTCTTCGAAATGTATTTCAAAACATTTTTACTATTTACAAGAATATGGGTTAAAGTCATTTATACCCTTGTTTGACTTTTTATAAGAGGTTTATAAAGGAATCTTTCCGTCGTTTTCAAAACAAGGTCCTTTTTAACCTTTTCGACAGAATTGAGGTAAGAATGTTTTTTTTAACTTATACGGCGGGTGCGGTTATTTTCCGCCGTTATAAAATCGTCGAAGCTTCCCATACAAGCTTATAAGAATATTTTCAAAGAAAATGTTTTATTTTATATGGATCTTAAATGATTTCAAAATAAAAGGAGATATTTCTTTTAAAAGAATTTTGATTTCATCTATGTCAACATCCTTTGATGGATTTTAAGATTATTTGAAGTTGATTTATTATGATACAAAACTTCTATATTGTATTGAAGGTTTTGTGATATGTTTGACTGTGGATGTGCTATTTTTATACCATTCATAGTTTATTGTGAAAGTATTGACATTTCGTATGCTAGTTTTAATACGAATGTTTATGTTATGTTTAAACCTTTTCATATGGGAATGCATTGGACTTAATAAGTGACGGGTGGAGCCCGCTATAGCTCCTCGATGCATCGGTAGGTCTCATGAGACAAACTAGTGTCTTGGCACAAGGCCTTGACAAAATCTTATTTGTAGTCTTGGCACGAGGCCTTGGCTATGTGGTTATGATAGTCTGGCATTATGCATTCCAACATTATGAAAGTGGTTATTGATTTTTGCATGTGATTATTCGATTAGTAGAATATCCATGTGAGTAAGTAAATGACATTATTTCATTTTATTTATGCCATACCATGTTGAAAGTTCATGTTTTAAAGGCTTTTGTTTTAGTTATACATTGCCTTAAAAGTTTATTCTTATTTATGAAAGTTTCCGCTATTTGGTTATCCTTACTGGGCATTTGAGCTCACCCCTTTTCTATGTTTTATTTTTCCCAGGTAGTGAAGAAGTAAATTATGAATGACTTGCAGGGATATTATGAGGGGTTAATAGTGTGGATATGAAGACTTTGTTGTTGTAGTAGTTTTTCACTTTGAAATGTAATGTAAAACTTTATGATTATATCTAGTGTTTCCAAGGCTACTAAACCAATCGGTCTTTCGGGATTTGATCTTTCTTCTGATCATGCCAATGTTATGTAATAATGCACCGACTCTGGGTAGCTGGGGTCGGGGCGTTACAGTTGGTATCAGAGGAAGTTTAGTACAAACCTTGGAAGCTAGATTTAGATAAACTCTGATTAGAGCACGTAGACCTAAGATGAACTTTGAGGATTAGTATAGAAGAACTTCCTAGAATTTTGGTATTGTAGAGATTTTGTGAGTTTTCCGAGCAATACATCCCTGTCTGGATACGAGCAGGTAGAGGCGGCTCTGGCACAGATGTACCTAGGGGTAAAACCCGAAAACACCGCTTTGAGCTAGACTCGAACGGGAACTGGTGCACGACAACGGGCCTTGCTGCACTCTTGGTTACGACACTCCCGGGGGATATGCTTAGGATAACTCTCATTTTCTTTACAAATCATTTTGAAGGGATTATGAGTATATACTTCCTCAATGAAAACATTCTTATGATTATGGATTATATCCATAAATAGTTCAATTTATGTTAAGTGTTTTATAAGTATGGGATTATGTATTTTGATTCATAAACTGATCTAGTTTATGCCATTGTTTAGAAATGGCGCCCAGTAGAAGGAATGAGAACTCCAGAAATGCACATGATCCAAAGAGAAGGAAGGATCATATCTTTCATGGTCTTAAGCTAGAATTTATAAGAGAAATAGTCTCCCATGTATTATCATCATATGAAGAAATAATATCATGTGTTGATAAGATAAGTAAAGAGTTTACTGAGTCTTATGGCTTTGAAGGGAAGCAAGAAAAGAAAAGGATGGAAGAGAGAAAAATGGATAAAGGGAATAGGGAAAAGAAGAATTTTCCCATATGTGGTAACTGTGGGAAGAAACACCCTGGAAATTGCCTGAAAGGAATGGGAGTTTGTTATAAGTGTGGAGGAAAAGGGCACAAAGTACATGACTGCAAGGGTATGAAAATGGTTTCAAATGTACAATGCTTCATTTGCAAGGAGTTTGGACACTACGCGAACCTATGTCCCAGTCATCAGACTATGCCGCAAATGATGCTATTGGATAATAATCAAGTTATGATACTACCACAGATTAAGAGGAATGATTAGATTTATTATGTTGATTGAGTGTTGTATCAACAATGTACTTGTTATAATAACTATGGAGTATATAAGGATTGTACTGCAGTACTATTTCATTAAGGACTTGAGATTGTGTGGAACAAAGAAAAGTGACTCAATAGCAGGATAAATTTTTGGAAAATATATGGTTGAGATAATGATAAATCATAATATAGTTCTGATACTGAGGTAGTGATTTTGGAATAATATGTGATTGTTTTGGATAAATTATATTGGATATTCTTGACTACCCTGGAACTGATTAATGATTTGTATATTCCATCATTGTTGGGGTTTAAAACATTTTTGGATTAATGAAGTATATCCATCTTTCTATATGGAATAAGGGAGCATGAATGTAATCAATAAGGAATATGGTAATTCAGGATGTTTCGGTGTATTAAAAGAATACATGATGAAGGTATTCATATGCTATTACAGGGTAAAAAGGTTCTACATTATGTTTACCTTACTTATAAATTTTGGACTGTGAGTTTGGATAGAAGTATTTTGGATAGTTCTAGTTTGTATTATTTTGGATTTCCATAAAAGGACAACCCGGAGGTCGGGCGGCAACCCGTCGCGTCCGGCAAAGCTGCGAGACTTGATCCTGCAACCGATGGGCGACAAGGGTGTATCACCTACCACTGGCCCACGAGATGTCCTGGATTAAATAATGTTTTTTTTAAAGATCTGGTAGATGAATTATAAATTCATTTATTTTGGAACCCTGTACGAATAGTATAAATAAAAAAATTACATTCTATTATCTTTTAGAGTGAAAGATGAGTTTGTGGTAGAAATTTATTAATGGATAAAACTCTAATTATAAAGTAAGTATATCTCCTTATGATCTTAGCCAATCTCATAAATATATTCCCCAACATTAATAAAAGAAACATAGAACAAAAATGTTGTCCTAGATGGTACCTTAAATCATCACAAATTTATGGCTTTGAGATTTTTGGCCTTTTCATAGCCATGTTCTCTACCACTCTCCATCAGATAATTGATGGTTAGATTTCTCTTCCATATCCATATTTTCCTACATGGAACCCTAGTATGTGTTATTTTCGGTAATCTTCATACTTTCCACTCTTTATTTTAAATAGAGGCCCCATTAATTCATTTTTCGATGTGGGATTTCAACTAAGATATTTTGAAACGTCAAAAATGTGTTATCCTAATACCCTATATTTTGTTGAACCGATGGTACTTCAAATCATCATAGATTGATGAGTTTAAGGACCTCAATTTTATACTTGTTTGTGATTGATGACCTCAATCACTACCTATAAATATTTACGTTTTTCCTCCAATTATATGTCTCTAATTGCCACCAATGTTCTCCTAATCGAGATCATAATTTGGTGGTGACCCTTTCATTTATCTTTTCCTCATATTAAGACTAAATTTTAGTAACCCAATTTCCGATGTGGGTTTTCCCTCAAATATATTTTCTACTTTCAACCTTTTATTTTCAAAGAACAATTTCAAATTGCGAGGACGCAATTTATTGAAGGAGGGGAGAATGTAACACCCCAAGATTTCATAGTGTGTTATTTCTTCAAAATAATTCAATAACTTGCACTACACGCAACACCGAGTTCAATTGCACCATGACTTACCAAAAAAAAAAAGCCATTAAAAGAGGTCATGAATAGCATTAACTACATTTTTAACTTTATATAATCTTTATAATTTTAGAATCCATATTATGAGTTTCTTAGTCATAATGCAAGAACAGATTCATTTTCAGTATTGCACTTTTATCAAATTTTGATAGTGAAACCTTTTTAAATACAATATTTTAAACTTTTTGACTAAATGGAGACATAAAAAAATTTAAAATGAAACATCCCAAGCTTCCACGGTACACTTTCTTTGAATAATACAGTAGCGTGTGTTGTACGCAACCTTGAGTTTTAACACACACCACAACTAATTAAACTAGCCGTTGTGAATAGTAATACCTACTTTTTGAAATTATATATATTTTATATTTTAAAATGGACTTCATTTTTGGATTCGGAATATCGAATTTATCCTAAGGTGAAATTTTGGTACATTTCGGATAACTTTCATATTTTGATGAATAGTGAAAATTACTAAATTTTAATTAAAAACAACTTTTTTAATCAAAATAATTAATAGTGATAAATTGTGAATTTGAGTGGTTTTAGAGTATATTTGGAATATATTTTTACCATTTAATATAATGTTGGTCATTGGACATAATTTTACAATTAAACCGAACATAAACAAGTGTCAATCTTTTGATAGTTATTATCTCTTAAAAACACGCTTTTTGTTTTAACAGCGGGAATTAATTTTAAATTAATTTCTGCCACTTCTGTGTTTTGAATTTAGGAAAATGGATTCCATATTTGGAATCAGGATGTTCAAATTGTGTAAATAGGTAACTTTTATTTTTAGACATTTTGAATAGTTACTGTGGTAAATATTTTATTTACCATGGTTAAAGGGTAAATCCGGTAAATAAGGGTTAAAAAATAATATTATAATAATACAAAATTACCCTAAAACGTGTCCTAACCTTATTGGTGGACACATACCCGACCATGGGCATCCTTGGGTCAATTTGGGGACCCCTTGGAGCCACTTGTATGTGGTAGGGACACTTTATATTAATAAAGTTAAAATAAAAATAAAAATAGCATAAGCTTACATCTTTTAGAAGAACAATTTTTACATAGGGTTATACATGTTGGATTTTCGATTATAAATATTCATTAGAACTCTAAAAAGATTTCCTACATAATGATATTTTATTTATAATTTTTAAACATTATATAATTTATTTTATTTATGACACAATGATGATGCAGTAATTACTAAAATAGTGAAAAATAAAAATAATTGATCTTATAAATACCCAAATAATTATAATATGAAACTTTTAATGAATTAAACTAATTTTCTATGATAATATGATATATTAGGATTGATGTAATTGACTTTGTTCGAAGTAATCAATCTGTTAGGAGTTTCACAAAAATCAACTATTGAATAGTGTCAAAATTGACATAAAAGAGTTCTTAAAACAAATATTATATTATTAATTGATATTAAATTCCTAAAAATCTAAGGTTCGGCCAAGAGACTTATATTATGATAGGTTCCTCATTAATGGACCACTTGGGGGTCGATTGGATGTATATAATAAGTTTATTAATCATATTATATAAAAATACAAAGAGACATTGTAAAAGTGAAACTAATTAACTTAGAGTTAATACTTAAAGATAAGGTTAATATAAGTACCCAAACCAGTCTAAATTCTATTGGATGAGTTGTTTTCGACCTATCCACACCTCATCCTTTGAATAGTCAACTTTGGAGCCTTTGTAAACCGAATATAAATTTATTATAAATTAATATTTCTAACTTTTCCAAAGGTGCCCCTCACCCCTCTTATAAAAGGGCACTCCTCCTTCTCATTTCTTCACACCTTAAAAGCCTTTTGGTTCGGCAAAACTCTGCCCAAATACTCTCCCAACATCCCTCAATACAACCTAGAGGCCTTAGTTTGATCAGAAAGCCAACCTAAGGAGCCCTTTTGATCAAATCAAAAGGAAGAACCCGAAGAAGAGGTAATGATCTCACCACCCTTTTCTAAGTTCATTTCTTCTTCCACTTCTTCTTCCTTTGTTCTTACCATTCTGAAATAATAACTCCAGTATCTCACATATACTGTGATGTTATTATAAATATGGTACAATCATATTCAGTATTCTATCCACCCTTTGAATAACATGTCACCATACGTGCGTACGTACGGCTTACCGTCTCCACGTCGTGGTGTAATTGTTATTCAATATAATATTATTTGGGTGGGTATAATAATGATGTGTAACTCATGTAAATAATAAATATAACATGTTAATGATTCTGTATATATGATATACCATCCATTTATATATTATTTTAATATCAAAAGAATGATATTGTCGCTCGTGCGTACGTACGGACTACCGTCTCCACGAACGCGATGAGATTCATTCTCCATCGTAACCATTAAAGCGTAATTATCATTTTATGATTTAAAAATGATGTTTAAGGACTTGATATCATTCTGGATATGAATAATATACAACCTATCCTTTACAAACATGTCTTACGTAACAAAACATATGAAAGAAAACAAGTAAGTTAACACCCGAAACAACGATAATACTAAGATATTATTATCAAATCAATATTAAAAGATCATATATGATATCATATTAATGTATATGATTCTTGTATAATTTAATAACAATTATTTCACCATTATACAGGAGGTTAACCTACCACAACCAAGGAAAAGTACAAGGTAAGGGTTATTTCACAATCTCTTCATTATCCGAGGTTGTATTATACGTAATAATCTACTGGGATCTCTTTATCATCCACATCCATGTTTCTTCGAAATGTATTTCAAAACATTTTTACTATTTACAAGAATATGGGTTAAAGTCATTTATACCCTTGTTTTACTTTTTATAAGAGGTTTATAAAGGAATCTTTCCGTCGTTTTCAAAACAAGGTCCTTTTTAACCTTTTCGACAGAATTGAGGTAAGAATGTTTTTTTTAACTTATACGGCGGGTGCGGTTATTTTCCGCCGTTATAAAATCGTCGAAGCTTCCCATACAAGCTTATAAGAATATTTTCAAAGAAAATGTTTTATTTTATATGGATCTTAAATGATTTCAAAATAAAAGGAGATATTTCTTTTAAAAGAATTTTGATTTCATCTATGTCAACATCCTTTGATGGATTTTAAGATTATTTGAAGTTGATTTATTATGATACAAAACTTCTATATTGTATTGAAGGTTTTGTGATATGTTTGACTGTGGATGTGCTATTTTTATACCATTCATAGTTTATTGTGAAAGTATTGACATTTCGTATGCTAGTTTTAATACGAATGTTTATGTTATGTTTAAACCTTTTCATATGGGAATGCATTGGACTTAATAAGTGACGGGTGGAGCCCGCTATAGCTCCTCGATGCATCGGTAGGTCTCATGAGACAAACTAGTGTCTTGGCACAAGGCCTTGACAAAATCTTATTTGTAGTCTTGGCACGAGGCCTTGGCTATGTGGTTATGATAGTCTGGCATTATGCATTCCAACATTATGAAAGTGGTTATTGATTTTTGCATGTGATTATTCGATTAGTAGAATATCCATGTGAGTAAGTAAATGACATTATTTCATTTTATTTATGCCATACCATGTTGAAAGTTCATGTTTTAAAGGCTTTTGTTTTAGTTATACATTGCCTTAAAAGTTTATTCTTATTTATGAAAGTTTCCGCTATTTGGTTATCCTTACTGGGCATTTGAGCTCACCCCTTTTCTATGTTTTATTTTTCCCAGGTAGTGAAGAAGTAAATTATGAATGACTTGCAGGGATATTATGAGGGGTTAATAGTGTGGATATGAAGACTTTGTTGTTGTAGTAGTTTTTCACTTTGAAATGTAATGTAAAACTTTATGATTATATCTAGTGTTTCCAAGGCTACTAAACCAATCGGTCTTTCGGGATTTGATCTTTCTTGTGATCATGCCAATGTTATGTAATAATGCACCGACTCTGGGTAGCTGGGGTCGGGGCGTTACAGTAATAAACATGAAATAAATACACATATATATATAGTATACTAAGGTTATTATATAATCAATATATAAGAATAATTTAAGTGATGTATAAAGAAATAAAACAAATGTGCTTGTTGATGAATGTCACCTTTTCTTCGGTGGGAATCCTTTAGATATCTTATTAAAGGATATAAGAATGGTATATTGGTGATACTAGAAGCACTAGGAAGTTTTTTGAGTGATTAGGTGTGATTTTTTAGAGATTTTATGAGCTCAATGTCCCTTTATTAGAAATGAGGTTGTGAAGGCTGGTATTTATACTTTAGAAGAGGTGGGATTAAGTGATTAAATAATGATTATCTTATATTTAAATTCAACAATATTGATGTGGAATTAATTTACAATAATATAGATGATAACTATTTTATTAATGTAAGGTTAAGGTCTATAAATAAATCAAATAACCATTAAATTTTGTAATTTTTAGGCATTTCAAGCCTTTACCTTTTAACATTATCCATGGTCTTTATTTTACCTATAATGCGGGAATAATTTTTTTTACCATGATAAATTTTTTATAATAAAAAATTAAATGGACCTTAAAACCTAATTTTTACCTTATTATTCCAAATATGGAATATATTTTTCCAAATTAAATACAATAATTTGGAAAAATTATGTTTAAAATTAATCCCACAGATGCAATGAGAAAGCAGGTTTCAGATGTGAAAAAGTTCAAAAGCTTGAAATGATTTTATATCCAATTTCAATGTGAAATTGATTCAAATTACCTAAATTGGATTTATTTATGTATATTTTCACTAATTATAATTTTAAAAAATTATAAAATATAATTTAACTATATAAATAAATTATAAGAAAATACAGTTTTCAATTAAAATGTAGTATTTTTCACTATTCATCAAAAAATGAAATTTATCAGAAAAATTTAAAAAACATTCACCCTATGATAATTTTTATATCCCAATTCCAAAAATTAATTTTATTTTTTCAAATAAAACATTGAAATGGTTCAAAAATTAGTTGTAAAATTAGGATTCCATTAAAAGGCACAAAAATTACTTTTTCAGAAATATATAGCTTTTTTTGCATAAAATTGGATTTATTCCCTGAATGGATCAAATAACATATATTTTTTATTAATTTTTTTTATAAAACCCTTTTAAGGGTTTAAAGATAACCCTTATATATCCTGTAAGATTCATGAAATTACATGACATGACGTACTTAGAGGAATTCATCCATAGTATAACTATATGCAACTGCCCCTCCCCAGCATCAACATCATGATGTTAGCTCCCCACCATCACATGGATATTCATCTAGAAATCCTATGAAAATATGCACAGGCTTGTCCTAATGGTAATTTCAATAAACTCTCATCCTTCAAAATCTATTATCTCTACTTCTGTGAATAAGCCAACTATGAATCCTCATATGGAGCCTCCTCCTTGTAGAGTCTACCTCGTACCTTTTTTCACAACATGTGGCCCAAAGGAATTGAGGTGGAACGAAGGCCTTGAGGTGGAACAAAGTCCATAAGGTGGCCCAAAGGCCTTCAGGTGGACATAAGGCCTTACTGACCCAAATTCCTTACTAAACCAAAGGCTCGGGTGACTTGAAGGCCTTGAAGAGTTCGAGAACCAAACCGGTTGGCAAAGGCTGAAACAGATCAATAGTTCTAACTATTATAGTACCAAAAATTACCTACTATAGTACCTATATTGTAACTTCTATTGTAATGCTACTGTAACCTAGAAATATGCCTCCACCCGGATTTGATCCCAGGTCTCCTAGATGCACTTGGAGAGTCCCCACCAACAAGGAATAGGCTCATGTTCATTGGATTTATTATTATCTTAAGACTAAAAAACATATCAAATGAATTTTAAAAAAATTAATTGAATATATAACATATAAATTTTATTATTATATTTAAATAATAGCTAATAATTTAATTATTAATTTAAAATTTCTTTATGGTCAGAAAAAAAGTTTTTTTATAAAAACAAATTCTCTATGTTGAATTAGTTTTTATTCTCATTTATAATTAATTACTAACCAATTATTTTATTTTATTAAAATGTGTAAATGATATTTTTATAATTTATTTAATATTGTTCATTCCCTCCATCACAATTGCTAGTTGATTATGGTTTTGTTAAAATAATAATATTTTTGAGTTTTTTTAAGATTGGTGTTTGGTGAAAAGTATTGTATTTATTAGAGTGATTTTTCAAAAAGACATAACATAAAATCTTATAGTGTTACACTATAACCCCTTCAAATTAATTTCACCCTTTATAAATTATTTACTTTTATATAAATATATGAGTATATATCTACCTCATCAAATACCCATGTTCCCACATAGCTTCCTAAAATTGGTTGTTTATCTGTAAAACATTAACCAGGGGAGTGGTCTCGTTACATATAACATTATCTATATGATTAAAAATATCGAACTGTTTTTATTTATAAGAATAGTATTGCTACAAAAATATGAACATATAGTTTATTATATATGAAAGATCAGTTATTTAATTCATCATGAGAGATACATGGAACACATCAGGAACTTGAGAGGGATTTGGTGTAAGAGCCTATCGAAGAGATATAGTCATGATATTATCAAGAATTTCAAAAAATTTCATCCTAAAAAGTATGAAATTCTACATATATAATTAAAGGTTGATATTTTGAATTTATGTTGTGGGGAAACCACATCATAGAAAGGTCCAATAAAACATTCTCTTTAAAAAGATGAAAAGTAAAAGGGGATGATCACCACAAAACTAGGATTCTGATTAGTGGAAAAAAAAATATTGACATGGAAGAAAATTATAACTATTAATTTTTAGGGGAGAATGATAGATAACATGGTCATTATAAAGATATCCATCACAAAACCATAAATCTATTACGGGATAAGAGGACATTGATTTCTTAGTAAGAAAAGTAAATGGATAACATTTTTTTTAAGATAATATTCATAAAACTGAGGAATTACATTACATACCTATCTAAGAACATGAGTAAATATACTTTCTTGATAATTAGGGTTTCATAATTTAATAAATTGCCACCACAAACTCATATTTTTCTATAAATGATGTGTGTGATTTTTTATGGGTTGAAGCATTGGAATCAATTTATATGGGTCAATAAATCTAAAAAATATAACAATCTATTCCTACTATATTTATGTATTAAACAAAACCAAAATGGTTATTACAAGATAAAATATTCAAAAAATAATCAACCATTATCTGATGAAAAATAATTTATTCTCCAAAATTCTATTGTAATAACTAAAATTAAACATAAATCATTCAATAAATAAAAATCCTCAAATTTACTCAAAAATATTATAGACTAATATTGAATCCTGAAAATTAGAATGATTTTATCACATAGTCTTAAAATATAAATATTAATATTTATCACTAAATAATATCAACCACCCTTAATGTCTCATACAAAAAATGTAATTTCTTAAATCCCATAATCTTCAAGATATTCTAACCATTTCTATAAATAACCTAACTCCTCATAAAGAAATAATAACATCATATACGATTCCAAAATATAAATCAACCTTAATTCATCAAATAAAATACCATAGTATTATATTTACTTTAACCATATCAGGTTACCAAAATTGTGAACATCACCCAAAATAAAATTAATTATTTTATCACCAAATCATTTACAATTTCTAAGATATCTATATATCATACTTTCATACAATGAAAATAAAATTTATATGTGATATATTTTAAATAATAGTTAATAATTTTATAATAAATAAGACCTCATGTGGGCTAGTGGTAGGTTATTCACCCTTCTCTCCTTTTAGTTGTGGGTCAATTCTAGAGGCCTTGTCAGACATGATGGGTTATCACCCATCTTATAGGTTTTCCTTTTCCTAAAACAATATTATTATAATCCTTATAAAATTTCATAAATGTGAGAAACATCCAAAAAAAAACCTTAATATGTTTTAAACTCAAAGGTTGTCTCATACCTTTTATTTTTCATCGCAAAATTTAAAAACCCATAATTACCTCAAAAATGAAGGTCTCTAAAAATATTGCCCTCCACCATAAATTTTCATAACTTAAAGCACGAAAATGGGATTATTAGACCCTGAACTTATGATCAAATAGAAAATTATAAACCCATGATGATACCCATAAAACATAAGAATACCACAAAAATAAAAGATCTGAATATCCAATGTTCTCTAAACCCTACTCTAATTTAAACTTTAACATCTTAAAATTTTCACTTACAGATCATATGCTTAAAACATAAACGTTAAATTTTTGACTTTGATACTGATAAATTTGACCTAATATTTTCCAACAAAACATACAACATCGAAATGAAATATTTTATTTGTTACATAACAAAGGACCTATTAGGTTTACATTTTTAGAGAATTAGGAAAAAATCATAAAAACTTGGGATCATAAAAAAATGGATCATAAGTATCAAAATTATCACCCATTAAAACAAACCGTCATAATAGGTCATCAACATCATCCATGTCAAATAATTCTAGACACAGTTCATTTATCATATTTAGTTGTAATCAGGGGGAAAAACATAATAATTGTGAGCTTATATACTCAATAAGGGTAAAAATATGAGATTTAAATGATCACATATGAATAACATGATCATAACTGTGTAGGAACATGAACATAAATTTTTAAATTTAATATCCTACATCTCATAGATTTGAAATATTTAGTGATGAAATAATGATTGGTAGTTCATAAGTTATGAATAACAAATTAATCAAAGCACATAAGCCATGAAATCATATCATTGAAATGAATCATGAAATTGTGGAATAAACATAAAATTATAATATTTTTAAAATGTGTAAAAAAAAATAGGTTCACTCTTTATGATAAGTACATGATACCCGTCCCTTACATAAACTTATGGACATGAAACTTAGTTCATACGTAATCTTATGGACATGAATGATAATTCCATACATAATCTTATAGACATGAAAGAAAGGTACATGAATTACATTATGAACATGTAATATTGTTCAAAAATATCATTGTGAACTTGTAATCAGGTTAACACATAACATTTTTGAAAATGTAATCAGATTTATGCCTAACATTGTGAACATTAAATTAGGTTCACACATAACATTTGTGAACATGTAATCTGGATCACAAAAAACATTTTTTCACATGATTTATCCATCATTACCAAATTCATTAGAGTAAGATATAGGTCCCACCCATCATATAATGAAAATAATTCATATGTGTTTTATAAGAACATAAATCATTCATAAAATCAGAACCCATGCAATGAAATGAGTTTTATAAATTCTTTATCATAACATAACTCTAGGAAAATAAATGGGATTTATAAACATCATTCCATCATAAAAATAAACCAATAAAACAAATAATGTGTCTATTTTACATGAATAATATCCCATTTAAATAATAAGTAACATTAAATAATGTTATCATAGATGGAAATTAATTTTGAATGATCATTTGAAATAATTATTGAAGAATAAAATTTCCATTTTCAAATCATTTCTTTTTATAGAGCGACACAATAATAAAGGAAAAACTTTTCTTAGAAAAAAATCATATAATCATTTAAAGGACACATCAAAATATTTAATCATCATGATAGTGGGAAAATCCACTCATGCTGTATAAGTTAAAAAACCTTCCATTCATATTTTTGTCAAAAAATCCAAAAATAAACCTTTTTTAGAAAATGATAATAAGAATCATTTCATTTTTTTTGTAAAAAGTCAAACATGAGTAAAATTAATTTTAAAAATAACAAGTGAACAATAATTTTTTTTGGAAATATGTTTAGTAAAACAAGGGTATTAGAGAAAAATAGAGTTTTAAGGGAAACATTAAAAAGATAAATTATTAAAAAATAAAATCCTCTATAAATACTATATCATTAAAGTGAGACTGAATTAAATTAATAAATTAAGAGAATTTTCTATAAATCCACATAAAAAAGTTGAAATTAAATATATGATAATCAGAAATCATCCACACATAATCATATGATGTCATAATACATGAAGTAGAAGGTTTACCCAAAGAATGGAAATTGGGTTAAGAATTACCTTACCAATTTATAATCAATCAAATCATATATATCCCATAAAAGAAATAATTATCAAATGAAACAGTTAAAAAACAAATATAATTATATTAATGATATTATATATCAAAGGTAAGTATATAAACCACACACAAGAAATAAGTGGTGAATAAGGAATATATCTCAGAGAAGAAAAAGTGAGATGAGAAAACCATACCTTAAAATTCCTTTTAGTAGAACATTATTTAAACTCATGTATAATTTTTTCAATAATTTTATTAAATTATTATAGATCCATATTAATATTTATGATATCACAAATGATAATTTTATAACATAATATTATTTTTTTGTTAATAATCTCCAATTTTTTTCACTGTTTTGTGTAATAACTACTTTTTTTTTCGAGTATATTATAGATTGTTATTTTTTGTTCCTCTCACTTAGATCATGATTTAATAGTATAAATAATTTAATCCATGTTATAAATATCATATATATTTAATATATACATGTTTTTTATAATATATAATATTTATTTATAGAAAATGGAATACACCGTTCATGGAGACGGTGGGCCATACATATGCATGAACACTGTTTCCATTTTAATATCGTATTGAGAGAAAGAAAAGTAAATGGTATATATGTATATTATAATACCAGTATACTTTTTATTTAATATAAGAAACATATGATTATTAAACCTATCCTTAATACATTTCTGTTAAATCAGGAACGAATCACATCACATTGAGGAGGTGGTAGTCGACACATCTATAATAGATGTTATCATATACCCTCAAAATGGAATGAATGAAAGTATGTATTATATAATTATTAAAGAATAATAAATACATTATAAATATAATATTTTTCATATATAAAATATAAATCCATCATTATTCCCAACCTTTAAAGGTGTTAATGGAAGAATGAATGACATCGATTTTCAAGGCGGTAGTCCGTTGTAAAAAGGAATAATGATTGTGTATCACATTTGATAGTAGTGTGGGATGTTATAAGCCATAAAGATAACATAAAAAAAACAAATATACTTAATATACTAAGTTGATTTTATGATAAATATATTATAACAATTTAAGTCCTAGAGAAATTAATAAAACAAAAGTCATTGAAAAACGTTACCTATTATCCAACAGACCTCCTTTTGACATCTTGTTAATGGATCTAGGATTGATATATTGGTGATACCAATAGCATGTGGATGGGAGGAGAATGGATATGATATGTTTTTTAATGATTTTAGGAACTTATAGGCTTGTGAGTTGAAATGGGATGGTGATTGGTGGTATCTATACACGAGGAGATGTGGGTTTAAGTGATTAAATAATGATTATTTTATGTTTAAATCCAACCACATTGAACTGGAATTAATTTCCTTTTTTTAAGATAATTATTTATTAATGTTAGTTTATAGTAGATAAATACCTCAAAAAATAATTATGTATTGTAATTTTAGGTATGTTAAGCTTTTAAATTTTAACTTTAACTGTTGTCGTTATTTTTCCGATAATGCGGAAAATAATTTTTTTACTATGGTACCATTATTATACCTAAAAATTAAATTAACCTTAAAAAATAATTTTTAACTGATTATTACAAATACTTAAATCTATTTTATTAAATTAAATTCAAAAAATTTTCAAAATTATATTTAATATTAATCCCACAAATGCCACGAGAAAGAAGGTTTTTAAAGTGAAAAAGTTCAAAATTTAAAAATGTTTTTATATCGAATTTCAATGTGAAATTGATTCCAATGAGACTAATTGGATTTATTAATGTATAATTTAAATAATTATAATTTATAATAAATTTAAAATATAATTTAGCAGTATAAATAAATAAGAGGAAAATGCATTTTTCAATTAGAATGCTGTGTTTTTCACTATTTAAAAAGAAACTTATTAGAAAAATTTCAAAATATCACCTTAAGATAATTTTTATATCCCTATTTTGAAAATTAATTTTATTTTTTTAAATATAACTTATAAAATTTTCAAAATTTTGTTTTAAAATAGGTGTTCCATTAAAACTTTGCAAAATTAACTTTTAGAAAAAATACACCTTTTTTGCATAAAATTGGATTTATTATTATCTTAAGAAAATAAACCTTATTAGTTGTATTAAATTTTTTTTATTGAATAAATAAAATATAAATTTTATTTCTAACTTTAAATAATATTAATTAATTTAATTAATTATGATACAATTCCATTGTGGTCTTAAAAATAGTTTTTTTATAAAATCACATCCTTTCTCTTCAAATGGTTTTTATTTTAACTTATAATTAAATGGTAACCTATTTATTCATTTTATAAACATGTGTAAAATATATTTTCATAATTTTGATAATATTTTTCATTCCCACCATTGCAATGGATATGTGATAATGTTCATGTGAAAATAATAATATTCAGGTTTTCGTTTAAGCATAGTGTTTTGTGTAAAGTATGATATCAAAGAGATTAAATCTATTTAAAAAAAAGACATAGTATAAAATATTAGGGTGTTAAAAAGTGTAGTAATTATATGATATTACCTTCATATTCATGTTTTAACTTATAATTTAACTTTCCTAAACTTCCCATAATTTTTTGCAATCATAGCAAGCTGCCCATTTTTATATCTCTTTAAAATTTAACATTATCTTTTTGTTTATTTTAAGTATTTCTACTACGAACTTCTTTAGAATTTTGTTTTCTCCCATAGAAATTATATTCATGGTACCAATTTGTTAAAATTTATGTTTTTTTGTTTCAATATTAAATTTTATACCAATTTTTCTCAATAAAACTAGAACCAAATCAATATTACATAATTTTCATATTGTCTTATTATGTTGATAATTTCGTAATGGTAACAATATTATATTTATATACACATTTTTTGTTCTAAGTAGTATTTTATTATTACTTATATCATTAAAATTTATATTCATTTTCTATATTTTTAAAATATATATTTTAATGATATTATATTCAAAAAACACTTATCACTTTAAAATTTTGAATGTCAGTCCCAACTATATACACAAATTTGAATGTTAGTCCCAAATGATTCTATTAATTTGATTCCAATCACTGTATTAATTTTAATATTTCATATATAATTTAGTTTTTTATATTTATATTTTCTTTAAAATTACCCCCAATTCCTCTAATAAGGTTCCATCATCATTCCTCATGATAAATGCTTTATTTTTCATGCTATTTTATTCTTTATTATACAATATTGCTTTAATTTTGAATCAATCAATTCTGTTATTGGTACTAGTATAGTGTGTCCTCATCAATGGTATATGAATCTTTGTTGAATTATTATTTTTATACATATAATGATTTATTTTATTTATCATAATTTTTAATTTGTTACAATAGAATATTCAAGATAAAGTTTAAATTTAAATTGTTTATATTTTTTAAAATTATTAAGGAAATTACATTTAACTAAACATAAAAATAATACAGGCATTCTACAAGGCTAGGTGTCCCATATAAATGGTGAGCAAGTCATACTTTATAAAAATTATTTTATACTATTATGTTATAAATTTTCCTCTATGTAGTTGGATATTTTAATGATTTTACCATTTGATCTATAATGTATATACTTGGTTGTAAGATTTGGATTTTATAGATTAGAGGTGATAAATATATCTTAAATGAACATGTTTATGAAAATATGTTATTATTTTTTCACAGTTTATACAAGTTAACTAGACAAGAGAATATTTATTTATATGTAATCTTATAAATAAATATTGCATATCTGGAAGAAATTTAATTAGTATACCAAATATAATGGTAAATTTTCTTGATGGTTACCAGAAAATGCTCCAACTAATATTAGACAGTTACATACAAACCTCCTCGAAACTTGATGGTATGATTTTTATTCAACTTCATAATTATGGTACTATAAAGTTTTACTGCACCAATGCCTTCCCATGTTGTGGACTATGGAGGGTAAGACCTTGTATGAGAATGTGTAACCACAATATCCCCTATAATTATGAAACAACCATAGGAATCATGATTACTTTTTCATATCTTCCATCATCTGAAGCTTATTTATCTAGTTCATTAAAGGTGAAATCCTTATTGGTGAGTGTCACACACTTGAAATTATATTCCCATCATTTTTATCAAGGATTTCTAGGACAGATCCCCCATTCATGTGTTTTAGTAGAATAAAAAAACTTTTATGAGGTGTGTAACACTTTTGATTTCCCTTGGGATACAGGGGAAATTTTTTATTACATGTTTATCACTATCAATTCCTTTTCTGATTGAAATATCAATGAATGTTATGTAGGATTAAGTGGTTCTAATGTGCAGACCAAGTAAGCATGCTTGTGATTAAGTCTCATCCCATTTTCTAATTCTGGATCTATATCAACTTCATAATGATGAATGCCTTATTTTATTAGTAGGGTTGGTGTTGGTATTTCTTTATTAGGGATTTTATTTAAAGACTATAAATTTTTATAATTCCCATGGTAGTGGTATATATCAATAATTTACATTATAATACATTTACTAATACTAAAATTCAATTTACTAAACTCCCACATAGTTAACATGAAAAATATTTATATTTATGTATCCAATAATATCACATGATATACATTATGAATAATCTATGAAATAAAATCATTTTTATTCTATTAATCACATTATTTAGTTTTTTATGTATATAAATTTAACGCAAGACTTAGATGATGATGATTCACCACAACATGGTAGTGATGATGATTTATATTTTTCCACTTCAACAATAATTGTTCAATGACAAATATATTCACTTGTAAACACATAGGAAATGAAATATAATCAAATTTATTATCTTCACCATCCCATTATACCATATGAGTACTTCATAATTTTTGAATCCCAAATTATATTTCCATTGAACATTATCTTAATATCCACCCATAGTTTCTCACTCAATGAATATCCTATCCACATCCATGATTTTCTATCCCCATGGAATGTATCAAAAAATTATATATTCCTTCGAAATAATAATGAAGGATATGTACTTCATGAGGTCTAGGTTGTAGAAGATTTTATAGCAGGGCCATTTCTCACCACCTATCAAAACACTCACCAGAATATCAACTAAATCAATATGTATTTCAATCATCTGAATTAGGGATCTTCATAGATGACATTTAACCTTTGGATAATGTCATATGAAGTTAAAAAGTATCTATTATTTCTAATGGATGTATCAATTTAGGGCATCCTTATTCTCCAAGATGAGCAGAGCAATATCATCCTTATGAATTTCCTCTATAATAGGTATTTCATGATTCGAGATGATTTCATTAAGTATAGAAACACATTTAGTTTGTGTGAAGAGTTCAAAATTGGAGATTTTCTGGAGGGTAATATAGGGGTAATGATTTCTAGAATGTCCCTAAATTCATCTATAAAAAACACTATTACACAACCACGAATTTTCTATGTCTGTATTATTTTTATTAATTTTTATAAAAGCCTCTTTTAGAATAATTATGTATGTTTTAATAAAATTTTTATAGTGGAATATGGATTCTGATAAGGAATTCAGTCCCATACTGACTTAGAGGATGAAATATCAAGTTCATGTTTTCTACCCCATAAAAATCCATCAATTCATTTTTAGATTTTCTAATGCTCTATTTTTGTCTTTTCCTCTATCATCAATTTAATTACTCCCTTATTCAATTAATTACACATGTATTTAATGTTTAAAAAAAATAAATTACACATTTTAACTAATATTTATCTTTTACCTTTTGGGTAAATTTAAAGTAAATTAATTTTTTTTTTTAGAATTTATATAGTTTTGAATATTTTATTAAAAATGAATTATTTATGATATTTTAATTTTATGTAATAATTACTCAAGGGTTATAAATATTATTTTTTTCATCTCTCTTTATTTCAATGGATATGTGGATGATATTAATCTAGTAAAGGGTTTTTACTCATCCATCTTGATTACTTTCTTTGTTTTTTGTTTGATTTTCATTTTCTCAAAATTGTAGATTCCCCATACATTCCATTAATTATAGTGTGAATTAATTTTTTTTTCATATTTTTTTCAATTAATATGAAAGTTTGAGGCTCATTAAACATGTTTTTTAAACTAATTATTTAGAGTTTGATTAATTTAGGAGTAGTCTGGTTCTTTATTGAGAATCATGAATGTTTTTTTACTATTCTATATACTATTTATATAGTTTCAATAATTTTTAGGAAATTTAATATGATTTTTATGGTGTAATTATTTCATTTGGGAATTTATTTTTCATACCATTAGGGTTTGGATATTTTTTGGAATATTCATACATGTTTTCCTATTTATAAGGATCAAGGGAAATATTGATTACTTGGACATGTTTCTTTAGAAATATATCATTTTAAAAATCCCAAATGATTGATTAATAGTAATATATTTTTTTGTTTTTTCCTTTATTTTTTGAATATATTATTTCATGAATAAAAATTTGAAACATGTTAATGAAAAATTTCAACTGTTTGGATTATACCATGATCATTTTATGTGTGGGATTCCATATGTTTCCCTCACTGACCAGATACGCAACAATCATGTTACTCAGATGACATTACCTTCATCTTAATATTTTACCTTATATTTCCATTTCCTAATCCTCCCATAATTTTTCCAATATTATTCATAATCCCCATTTTTATGTCTCTTAAAATTTTCACATTATCTTTTTAATATCATGTACATATTTAAATAACTTATTTGGAAATTTTTTCTTCCTCATGCATTGTATTCATAGTACTATATTTTTTAAATTTTTTAAATTTTTATTTCAATAAAAAATTTATACCAATACTTCTCAATCACACTGTGGACCATATCAGTATTACATAATTTCTTTGTTATCCTATTATTTTTATACATTCATAATGGTAAAAACATTATAATTATAGAAAAAATTTCATTCTTTAAATTGTGTATTTGTTTTAATTATATTATTACAACGAATATTCTTTTTCCATATGTTTAAAATATATAGTTCAATTTTATTATTTTATAAAATAATTTATCCCTATAAAAATTGTATTTATAGTCACAACTGTAAAAAAATTCATTTATATGGTACTTTTCCTTATACATTTCACCCTAAATCATGGATGACACCTATTAGTTGAGGCATAAGGCCAAAAAATCCAATTTCAAAAAGACATTGAAATTCAACTCTTAAACCTGATTCATATAACCCTCTAGGGGAGTTTTTTGTATACTTATTTTAGTGAGAAACTCGATTATTTTTTTTAAACATCACCTGATATATATGCTTTGGGTAATTAATAATTGTGTATATAAATTTACACCATGGATTTTATTCATTAATAATATCTTTTATGTTAAAAAATGTATAATTAAAAAAATTATTATTTGAGATACATTCTCATCCTAAAATTTTGTTTATTTTTACTTATCAAAATATTTATTTTTAAAATAATTATTGGGTAGTAGTTTCTAAAATATAAAATAATTTTTTTAAATTCCTTATGGGGAAATCCTTTTTGGATTTTTAATGTATTAATTGTATATTAATACAGTAAAAATAATTTTTGTAGATACTTTGGCTTTAATTGGGTGGCCAATTCATGTCACATTTTTTTTACAAAAAATGATTTTAATAGATACATAAAGTGTAAACCTATACATACATGTAGTGTGATTGATGAATTATTATGGAATTATATTTCTGCACTACACTAAATGAAATTTCCCATCCACTACCTCTATATTACGAGGTTATAATTTTCCAATTGAATTTAATTTTTTTGAATATTTTATTATAATATTTCATGGAAAATTACTTTTGATTCTCATTATTTTTTTCCTGTACGTTGAATTAATTTTTTTTATGAATAATATATTATATCTTACATCAAATAATTATTTTCTCTTTTTATAAAGTTTTTCAATTATAAAATAATGAAAATAATGTGAAGTGAATTTGATGGTGTTTGTAATTTTGATAATTCTATTTGATATTAGCTTCTGTGATATTAAATTATATATATGGATCCTTTTGATATTGATATAAGTGGAAACACCACATTCATCATAATAATACATTTTGAATCTCATTGGGTAGAATAGGTTAATTTTTACTTGTTTCCAAATTACGTGATAGTTAATTAATTTTAACATAGAAAAAAAGATAAAAAATTTGATAACTAATTTTACTTATTATAATATGCATTGATATATTGTATTATCCTCTTTATTTTTATGAATATTTAATACCAAATGTAGTTATTATTCAGTTCCCCCTATTTTGAACACCTTTTATAACAATGTTTTGTTTCTTATTGAAATAATTTCTTTATAACTTTTGGTCATTCATTATTTTTCTTTTCAAAAGGAATATTAACATGTAATCATTTAATTTTAGTTCATAAAAAGTGGGTTTATTGTGTTTTTATTTTTAAATATATAAATAGATTTTTTCGATCGTATTTATTGACTATCATCATCCATAAACACTTATGCATTGATCACATATCCAATGACATATCACCTCATCACAAACCTTCTATACTCACCATTTTTTCATCTGTAAGTTGAATAAAAAGGTAAGGTTATATAATTTTAATTTATGTTTATTAGTTATTCTAATAACTGGGTACTAGATCTCAATTTGGGACGTGGATGAACGACAATGGTAATTGACATCAAAAGAGACAATCTAAAAATTTCTACTCATTTTAATATTGGATTTATGAAATCTATATATAAATAGATTTATTATGCTAAACCTTAAATAGTTATAGTGATTTCAAGAAATTGAGGTAGGGTTTTACTCATACTATATTTGTTAGCTACACATTTTTTTCTATATTATTATGCATTTTTTAAATATGTTTCCACACTTTTTAACATGATTTATTTCTATTAATCACAAATTTATACCTCACCTTCATTGAGTTTTATTTTATATGTCTTCTATGTGTCTTTATATTTTAGTGTAGAGAGAGTATATTATTTCTCAAATGATTATAAAAGGTTGGTTAATCAAAATATTATGAATTTTATACCTTATTTAAAATAATATATTTTATGATTTTCACCCCCCTCACATTTTGGTTAATAAATGTGTTATTTTCATAGACATTTACCTGAATATTTTGTTTAATAAATAATTCTTTAAAGAGAAGTATTCATAAGTGATTTACATCATGGATCTTAAATATCTAAGGAGATTCAAAAATATTTGACCCCAAAAAGATACATGAAGATTTTTTTTGAAAATAATGAGTATCATTTGATATATTCACGATTTTCCTATACCGAACAATTCCATTTATTAGGAAACCATTTTATATATAACACAAACTTAATTAATTTTTTTAGTTTTTTAAATTTCATTATTTAGTAACCATTAAATAATTATTTTCTCTTATTATATTGTATCTCACTATATTTTTAATAAAAAAATGTTTTTTTTCACAACCTATTACTTTCCATGTAAATTCACAAATGGAGATACTAGTATTTATGAATGTTTTAAGTAAATTTTGATAAATAATAATAATTTTTTTGTGCACAACATTATATATAATCCTGAAGACTAATGATATTATTACCATTTTTATAAATAGTTTTATTAAATTAATAGTTTTTTTAATTATATACAATTATGAACATTAATTAATAAAAAATGTTCTTCAATTGTTATCATTATTATTAACCCAAAATAAATGATTAAAATTATTTAATCACTATTTTCAATAATTTTAATGAATTATTAACATTTTTAAATCAAATCATTATTAGTATTATCAATTAATTTCCATAGAAATGCTCTTAAACCATTTTATTTGTATTTTTTTATAATTACAACATTTAGAGATTTTTTTAACTTTTTTAAACTGATATATTTAATGGTATAAATGATAATTTAAGACCATTGATAATATAAATAAAATTCTATAGTGTTTTTTTGAAAAAATGTGGAATTATTATTGGTCTGATTGGATCTAAAATCCAATAACATACTCAAGAATAGTTATTTATTTCACCTAAATTTGATGCAGATGTCCATTGTTGGTCATCATGATCCCATATATAAATAGATAGACAAGTTTTTTATATTTTTGAAAATATTAATATTATATTATTATTAAAAATATCAATGTTTCAATTAAAAAAGTTTGTTAAAAAATAAGACTAAACCTAGAGATATATGTCAATATGACCTGATGATGTGAATCACATCAAGCATTAATTTTTTCCCATTTAAAAAAATTCCTAAATAGGCATTTCAAATAAGGCCATATCTAAGTGACCAAACCCACATAGTTACATGCCATCCCATAGGCTTGAAGACTTCAATTTTTTTAAATTTCTTATTTCGGTGAATCACTTCTATTAGTTTTTTCAATTTAAAAATTTTCACATTAATTATTACATCAATTTGAACACATCAATTTTTTTCCATTGGATATTTTCAATTTCAATTAAATCAATAACACAAGAAAGAGTTTGGTAAAAAATATAAAATATCACAGTTAACGTGACTCGAAATTAATTCATATATCAAATTATGATAATTATTTTGAAAATAATGGCTTTAAATTAAGAGACCAAAGAGTTAGAAATACAATATAATTCATCCAATAAAAAAACATCCAAACAAACATGCGACTCACAAGTAAGACCATGAATTAAAAAAAGCATCTCTCTTACCCTGTCTTTTGATGAAAGTGAATGTTATAGTAGAGAAGAGGTGTAAAAGGAGTGGATAATCAAAACCAATATTTTAAAATATTGGATAGAACATTCGGGTGCAATGATTGTGTCAATAATGACGAGGCAATCTAGTTACAAAATAATATATCTCCATCCCATCTTGATGGAAAGAATAATTACCATGAAAATGGATTGTGCTTCAACCACCAGTGTTTCTCAATACCGTGGAGATAATTATGACGGGAAACAACTTTTTTCATTGGATCCATGAACCACAACACCAATACCAATAACACATCATCCAATGAGTGATGCATCCACATTAATCATCAGCACATCGGTTGGGGGAATATTCCACTTTCCGATCAAATAATGTGCATTTGGGTTCACAATAAGAATATCATTGTGCTTCCATATCTCCAACCACAGTGTCACTAGCTTAATCTATAATGACATTGGTCTCTATAGATGGTTGAATATGAAGTCATTTATTCTCACCCAAATAATAAAGGTAACTACACAAAATGAATCCACCATATCCATGGGGAGAGATGATAAACACTTTATTAGAAGAGTTAAAATCATGAAACTAATGTCCACAGGTGATATGCATTATAATCCAATGATATATAGATAGTTTTGGGCCCATAGCAGGAGATAATTGCATCCAAAAGAGACTATGGTGCATCCATGCATATTAAAAAAATAGGATCATTGGATCGATGATGCAACATGAATATTTCTATGTAATGGAGGATAAAAATAAATAATTTTCACCAAAAATATATTACCTTTTGTTGAATACATATATGCCACAAAATTTTACAAAAACCTTATCCTCTGGGATTTGTGACCTGAGTGCCATCCAATACCCTGATTTAATTGAGTAAATTCCTAGTAATTTTTTTCTCTAAAAGAACCTATTTTGACACATATACTTCATGGATAGGATTATAAGAATAATTTTTCTATCACTCATATTAAAATAGTCATCCTATTTTTGGATTCACTAGTTTTTACAATCATTATTAAATAAGGAGTGAACTATGACATCATCCCAACCATGGATTATCGTTGTTTCTTTCCTTCACAATGTCTCTATAAACCCAAAAAGGTTATATCAATATTTGTCTATGTACCCATATATTATTCATTAGTAAAAGACAATTAAATGAATCTAAAAAACCCATATAGGCTTCTCTAAAGAGATATAGGGGGGGGGGGGACCTAAAATTGATCCACAAATATTTGAGTGAGGAAAATATTTGTCCTAGTGGATCCGAGGGCATAGGGAATTGGGTTGTTGAAAAAACTTGCATAATTATTTATATATAAAACACCATTGAAGAATTGAAAATAAAAAATGATCCCCCAAAATCAATTTTGAGGAAAATATTTTCCCTATAAAACCAATGAGTTTTATTTATCCTGTTATTAATTCCCCACCAGAAGTTGGCTAGGCGGGAGTGGATTTGAACAACAAAAAATATAGGGATCTTAAATAAGGATATGACATAGTTCATGATATTCTATTCCACAACCATGATAAAATTTTCCTTCACTTCTTTAGATATCGTTTTGAAATTCCATACATGTATTTTTTTACCACTATTTGTTGGATGCTTGAAAAAACTCTCTTTTATAGAATCCAAAATCATAAGAAACCCAAGGTATTTATTATGTTTTTTAGAAAATCTGAATGGACAATGTTATTATAGGTTATTATTTCATACTCATGGGGAATCCTAAGATAAAATTCACTTCTTATTTATCAAGGTTGATAGATTGAATGGATTCCCTCTCATATATGGGATCAAGTGAAAATAGAGTTTCATTATTCTAGGTTGGAGCTTAAAAAAATTAATATTTAATATGAAAAAAGAGATTGAAAATGGGCAGAATTAGTATCAAAAAATTAACCCAATGAATAATATTTCCCTTTTATGCCACTAAAATAAGATTAGAGAATAGATCAGCTAAAAAAATAAAAAGTAAAGGGGAAAGAGGGCCCCAATAAAGAAGACCCTTAGTAGGGGAAACTATTTGAGAGAGGATTCCATTTATTTTAATCCAGAAAGATACCAAAGATATGCATTTCATAATGACCTCTATCCATTTAGGGAAGAATCTATTTATAATTAGAACAAACTGTAGAATGGGATACTGAACCCTATTAGAGGTCCTTTTCATGTCAGGATTTCAGTCCATAATACATATTTTTGTAATAGGTAATGTCTTCATAGAGTGAAAAAATTCATAGGAAATAATTTAATTATTATAGATAATAAATTTCTGGATGAATGAAATATAATTTTCTGAAATAATGGTATATAAAAAAGATCATAGGTGGTTAACCAAAATCTTTGAGAAAATTTTCAAAGTAACATTTCATAAACTGATGGGCCTAACATTGTAATAATAGAGTTGGATTTTTGATTTTATGGATGAGGTAAATAATAGTTTTACTCATCAGATATAATTTTTCCTTATTAACTAATATATATTTCATGAGGCCTATGATATCACACACAACAATGTGCCATAATGTTTTCAATATAAAGCATGATACCCATTTGGTCTCAGAGCTTTAGTGGAGTGATTTTTTCATATACAATAAATATTTTCTCCCCAATAAATTCATGTGTAAGATGATGGTTTATTGTATATGTAACCACTAATTTAACATTATATGAAATCTAATAATAAATAATAGTTTCCCCAACCTTATAAATCTATGAATAAAAATGTGTGATAAGATCATGGATCCTCTTATAACAGAAAATTGTTCTACCTTCTACATTTGAATGATAAGATATGGGGTTCTTAAACTCCATTGAATAAGAATTATAGTAGAATTATATGTTATTTGAGTAAACTTATTTGACATGGGTTCCACATGCATATAAGGACCAAAATAGTTAGTTAATTTTAATCACTGCACCCAGTTTCGATTTAGGAGACAAAATAAAATAAAGGACCTTATCAAAGTGGGGATAATAATATATCTCATTAAGTTCCCCTTCAATAATTTCATAATAAGAATCTGGTTATCAGAACATATAATTGCCCCAATGATTTATATTTTCTATCACATGATGGATATACCTTTCCTTATCGGGATACCCTACCTTATAACTTGAATAGATCACATCATCAACTTCCTTATCCTTAGCCTAGAAGATTTCAAATATAAATAGTATTTTATTCACCATCTCTCTTTATCCATGAGAAATTTCAAAAAGGATAGGGAAATTTTATGAAGTGGTAAGAGAAAGGTGATAAACCTAAATGAATATAAATGGATAGTCCATTAAAGTTATCCTATGAATATATAAATCCACTCCATAATACATACATTTTTAGAGTTCCCATGAAAAATATTGTGTAGTTTTCTTAAGTACCCCAGATCCAAAATGTTCTATAACCAGTTATCCTAGTGAAAATCCATCCTTGATGTGAAAGGCCTATTGTACCCCCTTTATTCTCATTTTGGAACACAATTTAATTAAACTCACCACTGATAAATAGAGGTTCAAGATATCACTCCTGTAGGGTCTTGCGTCGCTTATAAGAATTCAATTTATCCATTTGAGAGTGAAATTTATAAAAACCAATAGAAACTAAGATTGGGGTTCTTGGTTGGTTAATGGTAAAAGAAATGTGGTTAAAAAAGAAATATTTAACCCTTATATCCATATCCTTCTTCGAAATAATTTAGATTCTCCCCAAATAGCCTTATCAGAAGATAGGGAAACAGTTATGGAAACCTTTTTTTTGAAAAACCATCAATTTCCATAAATTATAATATAGTTTCAAATAGGAAAATCGTATAAGGGAATATTTTAGTGCATAGGAACTAGAGAATCAAAAATGAGTGAGGGTTTCCAAGCCCATGGTTGTTCTAGTAAATGTTTTTCATTGAGATATGTGGGGCTAGATCAAACCAACCTTTTCCATTGAGTATTAAAGAACATTTCCATCTCAAGAAACTTTTATTCTAATGGGGTTTCTCATATTAACTAGAGGACCCTCTATGTATCTTTTGGAACTAATGGTTTCTACCGTGCACATATCAGTTTCATTCTTCCCTAAAATATTCCTTCTACACATCCATTGTTTTTTAGGACCTAATATAGGAGGTTCTATAAGATCATAAACTAGAATAAAGGAATACATGGGGGCCTCGAGAGGTAGGGAAAAAGTTGATCTAGTGGATCATAGAATATTTTATTTGGTATATGGGGTGATTGATTTTTCCCTCCAATGTTGTGGGGTTATTATTATAGGAAGTGTCACTCACTATCAGGGCCTTAACTAGGGGTTAATTGGGATATACAGACTCACATGATAAAGTTATAGTGGTTTGATTTTCCCTACCTTCTTCACATGAAAAAACACACTGATCTACCAGAAATATTAGTGGACCAACAAGATGATTTTATTCTGATCTGGATATAGTAGTGCACATAGAGCCTTTAAAATCCAATCTCCACCCCTTTGTTTCTCTACTTCGGGAATGAAGGATTTCATAATATTATTTTATCATAAGAAATATCTATTATAAAAAATAATGTTTTCTTCCCCATCCATCAACATCAAACCACATTATTTCTCAGTGTTCCCCATGCACCCATATAAGAAGAAAAAGAGTGGAATCTTTTCAAACTCAAATGAAATTCAGAAATCTGAGTCCTCTAAAGATAAGAATATAAATCTCATAATGTTATTCAAATAATGTGATTTTCAAAGGAACATGTCTCCCTTTAAGAACATTATACTTATCATACACATTGAAAAATTAAAAGATGATGAGGCATGATCCGGTTTATCTTATAGACACTCCATCATCTAAATTCCATACATTTTGAAATATATTTTTTAGGGAATTTAGATTGAATTGTAGATTTAATATATTTTTTTGGATGATGAGGAGAGACATTCAGTGAATAAAAAAAATTATCCTCATACTTTTTTCCTTCTATATAAATGTTTTCTTTCTTTTCCAGTGCTAGATTCTTCCAACAGTTTATCAAGTCGGACACCATTTTTCCATGTCTCAGGCCAAAGAAGGGCATCATCAAAAGTGGGGCCATACTTTTCCCCACAATAATCTGTATACCGACATAGAACCACAATTAATAGAAAACCCATGCACTATCCCAAACCTAGGAATCTATAAGAGAAATTATCAATTTACAAATATACTATTTTTCATCTTATCAAAATTTATTCATCAATAACCACATAATTAAATATCTATTTAGTTTAATTTTTATTTAAATATTTAAATAAAATTAATTTCATTACTACAGATTCATGTTTAATTAATTCTAGTTAAAATCATTCAAAAATGATTACTTATATCATCACTAATTATAAGTGATAATAATGTTTATCTTTTAATAATGCTTAAAAATCATTCATTAAAGACTATTATTTTCAGTTATTTTTTTAGAGTTGACAAAAGTAAGAGAATTATCATCTCATTTTGAGAATTGATAAATGATGAATTTTATCAGAGTTGTTAAAAGTAATTTATGACAGTTTAATTTGTTTATAAATTTTTTATATTTTTAAATTTGATTTATATAATAATAATTAAACATTTTTATAAACACAATATAAAAAAATTAATATATAAATATAAATATATATATATATTAGTTTATACTCATTTATTATAATATATACATCAATCACATACATACAGTAATTCACCTGGTAGAAACAAATAATATATTCAATTAGATGAGGAGGATGATGCCGACATTCATATCTTAAACGGGCTAGGGTAGGTCAGTGAATAACAACCCATCCCATCACACATTTGGTTTATTCCCACCTAAAATATCTTTCATTAATCTATTCATATATATATATATGTTAATATATATATATATGTGTGTGTGTGTGTGTGTGTGTGTGTCTAAGTAAATGAAAAAGAAAAACTTTAAATATTTAATTAAATTTAAATTATAAAATGAACTTATTAGAATTTAATTAATTTTTATATTTAGCAATTTACATTTTAAATCATTCGTGTAAATGTTTATATTTTTTTAAAATATTTTTATTATAATAAAAAATATTAAAGTTAATAATTAATTAATTTTTATATACAATCAATAAAATACATACATATATAACTAGAAATAATATATATATATATATATCAATATATAAAATTTAAAAATATTTATATGTAATTATTAAATTTATTATATTTAATTTTATTGTTTTAAAATTATAGATATATCATGAAAAACATATATACATAATATTATTATTTACATATTTATATTAATTATATATTTTAAAACATTTATTTATTGATATAAATAATTATGTTTTCTACTTATAATTATTACATTCAGTGATACCTTTATTAACAATTTTTTATAGTATTTATAAATTTATCCTAATTTTAGAACATTTCTTAATATATTTAATATAATTATTTTTTTAATATTTTTATTATGTATTCATTTTCATTTTTTATGTTTTATTATTTTTCTTAAATTTATTCATTTTAATATTTATTTATTAGGGTTTAATTATTTCAATATGTTTTTATTTTAAATGATTAATATTTATTAATCTTTATTTATTCTATTTTGATTTTTTTAAAATTTTTGAAACCTATATAATATATTTATTTAGATGAATTTTTATATTTTTAAAATTTAAATAGTTAATATAATTTATTTTTAATAATTTTATTATTTATATAATTAATATTATAGTGATGCCTCACCCCAGGCCACTTGACAGTGGCCTCATCGAATTCACCACATGACCTCATGTGAGCCTCTGTATATGCTAGAGGCTGGTGACTAGCGGTGGTGGTCTAATCTTTATATCAGGGTTACTATGCCCTTGAATTAGAGACGTACAAGAACAAAGAATTACTAAAATCTTACACATCATAAATATCAGAGTACACATTGATAGATAAACAAAATGCTCTAGTAAATTACTTGTTGAATTCATACAACCATACATTCACTGATCACCCATTGGTCCAATCCCAACCACAAAACAAACAAATAATACAACACATGCAAAATGATTATACTACAATCCCTGAGCCTCTCTCCCCCTGTCCCCCAATACCCTTGAGCCGTACCACCCTGATCGAGTGCATGTACATTGTTGAACCTGAAAGAAGACATAAGTTCTTAATGTGTACCATGGTGCCCGTGTGAGGTATGAGAAATACATTCCAGTAGGGTCTCACCATGTTCTCATACTATACTCCATCATATACATGTATACATGAGGAAAAAATATAAACTTTTCACACATGCATGCAGGACATTAAGTGCTAACAAGGCCACCATGACCCCTTGCGTATCTGGTCAATGTGTATTAACGAGGCGACCAGGACACCCAATCATACTGGATTTGATGCTTTTTTAGAATCCAAAAAATCACCTTATCTCATGACATCATGCCAATTCATAACCCATACCATAAGACTCATGGTTTTTTAGAATCCAAAGCATGACATGTTATCCTCATGAACTGGGTATGGTCATACGTTCACATCATGAACCACTACATGATCACTCATAGTACCGTTCATTGGTTTTATATCATGTTGTCACATGATTTATCCCCTCACAGGCTATCAATTCCATTACTGAAGCCTCTCAAGAAAGATCCATCAACCATACTAATCAATCTTGACATGCTCAAAGGAGGAAACAAGAACATTGATCAATCCTCATAGACTCCATAGAGGTTACAAGAACACCAACCCATCACCAAAAACTATGGGGAGGTTATAATAACATTGGACCATCACCAAAGAATTTAAGGATATATCAAGAACATAGATCCATCCTATAAAACTCTAGGGAGGTTATAGGAACACCAACCCATCCCCATAGACTCTAAGGTGGTGACAAGAACATCGAGCCATCCCAATAGTCTCTCGAGAGGCCACGTTAGGCACACTGGTCCTCATCCTACAACAAAACTCTTTTGTCAATCCCAAGGCACTAGTCACCTGAGACATAAAACCTTGATGAAAAAATCTCACCTCACCCATTAGGATATCTATTGGGTCCTCTTGATCCATCACAATCTCTGATCATTGATACCAGTTCATTCCACTCACCCATTGGTGACACAAAAACTTGCACGCACATCCCAACCCATACATCAAGGTCTGGTCCTACCCATCAAGGTCTCTCATAACTCATATCCCTTCTACCTAGGGAGTATCCCAAACAAAATTCTTTAATCCCCTTGGCATATCAGTGCCAAGCCCAGACCAAGATCATTCCCTGGACCTAGGTCACATCTCACATCATTTAAATGATATCTCTCAGTATTTCACATCGAGTAATCCCCACTCTATCACACATTGTCTAGTCCTAAAGGACTCATCCCACTCATAATGAAAATCAAGACTCCGACCAACATCAAGAGGGTTACACTCACTAGGTGGGAGAAAAATGATTGTATCACCCATCATCAACACGACTGAAGCCTCTTCAATCTATCCAATTATTACTTAAAAACTCATCCTTGGATACCTATGTATCATCTCATACCCCAAGTCCTACCTATGGCCACTTATGAGTCAAAAAATTCTCCATCACTTGGGGACACAATAACCGAGTGATAAATACCCAATTAAGTTATTAAGAGTACTTATCTAAAGCATAGGAGGTTAAACCCGATCTTATCTCTTCTTCCCAATGCATCACTAGTCCCTAAAAATCTACCCCGTCCCATGTAACCTTCTTTCATGTGTACAATCATGTATAACACATATATGGGTTTGTAATAAAGGTACTTCCTCAGTCAAATTTCATTATTGTTTAATATACTTATTTATTTATTTTTTGAAATTTAATATCAAAGAAAATATATATTTTATTGTATTAATTTTTCCAAGTAGTATTTTCAAATTATTGCATTTTGTAATTTTTCCCATATTGCATTAAATTGAATTATTTATTTATAATTTATTCATATATCTAAAATCGGTATACACAAAAATTTAAAAATATATTATCTCTCATAATTGGAAATTATATAGTCAAATCACTACAGAATTACTTGAGTCCATTAATTTAATATTTTTTTACATGAATAATAAAATCTTATTTAATAATAAAAAATAATTTTCAACAACTTAACACATTTATTTAATTTTTTTAAAATTACAATCTTTTTTATTTTTTCCATTTTTATTCTCATTTTATTAAATAAATCTTATTTTCTATCAATACAATTATTTAAATACATGAAAAAATTATTTATAATTTTAATTTTTTTAAATTAATTAGTAAATTTAAAATTAATGAATTTTATTATAAATAATGGATTAATAATTACTAATTTAATTGGATTTGAATTTAGAATTTATTTATAAATCCAATATGTAACTAACTTATAATAAAAGAAACATAAATATATTTGTAAAAGGACTAACAAAATGTTGTTAAATAATAGTATTTTTTTGTACAACATTATATACAATCATTTAAATTAGTTATATAATTAATATATATTTAAATAGATATATAGAATTAATAATTAAATTAATTTTATACATATATGAACCCTAAGTAATCAAAAAAATGTTCTTCAATTATTACCATTATTTTTAACCCTATTAAATGATTAAAATTATAAAATTCCCATTTTCTATAATCATTATGAATGATTAATTTTTTTTAATCAAATCAAAATTATTGTTAAATAATTACCATAATAATGCACATAAACAATTTTGGTTGTATTTTTTATAAATAAAAAATTTAAGGATAGTTTATTTTGAACTATTTAAACAAATATATTTAATGGCATCAATGATAATGCATGACCAGAGAGTCTATAAATAGTATTTTAATATGTTTTTTTTGAAAAATACAAGATTGAATTTAGCATTATAGAGGATACAAAGATCCGTAAATTCCACTTCCTCCTCTTGGGTGGGAGACTCACAACAAGAAGACCCTATAACAGGAACGCCTTGAGGACTATTCAGTGGTCGATCTGGAGGTTTGAAGAGGGATTTACTATCAGAGAAATTTCACCTAGGATGATTATTTTTTATTTTTTATGGAAATTTGATAAGATACACATTTTGAATAGATGTCCTTGTTCTATTGATAATCATATTATTGTGATCATGGAGATGGATAACGAGTTTAACATCATTAGGATGAAATTATCTCATTCCCCTTTCTGGATATGAGGGAATGATATCCCATTAATATATAGGAGTGAGCCAGTTATACAAGGGATTGGTAATACCACTGGAGATTTTATGGAATTGGATGTTTTAGATATACTTTATTGGGTTCCTATGGTGAAAATTAGGGCTATGGTAGACATCACACAACGGATTATTTGGTATCTATTCTTGAAACCCGTAGAGTCCAAGATATGAGTGTCTTTTGAATTTTAAAACCACCCTTTTCTTTCTTATGTGGCCTCATTGTCCATGTGTTATAGGATTTTATAATGAAAAATCCTGATATGGAGGGGTGACTTATGCTACAATACAGACCATGGATCAAGGATAAATCTTTGGGAGGTCCAGCCACTTCAGAGGAAAAAAAAATTAAATGTTTAGGGAAAATCTCTACAAGCATCCCAATCAAATATCTCTTGTGTCAAAGGCTGTGATAATCGTGGTGGGGACTCGATCCTTACCCCATGAACTATAGAGTTTTTCTTATCCATTCCTAATAGACATGGGTCATTAGGTTCCCTTGTTTGATGTTTATATTCTCCCTAGGATGGTAGATGAGGGATCGTAGGATTAGGATACACAAGATGGAAGGGCTTTGAAATTTTTCTGGCCAACCATTCAACCCCGATAAAGAATGTTCATAATGATTTGGTGTACTAGAAATTATGAGATATCACAAACCACTTGTTCTTTAGCACTATAATAGAAGTACTGTATATAATTAAGGATTCCCTATCACAAGGTATGGTTCTACCCATGGTGGGAGGAAATTATTACACTTTTTCAGGTGAGGAGGCACTTCTAGGATTTTCTACCTCATGGAAGGTTATTCTAATTATCAATGATTCTCCCCCTGAAATGATCCTAGTTGAAAAAATACTTCAAGAGACATGGAATTAGAGGAATAATAATATCACTAATATCGAAAACATTAAAAATAAAAATTTTAGCAATAAAATAATTCATGATGGGTAAGAGGATGAACTTCTGTCGGGTTTTGAGAAATTATCAATGTTGTTATAGTGTGATGCATCAAATTACCCGATAGAGGTAGGTGATGGTAATGAATATCCTCTCCTATAACCATGAAACTATTCTTTTGGAACTATCAGGGGATTGTAAACCCACCATTTGTTCGTATTTTCCGTCAGTGGAGCTCCATGTATAGCCTCGATATGGTCTTTTTATCTGAGACCATGTTTGAAATAAAGGACTTGAGAGGGGTTGTGTCAAAATATGGGTTTCAAAAGTGTTTCTTATTTAGATGGTCTGGCCATACTGGTGTCCTTTTCATCATATAGATTTAATAACATGAAGATTCAGTGGTCTATATCTCTCTACACCACATCATGTTTAAATTCATCAACATCATGAACATGAATTGAACTTCATGGGTTTTTATAGATGGTCAGGTGAAAGTGAAAAGTGTAGAGACTAGGAGTTGATTAAATATATCATAAATACACTTCAATTACAAATTATATTTAATGAATATTTCGATGAGATCCTCTACCACCATGACAATCAAGGCAGTTCTAGGTGAAATGTTTATTCCATGCATCAATTTCGGGTCTGAATTCTTCACTCGGGTCTCCTGGATTTGGGTTACTCGGGGAGTCTGTTTACTTGGTTACATAGACATGACATAGTCATAGGATTATCTAAACATATTATTAGGTTTTTGGAATCAATATATTGGGGGAATATTTTCAATATGCAGTAGGTATCCCACTTACCGATGGTTTTCTTTGTTCATTGTGGTATTTTTATATAGTCATAGGTGCTATCCCAGTGTGAAAGGCCACTGCAAGACTTCAGGACTGAATTCATGTGGATTCAAAATAATAAAGAAAGGTAAGTGGTTGATGATACTTTATAACCCTCTTAATACCATGTATGGGATAATACTAAATTGGTGGTTTCTCAGTTGTAGTGCTGGAGTTGACATCACTACATGAACTTTTATTATAGAATTATCAGGCTTGATAAATAACTTCGGTGATGTAATAAGGAACCAAATTCTAATATTTCCTTGTAGGTGGTAGTAAATCAAGAAAATAAATTGTAAAAGTCCTTTAGGGACAAATAATGGAATTGTTTTATTAGATCATGTAGGTATTTAATTAAACATGGTGACCAAAATACTAACAACTTTCATAAAAAGGTATCTTCTAGAAGAAAAAATACATTCATTTAAAAATTGTAGGTAGGGGATGAAAGATTCACTTTTGATGGGGTTGAGATTCATTAGATGATCATGTGATTTTATAGGGACCTATTTAGTTCTTGTATTAGAACCCCCTCGGGGGACATCTGGTGCTATGTTGAGCCAATAGTTACCACGACAATGACTTTGGAAGTTGAGTCAGGCATTTCGAGGGAGAAAATTATATCATACCTTGAGAGAATTTAATAAAAAAATGTTCCCATTATAGATAGATTCAATGAATTATCCTCTAATTAGTCTTGGAATATTGTAGGTGCTAACATTATCACATTGATAATTTAAAATTTTAGGCCTATAATCTTATGCAATTTGGTCTATAATATTTTCTCAAAATTACTCTCCTACCATTTGTGAATGTTTCTTACCTCAATTATCTATAGTAACCAGATCAGTTTTTTTTCCGAAGAGAATTATTACTGACAATGTTATTTTTTCTCTTGAAATATCCTATACTATGAAAACCCATTCCAATTCTAATAGAGGTTCTTTCGAAATGAAAATGGATATGAAAAATATTATAATATTTTGGAATGTGATTTCCTGAAAGTGGTCTTGAGAAAATAGGGATTTTGACCAAAATGGATGAGAGCGATCATGAACAATGTCAAGTTATTTTTCATCAGCATAAATTTCATTATCTATCTCATAAAGAATATAAAAAACCATATTATTATGGATGGGTGACCCAATTTCCACTTACTTATTTCTCTTTGTTGATGATGTTTTCTCTCATCTCTTATCAAAGGCATAATTGGATGAAATCATTAATGGGGATATTTTTCTTTCGGTGTAGTATCCTCATTACTGACTTATTTTTTGATTATGACTTCCTTTTTTTCAAGAGTAACTCTCCGATAATTCCATGATTTTATAAAATTTATTGATTCTTTTACCAAAACATCAAGCCAATGTTTCAAAATTTTCAATTCAGAGATATCTCTTAGTTAGGGTGTGTAATAAGGGATGATAGATTCCATCACTGGTTTGTGTGGAATCAATATTATGGAGAAAAATAACAATTTTTGGGTCTCATGATGATCTTTTGGTGTCATAAAATAGTTATATTCTACTTCATCCTAGATAAATATCATAGTAAAATCATGGTATGGTCCAGAAAGAACTATATAGGTCCATAAATAATGTTCTTACTAAATAAGTATCTTTGTAAGTTCCATATTATGTAATTTATCTCTTCAATTTCATGGATTTATTTATTCACTAACATCATTAGGGCTTTGATAATTTTTACTGGGGTTGTTCTAATGAAAAAATAACTTACACTGAATTTAATGGGAGAATATTTGCGCACCCAAGTCTTTTGGTTGAATGGTATTTATGGACATGAAACTGTTTTAAAATTCCATATTATCCAAATTTTTTGGCATTTATTACAGGAACTATATAGTTCTTGAGTGAAGGCTATCAAAGATAATCATTTCCCCCATAATGATTTTATATCAACCAATTTGGATCCTTGAATGTGTTTTTTATAGAGGAGTTTTGGAGAATCAATGCTGTTTTGAACCACGAGATTTATTATAGAATATATAGTGGTGCGTTTGTTAAAATCTAGAGTGATCCATGACTACCAGATTTTGATGTCCTGGAACCAACTTCTAAGACAATGCCTAGTCTGGAGCATGATTTATTGAGTGATCTAATGGTTTATGAACATAGTGGATGGAATTTTTAAAATATTGATCTTTGGTTTAATGACCATGAATGAAAGTATATAAAAGAATTTCCATTGGCTCAAGGAGAAAGATCAGAAAAGGTGTTCTGGAAATTTGAGAGTTCATGATGATACTCTATTCCATTGGGTTTCAAGATTATCCCTACATAGGGAGATTCTATATTGTTTCCACTATGAAAAAATCTTGGGAATTTGAAATCCCCTCTAATGGTCAAAATCTTTTGTTGGAAAATGTATAGAGGTTTCATTCTCAACTATGCTCACCTTGCAGATCGAAACCTATCTGAGAAAATCTTGTTCCCACTTTGTGGGGCCACATTATAAAATGAGATTCATGTGATATTATCTTTCTCTTGGGTTACCGGGTTGTGGTTGTCATGTGATGGGAAGGATTATGATAAATGGATAATTCTTAAGGATTTAATGCTTATTGTAGTGGATTAGTTTTGACCACTTATAGTATAGACTATCATAGGGTTGTTTGGTGTGTGGATTATCTGGTTTATCCAAAATGCCTTTGTGTTAGAGGAAATTGTCAAAGATGATAGGGTCAGGATTTGTAGGATGAAAAAATGGATTTTAATGGAATGATGAAGGGGGGATCATATTTTTTATCTAGTTTATCCCATTTCTAGGTAGCTACCTCCACCTCAGGGCATCTTTCAAATTAACACTGACATGGTGCTTCTTGTAGAAGTTATTGTTCAACCAAAGGGATCTGATCGATGGTCATGTGGGAACTTTAATCACAGCATGAAATTCTATGGTTTTTTTCATATTTGGATCTCCTTGTGGTCAATGCTATGGATCTTTAGTTTGGTGTGTGGTTTAAAACATCTCCAAAATGGAGGAATATTATAGTCAAATATAACTTTCATGTCATTATCAATGATTTGAAGGACAATGAAGGTGGTTGTGAGACTTTTGAGTCTATTATTCACAACATTGGGTCATTGGAACAATTCTCCTCTTCTCGAGGTATTTCTTTTTTGGGAGAGAGGGGAATCATGTTGCACATTTCATTGTTTCTTTTAGTTGAATTTAGGGGTTTATATGTTGGTTTTCCTCCCCCCCCTGAATTTTTCTAATTTGGGTTCTGATGATATTTAAGTTTAGTATTTTCTTATCAAAAAAACTCTACACAATAGACATAGTTGTGTGTTTATAGAGATATGGTTAGGGTTAAAATACAATTTAATCACATAAAAACCATTAAATAAAATACTAAAACTTATATGACCTCATGGAACATAATAATAATAATAATATTTTTATTTTCACATGGAACGAACTAATTGGCATAATGATAAATATTATTTAACCCGCCTGTAAATTAATATTTATCACAAGGAACATTCTTGATCCCCTTGTCATCCATGAAATTTATCAAATACCAAAATAAATATTTATTCATTAAATAAATAAATAATTATTATTTTAGTAATGAAATAATTAACATACGAATAATTTTTTATTTAATTTATGTGATAAAAAAAATTTGGATAAAATTATTCCTTAGTCTTGAGGATAATATGAATTCTAATGATTAATTCTAATTGAAATTTAATTGAGATCAATGAAAGAACTCAGTGTATGAACCTCTATACTTCATTCTCATTGACATTAGGTGAGCTTAATAAATGACCAACATTATTTTCTAGAAATCAGTCAAGGAACCCATGCAAAATAATTTAATGTCCCAACATTGAAAACCACACATAAGAACTATCAATGTTATATAATACCTTTTTCATGATATCTCATCAAACATGTTACCTATGTCACCAACCTATATGTTTGAAATGTATTTCTTTGAACATTTGAAATAAACTCATCATTACCCCATAGCCATGAGATTTAATGTGATAGTTATATTTTAGTCAAAGGGTTGAGATATCAACTTCCATAAATATGGAAGGGTGAAATTCTTCCATGAATTATTCATTAATAACATGTCATTCATGGTCCACCCAATACTGTGTACTTCCCATGAACATATGCTGTCATGGTTTTAGAAAGAACATCAAAGTAAACAAGTCATGTAATGCATTAATAATAATATTAAAGTATAAGGATCATCACACATGCCCATATAAAGGAAATTCCAATGACATGCAATCATATATAATTCCTATTGGTGGTTCAATTCACATAATATCCAATCATAGAGATTACCATGTGTGAACTTCATTAGATAAGGTTTCATTTACTTACAAGTACTCATACATTAAATCCAACATTATATGTGTCCCATCATAGAATGTTATCTGAATATAGAAATAAATTTAAGAATATCATCATGATATTTCAAGGTTCTTATCATAGTGTGGAACTGATATAGACTTTCCAATGTGATAGATACTATTGTACATCATTAAATTAAATTGATTCATATCAATGAACAATATGTAATAATATGTTTTATTAATATTCAATTCTTAGAATATACATGAAATATAAATTATAAACATTTGGTTCTATAACACCAAATCAGACATCAATATCATGCGGATGAAAAAAACGTGAGTGGTAGAACACCACAACGATAATAAAATATACCAATGAAATAATAAAGGTTATAAAATTATAGGTTGGGTGGAATTAATAATAATGTACAATTGATCCTAAAAAGTAAACTTTATTTAGTTACCTTGGTGTAAAAACTGAAATTCCTGTGCCGATTGATATAGATTCATGATTTTATTTTTTTCTGGCATTAAAAGAAATAATTTGGGAATTAATTAGTGTAATGTTATGATATAATTTATCGATTTCAATGAAAACTCATATAATGAAACATTGATTTAAATTTCATTATCCCTTGCGGAGTATGTTTATTTTAGATATTATCTATAATAAATTAATATTAATGATCACTAGAAAGGTTCATATATTCATTCAGATAATTATGAAATTGTGATATCTCTAGGATGTTGAGGGGAAGGTAAATCCCCAACCACCAGCTATGCATGAACACATGATAAAGAAAGTAACATAGAATTTATTCATTGGTCTTTATGTGGATGAATCTTTTTTGGTGAATTTTTATTCATAATATTTTATTTTATCTTATTTGTGTTATTCACTTATCTCAAAATTCATAATTTATGTAACAATAAATTAGTTATGAAAACATGTAGTGTGCATCTAAACTAATGTACCCCTGTCATAAAGAAATAATGAAGCATGATTCACTTGAAAAATGGTATTCATTTTAAATCTACAGTAAAGGAGTTATGTGATATAAAACAAAAACATAATTATGTTTCATTATTTATATAAATATAATGAATTTAAATCTAAGGTAAATTCCATCCCATATCATATTCTTTTGAAGGAGGAACATTTAATCAAAGAAAGAAAAATAGTTGATGAAAACACCCACATGTTGAGAATCATGTGTAATTATGACGTAATTGTATTTTTTATAATTTATAATGATATTAAAAAAATATTTATTTTGTTTATATAGTTTTAATATATATTTTAGACATAAGAATTGTGATTAGTTGTACTAAAAGAACAACTACTTATAGTAGCTTTGAAGCGTCCAGAATGATATAATAACATTAAGGGTGATGGTTTTGGAGTGTCACCTTGAGAATATTTTGAGAACCAAAAGTCACATGGGGATGTAAATAAGAAAACTAAAGACATATAGGCACAAATATATTCTCTAAGAGAAATTATTATCAAGTATGGTTTTACGGACTAGTATATACAAAGTTATCAACGTGAACTAACAATAGAGAAATAACCACTACTTGAAGACTTATCCCCCACTAGATATGGGGATATACATTCCCCTAAATTGAATACCTTACCCAAGGTAATTTATTTTATATAATTGTTTTTCTAAATATCAATAAAAAAACTACAGGTAACTTTATTATAGAAAAATGATGAATGGAGAATGTGATTATGAGTTATATCTAGTTGCACCCACCTAAAAACTTATTGTGATGGTTACATTATATAATATTAAATGAGATATGAAACACAATAAACAACTCCCAAAATATCTGATGAGAGTGGGGATTCAAGTAGATCATGATTCGAGCATCATGTTTCATATACCCATTGATGATATGGATGTTTCCATGATCGAACATGATATTGAGGAAGGGATTTTTTGAAGTATAATTATTTTTTTATAAATAAGTGTAATTGATTAAAACCATAATATGAGGATATCCATGAGAAAAATATAAAACTTACATACAAAAAATTATGAATAATACTATAAATGTGTGTACCTTACATCTAAGAGCCACTAAAACCATTTGATATTCTTCTGGTGAGTTTGGTAAATATCACTAAAGTGTCAAACAATAGTATCCTACCTTTGTAGTGTATCCATATAAAAATATGAATTATCTAATATTCATAAGGGATTCATAATTTCTCTAAAGTATTCTAGTACCTCTATATGGAAAGGAGAAATATAAAAGAGAGAATCAGGTCAGGGAGTATTGGAAAAGAATGAAAATCACCCATGGACTATTTCAATCAAAAGATAATAATATATATTTCCTTTTGAATACACTCTTTTAATGATATTACAATTAATCATGTTTTTATAATGCATGAGTATATACCATGTCCAATTCATTCATTTAATGAATGAAAACTCCACTCCAGCATTCAATCTCATGTAACTCCTTAATAAATGATTATTTAAATGAGTTTGACTATTAAAATATTAACACATTGAATATTCATCCATTTATTTGATCAAATTTAGTTTCATGAATGAAATCCTACTTCATTACTATTTATTAATATCCTAAGAACATGATATGGCCATGCATCACATGCATGCTATATCATTAGGGTATATTTCCTTCGATATCCCACTTACACTAATGCCTAATAGACTTTGTGCCATTTCACATACAATAACTCAAGAAACCATATCCAAAAATCCTTTTTATATCTTCCAAACCAATTTTGGAAATATATCATTAACATCACCTTACATCAAATCATATGAAATACCTTATGAATAGACATCCAATTTTTTTGGATTTACTCTAAAAAAAATTTAGTGTATATATATATGTCAATATCAAAACCTATTTAGTCAACCAAAAAGTGTTACCCTACAAGTCTTAATAGTGTTTAAAGTAAATACAAATACATTGATCCATAATTTTCATAAAAGAGAAGACTCTAGAAAATCATGAATTCTACTGAAGGTATAAAAGGACATGTAGTGATCTCCATCAAACACATGTATCTCTATATATGTTTCCACAAGTCTGCATCATATGAAAATGTGCATTATCATATTTCCCCTTTTTCCAAGACATATAGTGTCCGTTGAAGATAAAACATGTCAACCCCATATATCCAAATAATAAGTTCCCGATTCTAGGAGTATATACTAGTTTTATTAATGAATACACCATATTTAATTTATAATTATGTATAAGCACATCACATGTACCATATCAATATAGATATACAATATCTATGTTTTTCCACATTCACCCACATTTTATCTCGATCAAGGCCCCTGATGTCAAACCCGTTCTATGAGAGGGAAAATCTAATCTTGGTTATTTTTCAACAAATGAAACAATCAACAACATACCCAACCACCACCATATTAGCTAAGACAATATGTATACTTGCATAAGTAGGTAATCAATGTATTGGGGTTCTCTAGACAGGTATCTTGCTAACCTCAAGTAGTGGGGACTTAAATATGATCCATGAACCACTAATATACCAAAGGAATCTAAATGGCACTCTATGTGGTGTACTTAGAGGGTCATCCAATGTAGATAATGAATCATATTACTTGTATTATAGATCATTAGAATATGTTGTATCTCTATAAAAAAATAATACTCATGCTGACCATAACATTTATTCATAACCTATAATACTCCATGATGAATATCAGTTATAGATAAAATCAATGTTATACTTTGAGAGGTAAATTTTCATTTCACTTAATAAAATGTATATCTATATATAAATTTATACAGATAATGTTAATTAATGATAAAATGATGGTTTCCTCAAATATGATACATTTTAATATTCTTAAACTCTTTATAAACACTTATCAAACCAAAAATAAGCACTGGTTTAACATATCCTATATTTAAAACTACCTGATCATCCTTACAATTACTACAATTTTAATGTTTTATTATGTCTTTACATTTTTGTAATTCATGTCGCATATCTATGTTACCATATGATAAAACCCTTCCAATAAACTCTTTAGTGAGAAGCATCTATATAGTAAGCAATTTGAAATAATGGTGATATTTAGGAATCATATTCCTAATAGTTCAACTTATTGAACAAATTAAAACTTCTTAACTTCATAGAATCAAATTTTAAAATGTAAAATTTTATTGTCTACATAGTTCTTTTTCTAAGTTCATCATCATCATCTTTGGAGTTCTATGAAATTAATGTTTTTACTTTAAATAGTTGAATTTCTTACATTATTGTTTACTAATACAACGCAACATACTTAGGCTGTATAACACATTAACTTTAGATTAGTGTAATCATTTATTAATTAATTTTGAATTTATTTAATAAAATATATACTCCCACTACCCTCTTAGACGATATATTCTCTTATGAATATATTGATAAGATACACAAAACAATTTGGTGTTATGAAATAAATTTAATTTACTTTTAGAATGAATACCTATCAAATAGGATTATGTATTTATATCATATATGTCATTAAATGTGTTTGGAAAATTTATATTTGAAAATAATACATTGTTAAAATACACCACCAAATGGTGGTGGGAATAGATTCCCTTATATTTTAAAATATACATGGAGAAAAATTTTATCCTAGATAAAAAAAACTTATCCATACCATCTTCTAAAAATATGTCATAGAAATTAATGAATCATAAATCATATGTATACATTTAATCATTTTAAATTTGATCATAAAAAATATTTTTATCAAACACGTTCTCTTATCACAAAAGAGTAATACGATGAAGATACACATTTTTTACATAGAGGCATTTGATATTTATAAATCCTATACATTAAAATCCTTCATATACTAGCAGGTTACCTTCATCTCATAAATATAAACTACAATCTTGATCAATTCATCCTTATATTTTGAATTCATGTATATTAATATCACTTTAAAAAATATATAGTTAGTATCATACACATTTCAAAATCAAAGAATTAATTTCTAAAACATCCTTATATAACGTGGAAATTTTATGGAGTTTCAAAAAATTCTTTAGTTATATCTTGGATAATCTAATCATATTGTGTTATCAATCTTCCTTACTAAAAAGATTAGGTTTCAATAACCTTGTATGGCCTCTTGAAGAATATTTGGTGAACATTTCAACTAATTTTACACCTTCTGGTTTAAACTTATACATACTTTTATTTTAGACATGATATTTTATAACCTAGACATCATATACCTTGTTCATATATTTTACAAACCTTGAAAATATTGGGTAAATTCTCGTTGTATTCAATAATATTGTTGAAACATTTCCATAGATGAAAATTGGATAAATTCCCTAAGAAGAACATTCCATTATGGAAAAATTAAATCTCTCAAAGTCATTTGACACATTCAATCATATTGAATATCATATTATTTACCCAATCATTTTGAGTGGAGAATAACATTCCTTTTGTTATTTAGATTTAGATTCCTTTGAAACCTTTAAGGAATCACTCTATGCTTCCATAAACATCAAGATTCACTTGTTGAACAACTTCAATACTTGGTTACTATGGAAGGTGTTGGATCGAATATATAGATATGTATGTCTATTAGATGGAACAATACAAGAGGGGGGGGGGGTGAATTGTAGGTTTAAAAACCGTTTGAGTTTTACCACTGAAGATATTAGTTTAAATGATCTTAAACTAATACAAATACAAACACCCACAATTGTATTGAAATTAAAAGGTATGATGTAATGTAAGACTAATGAAATGTAAAACAATTGTATTCAAGATGAATACAAAAATCAGGGTAATATAAAGATGAATTATTCTACCTTAAATCATATAGAATCAATCAATACAATATGCAATAGAATGGATGTAATTGAAACAATTACAAATGTATAAGAGATAGAAAAGGAAACAAAAACCATTTCCTTTCTAATACAGATAGCAGTGGAAATTTAAAATAATTACAATTATTTTAACCCAAAGAGAAGGGTTATCATTTCACCTAGGATAAAAGGTCTGTCTCACCAACACCTTGGTGAGCCCTCGATATGATGATCGGAACGTCTGTCTGCCTATTACCGGAAGCCCTCGATACGATGATCGGAACGTCTGTCTGCCTATCCCCGGAAGCCCTCGATATGATGATCGGTTCGCCCGTCTGATTATCCCTGGAAGCCCTCGATTTTGTAGGTAATCGGCACCTCTGTCTTTCAATGACTTGAAAGCCCTCGATATGATGATCAGATGCACAAGGCACAAAGCATGAGAGAAGTCACAACATCTCTCTCTAGAATCTTGATTGAAGCAAAGTATCACTGTTGTTTCACATAGTCTCATTCATTATTCTTTCTCATCTTCAAATGACCTCCTATTTATAGGCCTCGGGTTCCAACGGTCACATCTCTTCCAACGGTCATATTTCTCCGAAAAACTCGAAGGGACTTGGACACCTGGCCTCATAACGGTCATATTGAAACAAAAAGCACAACATCATTTTGATTAGTTTGTAACTAACTCAACGACATCGTATTGGTTGGAACAATATGTATGAATAAGATAATCAAGAGTACGATTTAAATGAAGCATGTGTTTTTGACAAAGTACCGAAAACAAGTATGTAATAAAAGATATGAGAAGCTGAGTTAATGCAATTTCCATATTCAGTAAGATCAACATTGTATGATTGTCATGGTTAGTACGATCAGTATGATCAGTACGATACGCATAGTTAGTACGATCAGCATGATCAGTACAATTATCCTAGTCAGTACGATCAGTATAATCAGTACGATCATTATGGTCAGTACGATCAGCATTATACGATTGGCATGGTTAGTACGATTAGTACGATCAGTATGATACGCATAGTCAGTATGATCAGCATGATCAGTATGATCATTATGGTCCGTACGATACGATAGACAAGGTTAGTAGGATTAACAAGACATTTGTGTTTTCCAAAACAAAACATAGAAGTCAAAAGAGGACATTTTGACTCAACAGAAGGAACTATTCTAACAACTATAAATCCCAATAATAAATTTTCTTAAATTACCAATATTTCTTGATAACTTTTCTTAAGTTACTAGTATTTGGATTAGCATAAATTAAGTTTCTCATTATCAAGGATTTCTAAAAAAGTATATTTTGATGATGATGATACTATTCATATACATTATAATCTTTTATCAAATATGTATCAAGTTTCATAACCATTAAATAATGACTTATATTTAATGATATCCCACCCAAATGATGAACCCATTCAAATATTCACCATATCCATTAGCAAGACAAGATCTATGTTCCAACATGAATTGCACTAGTTTTTTCATGTAAATAATCAATGATTATTTAGGTAAGGTATCATACCAAAGAAAATTGTTATAAAACTTGGATAGTTTTGAAAATAACCCTTTTCCAAATCCATGATATAGATATAATCAACTCTATTCCTCTGGTATCCTAACCATTAGGTATTCCAAGATAGTGTAACCCAAATAAAATTCCAAGAATAACCCAATAAAGGAAAATCAAGGGATACTTGTTCTATGCTATACAACTCCATCAGGAAAATCCAAATTCACTTATAATTTACTTTCCATACACAAAATAATACAAGGGTACTCATAGTGAGTTTTAAAATACCTTATTAGATGATCATGGACTTGAAAATATCCACTTTAGAAGGAATCTCACACTTAGTATTTTAAGGGGATTTTAATCTCACTATATTATCACATGTTATTCCATATAATGTATGCATGAATATAGTAATTTAGTTTTGAATCCTATTACCTATAAGAAATAAATATCTTTAAACCATAGTGATGTGTAACCCTTTACACAACCCATAAGTTTGTGTTACTCACACAAAAGTAGAATCCAAAAAAATTCATACATATCTAGATGAATCATATTCATAAGGTACATGAACAATTCATGTAAAGGAATTGGATTATACAACATTGAAATTCTCCACATGAGAAAGCACTGAGTGACGAATAACCTACCCCATTCACCTCCATAGATATAGAATAACCTCCATGTAAGTAGGTAATACGACACCAAATCCATCTACCTAGGGATAAATTACATAATAGAGAATCAAATTCATCATAACTATAAAACCTAATATAAAAAAACTATATCCAAAAAATAAATTCAAGCTAATAATATCAATTACCAAGTGAGGTTAAGGTAAATTAAAATCTAAATTCATTATAGGTTCAATCCTATCATGTAATGCCTGGATCTATCTAGATGGAGTTCAACATTTTAAACCAAAGGATACACAATACTCACATTTCTTATATTTTTTACTAAACATGAATATATAAGGGAGTAAACTTTAAATAAATTAACAATTAAAAAATTTAAACATGAGATAAACATTTATGAACAATTATTAAATAATAGATAACTATAAATATTTTAAAATTTAAACTTTAATATTATGTATACCACATGATTTTGAATAGAAACATTTTATAGTCAAATAAAAATGAACTATTTCATATTTATCATTATATGACATTTCCATTATAAATATATGAATTTATATGAATTAGAAACTATTTATAATCCAACTTCTATCATGTAAACATTTTACATAATAAAAATATCATATTCTTTTTCATTATTTAAACCTTTACCATACCAATCATTAAAAAATTATTGATGTGGTTTAAATAATATCCAAATAAGGCCCCTTTTTATATTTTAATAATTGAAAATAAATAATTATAAAAAATTCATTATTTAAATATAAACTTTTTATATTTTGGCCTTATTTTATAATTTATAAATATTTATAAATTATTACTTATTATTTCTTAATAAACACACTTATTTTTAGATCTTAAGACACTCTATATAATTTGGCTAAAAGTTATTTCAAACTTTAGCATTTAATATTTTGGTAAAATAAAAATTTCATAAACATTTAATTAGTTAATTATAAAACATTTATAATTGATTAAATTATTTATAAACCCTTTAAAAATCAAATATTCTCCAAATACCTTTTATAATTATTTATAAATATTTTATAGATCAATAAAACAAATTTTTTATTTAAAAATACTTTTTATAATTTTTTCCTTACTGTTATGCATATAGGTATTCCTATATGAAGGGAAACTCTTTTACCTTAACATATGACTTTTGTAACCTCAATGTAAAGGTAAAAAATTGGTTACCTTTATACTTTGTGGTGAAATGTTGGCTACAATTATGTAGAAAAAATTTACCCTTTCATTGGCAATAAAATAATTTTCTCTAAAAAGGAACCACATAATAATATTTACATAAGATATAATATTACTTTTGTGAAACCTTTTGAAAATGATGTTTACCCATACGTGAACCCCTTCACAAATAGGTAAGACATGGGTTACCTTTTTTTAACCAATCACATATGGTTAATTCCCTAGATACCATTATGAAACTAAGATGTGTACGAGTTTGGCCTTGGTTACCTTAATGTGTAAAGGTAAATATACTACCTACCCTTATGTAACACCTTTATACTTGAGGGTAGTCTCAGTTTACCCTTACATAGACTAGTCTACATATGGGTAAGGTTAGTTGACCCTTATAGAAACCACTTTTCATAAGTTTAAAGAGTTAGTTACCCTTAAACATCATATCCATATAAGGGTAAGGATGCAGTTACCTTTACGCATCCTAACTACGTAAGGGTAAATCCATTTAAAAACATAAATTACAGAATATAAAATAGATTTATTTTTTCATTTTTCATTTTCTTTTCAATGAATTATTTCATAAATCTAAATCATGGGCTTCCTTTGATACCACTTAATAGTTTTTCTAAAGTCTAATAACTTTTATTAAAAGGAATGAAAGAGATTAAATACCTTGTCTAAGGTTCTAAAATCTAGAAATATGAAACCCTCATAAAAATTGAAATGAAGAAATAATGAAAATGTGTGAACTTTACACCAAAGATCCACTAATTCATTTTAATATTCATCTTATGATTATGATAAATACCACTAAAGTAGAAAACAATTTCTAAAAAAGGTTATAAATGAGGTATGCTATTACAAATAGAGAGAGAGAGGAGGAAAGTAAGGTCAAACCCAAAAAATTTAGTGGATCAACTGAGAAATTAAAATGACATTTAGAAATTACCTTTACCCCAACAATTAGACTACCACATTTATTAACATTACATGTTATTATGGATAAACCATTAAAAGATAAAAATATGACCTACATTGAAATTGAAGAACAAATTTTTAGAGAGGTCATTACATAAAGGATTTTTCACGACCCAACCCAACCGTTCCATATAATCACACACCATCTCAGTTCCTAGCTCTAAAAATTTATGTAAAAGTATTCTAAGGTCTTAAAAGAAAAATTTCAAATCACTACATGATAGGTCTTGAGAGTATCAATGAAATTATATAGCTTGAATTCTTGGGAAACTAAATTGTGAATGTATAAATGAGTTACATTTTTATAAGTTATTTTTCCAATAATTAATCATTTATATTAATTACCATTAATAACTAGTCATAATTTATACATGTGTATATATCACCACTATAAAAATAGAAAAAATTACAAAGATAAAATTTGACTCATTAATCCTTCTGTTATTTCTATGGAAAAAACTTCATTGGACAAATAATAATTTGAAAAAAAGTTGAACAAGACAAAACATTAGAAATAAAAATAAAAAAGATATGTTCCCCTTAAAGGCTATAATATAGGGGTAAAACTAAAAAATCTATTCGTATAAAATCAATTATTATTATTTTTATTACATATACCTTTTTTTGGGAGAACTGGATGCTCATTGAAGTCAATGTCAATACTCTGAAGGATTATTATTTGGATTCAATGCATGAACATTCAAAAAATCGACCAAAAATGTTTTTAATTATGTATTTTTAACACATTATATTCTACGTTATATAGATAAACATTAAATAAAACTTTTTATGTTATGTTTTAATGACAATTTTATAATCACAAGTATATATTTAGAAATTGAAAAAATCAAGGCATGGGGATGGTGAATGAGAAAAATAAATTTAGGTATTTTTACAAACAGATAAAAATTATGGTATATATAATAATATTTCACTATCAAAACACATCTGGAAAAATTATTTATTTTGTTAGTGGTTCTGTAGTGTTCAAAACAAAATAATTCCAATGATTATGGATATTATATTTGAAAATTTATGAAAGATAATATATTCTATAAATTACTACCATGATTGATGACAATCTATGTATTTAAAAGAAGAAGAGGATTTATCTTGAAATAAGTGGGCATAGTATATGATATCAGACTATTTGTAGAAATCAATATGTGGTGAGTTTTTATTAAATTTTATATTATGTTTTTATTTCATAGAGATCCTGATGACTTGATTGGAATTATGAAAAGTTTTTTTCTCCTTCACATTGTTATTAAAGTAACAAATCTACAAAAAGGGGATAAAAACAAGAAAATGAGGTTTTTTTGTATTTTAAAATTAGGATAATGATCCTCATGATATTTTTTATTTATAGGAATTGACAGGTCATGAACTTGATCCTCATATTGATTAGTAGGATTTAAAGTACCATATCATGTTCGCGTTTTTACTAAAATGGCATGTCATATGTAAAGGAATTAAAAACGAGAAAATAACCTCATATTGACACAAATACCTAAGAAAATGATCCTCTAGTCATTTATGATTTACATGAATCATTTGAGTATGAATATGATTCTAGGATTTCCTAGTATGATCAAAAATAGAATTTCACATTTGTGTTTTATGGTTTCAGTCATAATGGAAATGAATTTTTGGTGAATAATCATCATGTTTTTGTCATATTTGATAGACCATTTACCAATTTTTGTAATATATAAGCATCATGAACAATGAAAATCTTCCATCGAATATTGAACTATAATGCCCAGAACCCATAGAGAATATTTTTCATGATAAATTTATAATTAATTTAAATTATTTATAATGAAATAATTCATTATCTTTTGATCTTTCTTTGATCATTATTTTAGTAATATAAAACCCCCTTTTGAACTACAAACTTCACATAGGGAGGGCCAACAGTATATCCCCTCTAGTGGTGATACACATGAGGTCCTTTGATCTCTAAATAACACTAACATAATTTTGGGTTCTAGCACCATGGAGAAATCATAATATGTTATTTACCCTAATATCTTTAAGATCCTTTAGTATTGAATGAGTGTTTCTGATTCTTGAGAAGATGATAGAAATAGGAATCTAGGGAGAAATCTATCAAGAAAAATGATTCTTAATTACATATTAACCCTACACAATATACATAACAATCTATTTATAGAGTTATATTTTAGGTTAAATTTTTTATTTAATTTCACAATGAACCTTAAATAATATTGTAAAACTTATCTGACTTGATTCTATAATATAATAATAATGTTATTAATTTAATGGTTTTCATAAAATGGAGAAATTATAAATTTTATTTTATCAGCTTTCATATTAATATTTATCATCAGAAACATTCTTGGACATCTCATCCTCCTTAGTGTTTATCGAATACCTTAATAAATAATTATTCATAAACTAATATTCTATTCAAATTCAATAGAATATAAATATTCATTAAATATTTAGTGAATACAATAAATATTTATATTATATATCTTCCAAATTGAAAATTTTATTTGTGAATACATATTTATTTAGTGTATGTGATCATTTAATCGTAAATAAAATTATTTCTCATTCTTGAGATTAATATTTATTCTTATAATTAAATTAAAATATAATATAACTAAGATCGATGGAAACAATTAGTGTGTGAATATCTTATCTTATTTCTCATAGGAATTAGGAAATATTGTCAAAAGACCAAGATTACTATCTAGAAATAGGTCAAAAAACCTAAGAGAAAGAATTTATTTTTTCAATTTTGACAACCAATTATGAGCACTAATTGTGTATTAAAATCTATTTGTCTTAATATCTTATCAATATAATTTCAAATTTGGGTCATCAACCTATATTATTGATATGTATTTCTTTAAATATATGAAATAAACTCATCATTACACCATTGAAAAAACTTTAATACAATAGTACTATTTCAATCAAAGGGTCTATATATCAACATTTACAAATATTAAAGGAATAAATCATTCCATAACATATATGTTAATAACATGTGATTTGTGACACACCCAACTTACTCTTCATCCAATGAATAATTGGAATCATATTTTCAGTCAGCAAATATAAGGGTCTGAGTAATAAAATGAATTAATAATAATGTTAATGTTTAAGAACCATTACTCACACTTATAGAAAGTAATATTTGATGTCACATAAACATATAGAATTCTTATTGGCAGTTCTATACTCATAATCTCCCATCTTAGATATTACCAATTACCAACTTCATGAGATGAAGAATCATCCTCTTACAAATACTCACACTTGATAGAAAACATACTATCTTCCCCATCATAGAATATTGTCAAATATTAGAATGAGGTTTAATAATACCGTCCTGAAATTTCATGGTTCTCATTGTTTTGGGGAACTTCTATGACCTTATCAACAGAATATATACTCTCCGAAATTATTACATTAAATTCCTTAAAAAAATCGACAATATGTAAGTAGGTGTTTTTTTAATATTATAATCCTTGAATATAAATGTAATCCAAAGTACAAACAGTGGTTCTAGAAAACCAAATATAATATTACTTTTTGATTAAAATTACATATCAAAAGTAAAGATGTCAAAACCAATAAGGAGAGTTCATATTAGTGAAGAATCATAGGAAAATGATACTTGAATCATTTGTGTCATGTGGGAATAAATTGTACAAAAATATTAAGATTATATTTATCCATACGATGAATTTTTTTATTTCAAATTGTTAAAAATTATTAATAAATGACAAATCACTAGTGTATGGATCAAAATTGAGAAAATGAGTTTAAATTGGCTCAAAAAAGTAGGAAAATATTATTAAATCCATTTAGGATTTAGAGGAATAAAACACATTTCAATCCAATTACTGAATTATTTAATGTTATTAAAAGTTTTTTTGAAATTAATATTGTTCTTAATAATCTAGGTCACCTAAAATGGTTCAAAACTCAGAAAACAAGTTTGGATTACCATGAAAACACAGAATGGTGATCCAAAAATCATTTATTATCTATAAAAATTAACCAAATGTTAATCTGATTCCCATTTTACTTAGTATGATATAATTAATATTTCACCTATATATTTTTATTAATATAACATGTCATCTATAAATGGATCAAAATAATATATGAGTTCATATTGACGTGAAAACTTAAGGCAAAGATCCTTGAATAATTTTTGATTCATAAAAATCAACCACACATTAATCTGATTCCCTAATTGATTGGTATGATGTAAAATATGATTTTTTATTTTTAAAAAATAATAATTAAATAAAAAACACTTGTGTAGAGGTCATAACTATTCAAAAAATCATGTAATTCCATGAAATAATGGAAACAAATCTATGTCAATTATGAACTATTGGAATCAATTATACATGAATTAGCCAGAACGATCAAATGTGTCATTTCTCCTTCAAATTTTTATTAAAGTAACTGATGTTATGAATTTTTTCATGACTTATTATATAACCCCTTAAATTATTTTATATGAAATGTGCATAATTTGTGTTAAATATTAATGTTTTAATACTAAGTATAATTTTTGAGCATTTTTAGAAGTAGTCCAATTGATTCAGTTTACTATTTTATTTATACCTATCACTATTATTATTCAAATTGTGTGGTTCTTGTTTTTTAGGGTTCCTTATTCAATTTACCACATATCATTATAAGTAATCATGGGCCAATTCAGTCATTTGAAGGCTCATATGGACCACACAAGATGACCCAAAGAATTTGTGAAAAAAATTGAACCAGCCATGGTGATTGAGATACTAGTCTCACTACCGAAGCGCATATTTTGTGAAACTAAGCCATGTGTTCGTGACTATCCAAAAGAATCTTGTATAATATTTTCAGGGCCCAACTCCAAGAACAAGTGGCCCAAATGGAGCTATGAATTCTAGCCCACCATTCTGGATGAGAATTAAAATCCGGACACTATTCATGACATATCTCATGATGTATTCATCAAATAGATATGAGATTTTGAAGTGTGAAAGAGGAGATGTTGGTGGCAGACTTTATTGAATAAATTATTCATCTTTGAATGCATCTTCCAATTCAAAATCCCTTTCACATTTGGTACATCAAAAAGATTGGATTGTAATAGACATATTAGAATTGTTTAATCAACCGGCCATATCTTTGGCTCCATATATCCAAATGACTCCAAATTTTTAGAGAGGTTATCCAGCATTATTATCTAAAACATGGAGGTAGAAGATATCTTGATATTTAGATGTCTGTATAGCCAAAATGGTGATTCAATTGGAGGGAAAGATTGGGAATGAAAACAGTCTATTTCCTTGGGCTATAAATGAATCCTCCTCCTCTCCTTCAAAGGGGTTGGAATTTTAGAAGAGAGAAGCATCAATTGGAATGAAAAAAGCCTTTCCAAATTATTGGGAGGACCTTCCATACTCATGTTTTTACTTGATAGATCTTTCCTCCTGTCTTTGTTTCCTTTCACTTTTGTGTTGTTCTTCATTTGTAATCTTGTAAGTTTGTGTTTTGTAATTCTGTTTTAATGAAAGTTTCTTCTTAAATATCTCTTATTCTCATCCACCTTCTATAGATTAATATTAATGTTCTTAAAATATCTTAAATACAGTTTAATCCCCTTACATTATTTTGCTTCCTCATTCAATCGAAAGTCCTATTTTTTTAATTCTCATCATTTTGTGTGTGTGTGTGTTCGATGCACCACTCTTTTCTTATCCATTTATTTTTCTTATATTCTTAATTTATCATCATAATCATTATAACCAGATTATTAAACACCCAAATGGCTGAGTAAATCTCTCATTGGGGTGATTAAAATTTTATGGATGTTAATTGATTGAGAGTATTTTCTCGATGAGTATTCGTTAATTTAACATTGCAATGTTGGACTTAACATGTCATGGATTAATGATATATTTTGTTTAACATGTGGTTTCCATAGATTATTGGAACCATAAATACACTACCATAAACAAGTAATGGTAATGATTTTAACCCTACGTTATGTTAAGGATTGGATTAAAGCCTTAACACTTAGGAATTCCAATCAACGTTATCTTGTGAAGTGGGTGTTAATTTAAATGCAATATAAAGCAAAGCTCAAGGATATCTCAAGATTAACTCCCTAATGATGAACTCACCCTAATATTTATCAATTTGTTAAATCAATTATATTCAATCAATAATTTCAATTAATCTCTACAAACAAACCCCCTAATCAAAATACAATCAACTAAAAACAATTGATTATTTAAAAAGCATCATCGCTGAGGATTTGACCCGAGTGCTGCTATACACATTAGCAGAGCATCGGAACATTGACCAGTCGATAGGAAACAATCAGCCATGCGTTTCAGTAAAAAATCAAATAAATGATGTAAAAATCAATAAAATGAATTTTTATTTCCATTTAAAAATAAGATAATGATCCTTGAATCATTTTTAATTTATTGGAATATACCATTTTTCAATATGATGATCGAATTTATATGAATGATACAAAGAACCCTTTAACCTTTATATTTTTATTAAAATGAAATATCACCCATAAAGGCATCCAAACAAAGAAAATAATGTTATATTCACATTAAAACATAGAAAAATTACCCTCCATTCATTTATAATTTATAGGAATCAATCGAGTATCAATATAAATATTTCTTTGCTCGATATGACCCAAAGTAAAATTTCACCTTTTTATTTTAATTAAAATGGAGGATCACCCATGAAGGATTAAAAACAAAGAATATGTGTTTAGATCAGCATAAAAACTTGGGACAGGGATCCTTGGGTTATTTGTGATCTAATGGAATAAATCTAGAATCAATACGATGTTTTGATTGCTTGTGGGTTCCAAAGTACAATTTCATCATTGTATTTTTACAAAAACTATATATCACTTGTCAAAGAGTAAAAAATAAATAGATGAATTTTTATTGGTGTAGGATCATAGACAAATTATCTTAGAATCATTTCTGATCCACCTGAATTAGTCGTTCATCAATATGATGGCCTGATTGCTCTGTATAATGAGAAATATATTTTTTCAAATTATTAACAATTATTAATTAATGAAAATTTAAAAGTTCAGGGGTAAAAAATAGAAAATTGGTACAGATTAAAAAATGTTAAAGTGGTATTGTAATGAAAATATTCTTTTTAAATTAAATGTTTATGTCCCCTAAATAAATTTTAAAATCAGTGAAAAATTCACATTTTTTGTATCATCATGTGTTTCCATACAATGAAATATAATTGACCATAATTATAAATTTTTAATAAAATTTTCAACATATTTCAATTAATTTGGATAATAAATCTAGAAAATACATGTTTTAATCTGTAAATATGTGTTTTTTAATAATAAATTGAATTTGGTTAAAAAAATAATTATTGAATAATCAATGTATAATTTAAATGTTTTTTAATAGATGAACCTGAATTAATTTTTTTTGAAAAACCTAGGAGAATTTTAATTTTGGAAAAAATTATTTTAGAATTTTAGACTCTAAAATGTAAAATAATTTTCTTAAAATGAACTTCTTAAAAATTTAATTGATTTATGATGAATTTTCTTCAATCATTTATTTCAATGTTTATATTTTTAAAATTGTCAAGATCTCTCGATAGATCAACTTATGAATCTAGGAGAGACCATGGGAGAAATTTTTTAAAATATATCAAGCTTTCATCCCATCACCCTTAAGCTACCATAAACCTCTATACAAGTGGATGTAAGAGAAACCCGCTTTAATTGATCCCAAATCCTTCATTAACTGATTGCACAAATCATTTTTAACTTACCAGGGCAATTACCTTTAACCTACCATGCATGAGACAACATATATTATAATAATTCCAGTGGTATTCAATCTTTTTAAAATGAGGGACAAACGAATATGGGAGGAAGATGTACCATGTTGATGCCACCTGAGATCATCTAGTTAAAAAAATACTTCCCAATCTCTATTAGATAAAATCATAGTAGGATATGATCCTAGTATCACAAATAAATACAAATTGATATTAATATGATTCACATGAATTGAGGATGATGATCACCAAGTATGAAATTTAGAATCACTAACAATGGAGTGCTTTAAATTGAAGAATACATACGCAAAATAAAGGCCATACAAGATTTCAAAAATGACCAAGTTGGATTGACATGACTGAGAGGATATCAGATAAGAATGAAGCTCAAATGAGAATCCTGGACATTGATTTAGGATTGATGATGAAAAACTATAACTTGAGTTGAATTTTTCATCGAATCCATATTAAGAGTATCTATTCAGTCTATATGAGATTGACTGGGTGAGTGATTTTTATTGAGTTTCACACTCACTGTGGCTTATTGAATGAGAAAATGATGAACATTTAAAAGATATGAGATGGAATCAATTTTGATGCGTTTTATTGGATCTTGTTTTATTATAGGATTTCAAATAAGATGGACGAGTCCTACAATATCTTCGATGCATTGACTATGATTCCTATGGATGATATAAGAAAATATATTCAAAGAAATTCATATATGGATGGAACCATGTACATCTTCAAGCGCTTGTCCTGGATTTCCATGGTGTAGTATCGATCCATGTACAAACCGACTTTACCATTTTTAATCCCAGTGGACTCAAGGTAGTAACTACTGATCAAATATTTTAACATCATAAAGTCTCTAAAACCTCACCACACTAACAACATGACATAAAATCCTTGCATCGATTAAACTTGTCATCTCACATTTTGTTGGGGATGAAACAAATCACTTCTGGGATAATTATGTAGTAGTGACAAAATATTTTGAGAATTTATAATCTAAATAAATCACCAAACTAAATAACATGAGATAAATTGAGATTTAGGTTCTAAAAATCCAATGCATAAGATAAAATAACCATTGGGAAAATATAAAATATCCAGTAAGTATAAGAGAGTAAAAAATACAAGTAATACCCAAACATTAATTAGAATTAGAGCATAGAAAAAACTATATGATAAACCAAACCTTGAATGTACCGAATGCCTTTTTTATTTATTTATTCTTGATAATACAAAATTTAAGGGTTGAAGGGGAACCCTTACATGGCCTGTAGGATTCGTGAAATTACAGGACCCAATGGTCTTAGAGGAATTCATCCAGACTATGAATACTTGTAACTGCCCCTCCATAGCGTCTGCATTGTGGTCAACTCTCCACCTTTACATGGATAATCATCTATCAATCCTATATAGATTTGCACAATCCTAGTACTGATAGAAAATTCTATACCCTCTTATTATTCCAAATCCTATATATCTATTTTTGAGAATGTGCCTACTCTGAATCCTCCACAAGAACTTGTTCCTTGTATAATTTTTCTAGTTTGCATTTGAAAATTAGGTGGTGTGAAGTCCTTTAGGTGGACCAAAGGCCTTAAGGTGGATGAATGGACTTAAGGTGGACCAAAAGGCTTACTGATGTGAAGGCTTGGGTGGCCTGAAGGCCTTATCTACTCTAGGTCCAAACCGGTGGCCAAAAGGTGAATTGTTCCGGCTACTACAGGACTGAACAGTACCTACTATAGTAACTGCAATAGTGCCTACTACAATACCATCTACAATACTGCTATAGTAACTTGAAAATATTCCTCTAACTGGATTTTAAACTGGGTCACATGGATGCACATGAAGAGTACTCACCAACTAGGTTGTGGCTCATGTGCTAAACCACACCCCAATACGACTCCTTCACATCTCCGATAGTCATCGCATGATGATATTTCATCCTTCGATGTTCAAAAATGAACTTATAAAATTGCTGTAATACATCAGATATGTTGTTACCTAACCTAATTTTCTCTTCTCACTACTTCCCCACACTCAGAAATTGATACTATCCATATATCTTCATGAGATAGATTTATCCTATATCTCACCATTTATTTACTACCCCTGTTGGATCTTTTATAGTAATGTGAAGGCCTCTATAATCTAGCATTCATTAGGTTCAGAATCTAAACAAATTAGGATTAAACTAATCACTGTTTTTTTAATTTTTTTTGAAAATATACAAGATTTATGTCTTATTTATAACATTTTTATTAAATTTGAAAAACCCTAAGATGAACCTAAAAAATTCCCCATTCATCCCTTCAAAGAAATATTACTCATCCAAAAAATATAGTTGGAAAGAAAAGTGGTTTGTATCACACAAGCCATAAATCTCTAAAAAATATGACATCACCCTTTTGAACCACTCATAGAAATATGATATCTCACCATAAAAAAGAAACCCAAAATGCTGAAATATTCATCATATCTGTGTCTTAACTTTCCTAAAGAATAAGAATAGAACAAACACATAGATCCCCCATAATAGTGATTTTCAAATAATTTGGAGTACATTAAAAAACATATTTCTCTATCTACTCAACATTCTTCGAGTAGTTTGTAACTCTCAACACATTACCTTTATATTTTATTTTAATTTGTTTTTATGTTGTGAAACTATATAATGTAATAGAATTTGGTTTAAGAACTAAAAACCATAACCTAAAATTATTTGTCTTCTAAACATTTTTCATCATAGTAGATGGTCTTCGACTCATTTTCAATGACTATACATGCCATAAATATGAAAAAGTATTCTTCATAACTACATTTTACAATTCATTTCAAACTTTTACATCTTTCATGTAATGTGCGTTATCCACTATTCCTCATGTATATAGCATCAGTCCTCTAGGAAATGTACATATTCAATTTCCAAAGAAACTTTTGAATCAATAATTATCAAGAGTACAAGAAGAAAACAAATTATGTTGTATTTATGGCAGGTGTCACACATTCTTCAGAATCCTTATACAACTACATTTTTAATGATACAAATATCACCAAGACAAATGAAACTAATAGAATATCTATTTTCTGAATTCATTATACCATAGTTGTCTTCTTCATATGAAGAACATAATTTCCTCTTCAGTGTAATATGGTAAAATGTTGCTAAACCAACCTCCTATTTATTGTAAATATAAGACATGTGACAATCGATACTAAATAAAAGTAAATCACCATCACCGTGTATAAGACTTATGTCAGTTTCTTGAGAATTGGTTTCATGTGTATTCTTTTTCTTCCTTAAGATTTTTCAAACTCTAGAAATTTCCCTATACATTAACCTCTTTATCATAAAATAATCACCTAACATTTATTCTTATCTTCGACTAAACTCTCTGATTACCATGTCAATCTATCAAAACTATAATAGAACTATTACCTTAATAATAACCATTAATAGTCTTTTTCCTATTCTCTTTTATCCACAATGATGAAATCATATCTCCAACTTGAGGGTGTATTTATTGAAAAGAAATGTGTTAATGAGATTATCATATGAACCTCATAATGAACCCATAATAAGAAAATCATTGTCTTCATATTCCATTTCAATCGGTACCTCATTACCTTTTTTCTAGATGTTGACAACCATTGAAGAATTATCCCTCATATGTTTGGTGAACATGTCTATATGGATACCTAAAAATAAATTATCTGACATTCACAAATGATATGATCATTTTTTAGATATAAACAATTGTAAGAGATTTTGATTTATACCTTCTTTCAAGTTTAAACCATATCTCCTTCAGATCTATCAGATTCAACACCTCCTATAGTGTATTATCACCCAAATACAATAGGATTTTTCTTTTTTTCAAATTATTCATATCATTCCAATCACTAATACTCATCATATATGGTTTCTCTAATTTTTTCATTATTTCATTCATTATCATCTCATGAACCAAAATATTGTTTACCCAATAGTACCATAGTGTAAAATCATTTTACCTATTAAACAGTTATATGTTCTAAGAAAAAACATGACCTAAAGAACCCATATCCAATTCTAAAAAATGGATAAATCCCTTTGATATAAATTTTGGGTGAGGAAATGTATCATTTCTGGGATCATTATTCAATTGTGACAAAATATATTGATAATTTCCAATGAAAATGAAGTGTAAAATGAAATAATAGGAAATTAATTAAGACCCATATTTTGACATGTAAAAACACTCGAATGATGAGGTTAAAAATCCATAGGGAATATCCAAAATTTACATTAAGAATTAGAGATTACAAAATCAAAATAGTACCAAAACTTGAACTACAATTAGATCATAGAAAAATACATGTGAAACACTACACCCTAATATACCTCCTTAACATCTATGAAAATTGTCTTGTGATAATACTTCAGCATTTGATGATCAAAACCAACCACATTATTTCATTGAAACACCTCAAATAATCCATTTCACAACCCAATTTTCACTACACGATGTTACCACCAATAAAAAACCACCACATAAAATATATACGCACAAGGTGGATTGATTTTACATATCAAATTTTATCTAATACCCAATATTTTTCCTTTATAGGTGTGTGAAGGGATATATAATCTCTCAAGCATTGGGTTCAAAATTCAAAGAAAAAAAGGATAAAACATGTCACCATTTTTAAAACTGTAAGCTGCCAAATCAATGAGCCTTATTTCAAATTCAAAACATTATCATCAAATTTTAAAATACATGGGATAAAACTAAACAAATCCGTTATTCCCACTCAAAAACCATACCTAGTTCTGGACAACATTATTTAAATAAATGCAGAAAAATGAAATCAGTCCCAAAATCGAGGACCCGATGTACTAAGCCAAGTGTCCACTATTCTTAAAATTCATCCCATACACCATGTGATATATACATTACCTATTCAAAGGTGTCACCAATATTTATCTTTATACATAATGGTAAAATAGGAGTGTAATTATCTATGTAATGGTAGTTCACTATCTACACCAATATCAGGAAAAAAATTATAAAGATATATAAATATAACATGGGACATGCACTGGTTACATAAAAGTAATATGAAAAGTATGTTATCTATGTAAAGATGTATTTTGATATGAATTACCAATGTGAAGGTAATAAGAAAATCTAGGAGACTCATAAAGGTATTATAGGATTTCTAAAACTACATAAAAGACATCTATGATTTACACAACCTGTGAAAAGGTAATGAAAGAGTTGTAAATGCTAAATATAGCTAACATGAACTGAGTCCCACAATGTAAATGTGATTAGGTGATGTGTAAGGGTAAATTGAATTTTTAAATACTTATATAGGTACTTCAATTAACAATGTTAAGATAAAATGATTTTTTTTTCTACATAAACATGAGCTAATCTACTACAGTCGATTAGATTTGAACTTGTAGTCAATTTAGACTTGTTCATGTGTTTGATCACATGATGTTGATTTGGAGTTATTAATATGGTTGATCATCGAGGTCTTCATGTGATTGATCCATGTTAAGGCATGTAGTCATTCCATTTCTGTTATTGATGTAATGATACATTTAATGATTCCATTAATTTTTATATTTTAGTGAAATGAAATCTTATGTTTCTAGGTATGATGTTACCAAATTAAAAATAAGATTCACAAAGCTTAACGTTATCCAGATAAGTTATTGAATAAGGGAGTAAGTCATAATAAAAAGTGTATATATTCAACTTAAATTCATTTTATTATGATGGAAATATAAAAACAAAGACATCACCATGACACTGTTATTTTTTATGGTTGTTTTGGTTACAATTTTGTAAATCTGGCCCACCTGTGAGAAATAGTGAGTTGAGCGACATCATAACTTATACTATTCTATTTCCTCAATTAATTTGGAGGTCTATATATTTTAAATTCATTTATATACAACGTGATTTGAGGAGATAATGGATTCATGGTTATTCACATACCACGTGGAATAAATTTTCAAGTCTCCAGGAAATTCAAAAATAGGTTTAAATGAAAAAATAATTGATCCACTTGGAAATTTGATGACTCAAGAAGAAGGAAAACCTTATAATATTTCATTTAATATTAATTTTTATATAATATTATAGAATAAATGAGAATAATATTCATGATATAATTAAGAATATGATTTCTTTAGGTATTTAAGAAGTTGTTGTTGAGAATATTGAGAACTAAAATACATTATGTGATATATTTGTGAGAGCACGATACATAACAACATCTAGGGAAGATATGAAGTTGACACTAAGATACATTATTATATTTTGATCCAAATTATCCCAGAAAATTGAGAATAACATTTTCACTGAAGATCTGATAGGAGTTTTGGGACTTATTTCATGAATATTGATATTGAAGACATATTTAAAAATATTCTTTAATAGGGGTTCCTTATACATAACACTAGACCATACTCTAGCCCAATAATTTGACTAAATAATAAATATGGATGGTGGACAAGGTGCATGGATTGACAAGAATTAAATATTTTCGACATGAGGGATAAATAACTAATTCCATTAAAAATGGAGTTTATAGATGGGTTTTATAGAGGGTAATACTTCACAAAGGTGGATTTTAAATTAGGTTTTCACCAAGTATATATGAAAGAGGAATATATTGGGAATAATATATTCACAACACATGGGGGGAATTATGAATAAAATTTTATGCCTTTCCGATTGAATAATGATCCTACAACTTTCCAAGGTACTATGAATGTGGTATTTTGGGATTTTCAAAGGAAGAGTGTTTTGGTGTTCTTTAATGACAATATTGTTTATATATAGACATGGAATAAACAACTATATAATGTGTGAAAATTTCTAAAAATGATGGAATACAATGAACTATTTTTAAAAAATAAGTGTTCCTCTAAAATGAGTTCTATAGAGTATTTAGGGAATATAATTTTAATGACCTGAAATTTCGGTGGGAATTTTTTTCTTAAATGCATGGGAATTTTATGAGTCCTAGAAAATAGAAAGTTCTTGATTCCAAGACCCGGTGTGCTCAGAATCAAATTCTGAAGTTTTTTTTTCGGGTATGTTCAGTAAACATACGAGCGAGATTTTATAACTTTTGATCCAGTGCTCGGAATCGAATTCCAAGGGCACCATTGAACTCGAAGCGTCGGTGATTGATTAGTGAGACCTTCACTACAATTGCGTTTTAGCGTGTTTGGAAGTTAGTTTTCTAGGTTTCATGGAAAAAATTAAATAAAAATAAGTGATAGGTTATTTATATTTTTGGTGCTTAAAGTCTATAAGTGGTGGTTGGAGGCGAGGGCCACCACACCATAACCCCCCATTAGAGGTTATGGTGGTGGGTCCCACCTACACATAACCTCCCTTGGGAGGATATTTTTCCACCGGGGACCACCTGTGCGTGTAACCCTTGTAACTCTTAGTCTACTCTCATAATTGTGCCAAAACTCTCTTCAATTAATTGAAACTCTCCACCTCCCTTATTTTGAATTTGAATTTTTAATCCATTCCACCGGAATTAAATTAAATGATTTGTCACATCTAATTAATGACTACTCTTGTGTTGTTGTGCCACAAAAATTATATATGACTTCCTATATTATTTTGGCATATCATTCTTTGGTGGAAACATGGGAGAATCCCTGTAGAAGTATCCTCTCCAAGTAAGAACAATCGCTCGTGAAGAACGCCTCTTCCTTCCAACGAAGAACGTGAAGAACGCCGACGAAGTCCTCCATTATTCAACTTCTTCCCTGGACGACTTCTTCCTTATTCTACTAGAACAAATGAGGGAGCACCATCTTTGAAGAACGCCGACGATGCCATCCTCGGTTACCCTCTTTCCCGATGTCGACGAATCGGTGCAGCCATTGTGCGACTTCGTCAACAATTAACCACAAGCGAGGTAGTGGTTGATTTGTGATTGAGTTTTACTCTCTAATCTTCATCATTTGTGTTCTCATTGAGGATGAATGATATCACCTTAACTTGGAGAGCTCGGGCCACACAAACACTGCCCGACCCCCTTGTTGTTTGTTCATGAATTTTAATGATGGAGGCAGAGCATCGGTGACCGACGTCGGACCATCCGCAAAAGAAATCCGTACGTGAATAATTGTGGGCTGCACCTGTGCTGGTGGGTCACGGTGCCGTCACACCGTGACAGAGAGGAACGTCAGCTAGGTGTGCCAGGACGGATGAAGAGGTGCGGCGCCGTCGCACCACATGGTGGAGCCGAAGCCTGCGACCAGCTCGGGCTGCGGCGATGGAGGTGTACGGCGTTGTCGCACCGCATGGAGTCTAGTAGAGGGCCACGGTCATCCATGCCGCGAAGGAGGGGCGCAGTGCCATAGTACCTCACCGGTGATGCGGGACCGCGGCCAGGGCGGGCCGTGTTGAAGTGGTGCGGCACCGGCGAGCCACACCGGACCCCAGAACGGGCTGGCCGTTCGGCCAGCCGGATGAGGCGGGACCCCTCAGGCCACACGATTACTATGTTGGCATACCATGCGCTGGCCATTTCAGAAGGAAGGGGGTGTAACCCACCATGTGTGGCCAGTGGGCCATACGGGCTAGCCGCCAGCCACGCGGGACATCCGCTAGCCACGCGGGCCAGCCGCCAGCCATGCGGGCCAGCGAGACGGCCGAGGTTCCCTCTACCTAGATGCCCTCGGCTGGGCCATCCACGGCTGGGCCACCCTCAGCCGGGCCTCCCCTAGGTCGGGCCACCTTTGGCAGGGCCACCTTCGGCCAGGCCGCCGTCGGTCGGGCCGCCCTCCGGCCGGGCCGGGAAACCTCTTTGGGCAGGGCCGTCCCCTCGACTCAGGATGTTTGCTCGGACTGAGTCAGAACCATAGACCGGGTCAGACCATGGTTCAGACCGGGTCGGGCCGGGTCAGTCCGACTGGGTCGTACCAGAACCAGACCCGCTATGACCATTTACACCTTTTAGCCGCATCATGGCCATGGGTGTCCGATCGATGAATCATATGTAGCGATGGAAGACATGGAGAGAGAATATTCTTTTGGAATACTACACGTGAGGTTGGGACACAGTTAGGGTATGGCCGAGTTGATTTTAGTCTAAAAACAAACTAGACCCCTGGAACATAAATGCCAATCACTCACAGACCGGGTGTCTGATTGATGCGCCGTCTGTCGCGTTGGGTTCCTTATGATGAGATGGAACTATGTGATTTATCAAATCAAGACTTCTTGGTAGTTGATGTATTGAAACATGGATCGAGGAGCGGAACATCCCAGAATCGAGCATGCTTTGTGCGTGAACCCTATGGTTGGCTGCGACTGAGATGATAGGATCCTATGTGAACCTACTACTATACCATGATCCTTAGTGGGTTCGACGGTGAAGATACTATACCAGGATCCTCCATGGGTTTGATAGTGATGATACTGTACCAGGATCCTTCATGGGTTTAACATCGATGACTTCTATACTGGGATCCTCCGTGGGTTCGACAACGCTGATACTGTTCCATGATCCTACGTGGGTTTGACAGAGGAGATAATTCAGAGGCTACATCTAATCATCTCTACACCTCTTCACGAGTTATATACCTATGTGATATGAGTCTTGTCATTGAGTTTTTATCATCGAGATGATTGAATTTACTTTCTTTGTGGACTGGGTTGTGCTTGGGCTTGAGAGTTGGATCCAGACTGTGACTGATAACTTAGGTATATGTATGGGAATATACCTAAGTAGGGTTGGTTTATACTTAATGATAGTATCTTTCTTATTTGGTTTATCATTAGTGGATTCTGGGAGACCATCAGGGGTCTTGGGGTCCCCTAGTAAGTATTGTTATACTCACCCCTGCATGGGCTTCGCCCGCACCTTGTTGTGTTCTGTGCAAACGACGGTCAGTAGTGATCGAGGCTGAGGGTGAAGGACAGAAGGATGCTCAGAGCTGGACTAGATTAGACATACCTCAGGGACGAGTTGTTCGAGATCTACATGTACCCTTCACGTTGGATTCCCTAGTGGATGATCTAGGATATGTTTTCCATTTTTACTTGTAATTCTACTTATTGTTCAGATAGGTTTGTATACTGGCCCACATACTTTCATCACACCTTTCTTTACAATTTTAGTACTTTTTGCTTCTACTAATTGAGTTAAGAATTTGAGTGTTACAGGTTCGAAGGCAATGCCTTCAATTTTATTTGGGATTCACTTTTGGTTCTAGTCACTAGCCCCTGGCCTATCGAAGGCAGGCTTGGGGTAGTCACGGCATGAGCCCCAAGGACGGGTCGTGAAAAATTGGTATCAGAGGAGTCGGTTCTACTGTAGAACTTGGACTCTGATTATTTTAAAAGCAATATTGTTTAGTGTTTTGTGTGTGGTTATGAGTTTAGGGATTCCGGTGTTGGTGCGGAGGCCGATGTATCTATAGAGTAGGACTCTGACTTCTGATTTCCGACTAAGTGCGTGAAAACACTGATTTCATGTGTGTTTCCTTTGAAAATTTTTATTCGTGATTACTTTTTGTTAGCTCACCAGGTATATTTTTGACCATGACAGACCTGTTTCATTTCATAATAGCCCCATGAAGGTATCCAGCTAGGTTTCTGAGTTTCATATGGGATGGTAGCCCACCGAGTGATGAGGCCTCAGTATAGGGCCCCATCACAGCGGAGGTACCAGGGGTAAAACTACCCACTGGGCCACCGATACCACCAGCTCCAGTAGAATAAAGTGCACACCATCTGAGTCCATTGCATGAGTTCCAGGGCCAGAGACCACCCAGGTTCTGGGAAGAGATGGACCTACATGCAGCAGAGGAGTGGCTGGAGGCTCTTGTGAGAGTTTTCATATTGGTAGGGACACCCGCCGACCTCATGGTGACACTTTCTGCAAGTCTACTGCATGCAGTAGCAGGAAGATTGTGTAGCCTGATGCTCCGGGTGCATGATGAGGCATCACTACTTTGGGTAGAATTTGAGAGTCTCTTTTAGTCAAATTTTGTTCCATCCACCCTTTGTGAGGTGCAGATTAAGGAGTTACATCATATGCAGTAGGGCGACATGACAATAGCTCAGTACTCAGCGAGTTTCACTGACCTCTCGCGCTTCTCCACAGATATGGTACGAGTCCCATTCTTTTGGGCTCAGACCTTCGAGTAGGGACTCAGGCATGAGATCAGGGCTTCGATGATCTCCTTTAGCATCCAATATATGCGGGGGTGCTAGAGAGAGTGCCTCTTGTGGAGAGATTGTTTTTGCTGTGCAGACACCAGTAGTGAGAACCACCATAGAGTGACTTGTAGCGGATTCTTTTGGAGTCAGCAATAGAAAGATGTCTCAAAGGTCCAAGCGGACTCAGCCCTATGGTGGGCGACCCCGGGATATAGGTTCGGTTGTGTAGGGAACACGAGACAGAGCCATCAATACAAGGAGCATGCAGTACTATGCATGCGGCGGGCAGAGTCACATGGCTCGTGATTGCCTGACCCTCCATGAAGATGAGCAACAGACAACAGAGGGACCTCCCAGGCAGAGTCAGAGGTTCGACCATGGTGGTGTGCCGGGAGTATGTGGACATGTCATTGAAGCTGGCCAAGAAGCAGGTTGTGGACAACTTTTTGAGGCCCTACCACCACCACCACTAGGAGGTCCACCCCGACCATAGGGAGATGGCAGATAGGGGCCAACTCAGCTCTAGGTAGTCGTGGCCTATGACCACGGTGAACCTGAGATGATTCGATGTACTATTTGTGTCTACTCCTACCTTGCAGCAGTACTTATAGAAATTGGTGTGAGTCATTCTTTTATTTCAGCTGCCCTCGTTCAGATCTCGGAGATTCCGACGGAGCCATTGGCACGATCCTTATGTCTAGAGACTCCTACGAGAGCAGACTCAATGATTACGAACTAGTTCCTGTAGTGTGAGCTTATTCTAATAGGTTAGAGCTTCTGCTGGGATCTCCTCGTAGCAGCGTCATGGCCTTACGACATCATATTGGGTATGGACTGGTTATCCATAGTTCATGCTCAGATTGACTGTATTAGGCCGAAAGTGTGGTGTGTCTGTGAGGATGGGATGCAGTTTATCTTCACCGGCAAGAAGGGAGCCTTTGCAGTGTAGGATGGACTAACCTAGAGGAGGGGGTAGCTGATCACACATCAGTTGGTGGGCCTCAATCTTAGAGTAGTTGATGTGCAGAGTAAGAGTTTTTCTGTTTTGGTGGATTAGTATGCAGATGTTTTCCCTGACGATGTTACAGGACTACCTCCTCGCAGAGAGGTGGACTTCTACATTGACCTGTACCCGGGGATGACACTGATATCTACTCTAGCATATCAGATGGATCCCACCGAGCTTCGTGAGCTGCGGGTATAGCTGGAGAACTTACAGGGGAAGGGATTTATCCGACCCAGTGTATCACCCTGGGAATCCCCAATTTTGTTCGCTAAGAAGGTGGATGAGAGCTTGCGTCTGTGTGTTGATTATCGGCAGCTGAACCAGGTGATGGTGAAGAACAAGTAACCACTCTTGAGGATTGCTGACCTCTTTGATCAGCTCAAGGGAGCATGATGGTTCTGGACGGTAGACCTCAGGTCAGGATATCACCAGCTCAGAGTTCGAGATGATGATGTGAAGAAGACGACCTTCAGGGGTCAGTATGGAAACTATGAGTTCTTGGTTATGTCCTTCAGCATAACCAACCCTCCAACGGTGTTCTTGAGTCTCATGAACAGGATATTCCAGCCTTACCTTGATCGCTTTGTCATAGTATTCATCGACGACATACTGATCTACTCGTATAATGAGGAAGAGCATGCCTACCATTTGTAGGTAGTATTGGACACACTCCGAGAGCACCCAATTTATGGCATGCTCTCGAATTCCCAGTTTTGGATTCGAGAGGTTAACTTATTGGGACACGTCATCTCGAAGGCTAGAGTTGCAGTGGATCTAGAAAAGTTTGAGTCAGTGCTTACTTGGGATCCACGCAGGAGTGTGACGGAGGTACAAAGTTTTCTGGGACTGGCTGGGTAATAATGGAGATTTGTGCCAGACTTCTCTAGAGTTGCAGCACCGCTTTCAGCATTGACGAAGAAGGGGAAAACTTTCATGTGGTAAGAGAGATGACTGTAGAGATTTCAAGAGTTGAGGTAGAGATTGACTAGTTAACCCATCTTGAGGCTAACAGAGGAGGGCATTGGGTACATAGTTTACGGTGATGCATTAGGGACCAGACTCGGGTGTGTCCTAATGCAATAGAGAGCAGTGATCACATATGGTTCTCGAAAGTTGAGACATCATGAGTAGAAATATGCTACCATGACCTGGAGTTAGTTGCAGTGGTCTTGACCTTGAATATGTGGCGACACTATCTTATTGGAGAATGCTTTAAGGTCTACTCTGACCTCCAGAGTCTCAGGTATATCTTCTCTCAGATGGACCTGAACCTGAGACAACGGTGATGGCTTCAGTTCCTCGAGGACTATGACTTCGAGATAGTCTATAATCCTGGGAAGGGGAATGTTGTAGCAGATGATCTCAATAGGAGATCAGGAATTCAGATGCTAGGAGAGGTGATAGAGCAGCTGGCCGCGTTGCAGATATCCTTTGTGGATCAGGATAGAGCATACTTTCTACAGTCTCTTACAGTCACACCTCCACTTCTTCAGAGATTTAGGGAGGCACAACGCGGGGAAGTTGACTGTGAGACTCTACATGCTCAGATATCCACTGGTCAGGCACCTAATAGATTTTATGAAGGTGGGGAGCACATCATTCTTTTCAGAGGATGTACCATGGTACCAGTTGCACTTCAGGAGGAAATATTGAGGGAGTTCCATGCATCTCCTTTAGTGGTACATCCAGGTGTGGCGATGATGTATTAGGACCACCGATGATAGCACTGGTGGCCAGGTATGAAGAAGGTTTTAGAAGATTTTGTCTCATGATTCCTCAATTATCAATAAGTGAAGGGGGAGCACCAGGTTCCCACAGGATTGGTACAACCCTTAGAGTTCCCAGAGTGGAAGAAGGATATGATATCCATGGATTTCATAACGGGACTTGCACGTAAATCAAGGGGACAAAACTCTATCTGGGTGATTGTCGACTGACTCACCAAGTCAGCCCATTTCCTACCAATCAGAGAGCATGGTTCAGTAGAGAGCATGTGACACCTCTATGTACAAGAGATTGTACGACTTCATGGTGTTCCATCGACGGTCATCTCCAATTGAGATGTTCATTTCACTTCTTGGCTATGGAAGGGGTTGTAGGAGGCTTTCGGGATGTTGATTTGCTTGAGCGACGCCTTCCATCCTCAGACGGATGGTCAGATAGATAAGACCATTCAGAGTCTTGAGGATATGCTCCGTGTATGCGTCCTCGACTTTGGTCGGAGCTGGGAGGATCACCTACCCTTGGTAGAGTTTTTTTATAACAAAAACTACCACTCCACCATCAGGATGACACCATAAGATGCTCTGTACGACTGACCATGGTGATCGACTCTCTCCGGGACTGACCCAGGGGAGTCATCACTTGTAGGACCGGAGATGGTGAAGGCTACGACAGAGAAGGAGAAGATCATCTAGGAGCAGATGAAGACTACACGGAGTAGGCAGAAGACCTTTGCTGATAGGAGATGGAGACCATTGGAGTTTGAGGATGGTGACCACGTCTTTCTATGGGTCTCACCTCAATGAGGTATATGAAGATTTGACTGAGGCGGAAAGTTATCTTTGTGATTCATCAGACCACTCCAGGTCCTCAGCATAGTAGGCAAGGTGTCTTACCACATGGCTCTTCCACCTCAGTTGCACCAGGTGCACGATGTATTCCATGTATCTCAGCTGAGGAGATATGTGCACGACCCGTCCCACATCATCAACCACTTGGAGCTAGACATCGATGACTGGGTGACTTTCATGGAGGTCCTAGTGGAGATTGAGGATCTACAAGAGCGGGTACTACATGGATGGTCGATTCCTCTAGTGCACGTTCGCTGGCAGCACGAGAACCTCCAGGAGAGAACATGGGAGTGAGAGGCTCATATACAGGCTCCGTACCCCCATTTGTTTCCTTAGTGTGGGTTGTAGCTGATGGGGACATAAAGCTGTGAGGTGGGGAGAATGTAAAGACCTAGAATTTCTAAGGAATTTTTTTTCTTAAATGCTTAAAAATTTTTCAAGTCCGTGAAAATTGACGACGCTTGATTCTGAGGCCCGGTGTGCCCGTAATCAACTTCTGAAGTTTTTCTCGGGTATGTTCAGTAAACATATGAGTGAGATTTTATAACTTTTGAACCGGTGCTCAGAATCAAATTCCATGGGCACCGTTGAACTCGTAGTGTCGGTGATTTCTTAGTGAGACCTTTACCGTAGTTGCGTTTTAGGGTGTTTGGAAGTTACTTTTCTGGGTTTAATGAAAAAAGTTAAATAAAAATAAGTGATAACTTATTATTATTTTTGGTGGTTAAAGTCTCTAAGTGGTGGTTGGAGGCGGAGGACACCACACCATAACCTCCCATGAGAGGTTATGGTGGTGGGGCCCACCCACACATAACCTCCCTCGGGAGAATATTTTTCCGGTGGGGACCACCCGGGCATGTAACCCTTGTAACTCTTGGTCTACCCTCATAATTGTGCCTAAACTATCTTCAATTAATTGAAACTTTCCACCTCCCTTATTTTGAATTTGAATTTTGAATCCATTCCACCGCAATTAAATTAAATGAGTTGTCACATTTAATTAACAACAACTGTTGTGTTGTTGTGCCATAAAAATAATAGTGAACTTCCACTATTATTTGGCATAGCATTCTTTGGTGGAAACATGGGAGAATCATTGGAGAATTATCCTCTAAACTAAGAACCATCGCCTATGAAGAACACCTCTTCCTTACAATGAAGAACGTGAAGAACGTCAGAGACGTCCTCCTTTCTTCGACTTCTTCCTTGGACGTATTCTTCCTTCTTCTACGAGAACAATGGAGGGAGCACCATCCTTGAAGAACTCCAATGATGCCGTCATAATTTACCCTCTTTCCTGACGCAAATTAATCGACACTTCTATTCCGTGACTTCGTCAACAATCAAAGACAAGCAAGGTTGGGGTTGTTTTGTGATTGGGTTTTACTCTCTGTTTTTCATCATTTGTGTGCTCATTGAGGACGAATGATATCACCTTAATGTGGAGAGCTCGGGCTGCAAAAAAACGGCCCGAACCCCCCCTTGTTTTTTGTTCTTGAATGTTAATGAAGGAGGTGAGCATCGGTGACTGGCATCGGACCATCCGCAAAAGAAATCCATACGCAAATAATTGCACGTTGCGGAGGCATCAGAGCGGCGCGGTGCCGTCGCACCATGGAGGAGAGGAACCGCAGCCAAGAGGGCCATGTCGGATGAAGAGGCTCGACGCCGTCACGCCATGTGGTGGACCCGAAGTACGTGGCTAGGTCAGGCCGCAATGGTGGAGGCACACAGTGTAGTTGCGCCGCGTGGAGGCCAATAGAGGGCCGCAGCCAGCTGGGCCGCTGCGGTGGGGCACAACGACGTCGTGCAGTGCCGATGATGTGGGAATGCAGCCAGGGCGGGCTGCGATGAAGCGGCGCGGTGCCGTCACACTGCGCCAGAGCCCAGAACCAGCTAGCCTTTCGGCCAGCCAGATGAGGTGGGACCATTCGGGTCCCGCGGTTACCCGACCGGTGCACCATGCACCGGTCATTTCGAAAGCCAGGGGAGTGTAACCCCCATGCATGGCCAGCTGGTCACGCAGGCCCGCCGCCAGCCATGCGGACCTGCCATCCATCCAGGAATCCCTCGGCCAGGCCTCCCACGGCTGGGCCACCCACTGTCGGGCTGTCCTCGGCCGGGTCTCCCTCGGTCGAGCCGCCCCTCATCCAGGCCGCCTTCGGTAGGGCCAACTTCGGCCGGGCTGCCCCTCGGGCTGGGCTGCCTCTTTAGGCAGGGTTGTCCCCTCGGCTAAGGACATTCCCTCGGACCGAGTCGGCACCATGGACAGGGGCAGGCCGGGTCGGTCCGACTGGGTCAGACCAGACCCAGACCCACTATGGTCATTTACACCTTTTAGCCGCATCTTGGGCTATGGGTGTCCGATCGACGAACCGTCTGCGGTGATGGAAGTCTTGGAGCGAGACGATTCTTTTGGAAATATCCACTTGAGTTTTGGATGCAGTGGGGGTATGGATGGGTTGGTTTGAGCCTAAAAACTAACTGGCCCCCTGGAACGGAAATGCCAATAACTCACAGACTGGGTGTCCGATTGACGCGCCTTCTATCTCATTGGGTTCCTTATGATGAGATAGAACTACAGGATACATAAACTCAAGTCTTTATGCTAGTTGATGTATAGAAACTTGGATCGAGGAGCAGACCCTCTCAAAATTGAGCGTGCTCTGTGCAGGAACCCTATGGCTGGCTATGACTGGGATGATAGGATCCTACGTGGGCCTACTACTATTCCAGGATCCTCCATGGGTTCGACAGTGACGATACCATACCAGGTTCCTCCATGGGTTTGATAGTGACGATTCTATACCAGGATCCTCCATCGGTTCGACAACGATGACTTCTGTATTGGGATCCTTTGTGGGTTCGACAGCACTGATACTATTCTAGGATCCTACGTGGGTTCGACAGATGAAATGATTCAAAGGTTACATTTAATAATCTCTAGCCCTCTTCACGAGTTGTATAACTGTGTGATTTGAGTCTTGTCTTTGAGTTGTTATCATCCAGATGATTTACTTTAATTAATTTATGGACTGGGTTGTGCTTGGCCTCGAGAGTTGGAGCCAGACTGTGACTGGTAACTTAGGTATATGTATGGGCATATACCTAAGCAGGGTTAGTTAAAACATCATGATTGTATCTTTATTCATTGATTTATTCTTAGTGGATTCTGGGAGACCTTTGAGGGTCTCTGGGTCCCTTAATGAGTATTTTTATACTCACCCCTACATGGGCTTCACCCACACCTTATTGTGTTCTGTGCAGATGACGGTCAGTAGTGATCGTGGTTGAGGGTAATGGACGAGAGGATGCTCGGAGCTGGACTAGATAGGACATACCTCATGGATGAGTTGTTTGAGATCTGTACCTACCCTTCAGGTAGGATTCCCCGATGGACGATCCAGGTTTTGTTTTTCCTTTTTACTTGTACTTGTACTAGTTGTTCAGATGCGTTTGTATACTGTCCCACTTACATTCAGCACACTGTTATTTTATATTTTATTACTTGTTGCTTATACTTCTTGAGTTTAGACTATGAGTGTTACAGGTTTAAAGGCAATGCCTTCCATTTTATTGGGGATTATCTTTTGGTGATAGTCACCAGCCCCTGGACTATAGAAGGCGGGCTTGACATAGTCACGACACTGGCCCCGAGGATGGGTCGTGATAATAATTTTAGGCAAAGGAGTTGTGATGGATCCCAAAAAACAATAGGTTTTAAAATTGTGTCATGATATGAGGAATGTGAAGGAAGTGTGTGTGTTTTATGTCAAATTGTATATATTTAAAAAATGTATCTAGTATTATAGAAAGATTTCAAGACCCCTCATGATCTTTACTAAGAAGTAAGAGTTTAAATAAACACCTGAAACTTAAGGTCCATTAAACACACATAAGAAAAACATAACAACTTACCTAGTTTTATGAATGTCATATTTCTCTAATAGATTTCCAATGTAGTATGATGATTTTGGTTTGGGAGTTGTAACTATGTTAACATAGGAAGGGATGCATCTTGCCTATTTCAATAAATAATTATTTGAAACAAAATTGGAATAAAAAATATATGAAAAAGAGTTTATTGATTTAGTACATTAATTCTAGCATTCAATATAATATTTTATGTGATGGAGGTTTTAGGTATACACATTTAATTAGATAATAATTTATTTTATTAGTAAAGGATTTGTTTCAATTGATCATCAGTGCATATAGGACAAGTTACTAGGATATGATTTTCTAGTGATTTACAAGTATGAGAAATTGAATATTGTAATTGATTTTTCATTAAGGGAGGAATGGGGAGGAGATTATACATACATAGAAATTTTGAAACCTAATTAGAAGGTGATTTATGTGTTGAAAGAAGAGTTCATGAAAGATTTTAGTTTTAATGCAATTATAGACGTGTTACAATGCAATTGTGATATAAAGCCAATATATTCTTTTGGAAATGGATTTTTATTCAATAAGAATCGATTTTACTTTGAAAAGTGTTTATATTTAATTCCAAATATATTAAAAAATTTATTGGACTAGTGTATCCTAATCGTTGAATTAATTTGGGAGAATCGTTTGTGGCCCATACTGCACACCATGAAATAACTCTCACCAGGCATTTTAGTAATGTTGACTCAATATAACAGAGCTAACCAGTGATACCGATAGGGAAATATAATAGTTAAATATTTTTCACCATTAAACTACAATAGCTTGGACTCTGGTGATGGTAGTACTATAGCTCCCAGGACTTCCTATAACCAGTTACTATAGCACAATGGACTTACTGTGTGATTGGTATCACTGTTTAACTGTCTTCTTTTTTATCTCATTTTAATCTAGTATGGATTTATTCTTGGGCCATGTAATTTATTGGGTCACATGTTCTTGTTATTCTTCCACATTTCATATTTTTATCCCTTTTCCTCTAATTCCTATGATCGTTTATCATTGTTGCCCCAAAATTTCTACTAATAACGGTATCAATGTTTTAGTTTAGAAGGTCAGGGTCAAATTTCCCAAATTGAACAATAGATATAGAATATGGGATGGTGAAGATAAATTGATTCTATGAAAATTAATTCAATTAATAGATGCAGAAGATCAAATACAATATTTATAAAAAAAATGTTTCACTTACTATTTTTGGGTGGGAAACAAATGGGGATAGATAAGATGGAGTGTGAGATACTAGATCTACATATTTTGTGAGATTTGTGCTATAAGTTGGAAAAAAACGTGAAGTTCATCATCAAAGAGGATAACACAATAGATGGGTTGATGAAAGATCTTGAGAATATGTATGAGAATAATTCTACATCAAAGAATGTGTAGAATAAATATGAACATGACTATAGAGATGATTGTTTTTTTGATCAGGTCGAAAAACTCAATACCATCATAATTCAATTGTCATCGGTGGGATCTACATTGGGCGATGAGGTATGTGTTATGGTTTTACTATCTTCATGACTTTATTGTAGGGAAAACACTGTAACCAACATGATTAGTCCTTTAGGGAATGAAATGTTTCTTCTTATTGATGTGCGATACCTGATCCTCAATAAAGATATTTACAAACAAGAATTGGACATATTTTATAGTTCCACTCTGAACATGGAATGAAGAGGTAGATACTTGAAATAAGATATTAAAATTAGATGATAAAAATAAAGAGTAATGACATGAGATAAGGTAAAGGTGCCTGTTCTAACCAAATGGATTTATCGGAAGAAAGGTCACGTTAACAAGGTGTGAAAAGAAAAATTGAAGGGCCTGAAAACAATGCATCAAACATGATAGCTAAAGGAAACAATGATTTGTTACTACTGAACATGAATATCCCTATAGATTCTTTGATTTTAGACTCATTTTAATCTTTTTATTATGCATCAAAAAAGGGTTTCTTAAAAAGTTATAATTATAGATATTTTGGAAAAGTGAATCATTTTGATGATGAACCCTTATAAATTTTGGAGAAGGGAGATGAATAGATTAAAACCAATAGTGGGAACTTGTTGCTTTTCTAGATTGTAAGGTATAATCATTAACTGAGAAAAAATATAATTTATTTTGGGAATCTTGATGATACATTTTTGGGTAAAATACTCACAAGTTATTTATGGAATATTATTAAGGGAGCTATATTCATAACTCGAAGAGTAAATAATAGAACCTTAAACAATATGGTAGATAATTGCATGGACATGTTTGAAATAAAAATTCTATTGGGGGTTCAAAACTATGGAACTACAAGATAATAAAAATGAGGGATAAGGGATAATGATGATCCAAATAAAAGGAATTATACTAGAGTTGATGTTAGTGGAAGTTTTCTAATGTGAATAATGTTCTTTGGAATGTAAATGATTGTATCCTTTGTAAAAGGAGGTAGAACACTGAAGGTCAGAAATCTCAAGTTGGTGAACAGTTATATTTTTAGAATTGCACCAGTACATGACCTTATAGGGCCATTATATTTTGTGACATTGACTTATGAACTGACATGGAATTCATGATTTTAATTTATTAAACCAAATCCATATTTGTTTAACAAGTTTTAGAAGTGAAAAAATATAGTGGATATTTTGTTAGAACAAAATCTAAAATGATTTTGGTGTTAAAATGGTGGAAAGTATGAAAATAATGAGTTCGGGTAATTATATTCTAATGATGGATTCTAATCGAAGAAGACTCTTCTAGGAACACCACAATATAAAGGTGTAGCTGAAAGGATGAACATGATAGTAAATGAATGTTCTAGGAGTATGAGGCAGCACTTAAGGTTATCCAAGACCTTATAGGTTGATGTTGTGAACGTGGAATAATATCTCATTAATAAAATTCCATATATACAAATAAGAGAATGTCTACCTAAGGTTATATGTTCAAAAAATGAGGTAATACAATCTTATTTATGAGCTTTATTTTTTGTCATATGTGCATATAGATTTTAATTCAAGGTAGAAGTTTGATGCTAAGTCCAAATATTGTTTCTTTATTGGATAATTTATTGAGGAGTTTGGTTTTCATTTTTGGTACAATAAGAACAAGATAGTAATAAAATCAAAGAGAATGATCTTTAATTAAGGTGTCACATAAAAGAACTATCATATAGCTAAACTTTATAGTGGGAATAAGAAATTAGAGTGCTTAATGTAATTATATCTTGAAGGTGTACCTGAATATATGACAGTGAAACCAGTGGATTTGATGAGATTAAAAAGTGGGAGCTGGCTATGAAGGAGGATATTTATTCAATACAAGATAACAATACATAGGAGTTGAAATATTTTCCAAAATAAATGAAAGAATTATATAAGAAATTGGTATACCAACTCAATGAATTACTTGATGGTAAAAGGAGGTACAAGTAAATTCCAATAGTGAAAGGTTTTTGAACAGAATGAATGTGTGGACTTCACTGAAACTTCCTCACATGTAGCGATGCTCACCACCATCTGGGAGGTTATTAGTATTAAATACTATATATCATGATATATTAAGTGCTAACATTTATTTGAATTAAAAAACCATTGATAAACAAGGTTACTTTTTCATCATTTACTAAAAGATGTCATAAAAGCACACCCCTATGAGCACTTTTTTTTGAGTACTGATAAAGGTAATTTTTTAACACTAATAAAGGGTGTCCTCTATCTGCACCATTTTAGCGTTCATAAAAGTTATATTTCATAAAAAATTATTTATCATTAAATATTTTTATATAATAATATATAAATATATTTATAATGATATAAATATAATATATTTTATTAAATATGATTTATATAAGACTAAATAGGCATTTACAATTAATATATAAGATATTTCATGAAATATAGATTTTAAAAAAACTAAAAATTACTATTAATTAATAATTTTCAAATTATTATAGAGTTACAGTCAATTAGTAACAATTAGAACACATAAAAACTCAATAAATTGATGAAAGATTGAAGAAAACTTAAAAACCTGGCATGAATATTAAACAACCATAACTTTTGATCTTGGTTTCTATTTGGGTTCTATCACCAATAGAATCAAATCTTGTAAAAAATATACAATATGGTTTCCTTTGAGGATCATATTTTGAATTCATTTTGAGTTCAAAAAGGCATGAAAGGCCACTAAAACTGAGTTTTTTTCAGGATACCTTAGTTTTTGAACATTTAATATAAACGCATCCTTACTTGAGGGCATATTTTTTACATTTTTAGTGAAGTATAAATTTAATCTAAATTATTACTATCATATTGATATTATAGTGTATAAATTTTATGTTTTTTCATGTTGTATTATTATTTATAATTAAATATATTCATATTTGTATACATCTACATATAATTAATCAACTGTACAAATAAATATTTAAACATATTTATATAAAAATGTATTTTTAGATATATAAACCATATGGAAATAAGTATTTATGGTTTATTTAATTTTAAATAAATAATTACACATTTTATTTACCTTATAAAAATGTACTAATATACATCTATACAAGAAATGTATATAAATATATGCATGTGATAATAATAAAAAATATTTATATGAATATTATAATATATGTAAATAAATATATATATGTATATATTTGTGTTTGTATGTGCGAAATATAAATATGTACAAATGTGTGAAAAGATGTGTGTGTATGTTTCTCTTTGTCAATATTATGTAAATACATCATAAATAAATGCTTTTGCATAAATATATAATTATCATTATATAAATATATAAATGTATTTATAAAAAATAATTATAAATACATTATATAATTTTTTATCTAAATATAAAATTATATGTAAATATTTATAAAATGTACACATAAATGTACAATATAAAGACATATTTTTAAAATGTTTCTAAAAAAAAGTATAAAAATGTTTATAATTATGTGAATAAATATTTAAATAAAAATCAATAATGTATATATATAGATACAGATAGATATATCATAAATTTATATAAAAATCGTGATGGTGGAGTGGTAAAGGCATTTGGCTTTAAAGGAAGAGGTCAGATGTTCTATTCTATGGGTAAGAAAAGTTAAATGGAAGGAAAATTACTAATAAAGGTTTTTGAAAGAGATGATAAAGGGGTTGAGATTGAGTAAGGCTATGGGATAGGCATGTGGGGGGGGGGGATTCTTGATAAATGGGGTATGATCACTAATAAAAGGAGTTTGGGTTGACTAAATTTTTTTCAAAAATAATTTTTAAATTTTATCAGTGTTAAGAAAGGGCTCCGATAAAGCTAAAATTTATCAGAACATTTGTTAGCATAGATAAAGGCCATGAGATTTTATGGTTTCTTATCATGTTAGTGTTTTTAGAACTAAAAATACTAATTTATAGTTATTTTAAAATCACAGACTGTAGTAGTGATTGTTGCATCAGAGGATTTACATATTGAGAAGCTTAATATAAAGACTAATTTCCTTTATAGAGATCTAGAGGAGGTAATATATATATGTTATCTAGATGGATATGTTGATTCATAAAATTAAGTCCTAGTGTGAAAACTATAAAAGAGATTATATGGTCTTAAAAAGACACCCATGCAGTGGAATAATAAGATTGATGCATTCATGAGAAAAGTAATATTTTCTAAAAAGTTGTAGGGAGAAATAATTATATATTGTTAATTTTTTTAAGAATTGAAAAATACATGAAAATGGTAATTACCTATAAACATATAATAATATCATGTGTTATATACATTTTCATATAAAATATTTGTGGAGTCAAATATACAGCCACAAGGGATATTGATGTTGGATTAATTAGTTGGGAAGTTGATAGTGGCGTCCTATTGAAATTTATGTTCATGAATATTAAAATATATGAAAAAATATTACATAGTTTATAAATATAATTTTATTAAACAATAAAACTGAATATAAATAATGTGCATAATAAATTAGATGAGCATTGGTTACACATAATGTATACATACCATTTGTATTGAATAAATCAACTAGATTTTAATGTTTCAAATGGAATGCCATAATTGAACATGAGTTTCATCCCGTACAAGATTATAGTAACAATTTAAAAATATGAAATACAATATTTGAAAAATATCCAATTGAACAAATAATAATTTTTTATTAATAATAATAAATAAAAAATTTATATTTTCAATAACATGTAATGAATTATGAACCGGTTGCATTATTAAAGTAGTGTTTGACGACGAGTTTTTATTCAAGATACATATTATTTAATTAGTGAAATCATGCTAGAGAACATAGTACATAGTTAACCCTCTATTAGGGTTTTAGTTGTTTTATTACCATTAATAAAAATAATAATTTACCTATTCATATAAATGAGGACTAAATATGAACAAATATGAACTTGTTCACACAATAAAAAGAAAATGTGAACCTATATACAATTTATTATTAACAAAATAATTTTATATAATAATTAACAAATATAATCATTTATATTTAAGTAAAATATCTTATTTTTCTGATAAATATAAATATATGTAAAAAACTATGTAAAAATATGAACCCTCTATAAAAAATATCAACATGTATAAAAAAATTAGATTAAAAATAAAAAATTATGGAAAAATATGAAAAAATTGGGAAAATATGAACATGTATATTGAATTAGAATCCATTATAAAAAAATGAATAAATACTATGAAAATATTCTATAATAGTTACTTGTATGAATAGAAAAGGGTTCTTGTTTGACTAAAATATGCACCATTATGAAAAAATATGAACAAATTGGATAAATACATGAACATGTAAAAAAGATATAAACATCTAAAAAACATGAAAATCACCATTCAAATATCACTAAAACAACCTCCACCATGGGATACACCATGGGTGTTGTGAAGCATAGAGGGATAATAATTCATTTTATTACCAAACTCTAAAATAAAACATCCAAAAAACCCCTCCATAACTTCCCAAAACTAATCCAAATAGATAATAAAATATTTAAACTCCTTAAACTGGGGGTCATACATCCTCACTCACTTATAGATTTTATGTTTAATACCTAATTCTCATATTCATATTTTAACATTAATTATGAAATATCTATTGTGTTAAAATGGTATAAAATGAACCAAATGAAAATAGAATATGAATAAATATCATTGAAGAGAAAAACTCATGTCCTATTTGAATAGAAATTAGTTTAGAGGATTTAATTTTGAAAAATGAAACATGAATTAGAAATTTGTAAACAAACCAAAATAATCTGGTTCTAAATGAACAAAATAAAGTAAAATTTATTTTTTAAAATTAATCTTTTTTCATGTGTTTCTATGAATGTGAAAATAAATTAAAAACTATAAAAAATATCATATATATATATAAATATGGTCTATCCAATATTTATTATAAGGAAATGGAATTAATTATATTCTATTTTTTTAACAAATACATATAATGAATGATATGAAATAAAAATTTTAGATGCATGGGATTCAATAGTTATACGGCTGAAGAAAATGATATCTAAATGTTGGACTCATGGTTTTTGGAAGGGATATGAAAAGAAATAAATTTAATAATTATGGTGTAGAGTTATATTAAACTATTCTAGAAATTTTGTATGAAGAGTAATTTGGTTTGGATAGTGATATGGCTCAAGAATAAATGTAGGTTGTTTTTGAGACATCATTTCATGAAGAAAAACATTTTGTTTATTCTTTTGATTATTTTCATATTTAAATGGGAATAGAGAATTTGGTGAACTGAACTTATTGGATATAAATAGTTAATAAACATCATTTCTAAAGGAGAAAACGTTTTCACTTATTCAAGAGAATATTAAATAATATGATCCACCAGTTGTTGGTGGACGAAGAATAATAATAGATAAGGTGATGGATTTGATCAGGGTGGTTCTCTCGTAGTGACTCCATGGAGTTACAAAAGTATAGGGCTTAAAATAATATATATCCTTCCCTCAAGATATTTATATTGAGATGTTGGAATGGGGAATCATCAATAGCACAGTTCTGAAGGTGGATTATGCAAGGGAGACAAAGGTTGATTTTCTTCTATGTAGGAGACAATGATTAATGGAAATACAAATCGACGATTTGGCTCTCTCAAAAAGTGGTCTCAATTTGAATAGTCTGAATAGGTTTGATGGCTCACATCCTTGCTAAAAAAGACATACTTTACAAAATGATTAATATTTGTGTGTTTTTAATCACTTGTAGGGTTATATTTCCTTTAGGATCGAAACCCCAGATGGTGGATGACCTTATCCAATGACTTTTAAAGATGTGTGGTTTTTACTATTAGAAAATTATTCCTCTCAATTGATACTAATTTCATGTTATCTCTCCGTTTAATGATATAAATAGGTGATATTGAGGGTTTTTCTAAATAGAATTGTGGATATGTATTCTCTGTATTTAGGAGTGGGATTCCAAATTCTATCACTAATTAGATAGTTCAAGTATGGATTTGCGTCTTTAGTTTGAACTGGATTATATGGAATCCAAGGGTCATGTTCAATATTGCCTCAATGATTCGTGTTACCATAAATATGGACAAAGAAATAGAGGAATCCCATTTTAGACACTTTGAAAGGATCCCCGTTGAGGTTGATTACTCTTCCAATTTTACTAAAAATGATTTCCTCTCAAATGATAATGTTGATTTTGATCTGAAGGACATTTTTGAGAAGCCTCCTAAATATTGTGATAGATGAAATATGGTCAGTCTTTTGAAGGATATGTGTCGTAGTGATCTTGTCTATTTATTATTCTCTCTAAGGGGGTATATTTTTTATGATTACAGGATGCGAGTCATGGGTAAAAGACCTTTTGAGGATGAAAATTGTAAAAAAATTGGAAATTGAAATTTTAGATCAAACGTTGACTATTTTAGTACATAATGTTTCTAAGGAAATAGAACTATAATGGGAAAGAGATGGAGCTCCTCTCGGTGTTGACTTGAACAACCATGAAGCACCATATGAATATATTCACCAAGTCAGTATTTTTAATTTTATTATCAATAAATGTTATAGTGAGGATGGGAAGACCACTGGAAAGGTTGGATATTTTGTAGATGTGGTTTTTGGTTTGGTTCTAGAGTTATCTTCTTTAAAACCTGATGAGAAAGGTTGTATCATGCAACCACTAGCCATAGACATCTCTGGAAATTTTCTAAAAGAATCATGGTCGATGAAATATGATGTTCTATAGAGCATGGATTATTATAAAGAGACTCAAAATTCATTCAGTTCTTAAGGAATATCTGGAAAATGAGGCAACATATCAGTTTATTGAAGTGATAAGTAGTGAATAGTTTAATTTGACACCACTCATATATGATCTACATGCAGTGGTGAATCTATTTCTTCTTGGATGTTATTTTAAATGGAAAGGGTAAGATGGTGAGAAATGAATGTTTAACTCCGGATCTTCTAAATAGAAGTTCACAAAAATATTATTCCAACCTGGTAAATAATGTGTCTACCAGATCATATTTTATATAATCAAAGATCAAGATAACTCTAGAGTAGGAAAATTATAAGGAAACTATCAATGGGTTCCTAAATCAGGGTAATTCATAGTTAGAGTGGGAAACTGCTAAAGATTCTAATGAAACTAATTATGATTATGGAAATGATCTTTCATTTTCTGATTTGTATTATAATTTTCTAGATGATTGAATGTCTCTTTGTGTGACCCAATTTATTTTCTTTCTTGATTTATTTTGTTTTTCTTTCACCTTTAATAAAAATTCCGGATCTTCGGATTATGGGTAAACCTTTTTTTGGTATGAATAATAATATTAATTTGGATAGAAAGAAATCTCATTTTAAAAAACAATCATTCCTGATCTATATTTGTTAAAATTGGATGGAATCATTCAATAATTACAATCTCAAGATGATTTAGTGGTTCATATGAAGTTCATACTATAGTATAAGTATCTATATGATTTTATTTAGAAGAAGAAAGGCCTATAAAATTATCATAGGACAATGTGCTTATTTTAATTCTAAAAAAACAATTATGTAATAATTCTATAGAACACCATAGATGATTATAGATTAAAAAAATATAACATAACAAAAAAAACTCATATCATAGTATAATTGAAATCACCCTACAGAAACATAGTTGGATAAAAGGAACATGAGTTATAAAGTTATAAATTGACCTAAATTATATTTTACTAGATGAATAAATAAGTAAAGTTAAATTTAGTTTTAAGGATAGATGAATATAGAACTAGAGGTGGAGTAAGAGGAGGAGGATTATGGTGGATGTGGAGGTGGAGGTGAGATTTGAAGGCAAGAGGTATTATTATGATGAAACCTTGATAGATTTTAAAGGATTATTAATTTTTATAGGAGATTATATTTGATATAATTTGGTCTTGTGATGATGTAGTGGTGTAATTTTATAGGAAACCAAATGATTTTTGGCATAGTGCCAATGAATGAGAAATAATATCTATGAAGGAAATTAGATATGAGGATGCCATGTGTAAGAGATCATGGATTAAGAATAAGGTACATAGAGGAGGTAGTGTTTGGGGTTGGAATCATTATCCTGGAATGGGAAGAATGAAGATTATAATGATGGATCGAGAGGCCCTGATTGAGAGGAGGAAGAACGAGTGGAGGTGTGAAGAAGGAAAAATTTGTGGAGGGATCATGGGTTAAAATGAAGAGGAGGAAGAATGAAGGGATACATCAATTGAATGGTGGACATGTGTATGGATAACTACTATGAAATAAACATGTGGCATTGGAGTTGCATCAAATAGTATAGATAATGGATTTTGTAAGAATCCATGTTAATCAATTAAAAAATTAAAATCAATTTACAATATTATAAATATTCAAAATTTCTCAAATTTTTTATATAATTTAACTACATTTTTTTAATTTTTTTTTTAAAAATAACATTAATAAAATATTGAAAATATTTAATCATTTATTTAAAATATACTATTTAATTTTTTAAAATATTCTTGTAATTTAATTTTTTAATTCAATGTTATTCATTTTAAAATAAATTTTTTAAAAAATGAAAAATATATAATTTGAATATTGAAAATAAATAATTTGCTAATAGAATTTCAATACCTTGAATCTTTAAAACAAATAAATTTATTAATAATTAATATTTTTTAATTTTGTTATATTTTAAAATACATGGATTATTTTAATTTAATTTTTTTTAAATTTTGAAAGAAAATTTTAAAGCATTTAAAATTAAAATAACATGAATATTTATTTATTTTTAAATAATTTAATACCGTTATATATATATATATATTTTATTACTATAGGTTTTAAATATATTTCCTTTATTTTTTTGAAATTATTCCCCACATATATTGTGTTACTGTGTTTCATCGGTCACATTTATTTCTTGATTAATGAATTTACTTCATTTTCGTAAAATTTAATATATACGAAAATATATATTTTATTATATCACTTTTCCAAAATATTATTGTGAAATTACTAATTTTTTTAAGATTACGCATATTAAGTTAAATTTAATTATTTATTAAGAATAGATTTATATACCTTAAATCTATATACACATCAAATCAAACAGATATTATCTTTCATTACAAGAATGTATCTAGTCAAATCAATTAAAAATTACTAGAGATTTCATTCATTTAATAATTTTTTTCTATTAATAATATATTATTACATAAAAATAAAAAATAATTTTCTAAAATTTAACACACTATTTTAATATTTTGAAAATTTTAATCCTTTTTAAATAAAGTTTTTTACTTTTAGGATATTTTTAATAACCAAGTCTTATTATATATCAAACTAATTATATAACAACTTTAAAAAATTACTAGTATTCCCAAGAGTTCTTTCACACAGCCAAATTCTAACTCAATTAATAATATATATAATCATAATATAATAAATAATTAAATAAAATTACATTCCAATAATAAAAATTAAGTATAAACATATAAATATTTTTGAAAATGGATTTTTAAAGAAATATAAAAATGTGTATAAATTCAAACATTTTCATTTTTGTTTTTTTCATGTTGACATCAGAAGAAATTTTTTATTGAACACCTTTTTTGAAGTACATGAATACAAATAAACATCACTATCATGTGGTGGTTAATATTTTTCATCATAACCCAGATAAAAATTTATATATGAAAATATAATTGGATTCATAAGAATAAGCAATGAATAAGATGTGAGGTAATCAAAGAAAAATCATAGTAAAATGTTGTTTATGATAATTCAAATAATATGCACTATTAATGTAGAAAGGGAACAATCATAGTAAATGTAGTATTTAACTATGATTAATCATATTATTTAATAAACATAAGAACTAAAAACATTGTATTTGGAAACTTATCCTTATCTGTATGATTATATTTGATAAAAATATTCTTCTAAACAAAAATTGAGTATGTAAATAAATTGCATAAGCATGAACACTAATAATGAAAAAATTGGTTGTGTAAGAATGTTCTTTTAATTGTATAACTATATTATAGTATTTTATCCAAGCATAACCATTAGCACTAGTTTTTTAATAGGTATTTTTATATGAAAATATAAGAAAATGATTAAGTATTATAGTATTTGTAGATGTATAAGCATAATCAAGAGTAAAAGCAAGAATAAAAATTGGAATTACCATTGTTATTTTGAAAATGTATATGTACTATAGTGTATCTAGAAACATTAGAAGACACATAAGAATATAGTCTTACATGTTGAAAATCATGTATTTATTTTCGTATTTTAGTAACATAGTTTTTTTATAATCATAATCTATGAAAAATATAATTTTAGGCTATATATATTATATTATTTTAAAATTTTAATGTATTAAAATATTTGTACAAGCCTAATTGAAAGCATAATCATAAGTATATTTTTAAAAATAATCATAAAAATATTATATATCAAATTAAAAATGTGTATGTATATAATTTAATTAATTGTATAAGAAAAATAATTTTAATATAATTAAGTATAAGTGTATTATAAGACCTAAGAAAAGTAGAAAAAAATGAATATAAGGGAAATTGAATAAAAAAATAGTTCGAATGAGGATATTGAACAAATCCATTTAACAAATAACTAATATATAATAATTCATGTGGATGTTGAAGAAATATTAATTACAAATAACTACTTCATAATAAATGAATAAAATTTAAAAATAATTAGTATATCTTAAATAATTATTCATATAAGTCATACCTAGAAATAGAAAATGTAATAAAATTTTGTCATACTTCATTGTCTTTGTAATGGAATTAGATGAAAATGGATATTGAATATCATTATTTTGTAATCTAAAAAAATCCAAACAAATGACTCCATTTCTTGTTTTAGTGGAATTTTCATCATAAAAATCATAATTAATATTCTTATACAATAATTATTATATTCCTAGACGAAAAAATATTACATAATGTAACTTATTTCAAAGAACATAATATTTCATATTTTAATTTAATGTCATATTCTCTATTTGGGAAAATCATTTTTCATAAGGGATTATATATTTAAGACATTATATAGAGTTACTAAATACATCATATAATGTTTTATTATAAAAATTTAGTTTGATTAAAAAATAAAATAACTAACAATGTTTATGAAATTGATGAATGACATGAATATTTTAGGGTATAAATTAGTAACTAAATTTTTATTAATATGAGTATAAAAATTGTGAAAATATATTTTTATTAAAATTTTAAAAGAAGATCACATTGAATGGTATATTAATAATGAAATCATAATTAAATTATGAGTTTATATAAATTGAAAAGAATATTTTTAATAACCAAATACAACCACATTCAACCCATTTTTAGTTTCCCAATTTTATAATATTTCCTTCAAACCATAACGCATTAATTTTTGGTATCTTAAATTTCGATTCATAAGTTTTTTAAAAATCATAAATTTATTTTTCATAATGTTTATTATTTTTATATTTACAATAATGATCTTTATTATGTTTCAAAAAATAGTTTCAGATTTATCTGTTAAAACATAGAAATACCTAGTTGTATTGAACAATTAAAAAACAAACTGGTCTGAAAAAAACGCGTGTTAACTTGTTCCCATCAGGATGAAAATTTTGAGAATGACTAGCCCTATATGGGTTGTTAATTAAATATAGATAAAATTAAGGTTTCTACTGAAGTCAATATATGGTTGAGGTTAATATATTATTAGTGAAACATTCATGTTTCCTTTTACATTAACACCTTGGTGTTACAACAGTACTATAAAATTTGGATGAATAACAATGTTTATAATTTTAAAAAATAAAAATAATAATAAAGATGAAAATTATGTCATGTAAAAAATAAATATAATTAAAATAAAAAAGGGGGTTAAATAGTTCTAGAATCTTGGAAAAATTACTGAATGACCAACAACATTTCCATTTCCATCCTTAGAGAAAACCACCACCTTATTTTCACATCAAAAAACATCAACTAGTACAATAAATCCTCAAATCCCTCAATTAAACATATCAAATGAAATTTCGGTCAATCAATTCCATAATCAAATTAATATATTCTGGAAAAATCATCGGTGAGTGAGTATGTTAGAAAATATACATAAAATAACGATATATAAAATCATACTTCAAATGATTAACTTTCACTTTTTCTATAATTGAGGGAGTTGTCTCTTCCCACCCATAGAAAAATGTATACTAAGTAATCTAGAATATCACACTTGTTTGTATCCATTAGTTCCCTTATCAGGGAATCAGTCTAAAAAATGGCCATTTTCCACTTTTTAGTAACAACAGAAAATGAAATTATTTATCCATTTTTGAATAGATAAAATAAATACAAGCTAGCATAATATTATATAAAGAGAATACTATTTTTTAGGATCACAACAACAAATGGAAGATCCATAAAACTAACCCACCAAAAAAGCATCCTCAAGAATCATGAATTACTCAAACACAATAGGGATCAACACCAAAAATAGGACATTTAATATCATATAGATATGGTAAATACATATCGGTTCTTTATATTACATAGTATATATAAATAAAAATATGTAAATATAATATTAAATATTAGTTCAGATCTGATGTTGATTAAAATAAATATATTTCCATATTTCATATTTCAGTGTCCATATAAATGTTTCATATATGAAAAACTATTATAAAAATTTTCCAATATGATAACCAGCATTAAATAAATTACTACTCATTATTTTTTACAATAAAATAAAATAAAATAACTTATTTCTTTAATTTATCTATCATAAATGATAAAATTTGTAAGAAACATTTAATAAATGATTTATTATATAAAAAACATGTTTCCTGAAAACATTTATAAAAGAGAGATTGTATAACAAATCTATTATGATAGAAGGCAATGTATAATTTCTATAATATTTTTTTTAAAATTTAATTTTTATATTGTTTATGTTTGGTATTCATGAAAAAACAATTTTTTTTTCAGAAATGAAATTATTTTTATTTATTTTTCAGAAAAATTTGTGTTTAAAATAGAATGTAAAATAATATAAGTTTCAATAATGTTGAACTTGAATATAAATATTGATGCATAAAATAAAATGTATACTATTATGATTTATTCTACGTAAATATTATTGGCTATTATAATATTAAAACTGCATTATTATTAATGATTGTAGTAATAGTTTAGTCTTAGGAGAAGATATACATAGTAAGTATATTATGTTTCATTATCAAAATATTAGAGGAAAAAAAATAAAAGAATTGGAATAACTCAAAAATATAGAATAATGTTAAGTTATAATACACTAACTGTAATATGTTGAATTGTAAAACATTGTAAGAAATTAAAAAATGGAATGTAAATGAAATCAATGTAATGTTATGAGAAAATAGTTACAATAGATACATAAAAATTTATGTGTGTGTGAGATACGTTGATATATATTTTCGTAGATATAGGTTGTCTAATAAAGGAACCCATTAGAAAAAATATTGAATTTTCAAGAGTACATAATATTAAAAAATAGTTATTTGGCATCAGGATTACTGATAATAGATTAATTAAAAATTGAAAGGAATATAAACTTGCGTATATTTTATGTAATACCCCACTATATTCCCTGTAGGTATGTTTTAAATTTTATTTTTGGTTTCCAATTTCATTGGATGAAAACGGATGAAAAGTAATTGAGAGGATACCTATAATGGTGAAGTTAGGGGTTTTTTATAATTTTCAGCCTAAACCTATTGTTTTTTTTATTTGATGATTACATTCCATGTAATGGGTGTGAATGACATGTAATATCTTTCGGACAGAGACCATGAACTGGATACCTGGAATAAAGGATTTACATACTATTTAATGGGTTCATGTTGTGTAATATAAAATGTCATGTTTTTAATAAAATGTGAGGGATTTTTAGCATATAGGATCTTCTTTGATTACAAAACATGTAAAGGGTTTACAAGATGTGTAATATTCATGAATTTGTTTTTTAGAGTGCTGCATGAGAGATTTATTATTTCATTCATTATAGGATTCCTTGGTCTCAACCCAAATGCTTTACCTAGGCGATTTGGGGTGATCCCCTCCCTTATGGATCACGCCATTCAGTAATTGATCACCCTTATAGTGGGATTGCTTCTCTATTAGTATATAATCCTTTTGTATATTATTTTTATTTGGTTATGAATATGTTTTTGGATACATATGTGATCGGATTGTGTTTTTTATCCATCCCTTTCAGTTTGTTGGAAGGTTGTTCTGTTCGTTTCTGGTCAACATTGTTGAATGTGGCTAGGTTTCTATCATGTTGAGGCACTTTTTTCTATAAAATGGGATAATTTGATTAATTTCATGTCATTATTTATAAATACCAATGGGTAGTTCATTGATTTTAAGCGATAAGTTGTTTCAAATTATTTATTGGAAAAGGAAATGTTTTCAAAAAAAAGGGTTTTTTCTTTGGAAATGGATTTTTTTGATTTGGAAAAGGGTTTCCAAGATACAAAGATGATTGTACTTGATTTGAATTTTTTTTGTAAAATTATTATTATGCGTTTGAAATTAATTTAAGAAAATTAATATTGGGAACCTTAGGTGTGTCGGGAAGGAGACATAGGTAGCCAGAGTGTGTGTTTGGCACCACTAAGAGGTAATATTTTGGGATATCGAATAGAAGTACTCGATATCAGTTGGATAAAAAAAATACATTATTTAGGATTTTATGTGTATATTACACTATTTCCCATAGGCTAGATCCAAAAATTCTCAGTTTGTTGTCAATTATTTTCATTTATGGTAATTCATCATATGATTCTTTCTATCTTGGGTTTCTTCTCAATGGTTTCCGTATATTGTTGTATCACATAGCTTCACATGATAGGTTATTTCATGGATATGTGTACCTATTTATAAATTGATATATTTTCTTTTTATATCAATTCTACTTGTCATATTTTTGGGTTAATAATTTGAAAAGATTTTATGAAAACAAAAAATAGAAAAAGGGAAAATGATTTACAGTTGGATTAGTTTCTGAAAATTAATTGTAAAACTATTTTGTTTTAAAAGCTATAATTGTTTCATTCTTGATATTAAACCATGCATAGAAACTATGGTGGTATCATGTTGGGATTTGGATGAAGCCCTATTTGTGGATTTGGAAATTTTTATATATTTTATTATTGGATTTAGGTAAAAGGAAAATCATCATCTTGCGTGTTTTCTTTTATTGTAGTTGCTGCTTTCATTTTGAGTTTGTCAGAATGTGACATTGGTCATAAAGGGATTTGATATATATCTTGTTTCATCATATTTTTTTTGGTTTGTATTGTATGTATTTATGGTATCTTGTTTGTTTCCTCTCTTTACTCTGGTTTTATGTCTGATTTTTCTTATATCCAGGACGTGTTTCTATTTTCATATTTTACCTATATTACATGATGGGTCAGTTGAGGTGGCTAGTTTTGATAACCTGGGTTTGTTCTTTACAATTTGGAATTAGAGGGATGATAAACCTGATGTGTGTTAGCACTGCCTATATTTAGTTCTATGAATTGGGTAGATTGGAGTTAGGGCCATTGGAATTCGAATAGTATGTATGGAAAAGGGGCCCAACCAGCTCACTTTTGTGACTAAAACCGAGTTACGATGGGTGGATGGAGACTTTTATGAGGTTTGAGACTTGAATCTTTCGTTCATTTCAATGAACTATATGATATTTTTATTTAAATTGACATGTTCCTTTTTAAGTAAGATCTTTATTTGTTTATTTAAATTACTAATTTAAAGACTTTTTATCAATACCTGATGTTGGTCCTATAATTTTGGAATATGGTCATGATTGATTGTTTTTTAGATAATTCATATGAAAATGTATCTTCCAAATATGAGAGAGGTATATGCAAGACAATTTCCATAGGAGAATCCTCTAGTGAAACCTACTTTGGTAGAAGAAGACATCTGTACCATTCAAACTCTATGTTAAGTGTGTGTAGGAACCCAAGATGAGTGAAATATAATGGATCAGAATTTACTAAGAATCATCCAACCTTCTATTATGGAAAAAAGGACCCTAGGAATACGATGCGTGACATGAAGGTTCAAAGGTTTGAGTTAGGATTGTGGGAAGATATTCAGTCAATGTTTATTCTCATGTTCCTTCCAACCATTATTGTGGTAGTTGAAAATTAATCTTTGGATGAGGCAGATATAACTGGGAAGAAATGTTCGGGTGGAGGTTTAGTTACTTCAGTGGTTATCCAAGGTTTATCTTCTAGCTAGAAATGAAAGTGTAAAGGTGAAAAATTTTCTTTATGTCTATTTTTATGGGCTTCTATAGGGAAGCATCAGGTTGTTTTATACTAGTGTGGAAGGTGAGGTTATACCAAGCCTTACTATCTAAAGTCTCATAGGGATTTTCATATTTACACGATCTTTCCGTATACAATGTTTTTATGAAAATATATTTTAGGGTATTAGAGAAGGATTTACTCTCACCAAGGTTTAAAATGTTGGTACAAATGACTCCAAGGGTAATGGGTCTAATCCCCAGGTGAAGAGAGATGCTCATGTGGCTAAGACTGAAAATATTTATGTGGTAGAGTATGTTCGAGAAGAATTTAAAGTAGGTCCAACTATTTATAGATGTATTGTATTTATCTCATCTTCAATGGTACTATCTTTTTTTGGTTAAGGTGATAATCTATCTTTTATATCACCAAATTTAGTTGAAGTTGTGGGTTTTTGTTCAGAACATATTATATTCTGGTTGGATCTTTTGACAACTTTTGTAAAGAGGTATGAATGAGCTTTTAAATGTCATTCATGTCGAGTTATGAGAGAAAACTACATTGCGGTGTCAAACTTCTTAATGCTTGTTCACAAATTCTTTGACATGATTATTGGAATGGATTGGATGAAAAGGAATATATTCCTAGATATGATATTATCATTATCGGGTTCAGTTCTTATCTACCTATGAGGACATTCATGTTTTCCACAGTGAGTGGGAATCTAGGAATGGAAGAAGGGCATGTTAATCGTTATTCTAGGGTAATCTCATTTCATTTATCAGAGTTATTTCTTAACATAATTGACCCTTTTTTGGATGGTCATCTTCCGGCAGTGGTATGTGCATACCTTGAAGTCTTTCTAATGTATTTTTATTGTTAACCATCCCATAGAGTGGCTGAGTTTATTATAGACCTTCTCCCTGACATGATTCCAATTTATATGCCATCTTACCGTATGGAACATGCTAATTTGGTGGAACTTAAGGTCTATCTTGAGGACCTATTGGCTAAAGTATTTATTTATACTAGAATTTTTCCATGGTATTCACCTATTCTCCTTTCTAATAAGGAAGATGAGCCTCATACTTATTATTGATTATCAAAAGTTGAATCTGGAGACCATTATGAACAAATATGATTTCCCAATTATTGATTATCTATTCGATAAATTAGAGGGGCTCGATAGTTTTATATGACTAAAAATCAATAGAGGTACCACCAATAGAGAGTATGGGAATATTATATTACTAAGAAAACATTTAGAACTCAATATGTGCATTTCATGTTTCTAGTTATGCCACTCAGTCTCACTAATAATTTTGCAGTTTTTATGGATTTGATAAACCAAATATTTAATTTGTTTTTATAATATTTTATTATGTTATTCATCGTTGTTATTTTAATATACTCTAAGTTATAGGAGGAGAATATAGACCATTTGGATATCATTATTTTATTTTTGAGGGAACATCATCTGTATAGTAAGCTTTCCAAATGTGATTTTTTAGATTTGGGAAGTGAAGATTCCAGGTAATGTGATATCTGAGAGGGGTGTCCTGCAGATCCTAAAAAGGTAAAAGTAGTTATGTATTGGGAGAAGCCTATATTTTGTTTGATATTTAGAACTTATTGGGTTTGGATAGTTACTATAGAAGGTGTATTCAATACTTCTCTGAGAACACATCTTCATTGAAAACTTTAACCTGTAAGGGTGTAATGTTTAAATGGGATGACAAGTGTCAGAGATCTTTTGAGGAGTTGAAAAGATGGTCGACTTCAATGCATTATTTTATTCTTCAAGAACTGGCTTCAGGTTATGATGTTTTGTATGATACATCTAGTACTAGTTTGGGATGTTTCTTGATGTAGGTGAAATAGTTTGTGGCTTATGGCTCCCTCCAACTATTCACTCATGAGAATAACTAACCTAACCTTGATCTTGAGTTAGAATCAACTATGAATTCACTAAAAGCATGGAACCACTATCTATTTGGGGAATTTTTTATGATATATTCTGATCATAAGATACGAACATTTATTTTTTCTAATACGGGTTTTAATTTTTAATAGAGATGCTGGGTAGAGTATCTTAAAAAAAATTATTTTGATATTTAATATACCCCTAGGAAAGGGAATATGGTTTCTGATGTGTTGAGCATAAAATTTCCTACACAATATGTGGAGGAATATGTTGAGTAGTAGTCACTAATAATTTTGTTTCCCAATATGATCTTGCCAGTGGAAGAGTTTGGTGGATATGTGTTATTTGATTCGATGAAAGAGAAATCATATTTTTATAAGAGAGTTTAGATTGAGAGGGATCTAGACACAATGTACCAATGCTTTAGTGAAATCCTTCATTGTGGGGAGACATCAGGTTAGTGGTATCAGTCTATCAGTGGAGCTTTATACATATGTAGAAGGTTGGTTAAACTGTATTCAATAAGGTAGGAGTTTTTGGATAGTGGAAACTATTCTAGTTGGTTCGTGAACCCAGGTAATTCCAAGATGTATCATTATTTTAGATGTTAGCACATGTGGCATGGGGTGAGATAGTTGATAGTCGATTTTGTTTCATGATGGCTTACTTGTCAGAGAATTAGGGCGAGACACCAAAGACCCACATGTTTGTTATAGCCCTTACCCACTCAAATATGGATTTATGATGACATTTACATGGTTTTATTTATTATTTTTACATATACTTTTATTATGAAGGATTCAATTGGGTGATCATTTATTGAATAAAAAAATCAGCACTTTTCTTATATATTCATGATACGATAAGAGTAGAACAACTTAGGGACTTGTATGTCTGAGAGATTTTGAGACATCATTTGGTTCCCTCTATGGTTGTATCTAATATGGACCCAAGGTTCACATCCATTTTTTGGAGAGGTTTATAGGAGGTTATGGGTTCCCAAATTATATTGTGCACAAATTATCATCCACATATGGATGAAGATACATAGAGGGATATCCAGGTTGTAGAGGATATGATGAGGGCATGTGTGCTTGATTTTAAAGGATCATTTGAAAATCATTTAACATTTTTTGAATTTTACTATATTAATAATTATCATGATTCTATTAGGATATAACACTATGAGGCCTTGTATGGGTGACCATGTAGATTTCTCTAATGATAGGTAATGTTGGGAGAGGGGTCATTGGTTTACATGAGTGTTGTTCCTTAAATGGTGGAGATAGTGAAAATGATCTAGGGGAATTTGATCATGGAATAGGTTTTTCATAAATCTTACATGGAACATCATTATCAGCCATTGTAGTTTTATTTTGGTGATCAAGACTTTATAAGAGTTTCACATCACTTGGTAAACCATTAGTTAGGTAAGCAGGGTAAGTTGGAACTAAGGTTTGTTGGTCCCTTTGATATCAATGGATGAATAGGGAGGGTGGAATATTAGATTCACTTTACACCTAGTTTAAAACCTATACAAGATGTTTTTTATGTTTCCAAGTTTAAGTGGTATATAACATATACCTCTAATGTGATTAGATGTGAGGATGTTGGTCTTGAGCCAAATACCACTTTGGTTGAGTAGCGAATTCAGAGTATGGATTTCCATGATAATGTACTATGTGGTAAAATAATCCCCCTGGTCCAAGTACTACGGTAGTACATATATGATATCCATGAGACTTGGGAACATGAGTCTTTGATGAGGTAGTAGTTGGATTCCCTTTTGGTGGATCCATGATTTAAGGGATTTTTGGGGGCTGAAATCATTTATAGTGCAGAGATTTTAACTCCCCATTAACTTTCTATCAGGTATGATTTAACCTTTGTTTTTGGTTCCCTTTTTTTTCAATGAAAAATTTTAAAGAGGAGTTTGGAGGATACCTGTAATGGATAATTCAAGGTTTTTTTGGATGATTCATCATAAAACCATAGTTTTTGTTGTTCACTATGTGATTACACTTAGGTTAATGGGAGTACACACCATGTAATGGATATCGGTCAAAGGCCATGAAATGAAAATAGGGTGTGAAGGATTTACCCTCCATATAAGGGGTTCATATATTGTAATATTAAATGCTGTGTTTTTCATAAAAAGTGATAGGATTTTGACATATATGATCTTGATGGATTAAAATACACAAAAAGGGGTAATATTACATGTAATACTTGAGAATTTTTCTTTTAGGGTGATTCATGAGAAATTTCTTATTTCAATCATTTTGGGATTCCTTTCTCATGACCTAGAGTCTTTCCCAAGGCGATTTTGTGTGATCCCCTCCCTTTTGTATCACTTTTTTCAACTATTGATCACTTTTGTGGTTGGATTTCTTCTCTAGGGGTTTGCAATACATTTGGATCTTCATTAGATGTGGTTAAAATTTTGGTTTTGGAAAAATATGTGATTATATAGTGATTTCTATCAATATTTTTCTGTTTCATGGAATGCCTTGTCTTTCAATGGTTGTTCTTTTGGTTTTCAGTCACTATTGTCAAAAATGACTAGGATTATAACATTAATAGGTATATGTTTCTATAAAATGAGTTAATTTTATGAATTTCATGTCATTATTGATAAGTTATATTGGCGTGATCATTGATTTGAAATAATAATTTTTATCAAATGATTTCCTAGAATGGAAAATGTTTTCAAAATGGGGTTTTCTTTGAAAATATATTTTCTTAATTTGAAAATGAGTTTCAAAACTATGAAGTAGACTAGCTTGGCTTTGAAAACATTTTTTAAAATAGTGAGCATGGTTTTGATATGAATTTAAAAAAATTAACACTAGGGAGTTTGGGTACGTGGAGAAAGAGACAGGAGAATCCTTAGTGTATGTTTGGAACAACTAGGATGTAGCCTTTTGTAATATCGACTAGTAGGACAAAAACACCTGATTTTATTCTTCTACTATATATTTTATACAACTTTGGGGGGACTCTCAGGAGATATTTACTAAAGGGAGTTCCCTAGGGTCTTCACTGAGATGGGAGATTGGTGTGGTCGGTGGGTGATTGGCAGATGGAATGGATATAAGGTTCTCTAGAAGCAAGATCAGTGTCAAGAAGGGTGATGTTCTGTGGGATACTCGCTAAGGTGAGGGTTCTCAGTGTGAAAATATGTGGATGTAGGGTCCGTTGCAGGTTCAAGGAGGTTGATTGTCTAAGAGGATAGGTGACATTCTATTTATGAGTCACTGTGATGATCCCACTCGCCACCCAGATGAAAATGAGATGCATTTCTATGGTGATCCTGATCCTAGATCTAATCATAGCTGACTGTTTTTTGTGATTAACACATACTAGATTCATATCTGGATCCGAATAATCTATGATGCGAGGTGGTTAGTGTTTGAGTGTTTTATTTGTGACGTTTTATTTGTGACGACGAGGATGGAAGGCCTAACAAATTAATTAAGGCATTGAATTCATCAGTGTTCCCTTACCTCTGGTCCTCACCGGTTTCCCCCTATTATGATTATTGTGAGTCTATTATTCTCATTGATGTCAACCTTTGGTGTGGGTTCATTCTTGGATCATATATTCTCGATTAAATTCTAATATTGGTGCTTTTATTTCAGATCATCTTAGATACCCTCATCGGTAAAGCTCCTTTGGTGTGTTAGTTTGGTCATACGACCCTGGGTGTCGTTTTCTCTACTTATCATACCTTAGAGTGTATACCTCATTAGGATATGAAGAGACTGTGTCTACGGTGTCGAAGGGAGACTCATGGGATTGTTGCATCAGGTCTTTTTTCTGATGACAGCTCTGGTGGTCGGAATATAGATTCAATAGAAAGGAGTTTGAGTCACTCTAGGACATTGCTGCCTAAACCCTTATCTAGCATGATTCCAATCACTCCTCTCTAGGGTGGTCAGGATTGGTGGTTCATAGGAGCTTTGGTAAGTGGTTTTTGGGTAGAATTGGTTTCTCCAAGGATTGATGAAATGTTGATGTTTACGTCGGAGATGTTTTACAGATGTACGATGGTAATGAGGAACAGTTTTATGGGTTGACGGTGTGGGGTGCACCGGATTTCAGGCCTCAGGAAGCGGGTTGGATTCAACATGGCATGGAGAACACTATGATTTTTTAATCATTTGGCTATGTGGAATGGATTATGCGGTGGTGTGATTCTATTGTGTGGCATGTTTGGTCCACGATTCCAGGGTTTATGCCGCCATACCAACTACAAGGAGATGAACTAGATGAGGTTTAGAGTAGGTATTTTTCACCAGATTATTGCTATCTATATTCGGATGTTTGAGAGGGTAGAAAAATTTCTATTGGTACTAGGACCATGATATTCTTCATGAGATATATTTCTGAGAATCACTGTGATGGTGGAAGCTTGAAATATTGTTATTGACACTAGGGAGGGGAATTTCCTTGTAGATTTTATTTGAATTGTTTGTGGCCTTAGGATTTTAGGATCGTTAGGGCATGGTTTATATCATTAAGTCTTTTATTTCATGTTGGGTTCCCCCTCCTCCCTTAAAAAGTATATTATGTTAATAACAAAAAATTAATTTTCATTTAGTGTAGTAGGAATCGATATCAGCTAGATCCACTGTTATACATGTTTTCTATATTAAGTGTCTAGTATGCATTGTACCATAAGATATATCGCAAAATATTAGTCTCCTTGACATTTATTTTCAATTATGGTTATTTATCACATGATTTTTTATCATGTATTTTTCCTCAAATATTTTTATATGACGTTGTATCACATAGCTTCTCTTGACAGGTTATTTATTGGATATGTGCACCTCTTGAGGAATGGATATGATTTCCATCTTTATAACTTATACTTGTGATATTTTTGGCTTTATAATATGAAAGTATTTTATGAAGACCAAAGTATTGAAAAATATAAAAGGATTTACAACTAGATTTAGTTTCTAAAAATGTTTTTTCAAACTATTTTCTTTTAAAAGCTATAATTGTTTCATTTTTTGATATCATACCTTGTATAGAAACTATATTGGTATCCTATTAGTTTTTGGATCACACCATACTTGTGAATTTAGGAGTTTTTAGATGTTATAGTGTAGGATTTAGTTAATAGTAAGAGTATCTTGTACCATGCTATATTATCTTCTTATTATAGCATTCAGTTCGGGTTAGTTAGGAGGTGACCATTGGTCATGTGGGGACTGAAAATATTTTCTAGTTTAGTATATTTTTTGGATGGAATGTATGAATTTATGTTATCTTACTCTTTTTCACTCAATACTTTGGTTTTATGTATTTTTTTATATGCTTATCTGGTTTAGATTTTCTTGTTTTTCATATATATTGTGATAGGTCAGTTCGAGTGGCTTCTTAGCTGACCTGCGTTGGGTGGTTACATTAGATGAATAATATATGAATATATTAACTAAATTTAAATATGTTAAAAAAATATATTATTGAAATTTAAATTTTAAACTCAATAAATAAAAAAAAAGATAACAAATGTATCGACTTATAAAATGGAAGGGGTTTTTAGACAATAGAAATAGAAATGAAATAATTTTAAAAAAACACTAAAGAATTTGTTTTAATTTTACAAGAAAAATTATAATGAAGGAGTGGGTAAATAGAATACCCTTTCTCTTACCCCACTATCAATGAAAGTTACAGTATGGGCATCTATAAGAAATTGAAAAATTTCATCAAGGAAATTAATAACATGACAATAAAAGAAAATTATATCAATAAAATAGAATTATTTTATAATTTAAATAAAAACCAAAAAATAAAAATATAATTTAAACATTAATGATTAGATATGGATTAAAACTCATGTTTTATATTCAACAACAAGAATATATAACCTATAATGAAATAAGAAAATAGGAAAATATTCTTCACATAGATGGTGAACACCAAAGAGAATATCCAATGTATTAATGTTTGTTTCACAATGTTGACCATTGTACATGACCATAAAATTATTTTTATACAATCAATAATAAATCAAAACCATAGAGGGAATGTATTTACAAAAACTGTGTTTAAATTTCCTAGAATGTGTATAGTGAATACAATGGCACAACTATATGAATTTGTATAACTATTTCACCGATTTATATTGATTATGATCTACTAGAACTTATTTGAAATTAGTGAATTGATAAAAATGTAGAGTATTAATAGAAAATTTACTACAAATTAAAATTTAATAATTTATAAAGATGAAATGGAAAAATGTGAAAATAGATTATCATATGAAAAAGTAATAGAACTAATATGAGAATATAATGGAATAAGTTAATAACTTTCTATTAAATATCATAATATATAATTTTAAAATATATATAAAAATAAACAATATTTTAAATATCATAACTTAATTTGCATTAAAAAATGATATTTAATTAAAAAAATGCAAAATAGAATTATTTTTCTCAGTGATTTAATCTTTGATAAGTGAACATTTAGAGATCCAATACATAAAAAAGTAATAAATATTAAATTTCAAGAAAATGTGTTTGGTTAACATATATGAAAATTCAAAATTAAATGATATTGTTATCTAGGAAGAGATAATGTGTTTGTTCGAAGAAGTTAAACAATAAGATATCAGAAAAAATTCCAAAGGAGATATCATTCAAAAATAGGTATGTTTCATACACTACCGACACTCCAAAGAAGTTATATTTGGTGATAAAATATCTACTTGTTGAGAATAAAATAATGGAAAACAAAAATTGTCTATGATTCATTAGAATTATAAGATAATGGTACTAGAAATGAAAGTACAAATATTGAGAATATTATGAATGTATATATAGATTCTGGAATATCAACGTTCTGAAAATATCATACAAATAATGACATACATATTTAGAAAATGTTGGTAGTGGTATTCTTTGTAACAAAATGATATTTTGGAATACATGAAAAAATGATAACGAACATATCAAACACTAGAAGTGACATGTAGATATTAATGAATCCCATTAATGATAGATAAGAGATTAAATTAGGGTTTAATGATCATGGTAAGGTGATTTTGTGGAGTAAATGAAATTTGGATTCCAGTTAGGAGGAAAAAATTTACCATGGAACATGACAATATAAATCCTTGAAGAAAAGAAGATTATAATCTTGTTAAAGAAACATACAAGGGTCCATGTGCCATGTAATTGAAAGAGCACACCAACTCAGTTCATTTTCCATGATGATTTTGATCCATTAAGGAACACTCACTTTTGAGTTATGTTCAAATTCCAAGAAGGTTCATTGACTATTAAATCAGGAATGAATGTCATTAAATTCTATTCTATAAAATATACTCCAGAAGTCATAAGGATGAATGAAGGAAGCATAGGTCATGAGGTGATAATGGTGATTAGAGGAGGGAGGTAAGGAGATAGGAGTGGGGATGTAGTATAGTGGAAAGCAAGGTGATTTGGAGGTGGAAAAGAGGAGTTTCAGAAAGGCAGGTAGGTGTTGGAATTGATGAGATTTTAAAATTTTCATGGTTGGAATGATATTTTATGGAAACATGGGAGGAATAATCCATAATGGATGGGGAAGAAAAAATTGGAGGGAAAAGTGAAAGGAGAATTTGACACATGAAATGAAGATCTTCCACTCTTAGTATATATTAATAAATCTAATCTATTAAACTATAAAATTTGATTTTAAATCATAAATGAATAAATTTTATTATTAGTAATCGATTAATAATAACTATTTTAATTAGATTTTAATTTATAATTCATTTATAAATCGAATACGTAATTAAATAAAAATAAAAGAAACATAAATATATTTATGAAACTATTAGCTAAATATTATTAAATAATTTTAATTTTTATGTAATACATTATATACAATCATGAACATTAATAATATAATTAATATGAAATTACATAGATATGTTAAATTAATAGTCATATCAATTTTATAAAATTATTAACCTTACTTAATGAAAAAATGATATTAAATTATTAACATTATTATTTACCCCATTAAATCATTAAAATTATTAATTTTTTTGTCACTAATAATAATTAATGATTGAAATTTTTTAATCATAGCATAATTATCATTATTAAATAGTTACCATAAAAAATGTTTGAAAACAATTTTTTTTGAAATCACCTTTTAAGGATAGTTTCTTTTGAATTTATTAAATTGATATATATACTAGTATAAATGATAATTCATTGAAATAAATTATGTAAAAAATATCTAAATGTTTTTTGTTTCAAAAAAATAATGTAATATTATGACGCTAAATGGATCATGAATTCAAACAATTATCTAGGTTAATTTTTCAATGAATTTTTTCATTATAAATTTATAGTAATCTTCTTGAAGTGTATATTTTTTATAAATTTAATTTAGTTTTTTAAATATATATACAATATTTTCATCCTAGCATGGAAATCACATTCATTCTTCATTGATGATACAGAGATGAACTAGTCAAACATTATACTTCCCAAACATTATCAGATGAAATTTGAGTAGTAGAAGTTCCTAGTGACGAGGATGAATCAAAAATTGTGATTGAAGATGAGTCACATGGATTGGGAATGAATATTGGGAATCTTAATTTAATATTTACCAACTATGAAATTGAGAATCTTTAGCCAAAGGGTTAATGAATCGATGAAGGATGAGGCTTAAGGAGGACTAACTAAGTATTCAAATATGACCAAGTTGGTTTGACACTAACCAGAGGAGCTTGGATAAGAATGAATCTTTATGACAACACTTGAACACTGATCAATGATTAATGATGATAAATTATGAATCCAGTTCTAGTTTTAATTAAATCCATCAACAGATTATATTTTTGGATTAGATGATATTGAATGGGTGTGAGATGCTGACCAAAACACACCTTCACCTTGGTTTATTAAATGGGATAATGGTGAACATTTAAAATATATGAGATGTACTCAATTTTGATGTGTTTACATGACCAAGAAAAAGATGGTGGGGCCTCTAATATTTCATCCACACAGTGTGTAAGGTAAAAAGATTATGAAATTAAGATGTTTGAGGAAATTCTAATATTATTGAATTAATTTCCATGATGAAGTTCTTGCCCTAGATTTCCCCTAGTGCAATATTGTTCCATGTATAGACTAGCTTCACCACTGTGAATCCTAGTATACTTGAGGCACAAACTCTTGATCATAGATTGTGACATAATGAAGTATACAATACCTCACCATTCCATCACCATGAAAACACATCCCCAAACCCATCACACCCAGCATCACACATCCTTACTCCCAACTCTATAACCAGACCTAGTTAGGATAGGACTAATGAAATTGAAGCCCAAAAATAAAATATTGACCAAAATTGAGGACCTGTTGTACTAATCCTGTATACCATTGTTCATAAAATACATTCCACCCATCATGTAAGATATACATTACTTATATATATTTATCATAATGGTAAAAAATAGTGCTTGTAGATTCATAAAGGTAATTCTCTATTTGTGTAATGGTCATACAAAAAATTATGAAGCTACCTAAATGTCACCTGTGACTTGAACTAGTTACATAAATGTAATGTGATATGTATATTGGATACATAATGTTTCATTTATAAGTTCATTACCTATGTGGTGGTAATAAGGAAATTGACAAGCTGTATAAATTTACCATAGGATTCCTACAACTTCCTAAACGTCACATATGATTCACATGACCTATGTAAAGGTAATGAGGTAGCTGTGAATGCTATTTATAGGTATCATGTATTGAGTATAGACACAATGTAAAGGTGATGTATAAGGGTACATTGAGTTTTGAAATCATTATTTAAATTTAGTTCAATGCATAATGTTATGCTAATAAAGAAAATTACTAAGCTAGGTAAAAATGAGTTAAGCCACTATGGTCAATTGGCTTTAAATGTATGGTCTATCACGACATGTTCATGTGGTTGATCACATGCAGTTGATCTAGGGTTATTTATATGGCCAATAAATAATGTTTTCATAAGGTCTATCTAGGTTATGATATAAAGTTGATCCATTAATAAAGTTGATATACTAGGAGATGAACCAAGTCCTAGAATTTCTATATTTTGATGAAATGAATTATGATGATGTAAATTTATGATTTTTTTTCAAATGAAAGATAAATACCATGATTCTTATTGTGATATATGAAGGTCTTTGAAGAAGGGAGGAAGGCATTATCACCAGTATATATTCATGTTAAATTCGTGTGATTATCATGGATAGAGAAAAATAAAGATATCACCACACCATTGTGAGTTTTTCATAGCTGTTTAGTGAACATTTTTTAAATCAGATCCACCATTGAGAAACAGTGAGGTGAGTTTTTCCAGATGATATCCCATGATATAGTATAGATTCATGAAAATGTGTGGAGGTTTTAAATGGATTTATATTAATTGTGTGTTGATGATAAAATGTATTTGTATTTATTAAAATATCACATTAGAATAAATTGTCGAGTCTTCAAGGCATTCAGTAATATGTTTAAATGAAAAACAATCGATCTACCAAGAGTTTTAATGACATAATAAGAATAAGGGGATCCTACTAATATTTATAGAATATGAAATGCCAAAATATATTTTAAAATAAGTGAGAATAAAATTCATGATATTAATTTTAATATATAGTTTTTCAGGTATCGAAGAAGATGTTATTGCCATTATTGAGAACTAACATACATCGTGTGAGAGGTTTATGAGAGTCCAACACCTCACTATATCAAGGGAAGATAGGTAATTGAAACTAGTATTCATTGCTTTATTATGAACCAAATTATTCAAGAATATTGAGAACTAGATCACTCATGATCTAGAAGGATTTTAGAGACCAAGAAAATTATTGTGAGTTTCTATTGAATATCTTCATGAAGAATTACTTATGCATGCATGTTTAACCAGAATGATTATGTAGGTAGATCTATTTTAGAAGTGGAAAAGAATAAGAATAGAGTGTGATTTTATGTCAAACCTTGTAAATAACAAGTTTTGTTCTTTCTCTTATTATCAATGTATATGATGTGAGGCCGCGAGATATTATTTATTGGATCAAGAACATCAATAGATTTAAGAGTTGAATTTAGAAGAAGAAGAATTTGTAAATATAGTCCATTGATCCCCCCATCAATGGTCATACAAAATGTGAAACTTTATAAAACCCAAAGATATCACTAGGTGATTTACAAGAATATTTTGGAAAATGAAAATTTTGGGTGCATGTGTTTTAGTGGATAACATTAGAAAAAGTTATTGGAGTGAATTATTTCGAGGAAGCATGTGAATTAACACAAAAAGGTAGACAATTTTCTTAATAAATATGAAATAAGGGGTGGATCTAGTTAAAATTTTACCTTAAAAACATGATTATTTCATAATTAATGAGATTGAAAAACATGTTCAAGATATTTTGGGACCAGGTTTTGTCAGCACCAACCTATAATTTGTCCCAATAATTTCAGTAAAGAATAAATATAGAGGTTGGATAATTTTAATGGATTACTAGTAATTAAGTAGTTTAATGGTGCTTGAAAATACCTAATTCTATAAATAGAAGAGTTTATGGATGAGTTTCATGGAGAAAACATAATTCACAAATGTGGATTCGAAAACCAGTTTCTACCCGAAACAGAGGAAAGAGAATGAAATTGGGAAGATTTAGTTCAAAACCCATTTGGTGCATTATGAATACATTTTTATGACACTGAAATTGATGAATGAACCTATGAATTTATAGTCTTGTATGGATGAAGTATTTTATTCTTTTCTATAGAAGAGTGTTTTACTATTCTTAGATGATTTATCAGTTTATTGTAAGGCATGGAATGATCATCTAAAGAAGGTGAAATAAGATATAAAAATAGTGACATACAATGTACTGTATGTAAAGGAGAAGATGTGTTATTTCATAAGGATGTTTATAGAATATTTAGGGAATATAATTTTAGGTGAATGAGTTGTAATGGATCCCAAAAACTAGAGGTGGTTAAATTGTGGTGAAATAAAAATAATGTGAAGGAAGTGAGTTATTTTTAGGGAAAATTGGATATATAAAAAAATTATCAAGGAACATAGAAGGATTTGAGGACCCTCATGGTCTTGAATAAGAATTAGGGGTTTGAATAGACACATAAAACTCAAGAACCATTTTATGAACTTAATAATAACATGAATATAATCCCAGATTTATGCATGTTATATTTTTTCAAAGGGATTTTCAATGGAGGGTGATTCCTCCAGTTTATTAGTCAGAGAAATATTAATACAAGAAGGGAGGACTCTTGCCTATTTAATAAGGTTTTATCTATAACTAACATAGAAAAATCAATATATGAGAAGAATCTTATGGATTCTTTGTTTTCAATACAACACTTGTAAAAATATTTAATGGGAAGAAAATTTCAAGTATACACAGATAATTGGATCCTTAACAATTTTCATAGTTAAAGGGTAGTTTCATTTAATTATGAGTGCTAACATGATAAGATACTAAGGTATTATTTTATAGTTATTTAAAATTCCGGTAAATTTAATTATGTTAATGATAATCTATCAAGGGTGATGCCTGGAGAGATTACATAAACTTATATATTTCTAAAATCAAGTTGGAGGAGATTGATGTGTTGAAAAAATAGTTAATGAAATATTTGAGTCTGAATGATTTTATAGATAGGTTACAATGAGTTTGTTCCAAAAACCAAGGATATTAATTCCGAAATGGATTGATATTATAAAATAATTGATTAATATTTTTGAAAGGATCAAGTTTAATTCCAAAGATGTTAAAAATATTTTTTAGAGTGGTGTTTTCCAAATCCTTGGATGAAGTTGGAACAACTACTGGTTGTCCATACTACACACCAGTCCACAAATATGACTAGGTGCTGCAAAATTACAGACATAATGTAGCATAGGTGACAAGTGATACTAAAATGGAATTACAACAATGGAAACTTGGTCAACATGGAACTATATTATCTTAAACTTTCGTGATGGTGGTATTGTAGCTCCACATACTTGCATCCACTAGTTAGTGCAACACAATGGTATTAATGTAAATTTGGTGGAACTATTTAACTATAACCTTTAAGAGATCATTTCAAGATAGGGGTTTATTCTGAGATTGTACCTTGTAATTTTTTCTCTTCATTTTAGTGAAACGATTCCACTTATTCATGGGTTTGTGAATTTATTCCATAACCATGTCAATTGTTGTGTACTGTGTTCTTATTTGTCTCCTTCATTATATATTTTTACACCTATTACTCTCATTAATGAGATAGTTCAATTTTTTTTCTCTAAAGATTCCAAAAAATTATATAAAATGTTTTGTTTGAAAGATCAAGGCCGTATTTCTGAAATTGAATAATGGCTTGGATAAAGAAATGGTGAATATCTACATATTCAACTGGACTGACTCCAGTTACTAGAGCATGTAGATCAAATACTATTTTTACAAGAAAGAGTTTCAATTGATTATTATAGGGGATAAAATAATTGATATGGATAAGAAATAGTCGGATCTACTAGGTCTACATGTTCTTGGATTTGTGTGCCTTATTTTGGACCAAAAAGTGTGATTTATCGTCAGATAGGAGAATATTGTTGACAAGTTAATGAAATCTCTTGAAAATATGAAAATGAATCCTTCTACATCAAAAAAAATTATGCCTTCAATCTGATGATGATTTATAGGAATTTTTTTTTAATCACATCAATGAATTCAAAAGCATCACAAGTTAATTGTCATCGGTGGGAATTACAATGGATGATGAGGTTTGTGCTCTAATTTTACTATTGTATTGTCTAATCATTAAGAAGCAACTGTAACCACCATGAGAAGTTATTCAGGGAATAAAAATTTGTATTTGAAGGATTTGTGATGGTTTTTCATCAATGAAGAAATTCAAAGAATAGAATCGGGTAGATTACCTAGTTTTGATCTAAACATAGAAGGAATATGCAGAAACATACAATGATATAGTCATCGAGGATTATCAAAATCAATATTAAATAGATATGATAAGGAAAATGGTCCCATTCCTATATGTTGGTTTTGTTGGATGAAAGGACACCTCAATGAGTGAATAGATAATAGAAATGTTCCTAAAAAACACAACAAACACAACAATTGTTGAAACCCATTATGTGTTACGGATGAGTGTGGATAGTAGTATAAAGTGATAGGTTTTATACTCAGGGAAATATTTTCATTCTAATTTGGAGAAGGGTTTCCTAAAAAATTATGTTTACAAAAATATTGGCGAGGTATATCCTGTTGGTGATGAACCCGTATAGACTGAGGGGAAGGGAGATGTAAGGAATAAAACTAATAGTTGGAGTTTGTTGGTTTTATATAATTTAATATATAACATTAGAATAAGAATAAATATTGTTATTTTTTATATATATGAATGATGAATGTTTTAGTACCACATTTACTAGTGGTAAATGGAGAATTACTAAGTGATAAGGGCTCAAATTTTTGAATTTGTTTCCTATAATTATTTGAAATTATCCAATTAATTATATAAATACTAGGAAATTTTTTAATCTTTTTAACTTTTTGAGTGTTGTAATTAATTATTAAATTTATTAAAATTATATATTTATTGATATATTCATCATTTTATCTAAATTGAGAATCCATGCTTAAATTAAAATTGATTTTCTAACTATGAAATTATATATTTTTTGATTTTGAAATTGAAATTACTAAAGGGATTTAATTTATTTTTAGCATTAATTGTTTTATTAATTTTTGAATTAAATCCATAAATTTACTTTGAAATTGATATATTAATTGAGTGATTTTTTTAAATGAAAAATTAGATTACAATGTGAATATTTAATAATTATAATATGATGTTTTAAAGGAAATATTTGTTGATTTTCAAATTATTTCTTTAAAGGTTGAATTTATGATTTTTATATTGTTTTATCATTTTTGAATTTAATTAGAAAAAAATCCTACACTAAGAAAAAATGTGTGATATAGAAATCACTCAAATGTTGGAAAATGCCTAGATCGACCATGAATTCTCTTCCATTGGTTCATCCAACCATAGAAAAATAGTAAAGGCATGGATCTTCTGCACCAAAAATCCAATCGACTGCAAGTGTACTTGTGACCATAACTGAAACTTTTGGGGACATCAAGAGGTGACCCAGCCTTGGAAGAGTGACCATGAGAGTGATGTTTCATAAAAGCAAGTATAAACCACATGGAAAAAATAGATCAACCACCCTTAAATTCCATCTAACATAAAAATGTTTTGAAAAAGGGATGGATTTGATTAAAAATAAAATCAAGAAATAGTTACGTGTGTGTGGCATTGACTGTTGAAAAATGAGAATAATTTTTGTAAATGCATGGAGATTCCATACACAAAAAAAGAATAAAAAAAACATATTCTCAGGGGTCAATCATCCTGATTTACCACGCCACCCTCTTGTGCAAATGGAGATCTAAGACTGAAGATCCTGAAGAGGATGAAACCAAAGTATTCATCATTACCAACCATTTCTATGCTAATGATCACCAAACGACCAAGATTATAACTCATAAGATGAAAACTAAATTCCATGATTGAATAATATTCGTGATTGGATCTGGAAGGAAAAAATTTAATCCCATGATCCATGGATATACAAATAGAGGTGAAATGCATAATTATCACCACCCATGGGAGACCAATAAGAGTTTGGTTCCACATCCTCTTGATTAGATAAGACAAGAAGTCTAAATATCACTGCACTCCCATGAACTGGATTGGGAGAATACATAAGATCACCTGAATCGGAATCAGATCCATGCGATGAAGATCCAAAATTTCATCTAAAGTCAAATAGATTAAACAAAATTGTAAATAATAATATCGTAATTGAATATTCCCCAAAACAAAACACCACACACACCATGACCTATAGATACAAGATATTCTGATTGAAAATGTTGCATGATACTTCTCACCTAGGGATAATAAATCTCGAGGTCACTGAGATGAAGTCATACTACCCTGTAAGAAAAATAATTATGAGTAGTGAGTAATGAGTTTAATTTAATCCAAATAAAAAAGAAAATAATAAAATATTTATATTTTTATTTCCCCTGTGAATGAATAAATAAAATGAGACAATTTATTCTACCACAAAATCTAGTTGGAGTTTCACATATGCTTGAAAGAAATGATTGAATGGGGAAAATCCACACAATCACCAAAATGCTAGTTCCCTACCATTAGAATTATGCATGTTGACAATAGAGGTCGAAGGAAGAACTGTTTTTTGTAAAAATATAGAGCACCATAAGATTATTATGGAGTGTTGAATTTTATATTCCTTATTGTTCAATAAACCCAAAATCTCCACATTTTTAGAACACAATGTATCCAAATCCATGTACTCGATTGACGATGTAAATGATTATAGAGAATGACTGAATTCAACTCGGCTATCTGAATAACAACATATATGAATGATCACTCTAACTAGAACTGACATTGAATAATATCATGGTGCCCTGAAAAATCAAAAAATGGAGAAATTAATTTTCCTATTTAGCATCTCATTTTAAAATTCAACTTTCCTCTCTTTCCTTTTGTTTGTCCAAATTAGAGAAGATGATGATCCTGGGTTACCTCCATCCACATGGAGGCCGTCAATAGCTGAGATCATGATCTATGATCAGAATGGAATTGTGAGGGGGTGTTTTATTTCATATAAAGAGTTTAACTATTCTTACAGGGACCTAACTCAGAGTTGTCAACGAGTTCCTCAGGGAACACCACTTGTAATTCAAAACTCATGTGGATTTGTTTTTGATTTTTTAATATTTATATTTTCAATTTAATAGGATATGTTATAATTTGGTTTATGGGACTTCCCATATTCATGAGACAATCACTCATTCTTAGAGGATGTTTTATCACAATATAATCTTATAGTTTCCTGCAGTTTTATTTATTTATTTTTGTAATAACTCCAGTGATGGAACACTTGGAGAATATTGGTCATGACGAGGAAAACTCTCACACACCTATGATGAATTATTATTTTCAATAAAAAAATAATCTTAGATTAATCTTATGGATGTGTTTGGATGTTTATATATTTGGATATCCTTATTTATCTTCACATTTAATTATTCATTACATTTTTATGGTTTAACATACAATAATATTGGGAATTCCTTCACTACTTATAAGAGTTAATAGTAGGATGGCCTAAGAGTGATTGGCGTTGTCCAATCACTAGGACATGTAAAGATAGTGAATATAATGATTATTGTATTTTCTATTCCAAATCAAAATATATAGGAATGAAAAATGAGGGATATTTCCTTTTATTAGAGAATGATGAGGAAGTGAAATTGAATAATGATTCATAGGGAAGTGAAGAGTGCAATATAAGGATAAAATAATGTGTTTTAAACATTTAATTTTTAATAAATAAACTACATTCAATTTTTTAAAATTTCAAAACCATTAACTTATATTTTAATACATCCAAAACACTATCTTTTATAGAGACATCTTTATTCCCACTTTACTACATTTTTATCAGTTTAAAAAATAATTTTGCTGAGTACCCTACGACAGGTGCATATAAAAAATAGAACCATTAATGGGGAAGGTTATTATTTTTTTAATTTTGTTTAAAAAATGGTTTCAAATGACAATATCTAGTTCTTCCAACCTCACAGATTTGTATCATGAGGTTGATAGAACCATCACCACTAAACCTCGATCTCTAAAAATAACTAAACAACATGTAAGCGAGTTTTTCATCATTCCATTTTATAACCATCCTTAATTTACTTCTTATTCCATTGGAGTTACTTTAGGAAGTCAAAAAAGGGATGGTATTATTTCTCAGGTGAATGGGATATTGAGAGAAATGTTTGATCCAAATTTCAACATTAATTACCAAAATTTACAATTTCATGACCAATAATACTGTGATTTCAAGACTAGAATTATGGGGATTTTTCTTAAATTTCATGGATAATTAGGTGAATAACCCAACATGAAATTTAAATAATTTAATGGAGTATGTAATGGATTCAGAACAATGGAATTCATTGAGACTAAAATAAGAAGGATGAATTTCCCATTCTTTCTTGAACATGAAACCAAGGAGTGGATCCATAATCTATAACTTGTAGAAGTTACCTCATGGGATGAAATATAGAAGAAATTAAATTATAAAATCTTACATAATTCATGGAGTGATCAATTAATAAGGGAGATATATGGAAAAAAATTATATATTTGATAAAATTTTTATGAGTTTTGGGAAAGGATCAGGAAACATTCTATATACTTTCCACACCAGCCCTATGTATAACATTATTTCATGGAATTATTTTGCCATGGATTGATGGAAAATTACAAGAACTTATTAGATTATTCTCCTTGTGGTGCACTGATTAATAATTTCACTATTGAAGTTAGAGTACATATTGGGAGAATCTCTTAAAATTTACATCATTTTGGTACGGAACTACAACTAGAAGTGCACATGAGGTAAAAAGTTCCAAATCACATTTTATAGAAAATATAATAAAATAAATAACATCTCTTATGAGACAACTAACTATGAACAAGGTGTAGTAGTCATCACCCACCACACCCCTTGAGGATACTAGATTTACTTTTCATAGGGTCATTTCACCAATGGATGCCCTAAAGTTAAAGGTATGGAAATATAGAATTCCATAAAATATAGTAAGTTATAAAATAAACCAAGTAGAATCCAATAATTTAGATAATTATCCAATTATAAATTTTGACCTGGGATCTAACAGCCATAATGGAAAATGTTTCAGTAAGCTTCCCAAAAACCATTCCATCCCCATATATTCCAAGGATAATGTTTCGAAACAACCATAAGACACCAGTAAGAAGAATCTCAAGATCCTTCCCTGAAGGAAATGTTCAGATAGGTAATGGAATCTTTAAATAGTCAACAGACCACTCTCACCACTCTAGGATTACAGTTGAGGGAATTAAAAGGATAGTTTATCTAGTTCATGACCACCCTCAATAATCTAGAAATAATGGATTAGGAACAATTAATACTTAACCAATTACTGTACCCAAATGAAATTAATGTATATAAAATTAAAAAGTAGTATGGAGGTATAATTAAATGATGTAACACCATTGGAGACAAAATATTGAAGTGAACAACAATATGTACCTGATGAATCTTCTCATGAAATAGAACCTGATGTGTAATCTATGAATGAACCATAAAATAAAAACAAGGGGAATGAAAATAAAGAACATCCACATAAACCCTGATCTCCCTTCCCTATAAGGATGAAATCAACCAATAAAACCAATTATGAATCACTATAACAAGAGATCCTCAAGGAGTTTAAAAATATATAGATAAAAATGCATCTCATGGAGGTCATCCCGCAAGTTACATGTTATAAAAAATTCATTAATGTCTTGTGGATTTAGATAAGGGGATTATGAGGAAATGAAGATGTAATATTAGTTAAGAACTTTCTTTCCCTTTTTTCCCTTAAATTTAACAAAAAATTCAACAATACATGTATCTTTTATATCCACAGCACCACTGGAGATCTTACTTTTTCCAATAAATTGTAGTTTTTAGAAGCCTTAATTAGTGCAATGTATTATTCCATTAATTATTTTTGTGGATGGGATAAATCAAACCCTCTTCCATGGTTATGAAACTCACTATTCAATCCACTATCAATATAGAAGGTGTTCTTGAATATGTCTTGGTAATTGTACAAGGATACACATTCCCTACCAACTTCTACATTATAATCATTGATGAAGGAAAATATAAAGACCACTCTACCATCATTAAAGGTAGATAATTCCTCAATATTTCTAAAACAACAATAAATTTCATTGAAGGCACCCTTTATATGAAATTTCATTAGGAAAAAATGGAATTCAACTTCCTTGACTCAACAAAACAACCACATGGTGGTAAATGTATTTTTACATTAAATCATTTTTAATTACCATGTTATTATAGGGAAGAAATTGAAAATTTTATTGATACAAAAATACTAGGATAATATTTAGAAACACCCAACCTGATTGATACTTATATTTTTGAAAATGAACTCAATATGGAGACAATTTTGAGCATTGAAAAATTCGAAGAGATTGGTGAATGTTACTTTGATGAGTTACTCAAATCTGCTACTAATATTTCTTTCTTACATGTGTAGGTTGCAAATATGAATATATTTGAACTAAAACCATCCTTATAATACCCCGTTAACTAGAACTTTATTGAATCCATAAAACATTAAATATACATTTTTAAATGGAAATTAGAATCTACGAGTCATAATCTTAAATTATTTAAAACCCTACCAAGAACAACAACCATTGAAAATTATAAATCATAATGATTGGGAAATAGGTTAATAATTAGGAGAAATAAAAAGAATTATTCCAAAAATATTCATGTATATTATTTTTTTAGAATATTAATACAAATAAGTTATACCACCTGAAAGAAAGATAAACCCAACTCTTCTCGTAGAAGTAAAAAAAGCAGTAGAGAGACTTTTAAGAGATGGAATAATCTACCCATCTCAGACTCCCAATGGATTAGTCTCAATTAATAAGACAGGAATAAAAATAGATACACAATTGTAAAAAATGATAATAATGAATTATTTACCATAAGAATTTATAATAGGTAGTGAGTCAACATAGATTATTGGATATTGAACCATATGACCAGAAAATACCATTTCACCGTAGCCTTTGTGAACCAAATGATAGAGATCCCTTATAGGAATTGTAATTATTGATTATTCAATGGATTTTATAGGTATTTTCAGTTTCAAATAGCTCTAAAGGACCAAGACAATACCACCTTCACATGTACCTTCAGTATATTTTCTTACGGAAGGATGCCTTTCTGTCTTTTCAATGCCCTATGTACCTTTCATAATTGCATAGTATGTATCTTCTCAAACCTAATTAAGAGCTACATAAATATAATACACGATTAATTTACTATATATGGAACATGTTTTCATATATTTTTAGACAGATTAAGTTTTTTTAAAAATGGTTTATTGAGAAACACATGTTTTTAATTTTTTAAAACTACCATTTTATTATGGAATAAGGAAATTTTTTAAGGTATTTAATTTTTAAATATGTAACTAAAGTATATACATCCAAATTTAATTTTATATCAACACAACATTACCCCACCACTGTGAGACACACTAGATTATTTCAATTCCATCCAATGGCCCGAAGGCCTTCAATTTTTTTTATTATATGATAAGGCCCCATTTTAACGGATGAAGGGGGTGGAAACCTAATGAAATCATGGACATAGGAAAATCACACTCAAAGGAAGAAAGAGTACAAACAAAGATGACATTACTGAACTAATCCTCCCCAGTATTTGAACATAAAGAAGCTCTTCACCATTGCAAGATAATTGGACAAGAAAGTGTCATGAGTCAAAGATCAGGCACAATTCGATGGCTGGAGCTACACCCTCTGAAACAACCAAATCCAAAAAACACTATAAAGATAAATTGAAGTCTATGAAACCTCTTCTAAAGTCAATTCATGAAGTCGAGTCTTGATCACAAACTTCCCACCTTAGAAAAACAAACCATTCATGAAAACACCCACCACCACTCCAAAACAACAGATGAAATCCAATAACCAATCAAATTAACGATGTCAAAAATTCAAGGGAAGAAAACCATTATTGCAAGAGAGGCTTCCCAGATGCTAGATGATGCTAGGAGGAGACCCTGCCACAAAACAAACTAGTCCAATCCTACAGATCCTGTTGCCACCATGAAACCCTCTCAAGGACACTACAATCCACCCAAATCACTCCAGAAGTCAGAGATCGAGGTGAAAACCCATCCGAGTGCGGAAGGAAGGATTTTGACCACACCGAGCCTCCATGAAGTTAAAGATCCCATGAATAACCCACTCAATATGGAAATTGATTTTGTTTTTGATGATTCATGAATGACATCTTTTAGTTGTTTGAAAGAATGTCTGAGTCCTTCCCCCATTATCTTTACACAAAACTAGAGTTACACCGTTAAAATTATGTGGGATTATTTAGGGTCTTCACTTTATTAAATTATTTATAGTATTTCAAATGTTAAATCCAATAGTTTACAAATCACAAAAACTACCCAAATTAGCTACACAAAAATAAATAAGTGATTTTTTTCTATTGCTGTAGATTTAGAAAATTTTTGTTCTTATTATTTAGGGGGTAAAGTGACTATTTATTCTAATCATGTAGAATTGATATATTTAATGAAGTAAGATGATGAAAATATCAAACTTGTGAGACAGATGTTATTTCTACATGAGTTTGAACTATATATTAAGGAAAATAATGGATATGAAAATATAGTGGCTGACTACATTAGTTGACATCCTAATACTGTCAAAGTAGAACCAGTCCCCAAGGACAATTGTGATGATTCATTCTAAGGTGATGAATTGTAAAACCTCAACCATGTTCCTTAGTACACTGATATAGTGAATTTTATTTTCACAACAAAGGTACCAGCCTAATTTTTATGAACATCAAACTACTAAATTGAAATCTAATTAAAAATAATATGTTTGGGGTGATCCTTATTTATATTTTTTTTGATGAATAGGATATTATACGGTGAATCACTGATGAGGAAATGAAAATTTTGCTTTATTTTTTCTATATACTTACTTGTGGAGGACATTTTAGACCTCAAAGAACTGTTCATTTTTTTTAAGATAGATTGTTTTGGAATTAAATTTATAAAAACATACATTTATTTTTCCAAAAAAATTCTTATTTTTTTACTAGTGAAATTTCCAAATTAGATGAGATAATCCAAAATAAATTTATTTTTGTGAGATATTTCATGTATAGGGAATTGACTTCATGGTCCCTTTTTTTTATTTGTATTTTCATACATTTTTTAGTAGTAAAAATTTTTTCCACATAAATTAATAATAAATCTAATCAATTTGATGATTCAAAAACTATGATTTAGTTTCTAAAATAAATAATTTTTTATATTTTTGTAATACCTAAATCTTTAATTAATGACCAATGAACCCACTTCTTTAATAAGAAGATAGATCCTGTCAGGAATAAATACAGAGTTCACCACAAAACATCAACTACCTACCATCCAAATACAAATAGATTGGATGATTTTTCAAATAGAGAAATCAATTTGTTTTGTAGAAGACAGTTTATCCCAATCACAAAGATTATAGTTAGAAACTATAGGATTCATTATTAGAATATATAAATCCCTAAAAACCCACATTTGTCATGTCTCAAAATATAATTTGTTATTGTAAACATTATCACATTCTTGATGAGTTATAGGACAAAGCTGACTAGGATGTCAAATGATTGAAACAAAATTTGGAAAGGTTGGAGAGTAGAGGGATAAACACTTCATGGTGATAGAGGAGTTGAGAAGTGAAGAATATGATAATTTACTATTGTATTATTTTTAAATCTAAATATGATTATGATAAATTTTTTGGAAAATATAATTTCAAGCTAGAGATAATGTTTTTTTATTTTATTAGGGATGATTCTCTTCTCTGGTAAGCTTAATTCTAGGTGTATTGGACCTTATATAGTGAAAAATAAATTTCTTTTTGGTGAAGATGAGATTTAAGGAGAATATTAAAAGCCACCATTAATGGTGAATGGGAAAAAATTGAAGAAGTACCATAAGGATTTCAGGAAAGAACCTATGGAGTAGTCTACACTCATCCCTACTACTACTAATAGAGAACCGTCAAGTTTTATATTTTCATCAAATTGGTATATAAACTTAGTATATTTTGAAATATTATCCTTAAACAAATACATGATTAAATTCAATTAGAATTATACCTAAGGAAAGAGTAGGGGAGAGGGAAGAAGTAGTTTCAGATGTAAATACCACAGTTTATGTTTTACATTTAAAAAAACAAAAAAATTAAATACCAAATATAATTTAGGAATATGTACAATGTTTCTATGGGGTTTCTTATATTTTTTGAGGGTAAATAAATTAGTTAGGGTTTTTTTTTTCTGTTTTGAACATGTATAATATTCTGTATAGTTTTTTTGTTTTCAAACAATCATTGAGATGAATTGGAAAAATAACTACATTTTTTGAACACTAAGTGAATTTTGAGGATCTATATCATATTATTTAAGCTAAAAAGATAAAATTATTAACTAACTAAATTTTTTTTCTTGGGTTATGATTTTAAAACATTTTCATATTTTTTGACTATAAATTGAAATCAAGAAGCACTAGTGAATCTCCCAAATTTTTATTACTGCCCTAAGAGGTTTGTGATCCAATTTGACATAATCTTTTTACTACCCTAGATTATTTATTGAAGAATTGTATTTTTTATAAGATAAGACTTGTTATTAGGATCTCTTAAATATATGGAATTCGTTTTATTCTTTCAATATTATTGATTCATTTAATTAAAAAGAACATTATTTTTTCTTGAATGCTACATGGAATACCAATACTAAGAAAGATATTAGATAAAAATTAAGAGAATTATAGGTTTAATTCACATTAAATGAAGGATTATACCTTTACAACCCTCAATCTAAAATATAATTTCATAATTAATTCAAGTCTATGTGTTGGGAAAAGGGGATTCCATTTGTTTCTTTTATCCTGGTGGTATTTTATGCTAAGGGGTATGTGATAGGTGTGATTAAAATTATTAGGTTATCGAAGAGATGAAAATAGTTATTAGTAACTTTTATTAATTTTATTCCATTTTCATCATCATCCAATTCCCTAAAAAATTGTTTATAAAAATAAAACATAAAATGGAGGGTTGATTTTGAAACATTCAATATGATAATATGTGGGATTCATGATCATAATCAAAGAATAGGGATAGATCACTAATCATTTTTCTGATTGTAAAAACTCATTTCAACTAAAAAAAGACAAAAAATATAGAAATATAGAAATATATATATATATATATATAAAGAAAAAATAATAGGAGTTTTGGATGTCACATTATTTGGATTCATTTCATGACTCATGACCAAAGAAAATAAAGAGTAAATTAGGATTTATATGTCACATACTATGTAGGTGGGACTGAGTGGGGGACTCCACTATTCTTTAATTGGTAAATCATGTACATTATTTAAAGAGTAAAACATTCATATCTATCGATTCATTTTATAAATACCTTCCTACCACCCTCTTAATCCAATAGATATTTGAATCCAAAGCTCATGAGGAGGATGAAATCAAACCGGTCTTTGAGGCAGACCTTTTCTATGCGGAAGATCACCAAACCCCCAAAATAAATGCTTAGAAGAAGAAGACCATATACCAAGCTTTCATAAGATCAATTCATAGATTTGGAAGAAAAATATAAATACTATGACACCGAATGATGCCAACCAAGGTGAAACACCTAATTCTTTACACCCATAGGTTTCGAAGATACTTATGGTGACGTGATTTCATAATTTGAGTAGTCAAGAACTCTTTATCTCACCACACTCCCTAAAAATAGATCGATAGAATTCAAGAAGATCCCCCAAATTGATACCATATCCACATGAAAAAGATTCAATATTTCTTCCCAATCCCAACAGATAATGCCACAATATTAATATCGAGATCACCATGGAAGCTTCCCTAAAACCAAACATCATATGTGCCATCAACTATAGATATGATCACCTCCTATTAAAAATGTTTCATTGCTATACTTGAGTGATTTTTAGTGTGAAATTGGAGGATATGACCAGAACTAGAGCAGTGATAAACCATTCTTAACAAAAACTCTCCTCTATAAAAGGAGATTCCACTGCTCCACTCACCTAGGGATGCAAAATCCCAAGATCATCGACAATATGTAATATTTTCTTATGAAGAAAAAGAATCATGAACTGTGAGAAACATATTTGATATTGAATAATAGATTAATAAATAATAAATTTCTACATATTTCTTTTCCCTATGTAGGATCAAAGATGGTATGACAAAAATTTCCCTCCCATGCACCAGTTTCAGGATAGAATATTATTTGAAAGATTATTGAATGAAGAAAGTCAATATGATCATTTTAATATTAGTGCCCAACTATTAAAATTAATCTCATTGATAATTAATATTTAAGGAAATGTTATTTATGGTCCATATTTGGATTATTGGGAGACAATAGGGGGGGTCAAATTTTACATGAACAATGGTTCAATATACTAAAAAAACTCCATGTATCCAAAATAACTACATGGCCAAATCAATGTAATTAATTGGTGATGTATCCGATTATGGGAAATGACCAAAATCTCCACGGATATCTAAATTCACCCATATGTGAATGTTTATTCTTCCCAGAGCCAATGTTAGGGATGATCTTGGTGCCTTAAAAAATTATAAAATATGGAAGTTTATTTCCATAATTATATTCTCATTTAAAAAGTCAACTTCCCTCTCATTCCGTTGGTTAGGTAAAATTAGGGAAGATGAATATCTTGGTGATTAGTATCCATGTGATATCCATTAATATATATAATAATGATTTCTACATAGTTCATAATTTCGAGTGGGTGTTTTATGTTTTTTCATGATTTCAACCATTATCATAGTTGATTCACTTAAAGCTGTCGATGAGTTCCATAAGGCACACCTTGTGAAACTCACCACCTATCAGAATTTTTTTGTAACTATTTTTTATTTATATTTTAAAAATAATAGGATATGTTCTCTTATTATTCGGGGGACTTCCCAAATTCCTGAGACACTCTATCCTTCTCAGTGTCCATTTCATCACTAGATGCTACTTTATATTATGTAATTTTATTTATTCCCATTTTGTATTAACTCCAGTGATGGTACACTTGGTGAATAGTGGTCCATTCAAGGAGAAATATACCACTCATATGAAGAACTTTTATTTCCAATAAAATATTATCATCTATTTAATTTTATATATTTTTTTGAATCCATTTCTTTTAGGATATTATTATTTGTCTTTGAATTTAAATATTTAATGTCATTTTTTAAATTGCTGCACACATAGGACACTTTAGAACTCCTCTCCTTCTAAATATAGATAATAGTGGGATGAACCAAGAGTGATTTGGGGTATCCACTAACTAGGCCATGTAAGGATAGAGAATAAAATTATTATTGTATTTTTTCTAGTAAAAACAAAAAGTTTCAGGAAAGGATAATAAAAGATATTTCATTTGATTAAATAATTATGGGGATATAAAATTGAATAAGGATTTACTGGGTAGTGAGGAGACTAATCCAGGCATAGAACACAATATTCTAAATATTGAATTCTAAACCAATAAATTATATCTTCTTTGTTTTTCAAAATTTGACCCCATTAACCAAGTTTTGAACATATATACAACACTTTATTCTCTAAAAAAAACCAGAGTCCCACATTAATACATTTTTCTTCGGATAAAAAATTAATTTTTCTATGAAGTTTGTGATAACATAGTTTTATTAAGGGAGATATATTAATAAATTAGGGTGTAAATAATGAAACCTTAAACAAATGGTATATAATTTCATGAAAATTATTGAAAAAAAAATTTGTTTGTGATTCAAAACTATGGAAGTAACATCTTGGACACATGATAGACAAGGGGATGCTAGTGTTAAAAAATTAATAAATTTTAATTCAGTAGATGTTAGAGCGTGAAAATATTATATATTCTAAAAGAAGAAGAATCTGTCCTTAGAAAAAGGAGGTTGAACACCGAATGCAAGGAAGATAGAGTTTGGGAACACTAATATATCAGTACCAAAACTAGTACATTCTGTTAGAGGGTAAAAATATTATGTGACATTTATTGATGAATCAATGTGAAAGGTATGAGTGTACATTTGGAAATGAAAATATTATGTGTTTAACATGTTTTAGAAGTGTAAAGCCTTAATGGAGAGTGATTCAAGATCAATGATGAAATTATAGAGGTTTGATAATAGTGGAGAGTATAAGAATAATGAGTGTAGGTAATTATATTCTAATGGTATATTTTTGTGGGAGGAGGATCTTCCAAGTACACCATAATATAATGGTTTATCATAACAGAGGAACTTGATTCTAAATAAATGTTCTATAAATATGAGGATTCACTCAGGGTTACCCAAGAATTTTTGGAATGAGGGAGTGAACATAAAATCATATGTCATCAATATGAGTCCATCTATACAAGTAGTATAATGTCCACCTGAGTAGATTTAGTCAGTAAAGGAGGTATGAAACTCTTATTTATGAGTATTTTGTTATTGTTTGACATATGTTCATATAGATTCTAATGGAAGGGACAATCTTGATGCTAAGTGAAAATCTTGTTTCTTTGTTGGATATGATATCGAGGCATTTGGTTATCACTTTAAGGTTGACAAGAACAAGATATTAATCATAAGATAGAGAATGATATTTAGTGAAGGTGTCTTCTATAAGGAATTTCATGCAACTGAATTTGATAGTTGTAATAAATAATAAGAGTTCCAAGAGAAAATGATGCTTGAATGTGTACTAGAGCACGAGGAACAAAAATTAGTGGAGTCTACTACTCAAGTGGATTTGAGTATATTAAAAAGGGTTCATAGGACTATGAAGAGGTATTTATTATACTTACATTATATTTCATAGACTGATGATGGGGAAATAAATTTTTTAAAGGTTATTTTATTGAAGGATTTGAAGATGTTGGAGCTCTATATGAAGGAGGAGATTTATTCATTTGATGATAAAGATAATTTTGAGTTAACTCCTTTACTAATAAGAAGAAGATAATTGAATAATAAATGGGTATATAGTCTTTAAGGAAGAAAATTATGGTAAGATGAAGTACATGTATGTATAGTGGTGAAATGTTTTCAACATAATGAATTTGTAGACTTCACTAAAATTTTCTCACCTATAATGAAGCTCACCACCATCCATGTGGTTATTTGTATTCACTACTAAAAATCATTTTATATTAAGACCAACAATTTATTAATTATAAAAATAAACTGATAAATTTGTTGTCTTCATCAGCACTAGCTAAAATAATCGATAAAAAATCACATCTATTAGATATTTTTTTAGCATAGATAAAGGTCGCCTTATTTAGCACTGATAAATATTAGCCTTATTACCTCTGTTTTAGTGTTCATGAAATTTATTTTTCATAAAAAACACATGTATCATTAAATATATTTATATATTAGAATTTAAATAAATTTATAAAAATATAAATATAATATATTTTACTAAATATGATTTATGTAAGACTACATATTAATTTACTCTTAATATATAAAAAAAATTTAGTGAACAATTTCTTATAAAATAACTAATAATTAATATTAGTCAATAATGTACTAATTATTATTGAATAATAATAATTTGATAGTAATTGAATGATATAAAAAATTAAAAAATTAATAAACAATATAAGAAAAGTTAAAAACGTGACTTGAACTTCAAACAACCATAACTTTTGATCTTGGAGTTTCTTTGGGATCTACCACATATCAAATCAAATATTCCGAAAAATATACGATATATTGATCTTGGAGGGCCATTGTAAGCATTTTTCAAGGTAGAAATGGCACATAAGGCCTCCAAAACTATGTTGTTTTGTTAGGATACCTTAATTTTTGTACATTTGATGGAATATCAGCTTTTTAGGGATATTTTTGTATTTTTTTCAGTGGAGGCTAAATTTTTTCTTAGTTATTGTGTTCAAATTGATATTATAGTGTTTATACTTTACCATTTTTCATATCTAATTTTTCTTTATAATAAAATATATACATATTTCTATTCATTTAAATATAATAAATCAATTTTACAAATAAATTTTTAAACATATTTACATAAAAATACATTTTTGAATATATACAAAAAGTGGAAATAAAGATTTATTATTCCATTTAAATAAAATAAAAATTATCTATTTTATTTTCCTTATAAAATTAAATTAATATATATACCTATAATATTAATGTTTTTATATAAATATGTGTGTGTCATTAGAAACATATATATTTATGAGTATATTATAATATTGTTAAATAAATAAAAACATGTAAATATTTGTGTGTGTAAAAACATATGTGTGTATGAGTATGTGTGTGTGTTAATATTAGGAAAATACAACATATATAAATGAAATTTTATAAATTCATCATTGTTGAAAAATTTATGATATAAAAATATGTATATGAAATAATTTTAAATAAATTATAATATTTTTTTATAAATATATAATTATTTATAATTATTTATAAAAATTATATGTAAATTTAAAATACATAGACATATTTTAAAAATATATTTAAAAATAACTATATAAATCTATATAATTATATGATTAAATATTTAAATAAAAATGAATTATATATATAAAAATAAATAGATATATCAAAAATATTATACAAATATTGATGGTGTAGTGGTAAAGGCATCAGGCCTTGAAGGTAGAGGCCATGGGTTGAATTCTGGACATGCGAAAGTCTGAAGCATGTGAAAAGAGATGATAAAGGGATTAAAAAGCAATGATGAATTGGGTGGTCATGATAATGTATGCGAGATAGGAACATGAGGGGAACATAGCACTGATAAAAGTGGGGATAGAGTGTTGAAAAAAATAGGGATGAGTTGTACAAATATTTTTATTTTTTTGACCACTAAAAAATACTACTGCTAATGGAAACCTTTATTAGAGTTAATAAAGGAAACCATTATCAGCGCTCATAAATGCACCATTTATCAACATTAAAGAAAGGAACTGATAAGGGAGGAATTTATTAGGTATTTTGTTAGCACTAATAAAGGTATTTGGTTTTTGAGGGTTCTTATCCTATAAATGATTTTTGACACTGAGAAAACCCATTTAATGTTCCTTTAAAAGTACGAGCCGTAATGGTGATTCTTACACTTGGGGATTTAAATATTAAGAAGAATGATGTAAAGATTTATTTACTTAATGGATATCTAGATGAGGACATTTATATATAGAAGAGTGTAGGTTATGTTGATTCTGAAAAGGAATTCCTAGTATGCAAACTACAGAAGTGTTTATATGAAGAAAACCTTGTAGCGGAACAATAAGTTTGATGCATTCATGAGAAAAAATTAATCCAAATGACATGAAATTGAGAAATTAAACAATTATAAGTACTTTTGTGATTGAGATATTATATTTCTTATGTTTGTCAATGACATGTCATTACATAATCATGTTTTTAGAGGATTAATGACCTAAATGGGCTGCGGAATGAGGATTTTGAGATGAAATACATTGTAGAATATGAAATTACTTTGGGGATAAATATCAAGATAGAACAAAAAAATATAACCTTAAACAAAAAAGACAAAAATATTGTTATACTAAATGGATCTATAAGAAAAAAATTTACTCTTGAATAATTACTTATTTCTACCAAATTTAATGCTAAGGTCCATCATTGGTCATCATGACTTCACAAATAAAATTATAGAGATTTATTTTAATTTTTTTGGAAACTATTAATATCATATTATTATTAAAAATATAAATGTTTCAATTTAGAAATTATTTTAATAGATCTATATATTTTTTGGGGCACAAGCATTCTCAATTTTTTGATCGAAATCTAGACAATAGATATAGATGTATATTTATAGTGATAAGGTTAGCGTTGAAATATTATTTAATTTCACAAGGCTCCTTAAAAATATATTAAACCTCTTACAACATAGTGACTTGTAATAATATTTTTATAAGTATTTTATCATGTTTTTGAATAACTAAACAAAAAATAAATATAATTTTACCTTTTTGGAAACTGTTATTTATATCTATAAAAATTCTTGGTACCCTAATCCTAAACATTTATCAAATACCAAAATAAATACGTATTCACTCAATAAAAAAATAATATTTATCTGAGTAATGAAATAACTACCTTGCAAATAAATATTTAATTTATTTATGGGAATAATAAAACATTGATAAAATTATTCCCCATTATTAATAATAACATTTATTCCAATAATTAAATTCAAATAGAAAATAACTGTTATCAATGGATACACTTAGTGTATGATTCTATATGATTCTTTTCATTGACATTATGCAGGGTTTTCTGAAGTCCCCGATTACTATCTAGAAACGAGTCAAGGAACCTAGGATAAATAAGTTATTGTGATAATATCAAAAACCACACACAATCACTTTCTATATAATATAATCTATTTATCATCATATCACATCAAACAGGTTACCTATTTCACCAAAATATATGATTGATACATCTTTCTTTGACTATTTGAAATAAAATCATTGTGACCCCATGGACATGAATTTTAATGCGATAGGTCTATTTTGATCAAAGGGTTGAGATATCAACTTACATAAATTTAGTTTGTTCAATGTTTTCCTAGAATTATTGATAATTAAAATGTCATTCATGGATTACATAATGTAACCTACTTCCCGTGAAGATATATCATTAAGGTCTTTATCAGCACATCAATGCACATGAGTAATGACATAAATTAATAATAATACTAATGTCTAAATATAAGAACACATTATCATAGATAGAAAATTAAAATGAAACAAAAAAAAATAGAATTATTATTGGCAGGAATTTTCTCATAATATTCAATCATCAATATTAACAAGTTCAATTATTTAGAGATAAATTCTCATCTCTGTATGAGTATTCACACAAAACAGTCAGCATTATACATGTCCCATCATAAAATACTATCTTAATATAGATCTATATTTAAGAATATCATCATGAAATTTCAAGGTTTTCATTATATCAGTTTAATTTCATGTCCTTTTCATTGTTATATATAATCATGGAAATTATAACATTAATGTAATGTAGTCCAATGATCAATATTTAATAATTTTTTTTGTCAATATTCAAGTATTTGAATATACATGTCATTAAAGGTAATATAATTTGGTACAATAACCCCAAATCAAAAATTAATAACATGTGGATGAAAAAAACACAAGTGGCATAACACAACTATGTTAACAAAATTTATCCTATAATGAAGCAAAGGCATAAATTTCAAGGTTGGTTGGAATCAATGCAACCGACCTATTGAAACAAAAAAGTTAATTCTCATTACTTACATTAGTGTCAAAACAAAAATTCATGTGATGATTAATAGAGATACATGGTATAAATTTTTTACTGCATTGATGGTAATCATTTGGGAAGCCATTAGTGTAACATTTTTATATAATTTCTCATTTTTAATGAAAAATCATATATCAAAACACTGATTTACATTTCATTATCCATAATAGGGTACATTCAATTTAGGCATTTTCTATAATAAATTCATACTAATAATCATTGGAAAGGATCATAGAGACTTTTTGGAACTTCTGACGCATTGATATATTTTTAATGCATATGGTAATGTAAATCCCCATTGACCAGCTATGTATGCACACATTATAAAACATGAAACATAGAATTCGTTTATTAGTCATAATTAGGATGAATATTTTCAGGTGAATTGTAATTCATAATATTGTATTGGAAATTATTTTTGTTATTCAATTTTATTCAAAATTATTAATTTATGAAACAATAAATGAGCTCTAAAAATAAAGAAAGGATGAAGTATTCTTTGCCTAAAAAATGGTATTTATTTTAAATATATAGTAATGTTTTTACATGATATGCGACAACAACATAATTATGTTCCTTTATATATATATATATTGATGAATCCAAATTTAATGCCACATCTATCCCACATCATGTGCTATGGAAGGAGGATCTCGTAAATAAAGAAGAAAAATAGTAGATGAAAACATACAAAAAGTATGAGAATCATCTGTGAGTATGACATAATAGTAATTTATTATTATTTATATAAATATAAAATGAAAATATCTAGTTATGTTTGTATTTTTTATAATGAAGAGACACAAGAATCATCATTGGATGTAATAGAAATAATACTACCTACAGTAGGTTTAAAGTGGATAGAAAAAATATGGCTATGTTAAAAGTAATGGTTTTTGAGTGTCACATCAAGATTATTTTGAAGAAAAATTCATATGAGAATGTCAATTATAAAATGAAAGACATGAAGGCAAAAATATATTCTCTAGGACAAATTATTATCATGTATGGTTTTATGGACCAGTATATAAAAAAGGGTCAAAGTGAAGCCACAATAGATAATCAACCACTACATAAAGACTCAGACCCCACTATATTTGGTGATATCCATTCCACTTAGCCATCTTCCTTACCCAAGGAAATTAATTTTTTCATAATAATTTTTACTAATTTTTAATCAATCAACTACCAGAAAATTTTTAATGCTGAAATTTTTCATAGTGAAAGTTATTGTGTTTTATATATATTAGAACCCACCCATCACCTTATTGTGTGGGTCACACTTTATAATATAAAAGGAGATATGATGAACTATAATGAACTCCCAAAATATCACATGTGTGTGGTGATTCAAATATCTCATTTGACCATCATCATGTTTCATGTACACCTTGTAGTTCCAGATGTTACCATTGTGGACAATGCTATTGGTGAAGGGTTTTGTTAAAGTCTAATAGCATTTATTAGAAGTATTAGAAGTGATAAAAACCTTAGTTTGAATATCTCCATGTATTAAATATAAAATCTATGTAAAAAACTAAATGAGGAATACTGTAAATGTGTGTACCTTAAAATAAAGAGCCACAAAATCCTTTTGATATGTGTCTGATGAGTTTGATAAAGATTACCAAAGTGGAAAAAAAATCCTACCAATTTTGTGTATCCATAGGCTGATCTGAATCATCCAATGTTAGTAAGGGATTCACATTTTATCTTTGATATGTTAGTATCTCTATATGAATATGAGACAAATAAAAGAGAGAATCAGGTTATGGATTATTATCCAAGCATGAGAAAGAACCCATGAACCATTTCCATCGAATGAAAATAATTTATATATACCCTATTGAAAATTTTCATTGAATTCTACTACATTTTCTAATGTTTTTATAATCCATGAGTAACCACCATATCCAATTCATTAAGTTCAGGTATAAACTTTACTCTTTAATTAAATCTCATGTAATTCCTTAATAAACGATTCTTTAAATGATTTGAACTATCGAAATATTAAAACATTGAATATTCAACTATTGATTTGATGAATGTCGATAGCATGTGTGGAATATTATTTCATTCCTGTATCTCAATATTCTATGAAGATAATATAGTCATTCATCGCATACATGCTATAACTTTATGTAATATATCCTTCAATCTCCTACTTTCACTTAATCCTAACAACCTTTGTTCCATTTAACCAAATATTGTATCATATAAAATAACTTATGAAACCATAAAAAAATTCCTTTTGTATATCTTTGAAAACAATTTTGAAAACCTATCATTAACATCACCTTGTATCACATCATATAAAATACATTATGAACACCCATACAAAAAACATTTTCGAATAACTCCAAAACACTTTTAGAGTTTCTCTTTGAATAAAACTCAATCCCCATTCAGTAATATAAAAAGTTAAATCCTATGGGTCTTTAGAATGATTACAATAAATATGAATCCTAGGATACATATATGTTAGTAAAGATCAGCCTATAGAAAAACATCAATGATACCGAAGCTATAAATTTGTATGATTTGACATCCATCAAACACATGCATATTTATACCATTTCCACTATTTTTAATCATATTCAAATGTTCATTCTCATATTTTCCCAATATACATGACATAAAAGGACCATGGGACATGAAGCATGTTAATCGCATATAACCAACTCTTCTGTTCCCGATTTTCAGAGTATATATTGTTCTGATTAATGAATACACCACATGTTAATTATCCATATGGATAAGCTCATCACATGTCCCATATAAAGATAGATATAAAATATCAAAGTGTGGAAACAAACTCCCATATTAAATCCTAATTGAGGTTCCCGATGTCATACTCATCATATGAGAGAGACAAAATCATATCTTGGTTAAGATCTAACTGACGACATGATCATCAACATACCCAACATCCCCTGTATTGGGTATGTCAATATATAGGTTTGTATAAGTAGGGTATAAAAATATAAAGGTTCTCATGCTAGGTATCTTTCTAACCTCAATTAGTGGGGACTCAAATATAATACATTCACCCCATGTATACCAAAGTCATAGGTATGTCACTCCATGTGGTATACTTAGTGGACCATTGAGTCCATAAAAAGATTATTATTTTTTGTCTTATTACCCATGAGCATATGTTGTATCTATATACAAGAATACCACTCATTCTAACATTTACATTTTTTCAAAAACTATAATACCCCAGGATGAACATTGGTTAGTGATAAACTCAAATTTATTCTTTTAGAGGTCAATTATCATTTCTCTTAATGAAATGTATATCTTTATATACATTTAGGTTGGTAATGTGAAGGAATTGTAAGATGTAGGTTGCCTCAAATATGATAAATTTTAATATTCTTAAACTCTTTAAGAATATTTAACAAACCAAATATAAATTCCAGTTTAAAATATAATATATGTAAAACTTCTATATTGGACTTCTGTTTTATACACATTATGGGTTTTTAACTCATTAAATCTTATGTAATTCTTGTCATATCTCTATGTTAGTATCTAATAAAACAAAAACCCAAAAATATTTACTGAGAAACATCTATAAAGTAAGTAATTTGGAATAATGGTGAGATTTATGAATCATATTCTTAACAGTTCGTCTTCCTAACCACATTCAAACTAACTAACTTCACAATATCAAATGTTATGATGTCTACTTCTGTTGTCTACATAGAAGACTTTCTAAGTTCAACATCCCCATATTTGGATCCCTATTACATCAAAATTTTTCCTTTAAATAATTCAATTTCTTATATTATTTTTTAATGATACATCCTAACTCCCTTATCATATTAAATAATTTAACTTCAGATTGGTGTAATCCTTTATTTACTAAATATGAATTTATTTTAGTAAAAAATACTCCCTCCATCCTGTTAGAAATTATATTTTGTTCATAATATCTTTCTAAGATACAAAAAACCCTTTTGTGTTAAGAAATAAAAATTATTTTATTTTATTAGGAATACATAATAGATAAACTTTTATTTTCATATCATATAAGGTATTCTATGTGTTTGAAACATTTTCATTGGAAAAGTAGACTTTTTAAGAATATACCAGTTAATGGTTGTGGGAACACATTCCCATATATTTTAACAAATAATATGAAAAACATTTTATTCTAGATAGAACACTAATAACTATATATAATTCTCTAAATATGTTAAAAAAATTATTAATCATAAAAAATACCTATACATTTAATAATTTCATATTTTACCATAACAAATCCTTCTTATCAGACATGTTCTCTTATCCAATAAGATTAATGATATGAAGATAAAAATATTTTAATTAGAAACATTTTATCTTGATCAAAAAGTCTATATATAAATCCTGGATGTAGTAAATACTTATTTAATTTCATAAATATAAACTACAAGATAAATCGATTCATACATTTATTCTAAACTCTTTTATATTATACAAAATATAATGAAATATACATTCAATATCACATACCTCTAAAAATAAAGGAAATAATTTATATAACTTCCATATTTAATGTGGAAATTATATAGAGTTTTACAAAAATCTTTCAGGTATATCATTGATAATCCAATCATAATGCATTATTACTCTTCCTTTAAAACATGACTAGTTTTCAATGACCTTTACTTGAATCATGAAGAACCACTAGTGTACATTTCAACTAAATTTTATTCTTTCTGTTTTAACATTTATCTACTTGTCCTATCTATATAATACTTTAGAAATTATACATCATATTTCTACTTCATATACATTCTCAACATTGAGAATATTGCATGAATTTTCTTTAGATCCAATCATTTGATGAAATATCCATAGAAGAAAATATGATAAATTCCCTAACCAGAAAAATCCATTAGAAACAACTTTAATATCTCCATGTCATTTAACATATTCAATCATATTGAATATAATTTTATGTACTAATTCATATTGAGTGAAGACCAATATTCCTTTTTTTCTTTTATAATATGATTCCTATAAAACCTTAAATGAATCACTCTATGCTTCCATAAGCATCTAGATTCACTTGTTTAAGAAAGTGTACACTTGGTTACAATTCAAATAACTATTTAATACATAAAATTACCTTTATGAACTTTTTATAAATTAATAATCTTTCTTAAGAACTTTTCATAAGTTACCAGCCTTAATAGTAGCTTACTTTAAGTTTATACTTCTTAAGGATTGATTATAATGTTTAGTTTGGAAATGATGATACTATTCATCTAAAAAATAATATTTTATCAGATAGGTATAATATTTCCTAACCATTAAATATATACATAAATTTAACAGCCTCCCACTAAAATATTTACCCCTATTAAATATTAATCAATCTATTAGTGGGACAACATAAATATTTCACCACAACATACACTGGTTTATTAATGTAAAAAAACCATAATTATTTAGGAAATAAATCATCCCAATCACAATAGTTGTGACTCCTGAATAGTTTAAAATAAAAACCCTCTTCTAAATCAGTCATATAGATGTTATCAATTATATTCCTTTGGTATCTTTCCCACTAGGGATTATCATATTCTGTAACCCAATGAAAACATCAAGAATAATCCAAAAAATAAAAATCATGGGATGCATGTTCTAAGCTCGACAACACCATAAAGACAATCCAAAGTAAATTATAACTTTATTTCCTAAAACAAGACAATACTAGGGTACTCATTCTATGATTTAAAAACCTAATTGGATGATCGATGTATTTTCAAGTGATTCATTTGAAGGATTATCACAATTAATATTTGAAGGGGATTTTTATCTCACCATATTATCTAATGTTATTACATTTTATATATGAAGGCATCTAGTAAATTATTTTGGAATCATATTCCATTTGTCAAATCATTATATTTAAACCATATTTATTTGTAACGCTTTATACAACCCATAATAATGTGCTACACACCAAAAAATAGAATCCAAATATATTAATGCATTTCGAGATACATCATATGAATAAGGTACATGATCCCTTAATGATAAGGAATAAAATATATGAAACTGATAATCTCCACATGGTTACACCTAAAGTGAGAGATAGACAACCCCATTCACTTTCCTAGAAAAGTAATATGCCTCCAGGTAAGTGGTTAGTCTAACCCCAAGTCCCTATACCCAAGGATACATTACTCAAGAGAGAGTCAAAGTCATCATAACTTTAAATGTTAATATGAACAAACTATATTAAACCACAAAATTCACATTAATAACTTAAATTACCAACTTAGGATAAGGAATATGAAAAAATAAATCCATTAGAGAGTCAACCATATCCTCTCATGAAGGGATTTATCCTATAAGTAGATTAAAATTTTAAACTAAATCATACAAAATATTAAAATTTCATAAAAAAATTATTCAACATGAATATATAAGGGAATAAAATTTAAATAAATGAACAACTAAAATATTTAAATATGAGATAAACATTTATATACAGTCCATAATTTAAATATAACTATAAATATTTTATAATTTCATCTTTAACATCATATACATTCTATAACGTTGAATATAATGATTTTATATTCATTTCAGTATGAAAAAATTTCATATTTATCATTATATGATATTTCCATTCTAAATATATGATATCATATGAATTATTAACTATTTATGATCCAAATTATATTCTGTAAAATTTTTAAAAAATCTAAATATAATATAATTATTAACTATTTAAACATTGATCATATCAATCATCAAGAAAATATTGATGTGGATTAAATAATATTCTAATAAGGCCCCGTTTATTTAAAAAAATTCAAAATAATTAATTATTAAAAATTCACAATTTATATATATTTTTTATATTTTGGGATTATTTTTAAATTCATAACCATTTATAAATTATAATTTATGATTTATAAATAACTACTTATTTCTAGATCATAAGTCATTCCATATAATTTATTTAAAATCTATTAAAAATATAAACATTTAAAATTTGGAAATATAAAAGCTTCAAAATCATTTATTTAATTAATTATAAAAAAATTAAAAATAATTAGTGAATATATATACCATTAAAAAATTTAATATTCCCAAAAATTCCTTTAATAATTATTTATAAGCATTTTATAAACCATTAAAACAATTTAATAATTTAATAATTTTTTTTAAAAAAATTTCCATTTACCCTTACAAGTAGTGGTATTCTTAAATGAAGGTAAACACTTATTGACTTTAAATAGGACTTCTAGAACCATGGTGTAATGTTAGAAATTTGGTTACCTTTGTATGGTGTAGAAAATTTTAGCAAGATTAATATAGAAACTATTTACCCTTATATAGCCAATAAAATCATTTTCAATCTAAAGGTATTTTATAATAAACATTATACAAGATATAATATTACCCTTATGAAACCTTTGGAATATCATTTTTACCCTTATATAAACCTTTTCACATATAGTTAAGCCACATGTTACCTTTATGTGACTATTTACGTATGGGTAACTCCCTAGACATACTTAGGTAACTCAGCTGCATAAGGGTTCAGATTTGGTTATCATTATGTGTAAAGGAATTTATACTTCATACCCTTACCTAACACCTTTATGTGTAAGGTTTGATTCAGGTGACCCTTACATAGACCAATCTACATTATGAAAATGTGATATGACCATTACATAAACCAATTTTTTAAGGTTAAATCCTTAGTTACCCTTACTCATCTCAGTTGTGTTAGGGTAAGGACCTGGTAACCGTTACACAACCTAGTTGTATAAGGTTAAATCCTTTTAAAAACAAAAAATCCAGAATACGAAACATATCTCTATTTTTAGTTTTGTTATTCATTTGTAGGAAATATTTTATAAATTTAAATAAAAAGATCCCTTTGATTCCACTCAAGGTTTTTGTTAGAGTCTAATAACATTTACCAGATGCATCATAAGTGATTAAAACCATAGTTTGGGGGTTTTCATGTAAAAAATATTAAACCTTTTCTATTAGTTTAGAATAGTTTATAGAATAAGGTATAGAGGGGGATATAAATTTATTAAAATTATCTAAGTTATAAAAATTATTAGAGATAAAGAAATTATCAATGTTAATTAATAGAGGTTGTTAGTATGAGAAATTAGAAATAATAGAATGCAATAATTTTATACTATTTCAATATATTTGACTTAGTTAAGTCTTCACACCCCAATCAATGGAGTATAAAATCCAATAAAAATATTAGTGAGAATTTCCATGAGAGAAATATAAACCCATGCTTTTACATTGGAACAATCTCAACCAAGGAATTTTTGAGGAGCATCCCCAAGCCTAACAATAAAAATATTTTTGTGAGTTTATAAAAAACCTAGGATTTATATAGGAGAACCCCCATCCTAAGTGTTATTATTTTTGATTAAGTGTACATAAAAAAGGAATACCTTTTAGAGGTAGTATATCCTATGTGATAAAGGATTATGTGAAGACCTCAACCCAAACAAAAAAGATAGAACAAATTATACAAATGGGTAGAAGTAGTAAGAATTTACAACGTTGAATGAGTTGATACATGAACTAATGAATGATGAAGATAGTGTAATCTAGTCATTCCAGTAGTAGCACATATCATCTCTTTATGGTGATATGGAAGTCGAATAACAATTTTCCCGTCCTTGAGAGTTCATCCAAATTGATGTAAATAATCGAACACAATATCGCTAAAATTTCATAAGAGTATGAACTTATGAGAACATAATGTTCATTTTACGTTGGTTCCAAGAACTATTGACTCCTTTAAATTGAATATGTGAAATCTAACATACTAAAATATAATGATGTAATGTAATTAAAATTTTAATTAAAAAATTATTTAAGTGAGATAAACATTATCATCCATAATAATTTTAAAAATAATTTTCTTAATTCAAAACATAGAAATTTATTCAAACCAATTTTAATTTCCTTTTAAATAAGTCATATAAACTACATATTAATCATTTAAATTAATTTTTAAAATATTGTAAGATAAATTGGAATTTTAAATATCCAAACAATTTCTAATTTCTTCCAGTATATACTATTATAATATTAATTATAACACATTAAATATTAAAAAATGAGTTTGAATAATTTCATTGAAATTAGATTTTAATTTGGAAAAGAACCAATTTAATGGAATTAAATCAAAATATAAAAAGTTAAATATTTTAAAAATAAGTTTTATATGTTACTCAAGATTAATAAATAGATTTAAGTCAATGTTTAAAAATATTAAAAATATTGATAAAGTATTTTTTTTAAAAATTGGTAATTTAAAAAAATGGTCAAGGATCACGAAGTACAAGAGAATTCATAGAAGGAGGAAATTCATTCAACCAAACATGATAGAGAATAGTGAGACCACATGAAAAAATCATGTGATCTACCCCTTTTCACTCTCTCTTATTGAATGTATAGAAGCATGAGGAGAATATGTGGGAAAAGGAACAAATCTTATGAACCAGAAATCTAAAGGATTAGAGGCCACTCTCTAGTGCTTTGATAATATTAATGACTGTGAGGCAATATGATTCCATGATGATAGGTCTCCATCATCTCTGAATAGATAGAATCATCCCAACACATATGTCTTGGGATTCCATAACTATAGGATCCTAGAAAGTGTGGAAATATTTTTGACAAGCCATCCACAATGCTTCTGAGGGGGCCATACACCATAACTCCAAAACTGATAGTCCCTACCCTAGAGAGAGCCACATCCACATTAACCTTCAATACATCAATTAATGGAGGATTCCATATGGTAATATGAGTGTATATAAGAGGATCACTAAGTTGAATCTCATTTCACGACCATATTTCTAGCAATGATGCAACATACACTATCTAGAAGTAGTCTTAACTCAAAATATGGTTAAATACTATGTCATTTATTCTAACATAGATCATATAGTCTATGGTTAAATGTGATTCCAGTTTTTTCAAATGAAGAGAGGATGACCATTTCAACACTAGAAATGCCAACCCAATAACCATACACAATAATTGGTTCACAGTTGAATCCAATAAATTACAGATGGCTATGGATCCATGGTAATAGAAAATAGAATGAAATAGTGATTCCAGTACTATAATACACATGGAATATAATGGATCATTAGTTTTATGATGGTATGTGAGAAACTCCGTTGAATGTTGGATTCCAAAATAGGATCAACACAAAAAAACATGACCTCAGGAGGGACTTCCAAATTCCAAAAAAAAATCTTGATAACATCATCCTATGGATTATGTTACCTATGTTCCCTTTTATAGACAGATTTAATTGTGCAGCATCCTCATTAATCTTTACTCCATGACAAACTGTCTTGGACCATGTTATTCATACACGGGATTCTCAAAATAATCCTTCTATATCCATGATTAAACTAGTAATTCAACCTTCCCTAGAACCATCTATTTACAACATCATTAAAGAGGGAGAATACCATTAAATCTTCCCATGTAGGTACCATCAGGGAGGTAGATTTCATCCCATCTCCATCAAAAATCCAAGGGTCTCTCTAGATCATTTTCATTTCTAAATCACCAATTCTACAAAGAGGTCCATTATAAATAATATCACATGATCCCCATAGAATTATCCAAAACATTTTGGTAGGGTAAAAGGGATGAATCATAAATGTGTACATGAGGGAAGTATTTAGCATTGATAATACATGCACACATGGAGTCAAGGTGATTTAATTAATGCCACAAATTCTTTGAAATAAGATCATAATTGAATAGAACATTTGTGAGTATCCCATAAAACCACTAGATTAGGAAGAAAAATTTTATCCCAAGATAACCAAGAAATTTTATTTCTCACTTTATTGATACCCCAACAAAAAATTTCAAGGAGGAAGTGGATTTGGTCAATCATGAAGCCATGGATCTTAAATAAGGACATAACATAGGTCGAGACTGATTGTTATACTACCTCAATAAGTGATTCCTTCCTTTATGTCTAGAACTACTTGAAATTATAACCCACAAGTGTTTTCCAACATATCTATAATTATTGATAAAACCTCTATTTTAGAGCATCCAAATATCATGGGGAGCCCAATATATTTATTATTTTTATCAACTAACTAGATATAAAATGTTTTATTGAGGTAATCCATTATTCTTGTGGTATAACCAATACTGAAATAAACTTTTTTTGAAAAGATTTATTGTTTGAAAAAATTCTCTATCATACCCTCGAATCAGTTAAAAAAAATAATTTTATTCTTCTAGTAAATCCCTTGAAAAAATAAATCTATCATCATCAAAGAAGAGGTGGAAAATAGGTGGAATTTTAATGCAAACCTTTTCCCCATGAAAATTTTCACCATAGTATTCCACAGAAATATTATTAGAGAGCACATCAGCCACCAAAATAAAAACAAAATGGGAGAGAGGGTCCCCTTAGTGAATACTTTCAGTGGGGGTATATCTATACGAATGAAAGCTTTTCATATTCACCAAGAAGGAGATAGAATAGAAATATTTCAGGATTACCTCTATATATTTAGGATTTCATCCCATATTACAAAAACAATTGAAGAAAAGACCATTAAAACCTATTATAAACAATTTAATTTCAATTTTCTATGGCATGATTCCCCCTTCTATAATATATCATGTTTTCATGGAATGAAATACTTTGTGTGCAATAATGGAATTATCGAAGATGAGCATTTTGGGGATGAAATAAATCTAATTTTCAGTAATAGTTTAAGGTTACCAAATCATAGGTGATTTAATAAAATCATAGAGCAAATTTTATAAATAAAATTTCACAAAATTATAGGACTGAAGTTTGAGTCTAATGAGGATTTTATAATTTTAGTGATGAGGAAAATAATTGTTTATTTCAGGGTGTAGAATTTTTCCTTTCCTGACCAAAGTTATATCATGATACCCATAACATCACTCCCAATAATGTGCCAATATTTTCCGAATAATAAGGCATTGAAGCCATACAACCATAGTGCTTTGGTAGTCTCGAGTTTTTTGAGGACAAATATGATTTACTCCTTAGTGAACTCACATGTGATATAATGTTTATTGTGATTATAAAAACATGTTCAATGTAAAAGGAAATATCATAAGAATTGGAATATTCCCCAATAATGTAAATAATCTGAATGAGTATCATGATAATATCATGGATTTCATTCTCATTGGACACCATTATTCATTATTAATTTGTAAGAAATGTTATTTTTTTCTTCTTCTAAATTGTAGAATCTTTCTTGTGGAAATATGAGGTATAAGAGTCACCTTAAATAACATGTATTTCATGAGTATGTGAAGACAAAAAACATTCCTTAGTTTTAATACCCACTTCCAAACCCAAATAAAGGCTCAAAATAGTGGAAAGAACACTATCATATGGGGTGTGAGAATATGACCCATTTAGGTGCCTTTGAATGTTATTAAAATGATAATCTGGATGAAGAAACATTTAGTTACTATAGTGTTTTAAATTTTAAGCCACTTTTTGGATATTTATCCAGGTATCGAGATCCCTAACAATCTAGCAAGAGTGTTTAACATATTCACATTATTTATCCTTTTCCCAGAAGCTTTAAAATTTTAAGATTTTATCATGTACGCATACAGTTTTTCCCTGAGAAGTGTCACTAAGGATGAGGATGTGGACTAATGTTGCATGAAAATATTGGGAAACCTAAAAAAACTGAAAATGTTCATCTATTCAATCAAACCCACAAGTCTATCTAAATGTTATGCAATATGATTATTTTTAGAGTTCCCAAAGAACAATGTGAAAGGGATAACAGAATACCCACGATCAATAAAGTCTTCCATTTGATTTTACTTCTTATAATCTCTTAGAGAAACAAATGTTCTGTTACCCCCTTTCTTCTCTTGGTGTAACAAACTTTCATTGAAACCCCTACCAACTTGGAGTGGTATAGGTAGAATCTCAAGAAGGGTCTTGATTAGCTTCAAAGACATCCATTTATCCCTTTAGAAGAGACAATCATAAAATCCGATAAAATCAAAAACCATATTGTTTGATGGATGGATGGAGGTGATATGTATTTAGTGATATAATATTTAACTATTATATCCTGTTACTCCCTCTAATAAAGACCTGGTCCCCCCCCAAGTGGCTTAGTTAGGAGATCAGGAAATAGCCATGAAAATCAGATTTTCTAACAATATCATTCATATCTAAATATTCTAATTTGTTTTTTGATTAGAAAACCATATCATGGAATTTTTTATCACAATATAATTGGATAATATGATTTGGGAATGGGTTCCAATCGAACAATAATTCTAGTAAAGAATTTTCATTGGGATAAAACCCATGGAGATCTTGTCACAGATATATCCAAAAAATTCAACTGGTAAAGAGCTGATCAGGATGGGATAAAATCACACCACATTTAAAAGAAACTTGATCGTGAATAAAATAACTACTCTCTAAATCGGAATAACATAAGTAGAGCATGAAACCTCTTCTACATTGATCCAAATACAACATCTCTTATGAAAAAAATAAATTGGATTCGATGTTGAAGAACCAGTGAAAACCAAACAGAAGAGAGACAAGATGGTGATAAAAACTTTTGATGATCTAAAGAACCAATGTCTCGATGATCCAATGAACATATGACTGAAATTATTTGAAAAAATAATGCTGAAAAAGTTTTCGATGCACTGATAAACAAAAGAAGAACCGTTGATGTGGCAGTTCACTATTCCACTGATCTGGAAAAGGTAGATATCTATTGATCCATAAATATTGGCAGTTTGTTGATCTATTGACCTAAAATTCAATGGTACCATGTTTTATTGACCCATAAAATATAGATATTTCTGATCCAAAAGTCATAGTCCAATGATCCGCTAATCTTGCGAACCACTTAACCATAAAAAGATGCAAAAAACTAAAAATCCACTTATCTATATAAAATGATTAAACCAATGACCTAGAAGGATGTAGGTGTATTGATCTACAAAATAATAATTTATGATCCAACACATACCAATGGGTATAGATGAAGCTGATAAAGCTATAAGTTATGAGGAAAACCTAGAATTTGAGGAAACTGAGAAAGAAAATGTCTAAAAAATCAAAACAACTTGTGCAACAAGGCACTGATTTCCAAAACTAGGATAAAACCTAGATAAAAACACTTTTGGGGAATAAAAAAACTTCAATGGGGAGGATATATTATTATTGTTTAATAAAATTCAAGGTTTTTTTATAATATTATTTTTTAGAAACCAATTATGTAATTAAAATAATTAGAATAAGCATATAGTTAATTAAATTTTGAAAAAAATAAAATCAAAGAATGTGTGGAATTTTATATTTTAAGAAGATAATAATAAAAGTGTAAAATGTACCATGAATTCCAAGTGTAGTTTTTTTCGGTAGCTTAATATTTCTATAATGTATGACCAATTGTCTTGTGGTCACCATATTGACCGTGGGAAAATATATCATGCAGTCACATCAGAAACAAATGGTTACTAAAATTATAGTGTGAAAAACATGTGGTAAAGTTATATACTATGATTCTCTAAATAAACTTTCAAATATCCCCATGGAAGGTATAACATACTCACATTATGTTCGTGTTACTCTTCATGGTTTCTTCACAAAACCATTACTTCTACCACACTACTTGAAAACTGAAGAGTAGTTGTTATTGAGGGATGGTGTTGGAAAATTTTAGTGTATTTGATTCATGTATATGTTGCAATGGTTTAGATTTTGCCTCCATGTATAGAAGGGTGAACATTCCGCTCTATGTACAATGGAAATCTAGTGTTTCATGGAATCTTGAGGAACCTAGCATTGTGCATGGTGAGCCTACTATGAGTGTGAGTGTTGAATCTTGAACCCATCACCAATGAAATATATAGAATGTGGACACAATATATTGAGGTTGTAAAAAATACCCTTTAAGTAATATAAATTATTTATACAATAATATTGAAAAAGGCATGGTTTGGTTGAAAGAAAAACACAGTTTTTTGATTTAATGGTAAACTTAAAAGCCAATAAGTTACTTGAAATCATAGAGTTAGGCTATATTTTAAACACACACAAATCTAAAAGAGTGACAAGTCCAAAATAATTAAATTTATATAAGTTCAATATCTTTATAAATAATCAAATAAACCTTAAATGCGATATATATATCAATATATATCATAAAAAAACTATGAAATACTTAGACTAATGGATGTAGAAAAGAATTATGAAATTTTTCATAGTTTTTTACCTATATTTTTGGTATCTAAAAAGAATTATTAGATTTTATGTAGTAGGATGAAATGTATAATTTTTTTATCTTTATAACCCAATAAACATCTTACGATTTGGTTTTTTATTGGGAGAGATATTAATGCAATATTGGAAAAATATTATTATAGAAATTTTAGAATTCCAAAATATTTTAATAATTATATTATTTATTTTTTAGACTACATAAAAAATTAATTTATAGTTCCTCATATTCTAGTTAAATTTAAAATATTTCTTAGTTATCCAATGGAATAAGACACATGAATATATGATCTATATAACTCAGGTTATAATAAAATAATTGAAGAAAACTCTAAAACAATATAAACTGAAAAATTGTGAATAAATAATAATATTATAGGAATTTCGGACAAAAATGAGAACATAATAGACTTAATTATACTTCTATAAGTTGAATGAAAGTTAGATTAACTCGTTATATTTCATATGAAATTAAATTTATAATAATATGATCACTATAACTCAATATATAACTAAAAAATTGCAATCTAGTAAAAAGTGATGTTCACATCAATTGATAAGAGGGTTTGGAAAAAAATTAATACATGATAATATTAAACATGTATGAGAAAATCTAAAAATCCAACTATAATTATAGAAAATTTTATCAAACAATATTTTATGTAATCAAATAATAAAATACATGCAAGTGCATACACAAACAATCTGCCCCTTTTTAGTTGATTACAAAACAAAATAGGTATAACCAAATATTCTCCCCATTTATGTAAATAAACATAAATTTAAAAAGTAATTATAATTTAAAAATTATTATTTTAATAACTAATTATCCCCCCTTTTCACTTTAATAAGATTAAAATATAAAAAATTAACTCTAATAATGTGAATAATATAATAATAATAATAACAACAATAATAATAATAAAATCTACTGAAACAAATTACATTTGATAAAACTATAAATATCATGTTAGAAATAGTAAATAAAATAGGTAAATATACCCTTGGAATGAATAAAAATTAGATAAAATAGCTCCCCCCTGAATGAAATTTTTAGTGCATATAGATATTTTTTTAAAAACTCAAATACCTCAATGAAAGTTTATTTAGATAGTAGCCACCAGTTGATTAAATAACTAATAACATCTGTTAGATTCCTGTATAAAAACTGAAACACAAACAATTTTTTGATACCTATGCTATTTTTGGTTCAATTGGGTTAGTAATAATTTTTTGGGTACCCAATAAGAATTAAAAAATCTATTATATACTAAATGATAAAATTAATTTATATAGATAGAAACTCTACTAATATTGAGTGATTGAGGGACCCTGAGAGAACATTAATTATCTTAATAACCTTATAGATGGCATTTGAAACATGTGGCTACTAAAACCTTTCTACATGATCTTTTAACAAAATTGGTCTTGTACATCTTATGAATTAAATAATTATATACAAAAAACGATTTATGTCTTTTTTTTTTCATCATAGATACCATCATATCATATTTATCTTTTACTTGATCAAAGGTAGATAAATTTTCCTTCAAATTTACTATTTCATTTTTTAGATTAACATTCCTTGTTAAATAATCTCATGATCATTACAAGCTATATATTTTTTAGATGAATTAGTTTTTCTCAAAAAATGATTTTTCTTTTAGACCAATGAAATATTATTATCCATAATCTTAATTTTATCCTTTTCACTATCAAACTCAGAAATATAATTTTTCATTTTTTATTTTTCCAAAATAAGATTTTTCTTTTCTTTAGAAACCTTCTTATATGACTTAGTGACATTTTTATCCTTTTTAGAAAGTTTTTCAATTTCATATTGAAATTCATAACATAAATATTTAATTATTAAAATTTAGAATTATAAAATTTAGAAGAAGAATAGTATTTAAGATCAAAATAATAATTAGAAGAATTAATAACCCTATTTGATACTTACATTAAACAAAATATTTTAGGATTTAGACCGTATTAAAAAGATTTATTAACATAGGAAATTTTCCCATTCAAGAAATTTTACCTATTACTTTTTCCCTAATAATTTCTTTATTATAGTATGATTATTCAGTTCAAATCCAACTGGAATGATAAGAATGTTTGATTTCCTTTTTTTACTTATTATTTTTCCATTATTGTTTCAACTTTGGAAATTTATATTTGGTATGGACTGGTTTCTTAGGTTCTTATAATATAATTTTATATTTATCTTTATTATTTTTTCTTTTAAAATTAATTTTGTATCTCTTTATTTTACCTTCATCCTTTTTGGTAGAATTATTTTTCTTTAGGATACATTGAATGATTTTAGAAACTTGACATAGTTTATCATATTTTTCAAAGGTAGAAGAATCTAAGGAATCTCTAGAAGTGTTAGAATAAATATATTTTGATTTAAAAGAAGCTCCCTTTTTTCTACAAAATTAATCATGATAATTTTTATTCAATTAAATCTCATATTATAATAGAGATCCAATAAATATATCTAAAGTGTATTTAGATAAATATTTCATTTCATCAATGAATTATTTAACTAAATGGAGCTCACTTGGTAAGCCTCAAGGTATCCATTGAAAAAACACTATATTCTTCATGGTTTCACCAAGTGTAACCATGGTGTTAATGATCTAAAAGAATCATTTGAATGTTTCATTCACACCATCATGGATAGACAATCTAAATTCTTGATATTAATACATGTGAATAGTAATATTAATGTTCTGAAATTTTTTAATTCCTTGATGAGAAACTTTTTATGCCCTCCAAATTTGTACAGGTATTTTTTCAAGAAGATATATGGCTTTAGAAAATTCTACTTAGTGAGAAATATATATAATTCATGAATATATAATTTAAAACATATTTTTATGCATTATTTCTAGTTAAGGTATCAAGGTTAACATCATGTATTTTATATGGTCTGATAATAACATTATGATATTCACTTCCTATATTTTTCATAAATACCTCAATTATGCCTCTCCAAAATCCATAGTCACATCCATTTAAATGAGGTTGTCATAATAGATTCAATAATTAAATCTCTTGAGATTCAATCGCATTGAAATATATCTCTTTATAGTATTGATAAGGGCTAGGATACATGTTAACTCAAATAAAAAATATAAACAAAAAATTAAAGCAATCATTTTAAAATAAAATAGAGAATAATTGAATATTCCTAAAAGGATATCCCTTTGATACCAAGTGTTGGTATTTAGATAAATAATAATAGAGCCAAGATATAATTAATAAGGTTAACCTAGGATATCACTTATTAGGTCAGAATGGTTGATAATAGAATATTTATAGGTGAATTGTGTTGGAGTTGGTGGCCTAGAACCAAATAGTTTTTTCTTTATTCATTTATAAGTGCCTAATCGCATCCTGATTGTTCTTTTGCATGACAATATTTGATATAATATCTTAAGGATAACTATTGCATTAAAGGGTCATAGAGGATCATTTCTATGATGAGAACTCAAAAGTTCAATAACACTATTCTTGAATATATGTTCTATGGATGGATAATGTTATTTGAGGAACAGAAATAATACAGGCCTTTAGGGGTAAGAACTCATAAGACTTTGAGGAAACTTCTCATGGTGTGCTCCCTTCATAATATCCAGGAGGATATTATGAGAATGAGGCCCGCCAGTAGGAAATACACATTTCATAGTGTCATTAGATGTTCTTATCTACAGACGTGTTTATTGGTCCTTAGACTTTAGATTATTATTAATTAGTATTACTAGTCAGGCACATAGATGTGTTGATGAAAAATATGATGACACACTGTTCACATTAAGGTAGGATATGTTGGGTGCGTCACGAGTAATAATGCATTTGTAGATAAGGATAGATATGATTTTTCCATTATATTCCATAACGGAAGTAGATATATTAGGCCCTTTGATGGAATTAATATAGCCTAAATAAATCCATGGCCATGGTGAGGAATGAGAAAGTTCAATTCCAGAAAGTCAAAGCAAGAGTAATCGAGCACATGGGTTGATGACACTAGCATAAAACCCACTTGATTTGAGATATCAAGACAAAGGAATTACATTACACGACAAATGTTCATATGAGGTGACACATCATTGCGGCGTTTTATTCTTTCTATATGGGTGCCTTTGTGTGTTTCTAGATGCTAAACTTGGACATTAGGCAGGATCCACCTAATGCCATTGAGAAAGAGGCCTAGAGGGTTACACACGAAGTGTGTCCAAGTATCTCAGTTAAATATAAATTTAACAAGTCAAATAAAGATTATTCCCAATTGTTGTTTAATAATTATTCAAGGATGATTGATCACATTTATTTTGACACTAGTTATTGGAGAGAATATATTGTGGTTGAAATAATATATTTATCAGTCAGTAATGCAGTGATATTTATTTGAGAAATAAATATCCATTATTCACGGTCTAATAAATTTGGTGGAATAAATAAATAAAAATGGAAGAAAAACAAAAGTACATACTGCGTATATTAAATATACACACTGTGTATTTTTTTATTCTGGAAATTTATGAGAAATAATATTATTTATTTAATTAAATAATATTAGTTGTAATTTTCTGGGCGCATGTCAAGTAATAATAATAGTCAACTGTTATTATTAGACATGGGGTATTACTAAGAATTAAATGAAATGAATAAACTCTTTTAGGTAATTAATTTATTTTATTATTCTATGTAATGAAAATCCCAATTATTTAATTCTAATTATCCTAGCAACTTTTTGGGGGGTTGTGCACAATGGATTTGGAAAAACTCTCTTGCCAAGAGAGAATAATTTTTCTACCAAGAAAATTATCAAGCTATGAGAGAGAGAGATCTACCTGCACCGGATCAAGGAAATCAAAGGAAGACATCGCAAGCAAAGGCACTTTTGCGCTAACACCCAAAGATACCTTTGGAGATGTCCAGAGATACATGGAGCATGCGTGGATCAACAGTAAAGGAATCATACACTTGGATTATATGATGAAACAATGGATCACATCAGATTATGACAAGAAACATAAATGAAGAAATAATTCCATGATGGTATTTCTTTTAAATTGTTAAATTAATTATAACAACATATGATGATCCAATCTATGGTTATGGGGATCCCCTCTTTCTTTTTTCGTTCATCATTTTATTCTGAAGATTCAGCATTTTATTATCATGACATATCTAGGATTGATCGTTGTTAACACTAATATAAATGTTGGGTACACCCACCAACGCGCTTCCACTGCTCCCTGAACCTACAAGTGGTATCAAAGGGGCCATATCATTGATTATAATTATTTAATTTTTTGTTTATAATTTACGCATTTAATAATTTAGCTAACTAAATTCATATTAATCATTCTACAAATATGAAATCTCAAGATCTATTCCTCCCCTTCTGTTTTATGTTCACCTCACAGAAACATATATTTATTTTAATTTTGATTAAAATAAAATAGAGGATCTAATTTGGAGGTGCCAAATATTCCTGGAAGTACAACACCAGAATACACAACATGTATTCGACAGTAAATGATGTGTATTATAGATTCAATGCATCAGACTGGTGCGCTAAATGAGTTTATGTATTTGAGTCTATCTAAGTCTTTAAGACTTCATGTGTTGAAATTGAACTGGTGGAACACGGTTTCCGGATTACACACCATGTGTCCCACTGAACATGGAATGTATTTCCTATTAGTTAGGGTTGGACCATATACCCCATACACGACTCGCCCGACAGGAAACCATGTAACGTGGATACTACACATCATGTGTCCCATGGAACATGCTTTGTACTCCAAATATTTCTGAATTACATTTATACGCCATGTCCCTGAGCGTGTGCTACAGATGGATGGTGACAAAAAATACATGCCTTTTAGTCCGAACTACACACAGTGTACTCACCCAAATTACATAGATTTATTAAAATTTATTATTATATTATTAAAACCCTTGAGACATGTAACATAGTGCATGAATAAAGATGAGGCACAACACATTATCAGTGTTTTATATAAATGTGTTTAATTTAACATCTGTGTAATGTTCATTTCTACTCATTGGGTAGTTATGAATTGGAATTCACCAGGTTGCCTCCAAGGTACAAGTTGTATACAAAGATAATTTTAAATGAATTGATTTGTTTAAAATTATGATGGATGGGAATCTCAAGGGAATTCATAAAACTATTTAAGATAAAAGGATTGATTAATTAATGATAATTTTTTGATTCAAGCATGGTTTATATTAAACAAGAACAATTATAGAATTTAATTCTTGTTTTTATTTATGAGTAAAAACCATGGCATATATGGATGATCATGAGATAGACCAAGACCTTTGTATGTGAAAAGTTTCTTTTAATATATTTATTTAAATTAAATTTTTTGTCTTGAAAGCCTTCTCCTCATTAATATGTAGGGCCTCCATGCCCAATGTTTATTTTATGTAAAACCCCATTTTACCCCTCACCATCACGTGAGATAAATGCAAATGGTATGTATGTAGCTCCCAAGATGGTGGAGGTGGTTCAAGTTAGGAGGCAAGATGAATCCAATCTAAGGAGAAACAAAGGTGGACTAGTGGAAAATTATAAACATGAACCCAAAAGGATCAAGGGGTTTCTCCACTAGGTCTTTTGTTAGTTTATCAACCTCTTGATAAAATAACTAGTAGAAAAATCTCACCATCATACCATTTATTTTATTTTTGTTAGTTTCATGGTTTATTTATTGTGGGTGTGTTGTCACTATCATAAAATTAATGAATTAAACAAGCATGCAAGATGGATCTAATATAAGACCGGATTTTGCGTAAATATTATCTTAGATAAGTTTAATCTCTTAAGTATACCCCAAGTAATATTAAAAATCAAGTAATGAATGAAAATAAAATGCAAATTTACATATATGGATAAAATCCTTCAATGAAATATTAAGTCGGCATAGTCTTCCATAATCTTGGTTAGAATCGAACCATTGTTCAAAGTGCTTGACCAAACCTAGTTGGGGTGATTTCAATTATCAGGGAATTATAATTCAAGATTTTGGGTTGACTTGACTTCTTTCACATCAAGGGTTCACTGCCATAGTAGGACTTGGTATGTCCAAGGGGAAAAGATTGAGAAAATCTAAAATAAAAGGATTTCAGGATTGGGGAGTCCACTCAACGGATGAAGGAGATACAAGTTAATGAAGTTGGAATTTGGAATGCCTACCTAATACCATTCAAATTGCCTAACCAACCCTAGTTGGGGTAACGATAATGTTAATATGGATCCTTGCCACTAGAACATTCAGGCAACACTATAATGTCTTTTTTCCAGAAGCCACCCAGAGGTTCCCCGTACCTGGTAGGTCACATGAACTCAAATGCATTTACCCAAACACCATAGGCTTCCGACTAGCTATAAAGGCCTTGGGTGTGTTAGTGGGGAAACTATGCCCTCATTGGAAGAGTACAATGTTAAATTAAACAACATACAACATCAAAAGCATAAATAATCCATACAGAAGTAAAAAATGGAAGACTGATAAAGAAACAACTGGAGAATACATATATAAATAAATAATGCATGATAAATATATGTCTAGGAAAGCAACCAAAAAATCCACAATGATAGAATACAAAAGTACTAAACCAAAGTAAAAAATTAATAGATAAATTGATCCTCAGCATCACAAGCCTAATCTTGGTCCCATGCTCTCCAGCTCCATAGCAAGTCAAGTACCTGAAGTAGAAGGGTGCTTTCCCTTATCTATACCTGCAACAATATAATTTGTTTGGGCCCAAAAGCATGACCCAAATAGGATGTGATACTAAATCACAGTAGGAATCCCTCAAAAGATCTATGCCTAATAGTTAGTGAATATATGGTAGATAAAAGTACAGAAGCAGTAAATAAGGAAAATAATCAGCAGTAAACAGTCCGTAGTTTAATATCAAGAAACATCTAAACACAAATAGGAAACCCTCTGGGAAGTAATCACAACCATCCTCTCTAGTCCTACCTAACAATTACAAGAAACCCTATAGGTATTACACTCAGCCTAACCCCTTTGGTTCATATGAAATCATGAAGACTCTCTGAGGAAGCACGCTCAGTAAATTCCCCTTATAGTCTGAGGTAGTCAAGGACTCTCTGAGGAAGCTCACAAGGTCAATTTCTCTTATAGCACTAAGGTCTTTAAGGCTCTCTGAGGAAGCTCACTTGGTCAATTCCCATTATAGCCTTGGTCATTCATAGACTCTCTGAGGAAGCTCACCCAGTCAATTCCCCTTATAGCCTGGGGTCGTTCAAGGTAACTAAAATATCACAAAGACTCTCTGAGGAAACTCACTCGGTCTATCCCCTCATAGTCTATAATACACAAGGGCTCTATGAGGAAGGTCCCTCTGGTTATCCCCATATAGTCTATAATGCTCATAGAATCTTCGAGGAAGCTCAATCAGTCTATCCCCGTATAGTCTATAATGCTCAAATACTCTCTAAGGATGCTCACTCAGTCTATCCCCTTATAGACTACACCAAGTTCTCACGACCCCGTGTAAGTCAACGCATCGTAATGCAATACGGCCATAGTAAAACTTATGAACTACATGGATAAATGGACTACAATGTAACAATATTCCAAAAAAGAAACACTCAATCCTAAAAATTACTAGGCATGGGAAAACAGGAAACTAGGACCAAATGGCTGTAAATAGAACATGCATCGAAAAATATCCAAAGCATGATAATCAACAATATTCTCATCCAATTAACCCCTACACAAGAATACATGCATGACAGAAAAAATATAGGGGTAAAAAATACACATAAAATACTCCATTCAAGGTTATTGGCACAATTGCACATAATATTCAATGACATTCAATGGAAAGGAACAAACCACCTACCTCGGTGTTAGGAGATCGCTATACGTGAACCCCGAAGCTTGAATCACCTTGAATCACTTATGATCTATGAAAATGCAAAAAACGTTCAACCCATGATAACTTGGAAAAAAAGGAGGAATTGGAAAACGAATCTATTGGAGAAGTACAAGCTTATTGCTGCGGTTCTAACACAATTGACCACTGTAGATTTGGAGAACATATGGAGTCTCAAATAAGATCAACGACCATACAGACGCTCTCGGTCGAATAAGATGGTGAAGAATATGTTTTTGGCCATTAGACACGACCCCGGTGTGTTTAATGAAAAAAAAGAAAATACACGATGTGTAATTCTTGAGTATATGAAGTTTACTTGACTTTTCCATACTCTACTTTAGGTGGTCTCCAAGTCAACCTTACATAGTCGTGTGTGTGGCCATTACAAGGCCAACACACGTCCTTTTGCGGCAAAGAAGTTCATGGCATGTACTCATGAAGTACATGACGTGAACTTCAAAAATTTCCAGAAATTCATCTTTTCCCAAAAATGACCCGAAAAGGAAAAACATAGCCGGAAAGAAGATCTGATTTCTTTCAAACTTCCCCCCTTAATGAAATTCATCCCCAAATTTCCCTAGCAAGGCGTAGAAGAAGAAACCCTGAACAGATCTGGCTACTGAGAACACACATCAGCCTCCCTCTCCCATGTCTCGTCATGTACTCTTCCATGATGCCATAACACCCATACCAAAGGAACAGACCAACCATGGAGAACCTTCATAAATCAATCAACGATCTTGATAGGATGCTCCTTAAATGATGCATCCACCTCATACTCAACCTCCTTGGGTTGAAGGAAATGATACAGGTCAGAGAAGTAACGTCGAAGCTGAGAAACGTGGAAGATGTCGAGCATATCCCAGTACCTCTGAGGTAACTGCAACCGATAAAAAACCAGACCAACTCTCTCTAACCCCTCAAATGGCCCGACATATCTCTGTGAAATCTTACCCTGCCTCCTAATCCTTCTATCCCCCAACCACAGTTTGAAATGCAGGAAAACCTGATCCCCGACCTCGAACTCCAGAGGTCATCTCTGCTGATCAGCATAAGATTTCTAGTGAGACTGTGCAGTAGCCATCCTCTTCCGAATCAACTCTATCTGCTTTGTGGTCTCCTAGACAAGATGAGGTCCCAATATAGCTTCCTCTCCTGTCTCCATCCAACACAAGGGTGATCGACATATCTTACCATAGAAAGCCTCATAAGGTTCCATCTGAATTGTTTCTTAAAAACTATTGTTGTAAGAAAACTCCAATAGAGAAATGTGTCTCTCCGAAGTTCCTCAAAAATCCAGAACACATTCTTGAAGCATGTCCTCAAGTAGCTGAATCCTATAATCAGACTTACCATCTGTCTGGGGATGGTAGGCTATACTCATAATTACTTGTGTACCCAAAGCCTTTTTAATCCCCTTCTAGACCCGATAAGTAAAATGTGCATCCCCGTCTGATATAATGGAGTGTGGAACTCCATGTAGACATACAATATTTCAGACGTGCAACTATCCCAACACATCAATAATGATGGTCTCATTGATTGGAAAGAAGTGAGAAACCTTCGTTACTCTGTCAAGGACAACCCATACTATGTCATTCCCTCGAGGAGACCTCGGCAAACCAGCCACAAAATCCATCGTGACACCATTCCATTTCCACTCGGGAATGAGTAACTGCTTTAGAATCCTTTCTGGTCATTAATGCTCTTCTTTCACTTGCTTACAGGTGGAACAACTCAAAAAAACCAGAAACATCTCTCTTCACACCTGGCCACCAATACTGATGGTGTATATCATGATAAGTCTTGGTGATGCCAGGATGAACTACCCAAACTGAGGAATGAATGTCCCAAATCAGCTCATCGCGTATGCCTGCTAGCACCCATATGCACCCCTAGAAATGTGAGACATCATCCTTGCCCATGGTCCAACTAGGAATAGGGTCCTATCCTAACATGATTTCTCTTCTAGAAGATAATGTATAGAACAGAGCAAGGCATGGAAAATTGCTGCCAACTCGAGATTGTGGGTCATGTAATTCCTCTCATGTGGCCTCAACTGCCAAGACCCATACCCAACGACTCCATCTCCATGAGTAAGCATAGCTCCTATCCCAATACTTGAAGAATCACAATAAACAGTATAACTCTTTCCAAGATATGGAAATACTAGTATTGGTGATGATGTCAACCTCCCCTTCAGCTCATGAAATGATGACTCACAAGAATCTAACCACAAAACATAGCACCCTTATTAGTCAGGACTGTTAGTGGCACTGCTAAGCGTGAAAAGTTATGTATGAAACATATGTAGTATCCAGAAAGTCCTATAAAACTCCGTACCTCAGATAAATTCTTCGGATGCTCCCGAGAAACTACTTATTTCACCTTCTCTGGGTCTAATGAAACTCCAATCTTTGAGATAACATGACCCAAGAGGTGAATCTGGTCTATCCAAAAGTGGAATTTTGAGATCCTAGAATATAACTGATGCTCTCTCAGTGTACTCAGAATGATCTCATGATATATGGCATGGTCATGTCGAGTGTGAGAGTACACCAAGATATTGTACAAGAAGACAAACATGGAGGAATCTAAGTATGAATGGAACACGCGGTTCATCAGTGCCAGGAAAACTGCAGGCCTGTTTGTGAGACCAAACGGCATAACCAAATACTTGTATAGAACATACCTACTCTAGAAGGCTGGAAGAGGTACATCAGATGGTCTAACATGAAAATGATGATAATGAGACCTCAAATAAATCTTCAAGAACACCCAGGAACCTCGAAGCTGATCAATGAGATCATCAATCCTCGGTAAGGGATATCAGTTCTTGACCGTCAACTGGTTAAAATTCCAATAATCCACAAAAAGCTTGAGAGTACCATCTGCCTTCTTCACAAAAAGGATAGGTGAACCCCAAGGAGAATTACTGGGTCGGATGAAACCCTTTTCTTGCAACTTCTCCAACTACTTCTTGAGCTCCTGCAACTCTGGTGTAGCCATCCTATAAGGAGGAATGGACACCGGTGCGACTCCTGGAAAAATCTCAATCGAAAAGTCTACCTATCGCTCGAGAGGTAAACCTGAAAAGTCATCTAGAAATACATCCTTGAAACGATCCACCACTAGAGGAAAGTCTAACTGTGAAGTCCCCTGATCATCCAGATAAAGACTAGAAATATGGGCTATAACTCCTCCTAACCCATGATGCTCTGGTCCCGCTCTTCTCTCCTGGACATCCCATTCGCCCTTATGAAGAAACGATACACCCTATGGTGATACGAAACTCACCCTAAAACGATAGAAATCAACAACTACCTGAAAGGGAACTGACCAGTCCATCCCGAGAATGAAATCATAGCTGGTCATCTCAAGGACATAGAGATACCAAATAAAGTGACACCCAACAACCTCAAGGGTGTACTCCTTGCATTGATATAAACTAGATATTCTCGTTCCCAAGGGAGTGGATAGTGTCAAGATATCGACAGAAAAAGAATACAGAGCCCAAGGCTTTCCACAACGGCAGCATATATGAATCTATGGGAAGCCTCTGTGTCCAAAAGATAAGAAGATAATAATGAGGAAAGTAGAATCATACCTCGATCTGTAGAGGGTTCGAGATCCTTCTCATGCTGGGTATGCTCCACTGAAAAGTTCTGGCATGGTCGATGACCCTGTGACCCTAACAGACAGCTCTGAGCTGATCCGCCCTGCTGTCGCTGATAGCCTGGAAACTGACCACCACAGCCGCAACCTCCACCTCAGCATGAATGGCTGGAAGAACTCAAGTTCCTAAACTGGTGAGAAACTAGGGGGGATTATCCTGTATGTGGAGTCATAGACGAACCCCTATCACCAGCTGCTGGTGATAAGATCTGACAGAAATGCTTGAGATGGACCATCATGTTGCAAGATCAGCACTTCATCGGGTCTCTCTAGCACTGCGTCCTAGTATTCCCACTCCTCCAGCACTGGTAGAATACTACTTGGTGACCTGAATATTTATCGCGCCTACTCTGATCTTCTCATGCAGACTCCCTATGGTGCTTCCTACTATCAGTAGGAGGAATACTAGCTCTAGATGTCGAACCGCCCTGGCTCATTGCTCCAGAATCCCTCAGGTTGCTGTCTTTGATCAGTGCCTAGTTAACGATAGAGGATATCAAATTCAACCTAAAGATGTTCACCTGAGATTGGATGTCATACCTTAGACCATCATTAAACTTCTATGCATGGAAAACTCATCGTCTCCTGGAATTGGCATGAAATTCTGTAGCTTTATGAAGCTAGAGGAATACTCCATAACAGAAAGATTACCATGCTCCACACTCATAAACATTTGAGCTCGATCGACCCTCAAGGTATTTTGGGTAGAAGTAATCATAGAAGATGCACTAGAACTCATCGCTATCCATACTATTCTAGAGTCCCGCCTGTGAGATAACCTCCCACCACCTCTTTGAAGAGTCTCAGAGAATGTATGTTGTGATCTTCAACCTCTTCTTTGGAGGTATCTCCAGATGCTCAAAAATCGTTAGTGTGGAATCTATCCCTGACTCTAGAGCCTGGGGTCCTCCAACCCCTGAGAAAGTAGGAGGATGCTACTGCTGAAAGACCTGCGTCGATTCCACCATCCACAGGGCAGGAGATGGAACTCTCTGAAAAGTCTACATCATCTTTATAAAACCTTCCCTGAACTAAGCATCTGATCTTGTGTCAGATATTACTACTGGTGCTAAGAATGGCACAATAGGAGGATCAATAGGAAATCCCTGATCAGCCATATCTGACATCTAATATCACCCTATAACTGGCGTACAACTGGAGGATGTCTCAGTGGAATGACTTTACAAGGTCAAACGCACACCTTAGATAATGATTTAACAGGAATTGAAAACTTAGAAGTGCATGAAGGGGAAAATGAGAAAGGAAGCATTCATGTTTTACAAAACTTGACTACACGGTGCGTATAAAAATTACACAACATGTTCCCTTAAGTCATTCACATGGGTGTGTACTCCTGCCACAACTGGTCGTGTAACACCCCAAACACAAAACGTTTTTTTCATACACACAATGTGTACTTGGACTCTATTCTCTTTCCCAGGTCCCCTTACATGGCTAACCCACATGGTCCTCTCAACCCAAGACTACATGGTGTTTTCGGCTCAGACATGGTGTGTATTAGACAAGTTTCAATGACCCGTGTTGTTAGATACACGACCGACTACACAGCTCTCCCAGAAAAGGACTAAATGGTGTGTTTGTAACCAACACGGCGTGAAGTACACGAGCATCCCCGACCCATGTTGTTAGTGACACAACCAGGTACACGACTCACTCTACATGGCGTGTTTCAGGTGGACACGACGTTTACTTAAGGGATTTCTCCGACTCAAGCTGTTAGTTACACGTGTGGATACTTAGCTTACACAACACAGAGTGTTCAATACTGACACAACATGTATATCTAGTGTTTCATCCATCAGTGTCGTTAGTCACATGGGTAGACACACAGTCACTAAAATACGACGTGTTCATACTATACACGACATGTTCATGCATGATTTTTCACAACCCCATGCGCTTTCCCATAGAGTCAGTTTAATGGTTATAGACTACATGAGATGTTTTCATAAATTACATGCCGTGTATTCTGGGTTTTTCTAGACAGTAGCCTCAGAAACTATTCCAGAGCGCAGAAAACAAGGAAAATGAATATTAAGGTGCCAAATTTCGATCCGTGAGGGCCCATACTCCCCAAAAATCAAAACTTGGAATATTACCCATGTAATATACAAGGGAAAAAAGTTAATGATCTACCAAGTTCTAATTCATGAGGGCCTATACACCTCTAGAACCAAAATTTAGAATTCATTCAAACAAAACCTTACAAAAAACAATACATATTAAGAGAAGGTATTCTATCAAAGCATCTATCACAACAACATGCATATTATACACAACATCTATCACAATAACATGTAATTGATAATGCATCCTAAATGGCATGGAAAGAATGAAGGACATGTGATTTATAGAAAGTTCCTATATGATGCATGAGATGGCATACCCTCATCTCATCAGGTTGAGATAGAATAGAACCTCAATAACATCAATGGTAATAACATAAAACTTGTGAGTCACCCAACAGTGAAATTAAATCAACTTTAAAATTGAAAAACCATAAAAGTGCAATAAACAAGGTAATTTGGATTTTCCCTGTACATGGATTAGCTACACCCAAGCACAACTTATTACTAATTACCTATTCCGTCCTATCCCTGGATACATTCTCTAAATAGTAAGTCAAGAAGAAAAGAAAATCCTATGATACCACATTGTAAAGTCCCAGTTCCAAAATCCACCTAGAGGCGCCCCATTCCCGGTTGGTCACATGGCCTCAAGTGCATTTACCCGAACGCCAGAGGCTGCCGACTAGAAATGAGGATCTTGGGTGTGTTAGTGGGGGAAAATATTCCAACATTGAAAGAGTACACAACATAAGTAAACAACATACAACAACGGAAGCATAAATAATCCATACAGAAGTAAACATTGGAAGACTGAAAAAGAAACAACCAGAGAAAACATATATATATAAATGATGCATGATACATATATGTCTAGGAAAGTAGACAAACAATCCAAATTGATGGAATAAAACAATACTAAACCAAAGTACAAAAGTAAACAGATAAACAACTCCTTAGCATCACAAGCCTAAGCTTGGTCCCATGCTCTCCATCTCCACAGAAAGTCAAGTACCTAAAGTAGAAGGGAGCTTTCCCTTATCTATACCTGCAACAATATAATTTGTTTGGGCATAAAATCCTGACCCAAACAGGGTGTGAGACTAAATCCCAATAGGAAACCACCAAAAGATCTATGCCTAATAGTCATTAAATATATGGCAGGTTAAAGTGCAGAAGCTGTAAACATGGAAAATACTCAGTAGTAAACAATCCACAGTTTAATATCAAGCAACAACTAAACACAAATAGGTAACCCTCTGGGAAGTACTCAAATCTATCCCCTCTTTTCCTACCTAACAAGTAAAATCAACCCTCTAGGTAGTACTCTCAGCATAAGCCCTCTGGTTCATACAAAATCATGAAGACTCTCTTAAGAAGCACGCTCAGTAAATTCCCCTTATAGTCTGAGGTAGTCAAGGACTCTCTGAGGAAGATCACAAGGTCAATTCCTCTTATAGCCCCAAGGTCTCTAAAACTCTCTGAGGATGTTCACTCGGTTAATTCACCTTATAGCCAAGGTCGTTGACAGACTCTATGAGGAATCTCATCCAGTCAATTCCCCTTATAGCATGGGGTGGTTCAAGGTAATTAAAATTACACAGACTCTCTGAGGATGCTCACTCAGTCTATCCCTTCATTGTTTATAATACCCAAAGAATCTCCGAGGAATATCACTTAGTCTATCCTCATATAGTCTATAAAGCTCAAAGACTCTCTGAGGAAGCTCACTCGGTCTATCCTCATATAGTCTATAATGCTCAAAGACTCTCTGAGGAAGCTCACCCAGTCTATCCCCTTATAGTCTACTACACCAGGTTCTCACGACCCCGTGTATGTCAATGCATAGTAATGAAATACGACCAATGTAAACCTTAAGAACTACTTGGCTAAACGGACTACAGTATAACAACATTCCAAAAAGCAACACTCTATCATAAAAATCAATTGGCATGGAAAAACAAGAAACCAGGACAAAATGGTCGTAAATAGAACATGCATGGAAAAATGTCAAAATCATGATAATAAACACTATTCTCATCCAATTAACCTCTACACAAGCATCAAATAATGTCAGAAAAAACACAGGGGTAAAACGGTAAACGCAGAATACCCTGTTCAAGGGTATTGGCACAATTGCACATAATATTCAATGACTTTCAACGGAAAGGCAACACCACCTAACTCGGTGTTTGGAGATCACTATATGTGAACCCCGAGGCCTGAATCTCCTTGAAACACTGAATATCTACAAAAACACATAAAATGTTCAACCTATGATAACTTGGAAAAGTGGAAGAATTTGAAAATGAAGCTCTAGGAGAATGAATTGCTTACCACTGCAGTTCCAATGCAATCAATATTGGTCGATTCAGAGAATAGAAAGAGGTTCGGGGGCTCAGAGAAGATCTGCAGCCATTCGGACAATCTCGGTCGAAGAAGCTAGAGAGGAAGATGTTTTTGGCCATTACACGTGACCCCGGTGCATTTAATGAAAAAAATACACGTCATGTACTTCTTAAGTACATGGTGTGTACTTTACTTTTCTGTACTCCGCCTTTAGTGGCATCCAAGTCACACTTATAGAGCCATGTGTTTTTCCATTACATGGATAGAACATGACCATCTACAAAATAGAAGTACATGGCATGTACTCATAAAGTACACAATGTGTACTTTGAAAATTTCCAGAAATTCCTCTTTTTCCCAAAAACAACCAGAAAATGAAAAACATACCTGGAGAGAAGATCTGGGTTCCTACAAACACAACATTCCGAAATCAATGGTGAGGGCTATTGGATTTCGATAAATGTGCACTACACTAATAAATATTAATTTATTTATTTGTCTCGGTTTTATAATAAAGTACTAAACCTTTTATCATCTTATTTTGTAGAAATAGAAAGAAAAAAAACATCAAACAAATCATTGCAAACCATACTCGAGAAGGAAAACCTTATATCCGACACCAATTTCCAGGAATGGGTGAGGCATTTACATGTCATCATTCACCATGAGTGGAAATTGTATTTGCTGGATGATCCTGTTCCAGTTGTGCCAAGAAAAGAGGCAAGTGATGAGGAACTATATCTTTATATGAAACATATGGATGATGCCACAAATCTCCAATGTTTCATGCTATCAGCCATGTCTAATGAGATCTTTAAGAAACATGAAAACATGGACATGTATAGTATGATGTCTCACCTTAAGGATCTCTACCAAGAGAAGGAAAGAAAGAAGAGATATGAGATCTCCAACGATTTCTTTACAACAAATCATGGAGAGTCTGTGCCAGCTTGGCCTCATGTAGTCATGATTATTGGATAAATTGAATGCCTAGACATCTTAGGGATTAGGTTCCCAGGCAAGTTGCGTAAAAATCTCATTCAATCATCACTGCCCAAAACATTCTCTAGATTTATTGTCAGCTATACCATGAGAAACAATGATAAGAGTATATCAGAACTTCTATGCTTAATTATCCAGGTAGATAAGGATATGGGGCGTGACAAACCTGCATTCCTTATGGTGAATAAGAAAAGTAAGGACAAGTCAAAGTGGCCAAGGAGTTATAAACAGTCTGAATCCCCTGAGCACCGTCCCTCCAATAAGGGGAAGATCCAGAGGTAGGGCAAGGAACATGAGGCGATATGTTTTTCATGTGTCAAGCAAGGTCACTAGTAGATGGATTGCACCCAGAAGTGTGGGGATGCTAAAGATGCATTAGTTATCGAGTGTAATCTTTATATTTTTACACATTGGGTACTAGATAAAGCATACAAGGCTCACATTTTTATTCAAATACAGGAACCATGTAGATTTAGAATGATTTACAGAGGAGAGGTGGATCTTCGAGCTGCTAATGGCGCATGGCTAGCTACATTTTCCATTGGCATTTACCACCTCTCATTTCCAACTGGGATGAGTTTGGTTTTACATAACTATTATTATGTGCCTAGTGTTACCAAAAACATAATTTGTCTATCATGTTTCTATAAGGATGGATTTATTTTCAGGTTTTGAAATTAGGGTTTCTTCTTATATAGGAATAGTATATGTTCTGGTATGACACATTTAAATAATGTTTTGTATGTATTAAATTACAAAAACCAAGTGTTGTAAATTGATAATGAAACAAACTCACATGACTCATAATCACCAGTTGTGGCATCACCCTCTCGGTCTTGTAAATGAGAAACACTTGACAATGCTATGCCAGGATTTCTATTTAGACTCTATTAAGATAAAACCACTTGATAGATGTCACACTTGTTTACAAGGTAAAATGACCAAGCTTCCTTTCAGTGGACATGGTTAAAGGGCCACAGTGCTTCTAGGATTGGTGAACACAGATGTATTTGGACAATTTCTAGTAGAATCTAGAGGTGGATATTCTTACATCTGTACTTTTACTAATGATTTGAGTTGGTATGGATATATCTAACTAATGAGGTAAAAGTCAGAGTCCTTAGAGAAATATAAGGAATTCAAGAATTAAGTATAGAATCATCTTGGTAAGAATATAAAGAAGCTTCGATCAGATCGAGGTGGAGAATATCTGAACCAAGATTTTATCAGTATTCTATAGGAGACTAGGATTATATCTCAGCTCACTACTCCTTATACACCACATTGGAATGGTGTTAGTGAAAGGAAGAACAAAACCTTGTTGGAAATTGTGAGGTCGATGATGAGTCATACAGATATTCCATTATCCTTTTGTGGATATGCATTAAAAAAATGAAAAATACACATTAAACCAAGTTCTAAATAAGGAGGCAACTGGAATTACCTTTGAGTGATGTAATGGAAAGAAAGACATTTTGTCGCACACATGTGTATGTGGATATGAGGTGTTTACTAAGGACTTTTTAGGTAATAAACTATCACCCTAGGGAACGATGTGTATCTTTATAGTATAACCCAAGGAAACTAAAGGATATTACCTATATAATCCTTTAGAAAAGAAAGTGATTATCGCCAGACAAGCCTTATTTCTTGAGAGGGAGAACATCCCAAAAAAGGATAGTGGGAGAAATATTGAATTTTACAAAGTTGATGCTCAATATAGATAGGAGTTGGTAATGTAACACGTTCCACAGGTCCCTATGGAAGAGGTTCCAAAGATATAAGTACAACATAGGATCTCAAGAGAGGTAAGGGAGCCAGGGAGATTTGGTTTTCCAGTTACCGAGGATGGTGAATCATTATTGTTGGAAAATGATGAACCTCTCTCCTACAAGGAAGTAGTAAAAATCATAGAAGCTGAAAGATGGCTAGAAGCTATGAATTCTAAGATGGATTCCATGTATCAGAACCAAGCGAGGGTTCTGGTCGATGAGCCAGTTGATGTAAATCCTATTGGATGAAAATGGGAATTCCGGAGAAAACTAGACATGGAAGGTCAAGTTAGCACCTATAAAGCAAGTCTAGTGCATAAAGGATTCAGAAATCTTCAAGTAATTGACTATGATAAAAACTTCTTATGAGTTTCCATGTTTAAATCCATAAGAATCATACTTTCCATAGAATCTTACCGTGACTACGAGATTTGTAAATGGATGTCAAAACAACATTCCTTCACGAGAACCTTCAGAAAGATGTCTATACGACACAACCAGAAGGGTTTGTGACACCAGGTAAAGCCAAACAAGTTTTCAAGTTATAGAAATCCATTTATGGATTAAATAATGCACCAGGTAATGGAGCATTCAATTTTATAAAGCCATAAAAAATTGCTTTCATTAAGAGAGAATTTGAGCTATGTGTTTATAAGCGGTTTAATGGGAATGAGGTCATTATCCTAGTAGTATATGTTGATGACATATTGCTTATTGGAAAAGATATACCAGTCTTATAGTTCATTAAGGACTGGTTGAACAAGTGTTTCTCCATGAAGGAATTGGGTGAAACATCCTACATTCTAGGGATCAAGATCATTTTTGAATGATCCAAGAGGCTGCTTGGACTAAGTCAGGGTACATACATTGACCATATACTAAAGAGATTCAGTATGGAAAAATCCAAGAGGGTATTGGTTCCAATGTCACATGGGCTACATCTTTCTATGAAAATGTGTCCTCAGATAGAACAGGTGAAAAATAGCATGAGTAAGATCCCATACACATCAGCTATAAGATCCATCATGTATTCTATGTTATGTACCGGGATTAATGTTTACTATGCACTGAGCATGGTAGGAAGATATCAATAAGATCTAAGAGAACATCATTGTACTGCTTTTAAGACCATCCTTATGTATCTGAGAAGAATTATGGATATGTTCTTAGTGTATGGAGGAGATGATGAGCTTTTCATCAGAGGGTATGATTATGCTTGTTTTCAAACAGATGATAATGACATGAAGCCACAATCTAGATATGTTTTTTTTGTCTCAATGGATGAGCTGTGAGCTGGAGGAGTTCAATGTAGCCAGTTGTTACCGATTCTATAGTGGAGTACGAATATATAGCAGCTTCTGATGCAACCCAGGAAGCTGTCTGGATATGTAACTTTGTCAAATAGATTGATGTGGTTCCTAGAAGTAAATATCATATCACATTGTATTGTGATAATACTACAGCAGTGGATCTTTCTAAAGAACCAAGGTCACATCAATAGACAAAGAACATACTCAAAAAGTACCACCTCTTGAATGATTTCAATCAAAGGGGTGAAGTTGTAGTGAGAAGAGTGTCCATGGAAGAGAACGTATAAGACCCCTTTAATAATCGAATATCTTAGTAGAAGCCTTGATTTCTTATGAGAACTAGCGGGTTAAAGGTTGTTAACAGTTGGATCTAGTCCAAGTGGGAGTCTGTTAGAGTTGATGTCCTATAACCAACTACTTTGTAATTTTATTCATTAAGAAATAGCTTATCACATCTTGATTGTACTTTTGTGTGACAATACTTGTGATAATGTCTTAAGGATAGTTGTTGCATTAAGGGATCATAGCAGATCCCTGCTATGATGAGAACCCAGAAGTTCCATAACATTGTTCTTGAATATATGTTATATGTCCGGATAATGTTATTTGAGGGACACAAATTATACATTCCATGAGGGGTGAGGACTCATAAAACATTGAGGCACCTTCTCATGGTGTGTTCCCTTGGTAATATCTAGGAGGATTTTATGAGAATGAGACCCGCCAGTAGGAAATCCACATTTCATAGTGTCATTGGATGTTCCTATCTACAGACGTGTGTATTGGTTCTTAGACTTTAAGATTATTATTAATGGGTATTAAAACTCATGCACTTAGATTAATTGACTAAAATTGTGACTAAAAACTATTCACAACAAGTTAGGATATGTTTGGTGGGTCATGAGTAATACTGCATTAATAAATAATGTGAGAAATGATTTTTCCCTTTTGTTCCATAACAGAAGTAGATATCTCAGGCCTTTTGATAGAATCGATATAGCCTAAATAAATCCATGTCGATGGTGAGGAATGGAAAATTTCAATTGTAGAAAGTCAAAGAAAGAGTAATCAATCACATGGGTTAATGGAACTAGCATGAAACCCACTTTATATGAGATATCGAGATAAATAGATTACATTAGACAGTAAACATTCATAAGAGGTGACAAGTAATTACGGCGTTAACTTCTTTCTCTATGGGTGAATTTGTGCGTTGTTAGATGCTAACCATGGACTATAGGAAGACTCTGCCTAATGCCACTGAGAAAAAGTCCTATAGGGTCCCACACTAAGTGTGTCCATGTATCTCAGTTAAATATTAATTTAACAAGGTGATTAAAGATTATTCCTGATTATGGTTTAATAATTATTCTAGGATGCGTGATTGCATTTATTTCAACGCTAGTTATTCTATAGAATATATTGTGTGTGAAATAATATATTTATTAGCGAGTAATTCAGTGATATTTATTTGATAAATAAATATCCATTATTCAAGGTCTAATAAATGTGGTGGAGAAAATAAAGAAAAATGAAAAAAAAACAAAATTACACGCCATGTATTTTTTTCTAGGAATTTATGAGAAATAATATTATCTATTTAATTAAATAATATTAGGTGTAATTCGCTGGGCGCATGTCAAGTAATAATAATAGCCAAATATTATTATTTGACATGTGGTATTACTAAGAATTAAATGAAATGAATAAATGATTTCGGGTAATTAATTATTTTTATTATTCTATGTAATTAAAATACCAAATATATAATTCTCATTAGCCTAGCCATTTTTTGGAGGGTTGTGCATAGCGGATTTGAAAAAAAACTCAATCCAAGATACAATTCTTTTTCTACCAAGAACGCTCTCAAGAAACGATAGAGAGGTCCACCTCTACGGGATTAAGAAGATCAATGGCGGACATCACAAGCGAAGGATCTTTCACGCTAGCACCCAAAGATCCCTTACGAGACATCCATAGATAAAGGGAGCACTTATGGATCACCGCTAGAGGAATCCTACACATGTACTCTATGACACAATGGAAGATCACATCAGATCGTGACCAGAAACATCAATAAAGAATGAATTCCATCAAGTTAATTATTGTCAATTAATTAAATTATTTATAACCAACATATAATGATCCTATCTATGGTTCTAGGATTCCCATTTTTATTTGTCGTTCTTTGTTCTATTCTGAAGATATGGTATTTTTTTATCGTGACAGATCTCAGATTGATTGTTGTTAATGCTAAAATTAAAGTTGTGTACACCCACTAACGCACTTCTGCTATGCCTAGAACCTACAATTTGAATAGGAAATTATAAAAATTATCAAATATATAAAAATTATATGAGATAAATTTATTATTAATGTTAATTAATAATTTTAATTAGAAGTGGAAAATTGAGAGAAAGAGAATGAAAATAATTTCACATTGATTTGATTTAAATGACTTTGTATAGTATTCACATATCAATCGATGGAGTATGGAACCTAATAAAAAGTGATAAATAATTTTATGGAGGAGGAATATAAACTCATACTTTTAAATAAGAGAAATATAAACCTAGGACTTTGTGAGGATCAGTCCAGAACCTAACAATACACAACCTTTTGTGTGATTAGAAAAATGTCGGCTTTATATTCGATCATACTAAACCAATTTTTTTTGATTTTTGTTAAGGTGTGAATAACCAAGGAATTAGTTTTATATGTAGTTAACATGTGTGGGAAAGGATTATATATATACCTCTACCGATAAAAAATATAGAACATATAATTCAATTTAAAAGAAGTAGAATGAATTGTTGGTGATGAAACAATTGATGTAGGTCCTTCTAAACGATTCAAAAAATGTTTTGGGCATTCCAGTAGTGGTACAGATGAACTCATTATGGTTATATAGATGTTTAATAAGAATTTTTCCTTCCTTGAGAGTTCTCCACAATTTATGTAAACAATTGAGCACAAGATCACATGAATTTTGTAAGATTATAAACATATGAGATCATTATGTTCTTGGTATTTCATTTTCAAGAAACCAGAAATCATTTAAATATAATATTTTAAAACTAAAAAACCAATATCCTACTGGGTACAACAATTCAAATTTAAATTAAAAAATTATTCAGGAGGTTGAAAAATTATCATCCACAATAATTTTAATAATAATTGATTGAATTTAAAACCGAAAAACCCATTCTAAACAATTTTAATTACCTAATAAATAATTCATATAGACTCCATAATAATCGATCAATGTAATTATATAACTATTATAATATAATTTTTTTAAATTCCAAAAGAATTCCCAATTTCCTGTATAAACTGTTAATAAAAACATAATTATACTGTATTAAATATTATAAAATAAGTTTGAATAATTTCACTGACATTAAATATTACTTAAGAAAGAAATCAAGTCAACAAAATTAACTCAATATATAAAAAGATCATTATATAAAAATTTATTTGCATGTTTTATGTGATAATAATTAATATATGTAAATAAATGTTTAAAACTTATTAAATATTTTGAACCACCTCACATTGTTTTTGTATAGTATATAATAATTTTATAAATTAAAAAAACAATTAAAAGAATTAGAATAAGACTTTAGTTAATGAAATTTTAAAAACTGTAGAAAACCAGAGCGTGCATTAAGTATTAAATTTTAGGAAAAGATAATCAAATTCTTTAACTGATAATGTACACGAAGTGCAATTGTGTTTGGTACTCTTACCATTCCCATAATGTGCCACCAGTTGTCTTGCAACCACTATATTGACCGCGGGGAATTATATCGTGCGGTCACCTTATAAAATGTACCACCACTAAAATGGACATAATAAATACATGGAGTAACCATACTTACCGTGATTATACAAGATAACATATAAATACCCCCATGTTTGGTATATCATACACATAGTAGGTTTGGATAAATCTTTATTACACCTTCACAAAAACATTATCACTACCGCGTTGCTTGAAAACCGGAGAGTAGTTTATATCATGGGATGGTGTTTTAACATTATAGTGTAGTTGATGAATGGAAATATTTCACTAGGATGGTGTTATTCCTCCAAGAAGTGAAGGGTTCATGTGATACACTGTGTACAAAATAAATATGGTGTTGCATGGAAGTTTTAGGGGCCTAGTGCTGTGCATGGTGGGCTTACTGTGAGTGTGAGTACTGAAGCTTGAAGTTGTTGGTCATGAAATATTTAAAAGGTGGATCAATGATTTTGAGTAAGCATAAAATGAAACTTTTTTTAACTTATATTCTTTATATGGTATGTTGGAAAAAGGCATGGTGAGGTTAAAACCAAACACATGGTTGGTTGATTTAATGGGATACCTGAAAATATATAGGCGGCTATAAATCACATAATTAGGATAATTTAAAACAAAATAAAACAATAGAAAAAAATTAAAAATATATAATTATATATAATTTAAATATCTATCTAATGAATCAAAAAACCATTCAATATGGAATCTAAAACATGAGATATCATTGTAAAATAATTAAATACTTAAACAAACAGGTGCAGATAAAATTACTGAATTGTATCTTAAATTTGATCAATATTTAAGGCATCTATATAAAGTTTATAGAAATTAATGTTGCCTAATGAAATTTATAAATAATTTTATATTTATAACCCAAAAGTATCATATTATTTTGAGGTGTATTGTGGGAGATATTAATGAAATATAGAAAAGCATTATTCCAGAAAATTTAGAATTCTAGAATTGTTTCATAAAAGTTTGTGATTTTGTAAACCACATAGAAAATAAATTCATACTTCCACTTATTCTTATGAAATGTGAAAAAGTGTTATCTATCCAATAGAACAAATCACGTGAATATCCAATATACAGAACTCATGTTATAATATAATATCTGAGGAAAACCTTGAAACACTACAAACTGAATATTTGTGAAGAAAGAAAAAGTAAGAAGTTTGTTTGAGCAAAAATGAGAATATTCAAGAGAAAAAAATATATTTTACTGTAGTTGAATAAAAGTCAGATAAACTTGTTATCTTTCATATGAAATTTTATTTATAGAAAATTTATCACTTTAAATAAATATATAATTAAACACAGTGTGCTATTAAAAATTGATTTTCTCCTTAAATGATAAGAGGGGTTGGGATAATAAATTAACAAATGATAATATTAAAAATACATGATATAAATTATAAACAAACAATAATTATAGATAATGTTTTCAATCAATATTTAATGTACTCAAACAAAAAAAATTCATTCAAAAACATTCACAATATCCCCGACTGTATTTTATTACAAAACTAAATAGTTTAAACTAAATATTATCCCCCTTTTTATAAAAAAACAAAATGATAAAGACTAATCTTATTTTAAAAAATATTACCAGAATAACTAAGTATCCCCCCTTTTTCACATTAAGAAGATTAAAACATTTCAAATTGACTCTAAGAATATGAATATAATAATAATAATAATAATATAAAAACAATAAAATGCACCTAAAAAAATTCCATATGATAAAATTATAATTAACATGCTACAAATAATAAATATAATATGTAAATCACCTACTGAAACGAATTTAAAAATTAAATTTAAGAGCTCCGCCCAATCATTTTTTTGTTCATATAATTTTTAAAAAAAAATACATGCATCTCAATGAAACATTATTTATATAGTATCCAGCATTTTATTAAACTACTAAGAACAAGTGGGAGTTTCCTATTAAAAAATCAAACACAAACATTTTGGGATACTCATGCTATTTTTCGTCCAATTGGGTTAGTAATAAACTTTTTTGGTACCCAAGAACAATTAAAACATTTATTATATAGTTCAAGAGAAGAAACATTCATATAGATAGAACTATAGTAATATAGATTGATTGATGGAATTTGAGAGAACATTAATTGTTATAATTTCCTAAGAGATGACATTTGAAACATGTGACTATTGAAACCTTATCTGTAGAAATTTCAACAAGAATGGTATATACATCTTAGGAAGTGGATGATTATGACCAAAACCATATTTATCTCTATTTGGTTTCATAATATTTACCATATCATCACATTTGTCCTTTCCTTGAATAAAGGTAGATAATATTTCTTTTAAATTTAAAATTTACCATTTTAGGTCATCATTTTTCCTTTTTGAAATCTATAGATCATCAAAAACATTATATTTTGTTGATAAAACAAAAATTTATAAAAATATGATTTCACTTTTTGATCTTTGAAATATTATTTTCCATAAAATTAATTTTATCCTTTTCATTATAAATAATAGAAATTGAATTTTTAAAATTTTTATTTTCCAAAATAATATTTTTCTTTTCTTTAGAAACCATATCATGATTCTTATAAAAAATTACATACATTTATGAATGTTTTCAAATTTCAACTTGAAATTAATCACATAAATCATTTTATTATTTATCTTTAGAATTATCATAATTTGGAAAGAAGAGTTTTCATAATTAGAATCATAATTAGAAGAATTACTAACCTTGTTAAATGAAACCATTAGATAAAAATTAGAAGAATTTATTATATCTTGAAAAAGTTCAATTACCTTTGGATATTTTTCATTATATCAAGGTTACATGGCTACTTTAACTTCTAGATTCTTTATTTGAGTATGATTCTTCTATGTAACTCCAACCAACATGATAAAAACATTTGATTTTTGTTTTGTACTTTGTATCTTTCCATTCTTATTTCAACTTCAGATCATATTTTTTTTATCAATGTTTTATAAATTCATAATATATAATTTTAGAATTATCTTTATTAGATTTTATTTTTAAATACTATTTGTACATATTTATTTTACCAATTTTTTTTGGTAGTATGCTTTTTAATTATGATCCCTTGAATGCATTTTTCAACTTGAATTAGTTTATCACATTGTTCTAATCTATTAGAATGAGGAATCACTAAATGATTTATCATAAATATATTTATATATAAAATAAATTCTCATTATTCATTCATATGAATCAAGATATTTTTTCATTAATTGAAGCTCATATTTCAATAGTGATACAATCAACTCATATAGAGAGTATTCAACAAAATAATTGATTTTCTCAATTACTACATTCATTGAATTACACTTCTTTAGTAATGATTGATGTATATTTTCAGTCAAAATTTCATTATTCATGTTTTCACCAAGTGTGACCTTACCATTGATGATATTTGTGAATTTAATGAATACCTAATTCAAACTATTATAGTCATAAATTTTAAATTCATGAAATTTCGCCCTGTGAATTCCAAGGTTAGTTCTTTAGAATTTTTTAGTTCCTTGATGAGTTAATTTTAAAGTTCTCTAACTGTAATAAGTAGTTAAACAAGAATTTATATAACTATACAATATTATAATTAGAGATAAATAAATATAATTCATGAAATTATAATCTAAAACATATTTTTCATCATCATATTCAGTTAATGTTTCAAGTTTAAATTTATTTATTTCATAATGTCTAGACCTAAAACTCCAATATTCAATACCCCTGTTTTTCAATAATAAATCAGTTTAATCTTTGAAATATATATAATAACTTCTATATAAATGAGGAACTGTCAATGTATTGAAGAATTATATCTCTTTAGATTCCATAAAAATGAAATTGATGTTTCCATAGTCTTGTTAAGGATTAGGATATAATTTTTCTGAAATAAAAAATATAGAAAAATGTTAACAAATAATTTAGAAGACAACATAGTATAATTTAATATAATAATATGGATGCACTTAGATATCATGTGTTGGTGTCTGGAATAATAATAACGGAGCCAAGAGATCCTTAAGAAGGTTTACCTATGATACCAATTGTTAGGTCAGAATGTTTTATGGAATAAGGTCTATGGGGGGGGGGGTGAATAGTTCTGTATTAAAATAATCAAATTTATTTAAATTATGTGAGATAAATTCAGTATTATTGATAATTAATTGATTAAATTATAATAGTGGTAAATATACAGAATAATAATTTGAATAATTTTATAAATGGTTAGTCTAAATGACTTAGTATAATATTTAAAACAGAATTGATTAAGTATGTAACCCACTAAGAGAGAGAATGAGAGACAAAGAGTTAATTTTAAACTGGATAAATGTAAACCTAGACTTTTACATTGGATTAATCCCAACTCAGGACTTTGTGGGGAGTATCTCCAAACCAAGAAACAAATAACCTTATGAGGGACCAAAAAACCCAGGCTTTCTATATGAGAAAACCTAACCTAAGTGATCTTTTTATTGTTCATGTGTTCATAACTAAGGAATACCTTTTAGAGGTAGTATAACCTATATGAGAAAGGATTATTTATATACCTCTACCCAAATAATAATATAGACTAGATAATGTAGTTGGATAGAAGTTGAAAAAGTTTCTGGTGATGAAATAGTTGATTCAAACCCCTCTAAATGATCTAGAGAATGCACTTCTGGCATTCCAATAGTTTTACATATCAACTCGTCAAGGTGATATGAAGGGAAAAAAGGAATCATTCATTCCTTGAGAGTTCCTCACTGTTAATTTAAATTGTTGAGCACATGATCACTCGAATATTCTAAGAGTATGAATGTAAAAGATCATTGTGTTCATGGTACATCAGTTCCAAAAATCCTTGATACCTTTTAATGGAATCAATAAAATCGAGCATACCAATCTACAACTGGGTAAAAAAATTCATATTCATATTAAAAAATTATTATGGATAGAGAAATATTATAATCATGAATAATTTTAAAAACATTTTTTTGAATTAAAAACATAGAATTGATTATTTCCAATTTGAATTACCTATTAAATAAGTCATATAGACTCGATAATATTTGGTTAAAGTAATTCCATAAATATCATGAGATAATTTGATGGTATAAATTTCAAAATACCTTCCTATTTCATGCCACTCATATTAATGAAAACGTAGTTATACGACATTAAATATTAAAATACGAGATTGAATAATTTCACTGATATTAACTTTTTATTTAGAAAAATAGTAACTCAATGAAATTAACTCAAAATATAGAAAAATTTAAAATTTTAAAAATATCTTTTATATATTACGAAAGAATAATGAAAGGATTTAAATAACATTTTAAAACCTTTTAAAATATTTAAAAACACTTAACATGTTTTTTGTATAATATATATTAACTTTATAAATTAGTAAATCAATTTAAATTACTTGAATAATCATGCAATAAATGAAATTATCAATACTGAAGAAAAATAGAGAATGCATGAAATTCAATATTTTAAGAAAAAATAATAAAAAGTATAGGACTATCAATGCATGCTATGTGAACTTTCAGTTGGGACTCTTATCATACCTATAATTTATAGTCAATTTTCTTTTTATCACCATACTAACCATGTGAAAATATATCTTACAATCACTTCATAAGGTGCACAAACACTAAAATGAATATGTGAACAATGTGAAACAACCATACTTATCATGATTCTCCCTAGTAACATCCAAATAACCCTGATGTATATACAACACACTCACAATAGGTTTGGATAACTCTTTATGATAGGTTCACAAAAGTATTGTTGATGCCACACTACTTGAAAACTAGAGTGTAGTTTCTATCATGGGGTGGTGGAGGAACATTGAATTTTAGTTGATTCATGGAGATATTGAACTTGTATGGAGAAACGATTCCATGAAAATATGGCTGCACAAACTACACTATATACAAAGGCAATCTGGTGTTGCATGGAAGCTTGAGGAACCTAGTGAAGTGCAAGGTGAGATTAATATAAGTGTGAGTGATGATGTTTGATGGTATATCCCATGATATCCATAGATGGTGGATCGATTATCATGACTTATAATAAAATTACACATGAGGTTTATTAAAGTATTTATGTCATAATTTAAAAAAGGCATAGCCAGTTCAAAAAAAACATATGTTATGTTGATTAAATTGGAAACCTAAAAACTAGTATGCGTCTAGAAATCACATGATTTGAATATTTTTTAAAAAAATAAGTAAAAAAATAGTCATATGTGCAACATACTTCATTTTATATATATTTTCTTTCTTTCCATGAAATAAAATAATTCTTCAATCAGAAAACTATAGCATGATATATAATCAACAAAAAGTGAAACAAATAAACTAATAGCTATATAAAAAACATGTAAATTATTATAGAAATTAGGATTGTATTTTAGGTATCTAATCCATATTATAAGAATGTAATATAGTTTAATTAAATGATGAAAAATTATTATATTTACATTTCAAAAAATATTTTGTGATTTTGATGTGTATTGTAAGAGATATCAATAAAATACACAAGAAAAAATATTCTTGAAAACTTATAATTCCTGAATTGTTTCACATAATTTGTTGAATTTTAGACCACATAAATAATAATTTCCAACCTCTGATTATTCTAATTAAATTCAATAAATGTTTTATCTAACCAACCGAACAAGTCATTTGAATATCTTTGCTATGTAATTCAATTTATAATTTAATTATTGAAGAAAACTTTAAAACACTATAAATTGAAAAATTGTAAAGAAAGAAAAATCATAAAACATGTTTGGAATAAAATGTGAATATTCTAGATATGAAATTACACTTCATTATAGTTGAATAAATGTTATACATAATTTTTATATTTCATATGAAATTGAATTTATAAAATTTGGATCACTATAAATCAAGATATAATTAAAAAAAGTGATCTAGAAAAAAGTCATTTTCACATCAAATGATAAAATTTGTTGGAATTAAAAACTACACATAATAATTTTAAACAATAATGAGTGAAATTTTAATAAAACAATAATTATTGTCAATTTTATCCGATAATAATTAATGTAATATAAAAAAGGTGATCAGATGCATAAACATTCTCTCCCTTTATGATTGATTAAAAAACCAAACATGTAAACCCGAATGATGTCCCCCTTTTCTTAAATAATCAAGAATATAACAACTAATCTTAATTAAATAAATATTATCATAATAACTAATTATCCCCCCTTTTCACCTTAATAAGATTAAAATATAAAAAATTAACAATAAGAATATAAGGAAAAAATATTAATAACAATTTTAAAATCCACCTAAACAATATCACATGATAAAACCATTAACCACAGGCTAGAAAAAATAAATAATTTATTTAAATATCTACTTTAAATGAATAATAAATTAATATAGAGGATATCCCCCTAAATAATTTTTTAGTGCACATAATTTTTTTATAAAACTTATTTATTCTCAATTAATATATTTTTAGTTTATATCCACCATTTGGTTAAACAACTAAGAAAATGTGGAAGAGTCATATAAAAAATCAATCTCAAATATTTTAATACCCGTTCTATTTTGGGTCGAATTGGGTTTGTAAAAAATTTCAATACCCCAGATGAATTGAAGCATTTATTATATATTAAATGTGAAGATAAATTTTCTATTATAGAAAATCTGGTAATACTGAGTGATTGAGGGAACATGAGAGAAAATTCATTGGACAAATGTATGAGAAAATATAATTTTAATTATGTAACTATTGAAACATTCCTACTATAATTTATAACAAATCAGCCATGTATATCATATAAATTAGATAATTATAACCAAAAAAATATTTATCTCTACTTTGATTCATCATATCTACCATATTATCATATTTCTCATTTCCTTGAACAATGTAAGATATAATTTCTTTCTAGATTGAAATTTCCTTTTTCATATTAACATTTTTCTTTTTAATAGTCTCAAGATCATAAAAAATATTATCATTTATAGATGATTATTTTTTTAAACTGTAGTATTCCTTGTGAATCTTATAAAGACTATTTTCCATAATTTTAATTTTCTGTCCTTCTTTATCAGACATTGATTAAAAAATTTCAAAAATTTCATTTTCCAAAAATATGAAGTTTCATTTCCTTATAAAAATTATTATGATCCATTGTAATATTTTCATAATTTTTTAAAAGTTTTTGATTTCATTTTGTAATTATTTTGATAAATCACTTAATAATATAAATTTATTAATATCACATTTATTATTAGATGTGTATTTAGAATCAATATAATAAATAGAATAATTAATAACTTTATCTGATTCTTCTTTTAAACAAAGATTAGAAGAATTTACCATATATTAAAAAGGATTATTTACCTTTGGATATTCTCTCATTAGATCAAGGTTACTGGACTCTTTTTTAGTTCAATATTATTTTATTGGAGTCTATTTATTTAGTGGAAATCGAACCATCATGGAAATCTCATTTTATTTCCCTTTTTAACTTCTTATCTTTCCCTTCTTGTTTCTAAATTGGACACTCATTTTAGAATGGTTTAGTTTCCTATATTCATAAAATATAATTATAGATTTAACTTTATTATATTTTATTTTGAAATACTTCTTGTACATCTTTCTTTTCCTATCATTTTTTTGGAATCATGATTTTTTATTTACGATCCATTGAGTGCATTTAACATATTGAATGAGTTCATCATATTTTTATGAACCAGAAGAATATAAGGAATCATAAGATGAGTTACCAAAAATATATTTATAATTTGAAGAAACTATATTAATTTTTTAATATGATTCAAGATCATTATTCATCACTTCAATATGGTATAATAATATTGACCCTATCAACTCTTCAAGATAGTATTAAGAAAAATATCTTCATTATTTAATGGATACTTTCATTTAATTCCACTTATTTGGTAACGATCAATGTATCCTTCCAATAAAAAATTCATTCATATTATATTACATGTGTGACCATACTATTTATGATATTTTTAAATTTTTTGAACAAATCATTCACACTTTCATGGAAAAAATTCTAAATCTTGAATTTTTTTCCTGTGAATGCCAATCTAAGTTCTCAATAATTTTCAGATCCTTAATGATTGTATAATAAATTCCTCCAAATGTTAAAAAATGTTTTACAAGAATATATATGACTATACACACTTCTACTTAGAGAGAAATAACCATATTTCATGACATTATATTTTAAAACATATTTGACTACATCATTTCTAGTGAATATTTCATGTACATCTTCAAGGATTCTGTAAGGTAAATCCATGAAAAACAAATATTCAATACCTATATTTTTAATGGATACCTCCATTATATCTTTCAAACATTTGTAATCACTTCAATTGAAATGATGTGGTCTTAATGGTATCTAGAATTCAATCTATGGATTTTCCATCAAACCGAAATTGAAATTTCTCTAGTCATTTGAAGAACTATGATACGATATATCTACAAGAAATAAAATATATAAAAAGTTAAAACAATCCTTTTAAAATAAAACAATATAGATATGATGATTCCAAAAGGGTAGCCCTTATATACCAAGAGTTGGTATCTGGAAAACAAATAACAGAAAGAGGAGACCATTATGAAGTTTAAAAGGCGACACCAATTTTTAGGCCAGAATGGTTGATGCTAGAAGGTCTAGAGGGAAGTGGTGTAAATATGCCATTATTAATATTATAAATGTTAAGGAAATTATGTGATATAAATTAATAATTAATTTTAATATTTAGAGGAAAATAGAAAGAAAGAGAACACACAGAATTTTTTAAGGGTTTAGTCGAAATTATTTAACCCAGTTTTCACACCCCCACTAATGGAGTATGTCACCCAATAAGAAAGTGATAGAGAATTTTACATGGTAGAAATCCCAAAATATAACTTTTTGAGAAGTATCCCTATACCTAACAGCAGATTCCCTTTTCTAGGATCAGACAAAACTGGTTGTTTCTACAGGAGGAGTCCCAAACTAAGTGTTTTTTCATGTGTGTACAAACATGGAATACTTTTTAGAGATATTAGAAATTCTGTATGGAATGGTTATTTGAAAAATTCTACTGAAAAAAATATAATAAATAACACATGTTGATTGAAGTATAAAATTTTTGTAGTGATGAAATAATTGATGCAAGCCCTTCTAAATTTTACAAAAAATGTACTACGGGCATTCCAGTAGTGGTATAGTTCAACACTTAATGGTGAAATAGAACTCAAAGACAAATTGTTCTTTCTTTGAGAGTTCATCACAATTGAATTAAAAATTTGAGGAAATGATAACTTGAATGTTGTATGAATATGAACATTTGAGATTGTTGATTTGGTGGTAAATTGGTTCTAGGAATCCTTGAGTCCTTTAAATAGAATCATTAAAATCTAACAAACTAATCCACAACCAGGTAAATAAATTTAATTTAAAATTAAAAAATTCTTTAGGAGATAGAAATATTATCATATAGAATAATTGTAAAAATAATTGTTTTAATTCAAAACAATATAACAGATTAAAACTAATTTTAAATTAATTGTTACATATTTCATATAGAATCTATAATAATCAGTCAAAGTAATTCAACAAATATTGTTAGATAATTTTAAGGATTGAATTTCAAAATATTTTCCAATTTCATGTAGCATGTTTTGATGAAAACCAAATTATATTTTACTAAATATCACCATATAAGTTTGAATAATTTGATTGAAATTAAATATTAATTTTAAAAATAATCTAGTCATTGAAATTAACACCAAATAAAAAACTTAAATATTTGAAAAATAAGCTTAATGTGTTACTCAAGAATAATGAATAGATGAAAATAAATGTTTGAAACTATTTAAAATATTTTAAAATACTTTTCAATGTTTTTATATAAAATATTTTAATTTTAGATATTTATAAAAAAATTAAAAAAATTAAAATAATTATACAGTTGATGAAAATTCTAAAACTGAATAAAAATAGTGCATGCTTGGAATTCTAGATTTAATGAAAAATAATAAGAATTTTTGAACTGACTGTGTACGCCATGTGAAATTACGGTAAATATGCTTATTGTACCCATTATATGCAGTTGGTTGTATCATGGTCACTATACTAACTGTGATAAAATATATCATACAATCTGTTTATAAAGAATACTAAAGAAAAATAGAATATGAAAAAACATTAAGAAACCTTAATTACCATGATTCTCCATGGTAACTTCCAAATTCCCCCATGGTAGGTATATCATACTCATGGTAGGTTCATGTAACTCTTCAGGTAGCTTCACATAAGCATTGACACCGCCACACTACTTGAAAACTGGAGAGCAGTTTCTATCATGGTATGGTGTTGGAACATTGTATTATAGTTGAATCATAGAGATGTTTAACTTGGATAGAGTGATTCCACCAACCAATAAAGGGTGAAAATGTTGTACTACCTATAGAAGAAAACGTGTGTCACTTCGAATCTTGATGAACCTGGAACTGTTTATGGTGTTCTTACTTTTATTGTGAGTTATTTTTCTTGAAGGTGATTCTGAAGAAATATGTAGAAGGTTGTGTCAAGATTTTGAGGTTGCAATATATTCCAATTCTGATAAATTAAATGCTTCATGTAGTAAATCATCAAAAGGGACTATCAGGATAAAACCAAATACCGAATAGTTTGATTAAATGAAAACCTAAAAACCTATAAGACGATGGAAGCCACAAACATTAGGTATGTTTTGTGGAAACATTACATAAAAATAGTGATAGTTTGAAAATAAATAAAAGTATACAATTTTGAGTTATTTCTAAATAATTCATTAATGCTACAATTTGACATCTATAAAATGAGATATCAACTAAAAATAGAAAAACACTTAAACTAACAACTGTAGAAACAAATACTGAAATATTGAAAAGATTATCTAAATATTTGAGGTATCTAAGGAGAATTTTCAGTATTTTCAGTATTTAAATTAATTTTATAAAAACATCTTATCTTTCTAACTCAATAAACAGTTCGTGATTCCAAAATTCATTATGAGAGATATCAATTAAATATAAGAGAAACATTATAATGGAAAATTTTGAGTTCTAGAATTGTTATATAAAATTTCGTAAATTATTAGAACACATAAATAATAAATTTAGAATTTAAATTATTCAAGTGAAATGTAAAAAAAATTATCTATATAATGGAACAAGTCATATGAATATACAATTCATATATCTCATGTTATATTAGAATAACTAAATAAAACATCAAAAAACTATAAACTACAAAATTTTAAAGAAAGAAAAAGAATGTAGCAAGTTCAGACCAAATTGTGAACATGCTAGAGACTAAATTAGAATTGATCGTAGATTAAAAAAGATTTGATAAATATTTTATCTTTTATATGAAATTGTATTTATAAAAATCATATCAATACATAACAAGATATAATTAAAACCCAGTGAGAAATTGAAGATATATTTCCACCTAAATTGATAAGAGGGTTCGAAATAGAAATGTAACACATGATAATATTAAGCATGAATCAGAGAAATTGTAATAAAATCATAATTATGCCAAATTTATTCAAACAATAAATAATGAAATCAAATAAAACAAAAAAATACACGCAAGAACATGCAAAAACATATGTAAAAACTAAAATGAAGAAATATTGTACATGTGTGTACCTTACACTGAAGAGAAAAAAAATACTTTTGATATTCATATGATGAGTTTGATAAATATAAAAAAGTGTATTTTTTTTGAAAATGGACTAAAATGAGGTATTCTATTATAAAAATAGAAGGGGAGGGGGGAAAAATTTCATACCAAAACAATCTACTGGATCAATTGAGTGGTCAATAAATCTTTTAAGGAGTACCTTTACCCACAAAATTCCATTATTACATTTACAAACAATAGAATTTATTACGGATACAACATTCAATGATAAAAATATGGCCTATATTGAATTTCAATTTTTTTTTGGATATTTCATTTCATACATGACTGGTCTTGAGAGGATAAATGAAATTCTCAAACATGAATGTCTGGAAATCTCAATTGTGAATTTATGCATGAGTTTTATTTTTTTAATTTATTTTTAAAATAATTGATCAATTATGTTAATTAATATTAATAACTATTCATATTTTCTACAGGTTTATATGTCACTACTATAAAATAGAAATCCCTGTAAAGAATAATTTAGGCTCATCAATCTTACAATTATTTATATAGAGAAAATGTCATTGGATAATGGAAAATCGGAAAAAAATTGTTAAACTGGCCACAAAATTTGAACTAAAAATAAAAAATGACAGGCCCTTATTGATTCTTATAATGTAGGGTTAATAATCTACAATATAATCATATAAAATATATGTTTATTTTTTTATTAATTATTCATTTTTAATATTTATGGAGCACTGGATGCCCATTGTGGTCAATTGTAATACTATGAAGGTTTGTTCTTTGTATCTAATGCATGTAAGTCCAAAAAAATTGACCACACATGATTTCAATTATGATTTTCAATGCACTACACTCAATATTTTACAGATAAAATTTAAATTATATATTTTATATTATAATTTAATATTAATTACCTTGTGATAAGGGGATATTTAAATATATAAGAAATCATTATATGTGGATGGTGACAGATAAAAAGTAAATTATATATTTTAAAAAATGGTCACAAATTACAGTATATATAATAATATTTCACTATAAAAAACATATCAAAAAAATTATTTTGTTAATGTTTATATATTGTAAAATAAACAAATGAAAATGATTATGGTTATTATATTTTTAAATTTATTAAATATAATATATTACAAAAAAAAATCTTATCCTCATAGTGGTTTTTTGATGGTAATTACACTTTCATTTAAAATATTTTGTAATATTTTTTTGTTTATATTTTTAAAGTACTACCAGGATTTTTGATAGTCTATATATTCAAAATAAGAAATATATTTATTTTTAAGTGAGTGGATATAGTACTTGATATATGACTATCTGTAGAAATAATGAAGATCTAATTTACTATTATATGTTTTCATTTCATGGATATCATGATGATTTTATTGTAATGTTCAAAATGTTGTTTCACCTTTACATGGTAATTAAAGTAACAAATCACCTAAAGGGTTTGAAAACCAAAAAATGAGTTTTTATTGTTGTTTATAATTAGGATAATGATCCAAGGGACATTTTACTATTATAGTAATTGATTGTGTGTTAATATGATTCTTGGATTCATTAGTATGATCCAAATTACCATCTCATGTTTGTGTTTTTATTAAAATGACCTATCACCAGTAAAGGGGTTGAAACTGAGAAAAAGGACACACATTGACATAAAAACATATTAAAAATAATTCTCCAATCATTTGTGATCAATAAGAATCAATTAATTTTAAATATAATCTTTTTATTTCCCAAGATGATCAAAAGTAAAATTTGAATTTTGTATTTAAAGGTTGCAGAAATAGTGGAAGTGCATTTATAGTGAATCATCATTGAGTTTTTAATAAGATTATATGGATAATTCTCCAATTATGAAAGATAAAATCATCATGACCGATGAATATTTTCAATCAAATATTGATATAAAAATATCTCAAATCAGATATGATATTTTTCATATTAAATTTATAATTAATTTAAATTTGATTCATAGTGAAAATACATCATATTAGGATCATTATTTGATGATGTTGTTGATTATAAAAAACAAAATTTTAATTTTCCGGCATTGCGTTTGGAGGTCCTAAAGTAGTTCACCCATAGCTTTGATCCACATGTGGTCCTTTGATCTCCAAACAACACTGATATACTACTGTGTGAGAACATGGTGGATAGATCATCTTGTGATTTTCGTTTTGATAACTTCAGGATCCTTTAGGCTTGAAGGTGTTCTTATCATTCATGAGAAGATGATAGAAAGAGAAATGTAGAGATATGTTTGTTGTGTGCAATTATTCTCAGTGAACGATTAACCCTACAAAACCAAAATGACTGTCTATTTATAGAGTTAGAGTTTATGTTAAAAATATCATTTAGATTCAAAATGACCCTCAAATTATTTAATAATCCTTATCTAAAATCATTCTTTAAAATACTAATAATAATATTATATTAATGTCCTGCAAAAATTGGTGCAATGGTAAACATTATTTCATTGGGTTGCAAATTAATATTCACCAATGGACACAATCTTTGTTTTATCATCGTCCTTAGCATTTATCGAATACCTAAATAATTATTTATTTAAATATTTATTCATAAATAAATATTCTTTTCACAGTCAAGAATATATATGTTTTTTTAAAAAATAAAGAAATTTATTATATATTCACGTAATTTAATAATTTTCTTGTGAATAAATATTTTTTAATTTAAGTGACCATTTAATCATAAATAATATTTATTTATTGGTCTTGAGAATAATTTTTATTCCTATAATTAAATTAAAATAGAATTTGATTGATATCAATGGAAACACTTAGTGTATAACTCTCTAAGCTTCTTTCTCACTAACATTAAGTGAGCCTGCTTAAAGCACAAGATTACTATCTTGTAATGGGTTAAGGCACACAAGAGAAAGGAGTAAATGTGACAACTTAAAAAACTACATATGACCCCTCAATGTGTAATAAAATACCTTTGTATCAATAATTTATCAAGCAGGTTGCACATCTGGTTCATCAACCTATATGCTTGATACAACATTCTTTGACTATCTGAAATAATGTAATCATTCCACCATATAAAATGAATTAAATTTTACAGTTCAATTTTAATCATAGGGTTGCGATATCAACTTCTGCAAATATGGAAAGGAAAAAACCTTCCTTGACTTATCAATTAATAACATGTCATTCAAGACTCACCCAACATACCTTTCTTCCCAAGAAATTATGGCATCAATTTTTGGTTTTGTAAATCTAAGTGCATGTTTCATCACACACATTAATAATAATCTTACAAATTATGGTCAATTACGCATACTCACAAATATAAATATTTTATGAAACATAAACATTAAGAATTAATATTTCTAGGCCTATTCTCCTAATATCTTATCCTGAAGATTACAATGTGCAACCATCATGAGATGAAGTCAAATCCAATAATAACCACTCTCACCTCTCATACAGAATACTATGTTCCCCATCATAGAATGTTATCTAAATATATAACCTGGTTTAATAATACCATCATTAAATTTCAAGGTTCTCATCATAAAAGGTAACTGAGATGACATTATCAACACAACAAGTACAATAGGAAATTATTACATCAAATTCATGAAGAATAATGGAAAATATGTCATAATATATTGTATTAATATTCAAATATTCCAATATACGTGTAATTAAAAATTCAAATAGTGGTTATACAACAATAACACCAATATTATTTTTATTAAAAATACATGTCACATGTCATGGGGTCAAAAATATGAAGGAAAGTTTAGATTAAAAAAAAACCACAGAAAAAGGATACTCAAATCATTTGTGATATGTATGAATAGTTTGTGAATTAATGTGATAAATGGATTCCACCATATGATGTAAAATATTATTTCAAATTTTTAGCATTTATTAATAAATGAGTAATAAAAAGTGTAGGAGTTAAAATGGAGGAAATGAGTTCAGATTGGGTTAAAAAATTATTACAATGACCATAAAGACATTTCTAATCTATAGGATTAAAACAAAGATCAATCCAAAGCCGAAATTTATTGATATGTTGGAAAGTGTTTTTTGACCTTCATATTTTTATTGAAGTGACATGCCACCAAAAAGTGGTCAAAATGGATAAAACAAGTTTGGAATACCCAAAAATCATTGAATGATGATACATAAACAATTTGGTATCAATAAAAATTAACAACTGATCAATATGATTCCATATTTCATGATATTATCCAATGTAAAATTTTAACATTCTATTTTCAATAAATGAAACATCATCCATAAATAGGAAAAATAACTATACGAGTTTATATTGATATGGAAACACAATAAAAAGAAAATGGAATGATTATTGATCTATAACAAATCAACCGTGTATCAATATGATTCCTAGATTGTTTATTATGATGGAAAATTTGATTTTATATTGTTAAAACATATTTATTAATGAAAATAACCTATATAGCAGTCATAACTGCACAAATAATCTTGGATTGGAATGAAAACCTACGAATAAAATTTGAGTCAATTAATTACTTTTGTAATTAATCACACATCAATTTGATAACCAAATTGATTGGCATGAGCAGATGTATCACTTCTCCTTCAAATTGTTATTAAAGTAAAAAATCACATAACTGGGGTAAAAAATATGAAATTGAATTAAAATTTCCCTAGAAACATAGGATAATGATCCTTGATATAATTTTTATATATAAGAATATACAATGTACTAATATGATGCTCAGATGATCAGTACTATCCAAAGTACCATTTAACCTTTATATTTTTCTTAAAAAGACAGATCTCCCATAAAAGGGTCTAAAACATGCTAAAAACTATATCAACATGAAAATGTATGAATTTTTTCTTCATTTCATTTATGATATATAGAAGTAAGCTGTGTATCAATATGAATATCATATTTCTTAAAATGATCCAAAGTACAATTTTGCATTTGATTTTTTATAAAAATTACATATCTCCCATAAAAGTGTCAATACCTTGAAAACCAGTTAATATTTTTGTCAAAAAAAAGAAAAAGGATCCTTGTGTCATTTATGATCTATAGGAATTAATATAGAATGAATATGATGCTTGGATTACTCTATAGGATCCCAAGAATAATATCGACTTTGTGTTTTTATAAAAATGTAATATCACCCATCAAAAGTGTCATAACAAAAGAGTTGAATATATATTGGTGTAGAAACATATGACAACAATCTAAGAGTCGTTTTTTTCTTTAGGAATCATCCTTTCATCAATTTGATTTCTGGATTTTTCAATAAAATGAAAACTATTTTTTCAAATTGTTAATACTTGTTAATAAATTACAAGTCATTTTTGTTAATGTGATATTTTATAGAAAATTTTATTTTAAAATAAATATTAAAATCCCCTCAATCAATCCTAAAATCTAGGTAAAATTAAAATTTTATTTGTAATCATGTGTTTCCAAAGGTAGAATTAGAAATGAGTAAAATCCACGGTTTTTAATAAAAGGGTTATCATCTTGGAAATCATTTGTATTATGATTACAAAAAATACACATGTTTAACACGAACATATGAGTTTTTGAAGAATAAATGAAATTTGATTTAAATTTTTGAATTATGATTAGTCAATTTTGAATTTAAATGTTATTTTAAAGGTTAAAATTGAATTAATTATGTTTTAAAAAACCTAGGTTAATTATGGATTTTAATAAAATTTTATTTTAATGCTTAAATGCTAGAACCAAAAATCCATTTATTAAAATGGACTTCTTAAAAATTTAACTGATTTTTATAAATTTTCACCAATAATGTTTTTTTTCATTTTTAGTATTTTTGAGTAGTGAAGATCTCTCAAAAGATCTAATTATCATTCTAGGAGAGACGATGGGAAAAAATTTGTCAAAGGTACCAATCTACCATACCATCACCATCAAGAAACCATAACCCTCCGTACATGTATCTATAATAAATCCCCAATTCAATTGATCACACATGCTTCATCAAACAACCAAAATATCATTTAATATTATAATTTTATTCATTAAATGGATAAATTACTATGAGGCCAATAATTTTTGCATGGATTTTTGAGGTGGACAATGATGTGGAATCTCACATTGAACTTGGGGGATTGAATTCGCAATTCTCCTCCCTTATAAAAAGGTATATTGAGAATTGGGGTTTTCATTAAAAAATATATACACCAAAATGAATTTAATGTGTTTTAAAAATTTATATTCTTTAGTAACACACATATATATTTTACATATAAAATAAAACAAAACAAAAAATACAAATAAAATAAAAAACAAATATCTATAAAAGTGTCTAATATTATGATTAGTACAAATATTTTGCATTTCTAATTTTTAAAAATATGAATGGGATCCCACTAATAAGTTTTTCTCACTTAGATCATACCAAGGTATCTTTTGAATGAAATGGTGCAATCAAATCGGTGCAATTCACACCAATTTTAATCTATAAGTAAATGGATTGAAATTTATTCCATTTGATCAATCATTTTTAATCCAAAATTATCCAATTAAAATTTTCCAACATTAGTTATATGAAAATATTTTAGAATTTTGTTTTGGAAGTCCCAAAATATTGGTTAATTACACGAGGGAATATTCCACCTAGAACTCTACACAAAAAACTGGGCGCATGTCGAACACTTTTTTATAGTGAATTAAATTCACACATCAATATTTGATCTATCTTAGTTGTATGCCTACACATTTTCAAACATTAAAAAGGGTTTAATCTATGGAAGAACCTAGAATATTTATTTTCAATCCCATAAAGTGGTGAACTAAGAAACTATTAAGCTTGACCCCTTCTATGTAAAATACTTCTCTTGGTGGAGGAACAAGATGAAGATTCTTCTTATAGTGTTGAATATTTTTCAAATCATGGAACCAAATATTCCTATAATTCATGACAAGCCTGTTCCAAATAATAATGACACAACCATTTACATGACTCAGGTCAAAAAAAATTCACAAATTGAGGAAGAAACATGAAAGTGGATAGGTTTTTTTATTGAGGGAATATTCTCAACACATTATCAGATCATCTTTAAGAATATTTTCACCAACTAATGTAAAATTTATAGATATAGGACCCAATTAAATTCATATATGATGTTGAGGAATAATTTAAAAATAAATTTAATATTTATAAGTTTCCTAAATTCAGGAATGTTTATATCAAGTTGGAGTTGGAGGTATTTCAAGAGATCCAAGTTATAGAAAACAAACATAATTCCCTTAAAATTATAATAAAAAAACATTCCAAGCTGGTGAAATTATTTTTAAATTTTCAGCTATATGGATAGACTTTGGAAATGAACGTATTAAAAATAGTTTGGATCCATTATCATGATTTATAATAAAATAAAACATGATATTTATTAAAGTATTTATGTCATAATTTAAAATGGTACGACTAGTTCAACACAAAACACATGTTAGGTTGATTAAATGGGAAACCTAAAAACCAATATACTTCTAGAAATCATAGTATTTGGATATTTTTTATACAAAAAAGTATAAAAAATAGTTATATGTGAGACATAATTAATTTTATATAATTTTTATAGGTTTTAGTGAAATCAGATAATGCTTCAATCAGACATCTATATCATGATATATCATCCAAAAATAGTGAAATACTTAAACTAACGTCTATAAAAAAACTAATAAAATATTATAGAAATTAGGTTAGTATTTTAGGTATCTAATTCATATTCTCAGTATATAATATAGTTTAATTAAATATTGAAAACTTATTATATTTCCATTTCAAAAAATATTTTCTGATACTGATGTGTATTGTGAGAGATATCGATAAAATACACATGAAAAATTATTCTTGAAATTTCAGAATTCCTGAATTGTTTCATAATTTTTTTAATTATAGAAAACATAAAAACTAATTGCATACCTCTAATTATTCTATTTAAATGTAAAAAAAGTTTAATCTAACCAACGAAAAAAGTCATGTGAATATCTGTGCTATGTAAATCAATATATAATTGAATTTTTGAAGCAAACTTTAAAACACTATAATTTGAAAAATTTTAAAGAAAGAAAAATCATACAGCATGTTCAGACCAAAATGTGAGTATTCAATATATGAAATTACAATTCATTATAGTTGAATAATATTTATAATTACTTTTTATATTTCATATGAAATTGGATTTATAAAATTTGGATCACTATAAATCAAGATATAAATAAAAAAAGAGATCTAGTAAAAAATGATTTTCACATCAAATGATAAGAGTGATTGGAATAAAAATATTACACATGATAATTTTAAACAATAATGAAAGGTATTTTAATTAAACAATAATTATTTTCAATTTTATCCAACAATAATTAATGAAATCTAAAAATGTGATCACATGCATAAACACTATCTCCCTTTATGATTGATTAAGAAACAAAACATGTAACCTAGAATGATATCCCCCTTTTTATAAATAAACAAGAAGATTACAAATAATCATATTTAAATAAATATTATCATAATAACTAATTTTCCTTGGTTTTCACTTTAATTAGATTAAAATATAAAAAATTAACAATAAAAATATAATGGAAAAATATTAATATCAATAATAAAATAAACCTAAAAAAATATCACATGATATAATGATAAATCACAGGCTAAAACTAATAAATAATTTATTTAAATCTTTACTTTAAATGAATAAAAAAATTATACAAAGGAGCTCCCCCTAAATAAACTTTTTAGTGATTATAATCTTTTTATAAAACTTCTTTAATCTCAATGAAAATATTTTTAGTGTATATCCACCATTTTGTTAAACAACTAAGAAAATGTGGAAGAGTCCTTTAAATAATCAAACTCAATTTTTTTAATACCCATGCTATTTTGGGTCGTATTGGGCTTGTAACAAAATTTCAACACCCAAGGAGAATTGAAAAATTTATTATATATTAAATGTGAAGATAAATTCTGCATTATAGAAACTATTATAATACCTAGTGATTGAGGGAACATGAGAGAACATTCATTGGCCTAATGTATGAGGAAATATAATTTGAATCATGTTACTATTGAAACCTTCCTAGTATAACTTTTAATAATTAGGCCTTTTATATCATTGAAATTAAATTATTATATCCAAAAAAATATTTATCTCTACTTGGTATCATCATATCTACCATATTATCATATTTCTAATTTCCTTAAAAAATTTTAGATATGATTTCTTTCAATATTGAAATTTACTTTTTCATATTAACGTTTTCCTTTTTAATAGTCTCAAGATCATCACAAACATTATCATTTATAGATGATGATTTTTTTGAAACTATTGTATTCTTTATCAATATTAGATATACTATTTTCCATAATTATAATTTTCTCCCTTTCTTTATCAAACACAGATAATTTTTTTTCAAAATTTTTCTTTCCAAAAAATAAGAATTTTCATTTCATTAAAAAAATTATTTTTATCCATTGTAGGATTTTCATTTTTTTTCTTGTTTTTGATTTCATTTGAAATTCATATAATAAATCCATTAATTCTATAAATTTTTTATTATCATGTTTACAATTAGATGAGTATTTAGAATCAATATAATAATTAGAATAATTACTAACCTTATTTTATTCTTCTATTAAACAAATATTAGAAGAAATTTCCATATTTTAAAAAGGATTCGTTACCTTGGTATATTCTCCAATTAGATCAAGGTAACATACATCTTTTTCATTTCAATATTCTTTTATTGGTGTCTAATTATTTATTAGAACTCCAACCATTATGATAATCACATTTTATTTCCATTTTTCATTTCTTATCTTCCTCTTCTTGTTTCTAAATTGGACACTCATATTTAGAATAGTATTGTTTTCTATATTCATAACATATAATTATAGATTTTAATTTCTTATATTTCATATAGAAATAATTATTGCACCTCTTTCATTTCACTTCATTTGTTTTTGAATTATGATTTTTATTTACGACCCCTTGAATGCATTTAACAAATAGACTAAGTTAATCATATTTTTATGAACCATAAGAATATGAGGAATCATAAGATGAGTTATCAAAAATATATTTAGATTTTAAATAAAATTACTTTATTTTTTTAGATGAATCAATATCATTATTCATCAATTCAATATTGTTTTGCCATATTGACCCTATCAACTCTTCAAGAGAGTATTAAGAAAAATATTTTTATCCTTTAATGTATACTTTTATTGAATTATAATTATTATTTAATGATCAATGTATCCTGTTAATAAAAACATCATTCATATTATCTTTCCACGTGTTACCATGATGTTTATTATATTTGTAAATTTTTTTAACATATCATTCACACTTTCATGGACATAATTTCTATATTCTTGACATTTTTTCCTATGAATTCCAATCTTAGTTCCCCACAAATTTTCAGTTCCTTGATTATTGGATAATAAATTCCTCCAAATGATAGAACATTATTTAATAGTTGATATATGACTATACAAACTTCTACTTATAGAGAAATAAACATATTCCATGACATTATATTTTAAATCATATTTTTAAACATAATTTCCTATAAATATTTCAAGTACATATTTAGGTATTTTGTAAGGTATATCCATGAAAAACCAAAATTCAATATATATATTTTTAATGTATACCTCCATTATATCTTTCAATCACCCGTCATCACTTCCATTGAAATGAGGTGCTCATAATGGTTTCTAGAATTCATTCATCAGAGTTTTCATCAAACTAAAATTGACATTTCCTTAGTCATTTAAAGAAATATGATACAATAAATCTCAAAACAATAAAATATATAAAAAGATAAAATAATCCTTTTAAAATAAAACATTATAGACTTGATGATTCCAAAAGGGTATCCCTTTGATACCAAGTGCTGGTATCTAGAAAACGAATAACAGGAAGGAGAGACTGTTAAGAAGGTTAACATGCGATACTGATTTTTTTATATAAAATGGTTGATGGTTGAAGGTATTGAGCGAAGTGGTTTGAATATTCCATTTATAATATCATAGATGTTATAAAAATTATGTGAGATAAGTTAATAATTAATCTTAATTAGTAGTCTAAAATAGAAAGAAAGAGAACACATATAATTTTATAATGGTTCAGTGTAAATGACTTATCCCAGTCTTCACACCCCCACTAATGGAGTATGTCAACCAATAAGAAAGTGAGGGAGAAAATTACATGGGAGTAATCTGAACCTAGAAATTGGTGCGGAGTATCCCTAAACCTACCAACACATACACTTTTCTAGGAGTAGAAAAAACTGATTGTTTCTACTTGAAGAGTCCCAACTTAAGTGTTCTTCTTTTTTTAGAGTGTGTACAACCAAGGAAAAATTTCTAGAGGTAGTAAAAATTCTGTATGAAATGATTAAGTGCAAAACTCTACCGAAATAATATAATAAAAAACACAACTTGATAGAAGTATAAATACTTATTAGTGATAAAATAATTGAAGCAAGCCCTTCTAAATTTTATAGAAAATATACTATAGGAATTCTAGTAGTGGTATAGATCAACCCTTAATGGTGGTATAGAACTAGAAGATGAGTTGTTCCTTCTTTGAGAGTACATCACAATTGAATTAAACATTTTAGGAAAGGATAACTTGAATGTTGTAAGAATATTAACATATGAGATTGTTGATTTTTGGTACATTAGTTCTAGGAGTCCTTGAGTCCTTTAAATAGAATCTTTAAAATCTAACAAACCAATCTGCAACCAGGTAAATAAATTAAATTTAGAATTAAAAAATTCTTTAGGAGATAGAAATATTATCATCTAGAATAATTGTAAATATAATTTTTATAATTCAAAACATTTTAATAGATTGAAACCAATTTTGAATTAATTATTAAATATTTCATATAGACTCTATAATAATTAGTCAAAGTAATTCAATAAATATTGTATGATAATTTTAAGGATTGAATTTCAAAATATTTTCCAATTTCATAAAACATGTTTTGAAAAAAAAAACAATGTTTCAGTAAATATTACAAAATAAGTTTGAATGATTACATTGAAATTAAATATTAATTTTTAAAAGAATCATGTATTTAAAATTAACACAATATAAAAAACTTAAATATTTGAAAAATAAGTTTTATGTGTTACTCAAGAATAATTAATAGATGTAAATAAATTTTTAAAACTATTTAAAATGTTATTAAATAATATTCAATGTTTTCATATAATATATTTTAATTTTAGAAATTAATAAAAAATTTAAAAAATTAACATAATGATGTAGTTGATGAAAATTTTAAAACTGAATAAATATAGTACATGCATGAAATTATAGATTTAATGAAAAATAATCAAATTTTTGAACTGACTTTGTATGCCATGTGAAATTATGGTCAATATTTTTATTGTAGCCATTACAAGTAGTTGGTTGTCTCACAGCCACTATGTTGACCGTGATAAAATATATCACATAGTCACTTTATAAATAATACTGTAACTAAATTGAATATGCAAAGAACATTTAGAAACCTTAATTACCATGGTTTTCCATGGTAACGTCCAAATACCCCCATGGTAAGTACATCATACTCATGGTAGGTTCGTGTAACTCTTAATGGTATCTTCACAAAACCATTGGCACCGCCACACTACTTGAAAACTAGAGAGTAGTTTCTATCATGGTATGGTGTTGGCCCATTGTATTGTAGTTGAATCATAGATATGTTTCACTAGGATGGAGTGACTCCAGAAATTAATAAATGGTGAAAATGTTTCACAACCTATAGAGGAAAACAAGTGTCTCTTCGAAGCTTGATTAACCTAGCACTGTGCACGGTGTTATTAATTTGAGTGTGAGTTATTTTTATTGAAGGTGGTTTCCATGAAATATGTAGGTGGAGCCAATATTTTGAGGTAGCAACATATTCCGCCTCTAAAAAATTAAAGGCTTCATGTGGTAAATCATCAAAAGACAGTTTCAAGTTAGACAAAATACCGAATAGGTTGATTAAATAATAACCTGAAAACCTATTTTCTGTTGAAAGCCACAAACTTTTTGTAAGTTTTAGGGAAAGTATACATTAAAAATAGTGGTAGTTTCAAAATAAGTAAAAGTATATCATTTTGAGTGATTTCCAAAAAATCCATCAATGTTTCAGTTTGAGATCTATAAAATGATATATCATCTATAAATAGAAAAAAACATAATCTAACTACTATTGAAAAAATTAATGAAATATAGAAAACATCAGCTAAATATTTGAAGTATATAAGAATAATTTTAAGAATTTAATGTATATGAATTAAATTTATAAAAACATATTATCTTTCAATCTCAATAAACAGTGTATGATTTGGAAATTCATCATGAGAGATACCAATGAAATATAGAAGACACATTATTATGGAAAATCTTGAATTCTAGAATTGTTACATAAAATTTAGTGAATTTTTGGACCACTTAAATAATAAATTTAGACTTAGAATTATTATAGTGAAATATAGAGAACATTTTATATATAATGAAACAAGTCATATGAGTATCCAAGACATATAACTCACTTTATATTAGAATAACTAAATAAAACATTAAAAAAATATAAACTAAAAAATTTTAAAGATTGAAAAAGAATGTAGCATGTTCGGACCAAAATGTGAACATGCTAGATACTAGATTAGACTTCATCATAAATTAATAAAGTTTAGATAAATATATTACCTTTTATATGAAATTGATTTTTTTAAAAATTGATCAATATGGAACATGATATAATTAAAACACAGTGATAAATTAAAAATTTATTTTCACATAAATTTATTAGAGTATTCAAAATAGAAATGTAACACAAGATAATATTAAGCATGATTCATGAAAATAGTAATAAATTCAAAATTATACCAAATTTTACCAAACAATATTTAATGTAATATAATAAAACAAAAAAAATACATGCAAGAACATTCAAAAACATATGTAAAAACTGAAAGGAAGAAATATTGTACATGCGTGTACCTTACACTAAAGAGCCACTAAATACATTTGATATTTATTTGATGAGTTTGATAAATATCTCAAAAGTGTATTTTTATTGAAAATGGACTAAAATGAGGTATTCAATTATAGAAATATAAGTATAGGGGGAACAAAATGTCATACCAAAACAATCTAATGGATCAATTGTGTGATCAATTGGAAATTTAGAGAGTACCTTTACCCCACCAATTCCATTATTACATTTATTGACAATAAAATTTATTATGGATACAACATTCAAGGATAAAAATATGGCCCACATTGAATTTCAATTTTGTTTTGGATATTTCAGTACATACATGACTGGTCTTGAGAGGATAAAAGATATTCTCAAACATGAATGTTTGGAAATCTCAATTGTGAATGTATACACGTGTTTTATTTTCATAATTTATTTATAAAATAATTGATCAACTATGTTAATTACTATTAATAACTATTCATGTTTTCTACATCTTTATATGTCACCATATTAAAATGGAAATACCTGCAAGGAAAAATATGGGTACATATATATTACTACTGTTTCTACAGAAAAAATGTCATTGGATAATTAAAAATTTGAAATTTTTTTTTAAACTAGCCACAAAATTTGAACTAAAAATTAACAATGATAGGCCCAAAATGATTCCTATAATATAGGGTAAATACTCAATAATATAATCATATAAAATATATTTTTATTTTTCCATTAATTATTCATTTTCAATTTTTTAGGGAGCATTGGATTCTCATTGTGGTCAATTTTAATAATATGAGAGATTATTATTTGGATCCAATGCATGTAAATCCAAAAATATTGACCACAAATGATTTCAATTATTATTTTCTAATGCACTACAATCAATATTTTATTGATAAAATTATATTATATATTTTATATTATAATATAATATGAATTTTGTTGTGATAAGGGATCCATAAATTTCTAAGAAATCATAGTATGGGAATGGTGACAGATAAAAAGTAACTTATATAATTTAAAAAATGGACAAAAATTATAGTATATATAATAATATTTCACTGTATTAAACATATCAAAAAAATTAATTTGTTAATGTTTCTATAGTGTCCAAAAAAACAATGACAATGATTATGGATATTAGATTTTTTAATTTATTAAAGATAATATATTAAAAAAAAACTCTTATCCTCAATGTGGGTTTTTTAAAGGTATTTACACTTTCTTTTAAAATATTTTGTAATATTTTTCTTGTTTTTATTTTTCAATTAATACCATGATTTTTGATAGTCTACATATTCAAAAGAAGAAGTAGATTTATTTTTAAATGAGTGGATATTGTACAAGATATATGACTATCTGTAGAAATAATGATGATCTAATTTACTATTATATGTTTTCATTTAACAGAGATCATGATGATTTTATTGGAATGTTCAAAATGTTGTTTCACCTTTACATGGTAATTAAATTAACAAATCACCTAAAAGGATTTTAAAACAAAAATATGAGTTTTTATTGTCATTTATAATTTGGATAATGATCCTAGGTACATTTTACATTTATAGTAATTGACTGTGTGTGAATATGATTCTTAGATTCATCATTATGATCCAAATTACCATCTCATGTTTATGTTATTACTAAAATGAAATATCACCAGTAAAGGGGTTGAAACTGAGAAAAAGGACACACATTGACAAAAAAACATAGTAAAAATGATTCTCCAATCATTTGTGATCTATAAGAATCAATTAAGTATTAATATAATCATTCCATTTCCTAAGATGTTCCAAATTAGAATTAGATTTTTGTATTTGAATGTTCATGAAACAGTGGAAGTTCATTTTTGGTGAATCCTCATTATGTTTTCCATTAGATTCAATGGATCATTCTCTAATTTTGAAAGATGAAAACATCATGACCAATGAATAATTTGAATCATATATTGATATAAAAATATCTAAAATCAGAGAGGATCCTTTTCCTGTTAAATTAAAAATTAATTTAAATTTGATTCATAGTGAAAATACCTCATATTAAGATCATTATTTTATGATTATGTAGATGATTAAGAATTAATTTTTAATTTTCCATCATTGCATATGGAGGTCCTAAAATATATCACCCTTAGCGGTGATCAACATGTGGTCCTTTGATCTCCGAATAACACTGATAGACTATTGGGTGACAGTATGGTGGATCGATCATCTTGTGATTTTCATCTTGATCTCTTCAACATAATTTAGGCTTGAAGGTGTTCTTCTCATTCATGATAAGATGATAGAAAGAGTAATGTAGAGATATGTTTGTCTTGTGTAATGATTCTTAGTGAATGATTAACCCTATAAATCGACATGATTGTCTATTTATAGAGTTAGAGTTTAGGTTAAAAATATTATATAGTTTAACAAGGACACTTAAATAATTTAATAATCCTTATCTAACATCATTCTATAAAATACTAATAATATTATTATTTTAATGTCATCCATAAATTGGTTCAATGGTTAATATTATTTTATTGGCTTACGAATAAATATTCACCACTGGACACAATCATTGTTTTCTCATCCTCCTTAACATTTATCGAATACATAAATAATTATTTACTTAAATATTTATTAATAAATAAATATGCTTTTCATAGTCTAGAAAATATAAATATTTTTTATATAAAATAAATAAATTTATTATAAATCCACCTAATTTAACAATTTACTTTTCAATAAATATTTTTTTTAATTTATGTGACCATTTAATCATTAATAAAATTATTTTTTTTTCTTGAGAATAAATTTTTTCTTATAATTAAAATAAAATTTAATATGATTGATATCAATGTAAACACTTAGTTTTTGACTCTCTGAGTTTCTTTCTCAATAACATTATATGAGCCTGCCTAAAGCACAAGATTACAATCTTTTAAAGTAATCATTCCACCATATATAATGAATTAAATTTAACAGTTCAATTTTAATCATAGGGTTATGATATCAACTTCCATAAATATGGAAGCTAAAAATCCTTCCCTAACTTATCTATTAATAACATTTCATTCTAGACACACCCAACATACCTTACTTCCCATGATATTATGGCATCAAATTTTTGTTTAGTAAATCTAAGTGCTTCTGTCAAGACATACATTAACAAAAAATCTAACATATTAAGTTCCATTACAAATATGATGAAATATAAATATTTTATGAAACATAAACATGAATAATTCATATTTGTGGGTCTATTCTCATAATCTTTTATCCCTAAGATTTCTACGTGCACAAGTCATGATATGAAGTCTAATCCAATAATAAGAACTCTCACCTCACATCCAGCATACTATGTTCCCCATCGTCGAATGTTATCTAAATATAGAACTAGGTTTAATAGTACAATCATTAAATTTAATGGTTTTCATAATAATAGGTAACAGAGATGACCTTATCAACCCAATAAGTACGTTAAGAAATTATTACATCAAATTCATGGAGAATAATAGAAAATATTTCATAACATGTTGTATTAATATTCAAATATTCAAATATAAATGTAATTAACAATTCAAATGGTGGTTCTATAACACTAACCTCAATAGTATTTTTATTAAAATTACATGTCACATGTAAGGTTGTCATAAACATGAAGGAATGATTAAATTAACATAAAACCATAGAAAAAGGATACTCAAATCATTTGTGATATGTCTTAATAGTTTGTGAACTAATGTGATAAATGGATTCCTCCATATGATGTAAAATATTATTTCGAATTTTTAACATTTATTAATAAATCAATAATAAAGAGTGTAGGAGTTAAAATAGAGGAAATGAGTTCAGATTAGTGTAAAACAATAGTACAATGATCATAATGACATTTCTGATCTGTAGGAATAAAACACACATCAATCCAATCCAAAAATTTCTTAATATGATCAAAAGTGTTTTTTGACCTTCATATTTTTATTAAAGTGACATGGCACCTAAAAGGGGAAAAATGGATAAAACATGTTTGGATTACCCATAAATCAAATAATTATGATATATAAATAATTTTTTATCTATAAATATTAACTCCAAATCAATTCGATTCCATATATCTTGATATTATCCAAAGTGAAATTTTAAAATTATATTTTTAATAAATGAAATATCATCCATAAAGAGGAATAAATAACCATACGAGTTCCCATTGATATGAAAACACAATAAAAATATCCTTAAATTATTATTCATCTATAAAAAATCAACCATGTGTCAATATGATGCCCAGATTGTTTGGTATGATGGAAACTATTATTTGATATTGTTAACACATATTTATTAGTGACAAATAACCTATATTGCAGTCATAACTGCACAAATAATCTTGGATTGACATGGAAACATATGAATTAAATTTGAGTCAATTAATTACTTTTGGAATTAATAACACATCAATTTGATACCCAAATTAATCAGCATGATCAGATGCATCATTTCACCTTCAAATTGTTATTAAAGTAAAAATCACCTAACATGGATCAAAACTATGAAAATGAATTCAAATTTCCATAGAAAAATAGGATAATGATCCTTGATACATTATATATATATAGGAATATATAATGTATCAATATAATGCTCAGATGATCAATACGATCCAAGGTACCATTTCACATTTATATTTTCCTTAAAAAGACATATCACATATCAAAGGGTCTAAAACATGTAAAAAACTATATCAAAATGAAAATGTTGGAAATTTTTCCTCAGTTCATTTATGATCTATAGGAGTAAGTTATGTATCCATATGAATATCATATTTCTCAATATGATGCAAAGTAAAATTTTACATTTGATTTTTTATAAAAATCACATATCCCCCCATCAAAGGGTCAATACTAAGAACACCATTTCATATTTTTGTGAAAAATAGAAAAATAATCATTGATTCATTTGTGATATATTGGAATTAATATTGAATCAATATGATGCTTTCATTAATCTTTAGGATCCAATAAATAATATCAACCTACTGTTTTTATTAAAATAGAATATCACCCATCAAAAGTGTTATAACCATAGAGTTGAATATATTTTGGTGTAGAAACATATGACGAAAATCTAAGAATAATTTTTTATATAGGAATAAACCATTCATCAATTTTATTTCTAGATTTGTAAGTAAAATGAAAACTATTTTTTGAAGTTGATAATACTTATTAATAAATTACAAGTCATTTGGTTAAAGTGATATTTTATAAAAAATTTCATTTAAATTCAATATTAAAATCCACACAATCAAACTTAAAACCTTGGTAAAATTCAAATTTCCTTTAATCATATGTTTCCAAAAGAAGAATTAGAAATGAGTAAAATCTACTTTTTTAATAAACGGGTTTTCATCTTTGAAGTCATTTGGATAATTATTACAAAAAATACACTTTTTTAATATGAACATATGAGTTTTTGAAGAATAATTTGAAGTTGATTTAATTTTTTTAATTTTTATTAGTAAATTTTGAATTAAAATGTAATTTTAAATGATAAAATTTAATTAATTGTGTTTCAAAAAACCCATTTTAATTTTGGATTTTAATAAAATTTCATTTTGAATTTTTAATACTAGAACCTAAAGTCCATTTATTAAAATGGAATTATTAAAAATTTAACTTCTTTTGGATGATTTTTCCTCAATCCTTTTATTTAATTTTTGCTATTTTTAAGTAGTGAAGATCTCTCAAAAGATCCAATTATCATTCTAGGAGAGTGGATGGGAGAAAATTTTTCAAAGGTACCAATCTACCATCTCATCACCATCAAGCTACCACAACCCTCTGTACATGTATCTATAATAAATCCCTACTTCAATTGACCACACTTGCTTCATCAACCAACCAAAATATCATTTTATATTATAATTTTATTCAATAAATTAGTGAATTACTATGAGACCAATAATTTTGGAATGGATTTTTGAGGTGGAAAAAGATGTGGAATCCCACATTGGACATGGGGGTATAATTCACAATTCTCATCCCTTATAAAAATGGACATTGAGAATTAGGGTTTTCATAAAAAGATATATACACAAAACTGAATTTAAAATGTTTTAAAAATTTATATTTTTAGTAATACACACATATATATATATATATTACATAAAATAAAACAAAACAAAAAATAAAAATAAAATAAAAACAAAATATCTATAAAAGTGACTGATAATATGATTAGTAATAATATTTTGGATTTTTAATTTTTAAAAATATAATGGGTTCCCCTTAATAAGGCTTCCTCACTTAGATCAGTCCAAGGTATCTTTTGAACAAAATGCTACAATCAAATTGGTGCAATTCACACCAATTTTAATCTATAAATAACGGTATGGAAAGTTATTTCATTTGATCAATCATTTTTAATCCAAAATTCCCCATTTAAACTTTCCAACATTAGTGATATGGAACTATTTTTAATTTGTGTTTGTAATTCCCTAAATATTGGTTTATTCCTCAAGGGAAAATTCCACTGATAACTCTACACAAAAAAGTGGGCGTGGGTTAAACACTTTTTTTAAAGTGAATTAAATTCACACATAAATATTTGATCAATATTCCTCGTATGCATACCCATTTTCAAACATTAAAATTGGTTTAATCTATGGAAGAACCAAGAATTTGAATATTGAATCCCTTAAAGTGATGAACTAAGACATGTTTAAGCTTGACTGCTTCTACGTAAAATACTTATCCAAGTGGAGGGACAAGATAAAGATTCTTCTTATAGTTTTGAATATTTTTTAAATCATGGAACCAAATATTCATATAATTAATGACAAGTCTACTCCAAATACTGATGACACACCCATTTACATGAGTCAGGTCAAACAAATTCATGAATTAATAAAGAAACCTGAAAGTGGTTAGTTTTTTTATTGAGGTAATATTCACAACCCATTAAGAGATCATATTTATGAATATCTTCACGAAATAAATTACACTTGAGAGACATAGGACACACTAAAATTCATATACAATGTTGAGAAATAAGGTACTATTAAATTTCATATTTGAATGTTTCCCAACTTCAATAATGTTGATATCAATATGGTGTTGGAGGAATTTAATGAGATCCAAGTTATAGAAAACATACATAATTCCCTTAAAATTATTTTAAAAAAAATTCTATGTTTGTGAAATTATTTCTAGATTTACACCTATATGGATAGAATTTGGAAAATCACTCATAAAAATGAGTGTTTACATTTCCTTGTAAAAATATAAAAGGTTTCTTTACATTGAATTAGAATCCATATTGAGAGAAATGAGTATGAATTTAAAATTTAATACCATAGTTAATACCATTGAGTGAAATCCACAATAAAATTTTCCTTAGATGTCAACAAAAAATGAAAATTATTCATGAATAAAGTCATTCCTTCATAGATGAAAATTTAATGACTTGTCTGTGCAAAACCAGGTCAATTTTCATAAGATTTTCATTTTCAAAGGAAATTTGAGAACCCCACAAAAAATATAATTAATGAATATATATTAGTTTACTTGATATCCAAAGTGAATATGGCATCGATGAACATGACATGGTGTCTTGATTATGGAGAAGCAATTCATGTGTGCAAGGATCATTTGTTGTTAAAAATATTTGACGATAGTACTTTCCCGAAGGAAGTATATATTTGGAATAATACATGCATCAACGTTACTTGAAAAGGAAGAATGAAAATAGAATTTTCATTTTGAATAATTTGAATCTCCTTAATGTGTCTTATATACCCAAAATTTTAAAGAATTTATTCTCTGTTGATCTTATGTATAAGAAGGTATTTAAGGTTTCATTAGAATTTGACATGTTTTTCTTATTTAAGGGAGGCATGTTTGTGGGGAAGGGGTAATAAAATGATGTCATGTATCAACATTCCATTAATAATTAGGTTAATTATTTTTATTAATTGATTGAGTCCTCTAATTTTTGGCATGATAATTTAACACATGTTATTTATAATTCATTTAAATCAAATAATAATATAAACTTAATTAAATTTGGAAATTAATTTAACAAATTTGAAACTTTTTTAGAATCTAAAATAGTTAAGAAACCATTTTAATGTATTGAAGTAAATTCTGATATATTAGAATTATTAAATTATGAAATTTATGAATTAAATAGTTTATTAACTCATGTGGTGATAAGAGAGGATGGTGATCAGGGGTTTCAATATCCATTGAGATCATTAGGTGAACCCTAATTTGGTCTCCTATAAGAATGATATTGATGTTATTCTCACCATAAATGGGATTTTTTCTCCATGAAATCACTTTCATACCAAGGGTTTTGATTCATCAACTTGTATAACTAATGGTATCAGATATCAATGTTGATCTTTCATTTCTACTGAATAAGATTCGTACAAATGTATTATCATGAAGGGAAACCCAACACATCAATCTAATAACATGGATGTAGTGAACATAAGCTAAGAACTCTGTATGTTTTTAACTATTGATCTAATTTAATTACTGAAGTGGTAGAATCCCTGGAAACTGGATGATCTTCCCGAATATATTTCATAAAATATGTGTTTTTATAAATGTAAGATTATATCAATTTGTCACAGTTTTTTCCATGTCATATTCCCTTCTGATCACCATAAACAATGGTCTTGGGGATTTGGTTCTCTCCCAGTGAATCTAAGGTGCTTTAAATTCAAGAGTGTGATCTTTACATTAGAATTACTAAATTAAAGAAATCATTTTCTTATTTATGGGTAATTAATCTTGTACGAAATTGGATTTTTTAGAATCCAAAAATTTTGAGAGAAATTTATTTTGTAATTGATTCTCCAATTTGATTAGATAATGAGATAGATCGGTGTAAACTTGTATATTTTTTTTCTATTTTTTGTGGTGTTTGATATCTCCAAATATATAATTGACAATTTTATGATTTCAATTGATGATGATATAAATAAATTAAGTTTTTTTATTAAAAGATTCTTTTTTATTCTCTACCATCTATATAATTGGTCATGAGTCTAAGTATTAAAAAATGTATAATGTAAATTTTTCCTTTTTTAAGGTTTCTGGTCTTGAGATTTATAAGTATATAAAGAAAAAGTATTCTGATAACAAGAAGAAGATTAAATCACTGGTTGTTTCTGCACCTGTTCTTGATGGAGGAGATTCAAATAAAAAATTAAAAGATGGAGGCCAGTATAGAAAAATGAATACTAGTAAAGACGATGTTTTCAATAATCCCTCCATTAATGTTAATGGGAATCATGATAATTTTGGAAGGATTGATGATGAGTGTTTAGGATGTGTATTTGTTCCCATGATTTTAGCACAAGTCCAGGATTGGATATCTTCTTATGGTAATGGCATAAAATTGGACATGCCAATTATATATTTGGATGTTTTGTAAGGTAAAAAATAGGGGTTAATTGAATGGATAAATTTAAAGGATTCTATGAAGAAGGGTATTGAGGAGGAGTTTCTTGATAATACCTATGAAGATGGCTATACTGAAAAAGAATGTGCTATACAAACTGATGTGGAAAATGAGTTTTGGCAGGAACAAAAAAATCTCCACTACTAAAGATAAAGTGGAATATAATATAATTGTATCTTTTTCACATAAAAAGGGATAAAAAATCTAGACATGATTAGGATGAAAGTCATTTTCATGCATAACATGTTAGGATGGGTGATGAAACTTTTCTACATGAATAGGATCCAACTTCTCTCCCACCCACAAATATGTCATCCTTTACGATGATCTCGGATATGATCATGCCCAAGGTAGTGGGTGTGGAAATTAATTTAGTTGGAAATAAATACATTATAAGTTCTATCTCAAAAATAAGCTCATAGAAGGATGATAGGCTTGGCTTGGATGCCCCATATTATAATTAGGATGAAGCCTTCAATTTGAAATCTTCCATGATGATCTAAGAATGATCATCTTCCAATAAACACATTTTTGATTTTATATAGAAGGATTTAATTCCTAAAATGTTTTTGTGTCCTAACCCCCTAATAATGTTCTCTATTATTTGTAAAACAATATAACATTCTTAAACCGTCTGTTGACAATATGGGATCTCTAGAATAAGTTTCTTTTCAAATTAGGTAATTTTTTATAGAAATTAAGGACCCCATTCAACATTCTAAAGATAAGGTGATTATTCATGATTATACTTTTAATTAATTTGAACCTTGTGATCTACAATCTGATGCTCAATGTAAGATATTGGATATTAGAATTTTTATTAAGATTATCAACCTTGTGGTGGTGGGGTACAACATTGAATATTAATCTCAAAAATATGTATATGATGTTGAAAATATATGGAAACTAGATTGAAAATGGAGAAGAGGAAAAATTTCTCATGGTTTTGGAGGTCCGAGTGCTTACCTCAACATGATCCTTTGATATCAAACTCATGTTTATGGTGGATTCTTGTAGATTGTGTTGAATTATGATTTCCATATGGGTGGTTCTAGTCACCGTTTCTTAGTTCCTTGGTGTTAGTGTTGATGTATTTGACATTTATGATATTATTTTTTGCAATGGTATTTGATACATGTATTTATTTTGAAGATCTAGATTAATATGTATAGTGGTCATGTTGTAGAGACATGGTACTATCTTTACTTTTGTGGATGCAGAAATCATTATTGGAGGTTCATAATTTGCGCCCCTATGATATTTCATTCAGGCATGAGGGATAAATTATTATATGTATGAGTTTATTGAGTTTTGTGAATAAAATGGTATTATTAATCAAAGTATCTATTGTTATACATCATTGAAAATTAAATTAGATGAAATGAATTTAGTGGAAATGATAAATTACATGATTATTAAATCTATGTTACCATTAAATTTTTTGGTGGAAGCTTTATTGGATGCATTTCTTATTCATAATAGGATTGTTTCTAAGAAAAATAATTTATCCCCTTATGAAATTTCAAATTATAGAATACCTAATCATTCATATTTGAATGTGTGTGGGTGTTTATATTACTGTAGAGTTTCTTATCCTAAAAGAACTAAATTTGGTCCCTAGAGAAAATAAATGTGTTTTTGTTGGATTTTCAAACAATAAAAAATCATATAGGATTATGTATTTGGAAGAAAATGTCATTTTAAAATCCTGGGATGTAGTGTTTTTAAAAATAAATTTTATAAAGATGGTGTAGAGGTCGTTATTCCTAAAACCCACATCTCTTATTGTCCATATAGTTCATATACAATATTAGAGAATAATAATGGTTCCCAAGTTGATCCTAAATGCATTACAATACTTAGGATTCCGAGACATCTACATCTGAATTTTATTTCTCTTGATTCCATAGTTTTCCTTGTTGAGGGATATCAAAATAACTATCTTCTGAATAACTATCCTATTATATTGACGATATAATATGAACTAAATACATATTAAGAAGCAATTAATTCTAGATATGTTGCTTTATAGAATGAAGAAATTAATGATTAAATGTTTTCCATTATGGGGGAAAATACTTGGTTCATTACAGATTTACCAAGAGGTTCAAAAGCAATAGGTTGTACATCGGTTTTAATAAATAAGTATGATTCTAATGGTAACATTCACACTTGTAAATCAATGTTGGATGCTGATGGTTTTTGAAAAATACTAGGTATTCATTATTTTAAAACATATGATCTGGTAGCTTAGACTACATCAATATAGATTTTTTATTTACCTTCAATTAATAATTTACATATCTATCAAATGTATGTTAAAAAAAAATCCTTTTTTAAATGGGGTCCTAAATGAAGGATTTTTCATGGAACAACTACAAGGGTTAATTTTATAATGTAATGAAATGGAGTTATTTAAACTAGTTAAATCTCTTTATATCCTTAAATAATCTCTAATGAGATTGAATGTAAAATATTATTATATTATTTTATCAAATGGATTTACTCAAAAAAATGTGAATAAATATGTTTATTTATTTTTTAAAAATGAATATAGAGTTATTTTGTGTCTATATGTGGATGATATGTTAATTTTTTGGAACTAATATGATTTGTGTAAATGAGAAAAAAATTGTTTATCCTCTATGTTTATGATAAAGTATCTTGGAATAGTTGATAATATTATAGACATTAAAGTGAGAAGACATAGTGGGGGTGATTCTTTAAGGTAGTGTCATTACACAGAAAAAACATTAAATAAATTTTATCATCTTGGTTTTAAAGATTCTAATATTCTATTTTATTATACTGTTAAACTATTTATGAATATACGACGAAATATAGAACAACTTGAGTATGCTAGTAAAATTGGTTTTTTACAAAATACAATGCATTTTTCTATACGTAATATTTATTCTGTGTTATGTAAAATTAGTATATACACTAGTAATATTGGTTTGAAACATTATAAATATATAACAAAAATACTTGGATATTAGATAAAGACCAAACATTTAATTTTACACTATAATGATTATCCAGCTACATTTTAAGGATACAGTAATGCGATTTTTATTACTAGTATTGGTGATAATCAGTACACATTTTGATGATTATTTACTCTTTGAGGATGTTTTGTTTCTTGGTTTAGGAAGAAACAAACATTTATTTCACATTTGACCATGGAGTCAGATTTTATCACCTTAGTAGCATTTGGAAGGGAAAGTGAATGGATTAGGAATATATTATTTGATTTTATAATTTGGATTAGTTAGATACCTCCAATATCTATTTTTATGATATTTATGAAAAATAATTAATGTAATATTGGTTCATGAACAATGGAACATCTAAACATATATTTTTGAGAGTCGATTATGTGAGAAAATTATTATAATATTATTATAAAAATTTTCTATATGTGATCATGAAACAACAATATGGATCCATTTACAAAATATCTACTGATAGACATAATTTGTACAACTAATAATGATATGGGGTTAAATACCATAGAATAAATCATTTTTAATGGAATCCCTAAAATTTATTTAGGTGTATTCTAATCAAAGTGTTTAACGCGTAAAAACATGTTATGAAGTTGATTATTGATATCAAAAATTATAATCCCAAACTACATGGGGTCAATATAGTCTGTTCTGACTAGAGTACGAGTTATAAACTTTAATCAAAATATTAATACACGAAGATTTATTTGTTATAATAATGGAAACATGTTGTCATATATTTCCTCTATAAACATATAGTTGAAGCCACTTATTATAGGAGTTAATGGCTTTAATCCTTAGAGAGTTTATGAAAAGGATATTGGAACATTTAAATAAAATTTCTAAAAGATGAGATGTTGGGATGAAAGATCATTTTATATATGATATATTTAGTTTATCTTAAATATTAAAAAGTTTAATGTTTTGTAAACTTTAAAATCTGATAATACATTGAGATATTATTAACAAGTAAATGATTAAATCAAAATTTACCTTTATTATGTATAATGATTTAGTTGTTACATAGAGAGTTAATTTTTTGATTAAAAGTTGGGCATTTGTTTAATTAAATTGATTAAATAAAATTATTATTATGGGGCCCATAATTTTGGATTGAATTGATGAGGTGAAAAAAGATGAGGAATCCCACATTGGAATTGGGGGTAGAATTTCAAAAGCTACTCCCTTATAAAAATTGTCTTTTGGGAATTGAGTTTTACATTAAAAAAATATATAATCCAAAAATATTTTAATGATTATTAATAATATATATTTTTATTGAAATGTTTAAATATAAATATAATGTATATATATATATGAAAACAGATAAAATAAATAAAAATTATAATATTTTATTAAAATTACTAATAATGTGATTAGTCATAATGTTTTGGATTTTGATTTTTCAAAACCTGAATGGGTACCCCACACAGAGAGTTGTATTTCTTAAATCACACCAAAGCATATTTGGATTAAAATGGTGATATCAAATCACTATGATTAAAATCAATTATGTTCTATAATTAAATGGCGAGTTCATCCATTTGATCAATATTATATAATAAAAAAAATTATTTAGTTAAAATTTCCCAGCATATGTTCTCTAGAACTATCTAAAATTGGTGTTCATAATTCCTAAAATCATTATGAAATATTCAAGGTAAATTTCAATTTAGATCCGTACACCAAAAAGTGGGGTGGATCAAACCATTTTGGATAGTGAATTAAATTCACCCCTCAAGAGTCAATTGTTTTATATTTATACCTACCCATTTGATAACATTTTTAACCTATTGTAGAATTGAACTTCTAGATACTATTCATAATAAAACCTATAGTGGAATATCTTCAGCTATGTATCCGTATTATTTAATGATGAATAAATTAATATGAGAATAATATGCACCATATCGATGTCACCCAAGCTCAACTAGTCAAATATGATACTCTAGCTATTTCATATGAAATTAGAGTAGGAAAAATTCCCAGTGGTGAGGATTAAAAAAATTGTGATTTTATTCTAGCCACTTAGAATGACGAGGAAGATCACAAACTAATAAATTGAGAATATATAACCATGTGATCATACAAATTGAGGTAGATCAAGGCCAAATGGAGACTGTTAGTGCTTTTGAAGATGACCAATTTTGATCTGTACAACTTAGAGGATCTTAGATAATAATTATTATCGATGAAGAATCTCAAACACTAATTGAGGATTCATGATGAAAAAATATGAATTGAATTGAAGTTTTCATCAAAACCATTTTAGGAGTATTTTTAATACCATATGAGATTTACTAGGTGTGGTGTATTGAACAAGTCCTTCCTTAACCTAGGTTGATTGAACCAGACGATGGTGGAATTTGAAAAGATATGTGTTGGACTCAATTTTTAAGTGTTTTTCTAGATATAGTTTGATTTTAGGACTAAGAACAAGATGGGGGGGCCTCCAGGATCTACGATGCACTGGCTTCATGGTCAAAGGAGGATGGAAATAAGACATTTGAAGAAATAACATGATGATTGGAACCATGTATAACTTAATGTGCTTATCCTAGATTTCCCCTGGTGCAGTATTGATCTATGTATAGACCATCATCACTATTGTGAATCTTAGTATACTATAGGTGGAAGTTTTTGATTATAGATTGAAACTTCATCAAGTCTCAAAGAACTCACCATGCCACCCCCTTGAAATCCCCTCCTCAAACCCATCACACTCAGAATTTTACAATCCAATGCAGGGAAATAGATATCTTTCAGGATAATTATTTAGTTGGGGGAAAAGTTACACTGGATAGGGTAGATCACATAAACCACAAAAGTTCCTTATTGGTTCTTCTATTTATAATTTTCGAGTTTAATGAAAAAATATCATACAAGAAAAGAAAAATTAAGAGTGAATTGAAGTCTGACACAAGGATTTAGAATGATTCTGTTTGGTTTGGACCTATATTCACAACTAGGAAACCACTATCCACACATGTATTTTATTAAATCTCAATGAATTACAAGATTATTTCATAATGTATTCAATTAAAAATGATAAAATCTTCAAATAGATAAATCTAAAAAATGAGAAACATGAATGTAAAACTTATTTTACTAGACACCTGAGTATGGTAGTCCTGATCTCTTCTAGCCATCATCAAAAAATTTATAGTGTATATCTTTTCATTCATAGGTACTCACCTGGTGTGGAAGACAAAAATTTGAAATTGTTTAGTCAGAAACATGGATATACATATTCAACATCGAAGGTCACCATCGTTAGAACTCCACTAGATGCAATACAAAAGTGGTGTACACATGGGGAAGTCAGATGTGGATATTCACCACTTATGAAGACAAACTCACCAAATAATGGGTTCTAGAGCTAGAGGGAGAACCAATCCCGAATGAAAAATTGTGAAAGTGAGGAAAAGTTGTCGGATTTAGGGGTGATTGATTCCCCGAACTCCCAATTCTCATAAAAATACACAAATAACTAGATGTTTCCATAGATCCATATTGAAAAATATAAAATGGCACAATCAAGCAAATAAGATAGTTGGAAGACATGGATCACATGGGTAAAAAATGATATACAAACAGGAAAAAAATATTGTTGATTTACACAGTTGAAATGAAAAATAGCACGATCCATGTAAAAAATATAAATTCATTCCATATCCCCATCCTAAGAGCCCATGTAAAGATTGAGAAACCCAATTCTCGTTACATTTCCATAATTAAATTGAGTATATAAATTATATTATTTTTTTATGCATGAATATAAAAAAGATTTAATGATAGAATGATTAAAGGTAATTTCAATATGAAAACAAATAAAAGAACCTAATTTAAAAAGTATCAATAAATTTTAATAGAAATTGATGATATTATTGCATCCACTTTTATAAAATGGCAACTAAATTCATTCTATATATGAAATATTTGAATTTATATAATACCATTGCTTTAGTAAAACTAGAAATCAAGTTATCATCAATGTGTATCTTATTAAAACACACAATTAAAAATTATATAACATCCCTAATGAAATGTAATCTAACATCTATATGTTTCAAATCACCATGGAATACAAAAATTATTCTTAAATGTAATTAATATTGACTATCCCTATATAATTTAATATTAGAGTCCTAAATTTTATTCTCATATAACATATCCTTAATATAGAAGTCTTATTTAATAGCCTCTCTTGAAGCCATGCCTTCTAATTCAATGGATCAATGTTAAACCATAGACTAAAAATTTCATTTTTAGGAAATGATACATCTACAATTTGTGATGAAATACCTTGTAAATTAATTTTATGTATTAATTTTTCTCCTATCATCAACATATATATATATATATATATATCCAGACAATTAATTCAGCAGTATCCTCACTCTTTCATTAACACAAATATAAATAAGTAGTAGAATAAAAATATTGCAATAGTTACCTTAGGTCATACTGATGTGGTTTCCACAGAGTTTCTATAAATATGTTAAGTGGGATGATTTAAAAGGTTTCATCCGGCCTTGTATAGATCATACTATATATGATGCTGCCAACTATATTTTCATATGGAATCTTGGACATAAACTCAATATCCATAGAAGTAGTAGGTTCATGACTGAAGGAAAGTTTAATGTACTATAAAAAAGGTATACTTATATGTTTGAGAGATTCAAACATGCACCTTTTAAGAATTTTTAGAACAGAATCAAGTTATGAATGATATTTTTTCGGGTCTGTCCCTTATGATTTCTATACCTATAATATTCTTTCTTACACCAAATTCCTTCATTTAAAACATTCATTTTAATTGAAATTTAATAGAATAAATAAGATTCATTTTATTGAAAATAATAATCATGCCATATGTATAATATAGAAAGTAAATGTGTGCTATTTTTAAAATATATAAAATAAGAACAAGCATCATACTATCTCCTAGTGAAATAGTTATCAGGCATAAAAGAATAAAAAAATCATACCACTTTCTTGAGTACTTTTTTAAACCATATGATGATTTATTTATAGAAAAACATTGTTAGATTTGAATTCTTTAGAGTAACCACTATATGGATACATATAAAATTTCTCATTTAGGTCAATATGATGGAAATCAGTTTTCACGTCAAGTTTTTTAATGTAAAAGTCATTATAAGTAGTAAATGTATGTATGAATCCAATGGAAAAATTCATAAAAACTAGATAAACAATTTCATAGTAGTATCTTCTTTCTCATTGAAGGAATAACTTATCAACTAATCTGACTTGAAAATTTATTTCCTTATCAAAAGTGTTATCCTCTTTTAAATTATAAATACAATTATAAAAAATTACTTTTGTATTGGGTTGTTTATCTATGATATACCATGTGTGAATTTAATTCAAAGAGACCATTTGTTTATTCATTGCAGAGATCCACTATTTTGAATCATTGTCATTATGAGCATGATTATAAGTATTAGGTTCATCATTAGTGAGATACAGTTAACATGAAAGGTAAAATAATCCCTGTCATATTGAATAAAATAAATATGTGGTATAGGGACCCTATAAACCTTATGTTGGGTTTATTAATAGTATTTCTTATTTATAGGATGTTCAATATATGAATTTGATTCAAAACTAGATCTAGAATTATCCCATGTCACGGTCTAAGAATAGAGTGGGGAGGCAGGATGATAGCCTAAAAATGAGCTAAAGGCTTAATTAAGAAAGCCTAATATATTATAGGATCATTACTATTAGATGTGAATCAATTGTATTTGGGATAACATGGATCATGTTACAAAATATATCTACATATGATGAATTTTTTGGTAATCTAGTTTATCAACCCACAACATATAACCTTTGACACCCCTGATATATATTATAAATATTTACATAAGATCTCAAGGACAAAGATTATCAGAATTTACATGGGAATAAGTAGTGAAACCAAAGACTCTCAATGAATGGTCACTAGTTTAAGAGGTAAAGTACCACTGTGGAAGCCTTTTCATCGAAATATTTAGGGATACCCAAGAATGAAACCATGCTTCTGGCTCTCTTTAAAATTATTATATTCATTAATTATGTAATAACATATAAGCACTATGAATTTTGATTTGAAGATGATGTAGAGGGATCATGTTTTCTCCTCTCATGGATATATCTATGTTTTGAAGATTTAGGGCTTTAGAATGGTTTCCCCCCACTTCCTCATCTCCACTCTTCTTGTTGGAGATGAAACCCCTACACGACTATATCATGCAGCTCCTAATGCTGAAAAAAATGGTCCACTTTTCTTTGTTTTGGTGGATGTGACAACAAAGAGGGTTTTTTCCAATAAATTTTGGCTAGATCTGTTTGTGGAGAATGTAGGCAAATTTGTTTCTATTCTCTGAGCTACAGTGGGTGCCGATTTGATGGATTCGTGATATATCGTTGTGTTGGAAGTTGTGGTCAGTAGTTCTATGGCCGCTATTATCACTGCTGACACATTGGCACAGGAGTTGGGCTTATATTCACCCTATTGATAAGAATTCAGGGATGAGAATTCAGGGATGAGATCTTCATCTTCTAATGTGATAACAGTAGGGAACACTATTGGGGGCCTTTCATGAGTTGAAATAGAATCCATTAGGTGACAATACAAATTTGTACGTGATGGCCTTATTGAGTGAATTATTATAAAGGGAGACACTACCCATGTTTTTACAATAGGGAGGCTATCCTTGAATGACTTAATATATATGAGCATTAAATTATTTTTAGACATGTTCTTCCCAGTGGAGGAAACATTTGGAAGGTTAATTAGTTGGTTCAAAAAGAAAACTTGTTTATGGGGGTTTTCTGATTGGAGATGCATAGCTATGGGGTAGGGATTGTTTTATATAATCTTTCCATTAGAGGATCCCAAATGAAGAGCTTGATGGTTTGGATCAATCTCTCTTAATCCGGGTATGGTTTTATTCTAGGAAAGATATTTCCATTTCAATGGTTTCTCTATAAAAAATATCGGGGTTCATGTATGGAACACAATTGTGGGTCATCACTAGATCTTAAGTCATCCTAATATCCTTTTTGAAATTGCTTTAGGGGGGGGGGGTATTCCAATTAAAATCGATAGGACCAATGAAGCGGAAAAATTTGGCCATTATTCTAGGGTCATGGTGGAAGTTGATCGAAGTTCTTGTCTGATTCATTATATTATTCTGTCTACCATGGATGATGATATTTTTCTAAAAGTGGAATATGATAGATTTCTTAACTTCTATCTTGACTACCATGTTATAGGTCATGTTAAATAAAGGTGCAATAAAAAATTTGGAGGAGATTTATTTTTCAATTAAAAGGGAACTATGAGTATTTCAGTAGGAAGAAGATGTAGAGATGACCAAATCATAATGAAGATAACTTTATGGGACGAAATCTATAACCTAGTGATAAAGGCAATTAATATATGAGTGTTAATGTTCCAAAAGTGGTGGGTGATGCTTCAAATGAAACTGTTTAGGTACCTCAAGTGGTTAAGGATACATCACAATGTTTGCTGGTACATGAAATAGAAGAATGTAGGAATGATGTGACTAGATCTTAGACAGAATTGACCATAACTTTAGTGACATATAATAATGTGAATTCACAAATCTTGGGTGAAACGAAATCAGGGGTGGCTCTAAAAATGTATATGTAAAGATTTGGTTCTACTATTGGGGCGCAACATATTCTGAGTGATGGTATATTTATCTCAATGCATCTAGAGGAAATTATTCAATTTAAGGAAACACAAGGAATTCATGGATGGTGGGATGATGTTGAGGATGAATCTCTAAAAAAACTGACATATAGTCAAACTTTTTCTAAAGGTAAAAATGTTGTTGTGGATGATGATTGTTTTCAAAAATTACCTCCAAGAAAATCAAGACGTAGGAAATAATAATCATATCTAAATCTGACTCTTGTTACTAGATCTCATGGTCCTTTTTGTTATGATTCTGACTGCTATGGTGGCCATGATGTTTCTTATCAGAGTGAAATTGATATTTTGGTGTTTCTTTTATTTGGTTCTTCTTGGAATGAGTGTATAAATGCTTGTACAACCCCGTTCATCCTCTTTTTGTATTTTATTTTCCTTTTTTAATAAAAAGGTATCTATATTAATCTATCCAGTATGTAATACCATTCCATTGGGCGGTTTCCTTAATAGTTCAATGTCTTACAATACCCACATATTCAATGAAAAAAATAAATTCAGTATATAGGTATTCTAGTCCATTATTTATTATCCTTTTTTTATCTTATTTCCAACCATATTTTTCAACATGTCTTTTCATGTATTTATTGGTTGAAAAATCATCATATTTATTTTTCAATATGTAAATCAACACCTTTTAGGGGAATTAATCTATGAAGGAAAAACATAGTACCCTCTACTATGGGAGGTGGACTTAGGTGGTTCCTAATGGTCTGAATGTATTTATTCTAAGGGGTTGGAAAATATGAAGTTTTCCCTATTAAATATGTCTCTCTTAGTCTTAACCATTACACAATATTCACAAAATAAAATATTTATAGGTGTAATATCAGCCAACAACATTTTTTTTGTTATGTTCTTCTAGGACTTTGGATCTTACATTCCCCAATATTCTATTCCATAATTGGGTATTATACATATTATTGGTGTACACACTACTGAACTATCTTGAACGAGTATTCCCATTCAACACATACAAGACATTACTGAGAGAACCCGTTATTATAGTTCTATAACCATTGGATATAATAAGTACACCTGCTTCAGAATATAAGGTATAACCATTTTTTTCTATAACTACCAAATAAATTAGGCTCTTATAGAGATTGGGAACACACCTAAAATTAAGAAAAGTGATGATGGAATGGTCATCTAGTTATATTAGAACATAACCCTTTCCCCTTGACTTTACACCTCCTATTATTGCATGAAATCACATGTCCTTCTACTATTTCTATAAATTCTAGGAATAAGTCTCTAAAAGGACACATATGTAATGAGAAAATCAAATCTAATACCCACTCATTGTTGATGGAATAACTGAAAACATTCAACACATAAGTTTTTTCCTAAACAGAATCTACAAGAAGGGACTAGTGAGTGGGTTATTTGTTCCCAAGTTCTTCCTTAAGATTCCTACACCTGGGATTAGTATGACAGATATTTCCATAGGGGAAGAAACCAATTTTTATTTAACTAGAATTAGACCTAGGATTGGTTTATTTACTATTCATGACTTTATTCATAATAAAATATTTATTTTTACCCCTAGATTGTGGTATACTATTTGGGAAAAGAATCTTTGCCTCACCTTTAACTCTGGCTATAGAATGTAGTTACTTTTATATAAGGGTAGACATAAGCTCTTATTGGGTTAAAGAGTCTTGTATATATATCATAGTTTCTAATAAAGTGATATAGTAATTATCTAGATAAATTAGAAGGATAATTTTCTAATCTTCATTATCAATAGTCTTATTTATATTAGATATAACTAATATCACTTTTTTGAATTCATCAAAATGAGAAATAATAAAATACTAGATTTTATTTTAAATGTTAATATTCAACATTACTTTTAAATCCTACCAACTAGAGAAGTTATCATATATAATTTCTATAAATTAATCCATATACTAGATGTAGTTGTTTCAAAATCAACATCGCCAAGGACTTAATCACCTTAATAAAGATGTAGATAACTGTGTCCTATAATATGAAAATTAAGGGATACATCTTCATAAAAATTAGTTGCATATACATATAGCTTCTAATACATTTATAGTTAAATTATTTGGGCTGAATAAGGAAACAATTAATCCTTTATGAATGATAAAGGCTCTCATCATAATCTGCCACAAATTAATGTCATTATTAGCATCAAAATTTTCCATTACAAACCATGTTTACATCATGTTTTCAAAAAATATTGGATACCATGTTGTTGTGGATAATGATAAGTGTATTCCCTAAGAACCAGCCCTGATCAATGGCTAGGCATGATTTTACAATTATGTTAATGAATTTGAATACTAATTGAGATTACAGTGACATTAATCGAGAATAGAAGATCATAGAGGGTGAATGAATATGATATTTAAGTATATTATTAAATATGAAAAAAATAAAATCAATAAAAATATTTAAAAACAAAAGAGAACCAATAAGGCTCTGATAACACTTTTTTGTGGGGTAAGGTTCACTAGAAATGGAATATAACATGAAAAAAACAGATTAGGTTTATTTATAGTTATTGAATCTAATGTAAATAGAGCATAAAAGAGTCAAGAAATTTAGAAACTAGTAAAAATTGAATCAAGGATTTAAAGTGATTCAGACCAATTTGGACCCACGTTCATGAAAAAAACATAACCACCCACACCAGTTTTTTATTAAAGCTAAAATAAGAACAAGAATACAACATACAATATTAATGAAAAAACAATAGAATCTTAAACTGAAATCCAAGGTGCTTTAGACCAGAGGACTTTCTAGAATCCTGGTTTAGGGGAGCTGAAAACCAAGGTTCTAAAAGGAAAGAAATAATGCTCATACTCACTACTGGGTGCTGGACTATATGGCATGCCTGAAACTACAACTTCCATATTAAAGGCTTGGTATCTCAGGTTAGTATACACTTTAGACTGAAAAATACTATGCTGGATTTGCTTAAACTATTCCTGAACTTCAATTCTGCTCCCTCCATGCGTGCTATTTCTTCTAGTAGCGGTGCAGAACATCAGGCCATCCCTCCTTGTCATGTGTAGGGGTGAGATGGTAGCCACCAATACATGGTATAAAACTTAATGTTGATGGTTTTCTGATCAGAGGGGAGATGTTAGGAGGGGGCATCATGCATGACCAAACTGGATCTATTTATGTAGTGTTTTCTGCCTCGTTTGGGGGAGGTGATGCACTTTAGGCGGAAGCTCGGGCCATGGCTACAGGTCTGCAGATGTTTGTGTGCAAAAATCTGGGGGTGTCTTCAATTGAAATAGATTCCTTGGTGTTGTTCAATGTGCATCAAAACAGATGCATGATTCCAGGGAGTCTAATTTATACATTCAGGTGATGTAAGGATTTAATGGGGGTGTGTATGGAGATCTCTCATACCTGGAGGGAGGGTAACATGGTGGAGAACTTTTTGAAATCTACGACAAAACCAAACAACTATATTTCTTTCTTTTCATCTTTGGGGTATTTTCCCATTGAAGGTTTGATGTTTGTCAAAAACTATGCTTTTGGGTTGCAATACATAAAACCCCTGTGACTCTTCTATTTGAATTGGGATTTCAGTTTTTTAATAAAAATTCTAACCATCAAGTCAAGATAATACTAAAAAAATGATAATTACAAATGTAAAAATTATAGTATTAGAAACATATGTTTAGAAATCCTGATCTCTTCTATTTGTCAGTAGAAAATAGTCGTGGGAATTTTTTCTCACATAGGTACTCACTAGGAAAGAATTCTGGAATTGGATATTCTTTACTCATGAACATGACCACCTATCATTATCATTTAATGATTCCATCATCAAAACTCCACTAGAACCTATAAAATCGTAGTGTATTTAGGTGGAAGGAAATCATGGGGATACACTATTGATGAAATAGAAATATATGAATCTAGTCTTCTAGAGAAAGAGAGATATCCAAACTAGAAGAAAAAAATTGTTAAAGTGAGGTGAAACAATGGGATTTAGGGGTGATGAATTCCCCTAACTACATTTTATCCTCAAAACCACACAAACAAACATAAATCCCCATATATCTACAATAAAATAGAAAGTAAAATGTCACATATGATCCATTGTGATAGATGGATGACATAAATAACATGAGGGAAAATGATTTATGGCTAGTAAGAAAATGAATAATATTTCCATAATGGATGAAAAAAATAACATGGTCTATGAAAAACACAATCAGGTCATTCCAAATCCCCAGCCTAAGAGTCCTTGTAGATATTTACTGTCCCATATCACATAATAGGTCCATAATAAAATTGAGAATATAAAAAATATAAAAGAAATATTTTCATGATTTAATATTAAACAATATAATAGAGGAATTTATAAAGGTAATTTTAATATGAAATCAAATTATGGATCTAAATTTCAAACAAATAGAAATGAAATAGATCAGTTTTGGGATAAATATTCAGTTTCAAAAAAATATTATGAGAATTTCCAATTAAAACAATGAAAATAACGAAATAGTAGGAAATAAATTAAGATGAAGGTTTTAATATGGAAATAATAACTAATGTGTAGGATTGTTGAACCATAGGGAAACTCAAAAATATCTATTGCGAATCAGAGGTTAATAAATCCATGTAATACCTGAACGTGAATTACAATTAGATATTTAAAAAACATGTGTGATATAACACACCATGATATACCAAATTTTCCTCTCTAATAATTGTCTTATGAAAATATTATTCTCTTTGATGATCATAACCAAACAAGAAGAATCATTGCAGCACCTAAAATAAGATATTTCATAACCTAATTTTCATAGTTTTATGCTGCCCCATTCACAGAAATTATTACTGATCATAAATCTATATGAGAAAAATTTCTCTCATATCTCATAATTTTTCTAATTACCATGTAAGTTCATTGATAGTCATCTAAAGTCCTCCCTTATCTCCCATAAATTGGATTCAAAATTATATCAAATATGGAAAAAACTTATAACTATTTTTAAACATTTAATCTTTAATGTATGTAGGGCTCATTTAAAATTTAAAATATTATTTTTAAATTGGAAGACACCTAGGTTGAACATCAAAAATATCTACCTTAATCCCATAAAGGAAGGATATCCTATCCAAAAAACTAGTTGGAAAGAAAACTGATTGGTATCACACTAACTATCAACTATGAAGAAAATATGAAATCAATATTTTTCCCCAATCACATAAACATGAAAGCTATCCCTACAAAAGAAATTCAAAAACATAATTCATAATCATATATATTTTTTCGTGGAACTACAAAACAAGATTGGAACCAACACATGGGTCCCCCATAATAGTGACTTCTATATAATCATGAGTACCTATGGAAGTTAATTTCTCTGTCTTCTCAACAACCTCCGAGTAGTATAAAACTCTTAGAGCATCACCACAATCATTGATTTTAATTAATTATTCATAAGTGACACTCCATGAGGAAAAATAATTAGGTGTGATTCCTAAAACACATTACATTACTTTATTTGGATTTAAAACATTCTTCATCCTAGTTGATGGATTTTAACCTATGAAAGGTGATCTTCAATTCCAAAAATCCAATGAATTTGTCTTTGAAACTGAATTCATTAATTCACCACAGACCTTTGCATATGTCCTGTAAATCATTTCATCCATTATTCCTCAAGCGTATACCATCAATACATTAATAAAATGTCATTTTCCATTACCAAACCAAATTGTTAGTCTATCATTAACAAGGGTACAATAAGATTCCAAATTATGGCTTATACATAAAAAATGTCATACATCCTTTAGTCCTACCATAAAAACAACATTTGTTTTGATATAAATATAACTAACACCAATGAAACCAACATAATCTCCATTACCATATTCAATAAACTAAATTAACATTATTCATTTGAAGAAAATAATTCCATCTTTGGTGTAATATGGTACAACACTACTGAATCAACAAACTATTCATTTTTTAGATATAGCCTATTATAATAAATACCAATTAAAAGTAAATAATCTTGAACCTATATAATACTTATGTCAGCATACTCAGAATAAGAGTTGTGTGTCTTCTTTTGACCATTCATATTTTCAACACATATCTATTTTGCTACATATGATCCTTATTATCACAAAATAATCATATGACCTTTCTTCATATCTTTGACTGAACTCAATGATTTTGTAATCTATTTTTCATAGAAATAATATCACGATAAACTAAAGATTAAAAATCATTGGTATTTTAATTTTTCAAATTTATCAGCAATTTTGAAATCACATAATATAACTTGAGAGTGTATTTATTGAAAATTAAAGTGATGAAAAGATTATAATATGAATGTGGTAATGAACCCAAAAAAATAAAATCGTTACCTTCTTATTCAATTTAAAAAAGAACCATTTTACTTTTATCAATGATCATGACCTCCACTGATGAATTATTCATTAGAATTATGGTTATCTCATCTAGATGGTTTCATAATTCCCATTATTTAACATTAAAAAATTATACAATAAATTTTCTAGATATAAATTACTCTTTGATATTTTGATTTATATTTAGTTTTAAGGTTTTCCTAGATCTCGTCCTTATATATCAGATTCATCCCCTCCAATAGTGTATTATGACTTGAATACATATGCATTGTCATTTTTTCGAAATCTATCATATCTTTCCATTCTCCAATAGTCATAGTCTCTGGTTTCTCTTATTTTTATTTATCAGCTTAACTATCTTCACAAGAACCAATTTTTTTGTCATTGCTTCCATAGGGTAAAATAATTTTTCACCTTAAAAAGTTTGATGTGGGTATAAGTCCCATTGTGTGAATCAACCATATCTTATAAGTAAGAAACATGGATAAATACACCTAATAACAGTTTTTAGGGATAAAATTGATTGGTTTTGGTAAAATTTTTTAGTTGTGAAAAAATATTTTGAGAGTCACCGATGAAAAAATTGAAAAACGAAATAACAAGATATAAATTGAGACATATATTTTAATTTGGGGAAAACCTCCAATGAAGTGGATTAATAACCATGAGGAAACACTGAAATATCCCCTTATGAAATAGAGTGTAAAAAATTGAAGTAATACATAAGCATGAATTAAAAATTGAGCATAGAAAAATTAGAGTGAAAACTAGCCCCCAATAAACATACTTAGCCTCTCTTATAACCATCTCATGATATGAAATCACCTTTTAATGATCAAAACCAAACACACGACATCATTTTAAAACCCTAAATAAGCCTTTTCCAAACCTAATTTTTACTACTCACTACTTCCCCATGATCAAAAACCTTTTATTCCCATATATCTGTACAAGATATATTTATCTCATATCTCACCTTCTATATATCTACAACATTGGTTATTTTATAGGAATGTGAAGGTCTTGATAATATCTCATATTTTGGGTTTAAAATTAAAACAAATAACTATAATAGTTATAAATATTTTTAAACCATTAAGCTTCCAAATAAATGGGTCTCATTTCAAATTTAAAACATTATAATTAAATTTGAAAAAACATACGCTTAACCTCAAATCATCAATTTATGAAACTCTATAACCAATCGTAGTTCTGGTCAGGATTATTAGAATTAAATTCAAAAAATAAAATCAGTCCCAAAATTCAGGACCCAATGGATGAAGCGAAAAGTCTATTATTCTTAAAATCCATCCCACTTTTCAAATGGGATATACATTACCTACATAACGATCTCACCAATATTTTTCCTTATAATAAAACAAAAGAAGTAGTGTAAGTATCTATGTAAAGATAGTTCTCAATCTTCATGAGGTTATACAAAAAATTATGAAGCTATGCAAACATAACCTATGAATTTCACTAGTTATGTAAAAGTACTGCGTGAAGTACATTGGATATGTTATGATTGATTTAGAAATACATTACCTATTTGAAGGTAGTAAAGAAACTGAGGAATTTTTTTAATGTATCAAAGGATTTATACAAATATGTTAATGTTATCTATGATTTACACAACTTTCTCATAGGTAATGAGGAACTTTTGAAGAAAGTGTATTGATAATGTGCACTGAGTAATGCCACATAAAGGTGATGCGATGATGCCTAAGGGTGCATTTTGATTTTATCTACTTATATAGGTAGTTCAATGCAATTTGTTATGGTACGAAGTAAAATTTATGAGCTACATAAACCTAAGTTAAACTATCACAGTTGATTGTATTTGAACGTGAAGCCAATATTGACTTGCTCATTTGTTTGATCACATGTAGTTGATCTTGAGTTTTTTATATGCTTGAAAATTTTAGTGTTCTTGTGGTTAATACAGGTTAAGATATTCATTGAATCTATTTATATGTGTGATATTCTGGGAGATGAACTATGCTTTAGAATTTATATAATCTGATGAAATGAAATATTATGATTCTAGGTATGATGTTCTAAAATGAAACATTATAATCAATAATATTATAATTACTATAATTGTTTGATAAATAATGGAGGAATATAGTATCACAATTATATATATTCATATTAAATTTATGTGATTACCATGGACTTATAAAAATATAGATGTCACATGGAAATATAGATTTTTCTACGGATTTTTTGCTGACCATTTTGGAAATCCAGTCCACCTATGAGAAATTGTGGGAAGAGTGATTTTGAATATTATCCTATAATATTTCATGGATTCATATAGATGTGGAGAGATTTAAAATTGATTCTATGTAGCATGAGTCGAGGAGATAATAGATAAATAATTAATTAAATACCATGTGGATTAAATTTTCAAGACTTAAGGGAACTCAATAATTGGTTTAAAGGATAAAATAAATGATCTACCTAGATATTTTATGAATTAAGAAGAAAGAGATACTTATATTATTTATTTTAACTTTAAATGTGAAATAATGTTCTAGAATAAATGACAATAATATTGATCATATTATTTTGAATATATATTTTGGTAGTTATCAAAGATGTTGTTATTGAGAATTTTAAGAACTAACATACATTATGTGAGAGATTTGTGAGATCTCGATACATCACAATATTTAGGGTAGAGAAAGAGATGAAACTAAGGGACATTTTTCTATTGTGCACCCATGTTTTTTAGAAAATTCATAAGAACTAGATAAGTCATGATCTATTTGGAGTTTATATACCGCAATAACTATTATGAGAATCTATTAAAGATCTTGAAGAATAAGAACATGTGTAGGCATATTGATTTATTTTTATTATGAAGAGATGTGTATATAAAAATTTGAATATAAAAATCTTAGAGTATAAAATGATATTTATGTGAGTATATTATAGTTGAATAAAAATCTTGTGACTGCATTGTCCAACCAATTGGTGGAGTATTGTGAGTGCAGTGTCTAACCAATCATTGGATAATTTTAATTTGGGTGTCTAACCATTTTTTGAATAATGGTAACTTGGGTTTCTAACTAATTATAAATAATAGTAATGGAAAAAAGTAAATTTTTATGTCCAACCTTTTAAATATATTTTGTTTTTATATCTATTATTATCATTGAAAACTAGTTGAGGTTGTGAGATATTATTGAGAGGATTGACTTATTTAACAAGATTAAGTGGTTGAATTAATAATAAGAAAAAGAAATTGTAAATATAATATAATGATTCACCCCAAAATCCTCTTAGTGCTAATATGAAGTGGGGTACTTCAAATAACCCACAAAAAAAATTCAATGTTCATTACGATAATATTTAGGGAAAGGAAAATTGTGGTGTATGAGTTATAGTGGTAATTTAGAAATGGAAATTGAAGAGGAGGTTTTTGAGGTACCTCAGAAGTTACCATCAAAGAGGGTAACTAATGACACTATACATTTGTAGGAGGGATTGAATTTTGTCAATATATGACCATATAAACATTATTAGTTGATGAATATTGAGATTTAAAAATAAGATCAAAAACTTTTTGATCAATGTTTCGTCGGACATAGAACATAAAAATACTCTATCTCAATAATTTGAGTAAAAAAGAAATATGAAATGTGGTGAATGTGTATGGATTATCAGGAGTTTAATAGTTTGGATATTCTAGAAAAATACCTAATTTAGTAATAAAAGAGTTGATGGATGAGTTTTATAGAGGGAAATACTTCATAAATGTGGATATTTAATCAGGTTTCCACTAGGTATTGATGAACTAGGAACAAATTGGGAAGGCTAAGATAAAAAACCACGAGGGACATTATGAATAACTTTTTATTCCTTTCATATTAATAAATACACATACTAATTTACATTATTTTATGAATTTAGTAATTTTCACTTTGTAAATGAAGAGTGTTTTAGTGTTCATTGATTTTAAAGTGATTTATATTATGTGATAGGATTTACACCTTTGGAAGGTGTGAGAAGTTCTATAAACAATGGGAGAAAATGAAACAAAAATCAGTTTTCTTCCATAAGAAGTTATGTAGAGTATTTAGGGTATATATTTTTTGTGAAAGAGTTGTGATGGGTCCCAAAGAGCTAAAGGAAGTTAAATTGTGCCGTGGAATGGGAATGTAAAAGATGTGAGGGGGTTTTACAGGAAACTGTACACATTAAAAAGTTATCAAGGATTATGGAAAGACTAAAAGACCCCTAATGGTCTTGAATAAAAAGGAGGGGTTTCAATAATCACAAAAAACTCAATTAGAGTTTGACACATTAAATAAAAAAGACTAATTCCCCAATTTTATACATTTCATATTCTTACAAGGAATTTTTATTATAGTGATATGCCTATGATTTGGGAGTTGAAGATATTTTAATATAGTAATGGAGGCATATTTCCTATTTCAGTAAGGCATTTTCAGAAATCAACTTGGAAAAATTGGTATAAAAATGATTTTATGGCTTTAGTGTAAGAAATTAATCATGGAAAAAAATATTTGATGGGAAAGATGTTTTAGGTATATGTAGATCATTATAGACTTGTGTATTCTCTTAGTCAAAGATTAGTTTCAATTGGTCAACATAGCTAGTAGGCTATGTTACTGGGATATGATTTATAGTGAATTACATGACATGGAAATTGAATAGTGTTGTTGATGTTCTATCGAGGTTGGTGTAAAGAAAATATTTTTTTCACATTGAAATTTTATATCCCAATTGGGAGGATTATGAATTGTTCAATGAAGAGTTAAATGAAAGATGTTTTTCTTAAATTAATTATAGAAGAATTACAATGTGGTTATTCCACAATTCTAGGATATTAGTTTCAAAATGGATTATTGTTCTATAAAAATAGATTGTTGTTTCCAAAAGGATTAAATTGATACCAACGATATAATAACATTTGTTAGACTACTGTGGCCTAATACTTGAATAATGTTGGGCCAATATTAGTTTCCCATAATGAAAACCGAGTCACAAATCTGATTAGGAATTATGGAAATGATGACTCACAATAGTAGAGCTTACTAGAGATATTGAAAGGGTATTGCATCAATAAATACACAGATAATATTGAAATGTTGTTGTTTGTAATTAAAAACACCAATTACTATTTCATAATGGACTTACTTTAGGATTATCGGTACCTTTTCATTGTCGTATTTATGAGATCGTTTTAAGTAAGGGTTTTATTTTCGGATTCTAACATGTAATCTAAACACTGATGTTTCATGAATTGATTCTACCTCTCTATGTGAGTATGAATTTTTTTCAAAAACCATGTAATTTTTTGGGTATTGTGTTCTTTTTATTGTTCTTTATTTTATAAATTTTCCCCATTTACTCTCATTCCTAAGACAGTTCATCATTATTGCTTTATTATTTCCATAAAAAATGGTATCAAATGTTGAGTTCAAAAGATCAAGGTCAGATTTCTCAAATTGAATAATGACTATGGATGAAGGCAATGTGAGGAATGACTAGTTCAATGAAACTGGATTTATTTACTGAAGGACATAGGTCAAAGACTATTTTAATCATAAAATGTTTCATGTGCCTCTTCTAGGTGAGAAACCAATAGATTTGGAGAACTAATTTTGGGATCTACATGATCTATAGTTTTTTAGAGTTATGCATGTAAATACCTCGATCCTAGTATCTTAGAGAAAGTTTTTACTACAATAATTTGGAAATAGATAGATGAGATCACATACCAATGGACTGAATTGCATAGTAATATTGGTAAACTAGATACATATTGATTCAATAATTTATTTTAAATCATAAATCAAAATATAATTTTTTTTAAATAATTTCATTATTCCCTCTATCATATCCTTTCATATCATTTTTAGTAGACTTTTTGGATTATTAGGATTGGAAACAAAATATTGGTGAAATTAAATGATCAATAAGGGTTAATTACAATAGAAGATATCATTAATCAATAAGAACAATCAACATGGAATGGAAAATAACTGAACAAAAACTCCATTTAAATAATTATACTATCATGATTAGATAATATATAATTAATATAAATAGGTCAATAAATTAAACCAAGTGCCATTTATTCTATAAAGAGAGAAAAAATCATCTATAGATAATATCATTGTGAAAATATCGTGAATTATAATGAATGAATTGTTAATGAAGAAATTCTTAATTATTGGATGTCATGATATTAGTGATCATGATACAAACACTATCAATACCTTTCCAAACATAGTTTAAAAATGATGTCTATGTATACACTAGAAACCCATTTAACTATAGATAGCCAATTGATTCATCTCATAAGACTACCAATCCATTTAGGGGCTATCTATATATGTCCCCCCCTATATTTGATTATAATGGTATGGGAACAAGAACAAAACATTTTAAAACCATACCCTTCATATGAAATATTTAATATTGAAACATGGAATAAATATTGGTAGTTCATAAGACACAAATCATAAAGTAATCAATGAACATAGGCCATGATTTCATAACATAGTAATAAGACATGTAATTATGGTACACACATAAGCATAGAAAAACTTATGTAAAGGATACTGACAAAAACATTCACAACATGTTTGGATTTGGATAATCACCCATGTACACACTTGAATATTGGGATAACCTCCCATGCACCCTTTTATTTTGGGATTTGGCTACCCACCCATGTAACTTATATCTCCGGACTTGGAGAACCACACATGTACCCAATATATTTGTATTGGGATAACCACCTATGTACCATTCGTGCTTGTAGATCATTAATCATTACACAATTCAATGGAAGGAGATATGGGTCCCACCCATCACATGATGAAATGATTCATATATGTTCCACAATATCATTAAATTTTCATAATATTAGAACCCATTAAAATAAATTTGTTTTATAAACATTTAATCATATCATAACATATGGAAAAGTAATAGGTTTCATAAAATATTCATCATGGAATAACCCGAAGAAGAGAAATAGTTTTCATAAATATACTTTCATCATAGAAAGAAACCATTCAAAGAAATAATAAGTGTGGTATCCTAGGATCATATCTCAGGTAAAGCTTGATTAATATAAAAAGATATCATATTATGTGGAAAATTACTTTTAAAGGAATATTAAAACATTTCAGGGGGAAAATAACTTTCATATTTGAAAACAGTTTTTAAAAAAAATTTCAAAATCCCTTCCTCAGAAAATATCCTTGAAAACATATAAAGATTATTTAGAGGTCATTTAAAAAAATTAAAAGGTAAAACATTTTATTTGAAAATAACCATTATAATATTTAATGGAATCTTAAAATAATTTGGCAGTCATGATGGTAGTATATACTATTCTTATAATTCATGTAAAAAAACATTCTTTTCACATTTCAAGTAGAATCAAAATATGAATTGTATGGAAATTAACATGAGGATTCCTTTTATTTTTTTCGATAGTAAATCATGTGTAAAATTTTCTTTAATAAATCATTTGGATAGTTTTAAAACATTTTTTAATAAAAGTTTAGAAAATATTATTTTTGATGAAAAATTATTCTTGACTGAAGAGAGAAATAAAGACAGTTTTCATTAAAAACATTCTTTTGGACAATTGAGTGATTAGAAGGAAGAATATAAAGGGAAAATATATATTATCCTGAAATAAATATAAGAAATGAAAATTAATGAGTTTCTTGAGAGATAGATCATAATACTTCATCATTAAATTCATAATCCTAAACAATTATTATAAACGATGAGGTATAGTATAAGAATCTTAGCACTTTAGTAACTTTGAATCATAATCCTTAAGGAAGAATAAAATTAAATGAAACATATAATATCATTTAAATAATTATATTCATAATATAATATGTTAATGGTTCTGTATATAGACATAATATAATAAGACAGGATTATAATATAACATATTTCTTAAAGAAGGAAAATAGAGACATAAATCCCTTACCGATTTGATAGATTTTAAACTATAAATCTCATGAAAGAGATATCCTAAAATAGATTAGTAAATAAACAAAAATTTAAAGATAATAATCATAAAATATGATCATGGGTAGGGTATACACCACAAAATAGAACAATGTGGTGAATATGGATTGAGTCTCAAAGAAAAATAAAAGTGAGACTAAAATCCATTACCTATTGAGTAACAATTGATTCATGAGACCAATGAAAGAATAAAATAAATAAAACCTTAATTATAATTATACGAGTTATATTAGTGATATCTCATGTTATAATGGACATATATACACAACACGAAATAAATAATTGGTGAATATGGTAGAAGTCTCTCAAAAATAAAAGTGAGACTAGAAATCCCCTTATTATAAGTATCGACATCCATCATACAGGTTTGGAACTAATATAAAATAAATATAAGTTTATTATAAATATATTTAATAAAAATAATTATATATATCATACCATATATGATTTATTTATGAAATTTTATTTCCCATTTGTTAAAAATTACATCTTAATGTCACGTTTCTGGAAATAACTCCATTGTTTTTCGTGTATGTCATTATTTTTTATTTCTGGACATCATAATTTGATTGTGGTTCCATAATATCAATAATTAGAATCATCATATAATAATTATATTTATAAAATAACTATACTTTTAAGACCAATAATGAAATGTGGTTTTGAGAAATGAAGTATTTTATGATCATGGAGACAGTAAACCATACGTTTGCATGAGTAATGATTCTATTTTCCAAAAATCGGTATGGGAATAAGGTAAGTAATATTTTTTCATTAAATAATTATAATAAAATATTAAATAAAATATTAATTCCTTAAATATAATTGTAAATATAATTCATGTGGTGTTTTAAGGAAAAATAGAGTCACGTCACTTCATAAAGGCTGTAGTCCACACATACATGAATGACGTTATCATCATCTAGTAAGTGAAAAGGTAAGAAAGAAATTAAGATATTATATTTATAAAATAATAAATATTTCATTAATATCATAATTATTCCATTTATATTACATATATTATTTAAATATTTCTTTATTAACTTCCTGGTAAAGCATTACTGAAAAATAATCGCATTGCTTCGTGAGGTGATAGACACATGAGTGACATTATCATATCCCCTATAGAATGGAATGTAAATATGTAATAAATGATATAATGAATAAAAAATTATAATTAGTATAAAATATCATATATATAATTTATAAACATCATCATAACCAATCACGAGAGGTGGTAATATAAAAGTGAATGACATCAGTTTGTGAGCCGATAGTCCTTCATACACATGAATAAAGATTTTGTAAATAATTTGATGGAAATAAAGATGGTTTAAGGTAATAACCATGATATAAAAATATATAATTATTTTTAATATACTTATTTTATTATATCAACACGTTTTAATAATAATTTAATGACTTGGGGGAAGAAATAAAATAAAAATTGACATTGTAGAATGTTACCTTTTTTTTGAGTAACCTCCATAGGTTTGCATGAAAATCCATTGTAAGTTAGATTTTTTTTACCAAAATAAAGATTCTAGGATGATATTAGGGAATTTTAGAAGTTATTTGGGTAGGTATTTTCTAATAAAAATGATTTGAAGGTGTGATGAATATAGGATATGGGGTTGATATATATAAGTGAGATGAGTGGAACACTTGTATTTTTTGAAAAGAAAAAGGTGCACCAAACATTTATCATGTAAAAAGGATTACAAATAAATTATTAAAAATAATTAAAGATAATATACTATAAATATTTCAATAAAATATATTTTTGATAGGTTTTTTTTCCTTTTAACACCTATAATTTTAGCTTATCCCCTAGTAAACCAATTTTTAATTTAGCAATAGTAATTAAATTTTACTATTATCACTATTCATTTTGGTAAAAAATAATGTTATACTTATTATATAGTATAAAATATTGTTATTACAAAATGGAATCCAGTTTTTGTAATTCAATTAAAATTAAAGGAAAAATTTATTTAAAATTAATCTCATAGGCAGAACAAAAAAACGTGTTTTCAAAATAAAAAAGTTGAGAAGTTTATAATTTTTTTAAATCCAATTTTATTATGAAATTAATTCCAATAAACTAAATTGGATTAATACATATATAATAGAGTTTTTTTACTTAAATAAATTTAAAATATTATTTAACTTTATAAATAATTTAAATGAAAAGACAATTTCAATTAAAATTACGTATTTCTCACAATTCATCATATAATTAATCTTTTTAGAAAATTCTATAACATTTACCTTATGATAGTTTTGATATGATGATTTAAAAATTAAATATATTGTTTGAAATAAATATTATAAATTTTCAAAAATTAATGTTAAAATAAGTGCTTAAAAAGAAATAAATCATCTTTTTTTTGAAAAATACATTTTTAATGTAAAATTTGATTTATTATTATCTCTAGTATAAAAAATTACTTAAGATTAATGTTAAAAAATTTATTGTACATATAGTGTATAAAGTTTATTAAAATCATTCACCAATATTTATTTTCTTAATTTATAAAGATAAAACATGTTTTGATCATAAATGTAGTTTTTTGAAAAATAATTCCATTATTTCCAAATAATTTTTTTTCATTATTAATTACTTGGTAACCAAATATTGAATTTTATATACATGTGGAGACCAATATTTTTATAATATATTTAATCTAATTCTTACCTTCTATTCCAACAGCAAGGTGATAACTATCATATTAAATAATAATTCTTTGATAGAATTCTATGTTTCATTTAAACTCAATGTATAAAGTATTACATGTTACACTTGATGTTGTATTCAATGAAAGATAAATTTTTTTCCATGTAATGAAAAATATAAAAAATAATAGTTTTATTTGAAAAAAATATTTCAATTTTTTTTGGGGTGTCTCAATGGAACATTATAAAATATGGTAGCTAATTTCATGGACATGATTGAAAATAAAAATATTCTTGGGGATTCACACCAATGGAACTAAAATCTTGGATACATTAGTGAGAAGTTGATGACAGTTCTAACAATAAAAGGAATGGTACTAGTGTTATAGTTAATGGAAGTTGGTTGGTGTGAATACTGTAACTTAGGTATTTAGAAGAAGTTATACTTTGTCGAAGGATGTAAAACACCAAAGGTTAGGAAGCTAGAGCTTGTGGACATTGATTTTTGGGGGACATCACTAGTATATTACATTAGAGGGTCATAATATTATGTGAAATTTATTGATGAATCAACACAGAAGGCTTGATTTTTTATGTCTAAAAATAAAATGTGATGTGATTAACATGTTTCAAAAGTGGAATACCATAGGAGATGATGAGCCCAGATCAAATATGAAATACTTGTGGTCAAATACTGGTGGATATTTCGAAAATAATGAGTTTATGGAATTTTATACTAATGATGGAATATTTTGAGAAAATAGTCTTCAAGGTAAACCATAATAGAATGGGTTTTAGCTAAAATGATGAACACACCACTAAATGAGGATGTCAGGAGTATGAATATGCACTTAGTGTTTTTAAGATATTGACATTTTTTAGTGATTTATCTAGATATTTTATAGGTAATATTATATCTTTTTTTTGTTATAACTTGGTTGAGTCATGTATGGGCTGTATTTGGGTGAAATTTTGATGTGTTTGGAGTTGTTTTGGGAATTTCATGGTTGGCCCACAGATTTCTCAAACTGCATGTCCTACCTAAGAAAACCATGAAACCATTGATATAGAGGGATTCCAGGGATGGAGAATCAGTTATCAAACCTTATTCACTATTTTAATTAACTATACAAACATATAGTAGAGGGTCATATTTTGAGGTACAATGCACACCTTCCCTGGAATCCAGACTCGTGGAATTTAATCCTCCAAGAATTAGTCTTAAAATTCCCAAACCACATAGACATTAGCCTAATTTTACCTAAATAAAATCTATGGATTTTATATCAGTTTTGGGGGAACATGGATGGATTATAAGGTATTTTTAACTCTTTTCTTGGTGGGTTAATGATCTGTTAGACAGATCTTCACCCCTCATAGTAAGACATCTCATCCCGATTGATTTATTTAATCTCTCTTGACATTATCTAATTTTTTGAATGGATGGTTTCCTCTATTGGTGATGGTTTAGATATAGTTTTTAAAGGATCCAATTCATTTTATCATGGATCTAGGTTTTGGATCAAGATATCCTTATTTGTTGTGCAATTTAATATTCCTCTCCAATTGGGGATTTCCCTTGGTGAGTGTCCGTTAATGATCTTAAGGAAGGTTGTCTAAATTGAAAATTACATAGTCTCGATTTAATTTCATATTTGTAATTGATCAATTGAAATTTCTAGAATTGGGAAATTTCATCTATAATTTTGTTTTATTAAATTTAATTTCCATGTGATTATTGAATGTGTTGAATTTGGTGCAATTATGATTTGATTGAATTAGATTAATTAATTGGTTAATTAATTAATGGAATGATGTGATTGTAGAAATGATGGGATATTGGAAATATTGAATTGGTCAGTTAAATGGGATTTCATAATTGGTTGACTGTTGAGATGTTGAATTGATTGATAATGTGAATAAAGGGATGTTTCAATTAACCTCGAATAATTAATGGGTTATGTGAATAAATTTGGATAAATGGTTAAATGATGAATTGATAATATTATTCCATGTGATTGAAGTGAAGAATTATGTTTAAATAAAAATTGAAAAGGTATATCTGGATGTGAATTGTTTATTATAGGGTTAATACTGATTAACCATGTTCAATGTGATATACGTGATAAATTTAAATGATTGAGAAATGGAGTGTGGGACATGGACTGATGCTCCAAATACCCAAAAGAGTGCTATAAAAGACAATCTAGACCCAAATACATGCATGCAATTGTTATTGTATGGGACATGAACATATGATCCAAATTATGATGGGGTTTGGGAAACAGATTGATGCTCCAAATACCCACGGTGTTCTAGACAAGAAAATCTATGCCCATGATATTAGAATTAGACTATGGTTCCAAATCATCGTGATATAAATTGAATTGAATTGATAAATGATAACCATTGTATTGTGATATGTGATATCCTTTCGGGAATGTTCAAAATACAGCATGATCTGAAGTAGGTATTGACTTTTTTGGTGTCTTTGTGAACCTTGAGAAATTATTTTGTTAATTAAGGAATAATGAAAGGTTATAATTTATACTTTATTCATTATAATTTATTCAATATACAAATTAATAGCTTGTTATTTATTTGATATTATTTTATAAACCATTTTTGGTGTCCTATTAAGTTGGACTCACACCCTACTTGGGGTGCCTTATTAGTAACCTAATTGGCCTTTTGTTTCCCAGACATGATAAGTGTAAGAGTCCTATGTTAGATGGATGAGTTGGGAGAGAGCATGGATGAGGGAACGAGACAAGGTGTCAAGATATCCTTATGGGAGTTTTTAGTAGATTTATTATGGGTTTTCAATTTTACACTTAACAGTAATTTTGAATGATATATCTACAATTTAGTTATGAATATTGTTTTTAGTGGTGGTTCATCATGGTAAATTGGTTTGTTCTGGTAATTTTATTATTTTTGTTTTTGATTATTTTATTTTGGTTAGTGCTTGGTTATTTTTTCTATTTATATTTTTTGATAAATATGGAATAGTATTTACATGTAATATTTTTATTAGACCCTCATTGCTAGTTGAAAGCATCGGGCATATGGGGAGGCACATCTGAGGTCACATAACCGATTGTCTTGGGTGACCGATATGTGGAACCCTTGTCGGGATTTAAAAAAGTGGTATTATAGGGTTTGCTTTTCATTTCTTTTCTTTTGTTTTTATATTTGATAAAGGTATAAGGTTGAATAGGATGCGTTGGGACTTGGTAAAGAGCTTGTGTATGGGAGTAGCTAACCCATGTATGGGGGTAGAAGAAAATTACCCTATTTGGGATTATTGATATTGATGTGTTTTGTTACTACTACTTATTATTTAACCATGAGAGATTCAGTTTTTGAGAGAGGTGATTATTGTATCTATTTTTTTTTGTGATTTGAATCTTTTCCAGGAATGGTACATGAGTTGAGTAAGCATGCATCATTCAAGTCACACAGGATTATTATGTGATAGCCATAATTTTAGGTGTGCATAGGAAAAGTTTTTTGGTATGTTGTTTAAATGAAAATGGTACCAAATATGATTTTTAGAATTTTAAAAAGATGAAAATGTATAAAATGTATAAATGGGTGTATAATGAGAAAAATGATTAACAAAAATTTGTTTTTTCTTATACGATCCATGACTTAGATAAGTGATGGTTAAGCGTAGTGATATAGCCTCAATTTTGACTGTGTAGTGGTGTTTATGGGAATGACATGTTATAGATTATTGTGAATCTATTTTATATAAATGTGTTAATGTTTTGTAATATGCAATGAGATGTGTGTTGTAATTATAGTGATATACCTACACAATGAAACTTGTTGAGAGGATGATAGGAGGATATGGCTAGAGATGATCCTCCAACTGCAAAACCTGAAGCACAAAAAGTGTTGGGTGATTATGTAGGAGAGATTTTATATTAGAAAATTACCCATTTTAGGAATTTTATGAAAATATAACGGGGGTGGGTTATGAAGATAATGTAAAGCTAAACATGAGATTTCTAGTTGTATCACCCACTGAATTTCATTATAGAAGGTGTAACTAATGAAGGTATGTTTTGGATTGAGCATATCTAGAAGATCCTTGAACACCTGGAGACTCCTGCTGAGAATATAGTGAAGAAAAATATATATATTTCATGTGATCCAGTGAATCATTGGAAGAACATCTATATTAGAGATGGAAAGCTAGATAATATGGAGTTGAAGGACTTTTAGGATAATTTATTGGGGAAATTTTACCCTGAGATGATCAGGAATGAAAGAGAATATGATTTTATGAGGTTGACCTAGGGGAGCATGTACATGATGGAGAATGCTGGATGCTCTACAAATTTGAACAAATTTATTCTATCATTTTTTATGAATGAGGATACTACCGGAAGGTGTTTTCAGGATGGGATTAAATGTAAAATTATGTCCAGGGTTAAAATATTTGGGATGAAAAAGTTTCCATAAGTGGAAATTCAAGATATCATATGTTATGGGAACCTCATACAGGATTAATGTGGAGAAAAGGTGGTTTCTACTAGATTATCTGGTGGTAAAACTTATGGGATTATGAATCACTACTATGAGAATGTTGAACATAGAATTAGAAACCATAGTGGCGAGGGAGAAGGGTCAGTTACTCAGGACCATAACCAACTGACTTGAAATCTATACAATATGCTATGAAAGGTTCATAGAAATTGTCCTCTACCACCATTAAACTATCAAGCTTGTGTAAGGATGGGATATATAAAATTATTTTATAGGAAACCACCTGAGATGGCCAGATATGGAGTAGCTGGGAGGAATCAGGGTAATGGAATGGGGTCTTCTACCCTATATCATTTTTAAATTTGGATTTCTACTAGCTGTGGTTGTTGAGGTAGTGGACGTGGTACTTCTAGGTAAGAGAAGCCATATTAGTAGAGTGGTTCATCTTAGGGGATTGAAACTACAACACATGGAATATAGGTAGTACATTTTCATGTTGGTCATCCAACACTTGTGGATAGAGAGTCTAGACAACGGATAGTAAGAGGTACTATTCTTATTTCTTATAGACACTATAATGCCTTATTTGATACTGGTGCCTCCCATTATTTTAAAACTACACAAATTATGAATGGGTTAAGTCTGACAATTGAGTTTTTAGTGGGGTTATGAAGATCAAAAAACATTTGGGAGTACAGTTTATAGGCATTTGTTTGTGAAATTTATGTTCTCTCGATGTTGGGGAGTATCATTTTTATTGGGATCTTAACATCCTTAATATGCTAGTATTTGAATTGATTATGGTTATGGAATATTTAGTATAATAACAACTCCATAAAGATTTTTTCCACTAGAGAGTAGCCTTCACATCTCTTGAGGGTGATGATTATGTTCTTCATTAAGAGTGGAATATTCACTCGATATGTGTAGGTCCAAATCATCAACAACTAGCAGAGTTACCACCCTGGTTGAAAGACTATTACTACATGATGAAAGTTTGAGGAAATATTCCTTTAAAACTATAGTAAATGAGTTCCAATAATTGATTTCTGAGTTATTTTCTGGGATTCTACCTGAGGGATATGTGGGATTTACAATTGAGCTCATGCTAGGGGTGGATCCTATTTCTATTCCACCAAACAAAATGGAACCAACATATCTTCAAGAGTTAAAAATTCATTTGTATTAGTTTATAGATATGGGATTTATCCATATGAGTATGTTTCCTTATGTTTCTTTAGTTTTGTGTTATAATAAGGATCATGAGTCATTAGTCCTATGTATTGACCATCAAAAGTTGAACCAGATGACATTAAAGAACCTGTATCGTCTTCTTCATTTTGATGATCTATTTGACCAATTGAGAGGGTCTTGTGTCTTATTAAATACTGAATTAATATCATGGTATCATCAGTTGGGAGTTAAACATTATAATATACTGAGGACTTATTCAGAATATAGTATGTCCATCATAAGTTCATTATGACGTTGTTCAGGCTGGTGAATGCTCTTACAATTGTTTTTGTCATTGATGAACAAAATATTCCAACCGTAACAAGATCAGTTTGTGGTTGTGTTTTTAGGAGGAATCATGCTGTAATATATGACCATTGAGGATCATTAAAGACATCTAGACCACATATTGAGTACACTAATAGAGAATTGAATGGAATCCAATCTACGTAAGTTTCAATTATGGACCAATTAGGTACACTTCATGGGTCACATATTCTCAGAAGAAGGTGTGACAGTAGACCCATAGAATGTTTTGGTAATGTTTTCTTAGGAAAATACCAATAATTATTTTAGTATCCATAGTTATTTGGGATAAGAATGCTCTTATTGTGGGTTTATCCATAACCTTTCCCTCTTGGAAGTAACACTTTTGGGCATAAAAAATGGAATAACATTTGAATGGTCTAGATAATGTGAGAATACATTGAATGAGATGGAGAAGTGTTTTACTACTACCCTAATCTTGATCCCACTGATCCAAAAGAAGAGTATATTGTTTTTTGTGATTCTTTAGGAGTCGGTCTTGGTGCAGTGTAGATGGAGGGAGATCGAGTTTTGGCCTTTGGTCACGACATTTGAGGACACTTGAATATAATTACCCTATGTGTGAAATTTAGTGGGCTAAAATGGTTAATGATTTTAAGTGTTGGATACATTATCTATTGGGTGAAAATTTCACTAAGAATACTGATTATAATAACTTCAAGTATATATTTTCTAAAAAAAATTGAATATTTGGTAGTAGATATGTGTTGATTTTATGATGTCATTTTATTTTTATCCCAGATATATTCTCGGGAAGGGAAACAATTATGGTGATGATATAAAAAGAAAAAATCATTAAAATATGGTTGAGGAGTCTATCTCTGAGTGTAAGATGATGACTCTGCTAGCTGAGGATCATGTTTTGGTTAAAGAAGGCAAGTATTAGAAAAATCTCATATCAGTTTCAGTGGATTATACACTTTCAACCCAGAGTAGGGAGAGACAATATGAGGATATAGAATTTTTTTTCCTTGAGGGAAAGCCGTGAAGGTGAGGAGTCACCTTCTGACTGGATGATAAATTAAGATGAGATTATGTTTCTCTGGGGTAGTGCTGTTATACCAATGAGTATACTAAAGGAGCTTATGGATGAATATAATGACTCAAACTTGGTGGTGCATCCATGTTTGACTAAAATGTTCTGTGACCTATGTAAATAGTATTGGTGGTTGGGAATGAAAAAGGAAATTTTAGGGTTCGTGACATGATGCTACACCTATCAACAAGTGAAGGTCAAGCATCAATGACTAGGTGGTTTACTATAGAATTTGTCTATTCTAGAATGGAATTGGGAAAATATTAACATGTATTTTTGTTGGGTAGCCCTAGGATTCCTTGGAATAATAAATATATTTGAGTGATATTATATTTACTAATGAATGTAGCACATTTATTTACTATACCAGAGATTTTATTAGTAGATCAATTGGGATACTTTTATGTTTAGGAGGTAGTGAATCTGCATGGGGTTCCACTGTGTATATTTTTAGATCATGAATCACTCTTTACTTTTCATTTCTAGAAGTCCTTTTTGAAACCACTTGGTACACAAGTGTAACAAAGTAGAAATTTCCACCCACAAAAAATGGGAATTCAGAGTGTACTATATATGTTATGGAGGAAATGATATGATAATGTGTTCTTGACTATGGAGGGTCTTAGGAAAATATCCTAGAACATGTGGATATTACCTACAGCAATATTCACCATGAAACTAATAATATGGAAACATATGAGGATAGTTATGTTTGGATATATAGATCACCTCTTTGAAGGATGGTGACAGGTGAGTAAGAACTATTGGGATCACATCTCGTATAAGAGATATCAATTTTGGTTCAACTAATTTAGAGATATATGGATACAAATTAGAGTAGACCAAAGTCATATGCTAATAGATGATGATGACACCTTCAGTTTATAGTGGTTGATCATGTGTTCGTTCGAGTGTCACAAATATTGGGTCACTATTGGATTCAGTGATAGGGAAGTTCATGTCTAAGATTGTTGTAGCATTTCAGGTAGTAGATAGAATTCAGATGGTAGCATATGGATTGGATCTTCTATAGAGGCACCATTCTACGAACAATGTTTTACACATTTCACAACTTCATGAGTGTCACTATGAGCCTTCTCATATGAATGATGTGGATGATGTTGGTCTTGAGACTGATGAGTAATTTAAGGAATATTTGATACCTATGTTGGATTGTGGTGAGAATATGTTGTAGCTAAAGACTATGTCGATAGTTCATGTATTGCGGAATCATGAGTTTTTAAGAGCAATTATGGGAGTCAGAATAGGAAATGTGGGCTTGATGCCCCTATCTTTTTACCTCAAAATATTTTGGAATATCATGAGTACATTTTGAGGATATATTATTATAATGTTTGGAGATCGTAAGATCCTAAAACTTTTTGGTGATGTATCCATCTCATTTATAGCTACCCTTTTTCCTTGTTTCGGTTATAGATTTATTTAGGTGTGTCTTGCGTGTGTTTGTTTGAAATTTTTATGTTCTTTGAGGGGTTTTGGGCAGTTCACAATTGGTGTATGATTTTCCCAAATCATGTGTCCTGCTCTAGAATACTGTGTACCACAAGATAGAGAGGGATTTAATTTTTGGAAAATAGTTTTTAAAGCCATGCGCTCAATTAGAACTAACTATTAACCCACAATAGAGAGGCTCATGGTTGGGGTGCACATTTTGGAAAATTGTGCACCCCTTTCCTGTAAACAATGTGCATGGGATATAATACTCCAAAAATTAGTTTTAAAATTCCAAACCCCCCGAACATAACCCTATATCAAATAAAATTGTCCCTAAAGGGATTCTATTTATTTTGGAAGCTCCCAAATGAAACCCAAGGGCTTCAAATCTCCATTCATAGAAAACTGATGATTAATTGGATATATCTGCACCCTCCTTGTAAGATATCTCATCTTGAGTGGTTTTCTATAACTCTCCCACATTTCTCACTTATTTTTAAGGGAAGGATTACTACATTGGAAATGGTTTAGATCTAGGTTATCATGGATCTAATTATTTTTCTCTTGGAACTAGGATTGGGATCTAGATCACTTTCTTCATTGTGAAATTGGACATTCTGCTTCAATTGTGGATTTATTTTTCTGAGTGTCCTTCAACGATCTTGAGGTAGGTGGTCTAAATTAAAAATACTATAGTCCTGATTTAAATACATGTATGTAATTGTGTAGTATCCATTTCCATGATTGGGAAACTTCATCTGGAATTTTATTTCATTAAATTGAATTAACATGTGATAATTGAATGGGTTGAATTTTGGGTAACTGTGATTTGGTTGAATATGATTAATTAATTGGTTAGTTAATTTGTGGAATGATGTTATTTGGGTAATTAAATGATATTAGAATTATATAATTGGTTAATGAAATTGAATTTTGTAATTGGTTAATTGTTGAGATATGGAAATGATTAATAATGGGAAAAAGGGATGTTTGTCTTATCCTTGAAGTGTTAACGGGTTATGTGAATAAATGTTGTTAAATCATTTAATTATGAATTTTTCTTGTTATTCAATGTGATTGAAGTGGATAATTACATTTTAATTGATAATTTAAATGTTATATAATGATGTGAGTCATTTATTTGAGGGTTAATATTGATTAACCTTGTTAAATGTGATATATGTGATAAATGTGAATGAGAGAAATGAGTTGGGGGACACAGACTGATGCTCAAAATATATGTGGGGTGATATGTATGATGTTATGGACCCAAATAAATGGATGATTTTATTATTGTATGGTATAAGGATTGATGCTTTAAATACCTGTGGGTTGTAAGACATGAACTGATGCTCCAAAAACCCATGGGGTGTGTGATACGATGTTCTATTCCAATGAGACTAGTAGTGGACTATAGTTCCAAATGGAGTTCATATGAGTTGAATTGAAATGATAAATGATAGAAATTATATTGTGATATGTGATATCCTGTGGGGATAATTCAGACTATGGAATGGTCTGAAGTATGTACTGATTGGTTGGGTGTCTTTATGAACCTAGAGAAATTATGTGGTTAATTAAAGAATAATTAAAAGTGAAAACTGTCTACTTTACAAATTGTACTTTATTTTTTATACAACATCATACATTTTTATAAAGTATATATAGTTCTAGAAGATATTAGAGGTGGCCTACTAATTTGTACTCACATCTTACTTGGGCTTCCAGATTTGTACCCAAAAACACTACATGTTTACAGTACATGATAAGGGAAATAAAAATTTGTTCGATGAATGAGTTGGGACGAAGCATAGACGAGGGAAGTAGACTTGGTTTTAGGACCGGCATGGGGGAGTTGTCCATGTCCTTATTTTAGGTTTTCATTATGGCACAAAAAACTTTTTTTGAAATAGAAAATTACTATTTAGTTATGGATATTTTTTTCAACTTTGATTCATCACGTGATACTAGTTTGTTTGGGTTATTGTATTATTATGGTTGTTGGTTATTAAATTTTGGTTATTTCATGGTTGTTTTCATTGTTTTTTCTCTTTAATGAAGACAGTATAGTCTCCCAATTTTATTAATATATATTATACCATCTCTATTAGTCAAAATCTTTTATCATATGTGGGTTTCTCTGGAGGTCACGTAACCGACTCAATTTTAGCACCGATATGTGGCACATGAGTTGGGACATTATAGGGTTAAAAAAGAAATTTTTTGTAGAGGAAGTGAAAATAGAATTATATATCATGAATATGAGTCCATGTATAACAATTGGAGAATGTATACAAGATGATCTCTTATCAAGAAAGAAGGTATGAATCGACCATTTATGAGACCTTGGTTGCTTGGAATATATATATATATATGATAATGTAAGGGAAAATATTGATGTTATGTCCAAATATCATTTCATTATTTTTTAATTTTCTGAGGAGTTTGGTATCACTTATGGGATGGAAATAACATAATCATTAAACTCTATTGTGTTATATTTAATGAGGATGTAACATAAAAGACTATAATGTACTTAAAGTTGATAGTGGGAATAAATAATTATAGTGATTTGAAAAAATATAGAATAAATACGTACATGAGTTTGTGACCCCAAAACTAGTGGATTATACACCTCAATGTACAGTTTAGGAGATCAGAAAGGGTGAGGAGACCTACAAGGATTCATTAATCATCCTTATATTATCTGTTATTGACTAATAGTGGAGAACCATATTGTTTTGAAGAGGAAATCCTGTTGAAGGTGTCAAAGATGTAGGACCTAGCTATAAAGGAGGATATTTCATCACTACATGATATCAATACCTAAGAGTTGATATAATTTCCAAAGGGACATCATTATAAAATAAATGGGTATATGAACTCATTGATGAAAATTAAAGTAAGAGGAGTTATAAGGCAAGGCTGGTGGTGAAATTTTCTTAACATAAAGAATTTATGAACTTCACAAAAATTTCATCACCTGTAGTGAATATCAGAACCATTTAGGTGGTTATTAGATATAACTAATTTAGAACATTTTTTATAATGCAATACCATTTATCATCATTTAAAAAAGTGATAAAGGGATCACCTTTATCATTTGAATCTAAAAGTGATAATTAGAAATCACCCTTGATAGTACTTTTTTTATTATTGATATAATTCACTTTTTAGAGCTAATAAAGGGAATAATTTATCACATCCATTTTATAAATGATTAAAGGTATATTTTATAAATAAATTATATATCATTGAATATATTTATATATTAGTATATAAAAATATTTATACTAATGTAAATATAATACATTTATTTAAATATGATTTATATAATACTAAATATTAATGTACACTGAATACATAAGATATTTGGTGAAAAATGTCTTATAAATAATGAAAAATAGATATTAAATAATACATTTATAATTAGTATTGACTAATAGACATCCAATAATAATTGGAAGACATAAAAATTCAATAAATTAATAAACAATCAATGATAATTTGAAAAACATGACTTGAACTTCAATCAATAATAAATTTTGATCCTAGCTTACATTTGGGATCTATCACATATAAAAGAAATGTTTGAGAAAAAAAATCTATGTTAAGGGAACATTGTGGACCCTAGTCATAATTATATTGGGGTCAAATGGGCCACAGTACCCGCAATACTATGTTTTTTTTGTCAGGATGCCTTATTTTTTGAACATTTGATAGAATTTTAGCCTCTTTTGAGGGGTTCTTTGTTATTTTTTGTATAGACTAAATATTTTCTTATGTATTATAATCGTATAGATTTTATTGTGTCCAAATTTAAATATTATATATATTTTAGTGTGATTTATAATTAAATATATTCATATATTCATAATTTTACTTTTAATAAACATATTATACAATTAAAATTTTAAAAATATTTATTTGAAAATGTATTGTTAAAAATTTAAACCATATGAAAAAAAATATTTATTATAAATTTATTTAAAAATAAAAAATATCAATTTTATTGATCTTATAAAAATGATTAATATATATATATCTAGAAAAGTAATTTCAATATATAATTATGTGTGTGTCGATAAAATAAATATATTTATTTGTATATTATAATATATATAAATAAATACATATTTGTAAATATTCTTGTGTGTATGTGAGAAATATAAATATGTACCTTTGTGAGAATATATGTGCGTGTATGTGTGTCCGTGTGTGTGTATCAATATTTTGTAAATAGATCATATATAAATGTTTTCTATAAATATATCATTATCATTAAATATAATATATATAAATTTTTATAATAAAATTTTTATAAATACATTATAAAAAATTTATATCTAAATTTTGAAGTATGTACAAATGTGATTTAAATTTTTATGTAAATATACCATATACAGACATATGTTTAAAATTTATTTTAAAATAATTATATAATTGTTTATAATTATATTAGTAAATATTAATATAAAACTAATTATATATATATAAATAGATATATCATAAAATATTATACAAATCATGATAGTGTGGTGGGAAAGGCGTTAGGAATTTAAAAAAAATAGTTCATAGGTTTGATTCCATGCGTGAGAAAAGTTGAAGGGCCTGAAAAGTGCTGATAGAGGGTTTGGAAAGTAATTATAATGGGATTGGGCTCATTTAAGGCTACATAATGGGAACATAGGGGTAATGTAGCATAGATAAAGGGGATTAGAAAACTGATAAAAGAGGAGAAATGTTTTATGATATTTTTTTCAAAGTATTTTCTGAATTTTATCAGTGGAAAAAAGGAAATGAAAAAGGGTTCTTTATCAAAAACGATTTAATATAGATAAAGGTCATGGGAATTTTAAGGTGATTAGAATGTCAGTTCTTTTTTTTGTGCTGATAAATATCATTTCTAGTGATATCAAAATCATGGATTTTAGTAGCGATTTTTTGCATTTGAGAATTTATATCTTGAGAAGCTTAATGTAAAGAACACTTTTCAGAATAGAGATCTAGTGTTTGATGAAAATATACAACATCCAGGAGAATATGTAGTGTCAGGAAAGAAATACCTATTATGAAAACTTCGGAATAGCCCAATTGGTTTGTAGACACCCAGACAAAAAAAATATGTTTCATGCATTCATGAGAAAAGATTCATACAATTTATTTGGTATAGATAAACACTACTATTATAATAGAGAATATTCTTTTTGATACTTAGGTTAGAATTTAGGTAAAAAAAAACTTGAATTGAAAATCTTAACCTTTGTTAACAATTATGAATGTAGCCATATGTTTCGCTATTTCAAGTAATCACTACATTAGAATCCCTAACCTTACATTATGATATTGATTCATGAGGATCATCAATGTGTTTTTAATATTTTGGGGGAAAAATATTTCACAATATAATCCCCATATCATCAATTCACCATTGAAGTTAAAAATACTCAACATATATTGTAAATACAATGGAATTGAGAAATATATACTTTATATGTTATGAAATATTATAGTTATTCTAAATATGATAACCTAGTCGTAAAGAATGTAGTTGAAAACAAAGTAGAGTTAATCAAAAAATTATATAGCAAATTCATATATAATATTATACCGATTACAAACTCATTATTATCAGGTATCATGAAATGAGTATTATATTTTATTGATTTAGTATTTGTATTTACAAACATTATATTTCAATAACTATATGATATTCAGTATATGCATAATTCCAATTATTTTGTATGAATACATAAATTTTATAACTTGTGTTTAATTATATACATACCACTTATTGAAAAATTAAATCAATGATGGTTATATGGAAATAATATTGCCTGTTTATTGTTGAGGGGAAATTCTAATGAATAAATCGAAACAAAAATGAAGAACACAATAAAAAAAATTTACCATAGTATTTCCTATTGGAAATATATTTTTCATAATGTATCAATTTAAAACTCCATAACATAAAGAATTAGTATTAAATAATTCCAAGATAAATTTTTTTTAATAGAAGATAAGATAAATTATACATGAAAAAACCATTCTTCAAAATTTTTAGATATTGTTTTCATCATTATATTAAATCATATTTTTATTCTATTGTATTTTAATAATGGAAATTATACAATGTTACATCAAAAATCAAAAAGGAAACCAAGGAACAATATAAATATTTTTCAAAAAAAGTTTTTTTACTTTAATATTAAATTAGTTATAATTAAAATTTTAATTAAAATCAATAAGATAAAAACCAATATATCAGTAAGAGGTATCAAAATAATTTTAGAGAAACAATTTATTTCATCATGAAATGGAACCGTATGTCAAGACATAACCATATTATAGTATAAATCATTTTCGATAAATAATTTTGAAGATGTTATAAAAATGTAAAATTTGTTAAAAATGAAAAGCACAACAATTATAGGCTGTTAATTTTTTAAAAGAATTGAAATTTTCATGAATATAGTAATAAAATATAAATATATACTATTCTCAATTCTCATCTACTAGTAGATATGAAATATTTTTTGCGTCCAATATGTAGTCAAAAGTGACATTGTTGTAGGATTAACAAGTTTGAAAGATGATTGTGGAGTTCAAATGAAATTTATGACCATGACTATGAAAATATATGAACAATTATTACATAGCTTATAAATATAATTTATTTATATACTATAACATAATCTATGGAATATGAATAATAAAGTGTATGATCATTGGTTACACATAATGTATACATACACTTTTTATTGAATAAATCACCTAGATTTTAATTTTTCCAGAAATGAAATACTAGAATTGACTATCACTCTCATCCCATACAGCCCGGTAGGAAAAATTGAAAAATGTGTCAGAAATTATTTGAAATAGATCCCAGTGAATGAATAGTAATGTTTTTTATATTAGTGATAATAAATGGGACATTATTTTTTTTGCAAAAAAATTCTAATAAATGGTTTGCATGAACTCGTTTCATCATTAAAGTAGTGTTTCATAGTGAGTTATTATTCATGATAAAGATCCCTTGTTCAGTAAAAGATAGTTACACATATGAAAATGTTTTAGGTGTTTCATTCATAGTAAAAAACAAATAAGACAACTGTTCATATAAATAGTGTCAAAATATGAACAAATATGATTTTTTTATAAAATAACCAAAAAATATGAACCTATATAAAAATTATTATTTAAAAAAATAATTATATACAATTGAGAAAGAATATAAGCCTTTATATTGAAGTTAAGTTTATTAGTTTTTTATTGAATATGATTTTTTGTGATTTTTTCTTTAAAAATATTAACCGGTTTTAAAAAAATGTCAACCTATATGAAAAAATTAGATTAAAGAAAAAAATTAGGGTTTAGAATATGAAAAATTATGGAAAATATGAACATATATATTTAATTGGAATAAAATATAAAATATATAAACAAAATCTTTGAAGAACATAAAAAATAATCACCTGTATGAATAAAAAATAGGTACCTTTATAGTAAAAAATGCACCGATATGAAAAAAATATGAAAATAAAAGAAAATAAATATAATCATATAAAACATATGATACTATGAAAAACACCAAAATAACCATTACAATATCACTATAATGACCTCAACCATGGGATACACAATTGGTGGATTGAACCCTAGAGAGATAAGAAATCATTCAACAACCAAGATCCCTAATAAAACGACCTAAAACCCCTCCGAAAAAAATAAAACCAATACAGACCATCTAATAATAATAAAAATAAAAAGTAAAATAGTGAAATATCTTTATCTATGGAAGTTACATCCTTACCCACATGTTGATGATATATTTAACATCAACTCATAATATTCAAATTTAACTTCAATTCTGAAATATCAATTCTACTAAAATAGTATAAAATCCATGGAATGTAAATAGAATATGAATACATAAAATTGAATTAAAAAATCATATCATTTAAGAATAAAATTAATTTTTTGGTTTTAATTTAGAAAAAATAATTATGAATTATAAATTTATAAACATACCTAAATATTATGCTTCTTGTTGAAAAAAATAAAAAACATTTTATCTTGTAAAATTGATTTTTACAATTTCAAGAATTTTCATAGAATGTGGAAATCAATGAAAAATTATGAAATAAATAATCTTATATATCACATCATATTCAATAAAATCAACATTATAATGAAAATAAATTTATTTAATTTATTCTTTCTCACAAAAAAATCATGAATAATATGGAATATAAATTCTAGATTCAGGGGTTATGATGGTGATATAGATGAAGAGTACGAGAAATAAATTTCAGATTCATGGATTACAATATCGATATGAAAATAAATTCATTTAATAAATAAGGTGGGAGTTCAATTAAACTTACCCAAAAATTTTGGCAGATGAATAATTTAGTTACATTAGTGATATAGATCATGAATACATGGAGGTTGTTTTTGAGACATCATTTCACAAATATGAACATTTCATTCATGATTTATAAGTATCGTATATTTATATAAGAAATGGTAATTTGGTAAACTAAACATATTGGATATAAATAATCCTACAAAATCCTTTTTAATGGCTATTTTTTTCTTTTATTTAAATGAATAATCGGGAATATGATCCGTCAGTTGTGGGTGGAAAAAAATATGGATACAAATTTGGACAATAATAAATCTCATTTTGACTCAAAAATAATTTATTATCTGAATTTGGAAAAATAAAAATGAATCATTCAAGCATTACAATATCATGATGATTTAATGGTGCATATGGAGTTCCTAATATAATATAAGTATCTGTGTGATTTAATTTAGAAGAAATGGAAATGTCTATTAAATAATTAGAGAAAAATGTACATATTTTAATTTTGAAAAACCTATTAGGTTAAAATTAAAAAAACACCCCAGATAAGAATAGAATAAGAAAATATATTTTAATTATGAAAAATAATATCATAATAGAATAAAAATAATCTTCGAGAAACATATTTATATAAAAGAAAAATGAATTGGAAAAACATAAACATGATAAAGTAATATTATTCTATGTGAATAAAAAAGTAATGTAAAATTTAGTTTGAATATGTTACAACTAGGAACTTCTTCCATCACATACACCACTCTTTAATATGGTTGATGGGTTCTAGACTACCAATTACACCAATTTCCCCGAATACTAGTGGTCGCCTCCTCAAGGTTCACCCGCATGGGTGAAAAGGTCATCACACTAAAGAATGTACCTACATGAAAAAAATGTGAAGGTCACTCATCATTATCACTACTCTAGGCCAATAATGCATAATTACGGAGTTCATATCAAGTAGTCTCCACATTATAAATTTTCACCCTATTGACATGAGTCGTATCATTTATCATTTTTACCATTTAAAAAATTGGGGTGTTACATTTAACCCCTTTAGAGTCTAACGTCTTCATAGTGGGAAAGTGGTACCCTCCATAAGGGGAACCAACATGCATGAATTGGTCATCAAAATAATGAATATACGCATAGGCCATCTTTTGTGAAGGTTACCCATACTGATCACCATTATAGAACATGAATTCTTTAATATAGAGCTCTAATCATGTAGCCTCCTGAAAATAAAGTTAAATATTGTGGACATGATTCATATCATTTCTCCTTTTAACCATTTTACATTATGGGGTGTACAATCACTCCTACATAGAGAAAAACATCCTCATTGTGGACTCTGTATCTCAACGCAGATAGTGTCACTGCACTTTTTTCAGGGTTTCCCATCTGATACCAATGTAACAACTTGGCCCCTCTAACATGAAAACCACCCCGACAGGGCATGGTTGTCAATTCATAGCCTTCTCGGTACCAACTGTCTCTCCACAGACACATGGACCCTCCCTAAGGTCCACCCACATGCTCGAATTGGTCATTAGACTAATGATTATCCCAACAAGACCACACATGTTCTTTCCAGTGTAATTTTTCCTCAATCGACACCCCTTGGGAAATGATCCATAAGGTCAGCTATCCTAGTAACTAATTGAGTCCATGAGAACTTAAATCCCGGGTTATAATTAGGTAGGATATTGAAAATAATGGTTCACCTTGTTGACATGAGTCATATCATTGAGTATTTTAACCCATTATCATTCTGAGGTGTTATAAAACTGAGAAATGTAAATAGAACTGGAGGCATAGGTGAAAGAGGAGGTGGTAGGTGGAGGTGGAGGCAGAGGGAATAGATGAAAAAAGGTATCATTCTAAATAATAATTGATATATTTTTAGGATTTATAAATTCTAATGTGAGACGATATTTCGTAGAACATGGGATTTCAATGATGCAGGGGTGAAAATTTTTAAGAAACCTAATGGTGTTCTCTATAGTTCCATTATGGAGCGGAATTATCTATGGAAGAAAATGTATATGAGGATTCAATGTGCTAGATATTATGGATTGGGAAGAAGGGATGTAGATGGGGAAGAATTTGGGGGCAGAATCATGGTTTTGGAATGCGGAGAATGCAAATTGTTGGGAGAGATCAAGGGGTCGTGATGGGGAGGAGAAAAAATGAGTGGAGGCGCAAAGAAAGAAAAATTTGTGGATGGATCCTGGGCCCAACATAGGGAGGGGGAACAATGAGGGGAGAAGTGGATTGAGAGTCTGAAACATGTAGAGATAATTCTATTGGAAGAGACACCTGATATTGGGGGAATATGAAATAGTATTGATAATGGATATTTTTTAAAAATCCATTTTAATATTTTCTAAAATTCAAATTAATTTACGATATTTTAATAATTCTAAAATTCATAACATGTTTATATAATTTTACTACAGAATTTAACTTAATTTTTTTTAAAGAAAACTGGCAAAAATATTTGTTATAAATAACTTCTTTTTTAATGATAATTATTTAATTTTTATAAATATTCATACAAATTAATTTTTTCATTCAATGTTATTCATTTTAAAATAACATTAATATAAATGTAATTAAATTAATTTTAATTTTGAAAACAAGTAATTTATTAATAAAATTTAAATACGTCGAATATTTTAAATAAATCAAGTTATTAAAAATTGAACTTTTTTAATGAAATAATATGATAAAATTGTTTGAATATTTAAATTTAATATTTATTAATTTTAAAATAAATATGTAGAATATTTTAAATTTAAATAACATTGATAATTAAATTTTTTTAGAATTAATTAATGTTTTCGTATTTTAAAAACAAATTTTTAATGTCATAGGTTTTTAATATATTTCCTTTAATTTGTTTTGAAAATATTCTATAAAGATATCATGTTGTCCCGCTTCCTCAGTCACATTTCATTATTTATTAATGTAATTATTGGAATTTTTTACGAAATTTAATATATTAAAAAATAAAAATTTTATTGTATTCATTTTTTCCGTATAATATTGTACAATTATTTGATTTGGTTAAGATTTATCATATTAAATCATAGTAAATTATTTATTAATAATTGATTTTTATGCATAAAATCTATCAAAACATTAAATGAAAATGATATTCTCTTCAATTATTGGACAGTATCTAGTCAAATCAATTATCAATTACTAAACAATCCATTCATTTAAGATATTATTGCATTAATAATAAATTCTAACTTAAAAAATAAATTATGTACAATTTATTAAATTTATTAAATATTTTTAAATTAATTATTTTTTAAAATAATTTTTCATTTTTTAAACTCCTTTTATTAACTCAATATTATTATACATCAAAATACATATTTAACTACTTTAAAAAATTACTAGTATTTCAACATGTGCATTCACACGACCTAGTTCCGACATAATAATAATAAATATAATCTTAAAATAATATATATAATCTTAATATGTGAAATAAATAAATAAAATTGGATTCTAAAAATACAAATTAAGTGGAAACATTTTTTTTGGAAAATTGAGTTTACCCGTATCTTAAGATTATATATAAATTAAAAAACAGTCAATTTTCATTTTTATCTTATTGAAATGGGAAGAAAATTTTCATTGAACAACCTTGTTAAAGAATATGAATCATAATCAATATCACTATCAAGTAGCAGTTAATTGTTGTCATCATAATTTCAAATGAAATATCTATGAGAAAATATAATGTGATATATATGATAAAGAAAATCATAAGTAGTGATGTTTGAAAATCATAAATAGTGTAAAATTTTTTTCATGATAATTCCAATCATAATCACTATAAATATAGAAAGGGTATAAGAACTATAAAAGAAACATTTATCCATTAATAATAATATTATTAAAGAAACATAAGAAATGTTTCTATATTTTTTAGTTTATTTTCATTATTTTTTTTCTTATATTTGTTTTAAATTTTTTTTCTTAACTAAAATCGAATCAGTAAATAAATTGTATATGAATAGACACTAATAAAAACAAACTTGGTTGCCAACACATATTATTATAATTATACAACTTTATTATAGTTTTCCTATAAAAATAAACATAACCACTTTTATTTTTTAATTATTTTTTTTTATATTAAAATAAATGGAAATGTGTTTGTATTATAATATTTTTAGAATCCTAACCATAAACATGTTCATAATAAAATCATAATCAGAGGAATATGTGTTATGTTTTTGAAAATTTATATCTATTACGATGTATAAGTAGACTTAAGAAGTAGAATATGAATATAATCTTACTTGATAAAAATTATGTATTTATTTTAGTACTTAAGTTAAATAGATTTTCTATAATAATAAGATAAAGAAACTATATTTTTAGGTTATATCTAATAAACTATATGAAATTTCTTATGTATTAGAGTATTATTATACGCCTCACTATAAGCATAAGAAGAACAATGTGATTGTTAATATTGTTAAATATATTAAATATCATATTCAAAATGTTTTTGAATTTCCTTTCAATAATTTTATATATAAAATCATGAGCAAAGACTTAAGTATAATCATACGATAAGACATGAGAACATCATAAAAAATGAACATATGAGAAAATGCATAGAAAAAGAAAACAAAAAATGGGATCATGAACAAATCTAAATCACAAATAAATAATACATTATAAATCACGTGGATTTTGAAAAAATATTCATCATAAATAACTACTATGTAATAAATGAATACATGTTTAGAAATAATTATATATTATAAATATAAATGCAAAGAATTCATACCTGGAAGTAAAATGTTATCCTATTTTTTAGGCTTCATTTTATTTGTTATGGAAGAAAATGGAAATGGATATTGAATATCATATTTTTTAATCAAGAAAAATGAAAATTAATGCCATTATTTCTAGTTTTAGTGGAATTTTCTTTATAAAAATAAAACAAATAATTCATATTCAATAAACAATATACTAATAGATGAAATAGTGTTATGTATTTTAATTTAATTAAAGACACCCAAGATTCCATATTATAATTTAATTCAATATTCCATATTAAGAAAAATCTATTTCACAAGAGATTCTATATTTAAGCTATTTTGATAAAGGTTGAAATCCATCAAATAATGCTAGATTCTCAAAATGGTAGGTTGATTAAGAACATAATAAATCTCAACATTTTTGAAAATTATAAATGAAAAGAAAAATTAGGGGAATAAATTTGTTTCAATATTTCGATTAATATGAATCCACAAACTGTGAATAGTTATTTTGAATAAAAAATTACAAGAATAGATGATTGAATGTATATTAAACACATAATCATAACAAAATTATTTTGAGTTTCTCTAAATAAATATTGAAACCTTTCATAATAAAATACAACCTCATTCAAACCAATTTTATTTTCCCACATTTAGTATATTTTCTTTTACCTTAATAAATTAGTTTTGGGTAAGTTGACATTCAGTTCATAAATTTTTCAAAATGAATAAAAACAATTTTCATCAAGTACCACGTTTCTCTCTATAAAAAATAATTTTATCAAGTTTGTAAATATTATTTTTTTATTTATTGAAAAAACATAGAAATAACAAGATGTATTCAACAATAGAAAAGACAACTAATTTAAAAAACATCAATCAACATGTTCCTCTCAGGTTGAAAAGATTGTAAAAGACTAACCCATAGTCGGTGAATAATTAAATATAGATAAACATCCACTTTATAGTGTAATAAATATATGGTTGAGGTTTTCTTTTTCCGGAATTTCATTCAAGTTCCTTTTTACATTAAACCCTTTTTTTCCAACAGTAATATAAAATTTGGGAGAAAAAAGCTGATAATTTTAAAAAATAACAAAATGAATAAAGATGAAAATTATGTCATGTAAAAATTGAAAGTGAAATTAAATTTACAAGGGTTGGATAAAAATTCATATAATCATGGAATATTTATTTACTAACTAAAAAAAATTCTAATTTCCATCCTTATACAAAACCAAAACCATATTTTGACACCAAAAAAAATCAACCGGAACCCCAAAGCCTAAAATCCTTTGATCACACATATCATATGTCATTTGGGTCCAAAAAGGATGTGGACCAATTCCCATTATATGTATAATTATTTTGTGTAAGAGAACATTTGGGAAAATATATATAAAATAATGATATATAAATTAATTTATTAGTATCTTACTTTTTAATATTATTATAATAGAAGGAGTTGTTTCTCCATATCCATTGAAAAAATTCCCCTAAGAAATCTAGAATATGACACTTTTTTGTATCCACCAGTTCCCTTGTAAGAGAATTAGTATCAATAATGAGTATTTTTTCCTTTTCATTAAAAATATAAAATGAAATGGTTTATCAATGTCATTGTAGATAAAATAAATATTGATCCAGAATATTTTTATAAATAGAAAAAAAATTTATAAGCCTATCCCACAAATACAACAACTTACAAATAACCCCAACAAGAAAAATCACACTCAAGAGTCCTGAAGGTCCCAAACATAGTAGGGATAAAAAAATTAGGATATAAAATATCATATAACTCTAGTACATTCATATCCATTCAAAAAATTATATATTATCTACAAACTAAAATTAATAAATACAATATGAAATATTCATTCACATGTGATATTGATTGAAATATAAATATTTTCAAATTACATATTGTACTATCTACTTAAATGTCTCATATATGAAAATATTTATTAAATTTATCCACTATGATATCATCCTTTAAATATGTTTCAAATCCTTTTTTTTAAATATAAATAAAATAAACATCACATATTTTGTTGAACTGTTTACTAAAAATGATAAATTTGGTAAACATCATTGAATAAATTATGTAATATATAATAACTAAAGTGTGTGTAAACTTTTATAAAAAAAATATTGTATAACATATGAATTATGATAAATGGAAATGTATAATGGATCCTATATATTTTTCTGAAATTAATTTTTAAATAGTTTAACTTTCGAATTCCAGAGAAACTACTATTTTTTTCAAAGATGATATTCAGGTCATTAATTTTTAATTAAATAAGTGATTAAACTTTAAAGTAAAATAATTTATGTTTTAATAATGCTGAACATCAATAAAAATATGGATATATAAAATATAATGTATAATATTAAAATTCTGATTATGTAAATACTATAGGATTTTATAATATTTAAATTGGGCTATAATTAATGATTATAGAAATAGTTGAGTCTTAGGAGAAAGTATACATAGTTCTCATATTCTGTTTCATTAAAACAATTACAGAGGAAAAAAGTAAATCATTAGAAATTGAAATTATTCACATATATAGGGTAGTGTAATGTTATAATAAAATGTTTGTAATATATTGAATTTTAAAAAGTATTAAGATGAAAAAATGTGATGTCAATGAAATCAAATAATTTTTTATTTAAAATAGTTATTTCAGTAACACACACTCCTATGTGTCATGATATTCCATAATCTATATTAAGTAGATATAGGCTAGCTAATAAGGAACTCTTCAACAAAAACATTAAATTTTCAGGAGTACATAATTGATTTTTTTATTTCGTATCATGTTTCCTGAGAATAGATTAAATAAAAATAGAGAGTGATATATAAGGGGATAGTTAAAAAGAATAATTTATGAGTATATGAAAAAAAATTCAAAATGATAAATAAAATAAATTTTTTAAATATGCCTATTTTTTTAAATAAATTGAAATAATTTATACAAATAGATAAGAAATTTATTGATTTATGAAAATGGAAAGGATTTTTTAAATAATTGAAATGTAATTGAGATAATTTAATAAAACCAAAGAGTATGTTTTCATTTTATAAGGAAAAATAAAATGAAATAGATAGTAATTAACAAACCTTCTTCCTTCCCCTACTATACATTAATGTTATGTATCCAAAACTATGTATTATGTTATATAAATTAAGAATCCTGACTATAGGTATCTATAAAAAAAATGTCATCATGTAAATTTATTTTACTACAATAAAGGAATATTGTTTTAATAAAATAGTATTATTTCATGATTAAAATAAAAAATAATATTAAAAAATAATTTCAATATGATGGATTTTATAAGGATTAAAACACAATTATGATATTCAACAACGATAAAATATATCATAAAATGAAATATGAAAAATAAGAAAATATTTTTCATATAGTTATTGAATAAGAAAGTGAATATCATGTACATTAATAATTGTTTCACAAAGCATACCATGGTACATGAATATAAAATCATGAGTATAAAATCAATTCATATTCCAAACCATAGAGAGAATGCTTTTACAAAAATTTGGTATCCATTTCCCAGAATGAGTATAATGAATATAACAGAAAACCTATATGCATTTGTAGAGTTTTTTCATAGATTTATATTAATGATGATATATTATAGGTTATTTGAGAACAGTGAAATGATAAAAAAATCATATTATTAGTAGAAAACTATCTATAAATTAAAATTTAACAATATATAAATAATAAAGGGAAGATAGTGAAAAACAAATTATCATAGGAAAAAGTAGTTGGACTAATATGAGAATATAAGGAAAAGATTAACGATATAATATTTAACCTAAAAAATTAATTCATAAATATGTAAAAAATATATGCATTATTTTAATCATAATAACTTATTCTACATTAAAAAAAATGATATTTAACAAAAATACTTAGAAAAGGGTGGTATTGTTTGAGATACCAAAAATAACTATATTAAACATAATAAAGTTAAACCTAAAATTAGTAAATAAAAAATATCTAATATTTTACTTGATGATTTTCAATATTAAACATAACAATATATAATATTAATAATTTTCAATATTTGGTATGAAAAATAATAATTTTTAATGAAAATTCATTGAATCAATGTAACATAACAATAATCAAAATCAATGAGGTAAGGGAAAAATAACAACTATTTATACCAAATTGAATGAAATAAATAATATCAAAAGAAATATTTTGGATTATAAAACTAAATCCATGAGTTTATTTATATGTTGTCTCATTTTCAAATTATTTTAATCTTGAAACAATGGTATACACACACATAGTTAAAAATAGCTATATTTTGTCTAAACATGTTATAATGAGGAAATATTTATTGGAAGGTTTAAAGAGTAAAGACCATAAATATTCATAGGCAAATAGAAATCAATCCGTGATATAAATGAATATGAATAAATATTGGAATGAGCCCCACAGAATAGAAATTAGGATTCTAATTATTCATCAAAATTATAGTAATAAATTATGACAAAAATATCATGATCCGCCCTCAGGGTCCGTGCCGTGACTACCCCAAGCCCGCCTTCCATAGGCCAGGGGCTGGCGACTAGCACCAAGGCGTAAATCCCAATAAAAAGGGAAGGCATTGCCTTTGAAAAGTAAACATGCACCATAGAGTAAGCAAGCGGAAAAGTAATCACTAAGTAAAAACGGTACAAGCTGTGCTGAAAGTAAAAGGGGCCGGAAATACAAGCCCAACTGTAAAGTACAACTGAAAGGAAAAACTACAGCGTCGAGCCGTCCTCTATTTGTCACGACCCGCCCTCAGGGTCCGTGCCGTGACTACCCCAAGCCCACCTTCCATAGGCCAGGGGCTGGCGACTAGCACCAAGGCGTAAATCCCAACAAAAAGGGAAGACATTGCCTTTGAAAAGTAAACAAGCACCACAGAGTAAGCAAGCAGAAAAGTAATCACTAAGTAAAAACGGTACAAGATGTGCTGAAAGTAAAAGGGGCCGGAAATACAAGCCCAACTGTAAAGTACAACTGAAAGGAAAAACTGCAGCGTTGAGCTATCCTCTGAAAGTCCCACCTGAAGGGTGGGTACAGATAGCCTCCACTGCTCCTCGGGTCCACCTGACCGCTCCGAGTACGTCCCGCCCAGTGGTCCACCTCCAGGTACCGTCCTACTCCGCACGCCTCCACCACGATCAGTGCTGTCCGTCATCTGCAACCAACACAACGTAGTGCGGGAAAAGCCCGTGCAGGGGTGAGTATAAGCTACTCAGTAGGGACCCCGAGACCCCCGAAGGTCTCCTGAAATCCACAAAGGATAATCCACAAAGGAAAGATACAATCACGAAGTAACATCTGACACGGCTTAGGTATATGCCCATACATATACCTAAGTCATCAATTCCCATTCGGTTCCAACGTCCGAGCCCAAGCACAAACCAGTCCACACAGGAAAGAAAACGTATACCCACACAGGATAGAACAACACAATCCACAAAGGAGAGTAAATAGTAAATCCACACAGGATAGCTCAACACAATCCACAAAAGAGAGGAACACAAGATTCAGCTCACACATGTATACTTCTTCAGATGACGATAAAGATGATCACTGATCCATCTAAGTCGTCGGACCCATGAAGGATCGATAGGTACTAACCCCCCCAGTGACCCACACAGGATCGGGCCCACACAGGACCTGTAGGCGCTGGCTCACACAGAACCACTGAGCGCGGACCCACACAGGATCAGACCCACATAGGATCGGGCCCACACAGGACCGGGCCCACACATGACCTGTAGCACTGATCCACGGAGGATCGCTGAGTGCAGTAGTCATCGCAGTCCACTGAGGATCTCTGCATAGTCGTCGCCGCAGTCCACTTAGGATCTCTGCACGGTCGTCGTCGGAGTCCACAGAGGATCTCTGCACAGTCGTCACTGTCGAAGTAGCAGTCGCAGCCAGCACTAGGGTTCCCGCACACAACAAGCTCGTTCGGGAGGGTCCGCTCCACTAGCCGAGAGCCTGATACATCAACTGACACAAAGTCCGAAGTTGATGTATCCAAAAGTTCCGTATCGTCAACAGGTACTCAACGTCGTAGACGGCGCGTCAATCGGACGACCGGTCTGAGAGTTATTGGCAGTTGCGTCCCAGGGGCCCGGTTGGTTTTAAGGAAAAACCAACCCAACCACACTCCACCTGCGTCAAAACCTCGGGCGGAGTATGCCAAAAGATCCGTCTCACTTAGAGGAAAACAACAAAGCTGACGGCACGTCAATCGGACGTCCGTGGATCAAGATATGAGCGTTTCCGCTCCGAGGGCCTGGTTGGTTTCGTGCATGAACCAACCCGGCTGAACTCAAAGTATTCCGAAACCTTGAGTACAATATACCGAAACGACCGACTCGATCCAAGGATCGCGTTGCCGCTGACGACGAGTCGATTGGAGGCCCGTAGCTCAAGTTACGGGCATTTGAACGAAGACCGTCCGAAGACGGGGGGTACGGGACCGGGCCGACCCGGGCCGACCCCCCTGGGTCGGCCGAACCGGGTCAACCCGGTCCGAACCGGTCCGACCAGGTCAGACCGGTCTGGCTCGGCCAGCCCGGCCCGGCTCGGCCGAGTGGCCGAGTGGATGACACGGGGGGAGCCGCCACCCCGCGTGACACCCCCGCGGCACCCGCGGGGTGTCGGCCAGGCGACCGGATGCGGCTGAAGCCGCATCCCGGGTGACGCGGGGGTGCCGCCGCCCCCGCGTGCCACCCGCGGGGTGTCTCCTGACGCCTGACGCGACTTCAGCCGCGTCCCGCGAGCACCGCCGCCGCGGCGGCCTCATCCGGCGGCGCGCCGGGCGCCGCCGCCGGCTTCCACGCGCCGCCGGAGTCACTCCGGTGGCCCGTTTTTCTTCCCGTCTGCGCCGTTTCTCCTCCCGGGACTCGTTCTTCAATGCGGGATCGTCAAACATCTGTTGTGGCACGTTCCGTCGTCGCCCGTCAAATCCGCACAAAATGAAGAACGACGGAGGGTCGTCGGGCCGTGTTCGTTTGGCCCGCACCCTCCGCGTTAGGTATAAACAACAGGAGAATTTTTATTCCACACAGGAAACTACAATTTTAATAAAAATTAAAATTGTTCGCAATCCGGTTCTTTATATTTTTAAAGAAACACTTGCAGGAATAATAAAAAAGGGGTAATTCCCAAAATAAATCCCTACCTCGTTGGTCATCGCGCGCGGGCGTTCTTCGCGGAAAAGCTCGTCGCGGAAGAGGGGGATCGTCGCGTCGTCGCGGGAAGGCGTCGCGTCGTCGCGGAATCCGGCGTTGAGTCGGCGAGCACAAATGGTTGGTGATCAGAGATCTGGGCGGGGAAGAATGTCTCGGATGAGAGCGTCGTCAATTTCTGGGTTCGGCGTTCTTCGCGTTCTTCGCGTTCTTCGCGTTCTTTGTAAGGGAGAAGAAGATACAAGGGTCCTCTCAAATCTTCTCAACACGAAAATAACCAGAGGTCGTGCGTTGGCCTTATTTTATTTTTACGCCAACGAATTTGAAAACTGGTTAAGAAACGATTGAATTAATTCGTTGAATTAATTCACGAAAGAAACTGCCCATTTAATTCACGAAATAAACAGCCCAATTAAATGGTCTATTAAGAAATTAAGAAGACGCGTCAGTTGACTTCATAATGACGGGTTTTCGCGGGTTCGTTACTTAGCGGAAAGAAACGGCGGGGCTCGTGCGGGCCCCACCTCACAAATATCCTACCAAGGGGGTAGGATATTTCTGGATAGCATCCTATCCGGATCAACTCAGTTTAAGCCGCTTTTAAGTGGCTTCAAGTGGCTTCAAAGTGGCTTAAGTGAAATAAAATAAAGTTGTCGAAAAATTATTTTATTTCTTAAGTTTAAGCCCGAAAATTAAAAACCACACCCGAGCAAACGCAACTCCGGAAGAGGCATTTCTAAGCGAATACCGGCACTGTGATTTCATCGGTGCCTTCAGAATTTGATTCCGGGCACCGGTTCAAAAGTTAGAAAAACCCGCTCCTCCGTTCACTGAACGTACCCGAGCCAAACTTTGGAAAATGATTCCGGGCACACCGGGCCTCGGAATCAGGTGCCGTCAGAAACCGCGTTCTTGAAAAATTCCAAAGAAAATTAAGGAAAAAATTTCCTTGAAATTTACGGGTCTTTACATTACTCCCACCTCAGGGATTTACGTCCCCGTAAAGATACATCATAAACTAGGGAAACAAATGTGGGTACTGAGCACGCATCTGAGCCTCCCGCTCCCATGTGCTCTCCTGGAGGTTCCCGTGCTTCCATCTGATGCGCACAAGAGGAATCGATCGCCCACACAGGACCCGCTCCTGTCGATCCTCTATCTCCACCGGGACCTCCGCAAAAGTCGCCCCATCATCCACGTCTAGCTCCCCATAGTCAATGATGTGCGTCGGGTCATGCACGTATCTCCTCAGCTGAGATACGTGGAAGACGTCGTGCACCCGGTGCAACTGAGGTGGCAGAGCCAGGCGATAAGCCACCTCGCCAATCCTACTGGGGACCTGGAAAGGCCCGATGAAGCGTGGAGACAACTTGCCACCTAGGCCAAATTTCCGCAAACCACGTCGAGGTGAGACCCGCAAGAAGACGTGGTCGCCATCCTCGAACTCTAGTGGCCTCCGCCTCCTGTCAGCATATGACTTCTGCCAGCTCTGTGCTGTCCTCATCCGCTCCTGGATGACCTGGACCTTCTCTGTCGTGGTCCGGACCATTTTGGTCCCACAAGTGCTGACTCCCCAGGGTCTGTCCAGCACAAAGGAGATATGCAAGGCCTGCCGTACAACGCCTCGTATGGTACCATACCGATGGTGGAGTGGTAGCTGTTGTTGTACGAAAACTCCACCAAGGGTAGGTGGTCCTCCCAACTGCGACCAAAGTCGAGGACACATGCGCGGAGAATGTCCTCGAGAGTCTGAATGGTTCTCTCTGTCTGACCATCCATCTGAGGGTGAAAGGCGGTGCTCAGACGTAGTCGCGTCCCGAACGCCTCCTGCAACCCCTTCCAAATCCAGGAAGTAAAGCGAGCATCCCGATCGGAGACGATAGTCGATGGCACACCATGAATCCGTACAATCTCCTGGACGTAGAGACGCCCCAAGCTCTCCACTGAGCCCTGCTCTGGAATGGGTAAGAAGTGTGCCGACTTGGTGAGTCGGTCAACAATCACCCAAATAGAGTCGTGACCTCTGGAAGTGCGTGGAAGTCCAGTCACGAAGTCCATATATATCCCATCCCACTTCCACTCTGGAACCTCCAAGGGCTGTACCAAGCCTGCTGGTACCTGGTGCTCTGCCTTCACCTGCTGGCAGGTGAGGCACCGCGAAACGAACTCTGCCACAGCCTTCTTCATGCCCGGCCACCAGTGCTGTCGTCTGAGATCCTGGTACATCTTCACCACTCCAGGATGTACAGCCAAAGGAGAAGTGTGGAACTCTCTCATCACCTTCTCTCGTAAAGTGACTGGTACCAAGTTACGTCCTCTGAAAAGGACATCGTGCTCTACTCCAAGGGATAAACCATCAGGTGTCTGTCTCGAGGATATCTGTGCACGCCGTGTCTCACAGTCATCATCCCCACGCTGTGCCTCTCTGAACCGCTATAGAAGTGGAGGAGATACTGTGAGAGAATGAAGGAAGGTTGCTCTGTCTCTATCCACGAAGGATATCTGCAAAGCGGCTAGCTGCTCTGTCGCCTCCTCAAGTAGGTGGATGCCCAACCTCCTACTGAGGGCATCAGCTACCACGTTCCCCTTCCCAAGAGTATAGACTATCTCAAATCATAGTCCTGGAGGAACTCGAGCCACCGCCGCTGTCTCAGGTTCAGGTCCTTCTGAGAGAAGATGTACCTGAGACTCTGGTGGTCAGAAAAGACTGTAAAGCGCTCTCCCATCAGGTAGTGCCGCCATGTCTTCAGAGCGAAGACCACTGCTGCCAATTCCAGGTCATGGGTAGCGTAGTTCTGCTCATGCGGCCTCAACTGACGTGATCCGTAGGCAATCACGGCCCGCTCCTGTATCAGGACACACCTGAGTCCGGTCCCTGATGCATCGTAGTAGACTACGTATCCAACTCCCTCCTCAGGCAACCTCAAGATAGGTGCGCTGGTCAACCTCTGCCTCATCTCCTGGAAGCTCTGCTGACATCTGTCTGACCAGACAAAGGGTTTTCCCTTCTTCGTCAACGCTGAGAGTGGTGCTGCAACTCTGGAGAAGTCTGGCACAAATCTCCTATAGTATCTGGCTAGGCCCAAGAAACTCCGCACCTCTGTCACGCTCTTGGGTGGCTCCAAAGCCAGCACTGCCTCGATCTTCGCGGGATCCACTGCAACTCCCGCCTCAGAAATGACGTGCCCCAAGAAGTGGACCTCACGTAACCAGAACTGGCACTTCGAGATCTTTCCATAAAGCTGGTGCTCTCGGAGTGTGTCTAGTACAACCCGCAGTTGGTAGGCGTGCTCCTCCTCCGTGGTCGAGTACACCAAAATGTCGTCGATGAAGACCACGACAAATCGATCGAGGTATGGCTGGAAGATCCTGTTCATGAGGCTCATGAACACTGCTGGAGCTTTGGTTACACCGAAAGGCATAACCAAGAACTCATAGTGGCCATACCGACACCTGAAGGCCGTCTTCTGCACATCCTCGTCTCAAACTCTGAGCTGATGATAACCTGACCTGAGGTCTATTTCGAGAACCACCGTGCTCACTTGAGCTGATCGAATAGGTCATCAATCCTCGGTAGCGGATACTTTTTCCTCACAGTCACCTGGTTCAGGCAACGATAGTCGACACACAGTCACAAGCACCCGTCCGCCTTCTTGGCGAACAAAATCGGGGAAGCCCAGGGTGAAACACTGGGTCGGATGAACCCCTTGCCCTGTAAGTCCTCCAACTGCACCCGTAGCTCTCGAAGCTCGGCGGGGGCCATCCGATATTCCGGAGTGGATATCGGGGATTTCCCAGGGTACAGATCAATATAAAAGTCTACCTCTCTGCGAGGAGGTAGCCCTGGAACGTCGTTAGGGAAGACGTCCGCATACTGATCCACCACTATAGAAAAAATGGGACTCCGCACGTCAACTGCTCCCAGGATGAGGCTAGCCAACTGATGAGTGATGGGATGACCTCTCCTCTGTGTGAGTCCATCCAGTGCTACGAAGGCTCCCTTCTCGCCGGTGAAGGTGAACCTGCTCCCATCGGTGCGCACACAACGCACCTTGCGCCTAATGCAGTCAATCTGAGCATGGACCGTAGATAACCAATCCCTGCCCAAGATGACGTCGTAAGGCCTCGACGCCGCTACAAGAAGATCCCAGCCGAAGCTCTCACCTCCTAGAGTAAGCTCACACTGCCGGCACCAGTGTGTAATCGTCGAGTCTGCTCCCGTAGGAGTCTCTAGCCTTAAGGATCGAGCCAACGACTCTGTCGGAATCTCCGAGCTATGAAAAAGGGAAGTGGCTATGAAAGAGTGACTCGCTCTTGTGTCTATCAGAACTTCAGCAAGGGTGGAATAGACACCGATCGTACCTCGAATAATCTCTGGGGCGCCGTGGTCGTAGGCCTCCGCTGCCTGGAGTTGAGCCTATCTCTGCCCGCCTGCCCCCTGTAGTCGGGGCGGGCCTCCTGGTGGTGGTGGTGGCAGAGCCTCAAAGCGTCGCCCACCACCTTCTACTCGGCCAGATCCTCTTCCTCGTCCGCCTCCTCCATGCGGACCGCCACGGTCGACCCTCTGCCTCTGCCTGGGTGGTCCCTCCACCATCTGCTTCCCCTCGGTACGACGGGTCGGGCAGTCACGAGCCATGTGGCCCTGCCCGCCGCACTCGTAGCACTGCCTGCCTCTCGGAAGACTGGCTCCGCGCTGGGTGCCCCGCACAGCTGAGCCAGTGTGCCGAGGTCGTCTGCCAGAAGGTCTGGTCTGCCTGGAACCCTGAGTCATCCGTCGGCTACCAGCTGCCGAAGACTCCGCTACCTGCCACCCTGCGGTAGGTCTCGCTGTGGACTCAGCCAGGAAGCTCTCGATCAAGAGGGCTCTCTCCAGTACTCTTGCCTGGGTCGGTATGCTGAGGGAGATCAGCGATGCCCAGATCTCGTGTCTCAAACCCTGCTCGAAGGTCTGGGCCTGGAAGAAGGGGTCCCGCACCATGTCTGTCGAGTAGCGAGAAAGGTCGGTGAACCTCGCCGCATACTGAGCGAATGTCAAGCTTCCCTGCCGCAGCTGAAGAAGCTCCTGGATGCGCACCGCACAGAGGGTGGCCGGGACGAACTCTGAGCGGAAGAGGCTCTCGAAGTCCGTCCAGATGAGGGAGGCCTCATCATGTACCTGGAGCATCAAGCTCCACCATCGCCCTGCTGCTGCGTGCAGTAGGCTCGCCACGAGGATCACCATGAGGTCTGCTGGTGTCCTCACTAGCCTGAAAACTCGGACGACCGCCTCCAGCCAGTCCTCGGCTGCCTGGGGGTCCGCCTCCCCACGGAACCTGGGTGTTCGCTGGCACTGGAACTCGTGTAGAGCTCCGAGGCATCGTGCGTTGTCAGCTGCCAGTGCTGGAAGCATCGGGGGCTCGACGGGTAAAGGTACCACCGGTGCCTCTGCTGTCAACGGGCCCTGTACCGAGGCCTCATCGCTCGGTGGGATGTCATCGCACTCTACTCTAGGAAACCTAGCTGGCTGCTGTCGTTGGGCCATCCTGAAAAGGAAACAAGTGCCCCACGGTCAGAATAGTATACCTGGTGAGCTGACACAAGTAACCACAAAGAAAACTTGAAACACACATGCAATCAATGTTTTCGTGCATTAAGACGGAAATCAGAAGTCAGGGTCCTGGTGTACGGATACGTCGGCCGCCGCACCAACACTTGACTCCCTGGACTGATAACCACACCCAATACGCTAAACACTATTTCTTCACATAGAAGAAAGATCAGAGTCTGTGGTAGAACCGACCTCCTATGATACCAATTTGTCACGACCCGCCCTCGGGGTCCGTGCCATGACTACCCCAAGACCGTCTTCCATAGGCCAGGGGCTGGTGTACGCATACGTCGGCCGAACCGGGTCAACCCGGTCCGAACCGGTCCGACCGGTCTGGCTCGGCCAGCCCGGCCCGGCTCGGCCGAGCTGCCGAGTGGCCAAGTGGCCGACGCGGGGGGAGCCGTCGCCCCGCGTGACACCCCCGCGGCACCCGCGGGGTGTCGGCCAGGCGACCGTACGCGGCTAAATCCGCGTCCCGGGTGACGCAGGGGGTGCTGCCGCCCCCACGTGACACCCGTGGGGTGTTTCCTGACGCTGGACGCGGCTTCATCCGCGTCCCGCGAGCACCACTGCCGCGGCCGGTGCCGCGGCGGCCTCGACCGGTGGCGCGCCGGGCGCTGCCGCCAGCTTCCGCAGGCCGCCGGAGTCGCTCCGGTGGCCCGTTTTTCTTCCCGTCTGCGCCGTTGCTCCTCCCGGGACTCGTTCTTCACTGCGGGATCGTCAAACATCTATTGCGGCACGTTCCGTTGTCGCCCGTCAAATCCGCACAAAACGAAGAACGACGGAGGGTCGTCGGGCCGTGTTCGTTTGGCCCGCACCCTCTGCGTTAGGTATAAACAACGGGAGAATTTTTATTCCACATAGGAAACAACAATTTTAATAAAAATTAAAAATGTTCGCAATCCGGTTCATTAACTTTTTAAAGAAACACTTACAGGAATAATAAAAAAAGGGGTAATTCCCAAAATAAATCCCTACCTCGTTGGTCGTCGCGCGCGGGAGTTCTTCGCGGAAAAGCTCGTCGTGGAAGAGGGGGATCGTCGTGTCGTCACGGGAAGGCGTCGCGTCGTCGCGGAATCCGGCGTTGAGTCGGCGAGCTCAAAAGGTTGGTGATCGGAGATCGGGGCGGGGAAGAACGTCTCGGATGGGAGCGTCGTCGATTTCCGGGTTCGGCGTTCTTCACGTTCTTCGCGTTCTTCGCAAGGGAGAAGAAGATACAAGGGTCCTCTCAAATATTCTCAACGCGCAAATAACCAGAGGTCATGCGTTGGCATTATTTTATTATTACGCCAACGAATTTGAAAACTGGTTAAGAAACGACTGAATTAATTCGTTGAATTAATTTACGAAAGAAACTGCCCATTTAATTCACGAAATAACCGCCCAATTAAATGGTCTATTATGAAATTAAGAAAACGCGTCAGTTGACTTCATAATGACGGGTTTTCGCGGGTGCGTTACTTAGCGGAAAGAAACGGCGGGGCTCGTACGGGACCCACCTCACAAATATCCTACCAAGGGGGTAAGATATTTCTGGATAGCATCCTTTTCGGATCAACTCAGTTTAAGCTGCTTTTAAGTGGCTTCAAGTGGCTTCAAAGTGGCTTAAGTGAAATAAAATAAAGTTGTCGAAAAATTATTTTATATCTTAACTTTAAGCCTGAAAATTAAAAACCACACCCGAGCAAACGCAACTCCGGAAGAGGCGTTTCTAAGCGAATACCGGCGCTGCGATTTCATTGGTGCCCTCAGAATTTGATTCTGAGCACTAGTTCAAAAGTTAGAATAACCTACTCGTCCGTTCACTGAATGTACCCGAGCCAAACTTCGGAAAATGATTCCGGGCACACCGTGCCTCGGAATCATGTGTCATCAGAAACTGCGTTCTTGAAAAATTCCAAAGAAAATTAAGGAAAAAAATTTCATTGAAATTTACGGGTCTTTACAAAAAAATAAATTAAATTCCTAAATGTAAAAAATGGAGTAGAGGAAATAGGAATGTACCATTGGTCTTATGACTACAAATGATTTATTTCATTTTTTATTTGAGTGTATTTTGAATTTTTATGACTACCAAGGACCTATAAAGTATTAATAAAAGATATAGAATAAAACATTAAGTTTTTATTTGAAGAAGCTGGTTTATAAAATTTAGAAAATTTACTTCTAATTCATTTGATATTGAAAAATGGCTTGTTGATAATACATATATTGTACAATAAATAGTAAATTTTAAAGAAAAAAAGATTTGGTAAAAAATTTAGATATGTAATGTTATAATAACATACATTGATATTATAAAAAGGATAAATATCATATAATGAACTTTTATAGATCCAATACATTGAAAATAAAGAGATAGTACATTTCATGAAAATTCATTTAGTGAACATATAGGGTAAAATGAAATGAAAATATACTATTACATGAGAAGAGATGAGATTCTTGTCTATTAAAGTTCAACAATATGATATTCAATATTAAAAAATTATAAAAAGATATCATTCAAACATATTTTTTTACAACTATATTGGCACTGCAAATAATTCGTTTTTGGTGAATGAATATCTTTTTGGAAAGAGAAAAATAATGCACAACAAAAATTTTTAGTGTTTCATTTGAAGTATAAGAGAATTCTACAAGAAAAGGTTGGTACATGGAATGAAATTATTATGAATGAATATTTATATAATGAAATATGAAATTACTAAAGGAACATTAAATGATAAATCATTTATCGTGGAACATGATAAGATAAAATATTGAAGAAAATGAGAATATAATTCAGGTTAATGTTATATACAAGTGTCCATGAGTATTGTAATAAAAGGATATAACCAAAAAAATTCATGTGCCATGATGTTGTTGTGTCATGAAGGACTACCAAGTTTTTATTTACATTGAATGTCAGGGAAGGTGTGCTGACTACTATGTCGGGAATGAAGGTCTTGAAATTACCTTATATAAAAAATATAAATAAAATCATAAGCATGAATGGTTGTGATTAGAAGAAGGGGGAGAGAATATAGAAGTAGAGATGTGGTATATATACTATTCAAGCAATTCCGAGGTTGATATAGAGTATTTTAAGGGAGATGGGTAGGGGAGGTGGAGGAAGTGAGGAGCTTTTTATACTTGTGTAAGAAGAATGAAATATTTGTGTTAATTGGGAGGATGAATCCAGAATGTTTGGGGAAGAAAAATGCTGTGTAAAAATTTGAATGGAGATTTTAAAATGCGTAAGACTAAATTTTTTTACTTTTAATAATGTATTAATAATACCCAATATAATTTGATTTTAATTTGTAATTCATTTTTAAATCTAAAATGTAATTAACTCAATATAAAAGAAACATAAATATATTTATTAAAGGATTAACTTAGTATTTTTAAAACCAATAATTTCCTTTTGAACGACATTATATAAAATAATAAACATTAATGATATAATTAATAATTAATTTTATAGAAATATTAAATTAATAGTAATATCAATTTTATATAATTATTAGCCCGAAGTAGTCAAAAAAATTTCTTTAATTGTTAAAATTATTATTAACCCTATTAAATAACTAAAATTATTTAATTACCATTTTAAATAATCATAATGAATGATTAATGTTTATTAATCATATAAAAATAAGAGTTATTACATCATTACCCTAGAAACTCTCATAAATTTTTTTTTATTTTTTATAATGCACCATTTAAGGATAGTTTGTTTTGAACAATTTAAACTTATTTATTTAATGGTATCAATGATAATGAATGAATAGAATCTGTAAATAATATTTTGATGTGTTTTTTTGAAAAAATATTTAAATATTATTACACTAAAGGGATCTATAATCCAAACAATTGTTTAGTATTAAATATCACTATAAATTTCATTATAAATATTCTACATTTTTTTGAAGTGGATTTTTCTATTTTCATTTTTTTTATAAATTGAATTGTATTTTTAAAATATATATACATTATTTTTATGTCTTTATAAATAATTAATTATTTGAAAATATCATAATATATTTTTATATGAATAATAAATTTTTTAAATTTTTTATTATAGTTTTAAAATTTTCATTTTAAAATCAATTTTTCCTTAATTATGAATTGAGTTTGAAATTATTATTTTTTAAAAATAAATATAAATTATTATTTTTATATAGTTAAAAAAATTAATATTTAATGGTAGTTAGGAAACCAATTTTCCAAACAAATAAAAAGTTTATTAATTTTGTAAACAATTTTCAATTTTTTAGACCTATAAATTTTTTTTCCTATTTTTTATTAATTAATTTATAAAAAATAGTATTTATTGTATAATTATAAAATTATTACATTTTTATGTTTTTTAAATTTAATAGTTAACTATGAAAAAAAATTAAAATATGTATAAAAATTTTATTATTTATTTTTTCTTATTTTATAATATGTTATATTTTTTGAGGAATTGTTAGGTGCATTACAATAGTAAACTGATATGGCTTTAATCATGTTTTTCAAAAATATTAGACAATCACACTTTTTTATTTCTTTCCAAAAAAATGTTAATTATTTTTTAACTAGGTGTGGCATGATCTCTAGAGTATTGGATAGTCTAGAATAGTTTACCCCAAGATGATTATGGTCCATAAGCAAGTGATCTTCTACTACCATCATTCTACCACATGAACACTCCCACTATTATGGTCGATCAATATATTATACCATAGCCTTCAAGCCAGGCAATAACTCCCCCAACCAAAGAACCTCTCCATAATGTGACATTGCATGAATTTATCAACCAATTGATTGACATCATGCTACAACCACCTCCTAGAAATCAATAGTTTTATCACCCTAGAGCTACTATAAACCTCTATATAAGATACTGTAAGAACTCTCTATAGTAATCGACCACACCTCCTTCACCAACCTACCACATGAAGAATTTTCAACATACCATCACTATCACCATCATCCTACCATAGATGAGAGAGTTTACCATTGACGAATGTCACTTATGTCGAAGGAATTTAAAATAAAGAAGAAACCAACATGATCCATTGATACACAATATCGATGTCCCTGATCTTAACTAGTAAAATATGACACATTCCAAACAGTTTCAGATGAAATTAGTGTAGGATAAGTTCCTAGTGTTGAGGTTGAATCAAAAATTTATATTGAAGGCAATTCACATGGATTGAGGATGAAGAATACTGATATTAAAGTGATATTTTCCAAATAAGAAATTGAAGATCTCTAACTAAGTGGTTCTACAAATTGAGGATGTCTAATGCCAAAGTAAGATCGATGGATCATTCAATGATGACCAAGTGGGGTTGGCATGATGGAGAGGATAATAATAAGAATGAAACGTGATGAATAATTTTTAACACTGGTCAAGGATTGATGATGAACAATAATGACTCAAGTAGAAGTTTTCATCAAATCCATCAGAGGAGTAGATGATCAGACAAGATAATATTGAATGGGTGTGATATGCTGACCGAGACACACTTGGAGCATTATTTATTGAACAAGAATATGGTGAACCATGAAAAGATATGAGCTAGATTCAATTTTTATTTATTTTGTAGGATGTATTTTTATTTCAGGGACACGAAGAAGATAGTGGGGGCCTCCAATATCTCAATCACATCAGCTTCAAGGGAAAATGAGGATATAAGAAAGATGTTTGGAAAAATTCTTACATGACTGAATCGATGTGCAACAATAAATTCTTGTACTATCATTCCCCTAATGAAATACCAATCAATGTATAGGCTAGCATCCCCACTGTTCATCATAGTGGACATGAGTCACTAGCTCTTGATCAATGACTACAACATCATCAAGTATCTATGACCTCACCATTCCACCACCATGATAACACCTCTCTAAAACTTTCACACTCGACATCACACATCCATACACTCAACTCAGGAAAAGATCTATTTTAGGCCAGATATTCTAGAATTTATGCCCAAAAAATAATATTTGGACATAAAATTAAGGACCAGATGGACTAATCCTAGATCCCAAAATTCTTAAATTCCATTCCAACTAGTATATGAGATCTACATTACTTACGAAAAGGTATAATAAATGAAAAAAAAGAGAATAATTAGATGTGTAAAGGTTGTTCTATATTAAAATAACATACTGAACAAAAGATATGATGTTTTTTTAAATGAAACCTTGGACATTCACTTGTTACGTGAAAGTAATGTGAGATTTATGTTGAATTATTAAATGTAGATTTAGAAATTCAATACCTATGTGAAGGTAATAAGGAACTAAAGGTTCTGTGAAAATTTACCATAGTATTCCTATAACATCATAATTATCATCTATGATTTTATGAACATGTATGAAGGCAGTAAGAGAGTTTGGAAAGCTACATATATATAACAGGTACTTTGTCTATATACCATGTAATGGTGATGAGGAAATGCATAAGTGAACATTGAAATTTTAAATACTCACATAAAGGTATTTTAATTAACAATGTAAATTTTATTATGAAAATTAATGAGCTATGTAATCATTATTTAAGCTATTATATATTATTGGATTAAAATGTGTGGTCCTTGCAAACATTTTCATGTGATTAATTACATGCGGTCATTTTAGATTTGTTGATATGGCCGATCACTGAGGTGTACATGTGTTCTATAGAAGTTAAGATATTTTGTAAATCCATTTTTATGGTTTATTAGTTGTGAGATTAACTAACTTATAGAATTTTATATTTTAATGAAATGAAATTTAATGATGATCGATATTATGTTTTCAAATGAAAAATAATTTACTCAATGCATATCATGATATATGAAGGTTATTGAGGAAGGGAGGAATCCATGATCACAAGTATATATTCATGTTAAATGAAAATGATTATCATTGATAGAGAAAATAAACATATCACCATTACATTAATATTTTCTATGGTTGTTTCAGTGACCATTTTGTAAATGAAGTCCACCTGTGAGACAAATTGTTCTAATCTATGCTGCATGTTATCTTGTGTTACTATATAGATTCATGTAGTCATGGAGATATTTTTAATATAATTATATACATTATGATTTGGGTAAATAATGGAGTCATAGTTAGTCAAATTTCATGTTAGAAAAACTTTATAAGTCTTTATGCAATTAAATAATAAGATTAAATTTTTAAAAAAATTAATCCACCTAGAGATTTGATGAATTAAGATGAAGAAGGTGATCCATCCAAGATTTATTGAATATTAAATTTTATATAATATTTTCTAATAAATGATTAAACTAGTAATGATATTGTTGTAAATATTTTTTTTCCAAGTCACAAAGAAGATTTAATTTAGAATATTGATTACTAACATCCCTCATGTGAGAGATTTGTGAGGGACTGATACATTACAATATTGCGGGAAGAGGAGTTGAAATAATGAGCCAATGTTATTTTGTGCACATGTGTAGTTGAAATAATTGAGAATAACCTGATCACTAAAGATCTGGTAGGAGTTTTGAGAACAAAATTTTTTTTGTAAGAAACTATTGTTGATATTGATGAATAAGTACATGTGTATGTCTATTAATATGGTATTCACATGAAGGTTGATATATTTCACAAGTGTAATACAATAATAGAGGAACATAAATAGATTTATTATAAATGTGGATAATATTTGAAGAATAATCTTATTATTGGGGTGTCTAAGTAGTTCTCAAAGTATTATGGTTGTGGTGTCTTACTAATCATTGGAAAATTGCAATTGGAGAGTCTGACCAATTGTATGATAATTTTAAAAGGAGTTTCTTAACACTTATGCCTAATTGGTACGGAGAGGTGTGTAATTTAATTTCAAACATTAAAAATAACATATTATTTACTGTCACTTATTATCACTGATAATGAGGTGAGGCATTGAGATATTATTATGTGGATCAAGAACATTAACAACTTCAATAGGTTTAATTTGGAAGAATACGAATTTTTAAATTTTCCATTTATTTACCCCCACCCCAAGTGGTTATCAAAACTTAGAAAATTTATAATACTAGCATAAAATTATAGGTGATTTACGAGAAAATTTAAGAAAAGGAAAATTGATGTTCTATGGGATTTAGATGATGATCATATAAAAGGTGACATGAGATAATGATTTTGAGGGCCCTCAAGAATTTCCATTGAAATGGGAGACCCACAACATAATAAATTTTAAAGGGATTGATCTAGACAACATTCAACCTTATAAAAATGATTATTTTGTGAATAATGATATTGGAAATCATGTTAAATAGATTGTTTAATTGGGTTTCATTACCACGAACCCAAACATTACCCCAATAATTTAATTAATGAAGAAAAGAGAATCATGGAAAATATTTATGGATTAAAGGGTAGAATTTAGTTTGGTAGTGATATAGAAAAATACCTAATTATACTAATAAAATATATATTGGATGATTTTCATAGAGAAGAATTCTTCACAATGGCGTATTTGAATTTTTTTCCCACCTGATATGGAGGAAAGAGAATGTTATTGGGAAAATTTGTCCAGAAACCATTATGGGCATTACAAATAACTTTTTATTCCTTTTAGTTTGAGGAATTCACTTGTCACTTTGCAGGATACATGAATTACTTATTTTGGTATTTTATAAGGGATAAGTTTTTAGTGTTATTTGATTCTATAATGATGTACAAAATGTGATAGAATGAACACCTATTGAAGGTGTAATAATTTATAAAAAATATGATATAAAATGTACTATTTTCAAATAAAAATATATGTTATTTTTGAAGGGGTTATATAGAATATTTCGGGCATATAAGTTTCGTAGAAGGATTTGTGATGGATCAAAAAAATCATGAGAAGGTAAATTGAGACATGAGAAAAAGAATGTAAAGGATGTGAGGGGGATTTATGGATAAATGGGTAAATTAAATGATTACCAAGGATTTTGGATGTATCATAAGACCCCTTGTGATCTTGATTAATAAGTAGTGGTTCAAATAGACAAATGAAAATCAATTAGTATTTGACACACTTAAGAAAGACATGACTACTGCCCTAGTTTTATGCATGTAATATTTTTCCATGGGATTTTCAATTAAGTGTGATGACTCTATTTCAAGAGTTGGAGCTACGTTTACATAGTAAGGGAAGACTATGACCTATTTCAGAGAGGCATGTTTTAAAAATAACATAGAAAAATCAGTATATGAAAAGGATCATGTTTATTTATTTCTTTCAATCAATAAATGGAAACAATATTTGATTTGATATAGGTTTCAGTTATACAAAAATCATTGGATCTTAATTCATTTTCGTAGTGAAAGGTTAGTTTCAATTTATTATCAGTGCTTGCAAGCTGTGTTATAAGATATGATTTTATAGTGATTTACAATCTAGGGAAATTTAATTATGTAGATGATAATCTATTAAGGATGATTTGTGGAGGAGATTATATATACCTAAAAATTTCAGTACCAAATTGGGAGGATTTGGATGTGTGGATAGAATAATTAATGAAATATGTGATTTCGATAGGATTTATCGATACATTACAATATAGTTTTTCAAAAAATGTTGGATAATTTTTTTGAAACTTATTGATCTTCTATAAGAACCGATTGGTTTCTGAAAGCGGGATTGAATGTAATTCAAAACTATTATCAATTTCTTTGGACTGGTATATAATGATCCTTTGATGATATTGGACCAACTATCAATTATCCATATAGAATTCTAGTTTATATCTTCATATTGGAAATATATTATTGATGACTCAATAAATAAGAGATGACAAGTGATAATGATAGGATATTCCAATAATGAAAAATAGGTCAACATGGAACTGTATTATCATGGATTTTGATGATGGTGGTATTGTATCTCCATGGAATTCCTAGAACTAGTTTTTAAATCCCAATGAACTCACTATTAATGTAGTGGAACCATTGTACAATATTCTTTATGAGAACATTTCATGCAATGTATTTATAATAATATTTCACCTTGTAATTTATGCAAACAAATTTAGTGAAGCAATTCTGCCTATCCCTAGTTGTAGAGATTTATTCCCAAACCATATACGTTATCGTGTCTTTTTTTCTTATTATTATTCATTATTTTATATTTTAATCGCATTTAATCTCATTTTTATGATCATTCATAATTATTTCTATGTAGTTTCTATAATAACTACTATCATCCTTTGATTTCAAAATATGAATTTAGATTTATAAAAAAAACAATTGTTATAGAAGAAGATAAGGTCAATATCAATCTCTTTGACATAACATAATTTAGTTAGGGGATTTCACAGATTAGAGAATATGATTTCAAAAAAATATTTACTTGTAACTTCTAGGTGAGAAACTAATAGACACAAAGAAGACAGAGTGGGGGCTACGAGATCTACATTCTATTGGAGTCTTTCACATTGTTATATTCAAAAACATGAAATTTATTATTAAATAGGAGAATATGATGGTTAGGTAGATGAAATTTCTTGCAATTATTTATGAGAATCCTTTTTCATCAAAGAACGTGTACCATCAATCTGAAGACGATTGAATTCCAATGTTATTTTGTGCACATGTGTAGTTGAAAAAATTGAGAATAACCTGATCACTAAAGATCTGGTAGGAGTTTTGAGAACAAATTTTTTTTTGTAAGAAACTATTGTTGATATTGATGAATAAGTACATGTGTATGTCTATTAATATGGTATTCACATGAAGGTTGATATATTTCACAAGTGTAATACAATAATAGAGGAACATAAATAGATTTATTAGAAATGTGGATAATATTTGAAGAATAATCTTATTATTGGGGTGTCTAAGTAGTTCTCAAAGTATTATGGTTGTGGTGTCTTACTAATAATTGGAAAATTGCAATTGGAGAGTCTGACCAATTGTATGATAATTTTAAAAGGAGTTTCTTAACACTTATGCCTAATTGGTACGGAGAGGTGTGTAATTTAATTTCAAACATTAAAAATAACATATTATTTACTGTCACTTATTATCACTGATAATGAGGTGAGGCATTGAGATATTATTATGTGGATCAAGAACATTAACAACTTCAATAGGTTTAATTTGGAAGAATACGAATTTTTAAATTTTCCATTTATTTACCCCCACCCCAAGTGGTTATCAAAACTTAGAAAATTTATAATACTAGCATAAAATTATAGGTGATTTACGAGAAAATTTAAGAAAAGGAAAATTGATGTTCTATGGGATTTAGATGATGATCATATAAAAGGTGACATGAGATAATGATTTTGAGGGCCCTCAAGAATTTCCACTGAAATGGGAGACCCACAACATAATAAATTTTAAAGGGATTGATCTAGACAACATTCAACCTTATAAAAATGCTTATTTTGTGAATAATGATATTGGAAATCATGTTAAATAGATTGTTTAATTGGGTTTCATTACCACGAACCCAAACATTACCCCAATAATTTAATTAATGAAGAAAAGAGAATCATGGAAAATATTTATGGATTAAAGGGTAGAATTTAGTTTGGTAGTGATATAGAAAAATACCTAATTATACTAATAAAATATATATTGGATGATTTTCATAGAGAAGAATTCTTCACAATGGCGTATTTGAATTTTTTTCCCACCTGATATGGAGGAAAGAGAATGTTATTGGGAAAATTTGTCCAGAAACCATTATGGGCATTACAAATAACTTTTTATTCCTTTTAGTTTGAGGAATTCACTTGTCACTTTGCAGGATACATGAATTACTTATTTTGGGATTTTATAAGGGATAAGTTTTTAGTGTTATTTGATTCTATAATGATGTACAAAATGTGATAGAATGAACACCTATTGAAGGTGTAATAATTTATAAAAAATATGATATAAAATGTACTATTTTCAAATAACAATATATGTTATTTTTGAAGGGGTTATATAGAATATTTCGGGCATATAAGTTTCGTAGAAGGATTTGTGATGGATCAAAAAAATCATGAGAAGGTAAATTGAGACATGAGAAAAAGAATGTAAAGGATGTGAGGGGGATTTATGGATAAATGGGTAAATTAAATGATTACCAAGGATTTTGGATGTATCATAAGACCCCTTGTGATCTTGATTAATAAGTAGTGGTTCAAATAGAAAAATGAAAATCAATTAGTATTTGACACACTTAAGAAAGACATGACTACTGCCCTAGTTTTATGCATGTAATATTTTTCCATGGGATTTTCAATTAAGTGTGATGACTCTATTTCAAGAGTTGGAGCTACGTTTACATAGTAATGGAAGACTATGACCTATTTCAGAGAGGCATGTTATAAAAATAACATAGAAAAATCAGTATATGAAAAGGATCATGTTTATTTATTTCTTTCAATCAATAAATGGAAACAATATTTGATTTGATATAGGTTTCAGTTATACAAAAATCATTGGATCTTAATTCATTTTCGTAGTGAAAGGTTAGTTTCAATTTATTATCAGTGCTTGCAAGCTGTGTTATAAGATATGATTTTATAGTGATTTACAATCTAGGGAAATTTAATTATGTAGATGATAATCTATTAAGGATGATTTGTGGAGGAGATTATATATACCTAAAAATTTCAGTACCAAATTGGGAGGATTTGGATGTGTGGATAGAATAATTAATGAAATATGTGATTTCGATAGGATTTATCGATACATTACAATATAGTTTTTCAAAAAATGTTGGATAATTTTTTTGAAACTTATTGATCTTCTATAAGAACCGATTGGTTTCTGAAAGCGGGATTGAATGTAATTCAAAACTATTATCAATTTCTTTGGACTGGTATATAATGATCCTTTGATGATATTGGACCAACTATCAATTATCCATATAGAATTCTAGTTTATATCTTCATATTGGAAATATATTATTTATGACTCAATAAATAAGAGATGACAAGTGATAATGATAGGATATTCCAATAATGAAAAATAGGTCAACATGGAACTGTATTATCATGGATTTTGATGATGGTGGTATTGTATCTCCATGGAATTCCTAGAACTAGTTTTTAAATCCCAATGAACTCACTATTAATGTAGTGGAACCATTGTACAATATTCTTTATGAGAACATTTCATGCAATGTATTTATAATAATATTTCACCTTGTAATTTATGCAAACAAATTTAGTGAAGCAATTCTGCCTATCCCTAGTTGTAGAGATTTATTCCCAAACCATATACGTTATCGTGTCTTTTTTTCTTATTATTATTCATTATTTTATATTTTAATCGCATTTAATCTCATTTTTATGATCATTCATAATTATTTCTATGTAGTTTCTATAATAACTACTATCATCCTTTGATTTCAAAATATGAAGTTAGATTTATAAAAAAAACAATTGTTATAGAAGAAGATAAGGTGAATATCAATCTCTTTGACATAACATAATTTAGTTAGGGGATTTCACAGATTAGAGAATATGATTTTAAAAAAATATTTACTTGTCACTTCTAGGTGAGAAACTAATAGACACAAAGAAGACAGCGTGGGGGCTACAAGATCTACATTCTATTGGAGTCTTTCACATTGTTATATTCAAAAACATGAAATTTATCATTAAATAGGAGAATATGATGGTTAGGTAGATGAAATTTCTTGCAATTATTTATGAGAATCCTTTTTCATCAAAGAACGTGTACCATCAATCTGAAGACGATTGAATGGAATATTTTTACTGATCAGGTCAACGAATTTAACATCATCACAATTCAGTTGTCGTTGGTGGGAATTACACTGGACAATTAGGCATATGATCTTGTTTTACTATCTTTATTACCTACCTGTTGGGATGCCAATGTTACTACTGTGAGTAGTATTTTAGGGAATATAATGTTGGTTATGAAATTGTTTGAGACCTGATCCTCAACGAGTAAATTCCTAAAATAGAATAAAGAAAATTCTCTAGTTATACTCTGAACATTGGAGGAAGAGGAAGATATGTGAAATGAGATAATCATATTGGATGATAAAAATAAAGAGTAAATATATAAGATAAGTAATGGGGTCCTAGTCTTACATGTTGGATTTGTGGGTTGAATTGAAACATTGAAAAGGAGTGTAGAGAAAAATGGAAGGTGCTTAAAACCAATACAATAAACCTGAAAACCAATGGAACTGATGATGCGTTACAGATGGGTATGGGTTTTTACTATAGATTATTGTATTTTAGACTTAGGGGAATATTTTAATATTATATTGGATAACAGTTTCCTAAAAAAATATTTTATGGAAAATTTGGAAAGGTATATCTTAATAGTGATGAATTCTTAAAGATTGTGGGGAAGAAATATTGATAGACTATAGCCAATAGTGGGAGTCTGATTGTTTTTTAGAAGGTAAGGTATATCCCTATACTGAAAAGAAATCTTATTTCTACTTGTAATCTTGATGATTAGGTTTTTACTAACACATTCACTTGTGGTGTATGAAAAAACCATGTAATTATACCTGCAACTTTTGATTTTTTGTGGTTCATTATTTGAAATTTCCCATCAATTAAAAATGTAATAGGTAAATTTTTGGACTTTGTGACTTTTTTAGTTTTCAGTATAGTTGTTAAATGGATTAAAGTGGTTATTTTTATTGATATATTCTTTATTATAGTTAAATGGAGAATCCATGCAGAAATTGAAATTTATTTTCACATTGAGAACAAATAATTGTCTGATTTTATAATTATAATTACTAAAGGGATTTAATTTCTTTTTGAGTTATAATTTAATTATTCAATTTTTAACTATATCCTTAAATTTAATTTTAAATTTAAAGTTCAATTGAGTTAATTTTTATGTGAAATGAAAAATTCGTTTATAGTGTGAATATTGAATAACTAGAATATTTTTTTTCATATATTAATTTAATGATTTTGAAGTTATTTTTTAAAGGGTGAAATTATAATTTTAAATGATTTTATAATTTCAATATTTAATTAAAACAGAATCATGCACTAGGAAAAAATGTGTGTTGTGTATATGTCTCAAATATGAGAAAAGTCATGATGAAGCATGAATTCTTTTCTTGTTGTTGATCCAAATGCTGAAAACATGGTGGATGTATGGATTCGTTACAAAAACAATTTTTGAAACCTAAAGTGTTCCAGAAATCACAACTAAAAATTTTGTTAATGTCAAGAGGCAGAAACACCCTCGTAGAGTGGCAATGAGAGTGATGTTTGGAGAAGGCATGCTTTTATTGCATGAATAAAACACTTCAACCACCCATGAAATTCCATCTAACTCAATCATATTTTTACAAAGGGACGGGGTTGTCTAAAAAAAAACCAAGTGACCATGACTTGTTTGTTGAATCAATAGTGAATAAATGAAAAAAACATTGAAAATGCCTAGATCTATGCACAGACAAAGAACAGAAGCCACACCACATCTCTCGTTTGATCATCCTGATTAATTGAACCACCATCTTACACCAATGTATACTCAAAACTAAATATCTCAAGGAGTATAAATCTAAAATAGTAGTCGATGATAACCTTTTCTATACTAATGATCACTAAACCCAAAAAATAATAGTTCATAATAATAAGACTATATACCATGGTTGAACAAGATTCATGCCCATATCTAGAAGGAAAATCTGAATCCCATGGCACTATAAGATACCAAAATTGGTGAAACACCCAATTTTCACAACCCATTGGAGCCCGAGAAGCTTTTGGTGTCATGACTGGTTGGTTAGAGAATTAAAGAACTCCCAATATCACTTCATTCCCTAAAACTAGATGATGAGAATACTAAAGATCCCTTAAATCAGAAGTAGAGAAACATGATGAAGATCCAAAAATCCATATAAATCAAAGGAAATCAAATTTCAATACAAATACTAAGATCCTTGGTAAATATTCTCTTAAAACGATCACTATGTCTCTCTTTTCCTATAGATCTAAGATCTACCAATTGTAAATTTCACATTAATACCTGCTAAAGAATTATAGAATTCCACCAATGGAGTTGATTAGAACAAAATCCATTAGAACACAATCTAGAGGAAACCTCACCATTGTAGAAGAATATATCACACCACCACTCTGCAAAGGATGTATAATCCAAATATCATAAAGAAAGAGCCACATCACTCACTGGAGAAAAAAAATAGTTTTATGTGAGTAGGGATTTTATTTTTATCCCAATAAGAATATAACTAAATTTAATTATGATTTTTTCTTTCACCTTTGAAATTTTGAAGACAAATTGACCATGGGTTCTTCCAATTTTATTGGTTAGAAGTTCACATATGTGTGAAAAAACTATTGAACGAGGAGAGTAAACACCATAACCTGTATTCAAGTTCCCAATCAATCGAATGAAGAAAATTGAAAATAAATATCAGAGGAAGAACTATTTACTATCCATATTTTGAATCCTAATATATGATGAATGAGGGATGAACATTACATTCCTGATGGATCAACTTGTATGAAAAACCCTAATATCTAGAATCACTATGTAGAAAATACACATACTTGATTGAAAAATATCCAATTATATATAATGACAGAAACAACCTCATTTGTATGAATTCCAACGTATTTGAATGCTCATGCTTCCAAAAACTAATGTTTTAGAATCTTGCGATGGCCCAATATTTTAGAAAATTGGGAAACTCATATCCTCATTTGGAATCCTATTTTAAAAGTCAACTTTCATCCCATTCCTTTGGTTTGGAAAAACCATTGAAAATAAAGATCTTTAGAGATCTCTATATATTTGGTATCCATATACAACTAATATAATTCACACTTCTTAGTTTGTAATTCTAAATGGGTATTTCACCTCATTGTTAGAGTTCAACTATTCTCACAGAGAATTCATTGATAGATGATAATGAACTCCTCAAGGAACACCAAGAGGAATTAACTACCTATTAGGATTTTTTATTGTATTCTTATTATATTTTTAGAGTAAGAGGATATATTATCTATTGGTCCAGGGGAATTCACTGATTCACAAGATGCTTCCTTATTCTAAGATGTTTTTTATCACAAGCATCTCCTGTTGTTTCATATGGTTTTGGTTGTTTATTTTTTTAATAACTCTAATGGTGGATCGTTAGGTGATTAGTGGACGAGCCATGAAGTAATCTCCCACACCTGTGATGAATTCATATTTTCAATAAAAAATGATTCTCAGTTTAATTATTTTTAGGTTATTAGATTTTTAGCTTCGAGGATATTATTATTTTGATTTGTATTTAAATTTTTTTTTTGTATTTAGGATTATTTCACACATAAGAATATTGGGTACTCCAACACTACATAAGATAATTAATAGTGGGGTGAACCTTGATTCATTGGTTATATGAAATTACTATTTTAGGAGAGGACTGATAATACAAGGAATACATTATTTTTCTATTCCAAACTGAAATTTACAAGAAGGGATTATCAAAGAGATTTTCATTGATTAGGGAATGTTGTGGAAGTGAAATTAAATAATGATTCATAGGGAAGTGTGGAGGGTAATGAAATGTTACATTAATATATCTTAAATATTTAATTTTAAAAAAATCCATTGAATCCACTATTTTAAAATTTCTAACCCATTAATTAAGATTTTAATACATCTATAATTCTCTCTTATCAAGAGAAATGTTGATTTCCATTTTAATAAATTTTTCATAGGATGAGAAATCATTTTTTTGAGTTCACTATGACAAGTTTTCATCAAACAAAACTCCATTTCTGGGGAAGTAGAGTGCTTTTGTTTTATTTTTTTAAAAAAATTGTTTCAAATTACTATATATAGTGCTTCCAAGATAACTATTTTTGATCTATATGTTAAGAGAATGATACTCGCTAAACATAAAACTCTAAAATTTAATAAACAAAAGTAAATAGAGTTTTAAACATTCCATTGGATACCTATCCCTAATATTCATATTATTACATAAAAGTTACATTAGGTAGTAAAAAAATGGAAGATAATATTTATCAATTGAATTAATCTTTGAGGGGATTGTATTCACTGAATTTCAACATCAATTACCAACAATTACAATTAAATGGGAAATAAGACTATGAAATCAAAATTGGAATGATGGTTATTCTACCAATTTTTTTTGGATTTTTAAGTGAATATGAAAACATGAATTTGAGAGTGTTTAAAGGTCTATTTAATTTATTTTGAATAAGAGGATTCATTGTGACTCAAATAAGCTAGAAGGATTTTTCCTTCCCACTGAAAGGAAAAACCAAGGTGTTTCTCTATAATCTATAGCTTGTATATGTTACCTCATGTGATGAAATATAGAGGTCCTTACATTATAAATACATAAATTATTCATAGATGGATCAACTAGTAAATTAGATATATAGAATCATGCAAGAAAATTGAGAAAATTTCAATGAGTTTTTTGAAAGGTTCAAGAAACTATCGGCTTCAAGAGAACAAAAAAACTATGGAAAATATCATTTATTATTAGTATTTTACCAAGGATTCATTGAAAATGACCAAAACTAGATAGTTGGCTATTTTAGAGGAGCACTAATTAATATTCACCTACTAAAGTTATAATATTTATTGGGAGAATCTCTCAAAATTCAAAATAATTTTTTAGGATAACTAAAATTAGAGGTTTAAATAAGGTAAAAAATTACAATCACCTTTTAGAAAATAAAAGTGAAGAAGTAATATCTCTTATGAGATATCTATCTATGAAAAACATATAAGAGTCATCACCCACAAGACCCCCTCCAGTCTATCAGCCTTGGTTTTCCCAGTATCATTTAACTGATCGATTCCATCAAGTTCATGATATTAAAATATGTAATTCCATATACCATAAGAAATTAAATAATAAACCATGTGTAAAAAGGATTTGTTGAATAACCTTCCAATCAATTCAGAGTTAGGATCCAATATCCACAATGGTCTCCATTCTAGCAAGCTTCTAAATAGCCTTTCTAGCCCAATGAATTCTAAATAAAGAGTTTCCATCCTTATAAAATCTATATGTAAGGGAATGATTAATAACTTCTATGAAATACAGGTTGAGATAGGTAATGGAATCTCAAAATAGTAAAAAACCTCACTCTTACCCCTCATGAATCAGAGTCTAAGGAATTAAAATGACAATTTTTCCAGATCATAACCACCCTAAATAATCTAGTAAATCAAGGATCACATAAGCTTCTCACTAAACCAATTCCTATTCCCAAATGAAATGCCATCTCCAACACATAAAGTAGAGGCAATGAGATTTAATGAAGTGATGGAACTCCCCTAGAGACCCAAACTAAGAGTGAATAATAACATGAACCTAATGAATCCACCACTGAAAAGTAACTTGATGTCAAATATATGAAGGAACCATCAAACAAAGATAATGTGAAATGAAATATGGAATATAAACATCAAAACTATCATTCTTTTCCAATAAGGATTCAATTTCCAAAGAAAACAATTGAATAATGCTTGTGAAAATAAATCCCAATGGTGTTAAAAAAAATAGATATCAACATACTTATTTGGGAGGTCATCCTTCATAATCCAAGGTATGTAAAATTCATTAAATTCAAGTTCACAGAGAGAAGTTTAATGTGATAAGATTAATATGTAATGTGAAGTTATAATTTTCATTCCCCTATTCCCCAAAAATTCCCCAAAAATGTTGAGATCCACGTATCTTACCTATCCCCTACACTATTCAATTTCTTACTTTTAGCAACACATTGTGTGATTTAGAGCCTCAATTAATGTTTAATGATTTTTACATTATTTTTTTTTCATGTGTGGGAGAACAAAAACCCACCAAATTGGTTCAGAAAAAAACCAATTGTTCCACGCCCTACCTAGTAGGTGTTCTTGAAGATGCCACGGTAAGTCTGTAGGTATACCAATTCCATGCCTACTTCTAAGACCTCAACATGGAAAATGGTAAAGGTAAATACCACTCTCTCGTAATTCTAGGATGACCATTCCTCAACATATTTAAACCATAATAAATTTTAATGAATTTAAAATTTCAATGAATTTTTGTATGAATATAGTGAATTTCAATAACCATGACTCAATGAAATAACCACATGAAGAGAAGTATTTTTTTCTATTATAATAATTTTAATTAACCTTTTCTTATAAGGATGAAATTTAAATTTTTGATGACATAATCAGACTAGGATAATACTTAGAAACACCCAACATAATTGATAAATTTTTTTGAAAATGAACTCAACCTGGATATTGTTTCAAGTATTGAAAAATTATAAGAGATTGATGATAATTCTTTTCATGGGTAACTAAATTATGCTAATAATTTTTCTATCATATATATATAGGTTGAGAACATGGGGAAATATAAACTAAAACCATTCTTATAAAACACCCCTGAATTAGAACTTATGTTTCTACCATAGGATATAAAATATTCATTTTTATGGGAAATGAGAAATTACTAGTCATAAACTCAAATAATTTAGAACCTATCAAAGAACACCGAAATTTGAAAATTCTGAAATATAATTATAGAGACATAGTATGGAAAATATGGTACATCCTATAAATTAAAACTACCACTTAAATGCATAGTATTTTTCTAGAATATGAATACCAAAAAGTGTGATATCCTTAATGGAGGACAAACTAGACTACTCTAGAAGTAGTAAAAAAAGTTTTATAGAGACTTTTAAGATTTTTAATAATATAACCCACCATGGACTCTTAATGGTTGAGCGCCATCTAGATATCCACAAAGAAAACTAGATACAAAATTATGAAAAATTAGAATAATGAATTAGTACCCAAAATTATTCATAATAGTTGTAGAGTCTACTTATATTATATGATGTTGAACAATGTAACGAGAAAATAATATTTCCTTATACCCATTGCAAATAAAATACTATATGGACTATCTAGGAAGAGTCATTATTTATTCTATGAAGTATTTTCTTGTTATTTATAAGTTCCAATAGATCTGGAAGACAAAAAAAAGTCATACATCAGATGCCCTATCAGAATGATTACCAACTGAATGATTACATTTGGTCTCTGAAATTCCTCGAGTACCTTTCAACATTGAATGGTAAGTTTCATATTAGATTGGATTGTGAGCCTGTTATAGATAATCCTTTTTTATTTACTATAAATGGAACTTGTGATTAGAGATTTAGGGGTTTTCTTTCCAAAAAATTTCATATCCACCAATAAGTGATATCCTATGTTTCATATAACATAGATATCACCCTAACAAATGACACAACAACAATGTGGTCACTTTAACTATTGTACTATCTTTTAAAAAAAAATTATTATTATCTTTTAGGGAGTATAATAGATATTTAGTCTCCTTTGAAACATTGATATATTTAATCAATAAATATGAGAAAATCCTATATAAGTGGGATTGATGTTGCTGCTATAAGAGTTTGACCTATAGATTAAGGAAATGAAGGGATATGAAAATATAGTTGTTTTCCACATGAGTCAACTAACTCATATTTTCAAGGGATAACTTGTCCCTAAAACAAATATAGATGATTCATTCCATATAGAGTAATTGTAAAACCTCACCAAAGTTCCCTTATATTCTAGCCTTGAGAGTTTTATATTCATAACAAAGGTACCCTCATTTTACAATCATCGAACTGCTCAATTTAAATCTAAATAAAATTATTATTTTTGTGAGGATCCTTAATTATAGAAAATTTCAAATAAATAATTCAATAGAAATTGTATCTATAAATTTGAAATGAAATTTATTATTTCTTTTTACCATACACTTGCATGTGGATGCCATTTTAGACCTCAATTAATTCATGGTAATTTTTCAGAAGTTGGTTTTTTACAATAAATTTTTAAAAGTATACCTGAACATTGCAAAAAATATCCCAAATTCGAGTTTTTGGGTGTAATTTTTAAAATATATGAGATTTCACAAAAAATATTGAATTTTTGAGATATTTTATCTAAGTGGAGTTGAATTCATAGGGACCTTTTCTATGTCATTTTTATTTTCATACATTTTTATAGGTAGATCATTTTCTATGTAGATTAAAGAAATAGTGACTCAATTTGATGATACAACAACTAGGATTGAGTTTCTAAAATGAAAATTTTTTAATAGGGATGTAATAAAATTCTAAATAATCAGTGACTAAGGAACCAACAATTAGTCCTAGAACCGGGAGGCCTTTATAAAGAAATATGGATTTCCCCACAAAACACCCTATAACTACCATCCATATAAAAATGGATTGGATGAGGTATCTAATAGAGAAGCTATTTTTTAGATAAATTAGTATAGAACAATCACAATGATTACAGTAATGAACTAGAGTATACACTGTGGGCATATAAAACTACCTACAAAACCCCATTATGTGTGTCTCCAGATAGAATTTTTGATGGAAACATTGTCACTTTCCGATTGAGTATTAGCATAAAGCCTTCTAGACTTTTAATAGAGTAAACAAAGAGTTTGGAATGTCAGGAGGGAATAGGAAGCTTTAAATTATGGATGTTGAGGAGATGAGAAGGGAAATATATGAGAACTCACTTCTGTATACGGAGATAGCTCAAAATACTCCTAAAAAATTTATCGAGAAAATATAATTTCATGCAAGAGAAAAAGTGTAATTATTTTCCTCATGGTTGAAGCTCTTCCCTTGTAAGAATTATTCTAAGTGGATTAGGTCACACACAGTAACTAATCTATTTACTTTTATTTCAATTGTGATTCAAGGCCATTCAATGTGAATTGATAATAATATTATAAGTACCATGAGAAATTATAGAAAGAACATATGGAGGAGTTCAAAATATTCCCTACTACTATTAAATAGAAAACTATCAGTTAATATATTTCCCTAATATTGTTCTATTTAACTATTTTATTTTGAATTGTTTTTATAGAATAATATCATGATGGAACTAAATTGGTTGTTTTTCTGAACCAATCATGATTGATAGGGACAAAGTAGTTTTTGGATATAAATTTCATTATTTATGTTTTATATTAAAAAAATTCTAATTTTTTTTTCTAGGAATATGTACATTGTTTATTTAGGTTTTTGTTTTTATATTTTTTAAGTGAAAATAAATAAATCAAAAAAATATTTTTTTTGTTTAGAACATGTTTAAATTGTGTATAGATTTTTAGTTTTCAAAATCATTATGATCAAATTTTTAAAACACACTAATTTTTTTGAACTCTAAGTGATTTTTGAGGATCTTGATCAAAATATTGAAGCTAAAAAGATCAAAAGTATTTTGAAATTTATTTTTTTCTTGATATTTTTTTTTGATTTTCATGATTTTTAACTAGAAATTGAAATCCATAACAACTAGAGACTAATCCATATTTGGATTCCCTCCCTGAGAGGTTTCTAATCCAATTTGACATTATATAACTACCCCCACATCAAGAAAGAGTCTTGGGACTTATTTATAATCTATATATTTTGATTATACTATCTCAAATCTGTGGAATTCATGATACACTTTTAATATGACTATGGAATTTGTTTAACAAAACTATTATTTTACCTTGAGTCATACCTTGAACATTGATAATATTTACACCATTAGATAACCATGAATTTACTTTATGTTTTATGTAGCATTATAATCCAAATTATCTCTTACCTAGACTCACTCTAAAATATAATTGCATGATTAATTCTAGTTTAAGTATTTTTGAAAGGGGAATACAAGTATTTTTTCCCCAGGATGCATTTCATGCAAAGGGGTATATTAGAGATTTGGGTCAATATATTGGGGTATTTTAGAGAATAAAATTGACATTGATAACTTTAATTCACTGTATTATAATTTCATTATAATATAATTCCCCTAAAAATGTAAATAAAATATAAAAAATTAAAATGAGGAGGATTTTAAAACATTAAAGATTCTCATTTCAGTGAATCATGACCATAATCAAAGAAAATTTCATTATCACTATTAATTATTTTGATTGTGAAAAATCATTTCCTCTAATTAATATAAATAATATAGAGAAAATGTATATAAAAAAATAAAAAAGAAGAGGATATTATGATGACACATTCTTTTGATTCATTTCACGATTCATGCCCATTGAATGTAGAGTAAGTTTTGAGTTGTATGTAATATGTTTTGTTGGTGAGATTGACTGAGAGATTTTTCTATTATTTACTTGAAAAATAATTCAATTTATTTAAAGAGTAAAACATTACCTATTCTATTTATGTGTTTTTAAACACTTTACCACCAACCTCAAATCCACTAAATGAACTTTTTGAAGACCTTAGGACTAATTGTATTATTTCTTGATTCATAGTGTGAATAGATGATAATTTTCCAATGTTTATTGTAAATAATAACTTCCAAAGTATGAGAATAACTACAGATTAATATATATTCTTGAGTGAGGAGTGGAAATGCACATGATGAAATGTAGGTCATGAAAAGGTTTTTGAAATGATTTTGAAAGTTGATTTTTTTGTAAATAGGGTAATTTCATGCCTTTAAAATTATGCAGATGTATGAGGAATGACATAAATGTTTTGGAAAAAATAGAAAACTTTTTACTCAATTTCAACTTAATAGTTTATCATTTTTTTCAAGAAAATATTTTCATTTCATTGGTTAGATTTTCTTTGATTTTAGGATTAATTTAAATTCTATTTTGAGTTGTGAAAATTTATAAATAATTGAATAAATTGAATTAAATTATGAAATTTTATGGGAGTGAAATATTTTATGTATTTTTGAGTGGTAAGATCTCATCATCATGAACTTTTTCCTATTTTATTTTCAATTACCCCAATTAATTAATGAAATATTGGGTAAATATTTGATCTTTGTTAATTTTCGATTATTAGACATAATTACTAAATGGAAAAAAATGATGACCTTTATTGTTATATTAATATTTATAATTAAATTAAAAAGCCATATATATATTGAAATTACTTTTTACACATTGAAATTATAATATTTTGATTCTGGAAATAAACTTATTAATGCGATTTAATTTATTTTTAGTGTTTATTGATTTGCTAATTTTTGAATTAAATCCCTTAATTGAATTTGAAATTGAAAATTTGAGTGAGTAATTTTATTTGAGATATGAAAAATTGGATTAGATTTTGAAAATTTAATGATTCTTATATTAAATTTCAGTTGATTTATTTAATGAATGCATAACTACTTGTTGAAAGGGTGATATTTTTATTTTTATTTTATTTTCATTTTTGAATATAATAAGAAAAAAATCACACACTTGGAAAAAAATTTGTGTGCTATATGTCACTCAAATGTAAATACAGGAATGGTGGAACAGTGACTTCTATTCTTTCAGTTGATCCTACAACTGAAGAAATTGCAATGTTATGAATTTGCTGCATTACACAACCAACAGACCACAATTGTACTAGTGAATACAATTAAAAATTTTGGTAATGTAAAGAAGCAAATGAACCCGTGAAGAGTCACCATTAGATTGATTTTTTGGAAAAGGCATGCATATATAACATGAAAAAAGAGATTGGATAACTTGAAAATTCCATCTAAATCAACCAAATATTGACGAGGGGTTGGAGCTGCCACATTGAAAAACCAAGTGACTTTACCTTGTATGTGGAATTGACCATAGAATTTTTTCCGAAATTCGGCAATGTCATGGATCTACTAAAATCATTAAAAAACATTCAACCACATTTATTATCATGGTTGATAATCCCAATCAATTGTTCCACCCTTTTATACCAATGGATATTTGAAATCGATTCTCATGATGAGGATGAAACCAAACCAGTCATTGACACTAACATTTTCTATAATGAATATCATTGAACCCCATGATAATATCTTAAAAGAAAACGTTGAAAAACCAATCTTGAAGAAGACCTGTTCATGGATATGGATTAAAAACATGAATCCTAAAGAACCTAAAGATACCAACCATGGTGAAATACATGATGGTCCCTAACGATCGATGTGTAAGAATATTTCAGTTCTATTCCTGCTAAACTAGAGAAGACAAGAACATCTGTTCTCACTGTACTCATTCTTAATAGATTGGTAGAATAAATAAGATCCCCAAATTTGATCTCGATATGAACTATGAATACCAGTTATTCCATTAGAATACAAGGAGATGAAGTCTCATTGGAAAAAGTAATCTTGTTGATGGAGATTACCTGAAACCAATTGTCACACATTCCATCACCTTTGGATTTGAGGTTTCCCTATTGTAGAAGTCATGTTCATATCCACCAGAGAATATGAGTGTACCACCAATGGGGAAAACTAGAACTTGATCCCTAAAAACCGAATATTAATAAAATCTCACCATTTTGGAATAATTTGAAATGAAACCACTCGCAAAGGGGTGTAGAATCCTGAACTCACCAAGTAGTTTTCACGCTACCCTTTGAAGGAAAACATGATGATTTAGAAGGAGAGAGTTTAGATATCTCCAAATAAAAAAGAAAATAATATAATTGATATATTTTTTCATTTCATTGGGAAGGTTTGAATATAGTAAGACCATATTTTCTCTCCCACACATAGGTTATAGGTTCACATATGCTTTGAAACATACATGAATGAGTATTGAAGTGTTTATCCATTCAAATTAATATCATTGAGAATCGATCTTGAAGTAAGAACTATTTAATATCCAAATTTGGACTTATATATTAAGAAAAAGGAGGGTTGAATTTTACATTCCTTATAGTTCAATATATATTAAAACTCTACTTAGAGATAATTCCTATGTATCCCAATACAAATACTCAATTGGAGATGTATACAATTATAGATAATGAACTAAGTTGCCTTGGATATCCAAATTCCCATGTATGTGAATGCTCAGACTACCATGAACCAACATTAGAGAATCTTTTACTCCAAAAAAAAAATTCAATAAATTTGGAAATTGATTTCCCTATTTGGTATATCATTTTGATAGTCCTCTTTCCTCTCATTAATTTGGCTTTCCTAAATTTGGGAAGAAAAAGATCATTGGAGATCACTATCAACACAGAGGCCCTATATAGCTGAGATTGTTCTCACTTGATAGTATAAAATTATCTGGGGGTCTTGCATGAATTTTCAAGAGTTTAACTTTTCTAATAGGGACTTCATGTAGTGATGGTGATGAGTTCCTCAATGAAAACCATGAAAAATTCACAAAATATGTGGATTTTTTTATAACTATTTTATATTTTAATTATTGAAAAAGATGAGATGTTATCTTATTGTTTATGGGAATTAACATATTAATGAGACACTCTCTTATTGTCATAGGTTGTTTAATCACTGGATTATGTTTCTGTTCTCTTTAGTTTTTATTATTTCCATTTTTAATAACTCCAGTGATGGTGCACTAGTTGACCATTTTTTGAGAAAAGTAGATATCTACAACCCTATGATGAACAAATTTTTTCCATAAAAAATGATTCTCAATTTACTTCATTGGATGTGTTTGTTTGTGAAAATTTTAATAGATTATAATTTGTATTTTAATTTAAATATTTCATGCAATTTTTTCTGGTTTCACACATCAGAAACATGAAAATTACTTCACATATTATAATAGTTAACATTTGGATGGTTGAAGAGTGATTTGTGGTATATAATCAATATCTCATGCAAGGAAAGAGAATATAGTGATTGTGGTTTTTTTGTTCCAAACTAAAATTTCTAGGGAAGGAAATTAATAGAGATATCTATTTACTAGAGAATAATAGAGAAGTGTAATTGAATAATGAATCATAGGGGGTGAGGAGACTAATCCATGTTTAGAAAACTAATTTTTAAATATTTAATTTTAATCTAATAAATTGCACCAATTATTTTCAGATATTTAATCCATTATATAATATTTAAACACATCCGCAACATCGACTTTTATGGAGAAAATGAAAACCAAAATTAATTATAATTTTATACATTTTAAAAATTACTTGTTTGTGCACCCCATGATAGGAGCACATCAATAAGGTGGTTAAAGTTATAACTCAGTGAGTAATTAATGGACCATAAAAAATATTGTATAAAATTCTATGTATATGCTTGCAACAAAAAATTCAATTGGGGACTCATAACTACGAAACATTAAGATACACCACATGTGTGAGAGTGGGATTAAGGTGCTCAAAAAAATTAAGGCTATAATATATTAAGTCGTTATGACATGAATTGTGTGAAGATTGTATATTTCTAAATATTTCGAAGATATCATTTTAAAAAAGAGGTATGACACTGAAGGAAGAGAATATGGGATTCGTGCATACTAATTTATTGGGACCTGCAATTGTACATTCCTTTATAGGATCGTAATATTTTCTAAATTTTACTGATGAATTAATGGTAATGATATGATTAAAATTTATGAAAGGAAAATCTGATGTGTTAACATGTTCTAGAAGTGTAAACCCATGGTGGAAAATGATTCAAGATCAAAGAAAAAATACTTAAGTATTGACACTAGTGGAGATTATGGAAGTGATAAGATTATAGAGTTATAATATAATGTTATTATTCAGTTGTAGAAACTATTTTATCCACAAAAAAACCTAATAGTGTATCTAAAAGGATAAAAATGATGCTAAATGAACGTGTTAGTAGTATGGGGATTAACTCAGGGTTATAAAAGACTTTCTGGGAAGAGGTAGTGAACATAGAATCATATCTCATCAATTGGAGTCTATCTCTACTTATGGGAGAATTTAATCCTGAGTATATTTTTTTAGGAAATGATGTAATACTACCTCATTTATCTGTCTTTAGTTTTTTGGTATATGTACATATAAATTCTAATTCAAGGGAAAATCTTGTTGAGAGGTCTTAATACCATTTCTTTATTGGATATGTTGTTGAGGAGGTAGTTTATCACTTATGGAATGTTAATAAAATTATAATCATGAGAAGCCAAAGTATGATATTTAATGAACGTGTCACATAAAAGGACCATCATAAAGTTAATGTTGATAGTGGGAATAAAAAATTTTAGTGCAAAGACAAAGTGGAGCTTTATGGTGTACTTGATCATGTGATATCGAAAACAATGGCCACTACTCCTCTAGTGGAGTAGAATAGATCAATAATAGCGAGGAGGCCTATGTATAAGTATTATTTATACATATATTATCAGTTGTTTAATGACGATGGACAACAAAATTTTGTTTAAAAGGATATCCAGTAGAAGGATTATAACAAGTGGGATATGGATATACATGAGGAGATTGATTCATTGTATGATTACAATACATTGGAACTGACACAATTTAAAAAAGGAAGGAAATAATTGTAGATTAAATGGGTATACCGACTCAAATAAGAACATAATGAAAAGAGAAGGTACATGGAAATGCTAGTGGTTAATGGTTTTCAACAGAAAGAAGTTGTTGAATTCACTAATTTTTTTACTTATTGTGAATCTCACAACCATATAGGTGGTTATTAGTATTCTCTAATATAGATCACATCATATTAAGTGTTACCATTTATTAGTGCTAAAAAAATAACTAATAAAGGGGGTTTCTTTATCATTAATTGCTAAAAGAACTAATAAATAAGAACCACTGTTAGTGCATTTTTAAGCCCTGATAAAGGTATGTTTTTCATAATTTTTATTGCTAATAAATGGAGGCCTTATCAGGGCCATTCTAATGACGATTGAAGTTATATTTGATAAAAAATTATAAATCGTTAAATATATATATTTATATTTATTGATAATTATATAAATAGAATACATTTCTTGAAATAGGATTTATATGATACTAAATATGCATTTTCACTTAATATATATGTTATTTAGTAAAACGTTACTTATAAAATAAATAAAATTTAATATTTTTCAAACTATTATAGATTAATAGAAATTTAAAATTAAATGGATGACATAACACATCAATATATTAATGAACAACCTAAGAAAAGTTGAATACATGATGTGAACATAAAACAACTATAACATTTGATTTAGTGTTTTTCGAGCTCTACCATATATCGAATTAAATATTGAAAAATATATATGATATAGTGAAATTGGAGGACCTGAGTTAGCATTTTAAGGTAAAAAGGCCTAGAAGGCATCCAAAAATGAGTTTTTTCAGGATGCCTTAATTTTTGAACATTTATCGGAATTTCGGCCTCATGTAATGGGGGATATTTTCCTTTTTCTGTGGGGACTAAATATATTCTCAGGTATGAAAATCATGTGGATTTTATTGTGCTTAGATTTTACTATTTTTCATATCATAGTGTTATTTATCATTTAATATATACATATTTTCATACATTCAAATATAATAAATCATTTTTACAAATAAATAGTTAAATATATTTACATAAAAAGGATTTTTTTAAATATATAAACCAGAAGGAAATAAATATTTGATGTTTATTTTATTTAAATTAAAAAAATATCCATTTTATTTACCTTCTAAAAATAAAGTAATATATAATCCTATATAGGTAATAATTTTATAAAAATATGTGTGGGAAAATAAAAAACGATTTATTTAAGTGTATATTATAATATATGAAAAATTAATGTATATATGTAAATATTTGTGTGTGTATTTTAGAAATATAAATTTGTATGTGTGTGTGAAAGTATGTGGGCGTGTGTGTCAATATTATGTAAAAAATCATATATAAATCTATAATTATAAAAAAAAATTATCATTATTTAGTTTATATAAACATATTTATGACAAATAATTATAAATACATTACAAAAAAATATATCAAAATACACAATTATATGTAAATATGTATAAAATTTACATGTAAAATAAAAATTTATATACAAATTATTAAATATATTTAAAAATAATTATATAAAGGTATATAATTATATGAATATATATTTCAATATAAATAAATTATGTATATATATATAAATTACATATATATCATAACATATTATACAAATCATGATGGTGTAGTGGTAGAAGAGTTTGTCCTTGAAAGTAAGGGTTAGGGGTTCAATTATAAACATGATTAAGGTGGAAGGGTGTGAAAATCACTGAAAAAGGATTCAAAAAGCACTAATATAGTTGGTGAGCTCAAGTAAGGATTTGGACTAGGTGAAAAGGGGAACATATCACGAATAAAGGTCCCCATTATCAGTGCTAAAATAACTCTAATAAAGGATCCCTTTATCAACAGTAAGAAAAATCACTGGTAAAGGAGTCCCTTACTAGTGATTTTGTTAGCATTGTTAAAGGTCATCTCTTTTTAAGGGTTGTTATCCTATCAATGCTTTTTGGAACTAAAAAACCCATGTCTAGTGGTTTTAAAATCATGATATGTAGTAGAGATTGTTGAATATGTGGATTTACATATTGAGTATCATGATGTAATGCTCGATTTACTTCATTGATATTTGGATAAGGAAATCAATATATATTAGTTAGAAGGATATGTTGAATCCAAAAAGGAAGACCTGTTGTGAAAACTCCAGAAGAGATTATATGATTTAAAGAAGATAACCAAAAAGTGGAATAATAAGTTTGATGTGATCATGAAATAAAATTCATCCAAATGATCTCTCATAGATCAATGCGGCTATTACAAGTCCTTTGTTGATTTATATATTATATGTATTCTATATGTGGATTAAATTTCATTACAGGACCACGTATGTAGTGGAATGATGATGTAAAAGTGTATATGGATGAGGTGTTCGAGATAAATTCTCATAGAGAAGCTGATAAGATTTTTGGGATGAAGATAAAGAGATATTACACTATCATAACTATGATGTTATCACAGTATGACTATATTGTAAATGTTTTGAGTATATTTGTTATGATAGATGACAAAATAGTTTTTATTCCCTAGGCAATTCCTTTGAAATTGTCAAAGGTGAAATACCAAATATGGAAAAGAAGTAAATTACATAGAGAATGTTCCATAATTATTAGTTATCAGAATCTTTATGTATTTCACATCTTGTAGTTGACTATATATTTCTCAAGGAGTGGGATTTATGGTTAGGTACAAAGTTATCCCTGGAAGACAACATTGGGAAGCTGTGTAGTAGATAATGAGATACCGAAAGGGAATAATGTTAATATCTCTATTCATTGGGAAAGTAAATTCATTGCATAGTTATATGGATTCTAAAATTGGAGGTTATTTCAAAAGTAGCATGAGTAACACAGGTTATTTGATTTCAAATAGAGGAACAACATTGAGATGGATATCTCAGTTGAAGACGGTGATGACTTTATCCACCATATAGTAAGAATACGTTATAATAACATAAGTGAATAATGAGATTTTATTATTGAATAAAGTATTAGACAAGATGCGAAATAAAGAGATATGAGGATTTATTGCACTATGAAAATTATATTGTTACACATCTTATAAAGAACAAAGGGTTTTTTCCCATACAAATCACATTCAGTTGATGTTCTATTTTATTAGAGGTATAAAATGGTAGGCATTGATGATATTGTTGAATATTAATAAAATAAAAAATATAGAATACATTTAAATGAAGTCAATTTTGATAGGAATGTTAAGGTTCTATTGTTCCTCTTTTGGTCTATACTGTTTAATAGAGGATGAAAACTAGGATAAGGGGTAATAATTGAAGATAATTGAAGGGAAAAAATTGGTATTTCAGGAATATTCATCTTGAAATTGAAGCTTTGAATAAAAATCACACACTGGTTGGGGAAGAAGAGGAGGAGATCATATTAAGTAAGCTGTCTAATTAAATAACATTAATGAAGGTCAACATACCAAATCAATCACTATGTTGGAGAATTCTGGAGTTGTGTAGCCCGATCATTAGATGAATTAAGGCAAAAATTTCATGTCCTGAACCAACAAATATTGATTCATAACTACCCCATGTATACCTCCATTGGTCAGAGGATAATGAAAAGTGTTAAAAGAAATAACTAAAATGGTAGTAATTTTCCAAATTATATATATGGACATAAAAAACCATCCACATAATGATATTTTGAGCAATAATATTAAATGATGAAACATATAAATAATAATATATGCATTTAAAACCTATAGGGAATACAAGTGTATGATAGTGTAAACTAAAAAGAAAAAATGAAAAAATTACATGCACAACTAGAAAGTTTTACCATAAAAAACAATAAAATTAAGGTGATGAGGGAGATCTTCTTAAGATCTCCAAGACCTTATTATAATATGCAGTCTAAGGCACAAGGGTTTCCATATGCTCCTCTATAATCACTGTCGACCTATCAATCATCTATATAAGACACAACACATGAGGGAAAATCCCATAAAAGGTTGAGTATATATATACCTAGTAGGAAAAACCTAAATGCTGAAGGGGGACTTTTAGGATACATGATAGAAGTAGGAATCTCAACACATAGTAATATGGAAATGAAAATTAATAAACTCAGATACATTATCATAAAATAAACCTATATAAGAGGGAAAGGGGATCTATATCTCACATCCTAGCCCAATAAAAGTTTCTTAAATCTATTTCAAAGGGTCTATCAATAACACCAAACATATCATGCATATACTATAAAAAGAATCCATTTTTAGCCCCACCTCACCACTATAATACACAATCAAGGGGATAGAGACATTAGGTAGAGAACCAATGCACCATTACAATAGTAGTGTTCTAATATAATTGTAGAGGACCCATTCCTTAACACCACAGGAGGGTTCCTCTCTAGTGGTTGAGGACCCATGCCCTGAATCCATGGGAGAGTTCCACTTTAGTGGTAGATGACCCATACACTGTCTCTGTAGGAGTGTTCCACTCTATATATATGGATATATATAGGACCCATTCCCTGATACTATAGGAGGGTTCCAAACTATGGCTAGAGGACCCACGCCCTCTCCAAGGAGGAGGGCTCCACACTAGTGGTAGAGGACCCATACCCTAACTCCACAGGAGAGTAACACTCAATATGGATAGACAGATTACCCATGACCTTACACCACTGGAGGCTTCTACTCCATAGGTAGAGGGACCTTGCCCTGTCCAAGTAGGGGAGTTCCACTCCAATGATCCTTCATAATCACTTTTGTCACATGTGCAACCTAAAGAATAATCACACAAGGAACATATCATATCATATATAAAAATTAACTATGAATACCACCATATTGTTATATGTGAAAAAGCACTCAAGATAGGCTACTCATAGGACAAAATATGATCCCAACTGATCGAGATATAATAGGTATAAATTTAATAAAAAATGAAGGTAAATGATGTATATGGGGATCCAAAAAATGTGTTGTCCCACTCCACTGCCTGGAAGTTTCCTTCCCTAAAAAATTTATCACTACCCATGTGTCCGTACATGGTGTTTATGTGGACTACATTGCGTGCCATAGCCAGCCGAGGTACTTCCTGTGCTCCTAGCTGTGTCCGTGTACACTGGTCATATACTCTTTCCATGCCCCTGTTTGTACATTCCTAGAGTGCACTCTATGTCACCAGCACTGGGTCACCTGGAATATTGGGGTTCCATATGATGTGTGGTATTTATCTCACCCATAACCCAAGCCACCATAGCCGAGGGGATACACGAAGTTTGTTAATTCGACTATACATCATGTAGTTAGGTTTTACCCAAAATTGTAGAACCACTACCTGTGATCCAACTATGGATTCCCTATTGTCATTTTCTCATAATTCATTATCAAAATCAAAGGTAAAGGATAAAATTTTTTATTTTGGCACTCTAATGGATAAGAATCAGTATTTATAATCCACAGTGGTCTATCGTATGCCCAACATGACTCCTACCAAATCCATTCAGTCTCAGAACCCATATGCTTGAGAAACATTATGCAAAACCTACAATGTCTGGAGCTTTTCCAAAACCATCTTCTCAATAATTTTATGTGAATATTCCATTAAATTTGGGGATCTAATAGCATGGTCCCCATAATCCAATGGTAGAAAATGTGATGAATGATTAAGGAAGAATAAGGAAAAAGAGTGGAAAATTAATGTCAAACTTTCTTGGAAAAAATATAGATTATTGGATATTGGGTGAGAAAATATAGAATAACTAGGTAAAAAATTAAATAACTAATCTAATTTTACAAGGTTTCATGCAAGGGTTCCAATTTGTTGTAGATCAAAGAAATAGATATGATCATTATCTATATTTTTAATCATAAGTAAAGAATACAGAAATGAAAAGTACTATATAGATTTAAATCAGTATTTGGTAAAAAAAATTTCATCCAATGAAGGTGTAAGATCTATTGAGTTCACTAAACAAAAGTTTCCCTTATGTAGTCATTGATCATCACCCTATATTGATCTACCAAAGAAGAACAATGGAGCCTTCTATTAAAGGTCATAAGGTCATGCAGCTAACCCTAATGATCCTGCATCATCATGCATTTGTTTAGGGAATTATATTTTTGGTAATTTAATGAATTAATTAAATAATTATTCAAATCAATCCACTGAATACACCCACTAATGTCCCTTTTATCTGAATATACCAAAAAGACCCACTTTAGGTCGTCCATAGCGTAAACCCTCCATTCCTGAGTCAACTATGGTCTAAATTTTCATTTGAGACTCTGTTTAGGAGATAATATATTATTTCAAAAAGACCATGTTTGTGTGATATAAAATATATTTTATATTTTTATGAAATTAAATATGGGATCAGTGGGACTCAGAATCATGCAATGCCATAGTTCCATGATTAAAAAATTTTCATTTATATATATTTCAATGTCTTAGAAGTAAAATGGGTCTCTATATTATTCGATCCATCAATATTATCTTCATCGAAAAGAAAAAAAATAAATAAAAATGAGGTGGATACTAGGCCTTAATAAGGATCTCCCTCTCTCAAGATCCTTCTCGCATGCTCCCGTTCTACCATAACACACAAAACAAGGGAATGGTCAGTCCACATAGGATCCTCTTGAATTAATCCAAGATATCTAATGGGTGTCCATGAATGTGGCTCTATACTTGATGTTCATTTCTACTTAGTCAATAATGTGCATAGGTTCATGCATGCATCTCCTCAGTTATGACAAATGGAATACATAATACACTCACTCCACTGAAAGATCATGGGAGAGGTGGTAGAAAACCTTTTCAAACCTTCACAATACCACGAATGGGCTGATAAAACATAGGGATAGATTGACACCCCATTAGATCATCATAATCCTCATCATGGGGAGTCTCTCAAGAAAACATGGACTCCCTGCTCAAACTCCAAGGGCCTAAGACATCGATCTTTATAAGATTTATGCCTAATATAAGACTTCCCCATCTAATTCTGGATCACATAGACCTTCTCCATCATTTTATGCACCATCTGTGTCCAAAAAAGAAGTGACTCGCTGATCTCCATCAAACATATGGGTAGCCTACAAGGCCTTCTATATAAGGCCTTAAAAGGATCCATGTCGATTGTAGGTTGATATAAATTATTGTATGGGAACTCAACCAATGGAAAGTCATCCTCATTTCATTAGTCAATGTCTAACAAAAAATTCCATAGCATATCATCTAACAACTAGATTGTTTAATAATTCTTCCCATATGTTTTGGGATGATAGGTTATACTCATCCTCATCTGGGTCCCGAATTCATCCTAGAATCCTCACCACAACCATGAAATAAACCAAACATCATAGTCAGTGATAATAATTAAGGTATCCCATGACGAATAATGATCTATTGTACATACAACTTCCCCAAACTCTTTACCGAAATCTTCTTCTGAATAGAAAGGATGTGCAAGCTCTTCATAAGTTAGTCAACTTTCTCTTGGATATTTTCATTGCCTCCCACTGTCCACATAATCCCAATCAAAATTTTCATGGATATGACATACCAGTTCTACTATGATATCTCAAGAGGATTTAAAAAACCTTGTGGATCCTGGTGCTCAGCCTTCACTAGCTAACAAATGAGGCTCTGAGAGATGAAATCAACCATGTTTGCCTCATTTCATCCCACCAAAATTGATGAAAAAGGTCTGCATACATATTACCATTATTATTATGTACATCCAAAGGAGATCTATGAAACTCTATCATCACCTCCTCCCACATCGTGATTGGGACTACCATCCTTCCATAGAAATTGATGATATGATTCCCTCTTTAAAAAAATCCATCTAGTGAATATTATAAGGATATATTATTATATAAAACCTCATAGTTGATTTCTAAAAACTAGAACACTCCCACATGTTGGAGGATTTGGGGAGTCAACACCATTGAAGGAATAAAATCTTCACCCTCCTCCCTAACTAGGGTCAGTTGTAAAGAATCCAACTGTTTTGATTCATCTTGCACCAAACGAGCTTCAGACTTCTAGAAAAGGGAATATTCCAGCCCATTTCCCTTCCCAGAAGTATAGAAAATCTCAAACCCATAATCGTTCTAGAAATACAAATAGTGGATTTTCCTCATGTTAAAGTATATTTGGGTTAAGACATACCTAATTCACAAATGTTATTGTAAATAAAAAATCACCCTCCCAAAAGATAGTGCATCCACATCTTCACAGTGAAGACTACTGCTGAAAATATTCAATTCATGAGTCATAATGTTATACTTTAGGTCTATCAACTTCCTTTACCCATATGCAATAAATACATGTATTTTCATTAATTTTATGTAAAGCCTTTATCTTGAGTCATCACATCATTCTTAGTACTCCATGCCCTCCTTCGATAGTCTCAAAATCAGGTAACTTGTTAGAATTAGCCTAAACTCCTATAAGGATCTCTAGAACTTCTCAATCCATGTAAATGGATTCCCTTTCCAAATCAGGGTGATCAATGGTGTTACAATCCTAGATAAGTATTCCACAAACCTTTGGTAGTACCCTTCTATGATAAGAAAAACTCTTCACCTCTGACATTCTCTTATGTTGATAATAAGAAATCACTACATCGATCATAATAAAGTCTAAATCTAATCCATTTTTAGAAATGAAATTTCCTAGAAACTGAAACTCATGGATTGATAAATGGCATTTCAAGAGATCAACTTACATTTATTCCCTTGATGAAAATTTAGGATCATTCTCAAGAGATCTTCAGGCATCTCCTCTAACTCCAAGTATATGAGTATTTCATCATTGAAGACAACAACAAATCAGTTAAAGTATGGATGGATTATCCCATCCATCAAAGACATAAACAAATTGGGTGAATTGGTCCCATTTAAATTCATGACAAGGAACTCATATTGTTCATACTGACATTGGAAATACAACTTCTGAATATCATCCTTACAAACTCACAATTGGTGGTATCCAGACATAAGATCAATCTTCGAGAACCATCTCACACATTGCAACTAATAAATGTGGTCATAAACCTTGAAAATAAGTACCTATTACTTATCGTGACCTAATTAATGTGATTATATCCACAAAAATTCACATTCTCTTATCAATATTTTTTTAAAAACAACATTTGAGCTACCTAGTGGAAACATTAGCCTTGATAAAACCCTTCTCTAGAAGAACCACTAATAAAAACCGTGCTTCTTGGAGATCAGTAGGTTTTATCTGATATTATGTTTAAGATATTAGAGTGATAATGGAGTGAAATTGAATTAAAAATCTATCTCCCTCTTCATAGGTATTTCAAAAAAGTTCTTAGAAAATACATCCATAAAATCCTCCATGATTGGAGGAATTTAGATTCCTGAACAACCTATTGTACCAAGGGATACAGTCCCTGAAAAATGGGTAATTATATATGAACTCCTACTAAAAAAAAATCCACTTTTCCTACCATGATATCTTTTTCTCCCAAAAATGAGAATATCATCTTATCAGTGCGAAGGCTTTTGACTCATCTTTGGTAAAATTAAATTTGGGACCAGACTATGAAAAACTGATCCATACCGAGGATGACATAATGAGGTCTCATGGAAATGAATATAATGTACCATGAGAACCTATATCCAAAAATTTATAACTTTATTTGTTGAAAAATAAAAGATACCGAAGAATAATTCCCTATAGGAACCTCTAAACAATGCTGATGGGAAAAAGGCTCAACAGTGAGCTCCATCACTCACACCTAGAGAAAAGAGATGAAAGAATGGATCAAACCTATATCTACTAGTAATAATAAAATATTAGATTAAACATATATTATAACTCTATTCATATGATGTGCTATTGAGTCATTCACATCCATAGACTGAAGCCATCCATGTCCCCAACTCCATGCTCCATGAGCCCGGCCTGGGCTGCCTAGTGGTGGTGGTGGAAGGAGATCATATTGCGGTCCACCACCTAGAGATAATCTTCCTAGAGACATACCTAATCATGTATGGTGCCACCCTAATCTAACATATGTGATCCCATATAACATAAATTCCTCTTGCATGGTGGTTTATCTACTATCTGTATTCTCTCCTCAGCATGTTATGTTGGTAAATCATGCGCCATGTGAACTCACCCAAGACATGAATAACACCACACCTCACTGGGATACCCGTCCCCCCTAATGTTTCCCTATGCCACCTGGCCATATGTTTGACTCTGGTCACGAAATGATCTTCTGTGCTGAGATCCTTTCAAATGGAGCCTACTAGCTACTTCATACGACTTATCTCCATCATACCCACTCCCAACTCTAGTTTCATGGCATACCAATAATATAAATCTCTCCATCACCTCCACCACATCAAACTGTCATGCATAAATAGGAATTCATAGGGGTAACACATTGGCATGGATGCCTCAACAGAGACCATACTCAAACTTCCATGCTCATACATATCTATCTCGAATGATGTTGAGGGAGTCTCATGTAATGTTAGTGAACCATGTGGCATACTCATAAACTATCATTTATACATGTTATAACCCTAGAAGTTTATAATCCTGCACTGACAAAAAGTATGAGGGGTAGTAATCCTCAAAAAGTAAATGCTAGAAGTAAATCCATGAGAGTTTCAAATCCTCATGAAACTACATAACTAGGATCCACTAGTACCCTGATCGTCCATGGAAAAGGATAGCTACTAGTGAAACCACCTGATCAGTAGTTTTCTAAAGAAACCTGAAAATTTGAATCATTAACTCTAGTCAATCCTCCACTGAATGGGGATATTTATCACAACTGATCCTCAGTAGCCTATGGTGTTGTAACTCACAAAGAATTATATGCCTTTATTTATCTTCAACTTGATCTAATTGTACTATATTATAATCTATGGGAAGGGTTTCTACTACCTATTCACTTATAGGAAGTATCACAAAATATAGACCCTAAAATGAGGCCCCATCACCCATCAGATCATGAACATGATCCAAAATCAGTAACTCTACTACCTTTCATCGTAGAGGCATCCTAAAAATATAATCAATATGTACCATGATTTGATGAGAATATATATATGGTGAGTTGACTCATGAAGGATAGCAAAAAAGACCCCATCCTATATGATTCATGTACCAATGTATCTTACTACCAATGTCCCAGTAAGCCGAGTTTAAAATTAGGTGGTCATAGTTTTTATGAGTGGATATATTGGATACTACACCAAAAATGGGTTCCCTAGAATAAAATCAACACTCAAGACACTTTGAGACTATTTCCAAAAATCCCAACCAATCCTCATAAGTGGAAAACAGTAAATTCTATCCCAAAGGAATGGCCAACCTCTCATACAAATCTGTCATGACTCGATCTAGTGGGGTTTATGCTATGAATACCCCAAGCCCACCACTATAGGCTAGGGGCATGAGACAAGTGAAGGAATGAATAATTAAGATGGGATAACATTACCTATGTACCTATATTAACACACACAACCACATCTACAAAAAAGTGTAGAGGAATAATAATAAAAAAGGAAAAATATATAGAATAAACCATGCAGGAAAAACATTAGGGGAATAAAATAGTACAATAGTGTAAAATTAATCGGAGAAAGGGGGGAAATACACTCCCAACTAGAAAGATGTCCCAAATAGAAAAAACTAGAATGCTAATGTGCTGTAAGATCCCGAAACCAGATATCTAACCCCTAAACACCATATGAATTAAAATTAACCAGGGTATCCCTATTATCCTCTGTAATCACAATTGACTTATCTATTATTTACACAAGACACGATTTGTGGGGGAAAATCATATTCATGGGTGAGTATATACATACCCAGTAGGACACCCCGAAAGCCAAAGGGGGTAAGTAAGAGACATGACAGATGTGGAAAGATCAACCCACAGTAAGATCAAAATTAAAATAATAAATATGGATATATAATCATAAAAGAATCCCAGACATGAGAGAAAGGGGATCTTTATGTCACTATCCAGCTAAAGAAAAGAGTCTACCATAAGTTCCAAAGGGTCCATCAATGATGTCTTGCATCTCGTGCTTCTTCCCAAAGAAGAATCCATGTCAAGACCCACCGTACCACTATACCACACACTTTAGGGGACACAAAATATATGTAGATGACCCATTACCTAGTACAATAATTTAGTTCAACTATAATGTTAGAGGACCCTTGCCTTGACTCCACGCGAGGCTTCCACTCAAATTATAGAGGACACATGCCTTAAATCTTTAGGACTATTACCCTACGGTGGTTGAGGACCTGTAAACTGATTCCAAAGGATGGTTCCGATCATGATAGATATATAGAAAGAGGATCTATTCCATGATATAGAAGTTGGATTCCACTCTATGGGTAGAGAACCCATGAACTCTCTTAGTGGGATGCTTCCAATATAGTGGTAGAGTACCCATACACTGACTTTTTAAGATTCTTCCACTCTAGATGGATATATAAAAACCTATTCCGTAAATTTTAATGAGGGTTTCACTATATAGGTAGAAGACTCATGAACTGTTCTAGCAGGAGGGTTCCACTATGATGTTCTCGCATGATCATTACTATTTTTGAGTACAACCCAAAGTAGTCTCAAAATTATAATATTAATTATCATATCATAAATCCCAATAAAATTTCTAACATCACATTATACATGAAACACACTAATGATAGGATACTTTTAGCCCAAAATCAGAGTCCAAATGACAGATATAAGAGGGGTAGAAGATTCTTAAAAAAGGAGGGTGCGTGACATGGAAGGCGAACCACAAAACTTGTGGCCCTACACTACTTCTTAGATGTGTCATTTTCTAGTATGTGTCTCACTACCCTTATAGCCTAAATTTAATTTAAGGGGTCTACATAACTTTCCTTAGAATCCTAGGACCTAATGGTGGTCCTAGTCATGTCTCTATACATTGGCCATGTCTATATACACAGGCCTTGATCGTGTTTTTAAACTCATAGAGTACACGGTGGGTCATCAACACCGGGTCACATAGTGTGTGTGGGTCCTACATTATGTGTGATATCTAGCCCACCTGAAATCTGAACCACTATAGCTAGGGGCCACATAAGATGTGTTTTTAAGACTGCATGATCTTCTCCCCGTAATCCAAAAATGGATTCATTACTACCATTTACTCCATAAAATTGTTGAAAAACTATAGGGAATTCTACAATTAATTTATTTTGTCCCTCTGGTTGTTGGAAATCAATATCTACCCATCCAATATGGTCCGTCGCATTCCATGCACAAATCCCACCATAGTAATTTGGTCATGGATCAAATGCCCACGAGAAACTTCACCCAAAAATAGAAACATATCCCAAAACTATCCCCAAATTTTAATTAAAATAATTATATATAAATCTATAATGAATCTGAGGGTTTGATCACACTTGATCTTTATTGAAAATGTCAAAACATGGTACATGTAGACCAATTCTGATGAACACAAAGAACTATGTGGAGAAATTACAATAAAAAAGGGTGCCACAGTCCAAAAAATCTAGATCATGGAAGATTGAGTAAGAAAACAGGACACAACAATGCAAATAAATTAAATAACTAATTTAATTTGACAAGGGCTCATATGAAAATTATAATTTGACAATGATCAAAATATATAAATGATCATGCTAAATATTTTTAATTAAAAATTGTGGAATTCACAAATAATGAGCCCTACATGGATTCAGATATATCATTGGTGAATAACTATTCAACTAATGAATGATAAATATCCACTACATTCATTACGCCTCAATTCACATTGATCTGATTTTTGATCATCGACCAATCTAAATCCACTAATAAAGATCAATGGTTCCTCCTCTCAACTATCCTAGGATTATCCAGCTAACCCTGGAGGTTAAATATAATGAATCATTTACTGAGGGAATTATATGTAAGTAATTTAATGAATGAATGAATGAATGAAATAATAAATCCACTAAATGCACCAAATAACCTCTGTTTTATCTTATCATCCTACGATGGACAACATTAGGTCATGCCTAGGGTAAACATTTCATTCCAGATTCAATCACAGTATTAGATTTCCTTTTTGAGACTGCATTTTTCACATATTATATTATTTATGAAAAAAAGTGCATGTGATATAAAATAACATTTATAATTTTATAAAATTAATTTTAGGACCATAGGACCTTGGAATATCATAGCTCCTCAGAGTATAGATTCAAAAATATTCCTCGACATATTTAAATGTATTATAAGGAAAAAATAGTGTCTCTACAGAACTATAAGAAGCCCATACTAAATACCCAATATCAAACTTTACTATAATCTGCTGTAATGATGACTTAGTGCTGTACAACTAACTGGTGAGACCCACAATGAACTATATCCATGTAAAATTTTTTGAAATAGAATTATAGAATCTCAGTATTTTGTGATAGCAGTACTGTATCCCTAAAAACTGACTACTAATGGTTCCTATAAAATTACTAAATTTGTGTTTGGTTGGTGGGACAATTTCACTGTATACATTATGAGTTCATTTCAATCATGTGTTTTATTCTGATATTATACCTTCATATTTATACTCTAAAATTTATTGTAGGTATTATTCCACTCTTTAGATGTAGGTATTATTCTTGAACCATGTAAATATTTATATCCATTTTTTTCATCATTATTTTATTTTTTTCTCCTTTCTAATCTCATATTTTATATCATTCATCTTAGTTTTTTTATTGTTACTCTATAACATTATCATTCTTATCTTGTTGGAGGAAACTTGGGGTACTTTAAAAACTGTAAAAATCTAATGGGTTGTGTTTAATAGATGATATTTTTTCATTTATTCATACATTGTATGATTCCAAAAATTTATAGACATAACAATTGCTTCCATTTATCTTTATTATTTAGAGGAAAAACATTAATCCCTTAGGTTCAGACACAATTTCCTCAATATAGTTTCACAATAATGAAATATGTGGTTAGGGTAAATAGTTTGGATGAGGGTGTTTCCCCAAATTTGAGGCTCATAGCTATGAAATTGATATATAAGCAATTGTATAAATGGTTAAGGACACAAATATTTTAATATTTAGATTAAATGCATTAAAATAACTCTATATATTCTTATTCGATGCAAATAGGTTGGATGTTAGAAAGCAGATAATGAAAAACAACTTGAAAACAAATAAAGTATCCAATAGAAGTAATAGGATGAGTGACATTGGTATATGATATGTTGACAGCATCATGTGAAAATATAATTCACCATTCCAATTGTTTCAAACTTATAAATATAGTTCAATTTGAAATAATGACCACTGAAACAATGATATCCAAGAATAAAAATATCTCCTCCCTAGTGGGTGTTCAGAAGAAAGTGAGGATGTTGTAGGATCCCTCCTCCATCATGGCCATCTAATTATACTCGAATTTCCAACTGGGGTGGGGTAACGACCACTGGGATTGTACTCATTCATCTCTCTTCGATATGTCTTCATGAAATATTCCAAACCATATCATAGTTCTTTATTTGGATTCTTATGTTTTTCATAATATTTATTAATTATTTCATGAATAAACAATACAAAAAGAATATTAGAAACTATTTTGTTATTTAATTTTATTTCTTTCAATTATCCAAGAAATATTTAGAATAAACATAAACCAAATAAAAATTTTAAATTTTTTAAAAAATGAAAAAAGATTCATTTGATTCCAATCAAGGAAATATCATATCAGATACTTCCAATTGAATCTAACACCTAATAATTCTTTCTGAGTGTCATGTACCTTTTATTTTCTTTTCTATTTTAAAAATGGATCATGGCTTACTTCTTTCTTATCTTTAGGATGTTATTCATTAGATTTCAACGGTTCTTCAATCTCCTTCAATTTTCTCCAACTCTCAGTATCTGCATCTTAGCTCAAATCCCTTATAATTTTCATAGACCCTCCCATGAATTCAATTTCGGGATCCAATGTTTTTTAGCATATTTTTTGCCAATTCCACAATTTCTTTCTCCGGTTAATTCTTCTTCTCCTCAAATAAAACCTATATTAAAATAAATAATGATATTAAGATAAAATATTTACACATTGGTTACCTAAAGTTGATATAGATAGTTAATGGACCACTAACCTTGTTTATTATTTCTACTTTCCCAATATTTTCATTATATTTTTTCTACTCTAATGTTTCCCACACATAATGCATAAAAACAGGCAACTAAAATAACGAGTAAAAAAAACAAAATAATGGAGTCAATAGTAGGAATATTAGGAAACAATAACATTTGGTTCATTATAAGAATTCATTAAAGTGAAAGAGAAAATTACATTCCATTTCCCTATCATGATGAAGCTTCTCTCTCTCTTTTCGTTTCAAGGATTCCCATATACAATGTTCTTTATCACATCAACGATGTTCTTTTTTGTATGATTCTAAATTTTTGATGTAATTTCATTCCCAAACTAGACTCTGTAATGCTAGTCCATATTTTTTATCTCTAACACAGAACATTCAATAGATTTATTTTATAACAATTATTTGGAAAATAATTTAACCAATTACCCAAAAATCAAACACATTAGAATTACTAGATTCGAAAGAAGTCTAATTCCTTCATTAAAATTATGATGAATCTCATAATTCACTAAAATTTCATAGTTTATTGTGTTTTAATATTTAATCACATATCCATCACAAATTTTAATGATAGATCTTAGACACCCACTCCTAGGTAGATGTTGAACAACTGAGCTATTATCAATCAAGTATTCTTTTACCCGCTCCCATGCCAGACCAAATTCTCCTTGAGTTTTGAAGCACCATAAATATTCCCCTAATACATTAGTGCTACCATTTATACCAGTACATGGACAAAAAATACCCCATCCATGTTATTTTTCTGGATGAAATTCTCAAATTCAGCGCAGCCACATTCACCACAATAGAATTATTTTTTATTCTACTAGATTGGGAGTGTATAGATCAAGGATAAATAAATGTATCTTTTTGGGGATTATGATCATTGAATATTTTATGAATGACCACATTATAAAAAATTGGATTATTTTTCATTCTATTGGACTTAAATTAATTATATCCAAGATCCACGAAAATAGTCTATTTGAAACGAGGATCATCGCTCATCTTATGCACGACCACATTTTTGAAAATATAAAGAGTTTTGATTCTACTAGATTCAGAGTCTGTACCTTGAGGAGCCATGGAAGAAACTTTTTTAGAGTGAGGATGACCAATAATATTTTTCACATCTATGTTATGTAAAAAAAATATGTTATTTTATTCTATTGGAGTGTAAGACCTTACCTCTTAGAGCCATGGAAGAAGCATTTTTGGATTGAGGACCACTAGAACCCATTTTGTGTGGTCAGGGGCCACTGTTACAAAGTGTGAGCTCTTCGAGTTCCGCAAACCCCCACATGATCATAGTAGACTTAGCTTCTAGTGAAACATAACAAAGGGAAATTGTTTCCACTTTGAAGGCACATCCCCTTGAGTAAGGACCCTATATCATGTTTTACAGCATACAAAACATCCACCATCACTATATCGAGTATTGTATCACCCACTCATCTAGGTTTTTCTACCTTAAAATCTTTTTTTATAACACATACCACCTAGAAATAAATTTTAGGAATACCCCTCAAAAGATGTACTAACCGTTCATCATTATCAGATGCCCTGCATGAAGAATCCCAACTTGAAACTCAATGAAAAATATGAGAACATCAGGGAAGGAGATGTTTTTTAGCAAAGTCCATATATTTTATAGCTTCTTGGCCATAGGTTATAATGGTACTCATGGAGACGTGTCTTCTATCACCCATTGGGCTATCCTTGAACAATATGAATTCATAAGGTTCAGGTTGTGATTATGAAAATAAATATCACCAAACATGGTTTGAGGATTAGAGGAGTCTATTAGAAGAGGTGAGTTCAAATGATGCTCATTGTACCTACCAAATCAAAAAATATGATTGATATATTAAGTCTCTTTAATTGACTATCATGTAATGTCCAGGGAAAAACACATGCCCCTTAGATTCCCTACATGCAAAATTCATCCAAACTTTCTATGAATGTGGTTGAACATTAGTGGAAGGGTTAATTTGGAAGAAATGGGTATACAGGATTCTCCAGGAATGAAATCATAAAGTAGAAGCCTCTGCACACCCTATAGGTATTACATGATGAGTTTAATGATTGGGGATTGTTAATGGTCCCTCGATAATCCAACTCCACCTATGAATGAAAGGAATATGGTTCCACAAAAGATCAATTAGGTGCTTAAAAAATGACTCATGGGACACTCCTTGTGTCCCCATATACTATAATGGTTAAGAACCCTGATGATTATGGTCAAACCCAAGCTAGGGTATTTGGTTTTTGAGTTAGCGCTCACCCATCTAGGCCTTGAAAACTGAACTTAACCCAACCATTCCTAGAGTTCTGTAAGGGTGGATTATCCTAGTGACCATGCTGAGGTTCCTGAAGGTGATTTTCTTCAGATTAAGAAACAATATATATACATCACATATGTGATTTCCTATCATGGGATCCATAGAGGGCCTTTTGGTGATCAAACTGCTCCCATGATAAGCGTGTCTGAGGAAAGATATCTGTGATCTTGTTGTAGTAGTACAACAAAATCCTATACTAACACATGTAGTTTTCAATAAAACGATGGGTTTTTGACCATTTTTTAGAAGGAGGTGGATTTATTAATGATGCAGGAAAAACTCACAAAAACACAGAAAGAAGAAAAGATGCATTTTGTGCCAGTATAAAAAGGTTTCATGGATTTACATACAATGAAAATACTTGACTAACTTGAATGAGAGATAATGAGTTCAAACAGTGTTAATGGGGGTCAAACCATTATGAGGAAAACCCATAACTAATTAATAATGAAAAATATAGGAGTTGAGATCCACAAAAATATTCTAATTATTCAAAATATTCAAATTTTTAATAAATAACCCATAGAAAGTACCTACAAATATTTTTAATTAAATTATGTTATTTATTTAATTCTGTTTTTTAGAAATAGTGTTAATATTTTAATAAATTCAAATTATTTTACAATATTCCGATTATTATAAAGGTTGGGGCCGAAGCCTCATTTTTTTATTATTAAAGCAAAGCAAAGACCTCTTTAACTGGGTAGAGGGAGACCCATTACAATAATTTTTTTAATTTATTTAAAAATATAATTAATTTTATTTATTTAATTTTTTTAAATACTAATGCTGTATAATTTCTACATTCAAATATTTTCATTTTAAAATAACATGAATAAAAAGGAAAAATAAATATTTTTAATAATGAAAATAAATAATTTAATAATAAAATTTAAATAGATTGAATATTTAAAATAAATTAATTGATTAATTTTTTTTACTTTTTTATATTTCAAAATTCCTTTAATATTTTAGTTTAAGGATTTTGAATTTTAAAATAAATAAGTAACTTATTTTAAATTGAAATTACTTCAATATATAGTTTTTTAGAATAAATTATTATTTTACTATTTTAAAAATAAAATTTTAATGATATATATTTTTAGTATATTTCCTTTTTTTACATATATACCTCACATATCCCTTGTCTCTCTAGTTACCACATCACATTTCATTATTTTTTAATATATTTCATTAAATTCGTTTTCTGAAATTTAATATAAAAAAATATATATTTAATTGTATACATTTTTTTTCTAAATATTATTTCAAATTTTTTAATTTTTTAAGATTTTCCATATTAAATTAAATTAAATTATTTATTAAGAAATGATTCATATACTGAAAATCGAAATACACGTTATATCAAAAAGATATTATCTCTCATCATTTGAATGTACTTAGCCAAATCATGTCATAATTACTAAACAGACCATTCATTTAGGATTTTATACATAATTATAATTTTTTACTTTAAAAATAATAATTTTCTTGAATTGAAAAAATTTATATAATTTTTTATAATTATAATATTTTTAAATACATTTTTTCATTTTTTAATTTTCTTTTATTAACTTCTTCTTAATATATATCCAAATAATTATTTAACTACTTTTAAAAAACAATTTAAAATTTTAAAAATTGAAAATTCTTTTTGAAATCTAAAATTAATTATTTTATATTAGCACATTAATTATATTTTATTTAATTGGATTAGAATTTATAATTCATTCAAAATTTTGATGTGTTCGACAAGACATTTTTGATTGCAGGTCCATGAAGATGATGTTTGGGGGCTCCAAGATCTCCAATGCACATGCTGTAAGATCAAAGGAGGATGCACTCTAGATGTTCACAGAAATTTCGAGATGATTTGAAGTACATTCAACTTTATTTCCTTGTCCTTTATTTCCCCTGGTGTAGTAATAATTATTGAATTGATCAGCTTCGCTATTGTGCGTCCCAGTAGATTTGAGGTAGTATCTCCTTATTAAAGATTGCGACATCATTATGTTTTTAATACCTCACCATGCTACCACCACGAAATGAACTTCTCACACCCACCACACTCATCATCAAACATACTTTATCACAACTACTTAACCAAACCATGTTCTATAAAGGGTTACTAGGATTAAGGCCCAAAAAAATGAGGCCCAAAAATGAGGACCCGATAAACTAAGACCAGAACCCATTGTTCATAAAATGAATCTCACATGGGATATGAGATCTAAATTGCATTAATAAACATGTGCCCAATATTTCTCCATATATGTGAATGTAAAACTAGTGTGTTAGTAGCTACAGAAAGGTAGTTCTCTATCTACATCAAGGTTTGGAATTTTTTTTGAAGCTATGTAAATGTTACTAGTGAGTTGTGCGGATTATCTAAATGTAATGTGAGAAGTAAGTTATATTTCTAAAGGCCGATTTATAAATTTATTACTTGTTTGATGGTAAAATAGAACCTGATGAGTTTCAGGATGGTAGAAAAGGATTTTTCTAACTATATAAAGGTCATCTATGATTTACCCAACCTATGTAATGGTAATGAGGGAGTTTTGAATACTATATATAGTTAACATGAACTAAGTCATTCCCCATAATGGTGAGGAGTTAGTGCATAAGGTTACATTTATATTTTAACTACATATGTAGGTAATTCAATGAATAGAATTAAAGTACTAAGGAAAATTGTTGTTTTGTTTAGAAATGAGTTATTCTATGTCAATAAATTGGTTTTGAATATGTAGCTGATCCTAACATATTTAGGAATTTAATCAAATAAAATCAATATGATGTCATTCATATAGTAAATCACTGATATTTTCATGTGATTGATCTATGTTATGATATGTGTTCGATCAATTTCTTCATTTTATCTTTTTGGAGATGAAATGAGTTCAATAATATATACATTACAATGAAATTAAATATGATGATTCTAGGTATGATGTTCTCAAATGAAAAATAAATATCACAGTTCTTATCATGTTGCAAATAGGGTTTTTAAGTTGGGAGTAAGAAATAATAATAAATATATATATTCATGATAAATAAATTCGATTATCATGGATAGAGAAATATAATGGTTTCACCATTTGATATTGTTTTTTCAGTGGCTATTTTGGTGAACATTTTCGAAATCTTGTCCACCTATGAGAAACACTGAGTTGAGATACATCATAAGTTATCCTACGGTATTGCATGGATTTATGCACAAGTGGATATGTTTTAAATGGATTTATATGCATTTGGAGTAATATAGATAATGTAGTAACACTTATTCAAATACCCTATATAAAAAAAATGTCACGTGCTCATGGAATTCAATAATATGTTTAAATGAAAAAAATAATTGATCTAGTTGGAGATTTGGTGAATCAAGAAAAAGAATATCGTACCAATATTAATTTTAATATTTAATTTAAAATAATATTCTAGAATATATAAAAATAGTATTCATTATATTATTGTAAATATATATTATTTTTTGTATCAAAGAAGATGTTGAGAATATTGATAACTCATATACATTGTGAGATATATTTTTGAGAGATTGATACATAATCACGGGAAGAGATGGAGTTGAATAAAGATCCATTTTTATGTTATTCACCTAGGTATTTGAGAACATTGAGAAGAACCCAATCACTCGAGATATAGTAGGATTTTTGATACCTATAGATCTATTGCAAGAAACCTTTGAAGGTCTTCAACAATTACTACATGTGAAAGACAATCGATCTAGTATACTAATCAATAGAGATCAATTTCACATGTGGTAAAAAATAATCCAAGTTCATAATAATATTCTCTACGATCAGATTAATGTTGAAGAAGAATCGCGTGACTTTGGTGTATAACCAATACTTAGAGGATTTTGATTGGAGTATCTAACCAATCACTAGAGAATTGTGATTGGGGTGTATAACCAGTTGATGGAGAATTATAGTTTTGGTGTATTAACACTTGTGTCTAACAAGAATGAAATGGAGTATAATTTTATATTGAAACTTGTAAATATCATTTGTTTTTATCTTATTATCACTACATAAAAGATTAGGTTGTGAGTTATTATTGATAGATTCTATAAATTTAATAAGTTAAATAGGTTTAATTTCTAAGAATATGAATTCATCAAATTAGTCCACTAATTCAATATCCTAACCCCCTTTGAGTGGTCATATATCCATTGGTTACTTCAAAGAACATAGTGAAAATTTGATGATCATTACTAGAAGATTTCAGAAAAGGAAAATTGTTGGTGAATGGGTGTTAGAGGGTGATGATAGAAAAGGTAACTGGAGAATATGTTTTTGAGGAACCTAATGAATTACCATTGAAGAGGGAGACTGACCATATAATAAATCTAAAAGGTTATGTAGATAATGTATACATACAATCTTATAAAAATGATTTTTAATGAATAATGACATTGAAAAATAATTTCAAAATATTTTTGAACATGGTGTAATTAGACAAACCACCAAACTATAATCTAGCACAATAATATATATAATGAATAAATATGGAGTTCAAATAATGTGTATAGATTATAGAGGAAAAAAATATTTTGGTAATTCTAAATAGATAAATAATTATAGTTATAAAAGAGCTGATCGATGAGCTGTATAGAGAAGAATACATTACAAAGGTGAACATGAAATCTGGTTTCCTCAAAGAATAAAATAAATATGGAGATATTGGGGAGAATATGTTTAAAAACTACAAGGGTAATTAAAAATTACTTTTTATTCCCTTCAAACAGATGAATTAACTAATGATTTTTTATGCTACTCTGAGGGTGGTATTTTTGAATTTTCTTAGGAATAATGTTTTGGTTTTCTTTGATGATATACTGGTGTGTATTAAGGGTTGTAATGATGACATAGAGAAAAAGAATGATCTTATGCAAACGGTGATTATAAATTTAATATTTAAAAAAATAAGTGTTTGTTTAGATAGATATCTATAGAGTATGTAGGCCTTATAGTTTTAGATGAAGGGATTATGATGGATCCCAAAAATCATGAGGTGGTTAAATTGTGGCATGGGGTAAGAAATGAAAATTAAGTTAGGTATTTTTAGGGATAACTCGATACTATAAAAAAATTCAATGATTATGGAATTTTTTTGAGACACCTAATGATTGTGACTAAAAAGGATATGTTTAAATAGACACTAAAAACTCAAACACCATCTGACACACTTAACAAAAACATAACCACCGTCCCTATTTTATGCATGATAAACTTTAGTAGGTGTTTTCAGTGGATTTTTATTCCTATGGTTTTGGAGTTGGAGATATGAAAACATAGGAAGGGAGGAATATTTCTTATTTTAGTATGGCATTTTCAAAAAAAAAACATGGAAAAATTATTACACTAATAGAAGACTGTTGATTTAGTGAAAAAATCTATCACTGGAAGTAATATCTGATGGGATGGTTGGTTGATGTATGAATAGATCGTTAGATCCGTAAGAATGTTTTCATAGTAAATGCATAGTTTCTATTGAACATATTTTCTAGAAGGACGTTTTTTTGGGATATGATTGTATAGTTATTTATAAGGTAGGGAAATTGAATAGTGTAATAGATTCTCTATCGAGGGTGACATAGGGAGGATAACATATTTACCTGGTAATTTAAAAACGTAATTAATATGGGATTAATATGTTGTAGAAAATATTTAATTCAAGATGTTAATTTGAAGGTAGTTATACATATGTTATATTGTGGTTATGCCTCAATTCCAGGAAATTATATTTGAAATAGTTTTTTGGTATATGAAATAATTGGTCTTTCTATAAGGATCAAATTTAATTGTGAAGTTATTGAAATATTTTCATTATTCTCATGATGGATGACACCTAGGGTTCTAAAAATTAATATAAATTCATAGTAGGTGGGGTTTACTAGAATTGAATTAATTATTCATTAATTCATACATAAAACTAGTTCAATAATTTAGAAATGTAAAAACTACTTCTAGTGATATTCATACATCATAAAAATTACCTCACTCAATTAATTTCAGACATTATTTCCCTGGTATCATTTCATTTAGAGAAAAAAATGTGTATGGTAAATTGTTTGGTTGATGTGGTTGCTCAAAAGTTATGACTCGCATCAAGAGACATAATATATTAGTTAACATATAAATGATTCACACAATCAATATATTATAATTTAGATTAACTACATTAAAAAACCTTTTTATATTATTGTAAGATTAACATAGGTTGAAATATATGGGAAATAAAATGAACAATGGCCTGAAAACCAACTACGTAACCATGAAAGTGAAATGATGAGTGCCATTCGTACATGATATCATGACCAACACATGTGAAAAACTGATCCACCATCCTAGTTGATTACACCTAGAAATGATGTTAGGGTATTAATTGATTTGTTAGTCCTTATATAACAACTAATAATCTAATATTATAGACATAACATTCATTATTTTTTTGGTAGTTTGATAAGAATCAAACAAAAAGGGATAAGACCAATTCAAGATGAATGTAGTGGAAGAAAAATAAAGGATAAAGAGATATAACATTCTTCAGTCCAGTATGTATCTATGTTCATGGTGATAAAACCACCAAAATATCTCAACTATTCAATAAATAAAACATCCATATTACATGATATAAAAGCAGTAAAGGGCTGTAGAAACTATAAGGGAATTGAATCTAGCTAGACTAGATTTTAACGGTGAAATCTAACACGTGGAACATGAAATATTACTTAATAGATGGTATCCATCTAGGAACATGTATAGGAGGATAAACCACCATAAACAAAGAAATAAATTAATATAATAAAGTATAATAAACTTATTATAGTGACATGTTTAATAAAAAAAATGGAAGAATCTAAAATTTTACTGACATAGTTGATGTCTTCCTTCACATGATGATTTCCCATGAAGAATGTATTCATGATGGTGGGAGAAGAAAAAAAACCCATTCTGTGAAAGAGGGATATTGACCACATGGACGATAGATATGCAAGAGAAAGTTTAGAAACATGTCCACATGAATGTATGTGATTCACAACTAAAATATAACATATATTGACTTTCCATTATGCAGGATAAGGTAACCCTTACATGAGAAATTTTACCCTTACTCAAATAATGAATTATCCTTACAGAATCTAAATTACCCTTATATGAGATAAGGAAGAACCCTTAGGTGATCTAGGAAACGTTTATGTTAGCCAATATAGAACCCTTACGCGAGCTAGGGAGTTCCCTTGTGAATGATAGTGAGTAATCATATGTGAGTAAAGAGTACACTTATACAATCCAGAGAGTAACCTTACATGAGAAATAATTACCCTTAGTCATCCATGTATTACTGTTAGTTAATGGGTGATCCAGTTATTTACCCTCATGCAATGTCCATGTAAAATATACACAGGTTACCTCTTTTCGAGATCTAACTAAAGGGTACGAAAAACCCCTACAATCAGAATTTCAAAATAATAATGTCAAATAAAAAATCATGGGAAAAAATATAAGAATGAAATTTAAACAACATTTTTTGGTAATAAATAAAACTATATCATGAAATCTAAATAATAATTCAAACCAATAAATGGGAAAGTAATTTTTTGATAGAATAAAATTACATGCATGTAAAATTTCAAAAATATCCAAGTTTTAAATAAAAAAAATTTAAACACAATGGATTTATCACCACCTAGGGCCTTTAAATGGGACTACATTCATATGTTCTATGAAAAGAATACACTTAGATAATTTATTATCCTTAGTAAAACAATCAGCTGTATTTTATAATGTATTTATATTTGTGACCCAAATTGTTCTAGATTCAATGAAATTAGTAAAAACATTCAATCTAATATCTATGTGATTTGATATTTCTTGGAAAACACGATTTTTACAAATATGGAAAGCATAATGACTATAAAAAATACTTCTAGATTACTAGAAGATAAATAAAATTTATTAACTAAACCTTTCAACCAAATTGATTCTTTTATTTTTTTAGTTAATGAATGAATTCATCCTTAGTTTAGGAATGGGAAAAATGGGTTAAATATTATATTTCCATGAAATAAGACTTCTACAAGATAAGAATACATAATCATTTATATATTTTTTAGTGTCTATACAGAAAACATAGTCATAATCAAAAAAGTATACAACATCATGAAAATATGAATCCTTTTTATGAAACAATGTTCAAATTAGAATACATATACCTGAGTAACTATTTTAATTACTACCAAGGACGTTTTTTAAAATTTCCCATAAACCTACTTAAGGTATGAAGTGTAAATGCTACATTTGGGAATGAGCATATCATGGAATACGTAGGGCCACCTACTATATTTTTATAAGTTATCTTACTCATAAAATCATTATCTAAATCACTTCAAGGGGATAGGGATAATGAAAAATTAATGTGATGACCTAAAGGCACACTAACATGTTTTAAATTTTCTAGAAGATAACATTTTAACACCTTATGAACATTATAAGATTGGGATAAGAACATTACTATAAAATTTTTGCCCCTAGTGATTTACAAAAAAAATATTTTATTTGTGTCCTCTAAATATTTCATTTAAAAGCATTATGCATTTAATATGATTTATTTTTCTATTGGTTTTCAAAATTACAATAATATCATCAACATAAAATAGAAAATAAATTGAAACACACTATAAAGATTTAAAATAAATCCCCTATATTCCCACATAACAAAATATTTAGACAACAAGGAAGATTTCAATTCCTATTAGTTTATATAATCTCGACCATACATCATTGAATATCAAAATTAAATATAAGAATCATCTAAATAGAAAAACAATAAGGTATTCAAATCCCCATTATTCATATTAACTTATATAATATAAAAATAAAGAATTATTTTATTAAAATAATTGATTTAAGTCCTAATAGAAGTTATAGGATGCGTAGAAAATTTACATAATTGAATCAGCTAATTTCACCAACCCTGTAGTATTTTTAATCATATATTCAGTTTAATGTTTATACCATGTTTGAGAATTATTGGATTTATAATATAACTCATAAAGGACCTTATCACATAAATATAATTGCATTCATCTACCATACTTCACAGGCACATTAGTAGAGACATAATCATTAGTATATTATAGTTTTCCATAATTGGATATGGTGAAAACCTTCTTATTAGGACCACATATGAAATCAAGGAGCTCATTATGATCTAAAAACACATTCATTTTTATATTCAGTATAATAAAATCATTATGATCACCAATCTTTTCAATTTCAAATTTCATAAATATCATTATTCTATATTAGGTGGATTAGATACCCATTTTCAGGGCATATTTTTATGTGGTAGTCCCTATAAAACTACCAATAATCTAATAATATAGGTATTAAGTTAATAATTTTTTTATGCTGTTTAATAAAAAAATAAATGGGATGAGAAGGATTAAAGAATAATGTAGTGATATAAATAATAAATAACACAAACATATATATAACCGTAATTTTTCTCTAGTGGACTAAAATGAATTAGAATAACACCACCAAAAGATCTATATTACTAGAGGATGAAGACATATATATTACAAGACATGAATGTGGTAAAGGAATAGAGAAATTAACTGACGAACATACCTTTCTAGGCCTAATGGTATTGAAGAAATCTGAAATGAAGAACTAAAAATATAAATTTTGGGCATAATATAACTATACACATGGATAAACTGATACAATATCATATAAGAATGAAGAACTAAAAATAAGAAATCCTAATAAACTTCTTACTGTGCATGTTTCTAATACCAGAACCTAGGGGAAGGTAAAATAGAACAAATGATGGTGATGTCTTACTTCATGTGAGGATATCCTGTGAGAACAAGAAATATTCTTGTAAAATTTGGAATGTTAATGGTAAAAATTATTATTTTTTGATTTGTTTATGCCATGAATAATCATTATTTCAATCTTATATAATGTTTTTTTAGATTTATTTTCCATCGAAATTTGTTTGGCATATAATAAAATATTTTTTGTTTTCCTTACATGAGTGAGTTTTACACATATGTGATGTTATGTTATGAATAAATGGAATTTATTTCTCAGGGATAACTCATATGAATGTGGTTTTGTACCCATACATAATTTGTTATTTATATGGTTTACGTTTACATAGGGGTAGTTTTACCAAGATATTGACATGAAACTGTGTGATTTACCATTATGTGGGAGATGGGATACTATTATGTAGGCTTGGTATGGCCCTTAAATGAAGTGTGCATCCACCTTGTTACCCTTAAATAACCAGTGGAATATAGTATACAACACTTACACGATCACTGTACTAACTTTACATGATGACTATATTACCCTTATATAGTAGGTACTAACACTTATATATCAATAGTCTACCCTTAACCTATGGTCAAGTTACCCTTACACAATGTGGAATCGACCCTTGTGTAGTGACATATCAACATTTACAAGGGGAAAATTATGAATAAATATGCGCAGTGCAACCATTCATATTTTTATTTCAACTAATTTTTCTAGATTCTCCTAAAAAAAACACGTGTGTTTATGCTGGTGAAGATTGGGCATGGTATTTTTTCCTTTGGTTTTAATTTCTTGAGGTCTCTTATTATACTATGAGATAAATAATAGAATTCTTCGACAGTTTAATCTAAGCCATATTAAGAGAGGTGAAGAAGACAGTCCAATATTAGGAGGTATCCTTTGAGGCCCTATTGTTGATGAAACATGCGATTGACTAGAGAGATATTGTTCTGGTGGATAGCTTGTGGTTGTGAAATTTATAAGAAGTAGGAAAGTGGATATAGAATTTTGTGGGACTTTAATAGGTGAGGTCGAACCATGGTAATAGGGTTTCAACCTAGTTTATTCTTCTTTTTGATTATTTTACTGTGGTGTGTTATTTGTTCATCTTTTTTTCCTACATGCACGAGTGCTATTAGATTATTCCTTAGGTTCAGTTTTTCTCTTCACTTTGTTTTAAATTTCTTGTATCTTCTTTATATATATTTCTTATTTTTTTGATTCTATTTGTAGACCCATGTTCATTGTTTTACCACTCCAATTTTTACTCTCACATTCCATTTTTTCACATCCTCTCTTCCTCCCCTATAACATTTCTGAATCACCTTCCTCTCATTCATCCCATCCTCTCTACCTACACATTTCCCTCATACCTAAAATTTACTCAACATTTACCTATAGATTAAAGTTATTATTTCAACCTCTAACACTACCCATTCCATACATCCCTCTTTCAGTTCTCCCCCCTCAACCTATACCTTGTTTCTTCTCCAGTTTCTCGGATCTCTACTTCCAACTTCTTCTCCCTTTTCGTTTCACCTCCCTACCTGCACTTATCCTCATCCTTCTCAAATCCTTCTTCATACCCACTCCACCTATACTTCCTCCATTCCTCCGCACCCCAACTACCACCCCATTTCTCCACCTCCCCACGTCCAATTACTCCTGTCATCCTCTACCTACAGTCCATATATCTCCCCATATCCCACTGAATTTACCTCAACAATCTTCTCCACTCTTCCTCCACCCATCATGATCAACAATTTCCTCCCATCTGGAATTAATTTTATCAAAGGTTTTGTTTTTGTTTTTGTGTTTTCATCTCAAGTTCCCTTTATTTTAGCATTTCCTCTCTTTCACTCCTCCAAAATTATCTAACAATTAAATTTTTCTATTCATAAAAACTTCCCACAAAATAATCTTACATTTCAATTTAATTAACTAATTTATATAATAATTTATCCCAAACATTCAACTTCCTCACACCACCTTTTGTTTTTCTGAAGGAAACCATGTGTTTCATAGAACCCCCAATTTCTCAAGGCATTGTTTGGAAAAATAGTGCCTACTAGGTCACCATCCACATTGGGTATGATTTTAGTAAATTTAAAATTGTTCTAGACTATTTGATATTCTAGATGATGGAATTTTATTCATTTTTCTTAATTTTTTTCAATTGTATAAATTTAAGCCTTTTATCTATCATTTTTGTTTCATTATTTTTCATGATCGAATGTCAATAATATTTTATGTAGATTATGGATCAATTAGTTTGATGATAGTTTCATAGAAAATCAATAGTACCCATCAATCATTGTAATTGTTTTAAAAAGGTTCATATAATTTTAGAAAGATATATTCATTTTTATTATCCTTTATAAAAAAATATTTTATTTCATTCAATAGTTTCTGTATTGACCTGATACACACAAAGATGGGAAATTAGATGGGGTTATATTTATATTGTTATTTTACATTGTATTTTCCCATTCCTAAACATCTCATATTTTTTTTCAATCTTATCCAAAACCCATTTTTATTTCTCTTAAAAATAATCACATTATAGTATTTAATTTCTGTTATTTCTATAACCAACTACATTGGAAATTTTTTGTCTTCCTCACACATTGTATTCATGGTAGCAGTTTCTTCAAAATTTATATATTAATTTAATATTGATTTTTTATACCAATTATTTTCAATAACACTTGTTCCATATCTATATTACCTAATTTCCATATTATCCTATTATACTGATTCTTTCCTAATGATAGAAATACAATACTTGCCTAATATATTTCTTATTCTAAATGTTGTATCAATCTTACTTATATTATTAAAATGTATATTCATTCTCTATATTTTTCAAATATGCGGTTCAATCATTTTATATGAAAAAATAATCTCTTTAAAAATTCAAAATGTCAGAACTAAAAATATATATAATTTTGAATGCCAGTCAATAAGGTTTCTATTCGTTTGATTCCATCAACTATATTCATTTTAATTTTTTCATATTTAATTTAGTTTTCATACATATAGTTTCTCTAAAATTACTCCCACATATATCTAATAAGTTTCCTAAAACATTCCTCACAATCATTGCTTTACTTTTCATGATATTTTCATCTTTCATATCCCATATGCCTTTGATTTTGAATCAATCAATTTATTATTTATACTGGTCAAGTGTGGAACCTTCTATGGTGTACGAATCAGTGTCATATTAGAATATGTATTCATATTATAAAAAATATATAAATTTATCATAATTTTTAATTTTTTATCATATCATATTCAAATAGAAATTATTTTTCCATTGTTTATATCTATGAAAATCATACATGACCTTCCTTTCAACTAGGCTTCAAATTCAATGGGAAAACTGTAAGGATGGGTATTCTATATAAAAGATATGGAACTCCTATATTATAAAATTTCATTCTGTTATTCATTAAAAACATATATGTATTGTGTTGGATGCTTTTATGATTCCACCATTTGATAAAAAATAAAGATACTAGGTTATCTGAATAAGATTGTACAGATCACAGGTGGTAAATATATCTTAAATAAACATGTTTGTGAAAATATGTTATAATTTTTCATGGTTTATCCCTGTTAAGTATACATAATAATATTTTTTATGAATAATATAAATAAATATAAATAAGTTGAAGAAAATTAATAATCACAGACTATAAAATAGGAAAAACATTTAGTTGTATGCCAGAAAATTCTCCACCCTATATCAAAAAATTACATACATTCCTCCTCAGAACATGATGGTATGATTTTTAGTCAAATTAGTAATTATTGTACTATAATATTTTATAGAACCAACTATAAAGATCCAACCTTAAACATTACTTATTCTTGAGTTATTTCACGAATACACGTTGAGGAAATTTTCGAAAGACTAACAACACCACTTAAAACATCCAAAAGAACATCCCCTAACATAATAAATATGAGCTTAAAATAAATGACATAAAATATATTACTTAAAAGGAAAGAGAGAGGTAGGATCCCTTACCTTGAGTCTGACTTGTCTTTTTTGTTTCTGTATATTACTAAATAATAAACGTTGGTAAATTTATAATTTCTTAAGAACATACTTTAAAGTTTATTATTCAATTAATATCACATTTTATCATGTTATAATAATTATATTATAATGTTAGATCATATTAGATGTTTTTGTCGATGTTCGGTACATGAGTCAAAAATGAACTTGTTTGAAAATAATTGTCCATGTTGTTATAAGTAAATCATCCCCAGAATGGTATTAATTATTCAAATATCATATCTATCCATTATATTTTAATTTTATACAATTCCATAACATTTGGAGAAAAAAAATGAAATGAAACATTCATGGAGACAGTAGGCCGTATGTATGCATAAACGCTACTTTCATTTATTTGTCATATTAATGGAAGTAAAACTAAATGAGAGAGATATATATATTATAATTATAGTATAATATATATTTTATATAGGTCACATAAGTTTATTAATTTCATTCTTTATACATTCCATGTATTTCATGAATGAGTCACATCACTTGAGGTGGCGGTAGTCCACACTTCCTCAAATGAAATTATCGCAATTACACGACATGAAAAGAATAATGATATGATTTAAACATAAGATAAAGAATCATATAGAAAACATAAATAACATATATATCATATATAAATATAGTTACATCATAATGGCCACCATGAAAGGTGTTAAGATAAGACTGAACAATCATCGTTTCATGAGGTAGTAATTCGCCACCCACAGAAACAGTTTGTTCTTTAACCATTAAAAATGGGGGTGTGTATGTGTAAATAAAATAATTCTCATAGAAACATAATAGTATATTGAGGATACTAGTGTTATTATGGGATTTAAATAATAATAATATAGTGGTGAGTGAATAAATAAAATAAAAGAAAGAAAATCGAGAGAAGACATTACCTCTAAATCAGGGAACTCTTTTTTATTTGATCCAAAAGCTTCCTTGGAAATACTTCAACCCAAAGTCATGATTCTAGGAGTAAGATATGGATGTGTATAGATAATATGAGTAGATGTTGGACGAGCCAAGGGCTTGAGAGGTGTGGGTAAGGGGGTAGCGGTGGGGGCCTTTTATAAGAGGGAGGAGGGGCACTCTTGGAAAGTCCTGATATATTACTTAATTATAAAATTTATTTCAAATTATAATGGTTACAAAATGATATATTTAGAGGATAAATGGATAAGGGGTTGAAATAAACTCAAAAAATATGATTTATACAAGTTTAGTTCATATAATTCACCTTATCTTTTCTTTTTAACCCTTAGTTAAAATTGATAATTCTTACCAGGCCCTTTTTTTAATTTTCAAACAATAAGGTCATAATAATTAATTTAAAATTCAAATTGTCCAATAATTGTATCAATAATGATATTAGTAATATATTATATGAAATTTTGAAGAATAATATATTTTTTGGACTTTTATACCATTTAATAAAATAACATTTGTTTTAAAAACCTATTTATGCCAATTTCGACACTATTTGGAAGTTGACCTTTGATAAAAGAATAAAAGCTTTATTACATAGAAATAAAATCATTAAAATATATTTTACATGTCATAATTATATATAAAAATCGTGGACAGAATCCAAAGTTTCAATAAAAATTATTTTAAAACTGATAGTATCATATATTTAAATCTTTCATTAATGAGGTAATAAAGACATCATCATTGTGTCGTAAATAAATTTATTTATTTAATGTCTTAAAATTCTAAATAAAAGTCCATGATGTAGGAAATATTTTTTTCTTTTAGATGAATATTTATAGTAAAAGATATCATTTATATAAAAAAAATTAAAGTTTTTTTACATAGGTATTACATTCTTTTTTATATTTCCCTTTCTCTAAAAATAATATGATAAAAGGTCAATATCACACAAAAGTGATTCCATGTTGTAACAAAGTTAGAAAAATGCATCCCATGGTCTTCCATGACTCAAAAAATATCATTAAGACACATGTATGAGTAATTTTATATTATTATAACAATATTTTGTTTACCCAGTTTTACCTGATTTACTAACTAATCACTATAATTAAAAATAATTACTGTAATTACTATTCATCATGTCAGAAAAAAGAGTCTTAATAAAATAATTTAACCTTGTGGTTCCAAATATAGAATCTATTTTAAAAAATTCCAAGCACATAAATTTCATTAATTAATTTAAAAATAAATCTCATTGTCAAAAACAAAGACATGTTTTCAAGAAGTGATATTTATCAAAAGATTGACTCATTTTTACATCCAATTTAAAAGTGAAATCACTTCCAATGAACAAAATTATATTAAGTGATAAAAAAAAAGTTCAATTAAACTTTATAACCTATTAAATTGACCATATAACTATATAAATAAATTATATGAAAAAGTAGTTTTGAAGTAAAATGCAGTATTTTTCACTATTCCTTAAAAATGAACATTTTTTAGAAAAATACCAAAACTTTATCCAAAGTACACATGATTTTCAAAATTCAAAATTTATTTCCATTTTATCAAATTCAAAACATATAATTTTCATTAATTAATTTTATAATTAATTTCCGCTGTCAAAACAAATAGCGTGTTTTTAAGAAACAATATCTATCAAAAGGTTGACACTTGTTTATGTCCAATCTCGAAGTAAAATTAATTACAATAAACACCATTAGATTAAATGGTAAAAATATATTTTAATTAAACTATATTCCCAATTAAAAATATAATCTATCCAGATAAATAAATTATATTAAAAGGTGGTTTTGAATACAACATTTTCAAAATTCACAAAAATAAGAACTTTATCAGAAAAATAAAAAACATTTACACAATGTAAATTTTGATGTATTTATTCTAAAGAAGGATTTTATTTTATCAAATATAACATATAAAATTGTCAAAAAGTGTATTTAAAAAGGTTTCACCATCAAAAGGTCATAAAACAATCTTTTGAAAATATTAGAGTATTCTATGATTAAGAATGGATTTATTCTCATTTTAAGACCCTAAAACACTATCTAATTCATAAATAAACAGAGATATGAAAATATATTAATATTTACTTACTTGGGATGTTACATCCTTCCCCCATTTTTGTAATTGTGTCCTTGCAATTTAAAAATTGGGCTCCGAAACTTCATTGAAATCCCAACTTCGGAAAAGGAGTCAATAAAACTACAATTTAAAAAAAAGAGAGGTAAAAAGGTAACCCGAGACAACAGATACTAGGATTACATGAAAATATGGATATGGAGGAGAAAAAAACCATCATGTTTTGATGGAGTGTGATAGAAAACATGTCTAGTGTAAAGTTAACCACTAGAAAATCACAAACTTGTGATGGGTTAAATGGTATTTGATTTCCCATTAGGAAAAGTTAATAGACAACCTTTTTGTTTTAAGTTACATTTCATTGAGGAATTTATTTATGGTCTTTACTAAAACATAAGTAAACATACTTACTTGTTATGTACACTGTAATCTCTTACTATATTTCTAACACAAAATCATATTTTCTCCAAAATATGAGTATTTAGGATGACTTTCTCACATTAAGAGCGCTATAATCAACTTCTAGAGAATCACCTAATCCAAAAAAGAGAGCTATATATTTACCATGTCTTCATCCCTTACCCAAAAACCAATATAGTTAGTACAAGATCAGATAATCCCCAAAGAGGATAATCTTTTATAAAAAGAAAAACTACTCTTAATCTCTAAAATTTGTCTAACAAAACCCAAAGTTCATCAAATAACATTCAATAAACATATATCCATAAAATTATTTGATGTACTCTAAACTAAAATTGAAACCCAAATATCTAAAGGGTTTAATCAGATACTCTTCCATGATAAATCTAAAAATTTATCTTGAAAAAACATCAGTTACTCTTAATGTCTCATACTGAAAAGTAATTAACCTAATCACATATCCTCCATGATAGGTTAATCATTTCCATAGATAACCCAAAATCAACTTATTCCTAATTAATAAGATCATATAACTTAAAATAATTAGTCATACTAACTAGGGACTTTGCGTAGTCCAGTGGTAGGCGATAAATCCCAGTCGCACTTTGGTTGTGGGTTCGATTCCTGCAGCTTTGTTCGACGCGATAGGTTGTCACACAGTCTGCATGTTTTCCTTTTTTCAAAACTATATATTTCATAAAACATTCCCCAAAAAGAGATAAAAACATAAAAAATAACCATCAAATAATTTAACCTCATGTTTATCTCACGCCTTTCATTTTCCATCATAACATTTAGTAACCCATAATTACCGCAAAAGTAAGGATCGTAGAAACCCTAATGGTTTCCTTTATAATTATAATATGAACATCCACATTGAGTTAGTTCTATCATACATGATGCATTAGTGAACTCACGAAGGTTCAAGTGGTTAATCATGACTTTTGATAGTTGGTTGAGAATAACCACAAAAGTTCTCATTGTAGCTTTCATATCATTCAGTTGTTCTTTCAGAAAACCGTTACAGTTTTCTTCACATCCAATGTTACTTTGGTGCCCGCTAGATCCATCCATTTACTAAAACCAAAAAGGTCAGTGTGAGTATATCATTAGAATCATCATATAATATCTTATGAGGTGGGTAAATACTAAGATATAATTATTCATGTTATCATAAACTCATTCACTTTATCTAAAACTATGACTCTTTCTAAAATCCTAACCTTAATGGTAATGTCACTTATTCTTAAAGAATACACTAACCACTAAAGTTATCTAAACCGATCTATGATACCAACTATAAGGACCCAGCCTTGAACATTACTTATTCATGAGTTATTTCAAGAATTTGCATTGAGGATCTTTTCAGGTTTAGAGTTTTAGAGAATTAGTTCATAAATCATGATTTACATTCCAAATTTAAACATGGTGGATACATAAAAGGCAATATTCATTTTTTTCCATCAATGGGAACATATTTAAGGTAAAACATGGATTCTTTCTTGACACTTTCTCAACACTGTCATCACATCATGTACCTTTCCCTTGACCTGTGAAAACCATTTCAAAAAATAGGGATGAGCATAAAAATCTCAGTAAGGGATATAAAAATACGGAAAGAAAACATTAGTCCATGTATACATAAGAATAAATGAAATAATTATTTATTCATAAAACATAAGTACATTAACATACCTCCTAAAATCATAATATTTACAAATAACTCATAGAAATCATAAGACATAAAGGCAACTTGAGGCTTTCATAACATTCTTACATAGGGAGCAACCATCATGGTTACGTTTGAAATACCAATCACAATATATTCCACAAATCTCTTCAGAAAAACCTTAGAATTTAACTCATTCACGTTACCCAATGCATTGTAGAGCTTTCTTGGGCTCAATCTCCCTTAGTTTATCATGGAACCACCTGACTTCATAAATAATTCCGAAGAACCATAACATAATCATATCACATAAAACATGCATCAAGAAAACATAACATTTCCACATTTCAATCAAAAGATATCAATACAATGCATTGATAAAATTAAAAAATTATCAAAACTATTTTCAATACCAAAACAAAAGAAAATTAAAAAATGATATTTATTTTTCATTTATATAATGTTATGGCTTATATAAGAAGTTGAAACTCAAATAATGGTCATAGTGGTAGAGAAGTCATTGTAGCCACATACATAAGACAAAAACAATCCCTTTTTTCATTTAGTAAAACACTTAGTTTAAAAATATTCCATTTGAATGAAATTAAAAGTCAAAAGGTTTTATTATACAACTAATAAAAGGAGGTCATATATAAATTGAAGTATGACTCAACAAAAAAAGATATGAGGTGATGTCCCTTACAAAGATGGTATCCTTAGATTAAGAATACACCAATTACATAATTATGTGTGAAAAATAAAAATACACCCAATATAAGTGGACATTTAGTGTAAAAAAATCATAGGTCATCCACACATATTCATAGTATGACATAATCAAGAAGTAGAGGTTTAACCCAAAGAATTGAAACTGGATTAAAAATTTTCCTTACATAAATTCGACAGCCTAACGACGTCACATTAAAATTCAGAAAATGAGTTGATGAGAGATAAAAAGGTTATCTCATCAATTGGACATAAAATTTACATCAATAAGGATATATAAGAACATATACCAACATAAGAATATGTCAATTAAAAGTCTTAACAAAAGAACTCTTTTACAAATAGGAGGGTGAAAGGTTCCTTTAATGATTTGGGTAACTTTCAAAATGTACACCCCATGAAAGAAGGACTATATAATATTGATGTAAATAACCATAAAAGAAAGTATATTACACAAAGAGTAGAATAATGGGCAGTACATACACCACTCAAAGGAGATAATGACAAATATAGCTTGAATCTCACATGAATAAATAGTGTGTTAAAAACCCCTAACCTCATTGTAATAAATTGAGTCATATGACCAAAATATAAAAAGAACCAAATGAATCATAGAATACCATGAATATAAATAGAATAATGGTAATATATATCAATTAGAAGTACACAATACACCAAAATACATAAATAAGTGGCGACCAATGAAAATTTCACAGAATTAAAAGTGAGATAAGAAATCCATTACGAAAATTCAGAAGCCTAAAAAAACCACTTAAAACTTCCAAAAGAACGTCCCCTAACATAATAAAGTGTATCTTAAAGTAAATGACATAAAAGAGAGTACTTAAAAAGAAAGAGAGAGGTATGATCCCTTACCTCGAGTCTGACTTGCCATTGTAGGTTTCTTTATATTTATGAATAATAAACTTTGGTCAATTTATAATTTCAAAATTACATCCCTTAAAGTTTATTATTCAATTCATATAACATATTATCATTTTATAATGATTAGATTATTATGTTAGTTCATATCAGACATTTTCATCGATGTACGGTACAAGAGTAAAAAATGAACTTGTTTGAAACGAATTGTCCATGTAGTAATAAGTACTTCATCCCCAAAATAGTATTAATGATTCAAATATTAAATATATCCAGTATATTTTCATTTTATACAATTCCATAACATTTGGAGATAAAAAATGAAATGCACCGTTCCTGGAGACGGTAGGACGTACGTACGCATGAATGCTACTTTCATTTCTTTGTCATGTTAACGGAATTAAAAATAAATTATAGATATATAAATTATAATTCCAGTGTAATATATATGTTATATAGGTCACATAAGACCATTAATTTCATTCTTTATAAATTCCTTGTATTGCATGAACGAGTAACATCACTTGAGTGGGCAGTAGTCCACACATCGTCAAATGAAATTATCACAATTACACGACATGAAAAGCATAATGATATGATTTAAACATAAAATAAAGAAGCCTATAGAAAACATAAATACCATATATATCATATATAAATATAGTTCCATCATAATGGCCACCATTAAAGGTATTAAGAGAATATTAACAATCATCATTTCATGAGGTATTTATTCACCACCCACAGATACTGTATGTTATTTAACCATTACACGAGGGTGTGTGTATGTGTAAATCAAATAATTATCACAAAAAATCCAAATATATTGAGGATACTGATGTCATTATTTCATTCAAATAATAAGAAGATAGTGGTGAGTGAAGAAGGAAATTAAAAGAAAGAAACTCGAGAGAAGATGTTACCTCTAAATCTGGTAACTATTTTTGGTTTGAGCCAAAGGCTTCCTTGGAAAGAATTATGTCCAAAGTGAGGCTTTTATGAGTAATAGAGGGATGTGGAGAGATAATATGAGAAGATTTTGGATGAACCAAGGGCTTGAGAGGTGTGGGTAAGGGGGTAGAGGTAGGGGCCTTTTGTAAGAGGGAGGAGTGGCACTCTTAGAGAGTCCTGAAATATTCGTTTATTATAAAATGTTTTTCAAATTAGAATGGTTAGAAAATGATATATTTCAAGTATTAGAGGATATGTTGTAGATATACACAAAACCAATAGTATTTAGACAATCGTAGGTCATAGAATTCACCTTATCATTTCATTTAAACCCTTACTTAAAATTAACAATTCTTAGCACGTCTTTTTTTATTTTCAAACTATAAGGTCATATTAATTAAATTAGAATACCAATAGTCCCATAATTTTATCAATAAAGATATTAGTAATATATTATATGTCATTTAGAAGAATATTAGATTTTTCTGGACTTTTATAACATTTAATAAAATAACATTTGTTTTAAAAACTCATTTATTCCAATTTTGACAGTATTTGGTAGTTGACTTTTGATAAATGCATAAAACCTTTATTACTTTGAAATAAAAGAAGTAACATTTATTTTACATGACATAAATATCTATAAAATTCGTTGATAGCATCCCATGTTTCAAAACACAACTATTTTACCACTAATAATATCATATATTTAAATCATTCATTAATGAGGTAATAACTCCACCATCATTTTATCATAAACAAATTTATTTATTTAATGTCTAAAAATTATAAATAAAATACCATGATTTAGAGTTTTTGTATATTTAAAATTAATATTTATAGTCAAAGATAAAATTTAGATAAAAAAAATTAAATTTTTTTTACTTATGTATTACATAATTTAATTATATTTCCCTTTCATTAAAAATAATATGATAAAAGTTCACTATCATACAAAAGTTATTCCATGGGGACCCAAAGATGGAACAAGGAATCCGATGGTTGGCCATGGCTCATAAAATAGCATTAGGACACATTGATGGGAAATTTTATATTATTATAACATTATTTTGTTTACCCCTTTTTACCCGATTTACTAATTAATCACTCTAATTAAAAATAGTTACTGTAATTACTATTCATCATGTAAAAAAAAGAGTCTTAATTTCATGATTTTGAACTTATGATTACAAATATGGAATCCATTTTAACAAATTAAAAACACATAAATTGCAGTAATTAATATAAAAATAATTCACGTTGTCAAAACCAAAGACGGGTTTCTAAGATGTAAAATTTATCAAAAGATTGACTCGTTTTTACATCCAATTTGAAAGTGAAATCACTTCTGATGAAAATAATTAAATTAAGAGAAAAAACATTGTTAAATTAAAATTTAAAAAATGTTATATTGAGAATCAAACTATATACATAAATTATATTAAAAATCAGTTTCGAAGTAAAATGTAGTATTTTTCACTATTCCTTAAAAATGAACATTTGTCAGAAAATTACCAAAAATTTATCCAAAGTACATTAGATATTCCAAATTAAAAAATGACTTCCATTTTACCAAATTCATAACATAGAAGTTTCATTAATTAATTTTATAATAATTTTCCATTGTCAAAACAAATAGCGGTTTTTAAGAAACAATATCTATCAAAAGATTGACACTTGTTTATATCCAATTTAAAAGTGAAATTAATTCCAATGACCACCATTGTATTAAATGTAAAATGAATATTTTATTTAAAATTTAAACCTAATTAAGAAAATAATATGACCATACAAATAAATTATATTAAAAGGAGGTTTTGATTACATAATTTTTCACTATTCACCAAAAAATGAACTTTATTAGAAAAATAACAAAAAATTAGAAAAAAAATTAAATTTTGATGTCTTGATTCTAATGAAGGATTTTATTTTTTAAAATATAGCATATGAAATTTTCAACTGGTATATTTAAAAAGGGTTCACCCTTAAAAGGTGGTAAAATAATCTTTTGAAAATATTAGAGTATTCTACGCTTAAGATTGGATTTATTCTCATTTTAAGCCTCTAAAACAATGTATAATTCATAAATAGACAAATAAATGAAAATATATTAATCTTTATTTACTTGGGATGTTACACCAATGGCTTCCCATTACATGGAATATGTAGGGGAATCTCATGTAAGATAATGGGTGGCCATGGTTTCCATTACAACGATGAAATAACCACATGAATTATGATTATTTTTTCCAATACACCTTTATTTAATATTCTTTATCAAGATATTTGAAGGTCAAATATTCATTGGTGAGTGTTACGAAGTTTATATGACATTAGTATCATTTTTATCCTATATTCCATGGTAATATTCACCAACCAATTTTCATATTATAACACTGAAAACTTTTATGCTGTGTGTAATTTTTTTATATACTTTCGGATATAGGGTACACATTTTTTCTTATAATTTTATGACTATCAAGTAATTTTATAAGAGAAATAAAAATTACTTTTATTTTTGACTATAAATATACAATGTAGTGACCATGCATGAATTCTTGAGATGAAATCTCAATGCATTTTCTATTTTGGATCTTTTTTAACTTTATAATGATGCATACATTATTTTATTTGTGTGGTTGGTGTTGGTATTTTTTGATTAGTGATTTTAGTTAATGTTTATAAATTTTTATAATTCCCATGGTATAATTTTATACCTATACGTTACATTGAAATATATTTACATATACTAAAATTAATATCAATAAATGAAAACATTGTTAACATAAAAAATATTTATCTTTTTCTATCGAATATTTTCACATGATATAAATTTATTAATAGTATGTGCAATGAAATCATGTTTTATCTGGTAATCATACTAATTATTTATTTTTTAGATAAATTTATTACAGGACATTTATGATGAATATTCTTATCAATTTGGGGGTGATATTCATTAAGGTTTTCCCACCTCAACAAACTTCAATCAATGAAAAATTTATTCTCTTGTCAACATGTAGAAAATGAAATATAATCTAATCTTGTATATTTCAATTCCTATTATACTATAAGAGAACTTTCAAATTTTTAAATCCTTAATTTTTTCCCCTTCATATTCTCCCAATATCCACCCACAATTTTTCAGTCATCAATTCTCCTCTCCACTTCCACGTTTTTTCTCTCCCTATTGAGTATATGGACACATCACACATCCCTTGTAAATATAAAGGAACGAGATGACCTTTGTTGAGTCCATTCTATAGAATATTTTTCAACAGAGCCACTTTTCACTAGCTATCTAAACTATTATTATAACATCAACTACCTGAATCAGTTTATCTCTCATCTCAATTAGGGGACTTCATCGATGATGTTTAAGATTCTATTTATGGAATATGAGTTTAAAAAATTTATCTTTCTACAAGTAGAAATCTCAATATTTATAATGAATCTTCTCCGAGATTAGTGGAGAAATATAATCCTTATGAAGTTTCTAAAAAATAGTGATTTCATGATTTAGGAAGAGTTCATAAAGGGAAAAAGACCACTAGTTAGTTTGTGGAATTCAAAATTTGTTGCTTTTTAGAGGGTGATCTTAGGGTAATGATTTCTCGAACATTGCAGAATTCACCAATAGAAAATACTACAATATAACAACTAATTCCCAATATCTATATTTTTTATTAGATTTTTTAAATCTACATTTAGTATTGTTATATATGTGTTAATAAATGATACATTGTGGAATATGGCCTTTAATAAGGCTTTTAGTCCCATTATGACCTAGAGGAACCATGATAAAGTTCTTGTTTGCCACCCCATCAAAATATATTGTTTCATTTTTAGATATCATGATACTCTATTTCTATCATTTCATCTTATAATAATATCACTAACCCCTTCCTCCTTGTTTTAATAATACATATATTTTACCTCTTGTAAAATAAATTAACCATTTTAATTATTATTCCTTTGTTCCCTTTTGGGTAAAATATAAGTGAATGAAAAATGTTTTTTTACTATTTATCACATTTATAATATTTTATTAAAACTAAATTATAAATGATATGTTACTTTTAGGTAATCTATATACCAGGGTTATAAATAACAATGATTTATACTATATTTTATACAACTAATATGTGAAATATATTCATCTAGTAAATAGTTTTTACTCATCCATCAAAATTAATATCTTGAGTTTGTGTTTTGGTCTCGTTTTCTAAATTTTTTATATTTCCCATGACATCAATTGGTTATAATGAATTTAAATTTTTACTTTTCATTGATTTTTTAATTTATTTAAAAATTCTATTCACTTTCCACACATATTTAAAAATTTTATATTTATTGTTTAATTAATTGACATGTAGTTTTGTTATTTATTTTAAGGAACATATTCTTTACTTTAATAATGTTCTGACTACCATTTATATAGGTCCAACAATTTTTAGAAAATTTTATACGATTTTGAAAGTGTTATTAATTCATATGGGAATTTATTTTTCCTACCATTATGGTTTGGATATATTTTTTGGAATATTCATACATTTTTTCGTATTTAATGGGATCAAGATAATGATTGAGTATTTTATGAAGTTTCACTAAAAAAATATAATATCCAAAATCCAAAATCCTTGATTAATATTTAATTTATTCCACTATTATTATTCTGTTATTTTATGAATACATTGTTTCATGAACCAAAATTAAAACATATTAATTAAAAATTACAAATATTTGGATTATTCCATGATCATTCAATACATGGTCTTCTATCAACTACCTTCATTGACCTAATATACAACAACCATGTTACATTGATGATGTTACCTTCATCTCAATATTTTAACTTATACTTTCCCCTATATATTCTTCTCATAACATTTTGCAATGTTATCAATCAGCCCCTTATTTATGTCTCTTAAATTTATCACCATATATTTTTTATCAAAGGCACTACATCAAATAAAAACTTCTGTTTTTTCCTCAAGTATTGTATTAATAGTACCATTTTTTTAAATTGTTATATTTTTATTTCAATATTAATTTTTATACCTATTCATTTCAATCACAATACACATCATTAAAATATTAAATAATTTATATATTAACCTTTTATATTGATACTTTATTATTGACAATGAAATTATAATTAAAATCTAAATTTTCAATTTTAATGTGTCTATTAGTTTTACATATAATATTAAATAAGTATATTCATTTACCATGTTTTTTAAATATGTAGTTCAATGTTATTTTATGTAGACAACATTTATCACTAAAAAAATATGATATATAGTCCCAACTGGATAGAAAATTTATTTTATATGGTATTTTTCCTTATGCATTCCACCTTAAATCCGGGAAGGTTCGAATTGTTTCAATCTTATGGAAAAGAAATCCAATTTAAAAATGAAAATGTAAATCCTTTCATAAAACTAAATCATAAAACTCACATGGTGTGTTTTTTAGCATTAATTTAGTTAGAAACTCCATTATTTATTTTTATTAAACATTATATGATAGATATATTTTGGGTAATTAATCATTTGGTATATAAATTTCTATCATGTATTATATTCTTTAAAAACATGTCTAAATTCTAAAAAATGTATAACTAATAAAAAAATATTATTTAAGAAAATTTATCCATCCAAAAGTTACTTAATTTTATATTATCAATATACTTATTTTCTAAGTGAAAGTTATTGATCAGTAGTTTATGAAATATAAACCATTTTCTATATTCATTATGGGGTAATAATTTTCTAATTTTTAAAATAATTAATTTTATATAACTATAGTAACTATAATATTAATAAATAATTAACGAGTAAACCTATACATAGATGTAGTGTAAATGATGAATTATAATGGAATTATATTTCTACACTTCACACAATAATATTTTGCATTCACTTCCATTGTATTCTAATGTCATAAATTGAAAAATTGTTGTCTCTTTATTGAATCCTCTATTATTAGAGTTCTTGGAAAATGATTTTTCATTATAATTAAAGTTGTTATGTACATTCAATTAATATTTTTTGAATATTATTTTATTTCATATATCTAATCATTATTTTCATTTAAAAAAAATTATTAATGGAATAATGAAAATTATGTGAAATTAATTTTATGATGTTTTTTTGATAATGTTATTTTATATTAATTTCCATGATATTAAATTACCTATATGAATCCATGATTATATGGATATATATGGGAACAAAAAATTGATCACAATTAAACATGTTGTGGATCATTCTTTAGATTAGGTTATATTTCCTTTTGTTTCCAAATTATGTAACAATTATTTAATTTGAGAAGAACACAAATTAGATACCACAATTGATAAATAATTTTAATTATTGTAATATAATAGATAGATTTTAGTTACCTATTCATTTTGGGAGTATTTAATACCTAATTTATTTATTATTTGGTTACATACTTTTGAAACACCTTTTAGAAAATGATTTTTTTTCTTTACAAATTTTCTTTAAAACTTTTTAACATTGATTATTTGTCTTTTTAAATGTAATCTTACAATGTAACAATTTAATTTTATTTCATTATAATTAGGGTTATTATATTTAGAATTCTTATAATATATTTATGTTTTATCAATTGTATTTGTTGACTATCATCATCCATCAAATCTCTAGAATTGATCACATATCATTTGATATCTCACCTCATCATCAATCTACCCCTCTCAACATTCATCCATTTGGAATTTGAAAAAAAATTTAATGGTCGTGTACTTTTAATTTATTTTTGGTTGTTACTCTAATATATTGGACCTTTCTATCAACATGGGACTTGGATAACCCAAAATATCAATTGACTTCACATGAGATTATATTATAATTTTTTTTCTCATTTTTACACTGTAAGTATAAAATCCATCTATAAATATATTTATGAGCATAAACTATAGTGAAATCTATAGACAGAAAAAAATTGAGTTGGGGTTTTACTTACACTATAATGTTCAGCTACATGTAAATTTTTTATTGTGTATAAATTTATTTGTTGAAAATATATTTTCACTCATTACATGAAAATTTATTTCTATTAAACATAAATTTATAGCTCTCTTTTATTGATTTTTATTTTATGTGTCTTCTATGTGACTTCATAATTTAGTCTTGAGAGAGAATATGGTTACTAAAATTATTATGAAATGTTTCTTAATTGATTTTTTAATTACATATATTAGTTAAAATAAATTTATTTCTTATTTAATCACTTATGACATTTTGGTCAATTTTTTTTATTTTAATATTGATTTAACTTATGTTTTTTATGACTAAGAAGTTCTTGAAAAACAAGTAGTCATATGTGATTTATATCAATTATCTTAAAAATATAAGGAGGATATAAATTGATGATTCTAAAAAGATACATGAAGAATACAAAAATTGAAAATAATGAGTATCATTTGATATAGTTAGGTGTTTTCCTACACCATACAATGCCATTTATTAGAAAACCCTTTTACATAAAACAAAAAACTAATAAAAATTATTGAATTTTAGTTTTTTTAAATATTTTAATAATAATTAAAGAATTAGTTTCTATTCATATGTTGTTATCACGACCCATCCTCGAGGCCCGTGTCGTGACTACCCCAGGCTCGCCTTCCATAGGCCTGGAGCTGGCGACTAGCACCAAATGCGTAAATCTAGATAACTGGGAAGGTATTGCCTTTATAAAACATAAAAATATCCAACCAAAGTACAATAGGAAGTAATAAACTAAGTAGAAAAGAAAGTGCTGAAAATAAAATGGGTCAGAATACAAACCCAACTGAAAAGTACAGCTACAACTGAACAAAAGTACAACAGAAAAGACAAACAGCTGGAAGATGGAAGCAGCTCCTGGGTCGTCCACCCCGGATCCTACCTGAAGGGTAGGTACAGATAGCCCCCTGAACGCTCTCACCTGCCAAACTCCTCTGAGTACCATCTCATCGTGAAGTCCACCTCTGGGTACTGACTCGTCACGAGGTCGACCTCCGGGTACTGACTCGCCGTGAGGTCCACCTATGAATACCGTCCAGTCCTCATACACTCGGACTTTGTCAGTGCTGTCCATCATCTACATCCAACACAACGAGGTGAGTGCATAGACCGTGTAGGGGTGAGTATAACAATTTTCAGTAGGGACCCCTAGACCCTCAAGGTTTCACTAATTCCAAAAGGATAACCACAAAGAAGGATCACAACAGATAACCCTTACTTAGGTATAAGCCCATACTTATACCTAAGTTATCAAGTAACCCATCTCAATCATGAGGAAACACAAAGGTTATGAAATCAATGGATAACCTCTACTTAGGTATATGCCCATAGATATACCTAAGTTATCAAGTGACCCATCTCAATCATGAGGTAAACACAAAGGTCATTGACTCAGCTCAAACTAGTATTTTCATTAATGATATCGGAACCACAACTACTTAAGAGAACCTCCTCTGTCGAGTACATTGATCCTATCACGACTCCAAGGTGCTGCTCACTAACCTTAAACTGCTGAGGTACTCCTCCTGTCGAGTACTGTGGGTCTACAACCCAAACACAATAGTGCTCCCTGCTATGGGTCTGCCATCCCAACATAGTAGTGTTCCCCCTAATAGCCTACAGAGGTAATCCTTCTGTTGAGTACCATGGTTATACCACCCAAACACAGTAGTGCTCCCCACCATGGGTCTGCCACCCAAACATAGTCGTGCTCCCCACTGGGCTAGTCAAGTCACTTCGACTCGAATCCGACAAGCAGTCATCAGGTCTCAGCCAGCTACAAGGTCCCCGTACTCCGTACACTTGTCTTTGAGAGGATCCGCTCCATTATCTACTGTTTGATACTGCAAGTATCATAATTTCTCATAAAGAAGTATCTCAATGAACCGCCTCGTCAAAGGGGTCTCAATGCAATAGACGACGCGTTTATCGGACTCCCGGTCTGTGAGTTATTAGCCTTTTAGTCCTGGGGGCCCAGTTGGTTTCTTGTATGAACCAACCCAGACATATATCAACTATACCCTGAACTCCAATGGGTTTTACTCAAAGGAACCGTTTCTCAATGAGATTACCAATGTCGTTGACGGTTCATCAAACGAATGTCCTGTTTGAGGTTTATTGGCTTTTCCGTTCTAGGGGCCTCATAGGTTTTTTAAGCTAAAACCAACATGATCATACTCAAACTGCATCCAATCCTTAGGTGAATTATGGAATAAGATCCTTCTTATCAAAAGGAATCCAACATAGTCGACGACACATCAATCAGACGTCCGGTCCATAAGTTATAAGCATTTCCGCTCCAAGGGCCTGGTTGGTTTTGTGTTCGAACCAACCCGGTTGTACCCAAAATTTGCCCAAAACATGATTTTAATAAACCAAAACGACCTCCTCGATCAAAGGATCCCTACCCAACAGATGGTGCATAAATCAGAGGTCCGTAGCCCAAGATATGACCACTTAATCGAAAACGTTCCGAAAATATGGGGTCTGGGTCCGGTCCGACCTGACCAAACATCCCCTAGGTCGGCCCAAACCGGGCGGACCTGACTCAGGTCTCGGTTTGGACTGGATGGGCACGGCCCGACCTAGCTAGCGTGGCTTGGCCCGACTGGCGCAGCCCGGCCCGGCGCTCTCGGTCCGGCCCGGTGGCCGGTTGCAGCTTGGCCAGCCTTGCAGAGCGGATGACGCGGAGCGGGGGGCGTTACCCCCCATTGATTGAAACTGGCGTAGCTTAATCTCGCTCCTCTCCAATCCAGAATGGCAAAGCCATTCCCGTTCATCTTCCACCACCAAGGCTCAGCCATGGCTGTCTGCTTCGATGGCGCGCCGCCGCCGCCACCTCCTTCTACGGACCACCAGACGCACTCCGGTGGTCCGTTTCGCCCGCCTTCTACGCCTAAGGTTACCTCAGGACCCAAACTTCACTGAGGAGGCTTCAAATACACATTGCATACCCATTTGTCATCATCCACCAATCTGCAAGCAAAGAACAACTGGCGGAGGGTCCGATCTTTTTCGTTAGCCAGTGCCCTCCGCGTTAGAGGCTCAAACCATTGTTCAAAAAATAAGAACGCCCAACTTAGAGGGTATAACTCACATAATTATAATTATACAAAAACAACCCATACCTCATTTATGACATTGCACGTCGTCGAGCCGCGGAAAGAGAATGGAGTTTACTTCAATCATTGTGTCTGCCTCACACTTCATATCAGAGCTTGAGCATTGGAGATTTGTCGGAATCCGACCTCCGTTGAAGGATTGTTCTTCATCGAAGATCTTAGAAGGACCGTCATTGAAGTACCGTTCTTCGTCGAAGGTTTAAAGTTCTCTATAAATTTCTCCAACTGTTTCCCACAAGGTTCTCCAATATATTTTTCCAACCCATAATTGAGTGAAGGCTCCCTAATATATAATACTATCATGCCCTTTTAGCTTTCAAACCCTTGAGGGAATATTAATTAGGGAGGTGAAGGGTTGTTATAATAAGGGGAGTTGTCTCATTAAATTGAAGTGGTGTTAATGGGGGGGGGGGTTGGTGTGAGTTATGGGAAGAGGAGATGTTGGGGCCCATGTGGGACCCACCTCTCATATATCCACACATGGGAGGATTTAACTTCTTTGGATATAAATCTTTTTTAACAAATTTATTTAACTTCTTTACTAAACTCCAAATTTTTATCTCACAACCTTCTTTAAACGCAACTGCGGTAAATGTCCCCAAAAGCAATTACCAGTGTTGCGAGTTCATCAGTGCCCTCATATTTCAATTCCGAGCACCGGTTCAAAAGATAGAAAAAACTGCTCGTTTGTTCACTGAATGTGCCCGAGCTAAACTTTAGAAAATTATTTCGGGCACACCGGGCCTCGTAGTCAGGTGTCGTCAGAAACTATATACTCGTAAAATTCTAAATTAATTTAAGAAAAAATTATCCTTGAAATTTACAGGTCTTTACATTACCCCCACCTTATGGGTTTTTACATTACCCCCACCTCTGGGCTTTACATCCCCATAAAGATACAACATAAACTTGGGAAAAAATGAGGGTATTGAAGACACATATGAACCTCCCGCTCCCATGTGCTCTCCTGGAGGTTCCTATGCTTCCAACAAATGAAAACCAAAGGAATCGACCATCCACGTAGGACCCTCTCCTCTCGATCCCTGATCTCCACCGGGACCTCCGAGAATTTCTCCCCGTCATCGACGTCCAGCTCCCCGTGGTCGATGATATGCATCGGGTCATGCACGTATCTTGTCAACTGAGATACGTGGAAGACGTCGTGCACCCAGTGAAACTAAGGTGGAAGGGCCCGGTGGCAAGCCACCTTCCCTACACCCCTGAGGACCTGGAAATTCCCGATGAAACCCAGATATAACTTACCACCCTGGACAAATCTCCCTAGACCTCGTTGAGGTGAGACTCGTAAGAATACATTGTCACCATCCTTGAACTCAAGTGGTCTCCATCTCCACTCAACATAGGACATCTGTCTGCTCCATGCAGTCTCAACTGCCGCGAACCATCTCTGCCTCTACTTTGGAAAGCTCTGCTGGCATCTAACTGACCACACGAAGGATTGCCCCTTTTTCGTCACGGCTAAAAGCATTGAAGAAACACTGAATAAGTCTGGCAGAAATCTATGTCTGGCCGACTCATGAGTGATCGACTGTACCCCCTTATACATGATTCCATCATGTGTTGCCTGGGATTTCCTTTTCACCATCCAAGGAAAACCCAATCCCAACATTGTAGATAAACCACAACCTTTTTTCCTAATACCGTCAATTTGTGTTTGAATTGTGTTTGCCCAGTCCATTCCCAAACTAACTTCGCGAGGCCTCGACACTGACACCAAGTGGTTCCAACTTAAACTCTCGCCTCTAGGGTTAGATCACACCGTCAACATAAGTGTGATTATCGAGTCTCCTCTCAAGGTGTCTCCAGACGTGAGGGTCATGTCAACGGTTTAACCAGAAAATCTATGTCTAGAACAAGATTTGTGGAAGGTAGGAATGATTGGTACCTATGTCTATTGATTCGACAACCCGTAGTAGACACAGACCGTACCTCAAATCATTCTTAGAGCCCTTGGGTCACACCCCTTGACCACATGTAGCTATTCTCTTCCCCTTCCATTCGGCTCCCTGATCCTGGCGGGGACTACAAAGGCGGGTGGTTGTAACAAGTCGAAATGTGCACCACATCATTCTGCTCTCCTAGCTCTGCTTCCACGTCTACTGCTCTGCAGTTTCATCTGTCCTTAAAACTTCCTCTTCTTGAAACATTTTACATTCCCAAGTCTCTGAGACTGGCGCCAGTTACCTGCTTTCCCACTGCTAACATTCACTGGATGTTTCCACTCAGCCAATGAACATTCAACCACAAAGGTTCTCTCTAGCACCCTAACATAAGTAGGAACACATAGAGGTTAAAGGGTTGGCTCAGATATCCTTAAACACACCTCGCTTAGAAGTCGTAGCTCTAAAGCACTGATCATGGAATATTCACCGAGTACCCTGAATGATCGATACGCCTCGATGAATACTCAGCTTCAGACAAGTCGTCCTGCCGAAGCTGTATAAGCTCTAGAAAACTCTCAGCAACCTCCTCAAGCCAGTCTTCAGCCGCCTATGATTTGGGCTCGCCTATGAACCTGAAGGGTATTTGATGTTGAAACACGTTTAAGGCACTAAGCCTATATGTGTCATCTACCGGTACCACTAGTTGAAATAGCTGACCAACAGTTAGTGATATAGCTGGCACACTACCTGAAGGTACTATCTCATGCATCGGTCCATGTACCAAAGCATCATTACTAAACAGACCAACCTCATGGTCACTCATTGGAAAACACTAGTATCTAAGTCCACCATCCACTCTACTAATGTCTCGACTAGGCGAAAAACTCTAGTAATCACCTCCATCCAGTCCTCTACTGCCTGGAAATCTGTCTCACCTCGTAACCTCGGAGGCCTCTGCTACTGAAACTTGTGAAACATGCTCTACCGGTGTGCACCGTTTGCTAGTATGGCTGGTGGCATCCGCTGCCCATCAGGTGGTGGTGCTGCTGGTACACCACCAAAAGGTGCCAACATAGTAAAAGGGCCCTGAACCGGAGCCTCATCGCTCAGTGGGCCGTCATTGCGTACTCTCTCGGTACTCTAAATGGATGTCTGCGAGGAGGAATTCTGAATAGATGCGACACAATAAAACAATTTATACCTGGTGAGATGACCTCGTTTGAGATGACATTAAAAATATTGGAAACACACTTGCAATCAGTGTTTTCGTGCACTAAGTCGGAAATCAGTAGTCAGGGTCCTGGTGTATGGATACGTCGGCCTCCGCACCAACACTGGACTCCCTGAACTGAAGACCACACTCAGTACCCTTAACAATAATGATTCAAAGAAAATAATTATCAGTGTCCTAAGTTCTGTGGAAGAACTGACTCCTCTGATATCAATTTCTCATGACCCTTCCTTGGGGCCCGTGTCGTGACTACCCCAAGCTCGCCTTCCATAGGCCAGGGGCTGGCGACTAGCACCAAATGCGTAAATCCAGATAACTAGGAAGGAATTTCCTTTATAAAACATAAATACATCCAACCAAAGTCTGAGAAGAAGTAATACACTTAGTACAAAAGAAAGTGATGAAAAGTAAATGGGCCAGAATACAAACCCAGCTGAAAAGTACAACTACAACTAAACGAAAGTACAACAGAAAAGAAATACAACTGGAAGATAGAAGCATCTCCTGGGTCATCCTCCTTAGATCCTACCTGAAGGGTAGGTACAGATAGCCTCCTCAATGCTCTCACCCTACAACCTCCTCCGAGTACCATCTTGTCCTGAAATCCACCTCCGGGTATTGACTCATCGTGAGGTCCACCTCCGGGTACTGACTCATCATGAGGTCCACATCCGGATACCATCCAGTCCTCGTACAACGAGTCTTTGTCAGTGCTGTCCATCATCTACATCCAACAAAACTAGGTGAGGGCATAGCCCGTGCAGGAGTGAGTATAACAATAATCAGTAGGGACCCTGAGACCCTCAAGGTCTCACTAAATTCAAAAGGATAACCACAAAGAAGGATCTCAACAGATAACTGTTACTTAGGTATAAGCCCATAGTTATACCTAAGTTATCAAGTAACCCATCTCAATCATGAAGAAACACAATGGTTATGAAATCAACTGATAACATGTAATTAGGTATATGACCATACATATACCTAAGTTATCAAGTGACCCATCTCAATCATGAGGTAAACACCAAGGTAATTGACTCAGCTCAAACCAGGATTTTCATTAATGATATTGAAACCATAACTGTTGAAGAGCTCCTCCTCTGTCGAGTACAGTGATCCTATCCTGACTCGGAGGCGCTGCTCACTAACCTTATAATGTTGAGGTACTCCTCCTGTCGAGTACTGCAGGTCTGCCACCCAAACACAGTAGTGCTCTCCACCATGGGTCTGCCACCCCAACAGAGTATTACTCCCCCTAATAGCCTACAAAGATACTCCTTCTATCAAGTACCGTGGGTCTGCCACCCAAACACAGTATTGCTCCCCACCGTGGGTCTGCCACCCAAATACAGTAGTGCTCCCCACTGGGATAGTCAGGTCAATTCGACTCGAATCAGACAAGCAGTCATCAAGTCTCAGCTAGCTACAAGGTCTCAATAATCTGTACGCCTGTCTCCAAGGAGATCTACTCCATGAGCTACAGTTCGATACTCCATGTATCACAATGTCCCACGAAGAAGTATCTCAAAGGACCGCCTCGTCAATGGGCTCTCAACACAACAGACATCGCGTCTATCGGACACCCGGTTTGTGAGTTATTAGCCTTTTAGTCACGAGGGCCCGGTTGGTTTCGTGTACGAACCAACACGGCCATATATCAACTGTACCCTGAACTCCCATGGGGTATACTCAAAGGAACCTTTCTCAATGATATTACCAATGCCGCTGACGGTTCATCAAACGGACGTCCGGTTTGAGGGTTATTGGCTTTTCTGTTCCAGGGGCCCGGTTGGTTTTTAATCTAAAACCATCCCAACCATACTCTAACTGCATCAAATCCTCAGGTGAAGTATTCCAAAATATCTGTCTCATCCAAAGGAGTCCAACATAGTCGACGACACGTCAATCAGACATCCGGTCCTTAAGTTATAAGTGTTTCCGCTCCGACGGCCCCGTTGGTTTTGTGTTCAAACCAACCCAGCCATACCCAAGATTCACCAAAACCTTGAGTTTAATATATAAAAATGACCGTATCAATCCAAGGTTCGCTATGAAATTGACGTTGCATCGATCAGAGGTCCGTAGCCCATGATATGACCATTTAACCAAAAACGTTTCGAAAATATGGGGTCTGGGCCCGGTCCGACCCGACCCAACACCCCTTGGGTCGGCCCGAACCAGGTCGACCTGACTCTGGTCTGGGTCCGGACCGTATGGGCACAGCCTAGCCCAGCCGACCTAGCCCGACCCAGTGCTGGTGGCTCGGCCTAGTGGCCGGTTGCGGCTCGGCCTGCCTGGCCGAGCGGATGACGCGGAGCAGGTGGCACTGCCCCCCGTTGATTGAAACCGGCATGACTTAATCTCGCGCCTCTCTAATCCGGAACGAGAAAGCCATTCCCCTTCGACTGCCGCTGCCACGGCTCAGCCGCGGCGGTCTGCCCCGGTGGCGCGCCGCCGTCGCCTTCTGCGGACCACCGGAAGCGCTCCGGTGGTCCATTTTGCCCGCTATCTACGCCTATGGTCACCTCGGAACCCGAACATTACTGTAGAGGGTTAAAATCACCATTGCGGCCCCTTTTGTCATCGCTCGTCAATCTGTGAACAGAGAAAAACCAGTAGAGGGTCCGGGCTTGTTTGTTAGCCTGTGCCCTCCGCGTTAGAGGCTCAAACCATTGTTCAACAAATAAGAATGCCCAACTTAGAGGGTATAATTCACATAATTATAATTATAAAAAAAATAACCCCTACCTCAATTATTATGTTTCACGTTGTCGAGCCGCAGAAAGAGAATGGAGTTGACGTCGATCATTGCGTCCACCTCACACTTCATATCAGAGCTTGAGCGTCGGAGATTCGTCGTAATCCAACCTCCGTTGAAGGATTTTTCTTCATCAAAGATCTTTGAAGGCCCGTCGTTGAAGAACCATTCTTCATCGGAGGTTTAAAGTTCTCTCTAAATTTCTCTAGTGGTTTCCCACAAGGTTCTGCAAAATATTTTCCAACCCATAATTGAGTGAAGGCTCCCCAATATATAATACTATCATTCCCTTTTAGCTTTCAAACCCTTGACGGAATATTAATTATGGAGGTGAAGGGATTTCATAATAAGGGGAGTTGTCACATTAAAATGAAGAGGTTTTAAAGAGGGGGGGGGGTGGAGAGAGTAATGGGAAGATGAGAGGTTGGGGATCATGTGGGCCCCACCTCTCATATATCCACAAATGGGAGGATTTAACTTCCTTGGATATAAATTTTTTTTAACAAATTTATTTAACTTCTCTACTAAACTCCAATTTTTTATATCACAACCTTCATTAAACGCAACTGCGGTAAAGGTCCCCCTATGCAATTACCGGCGTTGCGAGTTAATCGGTGCCCTCAGATTTCAATTCCGAGGACCGGTTCAAAAGATAGAAAAACCTGCTCATTTGTTCTCTAAACGTACCTGATCTAAACTTTAGAAAATTATTTGCGGCACACCGGGCCTCAGAATCAGGTGCTGTAGGAAACTGTATACTCGTAAAATTCTAAATAATTTAAGAAAAAAGTTTTCCTTGAAATTTACTGGTCTTTACAGTTGTACCTATCTATATTTTCGATAAAATTTTATATTTTATTTGTTTCACAACATATTGCTTTTCTTATAAATTCATAGGCCGATATACTAGTATTTATGAATGGATTTGATAAATATTGTTAAATAATAATAATTTTTATGCACAAAATTATATACAATCAAGAACATTAGTGATATAGTTATCATTTATTTAAATATTTATATTAAATTAATAGTTATATTAATTATATAAAATTATGAACATTAAGTAAAGAAACTAATTTTCTTCATTTCTCACTATTATTATAAACCCCCTTAAATAATTAAAATTATTTTAATTTTAATGAATGATTAAAATTTTCTAATCATATAATAATTAGTCTTATTAAGTAATTACCATAAAAATTTTCTTATTAAGATAATTTTTTTATAAGTACATTATTTAAGGATGTTTTATTTTGAACTATTTAAACTGATATATGTTATGGTGTCAACGATATTTCTTGACCACATAGAATGTAAATTATATTGTGATGTGTTTTTTTGAAAAACATATAGAAAGCATATATTGATGAATGGTTCTAAAATACAATAATTTACTCATGAATAATTATTTATTTATCCAATGTATATTACTAATGTCCGATTTTGGTCATCTTTCCCCTAGATATAAAACACAAGACATGTTTTTTCTTTTTTTTAAAAAAATATTATCATCATATTATTATTAAAAATATCATTGTTTAAGTTTAAAAGTTGTTTTACAAAATAAGAATAAACCCAGTGAGACATTTCAATATTGCATGAGGATATGGAATGGGTTTAATGTTAAATAATTTTACCCGTTTTACAAATAGGCCTAGCCAAGCATTTCAAAATAAGCATGTATCTATGTGAGTGAACCTTTTTTGTCACATGCCATCAAACATGCATTCAGACATCAATTATTTATAAAATTACTTGTCTGGGTGAGTCAATACTATTAGTTTATTACACTTTAATAGATATCACATTACTTCCTACATCAATGTGAAGACATCCATTTTTTCATAGGATATTTCTAATTTTAATTAAATCAATAACTCAAGAAAAAATTGGATAAAAAATATAAAATAACATATGTTAAATGAAAACAAATTGAGTCATATATCAAAATTTAATCATTTTCATGTGGAAATGGGCTATTTCAATTAAGATATCAAAGTTAAGAAAGTACACGAGAATTCATCCAATACGAAAAATCATCAAACCAAACATGCAGATCACAAGAGAGACCATGCATTTCCAAAAATGTGATCTCTTATTCCCCCATATTTTGATGAAAGATAATATGAAATAAGAGAAGAGGTATAAAAAAAAGTGGATCATCAAAACCATCGAGCCAAAATATTGTGTACCACTTTCTGGCACATAGATCATGTTGACAATGGTTAGGCAATATGATTCCAAAAATAATATATTTCTATGCTATCTTAATGGAAAGCATGATTCTTGTGAAAATGGACTAAGCTTTAGCTACCAGTTTTTACCAATGAGCATGGGGAGAATTATTTATGGCTTAGAAACACATCTAGGGGAGTCACAATCCATAATACCAATAATGAAAACACCCCCTTCAGAGAGAGACACATACCCATTATTATTCAACACATATATTTTGGTAGTATTTCAATTTCTAATCAATGAATGTGAATTTGGGTTCTCATGTTGAATCTCATTACCGTTCCATATCTCCAACCAATATGTCACATGCTCAATCCAAAATGATATCAGTCTCGATAACTAGTTGAAAATAAATTCATTTCTTCTCACCCAAATATTATAGGCCACTATACAAAATGAGTCCACCATATCTCTTGGGATATATGATGAGAACATTATCAAAAGTGATGAAATCAATGGCGTAATGTCTAGCTAGTGATCTTTATTTGAATCTAAGGATATCTGAATGGATATTTCCCTTTAGTAGTAGAGAATTTTATGAAATACAAACTATAATGATTACTTTCACATGGGAAAAATAGGATCATCAGATTGATGATGTAGCATGATGAATTCCATTTAATGGAATCTAATATATTTTCCACCATAATTTTTTACCTTTAGAAGAACATCCATATTATATTGAGTCATTCAAAACAACTCATCATATTGGCTTCATGACCCGAGTGATATCAAATATGTAGATATAACTGAGTAAATTCCCAAGAAATTTTTATCTCCTATAAATCTTGACCTGAATAATATCCTTTATTTAGGGTACACTCATATTGCATTATTTTTATCACACATTAAAATAGTCATTCAGTTTCTCAATACAATAGCTATTTCCTAGATTACTAAATAGGTAGTGAATTGTGAAATCATTCAAACTTGGGAGAATCATTAAAGTTTCCTTCACATTCTATCTGTAAAGAAACCATGGGTATTTCCATATTTTGATAGTGGAACCGTCATTTATTCTCCATTAAATTCCCCCACAAATAATTTTGGGAAACCCCCATAGGCTTCCCCTGAAATATCTACTGATAGGGCATCAAACTAATCCACACAAATCTATATGAGGAATATATTTGGCATTGAAGATCTATGAACACATGGAATAATGTTGTTGGAACAGTTTCTAGGATTGATTCTCCATAAGAGCATTATTAAATCAATATTAATTCCAAAACCACATTCCCCACAATAATTTAGGAGGTAAATATTTTCCCATGAAATTTAATGAATTTTATTTCTTCCATTACTGAGGACCCACAAGAAGTTAGTGAGTTTGGAGTGGATTTTATCAACACCAAATAAAAGGAGATTAAATAAGGATAAAATATAGTCTAGTATCGCATGTTCAAACTCCTAGATAATAATTTCATTCCCTTATTTTATGATCCACTGAAAATTCCATTTCATGATTTTTTTACACTCTGTCTACTTTTCTTGAAGAACCCTATCTTTTAGAGAATAAAAAAACCATGGGAATCACATAGTATTTATTATGTTTTGACCACCGGAATTCATGAATATATATTGAGTTCTTCCCTCCCACTCATCAGGAATCCTGACCTAAAAGACACTTCTAACTTAAAAATGATAATAGATTGACTATATTTCCTTTTGTATATGTGGATCATATGGAAAATACAGTTTCATTATTCTTGGGTGACCATTGAAAAAACCAATATAAAATATACAAAAAAGATATGGAAAGTGGGTGGAATTCATCTGCACACCTTCTCCCCATGAATAATATTGTCATTTTTTTGTAACTAAAATAATAATATACAACACATCAGCTACAAAAATAAAAATGGAATGCAAAAAGAGGTAACCCTTGAGGAATACCTATTGTGTGGAAAAACTATGAGATAAAATTCTATTTATTTTTATCATAAATTATACTGAAGATTTGAATTTCATTATATTCTCAATCTATTTTGGGAAGAATCCAATTCAACTTATAAAAAAATGAATAAAGGGCCTCTCAAAAATTTAATAGGCCATGGAAATATCAACAATACATTCCATAGTACCTATTTTTTTTAGTAAAGTGTGTTTTCATAGAGTGAAAAACATCATGGGTGGTAAGAGAATTATCATAGATAAGCCATTTCAGGATAAAAAACTCCATTTTTAAAAAATAATGTAATGAAAAGAGAACACATATGGTTAAAAAATAATTGATTGATTTTTTTTAAATAATAGTGCATAAAATATTGGGCCTAAAATCCAAGACCAAAATAGTTTGTTACCTTATTGTTGAGAGTAATATTGGTTTCAATCTATGAAAACATTTTTTCATTACCCTCCCAAAAATATTTCATGAGTTCTAAGTTATCATGACCAACAATATGCAATAATGTTTGTTTAAAATAATATGTTTATCCAATTAAGACCATGAGATTTGATGAAGAAATTTTTTTTGAGCACCATAATTATTTCCTCCCGAGTTCTGTAAAATTTTATCTAATCGTTCATAATATCTATAACCCCTGGTTTAATAAATGATGCAATGTTAAAAGAAATAATGGATTCCCAAATCTTAGAAATCTAATGATAAAAATTAATGATATAATTTGGAATCCCCCTCTTAGTAAGAGTTTTTATACCTTTCACATTTTTAAGATAGGATATGGAGTTATTACAACACTTTTCATAGTACTTATAATATAATTAGAATGTATTAGAGTCACATTCCATGATTTGGGGATCACATGCCAATAAGGACCCGAAGACTTGTCAAATCATAAGATCTACTTCCAGTTCTTCTTCAAGGGATAAAATACAATCTAGGACCATATCTGAGGGGGGATGAGAATACCAATCATTAAGATTTAATTCAATAGTTACAAAATGATTATATGGATTTCAAAACATGGAATTTCTCTAATGTTTTGAATTTACTATCACATGATTGAAATTCATTCTAGTATCGAGACCCCTAACTTCTTGAATGAATGGAACACATCTACACATTCCTTACCCTTAGACAAGAATCATTAAAATATAAAAATTCATTAATGTAATCAATTTATTTGTCTATTAAAAAATATGATGTGAATATGGAAGTGGTATGAAGTGGGAAGAGTAAGGTGGGAAACATGGAAGAAGATAAAAAAGTTAATCCATTCACTCGATACCAAGAGTCTATTTAGAAACTCTACAATATGGTTTTTTTAGTGTTTGAATGAAACCCTGTGTGAAGGTTTCATGATTACCCTAGATCTAGAGGGTTCAATATCTAGGTAGCCTTTTTAAACTACATTATTGAATCAAAAGTCATGTTGGGCTCACATTCTTATCATGTTGAAAAGAAATCACTGAAGTCCTTTCCAAAAAGGAGTGGACTACGAAATATCTCCCATAGGGTCTTAAGAGGAATTAAAGAATTCCATTTATCTTTTTGAGAGAAAAATCCATAAAATTATATAATAAACCAGATTGGGGTGCCTTATTAGTGAATCGAGGTAGAAATTTGGACATTAGAGAATGTTTTTACCCTTATTTCCACATCCTCTATCCAAAGAAGATAGATTCCCACCTAAATGGACTTATAGGGAGATGGGGAAAATTTTATGGCAAACTATTTTTTTGGAAATACCATCCATGTACTTAATTTATTATATGGTTTTTGATTGGAAACCCATATCATTGAAAATTTTAGTGTAAGAACACCGGAGTGTCTGAAATGAGTGTGATTTTACAATACCATGGAAGTTAAAGAATAATTTTTAATTGAGATAAGTGGGGATGGATTAGACTGGTGTTGACCTCTGAGTATTGAAGACCAATTCTATATCCCACCACATATCATGTCTTAGAGTATCTCTCATTAACTAGTAGACCCACCATTCAAATTTTGGAACTAGAGGCTTCCACTCTGCTCTGATCAATATTTTTCTTCCTGCTAGCTTTCCATCTCCAAATCCTTTTTTAGGATCGGATAATGGATGTTTGATGGTACAATTTCCTAGAATAGTAAAATGTATTGCGGGATTGAGGGAATCTAGAAAACATGGATATGATGTATCATATTATACCTGCTTAGTGATATTAGATAATTTCCTTTTCCCTCCAATGTTGAGAGGTTATTATAGGAGGAGGTGTCCCTCTTCATGGAGGCCTTAACAAGGGTTTAATAGTATTTCTAGACTTTTTTGATATAGTTATGGTGGTGTTATTCTCTCTTCCTTATTCATGTGGGAAAACCCACTAATATTCCTCAAAGACTGGTGGACCCTACATGATGAGTTTATTATAATCTAGATCTTCTGGTACACTTAAATCCTTTTAAAGACCATATCTATAAATTCTTTCCAATTTACATAATGAAGGATATAAAAATATTTATTGATGATAACAAATATAAATAATATTAAATATTACCTCCTTCTTCGCTTGTCAACTTCAAATTGCATTTTTTCTTGGTGACCCCCATGCACACACTAATGCAGATACAATTGGTAGTTTTTTTATACTCAATTTACATCAAAAAATTAGTATCCTCTAAATATAGAAATATAACTATCTTAAAAACTACATATAATTAATTATAAACCTAATCGATGTATTAAATTCCCTATGAATTGGATTTGATCGATATAATTCTAGAAATTATCTTATTTTTCCACTGATTTCATGCATAATACACTCTAATTATCGACAAAATGATATTCCTCTAAATTGAATCAAAATTATGGTTTTGGAAAGAGTGGTATTCTATATAACCCCCAATTTTTTAAATCCTCTATTAAAACAGGGTGGTTATAAAAAGACAACAATCTCCCTTTAACCATATTCTACTCGTCCTTCAAAATGAAAAATTCAAAGATGATGAGGCCCACTACGATTTATCATATGGAAAATCCATCATATAAATTAACTATATTTTTAGTCCATTTTTTGGGAATTTTAATTTAATAATAAATTTATTATATATTTTTAATGACGAGGAGTGATACATGGTGCATCATTAAAGTATCTAAATCCTTTTTTTGACAATAGATGATTTTTCATTCTTTTTTAGTGAAATATTCTTATTATAGTTTATAATGTCAGACTACATTTGACCATGTCCATTGTTGAAGATCAAAATGGAATCATCAGAAGATAGATGACAATCCAGCCCCAATCATCTCCATGTTGGACTAGCACAATTGTTCCCCGAAAACTCTATGATTAACCCAAATGATGTAATCCCCATGATGAACTCTCAACCAATGAAGATAATTTTGGAATTTTATCAATTTTTAATCACCAATAACCATATAATCACAAAATCTATTAATTTTATATATAATTAAATATTTATATAAAATTAATTTCACACCTATATATTCATGTTATATCACCACTATTTAATATCGCTAAAAAGTATTACATATATCAACACTAATTAGAAGCACTAATAATTGTTTTCTCTTATTATAGACAATTTTTTTTATTAAAGGGTATTTTTATTAATAATTTTTTAGTGTTGATTATTGTAATAGCATTTTCATCTTCTTTTGATTACTGATAAATGATGATTTTTTATCATTGTTAAAAGGAAATCTAAATAATTTAATATATTTATGCATATTCATATATTTTTAAATTTGATTCATATAATAATAAGTATATGTATATATAATATATATATATATATATATATTAAGTCATACTCATTTATAACTATATGTACTTTAATCATATACATACAGTAATTAACAAAGTATAAACAAATAATTTAGTTAATTAGATGAAGAGGGTGGTGTCTCTTGTCATATCTTAAATGTGTTGGGGCAGTTCCAAAAATTCAGGCCCATCCAATCACACATGGGGTTTATACCCACATAAAATATCTTTCATGAATTTTTGTATTTATATATATATATATATATCTATGTGTGTGTGTGAGCCTTTATAAGTAAATGATAAAAATTCAAATTCAAATTTTTAAATATATTTAAATTTTAAAATGAATATATTATAATTTTAGTAATTTCACTAATTAGTATTGTATATTTTGAATATTTCATGAATTTTTTTATAAATTTTAATTTAATTTTTTAGTTATAATTAAAAATTCAGAATGTTAACAAATAAATTAATTTTTATACACAATCACTAAAATTCCAACATATATAATATGAAATAATAATATGTTTCACTAAATAAATTTTAAACATATTTAAGAAAGATTATTCAAATTCATAAATTTAATTTTCTAGTTTTATAATTATTTATATATCATGAAAAACATATATAAATAATATTTTTATTTATACATTTATATTAATGATATATTTATAAAACACTTATTTATATATATTTTATAATTTATTTATTATAATTAATAAATTCATTGATAAATTTATTAAAAAAATTGTTTTATAGTATTAATATATTTTTAATAATATTAGAACATTTTTAATACATTTAATATAATAATTTTTGTTTACTAATTTTTCAATTTTGTTCTAATTTATTCATTTACATTAATTATTAGTTATTATTTTCATAATTTATTAATTTTTAATATAATTTAATTTTTAAATATTATTAAATTTATAAATTTTTAGTATATATATTACGTTTAAATTTTATTATTTTGTTTGTAATTTATATGATTAATATTTAACCATATTTATTTATTATGTTTTAATATTTTTAATATCTTGGAAAATTATATAATATATCTATTGAATTGAATATTAATAATTTTATAATTAAATTAGTCAATTTATTCATTATTAATAATTTCTTTATCTATATAATTAAAATTATTATGATGCCTCACCTATAGCTACTTGATTGTTCCCTGACCGAGGTCACCACAAAACTTCAAGTGAGCATCTCCATATTCTATAGGCTACTAACTAGAAGTAGAGGCATAATCTATTCAATGGGTAGATTATTCCCTTTAATTAGATTCATTAAATAGTGAAAAATAGTAAAAATAATTAAAAACATAAATATTAGAGTACAAAAATATAGATTAACACAATTAAATAATATGTGCCATGTGAAATTCATATAGCCATAAATTCAATGATCACCCATTGGTCCAATCCAAAATACATTATAGAAAAAAAATGAAGATTAAACTGACATCCATCCTCATTCCTCACTCACACAGTCTCTTAGTACCCTTGAGCTGCAGCACCCTTATCCGGTGCACATCCTATATTAATCCTAAATGTCAGACACATGGTACACATGCATACTGAGGTTCTTATATGAGGTGTGAGAAATACATCTTAATAGGGTCTCATCATGTTCTCATACTATAGTCTATAATCATGTTTTCATGGGGAAAAAAGATAAACAAGAAACACATTGAAGGTAGACATTGTGTGATAACCTGAAGACCATGTCTCCCATTGTATGAGGACTATGTGTGTGAACTAGGCCACCATATCACATGATCATACATACTTCAGCATTATGATGGAATCCACCAGGATGTGCCATCTCATGACATTATAGAAATTCCAAATTCATTCCTAATTCCTCAAGGTTTTTTGTCATAAAAACCGAGGCCTATTACCCATAAGAATTGGTTGTTGTCATATGTCCACATCATGAACCATTGATTGATCATTTATGCTAAGATCTATTAGTCTAATCATACATCATCCAATGACCTAGCCCCTAATGGGCGATCACTACCATTTCCTAATCCTCTTAGACATGTTTCATCATCTAAACCCACAAATATCTACATGCTCATGTGAGGTCACTAGAACACCGACCCATCCCCACAGACTCTAGGGAGGTTACACGTACACCAACCCATCCTAGAAGACTCTACGGAGGTTAAAAATACTGATCCATCCCCACCAAATTTAATGTGGTAACAATAACATGAAGCTATAAACATAGTCTCTAGGGAGGTCACCTCAAGCACACTAAGCCCCATCCTATCACAAAACTCTTTAGTTGATCCCAGTGAACTACTCAATCAAGGCATATCCCCTTACTGGACACATCTCACCTGACATGTTAGGGAATTTCTGATGTACTCTTGACCCACTATGATTTCTTCTCATCAATACCAGCTCAGTACCATAACCCCTCAATGAAACCATGAACCGTATGTCCATCCTGAACCAAACCTCAATGCCTAGTCCTACCCATTATGGTCACTCATCACCCATGGTCTTATTACCCTGAGACTATCCAAAAGTGTATGCTCTATTCCCCTTAGCATCTTGGTTCCAAGTCCCATCAAATCCAAAACCCCACACCCGGGTCTCTTATGACATCTTATAAGAGAGATCTCTCATCCTATCACTCAGAGGAAACCCATCTCCATGAAACCATGTCGAATCTAGAAGGAATCATCCCTGTGGTTGTTATAATCAAGCCTCAAACAACCCTTAGGAGGGTATCACTCACAATGAATGAGATGAATGGTTATCTTACCCATCATAACTATCTTGAATCATCTCCTATGTATTTAATTATCACTAAAATCCAATCCCAAGATACCCTCATCTCATCTGGTACCCCAGTAACTACCTAAGGCCTCACGAGAGCTTTTACGACTTCCCCATCCATTACTAACACAATCTATGAGCGATCATATCTTACTTGAGTGCAAAAGAGTACTTATCTAGAGAATAGGAGGTCTAATACCATCTTATCTCTTCTTTATAAGGCATCCATAGTCCCTAGACATCTACACAGCCCCATGCAAGATATATGAAGGTGTACTATAATGCATAAACACATATATGGATTTATATTAAAAGGAAATACATGGTATCATTTATTTCTTTCTAAATATATTTCCTTCATTTTTTTAAAAAATTAATATATTGAAAAATATTGATTTTATTATATCCATTTTTGTAAATATTATTTTCAAACTATTTCATTTTGTTAATATTTCATATTTTAAATTAATATAAATTATTTATTTATAATCAATTCATATACATGAAATATGTCTACAAATTTAATTAATAATATTTTATCTCTCAACATTGGGAATTATCTAGTGAAATCATTTCACAATTACTAAAGAGTAAATTAATTAATTAATTTTTTGTGTTAATAATAAATTATTACTTAAATATTGAAAATATTTTTCCACAATTTGACAAGTGTATTTTATATTTTGAAAATTATAATTTTTAAAATAATGTTTTTTATATTTTATGTTACTTTTATTCCCTTAATATTATTATAAATCGAATTAATTATTTAACTACATTAAAAAATTATTTTAAATATTAAAATTTTAAAATTAATTATTAAATATAAGATGATTTAATTTTTTTAATAACAATGGATTACTAATTACTAACTTAACTATAATTTAATTTTGAATTCATTTATAAATCCAATATGTAATAAAATCATAATAAAATCAACATAAATATATTTATGAATGAATTAGCGAAATATGGTTAAATAATATAAATTATTTATATATAAAATTATATAGAATCATTACCATTAATTATATAATTAATATCTACTTAAATAAATATATTAAATTATTAGTTAAATTAATTATATACAATTATAACAATTGTGTAATAAAAAATTGTCATTCAATTGTAACCATAATTTTTCCCCTTTAAATGATTAAAATTATTTAATTCTCATTGTTAATAATTGTACTAAATTATTGACATTTTTTCATCATATCATTATTATATTTATTAAACAATTACCATAAAAATTCTTGTAAATAGTTTTACTTGTATTTATTTTGTAAATGAATCATTAAAGTATAGTTTATTTTTGAGTCATTTAAAATGATATATTTAATAGTATCAATTCTATTTAATGACCAAAGAGAATATAAATTATATTTCATTGTTTTTTGAGAAATCCATTATTGACATTAGTGTTGAGGAGGATATAGAGATTTATAAATGCCACTCCCTCGACTTGATGGGGATCTCCACATCTAGCTAGACCTATAACGAGAACATCGTGAGGAATATATTATTGTTGATTGGGAAGTTGGAAGTGGGAGTGGATATCAAAAAAATTGATCCTACAATTTTTTTACTTTCTAGTAATCTAATATAATACACATTTTGAACTAAAGTCCCCAGTATTTTTATAGTCATCTTATTGTGATCAAGTACATGGTTAAGGGGTTAACATGCAGAGAGGGAATTCACTCATTCCCCTTTATGGATCTAGGTGAAATGGATCCCATTTATGGGTAAGAGTGATCATGTTATATTTGGGATTTGTAATAACAATTGAGGATTTATGGAATGGTATGTTCAAAATTTGTTTTAGTGGGGTCCTATAGTGAGAATCAGGGTTATGGTGGACATCACAAAACCCATCATACAAGGATCATTCTTGAAATTCCCAGATGTAACTAGATTTTTTTCTTTTTAATTAGAAAATATTACCAACTGTTTTCATTTGTGGCCACATTGGACTTGTGTTAAAGGATTTAGGAACAAAAAAACCTGATTTGGATTGGGGGTTTATGCTATCAGGGAACCCGAAAAAATATTTGGGTGGTCCACCCACTTTAGAGGTTAAAAAACATATGTCTAGGGAAAATATCATGAAATGTACAGATCCATATTTTACATCTTCAAAGGTTATGCTAATATCAATGGGGATTCAATCCATCCCTCGTTATCCTTGGAATTTGGTTTACCCATTTCTAATGGACAAGGGCCTTTATGTTCCCTTGGTTGATGTCTATCATCTACCTAGTATGCTGGATGAAGGATCACATGAGAAAAAAACATGATGATTATGCTAGGAATAATTTTTTGGATTACGATTAATTACATATACAAAATGTGAATGAATATTTGGTGCACCAGAAAATAGAACCTACCCAAACCATTGATTATTTAACCATAGTGAGGAAGTAATAGAGTCAATGGAGGATTCTACATCCCCGAGTACAGTGACACTTGAGGTTAGAGGTATGGATTCCACTTTTATGGGTGAGTAGGAAGTTTTAATATTTCATACATTGTGGTTATTTATTCTAGTTCTATATGAATCTCCTCCTATAACGGTCATGGTTGGACATAGACGTTTGGTGACTTAGAAGTGATGGAATAATAATAAACAAAATATTGGTCACATAAAAAATAAATATTTTATCAATAATATAATTTCCAGAGGGTATAAGTATGATGTTTTTTTAGTTTCTAGAAAACACACAAAGTGATCAGAGGGTGAAGAGTCAAAATACCTGATAGAGGCAGATTCTAGTTTAGAACAACCCCACCCAGTACCATGAAACAGTTATGATGAAACTATATATCATTTGGAAACTAAATATTAGTTCATATTCTCTATTAATGGAGCTCCATGAATATCCCTGATATGGTATTTTTGTGAGAGACCATGTTTGAATGAAATAAAATTAGAGGTATTTCATTGAATGATTGATTTCAGAATTGTTTTTTTGGTTCGATGGTTTGGATATGTATCAGTCCATTACATCATCTGTATAGAGTAATTAAAATATTTAGTGGTCATATTTTATAAAAAACACATCACCTTTTCAATTCGAAAACCTCTAGGACCTGAAGGGAACATCGTGGATTTTTGTGGGTAGCTAGGAGTAAGATACAAGTTGAGATACTAGGATATGATTATATCTTTCCAAAATATGACTAAATTCCCCAAAATCATTGGTGGGGATTCTAATTAGATCCTCTACCACCATGAGAGGCAAGGCAGTTCTAGGAGGAATTTTTATTCTGTTCCTAAATTCCAAGAAATCTTGCTTCACTCGGGCCTCTCAGATCTGGGTTTCTCTGGGAATATATATACATTGTTCAAGGGATGTGACCTAGTATCTATATTATTGAAACAACTCAAATGGTTTTTGGTGTCTATAGACTGGGTGTTGATGTTCCCTAGGTATGGGTCTCCCACTTACCTCGGGTTTTGTCTTATCATTTTTGTATTTTATCTATTCATAGGTGGTATTCCAGTGAGAAATCCCACTATGGGGATTTTGATTTTAAGTCACATGGCTTCATAATAAAAACATCATAAATGTTTTTTATGATTCTTGGTTATCCTATCAAGACCATGTTTTCAATAAGAAAAAATTGTTGGATTCAAAAAATCAACTTTGATGTTTAAAATGATACATGTACTTCAATCGAAGAATTAATATTCTTGAGAAAAAAATCATGAGATTTTATGATTAACCAACTTCTTATGTTTCACTACATTAGTTAGTAAATATGGAAAATATGATGGATGAGTCCTTGAGAGACAAAAAATGTTATTGGTTTATCATATTAAGGGAGGATTTTATCAAATTGGTTGACCAGAATAAAAATTAATTCCTTCCAAAGTACTTATACAAATAAAGAAATATATTCATTTCCATATTGGAGGTTTGGTATGGAAAGTTCAATTATGATGGGGATGAGATTCAGGATATTATCAAGTCCTTTTTGTAACGAACCAAACATTCAATATTGAAAATTTCTCTTGATATATTTAAATGTATTATTATGTAAAATGATTATGTAAAACATATGAACTTTTTAAGTTTTATGTTTATGGATTTTAAAATACTGTAGGGTATTGTTATCATTTCTAATATAGTCGTTGAATAGTGATTACATGATTAGTATAAATATTGGTCTTTGTCAAATCCAACTCACTCAGAAAAAGGAAGCGATGGCCTCATCCAGTAGAATTTCTCCATAGAAAGACCATTTTTCAGAGCTCCTAAAGGAGGAGACATCATTAGGCTTCACTCTTGACCAAGCCCATGCCGAACGTGAACACGTTAAGCTTGGGTGGAATAATCTACAGGAGAAGTGGATGTGAATAGGGATTACCACTCATGATATGTTTTCCAAGCCACCCCAAGAGTCTGTCACCATTGCGCATCTTACCCTTTGGTATTATGTGGGTGTTTTTAGGGGTTATGTAACAAGAAACTATCACTATGTATATTTTCCTTATTTGTTTATAGAATAACAAATATACATTCATTTTATTAGTGTTACTTTGTAAATATATTTTAAAGCACAATTTTTTTTAGTTAATATCAAATTAAGAAATCTATTTTGAATAATTAATGGGTTTAAGAATTAAATAATATTTTAATATTATTATTAATTTAACATTTTCTAAATATAAATGATCGTATAATTTTTTTAATAAAATTGAAATATTTATTACGGTTTGAAAGCTTAATTTTTTAAAACACATGAATTTTCAATAAATGCCGGGTTTTATTTTAAAATTAAAAATTGACATATTTAGAAACCAATTTAGATAAAATTAATATTATTTTTGGAATTAGGATGTTTAAATTATCCAAATTTTATTTTTTCATAATTTTCTGAGACAGTCAAATTTTTGTGTAAAAATTAATTACCATTTAAATATTTAATGTGTTTTATGAGATATTAATGACCCAACAGAGATGTAATAAAATAATATAAATCATTTTTTCTTCCAATATATATATTTTACCATTAAAATAATGTGATTTTAGGTTTATTTTATTTATTTCACAAAGCCATAGTGGAATCTCCAAGACATATAATTCATTTTAAGTCGTTAAAATGATTTTCCTCAGATTGAGACTCACCTTCACATAATAATTCATAATAATTTAATAAGTTAGGATATTGGATTTTAAAATATTTTTCTACACTCCCATTTTAATAAAACCATGTGCGAAAACCATGGGATGGTTTGTCGTTTTTATTAGTTTAGTTTGTACGATCCAAAACCTATATAATAAAGAATTCTCTCACTTTTCCTATATAAACCCACCCAAGATCCCACTTCCTCACACTCAATGCACTTGGATCTCGACAACCTATACCTTCCTATATATGTAATCACCCCAAGGTTCCCTAATATCCCATGAATCCTCCCACAAGCCACTCCCAGTATTTTGGAATCAAATTTCAATATAAGGTTTTTCTTACTTTGTAATTTTTGTCCAAATTTCATTAGGTTCTTATTCCCATTTAGTTTTAATTAAAAATGTTTGGGAATTATTTGTCACCTCCCCCATACTTTACTATTTATTTTATAATTACTCTATACCTGTTTATCTATCATTAATTACACCCATGTACACTCGTTACCTTGCTGAAATTCTGTAAGGAATTTCTCTACCCTAATTTACATTCAAGAAATTAGTTTGTATTATGAATCTAAATTCCATTAATTATGTTGGGAAATGTATATATATGAGCCCCTTACTGTAAATTTCATTTACATATGATTATACACCCCTTTATCTGTCATAAACCATTTTTATGAAATATTATGTCACACCATTACAGTGCTGAAATTGCACCGTGGTTTTTTAAGCCAAAGTCATTGTGTAGTGAATACCATTCCCACTCTCTATCAAGGGTATTCACCTTTATCCACATTTAATTATTTACTATAAAGTGTAATTTATTAATTCCACAATATTTTATCATTTAATAAATGATGATGTTCAATGAATCCATGTTATATGATCTATGTGGCATACTTAGGGATGAAATGAAATGATTAAGAACGGTACGCCCTGATAGCGCTCCAATGCATTGGGTAAAGAGTAGAATCATGATATGTAAAGTGATATTAGGGTTCACTAATTCCAATTAATGTTAATTGAGGGTTTACTCATGCTACATGTGCAATGATCCTTGGCTCGTTCTAATTCCATGTTAAGTATTGTTCCTATATTTCCATGTTATGATAATCATGCTATATCATGACCTTTTGTTAATGTTTCTTTTATGCTCCATTGATATTCCTATTTCGTAACATGTATTGTATTATTCATTTTAATCCTTGTTTACTTCCTTACTAGTCTTTATATATCACCCCTTTTTATTTATGTACTCAGGTTATCCCATGTAATTCTATGTATGAGGGAATGTTGTGGTCATGTAAAGGATGTTTTCAATAAAGAAGTTGTGTTTTATGTTCCAAGTTTTTATGTAATGTTCCTAATTTCAAAATTCACTAGACCTCTCTATATTTCTTGTTGTATCAAGTTATGGGGTCTCGGTAATATTTCATGTTTATGTGTGTAATAAATATCAGGGTTGTTATAATTTCTAAGAGATCTATTTGTTTCACAGAGTGGTTCCCCTTGGGAGACCACCCGAGATGTGTTAGGCTAACAATTATCATGGAAAAGACTTCATAGTATGAATAAATCATTTATGGGGAAGAAATTATATCAACCCTTAATATAATTCATTCAAAAAATGTACTTCATATCGATGAATTTCATTCCTTATTCATTAAGTAGTTATTGCATATTATGAGTCCTAATATTATCAAACTGATGCATGGTTTATGGGTTAGTTCTATAGGAACAGATGAGGGTAATTAATATCTCATTATTTTGATCACAAAAATCTCTTAAATGGTGAACATTTTTAATTATAGGGCTATCATATTTTACTATGTGGTCTAAATTATTTTCCAAAAAGTCTTCTCCTTCCATTCGGGTTTGTTTATTCCCTCTATTAACATTGAAAATTAGAGAAATTTTATACATAAGAGACTAATTACAAAAAATTATATTATTTACCATGAAATTTTTTATTCAATGGAAACAAATTCCACTTATAATATGGGGAAATTCAAAATGATATTGGATATGAAATAATCTTATGGAAGGGTGTAATTTTATATCCTAGAAGTGGTCATTAGGTAACTTGTATTTAGACCAAAATTAATGAGATCGAAAATGAATTGTTTAAAGTCAGTTTCTTTTATCATCATGGTCATTTTTAATCTAATAAATAACTTCAAACCCCCTAGAGGATTATGATAGGCTTACCCTCTTTCATCTTACTAATTTCTCCATGTTATTTGTGTTTTCTCTCATCTCTTGTCAAAGGCATCATTGGATGGACTCAATAATGGGAATAATGTTTTTTTGTAGTAGTATCCCAATTATTAACATATTTTCACTAATGATTAACTTCATTCATCAAGATAAACTCTTCATGAATTCTAGGAGTATTCTAAAATTTATGATTCTATTACAAAAATCCTAACGAAAATTAGTAAACTTTTCGAAATTATATATGTATTTTAGTTAGGGTGTTTAATATGGGATGAGATCTACCGTAAATAGTTTGTGTGACTTAAATATTTTGTGGAAACATAAAAGGTATCTAGGTTCCCAAAAGGTAATTTGGAACTATAAAATATATATATTATCCTTCATCCTGAATAATGTCCAGAGTTAAATTCAAGGATGGTCTGAAAAGAAACACTCTTGGTCTAAGAAGGTGGTTTTATTATATTAGTGGCTCATGTAGTTTCATATTCTGTGATATCTCACTTTAATCTCATGGGTTTCTCTATTCACCAATTCCATTCATCCTTTTATAATTTTTTCTAGAGTAGTGATAATTGGAAAAATAAAATACACGTGATCTCCTCAGATAAGCTTTGTTCCCCCAAGGCATACATGGACATGGGATTCAGGGGATTGAAATTGATTAACGAATCCTTCCATGCCATAAAATTTTGGTGTTTTTATAGTAATCAAATTGTTTATTTGTGCAAGTTATTTCAAAGACATGTATTTCCCCCATAATTATTTTCTATCCCCTGGTATGGGTCTTCAACATATATATTTCTTGGGGATATTTTGGTGATATAAAGGTTTTTGTAACCCTGATATTTATTGGAATATTTCATGTAGTGCTATGGTTAAAATTTGGAGTGATCAATGGTAGAATGATTTTGATGGTATGAAACCCACTTCTAAGCCAAACCCCTATTTGGAGCATGCTTCAATATGGTATATTATGGTTGATTATTTTAGTGGATCTGATTTATAAAAGCTTGATATTTTTTAATGATAATGAACAAAAAATTATTTTAGTGGTTCTAGTTGTTCATGGAACAAGAACAGAAAAGATATGTAAGAAATTAGAGAGTTTGGGAAGCTACTAAGTTCACTATGGTTGGAGGAATAGCCTCACACATTTATATGATTCTTGGTTTCACTTGTGTAAGAATATCTAGAATTTAAAATCCTCACCTAAGGAGACACTCTTCTTATGGAAAATGTGTAGTGGTATCCTCCCCACCTATGCATAGCTTGCTTATCGGTGCATGTATGATAACATACTATTACCTATTTGTGGGAACACTATTGAAAAATTAGTTTCTTATGATATTATCTTCCCCTTGGGTAATAGGGTTTTTGTATTCATGTCCTGAGTAGGATTATTATTGATAGAGAAGTCACAAGGATGTGATTTTTTTATTGTGGAGTGGTTCACATCGTCTATAGTAAAGACTATCATGGGGTTTTACATCCACATATAGATTATCTAGTTCTACTGATTAGTAACTAAATGAGGCTAATATTCATTGTTAATATTTATAATATTTATGTTCTTTATTATTCATAAACACCATTTTAGTGCATTTTACATTTTGAACATCATTTCACATTATGATTGTAATACCCTTTTAAAATGCACTATTATGTGGTACATTATTGAACATCATTTGAAGTACCCAATGAATAATCTAATTATACATATTATAATTTGATATTTTTGGAAATTTATCTACACACCAATATGAAAATGTTTCATTCAGGAATCAATGGATAATTCATGGAGGATGATGGAGATATTTGGCAATGAAAGGAAGCAATTCTGGAGAAGGCAGATTGGACACCAGCCCACTGATGAGACTGTGGGGCCCAAAATACAATCCCAATTAATCCCAACAATCGTGGGATGATATAAGACATGTATATAAACAAATCACTATTCATGATCTAATGTTAATTCGGCCTCCATTGTGGTCATTTAGGCGGCCCAATTTAGAGATAAAATTCTGGGCCAGATTCTGCGGCCCAGAAAAACAGTAAACCAATTAAACAATATCTCTCACACCATAACTCCTTTTGGGATGAGAGTTTTCATTCGGTTAGGTAACATCCTGAGATTAATATAAGTCTTCTATGGCCCAACCAAATTCGTCCATCTCGAAGCAGTTTCAAGTGCGTCTGTTAGGTGTATGAAAGATGAATGCCTTTTTGGGTCAACGGTGGAAAAGTCTTCTTTCCACAAACTTTCCACCACCCTAGGCCTACCATAATCAAGTGGGATTATTTTTAATGTTGGAAGATCGACCCAAGGCTTCCAAAATGCCTATTTAAGGCAGTGGTGGTGGAGGATTTAAGAATATTTGAGCTTGTTTTCATCTTAATGTTATGCTGCCAATTTCTCATTATAATGTTCTTCCTTTACATGTAAGTTGTTTTAATTCATCCTCATTTCTTAATAAAAGTTCTTCTTCTCTTATTATTCTATTCTTCTCCTTATCACTTTGATACTGTTGGTTCAAGGTGTGAACTTGTTCATACCAAACCTTGTGATATTATCACACAACGGTGGAGTGATTGTTACATTTTTTTTTCTTCTCCATTTCCTCCCTTGTAAGTCTACTTCCCGCTTCCGTTCAAGACATGTAATCAATGGAGGGATAACTATTTTATGGGTTGATCCAAGGGAGTAGAAAGGGAATGAATTGGATGTTATTTATCACCCCATTAATGGCTAACCACTTCTTTTAAAAGAGATTTTTATTTGATTATTTTAAAACATCTTCATCCTTATTGAATTTAAGGTCAAACATTTCAAGTGCTAATACGAACCTCTACCCTGGAGTGCCCAAAAATTTGATCCTTCAAGTGTATAGGTGATTAGTATTAGGGTGTGTAGGCACTAAACCAGTAAGTGATGATTTTGTTTTATCTCCTTAAATGAACCCATCTCAAATTTAAGAAATTGAAATCATTAAAAAGAAAATACGTCCAATCCACCCCGAGCGATAACCTAGGATCAAATCATTATTTGAAATTGAATTCACTTAAATATGTTAGTGATAATTTAAAACCATATAAAATCAATCAAAGTTAGCCACTTAATAGCCAAAAACAGTCCATAGAATGTACGTGTCTATAGGTTTCTTCTTAGGTCTCTATGGATTCGATAACCCAAGCTAAACTACAAGAACCGTCTTACCTAATTCTCTTGGGTAAATTTGAGCGAGAATCAAATTTTGGCGCCATTTCCGGGGACCTAAGTAAGTTATCTTAGACATTATCATCCTTTTTTTCATCTCTCTTCTCTTATCACATCACAAATTTCATTCTAATGGAATACTCTTTTGAACAAATCCAAACATGGGGAACCTCTCCTTACTTTGATCACTCTACACCAAGTGTGATGTACAACGACCATCCTAATTCCTACTTATGGGACAATCAACAACATAATGAACCAAAATGTTTTTATTCGTATGATCCACAATACATTCAATCCTATAATGAGTTTCAATCCCCAGAATTCCAATCAAAACACCCTCCTATGCAATTTCAACAACTTAATTATCCACATGGAATAGACCATGTTTCTCAACCCCTTACCCATAATGATCCACAAACATTACTTGAAAAATTGTGTCAAAAAATGGATATAATAAATTTTGAGGTTTCATCATTGAGGTTAGAACTACAAAGCATTAAAAATTGTGAGGAACCCATCCCTACACAAATTGTCTCTTCCACAACCTTATGTGAAGTGTCTAGTTTCCCGCAAACCTGTTATGAATTTACTGAAGATAAAACCTTTGGATTTAGGGAAGATGAGGAGGATAATTGAATTATTGATGGGTGTTTGAATCAGGATGAAATTGAATTTTTGGATTCACAAGAGGGAAATTTGACATCGTGGATTGAGTCTCCTAAGTATAACTCCATTGATGAATTTTCAAAAACACCAACCATTGAACCATTGGGAGAAATCACAAACTTTGAGTCCATACCCATTCCTAAAACTGATCTTTCTAATTTGGTTGTTGAATCTTCTATTCAAAAGGAACCTATTTTGTTGAGAAATTTGGAAAATGAAACTGATTTGGATTCAAAATCTCAACCTGTGTTTGAATGTACTATCCAACCTGAGCTCAAAATTATTGTACTTCCTTCCATGATCAAGTATCCCTTCATAGGATATAACCATGAACTTTTAGTTGGAATTCATTCTTCTCTTGAAACCAAAAAAATTTTAATGGCCATTGATGTTTTTGCAAAAACTACAGTGGAAACTAGATCAACCATTTCAAACATTCCTTGGATTTTTCCACTCATTGTAGAACATAGGTTTGTACATGACACAAATTATAAACATAAAATAAATATAAAAATAGTAGAAGTGGTGAAACATGTGGTAATTAAAATGTTTAAAGTTGGTATTGGGTAAGTTAGGGGGGTTCATGTCGGGATAACGACGTTAAACAAAGTGCTTCATGGGAGGCAACCCATTGTTTTCATGTTTTTAAACTTTTTGGAATCATTTTTTTATTAATAATTTTTATATTTAGATATAAAAAAAATAAAACTATTGACCTCTTCTTCTATAATGAGTATGGATGGGTAAAAAAGGGGAGCACCATATTTATCCATGTCACGTGGTGTGATCCTTGAGTAATACCTTACCCAGAAATTTAAAAGACAATGTATCATCAGTTTATTTTATTTTATTTTTATGTTTTTGTACGTTAAAATGAAAATAAAAAAAATATAATAGTAATAAAAAAATTCCACATCGTAGGTCGTGGGGAAAACCCCATCACAACCGGAGAAGCCGCGGGGATTCGAACCCGAGACCGAAGGGAGATAGGGGCGCGCACTTACCACTGACCTACGGCCTTTTGTGCTTCCTTATTCTATAATATATATATATATACTTATATTTTACTTTCTTTTTTATATAAATATATATATATATATATATTGTTTTTTTGTTTGTTTTGATTTCCCTTTTTCTACTAGGGAAATCTACAACTGACATGGATATCAAAGGATTTAAAGGAAGAAACAAGAATTTCAACTTCAACCACCAGGTGACATCATTCCATGACCCTCCTTTTCAATTTCCTTTTTGAACTTTCATTCTCTACCTCTACCCCCTTCTAAATTTTCTTTTCTTTAAACACTGGGGATAGTGTTATTTTATGTTGGGGGGGGGGGTGGGATAAAATAAAAAATGCTTTTGTGTCAAAAAAATGAATGATTTGAAAAAATAAATGTGTAAATGGAAGGAAAAAATTCCTTTAACTTTGAACATGGTAATACAAATTGCACACTTTGAAACTGAATATCAAATAATTTAGCATACCGTAATTATGATTTTAATCCTTGTATAATTTCTTGAGCATAGATTTTGGAAAGTGTGGTTGTCCAATGTGATATTTCATCGTTTATATTTTCATCGAAATAAAAAAAGATTACAATGCACGTCCCTTGGATAGTGGGGTATTAGTTTGAGTTCATGGGGTCCCCCAAATAAATAGCATAGGTTTGGTGATCATTTTAGTTTTAATATGAGTATTCAAAAAAAAAGTAAATAAATAAATTTCCGCGTAGAGCAATGAAATGACCTAATGCGTGACTTTCGGCACTTGGGGATTGTGACTCCATAGTTGTCTGGCACAGAGTTTGTAATTTTATCTATATTTTTGGTAATTTGAATTTTTTTGACTGATTTAACTTGAGATGATGCCCGAGTATGTGGGACTCACTTGGTGACCTAATGTCTTTGAGCCTGGGAGTCATCGGCAAAGTCTCGCTACAGGGGTTGACTCTTTTGAGTGCAATTTCAATTACCATGGAAAAATTGCCAAAAAAAACAAAACAGAAAAAAAAAAATTATACAAAAAAAATGAATACTCATCTTAATATTTAAATGACATTCCACCTAGTGCTTCCATAATTTCCCCCTTGAATAAAGATGGACCCCCATGTCTATTGTGATGCACAATACATCCTTATACTTAATTGATATTGGATGAAATAAGGAAATGAATTTGAACAAAGGAATGGGATTGGGATTGGGATCTACTTATGAAACTATCTTGTATTAAAATATTTTGATGGGTTTCATGATTGTTTGGTATATGGTTTTTTGGTGATCATTGTGTATTAAAATGTTTTTGGAAAAAGGAATTCGAATTTCATATTGTTGAAATATATTTTGATCGGGACTAGCAAAACTCAAGTTGGGGGGTGTGATTAGCCACTAAATGAGGCTAATATTCATTGTTAATATTTATAATATTTAGGTTCTTTATTATTCATAAACACCATTTTAGTGCATTTTACACTTTGAACATCATTTTACATAATGATTGTAATACCTTCTTAAAATGCACTATTATGTGGTACATTATTGAAAATCATTTGAAGTACCCAATGAATCATATAATTATACATATTTTAATTTGATATTTTTGGAAATTGATCTACACTCCAATATGAACATGTTTTATTCAGGAATCAATGGATAATTCATGGAGGATGATGGAGATATTTGGCAATGAAAGGAAGCAATTCTGGAGAAGGTAGATTGGACACCAGCCCACTGATGAGGCTGTGGGGCCCAACATACATTCCCAATTAATCCCAACATTCATGAGATGATATAAGACATGTATAGAAACAAATCACTATTCAGGAGCTAATGTTAATACGGCCTCTATGGTGGCCATTTAGGTGGCCCAAGTTAGAGATAAAATTCTGGGCCAGATTCTGCGGCCCAAAAAAACAGCCCACCAATTAAACCATATCTCGCACAACATAACTCCTTTTGGACTGCGAGTTTTCAGTCGGTTAGGACACATCGGTAGATTAACATAAGTCTTCTATGGCCCAACCAAATTCAGCCATCTAGAAGGAGTTTCAATCACGTCTGTTAGGTGCATGAAAGATGGATGCCTTTTCGGGTCAACGGTGGAAAAGTCTTCTTTCCACAAACTTTCCACCAACCTAGGCCTATCATAATCAAGTGGGATTATTTGTAATGTTTGAGGCTCGACCCAAGGCTTCCAAAATTCATATTTAAGGTAGTGCTAGTGGAGGAGTTAAGAATCTTTGAGCTTGTTTTCATCTTAATGTTATGTTTCCAATTTCTCTTTGTAATGTTCTTCCTTTACATGTAAGTTGTTTTAATTCATCCTCGTTTCTTAATGAAAGTTCTTCTTCTCTTATTACTATATTATTCTCCTTATCACTTTGATACCGTTGGTTCATGGTGTGAAATTGTTCATACCAAACCTTGTGAGATTATCACACAATGGTGGAGTGATTGTTACATTTTTTTTCTTCTCAATTTCCTCCCGTGTAAGTCTACTTCCCGCTTCCGTTGAAGACATGTCATCAATGGAGGGATAACTCTTTTATGGTTTGATCCAAGGGAGTAGCTAGGGGCTGAATTGGATGTTATTTTTCACTCTATTAATGGCCAACCACTTTTTTTAAATGAGATTTTTATTTGATGATTTTAAAACATCTTCATCCTTATTGAATTTAAGGTCACGCATTTCAAGTGCTAATACGAACCTCTACCTTAGAGTGCCCAAAACATTGATCCTTCAAGTGTATAGGTGATTATTATTAGGGTGTGTAGGCACTAAAACAGTAAGTGATGACTTTGCTTTATCTCCTTAAATGAACCCATCTCAAATTTAAGATATTGAAATCATTAAAAAGAAAATACGTCCAATCCACCCCGAGCAATAACCTAGGATAAACTCATTATTTTAAATTGAATTCACTTAAATCTGTTAGTGATAATTTAAAACCATATAAAATCAATCAAAGTTGGCCACTTCATAGCAAAAAACAGTCCATAGAATGTACGTGTCTATAGGTTTCTTCTTAGGTGTCTGTGGATTCGATAACCCAAGCTAAACTACAAGAACCATCTTACCTTGTTCTCTTGGGTAAATTTGAGTGAGAATAAAATTTTGGAGCCTTTTCCGGGGACCTAAGTAAGTTATCTTAGACATTATCATCCTTTATTTTCATCTCTCTTCTCTTATCTCGTCACAAATTTCATTCTAATGGAAAACTCTTTTGAACAAATCCAAACATGGGGAACCTCTCCTTACATTGATCACTCTACACCAAGTGTGATGTACAATGACCATCCTAATTCCTACTTGTGGGATCATCAACAACATACTGAACCACAATGTTTTTATTCATATGATCCACAATAAATTCAATCCTATAATGAGTTTCAATCCCCAGAAGGCCAATCAAAACACCCTCCTATGCAATTTCAACAACTTAATTATCCACCTGGAAGAGACCATGTTTCTCAACCCCTTACCCATAATGATCCACAACCATTACATGAAAAATTGTGTCAAAAATGGATATAATGAATTTTTAGGTTTCATCATTGAGGTTAGAACTACAAAGCATTAAAAATTGTGAGGAACCCATCCCTACACAAATTGTCTCTTCCACAACCTTATGTGAAGTGTCTAGTTTCCCACAAACCTCTTATGAATTTACTGAAGATAAAACCTTTAGATTTAGGTAATATGAGGAGGATCATGGAATTTTTTATGGGTGTTTGAATCAGGAGGAAATTGAATTTTTGGATTCACAAGAGGGAAATTTGACATCGTGGATTAAGTCTCCTAAGTATAACTCCATTGATGAATTTTTAAAAACACCAACCATTGAACCATTGGGAGAAATCACAAACTTTGAGTCCATACCCATTCCTAAAACTGATCTTTCTAATTGGGTGGTTGAATCTTCTATTCAAAACGAACCTATTTTGTTGAGAAATTTGGAAAATGAAACTGATTTGGATTCAAAATCTCAACCTGTGTTTGAATGTACTATCCAAACTGAGCTCAAAATTATTGTCCTTCCTTCCATGATCAAGTATCCCTTCATAGGATATAACCATGGAATTTTAGTTGGAATTCATTCTTCTCTTGAAACCAAAAAAATTGGAATGGCCATTGATGTATTTGGAAAAACTACAGTGGAAATTGGATCAACCATTTCAAACATTCCTTGGATTTTTCCACTCATTGTAGAACATAGGTTTGTACATGACACAAATTATAAACATAAAATAAATATAAAAATAGTTGAAGTGGTGAAACATGTGGTAATTAAAATGTTTAAAGTTGGTATTGGGTAAGTTAGGGGAGTTCATGTCAGGCTAACGACGTTAAACAAAGCGCTTCATGGGAGGAAACCATTGGTTTTCATGTTTTTAAACTTTTTTGAATCATTTTTTTATTAATCATTTTTATATCTAGATATAAAAAAAATAAACTATTGACCTGTTCTTTTATAATGAGTATGGATGGGTATGAAAGGGGAGCACCATATTCATCCGTGTCACGTGGTGTGTTCTTTGAGTAATACCTTACCCAGAAATTTAAAAGACAATGTATCATCAGTTTATTTTATTTTATTTTTATGTTTTTGTATGTTAAAATGATAATACAAAAAATATATATAATAGTAATAAAAAAAGTCCACATCGTAGGTCGTGGGGAAAACCTCGTCACAACCGGAGAAGCCACGAGGATTCGAACCCGAGACCGAAGGGAGACAGGGGTGCGCACTTACCACTCACCTACAGCCTTTTGTGCTTCCTTATTCTATAATTTTTATATATATACTTATATTTTACTTTCTTTATTATATATATATATATATTGTTTTATGTTTTTTTTGTTTTCCCTTTTTCTACTAGGGAACTCTACAACTAACATGGATATAAAAGTATTGAAAGGAAGCAACACGAATTTCAACTTCAACCACCAGGTGACATCATTCCATGACCCTCCTTTTCAATTTCCTTTTTGAACTTTCATTCTCTACCTCTACCCCCATCTAAATTTTCTTTTCTTTAAACACTGGGGATAGTGTTATTTTAAGTTGGGGTGGAGTGGTGCGAAAAAATAAAAAATGCTTTTGTTTAAAAAAAATGAATGATTTGAAAAAAATGTGTAAATGGAAGGAAAAAATTCCTTTAAATTTGAACATGGTAATACAAATTGCACACTTTGAAACTGAATATCAAATAATTTAGCATACCCTAATTATAATTTTAATCCTTGTATAATTTCATGAGCATAGATTTTGGAAAGTGTGGCTGTCCAATCTGATATTTCCTCGTTTATATTTTCATCCAAATAAAAAAAAGATCACAATGCACGTCCCTTGGATAGTGGGGTATTAGATTGAGTTCATGGTGTCCCCCAAATAAATAGCATAGGTTTGGTGATCATTTTATTTTCAATATGAGTATTCAAAAAAAAAAATTAAAAAAAAATAAATTTCAGTGTAGAGCAATGAAATGACCTAATGCGTGGCTTTCGGCACTTGCGGATCATGACTCCATAGTTGTCTGGAATAGAGTTTGTAATTTTATCTCTATTTTTGGTAATTTGAATTTTTTTTGACTGAGTTAACTTGAGATGATGCCAGAGTATGTGGGATTCACTTGGTTCCCTAAGGTCTTTGATCCTGGGAGTCATCGGCAAAGTCTTGCTACAGGGGTTGACTCTTTTGAGTGCAATTTCAATTACCATGGTAAAATTGAAAAAAAAAACAAAAAAAAAAACAAAAAAAAATTATAAAAAAAATGAATACCCATCTTTATATTGAAATGAGATTACACCTAGCGCTTCCGTAATTTCCCCTTTGAATAAAGATGAACCCCCATGACTATTGTGATGCACAACACATCCTCATACTTAATTGATATTGGATGAAATAAGGCAATGAATTTGAACAAAGGAATGGGCTTGGGATTGGGATATGCTTATGAAACTATCCTGTATTAAAATATTTTTATGGGTTTCATGATTGTTTGGTATAAGGTTTTTTTGGTGATCATTGTGTATTAAAATGTTTTTGGAAAAATGATTTCGAATTTCATATTGTTGAAATATATTTTGCTCGGGACTAGCAAAACTCAAGTTGGGGGGTGTGATTAGCCACTAAATGAGGATAATATTAATTGTTAATATTTATAATATTTATGTTCTTTATTATTCATAAACACCATTTTAGTGCATTTTACACTTTGAACATCATTTCACATTATGATTGTAATACCTTCTTAAAATGCACTATTATGTGGTACATTATTGAACATCATTTGAAGTACCCAATGAATCATATAATTATACATATTTTAATTTGAAATTTTTGGAAATTGATATAAACTCCAATATGAACATGTTTCATTCAGGAATAAATGGATAATTCATGGAGGATGATGGAGATATTTGGCAATGAAAGGAAGTAATTCTGGAGAAGGCAGATTGGACACCAGCCCACTGATGAGACTGTGGGGCCCAACATACAACTATAATTAATCCCATATTTCGTGGGATGATAGAAGACATGTATAGAAACAAATATTTCTTCAGGAGATAATGTTAATTAGGCCTCCATGGTGGTAATTTAGGCGTCCCAAGTTAGAGATAAAATTCTGTGCCAGATTCTGTGGCCCAGAAAAACAGCCCACCAATTAAACCATATCTCTCACACCATAACTCCTTTTGGGCTGATCATTTTCATTCGGTTAGGGAACATCCGGATATTAATATAAGTCTTCTATGGACCAACCAAATTCGGCCATCTAGAAGGATTTTCAAGCGAGTCTGTTAGGTGCATGAAATATGGATGCCTTTTCGGGTCAACGGTGGAAAAGTCTTCTTTCCACAAACATTCCACCAACCTAGGCCTACCATAATCAAGTGGAATTATTTGTAATGTTGGAGGATCGACCTAAGGCTTCCAAAATGCCTATTTAAGGAAGTGGTGGTGGAGGAGTTAAGAATCTTTGAGCTTGTTTTCATATTAATGTTATGCTGCCAATTTCTCTTTGTAATGTTCTTCCTTTATATTTATGTTGTTTTAATTCATCCTCGTTTCTTAATAAAAGTTCTTCTTCTCTTATTATTCTATTTTTCTCATTATCACTTTGATACCATTGGTTCAAGGTGTGAACTTGTTCATACCAAACCTTGTGAGATTATAACACAACGGTGGAGTGATTGTTACGTTTTTTTACTTCTCCATTTCCTCCCTTGTAAGTCTACTTCCCACTTCCGTTGATGACATTTCATCAATGGAGGGCTAAATCTTTTATGGGTTGATCCAAGGGAGTATCAAGGGGATGAATCAGATGTTATTTATCACTCCATTAATGTCTAACAACTTCTTTTAAATGAGATTTTTATTTGATGATTTTAAAACAACTTCATCCTTATTGAATTTAAGGTCACACATTTCAAGTGCTAATATGAACCTCTACCTTGGAGTGCGCAAAACGTTGATACTTCAAGTGTATAGGTGATTAGTATTAGGGTGTGTATGCACTAAACCAGTAAGTTATGATTTTGTTTTATCTCCTTAAATTAACCCATCTCAAATTTAAGAAATTGAAATCATTAAAAAGAAAATACGTCCAATCCACCTCGAGCGATAACCTAGGATAAACTCATTATTTTAAATTGAATTCACTTAAATATGTTAGTGATACTTTAAAACCATATAAAATCAATCCATGTTGGCCACTTCATAGTCAAAAATAGTCCATAGAATGTACGTGTCTATAGGTTTCTTCTTAGGTCTCTATGGATTCGATAACCCAAGCTAAACTAAAAGAACCGTCTTACCTTCTTCTCTTGGGTAAATTTGAGCGAGAATCATCTAGTATAACACCATTATGTTTTAGTGAATTGTCAATGTTCATAGGTTTTGGATATATAGGCTGAAAAAATGGATTTCTTAGTGAAACGATGAAGGTGGGGATCATATTCCATCACTATCTCAACCCACCAACTCGGTGGATACCCCCCTCTAAGAATCCATAAAATTAAAACAAAACTATTTGTTCCTAGAGATGTTACTGTTGAACTTTGGGATGTTATCGTTGATCATAAAGGATCATTAAGAATTTATCAACATTACATGGTTGCTGCATGATGGTCTCCATCTATGGATGATGGTATGGATATTTGGTATAGTGTAGAGTATACCAATTCTCATGGATGGAGAAATATTGTGGTAAAATACAATTGTCATGTTATTATGAATACACTAGAGGATGGTGAAACCAACGATGATACCTTCAATTCAATTTTTGATAACAAGATTTCTTTAGAAACTTTTTTCTCTTATATTGGTTTTACCTTTGTTCAGAGAGAAAAATAATGTGGTGCATTTCATGGATTCATTCTAGAGAATTCAGGGGTCTATGTATTGGTTTAATTATTTTCTCCTAGAGTTGTGTAATTTGGAATCTACTGATATTTATGTTTAGATTTTATTTAAAAAAATCCATAGAATAGACATGATAGTATATTTATAAATACAAGGTTAGTGTTATAATATTATTTAATTACATAACACACATAAAATAACATATTAACTCTTATATGACTATATTCCTTGTAATATTAATAATAACAATATAGTTTCCTCATGGATTGGGATAACTGGAACCATGATAAATATTATTTTACCAAATTTCAAAATAATATTTATCACTGAAAACATTTTTGGTCCCCTAGTACTCCATGAAATTTATCGAATACCTATATAAATATTTATTCATCAAATTAATTAATATTATAAATCAATGTATGGAAATAATTACCTTACAAATAAATATTTATTTAGATTACAAGGTCACTAAAACCTAATTAAATTATTTCATAGTCTTGAGAATAATATTTATTCCAATAGTTTAATTCTAAAACAAATGAAGAGAGATCAACGAAAACACATAGTGTTTGACCCTATATGAAATTAGGTTGGATTTCATAATACCCAAGATTAATATCTATCAATATTTTAAAGATCCCAAGATAAAGATGTTAATGTCATAACATCAACAACCATATAGAAGAACATTTTATGTATCATAATATCATTATCACTACATCTCGTCAAATAGGTTTCATTAGTCACCAAACTATATGCTTGGTACAACATCCATTTAACATTAGAAAGAAACTTTTTGATACCCCATGGGAATTGAACTTAATGTGATAGATCTATTTCAATCAAAGGGTTATGATATCATTATCCATAAATATTGAAGGGAAAAATTATTCTTTACCATATTCATTAATAACATGTCATTCGTGGAAAAAAATGTATCATACTTCTTACAAAGATATGGCGTTAAATTTTTTGTGGGTACATCAATGAAAATATTTCATGAGATTAATTGATTATAATATTAAAGTCTATGAATCCTCACCGACTCTCAAAAAGTGGAAATTCAAATGACATGAAAACATGTGGAATTTCAACTAGAAGGTCTTTTCACATAATCTTCCATCTTACACATAACTAAGTGAGAATTTCATGAGATAATGTATTGTCTACTTATGAGTACTCACACCTGACAGTCAACATTCTATTTGTCCCTTCATATAATTATATTCGACTATAGAACCATATTTAAGTGTATCATCATGGAATATTATATTTTTCATCATAGCAGGGTTCTACTATCGATATTTCAATGCAATAGATACTCTAGGACATTATTACATTAAATTCATTCAGAGAAATAAACTATATGTAATAACTTTTTTAATATTAAATTCTTCTAATATACATTGAATCTAAAGTATAAAAATATTGTTATAGAAAACCAGCTCTAAAATCAATAATATGTGGGTAAAATTTTAACATCCCAAGTAAATAAAGAATATGAAATTTTCATATTTATTAATATTTGTGAATAAAATATTTATTCTACTTTAAAGGGAATGTTATGTCTAATAGCATTATGAACTCACAACAATGGGTTGCATTGAAATCGTATGTTTCACATGACATTGAGTTATAACGAAAAATAATACAATTTATACTATGGTAGTTAATGCCTAGCTGATGTATTGGTGGGAATAAATATAACTAACTAAAATTTTATTACACATGTTTGTTAAATTACTTCACAGTTATTCAGTAAATTTTAGATGGTTGAAATAAGAATGAATATGATATTAAGCATAAATAATCTAATATTTATTAAATGGTCGATTTACCACCATTTTTGGGAGTTCCCTATTTAAATAATGTTTCAGGAACTTTTATATGTCATATTTGAAAATATAAAATTATTCATTAGAACCGGGACATAAAAAATTTACTTTCGGTAAATATTAGATTTTTTTTGATAAAATTCATTTTGTAAATGAATAGTGAAAAAATAATGTATTTTAATTAAAAATTGCCTTTTAATATAATTTATTAATAAGGTGATATAATCTTTTTAATTGTTTTTAAAATGTAATTAAATTATATTTTTACCATTTAATCCAATTTTTTTCATTGGAAGTAATTTTACTTTGAAATTGGACATAAACAAGTTTCAATCTTTTGATAGTTATTATTTCTTAAAGACACTCTTTTTGTTTTGACAAGAGAAATAAATTTTAAATTAATTGATGTAACTTCTATTTTTTTAATTTGGTAAAGTCTAAATCATTTTTAAATTCATAATATCAAATATAGTTGAGTATGAATTTTTGGTTTTTTTCTGAAAAACATATTTTTTTTATTAATACTGAAAACACTGAGTAGTATTTAAAAAACCGAATTTTTCAGTTAGATGATATTGTACCACTTTAGTGAATTGAATTTAGAAAATATGACATACAAGGTTGTTTTCAGTTTTTATAATGTAGTTCAATAAGATTAAAATAATTTTTGGTGAATAGTATCTTTTGACTTTTATTTGTCATGGTTAAACTTAAATAGTGTAAAAAATGGAAAATAATAATATTATATTAATATTAATTACCCTAAAATGTGTCTTAATACTATTGGATGATACATTTACAATCAAGGGAATCCTTGGGATGATTGTGGGACCCCATGGAGCCACTTAAGAGTGACAATGACACTTTATATTAATTAATATAAAGTAACGACAAAAGTGACTTAAACATATATCTTTATTAAGTAAATTTTTACATGAGGTTATATAAGTTATATATTTGACTATAAATATTAATTTTGAAGATATAAAAATTTCTTATATCATGGTATTTGTTTTATAATTTTTATACATCAAATAAATAAAATCATTTATGACACAATTATGATTCAATGTTTAACTCATTAATGAATCATTTAAATAAATAAGATTATAAAGATTGAAAAAGTATCCAAAACCTTTTAAATTTTTATTGGATGAGATTATTTCTAAAAAGATAAATATTATATTTAAATTTAATATGTTTTGGAACTTTAGAAATAGAAAATCATTATATAATAAAATAATATTTTCAATTTTTCTTAAAGAGCCCCTCCTCCCCCCTATAAAAACCCCTCAACTCTAACCCATTACTCACACCTTGAAATACCATTGGATCATCCAAAATCTACCCAAATATTATCTAAAGATTCTTCCCTTCCACCTAGAACCCTTACCTTCTGTAGAAGGAACATCAGGAAATCCTTTTGGTTCAAACCAAAGGGAGTTACCCGATTTAAAGGTAACATCTTCTGCTAAGTTCTTTTGTTTTATTTTTCCTTATCCAAACCCATAGACTCTATTTATTTATTTATTTTATAACAAAATAAGTATATTGAATATACTAGGTTTTTGTTTTGAGAAGTATTCTAACTACACTTAGAAACACCTCCATCTAATGGGTAAAGAACATACTATTTCTGTGGACGGCGAACTACTGCGTCACGAAACGGTGATTATTCAATCTTCTTCTACCACCTCTTATGGTGGCCATTATGATGGAACTATATATATATATGTGATATATATTATATTTATTTTCTCTATATTCTTATTTATTTTTAATTTATATCATAACATTGTGGTTTCCATAATGGGTAAACATGATAATTTGTTTTCAGGAAGTGCGGACTACTGCCCCCTCAATGTGATATGACTCGTTCATGCCATATGTAAAACGTATAAAAGATGTATTTAATGAAATTATATATGTTATATTATATTGTAATTATAATATAACTATGTATCATTATGTTTACCATGGACGGTGCATTTCATTTCTTATCTTTTGATGTTATTTACTATTCTAAATACATATATATACTGGATATATATGATATATATGATATATATGATATATATTATATATATTATATCTAAATGATGAATATCATATCGGAGATAATGGACTTTTGACCACATGAAAAACTTGTAATTATAAGAAGTTCATTTTTGACTCAAGTACCAAATATCGACAAAATGACCATTATTAACATAAATTATTATATAATGTTTATAACATGGTAATAAGTAATAGAAAATGAATAATATACTTTTAAAATGTTCTTAAGAAATTATAAATTAACATTAATTTATTATCTAGGTTATTAAAGAACGAATAGTTCAAGTCAGACATAAGGTAAGAGGTTTGCTATCTCACTTTTAATTTCCTGAGAGTCCAATTATTCACCACTTATTTCTTTCATGTGGTGTATTTTTTTTACTTCCATTTTATTTATATTATCATGATAATATTTATATTCATGTTATTTTATGAATCATTTGGTGTTTATTTTGTTTTTTTTTCACATGACTTGACTGATTGCTACGTGGTAATGGGTTTTCATCTCACTTCTTATTCCCAATCGATTCATGCTATATTGCCACTATTTCCTTTTGGGTGGTGTATGTACTACCCCTGATCATATTCTTTGTGTAATAAACTTTATTTTTTGGGTATTTACATTTTCATTGTATGATCATTCTTTCATTGGGTGTATGTTTCGTATGTTACTAAATCATTATGGGAAATTTTCACCCTCCTCTTTTTGAAAGGCTTATTTTTGTTATGTCTTTTAATTCACATATTCATATATTAGGATGTGTTATTATATATCCTTATTGATGTAAATTGTATTTCCAAGTGATGAGATTCCCTTTTTTATATTATAAACTATTTTTCTAAAAAATTAATTGATGCTGTTAGGCTGTCGAATATTCGTAAGAGAAATTGTTAACCCAATTTCAATTATTTGGGTTAAACATCTACTTCATGATTCTTTCATGATATGAATATGTGTGAATGACCTATTATTGTTTTACACTTAATATCCACATATATTGGGTTTATATTTATTTTTCACACATAATTATATCATTGATTTATTCTTAATCTAAAGATATTATCTTTGTAAGGGTCTTTTTCTCAATTTACATTCAATTGAGACTTATTTGTTTTCATACACCAATTCACTTTTATATGGTGTATATTATGACATTGGACATATTATATCATGAATATATTTATTCTCATGATTTTATAAACATTGTTTAATGTTATTCTGTAGTTACTTTCTTCATTATTTTCTCAAGTGGTAAAGGATTCTTTAAATAAAACATCGTTTTAAATTTTTTAACGATTTAATCTTATAAATCATTCTCTTTCATGTCCATATTTTAGAAATGATTTTAAGGATTTATTTATATGTACAAGAGGGTTTTAATGTGTAAATAACTTTCAAATGTTTCAGAGTGGTATGGGACACTTTGATTCAAAAATATTATTTTTGAATGTTTTAAATGAATTGATTATTTCTATATTGTGAAATGATATATTGTGAATGAAATGTGGAAATGTTATCTTTACCTTATGCTTGTTTTATGTGTTATGAATATTTTATGGTTATTGTGCCTTCTTTATGTATACGGGTGGTTCTGTGATAAATCTAGGGCCGTTGAGCCCAAGATAGTTCTCCAATGCATTGGGTATCATGACGGAGGTAAACAATAATGTTTGTTCTAAGAGATTTAGGGAATAAACTGTGACTGAAATTCCCACATAACTCCCATTGTAGCTATTATAGATACAATATATGTATGTTATGTATGCCACAAGTTAACTTTATGATTTATGATTTCTATGAGTTATTCCAAAATCTTATGATTTCATGAGGATTGTTATCATTGAAAATTATGGTTTCATTGATCTGTATTTAATGATGGGCTAATGTTTTATTTCATTATATTGTAACTATTACTGAGATTTTTATGCTAATCGCAAGTTTTGAAATATTTTTCACAAGATTTAAAGTTGAATATGGTCAAGGATGAGATAAAGGAAAAAGTCATGCTATCTAAAAATGGAACTAGACATGTTACTGTTTTAAGAGTTTATATTTTATGAAAAAATGGATACTGAGTAGAAGTGTCTACTTTGTAACTTTCTAACTGTAATGTAATAGTTGGGGACTAATTCTATAAAACTCTAAACCAAAAAATATCCTCAATGGGAATTATTGACTTAACTCAAAATTATGTAATGTTTAAGTCTGGGTCCTAATAGAAATAAATGAGTGGAGTAAGACAACCATGTTAAAACTATATCAATGAAAGAAGTTTTTTTATAAAATTTTACGTTGGGTGGAATTATTGAACCCAAACTATTTAACCCACTATGTTAATTATCATTAGTTACATTGGGGTCAAATATAAAATGCAAGTGATGATTAACATATACCCGTGGCACACTCTTTTTCCCAAATTGAAGGAAATTATTTTGGAAGAAATTAGGGTTCTATTATGATATAATTCATCCATTTTAATGAATAATCATATCATGATACATTAATTTACATCTCCTTATCCCTTACAGATTAAATTTATTTTAGATAAATTCTATAATAAATTCAAATTAATGATCACTAAAAAGGCTTATAGAGATTTTCATACACTTCTGATGTAGTGATATCTTTGTTATGTTGAGGGGAAAGTTAATCCCCACCCACAATCTAATTATAAAGAAATGATAAAACCAGAGACACAAAATTATTTCATTGGATGTCATGAGGATGAATATTTAATATTAATTGTAATTCGTACTATATTATTTTAAAATATTTATATTATTCATATTTAATAAAAATTGTCAATTTATGAAATAGAAAATGAGTGATTAAAATAAACGGTGTGCATCTAACCGCATGCACCCCTACCATAAATCAAAGATCAAGTACACATGACATAAAAAATGGTATTTATTTCAAATGTTTAGTAAAGGTTTTATATGATATTAATTAAAAAAACATAATCATGTTGCTTTGATTATATATATATTCATGAATTGAAATCTAAATCCACATCTATCACATATCATGTGCTATGGAAAGATGCTCATGTAAATAAAGAATGTGAAATAGTAGATGAAAATAAAAAACAAGAATGAGAATCATTTCTGAGTATTATGTAATAGTAATTTTTTATACTTCACAGTAATATTATATAAAAATATCAATGTATTTTTGTATCGTTTTTATATTATTTAGACACAACAATTTTCATTGGTTTTACTAGAATAAAAACTTATTGTAGCTTAGATGGGATAGAACAATATGGATATGTTAAAGATGATGGTTTTGGAGTGTCACCTTGAGAATATTTTGATAAAAAAAGTCACATGGGGATGTAAATAAGAAAATTAAATACAGGTAGATAGAAATATATTCTCTAGTATAAATTATTATCAAGTATGTTTTGATATATAAGTTTATAGAAAAGTGGTAAAAGTGACCCATAAATAGGTGAAAAACCACTACATGAAGATTCAGACCCCACAAGAGTTGGGGATATCAATTCCCCTAACAACCTTCTTTACCCAAGGTAATCAATATTTTAATAAAATTTAATTTTAAATGTGAATAAAACATATATAGATAACATTAAAATGCTAAAAAATTTAATGGTGAAATTGATTTTGATTTATATCTTATAGAACCCTCCCATTTATTTATTGTGATGATTACACTATAAAATATCAAACATGATATGATGCATAATAAACAACACCCAAAAGATCACATGAGATTGGGGATTTAAATATATCACGAGTCAAGAATTATGTTTCAAATACCCCTTGATGATCTGGATATTAAGATGGTTGAACATTCTATTGGTGAAGAGTTTTCAACAGAGTCTAATAAAATTTATAAGAATAAGTGGAAGTGACTAAAAACCTAGTCTAAGGATCTCCATGGAATAAATATAAAACCAATATGAAAAATATTTTGAATAATACTATAAATCTCTGTACCATTCAAAAAAGAGACAAGGAAAACATATTAAATTTGTCGGATAAGATTGATAAATATCACCATAGTCTCAAAAAAAAAATGATCGCACATCTGTATTATATACACGAGTCAATTTGAATCATATTCCATTTGTAAGGAATTCACCTTTTCTCTACAGTATGATAGTACCTCTATATACATTGGAGAATTATAAAAGAGAGAATCATGTTAAGGAGTATTCACCAAGAAAGAGAACACACCCATGAACAATTTCCATTGAACAAAACACACACACACACACACACACATATATATATTTGAATACATTTTATGACTTATACTACATTTACAAATTCATTTACAACACTTGGGTAAATTTCATGGATAATTCATTCATTTTATGAAAGCAATCTTCACTATATCATTACATATCACGCAACACCTTAATAAATGATGATTTAAATGAGTCATTATTCAAATATTAACATATTTAATATTCATATATTCATCTGGTCAAAGGTCGTAGCATAAAGTAAGTATTATTTCATTCATGTATATCGATATCCCATGCACATGATATGGCCAATCATCACATACAAGATATAGCTTTACAAAATACATTCTTTAATATCCCACATGTACTAACACATAATAATCCTTGTACCATTCCACTTTATAGTTTCTCATATATAGTAACTCATGAAATAATATCCAAAATTCCTTTTCAATATATTCCAAGATACTTTTTGAAAGATATCAATAACATCACCTTGTATCGATTATATGAAATACCTTGTGAACACACATATAAAACCCTTTTGGATTAACTCTAAAATTACCTTTAATTAGACCATTGAGTGAAACTAAATCCTCATTTAATCAATCACGTTGAGTGAACCTATGTTCATTTGAATAATTAATTATATATACAAATCCATAGATCCATATACCTCAAAAAAGTGACCTATGGAAAAATATCAATGTTACTCAAGATATAAAGTGATTTGAGGTGATATCCATAATATATATATAAATATATATATATATAAACACCTTTATCCACTAGTATATATCATATGAAAATGAGAATTCTCATATTTACCCATTTTCTAAGACAAAAATTAACCATGTGACATGAATCATTTCAACTATATATAGCCACTCATTTGTTCTCAATTCTATGAGTATATACTTTTTGGATCAATGAATACTCCATATTTCATTTATCATCATAGAGTAAAAAATATCATTTAACTTATCTAGATAGATATATAATATCTATGTGTGTCCAAAAATTCAAATAGATTGTCTCAATAGAGGGATCACATGTTATACTCATCATATGAGTGTCAAATTCAATTTTGTTAGGCTCTAACTGATGACATGATCAGAAACAAACCCAACAACCCTAGTATTTTCTAAGTAAATATATTGATGTTCACATGCAGGGTATCAAAGAAAGAATGTTTTTATGATATGTATCTCACTAAGTTCAAGTAGATGGGCTCAAATATGATCCAATCGCCCTAGTATACCAAAGGTATCTATATGAAAACACATGTTGTATACCTACTATGTCATAAAATTCACACAGAGAATATAATTATTTTTCTTATTCCTCATGAGAAATTTTAGTATATATATACAATAATCATACTCACTCAAACCTTAACATTTATTCACCACTTATAATACTCCATGTGAACATTAGTTAGGGAGAAAATTAATGTTACACTTTTAGATGTCAATTATAATTTCACATCATGAAATATATATCTATATATAAATTTATGTAGCTATTGAGATAAAATGATTAAATGGTGGTTTCCTCAAATATGAAACATTTTATTATTCTGGGACAATAAAATAATATATAACAAACAAAACATAAACCATGGTTTAACATATCATATATGTAAAATAGTTCGATGGACCTTATATTTGCTATGATTTATGGGTTTTTAACTATTTAAATCTTATGTAATTCATAACACATATCTATGTGACAATCTGATAAAAACCTCCCACTAAAATTCATAGTGAGAATCATATATAATCTAAGAATGTTTTAATAATGGTGCGATTAGGAATCATATTCATGATAGATCAAATTGTTAACCGTATTCAAACATCTTATATTCATAAAATAAAATTTTACGCTGTCAATATCTATTGTATACATGGAACTCTTTCTCAGTTCATCATCATTAACTTAATAACCCTATTACATAAATATTTTTCCATTAAATAATAAATCTATATAAATTATTGTTTAATAATACATCCTAAATCTCTTAGGGTATTTAATTCTCAAACTTTGAAATTGATTAATAATTGATTTATTAAATATGAATTTCTTTAACATGTAACATACTCCATCTATCCTTTTATGAATTTTATTATCTTCTGAATATCATACTATGATATAGAAAACCCTTTCGTATTAATAAATAAAATTTATTTTATTTTATTAGGAATATTTAAGATTTTTTTTCAAATAATATATCGTATTCTATGTGATTGGAACATTTTAATTTAAAAATAATAGTTTATTAATATATTCCACCAAGTGGTGTTTGAAATATATTCATGTATATTTTTAAAAATAATAGGATAATCATTTTGTTCAAGAAAAAAAATTATCCATATAATCATCACAAAATATCTTATAGAAATTAATAAATCGTAAACCATGAGTATACATTTAATCATATAATATTTGATCATATAAACTCTTTTATTAAACATATTATCTTATCATATAAGAGTAATGATATGAAGATAAAAATCCTTTACAGAGAAAAATTTGATCTTGGTAAAATCCTCTATATTCACATCCTTGGTGTATTAACTACTTAATTCATCTCATAAATGAAATCTACAATCTTAATCAATTATTTATTTTATTTTGAAATCATGTATATTTAAAAAACATTATATAACCTATATTCAGTATCATATATCTTTTAGATTAAAATAATTAATTTTAGTAACATTCATATTGGATATAAAAATTAAAAAATGTTTCAAAAAATTCCTTAGGTATATCGTTTATAGTAAAATAATATTGAATTATTACTCTTTCCTCTTGAAAATACTAGGTTTCAATGGCATTAACTAACTTCAAACCATTGATGAAATTTTAAACTAGTTTTTCTTCTTTTGGATTGAAATTTTACCTACTATTACTATGTGTACAATACTTTGGAACACATACACCATATTCTTAGTTCATAATTATTCTGAACCATGAGAATATCTGTTAATTTTCTATGGGTTTAATCGTATTATTGAAACTTCTCAATGTATGAAAATAGAAAAAAATCCCTAATAAGAACATGCCATTAAGGAAAAAATTAATCTCTCTAAGAAATTTAACAAATTTAATAATATTTAATATCATTAAATATAACCAAAAATCTATATTAGAGACTATGATTCCATTGTTCATTTAGCATTTGATTCCATTGAAACAATAAATATATCACTCTATGCTTCCAAAACTATCTTGATTCACTTGTTGAACAACTACAACACTTGGTTTCTATGGAAAGAACTATTTTGATACATATAACACCCTTCATAACTTTTCATAAATTACTAATATCACTTAATAACATTTCTTATGTTACTATACTTAGGGTTAGATTACATTAGGTTTCTCATTTTCTTGGACAGATCACAAATCGTTGTTTGATGATGATGATACTATTCTTCTACAATTGAATATTTTATCAGGAATATTTCATGTTACATAACCATTAAATAAATAATTTTATTTTATAAGATCCCACTAAAATAATGTCCAAATTTTTTTATTCACCATATCCATTATTACGACAGGAACCATATTTTTCCATGACTTACACTAGTTTATTCTTGTAAATAATCCATGACTATTTAGGAAAGACATCATCCCAATCACAAAATATTCGACTCTCAGATAGTTAAGGAATTTTATTTTTCATAATCCATTATATAGGTATAATCAACTATATTTTTCTAGTATCCTAACCATTATGGATTCTCATCATGTGTAACCCAACTAAAATTAAAAGAATATGTCAACAAAGGAAAATCATGGGATAATAGTTCGACAATTGACAAGCCCATCATAACAATCCAAATTCACTTATAACATCCTTTTCATAGACAAGATAATACAACGGTACTTGTGTTGAGTTTAAAAATACTTGGTTAGATGATCAGGGTCATATAAAGCGCTTCTTTAGAAGGAATATGACAAATAGAATTTGAAATGGGTTTTAATCTCAACATCTTATATCATATTATTCCGTTTTATGTAAGAATTTTTTTTAATTTCTTTTTGAATTTCATTCCATATAAAAAATCAATATGTTCATACAATATTGATGTGTAAACCTTTATGAAACCCATAATATTTTGTTACTCACCAAAAAAATAGAATCCATTCGTATTAATATATATTCAAATTTTTTATTTGAATAAGCTATATGAATAGTTTAAGTAATGTTAGTGAATTATGTGATTTCAAAAATATATCCCTGAGTAAGCTTAGATCAAAAATAGAAAACACCACTCACATTCCTAGATAAGCTATTTTCCACCATGTAATTAGGTAGTATGATCATAATTCCCTCTACCAAGGGTAAAATTACATAGGGGAAAATAAATTTATCATAAAATTAACTACTAATATAAACAAATGATATTCAACAACTAAATTCAATATTATAACTTCAATTACAAATGGATGTTAACAAAGATGGAAAAATAAATTAATTATATAGTCAATCTTACCATATTAAGTAAGGATCTATCCTATAAGCATTTTAACATTTTAAACTAAATAATACAAAATATTTTCATTTCTCAACAGATTTAAAAAACATGAATATATTAGGGAATAACTTCAAAATAAATGAAAATTTCAAATATTTGGACTTGATACAAAAATTTATGTACAACTCATAAATTAAACAAATGAATTTATATTTTGTAATTTCATCTTTAACATTATGTAAATTGCATATATTTTGATATAATAAATTTATATTCATTTCAATATGAAATATTTCATATTTATCATTATATAACATTTCCATTTTAAATATATGATATTATATGAATTATAAACTATTTACAATCTAACTTTTACTACGTAAAAATTTTACACAATCCAAATATCATGTACATAACCATTATTTAAACCTTTATTATATGAATCATCAAAAACTTATTTATGTCGCTTAAATAATATCAAAATAAGGCCCCCTTTTATTTAAAAAAAGATAAAAATGATTTATTATGATGAATTAATATTTTTAAAAAAATATTTTTATATTTTTTCCTCATTTAATAATTTATAATGATTATAATTTTTTAATTAAGATTTCTAAATAAATAATTTTATTTTTATAATATTATTCAAGTCATATAATTTTGTTAAAATGTATTTCAAATATTAAAATTTAATATTTTTAAGAAATAAAAGTATCTTAAATATTTACTTAATTAATTATAAACAATTTTAAATTAAGTAATTTTTAAATCCTTTATAAAGAAAATATTCCCAAAATACCTCTTAAAAAGATTTATAAACATTTTATAAACGCTTAAAACCATTAATAAATTTAAAAATAATTATTAAAAACCTTTCTATTTACCCTCATGAATAAATGAATTCATATTTGAAGGAAAAATCTTTTACCATTACACATGACTTATGGAATCATGGTATAAGGGAAAAAATTGGTTAACATTACATGGTGAGGATAAATCTTAGCTATATTTATACTGAAACCATTTAAACTTACATATCTAATTAAACCCTTTTCTATTTAAATGATGTCAAAAAAATCATTATTTATGTTATAATATTACCTTTAAACAACCTTTGAAAAATCATTTTTACCCTTATGTGAACCCCTTCACATATAGATAAGCCATGGTTTACCATTAAGTGTCCATTCACATATGGATAATGCCTTGGATACCCTTACGTTACTCAGTTGTGTTTGGATTTGACCTTGGTTGGCTTTTTGTGTAAAGGAAAATATATTGCCTACCCTTATGAAACACCTTTCCACATAAGGTTTGATTCAGGTGGCCCTTACATTGAATGATATACATAATGGTAAGGAATGGTGACCCTTGAAGAATCCACTTTTCAAAATGTTAAATCCATTATTACCCTTATTCATCTCATCTATTTATGGTTAATGATTTGGTTACCTTTACACATCCCATCTAAAAAAAATATTCTAGAACACAAAACAAGCTCTATTTTTGGTTTTCTTCTTATTTTATATGGATTATTTAATAAACATAGGTAATGAAATCCCTATAATACAATTAAAAAGTTTTATTACTGTAAAAAACATTTATTAAAATCATATAAAATTATTAAAACCACTGTATGAGTATCTATATTTTAGAAATATGAAATCTAAATAAAATGAAAATAATAAATACTATAAATTTTTTTATCGTACACTGATGAGATACTAAATATGTTTTATATTTTTCTAAATATATTGATAAAGATCACCACAATAGATTTTTTTTCTAAAAATGGTCTAAAATGTGGTATGTTATAATAGTTGGATAAAAAAACGGGGAAAGGGAAAGTCAAAAGAAAATTATATAGTGCATCAACTGAAAAATCTAAAGGAACATTTTCGATTATAGTTACACCATAAATTTAACTGGTTCATTTATTAACTTTTCAGGTTTTTTATACAAAATACAAAGATAAAAGAATGTCTGACATTGAGGTTGGGGAACAATTGTTTTGAGAGGTCATTATATACAAGATAGGTCTTTAGAGTACAAATGAAATTTTATAACAGGAATGATTGGGAATCAAAATTGTGAATTTATACATGTAGTAGATTTTCCAAAGTTATTTTTCCAATAAGTCACCATTAATTTTAATTGTCATAAATAAAAAGACATATTTTATATAGGTGTATAAATAACTACCATAAAAATATAAAACCCTAAAATGAAATATTTTGAATCATTAATCATGTTATGATTTCTATAAAAACATAATTTTATAAAGAATAACTTGAAAAAATGTTTTAAGGGCCACAATTTTTAACAAAATACAATAAAAGATATTATCTTCTTGATATGTATAATAGAGAGGTAAAACTCTACAATCAAATCATATAAAATATATTTTTATTTTTATGTAGTAATTATTTTTAGTTTTTTGGGAGAATTGGATGCTCATTTATAGAATCCATTGATTTTCGTACATAAATATTTTTTCCTAATATATGAATAGCCATTTTTTTACACAAATACATTCCAAATGATTGTAATAGTTTAGTTCTTTTAGAAACATGGTTATATAAACAAATGTTTAACAAAGGAACTACATTATCTCTCACTAGGTTCTTCATGAATAGAACCCTCCTTAGAAAAAGCATATATAATAAATATCTTCATAACATAGATAATGGAAACAAAATAAATAGTGATATTAGATGCTCAGTGAAGGTAAACAAGAGACATACATAAGCATAATTATGAGCAATAACGATAAATAGTGAGATAGTATCAATAAACTCTTACCACATAGGTGATGTTGAAACCTAAATCCAATGAAGTAATTAAATAAAATAAAACATTAAATATTATTATGATGAAAAAAATTCTAGTCATTACATGACAAAGTGGTTATATATACACCTCGCGAATGAATACATGTTCTTCACATAACATACATTTCAAGGATGGAAAATGGATAAAAAACCCCTTACCACGTTGGTAACATTTTAATCGTCAACCCCATAAATGATATATCATAAAATGGATATGTAAATACAAATAATTATTAGTATAATAATAAAAAAATACATCCATGGTCATCATACATACCATATACAATAAATAGGTGGGGAACATGACATGTGTCTCTTAGAAAACAAACGTGAGACAGAAATCCATTACCTTAAGTGTTGAATCTCACCATACTCATTAAATACTACTATATAATAAATATAAGTTTATTGTAAATCTATCAAAGAACCATATTGATATATGTAATACCATATATGAATTACACATGACTTTCTATTAATAATTTATTTACAATTCCAAGTTTTAGTTATGTGTCATTTAATAATTGCTTTCTTTTTCATATATGTTTTATCTTTTTATCATTGGTTCTATTAATTAGATCATGATTTAATCATCTAAAAAATGATAAAAAAGATTATAATATAATATATATTCATCATATATGTATTTAGTATAATACATAAAATTTTGTGATATGAAATGAAATACACCGTTCATGGAGATGGTAGGCCGAATTTACATGTGAAACATATTTCCATTTTCTTATCATATTAAAAGTATGAAAAGTAAATGATACAAAGATGCACACACAGACATACACACATATATATAAACATTTCAATATCAGTTTTATGATATAAATATAACATATTTCTATTGAACCAATCATTAATACATTCCACGTAATGTGTGAATGAATAGAATCACTTCATGAGGTGGTAGTCGACCGTACACAAGAAGGACACTATCATATTCCATAAAAAAAATAAAGTTATGCATTTTATAATAGTTATAGAAGCATAAATACATCATTAATATTATATATATCATATATATAAATATTAACTTCATTATTACCAACATTTGAAGATGGAAATGGAAAAAATTAATGACATCAGTTTGTGTAGTGTTAGTCCGTCGTACACATAAACGATCATTTCATAGCTCATTTTATGAATGTGTGTGTGATTTTACGTTTTGGACACAAAATAATAAATTATCAATATATTTTTAATAGTTTTTTTATTACATAATCATTTTATAAAAAGAATTTAAGGGGTTTGAGGAATAAGTAAAAAAACGTTCATTAATGAACATTACCTCTTCTTTGGGTATGTCTTTTTGGTTTCCATCAAAGGAATTTCATGGAAGGATTTATTCTCAAATAAATTAGTATAAGTTTAGAGGTAGGAATTTATGTATTTATTTATTCATGGTCTGGTCAATCCAAATAGATTCAGTGGTCTGAAGAAGTAGGGGGGGTGTGAATTCAATTTTACAATGGAGGAGTGGCCATATGTAAATACGTAAAAGTATTATATGTTGGGAGGTTTCCCATGTCTAATATGTCTCAAAAGTAGAAAAATAATTATTTTGTGGTATTAATTGGTAGTTAAAAGTATCAACCACCTAAAATAATTACATTTTTATCATATTAATCCATAGTATTTAAATTTACTCAATATTATCATTATATTTTTTACCAACGTGACATGTAACTTTTTATTTACCTCGGTAACTTATCTTTTAATATTTTAATTAAAAATAATTATATAAAATAATTAATTATCCATGATTCTAAATATTAATTATAATTCATAAAATTAAAATCTTATGATTGTGTATGATTAATTTTAGTACAAACACATTTAATGCACAATACACTATTTTAACCGTAATCATATTGAATAATAATAACTGTTTTCATTAATAATTATGATAAAAAATTAAGCTATAGTTATAAGAAAATATAAATTCATCTGATTCCGAATATTAAATCAACATTTCCAAATTCAATCCACATAATTGGTATAAATTAATTTAAAATAAATTTAGAGAACGTGTTGGGAAATCAGAGTTTTAAAGTGAATAATATCAAATGTTTACAATGTTTTTTATTCAATTTTAATATGAAATTGATTCTAAGGAACTAAAATAGATTTATAGATTTATAATTTAACTAATAAAACATTAATACCTATTTTAAAATATAATTTTTCAATAAAAAATAAATCAGACAAAAACAAATTCTATTAAAATTGAATATTTTTCACGATATATAAAGAAATGAAATATTTCAGAAAAAACTGAAACATTCACCCTAAGATAATTTTAAAATTATGAATTATAAAATGAAGTTTATTTTAAATATTTATATTTCTATAAGTGTCAACAAATATGAAACTATTTTTTATATAATGGCATAAAATGCAATTTTTTAAGAAAAGTGTTTTATCCAAACATGTAAAGAAATTAACAAAAGTTATATATTTCATTATCAATATGAATTATTTATTTAATAAAATTATAAATAATATTTAAAATGTAATTCTTACTATTTAATTTACTATTTTTAATAGTTAGTTTATAATGGTCTTGTTTAAATAATTATATTAATAAACTATTTATTCATAGAAACACGGTGTTGCGTGTAATACAAGTTAAAATCAGTGTTTCATACAATACAAGTAAACATGGTGTTGCGTATAAGGAAATATAATAGTGAAATTTAATTAATTTGAAAAAATCATTAAAATTTTGGGTTTAAAATTCCACCCCCATAAAATAAACCCCCCTCAAAATTAATCACTTTAATACAAACAAATGAGTATAATTAAGCCTCATCATTTCTTCAATTTTCCAGATTATTTATTTAAAATTGTTATTTCACCACAAAAATTTAACCAAGTGAGTGGTATAGTTTCATAGATATTTCACTGTATGATTTAGAATCTACATTTTTTATTCCTCATAAATAATATATTTATCTACCAGTTTAACCTCTGATTTTAGTACAGGGGAAGGATCCGAAATATACTTCCTTAGGATTGGTAAATGGAACACAACACCGAATTGAGAGAGATTTTGTGAAAGCACCAAGTGATAAGAAACCATACATACATGATCTCATATCTCTAAAGGGATAATATACCTTGGTATGAGCTTCTATTTATTTTTTAATCTCATAAAATTATTCCAAGGAGGGATTCATAGAAACACATTATAACAAAATTCAAATTCTAGATCAAGCTAGTAGTTATTAGTATAACTTTTATACCAACTATATGCTTCCATGATGTTCTGATAAAATTATCTATCCTTCCATTCCATTTATCTAGCTATCTTAGGTCCTAATATCTTTTTTTCTCTAACATAATTCCATAACATTGGGTATCTATAATTCTTTCAATAGAATGCTTCATACTGAGCCATCATAATTCTCAAGTAAAAGATTTTTTTTAACTAAACTCAACTAGAGGAAGGTGTTGATCTCAACCATATTTTGATTACATATTACATGATCTCAATATATCCTCAAGGGTTTTAATTGTTCTTTTAGACTAACCATTAGTTTGAGAATGATATGATATGATGAAACTCAACTCTATATCAAGATATTTCTTTGGATTTTATAGAACCTTTAGGTAATGCTCAGATACCAAACAGATACAATGGAATGTGGTTCTCAATAAAACCTTACAGCAAACTAAAAATATATTCTGACAAGATGATACATAGATAAGACTTATTTTATTGTGATAAAGTGTATTGACATGGTTAGGCGATCGACTACCACTAATATAACATTATTCCCTTTAGATGTTTGGGGGAGCCTAGAGACAAAATCTATGGAGACATGATCCCATTTCCATTATGGTATGGGTAATGTATGAAACATCCCCTCAGAATCTTTTCATTCAACTGTAACATGCTGATATAAAAATGATCAACAAACAAAATATATGATATCTATCATTATTACATCCCACCATAAGTACTTTTTATGATATCTATACATATTCATAAGTACATGATGACTATATAATGAAGAATATCTAGCTTGATCCAACATATCCTTTATCAAATCTAGAATAGAAAGAATGCACACATTGTCCTTGAACCATATCATTCCATCATGGTCAATGATAAAGATATGAACATTTATGAACTTCTTTGCATCTCTATATCTTCCTATTTAATTATTTGACTTTCAATTGGATTGATGGATTTAAATTCAGTTGAGAAAGATAAGATATTTCCCCTTTCATGAATATTTCAAGATCCAACCTATATAAATCTATAAATATATGTTCTTTTCTTATCCTCATCATGGATATGTGTTCATGATCCTTTCGACTTAGAGCACCAGAAACCATTTTCACTTCCCTAGGGTGGTAAGATATTGAGTAGTCATAATTATTTTTCAACTCTATACATCTTCTCTAACACATGTTCATATATTTTTGTGTGAATATATACTCTAAAATTTGGTGATCAATACATATATCACAATTTTATCAAAAAATATAATTCCCAAGTATATTTCATTAAAAAATTACAATGGATAACTTCAAATCAAGAGTTGGGTAATTTTTTTCAGGAACCATATATTTTCATGAGGCATAATTTATAACTATGACATTTTCAAGAGAATTCATCCCATTACATTCATTTATTTATCACTATAGATTACATAACCTTCTCTGTTGTAGGGTAATATATGCCTAGGGGTGATAAATAACTATATATTTATCTTCGTAATATTATCTTCACATTCAATTTTAAATAAAAAATGGAATCTATTTGAGTAAACATGGCTAGTGGATTAGATATTCACAAGAAACTGTCCACAATGCATCGATAATATCTATCCTAACAATGAAAAAATTAGATCTTAGTCAGCATTTATGGTCTTGGCCAATGTTAAACAACTTTGATCCTTTATGAATCCACATATATAACCTTTCTAGAGAATTTGCGTCCCAAAAATGAATCCTCATGTATCCAAAATTCACACTTTGTAAATTTTCCCTACATTTTACACTTATTTATTTTCTTTAATAGAATTATCATGTGATCTTCATACTCTTACTTTATATTTTAATAAATAATAATTTAATTTAAAAAGTCTACCAAAAACTAATCTAGGTAATCTCTAAAGAATGTATTCATTAAATCCATGAATATTGTGTGATCATTCATAATATGATAAAGAATCACTATATATTCATCGTTTCTATAACATTTATGGAATGATATCATGTGTATATCTTTATTCTTGACCCTTAATTGGTGATGTCCAGAATAATGGTCAATTGTAGAATAGTATTGAGTGCCACATAGTTGATCAAATAAGTCATCAACTTGTGATAGATGATACATTTTCTTGACGGGGATCTTGTTCAGTTTTCGATAACCAATACAAAGTCACATTGATCAATATTTATTAAAAAAAGGTTTACGTCAGGTTGAATTTTTTTTCTAAATCAATTCCCTATCAATATTCTCTTGATATAGCTTCTTCAATTCCTACAACTCAATCACTTCCATTCTTGATGGGGACATCGAAATAGGTGAGACACTTGGTATGAGTTCTATTGAGAACTCGTCTTTAAAATTTGGTGGAAAACTAGGTAGTTCATCTAGAATCACATCAAAAAACTACCAAAAATTATAAATATCATTGATTTTGTTTTCCACCCCAACCATCTTGCATAAACACCCCTTCTAAAAATGAATTATGACCCATATAATGGATGCGATTTACATCCAAAGTTTATTTTTATAATAACACTAATAGAAGTTAAAAGGCTCATTTAGAAGGTAAAATGTAAATTTCTATAGGTGGAAATTGATGTGAGACTTATGTAATGAAAGAATATATAGGCTTAAGATAAAATAAAATCCAACCTGAGGGATAATAACTAGATTTTTGGGAGTCACATTCATACAAACTTCATCTTAAGAGGAAACATATACTTGTGATATGATCATGATACAATTAGGGGTTTTACTTATAATTATACATCAACTAATTTTGATGAAATCTTGATACCATTCAATTGATAAAAATTAATGGATATATCTAGTGTCAAATAAGACATTAATAGTTCTATATTGAATGGTAAGTGTACCTTTCACCCCATCATTATTGTTCACCTCATCAGAAATGGTAATCACATCAGGACTCCCTTTAACCCTTGGATTAAGAGTTTACTGAACTTGATCACTATCATTAACCAATTAGTTTTAGCACTTCCCAGCCTAATTCTCATTCTCCTTAATCATAAAGAACATAATTTTGTATAGTTAATTATTTAGAGATATCTTTCTATTTAAATAAATAGCTATCTTTTTGCCACCACTTCGGTAGTAAAATGATTGGGGTCCATCATTCGCACACATTAAAATTATTATATTCCATATAATAAAATATCATCCATGATTTATTTAACAAATTGTTCATAAAGAAAATATCATCTTAATTTATCCATGGTTCTTAGATTTCCCTTTTAATTCCATCTTTATCTTCTTATCAACCCCATACGATGGATCTATAACTCTAAGCTCTATTTTCAACTTAATGTAAAATCAGATAACTTATTAAAATATAATGAAGTCACTTAAATCCATGATCCTTTTAAGATTTTGATTTAAGCCAGTAAAAAATCAAAAAACCATAATATTGGGTTGGATGATATTACTAGAAGCATACCATGAAATTATTTTAGCCTCATAGGTTTTTTTAGAAATATTAGCATGAGGGATCTAAAATTGATAAAACAAAAACATTAAACAGGACAGAAATAAGGAATTTTACACTGTCCCTAGTAAAAACTGGGACCATGTCACTAGAAATGGTGTTGATGTGGATGAAACTCTATTCTAACACCCCATTGTTTGCAAGGCCATATGCAATGTTCTTTGTCTCCCAAAAGGTATACGTGATGAAGTTATTTATGGAAGAGATTTTGTCTTTGCAATTTATCCATTTTCTTACATGCTTCTATGCCAATATTGCCTGTCCTATCCTAATTGCAAGAACCAGCATGGCCAAGTCACACTTTAACCAAATGTTGTTCCAATGTCGTTGGAAAGCGATATCCAGTACTCTGATGAGTGCCATCATTTTAGCTTCTGAAGCTGGGGTGTGCCCACATGGGCGATAATTATATTCACAACCTCCCCATGCTGACTCTTAAAGATTACCCCATATTCGGAAGACCAAGGGTTTCCCTTAGAGGATCCATCCATGTTGGATTTCAGCCTTCCATTGAAGGGGGAAGTCTATATCACCTCCATCATGCCCCTTGGTTTGGGATAGCAACACACAACCTTTAATCTTCTGACTATAATGATCTCTATAACTGAGGAATTACAATGCTCATTAATCAGTGAGCTGGCATTTTGAGTGGGAACCAGAAAGTTTCTAATTGCATTGGCTTCAGTGAATACTGTTTGGAGATGAATAGTGCTATTACGAGCCTTCCATACTGCATATATCAGTTCATCACAAGCCACATCGAACAATGCATTTATCTATTTGGATTTCTGAACTCTAAAAAGATGTTGAATGTACTGTATAGTTGAGAGAGTATTGGGAGATTCCAGCTAAAAATGATTAGGACTACATTCTATAGTGAAGTAACTGTGTTCCAGGACAAGAACAAGTGATCGATGTCCTCTCTATTCTGACCAAAAAGTGCACACCTAGACCATAATTAAATCCTTACTCTTTGAATGTTCATGTCCACTGGTATTTTGTTATGAAAAAAGCCTCCAGATAAGTGAAAATCTGGAGGAAATTATCGAGTTTCTGTTGAGAGAGCCAATCCAACTTACCTCACCCTTCAACAGGTAATTGTAGAAGATTTTAGAGTTAAGCTGGCCATCTTGTGAACCTTCCCTTAATAGCATATCCTCTTGCTTGATGAAATCATAGCTGTCAATCATAGAGGAAGTTTTATCTGAAATGCCACCTCTACGTTGAAGCTGATCTTTGATGGATAACCTACAATCAATGGACTGCACTTCAGTGTTTATCCGTTCCATTAGAAGTTTTCCTGTCCAGTTGGTGTATCAGAATTTCAGACTTGAGTTCGCATTGACCACCCAAACGTGTGTGTCTCCTCATTTTTCTGAACACCAAATGGAGGCCAGCCCAGATTGAGAAATCAATGTATCCATACCTAACATCAATGATCCTTGGTAGAATTCTCCTCCTCATAAAATTCGGAGAGGCTGAGATGTTGTGAAAAATACACCAGATAAACATGGCTAATAAAGACTTTTTAATAAAGTTTAAATTCTTAATTCCCAGACCTCCCTTCGTGGTATGCATGCATAATGTGTCCCATTTAGTAGTGATGATATTCCTTTCCATCACATTTACACTCTAAATAATGTGTTTCATCATGAAGTTAATTTTTTTCACCATAGAGGCAGGTTGCATGTATACCATGAATGAATGAAAAAGTTTTAAAATAACCACATGTTTGACAAGACATACCCATATTTCCATTAAGAGAGAATTTCCATTAAATGACGAAAGAGTTTTCCTTATATGGGATATAGATTGGGCACTGTGGGAGGCCCGAGGCTTTCCCTAGAATAGGGGGACACCAAGATACCAAAATGTTTGGGATCCCTCCCTAAGTCCAAGATAATTCATTAGTTGGGACATCCTTGCAACTTCATGGTCTTTCCAAAGTAAATGAATGATTTTCTCTAGTTGATTTTCCACAGTGACACTTTCTCATAGTGAAAAAGTCCCTCTCATATAAGAGTGATGTTTTTTCTATCACCATATAGAAAAATGATAATATCATCAGAAAAAAGCAAGTGATAGGGAGTAGAGATGCCTCTAGCTACTATGATGATTTCATTTTTTCTATTATCCAACATCTTAGTTAGCATCCTGCTCAGGTAATCCTATGCAGTTGCAAAAATGATTGCAGATACAGGGTCACCCTATCTTACACCTCATGAACAAGTAAAATATCACACCGGTGACCCATTAATAATAATTGGAATATGGGAATATTCTATCATCTTTGTGATCTATTGAACAAAGATTTCACAAATTCCAAACCTGAGAAGAATTTGTTTAATAAATCCACAGTCCATTGTGTTTAAATCCTTTTTTATGTAAATATTCAATGCCAAATTATCGGTCGCATTGTTTATCTCAAAAAATTGAAGCATTTTGAGGGTATAAGAAGTCTTTCCTGAATATTCCTTCCCTTAAAAAAACCAAATTGGTTCTAGGGAATAATTTTCCTGTCACCTGAGCTAGCATTCTAGCCAAAATCTTGGTAATTATTTTTTACATGGGGTTCACAAGGGAAACTTTTCTGAATTGAGAAATTTCACTGGTATTCTCCAACTTGGCTATCAGTGTAATAAATTGGGCATTGAAACCTAGAGTGAATGTCCCACCTCTGAAAAACCGTTTATCAAGTAGGAATACCTCACTCAGAATGACATCCCAATAGATTTTGAATAAAAGGTTGTTGAAACCATTAGGTTCAAGAGGGATATATTTTCTATGACCAAACACCGCCTCCTTGATTTCAAAATCCATAGGAATCGCTGTGAGAAGACAATTATCCTCTTCAGTGATTAAATTAAGAATGTTGTTGTCTCTAACGGGCTTAGATCTAGGCCTCCCATTAAATTGATTCTTATAGCTTGATACAAAATGTTCTAATAGTTCCTATTTTCCCTCCATAATTCTGTCTCCATCCTTTAGTGGAGAAAGAGGTCTATTCACTATTCGGACTCTTTGATGTGCATTGAAGAACTGTGTGTTTCTATCCCCTTCCTCAAGACACCTAACATTGAAAGCCTCGTTCTTGAAATTGTCTCTGATCATTACGAGGTTATTCAACTTTATGGAGATCTCAACCGCATGATGCACGTCCCTCGAGAAATTTTCTCTTGTGGCCTCTGCTTGCATATCATGGAGGGAGATTTCAAGTCCTTCAATTTCAGTATCCATCGATCTGAATCATTCATTACTCCATTCCATAAGCTTAATCTTGAGCATTCAAATCTTGTAAATTCATATCAAAGACTTGTCATTACATATCAATGAGACCCAATTCTCTTGAACAACTCTTGAGCATTCCAAAAGAGAGGCCCAGGCATTACTAAATCTGAATGGAAGTTGTTGCCCACAATCTATTCGAAGTAATCTAATCCGAATCGGGTGATGATCATAGTTGATTTTAGCAAGCACAACACATGTGATTGATTTATATTAATCATGAATTTATTTATTGAAAAAGGCTCGATCAATTAAACTTACCCTCATACCATTGATATTTTTACCATACCACTTGCATTTAGCACCAATGAGGCTCACTTCCTCTATACCAGCTTTCTCAATACATTCTCTAAAGTCTCTTGAAGTGGTGACATTTGTAACTGAACCCATTTTCTCATCCTCCTGAACGATGGAGTTGAAATCACCCATAAAAATCCATGGATCTAAGATATAATTCTCCAGTTGCTATATTTTCCCCAATAGAATCCTCCTGTCCACATGATAGTTGTGAGCATACACAATTGAGAAGAAAAACTACCATCCACCATCCATCAAACTGCAGGTAATGATCTGTTTTTCCAAAACGATAATATTTAACGAATCCACATTATGATTATTATGAATCCAAATCTTATCATTACTTGTATCTTCACCATAATTACCTAGCATATTGTATTCCCTATTTCAAAATAAGTTTCTCAGATTTTTGGAGTTTATATTGGTCTCCAAAATTCCAATAATCTCCATCTTGTACCTTCTAGAATGGAGCCCAAGGGAACCTTCAGTGGCAGGGTTGGCTAGTCCATGACAGTTCCAGAAGAAAATTCTCATTTTGATGTTGATTTGGAGACCACACCTACTTTTTTCCCAAGGTTTCTGGCCGATTTTCTTATTGAATCTGCTTTTGATACAGGGGAACCCAAACTTAGTGCTCTACTATCCATACTAGGTTTTGGCTAAGAGTTTATATTTGTCTATTTATTTTTCTTTTCCTTTACCTTACCACTTCCCCCAGAAACTTCAAAATGGACATGCTTCGAGACCAACCCTCCCCCAGTGATTTTATCTTCCATCTCTACATCTAGTTTAGGATCAATTAAGGAAAACTGAGCCTTTAATTCAGCATCAATTAGACCGATAGTGAATCCCTCTATTTGGATATCCTAAACCATGTTGCACACCTCCAAGGAGAGTTCCAGAATTTCCTCATTAATTATATATGAGGAATTATTATCCCCAATAAGGTTTGGAAATTCAATGTTAGATTTCAAGCTTTCCTCTTTATCCACCACCTCAACCTAAGACTTTCCAAATTCTTTTGAACATCATACCTCCTTAACATGTGCCTTTCATTTTTCCTATGCTCCCAACATACTTCTCTTTCCCTTTGGAACCTCCTTCCAAAAATTTATAGGTTGAGTTGGGTTGATGAGAATTTTAGCCACACCACTAGATTGAAACTAATTTCCTACCATCTTACAGTGTTCACAAAATTTAGGAAAATTCTCAATCTCAAAATATACCTCCAGCTGCTGACCTTTTACATTTATAAAAAATAATCCTGGTGGTTGTAGATTTATGTCATTTTTAATGAGGACTCCTGCATGGAGGCCAAAGTCCCCGTTGATAGTACGTTGATAAATATTGAGAGGAGTTCCTATTCTTGATTCAATGTCATTTGTGATTTTTAGATTCTAGTACACCCACAGTAGCCCATGAATCCGTGTCCAAACCAGAGCCGTCAAGAGTCTTTGATTGAATGGATTGAAGTTTGCATTCCATTCCGATAGCCTCAAGAAACCTAAAGTTTGGCTTAGATTTCCGATCCTTGAAACTATGTCGAGATCTTATTTTTAATCCTAGATAATGTGGTAGTTCAACTTTCTAATAAGAATAATCCTCCACCATGAGAATCCCTAGCAATGCGAGATTCCCAATTTTAGATCCTGAACTGACCAGGGCTTCGTACCTTTTCCAATGGATGTTCTCCCTAATACCAAAAATCAGCACAACACTATTCACTATTGGAGTGAACCATGATCCACCACCACTATGACAGATCCATCCCCTGATCTCCTGAGTACATGCACATTCTTGATGAAATTGTACCACTGGTTCACTTCACCTTCCAACCAATAAAGATTTAGAATGAAATTCCCATGTTTAAATTATTGGAGAATGGAAAATATCTTTTCAGTGGCACTGATTGATTATTTTAAAACAAATATATTATAATACCCACTAAAATAAGGTATATGTTTTCTTATAAAAGAGTTGGCACAATTTAGTTCCCTTATTTTAACATTTTGGAGTCCATCATGATTCATATCTTGAAAAATTTGTGTGAGAATCGTAAAAAGATTTTTTTATTCCATAGACCACATAATTCATTTTCTTAGGATTAAAATTGGTTCAATTTATATAACATTTAGCATTAAATTGGTTCCTTCAGGTTCTATCCATTTCCTAAAAAAATCATAGTGTGAGAAACACTAATCATAGTTGAAATACCACATAATCAAGGAGAATTACTTGTAAAATTCCAATATATGAGACCATAGGTTTATCCTAGCTCATCCATGATAATACAGGGTTAAAAATCCTTCATAAGGGTTCACAATTAAAATATGGACTAACAATATAATATCTCTAAATATTTTCAACCTAGGTATGTAGTAAATCCCATTATCGATCACCAATTACTGATCGAGTCTAGCTCTATATAGTGTTTTCAGGGTTTTTACCCCTAGGTATATCTGTGCCCGATCCATTCCAACTTATAGTATCAAAACATAGATATATTTATTTATTATACACATAATATATTCCTTATAATATCGTAGGATATTCAACTATACTTAGGTTTAACCTAAGGGTTCATACTAGAGTTTTCTCTACCCAGTTTCAAAAGCTTAACTAAACCTTTCCATTGATACCAACTATTGATAATAAAGATCTTTATATATAATTTTTTTTATCCTAATAAATGAATATTCATTTTATTATAAAAATATAGTCCAACTGATAATAACAATTTAGTGGCTTTGGAAACATGGTTATAAATAAACTGGTTCATAGAAGAACAACATTATCTCCCACTAGGTTCTTCATGACTAGCAACCTTCTTAGATACATCATACATATAACATATTTTCATAACCCACGGAAATGAAACATAATAATGGGCGGTATCATGTAATAATTAAGTGAAAATAATGGATATATATAAGCATAATCATTAAAATAACAGAATGGGAACATGATCATAACATTAGAATACCTTACCCTTCACATCAAAGTTTGCAAACTTGAATCATGGAATAAATATTGGATTTTTAGAAGACATGAATATGAAAGTAATCATAGAGAATAATTAATGTGAGAATAACATAGGCATAATATAATGAATTTTGGAAAACACAAAGATCAATTAAAATAACATCCATAGTAGTCATGGAATACGTCCAAGTTGATATTAGTGTAATGAGTTCAGTCCCCACACTATGTTAATATTCACGGTAAACTCCCAAGATCATCTTAGTGTAATAATTCCATTACTAAAACAGGATCATTCCTCACTCTATCCATGTAGTATCATGGTATATATATCTTTTCCTAATGAATTGTAGGGAGATATATGTCCTACTTGTCACAAAATGAAAACATATATATTTCTTCCATAAGATCATAATTATTCATCATATAATAACCCATGAAATTAAATGGGTATCATAAAAATTTAATCATATAAAAAACTATGTAATAGAGATAGGAATCATAATCATTTCATCATAGCATAACTCATGAATTTATGTAGGTTTCAAAAGAATATAACTCATAGCAGAGAAACAAGTTTTAGAAACATCATTCCATTAAAAAATAACCATATAGAGAAAGTGTATGAATGATAACCGTGGATAATATAACTATTAATTCATGAGTAACTCCAATTATTTTAATTTTAAAAGGAAAATAAATTGGAATGTTATTTAAAACATTTCTTGAGGAAAATAGAGTTTCTGCATTTAAAAACAATTTTTAAAATATAAAACCTATTTTGAAATCCTTTTTGTTGAAAAACACTTTTAAAACAACTGATTTACACATTATTATGGAAAAATTGTTCTTCAAAATATCCTTGTAATAATTTTAATAAATCTTCAAATAAATTATAGTTAGGATGGTAAGTAAATTATTACATGCTTTAATGTCACAAAACATTACTTATGTTCATGAAAATTTATTAGAAATCAGGTTGACTGAAAAATGAAAAGAAGAATATTAAAAAAAACACAAAAACGGGTAAAAATTTATTTAAAAAATAATTTTTAAATTGTTAAATATAATTTTTAAACATTATTTAGAAAACGTTGTTTTTAAGGAAAATTGATTTCCAAATGATGAGTGAAATAAACTTGTATTTTATTTAAAACTTATTTAATTAAATTAAATACCAAATAGTGTAAAAATGATACCATTACTTGAAGATATAATAACTAAATATAGGATAACAAAATTCAGGATAATTCTTGAGATATGGAACATATGATTTTATCAATATAAGTATACTAAAAAAACACAAATAAACGATGATATTGTAGCAATAAACTCATACCACATTGGTAAAATTGAATCACAAATACCATTAAAGAATAAGATAAAATGAAACATAAAATATCTTGATGATGAAAAAAATTGTTATATTACATGTCAAATGGGACTTATATACACCTCATGAATGAATATGGGCGAATAACATAACATACGTCTCAATAAAGGAAAATTGAGACAAAAATCCCCTCATAGTGTTGTTAATGGTTTAACGAAACCCCCCCTGAATGTGAGATACTAAAATAGATATGTAAATACAAATTATTCAAAGTAAAATAATCATAAAATTGATCTTATTTTATTTTATCCAACACATACATGGAATTGGTGGTGAACATGGCTTGTGTTGCATGGAAAATAAATGTGGGACGAAAGTCCCTTACCTTAAGTCTTGACTCTAATGGTACCCATTCAAACCCCATGTTAATAAATATAAATATATAATAAATATATAATAAAACTATATTCATATATTTAATACCATATATGATTTAATTATGACTTTATATTATCTTTTTATTAACAAATCTATGCAAAATTAATGTTTCGGGTGACGACCGCTTGTTTTTTGTACATGTTTTAATTTTTTATTCATGGTCATACTACTTATATCATGATTAAAACATAAAAATAATTATAACACATATATTAATATATTATTTATTTTTTATATATTTTTTAGAGTAATCTATAAAATTTAGTTATAGGAAATGAAATAAATTGTTCGTGGATATGGTAGGTCGTACAAACACATGAACACCCTCAATTTTCTTTTCCTACCGAATGAATGAAATGTAAGGATATATATATATATATTATCATTATAGTATAATTTTTATCTTTTATATTTCACATATTTCTATTAAACCCATACTTAATTCATTCTATGTAAATAAGGAACAAATCACATTGCTTCATAAGGTTGTAGTCTGTCGTACACAAGAATGACATTTTCATATTTCAAAAAATGGAAATCATGAAGGTATGTTTTATATAACAATTAAATAAGAATAAAAACATAATAAACATCATAAATATCATATATATACAATATTTCCATCATTATTCTCAATTACTAAAGGTTGTAAAGGAAAATCGTATGATATCATTCCGTGAGGCTTAGTTGGTTGTACACACAAATGATGATTTCATAGTCCATTTGATGGATATTTGTGTGATTTTAGGTTATAACATTAACATATCAACATATTAGTATATCAACATTACTAAGGCTAAAATATAATAATGATATAAAAATAATTTATGGGGTTTGAGGAAGAAATAAAATAATCACATTTGTTGATGAACGTTTCCTTTTCTTTGGGAATATCCTTTTAGTTTTCACAAAAAGAATTTATTGTTTTTATTTATACCCAATGTAAGGATTCTATAGTGAGATAGGAGAAATTTTGAAGAAATATTTATAGGGCTTGGTCAATACCAATGGCTTGTGTAGTGTGAATAAGTTGGTAGAGTGAATACCATTTTATAGTGGAGGAGTGTCATTGTATTAAATAACCAAAATTATTCGCTATTGGGAGGTATCCATTACCTAAAATGCCCTAAAATTTGAAAAATGAATAATTTTATGGATTATTTGGTCGATAAATACCTCTACCACACAAAAATAAATACATTTTTGTCATTTTTTCCTTATTCTTTATCTTTAATCAATTTTAAATTCATAGTTTTTACCAGGGTAACTTGTACCATTTTATTTACCAAAGATATTTAACCATTAATAATAAAATAAAAAAAATTTATCAGGTAATTTAGTAAAAATTATTCTAAATATTAATTAGAATTCGTTAGTGAAAAAACCAATATGTGTGTATGATTAATTTCCATACAATCAGGTGTAATGCAAAAAACCTCATTTTAACCTTTATCACATTAATTAATTTTAATTGTTTTCTGTAATCATTATGGTCAATAATTAAGTTTGAATAATTATAAAATATAAATTATTCGGATTCCAAACATGGAATCCATTTTTCTAAAATTGAATTTTTATAAGTGGTAGAAATCAATTTAAAATTTATCCCACAGACGTGTCGAGAAACTAGGTTTTTTAAAGCGAAAAGATCAAACATTTAAAATGGTTTCATATTCAATTTCAATATGAAACTGATTATAAAAACCTAAATTGTATTAATATATATATATATATATATTAGTTAATTATACATTTAAAATATAATTGAAAATATAGTTTAACTATATAAATTTATTTGATGATAATACATTTTTCAATTAATCTATTTATAAAAAATGAAATAATTTAGAAAAAACACAAAAAATTAATCATAATCTAATTTTGAAATTTTTAATTGAAAAATGAATTTTACTTTTGAATTTTTTTCTAAAAGTCACTAAAATTAATTTAATTTTTATTTAAAAAATTATATAAAAAGCAGTTCTTATGAGAAAATAGTATTTTGAAAACATATAATGACTTTATAAAAAATTATATATTTCATTATCAATATGTTTTTTATATAAAATCAGTAAAAATAATATTTAAAATTTATTTATTACATTTCATATGACTACGTTTAACAGCTTGGTTATAATGGTTTTTTTAAATAATTATAAAAATATAATCTTGGTTCGTAAAAGTTCATTATTAAGGGTAAAGAAAGTTAAACACGGTGTTACATGAAACAAAATAATAACTTGGCATCACATTTAAGTAAATCCAAATAAAAGATTAATTTATTCAATAAAACAATAAAAATATAGGTTGTTGAATCATTTTAGTCGATTTGAATTCTTACAAGGTTTATTATTTCGGTTTAACGCATGGAAAAAAATCAAATTGACCACATATGATGTCTATTATGAAATTTTAATGCAATAAAGTAAACATATTATAGATAAACATTAAATAATATTTATTATATAATGTTTTAAGGATAAATGTATTATGATAGGGACATCCATAATATCATCAAAATCATTGTATGGGGGGAGTGACTAAGAAAAAAATCTTATGGTTTTTTACACATGGATAAAAATTATTGAATATATAATTATATTTTACAATAAAAAAAAATGTCAATAAAATTATTTATTTTTTAAATGTTTTTGTAGTGTCTGAAACAAAAAAATACATCCATTGTGAATTTTATATTTGTAAATTTTTGAATGATTACATTTTCCATCAAGAAACTACCATCGTAAATGATTTATTTTCAAAGGTAATTATAGTTTCATATAAAATAGTTTTTAAAATTATGTTTGTATATATTTTTCAAGTACTACTAGGATTTCTGAGAGTTTGTGTATTCAAATGAAGAAGTAGATTTATTTTGAAATGTGAGGGATGATTACATTATATCAGACTATTTTTAAAAATCAAGATGATGTAAATTTCTATTATATTTTTAACTATGAATTTATTTCATAGATATTATAATGAATTGATCGACATGATTACAAGTTTTATTTCATATTCTCATTGTAATTAATGTAAAAATTCACATAAAAAGGGTGAAAAATAAGAAAATGAGTTTGTATTGTCATTTAAACATAGGAGAATGATTCTCGAGAGAATTTTTATTTATAAGAATTGGATATTCAAAATTCATTTCATGGATTTATATATATGATCCAAATAATCATCTCATATTTATGTTTTTTTAAAATGTCATATCCCTTATCAAGGGGTCGAAACCGAGAAAATGAATTAATATGATTTGAAAAAAATATGAAAATGATCCTCCGGTCATTTTGGATATATAATAATAAATTGAGTATCAATATGATAAAAATATTTCTGTATATGATCTAGTGTACAATTTTTCTTTCATAATAGAAGGTTTATAATGTAGTTGAAGAACCATTTGGTCAAATAATCATTAGGTTTTCCACTATAATTATTTTCAATCCACCAGAATGGGCCCTCAACATATATATTTCTAGGGGAATTTTGGTTATTCAAAGGTGTTTGTTACCCTACTATTTATTGGTATATTTTCAGTAGTGCTATAGTTAAAATCTGGATTGATCAATGGTTGACTGATTTTGATGGTATGCAGCCCACTTCTATGACAACTTCTATTTAGAGCATGATTCAGCAAGGGATATTCTGTTATATGATCTTATTGGATTGGATTTTTCAAATATTGATCTTTTGTTTAATGAGAATTAATAAATTATTATTTTAGTCGTTCTAGTTATTCATGGAGTAGGACCAGAAAAGTTATGCAAGCAATTAGAAATTTTGGGATGCTACTGAGTTCACTTAGGCTATAAGTATATCCTCACACTGTGAGATGCTACTTGGTTTCCATTATGTATGAATATATAGAATTTAAAATCCTCACCTAAAAAAAACTCTTCTCATGGATGTGATTTTTTTATTGTGGAGTGGTTCAGATCATCTATAGTAAAGTCTATCAGGTGGTTTTACATGCACATTTGGATTATCTAGTACTTCCATAACACCATTTTGTTTGAGTGAATTTTCAATGATCATAGGGTATATCTAGAAAGAATTAAAACAGTTATTTCTCATTCAAACGATGATGTTGGGTATCATATTCCATCACCATCTCACCCCCATCTAGGTGGCCACCTCCCCCTCCAAGAATCATTAAAATTAAAACAAACATATTTCATCCTAGAGATGTTTTTGTTGACCATAGGGTTTTTATCTATTATCATAAAGGATAATTAATTATTTTTCAACATTAAATTTTTTCTGAACGATAGTCCCCATCTATGGATGAAGGTATGGATATTTGGTATAGTTTAGAGTTTACCTCTTCTCATGGATAGAGGAATATTGAGGCAAAATCCAACTTTCATGTTATTATCAATACATTGGAGGATGGTGAAGCCAACTATGATATTTTTAAGTCAATTTTTGATAACATGATTTCTTTAGAACCATTGTTCTCTTATATTGGTTTCACCTTTGTTTAGAGAGAGAAGAATAATGTGGTGCATTTCATGGAATCATTTTGGAGGATTCAGGGATCTATGTAATGGTTTTATTCTTTCCTCCTAGAGTTGTGTATTTTGGAATCTAATAATATTTATGTTAGGATTTTATTTCAAAAGAAATCCTTAGAATAGACATTATTGTATATTTATAAATATAGGGTTAGGGTCATAATTTTATTTAATTACATAACACACATTAAATAATATATAAACTCTTATATGACCAAATTCTAAGTAATAATAATAATAACAATATTGTTTTCTCATGGATTGGGATAACTGGAACAACGATAAATATTATTTTACCAACTTTAAAAATAATATTTATAGCCTGAAACATTTTTGGTCCCCGAGTATTCAATGACATTTATCGAGTACTTAAATAAGTATTTATTCCTTAAATTAATTAATATTATAAATTCAAATAATGAAATAATTACCTTGTAAATAAATATTTTTTTAGATTAAATAGTCACTAAAACCTAATTAATATTTTCGATAGTCCTTAGAATTATATTTATTCCAATAGTTGAATTGATTTAGAAATGAACAGAGATCAACAAAAACACATAGTGTTTGACCATATATTCCTCTTTCTCATTAAAATTTGGTTTGATTACAAAATCTCCATAATTACTATCTAGAAACAGGTTAAAGAGACAAATAGAAAAAAGTTAATGTCAGAACATCAAAAACCACATACATTCACATTTTATGTATTATAATATCATATATCACGATATCTCATCAAGCATGTTTCATGTGTCACCCAACTATATGTTTGGTAGAACATTCATTCATCATTTGAAATAAAATTGTTGATACCCATGGGAATTGAACTTAATGTGATAGATATATTTCAGTCAAAGGGATGAGATATCATCTTCCATAAATATTGAAGGGAAAAATTATTCCTTGCCTTATTCGTTAATAACATGTTATTCATGGAACAAAAAATGTAACATACTTCCTATGAAGATATGGTGTTAATGTTTTTGTGGGTACATCAAAGAAAACATGTCATGAGATACATTTATAATAATATTGATGTCTAAGAATCCACCCACATTGTCACATAGAGGAAATTCCAATCACATTCAAACATGCGGAATTTATACTAGTAGGTCATTTCACATAATCTATTATCTTAGATATTACTAAGTTAAAACATCCCAAGATAATGTCTTGTCTACATATAAGTACTCACACCAGAAAAAAAATATTTTATTTGTCCCCTCATATAATGATATCTGAATATAGAACTATATTTAAGAATATCATCATGGAATTTAAAATTTCTTATCATATTAAGGAGCTGCTATAAAATTTTAAATATAATAAACACTCTAAAATAGTATTACATTAAATTCATGAAGAGAAATAAACAATATGTTATAATTTTTTTAATATTCAATTATTCCAATATAATTTTAATATAATGTATAAAAAATTGGGTATAGAAATCCAACTATAAAATCAGTAAAACGTGGATGAAATAAATGATGGTAGTAACATAACCATGTTAAAACTATTTCAAGGAAAGACGTAAAGTTATAAAATGTGATTTTGGGTTGAATTAATGCAACCAAACTATTGAACCCACTAAGTCAATTTCCATTTGTTACATTGGAGTCAAAACTCAAATTCTTGTGATGATTGATATTGACGAGTGGCATAATGTTTTTCCCATATTGAAGGAAATAATTTGGGAAGAAATTAGGGCACTGTTATGATATAATTTATCCATTTTAATGAAAAAACATATAATGAAATATTGATCTACAACTCGTTATCCCTTAGATAGTACAGTTTTAGATATATTATATAATAAATTCAAATTAACGATCACTAAAAAGGTTTATAGAGAGTTTCATACACTTCTAATGTTTTGATATCTTTGATATGTTGAGGGGAAAGTAAATCCCCACCCAAAATCTATTTTTTTTAAAATACTAAATCCAGAAAACCAAAATTATTTCATTGGACGTCATAAGGATGAATATTTCATGTTAATTGTAATTCATAAAATTTTATTTAAAATTATTTATATTATTCTTCTTTATTAACAATTATTAATTTATGAAATAGAAAATGAGTGCTGAAATTAAATAGTTCTTATCTAACCCCACGTACCCCTAACTGAAATCAAGGATGAAGTACACATGACATGAAAAAATGGTATTTATTTCAAATTTTCAGTAATGGTTTTATGTGATATAAAATAAAAAACATAATTATGTTACCTTAATTATATAAATATTCATGAATTAAAATCTAAATCCACTTCTATCACACATCTTGTGCTATGGAATGATGATCAAGTAAATAAAGAAGAAGAAAAATTATATGAAAATTCAAAAATAGTATGAAAATATAGTCTAAGAATTACATAATAGTAAATTTTAAAACATCAAAGTAATATTATATAAAAATATCGATTTATTTTTGTATAGTTTTTATATAGTTTAGACAAAATAATTTTCATTGGTTGTACTAGAAGAAAAAATACTTATTCTATCTTTGAAGTGATTAGAACAATAGTGTTATGTTAATGGTGATGGTTTTGGAGTTCCTCCTTGAGTATATTTTGATAAAAAATACAAATAGGGATGTAAATAAGAAAATTAAATACTTGTAAATAGAAATATTTTCTCTAGGATAAATTATTATCAAGTATGTTTTGATAAGAAGCATACAGAAAAGGGGTCAAAGTGAACCAAAAATATAGGAACAACCACTACATGAAGACTCGGACCCCAAAAGAGTTTGGGATATCCATTCCTCTAACAACCCTCCTTTCCCATGGCAATTGATCTTTTAATAAAATTCAATTGTAAATGTTAATTAAACAACTACTAATAACATTCAAATTCTAAAATTGAGTATGTTGAAATTTATTGTGATTAATATATTATAGAACCATCATATTTATTTATTGTGATGATTACACTATAAAATATCAAACATTATATGATTCATAATAAACAACACCCAGAAGATCACATGAGATTGGGAATTTAAGTATCTCATGAGTCAAGAATTAAGATTCAAATACCTATTGATGATCAGGATAGTGATATGGTTGGACATGCTATTAGTGAAGGGTTTTTTATAATGGTCTAATAACATTTATAAGAATAACATGAAGTGATTAAAACCCCAGTCTAGAGATCTCCCTGGAATAATTACTAAACCCATATAAAAACTAAAATGAATAATTCTATAAGTGTGTGTACCATTCCACAAAGAGACAATGAAACCTTTTATATTTGATGGATAAGTTTGATAAAGTTCAAAAAAGTCTCAAAAAAAATGATCACACATCTATATTATAATACTCTATCTTGAATATTAGTTAGGGATAAAATCAACGTTACAATTCGAGATGTCAATTATCATTTCACATCATGAAATGTATATCTATTAATACATTTATGTAGCTATTGAGACAGAATGATAAAATAGAGGTTTTCCAAAATATGTTACATTTTATTATTTATAAATACTATATGAATATTTAATAAACTATAAATAAACATTGGTTTAACATATCATAAATGTAAAATTGATTGAATGGATTTATATTTCCTATGCTCTATGGGTTTTGTTAACTTTTTCAATATTTTTTTATTCATATCACATATCTATGTGACCATATGATAAAAACCACCCACTAAAATCCTTACAGAGATTCGTGTATAATGTAATAAATTTGTGATAATGGTCATATTAGGAATCATATTCCTGATACATTAAATTCTTAACAATATTCAAACTTCATAACTTCACACAATAAAATTTTACAATGTAAAAATTTATTGTATACATGGAACTCTTTCTAAGTTCATCATCATTATCTTAATGACCATATTACATCAATATTTTTCCTTGAAATAAGAAAACTACATATATTATTGTTTAATAATACATCCTAAATCTCTTATGGAATTTTATTCTCAAACATTGAAATTGATTAATACTTTATTTATTAACTATAAATTTATTTAACATGAATCATACTCCCACTATCCTATTAGGAATTTCATTCTATTTAGGATCTCATGCTATGATATAGAAACCTTTTTGTGTCAGTAAATAAAATTTATTTTCTTTTACTAGGAATATTTAAGAAATAAATTATTGTTTTCATATAATATATGGTATTCTAGGTGTTTGGAACATTGTAATTTAAAAACAATACATTATTAATATATACCACCAAGTTCTGTTGGGAACACATTCCCCTATATTTTAACAAATAATTGGATACACATTTTGTTTAATTTAAAAAATTAATCCATATATTCATCTAAAAATATCTTATAGAAATTAATGAATCCTAAACCATGAGTATACATTTAATAATCTAACATTTGATCATAAAAACTCTTTTATTAAACATATTATCTTATCATATAAGATTAATGAGTTGAAGATAAACATACTTTACCCAGAAACATTTGATCTTGGTAAAATGATCTATATTCAAATCCTTTATGTATTAACTACTTAATTAATCTCATAAATATAATCTACAATATAAATCAATTGTTCATTTTATTTTAAAATCATGTATATTTCAAACACTTTATATAACCTATATTCAATATCATATACCTTTTATAATAAAATGATTAAATTTATTAACATCCATATTTGAAATGGAAATTCAATAGAGTTTCAAAAACTTCTTTAGGTATATCATGTATAATAAAATAATATTGAATTATTACTCTTACCTATTGAAAATACTTGGTTTCAATGACTTTAACAAATTTCTTCAAGAACCGTTGATGAACTTTTATACTAGTTTTTCTTCTTTTGGTTTGAAATTTTACCTACTATTAATATATGTACATTACTTTGGAAATCATACACCATATTCTTAGTTCATAAATACTACCAACTATGAGAATATCTTTTAAATGTTCTCTGGGTTTAATCATATTATCAAAATATTTCCATGTATAAAAAAATAAAAAATTCTCTAATAAGAACCTACCATTATGGAAAACATTAATCTCTCTATGTTATTTAATAATTTCAATCATATTGTATATCATTAAAGATACACAATAATATAGATTAGAGACTAATATTCCATTGTTCATTTAGCATCTGATTCTGTTGAAACCATAATTGAATCTGTCTATGCTTCCATAACTATGTATATTAAGTTGTGGAACAACTAAAACACTTGGTTACTATGGAAGAAACTATTTTGATAAAAACAATATCCTTCATAACATTTCTTAATTTACTAATATCACTTAATAAAATTTCATAAGTTACTAGACTTAATGTTAGATTACATTATGTTTCTCATTTTCAAGGACTGATCACAAATCATAGTTTGATGATGATGATGATGTTATTCATCTATAATCAAATATTTTATCAGGAATATATCATGTTACATAACCATTAAATAATTAATTCTATTTAATGTGATCCAACTAAAATAATGTCCCCATTATGTTATTCACTATATCCATTATTGCGAGAAAAACCTTATTTTTCCCTGACTTACGTTGGTTTATTCATGTAAATAAGACATGATTATTTCGGCAAGTCATCATCCCAATAACAAATGTTTTGACTCTTGTATTGTTGTGGAAAAGTCCATTTTTATAATCCATCATGTAGATATAATCAAATTTATTCTTCTAGTATCCTAACCATTATAGATTCTCAGAAAGTGTAACCCAAATAAAAATCAAATAATATGTCAATAACAGAAAATCCTGGGATACTATTTCTAAGATCAATAAACCCATAAGGATAATCCAAATTCACTTATAACATGATTTTTATAAACAAGATAATACAAGGGTACTTGTGTTGAGTTTAAAAATACATGGTTATATGATCAATGTCATATAAATTGATTCTTTTGATGGAATATAACACATTGAATTTGAAATTGATTTTAATATCAACATCTTACATGATATTATTCCCTTTTATGTAAGATTGTTTTAATTTATATTGTAATATTATTCCATCTGGAAAATCAATATGTTCAAACCATAATGATGTGTAAACCTTTATAAAACCAATAATATTTTGTTACTCATAAAAAAATAGAATCCCAACATCTTAATACATTTTCAGCTTCATTATATGAATACATTACATGAACACTCTATGTAATGTCATAGAATTATGTTAAGGTATTGTGGTAAGGTATATTCCTCCATGTAATTAGGCCGTCAAACCATAATTCCTTCTACATAGGGACACATTACATAGGAAAATGAAGAATTTATCATAACATTAACTCCTAATATAAAGAAACGATATTCAGCCACGAATTTCAATATTATAACTTCAATAAAACATGGATGTTAAGGAAGATAGAAAAATAAATTAATTATATTGTCAATCATAACATATAATGAAGGGATTTATCATTGAAACATTTTAAAATATTAAAATAAAGAATACAAAATATTAACATTTCTTAACAAATTTACAAATCGTGAATATATAATGGAATAACCTTTAAATAAATGAAAATTTCAAATATTTAATCATCATATATAAAATTATGTACAATTTATAAATATAATAAATCAATAGATATTTTTTAATTTTTTATTTATCATTATGAAAATTCCCTAATTTTGCATATAATAAATTTATATTCATCTCAATATGTAATATTTCATATTTATTGTTATATGAAATTTCTATTTATAATATAAGATATTATTAGAATTATAAACTATTTACAATCCATTTTTTTACTATTTTAACATTTTACACAAATCAGATATCATATACTTAATCATTATTTAAACATTTATTATATCAATCACCAAAAAATTATTTATTTCAATTAAATAATATAAAATTAATGGGCCCCTTTTATTTGGAAAAATTAAAAATAATTAATTATGAATAATTCATATTTTAAATATAATTTTTTAATATTTTTTCGTCATTTTATAATTTACAATGTTTATAAGTTTTTATTTATGATTTCTGAATAACTACTTTTATATTTAGATCATACTTCATTCCATATAATTTTGTTAAAATGTATTTCAAATAATAACATTTAATATTTTTGAGAAATAAAAGTTTCATATACATTTAATTATTTAATTATAAAAAAATTATAAATAATTATTTTAGAAATCCTTCATAAAGGAAAAAATTCCCAAATACCTCTTAAAATGATTTATAAACATTTTATAAATGATTAAAAACATTTATGAATTTTAAAATAATTTTTAAAAACATTTCTCTTTAACCTTATGCATAAAGTAATTCATATTTGTAAGAAAACGCTTTTACTTTTACACATGACTTCTGGAATCATGTTATAAAGGTATAAAATTGGTGAACATTACATGGTGTGGATAAATCTCAGATACCTTTATGCTTAAACTATTTAGCCTTATGTATCCAATAAAATTATTTTCTATGTCAATGTATTCATAAAAAAAATTATATATGTTGCAATATTACCTTTAAATAACCTTTGAAAAATCATGTTTACCCTTATTTGAAACCCTTCACATATAAGTAAGCAATGGTATACCATTATGTGTCCATTAACATATGGGTAATTCCCTAGATACCCTTATGTAACCCAGTTGTGTTTGGATTTGGCCTTGTTTACCTTTATGTGTAATGGAAAATATAGTGCCTACCCTTATGTAACACCATTATACCAAAGGCTTGATTTAGGTGACCCTTACATTGAATGATATAAATAAGGGTATGGCATGATGACCCTTATAAAATCCACTTTTCATATGGGTAAATCCATTGTTAACCATGTTCATCTCATCTATTTATGGGTAATGATCTGGTTAACTTTACACATCCAAACTATGTAACCATAAATCCATTTTAAAAAATAAATTCTAGAATATTAAAGAAGCCCTATTTTTAGTTTTCATCTTATTTTCTATGGATTATATCATAAATATAGATAATTAGTTCCCTCTAATACACTAATAAGTTTTATTAGTGTATAATAACATTTATTAGAAGTGCCTAAAATGATTAAAACCACAGTATGATGATCAATATTCTAGAAATATGAAATCTTCATAAAACATTAAATGAATAAATAATATAAATGTGTATACATTACACTGAAGATCCACTAAATACTTTTTATTTTTTCCTTAATAGGTTGATAAATATCACCGTAGTGGAATTTGTTTTCTAAAAATGGTCTAAAATGTGGTATGCTATTATAGATGGATAAAGAAAGGGGGGAAGGGAAGGTCAAAACAAAATGATATAGTGCATCAACTAAAAAATCTAAAATAACTTTTTCAATTGTAGTTGACCAGAAAATTTAACTTTCTCATTTATTAACATTACTAGTGGTTTTGTATTATAAAATAAAAAGATAAAAAGAATGAATGACATTGAATTTGGGGAACAATTATTTTGAGAGGTCATTACATATATGATTGGTATTGAGAGTACAAATGAAATTTTATAACATGAATACTTGGGAATCTCAATTGTGAATGTATACACTAGTAACATTTTCCAAAGTTATTTTTCCAATATGTCACCATTCATGTTAATTTTTATAAATAACCTGTCATATTTGATATAGGTGTATAAATAACTACTATCAAAATAGAAACCCTAAAATGTAAAATTTGGAATCATTAATCATGCTATTATTTCTATGAAAATATATCATTTGATAATGAATAATTTGATAAAATGTTTTACTGGACACAATATTTTAAAAAAATATAATAATCAATAGTATCTTCTTGATACCTACAATATAGAGTTAAAACTCTACAATCAAATCATATAAAATATATTTTAATTTTTTAGTAGTAACTTTTTTAGTTTTTTGGGATAATTGGTTGCCCCTTTATAGAATCCATGGATTTTCATACATAAATATTTATTCGTAATATATGAATATTCATTTTATTACAAAAATACATTTAAAATGATGGAAATAGTTTAGTGCCTTTAGAAACATGGTTATATAAACAAATGGTTGTTGAAGGAACTACATTATCTCCCACTAGGTTCTTCATGAATAAAATCCACCACAGTCAAAGAATATATAGTAAATATCTTCATAACCTGGTAAATGGAAACATAATAAAGTGTGATTTGAGATGCTCAGTGAAGGTAATAAAAATAGATACATCAGAAAAATTATGATCAATCCCGATAAATAAAGATATATAAGCAATAAACTCTTACCACTTAGGTAATATTGAATCCTAAATCCAACGAAGGAATAATATAAAGTAAAAAATTAAATATCCTTATGATGAAAATATTAATGACATTAAATGTCAAATGGGATGTATATACACCTCGTGAATGAATATAGGTTCTTAACATAACGGACGTCTTAATGATGGAAAATTGAGACAAAACCCCCATACCACATTGGTAACATTTTAATCGTCAACCCCATGAATGATATATCCTAAAATGTATATATAAATACAAATTATTCATAGTATAATAATAATAAAATACATCTATGTTCATCATACATAAACTATATAAGTAATTGGTGTAGATCATTACATATGTCTCATAGAAAAAAAGTGAGATAGAAATCACTTACCATAAGTGTTGACTCTCAACATACTCTGTAACGACCCAAATTTTCATTAATGGAAAATCCCTCTTGATCCGGTTAAATGCCTCTTTATGAAAAATGTTTTTATAAGATGTAAACTTTTTTGGTTTCATGTTAAGAATTTTGACCATTGTTAATATAGCCGTTGAACAGTGATCACATGATTAGTATAAATGTAAGGCTTTAATGGACCCAATTTTTACTCAGACAAAGGAAGTGATGGCCACATCCAGTATAATTACCCCATATGAAGCCCATTTGTCAGAGCTCGGAAAAGAGGTGGCATCTTTGGGCTTTTCCATCAACCAAGCCCATGCTGAGCATCATTATGTCAAAGCTCGAACGTGACCGTTTACGGGAAAAGTGGAAGTTGATTGAAATTACCACTCGAGCGATGTTATCCGAGCCACCCCAAGAGTCTGTCACCATTGCACACCTTACCCTTAGGTCTTATGTGGCTATTTTAAGGGGTTATTTAACAAATAATTAGTACTATGTTCATGTACATTATTTTTGTATATAATAATGAATATAATTTTTAGTCATTTTTGATACATTGTAAATAGTTTTTAAAGTACAAATGGTGTTTTCAATTATTATTTAATTAAGAAATCTATTTTATTAAATTAAGTTATTTTTAAATTAAGTAATATTTTAATAAAATATTATTATTAATATTAAATTAATTTTTATTGAATATAAATGATCATATAAATTTATGAATGCAATTAAAATTTTTATTAAGGTTTGAAAGCCATTTCTGTCAAAACCCGTGAATTCTCGATAAATGTTGGTTTTTATTTTAAAAGTTAAAATTAACATATTTAGAATTTTTTTTAGATAAAATAAATTTCATTTATGGAATCAGGACATCGAAATTATCCAACAGTGAATTTTTTATAATTTTCTGAGACAGTCAAATTTTTGGGTAAAAATTAAATACCATTTAATTATATAATGTGTTTTATGACATCATAATGACCCAATGGTGATGTAATAAAAGACGATAATCCTTATGTTCGTCAAATATATGTTTTCTCATTAAAATAATGTGATTTTGGGTTTGTTTGACTTACTTTTCAAAGCATTAATGAACCCCTCAAGACTTATTCAACACTTTGCCTTTTGAAATTAATTTCCATGGGAGTGTGACTCAACTCTACATAAGCAACGCTATTATTTTAATAAGTTCGGACCCTGGCCTTGTAAAATATTTTTTTTCCTATTTCCTTTTCTAGAAACCATGGGCAAATACCAAGGTACAGTTTGTGGTTTGGATTATTTTAATATAAGGGGTCCCAAACCTAAATAATAAATAATTCTCTCACCATTCCTATATAAACCTACCCAAGATCCCACTTCCTCCTCACTAAAATCCTTTGGAGTTCGTCAAACATCTGCCCTACTCTCTCTAGAATCCTCTCAAGGTGACCCAAGCTCCCAAGAAGCCTCTCACAAGCCTCTCTCTAGCCTTTGGAAGCACACTTCCAAGTAAGGGTTTTTTCTTCCTTTCTCATTTTTGTCAATTTTCCTTAAGTTGTATTGCCCTTTTAATTTCAATTATGAATGATGGGGTATGGTTTCAAACCTCCCCCATACTACCCTCTTATTTTTTTAATGATGGGATACACCTTTCTCTCTCATTAAATGCCTCCCATGTACACCTGTTACTATGCCGAGATTCCGAAAGGAACTTTTCTCTCTTCTTTTACATTCAAGCAATACTTTTGTATCATGAATCTAAATTCCTTTTCAATTATTGGGACATGTATCTATATGAACTCCTTACTGTCCATTACATGTAAATATGATGAGGAACCCATTTATTTCTCATCAACTATTTTTTATGAATTCTTATGTCACGCCGTTACGCTGCCGAAATCGCACCGATTTTCTAATCCAATGTCATTGTGTAGTGAATACCATGCCCATTTCTCCATCAACGGTATTCACCTCTATGCACATTATTTATTGATTATAATTTTTCATGTATGAATTCCACATTTCTTTATCTAGGAATAAATGATTATGTTTTATGAATCCATGTTTTATGATCAATGAGGCACACATATGCATGAAATGAAATGTTTAAGAAGGGTTCACCCTTATAGAGCTCCAATGCATTGGGTAAAGTATAGTATCATGATACTTCAAGTGAAATGATTGTTGACTCATGCTAATTCAAGTGCAATGAGGGTTTACTCATGCTTCATGTGCAATGATGGTTTACTCATGCTCCATGTGCAATGAGCCTTGGCTCATGCTAATTCAATGTTAAGTGTTGTTGCCACATTTCCATGTTATGATTATCATGCTTTATCATGCCTTTATGTTCATGTTTATCTTATGATCTATTGACATGCCTATTGCCTAACATGTATTTTACTCCTCATGTTATTCCATTTGTACTCCCTTACTGGGCTTTATAGCTCACCCTTTTCTTATGCATGTCCTCAGGTTATCCCATGCAATGCTAAGTACAAGGGAATGTTGTGGTCATGTAAAGGAAGTTTTCAATAATGATGTTGTATTTCATGTTTTAGGTTTTTATATAATGATCCTAATCCCCAAAGACACTAATCCTCTCAATCTTATTTGTTGTATCAAGTGAAGTTTTATGTAATAAATCATGTTTAAGTTGTAATAAAAAGCAGGGTTGTCATAGTTGGTATAAGAGGATAGGTTTAGTTATTTTTGGGATTAGGAAACCCTAGTATAGCCTTGGATACAAGACTAAGTATAATAAAAACATCCCTAAGTTATGTTAAATACTAAATATGTGGTTTATCAAACAAATACATCGCTGTCTGGATACGAGCAGGTAGATGCGGCTCTGGAACAAATGTATTCTAGGGGTAAAACCCGAAAACACCGCTTTGAGATAGACTCGAATGGGAACTGGTGCACGAAAACGGGCCTTGCATCACTCTTGGTTACGACATTCTCGGGGGATATGTTTTGATAAATTCACAATCTTGGTATGAACCCTTATTAAGGGAAAAATTCCCCTAAGAATATATGTTATAAAGTAGATCATGAAAAGCCTAGATTGAATCCTATAGACTCATGAGTTAAGGAAATAAAAGTTTTTTTATAAGTCATCGACTTTTGTCTTTGGATTACCCTTTATGTGTTACCCCTAACTTTCCTTTTATTCCAGCCAATGGTCGGTAATAGGAGGACTCTGGCTAACAACCATTGTGAAGATCAGTGTGATTATTGTACTAATGGGATGCCCAATCCAATGGGAGTGGGAATTAAGAACTTTGTCATGCTTCTCTCTCAGTTAACTCAAGTTTTGAATAGAAACACGGGTCAAGAGGAACGCCCAAACCACCCTAAGAAGGAACAAGTCTCTATCGAGAGTTTCATGATGTAATGGCCTCCAACTTTTAGTGGATCATCTGATCCCATGATCGCTGATCAATGGATCAACTCCATTGAAAAGATATTCTCCATCCTCCAATGTTTTGAACAAGAGAAGGTTCTCCTGGAGGCTTATCGTATGGAGGGTGAAGCTGATCAATGGGGGACATTGATCAAAAATACAAAGCTTGAGGAGGAGATCGAGGCTTTGTAAAGGAAGGAATTCCGGAAGATGTTTTTCGATAAATATTTTCCGCGCACCCTCCGTCTTAAGATGGAAAAGGACTTCCTTTCCCTCAAGCAAAAAGATGAAGAATATGTGGGAGAGTACGTGGAAAACTTCACAAGGCTTGCACAATACGCTTCCGGCTTTGTTGTTACCCCTGAATGCAAGGTTGACCGCTTCTTTGGTGGGCTGAAACCTAGCTTGCGGAAAGCATTAGCGATCCTTGACTTCGACAGCTATGAGGAAATTGTCCAATGTGCCCTCAAGGTCGAAATGGAGATCGTAGAATCAAAGGGGTATCATGGGGACAAGAAGCGTAAGGTGGAATTCAATGCTGGTGGTCCGATGGATAAATCCAACGGTGCTAAGATGTTCCAGCACCCCACTTTCCAAAAGTGCGGAAAGAAGCACCCTGGTAATTGCCTTAAGGGGACGAGAAAATGCTTCAAGTGTGGAAGAGAAGGGCACCTAGCTATTAACTGTCGGTAAGAAGGACCCGCGGCTGCGACAGAGGAGAGGAACTCTCCGTTCGAACCTCAATGCATTGTTCAATGTTATAAATGCAAAGAACCGAGTCATTTTGCAAATCAGTGCCCTAATCCATGGGTTATCGGGGGAATCCAAAAACCTCCAAGACAGCAAGGAAGAGCTTTTCCCATCACTTCTGCCGAAGGGAACCCCGACAACGAAGTGGTGACAGGTACGCTTGTTATTCATTCAAGAATAGAAAACATAATTTTTGATTCAGGTTCTACGCATTCTTTTATATCTGAAAATATTAGTAGAACAATCCCAGCAGCACCACAAATCATGGAATTAAAGATGTCGGTGAGTACAAAAAATGGGGAAATCATTGCATCCAATGAATATAAGTCCTCCTCTATTATAATCTATGGATTGAATTTCCTAGAGAACCTCGTCATACTCCCTTTTGTGTAATTTGATGTAATTATTGGCATGGATTGTCTTTCCTTATATAGAGCCAACATAAATTGTCGGGAGAGGGAAATCACACTCCATATGGAGAATCGACCCCCGATTCATTAAAAGTGTCAGGAGGAAGATGAATCTCCTTTAGCTCCATCATCTCAAGAATGGATATTACTGCCCTATAAGCATGAGTATCTGGATCAGATGATTGAGTCCAAAGAAGAAACCATCTTTGAAGAAATGCCTATTGTGAGGGAATTCACGGAAGTGTTTCCCGAGGAACTGCCTGGTCTTTCTCCTAGAAGAGATGTTTAGTTCTCAATTGAACATATACCTGGGGCATTACCAATATCCAAGACTCCATATAGAATGGCTTTTGTTGAGATTGAAGAGTTGAAGAAACAACTACAGGAGAATCTAGATAAGGGGTTTATACGCCCAAGTGCTTCACCATGGGGTGCACCAGTCCTCTTCGTCAAGAAGAAGGACGGGTCAATGCGGCTTTTCATCGATTATCATGAACTTAACAAAATCACGATAAAGAACAAGTATCCACTCCCACAAATTGATGACTTGTTCGATCAGTTGCGTGGAGCACAATACTTCTCCAAGGTGGACTTGCGGTCAGGGTATTATCAAGTAAGGGTGAAGAAGGAAGATATCCCCAAGACTGCTTTTCGTACAAGATATGGGCACTATGAATTCATAGTAATGACTTTTGGACTCACCAATGCTCTATAAATATTCATGGACTTGGTGAATAGAGTCTTTATAGATTACCTTGACAAATTTGTGGTAGTCTTTATAGATGATATTATAATATACTCCAAAACCAAGGAGGATCATGAGGAGCATTTAAAAACTGCACTAGAGGCTTTGCGCAAGGAGAAACTCTATGGAAATTATAGCAACTGTGAGTTCTGGTTGAAGGAGGTCTCATTCTTGGGCTATATCATCACAAGCAATGAGATATCTATGGACCCCTCCAAAACAGATGCAATTGAGGGATGGCCGGGGCCAACATCAGTAATGGATATCCATAGCTTCTTGGGGTTAGCTGGATATTATGGACAAGGTGCATGATGTATTTCATGTACCCCTCTTAAGGAAGTACATACTAGACCCTTCACATGTACTCTCTTCCGAGGTGGTACAATTGTAATATGATATTTCTTTTGAGGAGCAACTGGTGAAGATCTTAGATCGTAGAGAAAAAATTCTACGAAATAAGACAATGCCCCTCGTCAAGGTGTTGTGGATAAACCACAAGTTTGAAGAAGCGACTTGGGAGTTGGAGGATATGATGAAGCTGAGTTACCCACATTTCTTTTAGTGTGGGAAAAGGAAAATTTAGATGGTGAAATTTTGTAAGGGGGGAATATTATAATGACCCAAAGTTTCATTAATAGAAAATACCTCTTGATCCAGTTAAATGTCTCTTTATGAATAATGTTTTTATAAGATGTCAACTTCTTTGGTTTCATGTTATGAATTTTGACTGTTGTTAATATAGCCGTTGAACAGTGATCACATGATTAGTATAAATGTAAGGCTTTAACGAACCCAATTTTTACTCAGACAAAGGAAGCAATGGCCTCATCTAGTAGAATTGCCCCATACGAAACCCATTTATCAGAGCTCGGAAAAGAGGTGGCGTGTTTGGGATTCACCCTTGACCAAGCCCAAGCTGAGCTTCATTATGTCAAGCTCAAACATGACTTTCTATGGGAAAAGTGGAAGTTGATTGAAATTACCACTCGAGCGATGTTATCCGAGCCACCTCAAGAGTCTGTCACCATTACACACCTTACCCTTAGGTCTTATGCGGCTATTTTAAGGGGTTATGTAACAAATAAGTAGTACTATGTTCATGTACATTATTTTTTTATGTATTAATGAATATAATTTTTAGTCATTTTTGATACATTGTAAATAGTTTTTAAAGTACAAATGGTTTTCTTAATTATTATTTAATTAAGAAATCTATTTTAATAAATTAAGGTATTTTTTAATTAAATAATATTTTAATAAAATATTATTATTATAATTAAATTAATTTTTCTTAAATATAAATGACAATATAAATTTATGAATGCAATTAAAATTTTTATTATGGTTTGAAATCCATTTCTATCAACACCCATGAATTTTTGATAAATGTTGGTTTTTATTTTAAAATTAAAAATTAACATATTTAGAATTTTTTTAGATAAAATAAATGTCATTTCTGGAATCATGACGTCGAAATTATCCAATGGTGAATTTTTCATAATTTTCTGAGACAGTCCAATTTTTGTGTAAAAATTAAATACCATTTAATTATATAATGTGTTTTATGACATCATAATGACCCAATGGTGATGTAATAAAATACCATAATCCTTATGTTCGGCCAATATATATTTTATCACTAAAATAATGTGATTTTGGGTTTGTTTGACTTACTTTTCAAAGTATTAATTAACCCTTCAAGACTTATTCAACACTTTACCTTTTTAAATTAATTTTCATGGGAGTGTGACTCACCTCCACATAGGCAACCCTAATTTTTTAATAATCTTGGACCTTGGCCTTGTAAAATATTTTTTTCCTATTTAATTTTTTAGAAACCACGAGCAAATAACATGGGATGGTTTGTGGTTTGGATTATTTTAATATAAGGGGTCCCAAACCTAAATAATAAAGAATTCTCTCACCTTTCCTATATAAACCCACCCAATCTACCACTTCCTCCTCAATAAAATCCCTTGGAGTTCGTCCAAACTCTTCCCTACTCTCTCTAGAATCCTCCCAAGGTGACCCAAGCTCCCAAGAAGCCTCTCACAAGACTCTCTCTAGCATTTGGAAGCACATTTCCAAGTAAGGATTTTTTCTTCCTTTCTCATTTTTGTCAATTTTCATTAAATTGTATTTCCCTTTTAATTTCAATTATGAATGCTGGGGTATGGTTTCTCACCTCCCCCATAATTCCCTCTTATTGTTTGAAAGATGGGATACCCCTTTCTCTCTCATTAAATGCCTCCCATGTACACCCGTTACTATGCTGAAATTCTGAAAGGAACTTCTTTCTCTTCTACATTCAGGCAGTACTTTTGTATCATGAATCTAAATTCCTTTTAAATTTTTGGGACACATATCTATATGACCTCCTTACTTTCCATTACATGTAAATATGACGAGGATCCCCTTTCTCTCTCATCAACCATTTTTTATGAATTCTTATGTCATGCCGTTACGCTGCCGAAATCGCACCGATTTTCTAAGCCAATGTCATTGTGTAGTGAATACCATGCCCATTTCTCCATCAAGGGTATTAACCTTTATGCACATTTACTTATTGATTATAAATTTTCATTTATGAATTCCACATTCCTTTATCGTGTAATAAATGATTATGTTTTATGAATCCATGTTTTATGATCCATGTGGCACACTTATGCATGAAATGAAATGTTTAAGAAGGGTGCGCACTTATAGCGCTCCAATGCATTGGGTAAAGTATAGTATCATGATACATCAAGGGCAATGAGTTTTGACTCATTCTAATTCAAGTGCAACGAGGGTTTACTCGTGCTTCATGTGCAATGAGGGTTTACTCATGCCCCATTTGCAATGAGCCTTGACTCATGCTAATTCAATGTTAGGTGTTGTTGCCACATTTCCATGTTATGATTATCATGCTTTATCATGCCTTTATGTTCATGTTTATCTTATGCTCCATTGACATTCCTATTGACTAACATGTATTTTACTCCCCATGTTATTCCATGTGTACTCCCTTACTGGGCTTTATAGCTCACCCTTTTCTTATGCATGTCCTCAGGTTATCCCATGCAATGCTAAGTACAAGGGAATGTAGTGGTCATGTAAAGGAAGTTTTCAATAAAGATGTTGTATTTCATGTTTTATTTTTTTATGTAATTGTCCTAAGCCCCAAAGACACTAAACCTCCCAATCTTCTTTGTTGTATCAAGTGATATTTTATGTAATAAAGCATGTTTACGTTGTAATAAAAAGCAGGGTTGTCATATACTCATTCAATCCTACTGTATAATAAATACAATTTTAATATAAATCTATCATAGAACTATATTTATATATGTAATACCATATATGAATTACTAATGACATTATATTAATAATTTATTAACAATTCCATGTTAAATTTATGTTTCAGGTAATAATTTCGTTCTTTTTCGTGTATGTTTTAACTTCTTATTGTTGGTCCTAGTAATTTGATCATGATTTAATAATAAAAAATGATACAATAATTCTAATATAAAATATTTTCATTATATTTATATTTAGATTAATCCCTAAAATTTAGTGATTGTAAGTGAAATACACTATTCATGGAGATGGTAGGATGTATGTACATGTGAAACATTTTCCCATTTTCTTATCATATTAAAAGAATGAAAATTAAATGGCACACACACACACACACAAACATATATATATATATATATATATAAACACTAAAATATCAATTTTATAATATATATAACATATTTCTATTGAACCAATCTTTAATACATTCTATGTAATATGTGAATGAATCGAATCGCTTCATGAGGCAGTATTCCACCGTACACATGAATGACTCTATCATATTCAATTAAAAATGATGTTATGCATTATATAATAATTATAGAATCATAAAAAACTCGTTAATTATATATATATATATATAATATATAAACAATATTTCCATCATTATTACAAACATTGAAATGTGGTAATGGAAAAATGAATGACATTGGGTTGTGAGGCGTTAGTCCGTCGTACACACGAACGATGATTTCATAGCCCCTTTGGTAAATGTGTGTGCGATTGTAGGTATTAAAATAAAAATAAAAAAAGATAAAATATTTTTTTCATAATTTTATTATTATATAAGAATTATATAAAAATAATTTAAGGGGTTAGATTAATTACTAAAACAAAAACATTCATTGATGAATGTTTCCTCTTCTTCGGGTATGTCTTTTTGGTTTCCAGCAATTGAATTTCATAGAAGTATTTATGCTCAAATATATAAGAATATGGTTTGACGAGGGAATTTTTTAATTAAATGTTTTATGTCCTGGTCTATAAAAATGGAGTGAGAGGTGTGATGAAGTGGGGCGGTATGAATTCAATTTTAAAATGGAGGAGCGGCCATATGTAAATACCCAAAAGTATTCACTGTTGGGAGGTATCCCTTACCTAATGTGACTCTAAAATAGAAACATAATTAAGGTGAGGGATTAATTGGTAGTTAAATTTATCCACCAAACAAAATAAATATGATTTTATCATATAAATACTTAGTATTTAAATTTACTCAAATTTATCATTATAGTTTTTCCAAGGTGACATGTAACTTTTTATTTACATAGGTAAAATTTCTTTTAAGATTATAATTAAATATATATACATATTATATAATTTAGTATCTATGATTATAAAAATTAATTATAATTCATAAAATAAAATTCTTTTGTTTGTGTATTATTACTTTAAGTACAAACACATTTAATGCACAAAACACCATTTAAACCTTAATCCAATTAAACAATTAAAACAATTTTCATTAATAAATATGGTAAAAAATAAGGATGAAATTATAAGAAAATATAAATTATTCTAATTCCTAATATTAAATACAATATTCCAAATTCAATCTACATAATTGGTATAAAATAATTTAAAATTAATCTAGCAAAGTTGTTGGGGAATCCGGGTTTTAAAGCGAAAAAGATCATACATTTACAAAGTTATTTTATTCAATTTCAATATGAAATTGATTCTAATAAAATGAACACAATTAATATATGTAGAATTTAAATAATAAAAAAATAAAACATATTTGAAATACATTTTTTCAATTAAAAAAAAATAAAAATTTGAAATTTTCAATTAAAATTATATATTTTTCACTATTATTATAAAATGAAATATTTCAAAAAACCACAAAAAGTCACGCTATGATAATTTTGGCATTATTAATTATAAAATAATGTTTATTTTAACTAATTATATTTCTAAAAGTGTCAAAAAAATTAATTATTTTTTATATAATGATATAAAATGATGTTCTTTTATTAATAGTGTTATTTTCAAAACATGTATTGAAATTATAAAAGTTATATATTTCATTATCAATAAGAATTATTTATATAATAAAATTATAAATCATATGTAAAATATAATTATTAATATTTATATTATTTTTTAAAATATCTAGGTTATAATGGTCTTGTTGAAATAATTATATTAATGAAATTTTATTTCGTCAAAATACAATGTAGCATGTAACACAATTTAAAACCAATGTTGCATACAATACAACATTAACAAGGTGCTGCATATAAGCCAATCCAATACTGAAATTTAATTTATTCGAAAAAAATCATTAAATCATATGGTGTAACATTCCACCACCATAAAATAAATTTCCCCCCTAAAATTCATCACTTTAATAAAAACAAATGAGGGAAATTCTACCTCATCATATCTTCAATTTTCCACATTGTTTATTTAAAATGGTTGTTTCACCAAAAAACAATAACCAAATGAGTGGTATTGTTTTGTAGAACATTCTATGTATGATTCAGAATCTACATCTGTTATTCCACATAAAAAACATATTTCTCCACCGGTATGAACTCTGATTTCAGTGCACATGAAGGGGTATGTATATACTTCCTTAGGATAGGTACATGAAACACATCATGGACTTGCGAGAGATTTTGTGAAAATTTCAAGTGATAAGAAACAATACATACTTGATATCAGATCTCAAAAGGGATAATATACTTAGTTATGGGATTTTATTTCATTTTTAAACTCATAAAATTATTTCATGGAGAGATTCATAGAAAAACATTATAACCAACTTCAAATTCTATATCATTATAGTAGTTATTAGTATAACTTTTATACCAACTCTATGTTTCCATGATGTGCTGATAAGATGATCTATCCTTCAATTTCATTTCTCTAGCTATCTTAGGTACCAATAACTTTCTTTCTCTAACATAATTCCATAACATTTTGGATCAATAATTCTTTTCATAGAGGGATTCATAAGGATCCATCTAAATTCTTGAGTGAATGATATTTCATAATCTAAACACAACTGGAAAGAGGTGTTAATATAAACTATATTTTGATTAAATATTACATAAAATCAACATATCCTGTAGGGTTTAATTGTTCTTTTAGACTGAAAACATGTTTAAGGATGATATGATATGCTGAAACTCAACTCTATATCAAGAGATTTCTTAGGACTTTCTAGAACCTTGAGCTAAACCTCAGAACCTGATCAGATAAAATGGAATATGGTACTTTATGAATCCTTAAACCTCTCTTAATGTATATAAAGACAAGATGATCCATATATATGACTTGTCTGGTTGCAATGAAGTGTATTGACATAGTTTGGCGATCGACTACCACACATATAACATTATTCCCTTTAAATGTTTTGGGGAGCCTGGTGAAAAAAATCTATGGAGATGTACTCCCATTTCCATTATGGTATGGCTAGTGGATGAAACATCGCATTATAATTTTTTCTTTCAATCATAACATGATGGTATACAAATCATAAAGATACAAAATCTATGTTATCTATCATTATTTTGCCCCACTATAAGTACCCTTTAAAATATCTATATGTATTCATAATTCCATGATGACTAGAGAGTGAAGAATTATGAGAATTCTCCAACATATCATTTATCAAATCTATAATAGAAAGTATGCACACATTGTTCTTGAACTGTATCATTCCGTCATAGTCAATGTTAAAGATAGGAACATTTCTAACATTCTTTTCATCTCTATATTTTCCTTTTGTAATACTTTAATCTTTACTGGGATAAATGGATGTAAATTTAGTTGATAAGATAAGATATTTCCCAATTCTTAAATATTTCAAGATATATCCTATGTACAACTATAAATATATTATCTTTTATTATCCTCATCATGGATATGCGGGTATGATTTTTTTGACTCATAGCATCGACCACCATATTCACTTTCCTTGGGTGGTAATTTGATGAGTAGTCATAATTCTTTTTCAACTCTAATTGTCTTCTCTAACACATGTTTAGATATTGTTGTGTTAATATATACTCTAATTTTTTTTGATAACTAAATATATTACACTTTTATTAAAAAATATAAGGACCCCGTATATTTAATGAAAAAATAATAGTGGATAACTCCAAATAATGAGTTGGGTAATTTTTTCATGAAACATAAAAATTCATGAGGCATAAGCTATAACCATTAAATTTTCATGAGAATGAATCCCATTACATTCATAGATGTATCAATATAGATTACATACCCTTCTACACTGTAGTGTAATATATGCCTAGGGGTGCGGACTAATCTTCTATTTAGATTCTTAATCTTTTATTTACATTCCTCTATAAAAAAACATGGAATCCATTTGTGTTAACTTGGAAATAGGATTAAATATTCACAAGAAATTGTCCACAAAGCATTGATAATATCTAGACATACCAAGGAAACATTGTATCTTAGTCACCATTTCTGGTCTAAGCCAATGTTATAAAACGTCAATCTTTGATGGATCCACTAATATACACTCTTTTGATAATTTGTGACCTAAAAATTAAACCTCATGTAGTGAAAATTCCCACTTTGTAAATTTTTCCTACATTTTACCCTTATTTATGGTCTTTAATACAATTATCATGTGATATTCATGCTATTAGATTATATTTTAATAAATACTAATTTAATATATAATGGCTACTATAAACCAATAGAGGTAATATCTAAATAATTTATTCATTAAATCCACAAATATTGGGTGATAATTCTTAATACGACAAAGAATCACTATATATATATAGTTTCCATAGCTTGTATGAAATTATATAATGGGTTTATATTTCTTATTAACCATTAATTGGTGATATCCAGAATAATGGTTAATCTTAGAAATTTATTGGGTGGCACGTAGTTGATCAAACAAGTCATCAACACGTGATTGATGATACTTTTTCTTGATGGTGACCTTGTTCAATTCCCGATAATCAATACTAAGTAGAATTGATCGATATTTATTCAATAAAAGTGGAAAAATTTCTCCTCAAGGTGAATTTTTTTCCCAAATCAATCCCTTGTCAATATTATTTTGAAGTTTCTTCTTCAATTCCTACATCTCAATCAAAACCATTATAGAGTGAGACATCGAAATATGTGAGGCAGTTGGTATGCATTCTATTGAGAACTAAACAATGAAATTTGATGGAATACTAGGATGTTCTTCCATAATCACATAAAAAAACTCCAGAAAAATAGGAATATCATTGATGTTGTGTTTCTCCCCAAATATCCTGGATAAACACCGCTTATAAAAATGAATCATGACCCATATAAGGGATGAGATTTCTATGAGAAGTTCATATTTATAATCACACTAATAGAAGATAAAAGGATCATTTGGAATGTAAAATTTTAATTTCTATATGTGGAAATTGATGTGAGACTTATGTAATGAAAGAAAATTTAGGCTTAAGATAAAATCAAATCCAGCCAGAGGGAGAATAACAAGATTTTTAGGAGTCAAATTTCTATGAACTTCAACCTAAGATGAAATATATACTTGTTATATGATCGACGTAAAATTAGGGTGTTTTACTGATAATTATACATATAATCATTATGATGACAACTTGATACCATTATTTAGATACATATTAATTGGTATATCTAGTTTCAAAGAAGACATTATTAGTTCTAGATTGAATGATAAGTGTACCTTTCACCACATCCTTATTGTTCCCCTCAGAAGAAATGGTAATCACATGAGATTTCCCTTTAAACAATGGATTAAGAGTTTACTGAAATTGATCATTATCATTAACCATTTGATTTTAGCACTAGATATCCTAATTCCAATTCTCCTGAAACATGAAGCACATAATTTTAGATAGTTAATTATTTAGAGATATATTTTTATTCAAATAATTATCTATATTTATCCCACCACTTTGATAGTCAAATGATTGATGGCCATCTTTCCCACACATAAAAAAATATTCTATTCCCTATAATAATATATCCTCTATGATTATTTAAACACATTGTGTATAAAATAGATTTCATCAACTTTTATCCATGGTTCATAGATTTACCGTTTAATTCCATATTTATCTTCTTATCAAACCCATAATATTGATCTATAACTCCATCCTCTATTTCCATTTTAATGAAAAATTGAACAATTTATTCAAATATAATGAAGTCCCTTAAATCAAAATCTCTTTGAAGGCTTGGATTTAAGCCCCTGAAATATCAAATGACCATACTATTGGGTTGGATGATAATCCTAGAACCATACCATGAAATTATTTTAGCCTCATAAGTGATAATAGATTCCTGATCCTTTTCATTTCACTCGAGGAACCCCTTATCCATCTTCATAATAATAATATGAGGAATTTATGTATTAAAAAATAATTTTTTGATCTCATCCCAATATTTCGAGTCAATTTCATCTTACTGCTTCATATTCTTGATTAAATTCATCCACTGGTTCACTTCATATTCTAACCAATAAACATCCAAAAGTCTTTCTCATGTTTCAAATATTGGACAATGGAAAATATCTTTCTAGTGGTACTGATTGATTATTTATCCACATATAGATTATAATACCTTATAAAATAAGGTATATGTTGTCTCATAAAGGACTCGACATAATTTTTTTTACCTAATTTGAAAATTTTGGAGTCCATCATGATTCATATATTGAGAATGTTGTGTGAGAATTGTAATAAGTTTTTTTTAATTCCATCTCATATAGAATTCATTTTCTAATGTGTAAAATTGATTCATTTTATATCACATTTTGTTGGAAATCTGTTCCTTTAGGTTCCATCCTTTTCCAAAAAAGCATAGTGTGGGAAACACTAATCATAGTGAAAAAACTAGATAATCAAGGGGAATTTCTTTTAAAATTATAATCTACATGGACATAGGTTTAACCAAGATCAACCATGTTCATGATTTGTTAAAAATCCTTCCTAATTTTTCATAATTAAAATGTGGACTAACAATACCATAACTCTGAACAGTGTCAAACTAGGCATGCAGTAAGGACCATTATCGATCACCAATTCCTTATATTGTCTAGCTCTATACAGTGTTTTCAGGGTTGTTACCCCTATGAATATATATTCTAGATCCATTATAAGTAGTAATATCCAAACATGGATATATTTCTAGATAATCAAAATAATCTATTCCTTACAGTATCATATGATATTCACCAATACTTAGGTTTAATATAGGGGTTCATACTATAGTTTTCTCAACCCAGTTTTCAAAGCTTATCTAACCATTTCTATTGATACCAACTATTAATAACCTAGATCATCATAAATAAATTTTTGATCATAATAAATGAATATCAATTTTATTAAAAAATACATTCCAATTGATCGTAATAGTTTTGTGGCATTGGAAACACGATTATAAAAAAACCGGTTCATAGGAAAATGACATTATCTCCCAAAAGGTTGTTCATGACTAGAAACCTTTTCAGACACATCATACATATAACATATTTTCATAACCTAGGGAAAGGAAACATAAAAATGGGTAGGCTAAAATGATCATTATATGAAAATAAGTGAGATATGTGAACATAATCATGAGAAAAATGGTATGGGAACATGAGCATAAAATTGGAATACCATACCCTTCATATCAAAGTTTGAAAACTTGAATCATGGAATAAATATTGGCAGTTCATAAGACATGAATCAGAAATGGATCATAAGGAATAATCCATGTGAGAATAACATAGGAATAAGACAAGGAATTGTGTGTGAAACATAAAACATTTAAAATAGCATCCATAGTGGTCAGGGATTACATCTGAGGCTATATTAGTGTAGTGAGTTCAGTCCCCAAACTATCTTAATTGTCAAGGTTCACTCCCATGATCATCTTAATTTAGAAATTACCTTACCAAACCAGTTTCATTCCCCATTCGATCCATTTAGTATCATGGGATATAAATCTTTTCCAAATTCTTTTAAGGGACATATATGTCCCACCTGTCACAAAATGAAAGCATATTTATGTGTTCCATATGATCATAAACATTCATCATATAATAACCCATGATATTAAATGGATATCATAAAAATTTCATCTTATAAAAAAATATTTAAAATAGATAGGGGTCATATCCATTTCATCATAGAATAACTCATGATAATATGCAGGTTTCATAAGAATATAACTCGTGGAAGAGAAACAGGTTTTATAAACATCATTCTATTACAAAATAACCATCTAAAGAAAGGGGCGAGAACTGTGTGATACAATAGCGTACTGTAGCAGCTACGACACTATATCAATAGTGGGCACTATAGTGGTGGCATGATATTATAGCAGAGGCAGAGCACAATACTAGCGGCGGGAATTGTGTTGTACTTTAGAAGGTAGGTACAATAGTATTACTACTCACAGAATGGGCATTTGGCCAAATTATTGGGCCTACGTGCCATGTAATGGGCTAAATTTCCACAGGGCCTTTGGGAAATGTAATTGGTCTCTCTCTACCCAGTTAAAATAATTCTTTGATTTGCTTTAATAATAAATGAGGCTTCGGCCCCAACCTTTTAAAAAATATACTTTCTATATTGAAATTATTTTTTAAAACATAACATATTTTTGAAAAACAAGTTCTTTGAAAACCACTATTAAAACAAATGATTACAAATTATTAGGGAATAAGTTTTTTTTAAAATAACCTTTTAAACATTTAAATAAAGCATCATATAAATTATAGTCATAATGGTTTGTAAATTATTAATTGTTGTACATGTTAAAAAACATTCTTTATGTTAATTAAAAAGATTAAGAAGTCACATTGGTTGAAACATGAAAAGAAGATTACATTAAAAAAATATGGAAAAAAAATTATTTAATATTTTTTGAAATGGTTAAAAACACTTTTTATATTTTTTTAAAAAACATTTTTTTAAAGAAAATAGATTTCCAAATGAAGAGTGAAATAAACTTAGATTTTCAATAAAACATTTTTAATTATATTATGTTCCAAAAAGTGTAAAAATAATACCATTACCTGATGATATCATAAATAAATATAGGATAATAAAATTCATGATCATTCCTGAGAAATGGATCATATGATTTTATCAATATAAGTATACTAAAAAACAATCCTGATAAATAATGAAATTGTAAAAATAAATTGATACCACATTGGTAACTTTGAATCATAAATTCCATTAAAGAATAAGTCAAAATGAAACATGAAATATAATTAATATGAAAAAATTTATTATATTACATGTAAACTGGTATTTATATACACCTCATGAAAGAATATGGGTGCATAACATAACATATTTCTCAAAGAAGGAAAATTGAGACAAAAATCCCCTTACCGCATTGTTAATGATATAACCATAAACCCCAAGAAAGAGAGATCCTAAAATATATATGTAAATAAAAATAATTCAAAGTAAAATAATCATAAAATTAATCTTGGGGTATTATACACAACACATACATGGAATAGGAGGTGAACATGTCTTGTTTTGCATAGAAAATAAATGTGGGATGAAAATCCCTTACATTAAGTCATGACTCTAATCATAATCATTCAAAACTCAAGTGTAACAAATATAAATATATTTTAAATATATCATAAAATCATATTCATATATTTAATATCATATATGATTTAATTATGACTTTATATGATTGATTTATTAACTATTATAGGCTAAATTTATGTTTCGGGTGACAACTACATTGTTTTTTGTACATGTTTTAATTTTTTTATTCTTGGTCATCATTCTTATATCATGATTAAAAAATATAAATAATTATAAACCTGATATTAATATCTTATTTATTTATTATGATTTTATAGTGTAATCTGTAAAATTTAGTGATTAAAAATGGAATTAATTGTTCATGGATATGGTAGGTCTTACGTACGCATGAACAATGTTTTCATTTTCTGGTCATATTGAATGAATGAAATGTAATGATATATATATTATCATAATAGTAGAATATTCATGTTTAATATATCAAATATTTCTATTAAACCCATCTTTAATACATTCCATGTAATGCTGGGACAAACATAAGGATGTAGTCTTTCGTACAGAAGAATGACATTTTCATATTCCCAAAAAAGAAAATCATGAAGGTATGTTTTATATAAAAATTAATTAATAATAAAACGATCATTAATATTATTTTTATCATATATACACTATATTTCCATCATTATTCTCAATCATTAAAACTGGTAATGGAAAAATAAACGATATCTGTTCGTGAGTTGTAGTGGGTCTTAGACCAGAATGATGATTTCATAGACCATTTGATAGTTATGTGGGTGATTTTAGGTTAAAACGATAATATATCAACATATTAGTATATCATTGATTCTTAGGTTATAATATAATCAATAAATAAGAATAATTTATGGGGTTTGAGGAAGAAATAAAATAATAACATTAGTTGACAAATGTTTCCTTTACATCGGGTATATCCTTTTATTTTTCACCAAAGGGATTCATTGTTTGTATTTATACCCAAACTAAGGCATCTATAGTGAGATTGGATAACTTTTGAATAATTTTTTATAGGGTTTGGTCAAGACAAATAGCTTCTGTGGTGTGAGTAAATGGGGAAGGGTGAATAAAATTTTATAGTGGAGGAAGAGTGTCATTGTTTTTAATACCCAAAATTATTCACCATTGGGAGGTCTCCATTACCAAAAATTCCCTAAAAATAGAAAAATAATTAATGTTATGGATAAATTGGTCGATTAATTCCTCCACCATGCCAAAATAAATACATTTTTTCTTATGTTCTCTTAATTCATTATGTTTAATCAATTTTAAATTCATTATTTTTAATAGGGTAATTTGTACTATTTTATTAACCCAGGAAATATGTATTTTAATAATAAAATAAAAAATAGATTTATTAGATAATTTAGTACAAATGATTCTAAATATAAATTAGAATTAATTAATGTAAAAACCAATCTATGTATATGATTAATTTCCATACCATCAATTGTAATGCAAAAACCCCCATTTTAACCTTTATCACATGAATTAATTTTAATTGTTTTCTATAATCATTATGGTCAAAAATTAAGTTTTAATAATTATAAAATATAAATTATTCAGATTCCAAATATGGAATACATTTTTTTGAAATTCAATTCATAGAAGTGGTATAAATTAATTTAAAATTTATCCCACATATGTGTCGAGAAATCAAGTTTATAAAGCGAAAAGATCAAAATTTTAAAATGTTTTTATATTCAATTTCAATATGAAACTGATTATAGATACCTAAATTGAATTAATATATATAATTTAAATAATTATACATTATAAATATAATTTAAAATATAGATTAACTATATAAATATATTTGATGATGTGACATTATTCAATTAAAATTCATTATTTTTGACTATTCATAAAAAGTGAAATAATTTAGAAAAACCCCCAAAAATTCATCATAATCTAATTTTTAAATTTTTAATTCATAAATGAATTTTACTTTTATCAATTTTTTTTCTAAAAGTCTCCTAAAAAATTTTAATTTTTATTTAAAAAATAATGTAGGAAGTACTTCTTTTTTGGAAATAGTATTTTTGAAACATATAATGACATTATAAAATGTATATATTTCATTATCAACATGTTTTATTTATATAAAATAAGTAAAAATATTATTCAAAATTTATGAATTATTATTCATATCACTATGTTTTACAGCTAGGTTATAATGGGTTTTTAAATAATTATAAAAGTAAAATCATGTTTTGTAAAAGCTCATTGTTAGGGGTAATCCAAGTTAAACCTGGTGTTACATGAAAAATAATAATAACATGGCATTTCATTTAAGGAAATACAAAAACAAAATGTTTTTATTCAATAAAATCCTAAAAATATAGGGTGTTTCATCATTTTAGTCGATTTGAATTCTCAGAATGTTTATTATTTGAATTTAATGCATAGAAAACCTACAAATTGACCACACATGATGCCTATTATGAAATTTTAATTCAATAATGTCAAAATATTTTTGATAAACATTAATGAATACTTCTTATATTTTGTTTTAAAGAAAATTTTATTATGATTGAGAAATCCCTTATATCATCAAAATCATGTTTTTAGGGGAGTGACTAAAATGAATAGGGTTATGGTTTTTTACACCTAGAAACAAATTATCGTATATATAATTATATATAACTATCATAAAATATATCAAAAAAATTATTAATTTTCTTAATGTTTCTGTAGTGTTTGAAACAAAAACAAATACAACAATTATGGATTTTAAATTTTGTAAATTTTTGAATGATATCAATTTCCTTCAACAAACTACCAACCTCAAAGTTGTATTTTCGAAGGTAATTACACTTTCATATAAAATATTTATCGAAATATTTTTTATATATTTTTCATGTACTACCAAAATTTTTGACAGTCTGTGTATCCAAATGAAGAAGTATATTTATTTTGAAATGAGGGGGATGATTAAATTATATCAAACTATTTTTAGAAATATTGATTGTCATGAACTAGGATGGGTCGCCATCCGACCTGGTGCCTGACCTAGTCAGCGACATATCCCAAATAGCGTTCCCAATCCCCACAGGCTGGCACAAGTGCCCGGGTAACAAAAAAATACATGGGAACGATTTACTCGAAATAGTAAACACAACCAACAAACCAGATAGATAAACTATAATTGTAAAGAGACAACCAAACACACCCTTAAAAAAAAACAAATTTAAATGTTTACAACTTGATCCAACATCCAAATTATAACGACAAAAAAAGTGACTAAAACGTAGAATCAGACCTGCAACCAACAGGAGTGGTGTGATGACCACAAGCTACAAATACTAACCTGCATGAGAAGACCATCCAAAACTGGAAACACCATCGCAGAGTAAGATTCCTCCACCTGTAATGCATAGAGAACAATGTCTACATACACCCAAAGGTGTATGTAGGTTGTGAGCCAAAATACCAGTAGGAAGTCACCCAAAAAAAGGTTCCATGCCAAATTATTAAATGAGAAATAAATTTTCAATTTTAATTAATGAAAAGAAGTAAATGCTGGAAAAGTTATAAAGAAAAAAGGATTAAGGAAAACAGTTTCAAAAGGAACAAATTAAATTAAAATACACACACCCTTACTTTTTTAAAAAAAAATGTTTCACACTGATGAGTGTAAAGTAACCAATGAGAACTAACATGGGAGAGGCCGCATGGGTGTTAGCTAGCTTGGGTCCCTAGACCATCGTGTCTTGGTGAAACATTGAATAGAAGGCCATGACCCTAAAAAAACATGGCTTAGAAATCCACGACCCTCAATAAAGCACATGTTTAGTTAGTGTTACAATCATCAGTCCTGCTAGTGAAACTAGGTTGATTCACTTCCGCAACACAAGCTTAATAGTCTAGTCTACCCTCTAAGCTACCTGGGTTTCCCTGTTTGTGCCCAAACAAGTTTCAAGTTCATGTCACCTATAACAATAACGCATAAAAGACAAACAAGGTACTTACACATGAAAAATCACAATTTTCACACCCAAATGCGATTTTTAAAAACATAATCCCACCAAAATAGTTTTAAAACATAATATACACTTCTTATAAATTAAATTAAACTAGATACATAGTTTAACAAAACACTTTGATAATTCTGTAAACCCACAAAAAAATTTAGTAAACGGTTTTCAAACAAGTCACAAAACTCATAAAGGGGGAAAATCATTCATAAACCCTTTTCAAAATAAAACATATTTTGAAACAATCAAAAATATAAACCATGTCATCCACAATCCCTAAATCAAACACTTCACAATTTAAAAAACAATAATAAACATTCCAAAAGTAAAATCTTTTTAAACAATTTAAAATAAATCTCTTGAAGTTGCCCACTAATCCCATGCCAACCCCTATTCTACGACTAAACACACACGAACGCATGCCAAAAATAAAATTAGCATCACTTGCACAACTTAATAAGATAACCGCACAACTCAAAAGTCACTAATATAGTTCTTAGCAGAAAAACACACTCCTAATATAAACAATCTACTAAACAATTTACAATCCAAATCAAACATCAAATAAAACCAACTCCCCACAACAAAAATAAATTGAACAATATTCCAAAGAAATTAAGCATTGGAAATTAATTCATCAAATAATATCATGGACGTGGAACCACCTACCTTAGGCGAATAAACTCTAGATAATTGGTGTGAAATTCTAAAATTCCAGTGTGAAACTTCAATCGCATGTTGTTTGAATCATAAGGAGCCTATAGTGGACCATAATTCAAGAACTCAAACCATAAACATAAAATTATAACCCTAAAACAAGAATCCGAACAAAATAAGGATCAAAATTCAACTGCTAAAGATACCTCAAACCTGTTGAATCGACATGAACTCATGAGAAAGAAAAAAAGAGATTAACCAGCTGGAGGGAGGGGATGTTCACGTGGAAGAAGGCAAGGCGCTAGAGGTTGCACCGGTTGGGAAGGAAGGGGAAACACAATAGGTGTTCGAGGGAGGAAGGTTGAATGGGAGTTGGGAGGCCGACGACACTATAGGAGCTTAGCTGGGGGTGCGTTCGGGGTGGCGCTCAGGTGGTTCGCCATAGCTTCTCGCCGAGAGGAGGTGTGGGTGATACCAGTAGGTCAGCAAGGGGGAATGACGAAGGAGATGAGTGAAACAGCGATATTTTAGTGGGAGGAGGAGGATGATCAGGAGCGGTGGCGAGCTGGCCATAGAGAGAGCATGGCGTTGGGCGGGAGGAGATAGAGGCAGGACATCAAGATGGAGAGGTACCAGGGGTGGTCCGGCGGTGCAATAGGTTGGCCAGGAGGAATGGAGGCAGTGCGATCGACAATAGGGCAAGGGGGTGTGAAGCCACGAGTCAAGGGGGAGGGGAGGCACAAAACCTAAGTGAAAGAAGGGGAACATGGTAATGAACAAAAATTAATGAAATAAGTAAAATAAATAAGTAAATTAGAAATGAAATAAAATTAATAACATTACATAATATTAACTATAATAATTTTTATCAAAAAAATTAATAAAAAATTATTAATTTTTTATATCCTTAACACTATTAATAATAGTATTATTTTTATTCTCAAACAAGTATTTTTATTATATTCATTAAAATAATTTCATAAAGTTTATTAATCTTCTTATTTTCATTTTATTCCTATTTCATTATTCATCAGTATTTTATTATCCCATTTTTTCTTCACTAAATTTGTTTTTTGAAAGCCAAGAAGACTACGCGGTCTCAGAACCGGGTGTTGTCCGTGCGTCCGGCGACACTAAACCTGAAACAACAACAACAAAAACAATAATAATAATGATAATGATAAAGATAATAAACTAAAATATATATAATGATATCAATATTAATAATAATAATAAAAACCAATTAATAGTATTAAAATAAAATAAAATAGTATATCAATAATGAGAATAATAATAATTATTATATCCCAGAATAACATTACTATTATTATCTTAAAAAAACTCTTATTTTATTTGGTTTTTATTTCATCAAACTATTAATTCTATTCCATTATTATTAATCAATTTTATTTCATTAATTGACCATCGAGAAGGACGTGTAGTGAACCGGGCGAGGTCACGTGGTAACCTAGGAGAAGCCTCGCGCGTTCTGTAAAGACCCATAAAATTCAAGGAATTTTTTTTTTAATTTTCTTTAGAATTTTACAAGAGCACGGTTTCAGACGGCACCTGATTCCGAGGCCCGGAGTGCCCGGAATTATTTTCCGAAGTTTGGCTCGGGTACGTTCAGTGAACGAACGAGCGGGAATTCCTAACTTTTGATCCGCTGCTCGGAATTGAAATCCGAGGGCACCGATGAACTCGCAGCGCCGATATTCGCTTAAAGAGACCTTTTCGGGAGTTGCGTTTGTTGCGAGTTGAAAGTTAGCTTTGGGGGTTTTCAGTTGAGTTAAATAAAATTTGTGTAAGACAAATTTTATTTTAATTTTTTAAAAACCTACCAAAGGTGGTTGGAAGTGGGACCCACACCCACTTAACCTCCCTTGGGAGGATTAAGTGTGGTGGGGCCCACACGAACCCCTAGACTTTTCAAATTTCCCTAACCCCTCTAAACTCCCCACTCTCCCTCTTAATGGATTGACAATTTAACTTATATTTAATTATACAATTCATGTATATTAAGTAAGTGAGTTAATTTTGGAGTTATCCATTTTGAATTTCAAACCTTTGAAATTCTAATGTGTTATGTGAAAATAAAATAAGAAGTTGTCTTATTTTATTTTGGGTTGATCGTTTGTTTTCTTGAGAGCTTTGGAAGCTTTTCTTCTTCTTCTTCAACTTGACGAAGAACACGAAGAACGCCGTTCTTCAACGAAGAACTTCTTCGCCGAAGAACACGGTCTTCCCGCGACGCCATATCCGCGACGTGACGTACTTCTTCCGCATCATCTTTTCCGCGACGAACGCCATCGACAACGACTCTTCCTCCGACGTCAAAGGAATCGACACCGATATTTCACGACTACGTCAACGTGTGATTATCGAGGTAGGGGTTCTTGAGTTCGTTGTTTGCTTTATTAATTGACTTTCCTCAAGACTTGACGTAGAACGCTCAAGTTTCCGACGAAGAACGCCACTCCGCTCTTCTTCGTCTTCGGTGTCAACGAGAGAGAACAGCGCACCTTCCTCGGACAACCTTCGTCGGCGTACAAGGATTCGCCAATGACGTGCCTCATCGGACGTATCTCTTCGTCAACGGAATTGACGAACGACTTCCGCGACGCCCGATCTCCGCGACGTCGACTTCCGCGGACATAGTCAAATCCTCGAACTTATACCCGAGGTAGGGGATTGTTGTTTCATTCTTTAATTATTCCATTTCTTGAACGTGGATCTGGCATGTCTAACATGAGGCTTTGAATGTTCATGTTGAGTTTTTATTTAACGTGAGGTGGGGCCGGACCGCATGAACACGACCGAACCCCCCTCCAACGTTTATGTTGATTTATCTTGCGGGAGGAAGCAAGTGGCGTGGTGCCGTCGCACCACGCGGATGAACGTGAAAATATCTTCGCGATGCCGTCGCACACACCATGGTAGAAACAACAGAAATGCGACGCCGTCGCGACGCGTTGAATGAATATCAAGCACGGCAAAGGGGCGCGGTGCCGTCGCACCGCGCCGGACGACGAACGCTGCGGCCGGTTCCGGGCCGCGGCGGGATGAGGAGACCGCGGCCGGTTCCGGGCCGCGGCAGAAAGGAAGACCGGCGGCCGGGCCGCCGGCGTCGGAAGCCGAAGAAGGGGACCGGAAATTCCGGTCCCGTTTGAGAAAACCGGCCGGCCAGCTGGCCGGCCGGATGACTTAAAAACCGGGGAATTTAATTCCCCGGTCAACCCTTAAAAACCCCCCTCTTAAGAGGGGGGGCGGTTCATTAAGGAGGGGGGGCAGCAGCCCCCCGGTTTTCCAAATAACGGGCCCCCTGGAAGGGGGGCCGTTTGTTAAAACGGCGCGGCTTAGCCGCGCCGCCAATCCAAAAGCGGGGGGCTTGATTGCCCCCGCGTGCCACCCACGAGCGGCGCCCGCCGCCGCCACCGCGGCCCGCCGCCGCCGCCACCGCGGCCCGCCGCCGCCGCCGCCGCGCCGCCCGCCGCCCAGGGGGGGGGGGGGGGTCGGGCCGGGTCGGCCCGGACCCGGACCCCCCCGTTGCGAACCAGTTTTGGTTTTTCGCTCATAACTTGAGCCTCGGACCTCCGATCGACGAACCGTCTGCGGCAACGCGATCCTTGGATCGAGACGGTCGTTTCGGTATATCGCACTCAAGGTTTCGGATTACTTTGAGTTCGGCCGGGTTGGTTCGTTCACAAAACCAACCGGGCCTTCGGAGCGGAAACGCTCATATCTTGAGCCACGAACGTCCGATTGATGCGCCGTCAGTCGCGTTGAGTTCCTTTTAGTGAGGCGGATCTTTGGCATACTCCGCCCGAGGTTTGGACGCAGGTGGAGTACGGTCGGGTTGGTTTTGCCTTAAAAACCAACCGGCCCCCGGAGACGAAAAAGCCAATAACTCACAGACCGGGCGTCCGATTGATGCGCCGTCTGTTTCGTTGACTTCCTCTTGATGAGACGGAACTTTTGACATACTCCGCCCGAGTTTTGGATGCAGTCGGAGTATGGCCGGGTTGGATTGTACCCGAAATCCAACCGGACCCCTGGAACGGAAAAGCTAATATCTTTCAGACAGGACGTCCGCTTGACGAACCGTCAGCGGCGTTGGTGGTTACGTTGAGTAACGGTCCCTTTGAGTTTACCCTATGGGAGTTCGGGGTACAGTTGAGATACGGCCGGGATTGGTTTCGCTCTCGAAACCAACCGGGCCCCTGGGACGAAAAGGCTAATAACTCACAGACCGGGCGTCCGATCGACGCGCCGTCTGTTGCGTTGAGACCCCTGTGACGAGACGGACCTTTGAGACACTTCTTCGTGGGACTTTGAGATACTTGGAGTATCGACCTGTAGCTCGTGGAGCGGACCCTCCCAGTGACGAGCATGCGATGTACGAAGACCGTGTAGCTGGCTGAGACCTGACGACTGCTTGACCGACTCGACTTGGAGTGAGTCGACTAGCCCAGTGGACGGAGCACTACTTTCTGAGGTGCAGACCCATGGCGGATGGAGCACTACCTGTGTGACAGTGCAGACCCGCGGTGCTCGTCCGGAGAGTACCTCAGCAGGCTACTAGGGGGTGTGCACTACGGAGTTTGGGTGACATACCTCGGCGGGAAGCACTACTGTGTTTGGGTGGCTGGCCCGCAGTACTCGACAGGAGGAGTACTTCAGCAGTCTTAGGTTAGTGAGCAGTACCTCGGAGTCGTGACAGGACCACTGTACACTCTAGAGACGGAGCTCTTCAGCAGTTACGGTTTCGATAATGAAAATCCTGGTTTGAGCTGAGACTTTTGACCTTGTGTTTACTTCATGATTGAGATCGGTCACTTGCTAACTTTGGTATATGTATGGGCATATACCTGGGTTGTGGTTATCCGTCGTTTTCACAATCCTTGTGTTTCCTCATGATTGAGATGGGTTACTTGATAACTTAGGTATATGTATGGGCATATACCTAAGTAGGGTTTATCTGTTGAGATCTTCTTGTGTTTATCCTTGTTGGTTTTAGTGAGACCTTGAGGGTCTCGGGGTCCCTACTGAGTATCGTTATACTCACCCCTGCACGGGCTATGCCCGCACCTCGTTGTGTTGGTTGCAGACGACGGCCGTACTGACAGAGGCCGAGTGTTCGAGGACTGGACGGTACCTGGAGGTGGACTATACGACGAGGCAGTACCCGAAAGTGGACCACTGGGCGGGACATACTCGGAGCGGATGGCGGGACCCGAGGAGCAGAGGAGCTATCTGTACCCACCCTTCAGGTGGGATTTCCAGTGGACATCTCAGCGTAGCAGCTTTACTTTTCAGTCGCTGTTTTCCCTTTCGAGTTGTACTTTACAGTTGGGCTTGTATTTTCGGCCCCTTTTTACTTTTCAGCTCTTCTTTTGTACTTAGTATTTTACTTCCGCTTGCTTACTCTGTGGTGTTTGTTTACTTTACAAAGGCAATGCCTTCCCTTTTTCTGGGATTTATGCCTTGGTGCTAGTCGCCAGCCCCTGGCCTATGGAAGGCGGGCTTGGGGTAGTCACGGCACGGACCCCGAGGGCGGGTCGTGACAAATTGGTATCAAAGGAGTTCGGTTCTACCGCAGAACTTATAACTCTGATGTTTCTTTCTGTGAATCAATAGTGTTGAGAGTACCGAGTGTGGTTTTCAGTTCAGGGAGTCCAGTGTTGGTGCGGGCGGCCGACGTATCCATACACCAGGACCCTGACAACTGATTTCCGACTTTGTGCACGAAAACACTGATTGCGTGTGTGTTTTCAAAGGTTTTTCCCCTTAAAACAGCTCAAACCAGGTCAGCTCACCAGGTATAATCGTTTGATCGTGTAACGTTGTTTCTTTCAGGATGTCTTTTCTCAGACGACCAGCTAGAGCCCGGAGGGATGAGCGTGCTGACAGTCTGTCGAGCGGCGAGGCTTCGGTACAGGGCCCTCTTGCAGTTGAGGCACCAGCGGAGGCACCAGCGGTACTACCATACGTTGGGGCACCGATGCCACCAGCCCCAGCAGTAGGCGATGCACGACGCTTGAGCGCGCTGCACGAGTTCCAGCGCCAGAGGCCACCCAGGATCCGGGGAGAGACGGACCCGCAGGCGGCTGAGGTTTGGCTGGAGGCTGTGGTGAGAGTCTTCAGGCTAGTGGGGACGCCGGCAGACTTCATGGTGATCTTTGCTACCAGCCTCCTTCAGGCAGCAGCAGGTAGGTGGTGGAGCCACTTGTTTCAGTTTTGCGATGAGATGAACTTCGCATGGGAAGACTTCGAGACCTTCTTCAGGGTCGAGTTTGTGCCAGTATCTCTACACCCCGAGCGTGTACAGGAGATTCTGCCTTTGCCGCGTGTTTTTCGATCAGAAGCCGAGTCATCTGTGGGCAGTAGACAGATGAAGCAGAGGTCCAGGAGGACCAGACCAGCAGTTGGGCGATCTCGAGTTTTAGGACCGGTGGTGCGGGGCACCCGAGGTGGGGTCAGAGCCAGGCGTGCCAGAAACGGACAATGTTACTCCTGTGGCGGAAAGGGTCACCTGGCACGTGACTGTCCGACTCCTCGATCCGCAGGCTTGGAGGGAGCCACCGAGGTTGAGGCAGCGACAAATTCTGGAGCTCTGGGAGCAGGTGGACAAGGGAGGAACTAGTGGATACGTCCCTTGTACTTCTAGTTCCATGTTGATGTTGCTTTTGTGTAGCGTCTTGTAATATGAGCTGCAATAATAAAAGACGCATACCTTTGTGATGTTTTCTTTCCTGTCCTCTTTTGTGATGTTACTAAGAGGTTCCAGTTGACTGTTGACTTGACCCTCACTTGTGAGACATCTACTGGAGGAGACCAGTTACCACACACTGATGCCGACAGTGTGACTCAACCCTTGGAGGCGAGAGTAACGGTTGGATCTCTTAGTAGTAGCGTCGAGGCCTTACGACGTCATCCTTGGTATGGATTAGTATCATCCATGTTAGGATTGACTGTTTTAGGCAAAGAATGTGGTTCATCCAGGGGATGAGACCAGGTTTCTCTTATCGGAAAAGAAGAAATCTCGCAGCTCTTATGGGACCAGAGATGGTCCGGGCCACGTCAGAAGAGGTCCATGTCATCCAGGAACGGATGAGGACAACACAGAGCCGGCAGAAGTCATATGCTGACAGGAGGCGGAGGCCACTGGAGTTCGAGGATGGCGACCACGTCTTCTTGCGGGTCTCACCTCGACGTGGTATTCGGAGATTTGGCCGAGGCGGCAAGTTATCTCCGCGCTTCATCGGACCCTTCCAGGTCCTCAGCAAGGTTGGTGAGGTGGCTTATCGCCTGGCTCTACCACCTCAGTTGCACCGGGTGCACGACGTCTTACACGTGTCTCAGCTGAGGAGATACGTGCACGACCCGACGCACATCCTTGACGATGGGGCGACTTTTACGGAGGTCCCGGTGGAGATAGAGGATCGACAGGAGCGGGTCCTTCATGGGCGATCGATTCCTCTTGTGCGCAACAGATGGCGGCACGGGAATCTCCAGGAGAGCACATGGGAGCGGAAGGCTCAGATGCGTGCTCAGTACCCTCTTTTGTTTCCCTAGTTTTGTTGTATCTTTACGGGGACGTAAAGCCCTGAGGTGGGAGTAATGTAAAGACCCGTAAAATTCAAGGGAATTTTTTTTTTAATTTTCTTTAGAATTTTACAAAAGCGCGGTTTCAGACGGCACCTGATTCCGAGGCCCGGAGTGCCCGGAATTATTTTCCGAAGTTTGGTTCGGGTACGTTCAGTGAACGAACGAGCGGGAATTCCTAACTTTTGATCCGCTGCTCGGAATTGAAATCCGAGGGCACCGATGAACTCGCAGCGCCGATATTCGCTTAAAGAGACCTTTTCGGGAGTTGTGTTTGTTGCGAGTTGAAAGTTAGCTTTGGGGGTTTTCAGTTGAGTTAAATAAAATTTGTGTAAGACAAATTTTATTTTAATTTTTTAAAAACCTACCAAAGGTGGTTGGAAGTGGGACCCACACCCACTTAACCTCCCTTGGGAGGATTAAGTGTGGTGGGGCCCACACGAACCCCTAGACTTTTCAAATTTCCCTAACCCCTCTAAACTCCCCACTCTCCCTCTTAATGGATTGACAAGTTAACTTATATTTAATTATACAATTCATGTATATTAAATAAGTGAGTTAATTTTGGAGTTATCCATTTTGAATTTCAAACCTTTGAAATTCTAATGTGTTATGTGATAATAAAATAAGAAGTTGTCTTATTTTATTTTGGGTTGATCGTTTGTTTTCTTGAGAGCTTTGGAAGCTTTTCTTCTTCTTCTTCAACTTGACGAAGAACACGAAGAACGCCGTTCTTCAACGAAGAACTTCTTCGCCGAAGAACACGGTCTTCCCGCGACGCCATATCCGCGACGTGACGTACTTCTTCCGCATCATCTTTTCCGCGACGAACGCCATCGACAACGACTCTTCCTCCGACGTCAAAGAAATCGACACCGATATTTCACGACTACGTCAACGTGTGATTATCGAGGTAGGGGTTCTTGAGTTCGTTGTTTGCTTTATTAATTGACTTTCCTCAAGACTTGACGTAGAACGCTCAAGTTTCCGACGAAGAACGCCACTCCGCTCTTCTTCGTCTTCGGTGTCAACGAGAGAGAACACCGCACCTTCCTCGGACAACCTTCGTCGGCGTACAAGGATTCGCCAACGACGTGCGTCATCGGACGTATCTCTTCGTCAACGGAATTGACGAACGACTTCCGCGATGCCCGATCTCCGCGACGTCGACTTCCGCGGACATAGTCAAATTTTCGAACTTATACCCGAGGTAGGGGATTGTTGTTTCATTCTTTAATTATTCCATTTCTTGAACGTGGATCTGGCATGTCTAACATGAGGCTTTGAATGTTCATGTTGAGTTTTTATTTAATGTGAGGGGGGGCCGGACCGCATGAACACGGCCGAACCCCCCTCCAACGTTTATGTTGATTTATCTTGCAGGAGGAAGCAAGTGGCGTGGTGCCGTCGCACCACGCGGATGAACGTGCAAATATCTTCGCGATGCCGTCGCACGCACCAAGGTAGAAACAACAGAAACGCGACGCCGTCGCGCCGCGTTGAATGAATATCAAGCACGGCAAAGGGGCGCGGTGCCGTCGCACCGCGCCGGACGACGAACGCCGCGGCCGGTTCCGGGCCGCGGCGGGATGAGGAGACCGCGGCCGGTTCCGGGCCGCGGCGGAAAGGAAGACCGGCGGCCGGGCCGCCGGCGTCGGAAGCCGAAGAAGGGGACCGGAAATTCCGGTCCCGTTTGAGAAAACCGGCCGGCCAGCTGGCCGGCCGGATGACTTAAAAACCGGGGAATTTAATTCCCCGGTCAACCCTTAAAAACCCCCCTCTTAAGAGGGGGGGCGGTTCATTAAGGAGGGGGGGCAGCAGCCCCCCGGTTTTCCAAATAACGGGCCCCCTGGAAGGGGGGCCGTTTGTTAAAACGGCGCGGCTTAGCCGCGCCGCCAATCCAAAAGCGGGGGGCTTGATTGCCCCCGCGTGCCACCCACGAGCGGCGCCCGCCGCCGCCTCCGCGGCCCGCCGCCGCCGCCACCGCGGCCCGCCGCCGCCGCCGCCGCGCCGCCCGCCGCCGCCGCCCGCCGCTGCCGTCCGCCGCCGTCCGCCGCCGCCGACCACCGCCGCCGGCCGCCGCCGCCGCCCAGGGGGGGGTCGGGCCGGGTCGGCCCGGACCCGGACCCCCCCGTTTCGAACCAGTTTTGGTTTTTCGCTCATAACTTGAGCCTCGGACCTCCGATCGATGAACCGTCTGCGGCAACGCGATCCTTGGATCGAGACGGGCGTTTCGGTATATCGCACTCAAGGTTTCGGATTACTTTGAGTTCGGCCGGGTTGGTTCGTTCACAAAACCAACCGGGCCTTCGGAGCGGAAACACTCATATCTTGAGCCACGAACGTCCGATTGACGCGCCGTCAGTCGCGTTGAGTTCCTTTTAGTGAGACGGATCTTTGGCATACTCCGCCCGAGGTTTGGACGCAGGTGGAGTACGGTCGGGTTGGTTTTGCCTTAAAAACCAACCGGGCCCCGGAGACGAAAAAGCCAATAACTCACAGACCGGGCGTCCGATTGACGCGCCGTCTGTTTCGTTGACTTCCTCTTGATGAGACGGAACTTTTGACATACTCCGCCCGAGTTTTGGATGCAGTCGGAGTATGGCCGGGTTGGATTGTACCCGAAATCCAACCGGACCCCTGGAACGGAAAAGCTAATATCTTTCAGACAGGACGTCCGCTTGACGAACCGTCAGCGGCGTTGGTGGTTACGTTGAGTAACGGTCCCTTTGAGTTTACCCTATGGGAGTTCGGGGTACAGTTGAGATACGGCCGGGATTGGTTTCGCTCTCGAAACCAACCGGGCCCCTGGGACGAAAAGGCTAATAACTCACAGACCGGGCGTCCGATCGACGCGCCGTCTGTTGCGTTGAGACCCCTGTGACGAGACGGACCTTTGAGACACTTCTTCGTGGGACTTTGAGATACTTGGAGTATCGACCTGTAGCTCGTGGAGCGGACCCTCCCAGTGACGAGCATGCGATGTACGGAGACCGTGTAGCTGGCTGAGACCTGACGACTGCTTGACCGACTCGACTTGGAGTGAGTCGACTAGCCCAGTGGACGGAGCACTACTTTCTGAGGTGCAGACCCATGGCGGACGGAGCACTACCTGTGTGACAGTGCAGACCCGCGGTGCTCGTCCGGAGAGTACCTCAGCAGGCTACTAGGGGGTGTGCACTACGGAGTTTGGGTGACATACCTCGGCGGGAAGCACTACTGTGTTTGGGTGGCTGGCCCGCAGTACTCGACAGGAGGAGTACTTCAGCAGTCTTAGGTTAGTGAGCAGTACCTCGGAGTCGTGACAGGACCACTGTACACTCTAGAGACGGAGCTCTTCAGCAGTTACAGTTTCGATAATGAAAATCCTGGTTTGAGCTGAGACTTTTGACCTTGTGTTTACTTCATGATTGAGATGGGTCACTTGCTAACTTTGGTATATGTATGGGCATATACCTGGGTTGTGGTTATCCGTCGTTTTCACAATCCTTGTGTTTCCTCATGATTGAGATGGGTTACTTGATAACTTAGGTATATGTATGGGCATATACCTAAGTAGGGTTTATCTGTTGAGATCTTCTTGTGTTTATCCTTGTTGGTTTTAGTGAGACCTTGAGGGTCTCGGGGTCCCTACTGAGTATCGTTATACTCACCCCTGCACGGGCTATGCCCGCACCTCGTTGTGTTGGTTGCAGACGACGGCCGTACTGACAGAGGCCGAGTGTTCGAGGACTGGACGGTACCTGGAGGTGGACTATACGACGAGGCAGTACCCGGAAGTGGACCACTGGGCGGGACATACTCGGAGCGGATGGCGGGACCCGAGGAGCAGAGGAGCTATCTGTACCCACCCTTCAGGTGGGATTTCCAGTGGACATCTCAGCGTATCAGCTTTACTTTTCAGTCGCTATTTTCCCTTTCGAGTTGTACTTTACAGTTGGGCTTGTATTTCCGGCCCCTTTTTACTTTTCAGCTCTTCTTTTGTACTTAGTGTTTTACTTCCGCTTGCTTACTCTGTGGTGTTTGTTTACTTTACAAAGGCAATGCCTTCCCTTTTTCTGGGATTTACGCCTTGGTGCTAGTCGCCAGCCCCTGGACTATGGAAGGCGGGCTTGGGGTAGTCACGGCACGGACCCCGAGGGCGGGTCGTGACACGTTCGACCACGGTAAGCTAGACATAGTCAAGGCCAAAACATTCGGTTTTTAAATAAAAATTATGAAATTTTAAGATGGGTCTTGACCAAAACTACCTGATTCCAAATAAAAATAATGAAAAAACTTATTTAAAGATAATGTGTGTGACAATTCTCCCCACTATAAAGGTTTCTGTCCCTAGAAATCCACAACTAATGGTGAGACCCAAAGTAAGGAACGACACCCCCTTATGGTCCAAAGATGATCCCGAAGAAAACAATCAAAAAGAGGTAAACACATCTTGCTCAAAGAAGGTGACTAAAATGAAAAACTCAAGAATCTCATAAAAATACTTTCTGATATGTGTCGCCTGCCCTAAAGAGCTAAAACACCTCCAATTGGTTAATAAATGTAGTAACTCTCTCACCCACAGGAACCAACTTCACAGACCGGAACACATCGGGCACCAAAGAACAAAAACCACATCATTTGACTGGAATGAACAAACAATATCCAGCACGTCCACGGATCACTCTTATCACCTATCCCCAAATCATCTTTAGGATGATAACTAAAAGGTCAACATGGGGAAAGCCCGAAGGGGATACCCACCACTAGAAGCATACTGATGCCCGAGGCGAGATTAGAAAACTAACACAGGGGGGGGGGGCTGAGTCTACTCCCCACAGTTAGGGAAAAGTCAAACATCAATTCATTCCAGAGACATTCGTGCGTGACCCAAAATGGGTCTCCCCACCTTTGGAACTCAAAAAAGATACAAAACTTTGGAAATTTTTTGACGGGGACCAAGCACCCCACCACCAGGGGCAGGGAGGGTAGGTCCTAACCACCAGGTGTCTAAACCACGTCCGGAGATAGACCAACATCTCCAAATCCTTGGATGATAATTAATCAAATTTCAGACCGACTTACCCAACATATCTTTTAAGGGACACTAAAATGATTTCATCCAGTGGAACGTGACACCAATGACTCTAAGGAAATGAGCCGAACATGCCTCCACATAGTCACAGAAACCTTACGCAACTATACGGTTTGTCCAAAATGGAAAAACCATAGAAAACAATTTAAGCTGATCTTACATTCAACACTAATGTCAGAAATAAAGTTGGGGTCCCATACACTCACGGGGTTCCTAACCACACGCTATCTTCACTCTGAGGCCTATGGTTGTAGTATTGATGTTTGAAGCATCTTCTACCTTCCAGTTAGGTTTTGAAGACTACCGAACTGATCTTTTTATTTTGGTGCCACACGCAACCACACTGAAACCGAGACAACACTAGAAAACACAAAAAATTATGATAACCAACTGATCATAAAAAGAACATTCACCCACACAAGAGTTGATGTGGTGCATGGACATCACCCTTTGTCACACTGACTGAGAACATGACACCACAAATCGTCACTTGAACATGACCATTTCTATTGAGAAAAACATTATACGAAGAAGTACTTCAAATTGAGTCTTAAACAACACGTGATTATCTCAATCAACCGTAGAATCCCCATGTGGCTGGGTCTTCTACAGAAGTGTCCTAACCGAGACTTTTTCTTAATGGAAACCAATGAAGGACCAAAGTTCATTTAAAAATAACTGCCCGCACTGACAACCCCAGGTTGCTTCCACCATTGGACTTTGAAGAGAACTCACATTGCAAGTGGTCACCAAACATGACCCTTACAGCCAATGAAAACACCACAACCCATTAAAGACATCCGGATGCTCTGATAACTCTGAATCGCCTTCACCCTTCCCTGCTAGAATTTTTTTCACAACTTCCATGGGAGACCATCAAACGCAACGACGTTAATCTTCATACTTGACGACTCAGACAACTCAAAGAAACCAGAACTCCATTCCACTCCCCTCTCATATGTTATTATACTATGAGAGGATCAATCTAGTTGTAAAAAGGAGAGGTGGTTTCAATTCTAGAATTCAAAAAGAGAGTCATCTGTTCAACTGGAGGGCCGGCCAACGACTAATTTCCTATTGCCGAACTTCAATCGCATGAAAATGCTTCATGGGGGCATACAATAGTCAAGATAGAAAACCATGGACTCAACCAAATTGGTCCAATGGTCATGACATACCACAAGAGAACACTATATGTGTAGGGGGAACCACCACAATGGTTTCCCGAAGCACTATTAAAAATAATCACTAACCACTCACTTTCATACTAACTTACAAATAAAAATTAAAACTCTAGACACAAATCAGTCAGAAAAGGACCTCAGCTCGAAATACCGCACATATGACATTTAAAAAACACATGGACCCACCACACAATCATCGATAACTTAAAAACACCAAATTTTCCTTCAACAAATCATTTTGAAAACATAAGAAAAGCTAGTGGGTCTCACAAACACCAATGGTGTCCGATGGGCCTCGCACATGCATGTTCCTGTGCCACACCGACACCCACATCATGTCCATCCAGGAATTCATCTGCTAGTTCCATTGACTATTCCTATTTCCATATACACTAATGCAGGTGGCTACCCATGAGAACACCACGAATCAAAATCAGACCCTTTACATTTTTCAAAACCAAACATTCTACCCAAAATTTTGAAACCTTTTACATCATCTTATATTTAAAGAGCATCATTTAAAAACATTTTTCAAGACCAAATTGGTTTTACTTAAAAACCAGGTTTACACAAATCCAAAAAAAAGTTACCAGGGACAATGAAAGAAGAAACTAGTGTCAGAGGGTGATTGGAAGATATGGTTGGCAGCCATATGCCAATCATGCCACTAGCCACAGAGAGTATTTTAGGACAGTGTCCCCAACTCCACAGTGCTTTCCAGACCCTACGAGCTCACTAGGACCACTGAACCTAGTCCATTTTCATTTCCCCTAGACAAGATTAACCGCAAGGACCAATTACACAGACAAACCTCAACTTACCCTAGTAACTCGAGTCCCTCCATGAGTTGTGCGGGAATGGAACATTACTCTTAGCCAGGACATCGGGTTCCAACAAACTTAACTGAAATCTACCATAACTCTATCCCAAAATAAAATGACTCATTAGAGAAAAACTACCCTTGATAAATTTTTTTCACTAACCAGGCCACGTCGCCATCCGACCTGGCGCCCGACCCGGTCCGCGACAGGGCTCAAAGGGCGTTCCCAATCCCCACGAGCTGGCACAAGTGCTCGAGTATCAAAACAATACATGGGAACAATTTACCCGAAATAGTAAACCCAAACAACCAAGAAGATAGATAAACAAAAATTGGAAACTGACAACTAAATAGACCCTTAAAATAAATAAAATTTATAGGGTTACAACTTGATACAATATCTAAAATGAAATTAAAACAAAAGAGACTAAAACTATGACTCAATCCTCCAAACAACAAGATAGGTGGGACGACCACAAGCTACAAACACTGACCTGCATGAGAAGACTGTCCACAACCTGAACAACCATCACAGATCACGATTCCTCAACTTGTAATGAAAAGAGAACAAGGTCTACATAAACCCAAAGAAGTATGTCGGGTGTGAGCCAACTACCCTGTAGGACGTCACCCAATAAAAAGGTTCCACAAAAAGTAATAAATGACAAATACATTTTCAATTTTAATTAAAGAAAAGAAGTAAATGCTAGAACTGTTTAGAAGAAAAACAGGATTAAGGAAGATAGATTAAAATGGAACAAATTAAATTAAAACACCCACACCCTTACTTTTTAAAATAACAAATGTGTCACACCGACGAGCGTAAATAACCAATGAGCACTAACATGGGAGATGCCACATGGGTGTTAGCTTGCATGGGTCCCTATATCTTCATATCTCGGTGAAACTTGGCTTAGAAGGCCACGACCCTCATTAAACGTGGCTTAGAAGGTCACGCCCCTTAGAAAATGTGGCTTAGAAGGCGACGACCCTCAGAAAAGCATCTGTTTATTTAGTGTTTCAATCATCAGTCCTACCAGTGAAACCAGGTCAAGTCACCTCCGGAACACTAGCGCACTAGTCTAGTAAACCATCATAGCTACATGTGCTTCCCGGTTTGTGCTCAAACAAGTTTCAAGTTCATGTCACGTGTCACAATAATGCATAAAAGCCACACATGGTACTTACACACGCAAAATCCCAATTTTCACAACCAAAACCACTTTTAAAAACAAACGCACACCAAAATCTTTTTAAAACATAATCTGCACTACATACACATTAAATTGAACTAAATTTTTAGTTTAACAAATCCATTTGAAAATTAAGCAAACCCTTAAAATAGTTTAGTAAACATTTTTCAAAAATGTCGCAAAACGCTTAAAGGGAAAAAATCATTCATAACCTCTTTCCAAAATAAAACATATTCTAACACACGCCAAAATATAAACCACGTCATCCTCAATCCCTAAATCACACACTTCTCAATTTATAAAACAATAACAAACAGTCAAAAAGTAAAACCTTATAAAACAATTTTAAATAAATCACTTGAAGTTACCCTCTAAACCCACGCCAACCCCTCTTTTATGAATAAACACACCCGACGTTATGCCAAAAATAAAATTATCATCACTTTCACAACTTAATAAGATAACCGGAAAATTCAAAAGTCCCTAATGGTGTTCTCAGCAAAAATAACAAAATCCTAATATGTAAAACTTACTAAACTATTTCCAATGAAAATAAAACTTCAAATAAAACCATCTTCACACAACAAAAATTAATTGAATAATATGCAAAAGATATTAAGCATTTCATATTAATTAACCAAACAATAACTTGGATGTGGAACCACCTACCTCAGGTGAATAAAATCCAGATAATTGGTGTGAGATTCTCAAATTCTAGTGTGAAACATCAATCATGTATTGTTTGCATCATAATGAATCTAATGTGGACCTTAAAGCAAGAACTCAAACCATAATCATAAAATTTAATGCTGGGAAAAAATCTCTCAAGGCATCATTGATGTATTTTTGAGGTGATTGTGTTTGTTGAAGAAGTGAACATATGTGTTGTGACTGTTGACAATGAAAACCATGGCATAAAAATTTGTTGAAAAAGTGGATTTCATGATGGAATGATGAGTTCAAGAGAAGAGTTCAATGATCCATGTTAGATTCAAGAATGTCGACAAAAGGAATGGATGATCTGGAGGCAGTACAAAAGAACAGATACAAGGTGGCACTGTTTTCCAGTGTTTGCCAATTTTTTGGGCCTGAAAATCGACAAATGAAGAGAAGTGGTTTTTGGAAAAAGGACATGCACGAGATGTACATGAAGGCTTGGAAACTTGTGCGCCATATGTTTTTCAAGATCAGAACATCAAAATATGGCAAAGGTATAAGTGTCGCGCAAGTATTAGTGGTGTCGTGTAGGTGACTTGCGCGCCATGGAGAGACTTGCGCGCCGATGCCTTGGAAGCTTGAGAACTTGTGCACCTATGGTTTTTCAAGATCATAATATCAAAATATGGCAATGGAAAGAGGTTCGTGCAAATTTGGAAGTGGGTAATGAAGGTGAATTCTAGGGGAAGAGACCTGCGCGCCGAGACTTGCACGCCGAGGAGATACTTGCACGCCGCCGCGCAGGGGTGACTAGATGCCTATAAATACTGGACCACCCCCTTCATTCTTCACCGGAGTTCAACACTTTGATGATTCAGAGCTCCCGTCACGTAGGTTTGGTGGTCGCTCAAGTGGTGGTGTGTCGTGTGAGTGGGACTTGCACGCTAGTTTTGGATGATGCGCGTCGAGTGTTGGTTGTGCGCCTGAGGTGGTTTAGGAGAGGAAGGATGTGAGTCGCACAGGTTTGGAGTTTCAGAACTTGTGTCTCACAAGTGGTTGAGGAAGACTTTCATGCCCGTTTTGACATTCAAGCTGATACTTGTGCACCGACATTGACTTGCATTCCAGGTAAGGTTTATTTCCAGCAGTGATTTTCGGGCTTCCTGGAAGCTGGAAGTTTTCCCAATACCTTCTGTGCGAAGAGAGATTCATCTACGTGTGAAAATTGGGCTTCAACAGAGCACATACTTACAGAGGAAAATTCATTCCTTCATGCAAATTAAGATACCTACAGGTCTATAAACTGTGATTGGATCCTTTCCGATGCAGTGATCAAAGGAAGAGGAAGAAGGTGATCCTCTCCAAGGGAAGTGAGCCAGAGAGAGAGAAACAGGGAGTGACCATTGGGAAAGAAGTGAGATGACCCTAAATCATGTAAATATAGTGAGCCTGGGATAGAGTTACTGTACCCAAACCTTGTAATCTGAAGATAGTGAAGTATATTGGAATTTGGTATGACTTACAACTTGTTGTCGTATGCTCCTTGGACGTAGCCCAGTGCGGGTGAACCAAGTAAAAATCATTGTGTCCTATGCATGCTTTACTTTCTGTTTACATTGTGTAACAAGAATGAGAGAGAAGAGTGTCTTTCTTAATAGCGAAACAATATCAGAATGAGTGTTAATTTAAAATTAGTCATACCATGATTTACCCCCCCTCTCAGGGTATTCAGCCTTGTGGACCTAACAATTAGTATCAGAGGGAAAAGTTGATATTAGTTCTTCTCTCAATGGAGGTAACCAATCATAAAGGGATTCCGATCATCGATGGGAACAACATTCAGCTATGGTATAATTGGATGCAACACTACTTCCGATGTTTGGGAATGGATGTATTCACAGCAGCAATGCATGGAATAAGAGCTGATATTAATAGTGGCACATTATCAGAAGCTGAACGTAGAGAGTCGGATGCAGATGCCAAAGAAATTAATGCCTTAGGGGAGCTCTATCCAATCCTATCTATACAAAGGTAATGTCATTCAAAACGTCACGTGCCATGTGGGAAAAGCTATTGAATATATATGAAGGAGATACATAGGTCAGAGAGGCAAAGCTGCATGTTTTGTGGAATAAGTATAAAGATATGAAGATGAGCCCGAATGATTCTGTTGATGCATTTTTTTATAGGGTAAATATTGTTGTGGAAGATATGCGAGGTCTTGGTGAATTTATTGAAGACATAAAGACTGTAAAGTGCTTCTTAAAGAAGCTTTCACCTCAGTTCAATCCGAAAGTTTTTGTACTAGAAGATAAAGATCCAAAAAACCTGACACTGGACAACTTGCACAGTACCTTGGTTGAATATGAGATGAGGAATGATGACAACGAGGCTGTGGAAAAGGGGAAATCCATAGAAGTAGCATTCAAGGCAATGAAGAAGCTCACCATTGAAGATTATCAAGAAGAATAAGAGACAGATGAGGTGATGTCATTCGTTTCTTTAAATCTGCAAAGAGGAATAGGAATGTTTAAAGGGAAACTTCTACTAGCATGCTTTCGATGTGGAATGTTTGGTCATCTTGCGACAAGATTCCCAAAGAAGTTTCAAGATAATGATAATGATGATGATGAAGTTGAAATTCCCAGGAATAAGACTTCAGGGTTTGTGAAAGGGAATAAACAATTCAAGAGAAATTTCTTCAAGAAGAAGAATCTTCTTTCACAAGAATTTGAAAGTTCAGATGAGTATGAGGATGAAGAGGTTGAGGCAATAGAAAATTGCAGATATCATGGGGTAAAGGCCTTGGTGGCGATTGTTGGTACTTCTCAAAAAAAGGAAGACGCTGACGTTGAAGAAGAAGAGGAAATTGAAGGGAGAGTTGATATAGAAGCTGAATTGGAAGCAGCGCTTGAAGAGATAGACGTTTGGAGAGCCAAAACGAAGAAAGCCAATAAAGAGGGTCGTGATGCCAAACTCTATATGCAACAATAGGATGAAGAAAAGTTTGAGCTATTAGAAGAAATAGAAAGACTAAAATCCTCAACACTAGAGAGCTCAGAAAATATTGTTGAGCATAAGCTTAAAATTGAGGAACAAAAGAAGGAAATTGATTGTTTGACTAACATAGGAAAAGAGAAGGTTAGACGTATCAAATTTCTTGAAGAAGAAGTGGTCAGTATGTGATGAAAAATTAAGGATCAAGAAAAACTCTTGACCCCCAATGTTATATCAGAAAAGCAGGCCATTCAAAATACAGACATGATGAATGTGGAGGCTCATAGTTCAGTGGGAGTGAAGAAGCAAGAAAGATCAAATGCTAAGGTTGATTCAGGGCTTTATAAGAAACAAAAATATGTGGTAGTTGATGTCAGACTGTAGAACCCGTCCTGAAATTGAAGGTTGATTTGGGCACAAAAGAGAATCAGAATATTCAGAGATCCCAAAGGGAAAATTTTAGTGCTGAAGTAACATGAAGGAATGAACCCTATATCAGGTGTTATTATTGTGGGAAGATGACACATTCACAATATGTGTGCTCTATATCCAAGAGATATAGAAGGGAATAGGAACAGAGGTGGCAGCCAAACAGAGAATGGTTTTCTAGAACATATTTTGAAAGACACTATTTTTGGTGCGGTGGATTTGGGCACATGGCTGGGTACTACACTTCGATCATTTAAGGAAATGTGCCAATGCAGAATAAAAATGTTCGCAAGCATCAGATCAATAAACTAACAAGTGAGTTAGAAGTTCAGATCATATTTGCAGCTCTGCAAGATGAAGCTGGTCCATCACACTCTGAGAATGATCATGAATCTCAACCTATACCAAGTATGGAGACAAAAATATGGACCAAGAATAAGAGAGCAGAGAAGGAAGTAGTTGCTGAAATTGCCCTTAAAGCATCAGATCGTTCTGGTTTGTGGATTCTTGATAGTGGTTGTATGTCTCACATGACAAGCAACAGGGATCTGGTTACAAGCATAAAATATGACAAAGAAGGAGTTGTCAAGTTTGGAAGGCAAAGATATCAGATGTGCTGATGTATTGGTTGTAGAAGGTCTCAGTCACAATTTTATCTGTGTCAATCAATTGTGTGACTCAGGACATTCTATATGGTTTCCCAAGAAGACCTTTACTGTCACGGGAAAATATGGGGCAGCTGTTCTGTAAGGAAAAAGGAAAAAGGGAAATCTTTACCTTGTAAGTGGGGAAGAAGATATATGTCTTTTATCTAGAGAGGAAGAAAACCAGCTGTGGCATAAGCGACTTGGTCATCTATGCCAACCATCTATGGAAGATCTGGTAATGTGTGATACTGCTAGAGACCTTCCTAAACTATCACACAATCATGATCATACATGCGATTCTTGTCAACAAGGTAAGATCATTAGAAAAACATACATGCCAAAGGAAAGGAAATCATCCAGAGTGCTCGAATTGGTACATGCTGATGTATGTGGACCTATTTCACCACGAGCTATAAATGGGAAAAGGTACTATGTATTTTTCAATGATGATTATAGAAGAATGGCCTGGGTATTCATCATTACCCATAGGACATAGGTGTTCAGTTGCATAAAGCAGTATATGAGGGAATTAGAAAAGATGGTTGGGAAGAAAATTCTGATGTTTCGTACTGATAACAGTATAGAATTCACAAACATTCATGTCGAGGAATGTCTCGAGAAACACAGGATAAGACATCAAGTTTCATCAGTGAGAACTCCCCAACATAATGGAGTGGTTGAAAGGAGAAATCGGATCATCAACAACATGGACAGAACGATGCTTATTGATAAAGACCTACCAGATAAATTTTGGAAGGATGCAGTTTTGACATCGTTCTATGTTTCGAACAGGTCTCTATTGTGTCTGAAGCAAGGGAAGAATATGTATGAACTATAGTATGTAATGAAGCCAATGTTGAAATACTTTTGAATCTTTGGAAGTAAGTGTTTCATTCTCAACAATGAAAATCATAGGAAGATTGAGGCACGAGGAGATGAGGGGATATTCCTTGGCTACTCAGGGAAATGTAAAGCATATAGATGCTTCAAAAAAAGGCTGGAAAAAATTGTTTAGAGCAATGATGTCACTATAGTAAAAAATGAACAGAATACTCAACGACCTAGTGAACATTTTCTGGATGAAAGTGATGATGAGGTAAGCATCATAGGGGGAGTAGAAGTGGTAGAGGATGACTCAGAAGAAGATACTAATGATGAATAAGAAGGTGTCAAGTCTGTATCTCCAAGGAAGCGAAAGAGTCGAGCTGAAATTGATAGGCAGAATATCATTGGTGATCAAACAGCTCCAGTTCAGACTCGAATAATGGAGTCATTACAGCAAACATCGTTTTTATATCATGTGGAGCCGAAATCTTTTTCCGATGCAGCTGAAGAAGAAAAATGGGTTCAGGCTATGAATGAAGAGCTTGATCAGATTGAGAAGAACCATACATGGGAGATTGTTTCGAGTCCAGCAGACAAGAATGCCATCGGTACTAAATGGGTCTATCACAACAAGATGAATGAAGAATGAACTGTGATTCAAAAAAAGCACGAATAGTGTGAAAGAGATACTCCCATATAGAGGGAATAGATGTAGATGAGACATTTGAACCAGTAGCAAGGTTGGAGACAATCAGATTATTTTTGGCCATAGCAGTGAAAAGAAAGTTCAAAGTGTTCCAGATGGATGTCAAATCTGTATTTCTAAATGGGGTTCTAGAAGAATAGGTGTACATTGAGCAGCCAAGTGGTTTTCTCATTCAAGAGGATGAGAACAATGTTTGTTGGATGAAGAAGGCGTTGTATGGGCTGAAACAAGCACCAAGAGCATGGTACTCAAGGCTTGATCAGTACTTGAAAAAGATTGGTTTCCAGTGTGGTGGAGTTTATTACAATCTCTATTTCAACAACAATAGTAATCAAAGGATGAAGGTGCTTGCCTATGTTGATGACATAATATTTGGTGGATCAGATGAAGCTTAGTGCAGAAAGTTTTCCGAATTCATGAAAAATGAGTTTGAAATGTCAATGATTGGAGAGATAACATTTTTCATTGGTCTACAGGTGACACAAGGACGGAATGGAACATTCATTTCTCAATCCAAATATGCCAAGAAGGTGTTTAGAAGGTTTGGCATGGAAAATTCCAAGGAGATTAAAACTCCAGTTGCTACCTGGATGAAATTATCAAAAGATAAGGATGACAAGATAGTTAATATCACAGAACACAGGCAAATTATTGGAAGTTTGTTGTAATTGACCTCGACAAGGCCTGATATTGTTTTCTCCACATGCCAAGCAGTGATATTTTTGAGTAATCCCAAAGAAATCCATATTCTTGCAGTGAAAGGAATACTTCGTTTTATCCAGGGCATAGTGCATTTCGGCTTGACATATAACGAAAAATCTGAGATAGAGTTATTGGGATATACAGATGCAGACTGGGCCAGTTCAGCAGATGACAGGAAATCAACATCTAGAGGTGCTTTCTATCTTGTATGACTATGTATTGCTTGGTTAAGCAACAAACATGATTTCATTTCATTACGCACCACAAAAGCTGAGTATATTGCAGCCACTCAAGCATGCACACAGTTATTATGGATGGAACATTAGCTTGATGATATGGGAGTTGAAGTGAAGTCTCTGATCGAAATCCAGTGTGATAATGCAAGTGCTGTCAATATTAGAAAAAATCCAGTTCATCACTTAAGGACAAATCCCATTGAAATCAAATATCATTTTATCAAGGAGAAAGTGGAGAAAGGGCTTGTGAAGTTGGAGTATGTTCCTACAGAGTTACAGGTTGCAGATATTCTGACAAAGGCCTTACCAAAGGAAACATTCGAAAGGCATCGACTGGATCTGGGAGTTCAGTCAATTCTGTACACTTAAAAGCATGGGGATGTGACAACCCCCTCTCCCCGAGGTATGATGTGTTTTTCCCTAATCTACTGATATGTGTTCTATACTCTGTTACAAACTAAAAAAGAGTGACCTTTGGGTTCATTGACAAAGGGGGAGAAAATAGTGATTGTTCAAGGAGAAGACAGTGTGGAAATTTGATAAATCATGATTGATACAGGGAGAAGCAGACCAATGGAGCAGCCAGATAGGGGGAGAAATGAGAAAGGGGGAGATTTTTAAATCTGACGATGCTAAAAGTGACCGACCAAAGAATAGATATCACGACAGATACAGATCGTGATCAAAGAAGAAGAGTAGTGTAATAATGTGGTACAAATTGGTATCAGTTTGGTGTCAACAGTGGGTGTCAGCGATGAAGTGATTCATTGAAAAACTTTTCATTTACTCTTGTTTCTCACGCTGAGCATTGCTCATGTGGGCTTAGGGTATGTGTTGAGTAAATCCTTGATCGCTATCAGAATCACAAAAGTCGAATGAAGGCTGAAGAATTAATGATGCATATTTTTATGGAAGAGTTGTCAACACACCCAAAGGGAGAGATTGTTGGGAAAAAATCCCTCAAGGCATCATTGAAGTATTTTGAGGTGATTGTGTTTGATGACAAAGTGAACATATGTGTTGTGACTGTTGACAATGAAAACCAGGGCATACAAATTTTTTGACAAAGTGGATTTCATGATGGATTATCAAGTTCAAGAGTAGAGGTCAATGATCCATGTTTGATTCAAGAATGTCGAAAAAAGGAATGGATGATCTGGAGGCGGCACAAAAGAACAGATACAAGGTGGCACCGTTTTCCAGTGTTTGCCAATTTTTTGGGCCTGAAAATCGACAAATGAAGAGTAGTGGTTTTTGGAAAAAGGACTTTGACAATTGGTACATGAAGGCTCGGAAACTTGTGCGCCATATGTTTTTCTAGATCAGATCATCAAAATATGGAAAAGGTACAAGTGTCACGCAAGTATTGGTGGTGTCACGCAGGTGACTTGAGCGCCGTGGAGAGACTTTCGCGCCGATAACTTGGAATCTTGAGAACTTGCACACCTATGGGTTTTAAAGATCAGAAGATCAAAATATGCCAAAGTAAAGAGGTTCACGCAAGTTTGGAAGTGGGTTGCACAAGTGACTTGTAGGGGAAGAGACCTGCGCGCCGAGACTTGCGCACCGAGGATATACTTGCGCGCCGTCACACAGGGGTGACCAGATGCCTATAAATACTGGACCACCCCTTCATTCTTCACCGGAGTTCAACACTTTGAAGATTCAGAGCTCCTGTCGTGCAGGTGTGGTGGTCGCGCAAGTGGTGATGTGTCACGCGAGTGGGACTTGCGCGCCAGTTTTGGAAGTTGCGCGCCGAGTGTTGGTTGTACGCCTGAGGTGGTTTAGGCGAGGAAGGATGTGAGTCGAGTAGGTTTGGAGTTGCAGAAGCTTGTGTCATGAAAGTGGTTGAGGAAGACTTGCGCGCCCATTATGACTTGCACGCCGATACTTGCGCGCTGAGATTGACTTGTGCGCCAAGTAAGGTTCATTTCCAGCAGTGATTTCCGGGCTGCATAGAAGCTGGAAGTTTGCCCGATACCTTCGGTGCAAATAGAGATTCATCTATGGGTGAAAATTGGTTTTCAATAGAGCATCTACTTACAGAGGAAGATGCATTCCTTCATGAAAATTAAGATACCTACATGTCTATAAACTGTGAGTGGATCCTTTCCGATGTAGTGAGCAAAGGAAGAGGTAGAATGTGATCCCCTCCACCAGCAGTGAGCCAGAGAGAGAGAAATAGAGAGTGACCCTTGGGAAAGTAGTGAGCTGACCCTAAATCTTGTAAAGGTAGTGAGCCTGGGATAGAGTGACTGTACCCGAACCTTGTAATCCACAATTAGTGAAATTTAGTGGAATTTGGTATGACGGACAACTTGTCGGCGTATGCTCCTTGAACGTAGCCCAATGCGGGTGAACCAAGTAAAAATCGTTGTGTCCTGTGCATGCTTTACTTTCTGTTTACATTGTGAAATAGGAAAGAAAGAGAAGAGTGTTTTTATTAATAGCGAAACAAGATCAGAACGAGCGTTAATTTTAAATTAGTCATACCCTGATTCACCCCCCTCTCAGGGTATTCAGCCTTGTGGACCTAACATTAAAACCCTAAAACAAGAATCCAAACAAAAAAAATGATCCAAAATCAACCGATAAAGATACCTCAAACCTGCTGAATGCCCAAGAACTCATGTGAAAGAAAAAAAGGGAAGAACCAACAGAAGGGAGGGGTCACTCGCTGGGAAAGAGGAAAGGCACCAGAGGTTGTGCCAGTTGGGGAGACAGGGGCGACACAACATGTGTTTGAGGGAGGAAGGTCAGACGGGAGGGGGGAGGCTGGCGGCACTACAAGAGCTCGGCTGGGGGTGCGTTCGGGGCGGCTTGTGGGTGGTTCGCCGGAGCTTCATGCCGAGAGGAGGTGTGGGTGATACCAGCAGGTCGCCTGGGAGGCGCGGTGAATGAGATGAGAAACACGACGAGATTTAAGCGGGAGGAGGAGGCAGGTCATGAGCGGCAGTGAGTTGGCCATAGAGAAGGCATGGCGCTGGGCTGGAGGATATGGATGTGGGAGATCAAGTTGGAGACGGAGTAGGGGAGGTCTGGCGGTGCTATATGTTGCCCAAAATGAATGGAGGCGACGTAATGGACACCGGGGCAAGGGGGTGCGAGGTCACAAGTCAAAGGGGAGGGGAGGCACAAACCCTAAGTGTAAGAGGGGGAACAAGGTAATGAAAAAAAAGTTAATGAAATAAATAAATTAAAAAATTGAAATAGAAATGAAAAAAAGTTAATAACATTACATAATATTAACCCTAATAATTTTTTCAAAAAAATTAATAAAAAATTTATAAATTCCATATCCTTAACACTATTAAAAATAGTATTATTATTATTATCAAACAAAATTTTAATTATTTGCATTAAAATAATTTCATAAAGTTTATTAATAGTATTATTTTCATTTTATTCCTATTTCATTATTCATCACTATTTTATTATCCCATTTTGTCTAAACTAATTTTTTTGAATGCCAGGTAGACTGTGCGGTCTCAGAACCGAGCGCTGTCCGTGCATCCAAAGGCGCTGAACCTGAAATAATAATAATAATAATAATAATGATAATGATAACAAACTAAAATATGTATAATTATATCAATAATAATAAGAATAATGAAACATATTTAATAGTATTAAAATAAAATAAAAAACCATATCAATAATGATAATAATAATTATTATTATATCCCTGAATAACATTATTATTATTATCTTAAAAAAACTCTAATTTTATTTGGTTTTTATTTCATCAAACTATTAATTCTATTGATTTATTATTAATCCATTTTATTTAATAAATTGACCATCTATCAGGGCATGCAGTGAACCTGGAAAGGTCACGCGGTGACTCAGGCGAGGCCGCGTGCGTTCTACTGCAGTATGCTAGACACAATTAAGGGCAAAACATTCCGTTTTTAAAAAAAATTATGAAATTTTATGTCGGGTCTTGACCTGAACTACCCAATTCCAATTAAAAATAATGGAATAACTTATATAAATTTGACGGGTGTGACAATTCTCTCCACCATAAAGCTTTCTGTCCCTGGAAATCCACAACTAATGATGATACCCAATGTAAGAAACGACACCCCCATAGGGTCCAAAGCGGATCCCTAAGAAAATAAGAAAAAATAGGCAAACACATCATGCTCAAAGAAGGTGACTAAAATGAAAAACTCAAGAATCTCATAAAAAGACTTTCTGATATGTGTCACCCACCTTAAAGATCTAAAACAAACCCAATTGAATAATCAATGATAGGAACTCTTGCACCCACAGAACCCAACATCACAAACCAAAACACCTCGGGAACCAAAGAACAAAAACCCCATCATTTGACTGGAACGAACAAAAAAGATCAAACATGTCAAAGGAGCACTCTAATCACCTGCCACCAAATCATCTTTAGAAACATAACTAAAAGGTCAACATGGGGAAAGCCTGAAGGGGCTCCACACCAATAGAAGCTTAATGATACCCGATACGAGATTAGAAAACTAACAGGGGGGTAGGGCTGACTCCCCACCAATAGAGAATAGTCCAACATCGATTCATTATAGAGACATTCATGAGAGACTGAACATGGGTCTCCCCACTGTTGGAACTCACAGAAGATACAAAACATTGGAAATTTTCTGACGGGGACCAAGAACCCCATCAACAGGGGTGGGGAGGGTCGGTCCAAACCAACGGGCATCCAAACCACATCCGGAGATCGACCAACATCTCCAAATCCATGGATGAGCATTATTTAAATTTTAGACTGACTTACCCAAAATATCCTATAAGGACCACTAAAGTGATTTCATAAAGTGGAATGCGACCCCCAAGACTCTAAGGCAATGAGCCGAACATGCCTCTACATATTCATGGAAGCCTTATGCAACCAGATGGTTCGTTCGAAATGGAACAACCATAGATATCAATATAAGCTTATTTTAGTTTCAACACCGATGACAGAAATAAAGTCGGTGTCCCATACACTAATGGGGATCCTAACCATGTGCCAACTTTAATCCGAGGCCTATGGCTATAGTACTGATGTCTGAGGCATCTCCTGCCTCACAGTCAGGTAATGAAGACTCCCAAACGAAGCTTCCCCTTTTGACGTCATATGCAACCACACTGCAACCGAGACAACAAAAAAAACACAACACATTACAACATCTAAATGATCATACACAGAATAATCACCCACACAATAGCTGATTGGGTGCATGCACATCTCCCTTTGTCACATTGAATGAGAACACGACCCCACAAATCATTACCCGAACGTGGCCATTTCTATTGAAAAAACATTATAGGAAGAAGGGCATCAAAATGAGTCTTAAACAACATGTGATTCCTGCAACTATCCACAACATCCCCACTTGGCTAGATCTGCCACACTAGTGGCCTAACATAGCCTTTTTCTTAAATGAAACCAACAAAGGACAAAAGGTCATTTAAAAATAACATCCCACACCAACATCACCAAGTTGCTTCCATATTTTCACTTCGAAGAGAACTCACACTGCAAGTGGTCACCAAACATGACCCTTACAACCGATGAAAACACCACAACCCATTCAAGACACCGATAACCACTGATAAATCTAAATCACCTTCACCCTTCCTTGCTATAATTTCTTTCACCACTTCCATAGAAAACCATCAAATGCAACAATGTCAAACTTCATACTTGACGACTTAGATAACTCAAAGAAACCAAAAAACTATTCAACTCCCCTCGCATTTGTCATCATGCAGTGAGAGGATCTGTCTAGTTGTAAAAAGGAGAGGTGGCTTCAATTATATAATTCATGAAGAGAGTCATCTGATCAACTGGAGGGCCGACCAATGACGAATTGCCTATGGAATCATATTAATTGCATGCAAATGCTTCATGGGGGCATACACTAGTCAAGAAATAAAACCATGTACTCAACCAAATTGTTCCAATGGTCAAGAAATACCACAAGGAAACACTAGATGTGCAGGGGGAACCACTATAATGGTTTCCCAAATCACTTTTCCAAAGAATCACTAACCACACACTTTCATACTAACGCACACATAAAAATTCAAACTCAAGATACAAATTAGTCAGAAAGGGCCCTCATCTCGAAACGCCTCACATCTGACATTTCCAAAACATAAGGACCCACCACACAATCACCGGTTATTGAAAAGCACCAAAATTTCTTTCAACAAATCATTTTGAAAAAAATACGCAAAGGTAGTGGGTTGCACAAACACCAATGGTGTCCCATTGGGATCACACATGCATGTTCCTATGCCACACCAACACGCACTTCATGTCCATCTAGGAATTCATCTTCTCATTCCATTGACCATTACTCTTTCCATATACCCTAATAAAGGTGGCTGCCAATGAGAACACCTAGAATCCAAACCAGACCCTTTCCATTTTTCAAAACCAAACATTCTACCCCCAATTTTCAAACCATTAACATCATTTTACATTTAAAGTGATTCATTTAAAATCATTTTTCATGACCAAATCGGTTTTACATAAAAACCAAGTTTCCATGAAACCAAAACAAAGAGATTAGGGAAAATGAAAGAAGAAACTAATGTCAGTGGGTGATTGGAACAAATGGTTGGCGGCCTTACGCCAATCACGCCACTGGCCACAGAGAGTATTTTAGGACAGTGTCCCTGACTCCACAAGGCTTTCCAGACCCTGCGAGATCACTAGGACCACTGACCCTACACCCTTTTCATTTCCCCTAGAAAAGTTTAACTGTAAGGACCAGAGACTCAGACAAACCTCAACATACATTGGTAACTAGAGTCTCGCCACGAGGTGTGATGGCATGGAACCTTACTCGTAGCTAGGACGTCGGGTTCCAACAACCTCAACTACAATCTACCATAAATCCATCCCAAAAGAAAATGAACTAAGAGGGAAAACCTACCTTTGATACAATTTTTTCACTAACCAGGCCGGGTCGCCATCTGACCCGGCGCCCGACCCGGTACCCGACATGGCCCGAAAGGGCATTCCCAATCCCCATGGTTTGGAACAGGTGCCCTGGTATCAAAACAATACATGGGAACTATTTAACCGAAATAGTAAACACAAACAAACTACAAGATATATAAACTAAAATTGGAAACTGAAAACCAAATAAACCTTTAACAAAAATAAAACATAATGGTTTACAACTTGATCCAGCATCAAAAATGTAATGGCAACAAAAGTGTCTAAAACACTGACTCAAACCTACAACCAACAAGTGAGGTGCGATGACCACAAGCTACAAACATTGACCTGCATGAGAAGACCGTCCACAACCTGAACAACCATCGCGGATCACGATGACTCAACCTGGAATGCATAGAGAACAAGGTCTACATACACCTGATGGTGTATGTCGGGTGTTAGCCAAGAGCCGAGTACGACGTAACCCAATAAAAAGTATCCACTCAAAATTATTAAATGACAAATACATTTTCAATTTTAATTAATGAAAAGAAGTAAATGGTGGAATAGTTTTAATGAAAAAGGGATTAAGGAGAACAATTTCAATTGGAACAACCTAAAGTAAAACACACACACCATTACATTTTAAAATAACCAAAGTGTTACACCGATGAGCATAAAGTTACTAATGATCACAAACATGGGAGAGGTCTCATGGGTGTTAGCTAGCTTGGGTCCCTAGATCATTGTGTCCCAGTGAAACTTGGATTAGAAGGCCATGACACTCAGAAAACATGGCTTATAAGTCCACAAAGCTCAGAAAAAGTGGAATAGAAGTCCAAGACCATTAGAAAATTATATGTTTAGTTAGTGTTGCGATCGTCAGTCCTGCCAGTGAAACCGGGCCGAGTCACCTTTGGAACACTAGCTTACTAGTCTAGTCTACCCTCCTAGCCACTCGGGCATCCCAGTTTGTGCTAAAAAATGATTCAAGTTCATGACACCTATCAAAATAATGCATAAAATCCAAACATGGTACTTACACACAGAAAATCACAATTTTCACACCCAAACCAACTTTTACAACCACACAAACACCAAAATATTTTTATAACATAATATGAACTTCTTAAATATTAAATTAAACTAGATGAATTGTTTAAAAAAAACTTTGATAATTAAGCAAACCACAAAAAGAGTTTAGTAAAAAAATTTCAAACATTTTGAAAAACTATTAAAGGGAAAAAATCATTCATAACCCCTTTCCAATATAAAACATATTATGACACAGGCCATAATATAAACCAGGTCATCCTCAGACCCTATCTCACACATTGCACAATTTATAAAACAATAATAAACAGTCCAACAGTAAAATCTTATAAATCAATTTAAAATAATTCTCTTGATTTTACCCACTAAAACCAAACCATCCCCTATTTTACGACTAAACACACATGATTCCATGCCAAAAATAAAATTCACATTGCTTGAAAAACTTAATAAGATAACCGTACAATTCAAAAGTCACTAATGGAGTTCTCACCAGAAAAATGTACTCCTAACATAAAAAACATACTAAACAATTTCCTGAGAAAATGAAACTTCAAATAAAACCAACTTCACACAAAAAATTTATTTGAATATTATTCAAAAGAAATTTAGAATCTCAAATTAATTCACTAAATATTAACATGGACGTGGAACCACCTACCTCGGGTGAATAAACTCCAGATAATTCATGTAAAATTGTCAAATTCCAGCATGGAACTCAAATCACGTGTTTTTTTCATCATAAGGTACCTAACACAGACCTTAATTAAAGAAATCAAACCATAAACCTAAAATTAGAACCCTAAAACAAGAATAAAAAAAGAAGGATAAAAAATCAACAGCTAAAGATACCTCAAACCTGCTGAATGGCCAAGAACTCAAGAGAAAGAAAAAAAGAGAGGAACTAATTGGAGGCAGGGGCTGCTCGTGTAGAAGGAGGCAAGGTGCTAGAGGTTGTGCTAGTTGGGTAGGTAGTTGTGACACAACAGGTGTTCGAGGGAGGAAGGTCAGAAGGGAGGGGGGAGGCCGACGACACTACAGGAGCTCAGCCGGGGGTGCGCTCGGGGAGGTACGCAACTGGTTCACCGGAGCTGCTTTCCGAGAGGAGGTGTGCGGGATACGAGCAGGTCACCTGGGAGGAACGTCGAAGGAGATGAGCAACGAGATGGGATTTAAGGGGTGGAGGAGGCTGATCAGGAGTGTCAATGAGCTGGCCATGGGGAGAGCATGGCGTTGGGAAGGAGGATTTGGAGGAGGGCGATCAAGCTAGAGAGGGAGCAGGGGAGGTCCGGCGGTGCTATTGGTTGTCCAAGAGGAACGAAGGTGGCACAATGGAATCCAGGGAAAGAGGATGAGAAGCCACATGTCAAGGGGGAGGGGAGGAACAAACCCTAAGTGAAATAGGGGGAACATGGTAATGAAAAAAAAGTAATAAAATAAATAAATTAAATAAGTATAATAGAAATGAAAAAATGTTAATAAGATTACATAACATTATCCTTAATAATTTTTATCAAAAAAGTTAATAAAAATTTCAAAAATTCCATATCCTTAACACTATTAATAATAGTATTATTATTATTCTCAAACAACCTTTTTATTATTTTCATTAAAAAGATTTCTTAAAGATTATTAATCTTCTTATTTTTATTTTATTCCTATTTCATTATTCATCACTATTTTATTATCCCATATTGTCCTAACAAATTTTTTTTGAAAGCTGGGTAGACTACGCGGTCTCAGAATCACGCGTTGTTCATGCATCCAATGACGCTAAACCTAAAACAATCATAATAATAATAATAATGATAAAGATAATAATCTAAAATTTGTATAATGATATCAATAATAATATGAATAATAAACCTCAAATTATATTATTAAAATAAAATAAAACAGTATATCCATAATGATAATAATAATAATAATTATATCCCTGAATAACATTATTTTTATTATGTTAAAAAAATTCTTTTTTATTTTGTTTTTATTTCATCAAACTATTAATTCTATTTCATTATTATTAATCCATATTATTTCATTAATTTACCACCGATCAGGGCATGCAGTGAACCGAGCGAGGTCGTGTGGCAACCCAGGCGAGACTGCGCGCTGTCGACCGCGGTACAGTAGACAAGGTCAAGGCCAAAAAATTCAGTTTTTAAATAAAAGTTCTGAAATTTTAAGTCGGTTCTTGACCCAAACTACCCGATGCCAAATAAAAATAATGAAATAACATATTTAAAGATGAAATGTTTGACAATGATGATGTGATTTCCTATTATATTTCTAATTATGTTTTTATTTCATAGATATTATAATGATTTGATCATCAAGATGACAAGTGTTGTTTCATATTGTCATTGTAACTAAAGTAAAAATTCACCTAAAAGGGGGTAAAGATAAGAAAATGAGTTATTGTTTTCATTTAAATGTAGGAGAATGATTTTGGAGAGATTTTTTATTTATATGAAATGGCTATTCAGAAATCACTATTTGGATTTCTCCATATGATCCAAATCATCATCTCATATTTATGTTTTTACTAAAATGACATATCACAAATCAAGGGGTCGAAAACAAGAAAATGAAATTATATTGACTTTAAAAATAGGAAAATGACCCTCTGATCATTTGTGGAGTATTATAACAAATTGAGTTTCAATATGATGACTAGATTTCTCAGTATGATCTAATTTATAATTTTTCTATCATATTAGAATGTTTAGGATGTAGTGGATGAAAAATTTGGTCAAATAATAATTAGGTTTTTTTAGATTTGATGGATAATTCTCTAATTGTGTAGTCTGTAAATGTCATAAACAATGAAATTTTCCATCGAATATTGAGATAGATATCCCAGAACCTAGAGAGAATGTTTTTCATGTAATCATTATAATTAATTAAAATTATATTTAATGAACGGATATATCATCATTGTATATTTATTTGATAATGTTTTTGATCATCCCAAAACCCTTTTTGGATTAAAATAATTTTATAAGGAAGTACCAAAGTTAAAATTGTTCAGTGTTGTTCCACACATATTCCCTGTTCTACTAAAAACACTGATAGACTATTGGGCTCCATCATGGCAGATCAATCATCTTATGTTGTTCATCTTTATTTCTTCAAGATCCCACAGTCTTTAATGAGTTATTCTCATTATTGAGAATATTAGGGAAATACGAATCTAGAGAAAATATTTTCATGCACAATTATTCTCAATTCCTGACTAACCCTACACAATAGTCATTAAAATCTATTTATGGAGATAGTGATTAGGATAAAAATATTATTTAACAGCACAAAAACCTTTAAATAATATATAAATCCTTTTCTAAAATCATTCCATAAAATAATAATAATAATAATAATAATAATAATAATAATAATATTTTAATTGTGTGTTTAAGCATTCATAAAGATAGATATTATTTTATCTGCCTTCAAATTAATATTTATCTCCGATCAAAATCTTGGTCCACTCATCCTCTATGGAGTTTATCAAATTCGTTAATAAATATTATTTAAAAATCTATTCATAAAAAATTATATTAACAATCTGGGGAATATAAATATTTATTAAATTTTTATGAAATTAAATAAATAACTATATTATATATTTTAATAATTGAAAATTTTCTTGGGAATAAATAGTTATTAAATTTATTTTATCATTTAATCGTAAATAATTTTTTTATTTTGTCTTGAGAATAATATTTATAACTATAATTAAATTTGAATAAAATATAATTGTGATCAATGGAAACACTAAGTGTGTGACCCTCTAAGATTCCTTCTCATTTTCATTAGGTGATATTTTATAAATACTAAGATTTCTATTTATAAAAATAGATATGTTAGCCAAGGAAAACAATTTATTGTTGCAATTTCAACAACCACATACCGACAATTATTGTCTAATAAAATATCTTTATATTAATATCTTATCAATATGGTTTCACATCTATATCATCAACCTATATGCTTGATATGACTTTCTTTGAATGTCTTAAATAAACTCATTATTACACCATGTACATGAAATTTAATGTGGAAGTTCTGTTTTAGTCATAAGGCCGAGATATAGAATTTCATAAATATAGAAGTGTTAAATATTTACATGACTTATCTATTAATATAAATTAATTCCTGATGCACCCAATGTACCCTAATTCCCATGAACACATGGAATCATGGTTTTGTCCAGTAAATCTATGTGCAAGAGTCTTGACATGATTAATAATAATCAGAAAGTCTAAGGAACATTACAAAACCTCATACAGAGGAATATTCGATGCCACATAACAATTTGAAATTCCAACTAGCATGTTGGTTATCATAATCACCCATGCTGAAGACTTCCAAGTGAAAATCTCATTAGATTAAGTGTCATATGCTTGTGAGTAATAGCACCTAAAATACAACATAATATATTCCACATCATAGAATTTCATCTGATTGTATAGCTAGGTTTAAGAATAATGTCATTACATTTCAAGGTTCCCATAATAATAATGAACTACTAAAAACTTATCAACATGATAGATACTTATAGAAATTATTACCTTATTTTCTTATATAACAATGAACAATTATAATGAGATGTGTTATCAATATTAAAATAATTTCATATATATGTAATCTAAAGTACAAAAAAATTATTTTAGAAAAAAATATATAGTAGTATTTTTTTAAAATTACATAATACTCATCAACTGGCCAAAACCAAATAGGGCAGTACATATTATCATAGAAGAATAGGTAAATGATACATGAAATTTTTTATATGTCAGAATCAACCAGGCATCAATATGATGCCCGAATTTATCTGTATTATAGAAATTTTTATTTCAAACTATTAACACTTATTAATAAATTATAAATCACCTTTATATGGGTCAAACTGAGAAAATGAGTTCATATTGGCACAAAAAATTAGGAAAATTATATTAAATACATTTGTGATATATAGGAATATAAAACACCTCAATACAATGCCTAAATTTATTGATATGATAAAAATATTCATTTATACTTCATATTTTTATTAAAGATTCATGTCACCTAAAAGGAGTCAATAACGAGAAAAAATGTTCAAATTATTATGAAAACATAGAATGAAAATACTATAATCATTTATTTTTAATAAAAATTTACCACACATTAATCTGACTTCCTTAATTCTTGATATAATCCAATGTGGAATTTTAACTAAATTTTGTTATTAAAATTACATATCATCCATAAAGGGTTCAAAGCCATTCATAAGAGTTCATATTGATGTGAAAACTTAAAATAATAGTCAACTAATTTTTTCTTCTTAAGAATCAATTGTTCATTAATCCAATGCCTATATTTTTGGGTATTATGGAAAAAATGATTTCACATTGTTAATGCTTTTCAATTAATGAAAAATAACATGTGAAATAGTTATTACTACACAATCAAGCATGTATTTCCATGAAAACTATGGGAATATATATGAGTCATTTATGAACTATTGGAATCAATCACATGCCAATTTGATACATGAATTTACTAACATGATCAAATGTATTGTTTCACCTTAATTTTGTTATTAATGTAACAAATCACCATAAATGGGTCATAACTAAGAAAATAAGTTCTTATATCAAATATAACTTAACATAATGATATAGATTATTTTTTTATTTATAGTAATATACTGGGTACCTATCTGATGATCAGATTGATTGGTATGATCTAAAGTATGGCTTCACCTTTATATTTTAATTTAAATGACATATCACCCATCAAGGGGCTCTACCCAACAAGATGAACATGTATTGACATGACAACTTAGGAAAACGACCCTGAAGTTATTTTTGACCTATAACACCAAAATGAGTATCAATTTGAATCTCATATTTCATTATTTTATCCAACATTAAATTTCTCATTTTCAATTTTTTAAAATAACATATTACCTCTCAAGGTGTAAAAAACAAGAATACAAGTTCATATTAGTGCAGAAAAATAGGACAATGATCCTTAAACCATTTGAAATCTATAAAAATAATCTTAGAATAAATATGATTCTTTTATTTCTCGGTAGGATCCAAAAAAAAATTTAGATTTTTTAATAAAAATGAAATGTCACACATTAATCTGTCAAAACCAAATAGATAAATTCAAATTGTTTTAGAAAATTAGGATAATGATAATAGTGACATATTTGATCTGTAGGAATCATGAATGAAAAAATATAATGCTTGTATTTCATGTTATGATGAAAAATTTGTTTTTAAAATAGTAACACTTATTAATAAATGATAAATCACTAGTTTAGGGGTAAAAAAATCAATCATGTTTAGATTAGAACCAAAAAGTACATGACAAAGTGATATTTTATTGAAATTATTATATTAAATTCAATGTTAATCCACCATAAATAAATTTTGAAACCAATGTAAAATTCAAAATTTTGTGTCATATTGTATTTCATGGGAAAGAATTAGATTTGAGCATGATTTTATGTTTTTAATAAAATGTTCAACATTATGAATATATTTTGGATAACCATCTAGAAAATACATGTTTTGAAACTAGACATATGAGTATTTGTTGAATAAAAATAGTTTAGTTTAAGACTTTGAACATGGAATAGTAAATTTTTAATTTAAACATGTTTTTAATGATGAACCTAAATCAGTTGTGATGTGAAATCCCAGGTTAACTATGGGTTTTAAGAAAATTTAATTTTTAATTTTTATGCGAGAACCTCAAATCAGTTAATTGAAATGTGATTCTTAAAAATTTAATTGATTCATGATAGATTTTCTTCAATCATTTTTTTCATTGTTTCAATTTTTAAGTTCTATAGGCTTCTTAGTAGATCCACTTATCGTTCTAGGATAGACCATTTAAGAAAATTTGGAAAAGGTTCCAAGACTTCATCTAGTCACCATAAAGCTATTATAAACCTCCATATAGGCCATTGTAAGCACTCCCCACACCAATCAACCAAACCACCTCATAAACCGACCACATGAATCATTTTCAATAATCTATGGGAATCAAATTCGACCTAACACACATCAGACAACCTATAGTTGAAGAAGGTCCATTATAAATGGACCGTTTAGAAGGGTCATCAAACCATGATTGTCTAGATAAGCATTTGATCAACCTCACCCATGCTCAACTAGTCAATGATGTTACATCGTAAGCTATTTCAGATAAAATCAGAGTACAAGAAATTCCCAATGGTGATGATTAATTAATTTTTTTGATTGAAGTTGAGCCACATAGGTTGAAAATTATGATCACCAATTATGAAATTATGAATATCCAACCACAGGGTGCTATGAATCGATGAAGATAGAGGTTGAAGGAATGTCGGTCAAGCCTTCCATGATGGAAATGTTGGTTCAACATGGAAAAGAGGAGATCATGTATGGGTGAATATAAATGATTGATCATAAAATCTAAAGAAGATCGATGATGAAAAACTACATCTTGAGTTGAGGTTTTCATGAAATCCATCAGAGGTGTATCTGTTTGGACAAGATTATATTGTCAAGGGTGAAATTCCAACCCAGTCGTGATTGCACGTTGTTTGATTGAATCAGAAGAAAGTTAAAATCGAAAAGAATTGAGTTGTACTCAATTTCTGTATGTTTGGCTATATTTAGTTTGATTTCTGGACCATTTAGATGTTGTTGGGGGTACTATAAGATCTCTGATACACTGGTTACATGTTAAATATGGGATTCATCCAAGACGTTTGAGGAAATTCCTTGATGACTAGAACAATTTCCAAATTGATGTGCTTGTCCTGGATTTCCCCAGGTGTAGTATCGATAATTGTATAGAATGGATTTACCATTGTTCTATCTAGTATACTTGAGGTATCTTCCCATTATCAAATATTGAAAAATAATAATGGCTCCAAGACCATACAATGCTACCACCATGTAATCACCTCCTCACACCCATCACATATAGCATCTCACATCCCATTTTGGAGGAAATAAAATGGTCGTTGGATAATTATTCAGTTGTACAAATATATTGTGAGAATATGAATTGATAATGTAGTGAAACAATAGGAAAATAAATATATTTTTAGGTTCTTACATCGAATAACCACTAATACTATTGATTACAAAACCATCGTGAAGAACTGAAATATCTACTATGATTTAGAGAGTACAAAATATAAGTATGAAATAACATGAATTACAATTAAAGAATAGAAAAACCTATTTTATATACCACTCCCAGATATGCCTCCTTTTCCTCTCATGTTATCAACTCATGAAAATATTTCACCCTTTTATAATAAAAAATGAACATGCAGTTTCATTACATCACAAAAAATAAGTCATTCTACAACCCAATTTGTAGTGCTCGTTGCTTCCCCATGATCAAAAACAACTTTCACCCATATATCCACTGATGATTTATTTCTCCAATATCTTAACTTTTATATTTTTCCCATTTTTGTTCTTCAATAGGCATGTGAAGGGCTACATAATCTCACATGTTTTGTTATTTTAATTGAAACAAATAATGATAAAAATTATCACCTTTTATAAATCAATAATATTTGAAATCTATGGGCCTCTTTTCAAAATTAATACATTGTCATTAAATTCAGAAAACTAGATGATGGTCCTCAAAAATTTCCCCCTTCATCCCATCAATGAAGGATATCTCATCCAAAAAAATCAGTTGGAAGTAAAAATACTTGGTATCACAAAAATTGTCACCCTCTGTAGAAAACCTGACATCAAACATTTTCACTTATCAAAAAATACATTATATAACCCCATATAAAAGAGATCAAAACTGTGATGTCTTCATCATATTTTTGTCTATACATCCATACTAAACAATAATGGAACCAACACCTGGCTCCCCCACAAATTTGATTTCCACATAATTTGGAGTACATATAAAAAAGTTTATCTATATTCAAAATATACTCTTAGCAGTCTACAACTCACATTAAATCACCTCAATTCTTGATTATAATTCCTTATTTACTAGTGACACAATCTAAAGAAAAAAATTAGGTGTAAGACCTAAAACACCTATCCTGAATTACATTATCTTCCAAACATTCTTCTTTATAGAATATGGTCTTCCACTAATGTGTTATGATCATCTTTTCCACAAATATGATGAAGTTATCTTGAAAACTATTTTTTTCACTTTATCAAACACCTTTACATCTATCATGTAAAATTTATAATATATTATACATAAAAATATTACCTCATGCTTGTATCGATATATCCTATGATAGTCAATTCGAAGTGAATGTAAATAACCATCACCTTCTATAGGACTTATGTTAGTTTCTTTATAATGAGTTTCATGTGTCTTCTTTTCTTTCTTAAACATTTTTAAATCAAAGCATTTTCTCATCACATGACCTTTTTTATCAAAAAAATTACATGACCATTACTCTTATCTTATAATGACCTTTCTAATTACCATATGATTCTATGAAATGTAAAATACCACAATTACAAGAATAATCAATATCATTGGTCTTCTACCATATCTCATTCATCATGAATGATAAAATTACTTCATCTAACTTGATAGTTTCTTTCCTAAAAAGAAATGTTGTCATGAATTATCATATGAAAATATAAATAAATCCAAAATAATAAAATAAATATATTTTTCTACTATTTAAATAGGAACTTCATCACCATTATCATCGGTTATAACCACCAAAAAATAAATATCCATCAAAGGTTTTGTGACCTCATCATGATAGTTACCTTAATTTTCCATTCTTTGACATTCCCAAATAATTAAATCAAATTTAAGATATAAATGAATTATGTGAGATTTTGGTTTATATCTTCTTTAAAGATTCACCTAGATCTCTTTTGTATATTTCTGATTCATCAACTCTCATGGTGTATTATCACACAAATACATTTGGATTGCGCAGGTTGTTAACTATCTCTTATCTTTCCGGTCACTAATTTTTATCATCTCTAGTTTATTTGAATTTTTCTTTATAACCATCACTGTGTTCTCATAAACCAATTTCTTTTCTAATTGTTTTAATAGAGTAAAATAATTTTACCCATAAAGTTGTTTGATGTGGTAAGAAGTCCTATTTCATGTGTCACCCATATCGAATTATAAAGAAACATAGAAAAAAGCCTTTGATATCATTTGTTTGGGAGGAAATGGATTGATTTTGAGATAACTATTCTGTTGTGAATTTTTTTTACGAGAATATACAATTAAAATGAAGTTAAAAACCAAATTTTAGGATATAAATTAATATATATATTTTAACATGAAAATTCATTGAATGCAGAGGGTTAAAAAACCTTGGGGTACTATGAAATATCTACTATAAATCAGAGACTAAAAAATACAAGTAATAACTAAACATGAATTACAAATAGAGAACATAAAAACCTATGTAAAAAATCCAAATACACATCCTTTACCACTTTGATGATCATATTGTTATAAGAAGTAACCATTGGATTATCAAAACCAAACACAATATGTCATTTCAAAACATCAAATAATCCACTAAAGAACCCTATTTGCAATTATCATTACTACCCCATACTAAAAAACTATTTGTACCCACATATATTAATAAGGAATCTATATCATGTATGTAATATTTTATCTACTACCACTTTGGTTATTTTATAAGTGTGTGAAGGGATCACGAATCTCTCACATGTTTCATTCAAAATTTAATCAAATAAATATAAAAACTATTATTATTTTTAAACCTGTATGATTCCAAATACACTGACCTCGTTTTATATTTAAAATGTTATATTTAAATTAGAAAAAAAAATGGATGAACCTCAATACATCCTTTATCACCACACCATAACCAGTCCTTGTTTTGGATAGGTATATTATAATTAAGGACCAAAAATAAAATTGGGCCCAAAATTGAGGACATGGTGGATTAAGATAAGATCCCATTTCTCTTAAAATCCATTACATCTAGCACATGAGATATAAATTTCCTAGGTAATTTTTTCAGAAATATTTTACCTTATATTTAAAATTAAAATTGGAGTGTGATGTAATGGTAGTTCTATATTTTCATTATGGCCAGATAGAAATTACAAAGCTAAAAAAATGTTACCTGTAACATTCATTAGTCACATAAAAGTAATGTGAAAAGTATATTGTCTATGTAGAAGAGGATTTATATAAACATTACCCTTATGAAGGAGAATAGGAAACTGAGGACCTGTGTGAAGTTACAAGGAAATTTCTATAACTATATAAAAGATATCTATGATTTTCAGAACCTATTTAAAGGTAATGAGGGTTTTTGATGGATTTATATACATAAAATGAACTACGTTGAACCACATAATTTTTATGAGGTGATTATTAAGGGTAAATTGTTATTTTAACTAATTAAAAAGGTAGTACAATTCACCATATTAATGTAATACAATAATTTTTTGAGCTTCATAAAATTGATTTAAGATTATATTATTGATTAGATTTTAATTTGCAGCTGATCCAAACTTGATCATGTTTTTGATCACAAGTAGTTGATATGGAGTAATTCATACGGTCAATAATTGAGGTTTATAGGTGGTCGGTCTAGTTTTATACATTCAATTGATAAATTTATATGGATGATCTAGTGGGAGATGAAATGAGTTATATAATTTTCATAATATTAAAAATGAAATATTATGATGTTATATATTCTATTCTCAAATGAAAAATAAATATCACAATGATTATCATGAAAATGGATGGTTCTATGGATGGTGGTATCCACAATTAAAGTTATATATATTCATGTTAAATGAATATGATTATCTTGGGAAGAGAAAAATAAATATGTCACTATGTCATAGTGATTTTTATATGGCTGTTTTGGTGACCATTTTAGAAATCCAGTCCACCAATGATAAATAGTGAGCTGAGTGATGTCATAGGTTTTCCTGTGATATTTCATGGATTAATGTATAGGTGGGGAGGTTTTAAATGGATTTACATGCAGCACGAGTTATAGAGAAAAATGATCCATTGTTTTTAAAATATCTTGTGGAATAAAATAACGATTTTCTAAGAATTAAATAATAGGTTTATATTAAGAATTTACAGATCATCCTGGAGATATAATGACACAAGATTAAGGGGATACATAAAAGATTTATTTTAATATTAAATTTGAAAGAATATTTTAAAATAAAAGATTTTAATATTCATGATATTATTGGGAATATGTATTTTTGTAGGTATCAAATATAATGTTTTTGAGAATATTGGGAACTAACATACATTATGTGCGAGATTCGTAAGGTCCTAAAACATCATAATATAAAGGGATGGAAATGAGTTGAATCTGGGATCCATTATTCTACTATGCAACCAAGTATTTAAGAAAATTGAGAAGAACCAGATCACTCATGATTTGGTAGAAGATTCAAGAACAACAAAAAAATTGTGAGAATCTATACATTATCTCAATGAATTTGTATTTGTGCATGTTTTTTTTCAAACTTCTCATGAAGTGATATGTATTTCCAAAGTGGCATAAAAGATTCCAGGAGTATAAAAAGATCATTATGGGAGGAGATTAAATTTGAAAAATATTATTATGACTAGGGTTCCTTAATAGTTGTTGGAGTATTATAATTGGAGTGTCAAAACAAAAATAGTAGAATTTCAATTTGGGTGTCCAAAAATTATATAAAGAATGTTAAATGGGGTTTCCAACATCATGTGGATAATAGAAATTTTAATGAGTATATTTTTATGTCTAACCCTGTAAATATCATGGGTTATTCTCTCTATTATTATCATTTAAGATGAGTTGAGTTTATGGGATATTATTACGAGTATAAATATCTTTGACTAGTTTAATAGGTATAATTTTTAAGCATAATTTGAAAAATAATATACTAATTCACCTCTACCCAACACAACCTCTTAGTGGTCATCTAACCTTGGGTACATCAATGAAACCAAAAAAAAAATTTGATGTGATTTAAAATGATATTTAGGAAATGGAATATTTTGGATGTACGAGTTATAGTGTAAAATGATATAAAAAGAGACTAGAGAAGATGTTTTTAAGGAACCATGGGAATTAACATTAAAGAGGGATATTGAAAATGTAATAAATTTTAAAGAGGGGTTAGATCTAGTAAACACCCACCCTTATAAAATTTATTATTTCATGAATATTGATATTGAAAAATTGGTTAAAATGATTTTTGAATAAGGTTTCATTAGATGTAGAACCATCCCATACTATAGAACCATAATTTGAGTGAAGAAAAAAGATAAATGGTGGAAAATGTGCATAGATTAAAAGGTACTAAATATTTTTTAAATACTAGAAAGATACCCAATTCAAGTAATAGAAGATCATATGGATGAGTTGTATAGAGACGAATACTTCACAATGTTGAATATGAAATTAGGTTTTCACCATGTACATATGAAAGAGGAATATATTAGGATGGCAAAATTTAGAACCCGTTAGAGGAATTATTAATACCTTTTTATGATTTTCAGATTAATGAATTCAACAATGACTTTCTATGCTACAATGATTGAGATATTTTGGGAATTGAAAAGGATGTGTGTTAATATGTTCTTCGATGATATATCAGTGTACATTAAGGAATATAATTAACACCCAAAGAAGGTGTGATATGTTCTATTAATGATGCTAGAAAATATATTGTATTCTAAAACAAATAAGAAGTGTTATTCTAGTATTAGTTCTGTAGGGAATTTAGGGAATATAATTTTAGGAGCGGGGGTTCTAATGGATCCAAAATAACAAGACGTAGGTAAATTGTGGTGTTAGATGAGGAATATGAATGAATTGATGGGGTTTAGAGCTTATTATATACATTAAAATTTTACCCAGATTTATATAAGGATTTATAGACCCCTCATGGTTTTTAAAATTATGGAGGGGTATACACAGTCATATGAAACTCAATAATCATTTGATAATCATAAAAAAAACTACGACTACCCTAGTTTTTTTAATGAAAATTTTTCCCACAAGATTTATAGTTGAGTGTGATAACTCTGGTTAGGGAGTTTGAGTTATGATAACATAATAAGGGAGGCCAACTACCTATTTGATTAAGAATGTTTCTAAAAAAACATGAAAAAATTGGTATATAAAAGTAGTTTATGGATTTCGTTTTAGAAATACATCACTGGAGAAAAAATATTTCATGTGAAGGTGGTTTGAGGTATACACATATCATTATATCCATAAGAATTTCATGATTCAAAGGGATGTTTTAATTGATCATCACTATTAGAAGGCTAATTTATTGGGATATGATTTTATAGTGCTTTACAATTCAGGGAAATTGAATAGTGTCTATAATGCTTTATCGAGGGTGGCGTGAGGATGAGATTATATGTTCTTAGGAATTTCCAAACCCATTTTGGGATAATATTGATGATTTGAAATAAGATTCAATAAAATATGTTAGTATGAAGTAAATTAATGATGTATTATAATGTAGTTGTTCCACAAATCTATGACATTATTTTCAAAATGGAATGATGTTATTTACGATTAGATTGGGCTTTCCTAAAGAATTAAATCTAATTCTATTGGTGTTAAAATATTTTTGGTATAGGTGTATTAAAATACACAAATTAATTTTTGCTAACTATCGGTGGCCCATATTGCACATGAAGATATAAATATGACTAGGAACTATAGCTTTAATGACTCACAATAACAATGTTGATCAACAATACTGATACGACACTACAATAGTGAACCCACCAATAATGTTGAACTATATTTTCTAGGAATTTGGTGATGATGGGAATGTATATGCATGCTATTATGTCCATTGGTTACTATAATAGGATTAACATACTGTGTGATTGGTGGCACTGTTTCACAATCTACTTTATGATCCCATTTTAAGATATGGTTTTATTTTTAGATTGTACATTGTAATTTTTGCACTTGAATTTACTGAAGTGATTCTACCTCTCTATGAGAGTATGGATTTATTATTGAACTAAATAATTTATTCCATCTCATCTTCCTATTCTTTTTATTAATTTATTATTATCTTCTATTTAATCTAATTCATAATATTTTTCATCTTTTTTTCTATTTTAATGTCACAGAAACTACAATCAAAGGTTGAGTTTGGAAGATCAAGGCTAGGTTTTTGAAATTGAACAATAGATATCAAAGAAGGGAAGATGAATATTGATCATTTCAATAAAATATAATTTAGTTTATAGAGAACACAGTTCAAAAAATATTTTTATCAAAAAATATTTATCATGTAACTTATCAGTGATAAATAAATACACAAGGATAATATGGAGTAAGAGCTACAATATCTATACGTTCTAGGATTTTTGGGAATTATGTTTTCAAAAAACAATTCATTCAAAATCATAGTGGATAAGATGAAGGGTATGTGGATGAAATATCTTATGAAATTGTATGGTACAACTTCTACATCAATAAAAGTGCACCATCAATATAAATATGATTAAAGGGAATATGTTTCCAATTAATGGAATGAAATACAACACCATCACAAGTTAGTTATATTTGGCTGGAATTATGTTGGATAATGAGGTATGTGCTTAGTTTTACATTCCCTATTACCTGACAATTGGGATTCCAATATATCCACAATGGGTAGTTTTTTAAGGAATAAAATTTTGTTCTTAAAATATGTTTGAGACCTAATCGCAATGAGGATGTTCATAAAAGAGAAAATTAAAAAATCATCTGGTTTTTCTCTTAACATGGAAAGAGGAGGTAGATAAATTCAATGAGATAATCATAAAGGATGATCAAAATCAAGAGTAAAGAGATTATAAAAGGAAAAGAGGACTTATACTACCATTTTTTTAGGAAGAAATAACATGAAAAGAATATGTAAAGAGAAAAAGGTAAGGTTCCTAAATATAACAACTTATGAAATCTATGATTTATGACTAAAGATCATGTATATAATTATAGATGAATTTATTTAAACTCTTGGTAATCTTTTCATTCCACTTCAGAGAAGGGTTTCATAAAAAATTATATTTATTGAAATTTTGGCAAGGTACATCATGTAGATAATGAGCCCTTACAAATTCTGTGGAAGCAATATGCATCTATTAAAACCAACATTGGTAGATTTTTTGTTTGGGAGAATGTAAGGTTTCTTCCTAGACTAAGAAGAAATATTTATTTAGTCAGGCGAGATGGTGATGATTGTTTTAGCACCACATTCAATAGTGGTCCGTGGAAGATTTACAAGGAAGATATATTCATAACTCAGGGAGTATTGATTGGAACCATAAATAATAGGGTATAGAATTTCATGTAAATGTTTATAAAAAATATTATAGGGATTCACAACATTGGAACAAAAATAGAGGCCACATGAGAGTTAATGGGATAACTTTGATCATAATAAAATTAATTCTACTAGATTTTATGTTAGTAGAAGTTATATTGAGTGAATAATGTATCTTTGAAAAGTAGAAGATGGTATCCTTTATTAATAGAGGTAGAAAACCATAGTGTATGATTATGGAGTTGATGTTCCTTGATGTTTGGGGGATTACACCAGTAAATTACCTTGGAAGAATACAATATTATGTAAATTTTTTTATGAGTTTATATTGATGTCATGAGTTTACATTTTTAATATACAATCTTATTTGTTAAAAATATTTCAGAAGTCGGAATCCATGGTGGATAATGAGTCAGGATCAAATATAAAATTCACGAGATCTGAAAATAGTTGAGAGTTTGGAAGTAATGAGTTCATGGAATTATATGATAATGATGGAATCCTATTGGAAGAAGGATATTTTTGGTACACTATCGTAAAATGCGTTATCTAAAAGAACGAACCTGACACTAAATGAATGTTCTAAGAGTTTAACGATACACTCAGGGTTACCCCAGACTTTCTATGTATATTCCGTGATCATGGTAGCATATATCATCAATATGAGTACTTCTATACCAATGGGAGAATGTTTTTATGATGAGATCTAGTTAGTAAAGGAGGCGTTAAGATATCATTTATGAGTAATTGGTTGTGAATATAGATTCCAATGCAATTTAGAATCTGAATGCTATGTATAAATCTCATTTATTTATTTGTTATGATGTTATTGAGTTTAGTTATCATTTATGCGATGTTAATAATAAGATAATAACAATAATATAGAGCATGATATTTAGAAAATGTTACATATAAAAGGATCATAATTCAACTAATGTTGATAGTGGGAATAAAAAATTAATGTACCAATATAAATGAATGTTTAAAGTTGTACAAGAGTATTTTACAAAGAAACCTCTGAAGTCCACTCCTCAAGTGGAGTTGAGAAGATAAAAAGGGTAAAGATACCTATGAATAGGGATTAATCATCCTTACATTATATGCTCTTAACTGGTGATGGATAACTATAATGTTTTGAAGAGGTAATCCAGTTAAAGGAATCAATCATTTGGGAGATCCATATGAATGAAGTGATTTCGTTATTATGTGATAAAAATATTTAAAATATGGAACCTTTTCCAGAAGAAAGGAAAGAATTGTATAATAAATTGGTATAAAAACTCAAGGATGAACATTATTGAAAAATAGGGAAAATTCACATTTAGTGTTCAATGGTTTTCAACAGAAGGAATACATGGACTTCACTGAAATTTCCTAACCTATAGTGAATCTCACCACCCTCTAGGTAGTTATAAATATTCCATACTACAAATCATGCGATATTAAATAATACACTTTATCATTTTTAATAAATAAATTATAAATGGAGTACTTTAATTAATGTTGGATTAAGTCACTAATAAAAGAGTACCCTTATTTGTGCTTTTCTTTTCAACTGATAATGTTCACTTTTTTTCACTGAAAAGATGTGGCCTTTATCAGTTCCATTTTAATGATGGTAAATGGTATGTTTCCAAGAGAAATTATATATCATTAAATATGGTTATATTCTAATATATAAATATAAATGCCGATATAAATATAATATACTTTATAAGATATTATTTTTATAATAATAAATTTGCATTTACACTTATTATATAAGATATTTAATGAAAAAACAAATAAAATAATGAACAAATTAATATTAATTAATTATTAGATAATTATTATTTACTAATATCCATTTAATAACAATTATAAGACATAAAAATTAAATAAATTAATGAATGATCTAAGATAATATGAAAACACAACATGAGAATCAAACTACCATAGCATTTGATCCAGGTGTCTGTTTGGGCTCTGTCACATATTAAATTGAATCTTGGGACAAAATATAAAATATGGTGAACCTTGAGGAAAGTTTTTATCATTATTTTGGGGGTTAAAAAGCCTAAATTTCATCCAATTTGTTTAGGATGCCTTAATATTTGATCAATTGATGTAATTTCAACCTCATTTGAGGGGGTATGTTTTTTAATTAGAGACTAAAATTTATTATCTGGTCATGAAGTTATATGGATATTATAGTGTATAAATGTTTATACTTTTTATATTTTAGTGCTATTTATAAATAAATATATTCATATTTTCATACATTTACATATAATAAATTAATTGTAAAAATAAATATTTAAATATATTTAAACAAAAATTATTTTTAAATCTATAAAATATGTGAAAATAAATAATTATATTTATTTTATTTTATATAGAAAATTATCCATTTTTGACATTATAAAAATGAATTAATATATACATATATATTCAAAAGTAATTTTTTAAAATAAATATGTGTGTTCCAATAAAAATATATATATTTATGTGGGTATTATAATATATGTAAATATTTGTGTGTGGATGTGAAAAACATAAATGTGCACGCGTGTGTGAAAATATGTGCATGAATGTGTTTGTGCCTCTAAATATTAGGTAAATAAATCACATATAAATGTATTTTATATAATACTTCAATATAAATAAATATAATTTATAAAGAAATATATAATAAATAATTATAAATGAATCATAAAAAATTTATATCTAAATATAAAAATAAATGCATATATGTATATAATTTTTATGTAAATATACAATATAAATACTATAATGACCCAAACTAATAACATCATATAATCCTACATTTAGTCAAGAACATACATTCTTACACATTTAGGATCATTTCAGGATTAGTGTTTTATGTAATTAGGACCTAAAACATACATAACATCTCATAGTCATACATGTTGATACTATTAAAATAATATCTATTTGTTCAAAATATAAATCGTTTCAAATAAAACATAATTAAATTGAAAATTATTCATGTGATTTAAATTTTCTTTCTTCATTCTCTTACACATCCTTATAACCTATGAAAATCATTGAAAAACTTTTGATAAGCACAAAAATCGTAGTAAGGGATATAAGGAATAAATTGTTAGTGAAGTGATAACATAAAAATTAATAAAACCCATTACGTAAAAATTAAATAACATTCATGGAAACATCATGTGGTTTTATTGGGAAGTATTTACCATATAAATTTTACAATCACCATTACACATGAAATAACCATTTTTACAAATTCCACCAAAGGAGTAACCAAGGCATTGGAGAGCTATAATGGGGCTCACCTTCCATATCTTGAGAAATAATGGGATAAACCCCACATATTTTTAGATATAATGGGCTCAAACCAACATAAATATTTCCACGAGACATATAATGGTAATAATGTATCATTAAATCGGGAGAAACCACTCATTATATATATAAACAATCCTTTTGAAATTTATTATAGAGACCTTTAAACAGATTTTAAAAGGAAAATCCATTAAAAATATAATTGAATTGAGAATAAATAGAATGGAGTGGATATGTTTATACACTATAAATAAATCTAATAAAACACAATAAAAACAAAAATATATGAATATAATAATCTTAATATCACATAATGGATAATGTAGAAGGTTAACCCAAAGATTAGAAATTGGGTTAAGAATTCCCTAACCCGAGGTTATCCTTACAAAAAATGTTTTTAAGCCTAATATATAATTTCTAAAAGAGTGTTTTAATATCTCATTGAAAAATATTAATACTTATAATACCTTATATGATCACTTTACAACATTATTTGACACCTTTATTAGTAATATCTTGTTATTTACATTGCTTTGGGTGCGTTCTTTACATGGTTTCCATGATCTATTAATGATGGATATTATTTTTGATTGGAAGTGAAACTCCTAAATTATAATTAAATGGAATTTAAATATTTATAGAAAAAATTATACCATATATAATTTTTAATTCTATCATGAGGATGATTATTCAGCTGAAATGTTATTGATATTTGTTTTGGTCATTTTGGTAATTCTTCGATCATAATGAACTCATTTTGTTTTATAAAATAATAACCTATTTAAAAAATTACCCCAAAACTCTATATAAGATAAAATACATAAATTATAATCTTTTTCAACCTTAAATTCGGTTTCATGACCAGTCTTTAAAGAAGTAATGGAAATTGAAAACACATCATACAAAATGTCGTTAAATCGACAAATCACATACAATGTTTTAATTTCTTGAATAAGTAGGATAGGAGAAGATGTAAAATAAGGTATCATCAATAAACATGATAAAATAAAGATTATGTAATATAGTAGATGAATAATTCCTCTTTGATAACGATAGGTGATGAATTAAGAAGATGTTTACCTATTGATCTCTTCTCCTTCAGATCCTCCTTAAGGCCATTGGTTTTGGCCTTTTGGTGAGACCATCAGATCTTCGACATCGGTAAGAACCTTAGGGTAGGGTTTTTTTAGATATTATAATATTCTCAAGGATTTATAGGCGTGAGAAGAATAGGGGATTGAGGGTGGTATTTATAGAAGAGGAGAGAAGAGGTTTTACATTATTTTAATCAATAGATAAATATTATTTCTCAAGACTATGAATTGTTTTAATTCATATGGAAATATAGTAACGATATCATTTGAGTTGAAACCATGTTTTCTTCCATCATCAATGATTTAAAATATACTTTATTTCACTGATAATTTTTATATTCAATATTTTATAATATTTCCCAATTCCCCAAAAAATAAAAGTATTTCAAAAAACCCCAAAAATTCACCCTAACCATTTTCAATGTGTAGAAATAAAAAATGAACTCCATTTTTAGAAAATAAATTTCTATATATAAATAATTTAACCATTAAATAAAATAATATTTTTTTCCAAAAAAATAACAACATTAAAACTATAATTGATTTTATATCACATTGAAAAAAATCAAGATCTCATTAACATATAAAAGAAAGAAAACAATATTTACTATTTGAAGGGTCATATTACTATTTATAATGGTAGGTTACAATTCACTAAAAATTATGTATGTTTTATCATACTGCAAATAAATTACTTTTCCTAACCGTGTATGTCCGTTTTTTGAAATTAAAATCATAGAAACAGAAAAGTTATGTTTAAAGGCTACATCTAACTATCTACTTAAAAAAAATTTCATGCATTTGAATTTACTTTTAAAACCATGTGGTGTTACATATCCCCACACTCGATAAATTTCATCCTCACAAATTTATTAACTTGTTAAACAAGTGAGGGTACCATTCCCTCATTGTATGTTATTATTCATATGTTACTTAATTCACCATGTGGTTTCTCTACAAAACCATTACCTAGTCGATTAGATTATTCTATAATACTTGTTTTCTTTGATCAAGAATATGAACCAGTTTCTCTACAAAATAAATTTTATCTTTGAGGTGAACTACTTAAGGGCTCACGACATGAGATAAATCTAGAACAAAATTTCTCAACATCGAAACCTGAAAAACATTTTGTACATAAGATTAACATGGAGGAAAAGCTACAAGGTAGGTGAATGTTCCATATTTTTTTCTAGGAATTCATAAGGTCCAATGAACTGTGGTCTTCGCTTTCCATTCATACAGAAATTCATATCGATTTTCCATGGGGAGATATAAGGAAAACACGATCCCTTACTTCAAAATAAATATCTTTCCTCTTGTTGTCTACCTAACTTTTCTGCAAAATCTGAGCTTTCCTCATGTGTTGCTGGATCATCTCCACTTTCTCAGCCACTTACATATATAATTATAGTCCGATCAACTTCCTTTCCCTGATTTCATCCCAAAATACTAGAGTTCTACAATACTTCCCATACAATGCCTTAAATGGTTCCATCTATATTATGAAATGAAAACTGTTATTATAATGAAACTCAACTAAAGAAAGATGTTGATCCCAACTTCCCTGTTATTCCATTGAACAAGCTCAATGAATATCCTACAATGTCTGAATCATTCCTTATAACTTCTGATGTAATTTAGGATGAAAAGATGTACTGAATTTTGATTCTGTAACCAATGACTTATGAAAGACCATCCAAAAATTAGAAGTGAACCTGGGATCCCAGTCAGATACAATAGAAAGAGGAACTCCATATAATATGAGAATATATTTAAGGTATAATCAAGAAATCATATCCAAAGTCAATATAACTCAAATAGGGGGAAAATGTTCACATTTTGTCAGTTGGTTAACAATAACCCCTATTGCATTGTTACGACGTGAAATATTTTGTTGTCCCACAACAAAGTCCATAGACATATTCTACCACTTCCACTCTAGTATTGGCAGTGGATGAAGTGTCCCCTTTGGTAACTACTACTCTCCTTTAACCTATTGAAATATCAAACATTTCATAGTAAATTTTTAAATACCCTTTTTCTTTCCATCCCAACAGTAAAACTCCAAAAAGTCTCTATACATCATAGTACATCCAGGATTAACTGAAAATGGGGAACTATAATATTCACACAATAATTTCTTCTTCAAATGATAATCACAAGGCACACACAAACTTTTTACAAATCATAAGACACAATCAGTATCTTGGTTAAATTCTGAAAATTTACCTATTTTAAATAAATCTATATTTTTCTAAGGCTCCTGTTCATTCCTTTTGTGATTTGTTAATTTTGTCTGATAAAGATGACTACATGAATAACTAAAACAAAATATATGTATTTATGGAAGCAAAAAATTATAAACCAAAATTCATCAAATCATGAATCAAGGGATCATGTTAGAAATGTATCATTGTTAAATATGCATGATGTTTTTGAATCAAGGAATATACCACTTTGTTTTCTATTCCATGATGATAATTGACCGTGTAATAATAATCTTTTATCAATTCTATCCATATTATATGCCTCATATTTAGTTCTTTATGAGTGAATATATACTTAAGACTTTTATGGTTAGTATATATTTTGAAAATTAACTCCATACAGATGATGCCACTATATTTTTAAATAAAAAACCATAGTTTCCAATTACAAATCATGTGTGGGGAAATTAACTCATATGGTATTTGTTTTCTTGAATCATAAGCAATTAACTTATCTTTATGAATTGAATGAAAACCATGTCCCTTCAAGTATGCATCACTAAAGATGAAAAACCCACCATTTTTGGATGGTAATGCCAAAACTAGAGCATTCACCAATATCGTTTTCAGTTCCAAAAAACTGACTTCACATTCTTCTGTCCACACAAATTTAATCCCTTTTTGTGTTGACTTAGTCAGTTGGCTAGATAACCATTAAAAGTTTTTTAAAAACATTTTTTAATAACTTAGTAATCCAAGAAAACTACGAAACTCTATAATATTTTTAGGTCTTGGACTTTCTTCAAACAGTATTGTTTTGGAAAGATCAATTGTTATTTCATCCTTATTTACAATGTGCCCAAGAAGATAAATTTTTTGCAACAATAAATCACACTTTATAAATTTTCTATACAGTCTGTTTTCTTTTACAGTTTGAAAAACAAAACATATATGTATTTAATGCTTCTTATTACTTCTAAAATATACCAGAATTTAATAAATAAACACAACCACAAACTTATCGCAGAACTTATTAAATATTGTATTTATAAGAACCCTGAATACAAAATGTGAATTAGTTAACCCATAATAAATAACTAAGAATTCCTAATGACCATATATAATATGCAACAATGACTACAAGATGTATTCATCATTTACCTAAAACTAATGGTACCCCAACCCCATGTCAACCTTTGAAAAATACTGTGCTCCCTGGAGAAGATCAGGAAAATCATTAATATAAGGAAAAGGATAATTGTTTTTAAGAGTGCCATTATTTAAGCATCTATAACAACTGCAATGTCTCATTAAACCATCTTTTTTTAACTAACAAGACAATAGAACTCCATTGTGAAGTTCTTGGTCGGATGAAGCCTTTATCAAATAACTGCAGAAAATAATTTTTTAATTCTAGAAGTTCTATTTAATCCATTTGATAAGGGGGAATAAAAATTGGATTACCACCAGAGATTAAGTCAATAGTAATCTCATCCTCTCAATTAGAAATAACACCTGGAAAATCATTAGAAAAAACATCCAGGTATTCATTTACCACTTTTAAATCATTAATCCGAATAGTTTAATTATCTTCAAGAATAGGTGAAAGATAACTTTAATTTATATATTTTAATAGTTTTTTATCTTCCTGATATGTTATCAATTGTCTGAGTTCATTATTTTACAAAAACTGAAACTCTTTCAATAAAAAATATTTTTCTCTACAATATATCAAATCATGATAAAAATAAATCCAATCCTTACCTAGAATAATATCAAACTCTTCTAGAGGAAAGACAAAAAGTTTTGTAGGTAACACTTTCTAGAGACATTGATAGGTAGATTCTTATAATTTCTTTTTCAATCAATATTTCTTCTAGGTGTTTTTACTATGAGTTATAGTTTCATTTCTTGAGGTGGGATTCCCAATTTATTCGAAAATTTCATAAAAATAAAAGAATGTCTAGACCCTGAATGAAAAAACACATTTGTAATATCTGTATAAACAAGTAATATACCTGATACCACCACATTTTACAGCTCAAAATCTATTGATGTGGTTGCAAAGGATTTTTACACACCTTTCTTCTTCAAATCATGATGATTTAATACCTAAGTGACTTGCTTTGGAAAAACATTAGTAAAATGACCCAATTTCTTATAGTTGAAGCATCTCACCATCGACTTATCATTAATTTTCACATAATTTTCCATGAAATAATGAGTCATGTTTCTAAACTTTCCACATCCGTAGAATTTCCCTAAATTTATAAGACATTCACTAAGATTACTTTTTCCACACTTTACACAAGAAGGTAAATTTTTGTTCATACCTATAAATTTCATTATTGTTTTTTCCCCAAGGCCTTCCAATATGACTGTTTTTTATTTTTTTTATTGTGACGCACATATGTGTCAGAAAACTCCATCTCAAATTTGTCCACACAATGAACAATTTTCGTATCCTTTAAACTATCATGAAGCCAAATCTCATTATAAAAATTGATTCAAACAAGAGTAAATTTTATTAATTTTAATATCAAAATCACAAGTAAAATCTAGTACATACTTGAACAGTATAGTAAAATTGGATTCATAAGCTTCCATAGAATCATCAGCTTTATTCTTTAATTCCATGCATTGTTTCTCCATTTTGAGTCAATCAATTTTCGAAAAACATTTCTCCAGAAAAAACTCATAAACCGTCCCATTACAGACCATCAAGATCATAACATTTTGTTTTATTCATAATTAGAGACCAAAATTTATTGGCTTCAAATTCCAAACATTAAATGGATAGTATTACCTTAGGAGGTTCCGAACATCCCATGACATCAAATATCTATTCAAGATAATTGATCAATCCTTCGGCTATCACTGGATCTGTGGATCCAGTATATGGTGAGGATGTTTATTTAGAAAATTATCCACAGAAGACATTTTTCTTCATGATGATCATGTTCCTCTCTATAATTTATTCCACTACAACTTATTTCTTGATTCAACTGATTTATTGCTATCACAAACTGCTTGGATCCAATTCCAACCATTGTAGGATGCAGATTTGGGAGGACATCCACCTATTGGTGCCTTCTTAGTTTTTCTTCCCTATTTCTTCTGTAAAAAACAATTCTAAACAAATATAACATAGATGAAGAAACATGGAAATTATTAAATTCTATAACATTTCAAATTACTATAGACTAAAAATCATTTATGGTATTCTTTGAACATCATGATAACCTATAATGTTATCTAAACCACCATTTGATACCAACTATAAGTACCCGACCTTATAACATTACCTAATCTAGGGTTTTAGATAATAATATACATTCTTAAACATTGAGTAACTTTTCTGGTATATATTTTTAGTTAACTAGGATCTAAATCATACGTAAAATATCATAATCATATGTGTGTAAACTATTAAAACAATATCCAATATTTTCATTATATAAAAATTTTCAAATAAAAAAAATTCCATTCAAATTTATTCATGACATTTAAATTTTCATTTGTCATTAATTTATGCATTCTAATAACCTATGAAAAACATTTATGAGCTTGGGATGAGCACAAAAATCATAATAAGGGATATAAGGAATGAAATCGTTAGTCAAGTGATAAAATAAAAACCAATAATACCCATTTCATAAAATAATTGTTAACATTGATGGAAACATCATGTATTTGACTTGGGAAATATTTTACATATCACTATTACAATCACCCTTAAACATGGAATAACTATTTGGTCAAATTCTACCTCTAGAGCTCCCAATGCATTGGAGAGCTATAATGGGGCTCACCTATCATATCACGAGCTATAATGGGATCAACCAAACATATAATGAGCTATAATGGGCTCATCCCAACACAAATATGTCTATGAAACATATAATTTTAATAAATTATAATTAAATTATTAGACACCACTCATTCCATATATATATATATTAATAATACTTTTAAAATTTTTTTATGAGAATTTAAAAGGATTTTTAAAAGAATTTACATTAAAATTTTAATTGAATTGAGAATGAATTTAATGGAATGGATATGCTTATACACTGTCAATACACATAATAAACATAATATAAATAAATTCATCACACTAATAATTATAATACCACATAATGTATAATGTGGAAGGTTAACCCAAATATTGTAAATTGGGTTAAGAATTCTCTTACCTAAGATTATTTTCAGGTAAAATGTTATTAAAACTCAAGTATAATGGATAAAAGAGTGTTATTAATATCTTAATGAAACATATTCATGTTTTTAACACCTTATATGATCATTTTACAACATCATTTAACACATTTATTAGTAATATTTTGTTATTTACATTGTTTTGGGTGTGTTCTTTACAAGGTTTCCATGATCGGTTCATGATGGATATTTTTGTAGAATGGAAGTGAAACTCCAAAGTTGGAATATTTTTGTGTTTACCTATTTAAATAAATATAAAATATACCATTTTTCATTTTTATTTATAATGTGAGGATGATTCATAAGTTAAAATATTATTGATATTTGGTAAGGTCATTTTGGTGATTCTTCGAATATAATGAACTCATTTTGTTTTATAAATTAATAACAAGTTTAAAAAGTGATTCTATAACATATTATGAGATATAATACATATGTAATTATATTTTTAATCCATAATATTGTTTTTCATGACCAATCCTTCTGGAATTAAAAGAAATTCAAATCACATCGTCCATGATGTAGGTAAATTGGCACATCACAGACTATATTTTAATTTCTTGAACAAGTGGGAGAGGAGAGTAAGTATAAAGGTGAATGTTCAATAAACCTGGTGAAATAAATTATATGTAATATAATGTATCATTCATTCCTCTTCTATAATGGTAGGTGAGTAAAGAAGAAGAATAAAATTGAAAATGAAAAGAAAAGAATGAAAACAAAAGAGGATGCTTACCTACTGAAATATTCTCCATGAGATCCTCTTTAATACCTTTGTTTTTAGCCTTTTGGAGAGACCGGTAGGTCATGGAAGTGGTGAAGAACCTTGGGGAGGTAATTTTACAGAACATAGACAATTATCAAGGCTTTAGTAAAATCAGAAGAAGAGGGGATTGATGGTGGTATTTATAGTGGAGAGGATAGGTTTTACGTTATTTGAATCATTAGTTTAAAAGTATTGTTCATCACTATGAATATTTTTAATTATTGAGAAAAAATAGTAATTAGATCATGTGAATTCAAACCAAGTGTTCTTACATTTTCCATTTTTTCAAAAATAGTGTATTTGATAGATAATTTAAATATACCGTATTTCACCGTATTTCCCTATTCATAATATATTCGTGTATTTCAGGAAAATCCAAAAAATTCACCATAAAATTTTTTCGACATGTATAATTCAAAAAATAGCTCCATTTTTTGAAACTAATTTTCCAAAAATGATTAATTTAATTTACAACTAAAATAATATTTTATTACTAAAATTAGAAACTTTAAAACTATACCTTATTTTATATCACCTAAAAAAAAATCAATATCTCATTATCTTATATACATAAGAAAATAATATTAACTATTCATAAGGGTCATATTACTATTAATATTACTATTCATATTGGTAGGTCACTATTCAAAAGTGTAGGCTACTATTCACAAGAAATTAAGTTTGACTTATCAGACTCCAAATAACTTACTAATCTAAAACATGTATGACCATTTTTCGAAAATAAAATCATAAAAGATACCAAATTATTTTTAAAGGCTAGTTATAACTATCTACACAAAATAATGTCTCATGAATTTTAATTTTCTTTTAAAACAATGGGGTGTTACAAAGACATAAAATTAATTTTTTTTAAAATAATTATATAAATTTATATAATTATATGAATAAAAAATTGAGTAATGATGAATTATGTATATATATATATCATGAAATATTATACAAATCATGAAGGTGTAGTGGTAAAGGTGTTTGGACTATAAGACTAGGGTGAGAGGTTCAATTCCATGCACAAGAAAAGAGAAGGGTATAAAGAGAAATGATAAGGGTGTTTAAATCATGATAATGTCTCTGGGAGTGAGTAAGGTTCTTTTATGGGCATTCTAGGGGAACATAGAGTTGATAAAGGGATTAAATCACTTAGAAAAGGGCGGTTGGGTTGAATGAAACTTTAATAAAAATATATTTTTGAATTTTAGTAGAGTTAAAAAGGAACCGATAAAGGTAGCCTTTATCGGTTGTATGGTTAGTACATATAAATGTCACATTATATTAAGGGTTTTTTTTATTACATTTCTTTTAGGAATTAAAAAAAAAACTCATTTTTTGTTATTTTAAAAGAAGGGTTTGCAGTAGTGATTGATGCATCCAAGGATTTTCATTTTGATCAGCATGATGTAAATACTACTTTATATCATGGATATTTAGAGGTGGATGTCTATTTATAATTTCAAGAGGTATATGTTGAGTCATAAAATGAAGACCTGATATTAAAACTCTAGACGAGATTATATGGGTTAAAACATACACCAAGGTAGTGGAACAAGAAGTTTGATGCATTCATGGAAAAAATGCATACAAATGGCGTGGCATGGATCAATGATGTTATTATAACTAAGAATATGATTTTAGATACTCAGATAAAATTTTTGGGAAACATGACGAACTTGAATAGAAAATCTGAAACTCCCTTAATAGTGATTAAAGTATCCTTGAGTTCCACAATTTTATAGAATCACCACCTCAAAATCTATAACCATCCAAGATCACAATGATAAATGAGGTGCATTAATTTTTTTTTCAAAATTTAGTAGAAATATTTTTTCACACCCAATCCCAATATCATTAATGAACCATTTATGTTACAAATAATTACCATATATGAGAAATAATATAAAAATGATAAATATATATTAAACATGTTATTATTGTGTATAGTTCTTCAACATAAAAAAATCTAGTTACATGCAATGTAGATTTATTCTATATATTATTTAGCAAAGTGAAGTGCAATGTGTTGTATTTGTTGTCAATTATGTATGTTATTGTCAAAAGGTGACATGGAATGGATGAAGGTCAAGGAGCGTCAAGATGTGAATGTCAAAGGATGTGATGGTGATGGTGATGAATGGAGAATGACCATGGACCATAGAGGAATGTCACTTAGGAGATTCACTATGTGACATAGGAGATGTTGGTTGAAACATTATCTAGTAATATCAGACGATTGTAGAACTGTTCTTAATGTTTCAATACTTCTATCAAGATGATACTAAGTAACACCACTTGAAGAATGAATGATGATGGAGCATCATCATTACATCAGACGATTGATGAGCTGATCTTTAAGTTCCAAGAACTTGTATCAAGTGGATACAATGTCACAACAATGTTAGAAGACCATGCATTGTCTTAACAATGCATGAGGAGACGAGGAGATCCATCCACAAGTTCTAAGTGGATAAAGTGGTGTTAATGAAGTCCATGCACTATCACTTAGTGCATGTGAATGTGAAGAAGATCCAACTTGATCTCTGATTAGATCAATGAAGAACTTTGAATAATTATGTGATTCAGGAGTTCGGTTGATGAAGAAGAAACCTTAGGAATTCACTCCTAAGTAATGAATATATGTTGGGGAGATTTGTGGAATTCTAATGAAGAAGAGAAGGGAAGAAATGAAGAAGAAGAGTTGTGGCATTTGGAATTTGAACTTGGTCACTTTGTTTTTACACAAAGGACTTCTTCTATACTTAAGCAAAAAATAAGCCACCAAGGGCCAACCTTAAGGGTTCAACCCAAGGCACATGTGGGACTAGGTAACCACGCCCAAGGGGATCCCATGGGGCCAGCCCGAGAGAGGCCGGGGCCATGTATAAGCCCCGAGGCCACGCGGTGATGAAGCCCGCGCATCCCGGGCGCCAGAGCGCGTGCCCGTGTGTGCGCATGGTGGGGCGCCAGTGGCGCGCCCGAGTGGCAGGGGTGGGCGCAAGAGCGCGCCCGTAGAGAACACGGTGCGGGGCGGCACCGTGGAGGGAGAAGATGCAATTGAGGAGGGGCGGGGAGCGCGAGTTTGTTAAAGCACGAGAAACCCGTGCGCGGATTCGATGTGGGACGCGATTAAAATCCCAGGATCAAATCCTGGCCGTCCGAGCGATCGCACGGCAGATCTCGGCCGCCTGATGCATCGCGCCGCTCGCGATCTAATCTGAGCCGCACGCCTTCATTAAACGCCGAATCTAATGGACTGCGAGTCATCTCCTACCTTGAGCTCACGCCGAAGACACCTGCAGCCACCTTCGAACTAGGCGTCTCCCCGAGGACGGTTTTTGAGATCCCGACCACCATAAATCGAGCCGAAGCATCCATGGAGTTCGTCTGAGCCATATGAACACAACCATGCAATAAAATATGCATGCACATGATGTTTGGGAGATATGGAGTTTGGCCGAGGCAAAATAAAATGCCGAGGCCACGTGGAGATCATGCTTTGCATGCATGGGCCTAAACAGAGGCCATGCACACGTTCCGCGACGCATGCATGAGAAGGAGCGAAAAATAAATGAGCCCGCGTGAAATAGAGAGTAAATTCAAGATTTGGAAAGATTTTAATGAACCGAAACTTTTGGGGATTTGGAGTTATCTCACACGGATGAACCGCCTCTCCTTTGCCTACAAAAGGATCACCCAAGGCGTTTGAGAGGCTTGCTGAGTTTTTTAAAGAAAGAAGTCCCGTGAGAGCACCTTTGCCTCACGAAGAAGAGCCTGCACGCACACTTGCGCGGAAGTACAGCCCGGAGCTCCCCTAGCTCCGTTTGGTCCCTTTCGTGCACCCCTTTCATGAAATAAGATTGAAGGTGTTCCCTGCGCGCACCCCTTGCGCGACAGGAAGAGCCCTCACTGCCAGCGAAATTGCGCGGCAGGAGGAGCATTGCGCAGCCAAGGTGTTTCACGGCTTGCACGCCCCGCGGCCAGTGCACCTTGCACGCCCTTGTGCACCAAGGACCTTGCACGCCACCTTGTCCTTTGAGGCCTGTGCGCCCGTGGCTCTTGTGCAGTCTTGCACACTGCCTTGTGCACCCGAGTGTGCCTTTATTTGATATTCGGGCAGTGGGTGTGCAAAGGAGGAAGACCCAAGGCTTAGCCCTGTTTGTGCACCAAGTGAAGACATACACCATTTATGGGTGCAAAGTGAACAAGAAGGCCAAGGCCATACCTTGTGTGTGTGCCAAATTGAAGAAAACACTTTGTGTGTGCATTTGAAGAAGAGGTCATAGCCCTTATTTGGGAAAAGTGAAAGTGGGTGTGTGCTAAGAAAGTGAAGGACCTACGGGTTAAGTGTGTGCAAGAAAAGGAGGAAGGCCGTAGGAATTTTTGTGTGCAAAAAGACAAATAGGCCGAACCTTTGTGTGTGTTCAAAATGAAGTGTACCCACTAAGAAGAAGAAGTGGAAGAATCTCACACTAAAGTAGAACACACTTTTAAGTGTGTAGACAAAAAGAACAAAGAGTGTGAAAGAGGAAGTTGGTGTGTGTGCTTAAGGAGTTATTACCCTTTGTGGGTTTATTTCACCAAGAGAAGAAGAAAGGGAGTTCATGCTTGCATGCATGCACGTGCACACGTGAACACGTTGAATCTGCTTGTGTGCATTTGAGGAGTCCAAGACCAAGAGTTCTTGAAGATTTTTAGAAGCCATGCAATCAGTGCATGAAGATGTAGAGTTACCATGCACTTAGTGCATGAAGTTGTTCTGTAGCCAGACTGAAGCCAGACTGATGTTAGAGATATCAGTTGTCTGAATTTTCAGTGATTGAGAAGAGCCTGATCAACAGAAGTGATCAGAAGTTGCTGAGCAAGACCAACAGTCCTTTTCAGAGGCTGTTGAAGATTCTTGAAGAGAGAGGCCATGTCATCCTTATAAAAAGGAGATAAATCCTGAGCAAGACGAGGAGTCATGTTCATCACATGTGAGTAGAACTAGAGAGCAAGGCCAGCAGTCTTTATCCCAGACTGCTGATGATACTTGAAGAAGCTTAAAGTGAAGAAGAGCTACTCGTGTGACTCGAGGATCCAGGAGAAGCCCCCTATGAGACTCAGGGTGGAAGAAGTCTTCAGTGGGATTCTGGAGTAGGCCAGTGGGACTCTGGTAACACTGTGGGATGTAGTATAAAGACCCTCCTGTGGGACTCAGGAGAGATACAGTGGGACTCTGTATCGACCATTGTAATACTAACAGATTATAATGGGAGAAACCATGTTGGGGCGTATAACCAACATGGAAAGGACGTAGGCCTTTGGTGCCAAACCTTGTAAATCCTTGTGTCCCGTGCCTTTACATTTACTGCATCACTCAAGGAAAGGCTGAGAGATACAAGAAGAGTGGATCGAGGCCTTAACAAGCCATAGAGGTTTAATTGATAAAGAATCAATTAGTAAAAAGTTTTAAAGGATCACTGATTCACCCCTCCCCCTCTCCGTGATCACACTGATCTAGGCACTTCAATTGGTATCAAAGGGAGGTTACCTCTAAAAGATCCAAGGGAAAGTCTTTATGAAGTGCATATTTGAGGAAATGAGCGACCAACCTCAAATGGAGATATCTGCCAAGACTCAGAAAAATAGAATGAATAAACAGGCCAAGAAGATGAAGAAAGCCAGTCCTAGCTGTGATGAAGTTGGAATAATGAATGATCTTCAAAATGAAATCGAATATCTTCAGAAGACAGTCCCCAAGGAAGTGGCAATGTGTATAGCTACATGAATCCTTGATCTTCAAGAAGAAAAATTACAGCTAGAAGAAGAAGCCAATGCAATGGAAGATCAGTTGGATAAAATGGTTGGCGTAACCAACACTCTCAGAGAGCTGGTGAAGGCTAAAGATGAAACAGTATCACTTTTCAATGAAAGATATGAAGACACTACTGAAGAATTGCAAAGAAGCCTTTCTGAGAAAGAATTCTTTAAGACCATGGTCAAAGATGTTTTCCATGTACTGGAAAAGAGTCACAAAGTTTAAATGAATGTCAGAGATGCTCAACTTGAAGACAAAGTGAACAGGGTGAAGGAGCTTGACAATTCATTACAAGAAATGGAGAAGGTGCATGAAGACCAGTTAGAACAGCTGAAAGAAAATTGGGAAGGAAGGCTATGAACTGTTGAGGATGATAAGAACTCCCTTAACATGAAATGCTTAGAACTGGAGGTGATATTGAAAAATCAGCAATCACCCAAAGCCAAATCCTCCCAGTCAGCTGAAAGGAGAAATGTTGATACTCAAGTATGCATTGAGGAGGATGATTCTAAAAGAAAGACATCCTCTAATAAAAGGGAAAAAACTTCTAAAAAGAAGGTACCATCCATCCCATCTTGTACTCATGTTTCTAAATGTGTTTCCAAAAAAAGTGCAGGATGGAAGAATAACTCCAAACAAGTATGGATGAAGACAATGAAGAAAGAGAGCTCTCCTGAAACAACACAACAAGTCAAGAGAAGTACCCAACAATCAGAAGGACTGGAGAGGTCAAGATTTGTGGGTCAGTGTTGGTGTTGTAATAAGTATGGGCACTGTGCAAAGGATTGTTGGTACAATCCACTGAATGTCAAAGCACAAAGGAAGCCCATGCCAAGGGGGAGCAAGCCAGAAGAAAAGAAGTAGCATCCACAGGTCCATAAGCATCTGTTTACTGCAAATAGATTTGGATTACTTGAAAACATCTGGGATTATTGCAAAAGTGGTCAAGAAGATACATGTCAATCAACAACTGTATCCAGAGCTCAAAAGAAGAAAAGATCACAGAAACTGGCTCAGAAAGAATCCTTGGGAAGCAAGCAGAAGAAAGCTGAAAAAGCTCCCAATAAGATTTTATCAAAGGAAAAGAAGTCCTTGGAGTCTAAATCCAAGAAGGGTGATGCATCCAGAAGGACCACCAAGAAAACATGCTTCTACTGTGGAAAGAAAGGACACACCATGGATCTTTGTGAACAAGCCATGGAACTGAATAGAAGCAGACTGGACTCAAAAAGACAATCAATCCAGAAGAAGTAGAAGGGATTGATTGAAAATAAGTTTCCTAAGAAAGGTAGGTTAACAGTATCAAAAGAACCATGTGGAATTTCCAAAACTGAGGCCACACTTCCAAGTGACATACTAGTCATATGGCATAATCAGTTGCAACTTGCCAGAGATCTGCAAAGAGATGAAGATGAGGTTCTGGTAATTACTAAGGCAAAAGGGAAGAAGAAGATTTCACATGAAGATGTGTTTAGATCCACACCAGCACAAACATCATTGAAGATCAAATGTGCAAGTGTGAAGAATGGTGAAAATGGGACATCTCGGTTGAGAGAATCTTCTCAACCTTGTTGTTCACATTGATGAACCAAGGAGGTTCCATCTTATTCCCTAATCACTAGTATTTACATGTGCTAACATTGCAGGGAATTGAAGATGATGATCATTCTCAACTGGAGGATGGTTTGGACATAATTGAGTGCACCCCTTAAGGGGGATCCAATCTGGAGAAGATGATATTTTGGGATTTAATATCATCTTGAGAAATGTGAAGGTATTCCAATCATACTTTCATTCCTTGTTTCTTAATTGTATTCATTGTGAAAATTAAGGGGGAGTATTGATTGAAGGCAAATGGATGAAAGGGGGAGCTTTATCTTTGCACTGAACTTTCTAAGGAGTTTTGTGAAGTATGTGCAGGATTTAGCAATTCATTGTTATATCTGAAACATTTCAAACCCCTTGAAGCATGATCTCACATGTATAGTGAATGTTGGATAGCATTGATAATCTTGGTTACATCACTCTTGTTTCCTACACCGGGTTAGCCCAAGTAGACTTAGAGATGATCTACTAAAGGTTCTTTGCTAAAGAGAACATGTGACATCATCCCTCTCTTAGTGCTTTTCAAGAAGATTCTATTCGAATGGAGGAAGAGATATTTTGGAGAGAGCCACACCACATCTTTGCATTTGATTGCTAATAAGGGGGAGAAAAGATTGGCACACATATTGACCCATTCATATGTGCTGAAGAAGTGTATTGACAACAAATACAAAGCAGGAGATTGAAGTGCACTGTGTTGCATTTGTTGTCAATTATGTATGTTGTTGTCAAAAGGTGACATGGAATGGATGAAGGTCAAGGAGCGTCAAGATGTGAATGTCAAAGGCTGTGATGGTGATGGTGATGAATGGAGAATGACAATGGACCATAGAGGAATGTCACTTAAGAGATTCACTAAGTGACATAGGAGATGATGGTTGAAACATTCTCTAGTAATATCAGACGATTGTAGAACTGTTCTTAATGTTTCAATACTTGTATCAAGATGACACTAAGTTACACCACTTGAAGAATGAATGATGATGGAGCATCATCATTACATCAGACTATTGATGAGCTGATCTTTAGGTTCGAAGAACTTGTATCAAGTGGATACAATGTCACAACAATGTTAGAAGACCATGCATTGTCTTAAAAATGCATGAGGAGATGAAGAGATCGATCCAAAAGTTCTAAGTGGATGAAGTGGTGTTAATGAAGTCCATGCACTATCACTTAGTGCATGTGAATGTGAAGAAGATCCAACATGATCTCTGATTAGATCAATGAAGAACATTGAATAATTATGTGATTCAGGAGTTCGGTTGATGAAGAAGAAACCTTGGGAATTCACTCCTAAGTAATGATTATATGTTGAGGAGATTTGTGGAATTCTAATGAAGAAGAGAAGGGAAGAAATGAAGAAGAAGAGTTGTGGAATTTGGCATTTGAACATGGTCACTTTGTTTTTACACAAAGGACTTGTTCTATACTTAAGAAAAAAATAAGCCACCACGGGCCAGCCTTAAGGGTTCAACCCAAGGCACATGTGGGACTAGGTAACCATGCCCAAGGGGATCCCATGGGGCCAGCCCGAGAGAGACTGGGGTCGTGTATAAGCCCCGAGGCCACATGGTGATAAAGCCCGCGTAGCCCGGGTTCCAGAGCGCGCGCCTGTGTGTGTGCATGGTGGGGCGCCAGTGGCGTGCCCGAGTAGCAGGGGTGGGCGCCAGTGGCGCGCCCGAGTGGCAGGGGTGGGCGCAAGAGCGCGCCCGCAGAGAACACGGTGCAGGGCGGCACCGTGGAGGGAGAAGATGCAATTGAGGAGAGGGGGGAGCGTGAGTTTGTTAAAGCGCGAGAAACCCGCGCGCGGATTCGATGTGGGATGCGATTAAAATCCCAGGATATAATCCCGGCCGTCCGAGCGATCGCACGGCAGATCTCGGCCGCCCGATGCATCGCGCCACTCGCGATCTAATCTGAGCCGCACGCCTTCATTAAACGCTGGATCTGACGGCCTGTGAGTCATCTCTTACCATGAGCTCAAGCTGAAGACACCTGCATCCTCCTTCAAACCAGGCGTCTCCCTGAGGACAGTTTTTGAGATCCTGGCCACCATAAATCGAGCCGAAGCATCCATGGAGTTCGTCTGAGCTGTATGAACACAACCATGCAATAAAATATGCATGCACATGATGTTTGGGAGATTTGGAGTTTGGACGAGGAAAAATAAAATGCCGAGGCCACGTGGAGATCATGCTTTGCATGCATGGGCCTAAATAGAGGCCATGCACACGTTCTGCGATGCATGAATGAGAAGGAGCGAAAAATAAATGAGCCAGCGTGAAACAGAGAGTAAATTCAAGATTTGGAAAGATTTTAAAGAACCTAAACTTTCGGGGATTTGGAGTTATCTCACATGGATGAACCGCCTCTCCTTTGCCTATAAAAGGAGCACCCGAGGCGTTTGAGAGGCTTGCTGAGTTTTTGGAAGAAAGAAGTCCCGTGAGAGCACCTTTGCCTCGCGAAGAAGAGACTGCGCGCACACTTGCGGGGCAGTACAGCCCGGAGCTCCCCTAGCTCTGTTTGGTCCCTTTCGCGCACCCATTGCGCGAAAGAATATTGAAGGTGTTCCCTGCGCGCACCCCTTGCGCGATAGGAAGAGCCCTCACTGCCAGCGAACTTGCGCGGCAGGAGGAGCCTTGCGCAGCCAAGGTGTTTCACGGCTTGCGCGCCCCGCGGCCAGTGCACCTTGCATGCCCTTGTGCACCAAGGACCTTGCGCGCCACCTTTTCCTTTGAGGCATGTGCGCCCGTGGCTGTTGTGCAGTCTTGCACAGTGCCTTGTGCACCCGAGTGTGCCTTCATTTGATATTCGGGCAGTGGGTGTGCAATGGAGGAAGACCCGAGGCTTAGCCCTGTGTGTGCACGAAGTGAAGACATACACCATTTATGGGTGCAAAGTGAACAAGAAGGCCGAGGCCATACCATGTGTGTGTGCCAAATTGAAGAACACACTTTGTGTGTGAATTTGAAGAAGAGGTCATAGCCCTTATGTGGGAAAAGTGAAAGTGGGTGTGTTCTAAGAAAGTGAAGGACCTACGGGTTACGTGTGTGAAAGAAAAGGAGGAAGGTCGTAGGAATTTTTGTGTGCAAAAAGACAAATAGGCCGAACCTTTGTGTGTGTTCAAAATGAAGTGTACACACTAAGAAGAATAAGTGGAAGACACTCACACTAAAGTATAACACACTTTTAAGTGTGTAGAAAAAAAGAACAAAGAGTGTGAAGGAGGAAGTTGGTGTGTGTGCATAAGGAGTTATTACCCTTTGTGGGTTTATTGCACCAAGAGAAGAAGAAGGGGAGTGCATGCTTTCATGCATGCATGTGCACACGTGAACAAGTTGAATATGCTTGTGTGCATTTGAGGAGTCCAAGACCAAGAGTTATTGAAGATTTTGAGAAGCCATGCAATCAGTGCATGAAGATGAAGAGTTACCATGCACTTAGTGCATGAAGTTGTTCTGTAGCCAGACTGAAGCCAGACTGAAGTTAGAGATATCCGTTGTCTGAATTTTCAGTGATTGAGAAGAGCCTGATCAACAGAAGTGATCAGAAGTTTCTGAGCAAGACCAACAGACCTTTTCAGATGTTGATGATGATTCTTGAAGAGAGATGCCATGTCATCCTTAGAAGAAGGAGATAAATCCTGAGCAAGACGAGGAGTCCTGTTCATCACAAGTGAGTAGCACTAGAGAGCAAGGCTAGCAGTCTTTATCCCAGACTGCTGAAGATACTTGAAGAAGCATAAAGTAAAGAAGAGCTACTCGTGTGACTCGAGGAGCCAGGAGAAGCCCCCTTTGAGACTCAGGGTGGAATAAGTCTTCAGTGGGATTCTGGAGCAGGCCAGTGGGACTCTGGTAACACTATGGGACGCAGTATAAAGACCCTCTTGTGGGACTCAGGAGAGATATAGTGGGACTCTGTATCGACCATTGTAATACTAACAGATTATAATGGGAGAAACCATGTTGGGGCGTATAACCAACATGGTAAGGACGTAGGCCTTTGGTGCCGAACCTTGTAAATCCTTGTGTCCTGTGCCTTTACATTTACTGCATCACTCGAGGAAAGGCTGAGAGATACAAGAAGAGTGGATCGAGGCCTTAACAAGCCATAGAGGATTAATTGATAAAGAATCTATTAGTAAAAAGTTTTAAAGGATCACTGATTCACCCCCTCCCCCTCTCAGTGATCACACTGATCTAGGCACTTCACAAATCCATATATACTATTACAATTTAACACTATGTATCATTAGATAATATGAAATGAGTATTTCATGTTTGATATTTTGTACTTGTTTATTTAAAAGTTAAATTTGAAATTAATTATTATTTTTAGTATAATAATAATTCATATGGTAGTGTATAAATACAAAGACATTATAAAATGTGTTGAATTATGTGCATACTGATTATTGAATAACTAAATCAAAGGGTATGACATGGAAAATAAGATTGTATTTTTATTTCGAAGATGAAATTCTAATGAATAAATTGGAACCAAAAACAAAAAATATAATAGAATATTTTACCTTAGTTATTTTAATAAGAAATATTTATTTCATAAAGTATAAATTTTCTATTATATAAAATAAAATAAAACTACATAATGTTTATAAAAAATTTTTGGAAAAAAGAATCCACAAAAAATCATTGTATCAAGAAACTTTAATTAACATTTTTTTAACATTTAATCAATTTGGATTTGGTTTCTATAAAAATTTAATAATAAAAATTATAGAATATAACTTGAAAAATAAAAAAGTAATCTAAGAAAATATATATTAATTTTTAATATAATTAGTGTATTTTTTTTCTATTAATCTTAAAGAAGTTTTAATTAAAATTTCAATTAATAAAAAGGGGTATAAAACAATATATCAATAAGTAGAATGAAAATAATTTTGTAGAAAAAATATATTTAGTCATGAAATGGAATTTAATGTCTAGACTTTATAATATTATATAAGTTAGAACATTATATTAAAGATTCAATGATTTTATAGAAAAGTAAAATCATTTAAAAATTGAAGGGGAAATAATTTACGTTTGTTAAATTTTTATAAAAATTTAAAACTTCGTGAATATAATAATTACCAATAAAAATCTATTGATCTCAAATCTCATATAATTGTAGATATTAAATATTAATGGAGTCAAATATTCAGTCTAATGTGACAATGATATTGGATTATTAATTTTTGGATGATGATAGTGTTGTTAAACCGAAATTTTCAAACATGAATATGAAAATATATCATCAATTACTAATTATATTATAATGTGATGTTTTTTATATTTTAGAACTGAATATAATGAACATGAATAATCAATTAGATGATTATTAGTTATAAATACTGTATACATACAATTTTTATAGAATAAATCATTGGGATTTGAATGTTACCACAAATGGAAGGCTATAATTGAACATCAGTTACATCCCATATAGGGTGGTAGTAAACTTTATAGAATTTGTAAGAAAATATTTGAAAAATAAAAAAATGAAATAAGTATTAATGTTTTTGATATTTTTGATAACAAATGGAATATTGATATTTAATATATCATGCAACTAATTAAGTTTGAATGAAACAGTAGTGCCATTAATGTATTGTTTGGAAATGAGTTTTCATTCAAGATATAGCTCAATTTTATGGGGTAAGAATCATGGATTATATAGTTTATGAATACACATATAACAATGTTTTTGTTGTTCCATTCCATGTAAAAAATAAATAAACAAACTATTCATATAAATAATGACCAAATATGAAAAAATATGAAATTTTTAATTAAATAATGAAAAAATATAAACCATAATAAAAATTATTATTAACAGAAAATATAAATAATGAATAAATATAAACAATTATATTTATGTTAAATATATTTGTTTGTTAATAAAAAAATATTTTTGAAAACATATAAAAATTTATGGACATATTTAAAAAAAATATTAACCTGTATGGACCAATTAAATTAAAGATAATAGTAATGTACCATGAAACCATCCCATTAGAGATACCATAATGTGGGGAGTGTGATAATGAACCACAATTCCTACCTCCAATAGGCCATGTGTAGGAGACTAGCATTGAGGGTATGAATGTATAATGAAATGTGAGGAATTTCCCTCAATAATAATATATGATCAAGAGATAAAATGAATAATCCAAAAGAAACACCATGACATAATATATAATTAAACCAAAACCATCTCGTATGGAATTTAGAAATTTAACTGATACAGTTTAAAGTCAATAAACGAAAATTGCCAAATGAAAAACTAAATATGTGATATGGAAACTACCCAAAAATATCTAAGCTAATACTCTACAGTACGGTCCATGTAATCCTCATGGAAAACTGAAAATTAGTTTATATTCCTAAGAAGATCATACAATTAAACATAGTAGGAAAAGTAATGTCTCTCATTCAGTAGTGAAAGAATAATATTAATTTACCCATGAGAAAATAACTGAATAAAAAACACATCAATAGGTCAACTTTCAATCCCAACCTCACAAAGTAATTTTCAAAAAATATTTCAAGCCAAGTATAACAATCTACTATGAATAATATCGAGAATGGGTACATCATACCTTTTCCAAATAGTTTCCCACTCTCAAACCAAAACATCTTGTGTCTTGGTTATCCCATATCTTCTGAATAACACATAACACCGCCCCACAAGCATGGTCACAAAACATCATGCAAACAGATACTTGGGACACTACCCCACATCAAAATCACATCTCATCTCACCTGAAGAAAGCTAGACCATCACATCACAACCACAACCATAACCATATTAGAAGCATATTTTGAACATGAAGGAGATCAACTTCATTCCCACCTCCAACCGTGAATTTCCCCCACTGCAAGTTTACCTAGAACATGGTCATATCACCATCTTACTCAACAAAACCTAGTTCATCACCCTTATACACAGTCATATCACCCTCTCACCTGAATACACCTAGCCCATCATGTAGTGCACAAATAGAACTGTTGACATCACAACCTGTGTATATCTTCTCACCTGAAAGATAGATTGCAAAAGGGCGTGTAACCATATGTCAATACACATAATAGGGATATTGGGAAAAGCACCTTCTGTGTAAATATATGGGGTAGACACATAATGGGTGATGAAAGAGGGGTACATATAGAAATGAAAAGGAATGTATATAAAAATATCCATACAAAAGGCAAAGCTATGGGTTGACAACAAAATAATATCCAACTCCCAATATCCATATTTTCTCTACCATCTTTAACTGCATAAAACCACACAATCCACAAGCGACATATCACATTTACAACCAATTCCTATATCTATCCCATTTTTTCACATGGAAGAATCAATAAAATTTAACCACACATCCCATCATTTATTTTTTCATTAATCATTTCAATACATTATCCAAACTAAACCCTATTGACATCAAACATTATTAAGTAGTTACTCCATCAATACCTTTGAATATAGAGAAATAGAACCACACATCACCATAAGATCATCATCCCCATCATACTATCACTTTGTCACCCCAAAATCACGACTAACAAACCACAACCACCACACCACAAAAGAATGACCAAACAACCCTCACCTCATTGACAAAAAAGAATGACAAAAAAGACATAAATTACCACACACCACATCCCAACCACGCATAACCAACCCTCAAGTATGAGCACAAATAAAAACACATCAATGAAATTTTAACAGATTTATATAATTGTGTTTTATCTCATTTCACTTTATTTTATGGTTGTTTTCATACAAACCATAAATGCATGGAAAAAATTTTATTCACCAAGTATAATTGGTTAACCAGGTTCCATGTTTGGGTGATATTAATAAAATATCTAGAAAGGATTCCATATCAAAGAAACTATAATGCAAGGAATGGCTCCCAACAGTATTTATTTTCAGTGGGGGAATTCGGGCCACACAAACACAAGATGAATTTAAGTTAAAATATATAAAATCATGTGAATTATTCGCCCTAACCCATCGAATTTAAATTATCCAATTATTTATATTTAATTAATCTATAACAACCATCTCTCATCTATAAAAACCAATAAACCCCAACTTTATGATACACAATAGTTATAAAGGAGGGATTTCTTAACTGAAATAATCTTTTTGATATGGATAAACACCATAGAGAGAAGAATAAACACCAAAAAATCAAAAATGCCTGAAAAAACTGAAGGATCAAACCACACCACATCATGGGTTATAAAAAAATAAATCCAACTCTCAAATAAAATAAAAACTACACCACTATAGTGGATCCTATAGATAAGAATTAGGGAAAATCATGACGAAGAGAAGGGATTACCAATGATTTCCAATGAGACTCCACCAGAACCAATGAATCAAATAAAGAGAAAGAGGGAGAGAATATATTGTTGGGGGGAATTTATGTCATTTTGAATGGGAGAGGGAGAGACATATAGTTGAATAATAAAAATCTGCAAAAATCGTTATAAAATAACATGGATCCTATAAATTTCATGTCCTGTATTCCATTCACGATGTGTAATTCAAGGAATTTCCAAAATTTCAAAATATCACTAAAATTTATGTCTCATAAACCATTATTTAATTACATTTTGTGAATTAATTTCAATACATTAATACATTTCATGGGTTCACCCTTATCCACATATAATCGATGAATCTAGCTGGATAGACAAGCTTTGAATAATCATTTCATGTCATGTAAAGTATTCATGATATGAATATACTAAAATAACTATTTTGTGCCTCCAAACACTAAAAAACCTCTTAAAGGCTACTATAAAACACCTAAAATTCCAAAAACTAGCAATACAATTAACTATGAAGTCATAGACCATTACAAAATAGGGTAAAAATATGAAAAATATGGGAATATATGAACCTGTATATTGATTTTGAATAAGTTATAAAAAAATGAACAAAAACTCCAAAAATCATAAATAATAGTTACCTTTATGAATAAACAACAGTACCTGTATGGAAGAATATGCACCTTTATGAAAATATATGAATTTTTTTAAAAAGTATGAACCTATAAAAACACCAAAATCACCATTTCAACAACACTAAAATGACATCCACCATGGGATTCACTTTGTATTTTTTAAATCCCAAAGAGATAATAATTAATTATAAAACCAATATCCCCAACAATACATTCAAAAAAACCTCTAAAACATCATAAATCTAATCCAAACCCTCTTATAATAAAAAAAATTCAATTTTTTTTGAAATGAGTTCAAATTGGGGTTTTATATCCACACTATGTTTTGATGATATGTTTAATACTAACTCTTCATATTCATATTTAAATTTAATATTGAAATATCAATAATTTTAAAATATTATAAATATCACCAAATGTATATAGAATATGATTTCATATCGGTTTAGAAAAAATTCCAAATTATATATGGATAAAAATTATTTTAGAGGTTTTTATTTTTTAAAAATAAACATGATTTAGAAATTTATAAACATACGTAAATATCTTTCTTCCTGATAAAAAAAATGAAGTGACATTAAACTTGTAAATTTATTTTTATACTTTCCAGGTATTTCAATGAAAGTAAAAATAAATGAAATCTTATGTATAAAAGCCTCAGATATATAAAACCACACAAAATCAAATCTATATTATAATGAAAAGTAATGATTATTTTATCAAAAATAAAAATTATAATGAATTGGATATATAAATGTTGGATTCAAAGTTTATAATAGTGACATAGCTAATGATTTTGAAATATAAATATAGGATTCATGGGTTAGGATAGTTATATATGATGAAATTAATTTAATAAATGTTTTGTGGAGTTTGATTAAATTATCCAACAAATTTTTTATGATGAATTTTTTGGTTACGATGGTGATATGGCTCAAGAATATATGGAGGCATTTTTTTAAACAAAAATTCCTAAATATGAAATTTTTTAGTACATTAGATTATTCTTATATTTTTTTGGGATACGATAATTTGGTGAAGAAAAATTATTTGATACAAATCGGCCTATAAAATCTTTTCTAAAGGAGGGAAAGTATTCCCTTATTTGTGAGAATAATCCAGAATATATCCCTCAATCATCGGTAGATTAAGAATAAAAATACTAATATGGATAGGAATAATTATCTATGTGAAAAAAATATCATACTTATCATTATTTGGAAAAACTAGATGGAATCATTCAAGCACTAGTGTCTCATGATGATTCAGTGTTCTATATGGAGTTCCTATGATTGTAAATTTATATGTTGTATTTTATTCAGAATAAATAGTATAATCTATAAAATAATCAAAGTATAATGTACATAATTTAAATCAGAAAAATTTTATTATGTCAAAATTCTAAAAAAACACCCCAGGTAGAGTAGAATAAGAAAATATATAATATTAGGAAAAAAGCATATAAGAATAGAGTTGAAATAATTTTAGATCAAAATTTTTCTATAAAAGTAACATTAGTTAAAAAATGTAAAAAATCAAAACAATATTATGAAGATGAATAAATAAGTAAAGGGAAATTTAGTTTCAATGTGTGATGTAAATGGTACTTCAGCATGAGGTAAACGAGGAGGTTGTATGTGGAGGCATAGGTGGAGGTGAGATATAGAGGTTACAATCTGTATTCTCACATAACATTGAGTGTTTTTTAGAGGTTTTCGTATTAAGATGGGGGATAAGTTTGTATAGTCTATATAATTGTGATGATGTAGGGGATTAAATTTGTATGAAACATAATTGAATATGAAGGGGTGATATTGAATGAGATGTGGTATCTGCAGAGGGAAAAAAATGTGACAATGCTATGTGCTAGAGATCATGGATATGGAAGAAGGGGCATACAGTATGTAAAATTTGAGGTTTGAATAATGATTTTGGAATATAGGGAATACAAATTTTGGGAAGGGATCAAGGGTCAAGATGGGAAGGTTGAATAATGAGGGGATGTATGAAGAATTCATAATTTTGAGAGGGATTGAAGGGTAGAAATATGGAGGAGGAATAATAAGAAGATATATGGATCAAGGGAAAAACATGAATGAAGAATTGTTTTGGAAGAGACACGTGGCATTAAAAAAATCAAATCGTATAAATTATTAATTTTTTTAAATATCCATCTTAATAATTTTAGAAATTTAAATTAATTTACAATATTCAAATTGATCTAAAATTATCAACTCTTTTATATAATTTTAATACTAAAGTATTTATTAAATTTATTTAAAAATAACTTGAATAAAATATTCATGAATTTAATTTTTTTTCATTCAAACATATTTATTTTAAAATAACATGAATAAAAATTTTAAAATTAAAATTTTGGATATTTAAAATAAATAATTTTTTATTAATGTTTAGATACATAAATTATTAAAAATTATTCAATGCAATATCTTTTTTTAAATTTTTATTGTTGTTTTATTATAAAATACTATGTTTATTTTATGTTAATGTTTTTAATTTTAAATAAATATGTTGAGTATCAAAAATTTTTAAAAAATAATTTTTTTTAATAAATTAAGTTGACTGAATTTTTAAAATAAAATTTTATTGTTATATGTTTTTAATATATTTTATTTATTGTGTTTACAAATATTCTCCCTAGATCCAGTGTTACCCAGTTTTCTTAGTCACATTTATTTCATGATTAATCTATTTCGTTCATTTTATTTGTGAAACTTAATATATCATAAAATTCCCATATATTATATCAATTTTTTCCAAATATTACTGTCAAATTATTTCATTTTTAGGATTCCTCTTAGTAAATTAGATTAAATTATTTATTAAAAATCTATTCATATTCCAAAAAATATAAGTACACATTAAATTAAAATGATATTATCTTTTATCGTATGAAAGTATTTAGTTAAACCATATAAAAATAACTATAAATTCAATTAATTAAAAAAAATTATTAACAATAAATTATTACATAAAAAATTAGTTTTCCACAAAGGAACAAATTTATTTAATATTTTGAAAATTGTAATATTTTTTAAATACTTTTTTATTTTATTCTCCTTATATTAACTCAATCACATTAAATATTGAAATACTTATTCGATTACTTTAAAACAATTACCATCATTACCACCTCTTGATTTTCATTTCTAATAACTAGTTAATTAATAATATATATAGTCATAAAATAATATATGTAATCATAATATATGAAATAATAAAATAAAATCAGAGTCCAATAATACAAATTAAGTGTAAACATATATAAATATATTATAAAATTGAGCTTCAATGTAAGATTAAAATTTAAATAAATTTAGAAACAATAAATTTTAATTTGATCATGTTGACATCAGAATAAAATTTTCATTGAAAACAATTATTAATGCATAAGAATCCACATAAACAACACTATATTGTCATGGTTAATCATTATCATCACATCCCTGAAGAAAATTTATATCTGAATATATTATTTGATATATAAGCATAAGAAATGTATAATTAGTGAGGTAAGAAAAGAATAAGCACAATCAGAATAATTTTATGATAATTAAAGGAATATGAACTATAAATATATAAAGGGAACAAGCACTAAAATTTCAGTATTTATCCATGTGTAATCATATTATTGAATAAGAAAACACACATTAAATATTATATTTTGTTTCTTGTCTATTTTTATGCTTATAATTATTACACATATTTTTCCTATCAAAAATGGAACAAGTAAATAAATTTTATATTTTTAAAAACATATAAAGATGAACTTTGTTACATAATATTATGATTCTACTTAAATGAGTATATTATAGTGTTTTCTATTTGTGTATAAATATCCAAATGTATTTGTTTGAATTAGTAGTTGTATATTACAATAGAAGAATTTATATATGTATTATAGTATTTATAGAAGAATATGTATAAGAAAATCATAATCAAAGAATAAGAATTCGAATTAGACTAATAATTCTAAAAATGTATATATATTTTAGCGTCTTTATAAACATAAGAAGAAACATAATCATATAGTTAGACATATTGAATATTATGTGTTTATTTCAGTATTTAAGTAAAAAAACATTTATATATTCATAAGAAAAAGGAAGTATATTTTTTGGAAATAATTATGTATATATTATTTAAAATTTTATACATATTATTGTATTTGTATAAGAATAATGTTGAGAACAAGAATAATCACATGTTTATGAATAATAATGAGCATATTCATGATTCAAATCAAGATGTTTATGTATTTAATTTCATTAATAGAATAAATAAAATAATGTGAATAGAAATAAGTAATAGAATATTCTAGTATTGATGAAGAGTATAAAAAAATGAATATACGAGAAATTCATAAACAAAAAATAGTTCGAAAGGGGATCTTGACCAAATTTAAATCACAAATAATTGATACTTTATATTTTATATGTATACTGAAGAAATATTAATCATAACTTACTAATACAAAATAAATTAATAGATATTTAGAAATCACAGTTATCTCATAAATAGAGATGTATAGAATTTGTACCTGGAAGGAAAAACTGAATCCCATTTTTTTGGACTACATTTTATTTATAATAGAATAAGATGAAAAAGGGATATTGAATATCATGGATTCATAAGCTCTAAAATCCAAAAGAATTTCTATATTTCTAGTTTCACTGGAATCATAATCATAAAAATATTACATAATTTGCTTTTAAAATAAGTAATATATTAACAGATCAAACAATATTCTATATTGAAATTTAATTCAAAGAACACAAGATTCCATATTATAATTTAATTTCAAATTCCATATTAGAAAAAATAAATTTTCATATTGGATTATATATTTAATACATTAGGATGAAATCGTAAATACATCATATAATGTTTGATTCTAAAAAGGTAGATTGATTAGAGAAATAACTAATAATAATTCTGGAAATTATATATGACAAGAATATTTTTGGGAATAAATTACTAACTAAATTTTAAATAATATAAATCTAAAAATAATAATTATTTTTTTGATTAAAAATTTAAAAGTATAGAATATTCAAAGGTTTATTAAACACAAAATAATAACAAAATTCATTGATCGTATCAATATATATAAGATGATTTTTCATATCCAAATATTTCTATATTCAATCCATTTTTAGTTTCCCAATTTGAGAATATTTTACATGAACATTAAGATATTATTTTTTGGTATAATAAATTTTGGTTAAAAACTTTTTATATATCATAAAAAAATTTTCCATCATTTTTATCATATTTCACCCTCAAAATGTGAATTGAATTATGTTTGTAAATAGTTTTTTAGACATATTTGTAAAAACAAAAAAAAAAACCTAGATGCATTGAATAATATCAAAGCCAAAGGATTTTAAAAAACTATCAACTTGTTCTAATGAAGATGAAAATATTGAGAATTACTAACCCACAGTGGGATGATAATTATATATATATATATTTGTATGGATTCGAGTGCAATCAATCAATGGTTGAGGTTAATCTTTAGTTAGTTTATCCTTCAATTTCTTGTTGAAATTATCCCCTTGGTGTATTAGTAGTACTATAAATGATGGATTAACAAAAAATTTTAGAATATATAAATATAACAGTAAAAATAAATATGAAAATTATTTCATGAAAAAAAACTAAAATTATACTTAAATGGGAATGATAAAATGATCCAGAATCCCGGATCAATAATCAACTGACTAGATACATTTCCATTTCCATTATTAGAGACAACAACAACATTAGTTTGACATCAAAAAAATCAACTAGAATAGCGAAGCCTCGATTCCCAGAATTACACATATCATGAGACATTTGGGAAAATCTTTGGCATGAAAAAATTCCAATTATATAAATAATTATTTGGTGAGCGAGTATATTAATGAAAATACATATAAAATAATGGCATATTAAATATTACTTCAATAGATTCACTTTAACTTTTTCGTATAATTTAGGATGTAATTTCTCTCTTTCTATAGAAAATTCCTACTATGAAATCTTGAATATCACCCTTTATTGTATCCAATTTTTTTTATAGAATCAATCTCAAAAACCATCATTTTCCTCTTTTTCATAATAATAGAGAATGAAATTATTTATCTATGTTGGAATACATAAAATAAATACATACCAGCATATTTTTTCATAAATAATATATTATTTATTAAGATCCCATCCCACTAACAAAAGAGCCAGAAAACAACTCCACCAAGAAAAATCATCCTCAAGATTAATGAAGGACAGAAACTAAAGCATCATGATTCTTGGTATCTAAAAAAACCGAAAAATGTCATCATGTATTTTTAAATCACTCAAATAATGTAAAATTTTGTTGATAAAATAGTATTATTTCATGATTAAAATTAAAATATAAAATTAAAATATAATTTTAATAGGGACGATTTGATAAGAATTAAAACACTAGTATGATATTAATAGCTAGGAATATGTAACATATATTGAAACATGATGATAGAAAAATATTTTTTCATATAAATAGTTAACAAAAAACAGAATATTATATGTATTTATATTTCATTCAAAAATATTGAAATGGAAAATGAAATTAAACTATGAGTATAAAATCAATACAAAATCCCAACTACATAGTGAATTAATTTATAAAAATTGTGTATATATTTCGTGAAATGTGCATTGTTAATATAACATCACAACTATATGAATTGTTAGTCCTGTTTCATAGATTGATGTTGTTGAAGAACTCCTAAAACATATTTGAAAATAATGAATTGATAAATAATTAAGATTACTAATATAACATTAAATATAAAATAAAATTTATCAATGTATAAGAAGATAGGGAAGAAAGAAAAATTAGATTATAAATGGAAAAAGTAAATGGAACAATATGAGAGTACATGGAGTGAAATTAATGAAATCCTATTAACCATAAAAGTATATAACGTTCTCAGATTTAATATATATATATATATACATTATTTAATGATAATTACTTATTTTTAATTTAACAATGTTTATTAACAAAAATCATTGAAACGAGAGGTATTGTTTTAGATACCAGAAATAACTATATTAATATTTACTGGTTTAAACATAACTATAGTAACCAAAAAATAATTAATATTAGACATGATATTATTTAATATGAAACATAATAAAATATAATATTAAACTTATATAGTATTTGATATGAAACATAATATTATTTAATTAAAATGAATTGAATAATTGCAATATAACAATAATAAAAATCAATAAATTAATGAAAAAAATAACTACAATAAATTCCAAATTATTTGAAAAAATAATATCATAAGAAATATTGTGGATTAAAAAAATCCTTCAATAGATTTATATGATCTTAAATTTTCTCATTATTTTAATCCTTTATAAGTGGCTTTCATATATATTTTTGAAATTTTTTTTAATTTTTTTTAATAATTATATAATTATGAATAATATATTCAATGTTTTAAAAAGAATATACCAAACCAATTTATAAATAATTATAAAACAAAAATCAATAATGATGAATGAGATAAAATATTAGAGTGATGCCCATGTAAATTGGAATTAGGCTTCTAATTATTCATCAAAATTCTTATAATATATTTGTTCTTATAGAATTGAATAATTAATTTCTTCAATGTAATTTTTTTTAGAAAATATGTATATATCATAGGTCCTCCTACTATAGAATATGTATTTCTCATAACATTTGGATGAATTTAGAGTTTTTATAAAAAACAACCACCACACAAATGGTTACAAAATATATTGAATAAAATATTAATTTTATATTTTAATAAGCTATTGTAGATAATTATAAAAATAAACTATTAATTCTTATAATATTGAAAATTTTCATTTTGATAATACATACGGTGGACAATAAAGATTAAATATTTAAAAATATATATATAAAGTAAATTATTTAGTGTATTAATATTGTATCAATATACATTGAATCAATAAAAAGAATAAGTTTCATATAGGGAAAATTTAGAGAGACAATACATAAAAAACAAAAAGATGTTATATTCCAAGAAAATATATCTAGTAACCATATAGGATAAAAAATTTAAAATATATTATTATATGAGCATAGATGAGGTTCTTGTCCAAAGAATTTCAACCCTACGATAACTGAAATAAAAACAATTCTAAGGAGATATCCTTCAAACATAGTTTTTTACATTCTCTATTGTCACCCAAAATAAATCCTTTTTGGTTAATGGAAAATAATATAAACTGAAAATTTTTAAGTTTCATTAGAATGATAAAATAATCATACCAGAAATGAAGGTTTTAGGAATACAAGATTTATAAATGGATATGAAGATACTGGAATATGAAAGAAAAAAATAGTGTAAAGAATGCAATATAATCTTAAAAAATATCCGATATTTGTATTTTTGGAAACAAAATGAGTAAATGGTAAATTTGAAAAAATGGGAACAAATTGATCATACTCCAGCAGTAATGGGAATATCTAAATGAATCTCATTTATAGAGGATATAAAATTAAATTATAGATTAAATATCATGTTATGGAGATTTTTGTGGGTAAATTAAATTAGGGTACTAGTTTAGAAGAGTAACCTTATCATGGAACATAAAATGAAAAATACACAAAGAGAAGGATAATACAATTTGGATTAAGGAAACATATGAGTTTCCATTTGTTGAAATTATAGGAATGTGTGATGCCTACTAAGTCATGGTGATTTGAAAGTTGAGATAGATGAGTTGTGGGGAGGTGGGGGGAAGGGGAAGTGTTGAAAGAGAGGTTTTCAGGATATTTTTATTAGATGATTGAAGTTTTATGGTACCTTCAAAGGAATAATAATGAATATAAGGGGATGAAAAAATTTGAGGGGAAAGGTGAAAGGAGAATATGGCATGTGTATTAGAGATCCACCACCATTAGTATATATATAGATTTCAAATATTAATGATTAAAATTTAATATTTAAATCTAAAATGAATGAATTTTATTATTATTAATATACAAGTAATATATAATTTTAGTGTATTTTAATTTATAATGAATTTATTAATCCAATATTTAATTAAATCATAATGAAATAATTAAAAATATTTTTATGAATGGGTTAATAATAGTAGTTTTTTATGAACTAAATTATATAAAATAATGGAAATTAATTATACAATAAATATTTAATTGAATAGATATATTAAATTAATAGTTATGTTAATTTTATATAATTATTAACCATAAGGAATCACATAAATTTATTCAATTTTTATCATTATTAATAACCCCATTAAATGATTAAAATAATTTAATTCCCATTTTCAATAATCCAACTGAATGATTAACATTTTTTAATCATATCATAATTTGCATTCTTAAATAATTACTATTTCTATAATTGTAAACATATGTATTTTTATTTTTCATGAATGCACCATTTAAGAATAGTTTATTATGAATTTTTTAAACAAGTATAATTAATGTTATCGATGATAATTCACAATGATATAGATGTTTAAAATGACAATTTCATTTTTTTGCTGCAAAAAAGAAAAAAAAAGATTACTATACAAAATGGATCTAGAATACGAAGAATTTTATAGTATAAATTATCAATTCAAATTCTAATTATAAAATTACAATAAAATTTGGAAGCATACTTTTTTATTTAAACTATATTTATAAATTGAAATATGTTTTTAAATATAGCCACATGATTTCTTAAGACTTTAGAAATTTATAATTATTTTCAATCTTCTGAAATTTGTTTTATATAATTTTTTTTTACTTTTTTAAAACATTTATAAAATTATTAATTTTAGGGTAATTTTATCAATTTTTAATTGACTTTTAAATTATTATTTATGAAATATAAATTTTTTTTATATGGTTTTAAAAATTTATATTTAATGATAGTAAAAAAATATTTTTTACATTGAAATCAAATTTATTATTTTTTTAATGATTTATCATTTTTAAATTTCTTAAAAAATAAATTTTTCCTAATTTTATGATTCTAGATAGAAAATATTTTTTAATATACAATTAAAAATTATTAAATTTCCATTGTTTTCAAAAAATATTAGTTAGCTATAAAAATTTACTATTTGGATAATCCTTTTTTGTCATTTTTTCCAATTTTTTATAATTTTGGATAGGTTTTCATCTGTAATACAACAGTACGCCGATAAGGGCTTAATCAATTTTTCAAAAAAAAAAACTTAGAAACCCACTTTTCAATTTCATTACAATACAAAGGTTACATGTTTTTGGGTAATCCTTACATGATATTCATAATATTTTATATTCTTTAACAAGATCACCTGAGATGATTTTGGTCTATAAAAAGTGGGATCCATTTCCTTCATGGTACCACCTGACCACTCCCCCTATCATGTCAAATCAATTTACTACAACCTAGTCTTCCACCCTCACAGTATCTCCATGATCCCAAAACCCTTTTAATAGTCAACATACATGGGGAACATCATAAAACAAAAAAATTACATGATGTGATTTAAAATGGTATTTTGGAAGAGGAAAACTATGGGTGTATGGGTTGCAGTGGATGATGGATGAAAAGTTGAATGAATTAAATGTTTTTGAGGAACCTTGGGAATTATTACCGAAGAGGGAAACTAGTAACATAATAAATCTGAATAAAAGGGTTGATCTATCCAAAATTAAACCATATAAAAATGATTATTTGAAGAATAATGATATTTAAAAACATGTTCAAGATATTTTGGAATATAGATCCATCACAAAAACCTATACTTTAACCCAATAATTTGAGAAAATAAGAAAAAAAGAGTTTTGAGAATGTTCATGGATTACCAAGCACTATGTATTTTGGTAGTGTAATAAAAATACCAAATTATAGAAATAGAAGAGATGGTTAATGAATTTCATGGAGTATAAAACTTCACAAAGAAGGATTTGAAATAAAATTTCCTCTAGGTGGGGATAAAAGTGGATGATATTTGAAAGACAATGTTCAATACCAATTAGTGGTATTACAAATAACTTTTTATTCCCTCTTGTTTGATTAAATGTCATGAAACATCTCATGCTACTGTGAATACATGAATTTGGTCTTGGATAATGAAGAGTGTTTTAGTGTTCATTGATGATAGAATGGTTTACAGTAAGGGATGGAATGAAAAAATAAATAGGGTTCATGAAATTATACTAAGATGTCATCCATTGTACTGTTTGAAAGGAAGAATATGGTTTCTTTCCTAAAGAGGTATTTTGACTATTTAGGGTATATATTTTTATGTTAAAGAGTTAACATGGATTCCAAAAACATGAGGAGGATAAATTATGGATTTATTAATGGAATCTCATGAATGTGAGAGGTTTTTAAGGATAACATGATATATTAAAATTTTATCAAGGATTATGGGAGGATTGAGAGACCCCTCATGGTCTTGATAAACAGGGGGGGTTGAAATAGATACATGAAACCAAAGTAGCATTTCACACTCTTATGATAAATATTACTACTTCCCCAGTATTATGCAAGTTAGTTTGTTACAAGGGACTTTAAGTGGTTTGTGCTACCTTTGGTTTTTGATTTGATGATATGTTAACATTGGAAGGGTGGCCTTTGGCCTATTTTAGTAATGGGTAATCTAAAAAATACTTGGGATATCATTATATGAGAAGGAACTTATGTATTTAGTTATTGAAATACATCACTAGAAAAAATATTTTATGTGAAGGTTGTTCTAGGTATACATATATTATTGGAGCCTTATACATTTTATTCGTCACATGGTAGTTTTAATTGATCATCACTGCTAGTAGGATAAGTTTCTCGGATATGTTTTTATAGTGATTTTTAGTTCAGTGAAATCTAATTGGGTTGATGTTGTTCTATTAAGGGAGATACATTGATGAGATTATATATTCATATAAATTGCATAACCTAGTTGAGAGAATATTGATGTGTAAAAAATATTTAATGAAAGATGTTGTTCCTAAGGAATTTATAGATATGTTACAATTTTGTTTTACGACAATGTCAGGATATTATTATTGAAATGCATTGATGTTCTATTATAACTAATTAGTCTTTCGAAAAGGTTCATATTTATTTCTAAATAATTATAAACATTTATTGGACTAGTGTTTCTTGATCCTTGGATTATATTGACCTAACTATTGGAGAACTATAGTACACACCACTCTCCATCTCTACCTAGGTACAATAAAAATATTGACTCACTATAGAATATTAGACCAACGATACTGATATGGAATTATAGCTGTGAAAACATGTCAAAAATATAATTGTAGTATATTAGAATTTTGTGATTTTTGTATTATGGAACCATGATATTCCTTCCACCTATTACTATAGCACGATGAACATATTTTATCTTTATTAGAACCATTACACCATTTAATTTATGAGTTGATTTCTACCCTGGGCATTATTCTGCTATTTTAACATGTAATTTATTCTACCAATTTTAGTGAAGTGATTATTACTCTACATTAGTCTAAGGCTTTATTCACAATCCATGTAATTTTATCTATCTTTTTTTCTTATTCTAATTATTTATTTTATATTTTCCACCTTTCAGTTTCATTTTTAGACCATTCATAATTTATTCCATGTAGTATATTCAATAACTATAATCAATGACTAATTTTAAAAGATCATGGATGAATTTCTAGTATTGAAAATTGGATATGGAAGAATAAATGGTGAATATTAATCACTTTGATAGAAATGACAGCAGTTACTTGAGAATAGAAAATAATGAAAATCATTATCAGAAAAAGATTCCATTTCCACTTCTAGGTGATAATCTAGTTGATATTGAGAAAATCGGGTAGGAGTTTCTAAGCCTAATGGTTCTTGGAGTTTATCACATTAGGTTATCCAAAAATGTGGTGTTCGATATTAGAGAGGGAAATAAATTTTCTAGGTTATTGAATGTTCTTGTGAATTTGTATGAGAATCATATTTCATTAAAAAAGCGCACCTTCAATCGGAATACGATTGTGTGAAAGATTGTTTATGATCATGTTAATGAATTGAACACAATAAAAAGTCAGTTTTAATTGGTGGGAATTATCCTAGATGGTTAGGTATGTGATTTTGTTTTACTATATTTATTACCTAACTATTGAGAATCCATTATAACCATTGGGTGTAGTTCCTTGAGAAATACAAATTTGGTTCTAACTTATGGGTAATACTTGATACTCAATGAGGATATTAATTAAAGAGAATATGGTAGATTATTTGATTTTAATATGAAATTGGAAAGATGAATATGATACATGAAATGAGATTATCATAGAGGATGATCAAAATCAATAGTAAATAGTTCTGACATGGAAAATGGGCATAGTTATTGCTATTGAATCTATGGGAATAAAGGATGTGTTAAAGAGTGAAGAGAAAAATAAAAGGTGCCTAAAACTAATATAAAAAACGTCACAATTCATGCATCTAACTATGTGTTACTGATGATCATGGATAATTATATATAGTCTTGGATTTTAGTCTTTGGGGAATATTTTCATTACACTTTGGAGAAGGGTTTCGTAAAAAATTATATTTATGGAAATTTTGGCACGAAATTTCTTGTTGGTGATGTACCCTTAAAAATTTATGTGGATGGGAGATTCAAGGATTAAAACTAATAGTGGGTTTTTTTGTTTTGGGTAATTTAAGGTATATCTATGTGCATAGAAGAATTCTTATTTCTATTTGGAAACATGATGATAATTTTTGTAGTTTGACACTCCCTGGTGGTGTATGGAAAATTACTATTTGATAAGAGCTTAATTTTTTTGGATATTTTTTATTTTATTCTTTGATATTACCCATAATAATTAAAGGAATACCTAGTAAATTTGTTATCATTATGACATTTTTAGTTTTTGAATTAATGTTTAAATGGCTTAAATGATGATTTGTATTAATATATTCATTATATCATTTAAATTTAGAATCCATGCATAAATTTAAATTTATTTTCACAATGATATTTCATAATTTATTGATTTTGGAAATGAATTTCTTAAAGGGATTTCATTTTTTTGGTTATTTAATTGATTTTTTAGTTTTTGTATTAAATCAATAAATTTCAATTTAGTAATTTTGTTTATAAATGGAAAAATATATTAGAGTGTGAATATCTAATTTTGAGAATTTGAGGTTTTTATTGATTGGTTTAATGAATTCGAAAATATTGTTTAAAAGGTTCAATTATAATTTCAAATTTTATTTTCATTTTTGAATTTAATTATTAAAATATCATGAACTATGAAAAAAATATGTGATGGGTAGATTAGTGAATGTTAATGAAAAAATTTATTAACCATTACTTCTCTTCTTGTGGTTGATCCAACCACTAAAAATATAATACTAGAATGGATCTACTGTACATCAAATACATGAAACCAAATGATTTCCATCTACCACAAAATAATTTTTTAGAAATGTTAAGAGGTGGACGTGCCAATTAACAATGTCTATGCGGGTGAGGTTTGGAAAATGCATTAATCTAAGACAATATAAAAACATATTGACTACCACTGAAATTCTATCTATCACAACCACATTTTGAAAACGGAATAGAGTTTCCTCACATAAAAACCAAGCGATTGTGCCATGTTTGGAGATTCAACACACACACACACAATAAACCACACATATTCTCTAGGTTGATCATCCCAATTGCCTATGTTGGCCTCTTTTACCAATGGAGATCGTAAACAAAATATTGTATAGAGGATGAATCAAATCCATTCATCGATGTTGACCTTTCCAAGGTTGATGGTAGCTGAACCCCGAAGATGATATCTTAGAATAAGAAGACCGTGAAATAATAGGGAACAAGTGTTGTCCCAAAATTTTTAAAGAAAATGTTGAATTCCATAGAACCTGAAGATACCAACCGTGGTAAAACACCGAAATCTCACCACCCATGGGAACCAAATAATTTTAGTGTTTAGCACCTACATGATTGGAGAAGATAATAAATCTTAATCTCAATGCACTCAATCAAACTGTCTTAAGATAATACCAAAGATCCCCCAAATCAGAGTTGGAGCCATGTGACGAAGATATGTTCATCCATCTAAAGCATAAGAGATCAAACTGCACTATAAATCCTAATCTCACTGGTGAAGATTCCTGGAAACCAAACACCACATGTGTCATTTTCTTGAGTTCTAAGTTGTTCCAATTGAATATGTTGTGTGCCTTACCACCAATAAATCTATGTGAGAAACTATCGTAGATTAATGTGACTATATATATGAGATCCTAAGCTTGAGAAAACCTCACCATCATGGATTAAGATGTAATGTAGCCACTTTCCTATGGAAGAAAAATCCTAAATTGGTTAAGAATAAGTCATAGAACCCTGTGAATAATTAAAATTGTGATATGTGAGGAGTTTTTTTATATTTATCCAAATAAAAAATTAAATAAATTAATTTTTATATTTTTCTTTCCCCTTTGAAAATCTAAAGCCGGTGAGATGATCCTTTCTCCACCACGTACGAGGTTTAAAGATGCTTGATGAAATTTTTAAATGTGGATAATCAACATGTTTTCTATTATGCTAGTGCCCAAATATTAAAATAAATCACATAGACAATTGTTATCAATGAAATAACTGTATATATTCCAAATTTGGAGTATTGGAATATGATAAAGTAGGGTCAAATTTCACATTTTTTATGGTTCAACATACATGGAAACTTCTTGTAGATAAAATAACTACATAGCCCAATCCACATACATGATTGGAGACATTTTTGATAATGGATAATGGTCAAAATCCCATCTTATATACAAATTCCAATGTTTGTGAATGATCACCCTCCTAGAATTAATATTCGTGTAGTACACAGTGCCCTGGAAATTCAGAAAATAGGGAAATTCTTCTCCCTATTTCCCATATCATCTCTAATGTATACTTTCCTCTCATTCCCTTGGTTTGGAATAATTGTGTAAGATGTATATCTTTGGTGATCCCCATCCACTTGGTGTCCATATACATAGGATATCTTGATCATTTCTCTTTATGGAATTATAAGGGGGTGTTTCACATTGTTTCAACAGTTCAATTATTCTCATAGGGTCTTCACCTCGAGCTAGTGAGAAACTCCTCAAGGAATATCACATGTGAGGATTTTTTTAGAATTTTTTATGTTTCTATTTTCAAATAATATGAGTTGGTATCCTTTGGTTAAGGGTAACTCTTGGGATTATGTGATTCTATCTTATTCTTAGAGGTTATTTCATCACTTTCGACTACTTATTTTTCTTCACATTTAAAAATTATTTATTTATTACTAGTTTGACACACTATCCACTTGGGAATTCCTTCACTACATATGATTTTTAACCATGTGATGACCCAAGAAATATTGATGGTATCCAAAAAAAATCCTAGTCGAGGAAAGAAAATAAAGTGATCAATGTATTTTTTTATTCCAAATAAAAATTTCCAAGATAATATAATCAATTATAATTTCATTCATTACCGAATGATGTGAAAGGGAAATTGAATAATGATTCATATGGAATTGAGGAGAGTAATTTGAGTTCAAAACAATATATTTTAAAAAATTAATTTTAAACAAATAAAATAAATTTAGTATTTTAAAATATGAATCCCATTAATTAATATTTTAACTCTTCCAGTACAATATCATCTCCTGATAAAACCCAATTTCCACATTATTGTATTTTTATTAGGTTCAAACATAATTTTTATGAGTCCCCTATGATCGGAACACATTAAACCATGTACGTTTTCTTGTGAAGTATTATTATTTTTTATTTAGTTTTGTTTTAAAAAATGGTTTCAATTGAGTAGAATTATTTCTTCTAACCTCAATGATTTTTATATTGGGGTTGAGAGAATAATGCTCACTAAACATTGAACTCTAAAAATAATTGAATAAGAGAAATAGAGTTTGAAATATTATGTTAGATAACGCTACATCCTTTGTTTATTAATAAAAAATTTTATTAGGTAGTAAAAAATGGAAGATAATATTTCTCATCTGAACAAGACATTAAGGGAAATGTGTGTAGAAAATTACAATATCAATAACCAATAATTGTAATTGAATGACCAATAGGTTTGTAAAATCAATGCAAGAATGATGGTTATTTTGTTGAAATTTAATGTCTATTTAGGTGAACAACCGAATTTAACATTATACTATTTAAAATATAATGTAATGGATTCAAAAGAAGATAATTCACCAAGACTCGAATAAGTTTGATGTCACGACCCGTCCTCGGGACTCGTGCCGTGACTACCCCAAGCCCGCCATCCATAGGCCGGGGGCTGGTGACTAGCACCAAGGCCTAAATCCCAGTAAAAAGGGAAGGCATTGCCTTTATAAAGAAAACAAACACCACAGAGCAAGCAAGCAGTAAAAGTAAACACTAAGTAATAACTGAGTACATCAGTAAGTGCAGAAAAGTAAGAGGGCCAGTATACAAACCCAAACTGAAAGTAAAGTACAACTGGAAAGGGAAAACAAAAACTGAAAGGTAATGCCGTATCATCTAGCTGTGCACTGGAAATTCCACCTGAAGGGTGGGTACATATAGCCTCCACTGCTCCTCGGGTCCAGCCGACCGCTCCGAGTACGTCCCGCCCAGTGGTCCACCTCCAGGTACCGTCCAACTCCGCAAGCCTCAACCACTATCAGCAATGTACGTCGTCTGCCACCAACACAACGTAGTGTTGGCATAGCTCGTGCAGGGGTGAGTATAAGCTACTCAGTAGGGACCCTGAGACCCCCGAAGGTCTCCAAGAATCTACAAAGGATAATCCACAAAGGAACGATACAATCGCAAAGTAACATTCGACACTGCTTAGGTATATTCCCATACAAATACCTAAGTCATCAATTGTCCTTCGGCTCCAACATCCGAGCCCGAGTACAACCCAGTCCACACAGGAAAGAAAAACGAAAATCCCCATAGGATAGCACAACATAATCCACAAAGGAAAGAAAAACAGGATTCAGATCACACAGGTATGCTTCTTTGTATGATGATAGAGATGATCAGATATTGCCACCGAATCATCTAAGCCATCGGACCCACAAAGGATCGTTAGGTACTTGCCCCACAATGACCCAAAAAGGATCTGACCCACAATGGATCGATAGGTAACTAACCCCGACAATGACCCACACAGGATTGGACCCACACCAGATCGATAGGTAACTAACCCCCGTAATGACCCACACAGGATCAGAACCACATAGGATCTGTAGGCGTTGGCCCACACAAGACCGCTGAGCGCTGACCCACACAGGATCAGACCCAAACCTGATCGGTAGCACTGATCCACAAAGTATCGCTGAGTGCTGTAGTCGTCGCCGTCAAATCCACTGAGGATCTCTGCACAGTCGTCGTCGTCGTCGTCGCAGTCACAGCCAGCACTAGGGTTCTCGCGCACAACAGCTCGTTCGGGAGGGTCTGCTCCATGAGCCGAGAGGATGATACATCAACTGACATGTAGTACAGAGTTTATGTATCCCAAATTTCCGTATCATCAATAGGAACTCAACGTCGCAGACAGCGCGTCAATTGGACGCCCGGTCTGAGAGTTATTGGCTTTTTCGTCCCAGGGCCCCAGTTGGTTTTTAAGGCAAAACCAACCCGACCGTACTCCACCTGCATCCAAACCTCGGGCGGAATATTCCAAAAGATCCGTCTCACTTAGAGGAATCCCACAAAGTCGACGGCACGTCAATCAGACGTCCGTAGCTCATGATATGAGCGTTTCCACTCCGAGGGCCCGGTTGGTTTCGTGTGCGAACCAACCCAGCCGAACCCAAAATTCTTCGAAACCTTGATTATAATATACCGAAATGACCGTCTTGATCCAAGGGTCATATCGCCGCTGACAGTACGTCTCATTTGGGTTTGTATTCTGGCCCATTTACCTTTTAGCCCTTCTCTTTGTACTTAGTGTTTTACTTCCACTTGTACTCTGTGGTGTTTTGTTTACTTTTATAAGGCAATGCCTTCCCAGTTATTGGGATTTACGCCTTTCGTGCTAGTCGCCAGCCCCTGGCCTATGGAAGGCGGGCTTGGGGTAGTCATGGCATGGGCCCCGAGGACTGGTCGTGACATTTGAAGGAATTACCCTTATCACTTTAAAAAGAAACTAAGGACTCACTCCATAATCAATTTCCTAATGAATTTACCTCATGGGATGAAATATAGTGGAAATTCATCTAGAAGTTATCCTATAATTAGTGTATTTTTCAACTATGAAATGATATCTACATAATCAAAAAAACAACTAGAGAAACATTCTATGAGTATTGAAATGGTTCAAGAAACAATCTCTGTCATTCCCACACCATCCTTTCAAAGGAGAACATTTCTTGGTATTATTTTTTTATGTATTGATGGGAAATTATTAGAACCATCAATGTTATTTTTATTGGGGAGAAATCATTGATAATTCACTGCATGTAGTAAGAGGAATTATTGAGAGAATATTTCAAAATTTACATTAATTTTGTATGATAAATGAAATGAAACATTTACACGAGGTAAAAAGATCAAAATCACATTTAATAGAAAATAATATTAAATAGCTAACTTCTATTTTGTGATAACTTAGCGTGAAAAAAGGTATATGAGTCATCACCCACAAACCCACACAGATATGTCAACTACGGATTTATCCCCAGTAATAAATTTTGATATGGGATCCAACAGGTAAAAATTACACCATTCCACCAAGTTTCCTAATAGCCTTTCTAACCCCCTAAATTCCAAAGCTAGTGTATCCATCCATCAACAGTCTACCACTGTGGAAAAAGTTGAAATCCTACTATGATGGACATGCTAAGATAGGTAACAGAATCTCAAAATAGTCAATTTACCACTCTCAAGACTCATGGATAAAATTTTAATGAATTAAGAGTAATATTTTATTAGATTATGTACATCCTCAACAATCTAGTAAATCAGGGCTCCAGTAAGCCTCCTACTCAACCAATTACTTACCCCAAAGTAAATGTCTTCTCTATCACATTAATGAGTAGAAATGGATTGGAAAAAAATGATTGAAAATTTATGGATAGAAAATATAGACATCAAAATATATACCCAATGAATGAAACCATGAAAATTAACTCAACGAGGAATCTATAATGGTTCCCTCAATGAATGACATGGGGAAAGAAAATAAAGAATATCCACATCAGTCCCAACCTCCCTTCCCTATAATTATTCCATCACCCTATAAATCCAATGAATAATCTTTACAAGAAGGGATCCAATAGGTTTTTTAAAAAGTAGAGATCGACATCCCTCTCTTAGAGGTCATCCTCCAAATTCCAAGGTAATAAAACATCATTAAATACATCTATACCAAGATAAGTTAATTGTGAGGAAATAAATATATATGATTAGGTAAGAATGCTTATTCCCTTTTTACAACTTTAATTCCCAAAAAAATTAAATATCAAGGTTTGTTTTCCATCGCTTGTATTATTAGATAGATTAATATTTCCAATTCATTATATGATTTAGGATCCTTAATTAAATTTATTCCGTATTACATTGTTTTTTATTTGCATATGGGAGAGCACAAAACAACTCAAGTGGTTGTAAAACACTCCAATTAAGGAACTATCTACATAGTAGGTGTTCTTTAATATATTTTTGTATGTTTATAAGGATACCCATTCCCGGTTTACTTCTATATTCTCTATATATAAGAAGGAAAAGGTAAAAACCACTCTCCCATCATTCTATATATACCATTTTACATAACCAACAAAACCATAATAAATGTTAATCAAGGAACCCTTTACATGAATTCTTGTGAGGATGTAGTGGATTTCAACATCCATGACTCAATGAAACAACCACATGATGAGAAATCATGTTTTACATTAATGATTTTTGAGTAACCGTATTCTCATAAGGATGAAATTGAAATGTTCGATGATATATTCATACAAGGAGAAGCTATAGAAATACTAAAAATACTTTATAATTTTATTTTAAAAAATGAATGAAATTTGGAGACTATATATTTTTCTCAAGAAGTAGAATTGATTGAAGAATTATATTTTAATTATAAAATCAAATATGATACAAATATTTCTATCTTAAATGTGATGGTTTCCAACATGGTAAACTCTGAATTTAAACAGTTCATAGAAAACCCCCAAAAATGTATCTTAATTTTTTACCATGAAACCTAAAATATTCTTTTTTAAATGGAAATGAGAAATTTCAATTCATAATCTCGGATAATTTAGAACCCAAACAATAACACCAATGACAGAATATTATAAAACATAATGTTGGGGGCATAGGATGGAAAATACAGGTATTTTTATAAATTATATGTACCACCAATATGCATAGTATTTTTTATGAAGATGAATCCAAAAAAGAGAGGCAACCCTAAATAAGGCACCACCCAACCCCTATGGAAGTAGTAAAAAGTGGAAGATAAACTTTTAGGAGCTTGAATTATATACCCATCTCAGAATCCCTATGGGGAGCCCCATCTGAATAGTATGGAAGAAAACAAGATACAAAATTTAATAAATGAAAATAGTGAATTTTTTTATAGGAATTTAGAATAGATCGAGAGTATTCATATATTATAGGGTATTGAACCATGTGACCTTAAAAGGCCATTTTCCATGCCATTTTTAGACAAAATTCAAAATAGAGTAACCGAGAAGGGTCATTATTCCTTCTTTGATTTATTTTCTAGGTATTTTTAAGTTATCATTGCTCTAGGTGACCAAGACAAGATGAACTTCACTTTTCCCTTTAGTATTTTGCCTACCAAAGTATGTATTTTGGTCATTATAATTCCCTAGGTACCTTATATTTTTTCATGGTAGTTATCTTCTATGACCTTATTGAGAGTTTCATGGATATACTGCTTGTTGAATTTACTATCAAGCGAACTTAATGTTAAATTTTTACTTAATGTTTTGAAAAGGTTTTCAAATGATTTAATGAGTAAATTTGTTTGTAAATTTTGAAAATTTTATTTTATAGTGGGAAAATCATTTTCATTAGTTCATTAAATGTATAAGTATTGTATTGAAGTAGATTTATTAATTTATATTATTTACACACTACCTCACCCCACCAATTTGAGTCATTTAATACCATTCTAGGGCCAGGTTGGATTTAATAGAATGGTTATTATAGAATTTAGCAATATTTCTTTCTCCCTTACTAACCAACTCAAGAAGGAAATTGACTTTGTTTTTAATGATTCATGTAGGAAATAGTTTGAATGATTGAAAAAATGTTTGACCAATACCCCATTATTTTCCCACCAAACTAGAGATAATCCTTTAAATTTTTTTATCAAGAATTTATCAAAGTTATAGGTGTTGGGCTTATGAATATATTTGATAGCCGTACTCAAGTGATATATTACACTTCACGAACATCATACAATACCTAGATTAACTACCCACCAATAGAAAATTACCTTTTTCATATTTTTTTAATATTTATATAAATATTGATATTATCATTTAGGGATTATCATTAAGACATTTAATAAAGAATAATGATGAAAATACTAGACTAGCGACATGGATGTAGCTACTATATGAGTTCGACCAAGAGATTAAGGATTAGATGGGATGTGAAAATATTGTGGTTGGCCACATGAAACAACTGACTCTCTTATTCAAGGTATAAAAATTCCTAAAACCAATCTAAATGATTTATTACTTAGCGAGCAACTGTAAAACCTCACCAAAGTTCTTATTACACTAAAAAAAAGAATTTATAGTCACAAAATAGGTTCCATGATTCTTTTATAAACATCAAACTGCTAAATTGATTTCTACATCAAAATATTATGTTTTAGAGGATCCTTATTTATAAAAAAATATCAATGGACATGTCACATGTCTATTAAAAAAATGACCCAAATTCCAATTTTCTGGTGAAATTTCCAAAATACATATGATTACACAAAACAAATTTATTTTCGGTGAGATATTTGATGTATGGGGAATTGAATTCAAATGCCCATTTCCTGTTTCAATTGGATTTTCAAACAATTTTTAGATGTTGACCATTTTTTTAAGTGGATAAAAAAGATATACTAAATTTGAAAATTTAAAAACTAGGAGTGACTTTACAAAATCAAACTTTTTTTGTAGGTTTAGAATACCATGAGCTATAATCAGTAATCAAGAAACACACTTATCCAACAAGAACTTGTTGGCCCTCATGATTATTTTTGGATTTCACCATAAATATTTCACTACTTACCACCCTAATAATCGGGGATTCTCTTAGGTGTAAAACCAAGAATTCAATTTCATTTAGACAAAACTATGTATATAATCATATCTACTAGAGTGAGAAATCATATGATTCATTATGGGCACATAGAACATCCAAAAATAACCCATTTGATATGTATGTCTACTAATTGTTTTGTTGAAATCATTTTCACTTACCTATTAATATATAACACAAATCCTGGTGGGTTTTTCAATGATAGAACATAGAATTTGGAATTGATGAAGTGTAGTGGAAGCTAAAATTATGGATTTTGAAGAGATTCTAAGAGAAGAAAATGATAAGTAAATATGGTATAAGAAAAAAATAAACATGTTCATGATGAATTTTCCTAGAAATGAGAGTTTCAAGATAAAGGAAATGTTTTTTATTTTCTTCATGTATAGAGATATTCTATGGTAATATCAATTTATAGAAGATTTATTCATAATCATTAACTAATATATTTCCTTTTAGTTATGATAAGATTCAAGGAGATGGTTCAAAGAATCAATTCAAGGTGAATGGACAAAAAAATAAAGAAGTATAGTGAGTATTTTTTGAAAGAACGTACATAGGTTTCTGGTATCTTTCCAACTACTATTAAATTGTGCACTATCATGTTATATCATTTCATATACTGTCCTTTATACTAACATTACTTAAAAAAATTTATTAAACAAATACATGATATAATGTAGCTGGATGTATGTCTAAAACAAGTATGGGGATAAAGATGAAATAGTTTTAGGATGTAAATATCATTTTTATGATTCAAATTTTAAATAACCAATAAAAAACCACATTTTATGGAATTTATACATAGTTTTTTATGGTTTTCCCAATTTTTATGTGTAAATAAATAAATAAAGAAAATTCTATTTCGAACATGTATAATTTTTTGAATTGTTTATTTTGATTCAAAATTTATTTGATCTGAATTTTTTAAACTAACTACAATTTTGGAAATCAAAATGATTTTTCCGGATCATGATGATACTATTGAATTTGAGAAGAAAAACTAATTTCTGAAATGTAATTTTTTTCCTAGGATATGATTTTCAACCATTTTAACAATTTGAAACTGGAAATTGAAATCCAAACACTTTGTTATTGTCCCAGATTTTCATTCCTGTACTAAGGGGTTTATGAACTAATATTACAGCTTTATTCGGACACCCTCACATGTTGATAAGAGATTGGGATATTTTATAGACCAATAATTGTGTTTATACACACTCAAATATTTGGGATTCTTGGGATACTTTCATAGTGATTGATTTAGTTTTTTAGCATGCCCTTAATTTTTCATTGAGTTATACTATAAAAATTGATACTAGTTAAGCTCTTATAAAAACATTAATGGGATCATTTGTTTAATAGGAATTACAATAAAAATAACTATTTACCAACCCTAACTCTAAAATATAATGACATGATCAATTCAATTCTAAATGTTGGGGAAAGTAGATTCTATGTGTTTTTTTAGGGAATTATTTCATATTAAGGGGTATGTGAGAGGTGTGAGTCATCATCATGGGGTATTTGGGAAAGTAAAATAGGCATGGTTCAATTTCATTAACTATAGTCTGTTTTCCTTATTAGAAACTTCTCTAACAAAATGTGTATAAACAAATAAAAAAAATAAAAATGGAAAGTGTTTCAGTTATAAGTAATGCATATCGGAGTGATTCATGATTGTAACCAAATAATATGGAAATATAACTATTCATAATTATGATAGTAACAACTCATTTCCAATAAATAATGAGAAAAAGATAGATTGAAATTATATATTTAAAGAAACAAGGATTTTAGGATGATACATTCTTTGGATTCATTTCATGAATCATGACTAGTGAAAAAGAAGGGTAAATTGTGATGTGTGTGTGTCACATCTTGCGTATGTTGAATTGATTGAGTGATTAATATATGGATTACATGATAAATACATTATAATATTTAATTATTAAATAATTCCACTATCTTTCTACATATTTTTGAACTCCTTCCCACCAAGATCAATGCCACTAAAAAACCATTTCAAATACCCCTTGATTAATTTTATTTTTTCAAGATTCAAAATATTGAGAGATGATAATTTTACATAGGCAGTGGTAAATACTCACTTCCAATGTACAAGAACAAGTCTTCAAAAATAATTTATAATGTGAAAATATTGGAAATGTACTATATAAAAGGTAAGTCATAAATTTGTATTTGAACGGATATTTAACATTAGATTTAATTTAAATATGCTCATTTAATTTTTTTGAAATTAAACTCGTGTATGAAGTATGATTCCATGTTTTTAAAAATAACATAAAATCTTCTCTTTATTTCTGCTTCATATTGTATAATTTTCTATATGAATAACTTTTCATTTTATTTATTACCTCTTATATAAGTTAAACATTAATTTAAAAATCTATTTTGAATTGTGAAAATATAAAAATAATTAATTAAATTTAATTAAATGATAAATTTTTTGAGAGTAAAATAGTTCTTGTCTTGGGCCATCATAAGATATCAAAATTTTTTATTTTTTCCAACAATTTTTTTAAATTAACCACATTAATTAATGAAATATAAAGTAAATTTTTTTATCTTTGTGACCATGGGATTTTTGGACATAATTGGTAAATAGATTAAAATGATGATTTTTATTGATATAATCATCATTGGAATTAAATTGAGAATATATATATATATAATAAAATTTATTTTTACACTATGAAATTATAGTTGATTGATTTTGGACATGAAATTATTAAATTTATTTTATTCTATTTTATATTAAAAATATTAATTAATTTTTAAATAAAATCCATAAATTTATATTGAAATACTGATTGAGTGATTTTTTTTATAAATGAAAATTTGGATTAGTGTGTGAACATTGAATTATAATAATATGAAGTTTTAATTGATTAATAAAATGAATTTGAAATTAATTTTATAAAATGTAAAATTAAAAAATTATTTAATTTTATAATTTAAGATGTTATTTATAAGAAACCCTAAATATGAAAAAATTATGTGTTGTGAAGATCAGTCTAATGTCAAAAAAGTCATGGTTTTAATTTGTTTTCTCCTCTTTTGATTGATCTGACCCCTTGAGAAATGAAAAATTCATTTATATTTCTCATTACAAAACCCAAAGAATTCAAGGGTACATGTGATCACAATAATGAATATTGGCCATGTCATGAACTGACCTATATCATCTTCAGAATTTAAAATAGCAATATCAATTAATGGTTCATTATAATTAACTAACAATGGTTTAAAATAAAAACATTGATGAGATATTTTCTTTAATAAAAATAATATTTTTCTTTAATTTAATATCACAAAATGGATTTTTATTTTGTTAAAAATAAAAATTTATTACAATTTTTTTTGAATTTCATAATAAAATAACTCTTTATTACAAAGGATTATATAATTATTATTAATTTAAAAATAAATCTTTTCTTATAATATGAATATTATTTTTCCGTTTTTATTTGTTTTTAGGAAATTAATAAATTTTAAATATACATAATAATATTTATTATAAAAGATGCACATATATATATATAGGTTTAAAAAATGTGTGATTTGACCTATTCGTATTAGAAAACTAATTTTAAAGAATAAAAAATTGTGAAATTATATATATATATATATAAGTTATGAAAATATAAATTATATGTTTTATAAATACATATAATTTTCATTTTAATTTATATATATATATGGATAATTTTATTACATGTGAACTGATTTTATTTTAACGAAAAAAACATTTTTCATTGATTTGTTACAAAAACTACAAATTAAAAAAAGAAAAATTATATTTATATATAAATATATATGTAATGATTTTATACTTATTAAAATATTAATTTTTTTGAATAAATAATAAAGTCAATCATCACTTGTAAAAGTGAGAGAGAGAAGATGTTAGAAAAAAGAAAAAAACATGAGAAAAATATATCAAAATTGGAAATCCTTTTGGGGTAATAGGGAATTATGTGATGTGTTTCAACCAACTGAGAAAATCTTGGTAAATACTGACGATCTGCTTCCATTACTCTTGATCGGACCACTTCTTAAAATACTAGGGTTTATTCGAGCCCTTGGATCGAGTGGCTTTTAGTCTAGGTCATCTGCGGCATTCAATCTTTCTTCCCAATTAGGGTCACGTTGCACTAGTTTGTAATGCATGGGAGATCCGTCAAAAACCTTCTTCCTCCAATATTCTTCATCAACCCATTATACTCAATCGACTTTATCCTTAGACCCATCAAGAATTAGTTTGACAGAAGTCCGACATGGTTGGTTTTATTTTAGGTCAAACCATATATACATCCAATTCAAGATTCAATTACACACATATATATATATATATATAGTGTCAATCGACCTGACCGATTATTATTTTTTACTAATTATCATGTTTTTTTTGTTTTGATTTGGTCAATTTCAGATTTCTCAAATTACATTTTCTAATTGAAAAAAGAGATATAAAAATATCTATACATATACGTATATCCCTCTATGCACACCCAACAACACCCATACCTCACTCTATAAATCCCTCTCTTGGTTTCTAGAAGATATTAACCCCTCTTTTGGTACAAATCATGTAAGGATTTAATTTTTTGTTCAAATTATGTTGTTATACAATGTATTATGTATATATGTCTATATGTATATATATAGACATATAAGTTATTATTTTAGGTATATATATATAGGTTAAGGGATTTTGTATTAAACTTCATTTCCAAAACCTATGTATGTAATGGTGATATTCTATGTGTATTTTATTTCATAAAATTGATAATTGAAAAACAAAGGGGTAAAAATATATTTATCTATATGTATGGGCATATATCATTCATTTCTTAGTAAAAATATAAGATAACAATTTTATAGAAGAATTTTGTAAGAATATATATGTATGGAAGGGTTCAATTTAGTTAATCAAATTATGGTTTTTTCAGAAAGAGTTGCATATATATATTTATATATATATATATATATATGCGTATTTACACATATATATCATATTATTTTACGGGTTTTAGTTTTAAACATAATTTTTGAAACCCATATTTTTTAAGGGTTTAATTATTTTATCAAGATATTTTAGTTTTACTAGGATATACTTATATATGTGTGTGTGTGTTTATTTTTGTGTGCGTCTATAGATATACATATATACACTTATCATTTCACATGCATTCATAATTGAAGATATTTTTTTAAAAAAAATCATCTGCATTCCCTAAAACATTATGAATGGATAGGTATGACCATCGTCTAACTCATATGTGTCATTCCACGCATTATGAGATCATGAACACACTTATTTCATGTTTCATATAAATTTGGTTCTCAAATAGTATTTTTTATTACAAGAATGAGATTCTATTAAATGGTTTTATAAAAATCTATTAAATAATGGTTTTTGTCATATTATAAGTAAAAAAATTTTCTACAAAAGCTAATAATTATATTTATGTGATTTAGAAATGTTTTGGGGTTATAAATGAGAAAGGAAGTTCCATTAAAAATGTTTTTATTTAAACTGGAACTAGTATGATGACTGTTGTGATAATGAGACTGAAACCATAAAAATTAAGGGAACAATTTTCCACATGATTTATGTATGGTGGCCCTATGTTATGGGTTTTAATTATGGTCTACCATGTATGTGGGAATAATCCACCAAACAAATTATTATTTTCAAAGGAGAATTACAAAATTATTTTACAAATACAAATATTTTATGGTACCTATATCTCTGAAATCATATGTATTTTCAATCATCTAATTTGAAGCTTATTTATTTAAATATATTTTAAAAAAATATTATTTGAAGAAAATACTCTTAAATATTTTTTTTCAAAACCCACTTACTGAGAAAATTTAATGATCCCCCTACTTATTATAATCACTCTTAGAGGTTTATCAAGTTTGATAAGAAGAAATTATATTTTTGAAGCAGTGCACTGATGAATCATTTTTATGAAATTTTAAATTTGGTAGAATTATGTTGGAATGCATTTTTAGTTTCTAATTCTCTAAAATGTAGACCGGTAAAGGTCTTACTTTGTGTAATGGGTTGTGTAATTGTTAATTTTCTCTTATAAAAAAATGAAACACCATGATTTAGAACCGACATCGGGAAACTGGGGTCACGGTGTTATAGTTTGTATCAGAGAAATGGGCTAGACAACATTTGAGAGTATATTTCAGGAGTATAATATATTTGTTTATCTATTTTATTTTTTCTATATTTTGAAGATAATTTTTTTTAATTTTTTTATGAGTCTGAGGAATGAATTGAGAGAACACATTTTTTTTTGGTGGCGTAATGTAACATCCTATGAAATATAACTAGTAATTTTAATTAATGGTTCTTTATAGTTAACTAATAGAGGTTTTAAAAACAAAAATTTATGAGATATTTTTTTTAATTAGTATAATATTTGTCTTTAATTAAATATCTTAAAACTAGTGTTTAATTTGTTAGATATTAATTTTTATTACAAATACATTCATTGGAATGTCATAATAAAAAAACTCTTTATTCAAAAGTATTATAAATTTATAAATATTTTTATAATATATGTTTTCTTATAATATGAGTATTATTTTTTAATATATTTTTTTTCTGAATTTATAAATAATTAATATATATAATAAATTTTATTTTCAAAAAATGCACATATATATAGTTTAGAAATGGGTGATATGAATTATTTACATTAAAAAACGAACTTAAAAGAATAAAAAAATGTGAAATGTTATATATATATATATATATATGTATATGAGTAAGGAAAATATAAAATAAATGTTTTATAAATACACATAATTATCATTTTATTATTTTAAATATATGAATTATTTTATTATTTGTAAACACATTTGATTTTAAAGAAAAAACGTATTTATTTAAATTATTTTAAAAAATATAAATCAACTAAAAATAAAGAAAAATAATATTTATATTTATATATATTTATATATTGAATTTATACATATAAAAATTTGAATTTATTTGAACAAATTAAAAAGGAAATAAATAGTTGTAAAATTTAGAGAGAGAAGACGTTAGAAAAAAAGGCCACAATGTGAGAAAGAAAAATATCAAAACATGAAATCTTTTTTGTGGAAAATGGAATTGGGTGATGTGATTCCAGTGTACAAGAAAATCATAGTCAATACTGACCATATGCTCCCATTACTCCTAATCACACCTCCTCTTAAAATACAATGGTTTATTGCAACCCTTGGATTGAGTTTCCTCTAATCTTGGTCTTCCACTGCTTTCCACTATTCTTCCTCTTTGGGGTCATATTACAGTGACCCTTCACTCATGGGATAGCTTCCAAAAACCTTTTCCCTAACTATTCTTCATCAACCCATGATTCTCATTCTTCTTCATCTATGGCCTCATCCCAAATTATTTTTCCATAAGTCTGACATGGTCAGTTTTATTTTTAACCAAACAATATCTTCTTCCCCCTACAGGATTCAATTTTTTTTATATATAGTGTCAATCAAACCAGTTGATTATTATTTTTGACTAATTATTATGTTTTTTCATTTTTATCTTGACCATTTTGGATTTATAAAGTATATTTTATAGTTGAAACAAGAGATATAAAAATATCTATATATATACACTCAGATACCCCTCTTTGCACACACAAAAAGACCCGAACCTCACTATGCCATGACCTCTCTTAGTGTCCAGATGCTCTTAGCCTCTCTTTTAATCCATATCACGTAAGGGTTTATTTTTTAAATAAAATTATGTGGGTATACAAAGAAGTTCATATAAATGTGTTTATGTATATGTATATGTACACATATATATGTTATTATTTTTTCTCTCTATATACGGGTTAAGGGTTTTTTTCTTAAACTTCATCTCTATAACATATTTATGCAATGATGATATTATATGTTTAATGTTTTATTTTATTTCATCAAAATTATCTTTTAAATTAAAATGGATACATATATATATATGTTTATGTAAGTACATATATCGTTATATTCTTAGAAAATATATGAGATAATAATTTTATACAAGAATTTTATAAGAATCTAGAGTTATGAAGTGGTGCATTTTAGTTTATCAAATTATGAGTTTCTCATAAAGAGATAGATATATATATATTTATATATTCATATATACACATATATAAATTATTAATTTAATGATTTTTGTTTTGATCTTAATTTATAAAACGGTTGTTTCGTAAGGGTTTAATTATTGGTTCAAGCTATTTTCATTTTACAAGGATACATATATATATATATATGTATGTGTGTGTATGTACATATATATACTTATAATTTCCTGAGAAATCATTTTTCAATCTATTATTTTATGTTCAAATTTTCATCCGCATCCTCTAACATGTCATGCATGGATAGGTATGACCATCATCAAGCTCATATGTAAAATTGAAAACATTATGATATCATGTGTGAACTTATTTTAGGATTCATAAAATTATAGTTTTAAATTACTAATAGTTATTAAAATAATGGGATTCTATTAAATGTGTTATAAAAATATCTTAAATAAATGTTTATGTCATTTTATGAATAATTTTTTTCCATAAAAGAAAATAATTATATGTGTGTGATTTATAAATGTTTTGGGGTTATAAATGAGAAGGGAAATTCTATAGAAAATTATTTTATTCAAATTGGAACTAGTATGAATAATTATAAGATATAGTGAGTGAACCCATAATAATCACGGGAACATTGTTGCACACGTGTTATTTCAAGTGGCCTTTCGTTATGGTTCATAAATATGGTCTACCAAGTATTAGGGAATAATCCACCAGAAAAATATTACATTCAAAGGAGAATTCCTAAATGATTTTAAAAATATAATTATTTTATGAAGTCTATATCATAGAAATTATAATGATTTTAAATGATATAATTTGATGTTTTCGTATTTCAATATATTTTTAAAAAATATTATTTAATTAAAATATTATTTAATGGTTTTCCGGAAACCCCCATCCATGGAAAATTTAATGGTCACCCAACCTATTATCATAAGTTTTATAGGATTGGAAGTCTTTCTATGATGAAATTATGTTGTGGAAGAAGTTCAATGAAGAATAATTTTTTATTATGTTTTAAATTTTGTACAATTATGTTAGAATGCATGTTTGGTTTCTATTTTTCCAAAACCTATACTGTTAAAGGTCCTCTATTGTGTATTGTGTTGTTCCATTATTTAGTTTATCTTATAAATAAAATTTCACACCATGTTTTAACACTGTCTTCAAGAAAATAGGGTCATGGTGTTATATGACCATACCCACAATGTGTGGAAATGAGACTGATTTTTGGAAATAGAATGTGTCTACCAAGTGAAAAGATAGATCGACCACAATTGAAATTCAGTCTTCCGAAACCAAATTTGGACAATGGGATATAGTCTCAAAATAAAAAAACAAGTTCTTATGCCGTGTATGTGGAATAAATCCTCAAAAAATGGAAAAAATTTGATTAAGGAATGGAGCTTCTACACATATAAAAAAATATACCACACCTCTTGTCCCAGTCGATCATCCAGATCAAATTTACCACCCTTTTATGCCAGTGGATATATAAAATAAAGAACATGAGGTGGATGGAACCAAACAATTTTTCAACACTGTCCTTTTCAATGTTAATGATCATAAATACTCTACGGAAATAGTTATAAGTATAAGAATGAAAAGAAATCATGAACTAGAGTCTCACCCAGATATTGAAGAAAATTTCAAATATTCGGGCTGATGAAGATAAAATTTGTGTTGATAAACATAGTGACAGACTCCAATGATTGCCTAATAAATTTTTTATGCTAGTCCTACATAACATGAGAATATAATTACATTATATATCACTAAACATCCTTGAACTAGATCAGGATAATACTGATTATCGGCCAAATTAGAATTGTAACTATGTAAAAAATTTCCAATATGGAATCCAAAACCAAGGAGATCAAGTTTTTCTATAAATACATATGTTTCTATTGAAGCTTCCCTAAACTGAACATCATTCATTCCATCCCTAATAGTTCCATTCCCCACATATTTCATATGTCACATGCATGTGTACTAGAAAATCTGAGTGCACCACCAAATTTGATGAAAAAACTAGATCTCTGAAAAACCAAGAATGAGAAAAACATACCTCCGCAGAATAAAATTCCTCATCAACACTCGCCTAGGGATGAAAACACAAGTACTCACTAATAATAACTCACCATTCTATTTGAATAAATCAAGGATCTATGATATAGTAGTTTATATTTATCCTTGTAAAATAATAAATAAATTAGTTAAAATGTTTTCCAAATATAGTTTAAAAGAAGCAGAGGCCATTTTTTATCCCCCATTCATTGTTTTATGTTTTCAATTCATGTAAAAATACATCCATGAACTAAATAAATAATATTCCCTATATTCTAGTTCCTATCGATACAAATGACTCTCATTGACAATTGAGCTTGATGGAAGAAATCTTTACTGTCCAAATTTGGAGTTCTAGAAGGCAGTGAGTGGGGTTTGATTTGTATGTTCATGATGGTTTAACATACCCAAAAAACTACACATATATAGAATTTCTACTTAACCAAATAAATATAATCAATTGGAGGGGTATCCAATTATGGATAATGAACAAAATAACCTTGAATTTCTGAATTTCCATGTATGATAATTCTCACCCTTCAAATAACTATTGTTAGAGAAGTTCATGGTTGCCCAAAAATTGAGAAAATGAGGTATATAATTTCTGTATTTGGGTTCTCAATTTCAAATTGAAAATATCACTCATTCATTTAGACTGGATGAATATGGGAAGATGAATATCCTTGGAATTCACCATACCCATGGTCACCATCTTTAGAAGAAATCATGCTCGCGACACAGTATGAAATTTTAAGGGGATGTTGCATGTCACTGAAAGAGTTACACTATTATCATATGGACTTCAACAAGAAATGATGATGAGTTCCTCAAGGAATTCCAAATGGAATTTAACACCTTCGTGGATTTTTTGAGATAATTTTCAATTTCTATTTTCATAATTTGAGGAGATGTTCTTCTCTAGTTCAACTGACTTCTTGAATTTATGATGTTATCCCTCATTGTAAGAAGATGATTCATCTTTGAATTCCACTTCTATTAACTTTGGTTTTCCTTATTTTGTATTTTTAATAACTCCACTGATGGAACACTATATGAATAGTGGACAATCCAAGGAGAAATCACCCAACCCTATGATAAAATAAAGTTTTCTATAAAAAATAAATCTATATTAAATTATATGGATGTGTTTAGACATGATTTTAAGAGGCTATCATTTTTATTTTTATTTAGATATTTATAGTCATTTTTTTATTCTTTTCACACACAAATCACTTGATAATTCTTTCACTGCCAGTGATAGTTAATAATGGGATGAAACTAGAGTTATTGGTTGTATCAATTAATTAGGCCATCCTATGATAAATAATACCAAGATTATTGTATTTTTCTATTCTAAACTAAAATTTCGAAGAAAGGATAATGAACAATAATTACATTGATTTGATAATTATAGGGAAGTGAAATTGAATAATGATACATATTAAAATTTGGAGACCAATCCATGTTTAAAATACTATGTTTCTAACATTTAATTTTAAACCAATCAATTTAATCAATTATTTTCAATTTACAAAACCATTAAACACAATTTTATCACATCCCCAAAACTATATTATATTTATAAAACATGAGTAACACTTTACAAAATATTATTGTTGTGTAATAATTATATTACTAAGTACCTAGTGATATGTGTGCATCACTTAGGGAGATATATTCATATCTCTGGGAGTAAATAATGGAACATTAAATTGTTTTTTCAAAAATTTAATGGATGTTCCACTAAATAAATATGACGGGGATTCAAAATTGTATCACTACAATATATGCCAGATTATTGATAAAGGAATGCAGGTTCTCACAAAAAAGAAGAATTCTACTAGATCTAAAGTCAGTGAAAGTTGGATTTTGGGATGATTATAACTTTAAAACAAAGACAAGGATATCCTTTGATAAAGGTTATAAAAAAACAAAGCCTAGGAATCTAGAGCTCATGAAAAATAATGTTTTGGGGATAAAAATGTACATTCACTTATATGGTCACAATATTATTTGACATTTATTGATGAATCAATGAATATGTTATGATTTTCATTTTTTAAAAGAAAATCCGATTTGTTGATCATGTTTTTGAAGGAAAAACATTGTGGAGAATGAGTCAAGATCAACAATAAAATGGTTATGTTATGAAAATATTGGAGAGTATGATAGAAATGAGTTTAAGGAACTCTATGATAATGATCGTATTCTGTTGGAGAAGAGTATTCTAGGTAAAACATAATAAAATATTATATCTAAAATAATGAATGTGATGATAATGAACATGGTAGGAGTATGTGGTTTTACTTAGGGTTATCCAGTACATTGTGGTTAGAGGCAGTGAACATGGAATTATATCTCATCCATATTAGTCCATAGATACCAATGGTAGAATTTAAATCAATGTATATCTAGCTCCGGAAGAAGGTAATCTTCCATCATTATTTAGTCTTTGGTAGTTCAAAATATATAAATATAGATTATAAAGTAAGGGAGATGATTGATTCTATGTCCAAACCCCATTTTTTTATTTTATATGTTGTTGAGGAGTTTGTTTATCACTTCTAGGATGATGAGAAAAATATTATCCTCAAAATATAATGTGTTGTATTTTATAAATATATCCTATAAAAGGACCATCATGCATATGATGTTAATAGTGGGAATAAAGAATCACTGTGCTAAGATAATGTGGATCTTGAATGTGTACCTAATCACGTGACCCTAAAACTAGTGGAGACTACTCCTCAACTAGATTTGAGGAGCTCAACAAGGGAGAGGAGTCCTGTACACATGTATTCATCATCATTAAATTACCTGTTATTGATTGATGATGGGGGACTAGAATGTTTTGAAGATTCAATCTTGTTGAAGGAGTCAGACAAGTGAGAGTTGGCTATGATAAATGAGATTTATTTATTACATTATAAAATTACATTGGCTTTAAAACATTTTCATAATGGAAGGAATGAGTTGCAGAATAGATGGGTATATCAACAAAAGGCAGAACATAATGGTAGTCGGTGGTGTAAGAGAAATCTGTTGGTGAAAGGTTTTCCATAAAATGAATTTGTTGACTTTATTGAAATTTTCTCACTTATAGTGAAGATCACAACTATCCCGATGGTTCTTAGTATTAAATACTATATATTTCATGATATTACACGACAACATGTATCAAAATTTCAAAATAATTGATAATGGGGGTACCATTATCAGTGCTATCTAAAAGTGCTAAAAAAGTGCACATCTACTAGTGTTTTTAGCAACGATACATGACACTTTTATTAGTGTTTTTCTTTAATGTTGATAAAGGATGGCTTTATTAGTGTTATTTAATCACAAATAAAAGGTATACTTAATAAAAATTTTATATGAATATATAAATATATTTATACTGATATAAATATATAAATATATAAATATATAAATATATTTATACTGATATAAATATATTATACTTTGTTAACAATGATTTATATAATAAAATTATGAATTTACCCTCAATATATAATATATTTTGAAAAAAATAGATTATAAATAATCAAATATTAAAATTAATAAATAGTTTTCTAATTATTATTGAGTAATAATCATTTAATATTAATTGGATAACATAAAAATCAATTAATTAAAGAACAATATTAGATAAGTTGAAATAATGGATTGAAATTGAAAAAACCATTATATAATATCTGGGTATCCATTTTAGCTATACCACATATCAAATCAATGATTGGGAAAAACATATCTCATATGGTGAACTTGGAAGGCCCTAGTTAGTGTTTTTGAGGTAAAAATGGCCCGTAAGGCTTGTCAAATGAGTTTTTTTTTTCACATTGTCATAATTTTTTAACATTTGATAGAATTCCAACCTCTTTTGATGGGCTCTTTTTTCACTTCATTAAATGAATACTAAATTCATTCTTAGGTCTTGCAGTCATATGGATATTTTCGTGTCTAAATTTTAATCTTTTTCATATTGTATTGTTCTTTATAATTATATATATATAAACATTTCCATAAATTTAACTATAATACATCAATAGTATAATATTTTTTTTAAAATCTCACAGATATATATATATAAAGTGGATGGAAATCAATATTTATTATTTATATTATTTAAAATAAAAAGGATCTATTTTATTTACCTTAAAAATGAGTTAATATATATATATATATGCTTGTAATGTTTAAATATAAATATGTTTGTGTCAATTTAAAAAATATATTTATGTTTATATTATAATATATCTAAATAAATACACATACACAAATATTTCTAGGTGTATTTGCACTAATATAAAACTGTACATCTGTGTGAAAATACTTACATGTTTGTGTGTTTGTGTGTGTGTCAATATTAATTAAATACATCATATATAAACGAATTTTATAAAATATTTCATGATAAATAAGTATTGTATATAAATGTATTTATAATCAATACTTATAAATACATTTTAAAAAATTTATATCTAAAAATAAGATTATATGTAAATATGTATGAGTTTTTTATGTAAATATTTTTGAAATTTATATCCAAATATAAAATATATTGAAAAATTTCTAAAATATATTTAAAAATATTATTATTATTATTTATATAAATATATGAATAAATAATGATAAAAATGACGTATGTGTATATATATAAATAGATATATCAAAAAAAAATATTATACAAATCCTGATGGTGTAGTGGTAAAGGAATTACGCCTTAAAGGTAGAGGTTATTGGATTCATTCTAGGATTGAAAAAGGCTAAAGGGTGTGAAAAGTGGTGATAAAAGGTTAGAAATAACTAATAAAGGGGGTGGCCTTGAGCAATTCCATGTGCTGGGAATGAGGGGGGAACATAGAAAAAAACTGGTGGGGTCCTAGTGATGATAAAAAGGTCTATGGGATGAAAAATTATCACGACCCATCCTCGGGGCCCGTGTCGTGACTACCCCAAGCAAGCCTTCCATAGGCCAGGGGCAGGCGACGAGCACCAAAGGCGTAAATCCTGATAACTGGGAAGGAATTGCCTTTATAAAAGTAAACAAAACACCAAAGAGTACAAGTGGAAGTAAAACACTAAGTAAAACTGAAACAAGCTGTACTGAAAGTAAAGGGGCCGAAAATAAAAGCCCAACTGTAATGTACAAGGAAAAAGTTAAAATAGCCGGAAGGTGACAAGAAACTCCTGGATCGTCCACCAAGGATCCTACCTGAAGGGTAGGTATAGATAGCGCATCTCCTGGATCATCCACCACAGATCCTACCTGAAGGGTAGGTACAGATAGCCTCCACAACGCTCTCGCCCATCAACCTCCTCCGAGTGTTGTCTCGTCGTGAAGTCCACCACCAGATACTGTCTTGTCGTGAGGTCCACCTCTGGGTACCGTCCAGTCCTCGAACACTCGGCCTCTGTCTGCGCTTCCCGTCATCTGCAACCAACACAATGAGGTGCGTGCATAGCCTGTGTAGGGGTGAGTATAACGATACTCAGTAGGGACCCCGAGACCCTCAAGGTCTCCCTAAATCCAACAAGGATAACCACAAAGAATATCTCAACAGATAACCTCTACATAGGTATATGCCCATACATATACCCAAGTTATCAAGTAACCCTTCTCAATCATGAGGAAACACAAAGATTATGAAATCAATAGATAACCACTACCCAGGTATATTCCCATACATATAGGTAAGTAATCAAGTGTCCCATCTAAATCATGAGGAAAAAACAAATGTCATAAACTCAGCTCAAACCAGGATTTTTATTATCGAAACCATAACTGCCGAAGAGTCCCGTCTCTGGAGTGTACAGTGGTCCTGTCACGACTCCGAGGTACTACTCACTAACCTAAGACTGCTGAGGCACTCCTCCTGTCGAGTACCGCGGGCCAGTCACCAAAACACAGTAGTGCTTCCCACCGGGGTATGCCACCCAAACACAGTAGTGCACACCCCCTAATAGCCTGCAGAGGTACTCTCCGAACGAGTACCACGGGGCTACACCTAAACTCAGTAGTGCTCCATCTGCCATGGGTCTACACCAAAACAAAGTAGTGCTCCGTCCACTGGGCTAGTTGACTCACTTCAAGTCGAGTCGGTCAAGCAGTCGTTAGGTCTCAGCCGACTACATGGTCTCCGTACTCTACACGATCGTCTCCGGGAGGGTCCACTCCACTAGCTAATGGTCGATACTCCAAGTATGACAAATTCCCACGAAGAAGTATCTCAAAGGACCGCCTCGTCATAGGGGTCTCAACACAACAGACGACGTGTCAATCAGACGCCCGGTCTGTGAGTTATTAGCCTTTTCGTCCCAGGGGCCCGGTTGGTTTTGTGTACGAACCAACCCGACCGTATCTCAACTGTATCCCGAACTCTCATAGGGTATAATCTTAGGGACCGTTTTCTCAATATGATCACCAACGCCGCTAACGGTTCGTCAAACGTTTGTTCGGTCTGAAATTTATCAGCTTTTCCGTTCCAGGGGCCCGGTTGGATTTCGGGTACAATCCAACCCGGCCTTACTCCAACTACTTCCAAACCTCAGGTGATTTATGCCAAAAGAACCTTCTCATCAAGAGGAATCCAACAAAGTCGATGGCACGCCAATCGGACGTCCAGAGCTCAAGTTATAGCAGGTCGAAGATTTAATAATAATATTAAATCTATTATTTTCCGAGCACTTTGGGTACCCGATCCAAAAACCCAAAAAAGATATCCAATATTGGACTCATAAATTTTGTCTCGAAGTCAGGGGCGCACTGCCACTGATGGTTTGTGAAATCGAGGTCCCATGAAGATGATACCATCAAAATACAGGTTTTCCAACAAAAAATAATAATAACCTTATTATATTATTATTATTATTAATTTAATTAAATTCCTTAAAACTCACACCCCAAATCCACACATCACAAAAAAATAAACCTATTCCTTTGACTCCATGTCATCCACTCCCCATCCATATTTCTTTTTACATAATTTTATTATATTTTATTTCTTTTCAAAACATCTTCTCTCTCCAATCTATTCTACAACCCACAAAAATTCACTCTCACGATTTCTTCTTCTCCAAACCCGCGGGCTGCTTCCTCCCCAAAAAAAATAATATGTTGCCTTCGGACATTCGTCATCCCGGCATGGTGCGCCGACAGCACTTTCCGCAGACCATAGGAGGTGCTCCGGTGGTCTGATTAGCCTACCGTCTGCGCACACGTCTCTCCTGGGACCTGCTCTTTACGGAAACGGCTTCAAATTGCCGATGCGGCCCGTTTCTTCATCGGTCGTCATCCCACACACAAAAGAACAACCAGTGGAGGGTCCGGGCTTGTTCGTTAGCCTGTGCCCTCCGCATTAGAAGCTCAATCCATAAATCATCAATGGTAAGGGATAATTTATTCAAGATAAATTATGCAAACACCCTACAATTAAAATACGCATGCACGAGGGTATATTTCACATATACACTTTATAAAAAAACCCCTACCTCACAAAGACATCACATGTCGTCAAACTGCGGAAGACGAACTGTGGTCAGACATTGTGAAAGAATGGTGTCGATTCCATTGACATCAGAGGAAGAGTCGTCGTCAAGAAATCACATTCTTCATCGGAGGAAGAACACCTCTCTTTCTAATCCTCCAGAGGTTTCCCATCGAAATATTTGCTATTGCAAATATTACAAAAGACTTCTCTAATTTAAAGAAGCATCATACAACACAAAATAATTCAAATTGTGATGTAGCAATTTAATTAATGAAACCATTAATTTAATTATGTTGAAAAATTTAATTAGAGGAATATGGAGAGATCTCATTAATAGGGGAGTTGAAGAGTTAACAATTTAATTAAAAAGGGGTTTAAGGGGGGGTTTAAGAGTTGTTATGGGGAGATGAGAGGTTGGGTCTCGTGTGGGCCCCATCTTCTAAATATCCACACAAGGGTAGTTAGGTGGATTTGGTCCCACCCTTTACTCCCCTTTGTAGAATTTATCCACCTCAGATATAAATAAAATTGTACACACCAATTTTATTTATTTTAAACTAATTCCCCAAAAATTAATTCTCAACCTGCTTAAAACCCAACTACGGTAAAGGTCCCCTTAAGCAATAACCAGTGCTGTGAGTTCATCGGTGCCCTCGAATTTCATTTCCGAGTACCGGTTCAAAAGATAGGAAAACCCACACGTACGTTTAGTGAACATACCCGAAAAAAATTCGGAAAATTATCATCAGTCACCCTCGACCTGCACCGGTCAAGGTCAGGCTCTGCCTAAGTGAAACATGCCCCAAAGAATCCAATGGTACTCTCAGATTTTCAATCTGAGTTACCGTTTAAAAGATACGAACTTTACAATAAAATAATTGTCATTTAATTATTTTATTTGCAGCCAAAAACTAACTTTTTCTGGTGGCCCGTGCAGGCCAAAGTTAGTATCTGCATAAATAAACCATGCCCTCACGAGTTGAGCAGTTGTCTCGGATTTTTAATCCGAGCTACCATTTGTGAGTTATAAGCAATTGAAAAATAAAATAGTTTATTTAATTATTTTATTTACGGTTATGCCATTTTTGAAATTTCTCATAGGTAGCCCACGCTGATGAAGCTATGTCGTGCCTAGGGTAAAACCGCCATCCGGAGCACAACGATGCCCTCATATTTATGATCTGAGTAACTGTTTAAGATTTATTACACTTTTTCATTAAAACTTCTTACAGGCATTAATTTAAGCTTAACGAGACTTCAGAAAATTATTCCGGGCACATCGGACCTTGAAATCAGGTGCCGTTAGAAACTGCGTACTCGTAAAATTTCAAAGAAATTAAGAAAAAAAATTCCATGAAATTTCCGGGTCTTTAAAAAAAATAAGTTACTAATTTACTTTTTTAAATTTTATCAGTGAAAAAAAACAGCACAGATAAAGGCCACCATTATCAATGCAAAGAAAAGCACAAACAAAGGAATCCTTTACTATGAAAGTTAGTTAGAGGTATTCCATTTAACATTAATTTATATAAAATAAAAGTACAAAAAGTATTCTCAACAAATCAAAAAACTGATTACATATCATAAAAGTCATACCCTTCACTACCCCCATTATAGATCACTCACTCTATAGTGGACGACTCCCATTCTGAGTGTTCATAGTGTTTTAGGACCTTGGAATACATCCATATAAGGTTCAATTTTCACAAAAATATAAACTCCTTCGATGATTTCTTGAAAGATGACCTAGTGGACAACGACTTCGGTAGATCAGGGTAGTCTTTCCTTGACCATCTATTTTTTTGAAGGATTACTCATTTTTGGACATTTTTTCACATCGTTGACACTATCACTTAGTAAGGCCTAACCATATCAGTATGATTTTCTTTGACACTATCTTGAGACATCCCCCCATTTTATAGGGACAAGAACATCTCGAGAACCATCAATCAGCTTTTAGTACTGCTCATGACGCCTGTTATAGTCAATCATTTACAAACATTGTAGCTGCTCCACAGACTCATGGATTGCATTAAACACCAAAAATTCACCCACTACCACAAGGCGCATATTTTTACCTTCCTTAATTTGGGAAATTTCCTCCACTTGAGGAACCTCCGCAGGTGCTAGCTCTTGAAACCAGTTGCAACTAGAAACCAAAATCTTTGATCCATCAGATTGAAGCTACACATTTAGCTCCTTAACATCAAGACTAGAAGTTTAATCATTAATTTTCCCACCATAGGATGAATTCAGAGTAAGATCAACCTCCTTTTCTCCAGTGTCATCATGTCCGACACTAGAAACACACTTCTTAGGTCCACTGACCCCATGGTTAAGTGAAACCCAAGCATGATCTGCCACTCCATTATCACCTCCATGCCCAACGCCACCTCTATAATTAGCTACATCCATTGCATCATAACTCACAGCAGCCCCAAAGGTAATGTCCTACTTCTGCCTCTCAAACACGACAGCTACTGTCGGGTTAGAAGGTAACTAATCCTACTGTCCTAGGGCCGAGACACCCAATCATGTTCCAGACATAACAACATCAACGAGCCTCTATCCCTTGCTGGTTACCTTACCTGATATCTTCACCGGAACAGAAGAGGCTCTATTGTGACATTGATCAGCCAGATGTCCTAGTTGGTGGCACATCTAGATTTAAACAACCAATGATTTAAAGAGGACCTCTTGCCTCCAATGTAACTCCTCACCAACCGTAATCCATACCCATTCCACTAGTGACTTCGACGCATCCACCTCAACGTAGAAGCATAAATTAATAGGATGACTTATTGACAAAGTGTAGGCATCAGAGCAGAGAAATTTCCCCACCAAATTTAATAACATGTGAATTATAGATGGATTTCGAAAGGGTAATGGAAGATGAAGATGGCTTACCTATGTCAAAACAGAGGGTGAGTCCTGGTTCATTCAAAGATCAAACAACCATCAAAGAAGAAAAAACGTGCGTCTGCTACATTGACGAGGCGTTCTGGACCAATCACAAATTAATTAATCCTTTGTGGAAAAACGTTTCACCAGATGAAGTCTCTCAATCAAACCCACCACCACAAGATCATGCAGGTCCCATTTTCTAAACACGAATTGGTCAAATTCATCATCTGAAGGACTTCGATGATTTAAGTGAGCCACGGGGGTTGAATCAAGGAAACCTGAAGCCATAGAAAATTCCATTAGTGAAATCGAGATTGGGGGTTTCCCAAGGTGAAGATCTGGATCCTTCGGACTTAAAAATATCAATGGGAAATCGAGGAGAAATCTAGGGTTTGAGAAGGGTACAAATGCCGCCGTGTAGTTGGTGGTGGTGGGAGAAAATCCTCCCCCTCCCACCTCCAGGAAGCAGGGGGAATCCATCCACGAGCATCTACTAGGGTTTATCTCCGGGTGCCATCTCCGAAAAGGTTACAATGATAAAGGAACCCATTATCAGGGCTAAATGAGTGCTGATAAAGGTGGCATTTATCGGAACTTTTGTTAGAATGGAAAAATTTTGTGGATTTTTAAGGTAACATATCCTATTTGTTCTTTTTAGTGAAGAAAAATCCATTTCTATTGCTTTTAAAAGCACAATAATCAGTAGTGATTGTTACATATGAGGATTTACATATTGAGTAGCTTTTTGTGGAGAACCATTTCATTAATGGTGATTTGGTGGCGAAAATATATACTACATTTAGATGGATATATTGAGAAAATAATGGAAAACCTGGTGTGAAAAATCTAGAAAATATTATATGAGTTAAATCAGACACTAAAGCAGTAGAAACAAGAAGTTTGGTGTGTTCAAAAGAAAAAATACATCCAAATAATCTGGCTTGGATCAATGATACTATTAAAAGTCCTTTGGTGATGGATATAATATATTTCATCTATATGTGGTTGACATACTCATTGATCGACCATGTATGCAAAGGATTGATGAGCTAAAAGTGAAACATGATTAAGTGTTTGAGATGAATGATATTAGAGAAGATGTCATGATTTTTTTGGATAGAGATCCAGAGAGAATGAACATCTGGAACATTGATGTTATAATAGGATTATGACATTGGATTGGTTTTGAGAATATTTAGTACACTGGAAGAAAATAAAAAATCTTTTACACTAAAAACTCATTTAAAATTTTAAAATAAGAAAGAACGAGTGATGAAAAAAGAGGTCAAGTACATGAAAAAGGTTTCCTACACATCAGATTTTGGAAGATGGATGTATTTCATGGTTTGTACTCAAACTGATAATACACAAGGAGTGACAGTTATTATCATGTACATGTGTATCCTAGAAATAAATCATTAATAATCTATAATGTGGATTTTGAGATGGCTGATGGGACGGAAGGAAGTATCTCTTTTCTTAAGGAAATGAAAGTAGTTGTTGTGGTATATGGATATTATCCACCATAGATGTTGAATAAATTATTATAATAGAAGGCAACAATGAGATTGTTTTTTGAAGGACTTCGTGGATAAGATGGAAAAAATGAGATAGGATAATATATTGAACTCTGACAGTAAGAGTTCTATAAATTTTGAAATGATCATAATGTTTCATGCTCAAACATGGAACACTAAGGTGAAACACCTTTTTATGAGAGGTTTAATACAAGAAGGGTTGCAGAAATTGTAGAAGTTTCATGGAACAAGAAACCTAGTAGAAATTTTGATGAATTCAATGTTGGCTGAGAAGTTGAGGAAGTATTGTTCCTTGGTAGATCATCATTGGTGAAGGGAGGATGAAAGATAGAATTGGGTGAACAATACGAGAGTATGGAAGGTAAAATAGTTGGTATTTCAAGAATCATCGACTTGAAATTAATGATTTGAATATGTAAAACACAATGGTGAGTGGAGAAGAGGAAGATCTCCGATTATATAAGTTCTCTATGTTAGTAGCATCAAATAAGATCAGTATACCAGAATAAAATTTAATTATGAGAATGTTAAAATAGTGTAGCTTGATCCATGGATGGTGAAAGGACAAATACTGGAAGGACATACAACACACCAGGTCCCATCCCCGACAAGGTAATTTAGTAATGATTACTTCATGTATAAGAGTTAATCAAAGACAATAATAAAGAAATATAATAATGTAAACTTAGTTGAAATGGAACTGTACTATCTTAGACTTTTTTGGCACTAAAATAGTTCCACATACATCCTTTTTTCTGTTACTATTACAAAATTGTCATAACATGTGGTTAGTGGTAATATTGGACTTCCAACATTATAAGGTCATTCTAATCTATGGTTTTATTCTACATTTGTACCTTGTGACTTCATCCCCTTATTTTAGTGGTGTGATTATTCATATTTGTGAATTTTGAGATTATTATTGAACCATTTAAATATTTTTCTCCCTTGTTATTATTCTTATTCATTTGTTCAATATCTCTATTTTTACACTCATTTTTTGATATTGATCATTGTTTTTTCTCAAGAATTTCCCTAGTAACATTATCATCATAATCGATCTGGTGGGAATAGAGGGTATATAAAACATAAACCTCTAGCTGGTGGTGTTTAATATGTTGGGGGAGTATCCCAATCTTCGGATGAAAATGTATTTCGCAAAAATATGGAAAAATACCAAATAAATATTGAATATATATAAAGAAAAATAATTAAATTAAAATTTCATAATTTTTAACATGGACAAACCCTCCAATGCAGAGAATTAAAAAACCAAGTGAAAATTCCAAAATAACCAACAATTATCAGGAAGTAAAAAATCCTTGTTATTAACTAACATCAATTACAAATGAGAGAATAGAAAAAACTACATAAAAACACAACCCAATACATATCTATGTTCTATTTAAAAATCATTTCACCAATACCATTCTCAAAAGATCCATTTTGAAAAAAAAATTCTCCCTTCTATCAATGATACACCCCAACGTCTCGGATCATCATAAAAAAATACATCACCCTCACACCATATTGAGACACCTAAATGATATATCTCTATCTCTATCCTACATGATATCTTCATAATGATGTACCACAGATCATCAACCAGTTCACAACACATGATCACCACAATCATGAAGACTCAAGATACATGGCCTCGATCATTAATCCTGTCTCTAATACTTCAGACCATCAATATATTGAGGCGTTCCACATGCTACCAAAAACATGGTATCCTATCCAATTATAAATCCATTATCAATGCATTATTTTTAATTAATAAAGATTCAACCACAATTGAGGTGGCCCATTTCCTCTTGATCTTGGTGGACTATATCTTGAGCATCACATACTCTACATCCCAGCAAATGCTTCCCGTTTTAAATCCTTAATAGTTTTCTTTTTCAATTAAAAATAAGATATACTATGTTATATATTAACACTAGAATAACCATATATATGTCATGTTAATATTAAAATAATTTTATCATCTAAATATATATAAAAGATATATCTCCCCTTGACAAACAGTTGAAGTATTATCTGTGTGATAGGATAAATGATATCTCATATTAAAAAACTATCTTATCTCAAATTTTTAAACAGACAATATTAGAATCCAATCAATCTACCCACTCATTACATCAAAGGAGATACTATCCAATAGACTCATTTTGACAAAAGTCATTTTAGCATCACACCAAACATCATTCAGTATTGAAAAAACCACTCCATTTTACAACTTAGAATGAATCCTGGATTCTCCCCTGTAAAAAAATTTCAAGCACTCAATTATTCAATATATTCGATTCAACAACATCCTGTGAAACAAGTCTGAATCAAGAAATATCTATCTCCTCTATAATTACGACCACCACACAATATGAAAAACCTTCCTAAACCATATTAATTTTCCAAACCCTTTATTTCCTCACACATCATTAATGCCCTTGAAAACATCCAAAATTCTCACTACAAAATTTTAATCAAAACCATCACCTGTGGTACCATTGGTTGGGGAGAATCTAGATTTCATGATGGAAATGAAAGTCAAAACAATTTCTCAGATACCCAATGAAATATAGATGTGATATAAATCATATTAAATAAATTAACATGTAGAGTTTTTGACATGGAAGAACCCACCTATGTGGATGATTAAAAAACCACGGGGCAATTCTAAAACATCCACTATGAATTAGAGAATACAAAATCAACTAATTCCCAAACATTAATTAAAAATGAGAGAATAAAAAACCTATTTGAAAACAAAACGTCAATACACATCCACATTATCTATAAAAATGATCTTTTTAATTCCATGCTTGAGAAATCCATCTATGAAAAAATGTCACCCGTATGTCAATGAAAAACCACTACCTTAAAGATATTCATTCATTCAAGCAACAACCTCACACCATCGCATGACACACAAATGATTTTTCTCTCTTTATCTACCTATTTATCATTATCTATCTATTATGATGTACCTTTAATCCTTGGATGGGACACACCTCTTGATCACCACAATAAAGACGCCTTTTAATACATGGTCCGAATCATTGATGACATCATTGGTGCTTCACACCTTCTCAATTCCTATGCACTGATCATACTACCATTAATGCGGAATCAAATGACATCATAGATACATCATCAATTCATCATTCTCTATTGATGATTACCCAAATAGGATACCACAAATGTGGAATCATCTTTACTCATGATCTTGGTGGAATACATCTTGAAAATCTCTCACTCTATTCTCCACTGGATACTTCCCCTTTTAGAACCTTCACAATTTCCCTTTTCAAATACAGATACGATACAAAATATTATATCTTAAATTCCCTAATCACTATGTATATGTCATATTATGATTTAAAAACTTATCTCATCCAAATAGATATAAATGTTATATCTCCCATTGTGAAACACATACAAATTTATTTGTGTGATAGGATAAGTTATATCTCATATTAAAAATCAATCTCATCTCAATTTTGTAAACACCCATAGGATGAATCCTATAATTCATGACAAGAGTTGTTTTTTATTGATTCATACCTAACATGAGTCAAAAAATATCCTTTTGTAAAATTACTCATGGGGATCATCATCCATTACTATCACTACTTTCACTCCATTACTTTCAGACACCAATTCAAGAGTATCATTTCATGGGAATGAAAAAAGGTGGTGGTAAATAGTTCGTTTGAGGGGAATGCACCACAGTTGTGTCTCACAGGTGGAATGAAATGTATGAGCTAATGTATAAATGATTCATAACATAAATATACTACCATTTGGACAAAATTTGTTAAAAAATCTATAGATATGTTGGAGTCACACATAGGTTGATCCACTAACCTAGTTGATTCCTACATGCAAATATGGTGGAATTTGGAATAATAACAAACTAAAAAAATGATATATGGGAAATTATACACTCCCTCTTTAATGGGTTTTTCAAAAAAACATGTGATAATGTAAAAGGGTCCTCCTCCATCATGGCCTTTATCTATATTTCATCATCATCATTCATTAGTTCATGAATGAACCAAATAACAAGAATATTAAAATCCTTTTGGTAATTGAAAATGTATATTTTCATTTTCAAAAATATATAAAAATTAACATAGAAACAATAAAATATGTAAATATCTTAAAAAATTAATATATGATCCATTTGATTCCAATCGAGGACATAAAAAATCAAATGCCTGGCCAAAATAAAAAATTTAATTCCAACTGAAATAAACACCCATTAAATATTTATGATAGTTAAAAACATTTTATTTTATTTTCAATTTAGAAACAAGACATTCATTCAATTCCACAATGTATTTCATCCCTTCTTATTTATATTTTAGTGATTCTTTAACATTAATATTTTCAAGTTCTTACTATGTCAATATTTTCTCATGGACCTCAAAACATTGACACCCTCTCATGCATTTAATTTCAGGATCTAGTGCTTGTTTAGAATCCATATTTTTTCTAACATAATATTTTATTCTTTAGTTCATTGTTCTAATGATTCCCTAATATTATATATAATAATGGATATTAAAATCAATGAGTTAAGAGAAAATATGATAAAATTAATCACTAGTTTGGATTCAAAAAATTTGATTAAATTGCAATGAATTATCAAAGGAGAACTCATAAAAATTACTCAACAGGAAGTCTTTATGTCCCTTTGTTCTTTTCTAGTTCATACTCTTGATGAAGATGGTCGTACTAGTGCCAGACGTTATGGGGGGTGGGTGAGTGTTCATCAATACAACTATTGAACACTAAGCCTACCCACATATTCATAACACTCTATCTAGGTTGATTTTCTTGGTATCCACCCTAAGATTCATCGATCCAAATGTTTAAAACATAACTAGCATAGAAATGGCTCTTTTCATTATATCCAGTGATAAAAGAAGACCCCAAGCCGTCACAAGTTTTTTCGAATGAACCAAATGATTTTTGACCCTTTTTGAGAAGGAGGTGACTTTCTTAATGATGTGGGTGGTTGTAACACAAACAAAGAGAGATGGAATGATATATTTTTTAATGGTATGGCAAGGTTTCATGGATTTATATAGTGAAAATATAGACTAAAATGTAGAGATAGAGTGATATAAAACTATTTTAATGGGGTCAAATTATAAATAGAAAAAACATTTTTAATGTATAATGAAAAATTTAGTTGTGTGGATCTATTAGAATATTTAAATTATTTAAAATTTTAATTTTTTTGAATAAATAAATTGAATAAAATATTTAAAAACAAAAATTGTTTAATCAAGTTATTTATTTAATGGGTTTTAAAAAACCCATCTTTATATTATAAAAATTTCAAATTATTTTACAATATTCTAATTATTATAAAATTCAAAACTCATTTATATTATTTACCTATTCAATTTATTTTGTTTCACTTTTAAAATAAATTCAACAAAATAATCATTATATTTAATTTATTTTATTTTTTAATTTTTTAAATATTCATGAACATTATTTTCATCATTCGATGTTATTAATTTTAAAATAACATGAATAAAAAATTGTTAGAATAATTAATTTTAATATTGAAAATAAATAACTTACTAATAAAATTTTAATACCTTGACTATTTAAAATAAATCATCAAATAATTTTTTTAATGTTTTTAAATTTTAAAATACTAAAAATATTTTAATTTAATGTTTTAAATTTTATATTAAATATGTAGAGTATATAAAATTTAAATTGATTTGATATTTAATAATTTTTGAATAAATTAATTTTGAGGAATTTTAAAAAAACAAATTTAATATTATTGTTTTTAAATATTCCCTTCTTTTTTTAAGTACTCTTCACTGATCTAGTGTTTTTGTACATCCTTAATCACATCTTTCTTGTTTAATATATTTCATTAATTTTATCGTAAGATTTATTATATATAAAAAATAAATTTTATTTTATTTATAATTTTCTAATTGTTCATTAAAATATACCGTTTCTTATGATTTCCCAAATTAAATTAATAAATATTATTTATTAATAATTTATTTATAAAACTAGAATCTACATACACATTAAATCAAAAAGATATTTTTCTCATCATTGGAAAACTATTTAAATAATTTCACAAATAAGAAATATTCATATCCTTTAAGAATTGTTTTGTGCTAATAATAAATTCTTACATAAAAATAAAAACCAAATTAATACAATTTAAATAATTTATTTAATTTTGGAAAACTATAATCTTGTTTGAATTGTTTTTTTATTTTATTAGATCCTTCAATTAACTCAATCTTATTACATATCCAAATAAATGTTTAACTATATTAAAAACAACTTATAAATTTAATGTTTCAAAATAAACATTTAAATCTAAAATGAATAATTTTTTATTTAACAATTAATAATAAATTATTTAATTAGAATTGAATCTAGAATTCATTTCTAAATCCATTTTTTAATTATCTCAAAATTAAAATGGACATTAATATATATAATAATACATTATAATTTTTTTTGGATTTTTGGTATTAGATGCATAGACAACACATTTAGTGTTTTTCCCTCACAAATTTTTTCTAGTTTCATTACATTTTCATTGAATTACTTTTACTCCAAATTGTCCATTAAATTATTTATAAAATGTGATATTAAGAAAAAATTATTAATATAAAACAAAAAATGACATCACCAGTAAGCATGTGGCTATTTAAAATATTTTTTTCATTGAAAATATACATTGGAAGGAAAAAAATAGGATATAATAGTTTCCTCTCACGATGATGCTTCACTCACTATGTTTTTTTAAGATTCTCATCATCATAGTTATTTCTCACACTAACAAACAACTTTTTGTCCAAGATTCTAAATGATTGATGGACATTTCATGCGTAACTAAACTTTGACATCTGTCTCCTTTATTCTCATCTATAATTAATTTAACACCCCAAGATTTCATAGTGTGTTATTTCTTCAAAATAATTCAATAACTTGCACTACACGAAACACCTAGTTCAAGCACACCATGAATTACCAAACTAGCCGTTCAAAAGAGTTTATGAACAGTATTAACTAAATTTTAAACATTATATAATCCTTATAATTTTAGAATCCATATAATGAGTTTCTTAGACATAATGTAAGAACAAATTCATTTTCCGTATTGCACTTTTACCAACATTTAATAGTGAACCCTTTTTAAATCCAATATTTTAAACTTTTATATATTCAATTTGACTAAAAAATTTACTTTTTAGAATGGGGAAATCAAAAATTTACAATGAAATATCCTAAGCTTCCATGGTACGCTTTCCGTTGAATAATACAATAGCATGTATTGAACGCAACTTCGAATTCTAACACACACCACAACCAATCAAACTAGTCGTTATGAATAGTAATACCTTCTTTTTGAAATTTTATAAATTTTATCTCTCAAAATGGACTTCAATTTTGGATTCGGAGTATTAAATTTAGCCTAAGGTGAATGTCTGGTACTTTTCGGATAACATTAATATTCTGATGAATAGTAAACATTACTAAATTTTAATTAAAAACAAATTTTTTAATCAAAATAATTAATAATGATAAATTTTGAATTTGAGTGGATTTAATTTATAATTTGAATAAATTTTTACCATTTTATCCAATGGTGTTCATTATAATTAATTTCACTTTGAAATTGGACCTAAACAATTGTCAATCTTTTGATATATATTGTTTCTTAAAAACACGCTATTTGTTGTGACATCGGAAATTAATTATAAAATTAACTAATGAAACTTATATGTTTGTAATTTTTGTAAAATAGACATCATTTTTGAATTCGGAATATCAATTGTAGCTTAGGGTGAAATTTTGGCATTGTTCTGAAAAACTTCAATTTTTGATGAATAGTGAAACTACTAAGTGGTAGTTAAAAAAACTGAATTCTTCATAAAACATAATTTTACCGCTTCTGTGAATGGAATTTAGAAAATCAGAGAGACACGGTTAATATCAAGAAGTAAAATGTGGTTCAATGAGATGAAAATAATTTTTGGTGAATAGTAACTTTTTACTTTTATTTACCACAGTTAAAAGTAAATAGGGTAATTAAGGGTAAAAATGATTTTAATATTACCCTAACACATGTCCTAATTCTATTTGACAAGTTTATCTCGACCAAAAACAACCTTAGGAATAAAATATTATCATTAAGGTCCACTTAGATTAGATTAGGACATTTATTATTATTTAATTCAAAGAAGAGTTAAAAGAGTTAAAATCAAATTTTATTTACTAAAACATTTTTACTATAGGGTTATACAAAAGATAAATTCGATTGTAAATATTCATTAGAAATCTAATAAGATTTAATACATAATTATATTTTATTTATAATTTTTAGACATTAAATAATTCAATTTATTTATGACACAATGATGATGCGGTAATTACCATAATATTAAACAATTAGAATAATTGATATTATAAATACCCAACTAAATATAATTTGAGACTTTTTATGAATTACAATAATTTTATATGTTAATATGAAATTTTAGTATTGATTTAATTAACTTTGGTCGATGTAATAATTCTTTTATGAGTTTCACAAAAATCAACTATTGAATCGTGTCAAAATTGACATAAAAGTGTTTTTTAAACAAATATTATATTATTAATTGATATTAAATTTTTAAAAATCTAAGGTTCGGCCAAGAGACTTATATCATGATAGGTGTATCATTAATGGACCACTTGGGGGTCTCTTGGATGTATATAGTATGTTTAATTACTATATAACAAAGAAATACAAAGTGACATGGTAAAAGTCAAACTAATTAACTAAGAGATAAAACTAAAAGATAAGGTTAATATAATAACCCAAACCTGTCTAAATTCTATTGGTTAAGTGTTTTTCGACCTATCCCCACCTTAACCTTTAAATAATTAACTTTGTAGCCATTAGAAACCGAATATGAATTTATTATAAATTAATATTTCTAGCTTTTCCAAAGGTGCCCCTCACCCCTCTTATAATAGGGCACTCCTCCTTCTCATTTCTTCACACCTTCAAAGCCATTTGGTTCGGCCAAAACCTTCCCAAATACTCTATTAACTTCCCTCACTTAATCCTAGAGGCCTTCCTTTAGTCATAAATCCAAATTAAGGAGCCCTTTTGATCAAATCAAAAGGAAGAACCCAAAGAAGAGGTAAAGATTTCTCCACCCTTTTTCAAGTTCCTTTCTTCCCCCACTTCTTCTTCCTTTGTTGTTACCATTCTAAAATAATAACTACAGTATCATATATATACTATGATGTTATTATAAATATGGTACAACCATATTCAGTATTCTATTCATCCTTTGAATAACATATCATCATACGTGCGTAAGTACGACTTACCGTCTCCACGTCGTGGTGTAATTGTTATTCAATAAATTATCATTTTTATGGGTATAATAATGATGTGTAACTCATATAAATAATAAATATAACATGATAATTATTCTGTATATATATGATATACCATTCAATTATATATTATTTTAATATTAAAAGAATGATATTGTCGCTCGTGCGTACGTACGAACTACCGTCTCCACGAATGTGATGAGATTCATTCTCAACAGTATCCATTCAAGTATAATTATCATTTGATGATTAATAATAGTATTTAAGGACTTGATATAATCCTAGATATGAATAAGATACAACCTATCCATAAAAAACATGGCTTACATAACAAAACATATAAAAGAAAATGAGTAAGTTAACACCCGAAACAATGATAATACCAAGATATTATTAACAAATCAATGCTAAAAGAGCATATATGATATCAAATTAATATATCTGATTCTTGAAAAATTTAATAACAGTTATTTCACAATTGTACAGGAGGTTAACCTACCACCAACCAAGGAAAATTACAAGGTAAGGGGTTTTCATCTCACTCCTTATTCTCGTGAGATTCATGCCATATTGCCACTATTACATTTTGTATGGGGTATGTACTGCCCATAATTATATTCTTTGTGTAATACACTTTAATTTATGTGTATTTACATATTCATTGTATGATAACTCTTTCATGGGTTGTACATTTCGTAAGTTACCAAAATGGTAAGGGTTTATTTTACAATCTCTTCATTATCCGAGGTTGTTTATACGTAATAATCTACTGGGATTTCTTTATCATCCACATCCATGTTTCTTAGAAATGTATTTAAAAACATTTTTACTATTTACAATAATATGGGTTAAAGTCATTTATACCCTTATTTTTTTAAAGGAATCTTTCCGTCGTTTTCCAAACAAGGCAGTTTTAACCTTTCATCAAATTTAATGTAAGAATGTTTTTTTAACTTATACGGCGGGTGAGACTATTTACCGCTGTTATAAAATCATCAAAGCTTCCCTTAAAATCTTATAAGAATATTTTCAAAGTAAATGTTTTATTATATAATTATGTGACTTTTAAATGATTTTAAAATGAATATTTTAAGAATTTTTAAAGGTACTCTTTACCAAGATCATAATTTTAAATGTTTTAATGATTTATCTTTCAAAATATTTTAATTAATGTCCATGTTTTCAAAATGAATTTAAGGATTTATTTATATGGACATGACTATTTTGGAATGATATTTCATTTCGAAAGTTTCAAAGTGGTCTGGGACACTTCGATTCAAAAATATCTTTTAAATTACTTCCATTATAAATTGGTAACTTTTCAATGATTTCGAGAAAAGAGTTATTTCTCTCAAATTCTTTTGATTTCATCTATATCAACATCCTTTGATGGAATTTAAGCTTATTTGAAGTTGATTTATTAGGAAACAAAACTTTTGTATTCTATTGGAGGTTTTGTGATATGTTTTACTGTGGATGTGTTATTTTTATACCATTCATGGTTTATGGAGAAAGTATTGACATTTCATATGCTAGTTTTAATACGAATGTTTATGTTATGTTTAAACCTTTTCATATGGGAATGCATTGGGCTTAGTATGTGACGGGTGGATCCCTCTATAGCTTCTCGATGCATCGGTAGGTCTCATGAGACAAACTAGTGTCTTGGCACAAGGCCTTGGCAAAATATTTTTTGTAGTCTTTGCATGAGGCCTTGTCTATATGGTTATGATAGTCTGGAATTATGCTTTCCATCATTATGAAAGTGGTTATTAATATTGCATGTGATTATTCGATTAGTAGAATATCCATGCGAATAAGTAAATGGAATTATTTCATTTTATCTTTTCCATACTATGTTGAAGTTCAAGTTTAAAAGGCTTTTGTTATACATTACCTTAAATGATTATTCTTATTTATGAAAGTTTCCACTATATTGTTATCCTTACTGGGCATTTGTGATCACCCATTTTCTATGTTTTATTTTTCCCAGGATGTGAAGAAGTAATTTATGAATGACCTGTAGGGATAGTATGTGGGGATATGAGTGTGGAATATTGAGACTATATTGTTGTAGTTTTAATTTTTATGATGTAATGTAAAACTTTATGAATATATCTAGTGTTTCCAAGGCTACCAAACCAATCGGTATTTTGAGATTTTATCTTTCTTGTGATCATGCCAATGTTATGTAATAATGCACCGGCTCTGGATAACTAGGGTCGGGGCATTATAGATGGTATCAGAGGAAGTTTAGTACAAACCTTTGAAGATAGATTTAGATAAACTCTGATTTGAGCACATAGATTTAAGATGGACTTTGAGGATTATTATAGAAGAACTTCCTAGAATTTTGGTATTGTAGAGATTTTGTGAGTTTTCCGAGCAATACATCCCTGTCTGGATACGAGCAGGTAGAGGCGGATCTGGCACAGATGTAACTAGGGGTAAAACCCAAAAATACCGCTTTGAGCTAGACTCGAACGAGAACCGGTGTACGACAATGGGCCTTGCTGCACTCTTGTTTACGACACTCTTGGGGGATATGCTTAGGATAATTCTCATTTTCTTTACAAACCATTATAAAGGTTTTATGAGTATATACTTCCTTAAAGGAGACATTTTTATGATTATGGATTATATCCATAAACTATTTAATTTATGTTATGTGTTTTACAAGTTTAGGATTAGGTATTGTTATTCATAAAATAATCTAGTGTAAACCATTGTTTAGAAATGGTGGCTAGTAGAAGGAATGAGAATTTCAGCAATGCACATGATACAAAGAGAAAGAAGGATCATATATTTCATGGTCTTAAGCCAGAATTTATAAGAGAAATAGTCTCGCATGTATTATCATCATATGAAGAAATAATATCATGTGTTGATAAGATAAGTAAAGAGTTTACTGAGCCCTATGGCTTTGAAGGGAAGCAAGAGGAGAAAAGGATTTAATAGAGAAACATGAATAAAGGGAAGGGGGAAAAAAATAATTTTCCCATATGTGATAACTATGGAGAGAAACACCCTGGAACTTTCCTAAAAGGAATGGGAGTTTGTTATAAGTGTGGAGGAAAAGGGCACAAAGTGCACGACTGCAAGGGTAATAAAATGGTTTCAAATGTACAATGATTCATTTGCAAGGAGTTTAGACACTAAGCGAACCTATGTATCAGTCATCAGACTATGCCCCAAATGATGCTATTGGGTAATAATCAAGTTATGATACTACCAAAAATGAAGAGGAATCATTAGATTTCTTATGTTGATTATGTCATTTGAGTGTTTTATCAATAATGTACTTGTTATGGAGAATATAAGGATTGTAATGCGGTACTATTTCATTATGGACTTGAGATTGTGTGGAACAAGGAAAAGTGACTCAATACCAGGTTAATTTTTTTGAAAATATATGGTTGAGGGAAAGATAAAAGATAATATGGTTCTGATACCGAGGTAGTGATTTTAGAGTAATACATGATTGTTTTAGATAAATTATATTGGATATTCTTGACTACCTTGAAACTGATTAATGATTTTTATATTCCATCATTGTTGGGGTTTACAGCATTTTTGGATTGAAGGAGTATAACTATTATTCTATAAAATATAAGGGATCATGAATGTAGTCAATAAGGTTTTATGATAATTCAGGATGTTGTAGTGTTTTAAAATAATACATGATGAAGGTGATCACATGTTGTTACGTGGAAAAAAGAAAGGGATCTTCATTGTGTTTACCTTCCTTATAAATTTTGGGCTGAAGTATTTTGGATATTTCTAGTTTGGATTATTTTGGATAGCCATAAAAGGACAACCCAGAGGTCGGGCGGCAACCCGTCGCGTCCAGCAAGGCCGTGAGACTTGAACCCACAACCGAAGGGTGACAAGGGTGTATCACCTACCACTGACCCACGTGATGTCCTGGTTTGAATAATGTCGTTTTGTTAATGGTTCTTCTAGATGAATTATAAATTCATTTTTTAACCCTATACGAATAGGATAAATAGAATATTATTTTTAAGTTCTATTTTCTTTTAGAGTAAAAGATGAGTTTGTGGTAGAACATAGTTAATGGTTGAAACTCTACTTGTCAAGTATATATTTTTCTTCTTCTCTTATTTAACGAAGAAATTAATTCTTACACTTTAGTTAAGGGATCTAAAAAAGATGTGTTATCTTAATACCATATGTTTTACTGAACCGATGGTATTTTAAATCATCATAAATTGATGAATTTAAGGCCCTAAATTTTACACTTGTTTGAGATTGATGACCTCAATCACTACCTATAAATATTTACATTTTTCCTCCAATTATATGTCTCTAATTACCACCAATTTTCTCCGAATAGAGATCATAATTTGGTTGTTACCCTTTCATTTCTCTTTTCCTCTTATTAAGACTAAACTTTATCAACCCAATTTCCGACGTGGGTTTTCCCATAATGATATTTTCTATATTCAACATTTTATTTTCGAAGAACAATTTCAAATTGCGAGGATGCAATTTATTTATGGAGGGGAGAATGTAACACCCCAAGATTTTATAGTGTGTTATTTCTTCAAAATAATTCAATAACTTGTACTACACGCAACACTTAGTTCAAGCACACCATGACTTATCAAACAAGCCGTTCAAAAGAGTTTATGAATAGTATTAACTAAATTTTAAACATTATATAGTCCTTATAATTTTAGAATACATATTATGAGATTCTTAGACATAATGTAAGAACAAATTCATTTTCCGTATTGCACTTTTACCAACTTTTAATAGTGAACCCTTTTTAAATCCAATATTTTAAACTTTTATATATTCAATTTGACTAAAACATTTTCCTTTTAGAATGGGAAAATCAAAAATATACAATGAAATATCCTAAGCTTCCATGGTACCCTTTCCTTTGAATAATATAGTAGTGTGTATTGTACACAACTTCGAATTCTAACACACACCACAAGCAATCAATCTAGCCGTTATGAATAGTAATACCCACTTTTTGAAATTTTATAAATTTTATCTCTCAACATGGACTTCATTTTTGGATTCAAAGTATCGAATTTAGCCTAAGGTGAAATTTTGTTACTTTTCGGATAAATTTAATACTATGATGAATAGTGAAAATTACTAAATTTTAATTAAAAACAAATTTTTTAGTCAAAATAACTAATAATGATAAATTTTTAATTCGAGTGGTTTTAAATTATAATTGGAATATATTTTTATCATTTTACCCAATGGTGTTCATTAGAATTAATTTCACTTTGAAATTGGACCAAAACAATTGTCAATCTTTTGATATATATTGTTTCTTAAAAACACGCTATTTGTCGTGACAGCGGGAATTAATTATAAAATTAATTAATGAAACTTTAATGTTTGGAATTCTGTAAAATAGACATCATTTTTTAATTCGGAATATCAATTATATCTTAGGGTGAAATTTTGGCATTGTTCTGAAAAACTTCAATTTTTGATGAATAGTGAAACTACTAAGTGGTAGTTAAAAAAACTGAATTCTTCATAAAACATAATTTTACTGCTTCTGTGAATGGAATTTAGAAAATCATAGAAACACGGATAATATCAAGAAGTAAAATGTGGTTCAATGAGATTAAAATAATTTTTGGCGAATAGTAACTTTTTTCTTTTATTTACCACAGTTAAAAGTAAATACGGTAATTAAGGATAAAAATGATATTAATATTACCCTAACACATGTCCTAATTCTATTGGACAAGTGTATCTCGACCAAAAACAACCTTAGGAATAAAATATTATCATTTAGGTCCACTTGGATTAGATTAGGACATTTATTATTATTTAATTCAAAGAAGAGTTAAAAGAGTTAAAATCAAATTTTATTTACTAAAACGTTTTTAATATAGGGTTATATATAAGATAAATTCGACTGTAAATATTCATTAGAAATCTAATAAGATTTCCTACATAATAATATTTTATTTATAATTTTTAGACATTAAATAATTCAATTTATTTATGACACAATGATGATGCAGTAATTACCATAATAGTAAACAATTAGAATAATTGATATTATAAATACCCAAGTAAATATAATTTGAGACTTTTTATGAATTAAAATAATTTTCTAGGTTAAAATGTCATTTTAGGATTTATTGAAGTAACTTTGGTAGAATAATCATTCTGTTATGAGTTTCAAAAAAATCTACTATTGAATAGTGTCAAAATTGACATAAAAGAGTTTTTAAAAGAGATATTATATTATTAATTGAAATTAAATTATTTAAAATCTAAGGTTCGGCCAAGAGACTTATATAATGATAGGTGTATCATTAATGGACCACTTGGGGGTCTCTTGGATGTATATAGTACGTTTAATAACTATATAATATAAAAATACAAAGTGACATGGTAAATGTCAAACTAATTAACTAAGAGTTAAAACTAAAGGATAAGGTTAATATAATAACCCAAACCTGTCTAAATTCTATTGGTTAAGTTTCTTCAGACCTATCCCCACCTTAAACTTTAAATAATAAACTTTGGATCCATTAGAAATCGAATATGAATTTATTATAAATTAATATTTCTAGCTTTTCCAAAGGTGCCCCTCACCCCTCTTATAAAAGGGAACTCCTCCTCCTCATTTCATCACACCTTCAAAGCCTTTTGGTTCGGACAAACCCTCCCCAAATACTCTATAAACTTCCCTCACTTCATCCTAAAGGCCTTCCTTTAGTCATAAAGCTAACTTAAGGAGGCCTTTTGATCAAATCAAATGGAACAACCCAAAGAAGAGGTAAAGATTTCACCACCCTTTTTCAAGTTCCTTTCTTCTTCCACTTGTTATTCCTTTGTTGTTACCATTCTAAGATAATAACTCCAGTATCATATATATAATTTGATGTTATTATAAATATGGTACAACCATATTCAGTATTCTATCCATCCTTTGAATAACATGTCATCATACGTGCGTACGTACGGCTTACCGTCTCCACGTCGTGGTGTAATTTCTATTCAATAAATTATTATTTTTTTGGGTATAATAATGATGTGTAAATCATGTAAATAATAAATATAACTTGATAATGATTCTGTATATATGATATACCATTCAGTTATATAATATTTTAATATTAAAAGAATGATATTCTCGCTCTTGCGTACGTAAGGACTACCGTCTCCACGAACGCGATGAGATTCATTCTCCATCGTATCCATTCAAGTATAATTCTCATTTGATGATTAATAATAGTATTCAAGGACTTGATATCATTCTGGATATCAATAATATACAACCTATCCATGAAAAACATGGCTTACGTAACAAAACATATAAACGAAAATGAGTATGTTAACACCCGAAACAACGATAATACTATGACATTGTTAACAAATCAATGTTAAAAGATCATATATGATATCATAATAATATATATGATTATTTTATAATTTAATAACAATTATTTCACCATTATACAGGAGGTTAACCTACCCCCAACCAAGGAAAATTACAAGGTAAGGGGTTTTCATCTCACTCCTTATTCTCGTGAGATTTATGCCATATTGCCACTATTACATTTTGTGTGGTGTATGTACTACCCATAATTATATTCATTGTGTAATACACTTTAATTTATGTGTATTTACATATTAATTCTATGATACCTCTTTCATGGGTTGTACTTTTCGTAAGTTACCAAAATGGTAAGCGTTTATTTTGCAATCTCTTCATTATCCGAGGTTGTTTATACGTAATAATCTACTGGGATTTCATTATCATCCACATCCATGTTTCTTCGAAATGTATTTCAAAACATTTTTACTATTTAAAAATAATATGAGTTAAAGTCATTTATACCCTTCTGTGTTTTTAAAGGAATATTTCCGTCGTTTTCCAGACAAGTCACTTTTAACCTTTCAACAGATTTAAGGTAAGAATGTTTTTTTAACTTATACGGAGGGTGCAGCTATTTACCGCCATTATAAAATCGTCAAAGCTTCCCATACAAGCTTATAAGAATATTTTCAAAGTAAATGTTTTATTTTATAATTATGTGACTTTTAAATGATTTCAAAATGAATATTTTATGAATTTTTGAAAGCTACTGTTTATCAAGATCATAATTTTAAATGTTTTAAAGATTTATCTTTCAAAATCTTTTAATTAATGTCCATGTTTTCAAAATGATTTTAAGGATTTATTTATATGGACATGAATGTTTTGGAATGATATTTATTTTCAAATGTTTCAAAGTGGTATGGGACACTTTGATTCAAAAATCTCTTTTAAATTACTTCCTTTATAAATGTGTGACTTTTCAATGATTTCGAGAAAAGAGAAATTTCCATCAATTTGTTCTGATTTCATATATGTCAACATCCTTTGATGTAATTTAAGGTTATTTGAAGTTAATTTATTATGAAACAAAACTTTTTTATTTTATTGAAGGTTTTGTGATATGTTTAACTGTGGATCTGTTATTTTTATACCATTCATGGTTTATGGAGAAAGTATTGACATTTCGTATGCTATTTTTAATACGAATGTTTATGTTATGCTTAAAAATTTTCATATGGGAATGAATTGGACTTAGTATGTTACGGGTGGAGCCTGCTATAGCTCCTCGATGCATCGGTAGGTCTCATGAGACAAACTAGTGTCTTGGCACAAGGCCTTGGAAAAATCTTATTTGTAGTCTTGGCATGAGGCCTTGGCTATGTGGTTATGATAGTCTGGCATTATGGATTCCATCATTATGAAAGTGGTTATTGATATTGCATTTGATTATTCGATCAGTAGAATATCCATGTGAATAAGTAAATGGAATTATTTCATTTTATCTTTTCCATACAATGTTGAAGTTCAAGTTTAAAAGGCTTTTGTTATACATTACCTTAAATGTTTATTATTATTTATGAAAGTTTCCACTATATTGTTATCCTTACGCGGAATTTGAGCTCACCCCTTTTCTATGTTTTGTTTTTCCCAAGATGTGAAGAAGTAATTTACGAATGACCTGCAGGGATAGTATGTGGGGATATGAGTGTGGAATATAGAGACTATATTGTTGTAGTTTTCATTATTATGATGTAATGTAAAACTTTATGAATATATCTAGTGTTTCCAAGGCTACTAAACTAATCGGTCTTTTGGGATTTGATCTTTCTTGTGATCATGCCAATGTTATGTAATAATGCACTAACTCTGGGTAACTAGGGTTGGGGTGTTACAATAAAAAACATTTAGTAAATTCTTTTTTTTCAACAATTTCATAGATCGTTAAACCAACTTACACAAAAAGCATACACGTTAGAATTACCTGATTAAAAAAATCATATTCTTTGATTAAAATTGTGATGCATCTCATCCTTAAAATCAATTCCATTGTTTATAATGTTTTCATATTTCCACCCCTCCTATTCTTGGATTTCATAGATACTTCTCAGATAACCACATATAGGTAGATGTTTACCAATCAATATATTATCATTGATGGTTTATTTTCCTCATATGACTTAAAAAAAATTCTCCTTGAGTTTTGATGCACCCAGATACTTCCCCAAATTCAATTTATTACTACCAATAATACCAATCCATAACCTCACAAAGAACTCTTACATGTTATTGATACAAGAAGAAATTCACATCTTCTGTATGACCATATTCTCCACAATAGAAATTATATTTATTCTACTAGACCGGGAATCATTAGAATGAGGAGCTATGGAAGCAGTTTGTTTCGGATGAGGATCACCACTCATCGACTTCACAACAACATTTACCATATTAGGAAGTATTTTTATTCTTTAAGATTTGGTGACCTTACCTTGAGGATCAATGGAAGCATATTGTCTGATAGAAGGATAGTTTCTCATCTTCTATAAAATCTTCTGGAAAACTGGAAGAGTTTAAATTTTTAGGAACTAAGAGTTCATACATTGAGGCTCCATGGAAGGAACTTTTTTGGAATAAGTATTTCCACTCATCATTTTCACAAACAATATATTTATTATAGGAAGTGTTTAGATTCTTCCAATATTAGATTCTATACTGAAAATATAAAAAATAATTTTACAAAATTTAACACATTTATATAATAATATGAAAATTAAGATATTTTTTAAGTAATTTTTTTTTCATATATTAAATCAAATTATTAAATTAATGTTATTAAATATTCAATTAATTATTTATCTATATTAAAAACCTAATTAAAAATTAAAAATTTGAAAATTAATATAAAAATCTAAAATGAATCCATTTTATTTTTATTAATGGATTAAAAATAATTAATTTAATTGGATTTAAATTTATAGTTCATTTATAAATCTGATAGATAATTAAATATACATAAAATAAACATAAATATATATAGTAATATACTATACATTATTTTTTGGATTATTGGGATTACATATCTGGCCTTCACATTCAATTTTTTCCTGCTCAACATTCTCACCACTACCTCTCTACCTAAACTCTCAAATTAATGATTTACCTTACTCTATAACTGCCCATCATCTCCACCTCTATATATAACGCCTTTACATAATTTTCACCACTTCATCCTCCCCACAACTATCATTGTCTATGTATCTACCCATGACCCACCTCCCTCTCCCGATCATCACATCAACCACCACCTAATCACCTCCCTTGTTTCTTGGATCTCTTCCATTTTATTATTCTCCCTATCCAACCTCATTATCTATACACAGCCTTTTATCCAACCCCCTACACCTCCACTTCTTCCTATCCTCGCTGACCCTTCGACTCATTGCGATTCCACCTCTCCGCCTCTTCTTACTTACATCCTCCTGTAGTGATTCATTGATCATAAAGGGGGATGGATGGATGAGGAAAATCTCCTTTTATATCTGGAATAAAAATTCTTACAAAATTATCCTCCCAATCTTACCTTTTCCAAAATATTCATATCTAAATAATATATCACTAGATACAACGGGCTCTCTCATCTCAGATGGATGAATCATGTAATATACCCAACGACCCCCTTTTATAAGCATTGTGGGAGGTGTCATGTTTGAAACATCTCCAAACAATCCTCCACCCACCATTGAATTCTCTCAAGGATGCTAATGGAACTAGATCAACAAATGCATAAGGTTCATCTGTCATGTTGGAATTCTTCCACAGTTGGTAGGTTTGGTGTACCATTCTCTAACCATGGTAGATAGAAAAATTCCCCATCAATACCCCCTCTAGGAGAATTCTACATGATAAACTATGAAGGTATAACATCACATGGGCAACTTGCATTGGCAAAATATCCCCTGGGTTCTCAGTTTGGATATTCATAATTATTTGTGGATGTTGATAAATCAATTTTGTATCCATTGATAGTGAATGTTAATGTGATTCATCCAATAAGGGAACATGTAGTTCTTGATCAACTCCAAATCACATTAACTATCACAATGGACCATTTACTGCATTTAAGAGAATTTGAGTTACTGTTAAAAACACTTTTTCCACAACATCTCCTGTATATATTTAGAAGAATCATTTTAATCTACTTTCATAATGGATAATGTTAAACAATTTTTTAAATGTGACTTCCATGGTAAAACTCCAACTAAATAATATATATGTATCCTTATGAAGAATCCAGACTATCAGGATCACCATCTATATCATGCATATTTATATCCCTATGTCAGAGGGTCAGCTCCCCCAACGCACAAACATAGATTTTAAGTTTCATTAATATACCTTAGAATCCCTTTGACATCTTCCTGGTACTTTTTATTAATATGGGAGAGAAATAGACTCACAATCTTCACTGCATGGATACTATATGGCCTCATACTAACAATATAATAAAACAATCATCCAACTACTATGGAGTACAATATCATCTCCATTATCTTGATTTATTCCTTGGATGATAGAAATAAAAACATTCTTAAACGGATATGGTCTTAAAGCGGAATGATCAATGTTTTTGATTTTTCCGTGTTGAAATCATTCGAATCATGTTCAACACACTTCTCCTGAACTATCAAAAACAACTTCCTATTTCTGTCATGAATGATTTAAATCCCAAAAATCTATTGAGCTTCCCCCAAATTTGTCATATCTGAATAATTTCATAACTATTTCAAGTGGATGATCTATGATAAATAATTCCCAGTGATCATCATAGAATCAACATAATGTAGAAGAGAAATAATGTTGCCACCCAAAAATACCCAGATGTAGACACACTATAATTCCTATGTCCATTTATATCCATGAATTTTCAATAATGATTCAAACATATTGTACCACATTCTCGGATTTTGTTTCTATCATTACATGACATTAATAAATTTTTAGACGAGGTTTTCTTGTCCAGAAACCATGAAAACATTAGGATTCACTAAATAGATCCCCCTGGATAGCTCACCATGTATAAAAGTTGCCTTAATTCTAATATATTCAACATCCAAGTCCAATATATCCACTAATAACAAATGACGTGAATTGAATCCATCTTTACCATGGGTGAAAAATCTCTTCAAATAAAAATCTTTTTTTATGAAGAAATGCCTTGAATATAAATAGCACTTTATGCTTGACTTCCTTTTTGCAGATATCATTTTTTAGTATGAACACCCATATTTTTATTAGTTCCTTCATACCATTATGTAGTTCTAGAAAATATTACGTCTAAATATTCATCAAATACTCCCTCTCATCTTTCATTTCATCTAGTCATTTGAGTTTTTAAAGTTGAGACACTACTTCTTGTTAGTATTAAACCCCCATCTGTCAGCAACAGGTAGTCGAACTCTGAATATAATTTTGATGGAAATCATACTTTTGAATAACACTGATCCTTGGAAATATTATGTTCAATTGTCACAATATTACCTAGATCCTTTTATGGTTCTACAACTTATTTTAGAAATAATTTAGTCTCCCCCTACTCAATATCCTCCCCCACTACCGCATGGTTGTCTAGTGATGAGTAATATTTCACCTCCACTTCATAATTGATAGGTGGTGACTGTATAAGTGTTGGATCATCAATTTATTCCCTGACACTTTACCTTCAATATTCATTTAGTTTTAATGTTCTTGATCCTTTGTTTCTAATAGAACATGGTATCTCTTCTTCAAATCACCCTTTTCTCATATAGTGCCCAGATATTTAATTTGAACTATTCATTTTAATAGAAGATGAAGAATCATTGATTACATATCATGTAAAGATTCTTATTTATCTCCATTGATACATTTTCAAATTCAAAATATCCAAATACTCATAAATGAGAGTAAGGGGGACGTTTACCATACCATCCCTTTGTAATTTCAAAATATAGTTGTACTAATGATGATCTACTAAAGATATAGCATGAAATAAGAACATATTATCCCTAGAGTGGCTTAGGTGGAACACCCAAACTCATCATGCTTCCATCCTTGTACTTGATGGTTTTGTTCATCCTTTAGCCATCTTTATTGTTTTTTGTGGTTTGTGGGACTGTGTTATCATATTGATTTACAAGAATCCTATATTAGGGAACAAATTCCATGGATGTGTACTATCCTCCATTTTTCAAATGAAGACACTTGATCTTACTTCCAGTTTCATGCTCCCCCATGAAATGAAATATATTGATGAATTCAAGTACATTTTTAGTCGTTTAAAATAAAAACACAAACACCCTTAGAGATGCATCATCATTAAATTATTGGAAATATTTGATACCTACTTGTTAATCCACCTCCACGTTTCCACATAGATCATAGTGCAATAAATTAAACAAATCTAATATCCTTGACAATTAATAATTGAATTATACTCTATAATTTATCCCATACAAGAATTATTTTCAATGATCAAGAGATGAATCCTTTTCAACATTGATGTAATTCTTATTCTTCATAGTATGTTACCATCTTTCACTCATGTGGTTGAGTCTCTAATGCCACATTTTGCATGATTTCTATCTTTCCACTGTATTGATGATTTTAGAACATATATTTAGATTTGGTTTTGAAACGTAACACATATATGTCGTTGGGTGATCAAAATATCTCCTTTGGTCATCATCTAAGATCCATTGTTTAAGATTATGTTATAGCCTTTCAATCGATGGTAATTTCACATAGCACGTTGTGTCGAGGACATGGAACATGTCAAATTTCATTTACGGTGATTTTCTATCCAACTTTCAACTTTTCATGGATATCTCCCATTCCAATAATCTACACTAAACTCGTATTGCCCATATTGACTACACCGAATTCACAAGATTTATAAGTCAATAAATAGTCATGATGTAGGGTTACATGGTATGATGTTTTAATATCTAACAACCATTCTGTGTCTTTTCTTGATGGATGAAATCATGTTTTTTCATTATTTTTGGTGTGAAGAGTGATTTCTCAAAACACTACTACGTGCATATTTTTATTTTTCATTTTCGGTTCCTACTTTGACAAATTTCATGTAGAAACCCCAGGAAGTTATTATTTATGTACACTTTTCTACCACAATGGTAGAATTTTCATATAGGTCTCATTCCATCTATGGGACTTATTATTCTCTCACATTGGCATTCATTTACATCCCTTCACCCACCTCTTGTGGATTATCCCTCCACTGAATTTAAATTATATAAAAAATGGTGTATAATATGGAATAAAGAAGTGTTCTGTTGAGTTAAAAATAGTTGAAAATGGTTTAATCAATCCTTGGATCTTCATAGTCGGACACTGATTGTTCATGAAATGACAAAATCAATGTCAACGGACGAGATTGTCAAAGGATATGGTAATGAAATGGCGCTAATGTGCCAAACCGGAGTAGTTAGAACAAACTCACTAGAGATGTTTCCATCACCTAATGGGTATCATTATGTCAGGAAAGGGGGTATTGTAGAACCCAAACTTTGACCAAGTCTACAAATCACATTTTATCACTTTTTTTAACACCATTTGCATCATTGGAAACATCTCAACAGGAAATATCAGAATCTCCATTCAGAGCACTATTCATGGAAATATGAATTTTCAAGTCACTGTAAAATCTCCAAACCTCACACTCATTTCAAGACAAATGGATCTGATACCACTTTTTGTTATTCCATTTTTATAAATATAGATGAATGTTAAGTGAAACCTTATTTTTATTTCAATAAAAACAAATCATACAAAATATCAATCCCACACATTTCTTTTTCTCACACATAGATATCTCAAGGACTAATTTTTTAAACATGGTGGGATGTGTGATGTTTGATAGAACTCCCAAAAATCCCCCACATACCTTGGAATTATCCCATGGATTCCAAAGTAATAGAAGATTCAAATAAATATTATGCTATATCCATGTTGTATTTCTTCCATAGTTGGTAGAGTTGGTGCACCATCCTCCAACCATGACAGTTGAAAGAATACCCCATCACCTCCTCCTACTCTTCCTCCCACTTTATCCCCACCTCCATGCTTCCTCTCCCTTAATTTTCTCCACCGCTCTTCCTCCACCCTTTGAGATCCATGATTTCTCCTTCCTGGAATGTTTTTGATAAATTGATCTGTTCCATTTGTGTTTGTCTTCTCATATTTTGTTTATTTTCCCGTTATGTATATTCCACTCTTCCACAGTCATATAACACTGATGCTTTTAATATCATTATCAATAATCATTTCATAATATTCCTATTTCAATTTGATGGATAAGGTAAATAATTTTTTCCCCAATCAACTACTGCCTCACACCACCCTCTTAATTTTTTATTTCATGAACACCCTATGTTTAATGAATCCCCAAATGTCCTCCAACATCATTCTGAAACAACAACACCTAATAGGTAACCTTCCATATAAAGTGTGACTCTGGTTTATTTACAATTACATTCAATTACTAGAGATTCTACATGATGGATCTATATTCATCCTTTTAATTTGGTTTAGTTGTATTAATTTGGGGGTTCCATCTATCTTTTTTATTTATTTATTTTTCATGATTATTATTCAACAATCATGTGAGAAAGATTATAGATCCAATATTTTGATGATAGTTTCATAATGAACCATGAGTAACCATGAATAATTCTACCAGTTTTAAGTAGTTTCATATAATTTTATCATAATATCATTTTGAGTATGACTTCATTACCATTATTTGTTTCAATTAATTTATTTCCCTCATTAACTTTATATTCACTATGTCGATTAATTATGAGATTTTACCTTTATCTTTATGTTTTCCCATATGGTTATTCTTCTTAATATTATCATAATGTTTTCCAATCTTATTCAATGGCCCCCTTTCTATGTCTATTAAATTTTTTCACCATATCAATTTTAATTATTTCTCGTATTTTTTCAACAATATAATTTGGATATTTTTTTTCATCCTCATCCATTGTATTCATGGTACTAATTTCTTCATGATTTCATTATATTTTGTTCCAAATGATATTTTTATACATATTATACTCAATCAAACTAGTAATATATAAATATTTCTGAATTTTAATATTATAAAATTATATTGATTCTTTCTTAATAAAAACAACATTAATTTTTTTTTCTAGACTTATTGTTCTATATTTAACATTAGTCTTACATATATCATTAAAATGTATATTAATTTACCATATTTATCAATAATTTCGTTCAATTTTATTAAATTTAAAAAAAATCACTTTAAATAATTGAATATCAACCTCAAATGTTTCCATTTATTTTTTTTCAATTCATTGTATTCATTTTAATATTTCATATATAATTTTACATATTCTATAAAATTACTCCCACATGCCTCTAATAATGTTCTTATATAATTACTCACAATTAGTGCTCTATTTTACTTGATATTTTCCTTCTATTATGATATGGATTTGATTTTAAACCAATCGATTTTTTTATTGGTGATGGTCAATTGTGGCATCATCTATAGTTTTATAATTAGTGATGGACCTGTATGTGTAAACATATATTGAAAAAATATGTATTTATCCTACATTTTAATTTTTTATTATATCATATTGAAGATAAATTTTAAATTTTATATATTTATACTTTATAAAATCATGCATGATATTCATTTTAAATAAACATCTGAATAATTTTGGAATACATGTGCAGATCCACCTGGTACAAGGTTAGTTGATGCGATACTGGGTGAAGGTACTCTACTGTTTAAAGTGGGTTGATCCCATCTAAATCACGGGGGTTAAGATGCTGAGATGGATGCTTCGAGGTTGTCACATATGTGATGCGCACATTGTGATGTAAATCATGAGGATGTTAGTTTGGATTCCTAGAAGTATCAGATGACTAGATGATGAAATGAACATCCTGAGTTTGAAAGATGATGTGGTGTTGAATGAAAGCAGTTTACCATTTCCAGATCTGAAATTGATGGGGATTCAGATATCCAAGGAAGTGTTAGACTTAGTTGGAATTCCTAGAATGATACTAAATATGGATCTTGATAATCATTGATGTACATTCAGTTCGTTCAAAGGATCCTCCTATAGTAGTATTCATAGGAAATGATCAGTTTCTCTTGTAGAGGATAATTTTGATTCTTTTTCATAAGGGATGGCCATGGAAAAAAAAACTCAATTATTTCATGGGTTATACATCCAAGAGGAATAAATCCTTGGTGTTTAGAGGATATGTGATGAAGGATATCATATCTCTAGGGGTTATTTAGATGTGGATGAATTTATTTAGGAAGAGGCTTTTTCCACTGCCTTATTAATTCGGAGGATTGGAGATCACGTGCCGGGGATGCTGGTTCCTTGTTATTGAACCTTTATATGGTTCAACATCATGAATGGTCTAGGTAATTCAATGTGATATAGGTGAATAATACCTTCTCATAGGTATGGGTGATGCTGTCTGGTCTCTAATATATTTTGTGGCCCCAAAAAACAATCCATGACATTGCATATACAATTTCTGTCTCAATTTTATTGGACAAGGAAAACTAATTTTTACGGTTTGGAAGATTTACAAGGATATCATTTAAGATTGATCTTAGTTACACCATTATTGAAAATGATATTTTATCTACTGTAACTGATGAAATTCAAATTAATGTTCAGAATGAATAATATCCTGAATTTAGCTATGTATGTAAATTTATTGCGATTTTGGTACATAATTATAGGATGATTTGTGAAATATGTGACTTGAAGAGATTTTACTCCATCATTATGCTACTAAATCCAAAGAGACTATGGTTCTAAAGTATTTTCTCCATTGGATTTATCTACTTTTCCCAAAAATATGGTGAATCCAATAAAAACCAGAGGTAATCATCCTTCATCTTGTTTGGAATCCATGATACCAATGTTACAAAGCCAAACCTCTGAGTCTAAGGAAGTTGGTGATCTTGATCCACTAGTAAGTCATTATCATACCATTCTAGAGACAATGAGGAGGAGGGAGTGGAGTAGAATCGTGATGAAATTTTTACTAGTCTTCCTACTGTTGGGAATGAGGAACCAGGCTATAGAAGAAGTGATGTTCTTCCAATGTTCATGATTGAGCATGAAGCGCTAGTTAAAACCCTTCTTTTTAGTAAGTCTATAGATAAAGCCGGTGTGGTTCCTAGTTTCTCTCTTACAACAATTTATTATAATGATTTCTCTGTAAAACCATTGGATCCTGATTGTCATGGTATCTTATATAGGATGATGGGATAAGCAAATATGAGTTACATTGTGTGGATTTTAATAAGGTGATTCAGAAAGTCTTCATCTCTCCAAGAATGTCAAAATATTGGGGTAATATTTTTGGATGATGAAAGTGATAATGGGAAGAATATTGTTTTTAATTATACCACTAATGTTTAAACTATGATTAAGGGTAATCTAGTATCTTTTAAAAATGTTGTTTTACATGGAAAGGTCATAATTTTAAGTAAGTGGATGTCTTACTTTGGTTCCTATAAAAATAAGGCCACAAAAAGACAATTCTAATATGCCTATGAATGTTTCTACAAGGTTACATTCCACAGAAACAATGATTCAGCTCACCCTGGAGCATGAGAAGACCAAGGAAAGGATCCATGTGATTATTAATCAAATAAATTCATAGTAAGAATGGGGGAATTTAGAGGATGATGATGATGATCATGATTATGACTATTAGAATGATCCGAATTTCCTTAACATATAGTTTTTTTATTTAGATAAGGGATTAGCTCATTGTATGACCCCATATGCTTCTTTTATTTTATGTTTTATTTTTTACCTCATCTTTAATAAATTGTGAGGATCTTTGAATTCTCAATAGAAATTTATCATTGGTTGTTTGATTTGTATTGTTTAGATTAAATATAATAAATATATCATAAATGAACATGATTATGAAAACATGTTAGGCTATTTTCATGGTTGATCCGTGTTATCTATTAATGAGAATATTTTTTATATGTAACAATAGAAATAAATATTACACAAGTGAAAGAAATTTAATTAATAAACCAAATATAATTGGAAAACCATTTATATTAATAGGATAAAATTCCATATTAAATATAAAATAGTTACATACAAACATCCTTATAATCTCATGTTATTCTATTTAGTTAAATTTATAATTATTACACTGTAATTTTTTTCTACAACAATGTGGTGTTTTTTCTTCCAATATTTTCTTTAGTACTTTGGACCATTATTTTTCTTTTCAAAAGGAATCAAACAATGTAACATTTTTATTTTTAGTGATTTATCATTGGGGTTACTATATTTTTTTATTTGTAAACATATACTTATATTTTATCAATCACATAAATAGACTAACATTATCCATTGAATCTGATGTATTGATCACATATCATTTTATATATAACATTATTATCAATCTATTCCCCTTTCCACTTTATCATCTAGATGTTGAATAAAAATGAAGGGTTATAAAATTAAATTTTTTTTCTTAGTTATTGTAATAATTGGTAACTTTCTCTCAATATGGGACATAGATGACAAAAAATGGAAATTAACTTCACTTTGGATTATCTTATAATTTTTACTCATGTTAATTTTGTCTTTATTAAATCTATCTATAAATAGATTTATGAGAATAAACTGTAAATAATTCTAGGGTTTTTAAGTAATTGAGGTGGATTTTTACTCAAGCTATAATGGTCAGTTGCATGGAATTATTTTTTTGTTTTGGTATACATTTAATTTTTCAAATTTTGGTTTCACATTTTCTAACATGATTTATTTATATTAAACATAAATTTATATATATCTTGGAATGTGTTTTATTTTATGTGTCTTTTATGTGTCTTCTAATTTAAATCATGGGAGAGTTTATGGTTACTTGAATATTTTGAATGTTTGGTCAGTCGAATGATTATTATTTTTATACTTAAGTTAAAATAAACGGTTTTCTAATTTTCATAAACACACATATTTTTTTCACTGAATGAGTTGTATTTATAGATATTTACCTCCATATTTTGATGACGAAATATTAATTGAAGGATAATAAATCATATGTGATTCCAATCATTGAACACCAACATCCGAGGAGATTCAAAATAATCTAACTCCAAAAAGAGAAAGAATTTTTTTTGAAAATAATGAGTACCATTTGATATTTTCATTTTTTTCCTACATTTTACAATTCTATTTCATTGAGAAACGTTTTACATAAAACAGAAACTTAATATTAATTTTTTATATTAATTTATTTATTTTATTTATTTAATAATCATTCTAGATATTTATTATTTTATTTTATTTGTCACAACCCACCTTCACAAAGATGAGGGAAGGGAAAAAAACTGTGAGATCCTTCCTTACTTAAGTTGATGGAAATGTAATTACACCTGTGACCCTATTTCAATAGTTCCCAGAGTGGTGACTAGAACCACGAGTATAGAATCACACATGAAAATTGAAGGCATTACCCTTATCATTTATTAGTATTTTGAGATAAGAATGTAAATCCCAAACAACTCCAAGACTGTAGATAAAAGTAAATCCAAAATAAACCATTCCCATTTGCATGTACAAAAGTAAACTCTACAAGGTACAAAAAACCCCCAAAAGAAAGTACAAAAGAAAACAAAACCAGAAACAACAGTTTTCCCAACGTCTGAATAGGTACGGTCACGTGTGATCCCCAATGTTTTCCTACAAACCAGAATGACGTTTATATACATACGGTGAGTATAAAAGTATTCTTAGTAGGGAAAACCAAAATCTATCATGAAAATGTGTGGATAAATTCTAATGACCTATGAGAAAAGGAGAAAACTAGAGCACCTAGCAAGGAAACTATCCACCCAAACTCACCAAGGATCACTACCCAAATAAATAAAGTAAAGTAATGTAATAGTAATAAAGCATCAATGTTTTGGTACCCCGGTCCAAGTTTCCACTGGTTATTGAAGACATCCCATGCGTCAGACCTCTCTCGCCATTCTCACCATAGTCCCACTACCATACCCTTCCCGCACACACCTGGGTTATCACAACCACCCATCCCTCCCACAAACACCTGTTCCAAAACAACCACACATAACCTCACCCACAGACACCTGGGCTAGGACAACTTTCCCCATGCCCGAAGACACCTTGTCCTAAACAACTACTGCCATGCCCGAAGACACCTGGTCCCCATCCCAAAGAAACTTCGGAAATAACCTACCCACGCCCATTTGGGCCAACCACCACAACTACCCTGCCAGAAGAATCATGGGCTATAATATACCTCAAACAATCATAGCCTACCCATAGAATCTTGGTAATCTCAGGAAAGGGATTAGAAAAGGAGAAAAAAACTTTCCACTCATAGGAGTGTTGGAAAAAACACCCTCCCCCATGAAATGGGGTTGTTTAGCACAATTTGATCAACTTGGGTGGGGCATGAATAAGAAACATAAAAACTAAACTTTACATTTAGGTAAATAGGAACTCATCCCAACCTAGGGGTTCCAAAACCAGTCTATGCATAGACACCCTCATTACTATTCCTTCATAAAGAAAAAGACATAACCCAAATCCATGTCACAACTCATTCCCAGATACAATTCCCCATTGAACCCGTTCTTGTTATCACATTCTAGTGGGTCCTTTTAAAATAAATCTTTACTACTAGGAAAATAACAGGCACAACCACAAGGAAAGGAATGATAAACATCTAAACAGTAGTTTAAGAATTATCTTCGGGTTCCCTTGTAAATCCACAACAACAAAAGGTGTATGTGAGCTCCCTGGAAGTACTGGAACCAAACCAAGCCCCACCATACGGCCCTATACAGCCTTAGATACACAAAACAAGAACTTTACCACAACAGGATATCCCATACCCATTCATATCACCCCACAAGAATCATGCTGAACAACCACACATACTACCAAGACAGAGCAAGGGGTTCCCAGATTCAAGAAAACCGTTCATTAAGTCCCTTCTTTTTGTTTTGTTAACTTGGGTGATCACAAAAGGATTGTTGTTCACTAGGAATCCATTTAATCAATAGAGTTTATGTGATTCAACAATTTCCATGATACAAACATTTATTCATCACATAAGAAAGGGGTGCATTAGGGCGCAATACTGACAACCAATGGAAATTATTTTCAGTGGACATAAGCTCGAATAATTCACAACATATAAAAGAAGATAAAAGAGTACATAAGAATCATCAAACACATACCTTCATTCTTTAAAAGTACATTTATTATCCTCATTATGGTTTGGTTTAATCAATTCCCATAGAATCATTAGTATACCTTCCCTGCATGATAAACATTAAATAGAAACAAAGTAAAAACCCTACACGGATGATCAATGATCGACATTTCTCTCCACGTGCCAAGAACTGGGGTTGCATGCCTTGAAAAGGAGGAACTCCGAGGACTCCAAGAGTGAGCAGAAAAGCCCCAGAACAGGTGTACCACTTTCCTTGGTATGGGGGGCTCCAAACTCACATGGATAGAAAAAGAGAACAGACAAGAATAAGAAGAAGAAGGAATTCCTGTGCGATAAATGGTGAGATCCCAGAGTTAAGAGATATGAATTTTGAATGGATTTGGTTTCACCATGAGGTTGGGTGGTTACAAAAGATGGAATTCATTTTTATTTAATAATTCTCATTGGATTGGTGGCCATAACATCTAAGAGTTAATGGATTTGTTTTAAATAGACTAAAAACACATGTGATAGGGGCATACCTTGAAAGTGCAGGAAAACGTGTGACACCAAGGAAAAAAGACACATGTTTTTGGTAACTCAACGGTTTACTAGATCTTGAATAATTTCATTTACCATTAATGGGATTTAAGTGTTTTTTAAAGGGGTATTAAATCAATTTTATGTCAAATGATTCATTGCGGGTGAAAAAGATGTCTGAAACTGGAAAAAAGGAACAAAGGGTGGGACACCGTTTGCTGACCCACCGTAATAATGCCACCCTCATAGTGAAACATCATGGTGCCTCCCTCATGGTGCCACGATCATTGTTCCACCCTCATAGTGCCACCATAACGGTGCCACCCTCACATTGCCCCCGTCACCGTGTTACCCTAATGATGCCACCATCACGGTGCCACCAGTTTGGTGGAACACCTTAAGCGGTGAAACCATTTTGGTGCGTGATCGTGACGGTGTAACCGCTATGGTTCCACTATAATAATGCCACCATCAGAGTGGTACTATTTGGTGGAACCATGTTTTTGGAGAATTACTAGACAAGGAGGGTCTGGGAGATTACATCAGATACCCCCTATGGTATTCTTTCCCTCATGAATTAATCCAGACCTGAAGAGAAGAGAGGTGTATGAACAACCACCTTGAAAGATATCTCTCAAGAGTAATACTCCCAGATATCTATGAACTCCTCTTTCTCATATATATTTTAAAAAACTATGGATAAACTACCACCCCTCTCCCCATGTAACCACACAACATTCAAGGGTCATACCGTCTAGTCATATGAATTAGGGAGTTCCTTCCCCCATGTCAAGAAAATTTCTACTTTGGGTGGCACTTACTTTCCCACACAGGTTTAACCGCATAAAATTTAATGCGTCTTGATTAGGGATCAGATTCTCCCCTCCCCATAGTTAGGACTCCCCAAAAACATCCAAAGAGAAAGGAAAACAATTCATTTCATAGCTACATGGTTAAGCACTACATCACAAAAAAATATGAAAAAGAAGAAAACAACTCAAAACAACTCTGAGTACATAGTTCACATATGTGCCTCTCGTTCCCAGGTACTATCCTCAATGACACCATGCCTCCATAACACATGAACCAAGGGAATGTTTCATCCATGGAGCACATTCTTCTCATGATATTCAATCTTCATTAGTCACTCTACTAACATCGTCTCATCTTCGATATCCATCTTTCAGCAGTTGAGATAATGAAAATCATCATGTAGTTACTGATGGAGCTGAGACACATGGAAGATGCCATGCACTCTCAGTAGTGGTGGTGGTAGCGTTAGTTGATAAGCCACTTCACTAACCTACCATAAAACTCACTAGTAGAAAATATTTCTTTAACTCCGGTTGTTTTTACGTCGGTTTTTGAATACCGACACCAAAACCTAATTTCAATTATTTTTTAGCATCAATTTTGTAAATAACCATGGCCAAATAAACTCATCCGAATTATTATTGGCATCGGTTTCCTTAAAAACCAACACAAAAAAGTTGAAAAAATAGTTTTGGTGTAGGTTCTAAAAAACAACCGACGCAATAAATGGAAAACTTTTATTTTTGGTGTTGGTTTTTACAATAAACGATGAAAAAAATTAATTAATTTTCGACGTTTTAGATCATTTCCTAAGCTTATATTTGACTGGTAGTGGAGCTAAAACGGAGTTATAGATCAAAATTATTGGCTGTACGAAGTTGAACCTGTCAAATTTTCGATTGATATAACATGTTTTAAAGAGAACAAGGTAAACCTAAATTAAAATCACATACACCAATCGATATAAAATACACATAATATTTCAAACATATTTGAATGGTTTTTTGAGCTTCAATTGATATTATATGTTGTTTATCATCATATCTCTTATATTTAGTGTAGAACACATTCTATAATGAAAACAACGATTGATAATTAAAATTACACCATGCTTAGTAAATCTTATCTGAATGCTTTATATTTTTAACTCGATAATAAAAGTAAACCATCATTATATGAAATCTAATCGAGTTTTTTATAAATGAAGGAAATTTATAATAAGGAAAATAAATGAATAGAATAGTTACTGCATTCAAATTAACGATTGATGCTGCTTTGAAAACTTGATGGAATCAAATAGGTTGAAAATGATGAATGAAGGATAAATGTATTTATATATAGTAAATGGAAATACTTTCGATTCCATTGTAAGAAAATGTTTGCGGGATTTAAAAAAGTTAAATGTGCATTGTGAAATAATTGAAATTCTGATTCTGTGTATTGGCGAATACTATTTGGCGTCAGTTTTGTTTGAATCCGATGCAAAAGAGGATATATGTTTGTCTTTTGGCATCAGTTTTTAATGAAAACCGACGGAAAAAATTTAGAAAAAAATTATCGTGTTTCAGATAATTTCTCAAGCTTTGATTTGACAGGTCATGGAGCTATGACGGAGTTACGGATTAAAAGTTACAGCCTTTGAAAGTTGTACTTCATTAAGATGTCTTTTAGAGAAGATCAACTTCCAACATCCATAACATTTAATTCAAAACTTCATTTTTGCTCCACGACCATCCAAATCAAATCTTATGGAATTATATATAACATTGTATTTGTTTTTTAATTTTTGGTGTCGGTTTTCATAAAAACCGATGTTAAAACTTTTTTTATTTTTTCCCATCAGTTTTTTTAAAAACTAACCCCAAAAAGTCTCCGCCAAAAAATTTAATTTCAGTTTATAAGAAAGCAATGTAATTTTTTTAGAGAAGATCAACTTCCAACATCCATAAATTTTAATCAATAAATCCATTTTTCTCCATGAACAGTCAAATCAAAGCTTATAGAATTCTCAATAACACTATATTTATTTTAAATTTTTGGCATCGGTTTTTAAATAACTGATTCCAAAACATCTCCGCAAAAAAAATTTACATTGGTTTATAAGAAACCAATGCCAAATTTTTAAATAATATCACATTCTAATATCCATAAATTTTAATCCATAACTCTGTTTTTTCTCCACGACCAGCCAAATCATAGCTTAGAGAATTATCTAGAACAATGTATTTTTTTTTAAATTTTTAGCATCAGGTTTCATAAAAACCAATGTCAAAACATTATTTTTGTGTCAGTTTTTTGTAAAAACCAACACCAAAACAATTTTATTATTTTTTCGTGTCGGTTTTTACAAAACCGATGCCTAAAAGTCTCTAAAAACAGATTTACGTAGGTTTATAAGAAACTGACTTCAAATTGATGATGTTAAAAATAGTTTTTCTACTAGTGACTTCGATGGGTCCAACAAACCTACGAGAAAGCTTACTCCTCCTATTGAACATCAATTGTACACACCGAGGGTAGACCTTCAAGAACACGTGGATCTAGACCTCTAACTCCAAGGGTCTCCTCCAGTTATCAGCATAAGACTTATGGCTGTCCTAAGATGCCTTCATCCTCTCTTATACTTGCTGAACCTTCTCCATCGTGTTTTGCACCACTTCGGGGGCAATAAAACCTACTTCCCTAAACTATGTCTAGCACACGGATGAGTGACATGACCTTCTATACAATTATTCTAATGGAGCCATGCCAATGGTAGAGTGATAGCTATTATTGAATGAAAACACTACGAGAGGTAGGTGTCACACTCATGATCCCGAAAAGTACAAAACACATGCCCGTAGCACATCTTCCAATGTCTGGAAGGTGCGCTCTATATGCCCGTCTTTCTAGGGGTGGAAAGAAGTATTGAGGCATAGTGGCTGAAAAAATCATGTGGCCATCCTCTTTAGACCTGTGAGGTAAACCAGGTATCCCAATCAGAGACTAAGGACCTCAGAACCCAATGAAACCGAACCACCTCTTCCATGTACCGTTGTGCTATGGCATCCACCGTACTCGACTCCTTGATTGCCAGGAAGTGGGATAATTTAGTCTGTCAGTCCACAACTAACTAGATAACATCGCAACACCATTGAACTATAGGAAGTCCCATGATGAAATACCTCAAGATGTCGTCCCACTTCATCTCTGGGACATCTAAAGGGTGTAACAGACTTCTCATACCTGGTGTTCAGCCTTCACCTACTGACACACGAGGCACTTTTTTTCAAATGCTGCCTCTTACCACTACACCCAAGGATATCAAAACGAACCCCTCAAGCCCCAGTATATTTTGGGAACACCTAGGTGTACTTCCATGGGTGATTTTCGGAACTCACCAATAACTCTCTCTAACATCATCTCTAGGTAAAACATATTCCATTGGAAGAGAATATTATTTTCACCATCCTCCGACCACCCTTTAGGAACATTTCCTTGGTTAAATTGATCATGCATCAATTCACTCATTGAGTCTCCCCACATAGACTCTTCTACCTACTGCAAGAGAGAGGACTGCACTGCCATCTAAAACATGAAACCTCCACCACAATCCATCCTCGCATCCGGGTGTAGGGAAGCTAACTCTTGCATCACTTTCCAAGCATCTTTTGACAATGAAACCACATACTTCTATGAGATCCTACTCATGGTGTCATCCACCACATTCCCCTTGCTTCAGGTGTAGGAAATTTTGAGGTCATAGTCCTGAATAAACTCCATCCACCTCCACTGCCACAAGTTTAGGTCACACTAGGAGAAGAAAATTTTCTAGTTCTTGTGATATGTGCCGACAAAAAAGTGCTCCATGATGAGGTAATGCTTCCATAACTTGAGTGATAACATGCCCGCTACATGTTCCAGATCGTGGGTGGCATAGTTACGCTTATTGGGACAGGACTGCCTAGACCCATAAGAGATCACTCCTTCTGCTGCATCAGCCCAAATTCCAATACTTGGTATGAAGCATCACATAACTCCTCAAATGTCACCCCTTCTTCTAGAAACCTCAATACTAAGGAACTAACTATCTTAAACTTCGTATAACTGTAGGCTTCCTGGCATTTCTCACACCATACGCATGCCTGCTCTTTCTGGGTCAAGGATGTAAAAGGTGCTACAACTTTGGAGAAGTTGGGTATGAACCTTCAGTAGAAAGATGCTAAACCAAGGAAAATCTGAACCTTTGCCACATTCTTGGCATTTCATAAGAAACAAACACCTCAACCATTGATGGGTCCACTGCTATTCCCCGCTCAGGCACCACGTATCCAAGGAACTGCACTTCTTGTATCCAGAAATTTCACATGGACAATTTCCTCTAGAGTTTCTATTGTCGAACGACCTCTAAAACCATTCTAAAATGCTCAACAAGATCCACTTATGATCTTGAGTACATTAAGATATCGTCAATAAACATTACTATGAACTAGTTCAAATATTTTCGAAAGAAAGAGTTCATGATCCCCATGAACACGGCTGGTGTGTTCGTAACACCGAACATCATGACGACAAACTCAATGTGACCATATTTTCACCTGAAGGCAGTCTTAGAGATGTTACCCTCTTTTACCCTCAACTGGTGATATCCTGACCGTAGGTCAACCTTGGATAATCATACGTCCCTCTTCAACTGATCAAAAAGGTCATCTATCCTTGGGAGGTGCTCCACTGATAACTCATCTAACAAGGAAAGGAGGTGCTCCACTCACTGATTGCTTTCCTGGAAACCCCACACGCTGATGAAAGTCACAAGTTTGCCGCCCGCATCGAAAAACACAATCCTTCTTCAGAAACCATCCATAATAGCACATATAGAGAATATCTGTTCAATGTCTAAAATGACATCATAGGGATACATAATTAAAAAGATAAGTTCCCTACTATACTGTTGTGGTCCCAACACAAGTCTACACACTCAGCAAACACGATACAAGCTGGTCTGACCTCCAACTGGTGTACTCAAAACCAGGGGTATGGGAAGTCTCTTTGTTTCTAGACCCAAAGAATGGTGTAGGATGGGTGAAATAATTTAGTGTGAAGCTATTGAATCAAAAAAGGCATAGGAAAGAGTACTAAACATGATGATCGTACCTCGAATGACTTCCATCCTTTCTGGAACTACTGACTCTACAGTGTGTAACTACCCATGCCCAGCTCTTAGGCCCCTCGGATGCCAAATGGATCCCCAACCACGCCCTGGTCGAGGTCTCTGAGGAGTTCCCTAATGTCGGCCTCCTCCCGCAATGTTTTCTCTCAGATGATTGAGATCCCATTGTCCCTACTAGTGCTACTGAGGCGGGTGGTCAACCGGCACACCCCAACTGTACTGCACTCAGTCCGGGCACAGATTCTGAAGGTGGCCACAGATGCCACAAATGAAGCATCTCAGTCATGGGCCCAAATGGAAAGGGTGAGGACAAGGACATTGAAACTAAAACTATTGGGGCCTACTACCCACTGGTCGAAACCTAGAAGGCCCTGAAACTAAAGGCCTACTGATGACGGCTTCCCCTTTTACGAGCCCAACTAGATTCCGTCTCTCAATACACCTCCCAGCGTGTGCATCCTTTCCACATATTCATCTTTATACATGACCTACAAGTACATCGGTTGGGTGAAGAGAGTAATAACAAACTGAAGAGAAGTTCAATGTTCCTCTTCGAAATGTCTCAACAAAGACTCCTCATCTGGGAAGAGTTCCAGAGAAAAGAGAAGGAGATCCTTGAACTTGATTGCAAACTCTCTCACTAACAAACTCCCCTGTTGAAGGGAGAGTTTCTTTTGACTCTTCTCATCCTTTATTGTGGAAGAGTGGACTTCCACCTAGAATTCCCACTCGAAGTCAATTCAGGTAACCTCAGCCTCCCTCTTCTCCCCAAGGTAGAGCATCTTCTGATGACACGCTGATCCCCGCATATGGCTTATAGCCAGAGGAACCCAATAATATGTTGAAGCCCGAATCAAGCTAAAAGATATCACCAGATCATCGAGCCGGCTCTCAATCTACATGTCTGAGATGATGCCCTCATAAATCCAATGAGTCCACCACTGAAAGGAATGAAGAATCCTCTACCACTGATCATACTCCTCCTCTCGGTCATCCTTCTGCCGATTAGCTGAAACAACCTCTTGGGCCCTGATCGCCCGCATTACTCATAGTTGTTGTCCAGGTTCTATATCTAAAAGGTAAACAAGGAATGCCTAAGCCCGAGTAGTGCGAAATATTTCTTTTACATTTTCATAGAGTTCTTATTCATTTAAATCCCCAAATACCCATGAAACATAAGATCACTGGTCATTATGATGCATGTACCTCTCTTAGGGTCTTTACCCTGTAATCAGTGTAGCCTCACAATGTCATTCAGTAGGCCCAGGGTACTTCCATCAAATCATGGGGGGTCTAAAATACTTTTTTCTAGCTGATCTTCCCATTCCTATTTCACACACAATGATTTCCTAACACTATTTCCCTACCATCCCATGAAATCCTCACTTTGCCTAACCCCGAGCTCTATCCAACCCCTTAACCATTCCCTCTGATACTATTCCGTCACAACCCACCTTCACCATGATGAGGGAAGTGATAAAAAACTACTAGGCCCTTCTTTCCTCAAGTTGAAGGAGATATAATAACCCCCATGACCCGACTTCAATTGGTCTCAAAGTGGTGACTAGTGCAAATGGTATAGAATCACATGCGAAAAAGGAAGGGATTACCCATTTCATTTAGTAGGATTAGGAAATGTGATAGTAAATACCAAACAAGACCAAGAATAGAGGTAAAAGTAAATCAAAAATAAAACATTCTCATATGAATATCCAAAAGTAAATGATACAAGGTACATGAAAATCCCAAAGAAAAGTACCAAAGAAAAGAAAAACAACAACGACAACTGTCCTAATGTCCCAAAAAGTACTGTACCGAATGATCCCTGAAGTCCTTCTGGAAACCTAAAATCAGTTTATATATATAGGGTGTGTATATGCATATACTAATTTGGGAAAACCGAAAGCTCTCGTGCACAAGTGGGGAGGAATTATTATGCTCTGTGAGAAAAGGAGACAACCCGATCACCTAGCAAGGAAACTATCCACCAAAACCACACCAAGGAACACTCCCCAAGTATCAAAAATCAAATAATTTAATAGTAATAATACATCGATGTTTGGGTACCACATGCCACTTTCCCATTGGATATTGAAGACGTCATACATGTCAGACCTCTCCCTCAATTCTCACTGTAGTCCCACCACCATACCCCGTCTGTACACACCCGACCTACCACAACCACACATCCTTCTCGCAAACACTTGGGCCAAAAAATAAACACGTAACCATGTTCACAGACACCTGGTCCTGAACAATTACCACCACACCCAAAGACACCTAGGCCTAAAAAACTACTACCATGCCCAAAGACACCTGGGCCTCATCTAGAAGACACATGGGAAACAACCTGCCTGCACACACCTGGGCCAACCACCACAACTACCATGCACAAAGAATCTCGAGATATAATAGAACTCAGGAAATCACATCTTGCACAAAATATCATGGGATTCATGGGAAAGGGTATAGAAAAGGAGCTAATAACCAGCCACTCATAGGAGTGTTAGGAAAAACACCCTCCCCCATGAAATGGGGTTTTTCAACACAAAGTGATCAACTTTGGTGGGGATCGAATAAGAAACATAAGAACTAAATTATATATATCGGTAAACAAGCACTAATCCCAACAAAGGGGTTTCAAAACCATCCTATGAACAGAAAGCCTCATTATTATTCATTCAACAAGAAAAACACATCACCCAGATCCAAGTCACATATCATTCCTAGATACAATTATCTATTAAACCCGTTCTTGTTATAACCTTCCAGTGGTTACTTTTTAAATAATTCTTCAGTACTGGTTAAATAACAGGCCTAACCATAAGCCAAGGAAGGATAAACATAGAAACAACAATTTAAGCATTCACACTCAGTTCCCTTGTAATTTCAAAAGAACAAAAAGTGTCTGTGAGATCCCTTGAAGTACTGGAACCAAAATGATCCCCACCATATGGCCCCATAAGGCCTTATTTCCACAGAGCAACAACTGCACCAAAACAGGGTATCCCATCCCCAACTATATCACCCCACAAAAATCATGCAGAACAACCACACATACTACCAAGATAGAGAAGGGGGTTTCTGGATTCTATCACACCATTCATTATGTTCCTTCATTCTATTTGGTTCATAGGGGTGATCACATAAGGATTATTGTTCACTATGCATGTATTTAATCAACCAAGTTTACATGATTAACAAATTTACATGTTGCATCCATTCAATAATCACATAAGACAAGGGTTCATTAGTTTGAAATACATAACAACACTGACCACAAATTTCAGTGGAGACGATCCTGTATAATTTACAATATAGAAAAAAAGATAATAGGGTACAACGGAATCATCAAACACACCCCTTAATTCTTTAAATGTATATTTATTTTATTTATTATGGTTTGGTTTCATCCATTCCCATTGAAAAAATAGAATACCCACCCTATACAATACACAGTAAAGGGAAATGATGGAAAACACTACTTGGATGACCAATGATCGAAATTCATATCCCCGCACCAAGAAATGGGGATGTTCCACTTGTATGGGAGGAACATTGATGAATCCTAGAGTGAGATGAAAAGTTCCAACTTAGGCACAACAATTTCATCAGGAAGGGGGGGGTTCAAAACACACAAGTAATGAAAAAGAGACCATCTAATAAGAATAAGAAGAAGGAATTTCTGTGCAATAAACGGAGAGATCCTAGAGTTATGAGATACAAATTTTGAACATATTTAAAGGCAAACCATGTTTTCACCACATGGTTGGGTGCTTACACATGATGGAAATGTTTTTTATTTAATAATTGTCATCAGAGAGGTGGCCATAAGGGTTGAGAATTAAAGGATTTCCTTTAAACATAAGAAAAAATGCGCGTGATAGGGGAGAAACTAGAATGTGTAGGAAAAGGTGTGACACTGAGGAAAAAGGCCATAAGTTATTGGTATGTCAAGGGTCACCTAGATTTTGGGGAATTTCATATATCATTAATGGGCTTTAAATGTATTTGAATGGTGTATTAAATCATTTTTACATCAAAAGATACATTTCAAGAGTGGAAGAAGTTGGAAAATAGAAAATGGAAAAAAGGGTGGGACACTGTTTAGTGAGCCACCATAATGGAGCCACCCTCATGGTGCCACCCTCATGGTGTAACCATCACAGGGCCACCCTAATATTTCCAAAGTCACGGTGCCACCATCATGGAGCAACACTCATGTTTCCACCGTCACGGTGCGACCCGTTTGGTAGAGCACCGTAAGCGGTGCCACCGCTTCGGTGCACGACCGTGATAGTGCGACCGCTATGGTGCCACCTTCACGGTTGAACCGTTTGTTGGAACCGAGTATTTGGAAACGTACTGGACCAGGAGGGTCTGGGGCATTTCAATATTTTACATAGATATATTTTTAATAAAAAAATTATTTTATTTGTTTCATAACATATCTCATCTAATGAAAATCCACATGAAGGGTTACTATTATTTTTGAAATTATTTGCAAATATTTTTAAATAATTATTTTCTTTTTTGAACAAAATTATAAAAAATAATTAACATTAATGTTATAATTATAGTATCCTCTCTATAAGAGTTTTGGTTTCCTAATCATAAGAGAATCTTCTTGGGTTTCTCCTAGTTTTAAAAGTCAGTGCATTGTTTAATCAATATTTTGTTTTTCTAGAAGTATTTTTTCTCAGTTTCCATGGATCATTTGTGTTCCCCACACCTATTTATTTTAGCATTTTATTATTCTACCATTGGTATTCTCCCAATCGTTGGATTATTTTCTTGATTTTGGGGAATCCAATTCTTCTTTTTTCATTTTTTTAATTGTTTCTTCTAGATAAAATGATTGTTGGTTTCTTTTTGGCAGTTTCTATAGGTCTCTAGTTTCTTCGGATGCATGAAATTTTGGATCATCATATGGAATCATATTTAAGAAGAATATTATAAACTGTGGATCATCTTTAGATAATTGTTCATATAAATATGTGGATTTTCTATGGATCTCTAGACATCTGTGGATCTATGGATGATCTATGGGTTTTATGTTTTTTCAAACATGTAGATATGTGGGTCATCAGACATATTCATCATCATATTTTTTCTATTGATATGTGATCATATATGGATCTATGGATCATTGGATATCAACTCTAGGTATTCATTGAATAAACAAAGTTTCTAGAACTGGCTTGGGATTGGAAATCCAGAACCTCTTTGGATTCTCAATTTCTGAATCTCAAAACATTTCCCTATAATGGTTTTTTTGAAAAACTATTTTTTGGGAAAAAATAAAATGATATGGATTACTACCATGGTAGGATTATAGAGTTATTTCCTAGTTTTAAGGTATGTTCATGCTAGAATAACTATCCTTCTATGGAAATCAGATGTTGAATTGAGTATCAAGAGATTATCCATTGCCCATATTTTAGAATGTATTAATCAATATAATTCCCTAGTGTGGTCTATTGTTGGAGTTTATGGATATAGAAATCAATGAGATAAGTGGAGATCATGGGATATATTGAAATTAATTTAGGTATGTCTCTAGAGACCACTTTTATTAGTTGGAGACTTTAATGAAATTATGATTCACTATGAGAAAAGTGGGGTGCTAGGAAACATATCTCCTAGATATCTGGATTCTTTGAGGAAGTGTAGAAGGAGGAGATTAATGAATTTGGTTGTAGTGGAAACCTTTTTACATTGTTTTGGTGAATGCCTAAAAACACTCAATTTGAGGAATGCCCAGATAGGTTTTTCAGATCATGTGAGTGGTTTAACATCAACAATTACTAACAGGTCTCCCATCTACCAACAACTTTGTTGGATGACTATCCAATTTTTCTCAAATAGCCATCCTTTCTTATGTGTGAAAACCTATTTAGGATGTTTAGAGTTGAATATTTGTGGGTCAAAGTCAAGGATTGATAGAAAGTAGTTTCTTCAAGTTAGGCTGCTAATTACTCTGATGTTCTTAGTAAATATTTTAATGTTGTATCTAACATGAAAATGTTGAGTGGCTATATATTCCATCTTTCATTTAACCAGATTGTCCAGTTTAAGGAAATATTAGTTCTTTTATACTCTATACCTTCTTCTGATTGAATATTATCTCATGTTTCCATGCTAGAATCAAAAATGGATTTTTCCATCTTGAATAAAAAGTCCTACTAGTTCATCTAAGTACATGATACTTAGGACAAAGAATGAAACATGAATACTCACTATTTTCCCAAAATTTCCTCTTTATTGTGGGAAATTATCATTATTAAAAATCTATAAAAACTCAAGGGAAGATCAGAAAATAATGTAGATTATATTCTTTATCACATCCTTCACATATTCTATGACCATTTTATAAGTGATTATGATTCCCCCATGGAAATTTGATTCTATATTATTATAGTCTTTTCAATTATATGAAACTAAATCTCGATAAAAAAATATGATGAAACATTAGTGGATATCAAGAAATTATCTCCACTAAAACACTTGATCTGTATAGATTTCATTATCCTTTCATTAGAAAATTCTAGAATATTATTGGATTTAATATTAATTACCTTAAGAAATTTATGTGGGATTGTGAAGCTCAAATTAGAACTGTCAATGAGTCCCTTTATACCCTTATATCCAAGAATCATAATAATAATTTAATATCAAATTTCAGTCCCATCTATTTATGAAATATATCCTATATTTATTTTCAAATATTCTGGTCAATCATCTATATGGATGGATTTCCGATATTATTTATGAAAATAAGAGTGATTTTGTTTCAAATAGAATTATTTTTGATAATTAAATTATTTATCCTGAAGAGGTTTGCTTCATGGAAATAAGATCCATGAAGAAAGTGGTATCATGTCTTGGAATTCTGACATATAGAAGGCCTATGAAAGAGTTTATTGGTATTTCTTACATATGGCTATGATTATGATGGGATTCTTCTCAAAATATATTTATGTTGTCATGAAATGCGTTACAACAATATCCTTTCTAAAATTGATTAATGGTGTTATCTATCATGATATTTATCCTAAAATTGGCCTCCAAGAAAGGGATCTACCTGCTATGGTCGCTATTATTATATTTTTTTATTCTTATAACACCTTGTCAATGGCCACAAGGAATTTTTCTATCCATAGTTATAATTATTTCCAGCAGGGTACCACCATATATCAATATTTTCTTTCTACTGATATCCTCCTATTCCCTAGTACTACATTAGAGTAATTTTTCACTATAAAAAACATAGGTCCTTAATTTTTTGTGGACTTAAGATATTTAGTTAAATTTTCAAAAGTTCAAATTTCTTTTAGTTCTAGTGTCTCATTGAGAAGAAATAAGAGTTTCATGGATCTTCTATAGTTATGTTTTTGGATAATTAAAAATTTTAGCATGGCCTCTCTACTTTTATTGGAGGGTCAGAGAATGTGGTTTTCTCTAGTATTTTGGCTTTATCACAACAAAGACCTTGGGATGGTCATGTCAGAAAATCCAAAAAGATGTTAAGGAAATTCAATTCATAGAGATGGGTCAATCTATTCCCTTATATATGATGTATCTTTTTAATCCATTTTACCTTATTATTAACCAACTCTATTATTTATTGGATAATTTATTGTGGGTCCTTAATAGAAGAAAAAATAAAAATAATAATGTTTTATTGGGAGTGGCTATAAATTCTTTAAGATTATATAGTGTTGGGATTTTAGGATCTCAACCGCCTTAATGATTATATACATTTTAATTAGAGCTAGAGGATTCTTAATAATCCTGAATCCCCTTATTATTATTTCCTATGTGAGAAATAATTTTCCCTATTCTAATTTTGAAATGGGAAATTTATGTCCTCACATTATCCTCTTGTGGATAATAATTTTGGGCTACCATGAGCTTCTGAATAAAGTTTTATATTAGAGAATCGAAAACCATTGTAGAGTTAATATTTTTAAGGACACTTATCTTCTAGATAGCCATTTATATTTTGTGGCCTATCCTATTTTACTCAAGATGGATAATGATATAATTTATGTTTAATTGGAGGAGGATGGGAGTGGATATTGTATGGATTAGTTAAATTCTCAATTCAGTGAGAGGGATAGGTGCATTATTTTGAGGATCCCATGTGTTGATGGTCTTTTTAAGATTGGATTTGATGGAATAAAGAAATTTATAGGGTTTACTCTCTTATGTACAATTTTAAACTGGACTAATATCTCTCTCTTCATGTGACCTCTCAAAACTAGAAAAATCATTGATGATCCCTATTACGCCTAAATCCTAACTATTTTTCTTAAAGGTGTGGGCATGAATTCTTCGAGAAATGGAATTCCAAATTTCTAATAACTCCATTTCTTAACCTATGTGCCTAATTTTCAACGTTGTTATACATTCCACCACTTATGTGGAACATGTGTGTTCTTGGTACATGGATGTATTGTTTGAATGGAATGAAAACATCACAATTTCGTAGGATAATTCAGTTGAACTACCATCATATCTTGATAAGTTGATGTCATTACATTCATTGGGGATGTATAGATTTCATTGTGTGTTGTCCTGGAAATCTGGATTTATTGAAATGATATTGACATAAATGGTTTAAGAAGGCACAATGACTCAGGGGTTGAATCAATAAAATTATGGATGGATAGTGGGAGTCCTTCTAAAGATCGAAGGGTTTCCTCCGAATCTTCTCATTATGCATGTATTTAGATTACCACTGGAGGATGAAAAAAATGTTAACATGGTTGCATATATTAAAAAATCAGGGTTTTTATATTGTGGTTTGTTTATGGGGTATTTATTTAGTTCAATTATTAGGTCTTTCCAATGATTTTTTTTCTAATTGGAGTCGTCCAGTGGCTGAAGCTAAAGTAATTCTTTAAGGGATTGAATTTGTGATAGAGAGAGGATGGAGTTAAATTACTTTTGAATTAGAATACAAGATCATGATGCATTATTATTCTCAAAGGATGATATCCATTAGTCATTTGGCCCACTGGTCAGCTAATTTAATGTTTGGCTTTTTTATTTCATTGCTAATTCATTTTCTTTTACATTGTAGGAAGGAAACTGTGTGGACCACCATTTGGTATCTCAGGCTATTTATGTGGGTGTATAGATTTGGACATCAATATTTTTGGAATGGAATGTTTCCCTAGTTTTGGTAGATTACCTATTTATATGATGGTTTTTTATTCTAATAATAATATAAAATTAATTTATTTAAATAGATATATTAAATTAATTGTTATTTTAACTAAATTAAATTAAGAATATTAATTAATAAAAAAATGTCCTTTAATTTTTTCCATTATTAATAACCACATTAAATGAATAAAACAATTTAATAATCATTATCAATAATTTTGATGAATAATTAATTTTTTTTTCATATCTTAATTGGGTTTATTATGCAATAACCATAATTATGATCTTAAGAAATTTTATTTCTATTTTCTTATAAGCTCATCATTTATGGATAGTTTTTTTGATAAATTTTAATCAATATACTTAATGGTATCAATGATAATGAATGAAAAGAAATATTTTAAATAATACTCTTATGAATGTTTGAAAATAAGGAAAAAATATTATTTCAATTGATGGATCATGAATCCAAACATTCACTCATGACTCTTAACTTATTTCTCACAAATCCACTACTTTTCATCATTTCTGCATGTATAAAATAATATATATGTATTTCATTCTTTTTTAATATATTTTTATTATCTTATTTATATAAATATAATATTTCTAATTTAAAAAATATTTCAAAAAATATGAGCAACCTCAAAAAGACATGTGAATATGGCCAGAGTATATGGAATATGCTAAGAATTAAATTTTATTACCAATTTAAAAAATAGGTCAATATAAGCATTTCGAAAATTGCATGTATCAATAGGAGAAAAACTATAGGGTCACTGGATATCCTGCAATACTACAAGCTTCAATTTGTTTTTAAAAAACAAAATTCTTGGGGGACTCAATACTCTTTGTTTTCATCACATTAAGATATATAAAATTACTCCTTCCATCAATTTGATCACATCTATTTTTTCATTTGGTTTTTTAAATTTCAATAAAATTAATAACTAAATATATATGTTGGTAAAAATATGAAATATAATAAGTGAAATGGCTCAAAAAGATGTAATATATCAAAATTTATTCATCAATAACCACATAATCACAAAATCTATTATGTTTTTTTATTTTAATATTCTTATAAAGTTAATTTCGATTCTAAAAATGTGTGTTTTATCTACACTGGTTAAAAGTGATAAAAAGGTTTACTTATTTCAACACCAATCAGAAGAAATAATAAAGTGTTTCTTTTATTATTTCTAAAAAACAAGGATTAGAGTCTATGATTATGAGTTCCTATATTGAGTTGATTAAGGTAAGAGATTATTATATTAAAATATGTATTTCAGTTAATATTTTGAAGATCATGAAGCATAAGAGAAGCTGTCCAAGAAGGAAAATCATCGTAACATAAGCGGAACTCATGATTGAGACCATGAATTGAAAAAAGGGCTACCCTATTACAATCAATTTTAATGAAAGAAAAGTTGAAATTAGAAAATAGGTGGGAAAAAGAGAGGATCATAAGAGACTAGAAGATAAAATATTGGATTCCATTTTCTAATTCATGTATAATTTTTATAATGGTAAGGTAATCAAATTCCATAATAATTTATTTCTATCCTCCATTGATAGAAAGCATCAAAATCTTATAGATTTCATGTGCTTCAGACATTGGTGGTTCCAAAAAAGATTGTAGGGAGTTATAAATAGCCGTAATAATGCATCTTTGGGAGTAACTATAACATACCACCCCTCCTCATTTTCTTTGGAAGGTGGTGTGACATTACTATGCATTTGGTGACACACCGAGCCACCAATGTATGATAATAAATGATAAGGTTTTCATATGAAATTGCGGGATGATTTTCCCTTAGATGATTAAAAAACTAAACAAGAAGGAAAATCTAATGATACCACTATGTGAGGCATGAGTATAATGAAATACAATTAAAATTATATAAATACTAAGACAAATATAACCTATCAAAAATATCATACTAATAAGAAGAAACCAAAAAAAAAACTCGAAGACTCTAAATATGTCACCTCTGTAACTCCCAACATATATCAAGCTCCAACTCCACTAGCTATGACCAAATAATCACAAATCATCGCAAAATAAATGAGATAAATTTTTTTTACCTATTTCTCAATATAAAATATCTATAAAATCCAAAAAGTTTCAATGTATGGGGTCAGTATAAACTCTTTAGTTTGTACCCAATTACTTCCCAACTCACAAAAATAAGATTTAATATATTTGACCATTTATATAGAAAGGATTAAAAAAAGATATTCATTTCATATCATGATCAAAATTATTATGTAGAAAACAAATTTCCACCAAAATAATATTCCAAACCAATAATGATAACATTCCATGCAATCCAGCGTCCAACACATCATGATATTCCAACGAATCACTCTCAGACAAATTGTAATAGAATTTATTACATATGGATGGAGTCTATTTATAGTTAAGGTTTGATAATGGGAAAATGATCCACTAAGGGTGAAATTTTAGTGGTAAACACAATTTTCAGATCTAGTTTATCACCTTGGAATGTTAGGGAAAATAATTTGGCAACCAGTGAGGTAACCATTCTCCATCTACTTCCCCAAAACAACCCTCACCCAGTTGGATCACATAGTTTGACAAACTACTCAACAACCATGTTATAACCCTCTTTCCACACAACCAAAATATTTATCCTAGGAGGCCTCATGGAATGTATAAACCATAAACCTACCCAGTTCCCTCTGTTTCAATTTCATTATTTCATGGAAGTTGTAACACAGTTTCTACTAATCATGCCAAAAACGTGAACCTCTAGAACCCCCCCAACATCCAAAAAATCCACGAAACATCCAGACACATCATCTTGTTTCCATATATAGATAAAATACATAAATAAAGTGATAATTACTCCAAAGTAGGTGTGTTATACATTCTCACCACCTTTGGATTTTCAATCATTGAAAAGTTCAAAACCACCATTGACCGAAAAGCTATTTGGCTCTTGCCCGACGATTTCCAACCCATGATCCCCCATTTATTATTGAATCTAACCATATTAACATAAATACAATACTACACACATTATTTCTCATCATAATCCCTTATCTTGCATATCCAAAACTTTCTCTGGAATATGAACCAATGTAGCATTTAAATCCAGGTCAACATGACCCCATCGAATCACATAGTATGCATAAGACCAATACATCTTCAACTGAGATACATGAAACACATTATGAAGTGAACTGAACCTTGGTGGTAAAGACAACTAATATTCCTCCTCACCAACTAATTCAATTATCTCAAATGGGCCAATATATCATGGGTTCAACATTATATGCTTCCCTCAACGATGAACCCAAACCCTTGGAGAGATACAAAAGAACACATGATCATTCACCACGAATGAAAATAGACATCAATGATGATCCAAAAAATATTTCTAAAAACTATTACCCAAATCCATCATTTTTTTGATCAAAATTATCTTCTCTATTTTCTTTTGGACAAGGCTTGGTCAAACCAGTGAAGTTTAACATATTTCCATGTAAAAAATTAAAGAATTAAAAGGATGCTGATACAATTATTCAAAAGTATCCATACATATCAAGGAGTAATAATTACTATTATATGAGAACTGAACTGATGGTATTTTATCCTACCATGAGACAAGAAAATCCATTACATAGGCCATAATAATTTCTTCGAGCATTTTTATCTTCCCCTCATATTTTCTATTTTTCTATGGAGGATAAACCATTCTCATAGTCAACTGAGTCTCCAGGGATTGTAGTAAGGATATCCAGAAATGAGATGTAATCATGGGATATAAATATGACTATATAAAAATTATTATACGATTCATTTTTACAGAATTTTTTGATATATTTTTTAGACAAGCATTCTACCATATGTGATTAATGAATTTGGGTGAAATGGGGCGACTTTATGAGCTGCTGCACTATCACCCATATGGAATCATGTTTTCTGAATCATCCTTGGTAGACATGTGAGAATAAATCCATTGATATTTTCCCCTATATTAATATGGTAATATTTAGATATGGAATTATACTAGCCAACCACCGGTTCTCTACATTAACCTACTAATAGGTGAGGATACTTATAGAAATCTCAACCACATTAATTTTTAGGCCAACCCACTAAAACTAATATTTTAGTTCCATACACATATTTTTTTTAATTTTATAGTGAACAATTAATCTTGAATGGTTGTAGACATTAAAATTTTTTTCCTAAAAATCTACAGGTACGAGCATCCGATATATAAACCACAAAACTGAACACTCATCTAGCTTCCATCCCTGAATGGTCTCCCCACCATTGAGATTTAACATCATATTCACACACTAGGAATCGAATATATATTCCTATTTATCGATTCCAAATAAATTAGGAATAAATAAAACAAGTAATAAAACAAAAACAGTACCTCTATCTTCACAACATATGTCCATGTAGGCTATCACCAACATCATTTTCCACTGATTTGAAGCGTCATTTGACAAAAAACTATATGAAATTATTCTTAATGCATCTATAATCAATTTTCCATTACCTGGTGTATACATCAAGTCAAATTCAATCATTTTGAGATACTCTATCTATCATATTTGTCTTATATTTACTTATATTTTTGGGAAAATGTCTATCAAACACTTATGATCCACAAACATCATAAATTTCACACCAAAAAGGTAATGATGACTTGTGTTCAATGTGTGGACCACAACAGATTGTTCCAAATCTTGCCTTGGGTATTTCTTCTCGTGAAACTATAATTGTCATGATCCATATAGAACAACATGCTCTTGTTTTATGAGAACACATCCTGAACCAAATCACAAAGCATCATAATACACCAAATACCATATTCCCAATTCCATAAATATCTTGATCATTGTCAATGTAAAGAAAAATTTATGCTCTTGAAATTACTTATGAAATTCATCATTCCATTTCAATGGTGAAATATTACTTGTCAAAGATATTATTGGTTAAGATAGTGATGAAAATTATTAACAGAGAATCTATAATAACATTCTAAGATAAGGAAACTTTGTATCTGAAAAAAATTATTATGTTGTTTCTAAGAGATTATATCTTATATCTTTTTTGGATCCATAGTAACAACTTTTTAAATGATTACATGGAAAAGGAAGCATTTCTATTATATGAAAAAATCCAACTTTGATAGTTTTACATATAGATGATGATCCTATAAGATACCTGACATTTTCACCAAGTGTTGCTCATGCTCAAACCTTTTACTAGATTTCACTAATATGTCTTCCAAAAAAACCACCAAAAAAGACTCTAGATACTTTTGAAATATATGATTAATCAATTACATAATTACTGATGGTTCATTTATAAGATGTAAAGGCATAACCACATAATTTTAATGTCCATATTTACTCCTAAAATATATCTTTTGAATATCCTCTTTCTGAACCTACAATTGGTGATATCCCGAATACAAGTAAATGTTAGAGAAACACTAGCCTCCCCTTAATTGATAAAATAGATCATAAATACATGGAAGTGGATTCTAGTTATTTATAATAACATGGTCAATATTATGAAAATACATAAAAATAATTAGTGTTCCATTTAAAATTTTTAGAAATAAGGCATGTGTTTCCTACAAAGACGTACTAGGCTAAATGCACCATTTTCTTTCAAACTCTTCCAACTAGACTTTTAATTCCCTTAATTATGTTAGTGTCATCTGATATTCTTTAAGTGATGTAGGAGTGGTCACCTGTAAGAGATCAATCTTAAACTCAAAAACTATTATGGGTGGAAACCCAAAGAAAATACTGAGAAAAAAATCAAGAAACAAATTAATAATTGATGAAAACTACTATGTTCGATCACATCCACTAATAACAATGTTAATGTTTCTCACTATCCTGAGATAGTTCCAACATATAGTTCTTACTAGCCTACTACACTTACCTTTACATTATGTTCTCCCTTAAGGAGATGCTCAACACCCTCATCATTTAAAAAAACAAACCCTTCATGTAGAAAAATCAATGTGTTATTTGAAAAATATCAACCAATCCATACCTAGGATTATTTCCTAGACATCCATCTCAAACAAAAATAAATTCAATATCAAATCAACTTCCTTAATAGTTATAGAACATTCTTTGTATACAATTTCATGACATTCCCTTTGTCTGATAGGAGTTTGATGTTTAAAAATAGAATGCATCATCTCAACATGAAAACCTAGTAGATCAATAACATGAGAATCAATAACCGAATGAGATAAAACTATATAAAATAAAGCATTCATATGGTTATAATTAAAAATAATAACACCTCTCACTATCAATGTTCTTGATTGATCATCCATGATAAATTCCATAGTTCTATACAATCTCTTACTCCCTTCACATTGTTCTTTATTTCACAGTTGATATTTCCCTTGTTGAAGAGTCATGTCATTTTTTGAGTCACGTTTTCTAGATCAGTTCTATAGATGAGAACTATTCTTTTACCATCACCCCATTGAAGAATATGATGTCTATGAAATATAAGAGTTTTATTGAGTACCATAACATGGACCACTATGACAATATAACTAAATATTACACAATAAGTTGTAATTATGAAAATCTCAAGGTTGTTTTGTACAATCCTGTTTCATGTTTTTGAATGAAACTCACTAAAAATATCTCAGTTTTCAATTGGTTTAAGGAGGAAGATTCACAGATCAATCCATATCATTTTGGGTCATCCCACTACCATGTAAATAAGTTTATCTCTTCATCTAATTTATAGAAATATAGATCCTACCATTTCTCATAGGTATCAACATGCTTCATCCAACTGTAGTTCTTGAGGGGTCTCTTTCTACAACCATAAATCTATGTACCATCAACGTATAATCTATTATAAAAATCATGAAAAATAACTGACTGGATATTCGGCCTTATCCCTGATTGAAAAATGTGTCCCTTCAAGGAAGAAAAATTAGAAAATTTGGTATAAGTAGACTAAATTCATTAATTTAGAGTCATAATACATCACTGAGATATTCTATTACATTAATTTGAAATGTTAATTTTTCTTGAAATTGTGAACATCTGATGATAGAATTTTTTGTTAATTAATTCGTCAAAACCCTCACATGAAATTCTTGGGTTCAATTTTGCAAGAACTGCTAAATCCAACCAATGGCGTGGTAGATACTTTATTATGTACATAGAAATATTTATATCTATCTTAGTTTGAGTGTCTTGGATAAAATATTTGATTCAGCTTATCAAGACACACTTTCTTTTTTTGGCTCTGAATCCGACCAAGGGATGGTGAGATTATTCTTTTGGAACTGAACGAAATGATCTATTTTAATTGGTTCATCCCTATGGTTCCTTCTTTCCACATCCTAAAAATCACTGACAATACTCCAATCAAGATATTGGTTCAGATTTTACTTAGGTGAAACCACTATTTAGTAGCTTCCTCTAGTTGATCTTGATGATACCTAATGGATTCCATTTTCTATGTCAAAAAATACATATTTTCTCACTCTCTAGCAACTGAAGTCTTAAAATCTCAAAATTTCACAACATGACACATATCTCAACAACTATTTCCAAAATTCCACATTTTTCCAATTTCAACCCATTTTTGAAAATTCCATAATGCTCTATGAAAATCAATCCATTTTCAACTATTTTCAAAAAACAATAAATTTTCTCCAAATAATAAATCATTACTCAAAATGATTTATGAACCATTAATGGGAAATAATTTCTATCAATTCATTCCATGATCTTCTCATTGGCTACACCCATGATGATGGGGTTACAACTCCTAAAAGTTTCTAAAAACACACATGTACCCAAAATCATTGGTATCGTGAAGTTCAATATAAATAGTTTAGCTAGGAATCATTATTCTCTACATTTAATTTTCTTAAAATACTACATCCTTTATAAGATTACATATCAAGAACAGATAAAGAATGATTTCCAACTCAAATACCAAAAAACCAATACAATTTTTCCCAAAATGAAAGATAGACATACTAAGACTAATACTATTTGTATAATCCCACCCCACCTCATTGGATTAAGATGATCATGTTATTTTACTATGATTTAGGATACATCCACATGACACCAAAGGATGGAAATAAATTTCAAAGGCTTTATAAGCATTTGGAGGTGGAAATTCCCATTAATGAAAAACCAATGAAACCAATTAGAAAATCCAAATATAACATTATGTGATACATGAGTAAAATGATATAAAACAGAAATTATAATCAATAAAAGATAACCATATCAAATAAATAGTATTAGTGTAAAAGCATAATCAAAAACAAAATAACTCAAAGGCTCCAAAGACACGAACTCTGTAACCCCCAATGTGATTGAACCTCCTTATCCACCATCCATGACCAAGGTAATTTGAAGGATATCTAAAGATATGAGAAACCATTACATTAGTTTTGTCTCAATATACAATATACATGAACACACCAATGTTCCAAAATAAGGGGCTAGTATAAAATCCGTAGTTTTTCCTCAAGGACTTCAAACACATGCCACTAGGATAGAACGTGTTTTCATGTTTATAAATAAGAGTTCATAACATTTTAAGGAAGTTCATATCAATTCCAAAAGTATTTATATGAAAATTAGTTTTCCAAAAAAAATTGTATTCCAAACAAAAACTATTTCCAAATAAACCAGTCAAACAATTCTTTAAAAGCATTTTTTAAATTCCATTCCTACATAACCAAATCCATTCCACATATCCACATATGAATGTGACCATCGAACCCCCTATACTCACGGGTAGTTCCTCATCGTTTCAACAAGCTATCACTTGGTGAACCATATTTTTGGGAGAGATTTCATACCAATATAAATGGAACTTTTTATGAGAGGATCCTCATACCCTTATCTATCCCAAATTCAAAGGAAGATATTCAAAACAATTAGACTAAAAACAAATCCAAACTAGTTGCGCCGAACCATTTTAATAAAATAATAATTTTGTTGAAAATATTTCCAAACATTTTCTATGAATGAAATCCAAACAACCATTTTGAAATCTTTATTTTAAAATAATTTTTAAAGTTCACATTCAATAATAGAAATTTTTTATTAAATTTATAAAACCATAACAAAAGTGGGTTTATAACTCAAATTACAAAAAACTTTCACACATTAATCCATGAAAATAAATGGATTTTAAATAAGTACATTAGGTTCTAATAGAAGGTGATGTGAATGAATCCACCTACAATGAAAAATTAGGTAAAAACAACTAATGACACATGTTCTTTAATAAACATGGACTAAAACACAGAAAAAATTCGTTAGATCACATTCCCTAAAATCCAAAAAATCACATATCTTTATGATCACAATGAAAATACATGAATCTATCCCAATAATATTATATTCATTCATTTACCATATGGAAGAAGAATAAATCTAAGTAGAACCACCAAGAACATGCACTTACAAAGGAACCCAACATCCGTCACACAAAGATTCACCAACAAATCACTCTAGGATCAATGGGAATGTCATCTACAGCCGTTGGAAGTAATTGAAATCATGTTAGTGTTAGAATAAGGAAACAATAATCCATTATGGGAAAAATCTGAGGTATATCCCAACATTTTCGGATCTTTTTTTATGATTCATAGTTAGGGTACATTGTAAGGAAAACCATGCGCTAACTTTCCTCTAACCACTACCTCCAAACAAAACTCGCATGGTTGGAACACATGGTTAGAAAAACCGTGAACCAATAATGGTACATCCCCTTATCCACACATTCATTGTTTCTCTTGGGTATCCTCACTATTTTTCCTAACTGTGCACCAACCCGATGTCCTCTGTTTTAGTTTCACTATCTTCTTGAAGGTATTCCACAGTTTCTACTAACAATTCTCAAATTGTTCAGCATGGGAAAATCCCCAAAACATTATGAAAATCCTACAAACAACTAAAAATTTAACCCATTTACATTATATAATTTACATAATAAAATAAATGGTAAATTACTTGAAACTAGAGGTTATATAGTCACACACCATAATACCGATTCTGTTGACACCTCCTATAGATAAACACACATCCACATTAATCCTAACCACATACATTAGGGGAGGGTTCCACTTGAAAAAAGTAACGGACCATTCATTTCTCAAGGTGAACCTCATTACATTTCCAAATATCCATCCAATTTTCCACCCACTCAACCTAGAATGATGTTGGCCTGAAGATGTTTTTGGGGATAAAGTAATTTCTCTCACCCAAACAGTCTAGGCAATTGTATAGATCATATATTTAATAAATTTACTAATAAATTAATTAATAAAACATTATAATAACATTAATTCATTTATCATAATATCAGTATGTTTTTTATTCATTTCATATAAATTTTTTTATTCAATTTTAATATAATTATAATTTATTAATTAAAATTTATTAAAATTTATTGTTTTTTTAATTTATTCATTTTTAATATTATTTATATTTAATAATTTTTAATTGGTTAATTTTTTACTATTTATTTATATTTATATATATAAATATTTAATAAGTTTAAATGTTTTTAATTTATATGATTAATAATAATTCATATTTACATATTATCTTTTAATATTTTTAAAATGTTTCAAACTTATATAATAAATTTATTTAAAGGAAGTTTAATATTTATTATTTTAAATAGTTAATAAAATTAAGTAAAAATAATTTTAAAATTTATATAATTAATATTATTGTGATGTCTTTCTACAAGCCACTTGATTGTTCCCTTACTAAGGTCACCACATGGCTTCAAGTGAGCCTATTCATACTCGAGAGGCTGCTGATTAGTGGCATAGGGATAATCTATACAATAGGGAGACTATTATTTGTAATCTGATTCATAAAACAATGAAAAATTAACTAAAATATTACACAAAATAATCATAAAAGTACACACAGATAAATTAATACAATGCTGTAATAAAATCCGTGTATAATTAATACCACTACACATTCACTAATCATAAACTCAGATGATCCCAAATATAAAGAAAACAAAATATAAAAAATCATGCACACTAAACTTACTGCCATCCATTCCTCAATCACCCTATATCCTAATACCTTTGAGCTTCCCACCCTAATCTAGTGCACATCCACTGTTGAACCTAAAAGAATACCAAAGGTATGAATGTGCACCAAGGTTCCCTTGTATGGTGTGTAAAATAAATCCTATTAAGATTTAACCATATATCTATAATATTAATGACCAAACACATGTAAGAATGAGTAAAGTTGATAAAAATTATACACATTCATGATGGGCATTATGTGATAACTAGGCCACCATGACTCCTTTCACTTCATGTCAATCTGTTCTAACCAGACTTCCATGACCCTCAACATACCTGCTTCAACACAATGTTGGAATCCACAATGATGTGTCGTCTCATCCCATCATACCGAGGACCAACCCAAACCCAATGATTTAAGGATTGGAATCATCAAAAACATGACCCGTTACCAAGTTAAATTGGGTTTGGTCATACATCCACATCAGGGACCACTATTTGATAACTCATGGTATGGTCCATTAGTCTCATCTCGCAATGTCCCATGACCAAGAACCTCACGGGTCACTACTTCCACTACCCAAGCCTCTCAAGAAAGTTCTTTCATCCACACCAACCAATACATATATTCCTAGGGGAGGTAAAAGGCACACTGAACCATACATATGGTCTTTAGGGAGATTATAATAACACCTGCCCATCCCCAAAGACTCTATAGGTGTTACAAGCACACCAACCAATACACACTGACTATAAGTAGGAAATAAGATCATAAATCCATCCCTAGAGTCTATAGGGAGGTCACATCAATAAAATTGGACCTCAAACTATAACAAAATGCTTTAGTTGATCCTATGATAACCTCTTTATATACACAAACCACCTCACCCATTAGGGTGTAAATTGTTTCTTCTAGTCCTACCACATTCTTTTATCATCGATACTAGCCCATTCCCCTCACCCCACAATGACACCACAACCCATACTCTCATCCTTGACAATTCCACAAGGACTAGTCCTCCTCATCATGGTATCCCATCACCCCTAGTCCTTCTACCTAGGGACCATACCAAATAATAAACTCTAAGCCCCTTGTAACCCAAATGCCATATCATGACCTAGCCCAGGCTCGACAATTAGGTCTCATCTCCCATGTTCTAAGGGATATATCTCATCCCATTTTTGGTGGAAACACCTCAATATCACACCTGGTATATTCCTAAAAAACTCATCTCACCCACATTACTAATCAAGCCACATACCACCCTCATGAGGTTTCCACTCACCAGGTGTGAGATGAAAGGTTGTCCCACTCATAATCATGAGGAAAAATCTACTATCATCTATGCAATTATCCCTAAAAAAACTCTTCCTATGCTAGCTGTGTCTCATTTTGTAATTCGATACCTCTATAATGCCTCATGTGAGCTCTAATGAATTCTCCGTCTCATGCTGACATAGTTTCCAAGTTATCTCAGCTCACATAAGTGATAAATAGTGCATATCTAGAGCATAGGAGGCCGAACACCATATTATGTTGTGTTCACATGGCATCCCTAGTACATATCCGTTTACCTTGTCCCATGGAACATGCATGTAGGTGTATAGTCATGCATAAACACTTATATGGATTTTAATCAAAGGGACGTCCTTGATAACATTTATTTCTTATTTAATATATGTGATAAATTCATATTAGTGAAATTTAATATATTATAAAATATACATTTTATTTTATATAGTTTTTACAATTAAAATTTTCATATTATTTCATTCTGGTAAGATTTCTCATATTAAATTGTATTAAATTATTTATAAATCATTGATTCATATGCCTAAAATCAATATAGAAATTAAATTTAAAATATATTATCTCTCATCATTGAAAATTAATTTTTCAAATAATTTCAACATTACTACAGATTCTATTCATTTAATAATTTTTTTGGCATTACTAATGATTTCTTATGTAAGAATAAAAAATAAATATCGTCAATTTAAAAAATTTGATTAATATTTTGAAAATTATAATCACTTTTAAATAATTTTTTTCATCTTTAAGCCCATTTTATTTATTCAATATTATTATATATCTATCTATGTATTTAACTACCATAATATAAATTCAAAATATAATTTATTTAAAATTAATTAGTAAATCTATAATGAATAACTTTCTATTATTATTCATGGATTACTTGTTTCTCATTTAATTGGATTAGAATTAATAATTCATTTATAAATGAAAAATATAATTAAATCATAATACAAAATATATAAATATATTTATGAAAGGATTATCTAATTAATGATAAATAATGAAAATTTGTTTGTGTACATAATTATATACAATACTGAATATTAATTATATAATTAACATTTTTATAAAGTGAAATAATAAAATAATATTTAAATTAATTTTACACAATTAGGATCATTATGTAATCCAAAAAATTTTATTTTACTATTACCATTATTGTTAGCCTCATTAATTGAATAAAATTATTTAATTCCCATTTTCAATAATCAAAATTAAGTATTAACAATTTTTAGTCATATTTTAATTATCGATCATATATAACATCCATAAATATACTAAAAAAATTAATGGTATTTTTTATAATTGAAAAATTTAAGGATAGTTTATTTTGAAATGATTAAACTGATATATTTAATTGTATCATTGTTAATGTCCGAACAAACAGTCTGTAAATAATATTTCGTTGTATTTTGGTTGAAGAAAAATGATAGAAATTTTATTATGCTGAATGGATATAATAGTCAAACATTTACTCATGAATCATTATTTATTTATCCTGAATCTGCTACAAAAGTCCACTGTTGGTGATCATGTCTTTATATGTAAAATTATAGACATTGTTTTTAATTTTTTTTGAAAATATAATTATCATCCTATTATATAAAATATTTCTGTTTCAATTATAAAATTGTTGTAATTAAGCTCTAGATTTAATTTTTGACATCCATTCTCATTTTTTGGTCAAAATCTATATAAGAAGAAAATATTGAGATAGGGTGAGGTATAAAATATTATTTAATTCTAACATGGAAGATAAATAATATATTAAACAATATATGACCTCATTACATGTAATAATAATAATAATATCATTTTTTCATAGTTTTCAATAACTAGATCAATAATAAATATTATTTTACCAGATTTTAAATTAATATTTACCTCTGGACACATTCTCACTCCTCTAGTCCTCTGTGAAATTGATCTAATAACTGAATGCATATTTATTAATTAAATAATTAATTATTCTGAATTTGATTAACAAAATAATTACCTTTAAAATTAATATTTATTTGATTTATATGAATAATAAAACATGGATAAAATTATTCCTCAGTCTTGAGAATACAACATATTCTAGTAATTAAATACAAATAGAATTTAATTGAGGTAAACAAAAACACATAGCGTGTGGCACTCTATGCTTATTTCTCATTGAGATTAGGCTAACCCATATAATTCTCAATATTACCATCAGGAAACAAGTCATGTCACCCCAGAGAAAGAACATAATGTCACAACCTCAATTATCTCACAGAAGCACTCACATGGTATTATAATATCTTTATACTAATATCTCATTAAAGAGGTTATCTTTGTCACAAACTTGTTAACTTGATATGTTTTTGTCTGACTATTTGAAATAATCTCTTTGTTAACCAATGTCAATGAAATTTGGTGTGATAGTTCTATATGAACAAAAGGGTTGATATATCAAATTTCATAAATATTTAAGGTTCAAATTCTTCCTCACCAAATTCCTTAATAACATATCCACCAAGGTGCACCCAATGAACCCTACTCCCAATGAATATATGGAATAACATTTTTGGATACGTCATCAACGTATGTTAGAAATGAAATACATTAACAATAATATTAATGTTCAAGTATTATCACACACCCTCAAAGATTGGAATTTACAATTCCATTAAAACATGTGGAATTACTATAGGCATGTATGTTCACATAATATCCAACATCAGATATTACCATGTGAAAAACTTCTGGAGATAAAGTCTCATCTTCTTATGAGTACTCACACTGGACAATAAACACTTTTTATGTCCCCTCCTACAATGTTATCTGACTGTGAAACTATATTTAAGAATATAATCAGAAAATTTCAAGGTTATCATCATTGAGGGGAACTTCTATGAACTCTTAAATGTAATAGATAATCTAAGACATTATTAAATTACTTTCATGTTTTTCATTGACCAATACATAATAATATTATTTTATTAATCTTCAATTCCTCAAATTTAAATCTAATCCATGTTAAAAATATTTGGTTCTAGAATACCAAGTACAACATCAATAAAACGTTTATTTAGAAAACACGAAAGACATAGAACCACCATGTTAACAAATTTTATGAAGTTATGAAGGAAACGGATGAAATTCAAGGTTGGTTCGTGTCAATTTAACCAACTATTAGAACCAAACAAATAATTTTCATTAGTTACATTGTGGTCACAACTCATATAAAATTTCTAATTGATATAGATACATTCCATAATGTTTATCTTTAATTTAAGGTATTTATTTGGAAAGACTTTAGTGTAATTATATGATTTAGTTTCCCCATTTTAATGAAATATAATATAATGAAATGTTTATTTATTTTTTATTATCCCTTAAAGAGTATTATTATTTTACATATTTTCTATAATAAATTTATATAAATGATAAATAAATTTATTCACAGTGCCTTTAGAAAACATCTAACATAGAGATATCTTTTGGATGTGGAGGGAAAAATATATCCCCACCCACAATCTATATATACACACATTATAAAACATAAAAAAATATGTCATTGGTAATCACGAGGATGAATATTTTTAGGTACATTTTAATTCATAATATTTTACTTGAAATTATTTGAATTACTCACTGTTTGTGAAAATTAATAATTTATGAAAAAACAAATGAGTAGTGAAAATAAAAAATTTCCATCTAAATTAATGTACAATTACAATAAAGCAAGGATGAAGTTTGTTTCACTTGAAAATATTATATTTATTTATAATTTATTGTAATGGTTTTACGTGATATGATACAAAAACATAATTAGGTTCCTTTAATTATATATAGATCGATGAATTAAAATATAAACAACTTTTATCCCATGTAATGTTTTTGTAAGGAGGATCATTTAAATAATGAAGGAAAATAGTAGATGGAATCAATCCAAAAGTATTATAATCATTTGTATGTATGAAATAATAGTATTTTAATATACATAAGAATATTACATAAAAATATATACTTATGTATGTATAGTTTCACAAAGTTTATACTCACGTATCGTCACTGGCTATACTAGAAGAATTACTACTTATAGTATCAATTAAGGAACAAAAAATATTTCCATGTTAAAAGTGATGGATTTGTAGTGTCACACGGAGAATATTTTGAGAACGATAAGTTACATGGTCAAATAATAAGAAAATGAAAAACGTGAAGGCTAAAATAGATTCTCTATGATAATTTATTATCACGTATATTTTGACTAACTGGTATATATAATGTTATAAAAGTGATAAAAAATAAGGAAACAACCAATACATGAATAGTTGGAAACCAACATATTTAGGGATACCCATTCCCCTAAATTTTCTACCATATACAATGTAATCAGTTCTCTTATAATTTTTATGATAATTGTGAATAATTTTTTTATTAAGATAAAATTAATTACGGTATATGTGATTGTGATTTATATATAATATAACCCATATATCATATTATGTGAGGGGAACACTAAACAACATCAAAGGATATATGATGAAGAATAAAAATCTCCCAAAGGATCACATGTTATTGGGGAATCAAGTATCTCAAGAGTCGAGAATCAAGTTTCATGTACCCCTTGTTGTTATGAATGTTACCATTGGGAAAAAAGGAATTGGTGAAAAGTTTTCTTACATTCTAATAACATCTATTAGATGAAGTGGAAGCATTAAAACCACATTATAAGGATATCTATACCATAAATATAAAACCTACATAAAACCTGAAATGAATAATATTGTATATGTGTGTTCATTACATTTAAGAGACACTACAATATTTTGTTATTTGGTTGACGAGTTTGATAAATATCAGAAAAGTGAAAAAAAATCATCCCACCAATCTAGTTTATCCATGAGATGATATGAATCATCCAATGATAAAAAGGGGTTATCCTTTTTTCCATTTTATTCTACTACCTATATATGTAAATTAGAAAGATAAAATAGAGATTCAAATTATGGAGTTTTGGCCAAGCATGATCAAGCTCCCATGAATCATTTCTATCATAGTGAACTAATATATATATAGCATGTCGAATATTTTCATCAACATCTACTACATTTACTCATGTTTGTATAACACATGAGTAAACCCCATTTCCAATCCATTAATTTCATGAATGTAAACAAAACTATTGTATTTAATTTCATGTAATTTCTTAATAAATTATTCTTCCAATGAGGTGAAATATCCAACTATTATAACATTAAATATTCAATAGTTTATATGATCAAAGGATTAATCATGTATGAAATCACATTCGATGCATATATCATGATATCTCATTCAAATGATATATCCATTCATCATATAGAGGATATAGCTTTTGTGCATGTATCCTACTATCTCCCAATTTTACTAAATCTTAATATTCTTTGTTCCATTTCAAGTTATATTGTATCGTATAAAATAAATCATGAAACCATATCCAAATAAAATTTTCTATATCTTTCAAAACACTTTGTTGAATTTACCATTAACATAACTTTTTATCAGATCATATACAATACCTTTTGAACACTAACATAAATTTTTTTCGATTAACTCAACAAAAATATACAGGGACCCCAACCCTTAAATTTGATTATAGAGAATGAAAAAACTAAAAATTAAGATATTACAAGGAGTTTTACAAAGATAGTAATGAAATTCATCCCTCATATCTGCGTCAACCATCGATGCACAAAATTATAGGGTCCTAAAATACCACATCATGATAATCTCTATAATCGCTCTATTTGAAAGTGCATTTTCTTCATGGTTGCCTTTCCTATAGAAATGCATGAAATTCAGATTGATATGTTTTACCTTGTTAAGTGATTCAATCCATTAAAGGTTTTTTTCACTAAGGAACATTTCTAGTCCTCTCTTTTAATGCCATGAAAGAATGTTCAGAGTCAGGTTCAATGCATAAAGATGACCAATTATGATAGATAGAATGTTTGACAATATGAATGGTTGCCTATAACTCAGCCTCATATGCCACACCAATTCCAATATAATGTTGAAATCATCCCTTAAAAAGTTGTTATTTTTGGGAAAACACCTACACTATGTTAAAGTAATAATGAAATTCTTTAGCTTTATCTACATGAGATATGTTTTTACAGTTGATTGGAATTGAATGTATAGTAGTTCAAGACGTGTTAATGTGTTTGATTGGATGCATTTAATCTGGAGTATTTCATATTCTATATCATTGGGGTGTTCATGCATTCAATCTCAGTTAAGAAATATAATAGATCCATTTCTATAATTAATCTACTGAGAAATGAGGAAATTACTAGATTTTTTATATTTTGACAAAATTAAATCTCATTCTTCACCGTATGATGTTGTCAAATGAAAAATAAATATCCAAATTCTTATTATGATCCACAAAGGATGTTGAAGAATGGGGTAATCTAAGAAAATGTATATATATTCATTTCAAAATCATGTGATTACCATAGATAGAATAAAATAAATATGTCACCATGCCATAGTGATTTTTATGGTCATATATATGACCATTTTGGAAATCTAGTTCATCTGTAAGGAATGGTGAGATGATAGATGTCACAAGTTAACATGGGGTATTTCAGGGATTCATACAGGGAATAAGAGTTATTAAATGGATTTATATGTAGCATGAGTTGAGAGACAATGGATCCATGATTATTCAAATACCATGTGGAATAAATTTTCAGGTAAATAGAGCATTCAATAATCTGTTTTAATGAAAAAATAAGTGATTCTCTAAGAGATTTGATGAATTAATATGAAGAAGAAACTAACATGATTTATTTTAAAATTAACCATGAAATAATATTCAATAATAAATGAGATTAATATTTATGACATTATTGTGTATATATATTTTGGCAGGCATCGAATAAGAAGTTATTGAGAATATTTAGAACAGACATGCATTATGCGAGAGGTTTATGAGTGATTGAAATATTATAGTATTGATGGAAGAGAAGGATTTGAAACAATGAGACATTGTTCTATGTTTCACCTAATTCTTCAAGAAAAATTATAAGAACCAAATCAATCAGGATTTGGTAGGAGTTTCATGACCAATAATAATATTACAATAATTTATTAAATATCCGGAAAAATAAGTACATGTGTGGGCTTATAGATTTAGTTTACTCATGAAGGGAGATGAATTTATAATGTGGAACTAAATCTTATTGGAGAATATGAATATATTTATGTGGGAGACTTAATGTTTAAGAGTAATCTTGTGACTGGTGTGTCTAACCAATTGTTGGTAGCTTGTGATTGGGGTGTCTAACCAATAACTAGGTAATTGAAATTGGAGTTTCTACCCAGTTGCTGAAGAACGATAACAATTGTTCCTAACCAATTATTTCTAATATGTATAGAAAGGGGTACATATTTATGTAAAACCTTGTAAATATAATTTTTATCTTCCTATTAATATAATTGAATATGATTTAATGTTGTGATATATAATTGTGAGGATTTAGAAATTTAACTTCTTCAAGTGGTTAAATTTAGTATAAAAAGAATAATTTATAAAAGTAATAAACTTATTCAGCCCAACCCCCTCATAATGTTCATCTGAAATGGGGAACATTAATGAAGCCAAATAATATTCCATGTGATCTATTAGAGTATTGAGGAAAACGAATGTATACAGGCTTATGGATTTTAGTGGGAAATGATAGAAAATGAGAATGGAGTAAATGTTTGTGGGCACCATGGGAATATCCATTGATGAAGGAGATTACCTACATAATTCATTGGAATGAATTTTTAAATCTAGTCATCAATTGACCTTATAAACATACTTATTTTATGAAGATTGAGATTGAAAAACTAGATCAAAATCGTTTTTAGAAGAGTTTAACTCATCATAGAACTATATGACACTATAGACCAATAAATTGAGTAAAAAATAAATATTAATGGTCTCGCTTGTGTACGAATTACCAGATTTTAATTAAATAGGTTGTTCTTGATAGATACCTAATTCCATTAAAAGATGATATAATGGAGGAGTTGTGTAATGGCCCAGACCTCTCTGGCCCATCCATTTGCTGAAATACGGTGTTTGGGGTTTTCTCGGGGTTCAAGGTGACTTATCACCAACACCTTTCCAAATTTCTTGTTCTCTGAATAAATTTCCCAGTTTTATGAATAGTGAAATGCTGAGTCAAAATGGTGTGTCGAAACGGTGAGTCAAAAAGGTGAGTCTAAATAGTGAGTCAAAACAGTGAGTCAGAAATGGTGAGTCAGAAACAGTGAGTCAGAAACGGTGAGACGAAACGATGAGTAGAAATGGCGAGTTGAAACGGTGAGTTTAAATGGTGAGTCAAAACACTAAGTCCAAATGGTGGGTCGAAACAGTGAGTCGAAACGGTGAGTTAAAACAGTGAGTCGAAACGGTGAGTTAAAATGGTGAGTCATAAACGGTGAGTCAGAAATGGTGAGTCGAAACAGTGAGTCAAAATGGTGAGTCGAGATGGTGAGTCGTAAACGGTGAGTTAGAAACGGTGAGTTAGAAACGGCGAGTCAGAAATAGTGACTTATAAATGGTGAGTCTGATTCAATGAGTCAGAAATGGTGAGATAAAATGGTGAGTCTGAAATGGTGAGTCGAAATGGTGAGTTGAATCTGTGAGTCAAAATGGTGAGTCGAAACAGTGAGTCAAAATGGTGAGACAACTCATGAACAGTGTTTCAAAAAATGTTTCACATTTCCTTTGCCAAATTTCCAGATTTTTTCAATTTTGACAATTTAATGTTTTCTTTTACATAAAACGTATTTATGGACTTGTATTAAGGGATTTAAGGTCGATTCCAATCCCATAAATCCTATATTAATTTTCCTAAGGATCATGATTCTTGTACTCGGTCAAACAGTGTGGTTTAACGTGATCCTCTTTTAATGGAAAATCCAGCGTATCCTAATCCACTACTCCGTTACATATTCTAAAAGGATGATATATCTTCCTCCCTTGTAATTCCTCCTTGTTTTCTAGTTATAGATGCTCGAACCTTTCCTTCTTTCCCGTAGGAATTGTGAGATCAAACTTCTCCCCATGGGTTGTTTTCCCTCGATGTTCTTCTTGCTGCAAGTGCACCCCTTGTTTTGCTACAACCAAAATGTATTCATCAATATTGATATATGGTATGTTTTATCATCCTTATTTTGGGGTTCATCTTCTCATGTTTCTCCATTCCATATTATAGCATGTAATCTCCATGAATCTAATGGAGTTTTCTTGGGTTTTGGTTAGTTCGGTCTTATCGTGGCTTCCTCGGGTGGTTGCTGTTATCGTGAGAGGAGGCGATCGTGATCCGTTGTGTGGACTATTCTCGTGCAAAGTGTGTCAAGAACAGTTTGAGTTAGGGGATTCGTTGCATCTCTTTTATTTTATGTGAAACTGTATAGTTATCAAGTTTTATCCCACTAGATGACAATGGAATTGAACTAACAAATATTTGAACTGGATAAATAAATTGATATCGATCATATGTTATTACCTATTTTTTTCTAGATAGTATGATATATATGCTTTCTTTGATTAGTTTTTCATTCTTTATGGAAATTGGTAATGAACGTAAGCCATAATTAATTGAAATTTTTTTGGCTAAAGATAATGAGGCATGTAAATGAATCTGGTTCTTATTGTCATTTTATGTTAACCAAATTTTCACAGTAAGCACATTTAATTATTTTTGATCGAAAACTGATTATGTTTCCTAATTTGGAACCTATGAATAATAAATCAGTTTATTCAAATTGGATTAAATAACTAGTTGTTCGATAATTCCTTAAAGGGTTTAGGGTTACCCTTTTTCTTGTTAAAGGGTCAAGAGCCCAGTTGATAAGATGTTTTTTTCTTATTGATTGTGTTGTGATGGTAGTCAGGATGGCTGTTGTGATATGTGGGGGGTATGGAGGCCTTTTGGTTGTGGCAGCAGATGAGACCTAGAGTGGCGAGATGCATCGGTTTATACATGTGGGTGTTGGGGGGGGGACACCGAGGATGATGGAAAGAGATGGATGTGATTTTGGATGATTGCTATTTCATATTGGTTGATTATCTTTTTTCCTTTTCCCCAGTGCTCAAGGAAGCAGGTCTTGCTTACACTTCTCTGGAAAGAGTTGAAGACGTGTAGGGTATGCCATCTGCTTTCCGTGTTTAGCTTCTCAAGGAAGGATGGGTCTATGCTAGTGCTATATATGGCAAGGACTTAATAGGTAGTACCTCTACTCAATGTGTTCATCCCCCTTATGGTTAGTAGCATAGATGTTTTTCAAGAATTACAGGGAATATGGGAAAGTAATTATGTAGTGAATAATTTAATAAATGATTGTAACCCATGGGGTTGGTGTTACTGGTACATAATGACGAGGTTGTAATTTTAAAGGGGAAGTGGACTTTGTGTGTGATGCTAATGAAATTTTAATGTGGAATTGTACATGGTTATTTAATGTTTAAATAATTCATTAATGTAAAGTGTAACTAATAAAAAAAGGGAATGACGTAAATTAATAAAGCTCTTTAAATGGTTGTCTGCTTATAGGATACCTAGGCTTAGATGTGGCAGCCTGGTGTCCGAGAGATGTTAGCTGAATTTGAGTCTAAGGCTAGGTTATTCCCATTGTGTGGTTGTGATATATAGTATATTATGTACTTTTTGTGTTTCTATACGCTACTCAATCCTGTTAGTTTGGTAAACTGACACCTAGGGGATTCTGGGCTCTGGAGGGGTGTTTTCCCCAACATTTTGGTGGGAGGACAGATGGATGACTACCCACTTTGGCCCTGCAATTATCTCTTGGTAGTTACTTGTGATAGTAGGAATAGTGGTTAGTTTTCCCCATATATGTGTGCAGAGGGATGTAATGAATTGTGGTTATTCACCCACATATATTCTAGTTATAGTATCCTATAGACTACTATAGGTGTAATGTGTATAGGCTGTGATGCCTTGAGGATCCTTACTCGGGGTATGGATGGTAATGGCTTGAGGTATAATTCCTGATGTATGATACACGTTATGCGAGCTTTGGTGGCTCTCAAAAACAACCTGGTTACTATCTTGGGTGGACATGGTGGTTTGGTTGAACGAGGATCATATTCTGGTGCTTTGCCTAGGTTTTTTCAGGCAAGACTTTTTGTAGAGAGATGCTTAGGACGTGTGACATTGGGGAAAAGTGGAATTCCAGAGGGGAAGTAGTAGCATAGTACCCTTGATATTCTTTATTATATTATATACTCTTGTATGCATAACTTGGTGAGAGTATCCATGGTGAGGCTGGTAACATCGTATACATGTTTAGCTGACGAGTTAGTTTCACTTGTTCTTCACTGTGCTTGAGCATGATTTCTATATTTTTGTATGAGAGGCTTTGGGGAGGATCCTACTTAGTATACTATTAAAGTCACCCTATTTATATATACACTTTTCTTAAGTTCACTTAGATCATGTTGGAGATCAAGCTGGTTTCTACTAGCTTGATGTTACATGAGCTATTCGAGCTTGTGATTGTTGCTGTTTTACATTGTTTTGGGTACTTGTAGTTTTTTCCCTTTCAGTTGAAGTAGTTTTTAATGACATTTCATATGTATAATTGGGATTTATTTTATCCTATTGGTTGAGTTGGAGTTGTTTGGTGTCTATCTTATCTATCTCTTTCGCATGTGTTCTCTTAGAGGGTAATGCCTCCCATTTGTGTTTTTTATATAGCCTCGGTTCTATTCGCCAACCTGGGGCCTACTGGAGGTAGGACTCAAGGGTAATTATCCCCCTTCTCACAATTCCAACCCAATAGGGGTACACTTTTTGTGGAGGGGGACGTGACAGAGTGGTATCAGAGGTAGGTTGAGGGACAGGATGGAGTTTGGAGTTAGGCAGAGGTGAGGTTGCATGGGTTGGTACAGAACCAGTGTCATTCAAGTTTGTAAAGTGATATAAACAATGGAGACCAGCTGAGAGATAGGTGTTTAGGTCCCCCTATTATCTAATGTACGACCCATTTTTTTTACAATGGCTACTAAAAAAATGTGATACTAGTTGAATGGTAGAAACCTAGGAAAGGATCATGCATCATTTTTTTTTGTGTCTGGGTTTGAATGAGTAGACCTTGGGATATGTTAACCTAAAATGAATAAAAGAAAAAGAAATTAATTAATTAATGTTGAGTCTTCCATATTCCAGATTTAGGCTCCCTAAATGTTTGTTATTTTATAAGTATAGCTCTAGGAAGATGTACACCTCAGGATCGCATAGAAGATGTATAATAGGCTGTTCCAAAATATCGTCGTAGGGTAGAGGTTGACGATGAAGACTGAGGGGGGAAGACACTCCATGAGTTTCAGTTCCAGAGTCTACAGATGTACGAGGGCTCGATTTCAAATGCTGTCATAGAAGACTAGTTAGAGGAGGCTGAGAAAGGCTTCAATTCGATCCATGCTCGGAAGTAGTATGGTGTGTCTTTAGTTATGATGATGCTGTGTGGAGCAGTGAGGATGTGGTGGTTCTTATTTCTCGGGGATCGCGAAGAGTAAGAGATCTTATGGGAGGAGTTTCAAGACGAGTTTAGTGGCAAGTTTCTTTCTACGAATGCAAAGGCATCCAATCGGCATGAGCTTTTTACCATTTGACAGGGGAGCTCCAGTGTGTGAGAGTTCTGAATCTGTTTTAGGAACCTTTTATGATATCATTCGGACCTGTCGCTAGATGAGGAGGCCAGGGAGATGCACTTTTATGAGTCTTTACATCCAGAGACCTAGCGCCATGTCACCCCATTTATCCTGAAGACATATAATGAGGTACTAGAAAGGGAATAGGTCATCGAGATGACTTTGTCCAGGATCAGATCATCATGAGAGGGGATTCATCATGATTCCTCATGAAGAAGAGATGTGGTCTAAGGTTCCCAGTATTCAGGGAAGAAGAGTTTCCTTTCAAACAGGGGTAGGTCCCAACCCTCCGCATCCCGTTTCTCTAGAGCCAGTGTCTCTCAGGCCTATTCCATGCAATCAGGCGCTTGTTTTCATTGTGTTGTTAGTTGACATTAGCAGTGAGAGTGCCCGAACATTCAGAGAATTCATCGTGCATCAGGTGCTCCACTCCAAGTTCCTCCGTTGAGGCAGTTCCAACCGAGGCAACTGCAGCAAGTTGCACCAGATTTAGATTAGCGGAGGGTAGATGGGGCAATCAGAGGATAGCCCAGAGACACTCCCCATCCTCAGAGTGTAGAGCGCGACTGTGCTGGTGGTCGCCATCTGGACTAGAGAGGCCGTGGAGGAGGTTGTGGTTAGCTTCAGGCTCTAGCGTTGCCAGCTCCAGGTGAGATAGATGTCATTCGAGGTACCATTTTCTTGATTTCAACCTTGGTGTATGCCTTTTTTGATTGCGAAGTTACATGCTCGTTCATATCACATACCCTTTTTCCATTCCTTGGGACTTGTGGTAGAGAGGCTTCACGTTCCCTTGGTGTTAACTACGCCAGTTGGAGGTCGATATGTCCTGTTTGAAGTTTTTATAGACTATGATCTAGTGCTGGGGTACCACAGATCATGGATAGATTTCCTATGTTTACGAATACAACCATATGTTGTCATCCACGACATAGATTGGTTGTATTCTTTGCAGGATATCGTAGATTTCATCAGGAGGCAGGTTGTATTATTCGATAAGGATAAAGATCTAGTGGTGTTCATTTGTGAGTTTGACCCTCGAATGGGTCAGAGGGGGGTTCCATCCTTATCATCCATAATGCTGAGAAGATTCTGATTTCTTCAGAGGTTTAGCATTTGGTGTTTAATAGGGTCATAGAAGAGTACACTAATGTTTTTCCAGAAGAGGTTGTAGCATTACCCCCTCGACAAGGGATCGAGTTTGGGATCGAGGTACAACCAAGAGCATATCCTATCTCTATGTATTTATATAAGATGTCCCGTTATGAGTTACAAAAGCTACATATATAGATTTATGGTCAATTACAATGCAGTTTTGTTTGGCCAAGTGTGTCACCGTGGGGGGCACCGGTTTTGTTCATGAAGAATGTTGACGACAGTTTGTGGTTGTGTGTCGATTATCGTCGCTTGAACAAAGTGAAAATAATGAATCTCTATCCCCTTCTGTGGATTGATGATTTATTCGATAAATTGAAGGGTGAAAGTTTGTTCTCAAAGATGGACATGTGGTCAGAATATCATCAGATGCATGTGAAGGATGAGGATATTCAGAAGACTTCTTTCCGTTGTCGTCATGGGCATTATGAGTTCGTTGTAATCCCGTTCAGTGTGACCAATAATTAAGTTGTGTTCATGGGATTGATGAATGCTATGTTCTGTGAGTTCCTGGACAAGTTCGTGGTAGTTTTCATTGATAAAATACTTGGGTACACTATGTTTGAGGAGGAGAATGAAAAACATATACATGTCCTTTTGGGAGTTCTTCGACAACATCAACGGTTTTTGAAGTTTTCAAAGTGTGAATTTTCGGTTCAAGAAGTCCTTTTCATGGGGAATGTTTTCTTTCAACAGGGAGTATCTATGGATCCATCGATTATAGAATAATTTGTGCCTTGGAAATACCACCAAGACAGTGTCGGAGGTGCGAAATTTCCTTTGTCTCGTAGGCCACTACAGGAGTTCATTGATGATTTCTCACGAGTTGTGACTCCTCTAAAAGATTTTACTAGGGAGGATCCGGAATTCATATGGATTGATCAGTTTCAAGCAGCTTTCGAGTTTCTAAAGGTGATGTTATTACGTGCTTTAGTCATTTGACTTCTATGTGAGGGAGTTCAGTTTGAGGTTTTCTGTGATGCTTCACATCTAGGTTTGGGCACTATTTTGATGCATTAAAGATCAATTGTTTCTTATGGGTCTCAGTAGTTAATTCCCCATGAACGTAACTATTCCACTCACGATCTTGAGTTTTCATCTGTTGTGTTTTCTCTGAAGTTGTGGAGACATTACCTCATTGGTGAGTGGTTTTTGGTTTTTACAGATAATAAGTGTTTTAGATATGTTTTCTACCAGCATCACTTAAACTTATGAAAACGTTAGTGGATGGAGTTCTTACAAGAATTTGACTTCAAAATATCATATTCACCTAGAAAGGGGAATGTTGTAGCTGGTGAGATGAATCAGAAGTCACATAGTGATGCAGTGCATGAATATGGTGACTCCTAGAGTGTAATGGAATAAATTTCATCATTACATCTTGATATGGGAGAAGTCAGGGCTGAGGTTATATTTTTTAGATGATGGTGCAGTCATATATCATGAAGAAAGTGGAAGATTCCTCATAGGTTGATGTTGAGTTGAAGGTTTATAGGGTCTGAGTTGTTTGTGGTGAGGCCCCTGATGGTTGGTTGGGGGTTGAACAACATCGAGTGTTGTATCAAAAAAGTCTTTTTGTTCTTTTGAATATGCGCGAGATGGTTTCAGAGAGTTTCATAGTTCTCCATTAGCATTGCATCCTGACATGACAAAGATGTACCAAGCCTTGACGATCCAGTTTTTGTGGCTGGGGTCGAAGAATGCAGTTGAGGATTTTGTGTCTCGATGTTTGGTATGCCAGAAGGTGAAGACTAAACATTGTGATCCTGGTGGTCTACTCTAGCCATTAGAGACTCCTCAGTAGAAGTGGAAGGACATCTCAATGGACTTTGTAACTGGTTTACCTCAAGCTTCAGGAGGACATGATTCTATTTTGGTGGTAGTGGATCACTTAAAAAAATCATCCCACTTTATAAAAATCATGGAAACGAGCATAGTGGAAGATTTGTCAAGGAGGTATCTAGTGGAGGTGATGAGAATTCATGGAGTCCCAAGGATGGTCATTTTTGATCGAGATCCTCACTTTAATTCTATGGTGTGGAGAGGTCTCCAGTATGATTTTGGTTCATATCTATGCCTTAGAAGTGTTTTTTATCCTCAAACAGATGGTCAGACAGAGCGAACCATCCAGACTCTGGAAAACAATTTAAGATCTTGTGTTTTTGATTTTGGAGGATCATGGATGAGTCACTTACCCTTGGTGGAGTTCACCTATAATAATCATTTTCACTATTCCATCGGTATGGTGCCATTTGAAGCCTTGTGTGGCTGGGCCTTCCGTTCTCTATTGTGCTAGACTGGGGTCGGAGAGTCAGCAATTCCCAGACTAGAACTAGTGTTGAATAAAACCGAGATGGTTGAGGTGATTCGTGAGAAGATGAATATAGCACAAGATCGTTAGAAATCATATGTTGATCAAAGGAGGAGACCCTTAGATTTTGATGTTGGGGATCATGTGTTTTTGAAATAGTTTCTCGGTTAAATCATCTAAAGGGACAAGATATATTCCTCCCTTATTCGTCCTCCTTGTTCTCTGGTGTGATAATCACAAAAAGTTCCTTCCTTTCCATAGGAATCATGATATCAATCTTTTCCCAGTGGGTTGGTTTCCCTCGACGTTCTTCATGTTGCAAGTGAACCCCCTGTTTTGGTGCAACCAAGAAGTATCCATCAATCTTGATATAAGGTATGTTTTATTGCCATTCTTCTGGGGTTCATATTCTCTCATTACTCCCTTCCATATTATATCATGTTAACTCCATGCTTCTCATGGAGTATTCTTGGGATTGGGTTTGTTTGGTCGTACCGTGGCATCCTAGGGTGGATGTAGTTGTCACAAGAGAAGGAGATCATGATACGTTGTGTGGAATGTTCTCGTACAAAGAGCGTCATGAATATTATGAGGTAAGGGATTCATTGCTTCTCTTTTCATTTATGTGCAACTATATAGTTAGCATGTTTTATCCCAGTGGATGAAAATAGAATTGAACTAATAAATATTTGAACCAGATAAATAAATTGATATTGAAGATATTTTATTGCCTCTTGTTTTTCACAATAGTGTGATATCTATGATTTCTTTGTTTAGCTACTAGTTCTTGACAGAAATTGTTTATGAACATAAATCACAATTAATTGATAATTGTTTGGCTAAAGATAAATAGGAATTTAAATGAATTTGTTTCTTGTTGAAATTTGATGTTAATAAAATTGGCGTCATAAGCATGATTAATTATTGTGATAGCATACAAATTAGGGTTCTGAATTTGGATCCTATGAATAATAATTCAGTAAATTCAAGATGGATTAAAAAACTGATTGTTTGATTATTTCTTAAAGGGTTCTGGGATACCCACTTGCTTGTTAAAGGTCAAAGAGACCAATTGTTAAGATGTTTGTTTTCTTGTTACTTGTCTTGTGATGTGAGTCGGGATGGTTGTTGTGATATGTGGGTCATGGAGGCCTTTTGGTTGTGGTAGCATATGAGGCCTAGAGTGGCGAGATGCATCAGTTTATGCTTTTGGGTGTCAGGGAAGACATTAGTGATGATGGAATGATATGGATGTTATTGATGGATCATTGCTGATTCGTATAGGTTGACTATCTTCTTTACTTTTCAACACCTATCAAGTATGCTGGTCTCGCTTACCCTTCTTCTGAAAGAGGCGAAGATGCGCAGGGTATGCCACATGCTTTCTGTGTTTAGCTTCTCAGGGGAGGATGGGTCTATGCTATTGATATAGTTGGAAAAGACTCGATGGGTAGTACCACTATTCACTGTGTTGAGCCCCATTGTGTTTAGTACCATTGAATATTTTTATAGAATGCTTGGGAATTTGGGAAAGTAATTATGTAATGAATAATTGAATAAATGATGTTAACCCATGGGGTTAGAGTTGCTGGAACATAATGATGAGGTTGTAATTTTAAAGGGATTGTGGACTTTGGGTGTGATGCTAATGAAATTATAATGTTCAATTTCAAATAGTTATTTAATGTTTAAAGAATTAATTAACGTAAATTGGAACTGGTAAAAAAAGGGAATGAAGTAAGGAAATAAATATCTTTAAATGGTTATGTTCTTATAGGATACCTAGTCTTTGAAGTGACAGCCTGGATTCTGAGAGATATTAGCTACGGTTGAGTCTAAGGCTAGGTTATTACCATAGTGTGGTTGTGAGTTATAGTATATTCTGCACTTTTGTGTTTCTATACTTTAATTCACCATGTTTGTCACGGAAACTAACACCCTGGGGATTCTAAGCCAAGGGGGGGGGGGGTGTTTTCTACAACATTCCGGTGGGAGGATAGATGGAAGACTACCCCCTTTGGCCATGCACTCTTCTCTTGGTAGATAATTTTACTAGTATGTACAATGTTTCGTTTTCCCCATATATGTGTGTAGAAGGCTTTAATGGCTCGTGGTTATTAAAAATCATATATTCTGGATATTGTATCCTATGGACTACTATAGGTGTAATGTGTATAGGCTGTTATGGCCTGATGATCCTTACTCAGTGTTTGGACTGAAATGGCCTGAGGTATAATGCCCGATGTATGATACATGTTATGTGAGCTATGGTGGCTCCCAAAACTACCTGGTTACTCTCTTGGGTGGACATGGTTGTTTATTTTCATAAGGTGCATATTGTGGTGCTTCTCCGAGGTATCTGCAGGTAAGACTTTTTGGAGAGAGATGCTTAGGATGTGTGATGTAGGGAAAACCTCAAACAAATGGGGATGTAGTAGCGGGGTACCCTTGATATTCATTATTATATTATATACTATTGTATGTGTTACTTGGTGAGAGTAGACATGGTGACGCTGGGAACTTAGTATACCTGTTTAGATGATGAGTTAGTTTCACTTGTTGTTCACTGTGCTTTAGCATGATTTTATAATTTTTGCATGAGAGGCCTTAGGAGGGTTCCAATTGAGTATACTGTTATACTCACCCTATTTATATATATACTATTTTCAGGTCACTTTTAGAAGGTTGGATATCAAGATGGTTTCTTCCAGCTTGAGGTTGCAGGAGTTGTTCGGTCTTGTGGTTGCTACTGTTTTACTTTGTTTTGGGTACATGCATTTTTTCCCCTTTCAGTTGTAGTAGTTTTGCATGACAATTTACAACTTTACATGGTATTTCTTTTTTCTTACTGGTTGATTTTGAGTTGGTTGGTTTTTATCTTATCAATCTCTTCCGCATGTTTTCTGTTAGAGGGTAATGCCTCCCTTTTTTTGCTATACCCTCGGTACTTGTCTCCAACCCGAGGCCTACTGGAGGCGAGACTCATGGGTCATTATCTCCCTTCTCACATCGCCGTACCAAGAGGGGCACTCTGGGGAAGGGACCGTGACACATTTCATAGAGAGGAAAAATTCACCAAGGTTGATTTGAAATTTCGGTTTCACCATATATAGATAAACAAGGAATACATTACGAAGACTATATTTAAAACCCTTGTGGGTTATTATTAATAAACTTTTATTCATTTCATATTTTTGATCGAAGCTACGACAATCCATGCTATTATGAATTTTGTATTTCAGGATTTATAAAGGATTATTATTTTTGTGGTCATTTACAACTTAGTGGTGTACAGTAAGGGATAGAAAGAACACCAAGATATGTTGTGATATTTTTTATAAATAATGGTGGACAATGTACTATTTTCCAAAAAGTAGACTTGTTCTTCTAGAAGGAGGTCTTTCTAGTATTTAAGGACTATAATTATAGGTGAAGGGGTGGTGATGGATCCAAAAAAAATATATGTGGTTAAATTGTGGTATTATATGGTAATTTGGGTGAATTGGATGGGTTTTAGTGATAATTTGATACATTAAAAAGTTATGATAGATTATAAAAAGACTGTAAGACCCCTCATGGTATTGAATAAGACGAATGGGTTTAAATAGACACATGAAACTTGAGAAGCATTGGAAACACTTATAAAACACATGAATACTATAAGAGTTTTACACATTATATTTTTCTCCAAGTAATTTTAAATTTACTATGATACCTTAGGATTGATATTTTGAACAATGTTAGAAAAGGAAGGGAGGCCTCCAACCAATATCTGTATTGTGTTATTTGATACGAACATGGAAAAATTTGTAAATGAAAATGTGTTTATTAATTTTGAGATAGAAATCCATCACTACAAAAAAAATATTTCTTGGGAATATAGTTTGAGGTATACATAGATCATTATAGACTTGTGTATGTTTTTTGATGGTAATTTCAATTGATCATTAGTGATAGTGGGCCAAGTTTCTAGGATAATATTTTATAGCGATTTTGAATCCACGGAAGATGAATATTGTCTCTAATGATCTTTCATGGGTGGAATAGGGTGGGGATTATGTGTACATAGAAATTTCAGAACCAAATTGAGAGGAGTTCGATGTGTATAAAGAAGAGTTAATGTAACAAATTAGTTTAATATAATTTTAGAAGCATTAAAACATTCTTGTGTTTCAAATATAGGTTATTCTTTAAAAAATGGACTGTTTTTCTATTAGAAATGACCAGAATTTCTAAAAAGGATCAATTAAATTTCTAAATCTATTACAACATTTGTTAGGCAGGTGTATCCTAATACTTTAAAAAATATTGGATAACAATGGGTCGCCCATTATGCACAGTAGTCCAGAACACGAACTCGAAACTATAACAATTATAACTCACTGTATCAGTTTTGACGAGTGATACTGATAGGGCACTGAAACAGTGAAAACATGGTTAACATAGAATTTTAATATCTTTTAATTTAGTGGTAGAGACAATGTAGCTTTGTGGAATTTAATCCACCAGTTACTATTGAAAAACATTCTTATTGTGTGATTAGTGGCATTATTCCACTATCTTCATTATGACTTCATTTTATGATATGGTTTCACCCGATTGTAGTGGATTGATTCCGGATCTCCATGGGAGTATATATTTATTCCCAAACTCTGAAATTTTTTTGTATCATGTTCATGTTCATCTTCTTACATTAATATTATATCATTTTTACTCTTATTCTTGAGATAAATTATCATTGTTTCTATAGTATTTTCCAAAAAATTGGTATCAAATATTTAGTCCATAAGATCAAGGTCAAGTTTCTTAATTTGAATAATGGTTACATAACAAGGTAAGGTGATGCTCGATCACTTAAATGAAACAAACATTAGTTACTGGTTGACATTGATCGAAGACTATGTTTATCAAAATAACATTTGGATGTAACATATGTGTAATAATAAAAATTGATATTGAGAATATAGAGTGGGTGCTACTAGATGTACTTGTTCTGTAAATTGTGTGTGTCAAGACCCCTACCATATTATCCTAGATTCAATTGTTACCTTACTACTTTAGAATAATATAATGAACCCCACCTCACATAAATAGATCTTACTTAAAAATTGAATAATATTCATTAAAAAATATAACAATTCCCTGATACGATCGTATATGTATAGTGCCCTTAAGAAATTGGGAAACATAAAAAACTAGTTCAGAAGACATCTATATTTTCTCCTACTTATTCCTTCAAAACTAGATTCATTTTTATCATATCTTACTCAATAACCATCTTCATGATAGAGATAAAAGGAAAATAAAAAAGGGTTAACTCATATGATCGTTAAGGGTATACATGGTAGATAACAATTATATCATAATCATAATACATAAGAACATAATTTTTAAAAATCATATCTTCCATATGAATGATTAGAATATCATGTCATGGGATAAATCATAAATTTTAAAAAAGAATCAATGGACATATTAAGAAAATTCATGATATAAGAAATGGATTTTTTGGAGTACATATTAGTATATAAAGTCATTTCTTATTGGTTATGGATCATTTACAACATCATCATAGAAAACAAATTCTATTGCTTAACCAAGCTCACTCCTTGTTCCTGCACTATATTGTTGATCTAAGATTATTTCCAGTTCAAACCCTTTATATCTAATAAGATTAAATTTTTAACCAATAAATTAGAGTGAGATATATGTCCCACCCACCTCATAATGAAGTCATTCTTCAACGTTCCACAAAAAATAAATCATTTATCGTAACATAACCCAAGGAATAAAATAGGTTTCTTAAACATCTTCCCATCATAATGTAATATGTGTAGAAAATTTTTTTTGAAATAAAATTCCATCATAAAAATAATCAAATAATAGGAACAATAGTGATAGAATACTTGTCACATAACTCTATTAAAAATTTCTACCTCATATGGAAAATAATTTTTATGGAACACTTGCAATTAATTCTTGAGGAAAATATACTTTTTCATTCAAAAACATTTTATTTTATTAAAATGACCAACATTTTTAAAAGAAAATAAATTATTTTGAAATAAAAATGAAATCTTGTATGAGAATATTCATGGAAAATCGGCGTTATGAAATAAAAAAATCAGTTAATGTCGTATATGATAAAATATACCATTCTTTATGTAATTTTGTCAAAACATCAAAATATACCTCATAAGTAAAATGGAACAATATTATTTTCATTCCGTTTAATAAGAAGTCATGAATTGGTAAAACTAACTTTATGTAATTTTAGAAAAAATATTCTTGAATATGAAATTAAGAAACACAAAAATTATGAAAAATTTACCCTAGTAAATGCTTACGTATAAACAATCGGAGATTATAATGAGAAAGTGAAATTATACCACACCTAAGGTATTGGTTCCTTAATATATATAAAAACCACCTCTTTAAGGGTATGAATAATTTCATTAACCAATTTTATTATAAAATTCAACTTATTGATATCATATATGATCATTTATCATCTATTTGTCAATAACATTTCATTATTACTCATTATTTGAGTATTAACTACTTCATTTCCATATGCATGTTTTGTTAAATAAGTTGGGATTTACCTTATTAGGTCATAGTTATATAATTAAATAATTATATTAACAATATATATATAACTTTTATTCATTCTAAAGAATTTCATAGTCATGTTTTAATGGATATGATGTCGAATGGACCACATAAAATCGAGGAGATGGTTGGCTTTGCGTATACACGAGCGATGTTATATTTACTTTAATTATTAAATGGTTTTAGCATGGATTGTATATAATTAGTTCCATATTAAATATTATGTTTTAATAATCATATATATTTATTATTTCCATAATTATATCCATCAAAGTATGATGGTTGTCAAAAATAGTTTACACCATGGCATGCATACTATAAGACGTGCGTATGAAAAAGTGGTCATTTCATATCTTATAGTATGGATAGAAGGTGGAATATAGTTGTTACCAAATTATAATAACATATCATAAGATATTTTATACTTGATTTATTACTTTATTATGTAAAAAACTCATAAAGAAGATGTAGAAGAAGAAATAATTTCAAAGAATTAGTAGGGGAGATCACCTCTACTTCGACGTGATCCTTTTAAATATTATCTTAAAGCACTAGAGTTGGTCTTTTTAGAAGACAAAAACATATATAATATGAAAATGGAAGTGTATAAGGGTTTTTATTGGGATTTATAAGCATTAATATTCAATGTAAAGTGAAGAGGTGAGGGAGGAGGTTCCCTTTTATAATTGAGGGGTGTGGCACTTTTAGGATCTCAAAAAATATAAATTTGTAATAAAATTAAACCCCATCCTAAAACAACAAACATTTAATAATTTAGAATATGATATTTGGTATGGTTGTAATCTAATCACCAATAAATTGTATACATGTTTTTCTATCAATTTAAACCTTATCATTTTAATTAGCAGTTAGGTATTCTATTTAATTTTAATTAAGTTGACAAAATATTTAAATATTAAAATGGTTCAATATTGTCTTATTTCATTTAAATTACAATATAAATAAATTATTTATAACATTTTATACCATATCATAATTTTTATATATTTTTAATGTTTATTGGTTTATAAATAATTTAATAAAATATTATTTTTATAATGAAACTAGAGTGTAAATTTTGACACTATTAAATTCATTGATTTTTAATAATAATAAGATAACAAGTTATCTTGAAACCAACTATTTTATAATATTACTATGAGGTTAATTTCATATAATGAATTAATTGGAAATATTAATTAGTTCACACTATATCTATTTTAATACTTTTAGTAACATTTATTTGATGTCTCCGTTAATAAAATAACTAGCTCCTCAGTTTTGTTTATGTATTCAATGCACCTATTTTTTAAAAAAAAATTAAAAATAAAATACTATGACGAAGATAAATCTACAATATTTTAGAATAGTAATTTTAGTTGAATACATCTTCTATAATGTACATCATTAAAAATTTTATAATTATTAAAACCTGAATGTGATAAGTTTAACATCACATTAAATAAAATAAAATAAGTTTCATCATCTCTTAAATAAGGCTTAATATGGTCAATAAATCGACACTTGGATTATTATTGTCAAGATATACTTGAATAATAATATTTTGTCATCTTTAAGTGTTTTTAATAGTTATTATCATTTTAATAGAATTGTTTTATTGATTTTTAATCAATTCAATAATTTAGACATCATCAATATATAAATCATTAAGTGAAAAATTTATTTCATAAAAATTAAAAATAAATTACCATGAAGAATAAAAAAATGTATATTTAAAATTAGTATTTAAAATTGAATTTATCTTATGTATAACCTTATATTATATGTTATTTGGTTATTAAAATTAAATTGATACATGCTTAACATTTCTTTAGATAAAACAAAATAAATGTCCTAATCTTATCCAAGTGGATTCAAATGGATAAAATATGGACCCAATAATGAATTAGGTATAATCCTAATCATTCAATGATATTAAGTCCAGTGCTATGGTAATTTTATAAAATTATTCTTATCCTTAATTACCAGATTTACACTTTTTTTATAGTAATAAAAATTAACAACATTACTCTTCATAATGCCAAAAAATGAAATTAATATATTTAATAAAATTGTACGCATTGATTCCAAATAGGCAATAAAGTTTTAAAAATTCTAAACACAGAAGGTATAGAAATTAATTTAATAGTAATCCCCTTGTCAGAATGAAAAATGGGGTTTAAAAGTTAAAACATTAAAAAAGAGTGAAACGTTTTTTCATCAAAATTCATCGTAAAATTGATGATAATGACCAAAATTATATTAATTAATAAAAAACATTCTCTTTATGAATTAAAATAATTCATTAATATAATATATCCACAAAAAGTATTTTCTAAAATAATGTTGTTTTCAATTAATTTTTTTTATATTTTCACTATTCAGCAAAACTCAAAACATTTTTGGAAAATATCAGAAATTCATTGGAAGTGAATTTTTATATCCCACATCTGAATAAGATGATTATTTTGTTAAATATAATATATAAAAGTGTAAAACCGATGTTACAATGGGTGCACCATCAAAAGGTGACAGAACTGCAATTTTATTAAAATACATGTTTGGTCTCAATATTTGAATATGTTTCTATATTATGTCTTGAAAGCATATAAGATAAATTTTAAACATTATGTTGAAAATATTACATATATTTTATATTAATAAAACCCATCAATATTGATTTTATAATTTTATAAACTCAGTTATTTTTCATTTAAATAGTATTTTCAAAAGGATGATTATACTGTTTACAATTGCCATTATAATGACTAGGTTATAGGGTAGCATAATACTATTTAGTTTCTCACTCAAAAGCGAGATTGATTTAAATTAATACTATCAAAATTACATGAAATTGGGTATAAGATAAAACTATTATAGTGTTACGTATAGTACAAGTGAATCCAATGTTTCATATTGTTGAATCTTATCTTGGTGTATCATACAACACAACACAACAATCAAATTAAAAAAAAATCTATTTCATAAAAATAGATGGGTTTTACATTCAAACCCATATAAAATGAATTAATCCCATGAAATTATTTTCAATTAAAAAATTTCTAATACTTGAATGTTTATTTCATAGAATCCCACATCGTAAAAAGGATTACGAAAACTTCATTTTCAAAAAGGAATGTTAGAAGAATAATGGTTAACAAATGTAACTGCTCACTGTGTTTCCACATAGAGTCACATAGGTGGGATGAAAAAAAATGGATATGTAAGAAAAATATAACCATCATTTTCACATGTAGAGTGATTGGGAACAAGATTAGTAGAATGTTAATAATCAGAAATCCATAAATCTAGGTTTCTTTAAAAGGCCATTTGATTAATTGGAAATGAAGGTACTATGGTAATTTTTTTGGTGTTAAGATCTATTCCCAAGAGTTGAAAAAATGAGAATAAATATATACTTGATTAAATTTAATCTCATCCTTTCCTTGTGCATTGATCGATTTACAATTCATCTATTATTAATATAAATGATGTTGAATTTGTCATTCCTGAAGTGTTATCAAATCATGTGATCCCTAAATTGGATGATAGGAAATCCCATCTATCTAAATGGATAGATGATATTATCAACTATTCATAAGTCCATCTCTGATGAGATATTACATTATCATAACAAACATCATCAAAAATTTAATTTAATCCATCCATAAATTTATAACCATACAATCCATTAAGAAAGCTGAAAAATATGAAACTTTAGAAAGAGGTTCACTATAAAGGCATAAAATTAACCCCCCATATAACATATTGTATCTCTTTTTGGTCACATTACAAACATGTGAACACCTTGATCGTGTATTCTCTTGATTCATGGTAACAAATTTAATTACCATAGAACCTTAGTGAAAATACACATTCATTCAAAAATTATATCTTTCAACATACCATAATTCAAAAAAATTCAATATACTGAATCCATGATATAATAAATCACTTTTCGTCATATGTGTCCTAATGTAATTAATACATTCAAACACTTTTTTATTTCATTATATCAATATTTTGAACATATTATGGGTTATTCTTCCCTTAATTTTTTTTAAAAATAATTTGATTCACTTATCATGGGTACCGGTACCATTATAAGTATACTCTTAAATACATATGAAAAACCACAATAGGCCAAAAGAAATATCATTATTCCATAATACCGTAATTTTTTTTGTCAACATTGTTATAGAATCTCATTACATAAACTCCCAATCATTCTACTACTTAGTTTTCATACTCTACATCTCCAAGAGTGATCATATACAATTTTATATTGTCGTTATACCTAATATGTTTTTGATGTTGATCATCATTGATAACCCTTGGATTAGGGAATTGGTTGGAATCATTTCCCATTTCCATGAACTTGTGGCTTTATAGTGTGGGAGGTTAATTTTGTGTAGCCATTTATCTATTCATATCATTAACTATATTTTTCCCCTTACATTGACACTCAATTTCCCAATGGCCTTATCTTCAACAATTAAAACATGTATTACTTCATTTAAGACAATCTCCATCATTCTGCTTTCCACACAGAGAGAATAATGAAACAATCATATGATATTTTCTATTGTTTTGAGATTATCCCATTAACACCATCTTCTATTTCTTGTAAAAATCTTGAGATTGATATGTATCCCCAACATCAATTTATACCGTGCTTTCATAATGAAAAATCATATTCAAATCTAAAAAACTATGTTATGCATAATTCCATTTGATGAATTGGTTTTAATCCATTGAAGAACCTATCAACATTACATTCAGGTTGAATGATAAGTCTTGAAGCAAACCTCATTGCCTTCTAATATTTCCCTGTTATGTACTAATGGATTAATCGTAATTTTTATTAATGTAACTAAACTCATTTTTCCTCTTCATATGTCACTTATGAGGAATGTAATTATTGAATAATATGTTTTTGAACTCTTACCATTCTATGGATTAAATCTCATCTTGCTGCCTCATATTCTTGATAAATTTACACCCTGGTCTACTTATCCTTTTAAATAATAAACTGTAATACTGAATTTTTCATGTTCCGAATAGTGTTGGATTGAAAATATCTTTTCAATGTTTCTAATCCAGTTTTTATCACAATGTGGATCAGAAGACCCACTAAAATAGGGTAGACATTGCCTCATGATAGACTCAACCGAATTATGTTCCTTTCTCTATTCATTTGGAAGTCCAAAATGATTCATGTCTTGTGTTAGTATAGAGATAATATTTTCTGTTCCATCTGCCATAACATTTTTTTCAGGAGGGAAATCATTAAATTTCCCATTATTTTTATAATTAATATGGTTCCACCATGTTCCATTAATTGTTTAAAACACAAATAGAATAGTTTGAGAGGAAAAATCATAATTGGAAAAAAACATAATCAAGTGGAGTACTTTCAATCTCTAGTGTCATAGGATTAGTACTTGGATTTAGTTTAATGTTTACCATGATCATTACTAATATTCAAGTATTTTAAAAAATACTTATACTTATCCTTATGGACATCCCTATTCATACCTTATAAACATCTCACGACACCTCACTAAAGTTTTCTCATCCTAATTTCCATAGATTTACTATAACTTCATTATGATACCAACTATTATGAACCATACATTAGGGAAATATTTATTAATTAAAAGTTATAGAATATTCATTACAAAATATAACAATTCCATGATTTGTTTATATAGGTATAGTTTCTTTAGAAACTGGGAACCTTAAACAAATGGTTCATAAGAAATAACATTGTGTCCAACTAATTCCTTCAAAACTAAAACCATTTTTGACATATCATTATTAATACACATATTCATGACATGAGGATATGAAACATAAGAAAGGGTGACCTCAAATTCTGAGTAAGGATAAAAAGGCAGATATCAATTATATTTTAATCATAACACATGAGAACATAACATTTGAAAATATTATCCTGTAATTGGCTGATAAAGATATCATTCCATGGGATAAATCATAAAATGTTCATAAAGAATCACTAAACATATTCCCAAAATTCATATACTATGCCATTGAATATTTTGCATAAAAATAAGTATATAAAATCATTTCATATTTGTCAAGCCTCATTTCCAATATCATCATAGCAGATAAAGTCAATTAATGAACCAAGATCACTCATCCTTACTACACTGTATTACTAAATCGATAACATTTACTATTCTAACCCACTCTATCTCATGAAATATAAATATTTACGCAATTTATTATATGGATATATATCTCCCACTCATATTATAATGTTATCAGTCTTACATGTTCCATAAAAACATAATTCAGTCCTCATAGAATTACACAATTTAAAAAGGGTTTCACAAAAATCATTCTACCAGAAAATAATCCATTTAAAACAAATGAATTTCATAAATATAATTAAATACTAAACATAATAAATTTGTAGGAAAACTTGTGATATTATACTTGTAACATAACCCAATTAATGATTTCAACCTTATATGAAATACAATTTTTATTGAACACTAGAAATTAATTCTTAAGAAAAATAGAATTGGTTCTTCTTAAACATTTTATTTCATCAAAACACAGGGAAATTTTAAAATAATATCATCTATTTTAAAATAAACATGAAATATTTTAAATGAAGATTCATGGAAATGGGACATTATGAAAACATAAAAAATCTATTCATCCCATATGAGTTAAAATAAATCATTCTTCTCATTCTTTTGTCAGAATGCCAAAGAGTCCATCATAAAAAAATGAAAAATTATTCCATTCATAACATTTAATAAAAATTCATCAATAGGTAAAATTTCTTTTAATGAACTGTATAAAAAATATTTTGTAAAAGTTATTTTGGAATCATGGATTTTGATGATAAATATTCTTCTATAAATATGTATAAACAATCTTAGATAATAATGAGATTGTGAAATTATCCCTTACACTAGGTCTGTGTTCTCTAGTTAATGATTGAACCTCCAATATAAGGAATTAAATAATTTCATTAAATTTTTCATGAATCATAGTCATTTTTATGATATATGATATGATTATATTATCTTCTATTTTTAATAAAATTTCATTATTACTTGATATTTGGGTATTATCTGCTTCATTTTCTTATGCCTGTTTTATCAGAGTCGTTTTATTTTTCTATATTAGGTCATAGTAATATAATTTAAAATTATATAAACATATTATATATAATATTTATTATTTATATAAATTTATATAATCATAATTTAATGGATATCTTGTTGAATTAATCATATCGCATCGTGGAAATGGTAGTTCATACGTACACAGAAGAAATGATATACTTTAATTGAATATGAAATTGTATGGAAGTGAATGGTATATATATTTCGGAATAATCAAAATCGTGTTTTAATTACCATATATAGTTATTATATCCATCATTATTTCCATCCAAGAAAGATGCTAGTCAACCACAGATTACACTATGGCTTGGAGATGATAAGTCGTACGTACGATCATGCATTGATTTTATTTTTTGTAGAATGGAAAGAAGGTGGAATTTAGTTCATAAATAACCATAATAACATCTAAAAATATATTTTATACTGTATTTGTTACTTTATAATGTAAAAACACATGAATAGAATGTCAAAGATGAAATTATCTGATAGAAATAGTAGATGAAATTTCCTCTTATTCGATGTGCTCCCTCTAAATTTTATATTAAAACACTACTGCTGGTCTTCTGAGAAGACTAGAACCTCTATAATTTGACTAAGGATGTTGATAAGGGAAATTTTTAATGGTTGAATATGATTCAAAGGTCAACGTAAAGTGAAGAGGTGTGGGAGGATGGGCCCTATTATAATTGAGGTGAGGGGCACTATTGGGATCTTAAAAAATAATCTATAATAAAATAAAACCCAATAGATAAATAACATAAATATCCAAATTTTGAATATTTATTGAGATATTTTTTTTAAATCATCGAACAATAAATTCTAGTTATGTAATTATTTCAATTTAAATTTTATAATTTTAATTAACACTTTGATATTCTATTTAGGTTTAATTAAGGTAAATAATCGATCAATATTAAAAGGGTGTAATATTTACTTATTTTATGTCAATTAGACCATAAATGTGAAATTTATTACTTATTTGAACATATAATAATTATTAAATATGTTTATTAAATTTTTATGATTTTTATATAATTTAATAAATATTATATCGTTAAATAAATAATTTTGTCAATTTTGGCACTATTCAATTCAATTATTTTTAAAAATATTAATATAACATGCTATCTTGAGACCGACAATTTTATTTTATTCCTAGGTGGTCAAGGTATTCTGGAAAAATAGTTTAATATATTAATTTTCAAAAAATATTTTTATTTTAATATTTTATATTACATTTGTTTGATATTTTCCTCAATAAAATAATTTGAACATTAGTTTTTTATTTAATTAATAATTTTTTTGAATAAAAACAAAAAAAAATTCTATTATAAATAAAATTATACTACATTTTAGGATAATAATTTTATATGAATATCTATTATATAAAATCCTTCATTAAAAATGTTATACTTATTAGAACATGAATATTACAAGTTTAGCATCACTATAAAAAAATTAATATAAGGGTGATAATCTCTTCTATATGAATAAAAATGGTCAATAAATTAACCCTTGGATGACTATGGTTGAGTTATACTCGTCCAATAATATTTTTTTTAACTTTTTGTGTCTTTTAATGATTATAATAACTTTATTAATAATCAGTTTTTTTTTAATTTTCACCAATTAAATAATTTCTCCATCATCAATATTTATACCATTAAGATAATTATTCATTTCCAAAAAACTAAAAACTAATTACCATGATAAAGAAAAAAAACTATTTCAATTTATTATTTATAATCGAATTTATCTTTCGTATATCCTTATATTAATAATGATTCAATTATTAAAATTGTACTGGGACATATTTAACTTTTGTTTAAATAAATAAATTAAATGGAATGATATTATGAAAATACATTAAAATGGATATCATTTTGACCCAAGGATAATTTTAGTCGAAACCCACTCATCCAATGATATTTATAGAAGTTTTATAGTATTTTAGTAATATAATTATTACCCTTAATTACCTTATTTACCCTTTTAATGTATTAATAAAAATTACCAAAGTTAGTATTCATAATTTACAAAAAAAATAAAAGACATATTTTTACTTAATTTTGAACTAATTATTCCAAATATGGAATTCATTTTAAATAATTCAAAACAGATAAGTTGGAGAATTTAATTTAAAATTAATCCAATTATTAGATTGAAAAATGGGTTTTCAAATTTAAAACATCGAAAAAGATTGAAGTGTTTTTACAAAAAATAATAATGGAGAAATTAATAAAAATTACAAAATTTATATTAAATAAAAAATATATTTTATTTATAATTTTAAACCATTAAATAATTAAATGTATTGACCAAAATTATTTTGATGAAAAAAGTTGTTTTCAAATAATATTTAGTATATATTTATTATACCTGAATACTCAAAACTTATCAGAAAAGTATAAATAATTCATCAAAAATAAATTTTTATAACTTTATTGTGAAGAAGATGTTTACATTATTATATTTAATATATAAAATTCTTATAAACTATATTTAAAATTAGTACACCCTTAAAAGGCCAAAAAACTGCATTTTTATAAAAATACTTAGTTTGTCCAAAAAATTGAATTTGTTTTTATATCATATATAAAATCAAATAAGGTGAATTTTAAACATTGGATTGAATATATTACCTATATATTACATTAATATAATCTATAAAGTGTGATTTTATTATTCTAAATAAATTATTATTTCCATTAAAATTTGTTTTTTCAGAAAAAAATTAATATTTTTCATGCTCTCCATTATAATGAATTGGTTGTAAGGTAACATAACAATATTTAGTTGTTCAGTTGAAATCGGTCCGGGGTAAAATTTTTATATAAAAATTACAATAAATTTTGTGTCACATAAGACATGAAAAGTGATGCATATATTGAATACTAAGCCGGTGTTGTGTATATTACAAGCTTATCTTAGTGTAGCATACAATACATGACATCAAATGAAAAAAACTCTATCTCATAAAAATAATGTGGTGTTAAAATTAACATAAAATTTATCACATATAGAAGGACCAAATAATTTTGTTTTCTTGGTTAAATAGATACGTACATGTTTCTCATATTCTATTTTAAATCACAAATTACAATATAATTTTTTTTCCAGAATTTTGATATTCTCTCTATCATATCCTCACATATCAATATTAGTACAATTCATGGATTCCTTGGAAAGGAATGGAAATAAGGCTGAGTTGAATTTTTTATTAGGGGTTAATTAAAGTGGAATATAACAGGAATCAATATGCATAATCAACATGGAAAGGTAAATAACTATACGAAAATTGTATTCCATAAATAATATTACTATAATGATTATATAAGGCATAATCATTATGGAATGATAAATATCTGAAAAAAATCCATTTATTCAATACATTGATAAAAAAATGTATCCTCAGATAATTTCATTGAAAATTACTCATGTATAAAAATAACTAAATTATAAATGAAGTAAATTATTTATTATTGGATATAATGATATAATACACCATGATACCTTTACTATTAAGAACCTTCACATGACAATTTATATTCCATGGGTAAGAATTCATATATTTGTAGCTTATTGATTCACCCCATGAGACTACCAATTCATTAATGGGATATATAATTTTAGGCCCCAAAAATCACTTCAATTCCAAATAATTTCTCTAATATTTAATGATTTATTTAATTCATTAATCAATATTTCATGCCATAGATATCTATATTGAGTAAGCCGAAATATTTATAATATTTTCCAAATTCAATCAAATAACTTTCATAATAAATTTGATTATCATAAAATTTGATTTTGTTTTTGTAATAATAACATTCATGAGAAAAATAATATGGATAATTATGGTAAATTTAATGTATAATGATCACAAGGAAGTGGTTGTCTCAAGGAAAAGTTAATGACTAAAAAAATAAAACATGAATGTTAATGTCAATACATCCCTTGGTCATCACTATCATAAACTATCCATAAAATGAATATTTATGTTGTTAATTTAACATATCACCGTAGGATTATCAATAAAATAATTGGCTTTATTTGTCTATGAATATAAATACCATACAAATATCTTTAAAAACATTTTTGAGGAAAATAACCTTTTAACATTGAAAATATTTTTAAAACTAGGATTTCATAGAAATATTTTTAATGTAAATTTTATTTAAAATAACCTTTTAAACCTATAAATTAATTCCTAAAACATTCATTTTCCAAGAAGTTAAGAAATTACTTACACGTAGAGTATGTTATAACAAATATTCCATTCATATTTTTAACAAAAACAAACAGAAATTGTTTTGAAAATGACCTGAGGATTCCATTCAAAATATATTTTAAAATTGAAAATGGGTAAAAATGTATTAATTATTCTTTTGGAAATGGTTAAAAAATTGAAATTTTTTATGAAAAAATTATTTTGGTTGAAAATAGAATTCCAACCAAAAAAAATAAATAAAGTTAAATTCTCTTAAAAACATTTTTTCGATCAAATTAAGTACCAAATAGTTTGAAATGGTACTTTTAATTGAAAATTTCAATAATATCGATAGAATAATATAATGAAATGGGTTTATTATACAATTATAAATTTATTTCCTTAAATTGTAATTCAATAATAATCAATCTTGATTAGAATAAGTTAGTGAAATCAACCCTTACAATGTTTACAAAGATGATTTGAAAATTAGTAAATGAATAAATCATGCATATCAAATGTAAATCCACATAAATTAATTTTAAATACAATATATGATAATAGAAATTTATTACACACATAATCACATAAAATAAAAAACAATGAATAATTAATATAACCTAATAAAAAGAAATTGAGTTTTGAAACTCATTACCACTTGGTAGAATTTAAGTCAAATCCACTTAAATAAAGTAATTAAAATTGAAACAAAAAATATAATTAATTATTAATAAATAATTATATTTCATGTGAATTTGAATGTATATACACAGCAGAAAAATAAATTAGGTTCATAACATTTAAATATGCCTTGGTGAATAGAAATTATAACGATGTACCATAACTCATGTTTCTCTTTAGTTGAGCACTCATTACCCTCCTTTATAGTGGGTCTAATTGTGTTAATAAATTTTAAAACAACCATAATAATATTTATAATATCATATATGATATTGTTTACCACATTATATCACATGTTCATTAACAAACCTTCAGTATAATTATTGTTTTGGGTGTTAATTGCCAGGTTTTCATATGCATGTTTGGTCGTGAAAGTATCAGATCATGAAAATAGGATATAGTTATGTAATATAAAAGGTTATAATAGTATTATGAATATATGTTTTGACTATATACATATTTATAACCATTAATTGAATGTTTTCATAGACAATTAGTCACATAGCTTCAGAGAAATGGTAAACCATAAGTCTTCACGAGAAAAAATATTAGTAATTAATAGATGAAAGGGAAACGAAGTGGGTGATATATTAATTTTCTATAATTAATTTAATTTCATATATATAAAATATATTTTTTAAATTTATCACTTTTTACCTCCATTTAATGTTTCAGTTAAAATGAATCACCATGCTTATCGAGTTGGCAGTCTGCTCTACATATGAGTGACGTTATCATATACACCAAGAAATGAAATGTAAGAAGATATAAGTAAAATGATGATTCTAGAAGTATAATATTTTTAAAATTATCAAATATAAATATATATATATATATATACACTTACATTATATACATCATCATACCCATCTATAAGAGATTATGATAGAAAATTTGTCACATTAGTTCACGAGACGGTAGTTTGATATAAAATGATCGATGTCATCATTTCCCATTTGAGGGAAGGAGAGATGAATATTTTTCAGGATAATAACATAACAAAAAATTTATTTATTTTTTATTCTTGTTTTATTATTTTATCATGATATAATAATATTTTATGGATGTGTAAGAATAAAGAAAATTAAAATGCTTGTTTATGAACATTACCTCTTCTTCGGAAAACTCTTACATGTTTTCACCAAAATCCTTCCTATTTTTGATTTATTATCAAACAAAGTATTATATGATGTTTTAATGGAATTTATTAAGTTATTTTCGTAGCTATTTGATAGTATAGTGAGAATCTGAATTCTGAAGGGGATAAGAGTGAAGGTGGCCCTTTATATGTGGAGGAAAAGGACAATGTTGAAATTTTTGAAAAGAACGAATCATACCTCCATCATTATCATCACAAAAGTGTCAAAAGGGTATATTAAAAAAATATGATACATTTTTAAAATTTATCCATAAATTAGAATATTTAATATTTTGTAGTTCATTTTAAAGCTTATATTTTTAGATTAAACCACATTGAACTATTTAGTACATTAACCCTCATAAGTGTTTTTTTACTATTTTCCCTATTCATCATGGGAAAAAAATCAGTTAAACTTATTATGTACAATAAATTATTCTGATCCCAAATATAAAATAAAAGTATTAAAATTCAAATCTTATATGATGTATAATTAAATTTATAATTAATCCCACAAAAGCATAATAATAGTGTATTTAATAAAATATTTTTAAAAGATTAGATATTTTTATATCAAAATACAATATGAAATGGATTTCAATCACCTAATGTTTTTAAAATATAAAATAACTTAAATAATTTAAATTTAAAACCAATTAAAAATATTTTTTATATTGTATATAATTTAAACAAAAAATATGTTTTTAATAAAAAACATTAATTTTCACAATTTATCAAAAAATTATTCTTTCATAAAATTATCTTAAAGCACAAAAATATAATATTATCTTGAAGATTTAGAAAATGGTGTTTTTTCCAAAAAAACTTTCTAAATGTGATAAAAATTATATTTAATTCATTGTTTTAATGTGCAAAAAAATGCCTTTGAGAAAAACACACTTTTTCAGAAAACATTTATTTTCCATTAAAATGATACTTATTTTGTTAATAATAACTACATACCAGTTGAATTTATATTTGACATGTGTAAGGAATATTTTTTTTTCCTATTTTGGTTAGTATTATTCATAGCCTCTAACATAATTCCTTGGTAATAATGGTAAAATATATTATAGTTTATTTAGACTTAGGGTTGCATATTACAGAAGCTGTAAAAGAGATTAAATTTATTTGAAAAGAAAAAAATCATAATGTATTAAGATGTTACATTATCTTATATTTTAGGTGTTTAGTTTTATATTTTCTATTGAACATGATTTTCCTCTATTAAAATCTACTGGTGTCACATTCTAAACCTTATGAAAATTGTGTCCCTATAATCTAATCCTAATATCAATAATCTTGGGTTTGATATTTTGGAATATCTTTTTGAAATCCCACATCATTATAATGGTTTATAAAACATCTTCTTGATAGGAGATAAATGGAATTCCAAAGGTCTTCTGCAATAATCACCTAACTATGTTTCATGACTTGAGAACATTGGAGGGATTTGAAGATATGGACACTGAAGAAAAACATAATTAATTATTGAGAGTGATTGAGGTCATCGACCAACAAACCATAAATATATAATTATTTAAAGAACAATTATATTTATCAGATATGAGTCTAATATGATTACATTTTTAATGATCTTTTTTCATAGAGTTGGGGAATTCATTTTCTATTAATATATAGGACACAATAAATTGTGAATACTAGATATTGTATTATCCGATAAGAAAAAGTTTATCCTTTGTTTTTTCTTTTATTTATTACTCGACGAAATAAATATCCAAAATGATTTTTTATGCCTAAAGAACAAAAATTAACTTTTTACAAATCATGTATTCTTTAAAAGAATAATATTTTATTTATCGAATGTTTTCTAGAACCAAAATAGTTAACATAATGTTAGGTAATACAAAAAATGAATAAACCTTGAATTTAATCTCTAATGACAAAATTTTACTCAAATTGTCCCATAAAAAACCCGATATCCCAAATACACTCTACATTAAAAAATTTAATTTAATTATTTATTTTAAATCAAAGGAAATATTTAATTGTTGCATATAGATCAAACCAATGAAACATTTCATAAAATAAACATAAAATTTATGTATGTTACCTATGTTCTTTTTCCCTAAAAATAGTTCCCTATATTTCTATTAAACTTCCTTTGATGAAAAATGTAAATACCACAACCCTATTCGCCCTGATCCAGTGGTTATTTTATTAATTAGGAATATGTTACAAGTGATCACATCTCGAAGTAATGAATAGTTTAGTAGTCTTTGTAAACTAGATACATTCAAAATTTCCATAATAAATTATAAATAATGATGCGAGAAATATTTTTTAATGAATTTCATTATTCCCTCACTTATATGCTTGCATAAAATTCTTAGTACACTCCATGGATTCTTAGAAAAAGAAACAAAATAAGGGTGAGAAAAAATTATGAGTAAGGGCTATTTATAATGGAATTTATCCAGAACCAATAATAATAATAATAATAATAATAATAAAATGATATTAAATTACAATAAACACATTATATTTAATAAATAACATGACTATCATGATTAGATAAGGAATAATTAACATGTCAAGGGAAATATCTGAAAATACAATCCATTTAATCAATAATATCAGAAAAATTTATCCATGGATAAAATTACTATGAAAAAATAATGACTAATAATAAATAAATTTTTAATAAATTATATGCATAATTATTGGATTCCATGATCTTAGGCATCATGATATACATACTCTCAAGACCTTTCAAAAGAGAGTCTAAATACTATGGGTAGATATCCCATTAATTATATCATACTGATTTATCTCATGAGACTGACAATACATCAAGGGGATATGTAACTCTTTTCCCCTACAATAATTATGGTCTAAAAAATTCATCTTATATATAATGATCGATTTGATTAATTAATCAACATACCTTATTAATAAATATCAGTATTGGGTAAAGAAAAATGATATATAACAATTTTCCATAGTTAATCAAATAACTTTCATAATAAAACACCATATGAATAAAATGGTAAACTGGTTAGGGAAAAATCAGACACACAAAACAAATAATAAAGATATTGAAGGTAAATGAAATGTATGATGAGCATATTGAAGTTAAAATTTTAATTGAATGTTAATCGTGAGAAAATGAATCATGAATGGGAATGTTAATAATTACATTGGAAAAATGATAAAAAAATCTAAAACAATAATAAATATGGTATTAATAGACCATATCCCCAATAGATAATAACTACAATAATGTTTTTTGTCATTAATGAATAGAAATTCCATAAAAATATTTTAAAAATTATTCTTGAAGAAAATATGAATTTATCTTTAATAATATTTTTAAAAATAAAAGTTTATAAATTTTTTTTTAATATCCTTATATTTTAAATTAAAATTTTTTATTTATAATTTTATTTTTAAAACATTTATTGGTCATTGTGGTAGGTAATTTTTTATATGATGAGTGTGTCAAAACAAAGATTCCATTCACATTTTTTAATGCCATGTGATATTTTTATGAAAATGAAATGAATATTCCATTCAATTTTTATATTGAAGAAAGTCAAAATTGGTAAAAATTTATCTACAAAATAATTTGGAAAATGTAAACTTATTTTTTAAAACATTGTTTTAGAAGAAAACAAATTTCCAAATGAAAAGACAAAAAATGTAAGATTTTCATGAAAATATGTTCTCAATTATTTTAAGTATGAAGGTGTAAAAAATAGTAAAATTTAATTAAAATATAATTAATAAATATATTATAGGGAAATAAAATGGGTTTATTAGTCATTTATCAAACAATTTCCTATGATATAATTTGAATAAAAAAATGCTGATTAGAACGAGATTGGGAAATAAACACTTACAATGATCATAACATTGATGTCATAATTAATCAATGAATTTAATTATTAGGTCAAATTTAATTCCATATAAACAATTTCAAATTAAAAAAAAGATAATAAAAGATTATTACATAGAAAATATTATAATATAAAATACATCAAAAAATAAATATAACACAATGAAAAGAAATCGACTTCTGAAATTATTTATCACTTGGTAAATTTTATGCCAAATAACCTTGGAAGAAATAAATCAAAATTATAGTGTAAAATATTCTAAATTATTAATAAATCAGTATATTACATTTAAAAGGGTCAGTATATGCACCACATAAAATAAATTAGGTTCATAAAATTACAATATTCCTCAGTGAAAGGAAATTGAGATTATTTCAATTACATCACACATCCCATTAGTTGAAGACTCTTGAACCTCCTTTATAGTTCTTTTTAAAAAATTTATTACATAATAATAGAACCATACTAATATTTATAATACCACATATGACAATTTTATCAAATATTATCACCTGTTCATTAACAATCATTCATTATTACTATTGGTTTAGGTGTTAATTGCATTGTTTTCTCAGGAATGCTTTTCTGTGAATGTTCAAAATCATGAAAATATTATATTGTTCATACATATCCAGAATTATAATAATTTTATAAATATTTTTTTCATTAGATACATATTTAGATTCATTATTTGAAATTTGTCGTAGAAATTGAATTGCATCGCTTCCCGAAAACAGTAGGCCGTATGTATGCACAAAAGACGATATCATTTCATAATATATAAAAGGGAAATGAATTGTATAATTTTTTAATTACCAAAAATAAATATAATTTCACATATATAAAATATATTTATTATTTTTATCATTTATTAACTTCCATGTAATGTGTTAGTGAAAACAAATCACATCTTTTTGTGACGTGGTAGTCCACAGTACCCATGAGTGACGCTATCGTATCACACATAGAAATTGAATTAAGAAGGTATATGTGATAAAATGATTATAGATGTATAATAATATAAAAATCATAAAATATATATACATTATATTAATTATCATTTCCAACTATAAGAGGTTTTAATTTAAAATGATTCACATCAAATCGTGATATGATAGTCTACCTTAAACATGTTCAATGTTATCGTTTCCTATTTAGGGGAAGAGAATATGGATATTGTTCATGAACATAATATAACAATATCTCAGTATATCAAAGATTATAGTATAATTATATCATCCTGATTAAATATGATTTTAAGGAGGTTTAGGTAGATATAAAATAAAAACACTTCTTTTATAATATTGCCTCTTTTGAGGATACTCTTTTAGGTTTTTAGAAAAATCCATCCTATTTAATGTCCCAGAATATCTTTATAATATTTCTCAATTTATATACAATTATTTTGAGACCACACGCTTTGAAGGCAGATGATCTTGATTCTGGTGTTCCCATAACAGAATTTTGACCTTTTTTTAGTTCACTTATGTAAACAAATGAGCATGTTTTTCTAACATTTGAACTAGTACTCGGATCAAAAATCCAAGGGAACCATTGAACTCATAATTCCATAATTTTATATGAAAGGAGATAACTTCAGCTGAAAAGGGATGAAAGGAAATGTTTTTTAGGAATTTTAGAAAATAATAAAATAACATTAAAAAGTTATTTTATTTCCCTTCTCAACCATTGAGCAGAGGATAGAAACACTAAGGTGCAACGATGTGGTGACGACAAGGAACGTTAAAGTAAACTCATAATGGCATATTTTTTTGGAAGTGTAACAACTACACTATTTCATAATGGAAACAACGTAATGATGTAGCATCGTAGTGTATGAGAAATACTGCAACGTGTTTTATTTTAATAACATTTTGGGGAAATTAGTTGGTGGAATTTCCTCCTCTTATGAATGTGGAACCTCTCTCTCCATATCCCTTCGACGAAAAATGATATCGATGAACGCTGGTGGGACGAATTTGATAAATGAATAATGGAAATAAACAGTAACAGAGAAAGGATTGATGACAGATCAATGCATCATCCCTCCTCAGTGGTGGATCCTCAAACCAAGTAGGAGTTGTTTGATTAAATTATTTTACTCATTATTTTTCCAAAGTGATGAACATGGGTCATTCAATGAATATGTTGACCAGTGGATCCTTCATCGATCAGAGAGGGTGTCCTTTTATTAGGTTCAGACAATGGGATTAGTATATTTTTTATAGTACATTATCCCAAAACCCCCCTACAACAACATTCTAATGGGAAGGGCATGGGATGGCATGAAAAAGGCCTGGACCTCCTCCACCATGTGCATTCTAGGTCGAAGAACTTTTGAAATAGCGGCAAGGAAATTTCATGACCCTCATTGGGAAGGAAGATACCTGAGAGGCCATAGTGTGAATGTGAGTTTGAAATAGGACCACACAATTGGACTCGAGGACCTACATAAGGTGAAAGTAGTGGCCACATGATGGAGGAGGTGGAAACCATCGAAGAATGCAGGTGGAAGGGTCGACCCTCCCTGGAGTTGCATTAATATGGTGGGTTCCCGGCACACTCCACTTTGATGGAGGCCACAGCTCGTCGGACGTGGAGCCATCCTGGATCCACGTATAAGAGTGTGTACCCCTCTTTGTGGGATATATGGGAACCTGGGGGGGGGTGTGGTGGGGGGTGTGGGGTGGGGGGGGGGGTGGTTGGGGGGGGGGGTAGCTGGAGAATCGGCTACACACACCCCAACTGGACCGGTTCGGACCAGCTGAGCCAGGCCAACTAACATGGCCACCCATGCATCCCGACTAAACAGTCAAGTAGGTCCGCCTTAGGGGACTGGGTAAACAGGATGAAACTTGATCACGCGACGACCGAATTAGGAAAACTAATCGGCCTAGCAGTGCGGGCTGAGTGGGATAAATTTTGGTCATGCTAGACGTCGGGCTAGGATTGGTCGGGCGGTCCGACAATGTCAGACCGTGCCCAGACTTAATCAGTTCATGTTTAATATAACAACCATATTTTGTGAACCGTGCATCCAATTGACAAGACGTTTGCAGCATTGGGACCCTCTCAAGGATTAATTTCTTTTGATATACTCTACATTTGTTTTTGAAAAGGTTTGAGAATGTCCAAGTTGGATTGGTCTCGAATGGAACCTGGACCATTTTTCCAAAATTCCAATATATTATAGATTGGGAGTCCATTGAATGAATCATATATTGAGTTGGGACCCTTATGATGAGATGGTCTTTTGGGTTACTATATTTGGGACTTCGTGGAGCTTGAGGTACGACTGATGAATTGAGGAGTAGATTCTCCGAACATCTAGCATTCTAGGTGTGGGAATCCAGCTGCTGGATGTGACATGAAGAATGAAGAGACACACTTCATGGATTAGAATAAGAGAAACACTTCATGGATCAACATAAGAGTGACCCTTCTTGGATAAGCATAAGTGAGAACCTTTGTGGATCAACATAAGATAAACCCATTGTGGATCATCATAAGAGCACGAACTGTCGTGGATCAGCCATAGAGTGAACCGTCATGGATCAAGAGTAGCGGGACCCTTCATGGACTAGTATTAGAGAGACCCTTCGTGGATCTGCATCAAAGACTCTCACCAGAATAAGATGATATAGATTACTGAATAATCATCATTACTTATGTAATTATGTTATAGCTAGGGTGATCTTTTTCTTTTACTTTGTTCTTTACTTTTTGATCCTACTATGTCGTATTTTTTCATTTTTGGATTTCTGTGAGACTCAAGTTGGTCTTAGGGTCCCTATTGAGTAATGTTATACTCATTCCTACAAGGGCTTCACCTGTACATGTTGTGTCTTGCGCAAGAAATGGTCATCATTTACTGGACATTGTGGATCTAGGACAAGACGGTTCTCAGAGGTGGATTGATAGACGTGGTATTCAATAGTGACATCCAATAGTGACTTGTACCTACCCTTCAAGTAGGATATTTGGTCGAACCTTTAGAACTTGTACACATTTTTTTGTAATTTTCTTTTAGTTCGTCTTGTATTAGAGACCCTTTACATTTAGTTTACACCATTTACTCTTAGTAGTGGTACATTATGGTGGTTATACTACCTTATTTCCATTGTGGTTTTATTTGTGCAGAAATTCCTTTCTATGTGTGTATAGGTTTAAATAAAATGCCTTCCATTTTGAGATATGCCTTTTCAGTGCTCGTCACCAGCCCCTTTCCTATGGATGGAGGGTTTGGGGTAGTAATGGAATGGTCCCTAGGGGATGGATCATAAAAAATTTGTATCAGAGGGCAGGCAGTTCAACCTTAAGAACTAAGAGTCTGTATTTTCAATAATGGTAAAAATGTTAAGTGTATTGAGTATTTATTTTAGTATGGGGAGTCATGTGTTGGTGTGACGTCCTATGTATCCATATACTAGGGCCCTAAAATATTTTTTCCGACTCAGTACACAAATATACTAGTTGCATGTGTTTTGGAAATGATTTTCTCTTGATCCCTTTTGAGTCATCCCACTATGTATAACTTATTGACAGCAGAACATCTATTTCCCTACAAGATACATCCACGAAGATTTCCATCTAGGATTTTAGTGAGGGATCATCAAGATGGACCACCAAGTGATGAGGCATCGATTCAGAGACCACTTATAGCGATAGCACCATCGGGTGGTGTACTAGCACCACCACCACTAAGAGAGCAGTAGATGTTACTATAGCCTCCAGTAGATAGTGCACAATGACTGAGCACATTACACAAGTTCTAGAGACAGAGGCTTCTAAGGTTTCAAGGAGAGATACATCCTAAATTAGCTACAGATTGTCTGGAGGCAGTTACACATGTTTTTCATCGGGTAGAGACACATATTGACCAGATGATGGTCATAACTACGACAATTTATAAGGGAATGATCTGGAGAATGTGGATCAGGACAATCCAGACACACAAGGAGGCGAACCTCGCCTGGTTAGACTTCATTGGCCTCTTCATGGCAAATTTTTTACTAGAGACACTATGCATAATGTGTATTCAGGAGCTACTCCACCTACAACAGGGCGTCTTGATGGCGGCCCAGTACTCGGCGAGGTTTACCGACATCTCTCACTAATCCACTGACATGGTTAGAGACACTTTATTCAGGGCCCAGAAAACTAAGTAGAGTATCCAATTGTGATCAAAGTGTCGATTATTTCACTCAGCATCCCAATGTAGGATGGAGGTCTAGAGGGAGCTGTTTTGGTTGAGAGATTCCATGCCAAGTAAGCACTGATGGTGAGAGACACCAATGGGGTATAGGTGGATGAATCATCTAGAGTAGGAAGTAGAAGATGATGTAGAGTCCCAAATGGGCCAGACCTTCTAGAGTAAATGCATAGGAAGCCAGGATGGAGGTTCCGAGCTCTCAAGAAGAGGAGGTCAGCTAAGTTCCAGAGTTTGTTACAGCTACAACAAATTGGGGCACATAGCTCAAAACATTTCATCTCATCGCACTAATGATCAGGAAATGGTCGATGGAATAATGAGACAATGATTGAGGTTTGAGAGAGGAGGTTCGTAGGAAATAAGATATGGTAGGGGAGTAGGCCGAGTGGTAGGCGGTGGATGATGATTCAATGTAGTACAAAAACCACACCCAGGAGGTCCACTACGGGCTCAGGGAGCTAGAAGATAGAGGCAAGGCCAGATTTATGATAAATTAGCCAACTACCATGATATTATAGAGATTATTAGAGGTATGATTAGTGTCTTATAAACCATAGTTGTAGTTCATATAGACATAGTTTACAATAACTATTTTTTTTCAACACATATTGTTTGAGGCTCAAAGAATATATTGTATCCTTTGGCTCGATCTTTACAATTTGAAACTCCTATGAGAGTGGATTCAATGACTAGACACTGGTGACGATAGTGTTATCATACTCTAGGAGGAGTGATCTTCGGATGGTAACTCATAGTAGCAGTTTTGAGGCCGTACGATTTCATCTTGGGTATGGAATGGTTTTCCACAGTCCCTGATCAAATCGACTATTTTAGGCGTAAAGTGTGCTGTGTCCATGAAGAAATGACTAGGTTTTCCATCATCAGAATGATGGGGACATTTTTATTATAGTATGGACATTTTCAGAGGATGATGCCGGAAATCACTCTCTAGTTGGCTAGACTCACCCTAAGTGTGGTGGACATGAGAAGTCCATGATTTATTGTAGTGGTGGAAGAGTTTGAAGAGGTTTTTCCTGACAATGTTTCATGACTACCCCCTCATTGGGACGTAGAAATATGTATTGTTCTGTACACAGAGAAGGCGCCGATATCTACAACTGCATTTTGGATGCCTCCTACATATCTTAGATTGCTAAGAGTACAGTCGGTGAACTTGCAAAGGAATGGATTTGTGAGACCCATTGTTTCACAAAGGGAATCCCCATTGTTGTTTTCCAAGAAGGAATACAGAACCTTGAGGCCATACGGGAACTTACAGTGCCTGAACTCGGTGAATATGGAGAATAAGTATCCACTACCGAGAATTGATGAAATCTTACATCAACAAAAGGGAGGGAGGTGGTTCTCAAAGATAGAATTTAAATCAGCCTATCATCATCATTAGGTATGTATGAAGGATGTTCTAAAATAGCCTTTAGGTTTTTTTAGTGCCAGTACGAGTTTTTGGTGATGTCCTTCTTTTTTACCAATGCTCTAGCAGTGTTATTTGGAATCATCAACATGATATTTTGGTCTTAACTTTATTTTTCCGTGGAAGTTTTCATTGATGAAATGTTGGTGTTCTCAACATAGGAGTGGGAGCACGCCACACACCTATAGATAGTTATGGATACACTATGAGAGCACTATCATTATGGTAATCTCTCAAAGTGGATGTTTTGTATTTGAGAGTTACAATTTCTGGGACACGTCTTATCAGAGGCTGGAGATGGAGTGGATCTGGCCACGATAGAGGTAGTTCTTGCATCGGAGCCACCCAAAATCCTGGCTAAGGCAAGAATATTCTTTGGGTTGTTCAGATACTACTTGAGGTTCATGCCCAAATTATCCAGAGTAGTATGACCTAAAATAGATTTGATGAAGAACATAAAATCCTTCGTGTGGACTAAGAGATTCTAGCAGAGCTTCCAGTAGGTGAGGTCGAGATTCACTAGTACTCCCATATTGAGGTTTCTTGAGTAGGGGACTACAAAGTGGTATGATATGATGCATCAAGGACCATATTGGGTAGTGTCATGATGTTAGACCAATCAGTGATCACCTAAGGTTCATGGATGTTGAGGTAGCATGAGAAAAACTACATGGACCACGACATGAAGTTAGAAACAATGATCTTTCCATTGAATATGTGGCTACACTACTTGATGGGTGGATGGTTTAAATTATAATCCGACCACAAGAAACTAATGTATATATTCTCAAATGTGGACTTAAACTTGAAACAATGGTGATGTTTGGAGTTCATCCAGGATGTTTACTTTGAGATAGTGAACAATCTTGGGAAGGGGAATGTATTGGAAGACACACTCAGTAAGAGGTTTGGTTTGCAACATCCGAGTAAGGAGATAGATCAACTAGAGGTGATACGGATATCCTTCATGGATGGAAATAGAGATGCATTCCTCTAGTCTATGACTACCACTCCCGCATTCCTTAATGAGTTATGAAAAAATTATTTTTGATGAAAATAGAATTCCAACTGAAAAAAATAAATGAAGTTAAATTCTCTTTAAAACATTTTTTCGATCAAATTAAGTACCAAATTGTTTGAAATGGAACTTTTAATTGAAAATTTAAATAATATCGATAGAATAATATAATGAAATGGGTTTATTATACAATGATAACTTTATTTACTTCAATTGGAATTCAATAATAATCAATCTCGATTAGAATGAGTTGGTGAAATCAACCCTTACAACTTTCACAAATATGATTTGAGAATTAGTAAATGAATAAATTGTGCATATCAAATGTAAATCCATATTAAATAATTTAAAAAAAAAAATGATAATAAAAATTTATTACACACATAATCACATAATATCAAAAATAATGAATAAGTAATATATCCCAATAAAAAGAAATTGAGTTTTGAAATTCATTACCACTTGGTAGATTTTAAGTCAAATCCACATAAATAAAGTAATTAAAATTGAAAATAAAAATAAAAATAATTATTAATTAATAATTACATTTCATGTGAATGGGAATGTATATACACACCAAAAAAATAAATTAGGTTCATAACATTTTAAAATGCCTTGGTGAATAGAAATTATAACGATGACCCATACCTCTTGTTTATCTTTAGTTGAGTGCTCATTAACCTCCTTTACAATGGTTTTAATCGTGTTAATAAATCATAAAACAACTATAATAATATTTATAATATAATATATGATATTTTTTACCACATTATATCACATGTTCATTAACAAACCTTCAGTATAATTATTGTTTTGGGTGTTAATTGCTAGGTTTTCATATGCATGTTTGGTCGTGAAATTATCAGTTCATGAAAATAGAATATAGGTAGGTAATATACAATGTTATATTAGTATTATGAATATATTTTTTTGACTATATACATATTTATAACCATTAACTGAGTGTTTTCATAGACAATGAGTCACATTGCTTTAGGGAAATGGTAAACTATAAGTCTTCACGAGAAAAAATATTAGTTCTTAAAAGATGAAAGGAAATCGAAGTGGGTGATATATTAATTTTCTATATTTAATTAAATTTCATATATACCAACTATATTTTTTAAATTTATCAATTATTACCTCCATTTAATGTTTCAGTTAAAATGAATTACCATGCTTCTTGAAGTGGGTGATATATTAATTTTCTATATTTAATTTAATTTCATATATATCAACTATATACATGTACATTATATACATCCTACTACCCATCTATAAGAGATGATGATGGAAAATTATTCACATTAGTTCATAAGACGGTAGTTTGCTATAAAAATGATTGATGTCATCATTTCCCATTTGAGGGAAGGAGAGATGGATATTTTTCAGGATATTAACATAACAACAAATTTATGTATTTTTTTATTCTTGTATTATTATTTTATCATTATTTAATAATATTTGAATGATGTGGAAGAATAAATAAAATTCAAATGCTTTTTTATGAACATTACCTCTTCTTCGGAAAACTCCAACATGTTTTCACCAAAATCCTTTCAATTTTGGATTTATGATCAAACTATGTATTATATGATGTTTTAATGGAATTTATTAAGTTATTTTCATAGGTATTTTTCATTATAGTGAGAATCTGAATTGTGAAGAGGATAAGAGTGAAGGTGGCCCTTTATATGTGGTGGAAAAGGACAGTGTTGGAATTTTTGAAAAGAATGATTCATACCTCCATCATTATCATCACAAAAGTATCAAAAGGGTATATTAAAAAAAGTATGATAAAAGGATAAAATTTAGCCATAAATTAATTTTTTTTATATTTTTTAGTTCATTTTAACGATTATATTTTTAGATTAAACCCCAATGAACCATTTAGTACATTAACCCTGGTAAGTGTTTTATTACTATTTTCACTATTCATTATGTGGAAAAAATCAGTTAAACTTATTATGTACTATAAATCTTTCTGATCCCAAATATAAAATCAAATTATTAAAATTCAAATCATATATGAAGTATAATTAAATTTTTTATAAATCCCACAAATGCATAATAATAGTGTATTTTAAATAATTTTTTTTAAAGATTATATATTTTTATATCAAAATGCAATATGAAATGGATTTCAATCACCTAAATTTTGTAAAATTTAACATAATTGAAATAATTTAAATTTAAAACAAATTAATTTTTTTTATATTGTATGTAATTTAAACTAAAAATATGTTTTTTAATAAAAAACATTATTTTTCACAATTTATCAAAAAAATATTCTTTTTATAAAATTATCTTAAAGCACAAAAATATAATTTTATCTTGAAGATTTAGAAAATGGTTTTATTTCCAAATAAACTTTCTAAATGTGATAAAAATTATATTTAATTCATGGTTGTAATGTGTAAAAAAATTCCTTTTAGAAAAACACACATTTTCAGAAAACATTTATTTACCATTTAAATGATTCTTATTTTGTTAATAATAACCAGATACCAGTTGAATTTATATTTTACATGTGTAAGGATTTTGTTTTCTATTTTAGTTAGTATTATTCATAGCCTATAACATAATGCCTTGGTAATAATGGTACACTATATTATAGTTTATTTAGACTTAGGGTTACGTGTTCCAGAAGCTGTAAAAGAGAATAAATTTTTTTTGAAAATAAAAATATCATAATGTATTAACGTGTTACATTATCATATATATTTTTTGTTTCTTTTTATATATTCTATTGAACATGATTTTAATCTTTTAAAATCTCACGGTGTCACATTCTACACCTTATGAAAATTGTGTCCCTATAATCTAATCCTAATATAAATAATCTAGGGTTTGATATTTTAGAATATCTTTTTTGAAATCCCACATTATTATAATGGTTTATAAAACAGCCTCTTGATAGGAGATAAATGGAATTCCAAAGGTCATCTGCAATAATCACCTAACTGTGTTTCATGACTTGAGAAAATTGGAGGGAAGTGAATATATGGGCACGGATGAAAAACATAATTAATTATTGAGAGTGATTGAGGTCATTGACCAACAAAAAATAACTATATAATTATTTAAAGAAAAATTATATTTATCAGATATGAAGTTAATATGTTTACATTTTTAATGATCTTTTTTCATAGAGTTGGGGAATTTATTTTTTATTAATATAGAGAACACTATAAATTGTTAATACTCGGTATTGTATTATCCGATACGAAAAAATTTATCCTTTGTTTTTTCTTTTATTTATTACTCGACGAAATAAATATCCAAAATGATTTTTTATGCCTAAAGAACTAAAATTAACTTTTTTACATATCATGTATTCTTTAAAAGAATAATCGTTTATTTATCGAATGTTTTCTAGAACCAAAATAGTTAACACAATGTTAGGTAATACAAAAAATGAATAAACCTTGAATTTAATCTCTAATAACAAAATTTTACTTAAATTGTCCCATAAAAAATCTGATATCCCAAATACACTCTACATTAAAAAATTTAATTTAATTATTTATTTTAAATCATAGGAAATATTTAAGTGTTGCATATTGATCAAACTAATAAAAAATTTCATAAAATAAACACAATATTTATGCATGAAATTGTGTTATTGAAAGAAATATCATTTTAAATAGGATAACATGTAAACCTGTGGAAAGCATCACACCCTTATCAATATTTTGTTCTCGGATCAAGCCCTATGGCCGGACATATTTTACAACATTTCACTTTGAATGCAAGAAATCATTTTTCTAAAACTATATTAATATAATTCCTACAAATTTCCCAATGAAATATAATGGATATCCTTGATGTAAAATTATTCATTAAATAAAAAATTTACTTTGGTTTTCAATATAACTTATTTTTTAATGCATTATAATAATCAAATTTTACTAATATTACTATGTAATTAATGCTCAAATTAAACCAAAATTTTATTAATAACATTAATCTTATTTCCACTAAATATAAAAGGATTGTTACCCATGTAATATTCTCCTTAATCCATTGACTAAATAAAAGGGTTTTATTTGTATATCACTATTAATTATAATAGTTTAGATCATTATATAATTTTATAAAATTTTAAATATATTGCCTACACTTAAAATAAATTTAAAAAATATTAATTTTTAATATTACAATCCTAAACATTTTTTCATTGGGAATATAATTATTTCATTGAAGTATTATAATATATTTCATAATTGTATGTAAATAAAATTTGAATTAACCAAATCATTTTCTCTATGAGAGTCAAAATAAGTGAGGCATTAGGACCATTGACCTATACTAGGTAATGCTCAATACAATACCAATATTTTTTATAGAGTTATTACCCCTAGGTATATCGATGAATGAACCAGATCTACTTGTAGAATCCGAACAAGGATGTATTTCCCTGAAATACCACTTAATCTCTACCTTATCAAACCTTTAGGATGTTTTTATATTTGTGTGAAAAAAATACAATCCTAAGGGTATGTTACCTATGTTATTTTTCCCTAAATACAGTTCCCTATATTTTTATTAAACTTCCTTTGATGAAAACTGTAAATACCCCAATCCTAGTCGCCCTGATCCTGTGGTTATTTTATTAATTAGGAAGAAGTTACAAGTGATCACATTTAGAAGTAATGAATAGTTTAGTAGTCTTTGTAAACTAGATACATTCAAAATTTCCATAATAAATTATAAATCAAGATGTGAGACATATTTTTTCATGAATTTCATTATTCCCTCACTTATATGCTTGCATAAAATTCTTAGTACACTCCATGGATTCATAAAAAAGGAAACAAAATAACGGTGAGAAAAAATAATGAGTAAGGGTTAAGTATAATGGAATTTATCCAGAACCAATAATAATAATAATAATAATAAAATGATGTTAAATAACAATAAACACATTCCATTTAATAAATAACATGACAATCATGATTAGATATAGAATAATTAACATGTCAAAGAAAATATCTGAAAATACAATCCGTTTAATCAATAACTTCAGAAAAAATTCATCCATGGATAATATAACTATGAAAAGATAATGACTAAAAAAAATAAATTTTCAAAAAATTATATGCATAATTATTGAATTCCATGATTTTAGGAATCATGATATTCCTACTCTAAAGACCTTTCTAAAGAAAGTTTAAATATTTTGGGTAGATATCCCATTAATTATATCAGACTGATTTATCTCATGAGACTGACAAACCATCAAGGGGATATATAACACTTGTCCCTTACCATAATGATGGTCTAAAAAATTCAGCTTATATATAATGATCAATTTGATTAATTAATCAATATACCTAATTAATAAATATCAGTATTGAGTAAAGAAAAATGATATAACAAAATTTTCCAAAGTTAATCAAATAACATTAATAATAAAACACCATATGAAAAAATGGTAAACTAGTTAGGAAAAAATTAGACACACAAAACAAATAATAAAGATATTTAGGGTAAATGAAATGTACAATGATCATATTTAAGTTAAAACTTCAAGTAAATGTTAATCATAAAAAAATGAATCATGAATTGGAATGTTAATAATTACATTGGAAAATTGATAAAAAAATCTAAAACAATAATAAATATGGTATTAATAGAACATATCCCCAATATATAATAAGTACAATAATGTTTTTTTTCATTACTGAATAAAAATTCCATAAAAATATTTTCAAAATTATTCTTGATGAAAATATCCATTTCTCTTTAATAGAATTTTTAAAAATAATAGTTTATAAAATATTTTTAAAATCCTTATATTTTAAATTAACCTTTGTTATTTAAAATTTTATTTTTGAAACATTTATTTGTCATTGTGGTAGGTAATTTTTTACATGATGAGTGTGTTAAAATAGAGATTCCATTCACATTTTCTAACGCCATGTGATATTTTTATGAAAATGAAATGAATATTCCATTAATTTTTTTTTGAAGAAAGTCAAAATTGGTAAAAATTTATTTAAAAAATAATTTTGAAAATGTAATCTTATTTTTTAAAACATTGTTTTAGAAGAAAACATATTTTCAAATGAAAAGATAAACAGTGTATGATTTTCATAAAATTTTTTCTCAAATATATTAAGTACTAAGGTGTTAAAAAAAAGTAAAATCTCATTAAAATATAATTAATAAATTGATTATAGTTTAATAAAATGGGTATATTAGTCATTTATCAATCAATTTCCTATGATATAATTTGAATAAAAAAATCATGATTAGAATGAGATTGGGAAATAAACCCTTTCAATGAACATAACATTAATGTCATAATTAATCAATGAATTTAATTATTAGGTCAAATGTAAATCCATATAAACAATTTTAAATTAATCATAATATAATAATATATTATTACACAGAAAATATTATAATATAAAAGACATCAAAGAATAAATATAACCCAATGAAATGAAATCGACTTCTGAAATTATCTATCACTTGGTAAATTTTATGCCAAATAACCTTGGAGGAAATAATTCAAAATTAAAGTGTAAAATATCCTAAATTATTGATAAATCAGTATATTACATTTAAAAGGGTCAGTATATGCACCACATAAAATAAATTAGGTTCATAAAATTACAATATTCCTCAGTGAAAGGAAATTGAGATTATTTCTATTACATCATACATCCCATTAGTGGAGGACTCTTTAACCACCTTTATAATTGTTTTTAAAATTTTTGTTAAATTATAACAGACCCATACTAATATTTATAATACCACATATGATAATTTTATCAAATATTATCACCTTTTCATTAACAATAATTCATTATTACTATTAGTTTAGGTGTTAATTGCATTGTTTTCTCATGAATGTTTTGTTGTGAATGTTCAAAATCATGAAAATAATATATTGTTCATACATATCAAAAATTATAATAATTTTATAAATATTTATTTTTCATTAGATACATATTTAGATGAATTATTTGAATGTTTTCGTAGATATTGAATTGCATCGCTTCATGGAAATAGTAGGTTGTATGTACGCAGAAAAGATGATATCATTTCATAATATATAAAAGGGAAATGAATTGTATAATTTTTTAATTACAAAAAATAAATATAATTTCACATATATAAAATATATTAATTATTTTTATCATTTATTAACTTCCATGTAATGTGTTACTGAAAACGATGCACATCTCTTTGTGACGTGGTAGTCCACGGTACCCATGAGTGATGCTATCGTATCACACATAGAAATTGAATTAAGAAGGTATATGTGATAAAATGTTTCTATATGTATAATAATATTAAAATCTTAAAATATATATACATTATATTAGTCTTCATTACGAACTATAAGAGGTTTTAATTTAAAATGATTCACATCAAATCGTGATATGGTAGTCTACATTAAAAATGGTCAATGTTATTGTTTTCTATTTAGGGGAAGAGAATATGGATATTGGTCATGAACATAATATAACAATATCTCAGTATATCAAAGATACTAGTGTAATTATATCATCCTGATTAAATATGATTTTAAGGAGGTTTTGTTAGAAATAAAATAAAAACAATTCTTTTATAATATTGCAACTTTTGAGGATACTCCATTAGGTTTTTAGAAAAATCCATCCTATTTAATGTCCTAGAAATTCTGTATATTTTTTTTCAATTTTTATACAATTATTTGGAGACCACATGCTTTGATGGAACGTGATTCTAAGTCTAGTGTTCCCGTAATATAATTTGGATCTTTTTTTAGTTCACCTAAGTAAACAAATGAGCATGTTTTTCTAACATTTGAACTAGTACTCGGATCAAAAATCCATGGGGACCATTGAACTCAAAATTCCAGGATTTTCCATAAAAGGACATAACTTCATCTAGAAAGGGATGAATGAAAATGTTTTTTTAGACATTTTAGAAAATAATAAAATAACATTAAAATGTTATTTTATTTCCTTTCTCAACTATTGCACATAAGACAACAACACTAAGGTGAAACGATGTGGTGGTGACAAGGAACATTAAAGGAAACTCATAATGGCATGTTTTTTTGGAAGTGTTATAGCTACACTGATTTATAATGGAAACAACGTAATGACGTAGCATCGTAGGGTAACCGAAATGCTGTAATGTGTTTTATTTTAATAACAATTTGGGGAAATTAGTTGGCTGAATTTCCTCCTCCGAAGAATGTGGAACATCTCTCTCCATCTCCCTTCGACAGAAAACGATATCGATGAACGCTGGTGGGAAGAATTTGATAGATGAATAATGAAAATTAACTGTCACAAAGAGAGGATTGATGACAGATCAATGCTTCATCCCTCCTCAATGGTGGATCCTCAAACCAAGTAGGGGTTGTTTGATTAAATTATTTTACTCTTTATTTTTCAAATGTGATGAACATGGGTCATTCCATGAATATGTTGACTAGTGGATCATTCATCGATCAGAGAGGGTGTCCTTTTCTTATGTTTAGACAATGGGATTAGTATATTTTTTATAGTACATTATCCCAAAACCCCCCTACAACAAGCATCTAATGGGAAGGGCATGTGATGGCATGAACAAGGCCTAGACCTCCTCCACCTTGTGCATTCTAGTTCGTAGAACTTTTGAAATAGCGGCAAGGAAATTTCATGACCCTCATTGGGAATGAAGATACCTGAGAGGCCATAATGTGAATGTGAGTTTGAAATCGGACCACACAATTGGACTCTAGGACCTACATAAGGTGATAGTAGTGGCCACATGATGGAGGAGGTGGAAAACATTGAAGAATGCTGGTGGAAGGGTCGACCCTCCCTGGAGTTGCATTAATATGGTGGGTTCCCGGCACACTCCACTTTGAAGGAGGCCACAGCTCGTCGGACGTGGCGCCATCCTGGATCCACGTATAAGAGAGTGTCCCCCTCCTTGTGGGATGTATGGGAACCTGGGGGGGGGGTTGGTGGTGGGGGGTGTGGGGTGGGGGGGGGGGGTGGTTGGGGGGGGGGGGGTAGCTGGAGAATCGGCCACACACACCCCAACTGGACCGGTTCGGACCAACCGAGCCAGGCCAGCTGACATGGCCACCCATGCATCCCGACTAAATAGTCAAGTAGGTCCGCCTTAGGGGACTGGGTAAACAGGATAAAACTCGATCACGCGACGACCGAATTAGGAAAACTGACCGGCCTAGCAGTGTGGGCTGAGTGGGATAAATTTTGGGTCTCTGGGGGAGAAAGAATAATATACCGATGACCAACCTCAGCTGGTTCCAGTAAGTCTTAATGGGAATGACAAATGAGGTTGGTCATGCTAGACGCCGGGCTGGGATTGTTCGGGCGGTCCGACAATGTCAGACCGTGCCCGGACTTAATCAGTTCATGTTTAATATAACAACCATATTTTGTGAACCGTGCATCCAATTGACAAGCCGTTTGCAGCATTGGGACCCTCTGAAGGAGTAATTTATTTTGATATACTCTACGTTTGTTTTTGAAAAGGTTTGAGAATGTCCAAGTTGGATTGGTCTCGAATGGAACCTGGACCATTTTTCCAAAATGCCAATATATTATAGATTGGGAGTCCATTCAATGCATCATATAATGAGTTGGGACCCTTAGGATGAGATGGTCTTCTGGGTTACTATATTTGGGACTTCGTGGAGCATGAGGTACGACTGATGAATTGAGGAGTAGATTCTCCGAACATCTAGCATTCTATGTGTGGGAATCCAGCTGCTGGATGTGACATGAAGAATGAAGAGAGACACTTCGTGGATTAGAATAAGAGAAACACTTCATGGATCAACATAAGAGTGACCCCTCTTGGATAAGCATAAGTGAGAACCTTTGTGGATCAACATAAGATAAACCCATTGTAGATCATCATAAGAGCACGAACTGTCGTGGATCAGCCATAGAGTGAACCGTCATGGATCAGGAGTAGAGGGACCCTTCATCGACCAGTAGTAGAGAGACCCTTCGTGGATCTGCATCAAAGACTCTCACCAGAATAAGATGATATAGATTACTGAATAATCATCATTACTTATGTAATTATGTTATAGCTAGGGTGATCTTTGTCTTTTACTTTGTTCTTTACTTTGTGATCCTACTATGTCGTATTTTTCCATTTTTGGATTTCTGTGAGACTCAAGTTGGTCTCAGGGTCCCTATTGAGTAATGTTATACTCATTCCTACAAGGGATTCACCTGTACATGTTGTGTCTTGCGCAAGAAATGGTCATCATTTACTGGACATTGTGGATCTAGGACAAGACGGTTCTCAGAGGTGGATTGATAGACGTGGTATTCAATAGTGACATCCAATAGTGACTTGTACCGACCCTTCAAGTAGGATATTTGGTCGAACCTTTAGAACCTGTACACATTTTTTTGTAATTTTCTTTTAGTTCGTCTTGTATTATAGACCCTTTACATTTAGTTTACACCTTTTACTCTTAGTAGTGGTACATTATGGTGGTTATACTACCTTATTTCCATTGTGGTTTTATTTGTGCAGAAATGACTTTCTATGTGTGTACAGGTTTAAATAAAATGCCTTCCATTTTGAGATATGCCTTTTCAGTGCTAGTCACCAGCCCCTTTCCTATGGATGGAGGGTTTGGGGTAGTAATGGCATGGTCCCTAGGGGATGGATCATAAAAAATTTGTATCAGAGGGCAGACAGTTCAACCTTAAGAACTAAGAGTCTGTATTTTCAATAATGGTAAAAATGTTAAGTGTATTGAGTATTTATTTTAGTATGGGGAGTCATGTGTTGGTGTGACATCCTATGTATCCATATACTAGGACCCTAAAATATTTTTTCCGACTCAGTACACAAATATACTAGTTGCATGTGTTTTGGAAATGATTTTCTCTTGATCCCTTTTGAGTCATCCCACTATTTATAACTTATTGACAGCGGAACATCTGTTTCCCTACAAGATACAACCACGAAGATTTCCATCTAGGATTTTAGTGAGGGATCATCAAGATGGACCACCAAGTGATGAGGCATCGAGGCAGGGACCACTTACAGCGATAGCACCATCGGGTGGTGTACTAGCAGCACCACCACTAAGAGAGCAGTAGATGTTACTATAGCCTCCAGTAGACAGTGCACAATGACTGAGCACATTACAAAAGTTCTAGATACAGAGGCCTCTAAGGTTTCAAGGCGAGATACATCCTAAATTAGCTACAGATTGGTTGGAGGAAGTTACACATGTTTTTCATCGGGTAGAGACACATGTTGACCAGATGATGGTCATAACTGCGACAATTTATAAGGGAAAGGTCTGGAGAATGTGGATCATGACAATCCAGACACACAAGGAGGCGAACCTCGCCTGGTTAGACTTCATTGGCCTCTTCATGGCAAATTTTTTACTAGAGACACTATGCATAATGTGTATTCAGGAGCTACTCCACCTACAACAGGGCGTCTTGATGGTGGCCCAGTACTCGGCGAGGTTTACCGACCTCTCTCACTACTCCACCGACATGGTTAGAGAAACTTTATTCAGGGCCCAGACCACTGAGTAGAGTATCCAATTGTGATCAAAGTGTCGATTATTTCACTCAGCATCTCAATGTAGGATGGAGGTCTAGAAGGATCTCTTTTGGTTGAGAGATTCCTTGCCAAGTAAGAACCGATGGTGAGAGACACCACTGGGGTATAGGTGGATGAATCATCTGGAGTAGGAAGTAGTAGATGATGTAGAGTCCCAAATGGGCCAGACCTTCTAGAGGACATACATAGGAAGCCATGATGGAGGTTACGAGCTCTCAAGATAGAGGAGGTCAGCTATGTTCCAGAGTTTGTTACAGCTACAACAAATTGGGGCACATAGCTCAAAAAATTTCATCTCCTCGCACTAATGATCAGCAAATGGTCGATGGAATAATGAGACCATGATTGAGGTTTGAGAGAGGAGGTTCGTAGGAAATAAGATATGGTAGGGGAGTAGGCCGAGTGGTAGGCGGTGGATGATGATTCAATGTAGTACAAAAACCACACCCAGGAGGTCCACTACGGGCTCAGGGAGCTAGAGGATAGAGGCAAGGCCTGATTTATGATAAATTGGCCAACTACCATGATATTATAGAGATGATTAGAGGTATGATTAGTGTCTTATAAACCCTAGTTGTAGTTCATATAGACATAGTTTACAATAACTATTTTTTTCAACACACATTGTTTGAGGCTCAAAGAATATAGTGTATCCTTTGGCTCGATCTTTAAAATTTGAAACTCCTATGAGAGTGGATTCAATGACTAGACACTGGTGACGACAGTGTTATCATACTCTAGGAGGAGTGATCTTTGGATGGTAACTCATAGTAGCAGTTTCTAGGCCTTACGATTTCATCTTGGGTATGGAATGGTTTTCCACATTCCCTGATCAAATCGAATATTTTAGGCATAAAGTGTGCTGTGTCCATGAAGACATGACTAGGGTTTCCTTCATCAGAATGATGGGGACCTTTTTAGTATAGTATGGACATTTTCAGAGGATGATGCCGCAAATCACTCTCTAGTTGGCTAGACTCACCCTAAGTGTGGTGGACATGAGAAGTCCATGATTTATTGTAGTGGTGGAAGAGTTTGAGGAGCTTTTTCCTGAAGATGTTTCATGACTACCTCCTCATTGGGACGTAGAAATATGTATTGTTCTGTACACAGAGAAGGCGCCGATATCTACAACTGCATTTTGGATGCCTCCTACATAGATTAGATTTCTAAGAGTACAGTCGGTGAACTTGCAAAGGAATGGATTTGTGAGACCCAGTGTTTCACAAAGGGAATCCCCATTGTTGTTTTCCAAGAATGAATACAGAACCTTGAGGCCATACGGGAACTTACAGTGCCTGAACTCGGTGAATATGGAGAATAAGTATCCACTACCGAGAATTGATGAAATCATAGATCAACAAAAGGGAGGGAGGTGGTTCTCAAAGATAGAATTTAAATCAGCCTATCATCAGCATTAGGTATGTATGAAGGATGTTCTGAAATAGCCTTTAGGTTTTTTTAGTGCCAGTACGAGTTTTTGGTGATGTCCTTCTCTTTTACCAATGCTCTAGCAGTGTTATTTGGAATCATCAACATGATATTTCGGTCTTAACATTATTTTTCCGTGGAAGTTTTCATTGATGAAATGTTGGTGTTCTCAACATAGGAGTGGGAGCACGCCACACACCTACAGATAGTTATGGATACACTATGAGAGCACTATCATTATGGTAATCTCTCAAGGTGGATGTTTTGTATTTGAGAGTTCCAATTTCTGGGACACGTCTTATCAGAGGCTGGAGATGGAGTGGATCTGGCCACGACAGAGGTAGTTCTTGCATCAGAGCCACCCAAAATCCTGGCTAAGGCAAGAATATTCTTTGGGTTGGTCAGATACTACTTGAGGTTCATGCCCAAATTATCCAGAGTAGTATCACCTAAAATAGCTTTGATGAAGAACATAAAATCCTTCGTGTGGACTAAGAAATGCTAGCAGAGCTTCCAGTAGGTGAGGTCGAGATTCACCAGTACTCCCATATTGAGGTTTCTTGAGTAGGGGACTACAAAGTGGTATGCTATGATACATCAAGGACCAGATTGGGGAGTGTCATGATGTTAGACCAATCAGTGATCACCTAAGGTTCATGGATGTTGAGGTAGCATGAGAAAAACTACATGGACCATGACATGAAGTTAGAAACAATGATCTTTCCATTGAATATGTGGCTACACTACTTGATGGGTGGATGGTTTAAAATATAATCCGACCACAAGAAACTCATGTATATATTCTCAAAGGGGGACTTAAACTTGAGACAATGGTGATGTTTGGAGTTCATCCAGGATGTTTACTTTGAGATAGTGAACAATATTGTGAAGGGGAATGTATTGGAAGACACACTCAGTAAGAGGTTTGGTTTGCAACATCCGAGTAAGGAGATAGAGCAACTAGAGGCGATAGAGATATCCTTCATGGATGGAAATAGAGAAGCATTCCTCTAGTCTATGACTACCACTCCCGCATTCCTTTAAAGAGTTATGAAAAAAATTATTTTGGATGAAAATAGAATTCCAACTGAAAAAAATAAATAAAGTTAAATTGTCTTAAAAACATTTTTTCGATCAAATTAAGTACCAAATTGTTTGAAACGGAACTTTTAATTGAAAATTTAAATAATATCGATAGAATAATATAATGAAATGGTTTTATTATACAATGAAAAATTTATTTACTTCAATTGGAATTCAATAATAATCAATCTCGATTAGAATGAGTTGGTGAAATCAACCCTTACAACATTCACAAATATGATTTGAGAATTAGTAAATGAATAAATTGTGCATATCAAATGTAAATCCATATTAAATAATTTTTTAAAAAATATATGATAATAAAAATTTATTACACACAGAATCACATAATATCAAAAATAATGAATAAGTAATGTAACCCAATAAAAAGAAATCGAGTTTTGAAATTCATTACCACTTGGTAGATTTTAAGTCAAATCCACATAAATAAAGTAATTAAAATTGAAAATAAAAATAAAAATAATTATTAATTAATAATTATATTTCATGTGAATGGGAATGTATATACACACCAAAAAAATAAATTAGGTTCATAACATTTTAAAATGCCTTGGTGAATAGAAATTATAACGATGACCCATACCTCTTGTTTATCTTTAGTTGAGCGCTCATTACCCTACTTTACAATGGTTTTAATCGTGTTAATAAATCATAAAACAACTATAATAATATTTATAATATCATATATGATATTTTTTAACACATTATATCACATGTTCATTAACAAACCTTCAATATAATTATTGTTTTGGGTGTTAATTGCTAGGTTTTCATATGCATGTTTGGTCGTGAAATTATCAGTTCATGAAAATAGAATATAGTTATGTAATATACAATTTTATATTAGTATTATGAATATATTTTTTGACTATATACATATTTATAACCATTAACTGAGTGTTTTCATAGACAATGAGTCACATTGCTTTTGGGAAATGGTAAACTATAAGTCTTCACGAGAAAAATTATTAGTTCTTAATAGATGAAAGGGAAATGAAGTGGGTGATATATCAATTTTCTATATTTAATTAAATTTCATATATACCAACTATATATTTTAAATTTATCAATTATTACCTCCATTTAATGTTTCAGTTAAAATGAATCACCGTGCTTCTTGAAGTGGGTGATATATTAATTTTCTATATTTAATTTAATTTAATACATATCAACTATATACATGTACATTATATACATCCTAATACCCATCTATAAGAGATGATGATGGAAAATTATTCACATTAGTTCATAAGACGGTAGTTTGCTATAAAAATGATTGATGTCATCATTTCCCAATTGAGGGAAGGAGAGATGGATATTGTTCAGGATATTAACATAACAACAAATTTATGTATTTTTTTTATTCTTGTATTATTATTTTATCATGATTTAATAATATTTGAATGATGTGGAAGAATAAATAAAATTCAAATGCTTGTTTCTGAACATTACCTCTTCTTCAGAAAACTCCAACATGTTTGCACCAAAATCCTTTCTATTTTGGATTTATGATTAAACTATGTATTATATAATGTTTTAATGGAATTTATTATGTTATTTTCATAGGTATTTTTCATTATAGTGAGAATCTGAATTGTGAAGAGGATAAGAGTGAAGGTGGCCCTTTATATGTGGAGGAAAAGGACAGTGTTGGAATTTTTGAAAAGAATGATTCATACCTCCATCATTATCATCACAAAAGTATCAAAACGGTATATTAAAAAAATAATGATAAAAGGATAAAATTTAGCCATAAATTAAAAAATTTTATATTTTTTAGTTCATTTTAATTATTATATTTTTAGATTAAACCCCAGTGAACCATTTAGTACATTAACCCTCGTAAGTGTTTTATTACTATTTTCACTATTCATTAGGTGGAAAAAAATCAGTTAAACTTATTATGTACTATAAATCTTTCTGATCCCAAATATAAAATCAAATTATTAAAATTCAAATCATATATGAAGTATAATTAAATTTTTAATAAATCCCACAAAAGCATAATAATAGTGTATTTTAAAAAATATTTTTTAAAGATTATATATTTTTATATCAAAATGCAATATGAAATGGATTTCAATCACCTAAATTTTGTAAAATTTAACATAATTGAAATAATTTAAATTTAAAACCAATTAAAAATATTTTTTTATATTGTATGTAATTTAAACTAAAAATATGTTTTTTAATAAAAAACATTATTTTACACAATTTATCAAAAAATTATTCTTTTTATAAAATTATCTTAATGCACAAAAATATAATTTTATCTTGAAGATTTAGAAAATGGTTTTATTTCCAAATAAACTTTCTATATGTGATAAAAATTATATTTAATTCATGGTTGTAATGTGTAAAAAAATTCCTTTGAGAAAAACACACATTTTCAGAAAACATTTATTTACCATTTAAATGATTCTTATTTTGTTAATAATAACCAGATACCAGTTGAATTTATATTTTACATGTGTAAGGAATAATTTTTTTTCTATTTTAGTTAGTATTATTCATAGCCTATAACATAATGCCTTGGTAATGGTGGTACACTATATTATAGTTTATTTAGACTTAGGGTTACGTGTTCCAGAAGCTGTAAAAGAGAATAATTTTTTTTGAAAATAAAAATATCATAATGTATTAACGTGTTACATTATCATATATTTTTTGTGTTTCTTTTTATATATTCTATTGAACATGATTTTAATCTTTTAAAATCTCACGGTGTCACATTCTAAACCTTATGAAAATTGTGTCCCTATAATCTAATCCTAATATAAATAATCTAGGGTTTGACATTTTAGAATATCTTTTTTGAAATCCCACATTATTATAATGGTTTATAAAACATCCTCTTGATAGGAGATAAATGGAATTCCAAAGGTCATCTGCAATAATCACCTAACTGTGTTTCATGACTTGAGAACATTGGAGGGAAGTGAAGATATGGACACAGATGAAAAACATAATTAATTATTGAGAGTGATTGAGGCCATTGACCAACAAAAAATAACTATATAATTATTTAAAGAAACATTATATTTATCAGATATGAAGTTAATATGATTACATTTTTAATGATCTTTTTTCATAAAGTTGGGGAATTAATTTTTTATTAATATAGAGAACACTATAAATTGTTAATACTAGATATTGTATTATCCGATAAGAAAAAATTTATCCTTTGTTTTTTCTTTTTTTTATTACTCGACGAAATAAATATCCAAAATGATTTTTATGCCTAAAGAACTAAAATTAACTTTTTACATATCATGTATTCTTTAAAAGAATAATAGTTTATTTATCGAATGTTTTCTAGAACCAAAATAGTTAACACAATGTTAGGTAATACAAAAAATGAATAAACCTTGAATTTAATCTCTAATGACAAAATTTTACTTAAATTTTCCCATAAAAAACCTGATATCCCAAATACACTCTTCATTAAAAAAATTTAATTTAATTATTTATTTTAAATCATAGGAAATATTTAAGTGTTGCATATAGATCAAACTAATAAAACATTTCTTAAAATAAACATAATATTTATGCATGAAATTGTTTTATTGAAAGAAATATAATTTTAAATAGGATAACATGTAGACCTATGGAAAGCATCACACCCTTATCAAGATTTTGTTCTCGGATCAAGCCCTATGGCCGGATATATTTTACAACATTTCACTTTGAATGCAAGAAATCATTTTTCTATACCTATATTAATATAATTCCTACAAATTTCCCAATGAAATATAATGGATATCCTTGATGTAAAATTATTCATTAAATAAAAAATTTACTTTGGTTTTCAATATAACTTATTTTTTAATGCATTATAATAATCAGATTTTACTAATATTACTATGTAATTAATGATCAAATTAAACCAAAATTTTATTAATAACATTAATCTTATTTCTAATAAATATAAAAGGATTATTACCCATGTAAGATTCTCATTAATCAATTGACTAAATAAAAGGGTTTTATTTGTATATCACTATTAATTGTAATAGGTTAGATCATTATATAATTATATAAAATTTTAAATATATTGCCTACACTTAAAATAAATTTAAAAAATATTAATTTTTAATATTACAATCCTAAACATTTTTTCATTGGGAATATAATTATTTCATTTAAGTATTATAATATATTTCATAATTGTATGTAAATAAAATTTGAATTAACCAAATTTTTTTCTCTAGGAGAGTCAAAATAAGTGAGGCATTAGGACCATTGACCTGTACTAGGTAATGCTCAATACAATACCAATATTTTTTATGGAGTTATTACCCCTAAGTATATCAATGAATGAACCACATCTACTTGTAGAATCCGAATAAGGATGTATTTCCCTGAAATACCACTTAATCTCTACCTTAACAAACCTTTAGGATGTTTTTATATTTGTGTGAAAAAAATACAATCCTAAGGGTATGTTACCTATGTTATTTTTCCCTAAATACAGTTCCCTATATTTTTATTAAACTTCCTTTGATGAAAACTGTAAATACCCCAATCCTAGTCGCCCTGATCTTGTGGTTATTTTATTAATTAGGAAGAAGTTACAAGTGATCACATTTCGAAGTAATGAATAGTTTAATAGTCTTTGTAAACTAGATACATTCAAAATTTCCATAATAAATTATAAATCAAGATGTGATACATATTTTTTCATGAATTTCATTATTCCCTCACATATATGCTTGCATAAAATTCTTAGTACACTCCATGGATTCATAAAAAAGGAAAGAAAATAACGATGAGAAAAAATAATGAGTAAGGGTTAAGTATAATGGAATTTATCCAGAACCAAAAATAATAATAATAATAAAATGATGTTAAATAACAATAAAAACATTCCATTTAATAAATAACATGACAATCGTGATTAGATATAGAATAATTAACATGTCAAAGAAAATATCTGAAAATACAATCCATTTAATCAATAACTTCAGAAAAAATTCATCCATGGATAATATAACTATGAAAAGATAATGACTAAAAAAACTAAATTTTCAATAAATTAAATGTATAATTATTGAATTCCATGATTTTAGGAATCATGATATTCTTACTCTAAAGACCTTTCTAAAGAATGTTTAAATATTTTGGGTAGATATCCCAATAATTATATCATACTGATTTATCTCATGAGACTGACAAACCATCAAGGGGATATATAACTCTTTTCCCTTACCATAATGATGGTTTAAAAAATTCAGCTTATATATAATGATCGATTTGATTAATTAATCAATAGACCTTATTAATAAATATCAGTATTGAGTAAAGAAAAATGATATATAAAAATTTTCCAAAGTTAATCAAATAACATTAATAATAAAACACCATTTGAAAAAATGGTAAACTAGTTAGGAAAAAATCAGACCCACAAAACAAATAATAAAGATATTTAGGGTAAATTAAATGTACAATGATCATATTTAAGTTAAAACTTCAAGTAAATGTTAATCATGAAAAAATGAATCAGGAATTGGAATGTTAATAATTACATTGGACAATTGATAAAAAAATCTAAAACAATAATAAATATGGTATTAATAGAACATATCCCCAATAGATAATAAGTACAATAATGTTTTTTTTTCATTACTGAATAAAAATTCCATAAAAATATTTTCAAAATTATTCTTGAGGAAAATATCCATTTCTCTTTAATACCATTTTTAAAAATAATTGTTTATAAAATATTTTTAAAATACTTATATTTTAAATTAACCTTTGTTATTTATAATTTTATTTTTAAAACATTTATTTGTCATTGTGGTAGGTAATTTTTTACATGATGAGTGTGTTAAAATAGAGATTCCATTCACATTTTCTAACGCCATGTGATATTTTTATGAAAATGAAATGAATATTCCATTAATTTTTTTTGAAGAAAGTCAAAATTGGTAAAAATTTATTTAAAAAATAATTTGGAAAATGTAATCTTATTTTTTAAAACATTGTTTTAGAAGAAAACATATTTTCAAATGAAAAGATAAACAATGTATGATTTTCATAAAAAATTTTCTCAATTATTTTAAGTACTAAGGTGTTAAAAAAAGTAAAATCTCATTAAAATATAATTAATAAATAGATTATAGTTTAATAAAATTGGTATATTAGTCATTTATCAATCAATTTTCTATGATATAATTTGAATAAAAAAATCCTGACTAGAATGAGATTGGGAAATAAACCCTTAGAATGAACATAACATTAATGTCATAATTAATCAGTGAATTTAATTATTAGGTCAAATGTTAATCCATATAAACAATTTTAAATTAATCATAAGATAATAATATATTATTACACAGAAAATATTATAATATAAAAGACATCAAATAATAAATATAACCCGATGAAATGAAATCGACTTCTGAAATTATCTATCACTTGGTAAATTTTATGCCAAATAACCTTGGAGGAAATAATTCAAAATTAAAGTGTAAAATATTCTAAATTATTGATAAATCAGTATATTAAATTTAAAAGGGTCGGTATATGCACCACATAAAATAAATTAGGTTCATAAAATTACAATATTCCTCAGTGAAAGGAAATTGAGATTATTTCTGTTACATCATACATCCCATTAGTGGATGACTCTTTAACCACCTTTATAATTATTTTTAAAAATGTTGTTAAATTATAACAGAACCATACTAATATTTATAATACCACATATGATAATTTTATCAAATATTATAACCTTTTCATTAATAATAATTCATTATTACTATTGGTTTAGGTGTTAATTGCATTGTTTTCTCATGAATGTTTTGCTGTGAATGTTCAAAATCATGAAAATAATATATTGTTCATACATATCCAAAATTATAATAATTTTATAAATATTTTTTTTTATTAGATACATATTTAGATGAATTATTTGAAAGTTTTCGTAGAAATTGAATTGCATCACTTCATGGAAATAGTAGGTTGTATGTACGCACAAAAGATGATATCATTTCATAATATATAAAAGGGAAATGAATTGTATAATTTTTTAATTACAAAAAATAAATATAATTTCACATATATAAAATATATTAATTATTTTTATCATTTATTAACTTCCATGTAATGTGTTAGTGAAAACGATGCACATCTCTTTGTGACGTGGTAGTCCACGGTACCCATGAGTGATGCTATCGTATCACACATAGAAATTGAATTAAGAAGGTATATGTGATAAAATGATTCTATATGTATAATAATATTAAAATCTTAAAATATATATACATTATATTAGTCTTCATTACCAACTATAAGAGGTTTTAATTTAAAATGATTCACATCAAATCATGATATGGTAGTCTACATTAAAAATGGTCAATGTTATTGTTTTCTATTTAGGGGAAGAGAATAAGGATATTGGTCATGAACATAATATAACAATATCTCAGTATATCAAAGATACTAGTGTAATTATATCATCCTGATTAAATATGATTTATGGAGGTTTTGTTAGAAATAAAATAAAAACAATTATTTTATAATATTGCAACTTTTGAGGATACTCTATTAGGTTTTTAGAAAAATCCATCCTATTTAATGTCCTAGAAATTCTGTATATTTTTTTTTCAATTTAAATACAATTATTTGGAGACCACATGCTTTGAAGGCACGTGATTCTGAGGCTAGTGTTCCCGTAATATAATTTTGATCTTTTTTTAGTTCACTTAAGTAAACAAATGAGCACGTTTTTCTAACATTTGAACTAGTACTTGGATCAAAAATCCAAGGGAACCATTGAACTCAAAATTCCACGATTTTCCATAAAAGGACATAACTTCATCTAGAAAGGGATGAATGAAAATGTTTTTTAGACATTTTAGAAAATAATAAAATAACATTAAAATGTTATTTTATTTCCTTTCTCAACTATTGAGAATAAGACAACAACACTAAGGTGAAACGATGTGGTGGCGACAAGGAACATTAAAGGAAACTCATAATGGATTGTTTTTTTGGAAGTGTTATAGCTACACTGATTTATAATGGAAACAACCTAATGACGTAGCATCGTAGGGTAACCGAAATGCTGCAATGTGTTTTATTTTAATAACAATTTGGGGAAATTAGTTGGCTGAATTTCCTCCTCCGAAGAATGTGGAACCTCTCTCTCCATCTCCCTTCGACGGAAAACGATATCGATGAACACTGGTGGGATGAATTTGATAGATGAATAATGAAAATTAACGGTCACAAAGAGAGGATTGATGACAGATCAATGCTTCATCCCTCCTCAATGGTGGATCCTCAAACCAAGTAGGGGTTTTTTAATAAAATTATTTTACTCTATATTTTTCAAAAGTGACGAACACGGGTCATGCCAGTAATATGTTGACTAGCAGATCATTCATCGATTCAAGAGGGTGTCCCTTTCTTAGGATTAGGCAATGGGATTAGAATTTTTTTATAGTACATTATCCCTAAAACCCATACAATAGTATTCTAATGGGAAGGGCATGGGATGGCATGATCAAGGCCCATACCTCCTCCACCATTTGCATTCTAGGTCAATGAACATTTGAAATAGCTGCAAGGAAATTTCCTGACCCTCACAGGGAAGGAATATACCTTAGAGGCCATAGGGTGAAGGTGAGTTTGAAATCAGACCACACAATTAGACCCAAGGACCTACATAAGGTGCCAGTTGTGGCCACATGATAGAGGAGGTGACAACCGGTGAAGCATACGGGTGGAGGGATCAGCCCTCATTTGAGTTTCATTAATATGGGGGTGCCCAGCGCAATCCATTTTGAAGGAGGCCATATTCCGTCGGATGTGGCGCCATCCTGGATCCATGTATAAGAGAGTTTCCCACTTCTTGCAGGCTGCATGGGAACATGGGGTGGGGGGGCAGCTTGCGAATCGGCCACACACCCCCCAATCGGACCGTTTCGGACCGGCCGAGCCAGGACAGCTGACATGGTCACCCATGTATCCCAAATACACTTTAATGTTGGTTCACCTTAGGGGACCAGGTAAACATGATATAACTCGGTCACGCAATGTCCGAACTAGGAAAACTGACCGGCCCAGTAGTGTTGGCTGAGAGGGATAAATTTTGGGTCACTGCATGAGAAAGAATAATATACCGACGACCAAACTCGACTGGTTCTAGTAAGGCTTAATTGGAATGACAATCAAGGTTGGTCATGCTGGACGTCGGGCTGGTATTGGTCGGGCGGTCTGACAATGTCGGACCGTGCCCGAATGCAATCAGTTTCTGTTTAATATAACAACCATATTTTGCGAACCATGCATCCAATTGACAAGCCGTTAGCGGCATTGGGACCCCTCGAGGAGTAATTCCTTTTGAAATACTCTAAGATTGTTTTTGAAAAGGTTTGAGAATGTCCATGTTTTATTGGTCTCAAATCAAACCTGGCCCATTTTTTCAAAATACTGATATATTATAGATTGGGAGTCCATTCAACGGATCATCTATTGAGTTGGGACCCTTACGATGATATGGTCTATTGGGTTACTATATTTGGGACTTCGTGGAGCTTGAGGTATGACCGATTAAATGGGGAGTAGATTCTCTGAACATCTAGCATTCTAGCTGTGGGAATCCAGTCACTGGATGTGACATGAAGAATGAAGAGAGACACTTCGTGGAACAGAATAAGAGAAACACATTGTGGATCAAAATAAGAGTGACCCTTCTAGGATAAAAATAAGAGAGATCCGTTGTGGATCAACATAAGATAAAACCATTTTGGATCATCATAAGAGAATGAACTGTCATGGATCATCCATAGAGTGACCCATCATGGATCAGGAGTAGAGGGACCCTTCGTGGATAAGTAGTAGAGAGACCCTTCATGGATCTGAATCAAAGACTCTCACCAGAATAAGATGATATAGATTACTGACTTATCATAATTACTTATGTACTTATGTTATACCTTGGGTGATCTGTTTCTTTTAGTTTTTTCTTTACTTTGTGATCCTACTGTGTGATATTTTTCAAATTTTTTTTCTGTGAGACTCAAGTTGGTCTCATTTTCCCTATTGAGTAATGTTATACTCATCCCTATAAGGGCTTCACCTATACATGTTGTGTCTTGAGCCAGAAATGGACATCATTTACAAGAAATTGCGGATCTTGGAAAAGACGGTTCTCAGAGGTGGATTGATAGACGTGGTATTCAATAGTGACATCCAATAGTGAGTTGTACCTACCCTTCAAGTAGGATATTTGGTCGAAGACCTTTAGAGATTGTACACATTTTGTTTTACTTTTCTTTTAGTTCGCCTTGTATTATAGACCCTTTACATTCATTTTACACCTTTTACTCTTAGTGGTGGTACATTATGGTGGTTATAATACCTTCTTTCCTTTGTGGTTTTATTTGTGCAGTAATGCCTTGCAATGTGTGTACAAATTTAAATGAAATGCCTTCCATTTTGAGATATAACTTTTCATTGCTCGTCACCAGCCCCTTTCCCATGGAAGGAGGGTTTGGGGTAGTCATGGCACGGTCCCTAAGGGATGGGTCGTAAAAAAGTTGTATCAGAGGGCGGACAGTTCAACCATAGGAACTAAGAGTCTGTATTTTCGATGAAGGTAATAATTTTAAGTGTATTGAGTGTGTATTTCAGTATGGGGAGTCATGTGTTGGTTTGGAATCCTATGTATCCATATACTAGGACCCCCAAAATATTTTTTCTGACTTAGTACACAAATATACTAGTTGCATGTGTTTTGGAAATGTTTTTCTCTTGATCACTTTTCAATCATCCCACTATGTATAACTTATTGATAGTGGAACTTCTATTTCCCAACATGATACATCCACAAAGATTTCCATCTCAGATTTTAGTGAGGGATCATCAAGATGGATCAACAAGCGATGAGGCATCGATGCAGGGACCACTTACAACGATAGCACCTTCGGGTGGTGTACTAGCAGCAGCACCACTAGGAGGGTAGCAGATGTTTCTATAGCCTGTAGTGAGACAGTGCACCCTGACTGAGCTCATTACACATGTTCTAGAGATAGAGGCCCTTGAGGTTTCAAGGCGAGATAGATCCTAAATTAGCTACAGATTGGCTGCAAGAAGTTACACATGTTTTTCATCAGGTAGAGACAGATATTGACCAGATGATGATCATAACTGCTAGAATTTTTATGGGAAAGGACTGGAGATTGTGGAGCATGACAATCTAGACACAAGAGGAGGTGAACCTCGCCTGGTTGGACTTCGATGACCTCTTCATGGCATATTTTTTACCAGCGACTCTATGCATAATGTGTATTCAGGAGCTACTCAACCTATAACAGGGCGTCTTGATGGTGTCCCAGTACTTAGTGAGGTTTACCGACCTCTCCCACTACTCCACCGACATGGTTAGAGACACTTTATTCAGGGCCCAGACCATTGAGTAGAGACTCCAATTGTGATCAATGTGTTGATTATTTCACACAACATCCCGATGTTGGATGGAGGTCTAGAGGGAGCTCTTTTGGTTGAGAGATTCCAAGCCAAATAAGCACCGATGGTGAGAGACACCACTGGGGGATAGTAGGATGAATCATCTGGAGTAGGAATTAGTAGATGATGTAGAGGCCAAAATGGGCCAGACCTTCTAGAGGACATGCATAGGAAGCCGGGATGGAGGTTTAGAGCTCTCAAGATAGAGGAGGTCAGCTAAGGGCTAGAGTTTGTTACACCTACAACAAATTAGGGTACATAGCTCCCAAATTTTCATCTCCCCACACTAATGATCAGAAGACGGTCGATGGAATGATGAGACAACGATAGAGGTTTGAGCGAGGAGTTTCGTATGACATAAGATATGGAAGGGGAGTAGGCCGAGTGGTAGGTGGTGGATGATGATTCAATGTACTACCAAAACCACACCCAGGTGGTCAACTACGGGCTCAGGGAGCTAGAGGATAAAGGTGAGGCCAGATTTATGTTAAAGAGGCCAACTACCATGGCATTATAGAGATGATTAGAGGTATTATTAGTGTCTTTTAAACCATAGTAGTAGTTCATATAGACATATTTTACAATCCGTATTTCCTTTCTACACACATTGTTTGAGGCTCAAAGAATATAGTGTAGCCTTTGGCTCAATCTTTACAATTATAAACTTCTATGAGAGTAGATTCAATGACTAGACACTAGTGATGAAAGTGTTATCATACTATAGGAGGAGTGATCTTTGGATGGAAACTCATAGTACCATTTTCAAGGCATTACGATGTCATCTTGGGTATGGAATGGTTTTCCACAGTCCCTGATCAAATCGACTATTTCTGTGTAAAGTGTGGTGTTTCGATAAAGAAATGACTAGGTTTTCCTTCATCGAAAGGATGGGGACCTTTGTCGTACATTATGGACATTTTCAGAGAATGATGCCGCCAATCATTCTCTAGATGGCTAGACTCACCCTATGTTTTGTGGAAAAGCGGAGTCCATGATTTCTTGTAGTGGTGGAAGTGTTTGAGGAGGTATTTCCTAATGATGTTTCATGACTACCTTCTCATAGGGACATAGAAATATTTATTGTTCTGCACCCAGAAAGGCGCCGATATCTATAACTGCATTTTGGATGCCTCCCACATAGCTTAGATTACTAAGAATACAGTAGGTGGACTTACAAAGGAATGGATTCGTGAGTCCAAGTGTTTCACAAAGGGGATCCCCATTGTTGTTTTCCAAGAAGGAATACATAACCTTGAGGCCATATGAGATCTTCTGATGCCTGAACCCAGTGACCATGGAGAATAAGTATCCACTACCGAGAATTGATGAAATCATAGATCTACAAAAGGGAAAGAGGTGGTTCTCAAAGATAGAATTTAAATCATCCTATCGTCAGAATTAGGTATGGATTAAGGACGTTCTGAAATAGCCTTTAGGTTATTTTAGTGCCACTATGAGTTCTTAGTGATTTACTTCGGTTTTACCAACGCTCTAGCAGTGATATTTGGAATCATCAACATGATATTTTAGTCTTAACTCTACTTTTCTGTGGTAGTTTTCATTGATGAAATCTTGGTGTTCTCAACATCAGAGTGGGATCACACCAGACACCTATAGATAGTTATGGATACACTATGAGAGAACTTTCATTATGGAAATATCTCAAAGTGGATGTTCTGCATTCATGAGTTCCACTTTCTGGGACACGACTTATGAGGGGCTGGAGATGGAGTGGATCAGGAAAAGATAGAGGTAGTTCTTGCATTGGAGACACCAAAAATCATGAATAAGGCATTTATATTCTTGGGGTTGGTCGTATACTACTCGAGGTTTATTCCCAAATTATCCAGAGTAGTATCACCTAAAATAGCTTTTATGAAGAATGGAAAATCCTTCGTGTGGACTAAGAAATGATAGCAGAGATTCCAGTAGTTGAGGTCGAGATTCACCAGCACTCCCATATTGAGGTTTCCTGAGTAGGGGACTACAATGTGGTATGCTATGATGTATCAAGGACCATATTGGGTTGTATCATGCTGTCAGATCAATCAGTGATCACCTAAGGCTCATGGATGTTGAGGTAGCAAGAGAAGAACTACATGGACCACGTCCTGAAGTTAGCAACAATGGTCTTTCCATTGAATATGTGGCTACACTACTTGATGGGTGGATGGTTTAAAATATAATCCGACGACAATAAACTCATGTATATATTCTCATAGGAGGACCAAGTCATGAGACAATGGTGATGTTTGGAGTTCATCCAAGACGTTTACTTTGAGATAGTGAACAATCCTGGGATGGGGAATGTAGTGGAAGACACACTCAGTAAGAGGTTTGGTTTACAACTGCTGAGTAAGGAGATAGATCAACTAGAAGCGATACAGATATCCTTCATGGATGGAAATAGAGAAGCATACCTCTAGTCTATAACTACCACTCCCACATTCCTTTAGTGAGTTATGAAGGAAAAATTTGTGGATGTTGACTAGGAGGCCTAACATAATCAGATATCCTCAAGATATGCTAATGATTGATTTTCAAAAGGTGGGGATCACATTATCCTTTTCAGAGAATGCACCATGATAGTAGGGATGTTACAAGATGTGGAGTTGAGGGGGTTCCATAAATCCCCTTTGATTGTAAGTCCTGGTGTGGCGAAGATGTACCAGGACCTCCGATATAAGTACTAGTGACCACGGATGTTGAAATTTGTGGTAGAGTTCACTTCATGTTTCCTTACATGTTAGTAAGTGAAGGCCGAACATCAGGTCCCAGCTGGCTTGACACATATACATTCGGTACCAGAGTGGAATTGGGATGATATCACCATGGAATTCATGACAGTGTTGGCACACATGTCCTAGGTCCATGAATATATCTGGGTGATCATAGAACAACTCACCAAGTAATCTCACTATCTACTCATCCAAGACTAGGAATCAATAGAGGGATTGGGGTGTCTCTATGTCCAAGAGATAGTATGGATTCAAATGGTTACTTAAATGATATTCTCAGAATTTTTTCATTCTTTACATCCATGTTTGGGAAGGGGTAGCAAGAGGCTCTTGGAAATTAGCTGTGCCTGACCACATCTTTTCACACCCAGACGGATGGTCAGACAAAGCAGACCATACAGACCGTGGAGGACATGTTTCATGATAATGTCCTAGATTTTTTCCATTTTTTGGAGGACCATCTACCAATGGTGGAGTTTTCATACAAAAATAGATATCACCCAACCATTGGCACAGAAACGTTTGATGTCGTGTACGTACAGACATGCAGATCACCTTTATACTGGATCGACTCAGGAGAGTCAGTACGCATGGGTTTCGAGTTGGTATAGGCTACCAATGATAAGGTGTGGATCATTCAAGAGCGTATGATGGCTAAATATTGCACACATAAGTCTTATGTCGATAGGATATGGAGACCCTTGGAGTTCGAGGAGGGTAACAATGTTTTCCTATGGGACTCACCCCGATGGGGATTGTATTGATTTGGCTGGGGAAAAATGTTATCTCTGAGGTACGTTAGGCCTTTCTAGATCATTAGTAGAGTTGGAATGGTGCTGTACCATCTAGTTCATCCCCAACCGATGAACTGGGTGCACAATGTTTTTCATGTGTCCTAGCTGAGGAGGCAGATGTATTATACATCGCATGTGATCGACTGGGGAGAGCTAGAAATTGATGACGGGGAAACGTTTGTGGAGTTCCCATTGGATATAGGGGATCTATTAGAGTAGGTCATTAATGTATGGTCTATTTCTCAAGTTTGCATTAGATAGAAGAATGGGAACCTCTCGGAGAGCACATGGGAGAGGGAGGCTCAGATTTATATATAGTTACCCCATTTGATTGATTACTCGTGTTTTGGATTTTGGGGATGTAATGACAAAAGGTGGAGAGAATGTAATTTACTGGAATTTCTGTATAATTTTATTAAAATTATATGGAATTATTTTGATACCACACACATTGAAGACACAAGATACAAAGTCTCAATGAGCCTAAAATGTAATTTTGAACCTTTTTGGGTCACTTATGTAAACATGCGTGTGGGAATTTTTTAAAATTTGAACTGGTTCCTAGATCAAAAAATCTAACGACACTAAAGAACTAAGAATGAAAGGATTCACCTAGAAAGGTCATAACATCAACCAGAAAGGGTCAGATGAATAAGATATTTTCAGGATTTTCAGAAAAATATTTAAATAAGTTAAAAAAGTTATATTATTTTTTTCTCAAAAGTAGAGTAGAGGAAAATGATGATGTGGTGCAAAGACAAGGCGGTGATGAAGAAAATAAAAGGAAACTCATATAGGAATGTTTTTGTGAATGGGTAATATTCATGTTGTTTTATAAATGAAACAGCATGACGGCGTGGCATCAGAGCATAATAGGAACCCTACGACGTGTTTTATTTTAATAACATGTTGGGGAAATCAATGTTGGGAATTTCCCCCAAAGATGAACATGGAACCTTTCTATAATTCTCCCTCTGACAACAGAAGATATTGAGGAATACATGCATGAAATATTCAAGAGCTAACGAATGACGTTGAACGCTAAAAGAGCGAGGATCGATGACAGCTCGAAACTGCTTCCCTTGTCAGCGATGGTTCCTGAAACCAAGAAGGCGGTGTTTGATAAAATTATTTTCCCCATTATTTTTCTAATGTGACAATCACGTGTCAACCCATGAATTTTTCGACCCACATATCATTCATCAATATAGGAGGATGTTTTTATCTTGGGTTTCGACAATGGGACTTGTATGTTGTTGATGGAACATTATCCTCGAACCTCCCCATAATTTATGCTTGTAACACGGAGGGTGTGGTCCAATACAAATAAGGGTCGCCCAACAGCCTTTTTGTCTATTCCTGGTAAATTAACAATTGAAATGAATGCTGGGAAATTTCAGGACCATCCAAGGTAAGGTGTCAACCTAAGAGGACATTAATGAGAAACCCATTTTGAAATAGGACCACCGGAGAAGACCCGATGGCCCGAGGAAGGTGCCGCTAGTGGGAGACTATGCCAACCTGTGCCACATGAAGCTGTGGGGTGTGGACTTCATCAATAGTAGAGACAAAGTGGACTTGGCTGGCATGCCCTGTCATGGAGGAGTCCGTAATCCATCTCCGGCACTAAGTTCCATCTTAGGGCCACATAGAAGGGAGTGGTGCACTCAATGCTGGATGCATGCATACAAAGGCGTGGTGGGGGTGGGGGGTCGAACCAGCTATGCACACCCCACTCCGACCATATTAGCCTGGTCAGTGGCCTGCATAAACATTCAGGTCAGTCTGCCTTAGGGGACCATGCCGATGGGATAAAAATGTGGCGTGTAGCATCCCAAACATGAAAAGATATCGGCCCTTCAGTACGGGCTGAGCCCGATAAATTTTGGGTAATCAGGTGACCAGGTGGACAGGACCCACAGCCAACCCTGACTGGGTCCAATATGACCCAATGGAATAGGATGAAAATATGGGTCATGTGGGATCCTAGGCTCGGATTGGTCGGGTATGTCCGACTGAGTCAGACCGAGCTCGGACGCAACCAGCCCCTATTTACTGAAACACCAATATCCTGCAAATCATGCATCCCATTGATAATCCATTTTTGGAGTGTGGAGCCTTTATATGAGGAAGTACTTATGAGATACTCTAATTTATTTTTGGTAGAGGTTGTTGTATGGCCGGGTTGGATCGGACTCGAATCCAGCCGGACCCTTTTAAGAAAATGCCCATATCTGACAGATTGGGAATCCATTCGACGCACCATCTGTTTCTTTGAGACCCTTATGATGATATAGTTATTTGTATTTCTCTTTGTGGGACTTTTTATAGGGTGAGGTAAAACCATTGGATTTAGGAGAAGATCCTTTGAAAATCAAGAATGCTATGTGGGGGAATCTGTTGACAGGATCTGATGTGAAAAATGTAGAGTGACCCTTTGTAGATCAACATAAAAGAGTCCCTTTGTAGATCACTATAAAAGAGACCCTTCATGTGTTATAAGAAGAGAGACCCTTCATGGATAAGTATATGAGTGGCCGTTCTTGGATCAACATAAGAGTGCAGCCCATCATGTATCAACGATAGAGTGACCTGTCATGGATCAACAATAGAGCGACCCATCTTGGATCAGTGGCAGAGTGACCCTTCATGGATCAACAATAGAGCCTCTATATTGAATATGATGATTTAGCTTTATGACTAATCATCATGACTTTAATACATAAGTTACACATGGTGTGTGTTGTGACCTTTTTTTGTAGTTTATTTTGAGATCTTATTGTGTGGTATTTTTCCCTTTGTGGGTTTCTGTGAGAATTGAGTTTGTCTCTAGGTGACTAAAGAGTATTTTTATACTCACCCCTCCACGGGCTTCACGCCCACCTGTTGTGTGTTTTTCAGATGACAGATAGCATTGACGGGGATTTTCGGGAGCCAGGGATAGACGATGCTCGGAGGTGGATCGACAATCATGTTGTGTTGTAGTGACATCTGACAGTTTCCTGTACCTTCCCAATAGGTAGGATCCATGGTAAATGTCGCCTAGATCTTGTTCTAATTGTTTTTACTTTTCTTTCATTTGGGATTGTATTATGGCCCCTTTTCATTATGTTTACATCTTTACTCTATGTAGTGGTACTTTATAGTGGTTGTACTACCTTATTTCTTTTTTGGTGTTCTTTGTGATGTATTCCATGTATTTTCGTTTACATGATTAAAATAAATTCATTTTTTTGGGATATTCCATTCTGGTGCTGGTCACTAGCTCTAGCCTGTGGAAGGTTGGCTTGGGATAGTCATGGAATCGTCCATGGGGGATGGGTCGTGACATCCTATGTTGGATTTATGATAATAATAAGGACAATAGGTTAATGTAAGGTAATTAAGGAATGTATTTTTAATGTTATTGGACAATCCAAATTGATTTGGATGTGTGGAGTGAAGATGATAGGAGGTGACCTTTTATAAGTGAGGGGAGAAGGACATACTTGGAATTTTTGAAAAGAATCCTCCATACCAACATTTTCATCCATCCAAAAGTATCTAAAATGAACCATACTAAAAATTATATGATATATGGTCGAAAAATTATTATAAAAAATTTTACAAAGGATTTTACGAAATTTTAACCCTTACCTTATTTTAAACCCCCGATAAAACCGTTTTGACCTTAATCGTGTTAACTAATTTTTACTATTTTCAATATAAATTATTGTAAAAAATTAATCTGACTGTATTTTATAATATTAATAATTCTAATAAAAATATTAAATACATTTTTACCAATTCAATTCATGTAATTTTCTGAAATCAATATAAAATTGAACACACAGACATGTCAAAAAAAAAATTTCCAAGGAAGGACTTTCAAAAGTTAAAGTTTTCATATGGTAACTACATGTGAAATTTATAAAAATAACTAAATTAGATATATTATAAAATAATTGAACAAATTTCTTTTTGAAACTAATTTTTGATATAATTTTTGTTTTTCAAAAAGATAAATGAAAATGAGTATTTTTAACAAAAAACTATAATTTTCACAATTTATCATGTAATTATTCTTTTCAAAAAACTATGAAATATTCACCCATAGATTATTTTGAAATATATATTCAACAAATATATTTTATTTTTAAAATTAAAAAAAATGAAAAATTAATTTTAACTTATTTTTTTGAAGCATGACTAAACCACCATTTAAAGAAATACATTTATTCCGAAAACATTAATTTTTCTGTCAATTGTTTCTAATTGTAATTTTAACAACTAGATAACAATTTAATTTTTTTCATTTTTAAATAATATAATTTTCATAATTATGTTAGTGATATCAATACCCTACAATTTAAAATCTTGTTTATAAAGGTATACTATATTACATGTCGTTTAAGTTTAGGGTTATGTGTTCTGCAATCTATTATTGATATTTAATTTAAAAAATATCATAATGTATTCTATTTTCACATCCAATTATAATATTAGCGTTTTATTTCCAATATGATATCAAAAGTGACATTAATCAATTAAAATATTGGGGTGTTACAGTGTGCCTTATGTTGGATAGAAAAATGGAAATCAATATCCTAAAGGGGTAGATGACTAATAAGGTAATGATAGTTCTTAGGAATTTTGAAAATAATCATTTTATATCAAATTTTTTTACCTTTAATCTATATATGATTTATGGTATTATTTTTTATTATCAAATCAACAAATTCAACAACATCAGTAGTCAGTTTTCATTGTAGGTAATTTTGTTGGATGATGAGGTATGTTCTATGGTTTTACTATCTTCATGACCAAAAAGTATTAAACCCACTATAACTATCGTAAGTAGTTTTTTGGGGAATAAAAAATTTTTCATGAATTATATTACAAACCTGATCCTTAATGAGGTTATTCATTGATGACAATTGGGTTGATTAATAGGTTCCCCTACAAATATTCATATTATAGGTAAATATGAGCAATGAGATAATCACATATGATGATCAAAACCAATAGATGAGAGACATGACAATAAATAGGGGAATGTTCCTACCGAATATATTTTTGGGAAGAAAGGACACATTATGAAGGAGTGCAGAGAAAAACATAAGGTGCATGAAACAAATACATCAAAGACAAAAACTGAAGGAATTGACGATACACTAATGATGAGTGTGGATAGTCCTATATAGTCTTGGATTTCAGATTTATGAGAATATTTCCATTCCAATTAGAATAAGAGTGTCTTAAAATATTATATTTAAATAAATTTAGGCAAGGTACATGTTGTTGATTTTAAGCACTTAAAAAATATAATGAATGGAGATATATGTATTAAAACCCACAGTTAGAGCTTACTGGATTTGAAGAATGTGAGGTATGTCCTTGAACTATATATAAATCTTATATATGATTGGCGACATGATAATTCATGTTTTGGTACCACATTAAATGGTTGTTCTTGTAAGATTACTATGGGATCTATATTCATAACATGAAGATTAACGAATGGAACCACAAAAAATATGGTATAGGTCAGATGAGTGAGAAGGGGGTGGATGTTCTCAAAATAAAATGAATGATACCAGAGCTAAATTTAATCGATGACATTTTTTGTGACAATAATATCACTAGAAGGTAGAGTATTGTATCCAATATAAATTGAGGAAGATCACTAATGGACAAGAAGCTAAATATGGTACACACTGATTTTCGGGGGTTTTCCCTAGTTCATTCCCTTCGAGGGTTAAAAATGTTTGTGAAATTTATTGATAAATCTACATAGAATGGTTTATTTTAATTTACAAATATAAAATTTGATGTGTTTAACATATTTTAAAAGTGGAAAACCATGGTGGATAAGGAATTTGGATCAAAGATTGAATGATTGAGGTCTGAAAATGGCGGATAGTATGCTCTTAATGAGTTCATGATATTCTTTGATAATTATTTAATTTAGTGGGATAATATTCTTCCAGGTAAACCAAAATATAATTGTTTATCATAAAAGATTAACAAGACACTAAATAAACATCCAAGGAGTATGAGGTTCCACATAGGGTTATAAATGACTTTCTGGGTAGATACAGGGACCATGGAAGCATATATCATCAAATGTAGTGCATATACATATATGAGAGAATGTATATTGGAGTATAACTATTCATGAATTGTGGTAGGACACTATCATTTAGGATTCTTTTTTACTTTGGAGTATGTATATATATTCTAATATAACGGAAGGGCATGATGGTAAGTCCCAATAACATTTCATTATTGGATCCATTGTTTAAGAGTTCGGGTATCACTTATAGGATGATAAGAAAAATATAAATATTAGAAAAAATAGTTTGATAATTATTGAAGGTCTCACGTACAATAAATAACATTGATCTGATGTTGATAGTTGGAATAAAAAATTAGAGTTCAAAGATAAATTAGTGATTGAAGGTGTAAATTAGTATGTGACACCAAAAAAATGGACTATACTTCTCAAGTGGAGTTGAGGATTTTACAAAGGGTGTGAAGATATATAAACATGAATTCATCATACTTATATAATCTATTATTGAATGATAGTGGAGAACCACAATGTTTTGAAGAGGCACTCAAGTTGAAGAAGTCGAACAAGTGGGAGACAACTATATAGGTGGATATTTATAAATTACATAATAACAATACATATGAACTGATACTATTTCAAAAAGAAATGAATGAATTATTGAATAAATGGGTAAAAATCAAATTGATGAAATTTTTTGAAATATGAGGTATTAGTAAAGACTAGTGGGGAAATATTTTCTATAGAAGGAATTTGTGGACTTCACTAAAATTTCTTCTCCTACAGTAAATCTCACAACTATCTTGATGGTTTTTAATATTCGCTTCTACATATCAAATGTTATTAATTGATACCATTTATCAGAATAAAAAAATTGTGATAAAGGGGGTTCATATATCATTTCTAGATAAAATCATTGAAAAAACCACACACTTGTCATCACTTTTTTATAACTTATAAAGATGACCTTTTAGTTCGGATAAAGGGTGGTATTTATTATTTTCATTATAGAGATGATAAAATTTATATTTCATTAAAAATTATATGTCATTAACTATATTTATATATTAATATACAATCATATTTATAATAATAATTTTATAGTATATTTTTTAAATATGGTTTATATAAGACCAAATATGAATATTCACTTATTATAAAATATATTCTAGGAAAATGGATTATAAAAAAAGGAGAAATGATATTAAATAATACTTTGATAATTGTTATTTTTTAATTGTATAATAATAACAATTTAATGATAAAAATAATCAATAAATTAATGAACGATCTAAGATAATTTGAAAATATTACATGAACTTCAAACAACCATAAATTTTGTTCCAAGTACCTCTCTGGGCTCTATGACATATCAAATCGAATCATGGAGAAAAAATATATGATATTTTCAGCTTGGTGACCCTATTTGGGATTATTTTGAGGTCAAACATGCCTCGATAGGCCTCAAAATTGAGTTTTTGATTGGATATCTAATATTTGAACATTTGATGGAATTTAAACCTTGTTCGAGGGAATCTCATTGTATCCATGTAGTGGAGACTAAATTTATTCTCAGGTATTGAAGTCATATAGCTATTACAATGCATAAATTATACAATTTTTTATGTAACAACGTTATTTATAATTAAATATATACCTATTTTCATTCAATTTCAAAAAATAAATCCATTGTATAAATAAATATTTGAAAATATCTACATGAATTTTTTAATATACATAAAACATCAAGAAAATAATATTTTTTATTTATTCTATTTCAAATTAAATTTATCCATGTTATTCATATTATAAAAATTCATTAATATTTATATATACACAAGTAATGTTTATATATAAATATATGTGCTCCAATGAAGGAATATATATTAATATATATTATAATATATGTAAATAAATGCATATATGTAAATATTTTTGTGTGCATGTTAGAAATATAAATGTGTGAAAATATGCGTGAGTGTGAAAATAAGTGTGTTTATGTGTGTCTGTGTGGGTTAATAGTATGAAAATAAATCATATATAAATTTATTATGTAAAATATATCAGTATAAATAAATATAGTATATAATTTTTTTTTGAAAAAATAATTGTAAATAAAATATAAACAATTTATATCAAAATATAAAATTATATGTAAATATGGATAAATTTTATACATAAATATAAAATATAAATATGTATTTATTAAATCTATTGTAAAAAAATTATATAAATGTATATAATTATATGATTAAATATTTAAATAGAAATAAATGATTTATAAATATATAAATAGATATATCATAAAATATTAAACAAATATTGATGGTATAGTTGTAAAGGCATAGGGCCTTGAAGGCCGAGGTCAGAGGTTCAATTTTATGAGGGAAAAAAGATGAAGGTCATGTAAAGGGCTGATAAAGGGTTTGGAAAGAGATTATATAGGTGTTGGTATATATTATGGCTATGTAATTAGCACACAGGAGGGGGGAGGGCACATGGCACCAATAAATGGATCGAATCGATGATCAAAGGGGGGCTATGTCGAATGACTATTTCTAAAAAAATTCTGATTTTTAGTAGTGCTAAAAAAGGCATCAATAAAGGAGTATATTATCATTAAATTTGTTATTACAAATAAAGGTCATGTAATATTATGTTTTCTTATCTTATCAGTGGGTTTTAGCACTGAAAAAACCCATTTCTAGTTTTTATAATAGAATAGTATATAGTATTGATTATTTCATATGAGAATTTACATCTTGATAATCTTGATGTATATACTACATTCCATCATGTATATCTACAAGTGAACAAAAATATACATCTGTTAACAAGATATTTGATGAATTCATGAGATAAAATTATTATAATTTGATGTGGAATGGATTAAAAATTATATTATAATATGGATCATTATTTTCAAATACTCAGATGAAAATTTGGGGTAGTATAACCAACTTGAATTTAGAATCATAACATCTATTAACAATGAGGAAATCATCCCTGAGTTACATGGTTTCAAGGAATCACTACCATAGAATATCAAAACTTCTAAGAAGAAAATTCATGATGAGTTGCATAATTTTTTTTTCAAATTTTTGAAAGAATCATATTTCACAAAATAATCCCCATATACTCAATAAACCATTGAACTTACCAATTCAATACATGTATTGCAAATACTATGAAAATGAGAAATTAGTGTCTTATATATTATGAAATATTATTGATATTCTACATATGAATATCTAGTTTATGTGAATCTAGTTGTAAACAAATAAGAGTTACTATATATATTATTTATAAAATAAATTGATACTATTATTCCAATTTTATTCTCATTATTATAGGTTTACATGGATTGAGTATTGTAAAATATACATTTAGTACTTGTATATTTAAAATTTAAATTTGATTAACTGTATGATATTCAATATATTCATTGTTCATATTGTTTTTTATGAATATATATACATTGTGACATTTGTTGAAGTATATTCATACCACTTATTAGAAAATAAGATCAATGGTTTTGATACCCAAATGAACATTTCATGTTTATAGAAGGGATGAAATGGTAATGAATAAATTAAAACAAAAAATGACGAATTCAGTAGAAATGTTTTATATAGTTATTCCAGTATGAAAGTTTTATTTCATAATGTATCAATTTAAAAATCTATATTAATTAATGTTTATAAAATTATTATGGTGAATATATGTTGGGAAAAATTTATAGTATTAAGAAACATTCATAATAATTTTTGAATATTATTTTTTGATGTATAGGCAATTTGAATTTTGGTTTTATATGATTTTAATAATGAAAATTAAATAATATTACTTAAAATTCCTCAAAGGAAACTATGAAAATATTTAATCTTTATTTTAAATATCATTTTTCTATTAATTGTTTAAAATTTGTAATTAAAAATTTTACAAACAGAAAGGGCTATAAAGATAATATATCAATAACTAGTGTCAGAATAATTATAGAGAGACTATTTCAATAATCATGAAATGTAACATTATTTCAAGGCACAACTAGGTTTTAGTAGGTAGAACATATGACAAATAATTTTTAAGTGTTTGTAGAAAAGTAAAATCAATAAAAAATGAAAAGAGAAACAATTGTAGATTGTTAATTTTTGGTCAAAAAATATAACTACCTTAATATAGTGAATACCCTTAAACATATAATAATATGAAGTCTTCTCAACATGTTGATATGAACTAATAGTGGAGTCAAATATGCATACACAAGTGATGTTGATGTCAAATTAATAAGTTGGGAAGATAATAGTGGTGTTCACATGATATATGGGATCCTGAATATAAAAAAATGTGAACAATTATTATATAGCTTATAAACACATTATGTTTATACGATATAACAAAGTCTAAATAATATTAATAATAAAGTATATGATCATTGGTTATAGATAATATATACATAAAGTTTGTATAGAATGAATCACATGGATTTGAATGTTTCCAAAAAAAGAATTCCAAATTTGAACATTAAGTCCATCCCATACAAGCTTATAGTAACAATTAAAGAGTCATTAAGAAAATATTTGATGGAGATCAAATTGAATGAAATATTTTTTTTGATATTACTAATAATAAATGAATCATTGATATTTTCAATAACTTATAACAAAATTGTTTTTTATGAACCAGTTGCATAACTAATGTAGTGTTTGATAAGGATTTTTCATTCAAGATACAAGTAATCTGTTTAGTGAAATCTAGCTACACCTGTGATAGAGATTTAGTTCATTCACTTCAAATAAAAAACAAATCAAAACCTAATCATAAAAATAAAAACCAAATATTCAAAAATATGAACTTGTCAATAAAATAGTGAAGAAATATGAACCTCCATAAAAATAAATATTTATAAAAAACAATAGAATAATGAAAAAAAAGATGGCTATATGTTTATGTGAAATCCATTAGTTTGTTAACAAATATGGATCTATGTGACATTTTCTGAAAATGATATTCAACTATTTTTTAAAAATATAAACATGTATGAATAATTTAGATTAAAAATAACAAAAAAGTGTTTAAATAGTATAAGAAAAATGGGAAAATATTATCCTATATATTTAATTGTAATCAAATTTTAAAAAAATATGAACAACTACTTTGAAAAATACAATAAATAGTTAATTTTATGAAAAAAAAAAATAAGATCCTGTTTATATTAAAACATACACGTATGTGAATAAATGTGATCAAATTTTAAAAAAGTGAAACATTAAAAAAATATTATTCACTAATAAAACCCATCATAATTCCAAAAAAACTAAAATGCCCTCCACTATGGGATAAACCATTAGTGGTTTTAAGCCCAGAAAGATAAAAAATCATTCATCAACCATGATAAAAAAACATCCTAAAAACACTCCATAAAATTCTTAAACAATTCCAAACACTCTTTGAATTATAAAATACATAATTAAAGAGTGAAATACCATAAATTTTGGGTGTTACTTCCAAGTTCACATGTTGAAGATATGTCTAACAACACATGATAATACTCAAATTTTATCATCAATGTTGAAATATCTATTGTGTTAAAACAACATAAAACAAATAAAAGGTAAATAGAATATGAATACATATCATTGTTTAAAAACCCATATCATATATGAATGGAAATTAGATTAGAGGATTTAATTTAGAAAAAAATAAATATGAATTAGAAAGTTTTAATCATACCTAAATATTCTAGTTCCTGATGAAAAACTAATGAAAACATTAGATTGTAAAATTGATTTTATACCTTTTCATGTCTTCCTATGAAATTAGAAATCAATCAAAACATATGTAACAAATCATTCGATATATACCAACTTGGTCAATCAAATCTACATTATAATGAAACGAAACAAATTTAATTTAATTTAGTTAAAAAAATGAAATTAAAAAATAATAAAAAAATACGATTTGGGGATTTATGGGAAACGATAGTGATATTATGGATGAATATGAAATACTAATGTTGGATTGATGGGTTATTGTAGAGATATGAAAAGACAAGAATTTGATAAATATTGTGTGGAGTTTTATTAAACTATAATATAATTTTTTTGTGAATAATGATTTACTTATGATTATGATATAGCTCAAGATTATATAGAGTTGTTTTTTAGATTTCATTTCCTGAAGATGAAAATTTTGATATATATTTAGATAATCCCTATATTTAAATTGGAAAAGTAAATTTGATGAACTGAACGTATTAGATATAAACAAGCCTGCATCATCCCTGTAACAACCCGAGATTTTATGAGAATTATTCTTTTTAATTTCATTGATGTCTTATGTTATACGCTACACCAAATGTAGCGTGCACAACACGCATCCCTGACTTGTCTTTCATTACACATAATCACGTCCTTCCACGATAGCGTGTGTTGTACGAAATACCGAGTTTCGCTAAACAACGATGTGTTATATAAACTAGCCGTTATGAATAGTAATACACACTTTTTGAAATTTTATAAATTTTATATTTCAAAATGGACTTTATTTTTGGATTCGGAATATCAAAATTAGCCTAGGGTGAATTTTTAGTATTTTTCTGAAAACATTCAAATTTTGATGAATAGTGAAAACACTGGGTTACTATTCAAAAACTGACTTTTTATTTAAATAATTATTTATTTATTTAAATTTATTTTAGTTCAAAAATGATACATAATACCTATATAAGTTCAATTTAAGTCATTGGAGTCATTTTATAATAGTTTTTTATATATAAAAATTTTATTGAACTTTTCACCATCTTTTACCCATCTCCTAGGAGAATTTGCAAATTCATATAAAACATAATTTTACCACTTCTGTGAGTGGAATTTCAGAAATCTAGGAGACACGGTTAATATCAAGGACTAAAATGTGTTTCAATGAAATGAAAATAATTTTTGGTGAATAGTAACTTTTTACTTTTATTTCCACGGTTAAAAGTAAATAGGTAATTTAAGGGTAAATATGATATTATTATTACTCTAACACATGTCCTAATTCTATTGGATAAGATTAATTCCACCAAAAACAACATTAGTAATAAAATATGACTATTTAGGCCCACTTGGTTTAGATTAGGACATTTATTATTAATTTATTTAAAGAAGGGTTAAAATAGGTAAAATAAAAGTTTAATAACAAAATCATTTTTAATATAGGGTTATACGTAAGATAAATTTGACTATAAATATTTATTACAAAGATAAAAATATTTCCTATAAAATTTTATTTTAATTATAATTTTAAGACTTTAAACAATTTAATTTATTTATGACAGAATGATGATGCAATTATTATCTTATTAATGGAATATGGACATAATTGATGTTATAAATACCCAAATAAATGTAATTTGATACTTTTAATGAATTACACTAATTTTATAGGTTAATATGAAATGTTAGTATTTATTTAATTAAATTTTTTCTAACTATTCATTGTGTTATGATTATCACAAAAATCAATTACCATATACTGTCAAAATTGACATAAAATAGTTATTAAAACAAATATTATATTACTAATTGGTATTTTTTTCATAAAAATAGAATGTTCTTCTAAATTACATAAATAAGGTTATATATATTAATAATAAAAAACATGGGGTTCGTTTGGCTTGTTATAGTAAGTTTATTAACCTTATAGTGTAAGAAAACAAGACGACATGGTAAAAGTAAAATTATTTATCTTAAAGTTAAATCTAAATGATAATGTTAAAATAGAAACCTAAACTTTTCTAAATTCTATTGGAAGAACGGATATCGACCCATCCCCACCTTAGCTTCGAAATAAATCAATTTGGAGCTATCAAAAACCGAATATGACTTTATAATAAAATAATATTTTTAGTTATCCAAAGGTGCCCCTCTTCTCCGTTATAAAAGGGAACCTCCTCGCTTTCTTCCTCACACCACATTGAGCCTTCAAGCTCGGCCAAACCCTGCCATGTTCTGTTATCCAATTCCCTATAACATTCCTAGAGGTTCTGGTTTTCTTCAAAGACCAATCTTAGTTCCCTAAGAGGATGTTTCAAAAAGCCGTGTCGAAAGAAGATGTAATATCCATTACCGATTATTTCAACTTTATTTATTCTTCTACTTATTCTTCTTTAGTTGTTTCATTATGAAGTAATAACATCAGTATCACTCATATAATGATATGTTATTATAATTATGAATCACCCCTATTTCACCATCTATCCATCCTACGGAAAACGAAATCACCGCGCGTGCGTACGTACAGAATACCGTCTCCACGCCTTGGTGTAATCTGTTTTCGACCACTACCTTACTTGGATGGGTATAATGGTGTAAATAAAAAACAATATATGATTCTTTCAAAGTGATATTGAATATTAAATATTATACATACACTTTACTGCAATTCCAGGATCATGGGAAAGATATCATCGCTCGTGCGATCATACGGACTACCGTCTCCACGACGCGATGAGATTCATTCTCCATGTTAACCATTCATGAATGATTATAAAGTATATATAATAAGTAATCATGAAATATATGAAATAATAATGATACTGGATTTATGTGTATATATATGTATGTCATATACTTAATTTCATTCAATTCAATAAGGAAACGAAAACAACGTTCATGTGTACGTACGACCTACCGTCTCCATGAATGGTGTATTTCATTCCATTTAATCGATCTATCATATATATATATACTGAATATATATTTTATATAAATCAAGTTTTACATTATGTAATTAAGTAAATCAGGACATAAGTAATAATATCAAAAACAACAAGTCCAAACCCATACGATAAATAAAACGATTTAACCCAAAACGCTGCTTTAACATGGAACTTACAAAAGAACGGGTAATATAAAGTCATAAGTGAACCATATATGATATCATAACAATGAATATGATTCTTTAATAAGTTAATGACATTATTTAAATCATTATACAGGAGGTTCGTAAACTTATGAAGCATATCAAACCTAAGGTAAGGGATAATGTTTCAATCTCAATTGTTTTTCATCCGAGATTACTTATACGTAAGTATTTAATGGGGTTATATTTATCATCCATGTCCAAGTTTTATAATTTTTTTTCATGTATGTTTAAATTCCTTTTAACCATTTTTGACTTTGACTACATGGTATGTAAGGAATCATTTTTTTGTTTACCATACGAGGTACTTTTTGACTTTTCTGGCAAAAGTACGAGAAGAATGTTATTTTTAACTTATACGGCGTGAATGGATTTTTACGGCTTCATAACACATCATTTTCATGAATCTTACTCTACAATATTCTATTACTATTTTCAACAAAATTCTTTTATTTTAAAATTTCATGGAATTTGAGGAAAATTAAAAGATTTTGAAGAAGAAAGGATATTTTCCTCAAGAATTCACTTCAAATGTTTTATCAAAACCATTTTCCATATAAGATGACATTATTTCATATGTGTATGTTTCAAGATTAATGTATCTATGATTTACATGGTTTCATGTTTCTTATGATGAAATGTCCATTTGTTTCATATGGATTATGAGATGATGGGATGATATTTATGAAACCCATTTTATTCTTTGGGTTATGATAAATGTTTTTAGTTTATTTTGTGGCACAAGTAAGAATGATTTCATTATGAGATGGGCGGGACCTATATCTCCCTCAAATGCATTGGGTAAAGATTTATATCTCATGAGATAGACATGGCTGGAAGGGTAAGTAAATCCGGTTCAGTGTTATAGGACTGAAACGAGGAGTGAACTCGATTCAGAAAGGGACTTTGTCCACTAAGATGGTCTTGGAAGCAATGCCTTGGCTACTATGGAAATCATAACATGTGTTTAATGGTTGCCACAATTACATGTTTTATTCCTATTCTACTTTATCATGATTGATGTTCCCTTATGATATATGCCTTACGTACTTCCAAGATTCTTGTCTTTGCTCAATATTTTTATGTTTATATTTTATGTTCAAGTTTTTTCATTCCAATGTTTATGGATTGTTTTATGTTATCTATGTTTAAGCTTACATGGCATTTGAGCTCCCCCCTTTTATGTTTTCTTTTCCCCAAGAAATAAAGAAATGTATTAAGTAAGAAAAAAAGGGTAAGATCTTTAAGGGAGATGTTGAAGATCTTTCATCCCGATTAGAAAATAATATTCCAAGTTTCCAATGACACTAAACTATTACTGTCCTTGTGTGTCTATTTTTGTTATGTACTATGTTTTCCGAAAAATTAATGTAATGTCCATGTACATAAAGCACTGGGTCTCTACAGTTGGTATTAGAGGAAAGGTTTAGTCAAACTTTGGAAAGTAGGATGTGAAAATGTTAGTGAGATCCCTAGAGATATTTCTAAGGTATGTCTAGGGATGTCCCTAAAGATAAGTATACGTATAGGATATAGTCCTAGAACTATGGTAATGATCTTATAATTTAACCTAAGATATTAGATATTGAGTGTACTCCCCCTTTACTATGTTGTTCTCCCTAGCATGATTTTTTCCTCTCACACTATTCTTTTTAGGTTCTAGAAATGGCTAGAAACAGGAATATTCACGATAATGGAGGATATGATGGACAATGGAATGATATTCTTCACGAGAAACCAAATGAAACGGGATTTGGAAGTCCAAACATTGTTATTATGCCTAATCAGCAATCCCATAATATGATCAATAATATCAACTTTGGTAAGTGTCTCGACTCAGATAAAAAGAGAAAGATGGTGTTTCATGATGATCATAGAGGAAGGAAAGTTTAATTTCCCTCATGTAAATCATATGGGAAGAGGCATTAGGGAGATTGTTTCAAAGGAACTGGAAGATTCTTTGGGTGTGGAAAAGAAGGAAACAAAGCCAGTAAGTGCAAAGGAAAAGGTTCAGTTAACACCATGGACAAGGATAATGGTATTGCTATGACATGAACAATGATTAGATGTTTTAAATGTGGAATGTATGTGTTTTATGCAAACCAATGCCCTAAGGGAAAATCTCATGAAGAGAATTAGAATGGTCATATGAGTAGTATTTATGTGGATGATGATGAAGAGACAACAAATGAAATATGAGATTAAAGAAATGATGATGCTTAGTTAGTGGTTTAAGAAGTTAGTGGAATGATTGTATGTTTTTAAATAATAATGTATGGTACTATGGAATAAAGAATCATCTAAGGATTGTTACACTATTGTTTTTCCTAAAGTATTTGAAAGTATATATTGAATGGTTTTGGTAACCATGGAAAGTCATTCAGATATTTTTGGAATGTAGATGATAAACACATAATGAAGGGATAAGAAGATAATGAGATGTTTGAATGTATTCATGAACTTATGGATGATATAAGGACTAAGTGATATTATGGTTTGATTATAAAGATTTTTGGGATTTTGGTATGTGGAAAGAGTTAACTTTTGATAGTATTCATGTTTTCACTAATGTTCTATGGTAATTTTTGTTTCATGAGAATATATGACTAAGGTATTCATGTGTTTGGAATACAACCAACAAGACATATCTTACGATATATGTAGGATAAAAGCTTGTATTCACAATCTTGGTTGATAACCTTTCTAGTAATTGTTTTCTTTATACTATGATCTTGGACCAAAGAATTTTAGATTAGCCTAAATATTGGAATGGATTATGTTAGAAATAAGTTATTATTGTTTAAGGATAGAAATATTTTTCGATATTTTTGATGGGATGTTATAGTAATGTAGTTTTAGAAAAAGGACAACCTGCAGGACAGGCGACATCCCATCACGTCGGACAAGTCTGTGGGAATTGAACCCACAACTGAAGTGTGACTGGTCTTTATCGCATACTAATGGCCTACAGGAAGTCCCTAGTAAGTAGAAACTGTTTTTATTTTATTAAGCGGCATGATAGATGAAGTATAAGTTTTTTTTTGGAATCGTATAAGATTAACCTTACCATAGATGGACTTATGCATATTTGATAACTTTTGCTAACCTTTTGTTTGAAACAAATAGAATGACCCATCATTCTATCACATGATCTGTTAACACTTTACAAATAAAAAATTCAACTTCCTTTCTTTAAGTGATGAAGTGGAAATTGTCCAAAGCACGAACAACAGTGAGAATGTACCAAAATCAAGTATGTATTTCTTCTAATTAATTTTTTTCAACATTAGGGAAATGATATTGAAAACCTAAAATGGTGTCCTAGAGCTCTTATATCTAAGGAATGAGATGGTACCTTAGATCATCAAAAATTTATGGCTTTGTGATTGATGGTTTTTTCATATCCATGATCTCTACCACTCTCCATCAGAACTTGATGGTTGGATTTTTCTTCCATAACCATATTTTAACCTATGTTCTCCTATATAGAAACCCATTGATGAGTTACTTTGGGTAATCATTACGTTTCATACTTTAGGTTTTAAAATTAAGTTTTAGTATTCCTTTTTATGATGTGGGTTTCTATTAAAGAATCTTTCATGTATTAAACCATTTATAACCCCGCCGAATTTTGAGGGTGAAATTCATTTTAAGGGGGGTAGAATTTAACAACCTGAGATTTTATGAGAATTATTATTTTTAATTTCATTGATGTCTTGTGTTGTACGATACAAAAAAAAAGGTTCCACAACATGCATCCTTGACTTTTCTTGCATTACATGCAATCAAGACCTTCCATGATAGTGTGTGTTATACGCAATACCGAGTTTCGCTAAACAACGATATGTTATATGAACTAGCCGTTATGAATAGTAATACACACATTTTGAAATTTTATAAATTTTATCTTTCAAAATGGACTTTATTTTTGGATTTTTATTATCGAAATTATCCTATGATGAATTTATGGTATTTTTCTGAAAACTATCAATTTTTGATGAATAGTGAAAACACTAGGTTACTATTCAAAAATGGACTTTTTATTTAAATAATTAATTATTTTATTTAAATTTATTTTAGGTCAAAATTGATACATAATACCTATATAAGTTCAATTTAAGTCATTGGAGTCATTTTATAACAATTTTAGATATATAAAAATTTTATTGAACTTTTCACCGTCTTTTACCCACCTCCTAGGAGAATTTGAAAATTTACATAAAACTTAATTTTACCGCTTCTGTGAGTGGAATTTTGAAAATCAGAGAGACATGGTTAATATCAAGGACTAAAATGTGGTTCAATGAGATGAAAATAATTTTTGGTGAATAGTAATTTTTTACTTTTATTTACCACGGTTAAAAGTAAATAGGGTAATTAAGGGTAAAAATGATATTATTATTACCCTAACACATGTCCTAATTCTATTGGATAAGTGTAATTCGACCAAAAACAGACTTAGGAGTAAAATATGACTAGTTAGGCCCACTTGGTTTAGATTAGGAGATTTTTTTTAATTTATTTAAAGAAGGGTTAAAATAGTTAAAATCAATGTTTAATAACAAAAGAATTTTTAATATCGGGTTATACATAAGATAAATTCTACTATAAATATTCGTTAGAAAGATAAAAAGATTTCCTACACAATGTTATTTTATTTATAATTTTTGGACAATATATAATTTAATTTATTTATGAAATGATGATGATGTAGTAATTATCTTATTAATGAAATATTGACATAATTGATGTTATAAATACCCAAATAAATGTAATTTGAGACTTTTTACAAATTCCAATAATTTTATAGGTTACTATGACATGTTAGTATTTATTTAATTAATTTTTTTAACTAATCATTGTTTTATAATTTTCACAAAAATCAATTTGCAAATAGTGTCAAAATTGACATAAAATAGTTTATAAAACAAATAGTATATTATTAATTGTTATGTTATTCTTAAAAATCTATGTATCGCTAAAATGACATAGATAAGGTTATATATATTAATAATAAACAACTTTGGGTTTTTTGGCTTGTTATAGTATGTTTATTAACCTTATAGTGTAAGAAAACAAGAAGACATGGTAAAGTAAACTTATTTAACATAAAGTTAAATCTAAATGATAAGTTTAAAATCGAAACCTAAACATGTCTAAATTCTACTGGAAGAGAGGATATCGGACCATACCCACCTTATCTTAGAAATAAATCAATTTTGAGCTATTAAAAACCGAATATGACTTTATAATAAAATAATATTTTTAGTTTTTCCAAAGGTGCCCCTCTCCTCCCTTATAAAAGGGCACCTTCTCTCTCTCTTCCTCAAACCACATTGAACCCGCATGCTTGGAAAAACCCTGCCAAGTTCACTTCTCCACTTCCCTAGAAACATCTTAGAGGTTCTGGTATTCTTCAAAGACCAATCTTCGTGCCCTAAGAGGTGGTTTCAAAAAGGCATGTCGAAAGAAGAGGTAATATTTGTTACCTATTCTTTCAGCTTTATTTCTTCTTCTACTTCTTTGTCTTTAGTTGCTTCATTATGAAGTAAAAACATTAGTATCACTGATATAATGATATTTTATTATAATTAGGAAACAGCCCTACTTCACCATCTATCCATCCTATGAAAAACAAAATCACCGCGCGTGCGTACGTACAGAATACTGTCTCCACATCGTGGTGTAATCTGTTTTCGACCACCACCTTACTTGGATGGGTATAATGGTGCAAATAAATAACTATATATGATTATTACAAAGTGATATTGACTCTAAGATATTATACATACACTTTAATGCAATTCTATGATCATGGAAATGAAATCATCGCTCGTGCGTATGTATGGACTACCGTCTCCACGACGCGATGAGATTCATTCTCGATGTTAACCATTCATGAATGATAAAAATGTATATATAATAACTAATCCTGAAAAATATGACATAATAATGACACTGGACTTATGTGTATATTTATTTATGTCATCTACTTAATTTCATTCAATTCAATAAGGAAACGAAAACAACATTCATGCGTACATACGGCCTACCGTCTCCATGAACGGTGTATTTCATTCCATTTAATAGATCTATCAGATATATATGTATATACTGAATATATATTATATATAAATCATATTTTAAATTCTAGAAATAATTAAATCAGTATATTAGTAATAATATCAAGAACAATAAGTCCAAACACGTAAGATAAATAAAACGATTTAACCCAAAACGCTGCTTTAACATGGAACTTACAAAAGAACGGGTAATATAAAGTCATAAGTGAACCATATATGATATCATAACAATGAATATGTTTCTGTAATAAGTCAATGACATTATTTAAATTATTATACAGGAGGTTTGGAAACGTACGAAGCATATCAAACCTAAGGTAAGGGATAATGTTGCAATCTCAATTGTTTTCTATCCGAGATTGCTTATACGTAAGTATTTACTGGGGTTACATATATCATTCATGTCCAAGTTTTATAAAAATGTTTTCATGTATGTTTAAATTACTTTTTACCCATTTTTGACTGTGACTACATGGTATTTATGGAATCATTTTTTTGTTTACCATACGAGGTACTTTTTGACTTTTCTGACAAATGTACGTGAAGAATTTTATTTTTAACTTATACGGCGTGAACAGATTTTTATGGTTTCATAACGCCGAATTTTCATGAAGCTTACTCTACAAGTTTCTATGAATATTTTCAACAAATTACTTTTATTTTAAAATTGCATGGAAATTTATAGAAATAAAATGATTTTGAAGAAGAAAGGATATTTTCCTCAAGAATTCGTTTCAAATGTTTTATCAAACCCATTTTCCATATAAGATGACATTATTTCATATGTGTATGTTTCAAGTTTAATGTCTCTATGATTTACATGGTTTCACCTTTCTTATGATGAAATGTTCATTTGTTTTATATGGATTATGAGATGATGGGATGATGTTTATGAAACCCATTTTATTCTTTGGGTTATGATGAATGTTTTTTGATTATTTTGTGGCACAAGTAAGAATGATTTCATTATGAGATGGGTGGGACCTATATCTCCCTCCAATGAATTGGGTAAAGATTTATATCTCATGAGATAGACATGTCTGGAATAGTAAGTCAATCCGGTTCAGTGTTAGAGTACTAAAATGAAGAGTGAACTCTATTTACAAAGGGACTTTGTCCACTAAGATGATCTTGGCAGAAATGCCTTGGCTACTATGGAAATAATAACATGTGCTTATTAGCTGCACCAATTAAATGTTTTATTCCCATGATATTTTATCATGATTGATGTTACCTTATGATATATTCCATACATACTTCCAAGATTCATGTCTTCGGTCATGATTTTGATGTTTAGATTTTATGTTCAAGTTTTTGCATTCCAATGTTTATGGATTGTTTTATGTTCTCTATGTTAACCCTTATTGGGCATTTGAGCTCACCCCTTTTATGTTTTCTTTTCCCCACGATATAAGGAATGGTTTTAAGTACCAAAAAATGGGAAGATATTTATGGGAGATATTGAAGATCTTTCACCATGATTAGAAGATTATATTACGAGTTTCCAAAGACACTAAACAATTATGGTCCTTGTGTGTCTGTTTTTGTTCTGTACTAAGTTTTCCACAAAAGTAATGTAATGTCCATGTATGTAAAACTTTGGGTCTCTATAATCTATATTAAATAAGAAAAAATATTCACTTATTGAATAGAATTATCGGGAATATGATCGATTAGTTGTTTCTAGAGAAAGAATAATTATAAATATTTGGTTAAAAATACATCCCATTTATAAATAAATGTTATTTCAAATATAGATTTGATAAATATGGAATGAATCATTCAATAATTAAAATATAATGAAGATTTAGTTATTCATATAGAGTTATTATTATAGTAGAAGTATCTATTGGATTTTATTCATAAAAAAATTATCATTCTATATAATTATGAGAGTTAAATGCGTCTATTTTATTTCGAAAAAATCTATTAAATGATAATACTATAATATACCCATGATGAGAATAGAATAAGAAAAAAATCACAACAAAAAAACTCATATCCCAATATAATTCAAATAAGTTTAGAATAACATATTTCTGTAGAAGCAACACGAGAAAGAATAATGTAAACATACATAAATAATAATTTTTTTGTATGAATAAATAAGTAAAGTGAAATTTTGATTAATTTGGATATGGAGATGGAAATAATGGTGGGGGAAAAGGAGGAGAGGACATGTGGAGGCAGAGGATGATGTGATAGGTGTTCTTATAATGAAACATTAATAGATTTATAGGGTTTCGAGATTTTTATGGGAGATGAGGTTTGATAAACTATGGGACTATATTGATGCTGTGGGAGAATGTTTTAAGAAACATAATGGCATTCGATGTGGTTCCATTGACAGAGAATAAATATCTATGGAGGGAGATGGATTTAAGGATTTGATGCACCAATTTTCCACGATCAAGATGAAGGGATGCAAAGAAAGTAGAATTTGGTGGAAAATCAGAGCTTTGGAATACAAAGAAAGAATATTGGGGGGAGTGATCAGGGGTCATGATGGGGAGAAGGAAGAATGAGGGTAGGAATGGAGAAGGAGAAATTTGGGGAGGGATCAGGGTGGAAATCGGGATGAGGAGGAATTAGGGGAGACATGGTTCATGAGGTAGACACATGTCGGGAGAATCATTGTGAAATTGAAACATGACATTTGAGACACATAAAATAGTTTAGATAATAGATTTTTTCGATAATCCAAATTAAAATTTTAAGAAATTTAAAATAATTTTTAATATTATAATTATTATAAAATTATCAACCTCTTAATATAATTTTACAAAATAATTTTTCTTAATTTTCTTAAATGACATGAATAAAATATTAAAATTATTTAATTATGAAATAAATATTATATATTTACTTTTTATAAATATTTATGTAATTTAATTTTTAAATTTAATGTTATTATATATATTATAAAAATAATAAAAAATGTAAAATAACTAATTAAAATATTTAAAATAAAGAATTTATTAATAAAATTGAATTACGTTCAGTATTTTAAGTAAATAAATTGATTAAAAATTTAAAATCATTAATTTTTTTGTATTTTAAAATACCTTTAATATTTCAGGATAATGTTTTTTAATTTTAAAATAAATAATTATAGAATTTGATATTTATATTACATGGATATTTAATTTTATAGATTAAATTAATGGTAATATATCTTAATTTTTTTAATGTTATTTGTTTTTAGTATATTTCCTTTATTTATTCGATAAATATTATCCATAAGTATCATGTTACCCTACATCATTACTCACATTTTCTTCTTGATTAATGTATTTACCTCATCATTGTGTAAAATAGAATATATAATAAAATATAAATTTTCTTATATTTTTTTTATATTTGAAAATTATTTCATTGGGTTAACATTTTACTTTTCAAATTAATTTATATTATTTATTTTTAATTGATTCAATAAAATTAAATAAATTTAAACATTAAATTACAAATATATTATCTTTCATCTTAGAATATATCCTTTCAAATCATTTAAAAATTACCAATGAGTCCATTCATTTAATAATCATACTTTCTTTAATAAAAAACTCATACATAAAAATAGAAAATAATTTACAAAAATTTTAATCATTTATTTAATAACTTTAAAATTTTATTCTTTTTAAAAAAAATTCATTTTTTTCTCATTTTATTTACTTAACCATATTAAATGTAAAAATACTCATCCAACCACATTATGAAATTACTTTATTCCCACCTAGGAATTTTCACATCCCAATTCGTACTTAATAATAAATATATAATTATCAAAATATATATAACCATAAAATATGAAACAATTAAATAAAATATGAAGCTAATCATACAAATTAACTATAAAAATATACATATTTTTTAAACTTTTGTCAGGAGGTTACATAAAAATGTATATAAATTCAAACACATTCAATTGACAACTTTTTTATGTTGACATCAAATTTTTTTTTGATCACCGTTTTTGAATCCCAAAAATCCTAATCAACAACACCATCAAGTAGTGGTTAATCTTTGTGATAATATAATTAATCAAAATTTCGTTTGTTAAATATAATGTGATATATGAATAAGAAAAGCACAAGAAGTGATAAAATGAAAGAATTAGAAAAGTAAAAATATTTGTATAATAATTCAAAGCATATTCACTACATATGTAGAAATAGAAAAAGAAAAATAAATGTATTATTTGGACATACTAAATTAGATTATTGAATAATAATAACCAATGTTAAAATATTGTGTAGTTGTTTATACATATTTTTATAACTATATTTGTTATAATTTTTTTAAATAAAATAAAACATCTAAAAATGATTTATAAGAATAAGCAATAAAAATGATTAACTTGGTTTCCTTATCATATGCTTCAACTAATAAGACTATATTAAATAATTTTCTACAAGTATAATCATAACAACATGTATTTTATTGAATTAGTATTTATGTATTACAATATATAAAAATGATTATTCATTATATTATTTAAAAAAGAATAACCATATGAATTAGAAAAATAAAAGTATTTCAATGGGCATAATCACTATTCTTTTGAAAATTAATATGTATTATAGTGTATCCATAAACATAATAATAAAAATAACCATATACCCTAACATGTTGAAAATTATGTATTTAATTTAGTATTATTGTGAAATAGATTTTTATAATCATAAGATAAATTTACTATATTTTATAGAAAATATATATTACAGTATTTGAAATTTTGTGTGTATTAGAGAATTAGTTTAAGCTTAACTATAATAATAAGAATAATCATCATTTTAAGACTATTATTATGCATATTTAGTAACAAATTTAAAATTGGTAATTATTTAATTTCATTAATTGTAAAATGAAATGTATGAACATAAACTTGAGTATAATAATATGTTAAGACAAGAGAACAACATAACCAAATGATTATAAATAAATTTTCATAGACAAAATATTTTGAAAAGGGATCCTAAAATCTAATTGAAAATAATTACAACATAATAATTCATGTAGATATTGAAGAAATATTAATCAAAAGTCAATGATACATAACAAATTAATACATGTTTAGAAATCATTAGTATATCATAAGTTGAGTTGTTTAAAATTCATATCTTAAAGTAAAAATGATATACCATTTTTTAGGACTTAATTTTCTTGGTAATGGAAGAAGATAACAATGGGATATTGAATATAATTGATTCATAATTTGGTGATGTCTTAATGAATGACTGTATTTTTAATTTCAGTGGCATCTTTTACATAAACGTATTATAGAAAATTATTCTATAATAACGAATATATTAAGTCATGAAATAAATTTCCACATTTTAATTTAATTTATAGAACACAAGATTCTATATTATAATTTAATTTAATATTTCATATTAAGTGAAAATCCATTTTTATAAAAGATTACATATTTAAACTGTTTAAAATAATTACTAAATTCATCATATAATAGTTGATTCTCAAATGGTCGTTTGACTAAAATCAATATAACTAATTTTTTAAATGTTTAATTAAATGATTATTTGATGGAATAAAGTAGAAACTAAATTTGGATTTATATAAATCTAAAAATCGTGAAAAGTTATTTTTATTAAAAATATAAAAGAAGATAATATTGAAAGGTATATTAAACAATAAATCATTACCAAATTATATTTGTTTCTCTAAATAAAAAATTAGATTTTTTAGAACATAATATAGCCTCACCAAACCCATTTTTAGTATCCCAATTTTAGAATATTTCCTATGAACATTAAAAATTAGTTTTGGGTGTTCAAGACATGTTCAAAAATAATAAAAATAATTTTTATCATGTTTCGTATTCTCTCTATACAAGAAATGAATTCACCATGTTTCTAAAAGTAGTTTTAGATTTATCTTCAAAACAATAAACAGATGTTTTGAATAATAAAAAATCCAACTAATTTGAAAAATTTATATATCAACATTTTCTTAATAGGTGGAAAATATTGAGTAATACACACCGATAATTGGATTATTACTAAATATAGAAAAATAGATTGTATCCAGTGAATTCAATGTATCGTTGAGGTTTATATTTTTACGGTTCATCCTTCACGATCCTTTTGACATTGACACGTTTTTATTCTAATAATACCATAAATACTAAAAGAATAACAATATTCAGTATTTTAAAATGTAAAAATAACAATAAAGTTGAAAATTATGTGATGTAAACAAATACACTTAAATTTAAATTATAAGGGAAGGATAAAAATTTATGGAATCAAGTAATAATAAATGACTGACCAAAAAAATTTCAATTTCTATCAACAAAGGCTATGAAAAATTGAGTTCGAAACAAAAAAAAATTCAACTAGTACCCCAATGGCTCTAACCCAAGGCTTACACATATAATGTGACATTTGTGTTAAAAAATTCAATGAAAAAAATCTAAATATATGAATAATTATTTTGTTTGTGAGTATGTTAGAGAAACTGGAGATAAAAAATGATATCAAAAAAGAATAGTTAAGTAGCCTTATTTTCACTTTTTCTGTAATTGAGGTAGAATTTTCTCCATATACATTGAAATATTTCTACAAATAAATAAAGAATTCACACTTCTTTTATCCACATATTCCCTTGTTAGATAATAAATATCAACTATGATTAATTTTAGCTTTTCTATAATAATAGGAAATTAAATTATTTTTCCATGTTATTATAGATAGAATAAATACAAATAAGGAAAAAGTTTCATAAAAAACCTATTATTTTTTAGTAACCCAACCAAAATTTATATGAAAAAAAACACCATAAAGAAAAATTAACCTCGAGGGTATTGAAGGACCATAACACAATAGGTATGAACACTAAATATTCCATAATATATCATATAAATCTTGTAATTTCATATTAGTTCTACAGATCTTATATTATATTAGAACCAAAATATATAAATATAAAATGAAATTTTAGTTCAGATTCGATATTGATTAAGATACATTATTTTCATATTACATATTCTTGTTTTAACAAAAATGTTTCCTATACAATAAATTATTATATTATTTATCCACTATGATTACAATCATAAAGTGATTTACAACTTATTATTTTCTAAATGAAATTAAAAAATATATTTTTTAAAATATTTATCAGAAATGATAAATGTTGTAAAAATCATTGAATAAATTATGTATCATATAAAAAAATAGGTGACTAAAAACACTTATTGACAAATTATTGTAGCACTTACCACTCATGATAAAAGTTAAAGGTTATTTTATCCAATATTGTTTTTTGAAATTAATTTCTAAGTGGTTTATCTTTCATATTGAATAGAAAGGATTTTTTTCAAATTGAAATTCGTGTCTGTTATTTTTAATAAAAAACAATTAAAATAAAAATTAAAATAAATATATCTACAATAATATTTAAATGAATAAAAAATTTGTTTCATAAAATTGTATAATAATAAATTTTAATAGGATTTTATAATATTAAAACTGGGTTATTATTAATGATTATCGTAATAGTTGAGTATTAGGAGAATGTATATATTGTTTGTATACATTGTTTCATTATTAAAATTATTAAGGAAAAAACTAAAAATATGAAATTGACATCATTTAGATATATAGAATAATGCAATTTTATAACAAAATAATTTTATTATGTTGAATTGTAATTGATTGTAGGAAGAAAAAAAATATATTGTCAATTAAAATAAAATATTTTTTATTTTAAAATATTGATATTCATAACATAAAAACCGATTTAATTGTGATATTCTATGATATATATTATATATATATAAGTTGGATAATAAAGAACACTTTTTGAAAAATATTGAATTTTTAGGATCATCTAATAAATAAATATAGAAACGTTATTTCATATATACTACGAATAGTTTAATTAAAATTTGAGATTAATATATTAGGGGATAGCTAAGAAGAATTTCTTATGAATATATTAACAAAATTTCAGTATGATAAAAAATTATTGAAATGTACTTGTTTTATTGGCTAAATTTAATGAAATTAATACAAATGGATATGAAATGAATTTATTCATTTAAAATGAAGGGATATTTTATATAATAGAAATTGAAATGAGATAATTTTAAAAAACACCATTGAATATGTTTTCCTTTTACCAAAACAATTAAAATGAATGAGAAGTTGAAAAAACACTACTTTTTTCTTCCCATTTTATTCATCAATGTTATGGATCTACAACTATGTTTCATATTATTGAAACCAAGAATCAGGATCCTTGGTATCTCTAAGACAACTTAAGAATGATAGAAAATAAATTTATATTACTAAAATAGAGGAAAAGTGTATTAATAAAATTGAACTTTTTCATGAATAAACTAAAGAATCTAATATTCAAATATAATTTCAAACGGAATTATTTTATCAAAAGTTCCAAAAAATATGATACTAAGCAAAGAGAGAATATAAAAAATTATGAAATAATAATATAGGGAAATATTTTTCATATAGATGGTGAACACCATAGAAATGGGGTGCTTGTTAGAAGAAGTTCAACCATATGATGTCAAAAATAAAAAATTCTGAGGTGATACAATTCAGACATAATTTTTGTCAAATACCATTGACACACCAAATAAGGATTATTTGGTAAATGAATGTCTTTTTCGTGGGAGAAAAACAATCTTCAAAAAAGCATATCTACGTTTCATTAGAACTATAATTGAATAGTTCCAGAAATGAAAGTACTAGGTATTAATGTATTATGAATGAAAGTGAAGATACATGAATATTTATGTATGCTATCAACATGAAAGGATGAATCCTTTAATATGGAACATGACATGATAAATCCTCACAGAAAAGGAGAATACAATTTATATTATGGAAACATACGAGTGTCCATGTGTTACTTAATAAAAGGAATGAACCACCAAATTCTTATGCCATGATGTTGTTGATTATTGAAGGAACACCAATTTTTCCATTATGATGATATTCCAAGAAGGTGTGTTTTTTACTATATTAGGAACAATTCTTGTCAACATAACATTTGTAAAACATAATCATGAATCCATATGCATGAAGAGAGGTTATTGGAGGAAAGATGTAAGGTGACAAAAGTGGGGATACAGAATAGAGGAAAGAATGGTGAGTTAGAGGTGGAGATAGAGGATATTCCAGAATGAAATTTTAGGGCATCTCGGGAGGAAGAATCTTGAATGGATAGGGAAGAAAATAATCAGAGGGAAATTGTGAATGAAGAATTTTAAACATGAAAATTGAGTTATTTTTTATTATTAATGGAATTATAATAAGTAATTTAATTGGATTTTTATTTTGAATTATTTTATAAATCCAATGATTAATTAACACAATATAAAATAAATAGAAATATATTTATGAAATTATTAACTACATATTTTTAAATAAAAGTAATTTTCTATGCATATAATTATGCTAAATCATAGAAATTATTGATATTATACATATTTAATATATATATATATATATATATATTAAATTAATAGTTGTATTAATTTTATTTTAGTATTAAACTTATGTAATTAAAAAATGATCATCACTTTTATTTATTATTATTAGCCTCATTAAATAATGAAAATTATTTAATTCCAATTATCATTAGTTGTAATAAGTGATTAATATTTTTCATCATATCATAATTAATGTTTTTATATAATTACCATAACAATTCTCATAAACCTTATAATTTGTATTTTTCTATAAACATGCAAATTATGTACAATTTATTTTGCAGTGTTTATACTTATATATTATATGGTATCAATGAAAATTCATAATGAGAATGTATGTAAATAATATATTGATGTGTTTTCTTTTAAAAATATTATAGAAATATTAATGTGCTGAATCGATCTAGAGGCCAAAATATTTTGTGGTTTAAATTTTCACTACAAATTGTCTTCATAAAAAAACTATAATTTTTTGTTTTGGATTTTTATCGTTTAACATATTTTCATAAAATGATTTTGAATTTATATATATTTAAAATATATTTTTAGGACTATAAATTAAAATTTATTTGTAAATATTTGAACATATTTTTTATTTGAATATTTTTTTGTACTTATTTATATCAATTTTTTATTTTATATTTTTAATGTAAATTTTCAATTGTTTTTTAATTAAGTTTGTAATTATTATTTCTGAAATATAAATAAAAACTATTATTATTACATGGTTTATGAAAATAAATATGTAATGATAATAAGGTAAAATATTTCCAACACTAATAACAAATTTATTAATTATAAAAATGATTGATGGTTTGTTAATTATTTATATAATTTTTTCATAATTTAATGAATACAGTTAAAAAATATATTTGAATGCATATTTAAAAATTATTGATGTTATAATGTTTTCAAAAAATAGTAGTAAACTATAGAAATAAAAAAATTACTATATGGATAATCAATCTATTATCTATTTTTAAATGTTTTATAATTTGTTATAATTTGTGAAAAAATTTATGTGCAATACAACAACAAAATGATAAGTGAATAATATTGTTGTTCAGAAAACAATGTCAATCCCAATTTTTTATTTATTTCTCATACAGTGGATAATTTCTTTAACTAGGAATAGAATTATCACCAATATAATGAGTATTCCAAAACAGGTGAACCTGAGATGATTCTGGTCTTTAAAAAGAGAACTTCCACTACCTTTATGCTAGTGCATGACCGATCAATCTTTCATGGTCAGTAAATATATAATACCCCAGCCTTCTACCCAAATGAATGCTCCACCAACCACTGACCCTCTCCACAATGTTAAATTGTCCAAATTCTTCCACCTTTCAATCATCCGCAACCTACAAGAATATCTCAGAAATCAATGCTTTCATTACCCTAGAGCTACCATAAGCCTTAATTTAATCCTCCACTAGAAATTTCAATTACAATATATCTCACCTAATCCATCACCATACCACTTGAATAATTTTCAATGTATCATGCCCAACACCATTGACCCATCGAACATGAGAAAACCTACCATAGAAGACAACCAACTATTCTTGAACATTTTGAATGAGGAACAAACAAAGATAAGCAGAAGATGAAACATCTCCTCGATGTCGAGCTCATCTAGTCAAAGGTGATACTTCCTAATATGTGATAGATGAAATAGGATTTTGAGAAATTCCTAGTGGCAGGGATGAGTCAAAATGTTTGATTGAAGATGAGTCACATGGATTGAGGATAATGGTCATTGATTATAGTGTATGATTCACCAATAATGAAATAGATAATCTCTAACTAACGGGTCCTAAAAATAATAGAAGGATAAGAAGATGGAAGACTGAAAATGCCTTAATAGAAAACCATGTTGGTCCAGAATGACCAAGAGGATGTCAAATATGAATCAAGATCTATGACAAATCAAGAACACTGATCAAGGATTTATTATGAACAATAATAGCTTGAGATGATGTTTTCATTGGATCAATATATGGAGTATCTATTTAAACATGGTAATATTGGATGTGTTTTAGACTCTAATCAAGACACGCCTAAACCTTGTTTAATTTAATAAAATTGGGATGAACATTGAAAAGATATTATGTGGACTCGATTTTTATGTGTATGAGTAGGTGTAGTTTGATAACATGAAAAAAGAATATTATGGGGGCCTCCATGATATTTGTCTCACTAGGTGCATGGGATAAGGAGGATGGACACAATATGTATGAGGAAATTCATATCTGACTAAATCATTATCCAACATGAAGTGCTTCTCATATATTTTCCCTAGTGCAATACCGATCGATGTAAAGTCGAGCTTCACTTTTATGCATCATAATGGGCTTGAGGGACTAGATCTTTATCATATATTTGTACACCATCATGTATCAAATACCTAACCATTCCACCACATTTACAACACATCCCTAAACCCATTATACTTGGTATTACAAATCCATACTGTAACAACCCAATGTTTCATTAATGGAAAATCTCTCTTGATCCAGTTAATTGTCTCTTTATAAAAAAATGTTTTTATAAGATGTCAACTTCTTTGGTTTTATGATATGAGTTGTGACTGTTACTTTTATTGCCATTGAACAGTGATCACATGATTAGTATAAATATAAGGCTTTAACGAACCCAATTTTTACTCAGACAAAGGAAGCGATGGCGTCATCCAGTAGAGTTTCCCCACATGAAGCCCCTTTTTTAGAGCTCATAAAAGAGGTGACATCCTTGGTCTTCTCCCTTGACCACGCCCAAGATGAGATTCATTATGTCAAGATCGAACATGACCGTCTACGGGAAAAGTGGAAGTTGATTGAAATTACCACTCGAGCGATGTTATCCGAGCCACGCCAAGAGTCTGTCACCATCGCACACCTTACCCTTAGGTCATATGTGGCTGTTTTAAGAGGTTATGTAACAAATAAGTAGTACTATGTTCATGTACATTAATTTTGTATATAATAATGAATATAATTTCTAGTCATTTTTGATACATTGTAATTAGTTTTTAAAGTTTAAATGGTGTTTTTAGTTATTATTTAATTAAGAAATATATTTTATAAAATTAAGGGATTTTTTAAATAAATAATGTTTTAATAAAATAATAATATTTTTATTAAATTAATTAAATATAAATGATCTTATAATTTTATGAATGCAATTAAAATGTTATATTAAGGCTTGAAAGCCATTTCTGTCAAAACCCGTGAATTTTCGATAAATGTTGGTTTTTATTTTAAAAGTGAAAATTAACATATCTAGAAATTTTTTTAGATAAAATAAATTTCATCACTGGAATTAGGATGTCAAAATTATCCAACTGTGATTTTTTCATAATTTTTTGAGACAATCAAATTTTTGGGTAAAAATTAATTATCATTTAAATATATAATGTGTTTTATGACATCATAATGACCTAATCGTGATGTAATAAAATACTATAATCCTTATGTTCGGCCAATATATGTGTTACCATTAAAATGAAGTGATTTTGGGTTTGTTTGACTTACTTTTCAAAGCTTTAATGAACCCCTCAAGACTTATTCAACAATTTTCCTTTTTAAATTAATTTCCATGGGAGTGTGACTCACCTCCACATAAGCAAACTTATTATTTTAATAAGTTCGGACCTTGGCATTGTAAAATATTGTTTTCCTATTTCCTTTTCCAGAAACCATGGGCAAAAACAATTGGATGGTTTGTGGTTTGGATTAGTTTAATATAAGGGGTCCCAATCCTAAATAATAATGAATTCTCTCACCTTTCCTATATAAACCCACCCATGCTCCCACTTCCTCCTCACTAAAATCTTTTGGAGTTCATCCAACCTCTTACCTACTCTCTCTAGAATCCTCCCAAGGTGACCCAAGCTCCCAAGAAGCCTCTCAGAAGCCTCTCTCTATCCTTTGGAAGCACACTTCCAAGTAAGGATTTTTTCTTCCTTTCTCATTTTTGTCAATTTTAATTAAGTTGTATTGCCATTTAAATATCAATTATGAATGTTGGGGTATGGTTTTGCACATCCCCCATACTACCCTCTTAGTGTTTGAATGATGGGAGACCACTTTCTCTCTCATTAAATGACTCCCATGTACACCCGTTACTAAGCCGAAATTCTGAAAGGAACTTCTCTCTCTTCTTTTACATTCAAGCAATACTTTTGTATCATGAATATAAATTCGTTTTCAATTGTTGGTACATGTATCTATATGACCTAATTACTGTACATTACATTTAAATATGATGAGTAACCCCTTTCTCTCCCATAAACCATTTTTATGAATTCTTATGTCACGCCGTTACGCTGCCGAAATCACACCGATTTTCTATGCCAATGTCATTGTGTAGTGAATACCATGCCCATTTCTCCATCAAGGGTATTCAACTATATGCACATTTACTTATTGATTATATAGTTTCATGTATGAATTCCACATTTTTTTATCGTGGAATAAATGATTATGTTTTATGAATCCATGTTTTATGATCTATGTGGCACACTTATACAAGAAATGAAATGTTTAAGAAGGGTGCGCCCTTATAGCACTCCAATGCATTGGGTAAAGTAGAGTATCATGATACTTCATGTGAAATGAGTTTTGACTCATGATAATTCATGTGAAATGAGGGATTACTCATGCATCATGTGCAATGAGGGTTTACTCATGATCCATGTGCAATGAGCCTTGGCTCATGCTAATTCAATTTTAAGTGTTGTTGCCACATTTCAATGTTATGATAATCATGCTTTATCATGCCTTTATGTTCATGTTTCTTTTTATTCTCTATTGATATTCCTATTGTCTAACATGTATTGCACTCCTCATGTTATTCCATGTGTACTCTCTTACTGGGCTTTATAGCTCACCCTTTTCTTATGCATGTCCTCAGGTTATCCCATGCAATGCTAAGTACGAGAGAATTTAGTGGACATGTAAATGAAGATTTCAATAAAGATGTTTTATTTAATGGTTTAAGTTTTTATGTAATTATCCTAAGCCCCAAAGACACTAAAACTCTCGATCTTCTTTGTTGTATCAAGTGAAGTTTTATGTAATGAATCATGATTATGTTGCAATAAAAAGATGGGTTGTCATAGTTGGTATCAGAGGATAAGATTAGTTATTTTTGGGATTAGAAAAACCCTAGTAAATCCTTAGATACAAGAATAATTATAATAAAAACATCCCTAAGATTTGGTTAATACTAAGTAAGTGGTTTATCAAACAAATACATCCTTGTCTGGATATGAGCAGGTAGAGGCGGCTCTGGAACAAATGTATCCTAGTGGTAAAACCCGAAAACACCGCTTTGAGCTAGACTCGAACGGGAACTGGTGCACGAAAATGGGCCTTGCTGCACTCTTGGTTATGACACTCCCGGGGGATATGTTTTGATAAATTCACAATCTTGGTATGAACCCTTATTAAGGGAAAAATGCACCTAAGAATATATGTCAGAAAGTAGGTCATGAAAAGCCTAGATTGAATCTTATAGACTCATGAGTTAAAGAAATTAAAGTTTATTTATAAGTCATCAACTTTTGTCTTTGGATTACCCTTTATGTGTTACCCCAAATTTTTCTTTTATTCCAGACAATGTCCGCTAATAGGAGGACTTGGGATAACAATCGTTTTGTAGATCAGTGTGATGATTGTACTAATGAGATGCCCAATCCAATGGGAGCGGGAATCATGAATTTTGTCATGCTTATCTCTCAGCTAACTCTTGTTTTGAATATAAACACGGGTCAAGAGGAACCTTCAACCCCCCCTAAGAAAGATCAAGTCACAATCAAGATCTTCATGAGACAAAGGCCTCCTAATTTTAGTGGATCATCTGATCCCACGATCGCTGAACAATGGATCAACTCCACTGAAAAGATATTCTCCATCCTCAAATGTTCTGAACAAGAGAAGGTTATCCTGGAGGCTTATCATATGGATGATGAAGCTGATCAATGGTGGACGTTGATCAAAAATACGAAGCCTGAGGAGGAGATCGAGGCTTTGGAATGGAAGGAATTACAGAAGATGTTTTTCGATAAATATTTTCCGTGCACCCTCCGTCTTAAGATGGAAAGGGACTTCTTTTCCCTCAAGAAAAAAGATGAAGAATCTTGTGGGAGTGTACAAGTAAAACTTCACAAGACTTGCACGATACACTTCAGGCATTGTCGTTACCCCCGAATTCAAGGTTGACCACTTCTTTGGTGGGCTGAATCCTAGCTTGCGGAAAGCATTAGTGATCCGTGACTTCGACAGCTATGTGGAAATTGTCCGATGTGCCCTAAAGGTCGAAATGGAGATCGGAGAATCACAGGGGTATCATGGGGACAAGAAGTGTAAGGTGGAATTCAATTATGGTGGTCCGATAGATAAATCCAACGGCGCTAAGAAGTTCTATCACCCCACTTGCCAAAAGTGCGGAAAGAAGCACCCTGGAAATTTCCTTAAGGGGATGAGAAAATGCTTTAGGTGTGGAAGAGAAGGGCACCTAGCTATTAACTATCGGCAAGAAGGACCCGCGACTGCGACAGAGGAGAGGAACGCTCCTTTAGAACCTCAACACGTTGTTCAATGATACAAATTCAAAGAACCAGGTCATTTTGCAAATCAGTGCTCTAATCCAAGGGTTATTGGAGGCAACCAACATCCTCCAAGACAACAAGGAAGATCTTTTGCCATCAATTATGCCGAAGTGAACCCCGACAATAAGGTGGTGACAAGTACGATAGTTATTCATTCAAGAATAGCAAACATACTTTTTGATTCAGGTTCTACTCATTCTTTTATATCTCGAATGATTAGAAGAACAATTCCAACACCACCACAAATCATGGAAGGAAAGATATCGGTGAGTACGACAAATGGGGAAATCATTATATCCCATGAATATAAGTCCTCCACTGTTATAATATGTGGATTGAATTTCCCGGTGAACCTCTTCATACTCCCTTTGGTGGAAGTTGATGAAATTCTTGGCATGGATTGGATTTCCTTATATAGAGCCAACATAAATTGTCGGGAGAGGGAAATCACACTCTATATGGGGAATCGACCCCCGATTCTTTACAAGTGTTAGGAGGAAGATGAATCTACTTTATCTCCATAATCCCAAGAATGGATGTTACTAGCCTATGAGCACACGTATCTAGCTCAGATGATTGAGTCCAAGGAAGAAACCATCCTTGAAGAAATGCCTATTGTGAGGGAATTCGGTGAAGTGTTTCCCGAGGAACTGCCTGGTCATCCTCCAAGAAGAAATGTTGAGTTCTCAATTGAACTTATACCTAGGGCGCTACCAATATCCAAGACTCCATATAGAATGTTTGTTGTTGAGATTGAAGAGCTGGAGAAACAACTACAGGAGAATATGGATAAATGGTTTATACTCCCAAGTGCTTCACCATGGGGTGCACCATTCCTCTTCGTCAAGATGAAGGATGGATCAATTCGGCTTTGCATCGATTATCGTGAACTTAACAAAATCATGATAAAGAACAAGTATCCACTCCCATGAATTGATGACTTGTTCGATCTGTTGCGTGGAGCACAATACTTCTCCATGGTGGACTTGCGGTCGGGATATTATCAAGTAAGGGTGAAGAAGGAAGTTATCCCCAAGACTGCTTTTCATACAAGGTACGGGCACTATGAATTCATAGTAATGCCGTTGGGACTCACCAATGCTCCTCCAATATTTATGGACTTGATTAATTGAGTCTTTAGAGATTACCTTGACAAATTTGTGGTAGTCTTTATAGATTATATTCTAATATACTCCAAAACCAAGGAGGACCGTGAGGAGAATTTAAGAACTGTACTAGAGGCTTTGTGTAAGGAGAACCTCTATGAAAAGTACAGAAAGTGTGAGTTCTGGTTGAAGGAGGTCTCATTCATGGGCCATATCATAACAAGCAATGGGATATCTGTGGATCCCTCCAAAACAGCTACAATTGAGGGATGGCCGAGTCCAACATCGGTAACCAATATCCGTAGCTTCTTGGGGTTAGCTGGATATTATCAACGATTTGTGAGAAAATATATCACGATTGTGCAACCCTCTTACCAAGATAACTTGAAAGGGAGTAATGTTTTCTTGGAGTGATGAATGCGAAGAAATCTTCAAAGAGTTGAAAAGGAGGCTTATCACTACACCTGTGATCACTTTACCGACAAGTGGGGAGCTTTTTGTGGTATTCAATGATGATTCAAAGAAGGTCTTAGGCTGTGTACTGATTCATAATGATAAAGTGATATCCTATGCCTCAATCAGTTGAAAATCAATGAGCGAAACTATCCAGCACATGGTCTGGAGTTGGCAGTTGTGATCTTTTCCTTGAAAATCTGGCGGCATTATCTCTATGGAGTGAAATGTGAGATATATACTGACCACAAGAGTCTTAAATATATATTCACACAGAAAGAGCTTAATATGCACCAGATAAGATGGATAGATCTCATCAAGGATTATGACTGTTCAATACATTACCACCCTGGGAAAGCAAACATGGTAGAGGATGCCCTAAGTAGAAAGGATCCTGCCATTCTATCAAAGATGAGAATTGAGAAGGATCCAATCTTCTTAGACTTGATGAAGATGGATGTGGGAATCATAAAGAAGGGAATATCATAAATCCTTTCACAAATTATTGCTCAACCATCTCTTTTGGAAAGGATAAAAGATGCTCAAAAAGATGATGTGGGAATTCAAGAAAAAGTGTAAGCTATCAAAAAGGGTAAATCCTCGGAGTTTAATGTTAATGAAGAAGGAATTGTGCGATTTGGGAAAAGACTATGTGTTCCATAATGTCCGGAGCTGAAGAAGGAACTTTCGGATGATGCACATAGTTCAAATTTCTCTATTCACCCAGGGAGCAGAAAGGTGTATCAAGATCTCCGAGAAAACTTTTGGTGGGATAATATGAAGAACGAGATTGCAGAATATACATCAAAGTGCCTGGTGTGTCAGAAAGTGAAGGCATAGAGGCAGAAGTCTAAGGGGATGATGCAACCATTGCCCATACCAGAATGGAAATGGGAGAACATCACTATGGACTTTGTCACCGGACTTCCGAGGACATCCAAAGGCAACAATGCAATCTGGGTTGTTGTGGATTGTCTTACAAAGACTACACACTTCATTGCTATTCGGGAGGATTTCTCATTGGATCAACTGGCACATATATATATTAGGGAAGTGGTAAGGTTGCATGGAGTACCACTGTCTATTGTGTCTGATCGAGATCCATGATTCGCCTCTAAGTTTTGGAAGAGTCTTCAACATGCTCTGAATACTGAACTAAACTTCATTACGACCTATCATCCTCAAACTGATGGCCAATCCGAGCGGACTATCTAAACACTTGAGGATATGTTGAGAGCGTGCTCAATGGACTTTAAAGGAGGATGGGATCAACATCTTCCTCTGGTTGTGTTCTCTTATAATAACAGTTTCCACTCGAGCATCCAAATGGCACCATATGAAGCCCAGTATGGGAAAAGGTGCATAACACCGACATGTTGGGATGAGGTCGGTGAACGTAAGATGCTTGGACCAGAAATGGTCGAAGAAATGGTGGATAAGGTGAAAACCATTTAGCAGCATATCAAGGCAGCCCAGAGTCGACAGAAGAGTTATGCAGATTATCGTCGACGAGACCTCGAGTTTATAGTTGGATACATGGTGTTTTTACGCATATCTCCATGGAAGAAGGTCATGAGGTTTGGAATGAAAGGGAAGTTAAGTCCAAGGTACATCGGCCCCTTCGAGATTCTTGATCGTGTTGGGGATGTGGCCTATCGACTTGCACTTCCACCTACTATGGTCAAGGTGCATGATTTCTTTCATGTATCCCTCCAAAGGAAGTACATACCAGACCCTTCACATGTACTCTCTTCCGAGGTTGTACAATTCGAAGATGATCTTTCTTATGAGGAGAAACCAGTGAAGATATTAGACCCTAGATAAAATGTTCTATGAAATAAGACAATGCCCCTTGTTAAGGTGTTGTGGAGAAACCATAAGTTTGAAGAAGCGACTTGGGAGTCGGAGGATATGATGAAGCTGAATTACCCACATTTGTTTTAGTGGGGGAAAAGGAAAATTTCGAGGGCGAAATTTCTTAAGGGGGGAATATTGTAATGACCCAAAGTTTCATTAATGGATAATCCCTCTTGATCCAGTTAATTGTCTGTTAAAAAAAATTGTTTTTATAAGATGTCAACTTCATTGGTTTTATGATAAGAGTTGTGACCGTTACTTTTACAGCTGTTGAACAGTGATCACATGATTAGTATAAATATAAGGCTTTAACGAACCCAATGTTTACTCAGACAAAGGATGTGAAGGCCTCATACAGTAGAATTGCTCCATAAAGAAGCCCATTTGTCAGTGCTCGGAAAAGTGGTGGCATCCATGGTCTACACCCTTGACCAAGCCCATGCTGAGCTTCATTATGTCAAGCTCGAACGTGACTTTCTACGAGAAAAGTGGAAGTTGATTGAAATTACCACTCGAGCGATGTTATCTGAGCCACCCCAAGAGTGTGTCACCATCAAACACCTTACCCGTAGGTCTTATGCGGCTGTTTTAAGGGGTTATGTAACAAATAAGTAGTACTATGTTCATGTACATTATTTTTGTATATAATAATGAATATAATTTCTAGTCATTTTTGATACATTGTAAATAGTTTTTAAAGTACAAATGGTGTTATTATTTATTATTTAATTATGAAATCTATTTTTTTTAATTAAAGGATTTTTGAATTAAATAATATTTTAATAAAATAATAATATATTTGTTAATTAATTAAATATAAATGATCTTATACATTTTTGAATGCAATAAAAATGTTATATTAAGGTTTGAAATCCATTTCTGTCAAAACCCGTGAATTTTTGATAAATGTTGGTTTTTATTTTAAAAGTGAAAATTTACATATTTAGAATTTTTTTAGATAAGATAAATTTCATTTCTGGAATCAGGACATCGAAATTATCCAACGGTGAATTTTTCATAATTTTCTGAGACAGTCAAATTTTTGGGTAAAAATTAAATACCGTTTAAGTATATAATGTGTTTTATGACATCATAATGACCCAATGGTGATGTAATAAAATACTATAATCCTTATGTTCGGCCAATATATGTTTTACCATTAAAATAATGTGATTTTGGGTTTGTTTGACTTACTTTTCAAAGCATTAATGAACCCCTCAAGACTTATTCAACACTTTTCCTTTTTAAATTAATTTCCATGGGAGTGTGACTCACCTCCACATAAGCAACTTTATTATTTTAATAAGTTCGGAAGTTGGCCTTATAAAATATTGTTTTCCTATTTCCTTTTCCAGAAACCATGGGCAAAAACCATGGGATGGTTTGTGGTTTGTATTAGTTTAATATAAGGGGTCCCAAACCTAAAAAATAATGAATTATCTCACCTTTTCTATATAAACCCACCCAAGCTCCCACATCCTCCTCCCCAAAATCCTTTGAAGTTCATCCAACCTCTTCCCTACTCTCTCTATAATCCTCCCAAGGTTCCCCAATCTCCCAAGAAGCCTCTCACAAGCCTCTCTCTAGCCAATGGAAGCACACTTCCGTGTTAGGGGTTTTTCTTCATTTCTCATTTTTGTTAATTTTCTTTAAGTTGTATTGCCATTTTAATTTAAATTATTAATGTTGGGGTATGGTTTCACACCTCCCCCATACTTCCCTCTTATTTTTTGAATGATGGGAGACCCCTTTCTCTCTCATTAAATGCCTCCCATGTACACCCGTTACTTTGCCGAAATTCTGAAAGGAACTTCTCTCTCTTCTTTTACATTCAAGCAATACTTTTGTATCATGAATCTAAATTACTTTTCAATTATTTGGACATGTATCTATATGACCTACTTACTGTCCATTACATGTAAATATGATGAGAAACCAATTTTTCTCTCATCAACCATTTTTATTAATTCTTATGTCACGCCCTTACGCTGCCGAAATCGCACCGATTTTCTAAGCCAATGTCATTGTGTAGTGAATACCATGTCCATTTCCCCATCAAGGGTATTCACCATTATGAACATTTAATTATTGATTATAAAGTTTCATGTATTAATTCAACATTCCTTTATCGTGGAATAAATGATTATGTTTTATGAATCCATGTTTTATGATCCATGTGGCACACTTATGCATGAAATGAAATGTTTAAGAAGGGTGCACCCTTATAGTGCTCTAATGTATTGGGTAAAGTATAGTCTCATGATATGTCATGTACAATGAGTGTTGAATCATGCTAATTCAAGTGAAATGAGGGTTTACTCATGCTTCATGTGCAATGAGGGTTTACTCATTCTCCATTTGCAATGAGCCCTGGCTCATGCTAATTCAATGTTTAGTATTGTGGCCACATTTCCATGTTATGATTATCATGCTTTATCATTACTTTATGTTCATGTTTATTTTATGCTCTATTGATATGCATATTGTCTAACATGTATACTACTCCTCATGTTATTCCATGTGTACTCCCTTACTGGGCTTTATATCTCACCCTTTTCATATGCATGTCCTCAGGTTATCCAATGCAATGCTAAGTACGAGGGAATGTAGTGGTCATGTAAAGGAAGTTTTCAATTAAGATGTTGTATTTCATGTTGTATGTTTTTATGTAATGATCCTAAGCCACAAAGACACTAAACCTCTGTATCATCTTTGTTGTATCAAGTGATGTTTTATGTAATGAATCTTGTTTAAGTTGTAATAAAAAGCAGGGATGTCATACATACTCCCAAGTCCTTAACCAGACCTAGTTTAGGAAATAACATCAAAAAATAAATCCCATAAAAAAACTTTGGCTCAAAATATAATCCTAATGGAATAATCCTATAACACATTTTCTTAAAATACATCCCAACAAGTATGTGAGATCTACATTACATATTCAAAGGTATATTAGAGGTAAAATAAAATTGTATGTAGATGCGTAAAGGTAGTACACGATCTACATAATCATAAAACCCAAAATTAGGTAGTTTTGAAATTATAACATGTGACATGAACTTGTCATATAAAATTAATGTGAGAAATATATTGGCTAATTAATTTTGGGTTTAGAAATTGATTTCCTATGTAATGGTAATATGGAAATCGGGGAGCTGTGTAAATATATGATATTATTCAAATAACTTTATAAATGTCATGTATGAATTACACTATCTATGTAAAGGTAATGATGTAGTTGAGAAAAATATTTATAATTAACATCAACTAATTATAGAAATTTTGTAATGGTGATTAGGTGATTTGTAATGGTATATTTAGATTTGAAGTAGTCAGATACAGGTAGTTAAATTCACTATGTTCACTTATATTTGTAAACATGGGTAATGATACAACATAAGAGTTGATTTGAATATGTATTATATCTATAAATTTTGACATGGTCAATCAAAGGTGACCTATTTTTTTGAAAGAGATGTGTATGATTCCCAATGATTAGATGGCATGATTCCAAATTACCCTAAGGATTCATTTATTTTTTCATTAAATTCATTCACACTAGGTTCACCAAATTAGATAACAATATATGTATTTATTTTTGGGATCCAAGAGTAGTTTCACAACAATTCACATTAGTGTACCATATCCACCTTTCATTAAAACAATGAATGATTCCTTCTTTCTAAAGGTAGGTAGTCATTTGGTTATTCAGACCCAATGACACTTAAGAACTCACATTGGTTAAAAGGATGATATGTTGGGTTCATCCCATCCATTTGTGGGGATTTTTTCCTATTTTGAGACACTTTTAATGATTTAAGGTTTTTTCATGATATCTTTCAAATCCTGTTAAATGACTGGTTACCCAAAAATATTTATTAGGTGTAAAACCTTTGTATTTCTAAAGGGGGTTCTGTTAATGATAACATTTTTATTTATCCATGTTTCATTATTAGTTTCCTCTTATTTAACTACAATGGAGAGATCATTATATTCTGAAACCATATAACTAGTAAATGCTCAGTTTATAGACTTTCTAGAATGAGATTGATGTTTCAAGAATAGGATTTATCCATTATATGGTGTACTACAATTATTCATATAATTGGGAATAAATTCCACAATGTTTTTTAGGACATGTAGTTTAGCATCATATAGAAATGACATATATGTGGGAACTTAAGAACTAGGTATAGAGCTTGGGCCTTGAGAACGAGTCCTATGTATCTTTCTTATAATATGAATCAGATTCATCATAGTTTGATTCTCCATCATGAAGTTTATGGGAGTGATACAACATTATGTCCCATGAGTGGTGTGGAATTAGGGTTTACTAATATGGTAATTGATTTAGGAAGTTACTTTATGTTGGATTCCATTTTATAGGTGATATTGTATCATGTCACTAAATCAAGACACACAATGTGTCTTCCTAGGATGTGGGAAATTCATTATGTGAGCTGTATGATCATTTAAAATCCCTAAGAACATGTGATTCACACTCATATTGAGAATCAATGGATAGAAAAAGATTAGATTAACTATGTATGGATATGGGAGTTACATGTTACAACATCCCTTAGACTGTGTTTAATATAGAGACTGGTCCATACAAATGTTTCCTATGAATCTTGTTATAGTATGAATCAAAGTCATGATAAAATAGATTGCTTCTTAGACCACTGGGGGATGTTGAATAATTATACAACCATATGAGAGTTTGGGTCCCATGGGTAAAAATTACTGTCATGTGAGTGGAAATACATTTAGTTGGATGCCCAATTAGAAATTAGGCATTAGGAAGGTCTCATATGTATCATGATTGTATTGGAGTCATATTCATCCTTATTTAAATATAGAGTATGTCAAAATGTGTCTACTGGATAAATTTATAATTTGAAAAGGTACTCTTTAGACATGAATAACATGAAAATTATGTCTTCAAGACATTACCTATTTGCCTATTCTACATTTCTTTAGCATTTATCAGGAAAGGATGACATGTCCTAGGGGGATTCCCCTGATTAAAGTAGACATTTCATTGGGTTTCTATGTGATTTTAATGACATGTCCGAAGGACAATGACCTATCCTGATGTACACATACAGGGTTCTTGTATTCTCAACATAGACATATCCAAGGATAGTGTGTGACCATGACTGACATTTTGGGAGGATATCTCACGATCTGAAATTAAATTATGTAGGTCCAAGCATGTATTGAATGACATGTATACGATACTTATCATGATTTGTTTATCATGTCTGGTGGACTTCACATGACATAGCTAGAATGTAAAGAGGACTTATAAAGGCACAATTGATATGTATTGCTACCATTACCTGATCTTACTGACATGTCCAAGGTATACAACAAGATTTGGTTGAAATGTCTTCATGTTATGGAATGATATGGATCACATGTATAAGGTACGTCTTTAGAAATGGTTGAAATATATGGGTATTGTGGAATTATCTGGATGAAATGTTTGGGGGATGTCACAAGGGTTGATTTACATGTTCAGGTGTAGCCGCATGATCTAGATAAAAATTATGGGGGAAATTTCAAGACATGGTTGACATTTCTTATTGTTGTCTCATGATATAGCTAACATATCATAGGTAATTGTGAGACTTGACTAACATGTTCAGGTGTTAAAGCATGATTAGGGTAGGTCTTGTGAATCACAAGAAGAAATCATAAGAAAATCATTGTATCCATCCATTCATATGTATTCTATCATTTTAGTATTTATTTATATCTATACCTCATATTTTAGCTATAATTGTCACATTTAGAAATCATGTGACTTATTTTTCATGGAGAAGTTCCATTATATAATCTGGATAGTTCACTAGTGGTCACATTGATGATAAATATGATGATCATGTGAATAAAATATTCATTCATTGTAATAACAAAGGTTATTCACTAGGTTTTACCTAGTTTAAGACAATTGTAATCATGTATATTTATGATCCTAGAAGTCCACTCTTCTGCACTACCGTGGGTGTGCCTTTCATTTGAATATATGTTTTCATTTTTTTTATGTTGAGTGGAGGATTTTATATGTATTTTCACTATAGTTTTATACTTCCATATATAGATCATATATCATAGATTTTGGATTGAGATAGTGGAGGGAGTATTGAATCATGCAGTTCATATGCTTCTGCAACGGGTCATCCGTGGTGCCATATCTATATCACATGAGAAGCAGTAACTGCAAGAACACATCATCATTGATTTATTATTTAGAGATTTTATAATTTCATTGGGTTTCAAAAAAATCATGTTAAAATTCCAATGATCCTTCATAAGTTTATAGTGACATGTCCTGGCGTCTTTTCATAACAACAACTCATATCAAAGTGGATTTTTCATGTTCAAGGTGGCTTGTCTGGGGACATTTGTGAGATCAAGTTATATTGTCAAAGGGACATCACATGATCAATGGTGAAATAAATATGCATGAAATCATGAATACTTTACCTTTTCAACACTATTTATTTATTTTATGAGACTTCCAAACCCTCACTAACCATGAAATAATCTAATATGAAATCGAACTGAATGCTCAGCCAAGCCAATGGCATAACTAAATCATGTTCTCGATCCCCAGGAGTTAGAAATTAGTGCTTGGGAAACAAACATCTCACATGGTAATGAATCTTCCAATATGAATCAACCATGAACAATCCACTAGAATTGAAAATCACATCATAAACAATATCCATAACCAAACGAAGTACAATTATCTGAAGATAACCAATTTAAACATTTAACAAAAATTCAAAACACCAAATAGTGGGACAAACTATACAACCAAGCCTCTGTGTTACAACTTTGGTCAATAACCTCATATCACCCCTATCGAAACCTTCCAAAAGACGAATCACTAGAAATGGGATCCACAATCCCCACAGTGAAATGAAATTCCTTTACATGGGGGTAAACATAAAACACTGTAAAAATACCCAAGGGTGCATCTTGGTTCTTGGAGAATTCCTATTAGGATTCCATCAAAATAGATTCCATGTTATAACATTATAATAAAAATCATAATTGAAATTTTTATGAAAAGGAAGGAAATATTTTCAAAGATATATTCATTGATAATTTTTAAAAAGTAAATAGGCTAACAAGATGAATGATAAGAATATAATCAAAAGATAAGCACATGAAATACCCATGCCACTATGTTTAGTAGGGTCATGTATCCTTGTACCTCAATGATAAAGACATTAAAAGTTGACTATATCCTAATGAACAAGCCACTAGAGGGGAATCACATCACAATGTCTAGTGGTATCCAATAATAATCATCATCATATGTTTAGTTAGTGTTGTAGTATCATTCCTTATAGGGGAACCAGTCCTGATACCCACTCATCCACATAGAATACTAGATGTAGTCTGACCAGCTAGATACCTAATATTACCTTATGATCAACTCCATTAACTATGTCATAAGAACCATCTCATACACTCAAACACTTTAAAAAATTGAAACACTCAATTAAGACAACCATTTCCAATAGAAATACCATTTCTTGAACCCTTATGCACGTCAAAATTCATTAGAAACATGATTCTGACCTCCCAGAAAACTTTTAGAATTAATTTTGAAAACAAATTAATAATACCAAAATCATCAAATAATTTAAATGCATGTAACCACCTACATTAAACATGAAGATATTTTAAAGCTGGTTGGAAACAACAATCACACCCAAGGGTGACCATATGAAGGCACTAACACTACACATCCATCAATATTTCACCCAAAGAAACAATATTGATAACAAACTAGGGAATTAAATCTATTGGAGAAACAGAAACCAAGGAATGAGAAATAAGGGACAGAGAACATGGATGCAAAAAAGAATGGGGGAGGCTTACTCAAGGATTTCATGAAGATCAATGACAAAAACACGAAAAGATTATGGTCCAAGAGAGATAACAGGAGGGAGAAATGAAAACCTAGGGGTATAGATATTGAATAGGGTGAGGGAATGTGGATTTGGGGTTAAAACCACATAAGGATGAATAGAAATTTCTACTCTATTACTGATCTAGAAGGCCAAACAATTTTCAAAATAGTGCACCAATAATGCGGTACCTCTGTCCAACTGTAAAAGAGGCTGCACAGTTTCTTGGGGAAGGCATCACCACCATTCAATTAGACTTACAAAAATCCATGGACATCATAATGATCCATTGAAGTAGGTGAATGGTTATCCTGAACACACATGTTCTAGGATATATGTATTAGGATGTTCCACTATCTAGGGAACACAGTTTCCACTAGGCTAAAGTATGGTTCAACTAATTATTTTCCAACCATAATCCACCTTTTTTATAACCATAATGTCTGCATTTTTCTCCGAAAACAACCATGATATGCTAGGGGTAAATATCGATAAAAAATTGAATAAAATAATACCTTCAAATAAACCAAAAAATGTCACAATTCTTCCCACCATGTTATATTTCCATCATAGTAAATTCAAATTGAATTCTAATTAGAGAACAAAAATGAGTACTACTACTCTACAAAATACTTATACTCCCATGCATTGTGTTATCCCTTATAGTGATATGAAAAATGGGACCAATGATATATACTTCCCCAAAATAATATTCTCTTGTGAATCCATAATCCCCACTAGTCAATCAAGCACATACACATCATCTTCCAACTCCAATTCCTCCAAATTCATCATTAGAGATAGTTCCAAATTTTACTAATTCAGTTTTGAGAAACAGAAAATTTCATGGATCGATGTTAACTGGGATTTCACAACTATCCATTATTCCTTGAAACAAAATCTCTCACTAATCTAAAAATGTTCCACATACCTCAGAATTAGCTTCCCTTTTATTCCAAGACGATGAAGAACCAAACAAGGGGACCGTTCAGAAACACCTAATTACAGATAGAGGATTCCTAGGATCAATGATTCTAATCGTCATAGGACTTATGGAGTCTATGAACTATTAAAAACCACTACATGATCACGGGAACCATTTCAGATGTTTCCTGCACCATTCTTGGCCCCATTAAGTATGTATCACCCACATCAATCTAGTAATGAGGTGACCTCCATAACCGACCATAAAACACCTTACATGGAGCCATTATTATTGAGGATTTTTTATATTTGATATATACTAATTTAGCCAATCCCAAAATTTTATCCCATGATCATTGGAAATCAATCCAACGAACCCATGGAATGTCTTCTTTTATCAAATTTTTCATCTTTGTCTCACCATCTATTTGAGGATGGTATATCGATCTAATTGTAACCTATGACTACATTTCCTTATGAATGAATTCCAAAAACCAAGTGGCAATGATGGAGTCCCTATTAGAGATAGTATTTTAATGTACACCATGATGTATCACTATATACTAAACATACAACCTACCCAAATAACCCCACTGGATGACACCTTATTTAGAATGAAATGGAATGATTTTTTTTTTCATATGGTGGATTAACACCTATATGAAATTCCATCCCCATGTTGAACAAGGAAATCAAATGATGAAACATATGGAGACATCTTCCCACTTCTAGATAATAATGTAAAATTCATGATGAAATCCATATGAAATATAGTGATCAACATTATCCTTAAGAAAATAATAACAAATGGATATAAAGTCATTTTTATACCACCTAGTACCTAGACACTAGTACCGATGACCGAAGTCAAAGAATATCTTGGTTAAACCATGAAGAATGACCCACCGATCTAATCATCCATACTATATCACCACCTTCCGTAACAAAAATGACACCACTACTAGGACCATGAAGAAAATAACTCTCTAATGAGACAATAACCTGTAAATTGAATACTCCCCACCATTTTAAAACATAGTACAATGCCGACACAACTCATCGATCATTTTTTATTCCTAAACTAACTCCATAACTGAGGGATCAAGCCAAACAATAGGCATGAATGTGCCTCCACTATTCTCTTTTTTTATAGTTGCATTTGGTAAAAAATAATTATCAATGTCCATTCAACACTAGACACTTTCATAGCGTACAATGGAACATTTTATATCAAGGAATCTACTATCACATTACCATTTCTTAGGATATAAATGAAATTGAAATCTAACAACTATTAGAACTCCAACCAATGATGTTGCCTCATATTCAAATCCTTGTTGGAGAAAATGGGGGATAATATCTTATGATCTGAGTATACAACAAACTTATCCCAAAATGGGTTGTGACAACATTTCATAAAGGCATGCATCACTATAGCTAAATCTAAGTCATGGGTTGGGATGTTTGTTTATATGGATAGAGCTGGAGAAAACCATACCCTACCATATTTTAATCCTACATCATCACACACCCCAGGACCATACCCGATTCATCAAAAAATACCATGTACCCATTATAATATTTTGATATGACCAAAATAGGGGCTATTGTCAAACACCACTTGAGTTATTAAAATGATGTTTTTATTAGGGTTTTCAATCCATACTTACACATTTTTGGGTATGTGAAGTAATGGATGATGAAATATGAGATAAATCACTAAAACCCCACATGAAATACCATTCCAGGACCAAAATTCTTTAGATTTAAAAAATGTTTTCTAGTTTCTCCCATGAAATCACAGATTCGGTTTTCTCAAGGTCTATTGAAAACACACATTTTTAGATCATAAGTCCCATAATCATTAAATAAATAATCCTTAAGGTACACTTGGAGATCATAACATAGAGACGATGATTTTTATGATTGACAAAAATGATCATGATGTATTAAAAATTAACTTCCTTCCTCTAAATGTTAACCAACATATAATCCAAAAACACCAAGAGGACAAACTTTATGTACTGATAAAAAACTAGGTTTATAAGATTCATGAAGGACCTTAGAGAATTCGTCACCCTGAATAGCATGACAAGAATCTCGAAGTGGCCATACCTGATTCAAAAGGATATTTTGGAAAAATATATCTCCTTGAATCTAGCCTGATGAAACCTAAAATTCAAGTGGAACTTAAACAACCACCATTAACGGATGAGATTATTTTATAAGTCATCAATAATGGGAATGGGTTACTTGTCATTGACATTCACCTTGTTCAAATTTTAGTAATCAATTCACCTCAAAGAAGATCCATCTCCTCTCTTTGAAAACAAAACTAGAGTGGCCTACGATGAGATACTCTGGTGAATGAATCCCTTCGATTCCAGATCATTTAGTTGTCTCATTAATTTGCTAAACATTGTAGGGTCCATACAATATGAAGGAATGTATATATATTGTGTTCCTAGGGCCAAATCAATGGTGAACACCACATCAAACTTTTTAGTAAACAATGATAAATCATCCTGAAACACCTCTTTGAATTCATCCACCATAAGAGGTAATCCATCCTCACAACCTCTATCATCATCTTTTGAAATGACTGATGAGATCGGGAAAAAATGATTTCCCAACTTCAAAGGTTATGGTATTTCACCTCATAAATGTGGACCGAATTATCATGAAGAACCTGATTAATTTCATCAGGTTTCACAAAAAATACTCATCAAGGATAAAAATAGATGATTGGTTTATAATGAACCATACAATCCATATCATGGATCAAAAAAGGGTCCATTCGGATGACTAAGAAATCCCATTCCAATTCCACCCGGACAAGAAAGGGTATGTTATGGAAATCCAAGTTCCTTATCCATTTTCTACCAAATAGGCATCCCCAATTTAATTTCATATGGCATATGATTAGTGGTAAATTTCCTAAATTACATTACATAGATAGAAATAAAATAATTAAAATAACCTTTTATCAAATAAGGAAACAACTAAGGATGAGGTAATGAAAATAGTATGTCAAATGGTCATAGTGCATATATTTGATTCCAATAGCACTCAAACGATTTCATGAAGGTGACTGATCTATATCTGTATATAAAAATGACTACTGACCTATGACTCAACCTTACTCTCAAATTTAAATGTAGTATAACCGTCCCAACATTCCTAACCTCCAAATCAAGAACCCACTTAATTGGACGGTTCTGATGTAGTTTTCAACTCCATAGAGGCTATTGAACCAACGACTCCTCGGTATGGATGTGAAACATTTCAAAACCATTACAAGTTCTCTATAAGTCCACAGTGATGGAATGACCAAGGTGGGGATAGACACACTGACTTCACATTTCCTAGCCATCCAAAATAATTTGTTGGAATGATCCAAAAACTGAATCCACAAAAAAATATGAACATATAGGATGACCCGAGATACCACCTCCCCTCTATTCCTTTTTTTCTAATTTCCTCTTATATTAGATGAACCAACACATTCCTAATCTACTACTAAAGATACAACAGATAAACCAAATTTTTCATAAGTATTAATATCTACCATTCGGGCTTGTTGGACCACTTCATAATATGTCTTTAAATTAGACATGATAAACTTGGAAAAAATTTCTATTCGTATCCCAATTTCAATCAGTGGATCCTTTATCTACTCATTTGAAATTACATCTAGTGTAAAATAAACTATCATTTCAAATCATTTTTCGTACTCCAAGATAATATCATCCCCCTTGTTGAGATCTAGAATCTCCCAAGCACTGTCAAGGATGATTTTCATTGGATAATAATTCTCATTATAGATGACTTTGATGTCTCTATAGACCATTTTAATGCTCTTTAGTATATACCATTGATCCCCACCACATATGAAGAGGAACATCCAGCCAGAGTGAATCACATTTCACTTCGACTGCTTTAGGAGTATCAGGAATCCTAAAATTTCATTTAATATTTCCAATCCAATCCTCAACATCATAGGTGAAAATGAAAACCCGTAAGGATGGGTATTATTATATAGAATCACTTGAGACATGTAGTTTGATAGACGTAGCTCGACTTCCATAACGTGATCAAAACTATATCCTTCCCTTGGATCCAATTCTCAGACAAGCAGAACCATTGTTCTACTATTATCTAATCAATTTGTTAGGTATAATTCTCTCTTGCGTCTTCCTATAGTTTCAAATGGTGTCTATTGGGAGGCATAATTATACAACCATGAAAAAACTCAAGGAAGCCAACAGAAAACATCTAGAAATTTTGTATCACTAAATAAATTAAAACACCCATATGAATCAAAATAAAAAGCATAACATGCACAATAAAAACCCAAAACACTCCATCCCCACTCGATGTCTGCGCATAGTCTGCAGCCTATACATCCCACCTGGAGGAAACATCCAACAATAACAAAACATCCCATTGTAAACCAAGGCCTTTTATGATGTGTGTTATCTAGATACCCCACTCACAACCAAAACCTCAATCCTCGACAGTCCTAAATTTTTTCTTTCCAAAATCTCTAAATTAACATGATCAAATGAAAGGGAAAAACCTTATTAGATACCATATTTTCACAAATAAAATTGGACTTCCATCCAACCTGACACCTGACCTAGCCTGTGTAATGGATCAAAAGTCATTCCGAATCCTAATGGGATAGAAATAGTTTCAAGACATCAAACATCAAAACATGGATTGATTTTTTCCATAGTAATAAACCATGAAAAATCCACAAGATCAGAATATCACATCATAAACAATAACCCTAACCAAATGAATTTCAACAATCATAAGATATACAAGATAAATTTTGAACCAAAATAAGAATTACCAAAACTGGGGGGGGGGAACTATTCAAAAAATCCTCTGTGTAATAAAAGAGGTCAATAACCACTTCCCACCACCTCCACCACCATTGAAAAAGGAACCACTGTCAATATAATCCACCACCACAACCACCACTATAGAATGAGTTCCCTTTACATGGGACAATCTTAATAAGCTCTACATACACTCGAGGGGTGTATTTAGGGTTTGATCTAATGCCAAATAACATACTAAAAAATGTTGTTACATTATATAACATTATAATACAAATAAACATTCTTGTTTATATGAAATGGAAGGAAACATTTTAGAGGATACATGTTAAGATAATTTTAAAAAGAGTAACTCAATATGTCATCATGCAAAATATAAGCATAACATCACTTGAGAACCATGGTAAATACCTAAGCCACTAGTTTTAGTGGTGTCATAGGATCCTTGTACATTAGTGATAAAGAGATTCAATACCCATAATGTCTAAATTATTGAGTTTATAGAGGGGAATAAAATCCAAAGATCGGGTGCTCTCCAATTATCAAAAGCATATGATTATTTAGTCTTGTAGTTTCAATCCTCCTACGGGGAACCGTGACTCAGCACCATTGGTCTTCCTAGCATACTAAACCTAGTCTTCCCACATTGATACTAAGGATTCAATTTTTATGAGTTTTATTTCCTACGTCACAATAATTATCACTTACTATAAAAAACATAAATCATTTTATAAAAACAAAGAAAACAACCATTTCCAATAATAAAACCATTTCCAAACACTTATGAACACAAATATTCTTCCCAAACATGATTTTTACCACCCACACAACATGCATAAATAATTTTGAAAAACAAGTAAGTACACTAAAATCATCAAACAATGTTAATCAGTGGAACCACATTCCATTCACATGGAAACATCTAAAAATTGGGTAGAAATGATAACTACACCAAAGGGGGACCTTATAATGGAAAGAATAAACCACATCCATTAATATTTCACCCTAAGAAAGATGTTTAAAACCAGTATATGGGGAAGAAATCTACCGGCGAAAGGGATCCCATGAAAAAAGTATGAATATACCAATAATAATTAATAAAAAAATAATATAAACTTAATTGATTATTTCATGAGATTCAAAGGCCAAATCCACCAGGATATTGAGGTCCAATGGATCGAGGAGGTAAGGGGAGGTGCGCTAATTTCTATAAAGAATGAATGCAAAATGAAAAGGAGAATTTGGTTTATACTCATGTATGTCTAGAATAAGGATCTTGACACTTTTATTGACTTTGGATGTTTCATGGTTTGGTCGCATATTTTTCAAAATCACACACCAACAATGGGGATCCTCTATCTAAGAGGGAAAGTGATTTCATGATTTCCTAGGGAAGGGAACACACCCATGCCCCTAGCCATGGACATGATACATAGCCATTATATTAGGTTCATGATTAAATTGAATTCCCTTGATAAAGGATATGCATCATGGATAGTTCTACATTCCATGGAACATGATTTCCACAAGGGTGACATATGGTTTTCACTTACCGTGCCCTAGCCATGTGCCCAGTGATATTTGGCACAAAAGTCCTTATTTTTCTCAAAAAACACCCATGAAATCAAAGTATTAGATATATTAAGAAAATAAAGAAATCAAAAAAATAATACAACAGATATGACATTCCCATTGGATATCCATTAGGTTGTCACACGATTAGTTAAGGATCTCACAACATTATGTATGCATTGCAATGGACAACCACTCTGCTTCTCTGTGATGTGCTGCATAATGAATTTTACTTGTCAGAAGGATTTTGAATGACCAAGATTAAATGTATGTCCATGATATCTAGATTAGTTCACCCATCAAGGAGGAATTCCCATGGCCATGTATACCTTCATGGTGCCCTTCATGAGATAAATATGGATTGTTATAGAGCATTAGTGATATCAAAACAGCATTCCCCAAGACCTAGAAATGATTAATGGTGATTGTAGGAGGAATACATGCATTTAATTTACCATTAAAATTAGTGTAAGAATTTATAGGATAATATAATTGAGTGTAAATAGTGATGGTATTCACAATACAACACTTTGGATTGAGAAATCATAGTGAATTTTAACATGAAAAGGTTAGTACTTAAGAATTCATAAAATGATTTTTTTGGGATAGAAATGAGAATATCATCCTTTATTACACACATTTATTGTAATAGAAATGTTTAAAATCAAATCACAACATTAGTAATTGGAAATAAAAGGTGTTAAATGAGGAATATTATAGAATAAAATCTTATAGCAAAGGATCCCATAATAAATTTCGGCATGGTAATGATTTATGTAAATTATATAATGGGAGGAGAAGAACTATTTAACATAATTTTAAAATCAAATGTAAATCGTATATATCTATATATATTTATTTAAAATAACTTCTTTATAGTATAAATTATAATTAGAAAGAATGTGATTAGATTGAAAAGAGGAGACTTATGTCCTTTACAAAATTTCAGCATAGTAATGTGGGTACATAATGAATCATTGGAGGGATTAAAAATATTGAAATGGTAATATCAGAACATCTAATTAAACATGTTTGTAAGAAGAATTTATGAAAATATACCTAATCCAGAACAAATGGAAATTAATATATACATAATTATGATGATACTTGATTAAAAAACAGAGGGGGATACTTTACCTTATGATTGTGATTCAAAAAGGATGGGAGGAATATCATGTGAGCTTGGGTAAACCTTGAGATGATTATAGAAATTTTAGGTTTGACTAAGGACGTTCTAAATAGGGTTTTATGAAATTTTAATGGGTTATTGGGTGTGTTTATATATGAAAAGAGATGGGAGTTCTTTATTATTTCCCAAATATAGGTTCTGGACTCTATATAATAAGGTAATAAAAACCACAAACATTATCATGATATTTGTACTATTGTTTCGTGAAAATAGAAGTGTTTTTAATTATATTATATGGAAAATTTCTGAAATCATTAAATTTTTACCCTTGCGGACGTGGAAGTAGGTCATCTATACAATGAAATGATTTTAAAACCATAAAATATAATACAGGTTTTGGAGGATTCATGAAGACTTTATAAAATTAATCATATAACTTAAAAACACATTATTATAAAGGGGAACATAATTTTTAATTTATACCTTATAAGTTATATATTACCTCACTTTTTGAATATTATGATTTCATTATATGGACCATATACTGATACCATATTTAATTTTTACCCTATCATTTCACGGTCTCAGAAAATTGTGAAAATGTAATAATTTAAAAAAATTTCCAATATAAATCAGAAATAAATATTTATTTTTAAAAAATTAATTCTCAAAATATTATAAATTAAACTGTTAAATTAAAATCCACATTTATTAAAAAATGATGGTTTTTGAAAATGACATTTTTCCGACCCTCATAAAAATTCCATTTTTAATTTATGAAATTATATTATAATTTTTATTTACTTTTTACAATATAATATTACTATTTTATTTAAATTTAAATTTTTAAAATCTTTATTTAATTAATATAAGAAGTATTTCTTCATTAAAAATATTTTTTACTCCAAAACACTTTGTGTTTCAACATATTGGAAATCTATTTTTTATAAAAATAATTATTTAATGCTTTATAAAGTAAAAAAATAGTCATTATAATATTTTGATATATATATATTAATCATATTATGGTTAAATTTTCTAAAGACCTTGTCAAATTATTTTTATCCTTAAATAACCTATTTTTTCTTTTTATTTTTGTAATAAATATATACTACGATTATTATTCATATTGTCAAAATATATGTTGAACATATTTCCTAATATTAATTATTATGATTAAAAACATGGAATCAATTTTATTAATTCTCATATTTAGAATAATTTAATTTTAAATAAACCCACCAACATGATGGATAATAGTTTACAAAAAAATACATTCTTTAAAGAAATGATGACATTACATTAACTCTATAACTACTATTGTTCATAATATGAATTAAAATTTAAAAATATAGATATATAATATAAACAATTAGTTTTAAAAATGTCTCATTAGATGTTATTTTCATTAATTATAAAAGAGAAACATTATGAATTTTTGAATGATTTTTCAAAAAATGCGTAAATAAGCATAAAAATAAACGTATACTAAAATCTTGTATAAAAATGATTTATGTTTAATTAGGTGAATTCAATATGACTTCATAATAAGTATTTTACATTGAATTAAAATTTCAATAGTATTGCGACTATTACATTACATAATTTTTCAAAATAAATTACAAATTTACATTAAAACAATTTTTTTAACCATTCACTAAAAAACCTAAAAAAATACCAAAATTTCACCCTAGGTTAGTTTTGATATGATGATATAAAAGATGGAGAAAATTTTATTAGATAAATTTTTTTATATTTTATATAAAGTAAATAACATAAAATTTTTACCAAAAATAAATTAAAATCATTTTAGAAGATAACGAATTATGAATAAAAAATGAAATTACCAAGAAAATTGGGTGATTATTTACTAATCATTTTTCAATACACTTATGATTTGTTAGACGTATGAATATATATATATATATTTCAAAAATTAGTTATTATACTCATATCCAAAAATTTAATGGGAATATTAAGACGTTCATATTTAAAAAATAATTGTTTGTTTGGTTTCAGTGTTGTATAGAGATATGCTTTCAAACATTGTTTTATTATTAAAAAACATACAACTTTACAATCTTCTTCACTTTATTAATCTACATCCTTCTAATTTAATGATGAACTTGGTATGAAATTTTTATACACTTGAAATATCATTATTAAAACCCCACATCATAAAAATGGTTAATAAAACATCAACTTCCAAAGAGAGAAAGGGAAGTATGAAAATCATCACATAAATATGTTTCTATATAAGAAGAACTTTTATGGGAAATGAAAACATAGAAATGGAAGAAAAAACTAACACCAAATAATTAATAGAGTCTAATAGAGAACTTGTTCAGGACAATTTTAATGACCACAAAACCATAAATTTGTGATAGGTGTAATGACCATCAATTCATAGTAAATGATAATAATATGGAAATTTTTTTGGTTCAATATTATTTTCATAGATTTAAGAAATTACAGTACCCTCAAGAATTGGACCATAAGGATATATAATTTCCTATGAACAATAATTTCATCCTTTAATCAATTATAACTATAATATCATTGTTTTCTCAAAATGATGGGTAATAAAGTTGATTTTCTATTCCTGAAGCACTAGAATAAGATTATAACAAATCACCTGATTCAAAAATGAATAACAATATATTCCTTATATCCTTATTAAATTAAAAATAGTAATCATAATTTAGGAAAAAAAGGAATGAACCATAATATTTTCATTAGTAAAATTCAAAAAGAAATCCCACTAATTTAACATAGATCATTCCATAAATAAACACCCCTATATCTTAAATAACACAAATAACCTCGACATAAAATAATGTTCTTGAATTAATGGTTATATCATACCATTCATCATTCACCTAATATAACATAATATAATTATTCTAAAATAATCTTTTATATTAAAACATTTGGGTGTATATAACTCAACCAAATAAATCATCTACTGAAACATCATTAATCAACTTGAAAAAAAAAATAATTTGATATTGTAATATGTTTAACAATATATATATTATCATGATTATGTTCCATCGTGTAATTCTCTAAAAGTGCTATCAATTCATAAAAACTTATGATTAGACATAGACATATTTTCCCATTATTCATTAGGCTTATCACAACATAATTTAAAAATTAACTATTATCAATACCTCAATCATGTTTTTCAAAAAATATCACCTTATAACAAAATCACTTTTATTAGTTATCATTTCCTTTCGAGATATATTCCATCTTCATAACATAAAAACTATTTTGGAATAATAGTTATATGTTTCATTATTATTATATACAAAATTTTATTGATAACTATATATACAACATAATTCTAAAAATTTGATACATAAACACATCATTCCATACAATTAATTGATTTCCAAAGAAGAATTCCTACCGTTGTCTTGGATTTTAAGACATGGATTTTTGAATTGACTTAGATAATTCATACATTCTCCATAAATAAGAAACTAAATAAAAATGAGTTACATTGCATATAATTTATTATATTTCATAAAATACTTCATATTTTTATAGAAATTAGAAAAATTATGCCCAATTTTTCCATACATAAATCTTATTCAAGTAACTTTATGGAATTTACCTTAATATCTCTTTCCACATTTTTAAACATATTTAATTGAATCTTAATTACATTATCATATTTTTTAGTTGAATATCTTTTAGACATCATCCTACTCTTAATTGATTTACTGGGAAATTAAATTATGTTCTAGGTTTTTAATTCAATTTTCGATAGGTCGTATAACATAATCATAAGATTCATCACATCATCTCCTATCATATTAGGAATCTCATTCAGGAATTAATCACATTTCCTATCACATTGGTTTTTGACTCAATTCCTACTATTTACAAAAATTGACTATAATAAAAGGAAAATATCGGATGATTAATTTTCAACTGTTAAACACATATACATGATTCCAATAACATTAAACGGATAACTTATAAGTGAAATTTATTCTGAGAGTTATGAATTTCTTGGATTAAAAAATTGTTATACATGATCAATTTCCAAACATATACTCTTATTGGAATTTTTATTCCCCTGAAAGTGGTTCATAATTATATTGTGATTTGCCAAAGCATACCCCTAAGAGTCTCACATAAGGTGTGCATAAAGGATCGTGGTTGTGCACCATTTCCCAATAGATTAATATGGTGTTTTTAGTTTTGTCACCACTAGTTGTATCCCATCTTCAGATTCATTCACTCATTATATCAAAAAATGGAATTATTTTATATAAAAAACATACTCTAAATTTACCAATATCTAGACATGTTTTCCTATGTTTAGTTTCATCCCTAAAAAATTATTTAGAGTTTTATAATCCAAAATAAAAAATAACCATACTTTTTTTAATTCCAACTATGAAGAAACTTGTATTTATAAAAAATTAATTTAGTATTTCTTATATAATAATAAAAATAATAAGGCCGATAATATTTCCTATGTTTAGAAAATAATTATAATTCCTTTGCTCTTTGGAATTACATCTTTGACATTTTTAATTGCAGATGGACTTTTACTGACTCTATCATCTCTCAGATTAATAGATGTGATGATCACGATGCCTCTTGGAAAATTAAGAATGTGTAATCTGCTACAGTTTCAAAATTGATGCACGTGATCTGGTATGCTAGAAATAATCTTATTCACAACAAAGGTTCACTAAATCTCATAGCAGGTAAAGCAACAATTATAATTACAGTTCATGAAGCAGCTTCAATCCAGAAAGTGCACTACAACAACTATGTTAATGACTTCGAGATTCTTAGCAAACAATGTATTATTGTCATGTTCAATCAACCAAAACGTACCCTTGATGTTTTCTGGCAAGTCCCACTCCCTAGATAGATTAAATTGAACATTGATGGCACCTCGAAAGGAAATCCATGCCATGAGGGTTGTGGAGATATTTTCAGAGATTACCTGGATCAATGACACAAATTCTATTATGTTACTTGTGGCACGACCTCCTCCCGTGAAACTGAAATACTGGCTGCAATACATGCTATCAAAATTTCTATTCAACATGGATGGAAAAAGATCTTGATTGAGAGTGATTCGACCACAATCATCCAGGATATCTGGAAAGGGGTGATTCATCACACATGGCCTCTTACCACCCACTGGTTGAGATGTCTTTATATGCTTCGGGATATCAACTACATTGTCACACCAGCATATCAGGAGTCCAACATGATTGCATATGCTCTTTACAACAATGGAATCATCCATGTATTAACATGGTCCGATAACCTTCCTCTTGAATTTCATCATCTTTATGTCAAATATTGTAAGAAACTCTCATACTTTAGAGGCATTTAATTCCTTTGATTAATATTCAATAAATTGTGCATTGGTATTTTGACAAAGTCACCACCTTATTCAAAAAAAATTGTCCTCTAAAAATTCCCGTGATAACATGGGGACGTACATTAGAAAGAGGTGATCTATAAATACACATAAGGGAAATAAAATAAGGTCTAAATGATGAATGAATTACATGTTATAAAATTGGAATCTAATTGGAACTTAAAATGGGTGATAATAATAAACATGAAAAATAAGGCATGATATAGGATGGTAACATAAAGGAAACATGTAAATGTGGGAACAACATTAAACAAAAAATCATAATCATTGGTTAAGGATAATTGAAATGACACTATAACATGTTGAAAAAATTTACATGATGGATCAGGATCACTCCATAATCACTTCCATGAAATCTAATGAGACTAAAATATTACTCAATGCATTAGAGAACTGTAAAATTTTGGGCACACATTTCACTTTCATAACATGTACATGCATAAGTGTGCCACATAGATCATTAAAACTTGGATCTTATTTAATCACCTTTAATTAAATGATCACGGTGTGTGGAATAAATAATTATACTTACAATATAAAAATATTATATTTATGTATAGGTGAATAAAATTGAGTAAAAACAGTGATCGTATTCACAATAAGAAGTATTATCATTGAAAAAACAAAGAGAAATCAGGGAAACAAAAAGATAGAACAGTATTCATAAAATGAATTGATGGGGAAAAAGTTGTATAACATAATTTTCACAAAAAATTAATTTTAGTAGAGATGTGTAATAAAATATCCCAATATTAGGAATTGGAAATAATAGGAATAAAATGATGATGATTTTTGAATGCAGAGGAGAATGTAATGATCTTTGGCTAAATATTGGCATGGTAATGACGTAGGTGAATGAAATAATGAAATTTGAAAAATTATATCATGTAATAATGAAATTAATTTCAAAATTTTTTAATCTTCATAAATTCAATTCTACATAAATAATTTAGATCCAATAGTATAATTAGAATACATGTGTTTGAATGGAAACTAGGGGAGAGAGGTCCCATACTATATTTATTATGGTAATATGGCCACATAATAAAGTATAAGAGTAGTTAATGATAGTAATGGGGAATATAATCACTTGGTAAATAAAAATGTGAGTAATAGGTATATATAAGAACATACACAAACATGAAAAAATTGAAATTAATTGGTACAACCTAAAATTGGTATTTAATAAAAGAATAGGAGGACCCCTTACCTTTAGAGGGTTATTCCAAAATCCTGGTAGGAGCTTAATTAGATATTGGGAGAACCTTGGGAGGAGTATAGAGAAATGATTGTAAATTAATTTTGTTCTCTAATGTTTTTCAGTGAGGTGTAATGAGATATTTTGTGGGTTTATATAGGAAAAGTGAGGTGGCGTCGTTATTATTTTCCATGGATTTATTCAAATAAAATTGTTTCTAAATATTTTATAATTATAAGGTCCTAAATCATAAAAATACTAAGTTAGGATATGTTGAATTGATTCATGTTTATAGAGAAATTATTTTAGAACATTAAAATGTAATATAGGTTCTGTATGATATATAAAGGATTTAAAAAATTAATAAAATAACCTCAAAAAAAATTATATTAAATGGAATATAAATACATATATATTGTATTCTATAACATATTTGGTATATGTTACATCAATTTTCAGTCATTATGATGTCATAATAGAGATCGTACACTTATACCATATGAAATTTTTACTTAAAAATTGGACCTTCTAGAAAAATTATAAAAAATGCTATTTGATAATATATAAATTTGGATTCCCAAAATGATATTTATTTTACCAATATAATTATCTAAATATCGGAAAATACACTTTTAAAGTAAAATCCATATTTAATAAAAAATTATGGTTTTTTGACAGCGAAGCTTTTCTGGCCTTACCAAAATTACATTTTCACATAGTAAATTTATATTATAATTTTTATTTAATATATAATATTTAATAATTAAATTTTATTAAAAAATAATTGATGTCAAAAATTCTGTAAATAATATATTTTTTTTCTTTATTAAAATGAGACCGTGTTAAATTCTTTTTATACTTATCTATCCTATTTCCTCCTTTTTACCATTATAATAAATATTTTCTATAGTACCTATTCATATTTTCAAAATATATATATAAATTATTACCAATTATTAATCATTATAATTTAATATATTGAATAAATACTATTAAATTATCTAGTTTGATGAAATTAATTTAAAATAAAACCCTCAAGCATGATGGAAATTAGCTTTCCAAAAATTGCATTATTGAAGGAAAATATATTTTTACATTAAATCCATATCTAGTAATATTCACTATATGATTTTAAAATCAGAATAATATAAATAACTTTAAAAAATTTACATTAAATAAATATTCATTATCGGTTACAATTGTTAATTATAACTGAGAAAGATTGTGCATTCTAAAAAGGTATTTAGAAAAGATCATTTTCATGTCTAAAAATAAACATACACAAATATTTTAAAAAAATATGATTTAAATATAATTAATTAAATTAAATATAAAAAATTAATACTTATTTTAACTTTAAATCAAATTATTATAATATTTTAATGTTAATATTACTTAATTTATCTGAAGAAATCATAGTTTTACAAAAGAAATGTATTTTCCACTATTCAATGAAAAAATAAAAAATTCCTAAATTTCAATTTTTCTAATAGTATTACATAAAGTTTAGATATAGTTTTATAAAATATATTTTATAAACATAATAGAAAATATTTATAATATGTTTTTCAAATAAATAAATAAAAATCACTATTAAAGAAAACGTAATCTAAAGAACAGAAGAAGATTACATAGAAAAATTGACTGATTATTTACTCAGAATTTAAAAAATATATTTATGATTATTAGGATGCACAAACATATATATTGATATATTATAAATTAGTTATTCCTACTAATATCAAAAAATTAAATTGAAATGTTAAAATAATAATATTTAAATAATCATTGTTTGTTTGTGTTTGGTGTTGTGTATCACATATTCTATCAAACATTGTATTATATTTTATTAACATTAGGAGTTACATGAAAACGATAAAATATTTTATATGAGTTAATTAAGTATCCCATTGATTTTAATAATAATTTTGATGTGTTCATGACAAAAAATGCAAAAAAACTGTTCTATAATGGATTAATGTTCCTATTATAAGTCCAATAGTGTTTGATATTTTATTTTTCTTATACATTTTGATGTCATTCTCATTAACATACCATGTATTCAGAGGATTGATGAAATAAATGGCATTAGGTATTAGTTTTTTAATAAAAAACAGTATATTGAATACAATAATATTTTGGGGATGAAGATCAAGAGATACTGCACAACTATAACTAGGATGTTATCACATGATAACTATATTGGAATGGATCCAAACACATTCTTTATTTTAATTGTGATGTAAGTTTTGGTTTTTTTTTAAATAAATATTTCTCTTGTAGTGAGAGTTATGATAAGGTACATGGACATGCTTATAAAACAACACTAAGAAGCTATGAAGTGGATAGAAAGATACATGAATTGAATAAGTAAATTATCTATAGGCTTTGGGAAAGGAAATTCCTTACATAGGTATGTGGATGCAATAATTTTAGGTGATGCCAATAGTAATAGGAGTAAAACAATTTATGGGTTTTCCTATTAAGAAAAATACTATGATTCTGATATATCAACTATATAAGGTGAATAATTTATCAACCCTATAATAAGAATATATTTTTATACCAAAGGCTAAAAATGATATTTTTCTGTTGAAGCAATTCTTAGTGAAGCTATGAAGAAAGAGAGAGGAAAATGTATTAAACTAGGAAAAATAGAGTGCTATATATCTATCAAAGAACCATGTGTTTTATATATTGAAGATTCACAATCAATTGATGTTCCATTTTATTATATTCTTAATATGGGAATGGATTTTTATATTTTAGAATATTCATGGAACTAACAATCTAATTGGAATGTTGACAAAATCGATGGTGATAGAGATATAGATTCACTATTGTGCCTCTGTTGGTCTTCATTGGTGAATGGAGAATAAATTTTGGAATATTGTAGAATAATATGAGATCAGGGATGTGAATGAATTTTGTATTTTATGATTAATCATATTGAAATTAAATCATCAAATAAAATCCATGCCTTTGTGAGTGAAGAAGAGGACGATGTTAAATTAATTAAATTTTATATGTGAATGGCATCAAATAATGTAATCAAACCATATCAGGAACTAGGTGTGAGAATGTTGGACTAATTTAGAATGATCCTTGGATTATTTAAGACCAACAATTTATATCCTATACTATATAAACTGGCTGAAATTTGACAAGGAATTGTAGCAAGGATGACTTAGTGTAGTAGAGATGACAAGAGGCACCACCAAAGAACTATAGAAATGTGAACTTAATCCACAAGGAACTACAATAACATGGACTTTGTTGAATGTGGAACTATATCTATGCAATATTTCTTCCATTGGTTACTATGGAATAATTTATTTAATGTGAAATTTGTGGTTCTATACCATTATCTACATTGTAAGTTCATTTCAAGCTAGGATTTTATTCTGAGATTTTTCCTTCTAATTTCTTCTCCCAAATTTAGTGAAGTGATTATGCCTCTCTATGGATGTAGATATTATTCCTAAAAAATAGAAATATTCATATCCCATGTATTTTTCTAATTTATTTTATCTTTTTCTCCTTTTTACTATCATTTCATAGATCATTAAATATTGTTTCCCTCAAAAATTCACAAAAACATTACAATTGTTCCCTAGATGGAGGGAACTATGTGTACTTGAAAATATATAAAGATCTATAGGAGAGGGTTTACTCAACTGGAATAATTTTATCATTGAATCATACATAAACCATGTACAAAAATTAGTATATGTATTAATTACATTAGAGTAACATCATCCATTTCAATAATATATTCACTTCAATATATTCAAATATCATTTCATTGGTATGATTTCATAGGAATAAGAAATGTGGGTGTGGTAAATAGTTTGGTTTAGGTGGTTAAACCAATGTTGGGGCTCACACCAAGGAGAGTGATATATGGGCTAATGTATAAATGAATTATTACATCAATATAGAACTAAATTGTTTAACTACATTAAAAAACTTTTTTGATATTTAGGTGATGCACATAGGTTTGAATATAGAAATAAGAAAACAAAAAAATACTTGAAAACCCATAATTTAGATAGTGAATGTCAATAGATGAGTGATTTAGAGAATTATATAACGATAGGTACATGTAAATATTTTATACCCCATCATAGTTGTTTAAAAAAAGAAAATATAGTGTAATTTTAGAAAATTACAAATCATACAATTATATTAGGAACACATACACTCCCTTCCAACCGTGTTCATGTAAAAACAAGTAAAAAGGTAATAGGGTCCCTCCTCCCTAATGATGATTCTCCCAATTTGATTTATTCAAGGCTTCCCTTCTACATAGTTATTTATTACACTCAGAAATCCATTTTTTCTAATATTAAATATGTTTGATGGCCATTTCAAGCCCAAACTAGCATCGAGCACATTGCTCCAACTTTCTCACGTCTAACACAAAATATTTTGTAAATTCATTTTATACAATCTATTTGATAATATTATAACACATTTAACACAAAGAACATACACATTAGAAGTAATGGATTTTAAAATTCCCATTCATTAATTTTAATTTTTGTTCCTATCATCCTTCCCTTCATATTCTTTATTTACTGAGTATGAATATTCCATAAACCAACACATGGGCATCATTTATAGAAACACCAAACAAAAGCTGTACAACCCATTCTTCATCCTCAGATTTCATTCAAGAGGAAATCCATTTTCCAACATGAATATCAATTTAATGATATTGGTAAAGGATAAATTTTTTTACTTATGGTCATATAATATAGTTATTTTCATCTATTGGTGCGAAATATACTAATGGAGACATGTCTTATATTAATAATTATACTGTCCTTATCAAACCTAAAATAATAATTATTTTGGTTGTGATTCTAAAAACAATTATCTATAGATATGGTTTTAGGATCAGAAGAGATGAGTGGAATATGGGATTTAAAAGGAGGCTCAATCCCCATTTTAAATCCAAAAATAAGATTGAGGTATTCATGTCTTAGTAAATGATTATCGTTATATCTTTGTGGAGAAAGGAAATCCCCTTGGGTGCTAAACTCCAAAAACAGTAGTTGCTACTCACCCTCTAGGCATTACCTTATGAGTTTAACAATATGGGGATAGTTATGGTTCCCAAGATAATCTAACTCCACTTTTGAATAGTGATGAAAAACCATGTCTTATGAGTAATTAAAACTATAGGGGATGAAGATCCACTGAAATATTAAATTATTCAAAATATTAATTTTTTAATTAATAACCCAACTAAAATATTTAAAAAAATAAATTTTTCAATCAACCTATTAATTTAAATTTTTTTAAAAAACAAATTAAAATATTATAAGAAATTCAAATTAGTTTACAATATTATAATTATTCTAAATTTCCCAACATTATTATATAATTGAACTATTCAAATTATTTTATTTCTTTAAGAAAATACATTTAATAATATATTCAAAATATTGAAATTTATAATTAATTTTATTTACATATATTTTAAAAACAATTTCATGAAATTTAAATTATTCATTCATGTTATTTATTTTAAATTAACATGAATAAAAAATATAAAATAGATAGTTTTAATATTGAAAATAAATAAATTAATAAAAAATTTAAAATACATTGAATATATATATTTTATAATAAATTAATGTTGATGTGTTTTAAAAGTAAAATTTTAATGTTATAGTTTTGAATATATGTACATTAATTGATAATATACTCTGCATCTCTCAGGTTTCTCTAGTTCCTCAATCAAATTTAATTATTGTTTAATATATTTCCTTATCCTTTTTTTGGAATTTATTGTATTAGAAAATTAAAAAATTATTTTATCTATTGTGGAAATGTTAATCACTAAACACACAAGAAATTTAATAAATAAACTAATAAGGAAGTGAATAAAAAGTATGTTAACGTAATTAACAGAAAAAAATTACATTTACTTAACTAGATAAGTCAAAATTAGTATTGGAAGTAATGAAATTAAACACATTCTATTAAATCCCTAAAAATAGAATAAAATGAATCCATAGGTTTTGTCATAGTGAAAATCTCATCGATAAAAAATATTGATTCTAAAAGTTGGAATTGCTTATTTATCAGACGTCATGTCTCAAGAAAATGAAATCCTACACTGTTAAGATCTATCCTCCAAATAGTTTAAAACCACATACAGAAATCTATTTAAAATTTGAAACTACAATTTCTCATGATAAACAGCCAATGTATTGATGGGATATATAATGTATGGGCCCAACCTGTCATTTCATGTCCAAATAATTCCTTATATAATTTTATTGATTTAATTAATAAATATTATTCCTTATCAAATATCCATATTAAATAAAGAATACTAATTTATCAAAATTTCTTGACATAATCCATGAATTTTCAAAGTAAACATTGTATATGGAAATGGTGTATGGTTTAGGAAATAATAATATCCCTGACAATTGATATCGATAATTATGGGAAATTCAATGTCCAATGTTCTTATGACATTGATTATTTCTAGGGGAAAAAATGGAATCATGGTACTAAATGTCAATACTATCCTTGGTCAAGGGAATCATAAACCATCAAAAAAAAAGAATAAGAATAGTATTAATACAACATATCCCAAGAGGAGTAAAATATATAGTTGATATAATTTGTGAATAAAGATACTATATAAATATACTTTAAAAACATTATTGGGAAAAATATCATTTTCATTTTGGAAAACATTTTAAAAATAATTTTCTTTGAAAATAAAATTTAAAAAACATTTTCTTTAAAAAATAACACAAAAAACTATAAAGGAAGCTTCAAATAAATTAAGGTAGTAATTCTGTACATGTTGTACAAGGTAAGAATAATATTCCTTTTGTAAGGTAAAAGTATATAAATGATCCTTGTTTGGAAAGCGACATTAAAAATCCATTAAAAATATTTTTAATAGAAAAAAGGATAAAAATTTCTTTAAATTTATTTTTAAAATACTTAACACTTTTTTGAAAATTCTTAGAATATTTGGTTATTAGAAGATAATTGGTTTTCCGTCTAAAGAGAGAAATGAATTTGGATATTCTTAAAACCATTTTTCGAAAAAATTAATGGTAAAAAATAGTGTAATAATTGTATTATTACCTGATAACGGTCATGAATAACTATATTATGATACAATTATTGGGTTTTTTATAATATAGAAAGATTTTTTTCAATTGAAATTCATGTGTAAAAAATCAAGAATAAAATGAGATTGTAATGTAAAAACATGAAATAACCATTACATTGAAGTGTGGATCAATAAATGAATAGATTTCTTGTTTCAAATGGAAATAACATTATACATGTTGATATACAAAAATATATAGTAAAATGTGATTAACCTCATAATAATACAATATTAATAATAATGAAGATTTAATATAACCTAATGAAAAGAATTAGGTTATGGAACATCATTACCACTTATTTAAAAATATCTGTAAAACCACGTAGATAAAATAATTCAAATTAAAACTCAACATAGCATGAGTTATAAATTTATCATGATATTACATGGAAAAGTGGTAGTATGTACACCATATATAAGATATTAGGGTCAAAAACAAAAAAGTATGCCTCATTTAATGGAAATTGAGATGAAGTCAGTTGCTACTTAGTAACATTAGAATCATAAGCCCCATGAAAGAGATATAATCAACTAAAACATTAAATACCATTAAGATAAATTAATTCAATTTATATAATAAACTTTATGTACTATATACAGCACAAAAAATAATTAAATAGTTAAAATGGTGTATGACTCATGAAAGGAGATGTGTGACAAAAATCCATTACATTTCATTTCCTTTCAGTTGAAAACCCTTTAAATTTTTGTATAATGGTTTTAAAAACACCACAATATAGAACCATAATAATGTTTATAATTTCACATATTATCTATTTATAATATCTCTTTATGATATTGTTTAAAATCTGTCATTATTTTCAATATGTTTTGTGTTAATTGTCTATTTTTATAGTATATTATGACATATTACTAATTATTCCTATTAATTGGATAATGATTTAATCATATAAAAAATTCAAACCATTAATTAAATTTCATATATATTTATTATTTATTTGTTTTTAATAATAAATAATATTTGGAGATAGGAAATTAAATGCACCACTCATTGAGTTGGAAGGCCATAAGAACGCATGAACACTGTTTCTATATCCTTGTCGTATATAAAGGAATGAAAAGAAAAGTATATATGTATATATAATATAATTACTGTATAATTTTCGTTTCATATATGACATATATTTTATTTAAACCATTATTTATACATTCTTTTTTTAGCATGATAAAGAAAAATCATTTTGAGGAGGTGGTGGTTCACACTTCCACAAACGATGTTATCATATTCCCAAAAGATAGAGAACATAAATGTATATGTTAATAAATAATTTCACAATAAAAAATAAAAAATAAATATCATATATTTATATATATAGTTTTAATGGGTTTTCTATCATAATTCCCACCATTATAGGTGGTCAAGGAAGAACTGGTAATCATCGTTTCGTTAGGTGGTTGTATACTGTACACAAAATGGGTATATTTGGTACCCATTATATTGATATTTGTAAGTTTAGGTATAAACATTATATTAAAGGAAAATAATTTTATTTATGATACCTATTTTATTGTATAATATTTTAATAATAACAATATAGGGGGTGGATAAGGAACTAATATAAAAGGGATTGTAGTAGAATGTTTCCTACTCATTATCTTTTTTTATACCCAACATCTTCCTTGGTTTGATTAATTATGAATGTGATTATTATATTTTAATGGGAGGGATTCTGGGAGCCAATTTGGGCAGATTTTTTGAGATACAAAGGGCTTGACATGTGTTAATATGTTTAAGGGGTGGGTGTTATTTTAAAGTAGAGGAGGAATGGCATTTATGTAAATTATTGAAAAGGGAATTCCACCTATGGTTTACCCATGTAATGAGGAGAAAATAAGGATCCAAAAAGTAAAAATTGTAGAATAATGTCTAAATATTTACATCCAATGGATTTTGGATATGTTTATAGGTCATTTTGGGCCACAAGATTAATGCTTAGTCCTTTAATATGTAAAATTTTCCCTTCTTCGTTGTAATTAATTTTATCATATTTCACTAGTATTTGTGGTAAAAAAATGTAGTGACATTTTTAAACATTATATGTTTTTATTATTAAAAATATGTAATCAATTTTTATTAATTTTCATCACAAATGTGGATAAGATTAATTTAAAATTAATCTGGCATACGGAACGAGAAAGCATGTTTTTAATGTAAAAATATTCATAAGATTTATATGATTCTATATCCAATTTCAATGTGAAATTATTTACATTGACCTAAATTGTACTAATTTTTATAAAATTTATATAACCATGTTTTCAATCCAATAATAAATATTGTTTTACCATATAAATAAATTAATTGAAAAAGTAGTTTGAAATTAAAATTTATTATTTTTCACTATTCATCAAAAAATGAATCTTCATAGAAAAATCAATAAAAATTCAACAAAAAATAATTTTAAGATTCCTATTTAAAAAATGAATTTTAGATTGAAATTTATAATTGATTAATGTTCTATAAATATGAATTAAAATAGGATAACTATTAATGGCAGTAAAATTGCCTTTAGAAAAATATTGTTTTTATGTGTAAAGTTGGGTTTGTTAATATTTCATTCCAATAAAATGTATTATTTGAATGAGAAAAGTAGTTAATTTAATAAATAAAATATATATTTCATGAATTTCCTTCACTAATTGAAATTAATTCAATTTATTAAGACAATAAACTATTGATAGCCTAAAAATATTTCATTTTTGTTGAATTAGTTTTTATATTAAATTCTAATTAATAGGGAACCTATTAATTCATATTATATTACTATAAAAAACCTATTTTAATAATTTGTTTAATAATATTAATAATCATTAATTTAATATAGAGGTTATATTTTATAAGAAATAATATTTTAATAATATATTGTTGTTCGGTAAAACTCAGTCTTGTATGTAATATACGTTATCGAAGAAACTCATTATTGTGTGTGATTCCAGAAAAATAATCATTACATGCATTGAAATCCATATCATAGATTTATTTAATATATTAATTATATTGTAAATTATTTGTATTTTAAATTTTTTTATGCACATGGTGTTGCATATCATAAAATCTATGGAATATAACGTGTTTATTTTTTAATTTATGGGCCTTACTAAATCAAAATTGAGATGTAGAAATTGTAAAAATAATATTTTCCTATGAAAAAATATAAGTAATAAATTTAATGAAATTTTTTTAATCGTTATAAATAAAAATATATCATGAAATCTAAATAATAATTCAAAAAAATGAATTGGGAAAATTATATATAACAGTAAAAAAATAAATACATGTATATGGAATTTAACAATTGTCCATAGATGAAATAAGAAAAATTGAATATGATGGATATTTAATTACATAGGGGATTTAAATTTAACTAAAATAATATTTTCCCAACAATTATGAATCATTTAAACTTTATATAGCCTTATTTAACCAATCAATTTAATTCTTTGATGTTTGTATCTTATGGAATCATATCGTTATTGTTTCAATTAAAACAATATAAAATGAAATATAATTTCTATGTGAATTGATATTAATTGTAAAAAAATGTTTTTTATAAACATGGAATATAGTATTACTATGAAACAATTATCTATATAACTAATAGATAGATAAATTTCAATAAGTAATCCTTTCAACCGAATTTCTTCATCGATTAGTATTGTTAATTCCATTTATTCTGAATCATTTTTAAATGAGAAACAATGGGTTAAAAATTATTTGTCAATGAAATAGTTCCATATTATAATAAAAATACATAAAAAATTATAGATAATTTAGTATCTATATATACAGTATTGTCTGAACCAACAAAGTTGATGACATATTGACTATAGGAATCATTATTACCCAAAAAATGTACAATTAAAGAGACATGGAAACATACATGAGTTAATATTTTATTTCAAACCATTAAGGATTTCCAGTTATTTTCATAAACCTACTTAAGGTAAAAATTAATATGGATTTAACTTTTTGATATCATATCATTTAATACATAATGCGACATTATTTCTTATCATAAGATATTTTACTCATAAATCATATTCAAAATCATTACTAGGGGATTGGGACAAGTAAAAAATTATGGGATGACCTATTGACAAACTTATAGGTTTAAAATTGTCTACAAATTTAATTTTTATAATTTTATAAACATAATAATATTAAGATGGGTATAAAACCCTAAAATTTATGTCCCTAGTGATTATCATAATAATGATTTTCTTTTCTTCATCTAAATATTTCATTTAAAATGAATCGGGAAATTGGTTTTTTGTATGATTTATTTATCTAGTTAATTTGTTAATTATAATCATTTCATCAACATATATGAGTAATTAAACATAAACAAGCTTTATATGTTAAATACGAAGACATTTATACTATTTATTTATTGAAAATTAATATTTAATAACAAAAGAAAAAAATTATTATACCATAGTCTAGATGATTTCTTAAGTCCATAGATGGATTTTCTGAAAAGTCATACATGATTTATTTTAATTTTTTTGAAAATCCATTTAGTTTTATAATTGAAATATTTTTATCTTACATACCGTGGAAGAACAAATTTCTAATATCCAATTTTTCAATATGAAAATAATTATTGGAAGAAAAAGAATAAATCCCATCTAATTGAAGAGTTCTTAATAATGGATGAATAAATATCATTTTAATCAATTAATTTAGGTTGGAGAAATCCATGTAAAAAAGGTATAACATTATACTTATTTTTCCCATATTTTTTGTACATTCTTCTTAAAAATCCAATTACAACGAATAATTTTCTACATTTCAGGTTTGTTAAACAATATCAAGGTGTGATTTTTAATAATATAATCCATATAATATCTCATGGTAGTCATCCACTTCCTAGAGTCATTAGAGATTAGAGACTGTTTGAAACATTTTGGTTCATCACGACCTAGTAAAAACCTATATTAAATGTAAAGACCAGAACTGCCACCTTGGTAGAAAAGGTAAGAGGACTAATGGTTCTTCTAATCATATCACGTATCAACAGCTAGTCTCTCAAATCACCATCACTCGCAACCTCATACTCATGTAATAAGGCACTAGAGTGTTATTCTTCAAAGTGTTCTACTTTGGTACTATTAGTAGATACAACCTTGGGTTCAAATTAATTTTTAGGCTGAAATAAGACCTCAATAGCTATAATTTTATATGGATCAAAATAGATAGGATAAGAAGCTATCCATTTACAATAATATGCCTCATAAAAACACTATCATGTTTGATTATACATTAATAAAAAATTGTACTATCTATCCAAAGACATTACTCTTTTACATAATGTGGGTATCCCCCAAAAACACACTTCGTAGTCCTGGGTTCGAGTTTATCAGTCCTACTATGAGCATAGTTAGTGGCCCAAAAAATAAAACATTTCATAAACTTAGGGTGATCTAATAAAAATCCCATTATGGGATTTTAATCTTATGCAATAAGAGGGGAATCTATTTATAAAATTGATAGAAGCATGAATAAATTCTTCCCATAATAACATCAAATGTCATGAATATGAGAGCATGCTTCAAACTAATTCAATAAAATCATACTCATCCCGTATTCTAGGCTATCATGTTATGGGGTATCCAAGATAATTATATGTATATGAATACCTTCAAAAATACATTAGTATGTATATGCATTAGACAAATATTCATCACTATTATCAATCATAATGGTTTTTTGTTTTCTTCTAACTGCACATTCAGCAATAGAAATCAATATCTTGATTGTTTTAAAGGATTTTAATTTGTATTTTTGTTTTTAAATCCACATTTTATGTGAATATTAATATATAAATGTAACATATTAGTTCCCCACACTCTATTATTTAGTTCTATATGGGCCCTAAAATAATAATGTACATAGTATAAAGGGGAGTTATATTTATATATAGACCTCTTAATACTAACATGTTTGAACATAACAAGAACATAACCATCACTAATGTTAATGCTGAAGAGATTATATCTTTTAAAATTCATGGCTTTCTTAGTCCATTACTCCCTTTTGTACTGATGATTCCTACTATTTAGTGTTATAATATTTTGTTATATATCATGGGGGATGGTGTTAAATTTAATAATTTTTCTTGAATATTACCATCTCAAACATATATACAATTAGAGAGGATTCCACTCATAACAATGAGTGGCCCATTAGGGATATTGTGACGTCCAAAATCAGACAAAAACAATGCCCATTTTAGTCTATGATACATAGCAATATAATATTCATCATTAAATAAGGTACTCACCAAACCACCTTTAAGGATTTTTCTAGCATATCATGAAATTATAGATTGAAAAAACCTCATCCCAATATCTTAAAAATCTTTTTATTTCTAATGTAATCCTTTCCATTATCAATGTATCTCATATCAATGATGTTCTCTCATTTTAGACATATATGAAATTAAATCCTAAATCCAATAACCATTAAAAACATCTAAAATAATATTATATATTTTGGACATCAGCTGTATTTGAATATTTCTCAACTTACAACCAATGGTCAATGATATTAGCGCTAGTCTTATAATTGATACAAAGGGGAAAATTCCATCTAATTTTACTATGATGATATCAATGGTGACATTTTAATTGTTTACCCCTAGAACACAAGTTTATCTTATACATTCTCATACCTCTCATATTCCCTCCCCACAGAAAACTACCCATGACATTAATCACATCATATTCCTCATTAACATTGCTATGATTCTTATTTTTAATATCATTAGACAACAAGGAATCTTTAACATCCATACATGATTAATTAATCCCAACAATACATAATTTAATTAGTAAATGAATTATAATAATCATCTAAAGTGTTAAATATTATGATAATCAAATATCATACAACATTACTAATTTATTATACAAATGAAGAATAATTTTATTAAAACCATTAATTTTAGTCCTGAATACAGTTTCAAGATTCACACAAAAGTAATACAATTTAATCTTCTAGTGTGGATGACCTACTATGATTTCTATATTATATAAAGTTTAATGTGTGGACTAGATTTTTAGAATCAATGGATTCATAAGATACCTCACGAAGGACCGCATCACCTAATGATAATAGTATTCAACTATGGGATTTCATAAGTACATCTCCAGGGACATCAAATTCAGTAGTAAAATATTTTACATCATCATACAGGGTGAAATATTTCTTCATGGGAAAAAAAGGGAAGCATGCAGTTCATTATGTTACAAAAAACATTCATTTTTATTCTCCAAATATTATATTCCTTAACCCTACCAAACATTCATATTTCAAATGTCATCAATTTCATCATCCAATATTAGGAAGAAATAATACCAATTGTTACAGTCTATGTTAATGTGGTAGTCCCTATGTTCCAACCATGAATACACAATTATAAGTATAGAGTTCATGGAATTTTTAGTTAGTTCAATGAATAAAAGGTATATGATGAAATCAAGATGAATGGGCTGGATGAAAAAATTAATAAAACACATATATGTATAATATATTGTTGTCAATTGTGGAATAACATTCATGAAAACGACACCACCAAAATTGGGTTATTACTAAAGAACTACAATAGGTTAATTACAAGACATGAAGGTTGGAAAGGAGACAATAAAATATCCAAGGATAAAATATATCTAGACTAGATGGTAGTGAAGAAATCATCTATGAAGAACTAGAAATATAATATCTTATATGTACTCACACTATGGACATGGATATAATGATACAACATTATACATGTTTGAATAACTAAAAAAACCAAATAAGAAAAAACATTGTATAATGCTCAATTCTAATTCCAGAACACCTTAGAAACTCAAATGGTGATCAAGATGTTGATGTGTTCCTTCACCGATGGATGTCCCATGATGAAGGAAGATAATATTTTTAAATGTGGAATGTTAATGTTAAAAAAATTTGGTTTCTACTATTCTGATGTCATAAATAACAACCTATAACATCTTATCTCTTGATTGTTTTATTTCATTATTCCTAGAAATTGGTCTGGAATCCTTGAGGTTGTATTTTTTTCATTACATGATGTATTTTTACCCTTAAATGAAGTTATGTTATAATAACATAGAATTTATTTTGAAAGTCAACCATATGTTATAAGTTTACTACCCATACCTGAGCATTGAGTTATAGGGTTTACAATTTTATTGGGGTTATTGTGCCCTCATGCTACTTCAGTTCTGTGGTATTTACATTTATATATAGAATGGGTTACTCTTATGTTGTTTCAATAAGACTCTTACTTAAATTGTTTATCCACCATGTTACCCTTATGTAACTAGTTTAATGAAGTTTTCTACCATTACGCAAGAACTATGGTACCCTTATATGAGGACAATGTGGCCAATACTGAGTGGGTGATGACCCTTACATTGCACCATTCAATCCTTAAATAGAAGATGAGAATCCCTTAGATAATCTAGAATCGAACCTTACACAGAGTCATGTCAACCCCTTTATGGGGAATCTAATGAAGGCCACTACATAATGCTATTATTCAATTTTCATTGTAACAACTTCTTCTAGAATACCCTCATGTGAACATGTGTCTATATTTTATCAAAGGTTGTTTGAAGGATTTATACATTTTTTATGTACCTTAGAACCCTTTTTCTTATAGGCGATAAGAAATTGAAATTTTAATAATTTGAATCCACGATATATTGTGATAGGAGAAGAAGAAAATCGATATTGAAGAGGTCTCTTTTGAGGCCCATTTGGAGATGGCACGTATAATTGACTCTAGATAGATTTTTTGTTTGGATATATCATGGCTATAATAGATTTAAGGATGAATGATTCTACACTATTTTGAGGGACATCAATAGGTGAGTTCTAACCATGGTTATGGGATTTCAAATTGGTTTCTTTTACTTGTTGACTATTTTACCATTGTGTATTGTTTGTACTTTTTTATTCCTTTTAGAGAAATTTATATTACATTGTTCTTTTGTTCTGTTTTTTTTTATTTTTTATAATTTATCCCTGTTTTCTATATTTTGTTAACTATTTTTTAGATTACATGCGTTCCCCTCATGTTCACAGTTTTACTACTTCAATTTTCACTCCTGCATTCCATTTATACCAATTCCTCTCTATCTTCCCTCACAATTTCTGTAGTAACCCTATTTTCCAACATCATGTAATATAAACCTCTCTCTTTCCCAATGACACACCAATTTAAAAACTTATACCTCTCCACTAATGTAACTGATTCCAACTCCAACTCTTCCCACACCCGTCATCCCTCTCTTGTTTCTGCAATCATCTACCTCCTCCTCATCACCTCCCCAGATTATAGGCCCTCTATGTCCACCTGCACCTCCTTCTCCCTATCCCCTTTGCCTCATTTCCCATACTTTATCCTCATACTCTATACGTCTGTGACCCTACCCCACTCCACCTATTCTTCCTCCCTTTCTCCCAACCCCCCATATCTCCACCAACTCCGTCTCCCCTCTTCCACTTCCTCCCCCCTCCTCCAACTCAAATCAATCCTTCTCCCCACCTTCCCCCTTCCTCCTCCTCGATGATCTCATATTATCTACCTACACCCTATATGATTTAAGAATCACTCCCATCTAGAATGATTTTATTCTATTTTTTTAGTTTATCATATAGGGTTCCTTCTATTTTCCCATTCCCAATATTCGACACATCCACAGTAATCAAACTAATACCATCTTCACTTTATCTCCAATACACCTCACATTAAACTCTAGTTTCATTTCGTTAGCTAAAGTCAATAATTTTTTATCCCCAAGCTACGACCTCTTCACAATAACTTCTATTTTTTGTGGGATGGAAAAACTATTTTTCATGGAACCCAAAGTAGCACATAATAGTTCACCTTCCATAGATGGTATGATTTTGGTTCCTTTACAATTATTATTGATTATTGTATATTATAAATGATATAATTGTACTAATTTTTTTAATTTGTTTCAACTGAGTACATTTTAGGGATTCAAATATCAATATTATTTCTATTTTTTCACAATTATAATCCAATAATCATGTGATTAGATTACAACAACATGAGTTTGATGATAGTTTCATAATAAAATATGATTACCATTTCACCATTAGACAGCCTTAAAGAAGATTCATATAATGTCATCATTATATATTCAATTTTTTATTTGATTTCCTATATTTTTTTCCATTCATTTCTTTTCACCCATTTTCCTAATTCACACTAAGTAGGGTACTTAACTAAGGGTTAACTTGATCTTATTGTTTTACCTTATATTTACCCCTTCCTAAACATCTCATTATTAATTAAAATATTTTCAAGCTACACATTTTATATTTTTTTAAAAAAAAATACCATATTGTTTTTTATTCTAGGTACTTGAAAATGTCATAGAATGGGATACTTGTAATATATAAGTGTACATAGAAAATTCATGAAGGATATGATGAGTAATATTATCGGGTGTGACCCAGATATGCACACATATTCCTAATTTCTTTATTCCCACTCGATACTATCACCCTTACCATCTTCTTTTATTTATATCCTCCCTAACTTCCTAAAATACTAATAGTTTTCCGCATATTATTCCAAAACAAGCCACAAAATGTTCTATATATCCCCCAAACCCTCATGTCTCTTAGAACATATCATGGTAGCATTTCTAGTTTCTATCACTGCCAATATCTCAAAATGACACCTTGTCCATAAGGTGGTGGATTTTGCATGAATTCCATGAGATCTCCCATACAAGATATTCTCCCAAGAACCAAGGAAAATGTGTTCTAGTAAAATGTTATTCAATGTGATCTTCTATACCGGACATGCCCTAGGGAACTGAGGACAAGGGGTTCTAGTTTTGCAGTTATTCCAGGTAATCGTCAATATTATTCTCCGTAAATCAACACTACTAGAAAAACCAAATACATTTTTAATAAGTACTAAGCCATTGAGGTCCTGTATTAGGAACTCTTATAAAAGGTACATTCCATGAAATCTCAAATGTGTGTCATCCTCCATCATGGATCAGAGTTGGATATAAAATGGGGAGAGTGTCTCTTGTTATAATGTCAGCCAGCCTTCCATCAGGGTGTTCCTCACTGTTTTCTAGGGAGACGAGCCATAGGTGCGGCTAGTACCACAATTCTTGTGGGGTATAAAATTTATATAATTCTCCTTTATAGACATAGTTACCCCATACAAACACCATGAATGAGACCGATGTGCCTGGTGAAAATGTAACCAGATCCCAAGTTTGGGCTAGCTCAGTCTTCAACGGCTCATGCTCTAGTATTATGATCTTTTAATTTTACAAACACCCAATGGGAGATAGGTATATCAAAAATTGGTGAGATGTATTGTCATCTAGATGGTTGGGAATCCCCTTATGCCGAATTTATATACTATATTCAGTATTTTCCATGATGTTTGTTGTAGATCAATTTGTTGTGGTTGTCAAGAAATCATATGTAGTTAAGGAGGCTTCCCCAGTGGAGTTAGTAAAATACTCAAGGAGTGATTTTTTTAGACGCCCCAAAGTAAACATAGGGATAGTTCGATTGGATAATAAAAAAGAATTATACAAATTTGACATGTATTGAAGATCAATGGGAATGATCATCTTATTCACTATTTTGTTTCTTGAGAAATAATACTCATCTCACAAGAACCATGTCTCTAGATTGGTGTTAGAAATATTTTGTCAATATCTTCATGAATGAAAATTTCTTGATTTCTGGTCACCTAGGAAATTAATGTCTAGAGTTCCTATATTTTAGTTTCTATATGCAGCCACTCGAGACTAAACAACATTGCATTTGATATGTATACAAGTATCCTCATTGAGTGGGAGGGAAACATGTGGCTTATTGTTTACCTGTTAGGATGTCCCTATCAATGTTTTATTGAATTTTAGGCATAAAACATGACTTTTTGTCTTAAAACAAATCATTTATCCTCTTTTGGTGTGAGATGCACCTAACTTGTTGCATCCTTCTATTCCCCTATTGATCATGAGGCATCTTACACAAAATGCATCTGTAGAAAGATCATCTTGAGAAGGGGACCAATATGTGTTGATGAAATAAGGTGATATGTGAGTTCATGCCTTATGGAAACATATTCATGTAGTACGAGTTGGAAGAAGTGTTGAAGAGATCATCTCTTATCTCCTTAGACTCATAGCCATTCAGGCGAGACTTTTTGGTGATACTCCAGTAGCAGGATTGGGATGTTGTAGAGAGCATCACACTATTCTCATATAGTCATCTTTTGTGGCCTCCTGGGATGGGTAGCCCATGAAGACGCGGAATGAGATGTAGAGGTGTGGTTTGATGGCAGTGGTTAGCTGTTGGGAAGTCACCGATTCATCTAGTCATTGATTGGGACTTCCATGGATTCATGACTTATTCGTATAGGGTGATAAAATAGTTCATATATCCACAACTCGATAGTGTGCATCATGTGACTCGTAATGGTGCACCAACCCCATATGAGTTTTAGTGCGGTGAATTTGGGATGTAGGAAAAGGATGGTAGTCGATGAGACATGATGAGTTTAATAGAGAAAGTGACAACACGGCGATCTGGTAGTATGGAGCAATGATAGTCCAGACCAAATGATAAATAACAAGAACCAGATAGTTGTAATATATCATAAAATCAACAAAAAACAAAAGTATAATATGAGGAGGAAGAAGATCCAGAGTTACCCCAGCCCTAATGGTTGATTTTCACATAATAACCCACTAACTTCATTTCCACATTATACCCTCTCACTCAACATATTACATTATTTATAACCTCCACACCTTACTAACAAACTAAAAATATTCCCCATTATATTTATTTTGGTTCTACAATATATTTTTATTCCCCCATAACCCACATCTCTCTTCTAACCACTCATGGTGGTATATCTATTATCCATTTGTATTGCTAAAATCAACCTCATTGGAAATTTTTTGAATTCCTCAAGAATTATATTAATTGTACCAATTACTTAAAAATTTATAGGTTTTTATCAATATTATGGTTTTATAAATGTTAATAAAAATAACACTAATACCATATCCGTATTTCCACATTTTTATATTATCCTATTATATTGATACTTAATTACATCAATATTTTATTTCCATAGTAAATTTTTTATTCTAAGTTGTGTATTACTGTTACTTATATCATTCAAATATATATTCATTTTATACAATTTTAAATCATGTAATTTAATGATATTATATTTATAAAACATTTACCTCTTTAAATAACATGATTTCATTTCCCACTATATATTGAAATTTAAATGTCAGTATCAACTATTTAGAAAAATTTGTTTCCATACATTTTAATAATTTTAATGTATCTTATATAATTTAGTTTTCATATTTATACTTCTCCCCAATTACTCTTTTATTCCACTAATTATGTTTTTGTATAATTCATCAAAATCAGTGAAATATTTTTCATGGAATTCTATTATTTCTTATCTAATCTGGCCAAGATTTTGAATCAATCAATTATAATATCTGGAGTGAAAAATTTATCTCTATGGTGTTGTGAATTTTTCCATTTTTCCATTTTTTCTATAATTTAGATAATAGGTTTTCTTATTCAGATTAAATTGATTATAGATTGTAAATATATCTTAATTGAAGATGTTTATGAAAATGTGTTGCTCTTTTTTCATGCTTTATCAATGTAAACCATACATGAGAATATTTATTTTATATGTAATCATATTAATAAAAATTACATAAGTGAAAGACATTAATTAGTCCACACATTAGAATAGAAAAAATATTTTAATGTTTGCCACAAATTCACCACTCTGTATCAAAAAAGTACATACATACCTATTTAGAACCCGATGATATAATTTTTAGTAAACATCATAATTATTTTACAATAATGTTTTACTACACCAATTCGTTCCCATTACATATTATATAAAGGGTAATCCATTGAATGGGAATGGGTGACCATGGTATCCACTATAATGAGGACACAACCATTGGAATTGTGATGTAATTTTTGGCTCAAATATTATCTAAAAATTATTAATCAAGAGTGTTGATGGTTAAATAATAATTGGTAAGGGATACATATTATACCACATTAACATCATTATTATCATGGAATCTGGGGAGAGATCAACCACCCAATTTTTGTAACATCACACTAAGAAATTTTATGTGTTGTGAAATTGTTTTGATATCTTTTGGGATGTAGGTTACACATTTTTTCATACATGCTTATAACTATCAGGGCCATTTATGAAATAAATACCGAAGAATGCTCTACATGATTTAGTTATGCCAATGTGGAGACCATGCAAGCGTGATCGAGATGAAATATCAACCAATTTCCCAATTTCGGATATGTTTAAAGCTGATAATGATTAATGTGTAATTTTTTTAGTGGATTTTGTTTTTTTAGATTATTATTAGAGATTTTAGTGAATCATTATAAATTTTAATAATTATCATATAAGTAGTGTATTCAAATATTTTACATTAAAATTCATTTACTAATACTATAATTCAGATTACAAAATCCCCACATTATTCAAATTAAAAATATTTATATTTTTTTATCCAATAATATCACATTATATACCTATATGAATAAATTTTTAAATGAAAACATAATTTATATTTTAATCAATAAATTTTTTGTCCACATAAAAATTTACTGCAAGTCATTATTAATGAAGTTTCAGCTCAACTTTGAATGGATGTTGATTTTCATTTTCCAACAATGAAGAACATTTTTCTTTGTCAAAAATATTCTAACATAAAAATGTTAGAAATAAAATATAACCATAAAGGGTATCATTCTATTCTCTTTATAGTGTATGAGAACTTCTAAATTCTTGAATCCAAAATTTCATTTCCATTAACATTATCGTATTATACACCCAATGTTTCTCAGAAATTGATTCTACTATCCACATCCAATATTGTCTATCCCCATGTAATATATTGTCACGTCACACATCCCATGGAAATATTAATGAAGTTGTTGAACATGATCAGGTCTAGGATAAAAACATAATGTAAATACGCCACATCTCACAAGTTATCGAAACACTATTCATAATCTAAACTAACTTAATATAGTTTTCCATTATCCAAATTAGGTCCCCTCATCGATGATTCATAACCTTCAGATAATAGAATAAGTGGTTACAAAATATTTGTTATTATTGGTGGAAGTCTCATTCTGGTGAATCCTTTTCCAAGACTAGTGAAGCAATATCATTATTATGAAGTTCCTTCATATTTTTGATTTCTATATTCAATATGATTTATTGATGAAAAAAACACTATCAAATGGAAATAGGAGATCAAAATTGAGGGTTTCCAAGAGGGTGATCTGGGGGGAAATGAATTATTGAAAATACATGAATTTATCTACATAAAATAGTATAATACAACCATTGATACAATATGTCTATATTTTTGTTATTTAAATTCTTTTAAATATTATTTTAGTTTTACTATATATGTGTTAATTAATGTTCCCTGGTGGCATATGGACTTATATAAGGCCTTTAGACACATGTTAACATAGAGGACCCATGATCATGTTAGTGTTTTCCACCCCATCCTGACCAAGAGGACCCGATATCATATTTGTTTATATTTCCCCATCCAAACCCATTGATTTATTTTCATATTTTATGATGATATATTTATATATTTCACTCCCCCAACAAGATCATTACTCAATTACCACTATTTATTAATAAACAAACTATTGTAAAAACAAAATACATAAACATTTTAAGGAATAATTATTTGTTCCCTTTTGGTTATTTGAATGGAAATGAAAATTTATTTTTTACTATTTATCTAGTCGTGAATATTCTCTACACATGAATTGATAGTGATATATTATTTTTAGGTAATCAGTACATAATGTTTATAATTTATATATATTTCCACTATTTTATTCAACCAATATATGGAATATATTAATCAGGTGTAGATTTTTAACTCACACTATAATGAGTAATTGTTTTTTTGGTTTATGTTTTTCATTTTTTAATAATTATAGATTTACAATTTGTTCCATTGATTACAATGAACATTAATATTTATTTTTAATAGGTCAATGACTTTATAAGGAAATTTTAGACAGTTTCTACATATTTTTTTTTACATTTAATATTTATATCTTAAATAATTAATATGTAGTTTTATACCTTATTATATGGCACATATGTTTTGTTTTTGTATGTTTCTACTTAACATTTATAAAGGTTAAATATTTTGAATGTAATTTTATATGATATTGATTTTTTTATTTCATATATGAATTTATGTTTTTTACCATTAGGGATTGGATATTCTTTGGAATATTCATACATGTTTTCATGTTTATAAGGATAAAGGGAATTATTGATTCCATTCCCATGTTTCATTTCAAACAACTACTTTTCATAATCCAAAATCATTTATTAATATTTATTTTATTTCATTAAACCTTTTCCATGATTTTATGAATATGTTCTTTCTTGTCTCAAAACCCAAAACCTGTTAATAAATATAATGACTATTTGGATTATACTACGATCAACCTATAAATGGTCTTATTTCAGCTTATTCATTGACTTTATAGGAAAGAACCATTTTACTTATATTAAGTAACCATTATCTTTCTATTTTCCCTATATTTTTACTTTTTAATATTCATATAACTTTTTTAAATCTTACCTACCAGCCCCCATTTTCTGTGTCTTAAAATTTTCACCATATATTTTTTATCTCTTCTACTATATTAAATAAAATATTTGGATTTTTTTCTTCCTCCAGCATTGTACTCATGGTGCCAATTTTTTAAAAATTTGAAAACAAAAATATGTATGGGCTTTTATACCTATTCTTCTAAATCACACTATATAATATATAAATATTATATAATTTCTATATTTTTTTATTTTGATGATACTTTTAAAATTATAATGACAATTAATTATATACCAAATTTCATGTTTTAAATAATTTATTAGTTTTAATTATATTATTAAAATATGTTTTCCTTTTCTATGTTTTTCATATATTCGGTTCAATGTTATTATATCTACAAAGGATTAATCACTATTAAAATTAGAATTCTAGTATGAACTATATAAATAATATATTTTATATGATTTTAATCATAATATACGACACAATAAATCATGGAATGTACATATTGGTTGAGGCTTGTAGATAGAAATCCAATTTCAAAATGACAATAAAAATATCTTCTTATAAATTACTCATCCAACATTATAGGGGTTTTTTCATACTTTATTTTAGTAATAAACACAATTATTCATGGTTATTACACCTGAAATGATTGATATGATTTGGGTAATTGATAATTGTGTGTATACATGTCCAACATCGACTATATTCATTAAAACATGTTTTGTGTTAACAAATGAAAATGCAATAAAAAAATTATCTATTAAGAAATGTTTTCCATCCAAAATTTACATCTTTTTTTATACATATCAAGAATTTTTAAAAAAATTATTTTTCATTATTTTGTGCAATAAATTTTTTTTAATTATATTCATTATTGGGTGATCCTTTTTTGATTTTTCAAGGAATTGATTATATAATAATAGAGTAATAATGAATTTAATTGAAATAAAAAGAGTAACCTTATATATAGATGAAGTGTGATTTATGACTTCTAATTGAATTATATTTCTATACTTTAGGATAAAAAATTTCATAATAAAAGCTTTAGTATTCAAAGGATATACTTTTCTAATTACTTAAGATTTTATTGAAGCCTCTCTTATTAGTGTTAATGGAAACTGTTTTTTGGTTCTTAATAATTCTTGTTTATAAAATCAATTAAATTTTTTTATGAATCATCTGTTGTATAATGAATCTTCATAATTTTCCATTTAAAAAAAATTAATACTTCAATAATGAAAATAATATTAATTGAATTTTATGAATTTTTAAAATTTGATAATACTATTTGATATAGGTTTCAATGAAACTCAATTATTTATATAGATATTTGATGCTATAGAAATAAGTGATAACACCAACATGTTCATAATATAACATGTTGTTTCTCATTTTGTAGAAAAGGTTCTTTTCCAAAAGTTTCGATATTATGTGTAGTTATATATGCTGAACATTACAAAAATCAAATAAGATAATGTTAAATAATTTTACTTATTATAGTATGTATTGATACATTTTAATATCCACTTAATTTTAATTAATATTTAATACATAATATATTTATTACTGGGTAACCCACTTTGGGAAATCCTTTTAGATCAAGGATGTGTTTTTTACTTTGAATATTTTATTTAGAAAATAAGTCCATTAATTTTATATTATTTCAAAAGTAATCAAACAATGTACCCATGTAATATTATTGATTGACCATTGAGGTTGTTATATATTTCTTCTCAATCATATCTATATATTTTATCGATTGTATCTGGGGAAAATCATCACCCATCAACTCTCATGAATCGATCACCTCTCCTATTACTTCTCACCTCTTCATAAACCAAAACTATTCACCATTTCTTTCATCTAGAAGTAGAATAAAATTGTAAGGTTATTTAATTTAAATTTATGTTTCTTGTTTATTCTAATATCTTATCACTATCTATCAATAGGGTACTTGGATGACCAACAATGGTAATTGATTTCATACGGTATTTTTTTATAAATTTTACTCATGAAAACATTGGATTTACAATATCTATCTATAAATATATTTATATGTATAAAACTAAATTAATTATAGATATTTTATGAAATTTAGTGGGAGTTTTACTGATAATATAATGACCATTTCAATGGATTTTTTTCAATCTGATTATCCATTTTTTAATAAATATTTTTTCACTCAATTTTTCATCATTTTTTTTATATTAAATATAATTTTATTTCTCTCCTTAATTAATATTTATTTTATGTGTCTTCTATGTGTCTTCCTTTTATTGCATTGAGAGTGTATGGTTACTCAAAATTTTTAGGAATGGTTGGTGAAATGAAGGATTATGAATTATATACTTTAGTTAAAAAAATGTTTGCGACATTTCGTCACCTCACACATTTTGTTTAATAAAAATGTAATTTTCAAAGATATTTTCATTACTATATTGGTGATTAAATAATTATTGAATTAGTATTAGTAATAAGTGATTTACATTAGGTAACATCAACATATAAGTAGATTGGAATACATGTGACACCAAAACGATACATAAAGAATCAAATAGAATAAAATTAATATCATTTGACATAATGTATTTAGTGGGTTTATATAACTATTAATGTATTTAGTGGTTCTACATTACACCATTGTGTTTGAGAAAATTGTCAAAGATGGTAGGGTAGGGATAGCTGGGATGAGAATAAGAATTTATCAGTGGAAAGATAATGGGATGATAATATTCATTAATTAGTTAAAACCCCACCCCTTATCTAGGTGGCTATGTCCCCTTTGAGATTCCATATAATTAACACTGAACTAGAGGTACATTGGGATGGAACTATTATACTAAGGGATTATACCCCTGATCATGTGGGATCTTCAATCCTAGATCAATATTCTATGTTTTATGCAAGCTTGGATAAAATTATGTCTGGAGATATGGATGTTTTTTATGGTGTGTATTTTGACTCTTTTTATGATTGGATGATTTTTTTGGAATCTGACTATAATGTTATTAACAACTATATAGAGATTTTTGAGGTCGACTATGAGATTTTCGGTTCGACTATTGATAACATTAGGTCTCTTGAACCTTTTTTATCTTAATTTGGTTTCTCCATTATTGGGAGAGATGTAAATCATGTAGATAATTTTTTGGGATCGTTTATGATAATTTAGGGGTCTATGTGATGATTTTATTTTTTTCCCCTAGAGTTATGTGATTTGGATAATACTAATATATAAATTGGAGATTTTATTTTGAAAAAAAAAATACTTATAAACAATAGAAAAAACTGAATGGTTATAGGGATATTTAAATGGGAAAATTTTTTATTGCACAATATCCATGAAATAATATAATAAACCACATATGACCTCTTTCCTTGTAATAATGATAATATTATTTAGTCATGGATTATTCTAACTAGTAAAATGATAATTATTATTTTACTATCATATAGGTTAATATTTTTTTAGCAGACACACTATTAGTCCCCATGTCATCATTAACATTTATAAAATACATGAATAAATATTTATTCCTTCATTAAATAAAATATTTTATATCCTGCTAAAAAAATAATTACCTTGTGAATAAATATAGAAATCACATAAGTTATCACTAAAACATGGATAAAATTATTCCACAATAATTAGAATATTATTTTTTCCATAAATTAAATTTAAAATGAATTTAACTATGAATAATGGAAACACTTATTGTATGAACCTCTATGATTATTATTGTTGAAATTATATGGTCTTGGCTAAAGTCCAACATTACTATCTAGAAAATGTTCAATGTTCCCACGAGAATAAGTTAATTTCAAAACATCAAAACCACAAACAAGTTATTTCTATTTAATAAAATCCCTTCATCGTGATATCTCATCAAATAGGTTACCCTTGTCCCTAAACAATATTCCATATACGCGTTTCTTTTACCATTTGAATGAAAACATTCATTTTCCCATAGACATTAAATATAAATTGAAAATTCTATATTAATAAAACGTTTGATAAATAAACGTATATAAATATATATTAAAGAAAATTAGATCCATGAATTATTAAATAAAAACATGTCATTTATGGACACAGACAATGTACCATATATACTTTGAACATATGGAATCATGTATTCGGTCTGTACATCAAATTATGTGAGACATGAATTGTGTTGATAATAATCATAAATTTTATGGATCATTATATAAGAAAATTTATGATAAAGTACATGCCACATAACTTGTTTATTTACATTATGTAGTGATGTCCACATAATCTTATGTCTTATATATTACCATGTGTTAACTTCATGAGATAATGTCTCACCTAATTATGAGTACTCTAACTAATGATTCATTGTTACAATTGACCCATCATAGAATTTTATCCAACCATAAAACTATATTTAAGTGTATCTTCATTGAATGTAAATTTATATTCATTGTAAGGAACATATATAACCGTCTAAATGATATATATACTCTAGAAATTTATAATGGTAAATTCTTATAGACAAATTGAAAATATGTACAAATATGTTTTTATTAATATTCCATTCGTTGAGTTTTTATGTAATCTAAAGTGTAATCATTTTTTCTAGAAACCCAACTCTAAAATTACTTACATGTGGATGAAAAACATTTAGAGGGGTAGCACCAGCATGTTAAAAAATACGTCAAGTAAGGAAGAAAGGCAACCAATTCCATTGTTGGATATAACCAATGTAACTATTAGATTGAACCCAAAATGTAAATTTTTATTAGTTATATTTGGATCACAACTCAAATTATTCTTCAAATTGATATACATATATGGAGTTATGTTTTTCCCATATTTAAGGCAATAATTTGTGAATAAATTTTGGTAATGTAGTGATATACATTCTCCATTTTTTAAAAATCCATGTAATGAATCATTGTTTTACATTTTATTATCCCTCAAAATGGTTGTTTAATTTATATATTTTCTTTAATAAATTCATATTAATGTTCACTGAAATGGTTCATAGATATTTCCTAAACTGTTTTCATTGAGATATCTCTCGGATGATTAGAGGAGTGATGCTCTACCCACTTGTTATATATGCACAAATGGTAAAATGAGAAACCCAAATTTTTTTCATTGGCCATCATGAGGAGGAATATTTTCACATCCATTTTAATTATAAATATTTTATATTAAATTATTACTTTTACTCAGATTATTTCAAAAAATTTAATTTTTAAAAAAATAAAAAATGTGGAATTTTAATATTGTACATCTAAACTGTTGTACCTCTACCATAAAACAACGATGAAGTACACTTCACCTGAAAAAATATTATTTATTTTCAATCCTTAGAAAATTTTATATGTTATATGAAAAATAAACATAATTATTTTTCATATTTTATATACATAATGATGAATTTATTTCTAAATACACTTCAATCCCAAGTCATGTCTGATGGTAGGATGCTCTTGTAAACAAATATGGAAATTTTAAAAATAACAAGAAAAATAATTTTGGGAATAATGTATACGTTTGACATAAAATTAATATGTTGTTATTTATAATAATATTATATAAAATATATATAACTATGTTTTTAATGTTTTAATATATTTTAGACACATTAATGATAATTCTTTATACTATAAAAATGATTACTTATATTTTCTTTGAAGTGGACAGAACAATACGGTCATGTTAATGGTGATTATTTTAGAATGTAAACTCGATAATATTTTGATAAAAAATGTCACATGGGGTTGTAAATAAGAAATTGAAATACATATAGGCAAAAATAGATTCTATAGATTATATTATTATCAGCTATGTTTTGATATAGTAGTATATATAAAGGAGTCAAATTCAACAAAAAATAGAGTAATAACTAAAATATGAAGACTAATACACTACTATATTTGTGGGGATCCAATCCCCTCAACATCCTTACATAACCAAGGTAGTTGATTTTGTTATAATAAATTTTTATAAATATGAATCAAAAATATTTCAATAACATTCTGATCTTAAAATAATGTCGGGTGAATGTGATTGTGATTTATATATAGTAAAACCCACCAATCGCCTTTTTATGTGGATTACACTATAAAATATCTAAATAGATATAATTACCTATAAAAAATAGTAAAAGATCAAAAGAATATGGGGATTCAAGAAGCTCACCAGTCGAGGGATAATTTTCACTTACACCTTGAGAATTAGGATGTTACCATGGTCGAACATACTATGGATGGAGGGTATTTATATTCTAATATCATCTAAAAATGATGATGTGATTCAAAACCTAGTCATTGGATCTACATGTATGAATTATAAAACCTATAAAAATGACATTAAGAATATTGTAAATGAGTTCTCCTTACACTGAAGAGACACTAAAACTATTGGATATTCATCAAATGAGTCTTATAAATATCAACAAAGTCTCAAACAAAATGTTTTACACATCTGTAGCATATCCTTTGGCTGATCTAAGTCACCTTTGAATAACAAGAGATTCACTTTTTCACTATGATATGCTAGTACCTCTATATACGAACGAGAATGATGAATGATATAATCATGTCAGGGAGTATTAACCAAGAATGATTTATAAATGATGAACCGTTGACATAAAATGAAAATAATTTATTTCGCTTGTCAGAAACACTCATTATTTTCTATATTAGTATTGATGAGTTTATAACACAAAAGAAAATTCCAGGTCTAACACCTTCATTTTAAGAATTATAAACCCAATATTGTTGAAATTTCATTTCTAATTCATTAACTCAATGAATGATAACTCCACTATATAATTACATATCATGTAAGTCTATAAAAAATGATTCATTAAATGAGTACAACAATTTAAATAATAACACATTGAATATTTAGGTTTACATTTTATCCAGTTGGATGCTTGCATGAAATCTTATTTCCGGAATTTATCTTGTTATCCCATGAACATCATGTAGCTATTCATCACATATAAGCTATAGCATAAGAAAATATCTCATTCAATATCCCACATTTACTAAAAGATAATAATTTTTTTCCATTTGACCATATATTTTATTGTATACTATAACATGTTAAACTATATGTGAAAAACAGTTTATATAACTTTCAAAACACTTTTGGAATGCTATATTTAACATCAACTTGTATCATATCATATGCAATAACTTTTGAACACCCATCCAAAACACGTTATGATTATCTCTAATTATATTTTAGAGTAGTACTATAATTCAAACTCAATCCCCATTTACTAAAACACAATTTATGAACCGTGGAGAAATTATAGTATCGATAATAAATACAGACAAAAAAAATATATAGGTCATCAAAGATTTCCCCCCATAAAAGATTCAATGTTACTTAAGAAATAATGGGATCAATCATGATCACTATAAAACACACGTATTTCAATAATTATGTCCACTAGTATAAATCATTTTAAAATGGGAATTCTAACATTTTCCCATTGTCTACAACATAGCTTGACCATCGGGCATGAATCATGTTAACCCCATGTAGCCAACTCATCTGTTCTCAGTTATTAGAGTAGATAGTGGTCAAATAAATGAATATCAAACATTTCATTCTTCATTAGGGATAATACCATCACATTTTCTTTATCCATATAAATAAAATACATATATTTGTGGCCACACACTCCAATAACCTTTCTAAATCAATAGTGTAAATGTAATATTATTTGTATGATTGGAAAAATCCTATCATTGGTTAGCTCAAACCAAACATACCCAACCACCCCCTTATTAGCTATGTCAATATCTAGACATGGGTTTGTAGGGTATTAATGTGTGAAGGTTCTCATGATATCTAACTCCATAACACCAAGTATCGTGGACTAAAATAAGGTCTGTACTCCCCAATACTACTAAAGGAATCTATATGACACTCCATGTTGTATACTACGTGGGTCATCAAGTCAAAAAAATAGTTTTATTTGAAGTTTTGTGCCAAAAAACATTATATTGTATATCTATAAAATAATCCTATACACAGTAACCATAAATGTTTTTCATATCTTATATAACATCATTATTAACATCAGTTAAGAAAAAACACAATGTTATACATTTATAGGTCAATTATCCTGTCATATCATGAAGTATATATCTATATATACATTTATTTATCAAAAGATAAATAATGATAATATTTTGTATTCTTAAAAGATGATACATTTTAATATTCAAAAATATTAAATCATATTTTATAAACATCACATAAGAACTGGTTTAACATTTTAATTATGTAAAAATGCCAAATCATACTTATGTTTTTTTACACATTCTAGTTTATGTTAACTATCCACATAAAATTTAATTAATGTCACATATGTAAGTTACCTTTTGATAAAATAATAAAACAAAAATCATTAGTTATAAATTTCTATAAAATAATCCAATTAGAATAATTTTGATAATTAGGAGACACATTCCAAATAGTTCAACTTCTTAAAGGTATTCTAACTTCTTAACTTCACAACATCAAATGTTACAATCACCATGAATTTTCTACATAGAACATTATTATTATTTTTCGTCATTGTATTATGAACAATATTACATCATTATTTTTCCATTGTAATAAATAAATTTCAAACATTATTTTTAACTAATGTATTCTAAATCTCTTAGGATATTAAATAAATCCAATTTAGATTCAAGTAGGCCTTTATTTATAATATATTAATTTCATTATGTTAAAAAATACTCCCACCGGCTTCTTAAAAATTATATTCCCTTTATAATAACATTCCAATATACAAAAAAACATTGGGTGTTAGTAAATATAATTTTTCCCTTTTATTAGTAATATTTAAAAATTAAACTATTTATTTTATATTATATATGTTATTATATGTTTTTGGTACAAAACATTTTTAATATAATAATTTAATAATATATGACAAAGTTTATCCATGTCTTCTTTACAATATATGTTATTGAAATTAATTTACCATAAACCATGCGTATAAATTTTATCATCTAATATTTGATCATAAAATACTCTTTTTATAAAAAATTTTCTCTAACATCATAATATAATTGAGATAAAGATTCAAATACTTTACAAATAAACTTTTATATTGATTAAATATTCTATATTAAAATTCATTATGTAGTAAATACATACTTCATCTCCTCAAAATAGTCTAGAAGAACAATCAATAATCATTTGTTATTATAATCTAGTATATTTAAATAGAATTATATATTTTACATTCAATATCACATACTCTTATGAATAAATTAATTAATTTATAGAATATCAATTTTGGATAAGTAAATTCAATATGTTTTCAAGAACTCTTTTATTTATATCTAGGATAATCCAATCACATTGAATTTTTACTATTCCTTCTTGACATGAATGGTTTCCAATTTACTTAACTAGCTCCATTAAGAACCATTGATGAATTCTTATCTATTTTTTTATTTTTATTTGAAATTTTTAATAATTTTACCATCTATAAAGTAATTTCTAGATGAGACATTATATGCTTCTTAATTTATATTAACAACCTTAAGAATATTAGATAAATTTTCATTGGATTCAATCACACAATCAAATAATTTTAATATATTAAAACATGATATATTCCTTAACCATAACATCCCTTTAGTAAAAACTATATTCTCTCAAAGTTATTTAATATATTCAATATTATTAAATATCATTTTATTTACCCAACCATATTGTGTTGGTATTAATATTCCTATGGTGATTTAGAATCAGATTCCTTTGAAACAGTAAATGAATCACTTTATGATTCCATAATCTTCTCGATTTACTTTTTGTACAACATCAACACTTGGTTAGTATAGATTAAACTAATTTGACATATAGAACCTCTTTAGGTACTTTTCAAAAACTACCATGCTTACCTATGAATTTTCTATAAGTTCCTAGACTCAGGAGTATCTTATATTAAGTTTCTCCTTATTAAGGATTGATCATAATGTCAAATTAGAAGATGATGACACTATTGATCTATAAAATAATATTTTATTGAAGAAGTATCATGTTTCACAACTGTTAAATATTTACTTATATTTAATGGACTCCCCCTAAAATTATGGCCCCTTTTTAATATTCACCATTTCCCTTAGTGGCACATGATCCATATTTCCCCAGGACATACATATTTTCATTCATGTAAATAAGACATCATTATTTATGAAAGGCATTATCCCAATTTCAACAGTTGTGGTTCTAGTATAGTTGAAAAAAAACCATTTCACAAATCCATCAAATAGATATAATCAACTCCAATCCTCTAGAATCCTATCCATTAGGGATTCTCAGCTAATGTAATCTAACGAAAATTCCAAGAATAATCCAATGAAAGAAAATTAAGGGATACTAATTCTATGATTGAAAACTATAACATGACATTAAAATGTAACCTAAAACATGAAAACTTAGAAAAGATAATCCAAGGGTACTCATTCTTAGTTTCACAATAAATTGTTGGATCATCAGTGTCTTAAAAAGTGGTTATTTGGATTGAATATTCCAATTAATATTTTAAGGTAATTTTAATCTCACTATATATCTAAATTTATTAACATATAATTATTCACGATTTTAGTAAATTAGTTTGTTATACCATTCCCTCTGCTAAATCAATTTTTTCAAACCATATTGATGTGTAACCATTTAGAAAACCCATATGTCTAGTTAACGCACCCAGAAATCGAATCCAAACATATTCCTATGTATTAATATGCATAATATGCATATAGCACATGAACAATTATTTTAATGGATAATAATATTATGAGAATGAAAATATTTTCACGTTTTTTCTTAGATCAAAAGATAGTTAACCCAATTAACATTCCACGAAAAGGAATATGCATTCATGTAAGTAGGTAGTTTGACCCTAAGTCCCTTTTACGATGGATAAATTAATGAAGATATAATAAAATTCATCTTAACTCTAACTCATAATGTGAGTAAAATATATTCAATAAATAAATTTAAAACAATAATATCAATTAATAGATGAGGTTAATGTAGATGAAATGAAAAATCCATTACAAATTAAATAATATCATGTAATAAAATGTTCAATAGTTAAATCAGTGTAACATTTTTTTCCTAAATTATACACAATATTATCATTTCTTAAAAAAATTTAATACACATTATTAAAAAAGGTAATAACTATTAAATAAAAGAAAAATTCAAATATTTAAACAATAGGCAATCATTTGTGAATAATTAATAAATAAAATAAGACCATAAATATTTTATAATTTCATCTTTAACGTTATGGTCATGCAAAAATTATGAATATAATCATTTTATATTAATTTCAATATGAAATATATCATAAATATCAATTTATAATATTTACATTTCAATCATATGATATTATAACAATTAAAATATATTTATTATAAAACATTATATTTTTAATCATTTTACATAATCCAAATAAAATATACTTAATAATTATTTAATCCTTTAACACTTCAATGACCAATACATGGACCCCATGACATATTGGTAAACATAGGGTTACCTTTACATGGCTAGCCACATATGTGTAGTTCGCTGGATAACCTAAAAAAACTCAGCTGTGTGCTGGTTTAGCTATGGTTACCATTATTCATAAAGGTAAACATATCACCTACACAATCGTAAGTCCTATGTGCGTAAGGGAAGATTCAAGTGACCCTTACATTGACCGACCTATATAAGGGTATAAATATATGACCCTTATAGAAATGTTATTCTATGTGTGAAAAACCATAGATACCCTTATATAAATTACCCATGTACGGGAAATGATATAGATACATTTACACAACCCAACAAAGTAAGGGAACATCCTTTTAAAACCCAAAATTCTAGAATATGAAATAAAAATCTATCTTATGTTATGTTATTAATTCTAATTAATGATTTTATAAATTAAAACCAGAAGTTATCTATAATACCAGTTAAGGGTTATGAAAACTTATAATAACATTTATTAGGATAAATAGAAGAGATTAAAACCCCAGTCAATGATTCTCCATGCATGAATAGAGAATCTAATGTAAAAAATTAAAATGATTAAATATTTTTAATATGTGAACCTTACAATGATGATCCACTTAATCCTTTTAATATTTTTCTGATAGGTTTGATTAAGATCATAAAATTGGAAATGAGTTTCCACAAAACGATTCAAATGAGGTATGTAATTGTTGAAAAATATTGAGAGTGGGAAATAGATGGGGAAAATAGAATAATCTTGTAGATCAATAGAGAAATAAAGAAATACATTTAAGTGTTTATTTATCCTACCATTTCCACTACAATGTTTTTTTACATTCCACACTCTTTTGAATACAAAATTATATGATAAAAATGTTACATACATTTAATCTCAAGAAAAATTTATTTTAATGTTCATTATATAAAAAATTAGTCTTGAATGCACAAAAAAATTATCCAGCATGAATTCCAATGAATATCATTTTTTAATGTTTACATGATTTACATTTCATATGTTTTTCTTAATAATCGATAAACTATGTTAATTATCATTAAAAATTATTCATTTTTATACTAGTGTATATATTACTACTATAAAAATTAAAAACCCTTAAGAGTAAAATGTAAACTCATTAATCCAAATTTTATTTCTGATGAATTAGTTATTGGTTAAATTATAATTTGATGAAAAGGTGGAAAATCCATAATATTTGAACTAAAAAAATAAAGGATATCCTCTACATGATGCCTACAATATAGGGGTACCACTCAAAAATAAAATCATAAAAAATATCTTTAATATTTATGTATAATTGGATACTCATTGTAGTAAATTTGAATAATCTAATGGGTTTTTTTATCTAGATCCAATTCTTGTAAAACGCAAAATAATATCCTCAAATAATGTTGGTTATAAATTTGTAATGAACTAAAATCATCATTTTATAGATGAACAATAAATTATATTTTTTATATTATGTCTTAAGGATAATATTTTTTTGTATATAGTGATCGTTAAATATGGTCACAATCATTGTATGGGGAGAGTGACTGAGAAACACAAAACTAATGGATTTTTAAAAACGAGAACAAATTATGATATATATTATAATTTTTACAAATAAAAATACATAACAAAAAAACTATTTATTTATTAATGTTTCAATTATATCTAAAACAAAATAATTATAGTGATTATGTATTTAAGATATGATAATTTATAAAAGATAACATATTGCATCAATAAACTTTCACAATGTGGTTTTTCAAAATTTAATTAAACATTAATTTAAAATAATTAATAATAATTTTATATATCTATTTTTCTTGAGCTTTTAGAATTTTATGATACTCTACTTATAAAAAATAAGAAGTAGATTTATTTTTAAATTAGTGGGATGAGTTCATGATAACCAATTATTTGTAGAAATTTTGAAGAGGTGATTTCACTTATCTTTTCTAATAATGTTTATATTTTCTAGATATCATGATGAATTAAATAGAACTATGAAAAATGTTGATTCATATTCTCATTGTTAATATAGTAATAACTTCAACTAAAAGATGTGAAAACCAAGAAAATGAGTTCATAATGTAATTTAAATTTGAGACAATGATTGTGGGGACATTTCTTATTCATTGGAATTGACTATTCATGAATCCGATGCACACATTTCTCAGAATGATACAAAGTACCATATCACATATGTGTATTTAATATAATTACATATCACTTGTGAAGGGATTAAATTGGAGTAGAGTACCACATATTGAAAGGAAAACATATGATAATTATCCTCAAGTCATTTGTGATCTATAAGTATTAGTTGTGTATCAATCCAATCCTTCTGTTGATTGGTATTGTCTAATGTACAGTTTCATAGTAATATTTGATGGTTTTAGATGTAATTGAAATTCCTTTCGGGTAAAATATCATTAATATTTTATTAATTATTCAATGAATAATTTTCCAATTTTTTAGGATATAAATATCATGAACGATGATTTTTATATAAAATATTTACATAGAATTACTAGAATTCAATGGAGATTTATTTCATGATAAATTAATAATTAATATCTGATCTAAAGAAATAATATTCATATTAGCATATTTTTTTGATGATTTGTGTGATTATTTGAAACCCCATTTTGGATTATAAAATTGTATAGGGACGAATCAATTTATATCTATTCTAACAGTGATCCACATGCTTTCCTACGATATAAGAAAACATTGATAGATCTTTGGGTGCCATCGTGATTGATCAATGACTACTGTTTTATTCATTATCGCTTTAATGCCCTTCAGGATTAAAGGAGATCATCTCTTTCTTGAGAATGCAAGTGAAAGGAGAATCTAGGGATAATTATATCATGGACAACAATTCTCAATTCACGATTAACCCTACAGAATAGACATAACTATCTATATATATATTTAGAGTCTAGGATAAAAATATTATATAATTACACAAAAACCTTTAAATAATATTATAAACTTTTTCTGACCTCCTTACATAAAATAATAATAATATTATTATTTTAATATCACGCTCAAACAAACACAATGATAAGTATTATTTTACAACATTGTAGATTAATGTTTATCACAAGAAGCAATCTTGGTCCCCTAATTGTCCATAGAATATATCGACTAATCGAATAAATATTTATTAAACATGAATTCATAAATATATATTATATTCACAATCTGGAGAATATAAATATTTAATAATTAAAATAAATAAATATCTTATATAGCTGTGTAATTTAAGTATTTACTTGTAGATAAATAATTATTAAATTTATGTGATCATTCCATCCAAAAAAATTTCTGCAGTCTTGAAAGGAATATTTATTCTGATATTGACGTTTGAATATAATATAATTGTCACCAATAGAAAAATTTATTTTGTGTCTCTATAAGATTTATTCTCATGGAATTTGGTTATTTGGCCTAAATTCAAAGAACACTTTATATCAATGGGTCAAGACACCCATGATAAAGAAGTTAATGTTACTATATTGATAACCACATAAGTGGGCTATAAAATCCATTTTTATCAATATCTTATCATGAAGGTTTCATTTTCTTATCTTCAACTAATATGAATGATATTTCATTATTTTTCTATGGAAAATTAACTCATCATTACACCATAGAACATTTAATTTAATGTTATAGTTGAATTTCAATATGGTGGGTCGAGATATAATCTTCCATAAAAATGAATGGGAAAAATCCTTCCATGAAATACCTATTAATAATATGTCATTTTTGACACACCCAATGTATGCTACATCCCATGAACATATGGAATTATTGTTTTTATGAGAAAATATATGTCTATGAGTTATGAAAAAGATTAATAATAATCCTAATGTATTATAGAAAATAATCTCACTTAAATATAGTAATATACGATGAACCATAAACATAAATATTTCTTACTAGTTTGTCTATTTTTAAAATATCCCATCCTAGAGATTACCAAGTACGAACTTCATGAGATGAACTCTCATCTACATATGAGTACTCATTCCAAACATCCAATATACTATGATCCACATCATATAATTAATCCAATAATAATACAAGTTTTAAGAATATTACCATGAGAATTTGAGGTTCTCATCATAATAGGGAACTACTACAACGTTATCAACACAACATAGACTATAAGAAATTATTAGATTAAATCCATGCATAAAAATGACATATATATTATAATATGATATATTAATATAAAAATATTATTTATTAATATAATAATATTTCATTATACATGTAATACCAAGTACAAACGATGGTTCAAGAACACTAACTGAAATTTTTTAATTAAAATTACATATTATACATGATGGGGTAAAAAAATTAATGTGATCATATATTGGCATATAATTATAAGAAAATGACACTAGAGTCATTTTTAATATGTCATAATCAGTTGTGAAAAAATGTATTTTCCATATTTCTCTGTATAATAATATTTTTGATTTCATATATTTAACATTTATTAATAAATTTAAAATTACTATTATTGGGGTAAAAACTGAGAAAATGAGTTTGAATTGGCTCAAAATTAATGAAAATGATGTTAAACTCATTTCTGATATGAAGGAAGAAAAATTATGTCAATCCAATTACTGAATTTATCGATATAATCAAAATTTTATTCAGACCATCATATTGTTATTAAAGTGTTATGTCACAAAAATGTTGTAAAAATAGTGGAAAACAAGATCAGATTACCATGAAAACATTGAATGTAAACCACCAAATCATTTACAATGTATATAAAATATGTACACATCAATCTGATTCCCAAAAATATCGATATAATTCAAATTAATATAACACCATTATATTATTATTAAAATGTCTTCTCATCCTTAATGTGGTTAAAACTAAGCATGAGAGTTCATATTTATGTGAAAATTTTTGACAATTATCCTTGAATCATTTTTAGTTGTATGAATCAACATCTCATCAATCTGATAACCCGGTATTCTAGTATGATGGAAAATATGATTTCATATTTTTAACACATATTAATTAATTACAAATTACACATGTAGTGGTCATTAAATCACAAACAAACTTTGAATAGAAATGATTCATATGAGAACTATCTGATTCATTTATGAACTATTAGAATCAATCACACATCAATTTGATAGCTAAATTGAATGACATTATAAAATGTGTCACTTCATCTTCAGATCATTATTAAAGTACCAAATAGCCTATTATTAGTCAAAATTGATATAAGTTTTTTTATTTCCATGGAACCATAAGTTATTGATCCACGAGACAAATTTTTTATATGTATATATCATTCATCAATTTTATGCTTGGATTTTATTGTTTTGATCTAACGTACCCTATCACCTTTATATTTTTATTGAAGTGAAATATCATCCATCATGCGATCAAAACTGATAAAATGAAATTTTAATTAAATGAAAAAATAATAAATTTATCATTAGGTAATTTGAGATCCATGTGAATCAATTTAGTATCAATATGAATCTCGGATTGGCCAGTGTGATCAAATGTAAAATTTCACCGTGGTATTTTAATTAAAATTACATATCACTTATCAAGGAATCAAAACCAATTAAAATGGTTGGGATTAGTGTATAATAATTGAACAAGGATCCATGGACCATTTTTTATCAATAACATTTAATCACGAATCAATATAATTCTTGGATTTCCCAATAGGATCCAAATTACAATTTCATCATTTTATTTTTATTACAAACCATTATAATCTATTAAGTTTTAAAGACCAAATATATGAATTCATATTGTTTTATAAACATATTAAAATAATATTAGAATAATTTTTTATATATAAGAATCAACCTTGAATCGGTATATTGTCTGGATTTCTCACTATGATGGGAAATAGGTTTTCAAATTGTTAAATCTTATTAATAAATGAAAAATTTATAGTTTTTGGGTAAAAAATATGATAACATGTATATATGAAAAAATGACATTATAGAGAGATATTTTAGTTAAAATTTTAATTTTAATTAATTTTTAAAATCCCCTTCATCTATTTTAAAAATTATGTAAAATACACATTTTTGTGTCTCCGTGTATTTCTGGGAACTGAATTAGATTTTATAATAATTTTAGGTTTCTAATAAAAGTATCAAAATTTTGTAAATAATTTTTATAATCAATGTTGAAAATAATTTTTTTAATATGTAAATATTTTATTTTGATGAATATGTTGATGTTTGTTTAAAACATAAAAATTTTAATTACCAATTTGGAATTTAAAAGTATTTTTAAATAATGAACTATAATTTAGTTTTGTTTTAAAAAACCTAGGATAATTATTCATTTTATTAATTTTTAATTTTTAATTTTAAATTGAGAGCCTAAAGCAATTTATTAGAATAAACTTCTAAAAAAATATATTTTATTTACCATAAATTTCAATCAATGATTTTTTTCCTCTATTTTTAAAATTCTATAGACCTATAAGTAGATCTACTTATTATTATAGGAAAGACCATGTGGGAAAATTTGGGAGATGTACCAAGATGTAACCACATCACAATAAAGATAATTTTATCCTAATTTCATGTATCTATATTAACCCAATTCTCAAAATTATTGTACATCCATCATTAACTAACCACATGAACAAATTTAAACAAAACATTGAAATCACCTTCAAACTACCGCACATGAGAAAACCTATATTAGAATGAGGACATCTGCATCAGAACCTTTTGGAATGAGATATAATACAATATGGGACAATGATTCACTCGATCAAAACATTTCGGGTTCATCTAATCACTCATGATACAACCCAAAAAGTATCCAATGAAATTTGAGTATAATAATTTTTCGATGAAAGAGATTAATAAAAAAATTTCATTAAAGATGATTCAAATGGATTGATAATTAGGATAACCAGAAAATAAATTAAGAATCCATAACCAATGGGATCTATGAATTGAATAATGTTTTGGTTGAAGTAAGGCCCACAAATATTTTGAATATGACTAAAATAGTTTTTTACATTCGAGAGAAGCTTGGATAAAAATAATGATTGGTGAGGAATCTTTATTTCCGATTGAAAATTGATGATGAAAAACTATTTCCCAAGTTTATATTTTCATTGAATTTATATGTGGTGTCTATATACATCTAGATGTGATTGAATGTGGTGAGATGTCGAATGATTCTCATCGTCGCCTTGGATGATTGAATGAGTTGGTGGTTAGCATAGAAAATAAATGATTTTTACTTGATATTGATATATTTTATTAGATAATGTTTTTTATATAGGAACAAGAATAATTTTTTGTGGGCCCCTAGGGTCTATGAATCACTGAATACGAGGCTAGTGGGGGAATCGTGAGAGAAGTATGAGTAAATTCCTAGAAAAATGGAAATATGTAAATCATAGAGTGCTTGTCTTATAATTCCCCTAGTGTATTACAGATATGTTTATAAAATATATTCACTATTCTTAATCTCAGTAAACATGAGGCGACTTCAAATGATAACATATTTCAACATCATAAAGTCTCTAAGACCTCTCCATGACACCACCACATCAGAATTTCCTCACTCATATTATCCTCAACATCAAACATCTCATTAGAGACGAAATAGATCAGTTCAATGATAGATATCCAGTTATTAAAAAATATTTTGAGATTCAAAAAATAAAGAAAATCATAAATCCAAATATCAAGAAATAAATATGGATTTCAATTTATCACGGGATACCCTCCAATGTGGAGGATTAAAAAACCATAAGGAACATTAAAATATTCACTATTAATCATAGAGGAAAATGAAAATTAATACCCAATCATGAATTATAATTAGAGGAAACAAATTTGTGATAAAAAAGACCAAAATATACTACCTCAAACTCTCTATTAACCATATAATGATACGAAGCCACCCTTCAATAATCAAATTCGAAAATGATACATCATTGGAACACCTAAAATAAGTCGATGTATAACCCATTGTATGATGATTGCTGCTACAGCATTCTCTAGATCCACTTACTACCATATAAATTCACATGAATGATTTCTCCCATATCTAACATTTAACCTTTTTCCCAAATTGGTTATTTTATATTTATGTGAAGTCCTCTAGTATCTCTCATTAATTGGTCTCAAAATCAAAACAAATAAGGATAAAACTTGTCACTATTTTTAAAACATCTGGTTTCCAAATCCATTGGTGTCATTTCAAATTTAAAACATTATCATTACATTTAAAAACACCCATGGTAAACATGATAAATATCCCCAATCATCACATTGAAGAAGAATATCTCACACCAAATATCAACATCTGCAGGAAATATGATATCACACATTTTCACATCTCATAGAAACATGATAGCTCCACTGTAATTGTGATACCACAAAAAAAGTATTCATAATATGTATGTATGCATATCCCAGCTAAAAAATGGAACAAACACTTGGATCAACCATAATAATTATTTCCACATAATTCAGAGTACCTATAGAAAGTACTTAATCCATCTACTTCATATCCTCCAAGAAAACTATAACTCTCAATGCATCACCACGGTCCTTGATTTTAATATCTTCATCACTAGTGTAACTATATGTAGAAAAATAAATAGTTGTAATACATAAAACACATGAACAATATTTCATCATCTTCCAAAAATTCTCTATCCTAGTCGATGGTCATAGAACCATGTTTGAGGATTTCCTATTCCTTAATTAAAACCAAGTCCTCTTCAAAACTAAAATTTCTTCTTAAACATAAACCATTACATCCATCATGTCAAGTGTTCCATAAATTCTTCCACAAGAATATAGAATATAAACTCTATAAAATGTGTATAGGGAATTTATAAAGAAACCCTTGAATCAATCATTATAAAGATTACTAGAGGAAAGAAATATGGTGTTTGCTGAGAACATGTCTCACATCTTTCAGTGTCATCATAAAACCATCATTTTTAGTGATTTTAATATCACCAACAGAAATTATAGTGGTAGAATATTTATTTACCATATTAAATACACCAAAACTTCATTATTCATATAAATAAAACGATTCGCTATTTAGAGTAATATTATATGTTGTTGTTGAATCATCCACTTATTTTTTTACATATCTGACCTATAAAAAACAATGCCAACTAAATGGAAATCATCATCAAAAACTATTTTCTAACACTAATATCCTTATAATTAGTGTGATTTGTCTTTTTTTCAACCTTATTATTCATAAAATCATTATAGTTTCATTTCACATGACCCTCCTTATCAAAAAAGTCACTTGAACATTCATATCATCATGAGAAAAATCATTGATTACTGTATCCTTCTATCACTGCTAGAATACAACTATTACCTAATGAATCACTATCATTGGTCTTTCATTGAGTGTATTTCATAAAAAAATAATGAAATAACATCTCCCAACATGATGGTTTAGTACCCTAAAAGAAAATTGGGGACAAGATTATCTTGTGAATCTAGAACTGATACTAATATAATAAAAGAATTGTCTTCTTCTCCAATTTCAATGGGTTCCACTTTAACATTATGATCGATCTATACTAGAACTAAAAATAGTTCCAACATAATTTTTTTGAACTCATACATATAGTATCCTAACTATCCATTATTTTTAATTCATAAATGATACAAACAATTTTTAGATATAAATTATTTGGGTGATATTTTGATATATACATTCTTTCACGTCTCTCCTGGATATCCGAAAAATATGTCAGCATTATCATTTTTTATAATGTATTATCAGACAATTACTTATGTACAGTGATTTTTTCGAATCTATAATATCCTGTCAATCATAAAATCTCATCGTCTTTAGTTTCTATTAATTTTTCTTCAATACCTTCACTATATTCTAAAAAATTATTTATTTTCTCATTACTTCCCTAGAGTAATATCATATTACCTGTTAAAAAAATTGATGTGGGAATAAGTAAGATGTTTTGAATCATTAATATCTAATAGGTCATAAAAATATATTAATACCTCAGATATTAGCGATTGGGGAAGAAATAGATTGTTTTATGGATAATAATTCATATGCATCCAAATACTGCCAGAGTTAAAATTGAAAACAAATCACAAAACCAAATAGTCAGAAATGAATTGTGATAGATATTTTACCATGGAACACACAAAAAATTTATATGATTATCAAACCATGGGGATACTCTAAAATATACACATTGTATTATAAGTACAAAAATCTATGTAGTACCAAGACATGAATTTCAATTAGAGCTTATACAATCCAATGTGAAAAAATAGTGATTGATAATACTTCACTTCCTATTTAATAATTAATTATTGAAAAGAATTTACCCTTAGATGATCCTAACTGAACTCACAATGTCATTCCAACCCATTAAATAAGTCATTGCATGAACCAATTTCTCATGATTGTTGTTGAACCATATTGAAAAAAACCCTGCCACACATATATCTACAGAAGATGGATTGATCTCATATATCACCATTTACCTAATAGCCACATTGGTACTTTATTGGTATGTGAAGGCCTCTAGAGTTTCTCATGCATATGTCTAAAAATATAAGTAAATAAATATAAAACTTTTCTACATTTAAAATCTGTATGATTCCGAATCCTAGGGAAACCCTTTATATATAAATAATTATCTTCAGTTTTGAAAATCCTATGCCGAAACTCAACACATACATTCTTCCTACACTATATCCAAACCCTATTCTGGATAATCCTACTTGAATTGAAGCCTATAAGCAATTTCAAGCACAAAAATTGAGGATGAGAAGCACTAAGCCCAAATCCTATTATACTTAAAATCCTATCCATAAAGAACATGAGATCTAAATTACCATATTAAATGTGTTACCAATATTTTTAAACACACACACACACATATATATATATATATATAAAGGAAAAATAAGTGTGTAAGTAGCTAAATAACGGTTGATCAATAATTTTATCAAGGTCATAAAAATAATTATAATTATTTGTAAATGAAACTTGTGACATGAACTAGTTATGTGAATGAAATGTGCTAATTACATATTCTATGAAGAGGTGAATTTACATATTCATTGCCTTTTTAATGGTGATAATGACTTTTAGGAGATAGATAAATGTACCATAGGATTTTGATAACTATTTAAAGGACATATATGATTTACAAAACCTATGTTAAGGTACCGAGGGAGTTGTGAAAGTTGTGTATTGGTATGACAAACTAATAAATGAAATGTCACGGTGATTAGGGGATGTGTAAGGGTACATTGAGTCTTTAAATAAATATGAAGATAGTTCAATGAACAATTTTAATGTAATATGGAAAAATGGTGAGCTATACAAACAATAGTTATGATGTCATTGTCAATTGGAATTGAACGTGCAGTCGATCTAAACATGTTCATGTGGTTGATCATGTGCATTTTGTTTGGAGTTATTTGTATAGTTGATCATTAATATTTTTAATAGTTCGATTAGGGTTAATATATGTGGTTGATCCATTTCTCGGGTTGATCTAGTGGGATATGGAATATGTTCTTGAATATTATGTTCTGATGAAATGAAATATTATGTTTCCAAGTATGATATAATGAAATGAAAAATAAATATCAAAGTACTTATTGTGATATTGTTAGATTGATGAAGGAGAAATAAAAAATCAAAAGTATATATATTATTCATAATATAATGTTATTATAATGTACAGATAAAAATATAAACATCACCGTGACATATTGATTTTTCTATGGATTTTTTGGGCACCATTTTGGAAATTATTTCCAATACTGATAAATGGTATGTTGTGTGACATTGTAGGTCATACTATTCTATTTACTAGATTAATGAATATGGGGAGTGATTTTAAATGGGATTATATATCGAATGAGCTAAGGTGATAATGGAGAAACTTTTATTCAAATAACATGTGGAATAAATTTTTGAGTATCCATTAAACTTAATAGAAGGTTTAAATGAAAAAAATAACAAATAATCCAAGAGATTTTATGACTTAATAATAATAAAATACTTATAATAATTATTTTAATATTATTTTTGATATAATATTGTAGAATAAATTAGAATAATATTCCATATATTATTGTTAATATAATATTTTCTAGGTATCAAAAATATTTTTTTGACAATACTGAGAACCAATGTACATTGTCTTTGAGATTTATGAGAGCCTCATACATTATAGTATCAATGGAATAAGAGGATTTGAAACAACGATCCAATTTTCTATTATGCAACCATGTATTTGAGAAAACTGAGAATAAACATAACACTGCGGATTTATATGAGTTTCGAGTCTAATAGGGCTATTGTGGGTATCTATTGATGATCATGAAGAATAAGTACATGTGTATGGTTACTTATATAGTATTCTCATGAATGATGATCTATTTAAAACAATTACATAAGAATCCATGATTATAAAAAAAATTCTCTGAGTGGATTGAATTTTTTGAATATTCTAATGACTGGGGTGTTTAAACAGTTGTTGGAGGAATCTAATTGAGGTTTCTAACCAATCACTATAAAACTAAAATTGGGATTTCTATCTAGTTTCTAAATTATTGTAACCATGGTTTCTAACCACTCTTCTCTAATCAGAATGAAATGTAGTATATTTTTTATAAAAACATATATGTTTCATATGTTTCCCTCTCTGTTATTATCACTTCTAATATGTTGAGGCTATGAGAAATTATTGATAGGATTTAAATATTTAACAGGTTCAAGAGGTTAAATTTCAAAGAAGAATAATTTTTTTATCCTAATATAATGACTCACCACCCACCCCATACCCCTACACCCTATCATGGGTCATCTGACCAAGGGTGATTTTAAGAACCTACCAAACGTTCCTTGTGATTAAAAATAATATTTTGGGAAAAAATTGTTGTTGTACAGGTTATTATTGGAAATGATATAAAAAGTGAATGGAGTGGATGTTTTTTTAAAAAATTTATCAATTACCATCAATGATGGAGAATTATAAGGCAATACATTTGAATGATGGTGTGGATGTAGTGAACATACAACATTACACAGATGTTTATTTCATGAATATTGAGATTTAAAAATAGTTTATAAATCCATTTAAATAGGGTTTTATCAGACATAACATTAGACCATTCTCGAGAAAAATTATTTTAGTTAATAATATATATAAATTGTGGATAATGTTATTGTATTACTTGGAATGGAGTAGATATCAGTGTTGAAAAAATAACTACTTCCAGCAATAGTCGAACTAATGGATGAGTTTCATAGTGAATACAACTTAAAAAATGTGGATTTGAATTTTTTCTTTCACCAAGTATAGATGAAATACGATTATATTTTGAATACTACATTTATAACACATTGGGGTATTATAAATACCTTTTTATTACTTCTAGATTAATGAAGTCATTTGTGACTTCCAATGCTACTATGAATGAGATATTTAGGGATGTTTAAGGGATGTTTTTTTGTGTTAATTGATGATATACCAGTGTATAACAAGAATTTAAATGAAAACCATGATAAGGTGTGGGTTTTTTATACCAATAATGGAATGAAATTTTATCTTTTTAAATAAGAAAATTTCATCTTCTAGATATAGGTCTATAGAGTATTTAGGGTGTATATTTTTAGGTGATAGAGTTTTCATGGTTCCTAGGAAAAATGAGTTGGCAATTTTTTTTCATTATATGAAGAATATGAAATATGTGAGTGTGTTTTAGGGGTAATTGGATACATTAAAAATTATCAAGGATTTTATAATGACTGTAAGACACCTCATATTCATGAAAAACAAGGAGGGGATTATATATTCATATGAACTCAAGAATAATTTTACACACATAATAAAAACATGACTATTTACATATTTTTATTATTGTAAAAATTTTCCATGTGTATTTTAGTGTAGTTTGATGCCTCTACTTCATAATATTTAGTTTTGTTTATAGTGGAATTGATTCCTTGTTCATATTTTATTATTTAATTATTTGAATCCAACATGAAGAAATATGTATGTAATGAAGAGTTTATGGAATTAGTACTATAAATATAGAACTAAAAAAACTTTTATAGGAATAAAGATTTAGGTATACAAATATCATTAGTTCCTTATCAATTTTCATAGTTAAAGGTAAATTTTTATTCATCCCCAGTGTTAGAAGGATATCTTACTAGGATATGATTTTATAGTGATTTAAAATACATGTAAATTTAATATTGTAACTGATGTTTTATCAAGGTTAGTGATAAGAGGATATTTTTTGTACATAGTGATTTCAAACCCCAATTGGAATGATCTTGATGTGTTACAAGAAGAGTAAATTCATTATGTCTATCTAAAGGAAATTATAGATGCATGATAATGTGTTTTTTCCATATATCATGAATATTATTTTCAAAATATAATTTTTTTTTTCATGAAGAACATATTTTTATTTTCAAAAGGATAAAATTTATTTACAAAGCTAATAAATATTTTTTGTATAGTTTTTGCATATTTCAGGAATTATGTTGTGCCAATTATTGGCATCCCATACTACATACTAGGATGCAACAATTACTAGGCACAATTACACTAGTGAATCACTATAGAAAAAATGACTATTGATATTAATATGGAACTACACTAGTGAAATCATGTTCAACATTAAATTTTAGTTGCTTGGACTTTGGTGATTATGGTATTGTAGCTCCATGGACTTCTTTTCATGGGTTAATATAACCGAATTGATTTATTGTGTGATTTTTGGTAGTATTTCACTCTCTCTTTTATGATATCAGTTTTAGATAGGGTTTTATTATTTGATTTTACCATAAAATTTATACACCAAAATTTATTGAAGTGGATGTAGATCTCTATGGGAGTATATATTTTTTCCCAAACAACAAATATTTTTGGGTCACATGTTCCTTCTCTTATTCTTCAATTTATATTTTTTATACTGTTTCCAAGGATATTTCATCATATTTTATCTATAAGTTATGAAAACACTTGTATCAAAGGTTGAGTTTGAAAGATCAAGATCAGATATCTCATATTGGGAAATGGATATAGCGGAAGGGAAGGTAATAATAGACAACTTAAATAGAACTTAATTAATCTAGGACAATGATAAAAGACTATATTTATCAAAAATAGTTAATCCTCTCTCTCGAGGTGAGAAAAAAATTATTATTGAGAATTTGGAGTGGTAACTACTATATATAATGGTTCTAGGAGTGGAGTGGCATAATATCTCAAATATATGGCGTTCAATATCTTTCAGTCGAAGATGATAGGTGGGTTGATTAAAGATATCCTAAAAATTTACAAAAAGTATCTTGTAGGGAAATTTTTTTTCATTAATCATAAATTGATAAAATGAATTATTATTTCTGATTACGGGAAAAAATACAATGCATTCACAATTAAATTTTCATCTATGGAAATTACAATAGACAATGAGGTATCTGATTTATTTTCATTGACTTTGATACATAAAAATTAAGAGGCCATACATAATAGTTTCGAGGCCATTACAACCCCCTTGAGTAATTAGTAATTGAATTAAAATTAATTACTAAAATTTGTGTGAGACATGATCCTCATAGACGATAATAATATAATAGATTTTTATATATTGTCTTATTCTAGTATAAACATGGAAGGAAGAGGAAGATACGTGAAATGAGATAATCACATATGATGAACGAAATCAAATGCAATGTGTCGATATAAGGGAAATGGGGGTAGTAATACTAGTTATATTTTTAAAAATACAATAAATTTCAAGAATTAGTGTAGGAAAAAATGGAAGGCACATAAAACTAATAAATCAATAATGATAACTGATGGAACCGATGATCTGTGACTATTGGGTGGGGGATAACCTGTAGAGCCTTGGATTTTAGAATCAAGTTAATATTTTAATTCTAATTTGAAAAGGATTACTAATAAAATATATTTATGGAAATTATAGAACGAAACATCATGTTGATCAAAAACATTACAAATTTTGAGAAGGGAGATGCTTAGATTAAGACCAAAGGTGGTGGCTTTCTAGTTTTGTAAATTGTGAGATATATCAATATATGTGGAAGAAAACATATTTATTTCATGGATGTTGATGATATTGGTATTAGTAAAATATTAACTAAATATTAATGGATGATTTATAATTGAGAAATAGTTATATCTTAGGGAGTAATGAATAGAACCAAAAATATTATAGTAGAGAATTTCATGGACACTCATGAAATAACATATTCTTTTGAGGATTCATTAGAATTAGAGTAAAATCTAATTCATATTATTGGAAGGGTAATGATGGTTCTAAAAATAAAAATAATTCAAATCGAAATGAAGATGGTTGAAGTAGTCTTCAGGGAAGATTATATCTTTGGAAATTAGATGATGGTATCCTTTGTTAAAGGTCGTAGAACACAAAAGGCTGGAAATCTAGATCTACTTCACATAAATTTTTGGTGTCCTATACTAGAATATTCACTTGAAGGGTAACAATATCTTGTGTCATTTATTGATTATTTTACGTTGAATTCATGAGATCAATTTAAGGAAAAAAATACTTGATGTGTTCAACATGTTTTAGAATTGTAAATCCAAGTGGGAGAATTATTATGGATAATAGATGAAATGATTGACGTTTTGAAATGGTGGAGAGTATGAAAGTAATTAGTTCATGGAATTATATGACAATGATTCAATATAATGGGAAAAACCATTCATGATATAATAAAATATAATGGTGTAGATGAAAGGATGAACATTACATGAAATTAATATTCTAGGAGTATGAGGATTCACTGAGGGTTACCCAAGAAATTATGACAAGAGGAAATTTTCATGGTAGCATAAATCATAAATAAGAGTACATCTATAATAATGGTATAATTTATACTTATGGATATATGTTCAAAAAATTAGGTGATACTCTCTCATTTCTGTGTGTTTTATTGTTTTCAATATGTTCAAACAGATTATAATACAAGGGACAAGCTTGAGCCAACGTACATATCTTATTTCATATTTGCTACATTATTGTAGATTTTAATAATAATTTATAAGAAGAAAGAAATAAAATTCACATAATAATATGTAAAATGATGTTTAATAATGGGTTCACTAACAAGTAACATCATGAAGCTGATGTTTATAGTTTTAATTAAGAATAAGAGTACTAAAAGAAATTAAAGGTAAAGGTGTACTAGTGTGTGTGACACTGAAACTAGGGGTGTCTACCCATCAAATGGAGTTTAGGATATAAAAGAGGCTGAGTAGACCATTTAAAAGGTATTAATTATAATTAAATTATTTATTTTTTAATTATGGTGGAAACCACAATGTTTTGAAGATTCAATCTATTTAATGGTGGCAATCAAGTGGTAGATGTCAATGAAGAAGGATAGTGTGGACTTCACTAAAACATTCTCAAATGTAGTGAAGATCACCATTATATTTTCTTTTTATTAGTATTCATCACTATATATCACATGATATAAAATGAAACATTATTTAGAGTTTAAAAAAGTAGTGACAAATGGGGTTTGATTATTAGTTCAAGTTAAAATCACGGATAATAGCACACCATTGTCGTCACTTTTTTGTTACTATGAAATTTCACTTTTTACTGCTTGTAAATGTTGGCCTTTATCATCTCTAATTTAGCCACGATAAAACGTATATTTCAATAAAAAAATCAATAAATATATTTAAATATTAAAATATAAATATATACTTATACTTATAGAAATATAATATATTTATTTTTTTATAAATAATATGATAGTACATATTCTTTTACACTTAATATATAAAATATTTAATATAAAAACCTTTTAAAATAATGATGAAATTAATATTAATTAATAAGTTAGTAATTAGTAATTATTAATATTAATTTAATAGAATGTATAATACAAAAAAATTCAATAAATTTATGATCGAGCTAAGATTAGTTGAAAACAAGACTTGAAAATAAAACAATAATAACTTTGCATTCAGTTGTCTATTTTGTCCTTATTGCATATTAAATAAAATCTTCAAAAAAGCATATACAATATGATAATATTGGAGGACCGGTTGAATCATTTATTTGAGGTTAAAAAATGGACATAACCGCCTCTAAAATTGAATTTTCTGTGAGGATACATTATTTTTGTAAGATTTGATGGAATCCCAACCTTACTAGAGGGGGTCATTCACTCGATTTTTAGAAGATTCTAAATTTAATCTTAGTTCCTGCAGTCATAACAATATTATAGACTATAAATTTTTCCATTTTCATATTATACTGTAGTTTATAATTAAATATATATATATTTCGATACATTTACATATAATAAAACAATGGTACAAATAATTATTTAAAGAACTATACATATAAAATATAATTCTTAATATATAATCCATATGCAAACAAATAGTTATTATTGATATTATTTAAAATAAATATTACACATTTTTTTCATTACAAAAATGAATTAATATATATACACATATAATATTAATTTTAAAAAATAATTATGATTGTGAAAATAAAAAAATATGGATTTATGTGTATATTATAATATTTTTAAATAAATAAATAAATGAATGTATTTATTATTTTATGTGAAAATATAAATGAGTACGTGTGTATGAAACTATGTGCATGTATGTTGTGTGGGTATGTTTCCATATTAGGTAGATTCATCATATATAAATGTTTTTTATAAATATATTATTATCAGGAAATATATTCTATATGAATATATAAAATTAATAATTATAAATTAAATATAAAAAATTTATATATTGATTAAAAATTATACTTAAAATGTTATAATATTTTGATATAAATATACAGTATAATGACATATTTTTAAATTGCATTTAAAAATAATTAGATTAATTTTCAAAATAATATGAATATATATTTATATAAAATGGATTATATATATATCAAAAAATATAATTCAAATCATAATAGAGCAGTGGTAATGCTGTTAGGCCTTGAAGGCGGAATCTAGAGTTTCAAATCCATGCATGAGATAAGCCAAAGTGAATTAAATACAATAATAATGGGGTTAGTATGAGATGATAAAGATGGTGTTCCTGAGTATAGAATGGGACTAGAATATGGGGGAGAATAAAATTCATAAGGGGGGGGGGGTCTGGTCACAGATTAACTGGGTGATGGGTGAAGATATTTGAAGTGCCCAGATCAGTGTGAATCACTGAGAGGGGGAGGGGGTGAATCAGTGATCCTTTAAAACTTTTTACTAATTGATTCTTAATCAATTAAACCTCTATGGCTGGTTAAAGCCTCGATCCACTCTTCTTGTATCTCTCAACCTTTCCCGGATAATGCAGTAATGAAAAGGCACAGGACACAAGGATTTACAAGGTTCGGCACCAAAGGCCTACATCCTTGCCATGCTATCCAAGCATGGATTCTCCATTAAAACCTGTTAAAATTACAATGGTCGATACAGAGTCCCACTGTATCTCTCCTGAGTCCCACAGGAGGGTCTTTATACTGCGTCCCACAGTGTTACCAGAGTCCCACTGGCCTGCTCCAGAATCCCACTGAAGACTTCTTCTCCCTGAGTCCCACAGGGTCTTCTCTTGGCTCCTCGAGTCGCACGAGTAGCTCTTCTTCACTTTAAGTTCTTCAAGTAACTTCAACAGCCTGGGATAAAGGCTGCTGGCCTTGTTCGGTACCTCTGATCACTTCAGTTGATCAGGTCTTCTCGTCTTGCTCAGGATTTATCTCCTTCTTCTGAGGATGACCTGGCTTCTCTCCAACTACTGAATACTCAGACAAATGATGTCTTTAACTTCAGTCTGGTCCAGTCTCAGATGCACACCACTGATTTGGCTTTCTTCACGTGTGCACGTGCATGCATGCATGCATGCACTCTCCTCTTTCTCTTGGTGCAATAAACCCACAAAGGGTGTAATCAAATATAGCACACACACCTTCTTTCTCCTTCACACACTTTAACCAATTTGTTTACACACTTAGAGTGTGTTCTACTTTAGTGTGGGTCACTCCTTATTTTACTTCTAGGTGTTTACACTTTTAGTGCACACACTAGGTTCGGCCTTTTAGTTCTTTTGCACACACAAATGCCTATGGCCTTCTTCCCTTCTTGTGCACACACCTAGGCTTCGGCCAACTTCTTGCTCACTTTATACACACACTTAATGAGTGTGGTCTTCTAACCACTTGGCACACACTTGGCCTTTCACATTATCTTGCACACAAAAATGCCCGTAGGGTGTATTTGCACTTTGCACACACAATCTTGGCTATGACCTCTTCTTTCTTTGACACACACTAACTTAGGTTTAGTTGTGGTCTTCTTGTTCACTTAGCACACACACAAGGCTACTGCCTTTTCCTCAAATGCACACACAGAGTGCAAGTCTCGGACAAGGTGTGTTCATGTCCACTTTGCACACACACTGCCCATGTGCTTCTCCTCTTCTCCACTGCCGCGCAAGGCTTCGGCCTTCTTTGGCACACACAATGTGTGTAAAACACAACCCGAACTCCTTCACTTCACACACACACAAAATGAGTGTGGTATACTGCCTTGATCTCAAAGGAGGCGCGCAAGGTGTCTTGGTACAAGGGGCAGCCGCGCAAGGTGTGGTGGGCTTAAGCCACAAGGCGCACACGTGCAAGGCACAAGCCACGGGTGTGCAAGCCTTCGAGCGCGCAAGGAGCACGGCACAGGGGCGTGCAAGACCTCGGGTGCAAAGCACCTCGGGCTTCAACCGTGGGCGCGCAGAGTGCCGCGGCCCTGGGTTCTTCCTTCCGCGCAAGGATTAGCGCGCAGGGGTCTCCCCTTCACTTCTTTCGCGCAAGAGATGCGCAAAAGGGACTCCTTCGGGCCTCAGATGGCACCGAGAACAATAGCCGCGCAAGTGGGATGCGCGGGGCTTCGGCTTCGCGAGGCAGAGAGTGCTCCGCGGGACTCCGGATCTTCAACAAAATAACCAGCAAGCTCAATGAGAGCCACGAGCTCTCCTTATATAGGCAGAGGAATGCCTTTGATCATCCGCGTTCAAAATCTTGAATCACCGAAGATTTCGGATCTTCAAAATCTTTCCAAAGTTTTGCGTTTTATTCTTGGTTTGACGCGGGCTCCCTTATTTATCGGCCTTCTTCACGTGCATGCGACTTGGAACGCATGCACGGCCTCTGTTTAGGCTCATGCATGCAAAGAATGCTCTCCACGTGGCCTCGGCAGCTTCGTTTGCCTCGGCCGATCACGAAATCTCCTCATTTGTTGCATGCATGTATAGTTTTATGCATGATCGTGTTCGGTAGGTCCAGACGAGCTCAATAGAGCCTTCGGCGTTGGAAATGTTGGCCGGGAACTCAAAAACCGGTGGTCGGATGGCCTCTGGTTCAGGCGATGTCGCGGGTGGCTTCGAGGTGTCCTCGGCCGAGCTCGAGGAAGGAGACGAGCTCTCGGCCGTCGGATCAGGCGTTTGAATATCCTCGGACGGCCGCGATCAGAAGATCTCGCGCGGGATGCGATGAGCGGCTGTGATCAGCCGCGCGATGAGTCGGACGGCCAGGATGCGCTCCGGGTGAAAAATGCGCGTCCCACATCGAATCCGCGGCCGGTTTTTCCGCGCTTTATAAGCCTGGTGCTCCCTCAACCCGCCAGTTGAATCTCCTCCCCTCTCGGTGCCGCCCCGCACCGAGTTCTTTAGCGGGCGCGCTCTTGCGCCCACCCTCTGCTCCTCGCGGGCGCGGTTCTAGCGCCCACTATGCCTCCTGCGGGCGCGTCACTGGCGCCCACTATACACACTGGGCTCCTCCGGGCGTGCCCCAGCGCCCATGCGGTGTCCTTGGGGTGCGCCCCTGCCTCATGGATGCTGCCCTGGCCTTGAGGGTTCCCCTTGGGCGTGGTGACCTTGAGTCCCACATGTGCCTTGGGTGATGACCCTCGGCTGGCCTCCTTGGTGGCCCAATTTTTTGGCAAAGTAAATATAGGGTACTTTGTATAAAAACAAAGTAACCACATACATAATGTGAAATGCCAAGAGCCACTCCAAGCCTTCTCCTCTAAGCCATGTCTTCTCTCTTCTTCTTAGAAATTCATCAATCCTCCTCTCATATGATCTTCACTTAGGATATCGAATTCTCGAAGGTTCTTCATCAACCGAGCTCCTAAATCACATAACTTCTTCAATTGTGTTTGTTGATCTAATCAGAGATCAAATTGGGACTTCTTCAGATTCACATGCACTAAGTGTTAGTGCATGGATTTCATTAAACCACTTCATCCACTTAGAACATGTGAATGGATCATCTTTCATCTCCTCATGCATTGTGAAGACAATGCATGATCTTCAAACAATGTTGTGACATTGTATCATCATGATACAAGTTCTTTGAACTTAAAGAGCAGCTCAGCAATCGTAAGATTTTCTTAGATAATGTTTCAAACCATCATCTCCTATGTCACTTAGTGAATCTCCTAAGTGACAGGCATTTTGGTACCATGGCCATTCTCCTTCATCACCATCACCATCACATCCTTTGACATTCACATCTTGACTCCTTGACATCCATTCATTCCAAGACAACTTCATGCCTCATTGACAACAAATGCAACACAATGCACTTCAATCTCCCCCTTTGTATTTGTTGTCAATACACTCCATCAGCACATATGAATGGGTCAATATGTGTGCCAATATTTTCTCCCCCTTATTGGCAATCAAATGCAAAGGTGTGGTGTGGTTCTCTTCAAAATATCACTTCCTCCCGTTAAAAAGTATTTTCTTGAAAAACACTAAGAGAGGGATGATGTCACATGTTCTCTTTAGAAAAGAACCTTTAGTAAATCAGCTCTAAGTCTACTTGGGCTAACCCGGTGTAGAAAACAAGAGTGATATGACCAAGGAATTCAAAGCTGTCCAAAATTCACTGTACATGTGAGATCATGCTTAGGGGTTTGAAAATTTTTCAGATATAACACTTAATTGCTAAATCCTGCACATACTTCACAAAACTCATTAGAAAGTTCAGTGCAATGATAAAGCTCCCCCTTTCATCCATTTGTCTTCAATCCATACTCCCCCTTAATTGACAAGATAAACTCAATTAAGAAACAAGGGATGAAAGCATGATTGGAATACCTTCACTTTTCTCAAGATGGTATTAATCTAAGAATCCCATCTTCTTCAGATTGGCTCCCCCTCAAGGGGTGCACTCCATTCTTTCCAAACCATCCTCCAGCTGAGAATGATCATCATCTTCAATTCCCTGCAATGTTAGCACATGCAAATACCAATAGTATAAGGGAATAAGATGGAACCTCCTTGGTTCATCAATGTGAACAACAAGGTTGAGAAGATTCTCTCAACCAAGATGTCTCATTTTCACCAGTCTTCACACTTGCACATTTGATCTTCAATGATGATTGTGCCGGTGTGGTTCTCAAAACATCTTCATGTGAAACCTTCTTCCTCCCTTTTGCCTTAGCAATTGCCAGAACTTCATCTTCAGCTCTTTGTAGATCTTTGGCAAGTTGCAACTGATTAGGCCATATGACAAGTAAGTCACTTTGAAGTGTGGCCTCAGTTTTGGAAATTCCACATGGTTCTTTTGATGCTGTCAAGCTACCTTTCTTAGGCAACTTGTTTTCAATCAATCCCTTCTTCTTCTTCTGGATTGATTGTCTGTTTGAGTTCAGTTGGATTCTATTGATTTCCATGGCTTGTTTACAAAGATCCATGGTATGACCATTCCTTCCACAGTAGAAGCACTTCTTCTTGGTGGTCCTTCTGGATGACTCACCCTTCTTGGTTTTAGAATCCAAGGACTTCTCTTCATTTTTCAAACTCTTCTTGGGAGCATCTTCCACTTTATTCTGCTTGCTTCCCAAGGATTCCTTTTTAGCCAGGTTCAGTGATCTTCTCTTCATTCCAGCTTCGGATACATTTGGAGATTGACATGTATCTTTTTGACCACTTTTGCAAACATCCCAGATGTTGTCAAGTAATCCAAATCTGTTAGCAGTAAACAGATGTCTCTGGACCTGTGGATGCTGCTTCTTTTCTTCTGGCTTGCTCCCCCTTGGCATAGGCTTCCTTTGTGCTTTGACATTCAGTGGATTGTACCAACAATCCTTTGCACAGTGCCCATACTTATTACAACACCAACACTGCCCCACAAATCTTGATCTCTTCAGTCCTTCTAATTGTTGGGTACTTTTCTTGACTTGCTGTGTTGTTTTAGGAGAGCTCTCTTTCTTCATTGTCTTCATCCATACTTGTTTGGAATTATTCTTCCATCCTGCACTTTTAGTAGAAACACTTTTAGAAGCATGAGTACAAGATGGTATGGATGGTACCTTCTTTTTAGAAGTTGTTGCCTTTTTATCAGAGGATGTCTTTCTTTTAGAATCATCCTGCTCAATGCATACTTGAGTAGCAACATTTTTCCTTTCAGCTGACTGGGAGGCTTCAGCTTTGGGTGATTGCAGATTTTTCAATATCACCTCTAATTCTAAGTATTTCATGTTGAGGGAGTTCTTCTCATCCTCAACAGTTCTTAGCTTTCCTTCCCATTTCTCTTCCAGCTGTTTCATCTGGTCTTCATGCACTTGCTTCATTTCAAGCAATGAGTTGTCAAGCTCCTTCACCCTTTTGACTTTGTCTTCTAGTTGAGCATCTCTGACAATCATTGAGACTTTGTGCAGCTTCTCCAGTGCATGGAACACTTCTTTGATAATTATCATAAAGAATTCTTTCTCAGAAAGGCTTCTTTGCAATTCTTCAGTAGTGTCTTCATATCTTTCATTGCAAAGAGATACTGTTTCATCTTTAGCCTTCACCAGCTTTCTGAGAGTGTTGGTTATTCCAACCCTTTTTGCCAATTGATATTCCATTGCATTGGCTTCTTCTTCTAACTGTGATTTTTCTTCTTGAAGATCATGGATGCCTATAGATATACACTTTGCCACTTCCATGGGAACTGTCTTCTGAAGATATTTGAGTGCACTCTGAAGATCATTCATTGTTTCAACTTCATCACAGCTAGGACAGGCTTTCTTCATCTTCTTGGCCTGTTTCTTCTTTCTATTTTTCTGAGTCTTGGCAGATATCTCCATTTGAGGCTGGTCACTCATTTCCTCAAATCTGCACTTCATAAAGACTCCCTTGGATATTTTAGAGGTAACCTCCCTCTGATACCAATTGAAGTGCCCAGATCAGTGTGAATCACTGAGAGGGGGAGGGGGTGAATCAGTGATCCTTTAAAACTTTTTACTAATTGATTCTTAATCAATTAGACCTCTATGGCTGGTTAAAGCCTCGATCCACTCTTCTTGTATCTCTCAACATTTCCCGGATAATGCAGTAATGAAAAGGCACAGGACACAAGGATTTACAAGGTTCGACACCAAAGGCCTACATCCTTGCCATGCTCTCCAAGCATGGATTCTCCATTATAACCTGTTAAAATTACAATGGTCGATACAGAGTCCCACTGTATCTCTCCTGAGTCCCACAGGAGGGTCTTTATACTGCGTCCCACAGTGTTACCAGAGTCCCACTGGCCTGCTCCAGAATCCCACTGAAGACTTCTTCTCCCTGAGTCCCACAGGGTCTTCTCTTGGCTCCTCGAGTCGCACGAGTAGCTCTTCTTCACTTTAAGTTCTTCAAGTAACTTCAACAGCCTGGGATAAAGGCTGCTGGCCTTGCTCGGTACCTCTGATCACTTCAGTTGATCAGGTCTTCTCGTCTTGCTCAGGATTTATCTCCTTCTTCTGAGGATGACCTGGCTTCTCTCCAACTACTGAATACTCAGACAAATGATGTCTTTAACTTCAGTCTGGTCCAGTCTCAGATGCACACCACTGATTTGGCTTTCTTCACGTGTGCACGTGCATGCATGCATGCATGCACTCTCCTCTTTCTCTTGGTGCAATAAACCCACAAAGGGTGTAATCAAATATAGCACACACACCTTCTTTCTCCTTCACACACTTTAACCAATTTGATTACACACTTAGAGTGTGTTCTACTTTAGTGTGGGTCACTCCTTATTTTACTTCTAGGTGTTTACACTTTTAGTGCACACACTAGGTTCGGCCTTTTAGTTCTTTTGCACACACAAATGCCTATGGCCTTCTTCCCTTCTTGTGCACACACCTAGGCTTCGGCCAACTTCTTGCTCACTTTATACACACACTTAATGAGTGTGGTCTTCTAACCACTTGGCACACACTTGGCCTTTCACTTTATCTTGCACACAAAAATGCCCGTAGGGTGTATTTGCACTTTGCACACACAATCTTGGCTATGACCTCTTCTTTCTTTGACACACACTAACTTAGGTTTAGTTGTGGTCTTCTTGTTCACTTAGCACACACACAAGGCTACTGCCTTTTCTTCAAATGCACACACAGAGTGCAAGTCTCGGCCAAGGTGTGTTCATGTCCACTTTGCACACACACTGCCCATGTGCTTCTCCTCTTCTCCACTGCCGCGCAAGGCTTCGGCCTTCTTTGGCACACACAATGTGTGTAAAACACAACCCGAACTCCTTCACTTCACACACACACAAAATGAGTGTGGTATACTGCCTTGATCTCAAAGGAGGCGCGCAAGGTGTCTTGGTACAAGGGGCAGCCGCGCAAGGTGTGGTGGGCTTAAGCCACAAGGCGCACACGTGCAAGGCACAAGCCACGGGTGTGCAAGCCTTCGAGCGCGCAAGGAGCACGGCACATGGGCGTGCAAGACCTCGGGTGCAAAGCACCTCGGGCTTCAACCGTGGGCGCGCAGAGTGCCGCGGCCCTGGGTTCTTCCTGCCGCGTAAGGATTAGCGCGCAGGGGTCTCCCCTTCACTTCTTTCGCGCAAGAGATGCGCAAAAGGGACTCCTTCGGGCCTCAGATGGCACCGAGAACAATAGCCGCGCAAGTGGGATGCGCGGGGCTTCGGCTTCGCGAGGCAGAGAGTGCTCCGCGGGACTCCGGATCTTCAACAAAATAATCAGCAAGCTCAATGAGAGCCACGAGCTCTCCTTATATAGGCAGAGGAATGCCTTTGATCATCCGCGTTCAAAATCTTGAATCACCGAAGATTTCGGATCTTCAAAATCTTTCCAAAGTTTTGCGTTTTATTCTTGGTTTGACGCGGGCTCCCTTATTTATCGGCCTTCTTCACGTGCATGCGACTTAGAACGCATGCACGGCCTCTGTTTAGGCTCATGCATGCAAAGCATGCTCTCCACGTGGCCTCGGCAGCTTCGTTTGCCTCGGCCGATCACGAAATCTCCTCATTTGTTGCATGCACGTATAGTTTTATGCATGATCGTGTTCGGTAGGTCCAGACGAGCTCAATAGAGCCTTCGGCGTTGGAAATGTTGGCCGGGAACTCAAAAACCGGTGGTCGGATGGCCTCTGGTTCAGGCGATGTCGCGGGTGGCTTCGAGGTGTCCTCGGCTGAGCTCGAGGAAGGAGACGAGCTCTCGGCCGTCGGATCAGGCGTTTGAATATCCTCGGACGGCCGCGATCAGAAGATCTCGCGCGGGATGCGATGAGCGGCTGTGATCAGCCGCGCGATGAGTCGGACGGCCAGGATGCGCTCCGGGTGAAAAATGCGCGTCCCACATCGAATCCGCGGCCGGTTTTTCCGCGCTTTATAAGCCTGGCGCTCCCTCAACCCGCCAGTTGAATCTCCTCCCCTCTCGGTGCCGCCCCGCACCGAGTTCTTTAGCGGGCGCGCTCTTGCGCCCACCCTCTGCTCCTCGCGGGCGCGGTTCTAGCGCCCACTATGCCTCCTGCGGGCGCGTCACTGGCGCCCACTATGCACACTGCGCTCCTCCGGGCGTGCCCCAGCGCCCATGCGGTGTCCTTGGGGTGCGCCCCTGCCTCAAGGATGCTGCCCTGGCCTTGAGGGTTCCCCATGGGCGTGGTGACCTTGAGTCCCACATGTGCCTTGGGTGATGACCCTCAGCTGGCCTCCTTGGTGGCCCAATTTTTTGGCAAAGTAAATATAGGGTACTTTGTATAAAAACAAAGTAACCACATACATAATGTGAAATGCCAAGAGCCACTCCAAGCCTTCTCCTCTAAGCCACGTCTTCTCTCTTCTTCTTAGAAATTCATCAATCCTCCTCTCATATGATCTTCACTTAGGATATCGAATTCCCGAAGGTTCTTCATCAACCGAGCTCCTAAATCACATAACTTCTTCAATTGTGTTTGTTGATCTAATCAGAGATCAAATTGGGACTTCTTCAGATTCACATGCACTAAGTGTTAGTGCATGGATTTCATTAAACCACTTCATCCACTTAGAACATGTGAATGGATCATCTTTCATCTCCTCATGCATTGTGAAGACAATGCATGGTCTTCAAACAATGTTGTGACATTGTATCATCATGATACAAGTTCTTTGAACTTAAAGAGCAGCTCAGCAATCGTCAGATTTTCTTAGAGAATGTTTCAAACCATCATCTCCTATGTCACTTAGTGAATCTCCTAAGTGACAGGCATTTTGGTACCATGGCCATTCTCCTTCATCACCATCACCATCACATCCTTTGACATTCACATCTTGACTCCTTGACATCCATTCATTCCAAGACAACTTCATGCCTCATTGACAACAAATGCAACACAATGCACTTCAATATTTTTTTTAAATTTTTTATGAAATTTATCAGAATTTAAATACATCGAAAAAGATGGACATTTTGGAATTTTTTACATGTAAATTTCATGTTATTTTAATGAATCATATCATTTAAATAATTCTGTGAAATGAAAAACACCCATTTATAGTGATTTTAAAAGAATGGTTTTTAGTGGTGATTATTTCATTTCATTATTTATATATTCATCATCTTAGTTTAAAGACTAATTTCTTTCATTGATATCTAGTAAAGGACATCTATGTATAGAATTCAGATGGATATTATGAGTCTAGAAATGAAGATCTAGTTTAATTACTCAAGAAGTGGTTATATGAGTTATAACACACCCCAATGTAGTGGAATAATAACTTCGATTAATTCCTAGGAATTATGAATATAAATGATTTGGAATAGATCAATGGTGTAATAATAAATATGAATTAAATTATTGACACTCAGATGATAATTTGGTTAACAAAATCAACATGAATAAAAATACCTATCCACTGTTAATGGTGATGAAAATAGACCTGAGTTTCTTTATTTTATGGAATTACCTCATCATAATCTATAACCTTTTTAGATTACAATTATTGATTAGGATTATAAAAAAGGGTTTCAACATTTAGGATGAAACATATTTAACAATAAAATTAAAATATCATTAACACACCATTGATGATTCAAATACTTAACATATATAAAAGTTTTTATGAAAAATGATATATATATATATATATATCTTATATATTATGAAAGTGTATTGTTATTCTTCATATGAAATTCCAGTTTCATAAATTTGAAATTTAAAACTCTATAAAATAAAAAATATATAATTACATAATGTATAGAAAACTATTTTCATAAATGGAAGCCTATAAAAAAATCATTTTATTATGAACCTTTCTTCAGCATTTTTATATATTGTTTTTAACTATTAAATAGATATGATGTTGGTTTTGTTTTACATTAATAATTAAAATTATATGTTATTAAATTATAAATAAAAATAGAATGTAATTAATGATGTAATCAATTATGGAAAAAATATGTTAAATTTATTCTATTAATATTATAATGGTGGTAATTAAAATTTCAGTTAAATCCAAGTGGATGAAAATAATATACCAAGAAGTAATATAAAAATAATTATTGAGAAAAATTTCTATAGTCATGATATTGAACATCATGTAAAAAATTAACAATCTTATATCAGTCCTCAATTCCAATAAACAGTTTCAAGATGTTATTGAAAAGTAAAATCATTTAAATAAGGAAATAGAAAAACATACAGACTGATACTATTATATAATAATTGTAAAATTCATAAAGATAATAATTAACTATAAAAATAAACCATTCCCAAGTGTCAACTACTTACTAATTTGAAATATTAGTGGATTAAAATACGTAGTTTTAGATGACATTGATGTTGTTAGAGTATGTTAGGAAGATGAGAGTGGTGTTCACATGAAATTTACTATCTCGTATATGAAAATATAAGAAACATTATTATGTACATTATAAATATATGTTGTGTATATATTAAAAAAATTCTTATTAATATGTATAGTAAACTGGATGAGAATTAGTTACATATAATGTATAAATATAGTTGTCATCAAATATATCACATGGATTTCAACTTTTCCACAAAGAAAATGTCTGAATTAAACATTAGTTTCATCCTATAATGAATTTTAGTAATAATTTCTGAATATATAATGTAATATTTTAAAAATATATATTTGAATAAATAGTGTTGTTTTTGATTGTTATGATACTGAATTAAATATTTATATTTGAAATAACTTTCAACAATATAAATTTTACACGTATATGTTTCGTAAAAAATGTTATGTTTGACAATGAGTTTTCATGATAGAATGAGGTCATTTGTTCAGGAAATAAATCATAGAAAATGAAGTTAACAATTAAGCATATATAACAATTGTTGTTGTTTCATTCCCATTAAAAACAATTATTAACATTTTCATATAAATAACAACCATATATGAAAAAATATGAAAATGTTCTTACAATAAAGAAAAAATATAAACATATATAAAATTTTTAGTAAAAAAACAATCAAAATAATAATGACTAAAATATAAGACACTTTATTTAAGTGAAATATAGTACTTTTTAAATAAATATGACACTGTTAGAAAAAATATTGAAAAAAGTCCCATTAAAAAAAATATTATCAAGTATGAATTATGTTAATTAAAGATAAAAAAGGTGTCATGACCCCCTCGATCTAAAGACAACACAATTAGGGGAGATAGATAATGAACCATGAGTCTTGCCTCCAGCAGGCAATAGGATGGATACTAGAATCCAGGATATGATAATATATTGAAATGGGAGGCATTACCCTTTATAATAATATATGATCAGGAAATAAGCTGAATCATCCAAAAGAATCTCAATAACATAATATAAATAGATAAAAAAACCATTCCCCATTATATGTATAATGAAAACTAATATTGTTAAAATTATCATATGGTAAATACCAAAGGGGAATATAAAGAAGAAACACAAAAAATATCTAAATGTTCTAAGATATTATTTTTTAGTGCGTTCCATGTAATCCTCATAATAACATGAAAATAAGCTCATATATTTAGTGTGAGAATAAAATTATACTCAGTAGGGAATCCAATGCCTCTCATGAACTAGTAAAAGAAGAATAACTAATGCACTTATGATAGAAAAACAAAACCAAAAATACATAAACAGGTTAACTATATCTCACAACCTCACTGAATAATTCTTACAAAATAATGTTGTCTAAATATAATAATACAGTATGAAATATGTAAATAAAGGTTACCCTCAACCTATTTACCACTATTTTTTCAATGTAACTCACCAAAATAATATGTTATGGTGAAACCATGTCTTTCAAATAACATATTCCACTTCCCCAAAATCATGGTCACATAATATCATGCTCACTGACACATAAGCCACCACCCCACAGGACAGTCACATCAAATCAGACCTGAAGACACCTGGTCCATCTCCATACCACCACTTTTATAACAAGAGTTACAGGTTATCATGCACAAAAAATTCATAAATCTCAATATCTCTAAATACTATTAAATACCCAACCATATGTCATCCCATAGTACAATCATATCACCAAATCGATCAATGAATCCAGGTCCATCACCCCATTATATAGTCATATCATCATCTCATATGAAGAAAACTAGTTCATCATATAGTTCATTAACATACCTTGGACCATCATAGTCTATGCATATCTACTCACATGGATGAGGGATTGGGAAAGAGAGGGTATCCATACAGTTTTCCTCATAACCAGAAATTTGGGAAGAACACCACACAAGTGAATATACATTTTTTACCACATAATATTTAGTGTAGGTGGGGTGTGTATAGAAATCATAAGTAATATAAAATTATATACATATAGACCCCAAGAAAATCGACATATGTTTTTTAATCAAAATAGCAACCAAATCACAAAAATACCACTTTTACTACAATCTATATATTCTTAACATCATAAAATTCACAAGCCACACATAACAAATTTTACCAATTTCGTTATCCATCCCATTCATTTCCTTATTATGAATAAACCCTATTGTAACCCATATCCAGTCCTTTATTTGTTCACAAAAAATTTCATCCCATTAAACATACCAAACCCCAACCTTATCAAACATTATTAGAATGTTATGCCATCACTACCTATGTATCTAGCGTAATGCACCCACACATCACAGGAAACTCATCATACCCATCACAAAAATTTTTTGGTGCCCAAAATAACAACAAAAAAACCATCACCTAACTAACCCAAAATCATGGAAAAATTAAATCCCCACACCACCCACAAATGTGCATCCAAAAAAACCACCACCTTGCCACACCAAAATGAATGAAAAAAACCATCACCATTCAACTAAAATCTCCCAGCCAAATAAAGCATACATCATCCCACAGTACATCACAAGCACATATCACTACGCCATCATGATAGAAAATAATTAGAAGACACCAAAGAAATGTTTATATATTTAACAAAGAGGATCATATAAAATTTTACATTGTTTTAGGCATTTTATAACACAAGTAATTAACGAAGGAGTGTAATTATAATATAAAAAACAATTTTCAATCCAATTTTTATTATGTTATATGAAAACAACCTAAAAATGGGTTACAAATCATAGAAACTATAATGAAAGAAAGAATCATAACCACCATGATTTTTTGTGGGTCATTAATACTTTATATAAAAACATTCATAATAAAATGAATATTATAAAATCATGTGAATCATTCCCCTTTACGCAATAAAATTCAACTATCCAATTCATTACCTTTATTATTCCAACACAACCACACCCCAAAAAAATTTGTAAACTCATCACATTTTATATAAAAAAGTGAGAAACATGGGAATTTTTAACTCAAAGAATATTTCTTATCTTACAAAACACAATAAGGTGATAAATAAATTTCATCTAATACCATTGAACATAAAACAAATATCTCTACCTACAATGCATAATAGGATATCCAAAAAAACATCCCAACATAGAACCCATACCAAAACCGCACCATTATAGTAGATCCCTATACAAATAATGGAAGAAAAAAAATAGTGAAGAAGATAATGCCCTACCACTAATTTCCAATGAAAATCCACCAAAATTGAGGAATAGAAGAAAGGTGAATAAGTATAGAATATCACCACCAGGAACCTAGTTTTTTTCAAAATGAGAGATAGATATGTCTGAATGAATATAAATCAACCAAAGGGTTAGAAAATAAATTGGATTTAATCAGTTTAATACTTAGTATTCCTTTCATGATTTGTAATTCATGTGATTTCCAAAAACAAAAACTTTAAAAGAAATTCAATTCATGACATAATTTATATAATTACATATCTTGAATTACCTTCATGAAATTAATCTATTTCTTGGTTTACCACCCATCCACATAAAACTGAAAAAACATTCCACACACATAAGAAGAGAATGAACAATTCACATTATGTAAACAATTCATGATCTGAATATCCTATAGTAACTCTAATGTACCTCCAACCACCGAAAAACCGCTTTAATAATCCTCTAAAACACCTCTAACACCCAAAAAATATAATGTAATCGACTAGGAAAGACATAGAAATTTAGAAAAAGGATTACAATATGAATAAATTTGAAAAATATTAACCTATAAATTTAATTGGAATCAATTATAAAAATTTTAAAAACTATTCCTCAACGATTAAATTATAGGGATATATAAGAACAAAATAAATCATTCATACATGAAACAAATATCCCCAGTATGAAAATAATATTAGCAAATTTGAAAAATAATTGAACCTCAAAAAACACCCAAATATCAATTCCATCAACTAAAAAATTACCTCCCCCATGGGATACACCTTGAATATTTTGAAACCCAGAGAAATAATAATTCATGATATAACTGACATCACCAAAAAAACATAAAAAATATCTTCCATAACATTATAAAACAAAAAAAAACAATTTTTTAATAAATAATTATTTAAAAATAGTTAAATACCTTCAATTATTGGTGTTACTTCCCCACTAACATATTGATGATATGTTAAATATAAACTCCAAAAATTGATATTAGAAATTTAATTCAAAAATATATGTTATTTTAAAATAGTATAGAATAAACTTCATGAATATTGAATATGAATAAATAATATTTAATAAAATACTCATCTCATATTTGAATAGAAAATATTTTAATGTTTAAATTTTAAAAAATAACCATGAATTATAGATTTTAAAACATACCTAAATATTCTTCCTCTTGATGAACTAAATAATGTAAAATTTAACTTGTAAAATTGTTTTTTTCCTTTGGTTGAGTTTTTATGCAAGTGAAAAAATGAAAACTTATGTAACAATGAAAAAGTTATATACCAACGTGGTAAATCAAATTGTCACTAAAATGAAAATAAATGACAATAGTTTTATTTTTTAACAAATCAATATCATGAATAATATTACATATAATTATGGATTCATGGGTTATAGTAGTGATAAGAATGCATAATAATAAATATAAATTATAAATTATTATGTTAGGATAGTGATATGAGAAGAAATTAATTTCATAAAAAGATGTATTTTTTTTAAATTATCCCTCAAATTTGGCTGATGGATGTTTTTGTTATTATAGTGATATGGATTAAGAATATATAGATGTGATTTTGAGACATCATTTCATGAAGATGAACATGTTTTTTCATGCTTTAGATGATTCATATATTTAAAAGGGTAAGAAGAATTTGATGAAGTAAACATATTGGATATATATATGCATGGAAAATAATTTCTAAAGGAATATAAAATTTCACTTATTAAAGAGAGTAATTGGCTATATGATCCATCAGTTGTGGGTGGAAGAAGAGTAAGGATATATATTTAGAAATAAAAAAAATATTGTTTTGACATAGCTATCATTTATGATTTTTATATTGAAAAATTTGATGTAATAAATCAATAAATAAAATACCTTGATGATTTAGTGGTGCATATTCAGATAATAGTATAATATAAGTATCTTAAATATATTATTTAGATGAAATTTAACAATATATAAATTCATCGTAGGAAAATGAACTCAATTTAAATCTGAAAATAACTATAATGTTAGAAATCTATAAAACAACCCAGTTGAGTATGGAAAAAGAAAATACAACATAATAGTAAAATTATCATATAATAATATAATTTAATTCGGTTTAGAAAATATATTTTTATATGATCAGAATGTGATAGAAAAATGTAAACATAACTAAATAATCTTCTCCTAGATGAATAAAAAATTAATGTCAAATTTTGTTTGAATGCGATATGGAGATGGAATTGGACTGCGGGGAGGAGGTAGTGGTGGAAGGTAGAGGGGGATTTGGATGATAGAGAGAGAATAGATGATGTATTTTGATGAAACATAGAGATATTTTTTAGGTTTCTGGATTTTTATGATATACAAGATTTGATATACAATATGCTTGTGTGTTTGTAGGGGGTGGATTTATAAGAAACCTAATAGTGTTGGATGTGGTTCTATTAAAGGAGAAGTGGAATCATTAGAGGGAAGTAGATCTGCCGATGAAATGTTATACTGATTAGTGATTAGGAAGAAGTGATGTATGGGAGGTATATTATGTGTTCAGAATCACAGTTTTGTAATGTAGATAATAAAGATTGTGGAAAGGGATCAGGGGAAATGATGTGGATTTCATAGAATGTGAGAGGAATGACGAAGGAAGAATTTGGGGAGTGATTGGGGGGGGGACAAGGAGGATGAAGAAAGAAGGGGATATGAAAATCGAGATCTAGTAGATAGAATTATCATGAAACAAACACATAGAATTGGAGGCACATCAAATATAATAAATATTTGATGTTATTTAAGTATTTCTTTAAATAATTTAAGAAATTTAAGTAAAATTATAAAATTATAATTATAATATAATTCTCAACATGTTTAAATAATTTAAATACTCAATTTTTTTAATTTTATTTTAAAAAATATCACGACTAAAATATGAAATTATTTAATTAATTATTTATTTATATTAATTAATGTATTTATTAAAATCATGAAATCTAACCTTTTCATTCAAATGTCTTCAATTTATAACAAATTGAATAAAAAATTTAAAAAAACTTATTTGAATATTTTAAATAAATAATTTATTAATAAAATATAAATTCGTAGATAATTAAAATAAATACACTGAATAAATATAATTGTTTTTAATGTTTTTCTAATTTTAAAATTCATTGAATATTTTATGTTAATGTTTTTTAATTTATAAATAAATAAGTATAGTATTTAAATATAAAATAAAAAGTATATTATAATTATTTACAATGAATTAATGTTGTTGAATATTAAAAAATAAAATTTTAATGTTATAGTTTTTTAATATTTTTCATTATTTTTTTACAAATATTCTCCATAAAAAACACGTTACTCAGCTTCCTCAATCACATTTAATTCTGGATTAATACATTTTCTCTATATTTTTGTGAAATTTAATTTATAAAAAAATATATATTTTACTATCTATATTTTTTTCAAATATTATTATGAAATTAATTGTTACTGTTATGATTTTTAATATTAAATTAAATTTAATATTCCATTGTAATATATTCTTATACTTATATTATCTATAAAAATTAAATAAAAATTATATTATCTTTCACCATTGGGAAGTATACGTTCAAATCATATATCAATTACTGAAGTATCCCCTCATTTAAGAATTTTGAATGCATTAATAATAAAATCTTATTTAAAAATATATTACAATTTTCTAAAAATTCTTATATTTATTTAATAATTTTAGAATTATAATGTTTTTAAAGACGTTTTCCATGTTTATGAATATTTTATTAACTAAATATTATTATTAATTGAAATACACATCGAACTACATTAATAAATTACTAATATTCCCACCTATGTGTTCACATGACCTAAATCAGACTAAAATAAAAATGTATTTAATCATGGAATAATTTATATATTCTTAATATATGAAATAAATAATAAACATTGATAAAATTCATAAAATAATGTGTAAAAAATTATTGTTGATTATTGGGTTTGATAGAAACAAAAACATGTATATAAATTCAAATACATTCAATTTTCTGTTGTCCATGCATGCCTTAGATGAGATTTTACATTTAATAACTTTACTGAAGAATATGAATCCAAATAAATAATACCATCAAGTTGTGAATAATCATGTTAATCATATCCCTATAAAAATTTTATATATATAAAAAATAATGATATCCATAAGAATAATAAAAGAATACGAAGTGAGGTATACAATGCATATGGATAGTCAAAATCTATATTTGATACTTCCAAACACATGCCCAGTAAATGTGGAATGGGAAAAATTACTATTAATTCTATATTTTTCCAAGCATAACCATATTATTTTATTTTAATAGTTAGGGAAAATACTGGGTTTTTCTATATCATTACTTGTATACTTATATTTTTAAAAAATATTTTTGTGAACTAATATAGAATATGTAAATAAATTGTATAATCACAAATATTAATAATCAATATAGTTTCATCCTAATATACTTATACTAATATGATGAAATGAAAATATTTAATGCATGAATAAGAATAACCACTTTTTTTAATTTATATTATTTATATTATAATATATTAAAATGTCTATGTATTATAGTATTTAAAGATGCATAAGAATAAGAGTGAGCAGAAGATAAGTATAATCATAGGAAAAAACACTATAGTTTTTAAAATCAATATGTGTTATAGAGTATTTATAAACATATAAAGAAATATTATCATGTGGACTAATGTGTTGAGAATAATGCATTTATTTTATTATTTAAGTAACATATATTTTTATAACCATACTCTAAAGAAACTATATTTTTTTAGATATATATATATATATATACTATACTATTTGAAATTTTTTTATCACTAAATTTGTATAAGGATAACAATAATAATAATAATAAGATTATTTAAAGCATAATCATAAAAATAATCACTGTGTAACTAAATATTTTTATGTATTTCATTTCACTAATGTAATAAGGAAAAGCATGAGAATAGAAATAATAATGAGAATTTTCTAAAACAAGAGAGAATCTTAACAAAATTAATATATGAAGAAATTAATACAAAAAAATAGTTCAAAAGGGGGTCTTGAAATAATCTAAATCATAAATGACTACTAGATAATGAATAATATAGTTATTGAATAAATCTTAATAATAAATAATTGAAACATAACAAATGAATAAATTTATAGATAAATTTGTTATATCATAAATAGAGATTCATGAAAGTCATTCACTAAATGAAAAATTTCATCCCACTCTGTCGGACATGATTTTATTTTTAGTCATTGTAGATGAAAAGGGTTATTGGATATAATTTCTTTGTAATATAAAAAAATATTAATGAATGACTTTGTTTCTATTTCAGTATAATCATCATTATAAAAATCATATAGAAAATTATTCTCAAATAAATAATTTTTCAATAAATTAAATAGTATTAAATATTGTAATTTAATCAAATGAACATAATATACCAAATTATAATATTATTTCATTTTCCATAATAGAGAAAATATATATTCTTAAGGGATTATATATTTATTCTATTATAAATAATTCATAAATATATTATATAATGTCATAAAATGAAATCGATGTAAAAATTTTAAAAATTACTGGAAATATTTTTGAAATTGATGAATGGAATGAATATTTGAGTGACGATATTAGTAAATAATTTAAATTATATGACTATAAAAATTATGAAACGTTTTTTTGGTTAAATATTTTAAATAATATCATATTGAATGGTATTTTAGAGGTGAAATAAGAAAATTATCTGAGTTTCTCAAAATATAAAAGAAGAATTTTTATAACACGAAATTGCATTAATCAACCAATTTTTTGTTTCCAAAATTAAAATGATTTCTTCTGAGAATTTACATATTGATTTTTGGTATTTTTAATTCTATTTAATAACTTTTTCATAAAACATTAAAACATTTTACATCATGTTTCATGTTTCTTTCTCTACAAAAATGGAATTCATCGTGTTTCAAAATTGTTGTTTCATATTTTTCTACTGATATTTGAATTTCAAAGGTTTATTGAACAATAAAAAATAAAAATTATTTTGAAAAGAAAATATGTCATGTTTTTTCTATCACAATAAAAATATGTATAATAACTAATACATCATTTTCTGATGTTTAAAAGTAGATAAACTAATTGTTTTCAATGCAGTCAATGTATGGTTGAGGTTTTTCTTTTACTGGTGCAGCCTTCAAGTTCCCTATGGAATTAACCCCTTGGTTTTATAGAATTACTATAAGAGTTTGAATAACAAAAATGTTCAAAATATAAAATAAATAACAGAATATTTTTTTAAAAAAATATGTCATGTAAAATAAAAAAATACAATTAAAATTAAAGGGAACAACATAATTTTTTTAATATTTTAACAATAACTGAATAACCAGAAACATTCTTATTTGCATCCTAAGAGACAGAAAAAATGTTAGTTTTTCACTAATAAAAATAATATTGAACACCAGCTCCAAAAATCCCTTGATTACAAAAAATCATGTGATATTTGGTCCAATCAACGCCATTAAAAAACTCACATTTTACGAACAATGATTTTGTGAGATAGAATGTTAGATAAAATACATATAAAATAATGATATAGAAAAGAATGAAAAATCTACATCACATTTACTGACTCTATAATTGATGGTGTTTTTCACCCTATCAATAGAGAAATATCTACAAAACAGTCTACAATATCACACTTTTTTGTCCCCCTTTTCCCATATCTAAGAATCACTATCTAAAAATACTAAGTTAATTATTTTAATAATTATATTTAATGAAATTTTTAATGCATTTTATAATTAATTATATAAATAAAAACCGCCATAAGCTTTTATAAATAGTGTGTTATATTTTAGGATCATATCCCAGAAATAGAAGAACCATAAGAAAACCCACGAGGAAATATAATCATCTAGTTTCTTGAAGAACCCAAAACATGCAATGATAAAAACCTATATAAGCCATAATATATCATATAAATCTGTTAAATATACATTAGTTCCCCATATTACCTATAATATATTTACTAAAAAAAATATCATATGAAATATTAGCTGAGATATGACGTTGATTAAAATACATATATTTTATATATTACAACTTTTAATGTCAACATAAATTTTTCATATTCAAAAATTGACTATAGAATTTTTCAATTATGGTAAAAAAATTAAATAATTTACTAATACATATACTAATGTAATTAAAATAAAAACTACTTAATTTTATAAATTATTTATCGAAAATGAAAAATTTTATAAACCGAATTTAATAAAATTTGTGGTATATAAAAAAAAAAGGCTTTTGAAAAAATTTATAAAACAAAGAATGTAAGACAAATTAGTTATGAAAAAATGTAATGTATAATGGATTCTTGAATTTTTTGAAGATTTATTTTATTATGATTTATCATTGGTATTCAGTAAGAACTCTTATTTTTTTCTAAATTGAAATTATTTCAAATTATTTTTCGGAAAAACTAATTAAATAGCCTAGAAAATATAATAATTTAGGTTTTAATAAAATGTAATATGTACCAAAATATGGATTCACTAAAAAAATGAAAAATATTTAAATTTAGATTTTTTAAATATTATAGGATTTTATAATATTATGTCTTGAGAATTTTTTATGATTGTATTAATATTTTACACTTAAGAGAATGTATATATATCTAGTATATTTTGTAACATTATTAAAATTAATAAGGAAAAAAATAAAACATAAGTTATTTAAATGATTAAAAAATATTGGATAGTTTAATATTATTACAAAATAATTATAATATTTTGATCTACAATACACTGTTAGAAGAATAAAAATGAATGTAATGAATTAAATATATTGTTTAGTAGAAAATAGGGATATAAGTAGCATAACAAGCTATATTTGAGGGATATAACATGATATCTATTTTTTAGACATATGTTTCCTAATAAAGAATAAATTAATAAATATATTTAATTTTTTCGATTATGTAATATAAAAATATGTTAATTTGGTTTACTATTCTAAGATAATAGTTTAATTTAAAATTGAAAGGATTATAGATTGTGTTAGCTAAAAATAATAATTAATTAATATATTAACTGAATTTCAATATGACGACAGATATAAATGATTTAAATGGACCAATTTTAATATAAAATAAAAAATAAAACAATAAGAATCGATATGAAATTTATTAATTTTTTTAAATTTTTATATTTTTTGGATAATGGAAAAATAAATAAGATAATTTTATAAAAGACCAAATATTATGATATTATTTTACATAAAAATTTAAAAATTATGAGAATGTTAACTACATAAATATTTTATTCCACTACCATCAATCGATATTATAGATCCACAACCATGTATCATATTATTGAATTTCAAAATCCTGATTCTGATTATCCATAACAAACCAGAAAATAGCATTTGATAAATTTATATGAATATAATAAAATAAATTATTAATAAAATAGTGTTATTTTATGATTAAAATAAAAATACAAAAAATAAAATTTCAACATTAATTATTTCATACTAAGTACAATAGAAGTACAATATTTAATAATGGGAACATATAACATATAATGAAATATTCAAATAAGAATATGTAATTCATATATATGGTAAATAAAAATGTGAATTTCCTCTGAATTTAGGTTTTTTTCAAAAATATTCCCATGGTACATGAAAATAAAGTTATGAGTATACAAAAAACAGAAAATTCCAACCATAAAGAGAATGAATTTTAATAAAATATGTACACATTTCTCGTAACGTGTATAATAAATACAATAACACAACTATAGGAAATTGTAGATTTGTTTCTTAGATAGATATTGATGTTGATATACTATAAAACAATTGAAAATAGAAAAATGACAAATAATTCCACAAATTAGTATAAAATTAAATGTAATATATAACTTAACAACTTATCGTTAATGTATCGAAGAATGAAAAAACAAATTATTATACAAAAAAGGATCCTGCCAAACATGAGAATTGCAGGAAAAAAAATTAAGGAAATCCTATTATATGTTAATAATATTTAGTGTATACGTGTGTAATATATATATATATATATTATTTTAATTAAAATAAATTATTTTTCATTAAAGATAACAATATTTAACAAAAAAAACCTGAAAAATACTATATTTTTATATATATAAAAAAGAAGTATAGTAAACATAACATAGTACAACATTATAATAGTAAATATAAAATATTTAATATGATACATGATGATATTTAAAAATGAACATAATAATGTTTAATTTTTAAAGTTTAATGTATATGTCATGAAACATAATAATATATAATGAAAATAAATTGAATCATAGAAATAAAAAATTAATAAAAAACAATAAGCTATTGAAAAAATTAAAACTAAAAATTCGTAATTTATCCAAAAAAATAATAGCATAAAAAAGATTGTATATTAAAAAAATCCATGAGTAGATTTTTATGATGCATGGTTTTCATATTATTTTGTTTAATAAAAATTGGTAAAAAAAGATATAGTTAAAAGGCAATGTAAATTGTGTCACCATTATATAATAAATAATTTTAAAATAGCCGGTTTAAATGTCAAATATCATAAAAATTCATATGGAATATGCACTCAAACATCAACATTGAATAATAGGCTTTGATATTTGAATGAAACCCATGTAATTAGAATTAGGATTCTAATTATTCATCAATATTCTAATAATAATTTCTTACACAACATATAATTTAATTTATTATTAAATGTAAAAAAGCGAGTTCAAAAAATATGAATGTACCATAGGACTTACAATTGTAGAAGATGTATTTCTCTTGTCAATTATGTGAATATTGAAATAATATGAAAACCTTGAACTAAATAAGTGTTAATAAAACATATGTGGTAAAATAATAAGTATATATTTGATTATGTAGGTTTAGAAAATTAAAATAATGAATTACTAATTCCAATAATGTTGAAAAATGGCATATTGATAATACATATGGTGTAGAATAAAGAGTAAATATATAAACAAAAAATATAGAGTGAATGATTTATTTTGTTAGTATTGTAACAAAAAACATTAAACCAATAAAATATATAAACATCATATATTGAACATTTAAATTGACCATTCATAAAAAATGAATATATATATGATATTTTATAAAAATTTCTTTGGTGAACATATAGTTTAAAATGACATTGAAATATATTTTTACCTAATAAGAGATAAGGTTATTTTCTGAATAAGTTCAAACCTATGATAACTATAATAATATATTTCAGAGGAAATATCATTATAACCTATGGTTTTCTCTAACTCTTTTGATGTTTCAATGAAATACTATTTAGTGAAAGAGTATTGATTTTTGTGAACAAAAGAATGTAGAACAATTTTTTTTGTTTTATTAGAACTATAAGAGAATTTTAATTGAAATTAAGGTATTAGGAATTTAAGAATTATGAATAAATATATAAATGATGGAATTTGAATGTAATGAAAATATATACAAAGTGGATGGAATGCATTTAAAAACTGATGATAGTAGCATGATGAGTAACCAAATGAGATAATTGTAGATTTAAAAAAATAGGAGACACTATTAGACATCTGTACTGATGAGGATATGTTTATGAATCCTATTAATAATGGATAAAATATTTAATTATTATATAAGGATCCAGATAAGGACATTTTGGTGGTAAAATGAAATTAGTGTTGTAGTCCAAAGGAGTTACATTACAATGTAACAAACCATGATAAATCCCAGAATATAATGTGAATAAAATAATTTTTTCGGCTATATATGAGTGTCCTTGTGCTCAAATTATAGGATGGTATGTTGAATACAAAATCAAAGAGAGTTATAGGTGGTCATATGGGAGTTGTGATGCGGTGGGGAGGAGGGGAGGTAGAGGAAGCAAGGATCTCACGATATTTATATGTTAAGAAAGAAATATTATGATAACATGGTAGGAAAAACATGAATGGATAGGAAAAAAATTGTAGGGGAATGTTGAAAGGAGAATTTTTCATGTGTAATGGAGATCCACCACTGTTAGTATATATATATATATATATATATTCAATTTTAAAATATGAAATTTAATTTTTAAAAATTAATTGAATGATTTTTATTATTATAAATAAATTAATAAAAAATAATTTAACTGGACTATATTTTTATTTAATTTATAAATACAATATGAATTTAAATCAATAAAAATGAAAATATATTTTTGAGATTATTAGGAAAATATTGGCAAATAAGAGTAATTTATTTTTCATAGAATTACATACAATCCTGAAAAAATTAAGATATAATAAATATTTAATTTCGTAGGTATATAAAATTAATATTTTTATTACTTTTATATAATTATTAACCATAAGTAATAAAAAAACTGTTCAACAATTTTAACCATTATTACTAATCTCATTAAATAACTAAAATTATTCAATTCCCATTATAAATAATATCATTGAATGACAACCATTTTTTAATCATATCCTAATTATGATTATTAAATAATTACCATAGTAATGATCCTATTTTCTTTGTGTTTTTTTCATGAATGCATCATTTAAGGATTGTTTGTTTTGAAATGATTAAACTAGTATGTTCAATGGAATCGATTATAGTGAATGATGAGAGAGAATCTATAAATAAAATTTCATTGATTTTTATTAAAAAAGAAGAAAAAATTTATATATTGAATAGTTCTAGAAGGAAATATGTTTTCTTATATTATATATATATATTTTATTTTTTATATCTTTGAAATTATTAATTACTTTCTAATATTTGAAAATATTTTTTTAATGAATTGCCATTACTTAATTTTTTATATCAATTTGAAAATTGTTAATTTTTAAGTAAATTATTCTTATTTATGAATTGAAGTTAACATTATAATTTCCCATATAAAAATAAATAAAATAATTTTTATAATTTTTACAAAGATTATTATATAAGGATATGAATGGAAATGAATTTTTACACTAATAAAAAATTTGATTATTTTTTAAATAATTTAAATTTTAAAAGATTTTGAAAAAAACTTTTTTCAATTTTTTATTCAATTACAAAAAATTCATTAATGTATTATAAAAAATTTCATAGTTTTTATATTTCTAAAAAAATATTGTTTAAGTATAAAGACCAAAAAAATTAAAATATAAATAAATAAATAATTTTTATTTCATCATTGATTTTTGTAATTATTGGCCTGTTTTAGGTGAAATAAACCAGTACTCTATTAAGATCACATTCTTGTTTTTTTTTAAAATGTAGCAGTTACACTTAAATTATTTTCATTCATGTTGATATTTTTTTGACCTAGAAATAAAATGATATCATGAATATTGTATATTCCAAAAAATGCTAAATTGAGATGATTTTAGTCTATAAAAATCAATCTTATAATGCCTTCATGAAACCATAGGATTGATTAACCACTCAAAGTCAGCCAATAATCTACACTCTAGACTTCCAACCTCTGGGTAGCTATTATAACAACATACCATCGACATGGAATAAAATATTATGAATTCATCTCCTTGTTGATCGATTGTAACCTATATGCACCTCCCAACTATTGATCATGCAATCTCCCTAGAGCTACCAAAATCCTATATACATGTTTTCTTAAGAACTCCCATTGTAATTTAGCACACCTCCTTCAATAACCTATCACACAAATAATTTTGAATCTACCATAGTAATGATCGTCAACATAGAAAAACTAATAAAACCTCCAAGGAAATAAGGAATGCTATGACCAAGCAATTTCAATTGTGGAAAAAAAACAAGATGAAGAAAAGATGCATGAGTCTGATACCATCGATCATAACTAGTAATTTGTGATACTTCTTAAGATGTTCTAGATAAAAATAGAGATGCAGTTGTTCCCTGATACTGATGACTAAACAAAAGTGATTATATATGAGTGACCTGGAATAAAATTTAATAGCATCAATATTGACGTAAGATTTACCAACAATTTAATTGAGAATATCTAAACAAGAAGTCTTACGAATCGAGGAAGGATGAGGCTAAAAGAATTCGGACTGTGAATTCGAATATTACCAAGATGGTTCAAAAAACTGTTAGGAGCTTAGATAAGAATGAAGCTCTATTATGAATCATGAACTATAGTCAATAATTGATGATGAAAAAATAGGACTCCGGTTGATGTTTTAATCAAATATATAAGTGTAGTATCTATCCAGTCCATACAAGGATGACTTGGTGTAAAATACTGATTGAGATGCACCTACACCTTGACTGATTGAATAATATGATGGTGAAATTTTAAAATATAAGAGATGAACTTGATTTTGACGCATTAGACCAAATGTTTTTTCTATTTAGAACTAATAACAAAATGTTGGGGTTCTGTACATTCTCAACCCCTCAACTTCAATGGAAAAGGATGCTTAATTCATGAATATTCAGAAAATTTCTATATGACTGAATCAATGTTCATTTTGAATTTCTTGTATTATATTTCCCTTTGTGAGGTACCGAACAATATATTGACCAGCATCACCGATGTACATCCCAGTAGACTCAAGGAACCACCTCATCAGTATTGATTTTAGCTTCTGAAATTATGAAATTCCTCAACATTCCACCACTAGGAAACACCTCCCTATATCGATCACATTCATCATCGCACATCTGTACTCCAAACATCATAAATAGACTCATTTTGGAAAGGCCTACCAAAATTAAAGCCCAAAAATAAAATCTATCTCAATATTTTGGTCCTAATGGACTAATACTAGATCCCATTGTAAATAAAATCCTTCCCTCCTAGCATGTGATATCTATATAACATTTATAAAGTTATTTTAAAATTAAAACAATATTTTAAGTAGACGCATCAATGTAGTTATCTATATATATAATAGTCAGTCAAAAAATAATGTAGTTTTATAAATGAATCCTATGGATTTCAGATATTTTATAAATGTAAAGGGATGGGTATATTTTCTATGTTAAGGAGTATTTAGAAATGAATTACCTTTTTTAAGGATATAATGAAAATATGATGCTATGAAAATGCCCTATCAGATTCCTACAACTTCATAATAGTAATCTATGACATATATGACCTGCATATAAAAATGAGTGAGTATTGAAAGCCAAATATTTGAAACATGAAATTATTCCAGGAAATATGAAATGTTGATGATGGGATTCATAAGTGTACAATAATATTTGAAATACATACATAAATTTATTTTATCGAATTGGGTTAAGTTAAGACATATAATTATCGACCTATTGAAAAATTATTATAAATGGTACAATCAATTAGATTTAAATGTGTGATCTATCTAGAGATGTTATTATGGTTGACCAAACACAATTTACGTTGAGATTTTTATATGTTATATCACTGGGGAATCTATGATGTCCATACAGGTTGATATATATTATCGATCAACCACTACATTTGATCTACATTGAGATGAACTATGTTCTAGAATATATATATTATGATGAAATGAAATATTAGGAATCTGGGTAATATGTTTTCAAATTAAAAAAAATTATCACAATTTTTATCATGATAGATAATTGTCAATGAATTAGTGTTTAAGCCATGATCATAATTATATAATCATGTTAAATTAATGGGATTATCATGGACAATGAAAAATAAATATATCACCATGTTAATGGGATTTTTCATTGATTTTTTGGTTACCATTTAGGATATCATGTCCACTTTTGAGAAATAGTGAGTTGAGCTATGTTGTAGGTTGTCCTGTGTTAATGAATATATTCTTACAGATGAGGAGTGGTTTTAAATTGGATTATATACAATGTGTCAATGATATAATGGATTCACGGTCATTAAAATATCATATTAGAAAAAATTTATGAGTCTTTAGGGAATTCAATTTTTTTTAAATAACAATATTGATCTACTTGGATATTTGATGAATCAGGAGGATGAATGATATATTGAAAAATGAATTCTCTAATATTAATTGTAAATTAATTTTTTTATCACAAATGAGAATAATATTACTGATATTATAATGAATATATTTTTTCAGTTGTCTAGGAATATATTATTGAGAATATTGATAATTGACATACATCATCTGAGATATTTTTGGGAGCTCGATACATCAAAATATAAAGGGAAGTGAAATAGTTGAAAATATGATCCATTGTTCAATTTTATACTTAATTATATGAGAAAATTCAGAAGATAAATATCACTCATGGTATGATATGATTGTTGGAATGAAATAAATTGTTTTGAGAAACAATAAAAGATCTTAAAGAAGAAATAAATCTGAATACCTATTAATCCAATATGCATATGAAAGGAGATATATTTGACTATGGAATCAAATGAACCCTGAAGAATAAATATTTTTTTTAAAAGGTAATTGAATATGAAAAAAAAATTAATCTGGGTGTTCTACTAGTCGTTAAAGGATCATGATTTCAGTGTCCAACTAATCATTGAAAAATTTCAATTGTGGTGTCAAACCAATTATTGGAAGACTATAATGGGAATATCAATCCACTTCGGTTTAAATAGTATAGAAAAGTGGGTGAATTTTTGAAAAAAACATGTAAAAAACATGTTCTTATCTATATTATTTTCATAACAGATGAGGTGAAGTTTTCATATATTATTTAGTGGTCAATAACAGTAATAGGCTCACGAGGAATAATTTTAAAGAAGAAAAAATCAAAAAAGTTGTCAACTGATACAGATCAGCCCAGTGGTCGTCATATTTGGGTAACATCATAGAACCCATAGAAAATGTCATTTTTTTAAATGAATATTTAGGATGAGTAAAAATGTGGGTGAATGGGTTGTTTTGTATAATTGAAGAAAAGGTGATAAGAGAAAATGTTTTTGAGGCACCTCATGAATTTCCACCAAAGATGGATAATGGTCACACCATATATTTGAAGTTAGTTGTGGATCTAATCAAAATAAATCCTTAAAAACATTCTCATATCATGAAGAATGATATTGAAAATCACATTCAAGAGATTTTTGAATATGGTTTCATCACAAAAAATATATAAATTATCCAAACAAATTTCCATAAAGAATAATGATAGAAGGTGGTGAATGTTCATGGATTATAGAGAATTATACAGTTAGGTGGTTATAGAAAAATACCTAAAACTCGTAATATAAGAGATTATAGATGTTTTTAATGGAGGATACTACTAATAAATGATCAATTTTAAATATGGTTTCCACTCGGTATGAAGGAAAGTGGAAAATGTTGGGAAGATTTTGTTTTAAACCCATTAAGGGAATTATAAATACATCTTAGTTTGAAGAATGCACTGATGAATTTTTAGGTTAATAGGTATATGTAACTATGGGATTTTATAAGGAATAATGTTTTAGTGTTATTTGATGATATACTAGCATATAGTATGAATAATAATGTATACCTAAAGTTGGTTAAATATGTATTAAAAATAATGGAAAAAAGATATTTTTTGAAATCATGAAGAGATATTTATTTAGAAGGTGGTTTTTGGAGTATTTAAAAATATAATTTTTGGTGATGGAGTTTCATTTTATCCCAGTAAGAGGTAGTTAAATTGTTTCATGATCCAATTACTATGATGGAAGTGACCTGATTTTAGGTCTAACTAGATACGTTAATATAGTAAGAAAGACCTCTTTCCTATTTCAATAGGACATTATCTAAAAATAACATAGAATAATCAGTACACATAAAGGATATTAAGGATATATTTTTTGAAGTCAAGTATTGAAAACAATATTTGATCAGAAGTCATTTTTATGTATTAATGGATCATTGGTTCCTTAAAAATTTTATTATTCAAAGGGTGGTTTCAACTGATCATCATTACTATAGGCTATATTATAAGAAAATGAATTTATAGTGATTTATGATCCTGGGAAATTTATTCAGGATCATGTTGTTCTATAAATAATTAGAAGTAGGCGATATTGTATATGATTATAAATTTCATAACCCAACTGGGGTGAAACATGATGTGCTGAAAGAAGAATTAATGAATGATGTGAGTCTGATGATATTTATACTAATGTTAATATATAGTTACACCACAAATATTTTATATTCATTATGAAATGGATTGATGTTCAATAAAAACTAATTGGTCATGTCATGTGGATCGAATTTAATTCCAATGCAATTACAATTTTTTTTGGATATCTGTATCTTGATACTTCGATGATGTTGGAAAAACTATTGGAAGACCAAATATCACACATGGAAATAACCGCCACTAGGCAATGATGAAATTTTGACTCACTATAGAAAAGATAACCGACAATATCAACTGGGCATTTCAGCAATGAAAACATGGAAAACATGGAACTATAGTATCTTGGACATTGGTTATGGATGTATTATTGATCCCCGGACATCCTATCACCAATTACAATTGAACATTGGAATGATTGTGTGCTTTGGAAAACAAATACACTTTGTTCTTTATGATCATATTTTATTCATGGGATTAATTATGAGATTATAAATTTAAATATCTTCTCCTGATTTTAGGGAAGTGGTTATGCCTCTCCATATGGGTAGTGAATGATTCCCTAACAATGTAAAATTTTGTGTCTCATGTTCTTCTTATTCTTATTAATGCTATATGTTTCTCTCATTTACTCTAATTTATAATATCTTTTATCATTTTTTGTATAGAATATCCATAATAACTGATATCAATGGTCATGATCAAATGATCAAGGTAGAATTTAACAAATTTAACAATAAATAAAGAAGAAGCAATGGTGATGATCAATAGATTCAGACAAACTAACATCAGTTGTTGGAGGATTTTGATTAAAGTCTATATTTATAATAAAAAGTTTCACTTTTTTCTTCTACATGAAAACAAAATTATATGTATAATACAGAGTGTGGGATCCTAGATAAAAAAATTCATGGAGTTGGGTGCCATAAGGTGGAAACAAATTGACATTTAGCATTCTAGAGGAGAATCTAATGGCTATATTAATGAAATCCCCTCCTAATATTCAACAGAATAGTTTTTTATTAAAAAAGTGTACCCTTATTTTGAAGAATATTTAAGGGAATATTATTTCTGATCACAACAAAAAATTCAACACCATTACTAATTAGTTTCTAAATGATGGGAATTACACTGGAAGATGAGGTATGTGCTTAATTTTTACTATATTTATTACTTTAATATTATGAAGTCACTATAACCAGTATGACTACATTATTAGGAAATAAAATAATTGTTATGAAATATGTGTGAGACTTAATCCCCAATATGGATATTCATAAAATAATTTTTTTAGATTCTCCAGTAAATCTCTAAATATGGAAAGATGATTTCGATATGTGTAATGTGATAGTCAAAGATAATGTTAAAAATCATTAGTAAATAGCCAAGGTAAGAAAAAGGGTACTAGTACTACCTATTTTATTTGTGGGAATAAATGTAATTTAAATGAGATAAGTGAAAAGTAAATGGTTCCCTTGACATATGAAAAAAAAACAAAAAAATAAAGAAACCAAGGATGTGTTACAGATTTGAATGGTTAACGCTATATAAAATCCTATTTAGACATAGTTGGATCATTTAAAACCACATTCAAGATTTTTTTCATCATAGTTTATGATTAGGGAATGTTTGGAAAGGAATATCTTATTGGTTATGAACACATACTAATTGAGGGTAAGGGAGATGTACATATTAAAACCAATAGTGGTATTTTTCTAGTTTTTGGATAAATAAGTTATATACAATTAGAAATAAGTTATATACAATTAGAAATAATAAATCATATTACTATTAGAATGATTAATGATGAAGGTTTTACTATCACATTAAATTATGATGTATATAAAATAACAAAATGAGAAAAGTTCAATATGTTACATTTTTTATCTTTTATTTTCAGAAATTACCAAAATAATTAATTCAATATTAATTATGTTTTTAGTTATTGATCCTTTTTTAGTTTTGGAGTTAATTTTTAATGGAATAAAATAATAATTTCTATTAATTTAATTATTTTTGCAGTTAAATTTAGAATCCAGGAAAAAATTGAAATTCATCTCCGCACTGTATAAATAATATTATTCAATTTTTATACTGATATTCTTAAACGGATTTTTGTAATTTTTATCCTTAATTTATTTTTTTATATATTATATTAAATCCATAATTTTTGTATAAGTTGTAATTGATATTATGTGATTTGTTTGAAATGAATAATTTGATTAGATTATGAATATTTAATTATAAGAATCTATTTTTTTTCTTTTACTAAATTTGAAATTATTTTTGAATGGATTAAATTTTGGTTTTAAATTGTTGTAAAATATATTATTTTCATTCCAAAAAATAATATAATAATGATAAGTGTGTGATGGGTAAATCTCTAAATTGTTGCAAAAGGCATAGATCAGCCTGGAATTATATTTTTGTTGTTGATCCAACTATTGAAAAAATGGTAATGGAATGGATATTATACATGGAAAATTTAGGGAACTGCAAGAGTACCATCAACTAAAACTAAAAAATTTGGGAAAATGAAAGAGGTATTTTTTACCCTGAAGGATTTATGTGAGGGTGGTGTTTCCTAAAGGTATGCATTGACCATATATAAAAAATAGATTAAATTCCATTGAAATTCCATCCACAAATCCACATTTTAAAAAAGAATGGATTTTTATCAGAATAAACAATGGGAATATTCCCTGTATGTGGAAAAAACTGTGAAAATATGACCAAATTTTGTAAAATGCATGGCGGTACCACTCAATAAAAAAAATATGGGGCAACACAAATTCCATATATATTCATTCTAATATACCATGATACCCTCTAGAACTAACCAATATACGAAATCAATGATCGTGAGAATGATTAAACCAAACCATTCATCAAATCTATCCTTTTTACAATGAAGATCATGGAAGCCCCCAATAAGATATCTCAAAAGATGTATATTGTAGAAGATGCTTGAAAATGTACTTCAACTTATTGTTTTGAAAATATTGAATCCCATATCACTTGAAGATACCAACTGAGGTGAATCACCCAAAGATCACATCCCATGGCTTCACAGTAAACTGTTTGTGTTTCCACTTCATGATAAAATAACTCCAAAAGACTTGATCTCACTACAATATAATAAATTAGACTAAGATATTTCTCATGATCCCAATAACTAGATCTAGAGTAACATGAATATGATCCAATTTTTCATCCAAAGACAATGAGGCCAAATTTCATTGTAAATCCAAATCATTCTGGTGAATATTACATAAAACTAAACATCAACTACATCATCAGTTATAGAGCCAAGATCTATCTATTAATGATTGTGTGAAATTTTCCGATAGAAAAAATGAACACACCACCATTTGATATGACTATAACCAAAACCGAGAGAACAATAGCTTGAAAAAACAAGTCCCTCATGGATGAAGATGTCACATCACCACATGCATAGAAATACAGGATCCAGAACTGACTAAAAATAATTCACAACAACTTGTGAAGAAAAAAAATTATGATTTGTGTGGGGATAGTTTATAATTATCCAAATAAGAAAATTAAATTAAATAATTATTATGTTTTTATTTTCGATGTGAATGTTGGAATATTGTGAGGCTTTTATTTATCCCACATGTGTTAGTTGGATTTTTGTCAATTTTTAAAAAAATATATTTTATGAGTAAAATCGACATGAATTCCAATAAGATAGTGCACATCCATTTTAATAAATCATCTAGAAAAATATAATTAATTAAGAAGTTATTGATTTTCAAAATTGGAGTTCAAGAAGGTGACGAAGGATGATTGAATATTATGTCCCTGATTGTACGACATACCGAGAAACTCTACATAGACAAAATCACTGCATATGAAAATCCACATACTTGATTGGTGACTTATCCAATAATTAATTATTAATGATATCACCATATCTATCAAAATCACCATGTTTTTGAAATATCAACCTCCCAGAATCAACATTGGAGAAGCATGTGGTCTGCCTAAAATTTCAAAAATTAGGAACTTCATTTCCAAATTTGGGATATCATTCAAAAATTATACTTTCCTATGATTCATTTCTTTTGGTGGAAGCACTGAAGATGATGATCATAGGAAATCCAAACCAATTTGGAGTATATCATATGATGATATCATGATCTCTGATCATTTATGAAATTATGAGGTGGTGTTTCATTTTTTTAAAGAGTTAAAGTTTTCTAATAGGACTTTAGCCAAGGCTAGAAATAAGCACCCCAAAGCACAACACATGGAATTAACTACTGAGTAGGATTTTGTTGTGAATTTTTATGTCTCTATTTTTAGAATAAGAGGATATAATATCCTTTGGTTCTGGGGAAATTGGATATTCATGAGATACCAATTTCTTTTGAGAGTCTATTTCATCACTTCATGATACTGTTACTTCATATTATTTCCTTTATATCATTTTTTAATATCTCTACTAATGGATCACTTGATGAGTACTGGTCGAGCCTATTACAACACCACCACCCATATAATAAATTCTTATTTTCCATAAAATTGATTCATAGTTTAATTCATTTAAATTTTTGGTATTTTTATATTTAATGAAATACATATTTCATTTAACATTTAAATGTTTATTAATTATTTTACTACTTGTAAAAATAAGACTCTTGTTAACTCCCTCATTTCGTATGTTATTTAATAGTGGGATTACCTATGTGTGGTTGGTGTTAACCTAGAATAAGGATATATGATGAACGTGAATGCATTTATTATTATATTTTTCTATTCAAAACCAAAAATACATTGAATGGCCAATCAAGGATATTTATATTTATTAGGTAATTATAGAGAAGTGAAATTGAATAAGAATTTATAGGGATATTAAGGGAGTAATATAAATTCAAACAACTTTATTTTTAATATTGGATTTCAAACCAACAAAGTGAATAAACTATTTTAAAATTTTTGACCCATCAAATAATATATTTATATATCCACTACACTATCATATTTGGTGAAAACCTATGTCTCAGTTTACTAAATTTGTATTGATTTCAAAAATAAATTTTTTGAGTTCCCCATGATATGTTAAAATCATACATGGAACCATTTTTCAGATATAAATTGTTTTTTATTTTGATTTTGTTTAAAAAAATGGTTTTAAGTGATTATATCTATTTATTCTATCCATAATGATTTTGATCCCATTGTTAAGAGAACCATGATTTCTAAAATTTGAACAATAAAAATAAATGAAAAAGTGGTAAGAGAGTTTGTCACTAGACCATTGTCTAACTCTCCTTCTTATTCGTCTTCTTTCTCAAGAGTTATGTAATGTTATGAAAAAGGATGTTATTATTACTCAAATAAATGGGACTTTTTGGGAAATGATTGAACCAAATTTCAACAACAATAAAAATCAATTTCAAATGAATTACCAACATGAAAATGAAATAAAAAATTGAATGATGGGTACTCGTCCCAAATTCCATGGATTATTAGGTTAATAAACCAAAATGATTTTAATAAAATTTAAAAAATTAAGTAATGGATTTAGAAAGTGATTATTTCCCATGAATAAAATAATCATGAAGGCCCTCCACTTCTCTCTTGATAGAGAAACCAAAGAGTTAGTCCATACTATACAGTCTTAAGAATTTACCTCATGAGACAAATTATAGTGTACATTAATCTAGAGATTCATCCTTGATTCATATAGTGCCTAACTAAGAAAAGAGATCTACGAAGTCGTATATAAAATTGGATAAACATTCTAGGAGTTTTGGGAATGGTTTAACAAGTTGTATATATCCTTCCAAAACCTACCTTATGAAGAATATAATTTCCATGTGTACTTTTCACATGTATTGATTCAAAATAATACAAACATACTATATAATTCTTCCATAGGAGCATTGATTGGTAAATCCACTACTGAAGTTAGATAAGTTATTGAGAGAATATATCAATATTCAAAAAAAAATTCTATTATAATTAAAAATTGAGTTGTAAGTTAGGTAAAAAGTTAAAAATATCTATTAATATAAAATAAAAATGAATAACTAATATTTCTATTGAGATATCTTGTTGTGAACAAATATCATGAGTCATGACCCACCACACTCCAATAGGTTTGTTAACTCTGAAATTCTCATAATTATTTCCCTAATCGATTCCCTCATGTTAATGGGAATGAAAGATAAAATTTTATATAATAGAGGCAATTCTAGAATCAACTATGTTGGGAAATGGATATAGAGAAGTTCCCATTAATAAATTTGGAGTTTGGGGGAATATAAAAAATGGCCACAATTCTAATTTGCACCCCAAAATCCATTCCGACCCCTCTATTACAAAATTAATTATTTCCAACAATCCACAACATACAAGGAAGGACACGATAAAAAAATTACATGAAGTAATAGGGAGATAATAAAATCTCAAAATAGTTTATAGACCACTCTCACTAATAATTTATCATAGTCGAATGAATTAATAAGTCATTTTTTCTAGATCATGAATATAATGACCCATACTTTACATACATTGTTAATACTTCAAAATTGAAGCACACTTATTATAACATATAACAAAACCATGAATGGACCGTATAGGTATAGTGTCTTTAGAAACTCAGAAACATAAACAACTGGTTCATAAAGCATCTACATTGTCTCCCATTTATTTCATCATATCTAGAGTCCCTTTTGGCATATCCTACTTAATAACCTTCTTACTGACCTGGGGGAAAGAAAACATACAAAAGGGTGAGCTCAAATACTCAGTAAGGGTAAACAAAATAGAAAATCAATCACATCATATTCATAAGAACATAACATTTTGGAAATCTTAACCTGCAAAAGAAATCATAATTTCATAACATGGGATAAATAATAGTAGTGAAATGTAATCCCAATAATCATAAATTAAAATATGAAACTTTGTGGCATACACACATAATCATATATAATCATTTCTTATTATTCAAGACTCATTGCCAAGACTACCTTAGTGGAAAAAGGCCATTTCTGAACCAAGTTCACATCTCATTTCAGTCCTGAGTCACTGAACCGGTTTAACCTGTTGTTCCAGACATGTCTATCTCTTGAGATATAAATCATTACCCAATGCATTGGAGGGAGATATAGGTCCCACACATCTCATAATGATACCATTCTTATGTGTTCCACAAAATCGTAAATCATACATCATTGCATAACCCATGTAATAAAAATGGGATTCTTAAACATCATGACATCATAAAACAATTCATATAAGATAAAGGAATTCATAAAAATAATTCCATCACAACATAATCAAATAAATGTAATAATAGGGATAGAAACAGAACCCTATATTATCTTAGATGGAAAATAATTTTGAAAAAACACTTGAACTCCATTCTTGAGGAAAATATAGTTTCTACTTCAAAAACATTTACCTTTTTTAACATGTCATACAATTTTAAACTAAAAGAAGTTGATTAAAAATAAAAATGAAAACTTTTAAAGGAATCTTCTTGTAAATAATGTTTTAAAAATCCAATCATGCCGTATAAGTTAAAAAACATTTTCTCGTACTTTTGCCGGAAAAGTCAAAAAGTATTTCGTACGAAAAACGACAAAAGATTCCTTTCATATCCTTTACTAAAACTCACCAAAGGGTAAAATTGGATTTAAACCATTGTAGGTGGATGGAAAAAAATATTACATATTGAGGGAACATGGATGTGGATTATAAAATACACCCCAGTAAATACCAAAGTATAAACAATCTCAGATAAAAATGATATTGTGATATTTTCCCTTACCTTAGGGCCGATTTGCTTCGTAAGTGTCCGAATATCCTATAAAATGATTTAAATAATGTCATTTACTTATTCTAGAATCATACTCATTGTTATCATATCATATATGGCCATATTCTTAGCTTCTTATTAGTAATATTTCATTGCTACTTGTTATTCATGTGTTTATTACTTTTTGTTCTTATGCTTGTTTTGTCGAATAAATTCTTATTCTTCTCTTTAGGTTATAGATAACTCATTTACAGAAAGGTATTAGTGTAATATATATCATATTAATTCCTTAAATTCTTTTTTATAATCATTATTCAATGAATAGCATGTAAAACGAGTCGCATCAACATCTTGGAGACAGTATTCTGTACGTACGCACGAGCGATGATATCGTTCCCATGATCGTGGAATTGTACTGGTGTGTATGTATACTATTTCAGAATAAATATCACTTTAAAATAATCATATATACTTGTTTATTTACACCATTATACCGATCCAAGTACGGTGGTGATGGAAAATAGATTACACCACGGCGTGGAGGTGGTATTCTGTACGTACGCACGCGCAGTGATTTTGTTTTTCGTAGGATGGATAGATGGTGAAATAGGGTTGTTTCATACTTATAATAATATATAAGTATATGAGTGATACTAATGTTATTAATTCATAATGAAACAAATAAACAATAAGAAGTGGAAGAAGAAATAAAGTTGACATAATTGGTAATGGACATTACCTCTTCTTTGAATCGCCTCTTTGAGACCTCCTCTTAGGGTACTACAATTGGTCTTTGAAGAAGACCAGGACCTCTAGGATGTTTCTAGGGAAGTGGGGAAATGAAATCGGCAGGTATTGGATGAGTTTGAAGGATCAAATTGGTGTAAGGAGGAGAGGGAGGAGGTTCCCTTTTATAAGGGAGGAGAGGGGCAACTTTGGAAATATATGAAATATTAGTTTATATTAAATCCAAACCCCACATAAAAACATTAAAAATGACTCATATCTGAAGATTAGAAGATATAGGGTTATAATCTCATCAAAAAATATAATTTAGACATGAGAGGAATTTATTTTAAACATTATCAACTTGATTTATCCTTATTTATAAATTTAATTTTATTTGTGGTAATAATATTTAAAATTTTAAATTATTATAAATAAATACACAAGTGTTGTGAATTTTCCATAATTTGACACTTTATGACATTTTAGACCATATAAGTTTTAATTTATAATTTTTAAATATATTTGTGATTTTTGAAATTTTTTATAATATTTGATTTTTATAAAATAACAATAGTGTCAATTTTGACAAAATTCATTTATTTGAATTTAAATAAAATATATACAGAAGATATCTTCCAACTAAAATCTATAAGAGATTAATATAATGTCATATGTATCTAGAAAATTAGTGGCTCGCATTAAATACTTCATATAATATTTATTTTAATATTTTTAAAACCATTTATTTGATATTTTAATTAATAAAATAATTTCAACATCACTATTGTGTCATAATTAATGATAATTATTTAATCCCTATACATTCTAAATAAATTCCTATTATGTAGATAATTGTATTATATTTCTGGATACTATTCATGTTCAATGTATCATTATGATTATCACTAAATTAAAATTATTATACTTATAAGATTTAAGAATGTGACATGTTGTCACATTCTTTGATTTTAATAATAATTAAATTATTTTCATAAAAATAAGTCCATTAAATGAATCTAATCCGACCCTTAGTTGATATGGGTCTATCTTTAGTCATCCAATAGGATTTTGGAAGGTGTTAGGGTAATTTTATAATCTTATATTTACCCTTCAATACCGATTTACCTTTAACTATGGTAAATTAAATTTACCGTAGTTACTATTCATAATGCCCAAAAATAAAAAGTACCCTATTAACATAATTTGGACCCACTGATTCCGATTAAGGAATCCATTTTTCAAAATTCCAAACTTATAAGTTGAATTAATTAATTTAAAATAAATCCCGTTGTTATGAAAACGGGTTTTAGAAGTTAAAACATTGCCAAAGATTGAAATGTTTTTACTTAGGAATTCAATGTTAAATTAATGCTAATGACATACATTATATGAAATGGTAAAAATATATTCTATTTATATATTAAAACCATTAAATATTATAATTTAACCATATAAATTATCTCAATGAAAAATGTTTTTTTAATTAAATATTAGCGCATTTTACTATTCATCAAAATATGAAAGTTATCAGAAAAATATCAAAAATTTATCTAAAGTAAATTTTTATACCCTGATTAAAAAGAAGAATTTTATTTTGTCAAATTGAACTTATAAACATGTCAAAAACTAGATTTAATGTGGGTGCACCATCAAAAGGCGACAAAACTGCATTTTTTGAAAAATACTTATTTTACCCAAAAAATATATTTTTTTCAATTACCATGTTCTAGAAAATGTGTATAATGAATAATAAAATTCAAAATGTAGTTAATATTATTAATAATGGCTAGTTTATAATAATATATCATTGTTTACTGAAACCCGGTATTGCGTACTACACACGCTATCGAGGAAGGTCGCGATTGCATGTAATGAAAGCCAAGTCTGTATTGTGTACTATGAATGATTCTTTTGGTGTTGCGTATAACATAAGACATAAATAAAATTTCTCATAAAATCTCAGGGCGTTACATTCTACAACCCTTAAAATGAATTTTGCACTCGAAATTCATCACTTCATTACAAACAGATGAGGATATATCTCCCTCATAATATCCTCAAGTTCCAATGTAGCTTCTTATAATTGGTTGTTTCTCCATAAAACATTCACCAAGCGAGTGGTCTTGTTCTGTAGGACATTTTCGCAATGATCCAGAATCTCTATCGGCTGTTCTTCATAAGAAAGATCTTGCTCCAGCGGTACAACTTCTGAGCTGAGTACATGTGAAGGATCAGGTATGTATTTTCTCAGGATAGATACATGGAACACATCGTGAACTTAATAATGATTCAGTGGAAGCGCCTATCAGTAAGCTACCTTCCCAATACGATCTAGAATTTCAAAAGGACCGATATATCTAGGGCTCAACTTTCCCTTCTATCCAAATCTCATGACCCTCTTCCTGGGAGATATTCGTAAGAACACTTTATCACCAAATTCAATTTCTAGGTCTTTTCTTCGGTTGTCGGCAAAACTTTTCTGTCGACTCTGAGCTGCACTTATGTGTTGTTGAATAAATCTGACCTTTTCGGCCATTTCATTAACATGATCAGGTCCTAATAGCTTTCATTCCCCAACTTCATCCTAGAAAGTTGGAGTCATGCATTTCATTCCATAGAGATCTTCATAAGGAGCCATCTGAATACTAGAGTGAAAGCTATTATTATACGAAAATTCAACCAAATGTAGGTGTTGATCCCAACCACCTCTGAAATCTATAGAGAAAGCTCTCAACATATCTTCTAGAGTTTGAATTGTCCTCTCAGACTGACCGTCTGTCTGAAGATGATAAGAAATGCTGAAACTCAACTCTGTATCTAGAGTATGCTGAAGACTTCGCCAGAATATTGAGGTAAACCTCGGATCCCGATCAGATATAATAGAAAGTGGTACTCCATGAAATCTTACCACTTACATTACATATATCCTGGAAAGATGATCTAGATAGAAATCCTCTCTAATAGCAATGAAGTATTCAGGCTTTGTAAGACAATCAACTATGAACCAGATAGCATTATTTCCTTTGGATGTTTTAGGAAGTCTAGTGACAAAGTTCATAGTGATGTTTTCCCATTTCCATTCTGGTATGGGTAATGGTTGTAACATCCCCTGGTACTTTTGTCACTCAGCTTTAACTTGCTGACAAAACAAGCATCGAGAGAAAAATTCAGCAACATCTCTTTAATGCCATCCCACTAGAAGTACTCTTTCAGGTCCCTATACATCTTCGTGCTTCCAGGATGAATAGAGAATGAAGAACTATGAGCCTCATCCATTAGCTCCTCCTTTAATTCTGGGATGGGAGGAACACAAACCCAATTCCTGAACTTTATTATCCCATCACAATCATGGATGAATTCAGGAACATTTCTCACCTTCTTTTATAACTCGACATCTTCTTTCTCGGCCTCTTTAATCTTCACATGTATAGATGGTTGAAAATTCATTTGAGAAAGATAATATTTCTCCCCTTCGATTAAAATTCCAAGATCCATCCTTTGTAAATCCATAAATATTGGATCCTTTGCGATCCTCATCATGGATAAGCTAGCATGGTCTTGTCGACTTAATGCGTCTACTACCTTGTTTGCTTTCCCAGGGTGGTAATGAATTGAGCAGTCATAATCCTTTATCAGCTCCAACCATCTTCTTTGACGTATATTCATATCCATTTGTGTGAAAATATACTTTAATATTTTATGATCAGTGTAAATATCACACCATTCACCATAAAGGTAATGCCTCCATATCATTAATGCAAATATTACCGTAGCTAACTCCAAACCATGAGTTGGGTAATTTTGCTCATGGATTTTCAACTATCATGAGGAATATGCTATCACCATATCATTTTGCATGAGAACACATCCCAGTACCTTCTTGGATGCATCACTATAGATCACAAACCTTTCTAGACTACAAGGTAGTGTGAGCACAGGTGCACTGGCTAACCTTCTTTTCAACTCCTTGAAATTTTCTTCACATTCCTCCATCCAAACAAACTTAACTCCTTTATACATCAACTTGGTGAGTGGATTATATAATCATGAAAAATCTTTCACAAAACGTCAATAATATCCATCCAAACAAAGAAAACTTCAGATCTCAGTTACTGTTGTTGGTCTTGACCATCTTTTGATAACCTCTATTTTTTTTGGATCCACAGATATCACCTCTTATGAGATTTTGTGACCCAAAAATGCAACTTTATGAAGCCAAAATTCACACTTGGTAAATTTGGCATAATGATTATCCTTTCTTAGGGTTTTAATACAATTCTCACGTGATCTTCATGTTCTACCATGCTCTTTGAATAGACAAGAATATTATCTATAAAGACTACCAAAAACTGATCAAGACAGTCTCTAAAGACTCTATTCATCATATCCATGAAGATTGTAGGGGAATTAATAAGACCAAAAGGCATCACTGTAAATTCATAGTGTCCATACCTTGTACGGATAGCGGTCTTTCGTATATCCTCCCATTTGACCCTTAATTGATGATACCCTGAACGAAGATCAATCGTGGGAAAGTATTGAGCTCGGCGTAGTTGGTCAAATAGGTCATCAATGCGTGGGAGAGGATATTTGTTCTTGATAGTGATCTTGTTAAGTTCTCGATAATCAATACAGAGTCTCATTGTTCCATCTTTCTTCTTAACAAACAGAACAGATGCTTCCAAAGGTGACGCACTAGGGCATATTAATCCCTTATTAAGATTCTCTTGGAGTTGCTTCTTCAATTCCTGCAACTCAATTGTATCCATTCTATAAGGTGTCTTTGAAATAGGCAAATCACCCGGTACGAGTTCTATTCATAAATCTACTTCACGATTTTCTGGAAGACCCGGCAATTACTCTGGAAAAACATCGTCAAACTCCCGTACAATGGGAATATTCATAATCGTGAGTTTGTCACCAACCATTTGAGAATAATAACCTTCATTTAGTGGAATTTATACCCATAAGATGGAAGAAATTTCCGCTGGATGGTTATGTTCATCTTTTCATCGATAGATGATCATAGCTTGATCTGGAATATGAAATGTGACTTCACTTCTTTCACAATGGATATGAGCTCCATATAAAGAAAGACAATACATGCCCAGAATCACATGAAATTCCACTATAGGAAGGATCACAAGATTTGTAGGAAGCAATTTCCCACAAACTTCAATCGGAGAAGAATTATAAACTTTTGATGCGACTGCTGTGCCAATAGGAGTTGTCACAACTAACTAAACATCTAATTTTTGAGGTAATACGGTGATACACATAGAAAATTCTTCAGAAATAAAAGAGTTTGTGGATCCAGAATCAAATAAAACATTTGCTACTTTATAGTGGATGGTAAGTGTACCTTTCACCACATCGTTATCGTACTCCACATCGCTGATAGAAATTTCATGTGACTTTCCATTGACTTTATCCTTAAGAGTTTGCTGATGTCGATCATCATCATCAACTCTTGGATTAAGGCATTGATTAGTATAGTTCCCAATTTCATTGCACTTGAAACATTGAAGTGTAGTAGGTTCATTCTATGTATCCCTTCCTTTGTTTGCATCATTAGACATTTTCTTCCAATTATTTTGACATTCAATTGCCTGATGACCTTCTTTTCCACTATTATAACATTTTCTTGTCCCCTTAAGACAATTTCCTCCATGTCTCTTTCGACACTTTGAGCATAAGAGAAAACTCATCATCTTTTCAGTGTGCTCTTTAGTTTTCCTTTGAATTCTATTTTCCTCTTCTTATCAAACCCATATGACTGATGGGTTACTCCAATCTCCATCTCAACCATGAGAGCACATCAAAGGATTTCCTCATAGATATTGAAGTCCCTTATGGCTAACGCCCTTCGATGTCTTGGTTTTAACCCACTAATGAATCGATCGATCTTACTCTCAGGTTGGATAATAATACCAGAAGCGTTCCATGCAAGTCCTGTAAAATTTTCTTCATAGTTACCAACTGTAACACCCCAGGTAAATAAAGAATATTACATTTTTATATTTATCCATATTTGTGTATAAAATATTAATATTACTTTAAAAGGGATGCTATGATCGATGGTGTACCTAATACGCAACAACGAGTTTCATGGGAATCTTACGTTGCACTCTAATAATAAAATAATATTATTTTAAATAGTAGTTAACGCCTAGCCGTTATAATGGAGGGAATGAACAGAACTAACTAAAAAGTCATTATATATTTTTGTCAAATATTTTTACTTTTTACAATAAATGTTAGAGGATTAAAAATGCAAATGAATCCAATTTTAAGCGTAAACATTCTAATATTTTTTAAAAGGCCGATTAACCGACTTTTGATGGAGAACCTCTTTTAAATCCAATTTTTGACAATTTCATGTGTTATTTATGACAATAAAAAATTATTCTTTAGAATCGGGCCATCAAAATTTACTTTGTGTAAATTTTTGGTATCTTTCCGATAAAGTTCATTTTTTAATGAATGGTGAAAAATGTTGTATTTTAATTCAAAACCACTTTTTAATCTAATTTATTTATATGATTAGATTATCTTTTTTAATTGGTTTTAAAGTGAAAATTGAATATATTATTACCATTTAATCCAATGGTGGACATTGGAATTAATTTCACTTTGAAATCAGACTTAAACTATTGTCAATCTTTTGTAACATTTTGTTTCATAAAAACACGCTAATGTTTTCACAGCGAGAATTAATTATTAAATTAATTAATGAAACTTATATGTTTTGAATTTTTTAAAATAGAAATCATTTTTCAATTATGATTATCAAATATAGCTTAGGGTGATCTTTTGTAATTTTTTGAAAAACATCAATTTTGGATGAATAGTGAAATCACTAAGTGGTACTTATAAAAACTGATTTTCCGTATAATTGAAATTTTGCCATCTTTGTGTTTTGAATTTCAACAATCCGACATACATGGTTGTCATTAATAAGTAAAATGTGGTTCAGTGGGATTAAAATAATTTTTGGTGAATAGTAACTTATTCCGTTTTTAATCGCGATTAGAGGTAATTAGTGTTGTTTATGGTAAAAAATAATGTCTTAATAATATTAGATGAGCTTGACACATGTCCTACCCTCATTGGATGTGTCATGTCCGACCAAGACAATACATGGGTCATCTTGGGGACCCATGGAGCCACTTTGGTTGGAAAATGACATAAATACCTTTTTATTTAATGTCAAAGTAAAAATGACACACACATGAGATGTTTTACTAAAACAATTTTTACATGGAGTTATACAAGTCAGAATTTTGATTATAAATATTCATTATAAAAATAAAAAGATTTAATAAATCATTAATTTTTTTTAAAATTTTTAGACATTAAATATATTAAATAATTAATGACATCATGATGATGCTGTGATTACCTCATTAATAAAGGATTTAAATAAAATAAAAAGATAATGTAAAATCAATTACCTATACATGTCCAAAACCTATTTTAGGGGTGGATTTCGAACCCTTATCACCTTATCCTCGAAACACATTAATGTGGGACCATTAAAATCTGAAACTCATTCTAAAATAAAGTAACATTTATTTACATTCCAAGAGTGCCCCTCCTCTCCTCTTATAAAAGGCCCCCACCTCTACCTCCTTACCCAAACATCTAAAGCCTTTGGATAGTCCAACCCCTACCCATGTTTTATCTCCACATACCTCTCTAACTCTTTGAAGCCTCACTTTGGGCAGAAGTTTTCTCAAGTAAGCCTTTGAGCTCAAACCAAAGGGAGGTACCCGATTTTAAGGTAATGTATTCACTTGTGTCCTTTTCTTTTATTTTGATTCTCCAACCCCCTAAACTTTTTTTATTCATTTATTTTGTAACAACTCCAGTATCCTAAATATACTATAATGTTTTTATAAGAATTATTCGAGCTACACTTACATACACCTTCATCTAATGGTTAAAGAACATACTATTTCTGTGGTTGGCGATTTTCTGCCTCACGAAATGATGATTGTTCAATATTCTTTTAACACCTTTAAAGGTGGCCATTATGATGTCACTGTATTTTATATTTGGTATTTATGTCTAATATATTCTTCTGTATTTTTTATTTAACCCATTCCTTTATTCTTTTCAAGTTGTGTAAATGCGATAATTTCATATGAGGAAGTGTGGATTATCGCCCCCTCAAGTGATGTGAATCGTACATGCAGTACATGGAACATATAGAGAATGAATTTAATGAACATATGTGACCTATATAACATATATATTATACTGTAATTATAATATATATATCATTTATTTTTAATTTCATTAATATGTCAAAGAAAAAAATTAAAGTAGCGTTCATGCGTACGTACGGCCTACTGTCTCCATGAACGGTGATTTGTGTTTTTTATCTCCAAATGAAATGGAAGAGTATAAAATGAATATGTAATGGATATATATTATATTTTAGCCATTAATAATATTCTGGAAATTATTTAATTATAACTACATGGACAATCATTTTTCAAACAAGTTCATTTTTGACTCATGTACCAAACATCGGCAAAAACGTCTGATATGAACTAACATTATTAAAAAATTATTATAACATTATAATATGTGATATGAACTGAATAATAATTTTTAAAGGAGGTCCTTAGTAAATTATAAAATGACCAAATATTATTATTCAGGAATATAAAGAAATGAACAAGACAATTTGGACTTGAGTTAAGGGATCCTACCCCTCTCTTTTTTTAAGTACACTCTTTTATGTCAATACTTTTAAGCTCATATTTCTTGTGATTGGTATGTTATTTTATATTAATCCTACTGTAAATTTTATGTTCATATGATGAGAGACCCTATTTCCTCTCATCAATCCATTTTGGATGTTTTAAGTGTCGCTGTTAGTCTGCCGAGTTTTCGTAAGGGATTTTTCATCTCACTTTTATTCCCGTGAGATTTATGCTACATTTGCCACATTTTCCTTTAAGTGGTGTATGTACTGCCCATTATTATACACTTTGTGTAGTATAATTTTATTTATGGGTATTCACATCTTCATTGTATGACCTTTCTTCCATGGGGTGTACGTTTCGAAAGTTACCCAACTCGGTAAGGGGACCTTTCACCCTCCTCTTTTTAAAAGACTTCTTTTGTCATGTCTTTTAATTCACATATTATTATGTTGGGATATGTTATTTTATATCCTTATTGATTTAAATTTTATGTCCAAGTGATGAGATGCCCTTTTTATCTCTCATCAACTCATTTTCTGAATTTTGAAGTGTTGTCGTTAGGCTGTCAAATTTTGCCAAGGGAACTTTTTATCCCAATTTCGATTTCATTGGGTTCAACATGTAGTTATTGAATATGAAATATTTTTAATATTTGTGAATGACCTTTTATTGTTTTACACTTAATATCCACTTATATTGGGTTTATTTATATTTGTCACACATAATTTTGAGATTTATTTATACTTAATTTAAGGATACTTTCATTTATAATGGATTTCATCACATTTGACATTTCTATTGAGACTTCATTGTTGGTATGAACCAATTCACTCTTATATGGTGTATATACTGTCCTTTGGAATATTATACCATGCATCCATTTATTCTCATGATATTATAATGTTCTGACTAAATGTTATTCCTCAATTATTGTATTCGAGTGTCTCTAATTTTGGTAAAACCAATTTAACCAAAATATCGCTTTAAATATTTTAATTATTTGTTTTTATTAATATCCATGTTTTCAAAATGGTTTTAAGGATTTTTATATGGATATTAATGGTTTACAAATTTAAAATCTTCAAGGTGGTATGAGATAATTTGATTCAAAAATATATTTATTAAATGTTTTAAATGGTTTTGGGAATGGCTTCTTTATGAATGGATTCATTGTTTCAATATACTAAAATGTTATATTATGATTGAAATGTGGAAATGATATGTTTCCTATATGAATGTTTTATGTGATATGTTTATATTAAGGTTCTTGGGCATTGTTATGAAAATGGGTTGTTCCGTGATAAACTAAGGGCCGGTGAGCCCGATATAGCTCTCCAATTCATTGGGTAACCTGAACGAGTGAAACGTTAAGGTTTCTCTGAAGAGATTTAGGGAATATACTGTGGTGGGTATTCCAAACGTAACCAAGAGGGTTACTCCCTACGTAAGAATGTTATGAATGCCTCAAGTTACATTTTATTTATTATGATTTTTAAGTTTTATTCATGATTTGATGAGGTATGTTAAAGTGCCTATGTTTTATGGGTAAAGTATGATTTCATTCTTATGTATATATGAATTCATGTTTCCTTTCCATATTTTTTTAACCCTTACTGAGCTTTTTATTCTCATCCCATGTTTTTGAAATGTTTTTCATAGGTCAAGGGAAGGGTACATGATATGATGATAGTGTCAAGGAAGTGTCAACAAAGGATCCATGTTTTATTTTAAATATGTTTCCGTTGATTGGAAAAATGAATACTATCATTTATGTAACCACATTGTTTAAATGTGGAATGTAATGAAAGTTTTATGATCTAATTCTGTAAAACTCTTAACCTGAAGAGATCCTCAATGTGTATTCTTGTAATAACTCAAGATTAAGTATGGTTAAAGGCTGGGGCCTTATAGTTGGTACCAGAGGTCGGTTTAGATAACATTAGAGGGTAGGGTACTCTTTAAGCATAAGTGAAATTACCATAATGGTTAGGATTTCAGAAAGAGTCCTAGTTTTAGATATAGTGAATGAGTAAGTATATATTAGTTTTTATCTTCCTCATTAGTACATGATGATTTTTTTGATATACTCACACTGACCTTTTTTGTTTTAGTAAATGGATGGATCTTGCAGGCACCAAAGTAACAGTGGATGTGAAGGAAACATTGACAGTTTTTTGAGAAAGCAACTGAATTATATGGGTTCTGCAATGAGAACTCTTGTGTTTATCCTCAACCAACTATCTGGAGTCATGATTGAGCACCTAAAACTTGGTGATTTCTCTAAGTAATCAAATATGCGTGAAACAAATCCCTACAGAACTACAGGTAATAATCATAAAGTTAAGTGTGTTATAAAACCTATGTGTCAAATATGTGGAAAGAAACACATAGGAAAATGTTTCAAAGGGACAGAAATATGCTATAGATGTGGAAATGAAGGCCATAAAGCAAGAACCTACCATGGAAAAAGGATGCATCCAGTTGACTCGAGGAAATGGAAAGAAGTTCTTTCTGAGGGATCAATTGAATGTTTTAAATCTGGTGTGCATGGTCATTAAGAAAACACATTTCCTTTGAAGATGTTTCGTGAATGGGATCACTAAGATCGTACAAATACTCCTTTACCAATACCTAATGCCATTCCAGTTGAGGATGAAGAAACTAACAATGAACAATCAAAGGTATGGATTATTTCATAACTTTTGTTTTCCTATTTTGGAATCTTGGGATATAATTCATGATTTTGTTTGTAGGAAAGAAGTATTTTAGTATAAGATTGAAAGGAATGGTTAATGGATAATGAAGAATGTTGAGTGAGTAAGAAGTCAACATATAAGGGATTCATGAGTAATGGTGAAATTCTTAAGAGTATTATGTCTCTTTTGATGATGGGGTTACATTAGAAGAATTTTTATAGTATGTGTAACCCTGATGTTTAATATATGAAAATTTTATTCAAGGAATAATTATCTGTTATTTTGTGGACATTGTTATAAAGAACCATTTGGGTTTATATGATCCTTACTTTTGAGGTAATTATGGGTTACAATATGTTATGATAGAAGTGAAAGGCGTGAGATAAAATTAAGGTTAAATTATTTTATGGTTATTTTTGATGATTTTATCACTTTTTGGGGAATGATTTGAGAATTATATAGTTTTGGAAAAAGGACCACACACAGACTGTGTGACACCCCGTTGCGTTAGACAAAGCTACGTGAATCGAACCCAAAACCAAAGTGTGACTGCTATTTATCACCTACCACTGGACTACGTGAAGTCCCTGGTTAGTTTGACTAATTTTTTTAGTTAGATGATTTTAGTAATCAAGATTAAGTTAATTTTGGGTTATCTATGTAAATGATTAACCTATCATGTAGGATATGTGATTAGGTTAATTATTTTTCAATATGAGAATTTAAGAGCAACTGATGTTATTTGGAGATAAAAGTTAATTTTTACCTTGGAAGACTTTGTGATTAAATCCTTCAAATATTTGTATTTCAATCTTAGTTTGGTTTACATTGAAAAGTTTTATGGGAAAATTGTTTCTCGAATGGTCCTCGTTGAACTTTGGGTGTTGTTGGACAAATTTTGGAGATTAAGAATAGATTTTCTTTTTATAAAGGGTTATCCTTTTCTGGATTATCTGATCTTGTACTAACCTTTTTGGTTTCAGTTTTGGTTAAAGTCTAAAGAAATGGGAATTATATAGTTCTCTTTTGTGGATTAGGTGATTCTCTAGAACTTGATTATAGTGAACACGTCTTCCTAATTTCTCATCTTTTGGAGAAAATATGAGTTTGTGTAAGAAATATAATAAAAGTTGAAAGTCAACATGATAAGTAATTATGTTTCCTTATAAATAAATTCCTCAATAAAAAGTAACTTAAAACAAAAATTTTGTCTATTAACTTTTCCTACTGGGTAATCAAATACCGTTTAACCCATCACAAGTTTGTGATTTTCTTGTGGTCAACTTTCTCCTAAAGATGTTTTCTATCACTCTCCATCAGAACATGACCCTATGTTTTCTCCTCCATGTCCATGTTTTCCTACATGGAATCCTAAAATGGGTTAGCTTAGGTGACCTCTATACATATCTTTCTTTATTTTAAGGTGATTGTTTTACCGACTCTTGTTCCAATGTTGGACTTTCAAGGATGTTTCCAAGCTCAATTTTAAAATTGCGAGGACACAATTTCCAAATGGGGGGAAGGATGTAACACTCCAGGTAAATAAAGAATATGAAATTTTTATATTTATCCATATTTGTGAATAAAATATTAATATTACTTTAAAGGGGATGCTATGCTCGATGGCGTACCCAATACGCATCAACGAGTTTCTTGGGAAGCTTATGTTGCACTCTAATAATAAAATAATATTATTTTAAATAGTAGTTAACGCCTAGCCGTTGTAATGGAGGGAATGAACAGAACTAACTAAAACGTGATTATATATGTTTTTCAAATATTTTTACTTTTTATAATAAATGTTAGGGGATTAAAAATGAAAATGAATCCAATTTTAAGCGTAAACATTCTAATATTCTTTAAAAGGTCGATTAACCGCCTTTTGACGGTGAACCTCTTTTAAATCCAATTTTTGACAATTTTCTGTGTTATATTTGACAAAATAAAATTCTTCTTTGGAATCGGGACATCAAAATTTACTTTGTGTAAAATTTTGGTATCTTTCCAATAAAGTTCATTTTTTAATGAATAGTGAAAAATGTTGTATTTTAATTCAAAACCACTTTTTAATCAAATTTATTTATATTATTAGATTATCTGTTGAATTGGTTTTAAAGTGAAATTAGAATATATTTTTACCATTTAATTCAATGGTGGATATTGGAATTAATTTCACTTTGAAATCGGACTTAAACTAGTGTCAATCTTTTGATACATTTTGTTTCATAAAAACACGCTATTATTTTGATAGCGGGAATTAATTATTAAACAAATTAATGAAACTTATATGTTTTGAATTTTTTAAAATAGGCATCATTTTTTAATTCGAAATATCAAATATAGATTAGGGTGATCTTTTGGACATTTTCTGAAAAACTTCAATTTTTTATGAATAGTGAAACCACTAAGTGGTACTTATAAAAACTGATTTTCCGTTTAAATGAAATTTTACCATCATTGTGTTTTGAATTTCAAAAATCTGACATACATGGTTGTCTTTATGAAGTAAAATGTAGTTCAGTGGGATTAAAATAATTTTTTGGTGAATAGTAACTTATTAAGTTTTTAATCGCGATTAGAGGTAATTAGTGTAGTTTAAGGTAAAAATAATATTTCAATAATATGAGATGAGCTGGAAACATGTCCTACCCTCATTTTATTTGTCATGTCCGACCAATACAATCCATGGGTCAACTTGGGGAGCCCATGGAGCCACTTTGGTTGGAAAATGACATAAATACCTTTTTATTTAATGTTAAAGTAAAAATGTCACACACATGAGATGTTTTACTAAAACAATTTTTATATGGGGTTATACAAGTCAGAATTTTTATTATAAATATTAATTAAAAATTTAAAAAGGTTTCCTACATCATGATATTTTTTTTATCATTTTTAGTCATTAAATATATTAAATTATTTATGACATCATGATGATGCAACAATTACCACATTAATAAAGGATTTAAATAAAATGATAAGATAATGTAAAATATATGACCTAAACATGTCCAAAACATATTGTATGGGTGTATTTCGAACCCTTATCACCTTATCTTCGAAACAAATCAATTTGGGACCATTAAAATCCTAAACTCATTCTACAATAAAGTAACATTTCTTTTCTTTCGAAGAGTGCCCCTCCTCTCCTCTTTTAAAAGGCCCTCACCTCTACCTACTTATCCACCCTTCCAAAGCCTTTGGCTCGGCCAACCCCTGCCCATTTTGTCTCTCCACATCCCTCTCTAATTCCTTGAAGCCTCAAATTGGGCAGAAGTCTTCCCAAGGAAGCCTTTGAACTAAAACTAAAGGGAGTTACCCGATTTTAAGGTAATGTCTTTACTTGTGTCCTTCGGTTTTATTTTGCGTCTCCAACCCCCTAAACACTTTTTATTCATTTATTTTGTAACAAATAAAGTATTTTAAATATACTAGGATGTTTTTTATAAGATGTATTCTAGCTACACTTACACACACCTTCGTCTAATGGTTAAAGGACATACTGTTTCTATGGTTGGCGATTTTCTGCCTCACGAAACGATGATTGTTCAATATTTTTTTATCACCTTTAAAGGTGTCCATTATGATGTCACTGTATTTTATATATGGTATTTATGTTTAATATATGCTTATGTATTTTATATTTAAACCATACCTTTATTCTTTTCATGTTGTGTAAATGCGATAATTTCATATGAGGAAGTGTGGACTACCGCCCCCTCAAGTGATGTGACTCGTACATGCAATACATGGAACATATAAAGAATGAAATTAATGAACATATGTGACCTATATAAAATATATATTATACTGGAATTATAATATATATATATATATATCATTTATTTTTAATTCTATTAATATGAAAATGAAAAAAATGAAAGTAGCGTTCATGCGTACGTACGGCCTACCGTCTCTATGAACGGTGCTTTTCATTTTTTATCTCCAAATGATCTGGAATTGTATAAAATTAATATATAATGGATATATATGATATTCTAACCATTAATACTATTATAGAAATTATTTACTTATAACTACATGGAAAATCATTTTTCAAAAAAGTTCATTTTTGACTCATGTACCAAACATCGGCAAAAATGTCTGATATGAACTAACATTATTAAAAAATTATTATAACATTATAATATGTGATATGAACTGAAAAATAATTTTTAAAATAGGTCCTTATGAAATTCTAAATTGACCAAAGTTTATTATTTAGGGATATAATGAAATGAACAAGACAAGTTGGACTTGAGGTAAGGGATCCTACCCCTCTCTTCCTTTTTAAGTACACTCTTTTATGTCATTACTTTTATGCTCATATTTCTTGTGATTGGGATGTTCTTTTATATTACTATTACTATAATTTTTATGTTCATATGATGAAAGACCATATTTCCTCTCATCAATCCATTTTGGATGTTTTAAGTGGCTCCATTAGGCTGTAGACTTTTCGTAAGGGATTTTCATCTAACTTTTATTCCTGTGAGATTTATGCTAAATTTGCCACAATTTCCTTTGAGTGGTGTATGTACTTCCCATTATTATACACATCTAACTTTTTTTCACATCACTTTTATTTTGGAGAGATATTCCTTATTCACCACTTATTCCTTAGGATTGGTTTTTATTATTCCCTTTGATATGTCATATAATGAATCTATTTATATTTATGTTACTAAATATTTCATTTTATAAATATTACTAATATATGGTATACAATCAGACTGATTACAATGTAGTATGTTGATTCTCAAACCCAAAAATATTTTATGGATTATAACTATTTCATGAAAAAATTTACTATGGATATTCATTTAATATTCCTAAAAAAAAATCAATTTTCATTCCCTTTTAATTTTTGGATATAAATGTTTTGAATATGATTTCATGAAAAATACTATGTATTTTCTATAATAACATTTTATTTACAAAGTAAAAAAAGTGAATTTTCTCAACAATTTCTAAATAATTTTAACAAAATATTTCTATATATTTCAAAACAATGTATTTAATGTAATTAAGACATCATATTGGACTATTATGATACGATATACCATATTTTTTTGTATTCATTATGATCATTTGGAATTGGAATGTTCTATCTTGATTGCACTATCCAAATTACTCTACATAGTTTAGGATTAAGTTTACAGATTAGGGAAATTAGTTATATTTCATATTCATGTTTTAATATGAATGAATATTTTGATTATACCTAACCCATTACATATAATGAATTCATTAGACATAGTTTGTGTAGGGAGGGTGCTGCAAAATCACCGCGATGATTGGTAGGACTAATGAGACAAAACAGACTGAGTCTTAACTTTTGTCTTACCCATTTATGTATACTTATTGGTTGAGGCCTTGATATTATTTTTACGATGACTTTCATTTTACATTCCCTCATAATGAAACATGTTATTAATAATTCATATGACTATTCGACTACTAGAATATAAATGGATATGTTGTACTCCTATTTGATTTTCATTGTTTAATTATTTTTTATTCCTAACATATGTCACACAAGACAATGTTTTAATAGAATTTTTTTAGTGAATAAACAAGAATTATTGATTATTTTTATTTATGATATTTATATTGTGTTTGACACCCATAATTATTATCTTATATCAATGCATTATTATGTTCTGTTTGTCCTTGGGATACTAATAGTTTTATTATGATTTCCATGCAAGGATACTTTTGAAGAATGGGGATGTTTCCAAATGTGTTTATATGTAGTACATCATTTCATGTTGTAATATAAAACATGTATTTGTATTTTGTTTTCTATTTCTACTAATATATTATGTCATTTTGGATTTCATATCATGTTCATAGTTCTAATGTAATTAATTATGGAATCATATCTAGGATACTATGGTGGGTGTCTTGAGAGGTGGTAGCAGAGAATGTTTTTTAATAACATTGAAAATTATATTTACAAAAAACATATTATGAAAATAAACCCAATAAAATATTTTGAGAATATCCCCATTTTGACCATTCATAGGATTTTGAAATTACTCATACATCATGTGGCTCACATCTTTAAATTTTGCGTAATCAAATTTTCTGTGTTCCAATGTTTAAAAATAGAACATAGTGGAAGGAATGTAAACTATATCGTTGCATGTATTAAATTATGGGAATTACCTCCTCTAAAAGATAATCTTGTTAGAGGTGGAGCCTCAATTATATTTGAACATATTATTATAGTATTTGGACATCTGATTTATGTTATGAGTAGTTTCCATAATTTCATGGAATATCACGATCCAAAATCTTGTGTAACTGTGTAGGATTTCTTATTGTGACAAGAACCTCCATCATTCGATGGGACCAAAAGAATTATAGATGATAAATGGATTAGATCATGGAGAAGATATTTAATTTATTTGGATGTATGAAAAGGTATAAGGTTATAATGGTAGTTTATTATCTCTAGTGAGATGTGAATCAATGGTGGTCATTAATTCCAAACATGAGGGATGAGGATTGTAATGACCCAATATTTTATAAATGTAATTCCCTTATTATAATTTTTCCTTATTATATATTCACATTAGTAAAAAATGAAATATAATGATACTATATACTATGTGACAATTAATCATAATTTTTCTACTTCTACATTTTGAATTTTGAAAATATAACATTCGCGGTTGTGATCAATAAGAAGTTTGGATTCTGATAAGAAAACATTATTTTTGGTGAATAGTAACATACCCTTATTAATAATAATTTGCCCCTTATGAACAATAAATCATCCAAAATAATAGTAACCATACCCCTGAATGATTAAATTAAATTAAGGCATCTTAGATGTGACAATTTCACTGTAGTAAAAGTATTAGTATTTTTAGTAAGTAATAAATATATTATTATAACTATTTTATTTAGTGAAATTTTATAATCCTAACATTTGTTCATAAATTAACAAGTCTATGCATTATGGTTTTAAGAAAATTTTATAATAACATAAGGAAATTTTTGAAATAATTATAAAATCAGTTTTAATTTTTAAATCTATATTTTTCAATGAAAATATGATTTTTATTAAAAATCAAATTATTCATATTTAGATTTTTTTCAGAAATGGTGTTCATTTTTGGATTATACACGTCTAAAAATAGTTAGAGATAACTTTTTATATTTTTATAAAAAACATAATTTTTTTGAAAAGTAAAATACCTTAATATACCGTATGAATACATTATTATTTAAATCCATTATTCATGACAACACAATCAATGTAATAACCGAAATATAGAACTCACATGCCCTATTAACAATTTTATGTCATAGAATTGTCACTATTGTTTAACTTTGTGGATATTAATAAACTAATGATTTAAATATTAAGAAAATCCATCTCCCTTCTAATATAAATACTACCCTTCACACCCTCATTTCCTCACACCTCTCATGCTTCATGCCCTATCTAAACTCTTCCCAGGAATATTCCCTATCCCCCCTATGAAATAGAGCTTCTGGTATTCTCAAAAGACCAAGCCTATATTCCTAGAGGATTATCTCAAGAGTAGTATTCGAGAGGTAATTCCCACCTCCATCTTCCTTTCATTTCCTTTAAATTACATGTTCTTTCCATAATCTCTCCCCACCTATCCTCATCCAAATTGTATGGTAACTCTATTTTCTCACATATAATGTAATTTTGTGATACTAATGAGATAATTTATCATCAAATCCCCTTCTCCTCTTCATTTTTATTTTAGAATAGAAAACATTGTTCGTGAGGTTTTAATTTATCACCTTCAAGAACAACATGTTTTCTTTTTTCCATTAACACATTCATACGGAGTCATGAAACCATTTTTATGGATGAAAAAGAATATATACTATATATTAGATCCTATTAAATTTTTCATAACTAACTTATGCACATATTACTAAATGTTTAAACAAAACAATTTTGTTGTCGGCAGAAAACCACCTGAATTAATCCAATCAAGATTCATTAAATAATTATCTAATGAATCATTATAATTATAAATAAAAAAATTATTTACAATATAATTTCAAATTATATAACATCTTAATTAAAATATAATTATAATTATGGATGTTTATCCTTGTTTTAAATGATGTTTTATTCATGAATACAGGTGAACCATTCAAGAAAATTATAAAAACAAACATTCATAAACAATGAATTTAAACTGTATAACTCATCCAAAGTCCCATTAAATTCTATAATGAAACCTTAATGACCCATATTCATGTACACAAGGTCCTAGAATTTTTATTTAATGAATATAATGTTTTTATAGAGGTCATTATAGTGAATAAAGCATTCAGATACAAGGTAATGGGAAATTCTTGAACCCAACATTCATTCATCGGGTACTCCCGCATTCACTCCATGTTCAGTATGGGTTATCCATAAAAATAATTTATTCATAATTATATTAAAATTTATGTGATATATTGGTTCCATAATTTATTTTATGAAAAATCCAATATTTTACAAAAGAATTCTTCTTTGAAATAAAGACACCCATTTAATATCGTGATTATTATTTCACTCTTAACTCAAGGATAATGGTTCTATTTCAAGAATGATATTAATTATATATTTTGGTAACCAAATTTTTATGAATATATAAAGTGAAACCCATTTCATTTTAGTGGTTATTTTATGTTCATGTTTGAACTATTTTCAATACGGCATTCATGATAATCTAAATGTTATGATGGGATGGGTGCTCCCAAAATTATATAGAACAATATGAATAATTGATTGTGACAGGTGCAATCATAGTTATAATGTGCTGCAATGTATTGTATAAAGTCATTAATCTATAGAGTAGAACGGAAAAGATGCATGAAAATTATTCTATAATTGATTATAACCATGAGTCGTAGTTAGCCAATAAGACATGATGTTTCACTTTTATATATTTCCACAATTCAAGTCTTTTATTGATGCTTCCTCTCATGTTCATGATCCTTTGCCAATTTTCTGATTGTGGTCACCCAAAATAATATTGTAAATATCTATCCTATTACTGGGTATTTATTTCACCCATTTTTATGAATATCCTCACGTGAATACATGTAATAAGGATAAGAAAAGAGCCAATAAGAAGCTAAAGAATAAGGAATTATATAATTTTTTGGTCTTGATGTTGTAAATGTTTTTTTGGTCCTAATTTTCACAAGAGACTAAAACTATGGATCCATGATGTGTAATACAATTATGTTTCTTATATTTATGATGATGTAATAGTAGTGTAATAAAATGATGGGTCTCAATAGTTTGTATTAGAGGAAAAGTTTAGTTAATTTGTGAATTGGGGTTAGTAAACCCTAGAGAAAACCTCCAGTGTTAGACTAATTACAAATATTCACACAAGAAACCTTACAATGTAATTCCATAAGTTATTCTTTTAGTGAAATTTTTAAAAATTAATGAGTTATTTATTAGTGAATCGATGCCATATGTTTTCTTGTATCCTTTTCTATTTAAGAAAATTGTTTAAAGAAGCAGAAATCAGTCCAATAACCCAAGTGAGGGACAATGAATTGATTTCCTGAATGACATACCCAATTATTTGGGAGGTGGAGTTCAAAACATCATGGAAATTATTACCCGACTATATCTAGTTATGAACAATAAACAGAATAATGGAGAACTTAATCCTTCACCAAATACGGAGCAACTGGTTTTCGAGTGTTTTATGCGGCAACGACTAACGATGTTTAGTGGATCTTATGATCCACTAGATTGGGAGCATTGAGTCAAATTCATGGATAATATCTTTTCCATTCTTTACTATTCTAAGATGGATAAGGTGACACTAGTTGTTTTTCATCTAAATGGATAGGCCAAACAATTTTGGAATTTGATTAACAACAACAACACAAGAGATGAAAGTGAAGAGATAGACTGGGAAGTCTTTTATATCATGTTTATGAATAATTATTTCTCGCAAAATCTTTTTTACATAAATGGAGAGATAATTCATTGAGCTCATGAAAAAGGAAGTATAATCTTTCACAACCTATGAGGCGAATTTTACCAGGATTTAAATGTACACATTGGGTTTTTTATCAGTAATAATAGATAAATTGATAGATTATTTAGTGGTATAAAACCATACATTAAAAATTATCTTGCATTTAGAGACATTTAGAGTTATGAAGAAGTTGTTTAGTGTTCCCTAAAAGTGGATATATAGTATGGAGAATGGGCCCATGGCTATGTTTATAAGAAAATAATGATGGATTTTCTAGTCGAAGGATCTAATGATAATGGTGGGAAGAAAATTCAATGACCCATATGCCAAAAATTGGGGATGTTTCACCATGGGAACTACCTATAAAGTATGGGGAAATGCATGAAGTTTGGAAAAAAGTCCACCATAATCAAGACTGAAAAAATACATGAGAATGGATGAGAATGTAGTGGAGGAAATGGGAACCCCACCCATGTTTCAATGCTACAATTTTTGGGAGAAAGGGCACTATGAATGCCATTCCACTAAACCTTGAGTCCCCGAGGGTAATCCGTGTCAGTAGCCACCAATTCATAAGGAACAAGGGAAGGCTTACACCATCACAAATTTGGATGTGGGTAATGATAATGATGTTGCACAAGGTACAATTATTATTCGCACAAGAATGGAAAAATATTATTTGATTCTGGTTCTACACATTCCATTATATCCTTCATGTTTTCCTTGAACTATATAATCAAAACCTCTAAACCCTGAATTGAAGATATTTTAAAAAACTCAATGTGGTACAATCATTGTAACCCAAGTGTTTGACTCTTCTCCTATTGGTGTCTGTGGGAATATTCCTCAATTGAATCTCATAATACTTCCCTAGGATGAAGTCAACACTATAATGATAATGAATTTGATGTTGTTATATAAAGAACATATTTTATATCAGGATAAATAAATTTCTTTTCATATTCCAACCCATCCCCCAATCCTATACAAATTCATGGACAATTTGGAATATCTAAAAAATCCTTCAATGGTGTGGGTGTTGATTCACTATGAATAAACATACCTCACCTAAATGGTTCAGTCAGTGGAAAGTTCCTGACACGTGTAAATTCTCATTGTGTGGAATGTAGTGATGTATTTCAAAAAGGGATACCCAGACATCCACGAGATCGTGGGGTATATTTCTAAGAAGAACTCATACATGATGCTACTCCAATCTGAATGTGTCCAAATAGGATGGCTCTTATAGAACTAGAGGAGTTAAATAAGCATCTACTAGATCATTCGTGAAAAGGGTTCATACTCCCTAATGTAACACCTTGGGGTGTGCCTGTGCTATTTTTGAATAATAATTATGGAACAATGAGGCTTTGTATCGATTATCGAGAACTTATCATGATCACCATAAATATAAAGTATCCTCTTCCAAGGATTTTTTACTTATATGATTATATAATAGGAACTTATTACTTATCAATGGTGTATCTTTTTATAGATATCATCAGGTAAAGGTGAATAAGGAATATATTTATAATTCTTCCTTCCGTACAAGGTATGGGGACATTCAGTTTTATGTGATTTCCTATGGAATTACAAATTCAAATTTATTCTTCTTAGATATGATGAATAGAATATTTAGACATTACCTCTACCAGTGTTTGGTATTTTTTATTGATGATATTATCATATACTCCAATGGAAAGGAGTAACATGAAGAACATCTAAGATATGTGTTTCCCTCATTGAGAAAGGAGATGTTGTATGCCATGTTCGGAAAGTGTGACTTTTGGATGAAGAAAGTCTTGTTTTTTGGAACATGAGATCACAGGTGAGGTAATTTATGTGGGAGATTCCAAAAAAAGCTGATTGAGGAATGGAAAAGACCAAATAGTGTCACAGAAATCCGTAGTTTTATTGGATTGGTTGGGTACTACTTAAGTTTTGTGAAACATTTCTCATGATTGAAAAGCCTGCTAACAATGTTAAAAAGGAAAGGGTTAATGTATATATGGAAGGAAGATTTTGAGAGCTACTTCAAGGATATAAATTCAATGCTGATCACACCACCTTTACTCAAATTACTAAAGGGTTGAGAATGTTTTGTTATATACAGTGATGCTTGAAAAATGTATTGGTTTGTGTACTCATGAAAAATGATAATGTGATAGCCTACACCTCATGAAAGTTGAATATCCATGAGTAGTACAACATGACTCATGATCTAGAACTGGAAGACACAATTTTTTCCTTGAAAATATAGCATCAATACCTTAATGGTGACATGTGTGACATATAAACAATACATAAGAGCTTATATTATATATTCACAAAAAAGGAGCTCAACATGCATGAAATGATATGGTTAGAGCTAATTATGTACTACAGTTTCTCAATTCACTATCATACTGTTAATGTGAATAAAGTAGATTATGTTCAAAGTAGAAAATAACCTAAAACTCTAGCCATGTTATAGATTGAGAAAGACCCTATATTTTTGGATTTCTAATGGATGAATTTGGAAATAAGATGGGAAGGGGATGTATCCTACCTTTACCAAATTATTTCATAACCATAAATCCTAGATATAATTAATGAGGCACAATGGGATGATCTGGAGTAAAAAAATAAGGTGAATGCATTAAAGAAAGAGAGGCTGCATGAGTTCCATATCAACGATTATGGTGTGATTCAGTTTGGAACACATCTTTGTATGCCTTAATCACCATGGACAAAGGGCAATCTATTGGACAATGCACAATGCTCAACTTCTGCTATCCATCCTGGTAGCACCAAGATATACCGAGATCTCTGTGAACACTTTTGGATGGAAAAATGAATCATGAGATTTTAGAATATATATTGAGGTTCATGGAATTTCATCAAGTTAAATAATAGAGAAAAAAGTCTCAATGAAAGATAATATCATTGCCTATACCCATGTGGAAATGGGAGAATGCCACAATGAAATTTTTACCACAATATATCTTACACATATGGGGAATCTAATATAACCTATTTCTTATATTTTTTGTTTTAGAAGGATTCTAAGATTTATATTATGTTTTATATGTGAGGATAATCTTTGAGAATATGGATGTTTTAAAAAGAGATTATATTTTTTATTTCATATCATGTTTTAATATAAAACTTTTATTTGTATTTATTTTTCCAATTCTACTAATCAATTTGGCCCATTGGGATGTGATCACTTGTTTATAGTACCAATTTAATAATGAATGGAATCAGCTCTGGGCTACTGGTCTCAAAGACTTTATAATGGATTTTTTAAAAAAATTATTATTGAAATTTCGAAAGGGTTTATATTATTGGAAATGAACCCCTTCAAATTGAGGGGATGGGATAGACACTGATTAAATCTTATAGTGGAAGTTTTCTAGATTTGGTGAATGTAAGGTATATCCATGGATTTAGAAGAAATATTTTTTTTGCTACTTGATGATGAAATATTCTATAAAACATTCACTAGTAGTTTATGGGATATCACAATGTGATAATAGATAAAAATTACAATTTCTTGTATTTTATTTATTAAAATTATTCCATTAATTATAGATATTAAAGGTAAAGTGTGATTTTTTACTTTTTTTGGTTTTGGAATTATTTTTTAAATGGAATAATGTGATTATTATTTTTTGATATAATAATAATTATAGTTAAATTTACAATCTGTACATAAATTGAAATTAATTTTCACTGCCTAAACTAATAATTGTTCGATTTTCTAACTCAAATTATTAAAGGGAGTTAATTCCATTTTATATTTAATAGGAAAAATTCTATGTTAACCCATTCTATATAGAATATATGAATTTTGGGAAACAAGATAGGATGAGGTTAGAGAGTAGATAACAACCCTCAATCAGAATCCAATGGCATGCAAAAGATAAAATGAAAAATGAAAATTTTAATTCATACATAGTCTGATAAGAATAACCTTAATCACTATAATCAGAGTCTTCACTCAATGATTTGATCATAATTGTGTTCTTGAAGAATACATCCACTAGTGGAGTGTACCATGTTCATTCCATGGGTAATTGATTTGAGTACTCCTTTATAGGCCTAACTTTCATCATTGGGAGTGAATTTACTTTATCATCGGTCTTATTTCCATGAATCACATTATCTATATAATCCATTATACTCTTATGTACATTAACATACTCATCATTTACTAATGACTATCCCCCATTTTTTTATGGATCCATATGTGTTTCATTGATAGTTGATGGCCTAAAAATTTCAATTGGTTTTTTCTCCTCCACAATAACAACATCCACCTCTCTGTCTGTGAATTTGTTCATTATTTTATATCAACTATATGACCACCTTCATTCTATAGATAACATGAAACCATAAAGGATTCGCCATATTCCATATTTGTCCCATGATAGAGAGTATCTTTTATTAGTGATAATATATATTTTATATACTTCTCTTGTACATTTGGTGACCATAGAATAGAATAGAAAATATATCGTGAGATGTGAGACAATGAAGACAAGATACATCACTATATAACAAGACCGTATTTACAATGTTTTTATCCCATGATAGATAGTACAAAATTATCAATACTCATATCCAACCTATGTGCTACAGAATGTTGTATAGGGACAATTCATCTTAGATCCCCACCTGATGTTGAAGAAAACACATTCATGAAAATTGAAATTTTCGTAGTAACTATATTATTCGAGTCAAAATCAATATAAAAAATTCAATTAATGATCAAAATTATTGTACTAAAATATAGGTATTACATTTGAAAAAGACCTTTTATCAACTCATTTTTATCTATAATAATTTAATTTATTCTTAACCACAACACAAACACCTTGATTTTTCCTATTTAATCAACTACAGTAAATAGAGGAATCATGGAACCTAATAGAGAAAATTGATCTAGTAGCAAGGATCGTTTAGAATTTACCTACATTTTCTATTGTTTCACAATAAACAACAACTATCATCATTTTCAATCATCCTTATCAACAGTGCCGACCACTAGTTCCAATAGAGATTTGAAATCGATGATCGTGATGATATTGAAACTAAACCAGTCCTTGATGATCATCATTTCTACATTGATGTTTTTCAAACCCCCAATAGGATAACCTAAAATTAAAAGACTGTATCCCCATATTATAATAAATATGCTCATAAAATTTAAGGAAAATATTAATCCCATGACTACTGAAGACACCAACTAAGGTGAAACACCAAATTATGGCCACTCAAGGGAGCCTAAGAAACATATGGTGTCATTCCTAAATGAATTGAGAAGATAATATCTATTCATCTCTATAAAATCACCCAATAATTATTGGGATAATTGAAAAGATCCCAAAAATTGGAACTGGAGGCACACAATAATGATCCATGCATCAATTTGAATCCAAGGATATCAAAGCTCACAATAAACCACAAGTTCATTAGTGAATATTCCATGAAACCAATAACCATTCTCAGTGGAGGTCCAGTAGTCACCTAGGTGTGTAACGGCATTGTCGGTGTGGCTTTTACAGTGACGTCGCTTCTTTGTGGATGTCCGGATATCGGCTCGGCACAGAACGACATTGGCATTGCTTGTGTGGCAGCGTCGCTTCCCAGTGGATGTTTGGTAGTCTTCTCAGTTCAGAATGGCATTGGTGTTTCTTGTGCAGTGGCTTTGCTTCCTGGTTGATGTCCGGAAGTCATCTCAGTGCGGAATAATTTCCGACGATGTCATGTTCTCATCTTAGTTGTTGTGGTCAGTATAGTTTACCTTTTTCGATGGAAAAGAGGCTTGGGGTGGCCCCATATTTTTTTGGGTTGATCAACTTGTCCGGCGCGCCAGGAGACTGAGTGGGATTGTTCTTGTCTAGATCTGGGCTTGCTTCCGTCTTCTGATATGCCTTTGGGCTTGATCTCAGTGCTTCAGAGGAGGTAGGTGTTGGGTCTTTGTATGTAGTGGGTTTTTACAAGCATTTAATTTGGTTCTAGTTGTGAATTTTTTCTATAGTTTTGTCTTTGGTTTTTCTGGTTCGACCTCGCTGGTCTTTCTCGCTTGTCATTGTTTGGCTTGTGATGGAATTTTATGATGGTGCAAACGAGGTTCATTTTAGTGTAGATCCATTCCTAAAGTGGATTTTTTGTTTCAGGAAGACCCATTTTTCCACATTGGTTGTGGTTCCTAGCCGCAGGGTTGGGTCATCCAGTCATGGTGACAATGGCTTGATCTCGTGTTCTTTGGATTGATATCTGGGCTTTGCGGTTGCGATGGCATGGTAGAGGTCGATGAGGTTTGTCCAAAATGATTTGTTGCTGGATATTTTCTGGTTTTGTTATCTCACAATGGTGAATGGGTTTATGAGTTCTGTTGGAACGGTGATGCACTCGGACTTGACCACGTGGATAATACCCTAGAGGAGGTTCCATAGCAAGCTGTTCTTCGTTGCATAGCTTTATTGATTTTTTGTTGAGATGGTATGACATTTGTCATCAGATCTGGCATGTGCTTTGACAAGGGACACTTTCTTACTGTTTAGCACTGCACTGATGGATATCTTTTTCACGATCAGTTGCTGGAAAGGGGTTGTTTGATGATGTCAATTTGGAGTGTCTCACTAATCCTTCAGGTTGTGATTTGTCCTAAGTTGATGATATCTATTTGGGTTTCCTCCCATTATTCCCTTAAAAGGGAGTCCTTACTTTAAATAAAAAAATTGAAGTCCTCCGGGCCATTGGACCATGATGGGAGAAGATTATTCGTCACTGCTCACCTAGGGATGTAGAATGTAGAGATTACTGAGAATAGTTTATTCCACTACATGATGAGAAAAAATTGTGAGATTTGAGTTTGGATTTTATTATTATAAAGATAAAAATTAAAATAAATTAATGGTTATATTTATATCTCCCATGTGTATTTCTGAAGCTGGAGAGACCATGATTTCTCACCCTCAAACCAGTTGGTTGTTTGAAGTTCACGTATAGTTGAAAAACTACTATAATGTGGAAGATCAACATTATCAGAAGTATTGTAGTTTCTGATAATTTTAGTGAATAATGTTGACAATTCATCTTGATGAAAGAACTATTTACTATAAAAATTTGAATTTCTAAGAGATGGTGATGGAGGGTCAAATTTTTTGTGCCTGATAGTTCAAAATATCAAAATACTATATGTAGCTAGAATTACTAAGCATCCAAATCAATATAAGAGATTGGATTCATATATAATTATGGATAATTACTGATATTACCTTGGATGCTGAAAGTTCCTAATATGTTAATGCTCACCCTACCCAAAACCATTGAAAGATAAGCACACAATGTGCTGAAAATTGAAACAATTTGGAAATTCATTTTCCCATTTGGCCAATAATTTTAAATGTAAACATTCATATCATTTTTGGGTTTGGACAAACCTTGGATGAGGAAAACCCTTGGAAATCCCCATCCACATGTATGGAATATGAAGCTGAGATTGTTCTTGTATATTATTGTGAAATTTATAGGTGCTATTACATCTTGTTGCAAAGAGTTCAACTTTTCTTGCAGGGTCTGATAAATTTGTGGTGAAGAGAACCTCAAGGCACACTATGTGGAATTCACCACTGGTGAGGATTTTATTTTCTGATTTATATTTAAATTTTCACAATAGGAGGAGATTTTATCCTTTTTTGGGGGGTAATTACATGATTCATGAGATGAGCATACCTTCTTGGAGGCAATTTCATCACTATATTTCACTACTGTTTACTATGGTTTTCATTATTTCCATTTTTTATAACATTAGTGATGAAATTCTTGGTGAATAATAGCTGATACAATGATAAATCTCACACCCTATGGTGAAATATTGTTTTCATTAAAATGGAATCATTTGCTGAAAAAGGACATTAGTATATCTTTTTACCATCAGTTCATCAACAATGATGTTAAAAGTACGTATATAATAATTTTAAGATCATTTATTTAGAATCCAATTTAGAAATCTTACATTTAATGTCAGTTATTTTCTGAAATTACATTACATGTAAACTTTTAACATTTTTTTCTAAAAATTACTATAACAACTGTTATTATTATTACTGAATTAAACATTATTAGTTACATAAAAACTTCACATGATAGAACATTGAATATCGATAGGTATTTTGTCATTGGGGATTTGGAAACTTACATAATTACTTAAAAATTGAAATACAACATCTTTATTGAAAACTTCCTTTACATGACCACTACATTCCCTCATACATAGCATTAATGGGATAATATGAGGAAATTTATTAGAAAATGGTGATCTATTAAGCATAGTAAGGGAGAAAACAAGTCATAACATTAATAATACAATAAATGTTAGTAAATTGATATATCAATGGAAAATAATAGAAATATGAACATAAAGTCATGATATAACATGATTAACATAACATAGAAATGTGGCAATAACATTTAATATGACAACATGAGCCAAGGCACATTGAACATGGATAATGATTAAATCATAATGGAAAATGAATTAGAATGAGTAAAACATCATTTCAATTGAATTATCATGATACTAATCTTTAACCAAGGAATTGGATCTCTATATGGGCACACCTTTCTTAAACATTTTATTTCATTCATAAGTGTGCCACATAGATCATAAAACATTGAATCATAAAATATCATTATTTATTCCACGATAATAGAATGTGGATTTCATACATGAATCTATATAATAAAACAATATACTTTAATAATGTTTAATGGCCTTGATAGAGAAATGGTCATGTTATTCACGACATAATGACCATTGTAAGGAAAATTGTGGTGTAATTTCGGTAGCATAACGACATAAGATAAATATTAATAAAAAAGGTTTATAAGAGAGAAAGAGGTGTCTCATAATATGTAAATGTAATGGAATGTAAAGTTGGGCATATATATAAATTTCACAACATTATTAATATAATTTTAGATTCATAATACAAAATAATTTCTTGAATCTAATTGAGGAGAGGGAAATTCATTATTGAATTTCTACATGGTAACCGGTGTACATGGGAGGCATTAATGAGAGAGAAATGGGTCTCTAATCATTAAAACATAAAGTGGTAAGTATCGGTGGGTGAGAATTTATTTTTCAACATTTATAATTGAAAATAAAAGGTAAAAAGAAATATAAGGAAACTGGGACATAAATAATGAAAGTGGGTATACCTTACATAGAAGTGTGATCCAAAAGTCTTTGGAGAAGTATGAGAGAGAATTCTTGAGATATTGAGGTACCTTGGGATGATTATAGATTGATGAGGTCAGGGGTTGGTAGAGCTCAAAAAGATTTTAGTAAAGAGGATGTGGGAGGTTTTGGTGGGATTATATAGGAAAAGGGAGGGAATTATTTATTATTTATGTTTTCGACCCTACACATTAATCTAATCAAAACCAAAAACCATTCCACGGTTTTTTCCCAATTTTTTTTTAAAGGTGAGTGGAAATAATTATTTTATAAGACCAATGGTCAATCTTATTAAAATAATTGGCTTGCTTATGAGGAGGTGAGCAACACATTTAATGAAATAAATTTAAAAAGATAAAATGTTTCATAAGTCTTGGCGTGTCCACTAATGCTTGGTTAAATAAACCAAAAAAATATAATCACATTATTTTAATGGTAAAATATATATTGGCCGAAAATTTAGTTTATATTAGTTTATTACATCACTATGGGGTCATTATGATGCCATAAAACAAATTATATAATTTAATAGTATTTAATTTTTACCCAAAAAATTGATGGTCTCAAAATATTATAAAAAATTCACCATGGGATAATTTGGACATCCTAATTCCAAAAAAAATAGATTCACTTTATCTAAATAATTTTATAAATAAGTGAATTATCATTTTTAAAATTAAAACTGACATTTATAAATAATTCATGGGTTTTGAAAAAAAACATCATTCAAGCCATAATAAAAAATACATTTGGATTCCTAAAAATTATTCAATCATTTATATTTAATAAATAAATATTTAATAATAAAATGTTAATAAAATATTATTTAATTAAAAAATCCATGAATTCATCAAAATATATTTCTTAGTAGAATATTAACTAGAAATACTATTTCTGCTTCAAAACATATTTAATATTTTTTAAAATATAAATAATGAATATTCTTTACACGAAAATAATGTACATAGTCATAGTGGTAGGGTATGTTGCATAACCCCTTAAAACACAAACATAAGACCGTAGGGTATGGTTTGCGATGGTGACATAATCATGGGGTGGCTCGAATAAAATCCCTCGAGTGGTAATCTCTATCAAATTCCACATCTCCCATAAGAGGCATCACTTTAGTTTAACAAATTGATGCTCGAATTAGGTTTGGTCAAAGGCAAAACCCAAAGATGCCACCTCCTTTTCGAGATCCGAAAAATGGGACTCATACAACAATATTCTACTGGATGGGGTCATTGCATCCATTGTATGAGTAAATTGGATTTATTAAAAATTTATATTTATACTAATCATGTGATCACTACTCGACAACTATATTAGCAATGGTAACCATTTGTAATGGTATTTTGAAATCCAAGAACATAAAACCAAATATGTCAATAGTTTTTATACGATCATTCTAAATAATAAGACATATAATTAGAGCAAGGGTGATTATATCAAAAAAAGTTTGGGACATTACAAATACAACATAAAAACTGTTTACTATGATTTAGTTCATTTCACATGATTTTATTTTACTCGCCATGGAGCTAAAATGGAAACAATAATCAGAAGATAAGGTCATCAGAACATGGAATCATCATTGAGATTTTTTAGATAATGCCAAATTTCGACCAATAAATCGTTTTATCCATAGGTCCATTTTACCTCCATGGCCAGTAAAATCCAAATACTCTAGTATTTATAGTTTTAATATTTTAACATATGTTTTTACTAAAAATGATTTCAATTTTTTTTATTTATTTAAATTAATAGTAAAAAACCAATGTAATAATTATATTTAACATTTAACATCATTATTTGTTTTTGAAAAATTAATGTGAAAAGTAATCTGGTGATTTTTAACGTCGATTTATAACAACCGACTTTTAAACATCACTATAATAACATTTTTAACACTGATTATATATTTACGAGATGTTAAAATATTGTTTTCAAATATGTGGGTTCAGTATTTCAATATTTAACAAATTTTAATTCAATTTTTTAAATAGCACCTAAAATTCAATGCATCACATCAAAAACTATTTCCATTTTCAAAATATAAATCCTCATTCACTTTAATACAATATTTTTGTCCTCAAAATTCTAAAAAAAATCAATACTTCTACAATCAATTATTTACGATAGGTTTTTACTTTTATCATTTATTTTGTATAAATTTTATCTATCTTTGATTAATATCATGATTATTTTCCATGTTTTCATGAATTAATATTTTGATTGAGATAAGAAGAAAAAAATAAACATGGGATTCACCAATTGATGTGAAGGATTTCGTATTGATCATTATTTTAATTTTTGAAGAGTTATTTCCTAAATATAATAGAAATAAAAAAACCACATATTTTGAATGAAACCACCATGATAATTCAAATTAGGAAGAATATTTTTTTATTTTATTCTTTGTTTTTGTGTAATTTTTAGATCAGGGTTTTCATGTTAACATTGAATGGTGTAGAATCTAACAAAATATACAAATTTCTATCATCTAATAGCCATGAAGTTATTATCTGTAATTCTATTTTAACTCAACGAGTAGTCAAATAAAATAATAATAAACTTATTGTTCTCTAATATTAATAGTTTCCATGTTTTAATAACATTTTTAATAAAACTAATTCGAAAAATAATATATTATATTTGATGAATAATATTTTGTAAAATCAATTTATAAGAACCTTTTCAGATCAGTTTTTATCAAAAAAAATAATGTTAACAACCTTGTGGAATGAGATAATTAATTTTATTTTTTTAATAAAAACAATTTTAAAAGGTCAGTTTTTTTCCTTTTGATGACATTTTATAAAAACTAATGTGTAAATTTAAAATTTTAATGTCGATGGCGACAACGTCAGCTATAATTTATCATATAATACAAAAAACATGAATATTCATTTATCTAATAGTTCTCATTATTTTAATTATTTTGACGTCTTCTTAGGTGTATATTATTGTATATTATTATTTATATTCACATTTAAATATGTATTTATTTATTAATTGGTCGCACACACAATCCCCTTGGGAACTCCTTCACAACATGCAATAGTTAACAATGAGATAAACCCATAGCGATAAATGGTGTAAAATCACGGGACCACATGTGGGTAGATAATAATGTGATTGTTTTAATTTTCAATTCCAAAAAAATTTACAGTAAAGGTTATTCATGTTGATTTCAATTTTATAGTGAATTATGGGGATATTAAATTTAATAATAATTCTGTGGGATGTTAAGAGAGTAATATTAGGTTATACTTCTATGTTTTAAACATTGAATTTGAACTAATAAATTACATCAATCATTTTAAAAAATTTATCATATTAAATTAAATTATAATAACCCAGAACACTGATTATGACCGTGATGCTAAGATAATACTACTCACTAAACATCAAACTCTGAAAAAAATGAACAAGATTAATGAGTTCTTTTCACCATCACATTATATAACTATCCTTCCACTAATTCTTCATCCCTAGGAGTTAAATTATATTTTGAAAAAATGGATGATAATATTCTTACATTAGATGACACATTGATGAAAATTTATATACAAATTACAACATCATTGACCGATAGGTAAAATTGATTGACCAATAGGAATATAGGCATGAAGTTGGAATGATTGGTCATATGCCTAAATGAAATGGTTTATAAGGTGAAGACCCAACATCAATCAGAGAGTGTTCAATAGAGTATGTAATGGGTTTATAATAATATGATTCATAGAGGCTCAAATAATCTATCAGGACTTCTTATTCTCTATTGGATGAAAAATCAATGAATGTCTCCATAATCTACATCCTAAAGATCTTACCTCATGCTAATAACTATATAAGGACTTACTCTATAAACTATTCCATGATTCATGGGGTTTTCAACTATGAAATGATATCTATGGAATCAAATAAGAAATTAGAGAATCTATATTTGAGTTTTGGGAATGGATCAAGAAACTATCTGAATCCAAACGACATGATCGCGATTAATAAAATAATTTCATGTACACATTTAACATGTTTTTATTTATGATGACCGTGATCAAATAATAGGATCCTTCCCGATGGGTTTTGAATAATGATTCACCTGATAATGGTAGAGAACTAATTGGTACAATCTCTTAAAATTGGTAATAATTCGTTATTAAAATAGAAACTAGAGGTATACGAGAGGTAAATTGTTCAAATAACCATTTAGTAAAATAAAATTGAAGTATTAACATCAATTATGACATAGAAATTTATGCGAACAGTGTAATAGTTATCCCCAAAAACCCCTAGGTCTTTTTTTCTCATGATAATTTCACCGATGGATAAACTGTACATAATGGAAATTGATGATGTAATCCCATATGCTAGGTAAAATTATAAAAACAACCATGTGTAAAATATTGATTTATACAATTACCCACCAACCCATTTGGGAGAAAGGAGGAAGTATTAAAAATGATCACAATTCATGCAAGCTTCCCAATAGCCTTTCCAACCCCTTATTTTCCAAAGACAGTGGTTCCTACAATTCAAAAGGTACCAAGAAGTACATGATCAAGATCATTCCATGAAGTAGATTATGAAATAGGTAACAAAATCTAACAATAGTCAATAGAAAACAATGAACCCTCATGGACAAGAGTTGAACAAATTTAAATGATAATTTTTCCTGTTGATATAGTAAATCAAGGATTGGGTAAGCTACCTACTCAACCAATTTCTAACCCCAAATAAAATTTAATCTCTATCACATTATGAACTATACTATACCTATAAATAAATGAATAACTTCCCTAGAGACCAATGATATAAGATAAAAATAATATATACATGATGATTCCACCCTAGAAAAAGATAATGTGAAATAATCTTGGCAGGAACCATCAAATAAATAAATGGTTAAAGGCGATATGGATGATCTACATCCACCATAACCTCTCATTCCAATAATCTAGTAATCCACCAATGAAATAATATGATTCATTATAAAAATGACCCTATAGGATTTCAAAACAGTAAAGATCAATATCCTACTTTGGGAGGTCATACCCCAAATTCCAAGGTTTACAAAATCAATTAATGTTATCTGAGTCATAGAAAGGATATTTTTAGGAATTTAAGTTGTAATATTAGGTATGAATGTTTCAACCCTATTAGACACTAAAATTCCCAAGAATAATCTAAGATTCGTGATATTTTCCTATCTCATTCTTTATTGGAGATCATTATTTTAATAAGTAATTGGGTGATTTAGAAGCCTCATTTAAAATAATTCAGTATACAATTAATTATGCAATGTATAAGGTATAACTCAATCCCACTATAGTAGCGGTGTAACTCACTAATTGATCCCTAGCATACCCATAAGGTTTTATTTAAAATGTATTGCCAAGTGAGCAAGGATAACCACTCCGTTCCAACTTTTATATTCTCAACATGGAAGATCAAAATTAAAAATACCAATATACCGTCATTCTAGGTAGGATATTCCTTAGGCCAACTAAATCCATAATAAATGACAATGGATTTATCCTTTCCATGACTTTTGGTGAGGAAAAAGTTGATTACAACATCCTCGCCTCAATGAAACACCCATTTGGAGAGAAATATTTTTTTATATAATTTTTTTGGAATTATTTTTTTCTGCTAAGGAATAAATTGAAATATTTGATGATATAATCAGACTATGAGATGATTTAAAATCACCAAACCTACTTGATAATTATGTTCCTTAAAATGATCTAAATCTTGAGACAATTTTTAATGTTGACAAATTTGATGATACTGATGAATGTTATTTTGTTGAGTCACTAAAAGATTCTACTAGTATACCTATATTATATTTTTAGTTTTCCAAAATGGAAAACCCTCATCTAAAACCATATTTTTATATCCCTCCTAAACAGGAACATATATTTATACAATCAAAAAATAAATATTAATATTAATATGGAAATGATAAATTTATAGTATTAATCTAAACTAATTTAAAATCCTTATTAGAACACCATCTATCAAATATTCTGAAGCATATTATTATGGATATAGGCTATACAATAGGGTACATTCCATGAATTATCCCCAACACATGAATTTTTTTGGTTTTTATGGGTGGTGAATCCAAATAAGTGAGATAATGCAAAAGGAGTCACATATCGACCTTTATAGGAATAGATAAAAAAGTGGTAGTGTAACTTTTACGAGAAGTAATATTCTACCACATCTCAGATTCCCAAATGGGTAAGTCCTATCCAAATAGTATCAATGATAACTAAATACATAATTATGAAAAATGAGATTAATGAATCAGTTCTCAAATAATTTATAATAGCTTGATATTCATCATAAACTGTAGGATATTAAACCTTTTTATCTTAAAATCCTATTTTCCTATACCCTTGTTTGGCCAAATACAGGAGATACAATACGGGAAGGGTCATTATTGCATCTTTGAGGTGTTTTAATAGTATTTTAAGGTTCTAATAGCTATAGAGGACCAATATAATACAAACTTCACACATTCATTCAATATGTTTCTCTACCGAAGGATTAAATTTATTATTTGAAATGACCAAGGTGACATGCATAATTTCATGCTAAATATTTTCCCCGACATGATTAATAGTATCTTATTATTGGTTCTCCATGATAAATTTAATGTCTATAAATTTTTTAAATATTTTTAGAATGTTATAATTTGTTAGAAAACTTTATTAAGAAAAAAATGATTTCAATTTAAAAAAAATGATATTGAATAGTTCAAAAAGTAATTTTTAGGCCATTTAATATCCAAATATGGAATTGAATTAGACAAATACAATAATGAAGTTATTTACATAATACATTACCTCACCACTATGTGACACATCAGATCATTTCATGGTTATTTTATACTTTACATAATATTTATTATTGAAGATATTATGATTTCATTCCACCTGAATAACCCATTCAGGAAGGAAATTGAATTTATTTTAGATGAATCTTGAAGGCAATATTATGACAGATTGAAATAGTTCATGACCACTCCTGTATTCTCTATCCACCAAAATAGATGTTATTCTTCTTATAGATATTTACAGGATGTTATTTCAAAACAATATTGATAAGAATACTTGAGTGATATTAAACACATGAAAACCATGTAAACAACCCAGATTAAATACACACCAATAGAGAATACATTTTAGAATATTTTTGTAGCTTTAGAAAAATTTCATTAATATATTTTATGGAATATAGTAAATGTTTATTATAATCATTCAACATTGATGTATTTAAATAAAAAATCAAATGAAAATCCTTGGCTAGTGAGATAGATGTTTCATATAAACATTTTAAAATAGATATGAAAGGAAACAAGGATTTCCGAAATACAGTGGCATGCCACATGAGATTGATACCTTACACAATCAAGCTATAAACTATCCTTATGATAAATATGGATAATTCATTCTTTGTTGAGAAACTTTACAGAACCTCCTAAGATACTTGGAATGAAGACATTAAAAATTTTCATATCATAGTATAGGTTACGTCATTATTAATTAACATAAAACATATAAATTGATATTTGAAAAAAAAATATTATGTTTTTAAAAAAATTATTTATAGAATATATTTTAATGAATATTTCATTACATGTTGAATCCCTAAAGGGGAAATGAACTTTATACTCCCTATTTTCCAATCACTATTATGAAGAGGACATTCTTTACCAAAAAAAATGACTAGAAATATTTTGGAAGATTGATTTCCCCCCAAAAGACTTAATTATTCACATGAATTTTGAAAAAAATTCCCCAAAATATAGCTTAATTGTAAAATTTACAAAAAAAAGAATGAGATTCAGAGAAATTTGTTTTGATGAAATTGATGTATGGGGAATAGAATTCATGGGCCCCATTCATATGTAATTATTATTTTACAAACTTTTCTAGCCATACACTATATTCATATCTGGGATAATGAAAAATATGTTCAATTTGATGATTCAAAATCTATGAATTAGTTTCTAAAATGAGTTTTTTTATTTTATGGAATACATTAAGCTATAATCTGGGACCATGGAACCCATTTTTGAAATAAGATAATGGAGGCCCATTTTTATAAAATTTACAGTTCACCAAATAACTAGAAATCCAAAAACCCATATAAAATGGTATGAATCAAGTGTCTAATAGGGAAGTCAATTTTTTTGAAAACACAATACATCCCAATATTGAATACTAGATAATTAAATTAGAGGTTGAAGTATGGAAATACATAACCACTTAAATAAACCCATTAGGTATGCCTCCCAAATTAATTTTTTATGGTAAAAATTATCTAATTCCTATTGAGGTGTAGAAAAAAGCACGTGGAGATATTAAAAGAGTTAAAATAGAATTAGAAATGCTAGATAGTGGATAAAGATTAAAATAATGTATCTTGTGTATCCCATAACTGAAAAATATGGTAAATCACTTCTGTATAAAAGGAAAAATAATCCTACTCATGATAAATTGATCAATAGAAGACAATTTCTAAATATTGAAAAAGTGTTATAATTTTCATCAATGATGAAACTCTTTCCTAGTATACATAATTCCAAGTGGATTTTTTTATTAACAGTAACTAATAAATTTCATTTTTATTCTATTGATAATTATGGACAAGGTTCAATGCATCCATTCAATGTGAATGTATATCAATTGAAGAAGTGCCAAATGTATTTCAGGAAATATGGTAAGGAGGTTTCAAGACTCCCCCCAATTAAAGTTAAATAGTGCATTTCCGGGTTGTATCGTTCCCTCATATTGGTCAAGATGATTTAGTCACTTTTTATTATTATTTATATTGAATATTTATAAAATAATTCAATTATAATTTTTTATGGACCATGTATCATATCGAGTGATACATTTCTTTTAGGTTATGAATACCATTAATTATGTTATACATTTAATAATATCTAAAAAATACCAAAACAAATTTATGAATATGTACAATGATTCTATATGTTTTTCATATTTATGGATTATAAGTTAAAAAATATTTTTTTGAACATGTATACATTTTTGTATAGTTTTTTATTATCAAATATTCATTTAACTTAATTTGAAAAATCTCAACATTTTTTGAACTAGAGTATATTTGTGAGGAGTATGATCATAACAATGATGGTGATAAGATAAATTATTACTGAAATATAATTATTTTATATGGCAATGATTTTGAAATTTTTTCATGATTTTTTATTTTTAAATTGGAATCCATAAGAACTGGTGACTATCCCAAATATGGATTCCTATCTGGAGATGTTTATGAGCCAATTTGACATCGTCATTATGATACCCTCACTTCTTGAGAAATTCATGAGATTTTTTATAAATACAAAATAATGTTTATACTCTCTAATGTAATTGTAATTTTTAAGATACATTAATTATGATTAATTTATTTTATTATAAGGAACATCATTTTCCCTTGAGTATTACCTTCAACATTGATCCATGTCATAACCTTCAATATCCACGAATGATCATTCTGGATTAAGACTCGTTATATATTTAATTATCCATTACCTAATCTAAATCTAAAATATAATTTAATGATTAATTCATTTATAAGTGTTCTGATAAGGGGATTCCTATTTTTTTACCTTGGATGAATTTCATGATAAGAGTAATTTCATAGGATTTCTTAGACATATTAGAGTGTCTATAATTGGAAAATTGTCATGGGTCACTTTCATTGATATTCTTATGTTTTTTACATCCACTTCTCCTATTTTTTTAAAAAAAATAGAAAATAAAAAATGGAGCCGACTCGATTTAATCATTCTTTATACACATCTTGAGGAATCATGAAAACAATAAAACAAATCGACAATATCAATATTCATTTTTATGATAGTTAAAACTTACTTCACCTAAAAAAAGAAAATAAATTGTGGGAAAAGTGTTGATATGAAAAATAAAATAATTTGTAGAGTAAGATGACATGATATTTGGATTAATCTTATGAATCATTCTGATAGAAAATAAAGACTAAATTTGGATGTTTCTTTCACATATTTTATTGGTAGGAATTATTGATGGATTATTATATTATTTACTTGATAAATCATTAACATAGTATAACTATCAATCCATCCAATTTATACTGATTTTCTTTTTAACACTATCCAACTAACTTCAAAGATAATACCAACCATTTCAAAGGCTTCATGATTGATTATATTTTTTAATGATTCATAGTGTGGAGAGATATTAATTTTCCTATGACAATGCGATATACTAAAACACCAAGTATGATAATTACTCTAGATAAATATTTTATTGTGAATGAAGAGTGGAAATGTATTTCATACAATTTAGGTCATTACAGGGATTTTGAAAGGATTTTTATTGTTTAATTTTATTCAAGTAAGATAATTTAATGCCTTTGGAATTAATGAAATGATTGTATCATGATTCCATTTTTTGTGGAAAGAATAAAAAATTGTTTTCATGAATTTAGTCATGACATTTTAGAATTTTCTATGAGCATATAAATTTATTTAATTGATTTTCTCTACATTAAATTAAACATTCATTTCATATGTGTTTTGAATTGTGAAAAATCATAAATACATTAATAAATTGAGATTCATGATAAAATTAACCCGGAGTGTAATATTTAAAGTGTGATGGAGTGATAAGAGGTCAAATGTTATATTATTTTTCATATTCTTATTTTATGTTACCCCCACTAATTAATGAAATATTTATTTTTTGATATTTGGGCCTTTTTGAGTTTTGAAAATAACTCTAAAATGGATCCAAATAATGTTTTTAATCTTCTATTAATAAATTAGAATTATGTTGACAGGACATACACAAATCAAAATTTATTTTTACACTGTAAATGTATTTTGTTAATCATGGAACATAAATTATTTAAGTGATATATTTCCATTTTATCTTGGATTCATTTATTAAATTTCCAATTAAATCAATAAATTTATTTTTAAATTGTAAATTTAATTTAATTTTTTATTTTTAGAGATGAAAAAAAGAATTATATTGTTAATATTTAATTATTGGAATATGATGTTTACTTGATTGATATATTAAATTGGAACTTATTTTTTTAAATGGAAAAAAATTTTGATTTCAATCTGGTGGTCCATTTTCAAATTTAATAAAAACAAATTTGTTAGGTAAAATATATTTTTTATGTAGATAACTAAAATGTTGTAAAGGTAATGGATTATACATGACTTTTCCTATAATTTTTTATCCAACAACCAAAAAATGGAAAACTCTTGGTTATTCTGAATTAAAAAACCAATTGGGAATAAGTGTACCAGTAAGTATGACTAAAAATTATAGTAATTTATAGATGCAACTGCACTCAAGAAGAGTGGATATGAGATTTTTTTTGTAAAAGTAATGCATCTAAAACATAACATAAATATATTTAATATTCTCGAAATTCAATCTACCATACATACAACATTGAAACAGGATGTAACTTATGTATAAAAAATCATAGAGACCATGCCTTGTATTTGGTATCAATGATGAAAACGTGACTAATTTTTTTCAATTTAATGGTATTGTTGCACATATAGGAAACTCAACCGCACCAATTATTAATTTCGATCATCCCATTCATCCGTTCCTCCAACGTGTGTGAATAGAGATCCTTTTCAAGGAGGATGAAACTGAACATGTCAACAAAAATAACCTTCTCATTACTTAACTTTACTAAATCCCCTATCCAATAGCATGTAAAAAAAATATTGTAGAATAATCTTGAAAATGAGTTGTGCCCAGATTTAGAGGAAATAGAGGAATCACATGCCACATGAAGATACCATGTAAGGTGAAATAGTTTAAACTTTTCACCAATGGGTTCCCAAGAAAATTATAGCACCAAGCCTGGATAAATAGTGAAGAAAAAAGTCCCAAACTCATCAAACACCCTTGAACTAGATCAACAGAATACATATGATTCTCCAAATTATAACTAGATCCCCATGATGTGGATCTAATATTCCGTCAGAATATATGGAGAGAAAACCACATTCAAAATACAAATATCTTCAATGAAGAGTAATTAAAACTTGACGCCACTCATGTCATCACCTATAGATCTATGCTTCATCTATTACATATTCCATGAACTTATTTTTAGAAGAATCTTAGTGAACAATTATTGGATATTTCTAGATCTAAATCCATGAGAAACTAGTCATGATAATATATCAATGTTGCATAAGATGATTCCATGATGCCACTATCCTAGGGATACATATGCCTGATCTCACCATTAAGAAGTCACTCTATCCAGTGAAGAAAAAATACTGATTTTTAGGAAGAAAGTAGATATTTAGATCAATAAAATAAAAAATAAATTATTAATTATATTTTACTCTCCACTGTTTATTTTTTAATATGGTGGGACCATAATTTCCCCCCATGCACTGGTTATAGTTTATTAGATTCTTATAAAAATTCTTGAATGAGGAAAATCAACGACATCACCATTACAAAAGTGTCATGAAATTAAAATTAAAATAATTACAAATTGAGAATTAAGGAATACATGACTAGTATCAAAATTTTGAGACACATAAGATAATTAATGAGGTATAATTTTATATTTCCCCTCGTTTAATGTACTCAAAAAACCATATATAGAGAATTGATATACTTCCAAATCCACAAAATTAATTGGGGACATAGCTGATTGTATAGAAAAACAAAAAAACACCTTAGTATTCTGAATGATCATGTATATGAGTACTCAACCTTCTGAGAAAAAATGTTGGAGAAGCTTGGGGGCCTTTAAAATTCAGAAAATTAGGGAATTCATTTCCCTATTTGGATTCACACTTTCAAATTCAAAATTCCTCTCATTTCTATAGTTTTTTTCAATAAGTGATGATAGAGATACATCGTGATCACCATCAACATAGAGCCCATTTGGAGTTGGGATCATTCTCTCTATATAGTATGGAATTCTAAAAGGTTGTTTGATGTTATTTGTAAGAGTTTAATTATTCTCACATGGAATTCCTCTAAATCTAGTGATGAGTGAATCAAGTTATGATACATGAAATTTACCAACAATGATGATTTTTTTTGAACATTTCATGTATTTATTTTCAGAATAAGGTAACATATTCTCCACTACTTTGAGGGAAATCCCAAATTAATGATACACACACTCATTCTAAAGGGTTGTTTGATCACTAAATTTTACATCTATTTCCTACGATATTCATAATTTCATTTTATAATATCTAAAATAAATGAGCATTAGTTGAATTGATGTTGAGATGATGAGAAATACCCCACCCATTTGATGATATTTTTGCAATAATGTTGATACTGTATTTAATTATCTATATGTGTTTTGAAGTGTATACATTTGGATAATCTTATTCCTCATCTCATTAATATATTTAATTTTACTTTTTCACTATTTTCACACACATGACACTTGAGAAATCCTTCACTGGTTATGACTATGAAAAATTGGATACCCAATATTCATTATTGTTATCTAGTCACCAGGTCATGTGAGGATGGATAATACGATGATTATTTTATTTCCAACATAAATTTACTAGGAAAATATAATGAATAAAATTTTATTTCATTTGAAAATGATGTGGAAGTGAAATTGAATAATTATTCATATCAAAGTGAGGTGAATAATCCATGGTTATAACACTATATTTTAAAAATTCAATTTTAAACCAAATAATTACATCTACAATTTTACAATTTAGAACAGATTATATAAGATTTTCACACATCCATTACATTTTCTTCTCTGTAGAAAATCCGTGTAACACATTAATACATTTTTCATGGGATTAAATTCATTTTTTTCAGTTCCATATGACAAGTGCATGTCACAAGATGAGATATAATCATATCATGAGGAGTAAAGAATAGAAACTTAAAAAATATGGAATAAATTTTCATGTAGATGTTTGTTATAAGAAATATTATTTTTTATTCATCATTGAAGGAATAATCTAGTACATAAGAGTTATAATGAGATTCAGGTTCTCATAAGGAAATTAATTCTACGAGATCTGATGATCATTAATCATGGATTTTGTGATTATAGTTTCATTTGAAAGAAGGATAATATATCCTTTGAAAAAAGAGATATAAAACCAATGTTCAGGAAGTGAAAGCTAGTGTACACTAGTGTTTTGGGATCTGCAGTAGTATATTCCCACATAGGGTCAAAATATTTTGAAACATTTATTTATGAATAAATAAAAAACTAATGAATTTATTTATAAAATGAATATATGATCTTTTTTATGTGTTTATATGTCTAAAACCTTGGTATATAGTGTGTTATGATCAAAGGTGAAACACTTGAGGAATGAAAATGGTGGATTGTTTGGTAGAATTGAGTTCAAGGTACTCTATGAAAATGATTTTGTTTTGTGGTAGAAGACTCTGTCAAGTATACCATTATACAATGAAATAGATTAAGGTATTAAAATGAATCTAAATGAACATACTTGGAGTGCGAACTTTCACTTAGTGTTACACAATTCTTTCTGGGAAAAGGCAGTTAACAAAAAATTAGTTCACATTAATATTTGTCTATCTATAACGAGGGATGAATTCCTACACAATTATGTCAATCAATGAAATGAAGTAATGATCTCTAATTTAGGATTCATTTATTGTATATCATATGTACATATAAATGAAAATTTGTATGAAAATCCTAATACTATGTCCAAATCCTATTTATTTATCCGATATGTTGTTGGTGAGTTTTTTTAATCACTTTTGGGATGATAAGAAAAATATAATCATCAAAATCTAGAGCATGATATTCACTTAAGGTGTCTCATACATTAACCATCACATTGTTTATTTTTGTAGTTGTAATAAATAATTTGAGTTCCATGAGAATGTGAATCATAAAGGATGTCCTAGGCACGTAGAACCTAAACTAGTGGAGCCTACTTCTCAATGGTGGATGAGGATATAAAATATTGTGAGGATGCCTATACGAAGGTTTTCATCATCATTACATTATCTTTTATTTACTAATGGTGGAATACCACAATTTTTTGACGAGGAAATCTTATTAAAGGAGTTCTAAAAGTGGGGAAGTGTATGAGAGTAGTGATCATTTCATTACATGATAACAATACATTCATTTGACATATTATCCAAAAGGAAGGATATAATTGAAAAATATATAGATATATAAACTCAAGGAATAAAATGATGGTAATAGGATGTAAATTCAAGGCTAGTTTTGAAATGATTTCAGTTGGATTAATGTGTTGAATTCAATGAATATTTCTCAACTTTAGTGAAGCTCACCACCATCTGATGGTTGATTGTAGTCACTACGAGAGTTGAATTCATATTAAGAACTACCCTTTTTAGTGATAATAAATAAATGATAATGGGGGTTTCTTTATTAGTTATAGCTAAATGTGATGATAAAATCACACCTCTCATTATGTTTTTAGTGTTTATAAATGTCAATTTTATTTGTGCTTTTTTATCATTGATAATGGGTATCCTTATCATTTTGATTTTATCAATGATAAAATCAATATTTCATAAAATAATATATTCCATTAGATATATTAATATAGTTATTCATTTATTTATACTCACATAAATATATTATATTTTATTAAATATGAGTTATATTATTATAAATATGCATTTACACATAATATATATGATATTAACTGAAAAACATTCTTATGAAATTATTTTAAACTAATATTAATTATTATTTTTGTGATTAAAATTCAGTAAGTATCATTTAGTAACAATAGAATGATATAAAAATTCAGTAAATAAATGAATGGTCTATGATAAGTTGAAATCATGGATTGAACATCAAATATCCTTAATGTTTGATATATATTTCTATTTGGGTCAACCAAATATCATATTGAAGATTATTAGAGAGTATATGATATTCTAAACTTTTTAGACCCTAGTTATAATTTTTGTTGTGGTTAAAGTCCCATAAGGCCACTAAAAATGAGTATTTTTTTCAGGGTGGCTTAATTTTTGAAAATTTTATGAAATTTCCACCATGTTTGAGGGGTAATGTATTTATTTTTTCAATGGTGAGTAAATTTATTCTCATGTTTTGTAACATTTTTTATATTATAGGATTTAAATTTTACCATTTTTAATTTCATAGTGTTGTTAATAAATAAATTTATACATTTCCCCATATATTTAGATATGATAAATAAATTGTACACATAAATATTAAAACCTATTTACATTGAAATGAAATTGTAAATATATAAACCAAATAGAAATAAATATTTATCATTAATATTATTTAATAAAAACATATCCAAATAATTTACCTTATATAAATGAATTTATAAATATATATACCCAGGAATGTAATGTCTTTATATAAATATGTGTGTGTAAATAAAAAAATATTTATTTATGTGTATTTTATAATATATTTAAATAAATACATATATATAAATATATATGTTTTTATATGATAAATATAAATGTTTGTGTGTCTATGAAAATATGTGAATGTGTGTTTGTGTCAATATTATGTAAATACATTATACGTAAATTCCTCTTTATAAGTATATAATGATCACTAAATACATTATCTAAAAATATTATATTAAAAAACTATAATTTCTATTTAAAATATTTATATCCAAATATACTGTTATATGTAAATATGTACAAAATTATTTTCTAAATATACTATATATAGAAGAATTTTCAAAAACCATTTAGATATAAATATTTATATATAAATAAGTGTATTGATAAATATTAGAATAAAAATGAATTAATTTTATATATATATATATATATCATAAAATTATATAAAATGATTATGGTGTAGTGGTAAATGAATAATCCATTGAAGGTTGAGGTTAAGGGTTTTTTTCTTTGAATGAGCAAGGATGAAGGGAAATAAAAGTTCTTATAAAAGGGTTCGAATGAACTAATAAAGGCGTGGGATCAATCATGGTTGCATGTTGGGCGCTTAGGGGGATCATAGAACTTAAAAATGTGAGGTCAGAGAACTAATGAAAATTTGGTTGTGTTGCATGAATTGTTTTTATAAAATAATATTTTAATATTATTAGTACTGAAAAAACACTGATAAAGGCTGCTTTTAATACCGCTAAAAAGAATTAATAAATTCACCCTTTATCCGTGAATAAAAAAGTATAAATAATGGTTGAATTTATCGGTGCTTTTGTTAGAATCCATAAAGTTCATGGGTTATTATGAGTTCTTAACCCGTCAGTTTTATTTAGCATTGAAAAATACAACAATAAGGTTTTAAAATAAAAATCAGCATTAGTGATTGTTTGATCTGATGAATTATAGATAGATTATCTTGGTATAAGGAATTCTTGTATTCATGTAGACCTAGAGGATTAAATAAATATTCTATAGCCAGAGGGATATGTTGAGTCATCAAAAGAGGTCCTAATGTGAAAAATCCTAAATAGTATATATATGATAAAGTAGGAACTCAAACAGTGGAACATGAATATTGTTTCATTCATGGGAAAAAAGATCAATTTAATCATATACTTTGGATTTATGATACTATTATAAGTCATTTAGAGTTTGATATATTACAGTTCATCTTTATTTGGATAAAATTATTTTTATAGGATCATGCCTATAGATGATGGATGACTGAAAATGGAAGAAAGACAAGACGTTTGAGATGAATGTTCTTAGAGAATATGACAATATTTTGCGGATGAAGACTAAGAGAGACCACAAATCTAGAACCTTGATATTATCATAAACTGAATATTTTTTAATGTTTTGGAGAATATTTAGTATGGTAGAAGAAAATGTAGTTTTTATTTCATTGAAATGTAATTTCAAATTGTTAATGATAGAATGAATAATGATGGAGAAGGAGGTTAATTACATGGAAATGGTTATATACTAATAATTTTTTGGAAGGATGATGTATTTCAAAGTCTATACTCAAACTGATATTGCTTATGTTGATGGAGTTAAGATCATGTACCTGGATAACCCTAGAAGAAAACTTTGGGATGCTATGAAGTGGATACCAAATGGATGAAGGTAAATAAGGAATTATCTATGTGCTTTGGGGAAGGGATGTCATTGTGGGGGTACGTAGATACTAACATTGGTTGTAATGTCATCATTGTTAGGAGAACCATAGGATATGTGATTACCAGTAGAGGAACATTAGTGAGTTGGATATCTAAGTTGTATCAGTGGGTGACATTATCCACCATAAAGGATGAATATATAGTTATTAATAAATCTAAGAATGGGATGGTTCTTCATGTGAATGTCTTTGAGAAATGAGAATAAATATATAGGATAATGTATTGCACTATGATATTCATAGTGTTATACATCTAGAAAAAACATAGTGTTTTAAGCTTAGGAAAAGAAAATTTAGTTAAAGTTCCATTTTATCGGAGGATTAATACATGAATGGTTATTGATATTGTATATGATTCATTAAACTACAAATCATGTATAATGTTGAATAAATATATGTTGATAGGAATGTTGAGGAACTATTGTGACGCATTTTCACTTTATTGATGAATTGTGGATGAACAATTGAATAATAGATAATAATATGAGAGAATGGATGGGAAAATGGTTAACATTTCATGAATCATTAGATGTATGTTGAATCTTTTAATAGGAATCATGAATTAATTAGTGGAGAAGAGGAGGAGCTCAGATTAAGTATGTTTTCTATGTTAGTAGCATCAATGTAGGTCCGCATACCTGATCGGGGTCTATCTGGGAGAATACTTGAATGGTTTAGCTTAATCCTAGAAATATTTAGGTCAACTATTTGTATTCCATATTTCACACCTAGTCTCAAATCTAACTAGGAATTGTGGTAATGTAGAATTAGTGAAGAAGAGATGCCCAATGACACTAAAAAGACACTATAGATATGGAGTCTTATTCTACAAGGAAATATAATATCCTATAATTTGGTGATAGTAGTACTATAGTTTTGAAGACTTTTTATAACAATCTATTAGAGCGCAGTTGATATAATATGTTGTTGGTGGTACCATTATAGAATCTTCTATAAAAGTTCATAGTGAGATTTAATTTTATTATGATATTGTACCTTTTAATTTCTTTTCCCAATTATAGTGGAGTGATTAGTCATCTTAGTGGATGTATTGACTATTCTTGAACAACGTAAATATTTGTTTCTTATGTTTTTTCATCTTCGTTTTACCATTTTCCGTTTTTATTATTGTTTTTATCATCATTAATTATTGTTTCTATAAAATTCCCACAACATTATCATTTTTTTAGATGGAGGGAACCCGGGGCACTTGAAAATATTTAGTCATATAACTGGTAGGGTTTACTAGATTGGAAATATTTCTCATTGATTAATACATAACATGATTCAAACAATTTCCAGATGTACAAATTGATTTGGTGTATATTCATCCATCAATATATCTATTTTCAATCCATTACATCTCGACACCATTTCCTTAGGATTATTTCATAGGAATTATAGATATGGGTGTGTAAGATAGTTGGGATGATTAAATTTCACCATGGTTTTGAATCGCATTCAGGAAAGTGATATGTGGGATAATGTATAATGGACTCATGACATCAACATATTATCACTTATATTAACATCATTAAAAACCTTAATAGATATTTAGGTGATGCACATATGTTGGATGATAGAAACAGAAAAAAGGATAAAAACCCAAAAATGATGCCAAAGAAAGTGAATGTATGAGTAATATTGACATATGATATTGCAATAGGCTCTTCTGAAATTTTGTTCCACTAGGCTAGTTTTTTCCAACTAGAAAATATGGTGCAATTTGAAATAATAACAAATGAAACAATGATAAAGTGGAATATATGAACTTCCCCTCAATAGAGTGTTTGTAAAAAATATTGATAATGATAGAGGCTCCCAATATCATGGTCTTCCTATTATATTGGATGATACCTCTAGGATTGGGTAACACCACTGTGGTTGTAGTCACTCATCTCTCATATAGAGGTATTCACAACACATACCACATCATATAATATTAATTTATTCACTTTTCATTGATTCTCATATTCTTCATTAATTTTTTCGTCAATAAACCAAACAAAAAAAGTATTAGAATATGTCTGGATGTTGACAATATTTTTTTAAAATTTCAAAAATATCTATAGAGACAACCTTTCCTAAATAGAAACTGTGATTTTTTGAAAAACAAAAACGCAAAAAACTCATCTCTTTATTCCAATCATAGACACAACATGTCATAACCCTGAAGTGAACAATAAATTTAATTCCAATTGAAACCAATACAAAATAGTTATTTATGAGTGTCCTAATTCATTTATATCACAACAAACATTCTATAATGTTGAAAAAATGCATTTTTAATTAATTTTAATTTTAATTTTAATTAACTCAATTACTCAAGAAAGGGGTGGGTAAAAAATATGAAAAAGATAGGTCGGATGACTCGAAGTTAATTAAAATATAAAAATTTTATCATAAATAACCAAATAATCCCAAAATATATTGGTTTTCATTTTATTTAAATTTTTATATAAAAACAATTTCCCTAATACCGATTGAGGATTTATCACCGCCTTTTAAAAAAACTAAGAAAGGATTATTTATATAAACACTAACTAGATGTGAAAATATATTATATATTTTATTATTTCTAAAAATAAATGATTAAGGTTTATGATTATCAATGTTTTTATTATTGATGATAAAATTCAGTTCTTTAATAGAGTTGTTTGAGTGCTTATAAATGATTATTTTTTTATTGTTTTGAAATGTCATTACAGATAATTTAATTTAATTATAAATATTTTTAAATTTTTAGATTTTATTAAAAAATAAATATATATATTTTTAAAAAATATATATATAATCATTTATTACTACATTTAATTTAATCACGTACATACAATAATTAACTAGGTAGAAACATATAATTTTGTCAATTAGGTGAAGAGGATTTTTCCACCACACATATCTTAAATGGGTTAGGGGAGGTCATAGAATTATTACTCTTCCCAACACACATGGTATTTATACCCGCCAAATATATTTTTTGTGAATCCATGAATATAAATATGTGTGTGTATATTTATATCTGTGTGTTTGTAAGTAATTGAAAGAATTAAACTTCAAATATTTAAAACAGTTTAAATTATTATATGAACATATTATAATTTTTGAAATTTCAGCAATTAGTAATGTATATTTAAATATTTTTTGAATGTGTATATTTATTTAATTTAAATTATATTTTTAATTATAATTAATGATTCTAAAAGATAGTAATTAAATATATTTTTTATATCCAATAATATATATATATATAATTAGAATTATTAATGTATATATATAATTTTTTTTGTAAATATATTAATATACAATTTTTAAATTTATTAAATAAAATTTTATAGTTTTATAATTATTGATATATCATGTATAAAATAAATACACAACCTTATTAATTATACATATATATATTTGATATATTTATAAAACTTTTATTAATATATATAATAAATACATTTTTAACTAATAATTAATGTGTTATTTTATACATTTATTAAGATACTATTTTTATAATATTAATATATTTTTCATAATTTAACCACATCTTTAATATATTTTATATAATTATACTTGATTACATATTTATAATTCTTTTAAAAAGTGTTCATTTTCAATTATTAGTAGTAATTATTTTTGTAGTATATTTATTCTCAATCCTTATGAATTTTTAATATTATTAAAATTTATTATTTGAATGTATTTATTTATATGTATATTTATTATTATATTTAAATGATTTCTATTTTTTTCAATTTATATAATAAATATTTATTTTTATATATTTATTTTGTTTTAATAGTTTTAAAATGATTGAATCTTATTTAATACATTTATTAAAATGAATTTGAATATTTATATAATTTAAATAATTATTATAAACCATTGTTTTAATTTTATTATTTATATAGTTAATATTAATGGGACACCTTGCCCCTAGACACTTGATAATACCCTGACCAACGTTACCACATGACCTCAGGTGAGCCTCTCTATCTGCTAGAATGTACTGACATGCAATGATTCCCTAATCTATATAGTGAGATGACTATTCCTTTGAATCAGAATCATAGAAAAATAATTAAATAACTAAAATCTTACACAAAATAATCATTAGTGTAGATATAGAGAGATAAACAAAATTCCCTAATAAATTCCATGATTATGTCATTTATCAACACATTCAATGATCATATATGTGGCCGATTCCAAATAAAAAAAATGAAATAATTCAAAGCATGCATACTGACCCTACTGCCATCATCATGCCTCACTCACCCTCTTTCCTGATACCCATGAGCATTAACCCCCTAATTTGGTTCATGTACTATGTTGAACAAGAAATCAAGGATAATGATTCACATGAACTGAGGTGTGAGAAATATATCCCTATAAGTTCTCATTATGATTTCATACTTGTAGAGACCCAAAGCTTGATGTACATGGACATTACGTTACTTTTTTTTGGATTACATAAAACATAACAAAAATAGACGCCCAATGATCATATTAGTTTAGTGTCTTTGGAAACTTGGACATAATCTTCTAATCATAGTGAAAGATCTTCAACATCTCCCATAAATATCATCCCCTTTTGTTTTCGTGCCCAAATTATTTCTTTATATCCTCGGGAAAAGAAAACATAAAATGATTGAGCTCAAATTCTCAGTAAGGGTATACAAGGATAACATATAAACATTCCATAAACATTTGGACGTTAAAAAATGAACATAAAACATCAAAATCTTGAGCAATGACATAAATCACGGTAGCATATAAGGCATATTTCATAAAGTAAAATTAATCATGATCAACAGTCATGTGAATAAAACCAGTAATTGTGGCAAACACATTAGAGTGATACATTGGTCCTACCGAACTAATAATGAAACCATTCTTATATATGCCACAAAATAATAAATCATACATTATAGCATAACCCATGTAATAGAATTGGATTATTAAACACCATTCCATCATAAAATATTTTATATAATTTAAAAGGACTTCATAATTATAATTCCACAATAACATAATCAAATTAATGTAATAATAGTGATAGAAATAGAACCATATATTATCTTATATGGAAAATTATTTTGATAAAACACATGAACATAGTTCTTTAGGAAAATTTCCTTTCTTTTAAAAAAACATTTTTCCATTCTCAACAAGTCATAAAATTTTAAACTAAAAGAATTTAAATTAAAATAACCTTGAAAAATTGTAAAGGAATATTCATGGAAATAATGTTATAGGAAATCATTAAAATCCATTCATGTCATATATGTTAAAAAAACACTCTTCTCATACTTTTTCATGAAAAAGTCAAAAAGTATCTCGTACTGAAAACGAAAAAGGATTTATCCCATATCATGTGGTAAAAGTAAAAAAGGGTTAAAACATCTTTAAATATACATGGAAGAATAGTAAACAACTTATGAAATTATTTTTAGAGGAAATGGATGTGTATGACAAACATAACCCCAGTAAATACTAACGAAAAAATAATCCAAGATATGAATGAGATTGATATAATTATCCCTTACCATAGGTCCAATAAGCTTTGTTTGCATATGAAACTCCTGTATAGTGTGTTTAAACATGTTATTAAATTTTAACAGAAACAAAATAATATTTATGATATCATATAGGATTCACTTACGACATTATATTAACTGTTCATTTGTCAATTCCATGTTAAGGCAACGTTTTGGGTAATAATCATTTCATTTCATGTACGTGTTTGGACATGTTGTTCATGATATTATTTGTACTTAATTCCTGATTTAATTAATTCCATAATGTAAAAAATAATTTATATATCATATATATTTCGTATATATATGTATAATAGATTGATAAATGAAATTAAATACACCATTCATGAAGACGGTAGGCCGTACGTATGCATGAATGTTGTTTTCATTTCATTGTTTAATAGAATGGAAGTAAGTAGATTAAAAATATATATATACACATATATAAAGTAGAATTCAAATGTCATATATTTAATTATTATTCATTATATATACTTTATAATCATTCTAGAATGGTTAAAATGTAGAATGGATCTAATCACGATGTGGAGACGAAAATCCGTAAATACGCACGAGTGATGATGTCATTCCAAAAATTATAGAATAGAATTGGAGTGTATAATAGAATATCTCAGAATTAGTATCATGTTATAATAATCATATATTGTTATTATTTACATCATTTTACCCATCCAAATAAGGTGGTGGGGGAAAACAGATTATACCACGACGTGGAGACGGTATTACGTATGTACGCACGCGCGGTGCTTTCATTTTCCATAGGATGGATCTAAGGTGAAATTATGTTGTTTCATCTGTATAATAACATATCAGTATATGAGTGATACTTTTGTTATTACATTATAATGAAACAAATAAATAAGATGAAGTAGAAGTAGAAATAAATTTTAATGAATCAGTAATGGATATTATCTCTTCTTCAATGCTCCTCTTCTAAACCTCCTCTTAGTGCATTAATGTTGGTCTTTGAAGAATACCAGGACCACTATTTGGTTTCAAGGGAAGTGTATAATATAAATGGACAGGTTTTTCTCTAGAATGAAGGCACTAAATGTTGTGAAGTGGAGAGGGATTATGTGCCCTTTTAAAATAGAGGAGAGGGGAACTTTTGGAAACCTCAAAAATATAAATTTTTTATAAACCCAAACCCCAAATAAATACTTCTTAAATGACTCAAATTCAAATATTAGATGATATAGGGTTTTAATATCATCAAAAATAAAATTTAGACATGTTTGGAATTTATTTTACACCTGATCATCTTGATTAATCTTATTTAATCTATTTAATTTTATTTTTGGTAATAATATTATAAATTTTAATTTGTTATAAATAATTACATATGTAATGTGAATTGTCCACAAATATATATTTTATGATATTTTAGATCATATAAATTTCAATTTATAATTTTTAAATATTTTTGTTATTTTTAAACAATTTAATAATATGTTATTTTTATAAAATAACAGTATTGTCAATTTTGATACTATTCATCTATTTGAATTTAAATAAAATCCATAGAGGGGATATATTAGATCCAAAATATTTATTAGATTCATAAAATGTCATATATGTCTATAAAATTCGTGGAGAACATTAAATAGTTCATATAATATTTATTTTAATATTTTTAAAATTGTTTATTTTATATTTAAATCAATAAAATAAATTTTACATCACTATTGTGTCATGATTAATAATAATTATTTAATCCCTAAAACTTATAAATAAATTCATATAATGTAGATAATTTTATTATATTTTTTGAGACTATTTAACATAGTAGTTTTTTTATGTTTAATAGTAAATTAATATTATTATACTTGTAAGATATAAAAGAGTGACATGATGTCACATTCCATGGTATTAATAATAATTACATCATTTTCATGGTCAAAAGTCCATTAAATAAATATATTCATACCCTTAGGTGATATGGGTCGACTTCTATTCATCTAGTATGATTATGCTAGGTGTTAGGGTAATTTTATAATATTATTGTTACCCTTAATTACTAGATATACCATTAACTATGGTAAATAAAATTTAACGTAGTTACTATTCATAAAGCCTAAAAATAAAAGTTATATATTTACACAATTAGAACATATTAATTCAAATTATAGAGTCCATTTTTACAAATTCAAAACATTGAATATGCAGTAATTAATTTAAAATTAATATCGTTGTCGAAAAAATGTGTTTTTGTTTAAAACATTGTAAAAGATTGAGATTATTTTAACTATGAATTAAATGTAAAATTAATGATAATAAATTATATTATATTAAATAGTAAAAATATACTCTATTTTTAATTTAAAACCATTCAATATTATAATTTAACCTTATAAATTATCTTGATGAAAAAGTTAGTTTTTAATTAAAATTTAGCATATATTTACTATTCATCAAAATATTAACGTTATCAGAAAAATATAAAAAAATTATCAAATGTAAATTTTTTTATCCTGATTCAGAATAAAAAGTTTTTTGGTATAATAGAACTTATAAACTTGTTAAAAATTAAATTTTAAAATGGTTACACCAAAAAAAGCGGCAAAACTGCATTTATTGAAAAATACTAATTTTAATAGAAATATTTATTTTGTTCTCATACATTGATCTAGAAAATGTGTAAAATGAATGAAAATGTTATAAAATTTGAAATGTAGTTATTACTATTCACAAAAGCTAGTTCATAATAATATTATAATAATATCTCGTTTAGTGAAACTCGGTATTTCCTACAACACATGGTATCGAGGAAGGTCACTCTTGCGTGTAATGCAAGCCATGTTAGGGGTGCGTGTAGGGAAATATTTTTTTGGTGTTGCGTATAACATAATCATAATATTTTTTAGTTATACATTGATCAAAATCTATACTTGGTGTTCTTTACAATGAATTTTATTTGAAAGAACTAGAAAATGTGTGCAACGCAAGCCAATAATAGTGTTTCCTATACTAAAAGCTAATACGATGTTGCGCATAGCTGAATCTAATCATGGTGCAGGGCACAAATAAAGACATCAATGAAATTAAAAAAATATTTCTCATAAAATATCTGGGTGTTACATTCTACCTCCCTTAAAATGAACTTTGGCCTCGAAATTTGTTGGGGTTTTAAATGGTTTACAACTAGAAATTTTCTTTCATAGAAACACACATCGTAAAAAGTAATAAAAAAACATTATTTTAAAAAGTAAAGTAAGAAACATAACGGTTTCCGAGAGTAACTAATCACTAGGATTCCACAGAGGAGAACATATGTGGAAAGATGGACATGGAAGAGAAAACTAACCATCAAGATCTGATGGAGAGTGGAAGAAAAGATGGCTGTGAAAAAGCCAATAATCACAAAGCCATAAATTTGTGATGATCGAAGGTACCATCTGATTCATCAGATATAAGGGAACTATGACAACATTTTAGGTATTCAAGATCATTTCTCTAATGATAAATAATTTTTGAATTAAAATAAATACTTACTTTATTTTGGTATAATATCATCTTTATTCGTGCCTTGAACAATTTCCTCTTCATCTCATAAAGAAATAATGTTGAATTTTTCATTCATGAAATGTTAGCAGATCATGCGATAGAATGATAGGTCATTCCATATGTCTCTATCGCAAAAAGGTTAACACGAGATATTAAACATACATAAGTCCATCTATAGTGAGGTAAATCGTATATGGTTCATAAAATGGACTTATACTTCATCTAACATACCACATAATAAAATAAAACAAATTTATACTAACCAGGGTCTTCAGGTTGGCTAGTGGTAGGTGATAAAGGCATGTCGCACTCATTTGTTGGTTCGATTCCAAAATCCATGTCCGACGCCACGGGTTGTCACCCATCTTGTAGGTTTTCCTTTTTCAAAAACTATTGTATTAAAATATTCCAGAAATAATATCGAAAAAAAGTTCTAGACTTAAACAATACTACATGATGTCCATCATAATCCATTCAGATATTTAGGCTTATCCAAAATTCCTATGTCCAGTCTCATTGTATAAAGAAAATTATTACTATAAGGTTCATATAACATGCATGTGAATACCATCATTTATCCCCCATATATCATAAGATATATCTTGTTGGTCACATTCGAAACATGTGAATACCTTATTCATGTATTCTCTTGAAAATTTAATTGCATTAAAATCTTAATAAAAACATGATTTCTGTCAAAACATAACTCTTTTGAAACACCAAAAGTGCCAAAACATTCCATATACTCAAACCATGATATCACTTTGTCCTTATATCAATCATGAGTTCATTAATAATATCAATCATATTATTTTCTCAATATCCCTTCATTATGCCCCTATCAATAGCTTTCCAAAAATATTTCCATTATTTTTCACATTTATTGGTACCATTCAACATATACTTTAAAATAATCAAGGAAAAAATAGATTAAAAAATCCTTAGATTTTTCATTATTCCATAGTACCATAAATTATTATTGATAAAAATGCAATCATTCCACTACCTTCTTAAACCATTGACCAAGATTCATCATTTTATTCTTCTCATATTTCATCTCATATATCATTTGAAGTCTCTTCATAATATTCAATATAAATACTACCCATAAGACCATTTAGATTTACTTAATGAGATTTTCCATTAGGTCATTGGATTGCATAATTCTCGTACATTCCACATTTAAAATATTTAACCATTTTTGATGTCTTAGAAATAACATTATCCTTGACAATTATGTTAAATAAAAAGATTCCTTTGTAATTACTGGATTGTGTACTTATTTTATACACCCAAAGAATCTTCTAGTTACGTTGAAACACTCTCCTTGATGCCTCTTCCCACATGACTTAAATGAAGGAAATTGACCTTTCTTTCCTCTATGATCATCATGAAACTACATGTTTCTCTTATTAACTGAGTCAGGAAATGTACAAAAGATGAGATTATTGATCATATTATGAGATTGATTATTAGGTATAATAATGATGTTTTACCTTCCAAATCTCATTTCAATTGGTTTCTCATGAAGAATATCATTCCAATTTCCATCATATTCTCCATTAACATGAATCCTCCTGTTTCCAGCCATTTTCTTAAACATAAAAAGTATTGTTTGAGGAAAAAATCATGCTATGAAAATAAAATAATAAAGAGGGAGTACCTTCTAACATCATAGGTTTAATTACATGATCATTTCCAAAATTCTATGACTATAACCTATACTTATAATTAACCTTAGGGACATCCCTAGACATACCATATAAATATCTCTAGGGATCTCACTAATGTTTTTAAATCCTAGTTTCCAAAGGTTAAATAACCCTTTTCTCTAATACCAACATTAGAGACCCAAAGCTTGATGTACATGGACATTATATTACTTTTTTGGAATACTTAAAACATAACAAAAATAGACGCCCAACGCCCGTATTAGTTTAGTGTCTTTGGATACTTGGAACATAATCTTCTAATCACGGTGAAAGATATTCACCAACTCCCATAAGTATATTCCCATTTTTTCATTCCTAAAACATTATTTTATATCCTAGGGAATAGAAAATATAAAAAGGGTTATCTCAAATACTTAGAATGGGTAAACAAGGAGAATATAAAAACATTCCAAAAACATTTAATTATAAAAACATGAACATAAAACATCAAAATATTGAGCATTGATATACATCTGGGCAGTACATAAGGCATAGGTCATAAAGGAACATTAATCATGATAAAATGTCATTGGAATAAAACATTTAATTGTGAAAAACTATTAATAACGTGATATTATTTCCATAGTATCCAAGAAATTAATTCAAAAACAATCATAGCAGACAAAGTCCATTATTGAACCATGATTACTTTCCGTTACAGCCCTGTATTATTGAACCAGATTTACTTATTGTTCCAAAAATTTCTATCTCATGAAATATAAATCTTTTCCCATTGAATTTATGGGAGATATAGGTCCCAACAATCTCATAATGAAACCATTCTTTATGTGTGCCACAAAATCTTAAATCATACATCACAGCATAACCCATGTAATAGAATATGATTCTTAAACATCATGCCATCAAAACATATTCCATATAAGATAAATCGACTTCATAAAAATAATTCTAAAATAACATAATAAAATTAACGTACTCATAAGTATAGAAATAGAACTCTATATTATCTTAGATTCAAATAATTTTGATAAAACACTTGAACATAGTTTTTAAGGAAAATATCCTTTCTTCACCAATACCATTTTTCCTTTCTCAACATGTCATACAATTTTAAACTAATATAATTTAATTAAATATAAACATGAAAACAAGTATAGTAAACTTTATGGAAATAATTTTCTATTAAATAATAAAAATACATCCATGCCGTATATGTTAAGAAAACCCATTTCTCGTAATTTTCTAGGAAAAAGTAAAAAATAATATCATACTAAAAACGAAAAAATATTCCTTCCATATAATGTGGTAAAAGTAAAAAATGGGTAAAAACGACTGTAAACATACATGGATAAATAGTAAACATTTTATGAAATTATTTTTAGAATATATGGATGCAGATGATATATATAACCCTAGTAAATACTTACGAATATACAATCTCGGATAAGAACGAGATTGGAAAAATTATCCCCTACCTTAGGTCTGATATGCTTCGTATATAATTGAGCCTCCTGTATAGTGGGTTTAAAAAATTTATTAACTTGTAACAAAACCATAATAATATTTATGATATCATATACGATTCACTTACAACATTATATTACTCATTCATTTGTCAATTCTATTTAATGGAAACATTTTGGGTAATAATCGGTTTATTTATCGTACGTGTTTGGACTTGTTGTTATTAATATTATTATTAAATAATTCATGATCTAGTTACTTCCAGAATTTGAAAAATTATTTATATATCATATAATATATATATATATAATAGATAGATAAATGACATGAAATACACCATTCATGGAGACGGTAGGCCGAACGTACACATGAATGTTGTTTTCATGTCCTTATTGAATAGAATGGATGTATGTAGATGACATATATATATATATATACACAAACATAAATACAGTAGAATTAGTATGTAATATATTACATTTTTATCCATTATATATACTTTCTAATGATTATTTAATGTTTAGTACAGATAATGATTCTCATCGCATCGTGGAGATGGTAATCCGTATGTACGCGCGAGCAATGATATCGTTCCTATAATTGTTGAATGGAATTGGAGTGGATAATAGAATATATAAAAATTATTATCATGTTATAATAATAATATATAGTTAATATTTACATCATTATACCCATCTAACTAAAGTGGTGGTAAAAAACATATTATTCCACGACATGGAGACGGTATTCCGTACATACACACACGCGGTGATTTCATTTTTTTTATGATGGATAGATAGAAAAATAGGGTTGTTTAATATTTGTAATAACATAAAATTATATTATGGATAATTATTTTATTACTTTATAATGAAACAAATTAGGAAGAGTAAGTATAAGAAGAAATGAATTTGGAAGAATCGGTAAAGGATATACCTCTTCTTTGACACGCCTCTTATAAACGTCTTGTTAGGGCACTAAAGTGTGTATTTGAAGAAGATCAGGACCTCTAGTAGGTTACTATTGAAGTGTAGAAGATAAATTTACAGGGTTTGGCCGATCATGAAGTCTCAAAATGTTTTGAAGAGAAGAGGGAGGAGGTTCCCTTTTATAAGAGATGAGAGGGGCACCTTATGAAAACCTCAAAAATATTAATTTATAATAAACTCAAACCCCACATAAATTCTTCCAAAATTACTCCACATGAAATAATAGATGAAATATGGTTTTAATATCATTAAAAAATAGAATTTATACATGTCGATAATTTATTTTAAACCTTATCAACTTGATTTATCCTTATCTAATCTATTTAATTTTGTTTGTGGTAATAATATTCTAAATTTTAACTTTTTATAAATAATTACTTATTTGTTGTGAATTTTCCATAATTGGATACTTTATGACATTGAAGACTATAAAAATTTCAATTTTTAATTTTTAAATATTTTTGTAATTTTTAAACAATTTAATAATATGTTATTTTTATAAAATAACAATGGAGTGAATTTTGACACTATTCATTTATTTGAATTTAAATAAAATCCACACAAGGGATATATTCTGTAAATTTTTTTAATATATTCATAACATGTAATATTTGTCTATAAAATTCGTGGATCACATTAAATAGTATATATATTATTTATTTTAATATTTTTTATACCATTTATTTGACATTTTAATCAATAAAATAATTTCTACATCACTATTGTGTCATCATTAATGATAATTATTTAGTCCCAAAAAATTATAAACAAATTTACATGATGTAAAAAATTATATAATATTTCTGGAGATTATTTAAGTTCAATGTTTTATGATTTTTATCACTAAATTAAAATTATTACACATATAAGATATAAGAGAGTGACTTGTTGTCACTTTCTTTGGTATTAATTATAATTAAATCATTTTCATAGTCAAAAGTCCATTAAATAAATCAATTCTGACCCTGAGGTGATATGGGTAGACTTTTATTCATCCAATAGAATTTTGCCAGTTGTTAGGGTAATTTTATAATATAAGTTTTACCCTTAATTACCTGATTCACCATTATATGTGGTAAAAAATATTTACCGTCGTTACTATTCATAAAGCCTAAAAATAAAATTTATCTATTTAAAAAATTTTACCTCCTGATTAAAAATATGGAATCCATGTTTAGAAATTCCAATCACATAAGATGTTGTAATTAATTTAAAATTAATCTCGTTTTCGAAAAAAATAGTTTTTGTTTAAAATATTGCAAAAGATTGAAATGATTTTATCTATGAATTCAATGAAAAATTAATTTTAATGACATAAATTATTATAAATGGTAAAAATATATTCTAATTATACATTCAAACCATTACATATTATAACTTAACTATATAAATTATCTTGATGAAAAAATTTGTTTGTAATTAAAATATACCGTACTTTTACTATTCATCAAAATAAGAACATTATCAGAAAAATATCAAAACATTATCCAATGTAAATTCGTGTATTATGATTCACAAGAAGAAGTGTATTTTGTTAAATTAAAATTATAAACTTATTAAAAATTAGATTATAAATGGGCGTGCCATCAAATGGCGAAAAAACAACATTTTTCGAAAAATACTTTTTTTACCTGAATTTTTTTCTCATATCACGATCTAGAAAATGTGTAAGATAAATTATAATGTTATAAAATTAAAAATTCATTTATTACTATTCATAATGGATAGTTTATAATAATATTATGATAATATCTCATTTAGTGAAACTTGGTACTGCGTACAACACACACTATTGAGGAACGTCGCTCTTTCGTGTAATGCAATCAAAGTCAGGGTTGCATGTAGTGAAAGATTCTTTTAGTTTTTTTGTATTACGTAATCAAAATATATTTAATTTATAAATTGATCAAAATCTATATGTGGTGTTGTGTAAAATAAATTTTATTCGAATGAACATGAAATTTTGTGCAACGCAAGCCAATAATATTGTTTCTTATACTACAAGTCAATACGATGTTGCGTATAGAAAAATATAATCATTGTTTTGCGTAAAACAAAAGACATCAAAGAAATTAAAAATATTTTTTCTCATTAAATATCTTGGTGTTACAGTACTATACTTCATTATAGACATTTCTGAGTTTCTGAAAATGATAAAAATGTGACACATTGGATATTGGCATTGTGTGGGGACCAGTAAATCAAAACTCCCTATATATCTGGTCAATGTGTGATAACTCATCCACCATGACACCCGATCTTAGATTATTTGGTGATATACCAAATACACGATCCAACATTGTATTTTACCATCATACGAATGCCTAACTCATACTTAAAACTCATTTTTTCTGGAATCCAAACATTAACTTGCTACCAACAAGAAGTAGGTACAAATATATGTCCACATCCTGAACACCCATTAAATCTTTCAGGGAAGGTTTTATTATTATCATATTTCATCTCCCATGTCCTATTCCCTCAACATTTATCACTTACATTTCCCAATCCACTCAGGACAATTCAATCATGCACATTAAAAAATCCCTACATGATCAATGGGGGTCTCAAGAACACTGACAAACCCCTATAGTCTTTGGGGAGGTTAAAAGTACACCAACTCATCCTAGAAGTCTCTGGGGAGGTCCCAAGCACCTAGAAACATCACCATAGACACTATGAAGGTAAAAAACACCTCATTACTTCCACATAGCCTCTGAGGAGGACATGTCAAGCACATTGGGCCTTATCTAGACACACATCTCTTGAGCTGACCCTAGGATAGTAGTCACTCAAGACATAACACTTGATGAACACTTCAACCCTCACCTGTTATGGTTTTTTTGGGTCCTCCAAAACCATCACGGTCACTTCTAATAGATACCATCTCATTTAGATCACCCATTTGGGAAAAAAAATTATATACCTATCCCACCCTGACCAAATGGTCTAATTCTCCTCATCAAGATCTCTCATTACTGCTAATCCCACAACCTAAGGACCTACCAAACTATATTATCTAAGAAACAAGGAATCCTAATTCCATGACATGAACAAGACCATTATGCACAACTTTTTATCATATCAAATCTTATAAGGGAGATATCTCTACCGTACAATTAGAGTAAAACACTCTAAATCACTCCTTCTCAAGTCTTAAATGACTCATCCTTTTACCAGTAATAATCAAACTTAGACCACCCTTAGGAGTGTGTCACTCACCTGGAATGAGACAAATGTGTCTCTCAGATATCATCACTAGAACGATTCCTCTATCATAAAAACAATTACCCTTACAACCTCATTTTATTCTACCGATCTCACATATTGTACCTAGAGACAAACCAAAGGCCCCGTGCAAGAACACACGATATCCCCATCTAATGGTGGCATAGTAACTAAGTGATAATAACTCACTTATGTACTAAATAGTGTTTTATCTAGAGATTAGTACACCGAACGTTGTCTTATCTCTTCCTCCCATGGAATCCCTAGTCCATATCCATCCACCCAGTTCCATGAATCCTACTTATAGGTGTACAATCATGCATAAACACCAATATGACTTTATATTAAATTGACATTCTTTGTCACATTTCCATAATTTTAAATAAATTTCCTTCATTTATATTGTGAATTTTAATATATTATAAAATATATTTTTTATGCCAACCATTTATTTATAAATACATTCAAATTTTTTTTCTTTTTTTGACATCCCGTATTAAATTAAATTAAATTATTTATTTATAAATTATTCATATGCCTAAAATCTATAAAAATATTAAATTAAGAAGACAGTATCCCACATGATTAGAATTTATCTATTTTAATTACTTCACAATAACTATAGAGTAATTTCCTCTATGATTATTTTTGCGTTAGTAATAAATTATTACAAAAAATTTACAAAAAAATTCAACAATTTGATGTATTAATTTATTAATTTAAAAAATATAATCATTTTTAAATATTTTATTTATTTTTTAAGATCCTTTTATTAATTAAATATTATTATTTATATAATTAATTATTTAAATACATAAATATTTTATTTATGATTTTATTCAATTAATATAAATAGTAAATCTAAAATCAACAAATTATATTATTATCGTGATTTAGTAATAACTAATTTATATGTATTTTAATTTATAATTCATTTATAAATCCATTATATTTATAAACCACTATAATGACATCATAGATATATTTTAGAATGGTTTAACTAAATATATTTAAATAATAGTATATTCGTTGTACATCATTATATGCAGTCATGAACATTATTTATGTAATTTATATTTACTTAAATAGATATATAATATATATATTTAAATTAATTATATAAAATTATGTACATTAAATAATCTATGAAATGTTCCTATATTGATACCATTATTATTAATATATTCTATTTCAAATATAAATTTTATCCAATGTACAGACATTTATTTCTAGAACACCAACTCCAACACCAACGTCATCTAAATGAAAAAATATACGAGTCAAATCACACCTTCATGTTAAAAAAATTTATCAAGGAATTAAAGAATGATATATATTTTAAAGTTGCATGGGATCCATGAAATCTACCTATTGAACCCAAAAAGTCAATTTTCATTACTTACATTGGGGTTTAACTCAAATCCATGATCTGATTGATAAAAATAGGTGGCATAAATATTATTCTGCATTGATGTAAATAATTTTGATGAAAATAGGTTGAAATTATTATAAAAATTCTTGATTTTAATAAAATAATATAAATAATAGTGATTTAATAATAATTATCTATATAATCATATGTTTATTCTAGAAATTTTCAATGATAAATTTATTTTAATTATTACTAGAAAGGTTCATGCGACCTATTTGACACTTCCGACATTGTGATATCTCTTTGATTCTAACGGGAATGTAAATCCCCTACCAAGTGAATTGTATGTATACATTATGGAATAATAAATATGAAAATAATTCATTAGACATCATGGAGATGCATAATTTTTCTTTCATTTTAATTAGAATTATTTTGTATAAAATTATTTTTATTATTAAATTTTTAAAAAAGTTATTAATTTATTAAAGAACAATTGTTGTCTAAAAATAAATCGTGTGTATATAAACCAATGTACCCATACTATAAATCAATGATAAATTTTGATTTTCTTGAAAATGATATTTATTTTATGTCAATAGTAATTGGTTTATAGGATATGAAATAACAAAGTGATTATGTACCATTGTTTATATATAGATTGATAACGTAAAATATAAATCCACATCTATCCCGCATAATTTTATATGGATGTAGGGTCATGTAAATAAAGAAGGAAAAATAGTATATAAAAATGAACAACAAGTATGACAATCATGTGTATGTATGAAATAATTATAATATTTTTTATGATTTATAATAATATTGCATAAATATATATACTATGGATTTTTTTTTGTTTTTTTTACATTTTTGAAATAATAATCAGCATTGGTTATAATAGAATAATGACAACTCACAATAACATTTATGTTACAAGAAATATTTGGCCACATTTAATGTGATGGTCTTGGGGTGTCACCTTGAGAATATTTTGAAAATTCAAAGTTACATGGGGCTGAAAATAAGAAAATGAAAGACATGAATTCCGAAATTGATAATCTCAATGAAATATTAGAATGTATGGATTGATGGTCTGGGGTATACAAAAGGGTAAAAGAGAACTCAAAATACAGGAACAACCACTACATAATGATTCAGAACCCATTATATTTGGGGATATCCATTCACCTCAATGTTCTGGCTTACCCCAAGCAATTGATTTTGTTGTAACAATTTTTGATAAATATTAATAAAAAGACAAACAATAAAATTAGTTATCAATAATTCTACATGTTAAAAGTGATTTTTATTTATCTATATTAGTGAACACATATATTCTTATTTTTAGGGGTACACAAAAAAATAAAAAATGAGATATGATACATAATAAAAACTAAAAAACATTTAAATGATAGTGGGAATCCAATTACCTCATGAGTTTATCATCAAGTTCATGTACCCCTAGATAATCAAGATGTTACCTTATTCTGAATATCTATTTAGAAGTGTACTTTTAGAGAATAATAACATTTTTCAGATGTAGTTTAAGTGAATAAACATTAATTTTAAATATCCATATGAAATAAATATTAAACCACTATAAAAAATTAAATCATATATAATTTAAATGTGTGAACCTAACAAATAATATACACTATAACCTTTTGATATTAGTATTATTAAATTTAAAAACATAACCAAAGATGAAAATGAAATCATATCACCACTGTAGTATATCCATAATTTGACATGAATCATCAAACATTATGAAGGGATACACCTTTTCTCCAAAATATTCTATTAAATCTATTTAAAAGGGATAAATATAAACGAGATAATTGTGTTAGGGATTATTTCCAAGAATGATAAATCACCCAAAAACAATTAACATAAAATGAAAATAATATATATTACTTTTTGAAGACACTCTTCAAATACTACTACATTTAATCATTTTTTTATAATTCATGAGAATATTACATCGAAAATTTATTCGTTTTATGAATGAAATCATCACACCATAGTTACATCCCATGTAACACATTAATAAATGATACTTTAAAATAGTTAATCTTTCAAAATACTAACACAATTATTATATAGTAGTCTATTTGGTAAAGTGTGGTCGCATGCATGGAATATTATTTCATGAAATTATCTCAATATCACATGCACAAGATAAATCCAAGAATAACATTAGGGTATAAATTTAGGTAATACCATCTTTAATATCCCACTTATACTAATTATTATTATAATTTGATTCATTTCCCCATATATTGAATCATATAAAATAACTCATGAAACCAAATCAAATAATCCTTTTGTATATCATCCGAACCACTTTTGGAAAACTATCCTTAGTATTACATCATATCACATCATATACAATACATATTTATAACCCATTGGAAAAACATTTGTATTAACTATAAAACACATTTAGAGTAGTTTTCTATTTAAATATAAATCCCCTTTAAGTCATCAAAAAATAGCGAACCTATTGGTATTTATAGTGTAGAAAATAAATACGATTCCTGAGATCCATATATTCCAAAAAGAGAATCCTCAAGAAAAATATCATTTTTACTCAAGCTATAAAGAGATGTAGTGTGATATCCATGAAACACATGTATGTATATATATATATATATATATATATATTTCAACTTTTAAATTCCATATGAAAATATGTATTCTGAAATTATCCCTTGGTAAAAAATATATTGACCATGGGACATGATTCATGTCAACCCCATATAACCAACTATTATATTATCAATTCGTATTGTATATAGTAATATGATCGAAAAATACACCAAATATCATTTATCATTATGGATAAGCACATCACATTTCTATTATCTAAAATGGATATAATATAAATAAATGCAGATTTTGACTGACCCAGCTTATCTTAATCAAGGGCCTTGATGTCATAATCATTGTGCGAATAGAAAAACCCATCTTGGTAAAGCTCAATATGATAACATGATCAACTACATACCAAACAACCAACATATTTCATAAGTCAATATGTAAAAATCTGTATGTATGGAATAAAATAATTGTGGATACCATTCTACGTATCATTCCAACATTATTTAGTGGGGACTCAAATATTATCCATCCACCCAGAGAATAAAAAATGCATTTATATGACACTTCATGTGGTATACATAGTAGGTCATCTAGTGAACAAAGAGAATCATATTCATGGTCTTGTGCTTTATATAAAGATGATTTATCTCTAGAAAAGAATTATACTCATTCAATCCATAACATTTTTTCATAACATATAATACTCCATGATGAACATCACTCATGGATAAACACAATGTTATACATTGAGAGGTCAATTAACATTTGAATTCATGAAATGAATATCTGTTTATATATTCATTATGATAATGTGAATGTTGGATAAATAGAAATTTACTCAAATGTGATAAATTTTTATATTCTAAATTTATTTAAGAACATTTAAAATGCCTAACATAAGAAAATGTTTAAGAGATCATATATGTAAAAATACAGACGAGCCTTATGTTTCCTACACACTCTTTTTTTGTAAACTCTTTAAATATTATGTAATTAATGTTACATCTCGATGTTTTCATATGATAAAACATTCCCACTAAAATATTTTATGAGATTCATATATAAATAAATCAATATTAAATAATTTTTATATTTAGGAATCATATTCAAAAAAATTTGAATTATTAGCCATACTTCGACTTGGTAAACTCCCAAAATCAAATATTATGTTGTCAATATCTATTGTCTAAATAGAACACATTCTATGTTCATCATCGCCATCATTGGAACCCTTATACATAAATTTTTTTCATTTAAATAAAAAAACATCAAATATTAATTCTTACTAATACATCATAACTATCCTAGGTTACAAAATACATTAACATTATATTAGTGTCTTCCATTATGTGTTAACATAGAATTTCGTTAAGTCAAAATGTAAACCCACAAGACTCTTAGAAAGTATATTCTCTTCAAAATATCATTATGTGATACACAAAATACATCAGTATTAATAAATAAAATTTATTCCCTTTTGGTAGTAATATTTTTCAAATAAACTATTGTTTTCAAATCATATATGAAATTCTATTTATTTAGAAAATGTTATTTGGAAAGGAATAATTTATTAAAATATATCATTAACTGGTACTGGGAACACAATCCCTGGTATTTTAAATAATTAGAGTGATACACATTTAATCTTATATAGAACACATTTATCCCCATAATCATCAAAGAATATGTTGTCGAAATTACTAAATTATAAACAATGCATATACATTAAATCATATCATATTTCATCCTAATAACTCTTTGTGATAAAGCATGCTCTCTTATCACATAAAATTAATGATATAATGATGCATATATTTTATTTATAAAAGAATGGTCTTGAAGAAATCATATTCATTCAAATACATGATGTAGTAACTATATAATTAGTATAAAAAATATAAACATCAAGATCATTCAATTCTCCCATTAATTGTGAACTCCATTATATTTAAAACACTATACAAAATATACATTCACAATCACATTCCTTTACTAAGAAAATAATTACTTTCTACAACACTAATATTTTTTATGTAAATTCCCTGTAATCTCAAAAACACTTTATCATGTATCTTAGATATTCCTATAATATTGATTTATTACTCTTAACTCATTGAAATCCTCAATTGAAATTACCTTCATTGGCTTCTTGAAAACAATTGGTGAACTTTTTAACTAACTTTTATTATTTTTTGTTGAACATTTACCTAATATTACTATCTTTAAAACACTTTATAACACATAAATCATATTCCTAGACTATGTATAATCCAATCCTTGTTAATGTTGGATAAATGATCTTTGAAATCAATAATATTGTTGAAAAATTTCCATCAATGACACTTGTATAAATTTCCTAACTAGGAATATACATTTTTTAAAACTTTCATCTCTTCAAATAAATTAATATAATAAATCCTATTTAATATCATTATAGATACCCAATCATATTGATTGGAGGATAAATTTTCTTTGGTAATTTAGCATGTGATTCAATTGAACCCTTAATTGAATCATATTATGCTTCCATAATCATCTAGATTTACCATTTGAACAACATCAACACTTGACTAATTAAAAAGAAACTATTTAACACATATACTTCTCCTTAATCAATTTTATTAAATTACTAGTCATTCATAATAACGTTTCTTAAGATACCAGTCTTTTGTGTAGATCAGAATAATTTTTTTTAAAATATTTATTATTCTTTTGATTATCTTAATTATTCACATAATACTCCTATTGCTGACAGTCATCGTATACAATATATGAAGATGATTTATTTAGAAAATATTGTTTATAGTAAGTGATAACCAATTTCTTACAGAAATGATGAATATGTGAGTTCCTATAACTTTTTTATTTATGTTTTATTTTTTATAGATCATGAGGATTTGGTCATCATGATAAAACATTTATTTCACCTTTAAATTTTTTAAGTTTAAATAATATATTTGGGTGACATTCATGAAAATGAGATCATATTGTCATTTGAACATAAGTAAATGATAATTGGGAAATTTGTTTTGGAATTAGTTCTACATGATTATGATGCTTGATTTGATCAGTATGATCCAAACTACCATCACACAATTTTATTATCTCTAATGTTCCATGTCAACATTAAAGGGGTTCATATTAAGAAATTTACCTCAAATTTAAATAAAAACATTGGAAAATTATTCTCTAGTTTTATTTTATCTATAAGAGTCATTTTTTTATCAATTTGATACATGTATTCCTGGATATTATCTAATTTACAATCTCACAATTATGATTGATGGTTCCTGATGTAATGGAAGTTACATTTGGGTGAATATTCATTAAGGATTTTTTTTCATCCTCGATGAATCATTCTACAATTTTTAAGAAACTTGTTTACACCCATGAAATTTTACAATAGAATATTTCTATTGAAATCCTAGTACACATAGATTATTTTATCCTCATAAATTTATAATTAATTACAATTATATTTAAATAAATAATACAAAATATTAGGATTTTTATTCGATGTTGTCTTTGATTATTCAACACCAATTTTCAGATTTCCACAATTTTGTAGGTTAGAATCAATATAGACCCACTCTAGTGGTGCTCTACAAGTATCCTTTTGGTCATTGATAACACTGATATAATATCATGTTCTAGAATAACCGACCGATCATCTGGTGTTGTTCGCATTCATAACATCAATATCATTTATTCTTGAAGGATTTCTTCTCATTAATGATAAGATGAGAGAATGATTAATAAATGTCGAATTAGATCATTAAAATTATTCTCAATTTTCAATTAACCCTACACAATATACATAACCATTTATTGATAGAGATGGATTTTAGGTTAAAAATATTATTTAATAACATAATGACTAAAAAATAATATTGAAAACTGTATCTTCACTAATTCCATAAAATAATATTAATAATATTATATAAATTGAATATGTATTCTAGGGTATTGATAAATGTGATTTTATCATCTTGTAAATTAATATTTATCACTAGACACAATCTTGGTACATTCATTATATGGCTCTGGCCTTAAACCTTACTGAATATTGAATTAAATGAATAATTCACATTGAGGATATTTTCAGGCTTAGAGTTTTAGGGAATTAGGACATAACTATTACATCTCAAAAGATTAAAAAGTAGACACTTCTACCAAGTTTCCATAAAATAAATGCTCTTAAAAAGAAACCTGTATATTTCCATGTTTTAGACAACCTGACATTTCATTTATCCCATCCTTGACCCTATTCAACATTATGTCCTGTGAAAAACATTTCAAGAAAAAAAACATGGGATGAGCATAAAAAGCTCAGTAAGGGATACATAAAGAAGGAAAACTGTTAGTTTTTCAAAACAACAAGTAAACCATGAATTCCATATCAAAGTAATACTTTTCACCATTATGAATTAGTATAAACTCTTCAATGAATAAAAGATCACTACATACCCTTTTGTAACTAAATGTTTACCATAAAACCCATATACATAACATATAATTGTAACTTGGCACATAAACATACTTAAATGGAATAACCATACAGTTGACTTCCACACATATCACTTAATTGAATAGCCATACGGCCGACATGCATACACAATGCATTGGAGGTTATGACGTAATCACTTGTCCTGGTATTCACTACACCACCCATCGTATGGTTTATCACGTAACCACCCGTCAAATGTCCAAGTACAATTATAAAATCATAACAAATAATATAACTATAAAAGAAAGAAAACTTTTCCAAATTTCAATAACAATGTATCACATAAATATATTGACATAAAAATCCATTATCAAAACCATTTTCAATACCAAAATATTTAAAAGAGTTTATGGTATTTATTTAATTTTTAAAATATAACGGCTTGGTGATAAAGCCAAAGATCAGATAATACTCGCGGCGGCGGAATGGTCATTGTCAACGCGTATGTTAAAAAGAATCAAACATTTTGTCTTTTAGTAAAATGCTTCGTATAGAAAATATTCCTTTCAAATAAATGTAGAATTCATAGGGGTTTATACACCATATAATAGAAAGTTGTGTATAAAAAAAATATGCCTCAATAAATGGAGACTGAGACGAAGTCTCTTACAAATCTGGTATCCTTAGATTAAGGATAAATCAATTACATGATTATGTGTGACAAATATGAATACACCAAATATAAGTGGATATTACATGTAAAACAATCAAAGGTCATTCACACATAATCTTGGAAAAACAAAACCAATGACATAGATATTTAACTCAATGAAATGAGATTGAGTTATGATTTCCCATACAAGCTCGTAAAAATTTATCAATGAGATGATTATGTGTAAAAATAGTATATCAACACAATGGTTTGTTGAAATTACAAAATATATATTCCACACATAATCATGGCATAATAAAATCAATAAGTAGAGGTTTATCCCAAATAATTGAATGTGGGTTAAGAAGTTCCCTTATAGAAATTAGACAGCCTAACATCGTCACTTTAAAATTCTGAAAATGAGTTGATGAGAGAGAAAATGGTATCTCATCACTTGGACATAAAATTTAAATTAATAAGGATATAGAAGAACATATCTAAACATAATATTATGTGAATTAAATGACATAACAAATGAAGTCTTTTAAAAAGAGGATGTTGAAAAGTTCCCTTACTGACTTGGGTAACTTTCAAAACGTAGACCCCATGGAAGAAGGGTCATACATTGAAGATTTAAATACCCATAATTGAAATTATACTAAACAAATAGTATAATAATGGGAATTACATACAAAAATAAAAGTAAATGGTGGAAAACATAGCATAAATGTCACAGGAATAAAAGTGAGTTGAAAAATCACTTACGAAAACTCGGTAGCCTAACAGCGCCACTTAAAACTTCCAAAAATGGATTAATGAGATAAAATAGGCTATCTCATTATATGAACATAAAAAGTACAGTATGATTAATATAAAATAACAACCCCAAACATAAGAAAGATTAACTTAAAATAAATGACATAAAAGAGAGTGCTTAAAAAAGAAAGAGAGAGGTAGGATCCCTTACCTAAACTCTGAATTGTCTTGTTCATTCCATTATATTCCTGAAAAATAAAAATTGGTCATTTTATAATTGCTTAAGGACCTCATTTAATGATTATTATTAAGTTCATATCACATATTATAATGTTCTAATAATTGTTTAATAATGTTAGTTCATATCAGACGTTTTTACCGATGTTTGGTACATGAGTCAAAAATGAACTTGTTTGAAAATGATTTCCCATGTAGTAAATCATTTCCAGAATAGTATTAATGATTAAAATATCATATATATCCCGTAAATATTCATTTTATACTATTCCATAACATTAGGAGATAAAAAATGAAAAGCATCGTTCATGGAGATGGTAGGCCTTACGTACGCATGAACGCTACTTTCATTTTTTTGTCATATTAATGGAATTAAAACTAAATGAGATATATATATATTATAATACCAGAATGATATCCATAATTTAGATTTAATATTAGACATATATATCCATTATACATATGTACTTATAATAGTACATAACATTTGGAGATAAAAAATGAAATGTACCGTTCATGGAGACGGTAAGCCGTACGTACTCATGAACGCTACTTTCATTTCTTTGGCACATTAATGGAATTAAAAATAGATGAGAGATATATAAATATTATAATTAATGTATAATATGTATGTTACAGAGATCACATAATTTAATCAATTTCATTCTTTATACATTCCCTGTATTGCATGAACGAGTCACATCACTTGAGGGGGTGGTAGTCCACAATTCCTCAAAAGAAATTATCGCATTTTCACAACAAGAAAATAATAAAGGTATGTATTAATTATAAAATACCGAAGCATAGAGAGGAAATAAATATAATATATATATCATAAATAAATATAGTTCCATCATAATGGCCACCATGATAGGTGGTATGAGAAGATAGTACAATCATCGTTTCGTAAGGCAGTAATTCGCCATCCACGGAAACAGTATGTTAATTAACCATTAGACGGAGGTTTGTGTTAGTGTAGCCCGAATCCTACTCATAACATAATCCTAGTATATTTAAGATACTGGTTTTGTTACAAAATAAATAAATAAAAAGAGTTTATGGGGTTGGAGAAGCAAAATATAACAAAAGAACACTAAGGAAGACTTTACCATTAAATCGGGTAACTCTTTTTGATTTGAGCACAAAGGCTTCCTTGAAAAGAATTCTGCCCATAGTGAGGATTCTAGGAGTAAGAGAGGGATGTGGAGAGACAAAATTGACAGGGTTTGGCCGAGCCAATGTCTTGAGAGGTGTGGGTATGGGTCTAGAGGTGGCGGCCTTTTATAAGAGGAGAGGAGGGGCACTCTTGGAAAGTCTTGAAAAGTAACATTATTATAGAATGATTTTGGGATTTTAAAGGTCCCAAAATTATATATTTCACGGATAAGGTGATAATAGTTCTAAATAACTACATCCATTAGGTTTTTGACAAGTGTAGGTTTTATATTTTACATTATATTTTCATTTTTTTTAAATCGTTAAATAATGAGGTAATCGCTGCATCATCATGGTGTCATAAATAATTAAATTTATTTAATGTGTAAAAATTATAAAAAAATATCATGATGTAGGAAATCTTTTTATATTTTTAATGAATATTTATAGTCAAAAATATGTCTTTTATAATCCCATGTAAAAATTGTTATAGTAAAACAACACATGTTTTTGACATTTTGATTTTAACTTTAAATAAAAAGGTATTAATGTCATTTTCCTACCAATGTGGCTCCATGGGGTCCCCAAGTTGGCCCTTGTATTTTCATGGTCGGCCATGACTCATCGATTAATGGTAGAACATGTGTCGAGGTCATTTAATATTATTAAAACATTATTTTTACCTTAAATTACACTAATTACCTCTAATCGCGATTAAAACTTAAAAGCTACTATTCACAAAAAAAATTATTTTAATCCCATTGAACCACATTTTACATCCTAATGACAACCATGTATGTCGGATTTTCGAAATTCAAATCACAAAAGTGGAAAAGTTTCAATAAAACGAAAAATCTTTTTTCAAACTACCACTTAGTGGTTTCATTATTCATCAAAAATTGAGGTTTTTCAGAAAAATACCAAAAATTCACCCTAAGAAATATTTGATATTCCAAATTCAAAAATTATGTCTATTTTACAAAATTATATACATATAAGTTTCATTAATTAATTTAATAATTAATTCATGCTGTCAAAACAAATAGCATGTTTTTAAGAAACAATATATATTAAAAGATTGACACTAGTTTAAGTCCAATTTCAAAGTAAAATTAATTCAATGACCAACATTGGATTAAATGGTAAAAATATATTCTAATTTCACTTTAAAACAAATTTCAAAGATAATCTAATCATATATATAAATTATATTAAAAATATATTCTGAATTAAAATACATCATTTTTCACTATTCATTAAAAATGACCTTTATCGGAAAAATACCAAAAATTTACACAAAGTAAATATTGATGTTCCGATTATAAAGAAGAATTTTATTTTGTCAAATATAACAGATTAAATTATCAACAAGTGGAATTAAAAGAGGTTCTCCATCAAAAGACTGTTAATCGACCTTTTAAAGAATATTAGATTGTTTATGCTTAAAATTGGATTCATTTCCATTTTTAATCCTGTAACATTTATTGTAAAAAGTAAAAATATATAACAAAAATATATAATTATTTTTTAGTTAGTTCTATTGATTCCCGTCATTACAACGGCTAGGTGTTAACTAGCATTTAAAATAAAATTATTTTATTATTAGAGTGCAATGTAAGATTTCAAAGGAACTCGTTGTTGCCTATTGGGTAAGCCATCAAGCATAGAGTTCCCTTTATATTAATATTAACATCTCATTCACAAATAGGGATAAATATAAAAATGTCATATTATTTATTTACCTGGGGTGTTACATCCTTCCCCCCTTTTGGGAATTGCATCCTCACAATTTTAAAATTGGGCTTGGAAACCCCATTGAAAGTCCCACATCGAAACAAGAGTCGGTAAAACAATCACTTTAAAAGAAAGAAAGAGAAGTACAGAGGTCAACCAAGTTAACCCAAAATAAGATTCCATGTAGGAAAACATGGATATTGAAGAAAAAGAAAAGGGTCATGTTATGAGGGCGAGTGATAGAAAACATGTTTAGGTGAAAGTTAACCATAAGAAAATCACAATCATGTGGTGGGTTAAACTGTATTCGATTCCCCAGTAGGAAAATTTAATAGACAACATTTTTGATTTAAGATACTTTTCATTGAGGAATTTATTTTTGATCTTAAGGAAACATACTTACTTTTCATGTTGACTTTCAACTTTTACTATATTTCTTACACAATCTCATACTTTCCCCAAATGATGAGTATTTAGGAAGACTTGTTCACATTAAGAGTACTATAATCTGCTTATAAAGAATCACCTAATCCAAAAAAGAGAAATATATATTTCCCATGTATTTAGACCCTTACCAAAACCAAAATTGTTAGAACTACACCAGATAATCCAGAAAATGATAACCCTTTATAAAAAGAAAATCTATGCATAATATCCAAAATATGTCCAACAAAACCCAATGTTCAAAGAAGACCATTCGGAAAACAATTTTTCCATAAAAGTATTCAAATTAAACCAAAAAAATATTGAAACCAAAATATTTGAAGGATTTAATCACATAGCCTTCTAAGGTACAAATTAACACTTATCTCCAGATAACATCTATTTCTCTTAAAGTCCCATATTGAAAAGTAATTAACCTAATCACATAAACTCTATGATAGGTTAATAATTTACATAGATAACCCAAAATCAACTTACTCATAATTCATAAAATCATATAACTAAAAAGACTAAGTCATACTAACCAGGGACTTCACGTAGTCCAATTGTAGGTGATAAATACCAGTCGCACTTTGGTTGTGGGTTCGATTTCCGCAGCTCTTTCCGATGCGACGGGTTGTCACATGGTCTGTGTGTTGTCCTTTTTACAAACTATATAATTCTCAAAACAATAAAAAAAAAGAGATAAAATCATCAAAAATAATCATAACATAATTTAACCTCAATTTTATCTCGTGCCTTTCATTTCCCATCATAACATATATTGAACCATAATTACCTCAAAAGTAAGGATCATATAAACCCAAATGGTTCATTATAACTATGTCCACAAAAGAAAAGATAACTATTCCTTGAATAAAATTTTCATATATGAAACATCAAGGTTACAGATACTATAAAAAGTCTTCTAATGTAACCCCATCATCAAAAGAGACTTAATACATTTAAGAATTTCACCATAACTCTTGAAGCCCTTATATGTTGACTTCTTACTCATTCAAAATTATTCATGATCCATTAACCATTCCTTTCCAACTTATTCTATATTACTTCTTTCCTTCAAAAAAATCCTGAATGATATCTTAAGATTCCGAAATAGGAAAGGAAATGTAAATAAATAATCGATACCTTTGATTGGTCATTGTCAGATTCTTCATCCTCAATCGGAATGGCATTAGGTATTGGTAAACGAATATTAGTACGACCATGGTGATCCCATTCTTGAAAATTCTTATTAGGACATGTTTTTTCATAATGAACCTACACACCACATTTAAAACATTCAATTGATCCCTCAGAAAGAACTTCTTTCCCTTTCCTCGAGTCAACTGGATGCTTCCTTTTTCCATGACAGGTTTTTCCTTTATGACCTTCATTTCCACATCTATAGCATATTTATGTCCATTTGAATCCTTTTCCTAGGTGTTTCTTTCCACATCTTTGACACATAGGTTTTTGAACACACTTACCTTTAGGATTAATACCTGAAGTTCCGTAGGGATTTGTTTCTCGCATAAATGATTCCTTATAGAAATCACCATGGTTTAGGTGGTAAATCATGACTCCAGATAGTTGGTGGAGGATAAACACAAGAGTTCACATTGCAGCTCCCATATAAATCAGTTGCTCGCTCAGAAAATTGTCACAGTTTACTTCACATCCACTGTTACTTTGGTGCTTGCTAGATCCAGCCATTTACTAAAACCAAAAATGTCACGGTGATCATATCAGTAAAATCATAATATAATAATGAGGAAGATAAAAACTAATATATAGATATCCAATTTATCTCAATCTAATTCTAACTTTCAAAAAAAAACCATGACTCTATCTAATATACTAACCATTGTGGTTATACACAACTTGTCACTTATTCTTAAGCAACACTCTAGACTCTAAAGTTTTCTAAACTGACCTTTGATACAAACTATAAGGCCCCAGCCTTAAACCTTAATTAATAATGAATTAAATGAATAATTTACATTGAGGATCTTTTCAGGTTTAGTGTTTTAGAGAATTAGGACATAACTAGTACATCTCAAAGGATTAGAAAGTAGATACTTCTACTAAGTTTCCCTAAAATAAAAACTATTAAAAAGAAATATGTCTAGTTCCATGTTTTAGACAGCCTGACATTTCTATGATCCCATCCTTGACCCTATTCAACTTTATGTCCTGTGAAAAACATTTCAAGAAAAAAACTTGGGATGAGCATAAAAAGCTCAGTAAGGGATACAGAGAGAAGAAAAAATATTAGTTTTTCAAAACAACAAGTAAACCATGAATTCGTTATCAATGTAATAATTTTCACCTTTATGAAGTAGTATAAACTAGTCAATGAATAAAATATCATTACTTACCCTTTTGTAACCAAAATATTACCATAAAACCCATCTACATAACATATAACGGTAACCTGGAACATAAACATACTTAAATGGAATAACCATACGATCGACTTCCACACATATCACATAATGGAATAGCCATACAGTTGACTACCATACCCAATGCATTGGAGGTTATAACATAACCTTTCATCCTGGTATTCACAGCACCACCTGTCATATGGTTTATCACGTAACCACCCGTCAAATGTCCAACTACATTTATAAAATCATAACACATAAAAAACTATAAAGGAAAGAAAACATTTCCAAATTTCAAGAACAATGTATCACTTAAATATATTGACATAAAAAATGAATTATCAAAACCATTTTCAATACCAAAATACATAAATGTGTATATGGTATTTATTTACTTTTAAAAATATAACAGCTTGTTGAGGAATCCAAAGGTCAAATAGTACTCGTGGCGGCGGAAAGGTTATTTTCACCACATATGTTAAAAAGAAACATAATTTTTTGTCGTTTAGTAAAATGCTTCATATAGAAAATATTACTTTAGAATAAAAGTAGAAGTCAGAGGGGTTTATACACCGTATAAAAGAAAGTTGCGTATAAAACAAAATATGAATCAATGAAAGGAGACTGAGATGAAGTCACTTAAAAATCTGGTATCCTTAGATTAAGGATAAATCAATTACATGATTATGTGTGAAAAATATGAATACACCAAATATATGTGGATATTATGTGTAAAAAAATCAGATGTCATTCACATATAATCTTGGAAAAACAAATCCAATGACATAGATATTTAACTCAATGAAATGAGATTGAGTTTTGATTTCCCATACAAGTTCGTAAGAATTTATCAATTAGATGATTATGTGTAGAAATCATATATCCACAAAAAGGATTTTTGAAATTACACCATAGATATTCCACACATAATAATGGAATAATAAAATCAATAATTATAGGTTTAACCCAAAGAATTGAATGTGGGTCAAGAAGTTCCCTTACAGAAATCTGACAGCCTAACGACGTCACATTCAAATTCCGAAAATGAGTTGATGAGAGAGAAAATGGTATCTCATAACTAGGTCATAAAATTTACATCAATAATTATATATAATAACATATCCGAACTTATTAGTATCTGAAATAGAATACATAACAAAAGAAGTCTTTTAAAAAGAGGAGTTTGAAAGGTTCCCTTATCGACTTGGGTAACTTTCGAAACTTACACCCCATTGAAGAAGGGTCATACAATGAAGATTTCAATACCCAAAATTGAAATTATAATACAAAAATAGTATAATAATGGGATGTACATACACCAATCAAAGGAAATGGTGGTAGACGTAGCATAAATGTCACAGGAATAAAATTGAGATGAAAAATCCCTTACGAAAACTCGGCAGCCTAACAGCGCCACATAAAAAATCCAAAAAATGGTTTGATGAGATCAAATAGGTTTTCTCATCATATAAAAATAAAAATTACAGTATGAATAATATAAAATAACATCCCAAAACATAAGAAATATGAGCTTAAAAGAAATGACATAAAAGAGAGTTCTTAAAAAAGAAAGAGAGAGGCAGGATCCCTTACCTCAAGTCAGACTTGTCTTGTTCATTTATTTATATTCCTCAATAATAAAATTTGTTAAATTTATAGTTTTGTAAGAACCTCCTTTAAAGATTATTATTTAGTTAATATTACATATTATAATGCTATAATAATTCTTTAATAATGTTAGTTCATATCAGACGTTTTTGCCGATGTTTGGTACATGAGTCAAAAATGAACTTGTTGGAAAATGATTTCCCATGTATTAAATAATTTCTAGAATAGTATTAATGATTAAAATATCATATATATCCAATATATATTCATTTTATAATATTCCATAACATTTGGTGATAAAAAATGAAAAGCACCGTTCAAGGAGACGGTAGGTCGTACATACGCATGAAGACTACTTTCATTTTTTTGTGATCTTAATTGAATTAAAACTGAATGAGAGATATATATATTATAATTCCAGAATGATATCCATCATTTATATGTAAAATATGACATATATATCCATTATATATATGTAATTATAAAAGTACATATCATTTGGAGATAACAAATGAAATGTACCGTTCATGGAGACGGTAAGCCGTACGTACGCATGCACGCTACTTTCATTTCTTTTGTACATTAATGGAATTAAAAATAGATGAGAGATATATACATATTATAATTACAGAATAATATATATGTTATATAGATCACATAAGTTCATCAATTTCAATCTTTATACATTCCATGTATTTCATGAACGAGTCACATCACTTGAGGGGGCGGTAGTCCACACTTCCTCAAATGAAATTATCACATTTTCACAATATGAAAAGCATAAAGGTATGTATTAATTATAAAATACAGAAGCATAGAGAGGAAATAATTATAATATATATCATAAATAAATATAGTTCCATCATAATGGCCACCATGGGAGGTGGTATGAGAAGATAGAACAATCATCATTTCGTGAGACAGTAATTCGCCATCCACGGAAACAGTATGTTCTTCAACCATTAGACCGTGGTGTGTGTTAGTGTAGCTCGAATACTCCACATAAAAACATCCTATAATATTTAAAATAAATGTGTTGTTATAAATCAAATAAATAAAAAGTGTTTTTGGTGTTGGAGAAGAAAAATAAAACAAAAGAACACTAGGGAAGACTTTACCTTTAAATCGGGTAACTCTTTTTGATTTGAGCTCAAAGGATTCCTTGGAAAAAATTCTTCAAAAAGTGAGGATTCTAGAAGTAAAAGAGGGATGCAGAGAGACAAAATGGGCATGTTTTGGCCGAGCCAACGACATGAGAGGTGTGGGTAAGGTGGTAAAGGTGGGGGCCTTTTATAAGAGGAGAGGAGGGGCACTCTTGAAATGTCTTGAAAAGTAACATTATTATAAAATGAGTTTCAGATTTTAAAGGTCTCTCAATTAGTTATTTCGAGGATAAGGTGATAATAGTTCGAAATACATACATACAATATGTTTTTGACAAGTTTAGGTCTTAGATTTTACATTATTGTTTCACATTATTTAAATCCTTAAATAATGATGTAATCGCTGCATCCTCATGGTGTCATAAATAATTAAATTTATTTAATGTATAAAAATTATAAAACAAATATCATGAGGTAGGAAATCGTTTTATATTTCAAATGAATATTTATAGTAAAAAATATGACTTGCATAACCCCATGTAAATATTTTTTTAGTAAAACAACAAATGTTTGTGACATTTTAATTTTAACTTTAAATAAAAAGGTATTAATGTCATTTTCCTACCAAAGAGTCTCCATGGGGTCCCCAAGTTGACCCAATGATTTTCTTGGTCGGCCATTACTCGTCCAATAAGGGTAGGACATGTCAAGGTCATTTCATATTATTAAAACATTATTTTTAACTTATATTACACTAATTACCTCTAATCGCGATTAAAACATAAAAGATACTATTCACCAAAAAATTATTTTAATCCCATTGAACTAGTTTTTACATCCTAATTAGAACCATGTATGTTGGATTTTTTAAATTCAGATCACAGAAGTGGTAAAGTTTTATTTAAACGAAAAATCAGTTTTTAAACTACCACTTAGTGGTTTCACTATTCATCAAAAATTGACGTTTTCAGAAAAATATCAAAAATTCACCCTAAGCTATATTTGATATTCCAAATTCAAAAATGATCTCTATTTTACAAATGTATAATTTGCATTAATTAATTTAATAATTAATTCCCTCTATCAAAACAAATAGAGTGTTTTTAAGAAACAATATCTATTAAAAGATTGACACTAGTTTAATTCCAATTTGAACGTAAAATTAATTCAAATGAACAATATTGGATTTAATGGTAAAAATCTATTATAATTTAACTTTAAAACCAATTCAATAGATAATCTAATCATTTAAATAAATTAGATTAAAAAGTGGTTTTGAATTAAAATACAACATTTTTTACTATTCATTAAAAATTAATCTTTATCGAAAAATTACTAAATATTTACACAAAGTAAATTTTGATGTTCCGATTCTAAAGAAAAATTTTATTTTGTCAAATATAACACATAAAATAGTCAAAAAGTGGATTTAAAATAGGTTCACCATCAAAAGTCGGTAAATCGACCTTTTATAGAAAATTAGATTGTTTACGATTAAAATTGGATTCATTCATATTTTTAATACTCTAAAATTTATTGTAAGAAGTAAAAATATTTGAAAAACATATATAATCATTTTTTAGTTAGTTCTGTTCATTCTCATCATTACAACGGCTAGGTGTTAACTACCATTTAAAATAAAATTATTTAATTATTAGAGTGCAACATAAGATTTCAAAGGAACTTGTTGTTGCGTATTGGGTAAGACATCGAAAATAGTGTCCCCTTTAAATTAATATTAACATATTATTCACAAACAGGGATAAATATAAAAATGTTATATTCTTTATTTACCTGGGGTGTTACAGTCATCCTATCGAACATTTATCAAAAAACAAAATATCATTTTTTTAAATATATATAAATAAAAAATAATCTATTCATAGTTTGAATTATATAAATAGTTATTAAATATTAAATAATCAAAATATATAATTATATTATATTTAAATCTTATTTAAAAATTGTTATTTGAATAAATATTTACTTAATTTATGATACCATTTAATCCTAAATATAATTATTCCTCAGTCCTGATAACAATATGCATTACTATAATTAATTTCAAGTAAAATACAATCAAGATCAATGAAAATACATAGTTTTTGGATCTGTAAGATTCTTTCGCATTGGAATTAGAAGATCTTTCCAAAATCTCTAGATAACAATCTAGTATCATGTCACATCTATGTCATTATCCGATATGTTTGATATGCCTTTCATGGAATCTATGAAATAAATCGGTCATTACACCGTGGCTGGAAAATTTATTGCGATAACTATATTTCTGTCAGAGGATCAATGTATCAAAATCCATAAATATAGAAGGGACTCAACTTTACATAACATAACTATGTATAAGATATCATTTTTGATGCACTAAACATAGCCAAATTCATGTAAATATATGGAATCATTGTATTGGTTGATAAATGTAATTTCACATGTCATTAAATGAATAACTAAAAGTACTAATGTATATGCACCATTACCCACACTCATATACAAGAATATAGGATAACACCATCCTTCAAAATTATTATTTTTAGTTATATTCTCATATTCTATCATCATGGAGATTATTAAGTGTGAGAATCATAAGTTGAAGTCTAATATGGTTACAGGTACTCACTCCTATCCTCCGGTATATAATTTTCTACATAATATAATTTCATCCGTCTATTTGACTAGGTTTAAGAATACCATCAATAAATTTCAAGGTTATCATCATAATGGGGAAATTATACAGGTTTATCAAAAAGACATGTGATTTAGGAAAATATTTCATTAAATTCATAGAGAACCATCACAAATATGGAATAATTTGTTTTATTATTAATATAATATTCTATTATACACAAAATAAAATTTACAAATAGTTGTTATAGATAAACAAATCCAGCAATATTTTTATTAAAATTACATATCACATGTCATGTGGTTAAAACAATGATGGTTAGTTTATATTGGTGTATAAACATAATAATATGATAATAAAATCATTATTTATATACATTAATCAATCATGGATCGATTTGATGGAAATATTTCTCTTTTAAATAAATTGTATGATATAAAATTTTCAAAACCATTTCATAAATTAAACATCACAAGTTTATGGGTTAAAACCAATAAAACTAGTTTGAATTGGATAAAAAATTATGGTAATGAACTTAAAATCATTATTTATTAGAGTGAATAAAATAAACATTAATCAAATTCCAAAATTTCTCAATATTTTGAAAATAATATTTTTTTCCTTCATATTATTATTAATATTTTATAACACGTTAACCCGTTTGAAACTGAGAAAACAAGTTTGGATTACCATGGAAAAAAAATTAACGATCCAAATATCTTTAATTTTCTAAAAAAACTATTCAACAATATTATTTACATTATTCTTGATATGATCAAATGTAATATTAAACATTTCAATTATTATTAAAATTTCATATTGTTACTAATGTTGTAAAATACAAGTATATGACTTCATATTGATGTTAGAATTTGAGATAAAGATCCTCAATTTATTTTTGATTTATAAAAATAAATCACACATCAAATAGAAATCTGAATTTTCTAGTATGATGAAAATTGTGACTTTATATTTTACAAAAATATTAATTAAAGAAAAATCACAAATGTATCATTCATAAATATAAAAAAATATTAGATTAACCCAAACAGAGAGTCAATAAATATGATTTATTTATGATATTTCAAAATTAATCAAACATCAATATGATACCTGAATTGATCGACACGATCAAGGGTGTCATTTCTACTACATGTTGTTATTAAAGTAAAAAATCACTTAAGAGGGATAAAAATTGATAAAAAATGATTTTATTTCCTTGGATTCATAGAATAATGATCCTTGATACATTATTAATGAGTAGAACAATATAGCATGTTAATAGGATGCTCGAATTTATCGTTATGATCGAAAGCAAAATTACACCTTTATATTTTTATTAAAATGTAATGTCACCCAAATGTGTTCAAAAATGAGAAGAAAACCTTGGATTAAAATTAAAACATATGAAAATTATCCACATGTCATTTTTGGTCTATAGTAATCTATGAAGTATTATTCCAAATTTCAAATTTCTTAGTTTAATCTATTTTACTGTTTCACCATTGTAACCTTGTTAAAAATAAATTTCACAAATCAAAGGGTCAAAACCAAGAATACATGGTGGGTTTGTTTTATAAAAATATTCAAATTATACTTCATTAATTTTCTATCTATAGTAATAATTCGATAATCAATCGAATGATTGAACATTAAATGTTGTAACTTAAATTCCATTAATTGAAATGAACATCATAAAAAAATACATTATGAACGTTCATATGATCAACTTATCATTATAGGAGATCCCATGGGTGAAAACGTGGGAATGGTACCATGTTTTCATCCAATTACCCTAAAGATACAGTAATCCTCTATACAGGTAGCAGTAAGAACTCCCCGTTACAATTGACTGCACCACCATCATAAAATGACCACTAATATGATGTTCAAACTTGTATAGAAATAAAATATATCATACCAAACGTATGGAAATCTTACTTAGAATAATTTCTTTTATATTTGAGCCTTTCCAAATGAGGAACAGAAAATGGTGGTCTAAAATGAAATAGATCGACGACGCCCAAGCTCAACTAGTCTAAGATGATACTTGCCTTGCTGTGTTGGATGATATTATTGTAGGATAATTTATTAGTTCCAAGAATCAATAACATTTTTGATTCAATTCATGTCACATGTATTGAGGATGAATATCACTTAATAGGAAATTGATTAACTATATCCAAGGGGCGTTGCGAACAAAGGAATACTAAGGGTGAAGGAAGGATGAATGAGTATTGAATTATAACAATGTTGGACTGGCACGGTCAATAAGACATCAGATAATATTGATTCTCAATGGAGAATACCTAAAAATTGATGATGTTTATGATGAATAACTATAACAGAAGATATTGTTTTCATTAAATCCATTTGAGGGGTATATTATCTGAAAAAATGAGAATTACTAGGTAGGATATGGTCACTAATCCACACCTACATCTTGGTTAGTTGAATGATATGATGGTGAAACGATGGTGAAATATGAAAATATATGAGTAGTAGTCGATTATGTTTTTCCTGAAAGGATGTAGTTTGATTTTATTACCAAAAAGAACATAGTGTGGGACTCTATGATATCTCATGCACATGGTGTATGGTAAAAGTAGGATGATTCAAGAGGCTTAAAAAAATTCCTAGATGAATGGAACCATTCCCAACATGATCATTATGTCCTAGATTCCCCCAAGTGAAGTACAAATCCATATAGACACTTTTTTCTCAATTTTCATCCCAATATACTTTAGACACCATCTTTTGATCACATATTGAAATATCTTCAATTTTTTACGACCTCACCATTCCACTACCATAACATCACTTTATCTCACCCATCACAGTCAGAATCACACATCCCTTTATGGAGTAAACAGATCCATTTTAGGATAATTATTCACTTGTGAAGATATATTATAAGAATTTACGTTGAACACTATGAAAAAACACAAATAGACATAAATAAGTTGAGATGTTGATTTTAATGCTAACCCTCCATATGGTTGGTTTAAAAATAATGGAGAAAATAGTAAATATCTAGAATGAATACAAGAGTACAAAATACAATTAGTACCCAAAAATGAGTTACAATTAGAACATTAAAAAATTATTGGATATTCAACATGTAATATTTCTCCTTAGCCTCTCAAATAATAATATTTTGATATGAAATAACCCTCTAAAGATCAAAAATGAATATATGGTTTCATTGTAGAACCTAAAGTAAGTTGTTATGAAATACAATTTCTGATTCTCACTTTCATCCCACACTATGAAACCACAACTCCACATATATCATCAAAAGAATGATATCTCCCATATCTCATCTTTTATTAACATCCCATGTTAGTAATTTTTTAGGTGTGTGAGAGCCTCTATAATATAAAATATGTTGGGTTAAAAATTGAAAAAATATATGGTTAACAAATTTTACCATTTCTCTACCGGTAAGATTCAAAATTTCTAAACCACATTTAATATTTAAAAATTATATTGAAATTTAAAAACCCCTATTATTAACCTCAAATATATCTCTTTACATCTTATAAAATAATGATATATCTTCCAAAAATATAATTTTGAAATAAAACTAGTTGATATCACCCCAAACAATACCGTCTAGAAAAAATATGACATCACGCATTTTAACCTCTCAAATAGACATGATAATTCCAACTAAAATAGAAATCAAAATGTTGAAGTCCTCATCACATATATATTTTCAATTATCTACTATACAATATTGGAACCAAGAACTGGATCCCTAATAATAGTTATTACCACATAATCATGAGTACCTTCAGACACTAATAGATCAATATGCTGAAAATCCAACAATAATTATGTAACTATATTTCTCAGAATAAAGTTCCATTTGTCGCAAAAGGGAGAAAAAATGGATATTGAGAATAAAGAGTAGGGGAAACTATATATACAGGTTTTGGGATTTTTTTTCTATATTTTCTAAAAAAGGTATCAATTATCATCATATAGGTGAAGACAATTCTTGGGTTGATGGAATATCTCACGAATATATAAAATAAACATTCAACATGAAAAAAATGAACCGTCAATATAAAGATGATTTAAGTGAATTTTTTCTCTAATTCCATAAACAAATTGACCTCTATCTCGAGTCATATTTCGTTTGTCGAAATTACATTATATGTTATGGTTTGTGCTCTTGTTTGAGAATCTGCATTACCATACTTATTTGATTCTAGTGTAGCCACTGTTACTTGTTATTCTGATAATACAATGATAGTTTTGAAAAACATTTGATACTAGATACAAAAGGTGGTTATTTTTAGAAGAGAATGGGTCACATTATCTTTATTTTCACAGATCATCGAACAAATAAGTAGATACTTGAAATTAAAAAATCATAGAGGATGATCAAAATCTAGAGCAAAGATTCGTGATAAATAAATGGGCTCTGGTCTAACATGGTGGATTATTTGGAAGAATGAAAACATATAGACGGAGTTTAGGAAAAAAAAATTGAAGGCTCCTAAAACCAATACAATAATCATGATATACGAAGGAACAGATGATGTGTTACTACTGAGCATCGATATCTATATATGGCTGGCACTTTAGTTTTAGTGGACTCATTTTACTCCAATTCGGAGAAGGATTTCCAAAAAAATTATATTTAAGGAAATATTTTAGAGGTACATATTATTGATTATTAAAACATAAATGTTTTTGGGAAGGATGATGCACATATTTAAAAAACAATAACATATTTCTAGTTTTGACATATGTGAGGTATATCCCTAGACAATGAAGAAATATTATTTCTATTAGGAAGCATGATGATACGAGTTTTGGTACCACATTCACTGGTGGGGGATAAAATATTACTAAGGGATATATTTTTATAAATTATTGAGTAAGTAATGGAACCTTAAACAATATGGTTTATAATTGATTAAACATATATTAAGTAAAATGTTTTTTAGGGATTCAGAACTATAAAAATACAATGTAGGCCTCATATTTGAGAGGGGTATGAAGGTGAAAAAAAATAAAAGTAATCCTTATAATGATCAAGATGGAGGAATTTGGAATGTTTTTTGAATATATATTTTAAAATAAATATTTTTTTGTTTTTTAAAATGAGGTAGAAAATTGAGGGTTGATAAGATGATGTTGGTTTACACTGTTGTTTGAGGGACATTATTTGATCATTCCCTTATAGGTTCAAAATATAACAATACATTTAATGATGAATAGACAATGAAGGCATGGTTTTTATTTATAAAAATAATATATGATGTATTTAATGTGTTTTATAAGGAGAAACCCAAGGTGGATAATTATTTATGATCAAACATAACATGATTGATGTCTAAAAATGGCAGAGAGTATGAATGTAATTAGTTCAAGGAATTATATTCTAATGAAAAAATCTTGTGAGGAAAAACAGTTTGATGAAAATAATAATTAAATATTGTTGTTTATAGTATAAAAATTAAACTAAATTAATGTTCTAAAACTATTAGGATGCACTAACATTACTTATGACTTTCTAGAAAGAGATAGTAAACATGATAACATACCTCATCAAAAAGAGACTAAATATAAAATTGGGAGAATTTCTTCTAGACGAGCGCTAGTCATGAAATGATGTAAGGCTCTCTTATGTAAGATAATTTGTATGTTTGTATTATAAACAAATAATGTCTAGTTAAATGGATAAGCATGGTTATAAATCCAAATCTCATTTATGTTTTGGCTAATTCATGGAGTATTATAGTTATAACATATTGGAATATATGAATGAGATAATAATCATGAGCTATAACATGATATTTAATGAAGGATTCACATTCAAGGACCATCGTACAACTGAATTTCATTATGGGAATAAATAATTAGAGAACCAAGTGAAATTATAATGTTACATTGTACCAGAGTATGTGATGTTGCGACAAGTGTAGTCTACTCTTAATGCAGTGTTGAGGAGATATAAAATGATGAGGATTCCTAGGTTGAGTAATTCATCATCCTTATAGTATCTGTTATTGATATTTGGGGGAGATCTATATTCATTTGAATAGAAAATCTTTTTGAATGAGTGGAACATGTGGGAGATGGATATGATGGAGTATATTTCATCATCACATGATAACAATACATTGGAGTTAAAACCATTTCCATAAGAAATGAAGGTATTTCAAAATTATTCAGTATACCAACTCAAGGATTAACATGATTATTAGGGGAAGAATAAGGATAGATTAGTGGTGAAAGGTTTTCAACATATTGAATGTGTGTACTTTACTAAAATTTCGGCACATATAGTGAAGCTCAACTCCATACATAGGATTTTATGTATTCACTACAACAAATCATGTTATATTAATTATTACCGACCACTCGGATTTAGAAAAGTAGATATAAGGGGGTTCCAGTGTCACCACCATCCAAAAGAACTAATAAAACCTGACACACGTTAGTGTTTCTTTTAGATATGATAGTTGATGTTTTTTAACACTGATAAAGGGTTTCATTTATTAGTTCCATTTTAGAGATTATAAAATAAATATTTCATAAAAAATATATATCACTAAATATATTTATTTACTAGTATATAAATATATATATATAATAATAATACTATAATATATTTTTTAAAATATGATTTAAGTATTAAAAAGTATACATTTACACATAATAAAAAAGTTAATTCCTGAAAAATTACTTATAAAATTATGAAAATATTCAATAATTATTATTTTTCATATTATTATTGATTAATAGAAATTTTATTACAATTCAAAGGAATATAAGTTCAATAAATTAATGAATAATTTTGGATAAGTTGAAAATATTACTTTAACTTCAAGAAACTATAACTTTTATCCATCTGTTCATTTGTGCCCTATCTCATATCAAATCAGATACTGTGAAAATTTCTATGATATGTTGAACAGAGAGGAAACAAAATAGCATTATTTTGATGTTAAAAAGGCATGTATTTCCCCAAAAACATATTTTATTTGGGATGCCTTAATTTTTAATAATTTTATGGAATTTTATCCTCATTTAAGGATGTATTTTTGTCTTTTTTCAAGAGAGACTAAATCTAATCACATGACTCACAGTCGTATGGATACAATAGTTTATAATTTATCCATTCTACATATTATAGTGTTTTTATAATTAAATATATAAATATGGAAACATTTATATATAATGAATTATTTTTTAAAATAAAAATTTTAACAGAGTTACCTAAAAACATATTTTCAAATATATAAACAACATAGAAATAAATTAAATATATTTATTGAAATTTAGAAAAATATTAATTTTTTCCACGTCAAATGAATTAATATACATATACATATATATATTCCATTAATTTTCATATATCAATTTTTCTTATAAACATAAATATATATATTCATTTTCATACTATAATATATATAAATAAACACATATTGTAAATATATTTTTTAATATGCATAAAATATCAATGTGTACGTGCGTGTAAAAATGTGTTTTTATATGTACCTATGTGTGTGTCAATATAATATAAATACATCAATTATTAATTTATTTTATAAATACATCATTATCATTAATTGTATTATTTAAAACAAATTACAAATTTTAATTTCAATTACATTATAACAAATTTATATCTAAACATTAATTATATTTAATTATGTTTAAAATGTATAAGTAAATATACAATGCAAATACATTATTTTTGAATATATTTAAAAATAAATATGTAATAGAATTTTTTTTGTATAAATTATTTAATAAAAATGTATTATTTGTATATACAAATATAAATAGATAAGTCGTGAAATATTATACAAATCATGATAGTGTAATGGTAAAGGTGTTAGGCCTTGAATGTAGATGTCAGAAGTTTGATTCCATGTGTGAAAAAATATGAGGCATATGAAATTTGTTTATAAATGGGTTATAAAGGAATGATAAAGGGGTTGGGGTCGATTGAGTTAGTGGGATGAGAACACAGTGGGAAACATAGTTCTGGTTAATTGGTGTCATATAACTAATAAAATGTGGGTTGGATTGAATAATTTTTTTTTGAAAAAAATATTTTTTGAATTATATCATCACTAGAAAATGGAATTTATAAAGGAGGCCTTTATCAGAAATTTTATTTGTATAAGTAATGGACATGTGATTTTAAGGGCCCTTATCCCTTCAGTTATTTTTAGTGATGAATACCCCAATTTAAAGTTATATTAACATAGTCATTTGTAATAGTGATTCCTACAAGTCAAGTCTTACATCTTGAGAAGCTTGATGTATAGGGTACTTTTCTTCATGGTGATCAAGTGTAGTTCATCTGTATATTACATCTAATTAGATATGTTGATTCAGTGAAATAATTTTTGGCTTGTAAACTCTAGAAGAGATTATATGGGTTAAAAAATATTCTAATGTAGCTGGACAATTAGTTTGATTCATTCATGATAAAAAAATTATACAAATTATGCGGAATGGATCAATACAGATATAATAATTTACAATATGAGGTTATATACTAATATGAAAATTTGGGGAAACATAATTTACTTGAATTCAAAATATGAACCTCATTTATTAATGATTAATGTCTCCCCTCTTTTCTCAATTTCAAGGAATCACAACCTCATAAACTATGATGATTCAGGATACTAATTGTTGATGTGGTCCATCAATTTTTTTTCAGGGTTTATGAGTGAAAATATTCCAGAATGCAATCCCAAAATCAATAATTCACAATTGAAGTTATATATACTAAACATATATGGGAAATTTTACATGAAAGGAGAAATATGTATCTTACATATTATGTTAGAGAATATTGCTTCTACAAATGAGAACCATGTTTCCATGAATATAATTAAAAATGATTGAGTTCCACTATAATTTTTTATGAATTTTTATATAAATGTATTATGTTTCAGAAATATTATTATTAGATAAATTTATATTAGTATTTCATATTATAAATCTAATACTTATATGTTTCCAAATTAAATTTATGTAAACATATGATGTTTAGTACATGAATAATTTATATTGTAGTGTATGAATAAAAAAAATTTGTAAAATCATTTCATGTTTTTGCATACCGATTATTGAAAAAAATCAAAGGATATCAAATTGAAAAGTATATTTCATGTTTGTTGTAGAGTGGAAATTGTAATGAATAAATTGAGACCAAAAATTACTAATACATTAGAAAATTTTATCCGAGTTATCCCATTTGGAATAATTTATATCAAAAATTAGAAACTTACAACCATAAAATGTAATTAAATATAATTAAATAAAATTCATATGAAAAATTATTAATGGAATCTAAGAAAAAATTAAAAGTAGGTAGAACCTTCCTTCAACTTTTTAAAAAATATTTATTTACATTTAATAAAATTGGATTTTTGTTCTATTGGACGTTAATATTCAAAATACATAGTATTATTTTAAAAATTAAATAATATACTTTTAAAATATCTTCACAAAATCAATTGTTTTTGTTTAATTAATTTTAAAATAACTATTTTTAAAATATTAGATATAAAACATGGGAAGAAGTCTAATATAATAATAATAAGTATGATAATAATTTTAGAGAAACAATTTATGTAGTCATAAAATGTTATTTCATTTCGAGACTTAAACAATTTTTAATAGTTACTATTTCAGATAATGAGTTTCAATGATATTATAGAATAAGTAATAAATATAAAATTAAGGGAGAAACAATTCAAGATTGTTAATTTTTTTATGATAACTGAAATATGAATAAATATAATAATTACCTCAATATAGATACTAATAGCAAATATCATATAATTATTGTTATGAAATACTATTGGAATCAAATATGCGGTTGAAAGTGACGTTGATGTCAGATTAATATGTTTGGAAGATGATAGTGGGGTTCACCTAAAATTTCATACCATGACTATACAAATAATGAAATAATTATTTCATACTATATTAATATTAGACTATGATATGGTATAATTGAATCTAATGAATATGAAAAATCAATTATATGATCATTTGTCACATATAATGTCCACATATAGTTTGTAATGAATAAATAATTAGGATTTGAATGTTTCCATAAATGTATTTTCTAATTTTTACAGAACTTTCGTCCAATAAATGAATTTACTAATTATTTTAGAATCTATAATATATTTTTGGAAAATGATCTAATTTAATAAATAATAATGTATAAGATATTAGTGATAATAAACCGGAGAATAATATTTTCTAGAACTTATGAATAATTCATTTTGCAAGAACCAGTTTCATAACTATTGTTGCGATTGATAGCGATTTGTTATTCTAGATATTGCTCACTTGTTCATTGAATGAATCTTGGTGTGTGTTGTTTACAATTACATTTATAATAAGGATTTTTTTAATTCCTAGTAACAAACAGATACAGAACGTATTCATATAAATAATGACCAAATATGTAAAAATATGAACTTGTTAAAAAAATATGAACATGTATAAAAACTATTGTTACGAAAAAAAATTATATAAAAAATGAAAAAAACTATAAGCATGTATATTTAAACATAGAAAATTAATTTTATTATAAAAATGAATATTTGGGAAAAAATATGAAAAAACATGAACCCATTTGTTAAAAAATATCAACATATATGAAAACATTATTTTGAAGATAACAAAAAGGGGTAAAAATATGAAAAAAATTGTATAAAAAATCTTGTTTATATAATATTAATCAAATATAAACAAAGTGTATAGTTATTCAAAAAAATATAAAAAACAGTTATCGATATGAACAAAATAATATGTACATTTATAGGAAACAAATGACGACCTATTTATAAAAAAATGGAATAGTTGGAAAAAAAATATTAACCTATAAAAATATATCAACCTCTAAAAATAAAAAATCACAATTATATAACTATTAAAATGACCACTAAAATGTGAAACACCATGGGATTATTTAATCCCATAGGAATAAAAACTCATTCATTACCGAGATCCCTAAAAATATCCAGAAACCCCTCATGAACATCCCAAAATCAATCTAAACTATAATGTCCCATACTTTACAAACATGGTTATTAATTTATAATTGAAGAATACTTATTACAATATATAGGAAAACCATGATAGGACCGTATAGGTATAGTGCCTTTAGAAACTGGGAAACATAAACAACAGGTTCATAAATCATCTACACTGTCTTCGGTTTATTTCATCATATCTGGAGTCCCTTTTGGCATATCCAATGAGATATCAACCTTTACCCAATTAATTAGAGAGAGATATAGGTCCCACCCATCTCATAATTAAATCATTCTTATGTTTTCCACAAAAATCATAAATTATAGCATAACCTATGTAATAAAAGTGGGATTCTTAAACATCATGCCATCATAACATATAAGATAAGAGGACATCATAAAATTAATTCCATCATAAAATAATCAAATCAATGTAAATATTCGGATAGAAAAAGAACCCTATATTAACTAAGATGGAAAATAAGGTCGATAAAATACTTGAACTCCATTACTGAGGAAAATATCATTTCTACATCAAAAAACCAATTTTCCCTTCTAAACATGTCCTAAAATTTTAAACTAAAAGATGTTATTTAAAAATAAACTTGAAAACTTGTAAAGTAAGCTTCATGGAAATAATTTTCTACGAAATCATAAAAATCCGTTCATTCTGTATAAGTTAAAAAAACATTCTTCTCATACTTTGGCAGGAAAAGTCAAAAAGTATCTTGTAATAAAAACGAAAAAAAGATTCCTTTCATACCTTTTACTAAAAATTTACCAATAGGTAAAACTAGATTTCGAAAATTGTAGGAGAATAGAAATAATATTACATATTGAGGAAACATGGATGTGGATGATAAATATTCAATAGTAAATTCGGAAGTATAAACAATCTCAAATAAAAATGTGATTGTGAGATTTTTCCCTTACCATAGGTCTGATATGCTTTGTACGTGTCCAAAACTCCTGTATAATGATTTAAATAAAGTAATTGATTTATTACAGAATCGTATTAATTGTTATGATATCATATATGGTCATATTCTTATATTCTTATTAATAATATTTCATTGCAACTTGTTATTCTAGTGTTCATTGATTTATGTTCTTTTGCATGTTTTGTCAAATAAATTCTTATTATTATTTTTAGGTTGTAGATAAGTTATTTCTATAATGGTATTAGTGTAATATATATCATATTTATTCATTCAATTCATTTATATAATCATTATTCAATGAAGATCATGTTGAACGAGTCACATCATGTCGTGGAGACGGTAGGCCGTACGTACGCAAAAGTGATGATATTGTTCCCATGATTGTGGAGTTGTATTGAAGTGTATGTATACTATTTTAGAATCAATTTTACTTTAAAATAATCATATATTGTTATTATTTACACCATTATAACCATCCAAGAATTGAGGTGGTGGAAAGCATAGTACACCACGGTGTGGAGATGGTATTTCGTAACGTACGCACACACGGTGATTTAGTTTTCTGTAGGTTGGATTGAAGGTGAAATATGGTTGGTTCATATTTATAATAACATATCAGTATATTAGTTATACTGAGGATATTTATTTATCCTGAAACAAGAAACAAAAATGAAGTAGAAGAAGAAATGAATTTGAAAGAATCGGTAAAGGATATTACATCTTCTTCGAAACTCCTCTTTGAAACCTCCTCTTAGGATACTAAAATTGGTATTTGAATAAGACCAAGACATATAGTATGTTTCTAGGGAAGTTGAGATGGAAAATGGGTAGGGTATGGTAGTTGTTGAATGCTCAAAGTTGGGTAAAGTGGAGAGGGAGGAGGTTCCCTTTTACAAGGGAGGAGAGGGGAAACTTAGAAAAAACTTAAAATTTATTTTATAATAAAGTCATATTCGTCTTATTACAGCTGAAAATTGATTTATTTCAATGCTAAAGTAGGTATGGGTCGAAATACCTTCAACAAATATGTTTTAGACATGTAGAGATTCATATTTTAACCTTGTCTTTTAGATTTAACTCTAAGTTAAATAATTTAACTTTTATCGTGTCTTCTTGTTTTCATACACTATATGGTTAATAAACTTACTATAACAAACAAAAAAACCCCGAAGTGGTTCATTGTTATTATATATAGCCTTAACTAAGTCATTTGGCCGATCCTCATATTTTTAGAAATAGAATAACAATTAATAATATAATATTTGTTTTAAACGTTATTTTATGTCAATTTTGAATCTATTTGGTAATTGATTTTTATGAAAATAATAACAACATGATTAGTTCGAAAAAAGTTAATTAAATCAATAATAACATGTTAGTTTAACCGAGGAAAGTAGTGGAATTCATAAAAAGTCTCAAATTACATTTATTTTGGTATTTATAAAATCAAATATGTTTATGTTTCATTAATAAGGTAATTACTACATCATCATTGTGTCATAAATAAATTAAATTATATAATATCTAAAAACTATAAATAAAATAACATTATGTAGGAAATATTTGTTCATTATAATTAATATTTGTAGTTGAATATAAGTTATTTATAACCCTATATTAAAATGTTTTACTTATTAAACTGTGGTTTTAACTCTTTTAACACTTCTTAAAATAAAATAATAATAAGTGTCCTAATCTAATCCAATTAGACCTAAAGGGTAATAATTTATTCCTGATGTTTTTTTGGTCTAATTACTCTTATCCAATAGAATTATGACATGTGTTAGGGTAATAATAATATCATTTTTACCCTTAATTACCCTATTTACTTTTAACCGTGGTAATTAAAATTAAAAAGTTACTATTCACCAAAAATTATTTTTACCTTATTGAACCACATTTTAGTCCTTGATATTAATTGTGTCTCTTGGATTTTTGAAATTCAACTCACCGAAGGGGTAAAATTATGTTTTATATACAATTGCAAATGCTCCTAGGAGGTGGGTAAAAGACGGTGAAAAGTTCAATAAAATTTTTATATTTCTATCATTATTATAAAAGAACATCAATGAATTGAATTGAACTTATATAAGTATTTTGTATGTATTTTGAACAAAAATAAGTTTAAATAAAATAAATGATTATTTAAATAAAAATTCAGTTTTAACCAATAACTCAGTGTTTTCACTATTCATCATAAATTGAAAGTTTTCATAAAAATACCAAAATTTCTCCCTAGGCTAATTTTGATATTCTGAATCCAAAAATGAAGTCCATTTTGAAAGATAAAATATATTAAACTTCAAAAAGTGGGTATTACGATTCATAATGGCTAGATTATATAATATTTTAATAGAATATCATTATTTAGTGAAACTCGATATTGCGTACAACACACACTATCATGGAAGGTCGCGATTGTGTGTAAAGAAAGCCAAGCTAGTGTTGTGTGTAGTGAAACATTCCTTTTTTGTTGCGTAAAATAGAAGACATAAAAAAATATACTTCTCATAAACTATCAGGGTGTTACATTCTACCCCACTTAAAATGAATTTCGTCCTCGAAATTCGTCACATTGTAACAAATAGACGAGGATACTAGTCCCTCATCATATTCTCAAGCTCCCATGTAGCTTATTCTAATTGGTGGTTCCTCCATAAAACATTCACCAAGAGTGTTGTATTGTTCTGTAGAACTTTTTCACTACGATCTAGAATCTATATCGGTTGTTCTTCATAAGAAAGATCTTTCTCCAGCGGTACAACTTCTGAGCTTAGTAAATGTGAAGGATTGGGTATGTACTTTCTCAGGAGAGATGCATGGAACACATCATGAACTTGAGAGAGATTTGGTGGATGTTCTAATCAGTAATCTACCTTGAAAAAATGATCCAGTATTTCGAAAGGACCGATATACATATGGATCAACTTGCCCTTCTTTCTAGATCTCATTACTCTCGTCCACATAGATATTTGTAAAAACACGTTATCACCCACTTTAAAATCTAGGTATTTTCTTCGAATATCGGCATAACCTTTTTGTCGTCTCTGAGATGCTCTTATGTGTTGTTGAATAGATCTGACCTTTTCTTCCATCTTATCAACAAGATCAGGTCCTGATAGCATTCTTTCCCCAACTTCATATCAGCAAGTTGGAGTTCGGAATTTATTTCCATAGAGAGCTTGATAAGGAGCCATCTGAATACTAGAGTGAATGTTATTGTTATATGAAAATTCCACCAAAGGTAGGTGTTGATCCCAACCACCTTTGAAATCTATAGAGAAAGCTCTCAACATGTCTTCTAGAGTATGAATTCTTCTCTCCGACTGACTGTCTGTATGAGGTTGGTAAGCAGTGCTGAAACTCAACTATGTATCTAGATTAGGTTGAAGACTTCACCAAAACATTGAGGTAAACCTCGTATATTGATAATATATAATGGAAAGTGGTAATCCATTTATCTTACCACTTCCTTCACTTATATCATGGAAAGATGATCAAGAGAGAAATCATCTCTAATTGCAATGAAGTGTGCCGACTTTGTAAGACGATCAACTATAACCCAGATAACATTATTGCCTTTTGATGTTTTAGGATGTCTAGGGACAATGTCCATGGTGATGTTTTCCCATTTCCGTTATGGTATAAGTAATGGTTGTAACATCCCCTTATACTTCTGTCTCTCAACTCTATCTTACTGACAAACCATGCATCAAGAGACAAATTCAGCAACATCTCTTTTCATGTCATCCCTCTATAAGTACTCTTTCTGGTCCCTATACATCTTAATGCTTCCAGGATGAATAGAGAATGAAGAACTATTAGACTCATCTAGCAACTCCTTCTTTAATTCAAGGATGGGAGGAACACACAACTGATTCCTGAACCTTATTATCCCATCACAATCAAGGTCGAATTCGGGAACATTTCTCACATTCTTTTGTAACTCTACATCTTCTTTATGCGCCTCTTTAATCTTCACATGCATATCATTCATTTGAAACAGATAATATTTTCCCATATCCATTATAATTCCAAGATCAATCATTTGTAAATCCATAAATATTGGATATTTTGAGATCATCTTTGCGGATCAGTTAGCATGTCCTTGACGACTTAATGCATCTTCCATCTTGTTCGCATTCCCATGGTGATAATTAATTGAGGAGTCAGAGTCCTTAATCAACTCCTACCATATTATTTGGTGTATATTCATATCCTTTTGTGTGAAAATATACTTTAATATTTTATGATCTATATAAATATCACACCATTCACCATTAAGATAAGGCCTCCATATTTTTAATGAAAAGATTATTGCGTCCAACTCCAAATCATGAGTTTTGTAATTTTGCTCAGGGATTTTCAACTGTCGTGAGGCATAAGCTATCACCATATTATTTGGCATGAGAACACACCCCAATACCTTCTTGGATGCATCACTAAGATCACAAACCATTTCCCACTACATGGTAGTGTGAGCACAGTTGCACTGGATAACCTTCATTTTAACTCTTTGAAATTCACTTCACACTCCTCTGTCCAAACGAACTTAACACCTTTTCGATTCAACCTGGTGAGTGGATTAGATAACCTTGAAATATATTTAAAAACTTCGATAATATCCATTCATACCAAGAAAACTACGGATCTCAGTTACCGTTGTTGGTCTTGACCATCTTTCGATAACCTCTGTTTTTGATGGATCCATAGATATCCCCTCTTTTGAGATTATATGACCCAAAAATGAAACATTTTGAATCAAAAATTCAATCTCGGTAAATTTGGGATAAAACTTCTCCTTTATCAGATTATTTAATAAAATTATCAAGTGATCATTATGTTCATCCATGCTCATTGAAAATACAAGAATATCATCTATAAAATCTACCACAAACTGATCATGATAGTCTCTAAAGACTCTATTCATCAGATCAATGAAGATAACTGGTTCATTAGTAAGACCAAATGGCATCACTATATTTTCACAGTGTCCATACCATGTACGGAATGTCATCTTTGTTATATCCACCCTTTTGACCCTTAATTGATGATACCCTGAACGAAGATCAATCTTGGAAAAGTATTGAGCTCTACAATGTTGGTCAAATAAATCATCAATGCATGGGAGAGGATATTTTTTTATTGATAGTGATCTTGTTATGTTCTCAATAATCAATAAAGAGTGTCATTGATCCATCTTTCTTCATAACAAACAGAATAGGTGCTCCAAAAGGTGATGCACTAGGGATTATGAATCCTTTATCCAGATTCCCTTGGAGTTGTTTCTTCAATTCCTGCAACTCAATTGTGGCCATTCTATAAAGTGTCTTTGAAATAGGCATAGCACCCGGTATGAGTTCTATTGAAAACTCAACTTCCCGATTTGGTGGAAGACCTAGAAATTCCTCTAGAAAGACCTCATCGAACTCACATAAAATGGTTGTATTCTTATTCATGAGTTTCTCACCAACCATTGGAGATTAATAACCTTCATTTAGTTGATTCGAGACCCATAAGATGGAAGAAATTTCCATTGGAAGGTCATGTTCATCCTTGCATCGATAGATGATCATAGATTGATCTGGAATATGAAATGTGACTTCCCTTATTTGGAAATTGATATAAGATCATATAAATAAAGCCAATACATGCCACGAATTACATCAAATTCCATAATACGATGTATGATAAGATTTGCAGGAAGCACATTCCTACAAACTTCAATCAGAGAAGAATTGTAAGCTTTTGATTCGACTGTTGTTCCATTATGAGTTGTCACAGCTTACTCAACATTTAATTGTGGATGTAATATGGTGATACCCTTAGAAAATTAATCAGAAAAAAAAGAGTGGGTGGATCCAGAATCAAATAAAATATTTTCTACTTTAGAATGGATGGTAAGTGTACCTTTCACCACTTCGTTATCGTACTCCACATCGCCGATGGTAATTTCATGTGAATTTCCTTTTTCTTTGGCCTTAAGAGTTTGTTGACGTCGATCATCATCAACAACCCTTGGATTTGGGAATTGATTGGCATAATTCCGCATATCCTTTCACTTTAAACATTGAAGTGTTGGAGGTGCATTATATGTATCCCTTTCTTTGTTCGCATCTTTAGACATCTTCTTCTCATTATTTCGACATTCAATTTCCCGATTACCTTCTTTTCCACACTTAAAAAACTTTCTTGTCCCTTAAAGACAATTTTCTCCATGTTTCTTTCCACAATTTGAGCATAAAAAACTCATCTTCTATTCAGTGTGGTCTTTATATTTTCCATTGAATTCCATTTTCCTCTTCTTAGAAAACCCATATGACTTATGGTTTCTCCAATCTCCATCTCAACTATGAGAGAACATCGAACAATTTTATTGTAGCTATTGTAGTCTCTTATGGCTAATTCCCTTCCAAGACTTGGTTTTAAGCCACTAAAGAATCGATCGATTTTACTCTCAGGTTGGATAATAATTTTGGAAGCATACCTTGAAAGTCTTGTAAAATTTTCATCATATGTACCAATAGATTCATCATCCTTTTGATTCAATTCAAGATACTCTTTCTCCAACTTTTTTTGAAGAATACGAGTGAAGTACTTATTGAAGAATATGTTCTTGAACTCATCCCATTCCATGGACTCAATTTCACCTATTTGCCTCGTATTATTGATAAGATTCCACTATTTGATCAGCTTCACCTTCCAAATGATATGCTGCTAAGATGACTTTATCTTGATCAGAACATTGAAGAATGGAAAATATCTTTTCAGTGGTACTGATCCATTGTTTAGCCACTAATGGATTAAAAGACCCGCTGAATGAATGTGGACACTGCCTCATAAAGGATTAAAAAGAATGTTTCTCCTTCCATTGATCTTTTGGAAGTCCTCCATGATTCATATCATGAGAAAGTTGTGTGAGCAAGGCTACATGGTTTTGAATTACGGATCCCATAACGTTTGGGTTCTCTGGAAGACAATCATTGCATTGTCTGTCATATTCAGCATTAACACTGTTCCTTCGGGTTCCATCCATTGACTAAAACCAATAATCATAGTGTGAGAAACACTAATTACAAAATAAAGATTACATAATCAGTAATAAAATTTCACACATTAGGTCTTATCAAAGGTTATTCATGTCCATTTCTAAAACACTACGATTATGTTCTATTATTAGAGATATCCTTATGGTTATTACTAAGGTTTTCACATCCTAGTTTCCAAAGGTTGTCTATAATTTCCTCTGATACCAACTATAGTGACCCATACTTTACAAACACGGTTATTACTTCATAATTGAAGCATACTTATTAAAACATATAACAAAACCATGATAGGACCGTATAGGTATAGTGTCTTTAGAAACTGGGAAACATAAACAACTGGTTCATAAATCATCTACATTGTCTCCCATTTATTTCATCATATCGAGATTCCTTTTTGGCATATCCTACATAACACCCATCTTCCTAACCTGGGGAAAAGAAAACAAACAAAAGGGTGAGATAAAATTCTCAGTATGGGTAAATAAAAGAAATATCAATCATATCATATTCATAAGAACAAAACATTTTTAAAATCCTAACCTGCAAAAGATGTCATAATATCATAACATGGGATAAATCGTAATAGTGAAATGCAATCCCAATAATCATAACATAAAACATGAAAATTTAAGGAATACACCCATAATCATTGAAAATCATTTCATATAATTCAAGGCTCATTGCTAAGACGATCATAGTGGACAATGTCTATTACTGAACCGAGTTTACTCCTCGTTCCAGTCCTGTATCACTGAACCAGATTAACTTGTCATTCCAGCCATGTCTATCTCATGAGATATAAACCTTTACCCAATGAATTGGATGGAAATACATGTCCCACCCATCTCATAATGAAACCATTCTTATGTGTGCCACAAAAATCAGAAATCATAGCATAACTCATGTAATAAAAATGGGATTCTTAAACATCATGCATTCATAACATATATGATAAAATGACATCATAAAATTAATTCTATCATAAAATAATCAAATCAATGAAAAAATAGGGTTAAAAATATAACCATATATTACCGTAGATGGAAAATAATTTTGATAAAATACATGACCTCCATTCTTGAAGAAAATATCCTTTCTACTTCAAAAAACATTTTTCAATTCTTAACTTGCCATACAATTTTATACTAATATAATTTGATTAAAAATAAACATGAAAACTTGAAAATGAAGCTTCATGGAAATAATTTTCTATGAAATCATAAAAATCCATTCATGCCATATAAGTTAAAATACATTTTTCTCGTACCTTGGTCGGAAAAGTCAAAAAGTATCTCGTACTGAAAAGGAAAAAGGATTCGTTTCATATCATTTTCTAAAAATTTACCAATATAAAAAATTTTATTTAAACAATTGTTTGAGGATATAAATAATATTTCATATTGAGGAAAAGTGTATTTGGATGATAAATATGCCCCAGTAAATTCTGATGTATAAATAATCTCGGATAAAAATGAGATTGTGAGATTTTTCATTTACCTTAGGTCTGATATGCTTTGTACGTATCTGAACCTCCTGTATAATGATTTAATAATTAAATTGACTTATTGAAGAATCATATTCATTTTTATGATATCATATATGGTCATATTATTATATTCTTATTAGTAATATTCCATTCCAACTTGTTATTCGGGTGTTCATTGCTTTATGTTCTTATTCATGTTTTGTCAAATAAATTCTTATTCTTCTTTTTAGTTTATAGATAAATCATTTCCAGAATGGTATTAGTGTAATATATTTCATATTTGTTGATTCAATTCATTTATATAATCATTATTCAATTAAGATCTTGTAGAATGAGTCGCATCACGTTGTTGAACGGTACGCCGTACGTAAGAACGAGCGATGATATCGATTCCATGATCGTGGAATTGTATTGATGTTTATTTATACTATTTCATAATCAATATTAATTTACAATAATCATATATAGGTATTCTTTACACCATTATACCCATCCAATTATGGTGGAGGTTGAAAATAGATTAACCACGGCGTGGAGATGGTAATCCGTACGTACGCACGAGTAGTGATTTCGTTTTCCATAGGATGGATCGAATGTGAAATATGTTTTTTTTCATATTTATAATAACATATCAGTATATGAGTGATAATAATTTTATTACTTTTATGAAATAACAAAATAAGTGGAAGTAGAAGAATAAATGATTTTGAAAGAATCTGTAATGTATATTACCTCTTCATCGACATGCCTCTTTGAAACACTCTCTTAGGATACAGAAATTGGTCTTAAAGAATACTAGGACCTCTAGTATGTTGATAGGAAAGTTGAGAAGGGAAATTATCAGGGTTTGGCCGAGCATGAATGCTCACTGTTGTGTAAAGAGGAGAGGGAGGAGGTGCCCTTTTAATAGTGAGGAGAGGGGCACCTTAGAAAAAACATAAAATAATATTTTATAATAAAGTCATATTCGGTTTGAAATAGATCTAAATTGATTTATTTATAATAAAATGTGGGGATGGGTCGAAATCCTCTCAACCAATAGGTTTTATACAAGTTTAGGTTACTATTTTAACATTATAATTTAGATTTAACTCTAAGTTAAATAATTTAACTTATACCGTGTCCTCATGTTTTCTTAGACTATATGGTTAATAAACTTACTATAACATGCCAAAAATCCCCAAGGGGATCATTATTAATATATATAACCTAATCTTAGTCATTTTTTTTATCCTTAGATTTTTATAAATATAATAACAATTAATAATATCATATTTGTTTTAAAAACTATTTTATGTCAATTTTGAAACAATTTGATAATTGATTTTTGTGAAAAATAATAACAGCATTATTAGTTCAAAAAACGTTAATTAAATAAGTAATAACATGTCATATTAACCTATAAAATTATTGGAATTCATAAAAAGTCTCAAATTACATTTATTTGGTTATTTATAACATCAATTATGTTAATAATTCATTAATAATGTAATTACTTCATCATCATTGTGTAATAATTAAATTAAATCTTTTAATGTCTAAAAATTATTAATAAAATACCATTATGTAGGAAATATTTTTATCTTTCTAATTAATATTTATATACTTATTTATATTATGTATAACATTATATTAAAATGTTTTACTTGTTAAACATTGATTTTAACTCTTTTAACTATTTTTTAAATAAAATAATAATAAGTGTCCTAATCTATTCCATGTGGACCTAAAGGGCAATATTTTATTAATAAGTTTTTTTTGTCAAACTACACTTATAAAATAAAATTAGGACATGTGTTAGGGTAATAATAATAATATCATTTTTACCATTAATTACCCTACTTAATTTTAACCGTGCTAAATAAAAGTAAAAATATAGCATTCACCAAAAATTATTTTTATCTTATTGAACCATATTTTACTCCTTGATTTTAACCGTGTCTATCGGATTTTCTAAATTCAACTCACAAAAGAGTTATAATTAGGTTTTATGTACAATTGAAAATGCTCCTAGGAGGTGGGTAAAAGACGGTGAAATGTTCAATAAATATTTTATATGTCTAATATAATTATAAAATGACTCCATTGAATTACATTGAACTTATATAGGTATTATGTATCTATTTTGGCCTAAAATAAATTTAAATAAAATAAATTATTATTTAAATAAAAAGTCGTTTTAAACAATAACTAAGTGTTTTCACTATTTATAAAAAATTGAATGCTTTCTGAAAAATAAAAAAATTTCACCCTAGGCTAATTTCAATATTCCGAATCAAAAAATGAAGTCCATTTGGAAAGATAAAATTTATAAAATTTCAAAATGTTTGTATTACTATTCATAACGTCTAGTTTATATAATATTTTAATAGCATGTCGTTGTTTAGTGAAACTAGGTATTGCGTACAACACATGCTATCATGGAAAGTCATGATTGCATGTAAAGAAAGCCAAGATAGTGTTGTGTGTAGTGAAAGATTCCATTGATGTTGCATATAACATAAGACAAAAAAATATACTTCTCATAAACTATCATAGTGTTACACAAACCATATTATTGAAAAATATATAATAAAATAGTTAAATACATTTAAAAGGTGGTTGTATATTCTCACTCTCCTATTGATGATATTATTATTATCTAACCTCAAATAATTATTTTATCTATAATTCTGAGAAATATATTATTTTAAAATAGTATACAAAATATAGAATATCAATAAAATATCAAAACAAATCATTAGTAAAAAAACTCAAATCCTATATGAATAAAAATTTGTTTAGAGGATTTAATTTTTTTTAAAAAAAAATTAATTATATATTTGTTAACATACCTTAATAGTATACATCTTGATAAATAGGTTACTGAAACATTTAGCATGTATTTCGTTTTATTTTCATTTGTTTTTATGAATTTGAAAATCAATGAAAACAAATGTAAAAAGGAATTAGATATATACCAAAATGGTCAATAGAATCTACATTATTATGAAAATAAATTCATTTAAGATTATTTCTTTAGAAAAAAAAACCATTAAGAAAAGGAAATATAAGTTTTGGAATAATGGGTTATCATAGTGATATATCTGTAGAATATTAAATAAAAAATTTTTAATCATGGGTTACAGTAGTCATATGAAAGGACATGTATTTAATAAATATGTGGTAGAGTATGATAAACTATCCATCAAATTACGACTGATGAATCTTTATGTTATGATTCTAATATGTATCAAAAATATAGAGGAAATTTTTTGAGACATTATTTTATAAAGATTATCATTTTTCATATATTAAAATATTCTTATATATAGATGGGAATGTGAATTCTGTGAACAAAAAAATTGGATATTTATAAATCAACAACATACATTATAAATGAATGAACATTTTTACTTATTCTAGGGAATAATCAAGAATTCATTACATTATTTTTTGGTGGATGAAAAATAAAAAATACATATTTAAACATTAATGAAGCTTGTTTTTACACAACTATCATTTATATTTCTATTTGGAAAAATTGGAAGAAAAAATTAAATAATTATAGTCTCATGTTGATTTAGTGGTGCATATGTAGTTCCTTCTATAATATAAGTATATATGGAATTTTATTAAGAAGAAATGGAAAAATCTATAAAATAATCAAATTAAAATGTACTTATTTTAATTTCTAAAATACTATCACGTTAAAAATTTATAAAAACCACATGATGAGAATAGAATAAGAAAACATAACATAAAATTATGAAAATAATCTAAAAATATAATTGACATCATAATAGAAAAACATTTTTAGAATAAAGAGACATTTGTTAGAAGAAATGTATGGATAACTAAATAATATTCATCCAGATGAATGAATATGTAATGTAAAATTTAGTTTGAAGGAGATATGGAGATAAAATTTGAGGTATAGACAGAGGATGATTATGCAATCGGTGAAGGTAGTGGTGTAGGTTAGAGATATAGGAAATATGTGGTATTTTGATGAAAAATGAGAAATTTGTAAAGTCTATGTATTCTACTATTATAAGAGCATTGATAGACACTGGGATTAAAATCATGCATAGGTTTATGTTTGTAGGATTACTCATTGAATAAGAAATGATATCCTGAAAGGATAAGATGTATCTATATAGGTAAATGAATCTAAGGATTCAATGCTTTAGAGATCAGGTATTATTAATAAGGGACATGATGGAGGTAGAATTTGGGGGTCAGAATCACAGTTCTAGATTGTGGAGAATGTAGATTATGGGGAGGGATTAGGGGGTTATGACATAAGGTAGGAAAGAATAAGGGGTGTCACAAAGAATTAAGAACATGTGGAAGGATCTATGGGACAAAAATGGGGGGTGATGAGGAATGATGGGACACATGGATTCATAGGGGTAGACATGTGTAGCGAGAATTGATGTGAAAGAGACAGTTGGTAATAGATGCATATAAACAATTATAGATAACAGATGATTCTAAAAAGTAAATGTTAATATTTTTAAAAAATATAATTTATTTATAATAATATAATTATTCGAATATATAATTTAATTTTTTTAAAAAGTACATCATTAAAATAATCAGATTATTTAATTATATAATTAATTTAATTTACATAATTTTTATATAATTTTATAAATATATAATTTATTTTCATAAAATATATTCATTTTAAAGTATCCTGAATAAATAATGAAAAATAACTGATATAAATATTCAAATTAAATAATAAATAATAAATATTATTATAAATAAATATAAATCAATTAATATATAATTTATAATATTTAATATTATATTTAAAAATAATTTGAATATTTAATGTAAATGTTTTATAATTTTGAAATAAATAAATGGATTATTTAAAATTTGAGTAACTTGGATATTTTAAATTTTTCGAGTAAAATAATATTTTTTATTTTAAATATAAATTTTAATTTTATAGGCTTTGGATAAATTTGAATTTTTTAAATATTCACCATAGATCCCATGTTAGCCTATTTCCATGGTAACATTTCATTATTTATTAATTCATCTCCTTCATTTCATTTCTGAATGTTAATAAATAGGAAAATGTAATTTTTATTGTATATATGTTCTCCAAATAATATCTTCAGATTTTTGTATTTTGTTACGATTTCCAATATCAAATTAAATTAAATTATTTATTATAATTTATTTTATATACCTAAAATGAATATACACAATAAATAAATAACAAATTATATTTCCTCTTTGGAATTTATTTAGTCAAATAATTTAACAATTACTAAAAATCCAATTCAAATAATTTTTTTAAAATTATAATCCTTTTTATAAAAATTTATATCTCTTTTAATATCCATTTATCAACTCAATATTATTTTATACTGAAATACATATTCAACTACATTAAAAAATTAGTAGTATTTTCACTCATGCATTTGCAGGACCAAGTTTATATTATATTAATATTTTTTATTCATAAAAAATATATATTTATATATATATAATCTTAATATACAAAATAATTAAATAAAAATGGATTCTTCATATTAAAATTTTGTGTAATAATATCGATATTTTTGATGATCATACCTTATTTTAATAAAAAAATTTATAAAAATTCAAACATATTTATTTTTCATTTTATTCTTATTGACATTGGAAGCAATTTTTCATTGACCAATTTTATTGAAGCACATGAATCTTAATCAAAAACACTATCATGTTCTAGTTAATATTTTTCATCATATCCTTAAATAAAATTTATATTGTAAAATATAATGTGATCCATAAGAATATGTAATAACATAAGCATAACAAAATATTTTTCAATAGTTTTGTATGATAATTCGAATCATATAGACATTAAATATTTAACGGAAAAAAGAACAATGAATGCAATATTTTTCCATGCGTAATTATATTATTGAATAAGAATAAGCTATATAAATATTATATTTGGTTAGTTTTGATTATTTTTATGATATTATTTTTTATAAACATTTTTATCAACCAAAATGTAATAAGTATGCACATTTTAGAAGAATATACACTAATAAAGACAAACATGGTTCTTTATGCATATTCTTCTCCTTGTAAGACTATATTGAAATATTTTCTATAATAATATTAATAACCAAGCATAATTTTTTTGAATTAATATTTGTAGATTACAACATATAAAAACATGTATTTATTATTATATTTTTAGAAAATTTATCTTAAGCATGAGTAAATGAAAATCATAAGAATGCGAATAATCAAAATAATATTGAAAAATTGAATGTATTAAAGGGTATCTATAAACATAATAATTATAAGAATATAGAATGACAGATTGAAATTCTGTAGTTATTTCATCATTTAAGTAATATAGTTTTCAGATAACCATAATCTAAAGAAACTATATTTGTTAGGCTATATAAATTACTATATTTGAAATTTTGTACATATTAAAATATATTTATATTCCTATATATAAGAATAAGAAAAATAATACTTTTAATAATTATAATAAAAATACTCTCTATCAAATTCATAATGCGTATGTATATCATTTCATTTCTTATATGTGGAAAATATTCTTTATAGACATAATATAAGAATATGCTATGACATGGGAAAATAATAACATAAAATATATACATTAAAATTCCTAAAATATCTTTAAAATTGGATTTTAAATAAATCTAAAACAAATTTCTACATATTAATTCATGATGATATTAAATAAATCATAATCATAAATAACAATAATATAAAAAATGAATTAATATTTTTCATTAATTGGAATATCATAAATATAGATACATATAAGTCATACCTGGAAGGAAAAATGATAACCAATATTGTCGGACATCATTTAATTTTTAGTGGATGTATATTAAAATGTATATTTAAAATAATTGTCAAATAATGTGGAAAAATCTATACAAATAAACATATTTCTAGTTATAGTGTAATATTCATTATATAAATATTAATGAATAATATCCAATAATAATGAAAATTTTAATATAGTAACCATTATTCAATATTTTAATTTAATTCAAATAAAAAAATATTTTTCATTATTATTTAATGTTATGTTCCATATTAAAAATAATCCATTTTTAAAATGGATTCTATAATTAAACCATTATGAATAATTCATAAATCCAATATAAATTTTTGGATTCTGAAAAAATAGTTGGATAAAATACTAATTTCCATCTATTTGGACAATTTTTAATGTATATGATTTTGGGTGTAAGAAAAGTAATTTTACAATATTGTTTTCTATTGTTTGTAAAAAATGATAAATCGATTGTAATTGTAATTTATATTTGAATGTATGATTATACATTAATGATATATATTTAAAAAATATCAGATGTTTGTTGGACAACTTTTGATGCATGCCTTATGATGGAAACAGTGAGAAAAGGTGTTACCAATCGTGTTCAGTTTTGGTTGCAAACAAATATTTAGCTAATAGATGGTGAAGTAACAATACATTCATTATAAAATCATAAAATACTACAAGGGATCTATCAATGATTGGAAATCATTATATATATGGTTTGGATAAAATAAGATGATTGTGAATCATAATGGTTGGTGTTTCCAAAGAATACTTTTATGGTGGTTAGCATTTTCTAGTGCTTGCCAAAAAATTTGGCATAAAAATTGGTAGTCTATTTTTTTTAAAATAAGGATTTCTACGAAGCATAGTTCACAAACCGTGAAATACAACTCATCGATAGAATATTTTGAATGATGGATGGCGTTGAGAATTCAATAATGGAATTATTCTTCAAAATACCTCAATAAAGACCATAAAGGGCAATATGTGTACAATGTAAGGAAATGGTTAGCTGGAGGTTCAAGATTCGTTGGAAGATTATACTATGTTAGAGGCATGCCATTCATGGATGAGAGGCCATGAAGGTTCTACCACATTAAAATTTTGTGGAAATCAGATATGAAAAATTTTGACTGTTATTTCCCTCAATAAATGACCATAATCACATCATTATGTTAGAAATATTTTCATTAGAAAACATCTTCACATTGAGTTAGAATGAGGTGATGTTTGAAGAGTATACAAAAGAGGATTTAACTGAGTAATGAAATCATGGATATTAGTTTCCACCAAGGAGGAACTAGTTCACATGGGATAATTTCTGCAAAGGAGATTGTCTGTAGAGATAGATTATGAAAGTGGTTTTTGGGGTTTGATAATATAAAAAGTAAAAAGGTCACGAGGGATTGGTGGATCATGAAAGAGAGTTCATATTTTAATAAGGGGTGTTCTGTGATTTATCAGAAGTACCTAGGTAATTTTCCATCTTCCTAGTATAGAAAAGGTACAAAACAAATAAGTTGTTCATGATAAACTCATTCCATGTGGTACAACCATGTTCAAAGAAGATACATGTAGTCTATGCAGGAAGTAGAAATTCTCATAGAGGGATGAATGATGATCCTACAAGCTTCCGGGTATAGAAGAGGTGAATTGTTTTGAAATATCAAACTCATGAATGATGACCCTGAAGAACCATTAAATTTTATGACATCATTTTGTGTTAGAAGAAGTAGAAAAACAATTGGATTATTATCAATGTGATACATGAGTGTAAGTTCATATCCTACTTGTTGTATTCCACAAAAGACATTTATTTTCTAGTGGATTGTTTGTAATATAATTATTTCAAAACCATAACAAGTGTGTAGCTTCACTCGATGAGTAGTGAACTCTATAAATTACTATGTTCTTATAGATGTAGGTTTTAATTGTGATTATAAAGTAATTAAATCATTAATAAGAGCTGAAGGTTGTTTCAAAATTAGGGAAACCAGAAAAATATAAATGATTTCACACCTCCCACTCTGAGTTCTACTTGAATCCGGACAAGGAAACGTCAATAAAAATTTTGAAAATTATGAATGGGATGTATATTTTAGTTTATAAATTGGTAACTATCTGTTGTTTAATATGAATATATTTTTTTCTAAAAATATATTTCGATTAGAAAAAAATTATGGCAAATAGAAGGGGAAATTAATACTAAAATAAATACAAAATTATTTGAGTTTTTCTAAATTAAAAATCATATCTCTCATAACCAAATTCATCCTCATTAAACCCATTTCTATTTTATCAATCCAATAAAATTTCCACTGAACCATAAAACATTATTTTTGTGAAAATAAAATTTTGTTTCATTATATTTTGAAAAAACCTAAAACAAATTGTAATCAGGATTCATGTATCTCTCCCAATAACAACACAATTATTCCTCTTTCTAAATATATGTTTCAAATTTATTTGAAAAATATATTGAAATACCTGGTTGTATTGAACAATATCAAATTTAACAGGTTTGAAAAAAAACCATCAACTTGATCCTATTTGGAGAAAATATTGAGGTAAACTAACCCATAGTTGGTCGATTATTAAAATTGAAAAATGGAAGGTTTCTAATGCAAATAATGTATGGTTGAGTTTCGTCTTATTATGGTGTAGACTTTAGGTTCCATTTTAAATTAACCTAGACGTTCCATAATACTAAAAAATTCATCAAAACAACTATGTTAACAATTTTAAAAAATAATAATAATGATAATGGTGAGAAATATGTCAAGTAAAAAAATTAAACAAAAATTAAAAGGGATGGATAAGATTTTATATAATAATAGAAAAATAATTTCTTTAACAGAAGAATTACCATTTATTTACTTATAGATTTCCATAACCAAAGTTTCACACAAAAAAATATCATCTAGAACACTAGATCCTCAAATCCCTCCATTACTCATATTATTTGGCATTTAATTCAATCAAGTCCATTAACCGATTAATGTTATATGAATAATTCTTCAGTGAATGAGTATTTTAGAGAAATGATATATAAAATATTTATATCAAAAATCATAATTGAGATGTTTCACTATAATGTTTTCTATAATTGAGGGAGTTGTGTCTCATCATCCAATGAATATTTACTACCATGAAATATAGATTAACAAACCTGTTTATATCCACTAGTTCCCCAATTATTGAATCTATATCAAGCCCGAATATATTCCACTTTTCAATAGAAATATACAATTAAATGATTTATACATATTATAATTGATATAATAAATGCAAACTACCATATAGTTTCATAATGAGAGTATTATTTTTTTGGATCCCAACCCATAGAAAGAAGATCCAAAAAATAACCACACCATGCAAAAGAATCCTTATGATTTTGCAAGGACCAAATCAATGTAGGGATCAATAGAAAAATAGGCCACCAAATAAGATATATCTCTAGTAAATATAAATCAATTCAATATATAATATATTACAGCCTAACTAAAATAAATAAACATAAAATGGAAAATTATTTGAGATTTGTTATTTATTTAAATTGTTATATTTTAATATTATTTATTGAGATTCATATTAATTTTTTTTAAAAAAATTGATTATTACATTCATCCATTATTATAACCATATTGAAATAATTTAATACTCAATTTTTAAGGAAATTAAATAAACACCACTTATTTCTATATACTATCTATCAAGAATGATAAATGATGTATATAATAATGAATAACTAATGAAATATATATAACAATTAACACAATGAAAACATTGATACATAAATATTGTAGCACATAAAACTTTTGATAAAAGGGAATGTAAAATAGTACTTTTATTTTTTTGGAAATTATTTTATGAATGGTTTAAATTTTGGATTAAAAATAAATTTTATTTTATATTGAAAAAAAAAATTCAAGTCGTTTTTATCATACAAAAATTAATTGATCAAAATTTATAGTTGAATAATGCATGGTATAATAATATTTAATTTGTATAAGAATATTGACACATAAAATATAATATATAATTTTAAAATATAGATTTTGTAAATAATATAGGATTTAATAATATTAAAACATGGGTATTATTAATAACTATAGTAGTAGATTTGTCTTAGTAGAAAGTATACATATTTACTATATTTTTTTTCATTATAAAAAATATATAGTAAAATCCCAAAAAAAAATTGACATCATTCACAAATTTAGATTAGTGTAAATTCATAATAAAATTATTGAAATAAGTTGAATTGTAAAAAATGTAAGAAGAGAAAAGTCAAATTTCAATGAAATCAATGTAACGTTTAGTGGGAAATAATTATTTTATTAACATAAAAACATATGTGTGTTTCATATATGATGATATGTATTTTTTACATATAGTTTGTCCAATATGTAACCCTAAAAGAAAAATTTTAAAATTTTAGTATATAATATAAAAATATATTTATTTTTTATCATGTTTGATGACAATAGTTTAATTGAAAACTGAACGGAATATAGAAGTTACTTTCTAATATGAAAATGTTATGAATATGTTAAATAAATTTCAATATCATAATAATAATAAATGATTTAAATATAAATTTTTTTAACTTAATAAATTAATTAAACATAATACAATGGATAATAAATGATTTATTTATAAAAATGGATAGGATTTTTAAGAAATTGGAAATGGAAATTATATAATTTGTGAACAATATAAAATAACTTTTTTTTATTTTACAAGAAAATTTAAAAATAATGAGAGGTTAAATAAAAATCCTTTTTTGTTGCCCACTCTCAATATATGTTATGGATCCAAAAAAATGTACCATTTCATAGAATTGGTGATTCATGATTTTGGAAGTCTATAAAAATATTAAAATGTCATCATGTTAATTCATATCACTATAAAAAAGTAAAATTGTATTAATGTTGAAATATTATATAATTATTAAAATAAAAAATAAAAAATTCAAATATAATTTCAATGGAAATGATTTGATTAGGAGTATTGACATATAATGAAATAAAGATAATAAAAAAATTAGTCTTATAGATTATGATCACCATAGTGAATATGCTATGTATTTATGTCTATTTTAAAAAGCTTCCCCTTGTACATGACAATAAAATTTGGAGTATAAAATCAATAAAAAATCCAAACCACATTTTGAATGAATTTACAAAAACTGTGTAAACATTTCCTAGAATGTGCATTGTCAATAAAATTTCACAAACATATAAATTTTTAGAACTTTTTCACATAATGATATTGAAGAATATCTTGGATACTAATATAAGAATTCAGATAAATAAATTAAAAAAATACAATTAAATGTGAAAATATTTAATGTGATCATATGTAATATATATATATATATATTGGATTTTAAAAATTAAAAATTATTTCTCATTAAAAAAAAATGATATTTAGTTAAAAAACATGGAACATGTTGATATTGGTAGGACACAAATATAAATGTATTAAACATAAGATTGTTTACCAAAACACTAATAAATAAGAAATATTTATTGTTAAACATGTTGATATTTGATATTAATCATTATATTATATAATATAAAATATTTATAGTACCTGGAATTAAATAAAATAATATTTAATGAAAATTAATTGAATAATTAAATTAAAAAAATAAAAAAAATGGCGAGGTAATTAAAAATTACACATAATTTATGGAAAATTGATCGGAAAAAATATCATTACAAATATTTTCGATTAAAAAAATCCATGAGTATGTTTCTACGATGACTGATTTTATCATTATTTTAATATTTGATAAGAAATCTATACACATGTTCTTAAAATCCTGTTTAAATTTTTTAGAACATGCATTAATGGGGAATAATTTACTATATGGTTTGAAAATTAGATACCAAAAAATCATATGTAACTAAAAGTCAAACAATAATATTTTATAATATGATAAAATATTAAAATAAAGACCATTTAATTGGAATTTGGATTCCAATATTTCCACAAAATTTTAGTAATAAATTATTACACATAAAATAAATATATTAATTGATTAAATTTAAAAAATGAATTTCCAAAAACAGACAGTTACCATAGGTTTCACTACTACAGAAGAAGTATTTTTAAGGTAATTTTAGTGAATGTTGATTTTTTATCAAACCCATGCATGAACGATGTTTTAATAAAAATAAAAATAAAATAATATATATATATATATATTTGTAGAAACAGTTTTAGATGATTGATAAAATAAGTATTAATTCCTAAAATATTGATTAATGGCATGTTGATAATACATATGGTGGAAAATAAAGAATAAAAATGCAAAAAAAATATTAATTTAAAAATATAGAGAGTTAATATTATAACAATATAAATTGAATCTACACAATAAAGAAATTTAAAATGGTGAACATTTAGAGATCTAATACATAAAAAATAAACAAATATTATATTTAAATAAAATAAATTTATTGAACATATAGGCTAAAATAAATTTAATGATATTTCTTTTTGAGAAGATAATTGGTTCTTATGTTTTACCCCATCATATCTGAAATCAAAAAAAATTTAATTAGTTATAATTCAAACATACATTTTGAAAACTCTATTAAAATTCTAATAAAGTCATGTTTAGAGAATTAATTCTTGATTGGTTAGAGAAAAATAATATTCAAAAATATCATTGGGGTTTTATTAGAACTATAAGAGAGTTGTACAAAAAATGTAGGAACTCGAAGTGAAACTATAATGAATGAATATACAGATAGATTAATATTAATGTACTGAAAATATGATACAAGTAATTTAGTATAAATTAAAAAAAAATTTGCTAGTGGTATTCTGACAAACTGAATGTGATAATTTTAGAATACAAATGAATTGGAACAAACATTTAAAACACCAGTAATGAATGGTAATTGAATCATAATAGTGTCCATGTGTTGTATAATTGTGTAGAGAACCATACTAATTAATGTGCTATAATTTTGGTGGGTCATGAAAAAACAACATATTCTCACCAATGATGAAATTTGAGGTGGGTTTTTTGACTTCTAAATCTGGAATGATGCTTGCTAACTTCTCTTCGGTAAAATATACATATAAAAACATAAATATTATGGAAGTTAACATATCTTTTGTAAATTATAATCTTGAATTCATAACTAATTTACAATTTATTAGTTATTTTTTTATATTATTATAATTTTTTACAGGTTTTTAGGTGCAGTATCAGTTTTATTTTTTAGATTCATAAGTAATATGTTGGATTACATGTGGTGATAAAGAACTGGATCGTAATGGATTTCTAGTCATCAAGGATTTTGGGCAATTATTTGTCATGACCTTCCTTCTACAACATGAGAGAAGGGGTATCAGTATTACAAGTCTTTACTTCCTCATAATGAAGGAGAGATAATGACCCATGAGTCTCACCTCTAGTAAGAATTGGGATGGTGAACAACAACATGGGTATAGAAATCTCACAATCTGGGAGGATTACCATTTTAATAGTAACCATGATCTAAAATTAATATTTATCAACCTCAAACAACTCCATGAAAAAATATATATAAATAAGACAAAATACATCCCATATTCTAGTATATAGTAAAATTTATATAAACAAAAAGAAAACTAAAAAGTCTGTACCAAAATAAAACTTATATGAATCCCACAAACCGTCCCAAAATCCATTATTGTGAGGTCATACATGGTCCATGTATTCTCCCTGGAAACCGAAAAACAATTTTATAGATGTAGGGTGAGCATGCAGGTATACTCAGTATGAAAATCCAATGTCACCCATGCACATCTAGGAGAAGCATACAAATGCCCCTGTGGGAAAAATGTAGAAACCCAAAAGCACCTAACACATTATACTATACACCCAAAACTAGCTAAAGAATGATCACCAAATAACAGATGTAAATTATAGACAAATAGTAACGACATCAATATTTGGGTACCCTGAACCACTTCTCACTAGTTAACTACTCATTACTAATAGTGAAAATAATGACGCTACCACACACTTCTAGAAGAACAACTATCAAAACATTCTCACACACACTTAGACCACATTCGACATACTTCCAACAAACACCCTGGCTAAAACCATAGAACATCTATCCCGCATACACTTGGGCCACAAAACCACAACCTCATCCCAACCATGCTTGGGAAGGTTTAACATATCTCATCTCAAAGGCACCTAGGAAGCACACCATTCATGTAGAGACATAGGCCCCACAACCACAACACATCCTACCCAAAAGAGTATTGGGACACTAATAACTAGAAGTGGGTGCATAGAAGATTCAATAACCATCCTTTCATCCTCCCACCGATATTTGGGGAAGGGAAACTATCCCCCATTATAATGGGGTTTTTTGGAACATTGTACTCAACAAGGGTGGGTAGCATATTGAAATCAAAAGGAACGACGTTTATATATATATATATACCTAGCACTAATCCCATCCTATGGATTTCCAAAAATAACAACTAGAGTACACAAAACAACCTTTGTTTCTATCTCTAAATTAACAACCACACAAATAGATATAATCCAGAATCATAACCCCTGATCAATTCCATTAACCAACTACCATTATTTATTCAACAAACAATATATTTATTGTATCCAAACATAAGAAATTACCATACACTGTAATGTTATAAGGTGAAGAAACCATACCAACCATTACCAAATCCATATAAGGAATGAGGGTCGAAGGTAAAATAATCCATTATAACACCAATTCATAAAATAATGATCATTTGAAACCCTAGGAAAAATACTCCTGCAAGGAAACACCATCATTATTCAAAATCAACCCTACTAAACAATCCCCAAAGACCCACTATACAAATTTCATACCATTAAAAAACTAACTTATATTATAGTGCCACTGCATGCTCCCCACTCTTGAACAATTTTTTAACAAATACCACCATAAATATTATAATTCTTATTGCCCATATCATCCTCTCAATATTTAATCCCTCCCAACACAACTCATCACAACCCCACTTGGTAGCCTTGATTCATAACAACACCACACCCAATAACATAAATATAACACAATCCAAACCTGAATCCATGCTTCCAAACCACAAATGCTTCCCAGATGTTTCCCAATACATTAAAAGTTCATCCTTTCAAAAATCCATCAATCTCAAATCCTATGATTCTATTACACCACATGTACCACCCCATTCTCAGAACCACACACCATGCAATAGAATAAAAAAAACACATACACAAGGCCATAGAGAACCAAATAGATCACACAACCACACCAAAATACATGGTTTACTTAGATTTAGCAACCATAGTTCTTTAATTCCACTTTTATTAGTTATCGGTGATCATATAAGAAGTTTGATCTTGGGAAATCCATATATTTACCAGGGTTTGTGGGATTAATAAATTTCATAGTTTCATCAATATGATGAGGAAACAACAAAAAATATTCATGAGTCATATAGGTTCTCAAACAGAGGCCACAAATGGATAGGATTTTCATAATGCATATAGTCCATTCAAAACAGAACATGTATCAAGGATAACATATAATAGAAGTGATACTCATCATCAATTTCCTATCCCTTTATCTCTTAATTCTTATTATATTCATTAAATTCATTTCAACAGTATCCACAAGAGGACATAAGTACATCCCTCCTGGCATGATTCAAAAAAAAATATAGGTGAAGGAATATATAACAAGAACAATAGAAAATCAATAATTTTTCCATGTGTAAAAAATAAGGGGTCATGTGAGTAAACTGGAAAGACACTATAGGAAAACCAAAAATAGTGATATAGCATATGTTCACAACTCCTTTGGGAATAATGGTTCTTGGAACACCAAGAAAAAATTAAAGGGTTCAATGTAAAAGAGGATCCCATATTTAGAAAGGCGAGATCCCTAATATATAGAGGAAATAGTTTCAAAGGACCTTAAAGCTATATCATGGTCAAGACCATGCGATTTATGAGACTAAATATTATTCACCTTTTTAGGATATATATAATATTTTAAAACAGCCAAATAACTATTTAAATATGTAATTTAACTCATTTAACATCAATGGAAATGTTAATGGGATGAAACTGAAAAAACAAGGAAAAATTAAAAATGAATAATTGATGGGTGAGTCACATAGACAAGTAACAGATAATGATCCATTGACGGATGAGACATTGACACTGATCCACTGATAGATGAGCCCCCATCTTGGAGTCACCGATGGATGATCCACTAAAAGATGATCCACTGATGCTGAGCCACCGACTTGACTCACCGACAACAAGTCTCTGACAAGGCTCACTAATACCTGACTAACTCATGACCAACCTACTAATGACTCGACCTACCAAACAATTGACCTGCTGATTCCATGACTCACCAATTTCCTAACTCAACTATTCTTGGACTCACTGATGTGCTGACACACTGACACCATGATTCACTAAAACACTGACTTAATAACTAAAGCTGAATTTTTTAAAAACTCCTGAAATGAGACACTAAGACCGCTACAAACACCAAAACACCACATTTTAACAAATTATTACATAGGGTAGGTCCATTACATTACATAAGATACTCTCAATCTATTTTTCCACTAAAATATTTAAATCCAAACCTCAGAGAAAGACGGGTTCGAACAACCAGCCCATAAGATAACACTCTAGTACAAACCACACATAAATGTAAAAATGTTGGGGGGGAATCAACATCCAAAGGAACCTCCTATCACATATTATAACCAAAACATCTACAACACACCTCACTCAAGAATGATCTATCCAAACATGTGAATTAGAGAATTCTTTCCTCCATGTCAACAAACTATCCACTCTAGTTGGAAGAGATTCCCCCGTAATGGTTTAGTCACATCTCAATTAATGTGTCCCAATTAAGAATCAGGTCCTCCCACTGTATTCATCTTATGAAATGACCACACATTAAATACTAAGTAATAAAACCACATCATAAAAAAATGTTTCAAGTACTACATAATTAGAAATGAAAACATGAGAACCTAAAAAAACTGGGTATTGGGTATGCATATGTGCTTCTCACTCCTATTTATAGTTATCCAAGACAACATGCCTCTACAATATGAGAACCATATGAATAATTCATCCATGAAACACATTCTCTAAAATATCCTATATCTCCACTTATAAGGTCCCAACCATAAACCCTACTTAATCTTGAGTTATTACATGATTACACATTGAGGATCTTTTCAGGTTTAGAGTTTTAGTGAATTAGATCATGAAACATGCATTACATTCCACATTTCAACAAAGTGGATACATAAAATATGGTATTCATTCTTCCAATCAATGGAAACATATTTAAAATAAAACATGGATTCTTTCTTGACACATCCTTGACACTATCATCACATCATGTTCCTTTCCCTTGACTTGTGAAAAACATTTCAAAACTTGGGATGACCATAAAAAGCTCAATAAGGGTTATAAAAATATGGATAGGAAACATGAGTTCATATATACATAAGAATGAAATCATACTTTACCCAGAAAACATAGTAACTTCAACATACCTCATCAAATCATGAATAAATCATAGAAATCATAAGACATAAAAGGTAACTTGAGGCATTCATAACATTCTTACGTAGAGAGTAACCCTCTTGGTTATGTTTGGAATACCCACCACAGTATATTCCCTGAATCTCTTCAGAGAAACCTTAACGTTTCACTCATTAGTGTTACCCAATGCATTGGAGAGATATATCGGGCTCACCCGCCCATAGTTTATCACGGAACCACCCGTCTTCATAATAATTCCCAAGAACGTCAACATAATCGTATCACATAAGACATAAATAAAGGAAACATAACATTTCCACATTTCAATCACAAGATATCAATAAAACACATTGATATAAAAACATTATGAAAACCATTTTCGATACCAAAATAAAATAATAGTAAAACATGGTATTTATTTTTCTTTTAAAAAAAGGGATGGCTTGTAGAGGAAGCCGAAACTAATATAATGGTCACGACGGCGGAGAAGTCATTGTCACCGCATACGTACGACAAAATCATTCCCTTTTTTCGTTTAATAAACACTTCGTATAAAAAATATTCCTTTTAAATAAACATAAAAGTCAAAGGGGATTATACACTGTATAAAAGAAAGTTGTGTATAAAACCGAATATGCCTAAATGAAAGGATATTGAGACGATGTCCCTTACAAAGACAGTATCCTTGGTTTAAGGATAAATCAATTACATAATTATGTGTGACAAACGAATACACCAAATATAAGTGTATATTAAGTGTAAAATAATTAAAGGTAATTCACACATATTCAAAGGATGACATATTCAATAACTACATGTTTAACCCAAAGAAATCAAAATTGGGTTAAGAAGTTCCCTTGATAGCCTAACAGCGTCACATCAAAATGAGTTGATGAGAGATAAAAAAAGGGTATCTCTTCACTTGTACATGAAATTTACATCAATAAAGATATATGAGAACATATCCCAACATAACAATATGTAAATTAAAAGCCCCAACAAAATAGGTCATTTAAAAAGAGGAGGGTGAAAGGTTACCTTACCGACATGGGTATCTTTCGAAAAATACACCTCGTGAAAGAAGGACAAAACAACATTGATTTAAATACTCATAAAAGAAATTATATTACACAATGAGTAAAATAATGTGATGTACATACACCACTCAATGGAAATTGTGGAAAATGTAGCACAAATCCCATGGGAATAAATGTGATATGAAAAATCCCTTACGAAAACACGGCAGCCTAACGGCGCCACATAAAACTTACAAAAATGGATTGATGAGATCAAATAGGGTATCTCATAAGGTTAACATAAATTTTATAGAAAGAGGAATATAAAAGAACATCCCCAACATAACAAAGAGGAGCTTAAAAGAAGTGACATAAAGAATAGTACTTAAAAAGAAAGAGAGAGGTTAGATCTCTTACGAAAATATGGCAGCCTAACGGCGCCACTCAAAACTTCCAAAATGGATTGATGAGAGAGAATAGGGTCTCTCATCACATGAAATTAGAAATTACAGTAAGATTAATATAAACTAACAGCCTAATAACATGAAATATGAGCTTTACAAGGAATGACATAAATGAGTGTACTTAAAAAGAAAGAGTGGAGTTGGATCCCTTACCTCAAGTCCAACTTGTCTTGTTCATTTCTTTATATTTCCTAATAATAAACTTTGGTCAATTAATAATTGCCTATGTACCTCCTTTAGTGATTATTATTCAGTTCATATCACATATTATAATTTTATAATAATTGTTTAATAATGTTAGTTCATATCAGACCTTTTTTCCGATGTTTGGTACATGAGTCAAAAATGAACTTGTTTGAAAAAATATTTCCCATGTAGTTATAAGTAAATAATTTCCAAAATATTATTAATGATTAAAATATCATATATATCCAGTAAATATTCATTTTATACTATTCCATATCATTTGGGGATAAAAATGAAAAGCACCATTCATGGAGACGGTAGGCCGTACGTACGCATGAACGCTACTTTCATTTTTTGTCATATTAATGGAATTGGAACAAAATGAGAGAGATATATATATGTTATAATTACAGAATTATATCCATAATTTAGGTGTAATATATTACATATATATCCATTATATATATGTACTTATAATATTACATAACATTTTGAGATAAGAAATGAAATGTACCGTTCATGGAGACGGTAAGCCGTACGTACGCATGAACGCTACTTCAATTTCTATTTCATATTTAATGGAATTAAAACATAATGATATATAATAGTATTTTAATTCCAGTATGGTATCATATATAATATCATTAAATATATCCTTTATATGTAACACATATGGTATTAACGAATCAAATCACTTTGAGGGGGCGGTAGTCCGCACATCCTTAAATAAAGATATCGCGTTTACCCATAATTGAAACCATAAATGTATGAAATAAATGAAAAAATACAGAATATTAAGTAAAACATAAAAATATTAGATATCATATATAAATATATTGTCATATTAATGGCCACCTTTGAAGGTGTTAGAAGAATGTTTAACAATCATTGTTTCGGGAGGAAGATTCGCCATCCACGGAAACAATATGTTCTTGAACCATTAGATGTAGGTGTGTGTAATTGTAGCTCTAATACTTCTTATAAAAACATCGTAGTATATTGAAGATACTGGATTTTTTATAAAAGAAATGAATAAAAAGATTTTAGGGGGTTGGAGAAGAAAAATAAAACAAAATGACTCAAGTGAAGACATTACCTTAAAATCGGGTAACTCCCTTTGGTTTGAACTCAAAGGCTTCCTTGGGAAGACTTCATCCCAATGTGAGGCTTCAAGGAGTAAAAGGGGGAAGTGGAGAGACAAAATGGACAGGGTTTGGCCGATCCAAAGGCTTTGGGAGTGTGGGTAAGGAGGTAGAGGCGGGGGCCTTTTATAAGAGGAGAGGAGGGGCACTCTTGTAAAGTTACAAAATGTTACGTTATTTTCAAAAGTGATTCGAATTTTAAAGGTCCAAAATTGATATATTTCTAGGATAAGTCGATAAGGGTTATAAATCCATTCATACAATAGGTTTTGGACATGTGTAGGTCTTAGATATTACATTATCATTCCATTTTATTTAAATCGTTAAATAATGAGGTCATCACAGCATCATCATGATTTCATAAATAATTTAATTCATTTATCGTCTAAAAATTATAAAAAAATACTATGATGTAGGAAATATTTTTATCTTTCCAATTACCATTTATAGTCAAAAATATTACTTGTATAACCCCATGTAAAAATTGTTTTAGTAAAACATTTCATGTTTGTGTCATTTTTACTTTAACATTAAATAAAAAGATATTTATCTCATTTTCCAACCAAAGTGGCTCCATGGGGTCCCCAGGTTTACCCATGGGTTGTCTTGGTCGGCCATTACACATCCAATGAGGTTAGGACATGTGTCATGGTCATCTAATTTTATTAAAACATTATTCTTACCATAAACTACACTAATTACCTCTAATCACGATTAAAAACTTAATAAGTTACTATTCACCAAAAAATTATTTTTATCCCATTGAAACAAATTTTACTTCTTAATGAAAACCATGTATGTCTGATTTTTGAAATTCAAAACACAAAGATGGAAAAATTTCATTTAAATGGAAAAATCAGTTTTTATAAGTACCACTTAGTGTTTTCACTATTCATCAAAAATTGAGGTTTTTCAGAAAAATCCCAAAAATTCACCCTAATCGATATTTGATATTCCGAATTAAAAAATGAAGTCTATTTTACAAAATTCAAAAAATATAATTCACATTAATTAATTTAATAATTAATTCCCGCTGTAAGAGCAAATATCGTGTTTTTATGAAGCAATAAGTATCAAAAGATTGACACTAGTTTCAGTCTGATTTCAATGTAAAATTAGTTCCAACGACCAATATTGGATTTAATGGTAAGAATATATTCTAATTTCACTTTAAAACCAACTCAAAATATAATCTAATAATATAAATAAATTAGATTAAAAAGAGGATTTGAATTAAAATACAACATTTCACACTATTCATTAAAAAAATGAACATTATCAGAAAGATACCAAAAATTTACACAAAGTAAATTTTAATGTCCCAATACATAAGAAGAGTTTTATTTGGTCCAATATTATATATAAGAGTGAAAAAAATATATTTAATTATGGTTCTCCATCAAAAGGCGATAAGTGAACCTTTAGTGAAAACTAGGGCATATACACATAAAATTGAATTCTTTCCATATTTTAAGCCTTTATCATTTATTGGATAAATGTAAAAACATTTAAAAACATATATAATCATATTTTAGTTATATCTATCCATTAGTTTCAACACAATGGCTACATGTTAACTACCATTTAAAATAATATTATTTTATTATTAGAGTGCAACGTAAGATTCCCAAGAAAATCGTTGTTGCGTGTTGGGTACGCCATCGAGCATAGCCTCCCCTTTAAAGTCATATTAATATTTTATTTACAAAATATGGATAAATATGAAAATGTCATTTTTTTTATTTACCTGGGGTGTTACACTCTTCCCCCCTTTTGGGAATTGCGTCCTCGCAATTTTTAAAATGGAACTTGGAAACATCCTTGAAAGTCCCATATTGGAACAAGAGTCGGTAAAACAATCACTTTTAAAAAAAGGAAGATAAGTACAGAGGTCACCCGAGTTAAACCATACTAGGATTTCATGTAAAAAAACATGGACACAGAAGAAAAATCAAAGGGACATGTTCTTGAGGGATAGTGATAGTAAACAAGTCTAGGAGAAAGTTAACCATAAGAAAATCACAAACTTGTGATGGGTTAACCGGTATTTGATTCTCCAGTATGAAAAAGTTAATATACAACATTTTTGTTTTAAGTTACTTTTTATTGAGGAATTTATTCATAAGGAAACATAATCACTTATCATGTTGACTTTCAACTTTTACTAGATTCCTAAACAAAACTCATATTTTTTCCCAAAAGACGAGTATTTAGGAGGACATGTTCGCATTAAGAGTACTATAATAAACTTCTAGAGAATCACCTAATCCAAGAAAGAGAACTATATACTTCCCATGTCTTTAGTCTTTAACCAAAAACAAAACCAAAATGGTTAGTACAAGGTCAGATAATCCAGAAAAGGATAACCCTTTAAAATGTAAATCTATGCTTAATCTCCAAAATTTGTCAAACAAAACCCAAAGTTCAACGAGGACCATCCGATAAACAATTTGTCCATAAAATTCTTCAAAGTAAACCAATATATGATTTAAAACCAAATATTTGAAGGATTTAGTCACATATTCTTCAAAGTTAAATCGTAACATTTATCTCCAAACAAAATCAGTTGCTCCTAAAGTCTCATATTGAAAAGTAATTTACCTAATCACATATCCTCCATGATAGGTTAATAATTTTCATAAATAACCCAAAATCAACTTACTCTTAATTCATAAAATCATATAACTAAAAAGAATCAGTCAAACTAACCAGGGACTTCACATAGTCCAATGGTAGGCGATAAATACCAGTCGCACTTTGGTTGTGGGTTCGATTCCCACAGCTTTGTCCGACGCGACGGGTAGTCCCACGGTCTGCGTGTTGTCCTTTTTCCAAAACTATATAATTCTCAATTGATTCCCCAAAAAGGGTTAAAATCATCGAAAATAACCATAACATAATTTAACCTCAATTTTATCTCAAGCCTTTCACTTCAATCATAACGTATAGTAACTCATAATTACCTCAAAAGTAAGGATCATACAAACTCAAATGGTTCTTTATAACTATGTCCACACAAAAAAGATAATTGTTCCTTGAATAAAATTTGAATATATTAAACATCAGGGTTACACATAATATAAAAAGTCTTCTAATGTAACCCCATCATCAAAATAGACTTAATACTCTTAAGAATTTCAACATAACTCTTAAAGCCCTTATATGTTGACATCTTACTCATTCAACATTCTTCATGATCCATTAACCATTCTTTTCAAACTTATTCCGAAATACCTCATTCCTACAAACAAAATCAATAATCATATCCTAAGATTCCAAAATAGGAAAACAATAGTCATGAAATAATACATAACATTGATTGGTCATTGTTAGTTTCTTCATCCTCAATCGGAATGGCAGTAGGTATTGGTAAACGAACATTTGTACGTTATTGGTGATCCCATTCACGAAACTTATTCATAGGAAATGTGTTTGCATAATGACCATGCACACCACATTTAAAACATTCAATTGATCCCTTAGAAAGAACTTCTTCCCATTTCCTCAAGTCAATTGGATGCTTCCTTTTTCCATGGTAGGTTCTTGCTTTATGTCCTTAATTTCCACATCTATAGAATATTTCTATCCCTTTGAAACATTTTCCTAGGTGTTTCTTTCCACCTCATTGACACATAGGTTTTTGAACACACTTACCTTTATGATTATTACCTGTACATCTGTAGGGATTTGTTTCTCTCATATGTGATGCCTTAGAGAAATCACCAAGGTTTAGGTGGTCGATAATGACTCCAGATAGTTGGTTGAGGATAATCACAAGAGTTCTCATTGCAGCTCCCATATCATTCAGTTGTTTGCTCAAAAAACTGTCACAGTTTCCTTCACATCCACTATTACTTTCGTGCCTGCTAGATCTATCCATTTACTAAAACCAAAAAGTCAGTGTGAGTACATCAATAAAAACCATCATGTACTAATGAGGAAGATAAACACTGAGATATACTTACTCATTCAATTTATCTAAAACGAGGACTCTTTCTGAAATCCTAACCATTATGGTTCTGTCACTTATGCTTACAGAATACCCTAACCTCTAAAGTTATCTAAACCGACCTTTGAAAACAACTATAAGGCCCCAGCCTTATTCCCTACTTAATATTGAGTTATTACATGATTACACAATAAGGATCTTTTCAGGTTTAGAGTTTTAGAGAATTAGATCACGAAACATGCATTACATTCCACATTTAAACAAAGTGGTTACATAAAATACACTATTCATTCTTACCATCAACAGAAACATATTTAAAATAAAACATGGATTCTTTCTTGTCACATCCTTGACACTATCATCACATCATGTACCTTTCCTTTGACCTATGAAAAACTTTTCAAAACTGGGGATGAGCATAAAAAGCTCAGTAAAGGTTATAAAAATATGGAAATGAAAAATGAGTTCATATATACATGAGAATGAAATCATAATTTACCCATATAACATAGTAACTTTAACATACCTCATCAAATCATGAATAAATCATAGAAATCATAAGACTTAAAAGGTAACTTGAGGCATTCATAACATTCTTATGTTGGGAGTAACCCTCTTGGTTATGATTAGAATACCCACCACATTATATTCCCTAAATCTCTTCAGAGAAACCTTAACGTTTCACTCCATCGCATTACCCAATGCATTGGAGAGATATATCGGGCTCACCTGCCCTTAGTTTATCACGGAACCACCCGTCTTCATAATAATGCCCAAGAACCTCAACATAATCGTATCAAATAAAACATAAATAAAGGAAACATAACATTTCCACCATTCAATAACAAGATATCAATACAACACATTGATATAAAAACATTATGAAAACCATTTTCGATACCAAAATAAAAGAAAAGTAAAACATGGTATTTATTTTCGTTTTAAAAAGAAGGTATGACTTGTAGAGGAAGCCGAAACTAAAATAATGGTCACGACGGCATAGAAGTCATTGTCACCGCATACGTACGAAAAAAACATTTCTTTTTGTCATTTAATAAACACTTCGTATAAAAAAGATTCCTTTTGAATAAACATAAAAGTCAAATGGGCTTATACACCGTATAAAAGAAGGTTGTGTATAAAACAGAATATGCCTCAATGAAAGGAGATTGAGACGAATTCCCTTACAAAGACGGTATCCTTGGTTTAAGGATAAATCAATTACATAATTATGTGTGACAAACGAATACACCAAATATAAGAGGATATTAAGTGTAAAATAATCAAAGGTCATTCACACATATTCAAAGGATGAAATATTCAATAACTACAGGTTGAACACAAAGAAATCAAAATTGGGTTAAGAAGTTCCCTTGACAGCCTAACGGCGTCACATCAAAATGAGTTGATGAGAGATAAAAAAGGGTATCTCATCACTTGGACATAAAATTTACATCAATAAGGATATATGAGAACATATCCCAACATAACAATATGAAAATTAAAAGACCCAACAAAAGAAGTCTTTTAAAAGGAGGAGGATGAAAGGTTCCCTTACCGACATGGGTATCTTTCGAAACATACACCTCGTGAAAGAAAGACAATACAACATTGATGTAAATACTGATAAAAGAAAGTATATTACACAATGAGTAAAATAATGGGTAGTACATACACCACTCAACTGAAATGGTGGAAAATGTAGCATAAATCCCACGGGAATAAAAGTGAGATGAAAAATTTCTTACGAAAACTCACCAGCCTAACGGCGCCACATAAAACATAAAAAAAATGGATTGATGAGAAAAAATAGGTTATCTCATCATATTAACATAAATTTTATAGAATTAGGAATATAAAATAACACCCCCCAATATAACAAATAGGAGATTAAAAGAAGTGACATAAAGGAGAGTACTTAAAAAGAAAGAGAGAGGTTATATCTCTTACGAAAATTTGGCATCCTAACAGCGCCACTCAAAACGTTCAAAATGGATTGATGAGAGAGAATAGGGCCTCTAATCACATGAACATAAAAATTAAAGTAATATTAATATAAAATAACATCCCAATAACAGGAAATATGAGCTTTAAAAGGAATGACATAAAAGAGTGTACTTAAAAATAAATTGTGGAGTTGGATCCCTTACCTCAAGTCCAACATGTCTTGTTCGTTTCATTATATTCCTGAATAATAAACTTTGGTTAATTAATATTTGCCTAAGTACCTCATTTAGATATTATTATTCAGTTCATATCACATATTATAATGTTATAATAATTGTTTAATAATGTTAGTTCATATCAGACGTTTTTGTCGATGTTTGGTACATGAGTCAAAAATGAACTTGTTTGAAAAAGGATTGCCCATGTAGTTATAAGTAAATAATTTCCAGAATATTATTAATGATTAAAATATCATTTATATCCAGTAAATATTCATTTTATACTATTCCATGTCATTTGGAGATAAAAACGAAAAGCACCATTCATGGAGACGGTAGGCCAAACGTACGCATGAATGCTACTTTCATTTTTTGTCATATTAATGGAATTAAAACAAAATGAGAGATATATATATATGTTATAATTCCAGAATGATATCTATAATATAGATGTAATATATTACATATATATCAATTATATATATGTACTTATAATATTACATAACATTTTGAGATAAGAAATGAAATGTACCGTTCATGGAGACGGTAAGCCGTACGTACGCATGAACGCTACTTCCATTTCTATTTCATATTTAATGTAATTAAAACATAATGATATATAATAGTATTTTAATTCCAGGATGGTATCATATATAATATCATTAAATATATTCTTTATATGTACCACATATGGTATTATCACTTTGAGGGGGCGGTAGTCCGCACTTCCTTAAATGAAGATATCGCATTTACCCATAATGAAAACCATAAAGGTATGAAATAAATGAAAAAATACAGAAGCATAAGTAAAACATAAACATATTAGATATCATATATAAATATAGTGTCATCTTAATTTCCACCTTTGAAGGTGTTAGAATAATGTTGAACAATCATCGTTTCGGGAGGCAGAAATTCGCCATCCACAGAAACAGTATGTTCTTTAACCATTAGATGTAGGTGTTTGTAATTGTTGCTAGAATAAGTCTTATAACAACATCCTAGTATATATTGAAGATAATGGATTTGTTATAAGAGAAATGAATAAAAAGATTTTTGGGGGTTGGAGAAGCAAAATAAAACAAAATGACTCAAGTGAAGACATTACCATAAAATCGGGTAACTCCATTTGGTTTGAGCTCAAAGGCTTCCTTGGGATAAATTCTTCCCAAAGTGAGGCTTCAAGGAGTAAAAGTCAGAAGTGGAGAGACAAAATGGGCAGGGGTTGGCCGAGCCAAAGTCATTGGGAGTGTGGGTAAGGAGGTAGAGGTGGGGGCCTTTTATAAGAGGAGTTGAGGGGCACTCTTGTAATGTTACAAAATGTTACTTAATTTTCAAACGATTTTTGGATTTTAATGGTCCCAAATTGATGTATTTATAGGATAAGGTGATAAGGGTTAGAAATACACTCATAAAATAGGTTTTGGACATGTTTAGGTCTTAGATATTACATTATCTTTCCATTTTATTTAAATCGTTAAATAATGAGGTCATCGCTGCATCATCATGATGTCATAAATAATTTAATTTATAAAATGTATTAAAATTATAAAAAAATACTATGATGTAGGAAATCGTTTTATCTTTAAAATGACTATTTATAGTAAAACATATGACTTGTATAACCCTATGTAAAAATCGTTTTAGTAAAACATTTTATGTTTGTGTCATTTTTACTTTAACATTAAATAAAAAGATATTTATGTCATTTTCCAACCAAAGTGGCTCCATGGGGTCCCCAAGTTGACCCATGGATTGTATTAGTCGGCGATGACACATCCAATGATTTTAGGACATGTTTCAAGGTCATTTTGTTTTATTAAAACATTATTCTTACAATAAACTACACTAATTACCTCTAATCGCGATTAAAAACTTAATAAGTTACTATTCACCAAACAATTATTTTTATCCCATTGAACCACATTTTACTTTTTAATGACAACCATTTATGTTGGATTTTTGAAATTCAAAACACAAAGATGGAAAAATTTAATTTAAATAGAAAAATCAGTTTTTATAAGTACAACTTAGTGGATTCACAATTCATCAAAAATTGAAGTTTTTCAGAAAAATCCCAAAAATTCACCCTAAGCTATATTTGATATTCCGAATTAAAAAATGATGTCTATTTTACAAAATTAAAAAAATTTAATTCACATTAATTAATTTAATAATTAATTTCCGTTTTCAGAGCAAATAGCGTGTTTTTATGAAACAATAAGTATAAAAAGATTGACACTAGTTTAAGTCTCATTTCAAAGTAAAATTAGTTCCAACGACCACTATTGGATTTAATGGTAAAAATATTTTCCAATTTCACAATAAAACCAATTAAAAAGATAATCTAATCATATAAATATATTATATTAAAAAGAGGCTTTGAATTAAAATACAACATTTTACACTATTCATTAAAAAAATGAACTTTATCGGAAAGATACCAAAAATTTACACAAGGTAAATTTTGATGTCCCAATTCTTTAGAAGAGTTTTCTTTGGTCCGATATAATGTATAAGAGTGAACAAAACTATATTTAATGATGGTTCACCATCAAAAGGTGAAAAGTGAACCTTTAGTGAAAACTAGGGCATATACGCATAAATTTGAATTATTTCCGTATTTTAAGCCATTATCTTTTATTGGATAATTGTAAAAACATTTAAAAACATATATAATCATGTTTTAGTTACTTCTATCCATTCCCGCCAATACAACAGCTACATTTTAACTACCATTTAAAATAATATTATTTTATAATGAGAGTGCAACGTAAGATTCCCAAGAAACTCGTTGTTGCGTGTTGGGTACGCCATCGAGCATAGCGTCCCCTTTAAAGTCATATTAATATTTTATTAAAAAACATGGATAAATATGAAAATTTCATATTATTTATTTACCTGGGGTTTTACACCACTATCTACTCCACAAGTGTTTCATGTCCCTTGAAATCCTACTCTCCCTAGTCAATTATATGGGAGTCATCGTAAAGATACCAATGAAGTTGGGATAAATGAATAAAAACAAGGTTCCTCTCCAACTATGGTTGAAACACAAAATAGTATATCACCTCCCCAACTATCCCCAACACCTTGAATGGTCTGATGAATGATGGAGACTGTTTTCTCCCTCTACTAAGCCTTCGACACCCACATCGAGGGGAAACCTTCCATAACACATCGTCTCTAATCCTGAACCCCATTGTAATTCTCCTACATTTTAATAATATTATTTCTAGACTTGTGACTATTTAATCCTCTCATGAATTAGTTGAACCCTATATATTGTTCATGATACCACATCGGGTCTGAGAATAGCTTCTTCCCTAACTTATGTCCAATAATAAGGTGAACGAAACAATCTCCCATACATGTCCTTGAATATATCTTTTACAATGGAAGATTTATTGCTATAATTTTATGAAAACTCTACCAAGGATAAATGTCACTCCAAAGACCAACCAAAGTCCATGGTTTATTCTCATAGATTTTCCTGGGTTGTCACGATTGTCTCCTTTATCATCCCACTTGTCTGGGGTGGAATGTAGTGCTGAGGACTCATTGAGTACCAAAAGCATGATATAATCCCATCCAGACTCGCAATGTATAATGTGTTTCCCAATGTGGGACAATTTATCTTTGAACCCCATGAATTCATAACACCTCACCCAAAAACCTCTACGCTATGTCATCCAGTATTCTTGAACTTATGATCGATAAGAAGTGAGATGATTTTGTCAAGGAATACACTACTACCCAAATTGCATTACACCAACCATGATGAAAGTGTAATCATGTGGCTAAACCCATTGATATGTCACCCCATGTCCACTTGAGGAAATATAAGGAATAAAAATCCACCGGGAACACATTTCTCATCCTTCAATTACTATCACACCATGACCTTTTCAATAAACTCTTCCACTACCTACTTCATCTTGTGCCACCAGAACTTTTTCCTGAAAACCATGATACATCTTGGAAATTACTTGGTGTTCCTCTAGGAGAGGGCTATTAATCTCATAGATTAGGCCTTGGTGCATTTCAACTAGAAGAAAATACTTATTATAGAATATAATTTTATTATAAACATTATTCGACCATCCCTCTGGATCTTAACCCTTATCAAATCGATAACACATTAACTCTACCTTCGAGTGTCCCCACTATGACACCTACAAATTCTTCCTCAGAGATGACTGCACCATAATATGAAATAAAAATCCTATTCCCCCATCTATTCCTTCAATTCTATGCATGGAGGAAAACATCATCCATTTATCTCTAAGCATCTTCAGATTCCCATACCACTTCCTTCTGTGACATCCTGCTCAAAGAATCAACCTCATCATTCCCCTTTCCGAAGGTGTAAGAGGTCTAAAAATAATAATCCTAGAGAAACTACATACACCATAATTACCGCATGTACAGATTTCAATGGGAAAAGATATAACTCAAGCTCTTATGATCCAAAAAGCCCATGAAGTCCTCCCCAATGAGGTGATGTCACCAAAAATTTAGGGAAAACATGACCTTTGATAGCGCCATATAATGGTTTTCATAGTTATGTCAATGGGGACGAAAATTTCAGGAACCATAGGAGATAAATCCCCGTTATTGAATCAACAGACACCCTATGATCTGATAGTATGAATTGTGAAACACCTTGAACATCACTCCTTCCTCTAGAAACATGATCATGAGAAAACTGATGAACCACTCCTCCAAATTGCAGAACGCTTCCTTAAATATCTTGATCACAAAAAAATATTGTCCTTTTCCTGTCAGATCCATCAATGGAGCTACTACTCGAGATAAATCGGGTTTGAATCCCTGTAATAGAATGCTCGACCAAGAAATATGAGAACCTATTCCACATTCATTGGTTCCACCCAAGAAACAACTACATCAGCCTTTGATAGATACACAACTACCCCATGATATGACAACACATTCCCATGTAAGTGGGCCTCCCGTTTTACAGACATGCAATTGGACAACATTCCATAAATCTGTTGGTGCCCAAAGACCTCTAGGATAGTTCTTAGAGGCTTAGTACGATCCTCCTATTACTTTGAGTATATAGAGATGTCATCGATGAATACGAATATTAAATGGTCAAAGAACCCATTAGATAAATAGTTCATAATCCACATGAACAAGGTTGGTGTGTTCATAACACCAATCGACATAACCAAGAACATGAAGTTCCTATATCTTCACCAGAAATAATTGTTTGGGATTTCACCTTCTTCCACCCATAAATTGTGATAACTAGAACATATATCAATCTTATACAACCTGATTTATCCAACATGGTGGTTGAAAAGATCATCTATCCTTAGGATAGGTTAATGTTTATTGATCATTACCTAATTTAACCTTCGGTATTCTATAACCAATCTCAGACCAACCTCTACCTTCCTTGCAAATAAGAACAGAGTACCCCACATATACACACTGGAATGGATAAATCCCATCTTCTCCAGATCAACAATATAGATCTATAAATCCTACAACTTAGAATGTGTCATATGATATGGAGATATCAAAATCACAATAGCATCGGGTAGTAAGTCTATCCTAATATAAATGTCATGCCAAGGTAGTAGAGTCACAACCTCCTCTAGAAAAACATCCAATATTTCCATGAAGACTCCCAATACCTCCACAGTATCAACATCCACTGACTACAATAACGTATCAATGAACAAGTAATGGAATCAATCCACACTCTCACGATCCATTTGAAAAAAAACACCAACAAAAGCCACACATTATCCACCCACATATAAAAAAATGACTCTTCTCAGCATGAAGTCAATAACAACTTGCACAGTTTAAAAAAATCAATTTCAAAGATAAAACAAAATGCCCTCATATATATCATAAAAAGATCCCCGCTGGACTAATGCGGCCTGAAAAATAGTCTATTCCCCTGGAAAACATCAAACAATCTAGTCTGACCTCCGACTGCTATACTCAACACCAGGGTCACGAAAAGCCACTCTATGTCCATTCCTAGAGAAAGGGATACACCAGGTGCAAAAAAGGATTGTGAATCTCCTGAATCAATCATGTATCAAACAAGAGTACTGAACAAACTAATTCTACCTCAAACAATCACCGACCCCATTGGAAGTACTGCCTATGAGGTGTGAAACTGAACACACCCAGCTCATCTTCCCATATTTTATTATCTATATCTCAAAGAATTTCCTTGTCAGTGAACCTATGGAAATCCCCCAGGTGAGCCTTCTCCTACCCTTTCCCCCATCACTGGACCATGAGGCTATTTTCTATAGTGATGAAACAACCTAGCTGAAAATTTCTACTCAATCGGAAGACAGAATTTCCCACCTCCACCGTACTGATCTAAAACTAGGAACTAACAATGAAGGTGCTCGTGCCACCCCCATGATAAACACCATAGTCCAAAGATTGAGGAAAAAGGAGAAGGACCAGAAGGTCAAAACTAAAATTGTTGGGGTTGGATCCCAATCGGCCGAAACCTAGAAGGTATGCAGATAGGAGAACTAAAGGTGAAAATCATCCCCTTTGAAGAACTCCTATACTCCCCTCTTGTGGTAGACCTCCTCATGAGTGAATCCTTTACAATATCTTATCATTCATTTGAACCTCTATTTATGTTAGTAAGGTGAAGGGAGTAGCTACATACTAGAGATATGGATAGATTTCTTCCTATAAAGGACCCGTTAGAGTCTCCTCAATAGAAAGAGATCAAGAAAAAAAGTTAAGGAGATCCTTAAACATTGTCCCCAACTCCATCACTAACATACTCTCCTTTTGGAGGGAGATTAGCTTCAACCTCTTCTTGACATTCAAAATTGAAGAATTAAATTCCTATAGAAACTCCTTCTGAAAATTAACCCCCAAAAAATTGGTCTATATCCTATGCCTGAGGTAACATTTCTACCACTGGCTTGCTTCTACCCTCATCTAGATCACCACAAGGGGATCCCATTACAATTTCATAGCCCATATATAAAATAATGTGATCACCATATACTCAAACAAACCCTATGTCTCCTTGTCTGAGACACATCACTCATACATTCATAGATATTGTCACTTAAAATCATGAAGCATCTTTTTCCATCGATTTCCATACATCTCTAGATCAGCCCTCCACCAATCAGTCAGATTTTCCTACTAAGCCTCCAATACTTATGCTACTCATTGATGATAACAGAGTTCCATAGCTGAAGAGTAAACAAGGATATCGTTAACATGATTAGTATGGAATTAATTTAGGATTCATTATGAGTCATTATATATTTCAATTTTCTGAAAATTCCTTAGAAAAATAAGAAAACAAGAAATAATGATGCATGTACCTTTCTTAGGGTATTTACCCCGCAATTAGTATAGCCTCACTTGGTTGTCTGGTATGCTTAGGGTCCTTGCATCAGATCATGGGGGACCTAAAATCCTATTTCCTAGCAGGCCTTCTGATCCCTATGTCATGAACCCAGATTTGTGAACATGATAGGCCAACCAAAAAATTCAATCCTCACTCTGGATAACTCCAAACACCATCCTATCTCTCAACCATCAAAATTAAAATCATTTTGTGATTACCTTCCTTCTCCAAGATAAGGGAAGTGGTATAAAAATTCCAAGACCTTCCTTCCTCAAGATGATAGAGATATAATAACCCATGAGTCCCTCCTCCTATAGTTCCCATGGTGGCGACCACCACCAATTGTATAAAAGTCTCACAAAATGGGAGGCATTGCCCTTTTTATTGTGACCAATAGTAGGAGATAAGATGTATCAAACTATAACAACTCCACAACATGTATATATATATATATATATAAGGAAATAAAAAATCTATCCCCATGTATTTTTATAGTAAAACTACTATAAATTCAATAAAAAATTCAGTGTAAGTACCAAAATAAAACTAAATTGGAACATAGAAACTATCCCCAACGTCCAAGCTAGTAAGGTCCATCAGGGTCCAAATAGACTCCTTGATTTCAGAAATTTTTTTATATACATAAGGTGATCATTCAAGAATACTCAGCATAAAATTCCAATGTCACCCATGAATATGTGGGAGAAGCAAACTAACTCGCCAGTGAGAATACAATAGAACTTAAAAAGACACTAACAAGGTATGCTACAAACCCCAACCCCACCAAGGCATGCTCACTATATAATGCATGTCCAGAAATGTAAATTAGTATGAAAATTGATATTTGGGTACCACACACCACTTCATACTTATTAACTACACATCCATATTAGTGAACGTCCAAACACAACCATGTTCCTCCACAATCCCCAAGATCCTAAACTTCCTGCACACACCGATTCCACATACCAAATATCACATGAAAAAACCTAAACTACAACCACATCACATCTCGCCCTTAGAAATCTGGGCCACAACACCACAACCTCATCACAAAGTCACCTGGGAAGGAACAAAATATCTCATCCCAATGTCACATGGCCTGCACACATCCCCAGGGACACATGGGCCTCACATCCACACCACAACCTTCTTATAGTGTCTTAGGTTAATAATACCTAGAAGTTGGAGTTGAGAAAAACCAATAAACATCCATCCATCGATCCATCAATCCTCTCACTGGGATGTTGGGAAAGGACACCCGGTCCTATAATAATGGGGGTTTTCATCACATAGCTCTCAACATGTGTGGGGTGCATATAGAAATCTCATGGAACTAAATGTATACATAGACACCAAATACTTACCCTAACATATGTGTTTTCAAAATAAACAATCTTCCCACACAAAACTACATTTGATGCTACCTCTAAATGTTCATCCCCACAAATAGCCATAATCCCAATTCATAAACCCTCGCCAATTCCTTTCCTGTTATCATTATTTATTTAACAAACCATCTAGTAATTATAGCCCTAAATGAGAAACTATGAAAATCATAAATGTTATAAGGAAAAGAAACCATATCAACCACTGCCAAAGGAAATCATGGAAAGAAGTTCCAAGGTAAAAGAATCAATTCTAACTCCCATCCATAAAATACTATTCTCAAAAAACACCACGTGAAAGGACCATGAAAGGTAACACCATATTTATTCGAAATAATCCATCCTAAGCTATCCTAGGTATCCATGATTCTTGAAAAGATCCAAACTCTTCAAAAATCTCACTCATCTTGAAGTCCATCTGCACACTACCCTCTCTTGAACACCCATTCAACCACTGCCACCATCATTATCCAAAGTCATGCCACCTTGTCTTTACTCTCAATAAGTAAACCCTGAAACACACCTCATCACAAACCCTCTCGATAGGTCCATTTCATAAAAAACCCCACCCAATAACATAAAATTAACAAAACCCGAACCTGAATCCCTACTGCCCAACCAAAACTAGTTCCATGTTGCAGTACCACTACCTAACTAGTTCATCCAATCCAAAATCAATAAATTTATCAGACTGAGATTACAATAAAACACTCATAACACCTCACGCTTGAAACCATGCTCCCATCCATAGCACCAGACAAAGAGATGTGACATAAAGTTGATAAGAACCATACAAATCCCACAACCACACAAATTAGCAAGGTGTATTTAGATTTAGAAACCTTCATTATTTAATTCCACTTTCTTTATTTAGAGGTGATGACATATATTGTTTTATAATATGACTTCTATATATTTAAACGGGTGTATGTGGTTATTCAATTTCATAATTTATGTTATTCATCATGGAATGAACAAAAAATATTCAGAAGTCATACAGGTGCACAGATAGATGCCACCAATGGCCAGGATTTTCATAAGGCATACAGCCCTTACAAAACACAACATGGATCAAGGATAACATATAAAACAATCGATTATCACCATCATTTTTCCATACCCTCATTTAGTACCTTTAATTATCATAATTATATTGGTTTATAACTTATTGACAAGAGTACATATTTAAAACCATCACACATGATGAAAAAAATGTAAAATAGACAAAGGAATCCCGACGTGGAATAGTAGATGATCAACAATTTTTTCATTTATCAAAAATAGGGGGTATCACGAGTAGTAGGAAAAAATACAAGGGAAACCAGAAAAGACATCAACAAAACAGGATCACAACACATTGTGAAAGAATGGTTCGAACCACACAAAGAGAACCATTAGGTTTCAAAGGAAGAGATGATCTTATCATTTGAAATCTAAATAATAAATCTATAGGGGAGATGGTTTCAATTTCTATTAACGATTTATCAGGAATAAGACCACATGGATAAGGAAAACAAAGGAGATTCAGGATTTAATGAGAAAGATACCACTTGAAATGTCCTAGAAAATCCTTAAAATTAGAATTAACTCATTTAACGTGAAAGGAAGCATCAAAGGGGAGTATGATTAAAAAAATGGAAATGGTGCATTGATGTGTGAGTCACCGACACGAGACACCGATTTTGATCCACTCAAGGATGAGCCACCGATCATGAGCTACTGACGGATGCAACACAATTGCTGATCCACCAATGAATGAGCCATCGATGGATAACCCACCAACAATGAGCCACCAATGTGACTCACTGATTTCTAGTCACTAACGCGTCTCACCAATTTCAGAATCATCGATGCCAGCCAAACCTAAATATCGTCATATCGATTACACGACATACCAACAATTCAACCTAGCGATTCCTGGACCCACCAATGCCCTGACTCACTGATTCCCTAACGTATCGATGCCCAGACTCACCAATGGAAATTGGATTTTTGAAGAACTCCTGAAATGAGTCACCAAGACCACTAAGAATAACAAAAACACTGGATCATAACAAAGAAATGTACTAGGGAGGATTGGACCATTACATTATTAGTTGGAAATAATGATCCTCTTCCTTATAAAGATATAGTAAGTTAAACATATGTTGCCAATTGGAAATCTGTTTTGAATTCATAAATGGATTATAGGTACTGAAACTCTGTATGGATTTTACTATATAGTTCAGTGGATGTAAATCCAATTGGATTGAAATGGGTATTCAAGAATAAATTTGACATGTAAGGATAATTCATTACTAATAAGGAATTATTGTTGAAAATATGTTAGAACATCATCGTGGAATTTACTACAAAAAACATTTTTACCGAATTTAGTGCTTATATAAACTATAATTATACTTTCCATTATTTCCATTCATGATTATATGATTTGGAAAATGGGTGTGAAAACAAATTTCCTTACCTGAGACCTTAAAGAATATTTTTATTTGACAAATCATGAAGGGTTTATTACACTAAAGGATATCAATAAGATATGAAAATTCTAAATATATATTTATGGATTGTATTAGTGATCTAGTTCATTAAAAAAATTAGATGATGATATAATGGAATTGGGTTTCATAAAGAATTAATGTGAATAGTGAGTCCATATAATGTTTATTGTGACTGTGTTAATTTTCATAATAGTATATTTCGATGAAATATTTCATATTGGAAATGAAATAACTTCCCTATAAATTGTTAAGGTGTGTTTGAATAAATCCTTCTCCTTCAATGACTTCTGTGTGGTAGGATATTTTCTGGAGATCGAGATCCATCATATTTGATCAAGGAGACTATATAAGATATGTCATGTTGAATATATTGTCAAGATAATTAAGTGGATAAGTACGGAAGAATCGAAGAGGTGATTATTTCCAACGCCCCATGGAATTCACCATTCATGTAAAATGTAACCTCAGACACATAGAGAATGAATGAAAATAGAAATGATTATATACACATAATTGAATGGTCCAGTCATGTACGATAAGAAATATACTGGGATAGATGTTGGATACTCATTCAATGCGTTATGTATAAATCAATTTGATCTGGGTGAACAACATTGGATTGAAGTCAAGACTATCGTTATGTCTCTGAGAAATTTGAAGTATTTGTTCCTATTCTATGGAGAAAATAATGAACTAATCATCACAGTATATGAACATTCATATTTCTAAATACTCCAAGCTAGAAAAAAGAATAAATAGGAAACATATTCCTTTTGAATTGAGGTGTTGTGATATAGATGATATAGACCCTGGTTGTGATATCATATTGCAGAGTAGAGTTAGAATATATTTTCTATTATGAGGAAACTAATGAATAATTATCGATACAATAATCTATCAAAGAGCATGATGACGTACCTAGTGGTAAATAACTTATCACATTATATAATTATAAGTCTATAGAAGTGACTCTCGTAAAGGATAAATGTTAGCATCACAGGATGAAGAATGTATGTTAGAACTATGTATCATAATGGATTTCCCTAATAGAGGTGAAGATTCAATGAGAAGTATTTCCATGGATGAAAATGTGGTTAAACCATTGTCTAAAACATTTACTAAGTATCAGCATATTTTATTGTGAGGTCTAGTAGATATATATTCTTACACATGTATATTTTATTTATAGATTATTAATTAAACATATTTTTAAATATTATTCATTATTCTGTATGAATTTAATGTAATAATGTCATTGATTATTTTTTTAATTGTTATGGTGATATAAATTTAAATATATGATGAAAAAATTCATGTATATAGAAATTATTCATAACATAGTTCTGTGGTTGGTTAATGTATTTTGATAGGAGTCATAGTATATTGAGCACCAGGTGAGAATATAGATGATTGAATGGGGTATAAGATTATATCAGTTATTCTAATATGTGAGAATGTGTAATAGACCTTAGACATATAGAAGAACTTTATTTAATGTCATGACTTGTACACATATATTTTTGGACAAAAACCACAACACCATATTTTAAATGAATTTAAGGTACATTAGGAGCATCACAAATGACATATTGTTAATGGATAAGTTGGGGAAGGCATTTTTACCTTCAATCTTTTTAGAATATGATATCTTATCCCATTGATTGGAATAAAACCCTCACCTCAAATTCCACATACATTGTGTCATAACTTATCTTATTCATATATTCAATGAAGGATATATCAAGTATAATAGTTTGTGACATAGATGTGAATCCTTTTTAATTTGATATAGCAAAAATGGTATTATATTAAATAGATTCTGTCCTTATGTAGGTTTCACCATTGAGACATTATATTATTTATCTTGGGTTATTTGACAAATTCCAAGGTAGTAATCATGGAATTTAGTTAATACCTCCTAATTCTAATAAGAAATAATCATAGAGGGTTGAACACTTAGTGTTTCTAAAAATGTGGATTAAATATAATTTTAATTTATTTATTGGATGAAATATTATTATCAAGACTGAGGAATAATTTTATTCATGGTTTATTTATCATTATTTTTCACAATGTAATGTGTAATTATTTTTTATTAATTAATAACTAATTTGGTTATGTGAATATATAAAAAAATTTATCCACTGGATTGTGAATAATGTATTTATTATATTTTTTTTAATATTTTATTAATTATTTATTTGTTATATTGTGAATACAATCCTTATTTATTAATAAAAAATATTTATTTAGGTACTAAATAATATCATTAGAATTTAAATTGACCAAGACCATGTCCAATGTTTCATATTAATTTACAAGCTAGTAAAATAATATATGTTAATTTGTATGTTATAGTGGACACCATAAAATAACAATGTTCCTATTATTATTATGTGGAATGGGATTCAATATGGATAATAATATTGTTTATAGGATAGTTTGAATGAAAATAATATTTTATCCTGAACCAAATTTCTCAAAATATATGGTTTTTCTTCTTGTTATGGGATAATATAAAATTCAAAAATAAAGAATCATTGCACACAATGGATTTCCCTCTTGAATTACTATTTCATTCTCCGTTTTAATAATGTGAAAATTGGGAGAGATTACTTCATGAATGAAGGATGAATAATCAAAATGAACAATCAAAGACAATTGACATGCCACACAATCACCTGGAAACCAATTATCATAGATCGATGCTCAAAAGAGGTCATCTTGATCACCACTACAGTGATTCTCCGCGTGGATCCCTCTAACACAATGAAGGTGATCAAGAATGATATGTTTAGACAATCAACATCGTCATCAATAAAAATTATCCATAGAACATGTATATTTCTTTTGATAAAAATTGATAATTTTTTAATTTAATGTAAAAATCTTCTATTAGGGTTCTAGGATATATTATATAAAATAAATTTTAATATCACATCCTCAATGTTTAATATAATCCATTTATTACAATATCTTATTATAAACATTGTACATCCATGTCATCAACCTATATCCCCAAAACTTATTTATATGACTTTTTGAAGTAAACACATCATTACACTATGTCCATGGTATGTAATGTGATGGTTTTTTTCCAATCAATAGGTCATGATATCATAATCCATAAATATGTAAGGTACAAATCCATATTTCAAATATCCTTTAATAATTTGTCAATCGTGATACATAAAATGTACCCTACCTCACCGTAAACATATAGTGTCATGATATCCATCAAAATATATAAGTTTGTGTTATACGAAATGAATTAACGAATATATTAATGTCTAAAATAATTACACATGCTCACAAAAAGAAATATCTCGATGAAAAAAACCAATGGAATTCTTAACTTCAGGTCAATTCTCAAAATCTCTTCTCTTATAGAATTTTAAGGGAAATATTCATGAGGAGAACCCACATACGCTTAAGATTACTGAAAACTAACTATTTATACAGCATGTTTATTATTATAGTATTTTATCTTTGTATACAACTATATTTATGAGATATCATCATAGAATCTCAGGATCTAATCATAGTAGGGATCTTCAATGACCTTATCGCTGAGATATACACAATATGATATTATCACATCAATATTATATAGATGAAAAATAACCACGTGATAAGATATTAATATTGATTTTCATATCATTTAATATTCATGTACGCCAAAGTAAAACTAAGTTGTTATAGGAAACTAACTCCAATAAATTCCCACTATCTGTAGATCCAACTGTTAAGGACTTTTTAGTCCTCACATGTTAAACATGCTTCAAATTTGTTTGGATGAATTTTCAATTCCTACCATGTTTTCATGGATATGGTTGGTTATACTACATGATTGTGTTGAGAGTATTTTTACTGCAACAATAAAATACTATGAAATACCTATTGTAATGAAATAACATTATAACCACCTATTATTCCCATGTTAGAGTCATGGAACACTACATATATAAATATTCTAAACATACCATTGACTGATAATAAACATTTATGTCAGTATAAACCAAATCCGTAATGGGTCATGCAAATACAACTTTTATGATGTTATAGAAAACAAAACATACTTATATAGTATAGATATGGTAACCAACGACCTTAAAAAGTAATTATTTAATATTACCATATACTTATAAGTTTTTCTAGTTACAAAAGAACAAAATGATGACAACTATTAAATTCCATAGATTTCTTGCATTATACTTCTCTAGACACCACAAACCCATCCAATTCTATTTTCCATGTACTTTTCCATAGTTATAACATAAATTCTATGAAATTATAATGCATCTATTTGATACTCACGTATTATTATTTACAAATTATTAATATCAAATTTTAGTACATATCATGTAATATGAGATAATCTAATATTACATAAGCTTGTGAAACAATTTTAATATCAATAATCCCTTCCTATACCCATGAATGCTCTACTAGAATATTTATATTCCAAAAAAACCTAGTCCTGAGTTGTTTCAACTTGTATTTTCCAATACATAATTAATATATATATATATGTGAATATATTTATAAATACCATGAAAATATTTTTTATATATATTTTTCTCTTGAAAATTGTTTCATTTTTCAATCAAATATTTAGAAATTTCATTCCATTGTATAAATAAATTGGTAAGACATTACATTTTTTTCAACATGTTATGAACATAATTATATTTAAAATAATAGCACTCCCACTAACCAGTTAGAGACACAAGTAACTCATTAATTTCCAAAAAATTGTTATATTGTCACTACTCTTGATATAATCATAAATAAATTTATGTAATTTTGAAATATTATTGAAATTATGGAAGTCACTGACCTTTTTTAGTTATGTCTAGTAGATATATACTGTAGTGTCTCCCTTTTGGTCATGTCATATTGAAAACATATATAAGAATTACATTAAATGATGTTCTATTGATAAACAATTGTCCAATTAATGATCATAGAAATATGATTTTATAAGTAAAATTACTAACATATTTAATTTATGATGAGTGGGAAATAGATATTATCGCATTATAGAGAACATAAAATTAGAAATGTTTTTACTATAATTTCCATAGTATAACTTGAACACAAGTTCCTCTCTCGATGGAGTCTTAAATTATTAATTCTTAAAGAGTATATTTATTATGATTAAATGAAATATATAATAATTAGCTGATTTTTAGGGATTTATGATTTTTAAATTATGATTTTATACAATGTTAGAATGTAAGATTACATATTTAGGGAAATCATGATCAACTCATGTTAATGTCCATTGATGTTGAAATGTCATTTCTTGCAAGGTAAATGAGAATTATTATTGATTATGTGAATTATAATTATTGAAAATATTATATTATGTGGTTAATTACTTGGTTATCACCTTGCATTTGATAAATTAATGATATTTATTACCACTGATAGATCAAAATCAATTAAATTATGTCAATCTATGAACTGAACCCAATCAAATCATGCATTAAAAAAGGTAATGATATGGAAAGATTTTGGTATATGTCAATATTTTTCTCAATAAAAAAATATTCTTATTAATTGGTTATAACATATATATTTCATCTAAAAATGAAATCTATAATCACTCTATGGATGGGGAATAGGTGAGAAAACAAAATAACTTGCTCAAATCATCACAAGATTCTGTTTATGAATAGGAACATGACTATTAAATTTCCATTTATTTCTATTTAATAATAAATGAATAATGAAATATAAAAAGTTATAAATTAAAAACAATAGATAAAAAACCTAGATATTCAGTTACATTCTAATTATTACAAACATGGAGATTAAGATTAAAATAAATACCATCCCCATAGTTGATCACTAGGAGATTTAGAATTAAATGATGGATAATTGGATTAAAATGGATTCTAAAGGATCTAAAATTTTACTATCACTTACCCATGTCCACAGAAACATTTTTAATGAGCTGTGGAGTTATTTTTTTGATAAATTTATAAATTTTCATTCAAAAATAGTCAATTGTCTATTGGTGTGTGTAATATGAAAATGAAATATTTTTTCCTAAAAATTATTTGACTATATGAATTAAAAAATTCAATGAAATTGAATTTAAAAATTATGGAGTATATAGTTGTCCAATGAAATTTTATTCAGCCTAGTTAGAGTTCTGAATACCATGTTATGGGAAAATATATATAGGTTGGCCCAATCTGCCTTTCACAGAATGTATTCGACATGTGGGACTCTTTTATGTAGATGAATATTTTGGCCCATCATCAATCATGGAATCCAATTTATCTTAAAATTAAAAAAATTACAACAAGATGAGTGTAGTGAATGGTTTGATAAAAATTGTGAACAATTACCAAATTGTAAAATTCTTTAATTACATATTTTAAAGCATGTTATGAACAAGTTAATTCAATATATATATTCTGTAAAAAAGGATATAAAAACCTATAAATATTAAAATATATATTTATAATGGTCGTAATATTTGATATATCACTATGTGATCATATCTAAACAATTAAAAAATTATCCTCCTTTATTGGAACCCTCATCTTCCTTCAATGTCTAGTTTATCAATAATAATCACCATGATTCTCAATTCTATGGAACATTGAAAATATGGTTCCCTATAATCTTGATACATGGAGTCTAGTACATGAATTTATATGAACATTTAAACATTAAAATACTACCATTTACTTCTACTTTATAAGAATATTTATTCAAAAAGAATAATATATTTATCTTCCACCTTATGGAAAATAAAAAACGTATTTGGTTATATATAATTCTATGTTTTATGTGTCTCTGGAACTACTCCTCAGACTATGCTCCATAGAGTCCATTATTCCATTTCTGAATTATGTGAATCCATATATTTAACCTATTGAAGTTAAGTATTTTCTCTTAATCTTAAAAGTTATTTTCTTCTACTATATAGGTATAGTTGATCTTAACAAGATTATAATATCCTATTATTTCTAAAGGATCATTAACATAGATTCACCATAGTTTTTTAATCGTTTTATGTAGCTAATACCATATTATTGAAATTGGTTTTCAACATACACTTATGGTAGTGTCCTCATATATTCTTATCATATCACAATTTTTATGATATCAATTTTATAATATAGTTAGCATGTTGTTAGTTTTTTCCTTATATATGAAATATATATATTAGATGGTATAAAAGAATATTTGGAATATATATAAGTCACTTCATTGAAATTTATCTAAATACCATTTTTTCATTGATGTGTATAAGGAAATATGAGTTTTGGATAACCATTACTCCCCATATATAATTTATGATTACATAGATTATATGTTATCGGACATGGAATCTTGATGATTCCTCTATCACTACTATCTTTAGTCATTTACTTCACTAATTTTTTATAAAATTTTATTATGGATTCTCATGAGTTATATGATGTTACCTTCTGATTTATAATTTTTCACATGGACATGTTTAACTAAATAGCATTATTTTCTAAATATTATTTATTTAATGTGGATTATTTTTCTAAAACATGATAATTAGTTTGTTTGTAAATCGAGTACCTAGATCAATTGAGAGTAAAAAACATTTTTCTGTATAACCATGATACCTAATTTCAATTTTATTTTAAAATTAATTATATTTACATAGTTTAGAAACAATATTATATTTTATATTCATCATTAATTTTTATGGATATCTATGATTCAATAGTTTCATAAAAATTAGTTTATTATTAACGTACCATGACAACATTTATTCCAAAACTAATAATATATCAATTTTACGAGAAAACACTAAAAAATAAATTTTGGTAAAACTTTTTAAAAATACGAATTAATACATTTTGAAATGATAAATATTGATATCCCCTTGGATAACTTTGCAGTCGCCCATACTCTGGTTCTTTTTTGTTCATATCAAAACCATTTGTTTCATAATAATTTCATATATTTAAATACATATATGTGGTAAAAATATTGTATTTAATTTGAAATAAGTGAATATATACTTGATGAATATACCTGAAGTGGCTGCATCTTTTTCACCATCAATTCATTTTAATTTCATTTCTAATGCCCATATTTGCCACATAAGATGAAAATAGATTCCTATTCATTATTTTAAACAATTTTATTTTTGTATTTATGAAGGATTTTGTAAATGACCTTTATGATTACAATTATCATTGGTTTATTTAGAATTTTATATCAACCATTTCCTCTATAATGGTTGGATAAATAGGTTTCAATGATACCTTATATCCATTTTGAAGTATGAAAAAAAGTTTTCTGAGGAATGTTTCCATTTTATTCATCTGAACATAGATTAATATGGATAAACATGGTGTTAGGGATAATTAGAAATGACTAAAGGATAATTTTTTATCCAATTGGACTCCCAATTTCACTAACTGCTCAATATGCCAATGTATTTTGAATGAATGAATATTATTTATAACCCCTTTTTCTATTTTACTCTGAAATAGTTAATTAACAATTTTATTTACTTCAAGACTTTATTTATAATTATCAAGAGAAATGAGATGGGATTTTATGGTCTATGAATTGATGTCTTTATGTTGTTTCATCAACTCTCCATACATTATTAATAATATAATACAATGGTTATAGGATGATTCCTCTACATACCTCTGTTAGGCATCCATTTTAACTTCTCTAAACTTAATGGGTCAGAGAATAGGAGTAGGGGATTCTAACGAATAATCAAACATTCTGATAATAAATCGTTTTTCATATGATTATACCATATCATTAAAAGAAATTTTGGGACACACCTTGAGTTACGAAATGGTCACATTGTTATGGAGGTTTTCCATTCGTTGTTGAAAATATTTAAAATAGATGATCAATACCATACATGAATAAAAATTATGAAAGATGTAATAATAATAACTTTTATTATTTAAACCACAATTTTATCAGGTCTCAATATCCCTCACCATTGAACACAGAATGTCACGTTTCTCATAAATTATAGTGGAAATGATCAATATGCCTCTTCTTATATCCCCAATGAGTGTTCCAAATGCTAAAAGTTTTTTTATGTTGGTGGTTCTTTACAAAATTTTGGATTGAATCTTCATGATCCATTGAGTACAGTCCCCAATCCTGAAATCCTTACTTGTATTTCCCTAGTCGTTGCCTCATTTTTACATTATTTCTAGCGAGGGATGATCCTATTGATGTTTGATGGCTTTGATAATCTATATCTTTCGTAAAAACTCTTTATTAACTGTATGTTACATGACATGGGTTGGTAAAACACTATGTTATAAGGTTTTCTTTCAAAGTCAATTAATATAAGGCCATGTATGAATTAATATTTAGTTTATGGATTTTATTTTTTATAGATAATTTATATTATGATTTATCCTTTATAAATATCTTTAATATTATATGTATTTTTAGTAAGTAAATAAAAATATCTGATTAAACATTTATTCACAATATATTTATATAAATTCGGTAATCTATATTAATTTATATATTTATTTGATTGTGGTCTAGCATCCATAAAAATAAAAAATGAATATAAATAAATAAATAAATAACTTTTCCATGATAATAGCTAAGGTTATATTTAATTAAAGGACATTAAATAAACTTATGACCTATGGTAAATAGATCATATTGTCAGTCATGGAATGAGTTACCACATTCCACTTGTATACCTATGTAACCCCTCGGTTTACATTATTATCATTCTATCATGAACCATGTCTATGTTTTATGATAATCTCCCTTAATTAAGAGTATTATTATATCACACATAGGTGAGGTGAACCAAATGATTGGTTAATGGTGGTTATATAAATAAACTTGGACACATGACTCCTCTATAATAATGGACGTAGGGATGCCATGTACTCTATTAAATTAATTTAATAATTAATATTTAAAATCCATGAAATAAATTATATTATATTATTTTGAAAAGATATATTGGGAGAATTATATCCAACAAATGGTCATACATGAAATTCATACTGACAAATAAGATGATTAATATTAATTTCTTATTTGCCATTATTGATTATGATTAATGTGAATACATTATTAATTTATTTACTTCCATTTTTTATTAATGACCATCTGAATCCCCCTAGATATTTCCATCCTAACAACATTTATGGAAAATAATTAGAAAACCTAATTATTAAATACTATTACAAAAAATTAAATGATCAATGAAAATTCACTAAAACTAATATAAAACGTTAATAAACAATAGCTACCAATAAATATAGTAAATTTCAAATGTTGGAATTTTAAATTTAATGTAATTAAATTCCACCATCAATTTGGAGAATACATAGCATATGCAATCTAGCTATATGAAGTGTACATTATATTCCATACATTTAGGTTACCATCATGGGCCTAAAACATGTTAACTTTGACAATCCACACGGTGTGTACATGCCAACTAGATGTCAGGTATTTTCTTGATAAGTGTCTATTGTTGTCATTAAATGGTTCAAAATGTATTTTGGATGTAGGAAATGATGAAAAACATATTGTGTAGACCACATACACATCATATATATATATATCATAAATTCCCTAGAATGTCAGAATCATGTGGTTTGACTGTGTATAGTGACAACACAGATTGTGTGATTTATGGACCTATCCTATGTATACTACACGACATATATGCCAGCAACACGATATGTAATCTAACATCACATGTGATAGGTTGGCCCAATCTACACACGGTTTGAAATAAATTCATCACATGTAATTAAATACACAACATGTTATGTATCCCATAAAACATCTAGGTATAATTTACATGGTCAGACAACATGTACTCCAACTACCCGATGTGAAACCCAGTTTTATCGGCATAATTTTGGGAAATTATTGATATAATATTCGTTCATTTTTCATATATTCCTAGTTCATTAAAACATGAAAAGTTGAATAAATATGACTAAAATATCAATGAGTTGTTAAATCAAAATTGATTAAATAATGAATAATATGTAATGAGAAACTCAATAATGATTTTATATAGATCAACAATCTAATAATAATTATAAATTTAAAACACGATCACTCTAATAACACTTGATGTTTCTTAGGACAGTGTGAGTTCTATTGTTGGGTGTTAAATTAAAATTTATTTTAATTAAGAATTTCTTGAAACCCTAATATATGATCTTTTATGTTATATCTACAATTAATTTATTTACATATGATGAAATATATGACTTCAATTTGGATATTTCTATGATTATGATGTTGTTGATCATCTGAAATAAACTTTTTAGAATAACGTTGTTGAACAAGTAGTATTCCTATCTAGAATACCTCTAAAAGTGATCCACATTTCATTCTCCGATCTCTGAGAAATTCCAATTTATTTTTGGGTGCTAGAACGGTGAATCGTTTATCCTGTATTAATATTCTTGATCGCTCCATCACCCTTCATTCATGAGTATTTTATTCTCATTCTTGAGAGTAATAGAGGAGGAATTTGGTTGATAGGGAGAGATATATAGAGAGATTGAGGGAGGTGTCTATGGTATATAACGATTTTCTATTGTCAATTTTCAATTACCCCAAAACAATAAACATAACCATTTATTTTTAAATCTATGGATTAGTTTAAAATATTATTCAATTACGCATCAGACCTTAAGTAATATTAAAATATATAATAAACGACATGAAAATCACTACTTCTGATAATAATTATATGATATGAATCACATTATCAATTTCAGAATAACAAATATAATTTTACTTGCAATTAAATTTATATTTACCACTGGATGCTATAATGGTCAATTTGAATTCATCGACATTAATTGAGTACCAAAATAATTTTTTATTCATAAGGAAATATTTTATTCACAATGTAGTGAAAAAATAATGGTTAAAATATTCAATAAATAAAATAAATATATTATTCACAATAGATTGAATAACTATTCTTTATATATTCATGTAATAAAATTAATTAACTATTAATGAATAAATATTTATTTATTACCTTGTGAATATCATAGATTAATAAAATTTGAAGAAAATTATTCCTTGGCCTGTTGAATAATATTTATTATAATAATTAATGTCAAATACAATTTATCGAGATGAATACAAATATGTTGTGCATGTAACCCTCTTTAATTATGTATCATTGGAATTTGGTGGGATTTCGTAATGTCTAAGATGATTTTCTAGAAATGGGTCATGGTTCCTAATTGAAAGAACATAATGTTGAAATTTCCACAACCATATATGAACACTTACTGGTTAATGTAATATATTCATTAAAATATATCATCAAGAAGTTTTCAAATTCTTATCATCAACCTATATACTAAATACATCTTTATTTTACTGCAAAAAATAAAAATTTCATTAATCCATTGACATGGTATTTAATGTCAGGGTTCTATCTAAATAAAAGGGTCATGATATCAACATCTATAAGGATAGAAGGGAAAAGTAATACTTTTACTGGTGCTTATTTTCACATAATCTTTCATCTTCGAAATTACCATGTAAAAACATCAAGGGAAGAAGTCTAATCAACATACCTAAACTCAACTAATAAATCCTATATATTATGTTACCCAACATAGTAAATTTTCTAATTGTAGAAATTTATTAAACGTATATCTTCATTACATCTCATGGTTCCCTGCATAGTAATTAATAACTATGATCTTAAAGATGCAATAAAAACTCTTGGAAATTATCACATCAATGTTATATATAAGAACAGTCAATATTTTATATGATATTTATATTAAAATTCACATGATTAAATTTATTTTTAATCCAATGTGAAAAGAAGCTATTTCTAAGTAACAAACTCCAATAGTTTGATTGCATAAATAAAAAGGAGATGGATGGGGCCTCCAAGTTCATTATCACACCGACTGTAAGGTAAAAATATGATTCCTGAAATATGTTTGACAAAATTTTTGTATGACTAAATCAATGTCCGATTTCAGGTTATATTACTATATTTCCCCTGGTGTAGCACTGATCAATGCATAGACATTATTAACCATAGTGCATCCCAATAGACATGAGGAACTGTGTCATGATAATAGATCAATACATATTCATGTCTCCAACACATCACCATTATACCACTATGAAAACTACTCCCAATACCCTTCACTCTCAACATCACACATCCATAATCTTAACTAAAAACCTAAATTTAATTTATACAAGGTCTACCAGAGATGAACCCAAAAAAATTGCCCGAAATTTGGGGACAAGATGGACTAATCCAATAGAATATTATTTGTAAAATACATCCCACCCGACATGTGAGGTCTATAAAAATTAAATTATGGTAAAAAAATATAAAAAGAAAGAGTGTAATTAGATTCCTAATGATATATCTCTATCAGTGTAAGGGTAAAAAAATTATGACATTGCATTAATGTAACATGTGACTTTCACTTGTTACGTAAAAGTAATGCGAGATGAATATTGGATATGTAAAAGTAGTTTTAGAAATCATTTACCAACAATAAAGTAATAAGGTAACTGAGGAGCTGCATAAAAACTATATAAGATTCCTACAACATTATAAATGTTATCTATGATTTACATGAACGGTGTAAAGGTGATGTGGTTGTTGTGAAGATTGTGTATAGGAAACACGAATTGAGTCCAATAACTATGTAAATGTGATGAGGAGATGCACAATGTTACAATGAGATATGAACTAATTAACGAAAGGTTGTTCAATGCACTATGTTATGGTAAGAGGGAAAATTACTGATCTACATAGACATGACATAAGCAAGTATAGTAAATAATAAATAAACATGTAGTCTATCGAGATATGTAAATGTGGTTGATCACACATAGTTGATCTAAAGGTTTTCATACAATTGACTAGAGAGGTGTTCATGTGGTATCATTGGGATTATATATTAGGTCAACCAATTTATTTGAATGATCTACTTGGTGATGAAATGAGTTCAATAATTTTTATATTCAAAATAATTGTAATTTTATTAGGCTAATTTCTATGTTGTCGAATGAATAATAAATATAAAATTTTTTATTATGATGTAGTATGTTTCTTCAATACAAGAGAAATCCATGATAAAAATTATAATTTTCACAAATTTATTTTATTATCAAATAATGGGAAAAATATAGATATCACCATAACATTGTTATTTTTTTAATGTTGTTTTTGTGAATATTTTGTAAATTAGGTCCATCAATGAGAATAATTGAGATTTGATATGTCATAGGTTATCCTATGGAACTGAATAGCTTCCGGTAGAAGTATAGTGGTATTATATTGATTTCTATATTGTTAATTTTTATTAGAAAATGGATTTATGTTTATTAAAATTACACATTATAGTAAATTGTTGAATCTTTAGGGAATTTATTATTATGTTCAAATGACAAACATATTTATACACCTAGATATTTGATGACTCATGAAGAATAAATAGATCCTGATTATATTTCTATAATTTTAAATGTCAAATTATATTATTATATAAAGGAGAATAATATTATTGATATTATGGTCAATATATATTTTTTAATGTATAAAAAAATATATTATTTAGAAAATTGATAAATAAAATGAATATTGTGAGTGATTTTTGGGGTCCTGATACACAAAAATATTTATGTAAATGATGTAATTGAATCCCGGAGCCACTATTTTTTTGGTAACCTATGTATTTGAGGAAAATGAAAAAAACTAGATCACTCAAGATCCAATGGGATTTTTGAGAATAATATAATTCCTGTTAGTAAGTATTGACAATATTGATGAACAAGTACACGTTCATGCTTGTTGATCTAGTATGTTCATGAAGGGTTATCTACATGAAAATTTCAACAAAATAATCCATGAGAGTAAATAGGTTTTTCTTAAAGTTGATAAATTTTTAGGAAGAATCTTATGATTTTGTTTCTGAATAAGTTTTCTAAGGATTTTTATTGGGGATCTAACTAATCATTGTATAACTCACAAGGGTATTTCTAAAAAATTGTTATAGAATTTTAATAGGGGTGCCTAACCGCTTATGTCTAAATAGTTATGAATGGAGTGGGAGTTTAGGAAAATATTTATATATATCTTGTGTTTTCTCTCTCTTATTATCTTTACACAAGAGGTTAGGTAGTTAAATATTATTGATATGGTCATAAAATTTTACAGGTTCTAGGGGTTGAATTTAGAAGAAGATTATTTTATAAAACATATCTAATAATTCAACCCCCACAAAATATGTGCTCATATGACCTAGGGATCTTCATAAAACGTTATTAAAATTTTTTATGATTTACAAGAATATTTATGAAAATGAAAATTTAGGGTGAATGAGATATTCAGGATGATGGTAGAGGTGTTGAATGGAGTGGATGTTTTAAATGCACATTAATAATTATCTACAATGTGGGAGAATGATCACACAATAAAATTTAAATAATGTTTGGATTTAGAAAACATTCAATTGGTATAATTATTAAAATTTCATGAGGAATTAGATTAAAAATAATTTTAATGATATATTGGAAAGGGTTTTGACAACCACCATCAAATAAATTATCCAAATAATTTCAGTAAAGAACAGATAAGAATGGTTGAAAATGTGCTGGTGTTACCAAATATTATGTAATTTGTTAGTTCCAGAAAAATTATTAATTCTTGTAATAGAGGATTTGATGGGTGAGTTTTAGGGAGACCAATACTTCATAATGGTCTATTTGAAATCTGGATTCTACTAGGTATGGAAAAAATAGAATGATATTTGAAAAATAGTGTTCAAGACTGAATAGGGGTATTATGAATACCTTTTTTATGCCATTAATTTTTATTAAATAACCAATGAGTTTCTAGGATACTAATAATATGGTATTTTGGAATTTTTTATGGATGCGTGTCTTGGTTGTAACACCCCTGTTAAAGTGAGAATTAAATGGGAAAATGTTACTACTTGTGTCAATAAGGTACAAATTTCTTTTCAAGAGCCTATCTGATTAGAACTCCACAGTTTAACATGTTTGTCCTGGAGTAGTAATCAGGATGGGTGACATTCTTCTAAGTTTCCAAGGGTGTGTGTGAGTGATGAAAAAACACACTGAAAAACATGTGTTGGCCTGTCGGGATAGTCATTAGTTTGAAAAGGGACCCTAGTGAGTAATAGTCTATGGTGTGATCGGAAGGAAACCAAGTTATTATAGGAGACCCATGGGGTCAGGTGACAATGTTCATAGCATGGGGAGGCGGGTCGTGACAAATGGTAACAGAGCCAATACCCAACATGATGTGCTTAGGCACTGCCTGGGTTTGAGGCTTAGGGTCAACAATGAGGGCATTGTGCTTTAAAGGGGTGGATAATGTAACACCCCAGGAAAAGTGAGACTTAAATGGATAAATGATTCTACCCATTTCAACATGGTTCAACTTTCTTTTTGGGAGCCTATCTGATTAGAACTTCACAGTTAAGCATGTTTGTCCTGGAGTAGTAATCAGGATGAGTATCCTTATGGGATGCTTCCCAAGGTGTGTTTTTGTGAGGACCAAACACACTAAAACAACATTTTTTCGCCAATGGGGATAGTCATTAGTATGATAAGAAACTGTTGGGAAAAAATCCCTCAAGGCATCATTGAAGTATTTTTGAGGTGATTGTGTTTGTTGACAAAGTGAACATCTGTGTTGTGATTGTTCATAATGCAAACTATGACAAACAAATTTGTTGAAAAAGGGGATTTCATGGTGTAATGTCGAGTTCAAGAGCTATGGTCAACGATCCATGTTTGATTCAAGAACGTCGATAATGGAATGGATGATCTGGAGGCGGTACAAAAACAACAGATACAAGGTGGCTCCGTTTTCCTGTGTTTGAAAAATTTTTGGGCCTGAAAGTCAATGAATGAAGAAAAGTGGTTTTTGGAAAAGGGACATGCATGTCGTGTACATGAAGTCTTGGAAACATGAGCGCCATAGGTTTTTCAAGATCATATCATCAAAATATAGCAAAGGGATAAGTGTCGCGCAAGTATTGGTGGTGTCGTGCAGGTGACTTGCGCGCCATGAAGTGACTTGCATGTCGATGCCTTGGAAGCTTTAGAACTTGCGCGCCCGTTGTTTTTCACGATCATAAGATCAAAACATGGAAAAGGAAAAAGGTTCATGCAATTTTGGAATTAGGTCGCGCAAGGGTCTTGTAGGAGAAGAGATCTGCATGCTGAGACTTGCGCGCCGAGGAGAGACATGTGTGTCGTCGCGCAGGGGTGAACAAATCCCTATAAATACTGGACCACACCTCTTCATTCTCAATCAGAGTTCAACACATTGATTAATCAGAGCTCTAATCGCGCATGTGTGGTGGTCGTGCAAGTGGTGTGTGAGTTGCGCAAGTGATGTTGGGCGCTGATGGTTGAAGGTGTGCACCGGTTGGTGGTTGCGTGCCAATATTGGTCTAGGTGTAAAAGGAAGAGATTCGTGCAAGTTTGGAGTTGGGGAATCTTGTATCACGCAAGTTTGTGAGGTGGAATTGCACGCCAGTTGTGACTTGTGCACCGATACTTGTGCGCCAATTAAGTTTTATTTCTAGAAATGATTTTTGGGCTGCGTGGAAGCTGGAAGTTTACCTGATACGTTCGGTGCAAAGAGAGATTCATCTACGGGAAAAAATTGGGCTTCAATAGATCATCTACTTACAGAGGAAGATGTATTCCTTCATGAAAATGAAGAGACCTACAGGTCTATAAACTGTGAGTGGATCATTTCTCGAGCAGTGAGTAAAGGAAGAGGAAGAAGGTGATTCTCTCCACCGGCAGTGAGCCAGAGAGAGAGAAATAGGGAGTGACCCTTGGGAAAGCAGTGATCTAACCCTAAAATTTGTAAAGGCAGTGAGCATGGGAATAGAAGTGATCAAGGCCAAATCTTGTAATCCACATCTAGTAAATTTTAGTGGAATTTGGTACGACCGACAACTTTTCGACGTATGCTCCTTGGACGTAGCTCTTTGCGGTGATCCAAGTAAAATTGCAAAGTATTGTGCATTCTTTACATTTTATTTACATTATACAATAGGAAAGAGGGACAATAATGTTTTTCTTAATATCTAAACAAGATCAGAACAGGCGTTAATTTTAAATTTTTCATACCCTGATTCACCCTCCTCTCAGGGTATTCACCCTTATGGACCTAACAATTTGTATCAGAGGGAAATGTTGACAGTTATTCTTCTCTCAATGGAGGTCACTAATCATAAAGGAATTCCAATCTTCAATGGATGTAATTTTCAGATACGGAAGAATTGAATGAAATAGTATTTCCGATCTTTGGGAATGGATGTGTTTTCAGCAGCTATTCATGGTATCACAGCTGATATTAATATTGGTGCGTTATCAGAAGCAAAAACATAGAGAGTTGGATGCTGATTCGAAAGAGATCAATGCCTTCGGGGGAGCCCTCTCTAATGACATCTATAAAAAGGTGATGTCATGAAAAACGTTACATGCCATGTGGGAAACGCTTTTGAATATATATAAAGGGGATACAAAGGTGAGAGAGTAAAAGCTGCAAGTGTTGTGGAACAAGTGTGACGATCTGAGAATGAACCCGAATGAGTCTATTGATACATTCATTGATAGGGTAAATGCTGTGGTAGAATACATGTGGGGTGTTGGAAAATTATCGAAGATATATAAATTGTGAAGCGTATATTGATAAAACATACACCTTGGTTCAATCCAAAAGTTTTTGTTTTGGAATATAAATACCCTAAAGAACTGAAATTGGATATCCTGCACAACACTCTTATTGCATGTAAAATGAGAAACGATGTTAATGAGACTTTGGAAAAGGATAAATCCAAAGTGGTGGAATTCAAGTCCATGAAGAAACTAACCATTGAAGATTTATTGAAGAAGAAGAGACAAATGATGTGATGTCATTCCTTTCTTCAAATCTCCAAAGAGGAAGAGGAATGTTTAAAGGTAAAATTCCACTAGCATGATTTTGATGTGGAATGGTTCGTCATCTTGTGGGAAATGCCCCATGAAATTTTAAGATAACGATGAAGATTATGATGAAGTTGAAATTCCCAAGAAGAAGACTTCAACATTTGTGAAAGGGAAGAAGCAATTCAAGAGAAATTTCTTCAATAAATAGAATCTTCATTCAAATGAATTTGAATGTTCAGATAAGTCTGAGGATGAAGAGGTTGAAAAAATAGAAAATTGTAGAGATCGTGGGGTAAATGCCATGGTGGTGATTGTTGGTAGTTCTCAGAAAAAGGAAGAAGCTGAAGCTGAAGAAGAATAAGAAATTGAAGGGAGAGTTGATATGGAAGCCGAATTGAAAGCAACTCTTGAAGAGATAGATGTTTGGAGAGCCAAAAAAAAGAAATCCAATAAAGTTGTTTGTGACACCAATCTCTATATACAACAACAAGATGAAGAAAAGAATGAGATATTAGAAGAAATTGATAGACTAAAATTCCTCAACACCAGAGAGCTCAAAAAATATTGTTGATTATAAGCTTAAAATTGAGGAACAAAAGACGGAAATTGATTGTTTGACAATCACAGGAAAGGAGTAGGCCAGACGTATTAAATAGCTTGAAGAAGAAGTGGTCAGTCTCCGACAAAAATTAAGGATCAAGAAAAAATATTGACCACCAATGTGATATCAGAAAAGAATTCCATTCAGAAGAAAGAGAAGATGAAAGAGGAGACTAGTAGTTCAGTAGGGAAAAAGCAGCAATTGCGCTCAGATGTTAAGGTCATTTCAGGGCTAAATCAGGAACAAAAGTATGTGACAATTTCAGTTAGACCATAAGCAACCGTCCCGAAATTGAAGGTTGATTTGGGCACAAAACTGAATCAGAATTTTCAGAGATCCCAAAGGGAAAATCATAGTGCTGAATTATCACGAAGGAATGTATCCTATATCAGGTGTTATTGCTGTGGGAAAATTGGACATTCACAGTATGTATGTTCCATAGCCAAGAGATATAGAAGTGAACAGGAACAGAGATGGCAACCAAACAGAGAATGGTTTTCCAGAACATATTTTGATTGACACTGTTTTCGGTGTGAAGGATTTGAACACATGGCTAGGTATTGCAATTCGAACTTTCAAAGAAATGTGCCAAATCAGAATCAAAATGTTTGCAAGCAGAAGATCAATAAACCGACAAGAGAGTTAATAGTTCAGAACAGATTTGTATCTCTACAAGATGAAGCTGGTCCGTCATAGTCTGAGAATGATCATGAGTCTCAATCTATACGAAGTATGGAGACAAAAATATGGACCATGAAAATGAGAACAGAGAAGGCAGTAGTTGTTGAATTGCCCTTAAAAGATCAGATCGTTATGGTGTGTGGATTCTTGATAGTGGTTGTACGTCTCACATGACAGCAATAAGGATATGGTTACATGCATAAAATATGACAAAGAAGTAGTTTTCAAGTTTGAAAATGATGAAGGCTTGGAGACAATTGGATCGGGAAAGGATAGGTTTGGGGAAAAAGAAATCAGACGTGCTGATGTCTTGGTGGTAGAAGGCCTCAGTCATAATTTGCTCAGTGTCAGTAAATTGTGTGACTGAGGACATTCCATACGGTTCACCAAGAAGACCTGTACTGTTAAGGGAAAAGATGGGGAAATTTTTCTGCAGGGAAAAAGGAAAAAGGGAATCTCTACCTTGTATGTGGATAAGAAGATATGTGCCTCTTATCCAGAGAGGAAGAAAACTAGTTGTGGCATAAGCGACTTGGTCATCTACGACAACCATATATGGAAGATCTGGTAATGTGTGATGCTGCTAGAGACCTTCCCAGTCTATCACGTGATCACACTCATACATGTGATTCTTGCCAACAAGGGAAGATCATCAGAAATACATACAGGACAAAGGAATAGAAATAAAATAGAGTGCTTAAATTGGTTCATGCTAATGTATGTGGACCTATCTCACCACGCGCTATAAATGGGAAAAGGTACTATGTTCTTTTCATTGATGATTATAGCAGAATGGCTTGGGTATTTTTTATTACCAATACGGTAGAGGTGTTTAGTTGCATAAAGTAGTATAGGAGGGAATCAGAAAAGTTGCTTAGGCAGAGAATTCATAAGTTCTGTACTGATATCGGTACAGAATTCACAAACACTCAAGTTGAAAACTATATTGGGAAACACGACATAAAGAATCATGTTTCATTAGTTAGAGCTCCCCAACATAATGGAGAGGTTGAAAGGATAAATCGGATCTTCAACAACATGGCCAGAACAATGCTTATTGATAAGGACCTACCAGAGAAATTTTGGAAGGAATCAGTTTTGACATCGGTCTATGTTTCAAACAGGTCTCTATTGTGTCCGAAGCAAGGGAAGACTCTGTATGGACCGTGGTACGGAAAGAATCCAAAGTTGAAATACTTTTTAATATTTGGAATTAAGTGTTTCATTCTCAAAAAATAAAATCACAGGAAGTTTTATGAACGTGGAGATGAGGAGATATTCATTCTCTACTCATGGAAACGAAAAGAATATAAATGCTTCAACAAGAGGATGGGAAAAATTATTGACAGCAATGATGTCACTATAGTTGAAAATGAACAGAATACTCAATGATCCATTGTACAGTTCCTGGATGAAAGTGATGATGAGGTAAGGAAAACATGGTGAGAAGAAGTGGCAGAGGCTGAATCAGAAGAAGATAATGATGATGAACAAGAAAGTGGCAGGTCTGTGTCTGCAAGGAAGACAAAGAGTCAAGCTGAAATTGATATGCAGAATATCATTGGTGATCAGATAGCTTTAGTTCAGACTCGAAGAATGAAATCATTATATCAAACATCGTTTTTGTCTCAGGTGGAGCCGAAATTTTTTTCCAATGTAGCTGAAGATGAAAACTCGGTTCAGGCTATGAATGAAGAGTTTGATCAAATTGAGAAGAACCAGACATGGGAGATTGTTTCGAGGCTAGCAGATAAGAATGTCATCAAGACTAAATGGGTCTATTGAAACAAGATGAATGAAGATGGAACAGTGAATCTAGAAAAATCATGACTAGTGTGCAAGAGATACTCCCAAATAGAGGGAATAGATGTTGATGAGACATTTGCATCAATTGTAAGGCTAGAGACAATAATGTTATTTTTTCCATAGTAGTGCAAAGAAAGGTTAAAGTATTCCATATGGATGTGAAATCTGCATTCTTGAATGGAGTTCTAGAATATGAGGTGTATATTGAGCAGCCAGATGGTTTTCTCATTCATGAAGACGAGAACAATGTTTTCAGGCTGAAGAAGGCGTTGTATGCGCTGAAACAAGCACCAATGGCATGGTACTCAAGATTTGATCAGTACTTAAAGAAGCGTCGTTTTCAGCGTGGGGAGTTGATTACAATCTTTATTTCAGCAATGAATGTAATCAAAGGATGATGGTGTTGGTTTATGTCGATGACATAATATTTTGCGGATCAGATGAAGCTCAGTGCAGACAGTTTTCCGAATTCAAGAAAAATGAGTTTGAAATGTCAATGATTGGAGAGATAGCGTTTTTCCTTGGTCTATAGGTGACACAAGGATGGAATGGAACATTCATTTCTCAATATAAATATGCCAAGGAGGTCCTGAGAAGGTTTGGAATGGAGAATTCCATGGAGATAAAGACTCTGGTTGCTACCCGGATGAAATTATCAAAAGATGAGGATGGAAAGGTAGTTAATATCACAGAATACAGGAAAATTATTGGAAGTCTATTGTACTAAACCGCAACAAGGCCTGATATTGTTTTCGCCACATTCCAAGCAGTGAGATATCAAGGTAGTCCCAAGGAAAGTCACATTATTGCAGTGAAAATAATACGTCAGTATATCCAGGGCACATTAAATTTCACCTAGACATATACTGAAAAATCTCAGACAGAGTTATTGGGATATACTGATGAAGACTGGGCTGGTTCAGCAGATGATGGAAAATCAATGTTTGTGGTGAATTCTATCTTGGTGGATTTTGTATTTCATGGCTAATCAAAATGCAAGATTGCATTTAGTTGAGCACTGCAGAAGCTGAGTATATTGGGGAAACTCAAGGATGCACATAGTTATTGCAGATGAAGCAGCATCTTGAAGATATGGGAGTTGAAGTGAAGTCTCCGATTGGAATCTAGTGTGATAACTCCAGTGCTATAAATCTCAGCAAAAATACTGTCCATCACTTAAGGACAAAGCACATTGAGATAAATTATCATTTTATCAAGGAGAAGGTTGAGCAGGGAATCGTGAAGTTAGAGTATGTGCCTACAGAGCTACAGGTTACAAACATTCTGACAAAGGCCTTACCCAATGATGCTTTTGAGAGGCATCGACTGGCTCTGGGAGTTCAGTCAATTCCCCGCACTTGAAATAGTGTGAATGTGGAACCACCCCCTCTCCCTGAGATATGATGAGTTTTTTCCAAATGTGCTGATATGTGTTTTCTACTCTGTTACAGACTGCAAAGGAGTGACCAATGGGTTCGTTGAAAAAGGGGGAGAAAATAGTGATTGTTCAAGGGGGAGACAGTGTGGCAATTTGATAAATCCTGACTGATATAGAGAGAAGCCGGAATGTGAAGCAGCAATATAGGGGGAGAAATGAGAAAGGGGGAGAGTTTTAAATCTGATGATGCTAGAAGTGATCTATCAAATAATAGATATCATGACAGCTGAGGATCATTATAAAAGTAGATGTAACTCCCTGACCCCAGTTACCCAGATTCGGTGAATTATTACATAACATTGGCATGATCACAAGAAATATCAAATATCGAAAGACCGATTAGTTTAGTAGCATTGGAAACACTAGGTACATTCATAACATTTTACATTACATCATAAAATTGAAAACAACAACAACATAGTCTCCATAGTCTACACTCTTATCTACTCATACTATCCCTGCAGGTCATTCATAATTTACTTCTTCACATCCTGGAAAAATAAAACATAGAAAAGGGGTGAGCTCAAATGCCCAGTAAGGATAACAATATAAGGGAAAATTTCATAAATAAGAATAAACATTTAAGGTAATGTATAACTAAAAGAAAAGCCTTTTAAACTTGAACATCAACATATTATGGAAAAAATGAAATGAAATAATTCCATTTACTTATTCACATTGATATTCTATTAATCGAATAATCACATGCAATATCAATAACCACATTCATAATGATGGAATACATAATTCCAGACTATCATAACCAAATATCCAAGGCCTCGTGCCAAGACTAAAAATAAAATTTTGTCACGGCCTTGATCAAAGACACTAGTTTGTCTCATGAGACCTACTTATGCATCGAGGAGCTATAGCAGGCTCCACCCGTCATATATTAAGTCCAATGCATTCCCATATGAAAAGGTTTAAACATAAAATAAACATTAGTATTAAAACTAGCATATGAAATGTAAATACTTCATCCATAAACCATGAATGGTATAAAAATAACACATCCACAGTCAAAATATCACAAAACCTTCAATGCTATATAGAAGTTTTGTATCATAATAAATCAACTTCAAATAAGCATAAAATCCATCAAAGGATGTTGACATAGATGAAATCAAAACTCTTTTTGGAGAAATATCTCTTTTTATTTTGAAATAATTTAAGAGTCATATATTTATAAATGAAAACATTTTCATTAAAAATATTCTTATATGCTTGTATGGGAAGCTTCAACGATTTTATAAGGGCCGAAAATAGCCGCACCCACCATATAATTTTAAAAAAACATTCATACCTTAATTCTGTCGAAAATGTTAAAAAGGACCTTATTTGGAAAAGAACGGAAAGATTCCTTCATAAACCACTTATAAAAGTCAACAAGGGTATAAATGAATTTAACCCATATTCTAATAAATAGTTAAAAAAAATATGAAATTCATTTTTAAGAAACATGGATGTGGATGATAAAGAAGTCCGAGTAGATAATCACGTATAAACAACCTCAGATAATAAAGAGATTGTGAAATAACCCTTACCTTGTACTTTTCCTTGGTTAGGGGTAGGTTAACCTCCTGTATAACTTACTCGTTTTTTTATATGTTTTGTTATGTAAGACATTTTTGTCATGGATAGGTTGAATATTATTCATATCCATAATGATATCAAGTCCTTAAACATTATTTTTAAATCATAAAATGATAATTATACTTTAATGAATACGATGGAGAATGAATCGCATCGCATTCGTGGAGACGGTAGTCTGTACGTACGCACGAGCGAAAATATCATTCTTTTGATATTAAAATAATATATAATTGGATGCTATATTATATATACAGAATCATTACCATGTTATATTAATTATTTACATGAATAACACATCATTATTATACCCATCCAAATAATAATTTATTGAATAACAATTACACCACGACGTGGAGATGGTAAGCCGTACGTACGCACATATGGTGACATGTTATTCAGTGGATGGATAGAATACTGAAATATGGTTGTAAAATTTTTATATTAACATCAATGTATATATAATATACTGGAGTTATTATTTTATAATGGTAATAAAAAAGAATGAAGAAGTGAATGAAAAAAGGAACTTGAAAAAGTGTTGTGATATCATTACCTCTTCTTCGAGTTCTTCCTTTTGATTTGATCAATAGGGCTCCATAAGTTGGCTTTATGACTAAAGGAAGGCCTCTAGGATGAAGTGAGGGAATTTTAGAGAGTATTTGGGTAGAGTTTGGCAGAACCAAAAGGATTTTAAGGTGTGAGTTAATGACAAGGGAGAGTTCTCTTTTATAAGAGGGGTGAGGGGCTCCTTTGGAAAAGCTAGAAATATTATTTTATAATAAATTTATATTCGGTTTCTAATGGCTCAAAAGTGGATTATTTAAAGTTTATGGTTGGTATGGGTCAAAACCCACTCATGCAATAGAATTTAGACAGGTTTGTGTTACTATATTAACCTTATTTTTAAGTATTAAGTCTTAGTTAATTAGTTTCACTTTTACAATGTCTCTTTGTATTTTCATATTATATGATTACTAAACATACTATATACATCCAATAGACCCCCTATTGGTAGATTAATGATACAACTATCATGACATAAGTCTCTTGGCAGATCCTTAGATTTTTAGTAATTTAATATCAATTAATAATATAATATTTGTTTTAAAAACTCTTTTCTGTCAATTTTGACACGATTCAATAATTGATTTTTGTGAAACTCATAACAGAACGATTACTTAGAAAAAGGTTACCTAAGTCAATACTAACATGTCATATTAACCTAGTAAATTGTTTTAATTCATAAAAAGTCTCAAATAAATTAATTTGGGTATTTATAATATCAATTATTATAATTTTTCATTAATTAGGTAATTATTGCATCATCATTGTGTCATAAATACATTAAATTATTTAATGTAGAAAAATTATAAATAAAATATAATTATGTAGGAAATAATTTTAGATTTCTAATTAATGTTTACAATCGAATTTATATTATGTATAACCCTATATTAAAAATGTTTTACTAAATAAACATTGATTTTAACTCTGTTAACTCTTCTTTGAATTAAATAATAATAAATGTCCTAATCTAATCCAAGTGGACCTAAATGATAATATTTTATTCCTAAGGTTGTTTTTGGTCTAGATACACTTGTACAATAGAATTAAGACTTGTTTTAGAGTAATATTAATATCATTTTTACCCTTAATTACCCTATTTACTTTAAACCGTGGTAAATAAAACTAAAAAGATACTAATCACCAAAAATTATTTTCATCTCATTAAACCAAATTTTAATCCTTGATATTAACAGTGTCTGCCGGATTTTCAAAATTCCACTCATAGAAGCGTTAAAATTAAATTTTATGAAAAATTCAGTTTTTTAATAACTTAGTGATATCACTATTCATCACAAAATGAAAGTTTCCAGAAAAATACCAAAAATTAGGACTATTCTATATTTGATATTATGAATTAAAAAATGATATATATTTTACCAAATTCAAAACATATTAGTTTCATTAATTAATTTAAAAATTAATTCCCGTTGTCAAAACAAATAGCGTGTTTTTAAAAGATAATAACTATCAAAAGATTGACACTTGTTTATGTCCGGTTTAATTGTAAAATGATGTAAAAGGACCAACATTGTATTAAATGGTAAAAATATATTTAAATATACTTTAAATCCACTCAAATTTATATTTTATCAATATAAATTATTCTTATTAAAAAAGTTGTTTTTAATTAAAATTTAGTAATTTTCACTATTCATGAAAAAAGTAAATGTTATCCGAAAAGTTACAAAGTTTTACCTTAGGATAAATTCGATACTTCGAATACAAAAATGAAGTCAATTTTGAGAGATAAAATTTATAAAATTTCAAAAAAGTAGGTATTACTATTCTTTACAGCTAGTTTGATTGGTTGTGGTGTGTGTTAGAACTCGAAGTTGCGTACAACACATACTACTATATTATTCAAAGGAAAGCGTACCATGGAATATTGGGATGTTTCATTGTAAATTTTTGATTTCCCCATTCTAAAAAGTAAAATATTTTAGTCAAATTAAATATATAAAAGTTTAAAATATTGGATTTTAAAAGGGTTCACTATTAAAAGTTGGTAAAAGTGAAATACTGAAAATGAATTTGTTCTTAAATTATGTCTAAGAAACTCATAACATGGATTCCAAAATTATAAGGATTATATTAAGTTTAAAATTTAGTTAATACTATTCATAACCTCTTTTTAATGGCTTGTTTGGTAAACCATGGTGCACTTGAACTTGGTGTTGTGTGTAGTGAAAGTTATTGAATTATTTTGAAGAAATAACACACAATGAAATCTTGGGGTGTTACATTCTCCCCTCCTTCAATAAATTGCTTCCTCGCAATATGAAATTGTTTTTAAATTATAAAAGGTTGAATATAGGAAATATCTTTGTTGGGAAACCCACATCGGAAATTGGGTTGATAAAATTTAGTCTTAATAAGAGGAAAACAGAAATGAAAGGGTCACCACCAAATTATGATCTCAATTCAGAGAACATTTGTGGATATTAGAGACATATAATTCAGGAAAAAACGTAAATATTTATAGGTAGTGATTGAGGTCATCAATCACAAACAAGTGTAAAATTAAAGGCCTTAAATTCATCAATCTATGATAATTTAAAATACCATTGGTTCAGCAAAACATATGGTATTAGGATAACACATTTTTATGTTTTACTATCCCTTCACTAAAGTATAAGAATTAACATCTTCATTGAATTGGAGAAGCAGAAAAATATATACTTGATAGGTAGAGTCTCAACCTTTAACTAAATTCTACCACAAACTCATCTTTCACTCTAAAAGATAATAGCACATAAAAATAATATTCTATTTATCCTATTCGTATAGGGTTAAAAAAATGAATTTATAATTCATCTAGAAGAACCATTAAAAAAATTACATTATTCTAACTTGGAAATCACGTGGGTCAGTGGTAGGTGATACACCCTTGTCTCCCTTCGGTTGTGGGTTGAAGTCTCATGGCCTTGCCGGATGCGACGAGTTGCCGCCCGACCTCCGGGTTGTCCTTTTATGGAAATCCAAAATAATCCAAACTGGAACTATCCAAAATACCTTAGTCCAAATTTTATATGAAAGGTAAACACAATGAAGATCCTTTTTTTCTCTTAATTACATGTTATGACCTTCATCATATATTCTTTTAAAACACAGCAACATCTTGAATTACCATAAAACCTTATTGATTACATTCATGATCCCTTATTCCTTAAATAATAATAGATATACTCCTTCAATACAAAAATGTTGTAAACCCCAAAAATGATGGAATATACAAATCATTAAACAGTTTCATGTTAGTCATGAATATCCAATATAATTTTTCCAAATCAATCATTTATTATTCTAAAGTCACTACCTCGGTATCAGAACCATATTATGGTTTATCTTTCTGTGAACCATATATTTTCCAAAAATTTAACCTGCTATTGAGTCACATTTCTTTCTTCCACACAATCTCAAGTACTTAATGAAATTGTATTGTAGTAAAATCATTATATACTACATAATTATTATAACAAATATATTTTTGATACAACACTCAAATTAAATAATCAAAATAAGAACACTAATCATTCCTATTCATCTATGGTAGTATCATAACATTATTATTATCCAATAGCATAATTTGTGGCATAGTCTAATGACTGGTACATAGGTTCTTGTAGTGTTCAAACTACTTGCAAATGAAGCATTGTACATTTTAAACCATTATCTTACCCTTGCAGTCACGTACTTTGTGCCATTTTCCTCCACACTTATAAAAAAATCCCATTCCTTTTAGGCATGTTCTAGGGTGTTTCTTTCCATAGTTATCACATATGGGAAAATTCTTCTTTTCCCTCTTCCCTTTATTCATCTTTCTCTATTCCATCCTTTTCTTCTCTTGCATCCCTTCAAACCCAAAGGACTCAGTAAACTCAGTACATATCTTCTCAAAACATGATATTATTTCTTCATATGATGATAATTCATGTGAGACTATTTCTCTTATAAATTCTAGCTTAAGATCATGACAGATATGATACATCATTCTCTTTGGATAATGTGCATTGTTGGAGTTCTCATTCCTTCTACTGGGTGCCATTTCTAAACAATGGAATACACTATATTAGTTTATGAATAACAATACCTAATCCCAAACATTTAAAAAACATAACATAAATTAAATAGTTTATGGATATAATCCACAATCATAAAAATGTCTCCTTTGAGGAAGTATATACTTATAAAACCTTCATAATGGTTTGTAATGAAAATTAGATTTATCCTAAGAATATCCCTCGGGAGTGTCGTAACCAAAGGTGCGGCAAGGCCCGTTGTCGAGCATCAGTTCCCATTTGAGTCTAGCTCAAAGTGGTGTTTTCGGGTTTTACACCTAGTTGCATCTATTCCAGAGCCGCCTCTACCTAATCGAATCCAAACAGGGATGTATTGCTCAGAAAACTCACAAAATTTCTACAACACCATAATTCTAGGAAGTTCTTCTATAATAATCCTCAAAGCCCATCTTAGATCTATGTTATCTAATCAGATTATATCTAAATCTCGCTTCCTAGGTTTGTACTAAACTTTCTCTGATACCAACTGTAATGCCATAACCCCAGTTACCCAGAGTCGGTGCATTATTACATAACATTTGCATGATCATAGGAAAGATAAAATCTCTAAAGACCGATTAGTTTAGTATCCTTGGAAACACTAGATACATTTATAAAGTTTTACATTACATCATAAAAATGAAAAATACAACAACATAGTCTCCATAGTCTACACTATTATCCCCTCATACTATCCCTACAAGTCAATCATAATTTACTTCTTCACATCCTAGGAAAAATAAAACATAGAAAAGGGGTGAGTTCAAATGGCTAGTAAGGATAACAATACAGAGGAAACATTCATAAATAATAATAAACATTTAAGGCAATGTATACCTAAAACAAAAGCCTTTTAAACATGAATTTCAACATAGTATGGAAACAATAAAATGAAATAATTCCATTTACTGATTCACATGGATATTCTACTAATCGAATAAACACATGAAATATCAAGAACCACTTTCATAATGATGGAATGCATAATGACAGACTATCATAACCACATAGGCAAGGCCTCGTGCCAAGACTACAAAAAAGAGTTTGTAAAGGACTTGTGCCAAGACACAAGTTTGTCTCATGAGACCTATTGATGCATCGAGGAGCTATAGCGGGCTCCACCAGTAACATATTAAGTCCAATGCATTCCCATATGAAAAGGTTTAAACATAACATAAACAATTGTATTAAAACTAGCATACAAAATGTAAATATTTCATCCATAAATCATTAATGGTATAAAAATAACACATCCACAGTCAAACATATCACAAATCCCTCAATAAAATTTAGAAGTTTTGTATCATAATAAATCAACTTCAAATAAGCGTAAAATCCATCAAACGATGTTGACATAGATGAAGTCAAAACTTTTTTTAGAGAAATATCTCTTTCTATTTTGAAATCATTTAATTGTCTTATATTTATAAATTAATACATTTTCTTTGAAAAAACATTTATAAGCTTTTATGGGAAGCTTCGACGATTTTATAATGTCGGAAAATAGTCACACCCGCCGTATAAGTTATAAAAACATTCTTACCTTAATTCCGTCGAAAAGGTTAAAGGAACCTTGTTTGGAAAAAGATGGAAAGATTCCTTTATAAACAACTTATAAAAGTAAAAAAGGGTATAAATGACTTTAACTCATATTCTAGTATATAGTAAATTTTATTTTCTGAAATTCATTTTTATGAAACATTGAAGTGGATGATAAATAAGTCCCAGTAGATAGTCACGTATAAACAACCTCGGATAATAAAGAGATTGTGAAATAACCCGTACCTTGTACTTTTCCTTGGTTGGGGGTAGGATAACCTCATTTATAATGGTGAAATAATTTTTATTAAATTATACAAGAATCATTTATATTAATATGATATCATATATGTTCTTTTAACATTGATTTTTTAATAATATCATAGTATTGTTGTTGTTTCAGGTGTTAAATTACTCGTTTTATTTTATATGTTTTGTTACGTAAGCCATGTTTTTCATGGATAGTTTGTATATTATTCAAATCCATAATGATATAAATTTCTTAAACATTATTTTTAAATCATCAAATGATAATTATACTTTAATGGATATGATGGATAACGAATCTCATCACGTTCGTGGAGACGGTAGTCCGTACGTACGCACGAGCGACGATATCATTCTTTTGATATTAAAATAATATATAATTGGATGGTATATCATATATACATAATAATTATCATGATATATTTATTATTTACATGAATTACACATAATTATTATACCCATCCAAATAATAATTTATTGAATAACAATTACACCACGACGTGTAGACGGTAAGCCGTACGTACGCACGTATGGTGATATGTTATTCAAAGGATGGATAGAATACTGAAATATGGTTGTAAAATGTTTATAATAACATAAAAGTATATGTAATATACTGGAGTTATTATTTTATAATGGTAATAAAAATGAAAGAAGAAGTGGAAGAAGAAAGGAACTTGAAGAAGGGTGGTGAAATCATTATCTCTTCTTCGGGTTATTCCATTTGATTTGATCAAAAGGGCTCCTTATGTTGGCTTTATGACTAAAGGAAGGCCTACTAGATGAATTGATATAGGTTTATAGGGTATTTGGGAAGAGTTTTTCCGAACCAAAAGGCTTTGAGGGTGTGATTTAATGAGAAGGGAGAGTGGCCTTTTATAAGAGGGGTGAGGGGCACCTTTGGAAAAGCTAGAAATATTATTTTTTAATAAATTCACATTCGGTTTCTAATGGATCCAAAGTGGATTATTTAAAAGTTAAGGTGGGGATGGGTCGAAAACCACTAAACCAATAGAATTTAAACAGGTTTGGGTTACTATATTAACCTTATCTTTAACTATTAACTCTTAGTTAATTAGTTTCACTTTTACAATGACTCTTTGTATTTTTATATTATATGGTTAATAAACATACCATATACATCCAAGAGACCACCAATTGGTACATTAATGATACACCTATCATGATATATGTCTCCTGGTAGAAACATAGATTTTTAGGAATTTAATATCAATTAATAATATAATATTTGTTTTAAACACTCTTTTATGTCAATTTTGAAACTATTCAATAATTGATTTTTGTGAAAATCATAACAGAATGATTACTTCAAAATAAGACACATAAGTCAATCTTATAATGTCATATTAACCTAGAAAATTAGTTTAATTCGTATAAAGTTTCAAATTATATTTATTTGGACACTTATAATATAAATTATTCTAATTTTTCATTAATTAGATAATTACTGCATCATCATTGTGTCATAAATATATTAACTTTTTTTAAAGTCTAAAAATTATAAATGAAATATCATTATGTAGGAAATTATTTTAGATTTCTAATTTATATTTACAATAGAATTTATATTATGTATAACCTTATATTAAAAATGTTTTAGTAAATAAAAGTTGATTTTAACTCTTTTAACTCTTCTTTGAATTAAATAATAATAAATGACCTAATCTAATCCAAGTGGACCTAAATGATAATATTTTATTCCTAAAGTTGTTTTTGGTCGAGATAAACTTGTCCAATAGAATTTGGACATGTGATAGAGTAATATTAATGTCATTTTAACCCTTAATTACCCTATTAACTTCTAACTATGGTAAATAAAAGTAAAAAGTTACTATTCAACAAAAATTATTTTCATCTAATTGAACCACATTTTACTCCTTGATATTTACCGTGTCTCTTGGATTTTCGAAATTCCACTTACAAAAGCGGTAAAATTAAGTTCAATGAAAAATTCAGTTTGTATCTACAACTTAGTGGTTTCACTATTCATCAAAAAAATGAATGTTTCCAGAAAAAATATCAAAAACTAGGCCTAATCTATATTATATATTATGAATTCAAATATAATTTCTATTTTACCATATTCAAATCATATTAGTTGCATTAATTAATTTAAAAATTAATTCCCGTTGTCAAAACAAATAGCGTGTTTTTTAGAGATAATAACTATCAAAAGATTGACACTTGTTTATGTCTGATTTAATAGTGAAATTATGTACAATGAACAACATTTTATTAAATGGTAAAAGTATATTCTAAACATACTTTAACACCACTAAAATTGAAAATTTATAAACATAAATTATTTTTTAAAAAAAAGTTGGTTTTAATTAAAATTTAGTAATTTTCACTATTCATGGAAAAAATAAATGTTATCCGAAAAGTTCCAAAATTTCACCTTAGGCTAAATTCGATACTTCGAATACAAAAATGAAGTCAATTTTGAGAGGTAAAATTTATATAAATTTCAAAAAGTGTGTATTACTATTCATAACGGCTAATTTGATTGGTTGTGGTTTGTGTTAGAACTCGAAGTTGCGTACAACACACGCTACTGTATTATTCAAAGGAAAGATTACCATGGAATCTTGGGATGTTTCATTGTAAATTTTAGATGTCCCCATTCTAAAAAGTAAATTAATTTAGTCAAATTGAATATATAAAAGTTTAAAATATTGGATTTAAAAAGGTTTCACTATTAAAAGTTGGTAAAAGTGCAATACTAAAAATGAATTTATTCTTACATTATGTCTAAGAAACTCATTACATGGATTCCAAAATTATAAGGATTAAAAATTTTATCTTTAATATATTAAAAAATTTACCCATAATTTTTCTTTTTATTCTATTCAATGGTCGGTAATATGAGGAATTACGATATCGACTGATGTGGAGATCAATGTGAGGACTACTATGATTGGATACCCAATCTGATGGGATCAAGAATAGAAAAAAAATATCATGATACGCTCTCAGTTAAATCATGATTAGAATAGAAGTCATAGTCAATATGTATTTCCAAGCCCCCTAATTAAGAACAATTCATAATCGAGTGCATCACGAGAGAATGGACTCCTACTTTCATTAGATCATCTGATCCCCCAATCACCGAACAATGGATCAAATCCATTGAGATGATCATATACATCCATCAATGTTTATAAGAAGAGATGGTTCTCCTAAATGCTTATCATATGGTGGGTGAAGCTGTTCAATGGTGGAAATTGATCAAAAATATAAAGCATGATGATGTTATTGAGGTGGTGGGGTGGATGTATTTCCATGAAATGTTTTCTGATAAATATTTTCACTAAACCTTCCATCTTAAGATGGAATGATATTTCATTACCAACAAAAAAAAGTATCACAAATATGATGGGGTGTATGAGGAAAACTTCACCTAAAATGCACAATATGCCTCTAGATTCTTCCTTACACCAAAATTCAAGATTGTCCTCTTCTTTTACGTGATAAAACATAGCATATGAAAATCCATGACAATCTTCAACATTGAATGCTATTAAGATATCGTCTGATTTTCCATCAATTTCATGATAGTGATTGTCGAATAACTGGGGTATCATGGGGATAATACATGAAATGTGTAATTTAATTCTAGTGGTTTGATGGATGAATAAAATGGTTCTAAAATATTATATCACCCTACCTAAAAAAAGTGTAAAAATATTCTCTATAGAAATTCCATGAAGGGGGTAGTGAAATTCTTTTGATGTAGGTATGAAGGGCACCTATCAAGCGATTGTCAGCAAGAAAAATATACAACAGCGATAGGGGAAAGGAATGATGAATTAAATACTCAATGCATTGTTCATATATAAAACAATAATGAACCAGGAAACATTGTAAATGAAATCCCCAAGACAATATATTAAATGTAAAATAACAACATCCAAGGTAGCAAGGGAGATATTTTTTTCTCAGTACCACCAAAGTGAATCCCGAAAATGAAGTGGTGATAGGTATGCTAGCGATTAATTAATGAAAAGGGAACACACTTTTTAATTTTGGATCTATACATTCATTTATAACATGAATTATTAGTAGAAAAATCCAAACACCAACACATAAAATGGAAGTTGATATGTTGGTGAGAACATCAAATGGTTAAATTATTGCATCCCATGAATATAACTCATTAGCTATCAGAATTTGTGGTTTGATATTCCTAGATAACCTCATCATACACACCCTCTACATAATTTGATGCAATTCATGTAATGGACTGGATTTTGCCTATATAGTGAGAATATAAACTCCGGTGATAGGAAAATCACTTCCTATATGAATAATCGACCACTGATTATAAAAAAGTGCAAGGAAGAGGATGATTTTTTTATCCCCATCATGTCAAGAATGGGTATTTCAACCCTATGAGAATGAATATCATTCATATATGATCTTGTATATGGAAGGAACTTTCTCTGATGAAAGGTTTTCTGTGAGGGAATTTTCTGATGTGTTTCTCGAGGAATTGTATTGTCTCCCCCCAAGAAGCGATTTTGAAATCATGATTGGTCATATACCTTCAGTGTTTCCAATATCCATGATTCTATATATAATAGATAATGCAAATCGTGAGGAGTTATGAAACATCCACAAGAGAATATGTGTAAAATGTTTAAATACCCAAGTGCATAACATTATGGGGCACCGGTCCTATTCCCTATGAAGAAGGACGGGATAATGAACCATTGAAATGATTGTCATGAGCTAAAAAAAATTATGATAAATAATACGTACCATTTTACATTAATGGATGACTTGTTCGAGGAGCTACGTGGAACAAAATATATCTCATAGGTGGGTCTATGGTCGGGATATTACCATGTAAGGGTCAAGAAGGAGAATATCCCAAGGGCTACTTTTCGTACAAGGTACATGCACTAGGAATTCATATTATTGACATCTAGGCTCACTAATTCTATAGATATCATCATGGATATGGTGAATATTGACTTTAGATATTACCTTTAAAATATTATTGTAGTCATCAAAGACGATATTCGTATATACACAAAAACCAAGGACAATAATTAGGAATATCTGAGCACTATAATATATACCTTTAGAAAAGAGAATATTAATGAAAAGTACATCAAGTGTGTGTTCTGTTTGAAGGAACACAAATTACTGGTAATATCATCACATTAAATGGTATATCTATGGATCCTAATGAAATAAAATAAATTGTGGGATTATTGAGGCCGATAACTATGAAAGATATCAATAGCTTCTTGGTGATAGATGGATATTATCACAGATTTGTGAGAATTTTATCTTGATTATAAAACCATTATACAAAGATAACTCATTACAAGTAAAGTTTCATGGAATGATGAATGTGAAAAACGAGTCACGTAGTTGATGAAGTGGATTATCATTGACAATATTCTTACACTACCCACAGGTGGGGAGATTTTCATAATATTCAGGGATGCTGGAAGAATGTCATGGGATGTTTGTTGATGTAGAATGACAAAGTCATTGACTATTCCTTAAGGAAGAGGAAAATTCAGGAGAAAACCCATCCCAATAATTATATGGACTTAGAATCAGGGATCATTTCATTGATGATCATACGACATTATCTCTTTAATGACAAGTGAGAAATATATATGGATCAAAAAATCTCAAATATATATTCACACATTAATAGATTAATATTCCACAATGAAAATGTTCAAATATCTTTAAGGACTATGACTACTCAATCCATTACAACAATAAGAAGAATAATATGGTTGAAGATGATCTACCTAGAAAGGACCCAACAATTCTAGCATTGATTAGAATTTTAAAGGATCCAATCTTCTTAGATTTGATGAAAATGGAAAATGGAATCCTACAAAAGGGAACAAAATCAATCCTTTCACAAATGATTTCTCAACCATGTCATTTGGAATTGCTAAAAGATGCTGAAATTAATGATTTGGGAATTCAAAGGATATTGAAACAATCCATAAAGTTATTTCCATAGAGAACAATGTTATTTAGTAATGAATTGTGATATTTGGGTCATGAATATGTGTTCCATCAAATCCAGAATTATGGATGAAATTTTAGGATGATGCCCATAGTTTGAATTTCTCCATTCACCCAGGAAACACAAAGATGTATCCAGATCTCTGGTAGCACTATTGGTTGTATGACATTAATAAAGATATTTATATATAAACATCAATGTTCTTGGTATGTTCGCAGGTGATTTTTGTGGGTATAATTCTAATGGGGCGATGCTACCATTACCCATTAAAACATATAAACGAGAAAATATCCACATGGACTTTTTCACCAGACTTATGAAGAAATCCAATGTAGACAATGTTTTATCGGTTTTTATAGGTCGTCATGTAAATACTACACACTTCATTGAAATTATATGGTATTTCCCATTGGAACAACTTTCACAGATATACATTAAAGAAGTGGTAAGGAATCATGGAGTACCTATATCTATTGCATCCGATCGAGATCGCAGATTCACCTTGAAGATCTAGAAGAGTCTCAAATATTATATGAACACTGAGTTGAACTACAACATGACCTATCAACCTCAAAATGATGTCCAATATGAGAGGACTATCCAAACAAATGAGTATATGTTGAAATCTTTTTCTATGGACATCAATGGAGAATGATACCATCATTTTTGTTTGGCAGAGTTCTCTTGAAACAATTGTTTAATATCATGAATCCAAATTCTTCCTTATGAATCCCTTTATTGGAAGAGGATCAGAACCCTGACATGTTGTTATGATTTTGGGGAACAAAAACTTCTGGGTACACAAATGGTTGAAGAAATGGTTGTGAATGTTAATACAATCAAACTGAAAATCAATGCTACCCAGAGTCAACAACAATGATATGATGAAAATTATTCACAAGACCTAGTGTTTAATGCTGGAGAAATGGTATTCCTCCACATATATCCCTGGAAAATTGTTGTTTGATTTGAGAAAAAGGGATGGTCTATTCCATGGTAAATGATCCCTTTTGAGATCCTTGATCACATCGGCGCAATTTCCTATCATCAAAATCTCCCACCAACCCTATCTCTTGAACATGATGTATTCCATTTATCACTATTAAATAAGTATATAAAAGACCAATCACATGTACTCAATCCATAGGTGATACCACTAGATAATGACCTCTAATTTGTGGAGAATCTAATGAAGATATTAGATCATAGATAAAAAGTTATAGAAAAAAACAATTCCCATCATCAAAGTGTTGTGAAGAAACCACAAGTTTGAAGATGTGATGTGGGAACTGGTGGAAGTGATGAAAAAGAGTTACCCTAATCTAATTTAATTTGGGAATGGACATTTATAGGGAATAATGTCATAAGGGGGGAATGTTTTAATGAAACAAACTGTTTTGAAGAAAATTCCCTTTTTTTATTTAAATGTCATATGGATATAGAAAATTCATCAACAAATATTGCTTAACCCAATTGGATTTAAAAGACTGATAAGTATACTTACAATTGATAATATATCCTTTTAATAGTGATCACATGACTAGTATAAATATATGTTTTTAGAAAATCTTTTTTACAAAGACACAAAAAAGTTTTAGCCTCACCCTGCAGGATCAGACCTAATGAAGTCCATTTTATAGAGCTTTCAAATAATATTGCAGTTCTGGTATTTTCCTTATTCCATGACCTAGTCAAGATCTCACAACATAATCATGAGCCTAACTAATTATGGGAGAAGTTCAAGATCATCAAGATCACGGCCCAAACCGTGTTCACTGAACAACCGCATGAAATCCCCACCCCCGCACACCTAAATCATAGGGCATATGCTGGTGTAATTATTTAACATGTTACAACAGAATATCATTATGAATATGTGCATTATTTTTGAATATTATAAATAATATACTTTCATTATATTAGTGTTACTTTGTAAATTATTTTTAAATCCCAAAAAAAAATTTAAGGGTTAATATTAATATTTAATTAACCAATTTATTTTTATTAATTAATAAATTTTTTAATTAAATAGTTTTTTAATAAGAAATAATTATTAAATTAATTATTTTTAATATATAGTTTTTATATTTTTTATGAAGTGAATTGTAATTTTAATGAAGCTTTGAAAAAAGTTTCTATCAAAACCCATCAATTTTCTATAAATGCTGGTATCTATTATAAATGTAAAAATTCAAATATTTAGTAAAATATTTAAATAAAATGAAGAATAATTTTTGAATCAGGATGTACAAATTATCCAACAGTAAAGTTTCCATAATTTTCAGAGAGAGTGAAATTGATGGGTAATGAATAAATACATCATAAATATATAATCTCTTTTAAGACATCAGAATGGCCCAATAGTTATGTAAGGAAATACTATGTGGGTTATAATATTCCAAATATATATTTTACATTAATGTAATATAATTTTAGGTTTCATGGATTTATTTTATATAGCCTTAGTGAATCCTCCAAAACATATAAAATATTTTAGGATTTTAAAATGTTTTCCTTGAAATTGTGACTCACCTCCAGAAAATATGGGGAAGTATTTTAATATAATCAGCCCACAGCCTCTAAAAATAATATATAACACTCACTTTTTCTAGATACCAATGGAAAACCCCATGGGGTGGTTTTTGGTGTTGAATATTTCATTGTGTAGTGTTTAAAACAAAAATAATTATGAATTCTCCCACATATCCAATATAAACCTACCCAATAACCGTTTCTTCTTCACTAAATATAATTAAAACTATACTAATCTCTACCCCCTAATGCTTATAGTTATAAAATGGCTCCCCTAAGAAACAAAAAACCTTCTCCCAAGCCTTTGGGGTCACACATCCATGTAAGGGATCATTGACTTTCTCTCTCTTCATTATAATTCAAGAACATTGTTTGGAAGAAGTCATATTAATTTCAATTGGTTTTTTATAATCCTTTTATAATCAATTACATACTATACATTTTACATTATTTAAATGACCTATCATTTATCACCCTTTATTTAGGCCTTTACCTATGCCCTTACCAGGCCGAAATTCTGTAAAGGATTTCTCAATTCCAATTTTAAATTCAAGCACATAATTTTTATTATGCTTCTTAAATTCAATTTCAAATGTTGGTATATTATGTTCCATGATCCCCTCACTATCTATTTCATGTAAAAATAATGAGATACCCATTTCTATCTCATCAACCCATTTTATTAATTTCTATATGATGATGTTATGATACTAATCTTTCACCACGATTTTCCATACCAAACCCATTGTGTTATGAATAGAATTCCCATTACATTATCAAGGGTATTCACCATTATACACATATGATTATTTATTGGGGACATAAATGTATTTATTCCATATTCTTTGATCATGTAATGAATGATGATTTTGAATGAATCCATCATATATGGTCTATGTGGAACACTTATGCATGAAATTGAAATGATTATGAAGGGTGTGCACTAATAGATCCTTGTTGGTAATATTTAGTATCATGAGACATCATAATGGGATAGTAGTTTACATAATTGCTTTCTGGTACATTTCCCCAACATGTTGGGATATGGGTTTACCTGATTCCATTGTGTTAAAGAAGTAGTGTTTTATGTAGTTTCAACATTTCCATGTTATGATAATCATGATATATCATGTTCATTTCTCTTTTATACTTCATTGATATGGCTATTGACTATCTCTTATTGTATTCTTACATTCATTCCATTTTTACTCCCTTACTGAGATTCATTAAAGGGAATATTTTTTCTGATCATATCAAAATAATACAACTCTATTACAATTTTATTTTAAATGATGGTAATTAAATTGGTTGATGAGGTATGTTTTTATGGTTTTACTATATTCGTCATCTGATCAATTGGAATTAACTATAACCATTATGATTAGTTCCTTGGGTAATAAAAATTTTGTTCTAGATGATGTTCGATACCAAATCATGGTTGATGATATTCATGAATGATAATTAGGAAGATTTTCTACTGCTTCTCTAAACATGGAAGGAAGAGGAAGATACGCGCAAGGATATAATAATATAATATGATCAAAATAAACAATAAATATCTCAGAGAATGAAAATTTTCATAATACTATTTTTTTGATTTTTGAAAATAAGGGAGACATCATGACGGTATGTAGAGAAAAATGGAAGGTTCTAATAAACAATACAGCACACATGAAAACTGATGGAAAAAATGATTTCAGATAGATGAATTTGGATAGTACTATATGGTCTTGTATTTTATATAGAGGGTGATATTTTCCTTAAACATTAAATAATGGTTTCCTAATTATTTATGCTTATGGAATTGTTGATAAGGTCTATCTTTTTGGTGATGGACCCTTACCGATTAAAGGGAAGGTAGATTCACTGATTGAAAACCATTGTATGATTTTTATGGTTTTGGGGAATATAAGTTACATCCCTAGATTTATAAGATATCTTATATCTATTTATAAGATTTATTAAGAAAGATTTAGTACCATATTCATATGTTGTTCATGAAAAGTAACTATGGGATATGTACTCAAATTTTTTAATTTTTTATATTATTCATTGAAATTTACCAATTAATTAATGTAATAATTATTTAATTTTTGAGATTTAACATATTTTTTTCATGGTCATAATTTTTAAATTGATTAAAATGATAAATTTTAATGATGTGTTACTCAATATAGTTAAATTTGTAATACATGCATAAATTGATATTTATTTTCAAAACGAAAAAATATTTCTTTTATATTTTGTAAAAAAATATTAAATGGATTTAATTACTTTTTATTTAATTGAATAAATTTAAATTAAATTTACGAATTCACCATGAAATTGAAATTATAATTTCGTTTATTTTTTTAAAAGAAAATATAGATTACAGTTTTATCATTTAATGATTAGAGTATATTTTTTTAATTAACTGATTGAATTAATTTCAATTTATTTTGGTAAATAGTGAAATTAAAATGTTAAATTATTTGGTCATTTATGATTTTATATAGAATCAATTACTACACTACAAAAAAATGTGTGTTATTTGGATCTGTCAAATATCATCAAAGTCATATATTAGCTGTGGTTTATCTTATTGTTGTTGACCCTACTATCGATAAAATGGTAATGGTTTGGATCCACGACACCACAAATTCAAGCGATCGAATGTGTATAGAGGATCGAAACTATTTTTTTTTTGAAATTTAAATAGGATATTGTGCTTCCAAGGAGTATTAATGAGAGTGATCTTTGCAAAATTTCATGTATCTACCTCATAAAAAATAGTTTGAACATCCTTGAAATTATAGATACGAAAAGTAATTTTTGAAAAATGGAAATATTTTCATCATCATAAAAACATGTAACTATGATTTTCTATTGAATAATCCATGTTATAATAGAAATTTTTAGAAAAATTAAGGAATCATTTGAACAAAAAACATTTAACCACACCTCTTCTCTTGGTTTGTCCTCTTTGTTGACAATTCCACCTAATTGCACCAATACTGATATGAGACCAACTATTGTAAGGGGGATGAAACTAAACAAGTCATAAATTCTGACCATGTATATACTAAATATTACTCTACCCCAAAGTTAATATCTTAAGAGAATAATACCATGTACCATTATTGAAAAGGTGATGTTCATGGATATGTGGGGAAACTTTAAATCCCATAGTACCAGAAAATACCAAAAATGTTGAAACACTTGACTCCCACAAACTGTGGGAGAACATTAAACATAAAGTTTATATAAAAATTTATTAGAGAATACAAGTATTCCTGATCTATCTAAATTCACTTTAAAATGACTCATAGAATGTCCATGATCCCCTAAATTGGAACTGAATCCACATGAAAATGATCCATGATGACATATAAAGTCAAGAAGATCAAACGACATTGTAAATATCAAGATCTACAGTGAGTTTTGAATAAAACAGAACATCTTTTATGCCATATCACATAGATCTGAGCTCTAACTATTTTTGATGTAACAAACCTACCTATAGAGAATCCAATCACACCATCAGAGGAGGTGACTAGAAAGACTTTCAAGAGAAAATGCTTTTGAAAATTCCTCACCATCATGGAATAAGATGTTGTACCACAAATTCTATTAGGATTCATAATCCTGTGATCACTAAGAAGAAGTTATAATTACTAGTGATGAAATAATATCATGAGCTATGATGATTGATTTTTTATTTCTCTAAATTAGAAGTAAATCAATTAAATTTTTTCCCCAGTGTAAGTGTGAATACAATGATACACCAATTTATCCCCTAATAACTTGTGTTATTTTTTAAAGTGCACTATTAAATTAATAATTAGAGAACTCAAAAAAATATCATATATTATAGTTCTAAAGAATCTGAATGAATCACATTGACAATCAATGTTTAAGGAAGAAATATTTACTATCTAAATTCAATTTTCAATAAGGTGGTGAATGAGGGTAAAATTTTACATGCCCAATGGTTCCACATAACTAAAATCTATATGTATATAGAATCACCATGTATCCAAATCAACATATCTGATTGGTGACTTATTCAATTATAAGGAATAACCCAAATAACATTTGTTATTTTTATGACCACGTATGTGAATTCTCACTCTTCCGAAAACCAATGATTTTGATGGTAATGGTGACCCAAAAATTAATAATATAGGGAAGTTAATTTATTTATTTAGCCTATCATTTTCTAACTCACCATACCTCCCATTTTTTTGGATTACCAAAATAAGGGAAGATGAAGATCCTTTTTGATCTGCATCCACATGGTGTCTATCTGCATCTGAGATCATGCTTTCCTACTATTTTTGAATTCATAGGGGTTGTTTCATATTGTTGATATATTTCAATTCTTCCCACAAGGACTTCACCCAAAGCTCTCGATGACTGACTCAACCCACACCATGTGGAATTAACTAGATATGTGGATTTTTTTACTATTTCATATTTATATTTTTTGAATATATGGACAACTTATCCTTTTGATTGATGTCTTCATAGATTAAAAATACACTCAGTTATTATCAGATGTTTCTTCATAACTATAGAATGTGTTTTTTTCCATTAGTGCTATTTATTTCTATTTAATAATAACACTGGTAATGGAACACTAGCAAAATAGTGGTCAATTCAAAGGGAAGAATCACACCCTAGTGATTTTTTTCTCAATAATAATGTTCTACATAGTGTAATTCATTTGATTGGATTGAATGTATATTTTTATGGGATCCTTATTTTTCAACACAATAAAATATTTCTTACATTTTTTTCTACACACACAAACAATCATCATGGGATCTCATTCAATAATTTTGATAGATAACAATGGGGAATATCATGATTTATTGATTGTATCAAATTTCTAGGCTAAGACATTGAAAAATAATATAGTAATTATTTTATTTTTATATTCCAAACCCAAATTTCTAGGAAATGAAAATCAAGGATATTTCCTTTGATAAGGGAATGTAGGGGAAGTGAAACTGAATAGTGATTCATGGCGATGTGGGGAGAGTAATATTAGGATATGCCACTATGTTCTAAACATTGAATTTTACACCAATCAACAACATACACCATTTTCAAATTTCATCCCCATTAAATAATATTTAAAATTCCACAATAGCTTCTTCTCCAAATATAACATGAATCCCACCTTTCTATATTTTTATATGGTAAAAAATTTTCTTGGTAGAGAACCCCATTACATGAGTGCAATAAACATGGAATTGTTAATGGGGATGGATAGTGTTTCTTATTTAATTTTATTTTTAAAAAATTGTTTCAAATGACTAGATCTGTTTATTCTGACCATACTAATTGTGATCCTGAGGATGATATTAATGTGCTCGCTAAGCATAAAACTCTAAAAAATAAAAACAAAAGGAATTATAATTATTAACCCTTCCATTGGATAACTCTATATCTTATACCTCTTCATCCGCATGTTTTACATTTTGTAGTGAAAAAATGAAGGATAATCCTGATCAAGTTAATTAATCATTGAGGGAAATGTATAAGCCAAATATCAAAATAAATAGCCAGTAATTATCATTAAATGACCAACAAGACAATGAACTCAATATCAGAATAATGGGTATTGTACATAAATTTATTGGATTATTATGTAAATATAGTAACATGAATATGAGGGATTTAAAATATTATGTCATGGATTTATATTAAGTGGGTTTATAGAGACTCAAATAAGCTGTACGTATTTCCCTTTCTCTATCGAAAGAGAAACCAATGAGTGGCTCCATAATATATAGCCTAATGAATTTACCCTATGGGATGAACTATAGATGAAATTACTCTAGTAATTATTCCTTACATCATGATGTGATAAACTATAAAAGGAGATATTTACAATCCAACACGCAATTGGAGAAACAATCTATGAGTTTTAGGAAATCATCATGAAACCTTCTATATCCTTCCCAGACTAGCATTATGAAGAACATCATTTATTACCATTTTATGATGTATTTATAGAAAATGACCAGAACCTAATTGATGATTATTCTAAATGAGAAATGACTAAGAATTTACCTCTTGAATTTAGGGAAATTATTGATATAATATCTCAAAATTCATAATAAATTTGTAGGAGAACTGCAACTAGAGGTGATCATAAGGTAAAATATTTTAAATAACCATTAATAGAAAATAAAATTAAAAAATAAAAATATATTTTGAGGAATATATATATGAAAAATTGAATTCTTCATCATCCATCACACCCCCTCTAGTCTGTAATCATTTCTATTGTAATTATAATTTCATAGATAGAAACCCTTATGCTCAGGGGACTAAAAGAAACAAATTCCAAATAACATAAAAAATTCCATAATCTACCAAATGTAAAACATGTATCAAGGGAATTATACACCCAAAAATTTAGAGTTGGGGTCTAATATCTACAATGAGCAACATTCTATCATGAATCTACAGAGCTATTACAACCCCCTCTTTCCCGAGGAAATGGTTTCCAACCATCCATAAGAAACCAACAAGGTCAAGGACAATATAATTATATAAATAACATACCGATATATGCAATTAAATTTCAAAATAGTTAACAGACATTTTTCACCCTCATGGGTTAGAGTTGGAGGAATTAAAATGATTGTTAATCCAGGTGATTACCAACCTTAAAAATATAGTAAATCAGGATGAGGTAAGTTTAATACTAAACCAATTCCTAATCCCAATGGAAATTTTAGATCTATCACATTACATAGTTGAATGGATTTGTAATAAAATGAAATAACAACCCTGGAGACAAAATAAGGATGTGATGAACAATATGTATGTGGAAAATCCACCAATGAAATCAATCTTGATAAGGAATCTATGAAGATAAAATAAAGGAAAACCAGGGGAAAGGAAATATGGAATATCCACATCAACCTCAACCTCACTTCCCTATAATCATAAAATCACCCCTGAAACCCAATGAATAATCATTAGAATAAGTGATATGAGTGGATTTAAAAAAATTGATGTCACCATCCTTCTTATTGGGATCATTCAAAAAATTCCATGGTATGTATAATTCATTAATTACATGTTCACCAATAGAAGAGAATAATAAGAAAATGATGCGGTAGTATGAGGTAAGAATGTTTTTTTCATTTTTCAACCTTAAATAGACAAAATAATTACATTGATCCATGTATTTCTTTATCTTATTCACTATTAGAGATACTAAATTTTGTGATGAATTTTTTGATTTTGGATCACCAATTTATGTATTTCCTTAATCTACTAATTATTCATTATGGACGGGAGAACTCAGAACCATATGAGTTGTAGTGAAAATTTAAAATCAAGCCACTGCCTACCCAATATGTGTTCATGAACATTTAATGGTATGTTTACAAGGAAACTCATTCCCTAAGGACTTATATATTCTAAACATTAGGGAAGGAAAATTTAAATAAAACATTCCCATCATTCTTAGTAGATCAAGAAAAAAGACCATTAAAATGATAATAAATTTCAATTAAGGGAAAATTGATATTACTTTTGGTGATGAAAAATTGGATTTCAAAATCCATTTCATAATCAAACACACACATTAAGAGAAATAAATTTTTACATTAAATCATTGGAAATTACCCTTTTCTTATAGGGACGAAATTGAATAGTTCAATAATATATTCAAACTAAGATAAACCTGAGTACCACCCATCCATCTTAATAATTATATTTCTAAAAAGGAACTCTATATATAGTATATTTATAGTCTTTAAAAATTTGATAATATTTATGAATGTTATTTTTATGAGTTAACCAAATACGAAACAAATATTTCTTTCCTGCATTTTTAGTTTTCCAAAAAAAGAGAACTCAAACTAAAAGGAGCCTTATAGAACCCCCCTAAAGTGGAATATAATTTTCTACCATAAAATTTAAAATATTTTTTAATAGGAAATTAGAAACTACCAATCATAATACCAAATAATTTAGTCCCAATCCAATAACCCCAACCACTAATAATTCTAAAACATAATGATGAGGCTATATGGTAAGCAATAGGAAACATCCCATGAATTAATCCTACCAATTTCATTCATAGGAATTTTTTAGGAAATGAATGTAATATGCTGAGAAATCCCAAAATAAGGATAATCCCAACTCTTCAAGAATTATAAAAGATAGGTAGAGTAACTTTTTGGGTGTTGTAATAATTTAACCATATCAAACTCCTATTAGTAGAGTCCCATCCAAATAGTCTAAAAGAAAACTATACATAAAACATTTAAATATGTGAATAGTTAATTAATGCCCACAAGAATTCAGAATAACTATAGAGTCTCCACAGAATATTGGATATTTGATCCTTTGATTAGATAAGTGTATTTTCCCATATAATTTACATATCATACTCTAGACATACAAGATAGGAATGACCATTATTGCTTCTTTAAAATATTTTCTTGGTATTTTTAGGATCTAATTAGTGTATAGATCCGTGAAATTACAACCTTCACATGTCCCTTTGATAAATATTCTTACTATAGTATTTCTTTTAGTATTTGAAATGGCTGATGTTCAATTTATAATTACATGGTATGTATCACATTGAACCAAATTTAATGCTTCATAAAGGTACCCCACAATTACAGTTCTCTATAAAAAACATTTTTTTCAATATATTCTTGATATTTTGTAAATTTCATTATAAAGATGAATTGAGAAAATATAGTATTTGAATTTTTACAAAATATATGTTATGGTGTGAAAAAGGAATTTGTTTTCTATTTGATTTCTAAACAACAAGTTGATGTAGATAAATCCACTAATTATATCATTTATACACTACATTATCCCACCATTATGAGACGTATCAGATTATTTCAAGGCCATTTTGTACTTCACAAATGGTTAATTAGAGAAATTACCAAGACTAATTTTCCCCTGACTATCACACTCAATAAAGAAACTTATTTTTTTATCTATTTTAGTATTAATATATATTAATTAATTGGAATTTTATTTACTACTAACCCCATTTCCTTACCCCCATAATGTATTTACGCCTATAAAATTATATGTGATTCTTCAAATAATGTTGTATCAGTTTTTCATTCCAAGAATATTGAAAGGCTTCCACAGAACGGAGAATACACTTATAAAACCATAAATTTCTAAAAACATTAACTAAAAAATAGTGAATGGAATATTGATTTTAGTTATATATTTATAAAACATTATTTCTTATATTTTATTGAGTAAATTCAATGTTTATTCTAATCATACATAATTGAAATATTTAATCATGAATGGTGATACAAATCTCAAAATAGTGAGATGGATATTTTTTCTAGAAGATCTATACCTTTTAATTAATCACATTAGGGGATATTAAAATACATTTTCTAACCAGATTAAACATCTACCACATACTTACAATGTAGAACCAATCCCTTCCACCAATCCAGATGACTCATTCCCTAAGGAGAAAATGTAAAATCTCGCCTAAGTGCCCCAACAGCTAACATGGTGAATTTTTTTCACAAAAAAATCACGAACCTTCTTTTAGAAACATAAAACTAAAAAATTAAAATATAAATCAAAATATTATGTGTGGTAATATCCTTATTTATACCAAATTTTGAATGAACTATTCACTAGAAGGTTTATCCTTGAAGTGGAAATGAACTTATGCTTTCTTTATTCAATACAATTGTAATTAAATGGCATCTTCAGCTTTAAAGAACCACTATAATTCTTTATATGGATTTTTTGGACATAAATTATAGATAATTTACATGAATTTTGAAACAAATGCCCTAAATTCCAATATATTGGTGTACATTCAAGAAGACAAGATATTCCCCCAAAACCTTTTATTTCATATGAGATATTTTATATATGGGGAATGAAATTCATAGGCCACTTTTTTATTTCATTTGAATTTTTAAAAAAGTTTAGTAGTATATCATGTTTCTATGTTAATAACTGAAAAAACTACTCAATTTCATTACTCAGAAACTATGATTGAGTTTCTAAAATCAATCATTTTTTCCATTTTTAGAGTACCATAATTTATAATCAGTGTCCAAGGAACCCAATTATCTAATAAGAACATTGTGCACCTCATGAAGATATATGGATTTAAAAAAAACATCAACTCCCTACAAAACAAAAACAAATGGATTTGCTCATGAAAAATAGAGAAGCTATTTTTTTGTAGATAATAATGTATCCCAATCGAAAAGATCAGAGTATAAATCCTGAGGAAAAACTACGAGTAGACATAAATTCCTAAAAAATTAAATTAGATAGGTATGCCTATATAATTTTTTGTGGTAACTATTGTAACATTCCTAGTAAGATATTGAACAAATCAGGTAGGGTTGTAAAAATAATAATCCTAATTTTTTGAAATGATTGATTTTAGAGGAAGCTTCCAATGATGCAGCTTGAGGTGGGTTGAATATAAGTATATGAGAGATCATTTCTATGTAAGGATGAAAATAATTCCACTCATTATAAATTTTTATAGAAATTATAATTTCATGCCAGAGAATAAGGGATTTTATTTTCATCAATAATGATTCTATTCCCAACTAATCTTTTTTAAATGTGGATTGAACCATAAATAGTAACTAATACATTTCTTTTCAGTGTATTTGAGATTCATGGAGAAGGTTCAAAGAATCTATTCAATGTGAATGGTTAGAAATTAAATAAGTAAAATTATTATTTCTGCAATGAATCTATGTTGGAGTTTAGAATACTTCCTACTAGTGTTAAATATAGCACTATTTGGCAGTATCATTCCTTAATATTGTATTACTACTCTATTTGATCTTTTTTAAATGTATTGTAAAATTTAATTGGATGTATATTTGAACCATGTTTTGGGGAGAGGGAAGAAGTATATTTCTGATGTAAATAGGATTTTTTCTATTTTATATTTTTGAAAACCGAAAAAAAAGTTAACCAATTTTTTTTATGGATATGAACATAGTTTTTGTAGGTTTATGTTTATAGATTTTTGAATTCTAAAAAAAATTAAAAAATAATATTTTTATGAACAATTACAATATTTTTTATAGTTTTTTGAGTTCTCAAACATTATTTCAGTTAAAGTAGAAGGATAAAAAAATTTTGAACTCCATATTTTTTAAGAGCTTGATCATATTTTTGGAGGGGAAAAGTAAAAATTATTTGTGAAATGTAATTTTTATTCAACTCTATTGTCTCCAAAAAAATAATTTTTTTGAGTCCAATGTTTAACATTTATCATAGTTATGCTTATAGATGACCATGAATGACCTTATAGGGTTAAGTCGCAATTCATGAAAAATTATACCTTACCATCCCCCACCAAAAAATATAATCGAATGACTATTTCAAGTATATATTTTGGTGAACAGGGCATCAATTTTTTTTATCTCTGAAAAATTTTACACTAAGGGGTCTGTGAATGGTGTGAGTCAATATATTGGGTTATCTGTGATAGAAAAATATGCATGGGTAACTCTCATTCACAATATTATGTTTTATTTATCATCTATTTAACCATAAAAATGATTATAATAAAATAATAAATTAATAGGGGGAAGAGTTTGAAAAATTTACTATTATCATCTAAGTGAATAATGACTATAATAAAAGAGAAGGGCATGGAAGATATTCATTATTCGGATAGTGACATCTCCATTACCCTAAAAATGTATACTAAAAAGATAAAATATGAATATATACAAAAGGATTTTAGGATGAAAAATTCCTTTGATTCATTTTAGGAATCATACCTCGTGATAAAAAAGATAAAATTGGGATTGAGGGTGGGATTAGTTTATTCATTATTTGAAAAATTATAGACATTATTTAAAGAGTAAGACCTACCACATTCTAATAATGTATTTTTTTGACATTTTTCTAAAAATAAATCTAATCCAATATATAACCACTTCAAAGACCTAAAGATTGATTAATTTTTTCATGATTTATAGTGTGGATAAATGACAATTTTCCCATAACAATGTTAAATAATCATTACCATGTATAAGGATAACTCGATATAAATATTTTAACTTCATAAAATAAAGTAAATGTATTACATGAATGCTAGGTCCTGAAATTTTATTTCTAAAGACCCGAAATATTTGTGGAAATTTATTTTCTTAAATACATGGGAATTTTGCAAGCCTGTGAAAAATTACGGTGATTTATTTCGAGGCCTGAGGTGCTGAAAATCAATTTCTAATGTTTTTTCAGGTATATTCAGTAAACGTTTGAGTGGGATTTTGTAAAATTTGAACCATTGCTCGGAATTTAAATCTGAGGACACCATTGAACTCGAAGCACTGGTATTCTCTGAAGAAGACATTATCCTCGATGATAGTAGGTCAAGAATGAAATTTAGTTTTTGGGGTTTTAAATAATAAATTAAATAAAGAAATGTGTAGTTTATTTTTATTTGGTGGTTAAAACATCCATGTGGAGGTTGGAGGTGGGGTCCACAACACCTTAACCTCCGATTAGAGGTTATGGTGGTGGGGCCCAACCGAACATAACATCACTTGGGGGGATAATTTTGGTGGGGACCACATGGGCTTGGAACCCCTTGGAACACCCCATTAAAGTGGAGAAAACTCTTGAACATCCCCAATAAATAATTGAGCCAACTCCACCCCATTAATTAACTGAGTTAACTCATTTAATTGTACACAAAATTTTAAATTCATGAAAACAATTAAAATATTAGACAATCAATTTTTTCATTTGTTTGGCATCATTATTTTATTGGAAGGGAGAATTGAGGAGCTCTAGGGGATAGAACGCCATGGAAGAAAGAACTCTTCAACGATGAACAACTACCAAAGAATGATGGATACCTTCTTCGTTCTTCAACTGGAACAAAGGAGGGAGCGTCGTTCTTATAGAAGCTGAGGATAAATGAGGATCCCTTGGAGATAGAATGCCAAGGAAGAAAGAAATCTACAATGAGGAACAACCACCGAAGAACGATAGACACCTTCTTCCTTCTTCAACCGGAACAAAATTTGGAGCACCATCCTTGAAGAACGCCGACGACACCATCCTTTTATTATTCATTTTCAAAGTGTATGAATTAAAGTCTTTCTATCATCAACATCATCAATGATCAAAAATCCTGAGGTAGGGAATTTGAGATTGAATTTGTTACTATTCAACGTTTTTCAATCATGGGCTCTGTTTTACCGATTGATATCACCATAACCTGGAGGGCTTGGGCTGTACGAATACGGCCTGACCCTCCCCCTTCATTTTCCATCACATATTGATGACTATGGCAGCGTAAAATCACCACCGGAGCAGTAGACCACGGCCAACAGGCCATAGGGGATAAATGGCCACTGGCATTAGGCCGTCCATGAAGGAAACTATTGGCGCATGGCCACTAGGTCAATGGAAGGGCGCGCCGCCATCGCGCCACCCTAATGGACGGGCCCCGACACATGGCTGCGGCATTGCACACGGGTGACTGTCAGGCTGCCAGAGGGCCCCAGAACCGTCGCGCAATGCCATGGAAGGAGTCGTTTCTAGGGCGGGCCGCGACGGTGGAGCAGAGGTGGCCAGCTAGGTCAGCCGCCGACGGAGTGGGAGGGGTCGGCCGCTCAGCCAGCAGGGAGGAGCGGGACCTTACTAGGTCCCGCGTAATATGGACCGAGCTGCTGGACCGGACCTAGTGTGGTCAGGGCCTCCCAGCGCAGGACGGGCCACCCCCACGGGCCGAGTCGGACCCACAGATTGGGTCAGACCCCAATCCGAACCCAGTTGACCTGAAATCACTTTTTCACCAATAACATGGGCTACGAGTGTCCGATCGATGAAACTTCTGAAATAACAGAAAGCATGGATCCATTCGGTTATTTTGGAATACCCAACGTGAGTTTTGGACACAGTTGTTGTACGGTCGGGTTGGTTTAAACCTAAATCCAACAAGGCCCCCTGAACGAAAATTCCTATAACTCACAGACTGGGCATCCGATTTATGGGCCTTCTGTTGTGTTGAGACCCCTATGACGAGACAGAAATTTTATATACTTCTATAGGGGACTTTGTGATAGTTGGAGTATTGACCTGTAGTTAATGGATAGGATTCTTCTAGAGACGAACGAGCGGAGTACAGAGACCATGTAGCTGGATGAGACCTAATGACTGCTGACCTTTTGACTCAGAGTATTTCAAATTGCACAGTGGGGAGGGCCTCTGTGTGTCACGGCATACCCACAGAGTGAAGCACCTCTGTGTGATGTGGTAGACCCATGGTAATTGAGAATAGTAGTACCTCAATGGGCTATGAGGGGGAGTGCCTCTGTGTGAGCCTGGAAGACCGACACCAGGGAGTGCCTCTATGTGGACGCAGCAGACCCATGGTACTCAACGGGAGGAGTAACACAGTAGCCAGGGTATTGGGAAGTACCTCTTTGTGATGCGGAAGGCTCACTGTACTTGATAGTAGAGGAGTACACCATTAGCTAGGGTTCTGATAGTGTGACTAGGGATATTAAATGTCACTACCCCTATAATAAAATCTGTGTTTAATCTGAGACAGTAACTTGTGTTATCCTCATGATTGAGATGGATTACATAAAAACATAGTTATATGTATGGGCATGTGCCTAAGTGGGGTTATCTATCGATTTCATACTTTTTGGTTTTTTCTTGATGGGTTTATGAGACCTTGAGTGTCTCTGGGTCCCTACTGAGTATCGTTATAATCACCGATGCACTGTCTTTGTCCACACCTCATTATGTTGGTTGATGAAAATGGACAACACTTACAGAGGTCGAGGTTAGCAGGACTGGATGGTAACCAGAGGTGGACCTTACGAAGAGTCAGTACACAGAGGAGCTAGATAGACGTGGATCACTGAGGAGTCCATCTATACCTACACTTTAGATAGGAACCCTGGAGGATGACCCAGTAGATACATTTCTTTTCTTTAGTTGTAAATGATTTTCTGTTGTACTTGTACATTCCTGTTGGTCTTGTATTTCTGGAACCTTTTACTTTCATCACTACTTTTGTATTCATCATTACATAGTGTTTACTTCTAGATCATAGTCTGTTGTGTGTTTTTTCAGTTTATAATGTAAAATATCTTCCCTGTTTTATGGATTTAAATAATTGGTTGTAATCTCCAGCCCCAGACCTATGGAAGGTGATTTGGTGTAGTCACGATATGGTCCCTATGGGAAGGGTTCTGACAAATTGGTATCAAAGGGGTCGGTTCTACCGTATAACATAGAACTCTGATTTTTCTTTTCTATGGGGACATAGTGTTAAGGGTACATTGTGTGGTTTTCAGTTTAGGGAGTCCAGTGTTGGTGTGGGTGGGTGATGTATCCATACACTAGGACCCTGACTTCTGATTTCCTACTTAGTGCATGAAAACACTAATTGTTTGTGTGTTTTCAAAAGTTTTATTTAAGTCAGATCAACCAGGTTAGTTAACCATGTATAATCTTTGATCAATTTCGTATCTATATATTCCAGGATGCAACCCTGCGGACGGCCAGTTAGAGCCCTGAGAGCCGTATGTACTGACATCACACCGAGCGATGAGGCCTTGGTGCAGGGATCCTTTCCAGCTAAGGCACTAGCGGTACTACCTTCCATTATGCCACTAATGTGACCATCCCAAGTAGCAGACAATGCATGCCTCTTGAGAGCATTGCATGAGTTCCAGCACCAGTGGCCACCTAGGATCATAGGAGAGATGGACCCACAGGTGGCTGGGATTGGCTGCAGGCTGTGGTGAGAGTCTTCAGGCTAGTAGGGACACCATCAGACTTCATGGTGATCCTTCATTCAAGTCTCCTTCAGCCAATAGTTGGCAGATGGTAGAGCATGATGCTATATTTGCTTGATAAGGAAACACTTTTCTAGGAAAATGTTGAGAGCCTGTTCTGAGTGGAGTTTTTTCGAGCGACCCTACGAGCGGTATGGATAGAAGAGCTACTGCATCTACACAGGGTAGCATGACTGTAGATTTGTACACAGTTCAGATCAACGACCTCTCGTGTTACTCCATGAATATGATACGAGTCCCATTTTTTCAGGGCATGGACCATCGAACAGGGGAACATGTGAGAAATCAGGGCATCAATGATCTCCATCAGTATCCCGATGTAGGAAAGGGTGTAGGAGAGATTCCTCCTAGTTGAGATATTCTATGTTGAGAAGTCACCAGTAGAGAGACCCACTACATGTCGACATGAAACGAAGTCTTCTACAACTGGTATTAGACAGATGACACAGAATTCCAAGTGGACCATACCCATAAGTGGACGACTGTAGGGCTCATGATCTATTGTGCGGGGCACCCAGGGTAGTGACTTACCTGCCACGAGTAGGCAGTGTTATTCATGCAGTGGGTAGGGTCACATGGCTTGTGACTATTTTACCCACCATTCAGAAGATCACTAGACAATTTAGGGACCTCACAGGTAGAGGTAGAGATTCGATCGAGGTGGTCCGCAGGGCACTGGCGGACGTGGAAGAGGGGCTGGTTGAGCAGCTGGCGGTGGACGACGATATGAGGTGCTAATTCTACCACCACCATGATGTCCACCTCGACCACAGGGGGTAGGTGGATAGGGGAGAGCTCAGCTTCATGTAGCTTAAGAAAATGACCATGGTGCTCCGGAGAGGATTTGAGGTACGATCTGTGTCTACTCCACATTAGATTCAGTTCTTATAGACATAGGTTCCAGTCACTCTTTAATTTCTACTACCCTCATTTTGATATTGGAGATTCCGACGGAGCCATTGGCCCGATCCTTACAGTTAGAGACTCATACGGCAGCTGATTCGACGATTACACATTGGTGCCGGCAGTTTGAGTTTACTCTAGGAGGCTATTTATTCAGGTGGGATATCCTAGTAGCGGCGTCGAGGCCTTACGATGTTTTCCTGGGTTTGGATTATTTATCTATATTCCATGCTCAGATTGACTGTATTAAGAGAAAAGTGTGGTGTGACTGCACGGATCGGGCTAGGTTTACCTTCACCTGCGAGAAGGGAACCATTGCAGCACATGACAGACTTACTCGGAGGAGGGTGTAGGCGATCACTCATCAGTTGGATTTACAAACCCTCAGAGCATTTGAGGTTGAGTATCAGACTTATCCTATAGTTGTGGACTAGTACGTAGATGTTTTCCCTAATGATGTTCTAGGAATACCACCTCGCAGAGAGGTGGACTTATATATTGACTTGTACCCTGGGATGACATCAATATCTACACTAGAATATCGGATGGCTCCCGCTGAGCTTTGTGAGAAGTGGGTAGTTCTAGAGGACTTGTAGAGGAAAGGATTAATCGTGCCGATTTTTTCTCACTAGGTAGCCCCAATTTTGATCGCAAAGAAGGTGGATAGGAGCTTGTGGCGTTTTGTTTACTAATTTTTCCTAAACCAGGTGATAGTGAAGAATAAGTACCCACTCTCGAGGCTTGATGACCTCTTTGATCAGCTAAAGGGAGAATGGTGGTTCTCTAAGATAGACCTCAGATCAGGCTATCACCGGCTCAGAGTTCGAGATAAGGATAAGCAGAATACGAAATTCAGGTTTCGGTATGACCACTATGAGTTCATGGTTGTTCTTTTAGGCGTTACCAATGATCTAGTAGTGTTCATGAGTCTCATGGAAAAACTTTTCCATCTTTACCTCGACCGGTTTTTCATAGTCTTCATTAACGACATTCATATCTACTCGACTACTAAGGAGTAGCATGCCTACCACTTGCAGGTAGTACTTGACACACTCTGAGAGTAGTAGATTTATGGTAATATCTCAAATTTTCTATTCTAGACCCAAGGTATTCACTTGTTTGGACACATCATCTCGGAGGTTGGAGTTGCAGTGGATCAAACGAAGATTGAGGTGGTACTTTCTTGGGAGCTACCCATGAGTGTGATGGAGATACGGAGTTTTTTGGGTTAGGATGGATACTACCTGAGGATCGTTCCAGATTTCTCCAGAGTTGCAGCACCTATATCAGCTTTGATGAAGAAGGGGAAACCCTTCGTTTGGACGGAGAGATACCAGAAGATCTTTCAAGAGGTGAGGCAGAGGCTGACTAATGCCCCCATCATGACACTTACAGAGGAAGGCGTCAGGTACGTAGTATACTGTGAGACATCAGGGAATAGACTTGGGTGTGTCCTGATGCAGGTGCGAGAAGTGATCATGAATGTTTATCCCCACCTGAGACAACATGAGCATAACATTTATACCCATGACCTGGAGTTAGCAGCAGTGGTCTTCTTCTTGAAGATGTGGTGGCACTATTTGATGGGAGAATGTTTTACTATGAACTCTAATCAAAAGAGTCTTAGGTATATCTTCTCTCAGAAGCACCTGAACAAGAGATAGCGGAAATTTCTTGAGTTCCTCCCATACTATGACCTCGAGATAGTCTATAATCTTGGGAAGGGGAACACTGTTGTGGATACACTCAACATGAGATATTGTATACAGCTTCTAGTCGAGGAAAAAGTGCATCTAGCTACCCCTCAGATATCCTTTGTGGATAGAGATGGAGAATCCTTTCTAAAATATATTTCATTCACTCCCCCACTTCTTAAAAAATTCAGGAAATCACATAATAGGGACACTGACAACATGATACGGTGTGCTCAGATATCCATAGGACAAGTAGCTGATGGATTTTCTGAAGGTGGGGAGCATGTCATCCTTTTCATAGGATGTACTATGGTACTACTAGAACATCATGATAAAGTGTTGATTGAGTTCCACACTTCCCCTTTAGAGGTGAATTCATGAGTGGAGAATATGTACTAGGACCATCGACGACAGCACTGTTGGGCCGGTATGATGTAGGCTGTAAAGGATTTTGTATCTCGGTGCTTCACTTTTCAGCAAGTGAAGGTGGAGAAATAGGTACCAGCAGGCTTGGATCTTATTTTAAAGGTCCCAGAGTGGAAGTGGGATGGGATGTCTATGTACATCGTGACAAGTCTTACACGTACATCCATGAGTCACAACTCGATTTGGGTGATCGTCGACCGATTCACCAAGTCGACCCACTTCCAAATGATTAGAGAGTAGGGTTCAGTAGAGATATTGGGATAGCTCTATGTGCAAGAGATTTTGCGGCTACATGGAGTACCTTCGTCTATTGTCTCCGACCGTGATGCATGATTTACTTCCTATCTATATATGGGGTTGTAAGAGGATTTTTGGGTGCATCTACGTCTGAGCACCGACTTCCATCATCAGACGGATGACCAGACTGTGAAGACCTTTCAAACCCTCGAGGACATGCTCTTTACTTGTGTTGATGACTTCAGTCGCAGCTAGTAGGATCAATTAACTTTGGTGGAGTTTTCCTACTAAAAAATCTATCAATCCACCCTAGGGATATCACATGTTGAGATGTTGTACGGGAAACCATGCAGATCACCACTGTGCAGGAAAAACCCAGGGGAGTCAGCACTAGTGGGACCAAAGATGGTATGGGCTACCTCAGAGAAGTTGCAGATCATCCAGGAGTATATGAAGACTGCATATAGAAAAAAGAAGATGTATGCTAATAGGTGGAGGAGACCTCTGGAGTTTGAGGATGGAGACCAAGTCTTTCTACAGTTCTCATCTCTACAAGGTCTATAGAGTTATGGCGAGGCGGTAAGACCACTTTGTGGTTCATCAGACCATTCCATGTCCTCAGAAGAGTAGGTGAGGTGGCTTACCGTCAAGCTGTTCTACCATAGATACACCGGGTGCACAACGTCTTTCATGTATCTCAGTTGAGGTTATACCTACACAGACCTTCAAACATCATCGAACATGATGAGTTGGACGTCAATGATGGGGTGACTTTTACGAATGTCCTAATGGAGAATGAGGATTGACAGGAGCGGATCCTACAGGGATTGTCGATTCTTCAAGTTCCCATTTACTGGCAGCACGTGATCCTCTAGAAGAGCACATGGTTGGGGGAGGCTTAGATGTGTGCTCAGTACCCCCATTTGTTCTGATTGTTCGAGTTGTAGCTTATGAGGACGTAAAGCCCTAAGCTGGGGAGAATGTAAAGTCTCTAAATTTTTGTGGAATTTTTTTTCATAAATAAATGGGAATTTTTTGAGTCCGCCAAAATTTATGGTGCTTGATTCCGAGGCCCGGTCTTCCCGGAATCCATTTATGATGTTTTTTTCAAGTACGTTCTGTAAACATACGAGCATGATTTTATAACTTTTGAACTGGTTCTTCGAATTGAAATCCGAGTACACCGTTGAACTCACAGTGTCAGTATTCTTAATAGAATACTTTTACCTCGACGACAGCAGGTTGAGAATGAATCATAGATTCTGGGGTTTTAATGAATAAATTAAATAAAAATAACGAGTGTAGCATATTTTTATTTGGTTGTCAAAACATCCAAGTGGAGGTTGGAGGTGGGGTCCACCACACCATAATCTCCCATGAGTGGTTGTGGTGGTGGGGCCCACCCAAACATAACCTCCCATTGGAGGATAATTTTGGTGGGGACCACCTTGGCTTGTAACCCCTTGGAAACCCCACTAAAGTGGAGAAAAATATTGACCTTCCCCACTAATTAATTGAGCCAACTCCACCCCATTAATTAAGTGAGTTGACCCATTTAATTAAAAACCACATTTTGAATTCATGCCAACAATTAAAATAATATACAATCTATTATTTCATTTGGTGGGCATCATTATTTTGTGAGAAGGGATAATTGAGGAGCTCTTGGAGATAGAACACCAAGGAAGAAGGAACTCTCCAACAACCAACAAACACAGATGAACGACGAACACCTTCTTCCTTAATCAACCAGAACAAAGGAGGGAGCGAATTCCTTGATGTTCCCTGATGGCACCATCCTCGAATTCATAATCTTCGACCTCAAAGAATTGACGTCCGCCAATCCTCGACATCGTCAAAGAACAACGAACACGATGCAGGGAATATGAGTTTGAATTTGTTCCCTTTGTACATTTTTCAATATTGGGTTATGTTTTACAGATTGATATCACCATAACGTGGAGGGCCCAAGATGCATAAATATGTCTCGACCCTCCCCCTTCATTTTCCCTCGCTTGTTGATGACGTGGGCAGCACAACGGCACCACCGGTGGAGTGGAAAATGGCCGACAGGCCATGGTGGAGAAATGTCTGCCGGCGTCAGGCCAACGGTGAAGAAAACCAGCGGTGTAGGGCCACTGGGTCACCAGAAGGGCATGGCTTCGTCACGCCACATGGAAGGATAGGCCGCAGCAGCTGGCCGCAGCGTTGTACATTGGTAGCCATCAGGCCACCGAAAGGTGCGCGGCGTCGGCGCGTCGTGCGAAGGAAGGATATGTAGCCAGGGGAAGCCACTGTGGTGGAGTAGATGCAGCCGACTAGGATGGATGCCAGCTGAGAGGGAGAGGTGGTCCACTCGGCCTACCAGGAGGAGTGGGACCTCGCTTAGTCCCGCATGACTTTGACCGGCGCCACCTGGTGCTGGTTTATCCCTCACCCGATCAGTTTATCCGTTAGGGAATCTTGTGGGTGCATCCCTCCACCCTGGATGCAGAAATGGAAGGCCGCCGAGCCACTGGGCCGGACCCAACGTGTGTTGGGCCGCCCCCACGGGCTGATTTGGACCCGTAGATCGGGTCAGACCCCAGTCCAGACCCGTTTGACCCGAATTCACCTTTTCACCCATAACATCGGCTACGTGTGTACAATCGATGAACCGTCTGCGGAGAATGAAAGGATGGAGTGAGACTGTTCTTTTGGATTACCCCACTTGAGATTTAGACGTTGTTGGGTTTACGACCATGTTGGTTTGAATCTAAATCCAACTGGGGCCCCGGAACAGAACTGCCTATAACTCACAGACCAGGTGTCTGATTGTCGCGCCGTCTGTTGTGTTGAGAACCCTATGATGAGGCGGACCTTTGAGATACCTTTACATGGTATATTTTGACAGTTGTAGTGTTGAACTGTAGTTCGTGGAGCAGATTTTTCCGGAGATGAGCGAGTGGTGTATAGAGAGCGAGTACCTTGCTAAGACATGACGACTGCTGACCTTTCTACTCGGAGTGTTTTGACTAGCCCAGTGGGGTGCCCCTCTGTGTGATGCAGCAGACCCATAGTGGGAAGCGCCTCTATGTGACATAGCATACCCATGGTACTCCACAAGAGGAGTACCTTAGTATGCTACGAAGGGGAGCACATCTGTGTGAGCGCGGAAAACCCACATTGGAGAGCACCTCGGTGTGAGTGCAGTAGACCCACAGTACCCGACTAGAGGAGTACCACAGCAGTACAGGATAATGTGAAGCACCTCTACATGACACGAAAGGCCCAACGTACTTCATAGAGGTCGAGTACACTATCAGCTGAGGTTCTGACAATGTGGCTGGGGATGTTACTTGATACCACCGCTAGAACAAAATCGTGGTTTGTGCTGAGATGGTAACTTGTGTTTTCCTCCTAATTGAGATGGATTACATGATAACATAGATATATGTATGGTCATAAACCTATGTGGTGTTATCTATTGATTTCATTATTTATGGATTATCTTTGTTGGATTTGTGATACCTTGAGAGACTTAGGGTCCTTACTGAGTATCATTATACTCACTCATGCACGGGCTTTTCCCGCACCTTGTTGTGTTGGTTGCGGACGATGGACAACGCTGACTAAAGCCGAGGGTATCCGGACTAGACTGTAAATAGAGGAGGACCTTAAAAAGAGCCGGTACACGGAGGAGTCGTACTGGTGTGGAGTGCTGAGGAGGCCATTTGTATCTACCCTTCAGGTAGGAACCATGGAGGACGACCCAGTAACGACATTACTTTTCTTTAGTTGTAATTTCTTTTCTATTGTACTTGTACATTTTTTTGGGGATTTTATTTCTTACCACTTTAACATTGAGCAATAATTTTTTATTTATATTTACTTACTGTTTACTTCCACCCCATACTTTGGTGTGTGTGTTTTCAGTTTATAAAGGCAATGCCTTCCCAGTTTTAGGGATTTTTTCCTTTGGAGCTAGTCTCCATCCCCTGGCCTATGGAAGGCGGGCTTGGGGTAGTCACGATATGGGCCCCATGAGACAGGTCGTGATAATATTTGAAATGATTTGGAATGGTATATTTTATGTCAGTAGGAAACATTCATGAATTTCAAATTAATCACTTGTATGAAGAAAGCTATCATCTTTTTTGGAATGATCAAAAAATATTTTCCTCACATTATTCTATGCTATCTAAAATTTTCTATGAGTGTATCTTTTAATTTCATTGATTTTCCCTTCTTTGAAAAGGTATTTCTTTACAAATAAATTTAGAACTTTGAAAATCTATAAAGAGATCAATAAATTGAATTCAATGATAAAATTCCACAGGATTGCAATAGTTCATGTATGCGGGAGTGGTAAGATATTTTTTTATTTTTTGTCAATTATTCATTGAAATATCTTCCAATAAATAATGAAATATTATGTTAATTTTTATTCTTTATGGATTTTGGAGTTTTTGACATAATTTTTAAATTGTGTTAAATGATTATTTTTATTGATATATTCATTTCCGAAATTAGACTGGGAATCTATACATAAATTGAAGTTATATTTTACATTTTTAAATTATAATTGTTTAATTCTAGAACTAAAATTTCTAATGGGATTTATATATGTTTTTCAATTGTAATTGATTTATTGTTTTTTTGAATAAAATATATTCATCTAATTTGAAATTAAAATTTCAATTGGTTTCATTTTTTGAGAAATGATAAATTTTAATATATTATGAACCTTTAATGATGTGAATATTATGTTTTTATTGTTATATTTAAGGAATTTGAATTTTTTTTAAAGGGTTAAATTGAGATTTTAATTTCCTTTGTCAATTAACAATTTACATAGAAAAAAATTCATCAATAAGAAAAATGTGTATTGTGCACATCACTCTATTATTATAAGAGGAACAGATTGACCATGGAATATCTTCTTTGATGTTGATCAAAAAATTGGATAATTGAAAAGGAATGGATTTTCCGCATTGATAAACTATGAAACTGAATGTTTTTTTAATATTATTTGGTAATGTCATGAAGTGACTGCCCCCATGAAGAGTGTCAATGAGTGATATTGCTGGAATAGGCTTGAATATTCCATGCAATAAAAATAGATCAAGGGTACATGATATTCCATATACTGCATTGTAATTTTGAAATATGTATGGAACTTCTACATAGGAATAGAATGTGAACATTTCTTGTATATGGTGATGACAATAGGAAAATAAACAAACTTTGGAAAAGGGATGAAATGTTTTCACACAAAAACAATTCACACCTCTTCTCATAGTCTATCATTAAGATCGACTATGTCACCTTCTTGCATGAATGGAGAACTAAAACTAAATATAGCGAGGGGAACGAAATTGAGCATATATCTAACACTGAACATTTCAATGATTAAGATCAGGAAACATCCAAGATGACATTTTCGATGATGAATACCACTAAAAAAATAGAACAACAGTTTCACCCATATCATGGAGTAAAATTTGAATCCCACAGAAATTAAAGATACCAAATGAGGTGAATCACCATATGCTCTCCACACACGGGTTTCCATTTAAATTATATTGTTATTCTTACATATAATGATTCTATAAGATCACATTATCTCATTTAAATCCTTATAACTTGATCCATAGAATATTTATGATCAACCAAATCCAAACTAGAGTCATTCAACGTAGATCTATGATTCCATATGAATATATGGAGATTAATCCACAATTTACATCCAAATATTACTAGTGAAGCTTCCATGAAACTTAACACTGTGTGCACCATTGTATATAGGTTTGATATCCTCCTATTACAGATGTTGTGTGCCTTTATATTGAAGAATCTATGTGTTCTTTTAGAAGGGGAAACCAAAACTAGATCCATGAGAACATGATATTGTCAAAATGTCACCAATGTATAATAATATTATATGCCTCTACTCGCCAAGGGATACATAATCCTATACTAACCGAGAAAAAAATCACAACCGCCATTCAATAATAAATAAATGATATGTAAGCAATGATTTATGATGTATTTCATAAAAAAAATAAAAAAATTCTATTTCTATAATTTCCATTCCTCAATGGATGTTTGACGATGTATTAAAAATAGTTTATCCACCATGAACTAGTTTTAGGTTTGTATATACTTAATTTTTTTTGAATTAAGACAATCAATAGGATCACCAATATTCTAGGGTATAAACACTCAAATGAATCTCATTGAAAATCAATGAGAAGCTTGAAACTCCCTAAAAACTCAGATTATTGGAAAATTTATTTCCCAATTATGATTTTTTTTCATAGTCATCATGCCCTTAAATATGTTTATTTAATGGGGGAACACTACCCAACCAAAGGCACATAATCAATTTTTGATGTATTATATTATAGAAAATGACAAAAATTTCCTTTCCTATTAGAATTCCCAGATTTTTGAATTTTCAAACTACCATAAACAACTATGGGAAAAGCTTGAAACTCCCTGAAAATTATTTTTATAATGAAATTTATTTCCCAACTAGGAATTTTTTATCATAGTCAACTTATCTCTAATTCTTTGGGTGTGGAATATTTGAGAATGATGAAGATCATTGTTGATAAAAAATCATTTATAGTTAATTTATATATGATATCATGCTCACTTAATATTACTAAATTCTAATTGGGTGATTCAAATCCTTGTAAGTGTGGAACAATTATCATAGGGACTTCACCGAGAGATGGTGATTATTTTTAATGGAATCCACATAGAATTCATCACATTTGATGATTTGTATGTAAGTTTTTATATATCTTTTTTCAGAATAAGTTGATATGTTATTCCATTTTTTGGTGGATTCACGTGATTCAAGAGATGCTATGTCATTCTCTCAACATTCTTCATCCCAGGCTGCTACTAATATTTCCATCAGTTTTCATTATTTCATTTTTTTAATAAATAAAATGATCGAAAAAATATCTAGATATTGGTCAATAACAGGAGAAAAATCCCACCCCTATGATGGAAACATGGTTTTGAAAGAAATCTTCCCTATTAAATTATCTGGATATGTTTGCATGCATAGATTTTAAGAGATTATTATTTCTGTTCATATTTATATATTTCCGTTAATTTTTAATAATTTTCACACACATGAAAATGGAAAACTACATAAATTTAAATTATAGATAATAGTAAGATAACCCAAGAGTGATTGGGGGTATCCAATCAGTATCCCATTTTGGGATAGTGAATATAGGGATTATATTATTTTCATATTCTAATAAAATATTTCCACAAATGTATAATTAGGGATAGTTCATTTGATAGGATAATGATGGGGAAGTGAAATTGTATGATCAATCATAGGGAAGTGAGTAGAGTAATCCAATGATAAAACAAAATATTTTAAACATTAAATTTTAAAATAATCAATTACGAAATTATTAATAAATTATGAACCCATTAAACAAGATTGTAGCGTTCCACAACACATTATTCTTCGAAGACAACCTGAGACCCACATTTCCATATTTTTCTTCAGTTTTAAAATAATTTGATTGATGAACCTATGAAAGGTGCACAATAATAATGGTTCTATAGTAATATAATGTGGAGTAAATAATGGTACCCCAAAAAATATGGTAGATAATTTAATATAAAATCATCCAAAAAAATTATATCGATGATCCACGATTGTGGAACTACTTTCCAGAAAATATGATTTAGGAGGGGATGATTGTGGGAAGAACAAAATGATTTCTAGTAGAGTTTAATTCAGTGGATGTTGTCTTTTTTGAAGATTTTATATCTATAAATAAGAAGAAGATATCCGTTACAAAAATAGGTAGAACATTGAAGTCTAGCAAGATTGAGTTGGGGAACAGTAATTTATGGGGGCTTGCCTTAGTACATTCTATTTGATGGTCACAATAATATACGAAATTTATTAAAGAATCAAATTAAAAGGTATGACTTTACATTCAAAAATGTAAATATGATGTCCTTACAATGTCTTAAAAACTGAAAAGCTTTGTGGATAATGAGTCAGGATCAAAGATGAAATGCTTGAGGTATAATGATGGGGGGGCAGTATGATAGTAATGAGGTCACAAAATTATATGGTAATTATGGAATTTGGTGGGATATGAATCTTCCCAGTGCACTAAATTGGAAGGGTGTAGCAGAAAAAAATGAACGTGTTTTTAAATGGACATTCTAGGAGCATTAGGTTTTACTATTGGTTATACCATACATTATAGAAGATGAAGTGGACATTGATTCATATATCATCAAGTAGAGTACATTTATACCAATGGTATAATATCAAAATTATTATATATGGTTAGTATAGGAGGTAAGAATATCTCATGTATGAGTCTATTTTGGTTTCATATGTGCGCATATAAATTTTAATACAAGGTACACACTTGATTCTATGTTCAAATTCTATTTCGTTATTAGATATGTTGTTGATGAGTTTGGTTATCAATTATGGGATAATAAGTAAAATAAAATCAGTAGAAGACACATCATGACATTAAATGATGTTGTCTCATACAAAGACAATAATTTGGTAGTATTTCATAGTGGGTGTAAATAATCAAATTTTAAAGAGCGTGCGGATATTGATTCTGTGACTGATCATGTGACAGTGGAACAAGTAGAGACTATGCATAAATTAGAGTTATGGAGATCAACAATGGTTATGAGGCCTATGTAGAGGTATTAATAACCCTTATATTATTTTTTTTGACACAATTTGGAGAACTAAAATATATTTTTGATGCAAACTAGTTGAAGGAGTCGATCAAGTGGGAGATGTATATGACAGAGGATATTAATTTATTTCATTATAACAATACATTGGAGCTAAGATATTTTCCAAAAGGAATTAAATAACTGAATAATAAATTGGTATATTGAATCATGGAATAACATGATGTGTATAGTAGGTACTAGTTACGGCTAGCTGTGAATGGTTTTAAATAGAAGGAAGTTGTGGACTTCAATAAAAGTTTCTCACTTATTAGGAAGAACACCACCGGGTGAGTAGTTATTAGTATTAAATAATATAAATTATTTGATATTAAGTTTTACCTTTTATCAAACCTAATGAATTAATAGTTATTAGGGATACATTTATCTGTTCAATCAAAAATCAAAACACTATCAATGATTTTTATCCATGATGAAGGTCACTTTTTTTAGGACATTTTTAGAACTTATAAATGATTCCCTTATCAGTGCCAATTTAGAACTGATAAAATGTATATTTCATAAAATTTAATATATCCTTAAATACGTTTATATATTATTAAAAATATATATTTATAAAGATAAAAATATAATATATTATTTTTAATATGAGATATATATTACAAAATAAGAATTTAAAATAAATATTTAACTTATTTGATGAAAGTTAATTATAAAAAAATCAATATTTATTAATAATTTGTAATTATTAATTAAAAATTTCCCTTTAATAACAACTAAATAACATAAAAAGTAAATAAATTAATGAACTATCTAATATAATTTGGAAAATGACTTCAACGATCTACCATATATCAAATCAATGATTTCAATCAAATATTCAATATTGTTAACATTGAGGAAACTAATCATAATTTTTGAGGTTAAATAGCCCAAAAGGCCATATAAATTGAGTTTTCTGTCATAATCTCTTAATTTTAGAACATTTGATTATTTTCCAGCCTCATTTAAAGATGGATTTTTTCGTTTTTTAGGGGAGACTAAATGTATTCATAGGTATTGTAGTCGTATGGATATCATAATATTTAATTTTTAACTTTTTAACTTGTCTTAGTGTTATTTATAATTAAATATATATGTAAATATATTAATATATAATAAATCAATTATATGAGTAAATATTTATTCATATTCATATAACATTGAATTTTTATCTATATAAACCACATGGAAATAAATATTTCTTATTAATTTTATTTAAAATAAAAATTTATCCATTTTATTTACCTTATAAAAATGCATATATATATATACACAAAACATATTCAAGTAATGTATATATATTAATATGTGTCTTATAATAGAAAAATTATATTTATGTCTATAATATAATATATTTAAATAAACACATATATGTACATATTTTGGTTTGAATTTGTTAAATTTCAATGTGTAAGTGTGTGTTATAATATTTTTGATTGTGTTTATTTGTGCTTTATTGTGTCAATATTAGGTTAATACAACATGTATAAATGAATTATTATAAATATATCATTATCAATAAATATTGTATATTTATATATATATGTATTTATAATAAATAATTGTGGATTCATTATAAAAAAATTATATCTAAATTTATAATTTTATGTAAATATGTATAAAATTTATATATAACAATACAATACATAGTGAAATTTTCAGAATATATTTAGATACAATTACTTACATTAATATGATTATTCAAAAAAATATTTTAATTAAAATGATTTATGTGTGTATATATATTTTAGCAAATATACCAAAAAAGATTATATTAATCCAGATGGTGTAGTTCTAATGTTGTGATGCCTTCATTTTAGACACCAGGGGATCGATTACAGACATGGTAAAGGAAAAAGGGAATTTGAATAACTAATAAATAAGTTTGAAAGCACATCTAATGGTAGTGGTCCTTAGAAAGGCTGCATACTGGGTGTGTGGGTGGAACATAGTGCTAATAAAGGTGGGTTTAGAAAGATGATAAAAATGGGGTTAGGATGAATGAATTTTTCAAAAAAAAAATATGAATTTCTTCAGTGGTAAAAAACATTGATAAAATCCACAATTTTTGGAAATTTTGTATTTTTTGATAAATTATATTAGTTTTTTAGGGAGACTATCACGTCAGTTCTTTGTAGAATTGAAAAACTATTTTTAGTCTGTTTAATATGATGATATACTGTACTGATTATTGAATATTATGATTTATATATTGAGATGTTTTATGTAAATATTAATTTATTTCATGGAGATCTGGAGGAGGAAATCTGTTTATAGTATCTAGAAGGACATATTGAGTTAGGAATGTTAGACCTGGGGCGATATCTCTAAAACTGTTAATATGAGTTAAAATAGGAACCCAAGAAGTGGAATAACATTTTCAATGAGTTAATGAAAAAAAAATATTCCATTTGATCTGGCATGGTTCAATTATTCTATAGCAAGTCAATTGGCGATGGATATATTAATTTTTTCTATATGTGGATGAAATCCTCATTGAAGGATTTTTTATGCAAAGATTTTATGACATAAAATGATAGTTGGATGTGGAGTTTGAAATGAATGATCATGATGAAGATGATAATATTTTATGGATGCAGATCAAGATACACCACACAATTGTAAATTCGATATTATCAGGGGAAAAATACAATGGAATGTTTTCAATCATATAAAGTATATAGTAAGAATTTCCATTTTATATTCCATTGAAAATTAATTTCAATTGGTCGAAGGTGAAATCACCAATTATGGAAATAGTTATTGTGTAAATGGAAAAGGATACATATGCTTCTATTGTTGAAATCCTGACGTAACTCATCATCTATAATCAATAAGATATTTCTCATGAATTGGGAGTTATGATTGGGTACATCTGTAACCCATGATTAAAACATAGGGGAGCTATGATGTGGATACTGAGAGACCTAAAGGGAATAGAGTATGTATCTGTGATCTTTGGGAAATAAAATGCATTTTGTAGGCATGTGGATTCAAAAATTGGAGGAGAATTTGATATAAGTAGAATTACCAAAAGCTACATTTCTACTTGTAAAGTATCTATAGTGAGATATATATCGCAGTTGTAGAAGGTGGAGACATTATACACTATAGGTTCACAATACATTGTAGTAACATAATCCGAGAATGATATTTTTTAAAAGAAATTATTGTTTTAGAAGGGCGGAAAGATAGAGGGGGAATTTATTAAAATATGATGGTCAGGGTGTTATATGTCATGGAAATAAAATATTATTTCATTTGAAAAAAAAGTCATATTCATTTAATATTCCATTTTATTAAAGGTGTAATATAGGAAGGGTTGATAATATTTTATAAAATTCATCGAGGAAACATTACATCGTACATGTTGATTAAATCAAAAGTGATAGAGAAGATGAAGTAGCCTTATGCATCTATTGGTCTTCATTGGTGAATGGAGGATAAATGGATGAAAATGAGAGAAAAATTTGAGATAATGTAAGGTAAAATATTATGCATTCCATTAATTTCTAGATTGAAATTTATGCTATGAATAAAAATCATACACTGCTGAGTGATGAAGAGGTCGATCTGAGAATAAATATGTTTTCTAGGTCAATAAAATCGAAGAAGAATAGAATAAATGATGAGGATCTATGTGGTACAATGTTAAACAAATTTAGAACAACCAATATATGGGTTAAGAATAACTATTATCATCCCACATGTCACAACAAGTTTTTACTTTGAATAGGCACTGTTGTAATTATTTCTTAGTGTAGTACAACTAACCCACAATATAAAAAACTCATTATGACAATGAAGACTTAGTTAAAAAGGAACTGCATCAGATTTCACTTTTGAGATAGTGGTATTGTACATATATATAACATCCATCCATCAGTTAATATAGAAATCATGAATTACTATATTTTTAATTAGACTATATCACCATCCTATATATTTTCTCATTTTGTGATAGGGTTTTATTCTGAGATTGTACATTGTAATTTATTTTCTTACTATTTGTGGAGATATTATTCTTCATAGTGGATTTAGTTATTATTCTCAATGAAAATAAATGTGTGTGTCTCATGTTCATGTATTTATTTATTTTTCCTTTTTCACCTATTCATTCTCATATTGACATCACTAATCATTTCTACTATATATTTTATGTAACAAATGTATCATTATTCTCCACATGGTGGGAACCTAATGTTCTTGAAAAAAATTTACACATATATCATCTTTAGTATCCTGGATTGTGATGAATTTTTCATTGATTCATACAAAACAAGAGTCCTAAAATTTTTAGATATAAAAATTGGTTCGGGGGAACTTCATACATCTATAGTAATAATATCTCACCATTACTTTTGAAAACCATTTTTGTGGTATCATTTAATGGGAATACAATATATTGTTGTGGTAAATAGTTTGGATGAGGGGTTTTCAACAATGTTATGTGTCACATATAAGAATTTGATATACGAGGTAATGCATAAATTATTCTCGACATCAATAACGTGCTATTTGGATTAACAAAATCAAAAATACTCTATGAATATTTACGTGACACAAATAGTTTAGATGATAGAAATAAGAAAATAATAAATTAATCAAAAGATAATAATGTATTCTCTCAAACTGAAAGGATGGGTGATATTGGAATTTGATACAATGATTGGTGGATGATAAAAGTTGATCATCTAGCCCAGTTGTTTCCAACATGAAAGTATGGTTTAATTTTCAATAATAATAATAATAATTGTGATATTTAGGAGTAAAGACCCGCCATATTTAGTTGGTGTTTGGAGAAATAATTGACATATAAGAGGAGCCATCTTATCTCATAAATATCCTATTATCTTGGAAGTTCTATCCATGTTGGTTTAATTACCACTGGGGTTTTACATATTTATATCTCTTAGAGAGTCCATTAAATCATATTCAACATAATTTCCTACATAATTATTCAATTTTCTCCACTCTAATGATCTTAATTACTTATTTTATGACTTAACACAAAAAAATAATATTAGAATAACTTTGGTAAAGGAAAATTATTCATTCCACATTCTAAATAATATTTAGAAAAATTATAACCCATATAATAAATTAGATTTTTTTCAAAAATGAAAAAAAAGATCCATTTGATTCCCACAGATGAACCAAAATATCAGATAACATAACCAAATAACAAATTAATTTCATCACACATCATCCTCATCTTTCTTCGGGGACCTAATTATACTTTCAGCCCCCCATGTTCAATGTTTTCCCATACAAAACCTCACTCTCGTATTCCAATTTTTTCAGTACCCCCATACCTTCACTCTTACATTCTGATTTGACCTTCCTTTATGCCTTCACATCATCTCCAACTTCCCATATCCTACCTACCAACCAATTTATCTACATTTCAATCCAATCTAATGTAATTAATTCCACCTTTGACTCCACCCACACCCTCTCTCACTCTCTTGGTTCTCCTCGATTTAGCCATCTTTTTGTCACCACCTCTATTTTCTGGGTCTCCACCTCCACAACCTTTTTTATGTCCCCTCTACCTCTCTGCTTTTGTATTCCCTTCTACCTCCCCAATTGGTTTAATAGTTTGGGTTATCAAAAATTATAGATAATTTATCTTTTTAATTATAATTTTTTTATCATATCATAGAAATTTGGATTGTTGTGTTTCTAATGGGAAGATATATATTTTATATATATTTAAATGTTAATAGAGTTTGATTAAAAAATTTGAAGATATATGGTGATTTGGAATATTAAGTTATAATATTTTATATCTTATTTTTATTTTAAAAATGAAACATTGAATGATTTAAATGGGGAAGTAGGAGGTGGTTAATATAGTGAGAAAGATGAAAGAGATGTAGTCAAACAATATCAATTGGAATGGGGTCTCAAAATTTTGACAAACACATTTTTATTGTTACAAATGGAATGTTAAGCATAAATATTTGATATATTATGTGACTGGATACCATTTTTAGAGTATCATGCGTGTCACATTTACATGGAACAAACAAAAATCAGTATCTACTAGATTGTTATTTTTGTAAATTTATCAAAAGTCATCTTTTTTGTGTTGATCAGAAGGTGTGTTCAAGTAGATGATGGATAGTGCATCATGAGGGTGATATCATGAGAGATAGATATCCTTTGGTGTCATAAAATGTTTCTAGTCTGATGTATGTTAAGAAAAAGATCCCCAAGGTAGTGGAATTTCGTCAATCGAAGGTTAACATTTTGTATCACATGGAACCTTGAGAATCCAATTTTGACTGTTATGATACTTAGAGAAAACAAATAGGTGTATATCGATGTGATTTTACTATTGATATTTCTATGATGTAATCATAATTCATGATCGGAAATTACATAAATTTTTTACTCTCTAGTTCATAGTTCATTTTTGGGAATTTTCCATATGGGTTTTTAATCCTCTGTATCAGAGGGGGTTTCCATGTTAAAAATCATATTTTCTGATTTATTTATTTTACATTATATCACATACATATTTTGACTATTTTCCCGTTAATTATTTCACTTCTATTTTCCTCCTAGGATTAATATTCTCCCCCAACATGTGGCATCTATGGTGATGGTTATGCTTGAAATTTTAAGACATAATTTTGGCTGATTTCAATAGGATCAATGGAACGTGAGAAAAAATAGGGTTTTTAAAACAAAATGGGATGACATAAGTGATTTATTTCATAAAAACAATTATTTTCCATTGAATTATTGACTAGTGTTGGATGAATTAAAACTAAATTTTGTGGTGATGTACTATCTAATGGGGATTTTAGGGATGGGGTCAAATTTATTTAGATGGTTTCTCTAGGTCCTGTAGTGATAAAAATTTTAGGGGATCTAAATATTTTTTGTTTAAATATTCATTTTTATGGATGTTATGAATCAGATATTTCAATGATATTTACATTTTGATTTTTTTATGGGGAGAAGCATTGTTTCTATTATATATAAAAAAGGGGGTTATCAGTTATTTCTATAGAAGACTATGATTGGTGTAATGACAATATGTTTTTGGTATAACTAGGTTTGTTGGATAATACATCTATTAATGGTTTTATGGAGAAATTTATAGTATTAATCCCGTTGTTGTTTCCAAATTTTAAATAAGAATATTTTTTTGAGTTTGAGATATGTTTTATCCTTTCTCTCAAATAAGGATTCATGTGATACTCATGGGGAGATATATCAATTTTATCTAATTATTTAGATAAGTGTTTTATTCTAAACATGGATGATACATTCTTATTTCGAAATTTAATATATAATATTTTATATCTAATATATATTTTAAATTGGTAACTTTGAATTATTTAAACAGGGAAGCAGCTGGGGGTTAATGGGGTGATATCTTAAAAATATATAGTCCACTGGGATTAAAGAGAATGGGGAATAAATGTATCACGTAGCCCATTTGTCTCATCCATTATAGTAAATAATTCATATATAGTGGAACTACAATGTTATGGGACACCACATTTTCTGTGTCATGTTTGGTGAATCGACCTGGAACAGGTGTGGTGCACCAGTAATGAGATTATAGATTGGGGTGATGTTTCAAAGTCCTTATTCATTGTGTGGATCGGGAAGTGTTTCCTAGTTGATGTCTAGTGGTGTATCATGATGCCAAGATCATGAGTGAGAAAAACCCTTCACGTGTCAAATAATAGTGAGAGGATGTCTACAGTTTGGATAATGATCCCTAAGGTAGTGTCTATTTTTTGACTGAAGGGTGACATTTTGTTGCACATGGCTCTTTGAAAATCCTGTTTTGATAGAGATTAATTTAAAATATAATATAGATGTGTATCAGGTTGTGGGTTTCAAATAGTTTTTATGTGATCTCATTTTTAATTCAATTTCATTATTACTTGGGTTTTTTTCTCTTCGATTCATAATGGGTATTACAGAATTAGTCCTGGGTTTTGAATCCTCCTCCTCAGAGGGGTTTTTCTACAAAAATAATGAATAATTTCTCATTTATTTCCCATTCTTTATATCACATCCATATTTCATAATATTTCATAGAAATTGTTTCAGAATAATTTTTGTCCCAATATTGGGATTCTCCCCCCAACACTCCAAACCTTCTTTTCCTGGCACCACTCCACCTCAACATCCCCTTCCTCCTCACACCCTCCACTTCACCTCCACTTGTCCCCCCCTCCTCATGAGCCTTTTCATTCTCCCCCTTTCACCACACATCTCTACTTTTACTCCCTCCATGATCTCATTCACTCCACCTCCTTTTATATTTTTTCTAATATATATATGGATATATTTGATATTATAGATAAAAATAATATTTTATTTCATGCATTGGATGTATTTATTATAGTGAATGTAATAAATAAATTGATAATAAATATATATTTTATATATATGTATTTCTCTTGAATGGTTTTATTATTAGTTATACACTATCATGAATGGATTAATTGGTTTCGCCACTCATTGAAAAAGATTCCATGAATTATGGTAATAAATTTTTGTCGATACATATTTATAGATGACACATTTACATTTAATGAAACGTGTCAGGGATGGGTATAAGAAATAATGCTATCCCTCATGTTTTTGACAAGAAATTTTAATCAATCCCAACAATTCTATCTTCCTCCATCACTATTAATTGTTGTTTGAGATGATGGTGCTAGAACCCCTTCAACATTTTGATTTTCTCATGATAAATTCTTGGATCCATTGGTTGGGGTACCCCCATCAGAGTCAGAGTTCATTTTTTCACTACTTCATGATCTTCACCAAGCATTCTACTTCAATGAGGAAAATGATTATTTCTCCATTAAGAAATTTATAAGTAGAATATTTATATAGTTTACTTATGCATTGATTCATAAATATAGTTTTGTCTATGTTTGGATTTTTCCACTATATATGTTTATAGGATGATATTAAAAAACCTAGTAGTGGTTTTAGACTATAGTGTTATTTGAAAAATTAATACATTTATTAATTTATGAAAACTATTTTTTAATAGTTAAAAGAGATTTTTCTATCATGGAAATTAAAATAGAATGATTATATATCTTAATTTTATTTATGAAAGTAAATAAAGTATTTTTTTTAATTCAAATAATTACATTATCAATTTAATTATATTATTAATAAATAATTAAAAATTTATTTTGAAATATTTATAAAAAATTATAAATTGATTTTATAAATTAAGTAATTTTAAAATGTTTATTGTTATTTGATGTATAATTTTTCATTTTAATTTTAACAAATTAAACGGATATATATAGGATATAGAAATAAATTGTTTATTTAGAAATCCTTACAGGTGATTTATAAATATTTTATAAATTCCAACATATAAGATATTTAGATTATATGAAAAGGTTTATATAACATATATAGAATTATAAAATTTTTATAATTCATGAAAATCATATAAATAACATTTGATATAAAATGTGAAAGGGTTCATTTTGAGAAGAATATAAAATTTTTATATTCTTATTTCTTATTAAAATGTTTATATTTTGTATTTTATTTATGATGAGTTCATAAAAGTCTTGTATTTTGGTATATAAATTATTTATTAATTATTAATTTTTTTAATATTTATGTATAGTTCATTATTAACTAATTTGAAATTGTTCCAACAGTGGGGACTTTATTTGTATATTATATAAGCCACATCAAAAGGTGTTTTTATAATTGGTATGATTATGGTTTAAATAATAATTAATTATAAGATATTTTGATTATGTAAAGAGATTACCTAAAATAAACAGAATTATAAATAGTTTATAATTCATATAATATTATATAAATAAAAGTGAAATTCCATATTTTGTTCAATATGAATAAATTTTGATTAGAAATATTAGAAATATTTTATTTTCAAAATTATGGAATATCCTTACTTTAAAATTAATAATTATGAAAGGGTTTATTATTATCTTATAATTATGTGTATTTCAAAAATAATTCTCTCATGTTTATATATTTGAATTTTTAGTTCATTTAAATGTTATTCCCTATCCAATTCATTGTTGTAAATTTTTTATTTTATAAATGAATGTATGAGATAGATTATATGATGAATTTATTCTAGGATAGTCATATACATATCATCCTTGGTTTTATATCTCAAAAATTATTTTTTATATACATTGTCCACAATTGGTACTTTTTTTGCATGAGTGTAGTTGTTCAGAATAATTTGTTCATATATGGTGTTAGAGTATTCATGAATTTAATTCTCTATTAAATAGTGTATCCTATAGTAGAGGAACTTTGGGACAAACCACCTACATTCCTAGAGGCTTTCCTTGTATAGAAAACTGAATGGGGTTTTCTCTCTTCGACTCTGGGTTTAAACACATGTATTTTGTAAATCTCATATAAGACAATACATTTACATTATGATTTCTTGTAGTTTTTGTATATGATGATTTTAGATTTGTATGAATATATATAACATATATTTTGGTGTGATTAACACATAATTCTTGGTCATATAAAAATTCATACATTATTTTGGTGTGATCACATTAATTTTGTTGTTGGAATAAGGATTCAATAACTAAATAATTATAATAATGCATAAAAAGGGAATAATCCCTAAGAATATAATTAAAAAAATAAAATTTAATATTTATTAAATTAATATTAATATGACTTATATAAAATCAATGATACATTGTGATGTATAGACCATGTTGACACATACCACTAACCAAAGAAGTTTTATTACATATCCCTAGGCATCCCTCCCCGTATTCCAGAGGATGACAACTTAGAGAGATGGTCAAATATATAACATAGAGATTCCATAACATATTTATCAAATCATTAAATTAGTGGAAATAAATAACTAATAGAAAAATGATAATTAACAACAGAAAATATAGTACTATAATCATTTGAGATCTTCATCACATGTTAATCCCAACAACATAGAAAATGAAAATAATCAATGTAGTTGGTATGTCATTCCATATAAGTGTTATGTACCAACTGAAAACTAAAGAAATACACAAAAAAACCTCTCAAGAAGGTCGTGACATCATGTAATGTTCCCTCATCCTTTCCATATCATTATCTGAACTCAACCATCAAATATGATTCTCCTTCCCTTCTCAATTCCAGCAAACATGAAGCTTGTCCGATTATTGATGAGGATTCCCATGGATGATGTGAGTACAATTGAGTAGTCCAACACTAATGACATAAAAAAAATATAGTCTATAATAGTGTATGTAGCTGTATAATTTATTAATTACAAAAGTTAACGTAATAATTTTTAGAATTTAGTATTCATTAATTAACCACAAAGGCCCCCATGCTCACAGGGACACCCAAATTAATCATACCATTTTTTATCTTGTTAGTGTCGGAACCATACACCATGGGAATTTCATGGATCATTAATTCATGGTATTTCATTATTCCTTTCAGTTTACAAGTTGATATTCATTAATTAGGGGACTAGAGTAGTATTCTTGAATAGTGTGGGTATTTAGAGGATTAGATCATGACCCACGACACAACCTTCACTCCATGATGTTACCCCATCCCCAATGATAGTCACCAACCATATATGTGTTTTAGAAGACTTCATCTGGTATCTCAAATTTTATATAATACCATTATTAGTTCATTAATATGTGTGTGAAGACCTCTAAAATATCTCATGAATTTGGTTAAATATTTAAACAAATAATGATAAAAATTTCACATTTTTAACCAATATGCAGCCAAAAACACAGATCTCATTGAAAATTTAATAAATTATCTTTAAATATGAAAAAACACTCGAGGTTAAAACTAAAAAATATACCCTTGAGGCCCATAAAAGTAGAACATATCATCTAAAAAATACATTTGAATGAAAACTGGTTGGTATCACATCAATTGTCACACTATATAGAACAAATGACATCACCCATTTTTCACCTCTCATAGAAACATGATACCTCCCCCTGGAAATGAAATCCAAACACAAACCCCTTCCTCATTTCCACAAATGAATTTCTCTAATGAAAAGTAATGTAAGGAACACATGGCTCTTCCATAATAGTTATTTCCACATAATCTAAACCACTCACAGAAACTAATTTCTCTATCATCTTAATATCCTCTAGGTAGTCTATAACTCTCAGTGAATCACCTTGATCATTTTTTCATTATTTCTCCACTAGTAAAACTATATAATTTCATACAATAAGCTATATGAATGTAAATACCTGATATGACATAATTTATAATCCAAACATTATTCTTCTTTTTGCTGATATTTGACTCATGTTTGAAGGTCTTATTTTACAAAAATATAAAATTTTATACTTTGTAACAATATTCGTAACTTCACAACAAAAATTTACATATATAATTTAAATCATGAATTCCATTATTCCTCATTAATTTACAATAATTCAAAAAAAATATTTATCTTAGATTTCAAAATGAACTTTCAACTATATCATTAACAAAAGTAAACAAATATAGAAAATTATGCAATATACCTCGAATATGTCACACATCCTTCGACGTCAACATACAACCTACATTTCTAGAGATACAAATATCATCAACACCAATGAATCTATAAAAATACCCATTTACCACCTCCAATATATAATATATTAGTCTTAATATGAAAAAAATAAATCTTTTGTGTAATATGTTACATTTAAGGTGAATCAACAATGTATTCATTGAAAAGATAAAACCTAAAACAATCAATTCCAAATTTAAGTAAATCATTGTCAACGTGTATAAAAATTACTCCAATATACTCAGTATCAATTTCATGTGTCCTCTTTTTGTCCTTATTAATTTTTAAAGAATAGTAGTTTCTATTCAAAAAATACATCTAATTGAAAAATAATCATCTGACCTATATAATAGAATTCAAGAGACCAATAGAATTACTATATTCATTTCTGATAGATAGAATACTAATATTTTGTTAGTAATCACCATGATTGGAATTTTTTTAAGTATATTACATCAAGAATAATGATATCATATCATCTAATGTGAGTTTTTCTTTTCTGAAATGTAATGTGATGATGATTTTATCATATAGAATGAGGTAACAAAACCCAAAAAAAGGAATAAAAATACTAATCTTCCATTTCAACAAGTTTCATGTTTACATTCTCATTGATCTTATCCAAAACTAAATAATTTATATCAAAATAACATAAAACTCATCAAGATGTTTATCAAAATATCTATTATAAATAATTCTCGAATTATATAATCATTTTATAGATATAAATGATTATTGAAAGATTTGTATTTCCATATGATTTCACATTTTTTATTGATCTGATCAGGTTCTATTAGATTCAGTACAACCTATAGAATATTATCCTCCAAATATAATGTTATTATGCATATCACCAACTTTATAATATCCTTCCATTCATCAATGCCCATTTTATGTGATTTTTTTATTTCATTCACCTTTTTCTGAAAAACTACAATACTTTTACACATTTCTCAAATAATGTAAAATAATTTACCCCATTAAATAGTTCAATATTGAAGAAGTATCATGTTGTGAATCAAACAAAACAAATTAGCAAGAGAAATTATAAAATCCCTCTAGTATTAGTTATAGGGGATGAAAAATATTAGTTTCCAGATAATTATTTAGTTGTGATGAAATATTGTGAGAATTACAAATGAATATATTGAACAAAATATAATATAAAGAAATATATAGTGAGAAAAATTTAAATATAGAAAACCCATCCAATTCTAGGGTTTAATAACCAAATAAAATATCTGAAATGTCTACTATGAATTAGAGTGTAGAAAGACAATATAATACCTAGACATGAATTAAAATTAGAAAATAGAAACAATTATATAGGAAAATAAACCCTGATACACCTCCTTCGCCTCTCTGATAATCATTTCATGACAATGAACCACCCCTGGATGATCAATATTGAACATAAGAAATCATTTCATCACCTCAAATAATCCATTTTTAAACTCAATTTGTTCATCTCATTAATTCCCCATACTAAAAAACAATTTTTTCCCATATATCTCCATAATATCGATTATTCCACTATCTTAACTTTTATCAAATTTCAACTTTGGTTTGTTTCTAGTTGTGTGAAAAACAATATAAATTATCATTTATTGGGTTCAAAATTAAGAAAAATATGGATAAATATGTATTTTTTTGTTAAACTTCTAATCATTATGATCCACGTTCGACATATCAAATTTGGAAAAATGCCATTAAATTTAGAAAACCCCATCTCAAAGAATAACAAATATATACACCCATATACGTAATGAAACCCATTTATGTACATACCTATAGAAATTAAATCGCAAACATAATGTTGAGCTATGTGAAGATACTAGAGGATTTATACATATAATTTCAAGTTAACTATGTTTTAAAAAACTTGTGTAATGGTAATACATGAGTTGTTAAGGCAGTATATTGGTAACATGCAAAGTGTTTCATTAAGTAAAGGTGATGAGGTGATGAATAAGGGTAAATTTTATGTTTTGAATTATTAAGTCGTTATTTTAGTTCACTACATTATGGTAATTTTGAAAATTCTTGATAAGAATAAACATGAGTTATGAAACTAATGTTGTTTGGAATTAAACATACATGAAATTAAAATGGGTTTGTGTGTTTGATCATAGGTAGTAAATCATGAGTTATTCATACAGTCATTCATTGGTGTATTAATATTCTTGATCTAGGTTGATAAATATAGCTAGTACATTGACACAATTTATCTACATGATGATGAACTATGTTCTAGGATATTATTATTCTAAATAATTGAAATTTTACTACTCTGGGTATGATGTTATCAAATGAAAAATAAATATCACGATGGTTTTTGTGATGTTTGTTTGGCTATTTAATAATGTAATAATCAATTATAAAAGTATATATATTCTTGTTAAAATAATTTTATTGTCATGGATAGTGTGAAATACATATACCACCAAGCCATAGTATTTTATATGGATATTTTGGTGATAATATAGGAAATCTGGTCCACCTATGAGAAACTGGGAGTTAGGAGATATCGTAGGTCATCCCGTTGTATTTTATGGATACATGTAGAGGTGGGTAATTTTTTGAGGGGATTATATGAATTATATGTTAAAGATATAATAGGTATACTTGTATTTTAATACCATTTTTGAATAAATTCTTGAGTCTCCATAGCATTCAATAATTGGTTTTAATGAATAAATAATCAAGCCACCTAGATATTTGATGGATAAATAATAAGTAAATACTATTCACATTACTTTAAATATCAAAATATTATATAATATTCTTGAATATATTGGTAGAATATTCTTGATATTATTTTGAAATTTTTTTTAGGTATCAATGTACTTGATGTTGAGAATACTGAGAATATACATACATAGTTTGAAATTTTTTTGCAAGCATAATAATCAAAGTATTGGGGTAGAAAAATGAGTTAAAACCATGATTAATTATTTAATTTATCTCCCAAGTATTTTAGAAAATAGACAAGAACCAAATCTGTCAATATCTAGTAGGAATTTTGAAGCAAAAAAAAATATTGTGAATAGTTATTGAATATCTTGGATAATAAAGTTATTGTGAAAGAATGTTGATTATGTCTTCCCATGAAGGGATCTATTTCAAAAGATTCATAGACGAAGTCTGAATTATTAAATGATATTTCTATGAATGTATTAATGTAAAATAAGTAACTTGTAACTGTGGTGTCTAACCAGTTTTATGATTCTTATGATTGGGGTTTCTAACAAATATGTTATAATTTCAGTTTGTGTGGTTAAATAGTTGAAAAAGAATTAAAACTGGTGTTTCTAACCAATTATACCTAACCTGCCAAAAATGGGTAAATTGTTTTTGGAAAACCCTGTAAAAATCATGTGTTGTGCACTATTTTATTATATTTAAAATTCATATGATGATATGTGATATTATTGAGTGGATCAAAAACATTAAAAGGATAAAGAGGAAAAATTTATATGAAAAATAATTTGTGAATGTGATATGAAAGATCACACCCCAACATCTCTTAATGGTCATCCTACCCTGGGAACTTCAAAAAACAGACAAATAATTACATGTTCATTCTAATATTTTTTATGGAATGACATATTTTTGGTGTGTATGTCAAAATTTCAAATTATAGAAAACGTGACTCGAGTAGATGTATTTTAGGTACGTTAGGAATTACCATTGAAAAGTGATACTACTCACAAAATTAATTTGAAATAGGGGGTGGGTACATTTAACATATAATCATAAAAAAATTTCTATTTCACTGAAATTAAAATTTAAAAATATGTTCAAATTATTTTTAAATAACGCTTCAAAAACATATCCCCATAAAAAACAATAGAAAATGAATTTTTGTAAAGAAGAATGAATAAGTGTGGATAATGTGAATTTATAATTAGGAATGAAATAGGTTAGTGGTACATGAAATATACCTAATTCATGTTATAGAAGAGCTTATGGACGAGTTTCATAGAGATGATTTTTTTACAAAGGAGGATTTGAAATTAGTTCTCCACTACGTATGGATGAAACATGAATATATTCATAGAATGAATTCGTAACCTATGAGATGAATTACAAATACATTTTTATAAAATTCAGATTAATGAATTCACCATCCACTTCCCATCTTACAATGAATGTGAAATTTTTAGATTTCAAAATTGATATTTCTTAGTGTTCTTAAATGATATATTGAAATAATTTATGTCATAGAATGATCACCAAGAGAAGGCGTGAGAGGTTCTAAAAATTATAGAACATAATATACTATTTTCAATCATAAATTGACTATATTATATAAGATGTTCTATACAGTATTTAGGGAATTCAATTTTGGGTGAAGGAGTTTTTATGGACCCCAAAAAACTAGAGGAATTCAATTTTGTGTGAGACAATGAGAGTGAAAAAAGTGTGGTGTTTTAGGGACAATTGGATATATTAAAAAAATTCATGTATTATTGAAATATTTCAAGGGCCCTCATGGTATTTTCTATGAAGGAGGGGCTTAAATAGACACATGAAACTCAATTATTATTTGAAACACATAATAAAAACATGTATACTACCCTTGTTTTATGTATTTCATAATTTTATAGGGGTTCTTTAGTAGACTATGATATCTCTAGCAATATATTAAAATAATTTGTAAAAAACATCATATGAAAATGACTTTATCTATTTATTTCGAGAAATATAGCACTAGAAACAATATTTTATCAGGCGGATGTTGGAGGTATACATATATCATTAGAGGATTATGAATTTTCATATTCAATGGGTAGTTTCAATTGATCATCTATTATGGATGGCTATATAACATCTAAATAATTTTTTATTGATTTATAATCGATGGAACTTGAATATTGTTTTTTGTGTTCTCTCAAGTGTGGTAAAAATAGAATGATACATGCAGTGAGATAATCACATAGGGTGGTAAAAATAAAAGGTAAATATCGGCTACCTGAAAAGGGTTCATGTCTTATTAGATATATTTTTGGGAATAATGGACATGCCCAGAAAGGGTGAAGATAAAAATACATGGCGCAAAAAAATAATATATCAAACATGAAAGATGGAGGAATCAATGATGTTTTACTACTGAGATTGGATAAACATATAGAGTTTAGGACATAAGACATATGGATTATTTTCAATCCACTCTAGGGAATCGATTCATAAAACATTATATATGTGTAATTTTTGGAAAGGAACATTTGTTGATGATCATCTGTTATAAATTGTAGGGTAGGGAAAAGAATGGATTTTTTCCAATAGTGAATGATTTCTCATTATGCATAATCTATGTATATAAATTTACTGAGAAGAAATAATACTTTTATAGAGTAGCTTGATGATGTCTGTTTTGTTAACACCTTCACTGGTGGTGCATGGAAGATTACTAAGGGAGCTATAGTCAAAACTTCGGGAGTAATGAAATGAATCTTAAACAATATGGGTAGAATTTCATGTACATTAATGTATAAAAAAATTTTGTTTAGGAATCACAATTGTTGTTTTATATAATAGGACACATGAGTGAGAAGGAGATAAAGTTCCTCACAACAAAGGGAATTCTACAAGACCAAAATTCATTGTAAGATGGTTTTCTAGAAGATAATATCTTTGAAAAAATGAATAAGGTATCATTTTTAAATTGAATTAAAACATTGATGTCTAAAAAGTGAGAGATGTTGTATAATGATTTTTGTTGTAATTAACAAGAACATTCTCTTAAGTGGTCAAAATATAATGTTCATTGTATTTATACCTCGATAATAAGAAAGGAGTTTCCTTTTTGATAATAGGATCACATTAGTTTAACATATTCCAGATGTAGAAAACCATGATGGATAATGAGTAACGATCATTATTGGAATGTTTGAGGTGTGAAAATAGTGGAGAGTATGATAGTAATTAGTTCATGGAATTATATTCTAATGATGGGATAAAATGGGAGAAGACTCATCTAGGTACACCATAATTGAATTGGGTAGTTGAAAAGATAAAATGACTCTAAATTAATGTCCTAAGAGTATGATGTTGCATTCAAGTGTACCCAAGAGTTTCTGGGTAGAGGTAGCAAACCCGGAATCATACAACATCAACATGAGTCCACATAGTCCAATGGGATAATGTCTTGATCAGGATATCTCGTCACAAAACACTGTATGAATCTTTGATTTTTGATTTTTTTTGTTATTCATATGTCAATATAAATGATAATTAAAGGTTAATATTGATGATAAGTCCAACTATTGTTTCTTTATTGGCTATGTTTTTGAGTAGTTTGGTTATCACATCGATGATGATTTAAAAAAAACAATTAGAATATATAACATTATATTTAATGAATTATTCACATAAAGGACCATCCCGTAGCTGAATTTGATTGTGGGAGTAATGAATTAAAGTTCCAAACGAAATTTGAGCTTGATGGTGTACTAGTGTATTTAAAACTGAAACCAGTTGAGATTACTCTTCAAATGGAAATGTGGATATAAATAATGGTGATGGAACCTATTTTGTGGAATTCATCATCATTACATTATTAGTTATGGAATAATTGTTTAGAACCACAATATTTTGAAGAGGAAATCCAATTAAAGGAGTCAATAAAGTCTGAGATGGTGATAATGGAGGATTTTCATATTTTCATGAAAAATATACATAGAATCATAAAAATATCAAAAAAATAGAAAATATTGGTAGAAAATGTGGGTATACCAACTCAAGGGATAATATGATTCTATGAGGAGGAACAATGAACTGATATTGTTGAATGTTTTTCAACCGAAGGAATGTGTTGACTTCAATAAAATTTCCTCGGCTATAGTGAAAATCAAAACCATCCTGGTGGTTCTTAGTATTAAATAATATGGAACATGAGATATTAACCACTAACCATTATTTTTGTAACAAATGTACATGAATAATGAGTTATTTTTTCATAACAAGCCAAAAGTACTAATAAATGTGAACCCTTGTCAGCATTTTTTCGCACTAATAGAGGTCACTTTTCTAATGATAATAAAGGTTTTCCTTTATCAATGAAAATTTAAATATGATAAATTGTATATTTCATAAAAATATTATATATAATTTAATATAGTAATATATAAATATATTTATATCAATATAATTTTAATATATTCTATTAAATACTATTTCAAAATGTCTAAATTTTTATTTACACTTAATATATAACATATTTAGTAAATATGGAGTATAAAATAATGAAAAAATTAATATATTTCTACATTTTGATAAATATAGTTGATTAATTTTCATTTAATAACAATTATAGGACATTTACATTAAACAAATAAATGATTGATCTAAGATAAGTTAAAAATAATTCCTGAACATCAAACAAACATAACTTTTATTCTATCTGTCTTTTTGGGATGTATCATATATAAAATAAAAGCTTAGAAAAAATATATGATATGATTTCCTTAATAGGCCATAGACTACATATATAGAAAAAAGGCCCAATTGGGCTCCAAAACTGATTTCTTTATTGGGTTGCCTTAATTTTTGAATAGTTGAGGGACTTCAAATTCATTTTCATGGTCTACATTTATTTTTGTATTGACACTAAATTTATTCTTAGGTCTTACAATCATATGGATATTATAGTACATCAATTAACCCAATTTTAATATTATATTTTTATTTATAAATAAATATATACAAATTTTCATACAATTTCATATTAAATATCAATTGTAAAAAAATTAAACATGTATAAATAAAAATGTATTTTTAAATGTATAATCCATATTTAAATTAATAGTTATTATTTAATTTATTTTAAAATAAAAAATAAATTCTATTTAAATAATAAAAAATCATTAATATATATATATACAAGAAATGTTTATATATGAAAATGTGGGTGTCACTTAAGAAATATATATTTATATGTATATTATAATATATATAAACAAATACATATATTTAATTATTAGTTTTTATATGTGTAAAATATAAATGTGTACCTATGTGTGAAAATATGTGCATGAATGTGTATCTGTGTGCATGTGTGTCAATATTATGTAAATACGTCATATATAAATGTATTTTTTAAAATATGTCATTATCATTATATATCGAATATAACAATATTTACATTAATTAAATATAAACACTTTATTAAAAAAAAATTCGAAATAAAACATAATATATATTTATATATATTTTTATATATAATTATATAAATGTATGTGATTATATGAGAAAATATTTAAATAAAAATATATTTTGTATATATATATATATCACAAAATATTATAAAAAACATGATGTTGTAGTCGTAAATGTGCTTGGCCCTGAACGCGGATGTCATAGGTTTGATTCCACGCATGATAAAAGTTAACGGGCATAAAAAGTGAAGATAATGTTGTTTGAAAGCGATGATAAAGGGTTTGTGTTGAGTAAGGTTTTGGGATGGGAACATAGAGGGAGAATTTAGCATTGATAAGGGTGTTCAAAATGCTCCCAAAAGGGCGTATTTTTTAACCATAAAATTTCAAATGACTATAATTTTTTTGGAATTTTATCATCACTAAAAATAGGACAAAAAAATTGGGCCTTTATTGTTAATTATTTTCGTATAAATAAATGTCAGAAGCTTATAATTAATAAATTATTTCAGTTCTATTTACTGCAAACAAAACACATTTTTAGTGATTTAATAATCGTCGTCTATTGAAGTGATTAGTACATATCATGAATTATATCATGAGATTCATTATATAGTGATTAAAAGCATTCATGGGGATCCGTAGGAGAATGTCTATATATCTCTTCTAATGGACGAGTGGAGTCAGGAGAGGATTATGTTGTGTGAAAACCCAATAATAGTTTATATGCGATAAAAAGGAAACCGAATTAGTCGAATAAGAATTTTGGTGCATTCATGAGAAAAAATTCATACAAATGATGTGGAATGGATAAATTATTCTTGTATAACTATGTATAATATTTTCTAGGATCAGGGGAAATATTAAGGCATCCTAATCAACATGAATAAAAAATACTATCCTTTTTTAATAGTATTGAAATTTTCTATGAGTTTCCAAGATTTCACTAATTGTTGTGGTGCATAAAAATGTTTATCAATTTTTATGAGGCAAAATATTTAACAATAAAACCATAATATTATCAATGAAGTAATTATGTTAAAAGTACTAAACATATTTGAGAAATACTATGAAAAAAAGATAAATAAATATCTTCTGTTTGATGAAAGAGTATAGTTATTCAACATATCATAATCTATTTGTTGATAGTCTAGTTGAAAACAATTTAGAGTTACTCTACATATTATTTGGTGAAGTCATATATAATATTATCCCTATTTCATTCTCAGTATTATCATTTTACATGAAATGAGTACTGCATATTAGATATTTGGTACTTTTATATTTAAAATTTTATTTTATTTAATAGAATGATGTTATGTTAATTAATAGTTCAGACAGTTGTGTATTAATACACAAACATTGTAACATTTGTTGATTTATATACATATATCTTGTTAAAAATATAAATCAAAGGTTGCGAGATGGATAAGAATTTTCCATGTTTGTTATAGACTATAAATGTTAATGAATAAATTAATAAAAAAACGATGAATATAATAGATAATTTTTCTATATTTATACTACATGGAATGATTTATTTAATAAAGTATAAATTTAAGACTCCATATAAATAATCCAACTAAAATTAAATAATGTTTAGAAAACCATTTTCTTGAATGGATGTTTTGAAATAAAATTATAGCAGTAAGAACCATTCTTCATCATTAATGAACTATTGTTTTTTTAACATTTAAAAAATTTGGATATCAATTCTAATGTATATTAAAAAATATAATTAGAAATCATTACATCAAAAATATAAAATGAAACTAGGAAAATATATAATCAATTTTTTAGAAAAAAAATAATTAATCGAATTTGTTTTATTAATCATAAAATCATTATAATTAATTTTTTTATTAAAATATTGTGTTTGATACAAATATATCAATAATAAGTTTCAAAATAACTATAGAGAATAAATTTTAGTAGTCATGAAATGGAATATTATTCAAATAATTGATCAATTTGTTGTAGTTATCACAATTTATAACAAAATTTGTAGATGTCATGGAAAATTTAAATTTATTAATAATAAAAATAAAAACAGTGGTAGATTTTAAAATTTTTAGAAGAATTGAAAAATATGTATAGATAGTAATTACCTTTGAACTTCTAAAAATTTATAGTCTCATCATCTTATTGATATGAAACATTAGTGGGGTAAAATATGCAGTTTCATGTGAATTTAATGTCATTTTAATATGTCAGAAATATGATAGAGTTTGTCTCGACCCCCTCCCCACAATGTGTACCCCTCCTAGGCCAGCAATGTGAGAAGGGTGACAATGAGTCCCAAGTCCCTTTTCTAGTAGGTCCCGGGTTGGCGACTAGCACCGAGGGTATAATAACACACAAAATGGGAGGAATTACCCTCAAAGAAAACACATGAAGAAGAGAGAGATAAGATAGATACCAATGAACTCCATCTCAGACTGTTGTATAAGTGAAAATGCAAGTACACATATGGAATTTCATATAGAAGTACTATAACAGAAAGGGGAAAAACTACAAGTACCCAAAAGCATGTAAACCAGTAGCAACCAGAAGCTCGGACATCTCCTATAACCCCAAGCTAGTAAACACGAGCCTGACCTCCAACCTGCTCTAAGTGACCTGAAAAATAGTTTATATATACATAGGGTGAGTAAAAAAGTATAGTCAGTAGGATCCTTCCTGAAGCCTCTCTGGCAATGTAAAGAAAGCATGATGAAGCACAGTGAAGAACAAGTGAAACTTACTCGTCACCTTAATAGGTATAATAAGTTCCCAACCTCATCATGGATACTCTCACCAAGTTACACAAAAAAGAATATATCACATAATAAAGAGTATCAATGGTACCCCACTACTACTTCCCCACTAGTTGGACTCTTTTCTCCAATGTCGCACATCCTAAGCATATCTCTATAAAAAGGTTTTCTAGAAACAACTTGGGTGATGCACCACAATATGAACCTCATGCAACAAAACCGCCACATCCACACACCAAAGTAACCAAGTATTTTCCAAGACCCTCCACAGATTGCATATCGTGTATCATATGTCAGGTATTTTAAATCAAGCCATTACAGCCCATATAATGAGTAAGGATCCTCAAGACATCACAGCCTATACACGTTACTGCTATAGTAGTCCATAGAAAACTATATCCATAATATATGTATGTGAATAACTGTAGGCCATTATAGCCCTCAACACATATATATGGGGAAATCTAACCAATGTGACTACCAGTACAAGTAACTACCAAAAGAAGATATTGGGTCCAAAGGGGGTAGTCATCCATCCATCGTCCCACTGGAATTTTTAGGAAAAACACCCCTCGAGGGCTTAGAACCCCCTGGGTGTCAGTTTACATTACTGATAGGGTGGAGTAGCTTATAGAAACACAAAAACAAGAGAATATACTACAACCCACAACCACACTATGGGCATAACCTATTCTTAGACCCAATGTAGCCAACGTCTCTCAGACATTGATATGTTACATCTAAGACTATGTATCCTATATGCACACAACTATTTAAAGAGATTTATTAGATTAATTCATTCACTTTTTATCAATTCCACATTGCTTTAATTAATTCTTTAAAAATTAATTTACAAAAAATAATTCCATATTAAAATTTCATTAGCATCACACCTAATGTCCATTGTTCCATATAAATTATAACCTCATAATTATGTTCTAGAAATTCCATCTCCATTGGTTAACACCATTTATTCAATTATTCATTATATAATTACTTACCCACATTCCCAGGCATTCTAGAAAAACATTCTATGCTTCTAAACACAAGGGGTATCAACACAGTGAGTAGATGTACTACTTGTCTAATCTTTTCCACTTATAGTAAGAGAATATACTCATCCATACTTTAGAAGATAAACACAAAAAGCATGTGGCATACCCTGCGTGTCTTCACCTCTTTCAAAAGATGGGTAATTAATAACAACTTCCTTGAGTGGTGGGGAAATGTAAAGTAGATAAAAACCCCATTAAAAATCAGCAAGCACCCAACAATCACATCCATCCCATTCCATCATCCCTGGTGTCCTTCCCGACACCCACATGCATAAACTGATGCATCTCGCTACTCTAGGCTTTATTTGTTGCCACAACCAAAAGCCTCCATGCCCCCACACATCACAACAGCCATCCAGGATCACATCACAGCACAAGCAGTAGGAAAACAAACAACACATTAATTGGTCTCTTAGCCCTTTAAAAATCCTAAGGGTAACTCATAACCTCTTAATTAATTATCAATCAATGAGTTATTTAATCCTTATAGAATTAATAGATTTTCTATACGTAGGTTCCAAATTCAGGAAACCTAATCTTTATTATATCACAAATAAATAAACATTATTACTGCGCCAATATGATTAACATCAAATTACAAATAGAACCAGATTCGTTTAAATTCCTATTTATCCTTATCCAAAAAATTATCAATTAATATCAATTTATATTCTTTACTGATATCCATCACGAACGAATATCTAATCAAATCAAGCATATATATCAAATTATCTAGAAAAATATGTTGAAATAACATACGATCGATATCAATTTTTTTATCTGGTTAAATTATTAAGTCTATTCCAATGTTATCTAGTGGGATTAAACATGATAACAATATATTTGCACGTAAAAGAAAAGAGAAGCGACAAATCCCTTACCTAGAAGAGTTTGTGACATTCTTTATCAACTCAACGAGTCACGATCCTCCTCTCATGCCAACTGCATCTAGCTGAGGATGCCACAGTACGAAATCACCAACCATAAACCAAGAAAAATCCATTAGAAGAATAGATATTACATTATAATGTGGAAAGGAGAAACAAGAGTAGATGATCTCTAAAGGAATGACGATAAAACTTACCTTATATCGAAGACTGACCGATACAGCTTAGTTGCATAAAAATAGAGTAGAAACAATCTGAGGATTAGAGTTTGATTTTGAAAATCCTATGGGAATTATTGAAACGTTCTAGTGCCTCATTCTCAGGAACAAAGAGGAAGAACAATGTAGGATGATATCTGGTCCCATTTGAAGATTTAATGGGGCGACGATTTAAGATACGCTTAATTCCCCGTTACAATCAGATCACATTAACCCTTGTGGTTTGACGAAGTAAAAACTTCATGGGCCATAGGAATAATAAATATAGGATTTATGGCCTTTGAATAGTTTTTAAGAGTCCTTAAAATAAGGCTTTAAATGTATTTTACATCAAAGGAAACGTCAAAGGTGAGACACTGTAGGAAGATGGAAACACTATTCACATACCTAAAATTTGGAAAAGGAAAGAAAAGGTAACCATTAAACCTCACCATTAGATGTTACTGATAGACCACACAATTAGAGGTTACCGATAGACCTCACCATTAGAGGTTACTATAGATCTCACCGTTAGAGGTTAGAGATAGACCTCACCATTAGAGGTTACTGATAGACCTCACCATTCTGGAAACACCGTACACCTACCGTTCTGGAAACACTGTACACATAAAAATAGATGTTACCGATTGACCTCATCTATAGTATACTATTCACTAAATCTCACCAATAGAATCATTGTTCACTGATCCTCACTGATAGAAACATTGTTCACTAAACCTCCCCGATAGAAACACTGTTCACTGAACCTCGCTGATAGTAACACTGTTCTATGAACCTCAATTATAGAAACATTGTTCACTGAACCACGCGGATAGAAACACTCTTCACTGAACCTCACTGATAGAAACTATGTTAACTAAACCTCATCGATAGAAAAACTGTTCACTGAACCTCACCGATAGAATCACTGTTCACTGAACATCACTGATAGTAACACTGTTCACTGAACCTCATGGATAAAAACATTTTTCAATGAACCTCACCAATAGAAACACTATTCACTAAACCTCACTAATAGAAACACTATTCACTAAACCTCACTGATAGAAGCATTGTGCACTGAATTGTAAATTTTGAATAATTATTGGGGATAAGTCACATTATCTTCCTGGAACACCTAAAACACCATATTTTCACAAATTAATGGACTAGAGAGGTCTGGGCCATTACATCAGATCTCTCTCAAAGCATTCTCGTCCTTCAGAATTCAAAACCCACCTAAAGAGAAAAAGGAAACGAGTTCCGAACAACCAACCATAGAGATACCTATCAAAAGAGAGAAATCCAAAAAAGATACAAAATAAATTCATCATTAATGGTCTAACCACAAAGGGATCCTCATTACATTAAATAGTTAAACATTAGAAAACTCTGGATACTGAGCACGTATATGTGAAACACGTTCCCATGTACTCTCCTCTATGACAACTTGTGTCCACAAGACACAAACAAAAGGAATAGAACGCACATGAAACACCTTATCCTTGTGGTCTGGGATCTCCCCAGGTCGCTCATTGAAGGTTGCATTATCATTAACATCGATCTCTCCCCAATCGATGATGTGAGAGTCATCATGAAGACTATGTCTGAGATGTGATACATGGAAAACATCATGTATCCGACTCATTTGTGTTAGGAAGGGCTAATCGATATGACATTGTTCCAACATGAGCTAAGACCTCGAAAGGCCCAACAAACCGTGGAGAAAGATTACTTCCACGACCAATCCTTTGCTACCCATGACGGGGAGTCACCATCAAAAACACATGATCCCCAAAATAAAACTCCAAGGATCTCTTAATTTTATCATCATATTATTTTTGATGATCTTGCACTGTCATCATCCCCCCATGAATTACTGGGACCATCTATGTTTAATTCTACACTAGTTCCAGTCTAAGAATTGCTGACTCTCCAACCACAATCGAGCACAACAGAGAACGACATGCTCCACCATACAAGAATTCAAAAGGTGTTATTATAATGACCCATACTTTACATACATGGTTATTACATCAGAATTGAAGAGTTCTTATTTCAACATATAATAACAACATGTTAAGACCATATAGGTATAGTGTCTTTAGAAACTCGGAAACATAAACAACTGCTTTAAAAATTATCTACATTGCCTCTCGTTTATTTCATCATATATAGAGTCTGTTATGGCATATCCTACTTAATAACCTTCTTCCAGACCTGGGGAAAAGAAAACATACAATAGGGTGATCTCAAATTCTCATTAAGGGTAATAAAAAGATATATCAATCATATCATATTCATAAGAACATCACATTTTTAAAATATTAACATGTAAAAGAGGTCATAATATCATATCATGGGATATATCATAGTAGTGAAATGTAATCACAATAATCATAAATTAAAACATGAAACATTGTGGCATACACATGTAATCATATAAAATCATTTCATATTAGTCAAGGCTCATTTCCAAGACCATCATAGCGGACAAAGTCCATTACTGAACTGAGTTCACTACTCGTTCCAGTCCTGTATCATTGAACCATATTAACATGTTGTTCCATCCATGTCTATATTATTAGATATAAACCATTACCTAATGCATTGGAGGGAGATATAGGTCCCACCCATCTCATAATGAAACCATTCTTATGTGTGCCACAAAAATCATAAATCATTGCATAACCCATGTAATAAAAATGGGATTCTTAAACATCATGCCATCATAACATATATGATAAAAGGACATCATAAAATTCATTCCATAATAAAATAATAAATTCAATGTAAAAATATAGATATAAACAGAACCCTATTTTATCTTAGATGGAAAATAATTTTGATAAAATACTTGACCTCCATTATTGAGGAAAATATCCTTTCTACTTTAAAAAACATTTTCCTTTATTAACATGTCATAAAATTTTAAACTAAACGAAGTTGATTAAAAATAAACGTGAAAAAATGTAATAGAATCTTCATGGAAATAATGTTCTATGAAATCATAAAAATCCATTCATGTCTTATATGTTAAATAAAACATTCTTCTTGTACATTGGCCAGAATAGTCAAAAAGTATATCGTACTGAAAAAACAAATGATTCCTTTCATATCTTTTACTAAAAATTTACCATGAGGTAAAATTGGGTTTAAAAAATTTTAGGAGGATAGAAATAATATAACATATTGAGGAAACATGGATGTGGATGATAAATATGCCTCAGTAAATTCTGAAGTATAAACAATCTCAGATAAAAATGAGATTCGGAGATTTTTCCCTTACTTTAGGTCTGATATGCTTTGTACGTTTCCAAACCTCCTGTATAATGAATTAAATAATGTCATTGACATATTATAGAATCATATTCTTTTTTATGATATCATATATAGTCATATTCTTATATTTTTATTAGTAATATTTAATTGGAACTTGTTATTATGGTGTTCATTGATTTATGTTATCATGCACGTTTCGTCGAATAAATTTGTATTATTCATTTCAGGTTATCGATAACTCATTTACAGAAGGTTATTAGTGTAATATATATCATATTTATTCATTAAATTCATTTTTATAATCATTATTCAATGAATATCATGTAGAACGAGTCGCATCACATAGTGGAGAAGGTAGGTCGTACGTACGCACGAGCGATGATATCGTTTCCATGATCATGGAATTGTATTGAAGTGTATGTATACTATTTCAGAATCAATATCACATTAAAATAATAATATATAGTTATTTTATACACCATTATACCCATCCATGTAAGGTGGTGGTGGAAAACAGATTACACCACGATGTGGAGATGGTATTCTGTACGTAGGCACGCTCGATGATTTCATTTTCCGTAGGATGGATCAAAGTTGAAATATGGTTATTTCATATTTATAATAACATATAAATATATGAGTTATAATGATGTTATTACATTATTGGGAAACAACAAAATAAGTGCAACTAGAAGAATAAATTAATTTGAATTAATCAGTAAAGGATATTACATCTTCTTCGACACACCTCATTGAAACCACCTCTTAAGATACTAAAATTGGTCTTTGAAGAAGACCAGGACCACTAGTATGTTGCTAGGGAAGTTACTAAGGGAAATGGTCAGGGGTTAGACGATCTTGAATGCTCAATGTTGTGTAACGAGGAGAGGGAAGAGGTGCACTTTTATAAGGAAGGAGAGGGGCACCTTAGAAAAAAATAAAATATTATTTTATAATAATGTCATATTCGATTTATAATATCTCCAAATTGATTTATTTAGAAGGTAATTTTGGTATTGGTCTAAATCCTCTCAACCAATAGGTTTAAGACAAGTTTAGGTTACTATTTTAACCTTTTCATTTAGATTTAACACTAAGTTAAATAATTTAACTTTTACTGTGTCATCTTGTTTTCTTACACTATATGGTTAATAAACTTACTATAACAAGCCATAAAAACCCCAAGTGGTTAATTATTAATATATATGACCTTTTCTAAGTCATTTGGCCGAACCTTATATTTTTAGGAATAGAATAACAATTAGTAATATAATATTTGTTTTAAACACTATTTTATGTGAATTTTGAAACTAATTGGTAATTGATTTTTTTTGAAAAAAATAACAGCATTATTAGGTATAAAAATGTTAATTAAATCAATAATAACATGTCATATTAACATATAAAATTATTTTAATTCATAAATCTCTCAAATTACATTTATTTGTGTATTTATATCATCAACTATGTTAATATTTCATTAATAAGGTAATTACTTCATCATTATTGTGTCCTAAATAAAATTATCTATTTAATATTTAAAAAATATAAATAAAATACCATTATGTAAGAAATATTTTTTTCTTTCTAATTAATATTTATAGTCAATTTTATCTTATGTATAACACTATATGAAAATGTTTTACTTATTAAACTTTGATTTTATCTCTTTTAACTATTTTTTAAATAAAATAATAATAAGTGTCCTAATCTAATCCATGTAGACCTAGAGGGTAATATTTTATTCCTAAGGTTTTTTTGGTCTAATTACAGTTATCCAATATAATTAAGACATATTTTAGGGTAATAATAATATCAATTTTATCCTTAATTACCCTATTTAATTTTAACCGTGGTAAATAAAATTAAAAAGTTACTATTCACCATAAATTATTTTTATCATATTGGACAACATTTTACTCCTTGTTATAAACTGTGTCTCTTAGATTTTCAAAATTAAACTCACAGAAGCGGTAAAATTAAGTTTTAGGTACAATTGCAAATGCTACAAGGAGGTGGGTAAAAGACGGTGAAAAGTTCAATAAAATTTTTATATATGTAAAATTATTATAAAATGAATCCAATGAATTAAATTGAAAATATATAAGTATTATGTATCTATTTTGACCAAATGTAAATTTATTTTAAATAAGTGATTATTTAAATAAAAATGCGGTTTTATCCAATAACTCTGTGTTTTCAATATTCATAAAAAATTTAATGTTTTCAGAAAAATACCAAAATTTAACCCTAGGCTAATTTTGATATTTCGAATCCAAAAATTAAGTACATTTTGAAAGATAAAATTTTTAAAATTCAAAAAAATGAGTATTACTATTCATAACAGGTAGTTTATATAATATTTTAATATCATATCATTGTTTAGTGGTACTCGGTATTGCGTACAACACACGCTATCGTGGAAGGTCGTGATTGAGTGTAAAGACAGGCAAGCTAGTGATGTTTGTATTGAAATATTCCTTTGATGTTCTGTATAATATAAGACATAAATAATATACTTCTCAGAAACTATTAGTGTGTTACAATCTACCCCCCTTAAAATGATATTCGCCCTCGAAATTCGTCACATCGTAACAAAGAGATGAGGATACCTCTCCCTCATCATATCATAAAGCTCATATGTAGCTTCATATAATTGGAGGTTCCCCTATAAAACATTCACCAAGTGAGTGGTCTTGTTCCATAGAACTTTTTTGTTACAATCCATAATCTCTATCGGTTGTTGTTCATAAGAAAGATCTTGCTCCAGCAGTACAAAATCTGAACTTAGTATATGTGAAGGATCGTATATGTACTTTCTCAAGCGAGATACATGGAAAACATTGTGAACTTGAGAGATATTCGGTGGAAGCACCAATAGGTAAGCTACCATCCCAACATGATCTAGTATTTCTAAAGGACCGATATACCTAGGGCACTGCTTGCCCTTCTTTACAAATCTCATTACTCTCTTCCAAGGAGATATTCGTAAGAACAATTTTTCACCCACATCAAACTCTAGGTATTTTCTTCAGTTATCGGCTTATATTTTTGGTCGAATTTGAGCTGCTCTTATGTGTTGTTGAATAGATCAGACATTTTCTTCCATCTCATCAACAAGATCAGTTCCTAATAGCATTATTTCCCGAACATCATCCCAGCAAGTTGGATTTCGGCATTTACTTCCATAGTTATCTTCATAAGGAGCCATCTGAATACTAGAGTGAAAGCTATTATTATAAGAAAATTCCACCAATGGAAGGTATTTATCCAAACCACTATTGATATCCATATAGAATGATCCCAATATGTCTTCTAGTGTTTTAATTGTCCACTCCGAATGACCATCTATCTGGGGATGATAAGCAGTGATGAAACTCAACTATGTATCTAGAGCATGCTGAAGTCTTCATCAAATCATCGAGGTAAACCACGTATCCTGATCAAATATAATGGAAAGTGGTACTCCATGAAATCTTACCAATTCCTTCACATATATACTTTAAAACTGATCTAGAGATAAATAATCTCTAATAGCAATTATGTGTGCACACTTCGAAAGATGATAAACTATAACCCAGAATGCATTATTGCCTTTGGATGTTTTAGGAAGTCCTGTGAAAAAGCCCATAATGATGTTTTACCATTTCCAATCTGGTATGGGTAATGGTTGTAACATCCCCTTATATGTCTGTCTCTTAGATTTAACTTGCTGACAAAACAAGAATCAAGATACGTATTCAGAAACATCTCTTTTCATGCCATCCCACTAGAAGTACTCTTTCAGGTCCATATACGACTTCATGCTTCTAGGTTGAAAAGAGAATAATGAACTATGAGCCTCATCTAGTAGCTCCTTCTTTAATTTTGGGATGGGAGGAACACAAACCCTATTCTTGAACCTTATTATCCCATCACAATAAATTTTGAATTCCAGAACATTTCTCACCCTATTTTGTAACTCTACATCTTCTTTCTAGGCCTCTTTAATCTTCACATACATATATGTTTGAACATTAATTTGAAAAAGATATAATTTTTTCCCTTCCATTATAATTCCATGATCCATCCTTTGTAAATCCCTAAATATTGGATCTTTTGAGATCCTCATCATGGATAAGATAGCATGGTCAAGTCGACTAAATGCATCTACCACCTTATTTGCTTTCCCATAGTGATAATGAATTGAGCAGTCGTAGTCCTTAATCAACTACAACCATCTTCTTTGGCACATATTGTGCTCCTTTGGTGTGAAAATATACTTTAAACTTTTATGATCAGTATAAATCTCTCTTCTTTCACCATAAAGATAATTCCTCTAAATTTTTAATGAAAACATTACCACACCTAAATCCAAATCATGAGTCGGGTAATTTTTATCATGGATTTTCAACTGTCGCGAGGCATAATCTATCACCATATCATTTTTCATGAGAACACCCCCAGTCCTTTCTTGGATGCATCATTGTAGATCACAAATATTTCTCCACTACATGGTAGTGTGAGCACATGTGAACTAGATAAAAACCGTTTTAAATATTTGAAATTCTCTTTACACTCCTTAATCCAAATGAACTTAACTCCTTTTCGAGTCCACCTTGTGAGTGGATTAGATATCATTGAAAAATCATTCAGAAAACATTGATAATATCTAGTGAGACCACGAAAAATTCAGATCTCAGTTACTATTGTTGGTCTCGACTATCTTTCAACAACCTCTATTTTTGCTGGATCCACAAATATCCCCTCTTTTGAGATTATGTGATCCAAAAATGAAACATTTTGAAGCCAAAATTCAAACTTGGAAAATTTGGCATAAAGCGTCTCTTTTTGAGGGTCATTAATACAATTATCAAGTGATCTTAATGTTCTTCCTTGCTCATTGAATAGACAACAATATCGTCTATAAATACTACCACAAAATGATCAATATAGTCTCTAAAGACTCTATTCATCATATCCATGAAGATAGCAGGGGAATTAGTAAGACCAAATGTCACCACTATAAATTCATAGTGTCCATACCTTGTATGGAGAGTTGTCTTTGGTATATCCCCCATTTGACCCTTAATTGATGATACCCTGAACAAAGATCAATCTTGGAAATGTATTGAGCTTCGCGTAGTTGGTCAAATAATTCATCAATGCATGGGAGATGATATTTGTTCTTGATAGTGATCTTGTTAAGTTCTCGATAATCAATGGAGAGTCTCATTGATCCAAATTTCTTCTTAAAAAATAGAACAGGTTCTCCCCAAGGTGGAGCACTAGGGCATATGAATCCTTTATAAAGATTCTCTTGGAGTTGCCTCATCAATTCTTGAAACTCAATTGGTCCATTCTATAAGGTGTCTTTGAAATAGTCATAGCACCCGGTATGAGTTCTATTGAAAACTCAACATCACGATTTTGTGGAAGAGCTAGAAATTCTTCCATAAAGACATCATCAAACTCTCGTACAATGGGTGTATTTTTAATCGTGTGTTTCTCTCTAACCATTTCAGATAAATAACATTCATTTAGTAGAATCAAGACCCATAAGATGGATGAAATTTCCACTGGAAGGTCATGTTCATCCGTGCATCGATAGATTATCATAGATTGATCTAGAATATGAAATGTGACTTCCATTATTTTTCAATTAATATGAGATCCATATAATGAAAGCCAATACATGCCATGAATCACATGAAATTACAATATAGGAAGGATCAAATGATTTGTAGGAAGCACTTTCCCACAAACATCAATCAAAGAATAATCGCAAACTTTTGATGTGATCATTGTGCCATTAGGAGTTGTCACAGCTAACTCAACACCTAATTGTTGAGGTAATATGGTGATAACCATAGAAAATTATTAAGAAATAAAAGAGTGGCTGGATATAGAATCAAATAAAACATTTTCTTCTTTAGAGTGGATGGTTAGTGTACCATTCACCCCTTCATTATCATACTCCACATTGTTGATGGTAATTGCATGTGACTTTCCATTGTCTTTGGCATTAAGAGATTTTTGACGTCGATCATCATCAAGAACCCTTGGATTTGGTCATTGATTGGCATAATGCCCCATCTCCTTGCACTTGAAACATTGATGTGTTAGAGGTGCATTCTGTGTATCTCTTTCATTGTTCGCACCATTAGTCATCTTTTCCCATTATTTCGACATTCAATTGCCAAATGACCTTCTTTTCCACACTTAAAACATTTTCATGTCCCTTTAAGAAAATTACCTCCATATTTCTATCCACAAATTGAACATAAAGAAAAAGTCATCTTCTTTTCAGTGTGGTCATTAGATTTTTATTTGAATTCCATTTTCCTCTTCATATCAAACCCATATGATTGATGGGTTACTCTAATATAAATCTCAACATTGAGAGATCATCACAACATATTTCCTCGTAGCTGTTGAAGTCCCTTATGTCTAACTCCCTTTGAGGACTTGGTTTTAAGCCACTAAAGAATCGATCGATTTTACTCTTATTTTGGATAAATATTTCGGAAGCATACCTTGCAAGTCTTGTAAAATTTTCTTTATAGGTACCAACAGATTGATCATCATTTTTCTTCAGTTTAAGAAACTCTTTCTCCATATTTTTTTCAAAGAATACGAGGGATTTACAAATTTAAGAATAAGTTCGTGAACTCGTCCACTTCCATGGAAACAATTTCATCTCTTTGCCTTGTATTCTTGATAAGATTCCACCATTGATCCGCTTCACCTTCCAAACGATATACTGATAAGATGAAATTATCATGATGAGAACATTGATGGACTTAAAATATCTTTTCAGTGGTACTGATCCATTGTTCAGCCACTAATGGATCAGAAGACCAGCTGAATGAAGGTGGATGCTGCCTCATGAAGTATTCAACAGAATGTTGCTCCTTCCTTTGCTCGTTTAGAAGGAAAGCATGATTTATATCTTGAGAATGTTGTGTGAGGATAGGTACAAGATTTTTCATTCTCACTCCATAACGTTTGGTTGCTCTGGCTTATAATCATTGCATTGTCCATCGCATTCAGCATTAACACGGTTCCTTCGGGTTCCATCCAATGACTAAAACCAAGAAGAATAGTGTGAGAAACACTAATTTAAAAAAGGAAAACCACATAATCAGTAATAAAATTTCACACTTTAGGTCTTATCACAGGTTATTCAGGGCCATTTATAAAACATTAAGATTATGTTCTATGCTTATACATATCCTTTGGTTTCATACTATGGTTTTCACATCCTAGTTTCCAAAGGGTGACTATAAATTTCCCCTGATACCAACTATAATGACCCATAATTACATACATGGTTATTACATCAGAATTGAAGCTTATTTATTAAAACATATAACAAAACCATGATAGGATCATATAGGTATAGTGTCTTTAGAAACTGGGAAACATAAACAACTTCTTAATAAATCATCTACATTGTCTCCCATTTATTTAATCATATCTAGAGTCCCTTTTGGCATATCCAACTTAATACCCTTATTCCTGACCTGGGGAAAAGAAAACATACAAAATATTGAGCTCAAATTCTCAGTAAGGGTAAACAAAAGAAATACCAATCATATCATATTCATAAGAACATAACATTTTTAAAATCATAACCTGCAAAAGTGGTCATAATATTATAACATGGGATAAATCAAATTAGTGAAATGTAATCCAAATAATCATAACAAAAAACATGAAACTTTTTGGCATACACACATAATCATATAAAATCGTTTCATATTTGCCAAGGCTCATTTCCAAGAACATCATAGCGGACAATGTCCATTACTGAACTGAGTTCACTCCTTGTTCTAGTCCTGTATCACTAAACCAGATTAACTTTCCATTACATCCATGTATATCTCATGAGATCTAAACCTATACCTAATTAATTGGAGGGAGATATAGGTCCCACCCATCTCATAATGAAACCTTTCTTGTGTGTGCCACAAAAATCATAAATCATAGCATAACCCATGTAATAAAAATGGGATTCTTTAACATCATCTCATCATAAAATATATGATAAAAGGACATCATAAAATTAACTCAATCATTAAATAATAAAATCAATATAAAAATATGGATAGAAACAGAACCCTATATTATCTAAGATGGAAAATAATTTTGATAAAATACTTTAACTCCAATCTTGAGAAAAATATCCTTTCTACTTCAAGAAATCATTTTTCCTTTCTTAACATGTAATAAAATATTAAACTAAAAGAAGTTGATTAATAATAAACATGAAAACTTTTAAAGGAAGATTCATGGAAATAATGTTCTATGAAATCATAAAAATCCATTCATTCTGTATAAATTAAAAAAACATTCTTCTCGTACTTTGGCGGAAAAGTCAAAAATTATCTCATACAGAAAACAACAAAAGATTCCTTTCATATATTTTACTAAAAATTTACCAACATGTAAAATTGTATTTAAACAATTGAAGGAGGATATAAATAATATGATCAAACATGGATGTGGATGATAAATATTCCCCAGTAAATTCTGAAGTATAAAGAATCTCATATAAAAATGAGATATTGAGATTTTCCCCTTACCTTAGGTCTGATATGCTTTGTACACATCCAAACCTTTTAAAAAATGATTTAAATAAAGTAATTGACTTATTAAATAATCATATTCATTGTTATTATATCATATATGGTCATATTATCATATTATTATTAGTAATGTTTCATTGCTAATTGTTATTCAGATATTCATTGCTTTTTGTTCGTATGCATGTTTTGTCGAATAAATTCTTATTATTATTTTTAGGTTATAGATAAATAATTTCCAGAATTGTATTAGGGTAATATATATCAAATTTATTCATTCAATTCAATAATATAATCATTATTCAATGAATATCATGTAGTAAGAGTCGTATCACATCGTGGAGAAGGTAGGCCGTACGAACGTATGAGCGATCATATCGTTCAAATGAAGGTGGAATTGTATTGAAGTGTATGTATAATATTTCAGAATCAATATCACTTGAAAATGATCATATATAGTTATTATTTACACAATTATACCCATACAAGTATGGTGGTGGTGGAAAACATATTACACCATGGTGTGGAACGGTATTCCGTACGTACGTACGCGCGGTGATTTTGTTTTCCGTTTGATGGATCGAAGGTGAAATATGGTTGTTTCATATTTATAATAACATATCATTATATGAGTTATACTTATGTTATTACTTTATTATGAAACAACAAAATAATGGGAAGTATAAGAATAAATGAATTTGAAAGAATTGGTAAAGGATATTACCTCTTCTTCGACACGCCTCATTGAATCCTCCTCTTAGGATACTAAAATTAGACTTTTAAGAAAACCAAGACCACTAGTATGCTTCCAGGGAAGATGAGAAGAGAAATGGGTAGGGGTTTGCTGAGAAATAATGTTAAAAGTTGTGTAAAGAGGAGAGGGTGGAGGTGCCCTTTTATAAGGGAGGAGAGGGGCACCTTAGGAAAACATAAAATATTATTTTATAATAAAGACATATTCGGTTTATAATATCTCCAAATTGATTTATTTAAAAGTTAATGTGGGGATGGCTCATAATACTCTCAACCAACAGTATTTAGACAAGTTTAGGTTACAATTTTAACCTTATCATTTAGATTTATATCTAAGTTAAATAATTTAACTGTTACCGTGTCTTCTTGTTTTCTTACTTTATATGGTAAATAAACACACTATAACAGGACAAACGAATCCCAAGTAGTTCATTATTAAAATAAATAACCTTATATATGTCATGTTCCTGAACAATATATTTTTAGGAATAGAATAACAATTAATAATATAATATTTGTTTTAAACACTATTTTATGTCAATTTTGAAACTATTTTGTAATTGATTTTTGTGAAAATAATAACAGAATTATTAGTTCAAAAAAAGTTAATTAAATCAATACTAACATGTAATATTAACATATAAAATTATTTTAATTCATAAAAATTCTCAGATTACATTTTTTGGGTATTTATAACATCAATTATGTTGATATTTCATTAATAATGTAATTAATACATCATCATTGTGTCATAAATAAATTAAATTATTTAATATCTAAAAATTATAAATAAAATACCATTATGTATGAAATATTTTTATCTTTATAATTAATATTTATAGTCTAATTTATCTTATGTATTACCATATATTAAAATTTTTGACTTATTAATCATTGATTTTAACTATTTTAACTCTTCTTAAAATAAAATAATTATAAGTGTCCTAATCTAATCCAAGTAGACCTAAATGGTATTATTTTTCTCCTGAGGTTGTTTTTGGTCGAATTAAACTTATCTAATAGAATTGGGACATGTGTTAGGGTAATAATAATATCATTTTTACCCTTAATTACCCTATTTACTTTTAATTACGGTAAAAAAAGTAAAAACTTTCTATTCACCAAAAATTATTTTTATCTTATTGAACCACTTTTTACTCCTTGATATTAACCGTGTCTCTAATATTTTCGAAATTCAACTCATAGAAGCGGTAAAATTAAATTTTACGTACAATTGAAAATGCTTCTAGGAGGTCGGTAAAAGACGGTGAAAAGTTCAATAAAATTTTTATATATCTAAAATTATTATAATCTGACTCCAATGAATTAAATTGAACATAAATAAATATTATGTATCTATTTTTACCTAAAATAATGTTAAATAAAATAAATTATTATTTAAATAAAAATATGGTTTAACCAATAACTCAGTGTTTTCACTATTCATCAAAAATATAAAGTTTTCAAAAAAATAAAAAAAATTCACCCAGGGATAATTTCAATATTCTGAATCAGAAAATGATGTCCATTTTGAATGATAAAATTTATAACATATCAGAAAGTGGTTATTACTATTCATAACAACTAGTTTAGAGAAAATTTTTATAGTATATCGCTGTTTAGTGAAACTTGGTATTGCGTAAAACAGAAGCTATCGTGGAAGGTTGTGATTGCATGTAAAGTAGTCCAAGCTAGTGTTGTGTGTAATTAAATATACCATTGATGTTGTGTATATCATAAGACATAAAAAATATACTTCTCATAAACTATCTGGGTGTTACAGTTATATCGATGGTGGAGTGAAAACTATTGTTGTACTTGAACTTCGCCAAGGGTAAGTTCCTTATCCATGATCCTCTAAAATCAAGAACACAAGAGTGTTACATATTCTCAAGAGTCTGGATGGTTCTCTCTATCTGACCGTTCATTTGAGGATGAAAAGAAGTGCTAAGGAATAGTTTAGAACTGAAAGCACGCTAGAGACCTGTCCACACCACTGAGGTAAAATGAGGATCTCGATTAGAAATGATTCTCACAGGGACTCCATGAAGTCTCACCACCTCATCTGGATACTGCCTCGACAAAAATTCCATTGAGCTCAACTCCTTGATCTCTAATAAGTGTTCCTATTTTGTTAAATGATCCACTAACACCCAAATAAAATCATGTCCTCCTATAGATTGAGGTAAACTAGTAAGAAAGTCTATTGAGTTGTCCTCCCACTTCCACTAAGGAATCTCAAATGGCTGGGGAAGACCACCCGGAACACGATATTCGGCCTCCACCTTCTATCATACTAAACATCGAGACACAAACTCCGTAACTGTACACTTCATCCCAGGCCACCCAAACTAACTGCTCAAGGATCAATACAACATTGTCACGCAAGGATTTACTATGAAGGAGAAATATGAAACTCTTTGATAACCATCTCACACATCATAAAAGGGAAAAAAGCCTTTCGTGATACAACACTCGGTGTTTTTCATCCTTTGACCAACGATCAGGGGCCACACCACAAACAACTCGGTCTCTCCAGAACTCCACCACTAGATCTCCCAAATGGGACTCTTCCTCCTTCTAAATCAGGAATGACTATATCATCATCTGAAAATTATATCATCTACCCCCAACTTCTACCATATCAAGATGTAATGCAGATAGTTCTTTCATTACTCTCCAAGAATCATCAGATTCACACACATCATAACTAATTGACTTTCGACTCAGCGCATCAGCTACAACATTCTCTTTTCTAGGTGTATATGATATTTCAAAGTCATATTCCTGTACGAACTCCATCCACCGATGCTGTCGTAAGTTTAAGTCAAATTGGGAGAAAAAATACCTCAAACTCATATTATTGGTGAAAACCAAAAAGCACTCACTGATGAGGTAATGTCTCCAAACCTTCAGAGAAAACAACATGGATGCCAACTCAAGAAATGGGTGGCATAGTTTTTTTCATTGGGATGCAAGTACCGAGACCCATAAGAAATAATCGACCACTGCTACATGTAAAAAAATCCTAACCCCAGATGTGAGGCATTGCTGAAAACGTCCAACTGAACTCCCTCAGCTGGAAGTCAAAGGACTAGAGCACTTACAAACTTCCCCTTTATATAATCGACAGCTGCCTCACACTGATCGGTCCATATAAATTTCCAATCCTTCCTAGTCCAAGCTGTTAGAGGAGTCGTAAATCATGAGAAATTTGTTATGAACCTCCTGTAGTAGCGCCCCAAGACCAAGGATTCTTCGCACCTCTGAAACTATCTTGGGGGATGCCCAAGTCACAAGTTCTTCTACCTTTAATGGATCAGCAGCTGCTCCTTGTTGGGAAACAACATTCCCCAAAAAACAGACTTCTCGAGTCCAAAACTCACACTTCGACAAATTCCCAAATAGCTGATGTTGACAAAGAACCCCCAAAATGTCTTGTAGATGGTCTGCATGCTCCTCTTTATATATAGAGTACCCAAGGATGTCGTCGATGAAAAATACCACGATGTTTTCCAGGAACTCATGGAACACAACATTCGTCAATCCCAAGAATACAACTAGAGCATTCATCCCGCCAAATGGAATTACAAAGAACCCATAATACCCACGATGAAAATATTAAACAATATTCGAGATATACTCATCCTTCACATGCATCTGATTATATTCTAACTGCATGTTATCTTTGAGAACCAACTTGCACCCTTCAATTGACCGAATAAGTCATCAATCATCTGAAGAGGATTGTGATTATTTATTTTCACTTTGTTTAATAGATGATAATCGACACACTACTAAAAACTACAGTCATCCTTATTCACAAACAAAACTGGTGCACCCCATGGTGACACACTTGGCCGAACAAAACAGCACTATAATAGACCATCAATCTGTTTACATAGCTCTCGTAACTTATAATGGGCCATCCTATATGGAGACATAGTGATAGGAGATGCTCATTCTTGTAGCTCAATCCCCAACTCAATCTCTCTTTGAGGGGGTAATGCTACATACTCTTCTAAAAATACATTAGGGTACACCTCTACATCCCTTGGAAACGACAAATGCTGAAACTATGAAGAACTCATCATCATCTCAGCCATCGTGGATTATAAGGATGGAACACGCCCATGACCCATCTGAGGATCTCGATCACCATCAAACACCACTATTTCTCCATCGACACCAATGAATATAACTTTCTTCCTGAAGTAATCAACGATAGCCTACACTGAATACAACCAATCCATGCTGAGGATGACATCATATGGTTGTATTCGTAAACATAGAAAATCTCCCCAAGAGTGGTGTTTCCGCAACACTAACTCATAGTCTCTATACACTTCTATCAAGTCAGCTCAACCTCCAACTAGTGTAGTCAATGGAAAGGGAACTGCGGGCCTCTCTACCTCAAGTACCAATGTATTGAAAAGGGTAGGTGAAATGAAGAAGTGTGTCACTCCTGAATCAAACAAGTCATACACCAAGGTAGAAAACAAGGAAAGGGTACCTTGAACAATGTCTGTCTCGCCTGGAGCTGGCAACGCTCGAGAATGATGCTGACCATGACCTCCTCCACGACCTATCTGACCCTGGTGATGACCACCACCACGGTCAAACTCTACTCTTTATGGACAAGAAGAATCATGAAGCTGTCCTCTGCCAGCCCCATCTGCCCTCTGATTGTCTAAAGCTGCTGCAACTAGCTGTTGCTGCCTTGGATCATACTGAATCAATGGAGGAACCTGGAGCATAGTTCCTGGTGAACGATGAACACTCCGAAATTCCAGGCACTCCAACTGTTTAAGGACACAACCACCAAATTAAAAATAAGCGCTTGATCCCTTAGCATAGGCATGACAGTTGCTGCCTCTGGGGAAAGGAGATGTGAAGGGTTGGAACCTACACCCGACTGATCAAAAACTCTTCTTCCCAGAAAAATGGGAACCCCAGACCACATCTCTTCTTCTTGAGGAATCTTGCTGATTCCCCTCTCATGATGATCTGTTTCTGGCTATAGTCTTCTTGACAACCTCTTTTCTCTCCAATACCTCACGATATGTTTTCAGCATAAACGGGGTGACCTAGAGTTGGATCTCTTGATGCAAAGCCTCCTCGAAATGTCTCACCCTGGCCTCCTCATCTGGAAACTGGTCCGTAGCATATCGTAACAGGTTCCTGAAATGGATCCTGAACTCTCAAACACTAGAGATCCCCTGTCGAAGGGTATAATGCTTCTGGCGACTGGACGCCTTCATAGTCGAAGAATGAAACTCAACTCTAAACTTATCTTGAAACTCCTCCCTTGAGATCATTGACTCCTCATGATCCCCTAGGAACAAGAACAACCACTGACTCGCTGCTCTGTGTAGCATCATCAAAACCAAGGACACCCAGTGTTCCGTCCGAGCATGAATCGAACTGAACACAATATCAAAATCCTCTAACTATTCTTCCATGTCTACATCTGAAAGGGTTCCCTCGTACTTATGCAGACTCTGGCGCTAAAACGCTTGGAGTGTCTCCCTCCACGTGTCATTATCGTCAAACTCTACCATACAAAAATATGTTGGAAAATCCTGTTGGACATTTTCAGTGGAAACTTTATGAGGATGTCGACTTGGAGACAAACCTCTAAAATAAAAAACTGTTTGAGCTCCTAAACCAAGAATATATAAGACTCAACAATAAATAGATAAAAGTTTTCATTTATTCATTTAAGGTTAACCAATCCCAAGGTCTACCCATTCAAACACATACACAATGAAGCATCTTGAATGATCCTTTCCTGGGTCTCTACTCTACAACTAGTATCACCTTTTTTAGTAGCCATTGTAAACATAACTATCTGTATATCAGATCATAGGGGGGCATAAACCCCTATGAACCGGCCAGTCTCCAGTGTTTACCTCACATGATAAACATGAATGACATTGTTGCCCTACCAACCCATGCAACCTCACCTGTGCATAACTCCAAACTCCATCCTATCCCTCAACTAGTGCCTCTGATACCACTCTATCATGACCCCCTCCCCACAATGATTACCCCTCCTAGGCTGGAAATGTGAGAAGGGAGATAATGACCCCAGAGTCCCGCCTCTAGTTGGCCCCAGGTTGGTGACTAGCACCGATGGTATAATAACACACAAAATGGGAGGCATTACCCAAGAAAATAACACATGAAGAAGAGTGAGATAAGATAGACACCAATCAACTCCAACTCAAATGGCATTATAAGGAAAAACCCACGTACACAAATGAAAGGTCATGCAGAAGGACTACAACTGAAATGGGAAAAACTGCAAGTACCAAAAATAAAGTAAAATAGCAGCAACCACAAGCCCGAGTAGCTCCTGAAACCCCAAGCTCGTAAACACTAGCCTGACCTACAACCTTCTCCAAGTGAACTAAAAAACAGTTTATATATACATAGGATGAGAATAACTGTATACTCAATAGGATCCTCCCTGAAGCCTCTCGTGCAAAAGTAATGAAATCATTCTAAAGCACAGAGAACAAAAAGTTAAACTAACTCGTCACCTAAATATTTATACTAAGTTCTCAACCTCACCATGGCTACTCTCACCAAGTAATTCATATAGGAATATATCATATAATAATGAATATCAAGGGTACCCCGCTACTACTTCCCCACTGGTTTGCCTCTTTGTCCCAACATCGCACGTCCTGATCATCTCTCTCCAAAAAGCCTTTCCCACAGACACCTGGGCGAAGCACCACAAAAGGCCCCTCGTGAAACAAAACCACCAATTCCACACACCAAAGTAACAGGGTATTTCTTGAGACCCACCGCATCTCGCATAACGTGTATCATACATCATATATTATACCTAAAGCCATTATAGCCCATACACTGAGTAAGGATCCTTAATCAATCATAGCCTATAAACATTACACCTATAGTAGTCCATAGAAAATGATATCCAGAATATATGTGTGTGAATAACCAGAAGCCATTACAACACTCTACACACATATATGGGACAAACTAACCAATGTCCCTACTGTCCCATGTATCTACCAAGAGAAGAGAGCGGAGCCAAAGGGGGTAGTCAACCATCCATCCTCCCACTGGAATATTTTGGGAAAACACACCCCCATGGCTCAAAATCCCTTGGGTGTTAGATTCCCTTACAGACAGGTTACTGTAGAGTATAGAAACATAAAAAGTACATAATATATTACAACTAACAACCATACTAGGGGCATAACCTAGTCTTAGACACACTACAACTAACGTCTCTCAGACTCCAGCATTCTACTTCTAAGACTACATATCCTATATGCACACAACCATTTAAATAGCTTTATTAGATTACTTCATTCCATTTATCAGTTCCACTTTACGTTAATTAATTCATTAATCATTAATTAACCTTGAACAATTCCATATTAAATTTCTTTATCACCACACCTAAAGTCCATTGTTCCTTCAAAATTACAGCTTCATAATTATGTTCCAGTAACTCCATCCTCATGGGTTAACACCATTTATTAAATTATTCATTATAGAATTACATTCCCACAATCCCAGGAATTCTAGAAAAAATATTCTATGCTACTAAACACAAAGGGTCTCAACACGGTGAGTAGATGTAATACCCATCTAGGCTATTCCGCTTATAGAAAGATCATATACCCATCCTTACATGAGAAGATAAACACAGAAATCACGTGGCATACCCCGTCTGTCTTCGCCTCTTTCAGAAAAAGGGTATGTAAGACAATATACCTTGAGAAGTGGGTAAATGTAAAGTAGTAAAATAACCAATCAAAAATCAGCAAGCATCCAACAATCACATCCATCCCATTCAATCATCCCTGGTGTCCTCCCCGACACCCACATGCCTAAACCGATGCATATCACCACACTAGGCTTCATCTTCTACAACAACCAAAATCCTGCATGCCCCCACATATCACAACAACCAACCAAGATCACATCACAAAACAATAAATTAAACATGCTTACTACGCCTCTCGTGCCAAGTGCATCCCCTCAAGGATGCCACTGTATGATTTCACCAACCATAACCCAAGAAAACTCCATTAGAATCCATAAGATTACATGATAATATCGAAAGGAGAAATAAGAGAATATGATCTCTAACGGAACGATGATAAAACATACCATATATCGAGGATTGATCGATACAGCTCGGTGGCATCAAAACAGAGTGGAACCAATCTGAGGAGAAGAGTTTGATTTTTCAACACCTATGGGATGTATTGAAAGGTTCTAGAATCTCATATACATGAACAAAGAGGAAAAACAAGGGAGGATGATATCTGGTCACTTTTGACGATTTAATGGGGCGACAGTTTAAGATACCCTTAATTATCCATTAAAATCAGAGTTCATTAACCCACATGGTTTGACCATGTAAAAACATCCTGGGCCATAGGAATAAATAATATAGGATTTATAGCCTTTGAATCGGCTTTAAGAGTCTATAAAATAATGCTTTAAATGTATTTTACATCAATTGAAATGTCAAAGGGGAGAAACGGTAGGAAGGTGGAAACATTGTTCACATACTCAAAATTTGGAAAAGGAAGAAAAGGACATTGATAGACCTCACCATTAGAGGTTACCGATAGACCTCACCATTAGACGTTACCAATAGTCCTGATAATTAGAGGTTACCATAGTTCTCATCGTTAGTGGTTACAGATATAACTCACCGTTAGAGGTTACCGATAGACCTCTCTATTATGGAAACAGTGTACAACTACCATTCTACAAACATTGTACACCTAACAATTGAGGTTATCCATAGACCCCACCAATAGAATACTATTCACTGAACCTCACTGATAGAAACATTGTTCACCGAACCTCACTGATAGAAACACTATTCACTGAACCTCATCAATAGAAACACTGTTCACTGAACCTCACTGATAGAAACATTGTTCACTAAACGTCACAGATAGAAAACATTATTCACTAAACATCACCGATAGAAACACTTTTCAATGAACCTCACAGATAGAAACACTATTCACTAAACCTCACTGATAGAAACATTGTTCACTAAACCTCACTGATAGAAACACTGTTCAATGAATAGGAAATTTTTAAAAATTATTGGGGATAAGTCACCTTTTCCTCCTCGAACAGCTCAAACACCATATATTCCAAGAGTAATGGACTGGAGAGGTCTAGGCCATTACAGTGGTGTTCTACTAAAATTTAAGATCATGAACATATAAATATATTAAAAATTATCACACAATTATTAAATAAAAGTTGTTTTAACATTATACCAAAATCTAAATAACATGAATAACCAAGTATATGAGAATCAGTTACATATAATGTACACATATAGTATTTCATGAATAAATCAGATGGATTTGGATTCTTCCACAAATTAAATTCCAAAATAAACATTGGCTTCACCCCATATAGGACTGTTGTAATATTTTATAGAATATATAATCCATTCTTAGAAAAAGATTCAATTGAATAAATAATATTGTTTTTGATATTATTCATAACAAATGGAACATTGTTATTTTACATAACTTTTAATTGGTTAGTTTTTCTTGTTCTAGTTGCATAACTAAAGTAGTGTTTGATGGTGAGAATCATTTATTAATGAGATCAATATTTCAGTGAAGTCATCCTGGAGTATTCAGTTTATATTTTCACCTCAAACAATATTTTAGATGATTCATTAATTGTAAAAAAACAAATAACAAACCAATTCATATATATAACAACCTAATATTAACTTTTTCATAAAATAACGAAAAAATAAGAACCTATATAAAAATTATTACTAAAAAAATTCTACATACTGAATAAAATTATATTATTGTATATTAAATTGAAAATTTTAAATTTGTTAATAAATTTGATGTTTTTTGAAAAAAAATTAAATTATATGAACTCTATAAAAAACAAAAACCTATGTGAACAAATTAAATTAATGACAATTGAAAAGGGTGTAATAAATATAAAAATATTGGGAAAAATGAACCTATAAATTTAATTTAAATCAAATTTAAAATAATTAACACCTACTCCAAAAAGTATAATATGTAGTTAACTATATGAAAGTAATATGGAATAATTATAAAAAATTATGAACCTATAAGAAAATATATACCTCTAAAAAAGACATCACACAATATTCCAACAGAATTAAAATAACCTCCATCATGGGACAAAGAATGGATGATTTTATGTTTATAGAGATAATAATTCATTCTACCAATGAGATCCACAAAAAACATCAAACAGAATGTCAAAAATATCCAAAGACAAATCCAATTCCACTAATAAAATTAATTAAATTATAGACAATGAAATACAATAAACCAGGTGTATTACATCCTCACTCACATGATGATTATTTTTTTAATACAAACTCTTCATATTCACATTTTTACTCTAATTAAAAAAATAGATTATGATAAAATGATATAAAACCCACATAAATGTAATATAATATGAAAAAAATCATTAAAGAAAATAACTCATATCATATATGAATTAAAATTAATTTAGATGTCTGAATTTGGGAAAAAGAAAGATAAATTAGATGTTTTTAAACATAGCAAAATATTATTCTAGATGATGAGTAAACTAAAAGTAAAATTTTATTGTAAAATTTATTTCCTTCCATTGCATATATATTTATGAATGTGAAAATAAATGGAAACTTATGTATAAAAAATTATATATATTCCAACATGGTCTGTCAAATATACATTATAAACAAAATAAGAAAAAAAAATTTCAAATGAAAAGCATCAAGAATATGATATATAAATGTGGGATTCTTGTTTTACAATAGTGTTATGGAAGAATTATATGAAGAAAAAATGAAGGATTCCTGGGTTAGGATAGTGATATAAAAATAAATTCATTTAAAAAATATGGTGTGGAGTTTGATGGAACTATCTTTTAAATTGTGGATGATGAATTATTTCATTACAATAGTGTTATGGATCAATAATATATAAAGGTGTTTTTTATAAAACATCTTATTAAGATGACCATTATGATCATTATTTAGAATACTACAATGTTTCATTGGGAAAATCTAATTTTATGAACTAAGCTTATTAGTTATAAATAATTCTATAATTTTCATTCTAAAAAAGAATTTATTTTCAATTAATTTGGATAATAATTAAGAATATAAACCGTCAATTTTTATTCGATTAAGTATAAAAATGTATATTTGGATTTAAATAAAGGTAATTTTTACATAAATATCATTTAATGTTTGTAATTGATAAAATTGTAAAGAATCATTCATGAATTATAATATCATTATGATTTGAAAATAATCAATGAGTTCCTACTATAGTAGAAGTATATATGGGATTTTATTATGATGAAATGAAATAATATATAAAATAATCATAGGAAAATAAACATATTTAAATAATAATAGAACAGTTATGTCGGAAATCTATAAAACACAAAATATGAGAATAGAATATGATAGTATATCATAAAAAGAAGAAAAACACATCAGAATATAATTGAAATCTGTTTAGAGAACCATATTTAAATAAAAGGAACATGTTTTTAAAATGTTGAAATAGAACAAAATAATATTCTTCTAGAATAATATGAATGTGTTGTGAATTTTTTTTCCAATGGGAGATAGATATGGAACTTGAGATGGAGGTAGAAGAGGAGGTGGTAGGTGGAGGTGGTGGTGAGAAACAGAGACGAGAGGTTGTATTTTGACAAAATATTAAGAGATTTACAAGGTTTTTGGATTTTTATGGGAGTGGATGTTTGATATATTATCGGATTATGATGATATATGGGTATAAATTTGTCGGAAACCTAATAGACTATTACAATATGAAAATGAAGGAGAAGTTCCATTTGTGGATGAAAATACATCTGAGGATGCAATGCACCATATATTAGGGATCAAGAAGAATGAACACACTTGAGGATGAATTTTGGGTAGGAATCATGGTTCTGTAATGTGGATAATATTGACTATGGGGAGGGATCAAGGGCTATGAAAGGGATGAGGAAGAATGAGGGGAGGCATGGAGAAGGTAGTATTTGGGGCGGGATTGTGGGGATGAAATAGAGATGGAGAATATTTAGGGGAGACATCATTCAAGAGGCATAAATGTTGATGGAGAATTATTGTATAAGAGACACATGGAATTAGAGGCACATCAAATACTATAGAAAATGGCTGTTTTGAAAAATTCATGTTAATCTATTATGAATGTAAAATTAAATAATTATATTCAATTTATTTTAAATTTTTAAACATGTTTATATAATTTAACAATTCCATTTAATTTCTATTAAGATAAAATATCATGAATAAAATAGTCAAAATATATAATTATTTAATTCATGTTATTTATTAATTTTTTAAAAATTTATGTAATTTTATTATTTTATTTGAAATTATCCATAACAAAATAAATTGAATAAAAAAAATTAAAATTACAAATTAGAATATTGAAGATAAATAATTTATTAATAAAATTTAAATTCCTTGAATATTTATAATAAATTAATAGAATAGTATTTTAAATTATTAAATTTTATTATATTTTAAAATACCATGAATATTTTAAGTTACTATTTTTTAATATTAAAATAAATAAGTAAATAATATAATATTAAAATAACATTGATTTTTAATTTTTTTAAAATACATTAATGTTTTATTTTATAAATAAAATTTTAAATCTATTTCATTTTAATAAATTTGATTTTAAAAAAATATTCTCCCCATTTCCCATATTATCCAAATTCCTTAATCAAATTCCAATATAGATTAATATATTTCCTTCATTTTTATGAAATTTAATATATATGAAAACATATACATTTCATTATATATGTTTTATTCTGAATATTATTTTCAAATTGTTTCAAAATTTTTATGATTTTTCATATTAAATTATAGTGAGTTATTTTTTAAGATATTATTCATGTCTATAAAGTCAATATACACATTAAATAAAGAAAATATTTTCTATCATCATTTGAATGACTCTATTAAAATTGTTTTATAATTAGTAGTTTCTACTTGTTTATGAAGTTTATTCATTAATATTTAATTCATAATTAAAAATAAAATAATATTTTCCTATAATTTAACACATTTATTTAATAGTTTGAAAATAAAAATCATTAAATGAAAATATATTTAATAATCTTTTATTAACTATGTTTTATTATATATTGACATAATTATTCAACTACAATAAAAATTTACATGTACTTCCACTCATGATTTTTAAAATCGTCATTCCTAATTAATTAACAATATATATAATATTTTAATAATATAAAAAAATCATAATATATGAAAGAAATAAAAAAATCTAATGTCAATCATACAAATTATGTTTTAAAATATAAATATTTTTTGATAATTTAGTTTGGAGGTAACATAAAAATATATATAAATTCAATCAAACTTAACTCCTATTTTTTCATGTTTACATCAGAATAAATTTTTCACTATGAACTATAGTTGAAGCATAGGAATAGAAATAAAAAAAACTATTATGTGGTGGTTAATATTTATTATCATATTCGTAAATAAAATTAATATTTGAAATTATAATGTGATTCATGATGATAAGTAGTGTGCTATGTAAAGAATTTATTTAGAATTTTTTTTATTGTAATTCAAATCATATGAACAATAAATATCTAAAGGGATAAATGCATTATTGGAACATTCATTATTATATTATTGAATAAGAATAAGAACTATAAGTTTTGTACTTGGACTATTATCCTTATTTTAATGAATATATTTGTTTTTAATACATTTCATAAAAAATTGAATAAGTAATTAAATTTAATAATTAGAAACACTAATAAAAATGAAATTGGTTTCATAGAAATATTCTTCTACTTATATGACTATATTTGATTATTTTCTATAAACATACACATTAACACAAATATTCATGACAATTAGTATTTCTATATTACAATATATAAAAATGAGTATGTATTATACTTCTTGTAAACCCATAATCATAAGAATAATCATATGAAAATAATAATCCAATGAATAAACATTGTAATTTTGGAAATGTATATGTATTGTTGTGTACATATAGTCATAAGAAGTAGCATAAGGAAATAGACTGACATGTTAAATATTATGTATTTAATTCATTATATAAGTAACAAATTTATCATATAAGTATAAGATAAGTAAACAATATCTCCTAAACTATATATATTTCAATATTTAAAATTTCAATTTATTATAGTATTTGTATAAGACTAGCTATAATAATGATCATAATCATATATTTAAGAATAATCAAAAACATATTAACTATCACATAAAAAATTTGTATTTATTTCTTTCTATTAGTTATATAAGGATTAAAATGAGCATTGAAATAAGTATATTCATATTCTATGACATGAAAAATTAATAAAAAATGAATATATGGAGAAAATCATACATAATATAACATTTCTAATGTTATTCATGAAAAAAACACAATCTGAAATAAATTCTATATAATAATTCAATTGGATATTAATTAAATACTAATAATAGAAAAAACCTCATATGATATGATTTCATGTTTATAAATCATTGGTGTATCACAAATAGAGATATTTATAAGTCATACGTAGAACAAAAAATGTTTTCATGTTTTACATACTTTATTTTCTTTTTAATATGAGTAGATAAAGAGGAATATTGAATATTATTATTTTTTTATATGGATAAACCCATGCGAATGTCTTTATTCTCAGTTTTAGTGGACTATTTTTCAAATAAATCACATAGAATTTTTTTTTCAATAATTAATATATTTATAGAGAAAACAATATTTCACATTGTAATTTAATTTAAATCACACAATATTTTGTATTATAATTTAATGACATATTTTATATTAGGGCAAATCCATTTTTATAATGGATTTTCTATTTAAGACATTATGAAGAATTATAAAATTGATCATATAATTTTGGATTTTGAACATTAATTTTGTTATTAAATTAACTCGTAACATTTTATTGAAATGATGAATTAAGTGAATATTTTAGCGAAGAAATCATTAACTAAATTTTATATAATATTAATTTAAAAATATTGAAAATGTCGATTGATTAACAATTTAAAATAAGTACAGATTTAATGTTATATTAGATAATAGATAATAACAATATTCATTAAGTTTCAATAATAATAAAGGGATACATTTCATATAAAACTAGCCTCATTTAACCCATTTTTAGTTTCCTAATTTTAGAATGAATTCTTCTGAACCATACCACATTATTTTTGGGTATGTTGAATTTGATTAATGAATTTCAAAATATCATAAACACATTTATCATCATGCTTCATGTTTATCATTCTAAAATAGTGGATTTTATCATGTTTCTAAATAGTAGTTTAATATTTATTTTTAAAAACACAAAAATACATAAACTTATTTAAAATTAATATATCCACATTATTTGAAAAAATATATCACCTTATTCCTATTAAAATTAAAATATTGAAAAAATAATAACCCACGGTGGGATAATAATACTATATAGATAAATAAACGGTTTATAGTGTAGTAATTGTATTGTTGACTTTCATCATTTAATGTTGTAGGCTTCATGTTTCCTATGACATTGAATCTATGGTGTTCCATAAGTTAAATAAAATTTTGATGATTTTTTTTCAGAATTTAAAAATATAACAATAATAATAAATATGAAAATTATGTCATGTAAAAAAATTAATAGAGATTAAAATTAAAAGGGTCAAATAAAAGGTAATGGAATATTTGATCAATAACAAACTTATGTAAAATATTTATATTTCCATCATTAGAGACTTCCAAAAGAACTTTCACTCCAAAAAACGTTAATAGGGAAACCAAACACTCAGATCCCCCAATTACACATATCATGTGACATTTGGGACAAAAAATTAAATGAATATATTCTAATTAAATGAACAATTATTCTTTGAGTTAGTATGTTTGGGAAATTATTTATAAAACAATGATATAAAAAATAATATTTATAATCATCACTTGAAATTTTTCTATAATTGAGGGATCAATTTCTCCTCATCCATATAAATAATTTTACAAAGAAATATAGAATAAAACAATTTTATGTACAACCCAAAATCCTTATCAAAGAATCAATATAAATAATAACTGAGAGTAGTTTAATTAATAGTTGATTTAAATATATAAGGTGCTATCTACGAAGAAATTTGTTTGATTATATTTACTAAAAATAAAAAATAATTTTTTTTAATGTACCTCTTCTATTGACTAAATTGAATAAATAAAATTGACTAGAAATTAATTGATTTATGAAGATTGTAGATATTTATTTGATAATGGAAATTTAAATTACATAATTTCTAAAGACCCCAAAGAATATGATTTTATTTTACAAGAAAATTCCAAATGAAATGGAAGGTAAATAACATACGTTTTTTCATTCTCTAATGTATTTCAATGTTATGGATCTTAAAACATGTAGCATATTTCAAAAATATATCATCTGATCCTAGGTGACTAAAAAAATCCAAAAATTTCACCTCATAAATTTATATGACTACAATAATGGGAAATTTAATTAATATTATAGTACTATTTCATGGTTAAATTAAAAATTTTAAAATTCAAAAATAATTTCAATAGGAATTATTTGATGTGGAGTACAACAAATGTCCTATATTAAAAATGAGAATATATAACAAATAATGAAATAATAAAGTTCAGAAATATTTTTCATATAGATGCTGAAAACCAAATTTAATATCCTATTTTTTACACAAGGATGACCGTGGTATATGACCATAAAATTATAAGTATTCAATCAAAAAAATCCCAAATGTATATTGAATTCATTTATTAATATTATGTGTATATTTCTAGGAATGTGTATTTTTAAAACAATAGCACAACTATAAGCTTTTTATGAAATGTTTCACATATTGATATAGATGAATATATATTATAGAATATCTTAAAACAGTGAATTGATACGTAATGTTGAGTATTAACAGAAAATTGACTATAAATTAAAACTTAATAATGTATAAAGAATAAATGGAAGGAAGAGAAAAAAAATAATAATAAGAAAAGCTAATTTGACTAAAATGAGAGTGCTAAAAAAGAAATTGACAACTAATTATTAATAATAACAATATTTATTCTTTGAATATGTAAAAAATATATTCATTATTTTATATTTAATAAAATAATTTTCCTTAAGAAAATAAAATATAATGAAAAAACCTGTTAAATGGAGGTATTTTTAGATATTCAAAAAATAACTGTATTAAGCATAATATTTTTAAACATAACATTAGAAAAAAATATTTAATATCAGACAAGATGATATTTTTTATTATACATAACAATATATAATGTTATATGTATAAAATATTTTATATGAAACATAATAATATTCAATGAAAATGCATTGAATCATTACAATATAACAAAAATCAAAATCATTTAGGAAATGAAAAGATAGAAACACTTTATTTCCAATTTATAAAAAAAATTATAAGAACGATTTTGGATTAATACAAAATCTTTGAGTGTATATTTATGATGTCCCATTTTCTATTTGTTTTAAATCTTGATATCTGTTCTACACACATGTAGTTAAAAACAATGTAATTTTTTTAAAATTTAATATAATGATAATACATTGATTAGAATATTTGAAAATTAAATACCATAAAAATTCATGAGGAAATAGAAATAAAACATCAATATTGAATAATAAGCCAAAATTTTAGAATGAGTTCCATCGAATGGGAATTGGGATTACAATTGTTCATGATAATTCTACTAATAATTTCATAAAACTAAAATAAACAAGTTAACAACATAAATGTAAAAAATAGAGTGGTTAAAGTAGTCTTGTACTATAGGGATTACTACTAAGGAAAATTATTTCCCTAGTTAGTTTGGTTAATTTTTAATTTATATAAACAAATACCTAAAAAGTGTTAAAAAAATAAAATTTCATATTTTAAGAAGATGAGTTATATAATTAAAAAATGAACTATTAATTCTTACGATATTGAAAAATGGAATATCGATAATACATCTAGTGAAAAATAATGATTCAATTTTTAAAAAAAATTATTGTGAAAAATTTAGATAGTAAGTATTTTAACAACATACATTAAATCTATAAAATGAAAAACTTTATTAATGTGATTAATTTAAGAACCAATACATAAAACAGAATCATATAATACAGTTCATTAAAACAGTTTTTGTAAATATATAGAGTAAATTTAAATTAAAATATATTGTTATATGAGATGAGATTAGTTCTCTTTATAGTGAAGTTCAACCCTTTGATATTTGTAACAAAAAAGTTATGTGGAGAAATCATTCAACCATAAGTTTTTTCCATACTCTATTTTCCACTCAAAATAAGTTATGTTTTTAGAAATAATATCTATTTTCTATGATAAAAAGAATGTACAAAACAATATATTTATTTCAATACAACTATACAAGAATGTTTATAAAAATGTATGTACTAGTAATTCCATTACAATTAACAAATATATATATATATAGTAGAAAATTAAAGAAATGAAAATATATTACAAATAATGTTTTATATATTTAGAAAATATCATAAGTGGTATTATGAAATACAAAACAAGATAGTGGTATATTTGAAAAAAATGTAAAAAAGCCTATCAAGGACCATTACTAATTGGGAATTATTAATTGATCCCAATAATGATGAAGAGAACTAATCATAATGTGTGACTTTTTGATATTGAAACTATGTATCTCTAACCAAGAATTTCTATGAATCATTGAAGTTCAAGGGTAACAAAAGTCCAACTATGCATTTGAATATAACCAATTTAGTTTTGTTTTACCATTATCAACTCAAATAAGGATGTAGCTAGATAACGAAGCTTGACCACTGATCAAGGATTTATGATGACCAATTATGACTCATGTTATGTTTTCATTCAATCCATTCATGGAGTATTAGATTAGACCAGATGATATTTAATGGGTGTGAGATGCCACCCGAGTTTAACATGTACCATTATTGATTGAAATAGATGATGGTGAACATTAAAAATAATTAATATACACTTTATTTTCATGTGTTCTATTGAAGGTATTTTGATTGATAGACCAAGATTAATATTATGGGGCCTCCAAATCTCTTCAACACTAGCTATAATGGAATGGAAGGATGCACTCAAGGTTTTTGACAAAATTATAATATGAATGAATCAATATATAATATGATTTGGTTTTCCATGATTTCCTCTGGTGGAGTAATAATCCATGTACAAAATTACATCGCCGTTGTGAATCCTAATAGAATGGAGTCACCAACTATTGATCATAGATTAGAACATCAGCGGGTATCCAAGACCTCAACACACCACTATAATGATAATGTCTCCCAACACCCATCACACTCACCATCACACAACCATACTAAAAAATTGATAACTAGACATAGATCATGCTAGGACTACTAGACTGTAATATTAAAAATAAAATCATGCCCAAAATTGAGGACCATATAAAATAATACTAGAGCACATCAATCATAAAATCCATCAAACTCATCATGTGTGATTTACATTATTATTTAATGGTATCATATTTCTAATAAAAAGAGTAATTAGAAGTGTAATGATATTTCTATAACTATTTAAGGGTCATAATTAAAATAAAAATGTTGTGTAACTTTTTCTTGTGACACACATGTGTTATTTAAATGTAATGTGAGAAGTATATCAGCTATATAATTGTAGATTTTTAAATTAATTACATAGGAAAAAGTAATATGGAAACTGTGTAGCTATGTAAATGTACTATTTAATTCTTATAAATTCACAAAGGTTTTCTATGATTTATATAATCTGTGTAAAGGTAATGATTGAGTTGACAATGCTGTGTATGGGTAACATACAACGATTCGAGGAACTGTGTAAATTTGATTAGAATTTGATTAAGGGTTAATTGATATTTGAAAAGCTAAAATAAAGGTAGTTCGATTAAATATATTAAGGTAATAATGAAAATTAATGAGCTATGTAATACACAAATGAAGATACTATGATCAATTTAATTTATATGTGTGGTCTATCTAGACATATTGATTTGGATTATCAGATGTCGTTGATCTGTGTTGTTTTATATAGTCAATAACTAAGTTGTTCATGTGGTATATCCCATTTTAGGTATACATAAATCCAATTTAGTTGGATTATCTAGTGGGAGATGAATTGATTTCAAAAAAATTTATATTATGATGAAATGAAATATGATGATGATGAGTGTGATGTTTTCAATGGAAAAATAAATATCATTACAATTTTCATGATACTGGAAGGTTTCAAATGAATGTATAAATCCATGACTATAGGTATAAATTCATCAAAAATTCATTTGATTATCAAGGGTAGAAAAATATTATATCACTATGCCATTGTTAATTTTCAATTGATGTTTCGGTCACCATTTTTGAAATTAGGTCCACCAATGAGAAATAGTGTGTTGCTCTACAACTGGTTATCTTATTGTACCGCATAAACTCAAGAATATGTGTAAAGGTTATAAATTTATTTACAATTATAATTATTTTCCATGATAGTGGAATCACTGTTATTCAAAGGTCACAATAAAAAATTTCTAGGTCTTCCGGGAATTCTGTAAATGGTTTAGAGGAACAAATAATTGTGCCACCTTGAGATTGATGACCTATGAAAAAGAAGGTGATATTTATGAGAGCTGTAGAATTTTAAATTTCATTCTATATTTCCAAATTAATTAGAATAATTATAATGATATTATTGTTAATATATATTTTTACAGGTATCAATGATGATGTTATTGAGAATATTGGGAACAATCATAAATTGTGTGAGATTATTTTGGGGCCCAATATATAAAAATATCATGGGAATATAATTTATTGAATCTAGGAACTATTCTTATGTTGTTCCCTAGAGTATTTGAGAAAATTATAAACCGAATCAATCATGATTGGGTAGGAGATTCAAAAATAACATAATTGTATTGAGAATATATTGAATATTTTGAAGAAGAATTACATGTCAATTACAATTTATCTTGTGTTTTCATGAAGTGAGATATACTACAAAAATATAATAATATAATCCAAGAGAATAAATTGATCTATCTAAAGTGGAACAAAGTTCATGTTGAATATTATGATTTTGGTGTCTAACTAGTATTCAAAGGATTTTTCTATGGTATTCGAACTAATCATTATACATTTGTAATTCGGGTGTGTAAAAAATTGTTGGAGAATAGTAACAAGGGTTCCTAAATTAATTTTTCGAAATAGAATAGAAAGGATTTATATTTTTTGATGAACCGTATCAAAAATATCATTAATACTCTAAGTAACTATCAATTCATATGAGGATAGGCTCTAAGATATCATTTATAGGATCAAAAAATTAACAGGATCAAGATATTTAATTTAGAATAATATGATTTTGTAAAATAATTTCACTCATTCACCCCCACCAATCAATTGTTCTCCATTCATGGGATCATCATAAAACCTTCAAAAAATTACAAGTTATTTATATGAATGGTTATGAAAAGAGAAATAGTTGGTGAATGGGTTTTAGTATATGTTTCTAGAAAACATCACTGTAGAAAATAATTTAGAGGATCACTGAGAATTACCACTGAATTGGGAGAACATCACAAAATAAATTTCGACAGAATGGGTGGATAAAGTAAACATTCAACCTTATAAAACTGATTATTTCTAAAAAATGATATTTACAAACATGATCATGTCATTTTAGATTATTATTATATAACCACCAACCTATAGTTTAGTACAATAATTTGACAATAGAATAAATTAATTGGGTGGAGAATGTAAATTGATTATTATGAATAAATTAGCTTTAATGTGATGAAAAAAATACGTAATTATATAAATATATGCACTAATGATTGATTTTTATGAAGAAAAAATATATAAAAAGAAGGATTAGAAATATGTTTTCACTAGTTATAGTGAAATCATGATGATATTGGGAAGACTATGTTGAAAACCCATTAGATTCATTACGAATAACTTTTTATGCTTTCTAGGTTGACGACATCACGAGTGACTTTCCTTGCAACAATGAATGTATTATTTTGTAATTTTGACTGATTTTTTGTGTTATTAAATTATAAAATTATTTATATTAATGGTTTTAATTAACTTCTAGATAAGATAAAAATAATTTAAAAAATTAATGATAGGCAATGTTGTATTTTTTAAGATGAATAATTTTTCTTTTATAAAGCGGTCCATAGAGTATTTAGTGAATAAAATTTAGGTGGATGAGTTTTTTTGGTTCCCAAAAACAAGTGTTATTTTAATTGTGGTGTTATTTTAGTAATATGAAGGATGTGGGGAGGTTTTAGGAAAGTAATGATACATTTATAATTTATCAAGGATTATAGAAGTTTTTAAGGAACCCTCACAATCTTGAATAAGGTGGGGTTTAACAAGACACATGAATCTCAAGAGGAATGTGACATAAAAAATAAAAACACAAATAATTCTCAAGTTCTATGACGGTATTATTTTTTTAAATTTATTTAAAGTAGATTGTGATTCCACTAGATCAGGAGTTGGAGATTTGTTAACATATTAATGGATACCAATTTCCTATTTTATTAAGGGGTTATCTGAAAAAATCTTAGATAGTTAATTGTATAAAAAATATAATAGATATAGTGAGTGAAATCCATATTGGGAAACAATATTTATGGTAATGAAGTTTCATTTATACATTGATCATTAGTGGGTTATGAATTTTCATAGTCGAATTGTAGTTTCAACATATCATCATTTCTACCGAGCTTAGTTAATGGAATATTATTTTATAGTGATGTACATGTTTTGGAAATTTAATTATGTCAATGATGATCTATTGATGGTGGAAGATGGAAAAGATAATAAATACGTATAAATCAAACAACATAATTGGGAGGAATTTTATGTGTTGAAATAATATTTAATGAATGAAATGATTCCAAAGGAAATTATAGATACATTACAGTGTGAATTTACAAAGAATCTAGGACATTCATTCCAAAATTTTTTGTTGTTTATAAAGAACCAATTGGTCATTCCAAAATAGTTAAATTTAGTTCTATAGATTTTACAATGTTTTTTGGAATGGAGTAACCTAATAATTGGAAGAATTTGGGCCTACTATTGGAGGCTCATACTACACACCAGGTTGTAACATCGATTATGAAATATAGTAATGACGAAGCCTAATTGTACAGTTTAACAGTGATATATACAGGGAAATACATTAGTGAAAACATAGAAAACAAGGAACTACAGTATCTTGGTCTTTAGTGATAGTGGAATTGTACGTCAATGGAATTCATTCCACTAGTTAATTTAGCATAGTGGTATTACTTTGAATTTAGTGAAACATTTTTCTTTTTACATTATGTGTAAATTTCAGGAATGTGTTTTATTATGATATTGTACATTGTAATTTATACTACCAATTTTAGTGAAGTTATTCTTACTCTATATGGGTTTATGGATTTTTTCACTAACCATGTAAATTATCATTTCCCATGTACTTATTCATATTCTTAATTTTAAATTTGTATCACTTTTACTCTCATTTATGATATCATTCATCAATGCTGCTCAAGAGTTTTTATATTAACTATTATCAACGATTGAGATAAAAGGATCATCATCATATTTATCAAATTGAACTATGGATTGGTAATAAATGAAGGGAAGGATCCTTGTCTACTATAGAAATTACATCAGTTATCATAGAACACAAATCATAGAATATATTTATCGAACAATATCACTTGTCACTTCATGTTTAAAAATTAATCGATATAGGGAAGACATAATGGTAGATACTAAATCTATAGTATCTAATTTTAATTCCACTTACGTTACCCAAAACCTTAGATTTCAACATAATATATGATATTTTGATGGATTGGTTGAAGAATTTTCCTGATAATATGAATGATAATCCTTATGTATAAAAAATGTTCCAAAAATATGAATATGGAAAGAGGGAATATTTTTTCAAATCATATTAATGAATTAAACACCATAAAAGTCATTTAGATAAAAGGTAATAATGATGAATGATGAGGTATATGTTCTTTTTTTAATATCTTCATTTCAAAACCATTATAATCTAATATAAACACTATGAGTAATTCTTCATGGATTACAATGTTGGTTCTTAAATATGTGTGTGAAAAAATCCCCAATGAAAAAATACATAGCAGAGGATTGGAATGATTATCTGGTTTTACACTGACCATGGGTGGAAGATAAAGATATTTTAAATCTGAATATTATAGAGGATGGTCAAAAAAAGAGTAAAGAGGTAAGACAACACTGAGGGGCCTAGTCATACATGTTGGATTACCTGGATGAATGTAAATATCATGAATGAGTGTAGATATAAATGTAAGGTGCATAAAACCAATATACTTAACATGAAACCTAATGGAACTAATGATGTGTAATCGATAATCATGGATATTACAATAAAATCATGTAATTTAGACTTAGGGGAAACATTTCATTCCACTTTTGAGAAGTGTTTTCTTAAAAATTATATTTATGTAATTTTGGTATAACAATATCTCATTGGTGATAGAAACTTACAAATTAATGGGATGTGATATTCTTGGATTAAGGACAATAGTGGGAGTTTGCAAGTTTTGGGGAATCTATGTTATATCTGAATACTAAGAAGAAATCATATTATTTCGGATATCAGGACAAGGATGATTTTAATACCAAATTTACATGATGAGATATGATAATTACAGGGTGATAAGAGTTCAAAAATTTTAATTTTTCCCTATTATTCATTGAAATCAACACATTAATTTAATAAATCCCATGAAAATTATTGTTCATTGTGTTTTATTTATTTTTGGACTAAATTTTTAAATTCCAAAAGATGATTGTTTTTATTGATATATTCATCACTGATGTTATATTATGATGCCATGCATAAAATAAAAATTATTTTCATACTGTGAAATTATAATTGTTTGATTTTTTATTTTAAATTATTAAATGTATTTTGTTTATTTTTATCTATAATTTATTTATTAATTTTAGAAATAAATGAATAAATATAATTTAAAATGGTAATTTAAATTGATCATTTTTAGTGAAATTAAAAATTACGTTTGACTGTGACGATTTAATGATGACAATGTAGTGTTTAATTTATATATTTAATGAATTTTATATTTAAAAAGGGAGAAAATTTGATTTTAAACTATTTTATCATTTCTGAATTTATGTTTAACAAAAAAATGAAATAAGAAAAATCATTTCTTAATGAATACACCTCATATGTTTGAAAAAGTATGGATTGGCCATGACTTATCTACTTGATATTGATGAAACCCCTGAAAAATGATAAAGGCATGGATATTTCATACAATAAATTAAATTTTCCAAAAGTGTACATGTGATAGTAACACCAAATTTTCACAAATTTAACAGGTGACTATGCCTATTATGAGTGGCTATGAGGGTGATGTTTGTAAAAAGGCATGAATCCACCGCAAAAAAAATTGGCCTACCACACATGAATTTATATCATCGAAAAGCAAATTTAAACAAAGGGATTTATTTTCCTCAAATAAAATCCAATCGACTCAGCCTTTTATATTTCATGAACCATGGAACAGTGACCAAAATTTGGGAAATTCTTGGAGTTTTCGTACACACAAAAAACAATTGTCCACACCTCTTCTAAAAGTAAATCATCTTGATTTGTCATTCCACCCACTTTGTCTAATCGATATATTATCCAAAAAATCAAAATGGGTAAAACCAAACCAATCTTTAATGCCGATATTTTCTATGACGATGATCACCAAAACACCATGTGGATAAATAAGATGAAGAAAATCACAAACCATGATTGAACATGGTCCAGGACCAAAACAGAAGGGAAAAGATAAATCCTACATCACATGAAGATATCGACTATGGTGAAACATGTGAACCCCCCCCCCAAAAAAAATTCCAATGAATATTCTCCTAATGTGACAACATGATAATAGAAGGAAATAACTCATAATCTCACCACACACTTGAAAAGTATCAGGACAATACCAAATATCTCTCAAATAGAAACTGAAGAAAGTCTAATATTTTCCAATAATCCATTTGAAATTAAGGAAACAATACCACACTGTAAATACCAAGAATTCATGTAATGATTCCTAGAAACTGAACACTGCATGCATCATTTCATTTAGATCCAAGCTCTCCTTACTACATTGGTCATATTCTTGACCATGTGAGAATATATAATCACCACCAATTAATACCACCATAACCTGATTGGCGAGAACCCAAGCATGTAAAAACCTCATCATTGTATAAGAAGATGTCATGTCGTCACACTCCAAGGGATATAGAATCCCGTTATCCCCAAGAATATGTCACTCTTCCTATCGAATAATGAATATCTTGAGATAGAAGTAGTGAGTTTAGATTTATCCAAATAAAAAGGTAAATAAAATAGTTTTTTATTTTTTTACCCTCAGAGTGTATAAATTAAGCAAAACCATGGTTCCCCCCCATAAGAACTAGTTGGAGGTTTGAAATGGATTTTAAAAAATTGAATGGGAATAATCAGCTTGGTCATCTACATGCCATTTTCATTCCATTCATTTGAATCACATTGAAAATTGATATCAATGAAATAAATTTTTTCCATATAAAATTATAGTGATATAAGATGGGTAAAGATGGTTTAATTTTACATCCATTATGGTTCGACGTACCTGAAAACTCCACTTTTCTAGAATAACTATGCAGCTAATTCTGCATCCCTGATTTGTGATTTATATGATTATAGATAATGAGTAAAATCCCCTCATCTATTTGAATAGCCACATATTTGAATTCTAACCATTCCAAAAACAAAAATTGAAGTAATTTGATGCAGAACATAAATATATAAAATAGTAAAATTTATTTACTCATTAGACTCTCATTTTAAATGTAAATATTCCTCAACAACTTTTGGTTTGGCCTAATAAGGGAATATAAATATCCTTATTGATCGCCATCCATGTAGTAGACATCTTCATATGTTGTCCTGCTCACTAGTCAGTATGGAATTTTAATGGGGTATTACATGTCATTGTTAGAGTTCAACTATTATCACTAGGACTTAAACGATGGCTTGTAATGAGTTATTTATGTTACACCACGTGTATTTCACCACCATAGATGTTTTTTTGTTGTTTTTTGATTATATAATTTTTTTAAAAAAAATTGTGGATTTTGTTTCATCAGTTTGGTGTACTTCCTAGATTCAGGATGCACATGCTTATTCTCGATGGTTATTTCATCACTAATTTCTTGTGTTTTTTCTTATGGATGTTTTTTATTTTTTTTTAATAACTAATGTGTTGAAACACTAGAAAAATATTGGACGAGTCATGGATAACTCTATCAACGCTTTGATTAATTATTGTTTTCAATAAAAAATGATTTCTATTTTAATAATTTTGATGATTTTAGATTTTTAGATTTTACAATATTATTTTTTTTCATAAAATATAAATTATTTCTTATTTTAATCTATTTGAATAGATAAGTCTCTTGGGAATTCCTTTACTACTTACTGTAGTGACTATTAGGATGAAATAAGATTGATTGCTGGTATCTTCTCATTATTCTATGATGTGGACAAAGAATAAAGTTATTTTATTTTTCTATTTTATTCCAAAAATTTCTTGGTCTATTCTAGGATATATAGATTGATTTTTGAATGATAGGGTAGTGAAATCGAATAAAGATTAATGAGGATGTGAGGAGATTAATCAATGTTTAGAACAGAAATTTTAAAACATTGAATATTAATACAATCAAATGAATCCACTATTTATAAATTTTGACCCCATTAAATATGATTCTAATAAATCTATAACATTTTAATTTACATAGACCACCCGAGAACTTCTTTACTGCATTTTTATTGGGTTAAAAAAAATTTCTAGTGCCCCTTGATAGGAGTTCATCAAGACTAGAATTGTATCTAGGGAATGATAGTTTTTGGGTATAAATTTTGTTTCAAAAAATGTTTTCAAATGATTTGATCTAGTTATTCAAAACTCTTGAATTATTATCTGGATGTTGTGAGAACTATTATTTCAATACGTTGAACTCTAAAAACAATGAAATAGATGAAAGATAGTTTTTTCATCGTTCCATTTGATAACTATCTTTTATACAACTGTTATTAAACAATATTTTCATATGGAATTTTAAAAACATAAAACTTAATCTTTCCCAAGTGAAATAGAATTTGAGGGAAATATATGTACTGAATTTCATAATCATTAACCAATATTTACAATTGAATGGAAAAACGATATTGACAATAAAACTGAAATAAATTTTATTCTGAATTTATTTCATATATTATCGTTCAAGGACCCTAAAATTCTATTGAATTAATTTATAGGTGTTTCTAATTGATTTAGAACAAGAGGATTCACCAAGATTAAAATAAGATGGAAGGATTACCACTTTTCTCTTAGAAGAGAAACCAATGAGTGGATCCATAAATCATTTCAAATAAAATTTACATATTCAGATGAACTATATCATATGATTGTCTAGAAATTATTTCCACTTTTATATATTTATCATCAAATAATGTATATCAATGAATACAATCAAGAAAAAAGAATTTATTTCTATGAGTTTTGGGAAAGGTTAATTAATATTTCCCTACAATTTCCCCACCATTCCTATGAAGAACATAATTTCATAATATTAATTTACTAAGGATTAATCGAAGATGACTAGAATATACTATATTCTTCATCTGGGGGATCACTGATTGATAATTGACCTGCAGAAGATAATGAACTGATTCCAAGAATTGCTCAAAATTCCAAAAAATATTGTATGAAAACTGAAATTCGAGGCGCACATGAGTTAAAAAGTTACAAATTACATTTAATAAAAACTATAATTTATTATATAATATCACTTCTGAGATAGTTCATTATGAAAAAAGTCCACGAATCGTCACCCACCACACCCCCTCATGTTTTTTTTCTTTTCTTTTGGTAGGATCATATAACTGATGGATGCCCTAATATTCTATGAAATGAATTCTAAAATTAAATATATTGGAGTCAATTCAATAATCAACCAAGTCGAATCCAAGGATTTATACAATTCCCCACCAATAAATTATAATCTGGGATCCAATATCCACAAATGAATGAATTATAGAATGATATAATAAAAAATTCTAGCCCCTCCATTCCAAAGATAGAGTTTTCAACTATCCACAAGATATAATTAAGGAAAATATAAAGATCCTTACATGATGGACATATATAAATATATATATATATATATATTTAATAGAATATTAAAATTTTCAATAGAAAACTATCATCACTCATAGATTAGAGTTGATTTAAATAAAAAGGACCATTCAACCCGCTCATGAGGATAAAAAATATTATAATAAATCAAGGTGTAGGAATTCTAACCACTCAAAAATTTATAAACCTAGAGGAAATTATAGATCTATCACATTAATGAGTGACATAGATATATAATGAAATGAAAAAACATCCCTAGAGGACAAAGATGGATATGAATAGAAATTTGAACCTAATGAATCTTCTAATGAAAAATAAGATGGTGAGGGATCTATGAATACGCCCTTAAATAATGAAAAAGAGGAAATAAAATTTTATATTCCACATCAACCCCAAACACCATTCATCTATGGATGCAATGACCCATGAAACCCAATGTTTAATCACTATAATAAGAGATCATGTAGGTGTTCAAAAAGGTAGAGATCCACATCCTCCTCTTGTAGTACATCCAAAAAATTCCCTGGCATACCTAATTCTTTGTTGTCTTGTGAACTAAGATATGGATATTGTGAGTAAATGAATATGTAATATTATCAATGAATTTTTACTCCATTTTTATCACTCAAATTATATTAAATAATAATAATATAGGTATATTTTTTATACACTATACTATTGGGGTGATAAAATTTTCCAATGCATTGTGTGATTTAAAATCCTCAATTAATTTAATTCCATATTCATTTAATTATTCTTTAATGTTTGGAGATCTCAAACCCAACCAATTGGTAAGGTTACTTTTCGATCAACCACTTCCCACCAAATATATATTTGTGAATAATTTTTGGCATGTTTTCAATCATACTCAATCCAAACCAACTAAAATATTCTCAACATGAAGAAGTAAATGGTAACATGCACCCTCTCATACTTCTAGGTTGAACATTACTAATGGCTGATAAAACAATAATAAATTTAAATTAAGTAACTATTTAAATGAATATTTTCGAGGAAACAATGGGTTTAATCAACCTTGAATTAATTAAACAACAACAGGAAGAGAAATATAGTTTTACATTAATTTTTTTAATTTATCATACTCTTCTAGGGATGAATTTAATGTGTTTGATGATATAAAAAGACAAAGAGAATATTTAGAAACATAAAACCTACCAGAAAACTAATTTTTTTAAAATGAACTCAATTTAGATACTATATCGAGGGATGAACAATTTTAAGAGATTGATGAAGGCTAGTTTTTATGAGTTACCCAACTTTACTACTAATATTTCTTTCATGATGTGTATGTTTCAAACAAAGATAACTATAAAATAAATCCATCCCCATAAAATTAGCATGAAATAAAAATTATGTTACTACTATAAAATATAAAATAAGATTTTTTAAATGGAAATGTGAAGCATCTAGTCAAAGTCTCAAACAATATACAACACACACAATAACAGAAACAACTAAAAATTAGGAAACATAATTCTTCGGCCACATGGTGTACATTTGGGGATATCAAATGACTTATCTCAAACACCATCATGTATAGTATTTTTATATAATATGAATACAAAAAATTGATAATCTCTCAAAGTATGATCAAAATGACCCATCTAGAATTTTTTAAAAAAGAGTTAGTGATATTTTTTGGAGATGGGATAATCTACCCCTTCATGGACATCAAATAGGCGAGTCCCATCAATATAGTCCTATTAAAATTAGAAACATAGTTTTGAAAAATGATATTAATGAATTAATGAAAACAAGAATCCATAATAACTAGATTGTCTATGTTTATTATTGGATATTGAACAATGGGACCAGAAAAAACAATTTACACTACCCTATGTTGATCAAATACAAAATAGACTAACTAAGAAAGTTCATTATTGCTTCTCTGATTTATTTTATATGTATTTTCATATTCAAATATATCCAAAGGACAATGACAAGGCCTCTTTCGCATGTCCCGTCAGTGTGTTTGCCTAATGAATGATTCATTTTTTTCAATTGCCCAGGTACCATTCAGTGTTCCATGATATTTATGTTTTTATACACAGTTGATATCTAATTAGAGATAGAACATTATGATTTCAGTGTCTGTAAAACCAATTTCTCATGCTTTCTATAAAATTTTGAAAAGGATTTGAAAATATGTATGGACAATAATATGGTTTTAAATTTAGTAAGATGGCATTTTATGGTGAGAAAAAGATTTCTTATCCCATTTAATATATAAATAATGAATTGATGTATATAAATCAAATATTTATATTATTTACATACTAAACTAACCCACTATTGTATGAATCCTCAAATAATTTCAAGGCCATGTAGGATTTTTTAGATGTTCTATTAAGGAGTTTATAATGAATCATTATCTACTGACTAACAAACTAATAAAGGTAATTTATTTTTTAATGAATTATAATGGATATAGTTGGACTCATTGAATAATTATTGAACAATTGCACTATTACATATCCATAAAACTAGTGTAAAATTTTAATAATTATGTGTGGTTATTCTAATAGGGTTATAGGGCATGTTCCTTCCCAAATGATTGATAGGGTTCCACTAGTGGTTGATTTCTCTTAATAATCCTTAGACACTATCCTGATTATATATGTACCCGGCCTTAAAATATTACATAATCTTGAATTAAATGAATAATTTACAATTTGGATCTTATCAAATTTTGAGATTTAGAGAATTAGGACATAACTATTAAATCTCAAGGATTACAAATTAGACACATCTACTCAGTTTCCATTTTTTCACAAAATAAAAACTCTTGAACAAATTAGTCATGTCTAGAAGCATGTTTTAGGCAGCATGTCATTTCCTTGATCCCATCATTGACAGTATTCCACTTTTTGTCCTGTGAAAAACATTTCAAAAACATGGGATGAGCATTAAAAGTTCATTAAGGGATATAAAAATATGAAAAGAAAACATTAGTCCATGTATACATAAGAATCAATGAGATCATACTATACTCAAAAAATAATCACTTTACATACCCCATGAAATCTTAAGATTTACTAATAACTCAAAGAAATCATAATTCATAATGTTAACTTGAGGAATTCATAACATTATTATGTAGGGAGTAACCCTAATGGTTATGTATGGAATACCCATCATAGTATATTCCCTCAATCTTTTCAGAGAAACCTTATAATTTAACTCCTTCGTGTTACCCAATGCATTGGAGATCTATCTCGGGCTCACCCACCCTTAGTTTATCTCGGAACTACCCATATTCATAAAATATTCCAAAGAACCATAACATAATTGTATCACATAAAACATGCATAAAATAAAACATAGAATTTCCACAGTTCAATCACAAGATATCAATACAACACATTGATATACTCAAAATATTATCAGAACCATTTTTAATACCAAATCATGGTATTTATTTTTCATTTAAAAATGTTATGTCTTGTAGTGGAGTCTAAAAGTCAAATAATGGTCACAGTGGCGGAGAAGTCGTTGTTGCCACATACGTATGACAAAAACATTACCTTTTTTCGTTTATTAAAACACTTAGTATAAAAAGATTCCTTTTGAATGAAATTAAAAGTAAAAAGGGTTTATTATAAAACTAAAAACAATAAAGTCCTATAAAAATTGAAGAATGCCTCAACGAATGGAGATTGAGATGAAGTCCCGTAGAAAGACAGAATCCTTATATTAAGGATAAATCAATTACATAATTTTGTGTGACCAATGTAAATAAACTGAAATATAAGTGGATATTATGTGTAAAACAATCAGAGGTCATCCATAAATATTCATGGAACTACATAATCATGATGGGTAGGTTTATCCCAAAGAATTGAAATGGGGTTATGAAGTTCCCTTACAGAAATTCGATATCCTAACATCATCAGTATAAAATTCCAAAAATGAGTTGATGAAAGATAAAAATGGAATCTCATCACTTGTACATAATCATTACACCAATAAGGATACATAATTATATATACAAACATTAATAAGATATAAATTAAAAGACCCAACATTAGGAAGTCTTTTAAAAAGGGGAGGGTGAGAGGTTCCCTTACTAATTTGGGTAACTTTCGAAACGTACACCCAATGAAAGAAGGACTATACAATGTTGATTTAAATATCTATAAATGAAATTATATTATAAAAACAGTATAAAATTGGGCAGTACATACACCACTGAGAGGATATAGTGGAAAATATAGCATGGATCTCTCAGGATCAAAAAGTGAGATAAAAACCCTATACCTCATTAAAACAAATCGAGTCATATGACCAATATATAATAAGAACCAAATTAATCACATAATACCATTAATATAAATAGAATCATGATAATATATATTTAATGGTATTACACAATATACCACATGCAATAAATAATTTGCGAACAATGGAAATCCCACGGAATTAAATGTGGGATAAGAAATCCCCTTACCTCAAGTCCAATGTCTCTTGTTCATTTCTATATATTCCTGAATAATAAAATTTGGTCAATTTATAATTTATTATGGATTTACATTAAATTTTATTATTTAATTCATATCACATATTATCGTGTTATTATAATTAGTTAATTATGTGAGTCTATATCATTCTTTTTTTCGTTGTTCGGTACAAGAGTCAACAATGAACTTGTTGAAGAAAATTGTCAATGAAGTAATATGTAGATCATCTCAAAAATGTATTTCATGATTTAAATATCATATATATCTTCTATATATGTATTTAATAATATTCCATTATGTTTGGAGATAATAAATGGAATGTACCATTCATGGAGATGATAAGTCGTACGTACGCATGAACGCTACTTTAATTTTTTTGTCATATTAATCGACTTTAAAACTAAATTATTCATAAATATATTATAATTACAGTACATTATATATGTTATATAGGTAACATAAGTTCATTAATTACATTATTTATAAATTCAATTTTTGGCATGAACGAGTCACATCACTTGATGGGGCGGTAGTCCACACTTCCTCATATGAAATTATCGCATTTGCAGAACATGAAAAGCATAAAGGTATGTTATAAATATAAAACACAGAAGCATATAGAGTACTTAAATATAAAATATATCATAGATAAATATATTGAAATCATAATTCCCACCATGAAAGGTGTTAAAAAAAATGAACAATCATCATTTCATGAGGCTGTAATTCGCCACCTATAGAAACAATATGTTATTTAACCATTAGTTGGAGGTGTGTGTAAGTGTAGGTAGAATCCTAATCATAAAATAATGCTAGTATATTTAGGATACTGGTGTTATTATGGGATCAAATAATAAAAAGATAGTGGTTAGTGAAGATGGAAAATAAAAGAAAGAAACTTGAGAGACGACATCACCTTTAAATCGTGTAACTCTTTTTGATTTCAGTCAAAGGATTCTGTGGAAAGACTTTTGCCCAATGTGAGGCTTCTATGAGTAAGATAAGGATTTGGAGAGAAAATATGTGAAGATTTTGGACGAGCCAAAGGCTTGATAGGTGGGTTTAAGGTGGTAGAGTTGGGGGCCTTCTATAAGATGGAGGAGGGACACATTTGAAATGTCTTGAAAAGTTACTTTATTATAAATTTGTTTCTGGATTTTAAAGGTAAAAAATGAAATATTTAGATGATAAGGTGATAAGAGTTATAAATCCACCCATCCAATAGGTTTTCAACATGTTTAGGTCTTATATTTTACCTTATCTTTTAATTTTATTTAAATCGTTCATTAAGGAGGTAATAACTTCATCATCATGGTGTCTTTTATAAATTTATATATTTAATGACTCAAAATTATAAAAAATTACAATTATGTATGAAATCATTTTATCTCTAAAATTATTATTTATAGTCAAATAGATCATTTATACAAACAAAACAAGAATTGTTATACTTAGGTGATACATACTTTGGTTACATTTTCCTTTCATTAAAAATAATATGATAAATGGTCACTATCACAAAAATGTGATTCCATGGGGTCCCAATGTTGAATCAAGGCATCCCATGGTCGTCCAAGACTCAAAAAATATAATTTAAACACATGTATTGGTTATTTTGTGTTATTATGATATTATTTTATTACCCTTATCTAACTAATTACTAATTAATCATGATAATTAAAGATAATTTACATCGTTACTATTCAAAATTTCCAAAATCAAATGAGTATTAATTACAGAATATAGAACTTATAATTTCAAATACGTAATACATTTTACCAAATTTCAAACACAGAAATTAGATTAATTAATTTAAAAATAATTTCTATTGTCAAAACCAACGACAAGTTTTCCATAATAAAATGTTATCAAAAGATTGACTTGTTGGTACATCCAATTGAATAGTGAAATTATTTAAAATGAACAAAATTGTATTAAGTTATAATGAAATAATTAAATTACACTTTAAAACCAATTATAAGGTCAATTTCTCTATATAATTAAATTAGATCAAAAAGCAGTTTTGAAGTAAAATGCAGTATTCTTCACTATTCATTAAAAATGATCATTTTCCCGAAAAATACCAAAAATTTATCCAATGTAAATTATTTATTCCAAATTAAAAAATGATTTCAATTTTTCAAAATTCAAAACATTTAAGTTGCAATAATTAATTTTATAATTAATTCTCGTTGTCAAAACAAATAGCGTGTTTTTAAGAAACAATATATATCAAAATATTGACAATTGTTTATGTCCAATTTCAAAGTGAAAATAATTCCAATGAAAAGTATTGAATTAAATGTTAAAAATAAATTCTAATTACAATTTAAAACCAATTAAATAGATAATAAAATTATATAAATAAATTAGATTAGAAAGAGTTTTTAATTAAAATACTGCAATTTTAACTATTAATAAAAAAATAAACTTCATCCGAAAATTAACAAAACTTTACACAAAGTAAATTTTGATGTCCCTATTCTAATAAAGGATTTTATTTTTTCAAATATAACATAAAAAATTGTCAAAATTGGATTTAACAAAAGGGTTCTCCATCAAAAGGTGGTTAATTGACCTTTTAAAGTATATTAGAATAATTATCCTTGAAATTGGATTCATTCACATTTTATGCTTTTAAAATTTATTGGATAAATGTAAAAATATTTAACAAGCTTATATAATCATTTTGTAGTTACTTATGTTCATTCCCTCCGTTACAACTGCTAGGCGTTAAATAAATTTTAAAATAATATTATTTTCTTATAAGAGTGCAATGTAAGATTTCAAAGACTCATTGTTTCTTATTGGGTACGCCGTCGAACATAGCATTCTCATTAATGTAATGTTAACATTTTATTCATAAATATTAATATATATGAACACTTGATAATCATTATTTACCTGGGATGGTACATCCTTCTCCCTTTTGGGAATTTCTTCCTCACAATTTTAAAAGTGGGCTTGAAATCGTTATTGAAAGCCCCACATTGGAAAAGGAGTAAACAAATTATCACTTTAAAAGAAATAAAAAAATTATAATGGTCACCCGAGATAACCCATAAATGGATTCCATGTAGGAAAACATGTATATGGAAGAGAATAAAACGGGTAATGTTCTGATAGAGAGTGATAGAAAACTTGATTAGGAAAAAGTTAACCACAAGAAAATCACAAACTTATGATGTGTGTAAATGGTATTTGATTACCTAGTGTGAAACATAATCCAACAATATTTTTTTTAAATTCCTTTTCAAAATATTGAGAAATTCATTTACTACAAAGAATAAAAACCTAAGGAAATATACTTACCTACAAGTAAAGATTCATCCTTTAATATGTTTCTACAAAAACTAATCTTTTTTACAAACGATGTGCATTAAAAGAGACTTGGTCACATCAAAAGCAGAAGAATCGTCTTCTAGAGAATCACATAATCCAAAAAAAAGAGAACTATATATTTACCTAGTATTTAGACATCATCTAAAACCAAAAATGATAGTACGAGATTATTTAATCTCCAAAAGGATAATCATCTATAAGAAAAAGCTACTCTTAATCTCCAAAATGTGTCCAAAACTACCGAAAGTTCAACAAAGACAATTCAATAAATAGTTATCTATAAAATTCTTCAATGTAATCCAAAATAAGATTGAAAATGAAATCCCCAATGAATTTAATCACATAGTATTCTAAGGTAAATCATAACATTTATCTCCAATTGACACCAATTACTCTTGAAGTCTCATATTCAAATGTAATTATCATAATAACATATCCTTCATGATAGTTTAATAATTTCCATAGATAACCCAAAATCAACTTATTCCTAATTCATAAGATAATCAAACTAAATATAATTAGTCATACTAACCAGGGACATCACATAGTCCAGTGGTAGGTGATAAATACATGTTGCACTTTAGTTGTGGGTTCGATTCACACAGCATTGTCCGACGCAACGGGTTGTCACAAGGTCTCCAAGTTGTCTTTTTTCAAAAACTATATAATTTTATAACATTCCCAAAAAGATATAAATTCATAAAAAATAACCATAACATAATTTAACCATGAAGGTTTTCTAATAACTTTAATTTTCCATCCCAAAATGTATTAACCGATAATTGCCTCAAATTAAAGGATCATACAAACCTAAATGGTTCTTTATAACTATATCCACAAAAGAAAAGATAATTATTATTTGAGTAAAATTTTCATATATCAAACATCAGGGTTACATATACTATAAACATTATTCTAATGTAATCTCATCACCAAAAGGGCCTTAAAACATTTAAGCATTTCACAATTTGAAATTCTACAATAACTCTTGAATCCATTTTATTTTGACTTCATACGCATTCAACATTATTCATGATCCATTATCCATTATATTCCAACTTATTCTGAAATACTACTTTCCAACAAAAAAAATCATTAATCATATCATATGATTTTAATAATAGGAAAGCATATGTTAAGAAATAATCCATACCATTCATTGGTCATTGTCAGTTTCTTCATCCTGAATCAAAATAGCATTAGGTATTGGTAAATGAATATTTGTACGATTTTGGTGACCCCATTCCTGAAAATTCTCCAGAGGACATGTGTTTGAATAATGAATGTTCACACCACATTTAAAACATTCAATTGATCCCTCAGAAATGAATTGTTTCCCTCTCCAAGAGTCAACTAAATGCGTCCTTTTTTCCATGGCAGGTTCTTGTTTTATGAATAATATTTACACATCTATCGAATCTTTATGTCCCGTTGAATCATTTTCCAATGTGTTTCATTCCACATATTTTACACATAGGTTTTTGAACATACTCGGTTTTATGTTTATTACCCGAACATCCATAGGGATTTGTTTCAAGCACATATAATTCCATATAAAAATCACTAAGGTTCAAGTGTTCAATCATGAATCTAGATAGTTGGTTAAGAATTACCACAGGATATCACAATGCAGCTCCCATATCATTCAGTTACTCATTCAGATAACTGCTAGAGTTTTCATCACATCTAGTGTTACTTTGGTGCCTTCTAGATCCATCCATTTACTAAAACCAATAAGGTCTATGAGAGTATATCAGTAAAATCATCATATAATATCTTATGAGGTGGGTAAATACCAAGATATACTTATTCATGTTATCTTAAACTCATTCACATTATAAATTAACTACGACTCTTTCTAAAATCCTAAAAATAATGGTAATGTCACTTGTGCTTAAAGAATACCCTAATATATAAAGTTATCTAAACCGACCATTGATACAAACTATAAGTACCCAACCTTAAAACATTACATAATCTTGAATTAAATGAATAATTCACATTGATGATATTTTTGGGTTTATAGTTTTATAGAATTAGGACATTACTATTACATCTCAATTAATACAATGTAGACACATCTACTCAGTTTTGATTTTTTTCAAAAAAAAACTATTGAACAAAATAGTGATGTCTAGTTCCATGTTTAAGACATCATTTCCTTTCTTTGACCCCATACTCCACCGTATTCCACTTTATGTCTTGGGAAAAACATTTCAAAAACATGGGATGAGCATAAAATGTTCAAAAAGGGATATAAAAATACATAAAAAAAACATTAGTCCATGTATACATAAGAATCAATGAAAACATACTTTACTCATAAAACAAAATAAATATAAAATACCCCATGAAATCATAAGATTTATGAATAACTATTATAAATCATAAGACATAAAGGTAACATGAGGCATTCATAACATTCTTACGTAGGGAGTAACCTTCATGGTTACGTTTGGAATACCCATTATAGTATATTACCTAAATCTCTTCTGATAAACGATTGCGTTTAACTCCTACGTCTAACCCAATGCATTGGAGAGCTCTCTCGGGCTCACCCACCCTTAGTTTTTCATGGAACCACCCATCTTTAAAAACAATTCCAAAACCCATAACATAATCGTATCACATAAAACATGCATAAGGGAAACATAAAATTTCCACATTTCAATCACAACATATCAATTCAACATATAGATATAATCAAAACATTATCAAAACCATTTTCAATACCAAAACATGGTATTTATTATTCATTTAAAAAATGATATGTCTTGTAGAGGTATCCGAAATTCAAATAATGGTCACAGTAGCTGAGAAGTCATTCATGCCGCAAACATAAGACAAAAACATTCCCTTTTTCTGTTTAGTAAAATGCTTCGTGTTAATACATTCCTTTTGAATGAAATTAAAAGTAAAAAGTTTTTATTATAAAACAAATAAATTAATTTCGTATATAAATTGATGTATGCCTCAAGGAAAGGAGATTGAGATGAAGTCGCGTACAAAGGCGGTATCCTTAGATTAATGATAAATCAATTACATAATTATGTGTGAAAAATGTAAATACATTTAATATAAGTGGATATTTTGTGTAAAATAATAATATGACATCCGCACATATTCATGGAATTACATAATCAAGAAGTATAGTTTTAACCCAAAGAATTGAAATTGGGTTAAGAAGTTCCCTTACAGAAATTCGACAGCCTAACTGCGTCACATTAGAATTATGAAAATGAGTTGTTGAGAGATAAAAAGGGTATCTCATCAAATGGACATAAAATTTACAGCAATATAGAAATATAAGAACATATCCCAACATTAAGAAGAAGTAAATTAAAAGACTCAACAAAAGAAAGCCTTTTAAAAAGGGGAGGGTGAAAGGTTCCCTTACTGATTTGGGTAACTTTCGAAACGTACACCCCATGAAATAAGGACTATACAACATTGATGTAAATACCCATAAACAAAATTATATTACACAAATAGTTAAAAAATGTGGAGTACATAAAACACTCAAAAGATATAGTGGATAATATATCATTAATCTCCTGGGAACAAAAAGTGAGATAAAACCCCCTTACCTCGTTGTAAAAAATCGAGTCATATGACAGAAAGATAATAGGATCCAAATGAATCACATAATACCAAGAATATAGAAAGAATCATGATAATATATATCAAATATCAGTACACAATATACCACATGAAAAAAATTATTGACAAACAATGTAAATATCACGTAATTAAAAGTGAGATAAGAAATCCCCTTACCTCATGTACGACTAGTCTTGTTCATTTATTTATATTCCTAAATAATAAAGTTTTGTCAATTTATAATTTCATAAGTAATTCCATTAATTTTTATTATTCAATTCATATCACATATTGTCATGTTATAATAATTAGTTAATTATGTGTGCCCATATCATACGGTTTTTAGATGTTTGGTACATGAGTAAACAATGAACTTGTTTGAATAGAATTGTCCAAGTAGTTATAAGTAGAACATCTCCGGAATGGGGTTCATGATTTAAATATCCTATATATCCAGTATATATATTTAATAATATTCCATTATTTTTTAGATAAGAAATGAAATTTACCATTCATGGGGCTGATAAGCCATACGTACACATGAACGATACATTCATTTTTTTGTCATATTAATTAACATTAAAACTAAATTAGAAATAAATATATTATAATTCCAGAATAGTATAAATGTCATATAGGTAAAATAACTTCATTAATTACATTCTTTATAAATTCCATGTTTGGCATGAATGAGTCACATCACTTGAGGGGGCGGTAGTCCAGACTTCCTCATTAGAAAATATCACATTTGCACAACATGCAATGCATAAAGGTATGTTTTAAATATAAAACACAGAAGTATAGAGATGACATAAATATAATATATATCATATATAAATGTTGTGACATCATAATGGACCCCATAAAAGGTGTTAAATGAAGATTGAAAATTCATCGTTTCGTGAGGCAGTAATTCGCCACAACACAGAAAGTGTATGTTCTTAAACCATTAGACGGAGGTGTGTGTGAGTGTAGGTAGAATACATATCATAAAAACATCATAGTATTTTGATAATAATAGTTTAATTATGTGATTAAATAATAAGATGATAGTGGTGAGTGAAGAAGTAATATAAAAGAAATAAACTCAAGAGAAGACATTACCTTTAAATCGGGTAACTCTTTTTTGATTTGAACCAAAGGCTTCCTTGGAAAGACTTCTGCCCAAAGTGAGGTTGCTAGGAGTATGAGAGGGATGTTGAGAGATAATATGAGTAGAGTTTGGGAAAGCCAAGGGATTGAGAGTAGTGGGTAAGGGGGTAGATTTGGGGTCTTTTATAAGAGGGAGGAGGGTCACTTTTGGAATTACTTGAAATGTTACTTTATTATAAAATGGTTTTCGGATTCTAAAGCTCTCAAAATGATATATTTCGATGATAAGGTGATAAAGGTTCTAATTCCACCCAGAAAATAGGTTTTAGACAAGTTTATGTCTTATATTTTACCTTATATTCTCATTTTATTTAAATCGTTCGTTAATGATGTAATAACTGCATCATCATGGTGTTTTTAATAAATTTATTAATTTAATGACTAAAAATTATACAAAAAATATGCTGATGTAAGAAATATTTTTATATTTCCAATGAATATTTATAGAAAAATATATCATTTATATAAACGAAAATATTTTTTTTACTTAGGTGACGCATACTTTCGTTATATTTTCCATTATTTAAAAATAATTTGTTAAAAGGTCACTATCAAAATAATATGATTCCATGTGGACTCAAAGTTTTCAAAAACCATCCCATAGTCGGACATGACACAAAAAATATCATTACCTCACATGGATGTGTAATTTTATATAATTATGTTATTATTTTATTACCCTTATATACCCGATTACAAAGTAATCATGGTAATTAAAGATAATTGACATCATTAATATTCATAATGTCCAAAAACAAAAGAGTATTAATTACATAATTTAGAGCTTATGATTCCAAATATGTAATCCATTTTACCAACATCCAAATACAGAAATTTCAGTAATTAATTTAAAAATAATTCATGTTGTCAAAACTAAATCCGAGTTTTAAAGAAGTAAAATTTATCAAAAGAGTGACTTGTCTTTACATCGAATTGAAAAGTAAAATTACTTAAAATGAACAGAACTGTATTAAGTGATAAAAACATAATTAAATTACACTTTAAAATCATTTAAAATGCAACTATAAATATTTAATAAAATTAGATGAAAAAGCAGTTTTGAAGTAAAATGAAGTATTTTTCCCTATTCATTAAAAATGAACATTTTCAAGAAAAATACCAAAAATTTATCCAAATTAAATTTGATATTCCAAATTCACAAATGATTTCCATTTTACTAAATTCAAAACATAGAAGTTGCATTAAATTATTTTATAATTGATTCTCTTTGTCAAAACAAATTGCGTGTTTTTATGAAACAATATCTATCAAAAGATTGACACTTGTTTGGGTCCAATTTCAAAGTAAAATTAATTACCATTACCATTATTGAATAAAATGGTAAAAATATATTCTAATTAACATCTAAAAAAAAATATAGTCTAACCATATAAATATATTATATTAAATGGAGTTTTTGAATTGAAATACATCATTTTTCACAATTCATAAAAAAATTAACTTTATCAGAAAAATAAAAAAAAATTACACAAAGTAAATTTTCATGTCCTAACTCTAAAAAAGGATGTTATTTTTTCAAATATAATATATAAAATGGTCAAAAATGGATTTAACAAAATTCATTACCATAAAAAGATGGTTAATTAACCTTTTAAGGAATATTAGAATATTTATGCTTATACTTGGATTCATTTGTATTTTAAGCCTATAAAATTAATTGGTTTAATGTAAAAATATTTAAAAACCATATGTAATAATGTTTTTGTAAGTTTTATTCATTCCCCCCTTTACAAAGGTTGGGCGTTAACCACCATTTAAATTAATATTATAATATTATTAATGTGAAACTTAAGATTTAAAAAATACTCATTGTTGTGTATTGGGTACGCCATCGAACATAGAAATCACTTTAAAGTAATATTAACATTTTATTCACTTATATTAATATATATGATCATTTAATATTCATTATTTACCTGGTATGTTACTGATTAACTAAACTACAATAGAGAAGTAATATTGTCTATAATATTAGATATCTAAAAAGTTTGATCTCATATTTTAGGAAGGTAACTATTTATTGTGATTGTATAATATTTTAATTTTTAATCATGAATGTGGATAAAAATATAGACTAGTGAGATGGATTTTTCTTCTACCATGATATTACCAAAATATTAAGGATAATGAAGACTGTAAAAATGTAGTGGATAACCCCATGAGTAGGCCACATCACATTCTACAGGTAGAACCAATACCTATAACCAATTGGGTTGATTCAATCTTTATGGATTAACTATAAAAATAACCCAAGTACCCTGGTATGTTTAATTTATTAAATTTCTAGTCATAGAAAAGTTACCCATATTCTTTTCTGAACATCAAACCATTAAATATAAACCTGAATCAAAATATTGTGTTTTGGAGGATTCATATTTATATAAACTTTTTAATGAACATGATTTTATAAGGTGCATAGCTGAAGATAAAGTGAGATTTGTTCTTTCATTATAACAAAAACATGAATGTGGAGGTCATTATGGAAGTTAAAGAACTCCTAGAAAACAAATAAAAAGGTGGTTTTTTTGCCTTAAATTAATAAAAATTTACATTAATATTTCAATAGTTTATTAGGACATACTCTATTTCATCACATCACTTTTTGAAGAACCAAAGGACATCATCGACAGAGTGGTCGTACTCAGCCTCCCGATGTTCTTCCTACCGGTTTAGTACCATTATTCCATTGAATCCCTTGGACTCACCCGACCCTAGGAATTTCTGGAAGGAATTCACATCCATCGAAGGGAATTTTTATAATATTATGAAATTTTATTCATCAATAACCAAATAATAAAAAATCATATTTACAATTTTTTCATATTTCTATATAATTAATTTCAATAATTCATATTTATGTTCGAAAACATCTTGTTAAAAGAACATAAAATGGTTAGTTATATGAAAAGAAATATAGGAAATAATAAAAATTTTATTTTATTATTTATAAAAAATTAATGATTGAATGTTACGTTTATCAGTTCTATTTTTATCATTCATAAAAGTATAAGCATTATCATCTACTTTTGGGAATTGATTAATGATTAATTTTATTAGTGTTGTTAAAAATAATTCTTAAAAATTTATTTCATTTATTCAAATTTATATACTTTTTTGTTTCATTTTTTTAAAAATTACTCTTAATTTCTATAACTAAAATATTAATATATACTCATTTATACTCATTTATAACTATACATATAATAATCATGTGAAGATAGTAACAAAATACAAAGAAACAACGAATTGAGTTAATTAGATGAAGAGGATGATGTCGTTTCTCATATCAAAAATGGTTTGGGGAAGGTCAATGAATAATGACCCATCCTTTCATGCATTGGGTTTATACCCACATAATATATCATTCATGAATCCAGGCACCTATATATATATAAATATAAGTATGTTTCTAAACATATATATGTGCATACATATAAGTAATTGTAAATATGAATTATGAAATATTTAAATTAATTTAATTTATAAAATGACCTTATTTTCATTTTTTAATCGCACTAATTAGTAATTTATATTTTATATATTTCTGAAAAATGATTTTAAATTTAATTAATGTTTTTTAAAAACATTTTATATTCTAAATGTTAATAAGTAATAATTATTTATATAAAATCGGTATAATACATTCTTATATAATTATCAATAATAATATATATATCTATATATAAAATTTAAAAATATTTGAATATTTTTATTAAAATTTTGATATTTAATTTTATTGTTTTATAAATATTGATATATAATGAAAACCATATGTACATAGTATTATTATTTAAAAATATATATTTACAATTATTTTTAGAAAATTATATATTTATACAAACAATATCTTTTCAAGTTATAATTAGTGTATTCATTAATTAATTTGTTAATAAATCATATTAATAATATTAATATAATCATTATGGTATTCGTAAATTTTATTAATACATTAAACATGATTATTTTTGTTTATTTATTAGTAATATATTTCTAGTTTATTAATTTTAATTTATAAATATTAATTATTTTAGTAATTCATTCATTCTTAATATTTATTATTTTTTAATATTTTTGAATTTAATCAGTTTTTTATATTATTTTTTTTACAATAATATTATGGATATATTTTGTCAATATTCTTGCAATTTAAATGATTAATATTTATTCATAGTTATTTATTAGGAGTTAATTTTTTAATAAGTTTGAAACATATATTGTATATTCATACTGAAGAACTTTAAAAAAATTTAATTTAAATATTTAATAAAATTCAGTATTAACAATTTTATTATTTATATAATTAATATTATTATGATGCCTCAACAAGGCCACTTGAGAATGGCTATACAAAGGTGACCACTTGACCTTAGGCAGACCTATCTATACGCCAAAGGCATCTGAATAGTATCAGTGTCCTAATCAATACAATGATGAGACTATGCCCTAGATTTAGAGTCATAAAAAATGAAAACTTAACAAAAATCTTACACAACATAAATATCTGAGTTTTCATAGATAGATTAAAACAGTGTTTTAATAAATTCCTTGTGTATGTCATATATCACTATGTTCATTGATATTCCATTGGGATGATCCAAAATACAAAACAAAATAACACATGCAAACTGAAAATACAGCCTTGCCTAGGCCTCACTCATCCTGTCTCTCAACACCCTTGAGATGCACCACCCAAATCTAGTCAACGTCCATTATGGTCCATGATAGTATACATAAGTACTTCACTCACATTGAGGTTCACGTGAACGTTGCGATAAATAAACCCCAGTATGTTCTAGCCAAGTTCCCATGCTATACAACGTCATATACATGAATATATGTGGAAAAGGATAAAAAATTCATACATTAATGGTGGATATTGTTTACTAACCAGGACACCATGACTCCGTATGTGTGAGGTCAAAGTGTGTTAACCAGGCCACCACGACACTCGATCAAACCTATATTGGAATTATGACGAAATCCACCACATCGATTCAACTCATGTTATCATACCCATTACCAACCAGTACCTGAAGACTCAATTTTTGGTTTCATACATTCCATAACCTGTTACCTAGAGGAACTATATGCAGTCATACATCCACATCAAGAACCACTACATGATAACTCAATGAAGGTTCCATTTGACTCAGATTATGTTGTTCCATGACCAATCCACTCACAATCCATCACTTCCATTACCCAAGCCTCTTTATAAAGGTCTATTATCACCACCAATTAATCATTAAATGCTCAAGGGAGGTCATAATAACATCAATCCATCCCTATAGACACTATATAGGTTACAAGAACACCAACCCATCCCTAAAAACTCTATGGTGGTTACAAGAAAACCAACCCAATCCAACATACTATAAGGAATTAAAAACTATATTGATCTACCCTTATAGACTTTGGGGAGGATACACGCACACCAAGCCATCCCCAAAGACTAGATGGAGGTAACAAGAACATAAATCCATCATTGCATTTTCTAGGGGGTCACATCAAGAACACTAGGCCTCAACTTATCACATATTTCCTTTCCTAATTCCATAACAGTAGTCACTTGATAACTATCCCCTTGTTGAACACATCACACCTCAACAATTATAGAATATATTGCATCCACTTGGACCTCCACAGTCTCTGATCATCGATACCGGCTCATTTCCCTAAACCCGTAATGACACCAAAACATGCACACTCATCCCAAACTATAACTCAGGGTATTATCCTCCCAATCTAGGTCTATCATGAATCAAATTACTTCTTCCTAGGGACATTACAAATCCATATTCTCTACGACCCTTGAACCTAAATCCAGATCCCTAAAAATCCCATTCCATACACCTAGTTCTATACTCACATCTTCTAGGGGTGATCTATCAACCTATCACATGGAGAGAAACCTTCTCTGTGCCACCATTTCTTATCCTAATGTAATCATCACTCTAATAGTACGAATCAAAACCTAGAACACCCTTAGAATGATGTCACTCACCGAGCATTAGACCAATGGTTTTCATACCCATATTCGCCAGCATTAAGAATCTCTAATCCATCCAATTATAGTTAAAACCCACACCCAAGGATACACATGTCTCTTTTTATTCCATGAGACATAACTATGGCCTCATAAGATATCAAAAGACTTCCCCATACCATGTCACATAATATTTTAATGATATTAACTCACTTAATTGATAAAGAGTAATTTTTTGTTGAAAAAGTGGTCAGTCATTATCTTATCTCTTTTTTCCAAAGCATCCCTTATCCTTATCCTTCTACACATTCCCATAAAACATGCATTTAGGTGTACTGTCATGCATAATAAAATATATGGATTTCACTTGAAAAAACATAATCAGTCACATTTATTTCTTTTTCCAATTATTCCCTTAATTTAACTTGAGAAATTTAATATATAAGAATATCTATATTTTATTATATCCACCTTTCCAAATTTTATTTCAAAATTATATCATTTATATACAATTTCTTATATTAAATTAAATTGAATTATTTATTTATCATTCACTCGTATATATAATATTTATATGCACATTAAATTAAAAAATTATTTTCACTTATTATTTGAAAGTATCCAGTCATGTAATTTCACCATTACAAAATATTCATTCAATTAAAAATTTTCACTGTAATTAATAATAAATTATTACGTAAATATACAATCTATTTTTCTTAAATTAAAACACTGATTTCATATTTTTCAATTTATATTCTTTTTAGATACTTTTTTCATTTTATTCTATTTTTATTAACTCAATCGTATTATATATCTACATAATTATTTAACTAGTATAAAATAATATTTATAATTTAAAAAATGTTAAAAATTAGTAAATATAAAATGAATGAATTTTATTATTAAAAATGAAATAATAATAACTAATTTAATTTGATTTGAATTTATAATTCATTTATAAAATGTATATTTAATTTGATCATAATAAAATAAATATCAATATATTTATGAAACGATTAGCTAACTATTGATAAAAAATAATAATATTTTGTTTACAGCATTATATATAATCAAGAAACTTACTTATGTAATTAATATTTATTTAAATAATTATATTAAATTAATAGTTAAATTAATCATATATAACTATAAATATTAATTATGAAAAAAATTGATTCATGTGTTTCCATTAAAAGATTAAAATTGCATAATTCCCATATTAAATAAATGTAATGATTAATAGACAATTGTTAATCAAATGATACTTATTTTTATTAAATAATTACTGTAACAATGCTCTTAAAATATTTTATATATATTTTTAGATAAATGCAACAATAAAGGATAATTTTTTTGAATGGATAAAAATTTTATATTTAATGGTATCTCTGATAATGCATGGCTAGAAGGACTGTTAATAATATTTTATTATGTTTTCATTCAGAAATCCATGATTGAATATCATTGTGGAGGATAATGTCCTCCTTAAATTCCTCTAATATATCTTTGTGGGTGAGATTCTAATCTAGCTTACCCTATGACATAAATACCTTTATTAATATGATAAATAATATATAGAGGTTTTTAGAGGGAATTTATATAAGGTAAATAGAACCTAGGATGATTATTTTGTTAATTTTCATGAAATATGATGAGAAAAACATGTCAAATGGAATTTCCTTTTGACAAACATCTTATTATGATCACTAGAATGTATAATGGGTCTAACATCCCTTTGATGGAATTATATCATTCCCCCTTCACGATCTATGTGAATGGTATCCCATTTAAGGGTATGAGTGACAATGTTATGTGTGGGATTGGTAATATCATTAGGAATTTTATTTAATGGGATGTTTTAAATTCGATTCAGTGGGGTCCTACTATGAATATTAGTTCCATGGTGGACATCACATGACCCACTATGTAGTTTTAACTATTTAAACACCCAAAATCAATGATATGGGTGGATTTTGAATTAAAAAACCCCGCCTCCTTTTGATTCTTCTATTGCCTAATTCTTCAGGAAGTAAAGGGTTAACAAATACAAAGAATTAATATAAAGTGGTGGCTTATGATGAAATATATCATTGGTGTCCAGGGGAAATATCTGTGAGCTCCACCCACTTTAGAGGCTAAAATAATGGATAGGGACAAGATCTACAAACATATTGAACAATGTTTTTTAGTGTTGAAAGCAATGATAATAATGGTTGTGATAATGAACGTGCATACTAATTTTATGATCCATTATATAAGACCAATATCAGACCACTAGTTGTTTAATGATAGTCTGTATGTGATAAAGAGGATTAGTGTTTCTATATCTCATTGTTTGTTTCCACCAAACGGGGAAGTCTAGATTCCACTTTTTGGGTGAGGAGCCACTACCTTGTTTTTCAACCTTGAGGAAGGTAATTAAAGTTCAAGAAATATCATTTCCTAGAATTATCCAAGATGAAAACATGAATCATTTCACTTTTAAGTGGATGAATAAAAATAACACAAATTTTTAGAACATAAAAATTTAAATTTCTATAAATAAATTAATTTTTGGTGTCCCAGAGAATGATGTTTCACTAAGTTCAAAAAAAATATCAATGTTTTCAAATATAGATATGATTAATTAAAGGATAGTGGTAGAATATGGTATAGACCATCCCTACCTAGTTACATGAAAGTCTTCCTTTGGAACAATCATTGACACTGAAACCCATGATCAATTATTGGAGCTCTATATATAGACTTTATATAGTCTTTTTGTCTAAGATGATGTTTTAAAGACATGACATGAGAGGGATTACCTTGAATGTGGGGTTTCATATGTGTTTCTTGGTTCAATAATTAGGCCATAAATGAATAATTTTCACTATGTAGATACATTAATATGAAGCTTTAGTTACTAGATTCTCCCAAAACCCAATATCCATTTCGGTTCATCAACCTGAGAATCGTGAGTAGCTGTTCAAAGGGATTTATATATTTTAGGGCTCAAAAGAAAATTGGATATCCTTGGAGTTGATTAAATCTATAAAATATATTTTTCTTGTCCCAATTATCAGTGATGTGTATTTAAATGATGTCATTTACTGTCTTGATAAGAAAAGAAGTACTAGGAATAATTTTTCTTTCGGGCATCAATTTTTGTACTACGTGATTCTCTAGAGTCTCCAATATCTTGGAATCTCAAGGAGTCTGACTAATTCTTCCCATTGACATTAACTAACCTCTATATTATATGAACAACTCTATATGTTTTTTGAATCAAAGGATTGGGTGTTAACGTTTCAGAGGTATGAGGTATCTCACATCCCTTTGATTTCATGTGATTATTGTTATATTTTTAGCCAATGGTATGTGGTGTTCCCATATTGAATTAACACTACATGGCTTTACATAATAATTCAAGTGTCTTAAAAATAATAAATTTAGGAATGTGGTTGAAGTTTCTTGGTAATCCTTTGAAACTAGGTCTATGATATAATAAATCCGTTCTTTTTCAGATGGAGCACTGGAGTTGACAACAATATGGGAACACTAATAAGAGAATTGTCAGGCTTGAGAAATCACTTAAGATATTTTATGAGGTAACACTTCATAAATTTCCCAATATGAGTAAGCAACTCTAGAAAATCATTTGGGAAAATACTTGAGAGACAAATAAAGCTATTGGTTTATCCGATCATGGTTGGATTTCATCAAATATAGTTACAAGAATAATAATTTCATGTATATAAATTACAAAAAATTAAAAATAAAGAACTCAATTTAAATATTATAGGTAGGGGATGTAATCATCTCTTTTGATGGGGTTGATATTTTGGAGATTATTGGGTCCATTTATAGATATATGATTTGTTCTTAGAGTGGAACCCCAGGAGGACCTATTTGGATATGTTTATAAATATGTTACTAAGTCAATGAATTTGGAACATGACTCAGATATTTCAAGGGGGTATTTTCTTGTTTCTTTAGATCATTCATTTAAAAATGTTTCTTGTGATGGATTGATTTAATGCCTTATTATTTAAGAATTATTTCCATATTATAGGACATATAACTATAACCCTGTTATGTGGTTTATGGGATGGTTAAAAAATTATGGATTAGTTCAATGAATGTTTCATTCTATTGATCCAAAAAATCCACAATGTTATTAAAATTTAATAATCTAGTCATATCATATTGTTTAATGAAGTATATAAAATTTTATTTTAATACCTAACCTACAAATTTTTTAAATTCTATTCCTATATTATCTCTGATAATCTCATCAAATTTTTATCCCATGAGATTTATTATATACAATGTTATTTATTCTCATGAAATATTTTATTCTATGAAAACTCATCACAAATCTAGGAGGTGGAATTTAGAAATAAATGGTTTTTAAAAATTCATACAATATGATAGAAAGGTATTTTTTAGAAGTGTTCATGAGGAATCATGGAATTGAACCAAAATGGATCAGAGTAATCACGATTTGTGTCAATTATGATTCCATAAACATGATTTTAAATGGTTATATGATAGATAACATCACAGCTAAAATAGGATTATGGAAGGTGACCCACATTCCACCTACTTATTTCATTTTACCTAATGTTTTTTATATATCTTATAAATGGTAAGTGTGGATGGATTCATATATGGGGATAAGGATTTTCAATGCGGTATCCCCATTACTCACTTATTTATCTCGATTATTTACTTATTTTAAAGTTAAAATCCTCATGAATACTATATAATTATTAATATTATTGATTCTTTTACCAAATACTCAATCCAATGTGATAACTTTTACCAATTCGATATGCTTTTTTTCTCGGTCATCAAGATGGAATAAGAGATACCATCAGTAGTTTCTGTGGTATTATGATTGTGAAAAAACATAATAAGTCTTTGGGTATCCCAATATTCTTTAATTTCTATAAAATATAAGTATTCAATTTCATCCTAGATAATTTTTTTAAAAAAATTAGGCGATGTCCAAAAAAACTCTAGGACGAGAATGGAGGTTCTTTTTAAATTAGCGGCTCAAGAAGATCCATGTGATGTGATGTATATTTTCTTGTTAAAATAATTATATTTTTACTAACAAGATTCTTCCATTTATAAATTTTTCTGGGGTGATGATAATTTAAAAAAACAACATACACTGGATAGTCTGGAAGAATATTTTTGAGATTCTGTCTAGTTTTTCAATGGGTTTTAAAGAATCTAATTTTTTTATGAATTCCATCCATGATTTCAATCGTTGGAATTTATTATATGAATAATATGGGTTGTTCATGATGATTTTCAAATCCATTTATTTCCCCCATGATGTTTTTTTATCAACCAGTCTATAGCCTTGGCTGATATTTTTTTGGAGGAGTGTTTCGAGATCCAAATATTTACTGACCTATGAAAGTTTTTAGATAATTTCTAATGATTTTATGGTCAAATTATGTAGTTATTATTTGTTGATTAATTTTTGTTTTATGGAACAAACTTAAATCGAAAACATTGTTTGGATCATGCATAAATAGGGGATTTTATGGTTAATGACCATAGTTGATGGGATTTTCAGAAACATGGACTTTTTGTAATGAGAATAAATGAATGTCTATTTTAGCAGAAATATTGGCGAAACTAGAAGGACTAGACAAGATGTATTGGAAAATAAATAGTTTGGGTAGAAACTAATTTCACTCAAGATTAAGGAATATCCTTCACTAGGAGTTTTTAGAGGGTTTGTAATTTAGAGGCAACTTTTTAATTTAAAAATGCCTTTTAATGAAAATATTTTTTTTGGAAAATGTGTAGAGTTATCCTACACAACTATTCTCACACTTCCTGTTAGTACCTCTCTAATGAAATATTGTTCTGTCACTGTGGGACCACTATTGAAACTAAATTTCTAATGATATTCTATTGATATCGGGTTACTAGGATTTGGTTTTTGTGTTATGAACTTGACTATGATAAAAGAATAAGTCTTGAGGGTATGAATCATGTTGTAAAGGATTGGTTTAGATAACTTTATATAAAAACTATCACGGGGTTGACAAACATTTTGTGAATTATCTAGTCAAACCATATCAAATTTTTGTTTTAGTAAATCATGTATGATGATAGGGTATGCCTATCAATAAGGAAATATTTTGATTCTTAGTGGAGTGATGATGGAGTTCATCTCCACTATCTACTTCACCCCCCATCTATGTAGATACCTCCATCTCAGAGAATCTATAAAATTAAAACCATCACATCAGATCATGGATATAGTATTGTTGGACATACAGATGTTATCCATGATCAGGATGGATTATTAATATTATCTTGAAATTCCATTATTGTTTCATATAAATGTCCTTCTATGTACAAAGAAATGGAAATTTGGTACAGTGCGATGTTCTCCACATCTCATGGATGGAGTAATATTATTGTTTTATTGAATTGTAAAATTAATTTGAATGATATAGATAATGGTGAAGGTTTTTGTGATACATTAAAGGTTATTATTGATAATATCCTATCATTTTAACAATTTTTCTCTTCTTTATGTTTCTCAAATGTTAGGGGAAATGGGAATAATGTTGTTCCTTTCATGGATTCATTAAGAAGAATTTGGAGGTCTATGTGTTGTTTATTATTTCCCTCCAATGTTGTTTAATTTGTATTATTCCGATATTTATGATGAGGATTTTATTTTCAAAAATAACTATACAAATTAAACAAAATATTATATTTATAGAGATATAATTAAGATTAAATTATTATTTAATTTCACAATGACTCTGAAATAACAGAATAAAACTTTTATGATCCCATTCCATGTAATATTACTATTATTGATTTCTCTTGGATTAAATTTTTTTGAAATGATAAATATAATTGTACCATCATGAAAATTTATATTTATCCCCAGACACATTCTATGTACCCTATTCCACATTTAAATTTATAGAATAAATATGTAAACATTTATTCCTTCAATAAATAAATTTTATATGTCTGTATAATCAAATAATTACTTTGATGGTAAATATTTATTTAATTTATACGATCAATAAAACATGGATAATATTATTCCTGATTATTGTGAATAATATTTATTCTAATAAATAATTCATATATATTTTAATTGATATTAATGTATACACGTGGTGTATGACCCTCTATTATTCTCTCCTAATAAAATTAGGTTGGATTTCCGAATTTCAATGATTATTTTTTGGAAATAGGTCAGGGAACCCCAAAGAAAGTATTTAATGTCACCGTATTGACAACCACACACTAGAAATCACTATTTAATATAATGCATTTCTCATTATATCTCATCAATCAAGCTACATGTGTCACCAACCTATATGAATTATACATATTTCATTAACCCTTTGAAATAAACTCGTTAGTACCCCAGGGCTATGTAATTTAATTTGACAGATCAATTTCAATAAAAGGGTTGGAATATCAAATTCCATAAACAAAAAAGGGTTAAATTATTCTTCAATTAATTCATTAATTACATGACATTCTTGGAACACCAAATGTACCCTAGTTCATGCAGACATATAGAATTAGATTTTTTCATAGAACATCAAAGTACATGAGTCATGACATGAATTAACAATAATATTTTAGTATAAGGATCATCACACACTCTTTTAGATAGAAAATTCCTATGACATAAAATAATGTGGAATTAATATATCTGGGTGACTTAGCATAATCAAACATCTTAGAGATTACAAAGTGTGAACTTTGTGGAATAATGTCTCAAATCATTGCATGTATTCATACATGAAAGTCAAAATTTCAATGTGTTCCATCATATAATTTTATCCCACCATAGTCATATATTTAAAAATATCATCATGATATTTCAAGGTTGTTATCATAATGTTGAAATTATATGGGAGTTTAAATATGATAGATATTCTTAGACATCATTACATTACTTTCATGAAGAGCAATTAAAAATATGCAACATGATGTTTTTATTAATATTCAATTATTAAAAAATATATGTAATCTAAATTAGAAAAATTTGGTATCCGGGAACCAACTCAAACATCAACAATATGTAGTTGAAAAAATAATAGTGGCATAGGACCACCATTTTAACAAAATCAATAAAGGAAAGAAGAAAATGAATAATATTAGAGGTGGATTAGAAACAATTTAGGAAACCTATTGAACCAAAAAAGTGAATTTTCATTTGTTACATTAGGATGACAATTCAAATTCATGTGCTGATTAAAAAAGATATGTGGAATGATGTTTTTTTGTCATTGGTGAAAATCATTAGGGGTTATATTAGGGTAACATTATGAAATAATTTATCTATTTTAATAAAGAATCATATAATGATAAAATGATTTACATTTCATTATCCAATATATAGTATGTTTATTTGGGAATATTTGAAAAATAAGTTCATATAAATGATCACTGGAAAGTCTCATATAGACTTTTAGACACCTCATATATAACGATATCTATAAGATGTTTATGGAAATGTAAATCCATACCAACTAGGTACGTTTGAAAAATTGTTAAAATAAGAAACATAAACTTCAATCACAACGATGAATCAATTAAATTTATTTGAAATTCATTATATTTTATTTTGAATTAAATGTATAAATAATTTTTAAATTATTTTTAAAAAAATGAAAAATGTGTTTCCGAAAAAATTGATTGTATGTATACATACTAACCAATACCATTAAGCAAGGATGAACTCTATTTCTCATGAAGAAATGTCAATTTTTATGTCTATATTAATTTTTTTATGTGATTTGATACAAAAACATAATTATGTTCCCCTATATATATATTATCAATTTGAAATCTAAATTAACTTATATAATATAATATGTGTTATGGAAGGAGGCTCACTTGAATAAGTATGAAAAAATGTGTATAAAAATAAAAAACCAGGGTGAGGATCCTTTGTAAGTAAGATATAATAGTATTATTTATGATCTATAATAATTTTACATAAAATTTATAGAAATTTTCATATAGTTTTTATACAGTTTAGAGAAACTAATCATGATTTGATGTACGAGTAGAATAACTACTTTCATTATATTTAAAGATTCTATAATTATATGACCACATTAAAGGTGATGGATTTGGGGTGCCACCCCAATAATATTTTGCGAAAAAAAGTCACATGGGGATATAAAAAGTAAAATGAATGATGTGAGGGAATAAATATATTGATTAAAATAAATTAATATCGATTATTGTTTGATGTAATTGAATATTCAACCAGGAAAATGTAAAACAACTATCAATATCTTGATTAATGTTAAATTATGAACGTTTAAAGTTATTATGATTTATATCTAGTATTACACTCCAATATCCTTATTTTTAGGGGTACACTATATAATATCAATGGGAATATGCTTAAAAATAATAAAACAAAAAAATTATCACATGATTATGGGGACTCAAGTATCTCATGAGTCAAGCATAAAGTTGCATGTGCCCCTCGATGATCTCGAAGTTACCATATGTAAAATGATATTGGTTAAGGGTTTAATTGGACTATAATAACATTTACCAGAAGTTGTTGAAGTGATTAAAACAATATTATAAGGATATATAATAATGAAATACAAAACTAATGAAAAAATTAAATGAAGAAAACTGTAAATGTGTGTACCTTACAAGGAAGAGCCACTACAACCTTTTAATATTCATATAATGATTATGACAACGATATCTAATGTTGAAAAAAAGTATCCCACCTCTGTTGTCTACCCAAAGGTTGATGTGAATCATCCAAAATTTGTAAGTTATTAACCTTTTATTCTTGATGTGAACCTTCCTATATATGAAAATAAGAAAGATAAAATGTAGTGGCATTATATGTAGTATTACCCATGAATGAAAAAGAACACACAAACAATTCCCATCAAATGAAAATAATATATATATATAAACTCTTCGGATACTACTAGTTTTAGTCATTTTTTTATAACAAATGAGTAAACTACATGTAATTTTCAATAATTTAATGAATGAGAACTCCACTGTTACATTTCATCTCATGTAATGCCTTAATAAATGGTGCTTTTAATTATTTTAAATATTTAAAAATAACACCATGCATATTCAACAGCTCACATGATCAATGGTGGTAGTGTACATGAAATATTATTTCATGCATGTATCTTGATATTCCATGAACATGATATAGCCATTAATCAAATATTGGAAATAGATTTAGGGAATGTATCCTTCAATATCCAACTAATACTACAGCCTAATAGAAATTTTTTCATTTCACCTTATATTTTATCGTACAAAATAAATCATGAATCCATATCCAATAATACTTTTTATATCTTCCAAAAAATATTTAGAAAGATGTATATAACATCACCTTTTATCACATAATATGTGATAACTTGTGAACACCCATCCAAAATAATTTTGGATTGAATCTAAAACACATTTAGAGTTTATTTTTATGTTATACTCTATCCCATTTCTATGAAACACAATTTGTGACCCCAAAATACATTATTGTGTTGAAAATAAATTAAAATACATAAATCCACATGAAAAAAATGTGACTTATACCAATAGAAATTTAGTGATAGATAATATTTACGTCAGTAAAAATGAAAAATTTCAACGAATATTTATTTTTTTAATGTTTAATTTTTATTATAACATATTTTTACCAAATGAAATATATTTATCAATTAAATTTTAATACAAAAAAATAGTTTTACCAATAATTTAATTTCTTACATTTTCATATTATTGGAATTTTTTTTCTATAAATAAATATGTTATTAATATTCATTATTACAAACAATTATCTGAGTACATATATATTAATATTTATTATTTATTAAGGAATATATATTGTATATAATAGTAGTTTTAACTATTAATTTAGAATTTTTAAAAAATATTATATTTCCTTGAATGAAAATATAAATTGATTATAAGACCAATTTATATATTAATAAAAAAATTATGTTGTTTAAACTATAAAATTTTTAAACTATTTTGAACAATTTTAAAATTTTATTGAATAGATATAAATTCTATAATTTATTAAAAAAAAATTCAACTAAATTTTATCAAAATTTATTTTTTATAAAAAAATAAAAATAATAATATTGAAAAAATTAAATACAACCTATCAATAAAAGAAGAAAAAGAAATGAGTATCTTATTTTATAAACACATTGACTTCACAATTCATTTCATTGCTCACCACCCCTACACATGTGATCTCTACCTTCACTAACATACACATTCCAATTCAATTATACAAAGGAAAGGATCTACCTCCCATGGATTTCCTCTTGTATCATAGTTATCACTTCACTCATGTTTGTAGGAACCTTCTTCTCCTTTCAAGTGATGATATGTGGGGTCAGTCATTTATGGTGATTTCATTTAAGTTTATGTTTTATATGGATATTAATTTAAAATTTTTATTAAAAAAAATATTGAATTGACACTCATCTTCATTCATTCTTCCAATTATATTTTTTACTTTGTGGTATTTCGATTTTGGATTCAACAGGTTTCGATTTTCTTGTTCTGCATCCACGTTTCGGTGGAATGATTTTAAAAGCCATCATCATTAAGGGTTATTTCATATGTAATCTAATGTTTTACCATTTATTGTTAACAATGGTCATCATCATCCTATTGGAGTATTGATCTATCCATCATGATACAACAGAAACCTGAAGATTCTTCATGCTCATGCACTTTAGCATAAAATGGTGGTCATGTTAGTTCCCACTTTTGGGTTTCTATTCTTCAACATGATGAAATAGATTTTTAATGGGGATTTTATTGATATATTTTTTACTATAGATTATATTATTTTTATAAAATGTATAATAATTTAGATTATTCAGACCTAATGTATCGTGGTGTAGTTGTTCAGACTTTTCCTAATTGGTTTTCAATTAGTTTTCAAATTCATAGTTTTTATTTGTTATTTTGGATAGAATTCCATACATTGTATGGTCAATATTTTCATTTTTTCGTATATAATATTCTTCGTCAATGATGAAACGAAAAAATTATTATCAATGTGATTCTATGTTGTATTTTACTTCTCTTTATTTGAGGTAGTGGTTTGTACCATCACTGACCAAGAAAGTGTTATTTTTAGGAAGTTCCATGCAGAGATCTTGTTTGTAATCAGTGCAGAAATTTGTTATGATCTTATGGTGAAGATTATATAAAGTTGTTTATAAATTTATAATTTATAATTATTTTTATATGTTTTTTTAGGATAGAAGACTTTTTTAGGGTTCCCACTACAGCACTAAAAGTTGTCATTCATGAATATAATAATATTAAAGTGTTTGGATTAGCTGATTGGAACTCTTATTAGGTATTAAGATTTTCTACTTTAGTTTTAACCCCATAAAATAAATTGTATAAAATATTTAAATTGAATATCACACAGTGGTTTAATTAAATATTAATGAAATATGTTTTCTAGAATTTTTTCTCTAAATACAGTCATGTTATTTGCGTCTTCCATCAATAATTGTACACATAAATAATCTTTGAAATGTTTTCTATTTTATTCAATAATAGTAGGTATATATATCATTAAACTAGTGAAAACAAAAACTAACATCATTAGATTCAACTAACACACTACATTATCTAATTTTACATAATAATTCCCAGATTTTCTGTTTATTTTAGAGACCCTATTTTGTTTAAACTAAACCATTTCTAAATACATTTTTAGATGGATATATGATTTGATAGAGGATATACTTAAATATATTATTCTACCATTTTCATTAATATTTCCATATCAATAATATATACTTATCAGTACACACCATTTGTTTGTATGATAACATATTGAAATTAACAAACTATCATTCAGGTGATTTACATATATTTTTGGATGACTCATCCATGTAGAGTGTTCCCTAGACAACTTATATATGTTGTAATTTTATTTTACATACATGATGAATATAATTCTATGTGTGTTGATGTTTTGAATGTATTATTATAATATTTTGAGGCTATTAATGATATGCACAAGATTTTATGTAATAAGAATCTATGTCCAATAAATTCAATGCAGCAACACCGACACCATCTCATATTTCTCATTACAATTTCAATTTATGAAAATCATAATTAGTTTGTTTTACTATAATGTCTTTTAAATATTAATCTGATAACATATTGGAGATTATTATTATCTTTTAGTAAATGGTTTTTTAAAACACTAGATCCACTTCGACAAAAATATAATTAATAAGTTCTTATCAATCAGTACACGACTATTTTTTAAAAGAAATTACTTATTTACATTTATATAAATTATATTCAATATAATCACAAATTTAATTTTGAAATCATTTTTCTTGTTTAATTGTGTCATTCATATTACTCAAATAATAACATATGTTCATCCCAAGTAATCCATTTAAGGAAACACTCAAAACTCAGTGATTTATTCCATAAAAACTACATGTAGGAAAAAATTTTAATCAATTATAATATAATAAATTATTCATGTTCCATAGATACATGTAAACTAAAAAAACTTTTTTTTATTAATACGTAACAAATTTTATTATTCATGGTTTTATTTTTTAGTTCAACACCATAGTCATCTTCTCATATTATTGGTCCCGCATAAACATCATTAGTGACTACATATTCAAATCTAAAAATATATCATAAAAACCATATTGAGATTAGTATATGTGTTTAGGTATCTACTATCATCATATATTTTAATATTATTATATAAAATTAAAAATTAAAAATTATTTATTCTTCTATTTTATAATTATATCACATTAATATAACATCTTCTGAAAAATTTACTTGAACTGGTAATTGATACATGACGTTATGTTATGTCATGTAATTCAGTTTCGTTTTAGGAATACACAACTATTTATCAACAATTATTCACTAACTTCTTGTTGATATGTTTTTTTATTCCACTTAATTTATTAGTTTTAATCAATATTTTAATTTCAATAATTTTATCATAAATATTACCAACACCATTTGATTAATTTTTTAAGGAATAATTATTATAAATGTTATGACCTTTTGTTCAATGTGTTCCAAAGAGTTACACAAAATATTGTTTTTAATTATTTTTTCATGATTTGGAAGGAAAAAGTAGATTAATATCATTCTTATAATAAATGTTTTATTTTTAATAATACATTTTTCTTTTATGAATGTTGTTCCAAATATAAGAGTATGCATTAGTTTTTTAAAATATTTTTTAATTATTTAGTTTATTACAAGTATCATAAAATTATATGAGGATTGTAATGGGTGAAATATTTGTATGTTCTGTATGTCAATTTATTTGATGATAAATAAACTAAATTATAGCTTAGTCACCATTAGCTTCTTCAAGTAATCATAAAAAATATAAACAAAACTATGAAAGTTTGAAAGATATAAGACCCATGTATATGAAACATTTCCAATGAAATTGTGTGTATATTAACATCTCCAATGAACTATTACTGAATCCCATATTCCTTCTTAATCTAAAAATCATATCTTCACTATTGGTATACTTATCTCTAATTAAATGATGGAAACATTTATCTTTTTAGGGTTTTATCAAACATATTTCTCATTCTATTAATTAAAAAATGACTTATTTTATGATAATTTACATTAAATCAACTTCTGATTATCATCATGTAATTTTTATTAGTCAAATTATTGAAAACAATTTTCATTTTAGTTATAACAACACTAGGGAAAAAAAAATTACACTGATGTTGATTACCCTAAACTACAATAATATCAGTTATCAACTAAAAATTTTAATTTGTATTTTCAAATCACCCATTAATCAAATATGAATGGATATTTATTTTAATTCATATGAGTGTATATTGTGTTTTTTATATTTATTGTTTTTAATAGATTATTTAATTATGTCTTGGGTTGGAACTCAAGATGTTACATTTGTCTTTCATCTATAAAATGTTTAAAATGTGTTTTTTGTATCAATTTTTCCATTATGATGTCGAAATTTTATTTTATAACGATTTGAATATTTTATAAATGTTCTAGAATTATATCAATGTGGTAATTGATGGGAATTATTTTAAATAGATGAATTTTTTAAATAAAATACTCTTGATTTTATATTTTCATTTTTTGATGTAGTTACATTATTAGTGTAAATTAAAAAATTTAATTGTATTTTGATGTACTTTTATCATAGGATTGAAGGACCATAATCCTCACTGGTTCATGGAAAAAATACATTCCCAATTAATGGCATTGTTGCAGCATTACACAATAGTTCTCCTATTATATAATATCATCCAATTTCTAGGTCATTTTACCATGATTATGATTAGATATAAATCAATATTTACTAAATTGATCAATTCATACACACCTATCATCAATTATTTAATGATCCTGATCAAAAAATCTCTTGCCTGTAATGTGATGGATAATTTTTGAGGTGTAAAAAGTCAATGTTCATCTCTAAGATGAAACATATCTATTAATACAAAAAATAGTAATTTTTTCTAATAGTTGAGATCATTAATGAAATATTTTGATCTTTAATGAGAATAATGATGCAAGACTTCTAATTTAGTTCCTCATAATAGGGCACTGGACTTGAAAGCTACATATGGGATGACTTGTGTAATTCATTCTATTTAAGATGAATATATCTGCGCTATATGTCTTAATGGTAATTTTATTATTTACTTTGTATAAAAACAATACTGTTTCCATAAACAATTCATCAATTTTTCTAGTCAAACTAATTTGAACGGTTTGAAAACATACTTTCTTGTGTATTTTATAGGTTATTTTCAAAAAACACCGTTATTGTTTTTATAATAAAAAATTAGTTTCCCCTAGGTAAATGTAATCTATGGTGCTGATCACGGTTTTAAAATTTACATTATATTTGTTTGTTTTTAATTGAGTTCATTCAATTTTAAAAATTTAGACAATATTTCATTATAATTAACATTTCCTCTTCCTTTAATCATATGTTTTAATGGGTTTTTAGTTAACCATTTAGTTGGAATTTAAATAAAATAATTTGTCCTTAAATATTATAAATTCCAAAAACATTATTGTATTTTGGTAACTAGATCATGAGATATTGGGTTATAACATTGTCTTAAAGATAGTTATAGTTCAAATATCCAACCTTGTTTCCTATTAACTGTATTTTATATAGAAAAGAATTCAAAATTTTTGATTCTCTAAAAATAAATAAAAATATATTATTAAATATGTCCTATGTAATTTTGTTTTTTAATTTTATTTATAGCCTTATTTATATTTGGACATAAATACATTGGTGGTTTTATTAATCCAATTTTCTATGCGTGTGATGTTAACAATGAAAAGATAATGATGATGTTTTTACTTGATGTTGACTGAGGATGGTGGGATGCAGTTCCTACTTTGGTAGTGTATATCATGAATATCTACAGTGTTACATCACCAAGGGATGGTGATACATTATGTTTATCATTTGAGAACATATGTTTTCAAAAATATATTGATGCCTCATTACTATTTTAGTAATCTCACCCACCTCCTTCATCCCCAAGTCCCTTTCTAATTCAATGGTTATAAATAAAAATTTGAAACCTTGTTTCAATGAAATAAAAAATTCTGTGATAATGGTCTAGTTGAATGTAGATAAGAACTAAAATAATATTGATGTATCAACATTCATTGTTCCAAAAATGATATATCTATGTATTCATTTTCCCTATAATGCTTCTTGGGTTGTTCCTAATTCAACATATAAATAATTTAATGATCATAACCAACCATCACATTCCTATATTAATAATGTTAATGATGTTATGAAATCTAGACTTTTTAATTGATGAAGATATGATATTTTTAATTTTCGTATCATGTTTCACAAGGTGTAGTGACGGTGCCCATATTTCATTGGGCTAGCCGGTTTATGGTTCAATCATTTGATGATTTCTTATCCTGTTATACAATATATCTGGTTGGTTGACTGTTTTCAATCATATATTCATAATTATTTTATTGCAATTGGACAGTTAATTTATACTATTGTTCGTAAACAGATTTTGTTTCCAATTTACAAGTACATTCCCTTTGGGAAGGTACATTCTTTTCAAAAAATTAATATATAAATTTTCAAAACAAAATTTAATATATTTTATGCCTCAATTTTTTTTTTGATTTTTTCATAGGGACCCCTTATACCTATATCAAAAAATACACTTATTATTCAACTTCTATCAAAACCCATGAAAGGAATTTGATAACTATATAATTAATTATGGAGATGATTTAACCATCTCAAATTTAACAGCAAGACTCCACAATTTCAAGGATGGAACTCTAATAATGATTCTTTATGATTATTTCAGGTCACATAGATTATATTCTCTTAAAAAAATAATGGAGCTAATCATTCATGTGCCCATTCCCCTATTATAATAGAAATAATTTAATATATTTAATTATTTTTTTATTTTAAGTAGTAAAAAATATTATTTGATGATATTTACCCATACTTTTGTGTTATAATTTTTTGAATCATTTATGTATTGAGTATGTTTAGCTAATTCTAGAAACATGCGTCTATTATAAAAGATTTCATGTGTCCTACCAGTGTGGGCCTACATTAGATGATCTCCACCATTATAACAGTGATGATTTAGTTGGGGATATGCATGTGTGGACCTATCCACCAGTGTGTAGAATGAATGTGATAGTTAAAGCATGATTAAAATATACTTTGGATGATGGTTGATGATGTATCTTGTATAGTCTCTTTTAATTTGAACTTTTTTGACCATATTTGCAATGTACATTCATATGGATAATTTTTTTTAAATTATGCATGAATATTTTTTTCCAAATAGCCACATTATGTTTTTTACATAATATAATTTTATAATTATTATTTAATAATGTGATAAATATATTATATATTATTTATTTAAAAAAATACAATAATATATTAGTGACATAAATTGGAATTCTAGAAAATGTATTTCATTGAAATTATAATTTAAAAACAGATATTACTTATTGATGTTTCTTATAATAGCAGGAAAAATAATATTTTTTAATAATATTATCGATGGAGATAAATGTTAGTGATAATAATATCGATAGATAAATCTATTGATAATGATTATAAAAAACAAATATGTTATGTTTCACTATTATTATAATTCCAATATAACAATTTTATATATTGAAATAACTTTTAGAGATAGAGTTTTTACAAACACTTTTGGGACATGAATTTTTTTTGTAAAAAAATCTTTAACAATATAAAATAATCATTTACCAATATAAACACCCATACTGAAAAGGGAAAATTGTTTTTAGTGCCAAATTTTCAAACTAATAGCATCCTCTAGAAATATTTCTATGCAACTAATGATATAATGGGATATGGAATGATATTGATCAGACACATGTATCTGTATAACAATCTCCACCAACCTAAATCATATGGAAATGGTAAATCTCATATTTTTCCTTTTTCCTATATGTATTTCCCATAAGTCACAAAGCATGTCATCCCCATATAGCCAACTCATCTGATCTTGATTATCATAGTATAAACAAATCTTATTAATGAATACTCCACACGAAACTTATCCTTATGAATAATAACATCACATGTCTATTTTCATTATTGATATAAAATATATAAGTATCTTTGAAAACTCTAAAAATCCAGTTCAATCATTTTCCCTGATTTCATACCCATCATATGAGAGGAAAAATCACATATTTGGGAAGATATGACCAATGAAATGAATAAAAACATACTCAACCATCCCCTATATTGGATATGTCAACATCTAGAGTCATGAAAGAATTATTTCAAAGCATGTTAGTTTTAATTCTAGGTATCCTTCATAACATAAGTATTTGGGACTCAAATATAATAAATACACCCCCAATATAACGAATACTTCAATATGAATCACAACATGGTATACATTGTGGGTCATCCAGCACACATTGAGATTCATATTATTCACCTTGTGAATCATGAAAATATGTTGAATCATTATACATGAATAATACCCATGATAAAATTAACTTTTAATTAGAACCTATACTGTTCCATGCTGATCATTGATTTGGGATAAACTCATGTTTATACATTGAGATGTAAATTTTCATTTGACTTCATGAAATGTGTATCTATATATACCATTATGTAAATATGGTGAAATAATGATAAAATTGATTTTTGGTCAAATATGATAAATTTTAACCATCTTATACTCGTTAAGAATAAATAGAAAACATAAAAAAATAACAAGTTTAAAATACCACATATATATATAACTTCTATATCATCATTATGTTTTCTAGACTTCCATGGGATTTTAACTCATTAGATCGTATATAATTCACATCAAATCAATATGTGACCATAAGATAAACCCCACCCCCCCTCCCCGCTAAAAACTTTAGTGCAGATTATATAAAAATTAATGAAGATGTTATAATGGTGATATTTAAGATTAATATTACTAAACGTTCAAAATATTGACCATATTAAAACACCATAACCTACATCATCAAATTCAATTATGTGAAGTTATATTATCTTAGTAGGACTCTTTCTGTGCTCATTATTATCATCATTGGGACCCTATTACAGTAAAAAATTTCTTTGAAATATATGAATTTCTTACATTATTGTTTACTAGTAACTCCTAATTCTCTTATGGTATTAAATTATCTATATTTTAGTATGTGTAACTCTTTATTTTTTCAAATTGAATTTATTTATGTAAAAACATACACCCACTAGTCTATTGGACATTATATTATTTTCATAATACCATGATAAAATGAAAACCGCTTTTAGTTAAGAAATAAAATTAATATCTGTTTATTACGAATATATAATAAAAGAACTCTTGAATTAATATCATTGATGTTATTTTATGTTTTTGGAAAATATTATTTTGAAAATATTATGTTGATAAAATAAACCAAAGAATGGTGGTGGGAAGATATTACATTATATCAAAACAAATAATTATGTAAACATTTTATCCTATATACACACTTTTTTCATATTGTATTCTTGAAATATTTTATAGAAATTAATGAATTATAAACCATGAATATATTTTAATAATTAAAAATGTTATCATAATAACTCTTTGATATAAAACATGTAATATTATCACATAAGTGTATATGAGCTGAATAAAAAAATCTTTTACTTAGAAGAATTTGGTTTTGATAAAATATTCAACATTCAAATCCTTGATGTAGTAAATACTTACAACATCTCAATAATATAATCTACAAGACCAATAAATTAGTTCTTATATATTGAAATCATGTATATATGAAACACTATATAAAATATACATTCAGTAACACATACCAATAAAAATCGGTGAATTTATTTCTACAACAACAATATTTCACAAGGAATTTCAAGGGAGTTTCATAAACTCCTTTAGATATATCTTGTATAATCCAATAATATTTATTTTTCAGTATTTTTTCTTAATAATATTATCTTTCAATGTCCTTAGTTGGATTCTTGAAAAACCATTGGTGAACTTTTAAACTTATTTTTCTTCATTATGTATGAGATGTAACCTACTTCTAAAGTCTGTACCATAATTTATAACCTAGAAACCATATACCTTGTCTATATATATATTCTCAACCTTGATGAAATAATGTAAATTTACATTGAATTGAATCATATTGTTTAATCATTTCAATAGATGAAAATATGATAAATTTATTATCCAGAACAAGCCATTAGGGAAAATTTTAATCTCTTTAATTAATTTATCATATTCAATCATATTGAATAATATTATACATAACAAATCAGATTGAATAGAGACTATGATTCCTCTAGTCATTCATCATCTGATGCCTATGAAAGATAAAATCAATCACTCTATGATTTATAATAATCTATATTCAATTGATGAATAACTTCAACAATTAGTTAATATAGAAGGAACCAATCTGACACATATAACTGTCTTTATGATTTTTTTTGTAAATTATCAATATATCTTAATAGTTTTTTTTGTTACAATTATTAGGATTACATTACATAAATTCATTACTTATTATGAATTTATAAAAAAGTTTTGTTTGACGATGTTGCTATTATTTATCTATAATAAGAAATTTTATCAGATATGTTTCATGTTTGATAAACATTATATAAGGACTTATATATAGTCGGCTCCCACTAAAATGATGACCCCATTTATTTATTCTTGATATCAATTATGTGGGGAGATCCATATTTCACCATGAATTTATCTTGGATGTTTATGTAAATAAGACATTATTTTTTTATGTAAGGTATCATCTCAATTAAAATAATTGTGAATTATGGATTGTTGAGAAAACAACATTTTTCCCAATCTATCATATAGATATGCTCAACTCTATTCCATGAGTATAAAAACCATTAGATCCTTTACATTAATGTAACCCAAATAAAAATATAATAATAATCCAAAAATAGAAAATCATGTGAATGTAATTTTAATATCAATAACATTGTCAAGAAAATGTAAATACACTTATAATATTATTCCCATAAACTATATATTCCATGGTTACTTGTTCTAATTTTTCAAATTCTTGGTTTGATGACTATGCTCATGACAAGTGATTCATTGGATGTAATATTAATCTTATTATTTGAAAGTGATTTTAATATCACCATCTTATTATAGGTTATTCACAATAATGTATGAATTACCATTGAAATTTATTTTGGAATCCTACTCCCTCTACCAAATCAATATGTTCAAAAAATATTGATTTTTTACCCATATGTTTGTATTAATCACACAAAAATAAGTGCCAAAAAGATCAGTACATATCTAGATGAATCATATTCATATGGTAAATGAACCCTTCATACAAGTACACATAATTATATTAGATTTACAATATCCACATGTGTAAGCCCAGATCAACAAATATCAAATGCCATTCAAATTACTATACAATCTATAAGATTCTATGAAACTGGGTTGTCTAACATCATGTACCTCTGATCAGAGATACATTGCCCTATAGATAATCAAATTTCTCATAACTCTAAAACCCAATATGCACAAACTATATGAAGATACTAAATTAAAAATTATAACATAAATTGAAAACCAATGTTTTAATGGAGATGAAAAACTAAATTCATTATATAGTAAGTACAATCATGTAATTAAAAGAACAATCCTAGATATAGTTTGATATTCTAAAATAAGTCATAAAAAATATTCAATGTTCATAAAAAATTACTAAACGTGAATATAAATTGGTATAACCTTTGAATAAATGATAAATTTAAAAATGTAAAAATGATATAAACATTTCTGAACTCATAACTAAAATATGACTATAAATATTATATAATTTAATATATAACAATATAGAAATGACATACTTTTTAATATATAAATTTTATATTCTTGTCAATATGATGTATTTCATATATATCATTATATAAAATTTCCATTTTAAATATTTGATATTAATTGATTTATAAACTATATACAACCAAACATCTATTATTTAAAAATTTAATTAAATACAAATATCATATATATATAATCATTATTTATTTGTTGATCATATCCATCATCAAAATAGTCTTGATGTGGGTTAAATCATTTCCAAAAATATGGAATCCTTTTATTTTGAACAAATGAAAGCAATTAATTACATAGAAGTCATAATTTAAATGTAAACTGTTAATAGTATTATGTTATTTCATAATTTATAACACATTATAAATTATAAAATAAAATTTATAATAACAATTTACTTATACACCAGAATTCATTCCATGTAATTTTGGTATATTGTACTTCAAATATAAACATTTAATATTTGGGAAAATGAATGTTTCATAATCATTTATTTAATGAATTATAAACTTATTAAATGTATTTTATTTAATTTTAAACCCATTATAAATTTAATATGCCAAAAATTACATTTCTAATGATTTATAAAAAATTTCTACTCCATTAAACCATTTCATTATTTAATAATAATTTTTAAAAACATATCTCATACACATACACGTAAAGGTATTTCTACACGAGGTTAAACACTTTTACCTTTACATATGACTTTTGTAACCTCCATATAAAGGTAAAAAAATGGGTACCATTATACGGTGTGGAAAAATATATTATCTCTTTAAAAAGATTCCATTTACCCTTATCTATCCAATAAATTAATTTTCAATGTAATGTTAGCTCATAATAACATTCACATAAGTTATAATATTACCTTTATAAATCCTTTGAAAAAACATGTTTACCCTTACATGAACCCCAATACAATGAGGCAATCCATGGATTACCATTACGTGACAACTCAGGTATGGGTAATTCCATATATACCCTTAACAAACTCATATGTTTAAGAGTCTACCTTGGTAACATTTATTTTTAAAGGTAAATATACCTCTTAAACAGACAAAACACCTTTACACATAATGGTAGATTTAGGTAACGCTTACATAGGATGATCTATATAAGGATAAGGCATGATAAAATATATGTAGATCAATTTATATAAGGGAAAAACCATAGTTTCCCTTTTTCATCTCACCTAAATAACGGTATGGATCTGGTTCCCTTTACACTACCCAAATGTGTAAGTATTATCCCATTTAAAAGTGAAATTCCAAAATGTAAAGTAGATCTCTATTTTCTGTTTTCTACTTCATTTCATCACATGATTTAATAAATCTAAATCATGGGATCCTTAGATACTAATGAATGGGTTTGATATTCTAATATCATTTATTATAAGTAACATGATTTATTAAATCTCTAATAAATGATCTCCATGCATGAAATATGAGACTTATGTAAAACTGAAATGAAGAAATACTGAAAATATGTGTACACCACATTTTAGAACCAATAAATATGTTTTATCTTAATCTGATAGGGATTATAAAGAACACAAATGTTTAAAAAAACTCTAAAAAATGTTCAAAAGTTAGGTATACAATTACATACATATAACTGTAGGGGAAACAAATGATCTAACCAAAACAATACATTGTATAATATAAATAATCAAAATTATCATTAGTTGATACCTTTTCCCCATCAATTCCACCAATACATTTATTAAAATTAAAGTTTCATATGGAAACAACATTAAATTTTATAAATATGACCTACAATATATTTTAGGAACATATTTTTTAAGATTTCATTACATACATGATTGGTCTTGATAGTATCAATGAATTTATCATTCATTAATTATGAAGAATCTAAATTGTGATTGTATAAATGAGTCAGATTTTCTTTAGTTTTTTTATCAATAATTGATAAATTTAGTTAATGATTTTAATATATATTAATTATTTTTACAGATTTATATATCAATACTATAAAAATAGAAAACCTAACAAAGATAAATATGGAATCATTAATCCTTCAATTATATCTAGGGGAAAAATTAATAAATAAGAACATGAAAACAATAGATAAACATGTAACAACATTAAAAATGAAAATAAAAAATGATAGGCTCATCATGATTCATAAAATATAGTGGTAAAACTCTACAATATAATAATATAAATTATTATATTATTTTTTCATTACTTATTGAATTCTATTTTTTAAAGATAAATTTATTTTCAATACAGTCAGTTTGAATACACTTATGGTTTTTTCTCTGGACTCAATTTATATAAATCTAAGAAATTTACCACACATGATATTGAATATGAAATTTTAATGCACTATATTAATCATTTTATAGATAAACATTAAATTATAATTTCTATATTATGTATTATTGATAAACTTGTTATGATAAAAATAGCTTTAAATATCGACAAATCATGGGTTGGGGATGGTGGATGAGAAAAATAATCTTATATATTTTTAAACATGGATAATAATTACTATATATATAATAATATTTTACTACAAAAACAAATTATTTATTTTCATAACTCTTCTATATTGTCCAAAAAATAAAAAAAACGATTCTAGATATTACAATTATAAATTTATGAAATAGAATATATGCCACCCATTAATTGTCATCCTCATAGTGGTTTTGATAATATTATCTATACTATCATATAAATATTTACTAATATTTTGTTTGTATCTATTATTCAAGTACTAATATGATTTTAAAAAATATATATATTCTAAAGAAGAAATAGATTTATCTTTAAATTAATGGGCACATTACATGATATTTAAATGTTTGAAAATTCATTAATAGGTGATTTAAAATATTTTATTTATTTATTTGTTATTTCAATATCATGATGCATTGATCTAAATTTGAATTTTTTTATCACCTTCAAATTATTAATAAAGAAAAAATTCACATTAAATGGGTGAAAATGAAGAAAAAGTATTTTTGCTGTCATTTATATATTATTGAATAATCCATTGGAAATTTTTTTTAGGAATTTACTGTGCATGAATTTGATGCTCAGATTGATTAGTATGATCCAAACAATATTTTGAAATTTATTTTTTTAATTACATATCACAATTCAAGGGGTAAAAATCAAAGAAGAAAACCTCATGTTGACAACAAATTATATGAAAATGATCTTATTTTCATTTTTTATCTATAGGAATCAACAAAGTATCAATATGATGCATGCATTTATTAGTGTGATCAAAAGTACAATTTCACATTAGAATTTGAAGGATATTGGCGTAGTTGCAGAATATTTTGGGTCAATAGTCATTGGGTTTTTTTGTATTCGATGGATAATTTTCCAATTGTTCATGATGTAATCATCATGACCATTGAAATTTGTCGATAAAATAATAAATTAAACATACTATAACTCTGATATGATTTTTTTCAAGTAAAATTTATATTTAATTAACAATAGTTCTCAATAATGAATACCTCATCTTAGAATCATTCGTTAATGACATTTTTTATCATCAATAAGGCCTGTTTGGATTATAAATCATGTGTAGGGAAGACCAAAGGTATATCTCCTTTTTTTTGATCCACACATAGTACATTGATATATGAACAATGCTAATATTCTACTAGGTTGTAGCACGAATGGTCATTCATATTATGTTATTATTTTTGATCACTTTAATATTCAACATGCTTGATGGAGTTATTCTCATTAATGAGAATATTAGAATGAGGTATCTCGATAAAATTCCATTATGCACAAAAATTATCAATATTTAATTAAACATACATAATAAAAAAATAATCTATTTGTAAAGTGAGAGTTTAGGATTAAAAAACTACATAATTCCACAAAAACCATAACAAAATATAATAAATCATATATTAAATCATGAAATAAAATAATAATGATATTATTGTTTTAATGGTGGTTGAATACTATCTCGAAGATAAATATTATTTTATCTGCTTGGAAATTAATATTTATAATGAAACAAAATCCTAATATTCTCATCTTCCAATACATTAATAGATTACCCAGAAAAATATGTATAAACAAGTAAATATTTCATTCACAGTCAGGTTAATATAACTATTTATTAAATGTTAAATAAATTAAATAAATTAGTATATTATATATCCACATAATTGAAAATTTTCCTTCTAAATGAATATTTATTTAATTTATACAATAATTAAATCCTAAAAAGATTATTCCTCACTTCTCTGGATAATATTTTTTCATATAATTAAATCTGAAAAAAATATAATCGAGAGGAAAGAAAACACTACGTTTGTAACTATCTATGATATTTTCTCCTTGGCCTTTGGGGATCATTATTGTAGTACAAGAGTACTATATTGTTTTGGGTTAATACCCACGAAAAATAATTTAAATTCACAATGTATATAACCACATATGAGAACTCATTGTGTAATAAAATCTCATTGTCTCAATATCTTATCGTGATTTTTTCAAATTTTTTTCATCAACCCATATTATTTATATGTCTTTCATTGACTATCTTAAATAAACTCATCATTACACATGGATATAGGATTTAATGAATAATTTTTGTTTCTATTAGAGAGCTCATATATCAACATACATAAATAGGGAAGAGAAATATACATCCATGAATTTTACATTAATATCATGTCATTTGAAATTTTCCCAATATACACTACTTCCCATGAACATATGGGGTCATGGTTTGGGACATAAAATCAATGTTTGAATGTAATCACATGCATTATTAATAATTTTACATTCCATGTACCGTTAAAAAACATGAAAATAGGAATATCTAACATAATCATGTATATATTCTATTGATAGGTCTATTGATGTAATCCACCGACATGGAGAAACAAATTGAAAACATTATTTGTTGATGACTCGTCTGATTATGAGTACTCACACCTTACATCCTACGAACTATGTTCCCTATAATAAAATTTCTATAACATCATAGAACTATGTTGAATAATATATTTGTAAAATTTCATGGTTACCATCGTCGATGTGAACTACTATGACCTTATCAATATGATAGATACACTAGAAAATTATTATATTAATTTCATAGAGAACATTAAACAACATGTTACAGGATGTTCTATTGCTATTAAAATCATTGAATATCCGTGTAAAACAAATTAAAAAAGGTGGTTGTAGAACACCAACTACCAAAATATATTTCTCAAAATGAAATATCACACATCAAATTGTCAAAACCAAGAAGGTAAGATCAAATTGTTGTGAAAAAATAAGAACATTACAGTTGATTCATTTCGATTTGTAGAAATCAGTCATGCAGAAAAGTGATATAAAAATTTCTCCATATAATGAAAAATTGAATTTCCAATGGATAAAACTTATTAATAAAATAATAATCTCCAGCATTGTGGAAAAAACATATCAAATATGTTTTGATGGTTCAAAAAATTTGTTAAATTATCATTTTTTCATTTTTTATTTGTACCAATAAAACACATATCATTCCCATGACATCATTTCGGGATATGGCCAAAATTATAATTTGATATTTATAATATTTTTAAAGTTTTAGGTCATCTGAAATAGTTCAAAACTATAAAATAGGTTCATATTACTGAAAAAGCACATAAAGAATAACCTAAAATCATTTATTATCATTAAAAATTAAGTACACATCAATCTGAAAACCGTATTTCATATTATGCTCTAATGTAACATATAACATTTCTATTTATATTAAAATAAAATTTCATCTGTAAAGAGGTCAAAACCCAGAGGACGAGTTATTATTGATGTAATAACATTATAAAAAGTTCTTAGAAACATTTTTGAAGATTTAGAATCATGCATACATCAATCTGATCCAAAAATTATCAGGTATAATGGAATATATGATTCCAAATTGTAAACACTTATTAATTAATGAAAAATAACTTGGGTAGTCCTTATAAAAATGAAAAAAAAAATCATGGATTTCCATTAAATCTTTGGAAACCATCTAATTAATTCATTAGCTGTAGGATTCTATCAAATATAAATTTGATACCCATATTGGTCAGCATGATAAAATGTTTAATTTTTGTTTCTCAATTTTCATATAGTAGGAAAAAAACATATAGGGGTCAAAAGTAAAAAAATGAATTCATATTTCAATGTAAAAATTTGTAAATTATCATTGAGACATTTTTTACTTATAGGAATATACGATGTTTCAATTTGATTTTCAGATTTCTTAGTATGATCAAAAATATAATATCACTTTTATATTTTAATTAAAATTACATATCTACCATCAAGTTTTTGAACCCATTAAAATGTCTGTTGATTCACATGATTATTTATGAAAATTATAATCATGGAAGTTTTTATCAATCAGAATCAATCAAGAATCAATATTACTTACTGGAAATTAATTTTTTTTATTTCTATACACTTTTAAGGTAATGTTAGAACCCAATCAAGAATCAATATGAATATTTGATTTCTTAGTATGATCTAATGTACAATTTTATTATTTTATTTTTATGAAAATTTAATATCACCTGTTAAGGGGTCTAAACGATTATGATGAGTTTAGATTATTTTATAAAATTAGGATAATGATCCTTCCATCATTAATGATTTATTTGAATAAATCAAGAATCATTATGATGATTTTTTTTCTCAATAGGATCCAAAGAACAATTTCACCATTGATTTTTTTTAAATGACAAATAACATGTTAATGATACAAAACCAAATTAAATGAAACAAAATTTGTGTAAAAACATTGTAGAATGATCTTATAATCATTTTCATCTATGAATCATCCATGCAACAATTTAATGTATTAATTTACTAGTGTGATGAATAATAAGATTTGATATTGTAAACGATTATTAATAAATGGAATATCACTTGTATAGGGGTAAAAACATTACAAATGGGTTCAAATTAGTGAAAAAAGGCATGATAAAGTGATATTTTATTGAAAATTTTCTATTAAATTATATGCTAAAATTCCCTCCTCCAATTTTAAAACCAGTATAAAATTCATATTTTGTGTCATCTTGTGTTTCCAAGGAATGAATTATAATTTAGAATAATTCATGGTTTTAATAAAATGTTCAACCTCTATGAAATAATTTGGGAAATAATTCTTTACATTAAATAGTTTTAATCTGGGTATTTCAGTTTTTATGAATAAATTGATGTTGGATAAAAACATTCAATTTTGAATAGAAAATTATTAAATTAACTATGTTTTTAATTGATGAGAAGAAATTAATAGTGTTTTTGAAAACCTGGGTTAATTATGGATATCAATAAAATTTCACATTGAATTATAAATTCTTGAACTTATAATCAATATATGGTAACGAACATTTTAAAATGTAATTGATTTATGAAAAAAAATCGATCATTTTATTCTTTTTTAATATTTTTTTGATTGTGAAAACATCTCATTTTATCAACTTATTATTCCAATATAGACCATGGGTGATGGTTTGGAAAAGGTACCATGTTTTCATCCCATCAAATCCAATATACCATAATCCTCTATACAAAATCAATAAGAACTTCCCCACTACAATATACTACACCTCCTTTTTCAACAAAACACATAAATCATTTCTAACCTACAATTGGATTTTTCATTCAACCTACCATGACTGAGATAACCTATATTTGATGAAGGTTAACTTCATTATATCATTTTTTAATGATAATCATACTATCATAGGGAATATACGATCTAACATAACATCGCCCGAGCTCATCTAGTCGAAGATGAAACTTCTCATGATATTTGGGATGAAATATGAATATGAGAAGATATTGGTACAGAGGATTAATAAAAATGTGACTAAAATAGATCCACATAGATTTAGGATTTGTATAACCAATTGATAAATTGATAATATCTAACCAAAGAGTGCTATGAATCGAGGAAGACCAAGGACGATGGAAGGTCGACTGAGAATTTGAGGGTTGTCAAGTTGGATATTCACGGTCGATAAGTTCTCAGAGTGTAATAACAGTGAATACAATTGAATACTGCTCTACTATTTATAATTTAAATCTATTAGTCAAATTTAATTTTTCATTTAATCCATATTAGGATTGTTTTTTCAGACCAGATGATATATAATATGTGTGAGATCATGAATATGTCATTCATGCTAATTGTTTGATTGAATGAGATTATGCTGAACGTTGAAATTTTTATTCATAAACATGTTTTTTATGTGTTTCAATTGATTTATTTGGATATCAATAACAAGAATATAAGGTTGGGGTCCAATAGGATACCAGATGCACTACATGGATGTTCAAAGGACGATATAGGAAACATATTTGAGAATATTTATAGACAATTAGAACCATGTAAAACATGAATTTCATGTCCTAGATTTCCCCTACTATAGTACGGATCCATTTATATACTAGATTTACATGTTTTAATTCCAATTGAATCATGTAAGCAGATCTAAATCAGATACTTTATTATCATTAAGTATCCAGGACCTCACCATGTCACACCCAGGACATCCCTCCCAGCACCCATCACACTCAGGATCAAAAAAACTATTACTGAGGAAATACATCCATTTGGGTATAATAATTATTTTGTGATAACATATTTTGAGAATATCTAATTATAAAGAAGCATATGACCAAATAGAATGAAATAAATTGAGACATGAGATTTAACCTGAAGAAACCCTTCAATTCAGAGGATTTAAATACCATAGTGAGATATGAAAAATACAATATGAAATAGATATTATAAAACAATGTAATACAAAATCATGAATTAAATTTATAGTTTATAGAAAATTATGTGATAAATTGTACTATGATATGCCTCTTTCATATCATTTAATATCATCTTGTGATAAGACTTACCCTTTAGTGATCAAACCTAAAAACGTGGAGTTTCTAAAAAACCAAAAATAAGTCATTGTGTGACCCAATTCTCACCAATACTTGCTTCCCCATTCTCCAAAATTTATTCCATCCACATATCAAATTGAATCATATTTCTAGAATATGTCACCTTATGTATACTACCCATGTTTTCTCTTTTATAGTCTTGTGAAGGCCTCCAAAATCTCTCATGTGTTGGGTTAAAAATTCAAAAAAGTACAGATAAAAATTTTCACTACTTTTATCCTATAATGGTAACAATAAATGATCCTAATTTAAAAATTAAGACATTTTCAATAATTATATAACACCAAAACCTGAACCTCATAAATAGTTCCATTCATCCCATTATAGAAGGATAAATTATCCAATAAACTCGATTGGAAATAAAATCGGTTAATATTGCACAAACTATCACTCTCTTCATGTCAGGACCCCCTACCCCAAATGATTACACCTCCTAGTATAATAATGAGATACGAAATATAGTGAATACCCATGTCCCACAACCATTAGGCCTGGGGTTAGGGACCAGAACATAAGGAATAATAATTATATATATGTGTTGAATTGCCCTCTAAGTGAACATACATAAGAAATAGATCAGGCTTTTACATCAATCAACAACATTCGACACATATAAAATAAATCTCATTTTATAAGTTGAAATTTAATATAGTAATAAAACCAATAAAATGTAACTAAATAACCAAAAACATAAATATGGAAATGACTTTGAATCCTAAAAATATCAGGGTGGACTATGAGCCAGTAATATTTACCATTATCTACAACATACACCTACTTACCTAAAAATATGATTGTTTTGGAGATCAGGTTAGATACTACTATCACTTTGTTTTTTAGATGTTGTTTGGGCTTTGAGGTAACTTTCATATTGACATAATTTTTACATGAACATTTTTTTTTGTTTTTTATTATTTTTTAACTTTACAAGATATCAATTTGGATTTCTCTTATATATATAATCTTGTATTGATTGGTATATCTAACTTATCTCTTTTTTATGCATGTTCTCTTATAGAATAATTCCACCCATCTATATTTTTATTATACCAACAGTGATATTCACCTACCTATACCCTACTCGATATGGGACATAGGTAGTCACCATATCTTATCGATCTATTTCGACCAAGGATCAGTATTCTTTCAAGAGAGGGGTCATGAATCAGTGGTATCAAAGAGGCTAATTTCTCCCATTTAATGAATATTATACCATTGTTTCTAGTCTCAAACTCAGTTCTTACAAGAGGTAGGACTTAGGTAACCACCATCTCTCTTCCCTTAATGGCAGCCTTACAGGGGTACACTTTGTGGGATTGGGTTGTGACAGAGAAAAAATATATGAAATCACACTTTTAACCACTCATATAGAAAAGATGTATCTCCTTGAAAAATAAACCCAAACATTGACGTATTAATCGTATATTTGTTTTTACTTCCCTTTTAAATATGAATGGAACCAACACTTATCTCTCCCGTAAAATTGATTTCCATATAAGAAAGATTACCATGATAAACTAATTGATCCATGTTACCAACATACTTTGAGAAGTAAGTAACTCTCATCACATCTCCATAAACATTGATTTTAATTTCATGATCACTAGTCACACTCCCCCTCCAAAAATAATTAGGTGTAATACGAGAAACTCCCAACCTAACATTCTATGAATTCTAAAGATGTTTAATCCTAGTTGATGTACATTGACTCATACATGTCAATCCTCTATGCCATAAATATTGTGAAGTGTTCTTCCCAATTATATTTTCACTTCACATCACACCTTTTAATCTTCCATGTAATGTGTTTCATCCATTATTCCCCATACAAATTCCATAAATCCTCTAAAAATATATATATATTCCATTACTAGATTTACACCTTAATCCATCATTTTCAATAGTATATGAAGAAAAATATTTATGGTGTATACAAAGAATATGTCACAAATCTATCATCATTATCATATAACTTAAATTTATAATGATACAAATATATCTAACACCAATGAATGAAGTAGAATATATATTTTCCATTTTTAATATATCCAATTTTTATTCATCATATGATGAAAATAATTCAATCATTGGTGTAATATGGTTCGACACTACGGAATCAATCAAATATTTTTTTGTAAACATCTAGACTATGAAAATCAATGTGAACAAAAATTAAATCATTGTCCTCCTTAATATGACTTATTTTAGTGTCCCCAAAATCATGTTCATGTGTCTTATTTCATTCCATAAAATTGTTTAAATCATATATTTTTTTTTACTAATGAACATCCTTATCACAAAATAATAACTTGACGTTTCTTCGTGTCTTCAACTAACCTCACATTTTACCTTTTTTATATTTCATATATAAAAGACATATATTACCGAAATAATCAACATTGTTGGTGTTTTGATGAATATAATTCATAAAAAATGATGAAATCACATCATACATCTTGACAGTTTTATTCAAAAAAATTCAATTGTGGTGATTATATTTTCATATGAATCTTATGATGAATCCAATGGAATAAAATATTTTTATCTTCCATTTAAATAGTTACTGTGTTACCATTATTTTAAATATTTAACACCAAAAAATAAGGATCATTTATAATTTTATTGAATTAATCGAGATGGTTACCTAAATCTAAATTCACTAACATTCAAAAACAATACAATCATTTTAAAAAATAAATGATTATGAAGAGATTTTGATTTATTATTTACATGAATATTTTACTATATCTCCTATAGATGTATTAGATACATCACCTCCCATAGTTTATTATTACCCTATTGTTGTTTATTGTGATTGTGACAACTCCCTCGTGTCCTACAAATAACTAATGCTCAACATCTCCAAATTAATTAATTATTTATTTAGAACCGTCATGATCTTTTCATGAACCATCATATTTTTTAATCATTATTATGACAGTGTAAAATAAATTTACGAAATAAAAATTTAAATATCGGAAGAAATACAATGGCATGAATCACCAATATCAAATCTAAAATAAACAAAGACAAATCCCTCTAATATCAATTTCTAGTGAAGAAATGCATTGGATCTTCTATAACTATTCAGTTATGAAAAAATACTGTGAGAATATCCAACAACAAAAATGTGACAAACTAAATAAAATGAAATAAAATGAGGTATTAATTTTAACAGGTAAAACCCCTCTAATGAAGAGGATTGAGAACCGCTAGGGAAACTCCAAAATATCAACTATGAATCAAAGATAAAAACATCCATGTAGTTGCTGAAAATGATGTACAACTAGAGTGTAGATGAAAGTGTGGAAAAACACACAACCAAAAAAACATCATTCTGCTCTTTAATAATATTATCGTGAAATGATTTTACCCTTCGATGGTCAAAACTAAAATCATGGAATTATTGCAACACCTAAAATAATCCATTATGCAACCCAATTTGTTCTAACCACTGCTTCCCAATACGCAAAAACCATTTCCTCCAATATATATTTTCCAGAAGGATTTATACTCTATATATCCATCTATATAATTCCCACATTGTTTATGTTATATTAATGTGATGTCCTCTTTAATATCTAATGTGTCAGGTTCAAAATTGAAAAAATAAGGATAAACCCTATGAAATTTTTTTTACATAAAGGCATACACATCCATGAGAGGCATTTAAAATTTCATTTAGTATCTTTAAATTTTTAAAAGAATGGAATTAAACTCAACACAACCTTTCCCCTCAATAAATATCTAGGAAATGTTATGTCCTGACCTACAAGAATAAATGTCAAAAAATAAACTCAGATAGATAATTGAGGACCTCATGTACTAAGCATAGAGTCCATTATTCTTAAAATCCATCCCACTCATAATCTGATATCTAAATTACATAAAATCTATTTTTCAACAAATATATTTTTTATACATAAAGGAATAAAGTATTGTATGTTTTTATTTAAATGTATTTATAAATATGTTTTAATATAAATATGAAATCTCTGAAGCTATGTAAATGTATCATGGGACATGCACTAAAATCCTAGTGATTTCTAATGGCCTTTTTTTATGACCATTTTAGAAATTTGGTACACATATTATAAATAGTTTTCATTGTGATTTCTTGTGTTATACCATCATATTTCATGTCTTTACACATAAGTGTAGATATTTTAAATTGATTTATATGTAGTTTGAGTTGAGGACATAATGGATTCAGGGCTATTCAAATACAACATGGAATTAATAATAAATTATTATGTGAATTCATAAATATATATAAATAATATATATCGATCCACAAGGAGAGTTGGTTACTCAAGAAGAATAATATCCTTCCACGATTTATGATATCATTAAATATGAAATAATATTCTAGGATAAATGAAAATAATATTCATGATAAAATTTTGAATATATTTTTATAGGTATTAAATAAAATGATTTTGAGAATATCAAGAACTAACATACATAGTGTGAGATAATTTAGAAAACGTACTACATCACATTATCAAGGGAAATGAAGGAGTTGAAACTAGGATCATTTTTTCTATTTTTCAGCCCAACTATTTAAGGAAATTGTGAATAACCTAATAACATTGGATCTGGTAGGAGTTTTGAGTCCAATAGAACTATTGCGAGAAATTATTTAAGATGATTAAGAATAAATACATTTTCAGTCATGATGATTCAATATTCTAATGATGGATGAACTATTTAACTAGTGGCATAGAAGAATCCATCGATATAAAAATATCATGCAAGGAATGAAATAATTTTCAATAAGAATCTTATTACATGGGTCCCTAACTAGTTATTGGAGTGTCACGACCCTCCTTATCCAAGATGAGGTAAGAGATGGATAAGTGTTGGGACCTTCCTTCTTTAAAATGAAAAATTGATAATCACCCATGAGTCCCGCCACCAGTTGTCTCTATGGTGGTGACCAACATCAAGGGTATTCAAATCTCACAAAATGGGGGGAATTTACATTTTTTAGTAACCAAGATTTGTAGATAAGATGAGCCAACCTCAAAAAAATTCCATGCCATATATAAAACAATTCAAACTCTATCCCCCATGAATGATTAAGGAAAAGCATCTAGAAATACCAAGAAAACTCTAATGTATATACCAAAGTAAATCAATGAAGTGGCATCCTTATTTTCCCCAAAATTCGAGCTACGATTGTCCAGCATAGTCTGGGTAATCCCCCTGGAAACCTGAAAATAGTTCTATATTCATAAGGTGAGCATACAATTACACACTATAGGAAAATCCAAAGTCACCTATTCACAAGTGGGAGAAGCAAATTAACTCCCCTATGAGAAAATTGATGAAACTGAAATGCACCTAACAAGGAATATTGTCCACCCAAACCTCACCACTAAAATCTCACCAAATAACTCAATAGTAAGCACATAGATATTTCGGTACCCCACACCACTTCCCACTGATTAGATGCTCATCCTTAACAAAGAACGTCTTGACACTACCACACTCTTCATCAATCTCCACAATAACAACATACCTCGACACACCAAGGCCATATACAAGATCCCACCCGCAAACACTTGGGCTATGAAAGCACAACCCCATCTGGAAGAATCCTATTAATATACAATGTATCTCATCCTAATAACACATGGAAACAATACCTCACCAGTAGGAATCAGGGAATAACAACCACACCGCAACCTCCCTGAAGAGTCTAGGGCTACTAATATCTAGAATATGGAGAAGAGAAGATCCATTACCCAGAAATCAATCTTTCCATCAGGATGTTGGGAAAGTACACCATCCCCGATAACAATAGGGTGTTTGGCACATAGTGTTCATCATGGGTGTGGTGTGTATTGAAAAAATAAGGAAATATTGTTATATATATAGGTACCAAAAACATAGTCCATAGTATGGGTTTTAAACCAAAAGAACCTAACTTGGTATACTATCCACCCCAACCACACCCGGGCATTCTCACCAAATAACACAAGTCATATAAATTAAAATTGTAATCAGATTGATATTTCGGTAATAGCACCACTTCCCATGGGTAAACTCCTCAATTGTAATGGTGAACGTCTGGATTCTACCATGCTATACCAAAAAACCCCACTACCACAACCTTCCCCCACACACCTAGGACACATACCACATATTGTCTATATACATGTGGTCCACAAACCCACAACATCATCATGAAGATACAAGTTAAAATACAATGTCTATCATTTCTAAGACACCTGGGATTCATACCTCACTGGAAGACACCTAGTCCTCCCAACTACACCACAACCTACCGAAAGTGTCTAGGGATACCAATGCCTAGAAGAGGGAGAAGAGATGATTAAATAACCATCCATACATCCTCCAACTGATATGTTGGGAAAGGACACCCTACCCCGAAACAATGGGGTGTCCAGCACATAGTTATCAACATGGGTGGGGTGCATAAATAAAACACAAGGATCTAAATACACACACACACACAGATATATATATATATATATATAGTTACCAGACACACATCCCAACCTACGGTATTTCAAAACAACCAACCAACACAAAAAACTACCATTACTGCTACCTCTAAATGAACGTATCCGAATGAATGGTAGTGACATAACAATTTGATAAAATAAAGATTCTGGACAACCAGTTATTTTGAGGTTAACACAAATTTACTGGTTATTCCATCCCTTACTGTGAAAATATAATGAAAAATACACCAAAAGTAAAAGAATAACCCACACGCACTTCAAAAAATAGTATGTAAAACTAGGAAAATGTACCAGGAAAGGTAACATAATCATTTTTAAAAATTATCTATCATAATACATCCTAAGTATCCACACTACATGAAAAACACCATATCCAGTGATAAAAATAATCCATCTTGCAGTCCCACTACACACTATCCTCTATTCAATAGTCATTCAATAAATGCCACAATCATTTTTTAAAATCAAGCTATCATGTCCTTCCAATCAATAAGAAAACACCCAACACCCAACACACCACATCACTACCACACTCAGATGTCCTTCTGCATAACAACACCACACCCAGCACACCCATAAACCTAAACATAACACAACCCTATCCTATAGCCCAGCATCCCATCCTCTAAACCAATTTAGTCCCACTACGTAAAAATTTCATCCAGTAAACAATCAACAAATCACTCAGCCTAATATACCATTACACCACTCGTACCACCCCATACTCACAACAGTTATCTCTTCCCCATCACCACAAGATCAGCACAAAACACACAGTCGAACAGTTCCATAGAAAACAATCATATACACCAAATAGCAAGGTGTATTTATATTTAGGAACAATTTTCCCGTTATTTTGCATTCATTATTTAATGGTGAACATTATGTAAGTTCATTCATGGGAAATGTTTTATTTAATTTTTTTTACATGATTAATCAATTTTTCATGTTCACATACATTCAACAGAAGGATAACAACTTGTATTCATGAGTACGGTGTGAAAATAGAGACCACCAATAGGTATGATTTTCATAGGGAATATATCCAACAAAATTTACAAAGTGGATCAATGATAACAAATAAAAATAAAAAACATTTTCATCTCGCCACCCATTATTTACTAATTCATTAAAAAGGATCCAACTTTATTCACTATAAGAAATCAGTATACCCATCATGCATGATACAAAATTCAATGACTGACGAATGAAACCCTACATGGAACAACAGAAAATCACTAGCTCATCCTTGAGAAAAAAAATAGGGGGTTACGAATGCATCAAGAGAAACTCCATGTGAAAAACATGATTCACAGTTGCATCACAGATTCCACACATTAGGGAAGAATTTGTTTAGCCACATGAATTAATAATACAAGGGTTCAATGGAATTGAGGATCTTGGATTTAGATAACCCAAATGCTGTATCTATATAATGGAAATAGTTTGAAGTTCCATTAATGTCTAATAATTTTCAATACCATACAATTTGACTATTTCAATGTCCCTGTAGAATTAAGATATTAATTATATAATTAATATCCTTTGAATTTCATTTATAAACGCTCAAAGAATGATTTCATCTTGATTTATGTCAAATAAAAAATATGAGGGGTGTTACTAGAAAAAACAGGTTAAAATTGGAAATTACTCACCAAGGGGTGAGTCATCCAGATGTGCCACTAACATTGAGTCACCAATGCCTGACTCACTGACACGATTCACCAATGTGATTAACCAAAATGAGTCATCGGTGTTACCCACCGATAGTGATTCACTGACACCAGTCACCGATGATAGTCACTAATGCCACTCCCCGATGCTAATCACCGACGCCACTCACCAATGCCACTCACGAATTCTCATCCTACCAACGTCCAACCTACTGACGCCTCAACCTACCAATGCCTTGACATAGTAACACTGGAACTACCAAGGTTTTGACCTATTGACACCATGACCTAAAGACACCTTGACCTATTAATTCCTGGACCTATCAACACCTTGACCTACAGATGCCCTGATTCACTGATTTCATGATACTGATTTTATATCACTAAGGCATCCTGCCAATGGAAAATTGGTATTTTTTTACCCTATCAAAATGAGATATTTTTTTCCCCCTAGGACAACCCAAACACTGGTTTTGGACAAAGTAATGACAAGGGAGGTTGGTTACAATACACCAGATACCTCTCAAACTATTAATTTACCATATATTTAAATTCCAAACCCAAAAGAAAGTGGGGTCAAAACTACCACCCTATAAGATACCTCTCAATGATAAACCACATTGTGTTGTTTGAAAGTTGTAGTGAAACCTGAAAATACAAAACACCTCATCCCAAATATACTATCCCAAACTTCCATTAGATACCCCACTCAAGAACCAACTATCTTGACACATACATTTGAAAATTACATCCTCTATTTCAAGGTACTACCAGCTCTGGGTGGCACTGACTCACCAGCAAAGGTTTAATCACATCTCAATTAACATGTATTAATTAGGAATCATGTGTCCCCCTTTTCACATGTTAAGACTTTGTCACGCACTTTAGAACAATGATGAAATCAATCATATAATAAAAAAGGTTCATGACCTACATGAAAAATCCAAACACAGAAGAAAAACTCAAAACAACGTCGGTTACTAGGGACACACCAGGGAACCCACCTCCAGGCCACTATGCCTCCAAAACACAAGAACCAAATGAATGGTCCATCCACGTACAACCTTATCTCGATGATCCTAGATATCTGGTAGCAACTCTTTGAATATTGTGTCCTCTTCTATATCCAACATTCCCCTGTCAATGACATGGGAGTAATCATGATGATACTGATGAAGCCGGGAGTCATGAATGACATCGTGGATCCTCCTTAACTATGTTGGAAACGCAAACCGGTATTCCACCAAAAAATTCTCCCCAATACGTCCAATGGTTCGATGAACATGGGATGTATTTTCCCCCTCGACTAGAACTTCTTTTTCCCATGTAATGGGAAAACATTCAAGAACACATGGTCCCTAACCTCATACTCTAGCGGTCGTCCCCTATGATCGACATACAACTTTATCCAGTATAGTTCTGACTTCATCCTATCAAGGAGAAGCTATACATTCTCTTTCATACTCTCCATCATGTCTATAAAAAGAAAATATTCCTCCCAAACTTCCATCGAATACAATGGTAATTACATGAATTTATGTATAAATCTTTTAACTTATCCATGCCAATGTAAAAGATATACCTATTATTATAAGTGAACTCTACTAGGGGAAAGTGTCAAACACAGGATATTACAAAGTACAGAATACAATCCCACAATATTTCCTCCATCGTTTGGATTGTCCTCTCAGTATACCCATCTATATGAGGTTGGAAAGTTGTGTTATGGTGTAACTGAGTGCCAAAAGAATGTTACAATTCCATATATACTCTCGATGTAAAATAAATATCACGATCCAAAACAATAGATATTGCAAACCCATGAATTCACACTACCTCATTCACATACCTCAATGATAAGTCATCCACTATGCTCGACTCCTTAATCACTAAGAATTGATAGTATTCCACCAATGGATGCACTAATACCAAGATTTCATCGCATCCTCCCTAAGCCCTAGGTAATCCTCAGACAAAATAATTTAATATTTCATTCAAAATTAATATATAGATATCTAATTGATGTAACAATCCACTAGGAACATTGTGATAAAACTTCTCCTATTGGAAGACTAGGATCATTTCAACAAACTCCAGCACTGCCCACTTCATCCCGGGACACTAGAACTTGTCCCTCATGCAATGAAAAATCTTTTAAACTCACAGAATTTCTTATAGGTTTTAGCTTTGAAACTCAAAGAAAATTCAATTTCACATATCCATTATAACTAAATCATCTCATAGAATATCACCAGATTCTGAAAATCCATTCATAATCCCTCTGAAGCATTACACTGGTCAAAGTGATCACGCATTCAATCTACCTCTATGTCTCCCCACTAAGACTACTCCACCTACTGCCTCAGATATGACTACCCCATCATCTGAAACATGTATCCGCTACGACCATCGATTCGTTAATCTATGTGAAAGGAAACTAACTCCTTAATTACTCTAGAATTATATACAAATTCCTAAACAACCTCCTTCTATGACCTCTTGCTCAAAGAATCATCCACAACATTCCAGTTTTTTGATGTGTAGGTGATTTAATAATCATAATACCAGAGAAACTCCATCCACCTCCATTGTTAGAATATTGTATCTCATTAGAAAAAGATACACCTAAATCTCTTGTGATCCATGAAGGCCTAAAAGCACCCCCAACAAGGTAATGTTGCCCTAACATAGTGATAACAATAACACTGCAATATCTAGATCATGGTTTTCATAGTTACATTAATAGGAATGTGACTTCCATGACCCATATGAGATCACTATCTATTGTTGCATCAGAAAACACCCTAAGACCAGAAGGGAATCATCGCAAAACAAATTAAACTTCTCCCTTTCCACTAGAATCCTGATCACTTGAGAACTGACCACATTCTCCTTTAGATAGACAAACATATCCTGGCACTTCCTGATCCTCACCAAATCATGGAATTTTCATGTTTGAGTTGTTAATAGATCTCCTACATGAGATAAAACAGGTACGAATATATGGTAATAGCCTACCAAGCCAAGAAAAACTACAAAACTCTACCATGTTCTATGGTGTTTCAAGAAAAAAACATCTTCGACCCTTGATTGATCAACTTGTACACCCAACAAAGACACCACATGTCCAATGAAGTGGATCTCCCATGTCCAAAACATTCCATTAGAGAGAATTTTTTAGATCTAATGGTGTCGAAGGACATCTTGTATAGTCTTGAGAAGCTTAGTATTTTCCTCCCCTAATATCAACTAGATCAGTATGTCATGGATTAATATGAAGATGAACCAATCCAAGAACTCATGATGTACACAGATAATAAGCCCCATGAACATGGATGGTGAATTTTTAACATCGAATAACATAACCATTAACTTGAAGTGGCCACACTTGCACCTGAATGTATTCATCACAATATGACTCTACTTTACCATCAAGTAGGGATAACCAGACCACAAATCAATCATAAAATATAAACATCACCCACTCGGCAGGTTGAAATGATTTTATCTCCTTGGTACAGGGTCACATTTATTAACTATTACCTAATTCAACCAATAGTAGTCTATAAAATGTGTCAAACAACCATATTCCTTCTTCAAAATCAAGACATGTACACTTCATAGTGACACACTAGATAGAATAATCCCTCCTTCATCAGATTGTCAATATGGATCTACAACTCTTGCAACTCTGAAGGAAAAATAAAATAAGGATCCATCAAAATTGGACTGGCACCAAGTTGTAAGTATCTATGGAACACAAAGATACATAGAGGAGGTAGAGTCAAAGAATCCTTGTGTAAAACAATGAATAGCTACCGAAAAACATTGGGAACTCTACCATCACATCATCATCCAACTCTAATAACATCTCGTCTTACAATGACTGAAAAGTATCCACATGATGACTGCCCATTAGGGTACTCATCTCGCCCATGGAAGCTACATGTTGGCTATCCTTTCCTAAAAACATGAAAATTATATGGATGAACTTGATAAAAGAATGCATAGAGTAATAAAATAAATTATATGTATAACATTGTATGGATACATTGGTAGCATAATGAGATGCCCATTAGACTGATGGGCCCCCAATATTAGTCTAAATCCCCATCAAACATTAAAAAAGTTTTTCTGACCTAATACAGTTGTACTTAACAATAGGGGAATAAAAAGCCTATCTATATACATACCCATGGCATAGGAAAGACTGGGTGAAACAAAAGAGTGTCCAGCTCCAGAATCAAAGATGTCAAAAAAATAGTAATATAGATGTTGATCGTACCTCTACTGATCTATGACCCTAATAGAAATATGGCCTCTCTGGCGTGAAACATACCACTCCCATATCCTCTTCCCCTCTTCTAAATATTACCTCCCCAAACATGCATGGGTCGAGGTCCTTGAGGAACACTCTGAAGTCAAACTCTACCTACTCTTTCTCACCATTTGGGAGGAGGATCCTATTGTCAATACTGCAGAAATGGACTAGCCATCAACTGCTTCTAAGAAGGGTGCCAAACCTTCCCACCTCCACCATTCTGAGATCGAACTAGGCACTGACTCTAATCATTCCCACATCATCCACAATAGAAACACCTCTGTATGAGGAATATTGGACAAGGAATAGTACAATAAGTTCAGAACTGGAACTATTGTTTTCGACTTCCTACTAGATGAAACCTGGATGGTCCTGACTATGGACACCTAGTACTAATAGCCTTTCTCTTTGAGGAACACAACCAGCTCCCCTCTCAAAGTAAACCTTCTTGTGATTTATCATATCCACTACCTTAGGCTTATTTTTATCATCAATGTATGTCGGTAATGTGAAGGGATTAAGTGATTACGACAGAGAACTACAGAGTTCCTCCTTAAAATATATCACCTGAGAATTATCATCCAGAAATAGATCGTAAGAAATGTGAAGGAGATCCTTGAACATGATCCCTAAATCCAAAATCAATGTACTTAATGTTGAAGGTAATGTATATAATGTTGCTTCCAAGCCTTCACGGTCGAATAAAGGATTTATTTCTGGAACACATTCTCAAAATCAATCCACAGAACATCACCCTCCATTCTATCGCCTAGGTACAATGTCCACAACTAATTTGCAACACCCCAAATTTGACTAACAACTAATAGAACCCAGTACATTGTTAGAGTCAGGATCAATCTGAATTTGACCGCCAACTCTTCATGCTAACTTAATGTCTATGTATCTATAATTCTACCTTCGAAGATTCCCAAAGTCTTCCACTGGAATGAACAAAGGATCTTCTTCATACGGATTGCACTCTCCCACAGGGAAAACCCTCCTTCATTCGCCTGGGATAGGCTACAGATCCTCCACTACTCGATCCACTAATGGATGACCACCATGTTCCATGGACGAAAGGTAAACAAGATAATCTTAATCTTGAGAATTGTGGAATTTAATTATGATTAATTTTAACTCATTTTTAATTATGTTTTCCATGAAGAACTCAAAACAAACATGAACTATAGTCTTAATGATCCATGTACTAATCCTAGGGACTATACCTCACAAATTGTGTGGCCTCACATAGTAGTTTGGTAAGTTCAGATTCGTTGCATCAGATCATGTGGTCCCTAAAATCCTATTTCATATCTGGTATTTCATAGCCTATGTCATGAACAAAGATAACCTAACACTACTTCCCAAACATCTCATGCAATCGTCATTGTTCTTAAATCCAAATCCATCCAATCTCTCAACCATCACCTCTGAGACCATTATTTCATGACCCACATTCGTCATGAAGAGGGGTGAAAGGGAAAATTACCATGAACAACCTTCTTCAAAATGAGAAATTGAAAATTACCCCTGACTCTTACTTCTATTAGGCACAGGGGTGGAGACCATCACCAAGGGTGTAAAAATCCCAAAAAAGGTAGGAATTTCCCTTTTTATAGTAACCTAGATCAGGAGATAATATGCACAAAGATAAAAATACACCATTACATGTATAATAGAATCCAAAGTCCATCACATTTTCATGTTTAATGTAAAACATTTAGAAGTAAAAAGAATACACAAATGTGCCAATGTAAAACTATGTGGAAACATAGTAATATTCCCCAACGTCTGAGCTAGTAAGGTATATCATAGTTTATGTAATCCCCCTTGAAACCTATTTTTTTATGTACGTAGGGTGAGAATACAAGTATAATCATTAGGTAAATCCAATGTCATTGGTGCCCATATGGGAGAAGTATACTAATTCCCCTTGAAAATATAGTAGAAACTCAAAAGAACGTAACAATGTATACTATCCACCCCAAACTCACTAAAGCTCGCTCACCAAATAACATAATTCAAATAATGTAAAATAGGACGAAAATTGATATTTGGGTAATTCGTACCACTTCCCACTAATTGACTACTCAACCCTAATGGAAAATGTCCTGATGCTACCATGCTATACACAAATCCCCACTAGCACATCCTACCCAAACAAACCTATCCCACATTCCACATCCGGCATGTAGACACCTAGGCCACACAAACAACAACTTCATCCTGAAGATAGGTGTGAAAATAAAATGTAACTCATACCGAAGAAACCTAGGATTCATACCTAATAGGTAGACACTTGTTCCTCAAAACTGCACCAAAACCTTCCTGAGAAAACTAGGGTTACTAATTCCTAGAAGGGGGGGAAGCGAAGAAAAAATAACCTTCCATCTATCCTCCAACTAAGATATTGGAAAAGCACACCCTCTCTTTTACAAATGTGGTGTTTAACACATAATTCTCAAAATGGGTGGGGTGATTAAAGGAAACACAAGTAACTACAAATATATATATATATATATATATATATCTAGGAACTATAAGATTTCCAAACAAACAGACAACCCACAAAATACCTTTTCTTCTCCCTATAAATGAACATACCATATCAAATGGAGTTCAGAAACCAATTTTATAATTGAAATACTCTTGAAACCAAATTATATCGATGTTAATGCATATCTATTGGTTATTCCATCCCTAACCGGTAAACTACCATGCAAAACACACAACAGGTATAATCATAAATGACACACACATCAAAAAAGTCACCAAAAACCCAAGGTAAAGTCCATGAAAGGTCACATAATCCTTATTCCAATGTATCCCTCATAAACCATCCTTATTAACCCCACATTATGCAAAAAAACAATATCCAGTGAGAAAACTCAACCATCTTGTTGTCCCACTACACACTCCCCTATCTTCTACACCAGTTCAACCACTTCCACCAACATTTTTCAAAATAATGAATCAATGTACAACCTGTCAATAACAAACCCCCATACACACCACATCACTACAACACACGGAAGTCCCGATTCATAACAACACCACACCCAGCACACTAACAAACAAATACAAAACAAAATCCAATGTGGCTACCCCAATTCACAACTACTTTCCAGATGCAGTTCCCCTTCTTATTAAGATCATTAATTACCCAATAATCCAATCTCTCAACCAGAGATTCCATTACACCTCATGTATTACCCCATACTCACAACAACACTCCCATCCATAGCACAACATGACTAGAAAAGTTTTTCGACCAGATCCATACACAGAACACAGGCACACCAAACAGAAAGGTGTTTTCAGATTTTGAAACCCTCCCTCATTAATTACACTTTTATTATTTAAGGGTGATCATTGAATTAGTTAGTTCCAGGGGAATCCATTTATATAACCAATTATGCGTGATTAATCATTTTTTCATGTTCACGTTCATTCCATAGAAGATTTAAAAAACGTATTAATGAGTACGGTTTGAAAATAGAGACCACCATCACCTATGATTTTCTGAGAACATTGGGCGAACAAAATTTAAAAAATGGATAAAAGATAATAGATAATACAATGAAAACAACATCATCGTCACCACACCCCTTATTAATTGATTTTTTAAAAGGATCCAATTGTATTAACAAGAATTCATTAGTGTATACACCCCACATGATACAAAATTGAAATATAGTTGAAGGAATCCCTACATGAAATAGAATATGATCAAAAATTCCTGCATCAAAAAACAAGGGGTCATGAAAGTAGTAGGAGAAACATCGTTGGAAAAAATATGTCCACGGTTGCATCATATATGTGACTTTTCAAGGAATAATATTTTTAGGCAGACGAATAGGTAATAGAAGGGTACAAATGAAGATGGAATATTGGTTTTAGAAAATCTAGATCGTAAATCAATGGTTGGGATGTGATTTCAAGGGCCATTAATGTGGGATCTCTATCAAGACCACACCGTTTGACTTTTTCATGTTATGTGGAGCATTAGGATATTAAATATATAATTATTATATGTTGAAATTCCTTTAGAAACAGTCAAAAAATGCTTTAAACTCAATTTATGTGAAAAAAATGTAGGAGGGGTGAAACATGAAAATATGGGATATATTGGAAATGACTCACAAATGGGTGAGTCATTGACACGCGTAACTGAGAGTGAGTCACCAGCACCTGACTCACCTATGTGAGTAACTGGCGCGACTCAACGACACGAGTCACCAATGTGACCCGCTGAAATTGACTCAATGACGCCACTCAATGATGCCACTTACCAATTCCACTCACCAATGACACTCACCAATTCCCATACAACTGAAGCTCGACCTATCGACACCTCGACCTTCCTATGCCTCAACCTACCAATGACTGATCTACTACTGTCCTAACCTATAGATTCCTCGACCTAATGATACCTCGATCTACTAATTCCTTGTCTCATCAACACTGAGCTACCAACATTCAGTCACCAATCCTACGGATGAAAAACTAGAATTTGAAAAATTCGATTAATGAGGTACAATTACTTCCCATAACACCACAAAAATGATATTTTTACAAATTAATGGATCATGGAGGTACATGCCCTTAAATGGTGTCTCGTAATTGGGGTGTCTAACCAATCATCATATAATTTGGAATTGGGTTTCAATATATTTCTTTATGAAGGGTAACTGTGGTGTCTAAACACATATGTCATATAGGCATGGAATGGTGTAAAATTTTATAAAATAAATTATAAATATTGTGTGTTTATATATATATATTATCATTATAAATGATTTTATGTGGTGGGATAATATTTAGAGGACCAAGAACATTATGATGATCAAGTGGTTGAATTTATATGATGTAAAAACCATAAAATTAATATACAAATTAACCCCCTCTCAATGGTCATCAAATATAAGGAACATTAAATAACCCAAAAAAATAAATCATTCTTTATAGTGATATTTTGTAAAAGGAATTATTTTTTATGAATGGGTTTAAGTGGGAAATGAATGAAAATTCCACTGGAGTAGTTTTTTTAAGAACCCTGGGAATTCATATCAAAGTGGGAGACTATATAAGAAATACATTTTAAAGAGAGGTTGATCCAAATAACATGAAACGTTATAAATATGATTACTTAAAGAATATTATGATTGGAAAACATTTTGAATATATTTTTAAATAGGGTTTCATGATACATAACACAATTTCTTACTCATGCCCAATAATTTGAGTAAAGTATAAATATGAAAGTTTTAAAATCTTAATGGATTTCTGAAAATTTAATAGCTTGGTAGTGTTGGAAAAATACACATTTCAAATAATTGAATATATAATTGATGATATGCATAGTGGGGGATATTTCAAAAATGTCTCTTTGAAATACGGTTTCCACCAAGTATAAATGGTTGAAGAATATATTTCTAAGACAACATTTTAAAACCACGAGAGGAATTAAAAATACCTTTTTATGACATTCTAAGAGATGAATTCTTGTAAATATTTCCATGATACTATGAAGGATGTATGTTTGGGATTCAAAAAGGAAGTTTTTTCGTGTTCATTGATGATATATTGATATACAGTAAGGTATAGAATGAAAAAATTTATAAGTATCATGATATTATAAAAATGAAGGTAAAAAAATGTAATATTTTACAATTATAAGATAAATTATTCTAGAATGTGGTTTATAGAGTATTTACTCCTTATACTTTCATGAGATGGAGTTGTGATGGATCCAAAAATCAAGGGGAAAATAAATTATTGTATGTGATGAGGAATGTGAATTATGTGTGGGGATTTTTTGAATAATTGGTTATATTAAAATTTTATAAAGGATTATGGAAGGACAGTAAGACATCTCATGGTATTGAAATATAATTATGCTTTTAAATAGAAACATGAAATTAAATTATCTTTTCACACAATTAAGAAAAAAATTACCAGTACCGTAGTTTTATTCATGGTATATTTTTCTAAGATATTTTCAGCGGTGTGTGATGCCTTCAGTTTAGGAGTTACAGTTCTGCTAACATATAATGGGAAGCATATGACTCATTTATGTAAGTTGTTATCTAAAACCATAATTGGGAAATTAATTTTTGAGAAGGATTTTATGGATTTATTTCTAGAAATCCAGTACTACAAAAAATATTTTATGTGAAGGTGGATTGAGGAATACAGAGATCATTAGATCATTATGAATTTTATAAGTTAAAGGGTAGAATTAATTGATCATCAATTTTTTCATTCTACGTTACTAGGATATGATTTTATAGTGTTTTACAATATGGGGATTTGTAATAATGTCAATAATTTTATATCAAGGGTGGAAGGTGGAAGAGATTACGTGAATACAGAAATTTAATAACCTAATTGGGAGGATCATGTTGTGTTGAAAAAGTTACAATGAAAGATGTTACTATAAAATATATATTTATATGTGGTACAACATAGTTGTTCCATAAATCCATGATATAATTCTAAAATGGATTTTTCTTTTATATGGACCGATTGGTCTTGCATAAATGATCAAATTTAATACCAAATATATTTAATCATTTATGGGAATGGTGTAACGTAATTATTGAAATATATATTGGGCCAACTATTGGTGGCCCATACTTCAAATAATTCTAATACTCAATCTAATCATCATAGTAATGATAAATCACAATAGTAGTGTGGACCAACGATTTCGATAGTGAAATAAATTAGTTAAAAAACTTGAATATTAACATTTAGAATCATGGACATTTTGGAGGGTGCTATTATAGGTACATGGAATTCTGGCCACCAGTTTCTATAGCACAATGAACTTATTGTATGATTGGTGTCACTATATCATTTTCTTCTATATATGGTAATTTTAATATAGGGTTTTATTCTTAGATTGGGGCTTTTATTGTCTACTCTTGCTTTAACTGAAGTGATTTTTCCATTTCATAGGAGTATGGATTTATTTTCGAACAATGTAAATATTTGTGTATGAGGTTCTTGTTCTTCATCTTTATTTTATATTTTTCTACTAATTACTATTATTCATTAGATTTTTTTTTCATTTTTTATATAAAATTTCTAAAATAATAGGTCTCAATAGTTGAGTTCATTAGATCAACAATGAAATTATCTAATAGAAAATGATTATAGAAGAAGGGAAGGAATTGATTTATTACTTCTATGAAATTGAATTTAGTTAATTAAGAACACGTATAAAATATTATATTTATTATAAAAATTTGAACTTGATGCATCTTGGTGAGAAACTAATAGAGATGGATAACATTATGTCAGAGCTACTGGATCTCTAGGTTATAGCAGATGTTCACCTGATGTTTGCCCAAAATGTGGTACTCAATAACGGAGGGGAAAGAGGAATAATACATTGTCAAAGGATCCTATTAATATGTATGAGAAGCATATTTTTATGAACAAAGTGTACTGTAAAACTAAAAATGATTGGAGGGAAGATTGTTTCTAATTAGGTCAAACAATTCAAAACCATCACATGTTAGTTATCACCAGTGTGCATTCTTCTTGATAATGAGGTATGTGCTATAGATTCACTATCTAAATTACCTAATAGTTGGGAATCTATTGTAACCACATGATTAGTTCTTCATGGAATACAAAGTTGGTTGTAAAAGTTATGTGATAATTGATAATCAATGACGATATATATAAAATATATTAGGGAGTATTTTCTTGTTATTCTCTGAACATGGAAGGAGGAGGAAGATACATGTAACGAGTGGCTCATAGAGGATGACCAAATTTAATTGAAAATTGGAAAGGAAAGGGAAAGGTTCATGGTTTTACGAACTATATTTTTAGGAAGAAAGGACATGTCAAAAATAGGTGAAGATAAAAATTAAAGGTGCTTTAAACCAATACAGAAAAAAGACAACTGATGGAACAAATGATGATTTATTACTTATTGTGTATATCCCTGTAGATTCATATATTTTAGACTCTGGAGAATCTTTTCATCCCACTACAGATAAAGGATTCCTAAAAAATTATATTTATATAATTGTTTATAAGGTACATCATGTTTATGATGAACCCTTATAAATTGACGGGAAGGGATATTCAAGGATTAAGACCAACTGTGGGAGAATAAAAGTTTTCATGAATGTATGGTATATCCCTAGACTATGAAGAAAAATTATATCTTTCAGGCATCTTGATGATGTACATTTTGGTACCACATTCACTGGTGGTGAATGTAATGTTACTAGTGGATTAACATTCACAACTCAGTGAGTAAATATTGTATCCTTATGACACATAGTAGATAATTACATTTACATGCTTTCAAAAAATCTATTGGGGATTTACAAATATGGAATGATATTCTAGGACACATGAGTGAGAACGGGATTATGTTGATCACAATAATATAATTCTACTAGAGATGATGTCAGTGAATGTCGACTTGTGTGAAGACTGTATCATTGGAATGTAGAATATGTTATCCCTTTTAAAAGGATGTAGAATACCAATATCAGTGTAGCTAGAGATGGATCATAGTAATGTTTGGAGGGCTACACCATTATATTCCCCTGGAGGGTTAAAATATTATGTGACATTTATTAATGACACAATATGAAATTCATGAGTTTATTTTTGGGGAAAAAATTGATGAGATTAACATGTTTCTTATGTGGAAAACCATGTTGGGGAATGATCCAGCTTTGAAGATGAAATTCTTGAGGTCTGAAAATTATAGAGAACTTGAATGTAATAAGTACATGGAATTATATTATAATGATGGAATATAGTGGTAGAATACTCTTCCATGTACACCAAAATATAATAGTTTATATTAAAGGATGAACATGACACTAAATGAACTTTCTAGAAGTATGAGGATACACTCAGGGTTACCCAATACATTCTGGGAAGAGGAAGTGAACATGGAATCATTTCACAACAAGAGGAGTCCATAAACACCAATGGTATAATTTCTAACTAAGTTGTTTTGTTAAGGAACGGAGGTAATACTCTCTTATTAATGGGTTTATTGTTTCGTTTTCATATGTGTATATGGATTCAATTGCATGGTACAAGTTTGATTGTATGTCTAAATCCTATTTCACTATTGGCTATATTTTTTAAAAGTTTGGTTATAATTTTTATGATGACATGAACTATATAATCAACAAAATTTATAGAATGATATTTAATTAATGTTTCACATACAAGGAATATCATGCATCTAATGTTGACTGTGGGAATAAAAAATTAAATTTCCCATAGAAATTAGAGTATGAAGGTGTACGTGAATATGTGACACCAAAAACCATAAAGTATAATCTACTAATTGATTTCGGGTGATAGAAAAGTGTGAGGTGACCATTCCAAAGGAATTCATCATCCATAACTTGTTTATTATGACTAATAATGGAAAAATATAATGTTTCGAAGAAGAAATATAGTTTGTGGAGTCGATCAAGATAGAGATGTCTATGAAGGTGGATATTTCATCTTTGCATGATAGATATATATAGGTGTTGGTTTTTTAATGTAAAGAATGAAATGAATAAAAATGGTAATACTTACTCGTTGAATAACATGATGGTAATTTGAGGTACAAGGAATGGTTGGTGGTGAAATTTTTTAAATAGAAGGAATTTGTGCAATTCATTAAATTTTCTCATGTGTATCGAATATCCCCACCATCTATGTGATTATTAGTATTCACTACTAAATATGACATGATATTAAGTGATACCCTTTATTATTATTAAAATTGAAATTATAAATGGGGTTCCTTATCAAGTACTAACTAAAAATGATGATAAAAGCACACCCTTGTCATTACTTTTTAGTAAAGATAAAGGTCACTTTTCTATCATTTATAAATGGTGGACTTTATCTGTGCTCTTTTAGTGATGATAAAATCTATATATCAAAATAAATTATGTATCATTAAATATATTAATATATTTATACTGATATAAGTAAAATATATTTTATGAAGTATGATTTATATAATACTAAATATGCATATACAGTTAATATATAATATAATTTTTGAAAAATGGATTATTAAACAAATAAACAATTGATATTATTTATTTATATCATATATATTATTGAGTAATAGTCAATTAATATCAATTTGAAAATAAAAAATTAAAAAAATTATTATTGATATATGAAATGTTGAAAACAAGACATAAACATTAAAAGAAAAAAGCTTTAGATCTACGTGTCAGTTTATGCACATTCAAACATCAAATAAATTATTGTGTGAAAATATATGATATGTTGACCCTATTAAACCCTATTTATCATTATCTTAATGTAAAAATGTCATATAGATCCTCTAAAACAAATATTTCAGTTGGGATGCCATAAATTTGAAAATTTACATTGAATTTCATCCTCATTTGTGGGGATATTTTTGCCTTTTTTCTTGGAGAATAAATTTATTTTCAATTAATATAGTCATATAGATATATTAGTGTATAAATTTAACAGTTTTTATATTTTAGTTCATTTATAATTAAATATATACATATGGTTATTCCTTTACATACAATGAATCAATTATAAAAATAAATATTTAAAAATATTTAAAAAATTTTATAAAATTTAACCACATGAAAATAAATATTTATTAATTATTTTATTTAAAATAAAATACATATCCATTTAAATTACCATTTAAAAATGATATATATATATATACGTGCAATTTTTTATATATAAGTTCATTGGTTACTACAAAAACATATGTATTTATAAGTATATTATAACATATGTAAATCAATACTTATATGTAAATTTTTGTGTGTGTATGTGAAAAATATAAATATTTCAATGTGTGTGAAAATTTATGTGTGTGTGTGTTTCAATATTATGTAAATACATCATATATAAATTTATTTTTATAAATATATCTTTATCATTAATTATTTTATATAAACATATTTATCATAAAAATTATAAATACATTGTAAACTTTTTTTTCTAAATATACAATTATATATAATATGTATAAAATTTATATGTCAATATACACTATAAAGATATTTTTTTAAATATCATAAAAATAATTATATAAATTCATATAATTGTATGAATAAGTACTTAAATAAAAGTGTTTTATTTATATCATTATATATAATTAGATATATCATAAAATATTATATATATATATATTGATAGTGAAGTGGTAAAGAAATACACATTTTATAATAGAGGTCATATTTTTGATATCAAACATGAGAAAATATGAAGGGAATTAAAAAATAGATTAAGTAATTGGAAACCAGTGATAATGGGGGAAAGATTCAGCAAGGCAAAGTGATGGGTACATGTGGGGAACCAATCATTAATAAAGTGTGTCATAGTGTTGATAAAATTGAGGTTTAGTTGAAGGAAAATTTCATCAAATTTTTGTATCTTTTAATATAACTAATAAAGGTGGATTTTAATTATCAAATCTATTATTATAGATAATGGCCATCATATTTTAAGGGTTCTTAGAATTTCTGTGATATTTAGCAATGAAAAACCCCATTTCTACTGATTTTAAATGAATAGACTATGGTAATGAATGATGTATCCAAGGATTTATATATTGGGATTTATGATGTAAAGACTAGTTTTAATTTATGCAGATCTAGAGGAAGACATCTATATATAGTAGGGAGATGGATATATATTGTCAGGAATTGAATAATTGTTGTGAAAATTCCATAAGAGCTTATATTGGTTAAAAAAATGCAGGATGTGGAATAAGAATATTAATGCATTCATGAGAAAAAAAATAAATACAAATGATGTAACATTGATTAATGATGTTATTATATCAAAATAATTTATTTCATATACATAGAATAAAATTTCTGGCTACATAACCAACCTAAATAACAACATCTTATCGTCCATTAATATAGATTAACATAGACCTGTGTTTCTAGATTTCACGAAATCAATACCTCATAATCTATAGCCTTAAAAAAATTAATGATTGATGTGGTGAATCACACAAAAATCAATATTTAGGGGGAAAATATTTCACATTCCATTGAAAATATCTTCAATTCACGAATAAATTTTCAAATAAAATTCATATATTAGAAATAAAATGAAAAAAGAAAAACATGTATCTTATATATTATGAAATAATACAGTTACATTTCATACTATATTCTAGTTATTGAGAATCTAGTAGTAAAGGGAGTAGAGTTACTCTACATAATATTTATTGAATTCATATATAATATTAATATTTTTTTATACAAAATATTATCCTTGAACATCAAATGAGTATTGCATAATAAATAATGTTTATAAATCCATTTTGGTGAATGGATGCTAAAAAAAATCATAGTTGAAAGAACCTTTCTACGACATTTTTAAAAAATATTAAAATTTAATCAGTTAGAATTTTTGTTCTATTTGGACATTAATAATGAAAATTAGACAATTTAACATCAAATATCACAAAATAAACTATGAATATATAAATTCATTTCTAACAAAAAATCTGTGGTCATTGATATATTATTCTTAAATAAGTTGTAATTATAATTTTAATTAACAAAATGGGTATAATACAAATATATCAATAAATTGTGTCAAAAAATTGAAGAGGAATAATATCAATAGTGATGAAATGGAAGTAAATATCCTGAAATTACATTCTTGTAGACATTACAACATTAAATAAATAGTTTCAAAAAAGTTATAGAAATGTTAAATCTGTTAAAAATTGAAAGAGAAACATTTGTAGATTAATATTTTATAAATGAGTTGAGAACTGCATGAAGATATAAATTACCTATAAATATATAAAAATCTGAAATATAATCTACATATTCATATGAAATATTCACAGAGTTAGATATGCAGTCTCAAGTGATGGTGATGATTGACTAATAAGGTGGGAAGATGATAGTGGTGTTCTCTTCAAATTTTTTATCATGAATATAAACATATATGAACAAGTATAGAAATGATAATAAATATTTTTTGTTAATATTATATAAAATAATCTAAACCAAATTAATATTATAATAGATTATTATTGGGGACACATAATATATAAATACTATTTTAATGGAATAAATCACCAATATATGCATGTTTCCACAAATGGAATGAAATAATTGCACAATAGTATCATTCTATAAAGGCTTATAGTAAAAACTGATTAATAAATAAGACATTATTTGAAAAAAAATATTATTTAATAAGAATTAATGTTTTTCAAATATATTATTGTGAATAGGATATTGATATTTTAAATAATATAACAATAAGCCATATTTCACGAACTAGTATCATCCCTAAATTATTGTTTAATGGTGAACTTTTAATCAGGATAGAGAACATTTTCATAGTGATATGATCCTTTAGTACACTATCTATAGTCACAACTCTGACAATGTTTTAGTTATTTCCTTCCATGTTACAATAAAATAATAAACGTTTTATATAATTAAAACAAAATATGAACAAGTTTGAATTCATTAACATAATAATGAATAAATATCAACCCGTAAAAAATTATATTTACAAAAATATATATATAATAATGAAAAAATATAATCATGTATATTTAATTGAAATATTTTATTTTTTTAATACATATAAATAAATCTGAACAAATAATAAAAAATATGATTCAATTCTAAAATATATCAACCAATTGAAACAAATAAGTTTAAAGAAAACAATAGGGGTTAAAATATTAACAAATTTGAATAATATGAACTCGTATATTGAATTGGAATCGATTATAGAAAAACATGAACAAATACATTTAAATAGGTAAAAATTAGTCACACTTATGAACATAAAAAATAGGTATCTTTGTGGAAAAATATTCACATGAATAAAAATAATTTGGAAAAATTAGATAAACACTGAACCATTAAAAAAATTATTAACCTCTATAATAAAATAAAAATAAACATAAAAATATCATTAACATGACCTCATCTATATGATACACCATTGGGTTTTTTGAATCTCTAAGAGATAATAATTTATTCTAAAATAGATCTTCAAAACAACACATCCAAAAAATCGATCAAGAACATCCTAAAACCAATCCAATCCCTCTTAAAATACATGAATAAATAATAATATAGGGAAATACCAATGACTAGGGTTATTACATCAAAACTCCCCTATTGATGCTATGCTTAATACGAACTCCTCATATTCAACATCAATTTTGAAGTATCTATTGTGTTGAAACAGTATAAAATGCACATAATGTGAAAATAATATGAATTATTATATTTTAAGTAAAAAATATTATCATATATGAATAAAAATTATTTTAGAGGATTTAATTTAAATAAATGAAACATGATTGAAAATTTGTAGGCATGCCTTAATAATATGCTTCTTGATGAAAAAAATAAATTAAAATTTATCTCGTGATGTATTATTAGTATTTGTTATGTGTTTCTGTGAAAGTTAAAATCAATGAAAATTTATATAACAATATAAATTATATATAACAAAATGGTCAATCAACACTATAATAAAATAAAATAAAATGATTTTTTTATTTTTGTATCAATTGAAATCCACAAAGTATATCAAAAATAAATTTTATAATAATGGGTTATGATAGTTTTATGGAAAAAGAATATAATATATTAGTGTTGGATTCCTAGGTTATGATAGTGATATGAAAATAAATTCATCTAATAAATATGGTGTGATGTTTCATTATGCAATTGACGTAATTTTTTATGAATAATAATTTTGTTATGATAGTGATATGGATCAATAATATATATTTCGTTTTTGAGGGACACATTTATAAAGAAGAAATATTTTTATGATTTTTAATATTCCTATATTTATATTGGAAAAGAGAATTTATTGAACTAAACATATTTGAATATAAATAAGTCTAGAAAAAACTTTCTAAAGGGAAAAACATTTTCTCTTATTCAAGGAAATAAAGTGGAATATTCCTGAAAAATTATTATTGGCAAATCAATAAGAATAAAACATTTTACCAAATTAAAGATCATTTTAAAAACCAACATTCCTGATATTTATATGGAATAATTGGATATAATCATTAAATCATTACAATATGTAGATGATTTAGTGGTTAATATAGAGATTCTACTATAGTATAATTATCTATTGTCTTTTGTTTAAATGAAATGGAACAATCTTCAAAATCATTAGAGTAATATGTACTTATTTTATTTCGGAGAAAACAATTATGTAAAATTATATAAACCCCACTTGATGAGAGTAAAATAAGGAAAATATCATAACATTAGATAACTATTATCATAATATAATTTATATCTCTTTAGAGAGACATATTTGGATGAATGAAACATGACTTAGAAAAATGTAAAAATTCATAAATATTCTTATTTTAGATGAATTAATAAGTAATGTGAAACTTAATATCAGTTGAAGATAGATGTGGAATTGGAGGTGCTGGCTGAGGAGGAGGAGGCTAGTGGAGGGATAGGAGGGGGTGATGGATGGAGGTGATAGGTGGTATTCTGATGTCACTCGAAGTGATATGAAAGTACTATGGATTCTGATGGGAGATGAGCTTCTATAGACTATGCAATATATATTATTATTGGGATGAAATTTCTGGGGAACATAATTTAATTTGGCATAGTTCCAGTGTAACAACCCATGATTTTATAAGATACATTCTTTTTAATTTCATTCATATATTCTGTTGTACGATACACCAAGATTATCTTGCGCTACACACAACACCGTATTATTTTGCAGTACACACAACACTATTCTTGGCTCGTGTTACACACAATTTAAAGTTCGTTTGATAGATTTTATTCTATGGAAAATTGAGTGTATATAAATATATATATTCAATTTATAAATAAAATATGGTTGGATTCTTTTATACTCAACAACAATGGAGTCTTGCACTACACGCAACCCTAACTTGGCTTTCATTACACGCAATCGCGACCTTCTTCGATATCATGTGTTGTAGGCAATATCGGGTTTCACTAAACAATGATATATGGTTATAATATTATTATGAAGTAGCCGTTATGAATAGTATTAACTAAATATTTAATTTTATAGAATTATTATTCATGTTACATATTTTCTAGAACATGGTATGAGAACAAAATAAATTTTTCGCGTAAAATAAGTATTTTTCAAAAAATGCATGTTTGCCGCCTTTTGATGGCGTACCCACATTAAATCTAGTTTTTTAAATGATTATAAGTTCAATTTGACAAAATAAAGTTCTTCTTTGGAATCAGGATATAAAAATATACTTGGATAAAATTTTCTTATTATTATGATATCTTTCATATTTTAATGAATAGTAAAAACACGCTATATTTTAATTAAAAACAACTTTTTTCATCGTAAAAATTTATATGGTTAAATTATAATATTGAATGGTTTTAAAGTATAAATAGAATATATTATTACCATTTAATATAATGTATGTCATTATCATTTATTTTACATTGAATTCATAGGTTAAATCAATTCAATCATTGGCAATGTTTTAACTTTTAAAACCCATTTGCTTAACAACGGGATTAATTTTAAATTAATTACTGCAACTTCGGTGTTTTGAATTCTGAATAATGGATTCAATATTTAGAATCAGTGGGTGAAAATTAAGTTAATAAGTTACATTTATTTTTTTATATTATGAATATTAACTACGTTAATTTTTTTATTGCGATTAAAGGTAAATAGGGTAATTCAAGGTTAAAAGAATATTATAATAATTCAAAATTACCTTGACACATGTCTTAACCTTATTGGATGAGTAGTGGCCGACCATGGGCATCCTTGGGCTGATTTTGGGACCTCAATGAGCCACTTGGTAGTGAAAATGACAATTTGGATTAATTAATTTAATGTAAAGACTCAATTGACTTTAACAAAAATATTTTAGTAATTAATTTTTATAAGGGGTTATATAAGTTATATTTTAGACTATAAATATAATTTGGAAAGATAATAAGATTCCCTATATCATGGTAGTTTTTTCATAATTTTTATACATCAAATGAATTAAATTATTTATGACACAATAATGAGGTACTGTTTACCTCATTAATAAATGATTTAAATAAATAAGATTATAATGACTAAAATATCATCCAAAACCTTTCCAATTCCAATTGGATGATTTTATATCGAATATGAGTAATCTTATCTTCGAAATTATTGTGTTTTGGACCTTTGAAACCATAGATAAGTTTATAATAAAATAATGTTCTCACACTTTCCTACAGAGCCCCTCCTCTCCCTTATAAAAGGAGACCACTTCTATGATGTCCTTCTGGTTCAAACCAAAGGAAGTTACCAAAATAAAAGGTAACAGTTTCTCTTAAGTTGTTTTCATTTATTCTACTTCTCCAACCCCTAAACTCTTTTTAAACCATTATTTTGTAACAACACCAATATCCTAATTATACTATGATTTTTTATGAGAAGAATTATAACTACACTTACACACACCTCTATCTAATGGATGAAGAACATAATGTTTCTGTGATGGCAAACTAACGCCTCACGAAACGATGATTGTTCAATTTTCTCCTACCGCCTCTCATTGTGGCCATTATGATGACACTGTATTTATATATAATATATATTATGTTTATGATTTCCTTATTCTTATTTACTTCCCAATTATATCAATCCTTTACGGTTTCCATTATCTGTAAATACGATAATCTCATTTGAGGAAATGCGGACTACCGCCCCCTCAAAGTGATGTGCTTCGTTAATACCTTATGTGGGATGTATAAAGGACGTGGTTAATGATATTATATATTATATTATACTATTATTATAATATACCTATGTATAATTAAGTTTTAATTCCATTAAAATAAGAAATAGAAATGAAAGAAGTGTTCATGCGTATGTACAGCTTACCGTCTCCATGAACGGTGCGTTTCATTTCTTACCTCCATATGTTGTGTACTATTATAAATGATTATATATTCTGGATATATAATGAATTTATATGATATATAAATCATGATTTACATTTTGGAAGTAAGTAAATCATGATATATGTAATAATAACATCAAGAAGAACAAGTCCAAACACGTACGATAAATAAGATGAATTTACCCAAAATGCGACATTAACATTAATTTACAAAAAATGGGTTATATAATGTCATAAGTGAACCATAAATGATATCATAACAATGAATATGATTCTATAATAAGTCAATGATATTATTTAAATCATTATACATGAGGTTCAGATATATACGAAGCATATCGGACGTACGGTAAGGGATAATTTTGCAAATCTCATTTTTATCCGAGATTGCTTCTTAGTAAGTATTTACTGGGGTTATTTTTATCATCAATGTCCATGTTTTATAAAAGTGTATTCATTTATGTTTAAATTCCTTTTTACCCATTTTGACTTTTACCCCATGGTATGGAAGGAATCTTTCTTTTATTTACCCTACAGGGTACTTTTTTACTTTTCCGACAAAGGTATGAAAAGAATGTTTTTTTAACATATACGACATGAACAGAGTTTTAAGGTTTCCTAAAGCCTAATTTTCATGAAGCTTAATCTACAAAATTTCAAAACTATTTTCATCAAAATATTTTTCTTTTAAAATTTCATGGAATTTTGTGAAAAGAAAATTGATTTTGAAGAGGAAAGGATATTTTCATTAAGAATTCATTTCAAGTGATTTATCAAAACCATTTTCCATCTAAGATGACATTATTTCATATGTGTATGTTTCAAGTATAATGTCTCTATGATTTACATGGTTTCATTTTTCTTATTATGAAATGATATCCATTTCTTTTATATGGATTATGTGGTGATGGGATTATGTTTATGCAACCCATTTTATTCGTTGGTTTATTATGAATGATGTATGTTTATTTTGTGGCACAAGTAAGAATGATTTCATTATGAGATGGGTGAGACCTATATCTCCCTTCAATTAATTGGGTGAAGATTTATATCTCATGAGATAGACATGGATGGAATTGTAAGTTAATCGGGTTCAGTGTTACAGGACTGAAACGAGGAGTGAACTCGATTCAGAAAGGGACTTTGTCCAATAAGAAGGTCCTGGCTGCAATTCCTTGGCTACTATGGAAATCATAATGTTTTCCCACAATTACAAGATTTATTCCCATTCTATTTTATCAGAATTAATGTTTCTTTATGATGTATGTGTTACTTATTTCCATGTTTTATTTCATTGCTCAAGATTTTGATGTTTAAAAATCATGTTCAAGTTTTTAAGTTCAAATGTATATGGTATGTTTTATTTTATCCATGACTACCCTTACTGAGCATTTTATCTCACCCATTTTATGTTTTATTTTCCCCTAGGATTAAAATGAAGGTTTTAGGTAAAGAAACAAAAAGTGTTAGATCTTTATGGGAGATGTTGAAGATCTTTCACCGCGATTAGAAGATTACGTTCTAAGATTCCAAAGACACTAAACTATTACAATACTTGTGTTTCTATTTTTTTATGTATTAAATATTCCTCAAAAGTTATGTAATGTCCATGTACGTCAAGCTTTGGGCCTCTGAAGTTTGTATCAGAGGGAGGTTTAGTAAACCATTTGAAACTAGGATGCAAAAACGTTAGGGAGATCCCTAGAGATATTTCTATGGTATATTTAGGGATTTTCCTAAGGATAAGTATATGTATAGGATATAGTCCTATATCTACGTTAATGATCATAGAATTTAACATAAAATTTTAGATATTGAAGGTACTCCCCCTTTATAATGTTGTTTTCCCTAGCATGGTATTACCTTCTCACACTATTATTTTTAGGATTTAGACGATGGCTGAAACCCGAAGGAACCGTGTTGATCAATGTAATGGAAAATGCAATGATTATCCTCCTGACCAAACCAATGACATGGGATATGTAGTGAAAAATATTTTCTATATACTTACACAAGCTACGAATCATTCTGGACTTCAAAATGAGCAGAGAAAGGAGCAACATTCTGTTGAATCCTTCATGAGGCGGCATCCACCTTCTTTCAGTGGGTCTTATGATCCCTTAGTGGCTGAACAATGGATTAGTACTACTGAAAATATTTTTTCAGATGTACAATGTTCTGAGCATGATAAAGTCATCTTAGAAATATATTCTTTGGAAGGTGATGCTGATCAATGGTGGAATCTTATCAAGAATACGAGGCAAAGAGATGAAATTGAGTCCCTGGAATGGGACGAGTTCATTAACTTGTTTTTTAGTAATTAATTACCTCGTATTCTTCGATCAAAGATGGAAAATTAGTTTCTTGAGCTTAAGAAGAATGATGATGAATTTGTTGGTATATATGAAGTTAATTTTACAAGACATTCAAAAAATGCATCAGGCATTATCATCCAACTAGAATGTAAAGTTGGTCAATTTGTCAGTGGCTTAAAACCAAGTCTTCGAAGGGCATTAACTATAAGAGACATCAGTAGCTATGAGGAAATATTGCGTTGTGCTATCAAGGTAGAACTTGAATTTGGTGTTATGCATCCATCTCACGGTTTTGAAAAAAAAAGAAAGATGGAGTTCAAGTAAAAATCCCAGAACAATGGTGAAAAGAAGGTGAATGTTTCTTTATGCTCAAAGTGTGGAAAGAAGAATGATGGAGATTGTCTAAAAGGTACTAGAAAATGTTTCAAGTGTGGAAAAAAAGGTCATCGAGCAGCTGAGTGACGAAGTAATGGGAAAAAGGTTTCAAATGACATGAATAGAGAAAAGACTTCAGAGAATGCTCCACTAACACTTCAATGCTTCAAGTGTAAGGAAATGGGGCATTATTCTAATCAATGGCCTAATCCAAGGATTAATGATGATAAACGTGAGAAACCTCTTAAGGTAAAGGAAAAAGTGAAGTAACATGCGATCACTATCAGTAATGTTGAGTATGACAATGATGTGATGGAATGATTATGTGTTTTAGTAAAGGGATTCCAAAATAATGTTGTGAATCTCATTTATAGTATTGTGGAACATTGGAATATCTATATAATGGTTTATTGTGATTTTCGATAATTATATGGTTCTGGTAACCATGAAATGTGATTCAAATATTTTGGAAAGTAGATGATATGTGCATAATGAAGGGATTAGAAGGTAATGAGATGTTTAATTATATTCATGAGATCATCATTGATATAAGGACTAAGTGATATCATGGTTTGAGTATATATAATTTTGAGGATTTTGGTATGTGGAATGTGTTATCTTTAACCTGCATTCATGTGTTCACTAAGGTTAAATGGGTATTCATTCTTCAATAGAATACATGATTAAGGTATTCACATGTTCGTAATTTGACGAAAAAGATATATCTTATGATATATGGGGGATAAATGATGGAATTCACGTGATTGTTATGTGACATTTCAAGTAATCATTTTCTTTATACTATGAGCTTGGACCAAAGTATTTTAGATAAGCCTAAAGATTGGAATTGATTATGTTGAACATAAGTTAGTATTTTTTAAGGATGGATTTTTTTTTGATATTATTGATGGGATGTTATAGTAATTTTGTTTTAGAAAAAGGACAACCTGTAGGATGGGAGACAACCCATTGCATCAGATAAGGCTGTGGGAATCGAACCCATAAGAGAAGTGTGACTGGACTTTACCGCATACCAATGGCCTATAGGAAGCCCCTAGTTAGTGGAAGGTAGTTTTATTTTATTAAGAGGTGTGATAAATAAAGTATAAGTCCATTTTTGGAACCATACATGATTAATCTCACCATAATATGGACTTATAACTTTAGTTAAACTTTTGTTTGAAATGGATGGAATGACCCATCATTCTATCACATGATCTGCTAATGCTTCACAAATAACAAACTCAACTTCATTTCTTTAAGAGATTAAGTTGAAATTGTTCAATTCACGAACAATAGTGAGATTGTACGAAAATCATGTAAGTATTTCTTTTAATTCATCACCTTTAGGGAAATGATATTGAAAAAAAATGTTTTCCTCATTCTCTTATATCCGATTAATCAGATGGTACCTTAGATCATGACAAATTTATGGCTTTGTGATTGATGGCTTTTTTATAGCCATGTTCTCTACCACTCTAAATCTGAACATGATGGTTAGATTTTTCTTCTATATACATATTTTAACCTATGTTCTCCAATATGGAAACCCAATGATGAGTTACTTTGGGTAATCATTACATTTCATACTTTAGTTTTTAAAATTATGTTTTAGTATTACTTTTTACGATGTGGGTTTATATGAATAGTAAACAATTCATAACCCCAACGAATTTCGAGGGCGAAATTCATTTTAAGGGAGGGTAGAATGTAACAACCCGAGATTTTATAAGATACATTCTTTTTAATTTCATTCATATATTCTGTTGTACGATACACCAAGATTATCTTGTGCTACATGCAACACCGTATTAGCTTGCAGTATACACAACACTATTCTTGGCTTGTGTTACACACAATTTAAAGTTCGTTCGATAGAAGTAATTCTACGCAACATTGAGTGTATATATATATATATATATATATTAAATGTATAAATAAAATATGGTTGGATTTTGTTATACGCAACAACAATTGAGTCTTGCACTACACGCAACCCTAACTTGGTTTGCATTACACACAATCACGACCTTCTTCGATAGCGTGTGTTGTACGCAATATCGAGTCTCACTAAACAATGATATATTGTTATAATATTATTATGAACGATAATTTATGAATATTATTAAATAAATATTGAATTTTATAACATTATTTTTCATCATACATATTTTCTAGAACATGGTATGAGAACAAAATAAATTTATCGGGTAAAATAAGTATTTTTCAATAAATGCAGTTTTTCCACCTTTTGATGGAGCACCTACATTAAATATAGTATTTGACATGTTTTTAATTTCAATTTGACAAAATAAAATTCTACTTTGGAATAAGTATATAAAAATTTATTTGGATAAAATGTTCATATTATTCTGATAACTTAAATATTTTAATGAATAGTAAAAACGATCTATATTTTAATTTAAAATAATTTTTTTCATCGTAATAATTTATATGGTAAAATTGTAATATTGAATGGTTTTAATGTATAAATAGAATATATTTTTAATATTTAATATAATGTATGTCATTTTCATTGATTTTACATTGAATTCATAGTTTCAACCAATTCAATCTTTGACAATGTTTTAACTTTTAAAACCTATTGGCTTAACAACAGGAATAATTTTAAATTAATTACTGTAACTTTGGTATTTTGAATTTTGAAAAATTGATTCCATATTTGGAATTAGTGGGTCCAAATTATGTTAAAAGGTTTTTTTTATTTTCTTTATATTATGAATAGTAACTATGGTAATTTTAATTTACTGCGGTTAAAGGTAAATAGGGTACTTCAAGGTTAAAAGAATATTATAATAATTAAAAATTACCTTGACACTTGTCCAAACCTTATTAGATAAGTATTGGCCGAACAAGGTCATCCGTGGGCCTATTTTGGGACCCCAATGAGCCACTTGGTAGTTAAAATGACAATTTGGATTAATTAATTTAATGTAAAGACAAAATTGACATTATCAAAAATCTTTTAGTAATTAATTTTTATAAGGGGTTATATAAGTTATATTTTCGACGATAAATATTATATGGAAAGATAAAAATATTCCAAACATCCTGATATTTTTTTAATAATTTTTAGACATCAAATGAATTAAATTATTAATGACACAATAATGATGTAGTGTTTACCTCATTAATGAATGATTTAAATAAATAAGATTACAATGATTAAAATATCATTCAAAACCTATCCAATTCCAATTGGATGATTTTATTTCGAATACGAGTCATATTATATTCGACATTAATGTGTTTTGGACCTCTTGAAACCGAATATAGGTTTATAATAAAATAATATTTTCACACTTTCCTAAAGAGCCCCTCCTCTCCCTTATAAAAGGAGACCAATTCTATGCAATTACTCACACCTCTCAAGCCTTTTGGATCGTCCAATCTCTGACCAACTAAGCTCATTAGATACCTATACTCCCACTTTAAGCTTTAAATTTGGCATAAGTCTCTCCAAAAAGTCTTTTTGGATCAAACCAAAGGAAGTTACCAAAATTAAAGGTAAATGTTTCTCTTAAGTTGTTTTCTTTTATTCTACTTATCCAACCCCTAAAATCTTTTTAATCCATTAATTTGTAACAACACCAATATCCAAAATATACTAGGAGTTTGTTATGATAAGTATTATAACTACACTTACACAGACCTCCATCTAATGGATGAAGAACATAATGTTTCTATGATGGCAAACTAACGCCTCACGAAATGATGATTGTTTGATTTTCTCCTACCGCCTCTCATGGTGGCCTTTATGATGGAACTATATTTATATATAATATATATTATGTTTATGATTTCCTTATTCTTCTCTACTTCCTAATTATATCAAGCCTTTATGGTTTCCATAGTCGGAAAATACAATTATCTCATTTGAGGAAGCGCGGACTACCGCCCCCTCAAAGTGATGTGCTTATTTAATACCTTATGTTGGATGTATAAAGGATGTGGTTAATGATATTATATATGATATTATACTGGAATTATAATATACCTATGTATCATTATGTTTTAATTCCATTAAAATAAGTAATAGAAATGAAATTAGCGTTCATGCGTACGTACGGCTTATCGTCTCCATGAACGGTGCGTTTCATTTCTTACTTCCATATGTTATTTACTATTAGAAATTCTTGTATATTCTGGATATATAATGAATTTATATGATATATAAATCATTATTTACATTTTTGAAGTAAGTAAATCATGATATAAATAATAAAAACATCAAGAACAACAAGTGCAAACACGTACGATAAATAAGATGATTTTACCCAAAACAGTACTTTAACATTAATTTACAAAATAATTGGTAATATAAAGTCATATGTGGACCATATATGATATCATTACAATGAATATGATTCTATAATAAGTCAAATACCTTATTTAAATAATTATACATGAGGTTCGGATACATATGAAGCATATCGGACATACAGTATGGGATAATTTTGCAAATCTCATTTTTATCCGAGATTGCTTTTTCGTAAGTATTTAGTAGGGTTATTTCTATCATCCATGTCCATGTTTTATTAAAGTGTATTCATGTATTTTTAATGTCATTTTTACCCATTTTTACTTTTACCCCATGGTATGGAAGGAATCTTCCTTTTATTTACCCTTCAAGGTACTTTTTGACTTTGTCGACAACGGTATGAGAAAAATGTTTTTTTAACTTATATGACATGAACGGATTTTTAAGGTTTCATAAAGCCCAATTTTCATGAAGATTAATACACAATATTTCAAGAATTTTTTCAAAAAAATATTTTTCTTTTAAAATTTCATGGAATTTTGTGAAAAGAAAATTAATTTTGAATAAGGATATTTTCCTCAAGAATTCATTTCAAGTGTTTTATCAAAACCATTTTCCATCTAAGATGACATTATTTCATATGTGTATGTTTCAAGTATAATGTCTCTATGATTTAAATTGGTTCACTTTCCTTATTATGAAATGATATCTATTTCTTTTATATGGATTATGTGATGATGGGATTATGTTTATGAAACCCATTTTATTCGTTGGGTTATTATGAATTATGTATGTTTATTTTTTGGCACAAGTAAGAATGATTTCATTATGATATGGGTGGGACCAATATCTACCATTAATGAATTGGGTAATGATTTATATCTCTTGAGATATACATGTCGAGAATGGTAAGTTAGTCCTGTTCAGTGTTACAGGACTGAAACAAGGAGTGAACTCGATTCAGAAAAGGACTTTATCCACTAAGATGGTCGTGGCAGCAATTCCTTGGCTACTATGGAAATCATAATGTTTTTCCACAATTAAAAGTTTTATTCCAATTATATTTCATCAAGATTAATTATTCTTTATGATCTATGCCTTATGTATTGCAATGTTTTATTTCATTGCTCAATATTTTGATGTTTAAACATTATGTTCATGTTTTTAAGTTCAAATGTATATGGTATGTTTTATTTTATCCATGCTTACCCTTACTGGGCATTTGAGCTCCCACTTTTTATGTTTTATTTTCAACCAGGATTAAACAAAAGGTTTTAGGTAAAGAAAAAAAAGTGGAAGATCATTATGTGAGATGTTGAAGATCATTCACCATGATTAGAAGATTACATTCCAAGTTCCCAAAGACACTAAACTATTACAATAATTGTGTGTTTGTTTTTGTTATGTATTAAGTATTCCACAAAATTAATGTAATTTCCATGTACGTCAATCTTTGGGCCTCTACAGTTGGTATCAGAGGGAGGTTTAGTCAACCGTTGGAAACTAGGATGCGAAAACGTTAGTGAGATCCCTAGAGAGATTTCTATGGTATATTTAGGTATTTCTATAAGGATAAGTATACGTATAGGATATAGTTTTAGAACTATGTTAACAATCTAAGAATTTAACCTATGATGTTAGTTATTGAAGGTACTCCCCATTTATAATGGTGTTTTCCCTAGAATGGTATTTTCTTCTCACACTATTATTTTTAGGTTTTAGATGATGGATGGAACCTGAAGGAAACGTTTTGATAAATGTAATGGAAAATGAAATGATTGTCCTCCTGACCAAACCAATGTCATGGGAGATGGATTTCACAATCTTATTTCTATACTTACACAAGCTATGAATCATTCTGGACTTCAAAATGAGTAGAGAAAGGAGCAACATTATGTTGAATCCTTCATGAGGCAGCGTCCACCTTCATTCGGCGGGTCTTCTGATCCCTTAGTGGCTCAACAATGGATCAGTACTACTGAATAGATATTTTCAGTTCTACAATGTTCTGAGCATGATAATTTCATCTTAGCAGTATATCGTTTGGAAGGTGATGTTGATCAATGGTGGTATCTTATCTATAATACTAGGTAAAGAGCTGAAATTGAGACCATGGAATGGGACGAGTTCAAGAACTTGTTTTCTAGTAAGTACTTCGCTCGTATTCTTCGAACAAAGATGGAAACCGGGTTTCTTTTTCTTATGTAGAAGGATGAAGAATCTGTTGGTATATATGAAGAGAATTTTACAAGACATTCAAGGTATGCATCTGGCATTATCATCCAACCTGAATGTAATGTTGATCGATTTTTCAGTGGCTTAAAACCAAGTCTTCGAAGGGAATTAGCAATAAGAGACTTCAGTAGCTACGAATAAATTTTGCGTTGTGCTATCAATGTAGAACTGGAAGTTGGTGATACGCATCCATCTCATGGTTTTGATAAGAAACGAAAGATGGAGTTCATGGAACAATGGTGAAAAGTAGTTGAATGATTCATTATGCTCAATGTGTGGAAAGAAGTATGGTGGAGATTGTCTAAAAGGTACTAATTTTTTTTTCAAGTGTGGAAAAGAAGGTCATTGAACAGTTGAGTGACGAAGTAATTGGAAAAAGGATTCAAATGATGTGAATAGAGAAAAGACTTCAGAGAACGCTCCACCAACACATCAATGCTTCAAGTGCATGGAAATGGGGCATTATACTAATCAATTCCCTAATCCATGGATTAATGACGATCAACGTGAGCAACCCTTTAAGGCAAAGGACAAAGGGAAGTCACATGTGATCCCTATCTGCAATGTTGATTCTGACAATGATGTGATGGAATGATTATGTTTTTATGTAAAGGGATTAAAAAATAATGTTGTGAATCTAATTTATAGTATTGTGGAACATTGGAATATATATATAATGGTTTATGGTGATTTCCGATAATTATATGGTACCAGTAACCATGAAAAGTGATTCAAATATTTTGTAAAGCAGATGATATGCGCATAATGAAGGGATAAGAAGATAATGAGATGTTTGATTGTATTCATGAGCTCATGATTGATATAAGGACTAAGTGATATCATGGTTTGAGTATATAGACTTTTGAGGATTTTGCTATGTGGAAAGTGTTAACTTTTATCTCCATTCATGTTTTCACTAAGGTTCAATGGGTAATCATTCTTCAACGAATACATGATTAAGGTATTCACATGTTTGTAATTTGATGAGAAAGATATCTCTTATGATATATGGGGGATAAATGATGGAATTCATGTGATTGTTATGTGAAATTTCAAGTAATAATTTTCTTTATACTATGATCTTAGACCGATGTATTTTAGATAAGCATAAAGATTGGAATGGATTATGTTAGAAATAAGTTAGTACTATTTAAGGATAATTTTTTTTTGATATTATTGATTGGATGTTATAGTAATGTAGTTTTACAAAAAGTACACCCTGCAGGACATGTGACAACCCATCGCGTCGGATAAGGCTGTGGGAATTGAACCCACAACTGAAGTGCGACTGGCCTTTATCGCATACCAAAGGCCTATAAGAAGTCACTAGATAGTGGAAGGTAGTTTTATTTTATTACGCGGTATGATAAATAAAGTATAGGTCCATTTTGAATGATATACGATTAATCTCACCATAAGATGGACTTATAAATTTTGTTAAACTTTTGTTTGAAATAGATGGAATGACCCATCATTCTATCACATGATCTGCTAACGCTTCACGAATAACAAACTCAACTTCATTTCATTAAGAGATGAAGTGGAAATTGTTTAATTCAAGAACAATAGTGAGATTGTACAAAAATCATGTAAGTATTTCTTTTAATTCATAAACTTTAGGGAAATGATATTGAAATCCAATAATTTTTTCCTAGTTCTCTTATATCTAATGAATCAGATGGTACATTAGATCATCACAACTTTATGGCCTTGTGATTGTTGGCTTTTTTATAGCCATGTTCTCTACCACTCTCCATCATGACATGATGGTCAGATTATTCTTCTATATCCATATTTTAACCTATGTTCTCCTATATGGAAACCCAGTGATGAGTTACTTTGGGTAATTGTTACATTTCATAATTTTGTTTTTAAAACTATGTTTTAGTATTTCTTTTTATGATGTAGGTTTTTATGAATAGTAAATGATTTATAACCCTGACGAATTTCGCGGGCGAAATTCATTTTAAGGGGGGTAGAATGTAACAACCCGAGATTTTATAAGATATATTATTTTTAATTTCATTCATATCTTATTTTGTATGATACACAACGATTATCTTGCGCTACACGCAACACCGTACTAGCTTGCAGTATACGCAACACTATTCTTGGCTCGTGTTACACACAATTTCATGTTCGTTTGATAGAAGTTATTCTTCGCACCATTGAGTGTATATATTTATATATTCAATGTATAAATAAAATATGGTTGGATTCTGTTATACACAACAACAATGGAGTCTTGCACTACACACAACCCTAACACGACTTGCATTACACGCAATCGCGACCTTCTTCGATAGTGTGTGTTGTACGCAATATCGGGTTTCCCTAAACAATGATATATGGTTATAATATTATTATGAACTAGAAATTATGAATATTATTAACTAAATTTTGAATTTTATAACATTATTATTCATCTTACATATTTTCTAGAACGTGGTATGAGAACAAAATAAATTTTTTGGGTAAAATAAGATTTATTTAGAAAATGCAGTTTTGCCTCCATTTGATGGCGCACCCACATTAAATCTAGTTTTTGACATGTTCATAAGTTCAATTTGAAAAAATAAAATTCTTCTTTGGAATCATAATATAAAAATTTACTTTGGATACAATTTTTATATTATTCTGATAACTTTCATATTTTAATGAATAGTAAAAACACGCTATATTTTAATTAAATGTTTTTTTCATCGTAATAATTTATATGGTTAAATTATAATATTGAATTGTTTTAAAGTATAAATCGAATATATTTTTACCATTTAATATAATGTATGTCATTATCATTGATTTTACATTGAATTCATAGTTTAAATCAATTCAATCGTTGGCAATGTTTTAACTTTTAAAACCTATTTGCTTAACAACGAGATTAATTTTAAATTAATTATTACAACTTTGGTGTTTTGAATTTTAAAAAATGGATTCCATATTTGGAATCAGTGGGTCCAAATTATGTTAATTGGTTACTTTTATTTTTTTTATATTATGAATAGTAACTACGATAATTTTAATTTACTGCGGTTAAAGGTAAATAGGGTAATTTAAGGTTAAAAGAATATTATAATAATTCAAAATTACCTTTAAAATTGTCCTAAACTTATTGGATGAGTAGTGTCCGACCATGGTCATCCATGGGCCAATTTGGAGACCCCAATTAGCCACTTGGTAGTGAAAATGATAATTTGGATTAATTAATTTAATGTGAAGACAAAAATGACTTCTACAAAAATATTTTAGTAATTAATTTTTATAAGGGGTTATATAAGTTATATATTAGACTATAAATATTATTTGTAATTACCAAAATATTCCCTACATCATGGTATTTTTTTCATAATTTTTAGACATCAAATGAATTAAATTATTTATGACACAATAATGATGTAGTGTTTACCTCATTAATAAATTATTAAATAAATAAGATTATAATGATTAAAATATCATCCAAAACCTGTCCAATTACAATTTAATGAGTTTATTTCTAATATTAGTCAGCTTATATACGACATTAATGTGTTTTGGACCTCTTGAAACCGAAGATAAGTTTATAATAAAATAATGTTTTCACACATTCTTAAAGAGCCCCTCATATCCCTTATAAAAGGAGACTGCTTCTATGTAATTCCTAACATCTCTCAGGCCTTTTGGCTCACCCAAACTCTAGCCAACTACGCTCCCTATATCCCTCTCCTCCCCCATGAAGCCTTACATTAGGAAGAAGACTCTCCAAGAAGTCCTTTTGGTTCAAACCAAAGGAAGTTACCAAAATTAAAGGTAACCGTATCTCTTAAGTTGTTTTCTTTTCTCCTACTTATCCAACCCCTAACCACTTTTTAATCCTTTTTTTGTAACAAAAAAAATATCATAAATATACTATGATTTTTTATGAGAAGGATTCGAACTATAGTTATACACACCTCCATCTATTAGATGACGAACATAATGTTTCTGTGATGGGAAACTAACGCCTCACGAAATGATGATTTTTCGATTTTCTCCTACCGCCTCCCATGGTGGCCATTATGATGGCACTGTATTTATATATAATATATATTATGTTTATTATTTCCTTATTCTTCTTTAATTCCCAATTATATCAAGCCTTTACGGTTTCCATAGTCGGTAAATACGATAATCTCATTTGAGGATGTGCGGACTACCGCCACCTCAAAGTGATGTGATTCGTTAATACCTTATGGGGATGTATAAAAGATGTGGTTAAGGATATTATATATGATATTATACTGGAAGTATAATATACCTATTTATAATTATGTTTTAATTCCATTAAAATATGAAATGTAAATGAAAGTAGCGTTCATGTGTACGTACGGCTTACCGTCTCCATAAACGGTGCGTTTCATTTCTTACCTCCATATGTTATGTACTATTATAAATGATTGTATATGATGGATATATAATGAATGTATATGATATAAAAATCATGATTTATATTTTGTTATTATTTAAATCATTATATATGTAATAATAACATCAATAACAACAAGTCCAAACACGTACGATAAATAAGATGATTTTACCCAAAATGCTACTTTAACATTAGTTTACAAAATAATGGGTAATATAAAGTCATAAGTGAACCGTATATGATATCATAACAATGAATATGATTATTTAATAATTCAATGAAATTATTTTAATCATTATACAGGAGGATCAGATACATACGAAACATATCGGACGTACGGTAAGGGATAATTTTGCAAATTTCATTTTTATCCACGATTGCTTATTCGTAAGTATTTATTGGGGTTATTGCTATCGTCCATGTCCATGTTTTATAAAAGTGTATTCATTTATGTTTAATGTACTTTTTACCCATTTTGACTTTTACCCCATGGTATGGAAGGAATCTTTATTTTATTTACCCTACAAGGTTCTTCTTCGCTTTTCCGACAAAGGTACAAGAAGACTGTTTTTTTAAACATATATGGAATGAACATATTTTTACGGTTTCATAAAGCCTAATTTTCATGAAGCTTAATCTACAATATTTCATGACTATTTTCAACAAAATATTTTTCTTTTAAAATTTCATGGCATTTTGTGAAAAGAAAATTGATTTTTAGAAGAAAGGATATTTTCCTCAAGAATTCATTTCATGTGTTTTATCAAAACCATTTTCCATCTAAGATGACATTATTTCATATGTGTATGTTTCAAGTATAATGTCTCTATGATTTAAATTGTTTCACTTTTCTTATTATGAAACGATATCCATTTTTTTATATGGATTATGTAATGATGAGATTATGTTTATGAAACTCATTTTATTCATTGGGTTATTATCAATGATGTATGTTTATTTTGGGACACAAGTAAGATTGATTTCATTATGAGATGGGTGTGACCTATATCTGCCTCCAACGCATTGGGTAAAGATCTATATCTCATGAGATAGACATGGATCGAACGGTAAGTTAATCCGGTTCAGTGTTAGAGGACTGAAATGAGGAGTGAACTCGATTCAGAAAGGGACTTTGTCCACTAAGATGGTCCTGGCAGCAATGCCTTGGCTACTTTGGAAATCATAATGTTTTTCAAAAATTAATAGTTTTATTCCCATGCTATTTTATCAGGATTAATGTTTCTTTATGATCTATGCCTTACATATTTCCAGGTTTAATTTCATTGCTCATGATTTTGATGATTAAACATTTTGTTCATGTTTTCAAGTTCAAATGATTATGGTATGATTTATTTTATCCATGCTTACCCTTACTGAGCATTTGAGGTCACCCTTTTTATGTTTTATTTTCCCCTAGTAATAAGAGAAAGGTTTTATGTATGGAATCAAAAAGTGGAAGATCTTTCTGGTAGATGATGAAGATACTTCACCACGATTATAAGATTATGTTCCACGTTTCGAAAGACACTAAACTATTACGATCCTTGTGTGTCTGTTTTTGTTATGTATTAAGTATTCCTAAAAAGTAATGTAATGTCCATGTACGTCAAGTTTCGGGCCTCTACATATAGTAAGGAGAAACCATATCTATAGAGTAAAACAGATATGAAGATGTGATCTACCCTAGAGCAGGGTTCAAGATTAAGGGACATAGATGAGGTAGAATTTGGTAGTGGAATCCATATTCTGGAATTATAAGAATGAATATTATAGGGAGGGATTTGGGGGTTAGTATGGGGATAATTATTAATGATGGGAGGTGTGGAGAAGGTGGAATTTGGGGAGCAGATAATTTAATGACAGTGTAGCACGGGGGCAGGGGAAGAAGGGGTGAACCCTAGATCGTGTGACCATGATAATATTGAGCTAGTGATTCCCATTTAAATTTCATTTGATTAGAAGAATGATGAGAATATATGGGATAATGATCTCTTTCATTTTTCGATCAAACACATCTCAGAGAGGGATGGACAAGATTCTATCATTTTCTCACATCATAAATTTGGATAAGTTTTTAGATATATTTCTTCTCTATCTTTTGTTAATTTCAAAATACCCATGCCTAGAAGAATTCTTAAGAAATGGAGGATGGTTAATGTCTCTTACAAATAGGTTGTTGTTGACGAGTGATTCAGCCTATGAAAGTATTCTATCATTGTGAGGTTTTTGGTCTCGAATTGTGAAATAGAATAAAAATTTAATGGCCTCATCGGAAAAAAGTGTTGAATGGGGATTTGAAAAATGGAGGATGAATGCATTGGGTTAAGGTTACGAACATATTGTGTTTCCATATGAGAATTTCAAGAGTCATTCCTTGATCATGGGGTAAATTTCCATGAAACGTGGGTTTCTCATAATTATGGAATGGAACATGAATTGTGGCCCGGATAATGTCTCGAACTCTTTTTCTCAAGTTTCTATTTACATAGTTATTTTTTATTGGATCTATCGGAAACTGAGGATCAGTTGGAATATTTCATCCTCATTTGGTAACCCAATTATATTGGAAAAAGATATTGATAATCTATTATTTGGACACTATGCCAGAATCTTAGGGGAAATTGACTTGTCTAGTAAATTTTTAGACTACATTGTTCCCGCAACAAGATATGAAACCATAAAATATGAAATTTAGTATGAATGAATGCTCGATGATTTTGTTAATTGATATTTTTATCACCATCTCATTGAGTGTAAAAGGGATGCTGAATGATAATTTTTCAAAATCAAGGGGCGTGATATGATCTTCTATAGAAGGTGGAATGGTAAGTCCCTACCCCTGAATCTCAACGTAGTTTAGAATGTACCTCAGGTGCTAAAAAAGGGAAATAGATTTTTGGAACCTGACTGGCAAGCTTTTGGAAATCAAACAACTAGAGCAATAATATCTATGATTCCATTAACTGAGTTTAATTAAACTTGAGAACATGTTATTCCTTCTCATGTGATTGTAATGAATGTTGATAACCCTCATGGGTCCAGTTCACCATATGAGATTCAGTGGACAACATTGGCTATAATTCATTTTATCACTCCACCCCATGATGGTGCTCTGCTGAAGAACCCAACAAGGTTTATGGAGGATTATAAGAAATTCCCTGGACACCCTAAACAATGCAAGATATTTTAGGAATTCTCAAAAGTTTCTCCTTCAAAAATTTATAAGAATAATTCATTCATGGAATGGTATAATAAATTTACACAATATGTGAAGAAATTTACACAATTGAATAGTTCTTTTTGGTATGATGATGCAAATGAAACACACATATTTGAGCATAATTTTGAAACCATATACAATGAGGTGGAATTTATATATTGTGATATAAATGAGCCTATTATTGATAGTATAGAAAAGGGGAAGAAGAGGAAAGAAAAAATGAAAAGGAGGAAAGGGTACAATACACGTGGAATAGAAGTTATTCCTTCAGACAAGGGGAAAGACCCTTAAAAAATGATGATATTGTATTGTAATTGTCCATGGATAGGGAACTCCCTAACGTCTGAATCCCATTGATAATTTTTCTTGGCCTATAAGCCATTTTTATTTGTTTTACTAAAATTAAAATTATATTTAAAAATTGAAATTGATTAATGTAGAAAACTCTAGAATATAGATAATCCTTAAAAACACTCATGCCTCAAGTTGTGATCATCGATGGGTTATTATGCATGAATCCATTATCGTCAATCATATATTAAGAAGCCTTAAAAAGTTTCATTGTCTTACAAAACATAATGATATGAATTATCAGTTTCATTTGTTAATGATTAAACATTATATAATAGGGTAAAAGAATTATGGTAGGAGATTAAATCTATTTATGATAAAATGAATCATATATGGGTAATTTTTTGAGACTTCAACAATATTCTGAATCATAAAAACAAAACAGGATATAGTTACAACCACATTGCCTCTTAGGATTTCTCTTCTTGTATTTACCATTTAAATTTACTTGTGGTTCCTATTACATGTGATAATTTTTCAGGGAGTATATATAATGTGAATTGATGGAAAGGATGTATACATGATATTTACCAGTCTTCTACAACTAGAATCTCATCACTCACACTTCTAAAGAATTGCTCTTATCCAAATCCTATAATTGTGGAAGTCTCAACACAAATGATAAGTTCAACCCCTCTCCCATTGAGTTCTAATAATGGATAGATTGTTGATACTAGATGCATGGAGACATTGTTGGAATCTTGAAAATTTTAACTTATTGGCATCCCTTTCCAAAATAATGTTGGGAATACTAATCACACAATGAGGATTCTCAACGAATTGACTAAACAGTCATTTTATAGGGTAGAGGTGGACCTTAGCGAGGCTTAAGGACATCTTGATCATCATTAAATCTTGAATCAACCCCAAAATACACAATCCCAAGATGTGATATAGGGTCATAATAGGATTTATGATCTTCAAAAGATCAATGAAATGATAGAAAAAAACAATAGAATGTCAAATGTATTAAACATTTAGATAGTAAATATATTTTCATTTAGAGATTCCACAATGAGAAGAGGGGTAAACTAGGTATTACAGACATCTGTATAAGTAGAAGAACTTATACTCCTAAAATTGTGATTTTCTCAGGGAACTATGGATAACTTAAATGGACATTACTCTAACAATGGGCTTGGAGGTAGACATAAAAAAGCTAATAACATCACTCCACGCATTGAGGAGCAACGTAATTTGACTCTATTAATGGACCCATCCAGGAGGAAGTTAAGAAAACCCTCTTCAACCTTAACAGGTAATGTCTTTCAGACCCAAATGGATTCACTAACAAATGCTTCATGTTTTATTGGGACATATATTATTATGATGTTATTCAATACATCAAGTTTTTTTTGACAAATTCATATATTCCTTATGGGTAAATGCATGTTTCATTTCTTTGATAACCAAAAACGAGAATGCACTTGATGACAATTATTTCAGGCTAGTTTCAATTGGGAAAAAGTTTCCTTAAATAACTAGTAAAATTCTTGTGAATATGATTTGGGATCTTATAAAATATCATATATCTATGAGTCAATTCCGATTTCACATTGTAAGAAATATTTTCATTTCTTGTTTCCAATTTTAGAAGGTGTTAACTTAATGTGGAGGAAATTGAAAGATGTAAACTTCTCCATCAATATAGATCTCTACAAGGCCATTGGTACATCGTAATGGATGTTCCTATATGATGTTATCCAAATGTTTCTATTATCAAATGATTAATTATGATTTTCAGTGTAATTATAAACTCTTCTAGGCTCTCTATTTACATTAATTGAGGATCTATAGTCTACTTTTGCTAAATTGATGGTTTGATACATTGTGATCCATTTTCAGGTTGATTTTTTCTATTATGTAAGATTACATCAGAATATACATTAATGAGTTGGCTCAACATGGAATTTAAAGAAAAATTAGACCTTGTGGAAATGATAGTGTAACATCTTATATTTTTTTTGTGGATGATATTATTTTGATCTTCCAGCCTTGAAGGAATCTCATAACTACTATTAAATCCCTTTTTACACATTATGATGATGTTTTTTCCAAGCCATAAGCTGGGAAAAGTCATTCATTTATTTTTTGGAATGGGATTATTATTGGAATGAAATAATTGATAAATAATAATATTATATTTAATAGTGGATCCCTCCCATTTAATTATATAGGTGTTCCTTTATTTTTGGGTAAGGTTAAGTTGAATTAATTTAAAGGAATAAGGTTGAGAAATTTTAATTAAATGGGATTTTTTAAAGGGAAAGACATGTCCAAATATTCAAGGGTGATTTTTGTCATTTTTGTGAACACACATATGTTTTTTTATTTTTATCGATTTATAAATTAATCGAGATCCACATAATTGTCTTTAAAGCGATGATTAGGAACATTATATTGACTAGATATATCCATGAAATGAACTTGGTCTGTGTTTCATGGAAGGAGTGAATTAATCCCATTGAATTGGGGGGTCTTGGAATCAATTATCATAAGGTCATAAATAATGGTCTAATCATCTAATTTTCATGAAGAATATTCTCTTGTGAACCCCTTTGTATTTATTATCGAGCAGTTTCGAGGGGAAGATGTCACATGGTTATAGAAATTACCTTGCATCCTCTATTTGTGTGTCCTTAAAGAAATAATTTTATAAATCATTCAAGACACCGAATGGATTTTCTTAGGGACATCCAACACAAATGTTGGAAGACCACCTGGATTCATAGATCACTCCATGATATTACCATCATTCCCCATGAGGCTGATCATATTTCGATTGAAATTTGTTATCAGAAATATCATGTTTTGGTGGAATGATTCCTACCCAGATCATTCTAGACATTTTGAACAATTGATTAATGGAATATGAAACTATTATACGGAAACATAATCAGCATGGGAATTTTAACAGTAAATAAATTTTATATGCTGGAATATCATTGGGACAAAAAGACACCAGCATGGAATATAAAATTATATGCCAATTTCATCTACCCATCATGGTTTCTGTTGTTGTGGAGGATCTATAATCATTGGTTACCCACATAGGACCGACTCAAAAAATCTGGGAATCACCGTTCTTCTTCCAAAATCCTATTCCATCATGATGAGGAGGATTCAAATCATCTATTCCTATTATTTGAATATTCCCCAACATTATGGGAATATACTAGAACATAGCTTGGCCTGAAATTTGATAGGCATATTTAGGTCAATGACTTCATGGCTAAAATATGGGATGTAGACATCAATGAGTAGATCTAGCATCTCTTCCAAGAAGAATATTCCTTATTTATCTTATCTATATAGAATTCTCGAAATCTGAAACACTTCGACGAAAATAAACATTCTGTTCACATGAGAATGATGGAACTGCACAAGGAGGACTATATGATTTAATTGATAAAAATATGAGTTATATCTTATATTGTTCATGATCTGAATATTCTCAGGTTACTAGGTGTATTTGGTTTAATAAGAAAATATATAATGATTAAATTCATCTAGTGGATCCCTCCAATTACCCCATGTATCAATATCAATGTTGATAGGGTATCTTCTGGAATGCATGTTACCTTAGGTAATGAAGGTGTCTTCCACCATTAATTTTCCCTTGTAAAAGGATGAATCTTCCATTTCACTAGAATTAAAATGTCCTATATAGATAAGATCCTTGTTATGGTGTATGCATTTGGATGTGTAGTCCAATTTAATTGGACTTCATTGTTTATTGAATCTAACTATGAAATTTCTATGAAGGCCCAGATAACAAGAAAATTGGATATGCCTTTGATAATTATAACTCATTGGGATGAGTGTCTCAGCAGGGCCACCCACCTCAACATGGTAATTTATCATGCATGTAGGGAGTTTAATAACGTAACAGATATGTTAACAATGAAGGAGGTCATGAAAATGGATTTGATGTGGTCTTTCAAAACCACTGATTATTTTAACCCATTGGTGGATACAAATATGTGTGGTGTGGTTCATTCTTTTTTGTTTAATAATCCATTGTGACCCTTGAATTGTCTTTCACCATTTTATATATAAATCTTTTAGGTCCATTTTGGATGGGATCCTGTTCTTTCTTGGTAAGGTCGAATTTGGGGTGAATTAGGGGGCTAAAGTGGGGAATTTGAAGAATTAATATAGATATGGATCAATAGTCAAATAGATCTATGGATAAATATTCCATAAGGGACAAGTGGTATTAGAGGAACATAAAATTGAATAGAAAATGAGATTTTTTCTAAATATCCATGTTAATATTTTATGATATTACAATTAATTTAATATATTATATTTTTTAAAATTCACAAATTATTTATAAAATTTAACTACTCAACTTATTGCGATTTATTGTCAAAAACAGACTTTAATAACTTATTCAAATTATTTACTAATTTATGTAATGCTATTTATTTAATTTTTTAAAACATTAATATTGGTTAATTTTCTCATTAAAAGTTATTCAATTTAAAATAACATGATTAAATAAAGTAAAATAACTAATTTCAATATTGAAAATAAATATTTTATTAAAAACATTAAAAACCTTAAATATTTAAAATAAATAAATTGATTGATAATTTAAAATTCTAAATGTCGTTATATTCTAATATACAATGAATATTTTAAGATAATATATATTTTTTTAAATAAATACGATGAGTATTTACTATATAAATAAAATAGATATTTAATTTATTTATAATAAATTACTGTTGTTGTATTATAAAAATAATTTTTTAATATTATGAGTTCTTAATATATTTCTGTTTTCTTTTGAAAATATTCATTATTGATCTCATGTTACTATACTTACTAGATCACATTTATCTCTAGAATAATATATTTGTTTAATATATATTTCTTGAAATTTAATATATACTAAAATATAAATTTATAATCTATTTTTCAAATATTATTTCCATGTTGCTACATTTTTTAATATTTAATATTGTAAATAAAATTAAATTATTTATTATTAATTGATTAATTACATAAAATATTTATACATGTTAAATCAAAAATATATTATCATTCATCATTGGAATGTATCTTGAAAAATCATTTTAAATTTTCATAAGAGTCCATTCATTTACGAATTTTTTTACTTTAACAGTATATTATAACATAAATTTAAAAAACAGATTTCTATAATTTAATGAATTTATTTTTGGTTTTTTAAATTAAAATGTTTTTTAAATCCTTTTTTTAAAATATAAATTTCTTTTTTAACTCAGTCTTATTATGTCTCGATATACTTATTCAACAACATTAAAAATTACTAGTATTCTTACCCATTAATTTACAATGCATAATTCATAATTAATTAATAATATATATAATCATAAAATAATATGTATTGAATTAATATATAATATAATTAAATGAAATCGGATGAAAATAGAACAAATTATGTGTAAAAACGTGAATATTTTTTTAAATTTAATTTGAAGGTAACAAAAAAATGTGTGTAAATTAAAACATGTTCAACATTCATTTAGTTCATGTTAAAATCAGTGGAAATTTTTCATTGATCACCTTATTTATGTTCAGAAATCCAAATCAACATTGATATTAAGTGGTGGTTAATATATTTCATCATTTCCCAGAATAAAATTAATATATTGAAATATAATATGATCCATAAAAATTTCAATGCATAAGCAGTGAGGTACGAAAATCATAATAATTCTGCAAAGTTATATATGATAATTCAAAATTTATTCATTGTAAATGTATAAAGGAAAAATTAATAGAAATGAAATATTTTCTAATGCGTAATAATATTAATGAAAATAGATAAGTACTTTAAATATTGTATGTGGTTGCTTATCCTTATATTTATTCTTATATGTGTTAAAAATATTTTTCATACGTAAAATGGAATATGGAAATAAATTGTGTAATCATGAACAGTAATAATGAATAACATGGTCATATAATAATAATATTAATCTTATATGACTTTATTACAGTATTTTTAATATGAACAAGCATACAAATATATTTTTCAATTTTTTATTTTACAATATATCAAATTTTTTTGGTATTATATTATTTGTAGAAACATAATCCTAATAATGAGAATAAGAAAACCTAAGAATAGGCACAAACACTATAATTTATTATATATACATATATGAATCTATAAACATTGAAGATTAATATGAATATAGTATGGCATGGAGAAAATTTTGTATTTATTTCAATATTTTTGTAACAAATTTTCTCGTATAAGAATAAGAAATTTGTATTATAATTGTTAGGATATATATATTATATTATATTAATTTTTTTAATGTATATCAGTATTTTTATAACACTACTATATGAATTTGAATAAGCCTATGTTTATAAATAATCGTAAACAATTTCACTATGAAATTCAAAATGTTTGTGTATTGTATTTCATTAATTCTATAACATAAATCATTTACATATACATAATTGTTAGAAAATTCTAGTATATGAGAAATGAATATCAAAATTAATATAAGAGAAAATGTAAAAAACAAATTTGAAAGGGGATATTGAAAAAAATGTAATTAACATATAACATCTAAATTATAATTCATATGGATATTTAATAAATATTAATCACAAATAATATTAGCATGATAAATGAATAAAAGCTTATAAATAATTAATATATCATAATTGGAGATGCATAGAAGTCATTCCAAGAAGAGAAAATGTTATCTTATTATTTTCATACATTATTTTCTTTGTAATGGTAGAATATGAAAAAGGATATTGAATATCATTGTATCAAAATATGGAAAAATCAAAATGAATGACTGTATTTCGAATTTTAGTGGTAGCATCAACATAAAAATATTACCAAATATTCATCAGTAGAAAATAATATTATAATAAATGAAATAGTATTCTTGGTTGAAATTTAATTCAAAGAACACAATATTAAATATTATAATTTAATATCATATTCTATTTTCAGACAACTTCATATTCATAATGTATTTTATATTTAATCCATCATATATAATTCCCATATATTTATATATTTGGAAAGGATAGTTTGATAAAAAAATAAAATCACTGAAATAATTTTTAAAAATAATGAATAACATTAATATTTGAAGGTAAAATGTTGAAAATTCATTTTTATTTATTAGAGATTAAACATTGTGAAAAGTAATTTGATTAAAATTTTTAAGGAAGAGTGTATTTAAAGGGTTATTAAACATGAAATAATAAAAAAATACTTTGATTTTCTCCAAATAAAAAAGAGGATTTTTAGATCTAAATATTGCCTCCATAAATCCATTTCTAGTTTCTGAATTTTATAATATTTCCTACGAATCACTATATAGGTGTTTTGGGAATACTGATTTTTTGTTCATAACGTTTTCAAAATTCATAAAAGTAATCATGGTTGTTTTTTCTCCCTCTATAACAATGCATATCATCATGTATCAAGATAATAGTTTTAGATTTCTCTATAAAACATCGAAATAAGTGAATGTATTGAATAATAACAAAAAAATTGTTTGAAAATAACACATGTCAACAAGATCCTATCATAATGAAAATATTTGGAAAGGAAATCTGATGGTTGTTTATATAGAGAAACTGAAGGCTTCACGTTCAATAAAAGTGTGGTTGATATTCATGATTTTCTTGAACAACCTATATATTCCATTTGAACTCAACACATTGGTGTTTCCATAATATTATAAAATTTTGATGAATGATAATGTTCATAATTTTTAGAAATAATAATGACAATAAATATTAAAATTAAGTCGTATAAATAATGAAATTTGAATTAAATGGTAAGGACAAAAATTTATTCTATCATGAAACAATAACTGATTGACCACCAAAATTTCCATTTCAATCATCGTAGATAGAGAAATCCTAGAATTGATTCCAAATAACTTTAACTGAAGAAAAAACATCAAATCACTCCATTACACATATCATATTACATTTGGGTTAATCAAGTCAAAAATTCATTTTTAAATAAAAGAATAATGCTTCCGTGAGTGATTATTTTAGAGAAAAGAGAGATAATGTAGTGTCACGGAAAAACATACATCATCGTAATTACATTCAATTTTTCTATAATTGAGGTATTTGTTTCTCATCATCCTTAGAAAAATCTATACTATGAAATCTAGAATATCGCACTATTTTGTATCCACCAGTTCCCTTGTTTGAGAATCAACCTCAATAACTAATATTTTACACTTCTAAAAAATAATAATAGATAATTAATTTATTTATCCATCTTAGAATAGATAAATTAAATACAAGATATTATAATGTTTTATAAATGGTGTATTGTTTTTTAGTTTCCCATCCCACAAATAGATGATATGGAGAACAACCCCAACAACAAAAATCATCTCAATGAATAATTAAGGACCCAAATACAATAGGAATCAACACTAAAAAAGTCTATCAAATATAATATAGCTCTGGTAAATACATATTAGTTATATATATTAAATATTATCTCTAAAATAAAATACATAAATATAAAATGAAATATTATTTAAAATATGAAATTTATTACAATACATATAAATTTATTTTACATAATATAGTATCAACATAAAGGATTCATTTAAAAAAATCGATTATAAAATTTATCCATTATGAAAACCATTTATAAATAATTTACTACTCATTATTTATTTAAAGGAATAAAATTATCACAACATATTTAATAAAACTATTTATCCAAAATGAGACATTTTGTAAAAAACACTAAATACATGATATAATATATATATAAAAAATTGGTTTTTGAAATCATTTATAAAATAAATACTGTAGAATTTATTACATATGATAATAAGAAATTTTTTATGTCCCCTATATTATATTGAAAATCAAATTTTAAATTGGTTAACTATGGGATTCACGAGAAAATATCAATTTTCTTCGTATATGAAATTCAGGTAATTTAAATTTCAAAAAAATGTTTGTTTAAATTATTATGTAAAATTATGAATGTTTTAATAATGTTGAATTTGAATAAAAATTTAGATTCATAAAAAAATGTATAATGTTAAAATTTATAATACATTGTAATGTCTCGGATTTTTTGTGTATTATTTTTAAATATTATATTAAAGTATTTTGATACAATGGGCAGTGAAGAAACATCATTTTGAGGAACAGTGAGCCCGGACTGGTGGTTTGAATTTTTTTTAGTTATGTGAGTTGGCGTGTGGCTGCAGTTGTGGATGTTTTTAAACGGATGTCTAGATAAAAAAAATCTGAGGTCACTATTGTGTCAGGTGAAATGAATTTTTGTATAAATGGGCCTATCCTCGACCGGCGTTGGATGACAGAAAATGTTATTTTTTAGACAATTTTAGTAACATAATAAAAAATAAAATAATTTTTAATGTTTTTTATTTTATTTTGAAACGTTCGCTATAACGCAACGACATGGAAACTATTTTGATCAATTATGACATAACATAATATCTGTAAAATAAAAATTCTGAATCATTAATGTCATAGTGTAATTGAATGCTGCAATGTGTTCCCACATTTTAATATGATAATCTAATGTTGTCCATTGGGGGATAATTGAGAGAAACTATGGAGAATTAAAAGATATTTGGAGAGAACTCTTGACAACAAACGAAAATGAATCAATAGTGAAAAGTGTTGTGCCAATAGAGGTTAAGGTGCTCGAAGATGTTTGCAACATGATCCCATCATCATCAATCGATCCCTTTTTTATATAGGTGTTGTATATTAAATTGTTCCTTCCATGTTAATCAGTTAAATGAGGAACACAGATCAACTTATCAACTAGTTGACCCTTGCATCATCATTATTGAATGAGGGATTTTCTTTATCTGGATATTTCTTCGGGATTGAATTTTATGTTTTAATGTTTTAATTTTCCATATTTAAACTTTATAGTGGGGATATAATAACATCGTTATGAATGATTGTGGATGTTCGTTCCTCCTTTTTTGATTTGCTTTCAGCCCCTCTTCCCTTCTTTTTTCACAAACTTCATGGGGATACGAACAAGGAATCATTGTGAGCCAATCCTCTGGCACAATGACCCCAAAATGTAGATCCAGCATCTTGATGACCCAAAAATGTTGTGAGGATGATAGTGATGGACGAATTGACGTGATATTGGGGAAAGTGTTCTTCAACGGTTCATCATGAGAGTAAATATGAACACATTTTTTCGGTCGAACAATGTTCAACAACCAACATAATCCGTTTCATGGTGTTGGGGTGAAAAACCATTATATTTCATGGTGATCGGGTTGGTGGATCGAAGAACGGAGAATCCCCTAGAACATCAGACAAGGAAATGCATTTTCTAGAAAATCCCAAAGAACACGACATGTATTCTGAAGAACATGCTATGTGGGATCAGATCAATGGTTGCTTTGGTTTTGTGTTGAAGGAAGCAATGAAGCAGCGTGTTCTACAGAAAACAAGACATCTGGGTACATACGTGGGACTCGATGTGTATCAATAATGATAAACGGACACACGGTAGCGTACATGGCCATGTTCTCCACCACACAAACAGACTGGGCCAGCTGCACGGGTTACCTCGTGTACCAGTTACGTGGGATGTGCCACACCGGTTGATGTCATGTACGTGATCACGACTGTGTACACAGAGGCAACCTTAGTTAGTCGGACACATTGTGTGGTCTTTCCTACAAGTCGTGTACTTACCATTCTACATGGAAAGTCACATCTGACTCGAGTCATTCCAAAGGGTCAGTACTTGGAGTCGCGATACATGGAATTTCACCCCTTCTACATGCCTTGTATATCATGGAACATGGCATGAACCACTTTTAAACCATTCCATGGACATTTTTTGTGGGGTTAGTTCCACTTTTTTCTTATTCCCTTGATGGTCAAGTATCGTTTCTATCTACCAGAGTCTGATACCTTTCACATGAATTTCCGAGAAAGAGTCAAGTATCCCTTTGAGAGGCCTAAAGTGATATCATCTATCCAATCATGTCCCTTTGTAGAGTCAGCTGTCAACATGAAGAATATTACAGGACGGTGATCCTCTACATAGAAAGTGAATTCGGATGAGTCATGGTATCAACCGAGGCCCTGTCTGTGATCCTTATCTGTGTATTGTGATCTTACCCCACTTGAGAGTGTGTTCTCCTTGAATGAGTGTATCTATATGTAATGTACTTTCTCGATGAACATTACTTCTCAAATGGAATGCTTTAGTGCTATGAGAATCATGGTATGAGTTCTCTAGGACCACTGCTTCGTGAAATCATATAAATGAATCCCTAGCATGGGTATGCATACGTGTGACTTGTCTCTAGACTATGGGTTTGGGTTTCAACTATATGTGGATTTTCGTACTCTGGTTGTATGTTTAGTAGTCATATAATTTGTACATATGATTGTACACTTACCATGTCTATATCTTTGTGGTTATTAGGGTCCTCGATTGAGTACTATTATAATCACCCCTACACAATCTTTCCTCGTACGTGTCATGTCTTGTGCACACAAGCATCCTTTTTTCGGAGTCGAGGGTGGACTAGGATCAAACCAAGCTTTCATAGTTCCTTTTAGGTTGAGGTGTTCCTATGACTATGAGTAGAAATCCTAGTATCTCTATGTGATTACAGTTTGGACTATGTAGTTTTCATATTTTCTCATGTTATAGTGGGCTTGTATTCTGGACAAGAATACTTTCCGCACTTCAGTTTTCATTGTGGTATTGGATATGTGTGTGTGTGTGTATCCGTATATAGGAAATTCCTCCAATGTTAGTGATATTCCAACAAAGTGCTACTCACCACCCCCTGGCCTATTAGAGGTGGTATTGGGGTGTCTGGGCACATGCCCCACTTGGATATGTTGTGAAATAGTAGTATCAGAGGTGTTCGGTTCTACTGTAGGATCAAGAGTTTATGATATTGGTTATGGGAAACAATGTTAAGTGTCTCGAGCTCAGTTTTCAGGAAAACAACTCAAGTGTTGGCGCGTGGGGATGACATATCCATACACTATGACTCTGATTACCTTATTTTTAACTTGGTTTATGAAAATACTAGTTGAAGGGAAATAAAATATTGGTGCATGCATCAAATAGGAATTTTTTGTCTTTTCCACGTCCGTTGTGTCAGCTATCCTGATATACTCACTAACCTTAGTACATCTTGTTTCCTTGCAGGACACCTCCGCACCACATTCCTTATAGGATTCAGTAGCTGGATCAATAGGATGACCCCATTAGTGACAAGGCTTCGATATAGGGACATGTTCCCCTTCAGTAACTCTAGGTGGTGCAACTGCTATACCGCCACAGTTGGAGTAGCTTGTGGAACCTACAACACTCACTGATGAGGGGCTCCGGCTGAGCGTGCTCCATGAGTTCTAGAGATAGAGACCCCTCAGGTTCCGAGTCGAGCCTGACCCTCCTATGGCTGAGGACTGGAATGAGGCAATGACCAGAGTTTTTTGTGTTATGAGGACATAATGAGACTAGATGGTGATCGTATGAGTGATCATTCATCATGGAGATGTATCAAGATGTTGGAGACTTTCCTCACAGACTCAAGACATGGAGAATATTTCGTGGAAGGAGTTTGAGAAACACATTAGGGAGGATATCCATCTTGTTACGCATAGATAAGAGTGTATCCAAGAGTATCATCAGCTCTAGTAGGGTAGTTTGACGGTGGCATTCTATTCATCGAGGTTCGACCAACTCGCAAGTTACTTGATGGATATGGTTAGAGATCTATACTTCAATGCTCGAACCTTCATGATAGATCTACAATGGGACATCCAAGCTAGTGTTGTTCCTCTATGAATTTCGACTGATGCTAGAGTGCTTAAGCAGTCCATGGTGATTGAGAGCTTCTTACCTAAACAGGGGTAGTTGAAGGTTGTTTGCAGCTGGCAGATAGGTGCAATGACCTCAGTAATAGAGAGCCAACATCAGGCAAAGGGTTTAGGATGTGGGAGATGTCATAGGAGGACCCATGATAGGGAATCAAGAGTATAGGGATATCATGATGGATCCAGTCATCCTAGGGAGAGGTGATGTTACTCATGAGAAGGGAAGGGAAATCTGGATAGAGAATGTCCAACCCAAAGAGATGCTGATAGAGAGGTGGTGGATGGACCACCAAGGCAAAGCCAGAGAGAGGAGTTCACATACATGCTAGGAAGTTGATATGGAAGAGGTGTATAAAGAGTGGAAGGTGGTGGAATACCCTCTGATCTACTTCCACCACAAACCCAGGAGTTCCAGACCAGGATCAGGGAGTTGGAGGATAGATGTGGGGACAACTGCATGCAGTAGATGCGTATGAACTAGGGACTACGGGGATGATCTGAGTTATGATATATGACTTATATATATTTTATGTCATACATATAAACACAAGTTCTTGTTATTCCTTCATTTACAAATATCTTGTGAGAATCCATGGGATTCTAGTAGAGTCATTAACTCGACTGTTAGTCATGGAGACACCTACGAGAGGGGATTCGATGATAATGCACCTTTTCATACAGTTTGATCTTACCCTGGGAGGCATGAGTTTTGATTGGCACCTCTTGGTCACAACGCCAAGGACTTATGACGTCATTCTGGGGATGCATTTTTTATCTTCATTCCATGCCTAGAATGAATGCTTTAGGAGAAGAACATGGTGTTTTTGTAGCAATGGGATGAGGTTTTCTATTTTCATTGAAAAGGAGTCCCAAGAAGCATACAAAATTCTCATTCATAGGAGGGTGAATCTGATCACTCATGAGTTGTCTTTCCTTACCCTTATAGAAGTAGATATTGTGAGCTTATAGTTCCCAGTAGTTTTGGTGGAGTACATTGATGTCTTCCTTAAAGAAGTTATAGGACAAACTCCATATAAAGAGATTGAATTCTGCATTGACATACAGCCCAGGATGGCACTAATATTCTCACTGACCTGTTATATGGATCCCACAGTGCTTCGTAAGATGAGGATGTAGTTGGAGGATCTGTATAATAAGGACATCATAAGGCCCAATGTTTTATCCATTGTAGCCTCATGTTTTATTTCCAAAAATATAGATGAGTGTTTGAGGTTTTTCATGGATTACAGTTTCCTGAAATAGGTAACATTGAAGAACAAGTTTCCAATATCGAGGATCGAATACCTCATTAAATAGCTAAAAGAGGAATAGTGGTTCATCAAGGTTGAAATTTGATCAGGTTACCACCAGTTATGAGTACGGGGTGAGAATATACTGAAGACATCATTCAAATGCCACTACTATCACTATGAGTAATTGGTGTTGAATTTTGGCATGATGAACACCCCCACAATGTTCTTAGAACATATAAACCATATCTTCTATCCATATTTGGACTATGTCGTAGTGGTCTTCATTGAATACATCCTTTTTTACTCAGCATCATAGGAGTAGCACATGAGACACGTATGGAAGGATTTAGATGCACTCGATAGAACATGCCCTTTTGGAAGCTCATGAAGATTCAGTTCTAAATTCAGGATGTCCAGTTTTTCTGACATCTCATTTCAATAGATGGAGTAGCTGTAGACCCAGCCTTAGTGGAGGAAGTGTTAGCATGGGATCCACCTCCGAGTGTGGTGGAGGTGCAGAGCTTCATTGGGTTGGAAGGATATTACCAGTGATAAAATACTAATTTCTCTCAAATATCATCACCGATGAAATAATTGACCAATAAGGGGAAACACATTATGTGGATATAGAAGTTATAATAGTATTTCGAGCTATTGAGATAGATTTTGATGAGTGCACATATTTTGAGATTGATGGAGGAGGGTGTCGAATACATAGTTTTCAGCGATTCATCAGGGACCTTGCGTGGATTTGTCCTGATACAGTGAAAGCTGGTGATATCATATGGTTTGTGATAGTTATTCCCACATGGGAAGAAATTTTTGAACCTTTAAATTTAGTTGTAAGGGGTGGTTTTCATGAAGAATATGTGGAGACCCAACCTTCTAGGGAAGCAGTTTATCATCAGCTCTGACCACAAGAGCCTCAAGTAAATCTTCTCAGAGAAGGATATGAATCATAGATATAGGATTTGTTTAGTGTTCCTCTAGTGATATGATTTAAAGATAATCAATACTTCTTAGAAGGAGAACAAGTTGGAATATTCTCTTAGTAGGATATTGAGATCATAGCTGTTTAGGGAGGTGAAGGACTAGTTGGCCCTGTTAATATTATCCTTCGTGGAAAGAGAGGGTGAAACATACATTCAGTCAGTGGAGGTCAACCCTAAAATATTAAAACAGGTTATGGAGGCACAACAAGGGGCTGTATAATGTGAGGATTAATGTGTTCAATTATCCATATGGTATTCCCTTGATGGATATTCGTAAGGTGGAGAGAAAATTGTTATTTTCATAGGATGCATTGTTTTACCAGTGGTGTTGTGGATGGAGTCCTTGGGGGAGATTAAAACACCCCCTTGGTGGTACACCCTAGAATAGTGGAGATTTAACAAGATCTCTAATAGATGTTCTGGTGGGCAGGAATGAAGAAGGAAGTCGCAGAGTTCATTTCACAATGCATTACATTCCATCAGGTGAAGGCTAAGAACCATGTTCCAGTAGGATTAGCTCACCTCATGGTCGTTCCATAGTGGATGTGGAATGATATATCGATTGAAATTGTGTCCTGATTTCCATTTACGTCCAAGGGGTATGATTCTATATGGGTGATCGTTGACTGAATCACCAAGTCAGCCAACTTCCTAGCTATTAGGGAGCAGGGTTCTGTAGAGAGCTTTTGACGCCTCTATGTGTACGAGATAGTAAAGAATAGTGGTGTTCCATTGATGATAGTCTCAGATTGTGATTCTTGTTTCACATTCCAATTATAGAAGTGACTACCAGAGGAATTTGAGACTTAGATACACATGAGCACATCTATCCATCCCCAAATAGATGGTCAAATGGAGATGAACAATCTTGTTCTAGAGGATATGTTCCGAGCATGAATCATGGATTTTGGTCGTAGTTGGGAGGAACACCAACCAATGGTGGAGTTTGCGTACAATAAAAGTTACCACACATCCATTGGTATGGAATCGTTTGAGACATTACTAGGGAGTCCCTTTTGGTCACTGCTTTGCTGCACCAACCCCAGAGAGTCAACACTCATGAGTCCAGAGTTGGTTCAAGCTACCACTGAGAAGGTACATATCATCCAGGAGTACAGGAAGTCTATACAATGCCAGCATAAGGATTCTGCAGATAGGCAACAAATACCTCTCGAGTTTGAGGAGGGGGGCCATGTCTTTCTTCAGGTCTCACCTCGATGAAGATTATTGAGATTTTTATTGGGTGACAAACTATCTCTGATGTTTCACGGGGAACTTCTAGATATTTCATAGTGTTGGACTGTTGGTGTACCTTTTTTCTCTAAATCCGTAGTTGCACCGGGTACATGACATCTTCTACGTGTCACAGTAGAGGAGGAATGTGCATGTCCCATCACACATCATCAACCGGGGAGACCTAGACATCAAAGATGAAGGTAAATTTTTAGAGTACCCAGTGGAGATCAAGAATCGGCATGAGAGGTTCTTTCATGGATGATCTATTCCCTTGTTTCATGTCTTGTGGAAGCATGAGAACCTTCAAGAGAGAATGTGGGAGCAGGAGGCTCAAATATATGCTTTGTACCCACATCATTTTCAGTAGCCATTATTTTAGATTTTTGTGGATGAAGAGACCAATGTTTGGGAGAATGTAATGTGTCCGATTTTATGTGTGTTGTTGTTAAATATTTTATGGAACCATTTAGAGACCAATCCCAGAGACAACACATCATTACGAGGCCTAGTGAGCCCAAATTGGTGGTTTGAGCTTCGTTTAATTAAGTTATTGGTGTGTGTTTGTGGTTGTGGAGGTTTCCAAATGGACGACTAGATTGAAAATCTGAGGGAATTGTTACATCTAGAATGAAAACTTTACCTAAGAATAAGACTAACCTCGACCAGTGTGGGTCGAGGGAAGAAGTTAATTTTCATACGTTTTTTGTAAAATAAAATGAAATATAATTAATTGAATAGTAAATTTTATTTCATTTGGAAACATTCACTGTAGAACAATGACGGTTCAAATGTGTTGATAATTAATGACACCACATAATGTATCTAAAACAGAAACTATAGCTCATTAATGTCACAACATAACAGAATAATGAAACACATTACCTCCTTTTTCAACAATAAATCCCTTCTCAAGGTTTCTGTTATGTTTGAAATTGTTTTTTCACCATTAATTAATTAAACGACGGATACAGATTAACTTACGAACTGGTTGACCCATGGGATTGATTTTGTGTGAGGGATTTTCCTTATCTTGTTTGACCCTGGGGATTGATTTTCATGTTTTAATGTTTTAATTTTCCATATTTAAAATTTATAACAGTTGTGGATTAACACTGTGATGAACAATGACAGAGGTTTATTCCTTCCCTGTTGATTTGTTTTCTTCCCCTAATTCACCACGTTTTTTGCATTCTTCATTGGTATACTAATTTAGAATTTTAGTGCACCCATATCATTAAAAAACCCCAAAACAATTATCTGGAAATTTTATGACCCAAAAGATATGCGACAACAATAGCGGAAGAAGAATTGACAATGTATGGGAGAATATATACATCAACAGTTCAACATGTGGGAAAATTAGAATTCATTTTCAGGGTAGATCAACGTATGGAAACCAACGAAATCAGATCTGTTGTGTCGGGAGTCAAAAAAAATTGGGATTCATGGCATTCAGGAGGCCAGATTGAAGAAAAGAGCATCCCTTGTATCACCATATGAAGAACTAAATTTTATAGAAAATATCGAAGAGAACATTATGTATTCCAAAGATAACACTGTGTGGGATTGGATCAGCGGTAGCTAGGGTTTCACGGTTCATGAAGTGACACACAATGTGTTCTATGAAGAACAAAGCTTTTGGATACTTATGTGGGACTCAGTGTGTATCTCAACTGATACATAAACCTGAGGTGGATTACATGACTGTGTACTCCACCACACTAAAAAACTAGTCATGATGCCCAGGTTACCCCATGTACCTTTTACAGTTGATAGCCCACACGTGTTGAAGCCGTGTATAGGAACATGGACCCGTACTGGGAGGAAACCCCATTCAATCAAAAACAGTGTGTGGTCCATTCGAAATCCTATGTACTAACTGTTCTACACATCATGTCCCCTCTAACTCATGTCATTACACATGGGCATTACCTAGTGTCGTGATTCATGGCATGTGACACCTTCTACACACAATGTATATCCTCGAACATGTGTTGATCCTATTGTCCACGATTCCTTAGACAATATTCATTGGGTTGGTTCCATTTTTCCCAATTCCCCTAATGGTGATGTATCATTTTTTTCCACAATAGTATGATCCCATCAGTAGGACATTTCGTGACAGATACAGGTATCCCTACGAGTGTCCAAGAGATAGATCCACTATCCATTCTTGACCCAAGGTAGAGTCAGGTATTGACGTGATTAATCCAATAGGACGTCGATCTTATACTTAGAAAGTTAATCCAGATGGATCACAGTGTCCCCTAAGGCCCTGTCAGTGATCCTCATCTATATATCATGATGTTTCCCACTCAAGAGTGTGTTAACCTAGAATGATTATATCTATCATATCATGGTTTTTCATGAAAATTTTATTTCTCAGACAATCTACATTACATATATCATACTTGTAGAGTGAGTTCTCTTGGATGATTGATTCGTGTGATCTTCAAACTAATTCCCTAGCATGGGTATACAAACATGTTACTTTTATCTAGATAGTGGGTCTGTGTTTCGAGTATATTTGGATTGTGTTTCAATTTATATATGTTCATAAGACATATACTGTGTAGAGATGACTGCACATTTACCTTTTGTTTTTCAATATGGTTTTTGGGGTCCACTGCTGTATATTTTTATACTCACCCATGCATGGGATTTTCCGCACGTGTCATATCTTGTGCATACAAGTGGCCTTTTGACGGAGTCTAGGGTGTACTAGGACTAAGACAGGATTATGAGTTCTTTATAGGTTGTGGTGTTCCTACGACTATGACCAGATGTCCCAATACCTCTTTGTGATTCCTAGTTAGACATTTTAGTTTTCATACTCTCTCTTGTTTTTTGTGGGCTTGTATTCTTGCCCAACATACTTTAGGAAATTTAATTTTTTTGTCCTCTATTGGTCGGGTTTGGTGTTATGCATTCATTTTTTACCTTCGTGGGTTTATTATCATTTCATCATTATTGGTCATAGAGATGTGTTCTTATGTACAGGTACATAGGTCATGCCTCACATGTTTTTTATATTCCTACTTGTGGCTAGTAAATATCCCATAGCCAATTGGAGGCTGTCTTGGAGAGTTATAGTGTGGGCCCCACAATAATGGGTAATGAAAGAGTGGTATCAATGGTGGTTAGTTCTACTTTAAGACCAAAAGCCAGTAATATTGGTTAGTGGAAATAGTATTAGGTGCTTTGAGATTGACTTTTAGGCCTGAGAATACAGAGTTTGTGTGGGTGGCTGACGTATCCATACACTCGGACTCTGATAAGATACATTTCAACACGGTATATGAAAGCCCCATTTGGTGGGAAATTATTGAATGGAACATGTATCATATAGTATTGGGTTGTGTTTTCCATGTCCTTTTTTTCCACTATCCAGATATACCCATTTACTATCGTACATCTTGTTTCTTATCAGGATGCCTCTAAGAAGCATTCCAGCTAGGATTCAAGAGCCAGATCATGAGGATGACGACCTCAGTGATGAGTCTTTGATAGATGGACTAGTTTCCCAGGAATTACCTCTAGGTGGTGCTCCTGTTAAACAACCAATAGTGGAGAATCTCGTGTTACCATGAATATTGACTGATGAGTGGTGCATGTTGAGCGCTTTCCATGAGTTCTAGAGATAGAGACCCCTCCGTTGCTGAGGTGATCCTGAGCCTCAGGTGGCTGAGGACTAGCATGATGCAGTGACCTAAGTTTTCAGTCTAGTGAGCACACCAGTGGACCAGATGGTGATCCTTGGAGAAATCCTTCTTTAGGGTTCAACAGGAAAATGGTTGAATCTGACCACACAAACTCAAGATGATATGACTCTTTTCTGGAGGCAATTTGAGAGACTCATTTTGGAGAAGTTCACACTGGTTACAATGAGGGAAGTGTGCATCTAAGAGCCTCTTCAGCTCAAGCAGGGCCGTTTCACAGTGGAAAAAAATTCATCGAGATTCACCAACATTTCCAGGTACTCAGAGAATATCGTCATGGAACATTACATCAGATCTTAGACCATAAAACATGATCTAAGATAGATCATCCAAACTAGTTTTTTCACTATATGTATTCCAACCTCTACTAGAGTTCTTGAGATGGCCTTGGTGACTGAGATCCTCATGGAAGAACAGAGGCAGCCAACAATAGTCAGAAGTATGCAGATAGGTGCAGAGACCTTAGAAATAGGGAGCCGACATCAGTAACAGTGTTTGGGATGTTGGAGAGATTATATGAGGACTTGTAATTTGGGATTGACAATCCAGGGCAACCATGATGGATCCAGTCCACCTAGGGAGAGGCAATGCAACTTGTGCATCGGTACGTGACATATTGCTAGAGACTGTCTAACCGATTGAGATACTAATAGAGTGGTGATGGATGGACAAATGATGTATTGAAAGAGAGTGGATCCAAGTGAAAAACCATGTGGTGAATGTGGAAGAGGAGTTGGGATAGCGGTAGGTGGTGGCAGATGCTTTGATCTTCTTCCACCACCACCCCAGGAGGTCCGCACCAAGCTAAGGGAGATGGGGAATAGGAGCAGGGAATGTTGCAAGCGGTCGAACAGTATGACCCCGGGACCCTAGGGATTATCTGATGTATGCTATCTGTCTTTTATAGATTAGCTTCCGTACATGTAGACACAAGTACAGTCATTCCTTTCTTTTGACATGTCTTGTGCGATACCCTGAGATTCTGGTAGAGATGTTGACTCGACTGTTATGTTTGGAGACACCTATGGGGGGGGGTCAATGATAATGCACCTCTGGAGATAGTTTGATTATACCCTTGGAGGGGATGTTTTTGGTTGGAACCACTTAGTGTCAGCGTCTAGGACTTATGAAATCATTCTCGGGATGGATTGGTTATCTTTGGTCCATGTCTAGATTGACTGCTTTAGGTAAAAAATGTTTTTCTCCTGTAGTGATGGGTTGAGGTATTTCATTGTCTGTGAAAAAGAGACCCAAATGCATAGGATAGTCTCATTCATAGGAGGGTTAATCCAATAACACATGAGTTGCATAGCCTTACCCTCAGATCAGTAGATGTTCTGGGCATCCAGTATTCTAGTGTTCTGCTGGAGTACATGGACTTATTTCCCGAAGAAGTTATAGGACTACCACCCAACCAATAAATTTACATCTACATTGACTTACACCTAAAAAAACACCAATATTATCCCAAGAATATAAGATGTATCTTTTTGAGCTTCACGAGATGAGGGTGTATTTGGAGGATCTGTAGTGTAACAGATTTGTAATATCAAGTGTTTCACCATAGGAGCCCCATTTTTGTTTTCTAAGAAGGAAAGTGGGGGTTTGAGGTTGTGTGTGGATTACTAGTTCATAAACCATGTAATGATGAAGATCATATATCTGATTCCAAGGGTCCACGTCCTCTTATGTCAACTAAAATGGCAACAATGGTTCTCTCAGGTTGACCATCGATCAGGTTACCACACGTTATGAGTACGGGATAGAGATATACCAAAGATGTTATTCAGATGACGCTATGGTCACTATGAGTACTTGGTAATACCTTTTGTCATAACGAATTCCCCCATAGTGTCCATGGGACATATTAACCAGGTCATCCATCCATATTTATACCTGTTCAAAATGGTTTACGTCAATGTCATCCTTGTGTACTCGATGTTAGAGGAGGAGCACATGAGAAACCTGTGGATGGTTTTAGACGTAATCTGAGATCACTAGCTTTATGGAAATCTCTTCATTTTATTGTTCTAGATTTAGGAGTTCCAATTTCTGGGACATTTTATCTTAGCATATGGAATAGCTATAGACCCAGCCATGGTGGATGATGTGTTTTCAATGGAACGATCACAAAGTGTGACAGAGGTGCAGAGCTTCCTTAGGTTGGCATGATATTATTGGAGATTCATTCTTGATTTCTCTGAGATTGTTGAACCAATGACATACCTTAACATGAAGGTGAAACCCTTCATGTTTATGGATAAGATTAAGTTGGCTTTCGAGTAGTTGAGACAATGTTTGACGAGTGCCCTGATTTTGAGATTTCCGGAGGAGGGTGTCAAGTACATTGTTTTCTGCGACACATCATGGACAAGGCATAGATGTTTCCGGATGCAGGGACATATGGTGATTGAATATGGTTCGTTCCATCTAAGACCACATAAGAAGAAAATTACGGCCCATGATCTTGAGTTGGTTGTGGTAGTTTTCACATTAAAGATGTGGCCACACTACCTTGTTGATGAGCATGTTATCATTTACTCAGAACACAATAGTCTAAAATACATCTTCTCGTAGAAGGATATGTATCTGAGATAGAGGAATTTTCTAGAGTTCCACCAAATATAAATTTTTGTTATCCTCTACAGTCCAGGGAGTGGTAACAATGTTGAAGATTATCATAGAAGGAGATTGATCATGTAGTTGTTTATTGAGGTGACGGAGATGCTGGCATCGTTATAGAAATCCTTCTAGGATAGAGATGGTGCATTCTACCTTCAGTAGATGGTTTTCACCCCTCTACTCTGACAGAGAGTTAGGGAGGAATAGATTGAGGATGTTGACTATGAGACATTTAATGCTCAATATTCTATAAGAAATGATCCTGATAGATATTCACAAGGGGGCATGTTGTTCTTTTTAGAGGATGCTCTAATGTTCCAGTGGAATTGTGGGAAGTATAACTGAGAGTGTTTCATACATCCCCTTGGTGGTACACCATGTTGTAGAGAAGATGTGCAAAGATCTCCAGTGGTAGTTTTGGTGGTCAGGCATGAAGTAGGTAGCAGTATAGTTCGTATATCGATGCCATACCTTCCAGCATGTGAAGGTGGGTAACTAGGATCTAGTGTGATTATCTCACCCACTAGAAGTGACAGAGTGGAAGTGGGATGGAGTATTGATGGACTTCATGATAAGAATGCCACAGAAGTCCATGGGGCATGATTCCATCTGGGTGATCGTTGACCGACTCCCCAAGTCGGCCCACTTCTTATCTATTAGGGAGCATAGTTCTATTGTGATCTTGGGATGACTCTATATGAAGCAGATAGTTCGTCTTCATGGTGTACCTTTGACGATAGTCTCATTTTGCGATGCTCATTTCACATTACATTTTTATAAGGGACTACAGGAGGAATTTGGTACTCACCAAAGCTTGAGAACATATTTCAATCCCTAGATTGATGGTTTGATGTAGAGAACAATTTTTTTTTGGAGGATATATTACGAGCCTATATATTGGACTTGGTTCGTAGTTGGGAGGACCACATACCACTGGTGGACTTCGTGTAAAACAACACCAACCTCTCCACCATTGGTATGGAACCCTTAGAGGAATTAGATGAGAGACCCTTCCGTTCACCACTTTTCTAGACTGACCCCAGTGAGTTAGAACTAATGTGTCTAGAGTTGGTGTGAGCTACTACCGAGAACGTGCAAATCATATAAGAGCTAATGAAGACTTCATAAATCCAGCATAAGTCTTATGTTGATAGGTTATGGAGACCTCTGGTGTTCATGGTGGGGGACCACATCTACATTTGGTTCTCACTTAGATGAGGATAACCTTGATTTGGTCGGGGAAAGCTGTCTCTATGGATGATCAAACACCTCCAGATACTGCAAAGAGTTTGTGAGGTGGAATACCTCATATCTCAACTTCCGCATTTCCACTGGGTACTTGATTTCTGCTATGTGTTGTAAATGGTGAGGTTAGTTCATTACCCATCACACATCATCGACTAGAGCGATAGAGAAATCATGGATGTAGACTCCTTTCCTACATACCCAATGGAGATCGAGGATCAATAGTAGAGGATCCTTCATGGATGATCGATTACCTTGGTGCATGTCCGGTGGAAGCACACGATGCTTCAAGAATGAACGTGGGAGAAGGAGGCTCAGATCTGTGCCCAGTACCCACGTCTTTTAGAGTCAACCTTGTTTTGTCATTTCAGGGACACGAAGCCCCATGGTGGTGAAAATGTAATGTCTCAGATTTTAATTGTATTATTAATAAATATTATATGTAATTATTTTGATACCAAGCTCGGATATGACATGACATTCTGTTTCCCATTGAGCCTAGATTGGTGGATTGAACATTATTTAGTCATGAGATTTGGTGTGTTTGTACAATTGTGTATGTTTTAAAATAGATGCATGTATTAAAAAACTGAGGGCACTATTGCATCCAATATGATGACATTTTCTATGAAGGGGCCAAACCTCGACCCACATGGGACAGGGAAAAATGTATTTTACATACATTTTTATAAAATAAAATAAAATAAAATAAAATAATTTAAAAATTATGTTTTATTTTATTTAGAAATGGTCTCTGTAGCCCATTGATGGGGTATCTATTTCAATAATTAATTATAAAACATGAATAATCTGAAATAGAAATGTTGACTCATTATTTTCACAGAATAATGGAATGATGAAATGAATTCCCTCATTTTAATTGGTTTATCAAATTTTTTTGTTTGTAGAAAATTTAGAAAACCTCTGGAGAATTCATGGTGATTTGGAGAGAACGCCCTAGAATGAATGAAGATGCATCAAAATTGAGAAACTCTGCGCCAATGGAGTTAACGGAGCTCAGCGATGATGGCATCACAATCCCTTCATCAGTGATCTATCCATTCTTGAGGTAGGGGTTATGTTTAACAAATTTTTTCCCCATTTTTATTTCACCGAAGAACATCGATCAACCTACTGATTGGTTGACACGCACATCATTGTTCTTTTAATAGGGATATTCATTATTGTGTTTTTTCCTAGGGTTTTATTGTTGTCGCGACCCTACCCTACCCGAGATTGGGCCGCAACTACCCCAATCCCGCCAACATTGGTCAGGGGCAGGAGACAAGTGCAGAAGTAAAAACAACTCAAGGAGGCCTTTGCCTAAGTACCTGTACACACACACACACAACCCACTCAATGCGGAAATGCAGAGTAAAAGGAAAAGTAATGTAGAGACATCTATAAACAAACCAAAAACGTGAATTGACCTCTAAACAATACAAAGTGATTGTTGAAGGTAAAATAAAATGAAAAGGCCAAAACACGTGCCCAACCAGAAATGTTCCACAACTCAGCAACAGATAAACAAAAGTAAAACATGTAGGAGATCCCCACACCTAGAACCCCACTACGACCACCACACGTGGTCCAAGCTCTCAAAATCATAAGCTCCCTTGTAGTCACAAGAAACCTGTCTTCCATCTGAAAGGGCACACCAATTACGGGAAAATCCCAAGTAGGGTGAGTATAAAAATACTCAGTATGAATCCCCAATGGCTCGAGGGAGCAACAAAAGTGGTACCGAAGAGGTGAGCAGTATATCAAATAGGGAAAAGTAAAGGAGTACAACTGATTGTGCAGTAAAGAGTATAGCTCAACCCAACAAGAGGATGAAAGTAGACTCATCCAAATACAAGGAGCTAGAAGCGGTGAGAAGATGAAGTTCTCGTCAAGTCTTCGCTACCTATAACATGTCAGTAGACTCGTCCAACCATGAGAAGCTAGAAATGGAAAGGAGATGGAATACCCCGCACGTCTTTGCCTCTCCTGGAAAAAGTGTAACCAAAACCCACAGAGTGGGTAACAGAAAAAGGTATATACATATCCATATGATCAATCAAGAAGCCCAAACAAGATCGTAAGGGGATCTCCATCCCATAGATCAGCCCAAGAAAATGATTAGTCAAGAGTCCTAGAATTAAACATCATCGATGGCTATAATCCCACCCATCTACCCCGAACTACATGTCATGGGGATCAAATCATCGTGCCATGACAATATCCGCTTTGGGTGGCACTGACTTGCGCACACGGTTTTAGGTCGTAGCTAAATGAAGTGTCATGGAAGGGAAAGCACCCCTCTTACATGAGAGTTCTAGGGATAGTTGAACCACACCTCATCACTGTCACACTATCGAGATGTCTGCTCTATGTCAAAGATGTCACATCACTTACCCGTACAACGAAGGGTCCCTCTCTAGTAGTCATGGAGAAAAGGCAAAGAGTAGCCTAGTAGATAGGACTGAGTCTGAATGAAGTCTTCGGATAACCCACTGGCCAGCCCAGCTAGAGGGTAAACCTTAAGAGGTCATTGTGTAACCCACTTCCTAGCCCATTAAGAGGGTAAACCCTAAGAGGTCGTCGGGTAACCCACTGCCCAGCCCCGCTAGAGGGTAAACCCTAAGAGTTAATCGGGTAACCCACTGCCCTGCTCTTCTAGAGGGTAATCCCTAAGAGGTCAACGGGCAACCCACTACCCAGCTCTGCTAGAGGGTAAACCCTAAGAGGTCAAAAGGTTACCCACTGCCCAGCTCCACTGGAGGGTAAACCATAAATGGTCACCGAGTAACCAACTGCCCAGCTCGGTTAGAGGGTAAAAATTAATAAGTCAATAGGTAACCCACTGCCCAGCCCCACTGGAGGTTAAACCCGAAACTGCTCTTGTTATCCCTACTAGATTGTACAACACTAGCCAATGGAAAATAGAGAGGGTATCATGCAACAACCCAACTCTGGAACAACTCACTTAGTAGATGATCAACGCCCATGTAGTGTGGGTCACGAAGATACTTGGAACTCTACCTAGGGAAATGCATCACGACATATCATGGAATGAAGATATGATCTCGATACTCAACTTGAGTGTCTGCGCACATGGATCACTAGGGCCTCATACCCTACTGAAAACAATCTCCTGGGTAGAGGACCGGTGCCCATGTAATGTATTGGTCACACTGATTCCACAAATACCCTACCAGGGAACACAAAGGGGCGTGATACTAAAAGCCCACATGGATAAAATAATAGGGGAACCCAAACAACATTTCTGATCAAACCGTCGAGAACAGAACTAGAGTAAACCTTTAAACCCTTCTGTTCTAAAACAGCTCTAATAGAAGGACCATCTATGTCGCGAGCGGTCAATGGTACACAAAGTAGAACACGACATGCACCTGGGGCCCCAATGACGTGTGGCCCTATCTCATCTCCAATCCAAGTACACAAACGTTCTCCAATACAAACTACAACATGTACCTCTATGAATTACAGTATACTCCCATAGTATATCAAATTTCCAGCCCAAAGGCTATTGTGCACACGGCGCCCAACGTCAATGCAAAAGGGAGAAAATGTATGTTCTCTTACTTGCTTCCACAACAGACCTATCACGGCCAACCACACATCTTAAAGCATTTACATCACATTCACAGGAGTGAGCAGGATCACTCGCCAAGGGTTCCATACAATCCCCACAAGAAGAACCGTCACTAGTACACCTATTATGCATCCACATTTGATTATATCTCGAATGAGACTCCATGTATCCAAATCGATCATACTGTAGTAATCCTCACAGAAAAACATGTGAGATCGACTATTTACTTGCCCTAGAAGGATATCCAATGGAAAAGAATCAAACACCACTTTATGCCAGAAAGACATCATGTGGTCCCGAGCCTCGGTCCTGAAAACAGATGGGTGCATCACACCATTGCAATATCCTTGAAAAAACACGTCAAATTTGCTACTTACATGCGTGGAACAGATATCCGTTGAAAAAAATGCACCTCTTTACACCACATACAAACGGTGATTCATGGGTCCTGCATCCTGGTCTTGAATCGCTACAAATAGATTGCACCATTATGATCCTCTCGAAAAAACACACAAGATTGACTAATCACTTGTCCGAAACAGACACCCGGTGAAGAAGATTGAATTCCCCGCCAACTCCCAAAACGACCCTCATGGGTCCCAAACCATCATGCTAAATTAAAGGGAACAGATTACACCATTACATTGCCCTTGTAAAAACACCTTGAAGCGACTTCTCGCACGCCCCGAACGGAAGTCTGATTAAAAGTTACAAAATGTTGCGAGGAGCTCGAAACATTGGTCGTGTGGCCCACCCCTCAACTCCAGATCCAATGCCCAAAAACCCCTTTGAAATATTAGTATCAACGCCTAGGGTTGCAACACCACTGACGACAATCAAAAAGGAATCCAGATGAACTCACACCATCCAAAAGAAGACTCACAAGAAAAAGGGCTAAACTACCTAATGGATGTGTTGTGCCACTGAGCCCCCGTCCCGTGAATTAAAAATTTCTAAAACCATCTGAAAAGATCTGTCTTAATCCAAAGATCATGTCGCCATAGACGGCGCACAAATCAGATGCCCTGTGAATGATTTATTATTTATAAATCATTTGATAATAATAATAATAATAATATTATTATTATTATTATTATAAATCATTAATTATTTTTTCCTTCCAGGTGTGCCTCACGAGTCCCTTGTGCTCCACCCTTTTTTTATCCTTTTGTTCCCCACCACTATCCAATCAAGGAGAGAGGGATCCCCCATGTCTCCATGCATCGTTTCCCTATTTATTTATTTATATTTTTTTGTCTTCTTTACCTCAACCCAGTCGTCTTCTCTATAGGACCCCCCCATATGCGGGTCCTTGCTCCCTCGTGCCGTGACCCAGGTCACCCAAACATACCAGTACAGTGCCTCGACAGTAGACTGCTCGCTCACCCAGCACTCCGAGCCACCATCCGTAGCCGCCACGCCGCCTCTTGGGTAGGCCGGAACTTCACCGGACCCGGCTGAAGCCACTAGAAAACACTAAATAATCCTCTAATCTTTGTCGCACATCTGCGGACCCCACGGGACTTAGAATTTAAATCTGAAAAATGCAGTAAGATCATATTCTACGCAATTATGGGCTTCGATCGACAAATAATAAGAATTTAAATGCTATAAATCAAGATCAATGGAGATGATGAAATTAAACATGAAATTGAAATGACCCATCCTCATTGGGCGTAGCCCTAGGCTTCAAACCTTCACTGTGCCACCATCGTTGTTTCTTCCTCTTGGCTCAAGGGAGGAGGAGAGAAGGTTGAAAGGTCTGGAGGCAGGTGGGAGTGTTAATAAACTTGAGGAATCCAAATTAAGAAGATATGGGGTGGGATTGGTTTAAGTTGAGAAATAATTAGAATTACAATTAATTTTTTTAAACACCCACCGGAAGACCCTTGTCCAAAACTCTCGATGGGTTCGAAGTTAAGCCTCCCCAAGGGTAAACACCCCCTCCCAATCACAACTGGGGACTCAGAATTTTAATCCAATGATCCGTTCAAATGTTATGAAAGTTAACGCCTGAGGCATTTAAATTCCAAAAACACCCCTGGTGGCATTTTTCACAGAAGGCTCGCACCCCTGAAAGGTACACCCCTCCTAGGGTAAACGGCATGCTATAGACTCAACGGTTCCCTAAGGTTTTCCATATGAAAAACCGCTTAGGAGTTGTTCCATCTATTTGGTGTGTCCAGTGTGAACACACTGAAAATTTAATTCCAGCCACATCGGGGCTCGGAATAGTTCTCTGTCTGAAGGCTCTGCTTCGTAATAATGTCAAGAAATATTACTGAGTCTTTTATTGGAAAACAAGGGTTCTTGCATCATTCTCTAATTCATGCTTTTCATCCCTGAAAATATAATTAGGGAAACAACTCATGGTACTAAGCCCACACCATTCTCTCTGAAACACAGAAGAACTCATGCACAGTTATGTGTCACCGCACAGGGACCAATGGATTTGGTCCTTTCGTGTGGGGTCTACCCTCTCCAATTACATGCATAGGATAATGCACACAAATCCTCAGGTAAGCAACGTGGGAGACGTTATGCACCCAAACCAGCCTTTGGGGTTAGGGAAGGGCGATAGACAACCTCTCCATCCCATCGCATGATATCAAAAGGCCCAAAGGCCTTAGGGAGTAGCTCACCGCCCCATTCAAACCTCTATACTGCACGCCATGATTTGAGTCTCCGCTTGGACCTGGGAAAAATCTCAGTGATTCCCTACATCAAAATATCTATATGGTGAAACACTCATGAATATCTGGTCACAAAAGGTTTCATAGTTGATGTATCGTAACCAAGACTCTAATACATGCTCAGAAGGTTAAGGAGTCTACGCCATCTACTAAAGAAAGGTTCCCATGCCTTCTACTCCACTAACACAGGGTTACACCGACGCCCCATGTGACCCTAGTAACAACTCAATCAAGGATCAGGGAGAAAACGAATTTCACACAAAGAGTCTAACAATTCTACTACAAAAAGTAAAATATCCATAATGTGTACCTCTTATCACCTCATGCTCTGTAGGATTGTAGACATCCAAAGCTCGTGGCTATCCACAATCCCAACTGTCAGCTCTCGAAGCCTGAGGTGGATCACCTATTAGTGATGGGAAGACCTCGTAAGGTTGTTCCTCATTTCCAGCTTCTCGTGCTCCTCTACTAGCACCACCACTCTGGGTACCAGTCTGATCACAGTGCTGCCTCTGCCATGGTGGTTCACCTGTTGCATGCTCGATGTTCTCAGAATGCCTGGTCGGGAAGTCCTGTTCCAAGTGACCTCACCCAACACATGAATAGCACTTGCGCTCTCTAGACTGCCTTGATGCCCTCCGGCGCCACTGTGGTGTATGACCACGCCCCTAAGTCCACTCAAGGAAGGGTCTCACCAGCTGAAACCACGTGCTTTGCAGCCACAGTAGTTCATGACCACATCTCTGAAACCAGTTATGAGAAGGCCCCCTACATCGGGGTGCTGTATGTCGATGCCAGCTAGCTACGGTAGACGACTTGGCTCTGACATACCTACTGCCACCACCAACTATAAAGCGTGATAGGAAACTATATATCACCAGAACATGTTGTAGGACCTCAGTATAAGTGGGGATGCACAAAGGTACTATGATACCACAAATCTCTCGGCAGATACATTGCTCGAATGTCCATGCTTGGAAGTTGTTGTTACAGACCATGTTTGGGTAAAAGCGTGCACAGTATGTGAACCTAGTCGTGTACTTGGTTACCATTATCCCCCCCTTTTGAATCTGCAGGAGCTCTAGGATCCGAACGGAGAGTAAGTAAGAGGGTTAAAACTACTCATGAAAAAAACAGATCAACGTCATCCCACGAAAGTGACAAGTCATCGAGTAACTGAGTCACCAGAATCCACCAAAGCCTAGTTTCTCCATGAAAAACACTGGCGGCCAAACCCACAATATGATTTGTCGGTGTCTGTAGAATCTTGAAGAGGAGAACAACTATCTCTATCCAATACTCCGCTACCTGAGGGTCTGGATCACCACTGAACCACAACAGTCTCTATCGCTGGAACTCATGGTGTGTCCTCAACCTACGCTCAAGCTCTATATGCTCTAAAATAGATGTCTACTACTCACCATGTTGGGGTTGTACTACGGGCCCACTATGAGAAAGGGGCTCGCATGATGGGTTCTGGACTAAGGCCTCGTAGCTCAGAGGGTCATCGTCACGAACCAAAGCCAGTATCCTTGCTAGTTTTTTCTGTGGAGGCATCCTAAATGTCACCAAGAAGCATCGTGATCCGATGAGAAGATATGTATATGGTGGTAACAACAATTGGGAGCTGACCCAACAAATACAGTCAACGAATCATTCCTATGTGATGCACAATCCAATTTCCATGAAACAAATGTCTCGACATGGTGAGTCGACAAGCATGATATTAAGATCCTAGTGAATGGATACATCGGCCGCCGAACCATCATTAGACCTCCTGGCCTGAGAGCTGCGGTCGAGACACATTGACACTATTTCCCAAGATACCAACCAATTCATTTTTAGGGATATCCGAACAATATCTAAAGGAATGAACCACCTATTATACCACTTTTTCACTGCCAGACAATACCAGAGCTCAAGCCGCAACTACCCCAAGCCCACCTCCATAGGCCAGGAACTGGAGACTAGTGCCGAAGGATAAACAAATCAGGGAGGCTTTTTCCTAAGTACATGTACAGCCACACCTGAAGCCCACTAAATGTAGAAATATAGAGTAAAAGGAAAAGTAACGTACTAATTGATATAAACAAACCAACAAGGTGAATCATCCTCTAAACAGTACAAAGTTAGTGCTGAAGGTATACTGAAAATAAAAGGGCACAATGTTCACCCAACTAGAAAAGTTCCACAACCCAGAAATAGATAAAAAAATGTAAAACAACTGGGAGATTCCCACACCTAGAACCTGACTATGACCACCACACACGGTCCAAGCTTCCGAACTCCTATACTCCTATTTAGTCATGAGAATCCTATCTATCTTCATCAAGGGCACACCAAGTGCAGGAAAATCCCAAGTAGGGGTGAGTATAAAAATACTCAGTAGGATGCCTTGATGGCTCGGGGGAGCATCAAAGAAGAAACTGAAGTGGTGAGCAGTATATCAAACATGGACAATTAAATGATTACAATAGAGAGTGCCGAAATTAGTACAGCTCAACCCAACAATAGGAATGAAATAGACTTGTCCAAAAACAAGGATTAAGAAGCGGTGAAAATATGAACTTCTGGTCGAATCTTGGCTACATATAGTAGGAGATTAGACTCATCCAACCATGGGATGCTAGACAGGGAAAGCATGTGGCATACCCCACACATCTTCACCTCACCTAGATGAAGTGTGAACAAAAGACAAGGAGCTGGTATCAGAACAAGGTATATACATATCCATATGATCAATCAAGAATCCAGAATAAGAACGTAAGGGTATCCCAATCTCGTAGCTCATCCCCAGAAAGTGAGTAGAAAATAGTCCTAGAAGTAAACACCATTGATGACCAACATCCCACCCATCTTCCCTGAACTGTATGTCAAGGGGCTCAAATCACCGCACCTTGACAATATCCTCTTTCGGCAGCATTGACTCCCCACATGGTTTTTGGTCGGACCTCAAGGATGAGTCTTGGTTGAGATAGCACCCCTCGTACTTGAGAGGTCTGGGGAAATTCGAACCACACCTCATCAATGTCACAAAGTCGAGATGTCATCTCAATGTCAATGATTTCACCTCACTAACACATACAACCAAGGGTATCTCTCCTCTACTCAGAGAGAAAATCCAAAGACTAGCCTTTTAGAAAGGACTGAGTCTGAGAGAAGTCATCGGGTAACCCACTGCCAAGCCCGACTGGAGGTTAAACTCTATGAAATTATCAGGTAACCCACTTCCCCACCCCGTTGGAGGGTAAAATCTAAATGGTCGTCGGGTAACCCACTTCCCAGCCCCGCTGGAAGGTGAACCCTAAGAGGTCGTTGGGTAACCCAATGCACTGATCTGCTTGAGGGTAAACCCCTAGAGGTCAATGGGTAACACAATTCCGAGATCTACTAGAGGGTAAACCCTAAGAGGTCAACAGATAACCCACTGCCCCAGCTCCGCTGAATGTTAAATGCTAAATGGTTAACGAGTAACCAACTACCCAGCTCCACTAAAGGGTAAACCCTAATAATTCGATGGGTAACCCACTGCCCAGCCCCACTGGATGGTAAACCCGGAACTGCTCAGGTCATCCCTAATGGATGTTACAACACTAGCCAACTAAAAACAGAGTGGGTATCGCACAATAACCCAACTTCGGAACCACTCGCCTAGTAGAAGATCATCGCTCGTGTAGTGTGGGTAATGCTGATACCTGGAAATCTTCCTAGGGAAACACGTCACAGTAGATCGCGGAATGAAGATATGATCTCGATAATCGGATAGAGAGTCTGCTCCTGGGGCTCACTAGGGCCTCATACCCTACTAGAAACAACCTCCTGGGTAGAGGACTGGTCCCCGGGTAATGTATTGGTCACACTTAATCCACAAAAACCATACAAGGGAACACGGAGGGAAATGATACTGAATGCCCACATGGCTAATGGAATTGGGGAACCCAAACAACATTGCTGGTCAAACCATCGAGAAAAAAATCAGGGGAACCCTCTCAACCCTGCTGGTCTAAACCATCGCTAACTGAAAGACCCTCTACATCGCGAGAGGTCAAAGGTATGTAAAGTAGAACACGACACACACCTAGGGCCCACACAACATGTGGCCCTATATCATCTCCAATCCATGTACATGGACTTTCTTTGGTACAAACTACAACATGTACCTATAAGAATTATCGTATACTCCCAGATTATACCACATTTCCAGCCCAAAGGCTATCGTGCACACAACGGCCAACATCAATGAAAAAGTGTGAAATCGTAAGTTCTCCAACATTCCTCTTCAAAAGCCCTAGCATAGACAACCACACCTATTTAAGCATTTACTTCACTCTCATAGGAGTGATCGTGATCACTCACCAAGGGTTCCATACAAACCCCAAAGGAAGAACCGCCACTGGTACAACATTCATGATTCCACATTTAATGAGATCTTGAATGAGACTCCACATATTCAAATAGATCATACCATTATAATCCTCATATAGATATCTGAAGGAAATGTTTCCAACACTGCTTTACACCCAAACGGGGTCTCGTGGTCCTAAGCCTCGGTCCCAAAAATAGTAGGGCGCACCGCACCATTTCAATCTCCTTTGAAAGATAGATCAAATTGACTACTTACTTGCTTGGAATGGATATCCATAGAAAAAGGTTCACTTCGGCATACAGCATGAAATCAGTGCTTCTTGGGACCCGTATCCTGGCCTCGCTGCACTACAAATGGATCACACCATTGCGATCCTCTCAGAAAATCACACAAGATTGACTTATCAATTGTCCAAAACAGACACCTGGTGAAGAAGATAGAATTTCTCGCCAACTCCCAAAATGACCATTGTGAGGCCCACACCATCATGCTAAATTAAAGAGATCATATTATTCCATTGCAATGCCCTCAGAATAACACCTTGAATCGACTACTTGCACGCCCTGAACAGACATTTGATGAAAAGTTACAAAACGCTACGAGCTGCTCTAAAGAAGGGAAGTGGGGCCCATGCCTCAACTCCAGATTCAATGACCAAAAACTTCTTGTAAATAAACGTATCGATGATAGGGTTGAAATAATGCTGAAGGCACTCAAAACGTACTCCAGATGCGCTCAAGCCATATGAAAGAACACTCTCGGGAAAAAGCGCAAAACTACTTAACGGACGTGTTGTGCCGCCGAGCCCCCGTCCTGGGAATTAAAAATTACTATAACCATCTAAAAAGATCCATCTCGATCCAAGGATCGTGCCGCCACAGATGAAGCCCAAATTGGATTCCCTACGAATGATTTAATAATTATAAATTATTTGATAAGAATAATAATAATAATATTATTATTATTATTATTATTATTAATCTTTAATTCTTTTTTTCTTTATTTTTCAACTAGGTGTGCCTCACAAGTCCCGCACGCCCCATCCTTTTTTATTTTTCTAATACCCCTCTCTCTCCAATAAATGATATAGGGATCCCCCAAAGTCTCCAAGCATATTTTACCTATTTAATTATTTATATTTTTTGGATTCTTTCTCTCAACCTGATCATCTTCTCCACAGAACCCCCCCCCCCCCCACATATGAGGGTCCTTGCTCCTCCATGCCACGACCCAGGTCACCCACATCGACTAGCACCATGCCTCTACAGCAGACCACTCTCTCCCTTGGCAATCTGCGCTGCCATCCGCAGCCGCCACACCCTCGCCTGGGTAGGCCGGATCTTCACAATACATGGCTGATGCCACCGGAAATCACTAAATAACTCTTGAATCATTGTCGGACAACTGTGGATATCTCAGGACTCAGAATTTAATTCCTCAAAATGCATCAGAAATGAAAGAACATATTCTATGCAATTATGCGCTTCACTCAAAAAATAATCATAATTTCAATGCTAGAAAGAATTCTCAATGGAGATGTAGAAATTAGAAATGAAACTGCAACGATCCTACCTCTTGGGGCCTAGCCTGAGGCTTCAAACCTTCACCATGCCACCACCGTTGTCACATCCGCTTGGGTCAGGGTAGGAGGAGATCAGTTTGAGAGGGCTTGAGGTAGGTGGGAGAGATCTTCCGCTAGAGGAAACCTAATAGAGGAAGGAAGGGGCTGGTTTGGTTTAAGTAAAGAATTAATTAGACTTTAATTAATTTCTTTAAACACCCACCTGAAGACCTGTGTCCAAAACTCTCTATGGGGTCGAGGTTAAGCCTCACCTATGGTAAACACACCCTCCCGAGCACAACGATTGCCTTAGAATTTTAATCTGAGAATTATTCCAAAAGTTATAAAAGATAATTCCCAAGGCTACTAAATGATGAAAACACACATGGTGGCATTTTTCAAATAAGTCCCATTCCCACTAATGTTACATCCATCCTAGGGTAAAAATCAAGCTACGGACTCAACGGTGCCCTAAGTTTTTCCATGTGAGCAACCTTTTAGGATTTATTCTTTTTATTTGGTGTGCCCAGTGTGAACGCACTGAAAATTTAATTCCGGCCACACTAGGGTTTAGAATCATACACCGTCTAAAGGAACTGCTCTGGAATATCGTCAAGAAATATTCAGAAGTCTTTTATAGAAAATATTGTGTTCTTAAAATCTCAATATTTAAATATATTAAATATACTTGTTTAAAATTTTCTACGGGTGAGGATTAAACCATGACGAATGATGGCAGAGGTTTTTTACTCCTTTATTGATTTGTTTTCATCCACCACTTCCACGCATTCATTACATTCATCACGAGAACATGAATAAAGAATCTTTGTGCACCCATATTTTGGTGCAACGATATCAAATTTGATACAAGACATTGTGACAACCTCACAGAATCGTGGCAACGATAGTGACAGCTGAATTGATAAGTTTTGGGAGATATAACTCTTCAACCGATCTTCATGCGGGTAAATCATAATGTGTGATTTGGTCAATCAAAGGTCCAAAAAATATATAATTGACTTTGGGGTGTCACGGTGACCAAAACCATTTGAATTTATGGTGATCAGGTGATTGGATCATAGAATTAAGAATCCCATACAGCTCTGGTTGAAGAATTATGTTTTCCGAAAAATCACAAAGAACACTGTGTGTATTCTGAAGAATACACCGTTTGGACCAGGTCTGGGGTGTTTCTAGTTCCATTGTGTAGCAAGTGATGAAAATGTGTGTTCTATAAATTACAAGGTGTGTGGGTCCTTACGCGGGACTTGGCATGTAACTCGGATGATACGAAGAAACATGATGGAGTACTCATCCATGTACTCCACCGCATGCCAGACCAGGATAGCTACACAGGTTTCCCCATGTACCAGTTACACGGGATGGCCAACCCAGGTTTAAGCCATGTAGTAGCACACAACCACATACATGTTGGGAACCCCAGTTACTCAGACACGGCATGTGGAACATCCTACATGCCCTGTACTTACCATTCTATACGGGATGTCCCCTCTAAATCGGGATGTTACACACGAGTAGTACTCGGAGTCGCGAGACACGGCATATGACCCTTTCTACATGTTGTGTATAACCTGGAACATGGTTTGATCATCTTGTCCACCATTCCTTCGATAAGTTTTGTTGAGTTAGTTACCCTTTTTTCACGTTACCTTGATGGAGAGGTATCGTTTCCATCCACAAGAGTATGATCCATTCTGAAAGACTTTCTGAGATATAGTTAGGTATCCCTCCGAGAGGCCCGGAGTGAGATCCATTATCCATTCTCGACCCTAGGTAGAGTCATGTATTGAACTGAGTAATCTTATATGATGTCGATCCAATACATAAAAACTGAATCTGTATGAGTCGTGGAATCCACCGCGGCCCTAAAAGTGATCCTCATTTGTGTACCATGATCCTTCCCCACTCAAGAGTTTGTTCTCCCAGAATAAGTGTATCTATCTCTCATAGATTATCCCAACGAATAACACTTCTCGGATGGATGACATAAAAAATGTCAGACTCGTGGAGTGAGTTATCATGGAAGAGTTCTTCATGGAATCTTATAAATGTATCCCTATTAGGGGTATGCGGTCATGTGACTCGTCTATAGGCTGCAACTATGGGTTTAGAGAATATCAGCATTGTGTTTAAATTTCATTATATGTAGTATAGATATACTGTGTAGAGATGATTGTACCATTACCTTGTGTATTTATTTGTTGTTTTTAGGGTCACCTACTATGTATTTTTATACTCACCCCTTCATGTATTTTCCCTGTATGTCTTATGTCTTATGAAGACAAGGGGACTTTTGAAAGAGTTTAGGGAGGACCAGGACAAGACCGAGCTTTCAGAGTTCCTTACAGGACGATTTTTTCCTATGAATATGAGAAGTAGTCCCATTTCCTTTTTGTACTTATATGATGGAATTTCTGGTTGGATGACTATCACTTGTTTGGGTGGGCGTGTATTCTAGAATAGCATAAATTCCACATTGTACATTCCATTGTACTCTATTTGTTCGGTTTATTTTTATGCATTCATTTTTTCCCTTAGTGTTTTTTTAAATTTCATAATTTGTGGGCTTATAGATGTGTGTGTTTTCATAATTACATTGGAAATGCCTTCCAATTTGGTGATATGTATACTCAGTTCAAGTCACCAGCCCCTGGCCTATTTGATGAGGGCTTGGGGAGTTTTGATGCGGCCCCCACAAGGAAGGGTCATCACATACATAAATACTATATGATTTTTATAAATTATAACTACATTACTATTAATTATTATAGTAATAGTTGATTCTTATGAGAAATTATACATAGGAATTGTATTTACATTGATTATCAAAATTACAGAGGAAAGAATTAAAATAAGAGAAATTTAAATCATTCAATAATATTGGATGCATTATTGTTATAATTAAGAAATAGTCTAATGTGGGATTGTAAAAAATTATAATAAACAAAAAAATTGAATTTTAATTTAATATATTGAATTTTTATTCGAAAATAGTGACATGACTTATATAAAAACAAATGTGTGTGTGTGATATACCTTGGTATCTATTGGCTAGATGGAGGTTGGATAAAAAGGATCCCTTTATTAAAAATACTATATTTTCATGGGTACATAATAGAAAAATATAGTCATATTCTATCATGTTTAATAAAAACATTTAATTAAAAATTACATGGATTAAAGAAGGAGGTTTCTAAGTATAAATTTTTTTCAATATATTAGGTAAATTTCAATATGATAACAAAAATAAAAGATTGAAACTTACCAATTATTCTACATGAAATTAATAAAAAACAAATGGATAATAAATTTATTGATTTTTGAAAATATGAGGGATATTTTAGAAAATTAAAATAGAAATGAAATAATTTTAAAACCTTATAAAAATATGTTTTCATCTTAAAAGAAAAATTAAAATGAAAATAAGGTAAAATTACTAACCTTTTTTCTTCCTCTTGTATCCATCGAAGTTGTGGATCTACACACATGTCACAAATTATTGAAATTAACCATCATGATTATTGGAATATATAAAAAACTGAAAAGTTCCATCTTTTAAATTTAAATCACTTGATTAAATTAAAATCATATTAATGAAGTATTACTATTTCAGAATTAATACAAAAACTATAAAATTCAAAAATAATTTCAACTAGAAATATTAGATATGGAATACAACACAAGAATGATATTCAACAGTGATAACATATATCCTATAATGAAATAAGAAAATTTGAAAATAATTTTAATATTGATGGTGAACTCCTAAGATAATATAATTTGTATTTATATATGTTTCGTAAACCTACCAATGGTACATGGCCATAAAATTGTGCATATAAAATCAATACAAAATCACAACCACATATAGAATGAATTTACAGAAATTGTGAATAATTTTACTGGAATTTGAATATTAAATAAAATATCACAAATATATTCCTTAGTAAGATTGTTTCAAATACTGATATTGAATAAGATATACAATAACATTTTTGAAACCAATTAATTGATAAATAATGTAGACGATTAAATGAAAATTGGCTATAAATTAAAATATAATAATATATAAAGTAGAAAGAGATGAAAGAGAAAAGAGGTTATAATAGAAAATATAGCAAGAATAATATGAGAATATATAGAAAGAAATTAATGACATCACATTAAAGATTTATATATTTAATTTTGGTATTTTTTGAAAAATATATTCATGATTTTAAATATAATAACTTATTTTTTATTAGAAAAATATATTTTCGGAAAGAACATAGAAAATGGAGGAATTATTCGAGACAACAAAAATAACTAAATTAATCTTAAGAAGTTCAAAATTAACATTATGAATAATATTTAATATTATACAAGATGATATCAAATATTTAACATAACAAAAAAATTTACAAAAAAAATACATAATTTGATTTTTTATATGATAATATTTAATGAAAATTCACCGAATCATTATAGTATAAAAATTATTAAAAATCAATTAGGTACGTTAGAAATACAAATAAATTATGAAAACCTTATCAAAACAATAATATCATTAGAATGAGTATCGATTAAAACATAATTCAATGGCTAATTTCTATGTTGTTTTATTTTCTCTTTGTGTTAATCTATGATATGATGACCACACATTCATAGTTAAAAACATGTGTTATTTTTTTTTAAAATTGATATAATAAAAACAATTTTTTTCGAATATTGATTAATTAAATACCAATAAAATCCATAATTTATTAGCTATCAAACATAAATGTTGAATAATTTGGTAAACTATTAGAATGAGACCCATGATATATGAAATAGGATATCATTTGTTCCTCAAAATTATTGTAATTTAATTTTACACAAGAAATAAAAGAAATAATTTCTTAGCGCTAAAAAATGGAGTATATAAATTAGGAATGTGACATAGATCTCACTATTATAAAAGATGATTTTTTTCGTTCGATTTAGGATAATTTTTAATTTTTTTTTATGAAAAATGTACATAGAAAGTGTTAATAAAAAATATAAAATAAAATATTATATCTTTTTAAGAACCTATTTTTGGTAATTTATAAATGTATTGTTAATGCATAATATATTAAATAATTAAATTTTCATAAAACATAAAATGTAGAATAAAGAGTAAATATGTAAAAGAAGCAATACAAACAACAATTTAGATAGTTAATATTGTAATATAATACATTATACATGTACAGACTTAAAATTTCATAGATTTTACATTTATAGATACAATAAATAATAAATATATAGATAGTAAATTTTAGGAAATTTTTTTTCGTTTAAACATATGCTAAAAAATTAAAATATATTATAATTTGGAAAGAGAGGAGGTGTTTGTCTGATGAAGTTAAACCCTATTATATCAAAAATAAAACATTTATGATGAGATGTCATTAAAAAAATAATTTTTCCTACTATACTAACTTTCTAACGAAATATTTTTTTGTAAATGAATATTCATATGGTGAGAACAAAATGATTTGAATTTTTTTTCCAATTTCAATATAACTATAAGATAATGGTGAAAAAAATGAAGGTATTAGGACTAAATTTATAATGAATGGGTATTTAGATCATGTAAAATAAATGTACCAAAAATTTAATACAAATAATGTAGTACACATTTAGAAAATGATTGTAGTGGTATTCTGAGGGACACAACGAGATACAGATGTATTAGATAAAATTGGAAAAAACATGTTAAACACAGACAGTGATAGGGATATATTTATGAATCCCATTAATGATGGAGAATAGATTAAATTAGATTTTAAATATTTTGGTATGGTTATATTGGTTATGGAATGATATTTGGATCCCAATCATATGGAGTTACTTTTCCATGGAACAGGACATGATAAATCCCTAATGAAAAAAGGATAATACTATTCTGGTAAATTAAACATATAAGATTCCATAATTATGTAACAGAAGGAAAGAACATACCCAATTCATCCACAATTTTAATGTTGACTTATTAATTATGACTAAAATCTGAGTTATGTTCAAATTCTTGGATAATGAGCTAACAAGTAAATTAGGACCGAAGGTCATCAACTTCTCTTTTATAAAATAATCTCATGAAATCATAATTATCATGGGAGGAAGAATGGGTTGATTGTCATGAAAGGTGATTAGAGAAAATATTCATGAAGATATATGTAGGGATACATAATAGAAAAAATTAATGTGAGCTGGAGGTGTAGTTAGAGGAGTTGTAGTGAGTCCGAGGCGAGGGGAGATGGATGAAGTGAGGACCTCATGATATTTTCAGGGGGAATGAATATTTAAGGTAACTCTAAAGGGAAATCATGAAAAAAATGGAGAATAAAAAAAGGGAAAATATAAAAGTATAATTTGACACATGCAATGGAGATATTCCAATAATTATATTTATATATATTATTTATAATTTTAAAATATCATTTTTATATATAAATTAATGAATTTTATTATAATTTATGGATTTATATTTACTAATTCAATTGGATTTTCATTTAGAATTAATTTATATGTCAAATATGAAATTTATGAAACTTATCATTGTTAAATAGTCACCATATCAATACCCATAGACATTATCATATGTATTTTTTATAAATACATCATTGAAGGATAGTTTATTTTTGAATAGTCTAAAGTGATATTTTTAATAGTATCAATAATAATGCATGAAGAGGGTGTCTGTGAATAATATTTTGATGTGTAATATTGTTACATTAAATGGATCTAGATTCCAAATATTTTTCTAGTATAAAATTTCAAAAAATAGTTAAATTATAAAATTATTATATATTTTTTGAAGTAGTGTTTTCAGTTTTAATTTTTTAAAATCTAATTTCAATTTTTTAATATATATTAATTATTTTTAACTCATTAAATATTAATAATTATTATTAAAAGTAATAAAATATTTTTATATGAATAATTTTTTACCATTTTTATAAGAATCCTAAGATTTTTATTTTTAAGTAATTCATTCCATATTTTTTAATTTATTTTGGAATTATTATTTATAACATATAAATACAAATTATTTTTTTATGGTTTTAAAAAATAAATATGTAATTATATTTATAGAAAACTACACTAATAAAATATTAATTATTTTTAAACCATATATAATTTGTTATGTTTTTCAGAAAAAAATCATATTTTAGGAATTATGTAACAATATATTTTTAAATTTTTTATTACAAATTATTAAATATTTAATTTCTTCAGAAATTAATAGTTAACTATAAATGTAAAAAAAATAACATCTGTGTAATCAATTTTGTATTAGTTTTTTCTAATTATATTTATTATGTTTTTGACAAGTAATTAAGTTCATTAAAAGTGTATGTCGATAAGTGCATAATGTTGTACATTCTAGAAAAATTTATCATGAGAAGATTTTGGTCCATAAAAAGCCGTCATCCATTACATTAACGCTACCACATGACCACTCCCCCTCTCATGCTTGATCCATCTGCTATACCATGGCCTTCCTACCTCATGGTATCTCCAACAACCATAGACCCTATCTACAACCTACATTTAATGGAATTCATCAACCAGATGGTTGAATACACCATACAACAACCAACCAACATATGATTATGTCATTTCCCTAGATCCACTATAATCCCTCATACAAATTTTCATAAGGAACCCACATTGTAATTGATTATACAACCTTTATCATCTTACCACATGAAGAATTTAAACCTATAGTTGAATCACCTTTGACCAAATCTACATGAGAAAACCTAATATAGAAGAATTTTAGGTACATCTGTGCATTTTTGAATGATGAAAGAATAAAGATGATTCAAAGATTCACCAGCTCGATTTCACCAATCTCAATTTGACAAAGATGTTACTTCCAAAGCCGAGTAATATGAATTTGGAGTCGGATATGTTCATAGTGTTGAGGATGAATAAAAAATTTTCATTGAACTTGACCCACATGGAATGCAGATGAAAATAACCAATCTTAAAGTAATATTTTCCAACTATGAAATTGAGAATCTATTAAAATAGGTTTTTATGAATCATTGATAGTTGATGCTATTGGAATACACACTAAACAATCAATGAAGACCAATTTGTGTTGGAATAATTGAGAGGATATCTGATAAGAATAAAATATGATGAAGAATATTGAACACGGATCAAGGATTCATGATCAAAATTTATTACTAGAGTATATCTTTTTATCAAATCCGTCCAAGGAGTATTTATTTGGACCAGAAGAGATTAAATCGGAGTGAGATGTAAAAAAAGTCACATCTGAACCATTGTTAACTGAAAAAAAGAATGGAGAACTTTGAAAAGGTATGATATGGACTCAATTTTGATGTGTTCTGTAGGACATAGTTTCATTGTTGGACCAGGAAGATTATTTTAGCGGAGGTCAAGATCTCCACCGCATCAGCGGCAAGGGAAAAGAAGGATGCTTTTAATTTGTTTAAAAAAATCCAAATATGGCGGAATCTATGTCCAACATGACATGCTTGTCCTATCCTTCCCCTAGTGTTGTACAAATCCTTGTATAGTCCAACATCACTATTGTGTATCCTAGTACACTTGAGGAACCAGATCTTGGTCATTGATCACAATATCATCTAGTCCCAATCACTTAACAATGTCAGCAATAGGATACCACATCCCCACACCCATCGAACATATCATTGAACATCCTTTCTTCCTGCTCCATAACTCATCCCAATTGACGTTAGGCCTACTAGAATTGAATCCCAATGATAGAATCCTGAAAAAATGAAGATTCTTATGGACTATGCCAAAATAACATTATTCTTAAAATAAATTACAACATACATTTGGCATATACATTACTTAAATAATGGTAATGTAAAGGTAAAACAAGAGTCTCAAAATATGCACAAACATATATTTCCATCTACATAATGGTTAGATAAGAAATTTCTATGTTTATTAAATTCACCCTGTGAAATGAATTTGTTAAATAAAAGTCATATAAGAAGTATATTATCTACATAAATTTGGAATTATAAGTTCTTTAACTTTGTGATGGTAATATGGAAATCAAGGATATTCATAAATGTACAATAGGATTCCTATAACTTCGTATAGGTCATCTATGATTTACATGACCTACTTAAAGAAATGAGTGTGTCGTAAAATCTATATATAGGTAACATGCATGGAATTTAGTCACTGTGTGTAGGTGACGAGGTGATTTTTAAGGGTATATTGAGATTTTTTATACTTATATAAATGGGGTTCAACGCACTAGGTTAAGGTAATATGTAAAATTTCTAAGCTGTATAATCATGACATACGTTGAAATGGTCAATTGGATTTACACCTGCTGTCTATCCAAACATGTTCATGTGGTTGATCACAAACGGTCATTTTGGAGTTGTTCATAATGTCAATCACTAAGATATTAATATGGTCTTCAAGGTTAATATATACAGTCAATTAATCTCAATGATAGATAAACTGGGTGATGAAATGAGTTTTGGAATTTTTATATTTTGATGAAATGAAATCTAAAGATACTGGGTAGGATTTTTTGATATGAAAAATAAATATCACTACGTTTATCATGATACAAGAAGGTTTTTGAAGAAGGTATTAGTTATGATTATTAGTATATAATCAAATTAAATTCATGTTATTATAATTTATAGATAAATATAAATAAATCACAATTCCATTACGATCTTTTTATGGATATTTTAGTGACCATTTTGGAAATCATGTCCACCTATGAGAAATAATGAGCTGATCTATTTCATGGATTCAATACAAGAAGAAAGTGTTTTAGGGTAGTGAATCTATGATTTTATGGACATTTTAGTGTTTTAAGGGTTTTAGAGGTTCATAATGTTTTATGATTTTTTTAAATATTTATTTATTTATTTACTTCATGTTTATTTATTTATTAATATAATATTTAATAATTTATTAAATATTTAATAAATAAATAATACTATTATTATTTAATTGCTATTATCTAAAAATAATAAATTTTTTATTTAATTAGTTATTTATTTATTAATTAGTTATTATTTACACATTAGTTATTAATTAATTTTTAATTTATGAAATAAATTTAATTTATTTATTTATTATTATTTTATTATTCATTTATTATATATCTATTTTTTCATTTATTCATTATTTATTATTTAATTATGAACTAATATTAATTATAATTTATTTTTTCTTAATTAATATTTATTAATTTACTATGTATTGAATTTTGAATATTGAATATTAAATATAAAATATTAATTATTAATTTAGAATTAAGAATTATTAATTATTAATTATTAATTATTAGTTATTATTAATTATGATATATGAAATATAAAATATGGATTTATTTATTTATTGAGTTTTGTATTAATTTATTTATTCTTTAATCTTTATTATTTATTCTTTATTTTTTGTTCTATATTATTTATTATTAATTATTATTTAATTTATTTGACATTATAAAAAATTTTAATTTATTATTAGTTTATTAATCTTTTATTATTTATTTATTTATTATTTATTCATTTATTCAATTATAATTAATAATTAATAATTAAATATTATTTATATATTAGTTAAATTTTTCTTAATCATTTATTAATAATTTATAAATTTTTAAATATTCATTATTAATTATGAATTATGAAATCTAACTGATTTGTTATTAATTATGACTTATTAGTTTTTGTTAATGATTAGTTATTTATTATAAATTATTTAATATTAATTATTAATTATTAAATATTAATTTATAATTTTTAATTACCGTTTATAATTTATAATTTATTATTAATTATAAATTAATTATTTATTTATCTACTATTTATTTATTTATTATTAGTTCTTTATTTATTTCTCATATATTAAATTATTTATTATTTAGTTATTACTTAAACAGTACTTATATATTATATGTTATATATAATATTTAAGATATTATATATTATGTATTATATATTACTGCATATATATTATGTATTATATATTACATATTATATATTATGTGTTATATATTATATTTTATATTTCATCAATTATATATTATATATTAAATATTTGATATTATATATTATATATTATTTATTATTCAGTATTTTTTATTTACATGTTATTATTTACTATTTATTTTTTACTATTTATTATTCAGTATTTACTATTTTTTGTTTACCATTAATTTTCATATTATATATTTATTTATTTGTCATTCATTTATATTCTGTTTATTTATAATTAATTTATAATTAGTAATTATTAAACATTAATAATTTCTTATTAATTATTAATTATTATTTATAGATTTTTGATTAATAATTTTTTGTTAATAATTATTTATTGTATATTATTTTATTTCCATTTAATATACATATATATATATATGGCGTAGTGATTATCCCATGGTTCTACAGATAATCATTCTGATGGGTATTGTTTTTAAATCTATCCACATGTATATATATGGCGTAGTGATTATCCCATGCAATCCTCACTGTTCCTAACTCTAGCCCCATACTATCTCTCAAACCCCTCATCTGATACCACTCCGTCACGACACGCCTTCCTCAAGAAAAGTGAAGGGACAACAGATTTCCAGACGCTTCCTTCTTCAAGTTTATGGACAGATAATGGCCCCCGAGACCCGCCTATAATAGGTCCCGGAGTGGCGACTAGTACCAACGGTATAAAATCACACACTAAATAGAAGGCATTAACCTTTTTCTTTTAATAGGATCAGGTGATAAGATAGTAAGTCCCACAACAAAAAAAATGAATGTACAAGTACGGATGAAAGTAAACCATTCCCATATGAATTTTCAATGGTAAAAGATACAAGAGAAAAAACTCCAAAGGTAAAAATATACCATGAAATGAAAATCAAAAACAGCAACTGCCCCAATGGTCTGAGCTAGTACGGCCCCACGCGATCTCGGAATTCCTCCGAGAATCTTTAATGTAGTTTTATATGTGTAGGGTGAGCATACAAGTATACACAGTAGGGAAAACCAAAGACTCTCTTGCAAAACAGAGGATACATTCAAATGTCCCATGGAATAAGAGATAACCAAACACCCATCAAGGAAAAGATATCCACCCAAACCTCACCAAGGAATGCTCCCCAAATAACACAAGTCAAGTAATGTATAGTAATATCACATCGATATTTGGGTACCCCACACCACATTACCACTGGTTATTGAAGACATCCTATTCATTGAACCAATCCCGCTATTCTTACCGCAGTCCCACTGCCACACCCCGCCTGAACACACCTGGTCCATATCCTTACATAGTCCCCCTACCAAACCCACCCGCAGATGCCTAGGCCACAACCGTGCATCCCTCACACAGGAAAATAGGCCATAACCGCCGCGGGTATCCACACTTGAAAAAACCTGTGTCAGAACAACTACTTCCACTCCCGAAGATAGCTGGGCCAGAAAACTACTATCACGCCCGGAGACACCTGGGCCTCATCCCGAAGACACATGGGAAACAACATGCCTGCAAAAAACGTGGCCAACCTCCATAAATACCCTGCCCATATATTCATGGGCTAATAATGGACATCAGGCCATCACAGCCTTCCCAAAGAGTATTGGGCTATTCAAGAAAGAGAGCAGAAAAGGAGCTGATAACTAGCCACTCATAGGAGTGTTGGGAAAAACAACCCCCCTTGAGATGGGAGGGTTTGGTACTTATGTTCTCAACATGGGTGGGCACGAATAATAAACATTAAAACTACAAGTATATACATAAGTAAAAAAATCTCTCAACCCAACATAGGGTTCCGAAACCAGTCTAAGCACAAACACCGCGTTATTATTCATTCATGAAAGGTATACCACCCACAGCCAGGTGACAATCCATCCCAGAACCAATTTCCTCATTTAAACCATTCTTGTTTTCATGTTCAAGTTATCCCATTTAGATAAAAACTACACTACTGGGAAACTAATAGGCACAACTACCAGCCAGAGAAGGGAAACTACCAAACGACAATTTAAGCATTCGCACCCGGGTCTCTTGTAAATTCACAACAACTAGGGATCAAGTGAGATCCATCAAAATACTAGAACCAAAAAAATCCCCTCGGAAGTGATAAGTGAGATCCCTCAAAGTACTGGAAACAAAAAAAACCCTGAGACACATCCCCATGTCCCCAAAATCCCAAAGCTGGCGGTTTCTCAACAACAGATGATCCCGCCAGAATTCGTGTCATAGCAGAGCAACCACACAACCTCAGATTCACAATTAATGAAATTATAATAATAGGGGATCCCATCCCCATCCATATCACCCCATCAATCTAAGCCCCGTCCCATAAAACCATAAGGTCACCCGAAATCTGTCCGTGAAGGAAAATAACCATACCACTACCACCAACACAAGGCAGGCCCATGCCAGTATTTTCAGATTTAATGATTTAACACACTCCATGGTTTCAATAACACTGGGCTTCAACCAGGGTCATCACAGAAAAGGGTTGATCCTTGTGCTTTCAATTTATTTAAATGATTATACGTTATTTACCAATTCTATGATAAAGTTATTTAAACATCCATGAGAACCGAGGTTCATTACTGTACGAATATGGACCACCAATGGCCATGATTTTCATTGAGCATAGGCCCGTACAATTCCCATCATAAATAATCATAAAAGAGTATAGCAGAACATCGATCACCCCCCCCCTTTAATTCTTTAATTGTTTGTTCATTATCATCATTATGTTTGGGTTCATCAATTTTGACAGAGACAAAAGCATACCCACCCCGCATGATACACAGAAAGGAGAGACGAAGGAGAAAATCCCTACCTGATTGATCAACGATCGATGTTTTTCACCATGTTCCAAAAAGAGGGGATGCACGATTTGCAAGGATGGGATGTCGGGAACTCCAAGGATGAGAAGACGACTTGAGCACAGGCGCACCACGAGCCTCGGGAGGGGGGTGGAGGAACTCCAGGCGTGCCTGGGTGAAGGAGAGGAGTCTTCCAAAAGGATGAAGTAATAGAAGAACTTCCTCTGCGATATATAGATAAAATATCGTTGTTATGGGTTATGGGGATTTTCAATGCCTTGAAAGTCAGATCGTTGTTTCCCACGGGGTTTGGGAGATTACACATGATGGTATTAAGTTTTTATTTAATATCTCCTATCGGAGATATTTCTAAAAAATTATAGGTATTAATTATAGCCATTAAAAAGTGTAAAAGAATTAATTCATTGCGGGAGTGGAATGGTCGGGAACTGGAAACGAATGAAGAGGACATGGTGCAACCGTCAAGGTGTCATCCTCACGGTGTCACCCTCGCTGTGCCACAATAACAGTGCAACTTTTTAGGTGGAGCCCCATTTTGGACATGTAATGGGATAGGAGGGTCTGGGGCATTACATATAATATATAAATACATTTATAATAAATAATTATAAAAAAATTTACAAATAAAATATATCTAAATTTATAATTATATGAAAATATGTGTTATTTTTATTTTTAAATATAAAATATATAGATATATTTTAAAAAATATTTAAAATTAATTTTTGGAATTTATATAATTATATGAATAAATATTTAAAAATAAATGAATTATATATATATATAAACAAATTTTTATATCAAAAAATATTTACAAATCTGTATACTATAGTGGTAATGTTATTTGGAATTAGAAGCAGAGGAATTGGTTTTAATTCCAAACATGAGCAAGGCTGAAGAGTTCGAAATATACCGATAAAGGTGTTGGAACGTACTCAAAATAGGGGTGGTCTTGATCAATGATGCAAGTTAGGATCTTGGGGGAATATATTTCTCATAAATGGTGGGGGGGGGGGTAGTGGGAGCACAAATAAAAAGAAGGATGGGTTATAAGAAAAAATGTTAAAAAATTAAAGCTTTATCAGAACAAAAAAATCACTAATGAAGGAAACCATTATCATCATTATGAAAATCATTGATAATGGTGTCCTTAATAATTAGTTGTGTTGGTACTGATTAAGGTTGTGGGAAGTTAAGGTCTCTTTGCATGTCAATGCATTTCAACACTTACAAAACCATTTCTAGTGCTTTTAAAAGAACATTTTATATATGTGATTGTTTCATATAAGGATTTACATATTTATAATCTTTATGTAATGACTTATTTACATCATTGATATCTATATGAGTAAATCTATATTTAGTAGCAATAAGTATGTGTTGATTTAGAAATGAAATAACATCTGTGTAAACTTTAGATGAGATTATATGAGTTAAATCATTAACCCAAGTAGTGGTATAAGATGTTTCAATCATTCATTTGAATAATTGCATCAAAATTGTCTAACATGGATCAATGTTTTTATTGCAAGTCTTTTGGTGATGGATATATTATATTTATTCTATATGTGGATGAAATGTAATTGGAGGATCATGTATGAAGAAGATTTATGACCAAAAAGGGAATACATATAAGGATTTGGAGATGAAATATAATGGAGAAGATCAAAAAAAAATAGTGATTATGTTTCTGAGAGAGAAAACAGCTAGAAACATTATGTTATTAGAGGATCACGTCAGTGGATTTTTTTATGAAGATTTAGAATGATGGAATAAAATCCATTTTCTAATCCCCTGAAATGTCATCTCAAATTATAAATGTTTCAAGCACCATTGATTGTATTAGAGGTGTAGTACATGAAAAACGTTCCATAAACATAAATTATTAGATTTTTTATGTATGGAATGGTCTGACGTGACCTGATATTTCTTATGTGGCATGTGTTATGATGAGGAACATGGATAACCTTAGAATATAACATTGGGAATATATGACATAGATACTGAGATACCTGAAAGTAATGTAGGAATACTCTTTGTGCATTGAAAAATTAAATACATTATGGATTAATGTGGAAGCTATCATTAAAGATGAAGTCAGTAGGAGGAGGAGTACCCCATGCTATTCTTTTACCTATAGAGAAACATCAGCGAGTAATATGTCTCCGTTGCAAATGGTGGTGATATTATCCACTATATTGGTAGGATACCTTATTGTAACAAAAAATTCGAATGAGATTATTTTGTTGGGGAAAATATTAGAGAATCTAGGATGTAAATGAGAGGAGAATGTATTGCACAATGAAAGTAATTGTGTTAAAAATATTGTAAAGAATCTAATGTATCATGACGAGAAAAAGAACATTCATTTGAAGTGATATTTTATCAAGGTTTTAGTACAAGTAGGTTTGTAGATATTGTATATGATTCCATGAATAATCAATCAAGAATACAATTTGATGAAGGTAGTGGTGTAAGAGATTTTGGGGAACTATTTTGCATTATATTTATTCATTGGTTAATTGATTATCATAAAAAGAATTTTGGAGAATGACATGATATCATGGGAAGGATAATAGTTGGTATTTTATGAATTTTCATCATGAAATTAATGAATTGAATAAAAAGCATGCACTGTAGATTTAAGTAGAGGAGGAAGTTATTTTAATTAGGATTTCTAATTCAATATCATCAATGAATCTTATTATACTGGATTAGCATCAAATAGAGATAATGTTGAACTCTTATAACATGATCCTTATATAGAGTAAGCCCATATATTGACATTCTATAATGCACACATGGTCTCCCAACTCCACATATAATCTATATAAATGTTGACTCAGTATATCATAGTTAACTAGAAACAATTAAATGGAACTATAGAAATGAAGACATATTCCCCAAGGAATTATATAATCATAGACATTTGTGAAAATGGTAATATTGCTCGGCATACTATCGACCAACAGTTTCTATAGAATAGTGGAATTATCGTGTGGTTGGTGGTTCTACTACACCATTTTCATTATTAGTACATTTTGTGTTATGATGTTATTCTGAGATTGTACCATGTAACAACTTCTCCCAATTTCTGTGGAGTAATTATGCTTCTTTTTGGTAGTAGATATTTTTTGAGATCCATGTAAATATTTGTGCCTCGTGTTCTTTTTATTAATTATTTTGTCTATTTCTCCTTTTCAGTCTCAATTTTGGAGATCATTCAACATTTTTTCCCTTTTTTTCCACAACATAATTGCCATTCTATTATCACTTGTGGGAACCAAGGGTGCCTGAAAAACTATAAACTTATCTCTAGTAGATTTTACTGCACATGAATGATTTTTTCATTGATTCATACTTAACACGAGTAAAAAATATCATGATTTTCAAATTTATTTTGGGGCATAATCTTCCTTCCAAAATGATACTTTCACTCGATTACATCTAACCACAATTTCCTATGTATCAATCAATGTTAATGGGAAATTTAGGACCCATAAATAGTTATTTTTATGGGGTTCCACGATTTTCCTAGCTCAGATCTAGGAAAGTGTTACGTGATATAATTTATATATGATTCATGTAATCAATATATTACCAATTATATTAAATATGATAAATCATCATATATTGATATTTAAGTGATGAAAATATGTTAGAATATTTAAATTAGAAGATAAATAATGGCTCATTAAAACAAACTATCCAATAAAAATGAAATGATGAGTGTCATTATCATATGGCATCCTAACAGACACAGGTGAAAAGTTGATTCACCATCCAATTTTTTTCCAACATGAAAAGACAGTGAAAATTGAAATAATAGAAAATGAAAATATTATAAAATATAATTTTGAAATTTCCCTCTTAAATTTTATAGTCCCCCTTATTCATTCAATTTCAATCTCCATTTCTAATTTACAACTAATTTTGTTTTGATCTCAATAATTTTTAGATTTGTTTATTCCTATTCCCCTTCATTCATATCTTGATAAATGATATGATTTCTTTTAGATAAATTTATTTGATATTTATTACTTAAATATGATATATAATGAAAATTTAACACAAATATCATGATCATTCAAGGTTATTTTATTAATTTTATTTATATATTTGGAGGGAAAAAAGATGATATTTTTTTTCCCTTTCATTATGAATATTTTCACAGTCTATCTTATTGAAGGATTCCCATCCACATTGTTCATTATCATGATTATAGATACATTTTTATCATCAAATTTAGTGAAAAAAATTTCTCATACCTTCATTAAAATATTGCTTCATCTAATCCTTCCATTTAATTTCACCGAATACTACGTTTGCATAGTTCCTCCACTCTTCTACCATGATATCAAAGATACTTTTATGAAACCTACACCACATTTGATGTTGATGAATCGATATATTTTTTATGATGTATTCTTCATATACCCTCGCTGCTCCATCCAAATGATCCTTCATATTTGAAGCACCCAAATTATTCTCACCATCCAATTTTGAGCTACCAATATTACACATCCATGGACACACAAACACACTATCCATGTTAGTAATACTTTATGAAATTTTCATCTTATGTATAGCTACATTATCTACAACAAGAGGTTTTTTGATAGTACTATATTATGAGATCTTAGCTTGAGGATTTATAGAAGCATATTTTTTTATATGAGGAACACTGATCATATTTTTCACTACCACATTCATCGTAATAGGATGAGTTTTGATTCTACATGATTTAATTACTTACCATGAGGATCCATGGTGGTAGATTTTTTGAAATGTCGATCACAAATAAAAATTTGTATAACCACATTATTGAAAATAGGTAGTTTTATAATTACACTTGACATATAGTTAATTCCTTGAGGAGACATTTAATTAGCTTTTGAAATGTCGATCACAAATAAAAATTTGTATAACCACATTATTGAAAATAGGTAGTTTTATAATTACACTTGACATATAGTTAATTCCTTGAGGAGACATTTAATTAGCTTGATTTCAATAATACTCACATCTCATCTTCTACACACACAAAAATTATTATCTACAGGAAGAATTCTATTTCTTCAGACTCGGATTCCTTAGTCAAAAATATAAATTAATTTCTTACAATTTAACACATTTATTTAATATTTTTCAAATTTAATTATTTTTAAATACATTTTCATATTTGGATATCCTTTTATTAATTCAGTGTTATTATATATCAAAATACTAATTTAACTAATTTTAAAAATATTTTTAATTTTAAAAATTTAAAATTAATTTGTAAATATGAAATTAATAAATATTATTTTTATTCATGGTTTAAAAATATTTAACTTAATTGGATTTGAATTTAAAATTATTTTAAAAATACAATATCATTTAACTAAAAATTAAATCAATATAAATTTCTATAAAAATATATTATTATATTTTGGATTTTTTGGATTCCTTGTGTGACCCCCACATTCACAGTTTTAACAGAAATTTTTCAATCCCACATTACATTTTCAGTGCTTCTTCTACATCGCCCCACTCATATTCATGAAACTCTTTCCTATTTGTCATCAATTAATCTCCAGCTCCCCATATGCCAACATCCCACCACTGTCCCCACTTCCACCTCCATACTACTGTCACTGCTTCATCATTTGAATCTACTCATTCCCCAACTCCCTCTCTAGGTTATTCTCACCTTTGCCTATATCTTATTGCCTCCCCAATTTCCCATCTCTCCTCCTCCTCCTTCTTCTCCACACCACCTCCACCTCTCTGCCTACCAGCTTCCTCTCCCTCTATGATCTCCTTCACTCTACCTCCACCCTTTAGGATCCCTGACATACACCCTTCCATCATGATTTTCATCCAGGGTTCCTTTTTGAGGTTTTCATCTGGGTCCCTATGATTTTTTCATTCCTTCAGTTCCACTAATCCAAATTCATCCAAGAATGACCATCTTCATTTCATTAATACTATACCTCTCATCAACCACCGATTTCAATTTTTTTGGATAATGTCTATAATTATTTATCCCCAATCTACTACTGCCTCACACCAACCTCTATTTTTTTTATCATGGACAGCTTGTGTTTCATGAATCCCCCAATGTCCCACAATTTCATCCTGAATAACAACACCTTCCATGTCACCTTTCACATCAACTATGATTTTTGTTTATTTAACAATATTCTATATTATTGGAGATTCCACAAGATGTATGTACGTTCATCTTTGGAATTTGTATGAACTAAATTCATTTGATTTTTTAATATATAATTTATATTTCCTTGTATTGCATGGTTATTTTTCAATAATTAGGTCAGTATGTTTTGTATCCACGATTTTGATGATATTTACACCGTGAACCATGAGTACCCAGGCATCATTCAAAATGTTTTACATATTTTTATATAATGTTTTCATGATATCATTGTTATTATAATTTGATTACCAATATTTTTTTCCATTCAGTTTTTCCCCTCATTGAAAAAAATAATCATCATGTGAGGTACTTATATGAGGTTACCTTAAAATTCATATTTTTCTATATATTATACCCTTCTTAATCTTCCAATAATTTTTATGTCTTAGAAAATGTTCCCATTTTATATATCTTATTATTCTCTCATTATCTTTTTTATTTATTTCTAGCTAGTATTAGTGGACCATCTTATTTCGATATTTATTTTACTTTTTCATAATTTTATTCATTGGAACAATTTCACCATGATTTATATATTATTGTATGTATGTTCAAATTTTATCAAAATATGTATTTATCAAATTGTTTATTTTTTATAATAAAATACTGATTTCAAAATTTAATTTTGATTTATTAATTTTTAAAATCATGAATGGAATTTCTTTTGACTAAACCTAAAAATCCATTGAACATTCTGCAAGGATAGGTATCCCATATTTAAAATTAGAATGTATTATGTTATAAATTATTTTTTTATTGTTGAGTAAAAAATTTACCTTCATGGTGTTGGATATTTTAGTGATTTTAACATTTGATCTATAATATTGAAACTAGGTAGTCTGATTTGGATTTTTTATATTAACAATGATAAATATATATGAAATTTACATTTTTATGAAAACATATAATTCATTATTTATTGTTTATCCTACATATCTATACATGAGAATATTTATATAAATTTAAACTTCAAAATAAAAATATAAAAATTGAAATAAATTAAATTATAATTCCTAATATAATGGGAAATGAATTTAGATATCTACGAAAAAAAGCTTCAACAAATATCAAATATTTACATACATACCTCCTTTAATTTCGATGGTATAATTTTTTTAACTTTGTAATTAATGATCTATATTTATTTACTACACCAAAATAATGTTTTTTATATAAATATATTATTTATAACATTCTATTATTTTTGTATTTTTTAAAGGAACCATGAAATTTAACTTTTTAGCTTTGGTTCTTGATCATTGTTGTTATTTAAATTTTCACTATAAACATATAATTAGATTATATCAATTACATATATGTACTATCATTGACCATTGTCTATAATGAAAATAAAACATATCGTCCAACATATCACTTAACTATAAACCGATTATCCTCTATATTTATTCATCTTTATGTAAAATAAAATGTTGTGTTTATATAATTTTAATTTATTTTTATTAGTTATTCTAATATAAAGGAACTAGATATCAAAATAGGACATGGATGACCAAAAATGAAAATTGACTTAGTAAAATAATTAGGAATTTTATATATTAATTAAAATATATTTTTTACATCTATTCATCTCCTTTGATATATTTGTTACTAAATGTGTTCTTTTCAAATATATTTACTTTGGATTTTGATGAAGAAAGCTTTCTTGAATGAGAATTATTAATAAGTGATTTTATTCGTGGAACATCAACATCTTTATAGATTAATAAAATTCTTACTCCAATAATTTAAATGAAAATTAAAAAGGAAATGAATAAGTACCATTTGATTTATTCAATTCTTTTCTTACACTACAAAATTCAATTTATTGGAAAATTGGTGTGCGAATAACACAAACATGATACTAATTATTTTATAGTATTTGTTTAATTCTTGTCATTTAATAATAACACTATCATTTTTCTCTATTGGTAAATTTTACAAGGAAATAAATTTAATAAAAAAGTAATTTTTTTTCAAAACCAATTATTTCCCATGAAAAATCACATGTGGGGAATCAATTATTTTTGAGAGGATTACCATAAGATTATTAAAAAAATTTAATTTTTTTACAGAGAATTATATACTTTAATGAAAATTAATGATCTAAATTTATTATTATATTTGAATGAGTTTCTTATCCTCTTTTTAGGTGTTTCTTCAAGGTTTTCACCCGGTTTATCAAATTAGTGCCTTGTTGCATCAGTATTTTATTTCACCAAAATTAATTTTTCTACACATCCTAATATTGTAAGTGTTCTATAAATCTTTTCATCATCAATTTTATTCTTATTTCATTTGTCCTCACAGGATCATTGGTTTACTTTTTGGATTTTGGTGCACCCACATTCAATACATCATTGTTTTCTTCCATTTTATTGAACTATAGGTTTTTTGTTTTTTCTATACCATGTTCAATGGGTCTTTAGTTTCTTTTGACCTTCAGAAATGTTGATCATCACAATTCATCATCTTCATATTCCTTCATCAGAACTATGGATCATCTTTGGATCTTAAATTATGTGAACATGTGGATTATTTACGAATCTGTAGTCATATTTAAATCTGAAGATCATCCGTGTGTCTTCAATTTTTTCAAACTTGTGGATCATTGGATCATAAGATGTCTTCATCATCATATTTATTCTTCAAATTTGTGATTATCTACATATATGGTGATTGTGTTTGAATCATTATAATTATTTTTTAGTTCTTCATCAATGAAACTCATCTACGGGTAAAATTATGGGATTTGACGTCCATGGTTATTCCGGATGCTCCATTTTTTGGGAAAAAATAAATTCCTAAAATGGTTTTTCTTCAAATCCGTGATAGAAAACAAAGAAAATATTTTCATTACCAACATTATAGGTATCCATGGATGTCATCCAGTTTCTGAGGATGGTCATACTGGAATCCATTGTCTATTGTGGAATGAATGTTTTCATATGAGGATCAATATATTCTCTAATAAACATATTATGTCAAATATTAATCAACAAAAATTCCACGTTGTGGACATATTTTGAATTAAAAGATTGCATAATCATGTGGATAAGTGGGCATCATGGGATATTTTGAAATCCATTCCTGGAAGTCTCCTGGATCCAATTTTATTCAGTGGATACTATAATGAAATTATGCATCATAATGAGAAGAGATTGGGTAATGAGAATCCAATATCCGGAATTTTTGGATTCCTATATGTGGTGAAAAAGTTGGATATCATTGACCTAGGATAGAATGGAAACCTTTTTACTTGGTTTCACGGAATGACAGAAAGAATTTTAGTTTTTTAATGATGGAAATTCTTTGGGATATAGTGAGTGCTTTGAAATAATTAATCATTATCAGGTCTCCCATCCCTGACCATCTTCATCAGTCCACTAATTTATTTTTATCTACTTTTATCCCTTTACCTAGCATGAAAACCCATTTCAAGATGTTTAGATTCTATTATTCTCCAATGAAATGGATTACTAGAAGGTGGTATCTTCATTTTTGTTCCCCAATACCTATGATATTCACAATAAATTAATAATGTAGTTGACTAACATGAAAGTGTAGAGTGGGTCTGAATTATATCATTTGTGTCCTCAAATTGTCCATACTTAGAAAAATATAATGGTTATGTACTCCATCACTTTTTCCAATTCTATATTGTATCAAATACCCTTACATAAATCATATTTGGATTCATCCATCTAAAATAAAAGAGAGCTATTGGTTTATGTGATCACATTAATATAATGTCAAATAATGAGACCTGAATACTCTGTCTTTTCACCAGATTGAATCTTCTTTGTAGTGGAAAAAACATATTCATATCATAAAAATTAATGAGTGATGCTTGTGGAATAAGAATTGTGATATTCATGATCACATCTTACAAGTCTTCTGTAACCTTTTTTCCGCATGGGTTATGTCTATCCCCAAAGAAAATTATATTATGTATTCTCTTAGTGTTTCAGTTTCTATGAATCACCAACAAGATAATTATTTTTCTAATTATGAAATATTCATGGTTATCCACAAAATTATCTAAATTATTTCCCATTCTCTAATGTCTTCCATGCTCTATTCTTCAAAAAAAATTTGGCACAATATTTTTCATGATATCAAATTCATTTTGAAAAATATATAGGATATATATGTTGGTATTGGAACTATCAATGAGACCCATATTACACTTACATAAATGATTTAGAATAATAAATTGATCTAAAATTTTAGGCCCAATAGTTTTAGTAATCCTTCCTAAATTTTTTTCCAATTATTCTATTCAATTGTCTCTCTGGATGGATTCCCATTATTATATCATCAAACTAGAGTTCTTATTATCTGTATACTCATATTTTTATTATATTTATATTCATTCCCATAAAATTTTCCCTCCATTAAAACAATAACAATGTAAAAATTAGTGTCATGGTTTGGTGTATTTACATGTATAATTCCTATGATAGATTTTATTGGTCCTTATTATACATGGTTATTAGGAAGATGACATTTTATTAAACATGTATTGAAGTAATCAAGAGATATGATATGAAAGGCTCCATTATAATACAGATTAATGGTGGCAACTCTTAGAGGTTTTATCCTATTATAGGCATCCTTCATGGGGATCCACAATCACTTTTTTCATTTCATTGTTCTGTCAGCTACTTTTTCTAACACTTTTTTAACTACAATAAATGTTTTTTCAATCCATGGTGGTAAATGTTGCTGGTGGGGCCTCCCATCTATCACATTTATATGTTGATGATATCCTTGTTATCTCTAGGTATATGTTAGAATAATTATACACTATAAAACAATTGATTTATTTATTTTTTGCGTTTTGAATGTAGTATGTTAATTTTACCAAATCCATTATTTCTTTTTGTTTTCGTATCCCATTGAGACGAAGTGATATGTTGTTTTTGTGCTTCCAGAATTCAGGTTGTGGATGATAACTATCATATTCCTGGCCTTCCTAAATTTATTAGATGTTCAAATATGTAATTTTCCACTATTATCCTATATAAGATATCTATGAAGGCCCATGAATGGTCATATAAGAAAATCTTTAAATAAGGCAATGAAATTATTATAAAAGTGTGTGATCAATATATTTCATCATATGTGATGTCTATTTTTAAAATATTGGGAAATAATATTCATCAACTCCATTATTTCCTGGAAATTTCATGGTGGTGACTTAATGATGGAAAAAAACAAAAAAAGGCTTCATTGAGGAGACTCGACCTTCTAAATTATTAAAGGGAGATGAGATTTCAGGATCTCAAATTCTTAAATGATGCCTTGAACATAAAAAAATGTTGGAGGATAAATAATAATCCTTACTCGCCAATTAAAAATGTATTCAATGATAAATTATTTGGCCACTTTGATTTTGGTGGGGGCATATTTGGTTCCCTATGCAATCATCTTGTGGAGAATCATTTGACATTCCCATGAGCTTCTGAATATGTGTATGTACTGCAGAAATGGAAATGGTGATAGAGTTAGTAATTGGAATTACTCTTGTATGTCATACATTAGTGGTTCATTGGATACATATCATATTATAATGGGAATGGTTTATTTATAGGATAAGGTTTTATTTGAGGATGATGGGAGTGGATGGTGTATGGATAAGATTAATTCCATGTTCAATGAGAGGGACGTAAGCATTTTTACGACTATCCCATATGTTGAAAGTCCTCTTCCTGAATAGAATTGTGGGAGTAAATATCCATCTAGTGATTACTATTTTAATACAAATTTTAAATTTTCCTATGATCTATCTCTATATAAGTCCTGTCCAAACAAAAAAATCATGGGGGTCTCCTGATTCTACCTAAATCCAACTTCTTTTGGGGGCATGTGTGTGCATAAAATCATCCTATAGTGTAATTTCATTTTCTCATCACTATTTTATTGAACCTATATGACATATTTTCCAATTGTTTTTGGATTCATTCCATAATGTGATACTTTTATGTTCTAGGGATAGGGAATTATGGTAGGCATGTAATCTAAAAATTTTAGTTTCTCTCTATACTCAATTTGAGCTACTAGCATCTCTTTATAAGTGTATTTCATCCCATATTTTTTGATGGTTAGAATACATTGATCATTTTTGTAGTTAATATAGAATCATAGAAATGATTACGAATTCAATGGTTTAATATAAACCAATGCATCATTGGTCAAATTTTCTAAATTCTGTGTAGACAGTTATAGTCCTTCATATGTTAGAAATGTTTCTGCTAATGTTCATCAATTTTCTTATATTTGGACCCATGTGGAAGATGTTCTAAAAGACAATGTGGATTCCCCAATTAATGAATTATGGGTTTTCTAATGTGGGTTTATCATATAAGATTCCATTTGATCCACTATTTCAGCATTCTAGTATATTTTTTATGCTAATTTGAATATTCCAGTGGTCAAAGCTATAGTGAATATTTTTAAGATATAATTTTTTTGATACTGAAAATGGCATTACATTATTTTATAATCAGACTACTAGATAACGATACATTCTTTATGCTCAATATATGATGGCCTTCAGTCCGTCAACCCATTGGTCACCATAATAAAAGCCATGAATTTTCATTTCTATGCTACTAATTTTCTTTCACATTGAAGGAAGGAAGTTGTGTTGCCCACAATTTATAATTCCGATCTATTTATAGGAGTATGATGATTTGGTCTTCAATATTTCGTAATTGTCATGTTTCCCTTGTTATTTTTGATTGCAAATTTATTTGATTTTTTTTTCAATTTAAAAAACATATAATTATAATTTATTTAATTAGATAGATTAAATTATTAGATATATTAATTGTATAATATTATAAAAATTATGTAATCCAAACTATTTTCATTAATTGTTATAATTATTTATACCCCCATTAGTGGATTAAAATTATATAATTCCTATTTTTCTGTCATCTCAATGTATAATTTATTTTTTTATTCATTCTATATGTAGTGTTATTATGTAATGAAAATAATAATTATTTTAAATAGTGATATTTTTATTTTTTTTAAACTCGTTATGTATGGATTGTTTGTATTGAACTTTTTGAGATAATATATTAAATTGTATTAATGATAGTGAATGGCTAGCGAGAATGTAAATAATATTTTGACATGTGTTGTTTTTAAAAAGTTCAGAAATCATATTATGTTTAATGGACCAAGAGGGGAAACATTTAATTGTTAGTTGTTTATAATTTCTCCAAAATTTACTCCTGATGTAGTTCATAGGTCATCATTCCCTTGTGCATAATGTGGAAGAAACGTTTATTATTTTATAAAAAATACTAATATATTATTATTATTAAAAATATCAATGTTTCGATTTAAAATTTATTTTTATAAATATGAACAAACCTATAAAGTCATGTTTATAAGTCTGAATTATATATTACAAGATGAGTGGTAAATTGTACTTATATTTTAAGAAATATGTATAAAAAGGCATTTAAAAATAGGCATGTATCCATTTGAGAAAACCTATGTGGTCATTGGCCATCCTACAACACTAACCACATGAATATTTTAAATTTTTTTTATGTGGGTGACTCACAAAAATTTTATTTCTCATAAATATATATCACTTTTATCCATCCATCAATGAGAATGATTCAATTTTTTCTTTTAAATATTTTTAATATCAATTAAATCAATAACACAAGAAATATTTTTGTAAAAAACATGAAATATCATTGTTGATATGACTCAATATTAAGTGATATATATAATTTCAATAAAAAATAACCACATAATCAAAAAAATTATTTAGTTTATTTTTATTAATTATTTATATATAATTCATTTCATAGATACAGAAATGGTTTTTCTCAATAATAGTCAATAGCATTGAAAACAATATTACTAATATCACCACTAATTAAAAGTGATAATAAATATTATCTTCTATTATCAAAAAATGAATTTAATTCATCGTATATTAATTTTTGATTTAATTAGATTTGATAAAAATAAACGAATTATTAGTTTGTATTTAGTGCTAAAAATTGATTAATTTTATTATAGTTTTAAAAAGGATTTCAGAATCAATAATTTTATGTATAAATATTTAAATATTTTTAAGATTAATTTATATACATATTTTTTTATATTTTTATAAATAATATATATATATATATATATATTAATTTATACTCATATTTAATTATATTTACATTAATCACATATTTACAGTAATTAACAAGGTATAAATAAATAATTCATTCAATTAGTTGAAGAGGATGGTTTCAATACTAATATATTAAATGGTATGGGGTCCGTCAATGAATGAAATCTCATCCCATCATGCATGGGGTTTATGAGATAAGTGATGGCAATGCCCTAACAGCGGAGACGACGATGCCCTAGTTTCATGGCGGCGGCTTTGGCCCCTCCCCCCAGGGGGAGGGGTAGGTTCTTGCTTTTCGAGATGTATCTCACAAGAGGAACTTTTGTCTCCCTTGCATCGATGTCTCCCCAAAGGTACCTGGTATCTGCAATGGCCATCCAGTGGTCCCGGTTTCATCCAATGAATTTTCCGAATCTTCGTCTCTCCTTTATACGGCTCTGGTTTCCAATTTCTCCCGTCGTAGACCTCTAGATGAGGTGTTCGAGAGGTATGTGAATCAGGAATGGGGTTTAGGTAGTCCTGTGGTTGTCGGACTCCTTGGGCCATGACAAATCCTAGTTTGTCTCGCTGATGAAGACGATCTGGCTTTGGCCTGGTCTCATGAATGTATAATCTTTAGAGGATTTTCTTTCTACCTGCATCGTTGGACGTTTGATTTGCACATGAACCAGGACTCTTCTTCTTTGGAAATATGGATCCAACTTCCGGGGTTACCACTACCTTTCCAGAATCCAGCTCTTCTTTGATCTATAGGTAACTCTCTGGGGTGTTTCCTCTGTGCGGATTGGAAGACTGATGCAATGGTCCACCCAATTGATGCCCGTATATGTGTTGAGATGGAGCTCTCCTGTCCCCAGCCCGAAAATATTTGGGTTGAGATCGAAGGGCAATACAGGTACGCACAAAGGGTCATCTATGAGTCTTGGTCCTTGTTCAGTTCGTTCTTCCATAGACAGGGTCACCGTGTAGATGAATGCCGAAAAAGGGCTATGGCAGCTGTGGTCGATACTTCTTCAGTGAGTAAGGGTGAATCAGTTTAGGTCGAGGGTGATGGAACCGGATCTGGCATTGGCTCTGGGCCTGTTGTACATCGACTGAAGGAAAAGGAAGTGCCTTCGGAGACCGATGTCCATTGCGAGGCACTTCAGGGTGTTCAGGGGCAGAGGTCTCTTTGCCAACCTGGGGTGGAACTCCCCAGGCTTTCTAAGGCGCCGGTGGTGGATCCTACTGGCTCGGGGAGGGTGAGGTCTACAGGTCCAGTTTTGAAGGAGGCTTTAAAGGTTTCGGAACCTCAGGTAAAGGAGGTGTTGGCGGGTCTCAGGATGCATTTGGGCGGTTTCTCGGCTTCTACCAGAAAGGAGAAAGAAGGATAGGGCCTTGCGGATGGGACCTTGGCGAGGTCCTTCCTACCATCAGGGATGAATCAGAACCCCAGCCTCAATATATGGGCAAGGGCTACGTTCAACCTGTTTTCCAGGAGGAACCAGGGGATGGGGAATTTTTTGCCAGGTGTAAGGAAGGGGTCAGTGGGGAAGGTCTTTCTATGGGTAGCACCACTAGTCATCAGGCTCAGACCAACCTTTGAGATGAAGGGGGTTCGGACTCTTTTCGGCCAGAGGTCTCTTCTACAGCCCGGACCCCAGTCGTCCTGAATAACAGGTTTGCAAGGCTAGCTGAGGAGGAATCCAGAGTTGATTCACATGTACTGGTTGAGGAAGGTAAGGACAACAGGAGGAGCTCCGATGGTTTACTATTGGAAGGTCAGATCATGGGGAAGGATTATCCAGAGTGTGAGGATGATGAAGTGGAAACTGAACATGTAGAGATCTGTAGAAGCTGTTCAGAAGAAGAACCAGACTCTAGAAGGATCAGGAGCAGGAGAAATAGGAGGGGTAGGAAGGATTTCTCATCCATAACTCCTCATATGGAGACCCGGTCAACAAAGAGGCTAACATCTGAGAAGTAGGACAAGGAGTTCAGGTGTCACTTAAAGTCACCTGGACAGCATGATCTCTCCTCGGATTTGGTCTTATGTTTGACTGATGTGGCGACGAAGCAGGTGTTATTTCTCAATGCCTCAGAAGAGGATGCAACCAAGATGATGGGTTGAAGTCTTGAAGTTGATCTGAATGAAGAACAATATAGTTAGATTGACAAACAAGACACGATCCTTGTTTTAGGTTTCAATAAGGGTTTGATCAAACTTGAGGAGTATTTTCAGGTCTGGAATAAGCTGGCTTCTTCCTTGGAAGACCTGATAAGGGGGGATCCTCTTTTGCAGGTATCCAATTTATCCTTGAATCTATTTAGAGACACTGAATCTGATAGTATTCAGCTGGTTTTCAATGACTCTATTTTACTTGTTTCCTAACTAATTTGTTGTTGAGTTTCCAATCCTATTGTGTGAGGGTATGTTGGAGGGTCAGATCAGCTCAAACAGGCTAGAGCACGCTGCTTCCTTCTTTCCAGGCCATTTGGTATGTGGCTGACTCAGAGGGATGGCTTTCCATCGGGAGGGACCGTGCTTGCATGGGATCACCGAGTGGTCCTTTCTTGGAGTTAGCGGTTGCTGATTATGCTTGGATGAGGTTGGTTGTGTTTATGTTTGTTGTTGTTTGGTTCTTGTTGGAACCTATGGTTTCTCACTTTTACCCCAAAAGTGTTTATCTTATAAAAATTAACTTTCAGTCAGTCTTGCATGGGGTTTATAGCCACTAATATATATTCCACTAATCTGTGAATATAAATATGTGTGTGTGTGTGTCTAATAACCCAAAATCGGTTAGAAAATTTATCTACATCAGCCTACCATAACATAGTGTGGTATAATAGGGATAGAAATGCATGTATTGAATATAAACAATCAACAAAATAAAAATAATGTTAATAAATAAGAAAATAATAGATACACCAAAATTAAAAAATCCGGTTCAATATGATAAACCAGTCAATTATGATAATACATGACCAACAAGTCTCTATGTTCGAAACTGTCACCTCGAACCCACCTTTCTATGAAGGAGACAACAGAAAATGAAGCTGGCATCCTATAAGATACACATCCCTTTACCCCTATCCTATAATAAAACATCTACAATCGCCTAAAGGAAAAAAATTGTGTGAGTAAGAAAACTAGTATTATACAACCATAGAGTATATAAATTGTATAATATCAATAATGGAGTACCTATTTTTTTAATATAAAAATATTTTTACAATGTATTTTTAGAAATTCAAACACATTTGTAACTAATTTTCCATTTTCCCATAAAATACTTTATTAATAGACAGAAAACATAAGTTATTCAAGTAAATAAATTTCATGAAAATAAAACCTTCATTAGAAACCAAGTGAAACAACCTCATGTAAAAAAATGTGAGCAATAATCCATGAAAAAAATTAATCATGCGATAAAGAAATTGTAAATAAAAAATCACACTGTATTGGGAAAAATCCTATGGGAATAGTTATAAGAAATAAAATATCCTTCACTAGGAATACATTGGTGCCAATCAATATCATGTCCAACTATAGTCTATCGATATCACAAATGTAACCCCTAGATATGCCACAAACAATATTGTATCCAATGTCCGTTTCACGATGCACCCCAGCTTCCCAATGTGAAGCATTTTTCAAAATAAATTTCATAACAATGTTATTAATTTATAAAACCTTTTCAATGATAATAAAATATTATTTTATGTTTGAAATCCCTTTTAAAAATCCAAACTACTATTAACCCATTTAATCAAACATTTTCTGTGCAAAAAAACCATTAGTAAATAAAAACCGATTTAACTAACTAATATTTCCCAAAAAATACTTTTAAATAACAAATAACATCAATTAAATTAATAATCCAAATTAATTTTACAATAATAATAATAAATTCATTGAATTATCCTTTATAATAGAAATACATACCTCAAAATAAAGGTAGAACGAATCACATTCAAAAATAGTGAATGGGGAAGACAAGATCGGGTCCCCACAATCCTAGATTCATATGAAACAATTTTAGGGCTCCATAAAACCCATTAGATAATACATTATATCCAATATGGTTTTCATCAAGATGAGAGGATAATGGATATAGTGTATATCAACAAAATATAAGGGAATACAGATTAAAATATAGACATAACTAAATTAAATCTCTCAAGAATGAATTATATCCACCTAGAATCCAAGGGGAAAGACATTTAGAGAACTATGGATGGGCTAAAATGGTCCAAAATGATATTATGGTTGAATTTTATTTAAAATGACCAATGGAAAAGGTTAAATCACATTTTCTAAATGATTGAGATTGAGGTCATACCATTTCCTTGTGTAGGAGTCATGGTCAATCTAATGGTGTCCCTTACCCGTGCACCCCTAATATCCATTTTATATGAGGGTTCATGGTTTTCACATAGTTATGTATATTTTTGGAAAATAATTTTCCTCCATGTGACACCAAAGGATAACCACCATGCCACCCACATGGTACACTTGGCATGTCACATGGTTTGACTACCGATACTCAAACAATGAAAAACTCCATATGATCCTCATAGAGGAGTACCACATAGATTCTCCAATTTTATTCTTACCATGTTCCATAACCATGATTGATGTCTTTTTTTTTCAAAAACCCATTATTATCAACCTCAGAACCCTTGAATATTCGTAGAACACAATATAGAAAAACCAAGGCTCAACTAGGGAATACTCTTTCCTTGGGGGGCTCACAATTCATTCCACCATATGTGCATTTTTTCAATAGAACGACCTTTAAATCTTGTACCCATATATAGATAAGGAATCTAAAACCTCATAAATTATTATTGCTCCCATGTATCATCTCAATCCCATTCACACGTCAATAGTTTCTAATGAAAGGGAATTATATTACAATGAAGTGCCTTATTATGGAGTTCCATAATATGGTCTAATTTCTAAAAGTTGACGTATTATGATCAATATCAACACCGTATCATTAAATCACATGGGAAGGATTTGAGTGGTACCTCTATTTTGGGATACAAGTGACATGACATGGATCAAATTCAAATAAGATGGTAATTCTAATCACTATATTGCCATTCAAAGTCACTAAACAATCCCAATGGGGCCAACAAACCTCCGTGCCAACATACCCAACATACCGAAGTGTTAATTTCTTAATAGTAGTAAAACATTAAGAAAAAATCAATCAAAAACCTCAAACTCCAGAGGCAAATGATGATGGTAAACATAATATTTTGGATGGATTTTTTCAATAACAAAAACCTTTTGGATCAACTTCACCCTGTTTGTCATCTCTTGAATGAGACTCAGCCATAATAAAGACCTCTCTCCCAACACTACCCATCATAAGGGATATCTACTTTTCTTGAAATATAATTCCTCAAAGGGATCCATATTTATCTGTGATTGATATCTAATTTTATAGGAAAATATTAATTTCCGATGATCCAAAACAATCAATCATTCATGTTTGATTCATATCCTCAAGAACATAGAAACCTCTCTCTCTCTCTCCCTTTCCATCCATATACATATGATAATCCAGGCTCAATATTAACTATGAACCCATAACCTCTTGCAATAATTTTTGGAACATTTATGTGAACCATGAGTCCCTATTAAAATAAACAATATAGAAAACCCCATCATGTTTCACAATCTCATAGATATAAAAGTCACTATGTAGTTCAACTAACATCATCTCTTGAATATGTAATAAATGATATGATTTCATAATTCTATCAATAATCACCAAAATATAATCATTTTCACAAGTTTTCGGTGCAACCCCAATTATGAAGATCATATATATCTCATCCCACATCCATTTCAAAATAGAAAAATGTTTCAATAATCCTGCAGGTCGGTAGCATTCAACCATAATATTCTAAAAAGGGATACACTATGAAATAAAATCTTTTAATAGCCACCACATCCCTAAACAGAAACATATATGACTCAAGTTCTAATACATATTTTTATCCATAGGGTGGATTATGAAAATTATTCATTCTCAATGTCCTTAAACTCCAACAATAGAGAAATAAGAAAACTAACCTGATATGGATAAACATAGCTCCATAAGTAGTCTGAGACCACTCAACTGAGGTCTCCCAACCATAAAGGATTTTACCTAATCATTTTCAATCTGTTTCAGTCACCTGTTCAAGGAAAACAAATTAATGAAAAAATGTGATTCGTCTTTAATTGAATCCTAGAATACCTACCCTTTAACTTCTTCATCTATAATTATCATATCAATAAAGAGACTCAATAGAGACCACTCCTCAAGAGATTCCTTCAGGTACGATGAAATTAATTTTCTTATCAATACATTGTTAACTATATAACATTTTCCAATAGCATAAACAATACCAATACCAAATGTCTTAATATGCTACACCTAATATCTCTATCAGAAAATAACATCTCTCTGAGTAAAAATATATATTTTTCTCTTATGATTTGAATGCATTGTAAACCATTCCCCAAAGAGATAGTGATTCCATGTATAAATTTAATTTATTTCTGATACCAACTCAATATTGTTGGTAAGCTAGTTTCTATCATTTAGGAAAATCGTGTGAGATCCACAAGACACTATATCATTTCCATAGTATCAAGACACATCCCAAACCCTTACAAGATATAACGCCCCATAATTTACATAAATTTTTATTACTTCAGAATTGATGCACACTTATTAAAACATATAACAAAACAAGGAAAGGACCGTATAGGTACAGAGTGTTTAGAAACTGGGAAACATAAACAACTGGTTCATAAAGCATCTAATTTTCCTCCCATTTATTTCATCATATCTAGAGTCCCTTTTTGGAATATCCTACTTAATAACCTTCTTCCTGACCTGGGGAAATAAAACATACAAAAGGGTTATCTCAAATGCTCAGTAAGGGTAAACAAAAGAAATATCAATCACATCATATACATAGGAACATAACTTTTGGAAATCATAACCTGCAAAAGAAATCATAATTTCATAACATGGGATAAATAATATTAGTGAAATGTAATCCCAATAATCATAACATAAAACATGAAACTTTGTGGCATCAACACATAATCATAGAGAATCACTTCTTATTAATGAAGACTCATTTCCAAGATTATCTTAGTGGAAAAATTCCATTTCTGAACCGAGTTCACTCCTCGTTTCAGTCCTGTTTCACTGAACCGGTTCAACCTGCCATTCCAGCCATTTCTATCTCATGAGATATAAAATCTATACCCAATTCATTGGAGGGAGATATAGGTCCCACCCATCTCATAATGATACCATTCTTATTTTTGACACAAAATAATAAACCATACATCATAGCATAACCCATGTAATAAAAATGGGATTCTTAAACATCATGACATCATAAAACAATTCATATAAGATAAAAGAATTCATAAAAATAATCAAATCCATGTAATAATAGGGATATAAACAGAACCCTATATTATCTTAGATGGAAAATAATTTTGATAAAACATTTCAACTCCATTCTTGAGGATAATATCCTATCTAATTCAAAAACACTTTTCCTTTCATAATATGTTATACAATTCTAATATAAAATAAGTTGATTAAAAATAAACTTTAAAACATGCAAAGTAATATTTTTGGAAATAATGTTTTGAAAATCCATTCATGTCGTATAAGTTAAAAAAACATTCTTCTCATACTTTTGTCGGAAAAGTCATAAAGTACCTCGTACGAAAAATGACAAAAGATTCCTTTCATATCTTTTACTAAAAACTCACAGAAGGGTAAAATTGGATTTAAACAATTTTAGGTGGATGTAAATAATATTACATATTGAGGAAACACAGATGTGGATGAGAAATATTCCCCAGTAAATTCTGAAGTATAACCAATCTCGGATAAAAATTTAGATTGCGATATTTTCCCTTACTTTAGGTCCAATTTGCTTCGTAAGTGTCCGAACCTCCTGTGTAATGATTTAAATAATGTTATTTACTTATTCCAGAATCATATTAATTGTTATTATATCATATATGGTTCACTTATGATTTATATTACCCGTTCTTTGGTATATTCATGTTAAAGTAGCGTTTTGGGTAAATTCGTCTCATTTGTCGTTCATGTTTTAACATGTAATTATTCATATGATTACATAGATCATGATTACATAAATCCAGAATGTAAAAAATTATTTATATATAATATATATTCAGAATATACATATAAATGATGGATCGATAAATGGAAAGAAATACACCGTTCATGGAGACGGTAGGTCGTACGTACGCATGAACGCTGTTTTCATTTCGTTATTGAATTGAGTGGAATTAAGTAGATGAAATAAATATATATACATAAATCCAGTAGTATTATTATGTCATATATTTCATTATTACTTATTATATATACTTTATAATCATTTATGAATGGTTAACGTGGATAATGAATCTCTTCGCGTCATGGAGACGGTAATCCGTATGTACGCACGAGCGATGATATCGTTCTCATGATAGTGGAATTGTATTTGAGTGTATGTATACTATTTCAGAATCAATATAAATTTACAATAATCATATATAGTTATTATGTACACCATTATACCCATCAAAGTAAAGTGGTGGTGGAAAATAGATTACACCAGGGCGTGAAGACGGTATTCCGTATGTACGCACGCACAGTGATTTTATTTTCCATAGGATGGATAAATGATAAAATATGGTTGTTTGAAACTTATAAAAAAATATAATTATATGAGTGATAATGATGTTATTACTTCATAATGAATATACCTAAGAAGAATAAGTGGATGAATAAATAAAGTTGAATGAATCGGTAATGGACATTACCTCTTCTTTTAAGCGCCTCTTTGAGATCTCCATTTAGGGCACTAAAATTGGTCTTTGAAGAAGACCAGAACATCTAAGATGTTTCTAGGGAAGTGGAGAAGAGAATGTGTCAGGGGTTGGCCGAGCATGAAGGCTCAATGTGGTGTGAGGAAGAGAGGGAGGAGGTGCCCTTTTATAATGGAGTAGAGGGGATCCTTTGGAAAAACTAAAAATATTATTTTATTATAAAGCCAAATTCGGTTTTAAATAGATCCAAATTGAGTTATTTTGAAGCTAAGGTGGGTATGGGTAGAAATACTCTCATTCAATAGAATTTAGACAAGTTTAGGTTCCTATTTTAAACTTATTATTTATATTTAACTTTAAGTTAGATAGTTTTACTTTTACCGTGTCTTTTTGTGTTTTTACACTATAAGGTTAATTAACTTACTATAAGAAGCCAAAAGAACCCCAAGTTATTTATTATTAATATATATAACATTATATAAGTCATTTGGCCGAACCATAGATTTTTAGGAATAAAATAACAATTAATAAAATAATATTTGTTTTAAAAACTATTTTATGTCAATTTTGAAACTATTTAGTAATTGATTTTTGTAAAACTCATAACAGAATTATTAGTTCTAAAACAGTTAATTAAATCAATAATAACATGTCATATTGACCTATAAAATTATTGTAATTCATAAAAAGTCTCAAATTATTTTTATTTGCGTATTTATAACATCAATTATATCAATAATTCATTAATAAGATAATTACTGCATCAACATTGTGTTATAAATAAATTAAATTATTTTAAGTCTAAAAATTAAAAATAAAATATCACTATGTAGGAAACCTTTTTAGCTTTCTAATGCATATTTATAGTCGAATTTATCTTATGTATAATACTATATTAAAAGTGATTTAGTTATTAAACATTGATTTTAACTATTTTAACCCTTCTTTAAATAAATTAATAATAAATGTCCTAATCTAATTCAAGTGGGCCTAAATGGTCATAGTTTATTCCTAAGGATGTTTTTGGTCGAATTTTTCTTATCCAATAGAATTAGGACATGTTTCTGGGAAATAATAATAACATTTTTACCCTTAATTACCCAATTAACTTTTAACCGTGGTAAATATAAGTAAAAAGTTACTATTCACCAAAAATTATTTTCATCTAATTGAACCACATTTTACTTACTGACATCAACCGTGTCTCTCAGATTTTTAAAATTCCACTCATAGAAGCGGTAAAATTATGATTTATGAAAAATTCAGTTTTTTAACTACCACTTAGTGGTTTCACTATTCATAAAAAAATTGATAGTTTTCAGAAAAATACCAAAAATTCACCCTTGGCTTATTTCGATATTCAGAATCCAAAAATGAAGTCAATTTTGAAAATTAAAATTTAAAAAATTTTAAAAATTGGTTATTAATATTCATAAAGGCTAGTTTTAAGCATATCATTGTTTAGTGAAACTCAGTATTACGTACGACACAATCTATCAAGGAAGGTCGTGATTGCGTGTAAAGCAATCGAAGAAAGTGTTGTGTGTAGTGAAATATTCCTTTGATGATAACATAAATGTTTTGGGTGTTACATTCTACCCCCCTTAAAATGAATTTCGCCCTCAAAATTCGTCACTTTGTAACAAACAGATGGGGACACCTCTCCCTCATCATATCCTCAAGCTCCCATGTATCTTCTTCTAATTGGTGTATCCTCCATAAAAATTTCACCAATCGAGTGGTCTTGTTTCATAGGATTTTTTCGCTACGATCCAGAATCTCTATCAGCTGTTCTTCATAAGAAAGATCTTGCTCCAGTGGTACAACTTCTGAGACGAGTACATGTGGAGGATTAGTTATGTACGTTCTCAGGAGAGATACATGGAACACATCGTGAACTTGAGAGAGATTCGGTGGAAGCGCCAATCGGTAAGCTACCTTCCCAACATGATCCAATATTTCGAAAGGACCGATATATCTAGGTCTCAACTTCCCCTTCTTTCCAAATCTCATGGCCCTCTTCCCGGGAGATATTCGTAAGAACACTTTATCACCCACTTCAAACTCTAGGTCTTTTCTTCGGTTGTTGGCATAATTTTTCAGTCGACTCTGAGCTGCTCGTATGTGTTGTTGAATAGATCAGACCTTTTCTGCCATCTCATCAACAAGATCAGGTCCTAATAGCTTTCTTTCCCCAACTTCATCTCAGCCAGTTGGAGTACTTCATTTCTATCCATAGAGAGCTTCATTATGAGCCATCTGAATACTAGAGTGAAAGCTATTATTATATGAAAATTCTACCAAAGGTAGGTGTTGATCCCAACCACCTTTGAAATCCATAGAGCAAGCTCTCAACATATCTTCTAGAGCTTGAATTGTTCTCTCAGGCTGACAGTCTGTCTAAGGATGATATGAAGTGCTGAAGCTCAACTCTGTATCTAGAGTATGCTGAAGACTTCGCCAGAAAATTGAGGTAAACCTCAGATCCAGATCAGATATAATAGAAATTGGTACTCCATGCAATCTTACCACTTCCTTCACATATATCCTAGAAAGATGATCTAGAGAGAAATCCTCTCTAATAGCAATGAAGTGTGCAGACTTTGTAAGACAATCAACTATGACCCAGATAGCATTATTGCATTTGGATGTTTTAATAAGTCCTGTGACAAAGTCCATAATGATGTTTTCCCATTTCCATTCGGGTATGGGTAATGGCTGTAACATCCCCTTAGTCTTCTGTCTCTCAGCTTTAACTTGCTGACAAACCAAGCATTGAGAGACATATTCAGCACCATCTCTTTTCATTCCATCCCACCAGAAGTACTCTTTCAGGTCCCTATACATCTTCGTGCTTCCAGGATGAATAGAGAATGAAGAACTATGATCCTCATTCAGCAGCTCCTTCTTTAATTCGGGGATGGGAGGAACACAAACCCGATTCATGAACATTATTATCCCATCACAATCAAGGTTGAATTTAGGAACATTTCTCACTTTCTTTTGTAACTTGACATCTTCTTGTTGTTCCTCTTTAATCATCACATGTATAAATGGTTGAACATTCATTTGAGAAAGATATGATTTTCCCCCTTTCATTATAATTCCGAGATCTATCCTCTGTAAATCCATAAATATTGGATCTTTTCTGGTCCTCATCATGGATAAACTGGCATGGTCTTGTCGACTTAATGCATCTCCCACCTTGTTTGCTTTCCCAGGGTGGTAATGAATTGGGCAGTCGTAATCCTTAATCAGCTCCAACCATCTTCTTTGTCACAAATTCAGATCATTTTGTGTGAAAATATACTTTAAACATTTATGATCAGTATAAATGTCACACTTTTCTCCATAAAGATAATGACTCCAAATCTTCAATGCAAAGATTACCGCAGCTAACTCCAAATCATGAGTTGGGTAATTTTGCTCATGTATTTTCAACTGTCTTGAGGCATAAGCTATCACCATATAATTTTGCATAATAAAAAACCCCAATCCCTTCTTGGATGCATCACTGTAGATCACAAAACTTTCTCCACTACAGGGCAGTGTGAGCACAGGTTCACTGGATAACCTTCTTTTCAAATCCTTAAAATTCTTTTCACATTCCTCTGTATAGACAAACTTAACTCCTTTTCGAGTAAACTTTGTGAGTGTATTAGATAATCATGAAAAAACATTCACAAAACTTCGATAATATCCCTCCAAACCATGAAAACATTGGATCTCAGTTACTGTTGTTGGTCTCGACCATCTTTCGATAACCTCTGTTTTTGCTGGAACCACAGATATCCCCTCTTTTGAGATTATATGACCCAAAAATGAAACTTTTTTGAAGCCAAAATTCAAACTTGGTAAATTTGGCATAAAGCTTCTCCTTTCTCAGGGTCTTCAATATAATTCTCAGGTGATCTTCATGTTCTTCCTTTCTATTTGAATAGACAATAATATCGTCTATAAATACTACCACAAACAGATCAAGATAGTCTCTAAAGACTCTATTCATCAGATCCATAAAGATAGCAGTGGCATTAGTAAGACAAAATGGCATCACTATAAATTCATAGTGTCCATACCTTGTACGGAAAGCCTTCATTGTTATATCCTCCCTTTTGACCCATAATTGATGATACCCTGAATGAAGATCAATCTTGGAAAAGTATTGGGCTCTACGTAGTTGGTCAAATAAGTCATCAATGCGTGGGAGATGATATTTGTTCTTGATAGAGATCTTGTTAAGTTCCCGAGAGTCAATGCAGAGTCTCATTGATCCATATTTCTTCTTAACAAACAGAACAGGTGCTCCCCAAGGTGATGCACTAGGGTGTATGAACCCCTTATCAAGATTCCCTTGGAGTTGCTTCTTCAATTCCTGCAACTCAATTGGGGCCATTCTATAAGGTGTCTTTAAAAGAGGAAAAGTACCTTGTACGTGTTCTATTGAAAACTCAACTTCACGATTTGGTGGAAGACCCAGCAATTCCTCTGTAAATACATCGTCAAACTCCCGTACAATGGAAATATTCTTAATCGTGAGTTTCTCACCAACCATTTGAGATAAATAGCCTTTATTTATTGGAATCGAGACCCATAAGATGGAAGAAATTTCCACTGGAAGGTTATGTTCATCCTTGCATCGATAGACGATCATAGATTGATCTGGAATATGAAATGTGACTTCCCTTCATTGGAAATTGATATGAGATCCATGTAGAGAAAGCCAATCAATGCCAAGAATCACATCAAATTCTACTATAGGAAGGATCACAAGATTTACAGGAAGCTCTTTCCCACTAACTTCAATCAGAGAAAATTATATCCTTTTGGTGCAACTATTGTGCCATTAGGTGTTGTGACAGCTAACTCAACATCTAATTGTTGAGGTAATATGGTGATACACATAGAAAATTATTCAAAAATAAAGGAGTGGGTGGATCCAGAATCAAATAAAACATTTGCTACTTTAGAGTGGATGGTAAGTGTACCTTTCACCACATCGTTATCGTACTCCACATCGCTGATAGAAATTTCATGTGACTTTCCTTTGCCTTTTGCCTTAAGAGTTTGTTGATGTTGTCCATCATCATCAACCCTTGGATTTGGGAATTGATTTGCATAATGCCCCATCTCCTTGAACTTGAAACATTGAAGTGTAGTAGGTTCATTCTGTGTATCCCTTCCTTTTCTTGCATCATTAGACATCTTCTTCCCATCATTGTGGAATTAAAATTCCCTATGACCTTAATTTCAAATTTGAAACATTTACTTGTCCCTTTAAGACAAATCACTCCATGTTTCTTTCATCACTTTGAGCATAAGGGAAATCTCATCTTTTTTTCAGTGTGCTCTTTATATTTTCATTTGAATTACATTTTCCTCTTCTTATCAAACCCATATGACTGATGGGTTACTACAATCTCCATCTCAACTTTGAGAGCACATCGAACGATTTCCTCATAGCTATTGAAGTCCCTTATGGATAACACCCATTGAAGACTTGGTTTTAAGCCACTAAAGAATCGATCGATTTTACTCTCAGGTTGGATAATAATACCAGAAGCGTACCTTGAAAGTCTTGTAAAATTTTCTTCATAGGTACCAACAGATTAATCATTCTTTTGATTCAGTTCAAGAAACTATTTCTCCATCTTTGTTCATAGAATACGAGGGAAGTACTTATTGAAAAATAAGTTCTTGAACTTGTCCCATTCGAGGGACTCAATTTCATCTCTTTGCCTCATATTCATGATAAGATTCCACCATTGATCTGCATCACCTTCCAAATGATACACTGCTAAGACGACTTTATCATGTTTAGAACATTGAAGAGCTGAATATATATTTTCAGTGGTACTAATCCATTTTTCAGCAACTAATGGATCATTAGACCCTTTGAATGAAGGTGGATGCTGCCTCATGAAGGATTAAATAGAATGTTGCTCCTTCCTTTGATCGTTTCGAAGTCCTGCACGATTCATAGCATGAGAAAGTTGTGTGAGCATGGCTACCGGATTTTTCATTCCATCTCCCATAATGTTTGGTTGCTCATGGGGACAATCATTGCATTGCCCGTCGCATTCCGTATTAACACGGTTCCTCCGGGTTCCAGCCATTTAGTAAAACCATGAAGAATAGTGTGAGAAACACTAATTATAATAGGAAAACCAGATAATAATGAATAAAATTTCACACTTAAGGTCTTATACTAGGTTATTCATGGCCATTTCTAAAACACTAAGATAGTGTTCTATGCTTAGACTTATCCTTAGGGTTCTTACTAAGGCTTTCACATCCTAGTTTCCAAAGGTTGACTATACCATTCCTCTGATACAAACTATAAACACCCGAAGCTTAATGTACATGGACATTACATTACTTTTTCGGAATACTTAGTACATAAAAAAACACACACACAAGGACCGTACTAGTTTATTGTCTTTGAAAACTCGGAATATAATCTTCTAATCTTGGTGAAAGATCTTCAACATCTCCCATAAAGATCTTCCCATTTTTTTCACACCTAAAACCATTCTTTATATCATGGGGAAAGGAAAACATAAAAGGGTGAGCTCAAATGCTCAGTAAGGGTAATGAAAATAAATATCAATCATATCATATACATAAGAACATAACTTTGGGAAATCTTAAACTGCAAAAGAAATCATAATTTCATAACATGGGATAAATAATATTAGTTAAATGTAATCCCAATAATCATAACTTAAAACATGAAACTTTGTTTCATGCACACATAATCATAGAGAATCATTTCTTATTAGTCAAGACTCATTTCCAACACTATCTTAGTGGACAAAGTCCATTTTTGAACTGAGTTCACTCCTCGTCTCAGTCCTATTTCACTGAACCAGTTTAACCTGCCATTCCAGCCATGTCTATCTCATGAGATATAAAATCTTTAACCAATGAATTTGAGGGATATATAGGTCCCACCCATCTCATAATGATACCAATATTTTGTGTTCCACAAAATCTTAAACCATACATGATAGCATAACCCATGTAATAAAAATGGGATTCTTAAACATCGTGACATCATAAAAAAATTCATATAAGATAAAGGAATTCATAAAAATATTCAAATCCATGTAATAATAGGGATAGAAACATAAAACTATATTATATTAGATGGAAAATAATTTTGATAAAACACTTGAACTCCATTCTTGAGGAAAATATCATTTCTACTTCAAAAACACTTTTCCTTTCATAACATGTTATACAATTCTAACCTAAAATAAGTTGATTAAAAAGAACATGAAAACTTGTAAAGGAATCTTCTTGGAAATAATTTTTTTAAAATCCATTCATGCTGTATAAGTTAAAAAAACATTCTTCTCGTACTTTTGTAGGAAAAGTCAAAAAGTTCCTCGTACGGAAAACGACAAAAGATTCCTTTCTAATCATTTAATAAAAACTCACCTATGGGTAAAATTGGATTTAAAAAATTGTAGCTGGATGGAAATAATATTACAAATTGAGGAAACATGGATGTGGATGATAAATATTCCCCAGTAAATTCTGAAGTATAAACAATCTCAGATAAAAATTGAGATTGCAAGATTTTCCCTTACCTTAGGTCTTATTTGCATCGTAAGTGTCCGATCCTCCTGTATAATGATTTAAATAATGTTATTGACTTATTACAGAATCATATTCATTGTTATTATATCATATATGGTTCACTTATGACTTTATATTACCCGTTCTTTTGTAAATTCAAGTTAAAGTAGCTTTTTTGGTAAAATCGTCTCATTTATCGTTCGTGTTTTAACTTGAAATTATTCATATGATTACTTAGATCATGATTACTTAAATCCAGAATGTAAAAAATTATTTATATATAATATATATTCAGAATATATTTATATATATTGGATCGATAAATGGAATGAAATACACCGTTCAGGGAGACGGTATGTCATACGTACGCATGAACCCTGTTTTCATTTCATTATTGAATTGAGTGGAATTAAGTAGATGACATAAATATATATATACATGAATCCAGTATTATTATTATGTCATATATTTCATGATTAATTATTATATCTACTTTATAATCATTCATGAATGGTTAACGTGGAGAATGAATCTCATCGCGTCGTGGAGACGGTAGTCCGTACGTACGCACGAGCAATGATATCGTTCTCATGATCATGGAATTTTATTTTAGTGTATGTATACTATTTCAGAATCAATATAACTTTACAATAATCATATATAGTTATTATTTACACCATTATAACCATCCAAGTAAGGTGGTGGTGGAGAATAGATTACACAACGGCGTGGAGACGGTATTCCGTACGTACGCACGCGCGGTGATTTCGTTTTCCGTAGGATGGATAGATGGTGAAATAGGGTTGTATCATAAATATAATAACATATCAGTATATTAGTGATACTGATGTTATTACTTCATAATGAAAAAACCTAAGAAGAAGAAGTGGAAGATGAAATAATGATGAAAGAATCAGTAACAGACATTACCTTTTCTTTGAAGCGCCTCTTTGAGATCTCATTTTAGGGCCCTAAAATTGGTCTTTGAAGAAGACCAGAACCTCTAGGATGTTTCTAGGGAAGTGGAGAAGAGAATTTGGCCAGGGTTGGATGATCTTGAAGGCTCAATGTGGTGTGAGGAAGAGAGGGCGGAGGTGCCCTTTTATAAGGGAGGAGATGGGCTCCTTTTGAAAAACTAAAAATAGTTTTTTATTATAAAGCCAAATTAGGTTTTAAATAGCTTAAAATTTAGTTATTTCGAAGCTAAGGTGGGGATGGGTCGAACTCCTCTCATCCAATATAATTTAGACAAGTTTAGGTTCCTATTTTAACCTTATCATTTATATTTAACATTAAGTTAGATAATTTTTCTTTTACAGTGTCTTTTTGTGTTCTTACACTATAAGGTTAATAAACTTACAATAAGAAGCAAAACGAACCCCAAGTTGTTTATTATTAATATATATAAACTTATCTAAGTCATTTGGCCGAACATTAGATTTTTAGGAATAAATATCAATTAATAATATAATATTTGTTTTAAAAACTATTTTCTGTCAACATTGACAAGATTTAGTAATTGATTTTTTTAAAACTTATAACAGAATGAGTAGTTCGAAAAAAGTTAATTATATCAATAATAACATGTCATATTAACCGATAAAGTTAGTGGAATTCATAAAAAATCGCAAATTATATTTATTCGGGTATTTATAACATCAATTATGTCAATATTTCATTAATAAGATAATTTCTGTATCATCATTGTGTCAAAAATAAAGTAAATTATTTAAAGTCAAAATATTATAAATAAAATATCATTATGTAGGAAATCTTCTTAGATTTCTAATGAATATTTGTAGTTGAATTTATCTTATGTATAACCCTATATTAAAAAAGATTTAGTTATTAAACTTTGATTTTAACTATTTTAACCCTTCATTTAATAAATTAATAATAAATGTCCTAATCTAATATAAGTGGCCCTAAATGGTCATATTTTATTCCTATGGTTTTTTTTGGTCTAATTTCACTTATCCAATATAATTAGGACATGTTTCAGGGAAATAATAATAACATTTTTACCCTTAATTACCCTATTTACTTTTAACTGTGGTAAATAAAAGAAAAAAGTTACTATTCACCACAAATTATTTTCATCTCATTGAACTACATTTTACTTATTGACATCAACCGTGTCTCTCAGATTTTTGAAATTCCACTCACAGATGTGGTAAAATTAAGTTTTATGAAAAATTCAGTTTTTTAACTACCACTTAGTGGTTTCACTATTCATCAAAAATTGATAGTTGTCGGAAAAATACCAAAATTTCACCCTAGGCTAATTTCGATATTCAGAATCCAAAAATAAAGTAAATTTTGAAAAATAAAGTTTACAAAATTTTAAAAAGTGGATATTACTATTCATAACGGCTAGTTTTAAGCATGTCGTTGTTTAGTGAAACTCGGTATTGCGTACGACGCAAGCTATCGAGGAAGGTCGTGATTGCATGTAAAGCAAGAGAAGCAAGTGTTGTGTGTAGTGAAAGATTCCTTTGATGATAATATAAATGTCTCGGGTGTTACACAAGAAGAATTGAAAATCCCATTATAATATAAATGCGGTTTTAAAAGATTTAAAATGGGTGATGAAGTCTACCTCACCATTATTTCCTCAAAATGTATTTTACATTTATTATCTATTTCAATCATTATAACCTTATAGGATAAATATTTCCTCGAAGATATAATAATGGACAAATCATGAAAAAAAATTCTATAGTAACTACATAAACCCAATATGATCCAGATATCAAACACATTTCTATGTTGTTCCTATTATATAACTACCTTAATATTCTCAAATCCACTATGAATTCCCTCTTAGATATCACATGCTTATTAAATTTTATTTCCCATATGCAATACACACTTTTTGAAATATTACCATACTAAAGATGCTCTTTCGTGTTGTGATGAATAATATCCAAATGGTTAATATGCCCCCTCCCAATATCGGAGTACTCCAAGGTATCATCCATGAACTCAAAAACGATATATTCCAGGTGATGGAAAAATATTTAGATCATAGTATCGTAAAATACCATAGGATAATTGGCGAGAATGAATGGCATAACAAGGAACATGAAATACTCATAGTGGCTCACAAATGTTTTCATTAGTATATCCTCGTTATGTACACTAACTTGTTGGTACACTTTCTTATTTTTAGTCATTAAAAACCACCATTTTCCTCTAAGTGGGTCAATAAGATCATCAATCCTTGGGAAAGCATTTGTGGTTATAACAGTAACCCAATTTAACATTTTATAATTCATGAAAATTATCAGTCTCTCCTGTACATTCTTAGAAAAGATGACATATGGTGCTCCAGGTGAAACACTAGGATTAATAAATCCCTAAGCCTCTAGATTATCAATATGAACTTCATTTTCCATAAATGTAAATTATTCTATTTGTAATGATTAAATAGAGATGTGAATCATTCTAGGGAGATATTTAATATAAAAATCAACCTATCTATGTGGTGGTTAAATAGAAAATCATATAGAAATACTTCAGTCTATGCCTACACCATTGAAACAATTCGAATTACCCAAATGGGATAATGGTAATATGGAACATCTCTAGAAACTAGTACGAGATTACCCCTACATACGGGATAGAAATCCCATCCCTTCTCGATCTAGATTCCCACTCTCCCTAAAATATATGTGTGACTCCATTGAAATATAATAAATAAACAGGATGCTGATAATAGTCTATCTAGGCCTTAACAATGATCATCCAACCCATTCCCTGTTTCAAGTGGAATATGTTAGTATCAATAACCAAAATGACTCGTATCACCTCATTGTTTTATATCATCACTCGACACATGGGACTCATGAAACCCTGTTCATACCTCTTTGTCAAAGGTATGAAATTTTCCAACAAGTAAAACATAATTTATGAATGTAGAACCAATACATATACTAAATTTGAATTTATAAAAGAATGAGTTTCACCTCTATCAAAAAATTATAGGACCATATAGGGTGAAATAAACACTCTACCATTTACAGAAAATGACCCTTCTTAAAATTACTTTAGTGAATACATGATCAAAAAAATTCATATGGTAATTTCCACATGAACATCCCCTATAGCATGATGATTTTACCCACCACCATTAAATGCATTAGTACAAACATGTGAACCCGGGGTGAAAGTGTATCCAACCATACTTCAATCAGATATTTATTTACAAAAATGATTCATATAGACTCAAAATATATAATGGTGACCAGTATTAGTAGCCTAAATATATTCATGTATGGTATGAAAATACCTTAAACAATAATATATGATATACTATTTATCTCCAAGAGAATCACCTGAAACTATTCATGAGGAAAATTAACCACATTTTCACTTCTTTTTTTTGTTAGAAATCAGACCCTAGCTCAAAACTATTCCAAATAAACCGCCACCCAAAACTATATTTCCAAAATTGTCTACCTCATTCAAATATTCTTTTTTTAATAACTCTAGGATGGCTGGAGGACACATGAGATTCATCCATGACTAAATAACCATCCTCAATTGTAACTGAAACCTTCTAGGCTTTCAGTACATATTGGTGACACGATTTGGTGCCAGATGCCCCATATTAGTAAAAAGGGTGGAATACTCTAGAGTTGTATGATACCCCTACCCTAAGGATAGAAACCACAAGGTTATTATTGTACGTAATGTATCAGGGTAAAACCACATTTTAAGGATTTTATTGATATATGTACTGGTATGTTAATTGTACAACTTAGCTTTCACAATAGTGTACCACCATCTTCTTATAAAGCCATAGACCATGGTTGTTGGAAAAAAACCTTACATTCCTCAAGAGTCTTCATGAATTTTAATATCCTCTCAACACTCTCAATAATGTACATAAATTTCTATGATTCTTTTTTCTCATGGAAGATGGGTGGATGACTCTTAGTGATTTCAGATCCATGATCTTCTATACATCATGGGATCATGACAACAACTTAACTTAGAGTCTAAACTGTATGGATTATCACTATTACCAAATAATAATCCACTAGAAAATTCTCATGTGGATCATATCTCAGAGTTTACCCTCCTGGATTTAGAAGAGAACATCATGACTGCTTGTTCTGTTAATCACAATAAAATAACCATTCAGTTTTAGAGAATGTTCCAAAATCATAAGACCAACTTCAAGAATTCAAACCCATGATTTAAAAAATCATGAATTTAAATAAATTATTAATTTCCTAAAGAAAAAATAATTTTTAAGAAGGAATTGTTCCATTTATTTAAACTCCACGCCTATATTGTTAAAAATATATCAATTTCCTACTCTCAAACAAGGTAAAAAAATCACCACCCATGGTAATTGAAGATAAAAAAATGCGAGATGAACTATAACCCGACTCCACTGACAACCTTAATTCTAATAGTCCTATCTCATATATGCCAAAGACACATAACCAAACATAGGCAACATTACCCCACTTCATGTTTGACATCCCACTAATACCAAATAATAATAATCCAACCCATGTCAGCCAATCCATCCACATAATCCAAACATAAAATTGTGATTTTTAACAATGATAATGGAAACATGTCTTGAATTTAACTAATCAAGATATACAATTAGCAAAGAAAATTTAATAAAACAGATAAAAATATATATAAAATCTAATCTAATATGATGAAAAATAAATAATTAAATGATAAAACCAACATGTATCCATGTGACCAAAAATCACCTCCAAACAACCCATTTACAATATATATAATGAAAAGAGTAGTGAACATGCTACACGATACCCTTCCAATTACTTGGATACTACAATAGAACCTGTAAAACCATATAAAGGAAAAAGTATCTTATGAGCAAAAATCCCAGTACTATACCACCAAAAAGTATATATGATGTATAATAATAATACATCATAAATTATATGATGAAATATTAGTTTAAAAATTATTTTCATAAATAAATACCCATTTATAAATCATATTCCCTTAGTTCTCAATAAAAGTTCTTGTAATTCACAATGATAGGAATATGAAAAGTATAACTATTAAACTGGGGATGAATATCATCACACCCAATAAGGAAAGAATTAAAATAGATATTAATGAAATGACCATTCATGTAAATCCATGTGATAGAACATCATGTTAAAACATGTGATAAAAAATCAACAGAAAATTCAATCTTCTGATAAATAAACACTAAATGAAAAAGAAAAATTCATTGGGACCTAGTGTATTAGTATAATTGTTATTCATATAATATCCTGAAACATGAATACATTATAATCAACTAATATTCATTCCATCCATATTCAAATGATATTCCAAAAGTAGATCATAGTGTTGCCACACATAATAGGACAACCCTTATCCCTTTCCAGATGCACCCAAGGTTCCTAATTTTCCATATTAGTCAAAATAAATTTCTAAATAATGAATATATTTTACAAAAAAAAATTTAAATAAAACCCACTATGATTCATTGTTTGAAAACCCATTTAAAAATAAATATCACCATTCAAGCATTTAATGAAACACTTGGTCTGCATTAACCCAATTTTAAATTAAATCCCCTATAAAAAGATGAATATTTACATGAAATACTATGAAACCAAAAATCACATAAATTAAAATAATAAAAAATAATAATTTTACAATAATAAAAAAATTTATATAATTATCCCTTTTTATATAAACACCTACCTCAAAATATAGGTATAATAAACAACCTTCGAAAATAGAGACCGCAGAAGAGTTGATTAGGTACACATTATTAATGATACATAATAAATAATTCCAGACCTCCAAAAAACTTCATATATCCATCATCACATTCCATTTGGGTTCCAAAATGATTATAGGAGAATAGATCTAGCATATATCATTTAAAAATAGGGGAAACCATATCAATAACACAAAATTTCTTAATGTAATCCATTAATAATAATGGAATTTCACAGAAAATCCAAAGGGATAGACCTCCAAGACATGGGGAGTTAGGATGAGACTAAATGGGATTATAAGATGATTATGATTTAAAATGTTGAAGAGAAAAAATGTAAAATAACATTTTTTACATTTTGGAAGCTGTTCACATGATTTCATTGGGAATGCCACACGGCTAAACTTACTATGATTCATAGAAATGTATAGATACTATCCATTATATCTAGGTGGTGTACGGTTTGCATGTAGGGTGACACAGTTAGGGAAAACTATAAGAAAACCTTGTGATAGCCCATGAAAACCACCGAACGCCACACATGGTCACTTGGAATGTCAAACAGTTTGATCAACCATGCTCAAACCATTAAAAACTCTATTGGAACCTCATAGAGGCAAACCACACAATTTCTACATGGTTTACCTAATTGTGAAAATTTTCCATGTGTGTAGTATGTATTCATTAAAAACAATAATTTTAGACATATGATCCCCCAAATCATCTCAGAACTCAAAAAAAGAAAACCAATACTCAAATTAGTCATACATGTAGCCCTGTGGTCTTCATAGTATATATATAATTAATTTTAAAAATTATATCTTTATATATTTAAATAAATTTAAATATCTAAATGAACTGATTATATTTTTTTAACCTCTATAATTTTTAAGGAATATTTGAAATGTTTTATTAAAATTATTATAATTTTTTGTCAAAAAAATACTTTTAATTATAGTTAGAAATTAAAAATGTTAATAATTAATTATATTTTATGTATAAAATCATTAAAATACAAACATATATAATTTAAATAATAATATATATCTATATATATATTTTAGAGATATTAATATATATATTTTGAAATTATTTAATTTAATTTAATAATTTAATAATTATAGTTATATGACATAAACATATAAAAGTAATATATTTTTAAAATTAATGTTAATGGAATATTTATAAAACATTTATTTATTTATATAAACAATATTGTTTTTCATATAATTAATACATTCATAGATACATATATTAATAAAACATTTTTATAATAATAATAAATTTCTCATAATGTTAATACATTTTTAAATAAAATTAATAAAATTAATTTTTAGCAATTTATTATTATTTTTATAATTTATTCTTTTTAATTTTTAATATTTAAATTTTCAAAATTTATTCATTTGTAATATTTATTATTTTTTTAATGTTTGTTGAATTTATTCATTTTTTAATTTTTATTTATTAGGTTTAGAATTTTCAATATATTTGTAATTTATATGATTAATATTAATTCATATTTTTTTATTATGTTTTTAAAATTATAAAATGTTTGAAACGTTTATGATATATTTATTTGAATTCATTTTAATATTTTTATTTTTTAAATAGATATATAATTAATTTTTCATAATCTAATTATTTATATTATTATTATTATTGTGATGCCTCACCCCAAGTGACATGGAAGTTCTCTTATAGAGGTCACCACATGACCTCCGGTGGGCCTCTCCATATTCCAATGGCTTTTAACTTGTGGTGGAGGTCTAATATATATAATGGGGAGGCTATTCCCTTGAATTATGGTCATTCAGAATAAACAACTAAAATCTTACACAACATAAACATCAATGATAGAAAAACACAATGTTGTAATAAACTCAATGTGTAATTCATACAAATATTCATTCACTGTTTGTTCACTAGGTCAATCCAAAATAAAAAACAAACAAAAAATACAGCACATGAACATTGATGAGACTTCCACCCCTTGTCCTCACTCACCTTGCCTCCAAATATCCTAGAGCGGCACCACCCCGACCCAGTGCAGGTCCTATATTGAAGTTGAAAGTAGAAATAAGTTATAAACATGCATAGAGGTTCCAGTGAAATGTGTGAAAAATATATCCCAGTAGGGTCTAACAATGATCCCATTCTATACTTCATCATATACATGTATGCGCGAGAAAAAATGTAAACATATCACAAATACAAGATGGAAAGTGTCTATCAACCATGCCACCAAGACCCCCTACATGTCAAGTTAATGTGTACTAATAAGGCCACTATAACACCTGGTCATACCTTCTCCAGCACAATGTTGGAAGCCACCATGACACGTCATCTTTGGATATCATATCAATTCCCAAACCATACCCAAAGCCTAAGATTTTGTGAAATACACCCCTTGTCCTATTTCCCATAAGAACTAGGTATGGTCATACATCTACATCATGACCCACTTTTTTCACCCATGAAAGGGTCCATTGGCCTCATCTCTCATTTTCCCATGAGCTATCACCCCAAGGGTGGTAACATCCATTAACCAAACCTCTACAGGAAGGTATATAATCAATATCAACCAATCCCTTCATGTTCATGGAAGGTCACAAGAACACTGACCCATCCCCCACGGACTCTAGGGAGGTTTGAAGCACACCAACTCATTCCCACATACTCCGGGGAGGTTACAAGAACACCGACCCATCCACATATACACAACATTTCATCCTCATAGTAATTTAAGTGGTCACATATTGAAAATTAGGCCTAAACCTAAAACACAACTCTTTAAATTATTATAGGATACTACCCTACTAAGAACATACCACCTCACATGTTAGGATGTCTATTGGGTCCTCTAGACCCTCCACAACATCTTCTCACTGATACCATATTATTTTGTTCACCCCTTGGTGTAACCAAAAACTATATTCTCATTCCAAACCATACCTCAATGTTTAGTCCTCCCCAATAAGTTATCTCATCTAACATAGTCCCTTTGCACATTGACCGCCCCAAACTATAATCTCTAAACCCATTACTATTCTATTTTCATGTCCTAACCAATACAATGCCCAACACTAGAGTCTAATCTTATATATTCTAAGGGAGAAATCGAGTCATGACACTAAAATGGTAATCATATCTATCATACCTTATCTAGTCATGAAGTACTCATCCTTATCATAGTTCTAATGAATCCTTAAACCACCCTCTTGAGGTAGTCACTCACCCGAAATTTGATGAATGAATATATCACCAATAATCACTATTCAAATTCATATATCATTCATCAATGAATAAATAAATATTTTTCCTAGGCTATCTACATCTCATATCATAACTAGATTCATAATTATGGCCTATGAGGGCTCAAATGACTTCTTTTCCCTTGTTGATGTTGTTTTCGAGAAATCATAACACACTATAGTGACAAGGATTAATTAGAAAGAAAATAGGACTCTAAACATTTCATACCTATTATCACATGTGTAAAACCCCTGGTCCTAAGTAATTACTATTTTTATGTTTTGAATTCATTTTGAATTATTGGATGAAGTTTGATAGCGATAGGATCAATTTTGTATTATTTCTGGGGCATTTTATGGAATTTATTGTTTTGAGAAATCATATTAGAAACCCTAAAAAAACTCTATAACACCGAGAAAAGGGAGATTGGGGATATGTGTAGGTTCAAGATTAGGCACCCAGTTTGAAAAAACTATGCAGCTAACTAGGATTAACTGTTCATTTGTGTAAAGAGGGATGGTGGATGTTTAGTGCAAGGTCTGCCTAACCATACACTCTAACCGTGCACGACTAAGAGTTAGATATGATAACTGTCAATAAAAAATGGGTTTTCACATTAAAGGATCGTTTTTCCTCTAATATCAACTTATCTATAATTAATAGTCTTCCAATGATTTGGGAGACCATTCTTCTTGGTATGTGGGAAATACTGTGGAGAATCAGGGTGTAATGAAGCCCAAATTCATTGGAAAGTATCTGTTCTTAGTATTTTTCATTATATTATTATTCATGCATAACATGTATTCATTTATCTATTAAATTTTGGATATATTCATTGTTTGGTATTCAAATAATGATGATATTTGGCTATTTTGATGTTACAAAACTATATCAATGTACATTTTTTGGAGATTGAACCTTGTTTCGTTGATTTTTTTTTGAAGTTCTTCATTTTTCCCATAGTTTCCATGGTTGGTGGATTCAATATCTATTCCAATTATTATAACATTATGGGTTTATATCCAATTTATTTTTTATTGAAATTTATTTTTAAATAATTGGGAAATTCTAAATTGAATGCTACATTGGTAAAAATTTCTAGAATTTTGAAAACTATTTGTTTTGTTGGAAAGTGGAATTGGTGACATGATGTTGAAATAATTAGTTAATTTTTTTTTGGATTTTTTCTATGAAAAAATATATTATATATGTGTATAATTTTATTTAAATGGTTTTGAAAATATTATATTGGAATTATCATTGTAATAAATAGTTAAGTGTGACTTTAATGGGTTGAATAATGGTCATAAAGTACCACCATCAAATAGATGTATTATGGACATGAAGTTCCACCATAAATTGTAACTCCAATACTATGTGTGTGTGTGTGTGTCCTGATTTCTATGAAATGGAATGTGTTGTTAAAAAATAATTTGGTAAATGTTTAAATTGCATGTTTGGTTAATTCCATGTAAATAGATCGGCTTTGAAAAACTATTTTATTTTAGAAAAATATTATGGTTTGAATACTGGTTTTGATTTGAGATAAACTCTTTTAAATTTTCTATATAAATGTGATAACAAATTATATCCTAGTTTTTGGAGTTGGGAAGTCATTTGGGGAAATCATAATGAGTTAAATACTCACCCCCTGATTGGTATCATTGGTGTGTTTGAGAATATCATTTATAAATTCATAGGTAATGGAAATTATCACATTTCTTTAGTAGTGCAACTTAATACATTACCAATAGCTTTCGGAGTTGGATCTTGGAGCAGTTTGGGGAGATATAAGGTTTATGTCTTTTATTCTTTGATCTTTGTTGGTTTTTTCTTCCACATTGTAACATTCTTATGGTATATGGGTTTTGTTTTCTAATCTTGTCAGTTTGGTATAATATTGTGTTTTATTACATTGAATCATATGAATCATATAGTTTTTGTTGGGTTATGGTTTTATTGGATGGTTGTATAAATTTCAAAGGTAAAATTGTCCTCCAATTATTAAGGAACCAATTTAAATTTAATTTCATCTATTGGCATGTTAGGGATGTTTCATAAGGTTATGTAATATCCTCCTGCCTTCTCATGCAATCCGAGAGGATTGAGATATTACACCAATGAATCCCATTTCCATAGACATCTACCTACTCCCATTAAATAGTCATGGAGGTGTATATTCATGGATAAATATATTTATATTTTTGTAGTATAGGTACTTCATTGATGACATTATTTTATTGTTTAATATATTCCCATTAATTACCTTGTGAAATTTAATATAAATGAAAATATAAAATTTATTCTGTCCATTTTTTGAAATATTATTTTCAATTAATTTAGTTTTGTTAAGATTTCATCTTTTAAATTAAATTAAATTATTTATTTATAATTTATTCAAATACGTAAAATATATATATACTCATTAAATTATAAAGATATTATCTCTTATCATTTGAAATTTTGTAGTTATGTTTTTTCAAAATTACTATATTCCATTCATTTAATATTTTATACATATATAATATATTATTAGATAAAAATAAAAAATAAAAATCTAAAATTTAATATATTTATTTAATATTTTGAAAATTGTAATCATTTTTAAATACTATTTTCATTTTAAAACCCTTTTAGTAACTCAATCTTCTTATATATCAACATACATATTTAAATACTTTTTAAAATCATAATTTTATAATTTGAAATTTAATTAGTAAATCTAAAATGAATGAATTTTATTATTATAAATGTATTAATAATAATGAATTTAATTGGATTTGAATTTAGAAATCATTTTATAATCGAATTGTAATTTACACATTATAAAAGTACTATAAATATATTTATGAAAGGATAAGCTAAAAAATGTAAGATAATTGATTTTTTTTTTGTAAAAAAATTAATTAAATCATGAACATTAATTATATAAATAATATTTATTTTAATAGATATATTAAATTAAGTGTTAAATAATATATATAAAATTATTAAATATATGAAATCAAAACAATTATATTCATTTGTTACTAATATTATTATGATCATTAAAAGATTAAAATCACATACATTCTATTTTCCATAATTATAATGAAATATTAAAATTTTTAATCATATCATAATTAGATTTATTATATAATTTCTATAAAAATTTTTGTAAACAATTTTATTTTTATTTTATTATAAATTATAAATTTAAAGATGTTTTATTTTTAACTATTTATAATAATGTACTTAATTGTATTAATGATTATGAATGACATGATATACTATTAACAATATTTTTATGAGTTATGATTGAACAAAAAATATAGAAAGATTATTATGGTGAATGGATATAAAAGACAAACATTTACTCATAAATAATAATTTATATCTTCCAAATCAACTATTGAGGTTTATCGTTAGTCATCGTGCCTTTTTATTTAAAATTATAGAAAATATGGTTACTTTTTCATGAAAGTATTATCATTATATAATTTTTAAAAATACAATTTTTAAATTTAAAAATTATTAAAAATTGAGCTCTAAATTTCATTATTGACAACAATTCTAATATTTTTTATCAAACTATATAGAATATATTTATGTTTATATTTATAAAAATAGGGTTAGGGTGATAATGTTATTTTATTTATCATTTGAAATATAGTAATATAATAAAACATATATAACCCCATTCGATGTAATATTTATTATTATTTTATTCTCATTGTTTTCAATGACTGGTGTAACAATAAATCATATTTTAATAGCTTGAAATTTAATATCTATTACCAAAAATAATATTTCTTCCCAATTCATCCTTGATATTTAACAAAAACAATAATAGACAATTATTTAATTAATAAATAAATAATATATATATGGGATATGATATAATTACCTTGAAAATATATATTTATTTGATTTATGTTATCAAAAAATCTGAGATATAATAATTCTTTAGTTTTGAAAAGAATAATTATTCCCAAAATAAAATTTAAATAAAATTTAAATATAATTTAATTAATATTTACAAAAACACTTAATATATGACATTTTATTCTTATTTCTTGCTGAAATTATTCGGTTTTTCCTAAATTCCATGATTACTATCTTGAAATGGGTCAAGTAACCCAATATAAAGATGTTAATTTAAAAATTTCGATAACAACACACAACCACTCACAATGTAATATAATACATGTGTCAAGATATCTCATCAAATGAGTTAACTATGTCACCAACCTATATGCATGATATGTATTTGTTTGACCGTTTTAAATAAGCTCATAATTACTAATGGACATGAAATTTAATTTGATGGTTCAATCACAATTAAAGGGTCGAAATGTCAACTTCAAAACAAATAAAAGAGAAAAATTAATTTTTCAATATATTCTTTAATAACATGTCATTCATGGCACACCCAATGTACTATACCTCACAAAAAAATATGGTTTTACAGTTTTGGTTAGTACATCAATGTATGTGACTCATCACATGGATTAATAATAATCTTAATGTATAAAGATCATTACACGTGCTCCTAGATAAGATATTATAATGACATTAAAACTTGTAAAATTCATATATGGATGTTTATTCACATTATCTCTCATCATACATATTAAAAAGTGAAAGCCTCATGACATAATGTATCACCAACTTATAAGTACTCACACATGGTAGTCAACATTCTATGTGACCCATCACAGAATGGTATATGACCATAAAAATATATTTGAGAATAACCTAATATAATTTCATGTTTCTCATCATTATTTGGAAATTATATGATTTTATCAATGAGATAGATAATATAAGTAATTATTACACTAATTTTATAAAATCCATTGAAAAATATGTAATATTATTCATTTATTAATATTCAATTATTTGAATATATATGTAATCCAATGTACAAAAGTTTCATTCTATAACAAGAAATCCAACATCCACAAAATGTAGATTAAAAAATACGAGTGGTATATAACCACCATGTAAGAAAAATATGTAAAGGCATGAAGAATATGTACAAAATTAAATGTATAGTATAATTAATTAAACCAATATATTGAACCCCAAAGGTTAATTTTCATTAGTTACAGTGGTGTGAAGACTCAAATAAATTTTATGATTGATATAGATTTAAGGAACATGAATTTTGATACAATAATGGAAATCATTAGTGAATACATTTGAGAAACAGTATGATATAACTTCTCCATTTTAATGAAAAATAATATAATGAAATGTTGACATACATTTCATTATCCCTTAAAAAGTACATTTATGTTCGATATTTTCAACAATAATTTCATATTAATGATCACTAGAATGTATTATAGATAATTTTAGACACATCAGATGTAGTGATATCTTTTGGATGTTGGGATTCAAGTAAATCTTGACACACTAGTTTTCCATGAACACAAGAGAAAACATGAAATATAGAATTCTTTCATTTGTAATCATAAGGATGAATCTATTAATGTGAATTTTAATTTGTAATATTTTTTTGGAATTATTTTGTAATTATCAATTTTTAAATTATTTAATTTTATGAAATAATAATTGAGTGCTGAAAATAAATAGTCTTAATATAAACAAATGTCACCCTACCATAAATTTAGTTTAAAGTAAACTTCACTTGAAAAAAATGGTATAACTATTATATCTTTAATAATGGTTAAATATAAAATGAAACAATAGCATAATTATGTTACTTTCTTTATATATATAGTGATGAATTGAAATTGTAACCCACTTATAACCATCATTATGTGTTACAGAATAAGGATAATGTAAATAATGAAAAAATAGTAGATGAAAACACAAAACATATATGATAATCATCTATAAGTATGATATAACAAAAAATTATTGTTTATAATAGTATTACATCAAAATTATAATATATTATCAAATAATTTTTAAAAAATGTAGACATAATAATCATCATTGGTTGTTCTAGAAGAACTACTACTTATAGTATATTTTAATAACCAAGTATAATATCATCACTTCAAAAGTAATGGTTTGGGAGTTCTTCATCAAGAATATACTGATAATGAACAGTCACATTGGGATGTAAATATGAAAAAAAAAATGAAGGAAAAAATAGATACATTGTAATAAAATATTATCATGTATGGTTTGGTGGACCAGTGTATAAAAAGTGGTCCAGGTGAAGCAATAATAAAGAAACAACAAATACATGAATACTGAAACACCATTATATTTAGGGAAGGAAATTATCTTTAACATCCTACCTTACCCATGGTAATCGATTTTATTATTACATTTTTTTAGAATGTGAGTAAAAGACTATCGAGAACATAATTATGGTAAAATTTTCATGGTGAAAATGGTTGGGAGTTATATTAATTACAACACACTCACGGCATTATTTTTAGGGTAACAATGTAAAATATCAAATGAGATATGATGCATAATACGAAACTCCTAAAATATCCCATGTGATTAGAGAATCATGTAAATCATGAGTTGAGCATAATGTTTCGTGTTCCCCTTGATGTTCTAGATTTTACCATGGTCTATCAAGATATTGGTCAAGGATTTAGTTAATTTACAATACCATTTATCATAAGTGGTGGAAAATATAAAAACCCTAGTTTGAGGACCTCTTTTGATGAAAAATAAAACCAGTGCAAAAAAAAGAATACAGTAAATGTGTTTATATTACATACAATACCCACTAAATCTTTTTGACATTCTCATAACGAGTTTAATAAATATCACCAATTTGGAAAAGAATGACATACCACTTCTATATTTTATTCATTGGACTATCTGAATCATTTTATTCTTTGAATGGATTTTCCTTTTCTCCATGGAATTTTTATAACTCCATATGAAAAGGATAAATATAAAATAGAGCACCATTTTTGGGAGTAATGTCCAACCATGAAGAAGAACTGATGAATCATTTCCATGGAATGATAATAATATATAGATCCTATTAAGGGATATATTTGACTAGTACTACTTTTACTCATGAAAATTAAAGAGTAAACACTATGTCCAATGCATTAATTTCACGAATTCAAACTCCACTATCACATTACATATCATGTAACAACTTAATAAATGGTTCTTTAAATGAGATTAACTATCCAATTATTAACACATTCATTATTTAGGTATTCATTTGAACAAAAGAAATAGCATTCCTGAAATAAAATATGATTAATGTATCTCGATATCATAGGCACGAGATATATCCAGGCATGACATGTAGGATGTAGCATTAGGGAATATCTCCATTAATCCATAACATCAACTAAATCTAAAATGTATTTGTGCCATTTGAAATTTTATTGTATCAATTACCCAACCTCACGTTATCTTATCCATAACCCCTATTTTATATATTCAAAAACACTTTTTGGAATCTATCATTAATATCACAATGTATCACATCGTATTCAAATAGTTTGTGAAAATCCATCCATAAATTTTTTGCAATAACTCTCTATGATTCAAACTCAATACATGTTCATTAAACCAAAAAAATATTACCTAATGGGTCTTTATATCATTGATAATAAATAAAAATCCCCCAATCCATATATTTTAGTAAATATTTGCCTTTTGAGAAAAATCAATGCTACTAAATTTATAAATGGATCTAGCATGATATCCATTAAATAGTTGTATCTCTATAACTATTTCCACCTATCTAAATCATATGAAAAACAACATTCTCATATTTTCCCTTAGTCCAAGACATATTGTGGTCTTGGGACATGAAGCATTTCATCCATATATATCTAAATTACCTGTTTTCATTTCCCATTGTATATACTGATCTGATCGATGAATACACCACATGTCATTTATCTATATGGATAATCTCATCGTAAATATATTATCATGATATATAAAAAATCTATGTGTATCCACACACTCACACAGTTTATCTCAATCGAGGGACCTAATGACATTTTCATCATTCAAGTGAAAAAATCTCATCCTAGTTAATCTCCAATTGATGACATAGTCCAAAACATACCTAAACACCACGATATTAGCAATGTCAATATGTAGCCTTGCATAAGTATGGTATAAATGCTTGAATGTTCTCATTAATGGTATATCACCATTCTCGAGTAGTGAGGACTCAAATATGATCATTTCATCCCCATTATACAAAACAAATCTATATGTCACTATATGAGGTATGCTTAGTGGGTCATCTATTACACATAATAATAAAATTATTTATTTAATCCCTCATGAGAATATATTGTATATTTATAAAAGAATCATACTCATGCAAACAATAAAATTTCAACATAACCTATAATACGTCATGATAAAAATTGGTTATCGATAAACTAAATGCTATACATTTAGAGGTTAGTTAGCATTAAACATTATGAAATTTGTATATATATATATATATATATATTATTTTAAATAATAATAAAATGAAAGTTTCATCAAATATGATATATTTTAATAATCATAAACTACATAATAATATTTAAAAAAAGTAATATAATAACTAGTTTCACATATCAAATATGTAAAAATTCCATATCATCCATATATTTTCAACACATTAATAGTTTTTTATCATGTCACATATTATGTAATTCATGACATATCTCTAGGTGATTGTCTAACAAAACCCTTCCACCAAAGACTTTATTGATGAACATATTAAAGTTTGAATGTTATAATAATGGTTATATTTCAGAATCATATTCCAAAAACATTAACTTCTTGATAATATTCAAAATTAATAACAACACCACATCAAATGTTTCCATGTCAAAATCTTTTTTCTACTTAAATATATTTCAATGTTTAATATCATCATCATTGAAACCCTATTACAAAATAAATTTTTCATGAAGTTAATAAATTACATTAATTATTGTTTATTGATATATGATAAATCTATTAGGGTATTCAATACTATAACATTATATTGGTTTCATAACATATTTTTCAAATTTGAATTTCTTTTGTTAAAAAATATACTCACAGTAGCCTCTTAGTCATTATATTCACTTCATAATAGTTTTCTAGGATACCAAAAACCCTTTTTTATTAATAAATAACATTAATTTTACTTTAATGTAATTATTTAAAAAATAAACTATTATTTTCATATCATATATGGTAATATACGTGTTATGAACATTTTTATTGGATTAAAAGTATTTATTAAAATGTAGAACATAATAGTGTTGGGAACAAATTCCAATATATTTGAACAAATAATTGGACAAACATTTTATCCTAGAAAAACGTTAATCCATATATTTTTCTAAAAATATGATATACAAATTAATGAATCATTAATCATATGTATACATTTAATAATATCATATTTGAACATAAAAAATCATTATATGCATATTTGTTTTCTCATCACACATGATTAATGAGACGATTATAAACATATTTTACGTAGAAAAATTTGAACTTCATAGAATAATCAAAATTTAAATCCTTGATATAGTTACTAATTACTACATATAAAAAATTTAGGAGACTATCTCTATAAAATCATTCATTGATTTTGAACTCGTGAATATTTTCTACACACTGTAATATATACATTTGATATCATATTCCATTCAAAATAAAGGAATTATTTTCTATAGCATCTATATCTGAATGGGAAATTCCATGGATCTTCAGAAAATCCTTTAGGTATATCGTGGATAATCCAATAATATTAAATTATTAATCTTCTGATTATGAATCCATTGTTTCAAATTACTTAATTATATTCGTGAAGAACAATTAGAAAAATTTTCAACTAATGCTCTTCTTATAGTTTGGTAAAACAAAATTTAACTATTTGTATATTAATTTGGAACCTAGAAATCATATTCCTAGTTCACTTATATACCCAAAACAATGAATATCTGGTGAATTTTATTTTTATTGAATAATATTGTCAAAATATTTCTATTGGAAGATAAAATCACACTTGACAATGAGGTATGGTCGTTAATTAAGAGATGACAAAATATGTACGAAAAATTATCCTTATCGATGTGGAATATGAACATATGAAATATCCATAACACTAAAACTCTTAACCATCACCCTTAGTCTCAGAAAAATATATTTTTCATGGCCATAATATTACCCAAAAGTTAGACAAGTGTTACATATACCCCTTTTCAGAGAATATCTGCAAGTTGATCAGTGTGGTTAACATGGATGAAGTTGATCATCATTTACACGATGTTTTTTAAAAGTGAAAATAATATTCAATATGCTTTTCCATCTAATGAATGACTAGATTTGTGGAAATACTGATAGAAACATTAATTTTACCCCAAATAAGTTTCAATTTCATGATAGTATACCCAATCCCCTATATTATTTTTCATGACTAAATAATATATATAGTCACATATTCCATGGAAAAATACCCCAACACTGCACTTGATCAAGAGATAACTGCCTACTTATTTCTTCTCCATGACATCATATTTCCTAAAAAAATTCCACAATACCAGATGTAGAATTCCTATAAGAGATACATCCATCATAAGTTTCATCAAGAAATGCCTTAAATTCTATTTTCACGTGACTAAAATGATGAATACCTAAAAATGGTTATTTTATCACATATCTAACTATTTGAATATCAACAACCCACTTCATTTTTTTGTAGATTGAGTTAACTGAATATTTTTTCTAACCACATAAGCAATATAATTTTGAGTCATCATCAAGTAGATAAGTGTAAAAAAAACTAATTTAAACATGTTTGGTGGAGAAATCATCTCACTATTTGTATTAACTGACTTTTCTCTTAGTTTGAGGGGTCATTCAACCATGAGGGATTGATTCATGATAGTCAATTACAAAAAATTAAAACAATAATTTCTCTAATATAAAAAATTCTTTTACTATAGATGGATACCTCATTTCCTAAGGAAATTCATAATGGGAACATATCCATTTTGTAAAAAAAATTAATGAAACTACTTGATTCGACATATTACATCAGTATTACTTCCTATAACAATAATATGATTTATATAGACCACCTATATAATAATTCATGATGATTATTAATGTTTGAAAATAGAACAGTCCTTTATGCATTGAACATACAAAATATAATCATAACAATGAAAAAAATGCCGAACAAATAATGTGGGGACTACTTTTTTCCATACAAAAAATAATCTATAATGAAAAACCATATAGGATTCTTGATGAACAAAAAATTTTGGTGGTTTCCCCTTATAAAATCATCAATTAGAAAAAAAATAGAGAAAAACTATTTTTGAAATCCTTGTAATGGAGAGGCTCATGATTGGATGTAACCAGAGAGATAAGTAGGTGAACTAAAGATAGATTTTCCACAAGATAAATTGTGTTAAAATAATAAAATATATATGATTGTTCATAAAAATGGAAAAAATGTGAGGCTTATGATGATTAAGATATCCTTTAATGTTATTTTATAGTTTATGGATCCTTTTTCAGTAGACCAAATACTTCTGCAAAGGAAGATAGACAATATCCTATCTATGGGTCAAATATAGAGACTGATTTTCATCCGTCGTATATTGTAACTAGTCGATATTGGGGTTTATTCATAGAAATAGTTTTCAGTTTCATGTGAGAAAAAATTTTCATAAAAAACTTTTGTAGGTTGCCTTATATAATACTTGATAAGGCTGGAAGGAGAATGAGACTTTGAAAATCCCAATAGGAAACATCAGTGATGGTGGGTCGATAGCAGGTGATTTGTTAGGTGCAGTGGATATATTAGGCATTGGGGAGGATGGTTTTCTAGGATTTTGAGTTTATAACTAGATAAATTATGATCCAACAACATCAAAAGGATGTTATGGGGTTGGTTTTGTATCCGGAAAATTTGTAAAAATAACTTCAAAATTAAGAATAGCATATGGTGGTGGAAAATCAGGAACAAAAATAATTGAATATATGAAAAAGGAACCATTTTTTTAGATAATATAATTAAAAAAATTCTGATGGAAGCATTGATATCCATGAAAATTGTGGGAAATGGAAGGAAATGTTAATTTAAAAAACACATGAATAAAAAATTTTATTAGAGGTATGAATATATCAAACATAACACACATACCCAAAAATGCATTGGGGTGGGGAATGATGTGACATTTTATTATAAATAAATAATTTAAGGTTGTCTCCCCTTGATGAACAGATGATGAATTTCAATTAATAAGATATGTGGTTTTGAGAAAAGAATCATACTAAAAAAATGGTTGACCTTTAATCTGAAATAAAAATGCAAGAGTATATTATAATAGATGGTTTTTCATTTGTTCAGAAACACCATTTTTTAAGGTGTTTCATGTTATCATGTCTTAGGGATAATTCCACGGTCTACTAGAAAATACTAGAATGGTCCAAATTAAAATCCACGAATATTTTTTGAATTCATATTGTGAAACCTAGAGGAAAAGTGGGTGGTGATTACTTCGTGATAGGATCAAATCAGGATAAATATTTCTAAATGTTTTTTTTCAAATATGATTATGTTATCCATAAAATTTCATCAAATAATATTTAAAATTATCAACAACCTAGTTTAGATTGACTAGGGCTTGGTCCCTAAATATCAAGATAATCTAAATTAAAAGGAGTGGATGTATGAGGGATTTCATGGAGGTCATAGGTGATCTGGTATTATGTTGCAAAATGATAAGACTGACATTCAAAAGGTAGAAGAGTACACAACTACATACAATGTATTTTGAGGCTGGGGGAAGTTGGATGATCAAGATGATAGTGAAGACGGTAGGCATGATCAGATGTTTCATATAATAACCCCATTTTATAATAAATATATATTACATATTTTTAAATTAATATTCAATAAAGCACACAAACATTCCCCTATGGCCCACAATAGTTTAGTTTATTTGGAGAATAGGAACGGAATAATCTTTACTAGTGAAAGATATTTAGGTTTCCAAGAAAGATCATCTAATCCAATACTCTGAATAGATATACTATACATAAAACCTTCTTCATAACATGAGGTGTGGAAACATAATAAAGTGTTAGATAATATTCTTAGTAATGGTAAACAAGGTAAATTATAAAACACAACATTAGAATAAGGGTATGATAATGTGATTATAATATATGAAAACCACACCCTTCATATCATATATCATTAATATGTGTCATGGAATTAATATTTTCAATTGATAAGATATGAATCATAATGAAATCATAGAACATAATCCATGAGATTATAACACTATAATAAGACATAGATTTGGGTAACAAACATAAGAATAAATAATATTATGTCAAGTATACCCATTATGATATTCACAAAATGTTATTCTTCGGCTAACCACCCATATACCTACTTTAGTCGGTGGCTACCCACCCGTGTACCTAATTTTTTCAGGCATGGGATAACCACTTGTGTACATTAATATTTCATCTTTGTCTAACCACATTGGTATTCTATGAGATCATTAGAAACATTTAACATTAGGAAATACATTGGAGGGAGATAAAGGACTCACCCATTACATAAAAAACTCATGCATTTGTGTTTCCTAAAAAATAAATCATTCATCATATCATAACCCATGAAATTAATTGCGATTCATACACATTTCAACATTCATAAAATATAAAAAAATGACAGGATTCATTATAATTTCATCATTTCATCATAGAATAATACATGGAAAGAAGTGTTTTACATAAGAGATATATAATGGTAGAATAATATCAAGAGAAATGGGTTTCATAAACATCATATTATCATAAAAATAAACGATTCATAAAATTAATTGGTTGGGTAATCTTTGATCATATCCCTAACAAAGACTAGGTAACCTATATTGATATCTTCAATGATAGAGAATATTTTTTATGAATCACATGGCACATTTTGTAAGTAAAATTACATTTCATTGAAAATCAATTTTTAAAACATAATTAAAGATCAAATGCCTTTTATTTAAAATTACATTGTAAAAACGTTATTGTATGATTCAAAAAATTATTTATAACATTTTCAAAGGAAAACATCCTTTCAAATTTGAAAAAATTAAAATTTTCAAGGAATTATTTACATTGAAATTAGATATGATATATTTTAAATTAATATTTAAAAAAAATTAGGTCATGACGGTGTAAAATTCCACACATGTAATACATGCTAAATAAAGATTCATTTCACATTTTCAGTAAAACCCAAATTGGCATTAGTTAAAAAATGGAATTAATATTCCATAAAAACATTTATTAAAAAAGTAGAATATCTTTCAAAATATAGATATTAAATCTTTTTTTGAATGTTAATTTTTGTTTGGAAAATGTTTTTAGAAAAAATGGTACTGGAAGAAAACAATTTTAAAGATGTGGAGAAAACAATGTCATATTTTCCTAATAATATTTTATCAATTATTTTAAGTGATGAAGAAGGGAAAAATTGGGAAAATTAAATGAATATATAAGTAATAAATAAATGATAATAAAATTTATGAGTTTCTTGATAGATGGATAATATTATTTTACAATTAAAAACATAACCATAAACAATCCAGAAAAAAGATGACATTTTATAATGAAATCACAATCACTTAGGTAATATTGAATCATAATCCCCATGAACAAATAACATAAAATGGAACGTAAATTATCAGAACAATAAATAAATTCATTATATAACATGAAAAATGTGTTGGAAAATATGTCACAAATGAATATATATGTCTAAGGTAATATATGTCTCAGGGTAGGAAAATTAATCCAATAATCCCAATGTACATAAGTAATATTTTGAATAATTATACAAAATAAATCATGAAATTAAATAAAGAATAATATATCAAGAAAATAATGATATTTATTATATAATATTTCAAATGGTACTTATGTAAATCACACAATAATAATAAGTTGTCAATTTGCATATGCCTTAGAAATCTCTTACATTAAGTGTCAAATTCCTTCATGAACAATCAAACCTCTTTTACAATTAAGAAAATTTTATTATAAATTTATTTATATAAAAATTATTATATATATTATAACATTTAGGTTTTATTTATGACCATTTATTACATATTTACATAACATTCCATGATAAAATCATGTCTCAGTTCATAACTACATTGTTTTTCGTATATGCTTTAATTTTTTACTTTGGATCATCTTAAATTGATCATGGTTAAATTATATATAGACTAAAAATAATTACTTAATAATCATATTTTCTCATCAATTATAATTTTAATATAGATTATGAAATATGGTTTTTACAAATTAAGTATGTTACGATCACATAGACAATAGGTCATACGTACAGTTGAGTAAGGTTTCCATTTTCCAATGATCATTATGGAAAGGAGGTATAAAATATAGTATATTTAAATAATTATCATAATATAATAAAAAATATTATATATTTAAATATAAATTTACATACCATCCATGTGGAATGGCAAAGAAAATAGTTTCATATTGCTTTATGGAGGTGGTAGTCCACACATAGATGAACGACTTTACCATTTTTAGTGAGTGAAAAGGTGTGAAATAAAATGATATATCATATTTAAATAATGAAATTATTTTCATTAATATGATAATAATGTAACATATATCTCATATATTTATCCTTATTATCTTCCATTTTAAGAGGTGGTGAAAATGACTCAAATCAATTCAAAAAGCGGTTATCCATTGTACACATGAGAAATCTTATTATATCCCTTAGGGAATTAAAATTAAATAGGTATCTATGATATAGAGAATATATTTGTATAATTATTTTATAAATTTATTTTATATACTTTATATATATAATTTTACTAATCCATGAGAGTTCGTAATGGAAATAACTAATGACATCAGTTCACGAGGAGGTAGTCAGCTGTACACACAATCAATTTTTTCATTACCTATTTTGTTGAATGAGATATTGTTTTAGGTCATTATCATCACATTATAACATCTTGTAATATTTAATTTACTGGAGATATTATATAATCGTGGTATAATATGAATTGAAGGTGTTTTTGGAAGAAATAAACAAAAACACTCATTGATAAATGCAACCCCTTCTTCGGGTATCCTCTTTAGGTCTTTCGAAAAATACATTCTAAGATGTATTTATGTCTAGAAAATTTCTTAGAACATGAGATTATGGAATTTTGGAAGTAATTTCCATATACATTTTCTGAAAAAATAGGGGACAAATGTGGGAATATAAGAGGATATTGGGTTTCACTTTATAAGTGAAATGAGAGGCACACAAGAAATGTTTTGAAAAAAAGAATTCCAACCACATTTTTTATTTAAAAAGTATACAATAATTAACCATTATTAATAATAGGATGGTTCTGGTCTGAAAATTTCTATAAAATGGATATTGATCTGGATATAGGTTATTTATAACCCTTATCTTTTTAGACTAACCCCCTTGGGGTATACTCATTTTTACATTAACTGTAATAATAATTTTTACTATTTTTACTATTGATTTTAGTCAAAAATATAAGTTTCAAATATTAAATAATATAAATTATTAAAATTTAAAATATTGAATCGATTTTTCTTACTTCCATTCATAGGTGTAGAAAATATTAATTTATAAGTAATACCGTAGTCCTAACAAGACTGTGTGTTTTTAAAAGAAAAATGTTCAAAAGACTACAATGTTTATATAAAAAAATAAAAATGAAATTTATAACAACAATCCAAATTGAATTAATATATGTATAATTGATATAATTTTAATTTAAAACCAATTTAAAATTAAATATAACTTTATAAATAATTTCAATGAAATGTAAATTTTAAATTAAAATACAGTATTTTCACTACTCAATAAAAATAAAACATTTCTGAAAATTCCAAAAGAATTTACCAAAAGATAATACATAAATTATAGTTAAAAAAGTTTTTTTTATCACATTAATTTTCAAAAATAGTGATGAATTAATTTTATTATTGTTCTGAATTTTTTTTTATAAAATTGTATTTTTGAAACATATAATGACATTACTAAAAAGTTTTCCATTATTCAATATTATTAAATTATATAAAACTATTATAGTCAATATTTAATATGACTTTATTTCTATTAATATCTCTATGATTAATGGATAGGTAATAATAGTAATTTTTGAATAATTATATTAATAATATTTCTTTGTTTCATTAAAACATATTGTTGTGTGTGATACAAGCTGGCCCAGTTTTGAGTGTAATGGAAGATTAACTTGTTATTGCATGTAATGTATGAAAAACTCAGTTTTCATTAAAAAAAATTATATTTTTATATTTTTTTAAGAATATATATAATATTAAATTTCTTTTAAAACAGATCACAAAAACATATCGTGTTACATTATACCCAAATTAAAAAAAATTTCTCCCTCAAAATTTATCACATTGATAACAAAAATTGAGGATACGTTTTTCACATTACATCATTATGTTCCCACACAGCATTCTTGAGATTGCTATCTAACCATAAATTATTAACAAGTTCAATGAACTTGTTTTATATCACTTTATGAGTATGAAAAAAAATGTCAACTGATTTTTCCTTAAAATAAAGGTTATGCTCTAGTAGAATGACCTCTGAGTACTGTACATTTGAAACTTCAGATATTTAATGTAACACCCCAAGCTTCTACGGTACGCTTCTCTTTGAATAATGTAATAGTGTGTGTTGTACGCAACATCGAGTTCTAACACACCACAACAAATCATACTAGCCGTCATGAAAAGTAATAACCTCATTTTGAAAATTATAAATTTTATTTTTAAAAATGGACTTCATTTTTGGATTCTGAATATCGAAATTATCCTAGGGTGAATTTTTTGTATTTTTCTAAAAAACTGCATTTTTTGATGAAGAGTGAAACCACTCAGTGGTAGTTAAAAAACTGAATTTTTCATAAAACATAATTTTACAGCTTCTGGGAGGGGAATTTCGAAAATCTGAGAGACACAGTTAATATCAAGGATTAAAATTTGGTTCAATGAGATGAGAATAATTTTTGGTGAACAATAAATTTTTACTTTTATTTACCACAGTTAAAAGTAAATAGGGTAATTAAGGGTAAAAATGAAAATAATATAACTTTAACACGTGCCCTAATTCTACTGGACAGGTTTACCTCGACCAAAAACAACCTTATGATTTAAATATTATCATTTAGGTCCACTTGGATTAGATTAGGACATTTATTATTATTTAATTCAAAGAAGAGTTAAAAGAGGTTAAATCAATGTTTTACAACTGAAACATTTTTAATAAAGGGTTACACATAAGATAAATTCAATTATAAATATTCATTAAAAAGCTAAAAATATTTACTACATAATGATATTTTATTTATAATTTTTAGACATTAAATAATTTTATTTATTTATGATACAGTAATTACTATAATAGTGAAAAATTAAAATAATTGATATTATAAATACACAAATAAATATAATTTGAGACTTTTTATGAATTAAAATAATTTTATAAGTTAATATGACATGTTAGGTTAGATTTAATGAATTTTTTTCTAAGTAATCATTCTGTTATGATTTTAACAAAAATCAATTTTACAAATAGTGTCAAAATTGACAAAAAAGAGTTTTTAAAACAAATATTATATTATTAATTGATATTAAATTCCTAAAAATATAATGATCGGCCAGGAGACTTATATAATGTTTTTTGTATCATTAATGGACCACTTGGGAGTCTCTTGGATGTATATAGTATGTTTATTAACTATATAATATAAAAATAAAAAGTGACACGGTAAATGTCAAACTAATTAACTAAGAGTTAAACCTAAAATATAACGTTAATATAATAAACCAAACCTATCTAAATTCTCTTGGTTTAAATTATTTCGACCCATCCACACCGTATACTTTGAATAATCTACATTAGATCCATTAGAAACCAAATATGAATTTATTATAAAATAATATTTCTAGCTTTTCCAAAGGAGCCTCTCACCCCTCTTATAAAACGTCACTCCCCCTTATCCCCAATTCACACATTCATAGCCTTTTTTCTCGTCCAACCCCTTCCCAAATACTCTCTTAAATTCTCTCAATTAAACCTAGAGTACTTAGTTAGATAAAAAATCCATCCTAATGAGCCCTTTTGATCAAATCAAAAGGAAGAACCCGAAGAAGAGGTATTGTTTTCACCACACTCTTTCAAGTTCCTGTCTTCTTCAACTTCTTATTTCTTTTTTATTACCATTCTAAAATAATAACTCTAGTATCATATATATACTGTGATGTTATTATAAATATTTTACAACCATATTAAGTATTCTATCCATCCTTTGAATGACAGGTCACCATACGTGCGTACGTACGACTTACCGTCTCCACGTCGTGGTGTAATTGTTATTCAATATATTATTATTTAGATGGGTATAATAGTGATGTAAAATTCGTGTAAATAATAATTATAACGTGATAATGATTCTGTATATATGATATACCATGCAATTATATATTTTTTTAATATCAAAAAAATGGTATTGTCGATCGTGTGTACGTACGGACTACCATCTCCACGAACGTGATGAGATTCATTCTCCATCGTATCCATTCAAGTATAATTCAAATTTGATGATTAAAAATAATATTTAAGGACTTGATATAATTATAGATATGAAAAAGATAAACCAATCCACAACAAACATGGCTTACGTAATAAAACATATAAAAGAACACGAGTAAGTTAACACTCAAAACAACGATAATACTAAGATATTATTAACAAAACAATGTTAAAAGATCATATATGATATCATATTAATGTATATGATTCTTTTATAATTTAATAACAATTATTAAACCATTATACAGGAGGTTAACCTACCCTCAACCAAAGAAATGTAAAAGGAAAGTGTTATCTCACAGTCTCTTCATTATCTGAGGTTGTTTATACGTAATTATCTACTAGGACCTCTTTATAATCCATATCCATGTTTCATAAAAATGTATTTCAAAACATTTTTTTTACTATTTACTAGAATATAGGTTAAATTCATTTATACCCTTGTTTCGCTTTTTATAAGAGGTTTAACAAGGAATCATTCTGTCATTTTCCAAACAAGGTCCTTTTTTAACCTTTTCGATAGAATTAAGGTAAGAATGTTTTTTTAACTTATACGACAAGTGTGACTATTTTCCTCTGTTATAAAATTGTTAATTCTTCCCTTACAAGCTTATAAGAATATTTTCAAATTAAATTTTTTATTTTATAATTATGTGACTTTTAAATCATTTAAAAAAATGAGATATTTCTCTCAAATAGTTTTAATTTCATCTATGTCAACATCCTTTGATGGATTTTAAGCTTATATGAAGTTGATTTATTATGAAACAAAACTTCCATATTGATTTGAAGGTTTTTTGATATGTTTGACTGTGAATGTGTTATTTTTATACCATTCATGGTTTATGGTGAAAGTATTGACATTCTGTATGCTAGTTTTAATACGAATGTTTATGTTATGTTTAAACTTGTTCAAATGAGGAATGAATTGGACTTAATAAGTGACAGGTGGAGCCCGATATAGCTCCTCGATGCCTCGGTAGTTCTCATGAGAGAAACTAGTGTCTTGGCACAAGGCCTTGACAAAATATTATTTTTAGTCTTGGCATGAGGCCTTGGCTATGTGGTAATGATAGTCTAGAATTATGAATTCCATCATTATGAAAGTGGTTATTGATATTGCATGTGATTATTCAATTAGTAGAATATCTATGTAAATAAGTAAATGAAATTATTTAATTTTATTTTTTCCATACTATGTTGAAGTTCATGTTTAAAAGGATTTTTATAGTTATTAATTGCCTTAAATATTTATTCTTATTTATGAAAGCTTCTTCTATATTGTTATCCTTACTGGGAATTTGAGCTCACCCCTTTTCTATGTTTTATTTTTTCTAGGATGTGAAGATTTAATATATGAATGACCTGCAGGGATAGTATGAGGCGATAGGATTGTGGACTATGAAGACTAGATTGTTCTAGTTTTAATTTTATGATGTAATGTATACTTTATTAATGTATCTAGTTGTTACAAGGCTACTAAACTAATTGGACTTTCGAGACTTGATCATTCTTGTTATCATTACAATGTTATGTGATATGGCACCGACTCTAAGTATAACGGGTCGAGGCGTTACAGTTGGTATTAGAGGATGTTTAGTACAAACCCTGGAAGCTAGATTTAGATAAAATCTGATTATAGCACATAGATTTAAGATGGAATTTGAGGATTAGTATATATGATCTTACTAGAATTTTGGTATTGTAGAGATTTTGTGAGTTTTCTGAGAAATACATCCCTGTTTGGATATGAGCAGGTAGAGGCAGCTCTGGAATAGATGTACCTAGGGGTAAAACCCAAAAAAACTACTTTGAGCTAGACTCGAACGGGAACTGGTGCACGACAACGGGCCTTGCTGCACTCTTGGATACGACACTCCCGGGGGATATGCTTAGGATAACTCTAATTTTCATTACAAAACATTTTGAAGGGTTTATGAGTATATACTTTCTAAAAAAACATTTTTATTATTATGGATTATATCCATAAATAGTTCAATTCATGTTAAGTGTTTTACATGTATGGAATTATGTATTTTGATTGATACACTGATCTAGTTTATGCCATTGTTTAGAAATGGCGCCTTGAGGAAGATATGGAAACTATATCAATAAACGCACTCCATGTAGGGATTTCCCTCCTTCTCAAGATAATTATAGTGGATCTGGTGATGCAACTGGTCCTGAACCACAAATCACCATACTGGGACAACTCACCCATGTTATGAATAATAACCTTACCCTTATGGAACACCCTGATCCACAGCGTGGATGATCAATGTTAGATTGCATCATGAGGTAAAAACCACCAACATTCAATGGGAGTACCAATCCATTGGTATCTGAGAAATGGATAAGTTCCATGGAGAAAATATTTCAGTCTTTGGGAAGTAGTGAAAGTTAAATAGTTATCATGGATGTTTACCACCTCACTAGAGATGCTGATCAACGGGGGTCATTGATTCAATACATGAAGTAAGATAATGAAGTATCAAATATGGAATGGAGGGAGTTCAAATATCTTTTCATAGAAAAATACTTTCCTCGTGACCATCGAGTAGATATGGAAAGGAAATTTTAGAGTCTGAGACAAAAGGAGGAGGAGAATGTCGCAAAGTATGAGGATAACTTTACAAGGTTAGAAAGGTGTGATAGAGATTATATTAGGTACCCAAGAAGTAATATTGATCATTTCTTTGATTGGTTAAAACAATTTCTCTATCAAGTACTAGTCTCACAATCCTTCTCAGAGTACAAAGACATTGTCTCATGTGCTATCAAGAAATAAAAGAAATACTCTATGTCTTATGACATTAAAGCAATGAAAGAGAAGAAGATATCTTCTTATCAATCTAGGAATGGAAATTAGGGGAATATGGGAAAATATGAATATCCAACGTACAGTAAATGTGGGCAGAAACACCCTGGTACTTTCTTAAAATGAATAGGATTCTGTTACATGTTTGGTGAAAACATCCACCAAGTTCGTGATTGCAAGGGGAAGAAGGAAGCTAATGATGTTCAGTGCTAAAATTGAAGGGATATGGGACATTATGAAAATGAATTTCCTACGTGTTAGGGGACCTTACCTTAGAAAAGGAAAAGGGATCAAGGCCAAGCATATGCTATCACTACTGCTGAGGTAGAAGCTTTGAAAGATGTGGTGGTAGGTAATTTAATGGTTTCCTCAAGTTAAGAAAATACGTTATTTGATTCTAGATCATCGCATTATTTCATATCTTCCCATTTTACTAAGAAAATTAGATATTTCCAATTTGATTTAACAAGGGAGTTTCCAGTTAAAAATCCTAAGGGAAGAATCATTGCAAAAAAATTTTGTGAATTAGTCCCCATTAGAGCACATAAATGTTCTTTATCTATTGATATAATCGTCATACCGATGATTGAGTTTGATATAATACTCATTATGGATTAGCTTTCAGACCATGATGTGAAGATATATTATAAGAAGGAGGTTACGATTTTTGATGATGATGATAAGGAACACGTTATCTTCAGAGGAGAATCGTCGCCACCTAATTATTATCTAGATCCACCCCTAGTAGCTCATCTAAATTCAATTATTGTGGAGGAAGAGAATGAAATTACATTGGGTGAGGAAAAAAATGTTAAAATATAAGATATAGCTATGGTGAAAGAATACGTATATGTGTTTCCGGAAGATTTTCCTGGAAATCCTCCAGAATGAGACGTTGAGTTTTCCATTGATATAATTCCCAGATCAAGGCCTATATCGAAGACGCCTTATAGAAAGGGCACTGTAGAATTAGTTGAACTAAAGAAACAACTAGAGGAATTGATTAATAAGGGATTTATTCTCCCTAGTGTTTTTACATGGGGATCCCCTGTTATTTTTGTTAAAAAAATGGATCTATGAGGTTATGTATCGACTATAGGGAGATCAATGCTATAATAATAAAGAACATGTGTCCCCTTCCTCGCATTGATGATTTATTTGGCCAACTACATGGAGCTCAATAAGTTTCAAAGATTGACCTTCGATCTGGATACCATCAGTTGAGTGTAAAGAAGTAAGAAATTTCGAAGACAACATTTCAAACCAGGTACGGGGATTACGAGTTTATAGTAATGACTTTTGGATTGACTAATGCACCCTCTGAATTCATGGATCTGATAATTAGAGTTTTCAAATAAAATCTCAATGAATTTGTGGTGTTATTTATTGATGATAACCTAGTATACTCCAAAATCTTCAAAGATCATGAGAATCACTTGTGCATTATCCTGAAGACTCTGAGAAGACATGAATTATATGGGAAGTTTAGGAAGTGTGAATTCTGGCTTCCAGAGATTTCATTTCATGGCCATATTTCCTCCAAATATGAAATCTCTATTGATCCTTCTAAGACCAAGGAAATCCATTAATGGCCTACACCGATGAGTATAACTGAGGTACATAGTTTTTTTGGTTTAGCAGGATATTATCTACGTTTCGTCCAGAATTTTTCCCGGTTGGCTAACCCATTAACAATGCTCACATGCAAATGGGTTAAATTTGTTAGCGCATAAGAGTGTGAAGAATGTTTTGAAGAACTGGAGAGAAGATTAGTCAATTCTCCAATATTGACACTACCATCGGGGAATGATGGGTTCCTTATTTATAGTGACGCATCGAAGAAAGGACATGGTTGTGTCCTTATGAAGAATGATAGGGTTATTTCTTATGCATCAGGACAGTTGAAAATTCATGGGCAAAACTATCCTACACCTGATACCGAGTTAGCAGCAATGATCATTTCTTTGAAGATATGGAGGCACTACCTATATGGTAAAAAATGTGAGATTTATACTAATAACAATAGTTTGATGTATATTTTCTCACAAAAAGAACTCATCATGAGGCAAATGAGATGGCTTGAATTACTCAAAGATAATGATTGTATGATACACTATCACATGTGAAAAGAAAACAAGGTGGAAGATGATTTGAGCAGAAAAGATCATGGAGTTTTTAACGACATAATAATTGAAAGGGATCCAATTTTCATGGATTTAGTGAAGATGGACATGGTAATAACCAGGGAAGGTGAAACATCAATTATTTTTTAAATTTTTGCTAAAACATATTTACTAGAAAGGATTAAAAGTTCTTAGACCAATGATGAATAATTTCAAAAGAAGATTAAAGCTTTGAATGATGGGAGATTGAGAGAATTTTTGTATAAAGAAGGAATTTTGAAATACGGGAAGAGACTTTGTGTTCATGATATACCTGATCTAAAAAGGTAATTGTTGGATGATGCTTATAGTTACAATTTATCTATACACCATGGGGGTAGCAAAATGTATAGATATTTGAAGGAACATTTTTGGTGGGAAAACATGAAGAGGGAGATTGATGATTTTGTGTCAAGATGTATGGTTTTTCAATAAGTGAAAGCTAGAAAGAAACAGCCTGGTAGAGTATTTAAACCTATTCTTATACCGGAGTGGAAATGGGATAATATCATGATGGACATTATGAAGGGACTACCAAAGACTCCAAGAAGGAACGATGAAATATGGGTTATTGTTGATCATCTTACCAATTCATCACATTTTCCTTCTATAAGAGAACATCTACCACTGGAACATCTAGCAAGACTATATATTGATGAAGTTGTGATACTTCATGGATTACCCTTATCAATTGTTTCTGATCATGATTCCCGTTTTACTTCAAGATTCTGGAAAAATATTCAAAATCCTTGGATACTGAACTTTATTTGAGCACTGCCTACCACCCTCAAACTGATGGACAATCAGAACGAACTATTCAAACCTTAGAAGACATGTTGAGATCCTTCTCACTTGACTTTCAGGGTATGTTGTATCAATATTTACCTCAGGTAGAATTTTCCTATAATAATATCTTCCATTGAAGTATTCAGATGGCACCATATGTAGCGTTATACGGAAAGAGATATCGCACATCAACCTGTTGGGATGATGTTGGTGAAAGAAAACTTGTAGGCCCAGAACTGGTGGAGGAAATTATGGAAAAGGTGAAGGTAATCCAAAACCACATCAAAGCTACTCAAAGTAGGTAGAAGAGCTATGCCGATAATCGAAGGAAGGATTTAGAATTTCAAGTCGGTGATCTTGTTTTTCTGAAGGTATCTCCATGGAAGGGAGTCATATGTTTTGGTTAGAATGGTAAATTGAGTCCCTGGTACATCATAACTTTCAAAATTCTAGAATGAATTGGGGCTGTAGCTTACCGATTGACAATGCCTCTAAGTCTCTCCAAAGTTCACGATGTGTTCCATGTATGTCTGTTGAGGAAATACATGCCTGAACCAAAGCGTGTACTCGCCTATGAGGAATTAGAACTGAAACCCTATCTATCTTATTGCGAAGATCCCGTCAAGATTCTTGATACAAGAGAACAAGTACTGAGAAACCGGAAGACTCGTCTGGTAAAAGTCTTGTGGAGAAACCATAAGATGGAAGAGGCAACATGGGTACCTGAGGAACATATGATGAAAAACCACCCGAGTCTTTTCATGCAGTAGTATTCTAGAAATTTCAAGGATGGAAGTATTTGAAGGAAGGGAGAATATAACACCCCAAGCTTCTACAGTATGCTTCTCTTTGAATAATACAATAGCATGTGTTGTATGCAATATCGAGTTCTAACACACCACAGAAAATCAAACTAGCCGTTATGAATAGTAATTCCCAATTTTTGTAATTTATTATTTTTTTCAAAATGTTATTCATTTTTGGATTCAAAATATCAAAATTATCCTTGGGTGAATTTTTTGTATTTTTTTGAAAAATGTCAATTTTTTATGAATAGTGAAACCACTAAGTGGTTGTTAAAAAAATGAATTTTTCATAAAAAAAATTTACCGCTTCTGTGAGTGGAATTTCGAAAATCCAAGAGACACGGTTAATATCAAGGAGTAAAATTTGGTTTAATGAGATGAAGATAATATTTGGTGATTATTAACTTTTTACTTTTATTTACGACGGTTAAAAGTAAATAGGGTAATTAAGGGTAAAAATGAAATACATATTACACTAACACACGTCCTAATTCTATTGGACAAGTGTATCTTGACCATAAACAACCTTATAAATAAAATATTATCATTTAGGTCTACTCGGATTAGATTAGGACATATATTATTATTTAATTCAACGAATAGTTAAAAGAAGTAAAATCAATGTTTTACAACTAAAACATTTATAATACAGGGCTACACATCAGATAAATTCGATTATAAATATTCATTATAAAGATAAAAATATTTACTACATAATGATATTTTATTTATAATTTTTAGACATTCAATAATTTAATTTATTTATGTCACAATGATGATGCAGTAATTACCATAATAGTGAAAAATTTAAATAATTGATATTATAAATACCCAACTAAATATATTTTGAAACTTTTTATGAATTAAAATTATTTTATTGGTTAATATGACATGCTATTATTGATGTAATTATCTTTTTTCGAAGTAATCATTTTGTTATGATTTTCACAAAAATCAATTTTCCCAATAGTGTCAAAAGTTACAAAAAAGAGTTTTTAAAACAAATATTATATTACTAATTGATATTTAATTCTTATAGAACTAATGTTCTGCCAAGAGACATATATCATGATAGGTGTATCATTAATGTACCACTTGGGTGTCTCTTGGATTATATAGTATCTTTATTAACTATATAATATAAAAATAAAAAGTGACATGGTAAATGTAAAACTAATTAACTAAGAGTTAAAACTAAAAGATAAGGTTAATATAAAAACCAAAACCTGCCTAAAGGTTATTGGTGGAAATTATTGCGACCCATCCCCATATTATACTTTGAATAATCCACTTTGGAGCCATTATAAACCGAATATGAATTTATTATAAAATAATATTTCTAGTTTTTCCAAAGGTGCCCCTCACCCCTCTTATAAAAGGGCACTCCCCCTTCTCACTAATTCACACATTAAAATCCTTTTGGTTCATCCAAACCCTACCCAAATACTCTATAAACTTCTTTCCCTTCATCCTAGAGGCCTTAGTTTGACCATAAATCCCAACTAAAGAGCCTTTTGATCAAATCAAAAGGAAGAACCCGAAGAAGAGGTCATGTTTTCACCACCCTCTTTCAAGATCCTTTCTTCTTCAACTTCTTCTTTCTTTATTATTACGATTCTAAAATAATAAATCCAGTATATTATATATACTGTGATGTTATTTTAAATATGGTACAACCATATTCAGTATTATATCCATCCTTTGAATGACATGTCACCATACATCTGTACGTACGGCTTACCGTCTCCACGTCGAGGTGTAATTGTTATTCAATAAATTATTATTTAGATGGGTATAATAATGATGTATAATTAGTGTAAATAATAAATATAACATGATAATCATTCTGTATATATGATATAACATACAATAATATATTATTTTAATATCAAAAGAATTATATTTCCGCTCGTGCGTACGTACGGACAACCGTCTCCACGAACGTGATGAGATTCATTCTCCATCATATCCATTCAAGTATAATTATCATTTGATGATTAAAAATAATGTTTAATGACTTGATATAATTCTAGATATTAATAAGATACAATTTTCCATAACAAACATGGATTACGTAATATAACATATAAAATAAAACGAGTATGTTAACACTCAAAACAACGATAATACTAAGATATTATTTACAAATAAATGTTAAAAGATCATATATGATATCATATTAATGTATACGATTCTTGTATAATTTAATAACAATTATTAACACATTATACAGGAGGTTAACCTACCCTAAACCAAGGAAAAGTACAATTTAAGGGTTATATCATAATCTCTTCATTATCCAAGGTTGTTTATACGTAATTATCTACTGGGTAATCTTTATCATCCACATCCATGTTTCTTAAGAATGTATTTCAATTTTTTTTACTATTTACTAGAATATAGGTTAAATTCATTTATACCCTTGATTGAATTTTTATAAGAGGTTTATAAAGGAATCATTCCGTCGTTTTCCAAAAAAGGACCTATTTTATCCTTTTCGACAGAATTAAGGTAAGAATGTTTTTTAACATATACAGCGGGTGCGACAATTTTCCGCAGTTATAAAATCATTGAAGGTTCCCTTACAATCTTATAAGAGTATTTTCAAAGAAAATGTTTTATTTTATAATTATGTTACTTTTAAATTATTTAAAAAAAGAGATATTTCTCTCAAACGGATTTTATTTCATCTATGTCAACATCATTTTATGGATTTTAAGCGTATATGAAGTTGATTTATTATGAAAAATACTCCCATATTGTATTGAAGGTTTTGTGATATGTATGACTATGGATGTTTTATTTTTATACCATTCATGGTTTATGGTGAAAGTATTGACATTTTTTATGCTAGTTTTAATAAGAATGTTTATGTTATGTTTAAACCTGTTCATATGAGGAATGCATTAGACATAATAAGTGACAGGTGGAGCCCACTATATCACCTCGATGCATCAGTAGGTCTCATTAGATAAACTAGTGTCTTGGAACAAGGACTTGACAAAATCTTATTTGTATTCTTGGTACGAGGCCTTGTCTATGTTGTTATGATAGTCTGGAATTATGCATTCCATTATTATGAAAGTGGTTATTGATATTTTATGTGTTTATTAGATTAGTAGAATATCCATGTGAATAAGTAAATGACATTATTTAATTTTATTTTTTATATACAATGTTCAAGTTCATGTATAAAAGGCTTTTGTTTTTGTTATAAACTACCTTAAATGTTTAGTATTATTTATGAAAGGTTCCACTATATTGTTATCCTTAATGTGTATTTGAGCTCACCCCTTTTCTATGTTTTATTTTTCCCTATATGTGAAGAAGTAATTTATGAATGACATGTAGGAATAGTACGAGGGGATAAGAGTGTGGACTATGAATACTATATTGTTTTAGTTTTCATTTTGTGATGTAATGTAAAATTTATTAATGTATGTAGTTATTCCAAGGCTACTAAACTAATCGGACTTTTGAAAAATTGATCTTTCTTTGATCATGCCAATGTTATTTAATAATGCACTGACTCTGGGTATCTAGGGTCGAGGCGTTACATTTAATTTATCTATAGATATTCATAGAACACATCATAGACATGAGAGTGTTTTGGTGGAATCATAAAATGTTATGATAATTCCTTGATATGATCAGTTATTTTAATGTAAAAGATATACATAGGGGTCATTTTCCCTAATTTATTCCAAAAATAAATTCATAGATGGACCTTATCAAAAAATTCAAATCATAAATACCATTTAATATTATTAGCATAACATATGTATAATATTTTTTCATTCCTTACCTGTTTCATATTGAATCTAAACTTTTATACCATCTCATTATCTTGCGTATGTCTCAATGGATTTATTTCTGTAACATCATTCCAATAAGTTGGAGTTATACACTTTCTTCCACAAAGTGCTTCATAAGGATCCATAAAAATTCTCAAGTGAAATCTATCATTGTAATAAATGTAAAATTGAGGATGTTTTTTATAACAACCGCATTTTAAATACATAGAAAATGACCCTATAGTATTCTTTTGGGGTTAAATAATTCTAAAACTGAACATCTATTTGAGGATTATATGATGTAATGAGACTCTAATCCAAATTAAGATCACACTGAATACATCACCAAAACATTAGGGTGAACATCAAATTGTTACAAAATAAAATTAAATTTGTTACTCTGTTTAACTTTATAACTTCCATAATTTAAATTATGGATAATTGTTCTAAGTAGATATCTTATCTGATAGCGGTGAAGTGTGATATCTTCATACGGTGATAAATTGTTCCCTATAATTATATAGACCTCAAGGATAATATAAACCCAGTATTTTACAAGTTAATTTAGTAATATTTCCCTATTTTTTAAATACATTCCCACACAAATAAATTACTAACTACATATAGCACCGAAGGGTTCCAATGGAATAAATATCTCTTAAAATATACTTATTCAACATATACTCTCATATTATAAAACCTCGAATGTGGTGTCAATGAATGTGAATTTCTAATCTAAATTAAAAACATAAACCCAATAAGGTATCCATGACACTTAATGTAATCTTACTTGGACAAATATAATCGTACAAAAGAACAATCACCTTTTAATCCTTAAATAAGGTCTTATCATATACAAAAATATTCTAATAGGAATATTTGGATCAAAATTTGTTCCTATTGGATATAAAACGTGATTTCATTATTCCATCATTTATGGAGAGTGAGATAATAACATCAAATTATACTAAATTGTGAAAAATAATATTTTCATAGGGAACATTTATAAATAAATATATCCTGAAATTACCAAATATGGTGGGGGGTTTTAGTATGAAAAAATTACCACGATTCACATAAACTATTCTAATTGAATCAGATTTCAGTTTTTTCCATTGTATTTATAGGTGTTTATGGCTTATCATCTTCATTATCCCTTTGATTTTTTCATTGATTAAATAATTGACATACTCTATTAATTTGAAACCTTGGAGTATCTCTGATTCATTCCTAGTGAATTTCTCTATATTTTAATTTTTATCTAAATTTTTCCAATCACATCAACAATCAATTTTTCTGATGAAAGTTCCTTGAAATTTTAAAATCATTTACTAGTACCCCTAATAAAATTTTATCCATTATTTTTATCAATATTATTGAATAATATAAATATAATACTCCTCCTTCAATGGTTCTTATATTTTTATCTTATGATATTTATTTATTCTTATCAAATCCATGATATTGATATACAACTGATACCTTAATTTCCACCTTCATATCACATAAAATACACTCTTAACAGCTACTAAGGTATCATTTCATTGAATCCATTTAAATAATTTTTTTAATATAAGGAATAATCAATAAACATTATATTTAAATAGGTGATAATACCAGAAGAATACCTCACAAATCATGTAAAATTTTCATCATGAGTGAAAATATATTCATAATTATTTTTCTTTATCATCATGTACCCCATAACTATCTTTTTATGTAGAATTATAGGAATATACATATGGTAAAATATTTTCATGAAGTAATAGAAATAACTGGAAATAATTTATACTATTTTCCTTGTATTCTTGATATTCGTTAGACATTAATCATAATTACATTCAAAATGGTAGAAATCCAAAATAACATTTTCATGTAATGAATATTGGATAATTGAAAATAACTCTTTAGGGTAGATGATCCATTCTTCACCTACATATAGATTATAATGACCATTGAAACAACTTTTGTGTTGCCTCATGAAGGACTCAATTGAATGTTCTTCCATCCTTTGTTATTTTTTTGGAATTACATCATGATTCATAGCTTTAGAAATTTTTTTAAGAACATATCATTTTGATACTCAAGTGTACAGAATTTCCATTTTCCATTTCATCCATCATTAAAATAGTTCATTAGGTTCCATCCATTTTTTAAAACAAATGACACGGTTTTAGCAACACAAATCATAGTGGGGACCAACATAATCATAAAAATCACTAATATGGTGTCTGAATCACAATACCTTATTTAAATATATGAATATTTTTGATAAATCTATGAAATTCATGGTCATTATATAAATTTTTTATGATGTTTCATAAAGAATTTTTAAATATCCATACAATATCGCCAGGGAATGTCAAACTGGGTGATTATAAAAGCATATTTACTTGCTCCAGATGATGATAAACTCTAGATCAAAGACATGTTTTATAAGTTATTAAACCTTGGAATCTCGTTTCTATATCCTCATTCACATGTTGTATCGATATTGGGATATAATTTCATGGAAAACACACATTATATCTATTAAAAAATCCCACGACATTTTCCTATATACTGGATCATCCTAAGAGTTATCCATAGACATGTACTTAGTGATATCACTATGTTTATTACATCCTAGTTTCCAATGGATAACTAATAAAGTCCTCAAACACCCACTATATATTACTAATAATTCCATACATAGATATTACATATTTTATATGAATATTAAATAAATTACACAAACACTTATCTATGGACTATAATAGTTTAGTCTATTTGGAGGCTTTGGACACAATCGTCATATCTAGTGAAATACCTTCCCATTTAGTACATTTAATAGAAATACTCTACATAAAAAAATTTCTCATAACCTAGGGAATGGAAACATGAAAATGGTGATCTCAGATGCCTAGTAAGGGTAAAAAAGGAAACACAAAAAGATAATGTGATAATAAGGGTATGATAACTCGATAATAATAGATGAAAGCCACAACATAAATATCATAGATCATAAACCTGATTTTTTTAATAAATATTGAGATAATATCTAGATTGAGAGTGATTATACGACTATCGATTCAGCTATTAAGTTGGTATCTATTCACATATAATGGAAGCTTACTAAACCACTGGATCAATTTCTTGGATTCTCTTTAATTAATGCATCATATAATCACTCACACATATCGAGAAGAAAACTAGGTGGCATATGGATTTGCAAACAAAGGTGTTTGGGGGGTTGATTTTCATTAGTATGATCATCATCTTGGTGAGTTTGTTTCTCTTCTTAAGAGAGATTGTGATAATACTCCTATTTTTAGACTGGTGTATGTTGTTTGATTTTTTTTCAATAAAGGATCCGTGATTTTCTGGTAAAGGTCTTGTATCATTAAAAAAAATGAAAATATCTGTCTAAACCATAAATCCTTTCCAAAATCCATTTCATTTTAAATAACATTTAAAACATATAATCTAATATTTTAAAAACAATTTAAAACATTTCTTGTGGAAAATAAAATTATTTACATTGGCAAAAATGTATTACTTTTTTTTAGAAAAAAAATATCTTTATTTGAATACAAAATTGAAAAAAAAATAAATTAATATTTGAGACATTTTTAGCATGTGATGGTGTAAAATTCCATACATGTATTACATATTAAAATAAATATTCATTTAAAATTTTAATAAAATAAAAACATGAATAGGGTTTTAAGATACATTAATATTACATTAAAAACGTTTTGTAAAAGTAAATAATAGAAGAAATTAATTTATTAAATCATTTTTGAAATGTTAAAACATTTTTGAAATTTTTTTTAGAAAACATGATTTATTAACAAAATAGGTTTTTGACAGAAGAGAGATCTAATTTAGGATTTTGATAAAAATATTGGCTAAATTATTTAAGTACTACTGGTAGGAAAATGTTACTATTACATGAGAATATAATGAAAACCAATAAAATAATGAAAATAATTAGTTTCCTGATATATTTATCATAATATTTTTTCATTAGAACCATATTCCTAATCAATCCCAATAATAGATGATATTGTAACATAAAATTTTTACCACTTTGGTGAAATTGAATAATAATATCCATGAATAAACAACATAAATTATCACATTAAATAAAATTAGGATAATTAAATTCACGACGTTATGTGTAAGAGGTGTTTTATATACACATTGAAAAATAATATGGGTTCATAACAAAATGAACATCTCAAGGAAGGAGAATTGAGGAAAAAATCCCTTATCACATTTTTAATCTTTTGAATCATAATAAAAAATAATGAATAACAACCAATGAAATGATAAATATCACAAAAGTAATGTTATTAATGATATAACATTTGAAAGGGTAAGTGTATACATTACAAAAAAGAAACATGTAGTGAATTATCCTGTGTCTCTCAAAATTAAAAGAGAGACTAGAAATCTCATACATAAAATATTAACATCCTTTTAACAAATTAAAACATCATATATAATAAATATTAGTTTTTTATTCATCAATTATAGAACCATAACTATATATATCATATCATAAAGTTTTTACATATGGTCTTATATTATCTATTTACTAATAATTCCTTTGTTAAAATCACGTTTTGGGTAATAACAGCTTTTTCATATATTTTTTTTAAATTTTCGATTATATTAAATTGATAATGGTTCCATTATATCTAAAATAATAATAATTAAATATTTATAATATATATACATCAATAATACTTCTAATACTAACCAGGAAAGATGGTTTTGAGAAATAAAGTATGTTATGATCAAATATATTGTAATCCATATGTACGCATGATTAATTATTCATTTTTTGTAATTATCATTATGGAATTAATGTATGTAATATATTATCTATATAATATGATAATAATATAATAAATAACATATTATATCTTTATTCAAGATTATATTTATCATCCATCTGGTATAGTAATGAATGGATAGTCATATCACATTATGAAGGTGGTAGTCCACATATACATGAATGACGTTATGAAAAGTAAATGAGGGAAAATGTATGAAATAAAACTATATATTATCATTATAGAGTTATAAAAATGACATTATTATCATAATTGTTTTATTAATATCATTTATATTTACCCTTATTGTCTTCCATGTTAGGAGCTAGTGAAAAATAATCATATCGCTTTGTAAGGTGGTAATCTTCCACACACATGGGAAACGTTATCGTATCTCCTAGGAGAAGGAACTTAAGAAAATTTATATTTGGTATAATGACTAAATTATTTTACATATGTTAAATATATTATATATATATTTTATATCCATCATAATATCCATCTTTGAGATATTGTAATAGAAGAATTAATGGCATTGGTTTGTGAGATTGTTGTCTGTCATACACACAAATAGTGACTTCATTACCCATTTGATAAATGTGGAGATATTTTTAGGTCATGAAATTATCATAATAATATGTTAGTTAATTTAATAATTTTTTAAAATTATAGAATTTTGGTATAATAAGAATTTAGTATGGCTTAGGGAAAAATAAAAGAAAAACTCTCATTGATGAATGTTACCCCTTCTTTGAGTGTTATCTTTATGTTTGAACCAAAACCATACCAGGATGGATTTATATTCCCAAATAATTATTATAGAATTATAGTAGTCAATTTGGAAATATATTTGTGTTAGGAGCTACTGAGCCAAAAAAATTATGTTTTGAAGAGGAGAAAAAAAAGCGATGGCCATTAATTAGTGAGGTGAGTGGCACACGTGTATTTTTTTGATATAGAGAATTAATACCCTATATTTTTCATGTAAATAGGCCCCAATAAGGGAAAATTATATATAATTTAAGGGATAAGGTCTAAATATTTCCATCAAATGGGTTTTGGATAAGTTTATTATATTTTTACCATAAAATATATCCAAATTGGATTAATTTAGGTATAATTGAACTATATTACCTTAAAAAAAATATAAAGTATAATTTTATATTATATAAAAAATAAATGAAATTGTATTTCTCACTTAAAATTCAGTATTTTCAATATTCATCAAAAAATAAATCATTTAGGAAAATTCTACACAATTTAATTGAAGTTAATTTTGACAACATAATTTTGAAAATGAAGTTTATTTTCCCATATAAATTTTCTAAAATAATGAAGAAATAGTTTTATTAATGTAAAAAAATTATTATTTTTTTACAAAAAATCACAATTTTGAAACTTATAAAAACTTTACTAAAAAATTATTAATAAATTATTAATAATTTTATTTTATATAAAATAATTACAATAAATTTTTAAAAATTATTCATTACTATTAATATCAAGAAGATTAATAGTAATGTTATACTGGTCACATTAAAATAACTATATTGATAATATATCATGGGTTTTTTAGAATTATTTGTTGTGTGTGATGAAAGATACCACAATTTCATGTATAGAAAATGATTAACTTGTTGTTGCGCATAAAACAAGAGAAAATTAGTTTTTTGTGTAACAAAAACTGAACATGATATTGAATGTAATCAAAAATATAAAAAATATTAAATTTATTTCAAAAAATTACAAAATATAGGGGTTTTACATAAAAGAGTAGAAGATGAGTCAAGAACATAAAATCCACCCTAAATACATCCACTACCAAGAACCCAATCCAATGAATGATCCTAAAATATTATTAATGCAGGTGAGAAGATGTATTGGAATTTTTAATTCAGTTTTATCATTACTAGTAGATTTTAAATTAAAAGGACATCTTGGAACAAAGGAAACACTAAGTAGCATGAAGCCAAGAGTAATTATACAACTCCCTTAACTATCAATCATCTCTATTTTTCCATCATACATAGTAATATTAACTGTAGTCGATGTCAATATATATGATTAATGAATAATTTTATCCCAATTAATGTTGTATTAAGTACTAGATTCAAGAACCCATGAGGTGGACCATTGGGATATAAATGTCGTTGTAGTATAATCAACAGAAATAGTTCCACTTTATGATTCCAAAATTTTTGTGATAGAGATGTTTGAATATAAGATTATAAATATACATATATTTTGATGAATAGGTTCTGAAATTTCAAATATATAAAATTATGGAATCAATTATTTCATATAAGAATGAATAACATGGTTGGAGGTGGGGCAAGGAACTACATTATTGGGGCGTCACTTATAGAGAAGTGATTCGCTTATGGGTCTTATCATAGAAGGAGGGGTTTGGTGGATGGATTGCACTATAAGGGGTTATGTTGAAGTGATCATTGTTTAGTAGTTTATTTTGCAAGAGGTCCATCCCATTAGAACACCATAACACTTGAGGGTCTTTGTGATGTAGGCCATCCAATGGGGAGGGGGTGACATTCAATGGGGGGAATCCTCTAACAGTTGTGGACACGTGGGGTTCCATTGCACATAGAGTAGTAAATGTGTTTTTTTAATAACATGTGGAGGAGTTTTCCTGAATGAATTTATTTCAATAGGATGAACCATTGTTATGAGAATATTATACATGAAAAAGGTGTCACCTAGGGAGGAGTAGAACATTACGGTTGTGCCATACAGGATAAGTGACACATTAAACTACCTCTAATACACTTTAATAATAGAATCTTATATCTCACATTCAGTTGGGGTTTTCAATTTGAAGATTATAATATTTGTAGAATTTATAATCCCAAATCAATGTGGGATATGAATATAAAAAATATATAATAGTCTAATACTCATAAAATTTTCCCTACATGAAAATATGATAGATTCCCTAACTAGAACATGATAATATAATAAACAATAATATCTCTAATTAATTTAACATATTTAATAATATCGAATATCATTTGACATAACCAATCATATGGAGTGGAGACTATGATTCCTTTGTACATTTAGCACCCAATTTCATTGAACCATTAAATTAATCAAACTATTCTTCCACAAGAACATAGATTAACTTGTTGAATAAATACAACACTTAGATACTTTGGATGGAACTATTAGGACACATCAAATTACCATCACGAAAATTTCATAAATAGAAAATCTTCCTTAATAGAGTTTCTAAATTTTCTGATCATAGGAGTACATTACATTGAGTTTCTCATTAACATGGATTCTTCGCAATTTATAGTTTCATGATAATGATATTATTAAACTACAATAGATTCCTTTATCTAATAAGTATCATGATTAACAATAATTAAATAAGGAATATAATTAATGGGATCCCACTAAAAGTATTACACGTTATATATATTCATCATACCCACTCATGGAATAAGGTCAATATTTCTCAATGACATGCATAGGTTTGTTAATGTAAATAAGCCATAATTATTTAAGAAAGACATCATCATAAATTAAATAGTTGTGACTCATGGATAGTATTGAGATAAAACCTTTTTGAAATCCTTTATATATATATATACTGAACTATATTCCTCTTATATATTAACAATTAGGGAATCATATATTGTGTAACCCAAACAAAACACCAAGAATAATCCCTCAAAGGGTAGAACAATTGATACTCATGCTATGATCAATAAAACTACAAAGGCAATCGAAATTCAATTATTAGTTTATTTCCTTACACAATATAAACCAATGCTACAGATGATATTTTTAAAAAAACCTTGTTGGATTATCATGGTCTTAAAAACATCAAATCTATATGGAATCTATCACATAGTATTTTAGGGGTATATTACTCGAAAAAATCTTATCTCATGTTATACATTTTATATTTGAATTCATCTATTAATTTATTTTTAACCATATTCCCTCTAACAAATAAAAATATTAAATCCATATTTTAGTATTAACCATTAATAAACTCACAAGTTTATGTTACTGACACAAAAATAGAATCTATTAATATTCCTACATTTCTACAGGAATCATATACATATGTTATATGAACACTTGATGTATAGAATATAATTTAAAACATTGAAAATCTGCACTTGAGTAAGACCAGAGCAGCCAATATCCGACACTATTCACATTCATAGATATGTTATAAGCCTATATCTAAATGGGTTGTCCAAAACCATTCCCCCCTAACAAAGGGTACATAATTCAAGATATAATCACATTCATCATTAAAATAACACATACTATGATGAAACTATATTCAAAAAATAAACTCAATCTAAAAACATCAATTACAAAGTGAGGTTAAGGTAGATGAAAAACTAAATCCACTGTAGAGACAATCTAAGCTTGTAATGAAAGTCTCAATAATAGATGTTGTTTAAAATTTCAAAAAATCATACAGAACATTCAAATTCCTTTAAAAAATTACTAAAAATACATATAATGGAATAACATTTAAATAAGTGAAAAATTCAAATATGTATTCATGAGATAATCATTACGTAACAAATCATAAATAAAAGATAACTATTATTATTTTATAGTTTCAGAGATAATGATATGGAAAATCCATAATTTAAAATATAAACATTTTATATTTATTTAAATATGAACTATTTCATATTTATTATTATATGAAATTTATATTTTAAAAATTTGTTATCAAATGAATTATAAAATATATTTAATCCAATATCTATTATGTAATCATTTTACATAATCCATATATTATATATATACTAATTATTTAAACCTTTAGCATATTAATCATCAATACAATCTTTATTTGGTTTATGTAATATCCAAATATGACCCCCTTTTATTTTGAACAATGAAAAATAATTAATTATGAACAATTCCTAATTTAAATATAATATTTTTATATTTTGACATCATTTAATAATTTATATCCCTTTATAAATTATTACTTATGATCTCTAAATAAACACATTTATTTCTAGATTATAATTCATGCCATATAATTTTTTTAGATGATATTTAAAATGTCAGCATATAATATTTTTGAAAAAGAAATGTTTCATAAATATTTGTAAAAATAAATATAAATCATTTATAATTAATTAATTAATTTAAAAACCATTTGTAAATTATATATTACAAAAATAAATTTTATTATTATTTAAAAACATTTTACATACCAATAAAATCAATTAATAAATTAAAAATAATTTTTAAAAACATATCCCCTTACCCTTATGCATAGTGGTATTCCTGTATGATAGTAAACACTTTTAACATTACAATGTACTTCTGGAACTACAGTTTAAAGGTAACAAAGTGGTTACCTTTATGTGATATGGGGAAATCTTGAATACCTTTATACAGAAACCATTTACACATACATGGACAAAAAAAGCATTTTCTATGTAAAGTTATCTCACAAAAATGATTACTCAAGCGATAATATTACCATTACACATCCATTGGAAAATCATGTATACCCTTATGTGAACCCTTTCACATATTGTTAAGTCATATATTATCTTTATGTGACCAATCAAGTATGGTTAATTCCCTATATAACTTTACTCAACTTATAAACATAACAATTCATCTTTGGTTATCTTTATGTGTAATGGTAAATATACCACCTACCCTTACATAACACCTTTACGCATATTGGTAGATTCAGGTTACCCATACCTAGACTGATCTACATAAGGTTACAATGAGATGAACCTTAAAAAACAACTTTTTTTGAAGGTAAATCATTGTATACCCTTATACATCTTAGTCATGTATTTGTAAGGGCCAGGTTACCTCTACATATAACAGTTATGTAGGGGTAAATCCTTTTCAAAATCAAAATATCAAAATATAAAACAGTGCAATATTTTATGTTATATTAATAATTTTCATGCATGATTTCATAAATATAAATTGTGGGTTCCATCCAATACAACTAAAAGGATGTTTTTTTATATACATACATTTATTTGAAGCAACATAAGCAATTAAATCCTAGTCTGAGGATCTCCCTATAAGATATATGAATCCTATGTAAAAAAAATTTAATGAATTAAATTTTTGTAATATTTTTACCCAACACTGAAGAGCCATGAAATCTAATAAATATTCATATAATGTGATTGATAGAGATCACTTAAGTGAAAAAACTTATGAAAAAGTTCTAAAATTAGGTATTCTATTATAGATAGATGAACATAGGGGGAACCATAAGGCCCCAAAAAAATATTGTTTGTCAAAAAAGAAATCAAAATGACCTTTAAAGAGTTTCTTTACCCTACCAATTCCACTACCAAAATTGTAAACATTAAAATTTATTATGAGTACAAAATTAAATGATAAAAATATGATCTATAATGAATATGAAAAAAATTGATAGTTCATTACATACACGATTGGTTGTTATAGTATAAATGAAATTATCAAGCATGAATTCCTATAAATATCAATTATGAATATATACATGGGTTATATTTGTATAATTTTATTATATATTAATTAATCAATTATGTTAATTACCATTAATAAATGTTCAAATTTTCTATAGGTTTATATATCAATACTATAAAAATTGAAAATGCTATAATGAAATATATACACTAAATAATCCTGATATCACTTCTATGGGAAAACTTCATTGGATAAAAAAGAATTCATCAAAAATAGTTGAACAATACAAAAAATTTGAACTGAAAATAAAAAAACATAGGCTTTTATTGATTTCTACATTATTGGGGTAAATCTATTAAATATAATCCAATATAATATATTATATTCATTACTTTTTCATTATATATATTTTTTGTTTTTTAGTTAGAAACTGATTCTCATTTTAGTCGATTTCAATACTATAATGGTCTAGTCATTGGATCCCAAGAATGTATATCCAAAACAATCGATGACACATGATGTTGATTATTAATTTGTAATGCACTATAGTCACCATTTTATAAATACAATCATAATTATTCTTATTATATTATGTTTTTAATGATGAATTTGTATGATGGGATGATTTTTAAATATTGACAAAATCATAAAATGAGGATGGTGAACAAGAAAGGAAAACATATCGACTTTTAAACATTGATAAAAATTATAGTATATATAATAACATTTCACTATAAGAAACATATAAGAAAAATATTTTTTTAATGTTTATGTAGTGTCTGAAAATCAATAATGACAATGATTTTGGATTTTACAATTGTATGTTTAGGAAAGATAACATATTACATCAATAAACTATATTCATAAAAGTTATATTATGGAATAAAATTTCACATTAATTTAAAAAAAATTTGTAATATTTTGGTTTTCAATATTTTTCATGTACTATTAGGATTTCCAAAAGTCTACACATTCAAAAGAAGAATTAGATTTATTTTAAAATGTGTAAGAAGCATACATGATATTAGACTATTTTCATAAATCATGAATAATAGATTTCCAATTACATTTTAATTATGTTTTTATTTTTTATAGATCATGATGATTTGATCAGGATGATGAAAAGTGTTATTTAACCTTCCCATTGTTATTAAGATAACAATCAAATAAAAGTGGTTAAAACTGCTAAAATGAGTTTTATTTCCATTTAAACTCAAGAGAATGATCATTGGAACAGTTTTTTTATAAATTCACTACATGTGAATATGATGCTCAAATTACACAATAAGATCCAAATTACCAAATCATGATTTTGTTGTAACTAAAATGACCTATCACTCTTCAATGGGTCAAAAATGAGAAAACAACAACAAATTTACATGAATACATAGTTAAATGATCCCACAAACATTTGTTATCTACTGGAATCAATTATGTTTCAATTTTATTTTTGGATTCCTTAGTATGATCCAGTGTTCAATTTCACATTTATAGTTGAATATTTGGGATACAGTTGATGTTCCTTTTTGGAGAATAATCGCTAATTCTTTGTTCATATTTTATAGATCGTTCACCAATTGTTCAAGACAAAAACACCAAGATGAAGGAAAATTTTCATCAATTATTAATATAAAATTCTTGGAAACCAAAGAGTATATTTTACATGTAAAATTTATAATTAATTTAAATAATATCTGGAAAGAAAATTCATATCCTAGGATCATTCATTGAATGTGATTTTTATCATATGAAAACTCATAAAAAATAATTAGAATTTCATAGGGAGGACCCAAATTAGATCCCCTTTAGAAGTTGTCTTCATGTGGTTCATTGATATCTCAAAAACATCAATAGAATATTTCGTGATATCATGACAGATCGATCATCTTTTATCACATTGATTACTTAATGATCCATTAGGATTGATGGAGTTCATCTCATTCTTGATAATATGAGAGAAAGATGACTCTAGATAGAATTCTATCCTGTGTAATGATCCTTAATTTTTGATTAACCCTAAATAACAGACATATCCATATATTAATAGAGTTATATTTTGGTGAAAATATTATTTAATTTCACAACAACCCATAAATAATATAAATTACCTTATATGACCACATGAGAAAAATATTATTATTGTTATTTTTTTTATTTTAATGGATTACACAAAATAGCACAATGATAAATATATCTTAAACAGAATAATAAATAAATATTTATCACTCGTCACATCATGGTCCACTCATCCACCTTTAAATTTATCGAATTCATTACTAATTGTATATTTACATATTTATCCATAAATAAATATTATATTTAAAATCTAGTGAATATGAATATTTATTATATTTAAAATAATTGAAAAAAATAAATATATTATATATCCTTGTAATTTAAAAATATCCTTGTGAATACATATTTATTGATTGATGCAATAAAATAATCCTAAATAAAATTATTCCTTGATATTTTGAATTATATTTAATACAATTATAAAATTTTAATAGAATATAATTTAGATAAATGGAAAAATATAGTGTGTGTCTCTCAAAGATACATTCTCATAGAAATCATGTAGGCATGCCTAATTTAAATAACGATTATCTAGTAATGTACCAGAGAACCTAACATAAATAAATTAATTTCATAATTTCAAGATCCAAATATGAGTGCTCATTGTGTAATGAAATCCCTTGGTCCCAATATCTTATTAATAATATTTTTCAGCCATTAACTTATGGAATTCTTGTTTTTTTTTTAAATATTGTGTGTGAGTTATGATATAAAATAATAGTAATATTAATGTTTAAGGTCCATTAAATACACTTATATATTGGAATATCTAATGAAACAAAAACATGCATAATTTTTACTAGTGTTTCTGTTCTCATGATCTCCAAGCATTGAGATTACCATGTCTAAAAATAATGAGATGAAATCTCCCCAATTTTTAGTACTCTCACCTTCTATAGAACATAATATATGGCCCATCATATATGGTTATCTGACCATAAAACTAGGTTTAATAATATAATTACTACATGTTATGGTCTTTAATATAATGATGAACTTCAATGAAATTATCAACAAAACATATACTCTATCAAATTATTGTATTCATGTCATGTAGAATAATTAAAAATATATAAATACATGTTTTTTATATTAAACACTTCGAATATACATGTAATTAAAAGTACAAAAAGTAGGTATTAAACAAAAAATACAATAGTATTTTTATTAAAAGTACATATCATACATCATGTTGTAAAAAAAGGTATGTTCATATTGGAATTGAAGAATAGGAAAAAATACATTAATCATTTTCGATACGTAGGAAATGATTTCCTATCAATGGGATTCCTGGATTAAATAATATGATAAAAAATATAATTTCAAACCATTAACACATATTAATAAATAGAAAATAAACAATGTATGGGTTAAGGGATAGTAAACATGTTTGGATTAGCCCAAAAAATTAGGGAAATTAACTTCATGAGAATTATATTTATTAGGAATATAAAAAAAAATTAAAAAAATTAATGAATTTCTTAATATAGTCTAAAATTTTGAATAAACATTCAATTGTTATCAAAGGGTTAAGTGAGTTAATTTTAGTAAAAATGTAGAAAAAATATCGGATTACCATGAAAACATAGAATAAAAATCCTAAAATCATTTATTATAGATATAATTAACCATACATCAATATGATTCCAGGATTTCATGATATGATCCAATGTATCATTTTAATTTTTTTATTAAAATGAATTTTCATCCATAACTAGTTCAAAAACAATCGTAGAAGCTTGTATTGATTTAAAAAATATAAGAAAAGGATTATAAAATCATTTTTTATCCATAAGAATCAATTGTGCATAAATATGATGTCTGGATTATTTGGTATGATAGAAAATAAGATTTCCTATTGTTATAAGATATTAATTAAATAAAATTTACTTGTATAATGGTCATAATTAAAAAATTATTCTTGTATTTTCATGAGTATTTTGCGAAAATAATATGAGTAATTTATGAAATATTTGAATCAATCACAGGTCAATTTGGATACCAAATAGAATAGAATGTTCATATGTATCGTTTCACCATCAAGTTGTTATTAAAGTATCAAATCACTTAAAGGTGGTTAAAAAATGTTAAAATTGTTCTTCTTCTATGTAAACATCATATTATTATAATTGATACATTTTTACTTATTTCAATATAGCACATGTTAATACATTTCTCAGATTTATTGGTATGATCCAATGTAACATTTAACCTTTATATTTTTCTCAAAATTACAAATCACCCATCATGGGGTAAAAATTTAGAAAACAACCTTGGATTGACATGAATAAAATGGTAAAATGATTTTCATTTCATTTTTGATATAAAGTAATCAATCAAGTATCAAATTAAATTTCATATTTCTCGATATGATGCAAAGAAAAAATTCAACTATGTACATTTATAAAGATGATATATGACATATCATGGAGTTAAAACTAAAAATATGAGTGTTTATTAGTGTATAAATGTACAATAAATAACCTTGGGTCATTTATGATATATAGGAATAAATTTATAAATAATAATATTGTTGTATTTCTTAGTATAATCCAATGTACAATTTCACATTTTTATTTTAAAAAAAATTACATATCATCCATCAAAGGTTCAAAACAAAGAATATAAATTTTAATAGATGTAGACTTATTGTTCAAAAATATAAGACTCTTTTTTGATTTATAAGAATAATTCATACATCAATATTATTTCTATATTTCTTTGTGTGATGAAAAATATGTTTTTTTGAATTGTAAACACTTGTTAAAAACTGATAAACCATTTGAAAATTTTGATATTTTTCTAAATATTTTATTGTTATTTCAAAGTTAGAATCTCCATAAAATAATATCCACACCTGGTTAAATTTCATATTTTTATCATTATGTGTTTCCAGGAGAAGATAAAAACTATTTATAAATCTTGGTATATAATAATATGTTCATCATCATGTAAATCATTTGGATAATTATTCTTGAAAATACATGTTTTTAATATATATATATATATGGGAGCTATTGATGATTTTTTATTTCGGTTTATAATATTTTAATTTTTAATACTCATTTTTATATTTAAATGTTTTTATAATGATGAACCTAAAGTAATTATGTTTTCAAAAATTTGTGTAAATTGTGGATTATAATAAAAATTAATTTATAATTATTATTTTTAGAATAGAAAATCCATTAATTTAAATGAAATCCATAAAATTTAATTGATTTACGATGAATTTTATTCAATAATTTATTTCATTGATTCTATTATTAAATTTTGAATATATCTTAGTGAATCCACATAACATTCCACGAGATACCATGGGTGAAAATTTGGAAAATGTACAATGTAGTCATCCTATCACCCTCATGCTACTGTAAACCTCCCAATAGGAAGTTGTAAGAACTCCAAATTGTAACTGACTGTACCCCATTCTTCAAATGACCACATGAATCATTTTATCAAATAATTTTATTCGAAATAAAAGAATAGCTTTATTACTGAAATTTTGGGTTTTATTTATTATGTGAAAAAATATGTGGAATTCCACATTAGAGTTTTCAGTAGAATTCCCTAAGAGCCTTCGTTATATGATGAGGCTTTACGAATTATGTGTTTCATTATATATATATATATATGACAATTATTTTAAGGGGTTTTAAAAATAATTAATTATAATATTATATATATATATATATATAATAAAACCAATGAAAAAAAATAAAATATTTTATAAACCTGAATATTAATGTGATTAATCATAATAGTTTGGAATCCAAATAATTTTTAAACCCTAATACGTGCCCCTTATAAGAGTTTTATCACCTCAATCAGACCATGGTTTACATTAATCTAAATGGTGAGATCAAATTAGTGTGATGCACACTGATTTAGATCTATAAAAAAGGGATAGTGACTTTGTTCGCATTATAAATCTTATTTAATCCGAAAATTCTCAAGTTAAATAATTCAAAAATCAGTGTATTGAAAATATCTAAAATCTATCTTTGGAATTATTTAAATGATGATTAAATCCTTGGGAAAAATTCCACTGATAACCCAACACCATAAAGTTGGGGTGGATCAATCCCTTTTGGATAGTGATTCAAATTCATGAGTCAAGATTATATCTATCAACTCTACCTATTTACCATTTTCAATAAAAATAAAAGGGATTATAGAGGTTAAATCCCAGAAATGGAATATAAATCCCTTAAAGTAGTCAATTAAGATATATTCATGATTGACCGCTTCATTAGAAATAACATATCCTAGTGTGAGGTCAATATGATATTTTTTCTTATAGTGTTTAAGATTTTTTACATCCTAGAAACTAAACATCCTATAATTCCCAACAAGACATATCCAAATCTTAATGACACACTAATTAATGTGAGCTAGGTCAAGAACATTCAGAAAATTAGAATGAAATGATATGTTGATTTGGTTTCGTTTTGAGGAAATAATCTCAACACATTATTAAATTTTGTTTGTGATTATTTTCACAAAATAAAGTCTTCTAAAGATATATGTTATACCCTAAAATTCATGAAAAATTATGAGGACGAAGGTACCAATAAATTTTATATTTAAATGTATATTAACATCAATATAATTCATTATAATCCAGTATTGGTGAATTTTTCTAATCTCTATGTTAAATAAAACAATCTAATATCTGTTTAAAAAACAAAAAAACATTCCACGTTGGTGATATTATTACTTATTATTTCACCAATATATAAAGGAATTCATAAATCACTAATTAATAATATTTATGATATTTCCTTGGAAATGTTGAAATACATGCCTCACATCGAAAAGGAATAAAAGTTGAGAAGGGTGGGTATTTATTAATAGAATGATTCAAAGGTAAATATCATGGTTGAAAATACAATATATAACACTTACACACATGTAAATAAGAAACATAAAAAATTAAATAATAATTTTAATCCTTGAAAGAATAATGTATAATAATTTCCTGTGTAAAACCAAGGAATTTTGTGTGGGGATTTAACTAATGAAACAAATTTAAAATTCTCGCAACAAATATGAAGACTAAATAGAGTCTAGATTGAGTCATATCCAATGAAATATGACTTCAATAAATATGGTATGGTGGCTAGATTATGTAGGTATAATGCCTCTATTGAAGGAATATTTTATGTTCTAAAAATTTGATTGTACTACTATCATCATGTTAGTACACCTTGAAAAAAAATCGATCAATGTCACTCAACAAGAGTGGAACTATATTTATCTTCTTGGATGAATTTAACACTTATTAATGTGTTTATGATGCTAGAAACTAAAATTAAAATTTTCCCTATTGTTCCTCTTTGTAATAAAAGATTTTAAATTTCATTTAAGTCTTACCAGGTTATCTCGTATAAGGGATAAATTTTTGTGGGTACTTGGTACTCAATGATGGAATGTACCAATAGTCAATTTATAATATGATTGAATATTCTTCTTATTTCATTGATTCCTCTAATTTATGGATTGATAATTTTATATATCTTAATTACAATTCATTAAATGTAATCAAGATGTTAAAATAAATTAACGATGTAGATTAATTTTATAAATCTAAAACTTGTATAGAATCTAAAATAGGTATGAAACAGTTTAAATTTGTTGAAGAATATTCTGATGTATGAGAATTTGTTAAAATAAATGGTTTATTTACTCATAGAAAAAACTGTATTTTATTAATTTTGTTGATTAGAGAATTAGATATTTACATTTATATCTTCTTATAAAAAAGATTGAATCCATTAATATTATCAATAAATTGTATAATTCTCTAATGTAATCCTCCTTATACACCTCAAAAAATTGATTAATGTAATGGGAAAAAGTTATTTCATATAAATAGTAAATTAAATGATTAATAAATCTATTATAACATTATCTTTTTGTGGATAATATTTATCAGTTCAATTTCATATTCATAATAGTATTTTTTCTATGAAAAAATAATTAACCCCATAGTAATTTTGGAATTTTAATAGTCTAAAAAATTCATATTTCTAATTTTGGGGGTGTTTATATTAATATATAGTTCCTTATCATAAATGAACTAAAATTGGTTCTAGATAAAATAACAATGTTTTTTGGACATATAGAAAATATTAAAGATTATATAATTATGTATTTGGAGGCTATTTTCATTATTTAATCCTATGATGTAGATTTTTGTTTGAAAATATATGATATAAATATGAATTTGTGGAGATTATTCCTCACACCCATATATATTTTTCTCCATATAGTTCAAACACAGTAGTAGAGGATATTGATGGTTACTGATTTGGTGTAAGATAGAGTACTAAATATAATAAGAAAAAAATCATTGTCCAAATTTTATTTCTCCAGATTCCATGATTTTTCAATGTCGAGGGAGATCAAAACAATCTTTTCATGAATAAATATCTTATGGTATTAACTATAGAATATGAACCAAATAAATATAAAAAAGTTATGAATTAAAGATATCTGGAATTTTGTAACAATGAATGTAATTATAAAATATATTCCATTACGAGAAATAATACTTGGGTCATTATGGATTTAAAAATAGATTGAAAATATATATGTTATAAATTTATTATTATAAAAAATATCAATTATAATGGTAACATTCAATATTTCAAATATATATTGGTTTCAAAATTCCTCAAAAAACAAATAAGTGAATGATTATTTTGATACTTATACTCCTATATCTTATATTAATTCAATAAGAATATTATTTCTTAACATCCTTTATAAATATTTATGTCTATAAAATGCATATTATACTGCCTTTTAACATTTTGAGTAAAATTAATATATTTACAGGGAATATCCAGAAGGGTTTTTCTATAATTTAATGATAATAATAAAAGTAAACTAGTTACCTATTTTTATGTCCTCAAACAATATTTGATGTAATGGAAGTTTTGATTTTGTAATCTTACCTATTAGATTTACTCATAATAATTCAGATGAATGTGTTTACTAAAATATTACAAATGAATATGGAGTTTTTGTGTGTCTATATGTGGATGATATGTTAATTTATGAAACCAATATGATTGTTGTAAAGGAGACAAATAAGTGTTCATCCTCCATGTTAAAAAAGAATGATCATTGAATATTTTATAATATTATCTGTATTATTGTTAATAAACATATTATGGGTTAATATTTATGTATGTCTCATTACGGAGAAAAAATGTTAAGAAAATTTAATCATATTTGTTTCAAGTAAACTAATACTCCATTTTTTCAAGTGTTGATATATTTATAAATAGGGGAAGATCTATAGCACAACTAAATTATGTTTGTGAAATAGGTTTCTTAATGTATTCAATTAATATTATATGGTCTGATTTTTATTTTACTATGTAAAATATGTCAATATAAGACTTGTCCTAGCGTGGAATATTGGAAATTTAAAATAAAAATCAGTGGATACTTGATAAAAACTAAGGATTTTTGTTTATACTATAAAGATTGTCCTACTACATTTTTTGGATACAATAATGCATATTGGATTACCAATATTTTTTATAATAAATCCACCCATGGATGGTTACATACTCTTAGAGGATTTGTTGTTTCTTGGGTGAGAAATATTCTAATATGTATTTCACATTAGACCATGGAGTCACATTTTAAATCCTTAGAGGCATGTGGAAAAGAAGTTGAATGGATTATGGATCTGTTGTTGTATACTAGATTGTGGCCTAATATTATTTTACTCATATCAATCAGATATTGTAGTGAAGAAAATTTATTATGTTCATATAGTTTCATGTAAAATTGAAATTCGAGACATATAATTTCGACTCATGATAATGAGAAGCAATTTCTATAATGCGGTACCAAAACAATTTTATATGTGAGATCGTGTGAAAATATATTGGATCCATTGAAAAAATATCTACTGAGAGAGATAATTCCAACAAATAATAATGTGATGGTGTTAAACCACATAGAATAAAACATTTTTGCAATGGAAATAAAATGCTTTCTTTAGGATGATATTAATCATAGTGTTTAATGGGTAAAATAATGCTAAAAAGATAATTTTTTATATTAAAAATTATAGACCCACAATAATTGGTATCATTTTTATTTTGTATGACTAGAGGACAAGTTATAAACACCTAAAATAAATCCGGACTCAATGAGTCATTTGATCTAATAATGGAAAAAGATTTTCTTATTTATACTACATGAACTAAGAAGTGATTCTGATTATTATAGGAGTTAATGTGTTTATTTCTTTGAGATTTAGTGATATTGATATAATAACATGTACCAAAATGGTTTTAAAAATGATATTTTGTATTAAAAGTTCAATATTTGTATGATATAACTAATTTATATTAAAAATTGAAATGTTTAAGGTTTAAAATACATAAAAATATGATAATACATTAATATATTGATACTAATTAAACGATGGTATTTAAATATACATTAATTTTGAAGAAATTTGCACATATAATCTGAATAGTAAGTTTTATGAATAAAATAATGGTACTGTAATTATTTAATCCCTAAAGCTAATAAATAAATGTGGGACCCACAATTTTTTATTGTTTTAATGAGGTTGTAAATAATTTTGATTCCCATATTGGAGTTGGGGGTAGAATTAACAATGCTACACCCATATAAAAAGTGGCTTTGAGAATTGAGTTTTATAGTAAAAAATATACATCCCAAAATTATTTTCAAGTGTATTAAAAATATATTTTTAGTAAAATGTTTATATTTAAATTTTCAAAATTTATATAAAAAACATAAAAATATATAAAAATATAAACAAATAGTTTGTGAAAATGTATAATATTTTGATTAGTAGTAAATTTTTATATTTCTAATTTTCATGAATCCAAATATCCTCCCCTACCATGATTTTTCTCACATCAATCAATCCATGGTATATTTTGATAAAAATGATGAGGTCAAATTACTAAAATTCACACAAATTTTGATCAATAAATAAATAGTGAGTTTTGGTATTTGATAAATCCTCATCGATTCAAAACTTATGTAGTTAAATTTTCCAAGCATCAGTGCTTCAAAAATATGAAAAATAAGAGTTTGGAATTGCTAAAATCATGGTGAAATCCTTGTGGTAAATTTCCACTAAAACCCATATACAAATAGGTGGGTTGGACAAACCCTTTTGGACAATATTTTACATTTACCAATCAATATTCAATGATCTTTTTTTCTTCCTACCCATTTTCAAACATTTTAAAATTTTCATCGACATCAACTTCAACCTACTTTGACTGATAAAACATACAATTCAATATGTTCTGATACATCATGGTCATTTTTTAATGAGAAACACATCAAAATGTTCCAAATAATCACCTTCTTGATGCTTTCTAATATCAACTAGTCAATATTTAAACTTTCCATGTTATTCTAATTGATATGAGAGTAAGATATGTTCCTGGTGGAAAGTATTGATAAAATGTGATTGAAGTTGACTCACAAGTATTGTGTATGAATATTAACAACTGATAAATTGGGAATCACTAACTAAGTTGTGTTATGTATCGAGGAAGACCGAGGCGGAAAGTTGGTTGGCCGATCTATTGAATATAAAAATGTCGGATCAACATGGCTGATAAGATCCTATATAAGAATTAACCATGATGGTGAAGCTTGAAAGGTTATTTAAGATTGATTGCATAAAACTATGAATCAATTTTTTTTTCATCAAATACATATAAGGATTATTGTTCAGATCCAACAAGATTAACTAGGTGTGAGATGCCAATAGAGTCACACCTACACCATGGTTGATTGAATTAGAAGATGGTGACATTTGAAATGGTATGAGTTGTATATGATTTTGATGTGTTGTTTGGATGTTTTTTTACTTTAGGACCAATAAGAAGATATTGGGGGCCTCCAGGATCTTTGAATCACTGACTACACGGACAAAGGGGGATGTAAAGAGTATTTTTGAGGAAATTATTAGATGAATAGAACCATGTCCAACTTAATGTGTTTACCCTAGTTTTCTTATAGTGAAGTATCGATCCCTGTATAGAGTAGCTTAACCAATCTGTATCCATGTAGAATGGAGGTATCATCCTCTGATCACATATTGAAACATCATTTAGTCAGTAAGATGTCGCCATGTTACCACCATGATATCACATCCTTGTACCCATCACTCCCAGCATAGTACATGCATTGGGGAGGAAAAAAATTGGTTCCGTGATACTTATTTAGTTTCATATAAGGATAATTTTCTAGGTTAGTTCACACAAACATTAAATTGACTAGATTGGGTCTCTTGTTTACACTGTTCAAATAAAATTGAATCAAATCAATATATATGAATGAAAATAAGAAATCGTCTAATATTCAAACAAGGAATTAACATACTTTAGCCCATTTTGAATCAATATTAATTGAAGGATCAACACCACACACAATCATGATTTATTAAATCTAATATAATAATAGGAATACAACATATAGTTTTGAAGAAACAATGAATGAATCATCAAAAAGATAAAGATACAAAATGAGAATCATGAATGTAAAAATACAACAGTAGACACATGGGTATTGTTGTCAAGATCCCTTCCATTTTTCATAAAAAAACTCTACTAGATCATTCTTCTTAGAGAAATACTCAATTTGTATTGAATTAAAAAATACATATTTTCATCACTCTAGAGCTCATCTACACATCATTAAAATCCAATTACACCATCTTCAAAACACCACCACAAGCAATACACTAGCAGTGTACAAAAAAGTATAGAAGCGATGGAGATTCACCAATATGAAAAACAAAATCGTCGAATCTATGACACCAAATCCAAAGGATAAACCATACAAAAAGAAAAAATGGTTGATGTGAGGTGAAATTATAGGATATAGGGGTGATCGTTTCCATTTACACCCACTACTCATTGATGCTGTACATCCATCCAAAAGTCACCAGGGATCAAAATTGAAACATAAAGGAAAATCAGACACATGAGCATCAAATATAAATGGGTCACATGGATCACATGGGTAGAATCATTTTTGATAATCAGGAAAACTATTTAGTGAATTTCCATTGTGGATATGAAAAATAACCTGATCCATGGAAAACACAAGAAAGTGGTTTCAATCTCCAAACCCAAAATATCATGTGAATATTAAGTGTCTTAGTCTGAATAACATGTCCATAATTAAATTATTCATATAAAATATATTAAAAATACATTTTTTATGAATTCATATTAAAAAATTTAATTTTATAAATACAAAAATTTATTTAAATATGTAAATAATGAAATGAACCTAATGTCAAAAATATGCACAATTTATAATTAATATTTAAAATGATCTTGCACCTAATTTTGTAGAATGGGAACCAAATTCATTATATATATGAAATATTTGAATTTATATAATATCACTGCATTAGTTAAATTAGCAGTTGGGTTACCATTAGTGTGTTTCTAATTGACACACATGGTTCCTAATTCAATAACAACTCTAATAAAATTTACTCTAATTTCTATATGTTTGGATTCACCATAGAAAACTAAATGATTGGATAAATTTATCCTAGATTGAATATCACTATACACTATAATGTAATAATCATAATGTATGAGTTCAATCTAAAATCCTTAAATCATATTGCTTCATTAATATCCTCAGTTATGTTTATGAGTTATGATGTTTTTTATTTAATGTTCATACATAGCCTATATATATCATTTCTATGAAATAATACCTATACAAGTAGTAAAAAATACCGAGTCAATGATTTCAGAAATAAATATTTCCAGAAGAATTATTATCCAATAATTAATATAGAAGTATCCACAATATTATAATAACCCATAGATAAACCTACAATAAAAGACAGATACTGTAACATACACTTTTTTTCATAATGATGTTGCTTTCAAGGATGTTTAATAAATCTTCTAAGGGTGAATATTTCAAAGGTTAAAATAGTCCTTCTGTAGGTCATACTATAAATGATACTCCCAGCAATATATGAATTGGTAATTTTAAATATAAACTCAATATGAGTAGTAGCAGTAGGGTCCTGACTAAAGGAACATTAAATGTGTTGTCCAAAAGATTTACTTATAGGTTTAAGAGATTTAAATAGGTACATTTTAAGTATATTCATTACATAACTATTCTTTGAGATATATAACATTTTAATTTTTCTATTCCTAATAATTTCTAAACATATAATTTTCTTTTCTTCACCTTAGTCCTTCATTTCAAACTTTTTTTTATTTAACACTAGTAATACGATTTATGATATTGAAAATAATTATCATTTCATTAACATAAAACACTAATTAATGCATGTTATTTTTAATTTAAATAGAATAAACAAAATAATCATATTGTATCATCATGAAATGGTTATTAAGAATAAATGATTAATTATTTATATACCACTTCTTTGAGGAATATTTTAAACAAAATAGTGGCATATTTATCAGGAAAATTTGGTCATATTTTGAATTCATTAGAGGAACCATGAAGATGATTCATGTAAAGTTTCTCATATATGATTCCATGGATGAAACTAGTTTTCCCATCATGTTTTTCAATTTTAATGTCATTAAATGTAAAAATATAAAGTAGTTTTCTAATAGAAGAATCCTTAAGAACTAATGAAACAATACAATAATATATTACTCTTATTTCAGGTAATCCCCTAGAAACTAATAATTAAATAAATTTGATTATTTTATCCACATTTTAATCAAATTATATTTTATAAATCCCCTTACATACAATTAATTTCGTACTCGATGGTTTATTTATGATTGAAAAAATGTGATTTTTATTCAAAGTCTGTATTTTCTAATTCCTTGAAAAGATCCACAATTTTGAAAAATTTTTGATATGTTTTTTCTTATAAGTATTAATATCATTATCTGTGTGATCCTCTGAAACAAGAAAGAAAAAATAATCCTTATCATATTGACTAAACTGGGAAGGATATCTAGGGGCACTCCAAAATCAATCTTGGGTTAAATGATAGTTAGTATTATTGGACACCGGTTAAGCATATTAATCTAAATAAAACTGAGTCTTGAATTAGCTTGGGTCATAGAATGAGGATTAAGTGGAAAAATATAGAGAGTATCCTCAAAATGAGTTAATTTTTTTGTTTTTATACCCTCATCTATTTTGAAGATCATTACTGCCAAATGTGAAAGAATTAGATTTGGGATAACATGACTCATGAAGCATCACATATCTAATAATGATTTAATTTTGGTAACTAAGTATATCTAACCATATATAATAACCATTAAAACCCTCAAGATATCACACAAAGATACATATAAGAGAACAAGTCTTCAGATTATCAGTCTTTCTATGGGAATATACAGTGTAAATGAAGATTCTTTGATGAATATAAGATATATTTATTCCAATGTTCTTCTGTGTTTGTATAATTATTGGAATTATATGGAAATCTATTTAAGAGATAAAATATCATAATGGTATTGTCTTCCTAGAATGATTTACATGGAACCATTCTTGAATGAATGAATTGTAACCATTATAAAATAGTTCTATTTATTCATTATATAAAAACACATTGTTAGAGAATTTCCATAACAGTTTGGTGTCTTATAATATCTTCATATCTAATTCATTGAATAAATTCGATAAATCGGAATTCTATGCGATTATGTATTCTTCTTTTTTAAATCTTCATTCCAACATTATTTTCGAAAAGACATTTCTATGTTTTGAAGTTATAAAAAAGGGAAGATTTATTTTTTAGTACATAAATAGAAACCATTTGTGAGAATTTATATATGAAGGAAAAAAATAGTATCTTAGACCCTGGGAGGTGTTCCTACATAGTCCCCACAAATCTTGATATATGTATTATCTGGGATAGAAAAAATATGAAGCTATACCTATTAAAGGTAAATCTATTAGCCTTATCCATTACAAACTATTCAAAAAAGGGATGATTTTTTTGTGATATTCATCCAACAAACATGGTTTTTATGTTATTCTAGACCCATGGATACATTAGGATACCTGATTAATACCCTATTGTACACCCTATTTGATCCATGATTCTAATTAAAACCATGTTATTATTAAGGTTATAAACCCACCAATATTAGGTAATGTGATGATGGAGAGGTCATCTAATTTTATTATAATAGTCCTTTTACCCTCTACATTTCACATCATATTTCTATTTAAGAGAACATATCCAATTATTATTTTTATAAATTATAGGATTTACTCACTTAAATGACTCATATTGAATGATCAACTTCAGTCTACGTCAAATTCATGGTTAAGGGAATGGCTGGAATCATTTAACACTTTAGTTGTGTCATAATGGGAAACCATAAATTGGGACTAGTGAGTGGGTTGTTTGATCTCAAGATCATCTTTGAGATTCTTATAATAGACCTTAGTTTTCTCTATCATTCTAAAGTGGAGGAAGATGATTTATATTTCCCAATAATTAGACATAATATTGGGTTATTTATTATTTTAGACATTATCTTTACTAAACTATTTACTTTTATCCTCGACTATGATCCACCTCTGTTAAAAATACTCTATACCATTTTTTAAAATTTAGTTCTATAATGTAGTTACATAGAGTGAAGGGAATTGTAATGTCCTGGACCTCTCTAGTCTATTACATTGTGAATATGTGGTGTTGGAGGTGTTCTTGGTGGTCACGGTGACTTATCCTTAACACTTTTCCAAATTTCCAGTTCAGTAAACAGTTCTATCAGTGAGGTTTTGTGATGAGTTCTATCGGTGAGGTTTGTGAACAGTTCTATCGGCGAGGTTTGTGAACAGTTCCATCGGTGAGTTTTTGTGAACAGTTCTATCGGTGAGGTTTTGTGAACAGTTCTATCGGTGAGGTTTTGGGAACAGTTCTATGGGTGAGGTTTTGTGAACAGTTCTATCAGTGAGGTTTTGCGAACAGTTCTATCGGTGAGGTTTTTGAACAGTTCTATCGGTGAGGTTATTTGAACAGTTCTATTAGTGATGTATTATGAACAATTCTATTGGTGAGGTTTTGTGAATAGTTCTATCAGTGAGGTTTTGGGAATAGTTCTATCAGTGAGGTTTGTGAAATGTTCTATTGATGAGCTTTTGTTAATAGTTCTATTGGTGAGGTTTTGTGAACAGTTCTATCAGTGAGCTTTTGTGAACAGTTCTATCGGTGAGGTTTTGTGAGCAGTTCTATCGGTGAGGTTTTTTGAACAGTTATATCGGTGAGGTTTTGTGAACAGTTATATAGGTGAGGTTTTTGAACAGTTTCATCGATGATGTTTTGTGAAAAGCACTATCACTAAGGTTTTGTGAACAGCTCTAATGGTGGACTGGAACTGTGTTTCCAGAACACTAGGTGAATCAGTAACCCATAATAGTGAGGTCTATTGGTAACCTTTAACTATGAGGTCTATCTGTAACATCTAATGGTGAGGTGTATCAGTAACCTCTAACAGTGAGGTCTATTGGTAACCTCTAACGGTGAGGTCTATCAGTAACCTCTAACGGTGAGGTCTAATGGTGACAATTTCGTTCCATTTCCAAATTTTGAGTATGTGAACAGGGTTTCCAGCTTCTTCAGTTTAACCCCTTTGTTGTAAAATACATTTAAAGCCTTACTATAAAGAATCTTAAGGCCAATTCAAATGCCATTAATCCGATATTAATTATTCCTATGGCTCAGGATGTTTTTATTTGGTCAAACCGTGTGGGTTAATGTGATCCGCTTTTAATGGAGAACTAAGTGTATCATAAACCGTCACCCCATTAAATCATTAAAAATGGATGAGATATCATTCTACCTTGTTCTTCCTCTTTGTTATTGGCTATGAGATTCTAGAACCTTTCTATCCATCGCGTAGGAGTTTCACAATCAAACATTACTCCTAGGATTTGTTCGGCTCTGTTTTGATGCAACCAAGATGTATCGATCAATCTTCGATATAAGTTATGTTGTTTCATCGTTATTTTGGGGTTCAACTTCTCTTGTTCTCCATTCCATTTTATAGAATGTAATCTCTTTGATTCTAATGGGTTTTTCTTGGGGTTTGGTTGGTGCTGTCGTACCGTGGCATCCTCCGGTGGATGTAGTTGTCACGAGGGGAGGATTGTGACCCGTTGTTTGGATAAAGAACATTAATAATTGTTGAGGTAGGGGATTCGTTTCTTCTCTTTTATTTTATGTGCAACTGCATCGTTAGAATGCTTCATCCGAGTGGATCCCAATGTAATTTAAATAATAAATATTTTATCTAGATTAATAAATTTATATCTATCGTATGTTATTTCACCTTGTTTTCCAATATAGTTTGGTATCTATGATTTCTTGTTTTTTCGTTTTTTCTTTATAGAAATCGGTAATGAACGTAAACCTGGATTAATGGATAAGGATTGGCTAACGATAAATAGGCATGAAAATGTATCTGGTTCTCATTTTGATTTGATGTTAATCAAATTAATGCGGTAGGAATGTATATTTATTTGTGATACCTTACTGATTAGGATTCCTGAGTTTTGGAACCTACATTAAATAAAATTGTTAAATATAGGTGGATTAAAGAACAAGATGTTTGATAATTTCTAAATGGGTTCTGAGTTACACTCATGATTGATAAATGGCATAGAGCCCATTGATGTGATTTTTTCCCTGCTGCTTGTGTTGTAATGTGAGCCTGGATGGCTATTGTGATATGTGTAGGCATGGAGACTTTTGCTTGTGGCAGTAGATGACACTTGGAGTTGCAAGATGCATCTATTTATGCATGTGGGTGTCAGGGAGGACACCAGAGATATTTGAATGGAATGATTGTGATTGTTGGATGCTTGCTGGTTCATTGGTTTCTTATCTCCTTTACTTTTCCCCACTGCTCAAGGAAGCATGTCTTACATGTAATTCTTCTCAAAGAGGTGAAGACGCGCGTGGTATGCCATTTGATTTCCGTTTTTATATTCTCAAGGAAGGATGGGTCTAAGCTCTTGTTATACCCTGAAAAGACTCAATGAGTAGTACAACTACTCACCGTGTTGACCACCTTTGTCTTTAGTAGCATATAAAGCTTTTCTAGAATGCCTGGGAATATGTGAAAGTAATTCTGTAATGAATAATCGAATAAATGGTGTTTACTCTTGGGGTTAGAGTTGCTGGAACACAATGACAATGTTGTAATTTGGAACATAATGTGGATATTGGGTGTGATTCTTATGATGTTTAATGTTAAATTGTTCATGGTTAATTAATGTTTAATGGATTAGTTAACGTACAATGAACTGATAAAAAGGGAATGATGTAATCTAATAAATCTATTCCAATGGTTGTGTGCTTATAGGATACCTATTCTTAGAAGTAACATCCCGGAGTCTGAGAGATGTTAGCTGCGGTTGTGTCTAAGACTAGGTAATGCCCATAGTGTGGTGATGAGATATAATATATTCTATACTTTTTATGTCTCTACATGCTACTCCACCCTATCAGTTAGGTCAACTGACACATTGGGGATTCTTATCCTTGGGGGTGTTTTCCCCAACATTCTGGTGGGTGGACGAATGGATGGCTTCCCCCTTTGGCCTCTCTCTCTTCTATTGGTAGATACTTGTGCCAAAAGGAAAAATGGCTAGTTTCCCCATATATGTGTGTAGATGGATGTAATGGATTGTGGTTATTTCACACACATATATTCCGGATATAGTAACCTATGGACTACTATAGGTGTAACGTGTATAGGCTATGATGGCTTCAGGATCCATACTTAGTGTGTTGGTTGTAATGGATTGAGGTATAATACCTGATGTATGATATATGTGATGCGGGATATGGTGGCTCCCAGAACATACCTGGTAACTGTTGGTTCTGAGAATGGTGTGGTGCTTCGCCCAGGTGTCTTCCGGCAAACCTTCGTGGTGCATGAGGAGCAAATTCTGGTGCTTCACCTAGGTGTCTGTGAAAAAGACTTTTTGAAGAGAGATGCTTCAGACGTGCGACATTGGGGAAAAGCAGAAAACCAGTGGTGAAGTTGTAGGGGGTACCCTTGATATTCTTTACTATGTGATATATTCATGTATGCATTACTTGGTGAGAGTGTCCCTCGTGAGGTTGAAAACTTAGTATAAATGTTTAGGTGAAGAGTTAGTTTCACATGTTGTTAACTGTGCTTTAGTATGGTTTATTTACTTTTTCATGAGAGGCATTGGGGAGGATCCTACTGAGTATACTTTTATACTCACCCTATGTATATATAAACAGTTTTTCAGGCCACTTTGACCATGTTGGAGATCAAGCTGGTTTCTAATACCTTGGAGTTGTAGGAGCTGTTCGGGATTGTGATTGCTACTGTTTTACATTCAATTGTGTACTTGTAGTTTTTCCCTTTGAGTTGTAGTAAATTTTCATGACATTTCATATTCTTACTTTGATTTCTTATATATTCTAGTTCTGATTCGGAGTTTATTGGTGTCTATCTTATCTCTCTCTTCTGCATGTTTTATCTTAAGGGGTTATGCCTCCCATTTGTGTGTATATTATACCCTTGGTGCTAGTCGCCAACCCGGGGAATACTGGCAGCGAGAATTGGGGGTCAATATCTCCCTTATAACATTGCCAGCCCAGGATGGGTACACATTGTGGGGAGGGGGTCGTGGCAGAGTATTATCAGAGGTATGATTGAGGGATAGGATAGAGTATGGAGTTTGGCACAGGTGAGGCTGCATGGTTTTGTAGGGAAACAGTGTCATTCATGTTTAGCAAGTTAGGTAAACAATGCAGACCGGATGAGACATAGGTGTTTAGGGCCCCCCTATGACCAAATGTACGAACCTTTATGTTTACAATGGAAACAAAACAAGGTATTACTTGTTTCAGGGTAGAGACCTAGGAAAGGATCATGAATCATTCTTCTTGTGCCTTTGTTTGAATGGGTAGACCTTGGAATAGTTTAACCTAAAACGAAAGAATGAAAACAGTAAATAAATTAACGCTGAGTCTTCCATATACTAGGTTTAGGAGCTCTAACAGTTTTTTATTTTATAGGTATGGCTCCAGGTCAACGTCTTTGTCAGGTTTGCGCAGAAAATGTCCAGCATGAAGTTCCAGCATTGCGCCATAGGGTAGAGGTTGACGACGACGACACATAGAGGAAGACACATTGAGAGTTTAAGCACCAGAGTCTGCAGAATTATGAGGGCAATGTTTCAGAAGCAGTCACCGAAGACTGGTTAGAGGAGTTTGGGATCTTCTTCAGTTAGATTCGTTCTCATAAGGAGCACTTGGTGTCCTTGGTTGTGACAATTTTCCGTGGACCTGTGAGGAGCTGGTGGTTCTTGTTCCTCGGTGATCATGAGGAGTTAGTGATCTCATGGGAGGAGTTTTGAGACAGGTTTAGAATCGAGTTTCCTTCTTTGAATGTGAAGGCGTCTAGTTGCCAGGAGCTTCTTACCCTTAGACAAGAGAGCTCGAGTGTTCAAGAGTTTGGAATCCATTTCATGAACCTTTTACATTTTGCTTTAGACCTACTACTATATGAGAGGGCCAGAGCGAGGCATTTTAAGGAGGCTTTAGGTCTAGATATCCAGCACCTGGTCACCCATTAATGCTGAAGACATATCTTGAGGTTTTGGCGAGGGAAGAGGTTGTCGAGAGGACTTTGTCCAGGACAAGATCATCATGAGAGGGGAATTAACATGATTCCACACAATGAAGAGCTGTAGTTTAGGGTTCTTAGTTTTCAGGGAAGATGAGTTTCTGTTCACCCGAGGGAAGTTCCTAGCACATCATATATCGTTTCAATAGAGGTAGCAACTCTTATGCATATGCCATGGGATCAGGAGATTGTTTTTCTTGTGGTTGTCATGGTTGTCAATAGCAGGAGTGACTGACCTTTCCGAGTGGCCATCGTAAGCCAGAAAATACTCTCTAGGATCTCCCGTTGAGGCAGTCCAATTCGAGGCAGCAGCTGCCAGTTGCACCAGATTTATATCCACATAGGTAGATGGGGTGGGCAGAGGACAACCCCATGATGCTTCTCGTCCTCAGATAGTAGAGCACGACCATGGTGATGATCGTCATCAGGGTCAATGAGGCCATGGAGGAGGTCATGGTCAGTTTCATGCTATAGCGTTGCCAGCTCAAGGTGAGCCAGACGTCGTTTGAGGTACCCTTTTCCTGTTTTCTACCGTGGTGTATGACTTTTTTGAATCATGAGTGACACACAAATTCATATCACGTACCCTTTTCCATGCTTCGGGACTTGAGGTAGAGAGGCTTCCAGTGCCATTGGCATTGACTATGCCGGTTGGAGTTCGACCCGACTTGTTTGAAGTATATAGAGATTGTGAGCTAGTGTTGGGGTAGCACCGCTCTTGGGGAGATTTCCTATGTTTATGAATACAACCATATGATTTCATCCTCAGCATGGATTGGTTGTATTTGGTGCAGGCTATCGTGGATTGCTTCGGGAAGAAGGTCATCTTCATCGGTGCAGATGGAGAGAAGGTGGTGATTCTTGGGGAGCAAGATCCTCAGATGGGTCATAGGCGCGTTCCTTCCTTGTCATCCATGATGACTGAGATGATGTTGAGCTCATAATATGTTCAGCAGCTGGCGTTTCCTAGGGTCGTTTTAGAGTAACCTTATGTATTTCTAGAAGAGGTTGTAACATTACCCCCTCAACGAGAGATCAAGTGTGGGATCGGGCTACAGCCAGTAGCGTCTCCTATCTCTGTGAATCTATATAGGATGGACCGTTATGAGTTATTAGAGCTATGTATACAGCTTTATTGTCTATTACAGTGTGGTTTTGTTTGGCCAGTTGTATCACCGTGGGGTGCACCGGTTTTGTTCGTGAAGAAGGCTGACTGCAGTTTGTGGTTGTGTGTCGATTATCGTCTCTTAAACAAAGTGAAAATAAAGAATCTCTATCCTATTTTATGGATTGATGATTTATTTGATCTACTTAATGGTGAAAGTTGGTTCTCAAAGATTGACTTGCAGTCAGGATATAATTAGATGCGTGTAAGGGATGAGGATATCTCAAAGACTACATTCTGTTGTCATCATGGGCACTATGAGTTCGTTGTAATGCAGATCGGTGGGACGAATGCTCATGCTGTGTTCATGGGATTGATGAATGCTGTGTTCCGTGAGTTATTAGAGACGTTTGTGGTAGTATTCATCGACGACATCCTTCTATACTCAACATCTTAAGTGGAATATGCAGAGCATCTACGAGCCGTTTTGGGATTTCTTCATCAACATCAGCTGTTTGGGAGGAGGTCAAAGTGCGAGTTTTGGGCTTGAGAAGTCCGTTTATTGGGGAATGTTGTGTCCCAGCTGGGAGTATCTGTAGATCCCTCGTTGAAAGAAGCAGTTGTGTCTTGGGAAGCCCCCGAGAAAGTTTCAGAGGTGAAAAGTTTCCTTGGGTTTGCAGGATACTGCAGGAGGTTCGTAGCCATTTTCTCACAAGTTGTGACTCCTCTGACAGAATTGACTAGAAAGGATCAGGCATTCATATGGACTGATCAGTGTCAGGCATCTTTTGAGTATCTATAGGAGAATTTAGTAAGTAATCCAATTATTTTTCTTCCAGCTGATGGAGTTCAGTTTGATGTTTTTTGCGATGCTTCACATATAGGGTTAGGATGTGTCCTCATACAGTAGAGGTATGTTGTTTCTTATGGGTCTCAGTTGTTACGTCCCCATGAATGTAACTATTCCACTCACAATCTTGTGTTGGAATCTTTGGTGTTTTCTCTAATGTTGGGGAGACATTACCTCATTGGTGAGCTCTTTGTGGTTTTCACCGATCATAATTGTTTAAGGAATGTTCTCTCTCAGTTGTAATTGAACTTGCGATAGCATATGTGGATGGACGTCTGGAAGGAATATGACTTTGAAATATCATATACACCTGGAAAAGGGAATGTTCTAGCTGATGCGCTGAGCCAAAAGTCATGTAGTGATGCTGTGCGTGAATCCTGTGATTCTTGAAGAGTAATGGAAGAGTTGTCATCATTATATCATGATATGTGAGATGTGGGTGGTAGAGGTTTTCTTTTTCAGATGACCGTACAGTAGTCCCTGATGAAAAAGGTGTAAGAGTCTTAGTTAGGAGATCATGAGGTGGAGGTCTGGAGAGACGGTGTGGTTTGTGGTGAGGCCCCTGATGGTTGGTCAATGGATGTACAACACCGAGTGTTGTACCAAGGAAGTCTTTTTGTTCCCTTGACGATGCATGAGATGGTTCTCAAAGAGTTCCATAGTTCACCTTTAGTAGTACATCCAGGTGTGACAATGATGTACCGATCCTTGAGGATTCAGTTTTGGTTTCCTGGACTGAGGTGTGCGGTTGTAGTGTTTGTGTCTCGATGTTTAGTTTTCCAGACGGTGAAGGCCAAACACCGTGTTCCTAGTAATCTTTTCTAGCCATTATTGTTTCCTCAGTGGAAGTGGGAGGACATCTCGATGGGCTTTGTTATAGGTTTACCTCGAGCTACGGGAGGACATGATGCTATTTGGGTGGTAGTGGATCGTTTAAAAATATCATCCCAACTCATAGCAATCAAGGAGTCAAGCTCAGATGAATTTGTGTCGAGGCATTATCTAGAAGGGGTGGTGAGACTTCATGGAGTCCCTAGGATGATAAATTTTGATCGAGATCCTTGTTTTACCTCCAAGGTGTGGAGAGGTCTCCAACATGCTTTTGGTTCTCAACTATGACATAGTACTACTTTTCATCCTCAAACTGATGGTCAGATAGAGCGAACCATCCAGACTCTTGAAGAAATGTTCGGCTCTTGTGTTCGTGATTTAGGAGGTTCATGGATGAGGCACTTACCCCTGGTGGAGTTCGCTTACAATAATTGTTTTCACTCAGCCATCGGTATGGCGCCGTCTAAATCCTTACATGGTCGTCCATGCCGTTCTCCATTATGCTGGACTGGGGTCGGTGATTTGGTAATTCTCGGACCCGAACTAGTGCATAATACAACAGAGATGGTTCAGGTGATCTGTGAGAAGATGAAGACAACACAAGATCGTCAGAAATCATACGTCGATCAAAGATAGAAACCCATAGAGTTTAATGTTGGGGATCATGTGTTTCTGAAGGTGACTCCCTGTCATGGGCAGCGATGGTTTGGTCATGGAAGTAAGATTTATCCCCAGTTTGTGGGGCCTTTCGAGCTGATATCTCGTGTTGGAGTTGTGGTGTATCGATTAGCACTTCCCCCCACAGATGAGTCGGATACATGAAGTTTTCCATGTATCACAGCTCCATTGTGATCTTCATGATGACTCTCATGTATCAATTGGGTAGATATCAATGTTGATAATGATGCAACCTTCAAGGAGCGACCTGTGGAGATCCAATACTCCAAGGATAAGGTGTTGCGTGGTCATTCTATCCACTTAGTTTGTGTCTTGTGGCGACACAATGTCATGGAGGAGAGTACCTGGGAGCATGAGTCACAGATACGTGCATAGTACCCAGAGTTGTTTAATGTTTTACTCTTCTCATGTAATGATGATTCCTTCATGGTTAGACCTTTCATGTTTTATTTATGAACTTCTTTTTTTCCTTTTTTGGCTTGCTCTCTTTTGAGAGGTATCTCGATGGGTGGCTGTTAGGACCCCGTTTCATTTTTTTCTCTCATTAGGTTGGTTTTGAATTCTCGAGGAAAGGAATGTTCTAAGAGGTATCTGATGTAATGGCTCGTACATCTCTGGTCTATTACATTGTGATAATTTGTCTTGGAGGTGTTCTGGGAGGTTAATGTGACTTATCCCCAACACTTTTCCAAATTTCAAATTCTATGAAAAGTTTCATCGGTGATGTTTTGTGAACTGTTCTATCGGTGATGTTTGTGAACAGTTCTATCAGTGAGGTTTTGTGAAAAGTTCTATCGGTGTGATTTTTGTAACAGTTCGATTGATGAGGTTTTGTGAATAGTTCGGTCAGTGAGGTTTTTTGAACAGTTTTATCAGTGAGGTTTGTGAACAGTTCTATCGGTGAGGTTTTGTGAACAGTTTTATCCACGAGGTTTTGTGAACAGTTCTATCGGTGAGGTTTTGTGAACAATCCTATTATTGAGGTTTTGTGGACAGTCCTATCTATGAGGTTTTGTTAACAGTTCTATCAGTGAGGTTTTGTGAATAGTTCTATCAGTGAGGTTTTCTGAACAGTTCTATCAGTGAGGTTTTGTGAACAGTTCAATCTGTGAGGTTCTTTGAACAGTTCTATCAGTGAGGTTTGTGAACAGTTCTATCAGTGAGGTTTTTTGAATAGTTCAATCGGTGAGGTTTTGTGAGCAGTTCTATAGGTGAGGTTTTGTGAATAGTTCTATCGGTTAGGTTTTGTGAACAGTTCCATCGGTGAGGGATTTGAACACTTCTATCGGTGAGGTTTTGTGAACAATTCTATTGGTGAGGTTTTTTGAAGAGTTCTATCAGTGAGGTTTTGTGAATAGTTCTATCATTGAGGTTTTGTGAACAGTTCTATCAGTGAGTGTTGTGAATAGTTATATCGGTGAGGTATTGTGAACAGTTCTATTGGTGAGGTTTTGTGAACAGTTCTAACTGTGGACTTGAATAGTGTTTCCAGAATAGTAGGTGTATCAGTAACCTCTAACGGTGAGGTCTATTGGTAACTGCTAATGGTGAGGTCTATCGGTAACCTCTAACGGTGAGGTGTATCGGTAACCTCTAATGGTGAGGTCTATCGGTAACATCTAATGGTGAGGTCTATCCGTAACCTCTAACGGTGAGGTCAAATGGTGACATTTTCTTTCCTTTTCAAAATTTTGAGTTTGTGAACAATGTTTACATCTTCCTACAATTTCGCCCCTTTGACATAAAATACATTTAAAGCCTTATTTTAAGGACTCTTAAGGTAGATTCAAATGCCATAAATCCTATATTAATTATTCCTATATCTCAGGATGTTTTTACATGGTCAAAACAAGTGGGTTACTGTGACCATCTTTTAATGGGGAATTATTCTTATCTCAAACCATTGCACCATTAAATCTTCAAAAAGAGACAAGATATCATTCTCCCTTGTTCTTCCTCTTTTTTATCGGCTATGATATGCTAGAACCTTTCAATCATTCCCGTATGAGTTTCACAATCAAACATTACTCCTAGGATTGGTTCTGATCTATTTTGATGCAACCAATCTGTATCGATCAATCTTCGATATATGGTATGTTGTATCATCATTATTATTCATTTCAACTTCTCTTTTTCTACGTTCTATATTATAGAATGAAATCTACATGCTTCTAATGGGTTTTTTCTCAGGGTTTATTTGGTCTTGTCATACTGTGACATCCTCCGGTGGATGCAGTTGTCACGAGAGGAGTATTGCGACTCGTTGTGTGGATAAAGAACCTCACGAATTGCTGAGGTAGGGGATTCATTGCTTCTCTTTTATTTTACAGGCGATCGTGTTGTTAGCATGCTTCATCCTAGAGAATCACAATGGAATTGACATAATAAATATTTTAACTAGTTAAGTAAATTGATATCTATCGTATGTTATTGCCTATTCTTTTTCTAGATAGTGTGATTCCTATGCTTTCCTGTTTAGTTGTATTTTGTTGATGGAAATCAGTAAAGAACGTAATCCAGGATTAATTTATAAGTGTTGGATAAAGATAAAGAGGCATAAAAATGAATTTGGTTCTTATTGTGATTTGATGTTAATAAAAATAGTGTAGTAAGAATGTTTATTTATTTATGATAACATAATGATTAGGTTTCTCAAATTTTGGAACATACGTTTAATAAATCTATTAATTAAACATGGATTAAAGAACTAATTGTTTGATAATTTATAAAAGGCTTCTGAGTTAACCTCTTGATTGTTAATAGGCCTAGATCCCATTGATAAGATGTTTTTTCCCTGCTTCTTGTTCTGTAATGTGATCTTTGATGGCTGTTGTGATATTTGGAGGGATGGAGACTTTTGTGTGTGGAAGAAGATGGTGCCTAGAGTAGCGAGATGCATCAGTTTATGAATGTGGGTTTCAGAGAGGACACCATGGATGATTGAATGGAATGGATGTGATTAGTTGGTCTTGCTTACCCTTCTTCCGAAAGAAGTGAAGTCATACGGGGTTTTCCATGTGCATTATGTGTTTATCTTCTCAAAGGAGGATGGGTCTAGGCTCTTGCTATTGGCAGAAATGACTCGATAAGTAGTACAACTACTCACCATGTTGAGCCCCTTTGTTTTTAGTAGCATAGAATGATTTTCTAGAATGCCTGGTAATATGGGAATGTAATTCTGTAATGAATAATTGAATAAATGGTGTTAACTCATGGGGTTGGAGTTTATAGAACACAATGACAAGGTTGTAATTTTGATGGTACATTGGATATTGGGTGTGAGTCGAATGAAGTTTAATGTTAAATTGGTCATGGTTAATTAATGATTAATGAATTAATTAATGTACAGTGTAATTGATAAAAAGGGAATGAAGTAATCGAATAAATCCCTTCATATGGTTGTGTTCTTATAGGATACCTAGTCTTAGAAGTAGCTGCCCAGAGTCTGAGAGACGATAGCTACAGTTCTTTCTAATACTAGGTCATACCCATAGTGTGGTTGTGAGATATAATGTATTCTCTAATTTTTATGTTTCTATACGCTACTTCACTCTGTCAGTAAGGGAAATTGACACCCTGGGGATTCTGATCCTTGGTGGGGGGGGGGTGTTTTCCCGCACATTCTAGTTGGAGGACGAATGGCTGACTACCCCCTTTGGCCCTGCTCTCTTCTCTTGGTACATACTTGTTCCAATAAGAACAACGGATAGTTTCCCCGTGTATGTGTGTAGAGGGATGTAATGGAATGTGGTTATTTCACACATATATATTCTGGATATAGTATCCTATGGACTATTGTAGGTGTAACGTGTATAGTTTGTGATGGCTTGAGGATCCTTACTCGGTGTATGAGAAGTAATGGCTTGAGGTATAATACATGAAGTATGATACACGTTATGCGGTCTGTAGTGGATCCCAGAACATACCTGGTTACCTTGGTATGTGAGGATGGTGTGGTGATTCACCCAGGTGTCTGACGACAAACCTTTGTATTGAACAAAGTGCAGATTTTGATGCTTCGCCCAAGTGTCTGTAGGAATGCCTTTTTGCAGAGATATTCTTAGGATGTTCATCATTGGGGAAAAGCAACAAACTAGTGGGGAAGTTGAAGTGGGGTACCCTTGATATTCTTCACAATATTCTATATTCTTTTATGCGTTACTTAGTGAGAGTGGCCATGGTGAGGTTGAAAACATAGTATACCTGTTTAGGTGACATGTTAGTTTCACTTGTTGTTTACTGTGCTTTAGTATGCTTTCATTACTTTTGCACGAGAGGCTTTGGGGAGGATCATACTGAGTATACTTTAATAATCACCCTATGTATATATAATCTATTTTTTAGGTCACATGATGCAGGTTTGAGATCAAGCTAGTTTCTACTACCTTGGGGTTGTAGGAACTGTTAAGGATTGTGGTTGCTATTATTTTACTTTTATTTGGGTACTTGTAGTTTTTCTCTTCCAGCTGTAGTACTTTTTTATGAAATTTCATATGTGTACTTGGGTTTATTTTATATTCTATTTTTTATTCAGAGTTTATTGGTGTCTATATTATCTCTCTGTTCCTCATGTGTTCTCTTAGAGCGTAATTCCTCCCATTTGTGTGTATACTATACCCTCGGTGCTAGTCGCCAACCCGGGTCCTACTAGATGTGGGACTCGGGGGTCATTATCTCCCTTCTCACATTGACGGCCAAGGAGGGGTACACTCTATTTGGAAGGGGTCATGACAGGAATACATAACCAATTATAGGGATAAGGTGTCAATTGTATACAACCTAGTTTCTCTAAAAAATTATAGGCATTATGTAATGAAATTCAAATGACCATTTTGTGACTTTCATCAACAAGAGTCACATTTACATTTTCACGATCTATTATCACTTTATTAAATTCATATAATTGGTAATTAATTGAAATTTTAGATTTCATTTTAAATGTAACAAATTGGTGTTTCATGTAACCCCAACCAACTAGATATGTTTTCATTAATAATTTATACTTAATCCATATACCAGTAGTCATATATTCAAAAGAAACTTTTTTAAAGACATTTTCATATAATGAAATATGTAGAGAACTATATGACTCAAAAATAACATCAGGAGACACATATTTATAATAAGTATAAGTATGACTAGTTTTAGATACAGTTAAAATTAGTTTCTTAGGTATGAATAGGGAATCAATTAATCCTTGATTAGTGATAATGGATCTCATATAAATCCTCCATAAATTCAATTTATTTTCACTATCAATTTTTTTTATTTCAAACCTAGTTGACATATTTTTTAACCAAAATATTAGATACTAGGTTGATATAGAGGACAATAATAATCTATCCTTTTGACCTAGATTATTCACATTGGCAGAGAAAAATTATTACGGCAAATTATTACGTCACCATGCCGTAGTAATATTTATTGCCTTTTTGGTGACCATTTATGTTAACCTATTCCGCCTTTTATAAATGGTGTGGTAGCCAAAATAATTTGTTATCTGGTCGTATTTCATGGATTCATTAAGAGTAATATAGGGTTTAAATAATTTTATATTTATCATGCATTGAGGAGATAATAGAGCCATAGTTAATAAAATACTATGTAGTATAAATTTTTGATTCTTTAAGGCTATAAATAATATGTTAAAATAAAATATTAAACAATCATCCTATGGATTTGATGACTCATTGAAATGTAGATACTACAAATATTTATTTCAATATTTAATGTGAAATAGTTTCTTTAATAATTGAGAATAATATTCATGATATTAATGAGAATGTATTATTTAGGTATTGAATAAGTAGTTGTTGAAAAAATGATACCTAACATACATTGTGTGAGAAATTTGTGAGAGATTTATGCATCACAGTATCAAGGGAAGATAAGTAGTTGAATCATGGATCCTTTATTTTATTACTTAACTAAGTATTTGATGAAATTTAGAATACCCATATCACTAAATATTTGTTAGGATTTTTAAGATGAACATAACTATTGTGAGTAAAAATTGATGATCTTGAATAATAAGTACATGTATATGATTATTGATTCAGTTTGTTAGTGAAGGGATACATATTTAACTATGGGACCATAATGAGTATTGAATATGGAATGGTATTAATTTGACTGGATTAAAGAAGAAGAAGAAGCTTGTGATTGGTGTGTCAAACCATTTATTCGACCCTTTTGATTGGGATATCTGTCCAATAAATATAGAATTCAAATTTTGATGTCTAGTTAGTTGTTGAATAATGGTAACTGTCGTTTCTGACCAGATATATTTAACATACATGGAAATAAATATATTTTTATTCAGAACATTAATATATCATGTTTCATCAACTCTCTTATTATCAATGAAAATGATTTGTGGCTATGCAATAGTATTTAGAGGAATAATAACATAAACGAGTTCAAGAGTTTGAATTTATAAGAATAATACGTTCTAAAATAAATAAACATATTTCTCCCTTCATTTTCATATGACCTATAGAACATCAAAAATCCCTCATAATATTTTATTTTAATTAATATAATATCTATGCAATGGAAAATGTGGTTGTATGGTTTCAATGGGAAACGATTGAAAAGGTGAATCGAGTAGATATGTTGTGGAACCATTGGAATTGCAAGTGATGATGGCGATTTCTCATGGAATACATTTGAAATAAAAGTGGATCCAATCGACATACAAACATATAAACAATAGGATTCCATGAATAATGGGATTGAAAAATAGTATCCATAGCTCTTTGAAAAAGGTTTCATTAGACATAGTTCCATACCATGCACTAGCCTAATAAATTGAGTAAAGAAGAAAGTCATAGGATGGAGAATTTTTAAAGATTACCAAGCATTAAATATTTTTGTGATGTTGGAAAAATACCTATTTCTAGAAATAGAAGAACTGATGGATGAGTTTCAGAGATAGGAATACCTCACAAATGATGATTTGAAATCATTTTTCTACCAGGAATAGAAAAAAGGGGAATATATCGATAAGACTAGATTCAAAACCAACAAGGTGTATTATGAAATAAATATATTTCTTTAAGATTCATCAATTCACCTATGAAATTCCAAGATACATTGGATAAGATATTTTATGCTCCACAAAAGAAGTCGGTTTTTGTGTTCTTAAATGATATGTTATTATACAGTAACGATAGGATTGAAAACCTAGAGAGTGTGTGAGAAATTAAAAAATGATGTAAATAATGCAATATTATCAAATAATAGAAAATTTTCTCCTTGAAGGAGATATTTATAGTATTTTGGGATTATAATTTGAGGAGAAGTCATTGTGGTGGATCCTAAATAAAAAGAGGTGTTTAAATTGTGATGTCAGCCATGAAATGCGAATAATGCGAGGGGGTTTTAGGGATAATTGTTTGATTTAAATTTTTCTCAAGGATTATATAAATATTTTAAGACCATTTGAGGTATTGAAACACAATGAATCGTTTGAATTGATACATGAAACTCCAAAATCATTTCGAATACATAATAATAACATAAACACTCCACCCTTTTTATACACATCGATGTTTTTCAAAGGTTTATAAGTGGATAGTGAGACACCTGTTTTGGGAATTGGAGTTTAATTAATAAAACATTTCAGGTATTATACCTATTTAATTATGTATTTATTTGAAACAAAGATTGAAAATTTTTTATATGATAATGAGTTTGTGGATTTAGTGCTAGGAATCCATCACTGGAAACAATATTTGATGGGATGAAGGATTGAGGTGTATATAAATCATTAGAACCTCATTAATTTTCTTTTTTTATGTGTAGAATAAATTTATCATTATATTTATCAAGCTATTATATTTTGATAATATTTTATACTATTTTCTAATATGAAGAAATTGAATAGTTTCACTGATGTTCTATAAAGAGTGGTGTAGGGAGGATATTATTTTTAATTACAAAATTTAAAACCCAATTTGAAGGATATTTATGTTTTGAAAGAATATTTAATGAAAAATGTTATTATAAATGAAATTATATATGTGTTACTATGAGTTCATGCCACAAAACTAGGTTACTACTTGTAAATGATATTGTTGTTATTTATGAACTGATTTGACTCTCCAAAAAAATTTAATTTTAAATATATTAATGTTTTTTGGAGAGCTGTATCCTAATATTTGAATGAATTCCGTCAAACTATTAGTGGCCCATTCTACACACCAGGCGAAAACTCCATATAGTCACTGTAGCAATGCTGACTAACTATAGTAGAGTTAGACAACAATACAAATTGTTTACTATTGTAGTGAATACATAGTCAACATTGAACTATAATATCATGGACAATGGTAATGGAATTATTGTAGCTCTATTGACATCCTTCCATTGGTTACTATTGATTTTTGACTTAATATGTGATTGGTAGTAAAGATTCACTATCTAATTTATTATCTCATTTTAAGATATGGTTTGATTTTAATATAATACCTTTTAATTTATGCTTCTAATTTTATAGAAGTGATTTTGCCTCTCTATTGGAGTAAGGAATTATTCTTGATCATCATTAATTTTTCTGTCTCTTATTAATATTCTTCTTGTACATTTTATATGTTTTTTCCTTTTACTCTCATTTATGAGATCGTTCATCTTTTTTTCTTCATAATTTCCACAGAAACTGGAATCGAAGGTTGATTTTTTCAGATCACTGTTAGATTTTTCATATTGAATAATGGATATAGAATAAGGTAATGTTATTATTGATCGCATATAATAAACAATTATTATTTAAGAGTGGACATTTCTAAAAGACAATACTATCAAAAAAATGTATCATATGTCACTTATGGGAGAGTAACCTAAGGATATAGAGAAACTGGAGTGGGAGATTCTGGATATATAGGTTTTGTGAGTTTGGTACATTAATTTTTACAAAAACAAGGAGTTCAACATCTAATATGAATAGATTATGGATGGGTTGATGAAAGATCTAAATAAACTATACAATAAGGCCTCCATTTTGAACAAAGTGAACCGTCAAAATTAAAATGATTGATGGGAATGATTTTATTGATCATGTCAACAAATTAAACACCATCACAAGATTATTTTCATCAGTGGTTATTATGTTGGTTGTTGAGTTATTGGAACTTGTTTTACTATATTCATTAACTGAAAATTGGGAATCCGTTGTAAACTCCATGAGTTGTTATATGGTGAACATAATGTTGGTCATAAAATATGTTCAAGACCAGATCCATAATTTTTATATTATTAGAAGAGAATCAGGTAGATTGAATAGTACTTCTATGAATATTAATGTAAGAGGTATTTGTGTGTAATGATATAATCAATGTTGATGATAAAAATAAAGAGAAAATATATGAGACATGTAAAAGGGTCCTAGTACAAACAAATTTATTTTTGGGATGAAGGTACATGTCAACAATGAGTTCATAGAAAAATATATTGTGGTTGAAACTAATAATGTGATCATAACTACTGAAGGAACTGATTATTTGTTATTATTGAACAAAAATAGATCTATAGTGTCATGGATTATAGACTCAGTTGAATATTTTAATTTTGCTTCTAATAAGGGTTTCCTAAAAAATGATATTTTTAGAAATTTTGGAAAGGTGAATCATGTAGATGATGAACCCTTGTAAATAACAGGGAGGGGAGTTGAATGTATTAAAACAATAAGAATGAGATTTTTTATTTTGGAGAATTTAATGTATATCCGTCATCCGAGAAGAAATATTTTTCTATTATGATTTTTAATGATGATGGTTTTAGTCCAACATTCCCTAGTGATTAATTGAGGATTAATAATGGAAATACAGTAATAACGTGGTGAGTAATGAATGGGACCATAAACATCATGGTGGATAAATTCAAGGACATTCTTATAAAAAAATTCTTTTGTAGATTACCAATTATGGAACTACATGTTTGGCCAAATGATTGATAATGGGATAAATGTTCTCATAATAAAATAAATGATTATATTGTTGAAGTTATTAGTTGATTCCATGAGTGAATATTTTATTTTATGAATGTTGCATAAGGAATCCTCTATATAGTGAGGTAGAGCACTGAAGGATTAGAAGCTGGTGATATTGTGTACTGTTGTTTAGGATCGTTCATCAATATATTACCTTGCATGGTCATAATATTATGTGACATTATAAGTTGAATCGACAAGAAATGCGTGATTTTAATTTTTCAAAAAAAAATATTTTATGCGATTAACAAGTTTTATTAGTGGAAAACCATGGTGGATAATAAGTCAAGAAAAAAGCTGAAATTATTATGGTTTGAAGATGGTGGACAGTGTGGCAGTAATGAGTATCTTAAATTATATTCCAATGATTAGATCTGGTGGGAGAAGATTCTTCCAGGCACACCACCATAGAATGGTGTAGATAAAATGATGATCATTACACTAAATGAATGTTATATGATTATATGGTTACCCTTGGGGTTAAACAAGACATTCTAGGATAAGGCAATGATCATGGTAGAAAATCTCATCAATTTAAGTTTATCTATACCAATGGGGGAATGTATACATGAGGATATATGGATATAAAATGAGGTGATAATCTATCATTTATGAGTCATTAGTTATTTTGGATCTATTCATATATATGCTAATGAGAGGAAAAAACCATGATACTAAGTCTAAATCTCATTTCATTATTATATACATAATTTCAGATTTTGGTTATCATTTTTTGGATGATAAGAAAAATATAAAAATCATAACACATATAAAAATATTTAATGAAGGTATCACATAAAATGACCATCATGTAGCTGAATTTTATATTGAAATTAATGAATTAGATATCCAGGAGAAATTATAGATTGAAGGTGTACAAGAGTATGTGACACAAATACTAGTGGAGTATATTCTTGAAGTTGGATTAAGGTGAACAAAAAGTGTTAGGAGGCCCGTTTAGTGGTATTCATAATCATTAAATTCGTTATTATTGATTCACGAAATATAAAAACAATTTTTTGGAGAGGAAATCCAATTGATGGAGTCGAACAAGTGGGAGATCACTATGAAGGAGGATATTTATACATTTCCTGATAAAAATAAATTGGGGATGACACCATTTAAAAATAGACTGAAATAATTTTTGAATAAATGGGTATACTAAATCATGATAGAATATAATGTTAATATGATGTAAAATGTAAGGATCATGGGGAAATGTATTTAGTAGAAGGAATTGGTGAACTTCAATAAAATTGCATCCCATGTAGTGAGACCCACAAATATCCAGGTTGTTCTTAGTATTCAATATTACAGAACACATTATATTAATCATTATCTTCTATCATCATTAAAATAGTAAATGATATAGTGGAATCCTTCATCAGCACTAGCTAAAAGCACAAATAAAAGCATACAATTTTATGTTCGAATTTTATCATTGATAATGTTCAATTTTTTAGTATTGATAAATAGTGTTCATTATCAGTGCAATTTTAGTGATGATAAAAGTTACATTTCATTAAAAATTTATATACGTCAATTAATTTATATATTATTATAAAAATATATTTATATAAATTGAAATATAATATTTTTTTTGAAATACGATTAATATTAGACTAAATATGCATTTATACTAAATAATTAATATATTTATGGAAAATAGATTATAAAATACTAAACAAATTCTATTTATTATTAATTTTATTATTACTATTGATTAATAGTCATTTTATTACAACTCAAAGACATTAAAATTGAATAAATTAATAAACAATGTAAGATAATTCGAAAAAATGATTTGACCATCAAAAATCCAAAATTTTTCATTTGGAAAATCAATTGGGTTATATAACATATCAAAACAAGTATTTCAAAAAAATATATAATATGTTGAATTTTTGTGACCCTATTCATCATTATTTTGAGGTCAGAAATGGCCCAAAAGGCCAACAAAACTGAGTTTTCTTCGTGATGTCATAAATTATGATCATTTGATGGAATTTCTACCTCATTTGAGGGGGAAATTTTTTATATTCTTAGTCGATGTTAAATTTATTCTAAAGTCTTGTAGACATATGGATATTGTAATGTACATTTTTTATTATTTTGCAAAAATTAGTGTTACTTTTAAATAAATATAAACATATATTTAATACATTTACATATAATAAATCAGTTTTACATACAAATATTTAAACATATTTACATAAAAATTTATTTATAAATATACACACCATATGTAAATAAATAATTAATAATTAATATATTTAAAATTAAAAAAATCCATTTATAACCTTATGAAAATGCAATAATATATATACATAAATAATGTTTATATTATAATATTTGTGTGCTAATAAAAAAACATTTATTTTTCTATGTATTGTAATATATTTAAATATTTACAGATATATAAATATATTTGTGAAATTGTGTCAACAATAATTGTTTACGTGTGTGTGAAAATATGGGCATGTATGTGTGTGTGTGTGCGCACCAATATTAAATAAATACATCATAGAAAAATTAATGTTTTTAAATATATCATTATCATTAAATTAATTATATAATGATATTTGTAACACCCCAAGCTTCCAGGGTATGATTCTCTTTTAGTAATACAGTAGCGTGTGCTGTATGCAACTTCGAGATTCTAACACACCGCAACCAATCATTGTAGCCGTTATGAATAGTAATACCCCCTTTTTGAAATTTTATAAAAATTTTCTCTCAAAATGGACTTCATTTTATTATACATAATATCGAATTTATCCTAGCATGAAATTTTGGTACTTTTCAGAAAACTTGTATATTTTGATAAATAGTGAAAATTTCCTAATTTTAATTAAAAACAACTTTTTTGAAAGAAATAATCAATAGTGATAAATTATGAATTTTAGTGGTTTTAAAGTATACTAAAACATTCTTTTACCAATTAATACAAATATTTTCATTGGAAAAAATTTCACATTTAAACCGAACATAAAAAAGTGTCAATCTTTTGATTGTTATTATTTTATAAAAACACGCTTTTGTTTTGACAGTGGGAATTAATTTTAAATTAATTTATGCCACTTCTATGTATTGAATTTGGAAAAAATTATTCCATATTTGGAATCAGGATGTCCAAATTATGTGAATAAGAAACTCTTATTTTTAGACATTTTGAATAATTGTTTTCGATAAATATTTTATTTACCTTGGTTAAAGGGTAAATCAGGTAAATAAGGGTAAAAATAATATTATAATAATATTAAATTACCATAAAACATGTCCTAACCTTATTGGATGATACATTTACGACCATGGTCATCATTGGGTTGATTTTGGGACCCCATGAAGCCACTTGTAGGTGATAAGGATACTTTATATTAATTAAGTTAAAGTAAATACAAAAATAACAAAAGCATATATCTTTTAGAAAAACAATTTTTACATTTTGTTATATATGTTATATTTTCTACTATAAATATTAATTAGAATAATAAAAATATTATCTACATTATGGTATTTTATTTATAAATTTTATACATTTTATAATTAAATTTATTTTTGACACAATAAAGATGCATTATTCACCTTATTAATGACAGAATCAAATATTTAGTATTATAAATGTAAAAATAAAAACAATTTCAAAGTTTTAATGCCATCCACGAAATTTATTCGTTAATATGACCTGTTAGTATTTCTCAAATTAATTTTTTTTGAATTAATAATGTTGTTAAGACTTTAAAAAAATTAATTATTAAATACTATCAAAATTGACATAAAAGACTTTTTAAAACAAATATTATATTATTAATTCATATTCTATTCATAAAAATCTAATGATCAGCTATAGGACTTATATAATTATAGTTGTATCATTAATGGACTACACGGCGGTCGCTTAGATGTATATAGTAATATTATTACAAATATAATATAAAAATACCAACTGACATGGTAAATGTCAATCTAATTAACCAAGAGTTAAAACTAAAAGATAATGTTAATATAATGACCCAAACCAATATAAAATATATTGGTTGAAAGTATTTCGATCCATTCCCACCATAGACATTGAATAATATACTTTTGAACAATTATAAACCGAATATGTATTTATTATAAATTAATATTTTATGTTTTTTCTAAAGAGCCCAGCCTCCCCCTTATAAAAGGACACCACTTTTAACCAATTCAGCATACCTTATAAGCCTTTTTTTCAGAAAAACCCTGCCCAAATACTCTATCACTAATTTCAATACAACATAAAGGCCCTATTATGGTCAGAAATCCAAGCTAAGAAGCCCTTGTGATTAAATCAAAAGGAAGAACCCAAAGAAGAGGTTATGTTTTCACCACCGTTTTTCAAGTTCCTTTCTTCTTCAACTTCTTCTATCATTGTTATTTCCATTCTAAAATAAAAATCCAGTATCTTATATATATTTTGATGTTATTATAAATATGGTACAACCATATTCATTATTCTATCCGTCCTTACATATCACCATACGTGTGTATGTACGGATTACCGTCTCCATGTCGCGGTGTAATGGTTATTCAAAAACATTATTATTTAGATGGGTATGATAATTACATTTAATTTATGTAAATAATTAATATAACATGATAATGATAATGCGTATATGATATACCATCCAATTATATATTATTTTAATATCAAAAGAGTGATATTTTCGATAGTGCGGACATACAGACTACCGTCTACAAGAACGCGATGAGATTCATTCCTCATCATATCCATGCAATTGTAATTATCATTTTGTGATTAAAAATAATTTTTAATTACTTGATATCATTCTGGATATGAATTAGATACAACTGATCCATAACAAACACGACTTCTGTAACAAAATATATAAATGAAAATGAGAAAGTTAACAACAGAAACGATGATAATACTAAGATATTCTTAACAAATCAATGTTAAAAGATCATATATGATATCATATTAATGTATATGATTCATGTATAATTTAATAGAAATTAATTCACTATTATACATGAGTTAATCTACCCCCAACCAAGGAAAAGTACAAGGTATGGGTTTATTTCACAATCTCTTCATTATCTAAGGTTGTTTATACATAATTATCTACTGGGATCTCATTATCGTCCAAATAAATGTTTCTTTAAAATGTATTTAAAATCATTATAACTATTTTATATACTATGGGTTAAATTCAGTTTTACCCATGCTGAATTTTTATAAGATGTTTATAAAATAATTTCTATCTGTCATTTTCCAAACAAGGTCCTTCTAACATTTTCGACAGAATTAAGGTAAGAATGTTTTTTAACTTATACCGCGGGTGCGGATATTTTCCACCTTTATATAATCTTCAAATAATCCCTTACAATCTGGTAAGAATATTTTTAAAGAAAATGTTTTATTTTTTAATAATGCGACGTTTAAATGATTTGAAAAATATATATATTTCTCTCAAATAGTTTTGATTTCATCTATGTCAACATACTTTGATGTATTTTAAGTTTATTTCATGTTGATTTATTATGATAAAAAACATCCATATTGTATTGACGGTTTTGTGATATGTTTGATTGTGGATGTGTTATTTTTACACCATTCATGGTATATGTAGAATGTATTGACATTTCATATGCTAGTTTTAATATGAATGTTTATGTTATGTTTAAACCTGTTCATATGAGGAATGAATTGGACTTAATAAGTGATGGGTGGAGTCCTCTATAGCTCCTCGATGCATCGTTAGGCCTCATGAGACAAACTAGTGTCTTGGTATGAGGCCTTGAAAAATTCTTATTTGTAGTCTTGGCACGAGGCCTTGGATACATGGTTATGATAGTCTGGCATTATGCATTCCATCTTTATGAAAGCGGTTATTGATATTTCATGTCATTATTCGGTTAGAAGAATACCCATGTGAATAAGTAAATAGAATTATTTCATTTTATTTTTTCCATATAATGATGTAGTTCATGTTTAAATATCTTTTTTAGTTATACATTGCCTTAAATGTTTATGCATATTAATGAAAGTTTTTGCTTTATTGTTATCCTTACTGGTCATCCGAGATCACGCTTTCTATGTTTTATTTTTCATAGGATGTGTTGAAGTATTTTATGAATGACCTGCAGGGATAGTATGAGGGGATATCAGTGTGGACTATGGAGACTACGTTGTTGTCGTTTTCATTATATAATGTAATGTAATCTTTATTAAAATATCTAGTGTTTCCAAGGCTACTAAACTAATCAGTCTTTCGATACAGGATCATTTGTTATCATGCCAATGTTATGTAATAATGCACCGACTCTAGGTAATTGGGGTAGGGGTGTTAAAATATTTACAATTAATTATTATAAATTCATTATAAATAATAAAATCTAAATATATTGTTATTTGTAAATATACATAAAATTTATATGTTAATATAGAATATAAATACATAATTTTAAAATGTATTTAAATAATTTACATACATGTATATAATCATAGGAATAAATATATAAATAAAAATTAATTGGGTATTTATATATATATATATCATAAAATATTATACACATCATGACGATGTGATGGTAAAGGTGTTAGACCGTGAACGTAGAGGTCATAGGTTTGATTCCACACATGAGAAAAGACGAAGGGTGTGAAAATTGACAATAAAGGGGTTGGAATGTGATGATAAAGGAGGTGTACATAAGTAAGGCTATTGGCTTGGCACATAGGGAGGGGCATAACAAAGATAAGGGGGTCTGATCGATTATAAAAGGGGGGATGGGTTGAATGATTTTTTAATTATTTTTTGAATTTTATTAAATCTAAAAAAAAGGTACTGGTAAAGGAGGACATCACTGGTGATTTTGATAGTGTAGATAAAGGTCATTGTATTTAACGGTCTCTTATGATGTCAATGTTTTTTAATTCTGAAAAAAAATATTTATTAATTTTAAAAGTGCATTATATTGATTTGATTGTTGAATTGGTGGATTTATATCTTGAAAAGCTTGATGTAAGGATTGTCTTATTTCATGGAGATATGCAGGAGGAAATCTAAATATAAAATCTAGAGGGATATGTTGAGTTAGAAAAGGATAGTCCGGTGTGAAAACTCCATAAGATCTTATATGATTTAAAGTAGACGCAAGAGGTAGTAGAACAATAAGTGTGATAAATTCATGTGAAGAAATGCGTATAGATGATGTGGCAGGGATCAATTTCACTATTATAACTAAGAATATTATCATAGATATATGGATGATAATTTGGGGAAACATAACCATCTTGAATAGAAAATACTAAACTTTATTAATAGTGATGAAAATATCCCTATGTTTCTCAATTTCATTAATCACCACCTTGAAACCTCTATCCTTCTAAATTCTAATGATTGTTGTGGTGCACTGAAATGTTTTTAAATATTTACAAGGAATAATATTTCCCAATCCAATACCCATGTCATTAATGCAACATTTATTTTTTAAATACTAAATTGATATGATAAATACTATGAAAAAATGAGCCATGTGTATCTTGCATATTTCGAAAGAGTATAGTTATTCTATATAAGATAATCAAGTTTCCATGAATGTAGTTAAAAATAGTATAGTTAATATAAACATTATTTAGTGAATTCATATATAATATTATTCCATTTTCATACTATTTATTATTAGTTAACATGTAATGAGTATTTCACATTAGATTATTCATATTTGTATAATTAAAATATAAATTTTAGTAACTGTATAATGATTAGATTATGAGTAATTCATATAATAGTGTATTAATACATAAAATTTCCAACCTTTATTATATTAAATTTAAATCACATATTGAAATATTAAATTAAAGATTGTGATATATAAAATAACATTTTATTTAATTATAGTGTGGAAATGATATTGAATAAATTGTAACAAAAAATGAATAATATAGTAGAAAATTTTATCACAGTTATATAGTAGGAAATATATATTATATAATTTAGAAACAAACAACACCATTAAAATAAATAAATATAAATATATAATTTTATGTGAACCATTTTGGTGGACGAAATCTATGAAAAAAATCATTGTAATATGATCCTTTCTTCATCATATGCAAGTAATGTTTTAACATTTAATCAATTGGGATTTTGGTTTATTGGAATTTAAAAATAAATATTATAAAATTTTAATTTAAAAATCTCAATGTAAAATATGGTAATATTTAATAATTTGGAAAAATAATAATCAATTTCATTTTTTCTATTAATGGTATTATAGTCGTAATTTAAAATTAATTAAAACAATGGGGTAGAAAAACAATTTTTCAAAAAGAAGTTTCAAAATAATTTAGGAGAGAAAATTTGTATAGTAATGAATTTGATCCATATTCTATGAATTAAACATATAATATTATTTACCACTTTAGATAAATTATTTTAACAATGTTATAAAAGAGTAAAAAAAATAAATAATGTAATGCGAAAAATTGTAGACAGTTAATTTTTTATATGAACATGAAAAATACATGTAGGTAGTAATTACGTATAAAAATTTACAAATATAAAGTATCATCTACTTATTGACATGAAATATTATTGGTTTTAAATATTAAGTCACAATTGATGTTTATTTCTGATTAATTAATATAGAAGATTTTAGTGGTGTCCACATAATATTTAATATAATGAATAAAAACATATATGAAATTATTTTGCATAGATTATAAAATTAATTGGATTATACAGTGGAAATGAATATATTAAATATTAATAATCATGTATATGGACATTGGTAACACTTAATATATTCATAAATGTTTTATAAAATAAGTCACCTGGATTTGCATGTTTCTTATAATGGAATTCCATAAATGAAAATCAGTTTCATCCTATGTGGTCTAGTAGTAACAAATGTTGAATCTAAAATACCTCATTTTAAAAAATATCCAAATGAATAAATATATTTTATTTTGATATTAGGGAGAATAAGTGGAATATTAATATTTGTAATTACATACAACTGAATCATTTTTTCAAAACCAATTGTACAACTAGAGTACTGTTTGACTGTGATTTTTCATTCAAGAAAGAACACATTTGTTCTGCAAAATAATCCTAAAACATGTAGTTTACAATTACACCTATAATATTATTTTAGTTATTTCATTCGCAATAACAAAAAAATATGAAAGTGATTCATATAAATATCACACAAATATGGTAAAAAATGAACTTATTCACACAATAATGAAAAATTATAAACCCATATAAAAATTATTTTTTAGAAAAATATATATATAATAATAAAATCATATAATCCTATATATTTATGTGCAATCAATTTTTTTATTAATAAAAATGAAGTTGTGTGAATAAATATGAAACTATTTGAAACCATTTTTTTATAAAAATATCAACCTATATGAAGAAATTTGATTAAATATAACTAAAATGAGGGTAAAAATATGAACCTACTAGGAAAATATGAAGCTTCATTTTGAATTAGAATCAATTATAAAAACATATAAAAATAAACTCTGAATCATCTAAAAATAGTTATTTATGTGAGATAAAAAATCAGAGCCTGTATAGAACAAATGTGACCTTTACAAAATCAAAGATCATAAAATTAAAATAAAATATTGACCTCTGAAAACCCTAAATAACCATTACAACAACATTAAAATGACAACCACCATGGGATATTCCATGATTGTGTGGAATTCCATAGAGATAATAATTCATTCTACAACAAATATAGATAATAAATATCCAAAAAATCATACAGAACATCCTATAACTAATATATCCTTTCTTATAAGAAAAAAACATAAATAAATAGTGAAATATCTTAAACCAACTGTGTCACATCCTCAGAAATGTATTGATGAAGTGTTAAATTTGAAATTCTCATATTCATTTTATTACATTATTTTTGATATATCTATTCTGTTTAAATATTATAAATTGTACCAAATGTAAATAAAATAAGAATACAAATCATTAAATAACAAAATAATATCAAATAGAAATATAAAATAGTTTAGAGGTATTAATTTATCCAAACCAAGAATTAATTATATATTTGTAAACTTATATAAATAATTTTCTTCTTGATGAAAAAAATGAATTATAATTTACCTTAATTTTTTCCCTTTTCATGGTTTCAAAGCACGTTAAAATAAATGAGAACATGTGTATGAAAGAAGCATATATATACCAATATGGTGAATAAAATATCCATTTAATTAAAATAAATTACTTCTATTTTATTTTATTATCATATGAACATTTAAAATAGTAATAAATATAAATGTTTGATTCATGTGTTATGATAGTGATATGGATGAATAATATGAAATATAATTTCTTTATACTCAGGTTAGGATTGTGATATTAAAATAAATGCATTTCATAAATATGGTTTGGAGTTCGATTAAATTATCCAATAATTTTTTGATGAATAATCTTTTTGTTAATATAGATATATTGATCATGAATATATGGAGGGATTTTTGAGACATCTTTTCTTGAATATAAACATTTTTTCAAGCATTATAATATTCCAATATTTATATGGAAAAATGGAATATGGTGAACTAATCTTATTGGATATAAATAACCATGTAACATAATTTCTAATACAGAAAATTTTTTCACTCCTTTAACCGACTAATCAAGAATATTATATTTTAGTTGTGTGTAAAATAAGAATAAGAATACTGATTTGGATAGAATTAAAGATAATTTTTTTTAAAAAATATTTTCTAATTTTATTTGAAAAATTTTAATGGAATAATTCAATAATTTCCATCTCATAATGATGTAGTGATTCATATATAGTTCACACTATACTGGAAGTATATGTGGGATTTTATTTAGATGAAATCATTCAATATATAAAATCATCATATGAAAATATAATTATTTTAGCTGTGAAAAAAATACTAATTTAGAAATCTATAAAACACACCAGATGAGAATTGAATATGAAATTATATCATAATAGGGAAAAAATCATATTATAATACATTGGAAATTAGTTTAGAAAATCATATTTGGATAAAAGGAACATTATTTAGAAAAATATAAACATGCCTAAATATTCATCTCCCTGATGAATAAATACATAAAATCAAATTTAGTTTTAATGGGAAAAAGAAATATATCTCAGGGAAGAGGAGGAGGTTATGTGTAGAGATCAAGGAAGAGGTCAGAGATAGAGGTAAGAGGAATTATTCTAATGAATCATTGATAGTTTTTCAAGGATTCTAGATTTTTATGGGAGATGATCTTCAATAGACTATAATCATGTGATGATGTAGGGGTGTAAATGTTTACAAAACCTAATGGAATTTGACAAATTTCTATTGAGGAGTAGTTATTTATATAAAGGGAAAAAGACATGAGGATGAAATGTGGTTGAAATAATGTATTATGATAAAGGTGTGTGGGTGGAATAATTTGGTGGTAGAATCTCGTTTCTAGTAGGTGGAGAATACAGAATGTGAGGATGGATTAGGAGGTCGTGATGGGGAGGAGGAAGAATGATGGGAGGTGTGGAGAATAGAGAATTTGGGGGGGGATAATGAGTCATTACCAAAAGGAGGAAGAATGAGGGGAGATATTGCTCAAGAGGTAGACACATGTAGGGGTAATTGTTAGGGAAGAGACACATAGAATTGGAGGCACATCCAATAATATATATTATGGATGTTTTTTAGATATCCATGTCAATATATTAAGATATTAGAATTTATTTACAATATTATAATTATTGTAAAATTATCACTTTGTTTATATAATTTACCTTCTCCATATAATTTAATTTTAAAAAAATAACTTTATTAAAATACTAAAAATATTTAAATATTTAATTCATGTTATTTAATAAATTTCTTAAAATATTCATGCAATTTAATTTTTTTCAATCCATGTTAATCATTTCAAAATAACATGAATAATGTTTTAAAAGTACTAATCTAAATATTGAAACAACTAATTTATAAAATTAATTTAAATACAATAAATATTTAAATTAAAAAAAATTGATTAAATATTTAAAAACATTAATGTAGTTATATTTTAAAATACCTATAATATTTTATTTCAATGTTCTATAAATTTAAAATATGTAAGTAGACTATTTAAAATTTAAATAAACTAGAATATAATTTTTTTTGAATAAATTAATGTCGTTGTATTTTGAAAATGAATTTTTTATTTAATAGTTTATTAATATATATAATTTTTTTCAAATTTTCTCTATATATATTGTTTTACGATGCTTCAATTTTCATCTTTATTTTGCGATTAATGAATTTCCCTCATTTTTTAAAATTATATATGTAAGAAAATATGTATTTTATTGTATCACTTTTTTCCAAATTTTTTTTGTAAAATTATTCATTATAATAATATTTATCATATTCAATTGAATTAAATTATTTAGTAAGAACCGATTCATATACCAAAAATCTATATACACGTTAAATCAAAAATATTTTTTATTTCTTCATTGTAATGTGTCTATTAAAATCTTTAAACGACTATTAATGATTCCATTCATTTAATTATTTTTTTTCTGTAAACAATAAATTATTTAATAAAAATAAAAAAATAGTGGTAAAAAATTTCACACAATTATTCAATATTTGAATTGTAAAATATTGTTAAAATAATTTTTAATTTTTAATCTCCATTTATTAAATAAATTTTATTATATGCTTAAATAAGTATTAATCTACTTTATCCATTTTCTAGTATTCCAAACTATGCATTCACATGGTCTAAATCCTACATAATTATTTATATGTATAATAATAATATAATATATATAATCTTAATATATGAAATTATTAAATAAAATTGGATTCTAGTCTTAAAAATCAACTGTAAACATACAAATTTTTTGAATGTTCAGTATGAAGGAAACATAAAAAAATATATAAATTCAAAAACATTCATTTTTTATTCTGCTCATGTTAACATCAGAATATATTTTTCATTGAACACCTTCATTGGCGAAAATCAACAGCACTATCAAGATTTATCTAATCATTATCAGCATATCCCTGATGAAAATTTATAAATGAAATTATATTAAGTTCTATAAAAATTACCAAAGCATATGTAATGAAGTAAAGAAAATAAAAAAGCATAGTCAAAATCATGTTTGTTAATTAAAATCATAAGCAATGTAAATTTATAAAAGGAAAAAACACTGTAACTGCAGTATTTTTCCACATGTAATCATATTATTGAATAAGAATAAGCATTGTAAATATTGTATTTTTTTTTCTTATCCTTATTATTATTCTTTTGTTTTCTAGAAATACTTTACCTAACTAAAATTAAATAAATAAATAAATTATATAAGAATAAGGAATAATAATGATGGGCTATGTTGTGTAATAATATACTACAACTTATAATACTATATTATAATAATTTCTATAAGAATGATCATAACCACCTATACTTTCTTTAATTAGTATTTGCATATTACACTATATGATATGATGAATGTATTATAGTATTTGTAGAAGCATATATATAAGCATGAGAAAAATAAAATAACAATAATCGGTATAAGCACTGTAATTTTGGAAATATATATGTTATATAGAATGTCTATAAAAATAATCACAAACATAAGAATATATATTGACATGTTTCAAATTATGTACTTATTTTAAATTTATGTAACATAGTTTTTATATAATCATAATCTAATGAAACAATATTTGTTAGTCTATATGTATTATTGTATTTGAATTTTTTTTTCTATATTATAGTGTTTGTGTCATCCTCATTATAAGAATGATAATAAGCACATGTTTACATATTATAATAATCATATTCACTCTGAAAACAAAGATTATTTTGGATTTAATTTCATTAATTGAATTAGGATAAGCATGATTGTAGGCATAATTTTATGAATATGCTTACACTCATGAAAATATCATTAGAAAATAAATTTACTACAAAAAGAATACATAAATAAAATTTCAGATGGGGGTCCTGAAATATTCTCAATAATAAATAACTGATACATAATAATTCATGTGGGTATTTATGAAATATTAATAAAAAATAACTATTAATTTATGAATGAATATATGTTGAGAAATCTTTATTATATCACAAATAGTGATTCATGTAAGTAATACGTGGAAGAACAAACATTATCCCATTTGGTCAGAATTAATTTTCATTGTAATGGAAGTATGTTAAAAGGGATAATAAATATCATTATTTCATAATGTAGAAAAATCCAAAAAAATTATTGTATTTCTAGTATTAGTGGCATCTTCACCAAAAAAGTCATACAAAATATTCTTCTACAATACAGAATACATTAGTATATAAAAAACTATCCATATTGTAACGTAATTTAATGAAGAAAATATTTCATATTATTTTTTAATTTCATATTTTATATTAAGAAAATTCCATTTTCATTAGGTATTCTATATTTAAGATATTATGAAGAATTCTAAATCTGTCATATACTATTGGGTTCTAAAAATATAGTTTAATTAAAAAAATTTAACAGAAATGTTTTTTGAAAATAGTTATTGAAATGAATATTTTAGTGAAGAATGTAATAAATAGATATTTATTTAAATGAATATTAAATTTAGGAAAATGTATTTTGAATAAACATTTAATAGAACATATTTTTATAATTTATATTAAAAATGAAATAAAAAAACAATGCTTTGATTTTTGTGATACATGTATTTAATTCATATATTTTTTATTGTTTTAATACATTGATCTGTGTAATATTAATGTTATTTATTCTAATATTTGGATTTTATACATTTTTTTTATTTCTGGAAGGGTAAAACTAATAATTGGAAAATTAAAAATATTGGAGAATATGAAGAGAAAATGAAACATCAAGATGTCGTACCTGAGAAAAAATAAGGACTCCCATGATGAAGGATGACTATGAAACTCTCTTAGGGGGAGAAACTAAAAAATCAATGTGAAAAAGTTCATTATGATCTTAATAAAGATTTAGATCAAGAAGCAATTACATGATGTGGACATATTACTATGAGTGAATCCCATATAAAATGTGATGAAAATTAGAGGTGGGGAAAATACATTCATGACATGAAATTACTTCTTGGTTGTGAAAGATTTTAGACAAATCCAAATCATAAATGTTTATCATAGATTCCAACAATGAGATTTAAATATGGAATAGTGATCCATTTATACTGGGGATGAACTCAATATTTATTATTTTATTTATTAATGTTTGATTAAATGAAATTTGAGCCCCATCGAATTCTATAAATAGAGAGTTGAGTTTTTGTTTCCAAGACATAACAAGAGGAAAAATCATAGAGTGGTAATATTGATATATACTAACCCCTGGTGGGTGATTTGGCAAGATGTTCATTTGTGGGGGAAAATAGTTTAATTGGTAACAACTAATTGCCCATTATTATCTAAAGTTTCACATTAGGTTCATGATTTTTTTTTCATCCTGATTCGTGTCGTACCATTTTTTCTTGGTGAGATGGTCCAGGCGAGAATGGGCAGTGTGACCTTTTTTATGTTGCAATGGAGGTGTCATGGTTGAATGGTCTTGGTGGGAGATTTCAAGGTGTCAAGTATTTTTTTCAATCAACCCACATCAGGTTCGATGTGACCATATGGTCTCTAATGGGTTTATTAGCAGAGCCTGAAACACCTAATGACTCTTTTATCCATGATTCATAGACCTTCTTTCTAATGGTAGGAAATCATTGAATAGTTATATGGAAAGAGACACTTAAGGACTACGTTGGATGACAGGATGGGAGGTTGGACTCATCACACCCTTTTGGGGGGGAATTATTTACTAGTCTGGAACTATCATATAGATTTGAAAAATCCTCATTTGTTCACGATTCCTTGGTTTTTTCCAAAGCATCTGTCCATGGATTACTCATATGTTACAAGATCAATCATAGATACACATATATCTAAAACCATCTATATTTCTCAAAGGTTGTGTATTGATAATGATACATGTATTCATTTATGGTCCTTTATCAATTTCACCTTTTGACGATAGATTAGAAATTCCTTTATCATTTATTGAGACATCACAAGTTTAATCCATGTGATGAGGAACTATAGAGTTTTTTATAATCCTAGTGGGAGGGGAATTATTCTAATGTTGGGGTCAACAACATAATATAGGATTCTTATGTATCTATGTGAGAAGAATTATAAACTATCTAATTTGGTGCCACTTAACTACACACATCACCTTTTCAGTCATGTGGATGGGACCCATCCATGCAGTTTAATGTCATGCAGAGATGATGTCTAGGAGAAAGTTGGAAAATCCTGATTTGATGCAGGATATACCCCGATGATTCATTGGATGTACAAAAGAGATACATTCTCCTAGGTGGATACGACCATACTGGAGACACGACCGGAATAACCATAGGTTGACATGTGTAATGAGTATGGACCTTAGAGAGGATTCCTACGTATCTCAGTTGGTTAGGAAACAAATCCCTTATTGTTCTACATGAGTTGGGACATACACCCGGGAGGCAGACCATTGGGGGGATTATTGGGCATTACACATGGGAGCTACCCATTTGATTGAAATAAGTCAAGGATTACTCGTGAAGTGGATACCCTAGTGAGTTTGGTGGAATTTTTTTGGGACTTACTTTTATGTAAAATTTCTCTTGAGCTCGGGCCTTAGGTAGACATCCAACAGATCTTAGTGAGCTTTGGAATCATAGCTATTTAAATTCATTTCATTTTGTTCATACACATAAGATGAGGCCCATACATTGTGATTATATTGATTTAATGATCATTTAAATCCTCTAATCCCACATGAGTCGTTCTCGGTGGGAGAAACAATAAGAGGAAATGGATGTGATGATCGCATGTTCCACATCATCAATTTTTATATGTTAGTGGAGCCCAATGGTAGAGGTAGATGGAGGTATCTTGATTGTGTCCATTGCCTCACTTGTATTTTCATACACCAGATAGTTATATTAACTTATCCTTGTATTCCTTGGGTGGAGGCAAGTAAGAGCACTGCTGAAACATCATGTAAGAAATTATAGGGGATTATGTCAATAGGAGTGCATAGAACTTGTTTCTGGGAAAGGGGTGGAATGTTAATTTTTTTTAAATTGAATAACATGCATGATTTCCCCTTTTTATCGGTGAACCTCATTGAAGGGAAATGATAGTGATTTCACCTGATCTCATAATAGAATTTTTTTATGTTAGTATCCCATGGTTGGATCCCTGGATATAATGGGAATTTAAACATACAGAAATTTCAGAGGTCTTCATTATTGTGGAGATTGCCTATGGGACGTCACTTATTATGGGTATGAAAACACAAAATGGTGTGCTGATGCACATGATGGTTTTATCATTCAATTTTGGTGGCTTTGGAAGAGGGTTTGGCCTGATGTTGTTAGACTGATACATATTGGGACTATAAAGGATATGACAAAATTTGAAGGAGATGACTGAATCCAGATAGTGAAACATCTGAGGGTACCATATTCAACATAACATTTCTTTATATGGGATGGTGGCTTACCCGCATAGTGTGTTTCAATGCATGTGGAGGGACTGTCTATGTACCATGATGGTATAATGACCTAAATGTGGATCACATACTAGTTTTCTATGCGATACCCGGTTCCGGTGATGTAGCATGATGATATGTGGCACAGATTTCCATACACATAGTGTGGTGCTATGCATTGTTGGGTTTCATCCACGTATCATGGTGATACACGGCACAAGGTTCCATGAACGTAGTGTAGTGCCACATAGGAATCCAGAGTGAAGAAGGGGAATTGGTTCAACACCGTATAGGAAATCATCCATTAAAGAGATATGTTTCATAGCCTTCCAATTATTATGTTTCTTTTTTTATTCTTCCATTATGTTGTTTGTTTATTCTTATGGTAATTTAATGAAAGCCCATTATCCCTCATTGATTGATCTCTTTAGAAATACATCGCAAAAGTATGTCCAATATTGTCCCATCTTCTTCTTCTTAGCTCCCCCATGGGTCTTTTTAGAAACTGATAAGGAAGCCAGAATGATGAATATCATGGATCCTAATAATGAAGGGAATGGGGTAATCACTCGGCCCACAGATGACTAGGACAGTAGATAAATATATGTTTGTGGTTCACATCAGTGAGAATCACCACCTCAATCCTAGAAAAATCATTATCTTGTTCGTTGGGATTTGCTAGATTTGTCTCATATGCTAACTATTGAGTTCACGGGGATGGTATGAGGGGTGGAATAATACAGATCTATTTTTCCAAGGATGTGATCCATGGGGAAAGATTGCGTGGGATACTTTCTCAACCTCAATTTTTCCAATGATGTGGTCCATCAAGATAGTATGTGGTGGTGCATTTTCTAGACTCCCTTTCAAGAGATGCGCAGTCTGCATGGATGGTATCTAGGGGTGAGTTTCACTGCCTCCATTTTTTCAACTATGTGGTTCGTAAATGTTGTTGCATTTGTATTTTTTCCTCACATTACATAGTTTGGGGGAAATTCCTTCTAGAAAAAATTATTTTCATTCAGTGTGAATATATATTATTTTACTTTTCTGAATATGGATTCTTCAACAATTTTTTCTAAATATTTCACCTAATTTTTTTTCCATTAAAAAAATTAAGGGAGTATATACATTCCCATTACATGTTTTTTAGGACCCTACTAATTCCCCCCATTGGAATGGGTTCTTATTAGGTTGAAAATGTTTTTATTCTATTGTTGAATGCAGTTATGAACTAAACTGGATTGCGGTATAAAGTTGGAACAATTTGGGGTCATTATTATACAAAGGGGGACAATGTCATTTGTCAATTATGGACTTCTTGGTGAAAATTGATCTGCAATTTTTACTCAGAACTCCTTACTTCCATGTACCAAAGACATTGTGTGAAATCCTCCATCTGCGAACTGTTATTTTCATTCTTCAAATGGAAAACCATTCAACATATCCCTTTTCCATGAACTATTATTTAAAATTTATGAACTAGATGTTGATTTTCAAACTGAACATTAAGTCATTACACTATAAGATTTTTATATCCGCACATAATATATTTGTTCCTAGCTCTCCCAATCCATGAAAAATTTTGTTTTATGGCCAATGCATTATAGGCTAGCACCTCACGATGTGTTCTGTGAACTATCAGTTCACATGTAATTCCTTCTACAAAACATTTTGGGGGTTTATAATGCATAATGACTTCTTATGTGGAGATTTATTAGTCCTTCTATATTTTTTTCATGGTTTCCTTATATTTTATTGGAATGACCATTTTCATGGACTTTTGATGCATGGAAGATATGGATCCTCCTCTTACCTGAATGGTAGTGACCAAAAGGAGGGCCCCAATGGTTATGAACACAGAAGAAAACCTTTTTTCCTACATCATTCCTCAAGAGGGTATCCTCAAGGATCTACTCTCACTATTTCTTATTTCATATCCACTAAATATCTAATTGAGAATTTACAACTTCAGAATCCAAGATGAAATTAAATTGACACATGTTGATTGGAGTAACTTCACTATTCTTATTGAGACATATTGAGAGTATGAATAGATGAATATTCTTTCCACAAGTGAGATCATGACATTCTCAAGACAAGATGGAATATTTTTTCTAAATGGGTCTATGTGGACATAGAGAAATAAATGTTTACATATCCAATATTTTTAATCAATGTGTTCAAGTACTAAGACATTTCACATGCCCAATGTGATGTCTAGATCAGTTTATGGTATATCTACCAAATTGTGTATTATTTATTTTTGGAGACATGTATGATGGGTTTCTTCCTGCGGTTAATACATGTGAGAATGCCGAACTAGTATCTCCATTGGTGACTGATTTATTATCCCTTGTATAGAGAATTCATAGTCATCCTCTTAATTCTCACTCACTAATTTCATTTGAATATTTGATTGGATTGTTATTATGATAAATTGTGTTGAATATGATGTCGGACATGGCTAAACTCATCCAAGTCAATAGTCGGGAAAACTTTCTGGCTCATACAATGCTACCCTTTAGGAAGGTCACTACACCACTTTGGGTTATAAGGTCCAAATAAATATTGCTCTTATTCTCATAACGGTGGGTGATTTTTTACTTGTTCCTAACAAGGGTTGTACATTACCAATAATGATGTATAAAAAATTTCAGAGCTTGTACTTTGATAATGATGGGAAAATTGTAAGAGGGGTTACCAATTAATTTATCCATCTTTACCATTGCCAAAATATATGAACTATTAGCGAAGATGTAACATAGAATGCCACTACATCACTTTATTATGTCATTTCAGTACTTGTATAGTAGGATGGCATATAATTTCCCTTGTCATGAGTATTTATTTAATGCAATGGTTTCTCATTCTAACATCCACCCATCTATTCTCATTATTTTTGTTTTTCTCCATCGATCGAGGAATATTATAGAGTTGGTTGAACAAATGTGTGATGTATCATTGATTTCTTTTTCACTATAGCTTGTGCCTTGTGGAATAATATTTGATGATAGGTAGGGCTCTTCTGAAGCACATTCTAAAAAATGGAAGTTGGGATTGAATACTAACCACTCATATAGATAATACACTCATGTTTTAAACCTATGCACGCTACAAGTATTCTAGGTATTTCGGTTTTCAATAGTGAGTCACATTTTTCCCAATTAAGTTGGTTAATAGGGAATCCCACCTCGAAATCCTTCATAAACTATGGTTGATGATGATATAGAAGGACTCTAGCATGCATGAGTTTATTCCTCCCACATAGGCCTCTTTTTATTTATCATCATAGTATGTCCAAAAGTGGGTAATGTTCTATCCTGACAACATACTATCAAGGATAGGCTGACAGGTTCCAAGACGCTTGACCACTTCTAGTCCCATTTTACCTGTCCCAGTTGAACCATCTCCCCTTATTTCAATTGTAATATGGAATTTATTTCATCGCCACATTCATTGGGAGGGGATTGTTATTCTAATCCTATCATTATTGAATGTGATTCAGACCTCATACCTTCGGCTGATATGTTACGTGATCCTACTGATATTGGCCTAAGTGGAACACAACCATGAATTCATAAAGTTGTATCTAGTCCCCTCACAACTAGTTCCAAGGTCCATACCATCTAGCAAGAGGTAATGTTCTCATGCTTGTGTTACTCAACTTAGGTTTCTTCCATATTCTATATTGGAATTCCCTTATTATATTCTTGTTACTGTGGAGGCACAAAGCTGAAAATATAATTCTATTTTAAGGCATAGAGTCACAAAGAGATAGGAATGGAATCAAATCTACACCATTACCATAGAAACTCCCTTGGATGTATTTTATAATTAGGGAGAGTTCATTCGACGACTATTAATCTACTTGTGTTTCAGTGGTTTTGACTATCGACACATGCATCTCCTTGAGTACAAATTCTCATATCTTGAGTTGATCTTGTTACTTGTGAATTTAACCTTTTCAAGTTCAACACTTAACACCATCAAACAAAGACCTTTTGAGATCTCACTAATGATTTTCACCATTTTGAGTCTAAAGAAGCTGATGCCCAAGATTTGGAAACTACTCAAATGGCCGAATTGTGTGAGTGTTTGGCCCTTATGGCCAGACATAAGGAACAATTGGAATTTTCATGTGCCAATTATGAGGCTATCAAAATTTTTTTGGGAAATCAGGGATGTTATGAAACAAGTGCATTTCATTGTTGAAGAAGAGGTTGCACATAGGTTTTCATCGAAACATGCTCTAGATGGCTGATATCGTATAATTATTGATTGGATAGAAAGAGCTATTCTAGAATCATTATAACCCATTGAATTATGTTGTGTCATTATTTCCTTTTACTCTAACATTTTAGAGAGGCTACAGACTATGGATGTCCCACCATTATTGTTTCATTTTAGGTAATTGAAACCTTTTTCACTCAAATGTTTCTCCTTCAACAATTCATAAAATTATAATACTTTATAATTAACTAAATTTAAATAGTAATTTATATCACATGTCAATTTTTATTACAATCGTGGATAACAAAAATAATAAAATCATTCTCTGATTATGGTTTCCTTAAATGCGTGTATCATGGGGTGTAGTTCAACAATTTCTAGGGTAACATTTTAAAAACTACAAACATCATGTCTTTTATTTATTTACCCAAATTTTTTCATTACTCTTTTGTGGTGTGTACATAGAGGGTATAACTTGAGTTTCTATATGGACTACCTTAATGGGTATTTATCCTAAAAAATTTTAAATCAATATTTTTGGTTTCACAATTTTTTTTCTAAATCGTACATGTCATAGGATTAAAGAGCTAGTGCTAGAGTTTTTTCCAGGATGCCCTTTGAGGGTTTTGATCCTGGAGAGTGTTGTCTCATTCATGGGAAGATTAAATTCTTCCAAACCAGACTATTTTTACAGATTTTTTAGGTTGAACATCTTGTACCATGATTTGTGGGGAAAGGGTTGCAATTTTGTACTCATTTACTTATAATGTACCAGAAAATATTAATCATGGATAATGGATTTTTCACTAACATTACTTGTTGTTTATAGAGAATGGGATATGAATTGGAGCATGGAATCCATAATGTATGTGATGATATAAAAAACCTATCATGGGAAAAAATTTATATTTGTTTAATAGAAATTCTTTTTGTGGGTCTACACATGAAGAGGCAATGGGGCATTGTGTACATGGGTCTAATTTTTTAGTGATGTCGGGGCATTTTGTTCATGGGTCTATATTTTTTTAGCTTCTTGTGCATTTTGTTCATAGTCTGGAAAAGATCTTCGTAATACATTGGCCTTCCATATTCGATGGACATGATGTTTAATGTAAATTCCAACTTGTTATATGTTCGTAAGACCAAAGTGGGTGGCCTATTGGGGTAATACTGTTTTGAAGTAATAGATAATTTTATATTGGTTGTAGTTAGGAAACCACTCCCACACAAATTTTACATATGTTATTAAAGTCTAGAGAATGATTTTGTTTAACTGATCATGAATGATATATTTTAGACTTATGATTTTATTTTTTTAATCTCACTAGGGGATAAACAATATTCCTTCCTCATGGTGGTATGAACAAAAATTTTATATCATCATTAGGCATGAGATGGCATATAGTATTTAAACTTTAATTTAGGGAGTTTCCAAAATCAAGGAATGAGGTGAGACATAAACATCGTAGGGTTGTTAGGATATTGGAAAAGCCTCTCATGAGGAAAAATTTTCCTTTGGTGTGTAGGACCATTTTTAGACAACATATGCAGTGCGATTGGGGTATTATGAAAAAAGTAAAACAATGGTGTTCGTCAAACACTAGACATCCATTTATGATAGATATAGTGGATAATAATGATTCAAACATTCTAGACACATAGTATGGTGTTTGTAGAGGGGTTCTAGAATTTAAAAAGGGTGTAATTTTAGATGAACATTATTAGAAATATGATGAATAAGTGTAGGTATTTTTATCCTATCCATGTGAGTTGTCTCCATACACTGGACTTTCCCTTGTGCATGTAGGGATGTGGAAATTCTAATTCATGGAGGGACCGAAAAATATGAGGTTTAGATGTTACTATGTATCCTATTATGACAAAAATAAAGAAAAACAAAGTTCTTTTAATGTTCATACCTATGCATATATGGTTTACGCATATTAATGGGGAACCATTTTTTTGTTTTCACATAGGGTTAGCAATGAAAAATAACCCACATTGAATGTTTCTATGCTGATTGTTTTAATGAATAGGAACATGATGAAAGAAAATTCATTGGAATTTTGAGGCCCAATAATTAACATTTATTATCAATCAACATGCAGTTTCATGGTCATGTGATTTGGACATAGAAGTAAAGGCCCTGATTAACCATAATTAGGTCACGCCAAGGTATTTAAACATGTTCAATAAGAGGATATGGTGGAGAGTTCAAGATGTTGTTCAAGAGATCATGGGTCAGAAGAGAGGATATAGGGCTTGGATATCATTCGGAATATGGGAATAGGAAATCCCTCTCCCATGGAAATATTTTCCATAGGATGACATGCCATTTTTTTGGGAAACATATACCAAGTCATCAGTGTATTGTATCCATAGCCCAACAAAGGTGTCCACAGGACAATGTCCTCCCATATTCAATAAGGGGGGGTATATGAGGATCTAAAAAAGCATGAAGGTAGGAGATTTGTATATGGAAAAGACATGTCTCGGTATTTTAGTGTTTTTTTGTAACACACTAAGATTTTATGAGAATTTTTTTAAGTCTTATGTTATACACAACACCAAAGGAATCTTTTACAGCACACAATACGGACTTGGCTCGCATTACACGCAATCACGGCCTTCCTCGATAGCGTGTGTAGTACCCAATACCGGGTTTCACTAAACAAAAATATATTATTACGAAATAGCCATTATGAATAGTATTAACTACATTTTAAATTTTATTATTCATCTTAAACATTTTCTGGAACATGGTAAGAGAACAAAATTAATCTTTCAGGTAAAATAAGTATTTTTCAAAAAATGCAGTTTTGCCGCCTTTTAATGGTGCACCCACATTAAATCTAGTTTTTGAAATGATTATAAGTTCAATATGACTAAATGAAATTATTCTTTTGAATCAGGGTATAATAATTTACTTTGGATAAATTTTTGATATTTTTCTGATAACTTTTATATTTTGATGAATAGTAAAAATAAGCCAGTTTTTAATTAAAAACAACTTTTTTCATTGAGATAATTTATATGGATAGATTATAATATTGAATGGTTTTAATGTATAAATAGATATATGTTTACCATTTAATAAAATTTATGTCATTATCATTAAATTCACATTGAATTCAAATGTAAAAACATTTTAATCTTTGGCAATGTTTTAACTTTAAAAATCCATTTTCATAATAACGAGATTTATTTTAAATTAATTACTGAAACTTATATGTTTTGAATTTTGAAAAATGGATTCTATATTCAGAATCAGTGGGTCCAAATTATGTTAATAGGCTACATTTTATTTTTGGGCATTATGAATAGTAACTACGGTAAATTATATTTACCATAGTTAATGGTAAATCGGGTAATTAAGGGTAAATATAAGATTATAAAATTATCTTAAGACCTACCAAAATCCATTTGGATGACTAAAAGTCGACTCATATAACCTAAGGGTCAGAATAGTCACATTTAATGGGATTTCTTCCATGAAAATAATTTAATTATTATTAAAACCAAAGAATGTGACAACAGGTCATTTTCTTAAATGTTATAAGTATAATAATTTTAATTTAGTGATAAACTTAATGAAACTTAGAACATGAATAGTATCCAGAAATCTAATACAATTATATACATCATAGGAATTTATTTATAATTTTTAGGGATTATATAATTATCATTAATTATGGCACAATTGTGATGTTGAAATTATTTTATTAATTAAAATATCAAATAAATGGTTTTAAAAATATTAAAATAAATCGTATATGAACTATTTAATGTGCTCCACTAATTTTTTAGATACATATGACATTTTAAAAATCTATTAAGGATTTTAGTTTGAACATATCATCTGTATATATTTTATTTATATTCAAATAAATGAATAGTGTCAAAATTGACACTATTGTTATTTTATAAAAATAACATATAATAAAATTGTTTAAATATCACAAAAATATTTAAAAATTATAAATTAAAATTTATATGGTCTAAAATGTCATAAAGTGTCAAATTATGGAAAATTCACAACACATATGTAATTATTTATAATAAATTAAAATTTAGAATATTATTACCACAAATAAAGTTAAATTGATAAATAAGGAGAAATCAAGTTGATAATGTTTAAAATAAATTCCTAACATGTCTAAATTTTATTAGTTGATGATATTACAACACTATATCATCTAATAGTTTGATATGAGTCATTTTTGAAGTTTTTATGTGGGGTTGGGATTTAATATAAAGTAATATTTCTTATATTTCCAAAGGTGCCTCTCTCCTCCCTTATAAAAGGGCACCTCCTCCCTCTCCTCCTCACACCAATTTGAGTCTTCATGATCTGGCCATACCTGCCCATTTCACTTCCCCACTTCTCTAGAAACATCCTAGAGGTCCTGGTCTTCGTCAAATACCAATTTTAGTGCCCTAAGAGGAGGTCTCAAAGTGGCGCTTCAAAGAAGAGATAATGTCCGTTACCAATTCTTTCAACTTTATTTCTTTTTCCACTTCTTATTCTTTAGTTGTTTCATTATGAATTAATAACATAAGTATTAGTCATATACTTTTATGTTAGTATAAGTATGAAACAACTATATTTCACCATTGATCCACCCTATGGAAAACAAAATCACCGCGCGTGCGTACGTACAGAATACCGTCTCCATGTCGTGGTGTAATCTATTTTCCATAACCACCTTACTTGGATGGGTATAATGGTGAAAATAAATAACTATATATGATTATTTTAATGTTATATTGATTCTGAAATAGTATACATACACTCCAATACAATTCAACGATCATGGGAATGATATCATCGCTCGTGCGTACATACGGAATACCATCTCCACGATGTGATGCGACTCGTTCTACATGATCTTCATTGCATAATGATCATATAAATTAATTTAATGAATTAATATGATATATATTACACTAATACCACTCTGGAAATGAGGTATCTATAACCTAAAGATAAGAATAAGAATTTATTCGACAAGACATGCATAAGAATAAAAAGTAATAAACATCCGAATAACAAGTAGCAATGAAATATTACTAATAAGAAGCTAAGAATATGGCCATATATGATATAATAACAATAAGTACGATTATGGAATAAGTCAACGACATTATTTAAATAATTATACAGGAGGTTCAGACACTTACAAAGCAAATCAGGCCTAAGGTAAGGGAAAATGTCACAATCTAATTTTTATCTAAGTTTGTTTATACTTTGGTATTTACTGGGGTGTATTTTATCATCCACATAAATTTTCCTTCAATATGTAATATTTTTTTTCCATCCACCTAAAATGGTTTAAATCCAATTTTATCATTCGGTGAGTTTTAGTAAAGGATATGAAAGGGATCTTTTGTCGTTTTTCGTACGAAGTACTTTTTGACATTTCCGACAGAAGAACGATATGAATGTTTTTTTAACATATACGGCATCAATGTATTTTTAAAACATTATTTCAAAGAAGCTTTATTTACAAGTTTTCATGTTTATTTTTAATCAAAATCATTTTGTTTAAAATTGTATGACATGTTAAGAAAAGAAAAATGTTTTTAAAGTAGAAAGGATATTTTCCTCAACAATGGAGTTCAAGTGTTTTATCAAAATTATTTTCCATGTAAGATAATATAGGGGTATGTTTCAATCCCTATTATTACATTGATTTGATTATGTTGTGATGGAATTGTTTTTATGAATTCCTTTATCTTATATGAATTGTTTTATGATGTCATGATATTTACGAATCCCATTTTTATTACATGGGTTATGAAATGATTTATGATTTATGATTTTGTGGAACACATAAGAATGGTATCATTATGTGATGGTGGGACCTATATCTCCCTTCAATGAATTGGTTAATGATTTATATCTAATGAGATAGACATGGCTGGAATGGAAGGTTAAACTGGTTCAGTGAAACAGGTCTGAAACGAGGAGTGAACTCAGTTCAGAAATGGACTTTGTCCACTAAGATAGTCCTGTCAATGAGTCTTGACTAATAAGAAATGATTATCTATTATTATGTGTATATGCCACACAGTTTCATTTTTTAGGTTATGATTATTGGGATTACATTTCACTACTATTATTTATCCCATGTTAAGAAATTTTGATTTCTTTTGCAGGTTAAGATTTACAAAATGTTATGTTCTTATGAATATGATGTGATTGATTTTTATTTTGTTTACCCTTAATGAGCATTTGAGCTCACCTTTTTGTATTTTTTCTTCCCCCCAGGTCTGGAAGAAGGTTATTATGTAGGATATGCCAAACAGGACTCTAGATATGATGAAATAAATGGGAGACAATGTAGATGCTTTATGAACCAGTTGTTTATGTTTCCCAGTTTCTAAAGACATTATACCTATATGGTCCTTTCATGGTTTTCTTATATGTTTTAATAAGTGTGATTCAATTTTGAATTATTAACAATGTATGTAACGTATGGGTCGTTATAGTTTGTATCAGAGAGAGGTTATAGTCAACCTTTGGAAACTAGGATGTGAAAGCCTTAGTAAGAACCCTAAGGATAAGTCTAATCATAGAACACAATCTTAGTGTTTTAAAAATGGCCATGAATAACCTAAGATAAGACCTTAAGTGTGAAATTTTATTCTTGATTATGTGGTTTTCATATTATAATTAGTGTTGCTCACACTATTTTTCTTGGTTTAAGTCAATGGCTAGAACCCGAAGGAACATTGTTAATGCGGAATGTGACGGGCAATGAAATGATTGTACCCCTGAGAAACCAAATGTTATAGTTTCTGGAATGGAAAATATTGTAGCCATGGTCACATAACTTTATCAAGATATGAATCATGCATGACTTCCAAATCAGCAATGGAAGGAGCAACATTCTGTTTAATCCTTCATGAGGCAGCGTCCACCTTCATTCAACAGGTCTTCTGATCCATTAGTGGCTGATCAATGGATCAGTACCCCTGAATAGATATTTTCAGTTCATCAATGTTGTGAACATGATAAATTCATCTTAGTAGTTTATCGTTTTTAAGGTGAAGCTGATCAATGGTGGAATCTTATTAAGAATATGAGGCAAAGGGATGAAATTGAGTCCATGGAATGGGACGAGTTCAAGAACTTATTTTTCAATAAGTACTTCCCTTGTATTCTTCGAACAAAGATGGAGAAGGAGTTTCTTGAACTAAAGAAAAAGGATGATGAATCTGTTGGTACCTATGAAGATAATTTTACAAGACTTGCAAGGTATTCTTCTGGTATTATTATCCAACCCGAGAGTAAGATCAATCGATTCTTTAGTGTCATAAAACCAAGTCTTCAAAGGGCGTTAGCCATAAGGGACTTTAATAGCTATGAGGAAATCGTTCGATGTGCTCTCAAGGTTGATATGGAGATTAGAGTAACCCATCAGTCATATGGGTTTGATAAGAAGAGGAAAATGGAATTCAAAGGAAAATATAAAGAGCACACTGAAAAGAAGATGAGTTTTCCCTTATACTCAATGTGTGGAAAGAAACATGGAGGATATTTTCTTAAAGGGACATGAAAATGTTATAATTGTGGAAAATAAGGTCATCGGGCAATTGAATGTCGAAATAATGGGAAGAAAATGTCTAATAATGCAAACAAAGGAAGGTATACACAGAATGAACCTACTACACTTCAATGTTTCAAGTGAAAGGAAATGGGGCACTATGCTAATAAATGCCCCAATCCTAGGGTTGATGATGATGATCAATGTCAACAAATTCTTAAGCCTATAGACAAAGGAATTTCACATGAAATTACTATAACTGATTTGGAGTACGATAACGATGTGGTGAAAGGTACACTTACCATCCACTCTAAAGTAGAAAATTTTTAATTTGATTCTGGATCCACCCACTCTTTTATTTCTGAAGAATTTTCTATGGTATCACATTATTACCTCAACAATCAGATGTTGAGATAGCTATGAAAACTTCTAATGGCACAACAGTCGCATCAAAAGTTTATAATTATTCTCTAATTGAAGTTTGTGGGAAAGTGCTTCCTGCAAATCATGTGATCCTTCCTATAGTGGAATTTGATGTGATTCTTGGCATGGATTGGCTTTCATTATATAAAGCTCATATCAATTGCCAAATATGGGAAGTCACATTTCATAATCTAGATCAATCTATGATCGTCTATCGATTTAAGGATGAACATAACCTTTCAGTGGAAATTTCTTCCATCTTATGGGACTTGATTCCACTAAATGGAGGTTATTTATCTCAAATGGCTGGTGAGAAACTCATGATAAGGAATATGACCATTGTACGGGAGTTTGACGTTGTTTTTCTATAGTAATTTCTAGGTCTTCCACCAAATCGTGAAGTAGTGTTTTCAATAGAACTCGTATCGGGTGCTTTGCCTATTTCAAAGACACCTTATATAAAGGCTCCAATTGAGTTGCGGGAATTTAAGAAGAAACTCCAAGAGAATCTTGATAAGGGACTCATACAACCTAGTGCGTCACCTTGGGGAGCACATGTTCTGTTTGTTAAGAAGAAATATGGATCAATGAGACTCTACATTATTATAGAGAACTTTACAAGAACACACTCAAGAACAAATATCCTATCCCACGCATTGATGACCTATTTGACCAACTAAGCGGAACACAATACTTTTCCAAGATTGATCTTCATTCAGGGTATCATCAATTAAGGGTCAAAAGGGAGGATATACCAAAGTCGGCTTTCCGTACAAGGTATGGACACTATGAATTTATAGATATGCCATTTGGTCTTACTAAGGCCCTGCTATCTTCATGGATCTGATGAATAGAGTCATCAGAGACTATCTTGATCAGTTTGTGGTAGTCTTTATAGGTGATATTTATTTCTATTCATAGAGTATGGAAGAACATGAAGATAAATTTAGAATTGTATTAAAGACCCTAAGAAAGGAGAAGCTTTATTCCAAATTTACCAAGTGTGAATATTTGCTTCAAAAAGTTGCATTTATGGGTCACATAATCTCAAAAGAGGGGATATCTATGGATCCAACAAAAACATAGGTTATCGAAAGATGGTCAAGGCCAACAACAGTAACTGAGATCCGAAGTTTTTTTGGTTTGGCTGGATATTATCGACATTTTGTGAAAGATTTTTCACGATTAGCTAATCCACTCACCAAGTTGACTCGGAAAGGAGTTATGTTTGTTTGGACGGAGGAATGTGAAGAGTCTTTCAAGGAGTTGAAAAGAAGGTTAGCCAGTGCACCTATGCTCACACTACCTTGTAGTGGAGAAAGGTTTTTGATCTACAGTGATGCATCCAAGAAGGGACTGGGATGTGTTCTCATGAAAAATGATATGGTGATAGCTTATGCCTCACGATAGTTGAAAATCCATGAGAAAAATTTCCCAACTCATGATTTAGAGTTAGCTGCGGTAATCTTTTCATTAAAGATTTGGAGGCATTACCTTTATGGTGAATGGTGTGATATTTATACTGATAAAAAAACATTAAAGTATATTTTCACACCAAAGGAGCTGAATGTGCGTCAAAGAAGATGGTTGGAGCTGATTAATGATTACGACTGCTCAATTCATTACCACCCTGGAAAAGAAAACAAGGTAGCAGACGCATTAAGTCAAGAAGGCCATGCTAGCTTATCCATGATGAGTATCACAAAATATCCAATATTTATGGATTTACAAAGGATGGATCTTGGAATTTTAATGGAAGGGGAGAAATCTTGTCTTTCTCAAATGAATGTTCAAACATCTATACATGTGAATATTTAAGAGGCGCTGAAAGAAGATTTCGAGTTTCAAAATAATGTGAGAAATGTTCCTAAATTCAACCTTGATTGTGATGGGATAATAATGTTTAGGAATCAGGTTTGTGTTCCTCCCATCCCAGAATTAAAGGAGCTGTTAGATGAGGCTCATAGTTCGTCATTCTCTATGCATCCTGGAATCACGAAGATGTATAGGGCCCTGAAAGAGTACGTCTTGTGGGATGGAATGAAATGAGATGTTGCTGAATATGTCTCTCGATGCTTGGTTTGTCAGCAAGTTAATGCTGAGAGACAGAAGTCCAAGGGGATGTTACAACCATCACCCATACCAGAATAGAAATGGGAAAACATCACTATGGACTTTGTCACTAGACTTCCTAAAACATCCAAAGGCAATAATGCTATCTAGGTCATAGTTGATCGTCTTACAATGTCTTCACACTTCATTGCTATTAGAGAGGATTTCACTCTAGATCAGCTTTCCAGGATATATGTAAAAGAAGTTGTAAGAATGCATGGAGTACCACTTTCTATTATATCTGATTGGGATCCGAGGTTTTCCTCAAAGTTCGGGCAAAGTCTTCATCATACTCTGGATACAGAGTTGAGTTTCAACACTACATATCATCCTCAGACAGACGGTCAGTCTGTGAGGACAATTCAAACTCTAGAAGATATGTGGAGAGCTTGCTCTATAGATTTCAAAGGTGAATGGGATCAATGCCTACCTTTGGTGGAATTTTCTTATAATAATAGCTTTCACTCCAGTATTCAGATGGCTCCTTATGAATCTCTCTATGGAAAGAAATGCAGGACTCCATCATTTTGGGATGAAGTTGGGGAAAGAAAGCTATTACGACCTGATCTTGTCGATGAAATGGCAGAAAAGGTCAGATCTATTCAACAACACATAAGACCAACTCAGAGTTGACAGAAAAGTTATGCCGACAACCGAAAAAAGACCTAGAGTTTGAAGTGGGTGATAATGTGTTCTTACGAATATCTCCCTTGAAGAGGGTCATGAGATTTGGAATGAAGGGAAAGTTGAGCCCTAGATATATATATCCTTTTGAAATTCTAGATTGTGTTGGGAAGGTAGCTTACTGATTGGCACTTCCACCAAATCTCTCTCAAGTTCATGATGTGTTCCATGTATATCTCCGGAGAAAGTACATACCGGATCCTTCACATGTACTCAGCTCAGAAGTTGTACCGATGGAGCAAGATATTTCTTATGAATAACAGCTGATAGAGTTCTTGGATCGTAGCGAAAAAGTATTACAGAACAAGATCACTCTCTTGGTGAATGTTTTATGGAGGAACCACCAATTAAAAGAAGCTACATGGAAACTTGAGGATATGATGAGGGAGATGTATGCTCATCTGTTTGTAATGAAGTGACAAATTTTGAGGGAGATATTCATTATAAGGGGGGTAGAATGTAACAACCTGAGATTTTATAAGAATTTTTTTATGTCTTATGTTATACGCTACACCAAAGGAATCTTTCATAGCACACAATATGGACTTGGCTTACATTACATGCAATCACGACCTTCCTCGATAGCGTGTGTAGTACGCAATACCGGGTTTCACTAAACAATGATATATTATTATGAACGAGTAGTTATGAATAGTACTAACTACATTTTGAATTTTATTATTCATCTTGCAAATTTTCTAGAACATGGTAAGAGAAAATAATAAATTTTTTGGGTAAAATAAGTATTTTTAAAAAAATACAGTTTTGCCTCCTTTTGATAGCACAACCACATTAAATCTAGTTTTTGACATGTTTATAAGTTCAATTTGACAATATAAAATTCTTCTTTTGAATCAGGGTTTAATAATTTAGTTTGGATATATTTTTGATATTTTTCTGATAACTTTCAGATTTTGATGAATAGTAAAAATACGCTAATTTTTAATTAAAAACAAATTTTTTAATTGAGATATTTTATATGGTTAAATTATAATATTGAATGGTTTTAAAGTATAAATAGAATATATTTTTACCATTTAATATAATTTATTTCATTAGAATTATTTTCACATTGAATTCATACGTAAAAACATTTCCATCTTTGGCAATGTTTTAACCTCTAAAACCCGTTTTCTTAACAACTGGATTTATTTTAATTTAATTATTACAACTGATATGATTTGAATTTTTAATAATGGATTCCATATTCCGAATCAATGGGTACAAATTATGTTAATATACTTCTTTTTATTTTTGGGCATTATAAATAGTAACTACGGTAAATTTTATTTACCATAGTTAAAGATAAATCTGGTAATTAATGGTAAATATAAGATTATAAAATTACCCTAACTCCTGCCAAAATCCTATTGGATGACTAGAAGTCGACCCATATCACCTAAGGGTAGGATTATATTCATTTAATGGACTTTTGTCCATGAAAATAATTTAATTATTATTAAAACCAAAGAATGGGACAACATGTCACTTTCTTAAATCCTATAAGTATAATAATTTTAATTTAGTGATAAATATAATGAAACTTCGAACATGAATAGTCTCCATAAAGCTAATACAATTATCTACATCATAGGAATTTATTTAGAATTTTTAGGGATAAATAACTATCATTAACTATGACACAATAGTGATGTTGAAATTATTTTATTAATTAAAATATCAAATAAATGGTTTAAAAAATATTAAAATAAATATTATATGAACTATTTAATGTTCTCCACTAATTTTCTAGAAACATATGACATTTTATGAATCTATTAATGATTATAGTTTGAACAGATATTTTGTATATATTTTATTTAAACACAACTAAATGAATAGTGTCAAAATTGACACTATTGTTATTTTATAAAAATAACATATTATAAAATTGATTAAAAATCACAAAAATATTTAAAAATTATAAATTAATATTTATATGGTCATCAATGTCATTAAGTGTCAAATTATTGAATATTCACAACACATATGTAATTATGTATAATAATTTAAAATTTAGAATATTGTTACCACAAATAAAATTAAATTGATAAATAAGGATAAATCAAGTTGATAATGTTTAAAATAAATTCCGAACATGTCTAAATTTTATTGGTTGATGATATTGCAACCATATCTCATCTAATATTTGGATATTAGTCATTTGGGAAGTTTGTATGTGGGGATGTGATTTAATATAAACAAATATTTCTTATAACTCCAAAGGTCCCCCTCTCCTCCCTTTTAAAAGACAACCTCCTCCCTCTCCACATCACACCAATTTGAGCCTTTAATATCGACCAATACCAGCCCATTTCACTTCCACACTTCACTAGAAACATCCTAGAGGTCCTGGTTTTCTTCAAAGACCAATTGTAGTGCTCTAAGAGGAGGTCTCAAAGAGGCGCTTCAAAGAAGAGGTAATGTCTGTTACCAATTCTTTCAACTTTATTTCTTCTTCCACTTCTTATTATTCAGTTGTTTAATTATGAATTAATTACATCAGTATCAATAATAAACTAATATGTTATTATATATATGAAACAACACTATTTCAATATCTATCCATCCTACTAAAAATGAAATCACCGCACGTGTGTATGTACGGAATACCGTCACCACGCCGTGGTGTAATCTATTTTTCATCATCACCATACTTGGATGGGTATAATGGTCCAAATAAATAACTATATATTATTATTTTAAAGTTATATTGATTCTGAAATAGTATACATGCACTCCAATACAATTCCATGATCATGGGAACACTATCATCGCTCGTGCGTACGTACGGAATACCATCTCCACGATGTGATGCGACTTGTTCTACATGATCTTCATTGCATAATGATTATATAAATGAATTTAATGAATTAATATGATATATATTACACTAATACCATTCTTGAAACGAGGAATCTATAACCTAAAGAGAAGAATAAGAATTTATTCGACAAAACACTCATACGAACAAAAAGTAATAAACACCCGAATTACAAGTAGCAATGAAATATTACTAATAAGAAGATAAGAATATGGCCATATATGATATGATAACAATTATTATGATTGTGGAATTAGTCAATGACATTATTTAAATCATTATACAGGAGGTTTGGACACTTTTGAAGCAAATTGGACCTAAGGTAAGGGAAAATATCACAATCTCATTTTTATCTAAGATTGTTTATACTTTGGTATTTACTGAGGTGTATTTTATCAACCACATTCATGTTACCTCAATATGTGATATTTTTTCTCCTTCCACCTACAATGTTTTAAATCCAATTTTACCCTTCGGTGGGTTTTAGTAAAGGATATGAAAGGAATCTTTTGTCATTTTTCGTACGAAGTACTTTTTGACTTTTTCGACAAAAGTACGAGAAGAATGTTTTTTTAACTTATATGGCATGAATGGATTTTTAAAACATTATTTCCAATAATATTCCTTTACTGGTTTTCAAGTTTATTTTTAATCAAATTATTTTAGTTTAATATTGTTTGACATGTTAAGAAAGGAAAATGTTTTTGAAGTGGAAAGGATATTTTCCTCAAGAATGGAGTTCAAGTGTTTTATCAAAATTATATTCCATCTAAGATAGTATAGGGTTCTTTATCTTTCCCTATTATTACATTGATTTGATTATTTTGTGATGGAATTATTTTTATGAATTTATTTATCTCGTATGAATTTTTTTATGATGTCATTATGTTTAAGAATCTCATTTTTATTACATGGGTTATGCAATGATGTATGATTTACGATTTTGTGGCACACATAATAATGGTATCATTATGAGATGGGTGGGACCTATATCTCCCTCCAATTAATTGGGTAATGATTTATATCTCATGATATAGACATGGTTGGAATGATAGGTTAAACCGGTTCAGTGAAACAGGACTAAAACGAGGAGTGAACTCAGTTCAGCAATGGACATTTTCCACTAAGATAGTCTTGGAAATGAGTCTTGACTAATAAGAAATGATTCTCTATGATTATGTGTCTATGCCACAAAGTTTCATGTTTTATGTTTTGATTATTGGGATTACATTTCACTACTATGATTTATCCCATGTTATGAAATTATGATTTCTTTTGCAGGTTAAGATTTCCAAAATGTTATGTTCTTATAAATATGATGTGATTGATTTTTATTTTGTTTACCATTATTGAGCATTTGAGCTCACCCTTTTTTATTTTTTCTTTCCCCAAGGTCAGGAAGAAGGTTATTAAGTAGGATATTCCAAAAGAGACTCTAGATATGATGAAATAAATGGGATACAATGTAGATGCTTTATGAATCCGTTGTTTATGATTCCCAATTTCTAAAGACACTATACCTATATGGTCCTTTTATGGTTTTGTTATATGTTGTAATAACTGTGATTAAATTTTAAAGTATTAAAAATGTATGTAATGTATGGGTCGTTATATTTTTAGGGTATGATCATCTATAGAATTGGTAAATATCTTACATAGATATTGCTCACATGTAGGGTGAGACATTTTGATTCCCCTGTTAGAGCGAGGCCCTGTTCTAAAGGTCTAGTTTTCCCGAAATTATAATCTTTCAAATGTTTGGATCATATGAAGGGAGTATGTAATTTAATATTTAAATGGGGTATCATTGAGTTTAATTTCATATGGTTAGGACTTTAGGTATATTGAAATAGATGGGAAAACATTGTTATGCACTTTAAGGGCGTTCTAGATAGATTAGACATTGGGGATTGTTTTTCCCTTGGACCTTGGGGATTCCCCAACCAAAATTCCTAAACTCATGTGATATATTCTTAGTATGAGAAACAAGGGGATGAATGGGTGTCACTCCACCACATAAGGATTACAACATCTAATATGGAAGTTTTTTTGGGCCATGATGTTTAACGTCATGCAGTTAGGATGTGGGTGACTCAATATGAATGAGATAGCTATTGTGGTCCATGCAGTTTTAAGTCCTATAGAAAGTATGTACAGAAAATAGTTTAATTCCATGTTTCCTAGAAAATATAAATGGAATTTTGTACAAATTTTAGTAAATCATTCCAGGATATCATTGGTATTTCTTAGACATTAGTGGGGGAAGAAATCATAAACTGTGAATCTATGAGACCTCGAATTTGGATGTATGATGTGAGAATTAGGATCCAATTTGTATGTTGAATTATGAAATAACATATCCTAAGTAAATATTTTCCTTTGGTTGATTGGACCGTTTGTGGGAAACATATGTAGAGCCTTCAAGGAATGGTGGACCTAGGAAAAAATGGTTTCTGCATGACAGTGACAATCCATTTTTATTGGAATGGGTGATTATGGGGATATAAGATTTATCAAATATTGTAGTTTGGTGGATGAAAATGGTATATCCGGTTAGGTGAGAAATATGCGGACCATGATTATTTATGATTTATTAGATACTCTAAATAGATTTGATTCTCATGTAATGGAGGGGGAATGATATTTTGACTAATCCTTTTTGGGGAAATAAATATTTTGAATATTATTCTTATATTTAAATTATCTTGTGGGAAATTAGGAAATTTTTATTTTCCAACATGACTAGACATGGGAAGTACCATGTGTCACTATGTATCTCATCATACCAAGAATAAATCCAAATGATGTTCTTGAGATAACATAAATCTAATATCTTGTGGTGAGGACATATTTGGTAGTTTGGATTAACATCGTGCTGTTAAAACTCTGCATTTCCCTACACAAGTTTAACCTATACACAGGGGTGGCATTTTTCTCATTGAGGGTAAACCAGGATATATGATCGTAACATCACTATCTATCTTCTGATGATAGAAATCAAGCCACATGTAGTTCTATTTTCCTATGATTTTTAACATCATATGGTAAGGATGGGGGTTCACCGACGTGATAATGATGAGGTGGGTGAAGTGTTAGTATTGAGCCTCATGTAGGTTTCACCCATATCCTAGTTAGTTGAGAATCGAGGTCCACATAGTTTTAACAACATGTCCCACGTATCGGTCTATCCTATGTAGAAGAAGGGGAATTTTTTTGAATGGTGGCTAGACCAGGATGATGAAGATGTGTGTCACTACATATCCTGTGAGAGAAGTAATCAAGACATATATATTTATTAATGAATCTTCATGATAGTATAACCTGTGAACATAGAGAGGTGAATTTTTATCATGTGTTTTCTAGAACCAAGATTGGGGTCAAGGTGTTACTACATATCGTGTGAGGTAATGAATCAATCCAAACATTGTTATTAAGGTACCTTGCAGTTTAACATCATACATTTAGGAAATTTCGTGGATTACCCTATGCATGTCTTACATATATGAAGGGAAAGGGGCATTATTGACTATGACTAGTGGCTCGACCAGGATGTTGGATCCAGGCGTCACTATGTATCCCATTAATGAATCACAATCAAGCAATGAATAGTTCATAGGTTCCTGGTACCAGTCATACTTGTTCATAGTGAAGAATTATTTTTAAACATTCTTTCTAGATGATGTTATTATCATATTCCTTTTCTTAATTTTCTATATAGGGAAACCATTAAAAATATTCCTAAGATCATGTGAGTTATACTTGTAGTGAGAAACAAGGAGAGAATAGGATCCCCCTATAGTGCAAGGGTAAAATAATATATTGTAGAGGTTTTATGATTCATGTGATAGCTAGACCAAGATGCAGGGTCAACATGTATCTATGTATCTCATTAACAAACATGAATCAAGATATACATATTTTAGTAAAAATACCTACCTACATAGGCTTGGTCCATATGCAAGGAGGGGGTCATTTTTTGGGAGGTGGTGGTAGGACCAAGATGTAGGGTCGACATGTATCTATGTATCTTGTGAGGGAAGGAATCAAGCCACATGTAGATCTAAGATACACTCTTTGTGCCTATCTGAAACATGCATAGAAAGGGTTTAATTATTAAAATTTCTTTGAAAAAATATTACTCATGAATGATGGATAACTATTCACAGAAAATTTATCTCCTTATAGTTATGTGTCGTGTGCTTAGGAAAATTCCTCCATGCAGTTTAATTTCATGTGGTAAGGATGATTTCCATACAATTCAAAGTCGTGTATCATAGAAGTAGGTGGTGGTATAGATTTTAAAATCATACAGCTAAGACGAGTATTGTATAATTTCACATTGTATTTCATATGAAACCTTGCATTGGTGGGATCTTTGGTGGGCTATCCATCAATAGAAATTAAGGAATATGTTCTATTGGTGTACACCTTGTGTTTGACCCCTGTTCCTTACCATTCTATCTCCATATTTTGAGGCTTCATTATGTGTATAATTGGTGTTCTGAGGACAAACACCAAATCTCTTTCAAGGAAATATTGAAGTTTATCCTTTTTGATGAAGGATCATGTGATCCAATTCAGGTAAATTTCCAAATGGTGAAAGTTATATAGTATTTTCTCTTCAAGTTTCTCCAAGTCATCAAATCACTTTCGGGATTGATCATTTGTAGACTATTGATCGTATATTTTTATGTAGAGAAATTGTAATTAAACTCCGATGAGTATAACCACATACATCCCATATACTAATGAATGGGAGGTTTCTTGAGTGGGAGAGGAATCTTGATCCTGTAAGCCCCCAGATCATGGAGGATCTTGTCCGAACATTATTTCATGTCATTGTAAAACACATTCTAGAGAATATTGGATATGGTCTTATAAACGACCTATATCTTCCCATTGGACATTGCATGAGAGTGGGATGATTGGTTATCTTCATTGCCATACTCCCAAATTTAGCTTGTCTGATTCTACTATGTAGAAATTAGTGCCATTGTCGATCTATATTGTATGAGGGACACCAAATGTTGTGTTGATGTTGGCATTCAAAAATATTAAAATTCTTCTTTCCCTGACCACTTTATATGGTACATCTTCTTCTCATTTGTAATATTTTTCAATTTCTATGAGAATATATTTTAATTGTATAGCTGTGGTTGGATGGAATGGACCCATTAAGTCCATTCCCTATATGGAAAATGGTCAATACTATTTGATTGTTTGAGGAAAATCTAGATGATAGTGGATTAAATATTAATAAAAATGTATGGAATGAAACTTCCTGCTGAATGTTATACAATACTGAATCATGTTTGGCCAATAGTACCCAATCCATCAAATCTGTTGTGAGATCTTGGACAATGATTGGTGTGCTCAAAAAACTCTAACCCGGTCCTCTTTAATGATGGTAGTAGTCTCTTATCCATCAATGCACCTAATAAGGACTCCAAAAAGCCTCACATTTATAGACCATTTGGATAATTTGTTCCATCGAACAAGAAAAGGTGGGTTTTCCATTTCTATATTTTGTCTCATTATTCCCTATCTACATAGAGTTCAATCTCGTGGAAGGTGACCTTCAAAGAGATCCATATAGCCAGTGGTAAGACCATATGTCTCAGAGATTTGAATGATTTCATTTATTTCATCTTTGTTAGCCTAAATTAATGATATGAACATCCATTAGTGGGAAATACATATGACCATTTAATTTTGATTTGGGTTGGCCAGAGCATTGGTTTCATATTCAAATGCATTATATTGTGCATTTTGTGACCATGGGACATAAATCAACATTGGTTCTGATATAATTAGGCCATCAGTTTTCGTACATGGTTCATCAAATGGATCAACTCCGATTTATTTATAGCATAGCCACCATTGAAATTCTTAATAACCAATTTTTAACCACCGTTTATCTTTAGTTGTTTATCATTCACATGGAGTGATATCCCTAGGATTGGGATAAGTTCCTTGTATAATGCTTCATTTTTTCTCCAAGCTTTTGATAGTAAGAAGTAATAGTGATGAATTTATCTTTTTAGGAAAATATTTATTACTTCTTGCCCCACATTTTTTAGTTTGGGGTCTTATATTATTTTTCATGTTGGGATTTGAGAGGCACCCTGGTAGATAATTTTAGACATATAGGAGTTCTATATAATAATGAATATGTCCTCATTAGGTATCTCATCATATAATGTGGCAACCAACGAGGATAGGTGCTCTTCCATGAAATTTACTAATGCATAACCATTGAATTATTTCTATGGTATGAACCATATATCAAACTACTGCAGGAATACCGCCCATAGTGATTGTGATCAAGTTAAAATTTTTTTTCATAGAATATACTTGATCGGTTATCTATAGGAGTCTAAATGGGCCTTGTGGTTCTGCATGTAATTCCTCATATTTGGGACCATAAATACTAACACAACACATATCTTCTTGAGTATATTATAACGAGCCTCAGCAACAATCATGTGAGGGTTAAGGTAATGGAAGCTATTCTTGTTGTTGACATCATTGTTGTATTTGCGGAAGGCACCTGGGGATCACTCCAAGGTGGTCACATATACGTTGTGTGGTCTTTCTTTGACTGGCAGCATTTTCACCGGTGTTCTCAAAAAATTTCTCTTCAGATTGTCAAATTCTTCCTGAAAATCATTAGTCCATTGGAATTCTACAACATTTTTCATCAACCTAGTGAAGGGAAATAATTTTCATGTGAGGTTAGATATGAAGCCAGGAATTTGGCCTAGATGTCCCTAGAGTCCTCTCAAATAAGTGAGGTTGTGAGGAAGAGTCAGTCCAAGGATAGCCTTTATCTTATCAGGGTCGACATCGATGCCACAATGGAGTTCGATGAAGATGAGTAATTTTTTTAACTAACATTGAATGAAAATTTTAAGGGGTTCATTTTTAGACTATGTTGTCATAGTTTCTTGAAGATGGTTTCATGATCCTCTAGATTGTCTAAATATTTTTTTGATTTAACCACCAAATCATCAACATAGCATTCAAAAAAAATTATGGGTTTGAAATTGTGATACATGGAACTATGATATGTGGTTCTATCATTTTTCAATCCAAAATGAATCACTTTATATAAAAACACTCCATTGGGATCTCTAAATGAGGTGGATTATACATATTTATAGTACATTTAGATTTGATTATTTTTTGTTATTTATCCATGATAGAGAGATAATTATATAAGGTAGTTTAATTGATCATCAATTCTGTGACCTAGACTTGGAAGTCATCTTTTGATCATTTCCAATTTAGATACAAGAAATCAATGCAGACTTTGATCTACCCATATTTATTTTTGATGGGAATAATATTTTCTATCCAGATGTGGTATTTGACATCCCGAATGATGTGGCTATAATGATCATTTCAACTTTAGCCTCTATTATGGAAGAGTATGTTAGGTGAATCCTTCTTGTAACATTCTTATAACCACAATGGTCTTTTAGAAGGAAAAAGTGGTGAATGGACACATCTAGATCGAGGATTGGAATTTCGGTATAATTCCATTTGAAAATATCTCGATTTTATTTTAGGAAATAGGTGTATACCACCTGTTCATCTACTGTCTTGGTCATAGTGATGAGCGTTTTTTGTGAATTTTCTTCCATACCCATGTTGATTTCCATGAGTTCGTCAATGATTATAGAGAAACCTTCTTCAAATCTAGGATGGGAAAACCATAGGTATTATTCTTACTCATTTACATCCTCATCGTCTACCTCTTCATCTACAAATGGGGAAACAATTCATGAGATGATTGTTCACATTTTAGGGAAGAGTTTCAATTTTTCTATCTAGGAGGTTAAACTGCCACTTTTCCTCAGTTTTTGGTGAGGGATTCTCAAGTGAAGATGTAGTGATGGGTAAAAGAGTTTCCTTATCTTCATTGAGTGGGGATACACATTCTCTTACCTCAGTGGTTGACGAAGGTAATTTTTGGAGTTTTGTTTATGGTTTGGGGATATTATTATCTGAACCCTAACTATTATATTTGGAGTTAGTTATATTTATAACAATATCACGCTTGGTATCCATGACCAAAATCTTGAGGACTAGAAAATAAAAATTCAATTTTGGACATGTGCATTCAATCTATTTGATGGGCACTATGTATTCTTACCCTAGATTATTGAGAGAAATGGATGAAATCATTTCTAAACCATTTGGGGTGGCAATTCAATCAACATCATCAATTGTAAATCACTTCACCCTAAGCTCATATAACCCCTATATCAATATAGTTTTATTCATAGAGGTACAATGTGGTCTTATCAACATGTAGTTCCCCATAGTATCCATTAGAGATACATTTGAGGTATTGATGGTGAGAGGAAGGGATTTTTGCATGTTGATGCAGTTAGAGCCATCCTAGTAGGGTGTCAAAGGCCATATTATTTCATACCAAAAAAGTTATCGGTCCTATACAATTACATCAAATTTGGATCCATGCTTTTTTTGTTCTAAAGAATTATTCTCACTTTTTTCATATCATAAAAAAGTAATGCTTCTGGATGTCAGATCATCCTCTTTCCATCACATTTAACAAAGTGTCCGCAGTGGTGTATGTTTAAATCCAAAACTATTACCATTGAAGACTTTTCAGATATCGATCCCATTTAACATTTCAGAGAAATATAAAGGTTTTATGTTTCTTTGTATGAGGATGTCTTCATCTTGATCTATGAAAGAGATATCTCTGTATAATTATACATGATTGGTCTATGTGCGGTAGACACAATGACTATTAACTCGCCCTCAAACTCCGTGGTACATAGAAAATATAAGATTAGTTTTTTCAGGAGATCTTATGATAGATTCAGTGGATCGTTGATTAAAATCATGGTTTCTATTGAAACTAACTACATCAGGATATCATATATTTTATTTAAAGGATTGTGGTTCTTATAATGGATATACTATTTTAGAAGAGATTTAGGGTCCTGATCATTTGATGATGGAAGGTCCTCCTATGGGATTAGAGCTCACAAGTATTTTTTACTTTGTGGATTGGTTTGGGCTGGTCTAGTCACATGCTGAGGTAATTTTGTGGCATGTTCTTCCTTTAATGGATATTCAAGAAATATTGGAATGGGGTGTCATATTTTGGGGGCATGATAAATTTTCTATCTCTATTAGATCCACTGGAGGATAATTTCTTGGGTTTATACAACACTGGCAATTCTAGAGGGGGTGAAACCATAAGTGAGATTTATAACATTGTTGTTTCTACATTGATATTATAGATTTGGTAGCCTCTTACAATAGTCTCTATTTGGGTCTGGTGATTTCTAGTTGCTAACTATATTCATAGTCGGAGAAGCGATCTATTAATTGGATGACATTGATGAAGCCAAAATCATTTATTCTTCTAAAAATGACTCTTCCATATCATTTTCCTCCAATGGTGATGTTTGGCAGGGTGGGTCAAGTACTATCAGATCCATTAGAATGATATTTGAATGTGTCAAATCCATATTTCTATTTTGTGAAAGTTCATCTTCTCTCACTTGTGTTCTAACCTTATGATTGGATTTCGTTTTGGGCATTCGACCTTTGGAAGTTTGTGGGCCAGAGGATGTCTACTATGTTGCATCAAGATATGTTTGAGGAATATTTGTTTTCATTAATTATGTCTATATGATACTATGGTGATGGTGATTGTTTTTTGAGTCATCCAACAATCAAACTTTTTTCCACTTTTTTATCCACTTTTTTCTACTCCCCTCCTTCGTCTGGGTTAGTGGTAGAATAATACGACAGTTGCACTGGTGGTGGTCCAAAATTGACTTGTCTAGAATCCATAATCTTTGGATAGTGTTCCATGATGAAAAAGAACTCCTGTATGTTTTCACTAATATATTGTTGAAGGTACAATCATATGGATGTTTATAAAGACCTACTTCATCATCCCTCTTCTTCTCTTGATGTTACACAAAATAAAAATTCATGGAATCTATGGAGTAACCACAAGATTGGTTATCCCAAAATGAGAAATAATTATTCATCCATTCTTAGAATTATTTTCACCTGGTTCCTCTATGATCATATTGACGAGGTGGGGGCATCAAATGACGTTCAAGGGGCCCCTCATGAGTTGGTGAGGGCTTGGGAGCTGAAGACAATGTAGGGGTGGATTTTTTGAAAAAATCCATATCAGATATTCACACTATTTTTAATGGTGATGATGGGGCTCCATGAGAAATTATATTCCTCCATTAAAATGAATATTTTATCCTTTTAAAAATTTTGGAGAAATCCTATAACCAAATTGTATTTTGTTTTGAAATATGTTGTCTTCACAACACATTAAAGATGTTGTCAATTCACACGGCCAATATCACATCTTGGGGTGTGGATGGATCAAAGAATTATTCAGACCCTTCATTTATATAATGATGTCTAAAAACCTCTCATTCTCTTGTTGTTTTCAACATAGGAGGTTAAAAACTATTGTTTTTGGAATCTTTGAGCTGACTGGAATAGGAACTGGAATCGGAGATCCTTTCAACCTATTATTGAGTTAGCTGAAAAAATGGTGAACCACAGAAAGGATAAACCTTCTAGATTTTTCATAAATCATCTAAGATACAAAGATTATAATTACTCTAAGTTCCTCATCATAGGATCACAATAATAAAATTACTGTATTATATGTTTCTCTGGGTCACAAAAACCCTTGAACCCTTAGAACATAGGGTTCCTAGATTTTGGAAGTGGAAAACCATTGCTTACTAATTCGGGGTATGCATTATATTCTAGATATATTGGAGTTTTTCTTCATTACATGGATTTTAACAAAGTAATATATGACTCGATGGAATTAATGAGCTCCCGGTGCTTGTCTTGTTGAACTTGAGCAATGGGAGGTAAAACAACAGAACTATTAGGCATGTCAGCGCTGCTGGAACATGAATCATATGCCCAGTCGAGGGTATCCTTTTTGGATTCACCTAAATCTATTCTTGTATCCTCCATAATGTAGGGGAATCATGATATCCTAATGGGACTTATTAGGTATACTGATAGTCCAAAACATCCGTGAACAATGTTTCTATCCTTGTTTCATCCATCAAGATGAGCCCATGGGGAAGAGGTACATCTGGTGGAAGTGTGTGTTGATGCTTCACTAGGGGAACACACATAGTTGGAAAGCTCACATGTAGAATCTCAATTTTGATTCTCCTTATAACCTTATTTTCTTCATCTGGTTGAGCAAATATCTCCTCATTCTTGAAGGATGTGTTTGAATTAGGAGAACACATCAGGTCGTCTGCAAATATATTATTATTATTCTACTTATTTCAGATTCAAAAAGTAGGTAATGACATATCGGCAGAGGGGGTGCCCAAATTTAAAGATTCCCCTTCGTTCTTGGTATGAAAAACTTCATTCTCAGTGTAGGCTATCTCTGGAAGGGAACAATATTATATTCAATCCTTTTCATTTGGATTATCTTATGTAAGGTCCTTACAATTATCATCCTCTATGTTCACCAATTCATACCACATTAGGGGTAGAATAATGGGTACCAAATTGTAGGAGGGTGTATTTAAAACCTTTTCAGATCTTTTCCATCCATTTTTTGACCCTCCTAGAGTTTCTGAGATAATAGTGACTTGAAGGGAGCCTTGACATGACCCCACAGAGCACCTTCACCTCAGTAGACATTAGTTGCGATAATGGATAGAATGAGTAACCTCTCTAATTTTTTCTTCCATTGTTTAGAAAAGACTGACTTCCACTGGGTGGGGAGTTGAGGTAAGAAATTCCCTAGCTTTGTAGGTTGGGGTTTATCCCTTACCTTTATTATCATGTTGCTTCCAAGATTTTTCAATCTTATAGTTTCATTTTGTGATAAAAAATCCCCCTACCCTATGGGTTGGTGTATCTCCCATACTATAGAGGTTTCTATTGGTATCATCTCCTTATTGACATTGTGAATTCCAATGCGATCAGGAGTCATATATTGTGCCAGATTTTCACATTAATTATTTACTTCTGAGGACATGATCAGTGCTCTGTGGTTGGATTCAGTTACACGAGAATCCTGTTGAATGTTCTCAGTTGCCTATTTCTTGATCTTCGAGACAACATTCTTTTGTCAGTATTTATGATTTTGAGACTTACTCAGGGCCAATTCATGTAGATCATGCCACTTTTTTGTATGGGTACATCATTTGGATTCCACCTTGGGATGGAGAAATTTTAGGATTCCATTTTTATTGGGTTCTACATTATAGGGCATGGGGTTATTAGTAGAGATTTGTATTCTCCCAACCCTCATATTTGAACACCAGATGGGGCGTCACTGATAAGGAAAGACAATTTGTGAAGTGAGTGGATGCAATACTTCTCAAGGTTTCACATTTTTCTTTTACAATATTGGATATCATATAAAATGAAGTAATTAAATGAAAATTTGTTGATGAAGCTCCCCAAATTAATTGACATGGTATTCATACTCATCATAGGGATTAAATTTAATTTTCAAATGGTGGTTAATTTTTCATGAAATTAAAGAGAATTTTGTGCATAAATTCTTATCTTATTGCATTTATAATGTTTAATTGAGTATTTCCTATGGGCCAGAACATATTAGGCATGTCATCTATGGATAACTATTTTCTCAAAAGCAACATATAATGATATTCTTCATCTAGGGAATCCTCTACTTATTTATCCAAATATGTATCCTCTATGATGGTTTCATCATGAGTATCGTGGCTTGTAGGGACTTAATTGATGTATGAATGGTGCATCGGTGACACCGAGGAAAAGTGTGAACCTAGGCCATTGTTTGGATGAGAAAGGTTGTTGTTTTCATTAAAATAGTTTCTAGAATATAATACCATTTCATTCCATATTCATTATAATATGAGGAAATTCACATATTGGGACAAGAGGGGGGAGGACCATCTGGTCGATATTAATTTCAGATGCAGGGAGGACCTTCGCAGCTAACATTGTGGTGGAAACGACTACCATCATAGCTTAACATCTGACCATAGGGATATTTTTCGCTACTTTACCCTGGGGAGTACCTCTAGGGTGGACCACAGTACGGGTAGGACCTTCATTCTATTTTTTAATTGTACGAAGGCTCTTTTAATGTGATTAAATCATGGAGAAGGCTAAAATTATTGCTTGATGTGAGTCTAAAAGGAGAATATCTACAATGTTAATTCTTGGTAGGACTTTTAGGATTTACATTAATGATGGTAGGACCTTCTCATTTCTTGATGTCTCTCTGGAAGAGACATCATAGTCACTACCATCATGGAAAAGAATATCATAATAGCTTAATGTACAACAATAGGGAGAATAATATCTGCAGCATATACCCTATGGAGGACAATCAGGGAAGAAGATAGTAAGATGAGGACCATCATAATGTTTTATCTTATGATTAAGGAATGGGGTGCTATGAAACACATCAGTAGATAAGATCTATTGATCAATCATTTCTGGCCAATATATTATGCCCATATATGTGATCTGGGGAGGTCCTTTAGAGCTTCTATAGCAACATTATGTGGAGGACCTTCATAAATACTACCGTCATTTCCATAATTTGGTAATTAATTGATAGGATCTTGATCCACTATTGATGGATGTTTTATAAAATCATGAAATCCAACTTCTCACATAGTATAATCATGAACATGCTCTTCATTTTCTAGATTCCTTTGGAACTCTTCATTTTTTGGTTCTCTCTTAGAGGAAACTGGGGTCGTCTGCTATTGTTAATGACCTTCATATATGGATCCCATTTTTTTGGGGTGCCATGATGTCATGTTGATACACCGAAGAAAATATTGAGTTCTGGTCGAGTTATATGTCCGACCTGGAGTGGCCACAATATTGTACCAATGTGCCCTAGTTAGATTAGAAGTTTTTCCCCGATCTGGTTGTCCTAGTATCATAGAATATAGCTGCGGAACATCCTAGAACGTATCAGGTATGTAATTTTACTCCAATGTAAACATTTTATTTTTTAATTGAATTACTCTACATTGGGATATATGATCATGGGTTAGGAACCTTTATTTTTCTATAGATGGGATGATATCTTGACAGGTTTGGAAGATATGGTGTGAAATTGACATTTGATCCCACATCATTTCAACGATGTTTTGAGATATGTGTTTAGCTGGAATAGGTATGTATCCCCATCATATTTTCAGATAATGAGTTTGTTCCTCCTCTGGATAACCATGTGTTTCAAGTGTGTATTGCAAGTTCTCTAAAGATAGCGAATAATAATGATTATTCCATTGACTTGTAGTTAGGATACATTGGCTACATTCTTTAGCTGCAGCTGTATTTGACTGGTGGTATTTATATTTGTGAGAATGAATTAGAATATCCACATTTACCATTATATTTTTCTCTCTGGCTTAATGTGGATCCACACAAACTAGGTTGTGCTTATATTTTTATTCCATTATATTCGACATGTGCGCTTGATATTGGTAGGCTTGAATTTGCATCTTGTCATTTATTGCCACTATATTGGACTGGCGGGATTCATATTAATTGTCATTGTTTTATGACTAACTATAGTTTGTCACCCTATTAGAATAGTGGTCTTGGTTTTTATTAGCAGGGATTTGTGCCTTCTTATGGAAAGTTCACACCCTATTTGGATGGTGGGATTCTTGGGCATTTTTGAGGGATTTGCATCGGCATAAAATTTTATTCCATTTATCCATGGAGGGACCATCGAGAATTGTTAGTAATTTGTACCAACACATATTGTGTCATAATATATCGTTGGTGGGATTTATAATAGGATTAAGAGTTGTTTGTTTTCCCATGGTACACCGCTATGTTTTTATGGTGGATCTCCTCCTCATGAAGTAGGGTAATGACCTTCTTGTGATTTTGTTTTTGCCTCACACAAAGAGTGGCTCGAGGGGCCCTTGTCTACTAGACATCAGTTGGATACCGTAGAAAAATATACTCTTCAGAGTGGGGATATTGGGTTATACACCACCACTGGAGCCGTCCTTCGGCAGGATCCCTCGACCGAGGTTCCGGTATAGATGGGATGGAGTAATTGGTGCCAACATCATTTTCCTCTTGAAGGTATGGAAGGTAATAATTTTCAAATTTAATGTATAGTCTCTCGAAATGATTTGAAACAACTGATGGTCCATCCTATGATGGATTTGTTATCATGACTGAAGATGTGACTGGTGAGATTTTTCTAAATAGAGGTCCTACCATGCACCCTCCATAGTAGAGAGTGTACCATATTGGTTGTACTCTTTGATCCGCAAGTTTGAAACCAAGTTTTGAAGATGATTGGTTGGTGAGGGAGTCATTTTCTTCATTAGGGACCCAATCACATGTGTTGTCACTGACAAGGATGTCAGTGAAAACAGTTGGTATTCCATTTGATTGAAGTCATCTCCTTGTAAATTATAAAATATATATGAAATATACATACATAAAAACCCATTCAATGTAGCATCTCATGATCACTTGTGTAATTGATGTTTTTTCTAGGTCCTCTTCTTTTACAATGCTAAAGATGATTGAGTTGGGGTAACCCGCCACCTTGGTAAAGGATTCATGTAGAGTTTATAATTTTTATTTCGGACTGAGGTACCTGTTTGGGGGAGAAAAAAGTGGCCCAATATCTAAAAACTAAATCCATACTATTATAGATAATTTCATATCATGTTCATCATTTTTATTCCATCCCAATTTGTGTCATACCCTTTTTGGTGGGCGAGATGGTCATGATGAGACAAGGTAGTGTGTCTTTTTATTTTTCAAAAGGAGGTTCTACATTTTAATGGTCCTGAAGATTGATTGTAGTAGATTATGTGTTTTGGGAAATTGACCCACATTGTGTACGTTGTGCCTATATGGTCTCCAGTAAGATTATTTTCAGAGCCAGAAAAAACCAACTATCATTTTATCCATGATTCATTTACCTTCTTACCAATGGAAGGAACTCATTGGATGATGATTTGGACAACGACACTTAAAGACTACATTGGCCGAGAGGATGCGAGGTTGGGATCATCACACCCTTTCAGGGTGAATTAATCACTATTTTAGGACTCTATTATAGATATAATAAATGTTTATATGTTTTTGAATCCATGGCTCTTTCCTAAGAAATTTTACATGGACTGCTCTTATATTAGAATTCAGTCCTCGATAAATATAAATCTGAACCATCTGTATGTATATGGGGTTCTCCATTTTTATGTATAGTTGATATATTCAAGTTTATTCATTAATATTCCCCATTTAAGGATAGATCAAGATTTACCTCTTAATTTAATGACACAATAGGTTTAATCCATGTGATGAGGAGCTCTAGTGTTTAATTTCATCCAGGGGGAATTATTATAATGTAGGGTTTGAACCCATAATATGGACTTCTAACATATCCTCATGGGAGGAATCAGATCCAACGTAGTTTAGTGACACTTAACTAAACACATCACCTTTTAAATGAATGTTCAGAGGACCTATGCTTGTAGTTTAATTTCATGCGGAGAGGATGTCTAGGGGAAATGTGCCTAGTGATTATTTGATGTGGTAAATATGATTTGATGGCCCGATATGTTCATAAGAGATACAGTCTCATAGATTGATATGACCATACTGGGGACATGGACTGAATAACCATTGGGTGACATGGGTAATGACTCTTGACCTCAGAGAGGCTTCATTTGTATCCAAGTTGGTTAATAATCAAATTTTAATGTCTCATATTTTTATGTTTATTATTTTAAATATTACATGGAATTATTTCGAGACCAGGAGTGAAGGCGGAACATCATTCTGAGGCCCAGTGATCCCAGAATGGTGGTTTGAACCTTTTTTATGTTATGTGAGTTGGTGATTGTGCGCGGTTGTGGACGATTCTAAATGGATGCCCGGATTAAAAATCGGATGGCACCGTTGTGTTTGGGGTGATGACTTTTCCTAAGAACGACTCAAACCTTGACCAGTGTAGGTCGTCTGCAAAGATTAATTTTTGGAATTTTAAAAGGGGAAATACTTTAGAAAGAATAAAATTAATTAATGATTTAATTTATTATTTTAAAAAATTTCCTTTTTTTAGCACAACCAAATCTTCCCCTATAAATGCATTCTTATGGAAAATTCTTAGGGTTCGCCTCATAACCTTGTGTGTTGAGAGAGAGAGATTTCTCTTGGAGCGTGGGTGGAGGAGGACGCGTTGGAAAACGACGATGGATCAAAATCGAGAAACGTTGCACCGACGTTGAAGGATCACGACGACAACGGCAGCACGACACCTTTGTCAACAATCGATCCTTTCTAATGGTTTGGGTTGTTATTTCGATTTCTTTTCACCGTATTTAATTTCAAACGACGAACGCGGATCAACCATGAACAAGTTGATCCGTGTACTCGTACGTTTTTGTGGAAGGGATTTTTCTTCGGGAAGATTGTGGGGAATCGATCAATGCTTTATGTTGTTGTTGATTCTTGCTCTGTTTAATCCTACTAACAGGAGCGGATCAATTCCGTGACTAACGAAGGTGGAGGTTCGCTCCTCAATTTGTTTATTTGGATTTCTTCCTCCTTTTTCCCCGAGCGTTCTTCACATTTTTCGCGAGGCGATGAACAATGGATCGTGGTGCATCCGTTCCGTGACGCAACGATCCCAAATCAAAGGTTCGACATTGAAACGACCTTGTGGAGGTGCAACGACGATGGAAGATGATGAATCAGACTAGATTGGAAAGAGCGTTCTTTGATCGTTCTTCATGTGGGAAGATCAAAACGCGTTTTCGGAGCTGATCGAGTGTCCGAAAACACCGGATGTGGCTTCATTGCATCGGGGCGACCAAAAACTGAAGGTTTTGTGGTGATCAGACGGCTGGATCAACATTCGGAGCAGCGTAGGAGGTTCACCGGTGAAGAGCGCCATTTTTATAAATTTCCAGAATACACAGTGTGTGCTTTCAATGAACACGCCGTATAAAATTAGAGGAGATGGCTATGGTTTTAGGGCTAGAGAAGAATCACACGGCATGTGACCCTGGTCACACGGCATGTTGGACCTTCCCCGAAGCTCAGTGTGTACTTTGGGTAGTACACGGGCAAGAGATGATCTACAAAGATTCAGGCGGCACGACATTTACAGCTTCGAAGAGGTGGCTACGTGGAGCTCGGCGTGTATACCATGGATACGCATACACAGGATGGAGTACACGACAGTGTACACCATCACACGACTAGGCGAGGCCAGCTACGTGGGTCACTCCGTGTGCATATTACACGGATTGGAGTACACGGGTTGGTAATCGTGTACTGAAACATGGACAGAGTAAACTAAGACAACCCCAGTTACCCAGACACGGTGTGTACTCCATTCTAAATTACATGTACTATGTTTTTTCTATGCGACCAGCCACACGACACGGGACGTTGTACATGGGCAGTACCCGGGGTCGGACCACACGGTGTGTAACATTTCTACACGCCGTGTACTTTTTGTAAAATGGCATGGTCCTTTTGTTCACCTTTCCTTTAACATCTTTTGTTTGGGTTAGTGCCCATTCTTCTTGTCTCCCTAAGGGTCAGGCATCTTTCCCTCATGTAGGATTTTCATCCTTTTTGTAGGACTTTCTGTGATAGAGTCAGGCATCCATCCGATAGGCCCGGATCGAGATCATATATCAATTCCAGAACCTAGGTAGAGTTAGGAATTGACGTGACCAACTCTACCGGGCATTGATCCTATACCTAGCAGGTGAATTCTGGATGAGTCGCGGTATCCACCATTTCCCGGGCAGTGATCCTCATATATGTATCGATATATTTCCCACTTAAAAGTGTGTCTCCCGTAATGAGTGCTTCTATCTACCGTAACATTTCCACTCAGGAGTGTGTCTCCTGTAATGAGTGTAGCTATCTCTCGTGACGGATCCCAATGAACAGAACTTGTCAGATGGGTGTCATCAGAGCTATAAGACTTGTGGAGTGTGTTATCCCGGAACGAGCGCATCACAGAATCTTCGAACTAAATCCTATACAGGGGTATGCAGTTGTGTGACTTGTCTCTAGGCCACGGGTCTAGGTTTTGAGTATATCTGGTTTGTTTTATATGTTCTCTAAACATATACTATGCATAGATGACTGTACCTTTACATTTTATTTCATTGTGGTTTTCGGGGTTGTCTACTGAGTATTGTTAAACTCACCATGGAACAGGCTTTGCCAGCACGTCTGGTGTCTTTTGTAGATGAGAAGCCTTTTGATAGAGTCCAGGGCGGACCAGGACAGGACCAAGCTTTCTGAGATCCCTACAGGCCGAGGCGTTCCTATGGACATGAGCGGATGTCCCATTACCTTTTGAGCTTACAGGTTGGACTTTGCAGTTTCAGACTCATGTTGGTTTTCTTTTTGGAGTGCTTGAATTTCTGGCCTAGTTTACTTTTACAGTACTCTACCTTTCGTCGTACCCTGATGGTTGGGTTTAGTTGTATGCATGCATTTTATTCCTTAGTGTTTTACATTTTAGCAATTGTGGGCTGTGATATGTGTCCGTGTGTACAGGTACTTAGTAAATTCCTCCCATGTTTGTGATATTCCATCTCGGTCCTAGTCCCCAGACCCTATCCTATTGGAGGCGGGCTTAGGGAGTCACGGCATGGGACCCACTGGGATGCGTCGTGACAGAGTGGTATCAGAGGTGTTTGGTTCTACCTTAGGACCAAGTGACTATGAGTTTGGTTTGTGGAAACAATGTTAAGTGTTTCAGGTTCGGATTTCAGGCTAGAGACCCCAGTGTTGGTGCGGCGGCCGATGTATCCATACACCAGGACTCGAATAACCTGCTTTTCGACCCGGTTCATGAAGAAACTGGTTGCGGGGAAATAAAATGTACATTCATCATATAGGATTGGGTTGTATCTTCCATGAAATTTGTGTCATCTGTCCAGATATACTCATTGACCGTGACACATCTAGTTTCTTTACAAGATGCCTCCGCGACGCATACCCACTAGGATTTAGCAGCACGATCACAAGGATGACCCCCTCCGTGATGAGGATTTGATACATGGACCAGCTCCCCAGGCATTTCCACTAGGTGGTGCACCAATTATACCACCAGGCAGGGGACGTGGCTGTGGAGAAGGGAGAGCTGCAGGTGGTGGCAGGCACTTTGACTTACATCCACCACCACCCCCAGGAGGTCCGCACCAGGCTCAGGGAGCTGGGGGATAGGGACGGGGACATCTGCATGTGGTCGAGGCGTACGACCCAAGGAATCTAGAGATGATTCGAGGTACGATCTGTGTCTTTTATACCATAGCATCCATACTCATAGACACAGGTTCCATACATTCCATTATAGCCACATGTCTTGTACTAAACCATGAGATTCCAGTAGAATTATTGAATCGATCCTTACGCATGGATACACCTACGGGAGGAGACTCGATGATCACACACCTTTTCAGAAAGTGTGATCTTACACTTGGAGGAGAGAGTTTGAGTTGGAACCTCTTGGTGGTAGCATTGAGGCCTTAATACTTCATTCTTGGTATGGATTGGTTATCTTCGGTTCATTCCCAGATTGACTATTTTTGGTGAAGGGTGCGGTGTGTCTGTCGTGATGGAATGAGTTTTTCCTTTATCGGAGAAAAGGAAACACATGAATCACAAAATGGTCTGATGCATAAGAGGGTGTAGCTGATCAATCATGTGTTGGCTAGCCTTACCCTCTGAGAAGTGGACGTTGTGATCTCTCAGTTCCCAGCAGTGGTGGTGGAGTATGAGGACGTCTCTCCAGAAGATGTTCTACGGTTACCTCCCCACTGGAAAATTTACTTCTTCATCGACTTACACCCTGGGACGACTCCAATTTCATCATATGCATATCGGATGGCTCCCGCAGAGCTTCGCGATCTGGGGGTGCAGTTAGAGGATTTGCAGAGCAAAGGTTTTTTGAGACCCAACGTCTCCCCTTGGATGGCTCCGGTCTTGTTTACCAAGAAGGAAGATGGGATTCCGAGGTTTTGCGTGGATTACCGGTTCTTGAACAAGGTGACACTGAAGAAAAAATATCCACTATCGAGAATTGATATCCTCTTCGATCCGCTAAGAGGGGAACAATGGTTCATGAAGGTTGACCTTCGATCAGTATATCACCAGCTACGAGTGCGGGATAAGGACATATCGAATACAGATTTTAGATGTCGTTACAGTCACTATGAATACTTGGGGATGCCCTTTGGAATGACTAACGCTGCTGAAATGTTGATGGGGTTGATGGACTGGATCTTCCAGCCGTACATGGACCAGTTTGTAGTGGTCTTCATCGACGACATCCTTGTGTACTTGGCGTCAGAGGAGGAGCATGCGAGACACCTGCGGATGGTTTTGGACATTCTTCGGGAGCACCATCTTTATGGGAAGCTCTCAAAGTGTTAGTTATGGATTCGAGAGGTCCACTTTCTGGGACAAGTCATCTCAACAGATGGAGTAGCTGTGGACCCAGCCAAGGTGGAGGCTGTGTTAGCATGGGAGCCACCTCGGATCGTGACGGAGGTGCAGAGCTTCCTTGGGTTGGCATGGAATTAACAGAGATTCATTCCTGACTTCTCTCGGATATCAGCACCGATGAAAGCCTTGACCAGGAAGCGGAAACCCTTCGTGTGGACAAAAAAGTTCTAGCATGCTTTTGAGAAGTTGAGACAGAGTTTTACAAGTTCCCTAGTCTTGAGATTTCCTGAAGAAGGAGTTGAGTACGTAGTTTTCAGCGACGCATTAGGAACCGAGATCGGATGTTTCCTGATGCAGCGAAATGCAGTGATTGCTTATGGTTCGTTCCATCTTATGCCACATGAGTAGAACTATGAGACCCATGATCTCGAGTTGGCAGTGGTAGTCTTCTCATTGAAGATGTGGCGACAGTACCTTATGTGCGAGCGGTTCATTTTCTACTATGACCACAAGAGCCTCATGTACATCTTCCCACAGAAGTATCTAAATCTGAGGCAGATACATTGTCTAGAGATCCTTCAGGACTATGATTTTGAGAACATCTATTCCCCTCGGAAGGGGAACAAGGTGGAAGATGCTCTTAATAGAAGTTTGAGCTCACAACTATTGAGTGAGGCGACACAACAGTTAGCTGCATTACAGTTATCCTTCGTGGATGGAGAGGATACAGATTACCTACAGTCTATGGTTGTCACCCCTCCACTCTTATAGAAAGTTAGGGAGGCATAACTTGGGGGTGACGACTGTGTGGATTTACATTCTCAGTTATCCACATGACATGCTCTTGATGGATATTCACAAGGTGGGGAGAACGTACTTCTTTTCAGAGGATGCACTGCCATACCAGTGGAAATCTAGGAGGAGGTCCTGAGGGAGTTTCATACATCCCCATTGGCAGTACATCCTGGAGTGGAAAAGTTGTACCAGGATCTCCGATGATAGTTCTGGTGGTCAGGCATGAAGAAGGCAGTAGCAGAGTTTGTTTCTTGATGCCTCAATGCTAGTAGGTGAAGGCTGATCACCAGGTTACAGTGGGATTAGATCACCCCTGGAAGTCCCATAGTGGAAGTGGGATGGAATATCTATGGACTTCGTGATGGGCTTACAACGTACGTCCAAAGGGAATGATTCCATCTGGGTAATCATTGACCGACTCACCAAGTCGGCCCACTTCCTAGAGATTAAAGAGCAGAGTTCCATAGAGAGAATGGGATGCCTCTACGTGCATGAGATAGTTCGGCTTCATGGATTCCCCTTGACTATAGTCTGAGACCGAGAAGCTCGGTTCACATCTCGGTTGTGGAAGGGATTTCAGGAGGATTTTAGGACTCAGCTACGCCTGAGAACAGTGTTTCATCCCCAGACTTATGGTGAGATGGAGATGACCATTCAGGTTCTGGAGGATATGTTTCGAGCATGTACCTTGGACTTTGGTCATAGTTGGGAGGACCACCTACCACTGGTGGAGTTTGTATACAACAACAGCTACCACTCCACCATCGGTATGGCACCATTCGAGCCCTTGTATGGGAGACTCTGCTGGTCACCGCTTTGTTGGACCGACCCCGGAGGGTTAACACTCATGGGTCCAGAGTTAGTACGAGATTCCACAGAGAAGGTACAGGTCATCCAAGAGCAGATGAAAACTACCCAGAGCAGGCAGAAGTCTTATGTTGACAGGCGATGGAGTCCTTTGGAGTTTGAGGAGGGAGACCACGTCTTTATTCTAGTCTCACCTTGATGATGGTTATATAGATTTGGCCGAGGTGGCAAGGTATCTCCGAGGTTCAACAGACCTTTATAGATTCAGTGAAGAGTTGGAGAGGTGGCGTACCACGTAGCTCAATCGCCATAGTTCCATCGGGTACATGATGTCTTCCACGTGTTGCAGCTAAGGAGGTACGTGCATGACCCCTCGCATGTCATTGACTGGGGCGAGCTCGACATTGTGGATGGAGTAACCTTTTATGAGTACCCGGTGGGGATCCAGGATTGGCAGAAGAGGATCCTTCATGGGAGATCAATTCCATTGGTTCACGTCCAGTGGCAGCACGAGAATCTTCAGGAGAGCACTTGGGAGAGGGAGGCTCAGAACCGTGCCCAGTACCCTCATCTTTTTGAGTAGCCCTCATTTTGGATTTCTGGGGATGTAAAGCCCCAATGTTGAGAGAATGTAATGTCTCAGATTTTTTTGTTTATTATTTTAAATATTATATGGAATTATTTCGACATCGGGCGTGATGGAGGCACATCATTCCGAGATCTAGTGATCCTAAAATGGTGGTTTGAACTTTCTTTAAGTTATGTGAGTTGGCGCTTATGCACGGTTGTGGAAGTTTCTTAACAGATGTCCGGATTAAAAATATGAGGGCACCGTTGCATCCATGATGACGACTTTTCCTAAGAATGACTCCAACCTCGACCGACACAGGTCGTCTACAAAGTTTAATTTTGGGTGTTTAAAAAAGGGGAAATACTTTAGAAGGAATAAAATAAATTATTGATTTATTTTATTATTTTAAAACGTTTCCTTCTTTAGAACAACCAAATATTCCCCTATAAATGCATTCTTATAGAAAATTTGTAGGGCTAGCCCCAATACCGTACGGGTTGAGAGAGAGAGATTTCTCTTGGAGCTTGGGCGGAGGAGGACGCGTTTGAAAATGACGACAGATCAAAATCGAGAATCGATGCACCGACGTTGAAGGATCACGATGATAACGGCAGCGTGGCGCATTCGTCAATGATTGATCCTTTCAAAAAAATAGGGGTTGTTATTTCGATTTATTTTCCCCATATTTAAGTTTAAACGACGAAGGTGGATCAACCACGAACAAGTTGATCCGCAGACTCATACGTTTTTGCGAGAGGGATTTTTCTTCGGGAAGATTGTAGGGAATTGATCCATTCTTTATGTTGTTGTTGATTCTTGCTCCATTTAATCCTACTAACGGGAGCGGATCAATGCCATGACAAACGATGGTGGAGGTTCATTCCTAAAATTTTTTTATTTTGATTTTTCCTCTTTTTTCCCCGTGTGTTCTTCGAGTTCTTCGTGGGGCGACAAACAACGGATCATGGAACATCCACTCTGTGATGCAATGATCCCAAATGAAATGTTCAACATCGCAAAAACCTTGTGTAGGTGCAGAGATGATGGCAGACGACGAATCGGACCAGATCAGAATGAGCGTTCTTCGAGCGTTCTTCGTATGGGAAGATCAAAATGCATTTTCAGAGCTGATCGAGGGTCCGAAAACACTGGAAGTGGTTTAGTGGTGTTGGGGCGAGAAAAACCTGAAGCTTTTGTGGCGATCAGATGACTGGATCATTGTTCAGAGCAGTGTGGGAGGTGCACCGGCGAAGAGTGCCATTTCAGGAAATTTCCAAATTACATGGCGTGTAATATTGAAGAACACGCCGGGTAGTACTGGCAGTGGCAGCTAGAGTTTTGGGGCTAGAGAAGAATCACACGACATGTGACCCTAGTCAAACGTTGTGTTGAACCTTCCATGAAGCTTGGTGTGTTCTTTGGGTAGTACACGGACACAGGATGATCTACACGTCTTCAGGCAGCACGACATGTATAGCTTGGTAGAGGCGGCTACGCGGAGCTCGGCGTGTATCACGAGGATACACAGACACGGGATGGAGTTCACGACTGTGCACTCCATCACATGACCAACAGCGGGGGTCACTCCGTGTGTATATTACCCAGGTCAGAGTACACGGGTTGGTAACCGTGTACGGCCACATGGCCAGAGTACATGATGCTAACCCCAGTTACCCAAATACGGCGTGTACCATGTACTACATGTCGTGTACTATGTTTTTTCTACATGGCCATCCTCACAACACAGGTCGTTGTACACGGGCAGTACCCGGGGCCGGACAACATGGCGTGTATCACTTCTACATGCCATGTACTTTTTGGAAAATAGCTTTGTCCTTTTGTTCACCGTGCGTTGAACATATTTTGTTTGGTTTAGTGCCCCTTCTTCTTGTTTCCCTGAGGGTCATTCATATTTCCCCCTGGCAAGATTTTGATCCCTTTAGCAGGAATGTTTTTGATAGATTCACGCATCCATCCGAGAGGCCCGGATCGAGATCCTCTATCCATTCCATACCCTAGGTAGGGTCAGGCATCGATATGAAAAACTCTACAGGGCATTGATCCTCTACCTAGAAAGTGAATTCCGGATGAGTCGAGGTATCATCCATGGCCCTAGCAGTGATCCTCATCTGTGTATCGAGATCTTTCCCACTCAAGAGTGTGTCTCCCGTAATGAGTGCTTCTATCTACCGTAACTTCTCCACTCAAGAGTGTTTCTGCAGTAATGATTGTAGCTATCTCTCGTGACGGATCCCGAAGAACAGCAGTTCTCGGACGGTCGTCATCAGAGCTATAAGGCTCAAGGAGTGTGTTCTCCCGGACTGAGCACATCACAGAATCTTCGAACAGAATCCCTTATGGGGGTATGCGGTTGCGTGACATGCCTCTAGGCCATAGGTCTGGGTTTTGAGTATATCTAGTTTGTTTTATATATTCCGTAAACATATACTGTGCATAGCTGATTGTACCTTTACATTGAATTGCATTGTGGTTTTCGGGGTTCTCTACTGAGAATTGTTATACTCACCCCTGCATGGGCTTTGCCTGGACGTCTGGTGTCTTGTGTAGACGAGCTACCTTTTGATAGAGTCCAGGACGGACCAGGATAAGACCAGGATTTCTAAGTTCCCTACAGGCCGAGGCATTCCTACGGCCATGAGCGGCAGTCCCAGTACATTTTGAGCTTACAGGTTGGACTTTGCATTTTCAAACTCTTGTTTGTTTTCATTTTGCTGGACTTGTATTTTTGGCCATGTTTACTTTTACAATACTCTACCTTTCATCGTACTATGATCTTTGGGATTAGTTGTATGCATGTATTTTGTTCCTTAGTGTTTTACATTTCAGTAATTGTGGTATTGGAGATGGGTGCGTGTGTACAGGTACTTAGGCAATGCCTCCCTTGTTTGTGATATGCCTACTCGGTGCTGGTCAGCAGCCCCTGGCCTATTGGAGGAGGGCATGGGGAGTCACAGTGTGGGCCCCACTAGGATGGGTCGTGAAACAAATACCTCATAGTTCGACATGATTTGGGACTAATACCATCGATGTTTCCTATTTTCAGGGGGCATGATTAGGGCTTACACATTGGAGCTTCCCATATGTGAGAAATACATAAGGGATTTCTCCTAAAGAGTATTCCCTTGTGAGATTGGGTAAAAATTATTGTTATTGAATTCTATAGAAAATGTCACTTGATCTCAGGCCTTATTAAGGTATCCTACATAAATTGATCAGAGAAGGAATCAATTTTCTCGTAGTCATTTCAATTGGTTCTTAAACCTAAGAGGAGTCCCATACATTGGGGTTATGTGGATTTCATGATGGGGCCAACCGCTATGCTCATATGAGTCATGATTAGTGTGGGAAACATGTAGAGAAATTGGATTTGAACATAGAGCATCCCAAAACATCTGTTATTAGATGGTACTAGTTCCCAAAGGGGGGATGAAGAGGAGTCCTGGATGTGTCTATTTCAACCCTTATCTATTCATACCCTAGATAGATACATTTACATATCCATGTATGTCCTGGATAGAGCCAACGAGGTTCACCGATGAAACCTCCTACAAGAAAATCTAGGGGATTACCTCATTGGGAGTGCCCTAAAATTAGTTTTGGGAATGGGGAGGAATATTAATTCTTGTAAAATGGTAAACAAATCATGATTTATATTTTATTTCACCAATCATGTTCTATGGAAAAGGCTAGTGATTACACATGATCCCTCAAACGGGGAGGTTCATGTAAGTATCCTATGGTTAGAACCCAAGTTACCTTAGAAATGTAAACTTATTGACATTTCAGGGGTCCACACTATTGTGGGGATTTCACACACTACTCTTCATAACATTTGTATGTAAAATCAAAATTTATCTTTGATTCACCTGATGGTTTTATGGAAATGGTTCAGTGGCTTTAGAAGAGGCTTTTTACGGACTCCCTTACAGTGGATCATTGAGGGACTACAGATGAGGTGATGGAAATGGAAGGAGATGGTCAATGTTGTGAGTAAAACATATGAGGGTACCTCATTCTGTTTACCATGTATTCATGTGGGATGGGGGCCTACCTGCATTGAGTGTTTCAATATCGAAGGAGGAACCGTCTGAATACCATGATGGTACATGGACTTGTATGTGATCTATGTAGTATCTTACTATGCCAGCCTAGGTTCGGGCCATGTAGTATGATGCTACGCAACACCGAGTTCCATCTACATAGCATTGTTCTAAATGGTGTATAGTTTCTTCCACGTAGCGGGGTCCAACACTCCACAAGAATCCACCCAAACATTATAGTTCTATGTGGGGTTCTACAATGAAAAAGGGGTATTGGTAAAATCCCTTACAAAATTTCATTCACAAAGGAGATATGGATCGCATTCTGCGAATTATTATTTTTCCCTATTTTTTTCCTCTTAGCCAAAATTTTAACCCTTCTTGAATTTGTTAGAAGAGGTATGCACCTCATTGATTGATATCTTCTGAAATGCATCTCAAAAGTCTACTCATTCCTCTCTCATCCAACCCTTATGGGCTCCCCTCAGGGTCCTTTAATTGAGTTTCAGGAAAGCTATATCAACGGATCCCATAGAACCTTTTTTGAAATCCCATGTGGATATCACCCAACTCGTAGGATACTCGTTCAATAGAGGACTATGGGGTTGCAGTTCGTAATAATGAAAATCACCATGACAATCTCACGAATGCATTCATCTTTTTTGTGGGGTGTAGATGGCTTTGCCTTATCCCTGAACTATTGAGTTCACATGGAAGGTATATGGGGGAAAATCCTTCACCTCTACTTTTCCAATGATGTTGTTTTTGGGGAATGTTTTTGTGGCTGATTCGCTCATACTAGTATGGCGTTAAGCAATGTGAACATATAACATAAAATGAAAAAAATTATAATAATTTTTTTTTCAAATAGTTGGTAATTACTAATGTGAATATCCTATGTATATATATATCTTTCACAAATCATACCATGGTACATGTCCATAAAATAATTAGTATACAATATATACAAAATCCCAACAAAATAGTGACTGGATTAACAAAAATGGAGTGCACATTTCTCGAAATGTGCATAGTGAATAAAATAAAAAAACTATATGAATTTTTAAAATTGATTCATATATTGATATTGATGAAAATAAATTATAGTATATTTTAATATAGTTAATATAAAAATAATTTACATTATTACACAAAAATGTACAATAAATTATTATTTAACAATGTATAAAGAAGAAAGAAAAAAATTTAGAAATATGTTATCATAAGAAAAACAAACATGAAAAATATGATAATATCAGGAAAGAAATTAAAGATTATTATTGAACATAAAAATATTTAATTTTCGAAAATTTAAAAAACAAATACATTAAATAAAAGATAATAACATATTTTTTATTAAAAAATATTATTTAAAAATAAAAACATATAAAATGGTGGTATTATTTGAGATATAAAAAATAACTGTATTAAACTAATCATTGATAAATATAACATTAGTAAATTAAAAATATTTAATATTTAAAAATATGGTATTTAAAATTAATCATGGCAATATATATTACTAAAAAATTATGGTATTTTATATTAAATATAAAAAAATATAATGAAAATTGCTTGAATCATTTCAATATAGAAATAATCCAAATCAATGAGGTAATGAGAAAAAACAAAATATTTATACAGAATTTTTCGAAAAAATTAATATCATTACAAATATTATGCATTTAAAAAAATATATGAGTTGATTTCTATGATGTCTCACTTTCTTATCGTTTTAATCCTTGATAAGTGGTTTCTACACACATAGAAAAAAATATGGGTAGTTTTATTAAAACAAGATATAATGAAGAATAATTAATGTTACTTTTTAACAACTAAATACCATTGATAATCATAAGGAGATAAAAATGAAACATAAATATAGATGAATAGACTAAAATATTTGAATGATTCTTGAGGAATATGAATTGGGATTCCAATTATTCATCAAATTTTTTGTAATAAATTCGTACATATAGAATAAATTAACTAATTTCATAAAAAAAGTAGAGTGGATAAAATTAGAATGTACCATATGGATTAATACTATATTAGAGGTATTTCTTCATCCATTTTGGTTTATTTTAAATTTGAATCGAAACCAAGAATATAAAAACTGTTAATAAAAAATAGAGAAAATGTTTTGTTTATATTTGAAGAGTCTATTTCAGGTAACTAAAGTAATGAACTATGAATTCCTATGTTATTGAAAAACAAAATTTTGATAATACATATGTTGAAAAATAAAGAGTAAATATGAATATATATATATATATAGTAAATAATATGGAGAGTTAATATTATAAGAACACACACTGAACCTATACAAAGGAGAAATCACATAATGTGAACATTTAGACAGATAATACATAAAAATAAATAGATACTAGATTTTAAGGAAATATTTTTAATGAAAATAAAGGGTAAAATGAAATTATATGATATTGTGATGTGAGAAGAGATGAGGTTATTTTGTAGAGATGTTCAACCATAAAATATCTGAAATAAAAAATTATTGATATATCATTAAAACATAATTTTTTTCATACTCGATTGTCTCTTAAAAGAAGTCATATTTTGTGAAAGAATATCTCTTTGAAGAGGGAAAAAAATTAAACAAAATTGTAGTGGTTTCATTAGAACTATAAAAGAATGTAACTAGTTTCAAAATTCAATGGAAAGAAGTATTAATTTTTCTATACAATGTAAAGAACATGTAACGATCTATCTAATATTATCACTGCATATGTGGTGAGAGTATGATATATTAATAGTAGGATTAATAACTGTAACAGGTTCAGGAGGATGAATTTTGAATAATAAGAATTTTAAAATTCATTACATTTATTTAGCGCCCCCATTGGTCCTCAAAACATGGTCATTTCAGAAATATCAATGAAAATAAAATGGAATTTATATGAATATTTAAGAAAAGGAAAATTTTGGGTGCATAGATTTTACTTGATAAGGGTATAAATGGTGATGGGAGAATTTTTTTTCAGGAACCATAATAATTACCACAAAATAGGGAGATTGGGAACACAATTAATTTTAAATAAGGGGTGTGTCTAGTAAATATGTAACGTTATAAAAATTAATATATATTGAATAATGATATTGAAAACACATCCAAGTGCTTTTAGAACTAGGATTCCTCACCACCAACCCCTGAATTTTCCTATTAATTTGAGTGAATAAGATATTTTGATGGTGGATGATAAGCATAGATTACTAGGAATTGTTTAGTTTGGAAGTGTTGGAAAAATAAATAATTATAGTAATATAAGAGATGATGGAGGAGTTTCCTGGAGAAAAATACTTCACAAAGGTGTATTTGAATATTGGTTTGCATCATATAAAGAGTAAAGATGACTGTATTTGGAAAGATGTGTTCAATCCCCATTAGATTCATTGAAAATAACTTTTTTTGAATTTTTTATTGATGAATTTACCTATGAATTTCTAGGACACTATGAATCCATTATTTTGGTATTTTCTAAGGAATAGTTTTTTCATATTATTCGATAATATAGAGATGTATAGTTAGGTATACAATGAACACCTTGAGAATTTGCAATTAGTTCTAAAAACATTAACATGCACTGTACTATTTTGAATGAATAATAAGTGTTCTTTCATAAGTAGGACTATATAATAATTAGTGCTTATAATTTTAGGTGAAGGAGTTATGATGAATCCAAAAATATAAAGGCGGTTATATTATGGCATTATCTATGGAGTGTAAAAGATGTGATTGTATTGTAGGGATAATTGGATACATTAAAAATTTATCACCGATTATGGATTTATTGAAGGACCCCTTGTGGTATTGACTAAGTAGAATGGGTATCAACATACTCATTATACTGAATATGTATTTTAACATTTTAATAAAAAATTACTACAGACCTATATTTATGAATTATACATTTTTATAATGTTATTAAAGTGTGGTGTGCAGCCTCTAGTTCATGAGTTTGAGTTGTGTTAACTTAGGAAGATGAGACTCTTACCAATTTTAGTAAGGTGTTATCTGAAAACAACATAGAAAATTAATTATATAAAAAAAGAGATTTTGGATTTAGTACTTATAATCCATCACTATAAAAAAAATATTATGTAAATTTTGTTCCTGGTATACACAGATCATTGAATCCTTATAAATTTTCATAGTTGAAGTGTGGTTTTAATTTATAATCAATGCTATAAAGATATGTTACTATGATATAAATTTAAAAAATTTACAAGCTATGGAAATTTAACTATGTCAATTATCTTCTATCTATGGTGAAATGTGGAGGTCATTATATATATTTAGAAATTTAAGTACCCAATTGGGTGGATCTTAATGTGTTGAAAGATTAGTTAATGAATTTTTTGAGTATAATAGTAATTTTAATTATGTTACAATGATATTGTGCCAAAATCCAAGATATTATTTCTAAAATGAACGATTTTTATAAGAAATCATTGTTATTTCCAATAGTATCCAGTTTAATTCCAATTTTTTATGACATTTTTTGGACTTGTGTAACATTATCCTCAAATGAATTTGGGAAACCATTTAGAGGTCCATACTTCACACCTAGTTTCAACTTATATTAGGCAATATATAAATTCTAGCTTACAATAGAATATCTAAATAGTGATACCAACAGGGAATTATAATTTTGAAAACATGGTCAACATGAAAATAATGTTTCTTGTACTTTTGTGATGGTGTTATTGTAGTGCCATGGACATTATTCCACTAGTTACTATAGAATAATGGAATTACTCTTAATTTTATTAAAGTATTGATTTGTATAATTGATAATATCATTTCATGTTAGAGTTTAATTATGATACTGTACCTTTTTATATCTACATCCGGTTTAAATTCTGTGATTCTTATTGTCACTCAGCATAGGGAAATATTCCCTAACCATGTAAATTATTTATTCAGATGTTAATTTTTTATTCATAATTTTATATTTTTATCACTTTTAATTTCATTTTTATAATGTTCATTATTGTTGATATTTAGTATATATAGAAACAACTATCAAAATATTAGTTTGAAATATCATGGTTGGATTCAATAAATTTTAAAATCGTTATGGATCAATGTAGGGTATAAATCAATCACTTAGACTCAAATGAATCTAGTTACAAGAAGATAGTGATCAAAGACTATATTTATCCGAAAAAATTCCTCTTACCGATTACAAGTGAGAAACAGATGCATATGGAGAAGATGGAGTGGGAAATACTATATCTACAAGTTTCTAGGGTTATGTGCGTTATGTTATTCGAAAAATGGTTTTCAAAATTAGAGAGGGGAATATAATGTCTAGATTGATAAAATATCGTGAGAATAATTATGAAAATCCATATTTAAAAATCAATGTGTACCTTCAATTTCAGGATGATTAATGCGAGGATTGTTTCTAATCGAGTCAATGAATTCAACACCATAATAAGTTAGTTTCCATTAGTGGGAATTATGCTGGAAAATGTGGTATATGATCCTACTTAATAGCCTTCATTACCTAACCTTTTGAAATGAACTGTAATAGATGTGTTTAGTTCTTTGCGGAATGCAATATTTTTTCAGATAGATGTGTGAGGCATGACCCTCAATAAGGAAATGCATATAATAGAATCAGGTATATTCTTGGGTTCTTCTCTAAACAAGGATGGAAGAGGTAGATACATTCAATGAGTTAATCACAGGGGATGATAAAAATCATGTTTAAGGAAAATATTTAAGTCAAGGGGTCCTAGTCTAACATATTTGATCTATGTTAACAAAGTAGACATCACTAATGTATGAAGATAAAAAAGGAAGGTTAATGAACCCAATACTAAGGAACATGAAAACTAATGTAATTGATGTTGTGTTACAAATGAGTGCATATATTACTATGGAGTCTTGTATTTAGACTTAGAAGAATATTTTTATTATAATTTGGTGATTGGTTCCCAAAAAAATATGTTTATGGATATTTTGGAATGGTATACCTCACTAGTGATGAGCCCTTACAAATTGGGGGGATGAGAGATGCACGACTTAAATCCCATAATGGGAGTTTTTTGGTTTTATGGAATGTAAGGTATCTCCATAGACATAGATGAAATCATATTTCTGTTGGTTATCATGATGATTATGGTTTTATTAAAACATTCTATAGTGTTTCATGGAAAACTACAAAGTGATAAGATCTCAATATTTTTAATTTTTTGTCTATTATTCGTTGAAATTACCCCCATTAATTAATGAAATCCCTTGTACATTTTTTAGCTTTGTGATTATTTGAATATTTGAAATAACATATAAGCGGCATAAAATAATGATTTTTTTGATATATTCATCATTTTAGTTAAATTGAGAAGCCATTCCAAAATTGAAATTGATTTTAACACTATGAACTTATGGTTTTTTTATTTTGAAATATAAATTCTTTAGAGGGATTTAATTTAAATTGATATTTAATATATTTTTTAATTTTTTAATTAAATAATAAATTTAAATTAAAATTAAAATTAAAACAGAGTTATTTTGTTATTTTAAAATAAAAATTAGATTAGTGTGAGAAAATATAATGAGGAAAATCTAATGTTTTTTGATTTATTTAAGGAATTTGAAAGCTTTTTTTCATTTGTAAAATTACATTTTTAAATTGTTTTACCATTTATGAATTTAATCAACATAAAATCATGATCTATAAAAATAATTTTTTTTGAAATATCACTCAATTGTCTGAAAAGGAATGAATATACCATGTCATATGTTTTTGTTGTTGATCCAGCCACTGAAAAATAGTAATGTCATGGATCCTTTGTATTGAAAATTCAATTGACTACAAGAGTACTTGTAACTGAAACTGAATCTTTTAGAAAATTAAAGAGGTGGCCAGGCCCATGAAGAGTATATATGAGGGTGATGTTTGGAAATTTCAAACATCTTCCACACGCCCAAAAAATATACCACCCTTGAAATTTAATCAACCACAACCACATTTTAATAGTGGGATGTAGTTCCCTAAAAATAACCAAGTGACCACCTCTTATATGTGGAATAACCCATGAAAAAATAACAAAAATTGGAAAATTCATAGACATACAACACAAAAACACAAAAACAAACAACCATATAACTTCTCATGGTTAATCAACTCGATAGACTGCAAAACCCTGTAATGCCAATGGTGATCTAAAATTGAATATCACCAGGAGGATAAAACTGAACCAGTCATCAACTCTTTCCTTTTCAATACTGAAGATCATCCAACCCCCATTCTGATATATAGGAAGAAGAAGACCACAAACCAAGATTGAATAATATCTACACCCAGATCTAGAAGGAAAAAATGAATCCCACAGAATTTAAAGATAACAACCTAGGTAAAACACTCGATTTTCACTACACATGGGAGCCCAAGAATCATATAGTGAAAAAAATTATTGATAGGAGAGTGAATGAAATCCCCCTCTCACAACAATAACTTGAATAGGATTGGGGTAATACTTAAGATCCCACAAATCAAACAAGATCTAGACAAAAGATATCCAAGCTTCAATCCAATGATAAGGAGATAAAACCACACTATAAATCAAAACAAAACATTGAATATTCATTAATACTAAACACACCACATGCCATATATTATAGATCTGTGCCTCACAAGATTCATATGTCACACGATTACCCACCTAATAATACGAGTGAACCACTAGAGGATATGGATAGAACCAAATCTATGAGAGCCAGATCATGAGAAAACCTCCTCATTGTAGAAGATTATTCCATGCTTCCACTCTCTTAGGGATCCAAAATACCAATAAACCTGAGAAGAAATCATGTCACCCAATGAAGAAAGAAAATCATGATATTTGAGTGGTGATATTAGAATTATCCAACGAAAATAGTAAATAAAATAGTTTCTATATTTTTCATTCCCCTCTAAATGTCCATAAATGGTGATACCATGTATTCTCCCCCACATACCCATTGGAGGTTAGCATATTCTGGAATGTTTTCATGAATTGGTACTATCAATATTATTACCTCAATTTTTGTGCATATCCACTCAAATTAAGCACATTAAAAATAAATATTGAAGGGAGAATTGTTTTCTATCTAAATTTGGAGTATTGTAATATAATGATGGAGGGTTTAATTTTACATGATTAATGGTTTGATGACCCCAAAAACAAGACATTCTCAAAATCAATACATATCCAATTATAAATATTCCATTTACAATGTATCTAATTATAGAGAATGATTGAAATCACCTTCTATTTCTTGAATTCCCACAAATGTGAATACTCACCCTACCGAGAACCAACATTTTACAATCTTGTGGGGCCATGATAATTTATAAAATGGTAAAATTCAATTACACATTTTCCTCATCATTTTGAAATTCAACACGCCTCACAATCCTCTATTTTAGCCATATTACGGAAAATTAAGATCCGGGGATATCCTCATCCATGTGGTATCTATATTAAGCTTGGATCAATCATGCTTCTCATAATGGAATTATAATGGGTTGTGGCATGACATTGTAAGAGTATAACTATTATCACAAGGAATTCACCCAGAGCTTGCAATTTGTGGATCAAGGAACCTAATATAGAATTCAACACCTATGATGATTTGATAGTGATTTTTTTATTTTTCTATTTTTAGAATTAGATTATATATTATTCATTAGTTTGGGGGACTTTATGGATTCATTAGACACCCGGTTATTCTTGGATTATATTTTATCACTAGATTCTGGTGTTATTCATTGTGGGTTTTTTCATTTCAGTTTTGTAATAACCCAATGTGTGAAATATTAGGTGAATAATTCTTTCTCTAAGGAAGACACTCCCACCTCTATAATGAATTCATATTTTCAATATAATAATATTATTATATTAGTTATTTGGTTATGTTTGGATGTGTATATTTTAGTAGATTCTTATTAATTTTTTCACTAATTTATTTTAATTTTTAGTAGTTACACATATAAGCCTCTTGGGAACTCCATCAACTCTTATAACAGATAATGGTGAGATTACCCATTATAGGATTGTGGTATCAAATCACTAGTCCAAGTGAAGACAAAGAATATATTGATTATTTAATTTTTATATTCCAAATTGAAATTAATGTGAAATTATAATCAAGGATATTTACAGTGAAAAAAGAATGAATGGGAAGTGAAATTTAATAATTATTCATAGGGATGATAAGAGAGTAAAATTAGGTGAGAGAAATATGTTTTAAAAATTGAACATTAAAAAAATAAACAACATCAAATATTTTCAAATTACGAACCCATTAATTAATTTTTTAATACATGTACACCATTTTGTTCTCTAACGGAATCTCGAGTCCCACATATAAATATTTTTCATGGGTTTGAATATCATTTTTCTGATAGACCCATGATAGGAATTCATCCAACCAAAAACATTTTTTGGGTAATTATAGTGTTTTATTTTAATTGTTTTAAAAAAATTAAATGTGTAGATCCTGTTATTATATCCTCTCTAATTTTGATTATGAGGTTTAGAGTACTATTCTGGAAACATTGAACTCTAAAAATTAGTATACAATAAAAAATATTCATCCTTCCAACATCTAACTCTTTTTCATTTGTTCCTCTTCCAAAAAAGTCACATTATGTAGTGAAACGTGTTAAAATAAAATTTCTCATTTGAACGAGACTCTGAGAGAAATTAATGCACCAAATTACAATATCGATAATTAAAAATTATAATTGAATGACGGAGAATAATTTGAACACAAAATTGGAATGGTATGTATTCTGCATAAATTTCATGAATTATCATGGGAGGAACCCAAAATTAATTTGATATAAATTAATGAATCATGTAATACATTCATAACAAGGGGATTCTTCAATAATGAAATAAGTTGGAATGATTTACCCTTATCTCTTGGAGAAAAAACCACAGAGTGGATACATAATACGTATCCAAGAGATGTTACCTCAAAGGATAAACAATAAAGCACCTTCCTCTATAAATTTTTCCTCAGTTCATTGAGTGATCAAATAAAAATGTATATCTAGAAAATCAAATCAGAAACATGAGCAACTTTTTGTGAGTTTTGGGAACGGATGAAGAAATTTTCTATCTTCTTCCCACACCATCCCTATGAAGAACATAAAATATTAGTATTATTTTACCATGGATTGATGGAAAATAACCACAACAAACTAGATGATTATCATGGATGATACTATGTTGATAAATCACATTCTTAGGATAGAGAAATGATTGAGATATTTTGTCAAAATTCTGAAAAATTCGCAAGAGGTTGGTAACTATAGGTGTACATTAGGTAAAAATTTCCATGTATAGTTTAATAAAAAACAGAATTTAAGAAATAAAATTTCTTTTGAGATATCTAGAAATGGAAAAGGCACATGAATCATCACTCACCATAAACCCACATGTCTGTTATCAATTCATTTCTTAGTGCTATTTTACTCACAGATACCAATATGATTAAGGTATTAAAAAATTGAATTCCATATAATGGATTACATTCTATAAGAAACCATTTGTAAAGTAATGATTTAGAAAATTCACCACTAATCAATTTGGATACGTGGTCCAATAACCCCAAATTCTATCATTCCTTCATGCTTCCCAAAAATATATCTAACCCCCTAAATTCCAAAGACAGAGTTTCCAACCATCCAAAAGATACTAGTGAGTTCAAGAACAAGGTACTTCTATGAAATACGTGTTTAGGTAGTTAATAGAGTCTAAAAATAGTAAATTGGACACTCTATTTACTCTTGGATCTGATTTGAAAGGCTTAAAAGTACATTTTGACTAACTTATGACCACCCTCAACAATATAATAAATCAAGGCTCTCATATTCTTCCTTATAAAAAAATTCCTAACCCTAAATGAAATGTTAGTTATATCAGATCATGGAGTTTCAAGGAGATGGAATAAAATAAGGAATCTACCTAGAGACCAAATCTAAATGTCAATAGCCAGATGTAGCAAATGAATCTGCCCAAGAAAAACAAATTGTTGAGGAATCTATGATGGAACCAATAAATAAAGACAAGGTGAAAAGTTATATGAAATATCTAAATCATCTATAACCTCCCTTCATATATGTTTACAACTAACAATGAAAAAAAATAGAATCAATTCAATAGTAGATCCTTGAGGTGGTAAAAAATTTAGATATCAAAATCCCTCACTTTGAGATAATCCAACAAATTCTAATGGTATAAAAATTCATTAATGAAATGTGCACTTAGAGAAGGAGATTGTGAGGAAATAACGAGGTATGATTATGTAAGAACGTTTATTCCTTTGTTTCCACTCATATTCCCAAAACAAAATATCATCATGGTTTCTTTTATATCCCCTAAACTATTAGAGAACATACATTTTCCAACACAATGTTTTATTTAGGAAACTAGCTTAATGTAATAACTTATTTCTATAATTATTATTAGTGGATGTGTGAACACAAACTCACCTGACTACTTGTGAAGCCTTCCAATCGATCCAATTTCTACCCAATAGGTGTTCATGAAGATGTCTTCATAAGTGTACAAGGATATCCAATACCTGAAAACTTATAGGGAAGACCCAAATGAATCGAAATATATTTTAAAAATAATTTTATTTGAATTTCCATGTTCTTCTAGGGAAGAAATTAAAATTTTCAATGATATAACAAGACACTGAGAACATTTAGAAACACCCAAACTACTTGATAATTCAGTTTTTGAAAATGAAATCAATATGTAGTCAAGTTCATGTATTGAATAATTCGAAGACATCAATGAATGTTATTTTTATGAGTTACATAATTTTTCTTCAAATATTTCTTTATTACATTTTCTATTTTCCGAACAGTATAATGTTGAACAAAAAACATCATTAGATACCCCAATGAACTGAAGCATATGTTGATACCACCAGACATAAAAAAAAAATTTAAGGTAAATGAGAAACATTTATTCATAGTATCAATTAATTTAGAACCCATCAATGAACACTAATAACTGAACTGTCTGAAATGTAATTTTACATCCATAGCATAAATATTGGGGGGATCTTATGAATTCTCCATACGACCTACATAAATAATATTTTTTGGAAGATGATTACAAACACGTGAGTCATCCCCAATGGAGGCTCAACCTGACCCTTCCAAATGTATTAAAAAAATTGGTAGATAGACATTTAGGAGACTGAATAATCTACACCATCTCAAAATCCCACTAGGATAGTCTCAAACAAATATTCTAAAATAAATAGATACAAAATAGTGAAAAATGGCAACAATAAAATAGTTCACATAATAATTTAGAATAGTTGGAGATTCAATATATAATTTATTATATTGAAATGTGTTACTATAAAAGACCATTTCTACATACCCTTTATAGACCAAATACAAGAGTGACTTGTTAGGAAGTTTAATTATTGATTACATAATGTATTTTTTGGTTATTTTTATGTTCTTATAGCTCCAGAGGACTATGAAAGCGCCACCTTCACATGTCCCTTATGCAAGTATGCCTAATTAATGAAACAATCTAGATTTTTAATTCCCCAATAATCTATCAGAATTCCATTATAAGTATGTTCTTGGACCTGATTGATATCTTCATGGATGTAATATTAATGACTTTACTATCTATAGAACTTGTTATAAAAGTTTTATATCATTTCTGAAAATGTTTTTAAAAACATCTATTAGAAAAAAAATGGTTTTAAATTTTGAAAATTTTAATTTAATTGTGAAACAATTAATTGTTTTATGCCATTAAATTTTTAATTATTGAAAAGAACTAGATAAATCCAAAGTTGATGTTATTTTCAACCTAAAATACCACATTAATTTTAGATACATAAAATCATTTAAAGGACATTATGTATAATATATAAGGATTTTTAGAGACTTTATAAAGATTTATTTTCCAAAAAACTAACCCACTATAGAAGTGAACTAATTTTTTCTATGATTCATGTAGGATGAATTATGACTGATTGAAAGATTGTTTGACCACTTCTTCCAATATCAATATTTCAAACGAGAGATAAAGCCTTAAATTTTTTTAATGATCCTAATCGTGGAATAGGGGTTGTTCTATACAAAAATATTTATCATCATTCAAAAGTGATATCCTACACTTCAATAACCCGATTCACTACCCAGATAAACTACACAACCATGTAAAATAAATTTTCACTATTGTTATAGATTTAGAAAAAAATAATTCTTATGTTTTAGGGATTAATTTGAATGTTCAATATGAACATGTAGTATTGATATATTTAATCAAGAAAACATATTCAAATCCCAGACTAGTGAGATTGATAATGTTACTAAATACATTTGACATAACTATTATGTACAACAATGGATGTGAACATATAGTGTCTGACCAGAAGATTTGTCTACCTAATAATATCAATGTGCAATCAATCCCTAAAACTACTCTAGATAACTCATTCTGTATTGATTAACTATACAAACTCACCCAAGACCCATAGTATATTGATATAGTGAATTGTATATTCATTGTAATGGTACCCTTCTTAATAAATAGTACCAAAACTGTTAAATTGAAATATGAATCAAAATATTATGTCTAAGATGATTCCTATTTTTATAGAATTTGTAATGAAGAAGTCATTATAAAGTATATCCCTAAAAAGAAAATGATGGTTTTGATTTTTTTACTCTACATTTTCATGTGGAGGCTATTTATGACCTCAAATAAATACAATAAAAATTGATAAAGAAAGAGTTTTTTGAACCTAAATTTTTAAATAATCATCAGACATTTTCAATCAAATTTACAAATGTCCATTTTATTAGTGTAAAATCTGAATACATTAGATTCCAAAAAAAATTATTTTTTGTTAGTTATTTGATTTATGTGGAATTGAAATAATTGACCCATTTAAATTTAATTTTATTCATATATTTTTTGGATTTAGATTATGTTTCTAAGTGGATTAAATCAATATTTATCAATTTTATGATTCAAAAACTGTAATTGAGATTCTAAAATTAATAAAAATAGCCTAGAGTATCTTGAAATAAAATTAGTTTACATGGATACCACTTCTATAATATAAATATTGAGGCCATCAAGAACTAATATAGATTTATCCAAAAATATTAAACTACCTCCCATCCGTAAAAATGGATTAGATAAGGTTTCCAATATAGAAGTCAATTTTATAGAGGAAATAGTGTTTCCAAATTGAAAATAATGTTGTATGAAACTAGATGATGCACTATGGCAATACATAACTACCTATAAAACCCAATTATTAATGTTTCCCTGCATAAATTTTTATGGTAATCATTATCAACTTCATGTTGAGCTATAGTACAAATCCTTTTAGGCTATTAAAATAGTGAACCTTGAGTTTGGAAGGTCTATTGAGTAGATAAAGATAAAACATATGTATTAAGAGGATATTATAATGGAAATTAATGAAAACTAAATTCATTTTAATGAGAAAACTTAATATCCCCATGATTAAAGTAATCCATTAAAGAAAATTTCAAGATAAATACAATGTTTTGTTTTTTATTCAATGATGAACCTCTTCCCCAGTAAATATAATTACCTGTGAAATGGGCAATAGATAATAACTAATATATTTCCTTTTTGTTTAGTTGAGAGTCATGGAAAAAATTTAAAAAATTAATTCATGGTTAATCTTCAACAAATGAAGAAACACCATGAGGATTTACAGAAATAACCTATGGTGGATTCTATAATCCTACCTACTATTATTAAATAGGGAACTATCGGGTTTTATCTTTAACTCATAATGGTATAGTTTCTTAATTTATTTTAAATTTCTTTATTAAATTAATTATATAATTCTATTGTTAGTCTATCTAAAATAAGTGTGGTGTAGAAAGATGAAATGGTTTTCATATGTAATTACCATTGATTATGTTGTACATTTAAAAAATCCCAAAAAAATTCTTTTTGGAAAATGAATATAGATTCTATAGGTTTTTATGTTTCCATTTATATTTTGTGAATAAATTAATAGATTTATTTTCTATTTTAAACATGTACAATGTTTTTTATTGTTTCTGTGTTTTGAAACATTCTTTCATCTAAACTAGGTAACTCGCTAAATTTATTTAAATCCAATTTATTTGCAAGGAGCATGATTATACAATAGATTATTAAATGATCGGATGATTTGTAAAATGTATTTTTTTATAGGATGTGATTTTCAATCATTTTCATGGTTTATGACTAGAAATTGAAATCAATAATCACTTCTATATTTACCAAATATTAATTATTATCTTGATAGATTTCTAATCCATTTTCACATCATCATTATGATACCCTATGTTCTTGAGAGCACCCTGGGATTTTTTTATAATCTAGAACTAGTATTTATACTATAACAAATCCTTGGAAATTTTTACATAATTTCAATGTGGTTAAGGCATTTGATATTCAAGACCCTCATTTTTCCGTGATTCGTACATTGTACATTTATCCTAGTTAAGATGTTAGATAATAATGAATGTAATTATAGGTTAACGCCACATTACAATCCAAATTATCACTTCCCTTTCCTAATATAAAATATAAATGAATGATTAATTCACATCTCTATGTTTGGGAAAGGGGATTTTATGTGTATTTTCTATCTGAATAATTATATTGTAAGTTGTCTATGAGAGATGTTAGTTGACATATTGGGGTATCAAGGAGGTGGAAATTTGAATAGGTTACTTTTATTCACTATATTCTGCTTTCAATATCATAGAATTCTACAAAATATGTCTTTAAAAATAATTAATTAAAAAATCGAGGTGATTTTGGAACATTCATTTTTCTCATCTATGTGATTCATGACCATAATCAATGAAAATTACATGATCATTATTCATAATTCTCATAATATAAATTCATTTTTATGAAAAAAATTAAAGAAACCAAGATATTATGTTTATATGTACAAAGAATGAGGAGATTAGGATGTACCATTATATTGACTCATTTCATGGCTCATTCCTATTGAAAATAAAGATCAAATTAGGAAATATGTGTCACATATTTTATAGTTTGGATCATGTGAGGGATTTCTCCAAGATTTAATTGATAAATCATGCACTGTATTTATAGAGTAAAATAATCATCTTTCAATCAATGAATTCTTAATCACTATCCCACCTACGTAAAATCCACTGAACAACCTTTTCAAATAACCCATGATATATTTTTTCACATGATTCATAGTATGGATAGAAGATAATTTTTCCAAGCTTGTGGTATATACTCACTTCCCAAGCATGAGAAATACTCTACATAAATATTTCCTATTTAGAAAAGGTAGGAATTATACATCATGTGAAGCAGGTTATGAGATGGTTGTTGAAATTATTTTTAATGTTGGATGTTATGTAAATAAAACAAATTATTTCCGTTGAAATTAAACAAACCTATAAACAATGTTGTAATTATTTAGGAAAAACATAAATTTTTCCTCATTTTCTTCTTGATAGTTTGTTATTTTTTTGATCATATCTATAAATTTCATTGATTACCACTTTTTTGAATTAACATTCATTGAAAATATGTTTAAAATTGTAAAAACATATAATTACATGCATAAATTTAATTAAATGATAAAATTGTCTTGGGGTAAAATAGTTTATGTGTGTGGGGTGATAAGAGCTCAAAATTTTGAATTTTTTATATTATTGTTTGAAATTACCCCCATTAATTAATTAAATCATGAGTACATTTGTGATCATTAAGACCTTTTGAGTTATGAACATAGTTGATTAATGGATTAAATGGTTATATTTATTAATATATCCTTCAATTTAATTAAAATGATAACCCATACATAAATTAAAACTCATTTTTAAAAATTGATATTATAATTGTTTGAATTTAAAAATGAAATTTTTAATGATGTTTAATTTTATTTGAGATTCAATTTATTTATTAAATTTTTAACTAAATAAAAAAATCTAATTTGAAATGGAAATTTTAATTCAATTAATTTTTTTGAAAAATGAAACAATGGATTATATTTTAAACATTTAATGATGAGAAATTGATATTTTAATTTGTTGATTTAATGAATTTGAAATATCTTTTTAAAGTTGAAATTGTGATTTTAATTTTTGTAATATTTTATCAATTAATTAGAAGTAAATCCCTCACTAATAAAATATATGTGTTGTGATGATCACTTAAATATCAGTAGTAATGATTCTTTATTCAATTCTCTTCATGGAATCGATCCGAGAGACTGCAAGTGTACGAGCAACTACAACTATAAAATTTGGTAAATTAAAGATGTGACCATAAAAACAATTAGTGGCTATGAGAGTGTTTTTGGGAAAAAAATTCATCTACCATATAAAATGAACAAATCGACCACACTTAAAATTCCATATACTTCAACCACGTTTTTAAAAAAGGATTATGTTTCAACATATCAAAAATAAGCAATCGTTCCCTATATGTGGCATTCACTATGGAAAATTTACATAATTTTGTAAAGTCTTAGTGTTTTTTCACACACACACGAAACAATTAACCACACCTCTTCTCATAGAAAATAGTCTTAATTTACCATGCCACCCTCTTGATAAAATGGTGATATCAAACTTAAGCTCGTGAGGAGGATAAAATTAAAACACTCTCAAATGATAAACTTTTCAATGATGAAGATCATCAAACACACAATCCAATATATTATATCAAGAAGACCGTGGAAGCATCATGAAAATGAGTCACTCCATGATATGAAAGAAATATATTAATCCTGTTGATTTTTGTTTTTCAAAATTAAAATCAAAATTTTATTTTTCTATTTAAAAATTTAGGAATTATAATATTTTTAAAATTAGTTTTGGGCCTTTGTGTTGGAGTATTATCACTGCGATCCATTTTCAATACTGGTGAATCTGTTTTGTTGGGCATTTTCTTGGGTTTTCAATTTACTGGATCCTATATTTTGGTGTATTGGAACATGGCATAGGATTCCATCTAGGTCATTCCCACAATACCCATGTTCATGTCTACTTCACCTCATATCTTCAATCGTAGAAATCCTCTCATGTTGTATATTTATAAACAATGATCTAACGGCTCTTAAGAGTGTTCTTTTTTTGTTTCTCGGTGATTCTATCCACTACGTCTCATTGTCTCATTGCATGTCGTGTGTCTTGTTATTTTCCAATTCATGTTATTCTGGACAGGGTTCATGATTTTTCCACCCAACCTCCACCATCTACACATCATGCCTTGACTGTTTCACATTCTAGGATGTCTCCTCGTCGCTACTGTGACATTATTATAGCTCGTTGTATTGGATTTCTTTGGTGGTTCTTCAATTTCATGGGTTTTTTCAAAGAGCTGACTAAGACATTGAGATAGAAAAGGAACCATAGAGGATATCGTCATTGATGCTTATGTTCCCATGTTCTAGTGACCTTATCCAATGAGATGATTAAGACATTAAAGCTCCATTTAGAAATTTTTGTGATCAATACCATTTGACCTGGGAAAAGCTACAGCTCCTCCAACACTTATGGTTTTGTAATTTTTTGCTTTATTTTTATTCAATATTTGGGTTATTTGATATTTTTTGTGGTCTGGTTCTTGGGGTTTTGTGTGTGATTCCTTCTGGTTCAGGGGAGTATGTTTCTAACTCGAAATCAGAGTTTAACACTCGATCATAGGTTGAGAAAGTCCCCATTATTAGATAGTTTCTCTAGTCCATGTGTGCAGTTATCATTATTTTTTCATCTATATATATATGTTCTCTATTTTATATTTTTTATAAAAAAATATATATTTTATTGTGGTGTTATTTGTATGAAGTTGGACCAAAATGTTTGAATAATGTAATTATGCATGTTAATCTTTAATTTTATATGCCATTCTGTTTCTGTTCTTTCATCTTTATTAAAAATGATTCATGTATTGTTGTTCTGTTAAATCAAACAAATTATTTAAACCCATACCAAATCGCCCATCATATTTTTTCAAGGTCTCTAATCATTTTATTTTTACAATTTATATTATCTTTTATGTTGAAAATCATTATATTGAAAATTATTTCAATATGTGATGATTGAAGATTTGTGCACAGCTATTCCACAATGGGATTTCATATTCGTTACATAAAAATAAAATACTTATAGTGAACGTCAATGCTAGTGGTCCATAGACAAATTATTATGTTGATCTCTACCCTAGTGTATGAGAAAATGGTCATTTTACCATTATGATAACAATATGAGATAAATATCTTCATTAATTCAAACTGGAATCCAATGCTATATCTATTTTGGTTAAACTCAATATATTTTTTTTGACTAAATCTTTTCATGGTAATTTGTATAAAAATATGCAGGTATGTATATTTAAGATGGCTCTTGTATCTTATGTGTGATTTCATATTGATGAGTGTAATAAATATTTTTTGGATTCAGCTAATATTGATCTAGAGGTTACAGATGAAGATCAACACGTCATTATTAGGACATTACTTGATGATTCATTTAATTCGTCGATAAATTCAATGATGTATGGTCAGTATACCATTACTTTAGAAGAAGTTACATATGTTATGTCGACTAGAGTTCTTCAAGAACATGGTTTGAAGGAAGAATTAATTGGTGTTAAAAATTAACTTCAGTCAATATATAATAAGGGTTCTAGGAAATATAAATGTATATATGATAATAATGGGTTTACAGTTTCTGGTGTTTTGAGTGTGGAAAAACCAGCCACATTAAAAAGAACTATACTGAGTTGAATAATAGAGGTAGTATGGCCACGACCCATGTGGTATGTCATAGTAATGACACGTTGGAAGTTCATTAGTTGTTTTTTATAGCCCCCCCATATGAACAATGCATAGGTTCTTTGGTGTCTTTTTCATGAGATCACATTACAATCCCCACTTATCATTTTTCTGGAACTTGGTTGGGAAGAAGGGTTTTTTGTGGTATAGTATTAGCAATTCGGGCTTAGGTATAGAATTTTTTTCTCTTATCTATTTCTTATTTTTTGTTTTATGTGAGTTTTTTAGATATATTTATTACTATAGAATTATTGATTTTTTATTGTTTAATTTTTTTAACCCCCATGAAAGGTTGTCATATTTATAGTTGTATTCATTATCGATTGTTTTGTATCCATATAAAACAATGGTAATAAGGCTAATATATTTTTAGTGTGGATTTTTATTTTACTTCATGATAAAGTTTTAGTATTTTGTTGTATAATAGTAGTTCTGGTCGGTCTTTGTGCCACTCTTCCACACATTATGTTATTTCATAAATGGTTGATTTGGTGGACTGTTTTTTTTCTGTAAATAAAACTTATTGGACCCACTAGTAGGTTAGTTGGTTCTATAAGAATACCATATATGTTTCCATTAAATTTAATTTTAGAAAAGGTGGAGATTTTTTAATTTTGGATTTTAAAAATTAAAATACTGTTTTTCTTTTTCCACGAAAAAATGTTGGATTTATTTCTATAATGTGAAACATATTTTGGGACTCCTTGCAGTCCTTCTATCACTAAGATCTAATATGGATATTGGTACATGTGTGTTGTTTGGTTTGAGATGGTTTTTTAATGTTGTTGGACCCAATATTCAGACGTGTTGGACCATGGCATGGGCTTCATGCTGGTTCAGTTTCCATGAACCATTTTATTGTCCCACATCACCCCTGACGTTCCACCATGGAAAGTTTTTCATTCTCATCATTGATAAACAATGATTTGATGGCTCTTAAGTGTTTACTTTGTGTTTATTGATGATCCTATCCACTTTCTCCCATTATATCCATGCATGACACATATCTCATTCTTTTTGGTTTCCTGTTGTATTATCCTAGAATAACAATTGTTCCACCCACTTTCTAAAATCCATGTATCCCATAACATTTTTTACATCTGGCAGGATATCACCTCACTTGTGCCATGACATTATTATAGCCTGTAGATCTTTCTTTCTCTGTTGGTTCATCGGAATCATGGGTTTATCAAGGTAATAGAGTGAAACTTTTATAATGAAGGGGAACCCCAATGGATTTAAACTTTGACGTCTCTTCACTCCTATTCTAGTGACCCTATATAGTAGAGAGATCAGTACTTGGGAGCACCATGTGGACTTCATTGGCCTCACGATCTTTCAACTCAATTATATCACCATCTTTTCTAATTCTTCTGGTTTTCTAATTATTTTATTTTGATTATATTAATATTTTCTATTTATTGATCTTGTTTTAGTTTATTTTTCAGTCTACTTATCAGGGTTGCGATTATGAGTCTCTCTTGTTCAGTGTAAAACATTTCTAACTCCAATATAGATTTTACCACTACCTTTTTGGTTGATGAGGTCCCTATTCTTGGAAGTTTCTCTGGCCTTCGTGTGTATATTTCATTATTTTATTCATCTATGTTTTTTTAATCTATGCATCCTCTATTAAACAATAAAATATAATCTATGATGGTGTTATTTCCCTGGAGTATGACCAAAATTTCTAAACCACATAAGTATCAATGTTCATAATTACATTTCTCCATCATTCCATTTATGTTAATTTGGTTTGGTTAAAAAAGTGTGATGTAATATTTTTTTACGTAAAAACGTTTATGCAAAATAATTCAAATATCCCAAAAAATACCATTTCACCTGAAGATATAACTCCAGGTGAAACAAATAATTCTCACCACCAATGGGTTCCCAATTATATTTTGGTGCCACACCTACATAACAGAAGAAGAAAATAACTCACGAGTTCACTGCACTCCCTCAAACTGGATTGGGAGAATAATAAAGATATCCCAAATTATAGATGGAGTTAAATGATGAATATCCATGATTTCATCGAGATCCATGGATATACATCCAGACATTAAATCCCAATCTCACGTGTTTTGCTTCCCAGAAACCAAACACCATGAATGTTGTAACCTATAGATATATGCTCCACTTGCTGTAAATGACACATTCCAATCTACTATAGAATATTAGTCCCCAACTAAAGGATTTGAACAAAACTATATCCATGAGAACTAAATCTTGATAAAACCTCACTGTCACAGAATAATATGCCACACCACCACTCACATAGTGATTCAAAATCTTGGGATCACTAAGAAGAAACCACACCACCTAGTGAAAAATAATCATGAGTTGTGAGCTGTGAATCTTGTATTATACAAATAAAAAATAAATAAATTAATTGTTATATTTTTTCCCTATAATGTTTTGACGAATTTGATACCTTGGATTATCCCCCACTCACATATTGGGATTTGATAGATGCTTGTAAAAAATCCTGAATGAGTACAATCAATAATATTTTTGGTTTTTCAGTGCATAGGCAGCTAAATAAAGATCATTGAAAATCAATCATGATGGAAAAAATGTTAATACAAATAATTTTGAGGTCTATAAGGTGATTAAGTAGGGAATATTTTTACATTCCTATTGGTTCAATGTACCCAAAAACATTACTTAATCATAATAACTATGTATCAAAATCCATGTACTCGATTGGAGATGTAACTGATTATGGAGAATGATAGAAATAACCTTATCTATATGAATTCCCATGTATGTGAATACTCACCATTCCTAGAACAAATGTTTTAGAATCTCTGGGTGCCCAAAAAATGTAAAAAATGTTGAACTTCATCTCCCCATTTGGATCCTCATTTTCAATGAATACATTACACTCATTATTTTTGTTTGGCCGAATCGGGGAAGATGAAGATCCTTGGTAGTCACCATCCACGTGGTTACTGTCTTCAACCAATATCATGATCACTATATAGTATAGAATTTTGAGGTGTTATTGCATCTCAAAACAAGATTTCACCTATTCTCATATGGGCTTTACCCATATCTAGTGTGGAGCAACTCAATGTTCTCCATGTTAAAATTCACCACATGTGATGTTTTTTGTGTGAATATATTATATTTATATTTTCAATATTAGTTGGCATATTCTACTCTTGTTCAAGGGACTTCATGGATTTATGAGACGCTTGCCCATTCTTAGAGGTTGTTTAATCATTTTTTATATCTGATTTTCCTGTGTTTTTATTTATTTCATTTATTATAATAACTCTAATGATCGAATGATAGGTTAATAGTGGTTGAACCATTAATAAATCTCATAATCCTATGATGAAATTTTATTTTCAACAAAATATGCTTCTATTTTAAATTCCCCTAATTTTTATAGATTGGTAGATTTTAGAAAATTCTTATTTGTCTTCACATATAAATATTTCTTGTTATTTTTTATTAGCACCACTCATAGGATACTGGAAATATCCTTCACTTCTTATGATTGTTAACAGTGAGATGTTCATGAGTGGTTGATTGTATCCAATTAATTGGACATGTAATGATAAAAAATATATGGGTATTACTGTATTTTTATGTACCACATAAAAATTTCTCGGAAAGGCTAGTCAATGATATTTCTGTTTTACTATAGAATGACTGAAAAGTGAAATTGAATAATGATTAATATGAATGTGAGGAGACTAATTTAATTTTATAAAATAGTGATTTTAAAATTTAATTGTTTGCCAATCAGTCACATCCACTATTTTTAAATCTATATCAATAAGAAACAATGAACAAACATTATTAACATGTTGATAACATGCTAATTCAAATTTGATTAACAAACTAATAACATGAAATAATAATCTAACTAATATTATGCATAGTTCAACAATCAAATAAATATTTATAATTTTAAACATGACTAATCTAATTATACCTTTTCATTATGGGCATAGTGGAAGCATTGTAGTGGAGGGATATATATTTAAATTTCTATTAAAAATTGTTTCCCAAAACCAAGAGCGAGGATATAGATTGTCATATTTATAATTAATCTATTTAATATCAAGGTAAATAAATAATAGATCTTGGGATATTTCTTTGTTGCTTATTAGTGATCATCATAAGTGTTCCTTCAAGATTTCCTTCACTACATTTTGAGGATCCATGGTTAGGATACCTCTAGGAGTGGTCCATATGTCCTCTAACAATAACCGAGAAACACTAATCGTTCTTCGGGTTATAGCACAACAAATCGAATTTCATGAATTGTTTTTTCTTGATCGATCATTATTTGGTATTGAAGAAATTTTCTATTAGGTCTCACATTGTTGAGTGGTACAGAGGTTGATTCAAGAGATAATTCATTGTGCGCAACTATTATTTATTCACATACATGTAATTGGTTTCGAATGAATTACACCATAGACATAATCGTCTATTTATAGAGTTCATATTTTAGTTAGAAAATTTAACTACATATAAAAAATTAAATATAATTATAACACCTAATGAAATCCAATTTCAGTCAACAAAAATAACAATAATATTATTTTTTTGTGTTCCATCAAAGATAAAACGGATATATATTATTTATTAGCTCATAAATAATTATTTTATCACAGTACATGATCATGGTCTGTTCAAACTCCTCATGCATTTATTTAACATCTGAATAAATATTTTATTCACTTATCTAAATATTTCACTTTCAAACTAGTAAATAAATATTTATTAAATATTCAATAAAATAAATAAATTTATTTTATTAAAAATCTAGTGATGAAATATTTATTTAATTTACTCGATCAATATAATAAGAATAAAATTATTCCTCAGTATTGAGAATAATATATAATCTATTAATTTAACTAAAATATAATTTAATTGAGACAAACAAAAAAATAGTGTGTGAACCTCTAGGTTTCTTTGTCATCGGCATTAGGTTCTCATTTCTAATGTGTAGGATTACTATCTGGCAACGTGTCATGGCATCCAAGAGAAAGAACATAAAGTACCAATAACAAAAACCAAATACAAACACTCACTATGTAATATAACCCCGTTATCATAATATTTCATAAAGCATGATTGATGATGGTGTCAAGAACCCATACTCCCAAAATATCATTATTTGACTATCTAAAGTAAACACATCATTACACCAGGGCCATAGAATTTTGGGTGATGGTTCTATTTCAATCAAAGGGGCAATATGTCATCTTTTATAAATATGGGTGGGTAAAATCATAAATTTAATTATCCATTAAAAAAATATCATTCGTGACTCACCAAACATACTCCAATTCCCTCCAACATATGACATGATGGTTTTCATCAGAAAATATATGTGTGCGAGTTGTGACATTAATTTATGAAAATCTTAACGTCTAAAGAACATTACACACTATTATAGATAATAATAGGCTTTAATAACAAAACAAAAAAAATAATACTCATATATATGTTCTCCTAGTCTAACTCCTTGAATATTACTAAGTGAGAATATCCTAAGAATAAGTGTCATGTGATTATGTGTACTAACACCTTATTTTCTATATACTATGTGTCCCCTCATAGTATGTTATCCAACCGAAGAACTACATTAAGAATATTATTATAGATCTTCATGGTTCTCATCATAGCAGGGTGTTAATATGACCTTATCTATCTAACAAATACTCCATGCCTTTATTACATTAATGTAATGAAGAAAAATGAAAAATATGTAATTATATTATAAATTTCATATTCGATACATAAAATTCACATGTAATCAAATTACAAACAGTTGGCTCTTGGACACCAACTCTATCTAATGATGTAGTATATGATAAGAAATGATAAATACCTACTAGAAATTGGCGAAACACTGATAGATTTGATGTTTGAGTGTTTTCATCACGAGTAAGAATTTTTTAATTGACAAACGGAATAAAAAACTACAATAAATGATGAAGAGTAAAAATAATGAAGAGCCATTTTAATTTTAGGAATTACCATAGCCAAAAATATCATGTATCAGTTGAGTCTGGACGATGGTGGTAAACTCAGGAAAAAGATAACCAGTATTGAACTCATACTACATCACTAAGAGAAATATTGAATACTAATTATTGATAGAGTATAGGGAACCATATTCTATTGTAGAGGAGACCAAGATTCAAGATGGTTCTTCATGAATGGAGGTAATATTGGGGGAATATGGAGAAATGTACAAGAACAAGAATTGGGATTTTGTTCCATTACCTCATCGAATGAATACTATAAAAAATGGGTCTTTAAGATAAAACAAGATAAAATGGACCAGGTGGAAGGTTTTTGTTCATGGCTAATATTGAAGGGATATAGTCTAAAGGAAGATATTGATTTCAATGAAATATTTTCTCCTATTTCTGGATTTGTGACTATTCGGATAGTTTTGGAAATGTATGCTACATACCATTTACATCGAGGGTAGCTGTATGTGAGTACTTATTTTATCCATGGTGATCTTTTTTAAGATACTTATATACTCCAACTTTAAGGATTTATATATCAAAGAAAGAAGAACATAGTTTAGAGGTTGAACCAATATCCATATAGTATCAAATAAGAACTGATGTGTTTTTAATAGATATTTGATTTATATATCAAGAGTCTTGGATACAACAAACATCGTTAAGATCCATGTGCATATTTTAGAGGGTTCAATGGTGATGATTTCATCATTATTCTATTTTATTTGGATTAAATATTAGTTGAAGGACCCAATGATGTTCAAATCCTAGAGACAAAAGTATAATTGGCAAAGAGTTTCATGTGAAGGACATAGTGTCATAAAATAAGATTCTTGGGATGTAGATTTTCTGAGATACAAATAATATGGAGATTTGGATATCACAGAATAATTAATTAAGGAAAATTGTGACATGATTCAGTATGAATGAACGCAATCAAATATCTACTCCACATACTATTAATTTAAAGTTATCCTATATGAAGTGTCCTAGAAGTGAATTACATAGGTCAATGATGACTCGAGTATAGTATGAATTAGTAGTGGTTAATCAAACGTTAACTATGGATTGTTATAGATCAAAAATTTCATGTGTAGTGGGAGCAGTTTGTCGATAAATGGAGAATCATGGTCGAATGAATTTAAGGACAGTGAAGAGGCTCCTTAGATTCATCATTGAGACCTTAAATAATTCATTTTATTATAGAGTATAATATTGAACTATTAGAGGATTTATTGATTAAGATTTTATAAGTGATTGTATTGGGAGAAAATCCACTTCTTGTCATGTGCTACTCATGTTAGAGGAGCTGTGAGATGAATTAAAAAAGGTACAGTTAATAGTGGAATTATCCACGATAGAGGTAGAGTACGTGGAATCAATAAAATATTTCAAAGATGTGATTTGGATTTGATGATTTTCAGAGGAGATCATGCACTTATATGGTTATATTATATTATTTTGTTAGAGTTATAGCACATTAATCATTCCATTAAATTGATATTTTCATTCAGGATGATTCATATTGGTGTTCAGTATCACATTTCGTATGATGAGGTCGAGGAAGGAAGTGTGGACCTGCAGAAAATTCACACTAAAAAATATATGTTATATTTCTTGATGAAGATGGTTGAATATGATAAATTTAGATTGTGTAGTTACTCAAGTGACCTCACAGAGATGTGTGAAATATTATTTGATGGATAAAAAGGATGCGTGTAGATTTTATTGAATCTTAATCAATCACCATGTGGGATGTGTGTCAAATGATTATTAGCTAGATGTTGGCCGCCCAAAATTTTTCAAATATAGGTAGGCAGGTGGTAAATGGGGTTGGTGTGTGGTGGGTGCCCTATCCAACAAAACCCACCATAAGAGATCAGAAATGAAGGGGATATGTATCCTATAAACATGGCACTCTCCTAATATTACTCTCATCGGTTCAACAACAATATCATCACCCACAGATCCCGTTTTTCTATGGTATTTGGTTAGGTAGTTTCCCCAAATATTTAGGAGAGAGTTTTATGTGGGTTTTCTTCATGTAAGAGTGATGGATTGTGCACCCAGTTTTACCTATTGTGACCCTTCTATTTTTTATGGTTTTTTACCAAAATCATTTTTGGGTTTTTCCACATTACATTTAGTGTTATTTTATTTCTGCATTTTTCACTTTATTATATATCATAATGTTTCTTACACCACTGATCCAATAATTTTGATTCCCCAAAATGTTTTCCAAATTAAATAAAGTTAAATAATGAGTGTAATTTTCTATGTAAATTTAGATTTCAATATTCATCATGCCCATAAAAAAAATTATAAAGCTGTGTAATTGTAACCACTGACTTGTGTTGGGTACGTAAAATTACAAAGTACATTGGCCATATAATGGTGGATATATAAATTCATTACCTAAGTGAAGGTAATAATGAATTATAGATGGTGTGTAAAGGTGGAAAAGTATTTCTATAGCTATGTATATTTCATCTATGATTTACACAACCTATGGAATGGTAATGGGGGAGTTGTGAAAGTTACGCATATGTAAAATTCACCATGTAACACCACATAATGGTGATGAGGAAATGCGTAAGGGTACATTGAGATTTAAACTAATTAAAAATATAGTCAATTTAATAATGTTAAGGTAATAAAAAATGTTGTTGAGAAGATTAAACATGAGTGAAGAAACTACGATCGATTTTCTTTGAATCAATCTACACTTTTTTAGGAATTTGATCACATGATGTTGATATGGAGTTATTCAAATGGATAATCCTTGATTTTTTTACTTGTGGTAGATCAACATTAAGATATGAGGTCAATCAGTTGATATGGTTGATCTTCTTGGAGATTAACAAAGTTCTATAATTTGTATATTCTAACGAAATGAAATATGATGATTCTTTTTATTATGAACTCGAACGAAAACTAAATATCAAATTATAATAGTAATGTAGTAAGGATATTTAAGAAGTAAGGAATACATAATTAAATGTATATATATTCATGTTAAATTCATGTTATTATTGTGAACATAAAAAATAAAGTTGTAACCATGGAAATATGATTTTTCTATGTCCGTATTGGTAACCATTTTGGAAATCCAGTCAATGTGTGAGAAATATTGAGGAGAGAGATGCTATAGATTATCCTATGGTATTTCCTGGATTCATTTTTAGTTGGAGTGGTTTTAAATGAATTTATTAGCAATTGGAGTGGAGATGAATGGTTTTTTAACCATCATCACTAGGTTGAAGCCTCTCTCATCGATCCAATTATCTCTAAAAAAACGCATCCTACGATATCTGCATATCATGAAATATCCCAAGCCCTACCTAAGGCCTCAATAGTCCTCAAACGATGTCCCAATCCCATTGGGATATAGTGGTTGAGTGATATTAAATCACTCAAGTGCTAAAGAGTACTTATCTAGAGAATTGGAGGTCGAACCATATCTTATCTCTTCTTTCCAAGGAATCCTTAGTCCCTAGCCATCTACATAGTCCCTTGAAACATACATGTAGATATACATTTAGGTATACACATATATGGATTTCTATTAAAGATAACTTCTCCATCACATTTCGTTATTGTTTAATATATTTTCTTCAACTATTTTTTAATATTTAATATATTAGAAAATATACATTTTATTGTATCAATTAATTCAAAATAATTTCTTTTCAAATTATTAAATTTTGTAAATATTTCCCAAATTAAATTAAATTAAACTATTTATTTATAAACGATTTATATTCGTAAAATCTATATACCCATTAAACTAAAATGATACTAGTGTTGATCAACAAAATGCATATAGTCAAATAATTACAAAATTAGTAAAGAGTCCAATAACATTATAAATGGTTTGTAGATAATAATAAATTTTTACATTAAAATTAAACATTATTTTTTACAATTTTACAAAATAATTTAACACATTGAAAAATATAATTTATTATAAATACAATTTCTTTTTTAATGTTCCTTTTATTAACTCAATATTATGACATATTGAAATAATTATATAAATACAATTAAAAAATATTTATAATATTTAATTAAAAAATTTATTCAAAAATATAAAATGAATGAATTTTATTATTATTAATAAAATAATATTAAAAAATTTAGATAAATCTGAATATTGAATTCATTTATGAATATGAAATTCAATTAACTCATAATAGATGAAAAAAGTATATTTTTGAAAGTATTAGAAAAAATAAGTCTAAGTAATCGTAATGTTTGTGTGTAAAACATTATATAAAATCATAAACGTTTATTATATAATTAATATTAATTAGATATATATATTAATTTAAATGATTAATTAATTATATACAACTATTAACATTAAGTAATCAAAAAAATATTTTTCAATTTTTTCCATTATTATTAACCCCATTAAATGATTAAATTTATTTAATTCCCATTTTCCTTAATCATAACGAATGATTAAATTTTTTAATACAAATCATAATTAGACTTATTAAGTAATATCCATAACAATGCTCATAAAAAATTTATTTTTATTTTAATATAAAAGATAAATTTAAGGATACTTTATTTTGAAATGTTTAAACTGATATATTTAATTGTAATAATGATAATATATTACCATAAAGAATGTAAATAACATTTCATTGTGATTTGTTTGATAAAAAATGTGGAAAGATTATAATGTTGAGTGGACTTAAAAGACAAACATTTACTCATGAGTTGTTATTAATATCTCTCAAATATGATGCTAACATTTGTCATTGGTCATCGTTCCATTATTTGTAAAACAATAAACAGTTTTTTAATTGGATTTATAAAAATTATTATTATCTTGTTATTAAAAATATCAATATTCCAATTTAAAATTGTATTAATTCTTGTCCAGATTTCATTGTGCACAACCATTCTCATTTTTTTTATCAACCATCACAAAATAGACATAATTTAATATTGTAAGAGGTAGGGAGGGGGTTGAAATGTTATTAATTTGAAAAAAAGACCTTAAATAATATATGAAACCATATATGACCCCATATCATTTTAAAATAATAATATTATTATTTTCTCATGGTTTGCGCTAAGTAGTGAAATAATAAATATTATATTACAATATTTAAAATTAATATTTACCATTGGAAACAATCTTGGCTCCCTAGTCCACCTTGAAATTTATCAAATGGCCAAATAAATATTTATTTATTTAATAAATAAATATTATATAACCGAGTAATGAAATAATTACCTTTAAAATAAATATTTATTTAATTGTTGAGACAAATAAAAATTCTATAATATTATTTATTAATCTTTAGAATAATATTTATTCCAATAAATAAATTCAAATGTAATTTAATTGAAACACTTTGTGGTTGACTGGAATCAATTTACCAAACCTATTAGACCCAAAAAGTCCATTTTTGTTAGTTACATTTGGGTCACAACTCATGTATTTGGTATAACTAATATAGATATGTGGAATAACGTTTTGCTTGCATTATAGGAAATTATTTGGGAATAAATTATGATAATGCTATGATATACTTTCTCTATTTTAATGAAAAATCATATAATGAAATGTTGATATAATTTTCAATATCCCTTATAGAGTAAATTTGTTTTATAAATTTTCTATAATAGAATAATATTAATTATGAACGTAAAGGTTCATAGATACTTTTATCCACATCTGATATCATGATATCTCATAGGATTCTACAGGGAATGTAATTTCTCACCCAAGAGATATGTATATATACATTAAATAAAGAAGAAGCACATATTTCATTATTTTGTTATCATGAGGATGAATATTTTTAGGTGCATTGTAATTTTTCATATTTTATTTAAAATTATTTCTATTATTCACTTTTATTCAAATTTATTAATTTATCAAATAATATAATATGGATGAAAATAAGAACTATTAATCTAAAACAATGTACCTCTACAATAAATCAATGATGGAATATCCTTCACCTGAAAAATAGTATTTTTCGAAAATCTATAGTAAATGTTTTTTCTTATATGAATTAAAAACATAATTATGTCCATTTTATAATAAATATTGACGAATTAAAATCTAAATTCACTTATATCCAAGAAATTGTGATATTGGAGGAATCTCATGTAAATAAATAAGGAATAATAGTTTATGAAATCACAAAAATATTATGTGAATCATGTGTAAATAAAATATAAAATGTATTATGATATAAAATAATATTATATAAAAATATCCACCTATGTATATATATTTTATACACAATAATTTTCAATGACTTTACTAGATTAATGACTAGATATATTTTCCACGAAGAGGCCCAAAATATATAGTTATGTTAATGGTGATGGTTTTGGAGTGTCACATATATAATTTTCTGACAAAGAAAAGCCACATGGGGATTGAAATTAAAATTGAAAGACATGCAGTCAAAAATAAACACCCAAAAAGAAATTATTATCCAGTATGGTTTGATGGACTAGTATATACAAAGTGGTCAAAGTAAACCAGTAATAGAGAAAATAACAGTTCATCAAGACTCATAACCCATTAGATTTGAGGCTAACCAATCCACTCAATGGATTTTCTTACCCATGGGATTCTATTTTGTTATAATAGTATTTTCTAAATAAGAATCAAATAACTCTTGATGGAAATTTTATGCTAAAATTCCTCATGGATAAAGTGATTGTTATATATATATATATATTATCACCCAACCATCACCTTATTGTGGGGAGTGTAATATACAATATCAATGTAGAAATTATTCACAATAAACAAATCCCAAAATATCACACGAGAGATGGGAATTAAGTCAATCATGAGTCGAACATCATGTTGCATGTAACCCATGATGATTTGGATGTTACTGTGGCCATAAATGTTTTATATAAATGTTTTTTAGAGTCTAATAACATTTATCAAAATATTTGTAAGGGATTAAAACACTACTCTGAGAATATCCATGAAATAAATAAAAAACCCACAAAAAACTGAAATAAAGAATACTATAAATGTGTGTACCTTACAGTAAAGATCCATTGTAACCTTTTTATATTTTTTTATGTGTTTTATAAATATCACCAATGTTAAAAAAATAATCCCACCTCTATAGTGTATCCATGGGATGATCTGAATCATTCCATGTTCGTAAAGGCTTCACCTTTTTTCCATGGCATGACAGTACCTCTATATGAAAAGGAGAATGATAATAGAGAGAATCAGGTTAGGGATTATTGGGAATGCATGATCATTAACCCAAAAACCATTACCATCAAATAAAAATAATATATATATCCTATTGAATACACTCTTCATCAACCACTTCATATATTCATGCAGTTATAATACCCGTGTAAATTAAATTGACAATTCATTCAGTTCATTAATGAAAACTCCACTCTTGCATTACATCTCATGTAACATCTTAATAAATTATACTTTAAATCAGTTTAACTATTCAAATATTAACACAATGAATTTTTATATGTTCATTTTATCATATTTGGTGGCATGAAAAAAATATTACTTCACGCATGTTTCTTGATACCCATGCACATGATAGATCTAGTCATTATATATTGGTTGTAGAATTAAGGAATATCTCCTTCAATCTAACACTTACACTAAAGAATAATATACATTGTTCTATTTCACACTATATTTTCACCTATACTATAACACATGAAACTATATCTGAAAGTCTGTTTTTATATCTTCTAAAACACTTTTGGAATTTTATCATTAATGTCACCTTGTATCACGTCATATGAAATACATTTTGAACACTGATTAATAATACTATTTGATAAACTCTAAAACATGTTTATATTATCTCTCCATGTAAAAATCAATCCTCAGACAGTCATACAAAGAAGTGCGATCCTATGAGCTTTTATTCTCAACTCTATCATTCTGGTACCCTAACCATTTGGGATTCACAGCTAGTGTAACCCAAATAAAAATCAAAGAATAAGACAACAGAGGATAATCATGGGATACTCATACTATTATCAAAACCACCATTATGTAAATGAAATGTCACTTATAACATGTTTTTCTTACACAAGATAATCCAAGGGTACTCATACTTAGTTTGACGATATCTTGTTAGATGATCGTGTTCAGAACAAGTGATGCTTTGGATGGAATCTCACACTAATAATTTGATGGAGAATTTAATCTCACAATCTTATCTCAAGTTATTAATTTTATGTTTTGATTATTCTAGTAAATTATTTTGGAATCCTATTTCCTCTATAAAATTAATAAAACAAAAAAATATAGTTTTTTAAACTCTTATAAAACACACAATTTTGTGTAACTCACATAAAACATAATCCAAACATATTCATACATATTCATATTCATCATATACATAAGGTGAATAAACACCTTATGTAAAGAAATATAATCCTATGTTATTGAAAATCTCGACATGAGTACACCTGGAGTGACAGATAGCCAACCCTAGTCACTTTCCTAGACTAGGAATAGGGTTACAAATAATTAGGTAGTTTTAACCTAAGTCCCTCTACAAGGGGAAACATTATGAAATAGATAATCTAAATAATAATAACTCTAACCCAAAATATGAAAAATCTATATTTAACAACTAAACTCAATATAATAACATAAATTATAGACTAAGTTAGATATAGATGAAAAAATAAATTCATTATACTCTAAATCGTAGCATGTAATTCAAGGATCTATCCTCTATTCTATAAGAACATTAAACCTTTGAAATAAATCATACACTATATTCACATTTCATAACAATTCAGATAAACATAATATAAAAGGGAATAACAATGAAATAAATGAAAAATTAAAATATTTAATCATGAGATAAACAATTTTAAACTACACATAAATAAGATCTAACTATAAATGGATTATAATTTTATATTTAACATTATTTACATTCCATAATAATAAGTAAAAATATTTTATATTCATTATTGTATGAAATATTTCATATTTTTTCTTATAAAAAGATTTGTTTTTAAATATATTATATTATTTGAATTATAAAATATTTAAAATCCAATATTTATTATGTAAATATTTTACATTATATAACATTGTATACATAATAATTTTTAAAACATTGATAATATCAATCATCATACCATTCATGATGTGTTTTAAATAATATATAAATAATACCCTCACTTATTTTGAACAATTCATAATTATTAATTATGAAAATTTAATAATTTAAATACAAGATTTATATATTTTCCCTTTAAATCATTATTTATAACAGATTATAAATTATTACTTATGATTTATTAGTAGAAACTTTTTTTATTAGATGATAAGTCAGGCTATACAATTTAGATAAATGTAATTTCAAATATTTACATTTAATATTTAGTAAAAAATGTTTCATAAAATATAATTAATTATTTAAATATAATTTATATTGATTAGTATATTAATAATCCCTTTATAAATTAAATATTCACCAAATGCATTTTATAATATTTTTAAAAAATTTTATAAACTAATAAATCTATATAATAATTTTATAATAAATTTTAAATTTTTTATCCTTACCCTTATGCATAGAGGTATTCCCACATAAAGGTCAAATATATTACCATTACATAGGACTTCTAGAATCACAATGTAAATTTAACAAACTAGTTACCTTTATATAATTCCAAGAAATATGAGTGACCTTTATATAGAAACCATTTACCCTTATGTATCAAATAAAATCATTTTATGCAATGTTAGCTTGAAATATCCATTATACGAGCTATAATATCAAGATCATGCAACCTTTGGAAAATCAGTTTTACACTTACATGAACCCCTAAATGTATAGTTGATCCATGGATTAAAATTACGTGAAAACTCACATATGGGTTTCACCCTAGATACAACTATGCTGCCAAACTGCATGAGGGTTTGACCGTCATTACCTTTTGTACAAAGGTAATTATACCACCTATCATTGTGTAACACCTTGTCACATAATGGTAGATTCATGTGAACCATTCTTAGACTAATCTACATAATTGTAAAGAATGATATACCTTTTATAAACTACATTTCATAAGGGTATAACCTTAGTTATCCTTATAAATCTTAGAATTATAATAGTAATGACCTATTTACCATTATACAACCTATCTATGTAAGGGTAAATCCATTTAAAAACAAATAATCCAATATACGAAACAGATCTCACATTTTATTTTTTCTCATTACATTCATTCATTATTTCACAATTCGACATCATGGTTTCTATATGATACCAGTAAAAGGTTTTTATAGAATTTAATAAAATTAATTAGAATTTGCAGAAGTGGTTGAAACCCTATTCCAAGGATCTATGTGAAAGAAATATAAAACCAATATAAATTCCGAAATAAATAAATACTATAAATGTGGGCATCATTCAAAAAAGAGAGCCTAAATCTATTTGATATTAATCTAATGAGTTTTACATATATGACCAATGTGGAAATGATTTTTTGAAAATGGTCTGAAATGAGGTATATTATTATTGATGCAGAATGATAAGTCGAAACAAAGGGATGGATAAAGACATTTTATTCTATCAACTAAGAAATCAAAAGGATATTTCGAGAGTACATTTACCCCCACGAATTCAAATACAACATTTATTACCATTACATGTAAATTATCATACAATATTAAATGATAAAAATTTGATCCACATTATATTTTAAGAACGATTTCTTTGAATATTTCAATAGATACATGACTGTTCTTCAGAGTAAAAATGAAATTCACAATACTGAATACCTGATAATCTCAAATTTTAATGTATACATGAGTTACATTTCCAAAATTATGTTTTCCAATAATTCTACAATTATGTTAATTACATTTAAGAAAAATTTATATTTTATATAGGTTTATATATCACTAATATTAAAATATAAAACCATATAATTAAAAACATTAACTCATTTAACTACCTATCAATTCCATGGAAAAAATTCATTATTTAATGAAGATTTAGAAAAAAAATTGATAGCCAGAATATATTAACTCAAAATAAATAATGATAAGATAGTTATTATCCATACAATGTAGTGTTAAAACTCTAAAACCTAATCATATAAAATATAGTTTTATTTATTTCATTACATTTGCATTTTTTAGGGATCACTAAATTCTCATTACATTCTAGTTCAATACATTAAATGTATATTTGTTGGATCTAATTCATGAAAGTACAAAAAAAAATACACACATGATGTTTATTAGGAGTTTGAAATTCATTATAGTCAAAATTTTACAGATAAAAATCAAATTATAATTTCTATATAATATTTTACTGAGAATTTTGTTATGACAGGGAGATTTTTAAATATATTGATAATCAGGGTATTGGGACAGTGACTGATAAAAATAATGTTATATATTTTTACACATCGACACAAATTATCATATATCTATGGATATTTTAATATAAAAACACATATTAAAACAAATATTTATTTGATTATTTTTTCTTCAGCATCCAAAATAAATAATGACAATGATTTTTGATATTAATTTTTTAAATTTATGAAAGATAACATATTCAATAAATAAAATATCTACCAAAAAGTTTTATTTCTGATGGTAATTTCAATTTCATTTTAAATATTTATATATATATATTCAATATTTTTCAAGTAATAATAGGATTACAGAAATTTGATATATTTAAAACAATATGTTGATTTATTTTGAATTGAGTGGAAAAAGTAAATCATATTTGACTCTTAAAAATCACAAATTTGAAATATATTATTATATTTTTCATTATGTTTTTATTTTCAAGAGTTCATAATGATTTGATCGACATGATGACAAGTGTTGTTTCACATTCACATTTTTATTAAAATAGAAAATCAATAGAAGGGTTGAAATATAACAAAATGAGTTTTTATTTTTATTTAAACATAGGTGAATGATACTTGGGATATGTTGTATTTGTAGGAATTGACTGTGTGTGAATCTGATGCTCGGATTTCATAGAATGATCCAACATACCATATCATGTTAGTGTATTTACTATAATAAAATATCACCAGTTAAGTGGTTAAAACCATGAAATCAACATAATATTGACATGAAAAGATAAGAAAAGAATCATCCATTCACTTGTGATCTATATAAATCCATTGAGTATCAATATGAAGCATGGATTTATTGATATGATACAATAGAGAATTTCACCATTGTATTTTATTGTTTTAGATACACTGGACATGAAATTTGGGTGAATAATCATAATTTTTTTTTCTTCCAGACACTTTGGCTCATTTTCCAATATTTCGAGATGTAAATGTCATGAAAATTAATGTTTTTAATCGAATATTGATATTAAAATATTGAAACACATAGAGGATCATTTACATGATAAAATTCTAATTAATTTTAATTAAATATGATGAAAGAATAACTCACCTTAGGATTATTATATGATGATGTTTTTTATTATATGATACCCATTTTTATATTATCATTATTGCGTAGGGTGGATCCAAAGTAGACCCTTCCAATGGTTACAAAACCTGTGGTCTTTTGATCTCTGAAAAAAACTTATAGAATGTCTAGTGATTGCATGGTGGATAAATCATCTTGTGTTTTTCATCATGATCTCTTGATGATCCTTTATGATTGAAATAGTTTCTCTCATTATTAAAAACATGATTAATATTAATCTAGATATAATTAATTCATGTATAATGATTATTAATTCCTGATTAACCCTAAAAAACAAACGTTACATTTTTAAAGAGGTAGAGATTAGGCTAAAAATATTATTCCATTAAAAAAGAAACATAATTAATACACTAAAACTAATCTGATCCAATTCCATAAAATAATAATATTATTATTATTTTAACTGAATAAAAAATCCACCATAATGATAAATATTAATTTATTGGAATATAAATTAATATATGTCCTTAGAAAAAATCGTGGTCCACTTGTCCTCGTCATAATTAATTGAACACCAAAATAAATATTTATTCATAAAAAATATTCAATTCAATTCTCAGTGAATATAAATATTTATTAAATATATAATAAATAGGGTAAAAAATATATTATATATCCCCAAAATTTAATAATATCCCTATGAATTCATATTTATTTAATTTATGTGATAATTTGACTCTAAATAAAATTATTCATCAATCATAGGAAAAATATTTATTCTTAAAAATAAATTTGAATATAATATAATCAAGATCAACTGAAACACATAGTGTGTTACTCTATAAGATTAATTCTCAGTGGCATTAGGTGGGTTGGCCTAAAATCCAAAATTACTATCTAGAAATGGTTCAAAGAACAATGATAATGAATTTAATATCATAATGTCAATAGCGACATATGAGAATTTTATTTTTGTAATAAAACCTATGTGACTTATAATCTTATCAAGAAGGATTCGCATCTATGTCATCAACCTATATTTTTTATAGGAATTTCAATGACTATCTGAAATAAAATCATGGTTACACCATGACCGTGGAATTTAATGATTCTATTATATTTAAATTAGAGGGTCAATATATCAACTTCTATTGATATTGAATGGAGAAATCCTTCTGTAAATTATCTATTAACACAATTTCTTTAATGATGCACCCAACATACACTACTTCCCGTTAACACATAATATCATGATTTTCATCAGAAAATTTAAGTGTGTATGTCATGAAATGAATTTATAATAATCATGGAGTTTAACGACCTTTAAACAAACTCACAGATAGTAATATTCAATGTCACATAATCAAATCAAATTTATCCTACTAGGACTGTTCATGTAGTCTCCCATCATAGAGATTACCAAGTGTAAACATCACAAGATAAGGCCTCATTCTCTTATTTGTACTCACACCTTATAGCAAAAATACTATTTTCCACATAATATTTTGTTATTCGACTATACAACTAGGATTATGAATACTATCATTACGTTTCATGTTTCTCATCACAATAGGGAACAGTTAAAACCATATCAACATGACATATTGTCAGGAAATTATCACATTAATGTGATTCCAAATAATGTTCAATATATTATAAATTATTGTATTAATATTCAAATATTAAAATATAAATTCAAATAAATGTATAAAAATTGTTTTTAGAACACCAAACCCAAAAATATCTTTATTAAAATTATATATCACTCATCTATTGGTCAAAACAACGCAAGTGAGTTAGTGTTAGCATAAAAAAATGAAAATGATACTCAAAATATTTTTGATTTGTAAGCTTCAATCATGCATTAATGTGAAACCTGAATTTTACCTTATGATGAAAAATATTATTTAGAATTGTTAACACTTATTAATATATTACAAATCAACAGTGTAGGGGTAAAAATATGAGGAAATGAGTTCCAATTGGCTAAAAAAGTAGGATAATGATCTTAATGCAATTTATGATATATAGAAATTAACCACACATGAATCTATTTCCTAAATTTATTGGTAGGATGAATAGTTTTGTTTTATATTCATATTGTTATCATTGTTATAATGCACCTAAATGGGTAAAAACCATGAAAACAAGTTTACAAAACCTTGAAAACATTAAATGATGAACCTCAAACCATATAATTTCTATAACTTTAACCACACATAAATATGAAAAGAACATTTCTTGACATGATCCAAAGTAACATTTCAACTTCATATTTTTATTAAAATGACATATGATTTGTAAATGGGTAAAAATTATAATGAAGTTAATATTGTTGTGAAAATATATAAAAAGATCCCTGAATAATTTTTGATATTCAGAATAAACAACGTATCAAATGGATGCCAAATTGTGTGCTTTGATGGAAAATAGGATCTCATTTTGTTAACACATAATAATAAATGATAAATCACCTGTTTAGTGGACAAACCCGCACAAACATGCATCATTTGTGCTGAATTCATTGGAAAGCATTCAAAGTCGTTTATGAATTGTTTGAATCAATCATATGTCAATTTAATACCCAAATTAACTGGCATGATCGAATGTCTTTTTTTTATCTTCATGACATTATTAAATTAAAAAATCACATAAAATGGGTCCAAACTTATAAAATGTATTTTTATTTCCATGTAAATATAGAATATTTATCGTCGATTCATTTTTTATTTATAGGAATACCGCGCATGTTATTCTGATGCTTAAATTTCTTGGTATAGTCTAAAGTAACATTAATGTATTATGTTTTTATTAAAATTAAATATCACTCATCAAGGGGTCAATAATGATAAATGACCTTGTATTGACATGGAATCATCAAAAAATGACCCTTCAGTCATTTTTGACCTATAGGAATCAATCGAGTATCAATCCAAATCTCGGATTTTGTTTAATGATCAAATGTAAAATTTATCCATTTTATTTTTATTAAAATGATATCCCACCAATCGAGGGGTGAAAACCATGAAGATTTGTTTATATTAGTGTAGAATCATAGGATGTGGATCATTGTGTAATTTTAGATCAATATGAATAAATCGAGAATCAATTAGATTCTTTCATTTCTTAGTATAATCCAAAGTAGAATTTCACCATTGTATTTTTTTAAATGATATATCACCCATTAGTGGGTAAAAAATAAAAAGGAAAATTTGGATTTGTTTATAAACATTATAAAATTACTATAGTATAATAAATGTATTTTTAGGATCAATTTTACATTAATATGATGTCGGGATTTATCAATATAATGAAAAACTTGTTTTCAAATTATTAATAATTATAATAAATTACAAATAATTTGGAAAAATTGTGTTTATTCTAAAAATTTTCTTTTCAATTAAATATTGAAATCACTGAAATCAATTTCAAAACCATAGTCAAATTTACATTTCTCCCATCATGTGTTTGTAGGGGAAGAATTTTAATTGAGTATAATTCAATGTTTTTAATTAAATTTTTGTCATATTATAAATCATTTTGACAATCAATCTGGAAAAGTTGGGGTTTTAATTGGTACATATTAGTTTTTGAAGATTAATTATACCTATTTTAAAACCCTTAATTTTGAATAGTTACATATAATTAAAATGTTATTTAAATTAGGAACATGAATTAATTTTATTTTGAAAAACTAGAGTTAATTTTGGATTTTAATAAAATTTCATTTTGAATTTTAAATTTCAGAATCTAAATTCCATTTATTAAAATGAAATTCTAAAAAAATTATGGGATTAATTATGAATTTATTTCCAGCATATTTATCATTATTTTTTATTTTGGGAATTATGGAGATCTCTCAGTATGTCAACTTGTCGTGGAAAGAGTTACCATGGGTGAAAATTTGGAAAAGGTAAAAATCATACATCCCATCACCCCTAAGAGTCCAAAAACTTCCATATATGCAGTCATAAGAAATCCCCCCTGTAATTGACCACAAATACATCATCAATTGACTTCAAGAACCATTTTCAACCTACCATATATGTCACCTTCATTCTAACTCATTTGAGAAAACGTTTTTTCACTGTAGGTGATCTAGGTATGAGACATTTTGAATAAAGAACAAACCTAGATGGGCCAAATATGATCTAGAATAATGCCACCCAAGCACAACTAGTCAAAGATGATAATTCTAATGATATTTGCATGAAATCTATGTAGGAGAAGTTATCAGTGGTGATTATTAATACAAAATTACAATAAAAAAATGAGTCACATGGATTGAGGGTAATGATGACCAACTGAGAAATTTAGAATCTCTAACCAATGGGTTCTATGAATCAAGGAAGACTGAGGTCGAGCATCAAAGACGACCATGTTGGATCAGAACAACATAAAGATCTCATACTATAATGACTCTGGATATAACATCGTATAATGGATTCCACTAAACTGGTAGCCTAATAAAGTTCACCACAAGACGACAACCACACCTCCTCATATGCTAGAGGATGTCGAGTAGTAGTGAGGGTCTAAGGTGGTATTATGAGAAGAATATATTCCAATATCATAGTTTAGAACCAGAAGTACATAACAAAACATTATAAACATCAATGAATTTTTAATTATAAATAAATTTAAATTAGAACAAGTTGTAATATATTTAAATAATGTAAAGGATCAACCATACCTTCCATACACAGAATACTGACCGCCATTGGACTGATAACATATACAAATGAAACAACTAAAAAATAAAAACATGAGGACCTACATTAAATTCTGATCCTTTCCACATATCCAGTCTCTAGTATCCTTTCAAGTATCTCTTGACAGATCATTATAATCTACACGAGAAACTCCCTCAATAATGAAATATTGATTCTCCTCTCTATCCTTCATGTATCCGTTATAAACGTGAAAGCATACATAATTAATAAATATACATTGAGGGGCCTGTACAAGGGTGAAAAAATAAATCACAATAGTCCACCACAATGGAAAACCAATAAGCTCTTCATATAAGTTAATTAACAAGCAACATGATCAGCCTAGATGGAATATAACATAAATAAATATATTAAACCCAATGTCGATCATAAATTCCCTAACTTTGATCGACCATACCTGTTTTGACCGTTATTTGGGTGTCTTTGGGAATATTTTTATTATCATGCATCCCAAACAAAATATGAAATCCACCCCCATAGAATCACCAAAAAGCCCCACATCATTACTCATTTATCTTACTCGATCCCTAAACACATTAGTCTTATGTTCTCATCCATTTATGAATTTCAACCACAAACTAAAGAAATATTCTAACTTCTCATCAACGTGACTCAAATAAGAGTTCCTAAAGAATCAATCTGGGACCTAAACCCTAGATGTAGTGCATATATCCACCATCCATACAACCCAGTATACAATATGTTTATAGAGTATTAGTCTAGCACTCAAGATAAGTGGCTTAAACAAGAGATACAAAAGAATCAGTATGACACATAAACCATACATCATAATGCATGGAAAATCATTCCAACACATAAACCCATGGATGTAGATCCTTAATCCTCCATCCCAAAGTATAGTTCCAAGAGTTTTAGTCAGACACTTAAACTATAGATATAGAAAATGAATCATTTATGCTATAATAGGGTTATTATAGTGTCTGTATGGAACGTAATATGATTTTTCCTGGAGATTTAGATCAAAACATAATCTTATTGATGTAGATCCTCTATCCTGCATCCTATAGTATATTTTATAGAGTTACCGTGACACCTAATCACATGGTTACTGGAGAATCTATCCCGAATATAATCAAATGTTTCATAGAATTTTAGTCAATCACCAAATATAACACACAAAAACATATATATATATATATATAGACATCACATCGATTATACTCATTAAAAAACATCATGCATGTAACATTAGTCAAACGTTGTTCCCAAAAAAACTATCAATAATGATGAAAAGTGTACATTACAACATCCGCAATAATGGATATATAGAACTATCTAAGCAAACCATCACACCCAACATTCTCATCCATCATAGCCAATATTAGTATATTGTGCTCCATATTTGGCACCCCAACCACAACACAATATCCCTAAGGGTGTAAACCAAATAACATAATAACAACCAATATTTATGGCCATCAGCCATATCTCTGGGAAACATAACCATCAACCCCATCCATCGAATCTCAAAGCCTCTCAAGCCTCGACAGTAGAAAGTCTATATAAGGAAAATGGCTCAGAAAAAACCCATTTCCATGAACCATATGTTGGAAGGTACACCTATCATATCCCCCAACTCATTCCACAAATACATCCCTATAAACAGGTAAAATACAATTTCAAAACCATTTAAGGACTACGACTAACAAATACCACATCCTGTGATCATTCTCATGACCCTAACTCAGGTCTCTCCCATGTCTCACTCTCAGGATATTGTTAATATCACTTTCCATAGAAAGACATCTCTATCATTACGTATTAACCCAAACAATATATCATAGGTGTCATCAAATCACACCAAGGGTTACAAAATCAAAGTATATATTAAAGCACACTATATATGGACAACTCAAAATACTAATTGTGACTATGGAGTGGAAAACACCCAATAATCACCATTTATGGAAGAAGTACACTGCGTGTACTTCTGAGTACATGTCGTATAATCCAAAACCTCCACCTTTCCAAGGGATTCTACATGGATAGAGCATACACAGGGTCTAGTCCTATACAAATACATGGAAAGGGAGTATATGGGGTCTACACATGTAATACTACCTATCTATATACCCCACACATGGGGTATCATCCCATGTACATGGCCATATGTCCATGTGATACTAGACGACATGTAACCATAATAAACAGTGTTCATTCCAAAAATCATCTACTTATGTAATGTTCAACATGTCTTGGTACATGGTCATATAAAACTATAAAAATACTACTTAAATTAAATTTTGTGTACTTCCAAAAATTCCATCTTCCCTGAACAAGAAGAACGTAATGCATGTGTTCTTGAAACAATATGTAGTGTAGTATTGTTTTTCAAATGGGAAACCCCTATGAACCTCCTGAAACCCCTATTTTCCATCTATTTGTTATGGATCAACCCCACGGGGTCCATACCAATCATAAGAGGTCTCATAAAATAGATAATTTTAATCTCTGGGTATCAGAAGACAAAAAAATGGCCTACATCATGCTGTAAACGCTGAAGCTTTGTGTCCAAAACAACTCCCAAAATACATTGCACCTTGATTTGGTCTATATCTCCATCATGGATTAATTTTAGTGGCATAATCTCACCATTATCCTCTAATTACAATAATTACGCATGGGAGAACCCCCTCTCTCTTCTTTTTCCATGCGTGTGAGAAAAATGGGTGAAAGATATGTGTTTTATATCTTTTAAATAAATTAATAAATAAATAATTTCCCATTTAAACACATGACCTAGACTTTGAACCGGAATTGGGTTTATAACTCGCATAATAAAAAACCCCATTTCGTAACAAAATGTAGAGTCTAGATATCTATACGATGATCTTTTCAAATTTTATTACCACCTAAACTCGAAGAGAAAATTCAATATTTATTTAATTAATAACTAATCATTCCTCCAAAAGTCGAATGACTAAGATTTCCATGAACAACCATTCCTAGTGTAATTTATTTATTCTAAGAACAATCGAGTGGTCAACTTTTTTATATTATTTTCTATGGGAAATTCTAAATTTTACCTTTCAAAAGTTCTCTAATGAAAAAAAAATCTATATTCTACACAAATTCAGTATCCGAGGAAATGCTAGTCTTTACTATATGATCCATCTTGAGGGCCCTACCCGCAAATGGATTATAGTGTACTCCCATCATATAAATTCACATACACCACTCTATGTGTGACATCTCACCAAAGTTTCTTTATTAAACTAAAGTGAAATCTATATAGAATGTTTTTTATATCTAGTGATCTAATAGAATAACCATGATGATGTCAATATATTGGACATCATCGTCTATATACAAGGAGTTCACTAAGATTTCTTCAATGAATACCACCACAAACTCATCCATTTTTGTATCATCGTGATTCAATTCTATGGGCCTTGGGTCACTATTCCCACAAGCCTCTCATCCAACCATAATAAAGTCTCATCCTACAAATTATTACCTACTCCACTCAATCCTCATAGGAATATTCTATCGTAACATTGAATCCTTGATCAAAATTGCACAGTGCATATCTTGAACATGGGTATCCATGATACCTATAATTCTACGCCATTACATAATGTTGTGTAACCCCACCAAAAACTAGTTGTTGACTCTATTAAATCACATATCCTGATGTCTCATATCACAATAACCATCCATAAGACCTTGAGTACCTTCTGTGATCTTATTATGGATCATAAATACTAGGTAATAACCTATTCTGAAACCATTACCTAGTCTTGGAACACGAAAGAACCTAGCCCTCTTTAACCAACAATAATTTTGAAGAAGGAGCACACCATTTCTCATTCTCAAATCTAATGGCATCATACATGACTAAATCTTATACTATGATACACCCTTCATGAACCATTTCAAGAGTCCGAAGAAAACATTTTTGAGTAATGGACCCAAAAGCCCTCATAACTCGTCAACCCCTCCCATGGGACACCCGTCCCGTCAAATGACATTAACTCCCTATACTAGAGTCACGTTAAGAACATCATCATGCTATCCAACCTATTTCTGTGCCAACTCATAGGATTTCACAACTAATGGTGCATTACAAAATCTCACATTCCGATGTTACCAATCATCACCATATTAAAACACAAATATCTAGGTACTCATGTATGAATACAATGACATGTTATTCTAATATCTAACAACTAGGGAACCCCCCCCCCCAAGCATCTACACATTATACCTCTCTCGGGAGGACCATAACACACAAACAACTTCAAAATAAAACTATCCACAAGGGGTCTAATGGTAATAAACTTACAAAATTATCACCCACTAGGGTCACTACACCTATTTTACACAAATTAAAGATCATAATCATCATCTTCAAACATCTCAATGTAGATTAAAAACAATCCATCAGAAATAAAACCATAAAATCACACCCTAAAAGTCCTATAACTTGTGAATTGTATGTTCCTATCACAATTCCTGATAATCCTCTTGCATTTAAAATCCAAGAGTCATAACCAAATAATTTTCTACCTAACATTTTTCCAAAAACATGAAATCTACTATAAAAAATATTCAAACAACATAGGAATCTCTTGAATTGAAAATCATATACACCCATAACAGCATAAACCAATAACATCAATCCCAAACCCTGGTAACCTAGAATTAATACAGAATAGTTGATCATGATGCTCTAATAGATACCCATAATAAGCTCAGTCACATCCTTATATCTTTATTATACCAGACCAAAAATAGTTAAATAGTGGGAAAGTATCTTATTGATACCAAACTATAATATACTATACCAGATTCCACTAAACCAGTTCCCTGATCCAGTTCACCACGAGACCTTAAGCAAAACTCCTCATATTCCAGTTCCTACCATAAATAAGCGCATATATATGGTGGATCTGTGAGGATACATTACCCCCATATCAATGTGCACAACCATATGTAAATAAGCAAGCATCATATAGATTATAGAATGCATAAGATTTAATTAATTGATAATAAAACATACTGATATAATATGAAATTTTGTAAATTCAAAAATATTCATTCCATAAATAAAAAATAGATCATAGAGTAGGCTTATCCCATATAAAAATTTAAAAACTATAATTATAAATACATTAGTCCCTATAACCAAATTATAGCCATGTAACAAGCCTGATATTTCATATCTCATCAGGAAATATTAGACCTATCATCAGACTCTGCATGATCAAATTTATCACCAATACAATCTTCGGCCTCAAACCTATATATAGTGCATTTGTACTCAACCTAGAACTAGTCATAAGGTCTTCACATACCATAGGGTGCATGTACAGTGGGCATGAAATAAATATCTGTAGGCCACCCACAACGGCGAACCTATAACCATGTACCCTATGTGTATGCTTATTCAATATGCTCATCATAATAAAAACATAAATGAAATAAATACACAAACCCCACTATTAATCCATGATTCCATGAATCCAATCAACCATACCTACTTTGAATAATGTTGGGGTGTTTCTGAACTTTTCATTATCATTGTGCACCCAAAACAACATATGGGATACACTCCCATAATATCCCCAGCCAAAACTCAAAAATTTACTCCTTATATCTTTCTTAGTCTCTAGATGAATATGTATTAGGTTCTCATCCCATTTTGATTTAAAACCACAACACAGATCATAAATAAAATATCTCACTCTACTATCTCAAACATGTGGGGTTATAGAATCAATCATCTACCTAATGCCTAGATGTAGAGCAATAGTCCACCATCCATACCACCCAGAATACAATCATTTTCTTGAGGATCAATATTGAAATCAAACCATGTATCTCAACCAAGAGTTCCCAATGCAATAGTCTAACACCTAAAACATAAATCACAGTTCCTAGATCATCTTTCTGGCACCTAAACCCACAGGTGTAGAGCATCATTCCTTCACCACACACTATACTTCTTACAACTTCGGCCCAACACCTATACCATAAATATAGAGCATCATTACACCATCCTATAATATGGTTCCTAAATCATTATTATAATAGGTATTCTTCTGTAGCCTAAATTTTTAGTCTGACACCTAATCTCATTGATACAGCGCTTCAGTCCTCTATCCTTTAATGTGGTGTATAGTGCGTCATTCAAGAACATAATATAATCGTGTTTGAAGTGGCAGCCCAAAACCTAATCTCATAGTGACTAGAGAATTAGTAGAGCACATAATTTCATATATATATATATACATATATACATATTAATATATTTTTGTGTGTACACACATAACAACCACGATTGTAAACAAAAACAAATTGTTTGGAGCCTCATTCTATCAATAATACAATAAACCACTATAAATACAGATAGATAGAATCCTATAAAACCTCCCCAATCATAGATATCTAAATATAACCATACATACTATCATTTCCAACTGTCCTGGACAACGTAGTCCATAGTAGTAAACCAGGAACCCAACGTGGAAGCCCAACCACATCACAATAGCCCAGAGTGTGTAAATAAAGTCTCATCGTAACATCCAAACTCTTAGAAAATAATCCATATCACTGGGTAAAAAATAATTCTACCAAGTAACTAACATCTCACAGTGTCTCATACCTCAATAACAATATGTACTTATAATGGAAAAGGCCTTAGTCCATACCCCTATTTAACATACCCTATGTTTGAACATACCCCCAACCTACCCACAACCTAGTGCGATAACTACACCATTATAACCAGGTAAAATACTATTCAAAACCCCAATCAAAGCCTCCATTGAAATCATATAAAATCCTAAATTCATTATCATGACCTTTACTCATGCCTTATACCATTTATATCTCTTAGGGTATAGATGATCTAAGATTCTATAGGAACCATTATCTATCATAACATACTTTCCCAATAAAACATCTCCTGAGTCCTATAATTACCTCAAGGGGTTAACCATCAATATTTACTTGAAAATGATCATAATTTACTACTACCAAGTTTAATTTTTTACATTAACATATAAAAAACCCAATGTAACCATTAATGGAAAAACTACATGTTGTCTTCCTCTGAACACACAGTGTGTACTTCCGAGCACATGTTGTGTACTCCACGAACATCACATGGCCATGTACTTCTACATGGATAGCACATATGTTGGGTCTTAACATGTAGTATTTCATTGATATGGCATTCATGGGTTCATTCCATGTACTACAACACAATTATATAACCCAGACATGGGGTGTCTTCCCATGTACATGGCCACAAGGTCCTATATTACTACACAACGTGTACCCATAGTACATGGAATTCACATTATGAACTTCATATTCCCATGTACTATACCACATGGTTAGGTATATGTCAAGGTACATGGCCATGTTCTATTAAATGTCTTATACTTAAATCGCATGGCTTGTAATTCTAAAAATCGATATTCCCCTAATAGGAAGGACACATTTCATGTTCTCTTAAACCGACAAGCATTTTAGTAGGGGTTTTCAAATGTGAAACACCTATGAACCCCCCAAAACCCCTTTATCAATATTTTGGTATATATCAACCCACAAAATGTCTTTAAAGATCTTAATAGGGATCTAAAACATTAAAACAACTAAACTAATGGGATAGTGGTATAAAACCCAAAAATTGGTCAACCTTATGTCTTATATTTTGAATTATTGGGTCTAAATCCACTATAAAAAACTACTAAACCTTATATTGGTACTAATCTCCTCCATGGATGATGTTCGACGATATCAGCTCCACATATCCTCTTGTTCTAGGAATAGGGAAACAGAGAACACTCTCCCATAATACTACCATACTAGAGTGAAAAATGGGGGGGGTGTTTTATCTCTTTTAATCATTAAATAAATTAATTAAATAATTAATTTCCCATTAAAATAGTCGACTAGAGTCCCATAACATTATTTGGGTTTTTACCTCGTTTAATAAAACCCCTAATTATAGACTCAACTACAAAGTCATAATCTGTGTTGTATTCTCTGTTAAAAAGATTTCCCCACACGAACCTACCCAAATATTTAAATATTTAATTAATTAAATATTAAATATTCTACCAAACCACTAATTACTCATAATTCTTCCAAAAACATGTCCTACGATAAATACATCATTCATGACCAAATGAGTGGTCCGAAAAATAATCCATGGTCAAATTCTAGGGGTAAATGAGCATTTTAACCATCATTATAACTTGAATGGAAATATGCAAGTATATGTACAAATTTTGTATCTCGGGAAATTTAGGTCTTTATAATTAATGATAAATAGTGAACAATGTTTGATGATTGAGGATGATCAACCATGACTCATGTGGACGTTTTCATCAAATCCATATAAGATGTATCATTTTGGACTTGACAAGATTGAATAGGTTTGATATTTCAACCCGGTCGTGCCTTAACTTTATTCAATTGAATTAGATGATGATTAAATATCAAAATACAATATTTGGAATCATTTTCGAAGTGTTCAAACAGATTTAGGTTTTTAACAGTACCAATAATATGTTTTTTGGGGCCTCAATGATATCAGACACACTGGATACAAGGTCATGGGAGGATGTATTGCAGATTATCGAGGAAAATACTAGATGACTTCAACCATTTCTATCTTGAAGTGAATTTCATGGATTTCCCTTAGTGTAGTATAGATCCATGTTCATTCAATATTTACCTATTTTCATCATAGTTGACTCTAACCATCAACTTCTAATCACATATTGCAACATCATCAAGTATCAAATACCTCTCCATGCCACTGCCATTATATCAACTACTCACATCCAACCCACTCCAATGATAAAATCTTATTAGGGAGTAAAAAGATCATTTTTGGGATAATTATTTAGTTAGGGCTAAGGTGTATTGCCTATGGTAGATAACATGAACCTATAAAGGACAATATTTGACCTTTTATTTATAGTGTTTTATTGAAAGGGAAATATATAATACAAGATACAAAAAATTAATAAAAAAGTAAAAATTGAAAAAATTAGTAAACATTATTTAGTTTAGTTTGGACCTAAATGAACAAAATGAAAAAAAACACCCAAATGTTGATTTTTTTATATATCAACGAACAATGTGAATAAAAAATATAGGATTTAATAAACAATGAATAAAGATTCAACAAATATAATGCTACAGAATGATAAAGAGGAATGTAAAAATTATTTTTATAGACACAAGGGTTTGGTAGTAATGATCTATTCTTGAGGTTTTTAGAAAAATATAGAGTATCTTTTTTCTCAAATAGGTACTCACATGGTCTAGATGTTTGAAATTATATGTTCTTCACTTAGAAACTCGACAACATTTCTTCAACATAAAAAATTCCATCTTCATAACTCCAAAATAAGATATATGTCAATGTTGTACATATGAGGATGACATGCATAGAGAATCACCACTTTTGAAAATAGACTCTCTAAATCTAGGTTTCCATAGTTGGAGGGGGAATAAAAAAATTGAAAAATTTAAGCAACTGAGGTGAAATGATGTGATGTATGGGTTATCAATTCCATAGACCCCCAATAATCCTCAATATAGAAGTCTCCATGGATCCATGGTTAATCTGAAATTAAAAAAAAGGAACACTGAAGCTCCCAAGACAAATAAATGGAATGGGTCACACTGGTTGGAAAATGATCGAAAACTAGTAATAAAATGTATTGTATTTCCATAGTGGAAATGAAAAAGAGAGAAATCGCTGGAAAGCACATGCTTGGTATGACATAGCACTATCTCAATATTTGATGTAGAGATTTAGTTTCCAATACACATAACTCTTCTGTAATTTAAATGATCATATAAAAAATTCAATTAAAATTTTCATGTATTCATATTAATAAGTTTAATGGAAGAATGAGTCGATGTAATTTCAAAATGAAAAAAAACAAAATAACATAATTTCACAAATCTCTATAATTTTTATTTGAAATATGAAATTTTATTACACTTATGTTTATATAATGGAAATCAAATTAATTCTGTATAAGAAATATTTTAATTTTGAGTGTACCATGATGTTATTGTAACTATCATATGGGTTATCATTAGTGTGTATCATATTGACACACAAAGTTATTGATTTAATACATATATAATTAAACGTAATATAATATAAATGTCTCTGAATTTACCATGGAATAATATATTCTCATATAAATGTAATGTATAATGAGTATCACTATACTCTATTATGGAAGAATTATAATTATTGAGTTTAGCATAAAAACCCTTAATAAATAAGGAATCGTTAAAAGCCTTGGATAAAGCTATTTATTTGGATATTGTGGATGAAAGATCAACCAAATACTTCAAATAGTAGTTAGAGGAAATTATACCTCCAAAATCAATGAGAACATACCCAATACATTACATTCTAGTATCAATGATACCAGAATAGACAACATCTACTTATCTAACTATTATTCTAGTCGTATCCACATTCTTAGCATAAAAATGATAAATTTTTAGTAGATGACAAATATTTAAATATCCACACCAGATAAGTCAAATGTGGTTTCCATAGACATTCCATAAATATGCTAAGTGTATAGATAAAGAAGGTAACATCAATCCTTGTGAAAATCATATTATACAAGATGCTGAAAACTATATTTTCATTAATAATTTTAGGCATAAATTGAATATGAACTGAATTTTTTGGTTCCCGGCCTATATAAAGATAATTGTTCTTTCAAAATGTTATAATTACAGTTTTGAAAAATTTAAATAGGTACCTTTTAATAATTTCCCAAATATATCCATTTTGTGAGAGATATAATAGTGCATTTAGTCTATCCATAATTATTTTCAAACATAGAATTTTCTTTGTCACATAAGTACTTCATTTCAAACATTCCATTTAATTTATTTTTAATATAATTTATAAGATTGATTTTATTTAAAATAATAACCATTTCATCAACATAAATGTTTTTAAAGCATTATTTTTTTAACTAACATAAAATAAATAGTAGAATCATACGGAATCCTAGTCAAATGGTTATCGACCATAAAAAATATAAATTTTCTATACCAATATTTTTTGTACTATTTTAAACAATATAATAATTTCTTTAAAATGAAAATATTTATAAATTGTAATTCTGTAGAATAACAATCAGGAGGCTGAAGAAAAATTTTCTCATTTAGATCACCTTGATGGAAAGATGTTTTTAGATGAATTTGTTCATTGTGAGAGTCATTATATATAGAAAAATAAAGTATGAGCCTTATGGAATAATAGATAACAACATGAGAAGATAATCCTATAATATTCTATATATTTTCATATAATTAATCACTTAGATACTAATATTTATTTATATTAAAGTTTCTAATTATCAATGTTATCCTTTTATCTATAATATATCAACTTACATTCAATTATTTTTCATTGGGTTGGCATATATATTATAGACCAATTTTTTATATAAAGTGTTCAACTCTTCATTAATCGTATATATACACTATTTTGAATCATCATCATTTTGTGTTAATTCTCATTATAAGGATCATCATTAGTAAGATCCTTGGAAGCATGGAAATAAAAAAGAATACATGTCATATTGACTAAAAAGAGAAAGAGGTATATGGACACTCTTAAATCTATCTCAAGTTAACTAATAATCCTTATTGTTTGTTGGAGGTTCAATAGCATAATCTAAATTAGAAATAGATCGTTAATCATATCAGGGATCATGATAGAGACTAGTTGGGGGAGTCTATATTGTAACCAAAAACAAATTTGAAGGATTGGTTTCTACAACCTCGTCTATAGTTGGATCATTACTATCTGATGTGATAGATTTTGAATTGGGAGAACATGGCTCATGAAATACATCATTTATTCTAATGATGAAATTTGGGGCATCGGGATTATAATCCCATATATTATAACACTTTTCACCATTCATTATATCACATTAAGATACATTTAATAGCTTGAGGCTTGAGATTAATAGTATTTACATATGAATATGGAGTGAATCAGAATACTCTTAGATGATTATTAGAGGGTGGATTGTTTTTCAAAAGTTTTCCAACAGTTTTAGAATGATTTTAGATGATGTGATCTTACTTATAAGGAAATTTTTTTTAGTGGATTCCTATTTGGAAAATGATTTAGTGAGACTTGAGGATGACAGAATGATTCAAAATCTCTCTAAAATGGTTCTACTCATTCTTTATTCAAGACCATTATGTGTTTGTGTGTAGGGTGGGGGGTGGGGGGTTTACCTAATAATTAAATTTCTATAAATAACCTCATATAAAAAGTAATGATAAAATTCAGTAGTTCAGTATTCTAATACAATATATATTCTCCCTATTCTTATATTCAATCCACTATTTTTTACCACTAGGCCTTTCTATATTTTTAATATTTAATAAAATGATAGTTAATTTTCAGTATGTAAATCCACACCTTTAATGGGAATTCATCTATTAAGGTAAAAAAACTGTACTCACCATGATTTGAGGAGGACATATCTTGTCCCAAAATGTAAAAATGTATGTATATGAAGGGGAATGTATAATTTAACATTGAACTACTAAAGGTAAATCTCTTATCCTTGCACATTATGAAATCTTCACAAGAGGGAAGATTTCATGGTTTAATTTCTACTAAAATCCATTTTTTTATGTTCTTCTAGAACCATAGATATTTCATTCCCTAGTATATTATTCCATAACATGTTATTTTCAATATTGGTGGTATACACACCTACCAATTATCTCGATTGGGGCTTCCAATTCAATATATACAACTCATTAACAAGATAACCCTTTATCATAGTTTTATAGATATTGTATACCATTAGGGATGAATGATTTAGAACAAATGGTATACCCATTTGGGTATGTGATTCCTATGTAAATTAGTTTTCTATGGAGGTTGGGTACCCAACTAACATCAAGGACTGTGATTATGGAGTGCTCATCTAGTTTTATTATAGTAGAACACACTCCCTAAAATTTAAACCACCAAATATTTCTTTAAATACAAACTCCTACTATTTCTATTAATTATAGGAATGTAAAAGGAAATATATGGAATCATAAGCATGTGTCTAGGACCCAATCTTGGTTTAAGGTATGGCTGGACACAATCAACAATTCAGCTCTATGATAAGAAGAATCCACATGAAGGGTCAGGTGAGTGGGATGCTACATGTCATGTTCTTCTATAATATTACTACACCCAAGATTAGTGTTCATGATCTTTACAAAGTAGAATTAAATGGTTTTTCCTTCCCTATACATAGACCTAGACTTTATTATTTCTCTAATATTTACTTTATCCTTACATCGATATTTAGTTTTATCCCATCATTATGGTCTATCTGATGTGATAAGACTCCCTAGCTCACCTCTAACTCTAGGTCTATAATGTAGTTACTTAGTGTAAATGGAAATCCTAACCTCTTATATGGTTAAATAGTCATGTACATACTTCATTGTTTATTATTATGTTCAATAAGCATTATATTAATAAACTAAAAGTGTCATTTATTGATCTTTATCGTCAAAAAACACATTTATATTGGATAGATGTAAGATAAATTTATTTAATTCATTGAAATGTGCTCCAATTATAACACCAAGATTCATATTAAATGAAAACATTTAGTGTTTTTTGTAAATCCTACCAACTATAGAAGCATTAATTAATAATTTATCTGACATAACAGATATACAATCAATAGAAGTTTCGAAATAAACTTACATGTGGAATATATCAAACAATCAAATAAGTATAAAATTATATTCCATAACATGAACATTAGGGTATGTATATATATGTATAAAAATTATATTTATAGGGATTTTTTCATCTCCTATTAATAATGGGGTAAGTATTCCAAAGGTGTTGTTAGACAAAACCCTAGTCCCTCCCTTGATGGTGGGGGGTGGATCCATTCATTATCTCTATCTATTCAAACCACTTTATCTGCATTTTGTCTCTTAGATTTTTTTCTTCTATTACAAGATATTGATCTAAGTCCTAATGTACAAGATCTCGATAGATTTTTCCAAAATCTCTCACTATAATCCACACAATTTAATGATTCTTTGGCGTGCTTGAATCATATCTTGTTTTCATTCATCATGAAACATCTCCTATCGGTGGACACCATCAATACGTTCATATTTGATTCTTGGGTTTTACAAGACCGATAATTTATGGTGCTTTTTGAAAAGTATCACATGATGATTCTATTTTCATCGATGTAGGACCTGATCATATCACATTCCAGAGCACCTCACATATTAAACATATCCTTCTTATTCTTTTCTTGATGGTCATATAATTTATACATAAATCGTGAGGATCTATCTATGACTGTAAGTGTTAATTTTCCTAAAATACTTATTCCCCTAGAAGTCCCATGATTATCTATATGATTGGTAATTAGATCAGATGATTTTGGTGTTTGGATATTATAGCTAAGTCGGTGTGTAACCCCGTCTCGCTACATAATGTGTTGAGTTTGTGGTTTCCAAACCACCTTCTGAGTGTTTTTGGATCACGATTGGAGATGAATTTTGGTTGAAGAAACTAGATTTTTTTACTCCAATAATGATTTCTAAAATTCATTCATTAATTGGTTAACTAGTCCAGTATTTTTTAGCTTGGTCACTCACTTCACGCTGGGGTATTGAATGGTGTTTCACAGAGCAGGTTTCCCTCCCCCATGGCTCTCATAATTGAAAATCTGGGTTTCAATGATTAATCAATGGCATGTTATCTCTAGAAACATAAATTTAATGATGATACTATTGTTTATGATATTTTTTATATCAAGAAATATGATTTATGTGTCAAAAAATAGGAAGGGAATATTTTGGAAGAGAACCATTTTTCAAATTATGTTAATTCTCTTTTGTTTATTTAGTGCATAAAAATATAGGCTCGTGCAATCGGTTGATGTATGCCCCCAGTTCATGTTTCAAGGTGGTTGGTAATTTGACCAAAATTTCAGGGGGTCCATTAACATTTCAGATGGATCTAGACTATAATGGAACACAAATTTAGGAGAAAGTTTCAAATGGATAGTGGGATTTTCTAGTACATAATGGCCAGGTACTTGATCATGGATATGTTGCCATGCATCAAGTGGGTAATGCAAAATAGGTTATAAAAAGATTATTGTTATAGGGAATGTATTGAAAAACTGTAAAAATGATAAGAAGACCATTAGTCTAGACAATCACATTGAAAGATCAGTGGATAATGGTCTCAACCAAGAGTAGGAAATAGCATAGTCATCTATTGGTGTATGGAGGTTTCTCACATTGATCAGGATTATGGGTTACCCCATATTTGATCCTAAAAACACAAATAATATAGGAGAATATCTCGAGTGAACATGTTCTCTCTGAGGATGATTATGATATTGAGTTCTCTATATAGTTATCAATTCTTGGGGAGGAGAGAGAAATAATTAGAGGAAATTACATCCAAATGAGGAAGAAGGGATTGTTGGATCGTCGTGATGTGGGGTGATTCATTATGACTAAATGAAAGGTAACTAAAGGAGGGAAACAATACTCCCATCTATCTAAGACAACGAAAAAAATATCTTCCAGTAGGGATAGGGGTTTGTAATGTGAAGCAAGGCCTCAGGACCAGGATTCCATGTCAGGTTCCATTCTAAGAAGTGGAATGATTATGGAAAAGTGTGGAGACATTAAGTATCAAGGACAATTTCGTTCATAGGGAAAGATAGAATGTGAGAAAAAGAATTACCTTGAGATAATTATTAATTCTAATGAATAAATTAATGAAAAGGCTATCAACAAAAATTCACTATGAGATGATGTGGAATGACTATTAGAAAGGGAGGTATGAATGGATTTCAGTAAGGACCAAAGGGTTTGGATTAAACAACATGATTTTATTTTGGAATTTGGATTCAATTCAAGAAACATAAACATGGAGGAGTACATCTAGACATGGGACAATCTAGCCACTCAAATTGAATAATTAATCCTTGAATAACCGAGTATGATGTTTGAATCACTCAATTGGGGACATTACTAGGTCAGAAACTCTAAACATCATACACATTTTTCAATGATTTTGGGTATTAATTTTGGGTTGGGTGACCCTCGGCAATCTACTTTCTTGGTTTTCCAATTTTCCCACAAAATATTTTTTTGAATTAAAAATCACTTTCATTCAGTATATTTCTATCCATTTTCAAATAAAATTACAATATGTTTTTTAGGTATGAATAAGGAATCAATTAATCATTTACAAATGATAATGGGTATCATATTAATCAACCAAAAATTAACATCATTGTAACATGTAATTTTTTAAAAAGATATTTGAAATTATTTTTAACCAAAATATTGCATACCATGTTATTTTGGACAACTATAATCATACTCCCCCAAGAATATTCCATGATTAATGGGACTGTACGAGTATAAAATTTTAATAATGAATTCAAAACAAAATTGATGTTATAATGACATAAATTTCAAATATAATATCACAAGGGGAAAATCAATATGATATTTAAGTGAGGAATAAATTATTAAACCAAATTTATACATGAAAATAATTAGAAAATAAAAGGACCATTGAGGTTCTGATACCATTTTTTAGGGGTTGAGCACACTAGTTATGTGAGCTCATATTAACCAAAAAATGACATGACATAGTATTTTATTTATAGTGTACAAATATAATGGAAATAAATCATTCAACATGATATAATTTAATAAATTATTAAATATTGATAGAATTATTTATCTTTCTTTGGTCTGGTTTGGACCTACATGCTTGATAAGAACAATACCACCGACATCGATCGTTTTTAATTCTCAATGAATAATAAGAAAATAACATATATATGGTTTATTAAACAATGATACAATCTACAAATAGATGAAATTATAAAATGAGAAGAATGAATTTATATCTTGTCCTATTAAATGCATGGGTCTAACAGTACTAATCTCTTCTAGCCATTTTCAGAAAACTATAGCAGATATTTGTGATCGAAAAGTTACTCACCTAGTTTGGAATTCAAAAATTATACATTATTCACTCAAGAACATAGCAACACATCTTCAACATCGAATGAGGTTTTTGTAAAAATTCTAAAATAATCTATACACTAGTGCTGTATATAGAAGATTGACGTGAAAAAATATTCACCATAGAGGAAAAAAATTATCTATAGTTGGTGTCCTAGAACAAAGTTGAGAACTAAACTAGAAGGTTAAAAAGGTTCAAGCGAGGTCAAAGGATTGCATGCAGGGGTGATCAATTCTCCTATAAATCATATGTCCTCAAAACCGTAAAATCATGTAGAATTCAACATAGATACCTATTGAAATCCAAAGGTAATTTTCATAGTTTAGTTAGTGAGATATATGTATGAAATAGATCACATGGGAAAAAAATGATCGACGACCAGGAATAGGATTTAGTGAATTTCCTCGAGGGAAGTGGAAAAGAGAACAAACCGTTGAAAAGTAAGCTTCCCAAAGACAAATACATGGAGCCCTTGCTTGGATTTAAGGACTCAGTGCACATAAAATTTCTATAATTAAATTGATGATATAAATGTATTCAATTTTTTTCAAGCATTAATATTAAACAATTTAAGGTAATAATGACTAAAGGTAATTTCAATATGAAATAAAATTAAATAACAAAATTTCACACCATTATGGAGCAAACAGATCAAGTTCAGTATAATTATTTAGTTGGTAAAAAATATTTTGAGAATCCCCAACAAAAACAGAGCACAAAAATGAATATTATAAAATAACTTAGGATACATGTTTTAATGTGAAAAATCCCTCCTATATGTTTGATTAAAAAACCCATGGAAATTTATGAATTATTCACTATTAATTAAAGAGTATACAATCCTAGTAATACCCAAATATAAAGTACAATTAGAGTGTATAAATATTTTTTGATAATCCAAACATTTATATGACTACACCGCCTCTATGATAATCATCTAATAGTAAGACACCACTCTTCAATGATCGAATCTGAATGTGTGACATTGTTGGAGAACCTCAAATACGCCCTTACGTAACTCCATTTTCACTTCTCTTTGCTCCCCCATGCTAAAAAATTACAACCACATATATATATATAAATTAGAAATAATGATCCTATATCTCACCTTTTTTCTATTTCATGTGTTGGTTATTTTTGTAGAATGTGAAGGACTCCGGAATCTATCATGTTTTGGGTTTAAACATTAAACAAATAAGGATAAATCTTATCATCATTTTTAATCCTATAAGAATCCAAATCAACAAGAATCATTTCAAATTTAAAACATTATAAATAAAATTTTAAAATACCATGTGAAATCTCAACAATATCTGCTTGCAGATAATTAAATTGTGATATCTCATAAACCAAAATCGTTTTTAATGAACACCGATTTCTATCGCATGAATTTTCACCCTCTTCAAAATAAGACATCATCATCCTTTTTCACCTATAAAATAAATATGATCACACCCCCGAAAAAATTAATAAATATTAAAATTGACATACCTATGTCTACATTATCCTAATGAACTAGACATTAACCATCACCTGTCTCCCGAGTAAGAATTATTTCGATAATATCATGAGTACCTTAAAAAAATTGATCAATCTACTAAACATCCCCCGAGTATAATATAACTCTCATAACATAATATCAATAATTGATTGTTTTCCTTATTGACTAGTACAACTCTCCCTGTAAAAGGAATTAGGTGTATGACCTGATACACAATACGTGAATTGTATCATCTATCAAACATTCATCATCTTTCACAATAGTCTTCCACTCAAACACACTGATTATCTATGCAAAAAATATGATGAAGTCCACTTTTTTAACTACCTTCATCAATTCAATGTACACCTTAACATATATCCATTAAATCATGTAATCAATTTTGTATCATGCATATACCATCGATCCTCTATACATTTTCCATCTTCTGTTTCCAAATGCATTCTTGATTCCATCATTGTCAAGTCTACAAGAAGATAAAAATTATTGAATATACCTATAACATGTAACACATCATTGAGAATTAGTGAAAAAACCACATTTATAGTGATTCAAATATCCATAACACCAACAACACTATCATAATATTCATTTAATATATTTAATATACCAAAGGTTCCATCTTCATATGATGAATATAAATCACTAATTTTGTAATATGGTACAATGTTTCTAAATCAACAACCCATTTACTTTATAGATCTATCTATTTAAAATAAATTACAAAGTTAATTTATGCCACCATGACCATGTATTTTACTTATATTTTTGTCCTTGAAATTAGTTTCACTTGTATTTTATTATTCCTTATGTTTTTTCAAAGCATAGCAATTTCGTCTCACATAACCCACCTTATAGAAAAACAGGAACATGACATTTATACTAGTCGTTGGCCATCCTCTCAATTACCATGTCCATATTTCATATCACTAATTCCAAAATAACATGAGTAGTCACAATCATTGGTCTTTTTCTGAGTCACAATCATCATCCATTATGAAATCACATCATCCAATATGAATGTGTCTTTCATAAAAAGAAATTTTGTGATGAGATTATCATATAAATCAAGTAATGAATCATATAGAATAAAACATTTTTCATACTCTTCAATTTCAAAAGGTTGAACATTAACTTTTTCATCGATCTTGTCCGACAAAAAATAATTATCTATTAAGAGTGTGGTGAACTCATCCTAATGGTTACCCAAATATCCATTCGTTGTCATTTGTAAATGATACAATAATGTTTTAGATATAGATAATTTGTTATTTATTTAGACTTATACCTTCATTCCATAATTTTACAGATAACCTCCAAATCTATTAGAATCCCAGCAACACTCAGTGTATTATCAACCAAATAATGCTAGATTATGCTTATCAAAAACTCTATCATATCATTAAAATCATCAATGATCATCATATCTGGTTTCTCTAATTTCTTATTCAATTCCTTCATTTTCTTATCACAAAAAAAAATTACTCATTGCTCCCACAGAGTAAAATCATTTTACCAATTAAACAGTTAGATGGGGGCAGAAATCCCATAGCATGAATCAAACATATCCAATCACAATGAAACATGGGTGAATCACACTTATAAAAGTTATTGTGGAGTAAATGGATCGGTTCCAGGATAATTATTTAGTTACAACAAAATGTTGTGATAATTTCCAATGGAAAGAAAGCACAAAACCAAATATGAAGAAATTAATTTAGACATGAATTTTAATGTGAAAAAATTATCCACTGGAGAGGATTAAAAACAACGAGGATACTCTAAAATATCCACTATGAATTATAGATTAAAAAATCCAGGTAATACGTAAAATTGAATTACAAATAGAGAATAGAAAAAACAATGTAAAAAATTAAACCGTGAAACAAATCCTTTTACTCTTGCATAATGATATCATGATAAGAGGCCACCCATGGATGATTAAAACTAAACACATTAAATCATTATATCACTTCAAATAAGTTATTGCACCAAATAATTTTCACTACTCACTTCTAGCCCCCTCTCAAAATCTGTTATCATCTATATATCTACACAAGAAATCATGATCCCATATATCAGAATTTATATAATTCACATGTTGTGTATTTTATAGGCCTTTGAAGCCATCTAGATACTCTCACGAATTGGGTTAAAATTTATAATAGATATGTATAGATATTATAATAATTTTTAAACATGTATGATTCCAAATCTTCGAGTCTCTATTCAAATTTGAATCATTATCATCAAATTTAAAAAATATCAAGATGAACATAAACACATACATGCTCCAAATCCATATCCAGACCTAGTTTTGTCCAACCCTACCAAAATTAAAGACAAAAAATAAAACGGGACACATAATTAATGTCCTTGTTAACAATATCTAGAGCATATTGTTCTTAAAATCTATCCCACCCAATATGTGATATCTACACTACATATGTAATGTTGTCTGCAATATTTTTCCTTATATGTAAATGTGAAATATGAGTGTGAGTAGCTCATTATCTTTGTCAAAGTCAAACAAAAAATTAAGAAGTTGTGTCAATGTAACATGTGACTTTCAATGGCGATGTAAAAGTAATGTAAAATGTAAATTGTCTATGTAATTGTGGATTTAGAAATACATTACATACTTTAAGGTAATAATTCAAATGATAATCAAAATTAAGATACAAGTGGATTTCCATTACTATATAAAGCTCATCTATGATTTAAACAACCTATATAATGGTAATGATGGAGTTGTTATGGTTGTTCATATGTAACATTCACTGAGTCGCACAACCTAAAGCTGTTGAGGTAATGTATATGGGTATATTTTGATTTTAACTACTTATGTAGGTACTTCAATTCACTATGTTATGCTAATAATTAAAATTATTGAGCTTTATGAAAATGAGATAAGATGCTTCAATCGATAGGATTTGATCATGAAATCAATCCAAACATGTACATGTGTTTAATCATGTGTAGTAAATTAGGGGTTATTCATATTCTTGATCATTGGGGTTAATAGATGTTTTTGATCTATTAATAAACATGATATAGAGGTAGATAAACTGAGTTCTAGATTTTTTATATTCCAATTAAATAAAATCTTATGATGCTATGTATAATGCTATAAAATGAAAAATAAAAAACTCAATGCTTATCATGATCAAAAAATGTTGTTTTAGAATGGAATAATCCACAATAAAAAGTGTATATATTCATGTAAAATTAATGTTATTATCAGGCATAGAGAAAAATAAAATAATCACCATTCCATAGTAATTTTTCTATGGCCTTTTTGGTGACCATTTTTGGAAATCCGGTCCACCATTGAGATATTGTGAGTTGAGAGACTTCATAGGTTATCCCATGGTACTATATGAATTAATACCGAGGTGGATAGTCTTTATATGGATTTATACAAAGCCGATGTTTAAGAGATAATGGAGTCGTGTTTATTCAAATACAAAGTGGAACAAATTGTCAAATCATTAGGGTATTTAATAATATATTTAAATGAAGAAATATCCAACCCACCTAGATATTTGATGAATCAACAAGGTAGAGATACTTATAGTATTTATTTTATTAATATATGTGAAATAATCATATTTAATAAATGTGAATAATATATGTTTTATTATTTTGAATATATATTTTTTATGGTATCATATAATATTATATTGATAATATTGAGAACTAACCTACATTATGTGAGAGATTTTTTATAGCCCAATACATAATATTGTTATGGGAAGAGAAGGAGTTGAAACAATGATTGATTTATATATTCTGAACTCAAGTATTTGAGAATATTATGAAGAACCAGTTCACTCATGATCTGGTAAGATTTTCGAGACCAAAAAAAATATTTTGAGTAATTATTGAATATCATGAGGAACAAGTACATGTGTTGTCTTGTCCATATAGTTTTCTCATGTAAGCAGATCTATTTCAAAAGTTTAATAGAAGACCCTAGTGTATTAAAATACCTTCCTATGAGAGTATTAATGTTGATGATGGAGACTGTAACTAGTGTGTCTAACCAGTTGCTGCAGGATTATGACTGGGGTGTCTAACTAATCACTTGAGGAAAACTTGACTAATGCCCTAGTTTTATACATATAAATATTCTCCATGGGATTAATAATGGATTTTTATGAATCTTGATTTGGATTTTGAGCTATGATAACATAGTAATGAATGCCTCTTTCCTAATTAAATACAGTGATATATTGAAAAAAACTTGTAAAAATTAGTATCTAAAAAGGAGATTAAGGATTTAGTGAATGAAATCCATAACAGTAAAAGATTTTCTGTTATAAGGTGGTCTGAGGTATACATAGATCATTGTAGACTTACGAGTTTTCTTTGATGTAGGGTAGTTTTAATTGATCATTATTGATGGTAGATAAATTTATAAGGATATAATTTTATAGAGAATTACAATCCAGGAAAATTGAATAGTGTAAGTGTTGTTCTATCAGGGGTAGAACATGGACGATTGTATATGTACATAAAATTTTATAACCAATTTGGTAAAATATTTATGTTTTGAAAGAATACTTTATGTAATATGTTAGTTTTAATTAAATTATAGTCATGTTACAATGTTGTTGTTCCACAAAGTCCTGATATTCTTTCGAAAATGGATTATTCTTCTATAAAAACATAATGGTTTATCCATAAGGATGAAATATAATTCCAAATTAGTTACAATATATGTTCTAATTTTGAATCCTAATTCTTGAAGTATGTTGGTCCCACTATTGGTGGCCCATAATACACACAAGGCCACAACTCTGAGCAGGATATATAATAATGATGTGTAACTATAGTAGGGATGTCAATCAATTTTGACAGTGTACTGTAGCCATGATAACATGGTCAACATTAACTGTAGTATCTTGGATATTTGTGATTGAGGTAATTTAGCTCTATGGTCTTCCTAACACTGGTTACTATAGAATAATTGACTTAATTTGTAATTGGTGGAATGGTTAAACTTTATTCTTTATGAGGTAATTTTATACTGGGGTATTTTTATATGATATTGTACATTGTAATTTTTTCTCTATATTTTAGTTATTTGATACTGATTATCCATGGGAGTATATATTTATTCCTAAACCGAAAAATATTTTTCTACTCATGTACTTTTTATTATTTTTCCTTTTATATTTTTTCCCTTTTACTCTAATTCGTGAGATCATTCATCATTGTTCCTATAAAATTTCCACAAAAATTCGTATCAAAGGGTGACATTCAAATACCATGGTCTGATTTATCAAATTTAACAATAAATATGTATGAATGGAATATAAATTTTATCAATGAAAATGCATATAGTCATTATAAGGCAAGATCAAAACTCTATTTATCATTAAAAGATTAAATTGTCACATCGTGGAGAGAAACCAATGGAGATGGATAATATAGGGTGGGTTCTATTGAATATATAGTTTCTAGGAGTTGTGTTACTTATTTTTTTGGAAACTATTGGAATAAAACATCAATGCGGAGAAGATGATTGATAGACTAATGAATGTTATCAAGAATATTAAAGAGATTCCATTTGTGATGAAAAAATTTACCTTTAATATGAACAAGGATGAAAGGAATATTGTTTCTTATGACATTAAAAAATCCATCACAATCACAAGTTGGTTATCATTGATGAAAATTACACTAGATGATAAGTGATGTGCTCTATTTTTATGGACTCTATTACCAAATAGTTGGGAAGCTACTATAACCCCCATGAGATATTCATTAGGTAATACAAATATGGTATTGAAATTTGTGTGAGACCTAATCCTTAGTGAGGATATTCATAGAAGATAATAGAATATATACATGGGTTCATCAATAAACATATAAGGAAGAGTAAGATACATTCAATGTGATATTCATAGAGTATGATAAAAATTAATATTAAATATCTAAGACAAGGAAATGGGTCTGGGTCCAACCTAGTGAGTTTTTGGAAATAAAGGACACATCAAAAAGGACTAATGAGAAAAATTTATGGTTATTGAAACCAATAAAAAACATGACAGCTAGAGTAATAGATGATATATTACTGCTAAGAATGGGAATATCTATAGAGATATTTATGTATGATTCAGGTGAATATTTTCATTTCACTTCAGATAATGGTTTCCTAAAAATTATTATTTTGAAAAAAAATTCAAGGTCGATCTTATTGATGATGAAACCATACAAATTATACAGAAGGGATATTCATGGATTAAAACCAATAATGGTAGCTTTATAGATTTTGAAAATTTAAGGTATATCCCAAGAATGAGAATTAATCTTATTTATATCAAGATGATTGATGGTGCATGTTTTTGTAAATCATTTCTTGGTGGAGCACGGAATATTGATAAGGATGTATAGTCAAATCTCAGGGTGTAAACAATGTAACCTTAAATAATATGGTAGAGAATTTCCTCGACATTATGGAAGCAACAAATTTAGATGTTGATTCCCAATTGTGGAACAAAAATATATGAATCATGAGTGGGAAGTAGATTATGGTGATCATAATAAAATAAATACTACAAGAGATAATGTTAGTGTATATTGGATTGTGTAAAGACTATATAATTAGAATGTAAAAGATGGTAACTTTTTTAAAATGAGGTAGATCACCAAAGGATGGGAATCAGGATCTTGTGTATATTGATTTTTGTGGAAATAAATTAGTACATACCCTTGGAGGGTTATAATATTGTGTGACATTTGATGATTTCTAAACACATAATTCATGAGTTCAATTTCTTAAAATAAAATATGATGTGTTTACCATGATTCATAAGTGGAAAACCATAGTGGAGAATGAGTTAGGATCATATATGAAATGATTGAGGTATGATAATCATTGAGAGTAATAAATTAATGATGTCATGGAATGATATTATAATGATGGAATCATGTGGGGGAAGAGTCTTCTAGGTTCACCATAATTTAATGGTGTATATGAAAGTATGAACATGATAGTAAATGAACGTTCTGGTAGTATGAACCTACACTCAAGGTTACCCAAGTGTTTCTGGGAAAAGTTAGTGAACATTGAAGTATATTTCATCCAAAATATTACATCTACAATAATGGGGAATTTATAGCTGATGTTGTATGGTCCGTAGATGATGTAAGAATCACTCATTTACATGTCTTTTATTTATTTTCATATATACATATAAATTATAATGCTTCATAAAAGCTTGATGATATGTCCAAATATCATTTATTTAATGGATATATTTTTGAGGAGTTTGGTTATCACTTATAGGAGGATAGGGAATAAATAATCATCAAAATCCATTACATGATGTTTAATGATGTTTTCACAAACCATGATCATCATGCATCTGATTTTGTTAGTGTGAATAATAAATTATAGTTCTAGGTGTATTAGAGATTGAGGGTGTACCTTAGTATGTGATAACAAGACCAGTGGGGTATACTCCAAAAGTGTAGTAGGGGAGTTAAATAGTGGCGATGAGACATGTTTAGGTCCATTCATCATCCTTGCAATATCTATTATTGACTGATTATGTAGAACCATAATGTTGTCAAGGAAAAATCCAGTTTAAGGAGTCAAACAATTGCGGGAAGGATATGAAGGAGTATATTTCTTCATTACCGGATTACGATACATAGGATATAACACATTTACAAAAGGAAGGAATGAAATTTAGAATAAATGGTTATCCAAAATTTAGGAAAAACATGATGGTAATAGTAGGTACAAGGTATGGATGTTGGTTATTGATTTTCCATATAAGATATGTGTGGAATTCACTATGATTTCCTCACCTATATTCCAGATGACCACCATTAGGGTGGTTCTTAATATTCACTACTAATGATCACAAAATATTAAGAGCTACCATTTATCAGTATTAAAAAATGTTAGTGATAAAGGAGGTTCCGTTATCATCACTATCTAAATGACCTGATAAAATCTTACCATTGTTAGCACATTTTTTAGCGTTGATAAATGTCAAATATTTATCACTAATAAAGGTCCCCATTATTAGTACAATTTAAGAAATGATAAAAGGTGTATTTCATTAAAAAAATATTCCGAAAATATTTTCTTATATTATTATATATATATATTTCCCTAATATAAATATAATATTTATCATTAAATATGAGTTATATAATATTAAATATTCATTTAGACTTAATATATAAGATGTTTAGTAAAAAATGGCTAATACTATATTGAATAAATTAATATTAATGAATAATTTGAAAATTATTATTTTGTAATTTCAATTTAATAACAATTGGAAGACATAAAATATCACTAAAATAATTAATGATAAAAGATAAGCTGAAAACATGAATTGAACTTCAAAAAACCATAATTTTTTATTCCAGTGTTCGTTACAGATATATCATACCTCAAAACAAATATGTGGAAAAAAATATATGACAGGGTGACCTTATTGGACCATATTGAACATTAATTTGAGGTAAAAAAATACCCTAGAGGTCTATAAAATTGATTTTTTTATCGGGATGCATTATTTATTGGAAATTTTAATGACTTTCGGCATCATTTGAGGGTTTTTTTGTGTTTTCTTAGTGGAGACTAAATATATTATTAGTTATTATTTTCATATGGGTATTATAGTGTATACAATTTACCATTTTTATATTTTACATTCTTTTATAATAAAATATATACATATTTTTATAAATTTACATATAATAAATCAATTATTCTAACAAATATTTAAAAATATTTAAATAAATTATATTTTTAAACAGATAAAAAATATGGAAATAAATATTTAATAATTATTTCATTTAAAATAAAAAAATCTAATATATTTACCATATAAAAATGCATTAATATATATTTATATACAATTAATTTTTATATATAAATGTATGTCTGTAGATTAAAAAATATATATTTATGTGAATATTATAATATATGTAAATAAATACATATATTTAAATATTTTTGTGGGTCCGTGTGAAATATAAATATGTTCGTGTGTGTTCATGTACATTCATTTATGTGTTTTTGTGTCTCTGTGTACCAATATTGTATAAATACATCCTATATAAATGTATTATAATAAATATCTCACCATTATTAAATATAGTATATAAACGTTTTAAAAACAAATAATTATAAATTCATTAAGAAAATATATATCTAAATATACATTTTTATGTCAATATGTATAAAATTTATATGAAAATATACAATATAAATACCAATTTTTAAAATTTAATTAAAAATAATTATAAAATGTATATAATTAAATTAAACAATAATTAAATAAAAATGAATTTTTATGGTATATACAAAATGATATATCATAATATATTATAAAAATCTTGATGGCGTAGTGGTAAAGGCATTTGTAATTGATGGTGGACGTCAGACGTTGGATTCGACATGTGAGGAATATTGAAGTGAACAAAAAAACCCTGAAGAAGGGGTTGGAATGTGATCATAAAGATGGTGGGCTTGAGAAATTACATTGTCTAGGAATTCAGGGGGGGAACATAACATTGATAAAGGGCGGTTCAAATCTATCATAAATGGGGGTTGGGTTGAATGGATATTTTTATTAAATATTTCATTTATTTTATCTAAACTAAAAACAAAAGTTATAAGAGGATTTTATCCTCTCATTTGTTAGTATAGATAAAGGACAAGAGAGTTTAAGGTATTTTATCTAGTTAATTCTTTTTATTACAAAAAAGTCCCATTTCTAGTGATTTTGAAGGCACGGTCTGTAGTATTGATTGGTACATCTGAGGAATTACACATTTGGATTACTGATGTAAAGACTACATTCTATCATAGAGATCTAGAAGAGGATTTCTATATATCGAATCAATGTGGATATGTTGAGATAGGAAAATAAGAACTATTGTGAGAACCCCCTAATAAAATATATGGGTTAAATAATACCCCTATGAAATCGAACAACAATTATGATGATTTCATGAAAAAAATGCTTACAAATGATGTGACTTGGGACAAGGAATTTATTTTAAGAGAGAATTTAATTTTAGATACATTTATTAATATTTCAGGAAACATTACCAACTTTAATATAATAAACATACCTCCATTAATAATGATGATATTATCCCTGAGATTCATGATTTCAAAGAATAAATACCTTAGAATCTGCAACCTTACAAGATGAAAATGATTTTTGAGGTGCATCCATTTTTTTCAATATCTATAAGGAAAAATATTTCGCAATCCAATCCTGAAACCATTAATTAACCATGGAACTTACAAAATACTAAAAATATTTGAAAAATACTATGAGAAAATGAGAAATATGAATCTTATATATTATGAAATAGTATAGTTACACTATATATGATAAAATATTTTCCTAGAATCTATTTTTCAAAAAAATAGACTTACTATAGATATTATTTCATGATTTCAGATATAATATTATTCCAATTTCATATTCAGTATTATCATTTGATATTAAACCAGAATTCCATATTAGTGATTCGGTACTTGTATGATTAAAATTTAATTTTAAGTAACTAAATATTTTTCAGTATATATTAATAAATATTATTAGTTTTTATTAGTCAACTGAATTTAAAACATGTGTGGAAGTATATAGAGACCAGATATTGAAAATCTAAATCAATTACTGTGAAATTGAAAATTATATTTCATGATTTTTTAGAGTGGAAATGATAATGAAAAAATTGGGACTAAATTGTAGAATATAGTATAAAATTGTACTATATTTATACCATTAGGAATGTTGTATTTAATAAATTATCAATTTTAAACTCCATAAAAGTAAAACATAATAATTAAATAATGTTATGAAAACCATTTTTGTTGATAGAATATAGGAACGTTTTTATTGTAGTAAGTACCTTTCTTAAAAAAATTAATTATTGTTTTTTAACATTGAATAAATTGAGATTCTACAACTATTAGAATTTAATAATGAAAATTTGATATTACTACATCAAGATTCAAAAATTAAAATAAGAAAATATATAATCATTTTGCAAAAAAACATGGAATTTTTTATTAATCATAAAACAATTTTATTTTCAATTTTAATTTATAAAAGGGATAAAAACCCAATATTTAAATATGTAGTTTCATAATTCTTATTGAGAAATAATTTATATAGTTGTATAATGAATATGTATGTCAAGATTTAACCAGTTTGTAGTATTTAGCAATTGTAATAAAAAAAATTGAAGATGTTATGTGAAACTAAATTCTATTAAAAAATTAATGAGAAACAATAAGAGATCTTAATTTTTTATAATAATTTAAAAATGTATTAAGATAATAATTACATATATAAATATACTAATCTCGAGTTGTATTTATTCATAGATATGAACTATTATTGTAGTCAAATATGCATTAAAAGGTGATGTTGATTTCAGATTAATGAATTACGAAGATGAAAATGGTGTTCACCTAAAACTTAAATCATGAATATTCATAAATATGAATAATTACATCATTGTTTACAAATATAATTTTTTTATATATCATAAATGAATATAAATAATATGTATAGATTAATATATGAGAATTGGTTAAATGTAATGTGTATATACAATTTGAAGAAAATAAATCACCTCTATTTGAATTCTTCCACATATCGAATCCGAGAATTGAATATCAGTTTCATCCCATTTTGTCTTGTAGTAACAATTATAGAATCATTAAGATATTATTTGAAAACAATCCTATTTAAGAAATAAAAATGTTTTTACAATTACCAATAATAAATGGAACATTGATATTTTAAATAACTTATAACTATGTCATATTCAACAAACATGTTGCATAAATAATGTAGTGTTTGATGGTGAGTTTTCATTCATTGTATAGCTCATTTGATTATTAAAATCAACAAGAGTTAGCAATTAATAGTTACAACATTGAAAATGTTTGAGATGTTTCAATCCCATTTCCAGACATATAATGAAAAAATTCATATAAATATTGTCCAAATTTGAACAAATATTAACTGTTTCATTTTTTAAAAAATAAAATATGAACACGTATAAAAATTATATATAATAATGAATTAAAATACCGGTTTATATTAAATTTGAATAAATTATTTTGTTAATAATTATAAAGATTTGTGAAACATTGTAAAAATATGAAACCATTTTTTAAGAATATATACTTGTATGAAAAAATTAGATTTATGATAACAAAACATGGCGTAAAAAATTAACAATTTAGGAAATTACAATCCCATTTATTGATGTAGAATGAATTATATAAAAATATGTACAACTACTCTAAAAAGCATAAAAACTTGTTAAATGAATTATGGAAAACAATTTACATGTATGTAAGAAATACTGAAAAATTGGAAACAAATATGAACGTATAAAAAATATTTACCTCTAAAAACACCCTAATAAAAACTCCAACAACACTAAAATTTCCTCTACTATGTAATACATGCTGGGTGTTTTGAATCCCTAATACAACTGAGCTCCCCAAAAAAACATCCAAAAAAACATCATGAAATTACTAAAACCAATCCAAACCCTATTATGATAAAAAATACATAATAAAATATTGTTATACCAAAAATATGAGTTGATACATCATCACTTACCTATTGATGAAATTTTAAATTCCAACTCCTCATATTTTGATTTTAACATTAATTATTGAATATTTATTGTGTTAAAATATTTTAGAACACACTGAGAGGAAAACAAATATGAATAAATATCTATTATGAAAATAAAAAATATCACAATTGAAATGAATGTTGTTTAAATTTTTTTACATTAGAAAAAATAAACAATAATTATAATTTTTAAAACATACCAAAATATTCTAGTTCTTGATGAAAAACCGATCGTAAAATTTAGCACGTAATATTTTTTTTCATTTTCATATGTTTTTATCGTTGTGTAAATAAATGATAATATATTTAAATAATAATCATATATATACCAACCTGGGAAACAATATTTAACTTATAATTGAAAGAAATTCATTTAATTTTATTTTTTTCACAATTAAAAATCATGAAGAATATGAAATATAAATGATAGATTCATTGGTTATGATAGTGATATGGAAGAATAATATGAAATATAATTATTGGATACATGGGTTATTATAGTGCTAGTAAATGATATTCATTTAAGAAATATAGTGCATATTTTGACTGAACTATCCTATAAATTATGGCTGAAGAATCATTTCATTAATATAGTGAAATGGATTTATAATATATATAGGTGATTTTTTGAGACTCCATTCCATCAAGATGAATATTTTTTTCATTCTCTATAATATTCCTAATGTTGGATGGGTAAATGGAATTTACTAAACTAATATTATTGGAAATAAACATGCCTACAACAACCTTTATAAACGAGAATAAATTTACACTTCTTGAAGAGAATAATCAAGAATATGATTCATCAGTTGTGTGTTGAAGAAGAATAAAAAGACATATTTTTATATATATAAATATAATTTTTACACAGCTATCATTTTTTTCTATATCTAAAAATATTGGAATGTTCCATTCAAAAATTATAATTTCACGATGATTTAGTGGAATATATAGAGTTCCTACAATTGTAGAGGTATCTATGGGATTTTATTTCGAATAAAGGGGAAATATATATAAAATCATCATTGGAAAATATAATTATTTTATTTATGAAAAACACGATTATGTTAATATTCTATAAAACAACTTATAAATGAATATAATGAGAAAATAAATCAAAATATGAAAAAACTCAAATTTGAATTGAATTGAAATTAATTTAGAGAAACATATTAGAAAAAAGGAACATTAGTTCAAAAAATTTAAATAGACCTAAATAATCATCTTCTAGGTTATTAAATAAATAATGTGAAATTTATTTTGAATGGGAGATGTATATGGAACTGGAGGTAGTGGTGAATGATGAGGTTGAAGGTGGAGGTGGAGGTGAGGGTGAGGGAGAGAGACGAGCGACAAAATTCAGATTAAACATTGAGAGATATATATTGTTTAGATTTTATTATGGAAGATGATATGTGAAATAATATTGGATAGAAATGACATAGGTGTAAAAATTTGTGGGAAATCTAATGGAGTTTTATGTGATTCCATTAAATGGGGAAGTTTCATCTATATAAGGAAAGGAATTAGAGGATTCAATGAACTATAGATCGGTGATTAGGTTGAAGGTACATAGAAGAAGTGGAATTTTCGTGTGGAATCACAGTTCTATAATATGGAAAATATTGATTGCGGAGTGGGATTGGGGGTTGTGAATGGGGGAGGAAGAATATGGGGAGGCGCAGATAAGTCAATATTTTGGGAGGGGCCGAGGGGCTGAAACGGGGCGGGGGAAGAATGAGTGGAAATGATGATCAATTGGCATAATCATGTAGGTAGAATTGTTGTGGAAGAGACACATGGGATTGGTGCCACATTAAATTGTAAAGATAATGGTTGATTTTTAAAAATCATGTTAATATTTTTTATATTTTATTTAAATTTACAATATTCTTATTATTCTAAAAATATAAACTTAATTATATAATATTACAACTTAATATATTTTAGTTTTTTTTAAAATAAATTGAATAAAATATTCAAGTTATTTATTTTTTAAAAAAATGTTATCTATTTAATTTTATAATTAATTATATTTATTTAATTATTTAAAATATTATTTGACTTAAATTATTTTTATTCAAAGAAATTCACTCTAGAATAACATGAATAAAAATGTAAAATAACGAATTATAATATTTAAAATAAATACTTTGTTAATATAATTTCAATATATTGAATGATTAGAAAATAACAATTGATTAGGAATTTAAATTTTTTAATGTTTCTATATTTTGAAATACCATAAATAATTTAAATTAATATTTTTCTAGTTTAAAATTAATAATTAGGGTAATTTAAATTAATATAACATAGATATTTAATTTCTATTAAAATAAATTATTTTTGATTTATTTTAAAAATACCTTTTTAATGTTATAGGTTTTTAATATATTTTATCTATTTTTTTACAAATATTATCCATAAATCCTTAGTTACCATAATTCCTCCATAAAATTTCAATATTGATTATTGTATTTCCTGCATTTTTTATAGAATTTAATATATATAACATAATATACATTTTATTGTATCCATGTTTTTCTAATATTATTGTCAAATTATCGCATTTTGATATGATTTCCTATATTAAATTAAAATATTTATTAAGAATTGATTCATATTCCTAGAATCTATATTCATGTTGAATAATAAAATATTTTCTTTCATTCCGGGATTGCCTCTTTTCAAATCATTTTACAATTACTAACGAGTGCTTTCATCTAATTTTATTGTTAACAATAAATTCATACATAAAAATGAAAAATAATTTCTACAATTTTTCATATTTATTAAATATTTTTAATATATTAACATATTTTAAAAACATTTTTTTTCCACTTTTCAGCCCCTTTTATTTACTCAATCATAATATATATCAAAATTCTTATTCAATTACTTTAAAAAAGTACCATTATTTCCACCCATGTTTTTCCATGGAAAATTTTTTAGTCAATTAATAATATATACAATATTATAATAATATATATATTCTTAATATTTTAAATAATTAAATAATGTTTGTTTAAAATCACACATATTAAGTGTAAACATATACATATTTTTTAAAATTTATTTTTAGGGAAACATAAAAATGTATATAAATTCAATCTCTTTATATTCTTATTTTTTTCATGATGACATGAGAATAAATTTGTCATTGGATACCTTTTTTGAAGTATAGAAATCAAAATCAAGAACACTATCATATAGTGGTTAATATATATCATCGTTTCCATTAAGAAACTTTATATTTGAAAATATATTGTGATCCATAAACATAATTAGTGAGGTTTGAAAATTGTAAACATAGTCAAAATCTATGTATGAAAATTCAAAGCATATGCACTATATATATAAAGAGAACAAGAACTATAAATGCAGCATTTGGATCTACATAATCTTATTATTGAATAAGAATAATAAATGAAAATATTTTATTTCGTTTCATTACATTATTTTTAAAATTATAGTTTATAGAAAAGTTTTTTATAACTAAAACAGAATATGAAAATAAATTTTATAAGGATAAACAGTAATAAAGATGAACTTGGTTGTGTAAGAATATGCTTATAATTATTTGCCGATATTAAATTATTTTCGATATTCATAAGCATAACAACATGTATTTGTATGAATTGTTATTTTTATATTAAAATATATGAAATTTTTTATGCATTATAGTATTTGTAAAAGCATCATCATAAGAAAGATCATAATAAAAGAATAATTATATTCATTATCACGGTATATTTTATAATGTATATGTAAAATGTTGTATCTATAAACATAAGAAGCATCATAAGTACATAGACTGACATGTTGAGAATTATATATATATTTCTGTATTTAAGTAACGTAGTATTGGTATAAGCATAAGCTAAAACAACTATATTTATTTGGCTATATATATTATAGTATATGAAATTTTATATTTATTATAGTATTTTTATAAGAATAACTATAATCCTAAGCCTAATCATAAACATATTTACTACCAAACTACAAAACTGTATGTACTTGATTTCATTAATTATTTAATGAAAATAAATAGCATAGAAATAAGTATTATCATATGATAAGACATGAGAAAATTATAAGAACGAATTTAAAAGAAAATACATACATGAAAAATAGTTCAATAGGGGATCTTGATCAAATCTAAAAAAAATGGCCGTTACATAATAATCTATATGGATATTGAATAAATATAAATCATAATTAAATACTACTAAAATAAATGAATACAATTTCATGACTCATCCTAGAGGGTCCCATGGTGCAACTACCCCAAGTCCGCCTCTGATAGTCCATGGGATTTTAGCTAGCACCGAGTAGGCATATTAGACAAATGTGAAGAATTTTCTAATGTACATCTACACACGTACACATCTCTACGTCTAGGATTATGAATTATAAAACACTATGTAAATAAACAAGCATAACAATATAATACCTACAAAAGAGTGCGATAATAGGAAATATGAGAAGTAAATAGGGACAAAATACATGCCCACCAAAATTAAAGTCTTTTAAAGTTAATGAACTAGTTCCTGAAACTTGTCTTTAGAAACCCCTACCTGAACGGTAGGCATAGAAACATCTGTTTAGAGTCACTAAAGCAGACCTTGTCTGTCAGACCTCCATCTAAGCACCACCGGTCATGGGTCCACCAAGGAATCTATCAATGTGTCAATAATATGTAAAATACATGATGTAACACCCCAAGATTTCATAGTGTGTTATTTCTTCAAAATAATTCAATAACTTGCACTACACGCAACACTGAGTTCAATTGCACCATGACTTACCAAAAAAAAAGCCATTAAAAGAGGTCATGAATAGTATTAACTAAATTTTAAACTTTATATAATCCTTATAATTTTAGAAACCAAATTATGAGTTTCTTAGTCATAATGCAAGAAGAGATTCATTTTCAGTATTGCACTTTTATCAACTTTTGATAGTGAAACCTTTTTAAATACAATATTTTAAACTTTTTGACTAAATGGAGACATCAAAAAATTTTAAATGAAACATCCCAAGCTTCCACGGTACGCATTCCTTTGAATAAAACAGTAGCGTGTGTTGTACGCAACTTCGAGTTCTAACACACCGTAACCAATCAAACTAGCTGTTATGAATAGTAATACCTACTTTTTGAAGTTATATATATTTTATATTTTAAAATGGACTTCATTTTTGGATTCGGAATATCAAATTTAGCCTAAGGTGAAATTTTGGTACTTTTCGGATAACTTTCATATTTTGATGAATAGTGAAAATTACTAAATTTTAATTAAAAACAACTTTTTTAATCAAAATAATTAATAGTAATAAATTGTGAATTTGAGTGGTTTTAAAGTATATTTAGAATATATTTTTACCATTTAATATAATGTTGGTCATTGGACATAATTTAACAATTAAACCGAACATAAACAAGTGTCAATCTTTTGATAGTTATTATCTCTTAAAAACACGCTTTTTGTTTTGACAGCGGGAATTAATTTTAAATTAATTTCTGCCACTTCTGTGTATTGAATTTAGAAAAATGGATTCCATATTTGGAATCAGGATGTTCAAATTGTGTAAATAGGTAACTTTTATTTTTAGACATTTTGAATAATTACTGCGGTAAATATTTTATTTACCATGGTTAAGGGTAAATCCGGTAAATAAGGGTTAAAAAATAATATTATAATAATACTAAATTACCCTAAAACGTGTCTTAACCCTATTGTTTGATACAGGGTCGACCATGGGCATCTTTGTGTCAATTTGGGGACCCCATGGATCCACTTGTAAGTGATAATGACACTTTATTTTAATTAAGTCAAAATGAATACAAATATGACACAAGCATATATCTTTTAGAAAAACAATTGTTACATAAGGTTATATATGTTGGATTTTTGATTATAAATATTCATTATAAAGATAAAAAGATTTCCTACATAATGATATTTTATTTATAATTTTTAGACATTAAATAATTTATTTTATTTATGACACAATGATGATGCAGTAATTACTATAATAGTGAAAAATTAAAATAATTGATATTATAAATACCCAAATAAATATAATATGAAACTTTTAATGAATTAAACTAATTTTCTAGGATAATATGATATATTAGGAGTGATTTAATTGACTTTTTTTGAAGTAATCAATCTGTTATGAGTTTCAAAAAAATCAACTATTGAATAGTGTCAAAATTGACATAAAAGAGTTCTTAAAACAAATATTATATTATTAATTGATATTAAATTCCTAAAAATCTAAGGTTCGGCCAAGAGACTTATATCATGATAATTTAATCATTAATGGACCACTTGGGGGTCGCTTGTATGTATATGGTAAGTTTATTAACCATATTATATAAAAATACAAAGAGACATTGTAAAAGTGAAATTAATTAACTTAAAGTTAATACTTAAAGATAAGGTTAATATAAGTACAAAAACCTGTCTAAATTCTATTGGTTGAGTGGTTTTAGACCTATCCCCACCTTAACCTTTGAATAATCAACTTTGGAGCCATTAGAAACCGAATATGAATTTATTATAAATTAATATTTCTAGCTTTTCCAAAGGTGCCCCTCACCCCTCTTATAAAAGGGCACTCCTCCTTCTCATTTCTTCACACCTTAAAAGCCTTTTGGTTCGGCCAAACTCTGCCCAAATACTCTCCCAACATCCCTCACTACAACCTAGAGGCCTTAGTTTGATCAGAAAGCCAACCTAAGGAGCCCTTTTGATCAAATCAAAAGGAAGAACCCGAAGAAGAGGTAATGATTTCACCACCCTTCTCCAAGTTCATTTCTTCTTCCACTTCTTCCTCCTTTGTTCTTACCATTCTAAAATAATAACTCCAGTATCTCACATATACTGTGATGTTATTATAAATATGGTACAATCATATTCAGTATTCTATCCACCCTTTGAATAACATGTCACCATACGTGCGTACGTACGGCTTACCGTCTCCACGTCGTGGTGTAATTGTTATTCAATATAATATTATTTGGATGGGTATAATAATGATTTGTAACTCATGTAAATAATAAATATAACATGTTAATGATTCTGTATATATGATATACCATCCATTTATATATTATTTTAATATCAAAATAATGATATTGTCGCTCGTGCGTACGTACGGACTACCGTCTCCACGAACGCGATGAGATTCATTCTCCATCGTATCCATTCAAGTATAATTATCATTTGATGATTTAAAAATGATGTTTAAGGACTGGATATCATTCTGGATATGAATAAGATACAACAACCATGGCTTATGTAACAAAACATATAAAAGAAAATGAGTATGTTAACTTCCGAAACAACGATAATTCTAAGATATTATTAACAAATCAATGTTAAAAGATCATATATGATATCATATTAATATATATGATTCTTGTATAATTTAATAACAACTATTTCACCATTATACAGGAGGTTAGCCTACCCCAACCAAGGAAAAGTACAAGGTAAGGGTTATTTCACAATCTCTTCATTATCCGAGGTTGTTTATACGTAATAATCTACTGGGATCTCTTTATCATCCACATCCATGTTTCTTAAAAATGTATTTCAAAACATTTTTTACTATTTACTAAAATATGAGTTAAAGTCATTTATACCCTTTTTGACTTTTATAAGTGGTTTATAAAGGAATCTTTCCGTCATTTTCAAAACAAGGTCCTTTTTAACCTTTTCGACAGAATTGAGGTAAGAATGTTTTTTTTTAACTTATACGGCGGGTGCGGTTATTTTACGCCGTTATAAAATCTTCAAAGCTTTCCTTACATGCTTATAAGAATATTTTCAAAGAAAATGTTTTATTTTATATGGATCTTAAATGATTTCAAAATAAAAGGAGATATTTCTTTAAAAAATAATTTTGATTTCATCTATGTCAACATCCTTTGATGGATTTTACACTTATTTGAAGTTGATTTATTGTGATACAAAACTTCTATATTGTATTGAAGGTTTTTTGGTATGTTTGACTGTGGATGTGATATTTTATACCATTCATAGTTTATGGTGAAACTATTGACATTTCGTATGCTAGTTTTAATCCGAATGTTTATGTTATATTTCAAACTTTTCTTCAGATGAATGTGCTAAAAAAGTATGTTCCGGGTTGGGGACCGGTAAAAGTAAGCCCTCCAGGTTGGGGACTGGTAAAAGTAAGCCCTCCAGGTTGGGGACTGGTTAAAGTAAGCCCTCCAGGTTAGGGACTGGTAAAAGTATGCCCTCCGGGTTGGTGTCCGGTTATTAGAGGCACTCCGGGTTGGTGTCCGGTTATTAGAGGCACTCCGGGTTGGTGTCCGGTTATTAGAGGCACTCCGGGTTGGGTTCCGGTTAGAAGTAACCCCTAGGTCTTGGGATGAGGCCTAGACAAATAAATTAACGTTTAGCATTATGCATTCCAACATTATGAAAGTGGTTATTGATATTGCATGTGATTATTCGATTAGTAGAATATCCATGTGAACAAGTAAATGGCATTATTTCATTTTACTTTTTCCATACTATGTTGAAGTTCAATTTTAAAAGGCTTTTGTTTTAGTAATTCATTGCCTTAAATGTTTATGCTTATTTTGAATGTTCCGCTATATTGTTATCCTTACTGGGAATTTGAGATCACCCCTTTTCTATGTTTTATTTTTCCCAGGTAGTGAAGAAGTAATTTATGAATGACTTGCAGGGATATTATGAGGGGTTAATAGTGTGGATATGAAGACATTGTTGTTGTAGTAGTTTTTCACTTTGAAATGTAATGTAAAACTTTATGATTATATCTAGTGTTTCCAAGGCTACTAAACCAATCGGTCTTTCGGGATTTGATCTTTCTTGTGATCATGCCAATGTTACGAAGTAATGCACCGACTCTGGGTAGCTGGGGTCGGGGCGTTACAGTTGGTATCAGAGGAAGTTTAGTACAAACCTTGGAAGCTAGATTTAGATAAACTCTGATTAGAGCACATAGACCTAAGATGAACTTTGAGGATTAGTATAGAAGAACTTCCTAGAATTTTGGTATTGTAGAGATTTTGTGAGTTTTCCGAGCAATACATCCCTGTCTGGATACGAGCAGGTAGAGGCGGCTCTGGCACAGATGTACCTAGGGGTAAAACCCGAAAACACCGCTTTGATCTAGACTCGAACGGGAACTGGTGCACGACAACGGGCCTTGCTGCACTCTTGGTTACGACACTCCCGGGGGATATGCTTAGGATAACTCTCATTTTCATTACAAATCATTATGAAGGGTTTATGAGTATATACGTCCTCAAAGGAAACATTCTTATGATTATGGATTATATCCATAAATAGTTCAGTTTATGTTAAGTGTTTTATAAGTATGGGATTATGTATTTTGATTCATAAACTGATCTAGTGTATGCCATTGTTTAGAAATGGTGCCCAGTAGAAGGAATGAGAACTCAAGCAATGCACATGATCCAAAGAGAAAGAAGGATCATATCTTTCATGGTCTTAAGCCAGAATTTATAAGAGAAATAGTCTCCCATGTATTATCATCATATGAAGAAATAATATCATGTGTTGATAAGATAAGTAAAGAGTTTACTGAGTCCTATGGCTTTGAAGGGAAGCAAGAGAAGAAAAGGATGGAAGAGAGAAAGATGGATAAAGGGAAGAGGGAAAAGAAGAATTTTCCCATATGTGGTAACTGTGGAAAGAAACACCCTGGAACTTGCCTGAAAGGAATGGGAGTTTGTTATAAGTGTGGAGGAAAAGGGCACAAAGTACATGACTGCAAGGGTAAGAAAATGGTTTCAAATGTACAATGCTTCATTTGCAAGGAGTTTGGACACTACGCGAACCTATGTCCCAGTCATCAGACTATGCCGCAAATGATGTTATTGGATAATAATCAAGTTATGATACTACCACAGATGAAGAGGAATGATTAGAGTTATTTTTTTGATTATATCAATTGAGTGCTGTATCAACAATGTACTTGTTATAATAATTATGGAGTATATAAGGATTGTACTGCAGTACTATTTCATTAAGGACTTGAGATTGTGTGTCACAAAGAAAAGTGACTCAATAGAAGGTTAAATTTTTGGAAAATATATGGTTGAGAGAATGATAAATCGTAATATAGTTCTGATACTGAGGTAGTGATTTTGGAATAATATGTGATTATTTTGGATAAATTATATTGGATATTATTGACTACCTTAAAGCTGATTAATGATTTGTATATTCCATCATTGTTGGGGTTTAAAACATTTTTGTATTAATGAAGTATATCCAGCATTCTATATGGAATAAGGGAACATGAATGTAATCAATAAGGAATATGGTAGTACATGATGAAGGTATTCATATGCTATTACAGGGTAAAAAGGATCTATATTATGTTTACCTTCCTTATAAATTTTGGACTGTGAGTTTGGACAGAAGTATTTTGGATAGTTCTAGTTTGGATTATTTTGGATTTCCATAAAAGGACAACCCGGAGGTCGGGCGGCAACCCGTCGCGTCCGGCAAGGCTGCAAGACTTGAACCCGCAACCGAAGGGCGACAAGGGTGTATCACCTACCACTGGCCCAAGAGATGTCCTGGATTAAATAATGTAGTTTTTTTAAAAGATCTGGTAGATGAATTATAAATTCGTTTATTTTGGAACCCTGTACGAATAGTATAAATATAATTTTTTTTACGAGTGAAAGATGAGTTTATGGTAGAAATTTATTAATGGACAAAACTCTAATTATAAAGTAAGTATATCTCCTGATGATCTTAGCCAATCTCATAAATAAATTCCTCAATATTAAGAAAAGCAACTTAGAACAAAAATGTTGTCCTAGATGGTACCTTAAATCATCACTAATTTATGGCTTTGTGATTGTTGGCCTTTTCATAGCCATGTTCTCTGCCACTCTCCATCAGATAATTGATGGTTAGATTTCTCTTCCATATCCATATTTTCCTACATGGAACCCTAGTATGTGTTATTTTCGGTAATCTTCATACTTTCCACTCTTTATTTTAAATAGAGGCCTCATTAATTCATTTTTCGATGTGGGATTTCAACTAAGATATTTTGAAACGTCAAAAATGTGTTATCCTAATACCCTATGTTTTGTTGAACCGATGGTATTTCAAATCATCATAGATTGATGAATTTAAGGACCTCAATTATACACTTGTTTGTGATTGATGACCTCAATCACTACCTATAAATATTTACGTTTTTTCCTCCGATTATATGTCTCTAATTTCCACCAATGTTCTCCTAATCGAGATCATAATTTGGTGGTGACCCTTTGATTTCTCTTTTCCTCATATTAAGACTAAATTTTAGTAACCCTATTTCCGATGTGGGTTTTCCCACAAATATATTTTCTACTTTCAACCATTTATTTTTTAAGAATAATTTCAAATTGCGAGGACGCAATTTATTGAAGGAGGGGAGAATGTAACACCCCAAGATTTCATAGTGTGTTATTTCTTCAAAATAATTCAATAACTTGCACTACACGCAACACTGAGTTCAATTGCACCATGACTTACCAAAAAAAAAAGCCATTAAAAGAGGTCATGAATAGTATTAACTAAATTTTAAACTTTATATAATCCTTATAATTTTAGAAACCAAATTATGAGTTTCTTAGTCATAATGCAAGAACAGATTCATTTTCAGTATTGCACTTTTATCAACTTTTGATAGTGAAACCTTTTTAAATACAATATTTTAAACTTTTTGACTAAATGGAGACATCAAAAAATTTTAAATGAAACATCCCAAGCTTCCACGGTACGCATTCCTTTGAATAAAACAGTAGCGTGTGTTGTACGCAACTTCGAGTTCTAACACACCGTAACCAATCAAACTAGCTGTTATGAATAGTAATACCTACTTTTGGAAGTTATATATATTTTATATTTTAAAATGGACTTCATTTTTGGATTCGGAATATCAAATTTAGCCTAAGGTGAAATTTTGGTACTTTTCGGATAACTTTCATATTTTGATGAATAGTGAAAATTACTAAATTTTAATTAAAAACAACTTTTTTAATCAAAATAATTAATAGTAATAAATTGTGAATTTGAGTGGTTTTAAAGTATATTTAGAATATAGTTTTACCATTTAATATAATGTTGGTCATTGGACATAATTTAACAATTAAACCGAACATAAACAAGTGTCAATCTTTTGATAGTTATTATCTCTTAAAAACATGCTTTTTGTTTTGACAGCGGGAATTAATTTTAAATTAATTTCTGACACTTCTGTGTATTGAATTTAGAAAAATGTATTCCATATTTGGAATCAGGATGTTCAAATTGTGTAAATAGGTAACTTTTATTTTTAGACATTTTGAATAATTACTGCGGTAAATATTTTATTTACCATGGTTAAGGGTAAATCCGGTAAATAAGGGTTAAAAAATAATATTATAATAATACTAAATTACCCTAAAACGTGTCTTAACCCTATTGGTTGATACATGGTCGACCATGGGCATCTTTGTGTCAATTTGGGGACCCCATGGATCCACTTGTAAGTGATAATGACACTTTATTTTAATTAAGTCAAAATGAATACAAATATGACACAAGCATATATCTTTTAGAAAAACAATTGTTACATAAGGTTATATATGTTGGATTTTTGATTATAAATATTCATTATAAAGATAAAACGATTTCCTACATAATGATATTTTATTTATAATTTTTAGACATTAAATAATTTATTTTATTTATGACACAATGATGATGCAGTAATTACTATAATAGTGAAAAATTAAAATAATTGATATTATAAATACCCAAATAAATATAATATGAAACTTTTAATGAATTAAACTAATTTTCTAGGATAATATGATATATTAGGAGTGATTTAATTGACTTTTTTCGAAGTAATAAATCTGTTATGAGTTTCAAAAAAATCAACTATTGAATAGTGTCAAAATTGACATAAAAGTGTTCTTAAAACAAATATTATATTATTAATTGATATTAAATTCCTAAAAATCTAAGGTTCGGCCAAGAGACTTATATCATGATAAGTTCATCATTAATGGACCACTTGGGGGTCGCTTGTATGTATATGGTAAGTTTATTAACCATATTATATAAAAATACAAAGAGACATTGTAAAAGTGAAATTAATTAACTTAAAGTTAATACTTAAAGATAAGGTTAATATAAGTACCCAAACCTGTCTAAATTCTATTGGTTGAGTGGTTTTAGACCTATCCCCACCTTGACCTTTGAATAATCAACTTTGGAGCCATTAGAAACCGAATATGAATTTATTATAAATTAATATTTCTAGCTTTTCCAAAGGTGCCCCTCACCCCTCTTATAAAAGGGCACTCCTCCTTCTCATTTCTTCACACCTTAAAAGCCTTTTGGTTCGGCCAAACTCTGCCCAAATACTCTCCCAACATCCCTCACTACAACCTAGAGGCCTTAGTTTGATCAGAAAGCCAACCTAAGGAGCCCTTTTGATCAAATCAAAAGGAAGAACCCGAAGAAGAGGTAATGATTTCACCACCCTTCTCCAAGTTCATTTCTTCTTCCACTTCTTCTTCCTTTGTTCTTACCATTCTAAAATAATAACTCCAGTATCTCACATATACTGTGATGTTATTATAAATATGGTACAATCATATTCAGTATTCTATCCACCCTTTGAATAACATGTCACCATACGTGCGTACGTACGGCTTACCGTCTCCACGTCGTGGTGTAATTGTTATTCAATATAATATTATTTGGATGGGTATAATAATTATTTGTAACTCATGTAAATAATAAATATAACATGTTAATGATTCTGTATATATGATATACCAGCCATTTATATATTATTTTAATATCAAAATAATGATATTGTCGCTCGTGCGTACGTACGGACTACCGTCTCCACGAACGCGATGAGATTCATTCTCCATCATATCCATTCAAGTATAATTATCATTTGATGATTTAAAAATGATGTTTAAGGACTGGATATCATTCTGGATATGAATAAGATACAACAACCATGGCTTATGTAACAAAAAATATAAAAGAAAATGAGTATGTTAACTCCCGAAACAACGATAATTCTAAGATATTATTAACAAATCAATGTTAAAAGATCATATATGATATCATATTAATATATATGATTCTTGTATAATTTAATAACAACTATTTCACCATTATACAGAAGGTTAGCCTACCCCAACCAAGGAAAAGTACAAGGTAAGGGTTATTTCACAATCTCTTCATTATCCGAGGTTGTTTATACGTAATAATCTACTGGGATCTCTTTATCATCCACATCCATGTTTCTTAAAAATGTATTTCAAAACATTTTTTACTATTTACTAAAATATGAGTTAAAGTCCTTTATACCCTTTTTGACTTTTATAAGTGGTTTATAAAGGAATCTTTCCGTCATTTTCAAAACAAGGTCCTTTTTAACCATTTCGACAGAATTGAGGTAAGAATGTTTTTTTTAACTTATACGGCGGGTGCGGTTATTTTACGCCGTTATAAAATCTTCAAAGCTTTCCTTACAAGCTTATAAGAATATTTTCAAAGAAAATGTTTTATTTTATATGGATCTTAAATGATTTCAAAATAAAAGGAGATATTTCTTTAAAAAAGAATTTTGATTTCATCTATGTCAACATCCTTTGATGGATTTTACACTTATTTGAAGTTGATTTATTGTCATACAAAACTTCTATATTGTATTGAAGGTTTTTTGGTATGTTTGACTGTGGATGTGATATTTTATACCATTCATAGTTTATGGTGAAACTATTGACATTTCGTATGCTAGTTTTAATCCGAATGTTTATGTTATATTTCAAACTTTTCTTCAGATGAATGTGCTAAAAAAGTATGTTCCGGGTTGGGGACCGGTAAAAGTAAGCCCTCCAGGTTGGGGACTGGTAAAAGTAAGCCCTCCAGGTTGGGGACTGGTTAAAGTAAGCCCTCCAGGTTAGGGACTGGTAAAAGTATGCCCTCCGGGTTGGTGTCCGGTTATTAGAGGCACTCCGGGTTGGTGTCCGGTTATTAGAGGCACTCCGGGTTGGTGTCCGGTTATTAGTAACCCCTAGGTCTTGGGATGAGGCCTAGACAAATAAATTAACGTTTAGCATTATGCATTCCAACATTATGAAAGTGGTTATTGATATTGCATGTGATTATTCGATTAGTAGAATATCCATGTGAACAAGTAAATGGCATTATTTCATTTTACTTTTGCCATACTATGTTGAAGTTCAATTTTAAAAGGCTTTTGTTTTAGTAATTCATTGCCTTAAATGTTTATGCTTATTTTGAATGTTCCGCTATATTGTTATCCTTACTGGGCATTTGAGCTCACCCCTTTTCTATGTTTTATTTTTCCCAGGTAGTGAAGAAGTAATTTATGAATGACTTGCAGGGATATTATGAGGGGTTAATAGTGTGGATATGAAGACTTTGTTGTTGTAGTAGTTTTTCACTTTGAAATGTAATGTAAAACTTTATGATTATATCTAGTGTTTCCAAGGCTACTAAACCAATCGGTCTTTCGGGATTTGATCTTTCTTGTGATCATGCCAATGTTACGAAGTAATGCACCGACTCTGGGTAGCTGGGGTCGGGGCGTTACACATGACATATGTGGGCATAGCCTGTGTTGGGGTGGTTAAAAAAAGACCCCTTTGGGTCCCTAAAATTACAAATGAATATACAACTAATAAATACAGAAGTTATCCCAAAATTGAAACACACAAATTATACCATAGTAGAAACACATGATATATAGTCAATATGGTTAGCTCACACATGTATAAGTTTAAGCGCAAAGAGAAGGATTTCACGTTGTAGTCCACAGATCTCCCAATCTCTATGAGACCAGAAGTGGTGATACACAACTAGAAAAACAGGTATTTGCGACGGGGCATTTGCGACGGGATCCCGTCGCAAATGGCTTGTTGCGACGGGGGCCCGTCGCAAATAGCCCGTTGCTGAAAACACCGTCGCAACTACACTTATTTGCGATGGGCCCGTCGCTAAAGCCTTTTTTTGTGACGGTCATTCTCCCCGTCGCAAATAGTATTCCGTATTTTTGTAAAAAACTTTTAAAATAGTTTTTGCGACAGGACCCGTCGCAAATACCTTTTCTGACGGTACCGTCGCAAAAACTATTAGAAAAAAATAAAAAACTATTAATAATACCAGTATTTGTGACAGGCATAGTATCCAATCGCAAATACTATTTTTTTTAAAAATAATAAACTATTAATAATACTAGTATTTGCGACGGGATACTATGCCCGTCGCAAATACTATAAAAAAAATAAAAAAAATAAATTATTAATAAATTATTTTAATTAATATAATAATAGAATTATAATTCAAAAATAAAAATAATAAATTATTAATAAATTATTTTAATTAATATGATAATAATAGAATTATAATTCCAAAATAAAAAATAATAGAATATTAATAAATAATTTAATTAATATAATAATATTAGAATTATAATTCATAAATAAAAAAATATTAATAAGTTATTTTAATTAATATAAAAATAATAGAATTATTTTACTTTCAAATATTAAAATAATTCAAGTATTACAAAAAATATAATTATATTATAATATTATAAAATTTTAATATATATATAAAATTTAATATTATAAAATATAAATAATATTATTATTCATATTAATATTGTGATTTAAAAATATTATATTATTAATATTTTATAATGAGACAGAAACTACGAATAGAAAAAAAAATATTTTGATTTCACAAATTTTATAACATAAATACAATCTCTAATATGAAGGAGGGGGGAGGTGGGGGATCTGCAGATGGTGGTGGAGGAAACTCCATCCCTAAAGCATGAGTGAGTCGGCGCATGTACTCCATCTTCTCCTGATGCTGCTGCTGCCACCGACTCGCCTGCTCCTCGTACAGCTGCTGCTGGCGTCGACACTCCTCCTCATGTTGCTGACGCATCTGCTCCTGCTCCTGTTAAAGACTCTCTATCTGTGCAGTCTGAGATCGCAACTGATCCTCATACTGTGTAGTAGAATAAGATACACGAGCTCCTCTCGAGCTGGACGCCGACATCGCAGCACTGCCATAATAATCTCTGGGAGTCAGTCGAGAGCCGATACCAACTACCCGGCCCTTCTCGAAGGCATACTGGGTGGCCTGCATCCATGCCGCTTCATCAAACTGACGGGCAGTGGTCTGATCTGATGACTCGGCCTGAATCTCAGGTCGGGCCTGTGACGCTGCGGCCTCATATGACTCCTATAGTTGCAATTTAAAATTAAAATTGTGAATATATTATATGCAGTTAATTTTTAAACTTGAAAACAAATAATACTAACCACGATGTGATGCTGACGATCACCTCTGAGCTCCCCAGTAGCAGGATCACTATACATCCTCCGATATACGTCGTACTCTGTAATATCGGGGTGCTCGACAGCCTATAAGAATATAAAATAAACTGTTAATATTTACAGTTATATAAAATATTTATAAATAATGTACGTACCAGATGCTGTCTATGAGTACTGAAAGAACGAATCCCACCTCGATGAGTCACCTCCTGTCTCCCCCGATTCTGCCTCCCCACAGATGATCTCCTATGAAAGGCACCACTCAACCAGTGCGCACATAATATATCCCATACATGGGATGAAATGTACTCTGGTCGGTGTGCTCTACATGACTCGTCAAAATCTGACACTCCTGCTTTCTTCATCGCAGCTTTTCTTAAATTCTGCAAAAACTGACAAAGGCGATCACGCATGGCCACCTCCCATGCCTCGTGGATGGCGTCATGCATGGTATCCTCGATCGGATACCATAAACCCTACAAATAAATCAAAATATCAAGTTAGAAATGAAATAATTTTCAAAATAAAAATTATTTATTTACGTACATACCAAACAATGGCCGAACATGGCCTGCTGCACATCAATGGGAATCTGCTCCCATGTGGTCCACGGCTGAGAGAAATAGTTGCTTAAAATAGTGCTGCCCTGTCCGACTGCTATATGCGGAAAACTGAAAAAATAATAAACATTTATTATGTGAATAGATTAATGAAATCTTAGTCAAATTCACAGGTTATCACACAGGTTATCACACCTTCGTCTGCATGGATCAAAGCCAAGACGTGGACGTCGCTCGGGGACGGGGTCAGGAATCATCAATCGTGCAAGACCGCGCCCCCTCCGCGTACTCCCTGGAGCACCTGCAGGCTGAGGGTCATCTGTCAGCAACTCATCCGCATCGAAAGTCAGGTCAGCATCCGCCAACTCACGATATTTGGCGTCATCCATCTGAAACAGAAAATATTAATGTTAGCAAATAATTGATAATTACTATTATATATACATATATACATATTATGATTGTATATAAATACCATGGAATGCTATCAGTGTTCATCTTCATCATCATCTTCATATATGTCAATGACATCTTCATATTCCTCCTCAACATCATCGATATCCATTTGAGTTACAGTTTCTTCATCTCTTACCATTTCAAATTCATATGTGACATCATTAACATCATCGTCATCACCGACTCTTAAATGTGGGGTGTCGTCATCGATACTCATGTCTCTTTGTAAAAAAGATTGATTTTGAGTACTCTTGAAAAACATCAATTCTTTGCACATCAGTGAAAGCACATTCACTTTGACTAAACTGATTGTCTCGAATTTTGATTTTTATTACACTCCACCAATCAGTCAATTCTCTTGATGTTGCACCGTACATCGCGTAATAAACATGATATGCCTGTTGAGCCAATAAGAATGGTTCATTTACTGCGAGAACACTTTTACATTTAATATCGATGATTCCATGAGTCGGATGAACACGCACGCCTCTCTCTGTATCCACCCACCGACATTTGAACATGGTTATGTAATGTTGTCCAAGATAACAGAGTTCAATGATTTCATCAAGTATGCCATAAAAGTCAACTTCATTTTCTCGATGATGAGATCCTCTTAAGCTAACTCCACTGTTGATTGTTTTTTTCGATTCCCCATATGCATGTGTGTGGAATCGAAATCCATTCACCACATATGCATTATAAGTTTTAACAAGTTTGGAAGGTGGGTTACTCAATACACACAGTCGTTTTTCAATTTTATCAGCATGTCGAGACACCTGAAAATTTGTGAAATAATTATCAATATAGTAAACTATACATTGAATGAGTTGCTAAAAGATAAAGAATTTATGTTACCAGTTTTTGAAACCACTGAGAGAAATTTTTCAGCCGACGTTCTTTGAGAGTAGCTGCTGTAATTTGTGGAATTTGTTTCTTGATATGATTATCATACAACCTATAAAAACCAATGTTATTTACTGTAACATAAATGATAGAATAAGTGATATAAACACTTACAGTACAACTGATGTCATCTCTTCACAGTTGAGCAGAACATACGTATGAGCTCTCTGATGTTCATCATCTGAAAGCCAGCATTCATAAACTCCACCAAAACCAAGCTCTGACTGGTTGAAATCAGATAATTGATTGTCAATTTCATCAATATTCCTCTCGTTCCGTCCCATTCGGTTTAGTTTTGAAGGATACTCAGATTCTAAATAATGGGAGCAGAAAAAAGATATTTCCTCTTGCAAATAAGCTTCTGCAATAGATCCTTGAACAGATGCTTTGTTACGTAATTTTCTTGTCAATTTTTGCATGCATCTTTCAAATGGGTACATCCATTGAAACTGTACCAGACCTCCACATTTGGTTTCATATGGCAAATGTAACATCAAATGTTCCATTGAGTCGAAGAAAGACGGCGGAAATATTTTTTCCAATTTACATATAATTACAACAACATATTTTTCAAGTTTTCCTAGAGAATCATAATCTGCCGTTGCCGCACAAATTTCCCGAAAAAAAGAGACATGTCAGTTATGGAATCCCAAGTCACAGAATTCAACAGACCTCTTATCCAAATGGGTAGAAGTCTCTCCATTATAACATGACAATCATGACTTTTTAATCCAGTAATATGACCATTCTTTACACATCTACCCAAATTGGAAGCACAGCCATCTGGAAGTCTCAAATCTGCAATCCACTGACAAAATAATAAACGGTTTTCTTTAGACAATGTATAAGCTGCTTTTGGTTTCAGTAACCTTTCTGTTCTGACATTCTCAAAGAGTTCAAATTCTAGACGCCTGCAAATTTGGGAAAGATCTAAACGTGCATTTACATTGTCTTTGCTCTTTCCTGGCGTATCCAAAACTGTATGAAACAAATTATCAAAACAGTTCTTCTCAATATGCATGACATCCAACATGTGGCGGACCAACAAATCAGACCAATATGACAAATCCCATAATATGCTACGTTTAATCCAATTGTGTTCTTTCCCAAATCCAGAAATTTTCTGTTGGTTTATTGTGGGACCAAAAGTGATGGGAGGTAATGAAAATACAACTGATTTTAACTCCGCACCTAATAGAATTTTTTGAGGTCCATCCATTTCAACTGTTCCATTTCTGAAATGAGATCTGTTTCTGCGAAAAGGATGATCAGCTGGAAGAAATCTACGATGAGAGTCAAAATAACAAGGTTTCTTTCCATGAACGAGCATAAATGCTTTGTTCTCTCCCATACAATAAGGACATGATTTCTGACCATGTGTACTCCAGCCAGATAACATCCCATAAGCCGGGAAGTCACTTATTGTCCACATCAATGCTTCTCTCAGTATGAAATTCTGTTTCGTTGCAACATCATATGTACTAACACCAGTACTCCACAATAAATTTAATTCATCAATCAATGGCTTCAAATAAACATCAATATTTTTCTTCGGATGTCCTGGAATTAGTAAAGTCAAAATGATATATTGCTCCTTCATCAACATCCATGGAGGTAAATTGTACGGAGTTAAAAAAACAGGCCAACATGAATATTGACTACCATAACATACAAACGGACAGAAACCATCAGTGGCAATTATTGGTAATTATTGGCAATTATTGGTAATTATTGGTAATTATTGGTAATTATTGGCAATTATTGGTAATTAATGGAAATTATTGGTAATTATTGGAAAGTATTGTTAATTATTACTAAATATTGGTAATTATTGGTAATTATTACTAATTATTGTTAATTATTACTAATTATTGTGAATTATTACTAATTATTAGTAATTATTGGTAATTATTGGTAATTATTGGTAATTATTGGTAATTATTGGTAATTATTGGTAATTAATACTAATTATTGGTAATTAATAATAATTATTACTAATTATTGGTAATTATTACTAATTATTGGTAATTATTACTAATTATTCCTAATTAATACTAATTATTCCTAATTAATACTAATTATTCCTAATTAATACTAATTATTCCTAATTATTACTAATTATTACTAATTAATACTAATTATTCCTAATTATTACTAATTATTACTAATTATTACTAATTATTAGTAATTATTGGTTATTATTACTAATTATTACTAATTATTGCTAATTATTACTAATTATTAGTAATTATTTCTAATTATTACTAATTATTGCTAATTATTACTAATTATTGCTAATTATTACTAATTATAGCTAATTATTACTAATTATTGCTAATTATTACTAATTATTGCTAATTATTGCTAATTATTGCTAATTATTGCTAATTATTGCTAATTATTGGTAATTATTGGCAATTATTGGTAATTATTGGCAATTATTGGTAATTATTGGCAATTATTGGTAATTATTGGTAAGTATTGTTAATTATTACTAAATATTGGTAATTATTGGTAATTATTACTAATTATTGTTAATTATTACTAATTATTACTAATTATTACTAATTATTGCTAATTATTGGTAATTATTGCTAATTATTGGTAATTATTGGTAATTATTGGCAATTAATACTAATTATTGGTAATTAATACTAATTATTGGTAATTAATACTAATTATTGGTAATTAATACTAATTATTGGTAATTAATAATAATTATTCCTAATTATTGGTACATATTACTAATTATTCCTAATTATTACTAATTATTCCTAATTATTGGTAATTATTACTAATTATTACTAATTATTGGTAATTATTACTAATTATTGGTAATTATTGGTAATTATTCCTAATTTTTGCTAATTATTACTAATTATTGCTAATTATTGCTAATTATTGCTAATTATTGGTTATTATTGCTAATTATTGGTAATTATTGCTAATTATTGGTAATTATTCCTAATTATTGCTAATTATTACTAATTATTGCTAATTATTACCAGTTATTGCTAATTATTACTAATTATTGCTAATTATTGCTAATTATTACTAATTATTGCTAATTATTACTAATTATTGCTAATTATTACTAATTATTGGCAGTTATTGCTAATTATTGGCAGTTAGTGCTAATTATTGGCAGTTATTGATAATTATTGGCAGTTACTGCTAATTATTGGCAGTTATTGGTAATTATTAGCAGTTATTGGTAATTATTAGCAGTTATTGGTATTTATTGGCAGTTATTGTTAATTATTGCTAATTATTGGTAATTATTGCTAATTATTGTTAATTATTGATAATTATTGTTAATTATTGGTAATTATTGGTAATTATTGGTAATTAATACTAATTATTGGTAATTAATACTAATTATTGGTAATTAATACTAATTATTGGTAATTAATACTAATTATTGGTAATTAATACTAATTACTGGTAATTAATACTAATTAGTGGTAATTAATACTAATTAATGGTAATTAATACTAATTATTGGTAATTATTACTAATTATTGGTAATTATTACTAATTATTGGTAATTATTACTAATTATTGGTAATTAATACTAATTATTGGTAATTATTACTAATTATTGGTAATTATTGCTAATTTTTGGTAATTATTACTAATTATTGGTAATTATTACTAATTATTGGTAATTATTACTAATTATTAGTAATTATTACTAATTATTGGTAATTATTACTAATTATTGGTAATTTTTCCTAATTTTTCCTAATTTTTGGTATTTATTACTAATTATTGCTTATTATTGCTAATTATTTCTAATTATTGTTAATTATTGCTAATTATTGGTAATTATTGGTAATTATTGGTAATTATTGGTAATTATTGGTAATTATTGGTAATTATTGGTAATTATTGGTAATTATTGGTAATTATTGGTAATTATTGGTAATTATTGGTAATTATTGGTAATTATTGGTAATTATTCCTAATTATTCCTAATTATTTCTAATTATTCCTAATTATTCCTAATTATTACTAATTATTCCTAATTATTCCTAATTATTCCTAATTATTACTAATTATTACTAATTATTCCTAATTATTCCTAATTAGTACTAATTATTACTAATTATTATTAATTATTCCTAATTATTCCTAATTATTACTAATTATTCCTAATTATTACTAATTATTCCTAATTATTACTAATTATTATTAATTATTGGTAATTATTGGTAATTATTACTAATTATTGTTAATTATTGGTAATTATACCAAATTATTGATAATTATTACTAATTATTGGTAATTATTACTACTTATTGGTAATTATTACTAATTATTGGTAATTATTACTAATTATTGATAATTATTACTAATTATTACTAATTATTGGTAATTATTACTAATTATTACTAATTATTCTTAATTATTGATAATTATTGATAATTGTTCCTAATTATTAGTAATTAAATGAATAATTATCAATAATTAGAAATAATTACCAATAATTACAAATAATAACATTATTAATATATTTTATTATTAATATTAAAATAATATAATTTTCTAATTTATATACAATTCTCCTTTCATCTGTGTGTTTTCTATCTCCACATACAAATAATACATGTGAAGACAGCAAACACACAGATGAAAAAAGAATTGTATATATATAAAAAATTATTTTATTTTAATATCAATAATAAAATAAACTAATAATGTAATAATGTTATTATTCGTAATTATTGGTATTTATTACTAATTATTGATATTTATTCTTAATTATTAAAAATTATTACTAATTTTTCCTAATTACCATTAACTATAAACAATACTAATAATTTAAATTTATTAAGTAATAAAACAATGTAAACATAATTAAATTACAACTAATTAAGAATAATTGAAACTAATAAAAAATTAAAAATAAATAAAAAATTAAAATGAACATAAATACCTTGAAAATTGATCTGCTCTAATCGTTTTTCAAAAAATTAATATCAGCTCTGGAGAAAAAAATTAAACTGGAGAATAACTGAACTATAGAAATATAATTTTGAGAGAAGGAGAAGATAAGGAATGAGAATTAAATGAAAAAAACGGATGGGGGTATTTATAGGTTAGATTATTTGCGACGGGCCCATTTGCGACGGGTATCCCGTTGCAAATAGTATTATTTGCGACGGTGCCCGTCGCAAATACCTTAGCCAACATTTATTACGGTCAACGGGTATATAGTTATTTGCGACGGGACCCGTCGCAAATAACCACCTGCCGACATACTATTTGCGACAGGGGAATATTCCCGTCGCAAATACCTTTTACCGCCGCCGGTTATTTGCGACGGGAATATTCCCCCGTCGCAAATAAGTTTCCCGTGATTTGGCGCGCATACCACGCCAGTCCTTTTGCGACGGGGAAAGCTGTCCCGTCGCAAAAGGCTACTTATTTGCGACGGGCAAATAACCCCGTCGCAAATAAGTTTTTCACGAGACTATTTGCGACAGGATTTATTCCCGTCGCAAATAACCCATCGCAAATGCCCTTTTTCCCGTAGTGATAGCACATGGAGAATCGATGGTTCATAGATAAAACTATTCTCCAGGGGAATCGATGGAGCATGGAGATTCAATGGCATACAAAGCATCGATGGTGCCCAGAGCGGCGATGGGGACCGAGACGTTAAATATGCACGAAGAGTAGACGGTGCATGGAGTGTTGATGGAGCAGGGAGCGTTGATGGTTCATAGAGTGTAAATGGTACATAGAGCATCAATGGGTCATAAATCCTCCATTTTACATAGTCACCGAGATTAAATTTTCATGTCCAGATGCAGGATACCACTCACTTCACGGATTCCCTGAGAGAAAATACTCCTCAATCCATTAGTTCATATACCAGCTTCTAAAAAATTTCACTTATATTTTCTCAAAAGTACCTTCTTTTTTAAAGGGTCCCAATACTTAAAACGACTCGTCAAACAGATTTATGGTTTCAATGATATAGGAAATTTAGTAAAAAGGTTCGGGTCTACTCCAGTCAGACCTGACCTGGCCGGACTAACCAGACCAGAGCTTATTCAAATAACCTAGAACGATAAGATTCTTCATGCCCTACCCAAACTATTCTGGCCCGATGGGCCATCGGAGAAGAGTAGTGCTCCAACCCTTCTCAGATTGCATAGGTCCATTCTAATATGCATGACATTTCCTGCCGTGTATTCATCCCTATGATCCACATTATCACCCGACCGTGTGGCAAACTAGATCCATTTGGAAATGAAGTCAGTCTACGTGTTCTACTAAAGCTATTTCCGTAAATCGTACCTTGTTGTTGCCACTGTGGGTTCCTCCTACCCTGTTTCCCTGATGCGTTGTGTCTTTTTAGTCGTTGGTGTGGACCCTGATAGCCACCCAAGACCTCTACTTCTATGTGCCTAACATGTTATACCTATGGTTCCTGTGCGGTCAGGCTGCCACTACATACTCATATGCTCACTACCATAGTGACTTATTTCCTCCACCTCACCTACATGTGCTCACCAAGACGTTCCACCAGCCATGTCTATGCGCCACCTCCAGTAGACATGGTTTCACTGGTCACCAACATTTCATTGGTTCTCCATTTTTCAAAACAAATCAATATCTGCAATCATCAGGTTGAGACATTAGCTCCTTTAGGATTGATCGAACATTCCATCTCTCCAGGGGGTCCGACCATGCTCAAAACCTACCCCAAAAAACAATCTAGTGTTCCAATGATGAAGAACGTTTAGAATTAAGGGATAAATGCCCATAAAAAATTATTAATGTCATTGTCCAAGAATTTATGGAAAATGATCTAAATCTATGGACTTTGGTTTAGAGACATATTTGATCTAATCAAACATACCCATAACAAATTCCCTACCGCAACATATGGTGGATCTCTAGGATAATCTGTTTGTGGATTAGTCCACGTACATCATAGTAATCCAAAATGGAAAAAAGAGGAATTGCAAAAGAAATCAACATCCTAGCATGAGGTAGGACTCGTCATTGATGATGAATGGGGTTATTTGTTTTCATCGATCCTCGATCTACTTGCATTCATTATATTTCTTCAGAGAGGTTTTTGTCCCATTTACTTAAAGGAATTTTTAGGGTTAAAGAAATAACTATGGATTCCTAAAAATAATCCTTAAATAAAAGAAACCAATTCAATTTCAAATAAAATAATTTTGTTAAAATATTTACATGCCGGTTACGTCAAATTTTTAAATTTCACAGTCGACCCATGCTTGTCGATGTTAGGCCTTGTCTATGTTAAATCCACTTCTCTAAACACAATTTTACCCTCAGATTTATGACAAGGGAACCCATTTATTTTTTTTCTTATTTAAATATGAAACCACCTAATGACATTATTAAAAACCTAAAAAAATTTTCCTTATTATTTTGGGGTCACTGGGGCTCGAAATCTCACTCTGCCTAAAAATCTAGTCTCAGATTTTTTCCAATGAATTTATAAAAAAACTAGGGAAAATATGAGGGATTAAATTCTCCACACTATAGGGATTTAAATCCATACAATCCAATATAAGGTAAAATCCATAAAAATATGAGCGTACTGAGCACGAATCTAAGACTCCCACTCCTTTGTTCTCTCCTATAGATTCCCTTACTGCTATTGAATGAAAACCAATGGAATTACCCACCCACAAAGGATCATATCTTTTCGATCCTTGATATCCACTGGGAATTCCACATAATTGAAACCCTCATGAATTTCCATCTCATCCCAGTTCATGACGTACATTAGATCATGGAAGTTCCACCTCATCTCTGACACATTGAGGACATCATGCATCTAGTGTAACTACGGGGTGTAGTTCTAGAGTTACACCACATATCCACCACTAATTTGAATTTAAAAGGGATAATATATCTCATATATAACATGCCTCCTGGGATAAATGTCTACAATCCCCATCGAGGTGATACCCGAACTAACACGTGGTCTCGCTCATTGAACTCTGAAGGCCTATACTTCTTATCATCATAAGAGTTATACCGTCTCCATGTTTCTTTCATAAGATATGGGAGGACCGTAACCTTTTATGTTTTTTCCTACACATTCTCTAGCCCCATGAGTACTGACTCTCATGGGTATGTCCAGCAAACTGACTACCTCTAAGGATTTTCATACAAGGCCTCAAATGCTACCTTACCGATGGGGGAGTGGTAACTGTTGTTGTACACAAAATCCACCAGAGGTAGTTGATCTTCCAAACTATGGTCAAAGTTCATTATGTAATCATTTATTATGTCCAAAATAATCAGGATGCTACCTTATGCCTGGCCATCCGTTTGTGAATGAAATGATGTCCACAATAGAAGCTGCGTCCCAAACTCCTCCTTCAATCCCTTTCACAACTAGGATATAATTAGAGAATCATGATCTGATACTATCATCGATTGGACTCTGTGGAGTAAAACTATCTTTTACATGTAGAGGTTTCCAAATCTCTCTACTGATACCTAATCAAATATTGGTCGGAAGTGGGCCGACTTGGTGAGTTAATCAATAGTCACCTAAATGGTATCATGTCCCATAGAGGTGTGTGGTTAACCCATCATGAATCCTATTGATATCACATCCCACTTCCACTCTTTAACCTCATGTGGTTGGTTCAAGCCCAAGGGAACCTGGTGCTTTACCATAACTTCTTGACATGTGAGTCTCTGAGAAATGAACTATACCACTACCTTTTTCATCCTAAATAACCAAACATGATGTAAGAAGACCTGATACATTATTGCCACTCTTGGATGTACCAATAAAGGGTATGTTTGGAACAACCTCAGTACCTACTCCTGAAACGTCACTAGAACTACTCGATGCCCAATAAAGATAAGGAAATGTTCCACACCATTCAAATAACTATCAGGGGAATGCCATGTGGTCATCAGAGCATGTATAGTCTCAAAATCAGTGCCTCTGAGCTGTGCCTGCCTTATTCATTGTAGGAGTGATAGGGGCTCCCATCTACTGGAGGTATGCTGCTCTCTCTATATCCAAAAAGGATATCAGTTATGCATCCAACTACTCTGACTCCTCATTCATAAATTGCTTACTATATCACCATCTAAGAGTGTCTTCCACCATGTTACCCTTCCTAGAAGTATAGAAAATCACAAAGTGAATGTCCTTGAGGAACTGTATCCATAATATCTATCTCATATTCTGATATTTTTAAATGAATATATATATGAGAATCTTGTGGTTAGATTATATGATAAACATCTCAAACATCATGTAGTGTCTTTAATTATTCAATTTGAATAGTACTACTTCAAGCTTGAGATCATGGTCCGCATAGTTCTTTACCATGCTACCTCAAATTGAGTGAACAATTGGCAGTTACTTCATTCCCCTACATTAGGACACAACAAATCCCCACCCCTAATTCATCGCAGAACACTACGTACTCAACACCCTCCTCCAATAATCTCATGATGGGGGCACTCTTCAATCTTTACCACATCTCTTAAAAGCATCACAATCACTGATCTTTCCACTCAAATGGATTACCCTTTAATTTAAAGCCCATGAATGGTTCTTATTCTCTACAAAAGTTGAATACAAACCTATGATGTACCCATCCAAGCCCAGAAAACTACGTACCTCGATAACATTTCATGGTGGCTCCCAAGCAAGCATTGCTTCAATCATTGCTAGATATAATGAAAGTCCATCCTTTTAAATGATGTGTCCTAGAATTTGGAACTCCAAGATCTAGAACTAAATCATAGATATCTTCACATAATGTTGGTTCTCTCAATGTGTGTCCAGGACCATCGTCAAGTGTATTGCCTGCTATGCATTGGATTTCAAGTACACCATGATATCAGCAATGAAGACTCTGATGAACCTGTGATTGTGAGGCTACAAGATCCTATTCATATGTCCCATGAACATTGTTGGGATATTCTTTACACCAAATGGAATCATTACACACTCTTAGTGGCCCTACCGACATCTGAAGTATGTATTTGGGATGTCCTCATTTTATACATGAAGCTGGTGATAGCTAAATCTACGGTCTATATTCAAGAACCATGTCTCTCCCTTCAACTGATAGAAGAGTTCATCAATCCATGGTAACAGCTACTTATTCTTCATGTTTGCCTAGTTCAGGCACCATATTTCCAAACACAATATCAAAATTCCATCTTCCTTAATGGAAAAACAATTCCAGTCCCCCATGGTGAAAAAATTGGTCTCACAAAACCCTTCTTCAACAAGTCCTCCAACTGTAAGCTCATCTCACGAAGCTATGTGGGTTGCTTCTGATATGAAGGTGTAGTTATAAATTTTATCCTATTGTATAGATCAAATAATAATTAAAACATTATGAAAGGAGGTAATCCTGGAATATCTTCTGGAAATACATACATATACACAACCACCGCTATAGGAAATGGATGACACTTCTCATGCACTTCCCAGAGGGTCAAGATAGCCAAATGGTGTCTGATTGGTTTCACCCTCCTTTGTGTGAGTCCATCCTGCATTTCATGGGTTTCCTTTTCAGTGAAAAAAGAATACATAGTCCATTTTCACTAACACACACCACATTGTGCCTAAAATGGTAAATCTGGGCATGAACTCTTGATAACTAGTCCATATTGAGAATGACTTTATAAGGCCTCGTTGTTTCCACCATGAAATACCAACAAGAACTGTCACCCCCTACTGTAATGGAAAATTGGCTGCACCAAAGTGTGATTGTCAAATATCCCTAGTAGGAGTCTCTAAGCATAGGGATCGAATCAATGGTCCACTTGAAGAACAATTCCCTGAGCAAGGGTCATTGTGATAAATGTTTGAGTAGAACATGTGTCTATCAAAACTGTAACTAGGGTGGAAAATAATGATATTGTACTTATATTTATCCTCGAAACCTTAGCTTCATAAGCCTTTATCACTTGAATATGGACTCTTCCCCATCCACTTCCTCACTCATCCTGTGGTGGTCCACCTCTGGGGAGTGCTAGAATTACTTCAAACAACTTCCAACCTCCTACGACCTTTATAGTTCCTATTACATGTCTTTCAACTGTAGGTCCACCCTATTACTATCTTATCCTCTAACTAAATGTTCCATAGACCATATCCTGATTAGATGTACGACGGTTCAAAAAATATCTATCATGATTTCCTCAAACGCCATATGAGTATCACAACCTATCTGTTGTGTGAATCACACTGCCCTGGGAGCCTTGCACCACTGAACCGATGTCCTAGGTTCATCCCTCGAACTATTTTATCTTCTTGGATCTATACGTCAACTATCAGTTACCTGTTGCTAAATATTCAACTACATTATGCCTAGTGGTAGCTCCCACTACTGGTGGATGAGCTTCCAGAAACCTCTCTACTTGTATATCCATGGAATAGCAAGAAAGATATGTAAACCTAACCTAGTACCCGACTATTGTCTGACTATCCTAGTTCATATGTAGTAGAACCTATATACACATGGATAAAGACATCACTACAATGGACTACTCCCTGAAGAGACTCTCAATGTTTCTCTAAGGGAGGGTTTTTATTCATGTGTATGGATCACTATACTCCCCCATCTTCCCTCAATCCCTGATGAAGACTCACAAATAGGAATACCATCTAATCGAGAGTTGTCCTAACTAGGAAGAAAATTAACGTAACTTCCTCCACCCAATCCACAACTGCCTAGGGGTCCGGCTTAAACCATAACATGGTAGGTCACTTCATTTGGAGGTCATGAAACTCACTCAACTTGTGTGAATCATATAATAGTGACATTGAAAGTAAATTCTACTCTATGGGTGGTTGTATCACTATTACACCACATAGAGGTGTTATCTCTGGTACCTTACCTTATAACGATGCCTCATCACTAGACGAATCATCCTCATTATCAAATATTGGAATCCTGTCTCGCTATCTACATGGAGGAATCATAAAATAGATTATGACATAACATAATCAATAGAGTATATTTTTTGAGCTGAATCTAACAGTATACATACATAAGAATACACTCAATACAATATTATGCATGTACCATTTCTTCTCCATATAACTATTATTTTCATGTAGTGAGTCACAAAGAAGAGTTCATAGCGCGAGTGTATGGATAAGTCAGCCACTACACCAACATTAAATTCCAAGGTATAAAAGATGAACTAGAAATAGTGGAAACTATTTCCAAAAACCAATCTCATGGACTATTGGTTCATTAGGGAGAATCGACTTGCTCCGATACCACCCTGTCATGACCAGTCCTAGAGGGTCCTATGTCATGACTACCCTAATCCCACCTACAATAGTCCAATGTATGATGACTATCATAGAGTAGGAATATCAAAACAATGGGATGCATTTTCCTATGTTCCTCTACACAGAAAATGTAACATCCCAGGTAAATAAAGACGAAAGAATTTTCATATTTATTATTATTTACGAATTAAATATTAATTTTAATTAAAAGGGGTTGCTACGTTTGATAGAGTACTTGATACGCAACAATTAGTTTCTTTGAAAACTTACGTTGCACACTAGTAATATAATAATATTATTTTAAATGGTAGTTAACACATAACTGTTGTATTGGCGGGAATGAATAGAAATAACTAAAATATGATTATATATGTTTGTTAAATGTTTATACATTTATCTAATAAAGGATAATGGCTTAAAATACAGAAAGAATTCAATTTTAGGCATTTATACCCTAATTTTTCACTAAAGGTTCATTTATCACCTTTTGATGGCGAACCCTCATTAAATATAGATTTGGTCACTATTATACATTCTTTTGGACAAAATAAAATCCTTCTTTATAATTGGGACATCAAAATTTACTTTGTGTATGTTTTTGTTATTTTTCCGATAAAATTCATTTTTTATGAATAAGTGAAAAATGTTGTATTCTAATTCAAAACCTCTTTTTAATCTAATTCATTTATATGAATAGATTATAATTTGAATTGGTTTAAAAGTGAAATTAGAAAATATTTTTACCATTAAATACAATAGTGGTCGTTGGAATTAATTTCACTTTGAAATCGGATTTAAACTAGTGGCAATCTTTTGATACTTATTGTTTCACAAAAACACGCTATTTGTCATGAAAGTGGGAATTAATTATTAAAATAATTAATTTGACTTATATGTTTTGAATTTTTTAAAATAGACTTCATTTTTGAATACAGAATATCAAATATAGCTTAGGGTGAATTTTTGGTAATTTTCTGAAAAACTTCAATTTTTGATTAATAGTGAAACCACTAAGTGGTAATCAAGCAAACTGGTTTTCCAGTTAAATGAATTTTTACCACTAATGTGTATTGAATTTTGAAAATCCGACATACATGGTTTTAATTAGTATGTAAAATGTGGTTCAATGGGATGAAAATAATTTTTTGGTGAATTGTAACTTTTTTTCATTAATCGCGATTAGAGGTAATTAGTGTCGTTTAAGGTAAAAATAATATTTTAATAATATTAGATGACCTATACACATGTCCTACCCTCATTGGATATGTCATGGACGGCCAAGACAAGCCATGGGTCAACTTGGGGACCCCATGGAGCCACTTTGGTTGGAAAATGACAGAAATACCTTTTATTTAATGTTAATGTAAAAAATGGCACAAACATGACATGTTTTACTAAAAAAAAAATTAATTGGGGTTATACAAGTCATATTTTTGATTATAAATAGTCATTGTAAATATAAAAAGATTTCATACATCATAGTATTTTTTTTATAATTTTTAGACATTAAATAAATTAAATTATTTATGACATAATAATGATGCACCGATGACATCATTATTTGACGATTAAAATAAAATAGAAAGATAATGTAAAATCTATGAACTACACATGTCCAAAACTTATTGGATGGGTGGATTTCAAACCCTTATAAACTTATCCACGAATTATATCAATGTGGGACCTTTTAAAACCGAAACACATTTTCAAATAAAATAATAGTTTCATGGTTTCCAAAAGTGCCCCTCCTCTCCTCTTATAAAAGGCCCCCACCTCTACCTCATTTCACACACTCCTCAAGCCTTTGGCTCGGCCAAACCCTGCCCATTTACTCTCTCCACATCCCTATCCTCATCCTAGATGATTAACTTTGGGAATAATCCTTTCAATGGAATCCTTTAGGCTCAAATCAAATGGAGTTACACTTTTAAAGGTAATTCTTTCTCTCATGTTCATTTGTTTTATTTTGCTTCTCCAACCCCCTAAACTCTTTTTATTTACTTATTTTGTAACAATACCAGTATCTTCAATATACTAGTATGTTGTTATAAGATTTATTCGAGCTACTCTCTCACACAACTACATCAAATGGTTAAAGAACATAAGGTTTCCGTGGATGGTGAAATTTTGCGTCCCGAAACGATGATTGTTCAATACATATCTAACACCTTCAAAGGTGGCCATTATGATGTCACTATTTTTATATATGATATATAGTATGTTAATTCTTTCCTTAAGCTTCTGTATTTTTCATTTATGGCATACCACTATTGTTTCCATTATGGGTAAACACGATATCTTCATTTTAGGAAGTGCGGACTACTGCCCCCTAAAAGTGATTTGGTTCGTCAATACCATATGTGGGATGTGTAAAGGATAAAGTTAATGATATTATATATTTTATTATACTAGAATTATAATATACTCTTATATCATTATGATTCCATTCCATAAAATACGAAATAGAAATGGAAGTAGCATTCATGCGTACGTACGACTTACCGTCTCCATGAACGGTGCATTTCATTTCTTACCTCTGAATGTGATGAAATATTATAAATACATGTATATGATGAATATATATGATATATATGTTATCCAAATCATTAATATCATTCTGGATATAACGAACCTTTGACCAAATTAACAACTTGTAAGTGTCAGAAGTCTATTTTTGACTTAAGAACCAAATACCGAAAAAATGAATATTATTGTCTTAAATGATTACATGATGTTCATAACATGGTATAAAATGAATAATGAACTTGAAAAATGTTCTTAATCAAGTAGAGATTAACTCAAGTTTATTATTCAGGATATTAAAGAACGGTCGGGTCAAGTCGGATACGAGGTAAGGGACTTTCATCTCAATCTCCTTTCATTGAGGCATATTTCGTTTTATACACAACTTTATTTTATACGGTGTATAAACCCCTTTGCCTTTTACTTTTATACAAAAGGAATCTTTTTCTACGAAGCGATTTACTAAAATACAAAAAGGAATGTTTTTTAACGTACGCGGTGACAACGACCTTTTCCGCCGCCATGAGTATTATTTGGTCTTTGGCTTCCTCAACAAGCCATAATGTTTTTAAAATAAAATAAATACCATATACTCTATTATGTATTTTGGTATTGAAAATGGTTTTGATAAAGGATTCTATTATGATATATTGTGATTGAAATGTGGAAATGTTATCATTCCTTTATATTGGTTTTATGTTTTATGATTTTATGTTGGTACTTAGACAATTGACGGGTGGTTACGTGATAAACCATATGACGGGTGGTGTCGTGAATACCAGGATGGGTGGTTACATTATAAACTCCAATGCATTGGGTATGGAAGTCAGCCGTATGGCTATTCCATTAAGTATGTATGGAAATTGGCCATATGGCTATTCTATTAAGAGATATGTGAGGAAGTCAATCGTATGGTTATTCCACATAAGTATGTTTATGTCCCAAGTTACCTTTATATATGCTATGTGTTCTTTATATGGGTTTTATGGTAATCCTTTGGTTACAAAAAGGTATGTAATGATACATTATTCAGTGAAGAGTTTTTACTATTTCATGATGGTGAAGGTATTACTTTGATAGAGTATACATGGTTTACTTGATGTTTGAAAAAGTAATAGTTTTCATTCTTTGTGTATCCCTTACTGAGCTTTTTATGCTCCCCCCAAGTCTTTCTAAATGTTTTTCACAGGACATAAAGTGGAATAAGGTCAAGGATGGGATCAAGTGAATGCCACACTATATAAACATGGAACTAGACATGTTTCTTTTTAAGAGTTTTTTTATTATGGAAACTTAGTAGAAGTGTCTACTTTGTAATCTTTTGAGATATAATAGTTATGTCCTAATTCTCTAAAACTCTAAACCTGAAAAGATCCTCAATGTGAATTATTCATTTAATTAAATATTAAGTAAGGTTTAAGGCCGGGGCCTTATAGTTGGTATCAAAGGGAGGTTTAGACAACTTTATGAGTTGGAAAATTGTTAAGTTATAAGGTAAGTTATGATATGATTGAAATGATATAGCATTTACATATTTCCACATTGCTTCGCCTAAGATATTTCTGTGTTCAGAATGGTTTTCCGCAGAGGAAACAAAGTAGCTATGTTGGGACGACATCAGGTGGAAGACAACATTCCAAATCAGCAACCTGAGATGGTCGGAATCGGAACTAAACAGTTTGTTGTAGTGATGGAACAGTTGACTCAGGCTATAAATGGGGGTGGTATCCATGCACAAGATCAGCCATATCAACCACAGAGGAACATGTCAGTGGTGGAACATTTCATGAGGCAACATCCCCCATCATTCAGAGGATCATCTGACCCTATGCAAGCTGAAGGGTGGATTAAAGCACTGGAGAAGATTTTTGATGTCGTTGGGTGTTCAGAACAACAAATGGTTAGTCTTGCTGTTTACCATTTTGAAGGTGAAGCTGATCAGTGGTGGTCAACGGTGAAAAATATCAAGGATAGTGATGAGATTGAGGATCTTCACTGGGAAGAATTCAAAGGAATGTTTCTTGAGAAATATTTTCCTAAGGTGGTTCGTCTTAGGATGGAAAAACAGTTCCTAGAATTGAGGCAGGATGATGATTTAGTGGATGCTTATAAAGCAAAGTTCACTCGATTGGCAAGGTATGCTCCGAACATCATACGAGATCTTGATAGTAAAATAAACCATTTTTACTTAGGTTTGAAGCCAAAGTATCGATGGGATTTAGCTTCTCGTGAGTTCAAATGTTATGAAAAACTTGTTCGATGTGCGGAGAAGGTGGAAATGGAGTTTGCCGATGATCATGTGTTCTATGACAAACAATAGAATAAGAGGTCTAGTTGGAAGGCAAAGGGGAGGAATTCATCAAAGAAGCAATGAGGTAAGAAAACCAAATATCCATCCTGTGAGAAGTATGGTAAAATGCATCCTGGAGAATGATTATCCAAGTCTGGTAAGTGCTTTCGGTGTGGTAAGTCTGGTCATATTGCTCGTAACTGTAAGGAAGATGACAAAGAAGGCAATGAAAAGCCAATGGTAAGATGTTTTAAGTGTAATGAAATTGGTCATTATGCAAACGAGTGTCCAATGAAAAACTCAACTGGGGGAATGTTGCCAGACTACAAGCAGAAAGGGGTGGTGAAATCCTTTGCAACAACTTCAGCAGATGTTGGTCCATCGAATGAAGTGGTATCAGGTACACTGTTTGTTTGTTCATATTATGCCAATGTGTTGTTTGATTCAGGGTCTACACACTCTTTCATTTCAAAGAAGTTTTCTAGTAAATTAGAAAATCCATCTCAAGATATGAACCCTGAACTTATGGTAAAAACACCCGGAGGGAACGTTGAGACAAAAAGTAATTTTAAGAAGCTTTATATCCTTGTGTGTGGAATGAATCTACCAGCAAACCTTATTGTTTTGCCTCTAGTAGAGTTTGATGTTATTTTGGGCTTGGATTGGCTTTCTGTTTATCAAGCAAAGATTAACTGCAGAGCTAAAATGGTTTCTTTTCATAAACATTTTCAGTTTGTGTACAAGAATGAACCCTTGATTTTGATAACATATCAGGAAGCTGAGAAACTAGTAAAATATGGAAATGAATGTTACCTTGCACATATTGTTGAAAATAAAGAAACTGTTCAGATTAATGATGTGCTAGTGGTAAATGAGTATCTTGATGTTTTTCCTGATGAGTTGCCTGGTATTTTTCATGATTGGGAAGTTGAATTTACTGTTGACTTAGTTCCTGATTCTAAGCCAATTTTAAAACCCCCTTATCGAATGGCTCAAGTTGAACTTTTAGAGTTAAAGAAACAATTGTAGGAGTTATTAGATAAAGGTTTCATTCGACCTTGCACATCACCATGGAGTGCTCCTGTTTTGTTTGTTAAAAATAAATATGGATCAATGAGACTTTTCATTGATTATAGAGCCTTGAATAATATTATTGTTAAGAACAAGTATCTTTTGCATCATATCGATGATTTGTTTGATCAGCTCCAAGGAGCTCAGTATTTTTTGAAGATTAACTTGAGGTTGGGGTACAATCAGTTGAAAGTAAATGAAGTAGATGTTCCGAATACTGTGTTCCATACTAGATATGGCCATTATGAATTTGTAGTTATGCCTTTTGGGTTAACCAATGAACCTGCTGTATTCATGGACCTTATGAATAGTATTTTCCATGAGTTCTTGGATAAGTTTGTGGTTGTTTTCATTGATGATATTTTGGTGTTTTCTAAAAGTAAAGAGGAGCATGAAAGTCATTTAAGGGTTATCTTTCAAACCTTAAAAGAAAAGAAACTATATGGAAAATTCATCAAGTGTGAGTTTTTGTTAAAAAAAATTTCTTTCCTGGGTCACATTACTTCATAAGATGGAATAAATGTTGATCCAACCAAAACAAAAGTTTTTGAAGAATGGTCGAGACCCACAAATGTAACCGAGATCCATAGTTTTCTTGGTTTGGCAGGTTACTACCAAAGGTTTGTTGAAAATTTTTCATGATTATCTAGTCCAATGACTAAGATAACTTGTAAGGGTGTTAAGTTCATCTAGACAAAATAATGTGATGATTGTTTTCAGGAGTTGAAATGATGATTAGTGAATGCTCCAGTTTTGGCACTTCCTTCCAGGAATGGTGAGTTTGTTATATACAGTGATGCTTCGTTGAAGGGACTTGGTTGTGTCCTAATGCAGAATGATCAGGTAATTGCTTATGCTTCACGTCAGTTGAAAACACATGAGGTAAATTTCCCTACACATGATTTGGAATTAGATGCTATTGTCTTTGCTTTAAAAATTTGGAGGCATCATTTGTATGGAGTAAAGTGTGAAATATATACTGATCAAAAGAGTTTAAAGTATATATTCACTCAAAAAGAGTTAAACATGAGACGGGGGAGATGGTTGGAATTAATCAAGGATTATGATTTTACAATTCATTACCATTCGGGAAATTCAAATAAAGTGGCTGATTCTTTGAGTCGAAAAAGTAATGCTTCATTAGAAATGTTGCGTTTGGAACGTGATCCTTTGGTTAAGGATTTGATGATATTTGGAATAGAAGTTGTTGGTGCAGGAAGTCCTTCTGTTTTGTTTCAGGTATCAGTGAAATCTTCTCTATCAAACACAATTAAGCAAGCACAGAAGCAAGACAACGAGTTGTAGAAAAAGGTAGAGATGGTTCAGAAAGGTAAGTTGCCTGAATTCAACATTGATAATGATTGTGTTTTGAGGTTTGGGAAGTGATTATGTGTGCCTTGTGATTCACAGTTGAAGAATGAGTTGTTATGTGAGGTTCATAGTTCTCCGTTTTCAGTTCATCCTGACAGTACTAAGATGTACAGAGATCTGTGGGAGTATTACTGGTGGGATGGAATGAAAAGAGATATTTCGGATTTTACTATGAAGTGTTTGACTTGTCAGTAGGTTAAAGTAGAGTGGCAGTTACCTTAAGGGATGCTTCAGCCTTTACCAGTGCCAGAGTGGAAATGGGAAAACATATCCATGGACTTTGTTGTGGGATTACCGAGTACATCTCGAGGTAATAATGCAATCTAGGTTATTGTTGATCGCTTGACCAAATCTGCTCATTTCCTTGATATACGAGATACTTTCTCTCTAGATCAACATTCCCGTTTGTATCTTAAAGAGATAGTCAGGTTACATGGAGTTCCTCTCTCCATTGTATCTGACCGTGATCCCAAGTTCACTTCTAACTTTTGGAAAGGCCTTCAGAAGTCGTTGGGTACTGAATTAAATTTTAGTACAGCTTTTCATCCTCAATCAGATGGGCAGTCAAAACGAACAATTCAGACACTGGAGGATATGCTACGAGCTTGTTCTATGGATTATCAGGGATGTTGGGACCAACATCTTGCTTTTGTTGAGTTTTCTTATAATAACAGTTTTCATTCCAGTATACAGATGGCACCATTTGAGGCATTATATGGGAAGCGGTGTCAAACTCCATCATTTTGGGATGAAGTGGGTGAAAGGAAGTTGATGGGACTAGAATTGGTAGAAGAGATGGCAGAAAAAGTTCAGTTGATTCATAAACACATGATAATAGCTCAGAGCATGAAGAATAGTTATGCGGATAACCCAAGGAAGGATCTATCTTTCGAGGTAGGTGATCATGTTTTTCTCATGGTTTCTCCATGAAAAAGTGTGATGAGATTTGGTAAGAAAGGAAAGTTGAGTCCAAGGTTCATTAGACCATATGAAATTCTGGAGAAAGTTGGATTAGTTGCTTACCGAGTGGCTTTACCTCCGAGTTTATCTCAGGTACACAATGTTTTTCATGTTTCAATGTTAAGGAAGTACATGCCCGATCCATCTCATGTTTTGAGTCCAGAGGTAGTTCAGCTGGAAGAGAACCAATCTTATGAAGAACAACCAGTCCAGATTCTTGACCAAAGGGAGCAGGTGTTACGGAATAAGGTGATTCATCAGGTAAAGGTTTTGTGGAAAAACCATGTGATTGAAGAGGCAACGTGGGAATCTGAAAATGTTATGAGGGATAAATACCCCCACTTATTTTGATAAGTGAACAAAATTGAGAGGACGCAATTCCGAAAAGGGGGAAAGGATGTAACATCCCTGGTAAATAAAGAATAAATAATTTTCATATTTATTAATATTTACGAATTAAATATTAATTTTAAATAAAAGGGGTTGCTAAGTTCGATAGCGTACTCGATACACAACGATTAGTTTCTTTGAAAACATACGTTGGAAACTAGTAATATAATAATATTATATTAAATGGTAGTTAACACATAGTCGTTGTATTGGCGGGAATGAATAGAAATAACTAAAATATGATTATATATGTTTGTTAAATGTTTGTACATTTATCTAATAAAGGATAAAGGCTTAAAATACGGAAAGAATTCAATTTTAGGCATTTATACCCTAATATTTCACTAAAGGATCATTTATAGCCTTTTGATGGAGAACCCTCTTTAAATATAGTTTTGGTGACTCTTATACATTATTTTGGTCCAAATAAAATCCTTATTTATAATTGGGACATCAAAATTTACTTTGTGTATGTTTTTGTAATTTTTCCGATAATGTTCATCTTTTATGAATAAGTGAAAAATGTTGTATTCTAATTCAAAAACTCTTTTTAATCTAATTCATTTATATGATTAGATTATCATTTGAATTGGTTTTAAAGTTAAATTAGAAAATATTATTACCATTAAATCCAATATTGGTCGTTGGAATTAATTTCACTTTGAAATCAGACTTAAACTAGTGTCAATCTTTTGATACTTATTGTTTCACAAAAACACGCTATTTTTCATGACAACGGGAATTAATTATTAAATTAATTAATTTGACTTATATGTTTTGAATTTTTTAAAATAGACTTCATTTTTGAATTCGGAATATCAAATATAGCTTAGAGTGAATTTTTGGTAATTTTCTGAAAAACTTCAATTTTTGATGAATAGTGACACCACTAAGTGGTAATCAAGCAAACTGATTTTTCAGTTAAATGAAAGTTTACCACTAATGTGTATTGAATTTTGAAAATCTGACATACATGGTTGTTATTAGTATGTAAAATTTGGTTCAATGGGATGAAAATAATTTTTTGGTGAATAGTAACTTTTTTTCATTAATCGCGATTAGAGGTAATTAGTGTAGTTTAAGCTAAAAATAAAGTTTTAATAATATTAGATGACCTAGACACTTGTCCTACCCTCATTGGATATGTCATGGCCGACCAAGACAAGCCATGGGTCAACTTTGGGACCCCATGGAGCCTCTTTGGTTGGAAAATGACTTAAATACCTTTTATTTAATGTTAATGTAAAAAATAGCACAAACTTGACATGTTTTACTAAAAAAATTTTACATGGGGTTATAAAAGTCAGATTTTTGATTATAAATAGTAATTGGAAATATAAAACGATTTCATACATCATAGTATTTTTTTAATAATTTTTAGACATTAAATAAATTAAATTATTTATGACATAATAATGATGGAGCGATGACATCATTATTTGATGATTTAAATAAAATAGAAAGATAATGTAAAATATATAAACTAAACATGTCCAAAACTTATTGGATGGGTGTATTTAGAACCCTTATCACCTTATCCACGAATTATATCAATGTGGGACCTTTTATAACCGAAACACATTTTCAAATAAAATAATAGTTTCATGGTTTCCAAAAGTGCCCATCCTCTCCTCTTATAAAAGGCCCCCACCTCTACCTCATTTCACACACTCCTCAAGCCTTTGGCTCGGCCATACCCTGACCATTTACTCTCTCCACATCCCTCTCCTCATCCAAGAGGATTCCCTTTGGGCAGAATCCTTTCAAAGGAAGCCTTTAGGCTCAAATCAAAAGGAGTTACACTTTTAAAGGTAATTCTTTCTCTCATGTTCTTTTTTTTATTTTGCTTCTCCAACCCCCTAAACTCTTTTTATTTACATCTTTTGTAACAAAAACAGTATTTTCAATATACTAAGATGTTTTTATAAGATTTATTCGAGCGACACTCTCACACAACTACATCAAATGGTTAAAGAACATACAGTTTCCGTGGATGGCGAAATTCTACCTCCCGAAACGATGATTGTTCAATAGTTATCTAACTCCTTCAAAGGTGGCCATTATGATGTCACTATTTTTATATATGATATATAATAATTTTATTATTTCCTTAAGAATATGAATTTTTCATTTATGGCATACCACTATTGTTTCCATTATGGGTAAACACGATATCTTCATTTTAGGAAGTGCGGACTACCGCCCACTGAAAGTGATTTGATTCGTCAATACCATATGTGGGATGTGTAAAGGATAAAGTTAATGATATTATATATGTTATTATACTGGAATTATAATATACTCTTATATCATTATGATTCCATTCCATAAAATACGAAATAGAAATGGAAGTAGCATTCATGCGTACGTACGACTTACCGTCTCCATGAACGGTGCATTTCATTTCTTACCTCTGAATGTGATGTAATATTATAAATACATATATATGCTGAATATATATGATATATATGTTATACAAATCATTAATATCATTCTAGATATAACTAACCTTTGGCCAAATTAACAACATGTAAGTGTAAGAAGTCTATTTTTGACTTAAGAACCAAATACCGACAAAATGTACATTATTAACTTAAATGATTACATGATGTTCATAACATGGAATAAAAGGAATAATGAACGTGAAAAAGGTTCTTAATCAAGTATAGATTAACTCAAGTTTATTATTCAGGAGATTAAATAACGGTCGGGTCATGTCGGATACAAGTTAAGGGACTTCGTCTCAATCTCCTTTCATTGAGGCATATTTCGTTTTTTACAAAACTTTCTTTTATACAGTGTATAAACCCCTTTGACTTTTACTTTTATACAAAAGGAATCTTTTTCTATGAATCGCTTTACTAAACGAAAAAAAGGAATGTTTTTTTAACGTACGCGGTGACAATGAACTGTTCCGCCGCCGCATGTATTATTTGGTCTTTGGCTTCCTCAACAAGCAATAATGTTTTTAAAATAAAATAAATACGATATACTCTTTTATGTATTTTGGTATTGAAAATGGTTTTGATAAATGATTCTATTATGATATATTGTGATTGAAATGTGGAAATGTTATCATTCCTTTATATTGGTTTTATGTTTTATGATTTTATATTGGTACTTGGACATTTGACGGGTGGTTACGTGATAAACCATATGACGAGTGGTGCCGTGAATACCAGGACGGGTGGTTACGTTATAACCTCCAATGAATTAGGTATGGAAGTCGGCCGTATGGATATTTCATTAAGTATGTATGGAAATTGGCCGTATGGCTATTCCATTAAGTGATATGTGTGGAATTCGACCGTATGGTTATTCCACTTAAGTATGTTTATGTCCCAAGTTACCTTTATATATGCTATGTGTTCTTTATATGGGGTTTATGGTAATCCTTTGGTTACAAAAAGGTAAGTAATGATACTTTATTCAGTGAAGAGTTTTTACTACATCATGATGGTGAAGGTATTACTTTGATAGTGTTTACATGGTTTACTTGATGTTTGAAAATGTAACAGTTTTAATTCTTTGTGTATCCCTTACTGAGCTTTTTATGCTCACCCCAAGTCTTTCGAAATGTTTTTCACAGGACTTAAAGTGGAATAAGGTCAAGGATGGGTTCAAGGGAATGCCACGCTATATAAAACATGGAAGTAGACATGTTTCTTTTTAAGAGTTTTTTTTTGATTATGGAAACTTAGTAGAAGTGTCTACTTTGTAATCTTTTGAGATGTAACAGTTATGTCCTAATTTTCTAAAATTCTAAACCTGAAAAGATCCTCAATGTGAATTATTCATTTAATTCAATATTAAGTAAGGTTTAAGGCCGGGGCCTTATAGAAAAACATCTCCAAGCCCAAAAAATTTAATAGTTAAATAACTAGCTAAATAGCTATGTGTACCACTATGATAAAAAATAGAGTACGCCAATAAGAAACTAGAAAGTAAACTGGCCCAGAATACAAGCAAACCAAAAGTAAAATGTGGAACATTGAATGAATTTTTTTGAAACTCATCTGCAGAAATTTTTACATGATGATTATGTATATATATAGCTGTCTGGATTTGATGGAGCACACCATGTCTATCATACCACTCTTACCGAACCACTTGGCCACAGTCCACCAAGGACTCTATCAATGTGTCGATCTTCTTTAAAAGACATGGAACATGTGGTAATAGCCCATTTAAGGGTGAGTAAAAAAACTCAGTAGGGATCCGCCAACTACCTAAGTACATAACACTAATAAATACATGAAGTATAACACAATATAAACACAATAATTACACGTCATAGGAAACACACAATGTAGAGTCAATATGGTTATGTCACACAGGAATAATTATAGGAATGAGTAGACGAGTTTTTTATTGTACTCCATGGATGTCCCATTACTAATGACTAGATGTTTAGAAGGTTCACAGAGCATATATAGCACACAAAGAGTAAATGGTGTAGGGAAATCCAATGTCTCACGAAGCATCGATGGTGACCGAAGCGTCAATAGCACCTAGGACATTGATGGCGCATTAACCGTCGATGGTGCATGAGGTTTGATGGTGCACAAAGCATTGATGGAACACAAATCATCAATGGAACATGGAGCATTGATGGCGTACAATGCATTAATGGGTCACACAACCCCCAAGTCACATAGTCACCAAGATCACCTAGTCATAGCCACCCATAGGATTTCAGTCATTGTGTGCTTGTCCCTTGATAACCTACACCTCCAGACAATATTTGTTAATCCAAATTAAAGAAAATGTCACTTATAGTATCCCAAAAGGACTTCCTTGGTGAAATGGTCCAAATTCCACAAGAAACTCATCAAATAGACACATGATTTAAATGATATATACAATTTAGTAAAAATGATCCGGTCTAGTACAAGTTTGACCCGATTCAGACTAGTCGACCCGAACCTACCTAGTCTATTAGGGTCATCCTGAACCGAACAGAGCTAATGGGCCATTGGTCCATACGGTCCATCCCTTATAGCAACTAGATCGACCATGTTCGCTTTCCCATGCTATGTCGGGTGGGCCAATTTTGTTCCATCAGATGCAGCCCACCAGGGCTGCATCTCTATAATTCACATGATATCCAGACCATGTGGCCAAATGGATCCCCTGGTCAATGTTTCCAACCATTAAATCACCGAACAAGTAGCTACCACAATGGGTTCCTCCTCCCACACAAACTAGATGGGTCGCGTCCTTGTTGTCGCTATCCTGACCTCATGTTGTGGCCTCTTATCACCAACCACAGCCTTCGCCGCTGTGGGCCCTACATGGTTCGTCCTTTCCAGATACTCTATCCTGAAACGTCTTCTATGTGGTCCAAACACCACCTCCTAGTCTTGCGGTCACTACTATGACAACCATAATCCTCGTCTGCACCCATAGGCGGTTGTCGTCGCGTGCCACCGGGAACCGTCGTGTGTCATCTCCAATGGTAACCACTGAAAACATTTGTTCCACATTTTGGTTATCATTACCTAGTGATCCTTTATTATAAATTTATTCATGTCTACAATTCATAGGTTTCAACTGTAAGTTCATTGGGATTGATTCAACATGCCATTGATCCGGGGCCCCGATTATGCATGGAACCCCCTGACAACATCGAGTCGAGAACCCTAGGGTTCCAATAGTGATGAATGTGTATAATGGAGGTAGAAAAGAACATAGAAAAGGTTTAAAATTATTGTGTAGACGTTCTTGTCTAATGATCTAAATATGGGGACTTTGGGATAGAAACAGACTTGATCTAATCCCGCTAACCAGCAACATATTCCCTCCCGCAACATAATGAAAATCTATAGACGAAATTGAATGTGGATTAGTGTGCATTCATTGTAGAAATAAAGAATTATAAAAGGGGTAAATAAAAAATATATATACATTCAACCTTGAGGTTTTATCTGTTTTTACGAAGAATGGGGATCCGTGTCATTGTCAATCCTTGATTCGTTGTCATTCGTTTTTGGTTTTCACAAAGGATTCATTCTCCACACCCCAATGGAATTCCCAGGGGTATGGAAATAACCCTAGATTCTGGAAAATAGGCATTACATAAATTTAACCAATGATGTGAAAGATAAAATAATTTTATTAAAATATTTAAATGATGTTCACGTCTAAATTTTAACATTCACGTCTGACCTGCACCTTTCGTTGTTATGACCCACCTAAGGTAAAGCCACTCCTCATATTATAATAGTGCGCTATGATTCATGATCCAAGCTTCCAATTATATTTCATTCCCATTTAATGAAGAAACTACATGTGTTCTTTATTAAAAAGATTAACATTATTAACCACATCATTCTAGGCTCACCCGGCCATGGAATCTCACTATATCATCATGACTGGTCTAAGATTTTCCCAAATCACTTATAAAAATAAAACCAAAGAAAATAAAAGTCCTTAAATAAATGTTTAGAAATCATTATCATAACATAAATAAATATTCCTTAATTCATACCTAGAAGGTAATACATTTGCCCATTTTTTTAGAATTTATATTTTTTGAAATGCATATAGATGTGAAATGGATATTGAATAACAATTTTTTGTAATATAGAAAAATCCAAATTAATGAATGTATTTAAATTATTTTTGGAATCTTATCCATTAAATTTTTATTTATAGTTATTATAAAAAATATATATATTTATAGATGAAACAATATTCTATACTGTAATTTGACTCAAAGAACACAACATTCCATATTATAATTTAATTTCATATTCCATATTAGGAAAAATCTATTTTCATAAGTGATACTATATATAATACATTTAATATCTAATTAAAAAATCAGCCATATAGTATTCGATTATGAAATGTTGTTTTTATAAAAAAAATGACCGACAACATTTTTCTAAATGATGAATGACATGAAAATTTTAAAAATAATGTATTAACTAAATTGTGATTTATATAAAACTAAATTCAATGAAAATGTAGTTTTATTATAAACGTAAAATAATGTATTACATAAAGGTATATTAAACATGAAATCATAGAAAAAATATATTATACTCTAAATATAGAAAGGAATCTTTTTCATTACCAAATACAACCTCATTCTTCCAATTTTTAGTTTTTAAAATTTTAGAATATTTCTTATAAACCATAACACATTAGGTTTTAGTACATTGAATATCTATTCATAGCCTTTTCAAAGATAATAAAATCATTTCTCAATATGTATCTCGTTTATCTCCCTATAATAATGAATTTAATCAATTTTTTAATAGTAGATTAATATTTATCTGAAAAATCATAGAAATACCAAGTGGTATTGAACATTAATAAACTAACTAATTTTTTTAAAAAATAAAATTATTCATATTAGGATGAAAATAATGAGAAAGACTAAACACAATGGGTTGATGATTAAAAATAGATATAAAAGGTTTCCAATGTAATAAATATATAGATGACGTTCATATCATTCGGGTATAACCTTCCATTAGACTTAGATATCAACCCCTTAGTATTTTAGTATTACTATAAAATTTGGAAGAACAAAAATGTTCATAATTTTATAAAATATAAATATCAATAAAGGTAAATATAATTCCATTATAAAAAAACAACAATTAATATTAAAAGGGGTGGATAAAAATTTATGAAATCATGGAATAATAAATGATTGGCCAACAAAATTTCCATTTCCAACCTTACAAATAACCACAATCTTATTCTAAAGCTACAAAACATCAAATAAAACCCCAAAGACAAAAAAAAAACTCCATTAAACACATCATATGACATTGGGGTAATTCAATTCCATGAAACAATTCCTATTATTTGAATAATGATTTAGTAAATTAATACGTTTAAAACTATAGATAAAATAATGATATAGAAATTTATACTTCCTAAAGATCACATGCACATTTTCTATAATTGATTGACTTGTTTCCACCAGGCCATAAAAAATCATCTTCAAAATTTAAAATATATAACTTATTTATTTTTATCATTACCCCTATTAGACAATCAGTCTAAAAATCACTATTTCCCCCACTTTATCATTAATAGAAAATGAAATGATTTATCCATGTTATAATATAAAAACTAAATAAAACAATCATAATGTTTTATAAATAGTGTATTATTTTATAGGTGGACAACCCATAAATAGAATAGATATAAAATAAATCTACCAATAAAAATCATCCTAGAGATTCATCAAGGACCCAAACACAGTAGGGATCTATAATAAAAAGGAAATCATAAATCATATAGCTCTAGTAAATACATATAATTTCAAAATATTACATATTAGCTATAAACTAAAATAAATAAATAAAAATATGAAATAATATTTCATATTTGATATTGATTATTTACTTATATTTTCATAATACATATTTTAGTTTCAACGTAAAATTTTCATATAAAAATTTGATTATCACATTTATCAGCATTAAATAATTTAATTCTTATTATTTTTTAAAATTAAATAGAATATCCCCAACTTATTTCTCTAAACTATTCATCAAAAATTTAAATATTGTAAACAACATATAATAAATAAAATAATATATAAATAAAAAGTGGTTTTTAATTCATTTATAAACAATCTTATAGAAATTATCAGTTACGTTTGAAGGAAATGTATAATAGTTCCTAGATTTTATTTTTGATTTAATTTTAAATGGTTTAACGTTGTCATTCAAGACAAACTATTTTTTTCAAAAACAAAATTTAAGTCATTTATTTTTCAAAAAAGTGATTACAATAAAAAGTAATATAATGTATTTTTTAATAATGTTGAAACTGCAAAAAAATATGGATACATACAACATAATGTATAATATTAATATTTAAATTACTTAAATACTATAAGATTTTATAATATAAAAACTAGGGTATTATGAATAATTGTATTAATAGACGAGTCTTTGGATAAAGTGTGAATAGTTTGTATAGTTTGTATCATTATTGAAATTATAGAGGGAAAAACTAAAATATAGTTAGTTTAAATAATTCACAAATATATGAACATGTAATGTTATAATAGATTAATTGTAAAACGTTGAATTTTTTAGAAAAAATTATAAAGAAAAAAATGGGATGTCATAGAAATAAATTTAATGCTATTGGAAAATAGTAATAGAATTAACAAAAACACATATTTGTGTGTGATAAACCATGATATCTATTTTTTTAGATATTGGTTGGCTAATGAGGAACCCTTCATAATTTTTTTCAAATATTCATTCGTACATAAAAGAAAAATATACATATGTTTATCATGTTTGTTCATAACACTTTAATTAAAAAGTGAAAGGATTATGGAAGGGTTTAGCTAATAAGAATAAGTTATCATTATATTAACAAAATTTTTGTTCGATAATAAAAATAAAAGATTGAACTATACCTATTTTTCTGAAAAAATTTAATCAAAATGACACAAATGGATAATAAATGTATTATTTCATGAAAATGGAATGTTTTATTTATACAATGGAGATGGAAATAAGATACTAATAGAAATCACCAAAGATTATGTTTTCATTTTACAAGATAAAATAGAATAAAAGATAAGGTAAATAGAAAAAAATTTCCTTCCCATATTAGACATCAATGTTATGGAACAACATGCATGTAGCATATTATAGAAATGAAGTGTCATAATTCGTGGAAGTTATAAAAAAACAAAAAATGACATCATGTTATATTATATCACTTCAATAAAGAAAAACAGTATTAATAAAATAATTTTACTTCATGATTAAAATATAAAATCTAAAATGAAAATATAATTCCAACACGAATGATTTCATATGATTTACAAAAAAATTATGATATTTGAAAATGATAATATATAACATATAAGAAAATATTAAAATTGGAAAATATTTTCAACATTACTGGTAAACACTAACGTGAAATTTTTTTTATATTAATTTTTATATACAAAAAGATTCACGCGATACATGACCATAAAATAATGAGAATTCTATCAATAAATAATCCCAACCACATATTGAACGCATTTTTAAAAAATTGTGTACACATTTCTTACAACGTGTATATAGTGAATACAATAGAAAAAGTACATGAATTTTTAGAATTCTTTCACATATTAATGTTGATAATGAACTAATCTAATATATTTTAAAACAATTATTTGATAAATAATGTTGCTAAATATCAATAAACTGAATATAAATAAATATTTAACAATTTTTAATAAATAAGAGGAAGAATGAAAAAATTGATTATCATAATAAAAATAAACAAGACTAATATAATAATACAAGGAAATATATTAAAATCCTTTTGTTGAAAAATGAAATATTTAAATTGGGGAAATGTAAAAAACATATTCATGATTTTAAATATAATAACAAAAGTTTCATTAAACAAATGATATTTAATGAAAAAAAATTTAAAAGGGTTGTATTGTTAGAGATACAAAAAACTAAATGTATCATTTTTATTACTCTTAATCATAACACTAATAAAATATTATTATATATTAGAAATTTTGATATTTAATATTAAACATAAAAATATAAAATATTAAAAAATTATTTTATTATAAATGAATATAATCATATTTAATGTAAATACATTGAATTATTTCAATATAACAATAATAATAATCAACGTGGTAATGGAAAAATAGAAAATATTTCAGCGAAATTGATTAATTAAAAAATATCACCATAATGATTATGTATTAAAAAAAATCCATAAGTATATTTCTATGAGTTATTAAATACTCATTGATTTTATCCTTCCTTTGTGTTCTAATGACATAGATTTAAACACATGCATAATTTTTTAAAAACATGTTTTATTGAATAATAATTCAGTGTAGGGTTTAAAAATTAAACACCATAAAAATTATTACAGAATTAGAAACCAAATATGAATATTGAGAAATATTATAAAATATTATAATGACTCCCATGGAATAGGAATTAGGATTCCAATTTTTCATCAATATTCTATTAATAAATTCTAATATATAGAAAAAAATAATTAATTGCATAAATGTAAGAAATGTAGTGGGAAAATTGGCATGTACCACATGTGTTACTAATGTAGGAGATGTATTTCTTAGGTAATTTGGGTCAATTTCGAATTTGATTCATAACCAAGAACAAAAAAGGTGTTAATGACAAATAGAATAAAATATTGTGTTTATATTTCAAGAATATGGTTTAGATTAAAAAAATGAAATATTAATTACCATTATATTCAAAATGGTATGTTTATAATACATACGGTGCACAATAAAGAATAAATTTTTTAAACAAAAAAAATATAAAATGAACAATTAATGTTGTTAATATTGTAATAACATATATTGTACCTATAAAAAAGAGAAATTTCTTAAAGTAAACATTTATAGATCAAATATATAAATAAATACCTTGATAGTACATTTTATGAATATTAATTTAGTGAACCTATAGGGAAAAAATAAATTAAAAATTATTGTTATGTGAGAAAGTGTGAGGTAATTTTTTGAATGAGGCCAATGCATCAATATTTTAAAAAAATGTTCTAATGAAATATCATTCAAATATATTTTTTCCCTAATCTATTGATATTTCAAAGGATCCTTGTTTGGTGATAAAATATATGTTTGGTTAGGGAAATGTAATTTAAAATAAAAATTGTATATGTTTTAATAGTTCTATTAGAGAATGGTAGAAAAAATATAGGTACAAAGAAATACAATATTATGAATGAATATACATATAATATAATATGAATGAATTGAAAATTCAATACAAATAATGTAGTACACATGTAGAAAATGTTTGTACTAGTATTTTGACAAATAGAATGAGAGGATGGTTAATATGAAAAAATGGGAACAACCATATTAAACACCAATAGTGAGAGGGTTATATTAATAAATCTTATTAATGATTAAGATAAATGATATTAAAGTAATATTTACCAACTAAAAAACTGAAAATCAATAAGTAAGGGGTGATATGAATTGAGGATTGTTGAGGCAGAGGTAAGACTGATTATGCATTCAAAGATGACCATTTTGGGTTGGCATGACCAAGAGGAACATGGTTAAGAATGAATATTGATGATGAATATAGGCCAATTTTCAAGGGTTGATGATGAACAATTATGATTTATGTTTAATTTTTCATTGAATACATCTGAGGAGTAATTGTTCAGACCAGACGAGATTGAATGGGTGTGAGATTCGGACCAAACTGCACCTACACATTTGTTTATTAAATAATTAAATAGTAAAATATGAAAATATATGAGATGGAAATGATTTCCAATTATTCTGTGGGAGGTAGGTTGATTGCAGGAAGACGATTAAGATAGTATGGACCTCTAATAAGACTCTCATTATAGCTGTTATAGAAAACAATGAACCACAAAATATGTTTGAGGAAATTCCTTTATGACTGAATTAATGTATAATTTGAATTACATGTCATGGAATTTCATTGGTGTAATATCGATCCATGTACAGACCAACTTCCCAACTGTTCATCCCAGAACAATCAAGTCAGTAAATTATTGTTATTGATTGTAATAAAATCAAGTCTCTAAGACCTCACCAAGACACTGACATGACAACACCTCCCTACACCCATCACACTCATAATCACACATCCATACTCCCATATCCATAACTATACCTAGTTCTGGCTAGGCATATCATATTTAAATCCTAAAAATAAATTATTCACAAAATTTTGTACCTAATAGAATAATCCAATATCCCATGGTTCTAAAGATACATGCCACCAAACACGTGAGATCTATATTAAATACAAAAATGTATCAAAATAAAAAAACATGATTGTATGTATTTGTGTATGGGTATTTCTCTCTCTACAAAAAGGTCAGTCCAAAATTATGAAATTCTAAGAATGTAACATGTGACTATCACATGTTATGTAATTGTAATGTGAGAATTAAATTGATTATATTTATAAATTGATTATATTTATTTGTATTTTAAAATTCATTACCTACATAAAGTTAATAAAGAATATGAGGAGCTACATAAATGTACAATAGTGTCATGAACCCCTCCCCATAATGTATAACCCTCATTGTCTATGAATGAAAAAAGGTATATGGTCATTGCTTGAGTCCCGCCACTAGTATTCCTTGGGTAGGTGACTAATAATGAGGGTATATTAAGAATAGACACGATAGGAATTACCCAATAATAGAACATCATAAAGATAGTGATATATGAAAAATAAACCAATCAACACCTTCTCAGACATATATGTACATATATATAGTAATTCTAGAGTGAAAAATGAAAAAATATACAATATTATTACAACTGAATAAAAAACTACAATTAGTAATAGGTAAAAACTATAGTTACCAAAAATCCTAAAAAACTTCAGAAAAACCATATGATAGTAATATCCAACCAAATATCCATCATTCTTCATGTGACCAGAAAAATATTATATATACGTAGGGTGTGAATAATATCAGAAATAGTGGGAACCTTCCTAAATCCTCTCATGAAACGATAAAAAATCATAATAAATCATAGTGAAAAAATGGAACTATGACATTACCTAAACATGTATATTAATTTCCCAAGATCACAATGGATAACACCCTCCAAATATCTCATACAACATAGAATATAATATTACATTGAATCATCAAGGGTACCATACTCCTACTTCCCCACTGGGATGCTAATCTACCCCAACATGGAACATCATAACCCATCCCTCTAAAAAATAATCCAATCTGATGTTTCATCCATCACAATAGTTCCCATGTCACGAATACCATAATCCTTCATCAAATAGTATATGGTATGTTGAATACCACCGAGTAGAAATATCACTAACATAAAACCCTTATCTAAATGTACTTGTACACACACATATTTACATGTATATAAAATTCAAAAATTTAATACAATTGAAAAACTAATAAAATTTAAATTTAGATCCTAAAATCATAGTATTGAGACAAGAACTAGGAAGAAAAAGTGTCCAAATACAATCCCATCATAAATATTATGAAATCAAGTCCTACCAAACAGTATAGTGTAATGGTATTAAGGTAACCACTAGAACAAACATCAGTTAGTCTAGGTAACTATTCTCTTCCTACTGCTAGTCCCTATAGGACTCCATAAAATTTTCATTATTAACTATAAGACAATACACATTTTGGAAAATCCAATACAGAGGTGAGTAAAACAATAACCACCACGAAACCCCGAAATCACTAAGAATATAACAACAGAGAAAAAAATTTAACTCATCACAAGAATATTTCTTCAAAAAAAATTACCAAAACATCTATATATAATCAAAAATGAAACACCATCTCAAGTTAATGTCACAACCATAATTATGGTCTAGGAATCATACTTTAATGTTTATCATGGAACTCGTTTGCGAGAATACGATCCATGGGTTAGATAACACTGATGGTGTTTTTCAGAGATGTACTTCCCACCAGGTCTTTCCATTTGATATTTATGCTGGATGTATGATAATAATGACACATTGATTTATATCAGTCCCAATTCCATAGGTTCTACAAACAAATCAATCTTGGATAACTCGATAGGTAGAGGATCGTGCCTATGTAGTTCTGGTCATGAAAATACCAAGAACACAACCATAGGAAAGATGATGTCATAGGATCTGACATTGGGGAACATAGAAGGATTTCAACATCTCTTTCCATAAATTCCAATAGAATGGATCACCATCTTATGTGTAGGACATGATCCCATACAAACAATCACTAAATGGATCGAGGGAACACTTCCAAAGAAAATTTTCCTAAGATGAAGAGGAAAAGGGATCTAAGAATCCATTAAAAGAGTACATGACATGTTCTAGTAGAACAAGTAATTCCCATTTGGTTCTAGGACCAGACCTTGTGTCATGATATATGACAATATCTTTGACTATTTTATAGTACATAGCGTGTTTAATCTCTGGAAATCGGGGTCTTGATTGTGTTTGGATGACAGTGTCCAATTTCAACCATTCATGGCCATACTTTTTACCGTGTACATTCCCATCTACACAATTTGGTTAGGTGAAAAGGTCACATTTATGTGACATGGGTAACATGTTATGGGATATTTATCATCTCAAAATAAACTTTACCACTACACTAGGTGTCCCACAAGGTGGGTAATCATGAAATACATACCGTGGGACGTGGGATTTCGTAGATCCTATAAAATATTTTCACATCATCAAGATTTATTTCCATCACCATCAAATCCACTTGTGAAACATATATGTGGATTTTCACCGGCCTTTCATCCACTAGTGGATTGATTCTACATTATAATTTTAAAAAAATCACTACATGAAGCTACACCTCCATCATTCATCCAAAACCGAAACAATAAAATATTGGATCTGGTCCCAACCCAACCCTCTTGATGTTGTGTCTCAATCTATCCACATTGCCAAATTCATATATATGACATAAATATATTATGACACAAAATGGGGGGACCAATGATTGACTATTTGGTATTTTTTAAACAACTGGGCAAAATAAATACTTGTAACGAACACATGTAAATATGTGGTTGAAATCCAACAAACATGAAAATGTTGAATAAACCATGACAGTTTTGGGTTAGCCTAAATATTATTTTGATTAGAAAAAAATATGGAGGACCCTAACAAAATAATGAAGTCCCTATTAATCCCCACAGATAATCACATATGCTTAATATGACTATTCCATGAATCAATCAATTACTCGATTGATTCTTTTCATCATATAAATAATAATCTGGTAAATAAGCCAAATAAAACATAATCATCTCTCAATTTGGATGAATAAATAATAAAGAACGGTTTTATTCCATTTTCATAAGTGAGATCACTGATGATGATCCATCATTTGCAGTTACTCTCTAATAGATACACCTCCAATTATCTATAATAGAACCAATCCATTTGTAGGGTTATGTGACTAGCAATAAAAATTATCCATAAAAAAATTAGTATAAACAATATATAGTATATTTTTATTAATTAATTTTGTTAATTAATTTATTTAAACATATTCCGAAGATAGTGTTCACCCCTAATACTAATGAACTCCATGTTTATATCACACATAGGGTAAAACCCACACTCTAAACTCAATGATAAACTCATATATTTGATCCAAGACCCCATTTTTATTTATCAAAATTATAATGAAAACAACATTAATTTTCAATTTAAATATTTAATATATTTCAAAAATTAATTCCTGGAACACCATGCCTTAGAATCTCATGTCGTATCTGCGACTAACACCAAAATGAATCCATAAAATATTCTAAAACAATAATTGGAAAAATAAGAGTAATTATATTAACGTCACTTTAAGGATTTGAATCCTATAAAACCAAAACAAAAGGCTACCCAAAGTGATACGGCTATGGAACATGGATCTGAGTCTCCAAATATAAGGTTCTCTCCAAAAGATTATAGTGTTTCCAATTGACACACACTAGGGGGAATCGATCACCCATGACAGAACCTCTCCTATCGATCCTCATTCTCTACCAAGTACTCAATAAAGGCACCACCATACTCATTGTCCATCACACAGTAGTTGATAACATGTGATGGATCCTAAAAATATCTCATTAGATGTGATATATAGAAGATGGAATACACCCGATCTAATTATTATAGTAGAGCTAAGAAATATTTCCCCTCAATAACTCTAAAATGTATCTGGAATGGGCCAATGAATATTGGAGATAGTTTTTTACCCTAGCCAAATCCCAAAAATCCAAATCATGGTGGGACCCATAGGAAGACATAGTCTCCCTCCTCAAACTACAATGTCCATTATTGTCAGTCCACAAAGGACTTCATACATCTTTGTGCAGTTCTCATCGACTCCTTGATGACCTGCACCTTCATTATATTCACTTGCACCAACTCTGGGCCCATATGTGTCGAATCTCATGGGCGAGTCTAGCATAGGGTTGACGTGTATGGTAATATACACAAATCCATGAATGGAATCACAATTATGGTGGAAATGTATCTATTATTTTATACAAACTCTACTAATGGTATGTGATCCTCCCAATTACATCCAATGCCAATCATGCAAGCCATGAATATGTCCTCCATGATTCAAATTGTATACACAGCCTGGATATCAGTCAATGGGTGGGAAGATATACTAAAATGCTGCTAAGACCTAGAAAATTCCATCATTACATCCATAACTATGACATTAATTAATAATCATGGACATAAATGATCATCAAGGGAACTCAATGTATTAGGACTATCTCCATCACAATGTAGAATCCCAATATCTATATTGAACTCTTATCCTAAATGTATACCAAGTAGTAAATATTGGTGATTTGTTCTATGATCACCCTTATAGTTTCATTTCACCAAGACATATGTGGTCACCCCATTATGAAATCCATAGATATCTCATCCAACTTCCACATTGTACCCTCATAGAGTTTTGTTAAACTAGCTGAAACCTAGTGTTCAACCTTTACTTGTTGGAAAGTTACACTTCAAGAGTCAAAAGTATCATCTCCCTTCTTCATCCATGACAACCAAAACTGATGTCAAAGGTTTGTGTACATCTTTACCACACCTTAATGTACTACAAAAATATATTTATAAAACATTCAAATTGTGTTCTCTAGCAACATTACTAGTACAATCATACATCCTCTGAAAAAACAACTTGATCCCAACCTTTAGAAAATTCATCAAGAGAATCTACAGTGGATATCTGGGTTAGTAGGATCTCACAGTTGATATGCCCAAGTTGTACCTCCCCAAATCATTATAAACATACAAATGGAAAAATAGTAAATGTACGTATTCTACTCCATCCCCATCCAAAAAGTATATATTAAATGAATCCAACTACTGCAACACCTCGCTCAACAACTGTAAACGAGATCTCCTACTGAAAGTATCTTCTAAAATGTTACCATTCATAGATGTATAGAAAATTGTGAAGTTATAATACTGGAGGAACACTATCCATAACCTCTTTCTCATGTTAATAATATTATTATTGAATATCTACTCAAGAATATTGTTTTCAAAATGGATGGAAAACAACTCACCCAAATGGTAGTGTTTCTACATCTTCATTACGATGAATATCAGGACTACCTCAATATTCTGGGCCATTTTTTTCTTATCATGTGGTCTCAACTAACATAAACCATAGAAAATCACTCTTTACCTATGCATCCGAACAAAACCAAGCCCATTCAATGATGAATTTCAGAAAACTACATACATGAAACCCACTTCTGGATATCTCAAAATTGGGGTGCTCATCAATATTTGCCTCAACTCCATGAAATCCTACTGCCACATCTTTTTCCACAAGAAATGGATTCCCTTATGTGCCAATGATGTTAATGGAGATGATATTCTTGAGAAATAATTAATGAATCTCTGATTGTATTTTTCCAACCAAACGAAGTACTCTACCTTTATCACTCTCCAAGGTGGATCCAAAGCCAACACTACCTCAACCTTTACTGGATCCAAAACTACACCATCATATATGATAATAAGTCCCATAATGTGGACCTCCTAAATCTATAATTGTATCTTTTTGAGCTTTCTATATAGTTATTTCTCTCTATGTATTTCCATAACCATCCTTAAGTGTATCGTGTGCTCCTCCTCCCTTTATGAGTACACTATGATATCACCGAATAAGTCTATCATGAAATGACCTATGAAAGGATAGAAGATCTAGTTCATAAGTACATTAACATAATTGGGGTGTCTTTGAAACCAATGGGAATAACACATTACTCATAATGACTGTAAAGACATATTAATTCAACCTTCATAGATTCCTTCTCCAGTAATTGAGAGTTGTGATATCCTAATATCAGTTCAATCTTTGAGACCCATTGTGTCCCTATCAACTGATCAAAGAGGTTATCAATCCATAGTAGTAGATAATGTTTCTTTATAAACAACTATTTTCAGAGAATGTAGTACAAGCATTTCCTCATTATCCCATATGAATTCTTGGAGAGAAATACTAGGACCACACAAGGTGAAAATACTAGTTCTAACATTTCCCTTCCTCTACTAGTCATCAAACTCCACCCAAAGCACACGAAGCTTTACGAGAGCCATCTTATATGATGTTGCCTATATGAAGGTGATATTTGGGTGTAGATCATTGAGAATGTATATATCATATTTTGGAGGTAGGCCTAGTAAATTATCATGAAATAAGTCCTCACACTCCACCAAAAATGTAGGGAACTAAAAAATCATAGCATCCACTACATTATGGGTCATTATATCCAAATGATGTTTAATCAACTACAGCCTTTAATGCATGGGTCCACACTTATATTACTAATATTCTTTTTTACCCCCAAAGGAATCTATTGTCCCATCACTGTAGATACACCACATCCTCCACCTGAAATAGAATATCTAGGAATGAACTGTAGATAACATGTCCATACATAAGAAGATGTTGTAAGGCCTCGTCGATGTTACAATGAGATCCCAAATGAATCTCTTGCCTCTAGGATTTAGGAAACACTTTCATAAAAATTATGTAATTTATGAGTCAACTCAAATTGGAGTCTCTAAGAAAAAGCGTCAATCCAGAGGCTATACCACTATCTCTATGTCTAGAACCAAATAAGTGGAAAAAATTGAAGGAGTTGAAACTATATTTATCATCTAAATAGATAAGGATTAAATTTGATAGAACATAACCTGTATAATCCATTTAGTATCTGGGTTATCATCCTCAACCACCTAAATCATCCCTCTCCCCTATCCTACACTCCCGGAGCCAGGTGTAGAAAACCTTATGGTGGTGGTGGTAATAAAATCAAAAGAATATAACACCTCTATATGTTCTCCCTATTCTTATGAAACATATACTACCTTTTGGAACATTATTCTACTATCCCAGCCTCTAACTAGGTGTATTATCCACTATCTCTCTTTTATCTAAATGGAATGTTAGAAAATTTAATTCAAGATGTCTCAGACCATCATCAGAGTAACACCACCTCTCAATTGGATGAAAAGACCCGTACCATGAGCTCTAAACTACAAAACCGCTATCCAGGGAAGACATCATGAAATATATTTGACATCCAGGTCCTAGAGTCTAATGTTGACTCCCCGCTGTTGACGTCATTACACATTTATTCCCACTTCCATCAATAATTTTATGTGTTTTATCATCCAAGAAACTCTAAAATAGAAAGGGATGATCTAGAACCCAAACATAGGTAAGAATTCATAGACATATAATATCAGCATAGATGTCTCCATGTAGTCCTCACTCGAATGTCCAAACCCCAAGTAATTTATCATGTACAATATATATCGAGTACCTAGGGAGGTTGGTGAACCTAGATTAATACGTTATCAATATAATAGTTTCATTAAAATGTTTTATAAGTTCCTGTATGCACATATCCATCAATATATCTTGAGAGAACTCCTCTATAAAATGGAGCTTGAACTATGATAATACTGGGGTCACCCCATTGTGTTACTGGGTCACCAAACACCACCATCATCCAATAGATCCAAAGAGAATGATCATTTCCAACACCACAATATGATCTTTTAGTGTCCAATGAAGATGACAAACTCATGACCCTAACTCAAGGCAGTCCTCATCTTCTTATCGGTCGGGCTCTCCATATATCTTTTGGGATAAATGCGGCTAAAACTCAAGATTTTTTCTCATCCAACACCCCTAATCCCTGAAAACCTTTGGTACAATAATTTTCTCGACATGTGGTGGTATAACGGGTGCACCGAATAGAGGTGGAACGTCATGAACATGTCCTTTTACTGATTCCTAGGAACTGAGGGGATCACCCTCATGACCCTAATGCTAAATCATTTCCAGAATATGTTGCAGATGCATCATGAAATAAGTAATATGTTCCAATGACAATTAGTATATCTAGATTTCTAACCCATAAAAGTCCTGGAAACCAAAATACATTTCTATGTGATGAATGTAATAATGTTTTCATTATAGAAAATGTATATATGTACCTAATTAAATTATTGGTGATAAGAGTATTAGTGTATGGATACATCGGTCACTGCACCAATAATGGATTCCATATCATGAAATCCAAATTCGAAACACTTAAAACTGTTTCCCAAAATCAATCTCTCAAACTATAGTTATAAGGTATAAATGAATGATCTATTACAACCCTATCAAGAAACATCCCAATATGGCCCATGTCGTGACTACCACAATCCAGCCCCCAATTGTTTTGGACTGGCGAGTAACACAATGTATCATATCACCCACATGGAAGGCCTTAGTATAATGTACCTGTACACAGACACACACATCTCCTAGACAACACAATGTAAAATATTTAAACAAATGATTAAACATTAATTCATACATCTATATCCCATCATCAAATAATGAAAATAAAACACTGAAAAAATGGTACAAATAAAATCCCACCATAATATTTTTTAAAACATGTCAAGCTTTAATGTATAGAAGGGGAATGATATCGAGATGACCATTAGAATACACCTTGTCAGTCTAGACCCCAAAGATCTACCTAGTTACTCAAGGACTCTATCAGAAGGTTGATCTTCTTCATAAGTCACAACACTTGTGGTAAAAGACCTTTCATGGGCGATTAAAACAATACCCCATACGAATCCCCAGAATAACTAACAATATAACAACAAGAATTATAGTTAGGTCATCATAGGTATATGTATACAAAAAATATAATATTAATTTCTTGATATAATCAAAAAATAGGCATCATATCATGGTAAAGTCAAAACTGTAATGTCAGTGCAATTATCTAGCTCGAAGGTTCACATATCACTCATATCAGAGAACATGCTCCATAAGTCAGATAGCATTAATGGTGTCTGTCTGAGATGTACTAATCATCAGGTATCACCAGAAGATATATATACTAGATGTGTTAAGGGAACAATACCCATTTTATTATCACACCAAAGGACATGGTGTGTAGTAATAAATCCATATGGAATAACCAGCTATGTAGATGATCGGTGCCCACGTAGTTTTGGACATGATGACACTAGAACTCCACATAGGGAAATATGAAAACATAGGATCTCACATAGGGCCTCATGGAAGGATTCCATAAAATCTATCCAAGAACTCCCAATGAATGAATCACCATTACATGTGTGGGATTTTATTCCATAATAACTATCAAGGGTTGGATAATGAGAATTCACTCTAACAAAACATTCCCAACCAAAAGAGGGAAAGGAATATAATATTAATTTGAAGGAGTATACATTGTGGAATGGTAGTACACCTAATGTCCATTTATAACTAATTCATACTTATGTATTAGGGATTGTTCACATGTTCGTGTCTGTGCCAGAGTACATAACATGTATGATCTTGTGTACTCTTGAACCTATCTATGTCCCGCTATCCATGTTAGTGTATGATTATCCTTTATCACTACCATGTACTATTCTAGTTATATGTTGAGCCACCATGAAAGGATCAAATGGTATATGATATTTAATTTTTTACACGGAAACCCTAGCTCTATACCAGCGGTCCCACACGACATGTAAACCCAAAATACAGGGTGGGTAACATTGCACTTAACAACTCTTATGGAATCATAATTATTTATTCAGATCTGTTACTACAAATATCAAACACACTTTTGACCCTAAAATTTATGGTTTGGATGGCATTTACCCTATGATGTCTAGATTCTAGCTTCCATTTTTAAGTAAATCACTACTAGAAGATATCCCTCCATCATTTTCAAAAACTCCCACATAAACACCTATAATCCAGTCCTGATCTGAATCTATTTCAACAACATCTATATGAATCACCAAGTTCAAACCCATATTTACAAAAACAATTTCATGAAACATGAAATGTGGGTGTGAAGATTGACTATCTTTTATTTCATCAAACCACCGGTCAAAATGAATACTAATGATGAATGTAAGAAAAATGGTGAGATAAATCCATGTAAGATGTAAACTATGAACCAAAAAAAATCAATGTAATGTTGGACTTGATCTATTACCAATTGAATTATAAATAATGAAACATAAGAAAAGTAAAAATTTCTCTCAATAATCCTCATAGATAATTCCATAAATGAAATATGATTGATCCATGAATCAATCTACTAGTTGATTGATTAAAATTCATTTCATAAACAATAAATGGAGAACGAATCCAAATAAAACATCATCCTACCTTGATTTGGAAAAATCTATAGCAATAACAGTTTCATTGAAATGTCATTGGTGAGTCCCAATTGTTTCCTCACATCCAGATCGATGATCCATGATATGGTCATCACATGCTAATGAAATCTCCCAAACTCTCTCTAATACCTCTTCTCTATTTAAAGGGTTATTCAATTTACCCATTAAATTTTCCATTACATGGTTTTTAATAAAAACTATATATGTAATTGTAATTGAATAAAAAAATTATTTTATTTAAACGTCTACCCATGACCATGTTCTACCAGAACGTCTGACACACTCCATGTTTATATCTCAGATAGGTTAAAAAGCACACATTGAACTCAACATAGGCCTCAAATTTCTTTTCTATGCATACTTTTAGAAATTAATCTAATTATTCAAGAAAACTATCCACACATGCGTTAAATATATTTCAAAAATAAATTATGGAAACACTGGGCCTAAAAATATCATGTTGTCTCTATAAATTTCTCAATAAATAATCTATTATATATTCTAAAACACTATATTAGCAAATTAAAGTCTTTACATGAAGACACATGGGAAAGGCATCACAACAGGAACCTCATGCCTCACATCATCACATAATCCTATCCGAGTCACCAAATATACAAACCAAGTAGTTTTCAAAAGTAACCCCAAACTGTATGTTGTGTATTATACATCATTTATTATATCTCAATCCAATACAACCCATACACTGAGTATATAAATCCTTCCATCACAACTAACACATCACATACAAATAATAATCCCATGGACACTACATATAGGCATAAATGTGTATGAAATAACAACAAGAAAACACATACCACTGCACACATATGTGAAACAACTTACAATCATGCATACTAGCATAGGAAACTACCAAAAAAAAGATAGTCGGGCCAGTGGGGGTATTCATCCATCCATCCTCTAACCATAATGTTCGTGAAAAAACACTCCCAGAGTCCACTGGGTGTAAGTTTCCCTAACTGTTATGGGTGGGAAAACATATTTAATCTAAGGATACAAAAGATATAATATAGATCCAAACCACAACATGACCAAAAACTAGACATATAATCATCTAAAACTACCATTGGATAGACTACAGGATGACATTTTGTTGATCTGAAATCCTATAAGAACATATGATTTTAAATTGATACCTTATTTTAATTTCTTCTTGCAATAATTTTATTATATTAATTAATTAATTAAAAATTAAATTAACCATTAAAATTATTCCACATCAATTTACATTAATCACCTGTGCGAATTCGATGACCCCATGAATAATCCAAACAGATTCTATGATTTATCTAGATTATTATGTTTTCATCATGTTAATACCTTCATTAGCAACCCTGTGGGTTAATAATTATTTACTACTTATTATTATAATTCCATAAAATAGATATTCTAGGAAATCCATCCTATGCTACCACCTTGAGGAAACATGTATCCAAGAACATCTAGTAGCCACACGTATTACGGAAATGAATGTAGAAAAAAAAGATACATAGTTATTGATCATTAAATAGATTAAATAAAGAATGCATCCATATTTATCACATCAATAGGAAATACAAGGAACAAAAAATTCCATCAGATTTGTTTTCATCCCAGACTCCCACTTTCATATCCCGAGCATATTGCTATCACGAGCGTTAGGAGCTATAATATCATTATGGGATCCTTGCCCACATCAAATCAGCCAGACCTGGCTCAACCATCCTCGGATCATATCACAACCAGGACTCCAAACCAAATATCAAATACAAAAATTTAGTTAGACACAAAAAATTATAGCCAATAGAGAATTCGAGGCCCTAGAATAACTCACATCACATTCACAAAAAAAGATCTATTTGGACTCCAAAATCAAGGAACTAAACCTTTTGATAAAGATAGGAAACCCATATCCTAGTAGTTATATTTATCAAACAACTAGTCCTTATTCCATTTTGAATTAAATGATTCTTTATTCATAGGTTCCCACTTTTTGAAAACTAAGGATTTATGCTGTAAAAATTCACTATATTAATTAAATATTTAATTTAAACTTTATTCCCAACATTCCTTATACTTTGAAAAATCATCTAGAATCCTAATTTATTTACATGACTTTATTTATTTTCATCAACCAAATTCTACAAGATTCACATTATTTATGAAATTACATGAATAGATGGAATTGAATATTCAATTAATCATTTGATCATCATCAATTTGATAATTATCAAATTACTACCAACAATAGATTAAGTAAACTAGTGTATTTATTCTCCATACCATTAATTATAAATTAATTACATCGTTACAATCCATATAAATTTCCATTAAGAAAAACATGATAATCGAAAACATATAAAACATTCCAACAATTACAGTATATATATCATAATATCTTGAAAAAGGTGGAAACCCCTTATCACATTGTAAATCCACAACACCAACAAGCTGTTACTATCGATTTTTTTACTAATCTGATTCAAAAATTGTTAGGATAATTACATTTCCATCCAAAGGTAAAAACTATTATAACATTCAATTTTCTTGTAAATAATAGGATATTCAACGAATCCCCTATATAGAAGAAGAATCTTCTCATGACTCACTACAAAAAAAAATGGGGCGAAAGATGGAATCACTACTAGAGAACTCAAGACACAAGAAGAAGGGTTTCAAGCCACTTTGAAAAGGGTTATGAAATGTTTGTTCTTGAGAGAAGGAAAACAGAAGGAATGAAGTGGAGGAAAATATTTTTGGAGTTGATTGATACAATTTGATTTTATTTTCATTATCACAAGAGATTTAATTCCATCTAAAGTGGATCTCATTTTACTCCTTGTGAATGGATGCATTTACATCCTTGACCATCACTAAAAATATACGATATAGGTATCTTTAATGAAAACCCCTTGATTCATGGAAATGAATGGGCTTCAAGGATTGTTTCATAGAACTAGAGAAATATTAACATTGGTGATTTCACATAGAAAGAAGAACCACAACCAAAATACCTATATAACCATTTTCCCTACATGGGTGGATTAACCCACATAGGTGAAATCCTCATGTACCATAAGTCTCGATGTTGTAAAATTCACCATGTAACTGAATATCATACATAGTTTAATTATCCACATCGAAGGTCCATCCACATAGCCAATTCATATAGTACGTGCACATAGTCATTTCACTGAGATAGCCAATTGATTTCTATATCTCATCCATCCATGTAGAAAATTCACATAGTTAATCCAACCATGTAGGGTCCTTACAAATACCTTTTTAATCCTTTTAGTTTTATGAATGCACCTCTAAATATATAGGCAACTATGAATGTGGTATTTTGGTATTTTCTATGGATTTTCATCTTTGTGTTCTTTAATGATATACCATTTTACAAAAAGGACAAGAATGAAATCCCAGATAAAGAGAAATAAATTCTAAAATGGTGACAGAAAATGTACACATTTCAATGAATAATAATAATTATTTAATAAGCTATTATTTAGTGAATTTAGGAATTATAATTTGTGGTGAAGGATTTTTGATGGATCCCAAAGAACAATAGATAGTAAAATTGTTGCATGAACTGAGGAATGTGATGGAAGTGATGTAGTTTTTTGAGTAACTGGATACAATAAAAACATATCATGGATTATAAAAGGATTAAAGGACCCATAATAGTCTTGACTAAGAAGGATGGGTTTAAATAGACACATCAATCTCAAGCGTCATTTGACACCCTAAAGAAAAATATGACTAATTACCCAGTTTTATGAAAGGTGTATTTTTCTAATGAATTTTTCATGGAGTGTAATGCCTATAGTGCCATAACCTGTCCCAATAGGTTCCACATCATGACTCTCCATTATCAACTAATTTAGTACAGGGGATGGTGACCATCTCTGAATTAGTATACCACTCATGTATGATGCCTTAGACTAATGTACATGTACACACACAAACATCTCTAAGCTTCTACAATGTAAAAATGTAAAACAACCTATAAAAAAATCATGTATACATGTAAATGAAACAACCATATTATGGAAACAAGTACTTGAATGTAAATATGGATAAATAAAATCTCAGAAAACATATTTTGAGTAAAACTAAAAAAATTATAGGGACTGTTGTCAAAAAATAATAGGAACAGAGCTTCGTCTTTACATATCACAAAGAACAACTTGTCTGTGTCCCACTATGACTTTTTCATAGGAATAATCATCTGCATAATATATGACATGTGCTGGTAAATCTCATTCATGGGTCTGTATAAAAATACCCGGTTGGAAAAAAAAATCATTTAGAATATAACAATATGAAAAACACTCATCCCTACAGAGGTATATTTCTTCAAATAATATTACAAGAATATAAATATATACTAAAAAAACACACAATATCACGTAATGTAAAAACATAATGCTATCCCATGAATCATGCTTGAAGGTTCCACATAAAACCCATAATGGAGAAAAAACTACATGATTTGGATAGAATATATTGTGTCCATCTTATAAGTACTTCTCATCGAGTCCCACCATAAGAACAAATGATGCATGTTTGAAGAGAATGATAAAATTAGGTGGATATCATCCCATGACATGGTGTATACCCACAACATAGTCTAAAATAACCCACTAAGTTATATATCAATCCCCATGTATTTTTTCTCATAATGATACCAAGAACTCCACCTGAAGAAAATAATATGATAGAGAATCTCAATACATTCCTCATGGAAGGATTTCATAACTCTATCCATGAAGATCCATTGAAGGGAACACTACCATATGTGTACTAGTGGATTCCATAACACCCCTTAGGGAAATGATAAATGGAATATACGCTATTGAATCTTCTCCATGATAATGTGGAAAAGTTCTCTAATCTATCATGAATGAAGTATGTGACATGTAATGGTAGAAAACATTTTTTCCATTCAAAATTGGGTTCATTAAATGTAAATGGTCCATGATGTGTCCATTTTAAAGTACATGAAATTTATAAATCTATTAAACTTTTCCTATCAAAATGTACAAGACTCTACCCATAAACACCTAGAATGATCATGCCCATGTGAAGGTAAACAATGTTTTCATTACCGTGTGCTCTTGGAATTGTGTATGTACCCTCCGAGGTACAAGCCAATCTTCGTGGGATGATTAACATTCCACGTGATAGAGAAACATTCCATTATTTATATAATTATAGAAATTAAACCCTAGCCACCACAATGTGGTCCTATATGATGTGTTCCTACAAAACACATGCCATGTTTTGTGAGACTTCATAGATCCCAAAAGTTTTTCCTTCAGATTTTCATTAATTATTAATCTCCTAAAGACTTTATGAATCATGTCTAGAAGCACAAATATACTTTCAATGAACTTCATCATCACTTCTCACCATTTTACGGTCACCTGATTCAAACTAGAATTTGTAATCCTCTATCCTTATTATTATGACAAGCACTGCTCAAACCCAAAGATCTCCAATCTGATATAGTTCAATCATCACTATAGTTTTTTAATGATCTCCATAACATAATGAGTCTGGATATGCAATATTGTATCATTTCTCCAATAAATGGATTTTAAATGTTCGATTCCTTCATATTTTTGACAGAGAATTAGGAATAGAAAATCCCAATGAAGAATTCAAGTATAAAAATGTTAGAAAAACTGGAAACATGCAGGAGTGGAACGATCCATGTTTAGGTTTCATTGTCCTCGATCGGTTTTACTTAGAACAATGAATGAATATCCATAATAAATTTAAAAAAAATCACAAGAAAATTCACATAGATACATCCATTATAGAATATGACCAATCCGAAAATAATTTTTTTTGTCGAATTTTTCACATTTACCATTGAAATAAACAATGGGGAATAAAAAACATCCTACATTGATTCAAACCAATCGCTGATGAATAAAAAATCCATGTCATTGGGTCTGGAAAAATCATTATATAATGTCGTGCACCAATTCTAAACAACCAACATTTTTTAATTGTATTTATTTTATTGTCCTACGATGATCACTCTTAAACTATAATGCCTGATGAGCTCAATGGTTATTTCAATCCTTGTGTAAAACCCATGTTCTAAACTCAACCATTCCCTCTTATTTATGATATAATATCCCATTTTGAATTTATTTGACCTTTTCAACCAAAATACTGGTACATGAATTTAATATATTTAATATATTTCAAATATTTATTCTGGGAACACAAGAATGAGGAATCACATTCCATATCAGCGCTTGGCCTCAAAAATATTCCATACAACATCCAGAAATAATACATGGAATATCTGAGTCACTATAGTCTCCCCACCATGGAGATTTACATGATGAAAAGCCATAAAAATGGTTATTCAATGAGATGTTATTATTGGGGTTTCATATGAGCCTCACACTTCCATGTTTATTCTAAAGATGCTAATAATATAACTACACACACACACACTAAATGAATTACTCTCCCAAAGCTGGTTCTCTCATTCCAATTATTGATCTATATTGGGTATCGAACAAAGGTAGATCCATACACGATGTCCATCTCCCCCCAGTTGATAAAATTTTATGGGTCATGCATGTACCTCCTAATCTATGACATATAGAAGACATTGTGTACCCTATCTAACATCAATAGTAGAGATATGTGGTACACCACCTGACAAACTTTGTCTAATATCTAGAATGGGATAATGAATCTCATGATATCTTGTCACCACATCCAAATATACTTAATTTTCATTGAGGTAAAACCCATATGAACATGTGGTCTCCATCCTAAAACTCCAATGAAATCATTTTCACTCATCATAGGACTTTAGATGGATCTGTACAGTCCTTATCCACTTATGGTTAATTTGAATGTCCTTAGTAGTGGACCACACTAACTCTAGGCCCATAAGTGCGGACCCTCCAAGGTCATGTCATAAAATTTTTGATTTGTAGGGTCTCCCGTAAAAGTCCTTGAATGTTCCATTCCAATGGTGGATTGGATGATATTTTTTATGTGAACTATACTAATTATAGTTGATCCTCCCTTCTTTGAAAAAATTCCAACATGCATGCTCGCAACTTATCCTCCAGAACCTAAATGGATTCATCAATATGTTTTTAGTATAGGGGTGAAAAACCATTCTAAAAAAATGATGAGTTGTAAATGCCTTAAAAATCCATTTCAAAACTAAGTTGTGGAGGGAGAATCATCATAAAAAACAAGCCTTTAGGGAACTCCATATTGCCAGACTATCTCTTTCACATAGAGTCATTACAAATATATCTACTGATCTATGGTATACGATAGTTTGGAAGTGGGATATCCTGGTGAGTTATTCTATAATCACCCATATAGAATTGTGTCCTTGGATGTATGTTGTAAGACATTCAATAATCCCATGGACATCATATCCCACTTCCACTTTGGAACCTCATGGGGTTGCGATAAACCCATTAGAACATGGTTCCCTGCCATCACTTGTTGACATTTATGGAATAAAGATAGAACATTATAACTCCATTATTCATCCAGACCCTCCAAAACAAACATAATAAGTCTTTGTACCTCTTTTTCACACCCTGATTTTCCTCCAAAGCAAATGTATGATCCAACATTATAATATCCTTCTTCAATGTCATTGGTACCATTATGGATCATCTAAAATTAATGAAATTCTCCCCTCATTCATAAAATACCATAATAACAGGTACAATGGATATATGAGTATGTAGGGTCTCATATTATTCATCCCCAAGTTGTGACTCTCTAACTCACTATAAGTGAAGAGGTGTAATACTCATCAAAATTAGGTTTTTTTCTCCATCTCCATCCACAATGGATAACTGTAATGAGGCCAACTTCTTCACGACTGTGATCAATAAATTTTAATATGGTCACCTAATAAGTAAATTAATCATGAATTGCATTTATTATTTTTTGATATTTTCAAGATTAATTTCATGAATAGATGTTAAGAAGGTTTGTGATTCCATGTACTGGTGTGACTAGAATTAATGTTTGAAATGTATTAAATATATTAAATACACACACACAAACACATAGTTTTCATCAAAAAATGTCATAAAATCTAAATGAATTCCCAAACCAGAAATATGATTGAACTATTGAGTTTAGAGCATGATTTTTACCCATGTTGTGATATGACATTGGAAAACATTAGGCATTTGGAGTTAAAGAAGGACCATGGGGGAACATTTGAAATAAATGTATTAAACAGTTTACTTATTTAAATGTATACATGAGCTAATAAAATTCATTAAATACACACTTATGACAAATTTATAGGGTTACCTACATAACCATACATATAAATGATATCAATTGGAGATAAATTGAGGATATCTGTTGGCAGATAGAATCTTGATCGAGGATAATTGATTGATATAAAATAGAATCAGAGGATCTCAAAAATTAAGATAATGAAGGTTCAATATTTGTCAGTGATTTATCCCAATCAAGATCAGATATTGTTTTCATTGTATTTATTCCCATATATTATTTCCTACGGTGAATGTATATCAGACGACCAATAGATTGATTCACAGATCGATTGTATTGCGTGATGGGTTTATCTTCTATGATATATTTGGAGATATATATATTGATTATGGTTCTCTATAATTCATTATATTGGAAATGAACCATTTCAAACTAAACATGGCTATGGTTCAGTCCTCTCTTGTGTGTTTCTTAGTTTTCCTTCATCATTCTACATGTGTTCATCAATAGGGTTTCATATTCTTGGTGGTTCAACCCATATATCGATGAATCAAATGTTGCACACCTGTTTGTCGGAACAATGATTCAATTTAATATATTCAAACTCAGTAAGGAATTGGGATCATGCGATGAAGAAAAAAATATATTTGTATTTGATCAGAGGAATTTGTGTGTAGGTTTTGTATGAATGAAGGAGGTGTGACCTCAGGTTTTGTTTTCTAGAGAATCAAAGGCCAGAATTATGGAATCAGTTGCAGAAAGGAAACTCAAACCCTAGATCTGAGTATTTTATAGAGTTATTGATGATGGTATAAATATATCAAGAAATTAATTGGAGGAACTAATGTGTTTTGTAAATCTCGATATACACGATGTGAATTTCCGGATCATTCACCTTGTGGGACCCCTAGTGAATTGTATAAGGTTTCCACGGTGATGTAAAATATCACATGAATTATGAACCATCTCTAGTATCTCATCATCTAACATATAGGGTACACAAACATTGCCTTGGGTACACACTCATAGAAATGTCATTCACTCCAACACAAAAATTGTCAAACATGGTGTACATTGGAAGATCTCTATACTTGGACATAGGAAGAAGTACATGGGAATGGACATACCATTTACTTTGACACAGACATGGGATGTTTACATAGGAAGATCCCAACATGAAAGTAACTAGTTTTTTACTTCCTTCAAGATGGCATAGAACCCATTTCTTTTGTATCTTGGTGAAATTTCATTAGTGTATGTTTCCTTGATTCATTCACAGAAGGTTAGAATGGAATCATTTCATACACAATGGGTAGTGATCCCATAAAAGGGACTAGAATTATGTAGTTTTTGAATACTTCCTTGAGTCCTATAGTTATATAATATATCATCTTTTACTCTAGGATGTGTTATTGGTATCTTCATGAAAAACACTAGGTGGCAGATGATCCTCAACATAGTGGGTTGTTCTATATTGATTTGTTAGTATACCATTTGGAATTAGGTGTGATACTCATATGTATATCATTCTATTCATACATCCCTCAAATACTTTTTATATTTGGACCTGATGAGTAGTAAATCTTTGATATACACCATCATTGATGCCTGACTCATGTCATGTGTTCTCCTAGATGTGTGTTCTGTGGAATCTACGAGTTGTATCTCGAGACTGGCATTATAGTTGTGACATTCCCATCAGATCCTTGACCTTTAGTTATTATGTCTAAATATTCTTGTTATATGTATTATAGGAATATTCCTTATTCGACTTGGTAGTTATTATTTTTTTTATATTCATATTGACTTCATGGTGTCTTTCTAGGTATTGTTATTCTCACCCATGTTTGAGATATTACTACATTTGTTTTGTATTTGGTAGATGATAGACCCTTTGAAAAAGTCTTAAAGGGACTGAGACTAGGTGGTTATTTTTGAGCCAGAAAAACTGAGGTGTGTTCCTATTGTTTTTTTACTGTAGTCTCCATATTCACATTAATGATGGGATTGTATTGAAAAATATGGTGGTGGGATTTTATTTGTCTTTTTATCAATATAGAACTTGTTGCAATACTATATTTTTTTGGATCTATATGTGTGCATGAATTGTTTATCAAATTTTTTAAATTTCATCATTTTAACGGCATGAATATGTATGAATTTATTTAATAACATTAGGTTATGTCCTCCCAAGTGGGTGATATGTCTACTCGGAACTAGTCTCCATACCCTATCCTATAGGAGGTGGGATTGATGAGTTAAAACACATTCCCCATTGGGAAAAATCATGATAGTGTGGTATCATAGTAGCCGGTTATACCTTTGGACCAGAGTCAATGAGATTAGGTTTCAACAACAATGTTAAGGTTCTTGAGTTCATCTTCCACCTCAAGGACTCTATTTTTTATGAAGAGGCAAATGTTTCCATACAGTAGGTATCTAATCATATTTTTTTCGGCTTTGTAAAATAGAACACTGGTTTTAGTTGAAAAATGATACATTTATAATATACAAATTGTATTTTCTTTCCATGTCTTTATTGAGTTAGCTCTCCAAATATAATCATTATTCATGGTATATATTTTTTATCTCATGACGCCTCTGCAATGTATTCCAATAATGATTTAACATGTTGATCATGAGGATGATCCCCATTGTGTTGATGAATCGATGTATGGGTCTATTATAGTTTAGTTACGTCCCAGTGATCCACAATTTTTCCCACCACTTGTTGAGAATCAGATGGTACCCATCGTACTAGTAGATGCGGTGCACACCCTAATCACATTTCATGAGTTTCAATAATAGTGACCCTAAGTGTTTGAGGCAAGGATGAACCATATAAGGTTGGGGTCTATCTTGAGGTGCTGAAAAAAGTTGAATATCCTGTCAAGAAACTAGAAGAACATATGGTGGTTATGAAAGTGATCCTTATCATGATCTTTATTTTGTAATGGTGGGGTTTTTTGACCCAATCATACATCAAGGAGAATATAGCATGTCCATAGATTGAGTTAAATTTTATAGAGGAGTTCTCTCTAGATATGAAGAGGGATATATGAATCTATGATATTTTGAAGCTCCAGTAGTGAAGCATGATAGTGGACGAGTATTTATCATGGATTTCTATCCTCTCCAGGTACTCTATAGATAGGTTTCGTGGTAAGTTAATTTAGAATGGGACTTTTATGTGAGGAATACATAGAGATATCAATGAAAGAGTCATACATATATTCACTCATACTCATGATGGTGTGTTAGAGGGATAATTGGTGGTTGATATTTTATTATCTAAATAGATGAATAAATTGGTTTTTGATAATATGAATATAGGAGAAGAGACATTGGAAGTGATGATATTATGGAACTCTCAAAGAGCTGAACATTCATGGAATTTCAAGAGGATGTACAAGGACATAGGTTCGAATGTTCATTGTTCATAAGATGGGTATATTCTATTCCTAAAGAGGTGTTTCTACACATGTATGACAGTGGATATCTTACACATTTAATTTTTACCCGCCATATGGGTAATAGAGATATAGTGGATGTTCCACTAAGGAAGAGTAAGTTAAAGGAGAAGATAAGTCTAAAGGGTGAAATAACTATTAGGTGAGAAATGATTGAAGTAACCATTGTTATACATTTCTACTTGTTTCAACCACCACCCCAAGTGCTCCATTGCATGATAAGATATCTAGAGGAAACTAGTGGGGATAACGGTAGGTGGTTGAGGATTAGGACTCCGAGGATCTAGGGATGATTTGAGAGATCATATATTTCTTTTATACCTTAACTAATGTAATGATAGACAAAAGTACTAGTTTTTTCATTATTTCCACATATCCAATTTGAGAAACAGAGATGTCAATTGAGCCCTTGACCATTACGTTGTGCTTGCAGACTCCTATTGGAGATGATTCAAGGATCATGCACTTTTATCGACAGGGTTTCCTGAATCATAGAGGTTAGAGCTTATATTGGGATATCATTTTAGTTGTGATGAGGCCTTATGACTTAATTATAGGTATGGATTGGTTATATGCATCTCATTCCCATATTTACTATTACAGGCGGACGATATGATATGTATGGATTGAGTGGACCATGTTTTCCATTTTAAGGAAAAGGAAACACATGAATCACAAGATGAAATCCTACGTTAGAGGGGGAAGCAGATTACTAATTATTTTTCTAGAATGACCCTTGGTGTAGGAGATTCTATGAGTTTTTAGATTCCTATAGTGGTGTCAGAGTAATAGGTTTTTTTTCTCAAAAATATTTCCGACTTATCTCCCCATTGAGAGATAGAATTATTCATTGATCGACACCATCATATGAACAGGCTATCATAGACATAATATTGGATGTATACCATAGTGATTTCTTAAATAAGGATGTTTGTCGAAAGACTTGCATAAGAAGGGATTTATTAAACACAGTGTTTCACCTATGGAAGACACAATGTTGTTCACTAAGAATGTGGATGGGTGTTGGAGGTCATGTGTAAAAGAATATAACCTCAACTAGGTGACCATAAATAAATAGTATCCACAACCTTGGACCAATTACATATTTTATCATTTGAGATCGTCATGAAGGTTCTATAAGATTAAACTCAGCTCAGTCTATATCTAATTGCGAGTATAGAGAAAAGATACATTGAACAAGGAATTCAAATATCAATATGGCCACTATGAGTACTTAGTTATTCACTTTTTGATGACTAATTCCCCATTAGTGTTCATGGGACCCATGAACTAGATCTTTCAACTTTTATTAGATTTATTTTTGGTAGTCTTCATCAACAATATCCTAGTGTACTTGGAATCCAAGGAAAAATAGGTGAGACACTTGAGGATAGTTATAGATGTACTCAAAGATAACTATATTTATTAGAAGCTCTTGATGTTCTAGTTCCAGATTCAGGAGGTCCACATTATGGGACATTATTTCTAATTAGATGGTGTGGAAGTGGACACTATGATGTTCAAGGTAGTGTTATCTTGGGAGGAACCCAAGCATGTGAAGGGGGTGTGGATGTTCCATGGTTAAGATGGATACTACCAAATATTCATACACTATTCCTATAGGATATAGGATCCCTTGACTGCTTGACCGAAAATGGGAAGCCTTTCCTTTGGACAGGGAAGTGAAAGTAGGATTTATAGGATTTGAGGAAGAGATTGAAGAGTTCTACCATCTTGAGAATTTTCGATTAGGGTGTCGAGTGCATAGTTTTATATGATAAATCAGGAATTGGGCTATGTTGTGTACTAATGAAGTGGAAAGGAATTATTTCATATTCTTCAGGTTAATCAAGACAATATGAGAAGAACTACGTGACCGAAGATCTTGGGTAAGCAGCAGTATTCTTCACATTGGTGATGTTGCGACACTGCCCGATGCACAAGACTACGAGCATCTATTATAATCAAAATGTCATCAACTATATCATCTCTTATCAGGATATTAACATGAGATGCCTGAGATGGTTAGATTTCATCTAGTATTATGACTTCATTATTTTATATACTCTCTTGATGGGGAATGTGGTAGAATAGTCTTTCAATATGATATTTATTTCATAGTTAATGAGTGAGTAGTAAGAGTATTTGAGATCGTTAGAGTTATCCATTGAGGTTAGAGATGGAGAAGCTCAACTCCAGTCAATAGTTGTTGCCTATTTGATATTGTAGCAGGTTAGGAAATCACATTATGGAGATACAAACTGTATGACCATACATAATCATATATCCACTGGACATGCTCTTGATGGATTTGATGATTTTGGGGAGCATGTAAACCTTTTTTATGGTTGTATAATGGTACCAGTGACAATATGGAAGGTTGTTCTAAAATAGTTTTTTATGTCTCTGTTGGCGGTACAACTAGTTTTGGCAATGATATACCAGGGCCTCCGACGTCAGTTTTGGCGGAAATGGATGGATAGTGAAGTTGCAACTTTAGTCTCATAATGACTTAACTGTTAGTATGAGAAGGATAAGAAATAATTTCCATTGTATTTACCTCAATCCCTTGAGGGGACTGAGTTTTGGAGGGATGTGATATCCATGTTAATCAGGATGGGCTTAGCACATATTTCATGGGGACATGATGCCATCTAGGTGATCATATAATGACTCATAATGTCATCTGACTTCCCAGCTATCCATGAGTAATGTTCAGTATAGATCTTGGGATGAATCTATTTGCAAAATATATTCATACTCTATGGAGTTTCTTGGAAGATCAACTTTGAATCTGATACTCACATTACATCCCAGTTATAATCGGGGTTGGGAAATATTTTGGGACTCAACTATATTTTTGAATGACTTTTTACCCCCATAAAGACAACTGGATTGAGGAAAATAGAAATGTTATCGGGGATATTATGTGAGGTTGATTTTGTGAATTTAATCATAGTTTGTAGGATTACCTAACATTATTGGTGTTTTTGTAGAAGAACATCTAAAATTTCACCATTGGTATGATTCCATTTGAGTCCTTTTATGGGTGACCATGCTGGTTACCACTTTGTCGGACCGACCTAGAACAGTTGACACTTATGGGCCCATAGTTTGTGTGAGGCACTATAGAGAAGGAGTAGATCATCCAGAAGTGGATGAGGATTTCACAAATCCATTATATGTCTTATGTATACCAATGAAGGAGCCCATTAGAGGTTGATAGGGTAAACCATGTGTACCTGTGAGATTCATCTCTATGTGTACTATAGATACATGGATAGGACGATAATCTATATTAGAGACACATTGGACCTTTCTAGATACTTTGTAGACTACGTGGAATACTAAATAGCTCTATCAACACTGTTAAACTATGTACACAACATATTACACACATCACATTTTACATGTTACCTCCAAGACCCATCACATATTTTCTACTGAGGTGAGATAGATATCAGAGATGTGGCGACCTTTGTGATGTTCCATTTATAGATAGAGGATTAGAAGTATAGGATCCTTTAATGGTGAGATATTTTTTAGTGTTAGTATGATGGCATCATAAGGATATTTAAGAGAGAAACTATGAGAAGGATTCTCATATGCATAATCAATACCCACACATCATTCATTAGACACTTGTTTTGGATTTTCATTATAAAAGCACCGTGGTGTGGATAATGTATCAACATGGATTTTATATGTTTTATTTTTTTATAATGTATGGATTGTATTCATGACTACGTCCAAAAATGGCATGTGATTCTGAAGAATGGTGGGGCCAGAATAAATGATTGAAACATATTAAATATATTTAATGGAGGTGTGATTAATTTTCCTAAAAATGAAGAATAAAATATAAATAGAGGCCCACCTCATTTATATGATTCACTATTGATCTTGGAGTCTGGTTTTACACTATGTGTGCTAAAACCTTGGAATGTTTCAGGTGTTCATGTTGAGGAGCTTTCATGTGTGAACATTTAGAATACACTAATAAAATAGTTAATTTACATAAATGTTTACCCAACAAAATAGAATTATTTAAATACACACTTATGTAAAAATTTTAGGGTTAACCACGAAACCCTAAAAATATAAATGATTGATTGGATAATGTTTTAGGAAATTAGTTTCATAGTAGAAATTGGATCAAGGATCATCGATTGGTGTGAAATGGAATAAGAGGACATCTGTAACTAAAATGACATATATTTTTTATTTTATAGTGATTGATCTAAATCAAGGTTGGATTTTATTTTTATTGGATTTCATCATCAATATAATTTCTTATAACGTAGAAAAATCAATATACCAATAAATTTATTTGAAGATTGTTTTTATTATGATAACAATTTTTCAATTAGGATATATGAGGAGATTTAATTTCTGATTAGGGTTATTTTTTCATTGTAATGATATAGGATCAAGGCCAACCTAATAATAATGGGGTTAATTAATCATCTTTTGTTTCTTGGATTAATCCCATAGTTATACTTGCAATCATCAATAGAGATTTCATTTCATTGTACTTTTTCTCAAATATATAGGAATTGAATATTTCACACCCATTAATTAGTGCAACAATTTGATGTCACAGATCCAAACATGGTATGTCATGGGAATCATTCAATGTGATAGAAATGGGGGATCAATACAAGATTATAAGCATTCGTGTATGTTTTTTTGAATAACGATGGAATTATAGATTCAGTTTTTGTTTTCCGATGAATCGATGGCCAGAATCTGACCATCAACAAATGAATGGTCGATCAAAATCCAGATATGTGTTCCATAGGTGTGGATGATGGTGGTTGTGATAGATTTAGGATTTCATGTAAGGAATCTCTGGTTTTTTATATATATAGATATAAATAGCTTATATTTCGTAAAACACGTCCTTTAGTACCCCTGGTGAGGTTGCAAGGATTTCCATTGTTGAGTTAAATATTAAACAGCCTACGACCCTACCCTAGAAGCTTGGCGTGTACCTCAGAGGTTACATGGAAATGACTAGTAGTACACTGTAACAGACACTCCAAGTTCCCCATATGGACACAACATTCCATGTATACATCAGTAGCGCTATGTACATGGACACTATAAGTAGTACACAAGTGTGGAAATATGATTTAATTTGACATGGACATGGTCTATATACACTGGATGAATATGGTGTTGAATTCACACATTGTGTACTACATGTACACTCCATGTACATCCTTAAAGATCAATTTGATCCATTGTATTCCGTGTCTTGTAGATGTTTTTTTTAATTTATGTTCCCTTGACCCATTCTATGAGGGTTAGTATGGAAACACGACCTACAACTATGATAGTGATATATTTATTTGAAATTCATGGATAGATTTTTTGAATCCTTCTAGGAGGCTAAGAGTGAGATCCTCTATCATCGTTTTCACAAGGTGGCATTCTTCTTATATCAAGATATTATTGTTAAAAGTATTGTAGACTTATACTTGTATAGAAATGATATTTTTTTGTTATATTCTTATTTAGTTTGGGGTGTTCTACTAGGTATTATTATACTCACCCATGACTGAGATTTTGCTACATGTGTCATATATTGTTTAGATGACAATCCCTTTGACAAATTACAAGAGGGGCCAAGACTAGATGGTACTTTGTAAGTCGGTAGTCTGATATTTGGTTTTATAATTATCTTTATAGTAGTACCCATATTTACTTTTAAGTTATTCCTATTGTCAAACTCATTGGGGTGGGAATGAATTAGTAATTGTTAACATTATAGTACATCTTTTCAAACACTATTTTTTGGATTATATGTATGAATTCATGGATTATAATTTTTTTATTTTTAAACATCGTATGGTCTAGAATATGTATGATTTTATATAGATACATTACGTTTAAGAAATCCAATGGGAGTTACAATAATAATCAGCGCTAGTGGCCATCCCTGATCCTTTTGAAGGTGGGATTGGGGAGTCACAGTGTGGGATCTAATAGGACATGCCATGAAATAGTTGTATCAGAGTAGGTAGTTAAAACTTTGGAATAGAGTCAGTGAGATTGGTTTGGAGAAACAATGTTACATGTTTTGAGTACGTAATTTAGGTTATGGACATTAGTATTGATGTGGTGGATTCTGTATCCACACAAAAGAAATATTATCACTTTCATTTCAACTCAATACATGAGAATAGTAGTGGTATGGAAAAAATGGTACACACATCATATAAAAATGGGTTTGTGGTTCTATGTCTTTCTTGAGTCTTCTATCCAGATATACTCATTGATCGCGAAATTTCTTTTTTATCTCAGGATGACTCTGTTATATATTCCATCTTCGATTCAACATATGGATCACAAGGATGATCCCATCAGTGATTATTTCTCGACAAATTGGTTTGTTCATATGGTGTTACCTCCAGCTGGTTAACCAATTTTCTCACCTGTTATTGATGAGTAGATGATACCCATAGTTCCAGTCAATGGAGAGAATAGTATGAGCATGCATCATGTGTTTCAATGATAGAGACCCCAATGTCCTGTGGTGGTACAAAACTACATGTTTATGAGGAATTAATTGAGGTGGTGACATGATTTTTCCATATTTTTAATACACTAATAGAATATAGGGTGTTTCTGTATGGGAGGTGTCTCTTGGGATCTATAGGGTGATATTGGTTTTTAGTGACCCATTCAAAGACCAAGTAAAATCTATCATAAAAAAAGATTAATGTAATTTTTATAAAGTAGTTCTCTCTTTCTATAATGAGGGTTCAATGAATCTAATAGATTATAAATCTCTATTAGTGATGTATGAAAGTGTTGAGTATTCATTGTGGTTCTACAACCTCCCTATAGACTCGATTGATATGATTTGAGATAGGTTCATTTAGGCTCAGACCATTGAGGGAAGAATTCATATAGATATCCATTACATTTTTATACCTATGTGAATTATTTCATATGTTGGGGGCATATAGTGAGCTTCGGTTGTTGAAATTTTTTAGATGAAAAGACATATAAAATGGTTATTGGCAGTAGGAACACAGGAGAAGATGCATCGGTTGAAAGGATTCATATCCATTCTCTAATACCTAGGAATGCAATTAATTTTAGGGGGAGGTACCAAGACATAATTTCTATTGTTTTGGGATTATATGATGGGTATATTTTTCCCATGGGGACATGGTTATACTCATGTGATGGTAGGGGAAATATTGCATGAGATTGTATGACCCATCATATGAGTAATAGAGAGATAGTGGATGAACCACCAAAGAAGAGGTATTGGCTGGTGAAGATAGGTATGTTGGGTATCAGACGTGTTGTGGGATCTCAGAAAGAAGAAATAGGTTGTAGATATTTCAACTTGTTACCACCACTAACCCAAAGTGTTCCATACCAGGTTCAGAAAGATTTATAATTGGGGGAAATAATAGATGGTCTAGGCTTATAATCCAAAGGCTCCAAGGATGATTTGAGGTATTATATATAGATATATTACCTTACCTTCAGTAATGATAGAATTAGGTACTAGTAATTCCTTTATTTACACATATCTTTTTTGAGAGTTAGAGTTTCTACTTAATCCCCTCTCTTGACCTTTGCGCATGGGGACTTCAGCTGGAGAGAACTCAGTAATAACAGACTTGTATTGATAGCGTGACATAACTTTTGTAGGTGAGATTTTATTTTGCAAAATCTTCTTTAGTATTGATTTTTTCTTAATAATTCATCGTAGGTATTGATTGGTTATATATAAAACTTTTCCAGATTGAAATTTTTTGGAGAATGACATGGTGTGTCCGTAGTTATGGGACAATATTTTCCATTTTGATTAAAATTAATCCTATGAAACACAAGATAAACTCATGAAGATAATTGTGAAATTGATTACACATGATTTGGATAAAATGACCATCGGTGTAGTGGATACTATTAGTTTTTTGTTCCATTAATTGGTGGCATAATATGAGGATGTATTTCTCAAAAATGATCCAAGATATCCTCCACACCAAGCGATAAAATTATACATTGATCAACACCCTGAGCTATCTTAGATATCTATACTAGGATATCAGATGTATTATATTGGGATTCATGAGATGATGGTGTAGTAGGAGGACTTATAGAAGAAGTGCATTGTTAGAAATAGTGTTTCACACTTAGAAGCCCTATTATTTTTCTCTATGAAGGTGGATGGGAGTTTCATGACATATGTGGAATACCATAACCTCAAATTGGTCACCATAATGAATATGTATCCACTACCCAATATAGATGGCCTCTTTAATCAATTGAGAGGGGCATGATGTTTCTTAATGATTTTCCTTATATAAATATATATCTAGTTCTAAGTCAAAATCATGGATATACTGAAGATGGAATTTAGTTTTCAGTATGGTTACTATGAGTTCTTGGTAATTCATTTTGTCATGAAGAAAACCCTCATACTGTTCATGGAACTCATGAACCAGATCATTCAACATTTAAAAGAATTTTTTTTGTAGTATTAATCGATGTTATCATAGTGTACATGGTATCTAATGTGGAGCACACAAGACACTTGAGGATAGTTATAGACATACTTTGGGAGAACAGGATAAACCAGAAGCACTATATGTACTTTTTATTGATTCAGGATTCACAAATTATTGGACATGTTATCTCAACAGATGGTGTGATAGTGGACCCTATGAAGGTTGGGGTAGTTTTATCTTTGGTGCCACCTAAGAGAGTGAAGGAAGTACATAGCTTCCAAAGGTTGGTAGACTACTATGAGAGATTCATACCTCCTTTGTAATGTATATAAGCTCCAATGAGATCCATGACCCAATAGGGGAATCCTTTCACATGTATGGAGAAGTACCAATAGGATTTCTAAGAGATTATGTAGAGATTGACGAGTTCTACCATCTTGACCATGCCAATTCAGTCAGTTGAGTGTGTAGTTTTCTACAATTCATCATCAACCAGTCATGGTTGTATTCTGATTCCTAGGTAAGAGATTTTTTCAAAAGGTTATCATCTATTGGTACCACATGATTAGAATAACATGACATAAAATCTTGAGTTTGTAGTGGTAGTCTTCACAATGAAGATGTGGTGAAACAACTTGATGGGAAAGTGGTTAAAAATCTATTCTAACCACAGTATTCTCTATAATATATTATCTTTAAAGGATCTTAAAATGAGACATTTTAGAGCGACAGAGAACCTCCGGAGTAATGACTTGAAGATTGTATAAACTCCATTAAAGTGGAATATGATAGCATATGCTCGGAGAAGGAGATCGTTTTCTATGTTACTGAGCGATGATTCATTGTAGTTGGCATTATTAGAGTTATCCATTATAGATGGGGATGTAGAAGCTTACCTCAATTCAATGTTTGTTTCCCCTAAACTATTTTAGTGGTCTAGGGAAGAACATACTTGGTATATCGACTCTGAGACCCTATGTTATCAGATATCCATTGAACATTATTCGAAATTATTTTTTGATGGTGGGGAGAATGCATATATTTTTAGAGGAAGAATAATAGAACAAATGAAATTGTTGGAGGTGGTTCTGATAGAGTTTCAAACATATCCTTTATTGGTACATCCATTCAGTGAAATAATTTAATAGTACCTCTAGCATCATTTTTGATGGACAAGGATGAATAAGAGTGTAGCATAGTTAACATTTCAATTCCTTACTTATAATTAAGTAAACTATAAAACCCATGTTCCATTTGGGTTTTCTCAACCCCTTTCTATTACATAGTGGAATTATGATGGGATATCCATCATATTTGTGATGGGAATACCACATATGTATATGGACATGATGTCATCTATGTGATCATAGAACAAATCCCAATGTCGGGCCACTTCCCAGATATCAGAGATCAGAGTTTAGTAGAGAGCTTCAGACACCTCTACAAGTAGAAGATATGTAGACTCCATTGAGCTCCCAAGAAAAACATTTTAGTGTTTGATACACACTTTACATCTCAATTATGGAAGGTTTTTCTTGAGGCTATTGGGACACATCTACTATTGGGAATATCTTTTTACCCACAGAATGAATACCAGATATAGTGGACCAATAATGTTATAGGGGGAATGTTGTGACCTATATTGTTGGAATTTGTCAATAATTATTTGGTTCACCTGACTTTGGAGGAGTTTCTGTACAACAAATGCTACCATTACTCCTTTAGAGTGACACCATTTGATTCCTTGTATGAGTGAACCTATTGGTGACTACATTGAAGGATGGTCCCATGGAAGTTAGTACATACGAGTCTATAGTGGGTGTGAGCCACTATATAGAATAATAATATCATTCAAGAGAGGATGAGGACTGTACAACATCCTCTTACGTCTTATGCCGATCAAAGAAGTACCCCACTATATTTCAATGAGGGAGTCCACACGTTTTTATGGGGTTTAGCATGAGGTGTATTATTGAGATATAGTTAGGGAGAGAAGATATATCTAAGATTAATTATCCTTTTCTAGATACTATGTATATTATGAATGTTATAATACAACTCATCTGTAACTCCACATTTAAAAAGGTTACAAGATGCCTTCCACATGTCATAGATGAGGAGGTACATACATAAACCATCACACATTATTAACCGAGGTGATATGGTCATCGAGAATCAATATACATTTAAGGAGTACTTGGTATAGATTATGGTTAAGTAGGAGAGGATCATTAAGGGGTGACTGATTCCTCTAGTGTGTTCTTTGTGGAAGGATAAGAATTTTCATGAGATACCTTGCGATCAGGAGGCTAAGATGCATTCTCAGTACCCACACCTATTTTCAAAGACATATTTTTTATTTTTTGTGTGTAAAGACCCGTGTTATCTTCATGACCAACACTACTTTGATCTGAATAAGATCAATGAGGGTTACTATGGAATTGAGTCCTATATATACGGTAGTTATACTTGATGTAGGACATTTTGAATAGAGTTGCGGAATCCTTCCATGAGGTTCGAAGTGAGAGACAATATCATCTTCATTACTTAAGAGGACTTCATGGTATCTTCATTACCAAATCTTAATGGATGTCAATCTTCTACTAATATTGGTTTTATAGATTGAGTTGTTGGAATACATTACGGACATGGGTGTGATCCTCATTTTTGTATCATTTTTTTCAGTTTTCTAGCATACCATTTTTGTTGTGGGACACATTTAGAGGGACATTTTAGTTGGAATTCATCAGTTTCATCTTACTCATGCAGTGTGTTTTTCAAGGCAAGTGCTATGTGCAACCTTCGAGCACAATTCCTAGATTGGCATTAGATTTGTGTGTTTACGTGAGACTGCGTTTATTCGTTGATAATATCTATATATTATTATTACCTATTTCATATACATATACCTAACAATAGGTATATATTATTCATTTTGTTATAAGATTAGGGATTTTGGGGTGTTCTATTGGGCTATTGTAATACTCATACTTTCATGGGATTTTCCCACACGTATCATGTCGTATTCTGATGATCAATTCATTGACCGATTCCTCGATCAACAAGGATAAAATATTTGTTTTTGATCCAAACAGATGGATGTGTGTTAAAATTGTAATTTTTATTTAATTTACCATCATTAAATTAATGATTGACTTGTTTTTATACTCATTTTGGTTTAATTTTATTTGGATCTGTTTACTTTCTAGTACTTTTTTCATAAACAAGTAGTGGGATTTATATGTTTTCATTCATGGTTTATCATTAATTTTACATTTCAGAATTATACAGGCTTGGATATGTGTGAATTTATATAGGTACATTAGGTTATGGAATCCCAAGTGAGTGACATTCCTACTTAGTGCTCATCACCATCCTATGTCCTATTGAAAGTGAGATTGGGTTGTCATAGAATCGTCCCCATTATGACAGGTCAGGATAAAGTAGTTCTAGAGATTTCGGTTATACATTTGGACAGCATATTCAGTATTGGTCTAGGTAAATTATTATGATGTGTTTTGAGTTCTTATTTGAGGATAGGTACTCTAGTGTTTGTGTGGTGGTCGATGTATCATTGTCCATGGAACATCTTTTTTATTGCAGGATTCCTCCATCACATATTCCTACTGGGATTCAGCATCTGGAACATGAAGATAATACTTTAAGTAATGACGAATCATTATAGGGGCAAGTTACAAATGTGTTACTTCAATGTGCTGATCCATTTATCCAATCACCAATTAAATATAATATGGTTCCCACAGTGCCAACAAATTATCTGTGAAGGATGAGAATTCATTAGGAGTTTCAGCAACATAGACCCCTCATGTTCTGTGGTGAACTCAACCCACATGTGTCTGAGGACTGGGATTAGGTAGTGACATAGGTTTTCTATATCAATAAGACATGTGTGGATTATATGGTTTTTCATTAACATAGATTTATTTATTGGTCAATAGGAAGATGGTTGAGCTTAGTGAGCAAGTAACATGATGACGAGACTCCAGCGTGGTCCGAGATTGAGGACGTATCAGAGAATAGTTCTCTCCAACTATGTTGAGGGATGTTATCATCTAACATCTTCAATAACATAAATAGTGTAGCATGATTTTTAATGATTATTCATCAAGGTTCATCAACATCTCCAATTACTTGATTGTTATGGGTTGATATTAGATCGTTCAAGCTCAGAACATTAATGGATTAATGTTTAGAGACATGTGATTCAGAATTATACAACTTTTCATTCCTAATTTTGGTTGGGTGATAGTGTTGTTGAGTCATTAAGGTTTTGCTTATGAATTTTACAATCCTTCATATGTGTGGGAGATTGTTAAGTCAAAAAAGATTCCTTATGACTTTACCATTCCTTCTTGTTTTTAAAATCACAGACACCTTATATTAATGAAAAATTTAATTATACCATGTGTTTTACTTCTATAATGAAAATTTCCATCCCCAAGGAAATTGTCCTTACCTTGTTTTAATTGTTTATATTTTGTTTAAATATAAAATTCGGTTTCAAGTATAAAACCCTTAAATCATATAATACATAGATAAAAATAATTCCGTTTTTAGGATCTGAATTCAGGTTCAGAATTCTCAGAATTCAGACTCCAAACTTTTTTTTGTTCTGACTCCGAGTTCTCTGAATTTAGACTCCGATCTTTTCAGAATTCTAACTCAGAGTTCTCTGAATTTACACTCCAAAATTTTCTGAATTATGACTCCATGTTCACTGATGTGAGACTCTAAACAATTATGAATTCTGACTTTGAATTCATATAAACTATGACTCTGAACCATGTATGTTCAGGTTTCAAATTTTTTTGAATCCAGATTCCAAATTTCCTTGAAATTTAGTCTTCGGAATTATATAGAGTTCAGATTCTGAATTCCTAGAAAACAAAATCTAGATTTCCTTTTATTACAGAATATGAATTCATTTTTTAGTTAGACACTAAACTTTCATTTTCGTACATTCCAAATATTGGATTTTGGTTATGTAACCATATTTTTTCTTACACTTGTTTTTTCATATAAAACGATATCGTGCTATCAATTACTAACCAACCGTTGTTTGAGTGAAACATGTACCGGTCCCACTAAAATTCTAGGAAAAATATGAATGTTAGAGGAGGGAGATGACCATTGAAGACATGCCTATAAATAGGAGCTCATTTTAAAATGATCAATGAAAAAGTTGATCATTCTAGAGATTACATGCTGCTGAAGTGATTTCTAGAGAGAGAGAATTTATTAATTTGTGCGTACTGAACTTCTTGTTCATATTTTTTTGTGACACTGATTGTTGCTATGTACAATCGGGGGCATATGGGGATATGAAGACAGATGTTCCGACTACATTGAAGTTGATGGCTTCCTTGAGGAGGAAGAAATAGGTGCTGACTACCTTGATGTTGAGGGCTTGCGAGGATTTCATGATAGAATCTGATCATCATATTGAGGGCATACCCTGGTGTGGGTAAGATAGGATTTCTTGAATGTATAAATCAAGGGACCTTTATCCAAGGTTGTTGGATACCCTACTCTTGGGAATAATATATTTACTACTTGTTACTTTTTTGTTTCATGTTTTCCTATGAATTTTGATTGTTGAGGAAAGTATAACTGTCTTATACTTTTTTATGCATGTACTCTGATTTAGTGAGATTCTATACGCTTTACGAAAGAATATTTATCTTTTAAAACTTTCATTATGTTTTATTTCCGGAACCATCATTCTGAAATTTCATTCTCAGAATCATATTTCGAGAATTAAGAATGTTCTTAGAACATTGAGGTTTTGTGAAATTACCCTGTTTAACCTTATTAAACAATATAAAGGTTTCTAATGAAATTTAAAAGTTACTCAGAATTTTTAATGTATAAAATTCACCCCCTTTTGTATATTGAGCATCACTAGATACATCATTAGTATCTTCTTTCATTATTTTGATCATATAATTGGTATCAGAGCAGGTCTCAGAAATACCTATACTCAAATATTTGTTTTCCATGCTCATGTTTTCATTTTTCTATATTTTCCTTGCTTTGGAATATTTTTGTTGAATCCTATCATTTTCTATTAATATGTTTTTCTGGAATGACATTTCATTAAGATGGAAGGAATGAATTTTGGTTCTGTAGAAAATCTCAATCCAACAAGACCACCTATCATTGATGTAAATGATTATGAATATCGGAGAGATCATATAGAGACATTCATTATCAATACTGCAGTTGAATATTTTTTTATTCTTACTGGAGGGTATAAAATCCCTGAGAAGGAAGTTAGTACCTTCACAAATCAATAAAATAATGAATATCAACTGAATTATAAGGTACACAATACCTTTCTTTGAACGATGACTATAAATATATATCGAAAATTTCATCTTGTGAAGCTGCAAAATGTATTTGGGAAAAACATGAAGTTACTCACTCTGGTACTACAAAAGTTATTGAAACTAGAAGAGCCATTCTGATAGCTGAATATCATAGTATCCTATTTCCTTTTGGAGAACCCATTTGTAAGGTGCAATAAATATTCATGACTATCGTGAATAGTTTAAAATCAATGGGTGAGAAAGGATTAAATGATGAAGTTATTTTTGATAAGATCATAGACATCATTCCAAATGAATGATAATCCAAGAGAACAAAAATTGATGAGAACAGAAAGGATACTTAGATTTATCTTGATGAACATTGTGGATCTCTTATTATACATTAGACTAGAATGAAGAGAGTTATCCATAATATTAAGAAGAATAATGGGAATGGAAGTGTTTCATTTACTACATCTTCAAATAATATAAAAGCCATGTCTCCTAAGAGTGTTACTAGATCCAAATATAAAAGAATTGTTATCCAATTCGAATATAGTGGAAATGAATCTTCAGAGAATAAATTTTCCAATATTGATCGAAGGATGAAAAAGATTGTTAGAAATAAGAACTTTCAATCTAGACACAAAAGGAAGGAATAGAAAGACAATAATGATTAATAAGTTACAAGTTATAAATGCAAGAGAGCTGGAAATGTAAGACCTGATTCTCTTATGCTCAAGAGAACAGAAAGAAAGGAAAATAATTCTGAGAGAAATAGAAAGAAGTACTACAAAGATAAATCTAGGAAAGTGCGGAAAGCTAATGACACATGGAATTCAAGTGGTGGAGACACTTTAGATGAATCATTAGATTACGAATCTTTTGGACAGAAGAATCTTGGTCTAATACCAGACTACATATTGAAAATAATTGTTTAATGGCTAAGGTAAACAATGTTGAATCTATGACCAATGTTTCTTTAGCTGCTAATCATTGTGATAGTAAATATTATAACTCTTCTGATAAATAATCTTCTTTTTATGAATATAATTCTTTACCTACCTATGAAAAAATTTCTATGTTTTCCAAACTTCATGAGACTGAGAATTCCAAACTCTTGAAAAATATTGATAAGTCAAATTCTAGAAATACTATTCTTACTAAGGAAATGTCATATCTTTCTAAATATCATGATAAGAAAAATGTTGATTTTGAAAAAATTTTAAAAACCTTGAGGAAGTAAATTATGAGAAGAATAATCATTCTAAGGATTTAGAAAACGTAATTTCTAGGAAAACTATTTTCGAGCCTAACTCTAGATCAAAATAAAATATTTTGGAAAACAAGAACTTTGTTATCAAAATAAAATCCAAAATATTTTCCTTGAGGTAGTGTTTGTCAAACTTTACATTAGTTAAGGAAAATTGTGAAAAGATGTATTCTCAAATCTAACCTCTAAGGAATAATTCTATTTTTGTTTATAGTAGTTCTAAACTGGTTTTTAGTAACAATTACTTTGATCCTCAAAGTGCTCCATTCTGCACATTGTGTTAGTGTGGTGGGCATTGGGAAAAAAATTGTTCCCTAAACAAAACACAGTATTTAAGATTTCATAAATATTATTTTTCTAAGAAAATGTGGGTGCCTAAACTATTTCTTTCTGTGATTTTCAGATCCCAGCATGTATGGATTCTGAAACCTAACTTTTAATTATTTTTAAAAAAATAGAGAGAGTACCAATAGCAATACATGTTACATGGAGAATTGATGTTCTCCACATATGACAGGTAAAAAAAACAACTTTGAAATGATTATCAAGACGATTGGAGGTAAAGTAACCTTCAGAGATAATTCTCATGGAGAAAATATTTGTTAAAGGTAACATCATTATTCATGGAAAAACATTTATTTCAAATTGTTTTGTTAATGGTCTTAAGCACAATCTCATTAGCATAAGCCAATTTTGTGATGAAGGTTACCTTGTGAATTTTAGGTTCGATAGGTTCTTAGTACACAATTCCATGAAAAAGCTCATTAATTATTCCCATAGGCAAGATAATGTTTACACACTAAACATAGAAGACCATAAGAGCTAAGATCTACCTTTCCTTAGTAAAATGGATGATCATTCGTGGTTATGGAATAGAAGGTTATGACACTGTAACCATAAAAATTTATGCAAAAATTCTAAGAAAAGATTATTTAATGATCTACCTGAGCTTAGATTTGGTTCTTAAAAAGTTTCCGACCCCTATCAATATAGAAAGAAACATGAATCATGTTTTAAATTCATCAGAAAAGTCACAATTACTGATCCATTACAGTTTGTGCATATTGATCATTTGTGTCCAACACAAAATGGAAACATTGGAGGCAAGTATTGCTTATTTTTTATGGTTGATGATTAAACTCAATTTATGTGGTTCTATTTTCTACCAATGGAGTCTGATGCTTTTTCATATTTCAAAAGGTTTAGAACCCAAGTAAAAAATGAGAAGAACCTTCCATTTATAATTTTTGATAGTGATCATGGAGTATAATTTCAATACACTAATTTTGAAACTTTTTGTTGTAGAAAAAGAATTACTCATAACTTCCTAGCACTCAGAACTCCTCAACAAAATGGTTTTTTTGAAAGAAGAAAAATAATTCTTCAAGAGGTAACTAGAACCATGTTGAGTTACTATTCTATAGCCAAACATTTTTTTTCTGGAATCTATAAGTACTTCATGTTATAAAATATATCGACTTTTGATTAGACATTTTCTTAATAAAACATTTTATGAGTTATATAATGGTACAAAACCTAGACTTTCCTACTTCAAGGTTTTTGGTTTCAAGGTATTAATCTTTAATACTAAAGATAATTTACACAAATTCTCACCAAAATCTAAGGAATAAGTTTACTTAGTCTACTCTACAACTTCTAGGGATTATAGATTTTTTAATAAAAACACTTGCACTTTTGAAGATACAGAACACATCAAATTTGATGAAAATGATCCAGTTGTTTTTAAACAACCCCAAACTACATCTTCAGATGTGTTTTCAAAAACTGATTATCAACCTTTGATAAAATATTCTTCTGATAAGGAAAATTTCCATGAAGATACTTATAAAACATTTACCCTAGAATATTTTGTACCCTCTGTAGATGAACACGTTTTATAATAACCAAATTAGTTGTTTCTAAAGAATTATCCTATTGATAGCGTCATTGGTGATGTAAATAAACCTGTAAGGGCTAGAAATTCCTTATTAAATGAAGTAGGACATCTTTCATTCCTTTCCAAAATAGAACCAAACTGATGATGCTTTAGGTGATGATGATAGGATTAAAGCCCTAAATGATGATCTAAATTAATTTGAAAGGAATAAAGGTTGGGCCCTATTTGTAAGACCTAAGTAAACTTCTTTTATTGGAGTAAAGTGGGACTTTAGAAATTATTGTGATTAAAATGGAATCATTCTAAGAAATAAAGCTAGATTGGTTGGTAAAGGCTATAATCAACAAGAAGGAATAGACTATGATGAAACCTTTGCTCCAGTAGATAGATATGAATCTATTCATATCTTACTTTCCTTTGGATAATTATTTAATTTCAATATTTTTCAAAAGGATGTGAAATGTGCTTTCCTTAATGGTTATGTTCAAGAGGATGTTTTTGTTGAACAACCTCGTGGTTTTGAAGATACAAAACATCCTGAACATTTTTTTAAACTTACAAAAGATTTATATGGGCTTATTCAAGCACCTAGAGTATGGTATAGTAGACTTACAAGATTTTTGATTTCAAATAATTAGGTTAAGGGAAATGGAGATCCAACCCTTTTTATAATGAAAGATAAGAAAAAAAAATTTATTGTACAAATTTATGTTGGTTACATTATATTTGGTTCATATTAGCAATCTTTAACTAATTCCTTTGTGGATCTAATGAAATCAGGGTTTGAAATGTGTATGATGGGTTGGTTAACATTTTTCCTTAGTTTAAAAATCTCTCAAAACCCTGATGAAATCTACATATCACAACATATGTTTAATAAAAATCTTCTTAAAAAGTATGGAAATGACAACACAAATAGTATAAGTACTCCAATTGGTACCTCAAGCTCACTTGATCTTAATGATGCTGGGAAATCAGTAGATAAAAAATATTTTAGAGGTATGACAATAAGTTTAATATACTTAAATGATTGTCATCGAGAAATTATGTTTTCAGTATGCTTATGTGAAAAATCTCAATCCAATCATTAGGAATCTCATTTAAAGGTAGTGAAAAGATTTTTTCATTACTTAATGGTAACCATGGATTTAGGAATCTTTTATACTTCTGGAAATGATTTTGTTATAAAAATTTATCTAGGTGCTGACATTGGTGGTTGTAGAATGGATAGAAAGAGTACATCTGGAACATGTCATTTCTTAAGACATTTATTAGATTTTTGGTAAATCAAGAAGCAACACTTAGTAGAACATTCCACTACTAAATTGAATATGTAGCAGCCAGAAGTTGTTGTGCTCAGGTGTTGTGGATGCAACACACACTCACAAACTATGGTATGAGATTTACCAAAACACAACTATTTATGATAAAACATGTTCCATTTCCCTCAGTAAAAATCTTTCACATCACTCTCATGAAAAACACATAGATATTAGGAATAACTTTCTTAGGGATCACACACTTAAAGAAGATATCATTCTTCAATTTATCAGAATGCAAGATCAACTTGCTGATATTTTCGCAAAATATTTAACCTCTTATAGCATTGAATAAATTAAATAGAAGTATGGAATGATAACCATATGGTATTCTTCCTTGTTAACATCCTATTAAACAAATGTCCTTACGTTAACAAACATATATTCATAGGGTGAGTACAGTTGTAGTCAGTTTTTCAAAATTTTCATAGATAGTTTTTCAAAAAAATTTATATTCAGTTTTTCAAAAAAATTCATAGTTAGTTTTTCAAAATAATTTGTATTTAGTTTTTTAAATATGTTTCATAGTCATTTTTTCAAAATATTTCGTAGTCAGTTTGTAAAATTTTTTCGTTGTTCGTTTTTTTTAAAAATTTCGTAGTTAGTTTTTGAAAATATTTGTAATGAAAAATTTTCGTAGTCATTTTTTTTCAAATATTTTGTAATACAATTTTTTATACTTGATAATTTCCGAATGAAAAATTTTCGTACTAAATATTTTCATAATGAAGATTTTTCATACTAAATAATTTTGTAGTGATAATTTCCATACGTCATATTTCAGTAATTAATATTTTTTTACTTGAAAATTTTCATAATGAATATTTTCAAACTTAAAATTTTCTTAATGAAGATATTCGTACTTAAAATTTTTTTAATGAAGATTTTTGTACTTGAAATTTTCATAACGAAAATTTTCGTAACGAATATTTTCGTACTTGAAAATTTCATAATGAAGATTTTTGTGCTTCAAATTTTCATAATGTATATTTGCGTACTGAAATTGTTTTTCACAATGGAGTTTTTCATATTTATTTTTATTCTAGTGTTCGTCAAGAAAAATATAACATATTACGAATAATATTCCATGTAATATGAAAGGGATAATTCTTTCTTGATTTTCGGTAATAACATTTTACTTGATGGTAGTTTCTTTTATTTTTTAGATATCTTGGATTCTAGATTTCATAAATCTGAATGTTTTCCTATAAAAAACTCAACAGATTGGATCCTACCAAATTTTCCTTATGGCTATCATGGAAACCATCAGATCCAATAAGATGTTTTTTCAATCATTGGACTGAGAGGGAATGTTCAACCGCCACATCAACGCTTATATAAAGGACCTTCGAAGGGTTGTCTAGCATCAGATTTAAAGATTTTTCTTGGATAATATATGCCTATATTTCAAAAGACCATTCTAAAAATCTCACGTATTTCTCTAATCTGAATGTCTGGTGAAGTTCATTCTATAGTGATTTCTTCTGTCAGGCCAATTTCGAAGTGGAATGTGTACAGATAAATGGTTGTGCATCTGAATTTTTCAACATGTATGACTCCATTATCACCAAAAACATCATGCTGAGTAGATGGGAGAGTGTCTGAATATTGATGCCTTGGGCCCAAGACTTGGTGTATTCTGATCTACATATTGTATTTTATTAGTCAGTCTATTTATTTAAGGAATAAGGGAGAGATAAGTTTACATTCCAGAGAACTGGAAAAACATATGCTCTATCTTATACAAAGGTTGCTAGCTTGGTAGGGTTGTATTATGAAGGGAAATCCGAGTTATGTTCCCACAAATTGCCAGATGTACAAGGATGTTTTTTCAAAGTAATAGAGATGGAGTGTGTTTGAATTTCTGATGCCAGGACTACAAATATTTACCATTTGTCTATAAATAATCAGATCCTTGAATTGTGGGTTCAAGGTTTTATAATTCCTATAAAAGGTGTTAAGGACACCCTAATGAAGAGTGTCATGTTTATCATTGGTTTTTTGGTGAATCTGAGGAAGATAAACATGATGTAGCACATTCTTATTACGATAGAGAATATCAAAATGAGAACTTGAAAGAATGGATAATCATTTATCTTGCCCTCCTATTCAAGCTCATTGTTCTGTGCCTTGAGTCTTTTATGATTCCTTGTAGTTCGATGACATGGAACTGCAAAGACAGGCTGATTAGTGATGATAATATCAAGAGAATGAAAGTTGGTTTTTCTAAGGAATACGGAGAATTCTATGACTTACCTGAAGAATAGGCTAAAGCTATTCCAAAGGAACAAGAATATCTTGAACCATCGAAGAAGGATGTAAAGAAGAGAAATTAGAAGGAAGTGGAAGAAAAAAAGAAAACCCCTAAGGCTAATGAAAATTAATCTACACCTCCAAAGCCCAAGAAGTAGAAATCTTATCCAGATGAGGTTGTAGCCAAATGGAGGGAGGATAAGAAAAATCAGAAGGAAGGTGAGAAACAGTTTGTCTTGGATCCTATTGAAGATGAGGCTTAAAAAAATACAACACATGAGTTTGATAAGAAAACTAAGTAAAATATGTTAAAGAAAAATATGTATGAGGCTGAAATTGTACAATCCATTCTGAGAGATACTGAAATAGCATCCAAGAATATTCATGTTCCGAAATTTTTCTTGTTAGAACCCTTACCTGGGACTCCGAGTATGAAGTTCATAACTTCGAAAAAAGCCCAAGAGAAGGTTAATGAAGAGAAGGTGGTTGTGGAAGATGTGAAAGAATAAGTTTCTGAAACTAGTGTTGATACAGAAGATTTGATTAACAATGTGAATTAATTTCATGAGAAGGAAAGTGCATCTGAAAACTTTTATTCTGAACTTCACAAAGATGAATCTTTGATGCATGATACTCATGGGGCAGATGAGATAGCTTATGATTAAGTGAATAAGCTCTCTGAGGAATAATTCTATAGTCATCACATTATTTCCCAAGAGGATAATGAGTCATAAGCCGAGAAGGAGTAGGTTGATGAAGATAAAATTGTTAAATTGTATGACAGTGAACATAAGTCTCTATATGTAGAAGATGTTCCGAGATCTAATAATGGGAAATAGGTTGTTGTTGATACACGTACCAAAGTAGTTTTAAGGAAAAAGGAAGCCGGTGGATCTTCTAAGAGGAATCTTTTCATGCTAGAAGAAGAACCATCACCATGAAAAGTGTCAGATTTAGAATCATTAGCTCTAGGACATGATTTTTTCATTAAATTACTGAAGAATATTGTTAATGCCATTTTTATCAATCCAACCATTGACTCCAGTTGTCAGATTCTCAAACACAACATGAATTAGAAATCAGATTCTATATCCATGGTGATGGACTGGTGTGTAATGATTAAGGTGGATTACAAGAACATCCTTATCAAATGTGATTCCCAAAAGAAATTCTTGTAAGAAAGTGGGCATTTGGTCAACAAATATAGTTGATGTTTTAAAAGAGCATTATAATTTTCAAGATAATGTTAAGGATGCTTTTCATTCTGATGATAGTAAAATCAAGGATCATACAAATAGCTTTGAGAATATGATAACTCTTGAGAAGAATACTCAAATTTAAGAGATCAAGGATCTGAATGGGAAGTTGAATTATGTTGTCCAATTTTAAAAAATAGAAAGGGATCTTTGGATTGAGATATAAGAGAATCTAATCAAGCAAGATGAACTATTGAAGGCTCAGAGAGAATCTCTCAAGTCTCAGGATGATAGACTCAAATCATTAGAAAAGAATTCCGAGGAACAAGATAAATGTCTTAAGAAATTAGAGGAAGATCATAAGGAACTGAAAAATCAGAAACCCATTGTGAAGAAATTGATACCCAAGGAGAAGGAAGTAAAATAGATCCAATACGATCTATTGTTTTATTTTTCATCCTTGTAAAAATTCTATCGAATAGTAATGAATTTTTTTTTGGTTTCTTGATTTTGGATATGTGGTTCTAATCATTCAGTTACTAAAATTTCTTTTTCCATTCCATCCAATTATTTTTGAAAATCACAATGGCGGTGAAAGGGAAAATATAACTAAACTGAAAAGAAATATCCATATGTAAGTGGGAGATTATCTAAGGGGTTTTTTTCATTACAGTGATTTTCATACTAAAAAAATTGATAAATCTCATTCCTGATATCTATAATAAGACCTGTAGCATCCCAACACCTAAGGGGGTTAGTCATATTCATCTTGGACCATATGATAAGTTAGATAACTTTTATTTTCAAAGTCTAGGAATTTATTTTCCCTATGTCCTTATTTTCTTTTTCGTAAGGATATTTTTTATTTCCAAAATTGAAAATATTGTTGACCCAATAAGAATTTCCTTATGAATTTTCCATTCCTTCATACTTGGGACAAATTGTTATGTTAAAAAGGTTTCATTATGACATTACCATTCCTTCTTGTTTTGAAAATCACAAGCACCTTATCTCAAGAAAAATTTCTTTATACCCTATGTTTTACTTCTGTAATGAAAGTTTCCTTCCCCAAGGAAATTATCTTTAACCTGTTTTCATTGTTTATATTTTTTCTAAATTTGAAATTCATTTTCAAGTATAAAACCTCAGAATTTTATAATACATAGATAAAAATAAGTCTATTTTCAGGATTTGAATTCTGGTTCTGAAATATTTGAATTGAAACTCTGATCTTTTCTGAGATCTGACTTCGAGTACTGTGAATTTAGACTCCGAACATTTGTGAGTTCTGACTCTGAGTTCTCTAAATTCAGATTCTGATATTTTCTTAGTTCTGACTCTAAGTTCTTTGAATTCAGATTCTAAACTATTCTAAGTTTTGACACCGAGTTCTCTGAATTCAGAATCTGAACTCTTATGAATCCCAACTTCTAATTCCTATGAACTATGAATTAGATCTTCTTATATTCAGGTTCTGAATTCTGGTGAATCCAGATTTTGGGTTTCCTTGAAATTCAGACTCCGGAATTCTGTAGAGTTCAGATTCCAAATTATTAGAAAAAATAATCTTAATATCCTTGAAATACAAACTCTGAATTTATTAATTCATTAGACTCGGAACATTTATTTTCTTATATTCCGAATATTATAATTTGGTTATGTACCCATATTTTTTCTTACACATGACTTTTATTATAAAATTTTGTTGTGCTTTCATTTACCAACAAATCGTTGTTTGAGTGACACAAGTACAGGTCCCTCCGAAATTCGTGAAAAAATATGAATGTTTGAAGAGGGAGCTTACCATTGAAGCTGTGCCTATAAATATAAGATCAAATGAAAAATCTCAATGAAAAAGTTGATCAATCTAGAGATTACATGATGCAGAAGTGATTTCATGAGAGAGAGACTTTATTTCTTTGTGCGTACCGAACTTCTAGTTTAGATTTTCTTTGTGCAAATCTGATAGTTGCTATGTACAATCGAGGGATTCCGGGTATAGGAAGACAGAGGTGACAACTACCTTGATGTTGAGGGCTTCCATGCTGAGAAAGATAGAGGTTCTAACTACCTTGATGTTGAGGGCTTGTAGGGATAGCAAGATAGATTTTGATCTTCGTATCGAGGTTTTACCCTGGTGTGGGTAAGACAGACTTTTTTGAAGGTATAAATCAAGGGACCATTATCCCAGGTGGTTGGATACCATTATCATTGGGTTAAAAGATTGAATAAATATTACTTGTTTTGTTATAAGTTTTCCACTGCATTTATATTATTTTGGAAAGTATAACTATCTTATACTTACATATACTTGTACTTTGATTTAGTAAGATTCAATACAATTTAAGGTAGAATAATTATCTTTGTTAACTTTCATTAAGTATGATTTCTGAAACCATCTTTCAGGAATTGAATTCTCGGAACAATATTTCAAGAATCAAGCATATTTTTAGAACTTAGAGGTTTTGTGAATTTTACTTTTATAACCATGTTAAACAATATAAAGGTCTCTAATCAACATTAAAAGTTCTTGACAATTTTTAAATTATATAATTCACCCCCAACCCCTCTTGTATATCGAGCATTATTAGATACTTCTTTAGTATCTTCATTAATTATTTCGATCTTACAAGTATTCCCTTTTTTGATGGGGGATTTCTAACTATCCATACATTGACTCTGATTGTTGTCTGTGGAATCATAGGAGAAAAGACTATGGTAGTAGGGATAAGAAATTAGTCTTAGAAAACTAGATGCGGGGGATGTTTTAGGGGGAGGTAATAGGACATATGGTTTAAGATTTAAGGCTCACAAGAAGGTTCTAGTTATCCAAAGAAGATGGGGCCATACTCATGTGGCGAAAGGGGAAATCTTCCACCATATTTTCAAACCACCATACGTCTAAAAGAGAGACGGTCGATGGACTATAGAGTTTGAGGAAGTGTCTGGATAATATAAGTATTTATGGTGGTAGATTTGGAAGAGGATCTCAGAGATATTCTCGTGGTGGTATATTCTTTTTCTTTTACCACCACCACTCCCAGGGGGTCTTTGATAAGCTTTGGGAGGTGTAGGATGGGGCATGGGGAAGCTATAGGTGATTGTGGCTTATGACCCAAAGCATCCAAGGATTATTTGAGTCATGATTCATGTATTTTCTACAATAGTTTCTATACTTCTATACATAGGTTCTAGTTATTACATTACTTCCACATAACTATTTCAATACCTAGAGATCAAGGTTTATCTCTTGGCTTGACCCATGTTATTGGAGACTCCTACTAGAGATTACTCAACAATCACAAACTCGTGTGTACAGTGTGAAAATTATCTTATAGGTGAGAGTTTTAATTAGGATATATTTGTAGCTGTGATAATGTATTATGTTTCCATCTAAGGTATGGATGATTTATCTACAGTTAATTCCTAAATAGAATATTTTAGGTTGAGGATGCGCTATGTCTACAATGATGGGACTAGGTTTTCCATAGAAGGTGAAAAGGAAACCTGAAAAAAATATAATGGACTCATGCATATGAGGGTGTATCAAATAACTTAACTGTTTTCTTGAATGAACATTGAAATGGTAGATGTTTTGATATTCAAATACCTTGTAGTGGTGGTGGAATACGAGGATGTATTTCTCGGAGAGGTGTTGGGATTATCTCCTTGCTGAGAGATAGAATTATATAATGATATACACGTAGGAATAACCTCAATATATATGCCAACATATCTGATGGATCCTACATAGCTTCGTGAGATGAGTGTATAGTTGGAGGACATACAGAGGAAGAGATTTTTTATACCGAGTGTTTCACCTAGGGTATCTCTATTCTTGCACACCATGAATTCATTTAATATCTTGAGGTTATGTGTGGAATACCATCTCCCCAACCAGGTTATCATATATAAAAGTTATCCACTTTCAAGGATTGATGATATTTTTGATTTGCTGGAAGTGGTTGGATGGTTCTTAGTGATTGACCTTACTTTAAGTTTTCACTAGTTGCTATTACGTGGATGAGGATATACTGAAGGTGACATTTAGATGTAATTATGGTAACTATGAGTAAATGGTGACGTCCTTTGGCATGAAAAATTCCACATAAGTGTTCATGGGAATGATGAACTATATATTCTATCCTATATTAGTCTAGTTTGAGATGGTTTACATCACTGATATCATAGTATACTCAGCATATGAATAGGATCACACATGACACATGAGGATGATACTAGACATACTCTTAGAGCACCATATTTTTTTATAAACTCTCAATCTTCTAGTTATCTAATTGTAAGGTCCACATTCTAAGGAATATAATGTTAGAAATGTATGGGGTCATTGACCCATCAATGGTTAATTTAATGTTATATTGGGAGCCACAAAATAGAATGAAGGAGTTAAGGAGCATTCTTGGGTTGAAAATATAATACATGTGATTTATACATAACTTCTCTATGATATCATCTCCCATGATAGATTTTACCAAAAGCGGGAATACATTAATGTGTACGAAGAGGTGTGTGCAAGATTTTTTTGAGTTGTGGAAGTGATTAACGAGTGCTCAGATATTTTGATTTCCAAATAAGGATGTTGATTACGTAGTGTTTTGGGATTCATCAAGACCACCCATCGGTCTATCTATCTCACACAGAACCACCTGACCCTGATCCCTCTAGGACCCTCTCAAAGGGTCTATCATCTACATAGGACATGTCACATGTGGTAAAATCCAATGTGGGGGTCAGCATAACAATACCCATATGGACATAATATAATCACAAATACTATAATAACATGAAAAAGTGTCATCTCTACATAGGAATATGTCTACAATAGATAAAAATAATAATATCTAGTTATACTCAACAATGACAGGTTGTTTAAAGTAAATTCACAACCATAATTCCATCCTACGAATCATGATCATCAATTCCACAAAGAATTAGTGTACAATAACACATAACACAATTCAGATAAAAGTGATGGAGTCCATATGTGATGTACTAATCATTAAGTCTCTCCATAGGATGGATATGCTAGATGTCAAAAGATAATGATACAAATAATAGGATCACACCCATGTCCATGGGTATACAAACAAATAAATTTGGAATAACCGAATATAAAGAGGATTAGTGCCCGATTAATGTTTCTCACAATCACACCAAGAACTCCACCTAGGGTAATAAGATGAATAATGATATGACTTCTGGACTCATAGAAGGAATATTCAACTTTATCCAAGAAGTCCCACTGAAGGGATCACAATCTCATTGTAAGATACGATTTCATTCTAACCCTTGGGGAATACAAAAATGGAATGAATCTAAAGAAACATATCCAAGATACAAAGTAAATGGGATCAATTCCATATTGAAGGAAGTACGCGGTGTGTGCTAGTAGTACATGGTGTGTCCCTTAGGAAATGGGTTATTCCAATATATATGGCATCTGTCTGTGTCTATGTCAATGTACATGGTGTGTCCATGCCAGTGTACTTATACCTGTGTCCATGTATAATGATCTTCCCATGTACACCAGGTCTGGTCATGTTAGTGTGTGATTAAATGGTGTTTCCACGATTGTGTAATCATGTCAATGAATGTTTACCCTCAGAGGTAGCTTCTGAGGAAGGGTCACATTCCATGTGACCAAGTTATGCACCGTGTGATTTTTAATTCCATCATATAAACCATAGATGTCATATATGGGTCCCACATAGTTAGTTCCACTAGAACACACATTGTGTACCATGGAATTTCAATTATACAATTGTTTTTTTATGTACATTTTCATTAGCTCCTACGACCACTATATTTGTTACAAATCCGGCTAGGAAGCATATATCTACTCTTGTTGAGCCTTTCCATCATCATTCATCAGATTCCGATCACTTGATTCACATGGGTATTATTTATCCTATGTCTTTATGGTCATCACATACACTAATAAAACCCATAGATCTCCAATAAATTATAAAACATTCATTTTTTTCATTGTCTCCTGATCCCTGATAAATATCGTGTCTCTATTATCGATATTGAATCATTGTGCAATGAAATGAGTGCACAACATTCGATTCCTCAATATCTGGGTCGAATTACTAGGAAAACATATACCTAATTCTGAATGTATGTAGAGTATTGGGAGAAAACCAAGAAACTCATGAGAGAGGAATGATCATATACTATGTACATTTCTTCTTGATTAATTTTCATTAGAATTATGAACAATGAACTATAATAAATGAACAAATCTCCCAAGAAAATCCATGTAGAAAAACCCATTCCACAATACGACCGATTAATGTTTCTATCCATTTTTCAATTGATTTAAATTCATCAAAAAAATAATAACGATGAAATATAAACAAAAACCAAAATAAAATTTTATCTATTGTCGTGAATAAAGAATATGTGTTAGTTTTTTTAAATATATTTGGATACCATTACACACCAGTAGTCAATATTCGATCTGGTTTTCATTTGTTTCAGAGAGAACATCCAACGATCTATCCAATGGGTTTCTAATGGCTCCAAGATCATGTGGATATCTCTGAGAATATTTCATAACAATATGCTTATATAATTATTATATTAATGTTTCATTAAAATAAATTAATTTACTAATTTCATTTATTTTAACATATTCCCATGACGAAGCCTCAACCTTGAATTCCGGACATATTCCAATGTTATTTCACGCGTAGGATAAAAACCTTCTCTTGAAATCAGCGTCTTCCTAAATTTTTTGATATGGTCCCCTTTTAAATATTATTCAACATTTTCAGGAAAACATCATGTGTTTTAATTTAATATATTTAATATATTTTAAACATTTATTCCATACACAGTACGCCTTAGAATGAAACGTCATCTCAGTGCCAGGTGTAGAAATTATCCCATAAAATATTAAAGTATAAAGTATAAAAAATACAAGTTGGAACATCAAGATCATGAGTTAGATCCATGTTAAGACATTAAGGGAGGCCTCTTGCCTATTTTGGTAAGGAATTATCTAAAAATAACATTGAAAATTCAGTATATAAAAAAGATATTATGGATTTTGTACTTGCAATCCGGAACTGGAAATAATAATTTATGGGAAGGATGTTTTAGGTATACACAAATCATTTAATCCCTATAAATATTCTTAGATAACGGGTAGCGTCATATTATCATTAGTTCAATTAAGATTATTTATTAGAAAATGAACTTGTTGTGATTCAAAATATTGGGCAATTTAATTGTGTCGTTAATGTTCTATCCTGGGTGAGTTTGTAAGAGATTATATATACATAGCAATTTCAAAACCCAGTTGTGAAGAGAACGTTGTGCAGAAATAAATTTTAAATAAATATGTGAGTATGATGTAAATTATATATATGTTACAATAATATTATTCCATAGAACCTATGATATTATATCCAAAAATGGATTGATGTTTTGACGAATGTATTAGTTTTACCAAAAGTATCAAATATAATTCCAATTATTTTGAAACATTTGTTAGACTTGTGTAACATAATCCTTTGGTGATGTTGGGGACACAATTTACATCCCATACAGCCCACTAAGCTACAACTATACTTAGGAACTGCAACATTATTGACTAAATATATTACAACTGACCACTGATAAAAATAGGTAGTTGTAGATGTGAAAACAAGGTCAATGAGTTACTCTAGTATCATGGACATCAGTGATGGTGGTATGATAGCTCAATGGACTTCCTTCCACTAGTTAAAATACCACAATGGACATACTGTGTGTTTGGTGTCACCATTTCACAATTTGACTTATGATTTCTATTGTACATGGGGTTTTCATGTATTTTTATAATTTTCTAACTTAGTTTTAATTAATTAGTTGGTCTATTTGTAGTGTTTTTTAGTTTTCTGGAATCTTATATATTTTGATAATTGTTATTAAATTTTTATGTTATTATTAATAAATTAATATTTTTATTAGTAAAATTAAATTTATATATTTTATTTAACAGAAAAGATTTATTATTATTTACACTGATAATATTAGTTTTTTAGTAAAATTTTATTAGTATACATTAGTACATATTTTATTTGTCTATATTGTTAATATATTTTATTCTATAATCTAAATTTGAAGTATGAATAAAATTGTATCATTATTATTAGATCCGTATTTTTATTAGTAGAACTTTTTTTATCATATTTTATTCCATGTGCATATATATATATTAACTATTTAAAAATATTAATTTTATGAATTTTTAGTTTTATTAAATTATTATAGTACTTTATTATGTAATTATAATTATATTATTATTATATAATTGTTATCATTATTTTTTCTATTATTTTAATTAAATTTATATAATTACTAGTTATAATTTTTAATTATTGTTGTTGAAAAATTGTTTTTTTGGTTTTTGGATAAAACTAGGGGACATGGAGGTGCAAACCTAAGGAGGAATCCCCTACAATACCATTCACCTGTTATGCCTCCCCCTTCAACCCTCAGTCCCTTCACTCGTTCCCTACCCATTCCCATCCACACTCTCCCCTACCCTCCCCTACCCCACTCACATCCACAACCGCCTGTACCCTACTCTCCCCAGCCCCTCCACCCCTCCCCCCAAAACAATCTACGCACCCCTTCACCCACCATCATCTATAATGGGGGATCTTCCTCTAGGAAATGAAATATCCTCGATTAACACACCACTATCAGACCATGGCTTCCACTCCACAATGATGCAAGATCGAGCGCACCATCATCAGAGTAGCCATCACCTCTTCTTTATCCTTTGACATCTCTGACCTGCCACATGTTCCAAATCATGATAAGTGAAAGTTCGTTGATTGATGTCTGGGTGTTATATTCACGACGAGAGAGCATTTCAAACCAATCATTTTTTAACATCACTACGGTTCAGTTAAATATTATGGAGAACATTAGAGTGAAGGTTATTATTCTATATTCATATGCGGTGGATTTCAGTGGTCCTCAAATTGAGTTGAACAGGATGAACACATTTATTTATTTTTATTTTTGTGTCTCCAGGTTGGTGGGATAATTTTTTTGGAGTTGGGTTGTGATCAATATGATGATGTATCCATGTCTTTAATTTTTTAGAATTTTTGATTAACTTATAAGTTAATTGTTTTTTAATTGGATTTTTATGTAATTAATTATATCTACATTTGAATTAATTGTCATTTGGGATCATCACACCCACATTAGTGCTCATTTTTGTTATAACTAATAAGTAATCACCAGTGGGAGATCATCATTGAATTTGTTTATCCGAAGATATGTCAAGCACATTAGATAATTGTAAATTATACAAGACCGAATTCTGAATAAATAAATATCTTAATTGAATAATAAATAATTTGTGTGACCTATCATTCAAACATTATTGAGTTAAACCTAATAAGTTATATCGTGTGAGAAATCCCAAAATAGTTAGATACATTCACTTTGTTAGAAACTAGTAGTTGTATTTTAGAAAGTGATTTGTTCTATAATGATGAGAAAATTATTCAATTTGACATAGAACAGAATGATTGTTGTTTTTTGAAAAAATTATAATAATATCTAATATCATTGAATGATAACTAATATTATATTGATTAAATATGGAATCAGTGAAATCCATATAAATGAATATTTAGACATGGGAATTTAATAATTAGCAATGCATGAACCTGAATGGATGTCACAAATATAACACTTAAATCTCCACTACATTATTCCATTGCTGTATTTAGATCACTTATTTAATATTAGTTAATTTAAATAGTTTTTTTTAAATATTTTTTTTATTTTTTATAAATTTCTTTTTTTAATCACATTATGAACTCATCTACCTGAACATTATTCCAAAAGGATATTCTGAGTGTCTAATGTCATTCTCTATATGGCCTGACCCTGCTCGACACTTCTACATTAGTTAGTTGGATAATAAATATTCTAAATTTAATGGGTTCTCGTGTTTGTGAAAATATCATTTCAAGATATGGTTTTATTATATTATTATATGATGTAATTTCATCTTCGAATTTTAGTAATGTGATTCTTCCTCTCTTAGGGTGAAGAGATTTATTCCCTAAATATATAAATTCTTACATCTCATGTTTTTGTTATTTTTATTCATTTTAAAATTTTCTCACTTTTACTCAGATGTCTACTAATTTTTATCACCAATTATCTGAAGTTATCATAGTAACTACTATAAAAGGTTTAGTTATAAAGATCAAGGTCATATTTATCGAATTGAACACTGTCTATAGAAGAAGGCAAGGTGAAGATCAATTGCTTTGACATAATTGATTCCAGTTACCATATTTCATATATCAATGAATATATTGATCGAAAAAAACTTATTCATTTAATTCTTCTAGGTAAGAAACAAATGTATTGGGATTTGAAAGACTTGGATATACTATATTTACAGGTTCTAGGGGATTTGTTCCTTATGTTCTCAAAAAATATGGTGGTAAACATCATAAAGGTGTATGTAACTGCAAGGTTAACAAAAGATATTGAGAATATGTACATGAAAACTTATGCATAAAACAATGATTCCCATCAATCTAAAGACAATGGAAAGGACTACTATTTCTACTCATATCAACGAATTCGACATCTTAACATGTAAACTGTAATCGGAGGGAATTATAATGGATTATTAACAAAGTGATATTGTTTTACTATATTCATTTCCTACCCATTGGGAGGCCATTGTAACAACTATGAATAGTTCTTAATGATATACAATTATGGTTATGAAATGTGACTGAGGCATGATCTTCAATGAGAAAATTTGTATAATGGAATTGAGGAGATTATTTTTTTTCCTCAAAAAATGAAGCACGAAGAAGATACGAACAACACGATTATCATAGAGGATTATCAAAATCATGAGTAATGCATGGGACATGGAAAATGGTTAAAATACCACCTATTGGATTAATGGTAATAAAGGACACACCGTTGAGTGGATATAAAGATGAAAGAATCATGAAACCAATATAGAAAACACAACAACAAAATGAATTGATTATGTGTGACTAATGAGTGTGGATAGTATTATTAAATCATGGATTTTAGACTTATGGGAATATTTTCATTCAAATATTTAAAAGTTTATCCCAAATAACTATATTTATATAAATCTTGGAAAGGTATATCTCATTAGTGATGAACTATTACATATTTAGTGGAAGGGAGATTCACAGATTAAAATAAACAGTGGGAATTTTCTAGTTTTCGGGGAATTGAAGGAATATTCTTAGACATTTTTTTGGGAATCGTGATGATAAAGGCTGTAGTAGCACATTCACTAGTGGTGCTTGTAATCATACTAAGTGATTTGAGCTCCAAATTTTATGTTTTTTTCTATTAGTCATTAAAATTTACAAATCGATTAATGATATCCTCGATAGACTTGTGACCCTTGCTAGCTTTTGTGTTTTGGACTTAATATGAAATAAATTTTTTATATTTACTGATATATTCATCCATGTAGTTAAATTTATATTTCATTCGTAAATTGAAATTTTATTTCGCACTATGAATTTATGATTGTTTAATTATAGAACTAAAATTATTAAAGGGATTTAAATTATTTTGATTTTTAATTTAATTATTAATTATTCAATTAAATATATAAATTGACTTTGAAATTGAAATTTCAATTTCTGTGATTCTGTTTGTGAATCAAAAATCAATATAAGAGAGTGAATATTTAATAATGAGAATTTTTTTAATTAAATGATTTAATGAATAAGAAATTTTTTAATTAATGGGGTAAATTTTGATTTTAATTGTTTTTATCATTTTTTAATTTATATAGAAATAATTATTAGAATAATAAAAATATGTTTTATGTGAAAATAACTCAAATGCCAGTACATGTATGGATAAACTATGACTTATATTCTTATGGTCAATCCAATCGCCAAAAAATGGTAATGGCATGGATATATCGTACTGCAAATTCAAGAAACCAAAACTGTAATAGAAACAACATCATAAAATTTTGGCAATATCTTGAAATGATCATATCTATGATGTGTGGTAATGCGAGTGATGTTTGGAAAAGCCATGAATCAATCGGAAGACAAAAATAGATCGACCAATGGAGAAATTTAACCTACCATAAGAAAATTTTAACGAAGGGATGGAGTTTCCTCACAACAAAAATATGAGACAGTTACTTATGTGACATCAATTATGAAAAAATATATAAAATGTGGCAAAGGAATGGGGTTTCCGTGAAAAAAAACAATCAACCACATGACTTCTCATAGATCATCCCGATCGACCTCGGGATGAAACCAAACTAGTCATGGATGCAGCAATTTGGGGCATAGAGGGGTGTTTTTAATTAAAGAGGTGTAGGGTTAATTTAATTAGGGTATTGGGTCAGCCAAGAAACAAATCAGTTATTGCTTTGATAAAAACACCACAATTCCTATTTATTTTGCATATTGTAAGTTTTTTTTCTAAATTCCCACAGAACTCCAAACCCATCTAATATATATATATCTTATATATATTAATCTTTATAAAATTATAAATTTAATAAATATAACAAATATATTTATATACAATATATTTATTATAATAAATATAACTACCATATTAAATATAATATATTTATAATTATATTTATTATATATATAGAATAAATTTATAATTAAAATAATTATATAATTATAATAAATATAAAATTAAAATAATTATATAATTTTAATAAATACATAATTACAATAAATATATAATTATAATAATTAAATAAATTTTATTATATTAAGTACATAATTACCATAATCGAATAATTATTATATTGGTAATTTTTATAATTATAATAAATATAAAATTATAACTACAATAATTAGGTTCTTGGGGTAAAATTATATTAAACACACAGACACCACACACACATGACATAAAGGTTGGCCATATCCCCCCCAAAGGATATGCCACACATCATGTTATATTGATTTAGTGCATGGCTTGAAGGCCTAGTGGGCTTGAAGCCCATTACATGGCTCAAAGGCCCACAAATATGGAATGGTGGCCGATTGAGATGTCATGCATTCATCAAGCCTCCGTCACTAGTTTCCCATGTCATTCATGTGTCCCTGCCTAGCTGGGCCATGCATGTGTCACTCCATGTCTGTATCATGCATGTATCACCGCTTGCCAACATAAAATTCACTCCCAAACAGATGTAATCCTCGGTCTAATATAGAATCATAGGGCACCACAATCAATAATGCACACCACAACTACTACTTTGAGAAAATATACAATTATAATTATAATAAAATTATAAAAAAATATTTAATTACAACAAATATATATGTAATATAAATTTATTATTATTATTATAATAAATATATAATTATAAAACAGTAATTAATAAATAATAACAAATATACAATTATAATTAAAATAATTACATAATTATAAATATCATAAATATATAATTATAATAATTATATAATTATAAAAATTATGGAATTATTATAATTATATCATTATAAATATAAAAATTTTATAATTATAAATATAATAATTATATAATTATAAATATAAAAATTATATAATTATAATAAATATGCAATTAAAATAAATAAATAAATATAATAATTATATAATTATAATTACAATAAATATATTATTATAATAAAAATATAATTATAATAATTATACAATTTTAATAATTATAAAACATAAATATTTATAATAATTAAGAAATTATAATTATAATAAATATAAAATTATAATTCTAATAAATATATAATTATAATAAATTTAAAACTATATTAAACATATAATGATAAAAAAGAAATAATTATATTTATAATAATTATATAATGATAATAATTAAACATTTATAATTATAGTGAATATATAATTATCCTTATATGAAATAAATTATTATATTAAATATATAATTATAATTAAAAAATTATATAATTATAAATATTATAAATATATAATTATAATTGTTATTAAATTAAAATTAATATAAATTTATTATAAATAAGTAATTATAAATATAATAATTAGATAATTTTATTAAACATAAAATTTCAATAAATATATTTTTATAACTAATATATATTTATTATTATAATCAATATATAATTTTATTTATAACAAGTATATAATTACAATATTTATATAATTAGTATCTTATTAATTATAGTTATTTATTTATTATATTTATAATAATTATATAATTACAATAAATTTTGCAGTTATATATTATTATAATTATATATTCATTATATTTATAATTATATAATTATAATTATAATAAATATATAGTTATTATAGTTAAAAAATTATAAATATAATAATTATATAATTATTATTATAATCAAATTATAATTTAAAAAATATTAAACTTCAATAAATATATATTTATAAAAATTAAATAAATATAATTATAATAAATATAAAATTACAATAAAGTTTCAATTATTATAAATATATCATTATAATAAATGTACAATTATTAAAATTGTATATTTATTTTAATTTGATAATTACATTAATTTTATATTTATTATAATTATATAATTATTATATTTATAATTATATGATAATAATAAATATATATTTACTATAATTATGAATTTATTATATATAATATTATATAATTAATGTAATTATATATTTATTATAATATTATATTAAATATAATTATATATTTTTTAAAAATATATTTGTTATATTTATTATATTTATAATTATAATTATATAAATATATATAAGATACACACACACACATATATATATAATGTTTGTTGGGGGTGGCATGGGAATTTAGAAAAAAAGAAACCCACAATGCGCCAAATCATTTGGCACTTGGTAAACCCAATCCCCAAGTTATTTTAACACGTCATAACTTTATTTATAAAATAATTAAAAAACTCCTTATCTGAAAAATTTTCAATGGACGATAAGCTTTTCTATGTTGAATATCACTGAACCCCAACGATGGTAGTTCCGAAAAAGAAAATTGCAGAGAAATGCTGAACAAGATTCACATTCAGAACTAGAAAGAAATACTCATTGAACATGCGACCCAAGCAACATTTTATGCCACACCTATTTGATCATAGAAGACAAAAACTCATGAGTTCACTGAACACCCTCGAGGATAGGGGAAAATTGAAGACCCCCAAAATTGGAATCGAGGCCACATGACGAAGATCCAAGCTTCCATCTGAATCCAAAGAGATCAAACTGCACTGTAAATCACAAACACGCGTGTGATGATTCCCTAAAACCAAATTCACTGCATTTTATCACTTACAGATTTGATCTCCTCCTATTGTAGAGGTCACATGTTTGCCAACCAGATAATTTGGTCACACCCCCAGAGGAGATGACCCGAACTAGATCCCTATGAACCCATATGTGAGAAAACATCATCGTCACAGAAGAAGATGTCGCATCACCTCTCTCATATGGATTCTGAATCGTGAGCTCATTGAGAAGCAGTCACACCACCCTATGAAGAAACATAATCGTGAACTTCCAATGGAATGATTAGAATTATCCAAATAAAAAAGTAAATAAATTAATTTTTTCAATTTTCACCAATGAAAGTCAATATATTGCGGGACCATGTATTCCCCCCATGCACCAGTAGGAGGTTCATAGTGTTTGGGTTCAATATGCATGTAGATGTTTCCATGTTTGATATGGGATTGTTTTTTTTTGAATGTGTGATATCTTTTATCATATCACACATATATAGGTGCATGTGTACCTCATGGGAAGATATATCTTTTATATAAATTTTGATGAGTTATGTTTTTATAATCCCAACATGGTTGATATATAGTGATTTGGAGATTTAAGGTATAATATTTCATATCTTATCTGTTTTTGAAAATAGAAATTGTGATTTCAATAATAGGGTATGTGGCTGGTGGCGAACAATAATAGATCTACTCAAGAAGTTTTATATAGATATCATGATGATTGGGGCGTAGATATTGAGGAATCCCAAGTGGGTCATCATCAATGGAGAATGTGGAATATATGGTGGATCTATGATTGGATGGGATACAACAATGATTGTATCAGTTTTGGTGTGTCATTGTTAATCATTTGAGTAGTATCTGAGACATGATTAATGATAGAGGCAAAGTATCAAGAGTCTTCCTGATTTTGATGATCAAACGACGTGTTTTGATTGATGCACAAGCAGCATGACATGATTGATGATCTGGGGTACACCATGATGGCGAGATCATTAGATGACAATCATTTGGGTTTCACAATATTTTGTGAGGTTGGCACATGTTCGAGTGAAGTTCTCTAAGGTAGTGAGGTTTTGTGGATAGAAGGTTTGTCATAGATGGATCTTTCCATAGATGGATTTGGAGAGATTTTGATCAAATAGAAGGAAGATGAATATTAGGGGTTGGTTTTCACATATGTTTTCTTTATTATATATTTTCATTTAATGTTTCTAGAATCAAATTAATTTCAATGTTTTCTCTGATTCATAGTAGATATATCGGAATGGACCCATGGTATAGTAATCCTATTCATCGGATGTTTTTTGCACATTAAACATCCTACATGTTTAATATTTTATTTTCCTCGACATTCCTTCTTATTTCATTATGATTCTCAAAAAATTTTAAGCAAGTGTTTTTTGGAAATAGGTCAAAATTCTCCTCCAATAAGTGGTATCAAATGGGGTTTGAAGCTTATTATTTGTGGTGATAATTTTTGATGTATTTAACAGCAATGTTTGAGTGTGTGAGAAGACGAATAAGATTTGGGAGAAAAATCAAGATGAAAATGTTATTTCTGGTCACGAACCAACTTATTTTCATTAGAATGTGTTAGTGGTGAAGAAAAAATTAAAAATTTATGTTCGAGATGATGTGCTAGAAGCTCGTGATTTTGTGAAGGGGAAGAATGTTTTTTCATGAAAATGCTCTAGATTATGTGGAGATCAGAAATACATGGGAGCCATATATTTCTTGTTTTAATCTTGTTTGACATGGAGGTTCATATTTAGATATGATGAATACTCCAGTCTTTGAATTTCATTTGCAGGGGGAGTAGTCAGGTTTCGGTCAGAGTTGTGAAGGGAATCCTGATTTTTTTGTAGTGGGTGTTGGTTGGACTGATGCCAACATGTTTTTGATACAACTTGTTGTGTTTGATAATATCATTCTTAATGGGTTTAATGTGGGATTTTTGGGGTTCAACCCACAGATGGGTGTTTCAGTTATTGAGATAAGATAATTTTTGAATGTGAGATTACTTTTTTCGTATCACACAGATAAGTCTGCATGTGTATCTCATAGGGAAATATACCTTTTATATATAATTTGATTAGATATGTGTTTGAATATAAACATGGATGATATATGGTTATTTGACTATTTAGGATATAATAGTTCATATCTTATCTTTATTTGAAAATTGAAATATTGAATTATTTAAAATGGGAAACAACTGGTGGTGAACAAAGAGAGATATGCCAAAGATAAAGTCCACAGAGATCAAGAAAGAAGGGGAACCATGTTTGAGGTAGCCCATGTTGGTCTCCGTCAATGGAGAATGATAAATCTATGGTGGATCTATATTGGGATGAAATACCATGATGGCGATAGCATGTGTGGTGCATCCGTGTTAAACTTGTGTGTAGCAGTAGCGACATGATCAATGATCATGGCCATGTATCGAGTGTCTTACCAATTTTCATGATCAATCATTGTGTCCTGATTGAAGATAGATGGTACATTGTTATATTTAGGTCATTATAGATAAATACTTCTGGTATCACAAGATGGTGTGACTCTGGTGCATGATTGGATAATGATCTCCTAGGTATTGACATTTCATCTACAGATGTGTAACATTTTTTCATAGATGAATATTTAAATACATGAAATAGTAGTGATGTTTATCATAGTGAATGTAGAGTCATATTAGGGAATGGTTTTAAAATAGGTTTTAATTAAACTATATATTCAATTCATGTATTATGTATTAATTTATTTTCATTGTATTCTCTGATTCATAGTGGGTATTTGGGAATTTCCCTGTGGGTTTTAATCCTCCACATCACATGTGTTTTCTATGTTAAAAATCATGTGTGATGATTTATATATTATTCATTAATATAACTTCTGTATTTCATTGGGTTTCTCACTAATTGGTTTACAAGTAATTTAATCCCATTGTCGGGATTCCCCCTCAACACGTGGATTCATGAAAACATGCTTAAAATAGGACATTTAAATTGATCAAATATATGTCACCACCCAAAAATTTAAATGAAGCACATTTCCAATCAATATGGAACGAAAAAAATTACAATTTATATTTGGAGTGTTAGAAGTTGATGGGTTCAATTTTACATGTTGTTCGATTTGATGTACCTGAAAAATCCATATTGCTGGAATCCCTATGTGGCCAATTCTGCATACCCAATTGACAACCAATTGGATTATAAAGAATGAAAAAAACCTCCTCGGCTGTCCAAATTTCCACATATATGAATGATAACCCTCTCCAAATGCAACATTGGATAAGAATTCTAATCCATGAAAATATATAGAATGAAGAAATTCATTTCTACATTTTGTCTCTCATTTTCGATGTCAACTTGCCTCATAGTCCTTTGGTTTGACTGAATCGGGGAAGATAAAGATCCTTGGTGATCCTTATCAATGTGTCATATATCATCGAATTATATCATGCACTCATCTAAGTATGGATTTTTATGGGGATTTGTATTATCTTGTTGATGTTAAACTAGTATCACAAGGACTTTGGCCTGATTTGGTAATGAGTGCATCAAGGTATACCACATTGAATTCAACACCTATGACGATTTTTTTATGATTGTTTTTTGTTTCTATTTGTTGAATAAAATGATATGGTATCCTTTAGTTTAGGGGAATTATAAAATTCATGAAACACTCACTTATTCTAATTGGTTGATTCGTCATTAGATATTGGTGTTATTCCCTGAGAATTTTTTGTTTCCTTTTTATAATAACTATAGTGATGGAACAATAGGAGAATAGTGGTCTAGTTGAGGAGAACAGTCCTACGCCAATGTTGATTTTTTTATTTTAAATAAAAAATGTTTCTTAGTTTAATTAGTTTTATATCATTGGAAATATATCTATATGATATTCTTATATGTATTCAAATTTAAATATTTTCCTTTTATTTCTGGTTGCACACAAAAGCCTCGTGGGAATTCTTTCATTAAATAGGAAGGGATAAACCAAGATTGATTGGTTGTATCAAATAACTATGAAAGGTGATGAAAGATAAATTTGTATTTTTTGTATTTTTTGTTCAAATCTGAAATTTTGAGGAATGGTTAATCAAAGATATTTTCATTGATTAGAGAATAACAAGGAAGATAAATTGAATAATGATTCCTGCGGATGTCATAAGAGTAATTAGTGGATAGAAACCTTTGTTTGAAACATTTAATTTTAAGAAAATCAAATACATCTATTATTTTCAATTTTTGAAACCATTAAATAATATTTTAATGCAACCATAACAATAAATGTTTTATGATAACTTGAGTCAGACTTTAGTAAATTTTTCCACGGTTTGAAAATCATTTTTTGGAGTTCCCCTTGGAAGGTTCACATTAAACCTACAAAATTTTCTATGAAAATCTAGTGTTGATTTAATTTTGTTTAAAAAAAATGAGTTTATAGGGCAATATCAATTTCTCCCAAGCTACTTTATTTTTATCATGATACTGAAAGAATTTTTGTCGCTAAACATATAATTGTTAAAATAACTGAATAAGAGTAAAGAAAGGTTTTCATCTTTTCATTGACTAAGTATCCTTCCTCTATATCTTCTTCCCCAAGAGTTACATTAGGTAGTGATAAAATGTAATAAAATATTTATTAATTTAAAACTACAATGCAGGTGATCTATTCACTAAATTTTAACAATAATAAAAAAATAATTATAATTTAATGAACAACATGATTGTGAAATCAAAACTGGAATGATTATTAATGTACCTAAATTTCATGGGATATTAGGTGAGGAACCAAAAATTAATTTGAATTTAATTTAAGGGGCATGTAATGGACTCAGAATAAGAGGATTCAAAAAGACACAAATAACATAGAAGTATTCCCCATTCTCTCTTAAATGATGAACCAAGGAATGGATTCTTAATATGAATCCTAGATATGTTACCTCACAATATTAACTATATAATACCTTTATTTATAAATTCATCCCTTCATCGTGGAGTGATAAACTATGAAAGGATATCATTGTAATCAAAAAATCAATTGTCAACAAATTCCCTAAGATTTAGGAAAGGTTCAAGAATCTATTTGAATCACTCCCATACCATCCTTATGATGAAAATAATTTCTTGGTATTGTTTTACCAAGGAATGACATAAAATTACTAGAATCTTCTAGATGTGTATTCTTGATGAGAACTGATATAAAATTCACCAATTGTGGTTATGGAACATATTTACAAAATATCTCAAAATTATAAAAATTCTATTTTATTATTACATCTACAGGTGTTCATGAATTTTTTCCAAATATCTTTTATTGGGAAATAGAATTGATGAAAAAAATATCTTTAGAGATAGATAACTGAGAAGAATGTGCATGGGTCATCACCAACCACACCCCATTGTGTCTGTCAGCTCTCATTTTCATAGGATCAATTCACATATGGATTCCACAAGTTCAAGGGAATGGAAGATCCATTGCGATATACCAATGGAGATTCTAGATTCAACTAGGTGGAAACTGATGATTTATGAAATTACATACCAATAAATTTAGAACTGAGAGCCAACAACCAAAAATGTCGGCATTCTAGTAAACATCCCAATAAACATTCTAATGCCTTTTTTTAAAAATTCAATGATTCAATCCCTCTATAAGATATCATAAATGAAAAAATAAATTGAAATCAATTAATTACACAATGAGATAGAAAATAAAATCTCAAAATAGTAAAATGACCACTCTGAAAACTCATGTATTAGGGTTGATGGAATTAAAAAGTAAGTTTTACTATCTCATTACCAACATTAATAATCTAGAATATAATGTCTGAAGTAGTATTACTTCTAAAAAAATCTAAAAAACACAGAAAATTTCAACACTATAACATCATAGAGTGGAAATGAGATAGAAGGAAATGAAAGAACATCCATGGATACCAAAACTGAATGTGGAAAAAGTATGCACATGATGAATACACATTTGAGAAAAGAAACTTATAAGGAATATGGGAAGAAACCTAAAATGAAATATAAGGGGGTAGACATGATGGATGATCCAAATCCAAAAAAATTTCCATCCCTATAAGGATGCAATGACCTAATAATTCCAATGACGAATCACTGTAATATTTCATCTGAGAGGTGTTACAAAAAGTAGAGATCAACTATCTTAGTGGTAATCTGCAAAATTTAAGGATATGAAAAATTCATCAAAGACACGTGTATTAAGTGAAGATTGTGAGGAAATGAATAATTAAGATAATTTAAAAATCTTTTTAACCTTTATAATCCTACAATTATCCAAAAAAATTATGATCCAAGTATCTTTCCTGTCTAATCCACTATTGGAGATCGTATTTGTTTCAATTCATTTTGGCTTTTAGGAGTCGCAATTAATGTTATGAAATATTCTATTAAATTATTCTAGTATATGGGACAAATAAAGCCCACCCAAGTTGTTGTGAAACTCACTAATAGTGTCACCTCCTACCCAGTATGTGTTCTTAATGATGTCTTGTTATGTGTACAAGGATACCAAATACCTACATACATCTACGTTATCAACGTATAATAAGGAAATGGTAAAGACCAATCTCCCATAATTATATGTAGACAATTCCCCCAGACTAGTACAACCATAATAAAGGAAACCTTTCCATGTATTTTGGTGGAGAAACAATAAATTTCATTATCCCTAACTCAAAGAAACACCCAAAGGAATATAAATATATTTGTAATTTTAAAAAATTTATATTACCCTATTCCCCTAGTGAAGGAATTGAAATATTAAATGATATATCAAAACTAGGAGAAGAATTAGAAAAATCCAACTTACTTGATAATTCCATTTTTGAAAATGATCTAAATCTTGGGAATGTTTTGAGTATTTAATTTTCTTAAGAGATTAGTTAATGTTATTTTGATGTGTTACTCAAATATGACATTAATAATTATATATTACATGTGTAGGTTTCCAACATGGATAATTATATACTAAACCATCCTTAGAAAAACCCATTGTCCCAGAACATATATTTCAACCATCAAACATAAAATATAAATTTTTATAGGAAATGTGAAATTAAAATTGATAACCTCATGAAATTCAGTACCTATCCAAGAACACCAAATGTTGAAAAATTTGAAACAAAATTCTAAGGCCATAGGTTGGACATTCGGGGAAAACCATGTAATTATGCATAAAACCTGAATGAATGTGATTTCTCTACATGATGAATCCCAATATGTGAGACATCCCCAAAAGATGATATACCCAACCCTTCTTAAAGTAGTAAAAAAGAGGCCACGAGACTTTTAGGAGAGGGAATAATCTACCCTATATAAGACTCACAATGGTTAAGTCCCATCCATAGATTCAAGAATAAATCTATATACATAATTATAATAATTGAGAACAATTAATTAGTATAGAAAATAATTTAGAATAGGTGGAGATTTTTATAGGTTATAGGATATAGAACCATTTGTTAAAAATAACCATTTTCTTTTACCCTTTGTGTTCCAAATACTAGAGAGACTAGTAAGGAAGGTTCATTATTTTTTTTTTATCGATTTAATTAGTATCCCTCAAGTTATAATAGCTCCAGAGGACTAATTCAATACCACCTTCACAAGTATCTTTGACAGTTTTACCTACCAAATGATGCCTTTCTGTCTTTTTAATTCCCATGGAACCTTTCAACATTTCATGGTATGTATCTACCCAAGAAGATCATGAGATAGGGTAGCCTTTCGTTCTTTATATAACTTGTTTTGAATTTTTTTTAATGTTCCCAAAATATTTTAAAAATATTTATCTATAAAATCATGGTTTTAAAATTTACTAAACACCATTTTATCATGGGGAAAGTAAATTTTTGATCCATTTAATATATAAAGTTGTAATTGATGTATATAAAGAAAATTTTTATGATATTTCCATACTACCTTACAATATTACAATGATACACAAATTCTCTTTTCAAGGAAATGATGGATTTTATAATAGGTTTATCATGAAAATTACTGATATTTCTTTTCCCTGATTAACCCATTTAAAAAATAAACTAGTTTTTTATGATTCATGTTGAATATATTTCGATTTATTAAAATAATTATTAGACACTACGCCTATTATATATCCATAAATATTTAATTACACCTTTTAAATTCTTTTTGACTCTTTTAACAATGTTGTAGGGACCTTTCATTCCCAAAATATTGATAGGATTCAACAAGTGATATCCTACACTCCACAGACCATACAAACTACCTAGATTAACTAAAAAATGGAAATTTTTTTACTATTTTTGTTGATTTAAAAAAATCATTCATATATTTTAGGTATTAGAGTAACTATTTATTATGATCACGAATCATTGAGATATTTAATCATGAATCAATATGCATATCCAAGTCTAGTGAGTAGGATGTTACTTCTACAAGGGAATTACCAGAAGATTTTGTAAAAGTAGGGCTATTAGTATATAGTGGTTGACCAAATTATCTTGCTACCTCACACTAAAATGTTACCCCTTTTAAAAAAAAGGGCTGAATCATTCCATAGAGAGTAACTATACAACCACAACCAAGTGCTTTAGTATGCTAAAATATTGAATTTTATGGTAACAACAAAGGTACCCTCCATATTTAATAAAAACAAAAATGATAAATTGAAATATGATTAAAAATATTATTTCTTGTAGGATCCTTATTTATATATAATTTTCAAGGACCATGTCAATAGAAAGGGAATTCAAAAATTGGACATGAAATTTTTTATTTATTTATACCAAACATTTGAATTCAGAGACCATTTTTGGACCTCCAATTACTATTATAAAATTTAACAATGATGAGTTGTTTAGGACCTAAATTTTTAAATATTCACATTAACTTTTCACTAAAAGGTCCCAAATTCTATTTAATGGTGTAATTTAAAAAAAACAAGATATTACCCAAAAACAATTATTTTATTTGTGATATTTGATGTATAGGTAATTGAATTCATGGGATTATTTCCTATATAATTTGGTTTTTCAAAATGATTTAACATTTTACCATGTTTCTAAATGGATTGAAGAAAAAAATACTCAATTTTATGATTCAAAAACTATAATTGAGTTTATAAAATAATTTTCTTTTGAGGGTCTAAATAACATGATCTATAATCAGTATTTAAGGAACAAAACTTTAAAATAAAAACATGGAGTCCCTCATAATGAAATATTGAGTTCTCTACAAAACATTCAATTCAAACCACCCAAAAAATGAATTTCATGAGGTTTTTAATAGGGACATAATTATTTTTTGAATAAATATTGAAACCCAATCACATATAATATAGTAAGAAACTGGATGATTTATTGTGGGCCAAATAAACCACCTAGAAATCCCCATTACGTATGGATCGCTGTAGACTGTTATATGGTCAACATTTTCACTTTCATATTGAGTTGCAGTAAAATCTATGGTGGGATTTCAAAATAGGGAAACTATAGATTGGAAATGATAGAGAGTAGAATAAGATATTAATTAGGTAACTTCAAGAGATTATAATCAAACTTATGAAAAGTAATATCTTTATAAGGATAATACTAAATCATCCTATGATAAATTGATATTGAAATGGAAATTTCATGATTGAAACAATGCTAATTTATGTTCTTCATGGATTAATCTCTTTCCTTATAATCATTATTCCAAATATATTGGTCCATAAAAAAAATTATAAATGTATTTTTTTGTGTAGTTGAGATTGAAGGTAAAGGTCCAATGAATTCATTCAAGGTGAATGGTCATTAATTGATGAATTGTCATGAGGATATATGGAATGAACCTATAGAGGAGTCTAAACATACAACTACTACTATCAAATAAAGTATTATGAGGTTGTCTCTTAATCTTATATCGGACTATATGATTCTTTATTTAGATCTATTTTTACTAAACAAATACATACTATTAATAGATTATAAGTATACCAGAATATAATATTGGGTTGAGGGAGGATATTAATTTTGGATGTGAATACAAAAGATTAAGTTTTAACTTAGAAAATACAATAATTAAGAAATTTTTAAGGAATATATACATAAATTTTAATTTTTTTTATCTCTAGAGTGTAAATAAAAAAACCATTCTTTTTTATTTTTAACATGTAAAAATGTTGTAAATGTATTGTGTTTTAGAACATTTTTTAGTGGAAGTTGTATAAATATTATTTTTTTAAACACCAAGAGTTTTATGATTATCATGATCAAAATATTGAATATGAAAATATCAAATTACATCGGGAAGTTAATTTTTTCTTAGGTTATTATTTTCAAAAAAATTTATTATTTTTTAATGGAAATTTAAATCTAGAACCTCTAGTGACTATCCAAAATTTTCATTCATATCATGAGAGGCTTCTAATCCAATTTGACATCATCTTGTAAATACTATCACTTCTTGAGGGAATATTTGGATTTATTTATACTCTAGAACATGTTTTTATAATATCTTATGTATTTTTAAATCGTGAAACTCCTTAAATATGATTTCGTAACATGATTTTCAAGTAAATAATTTTTTTTAAGTCCCACCAAGAACATTGTTCCCAGTTAATCTATTTGATAACAATGAATAGAATAATAGTTTTATACTACATTAAAATCAAAATTATTATATAAAAATCCTCACGATGAAATATAATTTAATTATTATTTAATCTATAAGGGTTGGTGAAAGGGTATTCTATGTTTTTTTAAATGGTAATCGTTCCTTGATAATGGATCTATGGGAGGTGTGAGTTTACATTTAGGGGTATCTAAGAGAGGATAATGGTAAATTTTCACATTCATTCACTATATTATATTTTCATTATCATCTAGTCCTACTAAAAGTTGTGTATAAAATATTAGAAAATATTAAAGGGGATGATTTTATAACAGTCATTGTGATCATCTTATTGATTCATGAACATAATCCAAGAAAAGAGCATGATAACTATTCATTATTCTGATTGTAACAACTCATTTCCCGAAAAGATAAAAACTTTAGAGAGAAAAATTATATATTAAAAATGGAAAAAAAGAGAGGAGATTAGGATGACACAATGTTAAGATCATTTCTTGGATCATGCCTAGTTTAAAATAAAGAGTAAATTGGGATGTGTGTGTCACATATTATGCTGGTGTGATTAAGTAAGGATTTATTCCATTCATTAATTGATAAATCATGTAATGTATTTAAATACTAAAATAATATTATTTCCACCGATTCGTTTTTGAAGAAATTCCCACCAACCCCAATGTCATTAAACAACGTTTTCAAGAAACTCAAGATTTATTGAATGCTTTCATAGTTCACGGGGTAGAGAGATGATAGTTTCCACAATATTATGGTAAATACTCACTTCCAATGTATGATTGTACCTGCATAGAGATACATTCTCTTGAATGAATATTGTAAATGAATTTCATGTGTGGTATGTCAGAAAAGGATTTTTGAATGGATTTTGAATTTTGGATTTTATGTAAACTGTAAAATATCATAACATTGAAATTAAAAAAAATTCTGGATCATTAAGTCATTTTTTATGGAAATAATAAAAAAATTTCTTCACATTTTTCTTGATAGTTTAGAATTTTTTTTGGGGATATCATTCATTTCATTGATAAGATCAATTTTTAATTTAAATTTAATTGAAAATATCTTTTGAATTGTGAATATCCATTAACACTATAATATGTAGAATCTAATGATAAAATTAAAAGAGTGAAATATTTTAATTGTTTGTGAGTGATAACAGCTCAAAAGTTGGTATTTTTTGTTTATTATTCATTCAAATTACTCTGATGAATTATTGAAATCTCATGAAAATTTATGTTTATTATGAATTTTTGAGTTTTGGAAAAAAAATTAAATGCATTAAAATGATGATTTTTATTGGTATATTTTTCATTGGATTTAAATTTGGATGTCATAAAAAATTTGAAATCGACTTTTATACCATGATATTATAATTTATTGATTCAATAACTAAAATTATTAAAGGGATTTATTTTTGATTGATCATTATTTGATTTAACAATATTTGAATTAAATCAACGAATTGACTTTGCAATTGAAATTTTAATTGAGTTGTTTTGTTCGAGAAATGAAAAATTGTATTAGAGTGTGAACATTTATTCATAATAATATAATATTTTATGTAAATGATTTAGTGAATATGAATTTATTTTATTATATGGCGTTCTTGTGAATTGCATTTGTTTTATTATTTTCTAATTTAATTAAAAAATCCCAAACTAAGGAAGAAAATTTTGATAAGAAAATTACAAAAATGTCAACAAAGTCAGGGGTCAACCATGACATCTCTTGATATGGCCAATATAGCCACACAAAAAATTGAAAGGGTATGAATTTTATGTTTTTCAAAACTGAGCAACTGCTAGTGTACTAGTGGATGAAACTAAAAATTAGGTAAATATAAGAAGTGATTGCACCCGCCAAGAGTGTCTATGAGATGGATATTTGCTAGAGGAATATATTGACAACATTAAAAAAAAATTAATCCACCATTGAAAATCCATATACCCCTACCAAATGTTTACTAATGGATTGATCCACCACATAGAAAAACCATGTGACCATGCATTGTATGTGTAATTGACCATGGAAAATGGGAAAAAGTTTCAAAGGTATGGGTCTTCTTCACAGACAAAAAAAATAAACCACACCTCATATCATGATCGATCACCCTAATTGATCCCTCATTCCTCATTCATTAATGGGGGTCTATAACAAATGCTCACAAGGAGGGTAAATCTGAATAAGTCATTGACACAGATATTTTCTATGCTAATGATCATTGAACCCATAATCTAACTGCAGAAAATAATAATAACGCTGACCAAGATTAATCATGATCCAAACCCAGATATGGGAGAAGGATCAATCCCCTGGCACCCTAAAATATCTAATGAGGCGGAGCACCAAATGATCACTATCCATGAGTTCCCAAGAAACTCATATGGCCATTTCTATATATCCATAGAAGACGATAAACCCCAATCTCACTGTAATACTTCTAACTGGATCATGATAATACCGAATAATGCCTAAATATAAACCACAGATGGACAATGAAGTTCCAATATTCCATATGAATCTAAAGTGATCAAGTTACACTATAATGCTTTATCTCACCATTGAAACATTCTTAAAACTGAATTACTTGTTTGTCATCACCTATAGATATGAGCTTCGCCTGTTGTAGATGTATCACTCATATCCAATAGATAATCGAAGTGGTATTATGGAGGATATAACCATAAATAGATCCCTGATAAACCATTATTGAGAAAACATCACCATCATGGATGAATATGCCACACCACCTATCTCTAAGAGATACTGAATCTTGATCTCACTAATATGAATCATCTCCACCTTGTGAGGAAAATAAATCATTATATGTAAGTAGATAGATGAGATTAAGCCAAAAAAAAATATATAATTTAATATATATATTGTTATTTCCTCTATACTATCTAGAAGATAGTGAGACCAGAATTTCTACATGAAAAACTAATTATTGGTTTAGATATTACTTGAAATATCTTTTAATAGATACAATAAAGAGGATCACATGGATTCTAGTTCCCAACCAGTTAAATGATGCACATGGAAAATCAATCTTGATATAGGTATTATTTTAAATTTAAATTTGGAGTGTTGGAATATGAATAATGATTGTATAATTTTACATGCCTAATGGTTCTATGTAAGCCAAATTATCATGTCTCCATAATTAACATGTATCCAAATCCATGTACTTGTTTCGAGATGTATCTGAATATGGATGATGATCAAAATCACCTCGGCTATATGAATCCCACGTAAGTAAATTCTCACCATCCTCAGAACCAAAATTGGAGAAGTTCATTGTGCCTTAAAAAATTATACTGTGTAGAAATTAATTTCCCCACATGGCTTCACATTTATGAATTCTATTTGCCTCTCATTATTTTAGTTTGTTCAAATCAGAGATGATGATGACCCATGGTGATCACTATCCATATGGTAGTCATTTGTAGCTTTGATCGTTATTGATGTACAATGAAAAATTTTATGGGGTTGTTTCATGTAGTTTTATGAGTTAAAATATTATCACATGGACTTCACATAGTGGTGGTTATGAGTCCTCATATAAATCCACATTTAATTCACAACCATTTAGTATTTGATTGTGATAATTTTTTGTTATTATTTTTATAATAGAATAGATTTTATCCTCCGGTTCTAGGAACTTCTTCGATTGATGAGATGCTCAGTAATTCTCTTAATCTGTTTCATCACTGGATGATGTTGTTGTATCCTTAAATTTTCATTATTTAAATTAATTAGTAACCATAAATATACAACAGTAGGTGAATAGTGTTTGAGCTGAGTATAAATCATTCACCCCTACGCTGAACTCACGATTTAAACAAAAATTAATTCACTATTTATTTCCCTATATTTTTTGGATTCATAGATTTTAGGATATTCTTATATGAATTTGAATTTAAATATTTTTTTCCATTTGATACTGGTTTCACTCGTAGGCCACACAAGAACTACTTCATTGATTATTATAGTAAATAGTGTTGTGAAACAAGAGTGATTGATGTTATTGAAGTAATAGGCCATGTGAGGATGGAGAATACAATGAATATTTTTTTTATTCGAAATTGAAATATTTTGGAATTTATAACCATAAATAATTCCACTTATTAGAGAATGGAAGGGATGTGAACTTAAATAACGATTCATAGTGATGTGAGGAGACAAATCCAATGCTATAACACTATGTTTTATAGACCAAATTTTAAATTAATTAATTTCATCAACATTTTTCAAATTGTAAACCCATTATAGTAGATGTTAACACATCGATACCACTATTTTATATGAAGACAAACTTATTCCAACTTTATTAAATTTTTATCAGGCTTCAAGATAAATTTTAAAAAAACCTATAATAAGAGATCATTACTAAAGGATTTGTAGACATTAAAAAAAACAAGAGAATTAAAAATTAACTAATATTATAGATAATATTATAGATGTTATTGATACAAAAAATTCAATGGGAAGCTAGTACAGAAGAGTGATAAGGGGATGAAGGTGCTCCCAACAGTAGGAAATCTACTAGAGTTGAATTCAGTTGAATTTGGATTGTGTTAATATTGTATCTTTGGAAACCAAAAAAATATATCATTTGAACAGTGGGGTAGAACACCGAATGCTGGGATGTTAGAGCTGGTTCACAGTAATGTTTGGGGGTCTTAACTAGTACATTACATTAGATATTCACAATATAATGTGACATTTATGGATGAATCAATGCAATATTTATGTTCTGGACTTTATAAAATAAAAATATAATGTGTTTAACATGTTTCAGAAGTGGAAAACTATGATGGAGAATGAGCTAGGATAAACTATAAAAGTATATTTGTCTGAAAATAGTGAAGATTATGACAGAATAGAGTTTAAGTAATTAAATTCTAATGATGGTATTTTATGGGATAACACTCTTCTAGGTACACCATAACAGGATGGTTACACTAAATTGATTAAAATTACGCAAAAAATAATCATTCTTGGAGTATGAGTTTACACTAAGGGTTATCCATGAGTTTTTGGGTAGAAGCAGTGAACATGGAATCACAGATCATAAATAAGTGTCTATCTATAGCAATGAAAAAAATTCTAACTTAACAGATATGGTTAGTAATGGTGGTACAAATATCTCATTTTGTATTCTTTGGCTATTTGAAATATGCATGTATAGACATCAATGTAAGGGTAATTCTTGATGCTCAGTCCAAATAGAAATTCTATATTATCTTTGTCAATAAGGAGTTTTTTTATATCTTCTGGGATGATAATATCAATATAAACCTTAGAATCCAATGGATGATATATAATTGATGTTTATTTTTAAAGTACCATCAATAAAATCATTTTTATAGTGGGGAAAAATAATTAGTGTTCTAAGAGTTTGTGCACCATGAAGGTGTACTAGAGCATCTGACACCCAAAACAAGTGGAGCCTACTCCTCAGGTGTTGTTAAAGAGACAAACATGGGTGAGGAGGGTTGTGAAGAGGTATTCACCATCTTTACATTATCTATTATTAACTGATGGTAGTGAACCAAAATATTTTCAAGGGGCATTTCAATTGAGGGAGTCGAACAAGTGGAAACTAAATATAAAGGATGAGATTTCTTCATTGATGATAAGAATTCAACGAAGATGAAAAATATTTCAATAGGAAGGAAGGAATTTAATAATAAATGGAAATATTATTTCCAGAATTAACAAGTTGGTATGAGGAGGTATAACAAAATACTATTGGTGAATGGTTTTCAATAGAAGTAAGGTGAGGAATTCACTGAAATCGTTTCACCTATAGTGAAGCTCACCACTATCCAGGTGGGTCTTAGTATTCAGTAAAAGAGATCATGTAATATTATGGGATACCATTTATTAGTGGTAATAATTAAAGGATGATAGCAAAAAGAACTGATAAAATTGATCCTCTATTGATGTTTGTTTTAACAGTGATAATGGTTACTTTTATCAGTGATTTTTTTTCATTGACAAATTGTAGCCTTATAAATTCTATTTTTTTAAAATAATAGGTATATTTTATTAGAAAGATATATATCATTGAATATATTTATAGTAATATAAATATAATATTTTTTTATTAAATATGATTCTTATATAGATAAATATGCATTTACGATTAATATTTAAGATATTTAGTTAAAATGAATTATAAAATAATTATATAATAATTTGAATTAACAATTTTCTAATATTTATTGAGTAATAATCACAAAATAACAATATTAAAAAAATCCATAAATTGATGAATGGTCTAATATAACATAAAATCATGGCATGAATTATAGAAAAACATAACTTTTCAACCATGTGTCAATTTTGACACTACAACATATAAAATCAATTCTTATGAAAAACCATACGATATATTGAAATTTTAGGACCCTAGTCAACATTGTTTTGTTGTAATAAAATGTCTCGAATGCATCTAAAACTACCTTTTTGTCAAGATGACTTACTTTTAGATCAACTGAAAGAATTGTTGAATCTTTTGAGGGGGTATTTTTGGTCTTTTTTTAGTGGTGAATTTATTTATTCTAAACTCTTATAGCCCATGGATATTATATTGTATAAAATTTTCCATTTTTCATATCATTATGATATTTACAATTACATATATACATATTTCCATACATTTAAAAGTAATAAATAAATTATTAAAATAAATATTTAAGCATATTTACATAAATAGGCATTCATAAATATATAAAATATATTAAAATAAAAATTTATTTTTTATTTTATTTAATATAGAATATTATCCATTTTATTTACGTTAAAAATGCATCAATATAAATATATATATATAAGTAATATTTATATATATGTGTGTGTGTCAATTGAAAAATATATTCATGTGTATATTATGATATATTTAAATAAAAACATATATGGAGATATTTTAGTGTTTGTGTTGAAAAAATAAATGTGAATGTGTGTGTGAAAGTATGTTCATGTATGTGTGTGTGTATCAATATTATGTAAATTCATTATATATAACATTTTGATAAATATATTCTTATCATTAATAAAATATATAAACATAATTATAATAAATTATTTTAAAAAGACAATAAACAATTTATTTCTAAATATAAAATTATTCTAATTATGATAAATATTTACATATAAATAAAAAATATATAGACTTATTTATAAAATATATTTAAAAATAATTATATAAATGTACAAAATTACATAAAAATTATTTAAATAAAAATTAATTATGTATATGTTTATAATTAAATAGATATATCATGAATTATTATAAAAATTAAAATGGTGTATTGCTAAAGGTGTTAGGAAATAGAGGTAGAGGACTGAGGTTCAATTACATGCATTAGCATGGCTGAAGGGTGTGAAAAGAACTAATAAAGGAGTTATAAAGCACTAATAAATTGGATGAGCTCAGGGAAGCCTATGGGTTGGGTTCATGAGGAACACGTAGTTATTATAAATTTGGGGCCAGATCACTGATAAAAAGAGGGATGTGTCGAAAAAAATAAGAATACTTTTTAAATTTTATTAGTTCTAAACAAAAGAGATGATAAAGGCCACCATTATAAGCACTATATAAGAACTCATAAATGTACCATTTAGTAGTGCTATAAAAAGTACCTATATGTTTTTTTATCATTATTTTAGTATTAATAATGTTCACATGTTTTAAAGGAATTTTATTCTATCAGTGAAATTTAGTAGCGATAAAAAAATTTCAAGTTATTTTAAAACCTCGATCTATATTAGTGATTATTTCATTTGAGGATTTACATCATGGGTACCATGATATAAAGACGTAAAGGTTTTTCATGGATATCATGAGAAGTGAATATATTTATAGATTCCTTAAGGATATGTTGAGTTATGAATGTAATACCTAGATTGAAAACTCTAGAAGAGCTTATACGAGTTAAAGTTTGAGACAAAGTAGTGGAATAATATTTTTTATGTGTTCTTGAGATAAATGGATCCAAATAATATGAAATTATTAAATTATACAATTATAGGTACTTTTTCAATTGCTATATTATATTTCTTCTATATGTGGATCACATTCTAATTGCAGTATCATGTATGGAGAGGATTGATCAACTAAAAGAGTAGTTGGCTGAGGAGTTTGAGATGAACGATCATTTATAAGATGATATGATATTGGTGATAAAGATCAAGAGATACTGAGCATATAGAACATTGATGTTACCAATGGATGAATACATTAGAGATTATTTGTGATTATTTAGAATGTTGTATGTAAACCAATCGTATATTCCCTTTACTTGTGATTTCAAATTTTTTATGGTGTAAGTACCATAGATTGTAAAAGAGGTTGAGTCCATGGACAATTTTCCATATGCATCTATTTTTAGAAGATTGATGGATCTCATGGTATATACTCGAACTAATATTTCACATGAAATGGGATGTATGATCAGGTACATGGATATCCCTGAAATAAAAAATATGGAATCTATGATGTGAAAATTGAGATACCTAGAGGGAAGCAAGGATGTATCTAGAAGGTGGTGAATTTAATCATCATAGATATTGAATACATTATTATAACTGAACCCATGAATGATATAATTTTTTTGAATAAATTCTTGGAGAGGCGTGTAATAAATATTGTGGATAATTTATTACACATTAATATTTATAGTTCTAATAATATTATAATAAAACATAGTGTTTCAACCCAATATGAACCACATTTTGTTGAATTTCAAGTTTATCCGAGGTTTAATACAAGAAGGGTTGCTGATATTGTAGATGATTCATGGAAAAACAATCCATTAGACGTGTTTATGAAGTTAATATTGACAGAGAAGTTGATGTACTATTGTGACATTGTTTTTTTTCATTAGTTAATGGAGGATGAAAGGTAGAATATGGGAGAAAAATAAGAGTGCATGGGTGGAAAAGGTGATTCTATTTCATCAATCATCATATTGAAATTGAAGCATTGAATAAAAAGAACACACTGGTGAGTGAAGAAGACGATGAGATCATATTATGTAAGTTTTATAAGTCAGTAGAATCAATTATTGATAGTATACTGGACCATGATCTAGCTGGGATAGTGTTGGAATTATGTATCTCGATCCTTGGATATATTAAGGATGAGTATTTTCGGCCTATACAATACAGTAGGTATCAACTCTGACTAATAATTTTAGTTGTTGTGAATCATTGTAATAGAGCTAACAAGAAACACATAAAACTATCTATAGTAATGCATACTTAGTTGACAAATAAAATTAGAATATTGGACTATGGTGATATTTGTACTTTAGGATCACATAAATCATGACATTATTTACTGTAACACAATTGAAAAATATGTTGTTTTTAGTACTAAGGCACCATCTTTTTATGATGTTCTTTCTAGATAGGGTTTCTTTCTAATATTGTACCTTGTAATTTCATCCCTCAATTTCAGTTGAGTGATTATTCCTCCCCATGTGTGCAGATATTATTCCTAAACCATGTAAATATCAATTTCCTGTGTTCTTTTTCTTGTTCGTTTTGTATTTTTCTACTTTTTACTCTCATTTTTGAGATTGTTCATCATTGATGATATATTGTTTCCATGACTAAATTATCATTATTCTCCACTTATAGGGAACCCATGGTACTTTAAAATATTTAAACATCCATAAGGTGGGATTTACGAGACTAGAATTCTCATTTTAATGCTTTATACATAACGCAAGTCCAATTAAATTCACATGTAAAAATTATTTCTAGGTGTCCTCATTCTTATAAAACCATACTTTCAATCCTCACCCTGAATATATATTCCAAATATCATTTAATGGAATAAATTTGGTGGAATGATAAGTTGTTGGGTTAAGGGAGTTTCACTAATGTTGTGTCTTGTAGATGGGTAGGCAATATATGAATTAATGTATAATTGCTTTAATGCATAAATATATAAACATAATAATTATCAATGTTAAAAAAATTATATATATTTAGTATATGTACATATTTTGGAATATAGAAACATGAAAAATAAAACAGCCTTAAAAACCAATATTGTATCCAATTAAAGATACTGGATGAGTGACATTTTCATATGATATTATAATGGGAACATGGGAAAAGTTAATCCACCATCCCAGTTGTTTCCAACTCGAAATGAAGGTGAACATTTCAATAATTAAAAACCAAACAATGATATATAGTAATATAGACACTTCCTCTCTAGTGGGTGATGAAAAAATAAGCATTTATGTAAGAGGATCCCTTCACCACAGTGTCCTTACTATTATCTTGGGAGTTCTAGCAGACTTCAAATTGTCCTTTTTATCCCCACCTCCACTTCATCCCTCATTATCCCTACAACACGACCTCCACATATCCAATTCCCATTATTCCAACCCTCTAATGTTATATAAAAATGAATATATTCAATTATTCACTTCATTTACACTATATAATATATTATATTGAATGGGAATGAGATGTAGATTGAGTTTATCCTACACCTTGGTTGATTGAATGATATGATAGTGAATTATGAAAATATACTTGTTGGAATTAATTTTAATTTGATTAAATGGATGCAGTTTGTTTTTAGGACCACAAATTAGATGTTTTTGGAATCTATGATATCTAATGCACTGACCAGATGGTTAGAGGATTATTCATGCAAGAATTTCAAGGAAATACCTAGATGGGCGAAACCATGTCCAACATGAAGTTTTTGTACAAGACATCCCCTTGTGTTGTACTAGTCTATATAAGACTAATATTACCACTGTATATCCCAATATACTCAAGGTTGTATCTCCTATTAACATAATGAAGCATAATCATGTCTCTAAGACCTCACCATGCCACCACCATGAAATCCTTATAAACATGGTTATTTAGTTGAGAAAAAACTTGAAAATTGTGTTCAAAAAATATTTGAATAGGTTTTCATTTGGAAACTCCCCAAAACATACTTTAGACTAATAATTTTAATAAATGAGAAATATAGAGAGTCGATAATTTCATCTACAACATGGTGTTAAATTGAATGGCCCCACCACATAGATACGTAATTGTAGTAATAATAGAACTGGTGGATGAGTTGTATATAGTTGAATACTTTATAAATTTGGATTTGAAATCTGGTTTCTACTAGGTACAGAATAAATATGATGTTATTGGGATAAATACATTCAAAATAGATAATGGGATATATAATTACATTTTTATTCCTTTTGAAATAACAAATGAACTAATGACTTTACATTCGACTATGAATATAGTGTTTTGGGATTTTATAAGTGTTTTATTGTTCTTCTACGATGTACTAGTCTAAATTAGGGGATTTAATGAATACATGGATAAGTTTCATGATGTTCTCAAAATTATTATAGACAGTTTAATGAATAATAACAATAATAATTGTTCTTTCATATGGAGGTTTTAAGATTATTTTGGGAATAATTTCAGCCAATGGCGATACGATGGATCCCAAAAAAAATCTGGTTGTTAAATATTTTCATAGGATGAGGAATGTGAATAATGTTTGGGTTTCTGGGGAGAAATGGATACTACATAAAATTTATCAATGATTATTGAATGAATTAAATATTCCAAAACACAATAACTAATAAGGATGAGTCTAAATAAACACATGAAACACAAGAAAAAGTTGACAGACTTAAGAAAAACATGACCAATGCCCCAAAATTATGCTTGCCAAAATTTTTCAAGGGATTTTACGTGGAATTTGTTGCCTCCTGTTAAGGAGGTTAAATTATTTTTTCATAGTAAAATAGTAATCTTTACTATTTTATCAAGGCATTATCTAAAAATAACATGGAAATTCAACATATGAAAAGGAACATATGGATTTCGTGCTAGAAATCTAGAATTGGAAACAATATCTTAGGGGAATGTGGTTTGAGGTATTCAAAAATAATTGGATCATTAATTTACTTTTATTAGTCAAAGGGTTGTTTCAATTTAACATTTTTACTCACATGATATGTTTTGGGGATATAAGTTCATTATGATTTAAAATACGGGTAATTTGAGTGGTGTCATTGATGATTTATTGAGGGTGATATCAGGAAGTGTTTATTTGTACAAGGAATTTTAAAACCCAGGATGGGAGGAACTTGATGTGTTGTAATATTATATAATTAAATAATCTAGTATGAAGGTATTAATAGATACATTACAATTAAATTTTTCGTCAAATCCAAGATATTATTTCTCAAATGGATTTTTTTCTGTAAAAACAGATTGTTCTTTAAAAAATCCAAATATAATTCCTATATTATTGAATTATTATAATTCTTCTCCAGGAGTTGAGATCTCTGGGTAATTGAAAGCATATAAAACCCAAGCTGGAGCGGTTTACTAGACATGGATTATTTTTCATTGATTCACGCTTAACACCATTTCAACAATCTCCAAATGTACAGATTTCATCTAGTTATCTTCATTCGTTAACAACATTACCTTCATTCAATTTTTTCTAGACATTAATTCCTCGGTATCGTTTCATAGGAAAAAAATGTCGTTGTGGTAAATAGTTGGGATGAAGTGCTTGCACGAAAGTTGTGGCTCACACCTGGAAAGGCAATATAAGATCTATCATATAAAAATATCATGGATTCAATATATTTCCAACTAGATTAACATCATTAAAAACCTAATACATTTTATTAGGTTACACACATAGTTTTGAAGATACAAAAATGATATAGAAAAATGGCTCGATGATGAATAATCCATTCAGTGAAAGTGAGAATATGAGTGACATTTGAAAATGATGCCATGAAATTCAAATCTAAAAAGATGATCCACTATCCCGGATGTTTCCAACTCTAAAATATGGAAGAAATATATTGTTGTTGCATTTAATATGAAATAACCAAAAATCGACTAATACAGGTACTGTGGTCAAAACATTCATAGGATGTTTGAAAAAAAATCAAATAGGGTTGATATGGATCCAAGAAGTATGTGATGTAAGAAATAAAAAAAACATTATTATAACATAATTGGGTCCCCTATGGACCTATTAGAATTGTGATAAAGCCACCCAAAGGTATTTATTAATAAAAAATGAAAATAATTAGATTACCATACATGAATGTAGTAAAATACAATAGAAACTATATGAGGATTAGATCTAGATAGTTGGGATAATAGTGATTAAATACCACATGAAGAAAATTCAATCCAACTTCTTAGATGGATCACTATGAACATGCATTGAGGGATACAACAATCTGCATCTAGAAATTAATGAAAAAAATAAAATATAATGAACATCTTTGAGAACCACATTCTAATAATATAACTGGGAAGTAGATAAAATAGTTATCAATATGTCATTATCATCAGTCCAATTATTATGTAACCCAATGAAGGAAGATAATATTCACCAATATCTACTGAATACCAATTTTGTTTTTGGATATTATGAAGACAATATGATTTAGAATATTACACAATCCTAGGATGGGATTTCTTATGAGATCCTATTTTTCTATCTCAACAAGAAATAAAAAAAATCCATGGACTATCAATTATTGAACTAGTGATGAAACATTCTAAATGATTTAGGAGTATCATGTGGAGATATAATGATGGCATGATAAGATACAATGATCAATGTTAGGACCCAACTTTTCTATGAGGTATGTATCATTTTTTATTTCCATTATTTTTTTAGTTTCTACCCAATATAGGAGTTCCAAGTGTCATCATATAAGAAACAAGGGGGTTTGGGAATTGTACATTGCCTAGAACCTGAGTATTTTGAGAAGGATGATGGGCCTCATGATTACCAGAAACCGTACATCCCGGTCCATAATTTTAGAGTAAACTGTTCAGGATGTTTCATTTCATAGAGGTGGGTAGAAAAGTATACCTAATTATGTGACCTAGGACACAAAAACCATGCATGTAATATATACATTTCAACAGATGGGAAACACATAATCAATGCATGATTATACTAAATTTGTTCCATGACAGTGTGAGGGAGGTCTTGATGCCGGTCTCAAGATTTGGAAAATTTTTCCTCCAAATAGTGCTACATAATATTTAATGTTTAAATGAACATTTTGACCCTAATTCAATTTAAGAGTCAACCATCTTAAATATTTATTATTTCTTATAGTGACCAGCCCCTCTCCCTCTTGTTGATGAACCAATCCATGACTAATATATTCATTGAGATAATTCCATTGTATGACATCTAAATCAATATCCATTAATCTCATTGGATAAACAATGGTGATTTTTTCATTCCTTAGAAACTTTATTTTTGTTTTGTATGTCATCAGTGATGATATTTTGGTTGGGTCTCTTATGCCCTATTTTCTGTGCATTCACATATTCGTCCATTTTCTTCTAATATGCACTGAATCGAATTATAATACTACATTAGGGTTCTTATTTGGTATTATGGTAGGTTCTCTACACCTTTTACCTCAAATTTTAGTACTTTATACCCTATATTCATTAGGTCAGATGCCAAACTATATAGATGGTTCAACATAAATTGATAAACCGTTGAGTTCAAGGATTAATTCATGTTTAAGACATGTCGTGAAAACATTATATGTGGTTGGAGGTTGTTGAAACCTACATGGTCCATCCATGATATTTGTTCTTTCTTTTTATCTTGATTATTCTGTCATTGGGGGTTGTTAAGTTCAATTTACATAGTTTTTAATTCAATATTGTAATTAGATAATTAAATATGGTGGTACGAACATTAAAGAACCTTGTCATTTTTATATGAACACTATGAAAAGATTATTCCCATTGATTGTATAATAATATAACGGGACTAATGATATTATTTATATAATGGTTTATGATTGGTAAATTTATTTTGTATAATTATAATGGAGTGTTCGCCATATGGAAACGACTACCCATTATGATGCCTTGGATATTTCTACTGTTTGGATCATATTTAATTATCCTAATTAGATTCCGTTGATTTTTATAACCATTGTATTTAATTTCTAGGACATTATTTGATGCCTTGGAAATTTCTAGTCCTTGGATTTGATGACCTAATCAGATAAATTAAACATTTATACTCTTTAGATCTGACACACTAAGATACATTGGTCATTTCTAATCCTTGGATCAAGCATACTAGGATTTTTTGGAAATTTATACTCCTTGCATCATGTTTACTTGATTTTATTTTCTCACTTGTATTCCCTTGACATTTCTACTACTTTTATTTTGGCCCATGTTGGTCTATTATATTATTACATGGTGAATTCCATTGATGGTTCTTATCATGCTTTACTATTATCCATTATGATATCGTTACATGATCATAGTGAGCCATAAAATACTATAATGTACCAATTCCATTATCATCTCTTTTACTTGTGTTATATAAACACATTTCATTAACTTGTATCCAAATAATTTAATTTTTATATACACCATTAGTGGTGGCCAATTGAGTATCATATCACACACTGTTTGGCCGGCCGTTTGGTAGCCGGATTGAATCTATGAATGTGTATAGGGATAAGGGAAATGTACCACATAGTGATGCCTGATCGTTTATTTCATTGGATTAGTGGATCATTGGATCATGATATCCATTATGTTGATATCTAGATATAGTGTCACTTATTCATTTTCTATTTTTGATACATGTATTATACTAGATTCATATTTACATATATTTCTTGACATTGGAATAAAAAACCATGGTAATAATTTTTATATGACACAATTGGATGAGATTAATTAGGTATTTATATTATGTGTGTTCATTCATTATGAGAACATTTATCTCATTTTATTCCTCTATTGATTGATATGATCAACACCATTGGGTTACACTCTAATCATTTGGGTATAGTCTCCCCACTATTCCATAATAGACCTTTGATGCTAGTCTACAACCTCTAGCATATGAGGAGGCACTCAAAAGGACATATGGACAATTAGGATCAATTACCATTTAGTGAACTAGAATATATACATCAGAATGTGTTATCATCAGTATATCTTATTTTCCTTACTATTTAGTGATGGTATGAAGGAAAGATAAGGTGTGTTATGACTTGTTAAAGAGAACGTTCCTGGGAGTAGTTAACCCATGTACTGTGAAAATCCAAATTACCCTGGTTGGGACATTTTGTTTTGGATTAATCTTATCATAGTTTCTTTGATTTCAATATTTGGTGACAAACATGATATTTGATTATCCTTGTGGTTATATATTTTTACCGTTGTATGAGTATGGTAAGGAAGTGTAGCAAGGTGAATCATCATTGGAACATCATGAATTATATTTCATTTGTTATACCATTCCATGTATATATTATCCCATGCATATCTTGCATCATGGTTTGATGCCTTTCTTTCAATGTCCTTGTAATTATGTTAAACATTCATGTATGGACTTGATGAATGAGTGGTTATGATTAAATGAATGACACAATTAAATTTTTATATTGTATGGGACCTTGTATATTTGAAGTGATTATCTTTATAGTTCAACCATTTTATGAAAAATATATATATATAGTCTTATGAAATTAAAATGAATATAAATTATAAAATGATTCATCACCACTAAATGAGGATTCTGGTTGCAATTTATATGGGTTTTCCTATATAAATTGAAATTTAATCCATGTATACTGAGACCTTTGACTTATAGAAGATAACATGGACGTAACCCATCTTTAGTTGTGGGATGTAGGAAGTGTCTCTTAAATTATATCGATCATAACATTACATGGACCTGGATTTAGGTTTAGGTATAGAGGTTTGAATCAAATAATGGATGTTTCATACATGTCTTATTTGTATATTGGTGATAATGTTGTTACCAAAAAATCTCTACTGTGTGTGCTTGTAATTTGTTTCAAATGCCACCATGATGGCATCAATTCACTTACCCAAATGGTGGTGATGACCAAGATCTAGTGGTTGTGAGCCATGTGCCACCAGTAGAGACTCTAGTAGTTCATATTTAGGCACTATCAATGATACCAGACATGGTCAATGATGCCCATTATCCAAAGGGTAACGTCTGATTTATGATGTCTATTCAGGGATTTCTGTGACGTTCCCTATCTATAGAAGAGTTGAGTCTTGTGTTTCAGTAGCATCATCCCCATAATTTTTTTAGTGGATGGAAGACCATAGGATGTAGAGTCATATAGAGAGGACATGCGATAAATTTTTGAGCATCATGAGATACCTCTCAAGAGGAGACTGAAAATCACTATCTATATTTTATGATATTTTACCTAGAAATAGTTGGATGTTATTACAAAAAAGGATCATAATTAGGATACGGGGTGGAAGAACTTCCAAATGGTTTTTATGACTATTTTTATATCAATATGATGAGGGGAAATATACCTAGAGATAATGTACACTGGGAGTTGTGAACAATATTAGTCCTAGACTATTGTTCCCATTTTAAAAAGATATGATGTTTTAAACCTATTATATTAGATGATAAATTATAGAATGATATGTGATTCAAGGATGGTAAAAAATATAAAATTCAATTTATGCGATTTTATTTAATCTTACTACTATATTATAAATAGAAAATTAGAGTTTTATTCAATACATAACTGGAGGGATGTTGTGGGCATAGAAAATAGTGGATCAAAATCCCAACCTAGTGGATTAGTGTTAAGAGGAAGGAAGTTACACTCTGATGCCTTCCATATGGGTAATACTAACCATTACATGTGTGCTGGTAGTTTATATTTCTTTCATCACAATGGGTGGGAGAGACACATAAGGTGATAGCATGATAGAAACCGATTTTACTGTCAAGACAATGGTAGGATGGGGAATCTAATGTTATTTTGTAGGAACTTTTTTTCAGAAGCTAGGGAGATAAGGTCTTCACCATCTTTATATTCAAGAGTGTGTTCATCAGCTTCTCATTACGTATGGAGATAGAGTTTGTCTAGAAAATCAAGCCATGTTGGTGGTCCAAGCCAGGGTTTCCATGACATAGAATTAAATTTCTATCAAGGAAGAACTTATTAGGTCATCAAGTAAATATATTAGGTTTGGAGGTCATTCCAAATGTATGTAGTTCAACTAATACGTAAAAAGAAGAGTTGAAATCCTTATACAGTGACAAGTACATTTCTGAAAGCCCATTTGTTAATATATAATATTTTTGATACAAAAGATTATCATTATTTTAAATTTTTTCCTATTTTGTAGATCATTGGGCTTGATGTTTTGTTTTATAGTGGTACGATGACACTAGATACTTAATTGGGGATTTGATCAGAGAGTGTATATTAGTTCATGGTTTTACCCATGAGATAGGTGGGTTTCTCTGCCTATGATAACTATTTTTGATCAAGATTTCATGGTACCAAATCATTATAAAGATGGACTAGTTGGTTCCTATTCATGGTTATGTTGAATGATATCATTGAAGGGTTGATTTAACATCACCAAAATGTATAGTTTTTTGTTCATAATGTTTAATGGGATGTCTAGGAGAGCTAATATGGACTCAAGAATTATGGTATGGGCTTGATGTAGCCCATATTTCTATCTTATATCTAAATGATCTGGGAACTTGTAAGGTGGATATCCCCATAGTGGTTTATAATTTCTTTTACGTTTTCCAATATGATTTTTTTTGGGATACCTCATGAGATAGATGTAGAGTTATCCATAAATCTAGTTCTTAGAGTTTCACCGATATACATTCCTCCTAATATGATGGATACTATTGAGTCACAGGAGACCAAGAGTAAGATTGAATACTCAGAATAAAATGGGTATATATGAAACGATACTTTCATGTGAGTTTTTATTATCCCCTACACTATGAAGGTGGATGAAACCCTTCATTCATTTGTTGATTATAAAAAATAGAATCATTTGATTAGAAAGAAACAATATCCTTTTCCTCATACATAGGATCTCATTTTCAAAATATATTGAGAACACATTATATCTAAGACTGAAATTAGATTAGGTTATCATTTGGTGAATGTTAGACCATCAGATATACCCTATACAACATTCTATAGTAGATATGGATTCTATGTGTATTCAACCATGATTTTTGTTGTCATGAATGAGCCAATAGTTTTCTTTTATTTAATGAAATTGGGTTTCCATCCATAATTGGATTCTTTTGTGGTGGTATTCATGGATGGCATATTAGTTTATTCTCACACCTGAAACAACCATGACAAACATCATGAGATCATATTGATTGGACCATGATAGAATGATTTATATGTTAATATCAAAATGTTACAATTTTGGATGGATAAGTTTCATTTCCTACGTCATGATATCTAATAGAGAAGTGAATATGTTTACCTAGAGAAGGTGAGATATGTAGTTTCCTAAGATAAAAACATGAAAATATTTGATATATAGAGATTCTTGCAGAAATTCAGTTATTAAATGTGCTTCATACAATACTTCTCATTCCTAGAAACACCTCTTATGAGCATGACTATGATAGTTTTGAATTTATTATGGTCAGAATCATGTGGGATATACTTTAAAGATTTAAAAGGGAGATTGGATTTTGTTTCAATCTTGATTCTTCAAGATCCAGGAAGAATCTATATAGTCTATTACGATGTATGATAGAACAATATAGGTGTAGTTGTAATATTTGAGGGTAAATTCATTGTGTACAAGTCTCATCATATGAGACAACATGAGATAAAATACATGATGCACAATATCGAGATATCCACTATGGTTTATGCCTTGTGTAGTTGTAGATAATATTTACTGGGAGAGAATTTCGGTATTGTATATAGACCACAAAATCCCCATGTTTATCATTACATAGTGTGACCAAAATCTCAATCAACGTATATTTTTTGGATATCCATAGTCTTTTAACATTGATATTTCTTCTATGTCCATAATGGGAAATGAATTTTCCAATGCACTGAGCAAGAGGACATAGACATAGGATGTTCATGGGCCAATACAGAGTGGCATCTTATAGACATGTTTCCTTAGATTCACATGTAGGTTTAAAACCATCATAGAGAGTATGTACATGCTTCATTATTAGTGACATCATCACTACATGAGAGAGTGAAGATGAAGTATCTAACATATTATAAGGGCTTTTCACATAGGAGAGTGTTTTAGGAAAATACCCACATCCTAATTGGGACGTTGATAAGAATGAGATCATGTGCATTCATAGATGCATATGGTTGCCTAAAATCATCTCAAATGAGATGATGTGAGAATTTCATGCCACGATATGGGATGTTCATTTCAGTCTTAACATGATGTATATTGAATTAAAACATCAATAATAGTGGTCAGGGATAAAGTGGGTGATATTTGGGTCTATTGATTGGTGTTACACATGTAAATAGTTTAATTAAAACCAATGGTGACCAATAGGGATTTTACAACCATTGCCAATTACAAAATGGAAATGGGTGAAATATCACCATGGATTTCTTGATAGGTTTTACTATATCATCTAAAGGTAGTGAATCCATCTAGGTGATAATAGATTGGATAAAAAATTTAACCCAATTAATTCCCATCTAAGAGTGTTTTTCTATATATTATATTTGGAGTGACTAAATATATTAGATCAAACAAATCCATGGGGTTCCACATTTTTTCATATCAGATAGAGTTGATCAATTCACTTCACATTTCTTCAAGTGGTTGAAGAAGGAATTTTTTTCACATGTAGTGTTGACTACAACATGTCCCCCACATATCAACCATCAGTTTGAGCATGCAATACATGTTTTGTAGGAAATTCATCGAGCACACATCCTTGATTTTGGGGGTTCTTAGGAGATACACATTCCTCTCACATAGCTTACATTAAATAATAAATACCAAAAAAATCATACAAATGGATCCTTATGAGGACCTATACAGCAGGATATTACATTCACCCTAGGTTGGATAGAGGTAGGAGAGGCAGGCTTGCTATATCCTTATATATTTAAGGAGTCATTGGAGCGTGTTTAGCTTATTATGAAGTGGATTTCTACAGCTCAGTCTAGGAAGAAGTCATGCAGGGATAGTCACTATATACCAATAGAGTTGGAGGCAGGGAGGCGACTTTTATTAGGAGGTTCTCTATGATTGTGGGATATTTGGATTTAGAAATTGGGTAATTTATTGCCTCGTAATATTAGGCCCATAAAAATATATAGTGATTTGGTTCAGTTTATTATTGACTGTAGTTAACTTATATGTATCAAGATATGCATGATATCTTCAAAAAATATCATATTCTCTGATATAATTATGATCCAAAAAAATTATTCTTCATGTTGAGGTTTATTTGGATCTAGATATATCCTTTTATGAGAATCCTACCCATACTGTTGATCGATGCATGAATGTTCTTCGAGACTAGTCAGTTCTTCAAGTGAGGGTTATATTGTAGAACATCAATTCATAAGATGACACCTAGGAGCATGATGCTAATGTTAATGACCAGTGTCTGTAGTTATTCTATGATGTTGATTAAACACCATTGGAAGGGAAATTCAGGGAAATATTTCTTTTAGGGGGGGAATATTATAAACTCTTATTTTCTGTGAGGTAAATAACCATTTTTATTAACATTACTTTCTTCTATTTTATCCGTCTGGGTCTCCATAGTGGGATCATGGTGGAAATCATTGTATCTGAGTCTTGTAGAAATCCTAGGGCCTGAGTATTTCGATAAGACCGATGGGCCACACGGTTAGTATAAACCATGCAGCTGAATCACCACAATTAGAGTAAAAGGGCTAGGGTGTTTTAGTTAACATCCTAGGGAACATGGTTTTCCATTAACCATGTGACCTCGTACGCACACCCATACATGTTTTCAAGGCTTTTTAATAGAGAAAAAACGACTGATCGTCACACGGTTTGTCAAACCATGTAACATGACCATGCAAGGGGGTCTTAAGGCTGGGCTAGGTGCACAGTCTTCATATGGTTTGTCCAACTATGTGACCCAATTATTAAATTGGAAATTAGAATTATCCCCTAATTCATTTTAAGAGATAACCCATATATTTTTTGTTATTTCCTCTAGCTACTATCCAATACACGTCTCATTAAATCTTCCATAAAAGACTACCCTATTATTTAATATAATTTTGTTTTCTAATATCTAAATCAATATCCATTCATATATTTCAAAATTAATTAATTAGTTCTTCATTACATGGAATAATTTCATTGTTTTCAATTCAATTAGTGAAATTATTTTAGTGTAGGATTTTATGCCCTATTTTAAAGGCGTTTTCAATTCATCCATTTTCTCATGAGCTAGACTGAATTAAAGGATGACAGTAGATGTGTGTTCTTCTACATTCTTATGTATGGTGGGATATACCTTTTTAACACAATTTATGGTTTTTTATGCCCTAATTTCCTTTTTCTACAACCCAAACATTCATGGAGATGATTCCTAAATTGATAAAAAATGATCTAAATGATGAATTCATGTTAAAGACATGCCATGTCACCCTTATATATTGTTGGAGGATGTTAAACCCAACCTAAACCACCCATGTTGTTGGTTATTTATTTTCATCATGATTATCAAACCCTTGGGCTTTGTTGACATTTAATTACATAGTTTGGAAGTGTATAAAGTAATTAAGAGAATTGATAATGGTGGTAAAGACCTTAATGAAAATTGTATTTGTATATGAAGGTCTTTAAAAGTGTTATAACATGGATTTTATATGATTATTAATGGATTAATGAAATGATTTATGTAATTGATTATCAAGGTTGAATGAATTATGTAAAATGATAATGGAGGGTTCACAAAATTTCACTGACCACTCATTAGGATGCCTTGGACATTTCAACTACGTAGATCCTATTTAATTATCCTACTTTGATTACGTGGATATTTCTAATCCATGGATTTTATTAGTTGATTTACATAAAATTCTAGGATACCATGTATGTTTATATTCCATATATCCAATGAAATAATGGGATTCCTTGGAAATTTCTACTCCATGGATATAAAATCTAAGACACCATGGACATTTTTTCTATTTGGATCTAACCTAGTAAGATGCCTTGAATAATTAAAATCTAGTATCATTTTTAATTGATGTACCTAGATCACTTGGACATCATGTACAATTATACTCCTTTTTACTATTAACATGTTGTTTTGTTATATGATTACTCAACATAGGACGTTGATGATTATTACCATGTTTATAGTTATCCTTTTTAATATGATTGATTGATCAAAGTGAGACTTAATATACTAAACAATATCACTTACATTATTATCACATGTAGTATTGTCTTATTTTTACACTGCATTAGCTTACATTCATATAATGAAAATTTTATAGACACTATTTATTTTTTCATATTAAGTGTTATCTCTATGATATCCAGGCTTTTTTACGTAGTTTTACCTAGCATTTTACAAACGAAGGATATTTTCATGATTAGTGTCTTGGAAAAGAGGTACATAAAAATTTAAAACATAGAACATTATTCTATTCCACATTAAATTCATCCTAAGGGTTCATCCTAATTACAATTACTAAATCTCATAACCTGGGGACACATTTCAATGTAAATATTGAGAAAATGCCTACCAGGAAAAAAAACTAAAACAGATTAATTGTGATATTGAAAAGAACGTAAATAATATAAATGCAGCATGAAAAAGATAACATGAGGAATATAATAAATAAAAAAACTTGAATAATAACTACAAAATATTTCTACAACATTTTATTAAGCCGTTAAAAATTATTTCACCAAGGTTTATCACTAAGGTTCCATAAACATTACCAAGGTTATTCCCCAAGGTATGGTAAAAATTATCATCTCTAGAGATTAAATTTTTATACAAAATACATATGATAAATCACATTGTTCACAGTTCAAATGTATACATTAATTTTATCCAGATATATCATAATATAACATCTCATAAATAACCCATTAAAATAAAATAAATGTGGTTAATTTTAAAATCATTGTGTTTTTTAATGTACTTAAAAACAAAATTCTTTTGTTATTTTAAACCCATGAAAAAGGAAACAGAGTTTCATGTATGTTAATAATAGGATAAAAATATATAATATTTACATCTATGTGAATACCCTTATGGAATATAGAGGTTTAGGTATTCAAAGAATAAAATTAATGTATTTCGTGATGAAAATAGAGAAAATTTGAGAAGAAAATTTGGAAGCATGACAGGTATGAAACATGGTTTTAAAAATGGTTAAAAATAGAGGGGACAAAGGAATACCATTAATAATTTACTTAAATAAATTAAAGGGGAATAATTGAATGTATATAATAAGATGATGTGTAAATTTTATAGGCACACCACATAAAATAGAACTTGAAATGATAATAGAAGATAGAGATTACACTTAACATGAAGTGTGAATCATTAATCCTAGAGATAGAGTCTTTGGGTTCTTGAGGACACCTTCGTAGGAATACTTATGAGGACATATTATTAGAGGTTACATAAAATGGGATTTGGAATGAAATATAATAGAGTAATTGTGGGGGTATTTATAGCAAATATGAGGGTGGATTATAATAATTTGTGAGGACACCTTAGTAGTGGAATTTAAAAAAAAAATTTCATGAACATTGTATTTTCTCATTTTATTGGCCAAATGGGACACCTAATTTCATATTCTATTTCACAAGAATATAAATTCATTTTATATTACGGATTAAATAATTATGATGCCATTAAACACACTTAATACTCAAAACTGTTTATTTATAATTCACTAGAAAATGAAATATTTTATAAAATTATCATAAATTCACCATACCCTAATAGTGACATTAAAAACTCAAATTTAAAATTTATTTTATCATAATAATTCTAAAATATTAATAATTTAACATTTAACTGTAAAAATAATTAATTACTAAAAATAATAGTGGATTGGAAATGCATTGTAAAGTGCTAGTAAAATATTCCACATTTCAAAAAAACATTTTATCATTTATAATTAAAAATGTGTGTTTTTATAAACTATTTCAATATATAAAATGTATTAATACCTGCTTCATTTAATATAAAAATTTATATATCTCTGAAAAGTAAAATTCTTACCCTAAAAAATTAATTTATCAAATTCTATCTCAATTTTAAATGAAAACTATTCAATAAATTTAAATGAAGAAAAAATACTTATTTAAATAATGGGATTAAATATTATGTAATTATAGAACTAACACATAACCCATAAAAAACTACAAATGACCAAAGCGTATGCTGTGATATGGTGATAGACTCTTAGGGTGGCTTTGATAACATCATCCAAGTTGTAATCACTACTAAATTGAACTTATCCAACATGTGATTTAGTTCATGATAAAAATTTTAATCATCAGCTTGGGGTTGGTCAAGAGAAAAGCACAATAATTCTACCTCCCTCCTGAGTTTGTATAAATGAGATTCATACAATTTGATTCTACTCGATGAGGAAATCAACTCTTCATTATGATTTTTTAACTATTTTTATCTCTAATTATAACCCATAATCATGACGTTAATAGTATTGTTTTCAATGGTCATATTAACAGTCAATAATATTGACCACTGGTCGTAATAGTGAAATAGTCTTACAACAGTTCAAATCTGATGGACACATTAAAATATAAATATTTTTTAATGATATATTTTTTTATTTAATGTTAAACACATATTTTGGAATCAATTTTCATTAAAAAATTATGGTCTTCAAATTCTCCCCCCTTGTGAAATTTCATCCCCAAAATTTCAACTTGTTATTTCAGTTGGGATGATTCCTGGGTACTTCTACATCATTGATTCCTCCAATTCAAAAATCGATCCTGCATTTTTGTGGTTCCTTCACAACACTTCAACATGATGAGTAGTCTTTTTGTATAAAACATTTTATCTATGGACCATGATCTCTATCAGATTCTCATAATAGGAGAGGTCATGTTCCAGTTGTACAGACATAGGATTATGTACATGTGATGGGTCGAGCATGTACTTCTTGAAAATAGATAAGTATAAAAAATCATGAACATGAGATAGATTTTGAGGAGGTACAAGACGATTGACAACATATCATATGCGATCATGGACTTCATAGGTGCCAATATACAATGTTTTGAGAATCCATTTCATCCCAAACCTCATTATCCCCTTCAAAAGTGATATTCGAATAATAATTTTTTCACCAACATTAAACTCCACATCCCATCGATGGAGGTCATCATAACTCTTCTTCCATTGATGGGTATCCATTATGTGTTGGTTGATGAAATGGATTATTTCTGTCATCTCTTGAAGATGATCAGGCCGAAGAATCTTTCTCTCACCACCTTCAACCCAAAAAGTTGTAGTTCCACATCGCTCCCATATAGAGCTTCTTATAGACCCATTAAGTACTCTAATGGAAGTTATTGTTGAATGAAAACTCAACTAATGAGAGATGTTGATCCCATCAACATAAATTCCATACATCATGTTATCAACATTTCCTCGAGTGTGTGAATGGTCCTTTAATATTTGAAATTAGTTTGAGGTTGATAATTTATGCTGAATTCCAATTTGGATCTCGGATAATGTAGTAAAATTCTTCAAAAAATTTATGTGAACATTGGATCTTGATCAGATATTATAAAAATTGGAACTCCATGAACTCTCACCACTTCCTTCACATGTATCATGGAAATTAGTTTAAGTAGAAAATCCCCTTGAATAGAGATAAAATGGACTGTATTGGTGAGATGGTCCTCTAGAACCCTTATTAGATTGTTCCCTTTGGAAAATATCGGGATACCACTAAAAAAGTCCACAATGATATTATCCCATTTCCATGATGGTATGTTTAGTTTTGGAAATACCAATTTAGGATGTTGTCACTCCACCTTCACTTGTCGACACACCAAGAACCATGGTGTGTAGTCAGCAATATCCCTTCTCATGTTTTCCACAACAAATTATCACGATGTTTCCTATAAATTTTAGTGTTTTAAATATATATAAAGAATGTAGAGATATGATATTCATCCATAAAGTCCTTTATTTATGGAATATATGGAAGAAACAACCTTTTATGAAATCTTATTACACCTTCTTGATCAATGTTTAACTTAGGAAACTTCACATCCCTCAAAACCTCAAACTTATTCCAGAAAAACGGATAATACATTTGAGATTTTTTGATCTTATCTAGTTACTATGGTTGATAAATCTTTTGGGATATGGTTTGTTATGTCCCATACTTTAAAAATATCATGTCTAGTATTTCTAATTCTTTCATCAAAGGATCTTCTTGGATCCTCATCATTTAAATCATAATAAGTTCTTTCCTACATAATATATCAATGACATTTTTCCACTTCCAATGTGATAATGAATTGAACAATCATAAGATTTATGAAGTTACAACCATATCCTATATCACATGTTCGATGTCGTTTTCCTAAAAATATTCATCATACATTAGTGGTATGTGTGTATTTCACATTTCTCCACATAATGATACTGCCTCGATACCATCATAGAAAAAAATTACATCTATATCAATATAATGAATAGGATATTTATACTCATGAGCCTTTAACTGTCCTGATTCTTAAAAAGTAACCATGTCATTTTACATGAGGACGCAACCAATCCCTTTCAGAGATGCATAAATTAAAATAAAGAATCCTTCTATGATAGAGGGTAGAGTTAACATGGATGTAGTAACCAATCTCTTCTTCATATCATTGAAACTTTCTTCACACTCATTTTTCTTGATAAATAGAAACCCTTTTCAAGTTAACATATTCAATGGATTAAAATTCATGAAATGTTTTTCATAAACCTCCTATAATATCCTACTAAACCAATGAAACTATGAATCTTAGTTACTGGTGTAGGATGAGGCCACTCCTCCACAACCATTGTCATGGTAGGTTCAACTGATATAACATCACTGGTCACAGTGAGGCCTTATAAAGAAACATATTGTAACCAAAACACATAATTTCAGAACATTCCAAATAACCAATCCTTCCTCATAGTATTAGTTTCACACACAGATGATCCAAATTCTCCTCATGACTTTTGGAATATATCAAAATATAGTCAATAAAAACTTTCACAATTTTATCATGGTAGTACTTAATGACTATATTTATCAAATCTATAAAAATATAAAGTGCATTAGTCAACCAAAAGGTAATGCAAAAAAATCATAATGCCCATATCTAGATCATAAGGGGTTATTTGGAATATCTTCTTTCCTCGACCTCAATTGATGATAACTAGATCTTTGATAAATATTAGAAAAATAATTGTCCCTTACAAAGATAGTCAAATAAATCATCAATTCATGAAAGAGGGTATTTTTTCATCAATATAATCATGTTATGTTTTCTTTAGATAGTGCATAGAAAAATTTATATATCCTTCTTTATTACGAACAGAATAGGTGTTCCCCATGGTGACATACATGGTCATATTTACTCCTTCACCAATATATCATGGAGTTGTATAATTAATTCCTCCATCTCTACTTTTTCAATTCTATATAGGGTCATTAAAATCACCGTGGATCAAGGCATATGTTCAATGGATAACTCTACCTCTCATTTAGGGTGTTTCCTAGGTAACTCCTCAAGAATTACATCAATGCATACCATAATGATGTGAACCTTTTCTATTGTTATACATTAATCCCCTTATTCATATTCACCTATCAACTCCATAATAAATTCTACTTGTGGTGTTTATAAAAAAATATCTGGTTGATATATCCTTAAATTGATTATAACTATAGGAATTACACTCAAGACTATTGATATTTCCATGATTGTACATTTGATCTTTGCATTATACATTGAGATCTAGTCCATACCTCACATAGTGTCTAATTTCATCATGGGAATAAATACTATATTTGTAATAGTATTATGCTCACAAATTTAAATACTCGATTTTATATAATCTAATGATTATTGGATAATCCCACTAATATTATGGATTGATAACTATACTTCTAAAAGATCAATAATTGATTTTATAATATTTTATCACATGGAAGAAACAATGGAATGAGTAAAACCATAATCTAACAATTTACCTTCTATATTTGAGCGAACAATGATAGTACATACCAACACATCATTTAAAGAATGAAAATTGGTTTTCATGATAGAAAATGCATGACCATTCTCCGTTATCCTATTTGAAGGTTGATGAAGATTCCCCTACACTAACCTCGAATTTGTGAAGTGATTGTAAATGTTTCCAAGCTATCAAAATTCTATTTATCGAACTCCCAGCAGGGCCTTCACCAAATTCCCATTGTCATACGTATTGAGAAGATGACACTTCATCTCTACACGGCAGTTCTGGCCAATATGGCATTCCCTTTCACACTTGTAACATTTCCCACTCCAGAGAAGGAAGTTCGACGAATGCTTCTTCCCAAATTTGTTTCATGTGAAAAGTTTCACTTTCTTTTCTTATATTACTGGGTCACAACTCCTCCCTAGGTTTGTATCTACATATATATTCTTCTTATTCAATTTGCGAGGCCACTCCATCTCACGGAACTCTAGTTCAACCTTCATAACAATCCATTTGATTTCTTCATAGATTTGATAGTCTTGGTTGGATAAATTTATCAATAGATGAGGTATTAATCTACCAAATAATTCACCAACCATCCCATTATTATCAATGACAATGTTATGCTACAATGGGAATGTCTTGTGAGGTTGATCTCATAACATCCAATAGATTCATTCTCCTTTTACTGCAATTTGAGGAATTACTTCTCTAATTTCATTATCATCGAACGAGGGAAAACAAAATAAAGAAGATTCCCCTAAAATGTTTGCACAAAATGATCACCAATATTACATCTTGGCCTCATGTTTTTATGTATTTCTCACCACTAATTAACTTCTCCCTATAAATGGTACATACCCAATGTGACTTTCTCTTGTTCTGAACAATAAAGATAGAAAAAGATCATTTCAATTGAGATTATCCCATACTTAGAAAATCAATGCATAGGTTGATCTACAAAAATAAGGCGTTCATTGACATATAAATTACTCAGCGAAGAGTTGTTCTCACCATAGTTAAACTAGTAATTCAGCTTTATTCATCTAATTACCCACAACATGAGTCTGTTGATTCATTATTCATTAGCAACAATTAAATGTTATATATATCCATAATAACATGTCATAAACATCTTTTGATTAACAAAAAATATTCCCAGGGAGTGTCAAAATAAAATAGTAGCTGGTCCCATTTTCATCCACCAGTTCTTATTCTAGTATATCTCAATGCTATGTTATCTGGTTTTTCCACATGATACATCTATGGTGGAGCCACGTCCACTTGTACTATCCATATAGGGATTTATTTTTTAGAAACCTTGACATAATATTTCACCAAAATACCAGTAAGTTTTCATATATTAAAAATTATCTATACAGTTCGTCTGAATATTTTCAAAACCAAATTTCTACAAATTTATAAACCACCCTTTGATAACAACTATGACATCCTTCCTTTTTATTACATATCTATTCATTTCATTATACAAATAGGGGATCTTATAATGATTAGTGTCATGGAAAATAGGAACATAAAACACTAAAACATTAAAAATTCTTACATTCCTCATTAAAAGATTATTAATGTTTCATCCAATGTATATTTATTACATCTCAGTATATGGGGACATACATCAAAGGAAAGGGAGAGAATAAGGTCTAGTAAGGGAAAAAATGAAACTGCTTACATGTGTTATTGACTACATCATAAAGAACATAAATATAGAATGAAGAAGAGATCATGAGTCATATAATAAATAAAATAACATGAATAATAACATTTAAATGTGGCTAAAACATTTAATTTAGTCATTCATAAGCACATCTAAATGTTTTGTCACCGAGGTGTCATAAAAATTACAAATGTTATTCCCAAAGGTCCCATAAAATCATTAATCTCTAGATATGAAATTAATTACCCAATGCATTGGAGAGATATTAGGGAAAAACAATCATATTTATTAATTAATGTGATCCATAGATATCATAATACAACCTCTCATAAAAAATATGTGGAGAATAACATAAATGGGTTTCATTTCAAAATAATTTTGTTTTATGACGTGCTTAAAAATAAGATCCTTTTGACATTTTAAATACACAAAAATTAAGGCGGGGTTCATGTATGGTAATAAATGAATTAATATAGATAATATTTACATCTATTTCAATAACCATTGATAATATAGAGTTTTGGTTATTCCCAAAATAAAATAAACAATTTCTTGATATAAAGAGAGAAGTTTTGATATCAAAATTCTACAGCATAACAGGAATAAGAAAATGGTTTTATAAAAAATTTAAATGACTTATGAATATTTTATACCATTATAAAATTACTCTTAATAAATTAAAGAGATATAATAAAATACATTGAAGAACATGATATAGAAATTTGGAAGACATACCACATAAAGGATAACTTGAAAGGCAAGGAGATGTTTGACATTTTCCTTACTGTGAAGAGTGACACTGGAAACTCAATGATCGGGACCTGAGGGGATAGATGATACCATGATAGGACCCCTTGGTAGGTAATATTATTAGAAAATCAATGGTAGTGAATTGAAAATTAAATATAAAGGGGGAATGGTTGTGTATTTATAGAAAATGTGAGGGAGTTTTTTTTATTAATTTTTGTGGACATCTTTGTACTCTTATTTTATAAAACATGGGATTTAACCTAGTATTCTCTCATTATATAGTACATTTTTGACCCATCATATCAAATTTTAATTCATATGATTTTACAAAGATTTTAATTTAGTTATTACATCATTATGATGAAATTAATCACACTAAAATCTCACAATTTTATTTTTACTATTCACTAAATACAATTTTTTTTATAAAATTATCATAAATTCAACGTAACCTAATATCGACCGTATAAGTTTAAAAATTAAATTTATTTTATCACAGTAAATATATAAATATGATAAATTTAACTTTTCACTCTAAAATACATAATTAATAAAAATAATATCGAACATAAAATGTATTGTAAATTGTTTGACACTTAAATTTTTTATCATTTATATTGAAAAGGAGTCTTTTTATAACACTATTAAATTATATAAAATATATTAATATAAGTATTGTTTAATATAATAATTTACATCTCTATGAAAATTATAATATTTATCCAAAAAACAATTTATTAAATTCCATCTCAATTTTTATGAAAAACTATTCTTAAAACAAAAATTATGAAAGAAAAATTTTATTTAAACAATGGGAATAAATTAAGTAATTATGTATTTGAAACATTACCCCTTAAAACAAATACATATGACATAAGGGGAATATTTTTGATGGTGATAGTCTCTTGTGGTGGCTCAAATAACATCACCCGAGTGGTAATCTCTACTAACTTGAACTTATCCTGAAAGAGATTTCATTCAAGATTAACAACTTGATGCTCGTCTTGGGATTGGCCAAGAGAGAAATAAAATGATTCTACCTCCATCCCATGTTATGACAATTGGGCTTCGTATGTCCTGATTCTACTGTATAAGACCATTGCATATTATTTTTCCAATAATTAACCATTGTCATATTTATTTAAAACCAATATTCACAATGTTATGACTATAGTTTCCAACAGTCATATTGAAAAATGGTCATAATAGACCAATGATCATATAATGTTTAAAACCTGATGGTCACATTAAAATATACTTATTTAATTTTGTATGACATGTATTTTTATTGTGTAATATTAGTAACATATTCAAGAAGAAATTGTTATTATAAAGTTCATGTGGTTATAATCTCACACCCTTTTCGGGCCACCATTTGGTACCTAGAGAGACTTCATGGATGAATGTAGGGGAATGGGAAATATCCCACATGTATATGCTTGATTTATTGTTTTGTATTATAAATGGGAGAAGAACTGAGTAATGGATATGTGTTATATATAGAGATAGTTTAATTTTGTCCTTTTTTACTTATGATATACGTATTATATTGGATTTTATTTTACATGTGTGGAAAATATTATGTATATCGTTCCCTAATCGTAACTTGTATATTAATGTGTTGGATTAGATTTTATGGTTTTTTATATAATTGATTTTTATTTATCATCTTTTTATTTATCACATACTATTCATCAATTTATTGGTATGATTATTACAATTGTATTACACTTTTATTTTGAAGGTATAGTATCCCCAAAGTTCCACCACGGTCCGTCAGTGCTAGTTTCCTATAGTGTATGGAGAGGTGTGCTTGAGGACAATTGTACAACTAGGTTTGGTTGCTTTTTAGTGAATAAGGTTTGGGATGTCACATGAAAAGCGGTGAAAGTGGGACACAGACCAAGTGGATGGACGATATGTAAGAAATATTTTTGCGGTATTGCCAAGATACAATATTTGATTCACAACCAAAATATAAAATCGATTGAATGACTTTTACAACTGACAAGTTTACCCTTATGTGATTTAGGTTACCCTTACAGAAGCAATAAAATACCCTTACATGAGACATTTTTCCCTAATACGAGCCATGTTTGCGCCCTTACATGAGACAAGTTATCCTTACACGATCCAAGGCGGTACCCTTACACGATCCATGGAGTTCCCTTATGTATTATAGCGAGAACCCTTATACGAGTCTGGAGTAACCTTATATAAGAGGTATTTACCCTTATGAATCAATATCATACCCTTATGAAATCGTAAAGATAACACATTACCCTCATGCAACAAACAAGCACAAATTATACAAGTTAAATTTTTTTGGGATATTGCTATTGGCTATGGATAAAGTATGAAATCAAAATTGAAAAATAATAAATTTCAACAAAATTTTTACAGGGTATTAAATAAAAGTAAAAATATAAACAAATTTTTTTCATGAAAAAAATTACAAATAAATCATGCAATCTAAATAATAACCCAACCAATATTTAGTAAACTTCAATTTCATAACAATGAAATACTTGAATATAAAATTCCACAAATCTCAACCATTATAATGAAAATAATTTTAATAGGATGGTGTTCTCACAAGCTTGGTCATTGATAGGGGTCTATATTCATATGTTCTAAACACTAAATAAACATTGATAATTTAATAGACTTATTCAAACTATCATCTATATTCTATATAGTATGCATCATAGGGACACATCTCATCATAGTTTCAATGAAAAACATAAATTTTTTAATCTAAAATATATGCGCTTTGATCATCCATGTAAAACATGATTTTTATAAATATAGAAATTATACTAACTATCAAAAGAGTAAATCTATATTACTAGAAGATAATTATAGTTTATTAACATAGACATTTAGCTAAATTGATTCTTTGATATCTTCAATTAATGGTATGTATTCGACCTCTATTTTGGAAAGAGAAATAATTGATTATAAATTACATTTCTATGAAACAAGACTACCATATGATACGAATACATAAGAAGTGATATATTTTTTGCATCTATATTTGTATAAAAGATAGATTCAAGGAAGCTATTAATATATTGAAAAAAAATAATTTTTACAAATAAAAATACAAAAATCAAAGGGTATGGACACATACCCGAGTAACTATTTTAATCCATACTAATGGGTATTCTAGATACTTCCCATTAGACTACATATGTTATAAATAAAGAATATTATATCTAGATAAGAGAATATCATGACATACATAAGGCCACATACATTGTTTTCACAAGGTAATTAACTCATTAAATCATTATTAGAATAAATTCAACATGAATGGGACAAGTAAAACATGAATTTACATACTAGAGTTGTACTAAATGGATAAAATTGTTAATTACTACTTTTTATCATTATATGAACATAATATTATTAGGACAGTTGAAATAACCTAACATTTTTGTTCCTAGTAATTTTCATTATAAGGATATTATTTTCATCATCTAAATCGATCATTTCAAAATAACAATTCAATTGAGTTTTCATATGATTTATTTACTTGGTTTCATTGAAAAATAAAATAATATCATCAACCTATAGGATACATTAAACATAAAAATGATTTTATCATTTAAAATAAAAACAAAATACATATTCACATATAGGATTGCAATTTTTTTGAATAAAGGAATAAAATTCCTTATACCATTTCCCAGCTGATTCCATAATTCCATACATGTATTTAAAATAAATCCATACTTGATTTCTTTTATAATCCACTAAAAATATATCAGGTGTCCTAATATAAATATTTTCATCTTTCATAACATGCAATAAGGAATCGTAACATCAAATTAATTATCATGAAACACATTTTGAAGAAAAAATTATAAAAAAATCTAATGGGGGTGTTCTTAACAATAGATTAAAAAATCGCATTTTAATACATTCCTTTATATGGGAGAAATCCATGTGCAACATGTGTAGCATTATACTTAATTTTCCATTCATCAGTGTTTTCATATTTCTTCTTAATTTTCCAATAACAACTTATAGTTCTTTCCGTTTTAGTTTTTGAAAAAATTATCCCAGTTTGATTTTTTAGAAGAGAATTAAATTCATTACTCATGGAACTGAGTCACATCCATGTGTCATAAGACATAATATCTTGTTGTAAAATTGAAGTTTCATCACTAAAAAGTAAAAACCTAAATTAATTTCAAAGAAAAAAACATCATCCTTGATAAATATTTCCAGTGGAATAATGGTTCTTCTAGTACGATCACAACTCAAATGGAAGTCTCTTATCTGACCATCCCTCTCAACCTTACATTCACGTCTAAATTAACTAATATAACGTGGTTAAATTAGTGCTAGTTGGGTAATATTATTGGATAAAACCTCAGGTTCGGGTTAAATTTTAGGCTCCAATATAACCACAATCCTTTTGTGTTTATATATATCAAACTATATAGGATCAGAAGCATTATTTTTAGAAGAATAAGCCTCATTGGAAACAACATCATGACTGAGTATAGATTTTGAAAATTAGGATAATATATACAAATCATTTAAACATTGACACCATGTGGGTATCGAAAAAATATACACATTTTATCCCTAGGATTTATTTTATCAGTCCAAATATTAGAATATGTAGTGTAATAGAAAAATATAATATTTCATAATAATGGGGTCATCTTTCCCACATCACATTGGGGTTTATTATACTAATGGAAATAGAGGGTCATTTATTGAATAGATATTTAGCAATAATAACAACTTTTTCACAAAAGGAATTAGGAATACTATATTATGACAATAGAGATCTCACTCATTCTAAAATAGTCATATTCACCCACTTTTCAAGGAAATTCTGTTGTGGGGGTGTCCACAATAGTTTTGGGTCTGAGAGTATCTTGAGAAAATTTATATTATATCTAGTCCTTAGCCAAATATTCTAGAAAAATATCAGTCCTAATGGTTTTTTTACAGTTTCACTTTTAACATTATAATTTAAAATTTTTAATGTTTTATTGGGTTCATATTTGTCATTCAGTATGTATATCCACAATTTTCATGAAAATTCATCTTTAAGGTCATAGAGTAGTGACCACACAATAAGAAGCAGTTCTCGAGGGACAGCATAATTCATAATGTTCATATTCTAATGTGGAACTAGATTTATTTTTAATCCTCTTAAAATTATCACATTTGTACATATCAAGTATATAGTATTCATAAAAGGGAAGACTATATGAGGTTTGATCATTTAAAATATGTTGATTTCTTAGTTAATTATTCCATTTTGACCAAACATTTGCTAATCGATTTTTCCATAAAATTATTTTATCTTGAATGGGAGAAATATTATTGTTTAATTGTTATATATGAGTCATAACATCAAATTCATATAGACCATTGGGGGGGTTCTTATCATAATAGAATGTGACATCTTAGTGATATTAAGTATCCATGAATCATACTTGAAAAAATAACCATTTATGGTCTATGAAAAATATGGAAATAAAATTTCACTTCATATCATGAACCCAACTAACCTAATATAAGGATTTAACTAACCTATCATGAAATTATTGAGTCAAAACAACTGTACCAATGATTTTACAATTATTTTCATTTTTTAGGTATACATAACCACTCTCAATATCTATCAGTCCACCAATATAATCACCTTTGGGACATATATGGAAAGAAAATCTCGAATCCAATACACATTCCAAAATCACAATATTTGAACTGAGATATCAAAATATTTCAGAATTGACAAACATAAGACATCATTATTTTTATTTTTTAAATAATTTTTTCTTTTGTGGATAATTAATTCTAATTTTACCAGGTTGTTTTCTTTGATTTTTTTTATTTTTCTACCCCTAGAACCTGCTCAGCTACTAGAGTATCTCTTACATATCCTCTTACATCTCTTATTAGGTCTAACCTAGACATTAATCCCCTCAAAATACTTCTTAATAGAATACGGATTCTTCTTTTGAATCTATTTAGACAAAAAATGATGATTTAACATCTTCTATGATTAAAGAATAACAACTGTACATAATTGAACCATTATATGTATTAGAATAATCATTTATAGAGTCCAACATTATGATAGTCAAATCCATATCATCCAACATATATACTATATTATAAATTCATGAATTGTTGTATTAAAAACATTGATAAGATTACCAAATAGAGTTCTAGGATTCCTAATAAAGTTATAAAATTGAATATTATTCTATAGATGGCTTACTAAGGAATTTTTTTTTCAGATTTAACATTAAATGTTTAGACTGTATTTATAATGAATTGGTTTCATAAACTACCTCATGAAGTAAATTTTCACCTAAAGACAAAATCCGTAAATAATGGTCCTTCATAATCACAGTAGTAGGAATATCACCCTCAATAGTATTTTTTTCCATCATCATATAGAGTGAAAAATTTCTTCAAAGGAATGCACAGGAAATCAAGGAGTTCTTTGTAGTCCAAAAAACTAATTTTTTTTATCTTTTATATATTTGAATCATTATCCAAAAAAATTCAATTTAAAATTTCATTAATCTCATTATTCAATATTTTTTGTATCTAATACCAATTTTTAGGGGCTACGTAGATGAATTATTCCTTATGCACCATAAAATAATCCATTAATATATGTATTTGGGTCCTAAAATTTATAGGGAGTTAAATAAATAATTAAAAATAAGATGGATTCACAATGATTTTGGTGGAAAAAAAATTAACAATAGTAATATATAACATATTTTTTTCCAATATGGACCTCCGTTCCTGATGTGAACACTACTAGAATATCTTCATTACCAATGAATGTGAAAAAGGAAGATTACAAGACAAAAATTCATTAAAATAACATAGAAAATATTTGAGGATTATATCCAGCTATACCAAATAGTCATGATGGAATTTGACATGAAAATTTTTTAATAGGAATTATTGTATGTACTAACTCTTTAAACAAGAATATAATTATACAACATCATATATGAATAAAGTACTGAAAATAAGAATGTGAAATAATATTCTTATTGTGTTAGGTACAAACACCAAAATCTAGAAGAATATCAGTAGGATCTCAGGATGATAATATATTCCTTCATGTGAGGATAACTAACAATGAAGGTAAATTTTCTTGTCAATTCATTCTTGAGAATGTTACAAATTTAAATGTTTTATTTTATAATTTTTTTTCATGAATAATCTCTTATTGCATCTTATCTCATGTTTGTTATAGTTTTCATTTTCTTATAAATTGGTTTGGAATAATATGTATTATTTTTGGATAGCCTTAACTGAGATGGTTTTATCCTTACATGAGGTTATGTTATTCTTATGTGTCATTTATTTTTCATAGATAACCATTATATAAGTTGTTTTTTACCATCACATTATCTTTGATTTTAAGGGGTTATCATTATGTTGTAGTTTTTGTCCACTTATGTACCCTTAGTTCTAAGTGAGTTACTGCTATGTGTGGGATGTAATACTCTTAGGATCGGGATAAAACATAGATGAATTGGGCAGCCACCATGTTACCCTTATGTAACTAGTGTAATGGATCATGCTACCCTTATTCAAGTGTTGTGGAACCTTTACATCAAGATCGTGTGACCTTACGTAGTGGGTTCCTACACATACATAGTTACCGTCTACCCATACCAAGTGGTCGATTGACCCTTATGAAATGGGGAATAAAACCTTACGTAGTTCCATGTTGATTTTTAGTAGTAGGGTTCCATGCTTGTGCTTAATGGGGAAGAATAAAATGCTTATATATGTGATTCCAAGTGGTATGGAGATATTGGAAAGAGATAATCCATAGTTAGGAGGGTACATTTGAAGCCTAATTTGTGAAGAAAATTATTATTGACTCTATAGATATTTTTCAAGTTGATATCTTGTGACTTTTCATGTTATGAAGAGGAGGAAATTGGCTACAGAATTTGGAGGTACATTAACAAGTGAGGTCAAATACTAGTAAGTGGTTTTCGACATGGATTCTTCTCATTGTTGAATATTCTACCATGTTGTGTTTTATTCACTTCTTTTATTCCATCATGAGTGAGTGTTATTGAATTTATCCTCTAGTTTGGTTTGTTTTATTCATTGTTTTTATCATTTCATGTGTTCATTTTTGTTAGATATAATTTTTTATTAAAACTACACATGTGGCCCCCATGTTCAATGTGTTCTGCTTCAATTTCCACTCTCCACTAACCCATTATCACCATATAAATATATCCCACCTCCCCACCATTTCCACTTCTTACACCTCACCACTAAATTCAATGCTTACATTTCTATTTCTACCTATGATCTTATCCCCTCTCGTGGTTCTCCTTTACTTGGAATCTACCTTGTCGCCTACCCAGTTTCTCACCTCTCTGGATTTTCCTCCATGTCAATGCCCCCATCTCTACATCCTCCATTCCGACCAACCACCTCCCACTACTCCACATCCACACCTCATCTTTGTCCCCACATCCTCTACCTCCACCCCATCGTTCTCTCCATTTCACTATTTACACTCACTCCATGTTCCCCTTCACTCAACTTCCACCCTTTAGGATCTACAAATTCCACTCATCTGACATGTCTTTCATCCAAGGTTTCTTTTTTTGACTTTGTATTATATTGTTTCGTTAATATTATCATTCCCTCAATTATATTCCTCTATAGTCATCTAATTATGAATATATTTTCTTCTTCAAAACTCTTCCTCACATCAACTACTAATTTCATTTTATTGTATAAGGTTTATAATTTATTATCCTTCACCTACTACTAACTCACAACACCTTCTAGTTTTTATGGAAGCGAATCCTTATGTTTCATGGAACCTCCAATGTCCCGAGGAATTTTTCATAACAAAGATACCTACTTGGTCACCTTAAAAATTCTGTATGATTTTGGTTCATTTATAAATAATTTTGTTTACTTAATATTATACATGATATAATTTTATTAATTTTTTAAATTTTCCTAATCAATATTCATTTGAGAGTTTCTTTTTTCATTTTCATTTCTATTTTTTCTATGATTTTTCAATGATCTTGTGAGTAGATTCAATCTTATTGATTTAATTATTTCTTCATACAAAAAAATTGATTAAAAGTGCACTTTTATATAGGTTTTATGAAGTTTCACATAATGTAATCATGATATATTCATTGTTAGTATGCATTCTTTACTAATATTTTTTTCCATTCATTTTCCCCTCATTGACCTGATATGCGGGGAACATAGATGAGGTCACCTTCATCTTCCTATTTTAAATGATATTTTAACCTTCCTAAAGTCCTCATAGTATTTTAAAATCTAATACATATACCAGTTATTACTTTTTTATAAAAATTTCAGCAAATCATTTTTCTTATTTGATGAGTTACTACAACCAGCTGCTTTGGACATTTATTTTCTTCCTAAAAATATTTATTCATGGAACCAATTTTTAAAAAATTTCTAAATTATTTTTTCAATATTAATTTATTATTCTTATTCTTTTCATTCACATCATTACCAAACTATTATTACCAAATTTCCAGATTAAATATTATGTTTACACCTTCTCAATGATAATAATATTATATTTTCATAAAAAACTTATTGTTCTAAATTATGTATTATCCATACTTATATCATTATACAATATATTAATTTTTAATATTTTTCAGATATATAATATAATAATATTATATTCATGAAGCATTATTCTATCAAAACATTTGAATGTCAGTCCAAACTATATTAAAAAATTTGAATGTTTGTCCTGACTACTTCAATTCAATACTATTATCTATATTCATTATAATGATCCATATATAAATTTTTTTGGGCATTTTTTATTCTCTAATATAAATATCATATTCCTATAATAAGTCTCCTATATCATTTCTCCAAATATGTGCTCAATTTTTCTTCTTATTTTATTACACCATATCCCATTTGTATTTTATTTTTAATAAATAAATTCACCTATTAGTGCTGGTATAATGTGGAATTAGCTATAAAATATGAATTAGTGTTAGATTAGTGTGTGTGTGTGTGTATTATAAAATATCTATATTTATCTGACATTTAATTTTTTATAATAGCATATTGAAGTTAAATTTTATTTTTTAAAATTTTATATTTTTTAAAACCATGAACGACCTTCCATAATATAATACATACAAATACTTTTTTTTGATGAAAGGATGGGAATCCCATACACATTATGAGAAAGTTTTTCTTTTAAATAGTTTTTTATTATTTTGAATAAAAAAAATTCTCCCATTGTGTTTTATATTTTGATCATTTTACCAATTGATATATAATGTGGATATTATTTTGTCTTATTTTGAATGTATATATTAGAGATTATAAATATATATTAAAATGAACATGTCTATGAAGACATGTCATGTTTTGTTCATGTTTACCCTAGTTATCTAAAAAGGATCACATTTTATTTATATATAATAATCTAAATATAAATTACATAATTAGAAGAAAATTATTTAATCTTCCCATTACAATGAGAAAAACATTGAGATGACTTTATGAAAATGCTCTACCGAAAATCAGACTATTACATATAGTCCTCCTTGGAACCTGATGTTATGCTTCTTATTGAACAATATAATTATTTGAGTAATCTTTATTATAGCACTAATTCCATACCATCCAATTCATTTTGGATGGGTGCCCTTTTATGGAAATGTGTGACCATGGTATCCATTGCAATAATGAAACATCCATAGGAATCGTGATTCTTTTGTTGGCTCCGCCTTCATATGAATCTTCTTTATCAAGATAATTAACGGTTAAATATTCACTATTCACGGTTCAAAACATGATAAAAAATTTCCATAATTTTAATCATGGATTACATGAAAATATCACCCCCATGTGATTTAGTATCTCAAAAAATGTCAATGAGTCATGTAACATATTTTATATCATTTGCGATATATAGGAATAATTGATTATTACATGGTTAGGATTGTCAAGCCCTTGTGTAACTGAAATATCATTGATTGTAATGTATGATAAATTTTGGAAAACTGGGATACCATTCAAGCATGATTGAGATGAAATATAATCCGATATTCTAATTTGGGATTTAACTAAACTTTATAATTATGCATGATTTATATTATTAGTGGGGTTGGTGTTGGTAGATTTTGATTAGTGATTTTAGTGAATGGTTATACATTTTCATAACTACCATATCATTGATATATACCTATACAATAAATCATAATACATTTAGTAATACTATAATTCACATTACAAAATTCTCACATTTTTAACATGAAATATGTTATAATTGTTTTATACAAAAATATCACATGATATACATTTATGAATAATTTTTTCAATAAAATCATGATTTATGTATTAGTCAAATTATTTTTTATTTTTTTGGAGTGAATTTTAAGTATGACATTGATGATGAATATTCACCTCAACATTGAAGTGATGTTGATTTATATTTTTTCACAATAAAAAACCTGTTCGATGAAAAATATATTCTAAGGTCAACATGTAGGATATGAAATATTGTCAGATCTGGTATCCTCTATTTGTTATACCATACAAGAACATTAAAATTTTTTAATCAAAAATTGTATTTGTGTTACACATTATCTTAATCTCTATCCACATTTTCTCACTCACCAACTCTCCTCTCAAAATAAAAAATTGTCTCTCCTTGTAAAATATATTTATAAATCATACATCACATGGAAATATTAATGAACAATATTTCCTTGATCTGGTCCATGTTGTAGAATATTTTTTAGTAGATCCACGTCACACTAGATATCAAAATGTTCACCATAACAGTATCTTGTTGAATCATAATTTCCATCATCTCAATTATGGGTCCATATTCAAGATTCATGTCCTTTTGATTCTTTCATAAGTGGATAAAAAATTTATATTACTACTAGTGGAAGTCTCGATCTAGGTATTCCTCCTACAAGACAAGTGGAGAAATATCAATGTTATGAAGTTACTCCGTAATAAGTATTTCAGGATTTAAGAATCATTCAAGAAGGACAGAAACACAATCAAGTGGTGTTAGGAGTTAAAAATTGGGGCCTCTATAGAGGGTGATCATGGGGGTAATGATTTATAGAATGTCCCTGAATTCATCTAAAGGAAATACTATAATACAACCTCTAATACACTGTGTCTATATTTTTGTTTCTAATTTTTTAAATATTACTTTAGTATTGTTATGTACATGCTAATCAGTTCTTCATTATGGCAGCTCTCCTTTGATAAGTGCTTTTGTTCCATCGAATCCTAGAGGACCCAAGATCAAGTTTGTGCTTATGACCCCCATCAAAATCCATTGATTCATTTTGTGGTTTTCTAATTCTCTGTTTCAATATTTCCCTCTATCAAAAAGATCATTACTCCCTTCCTCCTCCTATTAATAACATATATATTCAACTTTTATAAAAAATAATGCACATTACTCATTTTAATTATTCTTCATTTGTTCCCTTTTGGGTAAATTTATATTAAATGAAAAATGATTCTACTATTTATCTAGTTTGTAATATTTTATTACAAATGATATTTTAATATTAGGTAATAATTAGACAAGGGTTATAAACAATATCAATGTTATCTCTGTTTCCTTTAACCAATATGAGGATGATATTCAGTAGCTAACTATTTTTTTTAATCAGAAATCTTGATTAATTTCATGCATTTTTTTAGGAATCATTTTATCAAATTATCAGATTTCCCATGCTTTCCATTTATTATAATGAGAATTAATTTTTATTTATTTTTAAATTTTTTAATTTATATTAAATTGACTCTCTATCCAAATTTTTTAAAATATAATATTTAGAGCTTATATACTTTACAGTTAGTTTGGATATTTTTTAAGCACATATTTTTTATATTTATACAATTATGTATACCATTTATATTGTTTCAGTAATGTTGATGTAATTTTATAGGATTTTTATTTTGTAATTATTTCATGTTTTAATTTTTTTTCATACCATTTCTGTTGGCATATTTATTTGAATATTCATATATGATATCCTATTTATAGGGATCAATTGATTATTTTCTCATGTTTCATTGAAAACTGGTCTCTCCATCTATCCTGAATCCTTGATTAGAAGATAGTTTATTTCATTCATTTTTTTAATTGATTTTATAAATATATTCTTTCATGGATGAAAATTCAAGAAATGTTAATGAAAAATTGAATCTTTTTATACTATTCACGGATCCTCTTATGTGTGGGATTCCATTGACATTCATTGTTGACATGATAAACAAGAATAATGATATTTAGAAGAGGATACCATCATAATAATGTTCTACCTAATATTTTTTCCTTCATAACCATAAAATAATTTTTCAAATCCTATCCAACAGCCCTCATTTTATATGTCATAAAATTGTAACCTTATCACTTTTTATTGTAGTTACTTATTCAATGAAATTATTTCGAAATTGTTTTTCTTCCTCAAGCAATGTATTTAAGATACAATTATTTTAAAAAATATTATATTTTTCATTTCAATTTGAATTATTTATACTAATTCCTCACAATGACACCGTGTACCCTATCAACATTACATAATTTCTATATTACCCTGCCATTTTGGTACTTTAGTTATGATAAAAATATTTTAATTACTTTCTATATTTCATTTTTTAAATTGTGTATATGATTTTCTTCTATTTTAACATGTATATTTGTATTCCATTTATTTCAAATATTTAATTCATTGTTGTTATATATACAATGAATTTATCTCCCTAAAATTTTGAATTCTTGTCCCAATAGTATAAAATTTTGTTTTATATAGAATTTGTCCTTGTGAATGCCATTAAAAATTTTGAAAGGTACCTATTGGTTGAGGATTGAGGCTACTAATATTAAATATAAAAAAGATAATGAAAATAATTTCATCAACATGATTCATACAACAATATAGGGGATATTATAATTTAAATTATTTTATTTAGAAAATAATATATTTGTGATTATGAAACATGATTTGATATTTATGTTTTGCGTAATTAATCATTACATATATACATTTTTATTATTGATTTTATTCATAATAAAATTTTTATCATAAAATAATGTACAATTAATACAAAAGTAATATTCAAGAAACCATCACCTTGTAAAATTTACATATTTTTTGTTTTCAATATCCTTAATTTTAAGAAAAAATCCTTTGTAGTAGTTTCATAAAATTGAAATAATATTTTATATTTATTATGTTGTAGTCCTTTTCATATTTTTCAATGAATTAATAGTATACTAATATGGAAACAATTATTTAAATATATAAATAATGCGCATCCCAATATATATATATATATATAATATGATTTATTACTTCTGATGGAATTATTTTTCTACACAACACTTAATAGAATTTCCAATTGACTACCTCAATATTCTCAGGGTATTCATTGAAAATCCATTTTTCAAGAATCGTTTATTATCATATTCATTAGAAAACCAATTTTCAATGTCATTAATTTTTGTTCAAACATTAAATTAATTTTTATTTTATAAATTATCTATTGTATCATGCATCTTTTATTTTTTTTCTTTTATAAAATTTTTAAATACTCTAGTAATAAAAATAATGTGAATAAATTTGTTGACATTTTTCATTTTGATAATTATATATGATATTAGTTTCCAGGATATTCAATTCTATATATCTAGTAATGATTCTATGTGTATATTATAGAATAACAACTTGATCACAGAAAAACATGTTTTCTCTCATTTTGGAGAAGTGGTTCATTTTTCATTGTTCTAAAATTATGTGAATGTTATTTAAGTTGATTAAAAAATAACCAAAATTTAGAAATAATTTCAGATATTATAATATAAATTGATATATTTTATTATCCTATTCATAGTTATGATTAATTAATTCATAATGAACTTATTATTGGGTTCCCCCTTTTACAACAACTAAGGTTTTGTTTTTTTAAATATTTTTTGTAGAAAATTATCACATTCATTATTTTCCTTTTCAAAATGATTATTACAATGTAAACATTTGATATTAGTTCTTGATAGTTGGGTTACATTACTTTTATTTTCAATTATATATGTTGACTTTATCGATTATGTCTATGGAAAATCATCATCCATAAACTCTTATGCATATATCACATCTCCTATGACACATCATCTCATCATCAACCTACTGTGACAATTTTCCATCTGAAAGATGAATAAAAATATATGGTTATATACATTTAAATTTTTATTTTATTATAATATATATGTGTTATCTCTCAATATGGGAATTTGATTACTGATAATGGTAGATGAATTTACAATATCTTATCTTAGACTATTTACTCATGTAAATGTTAGAATTATAAAATCCAAATATAAATAGATTTATGATTATTATCCTTAATGAATTCTATGTATAATAATAATATGAGGTAGAGTTTTACTCATATTATAGAGGTTAGGTTCATAGAAATTATTCATGATATGAGAATGCATTTTTTATAATAAATATTTTTCCACAGTTTTTTACACGATAATATAAATTAAATATAAATATATTCCTCACTTTGACTTAGTTTTATTTTATGTTTTTTCATTTTGTATTCATATATTAGTAACGAGAGTGTATGTGGTTAATCAAATGAAAATTAATGGTTAGTCAGTTGAATGAATATAAATTATATACTTATGTTAAAATAATATGCATGCTACTATTCATCAGCTCTCCCATTTTTGATTGTGAATGTATTATTTCCATAGTTATTTAACTCAAGATTTCAGTGAATAAATATTTATTCAATGCGAAATAGTGATAAGTGACTTCCATCATAGATCTTCATCATCTAAAGAGATCCAAAAATATCCAACTCCAAAAAGAAACTTGATGTATATAAGAATTTAATAGAATGAGTATCATATGATATAATCAATAATTTTATTACAGGGTACCATTCCATTTACTAAAAATATCTTTTATATATAACACAAACTTTATATAAATCTTAAAATTTCAATATTTATATATATTTATTTCATAATCTTTATTGGACTTGTTTGTCATCTTATATTTTTAATAAATAATGTTATAATAAATTATTTCACAAGAAATTAATTCTCATGTAAATCCATTGATAGAGATACTAGTATGTATGAACGGATTAGGTAAATATTGTTAAATATTTATAATTTTTAGGTGCACATGATTATTAAGAATCATTATCATTAATGACATAATTTTCTTCAATTCAAATAGTTATATAAAATTAATACCTATATTACATATATATAGTTATGAAAATTAAATAATAAAAAATTGTTCATCAATAGTTACCATTATTATTAACCATATTAAATGATTAAAACAATTTAATTCACATAATGTTTAATTGTAATAAATGATTAATATTTTTTGTCATATAATAATTATAATTATTAACTAATTACCATGAAAATGTTCTTAAATGTGATTTTAGGGGTTTTTTATAATCATATAATTTATGGATAGTCAATTTTGATATTTTTAAACTAATATATTTAATTCTATTAATTTTAATTTATGAATAGGGAGAATTTATATTATATTTTGATGTTTTTTTTAAAAGAGGTGTAAATATTTTTGTGTTGAATCGATCTAGAATCCATGAATTTACTCGAGAATCGTTATTTAATATAGAAAAAAATACTACTAATGTAACTCTATTTCATAATTCCCCCATATATAATATTGTAGACTTTTTTTAATTTATTAACCTTATTATTATCATATTATTAATAAAAATATAAATTTTTAAATATAAATTTATTTTAAAAAATAAGACAAAACACATAGAGTCATGTAAATACAACCTAAGGATATAGTAGTGTATGAGTGTTAAATATTGTTTCCCATTTACAATATTCACCCATAATGGCTTTTCACAATAATTCCATATCCGTGCGAGAAAAAACACTTGGTCATAAGCCAACGCGTAGGCCTTTGGAATTCGAATTTTTTAAAAACATTATCAAGTGGGTGACTCACTTATATTTGTTTTTTCACTATATATCACATTAGTTCTTATATTATTGTGAACACATCAATTTTAACCATTAGATATTATTAATTTCAATAAAATAAAAATAATATAGAAAGAGGTGGTTAAAATAGTTAAAATATCATAGGTTAAATGACTGGAACAGAAGTCTTATATTAAAAATTATTCATATTTTGACAAATAAAGTCTTTTAATTTAGATATCAATGATGTGGAGTACAAGATAATACATCCAAGGCTTAAAATCATCCAACCTAACATGAAACATGAAAGTGATATTGTACACTTCCAAAAACTGAGATCCACCATTCAAAAAATTTTTTATGAAAGGGAAAGTAAATGTAGAGAATAGGTGGAAAATGAGCAGATAATAAGGCAAATAGGCCAAAATAATGTATACCATGTTTTGATTCATGGATTGGGTTAATAATGTTGAGGAAATCAGATTTCAAAATAAAATATTTTTGTCCTCCCTTTATGGTAAACATCATTCCCTCACAAATGTCTTGTGGTTTAGACACATGTGGTTCCCAATGCACAATGAGAGAATTTTTGTGAGTTCAAACAATGCAATCATGGGAATCAAAAACCATAACTCAAATAGAAAAAAACACCACCTCATTAGAGATTCTAATCTACAATAATCATTAACACATTTTTTTGGAGGATTCTACGTTCTAATGAAATATTTTTCATTTGTGTTCTCAAGTTGAATCACATTATACTTCTATATATCCTACCATGATTCAACAATGTGAACCATGAATGTGCTTGGTATCAATAGTAGGTTGAAGAAAATGTTTTTATTCTCTCATAGATAACTGAAGACATTGTACAAAAAGAATACACTATCTCCATGGAGATGGATTTTACCAATGTTTTTCAAAAATGATGAATCATAGGCTCTATGTCCATCAAGTGATCTAAATTAGAATCCCAATCATTATATAGCTTTGGTCCAAGCGTAATAGATAATTTCATCCAATGGAGACTCTAGCACACATAGGACAAATATTATCATTAGATGCATTATCGAACATGAATAATTCCTTGATATAGTGTATTGTAACACAAATTTTTAAATATAAGTATTTTACCTTTAGTGGAACACCCTAATGCCACCAAAGTGTCCAAAGCACCTCATCCACTAAAATTCATGACCGAAGCACCATCAAATTCCATGATTTAATTAATTATATTTTAATGAATTATTTTCTCTATAAAATACTATCATGATCCCAATCTATCATGAATTGGATTCTCAAAATATTTTTACAACTCTCACATTGAACAAGTAATCCAATATTCTGATACGATAGTTGTTTCCTTCATTATAAAATAATGTGTTAAAATAGGAATCTTCCCAACAATGGACTTTTGGTGCAGTTTCCATCAACCAATCATTACAAACTAGACAAGGGCCCCTCTTTTTTATGACTATGTCACCATCTATGATTATATATTAAAAGCCACCACAAAAAGCTCATGTGAACCTGATTGGTTTCTATTGAAAAATCAAGGGTGGGGGATAAACCAATATAAAATGTAATTGAGGATAATACTTACCATAGAGTATCCTAGAACACATATAATTATGGTGTTTCAAAAACTTTCACCCACGATTATCTATAAGAGTATAATTGAAGAATCAAAAATCCAGAAACCCCTTTCCCCCACAAGATTTCATGGGGAAATTTTTTTAACTAGCCAACCAATGAATGTTATATTATCTATTTTTAAGGAACCTCCAAAAGTGGGAAAGGTGGATGTTTATTGGCCAACAAAAAATCATTGGATATTAAATGAAGACATGACATAGGACATTATCTGTTGTGCAAAATCCATGATAATATTTTATTTCATTTTATTAGAGATCCTATTTATTTTCATCCCTATATTTTTTACAACTATTTATGAAATTCTTAAAAAAGCATATCATTTAGAGAATCTAAAAAATCAGGTAAATCCAAAGTTATTTCTTATTATTTTAAACCATTTTAGTTACTGATGTTCTGTTGTGTTCATTCCACCTACTCATGAGGACACCAATGTTGAAATACAATTTTTATTTAGCAAGTTTGATAGATTAAATGTATTCCCACTCATATGTGAAAATAAAGTGAAAAATAGATTTGTAGTATTTTATGATATCACTTTAAAAAAATCATGTTATCATAAGAAACAATGATATGGTAAAAGGATGGAAATCATCATAACACCTTCACCCCATGAATAATATTAAACATTAAATACATTAAAATAATATTTTAGAAGACATCAACTAAAAAAGAAAAAGGAAAGGGAAATGAGGGTCCCCCTGACAATGACTGCAAGTATGGGATAATTTATGAGAGAGGATAAAATTCATTTTAATCTTGCAATATTCTGAAGAGATTAATTTCATGATGAACTCAATCCATTAGAGAATAATACCATTCTATTAATAAAAAATGAATAATGATTCACTCAATACTTTAATAGAAATTTTTCATTTAAATTATTCAAGACATAATACATTTTTTTGTAATATAGAATGTTTTCATAGAGTGAAAAACATCATGGTAGATAAGGAAATTATCATAGATAATTCGTTTATGGATAAAACAATTTTTTTAGAAATTAAAATAAAAAGAGTGGAGGAGGTTTGAAAAAATATTTGAGAACATTATTTTAAAAAAATTGAATAAAAAGATTGGACAAATGTAATTCCCCGACATAGGTTATCAAGAGTCGGTGCATTATTAAGTATCATTGGCATGATACAGGAAATAATATCTAGAAAAACCAATAAGTTTAGTATCAGATGATATACTAGATACATATATAAGTTTTAAATTACATTATTAAATGAAAAAATGACATTTTTTATCCTTGGAAAACATTCATATCCCTTAGACTATCCCTGCACGTCAATCATAATATACATCTTCACATCCTAGGAAAAATAAAACATATAAATGGTTGAGATCAGATACATAGGAAGGATAACAATATATCAGAACCTATTATAAATAAGCATAAACATCGAAGGAAATTAATAAGAATAAAACACAAGAAATTTAAAAATAAAATTCTGAAAAAAATGGGAAACATAAATCAATTAATTCCATTTACTAATGAACATGGATAATATATTAGTCAAATAATCATGAGTAATATCAATAAATAATTTCAAATGATGGAATGCATAATGTTTTATGTCAAAACCACATTGTGAATGCCTCATTCCAAGACTAAAAATAAGATTTTTTCAAGGCCTTATGCCAAGATATAAGTTTGTCTAATGAGACCTATTGATTCATCGATGAGCTATAGAAGGCCCCATCCTTCACTTATATGTCCAATTCATTCCGCATATGAATAGGATGAAACATAATATAAACAATCATATTTAAACTAGCATATGAAATGTCAATATTTAACCATAATCCATGAATGGTATATAAATATAATGTCCATAGTCAAACAGATAACAAACCTTTAATACAATATGGAAGATCGTATCATTATAAATCAACTTCAATCAAATGTACAATTCAACGAAGAATGTCGACAAATATGAAATCAATAACAAAAATATTTGAGAGAAATATTTCATTCTACATTGAAATCATTCGAAAGTATAGAGAAATTTGATTTTTAATATATACATATAATCATATAATGGATGATTTTAATGTTTTATAATAGAGGAATATATACACTCCCAACATATATGTTAAAAACATTCTTTCCTTAATTTGTCAAAAACATCATAATATATATTGTTTAGAAAGAGAAAAAAAGATTCCTTTCAATCTGTTTTATAAGATGAAATGAATGGGTATAAATTACATTAACCCATAGTCGATAAAATAGTAAAAATATTTTGAAATACATATTTATGAATCAAAGATGTGGATAATAAAGAGGTCTTAAGAGATACTCTCCTATAAACAACCTCAGATAATAAATAGATTGTAAAATTAACCCTTACCTATTATTCGTCCATAGATGAGGGTACATTATCCTCATAAATAATTGTTGAATAATTTTTAGTAAATTATAATACAATCCACATACATAAATATGATATCATTTATGATCCTCTAATATTTCTCTATTAATAATATTTTAGTAGAATCACTGTTTCAGGTGTTATCTAATTAACTCACCTTCATATGTTTAATTACATAAGTCATGTTTGTTAGGGATTGAATATATTTTATCCATATCAAAAATGATATTTAGTTCATAAAAATTATTTTTAATCATACGATGAATATTATTCTTGAATGTTTATGATGGGAAATGAAATCTCATCGCGTTGTGAAGACGGTAAGCCGTACGTTTGCACGAGGGGAAATATCATTCTTTTTATGGTGAAATTGTATGTAGTTGGAGGGTATATTATATATAAATAATCATTAAAATGATATTTTTATTATTTACATTAATATTACTCATTATTATTCCCATATTAATAATGACGTGTTGAATAAAAAACAACACCAAGACGTGGATACGGTAATACGTACGTATGCACGTATGGTGACTTTTTCATTCATAGGATAGATAGATTAATGAATATGGTTGTAACATATTTATACTAACATCAAAGTATGTACTAGAGATATTATCTTTGTATGGAAACAACAAAGAAATAGAAATTAGTAGAAGAAAATAACATTGAATGAGTTGGAGAAATAATTAGCTCTTCTTCGGATTCTTCATATTGATTTGAACAAAAGGGATATGTAGGTCAGATTTATGATAAAATTAAGTCTTCTAGGATTATGTGAGGGTAGATGGGAGGTTATCTGAGCTAGTTTGGTAGATCCAAAATCCTTTGGATGTGTGAAATTAAGAGAAGAGGATGTCCCCTTTTATAACATAGGTGAGGGCCACTTTAGGAAAATCATTAAAAATTCAATTAATATAATGTATTTTCTGGTTTATAATGGATCCAAATGAAATAATTTCTATAATATGGTGTGGATGGGTCTATATTTTCATGAACAATATGTTTTAGAAATGTTTACATCACTATATTAACCCTATAATTTAGATTTCACATTTAGATAAATAGTTTAACTTTGACCATGTCTTCTTGTATTATTATAATAAATGGTTAATAAACTAAATACAAATAACCATGTTAACACCAAGTGGTTCATTAATGATACATATATATGTTATTATATAAGTCCTTTTTCGGATCCTTCAAATTTTTGCAATATTATATCATTTAATAATATAGTATATTCTTTAAAAACACATTTATGTAAATTTTAACAATAATTAGTAGTTGGTTGTGGTAAAAGTCCAAAAATCATTACTACTATGAAAAATATAAATTAAATAAACCCTAAAATGTCATATTCACCTAGAAAATTCGTGTATGGAATCAAAAGTCTCAAAATAAATTTATTTTGATATACATAATATCAATTATTTTATTCATTTATTAATTTAGTAATTACTACATCATCATAATTATATCATAAATAAATTTAATTATTTAATTTATAAATATTATAAATAAAATTCCATGTTTTATTAAAAAATTTATATTTATAAACTAAATTTTTTGTCTAAATTATCTTATGTATAACCCTATATTAAAAATGTTTTAGTTATTAAAATTAGAATTTAACACTTTAAACACTTCTTTAAAGAAAATATAATAAATGTCTTAATCTAATCCACATGGATAAAAAGGATCATATTTTATTCTTAATGTTGATTTTGGTAGAAATAAACTTATCTTAAAAAAGTTAGTACATTTTCAAGGTAATTATAATATCATTTTTACCTTTAATTACCCTATTTACTTTTATTTGTGGTAAATAAAATTCAAAAATTACTAATCCCTAAAATATAATTTCATCCTATGGAACAAAATTTTACTTAAAAATGTCAACCATGTCTCTTGATTATTTGATATTCAATTCATGGATGTGAAAAAATTATGTTTTATGAAAATTTTCAATTGTGCCTAGAAGATGGGTTAAAGAGGTTAAACATTTCAATAAATTTGTTTATATCTAATCTTATAATAAAATGACTCAAATGAATTACAATAGACTAATATAGGTATTTTTTATCTATATGGAATTTAAAATAAATTAAAATTAAAATAATAATTATTTACATATAATTTGGTTTTAATCAATAAGACAATGTTTTCACTATTCATCAAAAATTGAAGGTTTTCAAAAAAATTTCCAAAATTCAACCAATGTTAATTTTTATATGAAGAATCCAAAAATGATTACATTTTTAAAAATTAAATTTATAAAATTTCAAAAAGTGGGTACTACTATTCATAGCATCTTTTTAAATGGCTAGTTTCATTAGTTGTGGTGTGCAAGAACTCAATGTTGCATAACACACAAGCTATTTTATTATTCAAAGAGAAGCATACCGTGGAGGATTATTGTGTTACATTCTTCCCTCCTTAAAATAATTTCATCCTCCAAATTTCTAGAATATTTCTTTATAATATGATTCAGGTATTTCTTGATCATTAGTTCCTCAGGTTCCCATGTTACCTCTTATATTTTTGGTTTCTCCAAAGAACTTTTACAAAGAGAGTTGTCCAGTTTCACAACACTTGTTCTCTCGTAACAAGAATTATGATATTCTCTTCACAATAAGACATATTGGGTTCTTGTTCCAATTCTTCATAGATGAGTACATGCATTGGGTCAGGCATGTATTTTCTCCACAGTGATACTCGGAACGCATCATTATCTTTGGATAGACTTTGCGTAATTTTCAAACAATAATCCTCAACTCTAATTAGTTATAGAATTTTTAATGGTCCGTTGTACCTAGGACTCAATTTACCCATCATACTGAATCATATAGCATCCTTCGTTAGAGATAACATCCATAAAACATGATCTCTTATATGAAATTCAAAATCCTTCATTTGGTTATCATCAAAGATCTTTTCCCTACTTTGAGATGTTTTGATATGGGTTTTAATGACCTTCACCTTTTCCACTGATTCCTCAAAATTTTCTGGGACAACATTTTTTCCTTCACCAACATCATCCCAACAAGTGGGTGTGCGACATCTCTTTCCATATATTACTTTATATGGTGCCATCTAAATACTTGAATGGAAGCTATTTTTATAAGAAAATTATACCATAGGTAAACACTGATAACACATACCCTGATTTTAATGCGAGATAAATCTCAACATTTATTCTATGGTTTGAATAGTGTGATGTGATTTTCTATCATTTTGAGGGTGGTAGGTAGTGCTCAAATGAAGTTCAGTATCTAGGGAATTATGAATACTTTTCTAGAATCATTTTGTAAAATGGGGATCATAATCATAAACAATCGATAGTGGTACACCATGAATTATTATAACTTTATTAATATGTATTCTTACTAAACTTTCAAGTGGTAAATATTATATTATAAAAAGAAAATGAGATGAATTTGTAAGACGATCAATAATGACCCATATTGCATCATTCCTTTTAGGAGTCGTTGGTAGGCTAATGAAAAATAAAATCATAATATCAACCCGTTTCAACTCAGGTATGGGAAGAGGATTCATGACTCCTCCAGGATGTTTTCTTTTAGACTTAACCTGTTTACATACCATATATCAGAACACATAATCAAAAATATCCCTCTTCATGTTGTCCCAACAGAAATTTTGCCTAAAATATCTATAAATCATAAAGTTACTAGGATGTATAGAGATTTTATAACTATTATCATCATCATAAAATTCAATTTTTAGATCTGGTGTATCAGAAACAAAAATCCTTTTCCCAAATATCAAAATTCCATCTTCATATACAACGTCAGTCAATCTCCCATAATTCACATCATTAATTTTCTTTTGAAACTCCTCATCATCTGTCTAATAACATTTTATCTATTCTAGTAAATACGGTTTTGTAACCATTTGAAAAAGTATTGATGTTTCACCATCCATCATTATTCACATATCCATCTTTACTTCTTCCAAGAACATAGGATACCTTTCAATAATCAACTTATTCAAGTCTCAATAATTCTTTCTCCTCAAAGAATCTGTCAATTTTTTTTCCTAACACGAGTGGTAGTGTATAATGAAATCATAATCTTTGATTAGTTCAAGCCATCTCCTTTTCCTCATGTTGAGTTCCTTCTGTGAGAAATTATAGTTCAATCTCTTATGATCAGTATATATGTCAAAATGTTCACTATAGATATAGTGTATCCATATCTTCAAAGAAAATATTACTACATTTAACTCAAGATAAGGAGTAGGATAGTATTTTTGATGAAATTTTAGCTACCCAGATTCATATGAAATAACATTATCATTCCTCATAAGGAATCAACCAAGACCATTCCTTGATGCTTCACGGTAAATAGAAAATCCATCTTTCCCTGATGGTAGAGTCACGATAGAAGCATTGAGTATTATTCTTTTCAGTTCTTCAAAACATTCTCCACACCCTTTTTTCCAAAAAAAAAAATTAACACCTTTATGTGTGTTCATGGTTCATGAGTTATCCAATCATTCAAAATTATGGATGATATGTCAATAATAACTTTCTAAAAAATTGAAACAGTGTACCTCAGTTATACTCATTGGTGCTAGATACTATTCTAACTCTCATGACATAAAAGGATAAATATATATTCCATCTATAAATACAATATGGATGAAAAACGAAATCTCATGAAGCCAAAATTACCACATTCTAAACATCCCATAAAATTCATTTATTTCAAAAGTCTTTAGAATAATGGATAAGTGATTTTCATGATCTTCATTGAATTTGGTGTATTCCATGATATCATCCATAAATACCACTATAATGTAATCAAGTTATTCCTTGGGAACTCTATTCATTAGATCCATGAAAATATATGTTATATTAGTCAATCCAAAAGGCATTACTATAAACTGGTAATTCCCATTCCTAGTTTGAAATGATATATTTGGAATGTCATCATTTTCAACACACAACTGATGGTATAAAGATCAAATATCAATCATTGAAATGTATTTATATTGATAAAGATGGTTAAATAAATCATCTATGCAAGGTACGAGATACATGTTCTTTTTTGTTATATCATTGATCTCCATATAGTCAATGAACAAACTAATAAATCCATATTTATTCTTAACAAAATGAACAAGGGCTCCCCATGGAGAAATAATAGTTCAAATAAATCCTTTTTTACTCAATTCCTCTAGTTTTTTAATCAGTTCCACTAATTAAGAAGTTTCAATTCTATGAGGGTTTTTGATATGGGCCTCGAACCTAAAATTAAATAAATGGAAAACTAAATTTCTCATTCTGTAGAATGTCTTGGTAAATCCTATGGAAAAATATCAACATATTCATTCACAATAGGTGCATCCTATATTTGAACAGTTTGTTCCTCACCCATAGATATTTCACTACCTTCCTCCCCAATAATTGAATTTAGTACATCTAATTTCGTGGGTCATGGTAAGAATGAGATGGTGATGTTTCCGATCTGACAATAAGGTATTCCTTATCTTCATTAAAAAGGGTATCCTCCATCTTCTAACAATAAATTTTCACATCATGGTCCAAAAGAAAATCCATAGCGATGATTATATCAAATTCAATCGTTTGTAGGATGATTAGATCAATATATAATGCACATTTATATTCCATAATGGTGACTAATTCACAAAAAAAATTTCAATGATACTTCTCTTAATAGTTTTGACTGACAACACCCTTGATAAAAAATTGGAAATATCTATTTTTCCTGGAAAAATAGGATGATATGAAAGATTGAGATGATCTAGAATCAAATAATGCATTTGATAAACTTGAGATAATGATTAATGTACCTTCCCCCACGTTATTTGTAACATCATTCTCTGTAGTTGTGATCACATAATCCTGACCTTTCTCCCTTGGCCGCATCTGATGTATATTTCCTTGATGCTTAGTACATTTTTTTCATAATTCCCCAATTCACACAACTGTAGCATTCATCATTGACAACCTCATTCTTTCCCTTGAAATTACAATCTTTGTGAGATTTTTCACCACACATGTATCAAACATCCATACCCTTCATTCAATTACAAGGGTGTTTCTTCCTACATTTACTACAGGATGAAAATTTAACTTTTCCCTTCTTCCCCTTATTTCCATTTTCATATTTTTCTGTAGATCTATTCTTCTCTTTATTTTATTTAAATTCATAATTCATAGATAATTCATTTTCATTCTTGATAGAGCTTGAGAATATTTCATTGTACGACGAGAAGAATATTTAAAAAAAAGGCATGATAGAGAAATGGTTTTAACCCAAAAAATAATCTATCAATATTACTCTATGTGTTACTTATATAATATGAACCATGCCTTGATAACCTTATAAATTTAGCCTCATACTCTGCGACATTCTCATTATCTTTTTCCCTTATACATATAAATTTATCTTCCATATCCGCACAATGGTCATGAAGAAAGTATTTTTCTATGAAAATATAATTAAACTACCTCCACTCCATATTTTATACTTCATTATCATAATTTTTTATTTGAATTAATGACCACCATTGATCTTCATCTCATATAAGGTGATAAAATACCATGAAAACTTTTTCCGTTTCACTACACCCCAATGCATGAAATATTTTCTCTATGGAAGTTATCCATTTCTTAGCTACAAAGGGATTTTTAGTTCAAATTAACGTTTTTGGTGGTTTCCTCATAAATTGGTCTAACATTGATCCTCTACATTTTGAATCAGGGTGTTCCATATGGGTATGGTTATTATTCATAACTAGAGTGAGTTTTCCTAGTATCGTTATAAGATGATCAACAATGGTTGCATCAATAGCTCCACTATTATTATACTAAGTAGGAGGTAAATACCAACATGGATTATGTGAATTGACACAGTTTCCATTCATTCCAGGAGGCTCCATTTCTAAATAATGACATACACAAGATTAGTTTATGAATCCCAATACATAATTACAAACTAGTAAAATTCCTATAATAAATTTAATAGTTTATGCATATAATCAATAATCATAAAAGATATTTTTTCACTGAGGAAGTATTTAATCATAAATTCATCATAATGGTTTGTAAAAAAAGTTAATTATCCTAAGCATATCTCCTAGGAGTGTCGTAACCATGAGTGCAGCAAGGCCCATTTTTCTGTACTAGTATACCCCAGGTCAAGACCAAACCACCTTGTTGGAATTTTCACTCCTTGGTACATTTATGCCAGAGCCACCTCTACCTGCTCGTATTCAGACAGGGATGTATTTCATGGAAATACAACAGAATAATTACATTACAATTTTTTTTGGATATTCTTATATAGAAACCCTCAATGTCAATCTTTTTGTACTGTTTTATAATCATTGTATTTCTAAATATAATTTCAATGGTTTGTACTAAAAGCACTCAAATACTAATGATAATTCACTGACCCCAGTTACTACGATTTAGAGCATTATTACATAGCACTATCATGGAACAAAAAGTCATGTCCTGAAAGACCAATCAGTTTAGTAGCCTTGGATGTACTAGATACATACATAAGTTTAATATTACATTATGAAATGAAAAAAAATCATTGTGTCTCTTTTGAACACATTCATATCTCATAAACTATCCATGAAGGTAATTTCTAATATACATATTCGAATCCTGGGAAAAATAAAACATAGAAAGTGGTGAGCTCATAAGCTGAGTAAGGATTACAATATAGAGGAAACTATAATAAATATATACATAAATTTAAGGAAATATATAAGACTAAAACACAAGCCTTTTAAACATAAGCATCAGAATAATATTGAAAATATAAATCAAATAATTCTATTTACTTATTCACATGGATATTCTACTAGTTGAACAATCACATGTAATATAAATATTTAATTTCATAATAATGGACTGCATAATGTTGGACATCATAACCACATAGTCAAAGATGCTTTCCAAGAAAACAAATAATAATTTTTCATGGCCAGGTTACAAGACACTAGTTTTTCTAGTGAGACCTACTGATTCATCAAGGAACTATAGTGGGATCCACTAGACATATAATAAATCCAATGCACTCCTCTTATGAAAAGTTTGAAATATAATACACACATTCATATTAAAACAAGCATACATAATTTGAATACTTTAACTATAAACCATGAATGGTATAGAAATCACACGTCCACAATCAAAAATATCACAAAACCATCAATACAATATGGAATATTGTATCATAATAAGTCAACATCAAACAAATGAAAATTTTAATGAAGGATGTTGACATAGATGAAATCAGTGCAAATACTATTTGAGTGAAATATTTACTTATTCATTGAAATCATTCAAAATTAAAGAGAACATTTATTTCAAAAATATTCATATAAGAATTTTAGGGAAGCTTCGACGGTGTTATAATAGATGAAAATAGATTCACCAACCGTTTAAGTTAAATAAACAGCATTCCCTTAATTTTTTGAAATGGCCATAAAGTATTGTTTGGAAAGAGACATAAATATTCCATTCAAACCGTTTTATAAAAATTCAAAAAAAGGTATAAGTGAAAATAACCCATATATTAGTAAATAGTAAAAATGTATTGAAATACATTTTTATGAAACACAAATGTGGATGATAAATAGGTCCCAGTAGATACTCATGTATAAACAATCTTGGATAATAATGTGCTTGAAAATTAACCCTTGCCTTGTATTCTTCCTTAGATGAGGGTACATTAACCTCTTGTATAATGGATAAATAATTTTTATTCCATTACAAAATAATCCACATACAAAAATATGATATCATAAATGATTCTATAATATTTCTTTGTTAATAATATTTCAGTAGTATTGTTCTTTTGGTTGTTAAGTAATTCATTTTCCTTTAAATGTGTTTTTACATAATTTTTTTTTGTTTTGTACATGATGTATTATACTAATATCGAATATTATATTATGATATTAAAAATTATTTTTAATCATGAATTGATTATTATTCTTGAGTGGTTATGATGGGGAATTAAATCTCATCGCATCGTGAAGACAGTAAGCTGTATGTACACCCAAGAGACAATATCATTATATTGATGGTTAAATCATTTTTAGTTGGATGATATATTATATATAAATAATAATTAACATGTTATATTTATTTTTTACATAAATTATACTCATTGTTATACCAATACAAATAATGATGTGTTGAATAACAAACTACCCCACGACGTGGAGGCAGTAAGTCGTACATACGCACATATGGTGACTTTTTCATTCATAGGATGGATATAATAATGAATATGGTTGTAAAATATTTATAATAACATCATATTATGTAGATGGTACTGGATTTATTATATTGGTATGGAAACAACAAAGAAAGAGTAAGTGGATGAAGAAAATAACATTGAAATAGGTGATATAATAATTACCACTTCTTCAGGTTCATACTTTTGATTTGACCAAATGGGATCCTTAGGTTGGCTTTTGATAAAATTATGGCATATAATATGAATTTAGGGTAGTTGGGAGGATATCTGAGAAGGGGTTGTCCGAGCCAAAATTCTTTGGAGATGTGAAATAAGAAGAAGGGATGTACCCTTTTATAAGGGAGGTGATGGCCAATTTTCGAAAAGATTGAAATATTAATTTATTATAAAGTCATTTTTGGTTTCTAATCGATATAAATGAATTTATTTCAGAGATATGATGGGTATGGGTCTAAATATTCTAAAAAAATAGGTTTTTTTCATGTTTAGATCACCATATTAACCATATCATTTAAATTTTACCTTTAGTTAAATAGTTTAACTTTTACCATGTATACTAGTATTATTATAATAAATGGATAATAAATGTACTGTAAAATATCAAGATAACCCAAAGTGTTTCATTAATGTTATATATATCATTATATATGTCCTTGGCCTGATCCTTATATTTTTAATAATATAATATCTATTAATAATATTGTATTTTCTTTAAAAACTCATTTATATTAAATTTGACACTATATATTATTTGGTTTTTGTTAGAGTAAAAAAGAATTATTACTTCAAGAAAAATACATTAAATAAACCCTAATATGTCATATTCCACTAGAAAATTATAGTATGGAATCCAATGTCAAAATTTACATTTATTTTGATATTTATAATATCTATCATTGAAATATTTTATTAATACAGTAATTACAACATCATCATTGTGTCTGAAATAAATTTAATTATATAATGTATAAATATTATAAATAAAATGTCATTATGTAATAAATATTTGTATAATTATAATGAATATTTATATTCAAAATTATCTTATGCTTAAACCTATATTAAACATGTTTTAGTTTTTAAAAATTTAATTCAACACTTCTAACTATTAATTAAATAAAGTATAAAAAATGACCTAATCCAATCCATGTGAATCAAAATGATTTAAATTTTATTCCAAAAGTTGATTTTGGTCGATTTAAACTTATCCAATAGAATTAGGACATGTTTTAGGATAATTATAATATCATTATTACCTTTAATTACACCATTTTCTTTTAGCCGTGGTAAATAGAAATCAAAATTAACTAATCACCGGAAATTATTTTCAACATACTGAAGCACATTTTACTTAATGATTTATGTAACACCTTAATCGTACATGGTATGCTTTTCTTTGAATAATACAATATCATAGTGTTTTACCAGATGTTTTCTGATTTATTCACTAATAATTAGAAGGTGGGGGACACTAGGATCTCTGGTGCACCTTCTTCAAGGTCAAAGGAGGATGCACCAATTATGATTGAGGAAATTCAATGATGAATGAAACCATGTCCAATTTTAAGTGCTTATCTTAGCATTACCATCATGTAGTACTGATCAATGTATAGACCAACTTCACCACTATTCATTTTAGTAGACATGAGGGAGAAGAATTTGATCATATATTACATCATTTCCAATTATCCAAGACATCACCATGCCACCACCATGTCATCAACTACCCACACCCACCACACTCTATATAGAACATCCAATTAGGGTGTTAACATATTGGTTTTGGGATAATTAATTGTCTACGGGTAAAGCTCACTGGAGAGGGAATATCTCAATAACCCAAAATGGAAAATATTGTGTCTTTTGTCTATAGTGTTAAAATAGAATAGAAACATATCATAAAAGATGAAATAAATTAATAAATCAGTAATTAATAATAGAAAGAAATTAATGTTTTTTGGTATTATTGTGACCTACATGCACAGAAATAAGACAACATCCCACAAAAAAATTTTATTAAAGATCGAATAAGAATACTAATACAACATATATGTTTAATGAAATAATGAAATAAGTTTGAAAATACAATGTGATAAAATGAGATGTAATAGTGAAAAACATTCAATACTATACACATTATTATTAAATTATAGATCTCTTCTAGATGTCATCGAAACGATATAGTGAAATATTTCGTTCAAAAATGTACTCACCTAGTCTAGAGGTCATAAATTGAATGTTCATTACTTGGGAACCCGACCACACATCTTCAACATCAAAGGATTCCATCATCATAATTACACCAGAAGATATAAACTAGTAATGTAAATTAGATGACGATGAAAATAGAGATTCAACACTAAAAAAACTTTTTTAAGAGAGGGTTTCATAGATAGAGGGTGGACCAAGATAGAATGAAAAAATGGATCATGTGAGGTAAAATGATGGGATGTAGGCCTGATCTGTTCCCCTATCACCTATTGTTCCTTATAAACTTACAAACTACTAGAATTAACTATATATCCATGGTGAAGTAGAATGGAAATTGTCCCACCTGAGAACCCAAGACAATTTGATGACATGGATCACATCGATGGAAAATGTATTTATATATAGTGAAAAAATACAGTCGATTTCCATCGAGGTAATTCAAAATAGAATGAGCAATGGACAATATAACAATGAAAAACCAAAATCTCAGCCCAAGAGACCTTATAAATATAAAAAATCCTAGTTCAAATAACATTTAAAAAAATTATTTTAATATATAAAATATATTCAAAAAATTATGCTTACATATTAAAAATTTTAACTGAAGAGTGAAGAAAGGTAATTTCAATAAAAAAAATTAAAGAACTAAATTTAAAAATTACCCATCATTATTATATTAAATTTATGATTTTATTTCACATAAGGATAAATATTGTGAAGAAAATATATTATATATTTTAAATAATTGGATTTATATAACACCATGGATTTAGTCAAACATGCAGTTAGGTTATCATTATTTTGTATATTTTTGACACACTCAATTCTAAATTATATATCTTATATAATGAAATGTAATATAATTTCTATATCATAGGATTTACCCTTGCATAATAATTTCATGGATAAATGTAATGTAGAATTAATATCATTAGAAAATGTATTATAAAAATCATATTGTTTTTGTTCAATAGAAATACCATTATACCATAAGGCATATTTATTATCATCATTTAAAAGTAGTTATTCTAATTCTGTGTTTGAAATGGAAACCAAATATTTCATATTTAACATCCAGAACATCATATCTCGAGATGTAGTGAAGATGACTTGGTTAATGAATTTAGTGTATCAATAATATATACACATTCAATATATACATATACAAATATTAATGTTGAAGTATTCACATTTTTACTGCAACACATATATAAATTTTTAGTATAAGAAAAATAACACTACATTCACTTATGGTCTTGCTAATGTAGATTCCTGGGACTTTACATAAATATTTTAAGGGTGAAAAATTCGATGGCTACATCATGAATCGTTGAGATCATTTTATAAATGATTCATGTAACTATATTTTGAATAGAATATGTTATGCATAATCTCAATATCACCACCAATAGTAGGATATTTATTAAGGAATGTTAAATGGTTTGTCCAAACCGTATACTTATAGGTTTAAGATATTCAAATTTCAGAACCCAATAATTTTTTAAAAGATATATAAAATTTTCTATTCATTCCTAAATTATTTATACACCAAGAATATTAATTTTTTAACCATATATATTAAATTAAATTATTCATTTTAATTTACATTTTCAAAAAAATATAGATTCATGTTACTTATAATAATAATAATGTAATCAATATAAAATATAATGTGAAGCATGACATTTTTAATTAACATAAAATAAACACAACAAAATACAATATCCTAGTAAAAACGAAAAAAAGTATAAAATGAGTATATTTTCTACACAACTTCCATGATTCCTATTTTAAACCATATAGTGACATATTTAAATGGAAAAAATTTTAGAATTGAATTATTTTTATTAACCATCATGATAATTTATGTATAGTTTCTGATTTATTTTACCATGATGTAATTCTTTTTTAACATCAATTTGTTCAATGTGACAGTCCTTAAAGAGGAAAAAGAAATAATTATCATAATGGAATAATTCATTACAACTTGGTGAATTTGTTTTAGAATATTTTATTCCCCCTCTTTGAAGGAATCCCGTAGAACCTAATCCTGATTTAAATAATAATTTTATTTTTTCTCATAAATGTAATCCTATTTTGATTTTTAAATCCACTTACATAAAATAATAATTACATTTATTTGTTTACCTATGACAGAAAACATCTGATTTTTATTTAAATAGTGACTTTCTTCATTAATCAAAGAGATCTAGTATTTTGAATCATTTTCATTAATGGATGTATTATAATTTTGAGGATCATCATTCTTGTGATCTGAGGAAATATTAAATGAAAGAGAATCCATGTCATTTTTACCAAACTGAGAAGGTGGAATTAGGACCCGATAAACTCTATCCTGGGATAATTGATAGTAATCATTATTGGAATGTGGTTCAAAATTTAAATCTAAATATGAAATGAAGATAGAATAAACTAAGTTCATAGGATTAGAATCAGGTGGAAGAGGAAAACCAATATTCTCAAACTAAGTTATAGGATTAGATTCAGTAGCCTCATATATAGATGGATCATTACTTTTAGATGTGATAGAATTAGATTTGGGAGAACATGACCCATGGAACACTACAACTCTACTAATGAAGCACTTTTGTTACACACATTTTCTTCCCAAAATATATAATCTTTTTCACCCAATGGATATCCTACAAAGATACATTAAAGAGTATGAATCTTGGTATTAGCAGTCATTACATGGGCATAATAAGTGAAACTAGACTCATAGATGATTAAAATAAGGTGTTTTGTTATTCAAAATTTCTTCTACAGTTTTAAAATGATTGGAAGGGTATGTGAACGTTTTTATGAGTTAAAATTTCATAGTGGATGCTTGTTGGTATAAATATTTATAGACACTATATCATTAAGAAATCATCACATCATATCTAAAATGGTTCTATTTAATCTTCCTATAAGACCATGTTTTTTAAGGTTTTACATAATATTATGGTTCCCCAAAATACACTTATATTTAAATAATTGAATAAATTTTTCAGATATGTATTAGAATCTATTTTATATTTTTTGTCTTAATCTTCATTGAAACATGATTTTTAATTTTTTTTTTTCATGGGTTTAATGTTTTGAATCGTATCAAATTTATATTTTAGTATGTAAATCAACACCTTTATTGAAAAATTATCTATGATGGTAACAAAATAAAACCCTTCACCATGGGAGATGTTCCAGACATGTATATAATGGTCATAATATATTTATTATAATGGGTATGAAAATTTTTAAGTCATTCCTATTAAAAGAGACTCTCTTAGCCATACACATCAAAAAATAATCATATAACACATGATTTGTATGTATAATGTCAGCCAAAAGTCCTTTTTTGTAATGCTCATCTAGACCCTTAGAACATACATTCCAAAATATTATATTAAATAATAAGGTACTATTAATATTAGTGGTATACACAAATCACAACTACAATGAATGGGTTTTTGAATTCATGACATACATTCCATTAATGAGAGAACCCTTTAGAATTGTTCTACATACTTTTTAAACATTTAAGATACATTATTAATAACATATGGTTTACCAATTTTTGTATATAATTCCAAAAACATTCAGGTTCATATAGTGGTTGGAATCCACATGTCATTAAGAAATGTTTTGTTGGAGTGGTCATCTAGTTTTATTAGAACTGAAACTTTTCACTCTACAATTCACCACAAATTATATCCTAAAAAAACTATCATCCTATTATTATTATTTATAAATTATATTAATAAATATATAGAAGGAAACATATGGAATGAGAATACGAATTCTTGGAACCAATAATAGATGATGTAATGGATACACACATTCAAAAGATTTGTTGGATTATAATGTAAAACCATGATAAAGTACTTATTATTATGTTTTTTAGTCTCAGGATCTTGATTAAGCTCCCTACACTTGAGCTTATTGCCCACATAGCATTACAAAATGGGAAAAAAATATTTCCCCTGGATAAGTCATAGTCTTGAGTTGTTTATAATTATATAAATTATCTATAATAAACTCCTTCTTTTACCCTACGAATTTGGTCAGCCTCATGTGAATGGACTCTTTTCCACATGTTAAAATATCAGTATAGAATGTAATTACTTAAGGATAAGGGAAAACGTAACCACTTCTATTGTGATTTGGAATTATCACATATAATTAAGTTGATAATTTATGTATATTAAGGTTCAAAAGTCCCATTTATGTTGATAAAAATAAAAAATTATTATTAAATTCATATAAAAATAAATCAATTGAAATATCAGGTTTCATTTTAAATGTAAACAATATTTCTTATAATGGATAACCTTAAGATAATCTTCCATGTATAATTTTCCAAAATTATTCCATATTAAAGAAGTAATTGTTTCTCAAGAAACAAACCAATGGTCTTTATGACCTTAAGAAATAAGTAGATACATATGTTGTATAATAAAAAAATCAAGGGATACGTATTCAAAAATAGTTTATGCATGTCCAATTTCAGATACAGTTAAAATAGGATTCATTGGGAGAAATGTCAAATCAATTAATCTTTATTTATTGATAAATTTTCCCATATTAATCCACAAAATATTTAATTCATTATTACCATTGATTTTTTTTCTAAAACTAGTTGACGTCATGCTTTCCAAAAATATTGGATAGTGAGTTATTGAAGAAAAAGATAAGAAACTCACCATGAATTTTCCAATATCACAACCTATGATTGTGTTTACAACATTGTTATTGAATTTAAAAATAGTAGTGGTAAATGTTAGTTGAAAATCAATTACAATATCACAGAGGGAGAATGAAGATGAGAATTAAGTGAGGAATTAAATTGGAAAGAAAATTGAATCTGGAATCTCATTAAAAACAAATGAGATCAATGAGGATCTAATATCACTTTTTGGGGTTGAGGTTTATTGGTTTTTGGTAGACTAGAAGAACCCAAAAAGGTCTGCATTGTGTCATTTTTTATAGTTTTTGAATAAAATAAAAATAGATCATACATGATGAAAGAAATTATAAAAGTAGTACAGATTGAAACAATTATTTAAAATGTTTTTTTTCTTTTTTTGGGCCTACGTTTAGTGGAATAACATTACCAACCACATATTCATTTTATTAAATCTCATATAAGAAATATAATACCACATAAGGGTTTGAATAAATAAAATAGGGTCTTCTGGTATATAAATCTAAAAAATTAGACGAAAGAATGTAAAATTTATACATTAGGACACATGGGTCCTAAAGTTCAAATATCTTATAAATATCATTGGAAAAATGTAGTGGATATTTAATCTTGAATTCCTAATTTATTTTTATTGACTTAAAAATTTATACATTATTTAATCAAGAAGTAATCCACATATTGTCAACACCAACGGACAATGTTTTCAGAACATTACTAGAATTGATACCTCAGTGATGTATGTAGAAGCACAAAATGCATGGAGGTCCACCATTACAGAAAAAAACTCACCAGATCTTGAATTATAGTTCTATAGTGAGAACAAAATCCTAATGTGAATTTCTTTCCATTTATTTTCTCAATAATACTCTATAAATATTCATGATTTTTATGATCACTAATAACCTTGATTGTTTAACTAATGATATTACATTAAGTGTACTTTAGGAAATTAATGTTATTTATATTATTTTCTTGAGATTATATTCAATGTTATTATTAACATTAAATATTTTTAAAATTTCTTAAAATGATCTTATGGGAGATATGAAAACAATCACCATACAATACATTAATGAACACAGCGTAATGAAAAAACCCTACATTTGTATTAAACCTTTTGCTGAAATATCCGCGCATATGGTTAACCCACACTACATTGATAGAAACGTGTGGAGAAATTACCTTACATTTGGATGAAACCATAAAATTGAAAAGGATAAAAGATGTAATTAAAGAACAGTACTTATGTATGAATCCATTCATTTGAGAAGAAAACACATGGATCATCTTCCTTAATTTTGCAATCAACCTTACATTTTCAAACATACTTTTATAGAATTAATGTTGTGTAGTTGAACCTTATTTTTGGTTTCTTTTCATGTTTGTTAGGAACATTATGTTTGATTTTTCATCACCAATGATTTCAATTTACAATTTTATCGGAGTTTCGTCCTATAGTTTTTATGGAATATATGGAAAATTTTAAGGTATTTTTGAATGACTCAAAAAATATTTGATTGATTATAAGAATTATATTATTTGTAGAAATTATATCTTATTCTTATAGGATGTTACAAGTAATTTGATCTATCTCAAGAAATGTAAATCATAGGAGTTATCAGACGATTTTTCCCGATTTGGAATTAAAAATTACAATCATTTCTTTATTAGTAATATCAATGAATTTGATCTATATATGTATGTATGATTCAATGAAGGAAAAATATTGAGAAATATATAGAGCCATATATTTGGACTCATATTTTTCGATTTATATAGATTTCTTGTGAATATATTTTACAGATATTCAACAACATCATCTAGACTCTGTTTTCTACTTAAGAGACGACATAAGAGATATATGTGTTCTTAATCTAGTATTTGTTGTAAATATTCTACTGTTATTCACTTCTATATTGATTTAAAATATATATTTAAACTAGATCTCCTCAATACTGCTCTTTCAAAAAGAAGCTATTTTCTAATGAAGATGATCCATCTATCATCAGTTTCTATTTTACCAATGATGTTCAACTAGCACATTTTTATAATATCTTTTTATTGAGTGTTTTAGCTGCTCTTATTTATATTTGGCGGAGTATCATCTTCTTAATTTAAGATGTGGTATTTCTATTCCCTGTTAGAGAACTATAAGGATCTGTATTTATCCGTATTTATAAATGTGTCAACTACTTAAACTCAGTTGTTGATTCGTCTTATGATATTAGGGGTTGAGGAGTATAATTTACCAAAAATGTATAGAGAGTAATTGATGGAGTGTAAAAGGGGGTCTTTATTCCTCAAACCACTATAAAATTACATTTTTTTTATTTCTGTGTTATCCAATGTTCATTATTTCATACAGATGATAAACAAATCTCAATCTCATAAACATCAGTCTTTGTCAAAAGGAAGAATTTTGAATAACAAGGAAACAGTTTAAAACACACAATTCACCCAGGTCTTGTGTATATTTGTATATTGTGACAAAAAATTGTTTCAGAGAAGATATGTTGTTAAAATTTATTTCAAGATAAATGTATAAAGGTATATACAAAGATATCAATGGCTAATCAGATATAATTAATGTTAATTCTTTGTGGTCCTTATTTAAATGTAGAAAATATGGATACTATTAATCAATAATGATTATATTTTTGGTGAATCTAGTATTTAATGTCTACGGTAGAACCTTACTCCTTAAAAAATTTCTTAAAATCTGTCAACTTGTACTGATACTAAAGAGGCTGAATATGAGATGAATTCAAAAGATATAAATGGTTTTATCTATGGTCTTAGACCTGATGAGTCTAAAAATGTATCATAACATTCAACTTCATATTATATGTGTCAAACACTAGCAGTCACCTATGAAGGAATAGAAAATTTATGAAAAATTATTTATGCAAGAACAAAGCTAAAATTTCATACATTCACAATGTTTGATAGAGAAATTATCACTCAGATAAAATTGAAGGCTTACATATATTATTAATAATATTACATCCATATGTGATCCTATTAAAAAAGTATGTCATGCTTTGAATGTACTGAGAGTACAACCTACTAAATGGAATGGAATATCAGCTGTAATTTGGCAATCATCAACTATAAATTTTTTTGAAAATGAGATAATTAAATATGACCCTGATGATGTATGAATATTAAATACAAGATGAAGCTAAATATATTGAAGTATTTGAGAAAGGGGTAATACAACTCTAAAGGATACACCTACAAAGAAAGAAAAATAAAAAAGAAATAAGTGAAAGAATAAAATAATTCTAATACATTAGATTCTAAAATTGAACTACCTCAATCAATTAGAATGTTTAGCATAGTTTTATATAATGAAAAAAGAATTCAAATAACCATTTAATATAGATTATAATGACTCAAGGGAATGTAGATGATATGAAAGCATGAAACTAGGTCATATAAGACCTGATTTTACTAAAATAAAAGGTAAATAGAGAAATTATTAAAATACATATTCAAAAAATTAGGATTATGAAGATAATGGAATTGGTGCAATGAAAGATACATACATTGTTTATGAAGGCTCCATAATATAATAAATATCTGATTGAGAAAATGAAGAATAAAATCTAAAACAAAATATATTCATCATGGTAGAATAAGAATAGGTACAAACCAATTATTTATCTTAATATAATTCTGATTCTCATTCAAATTATTAAAATAATTAATTGTCTATATACTTCCAAATGCTTGAAGGAAATATATGACTCTTTATTCATGAAACAAAAATAATTAAAGAATATTCACAATGTTAATTTTTGGGAAAGATATGCCTTACATAAACAATATTAAGAGTTAATTGAAAAATTTTACTCCTATACCACAAAATATGAAGATCATGAAAATATGGTTAAATCATTACAAGATGAAGTATAATCTTATAAAAGTACTTATATCTTTGTCAAAAAAGTTGGAAATATTTTAAATTTAATTATTGGTAATAATTTCACTAGAATGAAATTATTTGGTATAGCTTATAAGGGTGAAATATCTATACTATATAAGATTTGTTTTGTTCCCAACTCAAAAATTGTTACATATTATTTTTTTTTGAACAGAAGGACATATATCAAAAAACTGATATTTAAGAAATACTAAAAGAAGTTTAATTTAATAGTTTTTTATTTAAAATAGATTATCTGAATCTAATGATATTTTTTATGGAAAAAAATGTAGATATAGATTCATAGATCTCTACAACCTAATAATAATGGACCTATGATAATATGTTTACCAAAACAATATATTAATTAAAATGCCTTTGCAAAAAATATGTCACAGAAAAATAAAATACATATGTTGTATGTACAGTGGATTATCTTGGAATATGATTTGAAATTCATCAATAAATTTTACATAGAATCAAATAAATTGTTGTATAGTCACTTTTGGTGATAATTCCAAAGAACATTCAATTGGACTTGGAACTGTTGGAGATCAAAAAATAGTCTCAATCATAAAGTACTATATGTACCAGAGATGAAGAATAACCGGATAAGTATATATCAACTCTATGATGCCATATTTTGTTTTTATTTTTTATACAATTATTTCTATGTATTTAATGATATAATACTTATGTTTAGAGAACATAGAACTGATAATGATTATACTTTTGGATTAAATTCCTTTTGTAAAAATAAATTGAATTATTTAACTACTCAGATAAATGAGTCTTGGTTATGGAATAAGAGTCTTGGTCACTGTAATATTTATGCTTTACATAAATTATCTAGGTAACAGTTACATTCTATCATACATAATCTTATGTTTCATAGTGACAGATATCTTGGTGCATTAAAAATTAGAATGAGACACAAATATTATTTCAAATAGATTAATAAAATGATACATAAATAACTATAAAACATATCCACATGAATCTATTTTGACAATAAATAGTTGAAATTCTTGATGGATCATTTTATTTACTTTTTTAATTGATGATTAGTATTGATTTACATAGATTTATTTGTTAAAATTAAAAAGTGAAGATTTTAATATTTTTTATTTTTTCAAAAAAATTGGTCAAAATGAAAAAGTATTTCAGATAATCATATTAAGAAGTGATCATTGTGACGAATTTGAGAATCATGAATTAAATTCTTTAAGTTCAACTCTCGGTTTTAAACACACCTATTTTAAAACTAGAAAACCTCAAAAAATGGAATTATTAGAAGAAGAAATATAACTATTCATGAAAGGGGTAGGACTATGCTGAATGAATATAATATACCTACCAACATATTGGTAGAAGTTTTATGCATTGCCTATTAAATAATAAATAGTTTTTTATTTCGGACTATATATAAAAATAAACCTTATGAAATTTGGAATCATAGAAATCCTAAGGTAAATTAATTTAATGTTTTTGGATATAATGTGTATATAATGAACACCAAGTATAATCTTGGTATGTTCGATCCAAACTCTGTTGAAAGAATATTTTTAGATTATCCTACTACCTCTAAAGTATATAGAGTGTCTAATATGGAATCAAGGATTGTTGAATAATGAGTAAATGTGAGGTTTGATGAAACCAACCCTTCTATTAAAAAAAAATATCAAACTGAAGAAGCTACTGACTCTTCTGAAAATATGATACTTGAAAGTCAAAAAAATGATTTTGAAATAAAAAAAATGAAATTCATTGCAGTTTAGAACTACATGATACTAATGAAAGTAAAAGTGTTTTACCTATACTGTCTAGAACCGTAAATAATCATCCTTTAGAAACTGTAATAGGATACATGGATATAAGAATAAGAACTAGATGAAATAAAGGAAACATAGCTGAATTCTCCTACTTTCTATATCAACAAGAACCCAAATCTTTTGAAGAAGCATTAAAAATAATATTTTGATGCTATAAATGAATGATGAGCTATAAATTTTAACAAAGGAATGATATTTGGGAATTTGTTGAAAGACCATCAAAATATTCAGTTATAGGAACTAAGTGGGTCTTCAAAAGTAAACAAGATGTTCAAGGTATTTTAAATAGAATCAAATCAAGATTAGTTGCTAAATGATATAATCAATATGAAGTTATATATAATGATGAAAATTTTTCCCCTGTATATAGATAAGAATAAATTATAATTCTTTTAGCTTACACATCTCATATGAAATTTATATTATATTGGATGAATGTTAAATCTAGATTTTTAATTGTCTATTTAATGGATGAAAATTACATTAAACAATCTCTTGTTCTTTAAAATTCTCCAAAACAAGAATACATTTTTGAAAATTCTAATTCTCATTAGGGAGTTATACAAGAACATAGAGTAGAGATTGACTGATTATGATATTTTCATTTCAAAAATGGATTTACTGTTGGATTGGAAGATTCAACATTTTTATGAAAAATCATATGTTCAAATACATTATTAGTTCAAATCTATAATGATGAATTTATATTTGGTTTTTACAATAAGAAACATTATAATTATTTTTAAAAACTTATGAAAAAATAATTATAAATGTGTATGATGTGATATTGGATCTTCTTTTAAGGACTTCAAATTTATCAAAATGACTATTGAAATATTTTAAACAAAATTAAATATATTAATAATTTTTATAAAATGTTTGGTCTTGAGAATATAAAGACATATATAACTCCCATGTGTACCTATATCAAAACATTATTTGGATTAAACTGGAAAACCAGTTGACAACAAGTTATATAGAGGAATGGTCGATAGTTTGTTATATGTTACTTCTATCAGACCTGATATTATATTTTTATTATGTTCTATTCTATATTTCAAAAAGATCTTATAGAATCTCATCTTATTGTTGTCATAATAATTTTTAAATATTTAATGGGAATGTTTTTTCAATATTACCTTTATCGAAAAACATCTAATTTTATTTTTATATCATATTCTGATGTTGATTTCGGAGTTTGTAGATTATACAAAAAACTACATCAGCAAAATCTAACTTTTTTGGAAAATATTTAGTATCATGGTCATTTATGAAACAACACTTAGATTCCCTATTAACAGCCGAGGTAGAATATATATATGTAGGTAGTTTTCTTTGCACATGTATTGTTAAAGGAAAACACACTAATGGAAGTTGGATTAAATTTTACTTGTACACCTATTTTTTGTGATCGTACAAGTGATACAAATAATTAAAAACATCCATTATGTCATTCAAGAACTATTCATATTGATATGAGACAACATTTTCTATGATATCATGTTCTTAAGAAGTATATGCCTTTAGAATTTTAAATACTGAATATAATCTATCATATATTATTACTAATCAACATCCCACTGTATGTTTTGTTTTTATTAAGGGGGAGTTAGGTATATTTAATTTTTAAATAAATTGTAATATTTTTAATATTTTTAATTTTAAAATATTATTATATTTTATATTTATTTATATTAATTATTTATATATTTTAGATTATTTATGTTTAATTTATTTACAAATTACATTAAATATTATTTGTTTTAATAATTTTTTTCTATTTCATTTCACACAATATAATTTGGTTAATTTATTTTTTCTTAAATTTACTCGAACTATGTGTTTTCAAAATATTCATAATTATCTAATGTAATGAAATGTGAAACAAGGAACTGTCAAAAATCTTTCAAATACATAATACTTTTTTTCTAAAATGATTTTCGAATGCTGAACCACTCTTCTACCTTAATTTACCTATGTTTTCATTAACAACCCTAGAACCCAAATAACTACGATATTTTATTCCATATAAATGAAGAAAACTAATAGAACAAATTAAGGTGATTCCATATACCCGAATTGTCATTGAGATTACGGATGAAATATCCTGCAATGAAATGTAGTTGATTTTGATTGGATCTATTAGAAAAATTTACACATCAAGAAATCACTAGCTTTTCAAGGATAAGAATTTGTGTTCAATGAGGGAAATTCAGAGATCCATTACGAGGTAGAACGAAAATATTTCTATAATACTGCTTAGTTTAGTTTTAGGATTCTGGCGATACAATTATCTCTAGAATAGATGATAAGGTAATTTTGGTTTCTTCAACTAAAATTTCTAAAAAATTTAACTTTTCTTATGAGGGGGACATTCATTATTACCTACTATTTATCAGAGATATGGACTTAATGTTATAAAACATTATGAATTTTCTGTTTTCTTCAACAAATATTTGGAAAATGTATTTCAAGGATAATTGGGCAGAATTGAAAATCATAGTTATGTTTATTCCAACATGAATAGTTCCAAGGATGGATGAGATAGAGAAAATTTTATATCTAGAAATGTATATCCTTTTTCTTATTATTGGGTGAAATAATTTGTAATTTTCCATGTTATATGTTCAATTATTAGTTCTACTACTATCAATAAGAATCAATACTGTATTTTTATCCTAATGGAAACATAATTTCTCAAATTTTGTTTATGAAATGAATGATTCATTTTATAAATTCTCTATTAAAATTTCAACACATCAATGTACTCAATGATGTAACCTTGATGAAGATATATTTTTACTATAGTATGGTAAAATTAGGACTATTTCTAGTTGGTTCAGATGAAAAAAAAAGATCGGTATCATTTTCTCAAGTGGAGAAAAGTAAAACTAGAAAAAAATGAATTGGTGAAACCTGAGGTGAATGAAATTCAAAACTAAGCCAAATATAATCGATATTTTTTTATGAATATGATGAAGAAGAGGATATTCATGTAAAATTGGTTGAAAAATAATAGAAAATAGTACATCAACCTACTGACAAACTAGTTTTTGGTTCAAGTGATGATACTAGGTTAGTACATTTGGAAGAAACCTTTCTTGGGGAAAATCCATAGGTTGAAATACAGATAAGAGATATGCATAATGTTATTTTTCATGTTTTATATGTAGAAGAGCCAACAATTCATGAAAAGAATCATTTTATCAGATCTAAAAATATTACTACTGAAATTGTTGAGAATTCATTTTTCTGAGGTTTTTGATTATGTAGACGAAAGATATCAATCTGCAACTGATGAAAAAATAGAATTTTTTTTATTATCTCTTGTTCATGTGAAAAATAAATTGAAAATAAAGTTGAGAATTCTGTAGAAAAGACTGCTTCATGATGTTTTTCAATTGTGGAAGTTGGTCAATCAAAACATCTAGAGAATGGGACATCTAATTACATATATAATTTGGTTTATGAGATTTTAATTATGATTAATAAGTATTTGGAAAAGAATTTGAATCTTCATCAAGAGATGGAAGCTGAAAGAAAAATGTTTTAGGATCCTAAACAAAATTTTCTTTCCAATAAAGAATTTGAAGCATTCAAGAGAGATATTCTTGATGAATTTGGAAAGATGATGTATAAAGATTCCTCTATGTCAGAATTTTCAAATCTAAATTGGTATTTCGGGAGTCATTTTGAATCTATCAAGAGTAGTTTTGGTAAGACAAATACATATACCGCTACTTATGCTACAATTCCATATCTGATTCAATTGTTTCATAAAATCACATTGGTCATGGTAGATATGAATGATCATATTCAAAATATCTAGTATAATAGTGCTCCACTATCAGTTCTGTTGGAAAATTCAAACTTTATTGTTGAAAAACTGACTCTGAATGAACTATGTATTATATTTCTGCTAAAAAAATTGAAAAAATGGACTAGTTTATGCATAAATAAATATGATTTCATGAATTTTTGAAGGTCAATCTTGTTGAGAATTTTCAAATCTTTCAGGATTCCAAATTTTTGATTATGCAGTTGGGAGATAATTTAATTGGAAAGATGTGGTTACATATGAAATAGTTGAAATATTTGTTTTAATCTACTTGAAATCATTAGAACCTTAATCTATCCATCTCATAAATAATGTTTTTTACCCAAACCATTTTATTTAACTAAAAATGTTTCCAAATGTTATTGATTATTGAACCAATACAATTTTTTATCAATAACATTTTCCTATTTTTTTGTTTATATTATTTCATATTCTTTTATTTTTATGGATAAATCAAAAAATATAATATTATTTATTTAAACATATTATTATTACATTGACATACAGATCTATGAAAAATTAAACATGTTTTAATCAGTTCTAATAATTTATTATGATCTCACAAAAGGGCAATAAAATTTGATAAATTTTTTTTTATTGTATCGAAATAATTTTTTCAAATAAAATTTCGAATTATTTTCTTTTAATTAATTCCTAACTACTATATTATTTTCATAATTTTATGTCTGTGTTGGTCATCAAAATGGGGGATATTTTTGGGCCTGTATTGCCTCAACAATGCTCTAAAAACCATATTTATTTTGGTGCTCACAAATACCCTTTTTTGTTTTACTAATAAAATTACGTTACGTTTATTTTAGAAAAGTATTTTTATTCCTATAACATATTTTGTGATTATATTCACGCATATTATTCACATGGAATAATCGTAAAAGTGTTTTAAAAGATCTTTAGCGTGTTCTGGAATCATTATTCATACTGTACTTCGAAGCATGTATCATAAAGAGGAAAACCAACATTTCTATTAAAACATATGTTGAAGAATAATCAAATATGAATAACCAGCCCTACAATGACAAAAATGGTTGGATAAAGAACTTCACTTTTGGATGAAACCTTACATTTGATAATGAGTGAATGTTTAGTTAAAGAACCCTACATATGAATGAAATATTACATTTGAGAAGAAAAAATATGTATCATCAACCTTACTTTTTTGATCAACCATACATTTTCAACTGTAGATTTGGAGAATGAACTCTACGTATTTGAACCCTAGGTTTGATACTATGTAATTTTGTGAAGGAACCATACATTTGACTTCCCATCACCAGATATTTTAATTTATGATTTTATCTGTAATTTTTGGAATAGTATTTGAGGAATATCCGGACAATTTTTTGCTCATATTTCAACGATTCATATCTCATTATGATTGATTAAAAGAATAGATTATGTTGATAAATTATTTCATATTCTTAAGGGATGATAAGACTACTCTAATTTTTCATAGGAATTTAATTTCATGTGATTTATTAGGCAATTTTCATGGTTCTTAAATTAAAAGGGCAGATCTCTGTTTTATCTAATCTATTGGTGGATTTATTTTATATATATTTTTTATGATTCCAATAAGGTAAAAAATATAGATATATATTTATCCATGAATTGAGACACAAATTTTTCGATAATTACTAAATTCTTATGAAGATCATTTATAGATCTACTACAACAATAGCCCAAAATTTGTTTTCTACAATAGAGGCTATATTAGATATATACATGTTATAAATCTAGTATTTGTTATACTTCAGTTGCTACTATTTTTTTGAAATTTTATTTAAAATATCTATTGAAACAGGATCACATCAAAAATTATCTATCATTAGGAAACTATTTTCAAAAGAAAAAGATCCATTAATCATCAGTTTTTATTTCCACTTTGATATTCTACAGGAACAATTTTTGATATATTTTTATTAGTAATTTCAACTACTCAAACAAAGTTTTGGTGGAGTATCAACTTATCAGTTTAAGCTGTGGTTTATTATTTCTTTGTTAATGAACCATAATGATATGTTTTTATCCTTATTTGTAAAAGTTTCATCTTCCTACACTCAATTGTGGATTGGTATAATGATATGGGGAACTAACAAGTAAAATTCACAATACTCATAGAGAATCTAATTAATGGAGTGTATTAAGGGATATTTATGCTCCAAACCAATATAAATAGTTATGTTCTTTATTTCCATTTTACCCTCTAATCATAATTTCATACATAAGATAATCACTTTTTACACGCATAATCATCATTCGAAATAAAAATGTAGTATTGTGAAATATTTGGAAAAGTTTGAAAAGATGTAAATTATCCCCATTTTTTTATATTTGAATATTACAACCTAATAGAAATTGTTTTAGGTGATGGAAAATGACAAGATTCATCAGTGTTTATTTCCCCCAACACCTACTTCTCCTTGAAAAGGAATAACAAATTAGAAGACTCCTTTAGCATATATCTTAATAGAAATGAATGTGGTGAACTCATGTTACTATGAAATGGATTATATAGATCAAATGGGTGAATAAAGGTTGAATACAAAGAGAAAATAAAATATATTTTTTTCGTCGAAATGTAAAAGAGTACAACCCATGGAAAACAAATGAAAGATGTTCCAAATCCATATTACAAAATCCCATGAGAAGCATAAGAAGACCAGTGGACATAAAATTTCTAGAATTCTATTTATCAGATAATAGTTATTAGAAAATAAATAATTAATATTAAAGAATATATTTATAATAATGAAAAAATTTAATTTCATTAGTAATCAAAGAAAGAAATTATTTTCAAACTATTTTGGTGGAAAAAGATCAGTTCTAGGATAATTAATAAGTTGTGAAAAAATAATGTGGGAATAACCAATGAAAAAAAATATATCAAACTAAAAAAATAGAAATAAATTGAGTTGTATGTTTTCATTTGGGAAAACATCCAATTTTGCGGATTAAAAGCCCTTGGAAAAAATCTAAACAATATTATATAAATCAGAGAGTAAATAATGTATGTAATAAGTAAACATGAATAAAAATTATTTCATAGAAAAAAAATGTGTGATATAACACATTAAATATTCCGCTTTTCCTCTCTAGTAATAATCTCATGATAAGATTCCACCCTTCATCGATCAAAACTATACAATAGAAATCATTGTAGCACCTGAAATAAGTCACTACACAACTAAATTTGTGATACTCTTTTTTGTACAATGTTCAAAAAATAGATTCTACCCATATATATTCATGAAATGGAGTTCTTCCATATTTTAATTTTTAGATATTACCTATGTTGGTTCTTTTATACTTGTGTGGTGGCCTATACAAACTATCATGCATTAGATTGAGGATACAATATAATAAGGATAAAACATATCACCATTTTTTAAAGTATAAATTTCCAAATTCGTAGGTTTTGATTCAAATTTAAACAATATAATTGAATTCCATAAAACCTAAGATAAAACTCAACAATATTCCCATTCAACCCATCAAATAAATATATCAAATCCAAGAGACATATTTGAAAATAAAAACAATTGGTATCTCGCTAACAATCAACCTCTGCAAAAAATGTTACATCGCAATTTTCAGCTATCACATTAACATGATATCTCCCTCTTAAAAATTAATCCAAAAGAGGAATCCTTAAATATATTGTTTCCTACATTTAACTTTTGGAAAAGACACAAATATACACTTGGTTCACTTATAATAGTGGTTTCCTCATAAACAAGAGTACCTCCAAAAAATAATTTATCTATCTTCTCATCATATTTCAATTAGTATGTAACTCTCAGAAAATTAACTCAATAATTTATTTTAATTACTTATTCTATAGTGGAACTCACTTAAGAAAACTAATTAGGATTATGAACTAAAATACATTACTATAATTTCATTACCTTCTAAATATTATTCTCCCTGTTATATGTTCTTAAACTCAAGAACAATAATCATCTACACCAAAAGTCTGTTGAAGTCCTTTTTTCACCATTATTTTTACATTACCAAACACCTTTAAATATATATTATAAATTGGGTGAGCCATTATTCATTATTCATACAAGACTGACCCTATAGAAAATTTACCTCGTTAATTTCTAAACCAACTCATTAATCCATTGTTAAAAAGAGTACAAGTAGATAAAATGTTATGGAATATACCCAAAACATGTCACACAACATTCCTCATCATTATATAGTAAGCATTTATAGTGATAAAAATATAACCAAAACAAATTAAAAAAGTATAATATCTATTTCACATATTTATTTTAAAATATTATACTTCTTCATATGATGAAAATAATTCCCCATTTGGTGTAATATGGTATAGAGCTACTGATTCAGCCTCCTATTAATTTTATAGAGAGGACATGTGACAATCATTTTCTACTAAATGTATATTTAAAAACCCCTATATTATAGTAATGTTTGAATATATTGAATCATTAACATGATAATTATTTTATTTTTTTGATAATATTCAATGTATAGTTGTCTCTCTTCAAAGGACTCTCCTTATCACAATATACGAACATGAACTTTTTTCTTTTCATCAATTATCCTTTTTGATTACTGTGTTCATCTATCACAGCTATATTAACACCATTACTTTATGAATACCAATAATAATCCTTTTTCGGTCTGTTAGATTATCAAAAATGAAATCACATCATCTAAATTGAGTGTTTATTTCTATAAAATCAGTTTTTTGTTGACATTATCAAATGATCCTATTAATGAACCCAAAAGAAGAAAATATTTATCTTCTTCTGTCATTATAACCAGTAATGTGTTAACATTTTCATTGATCATGACCACCATAAAATAAATACAAATCATGTATTTTTAACTCATTTATAAGATTACCTAAATATTCGTTATCATCACAAATGATACAATGAATTTTTTAGATATTATTTCTTTAGTGATTTTGAATTATACATTCTTTCAATATTTTTATGAATCTCCTCTGTATTTTTCCTATTCATCTCCTCTACTAATGTATGGTCACCCAAATACATCTGGTTTGTGATTTCTCCAAATTTCTCATATCTTTCCATTCACCAACACTCATTGTATCTAGTTTCTTTTATTTTTATCCACTTACATCATTTTCTTCTTATGAACCAAACTATTTTTTACACATTACTTCAATTGAGTAAAAGCTTTTTACGCATTTAATAGTACAATGTGTGAATAAGTCACATGGATTGAATACAAATATCCAATAATAGTGAAATATGTATAAATAAGTCTAATATTAGTTGTTGGAGAGAAAAAAAATCAGTTTCATGGTAATTATTTGGATATGAAAAAAATATATTGAGAATCACCATTTAAAATAATCTGAAAAACCAAATTGAATGAAATAAATTATGATTTATATTTTAACGTAGAAAATGTTATAATAAAAAGTTTTAAAAACCTGTGGGTGTACTCTAAAATATCCACTTTGAATCAATGAATAAAAAATTGATGCACAACATAAAAAAATATAATTAGAAAATAGAATGAAATTTTTGAAAAAAATACACCCCAATACTCCTCCTTATACTCTTTGGTAAAATTATCATTATAATATATCACCATTGTTTTATTAAAACAGAACACAGAACATCATTTCCTCACCTAAATTATGTTTTTTTGAAATCCAATATGTGTTTATCGCAAATACCACATTCTCAAAAACCATTATCTCCCATATATCTACACAACATGCATTTCTCTAGTATCTCAACATTTACATAAATCCCAAATTAGTTATTTTAAAGGAATCTAAAGGCCTCCATAATCAAACATACATTGGGATTTAAATTCAAAAAAACATGAATATAACTTATCACCATTTTTTATTTTCAAGGTACTAAATTCATAGGACTCCTTTAAAATTTATATCATAATCTTTTAATTTGAATACCCTAGGATGAAACTCACCATTTTCATTCTAGAAAATCTATAACCATGCCATTTTTTGGTTAGGTATACTAAAATTAATGCCCAAAAATAATGTTAGACCAAAATTTGGGGACCTAATGGACTAAGTCTATATCCCATTGTTCATAAAATCCTTCCCACAAAACACATATAATATACATTACCTACATAAAGGGGCCAAAAATATTTTTTCATATACATAATGGTGAAATAGGAGTGTTCGTTTCTACATAAGGGTAGTTACCTATATGCATCAAGATGAGAAAAAAAGTTATGAAGTTGTGTAAATATAACCTATGACTTGCCATAGTTATGTACAAGTAATGTGGGAAGTACACAAGAAATGTATTGGTGGATTTAGAAATATATTACCATGATGAAATTAATAAGGAAATAATGTATTTTTTTCATGGTAACATAGGATTTCAAAAACGATTTAATGCACATATATGGTTTCCAAAAAATGAGTAAAGGTAATAATGATATTCTGAATGTAGTTTATTGGTAACATGCAATGAGTCATGTCTTATAAAGGTGATGAGGTGATGTGTAATTTTATATTGATATTTTAACTACATATGTATGTATTTAAATGAACCATGTTAATCTAACAAAAAATTGTCATGAAAAATAAACATGAGTTAAGATGCTATCATCGATTGGCTTTGAATGTGCATTTGATCCAGGCTTGTTCATGTGTTTGATCACATGTAGTAGATCATTATTTATTCATTTGGGGAATTACTAATGTGTTCATATGGTAGATCCAGTTTATGAAATGTGGTTTATCTATTTCTATAGTTGATCTAATGAGAGATGAACTAATTTCAAGAATTTTTATATTCCAATGTAATGAAATCATACAATTCTTTGTATAATGTTCTCAAATGAAAAATAAATTTCACCACGATGTTGATTATGTAGGAAGGTTTTTGTAGATATCATTCTAAAAAATATGTTTATCTACTAATTTTATACCCGTGAGATTATTTTTGGAAGAAAAAATAATGACATCACCATACCACATTGATTTTTCTATGGTTGTTTTTGTGACTATTTTGGAAATTCGATCCACCTGTGAGAACTAATGATCTAAATGATATATTATGTTATCCTATGGTTTTAAATTCAATGATATAAATTTGGATGGGGTTTTTATGTATTTATATTTAACTTGAGTTGAGGATATAATAGAGAGGGTATTATTCAAATACTATGAGGAATAAATTATTTATTCCATAGGGAATTCAATAATTCATTTAAATAAACAAATAACTAATCAAAATGGATATTTGATAAATCAATAAAAATTAAATCCAACCATGATATTTTTCATATTAAATTTGAAATAATATTCTACAATAAATTATAACAATATTTACCATGTGATTATAAATATATCTTTATATATGTTCTAACAAACATGTTATTTAGTATATATAAATCTAATATACAATATTTTAGTGATTTTTGTGAGAACCACACATCAAATTATTTATGGTTGAGGAGGAGTTTAAATGATGAAATATTTTTTTATTGTGAACCCAAGTATTATTGGAAAAAAAGAACACTATCACTCAATATCTAGAAGTAATTTAAATTCTAGAAGCATTATTGTAAGAATATATTAAATATGATTAATAATAAGTACATATGCATGATTATTGATTTATTACGGTGATGTAAATAAATATATTTCACAAGAGTCCTAGAAGAATCTAGGAGGTTAAAAAATGTGGTCAGTGATTGGATTATATTTTAATAACAATCTTTTGACTAGGGTTTATAACTACTTAATGGAGGATACTTATTGGGGTTTCTAACCAATCATTGATGAATTGAAATTTTCTTCTCTAACTAGTTTTTGAATAATGGTAACTATTATGTATATCCATTTATGTGTAATATAAATATAAATGAGTATGTTTTTATCCGTGTAAATATCATGTGTATTTATCTTAATTATTATAATTGAAAATGATTTGAGTATATGAGATTTCATTTCGAATATCGTGAACTTTAAATTACTCAAGCAGTTGAATTTAGAATAATCACATCTTTTAAATTTAAAATAATGATTCACCACCACCCCCTATTATTTGTCATATGACCAAGGGAATATCATACAAAAAAATTCCATTTGACTTATAAGAAATATTGGAAAAGGAAAATTGTGGGATTATTGCTTGTGGTGGGAAATGACAAAATAGACAACTATAGATGATTTTTTTAAGGAACCATAGGATTTGACATCGAAGAGGGAGACCTTTCACATTATAAATTTGAATGATTTTTTGATCAGATTCAACATATGAACATATAAATATTAATATTTCTTGAATATTAATATTAAAAAAAAAATCAAATGATTTTTTAATATGGTTTTATCAAACATAAAACCACCCCATACACTATCCAAATAATTTCAGTAATGAATAATTTTATATGGTAGAGAATATATATATATTATCAAGTATTGAATAGTTTAGAGGGTCTATACAAATACCATTTTTTAGTAATAGAAGAGATAACGAATGAGTTGTATAAATAGGAATACTTCACAATGGTGGATTTTCAATTAGGATTCAACTAGGTATTGATTAAAGAGTTATATATTAAAAAGGATTAATTCAAAACCAATGAAAGGAATTATTAATACCTTTTATGATTTTAATATTGATCAAGGAACCTATAAATTTCATTATTATTATGAATATTGTATTTTATAATTTGTAATGCAATAGTGGTTTTCTTTTATTTATTGATATAGTGGTGTAAAATATTGGGGTGAATGAACTCCTATAGAAGGTGTGAATATCTATATATATGATTATGTAAAATTATATATTTTCAAAAAAAGAATATATCTTTTTCTAGAAGGATGTCTATAAAATATTTAGGGCATATAATTTATCGGGAAAAGGTTTTGATGGTTCCCAACTAACAAGAGGTGGTTTAATTATGGAATTATATGGGAATGTGATGGAAGTAATTTAATTTTAGGTATAATTGGATACATTATAAATTATCAAGGATTATAAAAATACTCAAAGTATAATCAGGGCCTTAATTAAGATGGTGTGGTATAATGAGTCACATTGAATTCAAATATAATTTGAAAAACTAAAGAATAAAATGACTGATAAAACATTTTTATGCATGGAATATTTTTCAAGGGTATATTTATTGTTTTGTGATGCCTATGGTTTAGGAGATTGAGATGTGTAGATGTTGGAAGGTAGGAATATTACCTATTTTTGTTTGGTGTTATCTAAAACAAAATTGGAAACATTAGTATATGAAATGGATTTTACGGAATTAGTGATCTAAATATATCCTTAAAATCAATATTTGATGGGATGTAATTTTGAGGAATACAAATATCATTATATTCATATTCATTTTCTTATTGAAATGGTAGTTTCAATCGTTCATCATTTCTGGAAGGCTATGTTTCTACGATATGATTTTATAGTGTTTTACAATAATAGAAAATTGAATATTTTCATTGATGATCTAATGAGGGTGGAACATGGAGGAGATTATTTCTACATAGACATTTTAGAACATAGTTGGGAGGATATTGATGTGGTGAAATAGGCGTTCAAGTATGATGTTATACTAAAAGAAGTTATATAAGTATTAAAATGTGGTTACACTAAAAATGAAGGATATTATTTCAAAAATGGATTGTTGTTCAATAATAAGAGATTAGTAGTCAAAAAGGATCAAATTTAATTAAAAATATATTAACCCATTTGATAAATTGGTGTACCGTAATCCTTGAATAATGTTGGGCTAACTATGGGTGGACCATACTACACACATGTTTGCAACAATAACTAGGTACTGTAGAAATGTTAACTGACTATAGTAGAGCTCAGTGGCAATAGAAATAGGTCACTAAAGTAGTGAAAACATGTTAAATATTCAAATATCATAGATTATTCTTTTATGATCATTTTATTTTAGCTCCATGTATTTAAATACTCTAGTTATTATAGCACAATGGAATTATTATGTGATTAGTATGGTTATTTCATTTTTTATTTATGAGCTCATTTTAATCTAGGGTATTATTAATAGAGAGTAGCATGTAATTTTAGTTCTAATTTATTTTAAGTGATTATACCACTTTGTGGTAGTATGGATTTATTCACAAAACATGGTAATTGTTTGGCCTCATATTCTTATAATTCATTTTCATTTTATATTTTCTCCATTTTACTATCTTTCCTCATATTGTTAAATATTTCATCGCAAACATTTTGACAAGAACAATTATCAGTGGTTCAGTTCAAAATTTAAATTTTGTATTTTTAAAATTGAACAATCGATTGTGAATAAGGGAAGGTGATTATCAATCACTTCAATGAAACTAAATTTCGTTACTATAGGTCATAGATCAAAGACTTTAATTGTCAATAAATGATTCACTTTCCAAATCTAGGTGATAAACAACTGGTGATGGAGAAGAAAGAGTGGGAGATAACATATCTATATTTTTTTGGAGTACTGAACATAAAAATCTGAAACTATTATCATAGAACTGATTTTTACTTCACTATATTGACATAAGATACGAGAAATTTCATCAAAAAGGATGGAATCATTTAGTTGTCTTGGTAAACAATATGTATACATGATTCCCCCTATACATTTGAAAACAATAATTTTATAATAATATTTTTCAAAAAAATTATTATTACCTTTATCATATCCATTCATAACATTCTTAGTACACTTACTAGATTCCTGGTAATGGAAAATAATTAAGGGTTACGTGAAATGCTTGGTAAGAGTTAAGTATAAAAGAAGTATTCATGATTAAATAAGAATTATAAAAATTGAATGGTAAATGACTTTAGATATATTACATTTCATAAATAACTTTATTATCATGATTAGATATGGAATAATAAATACGGGATGGAAAATATATAAAAACATGTCATTTAATCAATAAACGATCTCAAAATGCATCCATGGATAATATCATTGTGAAAATATAATCGATAATAATAAATGGATTATTAATGAATGGAATTTTTAATTATTGTGTGCCAGGTTATCACGCATCATGATTCCTCCACTATAAATAAATTTCACAATATTTGATTAATAATTTATGTAGCTACCAAATTGATGTTAGCATGATGATTGACAATATAAGACTATCTCTACAATGATGAGATATATAATAGATGGACACACCTATTATTGTATGTCTAAAGCATTCATTGTATATTTAATTATTGGTTTTATTAAATATTCAATATGACTTATCACCAACAATCTCTATTGAGTTCAGAAGATCGATTTATCAATATTTTGACAATGCAATCAAATAAATTTCATAATAAAACACTATATTTGAAAAATTTACATAATATAGGAAATAATAATATCCATGATATTAATAATATTTATATTTACATTAAATGATATTTAAAATGATTAAAATAAAGTTAATCATTCATGGAAATTTAATATCTACATAAATTAATTAATTAAAAAGATTCCAATACATTCCATGGTAAAAAATATTATAAAAACCCATAAAGAAATAATTTTGGTATCAATATAATATACCAGTAGTGGTATATATGTAAGTTATTATGTTTTGTAATTTATGAATAGAAATTCAATACAAATATTTATAAAAACCTTCTTGAGGAATATAATATATTCACTTTGAAAATATTTTTAAAATAAAAAGTTCATAAAAAAATTGTGAAAAAAATTATTTGAAAATACACATTGAAACATATAATGTAAATATTTAAATATTTAGTGGGAATAAAAGCAGAAAATACAATGTATTTTGAGTACATTAAAACAATTTTTTAATTGGAATTTTTGGTAAAATCCAAACATACATTTTTAAAAATATTATATGAATATTCCATTATAAAAAATTTAATAAGTAAAAATGTATAACATTATATTTATTAAATCATTACAAAAATATTAAAATCGTTTTTAGATAATATTCTTTTGAAGGGAAAATTATTACCAACCGAAGAGAGAAAAAAAAAATTTTCATGAAAAAATAACATCTCTATAACTTTTTTACAAATGATTTTGAAAATGGTATTATTATTAGAATATATCATGAAAAACATTAGTATAGGAAAATGAAATGTTTTTATTTGAAAATTATTAAATAATTTCCTTCAACATAAATTCAAGAATAAAAATTATTTAGTAGAATGATATTGTTTTAAAAACCCTTACAATGATCATCAAGTTCATGTGAGAATTATTAAATGAATCAATTATGTGTATCAAATCTAAATCCATATAAAATAAGATTAAAAACAACATAAGATAATGTAAAATCATTACACTCATATTATTATAATATGATATACAATTAAAAAGTAATATAATCCATGGAAAATATATGAAGTTATGAAATTATTTACCATATTGAAATTTATAATCCAAATACCCTTTAATAAAAATAATTAGAATTGAAACATAAACTACCATGAATTTTTAATTAATCATGATATTAAATATATAACCAATATTAATATAATGATTTCAAAAATTTATTAACGTATACAAAAACTAAACTAATATTTATAATATCATATAAAATATTTTATAAAATATTATCCCTCTTTTGTTCACAATCATTCATTATTACTGTTATTTTTTTTATAATAGTCTTCTTTTCATATATTTTTTCCATGAATGTTATAAATCATGAACATAGGATATAGTTCTGCAATATTAAAAATTTTAATATAGTTATAAATATTTTTTTAAATAAATTCAACATTATAACCTTTCTTGATAATTCGAAAAATAAATTGAATCATATAACTTTATGAAGACGGTATATCACACCATCGCATAAGGGAAGATATCATTTCTTAATTGATGAATGGGTAACAAGTGGCTGATATATTAAATTTGAATATTCAATATAAATTTATATATATCATATGTATGAATTAAATTTATCCTTTATTCCAATCCATGTAATGTGTTATTGAAAACAAATAACGTCTTATCATGAGGCGGTTGTCCACTATACACACAGAAGACATTATCATATCCCCCATAGAATGAAAAGTAAGATAGTATATGTGATTTAATGTTTCCATAAGTATAGTAATTTAATAATTATAATATATATATATTATATCCACATTTATATCAAAAATCAAGATGGTTTTGGTTTTGGTACAAAATTCCATGTTAGAGCATGGAAGAATACAAAGTGATCTATAGTCATAACAGAGGGATTAAAGTAAGGAACCTAAAATAATATGGTAGATAATTTCCTGCACACACATGAAACAAAAAATTCTATTGGGTATTCACATCTATGGAACTATATGTTAGTATACATGAGTTATATGGGGATGATAGTTCTCATAATATAAATAGTTATACAAGATCTAATGTTTATGTATGTTGGATTTTGTGAAGTTTATTTCTTTAGAAAGATTAATAATATATCCATTGTATGAGGAGGGAGAACACCAATGTGTTGTAAGTTGGGGCTAGTGAACAATGATTTTTATGTCATACACATATATTTTCCCTTGGCGATTCACAATATTATGTATCATTTATTTATTAATTAACATTTATGTAATGATTTTACATTCTAAAATGAAAATAATGTCTGATTAACATGTCTCAGATGTATAATCTCGTGGTAGAGAATGATTCAGGATCAATGATAAAATTCTTTAGGTATGAATTTGTAGGAGAGTATTATGGTTATGAGTTCAATAAATTTTATGGTAATGATGCAATCTATTGGGAGAAGAATATACCAAGTAGACTATAAGAGAATTTTGTATCTGAAATGTTGAACATGACACTAAATGAATATTCAAGGAGTATGAGTCTTCACTCAGGGTTACCCAACGTTGTCGGCGTAGAGACAGGGAACATGGTAGTATATCACATCAACAGGGGTCCATCTATAGGAATGGGAGAATTTTTGTGAGATGAGTTATAGTTATGAAGGGAGATATTAATAACTAATTTAATAGTCTGCAGTTTTTTTCATATGTATATATTAAAATATATATTCAAATGCAAGGTAATATATTTATTTAAATTAAAAATATCATTTCATTATTGGATAAACTGTTAAAAAGTTTGGTTTTATTTTTCGGAATGAAAATAAGAAGACAATCATTATAACCTACTGTGGGATATCTAATGATTTTTTCATATAAAAGTATTATAATATATCTAATGTTGATTTTTGTATTAAAAAAAATTTATGTTCCAAGAGAAATTTGATCTTAATGGTGTACTTGATTATATAACACTAATATAATTATTGTAGAAACCTCAAGTGATTTTTAGGAGATAAAAAGGTAAAGGATACATGTGTAGAGGTATTAATTATCCTTATGTTATTTGTTATCCACTAATAGTGTAGAACCATAATGTTTTGAAGAGGAAATCTAGTTGAAGGAGTCGAACAAGTGGGAGGTGGCTATTGAATATATTTCATCATTTCATGATAACAATACATATTATTTTACTCCTTTTCTAAATGGAATGATATTAATATAGAATAAATTGGTATTAAAATATAAGAATGAACATGATTGTATGATGAGGTAGAAGGAAAGGATGGTGGTGAATGATTTTTTACTGAAGGAATGTGTGTATATTACTTCAATTGTATCAGCAATAGTGAGGAAAACCCCTATTTGTGTGGTTCTTTTTACTCATTACAATATATCAAAAATTATTAATTTTTACCCTTTATCAATTTAAAAAATTTGATAATGTGTGCACCTATATTATTCCAATCTAAATGGTAGATAAAATAACATTTTAGCTAGTTCTTTTTATCCCTTTATAGAGGTCACTTTTTAGAGCCAATAATTTGTGGAATTTATCACTTCAATTTAGGTGATGATAAAGTTTATATTTCATAAACCAAATTATATCATTAAATATATTTATATTTTTTTTAATATTTATACTGATATAAATATATATTTTTTATGAAATAAGATTTATATATGACTAAATATGCATTTACACTTGAAATATAAGATATTTAGTGAAACATGGATTGTATGATAATTAAAATTTGATATTAATTTAAAATATGATAAATATTATTGATTAAATATAAATTAAAAAATTGGAAAACATAAATATAAAATAAATTATGAAACGATTTAAGATAAGTTGAAATGATGACTTCAAATTTAGGAAATGATAACTATTGATTGGAGTGTATGTTTTGGATCTATCACATATAATATCAAATCTTGATAAAAAACTTTCATATGGAGACGTTGGTGGCCCTTATTTTGCATTTGTTTGTGGGAAAATATTCTGAAAGGGCCATCAAATTTGATTTTGGTAATAATTCCTTATTTTTTGAAAATTTGATAGAACTTCCTCATCATTTTGTGGGGAATTTAAGACATTTTTCAATGGAAACTAAATTTATTCCTTGGTCCAGTATGTGTTTCAGAAAATATGTGTGTGTATGTGTGTTTGTGTGTGTGTGTCAATATTTTATGAATACGTCACCCATAAATAAATTTTTATAAATATTTATTTATCATTAAATATAGTAAATAATCATATTTCAAATTAATATTTATAAGTTAATACTAATGAAATTACATTTAACCATTCAGTTATATGTAAATATGTATAAATATTCTATGTAAATATACAATATTAAGAAAAAAATTTAAATATTATTTAAAAATAATGATATAAATGTATATAATTATTTAAATATATATTTAAATTAAAATAATATATAAATATATATATCATAAAATGCTATATAAAACATGATGTTGTGCTATTAAAGGTATTAGGCCTTAAAAAGTACGTCAGAGGTTGAATTCTATGCGTGAGAAAAGTTGAAGTGTGTGAAAAGGGATGATAATGTGTTTGGAAAGAGATGATAAAGGGGCTGGGTTCAATTAAGGTTTTTACTAATCATGTGGGGGGGGGGGGTTTGTTGTATTGATAAAGGGTGGTTGGATGACTATTAAAAGGGGCTATGTTGAATGAAAATAATTTTAAAAATATATTTGGTATTTTATCATGGCTAAAAAAAGCTCTTATGAAAGTGGCCTTTATCAGAACATTTGTTAGTACAGATTCAGGTTATGGTATTTTAAGTGTTCTCATCCTATCAGTTCTTTTTATCACTGATGAAAACCCATTTTTAGTTATAATAAAAGAAACATTTATAGTAGGGATTTTTAAATCCTAGAATTTTCATCTTGTGTAGATTTATGAAAAGTAAAATTTCCTTCATAGAGATATAGAGGAGTATCTCTATATGAAATATTCATAATGATATGCTGAGTTAGGAAAGATGAACATAGTGTTAAACCTAAAAATTAGATTATTTGGGTTTTATATGAGTCCTAGTAAGTTAAATAAGACGTTTGATCCATTCATGACCAAATTTCATAAAATTATTTGGCATGGAATAATTATTCCATTATAGGAGAGAATATTATTTTAGATACTTAGATTAATATTTGGAGAAACATAACAAACATGAAACGAAAATACTAACATCTGTTAATAGTGATTAAAGTATCCCTGAGTATCTATCATTCAAGGAATCACTGGATCAAAATCTCTAACACTATAAGATTCAAATTATTGACGAGATGCATCCAATGTTTTCTGATATTTATGAGAAAGAATATTTCCAAGTCTGATCCCCATATCATCAATGCACCATATATGATACAAACACTAAAAATAAAATATAGATAATATGAATAATGTTATTTTTGTATAAAAAAGTATTAAAGATTGTTTTTATTCAATATATAATAATCTAATTTCTGAAAATCTAGTTGAAAACCATGTATAGTTACACAACATATTTTTTAGAAAAGTTATATATTTTATTATTCCGATTTTATACTCAGCACTATCAATTAACTTGAATAGATAATTTCATTTTAGAGATTTAGTATTGGAGATTTAATATTTAAATTTCATTAACTATATAATATTCAGTATATGAAGAAATTTTATTTTATTTAATGAATAAAAATACATTTTATCTTATGTTGAAATTCATGGATATTTTTTATCGAAAATAAATATCAAAGGTTGTTATATAAAAAAATTATTTCACATTTGTATAAGAGAGGAAATTATAATGAATATATTGAAACAAAAAATGAAGACTATAAATAAAAAAAATTACAATATTTATTATAGTAAGAATGAATTATTTCATAAATTATCAATCTATAACTCCATAAAATGAAAAAAAAATTAAATAATATTCGAAAAACCATTTTGGTGAAATGATGCTATGAAGAAAATTATAGTAGTAATAACAATTCTTCAACATTTTTATATATTTTTTTATGATTTAATAAAAATAAATTTTTGTTATACATGATTATAGTAATGAAAATTATATAATATTACATCAAATATGAAAATGGAAAAATGATAATATATAATCAAGTTTCAGATGAAAAAAATTAATTGATTTCCTTTTTTTGATAAATATAAAATGGTTGTAATAAAAATGTTATTAAAAAAATATGTAAAACAAATTATATCAAAAAGATTAATGAAAATAATTATATAGAAACACTTTCTATAGTCATGAAATTAAATCATATGTAAATAATAAACAATATTTTAATGGTTTTCACTTTAGATAAATAATTTCAATGATTTTATTTAAAAGTAAAATCCCATAAAAATAGCAATGGAAGTAATGCTCGACTATTAATTTTTTGTTTGAATTTCAAAATACATAAATATATTAATTAACTATAAACATAAACTAATCTCAAGTCCCATCAACTTATCGATATAAAATATTAGTGGAATCAAATATGTAGTCACATGTGACGTTGATGTCAGATTAATAAGGTGGGATGATGTTAGTGCTGTTCACCAAAAATTTTAAGATCATGAATATAAATATATATAAACTATTATTACATAGTTTATAAAAATATTTTTTTTAATGTTTATCTATATCTAAAAAATATTAATTGTCATGTAGAAGATAATTGGTTACACATAATGTATATATACTGTTGGTAGAGAATAAATGACCTTGTATTGAATGTTTCTGTAATTCAAATGCCCAAATTGAACTTATGTTTCATCGTAAAAAGGATTATATTCACAATCGTATTGTCTTTATGATTTTTTTTTAAAAATATCCAAATGAATAAATAATAATTATTTTAATATTTGAGATAATAAATGAAACATTGATATTTTAAATAAATTACCACAAAGTCATTTTCATGAACAAATTGCATCACTAAAGTAGAGTTTGATGGTGAGTTTTACTTAATTAATGATCTCATTTGTTTAAAAAAAATATAGTTACAACATTGACAATGTTTTAGTTTTTTCATTCCTAGTAATAATCAAATAAAGAAATTCATTATTAATAACATCTAATTATGAACAAATATATTGTTTTTCTTTCAATAATGACTAGATATGAAACCATATTGAATTTTTTTAACAAAAAAGTGATATAATAATGAAAAAACATAAGCCATAATATATAATTAAAATCTATTATTTTTTAATAAATTTTATGTTTTCTGTCTAAAAATTGAAAACATAAAAACATGTCTTAAATAAATATTAGAATATATGAATAAATTGGATTATATATAATTAAAATGTGGTAAAAAATATGAAAAAATTCTGAAAATGGGTACATGTATATTGAATTGAAATCCATTATAATAAAATATGAGAAACTAATTTTGAATCAACTAAAAAATAATTACTAATATGAACAAAATATACGAACCTATATGGGAAAAAATATTCCCCTTTTTTAAAAAAATATGAACATATTGTACAAAAATAAGAACCTGTAAAACAATTTATGCACTAAAAACACCCAAATAACCATTCTGTCACCAATAAAATGACATCTATCATGCGATACACAATGGGTGTTTTGAATCCAACATAGATAAGAATTCATTATAAAATATAGCTACCAAAAAAAATTTGAAATACCCTATTGAAATTACTAAAACCAATCCAATCCTTATTATAAGAAAATAAATAATTATTTTATATTATACCTTATTTAAGATGTGTTACAACCTCAACCACATGACGATGATATGATTAATACCAGCTCATCATATTTTGATTTTAACAATAATTATAAAATATCAACTTTTTTAAAATAACATATAACACAAAAAATGACAATAGAATATGAATACATTTCATTGAAGAAAAAAACTAATGTGATATAGGAATAGAAATTAGTTTAGTAGTTTTAATTTAATATAAATAAACATGAATAAGAATTTTGAAAACATAAATAAATATTTTGATTCATGATGTACAAACTAAAGAAAAATTTAGCATGTAAGATTTATATTTTTCATTTTCATGTGTTTCTATTAATAATTAAATTGATGAGAATATATGAATAAAATAATAAGATTTATACCAACGTGGTAATTAAAATATATATTGTGGTGAAAATAAATTCATTTATTTTTTTTCACAAATGAAAATCATGATGAATATGGAATATAAATAGTGGATTCATGGGTTATGATAGTGATATATTATGAGAATATGAAATATAAATGTTAGAGTCCTGTGATATTATAGTTATATGGCAGTGGATTAAGAAATAAAATTTTTAAATTCATGGTTTATGATAGTGATATGAAATTAAATGCATTTAATGAATATAGTGTGGGTTTTTATTAAACTAACCTTGAAATGTTGGAAGGATATTCATTTCATTATGATTTAGATATAGATCAAGGATATGTTGAGGTTTTTTGAGAAATTATACCATGATGATAGCCATTTTCATGCCTTATATGACTCCAATATTTTTATCGGCTAAAGGAAATTTATAAAATAAAAATATTGGATATAAATAATCATTAATCATTGTTTTTAAAGGTTAAAACTTTTCACTTATTGAAGAGAATAATATAGAATATGATACATAATTTTTTGGTGGTGGAATAATAAGAATACATATTTTTATATAAATGAATCTCATTTGGACATAAAAATCATTTCTAGTCTCTATTAGGAGACATTTGAGTGAATAACTAAAGCATTTAAATCTCATTATGATTTAGTGGTGATTATAGAAATTATAATATTTTATAAGAATATATGTGATTTTATTCCTAATAAATTGAATAATATATAAAATCATCAGTGGAAAATGTAGATATTTTAAATTGTTAAAAAATTATTATGTTAAAATTTTACGAAACACCCAATATTATAATAGAATATGAAAATATATCATAACAATAAAAATGCATGTTGTCATAGAATTGAAATTATTTCATAGAATGATATTTTAATAAAAGAAACATGAGATAGAAAAACTAAACATAAATATATAATGTTGTTATATATTAATAAATATATAATGTAATATTTAGTTTAATGGGAGATAGTGATGGAACTAATGGAAGAGGTGAAAGAGGAGGTGATAGGTGTTGGATGAGCTGGTTATCGTTGGAGACTAGATGTGGTATTCTAATGAAACACTAAAAGATTTTAAGTATTTCTCAAATATTTTGGGTGATGAGCTTCAATAAACTATGGTCTTGTGATAATGCACCGGTTGAAAGTTGTATGAAAGCAAATGGAGGTCAAAATTGTTTAATTGATATATAAATAGTATCTATATTGGAAAATGGTTATGATAATTCGATGTGTAAGAGACTGAGACCAAGAATAATGAATGTAGATGAAGTTTAATTAGGGGTAGAATCATGGTTCTTGAAAGTGGAGAATTGAAATTATTGGGAGGGATCACGTGGTAGTGTTGTGGAAGAGTATGAATGAGGGGAGGCACAGAGAAGGAAAAAATTGGGGAGGGATTAGGGGGATAAAAAAACATGAAGACGATGAATGAGCGGAAATATAGGTTGATAGTTAAACACATGCATGGGATATTTGTGTTGAACAAATAAATGGAATTTGACGCACATCAAAAAGTATAGATATTGGATGTTTTTTTAAACAATCATTGTTAATATTTTATAAAATTAAAATTAATTTAAAATATTCTAATTATTCTAACATTATCGACCTGTTTTTTTAATTTAACAACCCAATTAATTTTAATTTTTTTAAAATATAAGTTAAATAAAATATTAAAAATATAAAATTATTAAATTAATGTTATTTATTTGATTTTTTTTAAATATTCTAGAAAATTAATTTTTATTCATTCAAAGTTATTCATTTTAAATATATTGGAATAAAAAATGTAAAATATGTAATTTTAATATTGAAAATAATTTAATTATTAGTAAAATTTAAATTCCATAAATATTTTATATATATCAGTTCATTACAAAATTAACATTTTTTTGTTGTTATATTTTAAATAATCATTAATAATTTTAGATAATGTTTAAATATTTTAATATACATAAAATTTGTATTTTATAATTAAATAAATTATAGATTCATTTTTATTATAATATTTCAATGTTATTTTATTTTAAAAATTATATTTTTATTTTATAGTATTTTATTATATTTATATTATTTTGTGAAAATATTCTCTATAGATAACATGTTTTTCTACTTCGTTCGTCAAATTTATTTCCTGACAAATTTATTTCATTTATTTTATTCAAATTTAATATATAAGAAAATATATATTTTATTGTATATGATTTTTCAAAATAATATTATCAAATTATTGAAATATGATAATATTTCTTATATTAAATTAAATAAAATATGTTTTAAGTAATTTATTCATATACATAAAATAAATATATGCATTAAAAACATACTATATTTCATCATTGTAATGCATCTACACAAATATTTTAACTTTTAGGAATATTTTCATTCATTAAAAATTTTATTTGTATTGCTAAATAATTTTTACAAAAATATAAAAAATTATTTTCTACTATTAAAAATATTTATGTAATATTTTGTAAATTATAAACATTTTAAGTAACATTTTTCATTTTAATACCATTTTATTAAATCAATATTATTATATATTAGAGTAATTATTAAACTACATATAAAACCTAATAGTATTTCTGCCCTTGCATTGGCACAACTTCATTACTACTTAATAATACTACAAATAATCCTAAAATAATATATATAATCTTAGTATATGAAATAATTATATAAAATAATATTCCAATTAAAAAAATTATATGTAATCATATAAATATTTTTTAAAATTAAGATTCAAGTTAACATACGAATTTATATATAAAAAAATAAATTTTCATTTCTTTCATGTTGACATTGAAATATAATTTTCATTGAAAAACGTTATTGAAGCATACGAATCCTAATTAATGAAACAATAAAGCGGTGGTTAATCTTTGTAATCATATCCCTAATGAAAATATATTCCTGAAAATATAATGTGATACAAATGAATAAGAAATGCATAAGAAATGAGGTAAGAAATGCATAATCATAGTTAAATTATTTGTATGATAATTCAATTCATATTCGTTATATATGATTAATGGGAAAAAGAATATTTAATGTAGTATTAAAAATGTGTAATCATATTAGTGAATAAACATAGGCAATGTAAGTATATTTTTTCTTTTTTATCCTTATATTTATGATTATATTATATAACAATATCATTCTCAACTATAATAAAATATTAAAATAAATTATTTAATCATAAACAAAAATAAATACAACATTGGTTGTGTAACCATGTTCTTATACTTATATGACCATATTATATTATTTTTTTGAGTATAAGCATAACCAAATGTATTTATTTCATTTATTATTTATTAATTACAATATATGAAAATTTTAATGTATTGTATTATTTTTATAAAATAAGCACACACATGATCATAAGAAAAGCATAAGAATATTAATAAGCACTAAAATATGTAAAATAAATATGAATTATAGAGTATATATAAGCATAAAAAGAAACATATGCATGTATAATGGCTTGTTGAAAATTGTGTATTTATTTAATTATTTATGTAACATTGTTTTTTTACATTCATAATCTAAATAAAAAATATTTATTAAAGTATATATGTCAAAATATTTGAAATTTATTTATGTTAGAGTATTTTTATAAGCCTAACTATATGTATTAGCTCAAACATATGATTAAGCGTGATAATAAAAAAATCACTATCAGATTCATAATGTTTATGTATTAAATGTAATTAGATGTATGAAAAAATGAATGAGCATTGAAAGAACGATTATAATATGATATGACATGAGAATAGAAAATCAAAATGAATATAAAGGAAAATTCATGCACAAAAAACAGGCTGAATAGAGATCTTGAACAAATAAATATCACAAATAACTATTATATAACAATTCATGATGATATTGAAGAAATATTAACCATAAGTAAATTCTACAAAATATATGAATACATGAATAGAAATCACTGGATTTTCCAAAATAGATATTTATAGAAGTCATACTTCGAAGGAAAAATCATAGCCCATTTTTTTAGAAAATCATTATCATTGTAATTGAAATAGAGAAAAAGAGATACTAAAAATTACTATATTGTAATGATGAAAAATCCAAATGAATAATTTTATTTCATGTTTAGTGGCATATTGATTATTAAAATATTGAAATAAATTCTTCTAAAATAAAGAAGATATTAAGAGATGAAATAGTATTCTATATTGTAATTTAATTCATACAAGACATGATTCCATACTATAATTTAATTTAAAATTCTTAATTAGCCAAAATCTATTTTCAGAAGGGATTATATCTTTAATCCATTATTTATAATTCTTAAATATATCATATAATACTAGATTCTAAAAATATTTTTTTAATTAAAAACATAAAAAATAAAAATCTTTTTGATAATGAGGAATGAAATGAATTCTTTAAGTAATATATTAGAATCAACATTTATATTAATATTAATATTTTTTTTGAAAAGTTATGTTGATTAAAAATTTAAAAGAAGAGCGCATTGAAAGTTTTATTACACATGGAATAATAACTAAATGATTTTGATTTCACTAAATGGAAAAGTATATTTTTTATAACTAATTATAGACTCATTAATTCCATTTTTAGTTTCCCAATTTTAGAATATTTTATCAGGCCTTATCACAATAATTTTGAGTGTGTTTACATTTTGTTCATAGATTATTCAAAAAAAATTATTCATGTTTAATGTTTCATTATCTACAAAAATTCATTTTATAATATTTCTCAATATTAGCTTTAAATTTATATACAAAAACACAAAAATACCTAGATGTATTAAACAATATCAAATCCAACTGTTTTTAAAAATAAACACATATCAACATGTTCATATAATGATGAAAATATTGAGAGAGAGTATCCCATGGTGGGTTGGTAATTTAATATATATGAATAAAAGTATTACTGTGAAATAAATGTATGGTTGAGGTTTTCCTTCTTCTTATTCAACCTTCTTGTAACATTTGATACTTACACATTCATTTTCACACAATTCTATAACTGTTTTATGAACAAAAATGTTATGAATTTTTAAATATAACAATAATAATAAATATAGAAACTATTAAATCTAAAACCAATAATTAAAACTATAGTGTAAGGATAAAAAGATAGAGAATATTTGAATAATAATTATCTAACAAAAAAATTTCCATCTCTAATCTCAGATATAGAAAAAAAACTTATTTTGACACCAACAGACCTCTACTAGAACCCTGAATCCTCACATCATTCGATTAAACATATCATGTGACATACGAGTGAATCAAGGCCATGAACCAATTCATATTATATAAATAATGATTCATTGAGGGAGTATATAAGATAAAAGAGCGAAATAATATTGATATAGAAAATCATACATTAGAAGCTTCATTTTACCTTTTTCTATAATTAAGGTAGTTGTTTCTCCCAATACATTGAAAAATTCATATTAAGCAATATAGAATATCACTTTTTTATCCACCAGTATCTTTTTTAGAAATTAATTTTAAAAAATGAGTATAATAACATTATTAATAATTATAGATAATGAAATTATTTATCCTTGTTCGAATAGTTGAAATAAATTCAAACCAACATATGGCTTTATTGATAGAATATTATTTTTTATTATCTTAAACCACAATAATAAGGACTTGAAAAAAATTCCACAATGAAAAATTATCCTCAAGAATCATGATGGACGCAAACATGGTAGGGATCAACACTAAGACAAGACCTAAAATATCATAATGATCTAGTATATACATATCAGTTCATTGTATTTCAAATTAACATTGAACTAAAATACATAAATATATTATAAAATATTATACCAGATCCGATATTTTTTAAAATTCAAATATTTTCATATTTCATAGTGTAGAGTCATGTTAAATATTTTATATAAGAAAAAAATGTTATAAAATTTTTTGACATTGATTAAATCGATTAAATAATTTACATCTCATTCTTTTAAAATGTAAATAAAATAAAAAACTCTTATTTCATTATACTATTTTTTAGAAATTATCAATGTAGTGATTAATGTTGAATAAATTATGTAATATATTAAAAAAATGTGCTTTAAAATTTTATAATATAAATCAAGTAGAAATTATCAATTGTAATAATAGGAAATGTATAATGGCTCCTTGATTTTTTTCATAAAATTAATTATTAAATGGATTAAATTTGGGATTCAATAGTATATTTTATTTTAAAAAATAAATTTTTTTTGTCATTTATTTTTTTTAAAAAGGAGTAATTTATAAAGAATGTAAAATAATGTATGTTTTAAAAACTAAGAAATAGGATTATAATATTGATGTATATAACTGATTGTATAATATTAAAATTAATATTTAATAAATATGGTGGAATTTTATAATAATAAATAATGGTATTATTAAGGATTGTAGAAATATTTTAATATTAGGAGAATGTATACATAGTCAGAATGTAACGACCCAAGCATTCAATATTGTAAATTCCTATTGATCATGTTAAATGTCTTATTATGTAAAATGATTTTCTAAAACTTATTCACTTCCATGGTTTTATTTTTTGGGATTTTATAATGCTGTTGAGGATAGTTAACATTTCTAATATAGGGGTTTAATAGTGATCACATGATTAGTATATATATAGGTCATTTACAAATCAAATTTACAGAGACTGTAACACCCCAAGATTTTATAGTGTGTTATTTCTTCAAAATAATTCAATAACTTTCACTACACGCAACACCAAGTTCAATCGCACCATGACTTACCAAACAAGCTGTTAAAAAGAGGTTATGAATAGTGTTAACTAAATTTTAAACTTTATATAATCCTTATAATTTTAGAATCCATATTATGAGTTTCTTAGACATAATGTAAGAACAAATTCATTTTCAGTATTTCACTTTTACCAAATTTTAATAGTGAACCCTTTTTAGATACTATATTTTAAACTTTTTGACTAAATGGGGACATCAAAAATTTAAAATGAAACATCCCAAGCTTCCACGGTACGCTTTCCTTTGAATAATACAGTAGCGTGTGTTGTACGCAACTTCGAGTTTTAACACACACCACAACCGATCAAACTAGCCGTTATGAATAGTAATACCTACTTTTTAAAATTATATATATTTTATATTTCAAAATGGACTTCATTTTTGGATTCGGAATATCTAATTTAGCCTAAGGTGAAATTTTGGTACATTTCGGATAACTTTCATATTCTGATGAATAGTGAAAATTACTAAATTTTAATTAAAAACAACTTTTTTAATCAAAATAAGTAATAGTGATAAATTATGAATTTGAGTGGTTTTAAAGTATATTTAGAATATATTTTTACCATTTAATATAATGTTGGTCATTGGACATAATTTTACAATTAAACCGAACATAAACAAGTGTCAATCTTTTGGTAGTTATTATCTCTTAAAAACACGCTTTTTGTTTTGACAGCGGGAATTAATTTTAAATTAATTTCAGCCACTTCTGTGTTTTGAATTTAGAAAAATTGATTCCATATTTGGAATCAGGATTTTCAAATTGTGTAAATAGGTAACTTTTATTTTTAGACATTTTGAATAATTACTGCGGTAAATATTTTATTTACCATGGTTAAGGGTAAATCCGGTAAATAAGGGTTAAAAAATAATATTATAATAATAATAAATTACCCTGAAACGTGTCCTAACCTTATTGGTGGACACATACCCGACCATGGGCATCCTTGGGTCAATTTGGGGACCCCTTGGAGCCACTTGTATGTGGTAGGGACACATTATATTAATAAAGTTAAAATAAAAATAAAAATGGCATAAGCTTACATCTTTTAGAAGAACAATTTTTACATAGGGTTATACATGTTGGATTTTCGATTATAAATATTCATTAGAAATCTAAAAAGATTTCCTACATAATGATGTTTTATTTATAATTTTTAGACATTAAATAATTTATTTTATTTATGACACAATGATGATGCAGTAATTACTAAAATAGTAAAAAATTAACATAATTGATATTATAAATACCCAAATAAATAAAATATGAAACTTTTAATGAATTACACTAATTTTATAGGATAATATGATATATTAGGATAGATTTAATTGACTTTGTTCGAAGTAATCAATCTGTTATGATTTTCACAAAAATCAACTATTGAATAGTGTCAAAATTGACATAAAAGAGTTCTTAAAACAAATATTATATTATTAATTGATATTAAATTCCTAAAAATATAAGGTTCGGCCAAGAGACTTATATTATGATAGGTTAATCATTAATGGACCACTTGGGGGTCTCTTGGATGTATATAGTATGTTTATTAACCATATTATATAAAAATACAAAGAGACATTGTAAAAGTGAAACTAATTAACTTAGAGTTAATACATAAAGATAAGGTTAATATAAGTACCCAAACCTGTCTAAATTCCATTGGATGAGTTTTTTTCGACCTATCCCTACCTCATCCTTTGAATAGTCAACTTTGGAGCCTTTAGAAACCGAATATGAATTTATTATAAATTAATATTTCTAGCTTTTCCAAAGGTGCCCCTCACCCCTCTTATAAAAAGGGAACTCCTCCTTCTCATTTCTTCACACCTTCAAAGCCTTTTGGTTCGGCCAAACTCTGCCCAAATACTCTCCCAACATCCCTCACTACAACCTAGAGGCCTTAGTTTGATCAGAAAGCCAACCTAAGGAGCCCTTTTGCTCAAATCAAAAGGAAGAACCCGAAGAAGAGGTAATGATTTCACCACCCTTTTCTAAGTTCATTTCTTCTTCCACTTCTTCTTCCTTTGTTCTTACCATTCTAAAATAATAACTCCAGTATCGCACATATACTGTGATGTTATTATAAGTATGTTACAACCATATTCAGTATTCTATCCACCCTTTGAATAACATGTCACCATACGTGCGTACGTACGGCTTACCGTCTCCACGTCGTGGTGTAATTGTTATTCAATATAATATTATTTGGATGGGTATAATAATGATGTGTAACTCATGTAAATAATTAATATAACATGTTAATGATTCTGTATATATGATATACCATTCATTTATATATTATTTTAATATCAAAAGAATGATATTGTCGCTCGTGCGTACGTACGGACTACCGTCTCCACGAACGCGATGAGATTCATTCTCCATCGTATCCATTCAAGTATAATTATCATTTTATGATTTAAAAATGATGTTTAAGGACTTGATATCATTCTGGATATGAATAAGATACAACAAACATGGCTTATGTAACAAAACATATAAAAGAAAATGAGTAAGTTAACACCCGAAACGATGATAATTCTAAGATATTATTAATAAATCAATGTTAAAAGATCATATATGATATCATATTAATATATATGATTCTTGTATAATTTAATAAAAATTATTTCACCATTATACAGGAGGTTAACCTACCCCAACCAAGGAAAAGTACAAGGTAAGGGTTATTTCACAATCTCTTCATTATCCGAGGTTGTTTATATGTAATAATCTACTGGGATCTCTTTATCATCCACATCCATGTTTCTTAAAAATGTATTTCAAAACATTTTTACTATTTACAAGAATATGGGTTAAAGTCATTTATACCTTTTTTTGACTTTTTATAAGAGGTTTATAAAGGAATATTTCCGTCGTTTTCAAAACAAGGTCCTTTTTAACCTTTTCGACAGAATTGAGGTAAGAATGTTTTTTTTTAACTTATACGGCGGGTGCGGTTATTTTATGCCGTTATAAAATCTTCAAAGCTTTCCTTACAAGCTTATAAGAATATTTTCAAAGAAAATGTTTTATTTTATATGGATCTTAAATGATTTCAAAATAAAAAGAGATATTTCTTTAAAAAGAATTTTGATTTCATCTATGTCAACATCCTTTGATGGATTTTAAGATTATTTGAAGTTGATTTATTATGATACAAAACTTCTATATTGTATTGAAGGTTTTGTGATATGTTTGACTGTGGATGTGCTATTTTTATACCATTCATAGTTTATTGTGAAAGTATTGACATTTCGTATGCTAGTTTTAATACGAATGTTTATGTTATGTTTAAACCTTTTCATATGGGAATGCATTGGACTTAATAAGTGACGGGTGGAGCCCGCTATAGCTCCTCGATGCATCGGTAGGTCTCATGAGACAAACTAGTGTCTTGGCACAAGGCCTTGACAAAATCTTATTTGTAGTCTTGGCACGAGGCCTTGGCTATGTGGTTATGATAGTCTGGCATTATGCATTCCATCATTATGAAAGTGGTTATTGATTTTTCATGTGATTATTCGATTAGTAGAATAACCATGTGAATAAGTAAATGGAATTATTTCATTTCATTTATGCCATACTATGTTGAAAGTTCAAGTTTTAAAGGCTTTTGTTTTAGTTATACATTGACTAAAATGTTTATTCTTATTTATGAAAGTTTCCGCTATATTGTTATCCTTACTGGGCATTTGAGCTCACCCCTTTTCTATGTTTTATTTTTCCCAGGAAGTGAAGAAGTAGATTATGAATGACCTGCAGGGATATTATGTGGGGATATGAGTGTGGATTATGGAGACAATATGTTGTTGTAGTAGTTTTTCGTTTAATGATGTAATGTAAAACTTATGAATACATCTAGTGTTTCCAAGGCTACTAAACCAATCGGTCTTTCGAGATTTGATCTTTCTTGTGATCATGCCAATGTTACGAAGTAATGCACCGACTCTGGGTAGCTGGGGTCGGGGCGTTACAGAGACAACAAAAGTGATAGCCTCATATAGTAGAATTGCTCTATACGAAGGCCATATTTTAGGAGCTCGGAAAGGAGGTGGTGTCATTGTGCTTGGATATTAAACAAGCCCTAACCGAGCTTGAACACATTATGCTTGACCAGAACCACCTATGAAAGAAGTGGAAGTTATTAGAGATTACCACATGTGCAATGTTATCAGATCCACCACCCTAAGAGTATTTCATCGTCATTCGCCTTACCTTAATGTATTATGATTTTTTAATGGTTTATTTAATAATACCCAACCACTTTGATTATGTGTATTTTTTTATACAGTAGAAAATATACATTCATTTTATTTGAGTTTCCTTGCAAATGGATTTTAAAGAAAAAATAGATTTTTTCTTTAATGTACAATTAAGAAATCAATTGTGTTGAATTAATGGATTTATGAATAAAATATTATTTTAATAAGATTATTAAATTAATTTATATTAAATATAACTTTTTATATAATATTCTTGAATACAAATTGGATTTTTAGAATTATTTGAAAATAATTATTGTCAAACCCCATGAATTTTTTATAAATGACAATGATTATATTAAAAGTAAAAATTCACATATTTAGAAAATTATTTATATGAAATGAATAATATTTTTGGAATCTGGATGTCACAATTATCCAACGGTGATATTTTCATAATTTTCATTGACAATCGATTTTTTTGTTAAAAATTAAATTCTGTTAAATATATAGTGTGCTTTATGGCATCATAAGCACCCAATAGTGATGTAATAAAATAATATAAATGATTTTTTCCTAAATATATGTTTCAACATTAATATAATGTGATTTTTGGTTTATTTTATTTATTTTTCAAAGCCATTGTTGACTCTCCATAACTTATAATACATTTTATCTTTTTTAAATGATTTCCTTGAGAGTGCAACTAATATTCACAAAAGAAAGTCCAATATTTTAAAAATTTAGGACATTGGCCTTATAAAATATTGTTTTTACTCCCCTTTTAAAAAAAACATGGGAAAAAACCATGGTATGGTTTTTTCTTTTGATTAGTTTAGTGTGTAGGGTCCAAAACCTAAATAATAATGAATTCCCTCAATTTTCCTATATAATCCCACCCAGGATCCCTCTTCCTAATCACACAAAGTGCTTTGAGCTCGACCAAAATCTTTACTCCTCTCTCTATAATCCTCCCAAGGTTCCCATAGTTCCCAATAAGCCTCTCCCAATCCTCTCCCAATCATTTGGGATCACACTTCCATGTGTGGGATTCATTCCTTCCTCATTTTATCCATGTTTCATAATGTAGTAATGCCTTTACAATATAAATTATAAAAGTTGTTTTATGATTTCAAAACTCCCACATAGTGACTTATTTATGTTTTAATGATGGTATAACCTTTTCACTCCCATTAATGTCTCCCATTTACACCCATTAACATACAGAAATGTTGTAAGTAATTTCACTTTCCTCATTTACATTCAAGAAATTATTTGGTATTATGAATCCAAATTCCATTAAATATGTTGGGAAATGTATCTATTTAAACCCATTAATGTCTATTTCAGTTACATATGATGTGACACCCATTTGTCAATCATCAACCATTTTTATGAATTCTTTAATCATGTCGTCAGGATGCTGAATTTGTAGTAAAATGTTCTAACCCGAAGTCGTCGTGTAGTGAATAACATGCCCATTTCTTTATCAAGGGTATTCACCTTTATGAACAATTACTTATTTATTATATAGTTTCGTTTTTTAATTCCAAATTATTTTATCATTTATTAAAAGGTGATGTTTAATGAATCTATGTTTTATGATCTATGTTGCACAGTTATGCGTGAAATGAAATGATTTCGATGGATGTGCCCTGATAACGCTCCAATGAATTGGGTAAAGAATAGTATCATGATATCACAAGTGGAATGATGGTTTACACATGATAATTCATGTCTAATGAGGGTTTTACTCATTATATAAACGAAATGATCCTTGGATCATGCTAATATTATGTTAAATGTAGTTTCCACATTTCGATGTTATGATAACCATGTTATATCGTGCTTTATATTTGTGGTTCTCTTATGCTCCATTGTTATGCCCATTGCCTAACATGTATTTTAATCTTCATGTTATTAATTTTTTACTCCCTTAATGTTCTATATCGGTCTCCATTTTCTTATATATTTCACCAGGTTATCCCATAAAATGATATGTACCAGGCAATGTAGTGGTCATGTAGAGAAATTTATCAATAAAGATGTTGTGTTTTATGTTAAAAGTTGTTATTTATTGTTCCTAATCACAAAATACACTAGAACTCTCCATCTTATATGTTGTATAAAGTGTTGGTTTTTATGTGATAAGTCATGTTTATGTTTTTAATAAAGAAATGGTTTTTTATAATTTGTATCAGAGAAGAGGATTAGTTATTTTTGGTATTTTGATTATAAAACCTCTGTGAAAGCCCCAGGGATAAAACTGAGTATAATAAAAACGTCCCTAGATATTTTTGAGTATTGAATAAATTGTTTACAATGTAAATGCATCCCTTTCTTGATACGAGAAGGTAGTGGTGGCTCTGGCACATTTGTAACTAGGGGTAAATAGAAAAAACACCACATTGAGCTAGGCTTGAACAGTAACTGGTGCACGACAACAGCCCTTACTGCAATCATGGTTACGACACTCCTGGGAGATATTATTTGGAAAATTCAAAATAATATTATCCACCATAATTAAGGTAATAAAAAAGCCACTATGAATATATCTTTGCAAGTAGACCATGGATAACATAGATTAATGTATATGGATGCATAAATTACCAATATAAATGTTATTTATATGTCATAAGTTTTTTCCTTGGATTACCGATTATTTTTTTCACCTAATATTAATTTTATTTAAACCCAATGTCATTAATAGGGGGACTTTGGATATCAAATAATGTGAAGATCAATGTGACAAATCTTCTAATGAGACTCTCAATATGATGGGTGTAGGAATAGCGAAATTTTTCATGATATAATCTTATTTGACTCATGTTTTGAATAGAAACATGGGTCATGTAACCCACCCATAAAGAACAAGTCACAATAGAAAGCTTCCAGAGAGAGAGTCCAACTACTTTTAATTGTCATCTTATCCCTCAATCGTCGAACAATGGATCAACTCCATTGAAAAGATCTTCTCTATTAATCAGTGTTCTAAATAAGAAAATTTTATTACGGATTCTTATATTAGGGAGGGTGAATCTCATCAATGGTGGAAATTGATAAAAAATACAAAGCCTTAAGAAGAGATCGTGGTGCTGGAATGTATGGAATTCCCTAAAATGTTTTTTGAAAAATGTTTTCTATATGCCCTCTTACTTAAAACGAAAAGGTACATAATATCCATCAAGAAAAAAGGTGATGAATCTATCAGAGCACATGAGGTAATCATTACAAGTCTAGCACGATATGACTCATGCTTGATCATTACCCCCTAATTCAAGATTGAATACTTCTTTGGTGGGTTGAAACCTAGCCTATAGAAAACCATGGAGATCTATGACTTCGATAGTTATAAGGAAATTGTCTGATGTTACCTAAAGGTTGAAATAGTGATTAAAGAATCTCAAGGATATCATGGGGATATGAAGCTTAAGGTATACTTCAATTATTGTGGTCCGATGGGTAAATCCAATGGTTCGTTGAAAATCCAACACCCAACATGCCAAAGGTTCAGAGAGATGCACCACAAAAAATTTCTGAAGGGTATGTTGAAATGCTTAGGTGAGGAAAAGAAGGGAACCCAGAAATTATATACTGTCATAAAAACTACAACTCCAACAGAGGGGAGGAATTCTCCAATCTTCCCTCATTGTTTTGTTCATTACATCAACTACAATGAACCAAGTCACCTTGAAAATTAGTGCCCTATTCTATGTGTTTTCCGAAGTCACCAATATCTTCCATGGAAGTAAGAGAAATATGTTTTCATCACAACTACCAATGTGAACCCCAACAAGGTAGTGGTGATAGGTATTATAGTTATTCATTCAAAAATAGTGAACATAATTTTTTATTCTAGTTCTATGCCTTATTTTATATCCTGAAATTTTAGTAGAACAATCCCAACATCACCACAAATCATAGATGTTAAGATGTCAGTGATTACAAAAAATGGGGCAATCATTGAATCCCATGAATTTAACTACTCACCTATCAAAATTTTTGGATTGAACATCCAGAATTACCTCTTCATACTCACTATGGTGAGATTATATGCAATTCTCGTCATGGATTGTCTTTCCTTATATAAATCCAACATAAATTTCTGTAAGAGTGAAATCACTCTCCAAGTGACGAATTGACCCCCAATTCTATACAAATACAAGGGGATGGATGATCCTTATTTAGCACCAAAATCTCAAGCATGGATATTAATTCCCTATAAGAATGCATATATGTCTTAGATTATTGAATCTATGAAAGAAACCATCTTTGAAGACATGCCTCTTGTGAGGGAAATCGATGATATGTTTCCTGAGAAATATCCTGGTCTTCTTCCTAGAAGAGATGTAAAATTTTCAATGCATATTATACATGTGGTGTTTCCAATATCCAAGACTCCGTATAGAATGGATGTTGTAAAGCTTATAGAGATGAAGAAACAAGTATAATAGAATCTATATAATGGGTTTATATGCCCGAGTGCTTCACCATGGGGTGAAATAGTCATCTACATCAAGAAGTATGATGGATCAATGCACCTTGTCAATGATTATCACGAGCATATGAAAATCATGATAAAGAGTAAGAATCATCTTCCCTTAATTGATGAATTGTTCAATAATATATGTGGAGAAAAAAAATTCTTCAAGGTGGATTTACGGTCGGGATACTACCAAGGGTGATGAAGCTCTCTTAAAAGTAGTGGAAGAGTGAGTTCTGGTAGAGGGAAGTCTCATTCTTAGGTCATATCATCACAACCAATTTGATGTCTGTGGATCCCTCCAATACAGATGCAATAGAGGTATGGTTGAGGCCAAAATCTGTAATGAATATTCATAACATCATGGGGTTAAATTAATATTATCAACAATTTGTGAGAAATTTATCACGATTGGTAAACCCTTTTATGAAGATAAATCAGACAGAAGTCATGTTTTCGTGTAGTGATGAATGTGATGAAAGCTTCATGGAGTTGAAAAAGAGGCTTCTCATTGCACTCGTCCTCAAATTAAACACATGTGGAGAACATTTTGATGTATTTAGTGATGATTTGATGAATGGTATGGGCTCAATGTTGGTGAAAAATTAAAAATTCATTTCCTTTTCTTCAAGGCAATTGAAATTCCAAGAGTTTAACTATATGACACATTATCTGAAGTTTTTTATAGTGATCATTGATTTAAAAAGTTGGAGTCATTATATCATGGGGATAAGTGTGAAATATATCCAAATAAAAAATTCCTCAAGTATATATTCACACAAAAAGATTTGAATTTGTGCTATGAAGAAGGTTACAGCTGATCAAACACTATCAATGTTCAATCCATTACCACTCAGTGAAAGCGAACATGGTGGTAGATGATCTATGTAGAATGGACCCAACAATTATATTATTGATGAGAATTGAAATTGATCCAATAGTCATAGATTTGATGAAGATAGACATGGGAATCATAAATAATGTAACATTATCAATCCTTTCACAAATTATTGGTCAACCGTCTCTTTTGGAAAGGTTAAAGGATACATAAAAGGATGATATGTGAATTCTGAAGATGGTGGAAACTATTATAAAATTTAAATCCTCAAAGTTTAATGTTAATGAATATGTAATTAAGATATTTGGGAAAATACTATGTGTTCCAGCATGTCTAGAGCTAAAGAAAGAACTTTTGAATGGTGTACTTAGTTCAAATTTCTCCATCCACCCAAGAAACACAATGATGTATCGATATCCCAGAGAGAATTATTGGTGGGTTAACCTGAATAAGTATATTGGTAAATATTCATTGGTGTTCATAGGTTGTTAGAATATGAAGGATGAGAGGCATACGTTTAAGGGGATGATGAAAATGTTACCCATACCAGCATGGAACTAGGAAAAAATCACCACTGATTTTGTCACTAGACATTCAAATAAATCCAAAGGTAACAATTATATCATGATTGTTATGGATTGTCTTACAAATATTGCACACCACATTGCAATTCAGGAGGATAAATCATAGGATCAACTACCACAGATATACCTGAGTGGTGTGGTAAGGCTGCATATAGTACCACTATTGATTCTATCTGATTGATATCCAAGATCACCATTATGTTCTGGAAGAGTCTTCAACATGCTCAAAATAGTGAGATGAACATCAGTACGTCTAGTAATCCTCAAAATATAGGACAATATATCTGGACTATCTAGACACAAGAGAACATATTGAGAGCTTCCTCAATTGACTTCAATGGAATATGAGATCGACATCTTCCTCTATATGAGTTATATTTAAAATATATCCACATAATCATCCAAATAGATCCTTATGAAGCCCAATATGGGAATTGGTGAAGAACACCGGCATGTTGTGATGATGTTGTGTAGTGAATACTTCAAGGTCTAGAACTGTTTGATGAAATGGTGGAGAAGGTTAAAATCAGCCAGCAACAAAGTAATGTTACTTTGAGTCGAAGAAAGATATATGATGATAATCGTTGACGAGATCTACTGTCTTATATCAGAGACATGGTATTCCCATGAATATCATCGTGGAAGAGGGTTATGATATTTGTGATGAAATTAAAGCTTAATCCGAGGTACAATTCCCCTTCTGAGGTACATGATTTCATTGGATTAGTGGCCTACCGACTAGAAATACATCCAAACCTATCTAACATACATTATTTATTACATGTATCACTATTGAGAATTTACATACCTAACTACTCACAAGTACTCAATCCAGAGGTGGAACCATTGGATAATTACCTCTCCTAGGAAGAGAAGCTGGTGAAAATATTAGATCGTAGTGAAAAATTTCTATGAAATAATACAATGCCCCTCATCATGGTGTTGTGGAGAAACCACATGTTTAAACATGCATCATGGGAACTAGAGTAAGCGATGAGGTACAGTTACCCACATCATTTTTAGTGTGGGAAAATGAAATTTCAAGGGTGGAATATTGGAATAACTGAAACATTCAATAATTTAAATTCATCTTGATCTATTTAAAATTATTATTATATAAAATTATTATATAAAAAATATGAACATCATTTCTATTATGTTTTTGTATTTTAAAATACCATTTGTGATTTTTTTCGTTTCTAATATAGCCATTGAAAAGTTATCATAAGATTAGTATAAATATAGGGATTTAACAAACCAATTTACTCAGAAAATAGAAGTGATGGCCTCATCCATTAGAAATACTCTATACGAAGCCCCTATTTTAGAGCTCATAATGGTGGTGGGTTCATTTTCCTTTTCTCTTGACCAAGACCAATCCGAGCTTGAACATGTTAAGCTTGAGTGGAACCACCTATGAGAGAAGTAGAAGTTAATAGTGATTAACACTCGTGCAATCTTATCGTAGCCACCCCAAAAGTTTTCCACCATCTCACAACATACCTAAAGTTCATATGAGGGTTTTGAAGAGATATGTAACAATACCACAACACTATGATTATTTGCATTCTTTTTTATAGAATAAATAATACACATTCATAATATTAATGTTACATTGTAAATGGTTGTTAATGAAAAAATGTAATTTTAGTTAGTATAAAATTAAGAAATATATTTTGATGAATTAATGGTTTTTTGAATTAAATAATTTTTTAATTTTATTATTAATTAACTTTTTATTAAATATCAATGATCATATAATTTTTATGAATACAATTTTGATTTTTACAATGGTTTTAAATATGTTTTTGTCAAAACCCATTAAGTTTAGAAAAATTTATGTATTTATTTTAAAATTTAATATTCAAATATATAGAAAAATATTTAGATAAAATTAATTTTATATTTGGAATCAGGATGTCAAAATTCTCCAATGGTGAATTTTCATAATTTTATATGATAATAGAATTTTTAGGTAAAAACCATATTCAGTTTAAATATATAATGTGTTTAATGACATCATAATGACCCAATAGTGATTTAATAAATTAATATAAATGATTTTCTCAGAAAATAAATGTATTAACATTAAAATAATTTTATTTTAGGTATGTTTTATTTATTTTACAATTCCTTAGTGGACCCTCCAAAACTTATAAAACATTTTATATTTTTAAATTGATTTCCGTGAGAGTGTGACTCCCCTCCACATAAGCAAGCCTAATATTTATAGAAATTAATCCATTGGAAATATTAAAAAAAATTCCGACTTCACCTTCAAAAAACCAATGTAAAATACCATGGTATGTTTTTTGGTTTGATTAGATTAATTTTTAAGGTCCAAAACCAAAATAATAAATAACTCCCTGCGTTTTTTTATATAATCCCACATAAGCTCCCACTTCCCCATCACTAAAAACCAATGGAGAATGACCAACTATTGCTCACCTTTTACTATAATCCTTCGAAGGCTCCCCATGCCCCCATTGAACCTCTCTCAAGACTCTCCCAAGCCTTTTGAGTCACACATCTATGTATGGGATTCCTTCCTTCCACATTTTATCGATGTTTTTTAATGTTGTTATTCCATTTTAATTTCATTTATAAATTTTAGGGTTTAATTTATCACCTACCCAATACTTCCCTATTTATGTATGAATGATAAGATACCCCTTTCTATCTCATTAATTCCTCATATGTACACTCAATACCATGCTGACATTCCATAAGGAATTTCACTCTCCTCATTTATATTTAAGCAATTATTTTGTAATATTAATCCAAATTCCATTACATGTGTTGGGACATATATCTAAATGACCCCCTTACTGTCTATTTATTGTAAATATGATGGTAAACATATTTCTCTCTCATAATCCATTTTTACTAAATCTTATGTCACGCTGTGATACTGCACAAATTATACCACAATTTTCCAATCCAATGTTATTGTGTAGTGAATATCATGCACATTTCTCTATCAATGGTATTCACCATTATGATATGTTTATTATTTATTTTAGAGTTTCATGTATGACATACACATCACATTGTCGTGGAATAAATTATAATGCTTAATGAATCCATGTTGTGTGATCGATGTGGAACATTAATGCATTAAATGAAATTATTATGAATGTTGTGCTCTGATAGCACTCTAATGCATTTGGTAAAGAATAGTATAATGATAAATCAAGTGCAATGAGGTTTTACACATTCTAATTCCCATGAAATGATGGTTTAATAATGATATATGGTAATTGATCCTTGGATCATGCTAAAAGAATGTTAAATATTGTTTCCACATTTCAATGTTATGATAACCAATCCATATCTTGCCTTTATGTTCATGTTTCTCTTGTGCTCCATTGTTATGACTATTTCCAAAGATATATTGTATTATTAATGTTTTTCCTTATTTACTCCAATAATGGTACTTTATTGATATTATTATAATAATAAATAAATCACAAAAACATTAAATTAATGAATTATATATGATAAGTTGAAAAAATGACATGAACATCAAAAAACCATAAATTTTTATATGAGTGTCTGTTTTGGATTTACCACATATAAAAAAATGCTTTTGAAAAACACATAGGATATAGTGAAAATGGAGAACAGTGGTTAGCATTTTGTGAGGTAAAAAGGCCCTAAAGGCCTCAATTATTAAGTTTTAATTAGGATTCCTTCATTTTTGAACATTTTATTTATTTTTAGCGGATTTAAGGGGATTTTTTGTCTGTTTTTAGTGGATAAAATATTTTTATCAAGTGTTGCATTCATATGTATTTTATAGTGTATAATTTTTTTGGTGTCATAATGTTATTTATCCTAATATATATAGTTATTTACATACATTTTCATAGAATGATACAATTTTATAAAAATATATTTAATCAAAATTAAATATAAATGAATTTTTAAATATATAAACCTAATTAAAATAATTATATGGATTTAAATAAAATATATATAAGTAATGTTTAAACATAAATATATGGGTTTAAATAAAAAATATATATAGGTTTATGTTTATATTAAAATATTTGTATATATTTATGTATATATTTATTTATGTGCCAATTATTAATGTGTGTGTGTGTGTCTGTGTGAGTGTGTGTCAATATTATTTATATACATCACATAGAAATGAAATTTATTAAATATATCATTATCATTAAATATAATATATAATCATATTTATAAAAAATGATTATAAATTAATTATAAATAATTTATATCAAAATACGAGATTATATGTAAAAATGTAAAAATTTATTATTAAATATACAATATGAAGGCATATTTTTAAAATATTTTAAAAAGAATTATATAAATATATATATATATTTATATGAATAACTATTTCCATAAATATAAAATATTTATATATATAAAGGAATATAAATATAATAAAATATAAGAAAAATATTGATGATAAGGGTGGGATAAATTTATGATAAAAAGTGGGCTGGGTTGAATAGAAAAAATTAAATAAAAATCTCTGAATCGTATCAACACCACACAAAAGTCCTGGTAAAGGAAATATTTTTTAGCACCCAGAAAGAATTGATATTGGATACATTTATCAGTGTTAAAAAAGAACAAATAAAATTGGCCTTTATCTACACAGATGTTATCAATCATAAATCAAGTGAGTGATAACATATGTGCAGATAAAGGCCAATTTTATTTGTTCTTTTTTAACATTGATAAACGGAATTGGACGCACTTCAAAAATTATAGATATTCGATGTTTTTTTTAAAAAAATCTTTGTTAATATTTTATGAAATTAAACTTAATTTAAAATATTCTAATTATTCTATCATTATCAACTTTTTTGTATTATTTAACAACCCAATTAATTCTAATTTTTTCAAAATATAAACTAAATAAAATATTAAAAATATAAAATTATTAAATTAATGTTATTTATTTATTTTTTTTAAAACATTCCGGATAATTAATTTTTTTTCATTCTAAGTTATTCATTTTAAATATATGGGAATAAAAAATTTAAAATACGTAATTTTAATATTGAAAATAATTTAATTATTCGTAAAATTTAAATACCTTAAATATTTTATATATATCAGTTGATTACAAATTTAAAATTTTGTTGTTGTTATATTTTAAATAATCATTAATATTTTAAGATAAAGTTTAAAAACTATAATATAAATAAAAAATTTATATTTTATTATATATTAAATTTGAATAAAATAAATGAAATACATTTGTCAAGAAATAAATTTGACGAACGAAGTAGAAAAACTTGTTATTTATAGAGAATATTTTCACAAAATAAATTAAATATAATAAAATCCTATAAAATGAAAATTTTATTTTTAAAATAAAAGAACATTGAAATATTACAATAAAAATTAATCTATAGGTTATTTAATTATTAAATACTCAATTTAGTATAATAAAATTCTTTTGAAAAACACATACGATATAGTGAACATGGAGAAACGTGGTTAGCATTTTGTGAGGTAGAAATGCTCTAAAGGCCTCTATGATTAATTTTCAATTAATATTCCATCATTTTTCAACATTTTATTTATTTTTAACTGATTTTAGGGGTTATATTGTCTTTTTTATGTTAGTAAAATATTTTTATCAAGTGTTAAATTCATATTTATTTTATAGTGTTCAATTTTTTTTTGGTTTCATAATGTTCTTTATCCTGATATATATTGTTATTTACAAACATTTTCATAGAATAATACAATTTTATAGAAATATATTTAATCATAATTAAATATAAATGAATTTTTAAATATATAAACATGATCAAAATAAATATATGGGTTTAAATAAAATATATATAAGTAATGTTTAAACATAAATATATGGGTTTAAATAAAATATATTTATAAATTTATGTTTATATTAAAATATATGTATATATTGATGTATATATTTATTTATGTCCCAATTATTAATGTGTGTGTGTGTGTATGTGTCACTGTGTGTCAATATTATGTAAATACATCACATATAAATGAAATTTATTTAATATATCATTATAGTTAAATATAATATAAAATCATATTTATAAAAGATGATTATAAATTTATTATAAATAATTTATATCAAAATATGAGATTATATGTAAAAATGTAAAAATTTATTTTTAAATATACAATATGAAGGGATATTATTAAAATATTATTAAAAAGAATTATGTAAAAATATATATAATTATATAAATAACTATTTCCATAAATATGAAATATTTATATATATAAAGGAATATAAATATAATAAAATATAAGAAAAATCTTGATGATAAGGGTGGGATAAATTTGATGATAAAAAGTGGGATGGGTTGAATAGAAAAAATTAAATAAAAATCTCTAAATTTTATCAACACCAAACAAAAGTCATGATAAGGAAATCTTTTGTAGTGCCATAAAAGAATTGATATAGGATAAATTTATCAATGTTAAAAAAGAAAAAATAAAATAGGCCTTTGTCTGCACATATGTTATCACTCACTTGATTTATGAGTGATAACATATGTACATTCGACGCACTTCATAAAAGTATAGATATTGGATGTTTTTTTAAAAAAAATCATTGTTAATATTTTATGAAATTAAAATTATTTTAAAATATTCTAAATATTCTATCATTATCAACTTGTTTGTATAATTCAACAACCCAATTAATTTTAATTTTATTAAAATATAAACTAAATAAAATATTAAAAATATAAAATTATTAAATTATTGTTATTTATTAAACTTTTTTAAAACATTCCTGAAAATTAATTTTTTTTTCATTGAAAGTTATTCATTTCAAATATATTGGAATAAAAATGTAAAATATGTAATTTTGGTATTGAAAATAATTTAATTATTAGAAAAATTTAAATACCGTAAAAATTTTATATATATCAGTTGATTACAAATTTAAATTTTTTTTGTTGTTATATTTTAAATAATCATTAATATTTTAAGATAATACTTAAAATTTTTATTATAAATAAATTGAGTATTTAATAATTAAATAACATACTGATTCATTTTTATTGTAATATTTCAATGTTCTTTAATTTTAAAAATAAAATTTTCATTTTATAGGATTTTATTATAATTACTTTATTTTGTGAAAATATTCTCTATAGATAACAAGTTTTTCTACTTCGTTCGTCAAATTTATTTCTTGAAAAATGTATTTCATTTATTTTATTCAAATTTAATATATAAGAAAATATACATTTTATTGTATCTGGTTTTTCAAAATAATATTATCAAATTATTGAAATATGATAAAATTTATTCTATTAAATTAAATAAAATAAGTTTTAAGTAATTTATTCGTATACCTAAAATAAATATATACATTAAAAACATACTATAATTCATCATTGTAAAGTATCTACACAAATATATTAACTGTTAAGAATATTTTCAGTCATTAAAAATTTTATTTGTAGTGCTAAATAATTTTTACATAAAAATAAAAAATATTTTCTATTATTAAATATATTTATTTAATTTTTTTAAATTATAAACATTTTAAGTAATATTTTTCATTTTAATACCATTTTATTAAATCAATATTATTATTTATTTGAGTAATTATTAAACTACATTTAAAACATAATAGTATTTCTACCCTTGCATTGGAACAACTTCATTACTACTTAATAATACTACAAATAATCCTAAAATAATATATATAATCATAGTATATGAAATAATTATATTAAATTATATTCTAATTAAAAAAATTAAGTGTAATCATATAAATATTTTCTATAATTGAGATTCAAGTAAACATACGAATTTATATAAAAAAATCAATTTTCATTTCTTTCATGTTGACATTGATTACATTTTTCATTGAACAACTTTATTGAAGCATAGGAATCCTAATTAATGAAACAATAAAGTGGTGGTTAATCTTTTTAATCATATCCCTAGTGAAAATATATTCCTAAAAATATAATGTGATCCAAATGAATATGCAATGCCTAAGAAGTGAGGTAAGAAATTTATAATCATAGTTAATGTATTTGTATGATAATCCAATTCATATTCATTATAAATGATTAAGGGGAAAAAGAACATTAAAAGTAGTATTAAAAATGTGTAATCATATTATTGAATAATAATAGGAAATGTAAATATATTTTTTCTTTATTATGCTTATTTTTATGCTTATATTATATAATAATATATTTCTCAACTAAAATAAAATATTAAAATAAATTATTTAATCATAAACACAAATAAATACAACAATGGTTGTGTAAACATTTTCTTCTACTTATATGACCATATTATATTATTTTTTTAGTATAAGCATAACCAAATGTATTTATTTCATTTAGTATTTATTTATTACAATATATGAAAATTTTAATGTATTATATTATTTTTATAAGAATAAGCACAGACATGATCATAAGAAAAGCATAAGAATAGGAATAAGCACTACAATATGTAAAATAAATATGTATTATAGAGTATCTAAAAGCATAAGAAGAAACATATGCATATAGAATGGCTTGTTGAAAATTGGGTATTTATTTCATTATTTAAGTAACATTGTTTTTTTACATTCATAATCTAAATAAAAACATTTACTCAAGTATATATGTCACAATATTTGAAATTTATTATTGTTACAGTATTTTTATAATCCTATCTATAAGTATTAGCACAAACATATGATTAAGCGTGATATTTTAAAAATCACTCTCAGATTCAAAATGTTTATGTATTTAATTTAATTGGATGTATGAAGAAATGAATGAGCATTGAAATATCTATTATCATATGACATGACATGAGAAAATAATAATGAAATGAATATAAAGGAAAATTCCTGCACAAAAAATAGGCTGAATGGAGATCTTGAACAAATAAAAATCACAAATAACTACTATATAACAATTCATCTTTATATTTAAGAATGATTAGTCATAAGTAAATTTCTACATAATATATGAATACAGGAATAGAAATCATTGGTTTTTCCAAAATAGATATTTATAGAATTCATACATTGAAGGAAAAATCATATCCCATTTTTAGAAAATCATTGTCATTGTAATTGAAGTAGAAGAAAAGGGATATTAAAAATTACTATTTTGTAATTTTGAAAAATCCTAATGAATTATTGTATATCCTGTTTAGTGGCATATTGATTATTAAAATATTAAAATAAATTCTTCTATAATAAAGAAGATATTAAGAGATGAAATAGTATTCTATATTGTAATTTAATTCAAACCAAACATGATTCCATACTATAATTTAATTTAGATTTCCATATTAGCCAATATATATTTTCATATAGTATTATATATCTAATCCATTATTTATAATTCCTATAATCTATCATATAATAATAGATTCTAAAAATATTTTTTTTATTAAATACCCAAAAACTAAAAATCTTTTTCATAATGAGGAATGAAATGAATTTTTTAAGGAATATATTATAATCAAAATTTATATTAATAGAAATAATTTTTGTGAAAATTTAGGTAGATTAAAATTTTAAAAGAAGAGAGAATTGAAAGGTTTATTACACATGGAATAATAACTAAATGATTTTGATTTCACTAAATATAAAAGTGTATTTTTTATAACCAATTATAGACTCATTAATTAAAATTTTAGTTTCCCAATTTTAGAATATTTTATCAGGCCCAATCACATTAATTTTGAGTGTGTTTACAATTTGTTCATAGATTATTCAACAAAAAAATTATTCATGTTTAATTTTTCTCTATCTACAAAAATTCATTTCATAATATTTCTCAATATTAGTTTCGCATTTATATACAAAAATACAAAAATACCTAGATGTATTAATCAATATAAAATCCACATATTTTTAAAAATAAACACCTATCAACATGTTAATATAATGATGAAAATAATGAGAAAGATTAACCCACGGTGGGTTAGTAATTTAATATATATGAATAAATGAATTACTACGAAATAAATGTGTGGTTGAGGTTTTCCTTCTTCTTATTCATCCGTCTTGTTACATTTGATACTTACCCATTCATGTTCCCACAATTCTATAAATTTTTTATGAACAAAAATGTTATGAATTTTTAAATATAACAATAATAATAAATATAGAAACTCTTAAATGTAAAAACAATAATTAAAACTATAGTGGAAGGATAAAAAGATAGAGAATATTTGAATAATAATTATATTAAAAAAAATTCCATCTCTATTCTCAGATATAGAAAAAAACTTATTCTGACACCAAAAGACCTCTAATAGAACCCCAAAACCTCACATCATTCGATTACACATATCATGTGACATACGAGTGAATGAAGGCCATGAACCAATCCATATTATATAAATAATGATTCATTGTTGGAGTATATTAGATAACAGAGTGACGTAATATTGAAATATAAAATCATACTTTAGAAGATTCATTTTATCTTTTTCTATAATTAAGGTAATTGTTTCTTCCAATACATTGAAAAATTCAAATTAAGAAATATATAATATTACATTTTTATCCACCAGTATATTTTTTAGAAACTAATTTTAAAAAATGAGTATATTCACTTTATTAATAATTATACATAATGAAATTATTTATCCATGTTCAAATAGTTGAAATAAATACAAACCAACATATGATTTTATTGATAGAATATTATTTTTTAGGATCGTAACCACAAAAAGAAGATCTTGAAAAAATTCCACTCTGAAAAATTATCCTCAAGAATAATGATGGACGCAAACATGGTAGGGATCAACACGACAATACCTAAAATATCATAATGATCTTGTATATACATATCAGTTCTTTGTATTTCAAATTAACTTTGAACTAAAATACATAAATATAATATAAAATAATATTCTTGATCCGATATTTTTTAAAATTCATATATTTTCATATTCACATTGTTGAGTCATGTTAGATATTTTATATAAGAAAAAATTATTATAAAATTTATCAACATTTATTAATTAGATTAAATAATTTACATATCATTCTTTTAATATGTAAATAAAATAAACACCTTATATTTCATTAAACTATTTTTTATAAATTATCAATGTTGTGATAGATGTTGAATAAATGATGTAATATATTAAAAAATGTGCATTAAAAAATTTAAAATATAAATCATGTAGAAATTATCACTTGTAATAATAAGAAAATGTATAATGGATCCTTCATTTTTTTCATAAAATTAATTATGAAATAGAATGAATTTGGGATTCAAGAGAATATTTTATTTTAAAAAATAATAATTTTTTGTCATTTATTTTTCCGAAATAGTAGTAATTTATAAAGAATGTAAAATCATATATGTTTTAAAAACTAGGAAATAGGATTATAATATTGATGTATATAACTGATTGTATAATATTAAAATTAATATTTAATAAATATTGTGGGATTTTATAATATTAAATAGGGGTATTATTAAGGATTGTAGAAATATTTTAATATTATGAGAATGTTTACATAGTCGGAATGTAACGAACCAAACATTCAATATTGTAAATTCCTCTTGATCATGTTAAATGTCATATTATGTGAAATGATTATCTAAACGTACTCACTTCTTTGGTTTGTGGTTTTTGGATTTTAGAATACTGTTGAGGATTGTTAACATTTATAATATAGGGGATGAATAGTGATCACATTATTAGTATAAATGTAGGTCATTTACAAATCCAATTTATATAGACACCGGAAGCGATAGCCTCAAATAGTAGAATTTCTCTATACGATGGACATATTTTCGAAGCTTTGAAAGGAGGTGGTGTAATTGTGATTGGATCTTGAACAAGCCCTAAACGAGCTTGAACACATTATGCTTTAGCAGAACCACCTATGAAAGAAGTGGAAGTTATTAGAGATTACCACATGTGCAATGTTATCAGAGCCACCACTGTAAGAGTATTTCATCATCTTGCACCTTACCATAAGGTATTATGATTTTGTTTTGTTGGGTTATGTAATAAGACCCAACCACTATGATTATGTGCATTGTTTTTTATAGAATAAATAATATACATTCATTTTATTTGTGTTACTTTGCAAATGGTTTTTAAAGAACAAATATTATTTTTCGTTACTGTACAATTAAGAAATAAATTGTGATGAATTAATGGATTTATGATTTAATATTATTTAATAATATTATTAAATTACTTTTTATTGAATATAACTTTTTATATAATTTTTTTGAATACAAATGGGATTTTTACAATTATTTGAAAAGAATTATTGTCAAACCCCATGATTTTTTTATAAATGTTGGTTATTATTTTAAAAGTAAAAATTCACATATTTATAAAATTATTTAGATGAAATGAATATTATTTTTGGAATCTGGATGTCACAATTATCCAACGGGGAATTTTTCTTAATTTTCATTGACAATCATTTTTTTGGTTAAAAATTAAATTCTTTTAAATATATAGTCTGTTTTATGGCATCATAAGCACCCAATAGTGATGTAATAAAATAATATAAATTATTTTTTCAGAAATATATGTTTCAACATTAATATAATGTGATTTTGGGTTTATTTTATTTATTTTTCATATCCATTGTGGACCCTCCATAACTTATAATACATTTTATCTTTTCTAAATGATTTCCTTGAGAGTGCAACTAATCTTCACATAATAAAGGCCAATATTTTAATGATTTCGGACATTGGCCTTATGAAATATTGTTTTTTACTCCCCTTTTTAAAAAACGTGGGCAAAACCCATGGGCTGGTTTGTGATTTTGATTAGTTTAGTGTGTAGGGTCCAAAACCTAAATAATAATGAATTCCCTCAATTTTCCTATATAATCCCACCCATGCTCCCTCTTCCTATTCACTAAAAGTGCTTTGAGCTAAACCAGCATCTTTCCTACTCTCTCTATAATCCTCACAAGGTTCCCGAAGTTCCCAATAAGCCTCTCCCAATCCTCTCCCAAGCATTTGGGATCAAACTTCCAAGTATGGGATTCATTCCTTCCTCATTTAATCCAAGTATCATAATGTTGTAATGACTTTACAATTTAAATTATAAAAGTTGGTTTATGATTTAAAAACTCCCAAACAGTGACATATTTATGTTTTAATGATGATATAACCCTTTCCCTCCCATTAATGTCTTTCATTTACACCCATTAACATGCATAAATGTTGTAAGCAATTTCAATCTCTTAAATTACATTCATGAAATTATTTTGTATTATGAATCCAAATTCCATTAAATATGTTGGGAAATGTATCTATTTAAACCCATTACTATCTATTTCAGTTATATATGCTGATACACCCATTTCTCTATCATTTACCATTTTTACGAATTCTTAAGTCCTGACGTTATGATGCTGAAACTGCACCACAATATTCTAACCCAATGTCGTCGTGTAGTGAATACCATTCCCATTTAGTTATCATGGGTATTCACCATTATGAACAAATAAATATTTATAATATAGTTTCATTTATTAATTACACATTATTTTATCATTTATTAAAAGACTATGTTTAATGAATCTATGTTTTATGATCTATGTTTCACATTTATGCATGAAATGAAATTATTTCGAGGGGTGTGCCCTGATAGCGCTCCAATGCATTGGGTAAAGAATAGTATCATGATATGTCAAGTGGAATTATCGTTTACAGATGATAATTCATGTTCAATTATGGTTTTACACATTCTTTAAATGCAATTATCCTTGGATCATGCTAATATCATGTTAAATGTAGTTTCCACATTTCAATGTTATGATAACCATGTTATATAATGCTTTATGTTCGTGTTTCTCTTATGATCCATTGTTATGCCTATTCCCTGACATGTATTTAATTCTTCATGTTATGAATTTTTTTCTCCTTTAATGGTCTATATATGTCTCCATTTTAATATATATTTCACCAGTTTATCCCATAAAATGATATGTACTAGTCAATGTAGTGGTCATGTAAATAAAATTATCAATAAAGATGATGTGTTTTTTGTTAAAAGTCATTATTTAGTGTTACTAATAAAAAATACACTACACCTCTCTATCATATATGTTGTATAAAGTGTTGGTTTTTATGTGATAAGTCATGTTTATGTGTGTAATAAAGAGATGGTTTTTTATAGTTTGTATCAGAGAAGAGGATTAGTTATTTTTTGGATTTTGATTAGCAAACCTTTGTGAAATCCTCAGGGATAAGACTGAGTATAATAAAAACGTCCCTAAATATTATTGAGTATTGAGTAAATGGTTTACAAAGTAAATGCCTCCTTGGCTTGATATGATCAGGTAGTGGTGTCTCTAACACATATGTAACTAGACGTAAACACAAAAACACCACATTGGGCTAGGCTTGAATGGTAACTGGTGTATGACAACAGGCCTTGCTGCAATCATTGTAACGACACTCCTAGGAGATATTCTTTGGTAAATTCAAAAGAATATTATCAACCATAATTAAGGTAATAAAAAATCCACTATGAATATATCTTGGGAAGTAGACCATGGATATAATAGATTAATGTATACAGATTCATAAGATACAAAAATTAAAGTTATTTATAAGTCATACGTTTTTCCCTTGGATTACCCATTATTCTTTACACCAAATATTAAGTTTATTTAAACCCAAGTTCATTAATAGGGGGACTTTGGATATCAAATAATGTGAAGATCATTGTGACAAATGTTTTAATGAGACTCACAATATGATGGGTGCATGAATTGCAAAATTTTTCATGATATTATATTATTTGACTCATGTTTTGAATAGAAACATGGGTCATGTACCCCCCAACCCCAGAAAGAACAAGTCACAAAATAAATCTTCCAGAAAAAAGGCCAACTACTTTTAATTTTCATCTTATCCCTCAATTGCTGAACAATGGATCCACTCCATAGAAATGATCTTCTCCAATAATCAACGTTCTAAATAGGAAAATGTTCTTATGGATTCTTATCATAGGGTGGGTGAATCTCATTAATGGTGGACATTGATAAAAAATAAAAATCCTCAAGAAGATATCATGGTGCTGAAATGTATGGAATTCCGTAAAATGTTTTTTGAAAAATATTTTCTGTACGCCCTCCTTCTTTGAATGGAATGGTACATAATTTCCATCAAGAAAAAAGGTAATGAATCTATCAAATAACATGAGGTAATCATTACAAGGATAGCATGATATGACTCAGGCTTGGTCATTTCCCCATAATTCAAGATTGAATATTTCTTTGGTGGGCTGAAACCTAGCCTATAGAAATCCATGGAGATCTGTGACTTCGATAGTTATGAGGAAATTGTCTGATGTGACTTCAAGGATGAAATGGAGATTAGAGAATCTCAAGGGTATCATGTGGATATGAAGCATAAGTTGGACATCAATTCTTGTGGTCTGATGGATAAATCTAATTGTTCGTTGAAAATCCCACACCCAACATGCCAAAGGTTTAGAGAGATTCACCCCAAAAATTTCATGAAGGGTATGATGAAATGCTTAGGTGAGGAAAAGAAGGGCACCCAGAAATTATATATTATCAAAAAAATGATACTCCAACAGAGGAGAGGAATGATCAATTCTACCATAAACGTGTTGTTCATTACTTCAACTACAATGAACCAAGGCACCTTGAAAATTAGTGCCCTATACTATGTGTTTTTGGAAGTAACCAAAAACTTCCTTGGAAGTAACAGAAATCCTTTTTCATCACAACTACCAATGTGAACCCCAACAAGGAAGTGATGATAGGTACGCTAGTTATTCATTCAAGAATAGCGAACAAACTTTTTTATTCTAGTTCTATGCATTATTTTATATCCTGAAATTTTAGTAGAACAATCCCAACATCACCACAAATCATAGAAGTTAAGTTATTAGTGAGTATAAAAAACGGGGCAATCATTGAATCCCATGAATTTAAATCCTCACATTTCAAAATTTTTGGAATGAACATACCGAATTACATCTTCATACTCCCTCTGGTGGGATTATATGCAATTCTTGTCATGGATTGGCTTTTCTTATACAAATCCATCATAAATTTCAATAAGAGGTAAATCACTCTCCAAATGATGAATTGAACCCCAATTCTATACAAATACAGGGGAATGGATGAACCTTCATTAGCACCAAAATATCAAGCATGGATATTAATTCCCAATAAGAATTCATATATGGATCAGATGATTGAATCTATGGAAGAAACCATCCTTGGAGACATGCCTCTTGTGAGGGAAATTGCTGATATGTTTCCTGATAAATTTCCATGACTTCTTCCTAGAAGAGATGTTAAATTCTCAATGCATCTTATATATGTGGTGTTTCCAATATCCAAGACTACATATAGAATGGATGTTGTAAATCTTATGGAGATGAAAAAACAACTATACGAGAATCTATATAAAGGGTTTATATGCCCGAGTGCTTCACCATGGGGTGTACTAGTCATCTTCATCAAGAATTATGATGGATTAATGCACCTTTTCATTTATTATCATGAGCTTATGAAAATCACGATAATGAATAAGTATACTCTTACCTTAATTGATGACTTGTTCAATAATCTAAGTGGAGAAAAAAATTCTTCAATGTGTATTTACGGTCAGGATATTACCAAGTAAGGGTGAAGAAGCTCTATGAAAAGTAGAGGAAGAGTGAGTTCTGGTAGAGGGAAGCCTCGTTCTTAGTTCATATCATCACAACCAAATGGATGTATGTGGATCCCTCCAATACATATGCAATGAAGCGATGGTTGAGGCCAACATCTATAATAAATATTCATAAATTCATGGGGTTAGATGGATATTATCAACAATTTGTGAGAAATTTATCACGATTAGTAAACCCTTTTACGAAGATAAATCTGAATGAAGTTATGTTTTCATGGAGTGATGAATGTGAAGAAAGCTTCATGGAGTTGAAAAGGAGGCTTATCATTGCACTCGTCCGAAAATTACCCACTTGTGGAGAAAATTTTGATGTATTTAGTGATGATTTGATGAATTGTATAGGCTCAATGCTGATGAAAAATTAAAAAGTCATTTCCTTTTCTTCAAGGCAATTGAAATTTCATGAGTTTAACTATTTGACACATTATCTGAAGTTTTCTACGGTGATCATTGATTTTAAAATTTGGAGTCCATATATCTTGGGGGATAAGTGTGAAATATATCCAAAGAAAAAATCTACAAGTATATATTCACACAAAAAGATTTGAATTTGTTCTAATGAAGAAGGTTTCAGCTGATCAAACACTATCAATTTTCAATCCATTACCACCAGGTGAAAGCGAACAAGGTGGTAGATGCTCTAAGTAAAATGGACCCAACAATTCTATTATTGATGAGAATTGAAATTGATCCAATCATCATAGATTTGATGAAGATAGACATGGAAATCATACATAATGGAACATTATCAATCCTTTCACAAATTATTGGTCAACCATCTCTTTTGGAAAAGATAAAGGTTACTCAAAAGAATGATGTGTGAATTCTAAAGAAGGTGAAAACTTTTATAAAACGGAAGTCCTCAAAGATAAATGTTAATCAATAAGTAATTAAGATATTTGGGAAAATACTATGTGTTCCAGCAAGTCTAGAGATAATGAATGTACTTTTGAACGATGTACATAGTTCAAATTTCTCCATCCACCCAAGAAACACAATGATGTATCGAGATCCCAGAGATAATTATTGGTGGGTTAACCGGAATAAGTAGATTGGTAAATATACATCGGTGTTCTTAATATGTCAGCATATGAATGATAAGAGGCATACATCTTAGGGGATGAGGAAAATGTTACTCATACCAGTATGGAACTAGGAAAACATCACAATGGACATTGTCACTAGATATTCAAAGAAATCCAAAGGAAACAATTATATCTTGATTGATATGGATCGTCTTACATATACTGCACACCGCATTGCAATTCAGGAGGATCTATCGTTGGATCAACTGCCACAGATATACCTCAGGGATGTGGTAAGGCTGTATATAGTACCACTAATGATTGTATCTGATAGATATCTAAGATGACCATTATGTTCTGGAAGAGTCTTTAACATGATCTAAATAGTGAAATGAACATTAGTACGTCTTATAATCCTCAAAATATAGGACAGTATCAGTGGACTATCCAGACACTTGAGGACATATTTAGAGCTTACTCAATTGACTTCAAAGGAATTTGAGATAAACATATTCCTCTATGTGAGTTCTGTTAAAAAAATATCCACATAATAATCCAAATAGATCCTTATGAAGCTGAATATGGGAATTGGTGCAGAACACTGGCATGTTGTGATGATGTTGTGTAGTGAATAGTTCAAGGTCCAGAAATGTTTGATGAAATGGCGGAGAAGGTTAAAATCATCCAGAAACAAAGAAATGTTACTTATAGTCGAAGAATGATATATGATGATAATCATTGATGGGATCTTGTGTCTAATGTCAGAGACATGGTATTCCCTTGCATATCATCGTAGAAGAGGGTTGTGATATTTGTGAAGAAATGAAAGCTTAGTCCAAGGTACAATGAAACTTATGAGATATTTGATTTCATTGCATCAGTGGCCTATAGACTATAAATACATCCAAACCTATATCACATACATTATTTATTACATGTATCATTCTTGAGAATTTACATACCTAACAATCACAAGTACTCAATCCAGAGGTAGAGCCATTGGATAATTACCTCTCTTATGAAGAGAAGATGGTGAAAATAATAGATCGTAGTGAAAAATTTCTATGAAATAAGACAATGCCCCTCATCATGGTGTTGTGGATAAACCACATATTTAAAGAAGCACTATGGTAAATAGAGTAAGGGATGAGGTACAGTTACCCACATCAATTTTAGTGTGGGAAAAAGAAATTTCAAGGGTGAAATTTCCTAAGGGTGGAATATTGTAACGTCCCAAACATTCAATATGGTAAATTCCTCTTGATCTATTTAATGGTATTTATATATAAAATTATTATGTAAAACATGGGAACATCCTTTGTTTTATGTTTTTGTATTTTAAAATACCATTGATGATTTTTTTTCTAATATAGTCGTTCAAAAGTGATCACATGATTAGTATAAATATAGGGCTTTGAAAAATCTAATTTACTCAGAAAATAGAAGTGATGTCCTCATCCATTAGAAATACTCCATACGAAGCCCCTTTTTGGAGCCCGTAATAGAGGTGGGTTCAATTGTGTTTTCTCTTGACCAAGACCAATCCGAGCTTGAACATGTCAAGCTTTAGTGGAACCACCTACGAGAGAAGTGGATGTTAATAGTGATTACCACTCGTGCAATCTTATCGTAGCCACCCCAACAATTTTCCATCATCTGACAACATACCTAAAGTTCATATGAGGGTTTTTAAGAGATACGTAACAAGACCACAACACTATGATTATTTTTATTTTTTTATAGAATAAATAATTAACATTCATAATATTAATGTTACTTTGTAAATGGTTGTGAAACAAAAAAAATGTAATTTTAGTTAATATAAAATTAAGAAAAATATTTTGATGAATTAATGGTTTTTTGAATTAAATAAATTTTTAATTCTAATTATTCATTTACTTTTTATTATATATAAATTATCATAAAATTTTTATGAATAAATTTTGTTTTTTACAAAGGTTTGAAATATGTTTTTGTCAAAACCCATAAATTTTCGATAAATGTACGTATTTGTTTTAAAATAAAAAATTCAAATATATAGAAAAATATTTAGATAAACTGAATTTTATATTTGGAATCAGGATGTCAAAATTCTCCAATGGTGAATTTTCAATATTTTCTAAGGCAATATAATTTTTAGGAAAAAATTATATTCAGTTTAAATATATAATGTGTTTAATGACATCATAATGACCCAATAGTGATTTAATAAATTACTATAAATGATTTTCTCGGCCAAAAAATGTATTAACATTAAAATAATGTCATTTCAGGTTTGTTTTATTTATTTTACAATTCCTTAGTGGACCCTCCAAAAATTATAAAACATTTTATATTTTAAAATTGATTTACGTGAGAGTGTGTCTCACCTCCACATAAGAAAGCCTAATATTTAAATCAGTTAATCCATTGGACATATAAAATATTTTTTCCTATTTCACCTTCAAAAAAACCAATGGAAAATACCATGGTATGTTTTTGTGTTTGATTAGATTAATTTGTAAGGTCTAAAACCAAAATAATAAATAACTCCCTGCGTTTTATTATATAAACCCACATAAGCTCCCACTTCCTCATCACTAAAACCCCATGGAGAATGACCAACTACTGCTCTCTACTTACTATAATCCTTAAAATGTTCCCCAAGCTCCCATGGAACCTCTCTCGAGACTCTCCCAAGCCTTTTGGGGCACACTTCTATGTAATGGATTCCTTCCTTCCTCATTTTATCAACGTTTTTTAATGTTGTTATTCCATTTTAATTTCAGTTATAAATTTTAGGGTTTAATTTATCACCAACCCGATACTTACCTATTTATGTATGAATGATAAGATACCCCTTTATGTCTCATTAATTCCTCATATATACACTCGATAACATGCTGAAATTCCATAATGAATTTCACTATCCTCATTTATAATTAAGAAATTCATTTGAAATATGAATCCAAATTCCATTAAAAATGTTGTGACATATATCTATATGACCCCCTTACTATATATTTATTGTAAATATGATGAGAAACCCTTTTTTCTCTCATAAACCATTTTTATTAATTCTTATGTCACGCTGTGATGCTGCACAAATTACACCACAATTTTCCAATCCATGTTATTGTGTAGTGAATATCATGCACATTCCTCTATCAATGGTATTCACCATTATGATATGTTTAATTATTTATTTTTATAGTTTCATGTATGACATAAACATCACATTATCTTGAATAAATTATAATGTTTAATGAATCCATGTTGTGTGATCTATGTGGAACATTTATGCATTAAATGAAATTATTATGAATGTTGTGCTCTAATAGCGCTCTAATGCATTTGGTAAAGATTAGTATCATGATAAATCAAGTGCAATGAGGTTTTACACATTCTAATTCATGTGAAATGAGGGTTTAATCATGATATATGGTAATTTATCCTTGGATCATGCTAATATCATGTGAAATGTTGTTTCCACATTTCAATGTTATGATAACCAATCTATATCATGCCTTTATGTACATGTTTCTCTTATGATCAATTGTTATAACTATTTCCTAAGATGTATTATATTATTAATGTTTTTCCTTGTTTACTCCCATAATGGGATTTGATTGATATTCATCTAATAATAAATAAATTACAAAAAAACATTAAATTAATGAATTATATAGGATAAGTTGAAAAAATGACATGAACAACAAAAAACCATAAATTTTTATATGAGTTTCTGTTTTTCATTTACCACATATAAAAAAATTATTTTGAAAAACACATACGATATAGTGAACATGGAGAACAGTGGTTAGTATTTTGTGAGGTAAAAAGGCTCTAAAGGCCTCTATGATTACGTTTTAATTAGGATGCCTTCATTTTTGAACATTTAATTTATTTTTAGTTCATTTTAGGGGAAATTTTTTATTTTTTCAGTGGATAAAATATTTTTATCAAGTGTTGTATTCATATGTATTTTATAGTGTTTACTTTATTTTTGGTGTCAAAATATTATTTATCCTGATATATATAGTTATTTACATACATTTTCATAGAATAATACAATTTTATAAAAATATATTTAATCATAATTAAATATAAATGAGTTTTTAAATATATAAACTTGATCAAAATAAATATATGGGTTTAAATAAAATAAATATAAGTAATGTTTAAACATAAATATATGGGTTTAAAAAAATATATATATAAATTTATGTTTATATTAAAATATATGTATATATTTATGTATATATTTATTTATGTGATAATTATTAATGTGTGTGTGTGTATGTGTGAGTGTGTGTCAATATTATGTAAATACATCACATATAAATGAAATTTATTTAATATATCATTATTGTTAAATATAATATATAATAATATTTATAAAAGATGATTATAAATTAATTATAAATAATTAATATCAAAATTTGAGATTAAATGTAAAAATGTAAAAGTTTATTATTAAATATACAATATGAAGGCATATTTTTAAAATATTTTTAAAAAGAATTATGTAAATATATATAATTATATTAATTACTGTTTCCATAAATATCAATTATTTATATATATAAAGGAATATAAATATAATAAAATATATGAAAAATCATGATGATAAGGGTGGGATAAATTTGATGATAATAATTGGGCTGGGTTGAATAGAAAAAATTAAATAAAAATCCCTGAATCATATCAACACCACACAAAAGTCCTGATAAAGGAAATATTTTTTAGCGCCATAAAAGAATTGATATTGGATACATTTATCAGTGTTAAAAAAGAACAAATAAAATTGTCCTTTATCTGACGGCGATGGCCTCTTAGAAGTCTCTTCCCCCTCTGGGGGAGGGACCTCCGCCACGGCGAACAAGAGCGGAATCGCCCTTTATCCCATTCTCCATTCCATATTTTCTCCCTCCGTTTCCCTGAAGATTCTTGAGCCCTATGGTTACATAACTTCATGATGGATGACCTAATCTTCTGATGTCGTTTGCAGTGTTTAACAAAGCATTGGATCTACATAATCTGAAGATGGTCACCCGATATTCAAAGAGAAGACACTCAGTTGATATGTTTGATAGATTCATGTTCGATTCCTAGGATTTTCAAGAGAAGGGAACAATATTATTGTTGGATAATAAGAATATCTCGATCTGTTTTGCCTCGGAGTAAGATTTGATAAGGTCCTGGTCAAGAGCCACTCGCAGCTGCAACGACACGCGGTTCTACCTGTATCGATGGTCGTATGATTTCCATATGAGGCACGATTATCCATCTGTGGCGGTTTGGGTTAGTCATGTGAATCTCTATTTACTAATTCAAAGTCCATCGATTGTTAAATTTTTTGGAAACCTACCGGGGTGATATATTTTCTCTGATAGCCAGACCACTGTTTTCTGTCATTCAATAAACCCTCAAGTGTGTGTGGAGGTGGACGCCTCAAGAGCTCCATTGGACTTTGTTTGGATCACCGTAGGAAAAGAGATCCATTTTAAATAGCCAGTTGTTTATGAATCATGTGTCCATTACTGTTCTTCTTGCAATTGGCTGGGCCATTCACTGGAGAAATTTATGAGGGGGGAAAAGGATACTGACTTCCAGAAGAATCTGGGAAACTGAGAGCAAGGAATATATGGGAATAAAAAGGTGGTGAACCCATTAGTGGAAGAGTTTGGTGGATAACCCTGCAATAGACGCCCTGATGGTAGTGAATTACCAGGAAGTTCTTCGGTTTTCCATTCTGATGGTGTGTTCCAGGATGAACAGGATGCCAGTGTTATTTCTTTTGGCTCGGGTCCACTGATTGCAGGTGCTGGAAAACAGGTGAGGCCGGTGAAGCCACTTGCCCTGTCACCTGGACCAAAAGTTCAAGATGTCTTTTGCAGACTGTTAAGTGACCACAATGGAATGAGAAGGACATACATAGTTTCAACTAGCCATGACAATAACAGGTCTGGCCAGGATAACCTTGCAGGTGTTTCCCAATCGGATCTCAACATGGAAGGCCCTACGATGCAAACAGATTGTGTAACCCATGTGGTGACTTTTGAAGATAATAATAGATAGCCTTAGTTCATGGGGTGTGGCTTCATAAATGCCAGGAATGTTGAGGTAGTTGGCCGAATTCCGCTTGCTGAAGAGGTGGGATTGGGTACACCGAATAATCTTTCGGATGGCAGTGGTTCCATACCTTCATGTGAGTTACACATAGTGGGTGATGGAAGGAGTCTAGGCATGACTCGGACATCAGTTCCACTAAACAATAGGTTTTATGGTCTTTTAGAGGAGAATGTGAACTTAGAACTCATTGCACCAGGTGAGGGTGATGGGGTTGGCGTGAAGGAATCCAAGAAGAGTTATCAGGATCATTCAGATTAAGAAGTCACAATTCCAAAGAATATCATGATTTTCAAAAAGAATAAAGGGAATAAGGTCTAGTCCTCCCTTCCCCTGCCTTTGGAGACCCGCTCCACAAAGAAGATTAATGAAAAAAGGATGGACATAGAGTCTCTGCACCAGCATGGGTTAGGAGGAAAAGAATAAGACTTGATTCTCCTACTTAGATCCTATGATGAAGTGATTGATCAGGTCTTTATGCTCAATGCATCGGAGGATGAGGCATCCGAAATGATGGGGAGGACGCTCGAGGTGTATCTTAGTGAGGAAAAACTTTCATGGATTGACAGGAAGGACTCAATTCTAGTTGGCGGTTTTAATAGAGGGGAAATCAGTGTTGAGGAGTACATTCAGACCTGGGATCAACATGATTCTATGTGGGAGAAGAGAATAAGGGAGGATACCGATCATCAAGTTTCATTCTTATCTTGGAAACATTTTAGGGAGATGAATTCAGGCAATCTTGTGTTTTTCTTTAATAATTCTATTTAAGTTGGCTGTCTTGGTCAGGCATTTTGGGAGGTTTGCAAGTGTGTGTTGTGTTTTCTTTTTGTTATTCATGTTGTCTGCCTTTGTTTGGACGCTTGGTGCTTGTTTACAACCTCTACGTGGACCTTCACCAGAAGGGGATCAGAGCACAAAGTCTTCAGCGGTGCTGAACTTTTGGATTCGAAGGCTTGAGAGGGTATGGCTTGGCCATCAGTATCGTGCCCATGCATTCTATAGGGACTACCTTCCAGAGGGTCCTATGTTGGTGAAGGCTTCTTGTCATGGCACATTTGTTGGGGTGGGTCAGGTATGGTAGTTGGTTCTGGTTCTTGTCTCCTTTTGTTGTTTTATTTTGGGTGGATGGTTTTTTGGTTTCTCACTTTTTTTCATAAAAGTGTTTCGACAATAAAAAATTAATTTTCAGTCAGTGCTTTTAAGAGTGCGATTTGTAGTAGTGATTATTGAATATGAGTATTTAAATCATTAGTAGCTTTATATAAAGAATTCATTCCTTCATAGATTTTTTGATAATTAAACGTATTCATAACATATATTTGTATTCTTTTCATTAGTAAAGGGATATTCTTGTGACGACATCTGAAGAGTTAAAGTGAGAACCCATGAAAAGGAATAATAATTTAATGTGTTTATGAGAAAAAATACACCCAAATGACCTATCATGGATCAATGTTGGCATTATAAGTACATTGTACTGTCTTATATATATTATTTATTCTTTATATTGAAGAAATTATCACTTCATGATCAGATATGAATATGATAGATAAAATAAAAGGACAGATGGATGAGGTGTTAGAGATGAAAGATCATAGAATAGATGACTAGGTTTTGGGAATTATGATCAAGAAAGACCGCACAGTTGGAACCCTGATTTTACCACAAAATGACAACATTGGGAATGTATTTAGTATATTACGAATTCTAAAATAAATGTGAGTTTCTATTCAATTAAAACACAATTTGAAATTATCTAAGGTTTTGTGTAGATTATTCTTGTTGTAAGTAACTTTCTGGGGATGTGGATCACTGATAATCTTTTTAATCTCCATATTCCCAAAATTTGGAATAGTTTGATTCTATTAGAATGAAAATATATAACTCAATTGTCCATGAAAGAAATTTTTTTTGTTTTGGTAGTGAAACTCAATAGAGATGAAATAAAAAACAGAATAACTTAAATGAAGAAAATGATGGTTTCAAAATGGTTAGAAAACATTTATTACATCCAATGGAGAAGGGGGACAATTCTATTATTATCTCTAGAGAAAACATCAGCGGATCCTACATTAATTACAACGGTGTTTTATAAATACAATATCATTGGATTTGATATCATTTTATAGATGATTTAACAAGAATTATTCCTCTAGTTGTTTAGTTAGTTAATCTTCTATTGAAATCTTCCACTGCCTCCTATTGCGCATCTCCGACATTGGCTGGGTTGGATTGAAACTATAGAAGAAAACCTAATGGTGAGAAAACATCATTTTTAATATCTGATAATTGGGAGTGGACACCACCAATATACCAACTCAGAACCATGTTAGGGTTATAATATATACCTTTAGTATCCTTGCAAGATTTTAGCTTCACTTTCTATAGAATATTCATCTTCATTTTTTCAAATTGTCATTTATATGTATTTTCTAAACACTGACCAATATTTATTCTAGGAAATTTATAATCAAGTGATATAAAAAATCAATGTGTTTTGAAATGGAATGAAACATCAGGTTATTACTGACATTAATAGACCTCCATCTAGTAGAATAGAAAATATAATTGTCCTGACTTTATACCAACTTCAATAAATACTTCTTTTTCTACATAACCATCTTTTAGAATTCAATGAAAATGATATTATCTTATTATATATTATACAAGGTACCACGCTTATTATTTCAGGATTAAAATAAGGCAACTCCCCTGACAAATGATTCCTGGTACATGAATATGGATTTCATTGTGTCTACATCTCCAACTATATTAGCATATGTGTATCAATCTAAACTATTTCATCAATTGGAAAACATAATCAATGAACATATGTACCTTTGAGATATCTCATTATCCATTCTAACACTACCAAGTGGTCCATTCTCTTATTTTATAAGAATATTATCATGACACTAATAGCGTGATAAATATGTCCTCTAGTGAATTCTAAGACATTCATATGATATCCAAATTGTGAATGATAAGTAAACTTTTAAATCTCTAATTTATCCTTCTATATTGATATAATTTGACATATCATGAGCCCAAAATTTCATTCAGGTGGTTTTCTAACTATTTTTACTTTTTTCATTTGAATCATTCAAGAACATTATCAATTTACCACCCCTAAAATAGCCATATCTTTTGATCCCACTTGTCATAGGTAATTTTCATAGTAGGAATTTGAGTAATGTATCTCATGTCCTTCAATTAAAAATACCTTTTTAAACTCCTTACATTACCAATATGTCTTGGTGAAATATTTACCAAAAAAAGTCATATCATTAAAATAGAAAAATTAGATTTCGAAATCACCATAATAAAATTTTATGATGAAAACATAAGGATCAATATTCATCCTCTTGTACTCATTTTTCTCCGTAAATGAGTAAAATTTCTCCTTCCATTTTTGGGGATCCTATTTCAATCCTTATAAATTTTTACTGTGTTTCAATAATAGGTTTTATTTAACATTCACCTGAAAAACATCTCGTTGTTCCTTGTATATCACCACATCAATATCACCATGTAGGAATAATATCATTACATCTTGTTGTTGAACTTACTAGTTTAGACTACCCCTCAATCCAATAACCACTAGGATAGAAGAAATTTTAACTACATGAGAAAATATTACATCATTATCAATACATTTCCCATTTATGAATCCCTTCACAACAATTCTAGAGTTTATAGAGGCTATGAGATTACACATTCTTTTTTTCTTATATACACAAATTTCTTCATGAGTTAATTTTTTTCTTGTGATAAAAATAACAAATAAAATGTGTGGTATTTTTGAAAGGATATCATGTTCACTTGAAAAGACTTATTCCATTACATATTTTGTTTATCATGATCACATTAACAAAACTATCTATCTCTTCCCCATCACTGAGCATCACATGCTCATTTTGTGGGTATCTATGTCTTGTTTGTTATTATTTAGTGGATCTCCTCAACTATACATGTAGGGGAATATATTATAGAATATCATATGATGGATACATATCATAAGATATATAAATATTTCCTAGTAGTGTTGGGTCATCAGTTTCATGTATCTCTCTTAAACTAGATAATACTATTGGTGGGGAGATTAGTACAATATTGATTAGAATTTCCTCAGACTATAACTTCTCAACATTTTTTGTCTTGTCGAAATCATCATCCATATAATCATTAATATTCAAAACATATAATAATTTAATGATGATAATACTAATAGGATCCCAGAGTTGGTATCCAAAGTCTTGAGAATATCCCAAAAAGATACACTTCTTTCCCTCTCCATCCATATTTATCGGCACATCTTTTTGGATGTGAAAAAATTTCTTAAATCCAGATACTCTTAAGATTTAATATAAAGCATCTTTACCCATCCAAAAAATTTTGGGAACATCATAGTATAGTTTAAATAATCGATAAGTGTTTATAAGATCATGTAAAATAATCATTGATCACTCTAAAAGGTGTTAGAAAATATTTCATTTGAGATCATTCACCTAACTCTCCCATAAATTTAGATGTTCATCCTCTCAGAAACAATATTATATTGTCGAATATTTGGTAAAAATTTTCAATCTCCATAAATAAACATCTAAATTACTCCTCAAATAGACCACATTATTCCCTTTTTTATATACATTGAAAAAATTTAATTTTAAGTCTATTTATTTTTCCATATTTACATGAAACATCATGAAAACATCATACACTTGATCATCAGTTTCAACAAAAGGACAAGAATTTTCTAGATTTATAATATATAAATGTTTCAAAATAAATAGAACCTACTATTAAACTTTTACTCATCATGTAATCATCAGTGTGAATAAAATATAAAACATTCTCTCTTATATATGATAAATAAACATGACATAATATTATGTGTTTTCACATGATTCAATCGACATATGTATCCAAATGTTTACCATTTAGTCCTAGTAGCAGATCCTTCCTAGTTAGATTTTTTATTCATCTTTCACTGACACAATCAATCTATTTATAAAAAAACATCTACATGAACATATTATCTAGATTTTTTTACATATACTCCATACATCCTAGAATCTAGGAATAAAGATTATTATATTTCATTCCTTTAAATATTACCATTTCATCTTTGGTAAGATTCTATTTCCCATCACCAATAAAATTAACACATCCATCATCATTAAGAAATACATTAGGTTTCAGATTGAGGACAATAGCATGAACATGATTCACAACCATTAATTATATATTACATAAAATATCAGGCTCTAGAGAAATATTACTAGTACCTATGATTTTTTACGCACCATTGTTTCCCATATTCTCTTTTTTGAAACTCTATAAACTGTATGATGAGAAAATATATCTTCTAATAGTGAAATAGTCTCATGTCCCCAAATTAATCACCTTTTTCAAGACTTAACTTTGATGACTATAATGATAATCATTATAAATTGTAATTATATCTTTTTGTACAACTGAAACATCATTATTCTGGGTATTACCTTCTGAATTCCTCTACTCTACCTTAATCCTCAAACAAGATCGAATGATTTTATTATGGTTTCCTCAAGAGTGAAACTTCTTGTCATTTCATGATTAAGATTTCAATCTATTCTTCTATTGTAGACATTGGTCATGGGGTTATCTTATTCTACTTCTTCCCTTCCATTACTTCTTCCCTTGTATTTTAGTGACCATAGCTTTAGATTTATGTTCAGATTATTTATCCTTCCTTTGGAACTGATTATTCATCAGTATTTCTGTCACCATCTACACTATGAGGGTTCCATATAATGTTGAATTTTTGACCAACAAATCTAGTGTTTCCATCATATTTGATGAAAAAATAAACATAAATAGTGCTTAAAACTCATCATTAGTAATCATTTTCAAAGAATTCAACTGATTAATGGTACCACAGAACTCGCTCATGTTCTCAGATATGTTAATACCATATTTGTGAATGTTGAAAAGTAATTGAATCATGATTTCATTATTCTGTTCAGTTTTCCTTTATTACATATTTTCACATTTTATTTATAGAATAGAATAATTGTGTAAATTGGAACAATATGTGAACACACTATTGCAAATCCACTACCCAATTTGGCCATTGAACATTCTATTTAGCACTAATAACACCACATCAACAGGTGGGGTAAATTATTACATCATCTCAGTAGATTGACCACTCATTGAATATTCCACTAATTTCACAACAATTGTCTTAGTGGTCTCCATTATTTGTTTCCACGAATATTTAATATACAAAAAACTCTTTATCTTAGGTTTTGAGCAGGAATAATTAAGAGTGATTTCTTTAATCACATTACCAATGTTTTCATCCAATTATATGTTGAGAATATCAAAAATGTAACCATCTGTATGCATCTAAAATAGTCAAAATAGTTGGAAATGACTCTTAGATTGCTGAAAATGGACTCTGATTGGCTATGTTATAGAAAAAATAGATTTAACTATCTATATTTGAATATGAGGTTGTAATGACATGGTTAAATGAAATATTTCTTGTAACCCCTAATGTAAAGTCACAACTAGTGTGAATAGTGTATTATTTATCATAAAGGGGGTATTGTAGAGCCATCGAGTTGACCTAAAGAAAATATTCCTATACTGAATACATTTCAACATTATTTGTTATTAAATTTGAGATATTGGATCATATTTATGAGATCATCATGAATATTTCAATAAAAAATCTTCCAACCTATTTATTTTTTCCATTCACTAGAAAATAACTTTGCATAGTCTTCATTTAAACCATACTGGCTCTAATAACATGTTTTGCGGAATATGAACGCATATGGGATGTGATAAATTCAAGAAAAATAAATAAAATGAAGAATAAAAATAATTTGATTTGATTTAAAAATATTTACTACATCTACATAGGATTGGAAGAATTCAATTATTCTCCCCAGATAATATTCTGGGGGATCATAAGAATATTTTAGCGGGTTTTCTGATTACTATATCATGTTATTTGTTCGTTTTTTATTAACAAAGGAACACCAATTTTTTCCTATAATTGTTTGAGTAGTTCATCTACCATTGAAATTTTACACCACCACATATTTTTCATTTACAGTATTCGATCGGATACTTTCCAACTTCAGAAAAAATCTATTATCGACAAAAAAGTTGATGAAAATATCACATAAAAGGGATTGGCCCCACAATTTCAAATGAGGATCAATACTCATATTCAACATAGACACATTATAAACAATAAGAAGAGTATTAATTATACTAAAATTGGATTTACTACAATTAGGAGACATGGTAGCAACCTATATGGAATTAGGAAGACAATTCATCTTATACAGAGCCACAATCTCATAAAATGAGGAGTTTTGTATTCTTCAAAACTCCGAGTCCTTACCTCGAGGAGCTATAAAAGTAGATTTTTCATATTGGAAATCCATTAATGAGTTTGGGGGTAATAGTGGACCTTAGGATATCTTCTATTTCCCCATTGTTTCTTCAACTTGGGATCCATGGACACAGAGTGAAATGTTAGTTTTTCCATATTAATGGAATTGTCCCTCCGGTAATGACCCTCTATCGAGTTGGCCAGTATGAAGAACAACTACCATCGGTGTCTCAGGTGTAGTATCACCAAATCCCTTAGGATTTGAGGCCCCATAATTAGGTTCTATTCCACCACCTTCCACCGAGAATACATTTCCATGAAAACAACCCTGAATCTATATATGTTTTCTTCATCGTTATATTACCTGCATGAAAAAACGTAGTTTGAAATTTAATGATAAATAAAACAACGTCAATTAATGAGATGATTTTTTAGGGGAATAATAATCAGGATATTTGTAGCCATATGTTCCATTGATACTATTCAATATAAGGCTTGTAAATCTGATCAAGAAAACCTTGGCCAAACTAGAATTAAAAATCTAGGTGTTCTATTTCTAAAAAAATATTTCATCAGATATGGTTTTACGATCAGAAGAAACAAGTAGAAGAAGGGACATCAAAAAAGACTCATTCAGTGTCCCAAAATTTTAAATATATTTTATGTCATTATGACATTTAAAATTATATTCGTGTCAATGTAGTAGTGAAACACAATACCCACGACCTCCCCAAGATCTACCTTTAATCAGACATTCTAGGAATGGAGCAGAACATTTGTGGATCAATTACATTGAAGGAGATGTTTTTTAAGTCTACTTCAGGAAATGTACCCATAAAAAATAGTCATTACTCTCCCTATAGGAATTACTTAATTATTTTAATGATATGGGCATACTTAAGGTTACCCAATCAATCCAACGAAAACTTTGAAAAATGTTTTCCATGAACGATCAAAAAGGAACTCCAAAAAATGACTTACCATACACTCCTTATGTAACATCCCAAGTAAGTAATGAATAATAGATATTTATATCTATGTCTATTAATTAATTATATAGTATTTTAGAGGCTTAAAATGAAAATAAATCCAATCTTAAGCATGGAATACACTAATATTCTTAAAAGATTGTTTCATTCCCTTTTGATGGAAAACCCTTTTTAAATAAAAATTAGACAATTTTATATCTATATTTGTCAAAATAAACATATTCATTATGAATGGGACATTTAATATTACATTGGATAAATTTTTGGTATTTTTCTGACAATGTTCATTTTTCAATGAATAGTGGAAAATACTGCATTTTACATCAAAACTGCTTTTTCATTTAATTTAATTATATGGATAGATTATATTTTTAATTGGTCTTAAAGTTTAATCTGAATATAAGTTTACCATTTAATCCAATGGCAGTAATTAGGATTAATTTCACTTTGGAATTGGTCATAAACTAATGCCAAACTTTTCATAGATATTGTTTCAAAAAAACCCGCTATTTGTCAACAGTGGGAATTAATTATTAAATTAATTAATGTAACTTATATGATTTGAATTCTGTAAAATAGAAATCATTTTTGAATTCAGAAGATCAAATATAGCTTAGGGTGATCTTTTGGTATCTTTCTGAAAAACTTCAATTTTTGATGAATAGTGAAACCTCTAAGTGGTAGTTAAAGAATCTAATTTTCCGTTTAAATGAAATTTTACCACCACTGTGATTTGATTTTCAAAACTCCGACATACATGGTTGTCATTAGGAAGTAAAATTTGGTTCAATGAGATTAAAATATTTTTTTGGTGAATAGTAACTTTTATGTTTTTAATCGCGATTAGTGGTAATTAGTGTAGTTTAAGGTAAAAATAATGTTTTAATAGTATGAGATGAGCTTGACACATGTTCTACCCTCATTGGATGTGTCATGGCTAACCACGAAAATCCATGGGTCAACTTGGGGACCCCATGGAGCCACTTTGGTTGGGAAATGACATAAATAACCTTTTATTTAATGAAAAAGTAAAAATGACACAAACATTATATGTTTTACGAATAAAACATTTAAATGGAGTTATAAAAGTCATATTTTTTAATATAAATATTAATTGGAAAGATAAAAAGATTTCAAACATAATAGTATTTGTTTTATAATTTTTAGACTTGATATAAATTAAATTATTTATGACATCATGATGATGCAGCGATTACTTCATTAATAAATGATTTAAATAAAATGAGAAGATAATGTAAACTCTATGACCTAAAAATGTCCAAAACCTATTGGGTGGGTATATTTCGAACCCTTATCACCATATACTATAATTATATCAATGTGGGACCATTTAAATCCGAATCTCATTTTCATATAAAATTAATATTTCTTTACTTTCCAAGAGTTCCCCTCCTCTCCTCTTATAAAAGGCCCCCACCTCTACCACCTTACCCACACTTCCAAAGCCTTTGGCTCGCTGAACCCCTACCCATTTTTTCTCTCCACTTCACTCTATTACTCATTGATGCCTCACTTTGGGCAGAAGTCTTCCCAATGAAGCCTTTGAGCTCAAACCAAAGGGAGTTACCCGATTTTAAGGTAATGTCTTCACTTGAGTCTTTTTGTTTTATTTTGCTTCTCCAACCCCCTAAACTCTTTTTATTTAATTCTTTTGTAACAAATCCAGTATCTTAAATATACTAAGATGTTTTTATAATAAGTATTAAAGCTACACATACACACACCTACATCTAATGGTTAAAGAACATACTGTTTCCATGGATGGTGAATTTATGCCTCCCGAAACGATGATTGTTCAACATTACTTTAACACCTTCAAAGGTGGCCATAAAGATGTCAATATATTTATATATGATATATAATATGTTTATGTTTTCCTTAAGCTTATGTATTTTTCATTTTGGGCATACCTTTATGGTTTCCATTATGGGTAAACGCGATATCTTCATTTAAGGAAGTGCGGACTACCGCCTCCTCAAAGTGATTTGATTTCGTTAATGCCATATGTGGGACGTATAAAGGATTTAATTAATAGTATAATATATGATATTATACTGGAATTATAATATATCATTATATAATTATGATTCCATTCTATAAAAAAATACGAAATAGAAATGAAAGTAGCGTTCATGTGTACGTACGGCTTACCGTCTCCAAGAATAGTGCATTTCATTTCTTACATCTAAATGATTATGTAATATTATAAATGCATGTATATACTAGATATATATGATATATATGATATATACATCATGATTATAATTGTGGATATAATGGATACATGAACAACTTGTAATTATAAATGGTTTATTTTGACTCAATTACCAATGATCGTTAAAACGACCGTTATTAACTTAAATAATTACATAGTGTTCATGACATGGCAATAAGTGATATAAAAGGAATAATGAACTTGAAAAAGGTTCTTATGAAATAATAAATTAACTCAAGTTTATTGTTCAGGACATTAAAGAACGATCGAGTCAAGTCAGACCCGAGGTATGGGACTTTGTCTCAATCTCCTTTCATTGAGACATATTTTATTTTATACACAATTTTCTTTTATATGGTGTATAAACCCCTTTGAATTATATTTTTATTCAAAAGGAATCAATTTTTATAAGAATCATATACTAAACCACAAAAGGGAATGTTTTTGTCGTACGTATGCGGCGACAACGACTTCTCCACTGGCGTGACCGTTATTTGAGTTTTGGCTTCCTCTACAAGCCATACCTTCTTATTAAAAGAAAAATAAATACCATGTTTTACTTTTCATTTATTTTGGCATTGAAAATGGTTTTAATATTGCTTTTATATCAATGTGTTTTATTAATATCTTGTGATTGAAAGGTGGGAATGTTATGTTTCCTTTATGCATGTTTTATGTGATACGATTATGTTGAGGTTCTTGGGCATTATTATGAAGACAGGTGGTTCCGTGATAAACTATGGGCAGGTGAGTCAGATATAGCTCTCCAATGTATTGGGTAACGTGAAGGAGTAAAAAGTTAAGGTTTCTCCAAAGATATTTAGGGATTATACTGTGATGGGTATTCCAAACGTAACCAAGAGGGTTACTCCCTACATAAGAATGTTATGAATGCCTCAAGTTACCTTTATGTCTTATGATTTCTATGATTTATTCATGATTTGATGAAGTATGATAGAGTTATTATGTTTTATGGGTAATGTATGATCTCATTCTAATGTATATATGTACCCATGTTTCCTTTCCATATTTTTATATCCCTTACTGAGCTTTTTATGCTCATCCCATGTTTTTTGAAATGATTATCACTGGTCAAGGGAAAGGTACATGATATGATGATAATATCAAGGAAGTGTCAAGAAAGAATCCATGTTTTATTTTAAATATGTTTCCATTGATGGGAATGAAGAATACTATCATTATGTAACCACTTTGTTTATATGTGGAATGTAATGCATGTTTGATGATCTAATTCTCTAATACTCTAAACCCGAAAATATACTCAATGTGTAATCGTGTAATAACTCAAGATTAAGTAAGGTTTAATGCTGGGGCCTTATGGTTGGTATCATTGGTCGGTTTAGATAACTTTAGGAGTTATAATTCTATTAAATGATTATCTAAAAATATTTTTTTTGGTCAAATTGAAGTGATATAGAAATTTAAGATTACCATGTTGATTCATTTAAGACATGTTTGTTCAGAATGGTTTTATGCATAGGAAACAGGGAAGCAGTGCTAGGAAGTCATGTAGAAGGAAATAACCTTCCGAATCAGCATCCCGAGAAGGTCGGAATTGGAACTAAACTGTTTGTTGCAGTAATGGGACAGTTGACTCAAGCGATAAATGGTTGTGGTATCCATGCACGAGATAAGCCAGATTAACTGCAGAGGAACATTTCCGTGGTGGAACATTACATGAGGCAACACCCCCATCATTCAGAGGATCATCTGACCCTGTGTTAGCTAAAGGGTGGATTAAAGCACTGGAGAAGATTTTCAATTTCATGGTGTGTTCAGACAATCAAAAGGTTAGTCATGCTATTTATCGTTTGGAGGGTGAAGCAGATCAGTGGTGGTCGATGGTTAAGAATATTAGGGTCGCTGATGAGATTGATGCTCTCGACAGGGATGAATTCAAAGGTATGTTTCTTGAGAAGTATCTTCCTAAGGCTGTTCGACGTAGGATGGAAATACAATTCTTGGAATTGAGGCAAGAGGTAGACTCAATGGCAACATATGAAGAATGGTTCACTTGATTGTCAAGGTATGCTCCAAATTTTATCTGAGACCTTGATAGAAAAATCAATCATTTTTACTCAGGATTAAAGCCAAAATATAGAAGGGCATTAGCTTCTCACGAGTTTAAATGTTATGAAAAGCTTGTTCGATGTGCTGAGAAAGTGGAAGTGGAGTTTTTCAATGATCAAGTTTTCTATAACAACCAACAGAAGAAGAGACCGAGGTGGCAGGAGAAATGTAAGAATTCTTCAAAAAAGTATGACGGTAAGAAAACTAAGTTTCCATTTTGTGATAAATGTGGAAAAAGGCATGCTGGGGAATGTCTTCTGAATTCTGGAAAGTGCTACCGATGTGGTAAGATGGGACACAAGGCTCGTGAATGCACTGAAAAAGATCAGGGTGATGGTAAGACCAAATTTGACTAACAGTTAGTGAAATGTTATAAGTGCAATGAGATGGGTAACTATGCAAACGAGTGTCCGACAAAGAGATTGAGTGATGGGAAGCAGTTAGACTACAAGCAGAAAGGGGTGGTGAAATCCTTTGCAACTACTTCAGTAGATGTCGGGCCATCAAATGAAGTTGTATCAGGTACATTGTTTGTTTTTACAGGTTATACAGGTGTGTTGTTTGATTTGGGGTCTACACATTCATTCATCTCTAAAATCGTTTCTAGTAAAATGGGAATACCATCTCAAGAAATGACTCCTGAACTTCTGGTAAAAACACCTGGGGGGAATGTTGAGGCAAAAATAATTTATAAGAATCATCCTATCCTTATCTGTGGAAAGAACCTACTTGAAAACCTTATTGTTCTACCTCTAGTAGAGTTCGATGTTATCCTGGGTATGGATTGGCTCTCTATTTACCATGCTACGATTGACTATAGAGCTATAAAAGTTTTTTTTCAGAAATACTTTCAGTTTGTGTAAAAGAATTAACCCTTACTGTTGATAACATATCAAGAGACCGAGAAACTTGTAAAAGATGGAAATGAATGTTCCTTACACATATTGTTAAAAACAAGGGAACTGTTCAGATTAATGATGTGCCGGTGGTAAATGAGTATCCTGATGTTTTTCATGATGAGTAGTCTGGAATAATACCAGATCGAGAAGTTGAATTTACTGTTGACTTAGTTCCTGATGTTAATCCAATTTCAAAACCCCCTTATCGAATGGATCAAATTGAACTTTTAGAGTTAAAGGAGGAATTGCAATATTTATTAGATAAAGGTTTCATTCGACCTAGCACATCACCATGGGGTGCTCCAATTTTATTTTTAACAATAAATATGGTTGTATGAAACTTTTCTTTGATTATAGAGCCTTGAATAACATTACTGTTAAGAACAAATATACTTTGCCTCATATCGATGATTTGTTTGATCAGCTCCAGGGAGCTCAGTTTTTTTTCCAAGATTGACCTGAGATCGGGGTACCATCAACTGAAGGTAAAGGAGGAAGATATTCCGAAGACCGCATTCCGTACCAGATATGGGCATTATGAATTTGTAGTAATTCCTTTTGGGCTAACCAATACACCTGCTGTATTCATGGACTTAATGAATAGAATTTTCCATGAGTTCTTGGATAAGTTTTTTGTGGTTTTCATTGATGATATTTTGGTGTTTTCTAAAAGTATAGAGGAGAATGAAAGACATTTAAGGGTTATCTTGCAAACCTTAAAAGAAAATAAACTATATGAAAAAATTCAGCAAGTGTGAGTTTTGGTTGCAACAAATTTCTTTCCTTGGTCACATTGTTTCTAAAGATGGGATACCCATTGATCCTGCAAAAACAAAGGTTGTTGAAGAATAGCCAAGACCCACAAATGTTACAGAGATTCGTAGTTTCCTTGGTTTGTCAGGATATTACTGAAGATTTGTTAGAAATTTTTCACGGTTATCTAGTCCAATGACTAAGCTTACTCGGAAGGGTGTTAAGTTTATCTGGAAAAAATAATGTGATGATTGTTTTCAGGAATTGAAAAGAAGATTGGTGAATGCTTCATTTTTTGGCACTACCTTCTAGGAATGGTGAGTTTGTTATATACAGTGATGCTTCATTGAAAGGACTTGGTTTTGTCCTAATGCAGAATGATCAGGTAATTACTTATGATTCACGTCAGTTGAAAACTCATGAGGTAAATTACCCTACCCATGATTTGGAATTAGCTGCTATTGTATTCGCTTTAAAAATTTGTAGGAATCATTTGTATGGAGTAAAGTGTGAAATATATACTGATCACAAATGTTTAAAGTATATATTCACTCAGAAAGAGTTAAACATGAGACAGAGGAGATGGCTGGAATTAATCAAGGATTATGATTGTACAATTCATTACCATCCGGGGAAATCAAATAGTGTGTCTGATGCTTTGAGTCGAAAAAGTAATGCTTCATTAGAAATTCTGCGTTTAGAACGTGATCCTTTGGTTATGGATTTGATGAACATTGGCATAGATGTTTTTGGTGCAAGATGTTCTTCTATTTTGTTTCAGGTATCAATGAAATCGTCTCTATCAGACAGAATCAAGAAAGCACATAAGCAAGATAGTGAGTTACAGAAAGAGGTAGAGCTGGTTCAGAAAGGTAAGTTGCCTAAATTCAACATTGATAATGATTGCGTTTTGAGATTTGGGAATAGATTATGTGTGCCTTTTGATTTACAGTTGAAGAGAGAGTTATTATGTGAAACTCATAGTTCTCCGTTTTCAGTTCATCCTGGATGTACTAAGATGTACAGAGATCTGTGGGAGTATTACTGGTGGGATGGAATGAAAAGAGATATTGCTGATATTACTATGAAGTGTTTGACTTGTCAACATGTTAAAGCAGAGCGGCAGTTACCGAAATGGATTCTTCAGCCTTTACAAGTGCCACAGTGGAAATGGGAGAATATATCCATGGACTTTGTTGTGGGATTACTGAATACATCTCAAGGTAATAATGCAATCCGGGTTATTGTTGATTGCTTGACCAAATCTGCTCACTTCCTTGCTATACGAGATACTTTTTCCCTAGATCAACTTTCCCGTTTGTATCTTAACGAGATAGTTAGGTTACATGGAGTTCCGCTCTCCATTGTATCTGACCGTGATCCAATGTTCACTTCTAACTTTTTTAAAGGCCTTCAGAAGTCGTTGGGTACTGAATTAAATTTTAGTACATCTTTTCATCCTCAATCAGATGGGTAGTCAGAACGAACAATTCAGACATTGGAGGATATGCTACGAGCTTGTTCGATGGATTATCAGGGAAGTTGGGACCAACATCTTTCCTTTGTTAAATTTTCATATAATAACAGTTTTCATTCTAGTATACAAATGGCACCATTTGAGGCGTTATATAGGAAGCTGTGTCGAAATCTAGCTTTCTGGGAGGATGTGGGTGAAAGGAAGTTGATGGGACCAGAATTGGTAGATGAAATGGCAGAAAAAGGTTAGCTGATTCAGAAACACATGAGAACAGCTCAGAGTAGGTAGACGAGTTATGCAGACAACAGGAAGAAGGATGTAACTTTTGAGGTAGGTGATCATGTTTTTCTCAAAGTCTCACCATGGAAAAGTTTGATGAGATTTGGTAAGAAATGAAAGCTGAGTCCAAGGTTCATTAGAAAATATGAAATTCTGGAGAGAGTTGGATCCGTTGCATACCACGTGGATTTACCTCCGAGTTTATCTCAGGTACACAATGTTTTTCATGTTTTGATGCTGAGAAAGTACATGCCAGATCCATCTCATGTTTTGAGTCCAAAGGTAGTTCAGCTGGAAAAGAACCTATTATATGAGGAACAACCGGTCTAGATTCTTGACCATAGGGAGAAAGTGTTACAGAATAAGGTGATTCATTAGGTAAAGGTTTTGTGAAAAAACCACATGATTGAAGAGGGAACATGGGAATTTGAAAATGCAATGAGGGATAAATACCCACACTTATTTGATAAGTAAATAAACTGCGGGGACACAATTTTCTAAAGGGGGAAGGATGTAACATCCCAAGTAAGTAATTAATAATATATATATTTATCTATGTCTATTAATGAATTAGATGGTGTTTTAGGGGCTTAAAATGAAAATAAATCCAATCTTAAGCATGGAATACACTAATATTCTTAAAAGATTGTTTTATTGCCTTTTGATGGAAAACCCTTTTTAAATCAATCATTTGACAATTTAATAATCTATATTATTCAAAATAAACATATTCATTATGATTGGGACATTGAATTTTACATTGGATAATTTTTTTGTATTTTTCTGATAATGTTCATTTTTTATTGAATAGTGAAAAATACTGCATTTTACATCAAAACTGGTTTTTCATTAAATTTAATTATATGGTTAGATTATATTTTTAGTTGGTATTAAAGTGTAATCTGAATATAATTTTTCTATTTAATCCAATGGTGGTCGTTAGGAGTAATTTCACTTTGGAATTGGTCATAAACTAATGCCAAACTTTTCATAGATATTGTTTCAAAAAAACCAGCTATTTGTCATGACAGTGGGAATTAATTATTAAATTAATTAATGTAACTTATATGATTTGAATTTTTTACAATAGACATCATTTATGAATTCATAATATCAAATATATCTTAGGGTGATGTTATCGTACCTTTCTGAAAAACATCAATTTTTGATGAATAGTGAAACCACTAAGTGGTAGTTAAAGAAACTTATTTTCCGTTTAAATTAAATTTTACCACCTCTGTGATTTTATTTTCACAAATACAACATAAATGGTTGTCATTAAGAAGTAAAATGTGGTTCAATGAGATTAAAATATTTTTTTGTTGAATAGTAACTTTTATGTTTTTAATCACGATTAATGGTAATTAGTGTAGTTTAAGGTAAAAATAAAGTTTAAACAGTATGAGATGAGCTTGACACATGTACTACCCTCATTTTATGTGTCATGGCCGACCAGTACAATCCATCGGTCAACTTGGGGACCCCATGTAGCCACTTTGGTTAGGAAATGACATAAATAACTTTTTATTTAATGAAAAATTAAAAATTACACAAACATAATATGTTTTACAAAAACAATTTTTAAATGGGGTTATACAAGTAAGATGTTTGACTATAAATATTCATTGGAAATATAAAACGATTTCCTACATCATAGTATTTTTTTATAATTTTTAGACAATATATAAGTTTAAATATTTATGACATCATGATGATGCAGTGATTACCTCATTAATACAGGATTTAAATAAAATGAGAAGATAATGTAAAATATATGACCTACACATGTCCAAAACCTATTTGGTGGATATATTTAGAACCCTTATCACCTTATCCTCTAATTATATCAATTTGGGACCTTTTAAACTGAAAATCATTTTCAAATAATGTAATATTTCTTTACTTTGCAAGAGTGCCCCTCCTCTCCTCTTATAAAAGGCCCCCACCTCTTCCTCCTTACCCACACTTCCAAAGCCATTGGCTCGGCCAACCCCTGCACATTTGGTCTCTCCACTTCCCTCTATTACTCATTGAAGCCTAAATTTGGGCAGAAGTCTTCCCAAGGAAGCCTTTGAGCTCAAACCAAAGGGAGTTACCCGATTTTAAGGTAATGTCTTCACTTGAGTCCTTTTGTTTTATTTTGCTTCTCCAACCCCCATAAACTCTTTTTATTTATTTCTTTTAAAACAACACCAATATCGTAAATATACTAGGATTTTTTTATAAGAAGGATTCAATCTACAATAACACACACCTAAATCTAATGGTTAAAGAACGTACTGTTTTTGTGGATGGTGAATTTATGCCTCCCGAAACGATGATTATTCAACATTCATTTAACACCTTCAAAGGTGGCCATTAAGATGTCACTATATTTATATATGATATATAATATGTTTATGTTTTTCATAAGCTTCTGTATTATACATTTTGGGCATACCATTATGGTTTCCATTATGGGTAAATGCGATATCTTCATTTAAGGAAGTGCGGACTACAGCCCCCTCAAAGTGATTTGATTTCGTTAATGCCAAATGTGGGATGTATAAAGGATTTAATTAATGGTATTATATATGATATTATACTAGAATTATAATATATCTTTATATAATTATGATTCCATTCAATAAAAAAATAAAAAAATAGAAATGAAAGTAGCTTTCATGCGTACGTACGGCTTACCGTCTCCATGAACGGTGCATTTCATTTCTTACCTCTAAAAAATTATGTAATATTTTAACTGCACGTATATACTGGATATATATGATATATATGATATATACATCATTATTATAATTCTGGATATAATGTATACATGAACAACTTGTAATTATAAAGGGTTTATTTTGACTCAAGTACCAATGATCGTTAAAAAGACCGTTATTAACTTAAATAATTACATAGTGTTCATGACATGGAAATAAGTGATATAAAAGGAAAAATTAACTTGAAAAAGGTTCTTAATAAAGTATAAATTAACTCAAGTTTATTATTCAAGACATTAAAGAATGATTGAGTCAAGTGGGACCTGAGGTATGGGATTTCGTCTCAATCTCCTTTCATTGAGGCATATTTTGTTTTATACACAACTTTATTTTATACGGTGTATAAACCCCTTTGAATTTTCTGTTTATTCAAATAGAATGTTTTTTTATACGAATCATTTACTAAATGACAAAAGGGAATGTTTTTTTCATACAAATGCAGCGACAATGACTTCTCCGCCGTCGTGACCGTTATTTGAGTTTCAGCTACCTCTACAAGCCAAACCTTCTTATTAAAAGAAAAATAAATACCATGTTTTCCTTTTCTTTTATTTTGGTATTGAAAATGGTTTTCATAATGGTTTTATATGAATGTGTTGTATTGATATATTGTGATTGAGAGGTGGGAATGTTATGTTTCCTTTATGCATATTTTATGTGATACGATTATGTTGAGGTTCTTGGGAATTATTATGAAGACGGGTGGTTCCGTGATAAACTAAGGGCGGGTGAGCCCGATATAGCTCTCCAATGCATTGGGTAACGTGAAGGAGTGAAAAATTAAGGTTTCTCCGAAGATATTTAGGGAATATACTGTGATGGGTATTCCAAACGTAACCAAGAGGGTTACTCCCTACGTAAGAATGTTATGAATGCCTCAAGTTGCCATTATGTCTTATGATTTCTATGATTTATTCATGATTTGATGATGTGTGTTAGAGTTATTATGTTTTATGGGTAATGTATTATTTCATTCTTATGTATATATGTAATCATGTTTCCTTTCCATATTATTATATCCCTTACTGAGCTTTTTATGCTTATCCCAAGTTTATTGAAATGTTTTTCACAGGTCAAGGGAAAGGTACATGATATGATGATAGTGTCAAGGATTTGTCAAGAAAGAATCCATGTTTTATTTTAAATATGTTTCCATTGATGGGAATGAATAATACTATTTTTATGTAACCACTTTGTTTATATCTGGAATGTAATGTATGTTTTATGATCCAATTCTCTAAAACTCAAAACCCGAAAAGATCCTCAATGTGTAATCTTGTAATAACTCAAGATTAAGTAAGGTTTAATGCTGGGGCCTTATACCTTATGTCCTTTAATGATTTCTTGGTTAATCCACATGATAATGATTGTAAATTTCATTCTAGAAATTTTAGTGGTGCTTGACTTATCATTGATCCATCCCTTGAACACTGAGCAGAACCCCGCCTATCCTAGCATGTTGTCAGGTTAGAAGTTCTCGGTGGCCACAATGGATGGACTAATGGTGCTCTAATTGGATCACGAGACAATGGATTTCATATAGAGAAATATATAGTTCATTCCTGATCAAAAGAAAAACCACATGTTGAAAAAAGTTTTTTTGAATGGAAATATTTATTTTTTAACCCTTTTTTGAGAAAGATGTGACTTTTTTACAAAGCGTGCAGAACACACAAAAATAGAAATAAGACATGATGTATTTTTTTCAAGTATGGAAATTTTTCGTTAATATATTTACAATGAAAAAATAGAATAAAATATATAGAGAGGTGATGTGTTTAAACTATATAATTAGTGTCAAACCATAATTATGGAAAACCATTTTTAATGAATAATAGAAAATATGGGAGTGGGGTTCAGCTTAAAAATAAAAATTATTATAAATATTTAATTTTTTTAATAAATAAAAAAATTATTTATAAAAAAATTAGTTTCTTTAAAAAAAATTATTTAAGAAATTTTTTAATCCATATAAATCCATTAATAAATATAAATTATTTTATATTATTCTAATTATTCTAAAATTTTATATTTGTTCATAAAATTAATATATTTATTTAATATTTCTTACTACATTAAACAAAATACTTAAATTATTTAAATATAATAATAAATATATTTATTTATATTTTTAAAAATCCATAAATTTAATATTATCATAGATATTATCAATTTTAAAATAATATAACTAAAAAATGTGTGAGAACTATTTTGAATATAAAACATAATAATTCACTCATAAAATTTAAATACCCTGAATATTTAAACTAAATTAAATGTTTAAAAATGTAATTTTTAATTTATCTTAAATTTTAAAATAACTTTAATAATAAAAATTAATGTTTTTTAAAAAATATAAATAAATGAGTATATTATTTTCAATTTAAACTACATGGATATTTATTTTTTGTATAATAGCTTAATGTTTCTCTATTCAAGAAGTAATTATGTTATATGCATTTACTATATTTAATTATTTTGAAAATATTCTCCATATCTAATGTTGTACTAGTTCCTACATCAAATATATTTATTGTTTAATATATTTCTTTCATTTTTATGTAATTTAATATAAAAGAAAATATAAATTTTCTCAAGTATGGTTTTTTCAAAATGTTTTTACCAAATTATTTAATTTTTTTAATATTTCCCCTATCAAATTAAATTAAACCATTTATTATGAAATGATTCATAAACCTAAAATCTATATACATGTAAAATTATAAATATATTATATATCATCATTCGAATGTATCTAAAAATTTCATTTCATAATTTCTAATGAGTGCAAATTAAATAAATTTTTTTCATTAATAATAATTTTTTAGTAAAAAATAAAAAATATTTTTTTAAATATTGCACTCATTAGAAATTATGAAATGAAATTTTTAGATACTTTCGAATGATGATATATAATATATTACTAATTTTACATCTATATAGATTTTAGGTTTATAATTTAATTTTTTTTAAATTATAATTTTTTTAAAATTCTTTTTTTTAATTTTTCATGTTCAGTTTCTTATATCAATCTTAATTTATATTTAACATCTTCTTTCTCTACATTAAAAAAGTATTTATTATGTTAAAATTAAAAAAATAAATTTCAAATGGAAAAATTTTATTTTTATTAATGGGATAATAATTATTAATTTAATTAGATTTTTATTTTAAATCATTTATAATGATGATTTCTTTGACCAGATGTAGTTTGGTAGTAGGACACAGAAGAAGATTGTGGGGGCCTCTAGGATCTCTGATGCACTACCAACAAGGTCAAAGGAGGATCATCAAAGGATGTATGAGGATAATGATAGATGATTAGAAACATTTAAATATTTAGTTTATTGTCCTTGATTACCCTTGGTGCAGTGTCGATCCACCTAAAAACCAAAATCATTATTGGGAATCCAAATATATTTGAGGTAGTAACACCGGATCAAAAATTACAATATCATTAAGTCTCCAAAACCTCACCATTATTTCACTATGTAATCAATTACTTGCACTTGTCGCACATATTATCTCCCATATTATCTCCCAACTCCATAAGCATAATAAATTCTAACTTGACCTTATGAAATTAAATCCCATAAATAAAACTGGGCCCAGAATCGAAGACAAGATGGACTAATCCTACAAAACATTATTCATATAATACATTCCATATCAGATGTGATATATACATTACTTGAATAATTTTTATCCAACATTTTACCTTATATGTAAATTAATAACATGATTATAAGTATATACATTAATCTAGTTATCTATCTACGTCCAGTTTGTACCCAAAATCTTGAAGCAGGGAAAATGTATCCAATTACATGAACTATATATGTAATATTTAATTGAGATGTATTTTGGCTATGCAAATGTGGATTTATAAATTCATTCCCTAGGTGAATGTATTAAGGAATGTGAGGTGTTTCATGAATGTACCAGAGCATTTATAAAATTACATATAGTTTGTCTATGATATACACAACCTCTATAAAGGTAATTAGGGGGATGTGAAGGTTATGTATAGGTAACATTCACTGATTCTCACCAAATACAGTTGATTAGGTGATGTGTAAGGGTACATTGAGATTTTACCTATTTATTTTTGGTATATTAATTCACTATGTTAATGTAATTAGGTAAATAGTTGAGTTCCATTAACACGAGTTAAGATGGTACGATCGATTGGATTTAATCATGTAGTCGATCATGATTCTGTCATCCAACTGATCGCATAGAGTTAACCTATAGTTATTCATACAATCTATCATTGAGGTGTTCATGTGGTCAAACAATGTTAATAAATTTGGGCAGGCCATTTCTATGGTTGATCATTTTGGGGAAGAAATGAGTTCAATAGTTTTTGTATTTAAATAAAATGAAATCTGACGATGATATATATGATGTTATCAAATGATAAATTCATATCTGAATGCTTATCATGATTTATCCAGGTTTTTTAATAAGGGATGAATCCAAACGTAAAAGACAACATATTCATGTTCAATGGATGTTATTATCATTTATAGTGATAAATAAACGTATCAACATATTATAGTTATTTTTAAATGGCTTTTTATTTATCATTTATGATGTATGGTCCACCCGTGAGACACAATGAGTGGATATATTTCAAGGGAAATCAAATAGTATTTAATCAATTCATTAAGAGGTGTAGAGATTTTAAATTTATTTATAGGGATTGTGATTTGAGGAGATAATGGAGTCTTGATTTTTCAATAATATATTTAAATATAAAATAATTTATCCACCTAGAAATTTTTTGATTCATGATGAAGGAGATCATACTAATACTTATTATAATAGTAAATGTTAATTAATCTTATCTAATATATAATAATAATATTCATGATATTATTTTGAATATATATTTATGTATGTATCGATGAATATGATGAGAATATTGATAACTAACATACATTGTGTGAAATATTTGGGAGAGCATGATACATATAACAATGAATGAGAAGGATTCTGCACTAGGAGATATTGTTCTACTGTGTACCCATGTATTAGAAAAAACATAGAAGATCTATATCAATGATGATCTATAAGTAGTTTTATAACCAATAAAACTATTGTGGGATGCTTTTGAAGATCATGAAACACTGTGACATGTGAAAGACTGTCGATCCTGTCTATACATGAATGGAGATCTATTTCAAAATTTTCATAAAATAATCAAAGTGCATAAATATATCCATATATTAGAAGATTATAGTTAATGTTTAATCTTGATACTATGGATTAAAATAAGTCGTTGTTGTCTTATAATTTGGGTGTCCAACCATTCATAATTGGATTGTGATGGGGGTTTCTAAGAAATTGATTGAGAATTGTAATTGGTGTGTAAAAATACTTGTTTATTACTAGAATATAAAGGATTATACTTTTTTTCTAAAATTTTTAATTATTATTTTCTATCTCTCTTATTTTATATATATATATGGTGGGGATGTGATATATTATTGAGAATATTGAGAACATTAAAATATTCAAGAGTTGTAATTTTGATGATGAAAAATTTATCAATGTAATCAACTAATTTCCATACCCCACCCCATATTAGTAAAAATACATGGGTTATTTCAAAATTTTAATAAACAATTTGATGTTATTTACATTAAAATTAAGGAAATGGAAAATTGTGGATGAATGAGTTATCGGGAGTGATGGAACAAAAGATGATAGGTACTGATGTTTTTAGGGAATATCATGAATTATCTATTGAGAAAGTGACTAGACACATAATAGATATAAAAGGGGGTTGGATATAGTCAATACAAAACCTTATAAACATGCCAATTTCATGAATAATGATATTGAAATATAGGTTCAAAATATTTTCTGAATAGAGTTTCAAGTGATATTGACACATCCCATAATTTAGTAAATAATTTATGAAGATAATAATGAAATAGGGTGGCGAATTTTCATAGATTAACAAGCATAAAATAGATCACTGGTTTTGTGTAGATACCTAATTATAGTAATAGAAGATTTTTTGGATTAGTTTTATATAATGGAATACTTCACTATGGTTGTATTGAGATCCAATTTCCACAATGTACAAATAAAATAAAAATATATTGGTAATAATATGTCCACATCCCATTAGGTGAATTATGAATACCTTTTTATACCCTTTTGATAGATAAATTCCCATGTTGACTTTCCATGCTACTCTGACTGCAGTATTTTGGGATTTTCCAGGGATGTGTGGTTTGGGGTTATTTGATGATATACTAGTTTGTAATGATGGATAGAATGAATACCAATCAAATGTGAATTAATATCTACAAACAATGAAAAAATTACTATTTTAAAAGATGAATAATTTTTTATTAATATAGAATTGTATTGGGTATTTTGGGATTATATTTTTAGATGAATGGGTTATAATAGATCCTAAAAAATGGGGGTTGTTTAAATATTGTGTTTGGAAAACAATTTGATGCATTATTGGTATTTTGGGATAACTATTCACTATAAAAAAATTATCAATGATTTCAGAAATACTGAAAGATGCCTTACGGCCATGAAAATGAATTAAATGATCAAATAGATACATAAAACTCAAGAATAATTTGAAACACAAAAGAAAAATATTATTACATTCCAATAATTAATAATTCCATAATTTTCCATGGATTTTCTAGTGGACAATGGTGAATTTGGTATAGGGGTTGGAGTTATGATAACAAAGTAAGTGAGGACACTTAACGATATTAGTAGTGAATTATCAAAAGCAAATTTTTGAAAATTTATAAATGAAAAGTACATTATAGATTTTATATGAGTAATCCGGCACATGAAATAATATTTGATGGGAATAAATATTTATATATACATAGATCATTAGAGACTTAAGCACATTTTTTAGTCAAATGGTAGTTTTGATGGAATATTAGTGCCGATAGTATATGTTGTTGGGATATGATTTTATAGAGTTTTACATGAACCAAAAAATATAGTGTGACAGATTCTCTATTGTGTGTAACATGGCATGTAGATTATAAGAAATTTTAAATTTAAAAACTTATTTGGGAAGAGACTCATGTTTTGAAAGAATATTTATTGATTGTTTCTAGATTTAAGAATGTAATAGATACATTATAGTATATTTTTTCTATAAATATAGGATGTTCTTTCTAAAAAGGATTATTTTTCTATAGGAATCTGTTGGTCTTAAAAAAAGGATAAAATATTTTTCTAATGTTATTACAATATTAAAATTACTCATTATCCAAAGTGAATATTTTGTAATTGGAAAAATATAAATTCCTATTAGGTGGGATTTACTAGGCTAGAATTATTGATTGATTGATTCATAGATAACATCAGTTCAACAATCACCAAATGATAAAAATACCTATGATAATATTTAACTATAATTTTAACTACCTTTATTCCATTACATCTTGAAAATATTTTCCTTAGTATTTTTTCATGAGAATGAAATATGTGCGTGAGGTAAATAGTAGAGTTGAGGTTATTTCACCAATGTTGTGTCTTGTATCTTGAAAAATAATATCTGAGTTAATTAATAAATGATTCATAGAATCAATATATTATAATTTGGATTAAATTCATTAAAAATCCCTATTTTTTATTATGTGAAAACTGTATGATGGAATATATAGGAATTATTATAGAAAAATGGTTCAAAAACCACTAATGTTAACAACGAATGTGAAATTATGAGTTATATTCCCACTTGCAATCATGATAGGTATACGTGAAAAGATAATCCAACATCCCAGTTGTTTACAATTATCAATGATTTTATGGGATACAATGAATTGTTAATCTATATGAAATAACTCTGAATACACTAATATAGGTTATATATCATTAATCTTTTTTTCATTTCTATAAACAACAAATTGTAAGGGATAATAAAGATTCAAAACAAATGTCGTGTGAGAAAAACACCATAGAGATATAATTTACTCCATTGCAATTTGGACATATGTGACCAGTGAGAAAACCAATAGAAAATTTTTATTACCACTGAATTAAAAAATTCAGATTACAATCCATGATAGAAATAATTTTCCAAATAAAATATCTGAGTATTGGATATAGATAGAATGGATAATTGTGATGAAATATGACATACAAAACGTGAAATATTACTTCATGGATAGAATCACACTATGAATTTCCCTAGGAGGATACAACATGATACACATATATAGGAATGAAAACATGAATGTAAAATAAAATTATTACAGTGCCATGTTATATACAAAAAAGTGGAAGAATATTAAATAGTTCTCAAGATGTAGATTTCATCCTTCAGTTGAGGGTGTATCATGATAAATGAAAAAAATATCCACCACTCTCTAATAAATCTATTGAAAATGTTATATATTGTGAAAAAAATCTACTCTTGTGGACTAAATGAACTTTGGATAGGATCCCTTTTGTGAAACTGTTATTTTATCTCAACCAGAAATCAGAAATTCTTTGGAACTCTCCTCTCTGGAACCATTATAGAAACTAATTGAATGATCAAAAATGATATTGAGGTTATATAATTATGGTATGAGAAGATACAACAATATAGTAACTAAATTCAGTATGAAGACCATATAATGGGAAATATGCAAGAGATAGTTTGGTGGGATGGCCAAATGTTGGTAGGTGATTATCCACTAAAATATAACATATATCATATTACCATTACACCATCCTTGGTAACCAGAACATGATATAGTTCACCCATAATATATCCATGATTTTTTCAGGAAATCCTATCATTACACAATCCAAGGAAGTTCCCTTTCAAATCTATGAAACCCTTGTGTGGGATAAAGAAGTACCCTTAGGTGATCTAGGGAGTGCCATTATACGAGCTAGAGATTACCCTTATATGAGTTAGTAGTGCACTTATATAAAATAAGGTATAACAATATAGGAGAAAAAATTACTCTTAAAAATTAATAGCATTTACATAAAAGATTAGAGATCAAATGCTTTACCCACATGTAATGGGAATGTAAAAATTATAAAATTTACCTTTTTTAGATCAAACTACAAGTTAAGGATACCCTAAAAAAAGGTCAAAATAAAAAAATGTATTCCTAATTTTTTGCATGGGGATAAAGACAAGTAATAAATCTCAACAAAAGTTTTTCATGTGAAAATATAAAATTAAATCATTAAATCCAATAACTAATTCAAACAATATGATAGGAAAAAACCCTTTTATAAAAATCCATGAAATATGTGAATGTAAAATTTTACAAATATCCACCTTTGAAATGGAAATAATTTAATTAGGATGGTGGTCATACCACCTAGGACATTAAATGGGACTATATTCCTAAGTTTTAAATAGTATTTAATCAAATAGAATTTAATTTCAAAAGTCAAACAATCCTTTAGATTCTTCGATGTATATATCATGGTGAAACATACATTTATAGATTCAATGAAATCTGAAAAAATAAAATATAATGGATGTATGAATTGATCTTCCAATGGAAAAAACTATTTCTAGAAATATTTAATTCATACTAACTATAAAAAAGTAATTTATATTATTTGAATATAGAGAGACTTCATTAATTAATCATTAAGTAATATTTCATCATCAACTTGTTCAGTTAATGTAATTTATTCAGCCTCGATTATTGAATGGTAAGAAAATTTTATATGAAATTTCCATGGAACAATATCAACGTTTTATTAGAATACCTAACATGTGATAGATTGCTTAGTACATATATTTAGAAAATAATTAGAATCAAAAAATTTGATGACATGTTGACAATAGAAATAAATTTAACAAAAAAATTCACAAATCAAAAGACATGAACACATACTAGAGTAACTAAAATTAGGTAAATTAATGACTCTTTTCAGGTAATCCCTTAATCCTGCTTAAGGTACAATCAAGAAATTATATATCTCAATGACATCATATCATGGAATAAAAAATAACACAAACTATTTTTTCCTAAGGTATTTTACACATTAAATAATTACTAAAATCACATCTAAGGGATTATGACAAGGAAAAAATAATGTAATAACCCAAAGGTGCACTAATAGGTTTCATCATTTTTGGATGAAATTTTTTTAACACAATATAAACTTATGTATTTTAAGACAATTACAATACTCTAGAATTTATATCCCTAGTGATTTTAATACCATAAATTTTCTTTTCATCTCTAATTTTTTCATTTAAAAAGAATTATGAAATTCGTTATTCATATGATTTTTTAACCAAGTGTATTTTAAAATTACCAACATATCATCAATATATAAGAGTAAATAAATATAAACATTTTGAATTATTTAAAATAAATATAAGTACCAATTTTACTTATAGTAAATTAAATTTTATGAATAAAAGAATTAAATTTCGTTATACTAATTTCTTGATGATTACATAACTGTATACATATATTTTTCGAAAAGTAATTCTTTATTTGTTTTTTCTATTATATAAAATCCATTTTTATTTCTTATATTAATCTATCCATCTTCTAACACACGAAATAGGGATGTTTTAACATCAAATTATTAAACATGAAAACATCAAACACCAATGGCTAAAAATAATCTAATATAAGTATGCATAAAAATAAGAGAAAAATATACCTTATTAGTTAATTAGTTCATAATGGATGAATCCATGTGAAACAAGTCTATATTAAATCGTAATTTACTTTTCTTCATTTTTGTCTTCTTTCCTCTTAAAAAACAAATTACAACCAATGATTTTTTTTAGTTTGGTTTTGTTAACAGTTATACCAGTTTTCTTTTTATTAATAGAGTCCTATTAATATCTCATGGAATCAATCCACTACCTAATGTCATATTATGTAATAAATAATTTAAAACATTGATGTTAATCACTAACTTGTAAGAACCTATATTAATGGAAATATTAAAACAATCATCATTGATAGACTATGTGTGAGGCCTAATTGTTCTACTAATCTTACAAAAAGTCAAATGGTAGTCTATACTGTCTCCATTTCAATCAACCTCAAACTTGTGATCAAATTCACTAGTAGGTTATGCTTTAATGTGAGTTAGTTAGTTTGGATTAGTGGTCATAGCCTTAGGTACATGTAAATTTTTAATCTCTAATATATCATCAACATCTATAGGTTTATATAGATAAGACTGTATAGGATCTTAATACTTTTGTTTAGAAGTAGAAACGTCATGGAAAAAATATCCTGAATGATTATACATTTATAAAAACCATACATATCCACCCTAATCCTTTAATAATTGAAAAAATGGCATATCCCAAAAATGAAAAATTAATAGTTGTGGGTTTGAGTTTATCTGTATAATTATGAGTATAGGTGGCGGAAAAAAACATATAAGATGTCAATAACTACTGTTGAACTATTCCATATAAAATTATCATGTTGTGAAACAAATGGCACTAGGGGAGTATCTACTAATCAAATATATACCAGTACTATCATCCTATGACCAGAATGACTTAGGAAGATCGGAATATGAGACAATACGTCTTGATCTTTATAAAATAGCCCTATTCATGCTCTTAGTTAGGCTATTCTATTGTGGGTATCCATAAGGTTATGTGTCTTTGAATTCCTTCATTACTACTATATTTTATGTAGTCATTAGATAAATATTATAGAAAATTATCATTACTATTGTTTTTATGTTTGTTTATAGTTTCAATTTTAAAACTAGAATTCCAAAATTTGGATGTGTCAATGGTTTCAGATTGGTTCGGGAATAGTTGAATCCACATTTTTCATGAATATTTATCAATAAATTTTACATGTTTTCTCCACACTATGGAATATTATTATAATGGGACCCCACTAACAAGAATGAGATAATTGTAATGGATATTTAGATATATATATATATATATATATATAACTCTTAAAAATAACATATTTGGACATTCTAATGACACAATCTTCATAAGAAGGATGATTTTTGAATGATATATCTTTTAAAATTCCTTTATTTTGTAGTCCATTCACCCATTTTGAAATAACATGTCTTAATCTCTTGTTCCATAATATTTTTGTATCTTTCATGGGGGAAGGAAATTCATTCCATTGTTTCGTATGATTCCTACTATCTAAGATATATAATATATTGTTGAGGGTTCCCCTCATACTAGTTGGTGAAAACTTAGAAATATTTAGACTACCTGAATCATGCATAAAATAATACCCATTTTTTCAATAAAACCTAATGTAATGTGATTACTATTAAAATTAGGCACCTGTATGACATCCTCTACGTATTTGAATCAGATATCATAAAATTTAAGAGGGGCAATACCTCTACCCATGATTCAATAACACTTTGTTATTTCCTAGGTAATACTCACCACCCTAAATCTATCTCAAATTAGTGAATTACTCACATTTATGATATCTATGAAAATAAAATCATTAATACATGATCCATATGACACTATTAAAATCAAAATATACATTTAAAATTTTGGAAATATAAATATATTTATCATATAATAACCAATGGTCAATGGTATTATAGTCAAATACCCATCATCTAACCGATCTTATATATTAGATAAATCAAGAACACATCTATTATAATAATTTATATAAGTATTGAATTTATTTATAGGATGCATAAAAAAGTTATACAATTGGATGTTCTAATGAGTCCATCCTATGGTAGTTTTTCATATATGGATTTTCATGATTAGACTAGATATGGGGATTACTGGATTCATACAAAACCACATGAGGGACCTTATAACCTCAAGAAAAGATCATTAATCTAGAATCATTCCAAAGAACATCAGTCGGAAATTTAGAATCAATAGTGGTAGTTTTTCCATTGGTAGACAAGTTTACAACATTCTTCATAGGATTTCTTTGGTAATCAAGGAGTTCATTATATCCCAATAGTGCCTTTATTTTTTTCTTCAATGTATTAAAATAATTATCCTCGCAAAACATTTCTTTTTCAAAATTCAAAATTCTAATTATTCTATATTAGGTGGTTTTAATTCCAATATATAGGGGAAATGTTGATGTTATAGTTTTATGAACCACCAAAGAGTACACTAATAGAGTTATTGAGTTTAAAAATTATTTAGGGAGTTCGAGAAACAAAAAAACAAAAATGATGAGATGTATTGATGTTGAACGTGGGGAAAAAATAACAAAGATATATAATGTTCTTTTACTGAATATGAAATTATTTTAATCTTGAGATAGTTATAATAATTTATTCATTTGTAAATAATGAAAATATACATATTGTTGTACATCAATGTCGTAGTGGACCATAGAAACTATCCAATGATCAGATTTTTTTAGACATAATGATTGTGATGAAATGTGACATGATGAAATAGAAATATGAATTATTGGATGGACTTACACCATTCACATTCATATTTGGACACAACAACAAATAAAAATAATGAACTCATAATATTAAATTAAAATAAACTTATTAAATTTTATTGTTCTAATAATAGAACAAGAAAGAAACTAAAATATAGATCAAGATGTTGATGTCTTCTTCTATGTGATGATGTACCATGAAAAAGCTAAAGAATATTTTCAAAGATTTCATTTTAATTTTAAAAATTAAAATGTATTATTTTATATTATTTTCAATGACGAATAATATCCAATTACTACTTATCTCAGTCTTGGTTTAGTATTTCTTTTTTTAATTGGTTTGGTATCTTGTGGATTATTTTTGGTTACCCAAACATAAGGGGGTTTCACAATTATATGAGGTTATTTAATGTTTATTTTGAATTTTTTTTTAATGGATAATCCATATGTATGTGGTTTAGTACACTTATATAATTGTTAATATATAGGGTTTACCTTTACATAGAGTTTTTTCCCTGTCGTAGCCTCATTTCTATATAAGTTAACTTGTGTGTGGGGTGGGATACTTCTATGTAGGTTTGGGATGATCCATATGTGAGGTGGGAATAATCTATTTTACCATTACATAACTATAAAAATTAAGGGTTCGACACTTAAACAAGAACGTTTTTTCCTTATTGAAGGAACGTGTAACCCTTACGTAGTAGGTGAAGACCCTTACATAGTGTCAGTACACCCCTATACAGTGTTCAAGTGACCCTTAATTAATGGGGAATAAACCCTTAAATAGTTTCATCATGACCTTTAAATGGGTATATATGATGATGTTTTTACACAATGAAGTCACTCGGATTTTTTTAAACTACTTTTATAGATATATCCTAAACTGAACACATGTCTTGATGATATTGACGGTTGATTGATGAATATTTTCCTTTGGTTTTATGTTCCCAAAAGTCAAAATAAAACTTAGAGTGGTGTATGAAATAGATTTTTATAGAGGGTAAAAATATTATCCTGATTTAAGTGGTATCATTTGAGGCCCTATTGGAATAAAAACATGTTATTGACTCTAGAGTGATCTTTCTCGAAGTCCTTGTTTTATGATCCTTATTGATTGTTTTACTCTTATATTTTTTGTTTGATTATTTTATTCCTACATGGATGAATGTTATTATATTGATACTCTAGTTTGGTTTTGTTTCGAAATTTGGTTTTTTATTTTCTATATTCCTATTTTTAATGTTGTATTTTTTATGATTTTTGGGGTTGCACATGTGGCACCCATTTTTTTAGTTTTCCCACTCCAATTTTAACCCTCTCATTCCTTTTTTTTCTCATCCTTTATGACTCCACTCTCACATTCCCAAATCAACTCCCTATACACCTAATCATCATCTCTACATCCACATATCACACCTCCCCACAATTTTCACTACTTCCAACTCCCTTCTATTTTCAATACATCAACATCCTACTCAACACATTCACCTATTCCGTCTCTCAATTGTCTTCACCTAATCCTCTACCTCATCATAACTATTGTCTCATGGATCTCCACATCCACATCCATCTAACAATCCCCTCCATATCCCCATAAACACTTCACCCTCCTCCTCCCCATCTTTTTCTCCCTTCCCCACTCCACATAAGCTTCCTACATTCCTCTCCTCCCCCTCCACCTCCTCCCAACTCAACCTCCCTGTCTGCATTTCCTCCCCTCCTTCTTTGTCTCATCTTTACCTTTGACACCCCTCATCACTTCCTCTCCCACCATTATATTCATAACTCAAACTTGACCATTTAAGATTTATTTTTTTATCCCAAATGATAAAATTTTCATGCAAGGATTCATTTATTTTTTTGGATATATAGGGATCATTTTATTTTCCTCCTCTCTCTATTCTACTACTCCACATTCATATAAAATCAAAATTCATTTCTACATAAACACCTCAACTCACATCAGCCTCTAATTTCATTTTCGTTGGATAAGGTCTATAAATTTGTATCCCCAACCTTCTACCAACTCCCCCACCTTCTCTTTGGCCATGGAAACCCAATTATTCACAGAACCCCGAATGAATCTAATTTTCTTCGTGAACAACAAATCCTTCTAGGTCAAGATAAATGTAAATATTAAATTATTTTATTTTTTTAAAATAATAAAGCAACTACAATTATTGTAAACATAAAAATTAGACTTTTCATGCTGTATGTCTTCATATCCCATCATAATGATTATCCATTCATTGGTAAGATTTTTTTTCTATTTCTCGTTTAGACATTTTACTCTATAGTGTTGAGTATTTTGATGATTTTACCATTTTGTCTATAATGTAGATACGAGGTTGTTTAACATAGATTGTATATATTAGGGATAAAAAATATATCTAAAATGAAATTTTTTATGGAAATATTCTGTGCCTTATTCATTGTATATATATGTAAAAAATACATGAGCATTTTTATTTATATGTAACCATCTAATTAAAAGTTACAAAGTGGTATAAATATAATTACTTTTCTTAATAGAATCTGAAAACCCATTATATGTATTCTATAAAATACTCAACCAAATATCAAAGAGTTATATACATGCATCCTTAGAACCCGACGATATAATTTTTAGTGAACATTATAATTATTTGTGTATATGTTTTTATAACACAAATTAGTTCCCATCAAATGTAATATGGAGTTGAATCCCATGAATGAGATTGGGTTAACATGGTATCCATTTTAATGATGAAACAACCATATAAATTTAGATACCTTTATATACTCTACCAATATCTATAGCTTCATTAACATGAGCATTGATTTGGAAATCTTCATTAGTGAGGGTTACACACTTAATATGAAATTCCCAGAAATATTTTGTGGGATTACACAAAAAAATCCACCACCCTGGTATTGTAGTACCCCACCAAAAACATTTATGTGGTGTGAAGTATTTTTCAAATCCTTCAGGATATCAGTGTCATTTTTCGTCTTCTAATTTTATTATTCCTTGGTTCATTTCTGAATTAAATAATGATGAATTTTATACATGATTAAGTGGTTCCATAGTGGATACCATGAATGCTTTATTTAGAGGAAATATGAATCCATATTATAATTATAGAACTATATGAAATTCATAATATTTCATGACTTGATATATTTTTTGTCTTGGTTTTTGGTAGTTTTGGATTACGGATTTTAGTTTATTGTAAAAAAAATTATAATTCACCTAGCTTTGGTCTATAAAAATACACTAACATATAATAAATTTAATAATAGATTAAATAAAATTTAAAATATCCAACAGTTTTAATATGAAAATTATTTTGATTCATGTATCCAGTAATATAATGAGATATAAAAATATAAAAAAATAAATTAAATCACTTTTTATCTATTGGAAACATGATTTAATTTTGTTTTATAGAGAAATTTAATCCAAGACATTGATTATGAATATTCACATCAACATGGATGTGATGTTGATTTATATTTATCACTTCAAAAAACATTGTTCAATGAAAAATTGATTCTAAAGCAAACATTTAGGAAATGGAATATAATAAAATATGCTATATATCTCTTCATGTTATACCATATAAGATCTTTTAATTTTTTGAATTATTAATTATATTTCACTTGATCATTATCATGATATCCGCAAACAGATTCACACTCATTTACTATCCTATCCAAATGCACGATTATCCCTTACCATTGCATATATCGGCACATCAAACATCCCTCTAAAATATTAATGAATGAGATTTCATTGATCGAGTCCAAGAATCATAAAATTTGACCACAGATCCACATATCAATAGATAAATAAAATAACATCATATTCTCAGACAACAAAAATATCTTATCAATAATCTCAATTAGGGATATTAATTGATGATTCATAACCTTCTGATGATGGCTTAAGAGGTTAAAAAAATATTTATTATTGTCAGTGTATGATGATATTTGGGGAGTCATTATTCCATATGATATGTGGAGAAATATCATCCTTATGATGTTCCTTTGTAATAGTTACAATAAAAATAAGGAATATTTCATGATGGATAGATAAATATTTTGGTGGAATGCGAAGATCAAAATTGGGGTTTTTATAGAGGAACATCTAGGTGTAATGATATCCACAACATCCTTGAATTCATCTACTAAAAATACTTTTTTAAAACCTCTATTACACTATGTCTATATTTTTTAATAATTTATTTTAAAATAATAATTTAAAGTTTTTTATATGTATTAATCAATGTTCAAGGGTGGAAACTAGCCTTAGATAAGGCCTTTAGTCCAATCCTATCCTAGAGAACCCAAGATCACGTTTGTGTCTTCAACTAATCCTAATCTATTGATTCATTTTATTATTATCATATTCTATATTTATGTATTTTCCTCCATCAAAAATGTTAGTAATCACATCTAAATTCAATTCATAGAACATATATTTATTGAATTATAATAATAAATACAAAACCAAAATTAATTATTATTTATTCATTCCTATTTGGGAGAATTTAATGAAAATAAAAAATTATTTTTTATTATATATCTAGTTTATTATATTTTATTAAAAATAAAATATTAATTATATTATTATTTCCAGTACTCAGTACACATGAGATATAAATACTATTTTTTTCAACACTGTTTTTTTTAAAAAAATATGGGGGAATATATATATATCAGGAAAATATATTTTACTCAAACATGTTGATTTATTTATCGGTTTTGTGTTTGGGTTTCATTTTCTAAAAATATTATTTTCCCCTTACATTACTTTATTTTAATGAATTTAAATTTTTAATTTTCCCTCATTTGGTAAATTCAATGAACATTTAAGGCACATTATAGTACTTTCAAAAAAAATTATTTAGATACTATATTAAATGTGGTATGGATATTTATTCTATGGAAAATATGTTCATTTTTCAAATGTTATATATACCATTTATATGGATTAAATAATTTGGTTTAAATTTTACAAGATTTTGAAATTTTTATTATTTCATGTGGGGATTTATTTTACATAGCATTAGTGTTTGTATATTTTTTTAATATTAATTCATAATTTCCTATTTACAGTGTTCAAGAGAACAAATTATTCCTTTTCAATGTTCTATTTAAATCATGTAATTTCCACAATCGTAAATCATTGATTAACATTAATTTTTTTTTATTAATTGTGTTCCTTGATTTTATGAATATATGTTGTCATAACTAAAAAGTCAAAACATGTTAATGAAAAATTAAGGGGGTTTATATTATACCATTATCATCAAATATGTGGGATTCCATCATCTTCCTTCATTAACATGATACTTATCAATCATGTGGTCTAGATGTGGTTACCATGTTCTAATTTTATTACATTATATTTTCCCCATTATAATCGTCCAATATTTTTCTCCCATCATAGAAAGTAGTCCACTTTCATGTCACATAAGTTTGCCATATTTTTTTTATATTAGGTACTATATGAAATAACTTATTTGGAAACTTTTTTTCTTCCCTAAGAAATTTATTCCTCATAAAAATAATTTAAATATTAATAAATTTTCCTTTAAATAATATTTTTTATAAATATTATTCTAAATAACAAAATGTAATATATCAATATTGAATAATTTCTATATTTATCCCATTATGTTCATACTTTACTAATGATAAAAACATAATAATTTATTACTAAATTTTATGTTTTAAATTGTGTATTTGTTTTACATATTTTATTTCAATGTATATTCATTTTATAATTTTTTTAAATATTTTGGTCGATGTTATTATATATAAAAATAATTTTCCACAATAAAAAACAAATTTATAGTCCAAACTATATACAATAAATTCTATTATATGCTATTTTTTCAGTTTCATGACATTCTATATCATGGAAGGTACCAACTAGTTCATTTACGAGGACAAAAATACTATTTCAATATGAAAATGAAAATAATTTCATAAATATGATTCATAAATCACTCTAGGAGTGTTTTTATTTTAAATTATTTTAGTTAGATACATAATTATTTATTGTTAATAAACATGACAAGATTTAAATATTTTTTGTAATTTATCATTGTATTACAATCATGAATGTTTTTTCAAAAAAATTATTATGTCCTAATATATATTCTGAATAAAAACCTATTAATCAAGAAACATTATCAAAAAAATTATTTCATTTTTTATCAATATACTCATATATACATATATATATATATATTGGTAGTAGTTTCTGAAATATTAATAATTTTTTTATATTCAATATAGGGTTCTGATTTTTTTCTTTTTCAAGGAATTAATTGTCTAAATCTATGGTTACAAAGATTTTAAATGCTACATAAAGTGTTACACTATATATATATATATATCTCAATTTATTGATGACTTCTACTGAAATTATATTTCTACGCTATACTCAATACAATTTGACAACAACTACCTCTGTATTCTAGGGTAATAAATTTAAAATTAGTTTCCCTTTTCAGGAATATTATATTATCATAGTTCATGGAAAAATATTTTTCATTATCATTATTTTATGTCTATATATTCAATTAAAAGAAATTACCAACCTTCTATTATATCATGCCTCTCCTCATTATTTTCCATTTTCTAAATGTAATTAATTGTAGAATAATTAATAAAATGTGCCATGATTTTTATTAAAATATTCATTTTGATAACACATTTTTGATACCCATTTACATTGTATTTAATTATCTATATTGAAGTGCATTGTGTTGCATTTGTTTTCAATTATGTATGTTGTTGTCACAAGGTGACATGGAATGGATGGATGTCAAGGAGCGTCAAGATGTGAATGTCAAAGGATGTGATGGTGATGGTGATGAATGGAGAATGGCCATGGAACATAGAGGAATGTCACTTAGGAGATTCACTAAGTGACAAAGGAGATGATGGTTGAAACATTATCTAGTAATATCAGACGATTGTAGAACTGATCATAATGTTTCAATACTTGTATCAAGGTGATACTAAGTGACAACACATGAAGAATGAATGATGATGGAGCATCATTAAATATGACGATTGTTGAGCTGATCTTAAGTTCAATGAACTTGTATCAACTAGATACAAAGTCACAACAACGTTTGAAGACCATGAATTGTATTGACAATGCATGAGGAGTTGAAAGTGACCCATCCAAAAGTTCTAAGTGGATGATGTGGATTAATTAAGTCCATGCACTAACACTTAGTGCATTTGAATTTGAAGAAGTTCCAATTTGATCTCTGATTATATCAATGAAGTTCATTGAAGAATATGAGATTCAAGAGATTCAGTTGATGATGAACCTTCTACATTTACCTCCTAACTGATGAATACATGTTGAGGAGGTTGGAATTCTAATGAAGAATAGAATAGGAATGTGGTTCTTTAGTAAGTGAGGATTCCTAGAGGAGAAATGAGGAAGAAGGCTTGAAGTGGATTTGGCATTTGATATGGCTTGAACTTATGGGGAACTTTGTTTTTAACAGTCTTATTTCCATCTGTTGCCAAATAAATTTGCCAGCCATGGGCACCTTGAGGGTTCAACCCCAAGGCTTATATGGGCACAAGGCACCACGCCCGTGGGGGACCCGTGGGGCAAGCCCAAGGTGGCAGGGCCACGCCAGGGTGTCACGCCCTCACAGCAGGGGTGGGCGCAAGAGCGCGCCCGCTAAAGAACCCAGTGCGGGGCGGCACTGGGAGGGGAGCAGATACAATTGAAGGGGAGATGACAGCGAGAGTTTGATAACCATGCGAAAACCGGATGGTATTTCGATGTGGGATCGAAAAATTCAGTAGTGATCTAATCCTGGTCGTTCGCGTGATCTCACGCTCGATCTCCACCGTTTGATCCATCTTGCGAGCCGTTATCTAATATCGACCACCCGACTTCATTAAACTCACGAATCCAACGGTGCTAACCTTATCTTCTTCCCCGAGCTCGGCTGAGGCCTCCCCGTGCATTCCCACATAACCAGAGGCACCTCCGACGACGGATTTTGAGTTCCCGGCCTCTGTTGATCAAGACGAAGGCACCATGAAGCTCGTCTGAGTGTAACAAACGCATCCATGCTTAAAAAGGGGTTTTAATGGAACAAATGAGAAAATTCGATGAAGGCCGAAGGCATGTGAAGTGCCGAGGCCATGATGTTCATGTTTTGCATGGATTGGCTTAAAATAAGTCCATGCACACGTTCGGCCGATCATGAACGTGAAGGAGTAGAAAAGAGATGAAGCCCCTGTGAAATAGTGAAGGAAAACAAGATTTGGAAAGATTTTCAACGATCCAAAAATCTCGGGGATTCGAGTTATTCCCACGCGGATGAACCGAGGCCCTCTGCCTATATAAAAGGAGAGCCTGAGCCAATGGTTTTTCTTGCAGAAAAACTTAAGAGGTCCCGCGAAGCCTTTGTGCAACGTGATTTCATCCCTACGCGCATCACTTGCATGGCAGAAGCCTAGAGCTCCCATTAGATCCGTAATGATCCTTTCGTGCACCCCTTGCACGAATGAAGAAAGGGAGAGGTCCCCTACGTGCACCCCTTGCGCGACCGGAAGGAGCCGAGCTGCATACTTGCGCGCTCAAGTCTCTTGCCACCCTCTCTGCCCGCACACTTGCGTGGCAGGAGGAAGGAGCCCGCGGTATTGCCACCCTGCGCGCCTGCAGATCTTGGACCCTACGTGCCCAAGGCATCTCCACCCTGCGCGATAGAGGTATCCTTGAACCTTGTGTGACCTAGTGCTCCCAGAACATGCGCGCTGCCTTACACCCGAGGCTTGCGCAGATATTGAAGAAGAGATTGGCCGGGGTTCGGGTTGTGTGTGCAAGACAAGAGGAAGACCACACATTTGTGTGTGTGCAAAGAAGGAAGGTCATTACATACCTATTGCTTGTGTGGGAAAATAACAAAGAGGTCGTAGCCTTGGGTATGTGCATAAGAAGTGTAGGCCAAAATAAAGAAGAACACATTTTATGTGTGCAAAACAAAGAACAAGTTGTGTGTGCTAAACAAGTGAAGGTCGAAGCCTAGGTGTGTGCAAAGTGTACAGATTTAGAAGAAGAAGGAAGAGGACATCCACACTAAAGTATGACACACTTTTAAGTGTGTGAACAAATTGAAAAAAGTGTGTTAGTGAAGAAGGTGTGTGTGATTAAGGAGTTATTACCCTTTAGGGGTTTTACTGCACAAAAGAAGATTAGAAGGGGATATCATGCTTGCATGAATTCAAGTGCACACGTGAACAAAGATAAATCAGGCTGTGTGCATTTGAGGAGTCCAAGACCAAGAGTTATTGAAGAGAATTGAGAGGCCATGCAGTCAGTGCATGAGGAAGCAGAGATTCCATGCACTCAGTGCATGAAGTAGTGATGAAGTCAGACTGAAGCCAGACTGATGTTAGAGATATCAATGGTCTGTGTTTTCAGTAATTGAGAAGAGCATGATCAACAAAAGTGATCAGAAGTTACTGAGCAAGCCCGACAGACCATATCAGAGGTTGTTGAAGATTCTGGAAGAGAAAGGCTAGGTTATCCTGAGATGAAGGAGATAAATCCTGAGCAAGATGAGAAGACATGATCAAGTGATCATAAGTGAAGAGCAAGGCCAGCAACCTTTATCCCAGGCTGATGAAGATACTTGAAGAGCTTAAAGTGAAGAAGAGCTACTCGTATGACTTGGGGAGCCAGGAGAAGCTCCCTGTGAGACTCAGGGTTGAAGAAGTCTTCAGTGGGATTCTGGAGCAGGCCAGTGGGACTCTGGTAACACTGTGGGACGCAGTATAAAGACCCTCCTGTGGGACTCAAGAGAGATACAGTGGGACTCTGTATCGACCATTATAATTCTAACAAGTTATAATGGAGAAACCATGTTGGGGCGTATAACCAACATGGCAAGGACGTAGGCCTTTGGAGCCGATCAATGTAAATCCTTGTGTCTTGTGCCTTTACATTTACTACATCACTCGAGGAAAGGCTGAGAGATACAAGAAGAGTGGATCGAGGCCTTAACAAACCATAGAGGTTTAATTGATAAAGAATCAATTAGTAAAAAGTTTTAAAGGATCACTGATTCACCCGTTCCCCCTCTCTGTGATTTACACTGATCTGGGCACTTCATATATAATGAATTAATTATATGGATATTAGTGAGAACACCACCATGATCACAATAAAATATTTTTGGTCTCATTGTGAATAATAGGTTTATGTTCCTTTGTTTCCATGTTATGTGATATTTATTTTAGATGAATATAACAGAAATCAGATTCCAGATTTGAAAACTAATTTTCCTTATTATAATATATGTTGATATATTTGGTATACTCTTAATCGCTATGAATATTTAATACCTAATGCATTTAATATTGGGTTCCCCCCTTTTAGAACTTATTTTAGCACATGTTTTTTGTATTTTTTTTATATATTTTCTTTAGAAATTTGGACCATTCGTTATTATTTTTAAGAAGTAATATTACAATGTGGCCATTAAATTTTAGTTCATTATCATTTGGGTAATTATATAGTTTTTTCTGATCATATCTACGGATTCTATCTATCATATCTATTCATTATCGTTATCCAATAACTCCCATGAATTGAGAGAAACTCCTCTGAAATCTCAATTCATTATCAACCATCTAGAAGTTGAATAAAATGTTAAGTTTATATAATTTTAATTTTGGTTTCATAGTTATTATAATATCTAAGAACTAGCCCTCAACATGGGACTTAGATGACCGAAAATTTAAATATTATTTACATGGGATTATCATAAAATTTATAATCATTTAATAATTGGATTTATAAAATTCATCAATAAAAATATTTATGAATATAAACCTAAAATAATTCTAGTTATTTTATAAAATTAAGGGATATTTTTTTCCCAAACTATAATGATAAAATTCATGAAGTTTTTTCATAGTATTCATTTATTTTTTATAAATAAGTTTTCATTCAATTATACATTATTTATGTTCGTAATATAATAATTTCTACTACTATTTGATTTCATTCTTTTTTTTGATTTCTTTATATCATCCATTTTTTATCCTTAGTAGTTAATGGTTATTTAAATGTTTATAAATGGTTTTTCTTCAAATTATTACGAATTAAATACATCTATTAAAATAAATATTTTTTTAGTTTCATCACCTCTTACATTTTGTTAACTAAATGTGTCATTTCCATAGATATTTAACTAATGAATTTGATGATGAAATCATTATTGAAATTAAATTAGTTATATGTGATTTATATCATGCAACTTCCTCATTCAATGCGATTCGAAAAGAGAAAAATCCAAAAACATACAAAAAGGAAACAAAATTAAAAATAATCAGAATCATTGGATATATTCAAGTGTTTTAATACACAATAAAATCCCATATTTTATATAAATATTTTACATATATAATAGACTGAATACCAATTGTTTAATTAAATTTTTCTAAATTTTTTTCTTTTACAATAATTATTTGATTATTTTTTCTTTTTTATGTTGTACCTAGATATATTTTTAACAAAAAATTATTTTAATTGTTTCACAAGTTATTCCTTCCGATGTAAATTCATGTGTGGAGATGATAGTATTTATTAATGTATAAGGTAAATATTTTTAAATAATAATAATTTTTTTGCACAACATTATATAAAATCCTGAACATTAATGATATAGTTATCATTTATTTAAATTGGCATATTAAATTTAAAGGTGTATTAATTTTATATAATTATGAAAATTATGTAATCAATTTAATTCTCTTCAATTGTTAATATTATTATTAACCCCATAAAATGATTAAAATTATATAATTCCCATTATAAATAATCATAATCAAGGATTTACAATATTTATTCATATCATAATTAGTGTTATTAAGTATTACCATAACAATAATCTTAAATAATTTTATTTTTATTTTATTAAGAGAAAACCATTTAAGTATACTCTATTTTTAAATATCTAAACTAGTATAATTAATCGAATAATTGATAATTCTTCACCGTTGATAATTTAAATAATATGGTGATGTGTTTTTTTAAATAGCGGAAGTCTTATTTGCCATAATGGATCTAGAAACCATGAATTTACACACAAGTAATTATTTATATCTCTAGAATAATCCAATAAAATCCATATTTTTTCATCACCCCTATATATAAAATTATAAAAACATTCTATTTTGTTCTTAACATATAGTTATAATCTTATTATTAAAAATATAAACGATTCAATTTAGAATATATTTCAAAAAATATGATATAACCCAGAGAGGAATGTCAATACAGACTAAGGATATGGAACTAGATTAGTGTAAAAGTTTTATTCCCATTTAATAAATAGTCCAAAATAGGAACTTTAATCCAATATTTTATCCAATCGAGCTAACCTATAGGGTCACTGGCTTTCCTGTAGTAATGTGTACTTTAATTTTTTTTTAATATTTCATGTGTTGTTGACCCTATACGTTTAGTTTTTGTAGATTAATATATATCACATTTCTAATTTAATCAATGTGAATACATATTTTATTTCATTGGTTATTTTGAATTTCAATTATATCATTTAATCACGAAAGAGGTGGGTAAAAAAATATGAATTATCACTTGTGAATAAAATTGAACATAATCAATCATTCAAAATTTTAAATAAAATTTAGAATGTATGGGAATTAAATTAATAATAATAATATCAATATGTTCCTGAAAATTCATCAAAGAAGGAAAATTTTCCATCCAAACATGTGACTCACTAGTGAGACCATGAAGTTCTAAAAAAAGAATGTGATACCTTATTCCCCAATTTTTTATTGATGATAATGTGAATGCATAGAATAGGTGGAAAAAGGGAAGGATATTTATAACATGAGAGATAAAATATTGGATACCACATTTCAGTGCACAAATCATGATGAGAATGATGAAGAAATTTGTTTCCAAAATTAATAGATTCACATCATCTCTCAATGAAATGAATCATTCCCCTGAAGATGTCATTAATTCGGCCACTGATTTTTCCCATTTAACATGGAATGAATTATAGATTGTCACAATGATACATATTTGGGAGCCACAAACCATAGAAACAATATCAATAACACCTCCTACATAGATTTATTATTCGACATTAATCTTCAACACATCCATTGGTGGTGGATTTCAGTTTTAAATCAAAGAATTCACTTCTTGGTTGTCAAGATTAATCTCATAATGCTTCCAAATCGCCAACCAATATGTTACTCAATCAATCTAAATTGACTTTGGCATCAACAGCTGGTTGAAATGATGTATGTTATTCCCACCTAAATAATACATGACACTATAAAAAGTGAATCCTCCCTGTTTAGTAGGATATGTAATGAAAACATTTTCAAATTAAATGTAATAACAAGTTCTATATCAATCAAGGGATATTCATCAGAATCCCATGCATTATAGTATTATCAATCCATACATCAACAGATAATTTCATGAAATAATGAAACCAACACTTCAATAAACATGGGAAAAATATGAACATCAAATACATGAAAAATGTGAGGAATTATTCATAAGGTAGTATGCCAACACAAATATTCTAATAGAAAATTCATACCTTGGGAAAAACACCCATATTCCACAAAATCATCCATAAAACCTCATCCTCTAGCATTCAAAACCCGAGTTCTATCAAATACCAAGATTTTATTGAGAAAACTCCCACGAATTATTTGATCCATTAAATCCTATTCTATGTTATATCCTTTATGAATGGGGTGATTATAATTATTTTTCTTCAATTATATTTGTAAAATAATTAGTTTTTTTATACTCCATTGGTTTCTTACATTTTAAAATATATAGGGAACTGTGGACGATGATGAACAAGGGATCAATTATGGGGTATCCTTCTCACCATCTCCATCAACCATCGAAGGTACCATCCATATATTATATGGTGGAAACAAATTTTATTTTCCAGTAAATTATTCAACAAAAAAAACACACTTGTCCCCCATAGGCTTCTCTAGAAAATACTATAGTGGAGAAAATAACTGATCTATAGAAATACGAGTGAAGAAAATATTTTTCGATGATAATCCTAGTACATTAGGAATCAGGTTGTTTCAAAAGCCTCAATCTATGATTTTCTTGAAAATATTTATTTAAATAATGAAAATCAAATAATCAAATACTCTATTTTATTTCACGAAGAAATTATTGTCCTAGGACAACCAATGAATTTTATTTCATTAATTATTAAATCCCAAAAAAAGTTGGTTAGGAAGGATTGGATATGTTCAATAACAAATAAATAGAGAATAAATAACGATATAATATATGATGGGATCTTTTTTTTTGAAACCTACATAATATCGACCTTCCCTTATTTTTAGATACACTAAAATGTACATCCTTGTATCTTTTTTGCTCTATCTAAGAAACATGAAACAACTAATCCTTCATAAAATTCAAAAATTGTGAGCATACCAATGTATTTTTTATGTTTTTTGACCACTGGATTTCCATATTTACTATTTAGTTCGTTCCTCCCTCTCACATGTAAATTATATGTAAATGAAACATATTTTTATCAAGGGTGACAGATTGAATAGATTCTCTCTCATATATACAAACAAACAAATAAATATAATATAACTTTTCGATGGTTTCCATTTAAAAGATCAACTTATAATATATATAAAATAATTGATTGAAAATGGGTGGAGATCATCATCACACCTTTTTCCCATGAATAATATTCTCTATTACTTCTAATAAAGTAATTTTAGAGAACAAATTCACTACAAAATTTAAAAACAATTAATGGGAAAGATGGTACCCCTAACAAAAACTCCATGTATGAGAAAATCTATGAATGGGACCTCCATTGATTTTTATCATTAATGAAAAAAATAGATTCATTTATTTCTTTCCTCAATCACATTTTGGAATAATCCCATACTACTCATAAAAATTTGATTAAAGGACCACTCAACAATTTCACATGATATACATGACATAATACTTCTTTTTACAATAGAGTGTGTTTTTAATGAGTGAAACACCTCATGAATGATTATGGAATTATCATATAAAATTAATTTGGGGGGGAAATTATTAATAATTTAATTAATAATAGAAGGAAATATGATTAAGGGTAGTAAACAAAAATCATTGAAAATATATTGTAAATCACACAACATAAAATAATGGGCCTAATATTCAAGACTATGAAGGATATTTGTTATTTGGATTGAGAAAAATAATGGTATAATTTAACCCATGGATGTTTTCTTTACACAACCATAGATCATTCAAGAGTCATGAGATATCACACCTAGTAATGAAAAAATACTATTTTAAAAAATAATGCATGGAACCTATATTGCCTTAGCACTTTGATGGTGTGAATTGTTTTGAGCACAATAAATATTTCCTCTGTAGTTAAGTCACAAGTAATTTGATGATTCATTTTATCTATTATAACTACTTTAATATAAGAGACAATTCTTTAAGAAATAATGGATATCAGGACTTATAAATCCCCTAAAAAAATGGATGACAAGATCATGGATCCCCCCTCCCAAGAAAATATTATACATTATAAATTTTTATTATAGAATATATAGTTCATATTTCACCTTTTATAGGATTTTTTATGAATGTATAAGGTATTAGAGTCACATTCCTTGATATGGGTTTCATTTGAATATATGAAATAAAATAGTTCCTTAATTTTTAGTTCTTATTTTTGTTCTTATCTAAGGGATAAAATAATAAGATGGACTGTATCAGATGGGGGATGATAATACAACCAATATAACTTCCTTTAAATAGTGTCACAATGTTATTCTGGTTCCTAGAACTTCACATTTCTCTAATATTTTAAATTTTTTATCATATTATGGATATTCTTTCTTCTATTAGGATACATTATATTCAATAATGAATGGATTGTATTTTATGATTCTGTATCATAACACCATATGCTTTCCAATTGTAAATTTTTGTATCTCATAGATTTATTTGTCTATGAGAATATTTAATGTTGATATGGTAGGGGTATGAAGTTCCAAGATAATGGATGGAAACCTAGAAATATACGGGATAGTGAGTCCATTCAATTGATCCCTAGAATCTCTCTAGCCTCTCTACAATTTTGGTACTTTCAGTGTTACCATGAAACCATGTTTGAATGTTTCATGAGTACCCAAAATCTATATGTTTATCTATCTGAGTAGCTTGTTTAATCATTATCATTTCTGTGAAATGAATATTGTCCCCCCATTATTCTGATGTTGGAACAAAATTTCATTTAATCCCTCTCTAACCAATAGATTTCAATTAAAGATTTATCCTAATATTTTCATAAACATACAGAAAATATATTAATTCATAAAAGAGGGGAATCTATATAAGCTAATGAAAACCCATTACGGGGTAACTAGTTTGTGAATAGAGGTAGTAATGTGATTATGAAAAAGACATAACCCTTATGTCCACATATGCCCTTCAAAGATGATATATTCATCCCAAATTTCCTTGTTCTGAGATGGCGAAGTAGTTATAGAATCATAATTTTTTAGAAATACCTTATATGTCCTTACAATATAATATAGTTTTATATAGGAAAACCATATTAGGGACACTTTTAGTTCATTGGTGAATGGGAAACTAAATTGATCATGGATTTCCAATCCCATGGAAGTACTAATATATAGTTTTCATATAGATATGTAGGGAAGGCTCAAAACATCAAATTCCTATGAGTATTCAAGATAGGTCACATATCCCACCACTTTCTATCTATTGTAGTGCCTCTCATCAAATAACGGTGAATAAAAGAATCTTTTGGAATAAGATGATTCACCCATTTTCTGGTAAATATTGTTCCCCCTATAAAATTCTTTTGGTAGAACGATTTATTATGATTAACTAATTGAGGTCAGATGTGATCAAATCATTTAATCTAAGAATGTATGGGGGCCTTGTAAAATTATGAAAAAATAGATATTGTGGATCATATTAGGTCCGATTTAGAATATTGGGTTTTTTTTAAACTACTGCTACGGTGTTATTTTTAGAAGAGGTGTCCCTCAGCATGAGGTCCATAACTATGGTTTCACTCTGATATCCACACTCTTGTGATACAGTTTGGGAGGCTTGATTCTCCCTTCCTTACTCATATGGAGAAACACATTAATCAATAGTAAAAAGTGGTGGATCCAACATGATGATTTTATTCTGATATTTATTTCATTATGCACATATGTACTTTGAAATCCTACCTATATTCATTTGTTTCTATATTTCAATAATGAATGATATCACAATATTATTTAATCACAACCAATTCCCATATATTAAAATATTTTTTCTTTCCCCATCAATCGAATTTGATCCACATACCTTCTTTGTGTACAACATGAACCCATATATGAAGCAAAATATTTGTAACTTTTCACCTTAAATTGAGATCCAGATGCTTGGTTTCCATAACTATATTAATAGACCTCTCAGAATAATATTTTTATCATCAATGGGAACCTTAATCCAAACCTTCAAACCCTACTGAATAGTATTTTATTGGTCTCATTCTATATTTTCTATTATTTGGACCGTAATGTCACTTATAATACACGTTGATCTTCCAAAAAATATGATTCGTTTATTATTATTCAATAAATTTGGTTTTAGAAAGGTTGGTATTCTATATATCACCACCATTTTTGAAATCATTCATTAAAATAAGGTGGTTACCAAAGGACCGTGGTCTCCATTTAATAACATTCCACTTCTCCTTCACATTGAAAAATTCAATGACGATGAGGACCACTTCTTTTTATCAAATGGCCACTGCATAATATAAATTCAATATATTTCATAGTATATTCATTTTATATAATTCAGAATTAATTTTATATTGATAATATATTTTCCAATGATAAAGAGAGTTTTTAAGATCATCCGAAAATAATAATCATCCTTTTGTTCTACTATTGGTGGTTTTTCATTCTCTATCCCCACTATATTTTTTTGAATGGTATATCAGGTTTTGCTATATTTCACTATGGGTCAAGAAAAATAACAATTGGTAACCCTAGGGAGTGGTTTTTTACTTGGCCACTCGATCTCTTCATGTTGTTGTAGCACCAATGATCCTTAAGAACCATAGGAATCACCAAACCCAAAGAATTCCATAGAGAACACTCAACTAGTAAAGACAAAATTTTTTAGATTATTTAATTTCAATCATCAGTAACCAGATATACAAAAAAATCTATTAACTTTATTTATATTTATATGTTTATATAAAATTAATTTCACTATTAAAATGTTATTATTTATCACCATTAGTTAATATCATCTTAAATAAGATTAATTATACCAACACTAATTATAAGATCTAATAAAAGTTGTATGTTCTTTTTGAGAATAAATTATTAATTTAAGGATATTTTTATCATTTATTTTTATAATGTTTATAAAATTATGAGCTTTATCAATGCATTTGAGTGCTGAAAAATGATGAATTTTATTAGTGTTGTTAATTGCCATTCAAGAAAATTTAATTTATTTAAACATATTAATATATTTTGAAATTTTATTTATATATAATTAAGTATATAATTATATACATAATATATATATTTATTAATTTATAATATTTTATAACTATATGTACATTAATATAATACATATAGTAATGAAAATAGTTAATATAAAGAATTCGGCCAATTATATAGTGAGGATTATGGCGCTACATATATCATCAATGGGTTGGGGTAGGTCAGTGAATGTTGACTCATCCCTTCACTCATGGGTATTATATCTACCTAATATGTCAATCATGAATCTATACATATATATATATTTGTGTGTGTTTGTATAATTGTTTATTTGTGTGTGTATGTCTGTATATATTAGTAATTGAAGTAAATGAAACGTCGAATAATTAAATAAATATAAATTAGAAATTGAAGTTACTAAAATTTAATTTATTTCACGAATTAGTAATGTTTAATTTAATTATAGAGTAAAAATGTTAATAAATTTTAATTAAAAAATATTTATTATTATAATTTAAAAATCTAAAAGTTTATAATAAATTATATTTAGTATATAAAATCAATAAAATATATAAAAATATAATTATTAAAAATGTATATATTTATATATAAATTTAAAATATATATATTAAAAAATTATATATTTAAGGGCAGTTTATTTTGATCTATTTAAACAATTATAGTTAGTGGTATTAATGATAATGCGTGATTATAGAGACTATAAATAATAATTCTATGAGATAATTTTAGAAATCCAAGATTGAAGGTAGCATTATGAAGTATATAGGGATCTACAAACACCTCTACCTTATCATAGTTGGTATATTCACATCTAGTATACCCCATAACAGTAAATCCTTATGTAATATGCTATAGAAGATCTAGAAGATGGAAGAGGGAGTTTATATATGGGAAATCAAACCTCAGATGAATTATTCATAATTTTTTATGGGATCATATATGATATGCATTTTTTACAGATATTACTGGTCTTTTTATAATCATATTATTATGATAAAAAACATGGTTAATTGTTTTAACACCATTACGAAAGAATTATCTCATTCCCCATCCACATCCCAGTTAAAGTTATCCCATTTATAGGTAGGAGTGATGAAGTTATGTGTTGGATTGGTAATACCATTTGAGATTTTATGCAATGGTATGTTCTAGATCATATTTAGTGAGGTGTACTAGTTTGAATCAACTATATGGTGGAGATCACACATCCCATTATATTGAGTTCTTTCTTGAAACCATTTCACTCAAAGATATGGGTGGCTTTCGAATTTGAAAATCTCCACTCCTTATGTTTTTTCTATGACTTCATTGGTCATTCGGTAATGTTTCGTAGAAATAATCCAATTGAGAGGGGAATCATACAATGAAATATGTCATGTGGCTCTAGGGGAAATTTTTGGATGGTCCACCAACTTCAATGGCTAGAAACACACACACACACACATATATATATAAGGAAAATCTCACAAAACGTTCAATTTAATTTTTTTATGTCAATAGTTGTATAATATATATATGACTGCCATTGTTCCTAGATTAACCAAGTAGTTTGGAAGATCCTTATCTAATTAATATGGTGTTTTATGTTCCCTTAATTGATATTAATCTTCTTCTTATGATGGTTGAAGAAGGATCATGGTGTGAGGATACACTTGATGTTGATACTGGGAATAAATTTTTGGTTATCCATTCATCCCCCTTTTTCAATAGGAAAATTGATTTGGTAAACTAGAAAATATGAACTCTCCCATCCCACTGGTTATTTAACAATTTTTGAAAAGGACTTGAGGCAATGAAGGTTTTCCTATCTAAGTGTATGGTTCAACCTGAAGTGGGATGTATGGATTACACTTTTTCAAGTTAGGAAGAACTGTTAAGATTTTACACATTGAAGATAGTTCATCCAGTTCTATAATAATCTACTCCTCATTAAATATCAGTAAAGAATAGAAATTATCTAGCTTGGAAGATGAAATTTAAGAATAACACTTTTATTTAACATATAATAATTAAAATGCTTATCAATATAATACATCATGAATTTTTTTATGATAACTTTCCCTGATAATTTCATTAACACTCATGGATATCATAGGGTGATGCACCAAATTACAAGATAAAGGAAGAGGTAGGTTTAGAGTAGCCCTGCCTCACACCATGAAAATATTGATTTTGAAAAGTTGTGAACATCAAAATGCATTATCATTTCCCACTATCTATCAATGGAGTTCTAACTATATTCATGGTAAATAATTTTTTTGAAATATATTTTTCAAAAAGGACATGTGAAATCTAGATTTCCCAACATTTTTTCAGTTGGACTGTCATTACATTCATATGGACTTTTAAACATAAGAATAGATTATTCATAATCTTCAATTATTAGCTTCTCCCAAAACAATATTAACTTTTTGATATATCATCCCCACGAACCGGAATGGAAATTCATGAATCTTTATGTTTGTGATAGTGAATGTGGAATATGGGAACCCTAGGAGTGGATTAAATCTATTATAAATATTATTAATTGACCCATTCGCTTTTTAGGATTTCAATGCGATTTATTTCCACCATGAGAATCAAAGTACTTCCAATAATAATATTTTTCCCATTTATCAATTTCGGGACATCTTTCTTTAGTCGGGTCTCTCAGATCTGGGGTTCTCAGGGTGTTTATTTATTTGGATCTATTGATGTGACATAGAATCAAAATTATATGAAAATATCAATATGTTTTTTGGAATCAATATAATAGTCTTTTGTGTTCTATTAGTAAGAGGTATCCTACTTCCCCCTATAATTTTCTAATTATTGTAATATTTTTCTCAAGTTGCATGTGGTTTTCTAGTGTCAAAGGCCACTATGAGGATTTAGATTTGAATGAATGTGGATTAATAAAAACAACTATAGTGAAGTGTTTAATTATTATTAGTCATCATCCCAAAACCATATACTAGATAAGATGATGTCTTTTTTAGCTAGAGTGCTAGTGTCAATAGTACTACCAGAATTTTGATCATAAAAATATCTTCCCGGAGAGAGAACTCAAAAGATTATATCAGAATCACATTTCTTAAATTTTCCATCATGATGAAGTATCTCTAGAAATTAAAATGGATGAGGAATTGAGAGATAAAGAATGATATTGGTTTATCAGTTCTAGGGATGATTTTTTCAAATATGATGTCAAGAATATAAAATATTTTTATTAAAAGGCTTGAACCACAATAATAATGAACTTCATTCCAAAATTGGAGGTAGGGGATGGAATCATCACTTTTTACGCGGTTGATAATTTGGACCTGATTGGGTTTATTTTTATAGTTATTTCATTTTTTAAAGTGTAACACCCCAAATTTATCTCCTATACTCTTTTGATCTAAATGTTACCACGGAAAATGAATTTGGAGCCTGAAAATTAATATTTAAAATTGGGCACATTCTTGGTCGACTATTCTTCCCTAAGATTTATCAAATACCCAAATAAATATCTCTACATTTACTATATAAATATTATAAATCAATGAAATGAAATAAATTTCTTGAAAATAAATATTTATCTCTTTTATTCAATCAATAAAAAATTAATTAAATTGGTCCTCAGTGTTGAGAATAATATTTATACCGATATTTAAATTCATATAGAATTTAATTGAGATCAATGTAAACTCTTATTTTTTGGCCTTGTATTCTTCATTCTCATAGAAATTATGTGGGATTTACTAAAACCTAAGATTATTACCTATAAATAGTTCTAGGTTCCCAAGAGAAAGAAGTTAATTTCACAATGTTGATAATCGAAATAATGTACACACTATGTAATATAATCCATTTATCATGATATATCATCAAAACTTTTATCTAGGTCACTAACCAATACACATGGTACACCCTTCGTTGACCAAATAATAGAAATTAATTGTTACCACATATCCATGAAATTTAATGTGATGGTTATATGAAAATATAATTGTTAGGATATGAAAATAAATATATATAGTAGTTAAAAATTTTACATCATCTTATTCATTAATAACAAGTGATTAATTGAGAACACAATGTTCAATACATCTTCCAAACAAATGGAATCATGATTTTGTTCAGTACATCAGTGTACATGTGTCATTACATGAATAAATAATAATATTAATGTCTATGGATCTTCACATGTTCTCATAGATAAGAAAATAAAATAAAATAGAAACATGTAGAATTCATATTGGTCGTTATATTCACATAATATCAAATATTTGATATTATCAAGTGTGAAATTCATTGGATAAAGTCTCGTATTATAACATGTACTCGCACATAATAGTTAATATTCTATTTATCTCTTTATAGAATGTTATATATTTTAATTACTATATTTAATAATATATTCATATAATTAAAAGCTCACATCATATCAAGTCACATTTATGTATTTTTTAAAGTAATAGATATTATAGGACATTATTCAATTTAAATTATGTATACCAATGAATAAAATGCAATATTTTTTCATTATTTTTGAATTCAGATAATATGCATGTTATCCAAACTAAAAATATTAGGTTATATAACCCCAAATTCAAAATCAACAATATATTAATGAATATACATTAGTGGAATTGAACCACCGTATTAACAAAATATTTAAAGGCAATAATAAAATGTTTAAAATTTGATATTGGTTGGAATAAATGAAACCAATATTTTGAACCCAATATGTAAATTTTAATATGTCACATTTTGTTCACAACTCAAATACATTTACTGATTGATATAGATACATGGAATAATGTTTTCCCTCATTGATAGAAATCATCTGGGATGAAATTAGGGTAATATTATGATATAGTTTCTCCCTTTTAAAGAAAAGCAATATAAAGACACATTTAGTTACCTTTAAATATCCCTTAAAGAGTATTTTAATTTTATATTTTTTCTATAATAAATTAATAGTAATGATCATTAAAGGGGTTTATATAGGCTTTTATACGCATATAACTCATCAATATATCTAGGATGTTAAGGGGATAGTAAATCCTCATCCTCCATCATTAAATGCAAACTTGATAAAATAAGAAACACAAAATTCTTCCCCATCATGAGGATGAATATTTTCATTTGAATTTTAATTCATCATATTTTATTTTAAATTATTTAAATTATTCATATTTATTAAAAATTATTAATTTATGAAACAAAAAATTTGTGTAGAAGATAAATAGTATGCATATTAACCCATGAACCCGTGCCATAATGCAAGTATGAACTACACATCACTTGGAAGAAATGATTTTATTTTCAGTAAATATTATTGGTTTTTTGTTATATAAAACAAAAATATAATTATGTTCCTTTATATAGATAAAATTGATTAATTGAATTCTAAAGCCACTTCAATCACACATCATGTAATATAGAGGGAGGATAATTTTATTAAAAATATGAAATTAATAGATTAAAAAACACAAAAAAATTTATAGGAATGTGTGTGGATGACATAAATGTGATTTTTTATGATTTATAATATTATTAAATAATTATATCAACTTATGTTTATATATTATTGATATCGTTCATACAGAAGAATAAATAATATAATTACTATAATAGAAACTACTAATATTATATCTAAAGTGGATAGAATATTTTTTTCATGTCAAAGGTAAGTGTTTTGGAAAATAACATTGAGAATATTTTTTGAAAATCAATGTCACATGGGGATGTAAATATAAAAATGAAATTCATGTAGAGAAAAATAGATGATCTAAAATAAATTACTATCAAATATGGAATCATGGACTAGTATATACAAAGGGTTAAAAGTGAAACAATAATAAGGAAAAACATTCTATTTGAACACTCAGACCCGACAACATTTTTTTCTACCCAATCCCCAAAATGTACTTCCATACCAAATGAAATTGATTTTATTCTAACATTTTTTTATAAATTTGAATCAATCAAATACTGGTAAATTTTTTTTCTTAAAATATAATTGGTTATTTTGATTATTTTTTGAATCTAAAAGAACCCACCCATCACCTTATTGTGATGAGTACACTATACAATAGTAAATGATATATGATGTACAAAAAACATCTCCCAAAAGATAACATGAGAGAGGGGATTAATGTAGCTCATGATTCTAACATTAAATTTCATGTATCCCTTGATGATTTGGATAATACCATAATCAAATTTGATATTTTTAAAGGGTTTTGAAAAAGTCTAATAATATATATCAGAAGTAGGGGAAGAAATTAAAACCCTCTTCTCAGTATCTTGATGAAATACATTTAACACTTTTGTAAATCATAAATAAATGAATAATTTATTTGTGTGTAATTGACATCAAAGAGCCACTACTACATTTTAATATTCATCTAATAAATTAGATAAAGATCACCAAATTGTAAAATATAATCCCACTTATTTAGTGTATACATTGGATGATCCTATTCATTAGTCATTCAGAATGGATTATCCGTTTTACCATGGTTTACTAGAAACCACTAAATATTTACATTAATGTAATATAATATATATGTCCTTTCAAATACACACTTCAACGACTACAAATTTACCCTTCTTTTATAACACAAGAGTAAATGTCATTGTCAATGCATTAATGTCAAAAATGGAAACTAAAATCTTGAATTACATCTCATGTAAAACATCAATACATTATGAATTAATTAAATGTAACTATTAAAATATTAACTCATTGAATATTCATCTGTTCATTTGATAAAATCAAGTAAAATGCCTAATTTATTCCTTCATTTATGTATCCATCTATCCCATGAACATAATATATCCATGAATCACATACAGGCTATAACATTAGGGAATATCTCATTCAATCTCCCTTATATACAAATGTTTAATAGAGATGGTTCCATTTCACCCTATATTGTATCATATAGAATAAGTAATGAAACCATATAAAAAGTCCTTTTTTATACCATCCAAAACACATTTAATTCAATATTTAACATCTCCAGGTACCACATCATATATAATAACTAGTAAACAACACTCCAAATATCTTTTGAAATAAATACAACATATTTTTTGTGTATATATCTATGTGAAACTCAATCCATACTCACTCAATAGGAAAGTGAGACCCTATGGGAATTTATAGTATTCTAAATATATAAAAATACTCAAATCCATATATGTTAGTAAATAGAGGCCTCTAGAATAGTGAAAATGTTACTCACAATATAAAGGGATCTAGAGTGATCTCCTTCAAACACATTTATATTTACACCTATTTCCACTAGTATACATCAAATGAAAATTCTGATTCTCATATTTTCTCATTGTTTAAGAAATATAGTAACTATAAAACATGAATCATGTCAACCCTATATATCCAACTCATTTGTTCTCGATTCTCAGAGAATATATTGATCTAATAGATGAATATAGAAAATGCCATTATTCCATATATATTACCACATTACATTTCCATTATCAATAAAGATACAAAATATCTATGTGTAGCCACACAATCCCAAATTCTATCTAAATCAAGGTCTCATATTTCATACTTGTAGTACGATTTGAAATATATCATCTTCATTATGCTCCAACCGATGAAATGATCATAAAAATACCGTACCACCACCATATTATCTATGTTAATATGTATTATTGCAGCAATTGGATATTAGTGTATGAGTGTACACATTCTAGAAATATCACAAACCCGTAGTAGTGGGAAACAAATATGATCCATGCACCCCTTGTATACCAAATCCATTTATATGACACTCCATGTGGAATAACTAATAGGTCATCCATCTAACACAAACAATCTTATTCATTTTCTCTTGATTTATGTGAATATGTTAAATCTCTTTAAAGTGATCGTACTCACTCTAATACTAAAATTTTATAATAAACTATAATAATCTAGGATGAGTATTAATTTTTTATAAACTCAAAGATATACATTGTGAGGCCAATTATATTTTCACTTAATCATAGGAATATTTATATATAAAATTATATAGCTAATGTGAATGAATGATAAAATGGTTGTTCAGTCAAATATAATAAATTTTAATATTCATTAACACATAATTAATCTTTAACATACCTAACAAAATCAATAGATTTACATGTAATATATGTAAAACTAACAGTTCAGCCTTCTGTTTTCTACATATTCTAGCTTTTTTTTACAATTTAAATCTAATGTAATTATAGATACATTTATATTTTAAAATATGATAAAACCTTCAGACTAAATTCTTTATGGAGAGAGATCTATTAATTATCAATGTTCTAAAAATGGTGATATTTAGGAATCTTATTCAGAATAGGTAAATTTCAGGACTATCTTCAAACTTTTTAACTCCACAAAATCAAATGTTAAGATGTCATCATAGGTTTTCTACTTATAAAACTTTATATGTTCATCATAATCATCTCAATAAACTTATTATATCAGCATTTTCAATTAAAATAATTCAATTACATAAAATTTCTTCATGATATATTTTTAAGATACCAAAACCCATTTTGTGAAATGAAATAACATTAATTTAATTTTTCAAGGAATATTTTAAAACTATTAAATTGTTTTCATATCATATTTGGTATTCTATTTTTTTGTCAGGTTTTCATTTGAAATAAATATTTTATTAAAATATGTCAACTAATGGTGGTGGGAACACATTACCTAATATTTTAACAAATACATAGATAAAAAAATTCCTAGATACTTTTTTTATCCATATCGCCATCTAAAAATAAGTTATAGAAATTAATGAATCAAAAAGAAGAATAATTCATTTAACCATCTCATATTTAATCATAACAAAGATTTCTTATAAAAAATGTTCTCTTCTTCAAAAATATTAGTGAGTTCAGGATATACATAATTTACATAGAAACATTTGAACTTGATAAAATCCTTTATATTAATATAATTCATGTCATAACTACTTACATCATATAATAAATATAAACTATATATCCAATTAATTCTTCATTTAATTTTTAATTCATTTACATTTATAGCACAATATATAATATACATTCAGTATCAAATACCATTGAGAATGAAATAATTAATTTATATAAATTCCATATTTGATATGGACATTCCATTGAGTTTCAAAAAAAAATTCATTTATATCACCGATAATCCAATCATATTGAATTATTATTCTCATTATTGATAAGGCTAGGGTATAATGATGTTAGATGTATTCTTGAAGTAACATTTTAGATCTTTTAAAATTATTTGTCTTTATTTGATTTGATCTCTTACCTACATACATAGTTTCTACAGTAATTTAGAACCTAGAATCACATGCCTACTCTATATATATTTTCATCCTTGAGATTATCTGGTAATTGTTTTTGAATTAAATCATATTATGGAGACACTTCCATAGATTAAAATAGGAAAAATTGATAATGAAAAAAAATTCATAACGGAAAAAATTATTCTCTCCAATTTAGTTATCATATTCAATGATATTGAATATCATTTGATGTACTAAATAATATGGCATGGATAATAGGATTCCATTTTTCATTTCGAATTTAATGCCTTTAAAACCATATATTCATAACAATATTCTTACACAAACATATATATATTCAATTTTATAAGAACATAAATAAATTTTTACTATTGAAGGAACTATTTTTACACATAGAGTCTACATAAATACATTTCTAAAATTTCCATTTTTTTATAAGATGTTTTCTTAAGTTACCATAATTATAATTAGCCTATATCAAGTCCTCCTTATCAATGAATGACAAAAAAATTTGTTTGATAATGATGATACTATTCAAATATTATATGTTTTTTATCAGATATATATCATGTATCATAACCATTAAATAAGGAATTATTTATAGTTGTTTCTCTCTTAAATGATGACCTATTTCTAATATTCAACAAATCCATTAGAAGTACAAGATCTATATTTAACTATGATTTTACATGTTTTTTCATCTAAATAAACCTTGATTTTTTTGGTAAGAAATCATAGAAATCGAAACGGTTTTGAATCTTGGATGGTTGAGAAAACTACCCTATTTCCAATCCATCGTATAGATATACTCAACAATATTCCTATGGTATCCAAACCATTATGGATTCTCATCAAGTGTAAGCTAATGAAAACACTATGAATAAGCAATAAAAAAACTATGAAGGGATACTCATGCTATGTTTGATTACATCATCATGAAAATTTGAAGCCACTTAAAAATTTCTTTCCTTTCAGATGATAATCGAAGGGTACTCATGTTGAGTTTCGAAATACCTAGTTAGATGATAGGCGGTTTAATAGGTTGTGCGTTGGATGGAAGCTCACACATAGTATTTTATGTGGATTTTAATCTCACAATATTATTTCATGTTATTCAAATTAATGCATGCATGCATCTAGTAATTTATTATGAAATAATGTTAACATTATGGAATCAATATGTTAAAGCCATATTAATTTTTAACCCTTTAAAAACCAATTTTTTTATTCACCTAAAAATATAAGCCAAACATATTCCAACATATCTCAATGCATCATATGCATAAGGTACATGAAGACATAATGTAATGGAAGATAATTATATTATATTTAAAATATAAATATGAGTAATCCCATTTCAATATATGAGAAAACCCTTTCACATTCATAGGAAAGGCATATGCCTCCATATAAGTAGTTATTACCAACTAATGTCCCTCTCCCTTGGGATACATTTCATAAGAGAATTGAATTCAGAAAATCTATAACACTTAATATGAAAAAAATATTAAAAAAATAAATTCAAGTTAATAGGATCAATTATAAACTACTATTAAGGTATATAAAAAAATAAATTCATTATAGATTAAATCCTAGAATGTAATTCAGGGCTCTATTATAGTATAATTTAAACATTTTAAACTAAAGAATACACAATATTAAAATTTCGTAGGGAAAATAGTAAACATGAATATAGAAGGTAATAAACATTAAATAAATAATGAATTAAAATATTTAACTTTGAGATAATCATTTATGTACAATTTATAAACAAAATTAAACTATAAATATATTTATAATTTTATCTTTAACATTATGAAATTCAATTATTTTTAATATAAATAATTTATGCCACTTTTAATATGAACTATTTAATTTTTATCATTACTTTGAATTTCCATTTTAAATACATAATATTGTATTAAATATAAACAACTTATAATTAGAATTTTATTATGTAATAAAATTACATAATCCAAATATCATATAATTATTGATTATATAAAGCATTATTATATAAATCATCATAATATTGATTATTTTGTTTAGTAAATATCTAAATATAGACCACATATATTTGGAAAAATTATAAAAATAACTATGAGGAATTCATAATGAATTTTTTTTCATTTTTTCCTTATTTTATAATTTATACACCATTATAAATTGTTTACAACTATTTATAAATAATCAGTTTTTTAGGTCATAAGCCAAGCCATATAATTTGCTTAATAGTTTCTTCAAATATTACCATTTAATATTATTTAAAAATATTAGTTTCTTAAATTTTATTTTAATTAATTTGAACCCATTCATAATTGATTAATAAATATCAATGAATTTATAAATAAAGTATTCCAAAAATAGATTTTATATTTACTAATTAAAATTTTCTAACCATTAAAACCATTTATGAATTTAAAAATTATTTTAAAACACATTTCTATATACACTTATGTATAGAATTATTCTTATTTGATGGATAACAATCTTATCATTACTTATTTATTCTATAAACACGATGTATAGGTAACAAATTATGTACCATTATATTGTGTTGAGATATCACAAGAACCATCTATTCAAAAACCATTAACCATAACCTACCGAATAAAATCGTTTTTTTATGAAAAGGTAGAACACAATAACCTTTACGTAAGATATAATATTACCATTATGAAACCTTTTCAAATCATATTTACCCTTATGTGAACCCCATGACTTATAAATAAACCACGAGTCACCATTATGTGACGAATCACATATGGGTAACATAGTTGATACCCTTATGCAACTCAGTTGTGTACAAGTTCATCCATGGTTACCTATATGTGATATGTTAAATATATCACATACCATTACATAACTCCTTTACATTTAATGGATGATTGACATGGCCCATACATTTACTAATCATAAAATTTGTTAAGATATATGACCCTTACAGAAACAACTTTTTAGAAGGGTAAATCCTTAGTTACCATTATGTATCATAATGTTTTGGTATAATTATTAGGTTACCTTTATTCTTCCCATCAATGAAAGGTTAAATCCTTTTAAAAAACAAAATACCATAATACAAAACAAAGATCTTATTTCAATTTTTTTCTCAATATCAATGAATTATTTCATAAATCTAAATCATGGTTTACCTATGATAACATTGATAGGATTTGTTCAACTCTAATAAAATTATTATAATATTCATAATAAATTAATACCCTAGTATGAGGATCTCTAGGAAAGAAATATGAAACCCATATAAAAAATGAATAAATGTAGTTAAATTATATACCCTACACCTATAAGAGCTGGATGATTTTGATCTTCATTTTAATGAGTTTGATAAAGATCTCCAAAGTGGAAGTCAAATAAAAATAATTCAAAAATGAGGTATGATATTATTGATGGAGAAATAAATTGGGCAATGAGACTTTGAACAAAACAAATCTAGTATATCATCTTGGATATCCAAAGGAACTTTTGAGATAGTCATTATCCCACTAACTCCAGTTTTTTATTTGTTTACATTACATGTTTTTTTAGGATACAGTATTCCAAGACAAAAATGTGACCTAAATTTATTTTGATGAACAAATTTCGGGAGATGTTATAACATACATGATTGGTCTTGAGAGTTCAAATGAAATTCTCTCATACGAATTCCTTGAAATATAAATTATGAATGAATACATGAGTTACATTTTCATAAGTTATTTTTCAAATAATTGAACTATTATATTAATTTCAATTAATAACTACTTCTATTTTATACTACATTATATATCATTACTATAAAGATGGAAATCCATCAAAATCAAAATCTAATCTCATTTATCCTTCTATTATTTCTATAGAAAATGTAACTGGATAAATAAGAATTTGATAAATATAGTTAGACTAGCCACAATAATTGAGCTAAAAATAAAAAACTGATATTCTCTTCATGATGCCTATATTATAACAGTGAAACTATACATGATATCATAAAAAATATATTTTCTATGTTTTTCAATAATTATTCATTTTTTGGGAGAGTTTGATGGATATTGCAATAAATTTAAATAATTTGAAGGTTTATTATTTGGTTTCAATGTATGGACATTCAAAAAATCAACCTCACATGATGTCGATTAGGATTTTGTAATGTGATAATGTAATTATTTTATAGATCAACATTAAATTGCACTTTTAATATTTTATTTAAATGATACTTTTTAATTGTATGGGAGATATTTAAATATAAACAAATTCATCGTATGGGTAAGGTGATAGAGAAAAATAATCTTGTGGATTATTAAGCATGTATAAAAATTTATCATTGATGTAATATTATTTCTTTATAAAAAACATATAGAAATAATTTTTTTATCATTTATATAGTGTCCAAAAAATAATGACAATGACTGTGGATATTACATTTCTAAATTTATGAATGAGAACACATTCCATCAATAAAATATCATCCTGAAAGTTGAATTTTTCAAGGTAATTATACATTCATTAAAAATATTTATTAATATTTTTTCCTATATTTTTCATGAACTACTATGAATTACTATTGTATATGTATTCAAAAAAGGAAGTTGATTAATTTTGAAATAATTGGGAATAATAAATGATATTAGACTATTTATAGATATCATTAACAGGTGATTTCCAGTTATGTTTTTATTTCAAAGATATCATGTTGAATTATTCATAATGATGAAAAGTTTTACTTGACCTTGACATTGTTATTAAATAAAGAACCTCCTAAAATCGATGAAAAACTAGATAATGTTATTTTATTGTCAATTAAAAATATAACAATGATTCGTGGGATATTTTTTATTTATAGGATATGATTACACATGAATTAAATTTTTGGATTTCTAAGTATAATCCAAAATACCATCTCTCATTTTTGTTTTGACTAAATTGAAATATCCTTAGCTAGGGGTATAAACCAGGAAAATGACCTCTTTTTTACCTGGAAATATTTGAAAATCATCCTCCATACATTTTTTATATATATGAATCAATTGAGTATCAAAATTATGTATACATTTCTCAATATGATCTAAAGTACAATTTCACCTTCGTATTTGAACGTTCCGGATGCAGTAAAAGTGCCTTTAGGGTGAATAAACATTATGGTATTTTTGGATCCAATGGATCATTAACCAATTGTTCAAGATTAAAATTTCATATAAAATGTATTTTTTTAATCAAATATAGATATATAATTCCTATAAACCAAAAATGATCTTTTTCATGTTAATTTATAAATAATTAAAATTATATCTAAAAATAATAGTGTCTCATATTAGGAACATTGGTTGATGATTTTATTGATAAGTTGAAACACCTTTTTGATTACTAGTGTTTTATAGGGAAGAACCAATGTAAATCTATCTAGCAGTGATCCACTCGAATTCCATTAATCACTAAACTATACTAATGGTGTGTGGTGTGCCAACATTGAGGATCAATCTCCTTGGTTTTTAATCTAGATCGCTTCAGGATCTTTCATGATTGAAGGAGTTCTTCTCATTCCTATGAAGATAAAAGAAGGGGGAATCTATAGAAAAATATTCGGTATATAATGATTCTTAATTCCAAATTAACCCTAAATTATATAGTTAACCATCTATTTATAGAATTTGAGATTGGGAAAAAAAATATAAGTAAATTACAAAAAAAGTAAATAATATAATTAATACAATTTGAATCCATTTTAAAGATTCTTAATATTAATATTATTTTAATTTCCTTACCAATCTTGAGTTACAATATATATTATTTTATCATTTTGAAAAAATATATTTATTATTGGACACAATCTTGGTCTTCCCATCCTTGTCGATATTGATCTAAACCCAGTATAAATTTATATTTAAATAATAATTCATAATTAAATATTCTAATCATAGTTTTGTGAATACCAATAAATTTTATATATTTAATTAGTAAATGTATTATATATTTATGTGATTAAATAATTTTATGGTGAATATATATTTATTTAATTTATGTGATAATTTAATAATAAATAAAAGTATTCCTCTCTCTGGAAAATAAAATTTATATGTACTATTAAATTTGAATCGAAAATAATTAAGGTAAAAAAACACATATTGTGTGACTATCAAATATTTTTTCTTACTGGTATTAGTCGAGCATGATATGGGGTAATGTTAATATATAGTAATGGTACACGGTTCCTAAGTGTAATAATTTCATTTTGTAATGATGACAATCACATACGAGTTCTTCTGGAGTAATAAAATCCCTTTGAATCAAAATCATATGAAGAAGGATTCATATATTTCTAATCGACCTATATGCATGATATGAATTTCTTTGAATGTTTGAAATATAATCATTTTTACACCAAGGGCATGGAATTTTATGTGATTGATCTATTTCAACCAAGGCGTTAAGATATCAAGTTACATAAAAATGGAAGGGATAAATCCTTCTGAATCATTTCTATTAATAACAATTCATTCATGAAGAACACAATGTATATTGGTTCCCAAGAACATATGGAATCTTGGTTTTGGTCAGTAATTCTATGTCCCTGATTTTTGAAACTTATTATTAACAATCATATAGTACAAGGACTATTACACAAACCAACATATAGAAATATATGATAACACATAAAGAAGTAGAATTCCTACGGGGGGGGGGGGGATGTTTTCAAAAACTCCCATATTTGAAATTACCATGTGAAAACATCATGACATGATGTCCCATTTGATTATATGTACTGAAATCAGACATCCATCACTTTATTTTCCCCTTCAAAGAATGTAATCTGGTCGTAGATGTTTTTTTACAAATATCGCAATGAAATTTCATGGTTCTCATCATAACAGGGAACGACGATAACCTTATCAACATGAAAGATACTCTAGGGAATTATTATATTATATTCAAGAAGCATAATGAACAATATTTAAATTTATATATATATTATTAATTATAAATATTCAAATATTAAAATATATGTGTAATCCAATGTACAAATAGTTGTTCTATAATACCAAATTAAATAGTATTTTTTTTAAAATTCCATATCAAACATAAGTTTTTTAAAACCAAGAAGGCCGATTTATAATGGAATAGAAACAAAGGAATATTATACTCAATACATTTTTTATAAAAAGAAAATAATCACGCATCAATTTGATGTGCATATTTCTTCGTACTATGAAAAACTAGACTTCAAATTGTATATAATTGTAAATAAATAAAAAATCACTAGTATGTGTGTCAAAAAATAAAAACATGTTCATATTGAATCATAAAATATGAAAATGATATTAATTTAATTTATTATATGTAAAAATAAAATAGATATCAATCCAATGAAAAAATTTCACGCTATGATGAAATGTGTTGTCTTACCATTATATTCTTTTTATGATATTAGGTCTCTTAAAGGGGTCAAATGTAGGGAAAATGTTTTCATTAACATGAAAACTTATAACAGTTATCCTATATTCATTTATTATCTCTAGAAAATAAACATGTATCAATTGAATTACGATATTTCTTGATATAATAATGTTGGCGCCAAAATTTTGGAAGAAGAAGAACAAACAAAAACCCTTCAGGACTGCCTCACGAAGCTTGAATGCGGAGCCCCACATCCCTATGGTAGGTACCAATCTTCCCCTCTGCAAACGTGCCATGGAACAAGGATGTGTGAGGATCCACGAATGCATTTGATGTTTGCAAACCCACCGCAGATCAAAGAGGTGGGAGGATCTATGAACACATTTTATGTTCGTGAACCCATTGTAGAGGCGGGAGACTCCACAAACACAATTTTCATTTGCAAACCAATCATGGAGCAAGGAGGCGGGAGGCTCCGTAGTTACGATAAAATGCCATGTGGCTTTGCACCAAGTGAACTCTGCTTTGCAGCACCACTTTCCTGTAAATACTCAGTTCCCCGCGAGCCCAAATGATAGATCCTCTAATCATTCTACTTTTATCACCCAAATCACGAAGTATTCTATTCTCTACAAACAATGAGATCTTCATGTTACATTTTCATAACGAAGTACCTCCCCCTTTGCATAAATTCTAACCCTCTTCAAAGTGGAATTCCAATCACAGAGCCGATAGGCCACCATGAAGGAAGGATATCCCCAATGGGACTAGTATCATCGTAGAGCATTTTTTCTTCATGAAGTATGCTCCATACAAATGTGACCCACATGACAAGTCAGGGTTATTGTGCTTCACAAAGCATATTGCTTCACAATTTTATTCTTTGCAAGGCACCATTTGCTTGCACAACACTACTCCACAAATACCTTTCTACTCCATAAAGAACCTACCATATCCACCCATTCCATATACCTAGGCTAGGCCACTATACTTCGGAATGCACACCACTTCGCAGAATCCCTCCACTTCACGGAGCACTAGAGTTTCACAAGGATTCTAACCATGAACCCATTTCCACTGCAACTCATTTTCCTGGGCGACCCTCTAGTTTGGCACGGAGGAATTCCAATTCCCATTGGTTGATGCTTCCCATTACATTTCGTCACATAATGCTTCTTTGCATAGGCACACTAAAGGCTGTTTATTTTTCACATATCCATGATAACGTGGACCCCATAGTGGATCACTCCATAACACCCCCTCAATATGGCATCGATGATGCCTTCCCTTCCTCATGGGTGGGAGGGTATCAGTTATGTATGTCTTAGGTGTGTAGAGCGATCCCACCTCATCCGAGATCTATGACATTAAACTGCACAGACCAATCATCATCACCACACTATGATAAACTATAGCCTTACCCCATGCATCACACATGGGGTGCCCCACATCGAACATTCTGCACGCCAACTCGTCTCCACGGGAGTGAGATATTCTTCACATGGAATGAGATCCTCTTTTTTGGAGTGTCTTCTGTCTGTGAGTAAAGGGAAAGCACATTTGTGTAATCCCGTAGCCTTTCATGAAGTTGGTAGCATCCATGGTCCTCCTCTCGTCTTCCAATCCATAGACTAAGAGGTGAGAGGTAAACATGGTGCTTTTTTATCCCATTCCTCTCTCCTTGGGCTTTGTTTCCACCCAGGCCTTCATCCTATGGTGAGTCCCAATCTTCCTTTCCCTGGGCTGCTAACCACACGTAAGCCCCTATTTCCATTTCGGGCTGTTAACCACATATAAGCCACATTCCACTTCTCATGGACGCATCTCCCACGATGTGAGCGTTGGGTCTTTGATACCTCTTGTTTTTCACACTGATCATGAATCATGTGTCCTTAGAGTAAGAATTGAACTTGACATCTCTCTCTCAAAATCCAATAGTGTAAGCCCCACACCATTCCGAACTATGGGGACTTTTATCCCCACATGTTAAGATATGGAGGAACCCTCTATGAGGTTCATGCCCAAAAAATATTGATCCAGAAAATCTTCACGTCGGGGTACCAACACCAATCCGAAATATCAGGACATTGATCCTTGCCAAGGTAAGGTACGTAGAAATCCTCCATGAGGATCATTCCCAACAACCATTGGTCCTGACCATCTTCACATCGGTGTTTCAACACCATTCCGAACAAAAAGGCGTTTGATCCATGCCAAGGAAAAGTTTGTAGGAAGCCTCCCTGAGGTTAAATCCAAACAACCATTGGTCCTGAACGACTTCACGATGGAGTAACAGGACAAATTATAAAATACATGGACATTGATCCTTTCAATGGTAAGCTACGTAGGAAGCCTCCCTGAGGTTCAAGCACAAAAACCTGGTTCCGACCCCTTTCACGTTGGATCACCTTTATCCCAAATGACGTTAAACTACGTGACCCTTTTTTTCTTGCATGATGTTAAAATTTACAAATTTGAAAAAAGTGGGATTGATCCTTGCTATGTTAGGGTATATAGTAGGAATCAATGATGGTCAACCCCATCCAGTACTAAGGTGGTGTGTCCTCCATTCATCACTAATCTTTTGTACCCCTAATCGATGGTAAGATGTTAAAGTCCTCAATCAATGGTAAGCCTTCGTCACAAAAACTATGTAGGTTAGATCCCTGACTCTTGGACAAGGTACAAAGGAATCCTACCTGAGGTTAAACCCCAATCACTGGTAAATGTTGGTGTCCTTTCATTGGGACACATGTTTCTGGTCTGCCCTCGAGTGTCAGACCAACCCGGGTGCTAACCACGCATCTGTCGTAGTATGTAGTCATGTCGTTGTCCTCTGTTCACACACAAATTCCATTCCCCAACATATAGATTCCATTTTTTCAGGTTCCTTCCATATTGGTCACCTCCTCAAGTGTCCAGTTGTTCTTCTAAACTACATGGACTTTGATTCCCTGCCATGGAGATACATAGGAAGTCATTTCAAGGCTCAAGGATGAAGTCACAAATGTCCTCAAATCAGTTCCATCTCATTCCCTCTCCACATTATTCTACTCTCCATCATCCTCCCTGGTTCTCACCCAGGATACTGCATCCTATTAGGGTCCTGCCATCATATATCCTCAATAATCATCGCAGCGATCGGTTAACTAACCATGCATTAACCCCATTATCAGTGATCTCCCCCAAGGGGTCACACCCATCTGATCCACTCTCGTTAGTGTTTTGATTAGTATGATATGTCTCCTCTAGATTTTAAACTCATGGAATACCCTATGTTAAACATGGGATGTTGGGGGGAACATAGAGACATGCCTATGGAATATAATTCCCCACATTCGACATGGGATGCCTTGGGATCCCATGCCCTCGAGAAACCCTATAATGAGGGGAAGAAACCCAGAATAACTACTGTTACAGCATCTAAACATGCTAGAGAAGTCCAACGTGACCACTCCCTTGAATGATGGTTACTCCCCTGACATGACCCTTTGGAATGCCCTGATAGAAGTAGTGTAATTAATCGGCGTCCATGAAGATATGGAACTGGGAAAAGTTTCGTGAACCATGTCTTAAGTCTATAAGGGAGAAATAGACTAGGTGATGACTTCCAAGTAGGAATCCAATAAAAGAGGAAATGACATCACATCATACCATTTCAATCAAGTAGCTAATATCCATGAATAAGAGACAGATGTTTCCTGCCATTGGAATGTTGGAACGAGGGGTAACATATGGTGCATCCTCGTCGTCCCCGACAGATGGATGTGTGTGCCCCAATGAAAGCATCAAAAACTAAAATAATGAAACAGATGTGAATTTCAACTCCTCAATGTGGAGATTAGTAGCATTCAATGAATTAGGCGATTAATGTGTCACCAGATCTAGTTATCTGGGGCCAGGTCATACCAAGGAAATAGTGGGCCTAACATGAATCTCACCGAAATTTGGGGAAATGGAATGTTGGGAATCCCAATATCTGAGGTTGTTAGCATGGATACTTATTTCCAGACCTGGAACGCAGAATGGAACTGGGGTATTTGATGTCTATTACCTTGTTTCAGCACTAATGGATTAATCATCCCATCTTTCAAGGACTCATGCTACTACAACAGAAAACCAGTCACCACCTGCACACCGACGTAGAGGTAGGGGCAGCGTCTACGCGGAAATCCGACGTGGATCTACTTCTTCCATGACAGATTTAACAACCACAGTTGATGGGCGCCCACTCCCCATCTCAACTATGGAAACCATTCAACAGAGGGTAAAAAATGACCATGTATGTCGATACGAGGAGCTGGGGATCATCCCAACTCGGTATATGGCCCACCACGACATAGAGGCGTTTACACCTTACTGTCGTTGCCGCCCCCATGGGCTGCATAAAGAGATACTACTACCCACCCCAATGTACAATCGTTTAAGGTTCCTTCCCCCAAAACATCTCAATGACCCACCCCCTAGCACTAAAGATGTAGGGGATATATGGGCCTGCCCGGTCAAAATACCACTCCAAGGGATCCCAAGGAGAACCCCCCTAGGCCACGCCAGCACCACCACTCAGCCCCAATAGGTTGAAGAGTAGTTGAGTTATGAGCCTACACCAAGAGTCGTGGTCTGGTTAATCCGACAACAGCATCAGGAACAGGTTGAGGAGGACACCTGTTGAGGGGAGTCAACATCAGCAAATATTGTGGCCCGTTCCACCGCCGACATATACCACCACTCCCTTACATATTCCAACTAGGGCCAAAAATCCACCCATCTTGGATTGAGACCCCAACTGCCCCATGGGTAAGCTGGGTCGACTCTCCCGGTTGTCGACGTAGCTAGCACCCGCCATGGGCCGACCCGCTGTGGCGACACCCAATACAAGGGTTTTCCATATACCCCCACCATGGAGATCGTAGGTCCTCACCTCTTCCAATTTTGGCATGGATGTATGCCCCCACGATACCTTCAATATGAATGTGGGTCCTCCCCATGGTGGCGACACTCCATATGTTAGCCTCTACCACACTCATTACATCGGGTATGGGGTTATTCCTCGTGTTGCAGACTTAGAATAAAGAGAAATTATGCATATGGTAAATCTCTAATATGGGGGCGCCTTCCCCATGACTTTATAGAATCTGGAAATGGTCCTATTTGCCTCAGCAATCATGGAAGTGAATGACATACTGGCTTTAACAACACCCAACACAGAGGTCCAACCTGGGTTCGGCATGACCAGTATGAGGACCCTCTTGTGCTGACACTATTATGGGGGAAAACAAGCATGTAGGTCCTACCCATGCTCTTACAAGCTCCAGCGGAGGTCCTACCCACTCCAGCATTTCCAGAGGGGATTCCCTCCACACATCAGCCTGTAGACATGGATGTCTTCCCCATGTTCCTTTTTATATATTTCTAGTTTCTCCTCGCATCCTTGCTCACTCAGGAAGATTTCCTCCCCACCCCAGCACCAGTACGTCCAAAGGACCTCCTCATGCCAAGAAATTACCCAATTCTGAAGAGCAATCCTAGGGTAGGATGTCAGGTTTTCAACGCCACAAAAAGAACATCTTGAAGGTTCAGGAAAACATCAAACCAGTAACTTCTCAGTTTCTGAGGCATAATGTGACTCAATGATGGAACCATCATATAGATCCTATGTGTCATGAGCCGGGGCAGGAACAAGGAACAACAACCTCATTCTTCTAGAATTGGATTTACATCAGATTCTCACCTCCATCCACAGGTATATTCAAGAGGATGAAAATTTGGCAACTCCACAGGTTAAAACCATGCAATTTCCAACATAATCATCATAAGCACTCTATAAATCGACTAGGGATCACGAAGAGCTATTCTAGGGACTGATGGAAGATGAACATCATTGTGGTCCATCATCAGTATGTGTGTCCCCAGGGTCAAAAACTATGATCGTCTTCCCATATTAGCATGATGTTGTGGCCACGTAGCTACATTCTTCCGAGGATATCCAATGATGTGGCGGCATGTCAGCTCGCTCGTCGTATTCTACGCTAGCCAGACAGCTTTCTCAGCATTCAACATCAGTACTGCTACCTATTCCTCATAAACCTCCATTCGATGAATGAGGAAATGATAGAACATACCCGGACTTCAGACCTAGGAACTTGTGTGACATTCTCGCAGAAGACTCTTTCCTAGATATTTTTGGCCAATTATAGTGAAAACTTTAGTGTCACTAGAAGCACTCACCCTTGAAAAGGTTGGATGCTTTCCCCAGACCCTATGGGAATCTCTCTTTTGTCTTCAACATTGTTGAGTGGCCTACCCTAAGAGTCAGGATCCCTTCGATGAAATCCAAAAAATATATTTGGTTGACTTGTTCGCACTACCCATGGACTGGTGCCACGACTCACCCGGCCGCCATAGGAACCTCCAACAATGATGCGTCCAGAGATTTAGAGTGAACTGCAAGATTATCAAGGAGGCTTCTCCCCATGTGCAAATATGTGGTAGGGGACAGTACACAACCCTCCATTTTATCTATATCTAGCGTGAGCCTGATTTTTCAGGCGACATAGAGGATATGTTTCTGGTCAGGGATGCGGTTAACATGGATTACCCATTGGGTGAGTAGAATGAAATAGAGCTTCTCGGAGATGACCTACCCCCTGAGGAAGTATCACACTTATTGTATTTGTTGGGAAGGATTACATGTTAACAAGGAAATATACTGGGTCTTCCTATACCTACTGATTCATTAATCCACGTCTAGAATCTAAATTAAGGCAAGGAGAATATCATAGCCGTCAAACCCTCTGATCTGTTTGTATTAGATTAGATGGTAGAAGAAGATGCTGAAAAACTGAAACTGCATAAGAAAATTGCGGAATACAAGAATATGGTCGAAGGACACCTTGATAAATGCACTGCAGAACAACGACTAGAGTATGGTGATCCTCAACCAGGGAAGCCGGGCATACACAATTTCAACATAGATACTCGCCTCATGGTGACCCGGATCATCCTTCCCCCATAGACCGGGATGAAGCTGGAGTCTATGTCAAGAGGGTGTGGTATGTGTCCTCAAATCCTCATGAATGACATGAATATCCTCGGGGCCTAGCTTAGGTTTCCCTAGCTGCGCCACAGGGTGTTCCACAAGCCGATCCACAAGCCGTGGGGCCTATATATTTGTGTTGATGTACCTCAAAATGCGCTAGTGGTCCAGGACCCCCATAAAGATAGGATTCCATGGTCGGATGATCCAATGGAAGAACTCATCGCCTGGCTCGAATCTTTATAGACATGATTGATTGAAATCCCACCTGATGGAAAGCCATATTTTTCATGGGTAGATGATATGCGTGCACCCTATGGTATTGGGAATCCCACCTTTTCCCCCTTCAAACAAAAATGAGAACCTCCATAGCACGTTGCCCACATTTTCTCAAGGTGTGGACCTATATTGGGAACTCCAGCACAACATGAATCTTCCATATACTGGTTTTTTTTGCAGACATTGGAAGGGCCCGCCTTCATCTGGTACTGCCAGCTCCCCATCAGATTAGTAGTTGGATTGCAATACATCCGTAGGATGATTCTCTACCAGTTCAATTCCACCACTCGAAATATGAGTATCGTAGATATATTCAAGTTAAAGCAGATTCCTGATGAGTGCGTTGCAGACTTTGTTTCCTGGAGGAAAGGGCTCAGATACTCCATCGACATGCCACTGACTCTGGGAAAATTACAGAGGATACATGTGGGGAATGTCAAGATAGAACTGATCCCATATTTGATCACCCATAATTACCAGGGGTGATTCTTGGACATATCTGATAAGGCCCATGGCCTATAAGAAGCCTTGCGACATGCCATCCAGGCTAGCCCATATTTGTCCTATGATTCATGCGAGAAGGGGCACTAGGTCCATGCCTACAATAATGGACCAAAGAGTGTCCCCCAAGAAGATTGACTTGTTACAAGTGGAGCTGCCTCCCTAGCCTTGCAGAGGACCGCCACCTCAGGTGCATCCTCCGGCCCAAAAGCCCCTACCTCATATCCACCATGCTCCCCCCGTGCAATGCACTACCACTGCCTAGGTGAGATAACTGGGTACCAAATCCCCGACATGGTCCTCCTGGACCTCGACAGGGCCATGCTCATAGGCCCCCAATCCCGGACAGGAGGATCCGTACCTACTCGTTCAAAGAGGCTCAGGTCCTCGGTTACATCCATAGTGCCTTGGAACATGGTATTGTACATTATCCTGAATATAGGAGGCCAGAAGAGGCAAACCTCACTTATAACCTTAATTAATTCCCCTATCACCATATCCTGGGGCACACTATCAACCTGTGATATGTTTTTAAAGACTGGATTCAAGACTAGGTGGAAACTACATAGTCCGGTTAGGGCCAGCTCTGGCAAAGGTGGCATCTGTCTTCATAAAGCCATATAGAAGTAGCGATTGCAAAGGTGAGTGTCATCAGGTTTCAGGCCATGTATCCAAGATGTATGATGATTGGATGGATCGTAAGACCATTGCTCATGATCATGGAATAACCCATGCACTCCTGATTAGGCCCAAGCCTATAGAAGCCGATGCGTCAACATCTACTACTTCTGCATTGTTGTCCCAACCATCCTCCTCCCAGATGATCAAACAATGGTGGAACAAGTGATGATAATAGTCCCCCTCCAATTCCATCGTCATCTAGTACTCTCAGTGACATCATGCCTCTAGTGATTGAGATACCTCCCAGAATCCATCCAGTAGTGGATGATTCTTCAAGCGACAGTCAACGGTGTGCCTCGGTTTACACTGTATAGTTGGCAATTCCCTACATGATTCCCGACGAAGAGGAGCACTGGGTGAATCTTCCCGATATCCCCATCCGTTTCAAGTTTCATCAGAGAGGTGGGTATGTGGGTCATATGAGTGTCTTGGCCAGTACTTCTAGTCGGGATGTGCATGATACCGAGACCAAATTATAGTTCCAATGTCGAGCTCACCATGTGCAGCCTCCTCATCTGGCATCCTTTAATCCACCACAGACTCCATTTGTGTTGTTTGATTGAGTACAATCACCTCTACTATTCCACGACCTGTCGTTCCATGCAACAAACTGGTCTCAGTTATCTTAACCTCATTCGTTAGTTACCCCACTGGATTGGAATATTGAACAACATGATACTCCTAGCACCAGTCTGCCACCTGTATAGTCGATTGGGCCAACTATACCTATTGTCACAGAGAAACCTCTTATAATTTTAAGCTCATGCTTCGAATAAAAGTATGATTTACTCATGAATATTAACATAATTCTAAAAGGGATCTCAATCTTTGATGAACTTCACCTATTTTCGGACCAGCATGAGTCCTTTGTTGTGGCTTTAAGAATCCCCCTCATGTTTGAGACAGAAGTAGCAGTCGTTGAAGCCTTCCACGTTGAGGGGGTCGAGACTGTTGAATTCTAGGACATCATCTCATTATTTGTATAATATTATGAATCTACCATATTGGGTCACATTCATACACAATACATCATCATCCCGTTCAATGCCACAGAAGTTCACCATAGTCATTTCGACACAGCCTCCGGGGTCAACCTAATCCTGACTCAGACCATGCGAAACCTGGGATTGTCTGAGGAATATCTGAGACCCTCTAACCTAAGAATACAATGTTATGACATGAAGGAATAGAAACTGTTCAGAAATATCCTCTTAAAGACCCATTTTTGTGGTCTGGGAGCTAGCACCGAATTCATTGTTGTCTCCCAGGACACCGCATACAATTCGCTGAGGGGCAGGCCATGGGTCTATCTGAATGCGGAAGTGCCCTAATAATATCACTAATTCCAGAAGTACTCCATAAAGGGTCAAGTGGGTGTTCTATAAGGAGATTATTCTACTTTTTCATCTTGTGAATCCCACTATCAAGTTGCCTATTATTACAAGAAAAAATACTAGTAGATTAAGACTAATGAGTATAAGCATGCCACTGCTGAAATAGACCCATGGACAGATCTAGATGATGCCTACATCTTCTAAATCCACCTATTATATGCCACAACCCCAGACATGGGGTTCTGTTTCGTTTTTTTGGAAAAAGGGGGGAACACATTCCCACATTTAAGAGTCTTCAGAAGATCGCCTCGTACTCATATAAACGTCATGCTCAGTTGATCCCAGGGCCTCTAACTCCCATCAGGTATCAGGATGTCTGGCCCATGGAAATAATAATATGTAATAATTTATTGTTTCTTCATGTTGGGATAAAATAGATCAAGTTGGTATTCAATTATTTCTTTTATATAATCAAGTTTTTCCCCTTGGTAAAATGGTAATACGGGATCAGGTCAATAGCTTTCATCGATATGGTTTATGCAACACAGAAGTCCCCCGATGCAGTGTCCATTGCTGCTTAGGATGGTACCAAGCTCCCGTTGGGATCAACCGACTCAAAAGAAACTCCTACCACATAGGCTCCCTCCTCCATGTGTGAAGAAGAGGATTTAGAGGATGCTCCCCCTGCCTTTGAAGACTGAGTCTCTTCCACAGTCGATGAATTGGTACATGTGAACCTCAATAGCAAGGCAGACCCAAAACCCAAGATGATCAGGGCCGCTATGACCCCCGACGATTTATAGCAGTATGTGCACTTCCTAAAATAGCATTGTGATGTATTCTTATAGAGTTATTACTAGATGCCCGGGCTAGATCCTCAGGTATTCGTCCACCACCTCGTTCTCCTGACAAACCTCAACTTGTTCATGTAACCTCCCAGAAAGATGAACCCTTCCCATGGTACCATGGTCGAGGAAGAAGATGACAAGATCATTATATCCTACTTTTTCAAGGAGTTCCAATACCCTAAGTGGATGGAAAACATTGGGTCGGTCAATAAGAACAACATAATGATCAATTCCTGCATCGACTTCCAGGATCTCAACTTCCACTACTGAAGGATTGTCTTCTTCTTCCAATGATGGAATTGTTGATCGACGCCACCTCTGAGCTACATGACCTCTCCTTCATAAATGAATATTCTAGGTACAACAAGATCTAATTGGCCCCTGATGATTAGTTGTATATAGCCTTTAGGGAACCACATGGTACATTATGTTACCATGTTATTCAATTCGGTTTAAAGAATGCATGACCCATCTATCACCCGTCTATGAACCACATATTTATGTAGAACCTATGCACGTTTTTTGAATGTTAGGTGGATGATTTGGTGGTCAAATATCTTCATTGTTAGGCCCATCACAAAGACCTCGAGAAAGTGTTCTTTTTTACTCAGTTCCCACCATCTGAAGATGAATCCCGTGAAGTGCATCTTCAGGGTCACCTTTGGAAATTAAATCCTTTATATTGACAAAAATAGTTTCATTGAGATCATACCAGAGAATAACAAGGCCATTATTATGATTTTTTCCCAGAGAAACATTTGGGCACTTTAAGGAATCTATGATCACTTAGCCTATATACTCTAGTTAATTTCTAATTTGGAAGGAGAGTGTAATCTCTTATCTCAAATCGTGACGAAAGGAACCACCTATGACTTGGATGAGGAATGAAAGACTATGTTTGAGAAAATCAAGCAGTATCTACACCAGCATTTTGTATTTATGCCACCCATCTCTGGAAAGTCTCTGTTTATTTATGTGACTCCCCTGGAATGATCTCTCAGTACACATCTCAATCAAAATTACAATGGGGGGACAGAGAACGACCACTTCTACCTCATCTTCATGCATCTCAATATAGAGACCAGATACTCATATATCAAGAAGAGCTGCCTTGCAATGGTATTTTTACTACATAAATTGCGACATTACCTAAAACATCATGTGGTAAATATTGTGTCTCATATAGATTCTATGAAGTAAATTTTTAGCCACCACATGCTGACAGGTCGTCTAGCTCTTTGGGCAGTGATTCTCCAGCAGTTCGACATCATGTTTGTTCCCATGAAGGCTATTAAGGGGAAAGTGTTGGAAAACATCCTTTATGTCATTCCAGATCTTGCATACCAATCCATGGACATTTATTTTCTTGATTAAGTGATCCTCTTAGTAGACCAAGTCACCTATAATTGGATAACGCACTTCGATGGTGCTTCCCAGATCCCCACCAGTATAAGGCTCAATGACACCATGCTCAACAGAGTATGCATTGGTATAGTCTTCATTACCCAAGAACAATCCATTCTGACATATTCATTCCTGTTGTCTGAAGGATGAACCAACAATAAGGCAGTATACCAGGCTCTCATCACTGTTCTTGAGTAGTCTCTCAAGATTGATATACCACACTTTCATTTGAAAGGGGATTTCAAATTAGTCATCATTATGATCAACTGTGACTATGGTTTCAGGAAACCAAAGCGCATACCATTTTTGGAGCTCAGACTCTTGCTAAAGGACCAGTTCCCTTTCCCGGCCAGAAAAAATTCATGCCCCTCCATTAAAAAATGTTAGATCAAACACCTTATCCATCCTAGTTGTTTCACATGATGATCCCGAACAAAATGATTTGATCATCCATGTGGAACACTAAAGATTCATTGCTCCTGTCACTCAAAAATGATGATGGATGCCTACTGGTAAGACAATTTACCGCCACTGTCTCCATGTCAGGTCCCCCAGATATCCAGGATGCAATAATTGATGTGACTACTGAATGGAGAACCTCTTATATTGAGTACCTCCAAAATGTTAATCTCCCCGCACATTGGGCTGATCACAAGATAATCTAACATCGTGTGTTACAGTTTGACCTCTAGTACGGTCATGGTCCTGAGCATATCCCATACAAGTGCGGGTCTGATGGGGTTCTCCTATATTGCATTCACGGATTCATGATCTCCCATGTCATTCAGGTTGTTCATGCTGGTTCCTACAGGGCCCATCAGACTTGAATGAAGATATCTCACCAGATCTAGAGATTGGTGTATTTTTGGCCCTCCCTCATCCATGACTCCATTGAGTTCGCCAGAAGGTGACATGTGTTCTAGATTCATACTAACATCATGCACCATCCACCAGATCCTCTCCATTACACCACATACTCATGGCCATTTGCGGTATGAAGAATTGATGTCGTGGGACCATATCCTCCAGTGATAGATCGCCAGTGCAAGTTCATCCTAACTACCATGGATTTATTCTCTACATGGGTAGAGAATGCTCTCCTCAAGGAGTTCAAGGACTGGTCCATCATTTACTTTGTGATATCAAACATCATATAATGATTTGGAGTCCCTTACATCATCCTCAGCAAAAATGTCCCAATCATCCGAGAAGCTGAGCAGAAGAAATTGTACTCTAAGTACAACATCCGTTAAACCATACCTCCTAATATCATGTGCAAGAAAATGGTAATTTAAAGGAATTCATCAAAACCATCTCTAATATTTGGAAAAAATTGTTGTACAAAGCAAGCTGAGTTGGCTGGAAATGTTTTCCAATTCCCTCCAGGATTATCGGACGACGACACATAATTCCAAACAGATGACCTCGTATTCCCTGGTGCACGGAACAAAAGCCATCTTACCTTATGAGATCCAATATCCCTCACTGCACACAACTTTCTATGATAAAAAACTAGATAATGTATTATATGTTAATCTAGCTTATTTGGAAGCGCTTGGCCAGAACATGATTCATTCCATGAACAATCAAGAAAAGTATCAAAAGAATATGGCTAGATCATTCAACAAGAATGTTTTCCTACACTACTTCATCCAAGGATACTTAGTTTTGGCCCTGAGAAAACCAATGATACCTGGAAAGAAACCCACCCATGTTGGAGAAAAAATTGGAATGACCTCACATTGTTTACAAGGATAACTCCAATGGCGCATATTCCATGGTTACCATGGATGGTGAGCATATAACTCCTCCACCAATTCCAAGTTACTCAATCAATACATTTCCTGAGTCATAGGGTCCAACATGAACTTAAACTATGTGGTCCCAGAAGACCATAAAATTTACGGTCCTACATGACCTTAAACTCTGAAATTCCTGACATGACATTAAATTGTGCGTCGTATCGCATGACGTCAAACTGCATCTCTAGATATATGTATGACTTGATTCACATCCACATGGAATATGTAGGAATTCGTGGATGCCTCATCCCAAGTCCAACCCCATGCTCTTAATGTTTGACTACTCCTCCTAAGTGTAGATCTCTTAGAATAACTCATGTGATGTAGTGTAAGTTTCATTGGCCCCACACATGGAAAGATTACGAAAGTCATGTCTTGTACCCCTCCTCATTCTTCTAGTCTTCCTACATCCATACCACATGACGTTAAAATTCATGGACTTTTCAGAAGTACATATTTCTTCATTCCCATCCTCATGGGATATGTAGGACCACCCAAAAAAATTTCATAGGCCCGACCCCAAATTCGGAGATCTCCCCTTGTGTCTTGTCTTGCACAGGCATGCGATAGAGATTTTTTGTTTCGAATATGCTCCACATCAATCCATTGTCATTGTCACCAACCTCATATGCCACGTGCAAGGAGTGTAGTGGTTCTTTCTGCCACGTTGTCTCTTTAAACATCAGTCTTCCTTGAGTAGGAGAGTTATTCCAGTTGGTGGTCCCTTATGTGATTAGGATAGCCTAATACTACTCCTTGTTTCCCACACTGAGCATTGCTACCGGGGGCTTAGGAGCAATGATAAAGAAATACCATCTTGAGTGGAAATATGGCTATAGCTGGTTTTGATACCTAGCCTTAGGTCCCTTGTTCTTTCCGCCCCCTGGCCCAATTTCAGATTTAGGATAGTGTGGTTTGGTATCAAATAGTGTCCTCATTCACGTTGGGATATTTTTCGAAGCCACACATATCCTACTGAGACATCCCTCAGTAATTTATCGTCCTTTCCATGAGTGCTGGACCGACCATGCTTTTCGATACCCATCATTTGGGTTTTCATCATCTTTTATATCCATAAGGACCCCCAATGTCATGGAGACTTGGCCCAAGGGCACTCCTACCATTTCAGGCCATTGTCCCCGATGATCTTGGTCATCAAATTGATACATGTCCCGTGTTGAGAATGTGGTTAACAGTCGACATTCAATTACTTGACTCTGATCTCCGATAACACAATGGCAGATAATGTGTTGCAATCCTAGTCAGGATTTTTCCTCTATAAACGTTTTTGCCTTGTGGTATTCCATAGGCACAATGATTTTCCATCTCTACACAATTGTCCCATGAAAATTTCATTAATCTTGGCACCTAGAGTATAAGAATTATGACCATTAACTACAATCAAATTCATCCTAATTGCATGATGTTAAAAATGCAAGCTAGATTTTGACATTCTATCTGTGGTCCAGCCACAAGCCTCATGGATTTCATAGGCCCTGAGACAAAATTCTCACGTATTATTGAAAAGTGTGGTATAGAATCAGGTCTTCATTCAAATTGGGATTATTTTCATTCATTACACATCCCTCTTTGATATACCTTGTCCCTATCTGTGTCCTTTCTGGATGACGTTATACTCCACGACCATCTAGAACTACAAGTGGCTTGATTTGCATCATTGTGGGATACATAGAACTGCCTGAATGTCTAGAATTTTGGTCCATCCCAATATAATATAATCCTACACATAATCTTGTCCCTTTTCTTGCGTCCTTCAAGGAAAAGGGTACATTGTGTGATATGGGCTTATGTATCCATTCACGTTGGGTTCATAAAAACCATGCCGCATACTCTTTCACCTGTGCATCCTCCTCACCATTCCCCTATGCTCTTATTTTTATGGTGGATATCATTTTTTTGGGTCCTTCAAACCACTTTGGTGATTCACTAATTTTCCTGGGAGTAGTCTAGTTTGGAACATTGAGTGTCATATTATACCTAGATATGCTTTCACCCATTTTCAAGGCTTCCTGTTCCCTTTCATATGGGATTTCATTATCTTTTACACCGGAATGGACCCCCATATGGAATAGATGCTCTACCCAAGGGTTGTCCTACAATTACAGGCCAAAATATTTTATGGTTAAAAAAATTTATTCAAGTCCCGTGTTACGAATACAGTCAATGGTCGATGCTCATTTGTTGTTACCATTTCAGGTCACACGATACAAATTTTGTGTTTCGAATCCAGTAAATAGTTATCTTCCATCATCATTCCAACCCCATAAAACCTTAATGTTTGTTACATGATTCATATCATTTTCCACTCCATCATGTCCAAGTGGAATTTAGACACTCTTGGTACTGTCCCCCGGGGAGCATTTTCATGTTAGGATGGCAAAGCCATGGTAAGGAGTCATTCCGGGCTCTGCAGGAATATACCCCTTACATGTATTCCATGTTTATCAGTGACCTCTCTTGACAATGTTTCCCACACCGAGTTTGAATCATGTGGGCTTAGGGACCTGATTGAGGTCTACGCTTACATGGAAGAGTTCTGCTTCTCTATAGTCTAATATCTATGTCCTTAAACTAAGAACTCTTTATACCTCCTCTTTCAAGAACAATGTATGGATTTATTACCATCCATATGGGATACTGAAGAACACCTAGTTTCCTCGCCACATGTCCATCATCCTATTCTCTAACCATTTACGCCTCCTCAGCCTGAGGTTCCTTCCCTAGAATTTCACATGGTGTAATGTGGACCTCGTCCTCATTCATGTCTCGTATGCATTATCACATCATTAAAATTCTATCTAATTTCTAAGACATTGGACGTTAAACTATGCCTCCTAGACCCATATGACTTTAAAATGTTGCATCTATACTACATGATGTTAAAAATAATGGATTGTCCCATCACACAACCCTAAACTGTGACATTATGGACCTGTCCTCATGAAAAAAATTTCCATGCATTGTGATATCCTCCTTAGAGAGGAAACCATGTTGGGTATTGGCCACCCACAATACCATTTTTCAATGTCGGTATATAGCTTGATTCTTGCGGTGACACTGAGATCCTCCATTTTTGGTCCATCACATCAAAAAAACACACACACATTCATCCTAATGAACAAACATGACCTATCAAATTCGTCTTCATTTAGCGAGTGCCAGAACTACATGACCTTTTCATCTCTGGCACTGGTACCTTACCGTGCCACCTACTTAGAACTGTGTGTGGATTAATTCTCATTACCATGCGATACGTAGGAATGACCACACACTTGTCTTCGAGCCCAACCTAAATCTCATTTTTTGTACCATGACCTAGAACCTCCCTAAGGAACATATGTATATTGGAACCCCAGGTTCCCATTCACGTTGGGTTTTATAATCACCAGACCATGTGTCTTCCACATTCCCTACCATCTCTGGTCTGAACACTATGACCATAAACTAAATTCACCTTGTTTCCTTGCCGCAAGATGTTAAATAGCACGACAGCTTCCAGAACTACATACTGCTTGATTCACATCCTCATGGGATATGTAGGAATGTTTAGGAATCTTGCCTTCAAGTCCATCCCCAAGAACAATAAATCTGGTTCCCCTTATTTTTTGGCCCCTTAGACCATGTTCTTTCAGGGAACCTTGCAACTGTATCTTTTCCCCGAACATGTTCAGGATTCCCCATGAAAATGATGGGATGCGACATATTACCCACTGGAGAGGTTATGTCGAGGAGTAGTAACGAACCATGATGACCACCTAATGTGTTTCCACCAATGTGTCACAATTTCACGAATGATAGGATCAATCCGAACAACCCTTAGATCCAATATCCACACTTCACATGCCTTTTTTTCAGATCCTCATCCCCTTTTACATTACAAAGAACCCCCAAACAGTATAGATTCATAGCCTATGACTCACCTACTGACCTATTCCACCGTTCTGGAATACTAATGGATGACAGTGTGAGTTAGGACCCATGTTTTGAACATGGTTAGCATTCAACCCTCATTTTTACCCCCATATCAGGCCAATACAATATGGTTGTTTTGTTTCGAACATGGTCAACTGTTATCCTTCATTGTCATTCCACCCTAATAATGTCAAAGATTTGGGTATCGTGACTCACACCTTCCATTTCCATAATTTTGGATTCATTCAAATTTTCCTAGTGTTACCCCACTAATTTACTAGGGCACATTGGGATGATGTCACATCGATTGTTCTGAGGTCCTCAACCTCCAATCAGGCTTCCTTATTTTACTACTCTAAAGATTAGGCTAGTTGTTCAAACACCTAGATGCTCGAAACTTGGTTTGGAATCTAACATTTGGTTGGAATAATAAGGTGTTCATCCCTTGTTTCTCACATCGGGCTTGACCCACATTAGTTTAGAAATTGATCCTTAGATGCTCCAAGAATAAGAAAAAAATGACCTAAACCAATAAAAAAAAAATATTCATGCATATAGTTGGCTTGAAATGATCACAACATGAATGTATATTTGATGGTTTTCAAGTATTGTTGCACACAAGGATCAATCCCTCCTATGGACAGGTTTACCCTGTCAAAAGAATGTTCCACCTCCACCACCCTATGGCTTGTGGAGTCCAGGAGTTGATGCCGCTTGTTCTGCCCCCGCTCCTCCACAACAGTTAGGGGGTGAAGTTCATCATCTGTAATCTGGGCCCACTTCACATTGGTCTGGATGATCGTCATTTCTTCCTAGGATTGCTTCATGCACTCCTCAAAGTCAGCCAGCTGGGCCGCCAATCGCAATATTAGCTCTGATTACGCATTGAGGGAGGCTAAGGGCTCATCCGCTCAGACCTACTGCAGCTGAATCTCATTTTCAGCCTCCTAAAGCCTCTTGATGTTCACTGCCTTCCTCCAATTCTATCCCATGCCAAGGCCACAGTCGTACTGCCGGATCTTCCCTGCCATGTGATCTTGTATGAGCATGTGGGTATGTTGGGCTTCCACTCCACTAGAACAAATTTTGCAGAGCCATAGAAAAAGTCTCTATATTTGATCAATCCATAGCTCTTGAGGGGTTTCATCAATGATGCAAGTGATCAGCTTCCATGATTGGTGATAGACTATTTTATTTCCTCTTCATCAGAGGTCGTATTTTCTCTATATGCACGGTTGGAAGTCTCATATATAGGGAACACCCATATGAAATCATCGGTAGGGTCGGAATCTGGTGTTTGATTGGGTATGGCAGGATCTGGGCTATCCGATCAATCTTAATCGTTAGTTCCCATATCAATAATTTCAGGCTCGAACCTAATAATGGTCCCACCGGTGATCAGGAGCACCGCCGCAATGTCAATCTAGAAATCCGCATCCATGACCACCGGTATTCCCCTGGGAAAGTCGTCGTCCAGAGTTCCAATCAACCTCACCAAGGCACCCACACCATTTGACGTACTGTTCATATCAAAACGGTACATATATTAGTTATCCTAGTCGATGGGTGGCTATCAAATGTTTTGTGAGGGAGTCTTACAGTGAAGAAATTCTCAGTCTCGTTCCGGGGTTGTTTCCATTGGGTCCCCGAGGCATGGCCCCCCCATATTGTCATAATTTTTGAATTCTCGGGAGGAGCCTCATTGGATGCCCTAGCACCAATGGAAACCGTAATCATTGTAGCTGCGAGTGTGGATCATGAAGTTCCTGGGTCTGCATCCATTGGGGGAAGAGAATGGGTTCTGTGAAAGAGGATCTCTTGCACAATTTAAACATTTGTGAAGAGTCCAAATTACCCTGGAAGAAGATCATAAGGAAAGGAAATAGGATTTTTTCCTCAAGGGCCTCTATAAATTCGTAAGAATCAGAGCATTGATCATCGAATTCTCCCTCCTCCAAAGGGCTCCCTCTGTTGGCCTCCTTCCCCAAGGAGGATTCTTCTAATTTTTCTACCAAAGGAAACCGTTCCCTCAAAACAACCGCCGAAAAACTATGGTGGAGTCATTAGATCCAATAACACCATCACCTGATTATTCATTGGATGAGGGAAACCCCGTGAGTTGATAATGTCCTCCAACTCGACCAGGTATTGCCCCACCTCCACCTATACCCCCACCAAGCCAGCCCTGTTATGGCATATTCTCGGAAAATCCATCCTGAGGCAGTTTAGTTGCATCCAAAACTCAGGACGACCGAGGAATTTCTTATTGACTTCCCAGATGTCCCAGTCCTATAGGAAGCTGACATTCTCTGGCATGTCTATGTGATGCACCCGCATCCTGAGATCTTGAGTGGATATACTATGGAATCCTCACAGTGTCCTCTTCTATGTATAATTTTGTTCTTCTAGGACCACCGGGTTCACTACCATTGATGGTTCTGCTTCTACTGCCTCCCAATCGACCGGTGTGAGCATCGCTTCCACAAGAACCCTGCCACCGCAGGATGTCCTTGCCATATTTCAACCATAGCTTCGGGGTTGGGGAGACATAACATTACCAAACCCAATGGTTGGATACTTTAGCATCTCCTGTGGGTTGGCCACCTCCCAACATTTGGTGTACTCCTTCACCAACCCAAAGACGACAATGTGCGGATGTAGCTTATTCTGCATCTTCCCTTATTACCGTGTGAAAATGAGCCTCATTTTCTACATCACACATGGAAGTACCCCATGTCCCACCCTTAAATAGACCTATGGGGTGACTCGCTACATACACTGGAATTTCATGGAAAATTGGTGCGGGGTGTATGGCTCAAAAGGGGCTCATGGTCTATTCATCCTACCACGACTCCACCTAGAATGTTCAGGACATAGGTCATATGCACTTCTATTCCTTGGCAATCATCAGTGAAATAAGCTGTTGGTAGTGGGAACTGATGAATGTTGAATTCATCTACCTTCCAGAGAAAGTCCATTACCACATGCCCAATCAGCGTGGTTGGAATGCTCCGCACTGTATTTAGGATGGAAGGGTGGATGTTCAATCTAGTAGGGGAGATGGGGTTCAGATATTCCTAGACCCCCTGACATGCAACGATATCCACTCATACGTGAGGTGTAATTGACCACATATTTTTTGTGGCCTCTTCCCTTCACTGATAAGCCACAAAATTCTGTACCGCTTGGCGAGCATCAGGATTCCGAGTTTCACCCACCTTCCTATTTCCAACATGGATGCCATGATAACTGTGCTTGGCCACACCCCCATGTTCATATGCCACTCCCACAGGATCCAACCACAAATGAGAACATTAATTAATGCATCCACATGACTACCAGTTGTTGCACGATACTGATGTTGAATCCTCAAGTTTTACTCTGGATTTCTTCCAATATCTTCAAGTACGAGTGCTCATTACCACGTTGCGACCCCTTTGGGAAAGTTTGAGGCCTCACCGGACACCACCTATCTCTCGAGAAGTACAGAAATTTCTTGAACCATCGCCTGAAATGGGCAGCCCTCACTTATTCCTTGTCCTCTAATAGAACCATCATCTACAACACCATCTTCAGTGGTGGATTTTTCTCCGGATCCTCCCATGGAAACATAATGGTGATGAACTCATCCTACATTTCCTCCAATATCGGGTCACCTGGGATCTGATCTACATCCCATAAACTGATTCCAACCATCAGGTGGTGTATGTGGAAGGTATTGGTCATCGATTACCACATGTTTAACAACTTCGACATCAGCTACATTGGTTGGTAGATATGGAATTGGGAAGCACAAGCCACCTCATACAGGCCCACACTCCTTATCTCTGACCCGAACTCTTCACATGGGGCACCTACCATGAAGGATCGACCCTAGTCATCGGTGATGTTGCCGCCCTGGAACAGATCCCACTAATCAGACCACCCCTTTCCCAGGTTCCTCAGATATGCCTTCAACAGAGTGTGGTATGTAGGGGGTTGTATCACCTATATCACCTTCCTCAAAATGTTTTTCAAGTTATTGTACATGTAGTAATCATTGATAGGTGTTAATTAATCCTTGGAATGGCCATTAGTCACCCTAAACCATTATAGATAGCACATCATGCTCTTTAACTAGTAAGTTGGCTCATCCCTGCTTGCTTCATGGATGAAGACATCACCCCTTATCCCAAATCTGTATATAGGTAGCCTCTTACACAGTGGATAATTCCTTTGGATTTCTGACAGTAGTTTCACCAACGAATCATAGTCAGAGTGGATCTATACCAACTCCCCTAGACCTATGATATTCTACATCTCCTCCCTTTGGGAAGTGTCTGCAAGGACCCATGGGAAGCATCCTGGCGAGTAATTCAATGTTTACAATGGGAGATCATTAGATTTTGGTCCAAAAATCTCATTTGCAGTGAAAGTTCGTGGAGATCGTTCAGGAAGGGTGTTCATGGAGCCCTACCCCAGACTTCAAATGCAAGCTGCAAAGTGCTTCGACACGAATTCAATGACACGCTATGCACCACAAAGAAGAAGAACAGATTCGCTGAGGCAATCATGGAGAGCAATCCCAGAGTACACAGAGCATCACAAATCGAGAGTTCTAAAAAATCATGGAGAAGATAAAGTACAATAGTGATGAAAGATCCCCTATTTATAGGAGAGGACCCCTGGCAGTTTGCAGCACATCCAACCATGAAAATATTTGTGGTGAACTCTTCCCACACACCACTGCTTCACTTTCTAAGTTTCCTTCATGAGTTAGCATCGCGATCGACCCAGTGATTTTGGAGATTGACTCTTAAGCACTGACCCTCACTTACTCATTGGATCCCAGTCTAAGGGGGAGGAATTGTTTGGTGCCAAAATATAGGATGAAGGAGAATAAATAGAAACCCTTAAGGACAACCTTGTAAAGCTCATACATAGAGCCCTGCAGCCCTGCGGCGGACGCCAATCATGCCCTCTGCGAAACTGTCATTGAACAAGGAGGCGAGAGTCTCCATGAACACATATTAAGTTCATGAACCCACTAAGGATCAAGGCAGTAGGAGGATCCATGAATGAATTTGACATTCTCAAACCCATCGGAGAGCAATGAGGTGGGAGGTTCCGCGAATGCATTTGATGTTCGTGAACCCTCCACATACCAAGGAGGTGGGATGCTTTTTCGTTAAAACAAAACACCATGTGGATTCATTCCAAGAGAAGTCTACTTCACGATGCCTCTTTACTATAACTGTCAGTCTCCCCTCGATCCCAAAGGAAGGATCCTCCGAACTTTCTCCTTATTAGCTCTCAAATCATGAATCATTCTCTACTTTGGTAACCATGAGCTCATCACGGTACTTTTGCATCGCGATGTGCCCCCCCCCCCCCCCGTTGCATAAATTTGTCCCCTCTTCACAGAGGGATTCACATGGAGGAGACCATAGGATTCCGCGATGGAAGGAGATCCCCAAGGGGACTCTGGTCGTCATGGAGGGTTTATGTTTCACAAAATACCTTCCATGTACATGTGACCCGTATACTAAGGCACAGTCACTATGATTTGTGAAGCATATTTATTCATAATGTTGTTCTCCGTGAGGCACCCTTGCATCATGCATCACTAATCCATGAATACATTTCTACTTTGAAAAGCTCTATCCATAATCACCTATTCCATATCCCTAGTATTTGCCACTCCACATAGAAAAGCGCACCCCTTCCTGGAATCCATCCACTTCATAGAGCACTAGAGCGTCACAAGGGTTCTACCCATGAACCCCTCATCTCTGCAACTCTTTTTCCCGTGCAGCCCTCCAGGTTTGCATGGAGCAATTTCAAAGTCCCTTTGGTGGTGATTACTATTAGGTTTATTCTCCTCAGGCTTCTTCATATATGCACATGAACAACTATTTCTTCTTCGCATAGCCATGCTAATGTTGAACCCTAAGTGGATCACTCCATAACACCACCTCAATATGGAATTGTTGATGCCTTCCATTCCTCAAGGGTGGTTGGGTATTAGTTATGTAATTCCTAGGGGTTTGTAGTGAACCCATCTCATCTGAGCTATAAGACGTTATCCTACCAATCACCATCTTCCTCCGCACATGACGTTAAATAGTATCCTCTACATGTTCCTCACACTCAAGGTTCCCTACCTCAAACAATCATCACACCCTCTTCTCTCAAAGGGAGTGAGATCATCCTCATATGGAATGAGATCCTATTTATCGGAGTGGATCCTGTCCATAAGGAAATGGAAACCATATTGGTGGAATCCCAATCCTTTCTTAAAGAATATAGCATCCTTGATCCTCCTCTCATCTTCCAAGCCAAATACTAAGATTTCAGAGGGGTACATGTACCTTTTTAATCCCATCCCTCTCAAATTGGGCTTTGTCGCCACTGAGGCTACCATCCAGGTGTGATCCCCAATCTTCCTCTCCTAGGTCCGAAAACCATGAGTAAGCCCCTATTTCAATTTTGGGACACTAATAACGCGTAAGCCCCAATTTCTGTTTCGGGACGCAAACCACACATAACCCACATTCCACTTTCCACTAACGCACCTTCTACGATGTGATCATTAAGTCTTTTCTACCCCTTGATTCCCACACCGGGCATGACTGATGTCGGATTACAGTAATCATTGACAAAGAAATATCTCCCTAGGAATCCTATAGTGTATGTCCCACACCATTCCATGTTTTGGAGACATTGATCCTTTCCATGGTAAGGTACGTAGAAATCCATTATGATGTTCAATCCCAACAACCATTGGCACTAAGCATCATCACATCATCATACCAACACCATTCTGAACAATGTGGACATTGATCCTTGCCATGGTAAGGTATGTAAGAATCCTTCATGTTGTTCAATCCCAACAATCACTGCTCCTGATCATCTTTACATCGGAGTACCAACACCACTCTGAACTACGTGGAGTTTTATACTATCCATGGCAAGGTACATAGGAAGCCTCCATGAGGTTCCAGCCCAACAACCATTGGTCCCGACCATCATGACATCAACATACCATGACCAATTCTGAACTACATGGACTTTGATCCTTTCCATGGTAAGGTACGTAGGAAGCCTCCTTGAGCATCAAGCCCAAAAATCCGGTTCTGACCCCTTTCACGTCGGTTCACCTTCGTCCCACATGACATTAAATTGCATTCCCCTATTCATCATGCATGACGTTAAACAGAAAACATTTGAACTATGTAGGTTTGATCCTTGCTAAGGCAGGGTACGTAGGAATCCTCTAAGAGGTTCAATCCCATCTATTGGTAAGTCGTTGTGAACCCCATTCAGCAATAAGCCATTATGCCCCTATTCTACAATAATTCATTGAATTCCTCAATCGATGGTTAGTTGTCGTCAAATGAACTATGTAGGTTTGATCCATATCTCATAGAAATTGTACAAATGAATCCTCCCCAAGGTTAATCCCCAATCGCTGGTAATTGTTGGTGTCCCCTGTTTGGGACCCAGATCTCTCATCCACCCCTCGAGCATCAGACCATCCTTGGATGCTAACTATGCATAAGCCCTAGTATGTCGCCAGGTTGTTATTCTCCATTCACAACCTGATTTTATGCCTCAACCCAGAGGTTACACTTCTTTGGTATCCTTCCATATGAGTCACCTCCTCATTTTTCCCACCATTCTTCCCAAATACGTGGACTTTGATTCCCTACGACGGGGATATGTAGGAAATCTTTTCAAGTATCAAACCCGAAATCACCTATGTCCTCACATCGGTTCCATCTCATTCCCCCTCCCCTTCATTCAACTCTCCATCATCCACCCCAGTTATCACCCAAGACACCGCATCCTAGTTGGATCATGTCATCCCATATCCTCAATAATACTAGTTGCGATCAGGTAACTAACCATGTGTTAGCCCTAGTATCAGTGTTCCCCCCCAAGGGGTCTCACCCATATGGTCCACTATAATCAGTGTTCAGATCAGTCCAATCTATCTCATATGGATGTTAATCTCACGAAATACCCTTTGATAAACATGGGAAGATGATGAATACCTCAGAGACATGCCTATGGAATATAATTCCCCTCATTCGATGTGATATGCCCTAGGCTCATGTTCCCTCAAGAAGGCCAATCATGAGAGGAAGAATCCCAGATGCACTAGTGTTCTAGCATCCAGACACAGAAGTGATGTCCAACATGACTACTCCATAGATCAAAGGTTTCTGCCCTAACTAGACTTTTTGAAATGTCCTGATAGAAGAAGTGTAATTAACCACTTTCTATGATGATATGGCATTGGGGAGATTTTTACAAACATTTTCTTAAGTCTATATGGGAGACCGGGATGAGGTTACAATTTCAGATGAGGAATCCTTGAACGGAGGAACAAACATCCCATCATCCTATTTCAATCAGGGAGAAAACATCACGAAATAAGCGATGGATTCCACCCTCCTTTGGAAGGTGGGAATGCAGGGTAACAACCACTGTGTCCTCGTCGTCCTTGATAGATGGATTCATGCACTACATTAATGCATCGAAAATAAATACAAAGTTACATTTTACTTTCATATTTTTATTAAAATTACATATCATTTGTAACGGGGTCAAAACCAAGCATAAGAGTTCATATTGATGTCAAACCTTAATACAATGTTCCTTGAATATTTTTTGATTTGTAATAATCAACTAAACATCAATATGATTCTCGGATATTCTGGTATGATAGAGAGTATGATTTCATATTGTTAACAAATATTAATTATTGAAAAATAATCAGGGTAGCATTTCTAACTACGAAAAAAGATTCCATTGTGATGAACAAATAAGTGAAAAAATTGAGTCATTTTTGAACTATTAAAGAAAATTAGATGTTAATTTGATATATAAATTTAACTTCGTGATCAAATTTTTCATTTTACCTTCATGTCGTTATTAATGTAATAAATCACCTAAAATAGGTCAAATCCAAGAAAATGTGGTTTTACTACCATAGAAGCTTTGAATATTGATTCTTGCGACATTATGTATTTAGCAGAATATTCCACATATCAATATGATTTTTATATTTTTCATCATTATCCAACATACCATAATACCATTATAATCTTATTAAAATGAAACATAACCCATAAAGGGGTATAAATTGTGAAAATATAATTCGATTAAATAAAATTACATAAATTATGATCAAACCGTTTTTTATCTATAGGAATAAATTGACTGTTAATATGAATCTATAATAACTTGATCAAATTCAATATAAAATTTCACCTTTGAATATTTATTAAAATTTAATATCACCAATCAAGGTGTTAAAACCATGAGGATGACTTAAGATTAGTGTAGACACATTAGGAATGGACCATTGGAAAAATTTTGATCAACATGAATTAATTAAGAATCAATATAATGCTTGTATTGATATGTATGATCTAAATAATTATTTCACCTTTTCATTTTTATTAAAATGTAATGCTACTCGACAACGATTGAAAACAAAATAGAAAAATTCAGAATGTATTATAAACATATGAACATATTTAATAATTTTTTTATCTGTTGGAATGAACCACGCATCAATTTGATGTTTTTAATTATTATTATTATGATGAAACAAATGATTTTAAATTGTTAACAATTTTTAATAAATGACAAATCACAGGTATAGGGGTAATAATTATGAAACAGTTTTTAAAATAGCACAAAAAGGCCATGATAAAGTGAAAATTTATTTAAATTTTTCTTTCAAATTCAATGCTAAAATACAATGAGTCATTTTTAAAACACTGGTAAAATTTCTATTTTTTCATCAGGTGTTTCCAATGAAAGAATTAGAAATAATCATAATTATATGTTTCTAAAAAAATTCTAAACATATTTGAAATAATTTGGTTAATAACTTTAGAAAATAATTTTTCTTTATTTTGGAATATTATTTTTTGAGGAATAAATTGTAGTTTTTTTAGAACACTAAATTTTAATAGTAAATTTATAATTTAAAGGTGTTTTAAATGATGATCATGAATTAATTATGTTTTAAAAAACTCATCATCTATGGATTTAAATGAAATTTCATTTTTAATTTTAAGGTAATAACCTCATTTACAATTATTGGAATTAACATCTTAAAATATAATTGATTTATGTTGAATTGTTTTCAATCATATTTTTTCATTGTTTATATTTTGTGATTTTTTTTGTATTTTTATGAAAATACACATATTTTCCCTAGAGATACCATTGGTGAAAATTTGAAAAATGTACCATGTTATCAACGTATTACCCTAAAGAGAGCGTAATTCTCCATACATGTAGTTGTAATAACATTCCACTATAATCAATCATACCACATTCGTTAACTGTTCAAATAATTCATTTTCAACCTAACATGGCAATTACCTTTGTCCTACAATTCCTGAGACATCCAACGGAGGAATAATCCAATCTATTATTGATCCTTTTTGAATGAGGGACAAACTGAGATGGGCCAAATATGGACTAACATGAATCCACCTTAGATCAACTGGTAAAATATGACACTTGCCAAGCACATTCGAATGATATAGGAGTATAAAATGTTACTAATGAGGTGGATAAATAAAAAAACTATAAATTGAATTCAAGTCACATTGATTGAGGATGAATCTCACCCACTAATAAATTAATAATTTCTATCCAATTAGTGCTACAAATCTTGGTATTCCAAGATCAAATAAGATTGGATGAGCATTCAAAGATGACAAATTTGGTTTGAAATGAAAGAGTGGATGTTAGATAAGTATGAATCTGGATGAATAATCCCGATGATTGAACATGTATTGATGATGAAAAACTATTTTTTGAGTTAATTATTTCCTAAAATCCATTTTAGGAGTATCAATTTGGACTAGACAGGATTCACTGAGGGTGAGAACCCAATCGAATCTTACATTCACATTGGGTGATTAAATGAGAAAATAGTAGACTTTTAAATGATGTGAGGTTGAATATGTTTTGAAATGATAAAATATATATAATTTTATTGAAGTAACAAGATGAATATGGTGTATTTCTCAATGATTTGTAATGCACTGGCTGCAATGTCATTGGAGGACGCATACACGAAGATCGTGGACATAACAAGATGACACAAATAATGTCCAACTTGAAGTGATGGTATTGGATTTCCCATAGTGCTACATCAATATTTGTAAATACTATATTCAATATTTTACATCATATTATACTCAATGTAGAATCTCATGATTGAATTTTCAACATCCTCAAGTCTACAATACCTCACTAGGCCACCACCATTTCATCACCACCTTTCATCAATCACCAAAACATCACACATCACATTGGGGAGGAAACAGATTGGTTTTGGGATAATTATATTTTTGTGAAAAAATATTGTAATAATGACCATTAAAAATTATGTTAAAACCTAAATAGAAGTAAATTTTCTTAATTACATGTTCTAACATGAAAAAATACTCCAATGTAGAGGATTAAATAATCATGGTGAAACTTTTAAATATATACTATGAATCATAGAGTAAAAAATTTCATGTAATACATACCTATTAGTTATAATTAAACTTTAGAAAAACTCTGTAATGAACACACCACAATATTCCACCATCCCCACTCTGATAATCTAATCATTATTTGAAATATCCCTTTGATGATCACAACCAAACACATGGTATAATTATAGAACCTAATATAAGTTGTTGCATAACTGAATTTATGTTCCTCACAGCTACCCCATACTTAAAAACTACTAAATCTCATATATGTTCCCGAGAAATATTTCTCTCATACATGACATTTTATATACTAACCACATTAGTTCTTATATAGGTGTGTGATGACCTCCAGAATCTCTCATGTCTTGGGAACAAAATTCCATAAAATAATTGGAAAACATATCATTGTTTTTAAAGAACTATTATTTCGGATCAATATGACCTATTTAAAATTTAAAAAATTATATTTCAAATTGAAAAACCCCAATCATAACCACAATAATCTCACCCATAATCTCAACCAAAATGGAATTCTCATCTAACCAACTCATTTAGAAAGAAAACTCTTTCGTATTGCATGAACTATTACCCAATATAAAAAATATTACATCACACTTTTTCACCACTCCTAAAAACATGATATCTCCACAATAATATAAATAAAAATAACAATGTATTTATCATATATTTTCTTACACTGTAGTATTAAACAATATTGTAACCAACAATTGGTTTCCCCATAATAGTTTTTGACATATATTAAGGTGTACCAATAGAAACTAATTGCTCCAGCTACTCAATATCCTTTGAGCAGTATATAACTCTAAGTATATCAACTTGATCATGGTTTTTAATTCATTATTCACTATTTAATCTCTCTCAATAATAATAATTAGGACTAAGACCTAAAACATTTTACCTGTCTTTCTTCATCTTCCAAACATTCTTCATCCATGTCGATGGTATTCAACACAATTGGGAGAATCATCATTGCTACAAATCTAATGAACTCCTATTCATAACGACATTTTTAAATTAATCAATATCCATTACATCCATCAAGTAATGTGTGTTATCCATTATACTTAATTCATATACCATCAATCATCTATAAAATTTTCATCTTACATTTCAAAATGAAATTCATATTCATTCATTATAAAGAGAACAATATGAAGACAAATTACGGTGTACACCTAGAAAATTTCACGTATACATCAATATAATTATACAAATAAAATTTTTCTTTATACAAATATCACTAGAAAAAATTATTCAAGTAGAATATCCATTTTCATTATTCAATATACCGAATTTCCCATATTCATATGAACATTATAATTCTCTCATTAGTGTAATATGTTACAAAACTGCAGTATTAACCACTGATTCATTACACAGACCTAACCTATGACAATAAATCCTAATTGAAAGTAAATCACCATCACATTATATAAGACTTACATTCGTGCCCTTAAAATCAGTTTCATGTGTCTTCTATTCTTCATTTAAAATTTTTAATGTACGAAAATTTATCAACACCTGACCCTCTATCTAAAAATAAGAACCTAAACATTCTTCTTAGCATAAATTGAAAACTTTGATTACATTATACATCTTTGAAATCTAGAACACCAATATCACCTATAGAATCACTATAAATGGCCTTATTATTATTATTATGCTTCAAAAATAATAAAAATAACATCAACCAACAAGAAAATTCATTTTCCAAAAAGAACCATAGAGATGATATTATCACATGAATCTAGTAACGAACACAAAATAAGATATAATTTGTCTTCTTCTTACATTTAAATAAGTATAATATTATTATTATCGTCTCTATTGATCACTAATAAATAAATATACATCAAATGTTTTGTGAACTCATCCACCTAGTTCCATACATCTCCATTCTCTATCATTCACAAACAATAAAATCAATTTTTATGTTTAAATGATTTCTGGGAGATTTTGATTTAATATTTTTTCCATTATTCACCCATATCTCCTTTTGGTATATCATATCAATCACCTCTGGTAGTTTAATGTCAACCACAAACATATATATTGTGCTTCTCTGTAACTCTATCATATCTTTATAATCACCCATTCTCATCATCCATATTTTCTATAATATTTTATTTTACCCCATCATAAGAATTTCATAGACCAAAATATTTTTACTCATTTTCTCAAAAGTGTAAAATAATTTTAACCATTAAAAATTCAATGTGGGCATAATTACCATGGCACGAATTCCCCATATCGAATTTTTAAATAATAAAATCAAAGACCACTAATATTTTTTATTGAGTAATATCAGCATTGGTTTTAGGATAATTATTAAGTTATGATAAAACATTTTTAGACTATTTAGTGAAAAATATGTGCAAAAAAATTTATGAAATAAATTGTGATATATATGTTACAGTATATTAAATAATAATTGTATAATATTATTAAACTATGTAGAAACTGTTAAATTTACACTATGAATTATAGAATAAAATACGTATGTAATATCCAAAATTAAATTAAAATTGGAATGTAGAAAAACATATGTGAAAAATTACACCCTTAGACAACTTTTTTCCACTTTTATAATCATATTGTGATAATATGTCACCCTCGGATCATCAAAACCAAACAAACGACATCATTGAACCACCTAAAATAACTCATTTAACAAACAAATTTTTGTTGATCTTTGATTTCTCACACATAAAAACTTATGTTTACCATATATCTTTACAATATTCCTTTCAAAACTATCTTAACTTTTATAAACATTCACCATGTGTACTTATATATTTATGTGATGTTCAACAAAATCTATAATGAATTCGGTTCAAAATTTAAACTATTAAGGATAAATCATATCACTATTTTTAAACATGCGAGCATTAAAATCAATGGGATTCATTTCAAATTTAAAAAATTATCTTTAAATTTTAAAATCTCTAATCCAAATATCAATATATAAATCCCCCCACCACATAAATAGACCATGTTATAGATATTCCTAGATGAATTAAATAACAAATATAAAACATTTCCCAAACATGAGGACTTGAGGGACAAATCCCATGTTCCATTGTTCTTAAAATCATTTACACCCAATATATGAGATATAAATTACCCACATAAATACAGCAGAAATATATTTCCTTATACCTAAAGTGAAATTAAGAGTTTAAGTAGCTATATAAGTGTAGCTATCTATTTTCATCAAGATCAGACCAAAACTATTAAGTAATATAAATGTAACATGTGACTTTAACTGGTTATGTAATAGTAATGTGAGAAGTACATTGTATTTTTAAATCAGATTTAGATATGAATTACATATGTGGATGTAAAAAATAAATTGAGAAGGAGTGAAAATCAACTATAAGATTTATATAACTACATAATGATCATATATTATTTACAAAATCATTTAAAATGTAATGAGGGTGTTGTGAAGGTTTTGTATATGTAAAACGAACAATTTTTCACTATGTAAATGTGATGAACTGATGTGATAAGTACATTAATGTTTTGAAAATATATATAGGTTATTTAATGCACTATTATATTGTAATATATAGAATTATTGAGCTCTATAAATATGAGTTAAGCTGTTATGGAAGATTGAATTTGAATATGCCATCAATTTGGAGTTAGACAAATTGTCTATCATTAAGTTTTTAGGTTGTCAATCCATGTTAAGACATGTAGTTGGTCTATTTCAATAGTTGATCTGGTTGGAGATGAATTTAGTTCAATAATTTGTAGATTGTGATGAAATTAAATCTTATTATTCCATTTATGATGTTCTCATATAAAAAATAAATACCATAATGCCTATGGTGCTGCAGGAAGGGGGTTGAATATGGGTGTAGTACAAAATAAAAATTGTATATATTCATGTAAAATTATTAAGATTATCATGGAAAAAGAAAAATAAATACATCAAAATGGCATTGTGATTTTCTATGTCCCTTTTAGTGACTATATTTTGAAATTCTTTCCACCTATGAGAAATAGTGAGCTGAGTGAAATCCCATGTTATCCCATAGAAATGAACTGATTCATTCAAAGGTGGAGAGGATTTAAATGGAATTATATATACCATGATTTGGGGAGATAATTGACCCACCGTTATTCAAATTATGTGTGGAATAAATTGTCATGTCTTCATGGAATTGAATGATATGATAAAATAAAAAAATGATTCTCTTATAAATTTTATGACAAAATAATAATAAGATGATTTCAATATTTATTTTACTATTAAATGTTAAAAAATAATCTAAAATAAATTAGATTAATTTTCATGATATTATTATGAATAATATTTTTGGGTATTGAGGTAGATTTTAAAGATAATATTGAGAAATAACATATGTTGTGATATAGATTTGTGAGAACCTAACACATCATAATATTAAGTAAAGAGAAGGCGTTGAAAATAGGTTTCATTGTTATATTATTCCATCATGAATTTGATAAAATTCATAAGAACAAAATCATTTTGGAATTGAAATTGGGGCATCTCTCCAGTTGATAGAGGCTTGTGATTTTGGTGTCTAACTCGTCATTATAGAATTTATATTGGGATGTGTAGCTTCTTGCTAAATAATGTTTACTAGAGTTATCAACCACATATTTCTAACATGAGTAGAAAGGGGTATATTTTTATTTCTATCCTTGAAAATATTAAATGTTATTGGCTATCCTATTATCAGGGAAGACATGTTGAGTCTATGAGATATAATTAAGATGATCGAGAACATTGTACAGTTTAAGAGTTTTTATTTATACGTATAAGAATTTTTAAAATTAGTCAACTAATTCCCTCCACCATATGGAGTGGTAATATGACATAGATGATGTCAGTGACCCACGAGAAAATTAATCATTCTTTAAAATAATATTTCAAAAAAATAATGTTGTGGGTGTATGGGTTGTATTGGAAAATTATATAAAATGATACTATATGGGATTTTATTGAGCCATCTAAGGATTTGACATTAAATAAAGAGACTGATTAGTATAATCATATAAATGAGAAGGTGAATCCTGTATGAATCTGACCTTATAAACATGTTTACTTCATTATGAATTATATTTAAATATAGGTTCAACATTTTTTTGAACAATGTCCCATATGATGTATTACCCTCCCATATCGTATCCTATTAATTTGATTAAAGAATAAAGATGAAGGGTATATAATGTGTATGGATTAACATGCATTAAAAAGTTTCATGGTTTTATATAGATACCTAATTCTTGTAAGAGAAGAGATTTTAGTAGAGTAGTATATTGGGGAATACTTAAAAAGTTGGATTTGAAATAAGTTTTCTTTTAAGTATGGTACAAAGAGTAACATATTAGGAACACCATATTCAGAAAACATAAAGGGATTTATGAATAAATTCTAATGCCATTTAGTTTAATGGAGACAACTATGAATATCCATGATACTATTAATAAGATATTTTTGTATTTGTAAATAATGTTTTTTTGGTGTTCTCTGATGATATACTAGTGGATGGTAAGTACTGGAATGAATACTAAGAGAATTCATGAGATGTTTGAAAAATTATGTAAAAATTAATTATCTTCAATCAAGAAAATATGTTCTTCTAGAAAGAGGACTATAGGGTATTTGGGGTATATAAATTTAGGTGAACGATTTATGAGGGATCGCAAAAAACTAGAGGAATAAAAAAGGTGGCGTGATCCCTAGAATGTTAATGAAGTGACATGGTTTTTATGTCTAATTGGTTAAATTAATAAGTTATTAAATATTATATAATATTATAAATGTTCATCATGGTCATAACAATGAATTAGGGGTTTAAATAGACCCCTAAAACTCAATGATAATTTGACAAATATAAAAAAATATTACTAACGCCGTAGTTTTATATAGATCAAATCATTACAAAGTATATTTATTATATTGAGAATCCTCCAGATTGGGAGATATAGTTAGGTAAACATAAAAATTGAGGCCTATTGTCAATTTCATTAAGGATTTATTTGAAACAACCATGGAATAATTAGTATAAGAAACAACATTTATTTATATAGCTCTAGTAATCGTGTTCTTGATACAATATTTGATGGGATGGAAATTTTAGGTATACATATATCATTATATCCTTTTTAATTTTTTTATTAAAAGGGTTGTTTAAATTAATATTCATTATTAAAAGGATAAGTTACTGTTTTATTATATTATGCTAATTTACAGTCGAAGGAAATTGAATTATGTAACTGATGTTCTATCAATGGTGCCATGGGGAAGACATTATATGTAATTAGAAAATCCATAACATAATTGGGAGGATAATGATGTGTTTTTAAAATAGTTATTTTGATATGTAAGTATGTTGTATATTATAGATGCATTTGGACATGGTTATTCCAAAATTCCATTATATTCATTAAAAAATGTATTTTTATTCATTTAAAACGGATTAGTCCTAAAAAAGGATAACATTTAACTTGAAAGCTATTATAAATTTTTTATGGTATCTATAGCCATATCCTCAACTATTTTTTTTCAGAATATAGGTGTAACATTTTACACACTGACCAAAACTCTAACTTGAAATTGTAACATCATGGACTCACTATTGTATAGTTAACCAATGATATTGACAGCAAACAACATCAGTGAAAAAATTGTTAACATTGAACTATAATATCATAGACATTTGTGATGGTGATATTATTGGTCCATGAATTTCTTACAATAACTTACTTATGAATATTTGAATAATTATTCGATTGGTGAAGCTATTTCTCTATCTTAATTATGATCTCATTTTAAGATAGGATTTTATTCAGAAATTATAACACGTAATTTATGGCCCCATTTTTAGTGAAATAATTGTACCTCTCCACGGGAGTAGGGATTTCTTCCCTAAGGGTATAAATTTTTGGGCTTCATGTTCTTATTTATATTCATGTTATAATTCTACACCATTTAATATTAATATCCTGATAATTCATCATTATTCTTGTGTAATTTCCATAAAAACTGGTCTAAAAATTGAGTTTAAAACATCAAGGATGAATTTATCAAATTTAACAATGGCTAGAGAAGAACATAAGTTTATGATTGATTTCTTCTAATAAAAAAATTTTAGATACTGGAAGACATTGATCAATTACTATATTTTTCACAAAATGTTTCACCTATCACTTTTGGGTGACAAACCAATGGATATAGAGAATACATTGTGGGAGATTCTATATCTAACAGTTCTGTGAGTTTTGTGCCGTATGTTTTCCAAAATCATGAAATTCAATTCCATATAGGGGAAGATTATGGATAAGTTTATGAACGATCTCATGAAAATATATTATAAGGCATTTGTGTTGAAAAAAGTATACCATCAATCTGAATATATTTGACGGGAATAATACTTCTGATCATGCTAAAAAATAACACCATCAAAAGTCAGTTTTCAACATTAGGAATTACGATGGAAATTGAGGAATTTTATTTGGTTTTTCTATATTTGTTAACTGACAATTTGGAAGCCACTATAACCACCATGAGTAATTATTTAAAGAATATAAAACTGGTTCTAAAATATGTGTGTGACAGGATCATCAATGAGTATATTCATAGAAGATAATTGAAAATATTCACTGGTTCTTCTTAGAACATGAAAAAAGGAGGAATATACATGTAATGATATAGTCATAAAGGATGACTGAAATATAGAGTAACGGTCCAAGATGAGGAAGAGGTCCATGGTATTGTATTTGTTGGATGAAATGAAATTTCGTGGAGTACATAGAAATAATGGTTGTTCCTTAATCCAATAAATAAAAAATGGAAAACTGATGGAATCCATGATGTGACAGTTATAATTAAGGATTTTCATATAGTGTCTTAGATTTTAAACTCAAGAGACTATTTTTATTCCACTTTAGGTAAGGGTTTATTAAAAAATATTTATTTAATTTTTTTCACGGTACATAATTTTGATTATGAAACCTTACAAATTGTGTAGAAAAATATGAATGGATTTAAAAAAACATTCGGAGTTTGTTAGTTTGGGATAATTTAATGTATATCCATAGACTAAAAAGAAATATTATTTATATAGAGAATCCTAATGGTGTTAATTTTGTAACCACATGCACCAATGGTGTAAAGTATATTACAGAGGGAGCTATATTCGTAACTCAAGGATTAATGAATGGAACCATAAAAAATATGGTAGATAATTTCATGGACATGATTGAAAAAAATATGGGGGATTCACAGATATGGAACTATAGGATTGGCCACATAATTAGGTAGGGGATGAAGGTAATCATAATAAATGAAGTGATACTAGAGCTAAATTTAGTGGATATTATTTTCTGTCAATACTATGTCATTGGAATGTAGAAGAAGGTATCCTTTTTATAATTATGTATATCACCAAAGGACGAGAAGATGGAGATGGTGTGCATTTATGTTTGGTGGCCTCCACCATAATTTCTCTTGGAGGGTCATAATTTTATGTGGCATTTATTGATGACATGACATGACATTTATGATTTTACTTTTGGAAAATAAATATGATGTTTTTATCATGTTTGAAAAGGAAAAATGGTGGTGGATAATGATTTAGGGTCATATATGAAATGAATACGGTATGAAAATGGTGGAGTATATGATTGTTTTTTTGTATAGGGATTTATATTCTATAGATAGAATATGGTTTGAGAAGGCTCTTCTAGGTATAGCACAAAAACTGGTGAATCTAAAAGGAAGTGCTTGACGCTGATTGAATGTGTTAGGATATCAAGATGAACTCATAGTTCCAAGACAATATTGGTAGAGGTAGTGATCATGATATCATATGTCATGAATAGGATTACAATTATGCTATTGAAAGAATTTATAACTGATCATATCAAGTCAGGAAAGGATATGAGAGTGTCATTTATATCACTTGGTTTTTTATATGTGTATATATAATTTCTAATGCATGGTAGAATATTGATTCAAAGTCTAAATCTCATTTTTATGGTCCACAGAATGTTATAGTGTTGTTATCATTTATATGATAATATTAACAATATATTCATCAGATAACATCGAATAATATTTAATAAAGATATCACATTCAAGGACCATCAAAAAGATCGTGTTGATTTTGGGAAAAAATAAATATATCCCTAAGAGAAATTAGTGATTGAATTTGTATGAGAGTATGCCAAATTGAAACAAATGGTGTATACTCCATAAGTTTTTTTGAGGAGAAAAAATGTCGAGGAGTCATGTGTAGTGGAATTAATCATCCTTAAATTATTTATTATTGACTAATGATTGATAACCACAATGTTTTGAATAGATAATCTAGTATAAGGATTCAAACAAGTGGGGGTTGTCTATGAAGTAGGAGATTTATTCGTTGCATTATAAAAATTATTAAGAGATAGATCATTTTCCAAATGTATGGAATGAATTATATAAAAAATTTGTATACCAACACATGTAAGAACAAGATGGTTATAAGAGGTATAAAGTAAGGTTTGTGGTGAAACATTCTCAGTAGAAGGACTCTGTGGACTTAAATGAAAATTCCTCACTTTTAGTGATGTTCACCACCATCTAGGTGATACATAGTATTAACTATAATAGATCATGTGAAATTAAGAACAACACATAATCAACATTAAGTAAATATTAGATTAATAGGGTTACTTTATGAAATCTAGATAAAAGAAAAGATAAAAGCACAACCTTATCTGTAGTTTTTTTAAAAACTGATAAAGTTCACTTCTTTTAGTGTGGATATACGGTTCATTTATCCTTTCTATTTAATAGATAATAAAAGAAATATTAAATACATAATTATAGTTAATAAAATATATTTATATATAAATTTATTAATATTTATAGAAATTTAATACATTTTATTAAATTATATTTATATATGTAAAATTATTAATTTTCACATAATATATATCATACCTAGTGGATATGGATTATAAAATAAAGAATAAATTATTATTAATTAATAATATGTTGATTATTCTTGAGTAATAGTCATTTAACAACAATTAGAAGACATAAATATTCAATAAATCAATGAATGATCTAAGATAAGTTGAAAACATGACTTAAACATAGAATAACCATAACTTTTGATCATTTTGTCCATTTGGGATCAATCAAATATAATATTTTGATAACCTTTATGATATTTTGATATGATAGGACCTTATTCATTATTATTTTGAGGTAAAAAAGTCCGATAATGATTCAAAAGCATAATTTTTTTCGAAATGCATTATTCTTTGAAAATTATATGGAATTTACGCCTTGTTTGAGGATTTATTTTTTTCTTTATTCAATAATGAATAAATTTATAATATGTTCGTACAGAAAAATGAAATTTATAGAGTATAAATTTTACAATTTTTTGTAATATATTGTAATTTAAAATTAAATATATACATATTTTCATACATCTCATATAATAAATCGTATATAAAAATAAATATTTAATAATATTTACACAGTGAGTTATTTTTAGATATATAAAACAAATGAAAATAATTATTTATTATTAATTTCATTTAAAATAAATAATATTCCGTTTTATTTACATTTTAATAATGAATTAATATATGTAAGTAATTTATATATAAAAATATGTGTGTGTCAATAAAAAAATATATTTATGTGTATATTACAATATATATATATACATATATATATATATATATAAACATTTTTGTGTGTATGTGGGAAATATAAATGTGTACGTGTGTGTGAAAATATGTGTATTTGTGTGTGTGTCAAAATTATGTAAATACATCATATATAATTTTTTTAAATTATATAATTATAACTAAATACAATATATAAACATATTTATAATAGAAATTTTAAACAAAGTAAAACATTTATATGACAATATACAATATTATGTAAATATATATATAAAATTTATATGTAAATATACAATATATAAAAATATTTTTAAAATGAATCTAAAAAAATTATATAAAATTATATATATTATAATAAAATATTTAATTTAAAATGAATTATGAATATATATATATATCTATATATATATATCAAAAAATATTACCCAATTCTTGATGGTGTAGTGGTAATGGCATTAAGACTTTAAGGCAGAAGTTATAGGTTATATTCCTTGGGAATGCAAAGATGAAGGGTGATAAAAGTCATAATAATGGTTTAGGGATGTGATGATAAAGGGTTAGAGTCGAGTAAGTCTACAGGTTGGTCACAATGGGGGTGGGACATAGCACTGATAAATTTGGTCAAATCATTGATAAAAGTGGGGATAGGTTGAAGAAATTTTTCATTTTTTTGTTTTAAATTTTATTCGAGTTAAAAAAGGTGATGATTAAGGTGGACATTAATGGTTCCATTATTATTAGGGATAAACGTCATAGAATTATAATAGATATTATCAAATCAGTACTTTTTAACACTGAAAAAACCCATTCCTAGTGATTTTAAAAGCAGAATCTATAGAAGATAGTTTGGTATTTGAGAATTTATAGCTTGAGGAGGATGATGTAAAGGAGACATTCATTCATGATGATATAGAAGAGGAAATTTATATATAGAATCCAAATAGATATATTGAGTAAAAAAAGGAAGACCTGATGTACATACATTATAAGATATTATATGTGTTAAAAAAGACACATAGGGAGTTGGACATGAGGATTGAAAAATTCATGAGAAAAAATGTGGACAAACGATGTTAGATGGATCAATGAAACTATTATAACAAAGAATATCGTTTAAAACACATGGAAAAAAATATAGGGAAAAATAAAAAAAATATTGAAAATAATATCCTCATTTAAAAGTTATAAAATTAGGCCATGGATTTTCAACTGTATGTATCACCAGCAAAAATTCTATAACCTTACATGATTTCAATTATTTATGAGGTGAAACAAACTCCTTTTCATGATCTAGGATGAAAAATATTTAATAGTCTGCCCCCTTATGTTTTATTCACCATTGAAGTTAAAATTACTAAGTATATATGTGAAATACTATCGAAAATGTGAAATATGTATCTTACATATTATGAAAGTACATAGATATTCTAAATATTACAATTTAGTTTGAAGGAATCTAGTTGAAGAAAAAGTAGAGTCACTCTACATATTTTTTAGTGGAGTGGTATATAATATTATAACATTTCGGACTCATTATTATTAGATAACTTTACATAATAATTTGATATTAGTGATTTGGTATGTGTATATTACAGTTTTATATTTTCCTAACTTAATGATGTTCTGTAAGTAAATAATTCATATTTCTATGTACGAATAAAAAAATTAACATGTGATGAATTTTATTCAAACCACTTATTGAAAAAATAAATCAAAGGTCATGGTATGGAAAATAATAATTCATGTTATTTATAGAGAGAACATTCTAATGAATTAATTGAATCCAAAAAATAAAGAATAAAATAGAATGTGTTTTCATAGTAATTCCATTATGAAATATTTATTTTATAATGTAGGTATTTATAACTCCATAAATGTAATAAATTTAAATAAATAGTTTTTATAAATCCTTTTTAGTTAATAGAAACTATGGAAAAAATAATAGTAAAAAGAATTATTCTTCAAAAAATTTAAATATTTTTTTCAAAATTAAATCAATTGGGATATTGATTATGTTGGATTTTAATAAAGAAAAATATAGAAATTACTTCTTAAAACACAACGGAAAAAAGGAATATATAAAATCATTTAAAAAAATTCCATGCACAATGTTCTATTTATCATAAAATATAAATAATTAAGATTTTAATTAAAACAAATGTATAGGAACCCAATTTATAAATACGAAGTATAAAAATAATTGTAGAATCAAACATTTTTAGTAATGAATTGAACATTATGTCAACACAAAACCATATTATAGAAGATATAACTTCATACAGATAATTTTTATTTTTTATTGAAAATAAAAATCTGTTAAAACAGGAAAGAGAAACAGTTGTATGCTATTAATTTTGTATATGAGTTGAAAAATAAATTGAGATAGTAATTACCTAAAAAATTCTATTAATATCATATATAATGAACATGTTGATATGAAATATTAGTGTAGTAAAATATGTAGTCTCATGTGTCACTAATATCAGATTAAAAAGTTGGGAAGATGGTAGTGGTGTTCACTTAAAATTTATGATCCTGAATATAATAATATATGAATAATTAGTACATATTTTATACATATCAGTTCTTTTTGTAGTAGTATTAAATCAAAATAAATTGAATAATAAATTAAATGATAGTTTTATACAAATTAAGTATGCATACAGTTTGTATAAAATAAATAACCTGGATCTGAATGTTTCCACAGTTGAAATGACTGAATTAACAAAATCACCCCTTGTAGGCTTTTAGTAACTATTAAAAAAATGGTAATACAATATTTTTAGATGATATAATTAAATAAAAAAAATGATTTTTACATTAGTTATAATAAATTAAATATTTATATTTTAAACAACATACAACATAGTCATTCTTCTTCAACTAGTTTCATCCCTAAATATGTGTTTGATGATGATTTTTCATTCAAGATATAGATAATTTATATAGAAAAATCATCCCAGAGTACACTATTAAACATACACCTACAACAAATATTTAGTTGTTTCACTCTCAATAATGAAAAAATAGTGAACCTATTCACATAAATAACCACAATAAAGAGAACCAATATGAATGTTTTCATATAACAATAAAGAAATATGAACGTGTACAAATATTATTGTTATGAAAAAAATTATATATAATTATGAACAAATATAATCCTTTATATTAAAGATAAATCTATTAGTTTATTTACAAATATGAAGTTGTATAAAAATATATGAAAAATATGAATTTTTTTAATAAAATGTCATCCTATATGAAATATTTAATTTAAACTTAACAAAAAAGGGAGAAAAATATGACTAAACATGGAAAATACAAACCATTATATTGAATTGGAATCAATTATAAAAAGAATATGAACAACCTCTAAAAAAATATTAAAACATAGTTACCTATATTCAAAAACTATGTACCTATATAAAAAAATATTAACCAATATGAAATAAAAATGAAAAAACTATAAGAAATATGAACCTCTAAAAAATCACCAAAATCACCATTCCAATAGCACTAAGTTGACCTTCATTATGGTATACACCACTGGTGTTTTGTAGTATATAGATATAATAATTCATTCTGAAACTGAGATTCCCAACAAAACATCCATGAAACAATCCAAAACATATTAAAACTAATAAAAATCCTCTTATAATAATAAAATACATAGTGAAATTCCATAAACGGCGGGTGTTACATCCTTACTGACCAATTGATGATACATTTAATAATAACACCTCAAATTAAAATATTAACATTACTTATGAAATATATATTATGTTAACAAAATAAAAAATACGCCAAATGTAAAATGAATATGAATACATATAATTGGAGAAAAAAACCATAATATATAAATAAAAATTAGTTATAGGTTAAATTTTAAAAATACTACACATGGATTGGATATTTGTTATGTTACCTTAATATACTTCATCTTTATTAAAAATGTGAAGAAAAATTTTACTTGTAATTTTTTTCCTTTGTAGGTGAAAACAATTGTAAACTTATGTTATAGTGAATTAGATATATACCAACACGGTAAATCAAATACATATCATAAATTAAATAAATTAATATATTTTATTTTGTTCACAAATGAAAATAATGAAGAATATGAAATATAAATATTAGATTCATGTCTATTGATAGTGATATGGCTGAAAAATATGAAATATTAATATTAGATTATTAGATTTGGATAGAAATATGAAAAAAATGAATTTAATAAATATAGTGTGGAGTTTGATTATATTATCATATAAATTTTGGTTGGAGGATTTTTTGGTTAAGAAATTTTTTTGGTTCAAGAATATATAGGGGAGGTTTTTGGGACATCATTTCTTGAATATGAAAATTTAGTTCCACATTTAAAAAATTTCTATTTTTAGATAGGAAAAGAAAATTTGGTGAACAAAAAATATTTAACAAAAAATAACCATAAAAAATCCATTATAATTGAGAAAAAATGTTAAATAATTCAACAGAATAATTAAAAATATAATCTTGTAGTTTTGTGTAGAAGACAAATAAGAATACAGACTGGGACAAAAATAAATTTCATTTTTATATAACTATCAATTTTTATTTTTATTTTATAAAATAGCAAGGATTCATAAAGGAATTATAATTTCATAATGATGTAGTTGTGCATATGGAGTTCATACTTCCATAAAAGTATCTTTGGGATTTTTTATATGAAGTGGAACAATTTATAAAATAATAATTAGAAAATATAATTATTTTAATTCTGAAAAATTTAATTTAAAATTCAATAAAACCTCCTAAATTACAACAATATAATAAAATATATCAAAAATGGAAGAATCTCATTTCAGAATAGAGTTGAAATTAATTTAGAGAAACATATTTGGTTAAAAGGAACATGGGTAATAAAAATGTGAACATACCAAAATATTCTTCTCCATGATAAATAAATAAGTGACATGAAATTTAGTTTGAATGGTATAAGTAGAAGGAACTTGTGTTATAGGTGGAGGAGGAGGCAGAAGTAACTAGAACAGGTTGAGGTGATAGAAGGCATTATGATGAAATAATGAGATATTTTTAGGGTTTAATGATTTTGATGGGAGAATAGCTTTGATAGACAATGTTATTGAGATGATGTATGGGTGGGAAATTATAGGAATCATAGTGGTGATTGATGTTGTTCTATTGAAGGATAAGTTGTATCTATGAAGTAAAATAGATATGATGATGTGATGTGCCAGAGATTACTGATCCGAAAGAAGGGATGTGGGTGAGGTAGAATATGGGGTAGAATAACGATTCCATAATGTGGAGAATACATATTGTGGGGAATGACCAAGGGAAATGATGGGAATGAATAATAAGGAGGGAAATACTAGGGAAGGATGAATTCAAGGACGGATTGGGGTGTTAAAATAAGGAGGATGATTAAAGATGAGAGATGTGGATCGAGAGGCAAACATGATTAGAGAGAATTATCATGGAAGAGAGGTGGAATTAGTTACACATAAAATAGTATAGATAATGGTTGTTTTTTAAATATCCATGTAAATATTTTATGATATTAAAATTAATTTAAAATATTATAATTATTCTAAAATCTTCAACATGTTTATATAATTTTACTACACACATTATTTTAATTATTAAAAAAATGAATAAAATATTGAAATTAACTAATTTAGGTTATTTGTTTAAATTTTAAATATATTCATTAAATTTAATATTTTTATTCTAATTTATGTATTTTAAAAATAAATTAATAAAAATGGTAAAATAAATAATTTACATATAGAAAATAATTAATTTATTTATTAAATTCAAATACCTTTAATACTTAAAATATAAAAATTGATTAAAATTTAAAATTTATTATTTTCATTTAATTTTAAAACACATTGAATATTTATAGATTTTGTATTATAATTTTAAGAAAAAATTAATAATTTATTTTAAATTTATATAATTTGGATATTTATAGAATAAATTATTTTTTTATTATAAAAATAAATTTTAAAATTAAATGGTTTTTAATATAATTTGTCTTTGAATAACATTCTCTATAGATATCATGTTATCCTACATCCTTGATCATATTTATTTTTTGATTATTTCATTTACATAATTTTTTGTGAAATATTATCTATATGAAAATTTACACATTATTGTATACATTTATTAAAATTATTATTGTCAACATATTTTATTTTGGTAATATTTATCATATCATATTAAATTATAATATTTAGTATGAATTGATTCATATAAATAAAATCTATATACACAATAAATCGAAAATATATTTTCTTTTACCAATAAGAAGTATTTACTAAATTAATTTAAAAATTACTAAAGAGTCCATTCATTTAAGAATTTTTTTGCATTGATAATAAATTATTACATAAAAAATAAAAAAAATTACAATTTCATGAATTTATTTAATAGTTTGAAAATAATAATCTTTTTTAAATAATTTTGTTCATTTTTTTCATTCCATTTATTAACTCATTATTGTTATATATCTATATACTTATTGAACTAATTTAAATAAATACTTGCATCTACACCGATGTGTTTTCATTACGTAATTCATATTTAACTAAATATATATATAATCATATAATAATATATATAATCCTAATATTTGAAATAATTAAATAAAATCAGATTCTGATAATAATATTGTGTGTAAAAATATACATATTTTGGAATATTGTGTTTTCATGTCCCACAAAAATGTATATAAATTCAAATAAAATCAATTTTATTTTTTTATGTGCACATCCGATGAAATTTTTAGTTGAACATCATTATTAAAGAATATGAATCAAAATCAACAATACTATCATGTTGTTTTTAATCATTATTATCGTATACCTGATGAGAATATATATCTATAAATGTATTATGATCCATAGGAATAATAAAATAATAAGAAGTGATCTAAGATACGAATATGCATAGAAAAAAGATGTGTATGATAATTCAAAACATATTCATTCTAAATGTCAAAAGGGAACAAGAACTTTAAATTTGTTATTTTCATATGGGTAACCATATTAATGAATTAGGATAAGCAAATTAAATATTTTATTTGGTTTCATATTCTTATTTTTATTCTTATAGGTTTTAGTAGTATTTTTCTTAAGTATAATGGAATAAAAAATGAATTATATTAGCATAGACAATAATAATGACACACAGGTTGTGTAAGCATACTCTTCTCCTAAAAATACATTAGTATGGTATTTTCTATATATATAATCATAACCATCTGTATTTTTTTGAATTAGTATAACGCCCTATCCTTAAACCTTACTTAATCTTGAGTTACTACAAGATTACACATCGAGGATCTTTTCAGGTTTACAGTTTTAGAGAATTAGATCATAAAACATACATTACATTCCACATTTAAACAAAGTGGTTACATAAAAGATAGTATTCATTTTTTCCATCATGGAAACATATTTAAAATAAAACATGGATTCTTTATTGACACTTCCTTGACACTATCATCATATCATGTACCCTTCCCTTGACATGTGAAAAACATTTCAAAAACTTGGGATGAGCATAAAAAGCTCAGTAAGGGATATTAAAATATAAAAAGGAAACACGAGTACATGTATACATAAGAATGAAATCATACTTTACCCATAAAACATAAGCACTTTAGCATACCTCATAAAATCATGAATAAATCATAGAAATCATAAGACCTAAAGTTAACTTGAGGCATTCATAACATTATTACGTAGGGAGTAACCCTCTTTGTTACATTTGGAATACCCACCACAGTATATTCCCTAAATCTCTTCAGATAAACCTTAACGTTTCACTCCTTCGCGTTACCCAATGAATTGGAGAGATATATTGGGCTCACCCGCTGTTAGTTTTTCACGGAACCACCCGTCTTCATAATAATGCCCAAGAACCTCAACATAATCGTATCACATAAAACATGCATAAAGGAAACATAACATTCCCACCTTTCAATCACAAGATATCAATACAACACATTGATATAAAAACGTTATGAAAACCATTTTCAATACCAAAATAAAAGAAAAGTAAAAAATGGTATTTATTTTTCTTTTAATAAGAAGGTATGTTTTGTAGAGGTAGCTGAAACTCAAATAACGGTCACGGCGGCGGAGAAATTTTTGTCGCCGCATACGTACGACAAAAAAAATCCCTTTTGAAATTTATAAACAGTTCGTATAAAAAAGATTCATTTTGAATAAACATAAAAGTCAAAGAGGTTTATACACTGTATAAATTAAAGTTGTGTATAAAACAAAATATGCCTTAATGGAAGGAGATTGAGACGAAGTCCCATACAAAGACGGTATCCTTGGATTAAGGATAAATCAGTTACATAACTATGTGTGACAAACGAATACACGAAATATAAGTGGGTATTAAGTGTCAAACAATCAGAGGACATTCACACATAATCATATAATGACATATTCAAGGTGTACAAGTTTATCCCAAAGAATCGAAATTGGGTTAAGAAGTTCCCTTGCAAAAATTCTACAGCCTAACGACGTCACTTCAAAATTCAGAAAAAGAGTTGATGAGAGATAAAAAGTGTATCTCATCACTTTGACATAACATTTACATCAATAAGGACATATAAGAACATATCCCAAAATAATATTATGTTAATTAAAAGACATAACAAAATAAGTCTTTTAAAAAGAGGAGGGTGAAAGGTTCCCTTACCGACATGGGTATCATTCGAAACATACGCCTCGTGAAAGACGGGCAATACAACATTTATGTAAATACTCATAAATGAAATAATATTACACAATGAGTAAAATAATGGTCAGTACATACACCGATCAAAGAAAATTTTGGCAAATGTAGCATAAATCTCATGAGAATAAAAGTTAGATGAAAAACCCCTTACGAAAACTCGGCCACCTAACTGCGCCACTTAAAACTTCCCAAAATGGATTGATGAGATCAAATAGGGTATCTCATCACATTACAATAAAATCTACAGAAAGTGGTTTATAAAAGAACGTCCCCCATCATAACAAAGAGTATCTTAAAAGAAGTGACATAAAGGAGAGTACTTAAAGAGAAAGAGAGAGGTTAGATCTCTTGCGAAAATTCGGCAGCCTAACAGCGCCGCTCAAAACTTCCAAATTGGATTTATGAGAGAGAATATGGTCTCTCATCATAGGAACATAAAACTTACAGTAAGAGTAATATAAAAGGACACCCCAATAACAATAAATATGAGCTTAGAAGGAATGACATAAAAGAGTGTACTTAAAAAGAAAGAGAGGAGTAGGATCCCTTACCTCGGGTCCGACTTGACTTGATCGTTCTTTAATCTCCTGAATAATTAACTTGAGTTAATTTATACTTACTTAATAACCTTTATCATGTTCATTATTCCTTTTATATCACTTATTACAATGTCATAAACATTATGTAATCAATTAAGTTAATAATGTTTGTTTTATCGATATTTGGTTCTTAAGTCGAAAGTGGACTTCTTACAATTTCATGTTGTTCGTGTGGTCAAAGGTTCATTATATCCAGAGTTTTATTCATGATGTAGATATTATATATATCATATCTATCCAGTATATTCATGCATTTATAATATTACACAACATTTAGAGTTATGAAATGAAATGAACCGTTCATGGAGACGGTAAGCCGTACGTACGCATGAACGCTACTTCCATTTCTATTTCATATTTAATGGAATTAAAACATAATGATACATAATAGTATTTTAATTCCAGTATGGTATCATATATAATATCATTAAATATATCCTTTATACGTACCACATATGTTATTAACAAATCAAATCACTTTGAGGGGGCTGTAGTCCGCACTTCCTTAAATGAAGATATCGCGTTTACCCATAATGGAAACCATAAAGGTATGCTATAAATGAAAAATACAGAAGCTTAAGTAAAACATAAACATATTATATATCATATATAAATATATTGTCATCTTAATGGCCACCTTTGATGGTGTTAGAATAATGTTGAACAATCATCGTTTCGGGATGCAGAAATTCACCATTCACCGAAATAGTATGTTCTTTAACCATTAGATGTAGGTGTGTGTAAGTGTAGCTTTAATCCTTCTTATAAAAACATACTAGTATATTTTAGATACTATATTTGTTACAAAATAAATTAATAAAAAGTTTATAGGGGGTTGGAGAAGAAAAATAATACAAAAGGACACGAGTGAATACATTACCTTTAAATCAGGTAACTTCCTTTGATTTGAGCTCAAAGGCATCCTTGGAAAAGATTCTTCCCAATGTAAGGATTCAAGGAGTTATAGAGGGATGTGGAGAGATTAAATGGGAAGAGGTTGGCCGAGCCAAAGGCTTGAGAGGTGTGGGTAAGGAGGTAGAGGTGGGGGCCTTTTATAAGAGGAGAGGTGGGGCACTCTTGGAAAGTAAGAAAATGTTAATTTATTTGAAAATCAGTTTCTGATTTAAAAGGTCCCACATTGAAATAATTTATGGATAAGGTGATAAGGGTTAGAAATACACCCATACAATAGTTTTTGGACATGTGTAGGTCTTAGATATTACATTATCTTTCCATTTTATTTAAATCGTTAAATAATGAGGTCATCACTGCATCATCATGATGTCATAATTAATTTACTTTATTTAATGTATAAAAATTATAAAAAAATACTATGATATAGGAAATTTTTTTATCTTTACAATGACTATTTATAGTCAAAAATCTTACTTGTATAACCCCATTTAAAAATTTAATTAGTAAAACATTTCGTGTCTGTGTCATTTTTACTTTATCATTAAATAAAAAGGTATTTATGTCATTTTCAAACCAAAGTGGCTCCATGGGGTCCCCAAGTTGACACATGGATTTTCATGGTCGGTCATGACACATCCAATGAGGGTAGGAAATGTGTATAGGTCATTTCATTTTATTAAAACACTATTCTTACGTTAAACTACAATAATTATCTCTAATTGCGATTAAAAACATAATAAGTTACTATTCGCCAAAAACATTTTTTTAATCCCATTGAACCACATTTTACTTCTTAATGATAACCATGTATGTACGATTTTCAAAATTCAAAATACAAAGGTGTAAAAATTTCATTTAGACAGAAAATCAGTTTTTATAAGTACCACTTAGTGGTTTTACTATTCATCAAAAATTGAAGTTTTTCAGATAACTACCAAAAATTCACCCTATTCTATAATCGATATTCTGAATTCAAAAATGATTTCTATTTTAAAAAATTAAAAACATATATGTTGGATTAATTAATTTAATAATTAATTCCCGCTGTCAAAATAAAGAGCGTGTTTTTATGAAACAAAATGTATCAAAAGATTGTTAGTAGTTTAAGTCCGATTTCAAAATTAAATTAATTCCATCGACCACTATTAGATTAAATGCTAAAAATATATTCTAATTTCACTTTAAAACCAATTCAAAAGATAATCTAATCATATAAATAACTTATATTAAAAAGTGGTTTTGAATTAAAATACAACATTTTCACTATTCATTAAAAGTTGATCTTTTTCGGAAAAATAACAAAAATTAACCCAAGGTAAATTTAAATGTCCCAATCATAAATGACATGTTTATTTTAAAAAATATATCTTATAAAATTGTGAAAAGTTTTATTTTAAAAAAAATTATTTGCCATCAAAAGGTAGTAAAAAAATCTTTTAAAAATACTACTGTATTCAATGCTTAAGATGGGAATCATTTGTATTTTAAGCCTCTAAAATTTATTGGATAATAGTAAAAACATTTAACAAACATATATAATCATATTTTATTTATTTCTATTCATTCCTGTCAATATAACGGCTAGGTGTTAACTACCATTTAAAATAATATTATTTTATTATTAGAGTGCAATGTAAGATTTCAAAGGATCTCTTTGTTGCATATTGGGTAAGCCATCAGGCATAGCGTTCCATTTAAATTAATATTGAAATTTTATTCAAAAATAGGGATAAATATAAAAATTGCATATTCTTGATTAACCTGGGGTGTTACATCCTTCCCCCCTTTTGAGAATTCCGTCCTTGCAATTTTAAAATTGAGCTTGGAAACATCCTTGAACATCCCACATCGGAACAAGAGTCGGTAAAACAATCACTTTAAAATAAAGAAAGATAAGTACAAAGGTCACCAGATTTTACCCATACTAGTATTCCATGTAGCAAAATATGGACATGGAAGAGAAAACATAGGGTCATATTCTGATGGAGAGTGATAGAAAACATGTTTTGGAAAAGTTAACCACAAGAAAATCACAAACTTTTGATTGGTTAAATAGTATTCGATTCCCCAGTAGGAATAGTTAATAGACAACATTTTTGTTTTGTGGTACTTTTTATAGAGGAATTTATTCATAAGGAACCATAATCAATTATCATGTTGACTTTCAACTTTTATTAGATTCTTTACCCAAACTCATATTTTCTCCAAAAGACGAGAATTTAGGAAGACTTGTTCACATTAAGAGTACTATAATCAATTTCTCAACAATAACCTAATACAAAATAGAGAACTATATAATTCCCATGTCTTTAGACTCTAACCAAAACCAAAACCAAAAAGGTTAGTACAAGATCAGATAATCCAGAAAAAGATAACCCTTTATAAAAAGAAAATTTATTCTTAATCTCCAAAATTTGTCCAACAAAACCCAAAGTTCAATGAGGACTATTTGATAAATAATTTTCCCATAAAAATTCTTCAAACTAATCTAAACTAAGATTGAAACCCAAATATTTGAAGGATTTAGTCACATAGTCTTCCATGTTAAATTGTAACATTTATCTCCAAACTATATCAGTTTCTCCTAAAGTCTCGTATTGAAAAGTAATTAACCTAATCACATATCCTCCATGATAGGTTAATCATTTTAGTAAATAACCCAAAAATCAACTTACTCTTATTTCATAAAATCATATAACTTAAAAGAATCTGTCAAACTTACCAGGAACTTCACGTAGTCCAGTGGTAGGTGATAAATACTAGTCGCACTTTGGTTGTGGGTTCGATTCCCACAGCTTTGTCCTACGTGACGGGTAGTCACACGGTCTGCGTGTAGTCCTTTTTCCAAAACTATATAATTCTCAAAACATTTCCCAAAACGAGATAAAATCTTCAAAAATAACCATAACATAATTTAACCTCATTTTTATCTCAATCCTTTCTCTTTCATCCTAACATATAATAACCCATAATTACCTCAATAGTAAGGATCATATAAACCCTAATGGTTACCTTTATAATTATTACGTGAACATCCACATGGATTGGGCATCTCGTACATGATGAATTATAGAACATACCAAGGTTCAAGTGGTTGATCATGACTCCTTGATAGTTGGTTTAGAACAACCATGAGTTTCCTCATTGAATCACCAATTTTATCTAGTATCTTAATCATAGAACCACCACAGTTTCCTTTAAACCTGTCTTCTCTTTGGTGCCTGCTAGATCCAGCCATTTACAAAAACCAAAAAGGTCAGTGTGAGTATATCAACATAACCATCATGTAATAATGAGTAAGGTAAACACTAAGATATATTTACTCATTCACATTATCTAAAAACTATGACACTTTCTAAAATACTAGCCAATATGGTAATTTCATTATTCTTAAAGAATACACTTACATCTAAAGTTATCTAAACCGACCTATGATACTAACTATAAGGCCCCAGCCTTAAACCTTACTTAATCTTGAGTTACTACATGATTACTCATTGAGGATCTTTTCAGGTTTAGAGTTTTAGAGAATTAGATCATAAAACATTCATTACATTCCACATTTAAATAAAGTGGTTACATTATAGATAGTATTCATTTTTCCCATCAATGGAAACATATTTAAAATAAAACACAGATTCTTTCTTGACACTTCCTTGACACTATCATCATATCATGTACCCTTCTCTTAACCTGTGAATAACATTTCAAAAACATGGGATGAGCATAAAAAGCTCAGTAAGGGATATAAAAATATGGAAAGGAAACATTAGTACATGTATACATAAGAATGAAATCATACTTTACCCATAAAACACAAGAACTTTAACATACATCAAAAAATCATGAATAAATCATAGAAATCATAAGACATAAAGGTAACTTGAGGCATTCAAAACATTCTTACGTAGGGAGTAACCCTCTGGGTTACGTTTGAAATACCCACCACAGTATATTCCCTAAATATCTTCGGAGAAACATTAACGTTTCACTCCTTCACGTTACCCAATGCATTGGAGAGCTATATCGGGTTCACCTGCCCTTAGTTTATCACGGAACCACCCGTCTTCATAATAATTCTCAATAACCTCAACATAATCATATCACATAAAACATGCATAAAGGAAAAATAACATTCCCACCTTTCAATCACAAGATATCAATAAAAACATTGATATAAAAATATTATGAAAACCATTTTCAATACCAAAATAGAATAAAATTAAAACATGGTATTTATTTTTCTTTTAATAAGAAGGTATGGCTTGTAGAGGAAGCCGAAACTCAAATAACGGTCATGGCAGCGGAGAAGTCGTTGTCACCGCATACGTATGACAAAAACATTTCCTTTTGTCATTTAGTAAATGCTTCATATAAAAAAATATTCCTTTTGAATAAACATAAAAGTTAAAGGGGTTTATACACCTTATAAAAGAAAGTTGTGTATAAAACAAAATATGCCTCAATGAAAGGAGATTGAGACGAAGTCCCATACAAAGTCGATATCCTTGGATTAAGGATAAATCAGTTACATAACTATGTGTGACAAATGAATACATGAAATATAAGTGGGTATTAAGTGTAAAACAATCATAGGACATTCACTCATAATCATAGAACGACATATTCAAGGTGTACAAGTTTTTCCCAAAGAATCGAAATTGGGTTAAGAAGTTCCCTTGCAAAAATTCGACAGCCTAACGGCATCACTTCAAAATTTAGAAAAATAGTTGATGAGAGATAAAAAGGGTATCTCATCACTTGGACATAAAATTTAATTCAATAAGGACATAGAATAACTGATACCAAAATATTATTATGTGAATTAAAAGACATGAAAATATAAGTCTTTTAAAAAGAGGAGGGTGAAAGGTTCCCTTACCGACATAGGTATCTTTCGAAACATACACCCCATGAAAGAAAGACAATAAAAAATTTATGTAAATACTCATAAATGAAATAATATTTCACAATGATTAAAATAATGGTCAGTACATGAACCAGTCAAATGAAATTGTGGAAAATTTAGCATAAATCCCACGAGAATAAAAGTGAGATGAAAAATCCCTTATGAAAACTCGGCAGCCTAACGGCGCCACTTAAAACTTCCAAAAATGGATTGATGAGATCAAATAGGGTATCTCATCACATTAAAATAAAATGTATAGAAAGAGAAATATAAAATAACATCCACCATCATAACAAAGAGGATCTTAAGAGAAGTGACATAATGGAGAGTACTTAAAGAGAAAGAGAGAGGTTAGATCTCTTACGGAAATTCGGCAGCCTAACGTCGCCACTCAAAACTTCCAAATTGGATTGATGAGATAGAATAGGGTATCTCATCATATGAACATAAAAATTACAGTAAGAGTAATATAAAATAACACCCCAATAAAAAGAAATATGAGCATAGAAGGAATGACATAAAAGAGTGTACTTAAAAAGAAAGAGAGGAGTAGGATCCCTTACCTCGGGTCTGACGTGACTCGATCGTTCTTTAATATCCTGAATAATAAACATGAGTTAATTTCTACTTCCTTAAGAACCATTTTCAAGTTCATTATTCCTTTTATATCACTTATTAAAATGACATAAACATTTTGTAATCATTTACGTTAATAATGTATGTTTTGTCGATATTTGGTTCTTAAGTCGAAAGTGGACTTCTTACAATTACATGTTGTTCGTGTGGTCAAAGGTTCATTATATCCAGAGTTGTATTCATGATGTATATATCATATATGTCATATATACCCATTATATTCATGCATTTATAATATTACATAACATTTAGAGATAAGAAATGAAATGCACCGTTCATGGAGACCGTAAGTCGTACGTACGCATGAACGCTACTTCAATTTCTATTTCATATTTAAGGGAATTAAAACATAATGATACATAATATTATTTTAATTACAGTATGGTATCATATATAATATCAATAAATATATCCTTTATACGTACCACATAAGGTATTAACGATTCAAATCACATTGTGGGGGAGGTAGTCCGCACTTCCTTAAATGAAGATATCGCATTTACCCATAATGGAAACCATAATGGTATGCCATAAATGAAAAATACAGAAGGTTAAGTAAAACATAAACATATTAGATATCATATATAAATATAGTGTTATCTTAATGGCCACCTTTGAAGGTGTTAGAAGAAATGTTGAACAATCATCGTTTCGGGAGACAGAAATTCACCATCAACAGAAACAGTATGTTCTTTAACCATTAGAAGTAGGTGTGTGTAAGTGTCTCTCTAATACATCTTATAACAAAATACTATTATATTTATGATACTAAATTTGTTACAAAATAAATTAATAAAAAGAGTTTATGGGGTTGGAGAAGCAAAATAAAACAAAAGGACACAAGTGAAGACATTACCTTTAAATCGGGTAACTTCCTTTGATTTGAGCTCAAAGGCATCCTTGGAAAGTAATCTGCCCAATATTAGGATTCAAGGAGTTATATAGGGATGTGTAAATATGAAATGGGAAGAGGTTGGACGAGCCAAAGGCTTTAGAGGTGTGGGTAAGGAGGTAGAGGTGGGGGCTTTTTATAAGAGGAGAGGAGGGGAACTCTTTGAATGTAAGAAAACGTTACTTTATTTGAAAATGAGTTTCAGATTTAAAAGGTCGCACATTGATATAATTAGTGGATAAGGTGATAAGGGTTAGAAATTCATCCATCTAATAGGTTTTGGACATGTTTAGGTCTTAGATATTATATTATCTTCCAATTTTATTTAAATCGTTAAATAATGAGGTCATCGATGCATCATCATGATGTCATAATTAATTTAATTTATTTAACGTCTAAAAATTAATAAAAACTTACTATGATATAGGAAATCTTTTTATCATTACAATGACTATTTATAGTAAAACATATGACTTGTATAACCCCATGTAAAAATTGTTTTAGTAAATATCTCATGTTTGTGTCATTTTTACTTTATCATTAAATAAAAATGTATTTATGTCATTTCCAACCAAAGTGGCTCCATGGGGTCACCAAGTTGACCCATGGATTGTCTTGGTCTGCCATGACACATCCAATGAGGGTAAGACATGTGTCTAGGATATTTCATTTTATTAAAACATTATTCTTACCTTAAACTACACTAATTACCTCTAATCGCGATTAAAAACTTAATAAGTTATTGTTCACCAAAAAATTATTTTAATCCCATTGAACCACATTTTAATTCTTAATGATAACCATGTATGTTGGAATTTTAAATTTCAAGATACAAATGTGGAAAAATTTAATTTAAACAGAAAATCAGTTTTTATAAGTACCACTTAGTGGTTTCACTATACATCAAAAATTGCAGTTGTTCAGATAATTAACAAAAATTCACCCTAAGCTATATTCAATATTCCGAATTAAGAAATGATGTCTATTTTACAAAATTCAAAACAAATAAGTTTAATTAATTAATTTAATAATTAATTTCCGCTGTCAAAACAAATAGCGTGTTTTTATAAAACAAAATGTATCAAAAGATTGACACTAGTTTAAGTCTAATATCAAATTGAAATTAATTCCATCGACCACTATTGGATTAAATGGTAAAAATATATTCTAATTTCACTTTAAAACCAATTCAAAAGATAATATAATCATATAAATAAATTTGATTAAAAAGAGGTTTTAAATTAAAATACAACATTTTTCACTATTCATTAAAAATTGAACTTTTTCGGAAAAATACCAAAAATTAACCCAAGGTAAATTTGAATGGCCCAATCAGAAATAATATGTTTATTTTAAAAAATACAGCTTATAAAATTGTCAAAAGTTTGATTTGAAAAAATGGTTTTCCATCAAAAGTTAGTAAAACAATCTTTTAAAAATACTACTATATTCAATGCCTAAGATGGGATTCATTTTTATTTTAAGCCTCTAAAATTTATTGGATAAAAGTAAAAACATTTAACAAACATATATAATCATATTTTAGTTATTTCTATTCATTCCTTTCAATACAACGACTAGGCATTAAGTACCATTTAAAATAATATTATTTTATTATTAGAGTGCAACGTAAGATTTCAAAGGAACTCGTTGTTGCATATTGGGTAAGCCATCGAGCATAGCGTTCCATTTAAAATAATATTGACATTTTATACAAAAATAGGGATAAATATAAAAATTTCATATTCTTTATTAACCTGGGGTGTTACATCCTTCCCCCCTTTTGGGAATTGCATCCTCGCAATTTTAAAATTGAGCTTGGAAACATCCTTGAACGTCCCACATCAGAACAAGAGTCGCTAAAACAATCACAATAAAATAAAGAAAGATAAGTATAAAGGTCACTTGAGTTAACCCATACTAGGATTCCATGTAGAAAAATATGGACATGGAGGAGAAAACATAGGGTCATGTTCTGATGGAGAGTGGTAGAAAACATGTTTAGGAGAAAGTTAACCTCAAGAAAATCACAAACTTGTGATGGGTTAAACAGTATTAGATTCCCTAGTAGGAAAAGTTAACAGACAACATTTTTGTTTTAAGTTACATTTTATTGAGGAATTTATACATAAGGAAACATAATCACTTATCATGTTGACTTTCAACTTTTTTTAGATTCCTTACACAAACTCATATTTTCTCTAAAAGACGATTATTTAGGAAGACTTGTTAACATTAAGAGTACTATAATCAGTTTCTAGAGAATAACCTAATCCAAAATAAAGAACTATATACTTCCCATGTATTTAGACTCTAACCAAAACCATAACCAAAAAGGTTAGTACAAGATCAGATAATCCAGAAAAAGATAACCCTTTATAAAAAGAAAATCTATTATTAATCTCTAAAATTTGTCCAATAAAACCCAAAGTTCAACGAGGACCATTCGATAAACAATTTTTCCATAAAAATTCTTCAAACTAAACCAAACTAATACTGAAACACAAATATTTGATGGATTTAGTAACATATTCTTCCATGTTAAATCATAACATTTATCTCTAAACTACATCAGTTGCTCCTAAACTCTCGTATTGAAACGTAATTAACCTAGTCACATATCATCTATGATAGGTTAATCATTTTCATAAATAACCCATAATCAACTTACTATTATTTCATACAATCATATAACTAAAATTAATCTTTCAAACATACCAGGAACTTCACGTATTCCAGTGGTAGGCGATAAATACCAGTCGCACATTGGTTGTGGGTTCGATTCCCGCATCTTTGTCCGACGCGACGGGTAGTCACATGGTCTGTGTGTAGTCCTTTTTCCAAAACTATATAATTCTAAAAACATTTCCCAAAACGAGATAAAATCTTCAAAAATAACCATAACATAATTTAGCCTCAATTTTATCTCAATCCTTTCTCTTCCATCATAACATATAATAATCCATAGTTACCTCAAAAGTAAGGATGATATAAACCCTAATGGTTACCTTAATAATTATTACCTGAACTTCCACATCGATTGGTCATCTCGTACATGATGCATTATAGAACATACCATGGATCAAGTGGTTGATCATGACTCCTTGATAGTTGGTTTAGAACAACCATGAGTTTCCTCACTAAATCCCCCATTTTATTTAGTATCTTCATCATAGAATCACCACAGTTTCCTTCAAACCTGTTGTCTCTTTGGTGCCTGCTAGATCCAGCCATTTACTAAAACCAAAAAGGTTAGTGTGTGTATATCAACATAACCATCACGTACTAATGAGTAAGATAAACACTAAGATATACTTACTCATTCACATTATCTAAAAACTATGACACTTTCTAAAATCCAAGCCAATATGGTAATGCCACTTATGATTAAAGAATACCCTAACCTCTAAAGTTATCTAAACCGACCATGATACCAACTATAAGGCCCCATCCTTAAACCGTACTTAATCTTGAGTTACTACAAGATTACATATTGAAGATCTTTTCAGGTTTAGAGTTTTAGAGAATTAGATCATAAAACTTGCATTACATTCCACATTTAAACAAAGTGGTTACATAAAAGGTAGTATTCATTTTTACCATCAATGGAAACATATTTAAAATAAAACACAGATTCTCTCTTGAAACTTCCTTGACACTATCATCATATCATGTACCCTTCCCCTGACCGGTGAAAAACATTTCAAAAACTTGGGATGAGCATAAAAATCATAGTAAGAGATATAAAAATATGGAAAGGAAACAGGAGTATATGTATACATTAGAATGAAATCATACTTTACCCATAAAACATAATCACTTTAACAAACCTCATAAAATCATGAATAAATCATATAAATCATAAGACATAAAGGTAACTTGAGGCATTCAAAACATTCTTACATAGGGAGTAACCCTCTTGGTTACGTTTGGAATACCCACCACAGTCTATTCCCTAAATCTCTTCGGAGAAACCTTAACGTTTCACTCCTTACAGTTACCCAATGCATTGGAGAGCTATATTGGGCTCACACGCCCTTAGTTTATCACGGAACCACCCATCTTCATAATAATGCCCAAGAACCTCAACATAATCGTATCACATAAAACATGCATAAAGGAAACATAACATTCCCACCTTTCAATCACAAGATATCAATACAACTCACTGATATAAAAAAATTATGAATACCATTTTCAATACCAAAATAAAAGAAAAGTAAGACATGGTATTTATTTTTCTTTTAATAAGAATGTATGGCTTGTAGAGGAAGCAGAAAATCAAATAACGGTCATGACGACGGAGAAGTCGTTGTCGCCGCATACGTATGACAAAAACATTCCATTTTGTCATTTAGTAAATGCTTCGTAGAAAAAAATATTCCTTTTTAATAAATATAAATGTCAAAGGGGTTTATACACCATATAAAAGAATGTTTTTTATAAAACAAAATATGCCTCAATGAAAGGAGATTGGGATGAAGTCCCAAACAAAGACTGTATCCTTGGATTAAAGATAAATCAGTTACATAACTATGCGTGAAAAATAAATACACGAAATATATGTTGTTATTAACTGTAAAACAATCAGAGAACATTAAAACATAATCATAGAACGACATATTCATGGTGTACAAGTTTATCCCAAAGAATCTAAATTGGGTTAAGAAGTTCCCTTGCAAAAATTCAACAGCCTAACAGCGTCCCATCCAAATTTAGAAAAATAGTTGATGAGAGATAAAAAGGGAATCTCATCACTTGGACATAAAATTTACATCAATAAGGACATATAAGAACATATACCAAAATTATATTATTGGAATTAAAAGACATAACAATATAAGTCTTTTAAAAATAGGAGGGTGAAAGGTTCCCTTACCGACATGGGTATCTTTTGAAACATACACCCCATGAAAGAAAGAAAATAAAAAATTTATGTAAATACTCATAAATGAAAGAATATTACACAATTAGTAAAATAATGGTCAGTACATACACCACTCAAAGGAAATTGTGGCAAATGTAGCATAAATCTCACGAGAATAAAAGTGAGATAAAAAATCCCTTACGAAAACTCAGCAGCCTAGTGGCGCCACATAAAACATCCAAAAATGGATTCATGAGATCAAATAGGGTTTCTCATCACAATAAAATAAAATTTATAGCATGAGAAATATAAAATAACATCCCCCATCATAACAAATAGGAGCTTAAAATAAGTGACAGAAAGGATAGTACTTATAGTGAAAAAGAGAGGTTATATCTCTTATGAAAATTCGGCAGCCTAACGGCGCCACTCAAAACTTCCAAATTGGACTGATGAGAGAGAATAGGGTATCTCATCATATGAACATAAAAATTACAGTAAGAGTAATATAAAAGAACACCCCAATAACATGAAATATGAGCATAGAAGGAATGACATAAAAGAGTGTACTTAAAAAGAAAGAGAGGAATATGATCCCTTACCTCAGGTCCGACTTGACTCGATCGTTATTTAATCTCCTGATAATAAACTTGAGTTAATTTCTAATTCCTTAAGAACCATTTTCAAGTTAATTATTAATTTTATTTAACTTATTACAATGTCATAAAAATTATGTAATCATTTAATTTAACAATGTTTGTTTTGTCGATATTTGGTTCTTAAGTACAAAGTGGACATCATACAATTACATGTTGTTCGTGTGGTCAAAGGTTCATTATATCCATAGTTTTATTCATGATTTATATATAATATATATCGTATATATCCAGTATATTCATTCATTTATAATATTACATAACATTTAGAGTTAAGAAATGAAATGCACCGTTCATGGAGACAGTAAGTCGTACGTACGCATGAACGCTACTTCCATTTCTATTTCATATGTAATGGAATTAAAACATAATGATACATAATAGTATTTTAATTCCCGTATTATATCATATATAATACCATTAATTATATCCTTTATATGTACCACATATGGTATTAACGAATCAAATCACTTTGAGGGGGAGGTAGTCCGCACTTCTTTAAATGCAGATATTGCGTTTACCCATAATGGAAACCATAAAGGTATGCCATAAATGAAAAATAAAGAAAGTTAAGTAATACATAAACATATTATATATCATCTATAAATATAGTGTCATCTTAATGGCCACCTTTGAAGGTGTTAGAAGAATGTTGAACAATCATCGTTTCGGGAGGGAGAAATTCACCATCCACAGAAACAGTATGTTCTTTAAACATTAGATGTAGGTGTGTGTAAGTGTATCTCAAATCCTTCTTATAACAACATACTAGTATATTGAAGATTCTATATTTGTTACAAAATAAATGAATAAAATGATTTTAGGGGGTTGGAGAAGAAAAATAAAACAAAAGGAAACAAGTGAAGACATTACCTTTAAATCAGGTATCTTCCTTTGATTTGATCTCAATGGATTCCTTGGAAAGAATTCTGTCCAATGTTAGGCTTAAAAGAGTTAGAGAGGGATGTGGAGAGATTAAATGGGTAGAGTTTGGCCAAGACAAATACTTTATATGTGTGGGTAAGGAGGTAGAGGTGGGGGCTTTTTATAAGAGGAGAGGAGAGGTACTCTTGGAAAGTAAGCAAATGTTACTTTATATGAAAATTAGTTTCGGATTTAAAAGGTCCCACATTGATATAATTCGTGGATAAGGTGATAAGGGTTCGAAATCCAAACATCCAATAGGTTTTGGACATGTTTTGGTCTTAGATATTACATTATCTTCCCATTTTATTTAAATCGTTAAATAATGATGTCATCGATGTATCATCATGATGTCATAATTAATTTAATTTATTTAATGTCTAAAAATTATTAAACAATTACTATGATATATGAAATATTTTTATCTTTCCAATGAATATTTATAGTAACAAATCTGACTTGTATAACCCCATGTAAAAATTCTGTTAGTAAAACATCTCATGTTTGTGTCATTTTTACTTTATCATTAAATAAAAAGGTATTTATGTCATTTTCCAACCAAAGTGGCTCCATGGGGTCCCCAAGTTGACCCCTGGATTTTCTTGGTCGGCCATGACACATACAATGAGGGTAGGAAATGTGTATAGATCATTTCATTTTATTAAAACATTATTCTTACCTTAGACTACACTAATTACCTCTAATCGCGATTAAAAACTTAATAAGTTACTATTCACCAAAAAATTATTTTAATCCCATTGAACCACATTTTACTTCTTAATGACAACCATGTATGTCGGATTTTCAAAATTCATAACACAAATGTGGCAAAATTTCAATTAAACGGAAAATCAGTTTTTATAAGTACCACTTAGTGGTTTCACTATTCATCAAAAATTGATGTTTTTCAGATAATTACAAAAAATTCACCCTAAGCTATATTCTATATTCCGAATTAAAAAATCATATCTATTTTACAAAATTCAAAACATATAAGTTTCATTAATTAATTTAATAATTAATTCCCGCTGTCAAACCAAATAGTGTGTTTTTATGAAACAAAATGTATCAAAAGATTGACACTAGTTTAAGTCCGATTTCAAATTGAAATTAATTCCATCGACCACTATTGGATTAAATGGTAAAAATATATTCTAATTTCACTTTAAAACAAATTCAAAATATAATCTATTCATATAAATAAATTAGATTAAAAATAGTTTTTGAATTCAAATACAACATTTTTCACTATTCATTAAAAATTGAACTTTTTTCGGAAAAATACCAAAAATTAACCCAAGGAAAAATTCAATGTCCCAATCATAAATAATATGTATATTTTGAAAAATATAGCTTATAAAATTTTCAAATGTTTGATTTAAAAAAATTGGTTTTCCATCAATAGGTAGTAAAACAATCTTTTAAAAATACTAGTGTATTCAATGTTTATGATGGGATTCATTTGTATTTTAAGCCTCTAAAATTTATTGGAAAAAATTAAAAACATTTAAAAAACATATATAATCATATTTTAGTTACTTCTATTCATTCCTGTCAATACAATGGCTAGGCATTAACTACCATTTAAAATAATATTATTTTATTATTAGAGTGCAACGTATGATTTCAAAGGAACTTGTTGTTGCATATTGGGTAAGCCATCGAGCATAGCGTTCCATTTAAATTAATATTGAAATTTTATTCAGAAATAGGGATAAATATAAAAATGTAATATTCTTTATTAACCTGGGGTGTGATAATTAGTATTTTTATATTAAAATATATGAAAATATGTATGTATTATAGCATTTGTAGAATCATAATCTTATGAATATGCATTAGAAAAGAAAATGAATTGGCTTATGAACATCAATTTTGAAAATGTAAATGTATTATATAGTATCTATAAACATAAAACGAAACATAACATTACATACTAATATGTTAAAAATTATATATTAATTTCATTATTTGAGTAAAAAAGATTTTATATAATCATATTCTAACGTATCAATATTTTTTTGGCTATATATATTTCATTATTGGGAAATTATTCTTATTATTGTATTTGTATAAGCCTAACTGTAAGAATTATATTTAGAATATGTTGAAGCAAAATCATATTTATATTCACTTTCGAAGTCAATATGTGTATTTCATTCATTAAATTAATTGAATATGGTAAATAATGGGCATAAACATAAGTATAATAATATTCGATGACATGAGAAATGCATAAGAAAATGAATATATGAGAAAATGAATATACAAAAACTAGTTCAAAGGGTACTTTGAATAAATATAAATCATAAATAACATATACATAATAATTCATTACAATATTCAAGATATAATAATCATAAATAAATACTATATAAAAATTTCATACAAGTTTAGAATTCATTGATATGTCATATATATAGATTCACAAAATTCATACCTGGAAGGAAAATATTATCTCATTTTATCAGACATCATTTTTTTTAATGGATGTATATGAAAATGGATATTGAATATCATTGTTTTTTAATCCACAAAAATCCAAATGAATTAATATATTACGAGTATCAATGGCATATTTATCATAAAAAACACTGAAAAAATTCGTCAATAATAATGAATTTATTAATAGATGAAATAATATTCTATATTTTTAATTAGTTGAAAGCACAAAAGATTCCATATTATAATTTATTATCATATTACACATTAGGAAAATTCTATTTTCATAATGGATTATATATTTAAGACATTATAAAGAATTCATTAATCTATATTATAATGATGGATTCCAAAAAGGTAGCTTGATTAAAAACAAAACGACTGATATATTTTTTTTAAAATTATGAATAACATGAAAATATATGGGAATAAAGTAGTAACAAAATGATAATTAATATGACTAACTGAAAATAAAATTTTCATTACAAATTCAATTTTGTGAAATAAGGGGGATTACCAAAATATAATCATATAAGAATCCCAGATCAAGTCTACAATGTACTACTCATCCATATAAACTACAACAATATTCCAAGAATCCTCCTCACATGACTTCTCGACAAGTTGTCCCGTGTAGGGTTTCATGGGAATGGTACCAATGGAAAATCCATACCTTATATTTCTTCAAAAATTGAATGGCCATGCCCATATGGATGCTTCATGCTTTGTATCCTCATCATGAACTGATCCTTGAGATTGCTTATTTCTTCACCATAAAAATTCAGAATAAAACTAAATTCCAAAAAATAAAAATAAAAAAATAAATCAAACTAATAATCATTGTCAATATCCCTGAACTAGCTGCATTAAAAAATATCCCAAATTAACAAGAAGACCACCACACTACTCCTCCTCAGAGAGAATACATGAATCCCGGAACCGGAGTTGAGAATCCAGAAAACAGAGGTTGGATGAATCACTAGAAATACTATTTCTCAGAAACATCAAATCACCAAAATTTTCATCACATCAACACGTGCATAACCATCATCTAAAAAATTACATGAAACAAACTAGGTAGTACCTGTAGAAAATAACGTCAACAATTGAATTAGCTGGATCAAAAACCTATCTGAACAAAGAAAGATAGATACAATCAATTCCCCCATCATCCGAGAACATGTGAACTACAAACAGCAAGAAAAATGATCTCCTTCACCTCATTTAATCAGTGCCTTCAAACAAAAATCACGTCTTTGGAAATAACTGCACTACAATTGTTTCAAAGCAGAATAAAAAATAGAAAATCGCTCATAATAAATCATGTAAACCCTTGAAGCTGAAATCCTAATTCCATCTCATCTTAATGACACCACCAATGTTGTGGCTACAGAAATAATGTGGAGATAAGGAAAAATTCATGGAAAGTGAAGGGTAGGGAAGCCCATGCCTCCCCTAATTAGACCCATGGATAGTCGTCCAAGCAGTTATTCACCAAATCAAAGTGACATTACCACACTAGAAACTGACCGCAGCTGAAACCGCATCCACAGATGGGGAAGTTACAAGTCACCGACCACACCATTATTCCCCATGATGGTGATGAGATTTCTTTATGAACCTATGTAGTACTGCTTCCGAATGACACTGACCATAGATTCCTGACCGCACAACCTCCCATTGAGCACACCTCGACTACACCTATCCAACATTCCACACTGAATTCATTGACCACAAATCCCTAGGTACGTTCTGAGAGTGAAGTTATCCCCTTTTCATTAATATGAAACAAAATTTTTCGAAATGGAATCTGGAATAAAAATTTAAAATAATATCTTCTTTAATGGTATAAAAAATATGAAATCATAAAAAAATTATCTGTGTGTCTAAATATGTGTATTTAATGAATATATATTTGGGGGTCTAAATATATTGATTTGTGTAACATAAATTATATTGTTTAAAATATTTAGACTATTTAACATTTTATGTTAATTTTTGTATGATACAAGAAATAGATAGAAAATAAATAGAAAATAGGTTAATATGATGTGAAAATTACACATCACACTATGGAACTTCAATGCACAACGAGACACCAGAAAAAATAAGGCTTTCCATGATGAATATTACATTGAAAAATGCCTAAGGGCCGAAATAGAATAATCAATGTGAAATAGATATTTAGGAGGTGGAAACACAAGATTCACATTGTCATAAATATTACATGATGTGAAAGTATTACATGGCATACATCCATGATATATCATGTAGAAAATAAGAGGAGGGAATAATATTTTCCTGACATGGAACAACATTCATTTTGTGAAAGCTTCTAGACACACCAGAATCAATCAAATTTAATGTAGATTTCAACAAATTCTTTTTAAATGTGGACTAAGATTACATTTAATTTTTGGGATGGATTTGTGATTCATTATAGGGAAAATTAATGCCCATTTAAATGATTCTCGATCCACTTGGAGTCATATAAATAGATACAAATGCCTGTACATTCAACATAGAACTGGATACCAAAACATTAATTTAGAATATTATTAAATACTTGATTTATAAATAAATATAGATAAATAGAAACCATTCAATTAAATTAATGTATGATTGATGTTTATATATTGATGTTGAATCCTTTATGATCCAATTTACATTAATCATTTGGTTCCTAGTAATACTATATAAAATGGTGAAACAAAAATGATCAAAAAATAAAAAAATAACATTAATGATGATAATAATGTAATTTAAAAAATGAAATTGAAAAGTTAAAATAAAAGGGAAGGAACTAAAGTTCATGAATCATGGAAAAATAACTGATTGAGAAAAAAACATCTCCATTTCTATCCTCAGATACATCCACAACCTTATTTTGACACCAACATACATCAAATTGAACACCAAATCCTCAAAACACTCAATTACATAAATCATGCCACATTTGGGTAAATAAAGGCCATTTATGGATTCCTATTATCTGAAGAATTCATTAGAGAGTCGGTATGTAAGTTAAAAGAGAGATAAAATAATCATATACAAAATCATATATAAAAACAACACTTTCAATTTAAAAAAAAAATTAAATTAGTCATTTATCCCAATAAAAAGAATGTTTTCTACTGAGAAATCTAGAATAACAAATTTTTTTGTTTCCACCATTTCCCCTATCATAGAATAGTTGTAAACAACTATTATTTTCTCCCTTTCAATAATAATAGACAATGAAATGATATATCCATGTTGGAATATGTGAAATAAATTAAAATCATCACAAGGTTGTAGAAATAGTCTATTATTTTTAGGATCCCAACCCACAAATAGATAAACCATAATATAATCACCGGAGAAACAAATTCATCAAGAGTCTTGAAGAACGAAAAAACATCATGTAGGAACACCTAAAAAGCTTTCAAATATCATATATCTCTGGTAAATACAAAATATATCTCCATATTATAAATTATATCCCATGTAAAATAAATAAATATAATATGAAATATTAATTCTGACATGATATTGATTTAAATACATATATTTTGATATTACATATTAAAGTCTCATAAAAAGGGTTTAATAAAATTAAAATGATTATAATATTTTCCAAATATAAATAATTTACTACCTGTTATTTTTGAAAATTAAATACAATAACCACCATTTTTTTACTTAATCAATTTATCAGAAAGAATAATTTTTTAAAAAAAATTTATAAATTAATAATAATATATATATAAGAAGTTCTTGAAAGTAATTTACAAGACAAAGCTTGTAGAATGTAATAGTAACAATATAAGGTAATGTATGATGGAAACTAGATTTCTAAAAAAATAATTTTTAAATGGATTTACCTTGGAATTCAAGGGAAACAATTGTTTTTTAAAAAATTTAATTAATGTAATTTATTTTACAAAATTATATTTGATTAAAATAATAATTAATATAATGAATGTTTTAATAAATTTGTATGTAAATATAAATATGGATACATAAAAAATGTATCAGATTAAAATATACATTATTTTAATATTGTGGGAAATACTAATATTAAATCTTGGGTATTATTAATGATTGTAGAAATAGTTGAGTCTTCATAGAATGTGTCAATAGTTAGTATATTTTGTTTCATTACCAAATTACATTGGAAAAAACAAAAACATAAGAAATTTTAATCATTAAAAAATATAGTAAAATTTAATGTTATAATAAAAATAATTCAAATATGGCGAAATATAAAACATTTTAAGAAAATAAATGGAATTTCAATAAAATCATTGTAATTTTTTTTGGGAAATTGTTATATTAGTAAGATTAACACCTATATGTGTAAGATATACATTGATATACATTTTTAGATATAGGTTGGCTAATATAGAACCCTTCAGAATAAAATTGAATATTTAAGAGTGTATAATAGAAAAATAATGTTATTATTTATCATGCTTGCTGAAAGAATTTTTAATTAAATATTGAATGGAATATTAAAAAGGATAGATAAAAGATAAGTTATGAATATATTAACTGAATTTTAATATGATTGGAAAAAAATTATTTAAATATAGTTTTGTTAATAAATTTAAAAAATTAATACAATTATATAATAAATGTATTGGTTTATTAAAATAAAAGTGATTTTTAGAAATTTAAAGAGGAAATGAGATAATTTTAAAAACAACCAATTAATATGTTTTCATTTTAAAAGAAAAACTAAAATGATTGTGATGTTAAATAACCTATATTTTTCTTCAATTATTATATGTAAATGTTTGGATTCACATCCATGTTGCGTATTATAGAAATTAAGAATCATGATTTAAGATGTCTATAAAAAACCAAAAAATATCATCTCTTAAATTTATTTCACTCCAAAAAAATAAAAAACACTATTAATAAGATTGTTTTATTTCATGATAAAAATAAAAAATATAAATGTAAAATATAATATCTTTTGGAATTAGTTGATAATACGTACAACACTAGTATGATATCTAACAATGAGAACATATAACATATAATGAAATAAAAAAATTGGAAAATATTTTTCATATAGATGGTGAAAACCAAAGTGAATATCATATTTATTTTTTTTGTATCATATTGAATCCCAAGGTACATGACCATACAATTTTTAATTTATAATAAATAAAAAATCCCGACCACAAAGTTAATGGGTAAAAAAATATTGTGTAAACATTTCCTGTAAACTGTAGAGTGAAAATAGCAGCACAACTATACGCATTTCTAGAATTATTTCACATATTTATATTGAGGAAGATATACTATAACATATTTGATTGTACTAAATTGATAAAAAAAATTAATTGTATTAACATAAAATCAAATATATATTACAATTTAATAATGTATATATAGGATAGATAAGAAATTAGAAACTTATTATCATATGCATAACTTTTTAGAATAATATGAGGATGTTAATAAAAAAATTAACTACATCCTATTAAATGTAAAAATATTTAATGTGATAATATGTAAAAAATACTTTCATGATTATAATTATACAAAAATATTTTTCAATAAACAAAATTATATTTATTGAAAGAACTTATAAAAGGGTCGTATTGATAGAGATTCCAAAAATTAATGTATTAAACATAATATTATAAACCATAACATTAGTAAAAAATAATATTAAACAAGATGATATTAAATATTAAAATTATCAATATATAATGAAAAATGTTTACAATATTTTATATGAAACAAAATAATATTTAATTAAAATGTATTTATTTCTTAAAATATAATAGTAATAAAAATCAATGAGGTAATAAAAAATACAATGTATTTATGCCAAAATGATCGACAAAAAATAATATCATTTGAAATATAATGGATTAAAACAAAATGAAAGAGTTGATTCCCATGATGTCTCATTTTATTATTGTTTTAATGTTTGATATGTTTTTTTACAAAAACATAGTTAAAATCATTTATTAATTTTTTTAAACATGACATAATAATGAATCATAGATTGTACAGTTTAAAAAGTAAATACCATAAAAATTCATAAGGAATTATAAATCAATCATAAGTATTAAATAATTGGATAATATATTAGAATGAGGCCAATGTAATTGAAATTAGTATTCCGATATTTCATCAAAATTATAGTAATGATTTATTGCACATATAATTAATTAAATGAATTGATAAAGGAATAAAATGGAGTGGTTTAAATAAGGATGTACAATAGGTATTACTACTTTATAAGATGTATTGATAATGTCATTTCAGTTAATTTTGAATTTGCATCAAAACCTAGAAACAAAACACTATTAAATAAATACAGAAAATATATTTTAGTTATATTTAAATAATATGATTTATATTATTAGAAATTAATTCTAAATGCATATGTTATTGAAAAAATATCATTTTGATAATAAAAACAATGTATAACAAAGAATCAATTTATAGTAAATAAATATATAATGATAAATTTAGATATATAATATTGTTTCAACATAAATTGAACATATAAAATAGAGAAATTACATAATGTGAACATTTAGAGTTCCAATACATAAAAATTAAATAGTCATTACTATTCATGAAAATTTATTTGGTGAGCATATAGGGAAAAAATTGAAAGAAATTTTTACATGATAATAGATGATGTGATGTTCCAATGATGTTAAAAGTAGTGATATTTTAAATCAATAATTTCTTATGAGATGTCATTCAAATATATATTTTTTCCATTTATATTGCCACTCGAAGGAGGAATTATTTGGTGAATGTATATCAATTCAGTGAGAGAAAAATAATTTACATCATGAATTTTATAGGATTTATTAGAACTATAAAATATTTTTTTTATAAATTGAGTTTTTTGGAATGAACTTTTTAGGATTGAACAAGTCAATTGGTGAATATTCAAAATATATTAACATAAATTGATTTTTATTTGTTTGAATTTATGTATTTATATTGTAGGACCAAGAAGAAGATGGGAGAGGGATTTAATATCTCCATTGAACCAGCTTCATGGGAAAAGGGGGATGAATGTGTGATGTTTTAGGAAATTACAATATGAATGAATAAATGTCTATCATGAATTTATCATCCTAGATTTCCCCTGGTGAAGAACTTATCCATGTATAGACCAAACATACCACTGTGAATCCCAGTAGACTCAAGGTACCACCTTTTGATCATATCTTGCAACATAATTGATTCTCTAAGACCTCATCACGCCACTAACATGGACAAACCACCCTGTACTCATATCACATAGGATTGATCTTCCATTATTCATGATCTATAACCAGACCTGGTTCAAGGCTGGCGTACGAGAAATGAATTCTAAAAATAATATCTAGCATAATATTGAGGACCAAATAGAATAAGAATAGAGGCCATTGTTTATAAAATCCATCCCATCAAGCACATGATAAATATATTAATTATTTAAAGGGATAATAAATGTAAAATATGATTGTAAGTAGATTCATATTGGTGGTTCCCTATTTATTTAATCTCCAAACAAAATATTGTTTAGTTGAGTGAATATATATTTTGACTTGAACTTGTTAGGTACATGTAATATGAGAAGTATGTTGGATATGAAAATATTTATTTATAAATTCTTTACCTACATGAATGTAATGAGGAAGATGAGAAGATTCATAAATATTCCATATAATTCCTACAACATCATAATCGTTTTTGATGAATTACAGGACCTATGTAAATGTAATGAAGGAGTTGTGATGGCTGCATATAGGTAACATGAACTGAGTCATGGCACTATGAAAACATGACATGGTTTTGTGTATGTGTAAATTGATATTTTAAATAATTACATAAATGTTTTTAAATTATCAATATTAAGATAAAAATAGAAATTACTATGCTATGTATATATGAGTTAATATGCAATAGTCGATTGGATTTATTTGTGTAGTCTATCCAAACATGTTTAGGTGGATAATCACACATAATAAATCTATATTTTTTGATACATTCAATCAGTTAGGGATTCATGAAGTCTCTATGGTTTAAGATATATGGTCGATCAATATCTAAGGTTGATCTACTGGGTAATGAACTGAGTTACTGTATTTTTAATATTCTAATTAAATAAAATCAGATGATTCTAGTTATGATGTTTTGAAATGAGAAATAATGTTTGTGATGCTTTTCATGATATAATATGGTATTTGAATACTAGAGGAATCCATGGTCACATGTATTTGATAATGATAAATTGATGTGATTATCAATGGTAGTGAATACCAATTATATCACAATTCCATTGTGATTTTTTATTGTTGGTTTGGTGACTATTTTGAAAATGTTGTCCAGCTCTGAGAAATAGTAATCTAATCTACATCATGGGTTATCCTATAGTACATCATAGATTCATGGAGTGGTTTTTAGGTATTAAATAGATTTATATAAACAATAAGTTAACAAGATAATGGATTCTTTGTTATTCGGATATCTCGTTAGAATAAATTGTTGAGTCTTCATGGCCTTCAATAATAGGTTAATACGAGAAACCTAATTGATCCATATATATTTTTGTTAACTCAAGAAGAAGGAGATATTTTTGATATTCCCTGAATATCAATTTTCCAATAATTTTTTATAATAAATGAGAATAATATTCCTGATATTTTTGTTCATATATATTTTTATAGGTATTAAAAACGATGTTATTGATAATATTGAGAACTAACATACATCGTATGAGAGATTTATGGTATCCTGATACATAACAATATATAAGGAAGAGGAGGTAAAACTAATATCCCTTATTCTATTTTGCACATGATCATTTGTGAATATTGAGAAGAATTGGTCACTTCATATTTTGTAAGAGTTTTGAGAACAATAGAATTGTCATACACAATAAATTGATGATATTGAAGAATAAGTACATGTTAATTCATTTTAATATAGAATGTTTATAAAGGGAAATATATTTAAGAAGTGTAATAGAAAAATCCGAGAGCATAAAATGTATTATCATAAAGAGGATCAATTTTGAAGAAGAATCTCAGGATTGGGGAATCTAACAAGTTTCCATATGCATATGATTTTTATGTATTACTAATCATCAATAAGTTGTAATTAGGGTTTCTAACCTATTGCTCGAGAATTGTAGCGTAGGTGTCTAACAACACGGGTCTAAATGATATGGAAAGGAGTGGGATTTTTTTAACCTTGTAAATAACATGTGTTTTTATCTCTCTTACTATAACTACAAATGATTTGTGGTTTTGATATATTATTGATACCAGGAAGAATATAAATAGGTTCAAAATCATGAATTTATTATTATAATAATTCACAATATTATTCCACTGATTCACCCCCCAGTTATTCCCTGACCATGGTAAATTCATAAAATATTAATAAAATTACAATTTTATTGTAATAATAATTGTGAAAATGAAAATCTTGGGTTCATGGGTTATAGATTATGATGGTATAAAAGTTTCTGTTGAAATTTTTTTTCAGACACCTCAGTAATTACCACAATAGAGGCAGGCCAATCACATAATAAATATTGAAGAAGTGGTGGATCTAGTAATCATTTAACCTTATAAAAATAATTATTTGAGGAAAAATGTGATTCAAAAACATGTTTATGTTCATTTAAGATATTTTTTCATCCCAACCAACACTTACATTAGCCTAATAATTTGAGTAAAGAATATATTTAGATGGTGGAAAATGTACATAGATTATCAAGAATTAGTTAGTCTAGTTGTTCAAGATAAATAACCAATTCATGTAATGGAAGAGATAATGGATGAGTTTCACGGAGAAAAATACTTCATAATTGTTTGTTTGAAATATGATTTTCACCAGGTATAGATGAAAGATTACAAATATTTCACGACTATGTTCAAAAAATATTAGTTGGATTACTAATACCCTTTTATTCTAATATTCCTTATGAATGAACCTATAGATTTTGAAGTGACAATGTATGTAGTATTTTGTTATTTTAAAAGGAAGAGTGTTTTTGTGTTCTTCAATAATATACCAATATATAGATAAGTGCATAATGAAATATTATATAATGTGTATTAATTTGTACAAATGATGAGATGTAGTGTATTTTTTGCAAAGAAAAAGAAGTGTTATTTCAGAAGGAGGTGTACAGAGTATTTAGTGAATATATTTTTAGGTGAAGTAGTTATTATGGATCATAAAAAGCAATAGGTAGTTAAATTGTGGCATGATCCAAATAATGTGAATGAGGTGAGAGGATTTTATGGATAATTGGATTCTTTAATTTTTTTATGGATTATGGAATGATTGAAGGACCCCTCCCAATATTGACTAAGAAGGATGGGTTTAAAAACACAAAAAGCTCATGAATAATATGAGCACTAAATCGAAACATGAATAATCCTCCATTTTTAATGATGTTATATTTTTTCAAGTGATTTTTAGTAAATCTGGATTCTTCTAGTTCAGCTGTTGGAGTTGTGTTAACATATGAAGTGTGACCTCTTTCTTGTTTTGGTAAGGTGTTAACTGAATTTTTAAGAAAAATTTGTATATAAATGTAATATTAGGGATTTAGTTCTTGTAATATATCATTGGAAACAATATTTTACTAGAAGGTAGATTCAATTATGCACAGATCATTGTATAGTAATCCATTTTCTTAGTTAACGTGTAGTTTAATTTGATCATCATGGCTATCATACTAAATTACATGGATGTGATTTTATTGTTATTTACAATATTAGGATATAAAATTATGTTGATGATGTTATATTGAGTGTTATTTTTGGAGGAGATTATATATACATAAAAATTTAAAGAACCCAATTGTATGGATCTTGATGTGTTGAATGAATTGGTAATGAAAGAGATTAGACTAAAAAAATTATAGATATGTTTCAATGAGATTATGAAAAATATCTGAGTTGTTATTTTTGAAATGTATTGATGTTTATAATAATGTATTCGTATTAGTATTAGGATTATATTTAATTATAACGATTTTACAACATTTTTTTGTCTAGATTAACATAACCCATATAAGACATTGGTACAACTACTGGTGGCCGATTCTATACACTAGGCTGCAAATCTGACTAAGCAATGTAGCAGTGATGATTGATTGTAGCATAGTGGATTATCGATACTGATAAGGCATTGAGATAGTTAAATATTGTCTAATATGAAATTATAATGTGTGTTACATTAGTGATGTTCATATTGTTGATACACAGACTACTTTCCACGGGATACTGTAACACAATAGATATACTCATAAATTAGTGGAACTATTGCACTGTTTTTATTTGAGGTCATATTAAAATAGGTTATATTACTAGAATATACCATTTAATTTCTTATCGGGATTTTATTAATGTTATTTTTTCTCTCTATGGGAGAAAGGATTAACTCAAAAACCAAGTATTTTATTGTTTCCCATGTTCTTATTATTATTCTTCATTATATATATTTTTACACTTTTACTCTCATTTTCAATATCATTCATCAATGAATACCTATAGTATTTATAGTAACAACTATCAAAGGATGAGATTGTCATTTAAGGTTTGATTTATAAAATATTAAAATTGATATAAAATAAGGGAAGGTGAAGATAAATAACATTGAAAAAACTGTCTTTAGTTAGGAAAGGGTTCTGATAAAAAGATATCATTATCATACAAACATTAACATCCTACTTCTAGGATAAAATATAATTGATATGAAGAATATGGAGTGGGAGATACTGGAACATCAATTTATAGGTGCTTTTTCACTTATGTTATCCAAAAAATAGTGTTTAGTGTCAAATAAGAAAATAAGATCATTGCACCTTGAACCATTTACTGACCGAAACAGTACCATAGGATGACTTCCACATGCCATTAGTCATGCCTCCCCACATGATAATGGATAATAACAATAATAGAGTGTGTAAAGTGGTGATTGTGAGGAATCTATAAGTTCTTGTGGTGAAAATAGCAATGTTTCATAAAAATATATTGGTATCCATAATGTAAGAATTATTAACTTTACTAGTAACCCTTCCATTTCATAAGTAGAAAAGATAGTATTAATAAAAAAAATAAACTCAAACATACAACTTTCCTTATGAATCATCAAAAAATTATCATTTTCACAAACATGAATCCCGGATAGGTCATACAGGATAATAAAAAAATGAGGGTATCCCATGAATGTCTTCAATATGTATATATAATATAATTATGACACATAATGAAAAAATAGAAAAATATAGCTATGGAAAGACCCAATGGTCCCTTTCCATCTATATCATTCTAATTCGACAACAATGATCCAAATCATAAGCGTAATCATTTACCTGAATACAATGTCATAATGTCTACAAACATCCTGAGGGTATCATGTAGGGTGTGAGACAAAATCTCATCATAACACCACCAAAGTGTTCCTATACTACATGTATGATTTTAAATGTGTAATAACATATTAAAAAATCATTACCTGTGAATCAAATATTTTAATCTACTTCCCTAACGCATAACATCCACAATGAAAAAATTTCTAACATTTTCCAATGCCTATATAACTAATGCGGTGAGGATTCATAGACTATGAACAAGGTATCCCCAGATGAGAATTATTATAAGTTATCCCCTAGGTTCCGCATCGAAAAGTATCCATTAGAAACACCTTCCAATCGACACCTCTTGAACAATGAATATATGTTATCCTAAAGGCGTTCCCTAATCAAGTACCTGGTCTCTTAGACCTCATCTCCAAATAACCCATTAGATATAGCTCAACATCCTGGGTAATAGTGTTACCTATACTCTAAATATTAACATTTTTGGATCAACTGTAATGATCCCAAGGAATTACAATGTCTGTCCTCCCAAATAAAACTCATCCTATGATCTTTACTATAAGGTGAGCCTCAACACATAGTTGATTGTTTCCACTACATAAACCCATGGATCCCCACCATAAATGAGGATTTCAATATAAGGAATATATAAACATCACTACATGATTTATCTAATGGAGTTTTCTACCCACATTAATGGTAAATAAAACCTCTAGATTTGAGTAATTTCTATGTCCAATTGACACCAAACAGTGAAATACATAACAGAATTGAGTGGAAGTTACCATATAAATCCCCAATCCAAATCCTATATAACTTCATTACCCTACTACCATGTTACTCTATATGGTGTTCATCCCCATTTAATATCAAATGTTCCATTTATGTAGCCAGATAACCATGTCACCTCAATCTTACAACCATGTTACCCATCTTCTGATTATCATTACTCATAAATTTCATTCCTCACCCATCCTATAGATTACATAACCATATAACAGATGAAAAAGATTCCATATCAATCATAGATGTGATCCCAACATGTTCACATTGTACATTCATATTCATATGAATAAAATAATACAATTCATTTTAATAAAATTAAGGCACCTGGCCTAACCTAACAAAGTGGTCTACGACCACTAAACTGACATTTCTCGAATAAACATGGGGAAAAAATACCCATGACTACCCAAAATATCATTAAATTTATTTAACAACAAAAATTAAATTTATTTGGGTCTATCTCAGGTAACCCACACAATACCTATAGTGAGAACCCATGAAATAAGATCAAAAATAGAGAGAAATATAACAACCACCTACGTTGTGTGGGTATATGGACACTCATATTATATTAGCATCTAAATTTTTTTTGATGAAATAAAATTTCATATGAACTCCCAAAAATAGGGTAAAATGGATTTCATGAATTTATCACACCGTATTGCAAGAACAATCTATAATAGAATGAAGAGGATTGAATCTATTACCAACGCGATTGAATGAGAACACCAACCAGAAAAATTATGATATGATAAAAAGATCATCTCAAAACCTAGAGGGTGAATAAAATTGAACTCCCCTCAATTTTATGCAGGTGTAGAAGATGTAAAAATGAGGATAAAAGATGAAATATAGGTAATGTAAGAATGAAATTTTCCCATGTATAATGGGCTACATGTTTTGGATAACTTTTAACATACCATGTGACACCATCAACTGAAGAATAGTTCCATCATAGTTCATGTGGATGTTTTTCCATACCATGAAAAAATAGGGATTGAGACCTATGTCAAAAATTTTAGAGGTAATCACATGTTTTTTCACCATAACATACACGTTTTGGTGAACCATGCATAAATCTCATGGAGGGATTCAAGGTTTCACCTCGAAGTCTACGTCGTTTTTTCAAACAATAGTACCCATTCTGTGAAATCTAGAATTTTGGGTGTTCCAACTTTGACACACCCAAATTTTTACCAAAACCCATATTCACACCCCATCATTCTAATCCTATTCAATAACAAGGACTTGGATAAAAGCACTCACATATTTATGTTATGATAATCAATAAAAGAGTTTCATTACCCACAAAACACTATTAATTCAAAAATTATTTGGTCTACACAACATACTCAAAAAAATCAAAATGGTTCAGGATTGCAACCCACTCCAAAATACCAAAATATTATAAATTTGTATAGGTTGATAAAATAGAGTTTTATTATTTTAAAGAATCCTTATATATCAAAAAATGAATACCTCAAATATGATGATGATTTAATAGAATATTGTTCCAAATCACATCAATGAATTCAACACAATCACAAGACATTTGTCATCAGTGGAAATTAATCTAGCCGATGATGTTTGTGATATTTTTTGAATATATTAATTAAATTTCTTTTATAAATCTACTATAACCATAATTATTAGTTATTCTAGGAATAGAATTTTGGTTCTGAAAGATATGTAATAAATGATCATGGATGAGGAAATTCATTTTAGAATAATTGTGAAGATTCTATAGTTCTACTCTGAATATGGAAGGAATAGGTAGATATGTGAAATGAGATGATCATATAAGATGATCAAAATCAAAAGTAAAGAGTTGAGAGAATTCAAAAGGGACTTTTTTTCAAAGATGGATTTGTGTGATGAAAGGATATGTCATGAATATGTGAAGATAATAATGGAAGGTACCTGAAACCAATAAAATAAACTGAAAACCGAAGGAACTGATGATGTGTTAATGATGAACATGGATATTACTACAGATTCATTTAGTTTATATTCAATTTAACCATTTTTTTTCCACATTTGAAAAGGGGTTAACAAAAAATTATGTTTATGGAAATTTTGGAATTGTGTATTTCATTGGTGATAAACCATTAAAAATTAAGGGGAAGGGAGATGCGTTGATTAAAATAAATAGTGTGATATTTCTAGTTTTTTAGAAATATAAGTTATATCCCCATACTGAGAAGAAATATTATTTTTATTGGTCATTATGATTATTAATGGTTTATTAACACATTCACTAGTGGTGCATGAAAATTTACTATGTGATATGGGTTAAAGAGTTTGAATTTTTTGTCTATTACTCTTTGATATTTTCCCATTAATTAAATATATAAAGGGTAAGTTTATGATCTATTTGATATTTTGAGTTATGAAATTAACTGTTAAATAGATTAAAATAGTGATTTATATTGATATATTCATTATCATAGTTAAATTGTGAAGCCATGCATAAACTAAAATTGATATTCACACTCTCAATTTATAATTTTTTGACTATAAAACTACAATTGTTAAATGGATTTATTTTATTTTGATTTATATTATATTATTTAATTTTTGAATTAACTCCATAAATTGACATTGGAATATATATTTTAATTGGGTTATTTTTTTGGGAAATGAAAAATATGATCTGAGTGTGATAATTTAATGATTTAAATCTGATGTTTTATTTTATTATTTTATGAATTGGAGTTAATATGTTTAAATGGAGAAGTTATGATTTGAAATTGTTTTATAATTTTTAAATTTAATTACAAAAATTCATGTGCTAATAATGTAATGTGTGATATGTTGATCACTCAAATATTAGTAAATTCAAGGATTGACCATGAAATATCTTCTAGTGGTTGATCCATAAACCAAAAAATGGTTATGGGATGGATCTTCCATATCAAATATTCAAGTAGCTTCAAGTGTATGAGTTCCCACAAATAATTTTTTTTCAATTCCAATAGGCCATCACACCCATGATGAATTTATGTGAGAGTAATGTTCGAAAAAGGCATACGTCTACTACATGGAAAAAAATATTGACCACCCATGAAATTCTATCAACTACAACAACATTTTTGGTAGGGCACTGACATGATTCCAAAAAAAGTCTTTTCCTTTTAGGTGGAATATACCAATGATAAATGAAAAATAGATTAAAAATTCTTGGAGTTTTTGTACACACACTAAACAAGAAACCACACATATTCTCCTAGTCGATCATCTTGATTTAATATGAAACCCTCTTGTGAAAAAGAATATTTGAAAAATGAAGATCACGAGGAAGATGAAACTAAACTAATAATCTTCACTGACATTTTCTATGATGAAGATAAATGAAACCCTATGTTAATATCTTTTAATAGGAAAACCATAAACCTAGAATGAATAAGGCTCACGCCCAGATCTAGAAGGAAAATCATGATCCCATAGCACATAAATATACGAACAATAGTGAAACACTCAATTATCGATGATCAATGAAGGCAATGAATTATTCAGTTCACTAACTGATTTATTGGAGATTAAAAGAACTCGTGAAAAAAATGAACTCCCATGAACATGATCCATAGAATAATGAAGATCACCAAAATTAACCAAATCCACATGATGAATATAAAACATTCCATCTAATGATTAGGAGATGAAAATAGACTACAAATACTAATCTCACGGGTGAATATTCATTGAATCCAACAAGTATATGTTACTTTTTCGATAGATTTCTACTCAAAAAATTTATGATGATGTGTGCCTTTCCACCAAAGAGTTTCAATGAACCATCATGAGATGACAAGAACCAGATCTAGGGGAACCAATGCATGAGAAAACATAATTTTCATAGAAGAAGATGTCACGTCGCCACTCACCTAGGTATCCAGAACACTAAGCTTATCATGAGGAAGTGAAACCTCCTAATGAAGATGAAAAATCATTATCAGTGACTACTAATTTCAAATTTATACAAATTTAAAATAAATAATTTAATTGTTATATTTTTATTTTACATGTGATAGTCCATAGACTACAAGACCAGGGTTTCTCCCTGACATGTCGGTTGGACGATCATAGATTCTTCAAAAAATACTTGAATGATGAAAATCAACACTATCACATATATGATTTATTTATCATAGACTATGATCCTACCCAGAATAGAAAGTTCCCTTTATTGATAAAAAAACACATACACCAGTCTAAATATAGATTCATTACATTGATCCATCCTCAGAACGGAAAGGAGATAATTTAGAACATGATCATCTCAATGAATAACAGTGCCATTCACACCCTTGTTCGTGAGACCATCAGCCACCACATTTTCTTCACTATAATCATGTGTAACAATGTTCTGATTTGAGTAGGGAAGATCCAAGCATCTTGACCATTTATTGGTCAGCTTCCAAGAGAGATGGAGATCACCTGTCCTAATATCTATCACCACTTGAGTAGAGTCACATTCAACCCACTGCTTGACCCAGCCCCTTCTACCAGCCTGCTCAACCGCTTCAATGACACATCACATATATGCTTCAAGAGAAGTGGCAAACCCACACGAACCATAAATACAACAAAAAACACACCCAGTATAATCCTGAAAAACCTCCCCAAACCAGAGATACCCGGATTACCTCACGAGTCTCCATAATTGTTGATCATAATCCAGACGTGGAAGGGAGGTTACAAAAGAACGTAAATCATGCCATGAGGAGAAGGAATTTTTCCCTGGACTTCCAGTCTCTTCAGAATAGAATGATCATGGCATGAATTGTCACAGATACAAGTTCTCAGTAGAACTGTCTCACGAGTAGCAGTGAGAAGCCCAGAAATCGTAGCGCCACTCCTGAATTTCTGCTTCTCATGGATTGCCTTGTTTCTGGATAGCCATAAAACAATTTGAAATTATTCCACATCAGTTAAAAATAGGTACCTGAGTTGCGGAGAGAGCTTGATCGAAGGCCATGTTTTCATGAAGTCCACAATTGAACGTCCCCGCGGTAGTGAAACTTCAAATATACTAGAGATTACCTACCACATTTCTGCGGCAACCACACAGGTGAGAAAGAGGTGGTTTAAGTACTCTCTGGGTTCATTACATAAAGGAAATCTGGAACAGAGAGATATACCATAGCTTTGATGAAATTCATCAAGGGGAAGCTTCATGTGTGCTAATATCCAAGAAAAAGTGGCACGCGAGGGTTTCAGAAATCCATTATTCAGCTTACCCATCCAATGGGAACTTGATTCATTACCAACATTATGTTTGTAGAAGTCCATTGAGGAAAGGATGCCATTTGGTCCGACTCCCTAGCCCATAAATCCCCCCTGGAGGAGATGAAATACTTCCCAACAATGGATGTAATGTGGTTCATGATACCTTCTATGCAACTCAATTGATCCCTGATTGACAGGTCCAAATTCAGATTAGAGTTACTGTTAATGACCAAATCTTCCAGGTGTCTTCTAGTCCAATTTAATTTCCATAAAGTAAGATAAGAGTCCTTTGAAACAATCCATCGGGTGTCAGCATCAATTCTGGAAAAAATGTTCTTAAAAGCAGGGCATACCAATGAATTGAGGTAGTTGGTCTGGCCATATTTTAACTTGTGAATAAATGAATAGTGGAAATCAATCATGAAGGAATAGTGTCAATCAGTCATGAAGGAAGAACTATTTAATATCACAATTTGGAGTGATATAATGTAAAAATTTAGGATTGAATATTATGTTCTTCATGGTTAAATGTTCCCAAAAACTCCATATATCTGAAATTACTATGTAGAAAATTTTATATACATGATTATTAATATATTTCATTAAAAATAATGACTGAAATCTCCTCATCTGTTTGAATTCCCACATATATGAATGACCCCCATTCCATGATCCAATATAAGAGAATCTCATGGTGCCGTAGAAATTTAGAAAAATGGGAATCTCATTTCCCATTTTGTATATAATATTCAAATTCAACTTGATTCCCAGTAATTTTGTTTGAATGAATTAGGGAAGATAAATATCAATGAGATCCCAATATATGAGATGGAAATATATGGTTAAGATCATGAACGTTGCGTTGTATGGAATTATGGTGGGGTGTTTCATATCATCGAAGTAGTTCAAATATTCTCAATGAGACTTTATCCTGAGCTAGTAACGACTGTCTCATGGTCAACCACATGGAATTCATAACCTTTGAAGATTTTTAGGTGATAATTTTCTATTTTTATTATTTTAATAAAAGTAGATGGTATCCATTTGTTTTGTGGACTTCAAAATTCAAGATATTCTCACTTATTCTTGGAGTCTTTTTAATCACTAGCTCCAAGTGATTCTCTATATGGAATTTTTGGTTTATTTTTAGTAATAAACCCAATGATGGAACATTGGGGGAATACTTTTTGAATCAAGGAGAACAAACCCACTGCAATTACAAATTATTTTTTTTAAAAAAAATCTTTCCAGATTAAATATCTGTATTTGTTTCGATGTGTGGATTTTAGTAGATTCTTATATGATTTCTAATTTAAATATTTCTTAAATTTTTATTGTTTTCACACAAAATCTTCTTAGTAACTGATTCATTTCTTATGATTGTTAATTGTGGGATTTCCCATGAATTATTATTGGTATCCAGTCAGTAGGTCATGAGAAGATATTGAATACAATTAATATTTTATTTTTCTATTACAAACCGATATTCCCAAGAAATTATTATCAACTATATTTACTTTGACTACATAATGTCGAAAAAGTGAAATAAAAGAATTATTAATAGGGAAGTGGTGAAAGAAATATAAGGTTATACCACTATGTTATAAAAATTGAATTTTAAACCAATCAACTATATCACATGTTTCCCAATTTCAATCCCATTAAATAATATTTTGATATATCTACAACATTTTAATCTTAAGAGTGAACTTGAATCCCACATTATTAATTTTTCATAGTTTCAAAAATCATTTGGTTGAATTACCCATGATAGATATTCATTGAAATTTGAATGGTTTTTGTGGAACTCCATTTTTTTAATTTAATATTGTTTTAAAAATATTGTTTCAAATGACAAAATACAATATTTCTTATATCTGTTTTTTAATATTGATGTTGATAGAACAATTATTTATAAACATATAACTCTAAAAACACTAAACAAGTGGATAAATATATTTTCATCATTCTGGAGGCTAAACATCCTTACACTACTTATTTTCCCACAAGAGTTTCATTAAGAATTGAAAAATGGAAATTTATCTTGCTTATGAAAACATGATTTTACGAAAATGTATGCACCAAATATCAAAATCAATAACCAACAATTATAATTGAATGAACATTGGTATTGTGTACTCAAAAATGAACTGAATGGTATTCTTTGTAAATTTAATTGATTGTCTAGTGAGGACCCCAACAATATTTTGAGGGAATTTGAAGGAGTGTCTAATGGATTTATAATAAGACAGATATTCAAGAATCAAATATGATGTAAGGATTTAACCTTCTATATTAGAGGATAAACCAAAGAGTCGATATATAATTAACAACATGGAAAGATAACTCACATTATGAATTTTAGAAGACAATGCTATATAATTTATTCCATGATTACTGGATTAATAAAATATTAAATGATATCTATCAAATCAAACAGCTAATAGGAAAAACATTCAAGGAGTTTTGGGTATGGTTTAAGAAAATATCTTCATCTTCCAACACAATCACTTTGATTAAATAATTTATTGGAATTATTTTACCATGGATTTATGAAAATTAACTAAGACCTACTATATGAAAATTCCGGTAGATCACTAATGTATAATTCACCTATTGAGATTAGTGAACTAGTTGATAGAATCTCTCACAATTCCCAAAAATTTGGTAAGAGAACTAAAAAAAGAGTTGTAGACGATGTAAAAAGTTTCAAATAAATGTTAATAGAATATAAAATTAATTACATAACAACTATTTTCATATATATTGATACAAAAAATGTGCAAGATTCATCACCCCACACCCCATCATGTATGTTTGATATACATTTATCATTATCATTTCACCAATGGATTCCCTCACGATCAGTGTTTTTAAGGATTAAATTCAATATTAAAGATTAAATTACAGAATCAACCAAGTTGAAGACAAGGATTTAGATAATTCCACACCAATAAATATTTAGATGGTATCCAACATCTAAAAAGGACACCGTTCAAACAACCATCCCAATAGCCCTTCTAACCCCCTCCATTCCAAACAGAATGTTTCCTACCATCTACACGATACTAGAAATTAAAAGATCAAGATCCTTCTATGAGGGAATACAATATATATAAAATAGAGTCTAAATATTTTAAATAGTCTACTCTCGCCACTCTTGGATCTTAGTTGATGGGATTGAATGGACATTCTGAGAAGCTCATGACCACACTCAATAATCTAGTAAATCAATGATTGGGTAAGATTATTTCTCAACCTATTACTAATCCCAAAATGAAATTTTCAGTATTTCATATAAAGGAGTGGGAATGAGATTTAAATAAATTAACATCTATAGAGACCAAGGATAGATGTTAACAACAACAAGTACATGATAAATAATCCTATGAAAAATAACCTAGTATGGAATCTAGGAATGAACCACAAAAGAAATACAATGCGAAAGGAATACTAGAAGATCCACAATAACTCCAACCTCTATTCCTATAACGATCCAATAACCCAAGAATACCAATGAATATTCACTACAATAATCCATCATAGTGGAATTAAAAACATTAGTGATTTTTGTCCCACTCTTGGAACTCATATTCTATGTTCTATGTTTTGAAAAAATCATTAAATAAATGTGAAATAAGTGAAAAATTTTGTGATTAAATGAAGAGGTAATATTATATAAGAAATATATTCCCATTAATAACTCAAATTCCCCATAAACTCCAAGATATGGTTATATTTTAATCCCCTTAATGATTGGAGATCTTTATTTTTCAAAATAATTTCATTATTTAGGAGACTCAATAAATGTACCACATTTTTCCATTAATTATTCTTTATTGATATGATAAATAAAAACCACCTGATTGGTATGGAAACTCTCAAATCGATCCACTTAAAAAGAAGTAGGTTTTCTAGAAGATGTCTTCTTATGTTTACAAGGATACCAAATCCCATCCATTATACACATTCTCAACCATAAATAAGGACATGGTAAAGACAAATCTCTCATAATTATCGATATACCATTACTTAAGACTACAAAAAACATAACAAATGTCAATTATGGAACCCTTTTCATGGGTTTTGGTGTGGATATAATTAATTTCAACTTCAATGAGTCAATGCATCACCCATAGGAAGTTAAATATATTTCAATTTAAAATTTTTGAAGTACCCTACACTTTTAGTAAAGAAATTAATATGTTTGATGATATAATCCGGAATGTGGATTATTTTAAAAAACAAAAACTAATTTATAATTCTTTTTTTAAAAATGAACTCAATACAGAGATGGTTTTGAGTGTTGAAAAATTTGATGATATTGAAGAACATAATTTATTATGTTACTCAATTATGATACTAATATTTCTATCTTACAATTGGTTGTTTCCAATATACAAAACTCTGAACTAAGACCATAATTAGAAAAACCCACTAAAATTGACCTTATGTTTCCACCATATAAAATAAAATATTCATTTTAAAATGGAAATGAGAAACATCAAGTAATAGCTTTAAATAATTTAAAACACATCCCAGAACACAAATGGATAAACATTTTGAAACATAACCCATGGGACATAGGCTAGAAATTAGTGTAATTCAAAAGAATTATCCCTACCACTTGCATGTATCGTATTTTTCTAGGCGATGAATCCAAAAAAGTGAGATATTCCCAATGGAGGATCAACTAACAGTAGTTGATGTAGTAAAATAATTATAGAGATAATTATAGGAGGACAAAAAATCTAACACATTATAAAATCCCAATAAGTGAGTATCTCCCGAATAATTCTAAAGAAAACAAGACACACAATGTTGAAAAATGAAAATAATGAATTAGTACATACAATAATTTATAATAGATTTATATTCTATATAAATTATAGGATATTGAAACATGTGAAGTGAAAATTAAATTTTCCCATACCCTTTTTGGACCACTTACAAGAACAACATTCTAGGAAGGGTCATTATTTATTCAATGATGGGTTTTTATGGGTACCTTTTAGATACAATAGCTTTGGAGGACCATAATCAGACCACCAATACCTTTCAATTCAGTATGTTTTCCTTTTAAATGTTGCCTATCAGTATTTTCAATATGCTAGGTACCTTTTAGAATTTCATATTAATTGTCTTCTCAGACTAGATTGAGAGTTACATATTAGTACTCCTTGATGAATTGATTACCTATGGAATTTGTTTTCAATGTTTTATAAAAATTTCCAATATAGTTTCAAACATATTTATTGTGAAAATTTTATATTAAAATTTAAAAAAAATATATTTTATGATGGAAAATAGAAATGTTTCAGAACAATTAATGTATAAATATTAAAATTATGTAGATAATGATAATTTTTTTGTTAGTTTCATTCTACACTACCCTACAACTTTAAGACACATTATATCATTTAAAGTATATGTAATATTTAATAAATTGATTATTAGGTTCATATAAATATTTATTTTCCCCATACTAACTTCCTTATGAAGAAAATTTATTTTTTTAGGATTCATATTGGATATAGATTGACTGATTGAAATAATGATTTACCAGTTCCCATATTATCTATCCATAGAACTAGAGTTTCCCCTTTTAAATAATGAGTGATGATACTAACAGATCTATAGGGGTTGTAATTCCAGAAATATTGATATGATTCTACAACTAATAGCCTATACATCATAAACATTATACACTACCCAAACTAAAGACACAACAGAAGAGGATTACATTTGACTATTGATATAAATTTTGAATTGTTTCATTCTTATTTTCAAGGGATTAATGTTACTATTTAATTTGATCATGATTTATTGATATATTAAATTAAGAAACTGGAAGATTAGTGGGAATGATATTTCAATAATAAGAGTTTAACCAAAATAATGAAGACAATAAGGGATGTAAATATACAGTGGAAAACCACAGGATCTAGATACCTCACACTATCATGGTACAACCAATCCCATAGACCAATATATATGATTCCTTCCCAAGTGAAAAAAATAAAACCTCACTCAATTTTACATGTATATTGACATAGTAAATTTATTAGTCACATAAATGTTATACTCCTTTTAAAAAAATAAAACTCCTAAATTAAAATTTGAATCAAACTATTATGAATCAGAGGATCCTTATTTATTGAAAAATTATAATGAACAACTCATTAAAAGGTGAATCCTTTAATTGGAAAAGATCATTTTTCTTTATTTTTACCATAAACAATTATGTGGAGACCATTTTGGATCTCAATGAATTGATATAATTTTCTTTATATTAGATTGTTTTGGCCAATAATATTCAAATATAAATATTAATTTTTTAATAAAATGTCCCAAATTATTGATTACTGGTGTAATTCCTAAAAGAAATTACCCATAATCATTTGATTTCATTGGTATAATTGATATATGGTAAATTGAATTCATGGGCCCATTTCAGATGTAGTTTAGATTTTACTACATTTTTTAGAGATAAACAATTTTTCTAAGTGGATTAAATGAAAATCTATCTAATTTTATTATAAAATTTCATTTATTATGCATCTAAAATAAAATTAACTGTTTTTTAATACAATGATTTATAATCAGGGAACATGGAACCCACATATGAAATAATAACTTCGAGGAACTCAAGATGAAATATGGTGTTCACCACAAATATTTCACTACCTGATAACCATAGAAAAATATAATGTATGAGGTGTTCAACATAGAAGTCAATTTTTTGGAATAAATTTTTAATCTTAATTACAACCACTAATGTACAAATCTTGATGATTACCTGTTGTCATACAGAACTACCTACAAAACCCTATTATGTTTGTTTACCTACATAATTTTTCATAATGAAAATTTTCACTTGCCTGCTGAGATGTAATAAAAATCCTTTTGGTTTGTTAAAAAAATGAACCAACAGTTTGTAAAGGATGGAGTGTATAGAATGCTGCAAAATAATATAGATTAAGGAGATAACAAGGGAAACTTATGAAAAATAGCTACTTTATAACGAGAAAACTAAATATTTGAATGATAAATTGATCAAAAAATATATAATATCAAGCTAGAGACAATGTTTTGATATTTTCTTCAAGTTTGAATATCATCCCTCCTAAAAATCATTCCATGTGTATTATTCCATACACTGTAAATAATACATTTATTTTTTGAACTATTGATATTCAAAGAGATGGTAAAATGAATTCATTTGAGGTAAATAGACAAAAATAAATGAAGTGATATGAGAATTGCTAGAAAGATCCTAGAGATGAGTCAAGAATCCTCATTGATGTTATTAAATAAATAACTTTTTTGTGGTCTCTTACCATATAATGTTCTATTTTCATATGTTATATTGAATTAATTTTTAAATAAATTCATGTTATGATTTAGTTAGATGTGTATCTAAAAAAATTGTGTGAGAGAGCGGAGAATTATTTTTCAGATGTAAATACAATTATATATATATTATATTTAAAAGAGACAACCAAAAAAACAAAATTATTTTTATGAATATATACATAGTTTATTTTGGTTTTTTAATATATTTAGAGTCTAAATAAATCAATCAAAATATGATTTTTATTGTTTTGAAACTATATGAATGTTTTCTAGTTCTTGAGCATCTAGTCATTCTTCTAGATGAACTGGATAACTCACTACATTTTTTTATCTCAAATTTATTTGTGACGAAATTAGTAACACTATTGAATAAAAAAGATAAAATGATATCTCAAATGTAATTTTTTTCTTAGGATATGCTTTAAAAACATTTTCAGGATTTCTGACTGGAAATTGAAATCTAAATCCCAACTAACTATAACAATATTTCTTGACGTGAGATGTTTTTTATCAAAATGTACATTATTATTATGATACCCTTACATCATGAAAGAATATTGGGAATTTTTTATAATCCAACAATTTTATTTATACTCTCATTTATTTTTAATTCATGAGATACATTCAATATGAATGTGGAAATTGATTTACAATCACCTCATTTTTATCTTCATTCCTAAAATGAACATTAATCATAGTTAATCGCTTAGATAATTATTAATGGACTTATAGGTTTAAACAAAACTAATATGTTGAGTTATCATTTACCTATTATAACTCTAGAATATAATTTTATGATTAATTACAGTATAATTACTACTGAAATGGGATTAAATGTGTATTTTATCTAGGACTCATTGAATTCTATGGGGTTTGTGAGAGGTGTGAGTAAACATATTGGGTTATCTATGATAGGAAAAAAATCATGGGTCACATTAATTCACTATAATATATTTTCTGCAGCATCCATGTCTCCTAAAAATGTGTATTAAAAATAATAAATGGTGATGATTTTGAAGCATTCATTGTGCTCATATGATTGATTCATGGGGATAAAAAAAGAAATTGGCATGATCACTATTTATTATTCTTTATAGTGAACTCTCATTTCACCTAAAAAATAATAACAGAGATATATATATTGAATATATAAAAATTCGAAAAAATATAGGAGGTTTGGATGATACTATTTTTGGATTCATTATATGACTCAAAAATACAAAAAACAAATATTAATTTAGGAATTATGTGACACATATTGTGTAGATGGGATTTTATGAGGGATTCATAAATGATTTAATTGATAAATAATACATTTTATTTAATTAGTAAAATATTCCTTTATTTTACAATATTTTTTATCATTTCTACAGTAATATAAAATCCAATTAACAGAGTTTTTATGCACCTAATGATTAATTTTATTTTTTAAGGATTCACTATGTATAGAGATGATAATTTTCCTAGGATTATAGTAAATAATCACTTCCCATGTTTGAGCTTACATCAACATAAATATTTTCTCATGGGAGAATATTGGAAATATACAACATGTGGGGTAGTACATGAAATTATTATAGAGATGATTTTGAATGTTAGGTTTTATGTAAATTGATTAATTTATTTCCATTGAAATTAATCACATGTATGTTTCATGTTAGGTTTTATGTAAATAGAAGAATTTATTTCCATTGAAATTAAACACATGTATGTGTCGTGATGTAATATTTGGAAAGAACCAAAAATTGATTTTCTCTCTCTTTTATAACAGGTTTTGATTTTTTAGTGAGAATATCAAATCATTTTATTTATTTCCTCTTATTTGAATTGATCCAACATTGAAAATATATTTTTAATTGTGAAAATATGTTAATAATAGAATAAATTTTATTCTAGGAAAAAAGTTATAGGATTTAAATAGATCAAGTTTGAGTGAGTTATAAGAGCTAAAACTTTTGTACTTTTTTCTATTATTCTTTGAAATTAGCCCATTTAGTTAAATATAAATCGGCTATATTTGTGATCTTTGTGATATTTTTAGTTTTGAAATTAATTGTTAAATGGATTAAAATGATTATTTTTATTTATATATTAAACATTGGAATTGTTTTTTGAATCCATTCATAAATTTAAATTGATTTTTGATCAGTGAAATTATAACTACTTTATTATAGAACAAAATTTATTTAATATTAATAATTTCAATTTAATATTAATTGATTTATTATTTTCTAAATTAACGCTATATACTAATTTTGAAATTATAATTTTAATTCATTTATGTTCCATGAGAACTGATAAAATTGAGTATAGTGTGAACATTTTATGATCATAATGTGATGTTTTAATTTATTTCTTTTATGAATTTGAAATTACTTATTTAAAGGGTGAAATTTTGATTTTAATTTTTTTTTATCATTTCTGAATTTAATTAAAAAAAATAATGTGGTGATAAAATGTGTGTGTTTTGAAGATCACTGCAATGTAAAATATTCATGTATCAATAGTTACTTATCTTCTTGTGATTGATCCAACAACAAAAACTGGAAAAAAATCCGTCAACTACATTTTCAATCCAAGCGACCACAAGTGTACAAGTGGAGACAACTAATAATTTGTGTAAGGTCAAAGGTGGATTCACACAAGATTTTATAGTGAAATCCAAGATTAATAGAACCACACCCAACATGAATTGATTTTCCTAGATATTCCCTAGTGTAGTACTGATCATTGTACAAACCGGATTAATTATTATGAATCCTATTAGATTCAAAGAAATATCTGTATATCAAGGATGTAAAAATCATATAGTATTCAGGACCTCACAATGACACCAAAATAACATAATATCCTCACATCCATAACACTAAAAAACACACATCCTTGCCCCAACTCCATAATTAGTCATAGTTCTTATCAGTACTACCAGAATTAATGCACAAAAATAAAATCATGGCAAAAATTGAGGATCCAATTTGACTAATCATAGATCTCATTTTTTAGAAAATCTATCCCATTTGGGATTTGATATCTACATTATATACATAAATTTTTAACAATTATTTTTCATTATATTTAATGTTAATAAAAGAGTGTTTGTGTCTATGCAATGAACATTCATTATCTAACTCAACGTATGAATAATAAATATGAATCTATGAAAATTTCACTAGTGAATTTCACTAGTAATGCAAAAGTAATTTCAAAAGTACATTGGCTATGAAAATGCATATTTAGAAATACATTACCTATGTGAAGATAACAAGGAAAATGTTTTTTGTTGTGTGAAGGTACCAGAGGATATCTATAACTATGTAAATGTCATATATGATTTACACAACATTTAAAAGTTAATGAAGGAGTTGTGAAGGATAATTATAGGTACCACCTACTAAATAATGCCACATAAATTTGATAAGGTTATGCTTATCATTATATTGATATTTGATCTACTTATAAAGGTAGTTTAATTCACTACATTAAAATAATAATGATATTTTTTTACATACATAAAAAAGAGTAAAGATGCTACAAATGATTGTATTTGAACATGAAATCAATATAGATTTTTTTATGCATTTAATCATAAGCAGTTGATCTGTATTTATTCGTAATGCTAATTTTTGAGTTGTTTATGGTTTTTATCCTAGTTAATACACGAATCATATCCATTATTATGGTTGATCTGCAATGAGAAGAACTTGCTTCATGAAATTTTTTATTATTTGAAATGAAATAGGAAAATTAGAGGTATTATGACTTCAATTGAAATATAAATATCACAATTCTTATCATAGTGTAATTTTTTTTAAAAGAGAGTAATTAAAAAAATTATATATTCACATTAAATTCATCTAACTATCTTAGATATAGAAAAATAAATATGTGACAAAAACATAGGGATTTTTCAATGGACATTTTGGTGACCATTTTGGAAATCTAGACCCCCTATGAGAAACAATGATTTGATTTATTTTGTAGGTTATATCATATTATTTCATGGAATCAGGTAGAGGTGGAGCCTTTTTAAATGGATTTATATACAGTAGGAGTTGAGGATATAATGGATCTACAGTTATTCAAATACCATGTAAGAATAAATTACCTACTCTTCATGGTATTCAATAACATGTTTGAACAAAAAATATCTGATCCAGCTGAAGATTTGATGACTCCATAAGAAATATATCCTACCAATATTTCTTATAAAATTACATTTCAAATAATCTTCTAGAATATATGAGAATAATATTCATTATATTATTATAAATATATATTATTCTATTTAGTGATGAAAATGATGAGAATATTGAGAACTAAAATATATTGTGTGAGAGATTTATGATTGCCTGATACATATACGAAGGCAAGAGAAGGTGTTGAATATATCATAAATCATTATACATTTCACCAATGTATTAGAAAAAATTTAGAATAAAAAATCACTCAAGATATAATATGAGTTTCAAGACCAAAAGAACTATTATAAAGAAATATTGATGATCTTAAAGAATTATTATAGTTGAAAGCCTTCTAATCTAGCCTACTCAAGAAGGGATATCTATTTTAGAAGTGGAATAGAATAATTAAAGTGATTAATTTTTTTTGAGAGTATTATAGTTGAGTAGGAATATTTTTATTATTTGGTCTATCCACCCATTAGAATATTTCAATTGGGCATTCAAAATAATCATTGGATAATTGTGATTGAGGATTATAACAATTTTTTAGAGTTCCCCAACCTGAGAGGAAGTCATTAAGAAATATCCCAATAATATATTGGTTATCATTATTTGTCAAAATATGAAATGAGAAAACAATGTTTATTTATAGTTGACAAGGAAACAAATAATCAAGGGATTAACATTCAAATTTTAATTCCAAAACATAAAAATTAAATATTCAAATGAAATATAAAAATGAATACAACTAGTGATTAAAAAAGATAATCATGAATTGGATAGTGTATAATATAATAACACACCAGTAGTGGAAAACTATAACATTCAAGGTTTGAAATATTTTTCTACACATGATGAATATCAAACAACATGAAAGAATGATATAGAAGTGAAAAGGATAAAATCTAGGGACCATATCATGAAAACAACTTCTGAAAAAACAACAAAACTTGAAAACCTTGGAAGTAAGATGGAATAATAGAATTAATATCCATGAATCATATTTCAAACATGTATGTGAATGTTGAAATAAAAATTCAAATAAATAAGTAAATGGTTCAAATAAATTATATTCTCTATGAATTATCATACATGCATTATGAAAACCCATATTGTTTGTTTGGATAAATAAAATAAAATAATACAAGAAATAGTAAAGGGTGATAACAAAAAAACTGGACAACCCAAAAATACATTTCACATGAAAAAAAGGAGTCAGATGAAGTCTTCAATAAATTCAGTAAATAAAAAACACATATGGGACTATGATAGAATATTTAGGGATTAGTTTATCCATTTTCATACATGAATCATGGTACATGAACTAAGTATTTTATCATTTCATTATTAAGGTTCATCACAATTATCGAAGCATCCATCACTGCTAAACAAGTTTAAGAACTAGAAACCCATCAATGGTCAAGATTCAAAAACAAATCATGATGATTTGGGGGGGGGTCTTTTATAAACAATCCACTAGAAAAAAAATTGGTGTGTCCAACATGTTCATGAACCAGAAACCCTACCTCCATCATTGTACTATATACTAAGTTGTAGCAAGATATCTCCCTCACTTATATGATCTATCTGGATTCTGTATATCCCTCATGAATTGTATAAATATGAATCCATGGGGAATTTCTTTCTTTTGACACCCAATGAGTGTATGCATGATAACCCCCTTTACCTGATTCATTGAGAATATTAATGATGGTGTAATCACTATGGATGCACAAAACCATAGAGGAAGACCACTCTCATCATGATGGAAGAATAAGAATGAAGGAGCATTATGGGTTCTCACCTATAGACTCTCTCGATTGAATATTAAAACCACCAGTGGAGGGAGTGATCACCAGAATACCCTAAAATATATAGGCTCCACCCTAAAACCCTCATCTATGATGCATGTTCAGTGGTTTGTAAATAGTTTTTTCCTGATATACAACCACATAACAAACTATCAAAATAATAAGTGATATTAAATAAATTAATTTTAATTAACAAATAATGGAATATCAGTATTTAAATAACTCTACATTGGAAATGAAAATTTAGAATCAAATTTAATATGAAATAGTAGCTCACTCCCAACCATGGAAGTTAAAACGTAGCACAATGATGATTCCACACCACCAACAAAATCATCAAATGTTGAATAACAACTCGAATAGGTAAAAACTATATACATTATCCTAACATTATCACAATGAGACAAGGAAACCAAATTCATTAATATTTAAACAACTAATAAAATGATTACAATTGAACAATTCTAGAAAACTACTTGATAAATGCACATACCGGCACTTACTAGTGTCACATGTTGAGATGATTCTAATAAGGTAATCTAGACAAAAAAAAATTGATTACCAATAAGCCCTTAAAATAAATCATTTCGTCCCTTAATACCTAAATAGAGATATTAATACCATTATATAACAAAAATAATAATAATAAATCTTATCTAAATCAGAATGAATTGAATCTTAGAACAAACATGTGAAATCATGAAAAAACCTATAAGGGTAACCATTATAGAGAACATTCATAGTAAAGGGACACCAGAAAATAATAAGGTCTCTACCTAAACAAATATAAACATAAAATGATCAAAGTACTAATAACAATCATTTCTAATCCAAGACAAGCCAAAACGAACACAGTTATGAAGACTCTCAACTATAGGAACTAGATGATCCTTAAAATTTGGATTCAGAAACTCTATGAGAGGATATGGATGCCTAAAAAATACAAATATGAAATCATCAAATAAAATTAAAACTATATGGATCGATGTTGGTTGTCCCAATATCCTAGTATAGGACAATGATGCATGAACTGAAGTTGGAATTCAACAAGAAACAGTGCGGAAAACGTCCAAAAAGTGATACACCTCATATTCTATTCATTCTAATTTAACACAGTTCCTATGAAACCAAAACATTTTCTCTAAACAGGGTCAAACATCAATCAATGATCCTTGGGATCAACCAAGTGAAAAATATGATAATGGCACCCACAATATCTTCATGATCAAGCACTAAACTCACTTCAGTTCCATACCTAGAGTAAAAGTGCAAAAAGACATTAAATAACACAAAAATGATACACAAAAATGAATCTACTAGGAAAAAGGTAGACAATGAAGACATAAGATCATACGAAGATATTACAACTAATATTATCTCAAACATATACCAATATTACATAAAACCCATTTCTAAAATGAAACCAGAGGCACATATAGGTAGAAACTACCAAAATTATTCTATTAGTAACGGTCAGGTAGAGAAATCATAGAAATTTCAATGAAACAAAATATCACCAATAGAATGAAATTAAATCCCAAGTGAACTAAGGACCTAGATGAACGAAACAACCAAGCAAACTGAAATAGGAGATAAAATCCACTAAAAATAATATGAAAGCAATTAACAAACAATTTCACATTTTCAAAAATAAAAATTTAAAACCCAATTACGATCGAATTCCACTTTGTTTAGGGGGATTATCCCATGTGAGAGTGGGTCCGAAATCAATAGCCTAAGATCTATTGGGAATCGATGTTCATCAAAATATTAAATTTGAAATCCATTGTTTATTTTGAGATTACATAAAAATTTATATTCATTGGAATGACATTAAAATAGAAATTACCAAACATCCAATAATATATTCAAATGAATAAAACTTGTGAAAAACAAAATATGGCATGAATTGGATGGTGGAGAATAAAATAACCCACTAGAAGTGGAAAACTAAAATAGTCCAATCTTGAAATATATTCCTACACCTCATGAATATTAATCTACAAGCTAGAATGGCATGGAATAATAATGGAGATTATACGGGGAATAAAACAACCAAAAAATATATTCTAAATAATCAAAATTAAAAACTAAATTCATATGTATTAAATTGATTGAATTGAATTAATAATCATGAAATAGTGTTTTAATAGGTACAAATCGGTTGAAATAAAAGTGAATAGATGATATAAAGGGGTAATAAATTAATATTATTTGTATGTTGTCCTATATTCATGGGGTAGAGTCATTAAGGGGATTTCACAATGAAAATTATTGGGATACAAGAAGAAAATGAGGTGCATAAAATCATATGGGAAACCAATAGAGTGTACATGCCATATAAAACAATGATGATTCCAATTACATCAGAAAATTAAACAAATAAAAAATAAATTTTGGACATATAACCCCTTCTGAGGGATCAATATTATATTATTCAAATAAGAAACATTTTATAGGCTCTGAAATCATTTGAATCACATTATTATGGTTCATCGCTGTTGTCCAGGGTTACTTCACTAGAGAATGAGATCAACAACATGAAAATAATCTATGAACTGACTTCATAAATGGAATAGGATGATATTGGATGGATATTTCATCACCATGAATCAAGTGTGATACTTTTTTGTGTCCAATGGGATCATGAATGATATCTCATTCCACTATTGTCACACTTCGAGTTCATACACGATAATCTATCTCCATCAATTGAATGCACTGGTTTTTATCCAGATGTCATCATGAGTTGTATCATGCATTTCAATGTGAAATTTTCATCTTTTACTAGATGAGTGTTGTTTTCAATGATTCCTCATATTCATCATTCAATGGGATGATGCACCATGTATTCTACCACTTCAGAAGTCTTTTTAAAAACATATGAAAAATGGGTTTGTTGTATGGATTTTATACATTCCATGTTTTGGTAAGGATATTACTAGGTGTTTTATGCCTCTAATTAGGAATTTGGGGATTTTGTTAACATATTAATGTGTACCTCTTACCAATTTTAGTAAGGCATTATCTAAAACCAAAATTTAGGATTCTATATTTGAAATGGAGACTATGTATTTAGTTCTAGAAATCTAGATATGGAATCAGTATTTAATATGAAGAAGGATTGATGTATACATAGAACACTGGAGCTCTAAACTTGTTTTCTTAATGGAATGTTAAATTTAATTGAACATTTGCTTTGGAACTCTATGTTTCTATGATATGATTTTATAGTGATTTTGGATTTAGAAACACAAAATACTACCACATATTCTCCATCAAAGGTTGCATAGAGAGTATATTATATGTACATGAAATTTTCAAAACTAGGTTGGGTGGATATTGATGTATTAAATGAATGGTCACTTCAAGATGTTAATATGAAAGAAGTAATAGATGTGTTATAGTTTTTTTGTTTAAAAATTTTGGATATTCTTTTTGAAATGGATTGTTATTCTATAAGAATCGATTGTCCATTCCCAAAGGATCACATTTAATTCCAAAATTATTTCAATATTATCACTAATCTATAATTTGATGGTACTCGAGGTACATGAAAACACATAAATTCTCAAAATGATGGGTGAATTGTGTTAGAATTGTTTTATCATTTATTCATAGTTAACACCAATTCTGCAATAACCAAATGTAAAAATGGCCTCTTGTGATAATTACTTTTCAGAAGTATTTCCTTCACACCATTACATCGTTTCATAATTTCCATGGTATCATTTAATGGGAATTAAAAATATGTGTGTGTTAAATATTTGGGTTACAGTGGATGTACCATTGTTGTGTCACACAACTAAAAAAATAATATATGTTCTAACATATGATAGATTGACAACATCAACATATTATCATAATATATTAACATCATATAAAAACCTCTACCGATTATTAGGATACACACATAAGTTGGAAGATAGAAACTATGTATTAAAAAAATATAGAAACTCAATGATATATCCAATGAAAGTAAATGGATTAGTGACATTAGCAAACGATATCATGAAATGAACATGTAAAAAACTGATCCACTAGCCTGGTTGATGCCAACAATAATATATACTAATGGCTTGATTGATGTGGTTGTCCTTATGAAAATACTAAGAATAATCTAATATAATAACTGGTTTCATTAATTTTTTAGGCAGTTTGATAACAAAACATAAAGGGATAAGATTGAATCATGAAAAAATTTGGTTCATTAAAAAATAATACCTATAAGGATATAATGTACTCTAGTCCACTGTGGACCTACGTGAATTGTGAGATAACCACAAAAATATATTTATTACTAAATAATTAAAACATCTAGATTAAAATACATGGACGAAATAATGTCTCAAAGAAACAATATAACGATTGGATATAGTTATTCTATGTGGATATGATAAAATCTGACATGCATAAAGAGAAATATTAGATCCTCACTAGACTCGTACTATGAAAATTCATAAAGGATAATAAATCACACACATATAATGAAATAAAAACAATAATGAAGAACAAACGTCATATAGTCCTATGTTATATTATAAAAACATGGAAGAGTCTCAAATAGTTCTCATGATTTTGAAGTATTCCTTAACATGATGAAATCTCACAATGAGCACAAAGAATATCAAATACTCTCCATATAATCCCTAGATATGTTTTTTTGATGATGAAGATAATATTATTTAGCGAACAACATGACCCTTCAATAGGATCTCCCCTAGGATAATGTCAATATTTCATAACTAGAAATCATAAATTCCATGGTTTCATCCTATATTGAAATATTGATGGAACACACCATATGTATTAGGGGAGACTAGGTGAAATCATGATGGTGGGAGAACTGAAAGTGATCTAATTCTTGATAGTGGGATGCAGACCATGATGATGACCAATATGAAAGATAAAATTTGACAGAATGACCATGTTATGGAATGTGATTCACCACCAATAATATAACATAGATCGACTAGCCTTTAAACAGTCCAAGGTCACCCACCCATGATAAAATTTTACCTTTCTTGAGTCAGGAAGTAAACTTATACACTCTAGTTTACCCATATACAAACCAAGGACGTATGATTATGTGATATAGGTAACCCTTATACGATCATTGGTTATACCCTTACTCAAGAAAGAGAATTACATTAGGTATGCTATGGAGTATCCTTTTGTGAGTAAGTAGTAACCTTATGAATTCCACATAGTACCTTTATTTGACTAAAAATTACCCTTACACATCCATGTCATTCCCTTATGTATTATGTGAGGTGACACTTTAGCCTCATTCAATGGGAATGTATTCCTTAAAAAAGAGACCATTTTGCAGCATCAAACTCTAGTGTGATAAAAACCTATGAAATCAAAATATCAAAATAATAAATGTAAAAAAATTGAAATGGAAAATTACAGGTAATAAATGTAAATAGTTTTTTTCATGAGAATAAATACATGTTAATCCTGAAATCCAGATAATAATTCAGACTAATCATTGAGAAAATTCATCATGACAGAATAATAAATAAATACATACAGGTAATGTTTGACAAATATCCACATTATAAATAAAAATAATTTAAGCAGAATGGTTTCTCACCACAGAGGTCATTTTAATGGTACTATATTAATTAGTTAGAAAAAATTCATAAAAATAGACAATTGAATAAACATTGTTAAACTATTGACTGTATTCTTGAATGCATATAGCGTAGTGAAACATACCATCCTAGTTTCACTAAAAACCCTAAAAAGGAAATATTAAGCCTATTTAAATTGATCATCCATGTAAAACAAGATTTTTAGAAATATGTGATACTGAATTACTATTATAAATGAATTTTTTATTACTGAAAGATAAATATATTTCATTAACTACAAATTTTAGCCAAATGTTTTCTTTGGTTTTTTTAGTTAATTCTATAAATTCATCGATGATATTGGAATGGAACAAATGGATTATATATTAAATTTCCACGCAACTAGACCACCATAATATATGAATAAAAAACCATTGAAAGGTATTTTCTATCTATATTTATAACATAGTTATAATAAATAATTTTGAAAATATATTGACTATTAGAATCATTCTTAACAAAAACACAGAAATCAGAAGACACAGCCAGATACCTGAGTAACTATTTTAAGGATTACCACTGATTCTTTCCATGTAATCCCATAAAAAATATTAAGGTACAAAATCTAATTCTAATATTTGGATAAGAACATATCATGGGACACATATGTACACCAACTATGTTTTCATAAGGTATTTTACTCATAAAATAATTATTAGAATCACTTCTCATAGATTGGGAAATTTACAACATGATGTGCGGACCTAGAGGTGTTCTATCTAGATTAAAATTATATTGAAAATAACTTTTTAGAACCTAATGAACATAATCAGATTAGTGTTGTTATAATAGCATAAAATTTCTATCCAAAGTGATTTTCATAAATTTTAATTTCTTTTCTTCCTATAAATATTTCATTTTAAAATCCTTATTCAATTAATTTTTCACATGATTTATTTACAAGTTGTATTTTCAAATTAGAAACATAACATTTACATATAAGTGTAAATAAATAGAATAATTATTGAATAATTTAATGTTAACAACGTTATATTATTTACATCTATCAAATTCATTTTTAACCATAAAATAATCATATTCCATACCCCATTGTCTAGATGATTTCTTAAGACCATATACAGATTTACCTAAAATGCATAGTTGATTTCGTATAAAAAATTTAAACTACATTAGGTGGTATCACATAAATATTTCCATCTTATTTACCATGAAATATTTATGTTATAACATCAATTTATTCATCATGAAAATAATTTCATTCAGGAATTTCCAACAACAATTTGATGGAAGAGTGCATTAAAACAAGTTAAAAAATATAATTGTAAACAATTCATTCATGTTATAGGAATCCATGTGATGTACTTACCGCATTATATTTAATTGTATTTTTATATATTCTATGTAAATAATTCATAAAAACACAATTAAAAATTATATTTTTCACATTTTTATGTTTTTAACAATTATAAAGAAATCATTTGTAGTATGAGAATCCATTTGATCTCTCATGGAAGTAGTCCACTGCCTATAGTTCTTAGACAGAGTATCTTATTTGAAGCTTTATGGTTTATCACATCCTATTAGAAACGTATAATTAATAAATTGGATCACTAATAGAATTGGTAAACTAGTTTATAAGACTATTGGTTCTTTTGGTTTTATCATGTATTAACATATAGACTCTTAATTCACTATCTATATCCATATTAGACTAAGGATAAAATTTCCTAGTAATTCATGCTTCAATTATATCTAGTTGGAGTTGATTAATGGAGATAACATAGGGTTCATGTTATATTTTAGTCTTTAATCTAACATGAACAGCTACAGATTCAAATGGATCAGACTAGGAAGGATCTAAATCCATCTGTTTAAAAGAGGAATCCACATCGAAAATAGCATTATTGCTGGTAATACATTTTTTAAAAGGAATATTATCTACCAAAAACCATTACATATTTAAAAAAAATTGTATAAAAAAATACACACTTTATAGTCCTATGTTTAAGTTAATCAATCCTACTTTGAGCATTGGTATTACAACAATGAAATTTAATTTTTCCAAAACTAGGAGTGAACCAATACACATAAATTTAGGGGTTTTAAAAGTAGTGTAACTATTGGGTAATATATTTATCTAGTAGATATTATTAGTGGAAGATTGTTCCCAGAAGTTCTTAAGTGTACTAGAATATTAGAGAATGTTTCTCACACATTCTAAAATAGTCTTATATGACCACTCCGCTAACTATTTTGTTGTGGGGTATCCAAAATAGTAATATTTTTAAAAATTTCATTAGAACTATGATAGTCTATGTGGTCATTAAGAAAATATTCTAGACCATTATCAGTCAAATTTAATTTATTTTTTTATCTATTTTCACTTACAACACAAGGATTGCAAATTATTAATGTTTTAAATGTTTTAAACATGATGATTACTATGTAAATATTAATTTTTCCTGAATATTAAAATATAATGGTCACATATTAGTGCCCCACACTATAAGAAGTAGTTAGAAGGGGGCCCGGCAAATTAAAATGTGATTATTCAAACAGTTTGTTAGCATTATATATACAATTCATAAAAATAACATGTTTGGACATACTAAGAACATATTCTCCACAAAAGGGATGATTGTCCATGGCTACAAAAATAAAAATACCTTGATTTAATAGTTGATTAATACCTTTTGAACTAACAAGTCATAATTGAAATTGTCATAATATTGTGTTATCTATCATGGGGTAAAAAGATTCATTTAGTAATTTCATACAAGTCCTACATACTAATACATATAGACCACTTCTAAGGGTTCCTCATAATATTGAGTGACCCCTTAGAGATATTAATACAACTAGAATTAACCTAAAATAGTATCTATCATGGTCTAAAACACCTAGTTAAATAGGATTCATCATCATATAAGTCACCCTCCTAAAATAATCTAATGATTTTACAGACCTATAATTCAATTATAGTGTAAAAATACCTCAACCCATGATTTGGTATCTATTTTCATCTTAGAGGTAAACCTCAACACTCTCAATCAATCTTAGATCAATTAAGTAGTCAAATTTTGGACAAATTTTAAAATAAAGTCATCCTTCTAGGACCCTTAAATAACTCATAACATAAAAATTGATATTTAGAACATGAACATTATCGAAATATTGAAAAACTAACAACCAATGGTTAATATTATTTGTTTTTTTAGATTTATTCCTTTATGGACAATTCTTTATAATTTGACAAGGTTATTTGTAATCGAATAATTTTATTTATTTACTAGTACAACCTAATCAGCTCCTAAACTAGAACTTACCAATCATATTCTCTCTTTTTTAGGACTACCCTCACATTTTTCCCCTTAGCATTTTTCCTAATAGTAATAAATTATTCTTTTTAATCTCTTTAGACAAAATAGATGTTATAAATTATTATAGGTTTAGTGTATCATAACCATATATCATTTAATAATTACATTAATTATATCAATCATAAAAAAAAGTGTACTACTATGATAGTAAAATCTTCATCATCCACATATCTTCTATATTAGACAAATCAAGAAATATTTTATTAAAATCCTCAAAATTATTCATGGTTTTAGTTCCATGATGCATGCCAGAGTCATACAAATGAATCATCATATATAACTGTCATACTATGGATTTTTTCCTATATATAATTTCATGTATAGAATATTTTTGTGATGAACTGGATTCATCGTCTACCGAACAAAAAAACTTATCTCTTAATGATAAGTGAATTAAACTACATTCCTTCATATGAAAATAAGTAGGGAAATGAAATTTAGTATTAGTATATTTCACATAATCATATATGTTGAATAATTTATTCTTAAGATCACACAGGGCATCAAGGTATTTTTATAGTCCAAAAATGATTTCATTTTTATCTTACATATATTAAAATCATTATCCCCACTAAATGTTTCTATTTTATATTTCATCAATAATATAATTCTATATTAGATGGCTCTGATACTAATTTTTAGATTTTATGTTAATGTGGTATTATCTATGTACAAAATAAGAATACACTAATATAGTTATTGGGTTCAAAAAATTTATATGGATTTCAATAATCATAAAAAATAATAAAGGATCAGATAGGCTCAAGATGAATGTGATGCCTAAAAAATTAAATCACCAAGATATATATATATATATATATATTCTCTTGTGGACCTACCAAGAATATGATAACACCACCAAATGATGCTTATAATTAAAGAAATAAAACATGAAGATTAAAATATATGAATGTAGTAAAGGACCAGAGATTTTATCCATTATCATATCTAGAAAGACAATATGATAGTGATCCAATTTGAAATGAAAAACTAGAAATTTTTATTCGTTTAAAAACTCACACTATGAATATGCATATAAGGATACACCATTCTATAAGGAGAAAGAACTAAAAATAAGATGGAAGAATAAATTTCATATAGTGATACACTCTTTTATTAGAACATGGGAGAATATCATATGGTGATAATGATTTCTATGTATTCATTCATGTGAGTATGTCCCATCATAATGAAAAGAATCATTCTATATTGAGAATGTTAACGAAACAATTTAAATTTTTTATCTCATAAATAAACTCTTATTTAATCATATCTCATTATTATTTTAGATTTATATCGTTTAAAAATTAGTTTGGAATCTTTTTTAATATTTTTTTTACCCAAACATGAGGTTGTTTTACCCTTATGAGAGGTTATTCTATTCTTGTATGGTATATATTTTTCCGGGATTAACAATACATATGTGCTTTTGTACACTTATGTAAGGATTGAGATAAATGATTTACCATTTTTAAGAGTTATTTTACCCGTAAATAGACTCATTTCTATATGATATAAATTTTTATGGGGGTGGTATATTATTATATAGTGTTTTGATATCCCTTCCATGAAATTTTTAGCCATGATGCTTTCCTTACATAACAAGTGGAATGGAGTGAATTATCTATACACAATCATTGTGGTACCTTTATGTGGGGACTGTGTGACCCTTACATATCAGGATTTGACCCTTACATATCACAAGTCTACCCATACATTGATTTTGAGTGAATCTTTTTCAATGGGGAATCAACCCTTACATATTTCCATGTTAACATTTGTTTGAGGAATCCATTAAATACATTTACAAAGTGAAGTCATTAAAATTTTCATTACAACTACTTCTTTTAGAATATCCTAAAAAAACATGTTTCTAGATTCATTTAAAGAATGTTAAAGGGATTTGTTCCTTTGGTTTTATGTGCCTGATTTCCCTTTTTGTTCTGAGATAAACATAATAAAAAGCTCAGAGAGAATAATCTAAGAGATATTGAGAGAGAGGAAAGAGGTGATACAATGCGAGGAGGGATAAATAGAGGCCCCATTGTGATAAAATATTTGATTGAATCTGAAATAATTTTAGCGAGGATAGATTATGACAGTGCCTGTTTTGATGAGGGGAAAAGTGGTGGCATCTTATAGAAAGACTTTTATAGGTAGTTCTGAGCCCTAGTAAGGGGGTTCCAACCTGTTTTCTTTTCCTTATTGAATATTTTCCATGGTTTGTTTTATTTGATTCAGTTATTCATATATGTACGAGTATTATTTCATTTTTCATATGGTTTAGTTTCTTTTTATTGTTGTGTTTTACATTTCTTTTATCCTTATGTGCATGATATTTTAGATTATTCATGTTTTGGATTACACATTTATCTCCAATTTTCATTGTTTTACCATAATAATTTTAACTCTTGTGGTCCCATTTTCTTCTAGATCTGTACCTAACCTATCAAATTCTTAAATCCAATTCCTCTCCACCATCTCACTATTTCCACATCCAAATATCCTGCCTCGCCACCATTGTCATTTATTCTAACTCCCCTATTAAATTCACCACATACACTACCAAATATACACACCCCTCTTCTCTTTCATTATTCTCATTGCCTCAACCTCTAACTCATTGCCTCCATAGTCTTTAGATCGTTTCCTCCACCATCTTCTACATTCCCACATCATCTCCCCACCGCCACTTACCCCTATTACACTACACCTCCTTCTCCATACCTCGCCACCTATTCTTCCTCCCATCCTCCCCACCTCTCTACCTCCCCCCAACTCATAATAAATACCTTTTATTCCTCCACTCCTCCTCCACCCAACTACATATTTCCCACTACCTACCCATTTCCTCTCCCTCCACATTCTTCTTCAGTCTACTTCCACCCTTCAAGATCCATGATTTCCTCCCGTATAACATGATTTCCATCCATGGTTTCATTTTTTAGTTTTTCATCTATTGTTCCTTAAATTTCCACATTTCTTCTATATAACTTTCCAAAACTAGTATTATTGTAGTACATTTATAATAATTCTATATTTCTAGAGATTAAACAATAAGGATATGTATTCATTTTTTTAATTTATTTCAACTGTACGAATTTTATTGTTTCTCCTATCATTTATATTTCATTTTTTCATGATGATTTTTCAATGATCATGTGTGTAGATTATATCTCAATGACATGATATTTACTAAAAAGGGTTACCTAGTTATGGTTAACTTTAGTTTTTCTTTTTCCTAATATTTTACCATTCCTACATATCAAATATATTTTTTCTAATCTTATCTTGTGGAACCTTTTTTCTAACTCTTAAAAATTACACCCTATAATTTTTAAATTTCATGTTCTCATACAACCAAATGATTCGGCAATTTTTTCCTTCTTAAAGAATTGTATATATGGTACCAATTTCATTAAAATTTATATATTATTTAAAAATGTATTTTTTATTCCAATTGTTCTTAATTGAACGTGTACCATGATAGTATTAAAAAATTCCTATATTATCTTATTATATTAATACATTCTTAATGATAACAATATTATCATTACTTACTAAATTTATTGTTCAAATTTTTGTATTTGTCTTAATTATATCAATAAAATATATAATCATTTTTCATGTTTTTAAAATATATAGTTCAATGATTATATATCCACAAATCAATTATAAGTGTAAAAATTTCATTGTTAGTCCCAATGTATAAAAAAATTAATGTGAGTCCTGATTATTTCAATTCATTTGATTCCATTAACTATATGAAATTATATGTTTCATATATAATTTTGTTATTATATTTATAAAATATCTTTTAATTACTCCCCCATGCCAAAAATAAGTTTCCTACATAATTATTCACAATCAATGATCTATTTTTGATGCTATTGTTTTCTTTCTAATCCTATATGGATTTGATATTGAATTAATCAAATAACTGTTTGTGTTTGTCAATTGCTGCATTATGTATGGTATATTAATTTACTTTGGATAAGTATGTGTATTATTGTAAGGAAAACATATTTAGTTGTCCATCATTTTAAATGCGTTATAATATACGATTCGGGAGAAATTTTGAATTTTAATTGTTTATATTTTTTAAAATCAGGAATGACCATTATTTCAACTAAACATCATGATACACTTATCATGTTGTGAGGATGGGTTACCTTTTACATGATGCTTGAATTGAAAATTTTAAAAATAAAATATTCTTTTGATTAAAAAAAATTAACTCCATTTTGGTGAATATTTTAATGATATTAGTATTTGATCTATAATATAGTTACTATGTTGTCTGATTTGTATTTTATAGATTATAGATTATATATATATCTTCAATAAACATGTTTATACAAATATAATATGATTTTTATACATTATCCATGTTAACTATACATGTTAATATTTGAATTATATGGAATGATCTAAATAAAAATCAATTAAATGGATGAAATATAATTATTCTACCCAATATAATGGGAGAAAATTTATATATATGGAATAAAATTCCTTAGAAAATATCAACTAGTTATATACATACATCCTTGAAACTTGATGTTATGCATTTTAGTCATCATTATAATTATTTGAGTATAATTTTTTACGACACCAATTCATTAGATTCACATGGACTATGGAGGGGTACCCATGTATTAGAATGATGGACCATGGTATCTACTACAAAGATAAAACAACCACAATAATTATGATTCGATTTTTATCTGCAACATCATTTATATCTTATTTATCAAGAGAATTGAATTTGAAATCCTCAGTGGTGAGGGTGACACAGTTAAAATAACATTCCTATAATTTTTATCATGGATTCCCCAAAAAGATCCACAACCCAAGTGTTGTCGTATTTCACTAAAAACTTTTATGATATGTGTTGAAAATTTTATGTCCTATGGGATATAGGGGATACATTTTTTCTAAAAAGATTATGATTATCAGGTGTTTTTATGAATAAAATATCAATAAATGTTATGCAAGATTAAGTGGTTCCAAGGCAGAGACCATGAGTGAATGCCTGGGATGAAATCTAAACCCATTTTCTAATTATAGGTCAGTCATATCTTGATAATGATTCATGCCGTAAATTATCAATAGGGGTGGGGTTAGTTGTTTTTTATTTTTGATTTTAGTGTGTGGTTATAAACGTTTATAATTCCCATGGTAGCTGTGTATGAATATATTTAACAATGCAATACATTTACTTATACTATAATTCACAATACAAAATGGGAACATTGTTGACATGAATAATATATATATTTATGTATCAAATAATCTCAAATTTTATAGATATATGACTAATTTGTGTAGTGGAATCATGTTTTGTCAATTAATCACATTATTTTATTTAATGAGATTTGTTAAAATAATTTTATGATATTGATTCACCTAACCTATGAAGTGATTTAAATTTTTATTTTCCCACTTCAACAAAAATTATTCAATGAAAGATGTATTCTCATGTAAACATGTAGGAAATAAAATATAATCTTATATGGTATCATTATCTTTTCATTATACCTTAAAATGAAATCTAAATTTATAAATCCCTAATTTTATTTTCCTTTCACATTCTCATAATCTCCGACTACACATCATGAAAGGTTGGTTAGTCAAAAGATTATGAATCATATACGTCATCTAAAATAAAATATCTTATATTCCATATCACCACACAATTTCTTTATTATTATTTTTATATCCATAGAGATTTACCTCACAGTTTTGATTATGAAATATTTATTGAAATATTAGTAGTCATAAGTCATATCCATCATGTAACAAGAAAATATAAGGATGTTAAATAACAATAGACTTCAAAAATATAAATGAAAATTAAAAAAATTGAAAATAATTTGTATCATTTGATATATTCAAGTGTTTCTCTATGATATACAATGAAATTTATTACAAAACCATTTATATATAACAAAAACTTAGTAATAATGGTTTGTTTGTTTAAATTTATTTATTTATTATTAATTCAAGTATTTTATTCCCCTATAATATTGTAGGTGAATATATTTCTAATAAAAAAATTATTTTTATTTGTTTACCAACCTATTACTTCGCATGTAAATTCAGGACAATCGATACTAATATTTATGAATTTATTAGGAAAATATTATAAAATAATCCCAATTTTTATCACAACATTATATACAATCATGGGAATTAATTATATAATTAACATTTATTTAAATATTTATATTGAATAAATAGTGTTCTTAAGAAAAACCAATTCTGAACAATGAGTAATAAAATAAATTATTCAATTATTACCATTATTATAATCTCTATTAAATTTCATAATTTATTTAATTCTAATTATGAATAATCCATTGTTAATAATTATCATATTTCTAATAATATCATAATTAGTCTTATTATGTAATTACCATAAAAATAAACCTAAATTGTTTTATTTGTATTTTTTATAAGATCATTATTAATGGTTCGTAAATTTTTAACTATTTAATCTAAAATATTAAATGGTATAAATGAAAATTAATTACTATAGAGAATGTAAATATTATTTTTATGTGTTATCTTCTAAAAAAGATGAATGACTATTTTGTTGAATGGATCTTGAATCCTAAAATTTAATCATGATCCACTATTTATTTCTACAAAATCATCTATGGACATCAATATTTGGACATCATCCCCCAATATATAAAATAATAGAAAAGTTTTTAAATTTTTTATAATATTATTAATATCATATTATTAACAATATCAGTTTTTCAATTTAAAAATTATCTAATAAAATATGACTAAACCTAGTGATAATTTTCAATACAGCTTGAGGATAAAGAACAATTTATGTTTAATTTTTTTTACCCATTTCTAAAAAATTCCCAAATTGGAATTTTAAAACAAGCTTGTATCCGATCGAACAAACCCACATGGTCCCAATCCATCTCTCCAGCCTTTAAAAACTAATTTAAAAAAAATTATTATTTGGGTATCTAAAAAATACTATTTTTTATATATTAAGATATATAACATTACTAATTTTATCAATGTGAACACATAAATTTTTTTCTACTATTATTTTAATTTTCCATTAAATCAGGAAAATAAGAACGTTCTAGGTAAAAAATATGAAATATGGCAACTATCCTGACTCAAACATCACTATTATAAGAAATTTTAATCCTTTTTTTAGAAAAAAGGAATTTATTTTTGATATTTAATATCAATAATTATAATAGAATTAATCCAAGAATAAAAATCACCCAACCAATCATGTGAATGACAAGTGAGACTGTTCATCGGCAAAAAATGTGTTTCCATATTCCTATATCATTTAATGAAAGGGAAAATGAAAGAATATAACAGGTGTAAAAAGTAGAATATCTTAAGAACCAACGATCCATAATATTGGAGACCACTTTATAGTGCATGGATAAAATTGATAATGATGATTAAATATAATTCAATAATAAATATTTTCATCCTCTATCAGTTTAATGAATCATTTATATTAAAATATCATATGATTAATCCACCATTTGTTCCCAGTGAGAATGGAGATAATTCTGGATGAACACAACAATTTTTCTAAGTAATACAAAAACAATAACACCAATACCAAAAAAATACTCAAAATAATGATTAAACCATATTTATCAACAACACATCCATTGAGGAAGGATTTCACATATTAATCAAATAATTTTCATTTCATATTTAAAATGAATATAATTACTCATCAAGATCTCTAACAAATATTATCAGTACTAAATCTTGAATTGTGTTGGTCTGGATAGTTGGTTGATGTAGAATTCATTTAGTCCCACCAAAATTATCTAGGACACTATAAAAAGTGAATCCCCCATCTCTATAGGGAGATAGATGACCACTTGATCATGATCAACGAATGTAGGGTCACAATGTCCACTAATTCATCTGAATTATAATCCTATACATTCAAGATGGCTCTGGCCCCAGACCAACTGATAATTTCATCCAATGATGACTTCTGTACTGTTATGAAAATGGAAAAAATAGGACCAACAGATGCATGATTGAATGCTTTAAATTCTATGAATGTGATGATTTCATCACATATTTACACCAAAAATATCATACCTTTGGAATAACACCCATATACCACTAAATATTAAAAAACACATCAACCATTGGGCCTGATTTCATGGGTTCCATCAAATTCCATGATTTGACTAAGTGAATTCCCATGAAATGTTTTCTCTAATAAATTTTGTCCTGACCCATAATCTTCATGTTAGGGATTATCAAGAATAATTTTTCTGTCACCTATATTGAATCAATTATCTAGTTTTTTTATACAATGGTTGTTTCCTGCATTATTAAACAAGGTGTGAACAATGGAATCTTCTTATAAATAAATGAATTATTCTGTTTCCTTATCCCCATTTTATCAATCCTCCCAAGGTCCTTCCTTATTAGAACGCGGAACCATCTCTAATTCATAGGAAACTGAAAAAATATCATAGGACCCCCATAATATTCACCTAATGAAGTAGGGATGGACATAAAACTGGTCTATATAAATCCATGCGAGGAAGATATTTTTCCTGGAGGATTTGAGTGCACAGGGAATCATGGTACTAAAATAGCTTCGACCCTTATATCACTATACGTGAATCCTTGAAGCATTTTAGATCCTAAAACTCCATTAAATTGAATGATTTAGGGAGGAATATTTGGCCCCCCACAAACTACTAAATTTTATTTCTCCTATAATTATGTCCTCAAAAAATGTTGGTGAGGTGGGATTGGATTTTGACAAAAAAATCTAGGTACATTAAATAAGGACATATGATAGATCAACATCTCTTATGCCATCACCATGATAATATATTACATACTTTATATATCCTCTTAAAATTTCATACATGGGTTTTTTAGACTCAATAAAATATTCGTTAATATCCTATCATTTAAAGAAGTGAAAAATCATTGGGAGCTGAAGGTAGTTATTAATTTCATAGACCACCGGAATTATCGATGTTCTATTAAGTTATATCCTCTTTATCATGGAGAATTAAAATTTTAAAGACACTTTATCTTTAGAAAGGTTGATAGATTTATTATATTCCCACTTTAACATGATGATCAAGTAACAAATAAAATTTCAATTTTCATAGGTGGTTCTAGAAAAAATCAAAATATAATTAAAAAAAAAGTGAAATGTGAAATGGGTGGACATTATATATATTCCTTTTCCCCATGAATACTGATTTAAATTACCACAACTAAAATACTTTTATAAACACATAATCAACCAAAATGAAAACGGAAACTGGAATGGGGTCCCCCTATATGATGAAACCTAGTTTGGGAAATTAGAATTCCTTTAAGTCACATCTAATGTGGGATTTTTCAAATACTGGTATTATATATATACCCACCATTTATTAAATACATCATTAAAATAGTGTGGTTATCAGAGGACCACGATCTCTATTTAAGAACCTTCTTCTTGTCTCTAACATTGAGAAACTCATTTATGATCATTCCAACTTTTATTTATCATATAGAAACTCTATAATCTAATTTCCATATATTTTTGAAAATATTTTTAGTACAATCATATTGAATGGTAAATTTATTATGAATTTCCTGATGATGAGGAGATTCATTCGATGCATTAGAAGGGAATTATCATCCTTTTTATACTAAAGACTTTTTTTATTCTCTATAAGCACTAGATTATTCTAATAGTTTATATTTTCATTCTATAACTTTCCAAATCATTGTCCAAAGAATAGAAGGGTGTCATCTAAAGAGGTGTTTTACTAGATCCACGTATAGTCTTCACATCAGCATAGCACTGACGTTCCCAAGAAACTCTATGACTCTCAAAAACCTAGGATTCCGTAGGAGAAAATCTATACAAGGGAATATTCATTTTTATATATTATCGATAATTTGTCATCAATAACCACGGAATAGAAAATTTTATTTAGTTTTATTTTTTTAATGTTTATGGAATATTAAATTCACTACTAATGATTTGCATTTTATGATTATTAGATAATAATGAGGAAAAATATTTACTTATGTCAACATTAATTAGACATACTAATAAATGATGTCTTTTAATAAAACTAATATAAATCATTAATTAAAGGAAATTTTTATTAGTGATTTTATAGTGTTGATAAAATTAAGAGATTTATTAGTACCTTTTGAGTACCGATAAATGAACAATTTAATTACTATTGTCCAAAGGAATTCAAGAAAATTATATTTATTTATTTATATTTATATATTATTTAATTTCATTTGTACTCAATTATATCTATATAAACATTAATCATGTTCATGCAGTAATAATCCAGATAGAATCAATGAATTCAATCCATTAGATGGAGGGGATATTGTAATTGCTCATTTATTATATTGGTTGGGGCATGTTAGTGAATGAAGACCCATCACATAATGCATGGGTCTTATACCTATGTAATATATCATTTATGAATCCATTCAAATATATGTACGTATGTATGTATGTATGTATGAATGTATGTATGTATGTATGTATGTACGTACGTATGTATGTATGTATGTATGTATGTATGCATGTATGCATGTAGGTATGTATGTATGTATGTATATATGTATGTATGTATGTATGTATGTATGTATGTAGGTAGGTAGGTGTGTATGTGTGTGTGTGTGTGTGTATGAATGCTTGTGTGTATGTATGTATGCTTGCATTCATGCATGCATGTATGTATGTATGTATGTATGTATGTATGTATGTATGTATGTATGTATGTATGTATGTATGTATGTATGTATGTATGTATGTATGTATGTATGTATGTATGTATGTATGAATTTATGTATGTATGTATTAGATATTTCAAAAATTAAAACATTAAATATTTAAATGAAAAAAAATTATAAAATTAACCAATTAAAATTTTTACAATTTCTCAAATTAGTAATGTCAATTTTAAATCATTCTTGCAAATGTTTATAAATTTAATTTAAAAAATGTTTTTAATTATCATTAAATATTATAAAATATTGAAAAAAAATTATATTATATAAATATAATTAATAAAATACATATATATAAAATTAGCAACAATAATATATGTCTATATATTAATTTTAAATATATATAAATACATATATTAAAATTATTATATTTAATTTAATAGTTTTGTAATTATTTATATATCATGAAAGAAATATAAAAATAATAATATTAGTTTTACATTTTTAATAACAAAATTATTATAGAACAATTATTTATTTATATTAAAAATATACTTTTTAATTATAATTAATACTTTTAATAATATACTTGTTAATAAAATATTTTTATAATATTAATATATTTATCAAAATGTTAGCACATTATTTAATACATGTAATATTTTTTATTTATTTTCAATATTTTCAAAATATATTCATTTTCTATTTTTATTATTTATAATTGTTGTAATTTATTCATTTGAAATATTTTTTAATATTTAATATTTTTTTAATTTATTCAATTTTTAATATTTATTTATATTTATTTAATTATTATTTATTAATGATTAAATTATTATAATTTATTTGATTATTAATTATTAAAATGTATTTATTATTTTTTAAATTTTTTAATATCATTGAAACTTATATAATATATTTATTTAAATTCATTTCAATATATTTGTATTTTAAATGATTAATATATTTTATTTTTTATATAATTTTATTATTTATAAAATTAATAATATTATGACGCCTCACCCTAAGCCACTTGATAGTGCCCTGACTGAGGTTACCACATGATCTTAATTATGCCTCTTCATTTTACATATGATTTTTATTAGTAGGGGATGCCTAATCTATATAATGGGCGACTATGCCATTGAATAAGAGTCTTGAAACAATGAAATTTTTTCTAAAATCTTACATAACATAAACATCACAGTATGCACAGATAAATAAGAATAATCTTGTAATAAATTCCATGTGAAAGTTATATATCCATACACTTAATGATCTTCTATTGGGACGAACTGAAATAAAAAACAAACAAAAAATACAATGAATGAAAACTAACCTTACCTTCATCGTTAGACCTCACTCATGATGTCTCTTAATACCCTTGAGCTTCACCACCTAGATCTAGTGCACGTCTGATATTGAACCTAAAAGCATACATATGGTCTACACGCACAATGAGGTTCCTATGTGAGGTGTGAGAAATACATCCCAACAGGTTCTTACCAAGATCCTATATTATACTACATCATATTTATGTATTCATGAGTATAAAATATAAACATGACACTCATGATTGCTGGACATTATGTGATAACCATGACCCCACGACTCCATGCATGTCAGGTTAACATGTGATAACCACCATGAAACCCGATCATACCTTCTTCTGTGCTATATTGGTATCTACCAAGCTGCATCCTCTCATGCCATTATATATTTGGCTAACATATACCTAGATAATAAATGTTTTCTATCATCTAAGCCTTGTCATGTTACCCACATGAACTGGGTGTGGTCGTTGATCCACATCATGATCCATTTCTTGATCACTCAAGGTTGGATCTATTTGTCTCATATCACGTCGTCCCATGACCTATCCCATCAGAACTGGCCACTAACATTACCAAATAATCTAATTAATGGTTAATCATCATCACAGATGAATCCCTAGATGCTCTAGGGAGTTCACAAGCACATCTACCCTTCTATGAAGTCTCTATGAAGGATACAAGCATACAAACCACAACATATTGATATTGCGGAGGTTATAGATGAACTAATCCTTCCCCACGCTCTCTATAAAGGTAACAAGCCCATAAATCCATCTCTATGGTTTCTAAGGAGGTCGCATCAAGAACATTGGGAATCCACATATCAGAAAACTCTTTAACTGATCCCACGACACTAGTTTCTTAAGACATATCCCCATGTAAGCAAATCCCACATCACCCGTTAGGACATCTATTGGTTCCTCTTGACCCACCTCGATCTCTTCTCATCGATACTAGCTCTTTCTAGTCACCCATTAATGACACCCCAACTCATATAGTCATCCAACCCTAACCAAAATATCTATTCCTCTCTGTCTAGGTCTCTCATCACTCCAAAACATTCTACATCAAGACCATCCCAAATCATACACACTAATTCCCAAAGCATCATGATCCAAGACCCGACCAGGCATAGGCCACACACCTATGCTTTTTGTCAGGTCTTTAATGGGAGATCTCTCAACCCATCATAATAGGACATCCCTATTAATCATACCTAGTTTATACCCAAAGGATTCATCACACTCAAAGTTCAGATCAACCCTCTGATCACCCTCGGGAGGGTTACACATACCAGGGATGATACAAATGGTTGTATTCCCAAAATCACCCCATTGAAGCATCTCGCATCTATAACGTTACCCCTAATAATAAATCCTAGCCTACCAATATCTAATCTAATACCCCAAGACCAACATATGGCCTCACTAGAGCTCAAAAAACATTCTTGTCCCATGGAGACACAATCATCAAGCGATCATAATTCACTTATGTTCTAAAGAGTAATTATATTGAGAATAAGTTGAAAAACACCATCTTATATCTTCTCCCCATTTCATCCCTAGTCCTTATCCATTTACCCAAAAACATGAAACATGCATACATGTGTGTAGTAATGCATACACACATATATAGATTTGTACTAATTGGACTTCCTCGGTCACATTTGCTTTCTATTTAATATATTCCCTTTATATATATTTTTCAAATTAAATATATTAGAAAATATAGATTTTTTGTATCTATTTTTTTAAAAATATTCTATTTAAATTTTTTCATTTTGTTTATATTCAAAATAATAAATTAAATAAAATTCTTTGTTTTGAATTGATTAATATACATAAATTATATTTAAACATTAAATTAAAAAATATATTATCTCTCATCATTGTAAATTATCAAATCAAGTCATTTCAAAATTACTAAAAAATCATATCATTTAGTATGTTTTTTATGCTAATAGTAAAAATTTTCATAAAATTAAAAATAATATTGTAGAAATTAAAAAAAAAATTAGAATGGTGAAAATTATAAAAAATTTTAAATCATTATTTTCATTTTTAAGAATTTTTTTAACACAATATTATTATATGCCATAATACTTATTTAATTTAATTAAAAAAATTTATAAAATAATATTTTTTAATTAATTAATAAAAAATAAAATAATTTCATTATTAATAATGAATTAATTATAATTAATTTATTTGGGATTGAATTTAGAATTAATATATAATTACAATATTTAATTAACTCGTACTAAAAGAAACATCAATATACATATGAAAGGATTAGATGAATATTTTAAATAATATTAATTTTGTGTGTAAAAATTATATTCAACCATGATCATTAATTATAAAATTAATATTTTTCAAATAGATATTTTGAAATAATAGATATGTTAATTATATTCAATTATGAAAATCTTGTAATCAAAATAATCTTCTTTAATTATAACCATTATTATTAACCCCATTAAATGATTTTTTTTATTCTCATCATCATGAATAATAATGAATAATTATATTTTTTTAATCATATCATTGATGGAATTATTAAATAATTACCATAAAAATTTATTTGAACATTTATATTTGAATTTTTTTTATAAAAAACCATTTTATTGTAGCTTATTGTGAACTATTTAAACAAATATATGTTATAATATCAATGATAATAGATTACCAGAGATACTATAAATAACATTAAGATGTGTTTTTTAGGAACCCAAGGTCGATTTTAGAATTTTGGAGGATACCGGGCTTCATAAGTTCATCTCCCTTTTTATAGGGAGATTCACATCTAATAGACCCTATAACATTAATGCCTTATAAAAAATGTTTTAGTTGATATGAAGGTTGCAATGGGGATTTTCTATTAAGGATATTGGACATGGTATGATTATTTTTTAATGTTTCAAGGAATTCGACAACATTCACATTTTGAACAAAAATTCCTCATATTTTGATAATAGAATTATTGTGATGAAGAACATGGTTAACAGTTTTAACATCACTAGGATGGATTTCTATTATTCCCCTTTCTATATCCAGTTGAATGGTGTCCCATTTATGGGTAGGATTTATTATGAAATTTCTATTATTCATATTACCATTGGGGAGTTAATGGAATGGGTTTTTCTATATTCTATTCAATGGGATCCTACATTGAAAATCATGGTTATGGTGAAAATCACACTACCCAATGTTTGTGGTTCATTTTTATAACTCGATAACTCCATGATATGGGTTTATTTTGAATTAAAAAATTTCCCCGGCTTTTATTACTTATTCAGCCTCATTAGTCATGGAGTAAGGTATATCAAAATGAAAATTCATGATCTATAGGGGCGACATACACTACAATATGGATAGTGGAACCGATTTTATTATTTAGTTAAACAACCCACATTAGTGGCTAAATACTTATGGATGGGGATAATCTCACCAAATATCCTAATAATTTTTTCACATCTTTCTAGGTTGTGATAATCTGGGTGGGACCACCATCCTCCCCCCTCGAACAAGGGATTTTTTCATACCCTTTCTTAATGGGCATGGGTTGTTTATGTTCCCTTAATTTAATCACATCTTCTAGCAAGGATGGTGGATGAAGGATCATGTGATAATGATACACATGATGTATGGGATAGGGTAAATTAATTTTATAACCATTTATCTCCCTTAAATAATGTGCATAATGATTTGGTGCACACAATTATAGGACCTACCACAAACCCCCAACTTGTTAAAAATTGATCGAATGTACTATAGGAATTAAAGTCTTCCCTATTGTAGGTTATGGTTACACATGAGGTGGTAGGTCTATATTCCACTTTTATGGGTTAGGATGCACTCCTAGGATTTCCTACCTCAACGATGGTTATTCTAGTATCATAATAATATCTTATTAGTGTGAGCCATGATAAACACATTCCTTCGTTGACATTGAAGAGGTGGAATAAGAATATCATTAATATTGATCATGAAAAAAAATAAAACTTGTATCATTATAATACATCGTTTATTTTAATAGAATGAAGATCCCTTTGGTTCTCATAAAAACTCAATTTTGTCACAGTTTGATGCATCAACTAACAAAAAAGAGGCAAAGTATGGTTCAAACTTGTCATGCCAGACATAATGATAATCTTTATTTTGATGTTTATTGAACATGGAAACCAAAAATTAGTTCATATTAAATATTTATAAATCTATAACTATATCCAAAATATGGTATATTAATACGATACAATGCTGAAAAGAAAGTATATGATATATTTATCATTGAAAGATGGGTTTTAGAATTGTTTCATGGTTAGATGGTAAGGTAATACAAGAAGCCTTTACATCATGTGGATGGAGTAATTAGAATAAAATGTTGTCCTATTATCCCTAAACCACATCACCTGTATGATTCAACAACAATAGTACCTGTATATAACATAAAATGTTTTTATGGATATCCAAGTGAAAGTGATAAGTGTGTTCCTGGGCATAATTAAATATAGGAAAAATATGGTTCAAAGACCCATTCTATTTTGTTGGGTTTTTAATTAGCTACTATACAACCACAAGAATGAAAGTGGTGGCTGAGAATTTTTTTCTTCCATGCAGTAATTTTGAGACTACATTTTTCACTTAGGACTCTCAGGTGTATTTTTTAAAAAGATTCTATTTACCTAGATCCAAGAATGCAACATAGCCTCTACATTATAATAATGTCTCACTAATATTGTGTAATTAAGATATTGGGCATCAATATTCTAGAGGTATGAGGTATCCCACTTATATATGGTTTCGTCATTGTCTTATTTCTCTCTAGTCGTAGTTGTTTTCATATTGTGATTGGACACTAAAAGCCATTAAAATTAAATGTGTGATGATTTATAATAATACATATAAGGAAGTGGTAAAATTTTCATTGAAATCCTCTCATGAGCACAACTGGGGTAAGATTAAATTGATATATACACAACAATATCGTTGTGGTCGACAGAATTACTGGAATAGTGATCAGATAATTATTATTCTTGAAATATAATTTAGGTGATTTTATGAGGAACCCAATTATGATATTACGCTAAAATAGGTAGTAAATATAGAAAAATTGCTCAATGAGACTTTGATATACAAATAATTATATTTTTTTATTAGATCAATGGAGAATTTTATCAAAGAGGGTCACCAAAATACCAACAACTTTCATCAAAATTCTAGAGCCAAAATAAAATGAACATCATTTCTAAATTTTAGGTAGGGTATTTAATCTCAACATTTGATGGGGTTTAGATTTGGGAGTTTATTCGGTACATTAATAGAGATCTATTTAGTTTTAAGAGTGGAACCCCCTCGAGGGACCTCTTAAGAGGTGTTGAGAAAAAATCACCAAGATTAGAAATTTGGAGTTTTCAAATTAATATTTATCACCTTAAATCACAAAATAACACAAAAATTTAATGACGAGAGAGTAGAAAAACACTTCAATGTTTGCTGATGACGATTCAAAATTCTTCTAGTATCATGTTCAGGAATATATTCATTCAATTAAAATATGGATATATCCTTCACATTGGATACCAATGGAATAGATTCACTCAATACATCATGAATGGTTGTTTCTTTTGAAAAGGTGATTGCTGGTGGGGAAAATAGTGTCTCATCACCTAAAAATGTGCATGTGCTCAAGAACATAGTGGATAGATCAATCATAGTGGAGTTGTATAATGTTTCACTCCAATGGTGAATGGAACTCTGTCGTTTATCAATTCTATTGAGAACCTCCTTTGAAAATTGTATGAATCCCTAGTTGCTATCTGATTTTAATATTATAATATATCATTACTGGATCTTATCATGATGGAGGATTATTCAAATTGTCATGGGAAACTACCATATTATTCACGAGTGGAAATAAGATTTTGATACCATTTGGTGGATCATGAATTTAAGCCTAAAACCATGCTTCTTGAGGCTTTTGGAACGGGATGTTAAAATTAATCCATTCAAACAAAGACATTACATGGAATAGTTCTAGATAAGGATACATGGGTTGTCATGGGATTACTAGAATTCAATGATCTTTAATGGAATTACTCTTATAATGATTGACCACTGCACTAACAATGGTGATCAAGGAATCTATGTGTGAGTTCTAATATAATTCAACATGGTGTTCTTGCCACCAAATGATAAAAAAAATTTACATGAATGGTCAGAAACTAGAGTTAAATTTTGAGATTTAGAATATTCAAAAAAAATTCAAGCACTCTACGATTTATGGGCATGAATTCGAAGCATTAAATGTGATTAAGAAGCTATTCAATGTAGCTCATGTTTCCTTAGTCTGGATGGAGGTACCATGGAAGAGGAGGAATGATTTATGAGTAAAGAAAAAAGGGAATACCCAGGATAAGTATGAATGGTGTGAAAATTTGATAGTGGATGGAACATCTTTGGTTGTGATGGCATAGGAAGAGGAGAAGTGGTAAGATAACTCTGTAAGTGACAATGTTGATGGGGAAAACATTCCTTTAGATGAAATTTATAAACATATGCGGGGAATATCCTAGGATGTGTGCAGTACGGTTTATGAAATCTTGATTGAGGAATTCATTACCAGCATAAGTGGTGTTGAAATTGCGGGTCATCTATCCTTACTTGGGCATCAATCAAATGTGATGGTGGATGATATGGATATTGATGTAGGGATGGTTAAAAAACATGAAAACATCAAGGAAAATGGTGAAAGAAGGTAGGATAGGGAAAATAATATTATGGGATTACAAGTCTTCACTTAGACAAAACATGATATGGACCATAGGTAGAAAAATTTGGAGGTTTCATCATTACAAGATGAAACAATAATAAAATCCCTAAGAAATCATGGGGAAAAAGGATGTTTTACCTCCCAACCAAAAATATGATGATAATTTTTGTCTTGAACTATTATGGCCTAGCCAAACCTAACATTTACGATTCCTTAAATTTTCTTTACTAAAAGGTATAAACCTGAGAGAATAAGAATTTCAGATCCAACGATTAACTTATAAAATATGGGAAATTTGTTCAGCAGTAGAGGATATAATCTTCTGGGATCTAGTGGTGTTTCCAGAAGTCATGATAGGATTTGGATTGTAAATCATCACAAGATCGATTCTCAAAGGATAGTTGATAAGGAAAATCTGATCATAAATTTTTGTTTTATAGAGGTTGGTAGCCAATTTTTCTGCTCAATTGTGTACGCTCAAAACTATTATGAGGACATGAGACTTTTGTGGGGTAAAATCTAGCACCTGTAGAACAGTATATCTGATACATGGCTTATCACGGGTGATTTCAACTCTATCATGCATGGATATGGGATAATTTGTGTGGTAACAAATGTCAATTGTAGAAGAGAATTTAGAGAATATATTGAGAAAAAATTAATAGTGGAAGTAAATAAAATTGGTTCTCAATTAAAATGGTATAGTAGAAACCTCAATGGTATGAGGGCGAGTAGAATTGACCGATAATTTTTGAATAATTAAATGATTGTTTCATGGAAATCAATCTCACGTGTTACTATATAAAAACTAAATTCTACTCATCATCCACTTCTGATTATTTTTCTTGAGAAATAAGGTTGCGAAAATTTCCTTTCGGGTTTAGCAACGCGTGGGACACTCTTTCGGATTTCTCAATGATTTTTCAAGAGACTTGGAGTTCATCTCACTCTAATGGAAGTCCACTGATTTTCATTTTCATGCTCATAGTAATAATTATTAATCATAGGGAATGGAAGAAATCATGGATTGGATTGATGGATGTTTAAATTGAGGGACATGAATGCTTCTTGAATGTAATTTAGATAGAGGCCAATATATCAAACTCCTCAAGGGACATGAATAATTATGTGGAGTTATCTCTAAAGATTAATAAACTTATAAATCACAGGGACAATAAAAAATGATGTATGAAATGTAAGGTAGATTCAGTAAGGGGATAGAAATAAAATGTTTTTCAATGCCCTACAATGGGTCTGAAGATTGAATAGACCTCTTTCCCATCTGTAGGATGGTGAGAAATGTTTGGAGGGGAAACAAGATCCACCAGATCATATTGTCTCATTCTATAAGAATCTTTTCAATGGGACGACTCGTAATGAGTTGGTGAGAGAAATAATTATTCCTACACTAATCAATGATGAGGAAATTAAACTTGATACATCAATTATGATTAATTTTGAAATTAAGGAGGATGTTTTTTTACTTAAAAAATATGTCTCTCCTAGTGTTAATGGTTTAAACATTTTTTCTTCCAAAACTATTGGGATTTCATTCAGAATATGGTTTTATTACTTGTTAATTTTTTTTCAGGGGTGGGATCATTACTCTAGGTTTTTTATGGACATTTACCTTATTCATATATCTTATAATGACAGTAAAAATGATCAATTCAGACCAATAGCCATGGTTTACACTATTCACAAAGTCATTACCAATTTTTTTCACAATAGGCTTGCTTGGGTGTCTGAAAAAATTATATCATGGAACCTGTTCGGTTTTTTCAAAAGAAGGAATATAAAATAATATATTCTCATAGCCTCAGAGTGCATTAATATTATCAAGAAGACAACCCTAGAAGTAAATGTGGCATTGAAGACTAACATTAGATAGGCTTTTGATATAATGGAATAGGGATTTGTTAAACATATTCTCCTTAGATTTTCCGTTAGTGAGGTGTTTTTTCAATGGATTACAAAGATTATAGAGTCTACTAATATTAAAATTATAGTTAATGGTTCGATGTATGGATATTTCACATGTTCATGTGGTGTGAGGTAGGGGGCCCTCCTTTTTTCCATTAATTATATAATTTCTAAGAATTACTTGAGAAGAATTATGATTTACATGGTGAGAAAAGGGGAAATTTCCACCATAAATGTTACAAGAGGTCCCTCTACTCTTTCTCATTTATTTTTTCACTTATGATATTTTTATTTTTATACAAGTTGACATGAAATAAAATCATCTAAAAGAAAAACTTATGTATTATGGGAACGTTTCAGGAAATGAAATCGACTAGAGAAAATATTTTATATACATTAGAATGATTATCCTAGATTCAAGGAGGACCTATGTAATAAAATATCATTGTTTTAGGGAAGGATCTCTACCATTTATTTATCTTGGTGTTCCATGTTTTGTGAAAATACTAGGTCATCCAGTTTTTCAAAGGCCTTATCCCAGGTAAGAAAAGCTCTCACCTATTGTAACGGAAAATATCTCTCAATGGAAAGATGAGTATTTCTTTTCAAACACATGGTTATCTCACTACATTTTTACTCATTCATGGTATACAAGGTGCATGACTCTGTTGTGAAAAATATTCAATGTCGAAGAATTTTTTATAGAGTGGGAACATGATGTAATGGAATCTCATCACTACCAAGTGGAGAAAATTTGGCATGCCCAATATTGTGGGTTGACTAGGAATTAATAATTTAAGTTGTTAAGTCAGGTATTTCATGATGGATTTCATTGGAGTATGATTCAGAAAAAATCTACCACTCTTGACTTCTTGAGAAGAAGGGTTCTTTCAAGGATTATTTTTGGGAAGCATGGGTACATGGACACATCAATCTTGGCTGGTCTGAATTCTATGTTCAACAGCATGATGGGGAATTTTTTGGATCGAAATTAAGAATAAAGATACTTATTATAGTGTCTAATGATATATATTCTTAATATACAAGAGGGGATATTTTTATACTTTAAAAATTTCATTTGGAGCTTTTAAAGATGGTGAATTTTAACAATGTTAAACAATGTAATTCACAAAACACCTAATACCAATTGTTGGATTAGTACTGGGTATGAAGTCACCAACCTCTAGTTCTACACACTTTCTTGATTCCAGAAATTTGATTCTGAGAATGTAATTCCAAAAAAATGATTACAGAAATGAAACATAACAATAGTTTACAAAGGGAAATATTCTACCTTAAAGCGTATAGAATCTCACTAAATCAGAGTACATGTATAAGGAAGTATAAGATATTTATACTTTCCTCAACAATCAATATTCATTGGAAAACATGAAACAAAAAAATAACAAGTAGAAAATATTTTATCCCCAAGAGTAGGGTATCCAACAACCTTGGATAAAGGTCCCTTTATTAATACTTTCACGAATGTATGTCTTACCCACACTAGGGTAGGTCATCAATACAAATAACTGTGTCAATCTTGATATCCCCGCAAGAACTCAACATCAAGGTATTCGACAACTCTGTCTTACTCAACATGGAATTCCCCGAACATTAAGGTAGTTGGCACCTTTGTCTTCCTATCCCCGAAATCCCACACTACTAGAAATATGACTTATACAAACAGTTGTGTCCAAAACGTTGGTATAGTTCATTAATTTGGACATATAATAACGGTTTGGACAAAACCGTTGGTATATGTCACTTATATAGAACTATACCAATGGTTTTGGACAAACTGTTGGTATAGGTCCATTATAGAGGACCTATAACACCTGTTTTTCCAAAACATTGGTATATGTCCACTATAGAGACCCAATACAAATGGTTTGAAAAAACCATTGGTATAGGTCCAAAAATCATAGGACCTATACCAAAGGATCTTAAAACTGTTGGTATATGTACATGTATTTTTAATGGAATCTTCTTATGGATTACATTAAATAAATAAAAATTTAAAATATTTATGATAATACGTATATATATTTATGAATTTATTTTCACAAAAATCAAGTTAGGTTAGTGGTTAGGTTATTCAATCATAAACTAGTGGTCTTGAGATCAAATCCCACAGAATGTTTTTTTTAAATACATATACCAATGGTTTAATGGATCTGTTTATATTGATTTTTATATTACATATACCTATAGTTTTAAAAAGAGTTGGTATAGGTCTATACAAACGGTTTTCCACAAACCGTTCCTATAGACCTATCCTCACGACTTACTTGGCCACGATCCTCCAAAGTGTTGGTATATTTTATAGAAACGGTTTGGAGGCCTATACCAACGGTTCCAAACCATTGGTATATGGTATTTTTATATTAGTTACTCAGTTGTACAGAAACACAATTGGAGTCGCATGAAGCAATATGAACATTAATTTCAGTATGCACAAAGTCTAAGAGTCTCTCTATAGAAGTCACTTCAACAACATGAAATCTATTGAGTCGTATAATAGTTCATCTAAGTTGTGAGATATTTCAAATTAGATCCTATTTATAGGCACATCTCCAATTGTTGGCTCCCTCCTCCAACAATCATATTTTTCCTTCAATTTCGGAGGGAATTATGCACATGTCACTCAAACAGCCATTAGGTAGAAATAGAATGTACATCATCATTTCATAATTGTATCAAAGATGAGAAAAATATTGGTTTCATAATAAAATCCGATTTTTCGGAGTCTAAGAAAAAAAATGTCTGAAATCTAAGTAAAATTATTCAGATTCCATATTATAGGATATTTTTATTCTATTTATCAGTGAATTCGGAGTCAGAACTAATAGGAATTTAAAACGTGAATTTGTTGTCCGAACTCAGAAGAATTCGTAAAATGAATTCAGAGTAAGAATTCATAAGAGTTTGTAATCAGAATTCGAAGTCTAAATTCAGAAGAATCCATAATCAGAATTTGGGGTATGAATTCATAAGAAATCATTACCATAATTCAGAGTCTGAATTCATAAGAATTCGTAACCATAATTCAGTGTATGAATTCATAAGAACTCATATTCAGAATTCAAATGATGAATTCATAAGAATAAGTAACCAGAATTTGGGATCCCTATTCGTATGAATTCATAACAAGAATTCGGTGACTAAATTCTTAATAATGTGTGACCAGAATTCAGACCTTGAATTCATAAGAACTCAGAGTCCGAACTAAGAGGTGTACAGAGTCAAATTTCAGAGAACATGGAGTCAAAATTTGGAAGAGTTCAGAGTCTGAATTTTGAGATCTCGGTGTCAGAACTTAGAAGAGTTCAATACCAGAATTCTTAGAATTCAGATCCTAAAATAGAATTATTCATATCTAGGTAATTATAGGACTCTGAGGATTTTGGATTCAACCTGAATTTTAAATTTATAAAAACTATGATATGAACAATTAAAACATGGTAAGGATAAATTTTCCTTGTAAAAGAAAAAATGGGTAAGGAGAAAATTTTCCTTGAGGAAGGAAAAATTTCATTAAGGAAAATTTCCCATATTAAGATAAAATTCATTTTTCCTTAAAAAGGTATTTTTGAATTTCAAACCATGAATGAATGGAAAATTCACAATGAAGCCTTATTGACTCAACAATCTCCCCCTGTTTGGAAATCACGTACATCAGTACGATAAAGATTATTTGGACATAGAATTTTTATGCTATAGAAAATAAAACATATCACCCTTTACATATTAATCAGAGTGAATACATCTTATTATTCATTAGTCTTTAGAACCACAAAGGATCATATTTTTTATTTCTAGAATGTGGTTTTTCATAATCCTGAGTACACAAATCTCTATAATTAAAATCCATCTTAGATATACTCTCCCTTACATAGGAATATTTATTCTACACTTAGTATTCATTTTTACATTCCTTCTCCCCCTTTGTGATTTTTAAAAATAAATACAGGGAATGGAAAAGGAAAGTTCGTTAATTAATAGACTATATAAGAAAAAAAACGAAAGCGATAAAGAAAATTTTCATTATGTTTGGATATAATTTGTACAAGAAGAAAAATACAAAAAAAATACTGGATTGGATCTATTTTCCTTCCTTCTCTTTTGGTATCAACTTCTTCACTATGATTTTAATATTTTTTAGATCCTTGTGGTCATCCTATGATTTATTACCAATTTGATCCTGATCCTATGATGTCTTTTCTAAGGAATTGATATTTTCTTCCTGAGCCTTCAGAGCTTCTGCCAGAGCATTCAAAAACTCATCTTTCCAAACTATCTTATCTTCGAACCCCATCCGAAGATCCCTTTGCCTCTTCCATGTTTGGGAAACATAATATAGCTTCCCATTCAGATCCATTACCTATTGTATCTGAGTATTCTATTCATGAGTCATCTTTTCTTCAAAACAAGTTGTAGGATACTTGATCTTACCATCGTCAATGTCAAAATCATCCATGACACCATATTTAAACTCATCAAATTATCTCATGTCTCCAACTATCATCTTTGACAAAGTAACCATTTTATTACAAGTCCTTTTGTGGGAATCATTTTTTAATGAAGAAACTCTTGAGATTAGCCTCAATTGTTACACACTTTTCCATCACTATGGAAACTGAATATGAATTTTGGTTCAAATTGTTTAAAGCATCTGACATCTGGAATCTATTCTTGGAAAATCGTAATGGTCCCAACAAGATTCTTCAAGTATTGGACAACAAAATCATGTCTTAGTGATGTTGGTTCCGAGTTTGAAAAATTTCATGGTGATGGATCTGTCTCTAACTCAATAATCTTCCCCTTTAATGATCCACCAGCATCTTTCTTCATCAGAACAACTTTTGTAGGTCTATCAACAACCACCTGGTTATCATTGTCAGTTCTTGGAATGGTTTCATCATCCGTAGATTTATGTTTACTGTCAAACAGCTGAAAAATATTGTCCTCATCTATATTTTCTTTCACAGATCAATCCTCAACATCCTTAGGGTGTATGAAATCATGGTTTGAACGTTCTTTGTCTGACAGTTTGTTACCTTCTTCATCAACCTTCTCATCTTCATCTTCCTCATCCTTTATAGCAGTTGCGATCTTCTAAGACTCTGATTCAGATGTTCGGATTGACAGATTCTCAGATGGGTTTTCCTTTTCATGGTAATATTTAATTTTAATTATATGTTCTTCGGTTGCACCACAACATTATACCTCTTATTGTTCTTTTTCTTGAACAATATCTTCTTGGAATTTTTTCAAAGTGACAAACTTCTTACACAGAGTGTCTAGAAAATCATATATCATGAAATATTGTGGTACCAAAATATTCTCAGATGTTATTTCAGTAGCTGTCAAAAAAGATTGACTAACTCAGCTTTAGTTATTTGCTTCATTTTCTTCTTTTCTTTATCTTTCTTCTCAATCTCATCAGCGTTCTTCTCTTTCAAAGCCTTTTACTCAGCAAGATCCAAACCAAAACATGGCTCCCCACCTTTTGGTTTCATTTTTCCTTCCCTCCATTTAGCAATAACCTCATCTAGATAATCAATCTGCTTCATGGCCTTTGGAGATGTAGATTGGGTTCCATTAGTCGCAAGGGATTTTCCTTCAACTACTACTTCATTCAACTTCCTCCTCTTTCCCCATTTTTTCGATTGTTCCGAAACATCTAGTTCATTTGGAACGACTTCAGACTCTTTCTATAGTATTTCATAAAATTATTATGAATCTTTTGAAAAACCAATATTCATTCTCTTCAAAGTATCACCACTTACTAACATGAATTTTCAATTCCTTGTCTTGGAACTACTAGGAATCTTGATTGAATCAAGGCATTGAACAATTATCTTAGAGAGGATGGATGGAAAAATGTTATTTAAGATTTCATGTTACATTTTTTAATATTATCATTTTTAATGAGAATATGCTTCATCAGGTTGATCTTTCTTTTGTTTAACAAGAAGTCCAAAAATTAGATATCACTCTTCTTCAACGTTTCCTTGTCACTATTTCTCATAATGATGAATCCATGAACCCTTAATTAAAAGATCCTATTATTTATAGAGAGGTGAGAAATCATTAGAGTCTTGACATATGAATGTCCACGACACTCCATAACCTTCATTTTATTTAAATATCCTTTATCATAATGAATTTTATGTGCACATAATTCAGCTACCCCTTCATAGGACAACCCCACCAAGCTATCAGCCTTGCTGTATGAAAGGGCATAAATTTTTCTATCCCTTGGATAGAAAATTTACTCCTCTCTTCTTCTATGAAAAATCTCACAGATTTATACAATTCCTCATGAAAATCTAGTAGCCTATATATTGATCTCTTGGCTTTGATATGAAAACACATTCCCATCCCTTCAACCTAATGTTTTGGAAACAATGGAATAGTGCTTGGTGGAGAAATTCAGATGCACCAACCTCTCTGTAAATATTCAACTCTAAAATAGGCTAGATAGTTTACATATCTTGAGATGGAACTTCAACAGACACTTGGATCTGAGATAGATTTGAGTGGTTCAGAATGGTCTCTTGAAAGGGGCCAGAGCTTCAGCAAACAAAGGCATGAAATCTGATGTGGGATCACCATCAGGGGGTCCTTTATATAGGCATTTGATACGACGGTTGAACATCCAATGTCAACCCAATGGTTGAGAAAACATATTATTAGATCTGATGGTTGAAATGTTCGCGGCAAGGAAAGTTTTTTAGGATCCGATCTTTTGAGGTTTTTTTAAGGAAATCTGTCAGATTTAAGGAAAGAAACACCAATAAGTAAAATATGATTACTAAAACGTAAGACAGGAGATCATAGATTCTGGACTACCAGTAGGATTATTCATAATAGGTAATATACTTGTTGAATAACTTTAGATTCCCAGAGAAATTTTGACTATGAAAACCTCCAATATGAAAAAAATTGAGTATGAAAATAATTTTGTTACGAAACTTTCTAGTACGAAAATATTCATTATGAAAATTTCATGTACAAAAATCTTAATTGCGAAACATTAAAGTATGAAAATCTCCATTAGGAAAATTTAAATTAAAAAAATCATCATTACAAATATTTCATGTACGAAAATATTTATTATGAAAATTTCAAATATGAAAAACTTAAGAACTAAATTATCATAACGAGAATTTGGAAAACCAACAATGATTTTTTTTGAATAACTAAAAATAAAATTTAATTCCCATATGAAAAGGAGTTTATTAAATTAAGGATATTGGTTTCAAAAAAAAGTTAACAAGGAATATTACGTTACAGTTATAATTCCTAGCATTCTTTAATTCATTAAAATCTATCGGAAAGTAATGATTTTGTGAAAAATCATTAAGTTAATCTTGCATTCCAATAAACTGACGAATGATATCTTCTATTTGTTTGTGACCCATATGAAAGTAATGCCTAATATCTATGTGTTTTTCACAAGATTTATTTGCATGGTTTTTAATATGGGCAATGGAACTTGTATTGTCACAAAAAATATGTGTTTTGGTAAAACTCATAAAATAGTATGTTTGTGTGTGTTTCATCCACAACATTTGAGCACAAAAACTTCCAGATGCTACATATTCATCTTCAGTAGTGGAATGTGCAACTAAGAGTTGCTTATTACAAGACCAAGAAACTAATTAATCTCTTAATAAATGAGATTTTCCGGATGTACTCTTCTAATCCATTTTACATCCCCCAAAGTTTTCATTTGAAAAACATTTCAAAACAAAATCATCTCCAAATGTATAAAATAGTCCAAAATTCATGGTTCTCTTTATGTAGTGAAAATTTATTTTCCATGACTTTAAATGTTATTCCAAAGAATTTTATTGACATCCTGCACATAGGCATACATAAAACATTATGTCTGGATGACTAGATATTGATTAATGAATACTTCCAATCAAACCTCTAAAAAATGAATGATATACTAGTTTCTGAGTTTCATCAATATCATATGTATTTGAGGTACCAATGGGAGTACTTATACTCTTAGTGTGTCATATCCATACATTGTAAGAATTTCATTAATATATTTATGTTGAGATATATAGGTTACTTTTGGTTTTTGAGAAATTTCAAAACCAAGGAAAAATGTTAACTCGCCCATCATACACATTTCAAACCAAGTTTCATTAGATCCGCAAATGAATCAGTTAATGATTGTTGCGATGAACTATGTATAATGTCATCAACATAAAATAAATCTATAAAAACATTTTTCTTATCTTTCTTTATAAAAAGGGTTGGATCTGCATTTAACATAACGTAATTATATTGAACCAATAATCTTGTAAGTCTATCTGACTAGGCTCAAGGGGCTTGCTTATGTCCAAACAAAGCATTAGTAAGTATAAAAACATGTTAGGATAATTCTTATCTTCAAAACCATGAGGGTTTTCAACCTAAAATTCATATTGTACAAAACCTTTATGGAAATAAAATTTCACATTCATTTGAAAAAGTTTAAAATTCTAGAATGCTACAAAGGCAAGTAAAATATGAATAAATTCAAGTATAGCTGCTGGAGAGTCGGTTTCTTCATAGTCCTCTCCTTCTTGTTGATTATAGCCTTTAGAAACTAATTGGGATTTGTTTATTTTTATGATTCCATTTTCATCACACTTATTTATAAAAACCCATTTTACTCTAACAAAATATGTTTCCTTAGGTATTTCAACCATGGTCCATAAATTATTCCTTTCGATTTCATTTAGTTCATCTTGCATGGATTCAATCCGATCATCACCACTTAATGCTTAATCATTGCTTTTTGGTTCTAATTGGGAAATGAATGCTAGCTGTTCTACTTCATTTCTTAAGGAACTTCTAGTCTATACAGGTTGATTCAATCACAAATGATACTATCAATGCGATGATCCCTTGAAACACCTGATCTGGGTTTGTTAAAACCTATTCATCAACATAGGTTTGAAAATATTTTAGGGTAAATTTTTTAGATATATGTTATTGGATATTTTCCTTATCAGAAGTATTTCATATCAAGCATCGATAATCATTTTTTTAAAACACATATTAAGATGTAGGTTGGTGTTGTTTAAAAAAAGGGATCATTTTCATCAAATTTCACATGTACTATCTCTTCAAAAGTACATGTTTTTTTATTGAAAACCTTATAAGCCTTAGAAGTTGTGGAGTATCCTATGAATATTTCTTCACCAGATTTTGGTGCAAATTTATGTAGATTATCTTTAGTAATCAAGATGTATAACATGAAACCAAAAACCTAGAAGTAGGAAAGTATAGGTTTTTTACCATTCCATAACTCATATGGTGTTTTATTAAGAAATGGTCTAATCAAGTCTCGATTATTAGTATAACAAGATGTACTTACACCTTCATCCTAAATTGTCGTGCTATAGAATATTTGGTCAACACGGTTCTTGTTATCTCTTGATTAATTCAATTTCTTATTTCAACAACAACATTCTTTTGAGTAGTTCTTAGTGGTGAGAAGATATATGTAATGCCTTTTCTACTACCAAAAGTTTCAAAATTAGAATTTTGAAATTCTCCACCATGATCACTTTGAATAGTTTTCAGTGGGAGGTTTTTCTCATTTTTATCTTGGGATATAAAACATTTGAAATAAGAAAAATCTTCAGACTTTTTTTCATTAAAATATACCCACAAAAATCCTAGTTCAGTCATCAACTAAGACAAATACATAATAGTTTCCACTCATCCATTGAGTTTGTGTTGTGCCAAAAGGATCCATATGCACTAACATAAAAGAATCAGTAGTTGAGACTTCACCAATTTATTTAAAAATAGTTTTATGTTTCTTTCCTAATTGATAAGGATCACACACTTTTGAAGAATCAGGACCATTCTCTGGTATATCCTTAACTAACTTTTTCATAGAAATTTTTCATTTGATCTTAAGGTTACTGTGTCCTAACATTCTATTACATGACAAATAATTATCTTTAATTTCACTATGGACAGGTATGTCTTGGATCCTATGGTCTCCTATGTTTAGTGTGTATACATTCTCTTTTCTATCAGCAGAAAGAATAAAATATTCCTTGGAATTGTGTACTAATCACTTATCATTCCTAAAATTCAGAATGTAACCATCATCACATAGTTGACTTATGATAATGAGGTTGTTCTTACGACTCTTAAAAAATAATACATTTCAAATCAATGTTTTCAAAGAAGAACAATATTACATATACTAATAATTTCTCCCTGATAATTATCTCTGAAATTTACTTTTCATCCTTTCGTCTTAATAATATTTTCAAATAAGTTTTTATTTCCATTCATATGCCGAGAACATCCACTATCCTTATACCATGTATTGTTTTTGGTACCTTCTTTATTTTCCTGAAAATAAAATAGTTAGGATTCAATAATCCAAATATTCATGGATCCCGAAACATCATAAAGTAGAATCATAGGCACCCACAATTTATTGGAAAAATAAGATTTATGAATTCCTAAAGACTATGTTCTTTTGAAGGAGCATTTTTTCCCAATTCCCACCGCACTAACACTTAGAATAGAAAGGAGAATTTTGATGAACAAAATAATTGTTACTAAAATCAATTTTTGAACTAGTATAACCAAAACCATAACTATTACTTAAAGGTGGGATTTGAGAATACATATTATCAAAATTTTCTTTACCAACGGTAATGATTGATAAATACTAACTAAAGGAAAAAAATTTGGATTTTAGTATGGAAATTATTTTCTTTCTTCCAAAACATTTTATTTTGAACAAGAGTTAGGCTCTAAAAAAATATTTATAGAAATTACTTTTTCTATGTCCTTAGAATGATTATCCATATCATAATTTACTGTCACAACTCTCCTTCACCAAAAAGAGGGGAAGGGACATCAGATCACTGAGACCTTCCTTCTTTATGTTGAAGGATAGATAATGACCCCCGAAACCCAACTTCAATAGGTCCCGAAGTGGTGACCATCACCAAGGGTATAGAATCTCACACATAAAGGAAGGCATTACCAAATTGTTTTAGGATCAGGAGATAAGATATCAACCCCAACACACAAAAGATGAATGTAAAGGTAAATCCAAAAGTAACCCATTCCCATTTGCATGTTCAATAGTAAATGATACATGCCACAAAAACTCCAAAGTTAAGTACCAAGAAAAAGGAAAACGACAACAGAAACTTCCCAATGGTCCGAGCTAGTATGGTCCCAAATGTTCTCAGAAGTCCTCCTAGAAACCTAAAAGCAGTTTTATATGTGTAGGGGGAGCATACACGTATCCTCAGTACGGAAAACCAAAAGCTCTCGTGTACAAGGGGAGGGGCATTCTAATTCCCTATGAGAAAAGAGATAACCAAAACATCTAGAAAGGTAAACTATCCACTCGAGCCCCACTAAGGAACACTCCCCAAATAACGCATGTCATGTATAGTATAGTTATAGCACATAGATATTTGGGTACCCCGCGCCACATTCCCACTATTTATTGAAGCCATCCTACGCATCGAAACAATCCCGCCATTATCACCGCAGTCCCACTGCCAAACACCGCCCGCACACACCTGGGACAACCACCAAAACTACCCTTCTCGAAGATTCAGGGGCTAATAATGGACTTCAGGCCATCACAGCCTGCCTGAAGAGTATTTGGATAATCAGGAAAGAGAGAAAAAAGGAACTAATAACCAGCCACTCTTAGGAGTGTTGGAAAAAACACCCTCCCCCTTGAAATGGGGGTGTTTGGAACTAAAGTGCTCAGCATATGTGGTGTGAGAATAAGAAACATAATAGCTAAAAATATATGTATAGGTAACAAGATATCATCTAGGCCTAGGGTTTCCAATGACCAACCCAAACACAAACATCTTCCTGACTATTCAATCATAAGAAACACAACACTCACAGCCAAGTCACAACTCATTCCCAAAACCAACTCCACATTTAAATCATTCTGGTTTCATGTTCAATCAATGCCATTTAACTGAATTCTACACTACTTTCCAACTAGCATTCATAACCACAAGCCAGAGGAAAAAAGAACCAATGAACATCAATTTAAGCACTAACACATGGTTGTCTTCTAATGTTACAACAACAAAAAGGTGATTTGTGAGACCCCTCAAAGTACTGGAACCAAAGAGAACCTCAAAAAAAAGAATATGTGAGATACATCGAAGTACTGGAAACAAAGAAAACCCCAAGTCATAGCCCCATGCCCCCAAAACCAGGAACCAAAGATTTCTCAACAATAGAGGATCCCAACCAGAGTTTGTGTCACAGCAATGTAACCACACATCTTCAGATTCACAACCGATATACATACCACAACGGAGGATCCCATACTCACTCACATTAGCCCATATGAAAATCGAACAGAAAAACATGCCTACTACCAAAACATAGTAGGGAAACATCTAGGATCTAACATAAATTTCATTATTTTCTTCATTCTGTTGGATAGTCAGGGTGACCACAAAGGGCTTATATTTACCGGGCATCAACTTAATCCACAGATTTTATGTAATCAACCAATTTCCATGTTAGAGTCATTTAATCATCATAGAATATAAGGGTTAATTAGTGTGCATGAAAAGACCACCAATTAACATGATTTGCAGTGAGCATAGTCCCACATAATTCACGACACATATCAACACAAACAAGTACATCCGAATATCGATCACACCCCCCTTCATTCTTTAAATATATGTTCATTATCTTCATTATGTTAGGTTTCATCAATCCCCACAGAAACAATACCATACAAACCCCGCAAGATACACAGTAAGAAGTTACAATGAAAAAATCCCTACATGATTGATCAAAGATCGAAGTTTTTTTCCGCGCACCAAAATCGGGGGATGCATGGCTTGTAGGGGAGGAATTCCAAAGAATCAAAGAGGTGAAGAATTCTACAGCAGAGGTGCACCACAAGCCATGGTTAGAAGTGACTATGGGTGCACAGGGAGAAGAACGAAGCCATCCAAAATGATGAAGAGGAAAAAAGAACTTCCTTTGCGATATATAGAAAAGATCCCATTGTTATGGGATATCGGAATTTTAAACATCTGGAATGTCAGATCTAGGTTTCCCATGTGGTTTCATAGTTACGCACGATGTCATTATTTTTTGATTTAATTCAACATTGAAGAGGATCCTTGGGATTTCTTGGGTATTATTTATGGGATTTAAATGGCATTGAACCACTTGAAAAGGGTTAAAAAGACCCAAAAGAGGCATTACAGGAAAAAATGTAGAAGAGAAACCCGACAAGGCTGGTGGACACCGATCGGTCGTGTTGATCATTTGAACACTAAAATGATGTCCTACCACTGAGAAGTCACCCCTAGGATCCAAAATTTTGCAAAAGGATGGACTGTGAGGGTCCGGGTCATCACATCAGATACCTCTCAAAGCAATCTCGCCCTCGAGAATTTAAAACCAAATAGAAGAAAATAGAAGGTCTGAACAACCACCTCAAAAGATACCTATTAGGAGTGAACCTCATCTTTAACTAGAAACATCCCTCCCTCAAGAAACCATGAAGCATACAAGGGTCAAACTGCCCAGTCATATGGGTTGGGGAGTCTCTTCCTCCATGTCAAGAAACTATTCCGTTTGGGCTGAACTAACTCACCCGCACAAGTTTAATCACATCCACATTAATGTGTCTTGATTAGAGATCAGGTACTCCCCTCTCCATAGCCAAGATATTTCACACACATTCAAATAATAAGAAAAACCACATATTTCATAGCCAACAAGGTAAAGCGTTCAATCACAAATAATACAAACAGAACAACACAAAACTAAAAACAACTCTGGGTTCTGGGCATGCATATGTGCTTCCCATTCCCTGGTACTCTCCTGAAGACCACCATGCCTCAACAACACACGAACCAGAGGAATGGTTTGTCCATAAAGCACCTTCTCCTTACGATCATCGACCATCAGTGGTCGCTCTACAAAAATTGCATCATCTTCAATTTATAGCTCTCCCTTGTCAAGGACATGTGAGTCATTGTGCAGATATCTACAAAGCTGAGACGCATGGAAGTCATCGTGCACCCTTTCTAGCTGTGGTGGAAAATCAAGCTGGTAAGCCAACATGCCGACCCACTGCAACACCTCGAAGGGTCTGACGAACTTGGGAGAAAGCTTACTTCCTATATCGATCCATTGCTGCCCATAGAAAAGGGAGACCTTCAAGAACATGTGGTCCTCAACCTCGAACTCCAAGGGTCTCCTCCTATCATCATTATATGACTTTTTCCGGTCCTTAGCCACCTTCATCCTCTCTCCTATATGCTACACCTTCTCCGTCATGTTCTGAACCACCTCCAGAAAAAAGGAGCCTTCCTCTCCGACTTCTGTTCACCACACGGGTAAGTAACATGGCCTCCCATACGAAGCTTCGAACAGAGCCTCACCAATGGTAGAGTGCTAGCTATTTTTGTAGAAAAACTCTACCAGAGGCAAGTTTCGCACCCATGATCCCCCAAAATCTAGGACACAAGATCGAAGCATGTCCTCCAACGTCTGGATGGTGCACTCTGTCTGTCCATATGTCTGGGGGTTGAAGGCAGTGCTAAGTTGTAGCTGGTTGCCAAAATCTTGCTGCAACCCCCTTCAGACGCGTGACGTAAACCAGACATCATTATCTGAGACTATGGACCATAGAAATCCATTCAACCGCACCACCTCATCCACATACCTCAGTGTTAATGCATCCACTACGCCCGACTCCTTGATCTCCAGAAAGCGGAACGATTTTGTCACTGATCCACCACTACCCAGATATCATCGCAACCTTCTTGAACCTTCGGTATACCCATGACAAAATCCATTGGGATTTCATCCCACATCCACTTTCTAATGTCTAAAGGTTGCAAAAATCCACCTAGAACACAGTGTTCCGCCTTCACCTGCTGACACACTAGGAACTTTTCTATGAACTCTTCTACTTCTCGTTTCACTCCGGGCCACCAAAACTGTATCCCCAGACCCTGATACATCTTAGAAACTCTCGGGTGCACCGCTAGGGGTGAGTTTTGGAACTCACTATGAACTCTCTCACACATCTCCTCTGGAAAAATCAACATTCCTCAGAAAAGAACTTGATTCTGACCATCCTCCATCCACCCTTCCGGAGCATCACCTTGGTTAACCTGGTCACACACCACTTCTATTTTTGAGTATCCCCCATTGAGACTCCTCCACATGTCGTAGTAGAGAAGACTGCACTGTCATCTGATACAGGAATCCTCTTCCACCTTCCTCCCTTGCATCCAGGTGCAGGGCAACCAACTATTCCATTGCCTTCCAAGCATCTGCCAACTCTCGAACCGCATCCTTTTGTGACTTCCTGCTAAAGGCATCAGCCACCATGTTCCCCTTCCCTGAGGTGTAGGAAATCTTGAAGTCATAGACTTGAAGAAATTCCACCCACCATCACTTTCATATGTTTAGGTCCCACTGGGAGACGACATACATCAAGCTCTTGTGATTGGTGAAGACCATGAAGCGCTCTCCGATGAGGTAGTGTCACCACTACTTTAGTGAGAACATGATCACCACAAGATCTATATCATGGGTGAAATAGTTATTATCATGGGGGTGTAACTACCTAGAACCATAGGAGATCACCACTAGTCGCTTCATCAAAACACATTCGAGGCCTTGCCTAGAAGAATCACAGAACACATCATACGCCGCACCTACTTCTAGAAACCTCAGTACTGGGGAACTAACCAACTTATCCTTAAATTAACTGAAGGCCGCCTCACAATGCTCATCCAAATGAATGCATGGTCCTTCTTGGTCAAATCTGACAAAGGTGCTACAACTAGAGAGAAGTTTAGCACGAATCTTTTGTAGTAACCTGCAAGCCCGAGAAAACTACGAACCTCCTCCACGTTCTCAGGTGCTGCCCAAGAAACAACCACTGCAACCTTCGATGGGTCCCCTGTTATCCCTTTCCCGGACAACACGTGCCCACAGAAGTGCATTTCTCACATCCAGAACGTTCACTTGGACAACATCCCATATAGTTGGTGTCGTCGGAGGTCCTCTAATACCGTTCTCAAGTTCTTAGTGTGATCATCCTATTATATTGAGTAGATCAGGATGTGGTCAATAAATAAGACTATGAACTAATCCATATATTCCTGGATGATGGAGTTCATGATCCCCATGAACACAGTTGTAGAATTCATAACACCGAAAAACATGACTACAAACTCAAAGTGCCCATATCTTCACATGAAGGAAGTATTTGTATGTCAGCCTCCCACACCCTCAGCTGGTGGTATCCTGAGAACAGGTCAATCTTAGAGAACCAACCTGCTCCCTTCAACTGGTCAATGTGATCATATATCCTCGTGAGGGGGTAACAGTTCTTGAGTGTTACCTGGTTCAGTCTCCAGTAGTCTATGCACAACCTGAGACCACCATCCTCCTTCATGGAGAATAATACCAGAGCACCCCATGGTGACACATTTGGTTAAACAAATCCCTTCTTCATCAGACCGTCAATCAGAATCTGTAACTATCACAACTCATAAGGTTTTATCCAGTAGGGAGCCATCAAAATCAGATGAGCACAAGGTAGCAGGTCTATCCCAAAATCGATATCACATCAAGGGGGTAGAGTCGCTACTTTTTAGGGACGACATCCATAAAGTCAATGAAGAACCTGGGACTTTCACCATCTCTGCACCCCCACGACTCTACTGATAGCTCAGCTAACAATGTGAGGAGGGTTTCCCTTCGCCTTCTGGTTTCCAGGAATCTATGCACGACGATGAAATTCACCAGTCAGCCTCCCAAGTCTGAAAACACAACCCTTACTCTGATGTAGTCAATGACGTCACATACAGATACCAACCATTTAATTCCTAGGACGACTTCGAATGGTTGTATCTGCAATAGTAGAAGATGCTTGATTGACTGAGGTGGCCTTATCATCAGTCTGAATCCTCAACAAACACACAACAAGTTAGTCTGACCTCAAACTGGTGTGCTCTGCACCCGGGGCACTGGACGTCCCTCGGCGTCTAAAACCTGAGCACAGGTTTATTGGGTGCAACAAAGGAGTAATGATCTCTTGTATCGAACAAGGAATAAGAAAGGGTACTAAACATGCTGATCGTACCTCGAATTACTTCTAGCCCTGATAGAACTGGTACCTCCACGACGGGCAACTACCCACACCCATCCCCTCTACCACTCGACAGTCGGACACCTCTTTGAACACGCCAGGGTCGAGGTCCCTTAGGAGAACCCTGTGATTGACCTCCTCCTACAACGTCTTCCCTCAGTGGATCGGGAGCCCGCTGCCCCTGCTGCTGCTGCTAAAAGAGCCTAGCTGGAAACTCCTATTGCTGAGGTGGGTGCTGGACCTGCCCACCCGCACCGTACTGTACTCTATCCGGGCACTGTTCTGAAGGTTCCCATGGCTTCCATAGATGAAGAATCTTAGACCTGGGCCTGAAGGAATTGGTAGAGGTCCGGATGGTTGGAACTGGAACTAATGAGGCTTACTCACTTCTGGTCGAATCCTAGAGGGTCCTGATGCTGGAGGCCTGCCGCTGACGACCTACCCCTTTGTCGAGCCCAACTGGATCTTCTCTCGTGACACACCTCCCAGTGTGTGCATCCTCTCCACCACTTAATCTTTCTTCTACACCTCTATGTATGTCATTATGGTGAAGGGAGTAATATATTACAGAAGAAAATTTTAGAGTGCCTCCTCGAAACATCGCGCCCGAGACTCCTCATCCGGAAAGTGGTCCAGATCGAAGAGAAGGGGATCCTTGAACTTGATACCCAACTATCTTACTAACATACTCCCCTTATGGAGGGAGAGTAGCTCCTACTTCTTCTCAGCCTTCATCGTGGAAGAGGGGAATTCTTCCTGGAACTCTTTCTCGAAGTCTGCCTACATCACCTTGGCCTCCCTCTTCTCCCCAAGATAGAGCATCCACCACTAATGCGTTGATCCATGCATCTAGCTTATATCCAGAGGAACCTAGTACTACGTCAGAGCCGCAATCAAGCTGAAGGCTATCACCAGCTCCACTATCCTTCTCTCTGTCTCCATATCTGAGATGTTTCCCTCGTCCATCCTGATGGTCTATCGCTGAAAGGTTCGAAGCATATTCTGCCACTGATCATCATTTTCCTCTCAGTCAGCCCTCTGCCGACCGGCCAAGTCAATCTATTGTGCCTTGATCGCCCACACTGCTCATGGTCACCTCCCAGGTTCCATATCTGCAAGGTAAACAAGGAATGCATAAGCACAAGTAGTGTAGAATATTGTTCAAAAATTTAATTAGACTTCTTCATATATGTTGAATCCTCAAGTCACCCATGAAACATAATATCACAAGTAATTATGATGCATTTACCTTTCCTAGGTTCTCTACCCTGCAATAAGTGTAGCCTCACTTGGTCGTTTAGTCGGTCTAGAGTCCATGCATCGGATCACGGGGGGCCCTAAAATATCATGTCCTAGCTGGTCTTTCCTGGCCTAATTCACGCACCAAGGTCACCAAAACTGTTTCCCTACCACCCCATGCAATCCTCATTGTGCCTAACTTTAGACTCCATCCTACCTCTCAACATCACCCTCTAATACCATTCTATTACGACACGCCTTCACCAAAAGAAGGGAAGGGAAAACAGATTGTTGAGACCTTCCTTCATTATGTTTAAGGTTAGATAATGACCCCTGAAACCTACCATCAATTTGTCTCAGAGTGGTGACCAACACCATGGGTATAGAATCTCACACAAAAAGGAAGGAATTACGTATTTTATTTTGATTATAGGATCAAGTGATAAGATAGCAACCCCAAAAACACCAAAGATGAGGGTAATGGTAAATCCAAAAGAACCCCATTATCATATTCATGTTCAACAGTAAATGATTCAAGACACAAAAACATCAAATGTAAGTACTAAGAAAAATGAAAACGACAATAGCAACTGCCCCTAGGTCCGAGCTAGTATGGTCCCACACGATCCTTGAAGTCTTCTTGGAAATTTTCAAAGCAGTATTATATACGTAGGGTGAGAATAAAAGTATACTCAGTAGGGAAAACCAAAATCTCTCATTCATAGGTTGAGGGGAATTCTAATTCCCTGTGAGAAAAGAGATAACCAAAACATCTAGCAAGGTAAACTATCCACCCCAGCCTCATCAAGGCACACTCCCCAAATAACACATGTCAAGTAAAGTATAGTAATACCACATTGATATTTGGGTACCCCGCACCACATTACCACTGGTTATTAAAGATATCATATGCATCTATCTAATCCTTTCATTCTCACCACAGTCCCATAGCCAAAACCCGCCTGAACACACCTGTTCCATAACCTCACCGCGGTCCCACTACCAAACCCCGCTCGTACACACCTGGGACACAACCACACATCCCGCCTGCAAAAACCTGGGCCACAACCTCCACGCATAACCACACCTGCAAACACTTGTGTTAGAACATCTACTGCCATGCCCGAAGTCACCTGGGCAGAAAGCTACTGTCATGCCCGAAGACACCTATGCCTCATCCCGAAGACACTTGGGAAACAAATTTCCCACAAACACATAGGCCAACCACCATAACTACCCTTCCTGAAGATTCATGGGATAATAATGGACATAGGGTCATCATAGCCTACTTGTAGAGTCTTGGGCTATTCGGGAAAGGGAGAAGAAAATGAGTTAATAACCATCCACTCGTAGAGTGTTGGGAAAAACACCCACCCTTGTGAAATGTGGGTGTTTGGCACTAAAGTGATCAACTTATTTGGGTGAGAAAAAGAAACATAATAACTAAATATATATGTATAGGTAAAAAAGAACTCATCCCAACCTAGGGTTCGCAATGAACAACCTAAACACAAACAGCCTCGTCACTGTTCCTTCGTAAGAAAAACAACACTCACAGCAAATTCACATCTCATTCCCAAAACCAACTCCTCATTTTAATCATTCTGGATTCATGTTTAATCAAACCCATTTATGTGAATTCTACATTTCTAGGAAACTAGAAGGCATAACCACAAGCCAGAAGAAAAGATAGACAACCAACAATAATTTAAGCATTCACATCGAGTTCTCTTATAATGTTACAACAACAAAAAGCGGATTAGTGAGATTCATCAAAGTACTGGAACCAAAGAAAACCTCAAAAAAGGGATAAGGGATATCCCTTGAAGTACTGGAAACAAATAAAATCCCTAGACATAGCCTGATGCCCCAAAAACCAGGAACCGACGATTTCTCAAACATAGAGGATCCCAACCGAGTTCGTTCATAGCTAAGTAACCACACAGGTTCATATTCACAACCAACATCTGTACCACAATGGAGGATCCAACCTCACCCACATAAACCCATATGAAAATAAAAAAGAAAACACGCCTACTAACAAAATAAAGCGTGGAAACATCTAGGTTCAAGCACATCATTCATTATTTTATCTATTCTGTTGGTTAGGCAGGGTGACCACATAGGGATTATATTTACCGGGCATCCACGTAATCCACCAAGTTTACGTAACAAACCAATTTCAAAGTTACAGTCATTTAATCATCACAGATGATAAGGGTTCATTATTTACCAAGGAAAGACCAAAGATGACCATGATTTTCAGTGAGCATAGGCCCACACAATTGACAACACATTTCAACATAAAATATTACAGCAGAATATCGATCACACACCCCCCATTCATTTTTCAAATGTCCGATAATTATCTTCATTACATTTGGTTTCATAAATCCCCACAGAAACAATAGCTTAACCACCATGCATAATACATAGTAAGGAGACACAAATGCAAAATCCCTACATGATTGATCAAAGATCTATGTATTTCTCCGCACGAAAAAATCAGTGGAATCGTGGCTTGCAGGGGAGGAATTCTGTGGACTCCATGAGGTGCAGAAAGCACCAGCAGAGGTACACCACAATCCACGGGATGAAGGGACTCGAGGCGCACAGGGAGAAGAATGAAGCCGGAAAAAGGAAGAAGATGATAAAATAACATCCCATGAGATATAAAGATATGATCTCGTTGTTATGGGATATGGTAATTTTGAACGCCTAGAAAGTTGGATCATGGTTTCCCACGTGGTTTGGCAGTTACGCATGATGGCATTATGTTGTTATTTAATTATGAATTGAGGAGGTTCCTTGAGATTTCTTGGGTATTAATTATGGGATTTAAATGTCTTTCAACCACTTGAAAATGGTTAAAAAGGCCCAAAATAAGAATTATGGGAAAACTATAGAAGAGAAAACCGATAGGGCTGGGTGACACTGCGCTGATCGGTCGCATGCCGAAATAACGTCCTAGCACTAAGACGTCACCCCTAGGTTCCGGAATTTGGCCAAGGGATGGACCGTGAGGGTTCGGGTCATCACATTTACCTCCTCATGATTATTTGAAATACATTAGAAATCAATAACTTTATTATGATGATCTTTAGAAAGATCTGATATTTCCTTTGTAAGAATAGTATTTCTAGAATTTGGCTTATCATGATTTTACATGAGTTTTTAATTCACAGTCTCAAGTAGTTTTGAAAACATAGAAACTTCTTAATAGATAGGTAAATTATTATCTTCAAAAGAAGAATATTCTTCATCTGAAGAGTTATAGTATTTAATATCACTATAATTAGCATTCAAGGATACATTGGTCATAGATTCATCAATCTGTACCATAGTCATTAGACAATGATTTTCAATATGTATTCGGGATATTAGACCATGATTCTTCTGTAAAGAAGATTCATAATCTGATGATTCATCTGAAGAGTCTCCAGCACTGGCACTCTAAGTGCCATTCGCTATCACGACATTATTAAATTTATATTTTTCTTACTTCTTTCTATTTTGCTCAGAATGATTTTCCTTTATTCATATTCTCTTCAGAATAAGACAACCAGCTCTTATGTTTTAGCTCTCTTGCATTCATAACAACTGACTTAAGAATCATTCATATCTTTCTATTCATTCTTCTTATATCTGGATTGAAATCTCTTCTGTCCAACAATAATTTGCATCCTTCGACAATGATTTTCTAACTCATTTTCTATAGATTCACTTCAACTAGATTTGGATTGAATAGAAATCTTATTATATTTGGATCTAGTAACTCTCTCAAGAGTTATGGAATTCATATGATTTGAAGTTGTACTAAAAGTAACCCTGCCATTCCCATTCATCTAATTTATGTTATCAGCATCTCTCTTCATTCTAGTCTCATGTTGAAGAAGAGTTCCAAAAAATTCATCAACAAAAATCTGATTAACCTTCATATTTTAATCAGTAGCAGTTCTCTTGGATTTCTATTCATTGGGATAGATGCCTATGATTATTTCAACAAGAGCTTCATCTTTTAATCCTTTCTTACCCATGGATTGTAAACTATTCATGATAGTCGTGAATCATTGTTGCACCTTACCAATGGGTTCTCTATAAGGAATGAAAAGACCATGATATTCATCACTGATCAAGGATCTTCTAGTTTCAATTACGTTTGAAGTTCCGAAGTGAGAAACATCAAGATTCTTGCATATACAATTTGCTGCTTCACAAGAAGATAGTTGGCTATATATATATTTCTAGTCATTGAACAAAGAAAATTATTGTGTACCTTATAATTTAGTTGATATTAATCCTTTTCCTAATTGGTGAAGGTACTAATATCCTTGTCACAGATTTTATATCCTCCAAATAGAATAAAAAAATTATGTACTCCAGTATAGATAAAAAAAGTCAGCATACGATCTCATAAATATTCTTATTCGTTTCCATCAATGATAAAAGGTCTTGTTGGATTTATATTGTCCATGGAACCAACATTGATTCCTTCCATCTTAATGAAAATCTATTTCGACACAAACTAGTTAGCAATAAAAGTTTGGTAAATAAGGAAAATATTTCTAAGAAAGAAAAGTATAGAACAATGAAAACATGATCTAGGAAAACATATATGTGAGTATAATTATTTTAGTAACCACAATCTAATACCAATTGTCGGATCGAAATAATGAATGAAGATACTAATTGTAGTGTCTAATGATAATGATGCCCAATATACAAGAGGGGGCGAATTGTATACATTAAAAAAATTCCATTCGAACTTTTAAAGATGGTAAAGTTTAACAAAGATAAACAAAGTAATTCACAAAACATCTAATAACAATTGTTGGATTGGTACAGGTTACGAAATCACCAACCTCTAGTTTTATACACAAGCTTCATTCTGAAAATATGATTATGAGAATGTAATTCTCGAAAACTGATTCAGGAAATGATAATTAACAACAGTTTACAATGAAAACGATTATACCTTAAAGCGTATAGAATCTCAGTAAATCAGAGTACAAGTATAAGGAAGTATTTGATAGTTATACTTTCTTCAATAATCAAAATGAAACAGAAAACATGAAATAAAAAAGTAACTTGTAGTAAATCTGTTATCCAAAAGAGAAGTGTATCAAGAAACCTTGGATAAATGTCCCTTGATTTATACTTTCATGAAAATATATCTTACGCACACCAGGGTAAGCCCTTGATACAATGATCGGAGTTTGGCTTTCTATCTCTACAATTCCTCAGCTTCAAGGTAGTTAGCACCTCTATCTTCCTTTGCAAGGACGTCCTTGAACTTCAAGGTAGTCGGAACCTCTATCATCTTATCCCCTGAAGCCCTCAATTGTACACAACAAATATCAGAGTCTCACAATGAAATCTGAACAAGATGTACAGTATGCACAAAGAATGATAGTCTCTCTCTATAAATAACTATAACAGCATGAAATATCATGACTCGTAGAACATTTCATGTAAGTTGTGAGCTATTTAAAATGTTATAATATTTATGGGAAACTCTCCAATGGTAGGTTCCCTTCTCCAACTAACATATTTTTCCATGAATTTCAGAGCGACCTCTACACATGTCACTCAAACAATTATTAGTTAGAAACAGAATTTACAACATATTTTCATAACTATATCAAAGATGAGAAAAATATGGTTTCTTAATAAAATCCAATTTTTCGGAGCCTATGAAAAATAAAATTTTGGAGTCTATGTAAAAAATTTTAGTTTCTCTATTAATGGATATTCAGTATTTATTTATTAGGGAAATCATAGTCAGAAATCATAGGAATTCATAACTAAAATCGGTGTTAGTACTTAGAAGAATTCGTAACAATAATTAAGAGTCAGAATTCATAATAGTTTGTAATTAGAATTTTGAGTCTGAATGCATATGAAATCGTATTCATAATTTAGAGTCTTAATTCATAAGAATTCGTAAATAGAATTCGGAGTCTGAATTCATAAGAAGTTGCAACAAGAATTCGGAGTTAAATTAATAAGAACTCGTATTCAGAATTAGGAATACGAATTCATAAGAATTCCTAACCAGAATTCGGAGTCTGAATTCGTAAGAATTCGTAAACAGAATTCATAGCTTAAATTCATAAGAATTTATAACCAGAATTTAGAGTCTGAATTCATAAGAACTCATTTTCAGAACTCAATGTCAGAACTCAACAGAGTTCAGAGTCTGAATTATAAGAACTCATAGTCAGAATTAAGAAGGGTTCAGAGTTTGATTTTAGAGAACTCATAGTAGAACTCAGAAGAGTTCAGAACCAAAATTCTGAGAATTCATATCCTAAAACATAATGCTTCATATCAAGGTAATTATAGGATTCCGAGGTTTTGGATTCAAAACGAAATTTACATTTAGAGAAATTTTGAAATGAACAATGATAACATGGTAAGGATAAATTTTCCTTATGAAAGAAAATCAGGGTAAGGATAAGATATTCTTTGATGATGGAAAAATATCCATAAGGAATTGAAATTTCCCTTATCAAGATATTATGAATTTTTCCTTAAAATTGGTGTTTTTGAATTTCAAAACATGAAGGAATGGAAAACTCATAAGGAAGCCTTATTGAATCAACAATATCCATGTTGGGTGGTCAATGTTAATTTGTGTCTGCATTTCTAGTATACTAACTAGACTGGAACACCTTTTATTGACAGGATAAACAATCAAGAACAAAATATTGAAGGAAGCATCTCCATTAAAAAACAACATTAGCATAGAGATAACCTTTCTGATGAAATTGTTTTCATTATTGATAACAATGAATTTATCAAACAGGATGGCATGCTATTATGGGAAGGGTCTTTGTGTGGTTTTCTGGACTCCGAATGTCTCTACATGTACTTGTTGAAGGGATATTTATGTTGGATTGGTTCATAATGAAATTACTGGTTACTTCCATTTAGATTTAGACATATTTGGAGCCTCTTTCACAAAAAAATCCAGTGGATGAAAACATTCAAAGGATGGATATTTCCCCATGATTGAGATTAATTTTATGACATAAACCTTATAAAGACGTTCACCATTTGTTAATTTCCTACAACACCACTTCTTCCCTATTGAAAGTGGCTCTTTGCATCTTTGAAATAGATCCTCCCAACACTATCTCGGTACTGCGTGTTCTACATTCTCTGTTCTGAATCCAGCAATCCAACCAGCTTCATGCCTGGCTGCAAGTGGCCAGTGCTAAACTGTTACATGCTGTATGGAAGGGATGCAACAATAATGTACACCGCTAGGTAAGATTCATTGAAACAACAACAGCAAACACCATTCTTGTTTCCATTCCAAATTCCATCACTTTGATCAGTGAACAATGAAACATAACGGTTAGGGAATTCATCATTCGTAGGTTCTTAAAAGATGGAGTGTACTATCCAAATCCAAGGGGAAGGATGGAGGTTATATAGTATTTCCACTTCAATGGTTGGTTAAAATAGAACTCAGATTTGGACTCTAGGTGAAATCTTGGACCATCAAGATTCAGGGTAATTTTTAGGGACCAACATGGGGAAGTGGTGTAGTAAAATTACAGTATTTTGGGCATATCAGTTTATTTTAATCTAAAATTATGGCATTTTTCATCCTGTGGACATCATTTTTCAAAGACACTGGAACAATATATGGTTTGAGTTTAACTCTTCCATTATTGTTCATGTAATAATGGTTGGTCAGACTCTACTATCATGGAAACTAGAAGGTAATTGGAAAATTTTCCATGTTCAGATTTCTTCTCGAAACTACATTATCACGCACACATTTCAAGAAGTGAATTACATTGCAGTTTTTCATTCCAACAAAGGGGTCTTGGAAGAAAGGATCATCCATATTACCAAAGTTCCTAATAACATGATTCCTCTTATTGATTGGGGAAAATGTAAAATTCCATCATTTCATCTTTTGTAATATTTTACATTCCACAATATCAGAGCCTTTGTGCTCATTTTTCTACAAAAAACATTTCTCACCAGACACATTCTTGGACCTTTAATACTCATTGACATTTATCAAATACCAGAATAATTATTAATACCTTCAATAAATATATATTATATTTTCATGTAGTAATATAATTACTTTTTAAATAAATATTTATTTTTTATGTTATCAATAAAACATAGATTTAATTATTCCTTTGTCATGGGAATAATATTTATTCCAATAATTAAATTCAAATACAATTTATCTGATATCAATGGAAACACATAGTTGATGACCATGTTTGATAATTTCACATGGTCATTATGTGGTCTATCATAAATTCTAATATTACTATCTAGAAAGGGTTCAAGGAAACCAGTTGAGAGAAGATAATAATGTATCATCAACAACAAAAAATAGGTGATAACTATGTAATATAATCCATTTATCGTGATATCCAGTCAAACAGGATACTAGTGTCACAAAACTATACAATTGATACATCATTATTTGATCATTGGAAAGAAACATGTAATTACTCCATAGACATGGAATTTAATGTGACTATTACATTTCAAACAAATGGTTGAGATATCAACATTAAAAACTATTTATGATTAAATGTATTCTGAAAAAAATGATTCAAAATTTGTAATTCCTGTACAACCAAATGTAACCTAATCCCCATTACAATATGGAATCATTGTGTTTGTCATTAAATCATATTAAGTGAGTCATTACATACATTAATAATAATCTTAATGTCTAATTATTATCAAACATGTTCGCAGATAAGAAATTCTAATGACACACAAACATGTGGAATTTCGATAGGTGGGTATATTCACATAATCCCCCATATGAAATATTACCATGTGTAAAATTCATGATATAATGTATCATCTTCTAATGAGTACTCTCACCTTATTTTCAATATTCAATTTGTCCCATTATAGAATTTAATTTAAACGTAGAACTACATTTAAGAATATCATTTGGGAATTTCAATTTTCTCATCTTAGCAGGGAACATCAATGGACTTTTCAATGTAATAGATACTCTATGGAATTATTATATTGATGTAATAAATAAAAATGAAAAACATGTAATAATTTTTTTATTAATATTCAAATAATCAAATATTCTTATAATCTAAAGTGAAAATATTTAGTTCTAGAACACCAAATCAAATACAAAAAACTTGTGGATGTAAAAAACATGAGTGGAATATCACCACCATTTAAAAAAAATAAATAAAGGTAAAATGAAAAGGAATGTAATTTGAGGTCGGGTGCAATCAATTCAACCAACCTATTGAACTGAAAATTCCATTATTATTATTTATATTGGTTTCACACCATTAATTATTGTGCCTATTGATATAGATACATGGAGTAATGGTTTTTATATATTAAATACTATCATTTGGGAAAACATTAGGAAAATATTATGATACAATATATCTATATTAATGAAATATCATATAATTTAAATTTTATTTACTTTTCCTTATACCTTGTAGTGTATGTTTATTTTATTTTATTTCTATAACAAATTCTTATCAATGATAACAGAAAAGGTTCATAGAGACTTTTAGACACTTCAATTATATTGATATCACTTGGATGCTATGGGGAAAGTAAATACAAAAAAAATACATGTTTATAAACATGAATAATTAAGAAAAAAAATTCATTCATTATCCATCACATGGATGAATCTTTTTATGTTCATGGAAATCAATAATATTTTATTGGTAATTATTTTTTTAACAAAATTTATTCATAGTTTTTAATTTATAAAACAAACAATGAGTAGTGAATCTAAATGGTATTATTATAAAACCATGTACCCCTACAAAAATGTAAGGATGATTAACTTTTAACATTAGAAAAATGTAAATTACATTGAATCTATAGTAACTATTTTATGTTATATGAAATCGCAACATAATTATGTTCCATTTTTTAGTTTTAGATTGATGAATTGAAATTTAAATCCACTTTTATCTTACTTCATATGTTTTTGAATGAGCCTCATGTAAATAAATATGTAGAAATTGTAGATGGAAACACCAATCTGGTATAATAATCATGTGTAATAATGAAATAATATCAATTTGTTTTGAGTTATAATAATATTTCAATAAAACGTATACTTATATTTTTAATATTTTTATGTTTTTTGGGCACAAGAATCGTCGTTAGTTGTATTTGAAGAAGAAATACTTTAAGTATATTTGAAGCAACCATGACCATGTTAAATGTTACGGTTTTTGAGTTTTCAATAAAAATATTTTGAGAAAGAAATGTCACGTGAGATTGTAATTAAAAAAAAATAAAGACATGAAAGAATTAGATTCTATAAAATAAATTATTATCATGTATGGTTTGATTGATTATTATATACAATGTTGTCAAAGAAAAAAACAGGAAACAATAACTTCATGATGACTTAGACCCCACTATATTTGGGGAAAGCCATTCACCTCAATGACCTTGCTTATCTAAATTAATTGATTTTTTTTAAACAGGTCTTGATATATTTGATTCAAATTACTACAAATAACATTATTTTTCATAAAATTGTAATTGTTGAAAATTATATGAATTTATATTTGGTATCACACTACCATAACCATATTTTTAGGAGTATACTATTAATTATAAAAGTTTATATGATGAAAAATAAACAAATCCAAAAAAATCACTTGAGTGTTGGGATTCATGAAGTTCAGGTTTCAACAATTAGGTTGAATGTACCCCTTGATGATTTGGATATTACCATGGTTGGCCATTCTGTTGGTAAATTGTTTTGAGAGAGTTTAATAACATTTAACATTACCATTTAAAGTGATTAAAATTGTAGTCTGATGGTTTATATACAATTACTAAATCATTTAACAACATAGAAATGAAGAATATTTTAAATGTGTGTACCTTACGACAGAGATCCACTAAAACCTGTTGATATATGTCTGAGGAGTTTAATAATGATCACCAAATTAGAATCAAAAGAATCACATATATGTAGTTTTTCCATAGAGTGATCATTGTAATACAACATTCATAAGGGATTCACATTCTCTACATAGTATGATAGTACATATATAATTAATAGGAGAAAGATAAAAGAGAGCATCAGGTCACTGATTATTTACAAATAATGGGAAATCAACCATGAAGAAATTCCATCAAATGATAATAATTCATTTATCGTATTCAATACACACTTCTACTACTACTACATTTACCCATGCATTTATAACGCATGATTAAATTTCATTTCCAATAAATACATTTCATGAGTGAAAACTCCTCTCTAAAATTACATTTAATGTAATGAAAAAATAAATGATTATTTAAATGAGTTGAACAATTAAAATATTAACACATTGAATATTCAACAGTTCATTTGATCAAATAATGTAGCAAGCCCAAAATATTATTTCATGTATATATCTGAATATCCCAGGAACATGATATAACCACGAATCACATACTGGCTATATCGTAATGGAATATCTTCTTCAATATCCCACATTCACTAAAGCCTAATTTTTTTTCTATTTTAGCCTATATTGTATCATATATGATATCTCAAGAAACAATGTCCATAATTACTTTTCTATATCATCCAAATCAATGTTCAAAATATATCATTAACATCACCATGTAACATCACCATGTATCGCACCACATGAAATAACATGTGAAAACCCATCCAAAAACATAAGGATTAAATCTAAAACAATTTTAGAATATCTATATGAGTCAAATTCAATCCCCATTCAATCATCAAAAATTTGTGAACCTACATGAATTTATAGCACTAATAGTGAATATAATTCACTGGGTCTATATATACTTTCAATGAGTGGACTCTAGAAAAATTCTATTGATACCTAAGCTATAAACGGATCTAGTGTGATATCCATCAATGACATTTAAATCTATAATTTTTTCCATCAGTCTAAATCATATGAAAATGAGCATTCAGATATTTTTCCATTGTCTAAGAAATAACGTTACTGTGGAACAAGAAACTTGTAAACCCCACATAGGGAACTCACATGTTCTAAATTCATATCGTGTATACTGATCTGATTCATGAATAAATAACATTTCATTTATCCATATTAATAAAAACATAATATTTCATATATCTAGATACATAAATAATATATACGCATGGACACATACTCTCCAATCATATCTCAACTGACATATCATATGTCATACCCATCACACAAAAGGAAAAAAGACTATATTTGATATGCTCTAACTGATGACAAGATTGGAAACATATCCAACCACCCCCATATTATTTATGTTATTATATAGACTTATGTATGTATGGAATCAAATTATGATGGTTCTGAATCTAGTTATCTCGTCAACCTAATGTCCTAAGGACTCAAATACGATCAATGCAGCTTTAGTATTCCAAATTCATCTATAAAATTATCAATGGGGTAAACATAGTGGTTTATCCATCACTCAAAAAGAATCATATACATTGTATTATTACTCATGAAGAATATATTGTATCTCCAAACAATAATACTACTCATGATAACCTTATCATTTCACTATAACATATTATACTACATGACAAATATCGGTTCTGAAAAAACAAAAGCTATACTATGAGATTTTAGTTATCATTTAACTTCCTAAAATGTATATATAATTATATATATATATATATTGTGAAAAAATGATAAAATAGAGGTTTCCTAAAATTTGTTACATATTAATATGTGTAATTTTTTTATGAATAATAAATAAACATTAAATATGAACTGGTTTACCATATCCTGTATGTAGAAAAACCAAATGGGACCTATGATAGGAACACATTCTATGGTTTTTAACTCATTACATATTATTTAATTCATGAAAAATTAATTTTTAAACATCTGATAAAACCCTCCAAATAAAATATTTAGTGAGAATCATATATAAACTAATAAATTTGGAATAATAGCAAGATTTAGGAATCATTTTTCTAAATGTTCACATTTCTAATTGTATTCAATTATCTTAACATCACAACATCAAATGTTATGATTCCAACATTTGGTTTGTACTTATAACTCTTTCAAAGTACATAACTCGAAACAATTAAAACATATTATATCAATATTATCCCGTAAAAATAATGTAATTTTTTACAGCATGGTTTACTAATGCATCCTTAGGAAATTAAATATATAAACTTTATATTCATTTAATCCTATATTAATTAACATTGAATTTCATTAATACATATTATACTCTAATTAGCCTATTATTAATTATAATATTCTTACTATTCCATTATAAGATACAAAAAAAACACTTTTGCGTTATGAAATACCGTTTATATAAATTTAGTTGGATTTTTTAACAAATTTATTGTTTTTTCATATCATATATGGCATTGTCTGTGCATAGAACATAATCTTTTAAAAAGATGACTTTATTAAAATATACCACTGAATGGTGTTGGAAACACATTCTTTTATATTTATACAAATACCTGGACAAATATTTTATCCCAGATAAATAAATTAACCATATCTTCTTCTAAAAATATGATATAAAAATTAATGAATCAAAAACCATGAATATAAATTTAATTATCTAATATTTGATCTTAAATAATAATTCTTATCAAAGATTTTCTCTAATCACATAAAATAAATGAGATGTAGATACATATTTTTTACTTTTAAATAGTTGATCTTGATAAAATATACAACATTCAAATCCTCAATATAGTAAATATTACTTCATCACATAAATATAATCTAAAATCTCAATTAATTACTCATGTATTTATAAAATATTGTATATTTATAAATATTTATATATTATAGATTTGATATCACACTCCTTTTAGAATAAAATATTTAATATCTATAACATCAAAATTTTAGATAGAAATCATGTAGTGTATAAAAAACATTTCAGGTATATCTTGGAAAATCCAATATTATTTAATTATTACTCTTCCTTATTTACAAGACTTGGTTTCATTGACCATAATTAGCTTCTTGAAGAACCATTGGTGGGCTTTTCAAATATTTTTTATTCTTTCTATTTGAACTTTTACCTATATGTACTGTCTATAATGTACATTATATATTAGACATCCTATTCCCAGTTCATATACATTCCCAACCTTTGGAATATTATATAAATATTCATTGGATTCAATAATATCATTGAGACATTTCCATTGATTAAAATTCAATAAATTCCCTGACCATAAAAATTCATTTTGGAAAACATTAATCTCACTATGTCATTTAACATATTAAATCATATTAAATTTCACTTGGCATAAACATTCATACTGAGTCTATTATAATATTCCTATTAAATTTAGTATCATATTCCTTTCAAACCTTAAATTAATCTATTTATGATCTAATGGCCTTCTCGATTCACCTGTTTTACAACTTCAAGACTTGGTTACCATGGAATGAACTTTTCAAACACAAAGAATCATCTCAATAAATATTAATAAATTAACAATATTTCATAAAAAATCTTCTCAAGTAACCTGTCATATGATTATCTTACATTATAATTCTCTTTATCAAGGATTCATCAAAAATTTAGTTTGATGTTTACTAAACTATAGATATATAATATAATATTTTATCAAATAAGAATCAGATTTGATATCCATTAAATATGGAATTATATTTAATTGGATCCCAAGAAAATTTGAGCCCTTTTATATATTCACTATATCCATTATCATGACAAGATCAATATTTCTCCATGAATTACACTTGTTTTTTCATTTAAATAATACCTGATTACTTTTTTAGGTCTTCATCTCAATAAAAAAAGTTGTCGATCTTGTATAGTTTATAAAACTACCCCTTTCCCAATCCATCATATATATATACTCAACTCTAATCCATAGGTTTCATAACCATTAGATCTTCTCAAATAGTGTTACATAACTAAAATTCTTAGAATAATCCAATAGAGGATAATAGATGGATACATGTGCTATGTTCGATAACAATGTCAAGACAAAAAACCACATAAAATTTTATATCCATAGAAAATATAATACAAGGCCACTCATGATGAATTTTAAAATACTTTGTATGATTATTGGGGCCTTAACAAGTGCCACGTTGGAAGGAATATCATACCCGGTGTTTAAAGGGTATTTTAAACTCTCCATATTATCTCATGTGATTCACTTTTAAATATTAATACTTCAAACAATGTTGGTGTTAAACCTATTTACTCTTCTAAATAAATATTTTCAAACCATATTGATGTGGAAAACATTCCACAACCCATAAGATTGTGTTACTCGTGAAAAAATATAATTTAAATATATTCATACATATTCAGAATCATCATATTCATAAGGTACAAGAAAACATAATGTAAGGAATAGAATTATATGATATTGAAAATATTCACATTAGTAATCCTAGAGCAACATATACCAAAACCCATTAAATTTTCTAGACAAGGCATAGACCTCTAGGTAAGTAGGTTGTATGGACCCAAGTCCCTCTACCCAGGGATACATTTCTCAAGATAGAATAAAATTCATCATAACTCTAAAACCCAATATGATCAAAATATATTAAAAAACTAAATTCAAGATAATAAAATTAATTATAAATAATGGAATGTAAGATGAAAAAATAAATTCATTATAGATTCAATCCTAGAATGTAATGAAAGTCTCTATCCATGAAATATGTTTAATATTATATAATATTCATCCATAGTAATCATATTTCTTATAAAATAATAAAAATAATATATAAAAGAATAGAATTTAATTAAATGAACAATCCAAATATTAAAGTGTGAGATAAACATTTACTAGCAATTCACAAATAAAATAAAACCATAAATATTTTGTAGATTTGTATTTTCAATTTTGGAAATTCCATAAATTTTTATATAAACATTTTATATTCATTTCAATATGAAATATTTAATTTTAATCTATATATGACATTTCCATTTTAAATATATGATATTATATGAATTATAAACTATTTATAATCCAGCTTCTATTATGTAAAAATTTTACATAATCCAAATATCACAGACATAATCATTTTTAAAACATTTATTATAGAAATCAAATAAAATTTCATGATGTTGTTTCAATAATATACAGAAAGGGACCCTATTTATTTTGGGAAATTATAAATCTTTAATTACAAAAAATTCATAATTTAAATATAAAAAATTTATATTTCGGCTTTATTTCATAATTTATAACCCTTTATAAATAATTTATTATGATTTATAAATAAAAAAATTAATTTTTAGATCATAATTCATGCCATATAGTTATGTTAAAAGGTATTTCAAATATTAAATTTTTATATATTTTAAAAATAAATAATTAATAAAAATTTATGTTGTTAATTATAATCCATTTGTAATTAATTAATAAATTTATAAACAATTTACAAATTAAGTATTCCCAAAATAACTTTTGTAATTATTTAAAACATTTTATAAACCATTAAATTTATTTTATAATTTAAAAATAATATTTACAATATTTTATCTATAACAATTTGTATAGAAGTATTCCTATGTGAAGATTAACTCTTTCACCTTAGTATAGGACTAATGGAACCATGATGTAATGTTATCAAATATGTATACTTAATATGAGGTGGATAATTCATAGATACCTTTATGAAAAAACCATTTACCCTTACCTAGCTAATAAAATCATTTTCTATATAATGGTATATTGAAATAAACATTACATGTTCTATAATATTACCATAACACAACCATTAAAAAATCATGTTTAACATTATGTGAACCCTTTCATGTATAGGCTAGCCCTAGAATTCCATTACATGACCACTCATATATGGGTAACACACTGGATACCTTTATGCATCATAGTTATGTATGAGTTTAGCCTTTGTTAAATTTATTAGTAAAGGTAAATATAGAGTCTTCCATTAAGTAAAGCCATTATGTGTAATGGTAGATTCTGGTAATCTGTACATCAACTGATCTGTGTTAGGGTATGGCATGTATACCCTTACGGATATCTTTTTATATAAAGGTAAATCCTTAGTCACCCTTATGCATCTCAGCTTCGTAAGGGTAATGATCTGGCTACCTTTACAGAGCCCAACAGTGTAAGGGTCTATCATTTTAAAACAAAAAATTCCATAATACAAAGTAGTGCTATAATTTCATTTATCCTATTCATTTCAACACATTATTTCATAAATTAAGATGATGGATTCTTTTTTTTAAAAATAATGGTTTTTTTAGAGTCTAATAATATTTATTAAAAGCATCATAATCAATTAAAACATATGTCAAAGGAGGTCCATGAAAGATATAGAAATCATATGAAACAACTAGGATGATAAAATATTATAAATGTGTGTGACATACAATGGAGAACCATTGATTCCTATTGTTATTTATCTCATGAATTTGATGAATAACACCCATGTAGAAATTTGTTTTATATAAAATGGATTAAATGAGTTATGATCTTACAAATAGATAAAGGGGTAAAAACCTAAAACCAAAAAATATAGTCGATCAAGTGAGAAATCAAAATAGCCTTTTTTGGTTACCTTTAACCTAATAATTCCATGGAAACATTTATTAACATTACATTTTCTTATGGATACCACATTAAATGATTAAAAAATGACCTACATTTAATTTGATGTATTTTTTTTGAGAGGTCATTACTTACATGATTGGTGTATATATAAGTTCTATATTTTATTTAAATGTCCATATGTTTTTTGTCTTATAATTTATTAATTACATTAATTAAAAATAATAACTAGTCATATATTTTTATAGGTGTATATATAAGTTCCTTAAAAATGGAAAACCTTAAAATAAAAATTTGGACCCATTAATAATACAATTGTTTCTTTAGATAAAGCATCATTTTTTAAAAAGGTATTTGAAAAAAATGAAGTAGACACAACATTCATATATAAAATAATTATTTATCAAGATATTCTTAATTCCTAAAATATATAAGTAAAGATATACAATAAATTCTTATAAAATACATTAATAAATATTTCATTACTACTTATATTTTTATGTAGAATTAAATTATCATTGAAATCCATTTGGATAATATGATAGTTTATTCATTGGATTCAATGCACGAACATCCCACAAATAAATGACATGCAATGAAAATTATGAATATGTAATTCACTATAATTGATATTTTATAGAAAAATTTGAAATTATACTATGTATAGTATGTTTTATTGTGAATTTTCTTATGATATAGAGATCATTAAATAATTTCAAAATCATGTTATAGGGAAGGTGGCTAAGAAAAAGAAGATTATGGATTTTTACACATGGATACAAATTATGGCCTATTTAATGAAATTTTACAACCAATTCACATAAAAAACAAATTATTTTTTTCATAATGTTTATTTATTATCGAAAATAATATAATGGCAACGATTATTGATATTAAATTTGTAAATTTATGAATGACAACATATTCCTTAAATACACTATCATTCTCAATGTTTTATTTTAAATGGAAATTATACATTCATTTAAAATATTTATTAATATTGTGTTTATCAATATTTATGATGTTCTACATGGATCGTTGATATCATATTTGTTGAAAAGAATAATTATATTTATTTTATAATGAGTTGTCAAGGTATATTATATGAGACTATTTATATAATTCATGAAGTGGTGAATTCCTATAATGATTTTAATTATTTTTAGTGCATAGATATCATGATGATTTTATCGGCATGATGAGACTGTTGTTTCTCCTTCACATTGTTATTCCATTAAGAAATAAAAAAAGATGTGAAAATTACTAAGAAAAGTTTTTATTGTCAATAAAACAATGGAGAATGATCCTTGCAACATTTTTTATTTATATAAATTGACTACAAATGAATTTGATGCTCAGATTTCTTAGTATGATCTGAATTAATATATTACATTTTAGTTTGTACTTAAATGATACATCACTAGCCAAGGGGTCGAAAACTGAGACAATGAACTCATTTAGACATGTGAATATAGTAAAATGATCTTAAATACATTTTATCTCTATATGAATCACTTGACTACAAATATGATGCATGAAAATGATTGTTTGATCAAAAATACAAATTCACCATCATATTTGAAGTTTCTAGATGTATTTGATGTCTATTTTTTGTGAATAATAATAATAATTATTTTTTCATATTTGATAGACCATTCTCCCATTGTGCAAGATTTAATGTTCATTAATAGTGACATTTTCCATTAAATATTGAAAAATAAATCCTAGAACCCCGAGAGGATCATTTTCATGTAAAATTTAAAATTAAATCAAATTAGACATGACGAATGAATATCTCATATTAGGATCTGGTATTAATGTTCTTTTGATCATATGAATCCCCTTTTCAAATTACAAACATTGCGTAAGGAGGAACCAATTTAAATCCCTCGTACGATTATCCACACATAGTCTTTTAATCTGTGAACAACTCTAATAGACTGTCGGGTGCCAGCATAGTGGATTGATTACATTTTATTTATATAATTAATCACTTCATGTTACATAAAAAATATAGGATTTCTTCTCATTCATGATAATATGAGGGGAAGACGAGTCTAGAGATAAGTCATTCACGTGAAACAATCACAATTCTCAATTTACTATACACAATAGAAAATATAATATATTTATAGAGTTAGAGTTTACGATAAAAATATTATTTATTTGCAGAATAACCCTTAAATGATATAATTAAACTTCTAAACTTATTAACAAAGTTATTATTATTATTATTATTATTATTATTATTATTTTAATAGAGTCCACAAACTAGTTCAATGATAATTATTATTTTATCGGATTGAAATTCAATAATTATCACAAGAAACAATCTTGGTCCTTTCATCCTCCTCGCAATTTTTTTTTAAAAAATAAATAAATATTTATTTAAATTCTTATTTATAAATAATTATTCTACACACAATATGGATAATATAAATATTCATTAAATATTTAGTAGATAATATAAATTAATATATAATATATTTTCATAATTTATCAATTTCGTTGTGTGTACACATTTTTTTTAATTTATGTGATCATTTAATCCTAAATAAATTTATTCCACAATCATGATAATAATATTTATTTCTATAATTAAATTCAAATAGAATATATAATTGATATCAATAGATACACTTATTTTTTGACTCTTTAATCTTCTTTCACATTGAAATTAAGTGATATTTCCTAAATTCCATGATCACTATCTAGTAATATGTCATGGAATTAATGTGGAAGAATATAATGTTAAATTTTTTAAAACCAAATAGGATAACTCAATTGTAATAAAAGCAATATTTTTTATATATTATTAGGCATTTTATACATATGTGTAATCATCCTATATTTTTTATGTATTTCATTAACTATTAGAAATAAACTCATCATTAAACTATAGTCATGGAATTTAATGTGACCATTCTATATCAATCAGTGTGTTGAGATATCAACATTCTTAAAGATATATTGGGAAAATCCTTCCACAAAATATATATTTGATAGGAACATGTCATATTTTGGATTTATTTGTTTTCAATATATCAACATAATAAGAATGATATATAAGTGAATTTATATTGAAATGTATTGAATAAAATATTCAATTTCATTAATAAATATGTAAGTGGGTGATCAGTTTTTCTGGGAAAGATGGGAGAAATTATAAATTACATCATTTTTAAAAAATATAATTCGTTTTAAAAAACCATAATGGACATTATTTTCAAACGAATCATACTCAATATGAAAGTACATTGTAATGGGAAGAATCTATTTGTAAGCAGTGAAAAATTATTTCTAGAAGTAAATAGTCATTAGTGTCACATTGGAGTCAACGAATAATAAGTGATTTTTTTGATGGAGAATCAGAGTATTTATGACACTATAAAATTAAATTTGATGATTCTTTTATATTTTTTATTTCATATAAATCATAATTTAATTACATAATGTTTGATGAAATATTTATTGAAATAAGGGGGAGTAAAAGGTGGTGCCGAATGAAATATATGGTTCCAATTTTAATGGATCCACAAAATGAAAATTGGGTGCTGATGAAAAAGATGGTGCTGATTGAAAATTAATATATGAGGATGATTGCTTTAAAAAAATTGATCGTGTCCAATTGGAAGAATAAATGACAATACCTAGAATGATCATACCTAGTATAATCCTATTCAGAATGATCATACCCAAAAAAATCATATTCTGGAAAATTGTATCCAGACTAATCTTACTCGGAATGGGAATACACAAGATGGTCATATCAAGACTAATCGTATTATGATTAGATCATACATGGGTTAAGAAGAAGAGACTGTAGTTGTAATGAATGAAATGTTATGATACTTTCAATCCAATGGTTGAAAATGAAAAATCTATTCTAAAATTATTTTAAAGTTAGGAGGGAAGTCATGATACAAACACAAGAGTGGTATTGAATGGTTTTTTAGGTGGGACAATAGAAGGCAATGAGAGAATGAGACAAAAAATTTAGTAACCCATTTCAAAGGGATTTAATTACTTGGTAGTTTTCCAACTATGTCAAGATTTGATGAGAAGATGATGTTTAGAATATAAATTGGGTCATGAAAAAAAGTGAAGGATATTTCTATATTAATTTTCATGGAGGATATATCCATTAAAATGAATGATTTTAATTCAAATTGGTAACGGGATTTGAATTCAGAAAATCTGAATTGTATCCATCTCTTTATACATTTGTTTTCAATTGATACATATTTTTTATTTAAGAAATTATTCTGGGAAAAATTACACTCATGTATTTTAATCATACTAACTATAAGTATGACCAAATTATAATAGTGATTAATAATGAATTAGAACTGAGAAGCTTCGAGTAGAGTTAAAGAAGTCAAAATGATTCCAAGGATTTCAGGGGAAATTGAAATTTGGGTAAATTAATGTGAGTAAAAATGAATTTTGGGATTCCTTTTAAAGGCCTCTAGGGTCACCAATAAAAGGTCAAATGTACATTGTACTTTTAATGATGATTTTTGTATTGTTAATTAGAGACAATTTAAAAGTTCTAGAGTGGAGAAAAATATTCCATCTTTACTTATATTGAAGAAGTTTTAACCTATTGAAGTGAAAGAGAAGAGACAGGATAGTAACATTGTATTCGATAGAAGATCATAATCAGTTATCATCAAATTCCATGATTATTGTACTCAATTATTATCATACTAAACTGATTATCATAATCGGCTCGTCAATTTTATTATGTCAGTTATCGTATCAAGCTGAATAATCAGAACAAGCTTTTGATGATGGGTATCTCCATATAGAGGATTTATGGAATGATGAAAAAGTGTTATTGATGTGGTTATGGATAATTTTTATTAATCATAGCAATTATATATATATATATATATATTTCGTACAAGGAGAATTGTACTATGAAAAAAAATTTGGATGAATTGTACTCATAGGAATGAAAAAGGGAGAATCACTACTATGACAAATATGACTATGTTTTCATAAAAAACGTGGAGGTTCTTAAATTACTTTTGAGTATGAAATTGAATAATTTTATTTCAATTGAATACATTTGTTTACATGAAACAATCATAGGTAACATGAGTTAGAACACAATTTTTTTTCACTTTTCTCTAAGAGGTTGCACACACATTGTTGGATTGTCATCAAATTTCTACATTGGAGAATGGTTATATCCTACACATTGAAATTTAGGGAATATATTCCAGTGGATTATGTGGTATTGGATTTTCTCTAAACCATACCAAATATGTAGATATTATAATTAAATATTAATCCTTGTAAATATGTATGTTTCATATGAATGTGTGTTTGTTTTGTTTTCAATAGGGAATTGAATCTTTAACAGAAGGTGAAGGTTATTTTAATTACAAGGAAACATACAAGAAAAAGTTTCAGTGATTCATCCCCTCCCTCTCATAGTGGTACAAATTAACTGACTAGGGACATAAAATTTGTATCATATATGAATGTTTCATTCTCTTATTATATGTTGAAGTATTTGAGAAATAAGGTGTTATAGAGAATAGGAGTTGTGTGAATAATAATGATGTTATAATCTTAAATTATTGGAATTATCATATCTTGAAGGGAAGTATTCTTCCATATCATATGTATATTCATTATAATGATTCAAAAGGTGTTATTGATGGTTTCCCTCTTTGTATTGAAAATTATAATCTCACCAAAATGATAAGGAAAACCATTAGAATGATGGAAGAACTAAGAATTATTTACTCTCAACACTTTCTAAAGGTTAGTTTCTAAGAGTAAAATAAGTTACCATTGAAAAAGGAATATTGGATAAACTATACAACATTTATAAAGGTAATACAAAAGTGAATAAGAAAATGATTCAAATATAGAAATTTATGAATAAAGTGATAATTATGGGTGATCATGAATATTTTTATGACTTCTATTCAATGGTAAATCACATTGTGATCAATATCGGATGTCTTGGAGAAATGTCAAATGATATTGGTATTGTTGAAAAGATGGTGAGAATACTTCCTGACATGTTTGATTTCATGTTTTCTTTATTGGAATTTAGATATCTATATATATTGTATATAGAATATTTTCATAGAACCATCATTAATTTTTTAATGACAATGGATAATTATATGGAAGGGAAAAAATGTTATAAATAAATTTAGTTCAAGTATATCGAGAATTAAATTTTTAAGATGATTATTGATGAAGAATAAATATAAGATTCTAATTTTTACGTTGAGGTATGTAAAAATATCAATTTATTTTTATCCATGTTTTCTAAAAATGTGAAAAGTGGTATAATTAAATAAAAAGGAAAAATTCCCTTTTTTGCATGTGGATCCATTGGTATTTTTGTTTCCAATTTTCTTATAACAGGTAATGAAGATGAATGTGATGAAGAAGAAAATGATGAATATGAAATTAAACCAAGAAGATCATTGATGAAAATGGTTGATAAAGAAAAATTATATTCCTAGAGGAAAGATAAAAATTACTCCAAATATAAAAGTAGATTCATTTTTTCTATGGAATATGATATTGAGGAGGTTACAAATGATGCTGAAGAAACATAGTTATTTCAATAATCAATGATTAATGTTCTTTTAGTAGTGAATGTAATTATTTTGAAGAAAAAGTAAGAGAAGCTAAATCTGAAATATTAATTATATTTTCTTCTGAAAATACTTTTTTTGATATAATTAATGATGAATAATTTTGATGTAGTAGTTATGATTAACATGAATATGATCTTGAAATTCATTTTAAGTAATAGTTGAAATGATTCTTGGGAATGATATGAAAACATGGTAAGAAAACAAAATTGGAAGATGAATGTTCTTCAACAATAATTCATCAATGTTTTTTTGATGAGAAATAGATGTTAATAAAAGATGTTGATGATTTAAATAAATCTCATATAGAATTAAATAATATTAATGTGAATTTTTAAGTGAATATACTCTAAAAAATTGAGATTTGGAAATTTTCCATCAAAAGATTTCTTAAGATGAATAGACAAATATATGATTCCAAAACTATACCACTAAGGTTAGTGAATGTTATTGAAATGATAAAATATAGATGGTTCATTATGAGTTACATTCAAATGGTTATAAGAATTATATATTAATTTATAAAATAATTAATTATCAATAAATGATGTATGTATACAAAACCAACAATGTTGGATATTTATAAGTATCAAGTAACCATGAATCCTAAAATGTTTTGAACCTATATTAATCCATAAGTGTTATCTTTCTTTATTTCTTAGATAATTATAAAAAGAAAAAAACATTGATTGATGACAGAAAGATTACTGGCATAAGAAATAATGACAAACACAGTTTCTGAGAAATGAATTCAAAAGTACAATTAATATTGATTTTTTATAGGAAAATAATATTTCTATCATTATTGTTGGTACTGTAGTGGATTTGGACACATTGAAAATTCATTTTGGATCAATCAAAAAAATTACTATTAACACATGTGTTATGGATGAAATAGGTTGTGAGTGAGTCAATCTACTCAAATAATGATTTCTGAGAAGGTGGTTTTAATGAAACCTGAAACATTTTAATTGAGTACTGAAAATAGGTTCCAACCCATGTAAACTTTTATTGAAAGATGTAAAAAACATGGATACCATGAAAAAAGGAAGCCTTGTTATATTACTGGATACGAACTTTTTATAAATAAAAAATAGAAGCTAGATGGTTTGGAAGACGATATCGAATGATATGCTATGTTCAAAAATAAATTATTCTTTGTTTGTCTGGACAGAACACATACAATTTTATAGAAAATTAGAGGAAGCACAAGAAAAAGTGATTAAAGAGATTAGGAAAATAACTTTTCACAAAATATGTAATGTTGAAAACAAGGTATTAACAAATTTTTTATATTATAAAGAGTTTAATAATATAAAAAATTGTTCAAATATCTTTCCAGAACAAAAAAAAAATCATGGGAAAAATTATACAAACTAATTTTAATAAATATGATTATAAAAATGAAGAAAATTTTGAATCCTTATTAGAATATTCAATAGATAAGAATGTATTTTCTACGAAATATGTCAAGTTTGAAGAGAATGAATAAAACACATCCAATGAAAAATCTATTAAAATGAAGAAAAATGAAACACTGAGAGAGTACTCTTAGATTTATTATTACTTCTACGAAAAGAAGTGCTTCCTCCTAATTCCATAGAATCATTTTACTATTGTGCTAACATTCCAGGAATTGAAGGAGTTGAAATAAGGAATTTGGAATTGATGAGACTCTTATTATTCATTCAAGTGAATGTATGGTGGACGTGAATGATTGAAAATTACTTTTTTATTGAAACATAATGGTTCTCATAAAACACCATAATAATATAGAGAACCCTCATGGGGGCCGAAAGATATGCAGGATAAGGGAATACCATTAGGTAGGTTCTTCAACTCTAAAGAAAATGATCCTAAACTATCATTGATATCCAGCTCCTCACGTATCCTCCTAATGTGCGCAAGTTCCTCCACTACAAATTTTACCTGTCTCCAACTATAATGAATAATCATCCCATTGTTGGTCTATATTGAGAATATTATGATTATCTGAATCAAATACTATGTTCCCTCATATATCACAAGATTTTTACTCACTAGGAATTCAGATTCCAAATCATCCTCATACATTTGAAATCAAAACATGATGAAGATCATTATACCAGTACATAGCACTCACGCCTCCACACCTATGGAGATTCTCGGTCCATAAAATGAATTGAACCCCATAAAGACTGAACCACTCATGTCTCAATGAACCCAAACGCCAATTCTAAACCTGTTCATAAAGTAACTTTATAAATTCATCTTAAAACCTCTAATATGAGGGATCCATAAAATACAACATTCACCTATTCATTTATGCACATAAGGTGTGCTGAGGAGGTTGCAGACAGTAAGATAATATTATCCCTTTTCTTCACTTATACCAAACTAAATATTAAATACCTCAACCTCATCTAAGGATACAATAATGAATAGTTAGAGCTCTGTATTTTCTAGATTTAAGCCTATTAAATGGTCTAAAAAAGGAGGAAGATACAACAACCCAAGCATTCCAATCAATGACTATGTTCTTTGAACATTGAAACCCAAGAAGCCAAGAAACATTGAATGGAGAACTTATCTTTATTTTGTCAGGTATTTTGTGTAATTAATGACTAAATATTATTTTCCCAATCACTGTAAAAAAGAGATCATTCCTTGTTTCATTCTATAGTCTCTCACAGCATAAGCTGTGTGACAACATGGGAATAACATTAAATTGGATATTCTAATATATTATTAAATACTTTTTCTAGGAACACCATAAAATAATCATAATTTTTATAGGGATATCATTGCACCATTCTAAAGAACACCACTCAGAAAAATTAATTCTCTTCCGATATAAGCCTCTTAAAATACTGAATAGAAAAAGTACCCGTGATCCACCCCATGAAATAAAATCTGTCCACCATATTATTTATGATAATTCATTCAAAAACCATCATCTCATCTTAGATGTGAGCAGAATAAATCATGTTAGGGTGTCAAGTCACCTACTCAATGGTTATGTTGGGGGGGGGGGAAACCGGGATAAATCACCCTCTATACAACCCAATTTACCTTCTATATATTATAATTTCCTTTCCAAATGATCCACCTAGTTTAGTTTGGAAGAACATAAAGTTGATAAAAAATGAACTCTATAAGGAATTAGTTTCATGAACCTCATATGTTGTTATCCTAAAATTTATCATTGTAATGAACTCTGATGAATGAAGCCCACAGAGAGTCACCAATAATAATTTCCCGAGAAAATCACGCTTTCATTATAGGCAAGGATTCAGTAAGATCTTGAAGCCCCACTCCACCATCATTAACAGGCCTCTCCATATGGGACCTAGATGCCCAATGGTAGTTCCACATTCGATTGGAATACCATTGTAATGTTGTCAGAATTATATATATCCTTGTATGTGTCCCATTAAGAGGTTAGAAGATCGAAAAAACATGCCTCAGGATTGTGGTAATCACGCAGTGGATCAATGTAACCAACACTCCGTATGAAAGGAACATATTTTCCCATATAAACTCTTGCCCTATTGTCAATTAATGTTGTCATTGATGAAATGTTTCTTAATTGGGCTATAGGATATTGGGGTACCACAATACATCAAAGGAAACTACATTCTTTGACAACCCATGATTTCTTGAATATCCGAGCAACGTCTTCCAAAAAAATAGTTATAAAAATAATCTGGGGGTTTTTATTGATTTGATACCATATCCACACAAACAGACATATGTGGATATAATATATATGATACATTACAATGTTATTTGTCTTCCATTAATGAATATCAAAATGTCATCAACAGGCATCAGATGACAGAAACCATATATACCATTCCATCTATGGTGAAGAACCATCCTAACATTCTCCATGCCTCTATGAAAATTCCAAGATAATGTATCTTGAGAAATAATTAAGAGAATCAGAGACAAAGGATCTCCCTGGTGGACTCCACACACTATTTTAATGATGTCAAAAAATTTCCCCATTACATATATTGAAATCCAAAGAGAGGAATAAAACCAGAAGCAATGGTGAAAATATTATTCTCAGAAACCAATCATCTCTATCACATTAATAATGATACTCCATTAAATATTTTCGTAAGACATAACTGTGTTAAACTAGAAGATGAAATTTGGGTGAACTTACCTTTGATTAAGATCATTTACCTACTCTTTGTAAATTAAAACCACCCCTTGAATGACCAAGAAATTGTGAAACCCTTGTTTTTCTCTAGACACCAAGCTTGGAATCATACCAAATAGACTTCATGTAATATGACTTGCCAGAATTTTTCCAGACACATTACATAAGAAAATGGGCTGTTAAATATTGAGTCTAGTGTGGTCCTTAATCATTCAAATAACATCCAACCTGAATGAAAAAACACTCATATTAACAAAACCAACACAAAATAAGTCTTAAATAGCCTTCACCACCGAAACACCAATGACAAACTATGAAACCACAAAAAAAAAATGATGCTAGAATTTTTTCAAGTATGGGGATGATATCATTAGGCATCATAAGGACCAAGTATTTGATCTCCTCCACATTATTCATAGACAAAATGTATAAATTTTCAGACCCCACTAAGAAATTAGGTATGCATACCAAAAATTCTTCATCAACCACATCAGTACACAAATTTTCATATCTAGAGGCCATCACCACAGCTAGGGGACCTTCAAAATGTTCAAGCACCAACCGACTAGCAACATCCACTTCTAAAGTAAAGAAAACATTACCAAAGAAAATTTTTAGCATCATGATAATCTTATCCTTCAATAACTCATTGAATAGAGAATTATTTTATTCTCCCTCTTTCATGCATCTCACACGACAACTCTTCTTGTAGACCCTCTTGATCTCCAGTAGCTTCTCAATAAGAAATGTCTGTTCATCATAAATGAAAGTAATTTTGTTCTCATCCTTACACATATGAAGACCATCCTATATCATGTCAATTTCAGCCTAAATACTATACAACACAATGTTATCATTACTGTTGGTATCTAACCAACCAAGAATGTCCTTCCTAAGGAGTTTATGGTTCAGGGTAACTCCAAGACCCCTTGGTCTCCCTATTGTCCCACAAGAATTTCCACATCTATATAAAACGGTAATTCTAATTCCAGTTATTACAGCAGTGAAAGGTGTGATTCTAGAATATGTCCCTTAAATTCTCTAAGGGACATAGTGCAAGATATAAAAGGAGTGAGACATATGATTGGCCATCTACTGGGAGAAGGATTTTAAGACATGGAGATTCGAGATGAATCTATCAAGTTGGATCCAAATGACATTATAACACCTAAAATTATTTTCCCATATTTATTTGTTACATATTAGCCCTAAATAATGGAGCCCCGTAGAGTAATGGAAAACATGGTGTTCCTACATATCACAGTTAATGGTTGGAGTACCACCCCACTATAGAATATTAGGTTTTAAAAAGTTGAGAATTTTTACACCAAAATATTGTAACATGTTTGTTGATATGGGTTTAGGTTACTATTTTTCTTTCTTGGATTTCCAAAATCATGATAATGTTTGAAGAAACATGATTATGTAATTAATTCAATGTTTTGTTATGGACAACAATGATCGCCATGATTATGCACTCTTTTTTTAAAATATAGTTTTTCTCCAATGTTATAATATATTTTTAGTTATAGGTTCTTTGTTAAAAATATCATGTGATGCCTATGATGAAGACAAGTTCCATAATTAGGAATTAAAAAGATACAACCCCTAGAAATGAGAATAGTGGGGGAATATTTGTCTTGATGGACCCTTTGAATTTTTCGGTCAGTAAGGGGGAGTGATAAGAGAAAATGGGAGAGGTGGAAGAAAAATAGTGATCAAGCAAGGAATTGAGAGTATAAAATGTGAGAAATAGAAAAAATACCACCTATTCATTCAAATATGATGGAGTGGTTGAAGTGGGTATTGACAAAAAATACACATGGAGAGTTTTTTAGAGCCATGGTGTGTTTTGGTTTTATTTTTTTCAATAGATTGGTATGATGAGAAAGATGATGTATTGGATTTTGTAATGAAAGGTATAGAATAATGTTTTCAATTGGATTAAAAAATATTTTTGAGGGTGATCTATTATGAAAGGAATGATTAATAAATTCTAAATCATCTTTTTTCGCCAAAATAGTATTGGTTTCAAAAGAATCGTATTGAAATTTGTATCCAAAAGAATCAGACAGATTTTGAATGTCCATCGTAATGAGAATAAGATATTAGAAGTAGTGTGAACATAATTCTGGATGTAAATGGTCATTGACATCACTTTGTAGTCGATGTGAATGAAGTTTTTGTTTTGATCGAGTGATTGTGTCTACATGACAATGATAAATTAAATGTGACGATGCTTCACTAAATTGTAATTTATATATATCATAATTTGATTGTAGAAATTGTGATGAGATATTGATGGATGAATGTGAGAATGATACATGTTGCCGATTGAGAAATTTGGATCCTATATAAAAGGTGGCAGTGATTGAAAATGATGGTACCAATTTAAAAGGTGGTAACGATTTGAAAAGTTTTTTTGATTGAAAAGATTAAATCTGTTGAAATGTTAATGATGATGATGATTGTATTTCAAAATTATTGTATCCCAGTGGAGGAAGAAATGAACATACCCTGAATTATCGTACATGGTATGACTGTATTCAGAATGATTTTATACAGAAAATCACATTCCTAAAAATCATATCTAAGGAAATCGTACTCAGAATAATCCTATATAGAATGACCGTACACGGGATAATCCTATCTAGACTAATCATATTCTGAAAATATACTACTTGAGAGGAGATAAAAATAATGTAGCTAAAATGAAAGAAATTTTATGATAATTTCTAATCCATGTCTTCCAATGCTAAATCTATTATCAAATGAATTTAATTTCATGATGAAAGTCATTTTGCATGCACATGACTTTGAATGAATGTTTCTTTAAGTGGCCAGTAGAATTGAAGGATAAAATGAGATCAACAACGTAGTAAACAATTTCAAAATGGTATAATTACATTTTAGGTTTCCAAATAGGTCAATAGAATAGGATAGGATGATGTTTTGAATATCAAGTGGGTAAAGAGAAAAAACATAAAGAGATTAATAAATTAATATTCAAGGGGGATCTATACATTCAATTAAAAATATGTGATTCAAATCAGTTCTATGAATTGTATACAATAAATAATAATTACATCCAATTTATTTGATTTTTTTTTCAAAAGATAGATATCATTGGATTAAATAAATAAGATTGAGAATAATCAGACTCATGTATTGAAATTGTACTACTAATTAAAATTAATGTCTAAATTTTATGATGAATATTGAAGGGAGAAGATTCAATAAGAGTTGACTATTTCAAAATTCATCCTGAGATTTCAAGGGAAATTGAAATTTGGGTGATTTTTTTGAATCGGAATGGATTTTATGATTCCCTCCAAAGGTCTTGAGGGTCATCTTTAAAATAATAAATGTAGATTTAACTATTTAAGATGAATGATGTATTGTTTTTGAGATAGAAGATCTGTGTTTTGCAGAGATGAATAAGTATCCATATTTTCTTCTATTGACGATTTATTGATGTATTGATGTGATAGAGAAGATATAAGTTTTTATCATTGTATTTGAATGATCATCATACTCAGTGAACATCATACTCAGTTATTATCATACTCAGGGATTATCATACTCATCAGATTATCGTACTTTACTTGTCAATTGTATTCGTTCAATTACATATTGTATTAAATAATTGGAATGGAATTCTGATACTGGGTATCTTCGTAATGGGGATTTCTGGGCTGGGGAATAATGAGTATTGAAGTGGTTTCGATTCATTTGAATCAAACATAATAAAGATATATATATTTCATACTGGGATAATAATAATAAGAAGTATTGTTTTGGAAACATCATAATCAGAGGAATCAGAGTAGGATAATCAATCATCATAAAATCAGACAATGTTTTCATAAAAAATCCTGGATGTTCATACCTTTCTTCGGTGTAATAAATTAAATTATTGTATTTAAATTGAATAAATTTTTTGAATTTAAAATAAGTATATGATACATTAGTTTTTACACAAATTTTTTTTCCTTATTTTTGGAACGAGGATGAACACCAAAATTGGATTATCGTCAATGTTATATACGAGTTGAAGGGTAATCCTACTCATTGTATTATAGGGATTCTTTTCCCGTGGATTTTGTGGTATTTTATTTTCTCCAAACCATTCCAAGGACATAGCTATTCATATTGAATAGTGAAACTTGAAAATACTTGTGTTCCTATTGATGTATTTTTGTTTTTTCTTCACCAGGGAATTGAATCATTGATTAAAGGTACTGGATGTTTCATTTGAAAGCAATAATCAAATAAAGATTAACTTATTCACCCTCTCCCCCTCTCAGTGATACAAATTAACTAACTAAGAACATACACAATTATTAATATTTCATTCTTGAGGCACCCAATGTACCCTAATTCATGCGAATTATTAACTAGGAATATACACAATTAATAATATTTTGGTTAGTGAATCTACGTGTCTTATTCATCATGCAAATTATTAAAAATATAAAATTATATGGACCATTACACTCACATGATGATAGAAATATCTGATGAAACATAAACATGTATAATTCCAAATGGGGGTCAGTTTTCATAATCCCCCATATTATAGATTACCAAGTGCAGACTTCATGGGATAAATTCTCATATTCTTGTCAGAAATCACACCTAAAACCCAACATACGATGATCCCCATAATATAATATCATATATTTGTATAACTATTTTTAATAATATCATCATGAAATTTCAAAGATATCATCATAACAGGGAACTAATAGGACCTTATCAACATGATATATAATCTTAGAAATTATAACATTAAATAATAGAGAAAAATGAACAATATTTAATAATATGTTATATTAATTTTTAAATATTCTAATATAAATGTAATAAAAAGGGAAAATAGTGGGTATAGAACACTAAATTCGAAATTTTTTTTATTAAAATTACATATCATGCATCCATTGGTCAAAACCAAGTAGGTGAGTTCATATTTGCATAAAAACATATGAAAATGTTAACTGAAATATTGTTTATATATAGGAATAAATCATACAACAATATGATTCTGGTATATATCTATAAAATGAAATTTTTGATTTTAATTGTTATCACCTGTTAATAAATGACAAATCACCAACAAAGGGATGAAAAAAGAGAAAACATTTTTGGAATGGAACAAAAAATTAGATTAATGATCTTAAATTCAGTTTTTGTCTATTGGAATAAAATATGCAACAATAAAATTCCCAAATTTTTTGATGCGATGAAATGTTTTATTTGAATTTCATATTTTTATTAATGTGATAGGTTGCCTAAAGGGGGTCAAAACTGAGAACACATGTTCATATCACCATGAAAATATAGAATGTATATCCTAACATTTTCTATTATTTATAAAATTTAACCACACATCATTATGATGACCATATTTCATGATATAATCCAATGTAACATTTCATCATTCAATTTATATTAAAATGACTTATCATCCTTAACTAAAAAAAATCATGAAGATGATTTCATATTGATGTGAAAACATAAAAGAAAGATTGTTGAATCATTTTTGATCAGTATTAATTAGTTGTGGAGCAATATGAATAGCGTATTGTTTCGTATGATAGAAAATATGATTTCATATTGTTATAAATTATTAAATAATGAAAAACCGCTTTGGTAGCAGACATAACTAGAAAAATAAGATTCTATTGGCATGAAAACGTTTTTGAACAATATAGGTCATTTTTGAACTATTGGAATCAATCACACTTCAATTTGATACCTAAATTGATCAATATAATCAAATATGTCATTGCACATTCCAAATGTATTTAATGTAACAAATCACATAATATGGTTGAAAATTGAGAAAATGTGTTCATATTTCCATGTAAATTTGGAGAATTACCCTTGAGACATTTTTTACTGATGGAAATATACTGCATGTGACATTTTATGCTTGAATTTATCATTGTGATCCAAAGTACCTGTTCACCATTATATTTCTATTTAAAAGTCAAATCACCCATCAAGGTGTCCAAAAAATTAAAATGACCTATGATTGACATTAAAACATATCAAAGTTATTATTATGTCATTTTTGATCTATAGAAATAAATTGTGTATCAAAATGAATATCCAGTTTCTCGGTATGATCAAATGTATAACTTAACCATCGTATTTATATTGAAATCACATTTCACCTAACAAATTTTCAAAACCAAGAATATGAGTTCATATTAACAAAAAATCATAATACAATGATCCTTGGACCATTTTTGTTCAATATGAATAAGTTGAGAATCAATCTGATGCTTAGATTTCTCAATGGGATCTATAATATAGTTTTAAAATTGTTTATTTTAAATTACATATCACACATAATAGTGTCTAAACTAAACACACAAAATTATATTAGGTTAGAAAAATAGTAAAATGATATTAGATTCATTATTATATGTAGGAATCATCTTATTAATCAATATTAAGTTTCGATTTCTCAATCTGATGAAAAATATGTTTTTAAATTTTTTGCATATATTATTAAACAATAAATCACTAGTGTATTGGTCAAAATGAGAGAAATGTAATAGAATATCACCAAAATGACATTATAATGTATTATTTAATTGAAAATTTTCATTTAAATTCATTTTTTAAAACCCCTCAATCTATTTTAATGCCTGGTTAAAAATAAAATTTTGGTGTCGTCATGAGTTTTTAGGGGAAGATTTAAAACTAAGAATAAATCAATTTTTTATTAAAATGTTCATCATCATGTAAATAATTTGGATATTGAGTATGAAAAATACATTCTATTAAATATTACATATGATCTTGTTATGAGTAAATTTATTTTGGTTTAAAACATTGAATTTTTAATAGTCATTTTGGAATGTAAATAATTTTTTAATTAAAAAACCTAAAGTAATTTTTTGGATAAAACTGGGTTAGTTTTGGATTCTATAAAAACTATAATTATAAATTTAATGTTAAATACTCAAATACATATATTGAAAAAAAAATATTTATTTGATTTCTGATTAATTTTCAGCAGTCATTTTATTCATTTCATGTATTTTATAAATTTTAATGTCTCTATGTATATCCACTTATGATTCATAATGAGTCTATGTGTGAATATTTGGAAAAGTATCCAAGATATAATCCCATCTCCATAAATCTACCATAAATATTCATACAATCCACCATAATAACACCCCACTATAATCAACTACATCACTTTTATCAACTGACCACACAAGGAATTTTTAAATAATCATGGAAACCAACTTCAACCTACCATTCCTAATACAACCTATGGTTGAAGAAGGTAATATATGTATAATCCTTATCAATTGACTAACAAACCAAGATAGAGTCAATATTCAATTTCTATATGAAACCCAATCTCAACTTGTCAAAGATGATACTTTCCATGATCTTTTGGATGAATTTTGAGTTGAAGAAGTTCCATGCTCCTAAGATTAATAAAACCTCATGAATAAATAAGTGTCGCATGGATTTAGTATGAAGATCAATAACTGAGATCATGATATTCCCAATCCAATGCGTGCTATGAATGAAGGAAGACCGATGTGGAAAGAAGGCCAATTATTCTTTGAATGTTGACCAAGTTGGTTCGACATTTTTGAGATGTTCTATAATAATAAAGAATCATGTTGAATAATCTTGAACTCAAATAGAGGATTGAAGATGAAAAATAATAATTCAAGTTAATGTTTTAATGAAATCCATGTGAGGAGTATCGATTTAGACTATATAAGATTGAATGTCGGTGAAATGAAAAAAAATTCATTCTTATAACATGGTTGATTGAATTATATAATGGTTATCATTGAAAATATATGGGATGTACTCGATTTTGATATGATCAACTGGATGTAGTTTGATTGTATGAAAAAGGATAATATGTATTGGGACTCTTGGATAAATAATGCATTGGATACTAGGTGAAATGAGGATGCATGCAAGTGGATAGAGGAAATTCCTAGATGACTATAACTATTTACAGCATTATATATTTATCTTGGATTTCCCTTGATGTAGAATAAATCCACATATAGACTAGCCTCACCTTTATTCTTCCAAGTGGACTCAAGGAAGAAGCTCTTGATAATAAATTACAATACCATCAAGTCTCTAAGACATCTCCATAACACTACCATGCCTTCACCTCCTAACACCCATCACACTTAGAATCTCACATCATGATAGATAGGAAACAAATAGAATCTAGGATAATTATTCAATTATGAAATAATATTGGGAGAATCACCAATGAAAATGAATTACAAAACCAAATAGAAGGACATAAATTGTGATGTAGGTTTTACCATAGAGAACCCATCCAACATAGAGGAATATAAAACAATAGGGAAGATCTGAAATATCCACTATATATTAGAGTGTAAAAATCCTAGTAAAACATGAACATGAATTAAAAGAAGAGAAAATGATAACCTAGTTAATAAACCACCCCATAATATTACGAATTCTCCTCTATGATAAAATTCAAATGACAAGACGTCACCCTTTGACAGTCAGTACTTAACATGTGGCATCATTACAACACCACAAATAACTCATTATGCCATATAATTTTCATTTCATTCCACTTTCCCATGCTCAAAACCTATTATCACACATATATAATTAAGAGAAAAATTTCCCATGTGTCAAACATATTATCAAATACACATGTTGGTTCATTTATAGGCATGTCAATGCCTCTATAATCTCTCATGCATTGGGAAAACAATTTAGACAGTTAATGATAAAAATTCCCACTAGTTTTTACCCTATAAGATCCCAAATCCATGAGCCATATTTCAAATCTAAAACATTATCATTTAAAACCATAATCTAACTCAATAATACCTCCATTCTTCCCATAAAATATGGAAATATCCAATTTGAAAATCGGTTTGAAATAAAATATGTTGGAATCAGATAAACTATCACCCTCTGTAAGAAATATTACATCACCAATTTTTACCTCCCATAAAAACTTGTTATCTCCCCCTGTAAAATAAATCCAAACACTAATGTCATCACGATATATTGTATTCACATCACTACTTAAAAATATTAGAACCAACACTTGGTTCCCTCATAACAGTTATTGTAACATAATCAGGAGTACCTGTTAAAATAAATTTCTCTAACTAGTCAACATCCTCTGAGTATTAAATAACTCTCAGTGCATCACCTTGATCATTGATTTTTAATACATATTCACTGTTGACACTATCTCTAGAAAAATAAATAGTTTTAAAACCTAAAACACCTAGAGTGAATTTATTTTTCATTCAATCATTATTCTTCATACTCAATGGTATTTTTCTCATGTGAAACAACAATATATGCCTCAAATTTGATGATGTCAACTTTGGAAATGAATTTTTACATTCACCACAAACCTTTACATCCATTATATAATGATTATAAGCCAGTATTCCTCAAATATATGCCATTTATCCACTAGATAATTTTTTTCATAAACTTCAAAACAAACTCTTAAATCCATCATTGTAAAGAGTAAAAGAATAATAAAAATTATGGTATAAACATACAACATGTCACATATCATTTAGTGATGATGTGAGTCCTTCAGTTATTATGACAACTAAATCACCAACAATAATGACACCAGTGGAATCTATGTTTCTCATCATCAATATAAAAAATGATCCTTCTTCATATGATGAAAATAATTCCATATTTAGTGTAATAAGGGACAATGTTGCAGAAATAACAAATGATTTATTGTGCATATAGGACTAGTGAAAATCAACACTGTATAAAATTAAATCATCATCTCCATGTGTAATACTAACTCCAGTATCCTTAGAATGAATTTCACATGACTTATTTTCTCCCATAATTGTTTTCAAATGATATATGTTATACTACCTACGACTGACATCATTGAAAAATAATCACTAGATCATTTACATTATCTTTGGCAAACCTCTCTAATTAAAATATCCTTTTGTTAGAGATAATATTCCAATATCACCTAGAGATTCTCCATCATTGGTCTTTAATTGATAATCATTCACAAAAAATGATGAAATCACATCCTCCAAATTGAGCGTTTTTCCCCAAAACGAAATTTGGTGATGAGATTATCATATCTATCTGCTAATAAATCCAAATTTAGGAAATTAATAACTTATGATTTCATTTAAATAGGTATTGGAAAACATATATTTTTACGGTCCTACAAATCACATTCTTGAACCTTCTTTGTTGTAAACCTATTTTTATAATGACCATGAACACCACATTTAAAAAATTCAATTCATCCTTCGTAAAGAACTTATTTACCTTTATTGGAACCAACAAAAAAATCCTTTTTATTTGGAATGTTCATTCTTTATGACCATAAATACCAGATCTGTAGAAACTTCCTGTCCCATTAAATCATTTTTCTAGGTGTTTATTTCCATAACCTTGACACGTAGGTCTTCTAATATAGATACTTTTATTATTATTATCTAATTTTCGGTAGGGATTTCATTCTCACATGTACGATGACTTATAAAAATCAATAATTCTCCTGTGTTTAATAATTACTCCATTTTGTGGGTAAAGGATATCCAGAAGATTTATCTTTGCAGCTCCGATATAATTTAGTTGTTTATTCAGAAAACCATCACAATTTTCTTCACAACCATTGTAACTTTGGTTATTGCTAGATCTATCAATTTATTAAATCCAAAAAGGTTAGTGTTAGTATATCAGTATAATCAACATATAATATCTTATTAAGAGGGTAAATACTAAGATAAAATTATACATGTTATCTTAAAATCATTCAAGTTTATCTAAAATAACTATGACTCTTTATAATATGCTAGCCATTATGGTTATGTCACTTAGGATTAAATAACACCATAACCACTATAGTTTTCTAAACTGATATATAATAACAACTATAAGACCCTAGTAATAAACATTGCATTATCATGAATTAAGTAAATAATTTACTTTGAGGATCTTTTCAGGATTAATGTTTTAGAGAATTACGTCGTAATCGTTACATTAGATCTAGAATGATTACAAAGTAGACATTTCTACTCTATCCAATTTATTCATAATAATAAAACTCCTTAAATAATATTTAAATTCATTTCTTGATATTAATATTCTTCTATTCTTCTATTCTTTTATCCATCCTTATATTCTTTGAAAAACATGGGATGAGCAAAGAAACCTCAGTAATGGTTATATAAAAATGTAAGAAAGAATTAGTCCATAAATACATACAAATAAATGAAATTATACATTTAAATCATAAAACATATGATCTTCAACATAACTCATGAAATCATAAGTTTTATTAATATAACATAAAAATCACTAATCATAATGGTGTCTTATTGCATCTATATCATACTTACATTGTAGCTTTCACATCGACATAGGGTGTTACTTTTAGAATACCCATCATAGTATATTCCCTAAATCTCTTAGGAGAACTATTTACATTTACATATTTAATGTTGCCCAATGTACTAGATAGATATCACAGGCTCACACTACCTAGGTTTTTCATGGAACCACTTGTATACTTAAACAATTCCCAAGAAAAATAACAGAGTCATAAGAAATGAAAAATAATAAAGGAAAGATAAAATTTTCACATTGAAATTAGTTCATGATATTGACATAATAAATCCATTATCAAAACATTTTATATAACTAAATAAGTTAAAAAATGTTATATGATATTTACTTTTCCTTTTAAAAACTCTATTTCTTATTAAGGAAGCCAAAAATCAAATAATACTCACAGCAGTCGAAATGTCGTTGCCACCACATATGTTAAAAAGAAAAACAACATTATGCCATTTATTAAAACACTATGTAGGAAAAATATTTCCAATGAATTAAATTAAAATTCAATGGGGTTTATACTTTGTATGAATACATTTCATCTATAAATAAAAATAGGCCTCAAAGAAAGAAGATTTAGATGAAGTCCCTTAAATTGAGTCTGACTTGTCTTGTATGTTACTTATTATTCCTGAATAATAAACATAGAAAAATTTATAATTTATTCCTAACCTTTATCAGGTTTATTATTCCATTTATATTATTTATTACCTTTCTATAAAAATTATTTATTTATTTTAGTTCATATCAAACAATTTTTTGTTGTTCAAAACTTGAGTAGACAATGAAGTTGTTATAATTAAAAATTGTCTATGTGGACAAAAGTAAATTATCTCTAGAATTATATTCATGATTTTAATATAATATAAATCAATTATTTAGATGTATTTATTATATTAAATAACATTTCGATATTAGAAATGAAATTCACCGTGCATAGAGACGGTAAGCCGTACGTAAGCTTGAACATTGCTTTCATTTTTCTTCATATTTAATGGAATGAAAAATAAATGATACATATATAAATTATAACTACACTATAATATCATATTTTATATATTTTCATTAACTTCATTCTATATATGTTCCATGTATGGCATGAACAAGTCATTTCACTTTGAGGGGGCGGTAGTCTGTACTTCCTCAAATGAAATTATCGTATTTTCACGTTATAGAAACCATAAAGGTATGATATAAAAGAAAAATAAAGTATAATAGAGACAATATATATAATATATATCACATATAATTTTAGATCCATCAAAATTTCCACCATTAGGGGTTGTTGGAGATGATTGAACAATCATCATTTCGTGAAGTAGTACTTCATCGTCCACAGAAATAGTATTTTGTATACCCATTAGATAGAGGTGTATGTAAGTGTAGTTTGAATCATTATTATAAAAAAAATGTTTTTTGAGGATAATAATTTTTTAATTTAAACACTCAATAATAAGATAATAGGGAGTGAAGAAAGATAATAAAAGAACATAACTTGAGAGAAACGTTACCTTTATATATGGAAACTCTTTATAGTTTGAACTAAAAGGCATGTTGAATTTATTTCGTCCTAAAGGATGGAATATAAGATGAATATATGAATTCTAGGAGATTATTATATCATATTATTGATGATACCTGGGTCTTGAGAAGTGCGAGTAATGGGTTAGAGGTGGTTTCATTTTATAAGAGGGAGAAGGGTCACATAAGGAATGTTTGAAAGTATTATTTTATTATAAACAAAATATTTATTTCAAAAGATCTAAAAATAATTTAACTAAAATATAAGGTTATTTATGTTCTAGATCCTATCATCCAATGGGTTTTGGACATGTTAAGGGAATAAAATTATCCTTATATGTTAGATTTATCCTTTAGGTAACTAATTTAACATTTACCATGTCCTCTTGTATATTCAGACTATATGGTTAATATATTTACTATACAATTATAATAAAACAAAAAAATAATCATTAATGAAATTAATAAAATTATATAAGTTAGTTTTTTTAATATTAATGATTTATAATTAATTTATAATTTAATAATAAATTATTTATTTTAAAAACTCATTTCAGTCAATATAAAAACTATTCATATCAAGTCATTTAAAAAATCAATAACAGCTTGATTAATTCAAAAAATCTACATTAATTAATATATAACATGTTATAATCATCCATAAAATTCATGTATGACATAAAAAATATAAAAATAAATTTATTCTAATATTTGTAATCTCCTTAATTTAAATATTTCATTAATAAGGTAATCACTACATCACAATTGTGTCATAAATAATTTTAATTATTTGACGTGTAAAATTTATAAATAAAAAATAATGATATATGAAATTGTTTTAGAACTCTAATGAATATATATAGTTGAAAATATCTATTTTATATCCACATATAATAATTGTTTTTCTAAAAGGTATATGTTTATGTCATATTTTCCTTAACATTAAACTATTTTTTTACAAAATGTCATTTTTAATTACATGTGGATTCATGGGGTACCAAAATCGATAAATTGATGCCCATGGTTGGAAGTGAATCATAAAATATGGGTAGAAAACATGTATGGGAAATTTATTAATTTTATAATATTTTTTATTTACCCTAATTTTCCAGATTTAACATTTTACCATGGTAAATAAAATATTTTCTGATGTTACTATTCATATTTTCAAAAAATAAAATGTTACCTATGAAAAATGTTTTACCAAATTATTCCATATATGGATTTATATTATAAAATTCATAACAAAAATGTTTCAAAAACTAATTTAAAATTAATTAATGCTGTCAAAATAGTGTGTTTTTATGAAATAATAAATTTTAAAATATTGACATTTATTTATGTCAAATTTCAAAGTGAAATTACATAAAATGACCACCAATAAAATAAATAATAAAAATAGAACCCAGTTAAACATTGAAACCAATTAAATATACAAGATAAATATATAAATAAATTCTAATAAAAGATAATTTTGAATTAAAATGTAGTATTTTTCACAATTCATTAAAAAATGACCTTTATTAGAAAAACGCAAAAATTTTAGCCAAAGTAAATGTTTCTGTCCCAATTAAAATGAATAATTTTATTTTTTCAAGATTAATATATAAAAGTGATAAAAACTAAATTTAAATGGAATTCACCGTTAAAAGGTGGTATGACTATATTAAAAAAATATTAGATTATTTATGCTTAAAATTGTATTCATTCTCATTTTAAGCCTCTAAATTTTATTAGATAAATTTAAGAATATTTAAAAAACATGTGTAATAATATTGTAGTTATTTTTGTTTATTCCAAAAAATATAATGTCTAGGAATTAACTACCTTTTAAAATAATATTATTGTTATATTATTTTTCTGTATAACTCATTGTTGTCGGCAACATAAGACTTCAAGGGATCCCATTAGTGCGTGTTGAGTATGATATAGAATAAAGATACCTATATAACATAAAATTAAAATCGTATTCATAAATATTAAAATATTTATTCACTAAATACGTGGGTCATTACATAGAATACTATGATGGAGGGTTGAATTTTATATGCATGATGGTTCGATATACCCACAAACTACATATTATAAGAATCACAATGTAGCAAATTTTATATACCTAATTGGAGACATATATAATTATAGAGAATGTTAAAAGTAATCATAGCTATTTGAATACCCATGTATGTGAATGTCAATATTCCCAAAACCTATGTTAGAGAAGCACATGGTGCTATAAAAATAATGAAAATTGAGGAATTCATTTACCCATTTGGCCTATCATTTTCAAAATCAAATTACCTCCAAGTCCAATCATTTGTATGAATAAGGGAAGATGATATTCCATTGTGATATCAATCAATGTATCAGTCAAATATAGTTGATATCATGCGTTCTACTCAGTATGGAATTTTGATGGGGTTTTCTTGTTGTTGTACAAGTTACACTATTCTCGTTGGGACCTCACCTAGATATGGTAAATAACACCTCATGGAACACCATGTCGAATTCACCACATATAAAGTTTTTTTGGGATTTTTTTCTACATTAATATTCGTAGGATTCATTATACATTGGATTGTGGGAATTATTGGATTCCTGATACACTTTCTTATTCATTGAGTATATTTCATTACTCATTTATATTATTCAATATTATTTTCATTGTATATTTTTTGTAATAACATTGGTGATGGAATATTAATAGAATAATGGCCAAGTAGAGGAGAAATATCATATCCCAATAATGAATTATTATTTTTCAATAAATATGATTCATAGTTGAATTGTGTGGATGTTTTAGATGTGTAGATTTTAAGATACTCTTACTTGTCTTTGAATTAAAATATTTCTTTTGTTTTTACTAATTTCACACATAATAATCATGGTGACTCCTTAATTACTTATGATATATAATAATGGGATAAACCAAGATTTATTGGTGGTATCCAATCAGTATAATAGGTGAGGATATATAATACAATTATTATATTTCTTTCAATTACAAAATGAAATTTCCATGAAAGGTTAATCAGGGGGATATCAACTGATTATAGAATTATGGTGAAGTGAAATTGAATATTGATTCAATGAGAAGTGATTATATAAATATAAGGTTAGAACACTATGTTTCAAAATTAATATTAAAAAAACAATTACATCCAATGTTTTATAATTTTGAACCCATCAAATAATATTTTAATATATTCACAACACTGTCTTCTCTTGACAAATCCTATGTCTCGCTTTAATAATTTTATCATGGTTTCAAATATTGTTTTTTTGTTCCCCCCATGATAAGAGTACCTGAAACATATAATAGTTTCTATTAACATCCAATTTCTTTATGTTAGTTTGGTTTTAAAAAATTGTTTCAGAAGAATTGGTCCAATTCTTTTAACCTCCCTAATTTTGATCCTGGGGTTAAGAGAACCATGACCAATAAATTTAAATCTTTCAAAGTCATTGAACGTGAGAAAATATGTCTTTTCATCATTAAATTAGTTAACAATTAATCATCTAATTTTTCTCTCCAATAATAGCTTCATTATGTAGTGAAATGAATGGATGGTAGTCTTTCTCATGTGAATAGGGCTTTGAGGGAAATTTAAGCTCCAAATTTCAACATCAATAACAAATTATTATTATTTAAGGACTAAAATTACTATTAAATCAAAACCATAATGAATTTTATTATACCTAAATTTCATGGATTATTAGCTGAGACCTGAAACATGAATTTGATATATTTTAAAAGAGTATGTAATGGATTTATAACAATATGATTTACCATGAGTAAAATTATCTAGGAGGCTTTTCCCTTCACTTTTAGAGGAGAAACCAAGGAGTTGATTCAAAATATGTAACCCTAAGAAGATGCCTCATGGGATGAACTATTGAGGACCTTCTTCTAAACATTATTCCATACATCATGGAGTTATCAACATATAATATATATCTAATGAATCAAATAAAAACCTATTGAAGCATTCAATGTGTTGTGGGAAATATTTATATATCTTTGTTCATATTTACTACACCATTCATATTAAAAACACCATTTCATTGTATTATTTTACCACTGGTTGACAGAAAATGACCAAACCCTACTATATTCTTCTTCAGAAGGTAAAATGATTTATAATTTACCTAATTATGCTTGGGAAATGATCGATGGAATATCTCAAAATTATCAAAAATTTGGTATGATAACTATAAATAGAGGTGAAAATGAGGTAAAAACATCCAAATAACCATTAATAGATACTAAAATTTAAGAACCATCATCTCTTGTGATACATCTAGCTATGAACAGTGTGCTTGATTCATCAATAACCACACCCACTTAAGTCTATCATCTATTCTTCTCTAATGATCTTTTCACTAATGGATTTCCTTAAGTTCAAGGGATTTAAAGATACAATTCCAAATTATAGAGGAAATCATTTAATGAAACATGTGTAAACAATGTATTAATATAATTTAATTCCAATCAATTTGGATCCGAGAACTATAAAGACTAAATTCTACCATTCCAATATTCTTTCCTATATTCTTTCTAACCCTCTCTATTACAAAGAATAATTTTCCAACCATCCACATGATACGAATAAGGAAACAATCATGAAATTTCAATAAATTAAAAGATGACATAGGTAATTCGGTACACCATTGTGTAATGGAGGAGGTTATGGATTGATGGAATGTCCAAATGGCAGAGAATTTCATGATTGAAAAATTCAACATGAATAATTTTATATTTTGGATAATGAAGATGTTGGAAGTGCTGTAGAAGGATAATTAGCTACTGGAAATTGGCAAAAATATGGTGGGTGTCACAATGAAAAAATTGAACAATATAGATAGGAATAGTATTTCCAACATCGATTTGGATTTGGACGAAAGGGTCCTAATGAGCATTTCAATGGAAAAGACAATGAATGAGATATGTAATACTCTGATGAAGATATAAAAGTCCATGTCACTACACAACATAATTTTTTTGTAGAGAAAATTGTACACTCTTCGAATGGTGGAGTCATCATCGGTGACATAACACATCGACAACCTCATTACCCTGTTTTCTTATCTCATGAATTTGGGATATAAATATAGAGGATATTGAATATACAGATATTCTACTCTAGTGTTTTCCAGATTCATATGAACAACTCATCATCAACCTCACCAACAATATCCTGATGGATATACTGCTCCTTAATGTTGTTGTAGCCACGGTTTTGGAAGAAGAAAGCTGGCCCAAAAACTAGGAGGACAGACAAACAACATCTCACAAAGTAGAGGCTCTGTCAATGCAGAGAGGAAGGATGATGAAGTGTGGTTCTAGTGGGAGGCAAAATCATGGAAGGACCAAATAAAAGAGTAAGAAGAAAAATGTCACATGGTCCAATTGTGTCATGAAGGGGAATGTCAGGAAAGATTGTTGGAATATTAATATTGTTGATAAGATCTCTCAGGGGAATCAAGAAAGTACTTTTGGAAAATAAGACATAATAGTCAGTGAACCAGCAACGACTGCTGGAAGTAGGAAACATCTTGATGATGCATAGATTATCGACTCATGAGAAACATGGAACATGACGTCTCACTGTGATTGTTAGACCAGTATGAAACCATCCAAGATGGACTTGTGTACACTAGGAATGATCATACTTCGAATATCGTTGGAGTTGGTACCATAAAACTGAAGATGCACGATGTCATTGTACGAACCATCTAAGGAGTATGTCATGTGAAGGGCTTAATGAATATCATATTGTCCTTTGGACAATTTAATGAAATCGGATGCAAGAATCTAACTGATAATAGAGTGATGAGAACTATGAAGGGTGCGCTTATGGTAATGAAGGTGGATAAGATGTCATAGAACATGTACGTGCTTATGGGTGAATGGTACAAGGCATTATAGATATTGATTCATCAACTACCTCGATGGAGGCATTGACAACGTTATGGCATCAAAACCATGGTTATATGTTAGAACAAGGCATGAAGATTCTTTCTGATCATAAATTAGTTCATGGGATGACAAAGGTATCCTTACTATTTTGTGAGCATTTTGTTTTCAGCTAGAAACAATGGTTAATGTTCAGGACGTCAACATAAATAAATAATGTGATCTTAGAGTTTATCCATTCCGATATTTGGTAAGCACTAGTTATATCCATGAGATCCAAAAGGTAGATTGAATCATTTAATGAGGATTATTATAAAAGGGGTTGGGTGTACCCAATCAGAAGGAAGGCAGATGTTTTTGAATTCTTCCAAACATTCAAAGTGCGGAATGAGCTTAACTCTGTAAACAAGATGAAGTATCTAAGGACATAAAATAGTGGATATTAAGCTATAGAAGATTTTGATACTTTTTGTGTTCATGAAGGAATTAAGAGATAGTTCATGGTGGCGTACACTCCTCACCAAAATGGTGTGGTAGAGCAGATGAACAGAACCATGTTGGTTAGAACAAGGGTGATGCTGAAGACTATAGGTATTGCTAAAACTATTTGGGAAGAAGCATTGAATATCTCCTATTATGTGATCAACCGATATCCTTCAATGGCGATTGAACAAAAGACACCAATAGAGATGTGGACTAGGAACCCCACTAACTATTCTATGTTAAATAATTTAGGAAGTCATGTATATGGAATGTTTAATGCCTAAGAATGATCAAAGTTGGATTCGATATCCTAGAAAAGGATCTACTTGGGAAATGCTGAAGGTGTGAAGGGGTTTCATTTGTGGGACCCCACTTCCCACAAATTTATCATCATGAATATATTTCATTTTTGTAGAAGATAAGGTTAAAATGACAACTAATAGACACACAAAAAATGATAATACAGAGACTACAACAGTCAAAGAATAGGACAGGTCCAAGGAAGAATCAGTTTCCACTAAATCATTACTAGAGCATGATGATCATGTACCAGTTGAGTTTAGACCACTACGGTCAAATCTGGAGAAAAGAGCACCAGTATATCACTCAAACTATGTCACTGATAGAAATATTGTGTACTTTTCATTGATGGAGGATGTTGATCCATATTCATTTTTGAAGGAAACCCAAAGTCCAGATGTATCTTCATGGATAACGGCGATGTAGGAGGAACTTGAAGCCCTGAACTCGAACAAGACATGGGATCTAGTTCCATTTACTCATGGAAGGAAGGCTATTGGCAACAAATGTGTCTTTAAGATAAAGTGTGATGGAACCAACATGGTGGAAATTTATCATGAAATATTGGTGGTAAATTGATTTTCTAGAAAATAATGTATTGATTTAAATAAAATATTTTCTATTGTTGTTAGACTGATGACACTTTGGTTAGTTTTGGCAATGTGAGCTACATACATCTTACATCTAGAGTAGCTAGATGTGAAGACTTATTTTCTCCATGTTGATCCTAATGAAGATATCTATATTCTCAAACCAAATGTTTTTTTTTGAAGAAGGTAAATAGAACATGGTTTAGAGGTTCAAAAATTCAATGTATGGTCTCAAATAGGTATAGAGATGTTGGTACAAGAGATTTTATTCCAAAATCATGATACTTGGATATGAAAAACTTCATTCAGATCCTTGGGAATATTTCAAGGATTTGGATGGTAATGATTTCATCATTCTTCTATTGTATGTGGATGACATGTTTTTTGCGGGACCCAACAGTGATCAGATCCAGGAGATTAAGGCACATTTGCCTAGGGAGTTTGATATGAAGGACATGGATCAGCAAACAAAATTCTTGGGATTCCGAATTACTATGATTGAAATAATCGGATGATTTGTATATCATGGTAGTGTTACTTATAGAGAGTCTTGAAATGCATCAACATGAAATAATGTAAGCCAATATCTACCCATCTTCCTGTTAATTTCATGTTATCCTCAACGATGAGTCCTAGTAGTGATGCATAGAGGATGGAAATGTCTCGATTACTCTATGCATCGGAAGTGGGTAGTTAAATGTTCTATATAGTTTGTACTATACAAGATATTACAGATGTCGTGGGAGTAGTTAATCGGTACATGGAGAATCCAAGATTAGATCACTGGAGCACGGTGAAGAGGATCCTGAGACACATCAAGGAGACCTAAAATGCAACATTATGTTATGGATGATCAGAATTTACTATTAGAGGTTTTGTTGATTAAGATTTTTCATGCGATTAAAACTGGAAGAAATCCATTACTTGTTATGTGTTCACTCTTGTAGGAGGAGATGTGAGATGGATATCAATGTTGGATTCAGATGTGGCATTATCCACGACAGTGGAAGAGTTCTTGGAAGCTACACTAGCTTGCAATGAGGCAATTTGTATGAGAATGATATTGGATGAGATCAGGCACATACAAGAGAAGAATCCATTATTTTTTGATTGTCATAGCATCATGCACATTGCAAGGAATTGATATTTCACTATAGGAAGATGCACAATATGGTACAATATCACTTTTTCTGGGATGTGGTTTAGGAAAGAAGTGTGTATATGCAAAACAATCATACTAAAGAAAATATAGAAGATTTCCTGATGAAGGAGATTAACATTGATAAGTTAAGATGGATCAGATCCTTGAGTGGCCTTGTAGTGATTTTAGTAGCATGATTGGAAGATAAAAATGAGGTTTGTAGATTTTATTTGTTCTCAATAAATCTCTATTTGGGATATGTTTTAGCGTATGTTTCTCTACATGCTGGTGACCCCCCCCCCCCATGAAATTTGTCAAATATGGGAGGCGTGGAGGTTATTAGGTGGGTGGCCAATCCCCCACCAACCATACAGTAAGAGTAATGGATTTCAGGCAACCTGAGGGCTAGAAGAAGCCTATAAAAGGAATCGAAATCTCTTGTTTTCAACATCTCTCATCGGTTCCAACACCACATGAAAATCCTATATTTGTGCATTATTTGTGAGGCGGTTTCCCCATTTATTCAAGATAGAAATTTTTCGAGGGTTTTCCACTTGAAATAGAGAGTGAGAGTGTACACACTTTTACCCCATAGTAATATTTTTATTTTCCCATGGTTTTTTACCCCTTCAATTTGGGGGGTTTTCCACATTATATCTAGTGTCCCTTTAATTTCCATATTTTTCACATTATTTTTATCTAGTAATTGACACTTCATTGGTGGTCAATTCATTTATGGTCCCAGCAGAGCGTTCCCTTTAATATAATTAGATAATGTTGGGATGGATCTTCTAGGTGTTGAAACTTTCCCTAAAAAATGTGTTTTCCCTTATTTATATTGGGGAGGGAAATTTTGGATATTTTGAGTGGGAAGGAGTAGTTGAGGTGGAGCTGGTCTATATTGCAACACGAACGGTGTACATGCGAGATAGATAAATTGAGGTCGATGGGTAGCATGCATGCAGGGAAGCAGTTGATGGCACATCCTTGCTATCAACACCAAAACCTGACCCAGTTCTAGCCATGCCTAACAGAATTAAATTCCAATATTATGATTGGGACGAAAATTGAGGACACAATGAACTAACCCAAGAACTCATTGTTCTTAAAATCTACCCCATCGTTAACTTCATATATACCTAAACTACTCAATGGTGTAATCGTGTATTTTTCGTTATAGGTAAAGGTAAAACATGAGTGTAAGTACCTATGCAAAGGTATTTCTCTATCATTGTATAGGCCACACAAAAAATAATGAACCTACCTTTGACATGAATTAGTTATATAAAAGTAATGTGATAAGTACATTGGCTATGTAAAGCAGGATTAAGAAATCCATTACCTTGTTGGTAATTAAAAAACATAGGAACTGCGTGAAAGAACCAAATAATTTATGTAGCCACATTAATGTTATCTATGATTTACCGAACCAATGTAATGGTAATGAGGGTGTTGTGAATTCAATGTATATATAAATTCCTTGAGTCATGCCATGTAAAGGTGGCCATAAATAAGGGTTCATTGAGATTTTAACTAATTATGTAGTTAGTTAAAATAATTATGGTAATAAAGAAAGTTGTTGTGTGGAATAAATATAGGTTATGTTGATGTGATCAATTGTGAAATGATCCAATAATAGATACCATCTAAACCAATACCCATGATGATTCACCGCCAACTCTACGATCATTCCCGATCTTCACAGGCTGGTGATCATAACAAGGGAATTAAAAATCCCATTTGGAATGAGTTCTCCTTCAATGTATTTCACAAATAGAGTGTAACACAGAAACATCATTATATATATATATATATATATCTAAAATAGTATATACATCTCATTGTACAAAGAGACATTAAGAAAACTTAAAGTGGAACATGATAATAAAAACCAACCCTTGTGGGGTCCCCGACTATCCATCATTTCCCAAGTCACCCACCCATGGCCACGAAAGCATTAAACCACATACAAAAATAGAGGGAATAGACACCTAGTATAAGATAACAAATGTAGGAAACACAAAAAGGTACAAGAAAGGTGTGAGCTAAAGGTCCTAGGAAATTCAAATTCACAAAAAGAGGAGTAAAAATATGAGAGTATGGAGATTGGTATAAAATTGATTTTTAGACATTTAAAAATAATTTATTAAACTAAACATGTAAAAAATTCCATTTAGCATTAAAAATAATCATTTTCTTGAAAATATTTGCAAACTATTTCACAACCAAAATTTAGATAATAATGAAATGAGTATAATAAGTGTCTGATATGGAAATAAGAACACACATTAATATAATAGAGTCATGGTGAATAAAAGAAATAAATGAAGCAGGTAAAGAAACTCAAATTCCAAATAGTGACAATGAATGAAGTCATGTAACAAGATCAATTATATGGATGTAATGTGTACAACCTTGGTATGATAGTGATTAAACCTCAAAATAGATAATGAGAATACTACAAGACCAATTTTGGTGCTTACATATAGTCTCACGGGTTTTAGGAATACTAGTTCCACACACAACCACTTTCCTACCCGCATGTGCCTAGCATGAAAATTTAACATTCTCTAATGATCCACTAGAATGGTGTGAGTCCACTAGGAATGAATATATCTAGGAAATTTCATCTATGTATTCTGGTTCCCATGACTAGTCTTAAGAGTCGAGTGAGGTAATCATGTTATGAGGATCACATGAGGTCATTATCAAACATGGGATCTGGCCCTCTTAACAAATCTCACTCCCCCCCAAATCTGTGATTGTAAATAGTCCCTTTTTCTGACACCCAAAAATGGAATGTACAAAAAGAAAGTTACATAAAAGTATAATTATATGATAATATAATCATAAAGTGTCAGTCGATCCATCATGAATCATCAATTCAATTCAAATACTTTTATATAATTTAAACCTTCAAAATGTGTAACCATAAACTATTCCATTCACAATTCATCGTTAAAATGAAATAAAAAGGCCATTAAAACAATCATCAATTCATTCCAAATACTATTAAACAATTAAATACTCACAATGGTAATAAGACTGACTTCCTTTCACAATTCACCACAAAAATTCCAAATGCTATTTTTAAAAAATAATTTATTTTAAAACAACCTAAAAGAAATTAAATAATTAGGTATAATATTAAAAGGATTGAAAAAATTAAAAAACGTGGGTTTGCAACCTATTTCATTGAGAATAAATCATTTATTTCAAATAATCCAATATGAGTAATTTTTAAATTAAGGGAAATTTCATTGAAAGGGAGTTCTTGGTCATTTAATAAATTCATGAATTTTTAAATATTTTGAAAAGGGCAAATAGTTCAATTCATTTAATTCAAATCATGGATTTTCATTTAATTATTCAAATCCTATGAAAAATCCCTCAATTTAAAAATAATATTATTAAAAATATCATTAAAATTAAAAAAACATGGTATTCAATCAATTTACAAATTTGGGATAGATTTGATGTTTGAATCCATTCAGTTAATGGCATGTTCAATTCAATGTGAAATAGGTTAAAGAAGAATTTTTGAGGAATTAAATGTATTAATTTCATAAAACATGTGTTATAAATTTGGAACCATGAGTCTATGAATTAACATAAAAAATTGATTCACACAATAAATGAAAATCATAGAAACACATACATGGATATTAAAGGATCCAAACACACCAATCCACGATGTGTTGCATTTGATAGATATCTCTAGATCTAAGATAATATATCTTCGAAGAAGTTAGAGGAGTTCCAAGATCTAAAATTAGACACAAATAAATCACAATCCACAAAAAATAAATGCCATCATTACCTTTTGGAAGAAGGTATAAGGAGAGGAAGGGATATCTCTGAAATGAAGAGTAAAACTCACCGAATGAGAAGATCTCCACTTGTTTTGGAACTTCATTCCACCAAGAGATGAGGTTTTGGGAGAAACAACTTCTCTTAAGGGATCCCAAAAGATTTACAATCTCTTTATGTTCTATTGGGAGGAGTTTGGGGCTAATTATGGGTGGATTGGACTTTAATTAATAATTTCTTACATTAATTATCATGAGCACAATGTCCTCAGTTAAGTTTCATAATTGGTACTAGCCATGCTCTAACCATGAAACCATAGCATAGAAACTATTTGTGGTGCATGGTTTTGGAGAAAACATTTTCAATCCATGTGCCTACCATGAGACCCCCTACTGGCCAGGCTGCACACTATGTCAAACCATGGGTAAACCATGGGGAAACCATTCGCAAACCAAGCATGTTTCCAGAAACCATAGAAAATTTACAGAATTATTCAGGAATGACCAACAATGATACACAATAATTTGGTTATGAAATCATTGCGTCAAAACACATAAAAATAGGCAACAAGATATTACAACCTCTGAACCATAGGTATAAGGACCCAACCATATTACATTAAATAATATTGAATTTAGTCTAGAATTAACTTCCTTTCACATAGTGGTTATTTTCAAGTTTAGAGTATTATATAATTGTGAAATAAAACATTAATAAAATTACACCTTATTACAGAGTGGATAAAATAAATACAATATATCTTTCCTAAAAAATATAAACTTTTCACATAAAACACGATTTCTTTTGGGTAATAATCATTCATTTAGCATGCCTTCTTTCTTTGTATTACACATCATAATAAATTGTGAAAAACTTCTAAAAAATGTAATGAGCACAAAATCATAATAAGGGATAAAAAATGGAAAGAACACATTAGACCATGAATACTTGTAACATATGAAATAATATTCAAAAGACATAATTATATCATGTATATATAATTACTTTTTGAAACATAATATTTCCATAAGATTAAAAAATAATAATAATAAAAAATAACCATAAATGTATCTTGGAACATTACTTAAATAATATTGTAACCCTATCGACTACCTTATCATTTGTAACCCTCACTACTTCCTTACAATACATGTAACCATCAGTGTTACACTTGGACTACCGATATTTTCATCCTTTATTGTTCACATAAACAATGAATTGGAGTGTTATATAGGTCCTACACCTCATCATAAACAATTCCCATGAAACATAAAATAATCACACATCAGAAATAATTTCATAAAAACATTTCAGTTGAATGTTCTAAAACAGAATTTTAAATGAGGTGTTTAAAATAATTCTCCCTTATTAAAATCATTTAATTGATTAGAGACTTAATAGAGTGGAAGAAATATGTACATACACTCTATATACACATAAATAGACATAATATAAATAGATCCCAACACACAAAAAATTCTAATAGCACATAAATAAAAAAAAGTATAAGGTTAACCCAAAGAATGGAATCCATGTTACGAATTCCCATACCTCAGATTTTTCTTACATATAACTATTTTAAACATCCTATACAATGGTTAATATAGTGTTATTAATATATTAAAGAAACATATATATATCTTTATAATACCTTATTTGATCATTTTATTTCATCACATCGCCATTTAATTTTTAGTATTTTGTTCCTTGCACAATTTTTGGGTGAGTTCTTTACATGATTTCCATGATTGTTTCATGATGGATGTTCTTCTCGATTGGGGGTGAGAATCAATATTTGGTTTGGAGTGTAATTTAAATATATAATGAATCTATAATGTATACCATTTTTTTTAATTCTTACATGAGGATTTTTCATATGTTAAAAGAGTAATGAGTTATGTTTAGATCTTTTTAGTGGTTCTTTGATAATTACGACCTCATTTTGTTTTATAATTTAAAACCATGTGTAAAAAATAATTCCTGAACCATGAATAAGATATAATACATTTATTAAAACCTCATTAAAAAATAAAAATGGTTTTATGACAAGACATGAATGAATTAATTCAAATTAAAATAACATCGTCCACAATGGAAGTAATTTAACACATCACATACAATGTTTTTAATTCCATGAATAAGTGGGGGAAGAGAGAATAATGATGATGAATTCCACATGAATATGAAAAAATATAGAATATAAATGTTTTTGGAGTTTTCATTCCTCTTTTATAAGAGGAGGTGATGAATGAATAAGAATAGAAAGGATCTCAAAATAATAGATAATTTTGTGAAATTTTTTCGAAAATTCGGCAGCGTAACATCATCATTTAAATTTTCATAAAATAATTTAATAAGAAAATGGGTCTATCATAATTTTTACATTGTATTTGAATTAAGGGTTATATAGAATGAAATATCGTAACATAATCCAAAGGGGATGTAAAATAATATCATACATTTAACGAAAAGAAAGAAAATAAAAGAGGATGTTTTCCTCTTGATATCTTCTCCTTGAGATCCCTCTTATTGCCTTTGGTTTTGGCCATTTGGTGAAAAAAAACTCTTAGACGTGGGGAAGATTATTTGGGTGAGTATTGAGTAGAAAATAGGTAAGACTCAAGGATCGAGAGACACGAGAGGAAGAGGGGAATGGGGGTGCTATTTATAGTGGATGAGAGGATGTTTTTTTTCATTATTTTAATCATTTTTAAAATATTATTTCTCAAGACTATAAATAATCATAATTTATGTGACCCAAATAGTAATAATGTCATTTTACATGGAACCATGTTTCCTGACATCAATTATGATTTCATAAATAGTGTATATTTTTGATAATTTGAATATATGTTATTTTATCGGATTTCTCTATTAATAAATATTTTTAAAATGTAAGAAAAATCCAAAAAAAATCACCCTTACCATTTCTCGTTGTGTTGAATTAAAAAATGATATTCATTTTAAGAAAATAATTTTCTAAATACTATTAGTCTAATCATTAAATATAATCATAGATAATTAAAAAATTAATAATTTTAAATATATAATTGTTTTTATATCACATTGAAAATTAATCCAAGATGTCATTATCTTAAATTCTTTAGAAAATAAAATATTAATACGGCTTTCTCTTCATTAGGATCATATTACTATTCATAAGGTTATGTTACTATTCATCAAAAATACATGTTGGTTCCATTAGACTATAAATAACATACTGAAAATAATTGTAGATGATTTTTTTTGAAATTCAAAACAATGAAGTGAAAAAATTATGTTTAAAGGCTGGTTATAAATATTTACTTCAAACAACGCATCATGCATTTCAATTTTTTTTAAAACCCATATGGTATTACATAAACCCCACCTTTTGGAAATTGTGTCCTTGCAATATTATAGACATATTAAAAAAATTATGTTATTTCCCACTCATAGTATTTCGATACTTCCATGTTGTTTCTTCTACAATGTGGTTTATCCACAAAAACATTTCTTGGTTGTTTACCTTATTCTGCAACACATGTTCCATTCGATCAAGAATCTGAACTGGTTCCTCTTCATAAGAATATTTCTCTACCAATTAATGTTTTTCTGGGATCATTAGATGTGATTAATGTGGAACAAACTTCCTCATCATTGAAACATGAAAAAAATTGTATAACTTATATAAATCGGAGGAAAAGCCACTCGGTATACAACTAGTCTAACATTCTCCATGATTTCAAAAGGACTTATGAACCGCAGACATAGCTTCCATTTCTTACTGAAACACGTAACACTTTTCCAAGGAGTGATTTTAAGGATTACATGATCACCTACCTTTAATGAGAAGCCTTTACATATATTATCTACATAACATTTGTGACTTCTCTGAGGTATCCTCATGTTCTGCAGGATCATCTTCACTTTCTCAGCCACATCCTCTACTAATTCTGGCCCTATCAACATTGTTTCACCGACTTCAACTCAAAATACTAGAGTCCAACACCTATTTCCATACAAATACTCAAAAGGTGACATATTTATACAATAATTAACACTTTTATTTAAAAAAAAACTCAATTAAAGAAATATGTTGAACACAACTTCCCTGGTAGTCCATAGAACATGATCAAAGCATATCATCAAAAGCCTGAATCATTCGTTCTGAATTCTGATCAGATTGAGGATAAAAAGTTGGACTAAAAATTAAATCTATTCTCAATGACTTCTAAAGTCACTTACAATAGTTATAAGTGACCCTGGGATTTTGGTCAGATACAATGGAAAGAGGAACTCCATATACCCTGACGATCTCTTTGAGGTACAGTATAGGAAGATTATCCAAAGACATTGTATCTTGAATAGAAGGAATATGTTCTAATTTCTCCAGTTGATTAACAACAACAAAAATCTTATTGTTACATTGATATGTCATAAGTAATCCCAAATAAAATTCCACAGATACATTCTCTCACATACACTATTGAACTAGAAAAGGCTGAAGCGTCTCCTTTGGTAACTGCTGCTACGCTTTAACCTGTTCATGAATCAATAATTTCATGGTAAAATCAAAAATATCCATTTTTCATTCCAAACCACTTGTCATAATCCCTAAGAAGTCTCTACATATTTTTAATTACCAGATAAACTATAAATGGAGAACTATGAGTTTCACACAGAAACTGTTTCCTCAAAAAATAATCAAACGACACACACAACCTTTTACTAAATCATAAAAAACAATCTTTTTCAAAGTTAAATTCTGAAAACATAACCATTTTAACCAGTTATACCCTTTTCAATAGCTCAAGGTCTTCCTTATGTGATTTATTAATTCTCTTTCAAAATGATGACTACACTAAAAACTGAAAACAAAGAGAGTTATTTCCAACACCAACAACTTCTATGCCAAAATTGATCAAATCATTAATCAAGGAATCATGTTCAGTGCATAAAATGATTAATGAAGCATGTTGTTTTCAACTCAAGACATATGCCACATTATTTTTATTTCCTAGATGGTAATTGATCATGAAATCATAATCCTTTATCAATTCAATCCATCTTATCTTCTTAATGTGTAATTCATTCTGAGTGAATATATATACTTCATAATTTTATGGTAAGTATATGTTTTACATTGGATCTGTATACATGATTCCTCCAAATTTTCTATGAAAAAACCATAGAATCCAATTCCAATTCATGTGTGGGATAATTTTTCTCCTTAGGATTTAGATGTCTTGAATCATAATAAATTATCTAATCATTCTGCATCAAAACACAACCTTGTCCTTCCAATGAAGAACCAATATAAATGAAAAACTCACAATTTCTAGAAGGGAAGGCCAAAACTGGAGGATTCACCAATCTCTACATCACTTCTAGAAAACAAACATCACATTCTTCTATCCAAATCAATTTAACCCCATTTCTTGTTAACATTGATATCGAGATAGATAACTGTAAAATGTTCATAACAAACCGTTGGTAATAATTTGATAATCATAGAAAACTATGAATCTCTAATACATTTTTAGGTTTTTTCCATTCGTCAACCACTCTTGTTTTGGAATGATAAACTATTATTCCATCATTATTTACAATGTTCCAAATAAAATAAATATATTGTAATAAAAAACAACACTTTTTTAATTTTCCATATTGTTTTATTTTGTTTTAAGGTTTTTAAAACAACCCTTAGATTGTTTTATGCTCCAATTTGTTTATAGAAAATAATAGGATGTAATCAATAAACATAACCACAAACTAATCCAAGAAAATATGAATTATTATATTCATATGATTCATTTATACAATAGTTATATTGTTTATCCAAAAGGAATAACAACAAATTTATAATGCCCATATGTAGTATGAAAGGCTATTTTCGGGATGTCATCCCCATTCACCTTCAGCTGATGGTATCCTGATGTCGATTAAATAATGGAAAAGTACTGAGATTCGTGTAGCTAATCAAATAAGTCATCGATATGAGGTAAAGGATAATTGATTTTAACTGTGATGTTATTCAAATATAAATAATAAATTTAGTCTCATGGAATGAACATTCTTTTTTTACATATAAAACAAAAGAACCCCATGGTGATGTGCTACGATGAATGATGACATTATCATGAAAATCATATAACTGAATTCACAATTCAAGATGTTCTATTTGAGACATATGATATGAGATTTTGGAAATTTTCTTAGAATCAGGTACTAAGTCAATTGTGTATTCGACTTCTCGATCAGGTATGACACTGTGTAACTCGTTAAAAAACAACAATGTATTAATTTACCACTGGTGAATCAATAATCTAAACAGTTCCCTTTTTTTATCTATATGAGCAAGATAACATTCATTTCCATATTTCAACAGTTTCTCAGCAACCTGATATGTTATCAATATTACGGTTCCATTCTTGTATACAAACTAAAATTATTTTTATAAAACAACTTATTTATCACTATATTCAATTTTATAATTATAAATAGAAATCCATTCTATTTCTAGGATAACATCAAACTCGACTAAGGTTAAAACAAAAAGGATCGCATGTAATGTCTTTCCACAGACCAAAATAGAAAGATTCTTGTAATTCCTCTTTTCTATAATATTTCCTCATAGTGTTTTAACAACAAGTTTCAATTCCATTTGTTGAGATGACATTTCCAATTTACCTGAAATTTTATCTGAGACGAAGGAACATGTTGACATCGTATCAAACAAAAACATTAGAAAAATATGAGTAAACAAACAAAGTACTTGATACAACTTCATTGGATGGACCGACATCTACTTATTTAGTTGAAAATGATCTCACTACACGATTCTGATTATATTCTAACTTATTTACATCATTCAAATCTCTATTTGGGAAGGAATTCTCATAATGAACCATCTCTCCCCATTTAAAAAACATTACAATTTTCTTATTAGGATTAGTCTTAGGATCATTTTTCTTTGAAATATCGAGCCATATGTCCAAACATACCACATTTAAAACACTTTCCATTTTTGGTAAGACACTTCCCAGGGTGATTCATTCCACACATTTCACAAACTAGAAACTGATTTTCATACAATTAGATTCCTTTTGATGATTCTTTCCAATAAAAATTCATTTTGACCTATTCTTCTCCTTGTTTCCAACATGGACATTATCATCATAAAACACCATTTATTCCCTCTTAGCATATCAAAAAAATTTCACATAACATTTCAATTCACAGGAGGCCAACGCCCTTCGATACCTTGGCATCAGTCCGAAATAAAATAAACATATTTTAGTATCAAGATCCAGAATAACATTTCGACCATACCTGATCAGTCAGGTGAAGCTTGCATCATACACAGCCACTGAATCCTCCTCCATTTTCTTTAATTTATGGAATTTTTCTCCATACCATGTCGTACCACCTTAAGAAAATATTTTTCAAGGAAAAGACCTTCAAATTCATCCCAATATAATCCATCAAAATTAGTTCTATCTCAAATATTCCTTACCATTGACCACCACTGATCAGCTTCACCTTCAAAATGATAAATGGTAAGACTTACCTTTTGATCATTGTAACATCATATAAAATCAATTATCCTTTCAAGGGCTTTGATCCATCCTTCTTCTGCTACTGGTTCATAAGAATCATTGAAACCAAGAGGGTGTTGTCTCATAAAATGTTCCACTGTTGTCATGTTCCATTTTGGAACATCTAGTTGTTTTATTTCTTTGAATCCACCAATATTTATTCCTTGAATTAGCAGATCCATTACTAAAAAACTGTTTTGTTCCACTCCCTTCCATTCTAGGTTGTAGATTCTGAATAATATCATTATGTCGGTGCCTCTCATATTTAGATGTCAGGTTTCTTTTGTGGACAACCATTCTGAAAAAACATATCGTATTCGAAGAAACATGGTAATATTTAAATAATATAACATTTCAAATAAAAAATATAGTAAAAAACATTTATGGTATTATATTAACATTATCCTAACCCTTAAATTTGTATAAACCATCATCTGATAAAATCTATAAGGACTCAAACTTATTAGGTTACATAATCGTTAATTTAGTCATAAATTCACCTTCTTTCTCAATGAGGATGTTTTAATATTTAGATCATTATATAATTGGGACACAGAAAAATTCATAAAATTACACATTATTAGAGATTGGATATCTTAAAAAGAGTTTACCTTTCTTGATAAAATATAAAACTTTTCACATAAAACATGATTTCATTGACAAATCATCAAACATATAAATTGGATTCTTTATTTGTCTTACACATCCATATAACCTGTGAATATAATTAAATAATTGGGTTGAGAACAAAAGATCAATAAGGGATACAAAAAATAAATAACACATTAGTCTAGGAATACTTTTAATGTTTGAAATCATTTTCAAAAGACATACTTATCACCTGTATATATTTAATTACTTTGTGAAACGTGAAATTTCCACAGGATTCCCAGAAGAATATAATAACATAAATATAACCATAATTTTATCCTGTTACATTACTTACATAATCTTGTAACCATCTCGACTACCTTTTAATTTGTAACCCTTATGGCTACCTTACAATTTCTGTAACTGTCTTAGTTACACTTGGATTAACCATACAAACGACCTATAACATACACATACCCAATGAATTGGAGGGAGATATAGGCCATTCCATTAATCATTTAAAATTCCCAAGAACAATAACATAATCATAAAACCAGATTAATTTCATATAAACTATGATTTTTAAATTTGTAAAATAGATTTTCAAAATATGTTTTTAAATGAAAAGTCCCAGATAAATATCATAAAATTGAAGAGAGAATTAATAGAGTAGAAGGAATGTGTATATAAAATATTTATATACAGCATAAATAAACTCAATTAAACATAAAATATATATATATATCCAATCACATAATCTATTCTAATAATACATAAATAACAAACTAGAAGGTGAACCCAACGAATGGAAATCAGGTTATGAATTCCCTTACCTCAAGTTTTTCATACATAAAACTTGTTTAAAAATATAGTATAATGGTTAAAATTGTGTTATTAATAACTTTAAAAAAACATATCCATATTTATAATACCTTATATGATCATTTTGTTACATCACATCCCCATTTAATTGTAATTATTTTCTTCCTTATATTGTTTTTGGGTGAGTTTTTTTCATGATTTCCATGATTGGTTCATGATGAATGTTTTTGTCAATTGGGAGTGATACTATATAATTTTAATGGAACAGTTTTTACAGATTTGATTATTCCATAAATTATACCATTTATCTTTTTTAATTCATACATTTGGATGATTCATAATTAAAAATATTAATTATGTTCGTTTAGATAATTTTAGTGCTTCTATGATAATAAAGACATCATTTATATTTATAATTTAAAACAAATTATAAAAAATAATTCCGGAAAAATGGATGAGGCATAATACACATATTATAACCTCGTTCAACCATAAAAAGGATTTCATGACCTAACTTGAAGGAATTAAAGAAAATTGAAATTTCATCCTCCATAATGTCGGTAATTTAACACATCATGAACAATGTTTTTAATTCATAGAATAAGTGGGGGAGGAGAAAACAATTGATTATGAATTTCCCATGAACATGAGAAAATAAATAATATAAAATATTCTATTTATTTCATTCCTCATGTATTAATTTAGTTGATTAAATAAGGAGAAAATAAATGAACTCAAAATAAAAGAAAATTTGAGAAATTGTTTATGAAAATTCGGCAGCCTAACGATATCGTTTAAATTTTCATAATATGATTTGATGAGAGAAAATGGCTCTCAAATAATTATTACATTATATGGTAATTAATGGGGATATGGAATGAAATATCCCATCATAATCGAAAGGTAATGAAAAAAATAACATAACTGAAAGGAATGAATGAAAATAAAAGAGGATGTTTACCTCTTGATCCACTATCCTTAATATCATTCATAAGGCCTTTGGATTTGGCCGTTTGGTGAGAACATAAGCTCTAAGATGTTAGTAAGAGCCCTGGGAGGAGTATAATTTGGAACATAGGAATTTATTAAGCCTCTTTAGGTGTGGTAGGAAGAGGGGAATGAGCGTGGTATTATAGTGGAGGAGAGGGGCTATTTTACACTATGTTAATAATTATTTTAATATTTTTTCTCAAGGCTATGTATAATAATAATATATATGACCCAAAATAGTAATAATGGAATGTGAATTCGATCCATGTGGCCTTAAATCACTTATTTTGTCATAAAAAGTGCATTTAACTAATAATTTGAATATTTGACAATTTACTGTATTTCACAATTCATCGAAAATTTATGAATTTTACAAAAATATAAAAACTTCACCCATATAATTTCTCGACGTGTAGAATTGAAAAATAATTCAATTTTAGGAAAATAATTTTCTTTTTATTATTAATTTAATTTTTATATAAAATCATACTTAATTCAAAAATTAACAATTTTAAATCTATAATTGAATATATATCACATTGGAAAATTAACCAAGATTTCATTATCATAAATCCTTAAGAAAATAAAATAATAATACTATTTACTATTCATTATGTACATGTTAATATTTACACTATTATTCAAAAGGGTATGTTATTATTCACAAAAAAATATAAGTTGGTTCCATTAGACTCTAAATAATATAATGAAAAAAAATTTAGATGACTATTTTTTAAAATTAAATACATATAAGTGGAAAAATTATGTTTAAATGATAGTTATAAATATCTAATTAAAACAAAGTTTCATGAATTTCAATTTATTTTAAAAATACACGGGGAGTTATAATAAGATTTTCGGTCCCCAGAAAGTATCATGTTTGAAAGTTAGAACACAATGAACCAATAATAACTGCCTCACTTATCCTGTGCGGTGAACAATCCTTTGTCCAGAAGTGAGACTCACCCATAGTCTAAAAACACACAAAACTCAATGATCGAAACAACAATATCATCAAACATCTAAAAAATGGGAAATCCTTGATACCTAGTATAGGTCTCTCTACAATATAAAGAATCACAAAAAATTTATTAGATAATAAATTAATATCCCTTAGACCCAAAGAAGAGATACGTCAACTATTTATTAAGGTGAAAAATCTATGATCAAACATACACAATAAAGGTAGATAATTGAGAGGTATTTCTATGAAAAGTATGTACTCAATCCAAACCTAGTATTTTTTAAACCGAGCCTCATACCTCAACGAGCACAATAAAATAATGGCAGCACCATCATATGATTGGTCTATAAAAATTTGAAATTACCTTATTTACTCGAATACATTACCATGATCTACTAAGTCCAACTATAAAGAGTTCACATAACAGGGTTAGTGCACAATTGGGAACTATATTCTAAAGAGGGATATCATCCAACAAATCATAATTAAGCTCTATCCACCAAGTAAAAACAAGAGGAACCCCAAGTAACAATAGGAAATATTTCATGATAGGGAATTCATTATTACATCACCAATCCAAAAAATAACTCCAACTATGGGCCACATGATATCATCCTCATAGATTCCAATACAGAATGTTTCCAAAATAGACAAGCCATAAGAAGGAAAAAATCAAATAATTTTAACTCCATCATTGATAACAACAAGCTATATCAACATTAAACATATTTGGAGACAAATAGCTGGTAGCTCGAAACTCCTACTCTATGTGAAACTACTCACTTTGATGCTTGTGTCTGGAGCCCTATTACCCTGAAGAATCTGTTTCCCCATAATATAGTGCTGATATTATTGACCTAATTTACTATTTATTATCACCCCACACAAAAAACCTCATGCTGTGACCTATATGGACACACAATTTACAAACATTTGAAGCTTTTCAACACAACATTGTAGAATTACTTGGTGATCCTCACTAAAAACCCATCATATTACTCTTCTTTTTACTAGGATACTGATGTTGCTCAACTAAGAATGTTTCATTTTGTCATTCCTGTTGTTTTTCTAGCTTCATTTGAACTGAAAAAGACCATTTAAGAATCTATGATTATGAGATCAACAATTCCACATGCATGGTGGTTACAAGGTATGGGTTAAGAAAATTTATAAAAGAGACTGCCTTAATAAATTCATCAAAAAAATACTAGGTATGGAACATATCAAACGTGCAAAATTTGTGGAATACATTACAACTAATAGCTAATCTTTACTGAAACTCTGTAACTCATAATATTTCTCCTTATTCACCTCCTCAGGATACTACAATTAAATAAATACTGACTTGAAGAATTCCTAAGACAATTTTTCATATTTATTATAGTAAATAACATGATACCACCTCTCTTAAAGAATAACCTCAAATAAAGAGTGGATATAATAACCATTAGAGAATCAGGAGTCTCTATAATATAAAAGATCAAATGAACTTCTTCATGTCACTGTACTTCCTCAAGAGACCCTCATTAAAAATATTAGAAGGTGGTAGAATACTCAAGACGATATGGATTTTTTTCAAAGGCACAAATGTCTCATCTAACACCACTCGATATAGAGTATCAGTAGAGACTTCTTAAATGGATTCAAATTTTACAGAATGTGAAGAACTACCCCGAGGAATGGACCTTAGGACCAACATTCTATATTTCTTTAAATACATTCTATGAAACATTTATAAATATAACATAACATAGGAATATAAACTGGATTATCAAAGAGCACACAAAAATATCCAAAAACACATTAAATAATGTCACAACCCACCTTAATCAAAAAATCATTGACTTTATATCACAGAAGATTTCACCATTTAATATAACATTACTAATTCCATTCAAAATGATAAATCTTGTTATAAATCAGTATATGTTTCAAAAACCATTTACTAATATATTTAAATTTTCTATGATTTCAATAGCATAAACCATGTTTTCTAATTAAAAATCTATTTCCACTTAAATCCATGACAAACCAAAATTTCTTCTCAATACATTGATTTACAACATGTCATTATAGTATTTGATAATTAGTTGTCCATGTCAAAAAATTATTAAACTAATTTTTGGTAGTTGAAAAAATTTCTCAAATTACATAAAAAATATATATTTTAAGACATAGTTTAGTTTCACAAAGGATTCAAAATTATTAATCAGGGATTGTATATAAAAAAAGAGCATGAAACAACCCACATATGCTACCAACATAACCAACCTCTAAAAATTGATGTCACATTTTATAAAATGGATAAAGAATCAGTAATATGGCCATATTATAAATACAGTATTCCAGATCGTATGGTCTGGTAAACCGCACACCAACCTCATTACTATTCATGTATGGGTTTCAAAATCAGCCACACTGATTACTCATTGTTTACCAGAACGTTAAAAAATGGTTTCAATATGATTATCTTTCCATTATAGTTCATAAAATCATAATACATTACCCAAGTCAATGATATTATCATTGTAATATAAATATATTTTATCATAAAAAACAAATAACTCAATATAAAGACTCATGTCCAAGCATCCTTAGTAACTCACCTATCACCATGAAGGTGTAGTTATCAAGCACCCACTCTAGAAATACCTCTTCAGTCCCAAAACATTATTAATATCCTTTATTCCATGACTCAACCAAAATAACATAAGAATTCAAATCTAATTATTCCCTTTTCAAGAATGTCCTACTATGATACCATTTGTAATGAACGAACATGAGATGTCTTCAAAATTGATACCTGAGATGATTTTTCACTAACTTGATGAGTGTTATGGATCACTACTGGAAACAACAATCACATGGGAACTAAAAAACCATTTTTAATTTTTTCACCCTCAATGTATTACACTAATAGAGTACAATATAGATACATCATGAGATTGATATCTGAAAAATACATTCATATCATAGTAAAAAGGTACAAAATGAAAACTGAATGAATAACATAACAACCAAAATCTATTTTTTCCTCGTCCATTACCAGTAGCCATGTCCCTTGTTACCCAACCTTGGTCTCCCAAGCATGAACCCAAAAAGTAACGTGAGAGCACGGACACCTGATATAAGATAATAAAGGCTGAAAACACCAAATGGTACAAGTAGTGTGTGAGCTAAATGTCCCATTAGGAATCCATAAAATATTCCTTGTAGTTATTTTACATGATAATTAGAATATTCTAAAATAAATGAAAAAAATATAATGTATATGGATTGGTTTGAAATAGAATTTTAAACATTTAAAAATCATTTATTAATCTGAACCTGTAAATCATGAAATTTTATTATTTTAAGACTCCACAATTTCTTGAAAAGAATTGAAAACTAATTTATATTATAATGTTAGAAAATAAATAAATTATAATAATATGCACATAATATAAAGCAATGAATAAGAGTCAATACAATAGATTCATGTATTATAATATAAATAAATGAATCATAAAAGGCAACATCAGTGCCAAATAGTGAAAATGAATGTTGTCATTTATCAAGACCATTTATATAGATTTCATGTGTACAAACAAGGAATTACAGTGAGTCCACCTCAGAATATCTAATTAAAATACAGCATGACCAACTTTTGTGAATAAAAATATTCACACGATTCTAAAGTAAATGAATTCCACAAACACCTGATTTCCTACTCACAAGTATATAGCCTGAACCCTTCGTGTTTCTATGTATCCAATAGAACCGTGTTGTTTCACTAGTTATGCATATATCTTGGGCATATCATAAAACTTTCTAGATTACCACAAATAGTCAAATTAGTGTGTGTGGTAATCGAGTTATGGGGATCACATTGGGATCCCTGTCAAACATGGGCACTAGCCCGAATAACACATCTCAATGTCACCCTCAATTCACTTTACGTATTTAATCCCTTTTGCAACATGAAAAAAATGCGAAGTACAAACCTAAAGTTTCATAAAATGATTATTACAAGAGAGGATATTCATAATGTTTCAACCAGGTAGTCAAGAATCATCAATTCAATTCATATCCTTTTAAATAATTTCAACCTTCAAAATGGGTAGCCATACACACAAACATTCACAATTCATAAGATAAATTATTAAAGGGCCATTAAAATAATAATATGTTCTTCCAAATCAATTTTAAAAATGAATATTCAAAAGGGTAATATTACCTGATTCCATTCACAATTTATCATAAAAAACCCAATAATCCATTAAAATGATCATTTATATTAAATTGACCGAAAATAATTTAAATGTAGTATTTCATTTGTAAATGGAATGAATAAATTTTCAAACATGGGTTTACACCATCTTTCCACAATAATAAGTCATTTATTTCAAATAACACAAGAACACTAATTTCCAAAAAAAAGTGAAAAATATTTCAAATGGGATTCTTGATCATTTTAAAAATTCATAAATTTAAAAATAATTTTAAAATGACAACTAGTTCAAATAATTTATTTCAAATCCTGTAGGTTAATTTTATATATCAATACCTGGGCCAAAGTCCATAATATCACCAAAATATCCATTAAAATCTCATTGAAAATAAAACCAAAAAAATCATGTTTTTAAAAAAATTTAAAAAATGTTGTAGATTTTTATATTGTAGTCATTAAATTAATTCCATGTACAATTTCCATGAGAAATTAGTCAAATATTAATTCATGAAGATTTAGATGTTGGAACAAGGGATGTTCTTCCTAGAAAAGGAGTGTGTTTTGAGTTCGTAGTCAATCCTCTCATAGATGATAATGGAGATTGCAAGGAAAAGGGTCATATAGTTGAAGACATTAGCAGTATTGAATGTGGAATCATTTCCTAGTGTTAACTGTATTTATGGGGTCCAAAATTTGGAGAATGGTAAGTATTGTGAAATTTGTTTTCTTAAAGGACTTATGAAAATCTTACAAAGGCATGAGTTTCGTGAAACATGGATTCAATTATTGTGTTTTTCAAATGACACAATAATTCTAATGGTGTGCTCTTGGACTTCAATGTGCATCGCAATCATTGATTGTAATCTAAACCATTAAGTGAGTTAGAGCATTGTGGTGGCACAAAGGGTTTAATGGATAGAATCATGACAACATCAAATTTTTTACTAGTAATTCACTAAAGGAGAAGTTCCCAAATAATGTTTTTGGATGAAATAACGATTATGCTGAATGAGGTGGAGCATTGCGATCAGACGAGCCAATATGTAAGAGGGTTCCCCTGTTCGTCTAACATGAAATTATCATATCAAATTCAGAATTACTCTAATTTTGTCAAGTAAGGGGAAATTTGTGAATCTAGTTTTCTATAAAATCATGAGCTTCACAAAAAAATTTAATTTATTCTTTTTAGAATTATAATTTTCTATGTAATGAATTCTTCGTTAAGAAGAGATGTTATTTTTATGGATTAGTAATATTTGTGAATGAAGGTTCATCCACCAAGGTATTGTGATTCACAATGGAAGGTTGTTCCATGGAGGAAAGGGAGCTTCGCAAAGGCAGTGTGTTTGATAAAGGTGGAGGATCATTGATAAGTTGTGTGTTTTTGATGATGTGAGTATTGTGAAGGAGTGAGCTCTACAAAGGACTGATCCTTATGAAGGAATGAGCATTGCGAAGGATCTTTATGAAGGAGGTCTACTAAATACTGCTTTTGAATATATAGTTTATGTTTACAAATCATTCAGTGCGCATTGACTCGTGTGTATAGTACTGGTAGAGATATATGCTAATTCATGGAAAAATACATTAATTCCAAATCATTGAAGTAACCCCCAAGTCAATAAACAATGTTATAATTCTCTCATAGTAGTGATTTAGAGGGATTCACCAGATGTGTTTTGAAAAAAGAAGTGGCCAATCCCTATAATAATTTATAGTCCGTGCGCCTAGAAGAAAGTGACTGTGTTCGAACATTTTTTTCCACAACTAGAAATGATTAGTGGATTTTTGTACGACTGAAAATCTATCAGAATATGATACATGGATGCAACTCTTAGTAGTGAACCAAATAATATTTTTGGTCGTCTCTTTGGATGTGAATGCTGGATTGATGATCAAATACACCATTCATTTTTTATATTTTCCTAATATTGTGGGAGCAATATCCGTCATGTTGAACGAATAATTTGACACCTTAATTCACCCCTACTCTCTAATGGTGTCTTGGGTCCCATAGGTGGCATCAAAAGGATGATTCTATTATTAGATATGTCATTTATTTTACGGTCAGAGAGAATTCACTAAACATTAGTGGAGCACACCTATATGATGGAAGAAACATTCAGATATGAAATAGTAGGATTATATTCCATCTAATATCACTCAAAAGGGAAGTAATTGTTTTCTATAGTTCAAGGAATTCGAGTAACTAGTCTAATAAGGCTATAAATTACTAATAAAGATAGGAAGATGCTCGATTTTGACGCTAAAGCACAAATTTCCCTCACTTATTCACATTATAATCAGATCTATTTAATGTTTATGACCAACAATTCAGGAAATTCTATATTGGAAAATGGGATAGTATATATATGATGGAGACACCAAATTGAAGGCGGTGAAACTACAATTCCATTTTAAAATGTTTGACGATATGAAGATTCAGCCTAATAAGAATGAAGGTTACCTCTTCAATCATATTACTAAAGTATTAGGAGTAGATCAGGGGCTTGGCGAAGAATTCTAATACAATGATATTGAGAATAACATTTTTAACAAGTCTTCAACCTACCTACAACCCAAAAGTGTCAACACATGAGGAAAGGGATCTATGTTATCTTTTTGTAGATGATATAATGAGCATTTTAGTGGAATAAAAATTGATAGTGGAGGAAAAAATATGCGATGACACATGTCAAAGAAGGAAATAGAATTAAAATACATAGACAATCAAGAAATTTTAGGAGTTAATATTGTTGAAGATAATGAGGAGGGTGAAATTATTTCTCTCATTAATAATAAATTCTATATGGGAGAAGGGATATTTTGAAGGTAAGTTACATCTGGCTTATTTTTGTTGTGGAAGAGTTGGGAACATTGCCTCTCATTGATAAATAATGATATATGATGAAGAAAATGAAGACATAGTCAAGAACAATCTTCTAAAAATGTTTTTAAAAAAGTATGACTTAATTTATGGTTAAAAATTATCAATAAAGTGTTTTTTCTGTGAAGATGATGATGATGGTCGTGAATAATTTAATGAAGAATAGCTATAATTTAAATCTGGATCCCATGTGTCAATTATGGCTATTTTTTAAATGATAGAAGCTTCAAGAGATAAATATAGGGATAGTCAGTTGACCACTGATGTCAGCCTCATGTTGAAACATAAATATTCATTTAGTATGCATGAGAATCAATGGAAGATACAAAAAAAAGATGAATTAAATAGTGGAAGAATTGTCAAAATATTTTGATAAGATTGACACTAGAATTGAATGACTATAATATTTAGATAAAGTACAATCAACATCCCTTGAAAGCACAAAATATGTAGTGGAACAGAATCTGAGAGTTGAATAATAGAAAAAAGGCATCAATGACCTCACCTCGAGTGTAGAATAGAAGTCAAAGACTCTCGAGGGTTTTAAAGAAAAAATTGTTACTCTTAAAAGTAATCATGATAGTGATTGAATTTGAAAAGAATATAATATAAAAATATAGGTTGAATGATTCTTAGATACTAATTTTTTTGAATGAGCTACGAGTGGTTCTGATGGATTTTAAAAGATTGTGATTGTTCAATGAACCACATGTATGGAAAAATGAGGAATCAGTTGTGGTGCCGAAATATAAAATGTTGTAAACAATGTTGGTCATAATATAGGATAGATGAAAATTGGCCATGTTGAAAAGTCACATGAAGTACTCGAAAAACCACTCAAATAAATTTGAATTAATAACTAAAAAATATTTTCTGTTATCCTAAATTGATAGGCATCCAAACTCTTTTACAATGGTTGGATAATATACGAAGAATTAAAATTAGAAGACATTTCCACTCATGAAATGTCAATTATGTGGCTATCTGGGTTATACCATTTCAAATTGCAAAGAGTCAAGGATCAATCTGAATAGGGAAAAGATAAGATCTCAAAGAAGGAGAAAAATTCATGTTGTACTTCTTATAGAATAAATAACTTCTATGGATATTCTTTTCATTGTTCTAAAATTTTCAAAAAAAGATATGTATTGTAGTCAGAGAAATGATAAGAGTAATTCAAACAATTCTTAGACACAAGTCCGTACTTGACAACCAGACGATGTTTCTATTTAAAAAAGTATTACACTTCTGGAAGAATATTATGAATATAAATAATCCATGCATATGGAAAATATATTTTAAAGTCAATACCTATCCTCAACTAATTCTAGTAATATTATGAAGGAAAAGAGGAAAAAAATGAAAAAATGAAATGTATCACTCAAAGATACAATGAACAACATCACATAGATCCATCATAGTGGGTGATCATCCAGTTTGAATATAAACACATACCTATTAATTAATGTTAAGAAAAATGTTGATGGAATAGAAAGGTTTATTAATGATGTTTTTCATAAGATTAAAGGATGTGTTTGTAGTGATCTGGCTAATTGAGATATAAAGAAAAAAAGGTCTTTACGTGGATGTGGTACATCAAAAAATCATAAGTGTATTTCAACATTGTGATGTGGGACTTATAGTGACATTAAATTCAAAAGGATACACTTTAAAGGGAAATACATGCAATTATTTCATAGAATGCTAGATAACAGCTGTAAACATCTATCTAGTTGGCAATAATAATATAACGTGATACATGATAGTTGAAGAAGAAAAAAAATTGTGGCATCTAATATTGGGGATCATTAATCAAAAAGGCATGGAAAATATATCCAACATAAATATTGTTAGGTATATTTACAATTATGAAGCGTGAAAGGGGGAAGACATATGATTCTTGTATGCAAGGAAATTCGGTGTGTAGTTTATATCATCAAAAAAATAAAAGGTCAACAAATCATCTTAACCACATCCATACAAATGTTTGTGGCCTGATAAATTTTGTTGAAACGCATGGAGAATCCTACTTTGTCCTCTTAATATATGATGATAATAGAATTTAATATGCGATAGTTATACATATAAAATGGAAGGTGCTTGATTTCATGAAAACATATCAATGAATTTTTGAGAATGAAACTATAAGGACAATAAAGTTTTTCATTCTAAAAATGGATGAGAGTATACATCCATTGAGTTTGAAAATTACCTAGAGAACCATGGAATTCAACATCAGGTAGCTACTATGAGAATTCCACAACAAAATGGAGTTCTTGAGCACCAGAATCAATAGGTGAATAGTATATCCATAACCATGCTAATTGAGTGTTTTATCTCTAACCATTATTGTAAAGAAGTCATTCATGTTGTGGTATATATAAGAAATCGAACAATTCATTATATGGGTGGAAATAAGACACATTATTTGTTGTGGGAGGGAAGGATGCCTTCTTTGAAGTATTTTCATGTTTTAGGACGTAAATTTATTGAATCAAGGAAATAAACTAACGAAATTATGGTGATGTGGTAGAGAATGGAATATTCTTTCGATATTTAATGAATAGAAAATCCGCAAAAGTTTATAGAGGAATCTTATAAAAATTGCAGAAAAGGAGTAATGAATAGATAATTGAAGATAATACCACAAATACAACGAGGGGATATTATTCTGATGTGATTGAATTTGTAGATGATAGAGGACATGGAATAGATTCAATTTCTGATGTAGAGAATGATTTGAAAAAAAATACGAGGTAACAACTATATATTGATTAAGAAGAAGAAGAAGAAGGTGAAACAGATGTTGGAGAAAAGTCATCTGAATCTCAGTGGATAAATTGAGAAGTTTAAATTGATCAATCCAACATCATTGGGGATTGGGAATAACCCAAATAAATTAGGATAATTATGAACACATTGCAATATGAGCTTCGATAAGTGGGCGAACCATCTTCATAAGAAGAAGTTTAAAAGGATAAATCATAGTTTAAAGCAATAAATGAAGATTTGGATCTGATCGTTATGAACCAAACATGGGATCTTGTTAAGATTCCTAAAAATCACAATGTGATTGGTAAAAATTTGATTTACAAGAATAAATTATATGATCATGGTAATGTGATCTGAAATGAGGTGTGACTGGGGTGTAAGGAATATTCACAAAATGAATGTGTTGATGTTATGAAAATATTTTTTCTAGTAGAGATACTGGTGTCAATAATACTTTTTCATTCCATGGAAATTCAAAGAGGAGGGAATCAATATCAAATGGATGTAGAAAATAATATCATAAATGGTGATCTTAAATAATGAGTTTAAATAGAACAACAAGTAGGTTTTCATCTTGGTAATTATGAAATGATGGTCTGTAGGTTAAAGAATGATCTATATGGATTGAAGAAGGAACCAAAAATATGGTACTCTCAGACAGATTCATATTTGAAAAATAATGAATTAAAAAGGAGAGGAGGGGATCAAAATATATATGTGATGATTTCTCAGAAAGATCAGTTCATTATACTAGTGTACATTGATGATATTATCTTTAGTTGAAGAAAGTAGTGATCTGTGGATGATTTTTCCAAACGCATAGAATTAGAATTCAAAATTACTACGATTGGTGAAATCAAGTACTTCTTGGGGTTCCAATTGATTTAAAGGAAAGGCTACTATTTCATATATTAGGAATCTTGTACCGCAAAGTTGCTAAAAAGTTCAATATGCATGAATTAAAACCAAGGTCAACTCCGATTGTGATTGGAACTAAACTAATAATGCATGATAATGGGACATCTACATATCCAACATTGTTCAAAAGATTAATTTTAAACTTAATGTACTTGATAGTTACATGACCATATATAGTCTTTGAATCATTTATAGTGACCCAATTTTAGTTTTATTCAAAGGAAGAACATCTGGTAGTAGTGAAAAGAATCTTGAGGTACATACAAGGTACTTGTAATTATGGATTATACTTTTCTGTAGGAAGTGATAGTGAACTATGAGCATTATCTGATGCTGACTTGGTAGGAGATATCATTTATATAAAGTATACAAGTGGTGGAGCATTTTTATTGGCATGAAATGTGTTGGATGGTTGAGTAAGAAATTGGAAATCACATCTCTTAGTACTGCTGAAGATGTGTATATCTCTACAACGAAGGAATACTCTCAACTATTTTGGACAACGACACAGATGACATATATTGGTGATGAATTTAAACAACCAATGCTGATCCATTGTGATAAAAGTAGCATAATTGATCTTATAAAGGACCATGTTCAGCACTCTTATATAAACACAATGAAATTAGATATCACATTATCAGGGAATTTTTTTTATCAAAGTATGATTAAATGCATCATTTGGGAACTGATGATTATGTGACTTATATTATGATTAAACCACTAGAAGAAACTATGTTTGATTAACATCAGTTGATCCTTAGTGTTCGACCAGCTCCTAGTGCCTAAGGAGGTCATGAGATTCCCCTCACCCCAGTTATGGTAAATATTTTTTATCTAATTATTGAATCGATGCAGGTCTATTGGGGAGATATGATCAAGGGGGAGTATGTTCTCTAATATATAATGTAATAATACTGATAATTGTGTTTATATACTATGGGGGAGAAAATTATAAATTCAATGTATAAATGTAGAGAAAAGATAAATCCTATTAGTTGAGAATGGTGAAAATGAGATTTTGGTATTATGAGTAAATATTCTCTAGAATTTTATGCTTTGTGACATTGTCAGAGAATAGATTGTACATCATTAAGCATTACATATCATGAGAACACTATTCAATCATACCCTATTATTTTCTACACCATGCATTTTTCATGTAGAATTAAAGTGATGGATGAGTTTTTTCTTCTATATCAGGCTATGATAGTTACAGGTGCTATATTGAATGTTTCTATTGATTTATAACAAACACAATGGGGGGAAATTATTGGAACCATGGATATTATTTACTGTAAATGGAATGTTGTTTTTTAATGTTGTTAATCTCCTCATGAATGATCAGTGATGATGCAAGGTAATTGATCATACAATTCAACCAATAAGAAGTATCGAAGGAGATATTGACTCCTAGTGTTTGTAAAAATTTTGGGTTCCAAAATTTTGATAATGAAAATAATTATGAGTAGTGGTTTATCTTAAAGTCCTTATGAGAATATGGAAAATTTACGAGTTTCTCAAATATTGGATTCATGAATTTTGTTTCATGTAGGATTAATGAATTCTGACAGTGTGCTCTGTGATTACGAAGAGTATCATGATTAGTGATAGTGATATATATGGTTACTAGAGTTCCAGAATTATGGCAACCCGAAGGGTTTGACTGAGAGTATAAAAACAATGTCTAATCTCATTGGTTATTCATGAAAAGAGTTGCTCCAAAATGATGTTTTTGGATATTATTTAAAACGTGATAAAGGTGTTGGAGATTTTCAATCAGAAAATCCTATAAAAAATAAAGTACTCTCTTCATTTGACACATTCATTTCATCAAAAATAATTAATTGATCTTATTTTTTATGAATGTGGTTCTCTTTGATGCTAGTTGTCTATTTATACATGAGATTTGGAAAATGAAAATTGTTTTTTGATTTTAATAAATGACTCTATGTATTGAGTGTGTTATAATGGTGTAATGTTTTACATTTGATAGGTGTACTTCATGAAGGAAGGTTGTTCCGTGAAGGAAATGTGATTTATGAGAGAAGGATGGCCCATAATGTCAAGGGATATTCACAAAGGCATTGTTTTCCAAAAAGTAAGAGGAGCCATGTATATATTTTTTTCTCTGAGAAGTAGTGATAATTATGATAGAGTGAGAACTGTGTAGAGTTTTTCTTTGTGAAGGTGTGATATTTGTGAAGGAGATTTAGGATGACTATTTCAAAACGGTAGTTTTTTAATATCAAGATTATGTGGAAATGGCTTTCCGTGTGAATCAACCTAGGTCTCTGGTGCATGAAATGTTCCGTGATATGTCAGTGAAAGATACTTTAATGACAAATTATTGAATTGAACCCCCGATTAAATAAATAGAGTTAGACTTCTCAAAAATTAGTGAGCTAGTGGGAGTCATCAGAAGTGTTACGAGGGATGTATTGGGAAATCCCTACTATACGTAAAGGTAGTGTACGTCGAAAAAAGTGAATATTACTGATTTTTTTTCTTCAACTACTAGTTTAGATTAATATAATTTGGTATGATTGACACACTATCAGTGTATGATCATTGGACATAGACCATATATTTGAACTGTGTAAACGTGTTGTGTCTTCTGTTTTCATGTGAATTCTGGATTCCTAATCGCATTGATAATACAGGTTAAACATTTTCCTAAAAACATTGGAGCAAGATCCATCAGGTTAAAAGAAAATGAAGACAATCTAATTCATTCTCCCCTCATAGGTTTTTTTGTGGTCCTTCATTAAATGGATGAATTTCATGGAACATGTGGTAAAATTATGAAACTATTATCTATGAATTATGATGAAAAAATTAAAAAATAATTATGAAAACAATTATCAACACCTACTTGGAAGTTAAGAAATCCAACTTCAAGAATTTGAGCCATTTAGACATTGATGGTGTTCAAATTATATAAGAAAATAGATCTATAATGAAGTGAGAGTATATCCTAGATATCTAATTCCACAAAAATCAATAATCATCTAACAAAAAGAAATGAAATCATATTTTTTAGGAAGAAATAATTTAGATAATAAGGGATATCCAAGAAAAGAAGAGTATAACGTGATAAAAAATAATATCTTCGCTTCATTTGGCACATTAATCCACCATGAGATGAGTATTTAAGAGAAAATATGGCTCTCTATGGATCCCAAATGGGTATTGTTGATTTCAGTTTTAGAGGGAGGAGTTTAGGACTAATTAGGGGGTTTTAGGATTTTAATTTTTATTTTCATTATAATAATTTATATGTTCTTAGTTTCTTGGATTAAGTCACATGGTTTGTACTAACAATGGAATAATTGTGCACCCATAACAGAGCCACTGGATGTGTTTCATGGTTTGGATGCACACTTTTTCAAACTGCATGTGAAGTGTGTGACCACCTATAGTCTAGGCTGCAATGTCTATTAATCCATGCTCAAACTATGCATATACAGTGCATAAGTCCAGAAAAAAATCCCGTTAATAATCAAGAAATGAAGAAAAAAATACCCAATCATAGGTTAATTACATCATTTGGTCAAAACACATAAAAATAAAAAACATTTTGCTACAAAATGGATATGAATCAATCCAAACCAATTCATCTATTTCATCACACACATCTTCTTTGGGGTTATTTGTACTGTGGATCATTGAGGCATTCATGTGGTCGATCTAGGTCTAGATATGAGGTTTATTCATTTCTATGGATGATAAATTGAGATGTGAATTGAGTTCTATAATATCTATATTCTAATGAAATGAAATTTAGTTATTCTAGTTGTGATGTATTCAAATGAAATATAAATACCACAATTCTTATAATTCGGTTTTTGGATAATAGAGGAAGCCACATTCAAAACTATATATATTCAAGTTAAATGAATGTGATTATAAATGGTAGAGAATAATGATGATTTCACCACACTATTGTGATTTTTCTATTGTAATTATGGTTAGTATTAATGGAATCTAGTCCAATTTTGGGAAAAAGAGACTTGCGAGACAACATATATTATCATGAAATATTTCATGGATTCATAAAAATGTAAAGAGGTTTTAGATGGATTTATTTGTAGGGTGTGATTAGAATATAATAGATAATGGATTATTAAAATACCGTTTGAGAATAAATTTTTGAGTCCTTTGGGAATTCAATAATAGGATTAAATAAAAAAATTGGTTGATCAACATTGAGATTTAAGGACTCAAGAAAGAGATATAACCAGGATTTCATTTATTATTATATGTGAAATAATATTATATAATATATTAAAATAATATTCATGTTATTATTGTGAATATATATTTTTGTAGTTATCTATGAATATGTTTCTAATATTGAGAACACGCAAACATTATGTGAGATCATTATGATAGAGTGATACATGTATTAATGGAAGAGAATTGGAAAGCAAGAGCCATTGTTCTGTGAGATATTTACGTGGGTGTTTTGGGAGGAACCCGACTTCATGTGCGACTTTGAAGGAGGCTATGAGATATGCTGTTGGCTGGCATCGAGTACTCATCTAGTGGAGTTGTAGAGGTCATCATTTCAATGAAGGTTTTCTATTTTTTGATATTTTGTTACAGTTTATGGGTGCACATCTACTAATGATTCAATTTTGGGGGTTATGTGTTTATTTTATTTGGATTTTTTCTCATTCTTGATTCTTTTGTTTTGTTGTGGTTAGAGATTGATTGTTATTTAGTTATATGTTTCATTGGTGGAAGATTAATTCAAAATGTTGTGTTTTTGTGAAATGTATTTTTGCAGATTCGTTGATTTTTGTTGTGATACTAGTGTTCGGTGATTGGGTTATGGTTCAGTCGTGAAGAAGTTCTAATGATGCTGGCTTTGTTACCATAGATCCAAAGAACAGGAGATAATTTTAGAGTGAGGGGAACAAAGAAATAATTGCACATTGCTCCTGGATTTTTGTAGTAGAAGTGTAGATGGATTATATCAGGAATTGATTTTTGGATGTCATTTACTAGATATTATATAAGGAAATTCTACATATGATGATTATATTAGGTTCATTCATAGTGCATAATTATTTAGATGTGGAAGTTTGAGATAGAATGGCACATCCATCGAAACCAGGAATGTGAATTTCTACATGCGACAACTAGTTGATTAGTCATGAATTTTTGGAGGTTTTCCTATCTGATGATAATGTTGGGGATGGGTATTTTAATGTAGTCTTGTTTTGGGCTTTGACCTTCGATTATGTTGATGTTTCTATATCATAAAAGTCATGTGAGGTTTCCCCCTTTTCATTAAAAATGATTAATCAAAATGTATATAATAACTAAGGCATGTGGGCCATTCATTCAGTCTATATTCAATGGTAATTATTTTTTAGTCAACCGTCTTGATTAATTTTTGGTTTTTTGTATAGGGGTCATTTTCTAAAAATTTTATATTTCCCTTTCCTTCAGTTTATTATAATGATCATTCATTTTTATTTTTCATCAGTTTCTAATTTTATTTGAAAATAAGTGGAACATACATTTATTTTTATAAAATTGAATTTTTAGATTATAAACTACAAGATGATTGTATCTTTATTATAAAGAATATATGTTTTATTTTTCTACTATATTGTATACCATTTATTTAGTTTCAATGATTTTGATGGAATTTTTTTAAAAAAAAATTCTTGTAATTATATCATATGGGAATTTATTTTTCATACCATTAAGGTTTGAATAATTTTTGAATAATCCATAATTTAGTCCTATTTATAGAGATAAGAGGAATGATTGATTTATTACCCATGTTTCTTTGGAATAGGTCATTCCTAAAATCCAAAATCCTTGATTAATATTTTAATTATACATTTCATTTTTTATTTGATTTTTTGAATTTATGCTCTAATGAATCAAAATTAAAAATATGTTTATGAAAAATTACAACAGTTTTGATTATACCGTGACCATATTATGTGTGGGCTTCCATTGATTTCCCTCATTAACCTGATACCTAGTAATCATATTACTTAAATCATGTTACCTATGTCTTAATATTGTACCTAAAATTTTCCACTCTCTAAAATTCAAATAACATTTTCCAACTAAGCCAATGAACCTGTTTTTTCTATCTCATAGAACATTCACCTTATCATTTCTTTAATGAATGTACTTATTAAAATTACTTCTTTGGAAATATTTTTTTCTTCTAGTAGAATTGTATTCATGGTACAAATTTTTTCAAATTTTTTATATTTTTATTCAAATATGCTTTTTATGCCTATTAATCTGAATCAATCTATGTACCATATCAATATTACATTATTTATTTATTACACTATTATGTTGATACTTTTCAAAAGATAACAACATTATAAGTACTTACTAAATTTCATGTTTTAAATTATGTAATAGTTTTACTTATATTATTTTAATATACATTCGTTTTCCATATTATTATGATACATAGTTCAATATTATTATATCAACAAAACTTTTATCTCTATAAAAACATCCCTTCCTCCACCCATTATATAAAAAATTATTTTCTATGTTATTTGAGATTATTCATGCCACCCAACAAAATTGAAGGTACCTATGGGTTGATGCTTGAGGCCAAAAAACCCAATTTATAATTGAAGATAAAATAATTCCATAAACATGATTTGTACATCACACTATGGGTGTTTTATTTTATATTATTGTAGTTATAATCTTAGTTATTCATACATATAAAACATAAAATGATATAAATGTTTTGGGTAATTAATCATTGTGTGAAACTGTGTCCATCATAGATTTTATTCATTAAAACTTGTTTTATTTTAAATATTATCTACCTAAAAAATCATTATTCAAGAAAAATTATCCTCAAAAGATATACTTATTTTTTGTAATCAATAACCTTGTTATCTAAAAATATGTTTGGATTTCAGTTTCTGAAATATATATTATTTTTATTTTATTCATTAGGGGTCGATACTATTCTGATTTTTCAGTGCATTAATTGTATAATACTATAGTGAAATTTATTTTTTTAGATACGTAATGTGTCACACTATATATAGATGAATTTTCATTGATGATATATAATAGAATTGTATTTTTGAACTGCACCCAGTAAAATCCTTGAGGGTCTATTTCCCATTATTTATTTTTTCCGGTTTCATTACATTTTCATAGGATTTTTTTGGTCCAATGTTTCCCTCATATTCTATAGAAAATATTATAGTAAAAATAACCAGTAAATAAAAAAATTCGTTTGCATCATCATTATGCCATTGAATATTCAAGAACATTTGGTACATTGGAAAAATATATTTGATTGAATAAAATAGGACATACCATTTCCTTATCATGATGAAGCTTCTACCACCTTTTATTATTCAAGGATCCCCTTATTCATAGTGCATTCTCACAAAAAGAATTCCCTTTGTACTTAGCTAAATATCTGATAATAATTCCTTGCATAAACTAACCACCATCATTCTACACTGTCATTATGATATCTAACACAATTATACTTACTATTTGATAATTTGTTGACCCAGTTAACAAAAAAAATACACATTAGAATTAATATATTGACAAAATGTATCATACCGTCATTAAATTTTGTTATCTCATCCTTACCATAAATTCTATATTTTATATGTTTACCTATTTCTTCCCCTCTACTTACTAGATTTTAGAGATGCATCTCAGATACAATCTCAATGGTATATGTTGAATAATGGAGCTATTATCAATGATGTGTTCTTTTGATCCCCATCACTATTAAGAAAAATTCTTCTTGAGTTTTGAACCACCAATATACTTCCCACTATCCAATTTAGTACAAACAAAAATTCCCATAAATGACCACACAAAAATCTCATCAATGTTTTTTCTTCTAGATGAAATTATCAACTTCTACACAACAACATTCTACAGAATATGTTTTTTATTCTAATAGACTAGGATTCCTTATATCGCGGATCCATTGAATTAGTTTATTTTGGATGAGGGTCAACAATCATGTCATGCATGACCACATTATCCACAATAGGAAGTGATATGATTATACTAGACTCGGTGACCTTACCTTAAGGATCCATGGAAGTAGATTGTTTGAAACAAGCATTGACACTCATCTTCTGCACAACCACATTATCAACAACATGAAGTGTTTCGATAATAATTGACTCAGTGATCATATCGGGATGATCCATGGAAGAATATATTTTGGAATAAGGATCACTTCTAATCAAATCCATAACCACATTCTCCACAACATGAAGAGTTTTGATTCTACCGAGCTAAGATTCCTTATATAAAATTAGAAATAATTTTATCTAATTTATCATATATATTTACTATTTTGAAAATTATAATATTTTTTAAATACCATTTTTTCATTTATAATCTCATTTTATTAACTCAATCTTATTTTATATCAAAATACTTATTTAACTACATTAATAACCTATTTGAAAAAAATTAAAATGAATTTGTTAATTTAAAATGAATGGATTTTATTTTTATTAATTGGTTATTAGTAATTAATTTTAATGGATATGAATTTATATTTAATTTATAAATCCAATATATAATTAACTCAAAGTAGAAATGATAAAAATATTTATAATATGTTGTTATATATTTTTTGGTTTTTAAGGATTACATGTGTGGCCCTCACTTTCAATGTTTTCCCACTCATATTGTCACTCCTCTATTCAATTTTCACCTCTTCCTCTCTACCTATCCTCAAAAATTACTAAATAACCTTCCTTAATGAATCCCCATCTTCTCCACCTCCCTATATTCCACATTGTCACAACTGTCACTGCTTCTACCTCCCCACTACTTTCATTGAATCCAAATCTACCCACACTCGTCCTATTTCTCTTGGTTCTCCTCACCTAAAACAGCACCTCATCACCTCTCTAGGGTCACATATATCCACATAATAATTCTTCTCCATACCCCATTCACCTCTATGCCTCCCACCTACTTTTCTCATCCCCCTACAAATCTATTTCCCCCTTCCTCCCCACCCACTTTGCCTCTCTCCTAATCCACCTATTTTTTCCCTCTTCATATTATGATTCATTGATCACAAGTAGAGGTTAAAGGAAGTGGAAAATAAAAATTTATTTCACCAAGAATAAAGTATACAAAACACCCTTACCACAAGTCCCTTGTTCTCACAGAAGGGCTTCTCATGGACCTCTTAATGAATACAATGAGCTCTCTTAGATCAGATGGATGAATTCTAGAATACCACCAAAGGCGTAATTTTATATGATTTATTGGAGGTGTAAAGCTTGATAAAAATACCACCAATCCCCAAAACAACATGGAATTTTTTTATGGAATTCCAAGTATCATGAGATGCAGATGAAGAATGTGCACTAGTCATGTTGGAAGTCCTCCACAGTGGGAAGATTTGGTGCACCATCCACTAACCAAGGAATCTAAAAATTATGCAATAAATTTCCCCCCTATAGCTATATTCTACTAGAGGATATGAAATGGCCCATCTTCTCTCTAGAAACCACATTTTTTAATATATCTTCCAAGTTATACTCTTGGTGGATCATCATATGTCATAGTGGTTTTTGATCCATCAATTTCATATATAATGATAGAGAATGTCATGTGATTCATAAAATACTAGAACATGGAATTAATTATTAAGTAAAATTCATATTGACTATCGAAATGAACCCTATACGACTTCTAGATAAATCTATGATCCTGGAGAAAAACCATTTAGAAAAAACATCAATATTCCATTATTAGAGGTGGAAATTTACTTTTTTTATATTTGGGATAAAGAAACACACTTTTTAAACCTTAACTGCAATGATACATCTCTTCCAAAATGTTATGGATGAATCCTATTGTATACATCTGACTATTAGGGTCTCTATCCATATCTTCATATGTATATCTCTCCAACATGGGATCATCTTCCCATAGGACAAACATTGTCGGGAAATAACATTAAGATACCTCAAAATTCACATGACTGCTTCCCTATACTACTTCACAATATTGGAGGGAATGTATAAAGACACATACATTACATAAATTGTTAATAAATCAAAATTGAAGCACACTTATTACAACATATAACAAAACCATGAAAGGTTAGTATAGGTATAGTGTCTTTAGAAACTGGGAAACATAAACAACTGGTTTATAAAGCATCTACATTATCTCCAATTTATTTCATCATATCTAGAGTCCCTTTTGGTATATCCTACTTAGTAACCTTCTTCCAGACCCGGGGAAAGAAAACATTCAAAAGGGTGAGCTCAAATGCTCAGTAAGGGTAAAAAAATAAAAATAAATCACATCATATTCATAGGAACATAAAATTTTGGAAATCATAACCTGTAAAAGAAATCATAATTTAATAACATGTGATAAATCATAGTAGTGAAATATAATCCCAATAAACATAAATTAAAACAAGAAACTTTGTGGAATAAATACATAATCATAGATAATCATTTCTTATTAGTCAAGACTCATTGACAATACTATCTTAGTGGAAAAGACCTTTTCGGAACCGAGTTCACTCCTCGTTTCAGTCCTATTTCACTGAACCAGTTTAACCAACAGTTCCAGCCATGTCTATCTCATGAGATATAAATCTTTACCCAATTCATTTTCGGGAGATATAGGTCCCACCAATCTCATAATGATACCATTCTTATATGTGCCACAAAATCATAAATCATACACCATTGCATAACCCATGTAATAAAAATTGGATTCTTAAACATCATGACATCATAAAACAATTCATATAAGATAATTGAATTCATACATATAATTCCATCACATCATAATCAAATCAATGTAATAATAGAAATATAAATAAAACCCTATATTATCTTAGAGGAAAATAATTTTGATAAAACACTTGAACTCCATTCTTGAGGAAAATATCCTTTATACATCAAAAACATTTTCCATTCTTAACATGTCATAAAAATTTAAACTAAAAGAAGTTTATTAAAAATAAACTTGAAAACATGTAAATGATGCTTCTTGGAAATAATGTTTTAAAAATCTATTCATTCCGTATAAGTTAAAAAAACACTCTTCTCGTACCTGTGTCAGAAAATTCAAAAAGTACTTCGTACGAAAAACCACAAAAGATTCCTTTCATATCCTTTAATAAAACTCACCAAAGGGTAAAATTGGATTTAAACCATTGTAGGTTGATTGAAAAAAATATTACATATTTAGGGAACATGGATGTGGATGATAAAATACACCCTAGTGAATACCAAAGTATAAACAATCTCAGATAAAAATGAGATTGTGATATTTTCCCTTACCTTATGTCTGGTTTGCTTCGTAAGTGTCCGAACCTCCTGTATAATGATTTAAATAATGCCATTGACTTATTCCAGAATCATACTCATTGTTATGATATCATATATGGCCATATTCATAGCTTCTTATTAGTAATATTTCATTGCTACTTGGTATTCTGGTGTTTCTTACTTTTTTTTCTTATGCGTGTTTTGTCGAATAAATTATTATTCTTCTCTTTAGGTTATAGATACCTCATTTCCAGAATGGTATTAGTGTAATATATATCATATTCATTCATTAAATTCATTTATATAATCATTATGCAATGAATATCATGTAGAATGAGTCACATCACATCGTGGAGACAGAATTCCGTACGTACGCACGAGCAATGATATCATTCCCATGATCGTGGAACTGCATTGGAGTTTATGTATACTATTTAAGAATCAATATCACTTTACAATAATAATATATAGTTATTTATTTTCACTATTATGCCCATCTAAGTAAGGTGGTGATGTAAAATAGATTACACCACAGTGTGGAGACAGTATTCAGTACGTACGCACGTGCGGTGATTTCATTTTCTATAGGATAGATAGATGGTGAAATAGGGTTGTTTCATAATTATAATAAAATATCAGTATATGAGTGATATTGATGTAATTAATTAATAATGAAACAACTAAATAAGAAGAAGTTAAATAAGAAATAAATTGGAAACAATTGGTAACAGACATTACCTCTTCTTTGAAGCGCCTCTTTGAGACCTCCTCTTAGGGAACTAAGATTGGTCTTTGAAGAAGACCAGGACCTCTAGGATGTCTCTTGGGAAGTGGGGAAGTGAAATGTGCAGGTATTGGCCGAGCTTGAAGACTAAAATTGGTGTGAGGAGGAGAGGGAGGAGGTGCGCTTTTATAAGGTTGGAGATGGTAACCTTAGGAAATATAAGATATATTAGTTTATATTAAATCAAATCCCCACATAAAAACTTCAAAAATGACTCATATCCTAATATTAGATAAGATAGGGTTGTAATATCATCAACCAATAAAATTTAGACATGTTAGAAATTTATTTTAAACATTAACAACTTTATTTATCCTTATTTATCAATTTAATTTTATTTGTGGTAATAATATTCTATATATAAAATTATTGAAGATAATTACATATGTGTTGTGAATTTTCCATAATTTGACACTTTATGAAGTTTTAGACCATATGAATTTTAATTTATTATTTTTAAATATTTTTGTGATTTTTAAACAATTTTACAATATTGTTATATTTATAAAATAACAATATTTTCAATTTTGACACTATTCATTTGTTTGAATTTAAATAAAAAATATACAGAAGACATGTTCGAACTAAAATAATTAATAGATTTATTAAATGTCATATGTATCTAAAAAATTAGTGGAGAAAATTAAATAGTTCATATAATATTAATTTTAATCTTTTTAATACCATTTAAATGATATTTTAGTTAATAATATAATTTCAACATCACTATTGTGCCATAATTAATGATAATTATTTAATCCCTAAAAAATATAAGTGAATTGCTATGATATAGATAATTATATTATATTTCTGTAGACAATTCATGTTCGATGTTTCATTAAGTTTATCACTAAATTAAAATTATTATACTTATAAGATTTAAGAAAGTGACATGTTGTCACATTCTTTGGTTTTAATAATAATTAAATTATTTTCATGGAAAAAAATCCACTAAACGAATATAATCTGACCCTTAGGTGATATGGGTCGACTTTTAGTCATCCAATAGGATTTTAGAAGGTGTTAGGGTAATTTTATAATCTTATATTTACCCTTAATTACCCGATTTACCTCTAACTATGGTAAATAAACATTACCGTAGTTACTATTCATAATGCCCGAAAATAAGAAGTAGCTTGTTAACAAAATATGGACCCAGTGATTCCGAATATGGAATCCATTTTTCAAAATTCATATCATATAAGTTTCAGTAATTAATTTAAAATAAATATCGTTGTTAATAAAACGAGTTTTAGAAGATAAAACATTACCAACGATTAAAATGTTTTTACCTATGAATTCAATGAGAAATTAATGCTAATGACATAAATTATAATGGATGGTAAAAATATATTCTATTTATACTTTAAAACCATTCAATATTATATTTTAACCTTATAAATTATCTCAATGAAAAAAGTTGTTTTTAATTAAAAATTAGCGTATTTTTACTATTCATCAAAATATTGAAGTTATCAGAAAAATATCAAAACAAATTCCAAACTAAATTTTTATACCTTGATTCAAAAAAAGAATCTTTTTTTGTCAAATTTAACTTATAAACATGTCATAAACTAGAATTAATGTGGGTGCGCCATCAAAAGGCGGCAAAACTGCATTTTTTAAGAATACTTATTTTACCCGAAAACATTATTTGTTCTCTTACCATGTTCTAGAAAATTTGTATGATGAATAATAAAATTCAAAATGTAGATAATAATATTCATAACTGCTAGTTCATAATAAAATATCGTTCTTTATTGAAACCCGGTATTGCGTACTACACACGCTATCGAGGAAGGTCGCGATTGCGTGTAATGCAAGCCAAGCTCGTATTGTGTGCAGTGAAAGATTAATTTGGTGTTGTGTATAACATAATACAGAAAAAAAAATCTCATAAAATCTCAGGTTGTTACATTCTACCACACATAAAATGAATTTCGCCCACGAAATTCATCACTTCATTACAAAAAGATGAGGATACATCTCCCTCATCATATCCTCAAGTTCACATGTAGCTTCTTCTAATTGGTGGCTCCTCCATAAAACATTCACCAAGCGAGTGGTCTTGTTCCGTAGGAATTTTTCTCTACGATAAAGAATCACTATCGGCCGTACTTCATAAGAAATATCTTGCTCCAGCGGTACAACTTCTGAGCTGAGTACATGTGAAGGATCAGATATGTACTTTGTTAGGAGAGATACATGGAACACATCGTGAACTTGAGAGTGATTCGGTGGAAGCGCCAATCAGTAAGCTACCTTCCCAACATGATCTAGAATTTCAAAAGGACTGATATATCTTGGGTTCAACTTTCCCTTTTCAACCATTTCATCGACATGATCAGGTCCTAATAGCTTTCTTTCCCTAACTTCATCCCAGGAAGTTGGAGTCCTGCATTTCATTCCATAGGGAGATTCATAAGGAGCCATCTGAATACTGGAGTGAAAGCTATTATTATAAGAAAATTACACCAATGGTAGGTGTTGATCCCAACCACCTTTGAAATATATAGAGCATGATCTCCACATATCTTCTAGTGTTTGAATTGTCATCTCAGATTGACCATTTGTCTGAGGATGATAAGCAGTGCTGAAATTCAACTCTGTATCCAGAGTATGCTAAAAACTTCGCCAGAACTTTGAGGTAAACCTCAGATCCAGATCAGATATATTAGAAATTGGTACTCCATGCAATCTTACCACATCCTTTACATATATCTTTGCATGCTGCTCTAGAGAGAAATCCTCTCTAATAGCAATAAAGTGTGCAGACTTTGTAAGATGATCCACTATGAACCAGATAACATTATTACCTTTGGATGTTTTAGGACATCTAGTGAAAAAGTAAATAGTAATGTTTTCTCATTTCCATTCTGGTATGGGTAATGGTTGTAACATCCCCTTGGACTTCTATCTCTCAGCTTTAACTTGCTGACAAACCAAGCATCGAGAGACATATTCAGCAACATCTCTTTTCATGCCATCCCACCAGATGTACTCTTTCAGGTCCCTATACATCTTCAAGCTTCTAGGATGAATAGAGAATGAAGAACCATGAGCCTCATCCAGCAGCTCCTTCATTAATTCTGGGATGGGAGGAACACAAACCTGATTCCTGATCTTTATTATCCCATCACAATCATAGTTGAATTCTGGAAAATTTCTCACCTTCTTTTGTAACTTGACATCTTCATTATGCACCTATTTAATCTTCACCTGTATAGATGGTTGAACATTCATTTGAGAAAGATAAAATTTCTCCCCTTCCATTAAAATTACAAGATCCATCCTTGGTAAATCCAGAAATATTTGATCTTTTGTGATTCTCATCATGGATAAGATAGCATGGGCTTGTCGACTTAATGCGTCTGCTACCTTGTTTTCTTTCCCAGGGTGGTAATGAACTGAGCAGTCGTAATCCTTAATCAGCTCCAACCATCTTCTTTGAAACATATTCAGATCCATTTGTGTGAAAATATACTTTAAACGTTTATGATTAGTATAAATATAACACCTTTCACCATAAAGGTAATGCCTCCAAATCGTTAACGCACAGATTACCGCAGCTAACTCCGAATCATGAGTTGGGTAATTTTTCTCATGGATTTTCTATTTTTGGGAGGCATAAGCTATCACTATATCATTTTTCATGAGAACACATCCCAGTACCTTCTTGGATGCATCACTGTAGATCACAAACCTTTCTCCTCTGCATGGTAGTGTGAGCACAGGTGCACTGGCTAATCTTCTTTTCAACTCCTTGAAATTCTCTTCACATTACTCCATCCAAACAAACTTAACTCCTTTACATGTCAACTTGTTGAGTGGATTAGATAATAGTGAAAAATATTTCACAAAACGTCGATAATATCCAGCCAAACCAAGAAAACTTCAGATCTCAGTTACTGTGGTTGGTCTCGACCATCTTTTGATAACCTCTATTTTTGTTGGATCCACAGATATCCCCTATTTTGAGATAATGTGACCCACAAATGAAACTTTTTTAAACCAAAATTCACACTTGGTAAATTTGGCATAAATATTCTCCTTTCTTAGGGTCTTTAATAAAAATCTCAAGTGATCTTCATGTTCTTCTTTGGTCTTTGAAGAGACAATAATATCATCTATAAAGACTACCACAGACTGATCAAGATAGTCTCTAAAGACTCTATTCATCAGATCCATGAAGATAGCAGGGGCATTAGAAAGACCAAATGGAATCACTATAAATACAAAGTGTCTATACCTTGTACGGAACACCGTCTTTGGTATATCCTCCCTTTTGACCCTTAATTGATGATACCCTGAATGAATATCCACCATGGAAAAGTATTGAGCTCTGTGTAGTTGGTCAAATAGGTCATCAATGCGTGCGAGAGGATATTTGTTCTTGATAATGATTTTGTTATGTTCTCGAGAATCAATGCAGAGTCTCATTGATCTATCTTTCTTCTTAACAAACAGAACAGGTGCTCCCCTAGGTTACAAAATAGGGCGTATGAATCCCTTATAAAGATTCTTTTGGAGTTTCTTCTTCAATTCCTGCAACTCAATTGGATCCATTATATAAGGTGTCTTTGAAATAGTAAAATCACCCGGTACGAGTTTTATTAAAAACTCTACTTCAGGATTTAGTGGAAGACCCAACAATTACTCTGGAAAAAAATCGTCAAACTCCCGTAAAATGGGCATATTCTTAATCGTGAGTTTCTCACCCACCATTTGAGATAAATAACCTTCATTCAGTGGAATCAATACCCAGAAGATGGACAAAATTTCCACTGGAAGGTTATGTTTATTCTTGCATCGATAGACGATCATATATTGATCTGGAATGTGAAATTTGACTTCCCTTCTTTGGAAATTGATATGATATCTATAGAATGAAATCCAATCCATGCCAGGAATCACATCAAATTCCACTATTGGAAGGATCACACGATTTGCAGGAAGAACATTCACAAAAACTTCAATCAGAGAAGAATTATAAACATTTGATGTGACCGTTGTTCCATTAGGAGTATTCACATATAACTCAACATCTAATTGTTGAGGTAATATGGTGATACCCTTAGAAAATTCTTCAAAAATAAAATATTGGGTGGATCTAGAATCAAATAAATCATTTGCTACTTTAGAGTGGATGGTAATTGTACCTTTCACTACTTCGTTATCGTACCCCACATCGCTGATATAAATTTTATATGACTTTCCTTTGTCTTTAGCTTCAATATTTTGTTGACTTCTATCATCATAATCAACCCTTGGATTAGGGCATGATTAGCATAGTTCCCCATTTCCTTGCACTTGAAACATTGTAGTGTAGTAGGTTCATTCTGTGTATCCCATCAATTGTTTGCATCATTAGACATTTTCTTCCCATTATTTCGACATTCAATTTCTCTATGACCTTATTTTCCACACATATAACATTTCCTTGTCCTTTTAAGACAATTTCCTCCATGTTTCTTTCCAAACTTTGAGCATAAGGGAAAACTCATCTTCTTTTCAGTGTGCTCGTTAGATTTTCCATTGAATTCCATTTTCCACTTCTTATCAAAACCATATAACTTATGGGTTTCTCCAATCTCCATATCAACCTTGGGAGAACATCAAAAGATATCCTCATAGCTATTGATATCCCTTATGGATGACGCCCTTCGAAGACATGGTTTTAATTCACTATGAATTGATCGATCTTACTCTTGGGTTGGATAATAATACCAGAAGCGTACCTTGCAAGTCTTGTAAAATTTTCTTCATAGGTACCAACATATTCATCATCATTTTTATTCAGTTCAAGAAACTCCTTAACCAACTTTGTTTGAAGAATACGAGGGACGTACATATTGAAAAATAAGTTCTTGAACTCTTTTCATTCAATGGAATCGATTTCATCCCTTTGCCTCGTATTCTTAATAAGATTCCACCATTGATCAGCTTCACCTTCAAAATGATAAACTGGTAAGATGACTTTATCATTTTTAGAACATTGAAGAACTCAAAAAATCTTTTCAGTGGTACTGATCCATTGTTCTGCAACTAATGGATCAGAAGACCCACTGAATGAAGTTGGACGCTGCCTCATGAAGAATTCAACAGAATGTTGCTCCTTCCTTTTCTCGTTTGGAAGTCCTGCATGATTCATAGCTTGAGAAAGTTGTGTGAGCATCGATAAAAGATTTTTCATTCCCGCTCCCATAACATTTGGTTGCTCAGGGGGACAATCATTGCATTGCCCGTCGCATTCCGCATTAACATGGTTCCTTCGGATTCCATCCATTGACTAAAACCAAGAAGAATAGTGTGAGAAACACTATTTATAATAGGAAAACCACAGAATCAAGAATAAAATTTCAGACTTAAGGTTTGAAATTAGGTTATTCATGGCCATTTTTAGAACATTATTATTGTTATCTACGCTTAGACTTATCCTTTGGGTTCTTACTAAGGCTTTCACATCCTAATTTCCAAAGGTTGACTATACCTTTCCTCTAATACAAACTATAACGACCCATACATTACATAAATTGTTAATAATTCAAAATTGAAGCATACTTATTAAAACATATAACAAAACCATGATAGGACCGTATAGGTATATTTTCTTTAGAAACTGGAAAACATAAACAACTGGATCATAAAGTATCTACACTCTCTCCCATTTGTTACATCATATCTTGAGTCCCTTTTGGCATATCGTACTTAATAACCATCTTCATGACCTGGGGGAAAAACATACAAAAGGGTGAGCTCAAATTCTCAGTAAGGGTAAGAAAAATAAAAATCAATCACATAAAATTCATAAGAACATAACATTTTGGAAATCTTAACCGGAAAAAGAAATCATAATTTCATAACATGGGATTAATCATAGTAGTGAAATGTAATCCCAATAAACATAACATAAAACTTGAAACTTTGTTTCATACACCTATAATCATAGAGAATCATTTCTTATTTGTAATGTCTCATTGCCAAGACTATCTTAGTAGATAAAGTCCATTTTTGAACCTAGTTCACTCTTCGTTTCAGTCCTGTTTCACTGAATTTGTTTAACATGGCGTTCCATCCATGTCTATCTCATGAGATATAAATCTTTACCCAATGCATTGGATGGATATATAGATCTCACAACATAATAAAATCATATATCATTGCATAACCTATGTCAAAAAATGGGATTCTTAAACATCATGACATCATAAAACAATTCATATAAGATAAAGGAATTCATAAAAATAATTCCATCACAACATAATAAAATCAATGTAATAATTGGGATAGAAACAGAACCCTATATTATCATAGATGGAAAATAATATTGATAAAACACTTGAACTCCATTCATGATGAAAATATCCTTTCTACTTCAAAAACATTTTCCTTTCTTAACATGTCATACAATTTTAAACTACAAGAATTTGATTAAAAATAAACTTGAAAGCATGTATAGTAAGATTCTTGAAAATAATTTTTTAAAAATAAATTCATGTCATATAAGTTAAAAAACATTCTTCTCGTACTTTTGTCGGAAAATTCAAAAATTACTTCGTACGAAAAACGACAAAAGATTCCTTTCATATCCTTTACTAAATCTCACCGAAGGGTAAAATTGGATTTAAACCATTGTAGGTGGATGAAAAAAAAATATTTCCTATTGAGGGAACATGGTTGTGGATTATATAATACAACCCAGAAAATACCAAAGTATAAACAATCTCAGATAAAAATGAGATTCTGATATTTTCCCTTACCTTAGGTCCGATTTTCATCGTAAGTGTCCGAACCTACTGTATAATAATTTGAATAATGTCATTGACTTATTCCATAATCATACACATTGTTATGATATCATATATGGCCATATTCTTAGCTTCTTTTTAGTAATATTTCATTGCTACTTGTTTTTCGGCTGTTTATTACTTTTTGTTCTTATGCGTGTTTTGTCGAATAATTACTTATTCATATCTTTAGGTTATAGATATCTCATTTAAAGAATGGTATTACTGTAATATATATCATATTCGTTCATTCAATTCTTTTATATAATCATTATGCAATGAAGATCATGTAGAACGAGTCGCATCACATCATGGAGACTGTATTTCGTACGTACGCACGAGCGATGATATCGTTCCCATAATCGTGGAATTGTATTGGAGTGTATGTATAATATTTCAGAATCAATATCACATTACAAAAAATATATATAGTTATTTATTTGCACCATTATACCCATACAAGTATGGTGGTGATGGAAAATATATTACACCTCGGTGTAGAGATGGTATTCCGTACGTACGCATGCGCGGTGATTTCGTTTTCCGTAGGATGGATAGATGGTGAAATAGGGTTGTTTCATACTTATAATAACATATCAATATATTAGTGATATAGATGTTATTAATTCATAATGAAACAACTAAATAAGAATATGTGTATGAAGAAATAAAGTTGAATGAATTGGAAACAGACATTACCTCTTCTTTGAAGCACCTCTTTGAGACATCCTCTTAGGGCACTAAAATTGGTCATTGAAGAAGACCAAGACCTCTAGGATGTTTCTAGAGAAGTGGGGAAGTAAAATTGGAAGGGATTGGCCAAGCTTGAAAGCTCAAATTGGTGTGAGGATGAGAGGGAGGAAGTTCCCTTTTATAAGGGAGGAGAGGGGAACCTTTAGAAATATAAGAAATATTAGTTTATATTAAATCCCAACCCCACATAAAAACATCCAAAATGGCTCATATCCAAAGATTAGATGTGATAGGGTTGTAATCGCATCATCAAATAAAATTTAGACATGTTATAAATTTCTTTTAATCATTATCAACTTGATTTATCCTTATTTTTCAATTTAATTTTATTTGTGGTAATAATATTCTAAATTTTAAATTATTATAAATAATTACATATGTGTTGAGAATTTTATATAATTTGACACATTATGACATTTTCGACCATATAAATTTTAATTTATAATTTTGAAATATTTTTGTGATTTATAAACAATTTTATAATATGATATTTTTATAAAATAACAATAGCGTCAATTTTGACACTATTCAACTATTTGAATTTAAATAAAATATATATAGAATATATGTTCGAAATAAAATCTTTAATAGATTCAATAAAATGTAATATGTATCTAGAAACTTAGTGGAGCACATTTAATAGTTCATATAATATTTATTTTAATATATTTATAACCATTTATTTGATATTTTAATTAATAAAATAATTTCAACATTACAATTGTGTCATAATTAATGATAATTATTTAATCCCTAAAAATTCATAATAAATTCCTATGATGTAGATAGTTGTATTAGATTTCTGGAGACTATTCATGTTCAATGTTTCATTATGTTAATCACTAAATTAAAATTATTATACTTATAAGTTCTAAGAAAGTGACATGTTGTCACATTCTTTGGTTTTAATGATAATTAAATTATTTTCATGGAAAAAAGTTCATTAAATGAATCTAATCAGACCCTTAGGTGATATGGGTCTACTTTTCATCCAATTGGATTTTGGAAGGTGTTAGGGAAATTTTATACTCTTATATTTACCCTTAATTACCCGATTTACCTTCAACTATGGTAAATAAAATTTACCGTAGTTACTATTCATAATGCCCAAAAATAAAAAGTAGCCTATTAACATAATTTGGACCCACTGATTTCAAATATGGAATCCATTTATTAAAATTCAAAACATATATGTTTCAGTAATTAATTTAAAATAAATTTCGTTGTTAAGAAAACGGGTTTTAGAAGTTAAAACATTGCCAAAGATTGAAATGTTTTTACCTATGAATTCAATGTGAAATTAATGCTAATGAAATAAATTATATTAAATGGTAAAAATATATTCACTTTATACTTTAAAGCCATTCAATTTTATAATTTAACCAAATAAATTATCTCAATGAAAAAAGATGTTTTAAATTAAAAATTAGAGTATTTTTACTATTCATCAAAATATGAAAGTTTTCAGAAAAATATTAAAAATTTATCCAAAGTAAATTTTTATACCCTTATTGAAAAGAAGAATTTTATTTTGTAAAATTGAACTTATAAAGATATCAGAAACCAGATTTAATGTTGATGCGCCATCAAAAGGCGGCAAAACTGCATTTGTTTAAAAATAATTATTTTAGACGAAAATTTTATTTTGTTCTCTTACCATGTTCTAGAAAATGTGTAAGATGAATAATAAAATTCAAAATGTAGTTAATACTATTCATAATGACTAGTTATAATAAAATATCATTATTTAGTGAAACCCAGTATTGCATACTACACACGCTATCGAGGAAGGTCACGATTGCGTGTAATGCAAGCCAAGTCTGTATTGTGTGCTTTGAAAGATTCCTTTGGTGTGGTGTAAAACATAAGAAATAGAAAAATTTTCTCATAAAAACTTAGTGTGTTACAGAAATTTTCCCAAATTCTCTATTACATGGACAATATATGGGCTCATAATCACTATAGCAAACACCAAGCATATATTGTGGGAAATTCTAGGATCAATGAAGCAATAAAGGATTCAAATAAGATTAATAGAATAAAAATATAAGAGGATAAGTTATTGGAAAACAATTATTTACATTCTTTGGTAATAATACTTATTTCCATGGATAGACAATAATAATACTATGATTTGGGTGCATAAAATTAACATGAGTGTTTAAAAATTTAAAGCACACAAAGACCCTAACCCAATATGGGATAACAAATAAGATAAAGCACTTTTCCACCAACTGTACAAAAAGTTTTTTGTGCTATAGTAGAAGGTGAATGGATGTCCACATCATTACAATGCATCATAAAATCTGGGTCCATGATGCTATAGTGGTAGAATTATGTGCCACAATCAGTTGTCACAATATCATATAAAATAAATTAGGCTATAACAATCCAAAAACATCTAACATTTGGGAAGTATGGTTTTATCTCTATCATCTCAATTTATTCCTTTGATGATAGACATGAACTCATTCTAAGAATAAAATGTTCAAAAAGATTAATTCTCTGTAGTTTGGCCTTTTCATTGTTGAAATTTTTCCTAACATGTTTAACAGAACTCTCATGAGATAGAAATAATAGACTCCCCTTCCTATCATGAATTATTTTTATCTTCAAAATCTATTGACCTAATCCTAAATCAATCATATCAAAATAATTGCATAAATACTTCCTCAACTAGTTGATATTTATTTATTACTTCTCAATGATAAACATGTCATCATCATGAAGTATTAGAGAAATAAATTTACAATATTGAAATCTCTGGATGTAGAAATAGTGGCCAACCTGCATCCATTTTTATCCATTAATCACTATAAATGTGTCATTCATCTTATACCAATGTCTGTTATCTTTTTTAGTATGTAAAATCTCTTATTCGATTTTAAGATGACGTTTTATCAAAAATAAAACATTAAACCTTCATTCTACTTCATATATATCTCCTTAGAGAAGTCACCATGAAAAAAAAAATTCATCATTCTAATCTATTCAATATCCATGTCCTAGAAATAAAACAAATTCAAAAAAATGACTCGGATTGAATCCATTTACCATAGGTGAAAATATCTCATGAAATTCAACTCCTTCCTTCAAAAGTAATCCCTTGACTAGTAAATTATCATTGTTATTGAGCTCCTTTTGGTTGTTATCATCCTTCTATCTAATCCACATCAATTCATTAGTTTCTTTTTAGCTATAGAAATTTCAATCATATTGTATGTCTACTTCTTTAATAAAGACTCCATCTCATCCTCCACTGTATGGAGCCACATGAGTTATTCACGATGGGATAATACATCCTAGTATCCTTCCCCCCAATCCCCATAAATAATAAATAGGTACACCAACTCTGAATATTTTTGTTGATGGAATCCTTCCTCTGAGGATATATGAACCTGTAAATGTTTGGTTCAGAAATCACAACATCACCTAGCTCCTGTGATGGTTCTGTGACTTCTTATTGATATGATTTACTCTTCCCCCTACTCAATATCCTCCTCCAATACCTCATGCTCTACTATTGATGAGTATTAGTAAACATCCTATTCATTTAAATGTGGTGGTGGTATAGTTTTTGAATCCTAAATTTATTCCTTGACACATTCCCTACATGATTTTCTTGGATATTTAATGTCCTCAATTGTCTGGTTATCATGGACCATGAAATATGTATTTCTGATCACCTTATTCTCCTTCGGGTCCTAAATATCTTATCCAAACTCCTCATATCCATATCTTATGAATATGCTTTGATTAGATCACATGTCTATATTCTTCCTTAGTTCCTTATATACGTGTGAAATTTAGAATCCGCCAAACACCCATATATGATAGTAAGAGGGATGTTTACCACACCATCTCTTCGGTGGAATCTGAAAAATTAGTTGTACTAATGGTGATCTAATTATTAGGTATCATGAATGCTGAAATAATTCTACCATTAATGTCTTAGCTAGCTTTGGAAAACTCATCATGTTTTTGGCCATCTCCAAGATGTTTTCTTTGATCATTTACGCATCTTTTTTGTGTTGTGGGGTGTGTGTGACTGTCCTCTAATGTCTAATTCCATTACTCCTATAATAAGAATCATATTCCATAGATATGTACTCTCATCCATTGTTTGAACAAAAACACTTCAACATATATCTAGATTCATTATTCACCATAAAATAAAACATCTTGGATTAGTCAAGTACATGGTTCTTAATCATTGGAAAAAATAACAACACCCATTGAGATGAGTCCTTAATAAAGATAGTACATATTTGATACCTACTAGTGAATCAACCTCCTTGGGTATAAATATATCAATGTGCACCAAATCCAACAACTCTAGTCTCCTTTAAGAAGAAGTATTGATGAGACCCAAAACAGTTTCCCATAAAAGTAGTGTTAGCAAGGATCAAGGGATGCATTCTTGTCAACACTAATCTTTTTATTACTCATAATGGTAGATAAACCTTTTTAAGTCATGTGTATAATTATCCTATGAGACATAGTGGATGACATCTATCGATCACCCATGATGATGAAACCAAAAAATATCTTCAAATGAATTCTATACAATGTACCTAATATATGTTCTTGTGTGGTAAAAATGGATCATTTTGTCATATTACATGCTCTATTGTTGAATATGTTATCAGTGCCTTATCAATCATGGATATTCCAGGTAATTGGTTTGTTAAAATACATGGGACATTTCACAAATATTTCAGGGGGATTGTGTATCTAATGTTTGTCATGACATGGATATATCACAAACAAAAAATATCCACTAAACTAATATAATCCCCACATTGAATACACCATTTTCATTAGCATGATAGGATTACAAATAATCATGATGTGGTTTAATGTTGTAAATTGCTACATTATCGACCACCCATTCCATGTCTTGTATTGATGTATGGAATAATGTTTTTTCTTTATATTAGGAGAAATGTGTGATTTATCCAGAGACTGTCACACACACTTTTTTATTTTTTATTTTTATGTTGATACATTTTAACTTTTCATGTAGAAAACATTGATAGTTCTTGTGTCATTATATTCCAAAATGGTATCATTTGTATGATGGTATCAAGCAATCTATGGACCTTCCTATACTCTATATTTTTCATTCATTTCCAACTAATTGAGCACCTCCCTTAGATGGTACCTCTATTGAATTTAAATTCGCTAATAATTTTTATAAAATATGAAACATTATTGCATGTAATTATGTCTAAAATGATTTAAAATATTTAAATCGACTCCTGGAATGTCAATATCGGAAACCATTTTATCAAAATATTATAGATTAGTGTCAATGTCTAAGATCATCCACTTTTGTGGTGATGGCATGACACTGATGCGGCATTCCGAAGCTGCAGCTGGATTGTCATTGGAAATTATACCAGTGCTGAAAGTGTACCATCTGGAAAGGAAATGGGTAATAAAACAAAAAGTCAATTAATGAGCCTAAATGGATTGTTTTATCCTTTTTTTAGATGATATTTGTTCCGTTTGAATAATCTCGACCGAAACACTAAGAATCTTCCTTCAAAACACTATTCATGGCTTCATGAATTTTCCGATCACCATAAAATCTCCACGGGTTTCCCTTGTTTCACCAAAAATAGATATAATACCACATATTATGATTCATTGATCATAAATATATATGAATAGAAAAATAAACCATAATTTTATTTCATAAATGATGAAGGTTATAACCCACCCATCCCCAACATCCAATTTTGCTCTCACATGGAGTTATAAGAGCACCCTCACTTGATAAAATGAGCTCTCTCAGCTTTGATGAATTAAATATTTATGATCCCCAAAATATTTCCTTTTATAATCATGGAGGGAGGTTTCATGTTTGACACAAATCCCACAAATCCCCCACCTACCAATAAATTCTTCCATGGTTTCCAATAGAACTTGAGTTGCACATGAAGAATGTGAAACAACCATGATGGAAGCCTTCCACGGGGGGTAGAGTAGGTGCACCAACCACTAACAATGTCCATAGAAAAAATAGTCTATCACTAAATCCAACTTCTATTCCCCCATATTTCTCCCCACCTACCTTCTTCTTATCCCTCCTTGTTCTCTTTCACTACTCATCCACCCTTCAGGATCCATTATTTCCTCTAGTCTAGCACAATTTTTTCCCCATGGATATGTTTCTTTATTTTTTCATCTTGGGATCCTTTTATTTTTCTATTCCTTCTATTTAAATCCTTTATATTAGTCTAATAATGATGTTCTTAATTTATGTATCAAAACTCTTTACATAAACCTCTAATTTCAACTTTTTTGATAAGGTATATAATTTTTTATCTGTATTTATGTTCTCTCAAACACCACCCTCTAATTCTTTGCATCATTGACACCATGTGTTTCACAAATACCCCATTATCCCCCATCATCATCGAAAATAACAACAGATACTTGGTTACATTCCCCATATAGTATGAATCTAGTTCATTTATTATTATTTCTGATTATTGGATATTATAGATGATGAATATCTATTCATCTTTTGAATTTTGGTAAACAATATTCTTTTAAAAGTTTTATCTATCATTTTTATATCATTGTTTTTTATGAAGACATTCCATTAATCATATCATAGATTATTTATGAATTAGTTTGATTATAGTTCTATAGATAACCATTATTACCCATGCATAATTCAACATGTTATAAGCAAATTTATATAATTTTTTCATGATATCATTGTTAGTATGATTTTTAGCAATATTTGTTTCCATTCATTTATTTCTCTCATTGACTTGATACTCACTGTGGGGGGTACATAGATGACGATATCTTTATATTCATGTTTTAGCATATATTTTACCTTCCAAATATTCTAATAAATTTTCACAATCATATATAAGTGTCCATTTTTTATGTCTCTTAAAATTTCATTTTAGTTATTTTATTTAGTTTTCATATTGCTGAATCAAACTAATTTAGAGATCTTTGTCTTCTTACGTAATTTTATTCAAGGATATAATATCATCAAACATTCTATATTATTGATTCCATATGAATTTCTTCAAAATATTCAACTCAATCACAATATTATTTTATTATTATTACCCAATTTCCATATTATAATATTATATTGATACGTTCATAACGATATCATGGTTATATTTTGTTTAGACCTTTTTTTATTAAAAATTGTACATTATTCTTACATATATCATTAAAATGTATATTTATTTTCTTAAATTTTCAAATATATAGTTCAATGTTATTATAATCACATAAAATATCTCAATATTTATATTAATCCATGCCCCCTATTTTTCCATTCATTTTTTATGGTCATTTTATTCATTAAAATGTTCCATGTATAATTCAGTTTTTTAATTTATAATTTATCTTCAATTCCACCACCATGCCTTTTATAAGGTTCATACAACATTCCTCAAAATAAATGCTCTATTTTTCATGATATTTTATTTCTTATTCAATGTGGCCTTGATTTTGAATCAACCCATTTTCTTATTGTTTCCATTAAATGGTGGAATAATCTATGGTATAAGAATCACTGTTGGACTAGTATGCATATTCATATTAGAACAAAATATATATATTTTATTCTTTTTAATTTTTTAATAATATCATATTGAGATAAATTTTAATTTTAAATTATTTATATTGTTTAAAATCATGAATGACCTTCCACTAGGCTAATAATCAATATAGATTGGGTCTGTTTCATTGTTGTTTTCTCATGTACGTGTTGAGAAAATCATATTTTATAAGGGTTTTTTCTACACGTGATTAAAACAATTATCTCCATGGTGTTGGATATTTTTATGATTATATGATTTGACATATAATTTAGAAAATTTGATTTTCTGATTTGGATTATTTTATTAAATATGATATCAATATTTAAATGAACATGTTTATAAAAACATGATATGCTATTTTCATGGTTTATCCATGTTGACTATACATGGGAATTTTTTTATCAGTATTTAAATAAATAAAAATTACAAAAGTGGAATATATTTAATTAGTTTTCTAAATATAATTAGAAGAAAATTTAGAAATCTGTGAGAAAATGCTCCACCAATTATCAAATACTTACATACACATCTCCTCAGAATCTAATGGTATGATTTTATTTAGCTTCATAATTATTGTACTATAATGATATAAATAATCAAGGCGGTGTTTTTTTTATTTAAATATATTTTATAGAACATTGGAACATTATTTTTATTCTCAAATTGAATATTTTAATGTAAAATTTTAGTCTTAGTAATTGATCATTGGGGTTATTATATTCATCTTTGTAAAAATATCGTGATACTGTATCGATCACATCTATATAATATGACCATCCATAAACCCTTATGAACAAATCACATATCCACATAAATATCACCTCATTCTCAACCGACTATCATCGTCATTTTATCTTATGGAATTTTTTGGAAAAGGTATGGTTATATACTTATAATTTTCCATTCTTAGTTATTCTAATATTTGATTAGTCGCTGTCAACATGCGACTTGAATGAAATACACTAGTAATTGACTTAACTAAGTCTTATGTTATAATTATTAATCATGTTAATGTTTTCTTTTTGATATCCATCGATTAGTAGATTTATGTGACAATCCATAATGATTTATTGGTATTTCCCAACATTAAGGTGGATTTTTACTCATACAATAATTGTCAACTTCATAGAATATTTTTTATTTGGGTATACATTTATTTTTTCAAAGTAATTTTTCACTAATTTTGTCAAGATTTATTTATATTAAACTAAAATTTATACATCTATTTGGTTGTATTTTTTAATGATTATTTTATTTGATTTAATATATTACTTTTTAGAGACTGTATAGTTATTAAAATGATTATTAATGATTGTGTAACATCCCAAGTAATTAATGAATAATAGATATTTTCATCTATGTCTATTAATGAATTATATAGTGTTTAGAGGCTTAAATGAAAATAAATCAAATCTTAAGCATGGAATACACTAATATTCTTAAAAGATTGTTTTACAGCCTTTTGATGGAAAACCATTTTTAAATCAAACTTTTGACAATTTTATAATCTATATTTGTCAAAATAAACATATTCATTATGATTGTGACATTTAATTTTACCTTGGATAAATTTTCGTATTTTTCTGACAATGTTCATTTTTTAATGAATAGTGAAAAATACTGCATTTTACATCAAAACTGCTTTTCCATTTAATTTAATTATATGGTTAGATTATATTTTTAATTGGTATTAAAGTGTAATCTGAATATAATTTTACCATTTAATCCAATGGTGGTCATTACGATTAATTTCACTTTGGAATTGGTCATAATCTAATGCCAAACATTTCATAGATATTATTTCAAAAAAACCTGCTATTTGTCATGACGGTGGGAATTAATTATTAAATTAATTAATGTAACTTTTATGATTTGAATTTTGTAAAATAGACATCATTTTTGAATTCAGAATATCAAATATAGCTTAGGGTGATGTTTTGGTATCTTTCTGAAAAACATCAATTTTTGATGAATAGTGAAACCACTAAGTGGTAGTTAAAGAAACTGATTTTCCATTTAAATGAAATTTTACAACCTCTGTGATTTGATTTTCAAAAATCCAACATACATGGTTGTCATTAAGAAGTAAAATGTGGTTCAATGAGATTAAAATACTTTTTTTGGTGAATAGTAACTTTAATATTTTTAATCGCGATTAGTGGTAATTAGTGTAGTTTAAGGTAAAAATAATGATTTAATAGTATGATATGAGCTTGACACATGTCCTACCCTCATTTGATTTGTCATGGAAGACCAAGAAAATCAATGGGTCAACTTGGGGACCCCATGGAGCCACTTTTGTTGGGAAATGAATAAATAACTTTTTATTTAATGAAAAAGTAAAAATGACACAAACACAATATGTTTTATGAAAACAATTTTTAAATGGGGTTATACAAGTCAGATTTTTGACTATAAATATTTAATGGAACGATAAAATGATTTAATACATAAGAGTTATTTTTTTATAATTTTTAGACTTTATATAAATTAAATTATTTATGACATCATGATGATGCAGCGATTACCTCATTAATAATGGATTTAAATAAAATGAGAAGATAATGTAAAATCTATGACCTACACATTTCCAAAACCTATTGGGTGGGTATATTTAGAACCCTTATCACCTTATACTGGAATTATATCAATGTGGGACCTTTTAAATCCGAAACCCAATTTCATATAATGTAATATTTCTTTACTTTCCAAGAGTGCCCCTCCTCTCCTATTATAAAAGGCCCCCACCTCTACCTCCTTACCCAGACTTCCAAAGCCTTTGGCTCGTCCAACCCCTATTCATTTCGTCTCTACACTTTCCTATATTACTCCTTGAAGCCTCACATTGGGTATAAGTCTTCCCAAGGTATCCATTGAGCTCAAACCAAAGGGAGTTACCCGATTTTAAGGTAATGTCTTCATTTGAGTCCTTTTGTTTTATTTTTCATGTCCAACCACCTAAAATCTTTTTAATCATTTATTTTGTAACAACTTCAGTATATTAAATATACTATTATGTTTTTGAAAGAGTGATTCGAGCTACACTTATACACACCTACATCTAATGGTTAAAGAACATACTGTTTTCGTGGATGGCGAATTTCTGCATCCCGAAACGATGATTGTTCAAAATTCTTTTAACACCTTCAAAGGTGGAAATTAAGATGACACTATATTTATATATGATATATAATATGTTTATGTTTTCCTTAAGCTTCTGTATTTTTCATTTTGGTCATACCATTATGGTTTCCATTATGGTTAAACGAGATATCTTCATTTAAGGAAGTGCGGACTACCGCCCCCTCAAATTGATTTGATTCATTAATAACATATGTGGGACGTATAAAGGATGAAGTTATGATATTATATATGATATTACACCGGAATTATAATATACCTTTATATCATTATGATTCCATTCTATAAAATACGAAATAGAAATGAAAGTAGCATTCATGCGTACGTAAGACTTACCGTCTCCATGAACGGTGCATTTCATTTCTTACCTCTAAATGATTATGTAATATTATAAATGCACGTATATACTAGATATATATGATATATATGATATATACACCATGATCATAATTCTGGATATAATGGATACATGAACAACTTGTAATTATAAAGGGTTTATTTTGACTCAAGTACCAATGATCGTTAAAACGACCGTTATTAACTGAAATAAATACATAGTGTTCCTAACATGGAAATAAGTGATATAAAAGGAATAATTAACATTAAAAAGGTTCTTAAGAAACTATAAATTAACTCAAGTTTATTATTCAGGACGTTAAATAACGATCGAGTCAAGTCGGACCTGAGGTATGGGACATCGTCTCAATCTCATTTCATTGAGGCATATTTTGTTTTATACATAACTTTTTTTATACAGTGTATAAACCCCTTTGACTATTATTTTTATTCAAAAGGATTAATTTTTAAACGAAATATTTACTAAATGACAAAAGGGAATGTTTTTGTCGTACGTATCCGGCGACAACGACTTCTCCGCCGCTGTGACCATTATTTGAGTTTCGACTTCCTCTACAAGCCATACCTTCTTTTTAAAAGAAAAATAAATATCTTGTTTTACTTTTCTTTTATTTTGGTATTGAAAATGGTTTTCATAATTTTTTTATATCAATGTGGTGTACTGATATCTTGTGATTGAAATGTGGAAATGTTATGTCTCCTTTATGCATGTTTTATGTGATACGATTATGTTGAGGTTCTTGGGCGTTATTATGAAGACGTGTGGTTCCGTGATAAAAAAAGGGCGGGTGAGCCCGATATATCTCTCCAATGAATTGGGTAACACGAAGGAGTGAAACGTTAAGGTTTCTCCGAAGAGATTTAGGGAATATACTATGATGGGTATTCCAAACGTAACCAACAGGGTTACTCCCTACGTAAGAATGTTATGAATGCCTCAAGTTACCTTTATGTCTTATGATTTCTATGATTTATTTATGATTTGATGAGGTATGTTAAAGTGCTTATGTTTTATGGGTAAAGTATGATATCATTCTTATGTATATATGTACCCATGTTTCCTTTCAACATTTTTATATCCCTTACTGAGCTTTTTATGCTCATCCAAAGTTTTTTTGAAATGTTTTTCACAGATCAGGGGAAAGGTACATGATATGATAATAGTGTCATGGAAGTGTCAAGAAAGAATCCATGTTTTATTTTAAATATGTTTCCATTGATGGGAATGAAGAATACTGTCTTTATGTAACCACTTTGTTTATATGTGGAATTTAATGCACGTTTTATGATCTAATTCTCTAAAACTCTAAACCTGAAAAGATCCTCAATGTGTAATCTTGTAATAACTCAAGATTAAGTAAGGTTTAAGGCTGGGGCCTTATAGTTGGTATCAAATGTCGTTTTAGATAACTTTAGGAGTAATAATTCTATAAAATGATTATCCAAAAATATTTTTGTTCATTGTCAAATTGAAATGATATAGAATTTGAAGATTACCATGTTGCTTCATCTAAGACATGTTTGTTCAGAATGGTTTTCCGCAGAGGAAATAGGGAAGCAGTTCTAGGTAGGCATACAGAAGGAAATAACCTTCCAAATAAGCATCCCGAGATGGTCGGAATTGGAACTGAACAGTTTGTTACAGTAATGGAGTTGTTGACTCAAGCGATAAATGGTGGTGGTATCCATGCACAAGATCATCCAGATCAACCTCAGAGGAACATGTTAGTGGTTAAAAATTTCATGAGGCAACATCCCCCATCATTCATAGGATCATGTGACCCTATGCTAGCTAAAGGGTTGATTAAAGCACTGGAGAAGATTTTTGATGTCGTGGGGTGTTCAGACAATCAAAAGGTTAGTCTTGCTATTTATCATTTGGAGGGTGAAGTAGATCAGTGGTGGTCGATGGTTAAGAATATAAGGCACACTGATGAGATTGATGCTCTCGACTGTGAAGAATTCAAAGGTATGTTTCTTGAGATGTATTTTCCTAAGGCTGTTTGACATAGGATGGAAAAACAATTCTTGGAATTGAGTCAAGGGGAAGACTCAGTGGCTACCTCTTAAGAAAGGTTCACTCGATTGTCAAGGTATGCTCCAAATTTTAACTGAGAATTTGATAGAAAAATCAATCGTTTTTACTCAAGATTAAAGCCAAAATATTGAAGGGCATTAGCTTCTTGTGAGTTTAAAATTTATGAAATTCTTGTTCGATGTGCTGAGAAGGTGGAAATGGAGTTTTCCAATGATCAAGTGTTCTATAAAAAACAATAGAAGAAGAGACCGAGGTGGTAGGAGAAAGGTAAGAATTCTTCAAAAAAGTCTGACAGTAAGAAAACTAAGTTTCCAGTTTGTGATAAATGTGGAAAAAGGCATGCTGGGGAATGTCTTCTGAATTCTAGATTGTGATAACGATGTGGTAAGATGGGACATAAGGCTCATGATTGCACTGAAAATGATCAGGCTGATGGTAAGACCAAATTTGATTTACAGTTAGTGAAATGTTATAAGTGTAATGAGATGGGTCACTATGCAAACGATTGTCCAACAAAGACCTTGAGTGATGTGAAGCAGTTAGACTACAAGCTGAAAGGGGTGGTGAAATCCTTTGCACCTACTTCAGCGGATGTCGAGCTGTCAAATGAAGTTGTATCAGGTAATTTTTATTGTTTTTTCAGATTATACCAGTGTGTTTTTTGATTCGAGTTCTACACATTCTTTCATCTCTGAAATCTTTTCTAGTAAAATGGGAATACCATCTCAAGAAATGACTTCGGAACTTGAGGTAAAAACACCTTGGTGAAATGTTGAGGCAAAAAGAATTTATAAGACTCTTCCTATCCTTATCTGTGGAAAGAACCTACTTGCAAACCTTATTGTTCTACCTCTAGTAGAGTTTGATGTCATCTTGGGTATAGATTGTCTCTCTATTTACCATGCTAAGATTTAATGTAGAGCTAAATAAGTTTCTTTTCAGAAAGACATTAAGTTTGTGTGCAATAATGAACCCTTACTGTTGATAACTTATCAAGAGGCCAAGAAACTTTTAAAAGATGTAAATAAAAGTTAACTTGCACACATCATTGAAAATAAAGCAACTGTTCAGATTAATGATGTACTAGTGGTAAATGAGTATCTTGATGTTTTTCCTGATGAGTTGCCTAGAATAATACCAGATCGGGAAGTTGAGTTTACTGTTGACTTAGTTCCTGATGCTAATCCAATTTCAAAACCCCCATATCGAATGGCTCAAAATAAACTTTAGAGTTGAAGGAGTAAATGGACGATTTATTAGAGAAAGGTTTCTTTCGACCTAGCACATCACCATGGGGTGCTCCAGTTTTATTTGTTAAAAAGAAAGATGGTTCTATGAGACTTTCCACTGATTATAGAGCCTTGAATAACATCACTGTTAAGAACAAATATCCTTTGCCTCATATCGGTGATTTGTTTGATCAGCTCCAGGGAGCTCAGTATTTTTCAATCATTGACCTAAGATCGGGATACCATCAGCTTAATGTAAAGGAATCAGATGTTCCGAAGACTGCGTTCCGTACAATATATGGCCATTATTAATTTGTAGTAATGCCTTTTGGGATAACCAATTCACCTACTATATTCATGGACATAATGAATAGAATTTTCCCTGAGTTCTTGGATATGTTTGTGGTGGTTTTCATTGGGATAACAACTTTTGTTGAAGAATGGACAAGTCCCACAAATGTAACTGAGATTCGTAGTTCCCTTGGTTTGGTAGGCAATTACCGAAGGTTTGATAGAAATTTTTCTCGGTTATCTAGTCCAATGACTAAGCTAACTCGGAAGGGTGTTAAGTTTATCTGGAAAAAAGAAGGTGATGGTATTTTTTAGGAATTGAAAAGAAGATTGGTGAATGCCCTAGTTTTGGAACTACCTTCTAGGAATGGTGAGTTTGTTATATACAGTGATGCTTCATTGAAAGGACTTGGTTGTGTCCTAATGCAGAATGATTAGTTAATTTCTTATGCTTCACGTCAGTTGAAAACTCGTGAGATAAATTACCCTACACATGATTTGGAATTAGCTATTGTTGTTTTTGCTTTAAAAATTTGGAGGCATCATTTGTATGGAGTAAAGTGTGAAATTTATACTGATCAAAAAAGTTTAAAGTATACATTCACTCAGAAAGAGTTAAACATGAGACAGAGGAGATGGTTGGAATTAATCAAGGATTATGATTGTACAATTCATTACCATCCGGGAAAATCAAATGTAGTGGATGATGCTTTGAGTCGAAAAAGTAATGCTTCATTAGAAATGTTGCATTTGGAATATGATCCTTTGGTTAAGGATTTGATGACCTTTTTCATAGAAGTTTTTGGTATAGGTTGTTATTCTGTTTTGTTTCAGGTATCAGTGAAATCTTCTCTATAAGACAGAATCAAGCAAGCACAGAAGCATGATAGTGAGTTGCAGAAAAAGTAGAGTTGGTTCAGAAAGGTAAGTTTCCTGAATTCAACATTGATAATGATTGGGTTTTGACATTTGGGAAGAGATTGTGTGTGCCATCTGATTCACAGTTGAAGAGAGAGTTGTTATGTGAAGCTCATATTTCTCCGTTTTTAGTTCATCCAGGCAGTACTAAGATGTATATAGATCTTCGAGAGTATTACTGGTGGGATGGAATGAAAAGAGATATTTATGATTTTACTATGATGTGTTTGACATGTAAACAGGTTACAGTAGAGTGGCAGTTACCAAAAGGGATCCTCCAGCCTTTACCTGTGCTAGAGTGGAAACGGGAGAATATATCCATGGAAATTGTTGTGGGATTACCGAACACATCTCAAGATAATAATACAATCTGGGTTATCGTTGATCGCTTGAATAAATGTGCTCATTTACTTGCAATACGAGATAATTTTTCCCTGGATCAACTTTCCTGTTTGTATCTTAAAGAGATAGTCAGGTTACATGGACTTCCACTCTCCATTGTATCTGACCGCGATCCCAGGTTCACTTCTAACTTTTGGAAAGGCCTTCCGAAGTCGTTGGGTACTGAATTAAATTTTAGTACAGCTTTTCATCCTCAATCAGATGGGCAGTTAGAACGAACAATTCAGACCTTGGAGGATATGCTACGAGCTTGTTCGATGGATTATCAGGGAAGTTGTGACCAACATCATTCTTTGGTTGAATTTTCATACAATAATAGTTATCATTCCAGTATACAGATGGCACCATTTGAGGCGTTATGTGGGAAGCGGTGTCAAACTCCAGATTTCTGGGATGAAGTGGGTGAAAGGAAGTTGATGGGACCAGAATTGGTAGAAGCGATGGAAGAAAAAGTTCAGCTGATTCACGAACACATGAGAACAGCTCAGAGTAGGCAGAAGAGTTATGCAGACAACAAGAGGAAGGATCTAACTTTTGAGGTAGGTGATCATGTTTTTCTAAAAGTCTCACCAAGGAAAAGTGTGATGAGATTTGTTAAGAAAGGGAAGCTGAGTCCAAGGTTCATTGGACCATATAATATTCTGGAGAGTGTTGGATCATTTACATACCGAGTGGCTTTACCTCCGAGTTTATCTCAGGTACATAATTTTTTTCACGTTTCAATGTTAAGAAAATACATGCTAGATCCATCTCATGTTTTAAGTCCAGAGGTAGTTTAGCTGGAAAAGAACCTATCTTATGAGGAACAACCGGTCCAGATTCTTGACCACAGGGATCAAGTGTTATGGAATAAGGTTATTAATCGGGTAAAGGTTTTGTGGAAAAACAACATGATGGAAGAGGCAACATGGGAATCTGAAAATGCAATGAGGGATAAATACTCCCACTTATTTGATAAGTAAATAAATTACGGGGACACAATTTTCTAAAGGGTGGAAGGATGTAAAATCACAAATAAGTAATGAATAATAGATATTTTTATCTATGTCTATTAATTAATTAGATAGTGTTTTAGAGGATTAAAATGAAAATAAATCAAATCTTAAGCATGGAATAAACTAATATTCTTAAAAGATTGTTTTACTTCCTTTTGATGGAAAACACTTTTTATATAAAACTTTTGACAATTTTATAATCTATATTTGTCAAAATAAACATATTAATTATGATTTGGACATTTAATTTTACATTGGATAAATTTTTGGTATTTTTCTGACAATGTTCATTTTTTAATAAATAGTGAAAAATACTGCATTTTACATCAAAACTGCTTTTTCATTTAATTTAATTATATGCTTAGATTATATTTTTAATTTTTATTAAAGTGTAATCTGAATATAATTTTACAATTTAATCCAATGGTGGTCATTAGGATTAATTTCAATTTGTAATTGGTCATAAACTAACGCCAAACTTTTCATAGATATTGTTTCAAAAAAACCCGATATTTGTCATGACCGCGGGAATTAATTATTAAATAAATTAATGTAACTTATATTATTTGAATTTTGTAAAATAGAAATCATTTTTGAATTCAGAATATCAAATATAGCTTAGGGTGATATTTTGGTATCTTTATGAAAAACTTCAATTTTTTGATGAATAGTGAAACCATTAAGTGGTAGTTAAAGAAACTGATTTTCCATTTAAATGAACTTTTACCACCTCTGTGATTTGATTTTCAAAAATCCGACATAAATGGTTGTCATTTAGAAGTGAAATGTGGTTCAATGAGATTAAAATAATTTTTTTGGGTGAATAGTAACTTTTATGTTTTTAATCGCGATTCGTGGTAATTAGTGTAGTTTAAGGTAAAAATAATGTTTCAATAGTATGAGATGAGCTTGACACATGTAATACCCTAATTGGATGTGTCATGGCCGACCAATAAAATCCATGGGTCATCTTGGAGAACCCATGGAGCCACTTTGGTTGGGAAATGACATAAATAACTTTTTATTTAATGAAAAAGTAAAAATGACACAAACATAATATGTTTTACGAATGAAATTTTTAAATGGTGTTATTCAAGTAAGATTTTTGAATATAAATATTCATTGGAAATGAAAATATTTCCTAAATCATAGTAATTATTTTAAAATTTTTAGACTTCAAATAAATTAAATTATTTATGACATCATGATGATGCAGCGATTACCTCATTAATAAAGGATTTAAATAAAATGAGAAGATAATGTAAAATCTATGACCTACACATTTCCAAAACCTATTGGGTGGTTATATTTCGAACCCTTATCACCTTATCCTCGAATTATATCAATTTGTGACCTTTTAAATCCTAAACCCATTTTCAAATAAAGAAATATTTCTTTACTTTCAAAGAGTGCCCCTCCTCTCCACTTATAAAAGGCCCCCACCTCTACCTCCTTACCCACACTTCCAAAACCTTTGAATCAGCCATCCCCTGCCCATTTCGTCTCTCAACTTCCCTATATTACACTTTGAAGCCTCACATTGGGCATAAGTCTTCCCAAGGATGCCTTTGTGCTCAAACCAAAGGGAGTTACCCGATTTTAAGGTAATGTCTTCACTTGAGTACTTATGTTTTATTTTGCTTCTATAACCCCCTAAAATATTTTTATTCATTTCTTTTGTAACAACTCCAGTATCTCCAATATACTTGTATGTTGTTATAAAAAGGATTCGAGCTACACTTACACCAACCTACATCTAATGGTTAATGAACATACTGTTTCCGTGGATGGAAAATTTCTGCCTCCCGAAACGATGATTGTTCAACATTCTTTTAACACCTTCAAAGGTGGCCATTAAGATGACACTATATTTATATATGATATATAATATGTTTATGTCTTTCTTAATCTTATGTATTTCTTATTTTGGGCATACCTTTATGGTTTCCATTATGGGTAAATGCAATATCTTCATTTTAGGAAGTGCGGACTACCGCCCCCTCAAAGTGATATGATTCGTTAATACCATATGTGGGATGTATAAAGGATGAAGTTATGATATTATTTATGATATTAAACTAGAAATATAATATACCTTTATATCATTATGATTCCATTCTATAAAATACAAAATAGAAATGAAAGTAGCGTTCATGCGTACGTACAGCTTACCGTCTCCATGAATGGTGCATTTCATTTCTTACCTCTAAATGATTATGTAATATTATAAATGCACGTATATTCTGGATATATATGATATATATGATATATACATCATTATTATAATTTTGGATATAATGGATACATGAACAACTTGTAATTATAAAGGGTTTATTTTGACTCAAGTACCAATGATCGTTAAAACAACCATTATTAACTTAAATAATTACATAGTGTTCATGACATCGAAATTAGTGATATAAAAGGAATAATGAACTAGAAAAAGGTTCTTAAGAAACTATAAATTAACTCAAGTTTATTATTCAGGACATTAAAGAATGATCGAGTCTAGTCAGACCCGAGGTATGAGAATTCGCCTCAATCGCCTTTCATGGACGGATATTTTGTTTTATACACAACTTTCTTTTATACGGTGTATAAACCCCTTTGACTTTTAAATTTATTAAAAAGGAATATTTTTTATACAAAGCGTTAACTAAATGAAAAAAGGGAATGTTTTTGTCATACTTATGCGGTGACAACGACTTCTCTGCCGCCGTGACCATTATTTGAGTTTCGGCTTCCACTACAAGCCATACCTTCTTTTTGAAAGAAAAATAAATACATTGTTTTACTTTTCTTTTATTTTGGTATTGAAAATGGTTTTCATAATGTTTTTATACCAATGTGTTGTATTGATATCTTGTGATTGAAAGGTGGAAATGTTATGTTTCCTTTATGCATGATTTATGTTATATGATTATGTTGAGGTTCTTGGGAGTTATTATGAAGACGGGTGGTTTTGTGATAATCTAAGGGAGGGTGATCCCGATATAGCTCTCCAATGCATTGGGTAATGCGAAGGAGTGAAATGTTAAGGTTTCTCTGAAGAGAATTAGGGAATATACTATGATGGGTATTCCAAATGTAACCAAGAGGGTTACTCCCTACGTAAGAATGTTATGAATGCCTCAAGTTACCTTTATGTCATATGATTTCTATGATTTATTCATGATTTGATGAGGAATGTTAAAGTGCTTATGTTTTATTGGTAAAGTATGATCTCATTCTTATGTATATATGTACCCATGTTTCGTTTCCATATTTTTATATCCCTTACTGAGCTTTTTATGCTCATCCAATGTTTTTATGAAATGTTTTTCACAGGTCAAGGGAAAGGTACTTGATATGATGATAGTGTCAAGGAAGTGTGAAGAAAGAATACAAGTTTTATTTTAAATATGTTTCCATTGATGGGAATGAATAATAATGTCTTTATGTAACCACTTTGTTTATATGTGGAATGTAATGCAAGTTTTATGATCTAATTCTCTAAAACACTAAACCCGAAAAGATCTTTAAAGTGTAATCTTGTAATAACTCATGATTAAGTAAGGTTTAAGGCTGGGGTCTTATAGTTTGGCTAGTAAAATGATTAAGAATTGTTTAATTCAGTTGAAATAAACCATTTTATTATTTTCATAACATATCAAATTTTTTTTACTGAATGATTTATCATAAGAGATATTTATATCATGATTTTGATGTGGAAATATTTACTAAATGATAATAAATCATATACGATTTAAATCAAAAAAACATCAACATCTAATGATCTCCAAAAAAACAAATGAATCCAATAAGATACAAAAAGAACTAAAAAATTGAAAAGAATGAGTATCATAAAATATATTCATGTATTGTCTTATATTGTGATATTACATTTTTTAGAAAACCCATTTGAATATAACAAAAAAAAATATACAAACTATATGCTTTTATTTGTTTAGTTTTCTTTAGTTAATAACAATTATATAATTTTAATCTCTTTTTACATTGTACCCAGATACATTTTTAATAACTAAATGTAATTTTATTTTTCTCAAAACCTCTTACATACCATGAAAATTCACATCCATAGATACTAGTATTTATGAATGTAATTGAATAATAATGATAAAGAATAATAATTTTTTTGTGAACAACATTATATAAAATAATGACCATTAATAATATAAATATAATCTTTTTTCATATTAGTCTTGTTCTCCACTTCATAGGTGTTTCTTTTAGGGTTTGTCATATTTTTGGAAATTATCTGTTTGTTTCATTAATATTTTATTTTGCTAGAATTATTTTTCCTTGGTTTCCATAAATTGATGTTGTTCTCCGCACATATTGGTTATTCAATTTTATTTTTATACAAAAGGTATTCTATATATCATTGGTCTATTATATATATTTTGGTACACCCACAACATCCATATCATAAGTTTAATCTTCTCTTCTAGATTGGAATATCATTTGTTGATTTTCACTAGTTTCATCGGGTCTCCAGTTTATTCAGATCTACAGAATTGTGCATAATTAGATGTCTTCACATTCAATTCAATTATATGGACTTCTGTATCTTCTTTGGATAATTGGAAATTTAAATCAATTGACTATCTAAATAAATTTGGACATATATGGATCTAAGGATCATATGTGGGTATTTAGTATTTTTGAACAGGTTGATCTATGGATCATCATTTTTCTTCATCATCATATTTCCTATTTCAATATGTGAACATCTGTGGGTAAATTGATCATCTTTGGATCATTAGAAATACTCTTCTAGTAATCATCACTGAAAATAATTTTTAAGAACTATCATGGTATTGGCAATCATTAGTCCGTTCAGATTCCATGTTTTCAGTTCTCAGAACTATTACCTAACATGGTTTCTACATTAGAACCCATATTTGAAAACAAGGAAAAGATTTAACTCACACAAAGGTGGGTTTCTAGGGTTGTATCCTGGTTTTTATCAATGCTTGTGCTGACATCCATGTTCTTTTTTTGAATGTGGGTATTGAAGTGTGTGTAATGGGCTTCTAAAATAACCATATTGAAACTTGTATTCTTCCACAGAATTCCCTGGTGTGGTCCTATCGGTATTTTTAGGGATAGAAAAAATAAAGGGTATATGTGTAAATCATTAGAGCTATTGAAATACATCTGTGATAGTATCTCGAGTACCCTTTTAATCAGTGGATACTTTAATGAAATAATGATTCAGTATGAGATGGGAAGGGGTAATTAGAATACACTCTCTTGGATATTAGGCCCCCGGGAGGTGGTGTAAAAGGTGGAGATCAATGACCTAAGATATAGTGGCAAACTATTTACATAGTTTTGGGTAATTTTTAAAAATAATTGATTTTAGGAATCACTAGATTGATTTGTCTGATCTTGTGACTAGTTTGACATCCTCAAGCACTATCATAGCTCCCATCAACAACCAGATTATTTGGACCAATATTTGATTTTTCTCATCATGTCTCCCATTCCAAGTTGTAAAACAATTTTCAGAAGTTTTGTATTGAATGCTTCTAGGTCAATGAAAAGGATTGATATAAAATGGTTTCTCAAATATCATTCGCTAATTCATTTTATTTTCACAGTAAATTATGAATGGTGAAATCCAACTTGATATTGTGGAGTAGCTCTTAATTCTTGTATTTGGATCATCTTATTGATCAAATTACTAAAATATGATGTTTTTTATACTATACCTTCTTCAAATTCCATTTTATATCATATTTCCATACATGAATAAGATTATAATTTGGATTTCTAGAATAAAGAGAGTTATTGTTTCATGCGATCACGTGAAACTCATGTTAAAGAATGTGGCATTAATACTCTCAATTTTCCCCAATAATCCCCTTCTCGATGGCTGAATAACACAATTCATTACCTAGAAACACCAGAGGGAAGATCACTGAATAAGGATGTTGATATTCGTGATAAATCATACACTTCATTGGTATCATTTTTTAGTATGTATTATCTCTATATTTAATGAATTTTATTTTTTTATTCTCCCATTTTTTCAGATTCAATGAACTAAAATCTTGTTAAAATATTGTTTTGATGATGAATTCTTAGATGATCATAAGAAAATTCACTCCACAACCACTCCTATTCTTGATGCCTCTCATGATAAGTTCATTAAAAAATACATGCATATTGTTGGTCTTGATAAAAAAATTACTTACAACAAATATGTGGCATGGTGAGGTTGAAATTGGAAATATCAATGAATCTTTTATTACAGTAATAACCAAGATTCATAATCCTACTATTACATCAAATTTCAGGTCCAACAGTTTTTGTTGTGGGGTCCAAGTTAGTAGAAAATTGTATTTTGAAGATGAATGATGTTTGTATAAAAGTGTTTTCTTTATTTTTCAATGAAAATAAATCCATTAAATTTATAAACAGTATGTAATCATAATCACAATAATAATCAAAATATTAGATGAAAAATCATTAAGAAACTCCATCAGGTTGAGATGAATTTTTATCTTGGAAAAGGTTTATCTGAGTCACCATGGGTCTAGAAATAAATTTTCAATCATAATGTGGAAGTGTATCGGAGTATGAATGGTTCAAATATAAATCCAAATATGATTTTATTATTTTTAATTCAATTTTTTTATAAGAAATATGTGATGAAATATATATAAAGTGATGAGGGAAAATGGGTGCGACCAAATGGTTTGATGTTTGGTTGGATCGAAAGAAGACAATGAACAAATGTGAATTTATAATAATTATTATCAATAAGTCATACAATGCTATGATGATCATAATGTTTTTAGAATCATTATTAATTAATGATTATAAGAAGATGTTTGTAGAAGAATAAATTTTGTGAACCCAAATATTTTCATTCTCAGTTCATTGGTATAAGATCACCATATACAGAATTGTTTTATGTCTATGATGTTTTGTAGGGAATTTATGAAGATAAAGATGTTAGGTTTTAATAAGAAAAATAATCTACAAGATAAAAATCATTGGAAAAAGATTCTAGTCACAAAAGTGGTTTCTGTGACACTATTCTATCAGAGATGGTGTGCCACCGATCATTGGAGTAATCCTAAAACTAAAAATCAAACGTACTGATGGATGTAAAAGGGAATCAGATGCATTAAATGTTATTAAAGATGATCGGTAAGTATGTTTTATTGAGACCAATGTCAAAGTAGGTTTTTTTGGGACCAATACCAAATGGGTTCAGAAATCAATCAATAAATTGTTAAAAAATTTCTTTAGGATGATTTGTTTTGTTTAAACTTGTTTAATAACAAAAGAATTACTATGATTTGTTTTCAGATGATGAAAGAGTCATTAGAAAATATTTCGTTCAGAATCAATGAACTAGAGATAAAATATATGCATTAGAAAGAATATAATACTGATAAATATGGAATAAATACTGAAAATTTTCATTAGACATAGGATCATCCGTTTGAGGGAAATAGTAAATAGAGACACATTTTGAAGTAGTTGAGAAAATATTGAAAAAAGTGATTTCAAGGGAGTATGAAGATGGTTTTAATGTGTTTTTGAGGAAGTGAATGAATCTTTATAATTTTTTACTACGTTTATAGTAAATTATATGAAAACAATGTCTAATTATGTATCAACAATATTTAAGATACAATGGATTTAAGGTGTTGTATCTACCATTTGGTTTAGAGTGTTAGGATGAAAATTTTGTTTTCACATTGTACTAAGCATCATAATGAGAAGTAATTTTCATTTCATATGTTTAATTATTGTGGAGAAACATAATTAATAATATACTATTGTACATATGTATTTATTGTAATGATGAAATTATAATGAAAACTGGAATCAAACTGAATAATGGTTAGAAATTTGGAAGCAATCTGAATATGTGAGATTATTTGAAACGTTTTGAGAAGAATCAATATGATTTGAGATGCTGTGAAAAAATACAAATTTGTAACCAAAATGAATGGGAAATTGATATTTCGTGAAATTTGGTTAAGCCAGAAAACAATTTATATTCTTACATAAACCATTTTTGGTTTACATATAAATTGTATGAAGTATAATGTATTTCTTGATGATTTTAGTGTTCATTGGTGAAGAGATAATGAGAATGTGGTGAATATTTTTATAGAGACGTAGTTTTTAGATTTATATTTCTTGAGGAAGTATAAAAAATACATGAAGAAGAAAGAATATCATATTATGTGGTATCCAAATTGGACCGAGATATCAAAATGAGAATTTCTAACTAAGATAGAAGTAGTTAATAGTAGTTTCAATGATATTCTGGTAGAATTATATTTCTAGACCAAGAAATCAAACCGAAGAATGAAACTTGGATATTAGATTGAGTTTCATTACAAGGTCCTTATATGTTCTTAGCTGCATCATGGTTGGAAAGTGAATACTTTTCATGAGAAATATTTTTTTGAAAGTTGAAAAAGATACACGGTAACATGTTTTGAAGTAATTTCTAACAATTTTACATATTATTAAACAAATTATTATCACCTCCTTTTGTTCTACATTATTAACATCCATTTTTGTATTGAAAATAGTTCTACACAAGTGTAAGGGTATATATTACGTTTTGTATTAACAAAAATAGATTTTTTTCTAGTATATTTTATGGTTTTGGATAGTTTCCAAACCATACCAAGGACATAGCTAATCTTGTGGAGTAGTGATCCTTATAAATATTTTTGTTCCTATGGATGCATTTTTTTAATAAAAGTGATAAATCATTAATATAATACATAGTTTTTTTGTAACATTGGGAAAATTAAAAGAAAAATATATCAATGATTCACTACTCCCACTCTGAGGGATAAGTTGATCCTAAGTGGGAAACATCAATTAATATCAGAGTAAATTTTCCCTTCAGTTACTATATGATGATGATTTTAGAATAGAAGATGTTATGGAGAATTTAAATCATGGGAACTTTTATGGGTTTCCAGTATTCAATGAAAAGATCTATAAAATATTGAAAGATGAGATGTTTCATTATATTTCTCTCTTGGGTATGATGTTATTGAAGCTACAACATATAGATTTACCTCTATTGATGATAATTTTTCTCTGAAATCTCTTGATAAATGGAAAATTTAGAATGATTTAAGGGCTAAGAATAACTTACTCACATTACATACAAAAAGTAAGTTTCTTGTATTTTACCGTGTTTCTACTACCAAATGTATCTCTTATAAGATTAAGAACATTTATATAGGTAATAAAAAAATGAAAAAATAAAATTTACAAGTATATAGATTGATATATAATGATCTCAAGATGGGTGAGTATGAATTAATTGGAGACTACTTTACTAGGGTGAATGACATTGTTAGAACTATTAGATGTCTTGGTGAAATTTTTCATGTTTCTAATAATATTAGATATAACTTGATAATTAATCCTGATAAGTTTTACGGAAATTTTCCCTCATTGGAATGTACATATTCAAACATATTATCTCCGGATGATTTCCATAGTACATTTATTTATTATGAAATTAGATGGGAAAATGCATTGAATGGAAAAAAAGTTGGTAGAGAAATTTATTTCAAGGCTGCAAATAATGAATATCCCAAGAAGATTCTTAAAGAATTAGGTGAATATTCTAATTCCAAAAATGTTGTATGTAAAAATATTGATGAATTTTTATCTCTGTATTTTACAAATGTGAATGGACTTACAGAAAAATTTAATGTTAAACTTCCCTTGATGTGATTTGAATGAGGATCCACTGGGGTCTTTGCAACAAATTTTTTCATAGAGAAAGATAAAAGAGAAAAATGATTAAGATAAAATAATTTTGAGAAGATTGTGTAATAGTCCAAGTGATCAGTAAAAATATTTTTCCAAATGGAAAGATAAAAAATTATACAACATCAAATGGTGAATTTTATTAATAAATATAATGAAAAAAATAGAGAAGATGAATAAAAAATGACTACTGGGAATTTTGGAGAGAATAATTTCATTTCAAGAGTTAACAATGAAATGATTTGATGAAACTATATGAAAGAAGAAGAAAATCGATTAGAATTTCATCTAAAAGAATTATTGAATAACTGTTTTAGAAGGATTGTTTGTCTTGAAAGAGAAATCAGGAAATTAAAAAATCAAAATTCCTCAAAATAAAATATGGAATTTTTTCATTTTATAATGGTTTTGATGTTGCTAAGGATTGATGACATTAAGAAATATAATGAGAAATTAATGAATCATAATGAATATCCAGACGTTAAGTTGAATGAAAAAGAAGAAGCGTTTAAAAATGATTAACTAAAACAATATAATGTTGAGTATAGGGTTACATGTTGTAAGATATATCTCTCCCTATGATGTTAATGATTTTATAGAAAGGGTGAACTTGAGAATGATCAGTATTACCATTAAATTATTAGAATAAATATGAAACTTTTTTTGCGAAAAATAATGATGGGAAAGTTATGTATGTGGAAAAAACCAAAAAAGTAGAGGAGAGAAGATGTTTCTAAACATTTGGAGTCTGAAAATGATTCTACTATTTATGGATTCAATAAGGAAAGAAAGAAATCTGAGCATATAAACAATATAATTAAGGATAAAAAAATGTTATTGGTCAAAAAAGATTTGATAATAATGGAAATAAGGCTTTTGATAAACATGTTCCCAACTACAGACAGTATTAATGATACAAATGAAAATATACTTTCTATGGATACTGCTGGTATTTTGGTGAATTCATGAAAATGGGAAATTTAATATGGATTAATAATTAACATTACGATAATTCCACAAATTAAAATAAGAAATGTTTGAGTGAGAGACAATCCCATTAATGGAATAATTTTGATAATGGTGTTTTGAAGATTCCCGATATGGTTGGTGTGAAAGCTAAAAATAGATTCCAAATATTAAAAACTATTTGTAAAAGCGATGAACAACCTAAAACTATTGTCAAATGATTCTTGTTTTTTGACCATCACAACATATGTTTTTTTAAAAATTATCAGAATCCATAAGTGAAAAATGATAATGGGAAATAAAAATATCTTTTTGTAGATAAAATTATATATTTTAAAAAAGTAGAGTAAACATGAATCATTGATAGTGGGTGTTCCTATCATAAGACACAAGACATAATTTTTTGAATAATTTTAATGACATAAAAGATGGAACAATGACATTTGATAATGATGAATCCCTCAAAATAAAAGGTGTTGGATTTTCTATTATTAGGGAAGAGAAGTTAAAGTGATAGAAATACATGTTTTTTGATGGGATGATACTAAACTCCCTATGTGTGTAACATATTTTTGATGAAGGTATCAATGTTATTAACAGAATGTATGTGTCTATTTTGAAAAGAGGGTAATATAGACTAGTTGTTACAAGATTCCAACATAAAAAATGGAACTTGTTCTAATTAAGTGAGGTTCAAAACTCATGTTACATAAGTATGATAGAAGATAATTTTTTATGGCACAAAAGGTTCGAAAATATGATTCATAGAATCATATGTAATTTATTGAAAATAGACAGTGTCTGTGGAAATCAATATATTCCATGAATAAGAGATTGGTGTTTCCCAATTTTTAAAAAAATGAATGATTGAATTCGAAGTGCATAATAAATTTGATAATTAATAAAAATTTCCCCTAGATGATATTCACTAAAATATATGTGGTCCAATAAAAAAACATTCCACTCAAATTGATAATTACTCTATTACTTTTATTGAAGAAAATATACTCTTTACTTGTGTAATGTATATCAAACATAAGTTAGATTATATGAAAATGATTAAAAGTTTCAAGAGAAATTTTGAGAAGGAACATGATTATTCTATGATGATGTTGATAATAGACGATGATGGTAAATACATAAATAAAGAATTTAAATTTTATTATGAAAAGTATAAATATTGGAGTGATTATACTACACATTTCACAACTCCAAAAGATGTTGTTTCTTAATGGAAAAAATAGATGTCAGGTAAATACGGGGTAGACTGTGTTATTTGAACATTGTATCCCTCATTTCAAATTTAGGAAATCCATGAGAACATACATGTATAGTCAAAACTATTGTTTCTACAGTACATGACTAAAAATGACTTCATATTAGATGATTTATTATAAAACTCTATGTTTGGAACATTGAAGACTTTTTGGGATTCCATGTGTCATAATGAATAAAGGTGGAAACCTTGGAATTTCTTATTATAGAGGTGAAGATACATTTTTCTGGGCTATGATCTAGATGGAAGTGGAAACAGATCATTCGAAAAAGTGTCAAGAATTTTAGTTAACTCTGTTGATGTGAATGTTATTGAAAATGTTGAGGAAGATTTTAAATAAACTCATGCTGATAAGGAAGAAGAACAAGATTAAATATTTTGTTGTTAAGATTTTTGATAAGGATGAAAAAATTATAATCCTACTCAAGAAGAATAATTATACTTGACTAATTCTAGTGATGAAGATGAATTTCGAAAATCACATCATAGACTAAGAAATCAAGTGGAAGTTCAAAATACTATTGGTGAATATCATAAAATGGTTAAAACAATAAAAACATAAAACGTTATTACACAAACTTCTTTATATTCAATAGTTGAGCCGTAAGATATAAATAAAGCATTTGAGCATCTGTAATGGGTTCAGGATATGAATTAAGTGTTGGATCCAATAGAAAGAAATTGTACTTGGGAACTCTTATCTAAATCAAATGAAAAAAAAATTACCATTACAAAGTGATTTTTATGGAATAAGTTTAATGAGGATGGTGAAATGATAAGAAAAAAGAAGTATTAGCCAGAAAAGTTTTCTCATAGATTTATTTCATTCAATGGGATGAAACTTTTTCTTGGGAGGATTTTTTACAAACAATTATAATATTTCTTGTTATTCATATACAATGAAGTTACTATTTTTTAGATGGTTGTGAAATAAAAAATTTTGAATTATGAGCTTGATGAGGTAGCTTATATTAAAAAAGATTAGGTATGTGTCATTAGAATGATGAAAGTTATACATATCAACCGAAGAAAGACTCGTATGGGATTAAAAATGATCATAGAGTATGGTATTCTAAATATGATGCCTACTTAAAAAACGTTAGTTTTAATAAATTAATGGTTTACAATAATCTATACATCAAATATATTTTTGAGTTTTAAATCACATTAATTTTTTATTATGATGAATTTATATTTTTTGTGATTTATGAAAAAGTTTTATATATTTTTTAAATAAATGAAAAATTTGTTTTAAATGTCCATTCTATGTGAAATGAAATTCATTCTTGGGATTCAAAACTCATAAAAGAAGAAACACATATTTAATTCCCCTGAAATGTATGATAAATAACTTTATATGGTGTTTGGAATGGAAAATTCAGATCAATTTTCCAAAAACTTTTTAGTGGGAACCAAGGTTAATAAAGATGGAGAAGGTAAAGAAGTTGATTCTAATGAGTTTCAAAACATCATTGGAAGTTTTTTTATTTGAATACCTCATGATCTGACATTTTTAATTATGTAACCTTAGGTGAAATATTTCGGAGATCTCCAAAATAATAACTTATATGGGATGGAAAAACAATTCTTATATGTATCAATGGCACAATGAAATTCATAATAAGGTATAATAGATCAGAAAATATTGATTTTTGGGGTATTCAAATGATTATTGGGAAGTAAATTTTTTTGATAGAAGATCCACAAATGTTGGTTATTTCTTTTTATGTAAATATTCTTTTATTTATAACACATATAAAAAATTCATAACTCTATGGATTTATGATGTTGAGTTTTGTCCTATACTCAAGATTATACACATCATATGTGAATGGAGACATAGTTAGAAGAATTTTTTATTGAATTAATGTTTCCATTTAACTTGGGTTGTGATAATTAACGTGGTAATAACCACACAATAAATCTAGTAAAACATTCTCATTAAGAACATATTATAAAAAAATACTATTTCATCAAAGAGCTTGTGGGGAGTAATGAATTGAATAGAGACTATGTACCTACAATGAAACAAGTTTATGAAACATTCACCAAACCAGTACCGAATGAAGCATTTTTCATGATGAGGTTAGGTGTCTATCCTCTTTATCATCATGTTTGATTTATTTTTCTATATTCCTTCTACCATATTTTCATTTCATATTATAGTAAAATAGGATAATTGTTTTATAAATATATAAAATTATATTTTCTAAACCATTTAAGGAATAATCTATTTAGGGGGATTTGTGGGTAAGATATAATGTCAAATTGAATTTGAGTGAACTATTCTATCAGTTTTTTGAAGTGGTTGTCGGAAACATTTTTTTAAAAGTATGTGGAATATGTAATGAAACATGTGAAAATAGGTGAATATGTTTCATGAGTCACCACTTTTGGATGAAATGGTTTTTCTATCAATGATTCTTGTTCTCTACAATTATTTTTCCCATGTTGTCTTATTATTCAATGAAAAGTAAAACATATCATGAAGTTACATAAAAAAGAGATTTTGAACGTTGGTTAATAAAAAAACTAGAGGCTTTGATTATTAGGACCATTTTGGCTTGATGTTGTTTTTGGAATATTAAATAAGTATTTAATCAATGTGTAGGATTCGTTTTCAATGAAAATAAATCAATTTACATTATAATGAATTTATGATTACTGTCAAAACAAAAATAAAAATAGTAGAACCAAATTTTTTAACAATTTTTATATGATTGAGAAGATTTTTTCAAGGAGAAAAGGTTCATTAGACCCACATTGGGTCTAGAACCAAATTTTCAATCATGTTTCTAAAGTGTATGATATTATAAATTGATCAGATAGAAATATGAGGACACTTCTCGTATTTATTAATCAAAAAATTCATATGTTATCTAAAAAAATATTATTAAATCTTATAATTCGAATGGGATAATAGGTGATGAAAATAGATTTGAGGTTTGGTTCGATATAGTGAATACATTGGAAGGATGGAAACAAATAATTATTTCCATTACAATTCAGATGATTCAATTCCAATCCTATTGTTTGCATAGTCATGAGGAAGTAATGATTACAATAATAAGTATTTACAAGAATAATTTTTCTGAATTCATTCCTTTACGGTGTTAGTTCATTGGTGTCAGATAACCTGATGTAGAATTGTTTGAAAGATGTGATGTTTTTTTGAACCTAAGATGATGAAGATGTTTGTATTCAGTTAGAGCAATAAGCCATACGATTAAAATATTTAGAGAATGTGTTTTGTGATAAAACATGTTTATACTGACACCATTCTACTAGACACTGTGTGCCGCCCATCATCAGTGTATTCCTGACAATGTTTATTAGACACAATGATGGTTGAAAAATATAATCAGTGGTATAAAAGTTTGTTGAAAAAGATAAATAATTGAAATTTTTTGAGACCACTGATAATGTATAACTTTTTTTATTTATTAAAAATTAAATCACAAATAAATCAACAATGTATTCAACCATTTTCATCAGGTTTAATTGGTTTGTTTCAATGCGTACACAAATAAATGAATAACTCTTAGTTCCTCTCAATTTAGTCTAGAGTCATTTTATAATATGTGATATAAAATCATCATTCTAGGGGTGACACTGATCCATTGTAATGGAGCAGTGACTAATCAATCAGGCATATAAACTGTTAAACTATATTGGACTCATGATAATCAATCTAAGGAAATGATGAAAAATGAGAAATGTTATTAATTTGATGAAAAAATGTTGACAATTTGTTTTCAATGGAGTATGACTGTTGTGATGGAGTATTGTCGAGGAAGAACATGATCATTTAGAGGCTCCAACTATATTTTTGGAAAAGTAAAAGAAAAAACATTCTGAATTTGTAGTAATAATGTTTGTGGTATAATGATTTTAATGTTTCTATATAAAAGTTGGTTGAGATCATTAGAATGATCAGTTATTTCCAGTTTTCACTAAGAATCATAATGAGAAGTCATTTTATTTTCATTTGTTAAATTGTTGTGGATAAATTTAATTAAGAATAAGCTATTGTACATATTTCCACAGTTTAAGGAATAAGTCAAAATGAAAATTGAAATCAGATTGAGGAATGGATATAAATATTCAAGTGAAATGAATATGTGAGATGATTGGATACAATTTTAGAATAATCAAAAACAGTAGATAAGTGATGATGAATTCAAATATATAAAAGAAATAAAGTGAAATTTTCGGTTTTGGGAAATTTGTTAATGTGGGAAAACTTCTTAGATTCCCAGTTAAACCATTTCTGGTTCACTTATAAATAGTAGGAAGTACATTATAATTCTGACGCTTATACTATTCATGGGTGGAGAGAGATGGTTAAAGTGCTAAATGATTTTTTGAGGAGTTTTTTTGATTAACAATTCATGAAGATGTTTTTCGGACAGAAGAATAAGGAAGGAAGACCACATCCAGTGGTTACCGAATCAGACTGGGAAATCAAAATGATATTTCTAGATTGAAAATGAATTAGTTTAGAATTATTTAAGTGCTATTATGGAGAATTATATTTATGGATTGATTAATCAGATTGAGGAACTAGATAGGGGTATCAGACTGAGTATCATTAAAAAGTCAAAAGATGTACTTAACTACTGCTTTATAGGAATGGAAATAATTTTTTTGATTAATATATTTGTGAGATTTATTCAGGAAACATGGTAACATATTTTGAAAAAAATTGTGACTGTTTCTTAATTTGTTACCCAAACATGACTTCTATAATTTTTACTACTCGAGGAACATGAACTATTGTGTTTAACATAGTGATACACAATTTTAGGGTTATATAATACTTTTTTATCCACACAAAAGTATTTTTTTTATATTGGATTTTGTGGTATTGGATCATTTCCAAAGAATACCAAGGACGTATCTGCTCTTTTTGAGTATTAAACCTTGTAAATCCTTATTTCCCAATAGATATATCAATTTTTTATTCTTTAAAAAAGTGATAAATATTTAATAGGAGAAAAATTATGTTTTAATAGGATGGAAACATAATAGATAAAGGTATAATTGATTCACCCTTCCCCCTCCCAGTGATACATTGATCCCTACTAGGAAATATCTTGTTAAATGTGTACAATATTTTTTTTCAAATATCTTGATCAATCATCTCTATTGAAGCCTTCCAAAAATTATTTTATAAAATCACCATTATTTTTTTCTTATTATACTTATTTTTGATAATTCATTTATTTAACATCAAGTTCTTTTATCCATGAAAACAACAAAAATTAAAAAAAGGGATATCGAGGCATGGAATCCTGACATATCGAAGGCCTATGACTTAGTCGATTGATCTTTATTACACATTTTTATGAGAATGATGTTATTATTCTCAAAATGTATTTATGTTACTGTTAAATGTCTTATGGAAATATCCTTTTGAATCCAGATTAATGGCATCCTCTCTCATGATTTTTTTGTACTACAAGACACCACCAACGAGATCCACTCTCTTAATTCCTTTGCATTATTATGAATGATATATTTTATAATAGTTTGTCAGCTAAAACATTATATATTTCTGTCCATGGTTTTATTTTTTTCTATTGAGGGCCTCACATATCTCGAATTTTTTCCCTTTTGAAATCCTTTTTTTCTCTAGGGATTTATTTGAAGAATAATTTCATATAATACACTTGGCTCATTAATTTTGAGAAGCCCCGTGACAGTCCATTAATATAAATAAATCTGAATTTTTTTGTCCCTAGTATTGCATAGAGAATAAGAGATGACATTAATTGAATTTATTGATCAAATCCATTATTACATAGATAATTTCCAATGGGGACTTAATGGTGGAAGAAATAAAAAAACATGTCATTTTTTGGGTGAGGCTATACATTCTAAAATCTTGTGAAGGGATGTGATTTCGAGATCTCGACTACTTTAATAATTCTGTTCTTGAGGAATGGAGCGGGATGCTATATAATATTGTTTAATTCCATTTTGATTATGTCCTCTTTGCTAAATTAATTCCCTATTTTTATTCTGGAATCTCACATTTGGGTCCTCACCTAATCTTATTATTGTGAATCATTTTGGGGTATCATGATCTTATTAATACAAGTATGTAATAGAGAGTTAGAAATCATGATATGGATAATATTTGGTAGTACCCTTGGATACTAGAATGTGGAGGGTTGTTATTAACCACTCCTATTATTATGGGGATGGGTAATATGAAGATTCAGGTTTTATGTGAGTAGGATGGGAGTGGCTGGTTTATAGATAAGTAAAATTCACGGGTTAATCAGATCAATAAGAGAATTATTTGAAGCATCCCATTTATTGATGGTCACCTTTAGATCAATTGTTTTTGAATAGAGATATCTCTGAGGTTTACTCCTTCATTTCTAGTTTTAAACTATTATTCAATATATCTCTTCAGGGTAAATATAAACACTAAAAAAATCAATCGAATCTCACAATTCCTCCCAAAATGTACTTCTTTTGGCCAGAGATGTTCATTGGAATTATTTTAATAAATGGATTCCCATTTTATCATCACTCTATTATTGAACTGGTATGACCTCATTTACATGTGTCTATAGAGTACCCTTCAAATTTGATTATTATGTGGTTTATGGTAAGGGATTTCTAGAAGGCATGTAATGTGAAGATCACGTTTCCTCCAGATCCTTCAATCATTATACCAATATTTCTTGAAATTGTATTTCATCACTTTATTTGGAGATGGTTAGAATTCATTTTTATTGGCCTATAATATATGGATTTATATAAATGTTATTGACTTTATTGATGTAAGAAAACCCAGGGTCATATGGGTTGAATCTACTAAATTATCCCTAGACAGTAGTACTTTTTCTGATGGTAGTAGCATTGTTGAAAAATATACTTATTCTTCATTTGATTGTATAACCATTTTGAAGATTTACTAATAATAAACATGGATACCTCAATCAAGGAATTAAGAAATTTCTATTGTAGGATTTTCATTTGGAATTCCTTTGGTTTTTTTACAGTTGCATTCCAACAACATTTTTTTACTATGTGGAGTCATTCACTGTATTATGCTCAATAAATTCATTTCTGGATTGAATTTTCCACGGAAATAGGATAGTGTTACGTTACATTGGAATCCAAATTTCAGATCATGATTCATTCTTTATGCTCCAAGGATGATAGCCTTTAGTTCCTCGTCCCATTAATCCGATAAATTAAAGCCACACTCATTCATTTCATGGATGACTAACTTTCTATTACACCATTTGGAATCCCATGATATTTATGTGGCTATGTATATTTGGTCATCAATCATTCTTGATTGGATTGATCCCCCAATTTTGATAGATTCCCATTCTATATAATTTCTTTCTAAAAACATTATATAAATATCTTTAATTTAAATAGATATATTAAATTAGTAATTATTTTAGTTATATATAATTATGAACAATATGAAATCAGAACAATGTTCTTAAATTGTTACCATTATGGTTAACCCTATTAAAGTATTAAAATTATTTAATTCCTATTATCAATAATTATAATGAATAATTAACATTTTTTATTTATATTCTAATTAGAGTTATTAAGTAATGACCATAATAACACTCTTAAACAATTTTATTCTCATTTTGTATAATCTCATCATTCATAGAATTTTTATTTTGATCTATTAGAACCATTATATTTAATTACATCAATGATAATTCAAGATATTAGAGAACGTAAATAATATTTTGATGTGAGTTAAAAAAGGTGGAAATTTTATTGCACTGAATAGATATGGAAGCCAAAAATTCAGTCATTACCCATAATTTATTTATCCGAAATCTACTGCTTGTTATCATGCCTTCATGTACAAAATATTAGATATATATTTTTATTATTTTTAAAAATCTAATTGTAATGTAATTATTTTTAGTATTGACCATTTAATTTTATAATTATTTTGAAAAATATGACTAACCCCTACAAGATATGTCAATATGGACCAACAGTATTACATAGGATGTGAATTTAATATTATTACCAATTGAAATAATACTCTTGAAAATAATTTCAAAACAATCCTAAATCTATGTGAGAAAACATGCATGGTCACATGCAATCAAGAAGTACTACTGACTTATTTTATTTAAAAATATTTTATGGGTGACTCACTACAATTAGTTTTTTAACCTTAATATATATCCAATTACTCATTCCATCAATTTTAACACATCAATTTTTTCCTTTTCATTTTCTTAAATATTAATTAAATTAATAACTCAAGAAAGTGGAGGGTGAAAAAATATGAAATATCAGAAGGGAAAAGACTCAAAATGAAGTAATATATAAAATTTTAATCATCAATAAACACAAAATCAAAAAATATATTTAGTAAATTTTAATTTTAATTTTTATTTAAAATAATTTTCAAATGTAAATATTGGAATTTTACCTCTACTAGTTAAATGTATTTAAAAGGATTAACATATATCAAAAAAAATTATTATTATTAATATATGTTTTCTTTTATCAGATCTATGAGAATATTTGACTAAAGGGAATTTTTATCGGTGATTTTTTTAGAATTATAAAAGGAATGAAATTTTTTTTTGAAAAAAATAGATTTCAATTAATAAATCAATGATCTTGAAGAATAAGAAAAGACATAAAATAATGAATGTAATATAGCCAAACATGATACTCACATGTGAGACTGCACATTCAAAATAATATGAAATTACCCATTCCAATATATTTTAAGGAATGAAAAGTTTCAATGAGAGGTTTTGGGAAATAGATTGGATCTTTAAATCTATGAATCCAAAAGATTTAATTCCATTTTCTAATGCATGGATCCCATTTATAGTGGTATGTATATCCAATTACATTGTAATATATTTCCATACTCTCTTGATAGAAAGAATCAATCCCACAAAAATTTCTCGTGCTTCAACCAATAGTGGCACCTAATGAGCATGGAGAGAGTTATGGTCAGCCGCACCAATGTATTTATGGAAGTCACTATAAAAGAATACCCCTCATCATTATCTTGGGATGTTGGTGGGACATAACTATGCCTTAAGTGACATCTCCAAGACACTAATGGTTGGAAACAATTTCCAAAAAATTAACATGAAATTTGGGGACAAGTTTCTATTTTATGTTAAAAAAACCAAACTACAAGACATATCCAAAGAAACAAAAATGTGATGCATTTGTATAATGAAATACAACTCAATGTATAACTAAACTGAGATATCTATAACCAGAAAAAAAATATCCGACTAAAAAGTGGAAACAAAGCCAACAAAAACCCAAAGACTCCAAAGACACCAACTTAGAAACTCCCAACATGATCCAGGCACAAAATCCACCAGCCATTTCCATGGTATCAAGAAGCATAACTAAAAAATATGATACCATTCCTTTACATAGTTCATGATATACTACATATGAAAATGCACCAATGACCCAATGTATAGGGGGGATTATAAACACATTAGGTTTTCCTCAATGACTTCCCAACTCATGCCAATGGGATAGAACTTGTTAGGAAATTTATATAGAATAGTTTAAAACAATTGAAAATAGTTCAAATCAAGTCCAATGTAATTTCTATGAAATTAATATTCCCACAAAAATAATTTCACAAACCACGAATGTGCACTTACTAGGGAATCTGGCTTCCAACACACCATGATTTGAAAACAAATCCATTCTAGAACTAGAGGAAATGTATCTACAACATTAATAAGGATTTTAAATCATGTTTGGGTCATTTCAAGGGAAAAAAGATTAATTAAGGGTTTAATATGACTGTGATCTAGAATTTTCAGATCTTTTTTTGAAGGGGCATGGTTGGGGAGAATAGTTTGTCAAATCGTGCACTAATAGTGCTCTAAATCCTTCAATGTAACAACCCTCGCATATTTAGATCGAATAGTTAGACTAACCATCTTCCAAATGTGACAAATACCACTATGCACAATGTCATGATTTCTATTGGGTGGTCTCGTGCTTTAGAAAAACCATGTGCGTATCTAGTTCCCTCTGTTTCAGTTTCATGTTTTCTGTAATGTGTTCCATGGTTTCTACTAACCATGCTCAAAACATACGCATATATAAAATCACCAAAAACATTATAAAACTCCTCCAATATTATAATAAATTATCCTAAGTACATTAAATAAATAAAATAAATAAATTAATTGTTATTTACTTAAAACCCGTGTGCTTCATTCATTCCAGTGTTAGTCAATTTGTCCATAGAATGTTGAAAACCACCATTGGCCTAAATGTGTTCGGGACATTTCTCGAACATTTCTTTATCATTCACCTTTGTATCTTCTTGAGTCTATCCATGTTTAAGTAAAAACCACAAAAAATCAATTCATTTCAACACAAAACATTCTCTTTCACATAAAAGAGTTCTAAATAGAATAAGAAACAATGTAGCATCCATCTCTAGTTCAACGTAATCACATTTAATTACATGGTTGGGATCAGTTATACAATTCTTCAACTGGGATACATGAATAATATTAAGCATTAAACTAATCCTTAGTGGTAAATTCAACCAATATACCAACTCAACAACCTATTCAGTTATGTCTAACAGATATATGTATCGATTGGATAACATTTCTTGCTTCCCAAAACAATGATTCTGAATCCTTGGATAGATTCACAAGAACACATGATCATTCAACTTGAATGATAGTTGAATCTGATGATGATCTACCTATGATTTCAAACAACATTGAACTGTCTCCATTATTTTTCATTTTAAATGAATGTTCTCTATTGTTTCTTTCACATGGCATGGTCAAACCAGTGAAGTCTCACATGATTCAACCCAACAATGTGGATAATGACATGGAGGCCCATAAAATACTCCAAAAGGGTCCATATGTATCAAGGAATTAAAATTTTTTAAATATGAGAGATCCATGAACAGAATGTTATCCTATTACAAGCTACCAAAATCTATTATAGAATCCCTAATAATGTGATCCATCATTTGTTTATTTCTATAAAATTTTCCATATATATGATTATGATAAACCATTATCATAATCAATGAGGTCCCATGGGATTTATATAAGGGTTTCCATAAATTAGATTTAATCCCGAGTTGTCTATATGATAATATCAATACTATTATACCCATCATTTTTACAACATATCAGATAATGATCTTATAAAATTCTTCCACTGTGTAAGATTCACAAATTAGGATGAAATGTTTTTTAATTTTTGAGATGATCCACTATCACCTTTATGGAATCATGTTTTGGAATCATCATTGGTAGACCGATTAAATTATCCATGGATATCTGATACAATTTATATAAGGTAATAGGTAAATACTTCATCGTACCGTCCAAACAATGGTGTTGTGCCTTAACGAACTGGATGGTGAGGCTTTTTATAACAAACATAGACGATTTTATTTTCATTCCAACCAATCAAATTTTTTCTTTCATTGCCTTATAGATCTTTTGTATTCTATGGAGAACTACCCATCTTGGATAGTGTTAACCGTGAATAATTTCTTCTAGACAATCCACTTGTATGACAATATGATCTCTAAACCACAAAACAGAATTACCATTCATCTTTCATCCTTTAATGGTCTCCCAAAATTTTGTTTTAACATTATAGGCCCTTATTCAGAATTATATGTTTCTTTATATTTATCATTTTTGGAAAAAATATGATGAAAATAAACTAGGAAGAAAAAATCAATAAAACCTCTGTCTTTTCAACCATGTGCATGTCAGCGATCACTGACATCAACAGCCATTGATATGACACCTCTTTTGACAACTGGCTATATGAATTTATATTTAATGCATCTTCCACTGAATTTCTATTACCTTGTGTACACAACAAGTCTATATTAAACATTTAGAGATACTGTATCCTTATTATTTGTCTCATATTCATATATAATCATGGTAAAATTTGTTTCAAATTATTATGATCCATAATCACTGTATATTTATCACCAAAGAGACAGTGGCCCCATGTCATAAAATCATAGTCAACCAAAGATATTTCCAAATCACATTTTGAGTAGTTATTCTCATGAATCTATAATAGTATTGTTCAATAAAAAATTACATGATCATACATTCGGATAAAACATCCCATAATTGATCTCAATTCATCATAATACACCACATACCCTTGTCCTGATTATGGAAATATCAAGATTGGTGCCGATGTGAGAATAAATTTAATCACTCGAAATGAATTCTAACCGTCCTCATTATATTCGTATGGAACAAAATCCCATTATAATTATGTCATTTGTGAATCATTTTGTGAAAATTTATGAATAAAACATCCACAGTAACAACAAAACACAAAGAATTATGTGTCTAGAAAACATTATTTGGATTTTTCTAATAGATTAGAATCTATTTTATTTATAGATCCACTACAACATTATTTTATAAGATTACATGTCTAAAGAAACATACCTATTATATCCAAAAATCACACTATGATGTTTTTCAATAATTATGATGATCTTGCAAGATACCCAAAACTATCTCTAATAGTTTTCCATGAGTTTCCCTAGTCCTTGAATACACAAATATTTCATCATCAAACACCACCATAAAAGACTCCATATATTTTTTCAATATTTGTTTCATCAATTTCATAAATACCTATGGTGTATTCCTAAGATCTAAAGGCACACCCACATACTTGTATTGGCCATATCTACTCCTAAAATTATTCTTTGGAATATCCTCCATCCAAACATACAATTGGTGATATCCAAAATGAAATTCAATTTTAGAAAACCATCGAGATCCCTTAAATTGCTCAAACAGATTATCAATGATTGGAAGTGGATACCATTTTTGTTTTGTAACATGGTTATTATTATTATAATCCACACAATTAGATATAGTTCCATCCACATTTTTCACATAAAATATCGACATACCCACAAAGACGTACTTGGCTGAATGAAAACTTCTATTTCTAACACATCAAACTTGATGTTCAATTCTATTAATATTATTGGATGTATCCAATAATATTTTAATGTTATGGTACTAGTCTTGGTTATGAGATCAATAATAAACTCCACTTATATTTTGGGTTGAAACCATGAGAACTTATTAGAGAAAACATTAGGAAACTATTCAATAATTACTTTAAAAATGTTACCCCCAATCTCATCCATAGATGCGATGTTCAAGGATTCCAACCAGTCTGAGATATTTACAACTTTTGGTGCCATCAATACTTCTACACAAGCCTTTAAATTATGATCTCCTCTAAAGAGATTCCTGACACCATCCTTAGTTGTAAAACTAGCCCTACAGGTATAATAGTAGATGTGATATTTGATTATTGTCAACCAATCACTATGATGGATAATTTCATATGCATCCAACTCAACTACAGGAAAATACAATATCAATTAACCTACATGAATAGTAATTTATCATTATTTTCAGATTATGTCTTGACATTATCTTTGACCAACATGATATTGATATTTCAAAACATCAGACTTCATCTCAACATGAAAACATGGATGATCAATAGCACATGAACAATAAACGAATGTGATGCATCCATATCCGGTAAATACTACATAAGGGTATAATTCAAAATTATCATACCTCTCACTATTGATGGGCCAGAGTGATCATCCATGAACACATGATCAACCCCATATAGAAACTTACTCACTGCAATTTGTTATTTATTACACTGTCATGATTTACCTTGTTGAGGAGTCGTGGTATTCCTATAATCACCATGGTTAGGTCTCTTCTACTAACGAAATCTTTTTTCCTACCCACGGATCATCGAAACATATAAAGTTTGTGAAACATTAATGTTGTTTTGAGCACAAGACCTTTTATCACTTTTACAATAGTGCTATAGATACCCCATCTAGTTTCAATTTTTACATGCTATAGGTGGTGTTGTACAATTCAACTTCATGTGGTCGAATGAACAACATTAAATTCATCATAATTTTCTCTAGTGTTTAGGAGGAATATTAAATGATATATTCATATAATTATGATTCATCAAACTAACATGGAAATATATATCTCTATTCCTCTTATTTCTAGAAATCGAGTTACCACCATTTATGATAGTATCAACAATATTAATCTACCTATAGTTTCTAAGATGTCTCTTTCTTCCACCATCACTCTATTGACCAAATCCATATAACATTTCATTAAAAACACATAAATATTTGAGGTAATCTATATCCTCATCCTTGATTAAAAAATTAATTTATTCAAGTATTCACTTGCCAAAACATCTCGTGAAATGAAGAATAAATTAATAAATTTAGCTGAATACTCTCTCACTGAGAGATTCAATCACTTCAAGAATAAAAAGTACATTTTTCTAGAAATTATAAAAGGTTGAGGATATAATTATTTGTTCAATAATTATTTAAAATCCTAACATGAAATTCCTTCGTCTAATTTATCATTAACTTCTAAATCCCACCACTGGCTTTCTAGATTCTCCAGCATGTACATAGCCAAATTTAGTTTTAGCACATATGGTGTTCTTTGGAAATTAAAGAGTCAATTAATCCTATTCAGCTACATTTATTATTTTTCTAGCTCCGAATGACCTAAAATTATGGATTAATTCATCTTTTAGAATTTAACAGAATGATCTGCTTTCCATGGTTCATCCCTTTAGTACCCTTTAACCATAACCTGAAAATCCTAACAAATACTTCAAACCAGTTGTTGGTTCACATGCCGCTCTTGTGAAACAACATTTATATCATTTTCCCTTTGTTGGTTTCTAAAATTCCTTACTAGATCCATTTTCAATAACCAATACAAAATTACATTTATTATCCCTCTCTATAAATTTAATACTTGATAATTCCAAACTTACCACATCACACATATCACTACAAGGATTTCAAAAATAACAAAAAAAATTCACATTAAAAAAATTTATGAAAATTATACCATGTTCTTTTAAAATCTAACCATTTTAAACTATTTTAAAAAATAAAAACATTTTCATCAAAACCAAAAATCATCACTCAAAATTAATTATACACATCATGTGTAAACAAATTTCTATCAATGAATGTTTTTCTATCCTCATTGCCTACACCCATGATGACAGGGTTACAAATCCTATTAGTATTTGAAAATAGTCGTGTAATAAACCTCACTAGTATCCTGATGTTTAACATTAATATGTTATCCAATCATCTTTGTTCTCTATATTTCAGATTCCAAAAATTCTACATCCTTTCAACCAAACCATCTCATGAATTAATCAAGATTGATTTTACAACATGAAAACAGAAAACCCAATAAAAATTTTCCAAAATTGATTGATGGATCGGTGATTACAAATACTATTTTTAACATCCCAACCCTTTTAATTTTTTGTGAAGGAGATGGTCTATTAAAAGGCATTAGGTGAAATCCCCAAAAAACCAAATTTTATAAATAAATGTTAGGTTCTTCATAATCAATCAGGGGTTGATTTTCCCAATGAAGAATAAAATCAAACCAGATGAAAAATCCATAGATACCACTATGTGATGAATTAGTACAATGAAAAATAGTTCAAATTATAACGGATCCAATAAAACCATGACCAAACAACACTATCAATGTACAATGTGGAATCCAAACCAACCATAAAAAATACTCCAAATACATCAACTAAACAACTCCCATTATTCAAAAATCTACAACACCACCATCCATGGCCAATGTATTATGATGTATCACTAATGAAATGTAGTACCATTACGTTACTTGTTTCTAGATATATATTATCTACATATAGGAAAACATTACCATGATGTGGTGAGTATAAACTCATTTTTCCCCAAGGTCGTCCCAAATAAAACCCCTAGGATAGAACATGTCAGCACATTTATGTCGAGCAGTTTAAAAAAATAAATTAGTACATAGAGAGGATAAAAATATTTCTAAACCAAGCTATTTATAATCCAAAAATGTATTCCAAACCAAAACTATATCCATGTAATGAATCCAAACTATACATTAATATCATTTCTCAAATTCTCTTTTGGAATAACCCATTCCATTCCACATATTCAAACATACATGGGTTAATGTTCATACCCATATCCATCCAACATTTGATGGGGGAATCTTCATACACTTATCTATCCCAAATGCACCTAAAAACAAACCAACCATTTATTTCATAAACCAATCCAAAACAATAATTCAAAACCATTTTAATAAAAATATGCACTTATTGAAAACATTTTCCAACCAATTTCCTTGAAACAAATCCAAAAAAACAATTTAAAATCATCATTTTAATATCATTTATGAAATTTACTTTCTACATGAAAAAATAATTATAAAATTATGCAATCCATCACTAAATAGGGTTTCAAGAAAACATTAAACATGAATTTCATAATTCAAACAAATAATATCAGTCAATTTAGAATCACGGATTCATGATCTAATAATAGGAGTTGAGAATGAATCCACCAACATTAAAATCATTTTGAAAAATAAACAATGACACTAATTCATCATCAAACATGGCTTGAAATTCCAAAAATAATCCATAAATCTTGTTACATATCATCCAAAAAACCATATATCATCATTATTTTTATCACACACCAAGAGTAAATACCCATTAGATTATATTCATGCATCCAATAGAGGGAATAAGAAAAAATTAATGAAAACTACTATGAACAAGCAGTTTCCAAGGAATCCAGCCACCAATACAGCATGATTCACCCATAGATCACTCCATAACCAATATGAATGGTATCTCCAACCATTGATAAAATTGATATTTTAGATAGGGTAAGATTAGAATAAAAACGCATTAATGGTTTAATCATAGTGTGATCCACAATTTTCAGATATTATTTTCAATGGTGTATGGTCAGGGCGCATAGTTTGGAAAACCATACACTAATCATTCTCTATTAACTACCTCCAAACACCCTTTTCTAGGATGGACCACATGGTTAGAAAACAATTGTTACATCCATTATAAAGCACAATATCCACACTTACAAGATTTCTCTTGGGTTCCTACATTGGTATGTCTAAACTGTGTGCTTAACCTATTTCTGTTGCGCTGTTTCTAGGAAGAAGTTTTAGGGTTTCTACTAACCAATCTCACACTAAAAACCACAATATAATCCCTATAAAATATCCAAAACTCCTCCAAATATCCAAAAAAAAATACCTAATTTAATTATATACATAAAATACCTAAATAATGGGATAATTAACTAAAACCGAGGGTGCTAAATTCACGAACAATAATATCTATGTTGATGAGACCTCAACTAGTTAGGGATGAATACACCTTAATCTTCACAACCTCTATTGGAGAAGTGTTTCACTTGAAATTAAAATGAAGGGACCTTGGGTTCTTACAATAAACCTCCATATGTTTCCAAATGTCCAGCAACTACACCACCTGCACAACCCAAAATGTCATTGGCCTTGAGTGCTATTTGGATACAAAGTCATTTCTTCACACCTAAATAATATATTCCATTTTTTACATCTTATAATTGACAGTTTCACTGATACAATTATTAATAATACACATTCATAAAATTAATACATATATCACAATTTTTTATTTTTAATACAATTAATACAATTATTATTTTATTCATTTTTAATATTTTTCTCAATAATTTTTATTTATTAGTGTTTTTTATTTTTTATTTTTTTTCATTTTTTATATTTATTTAATTTATTTAATTTTTAATATATATATATATATATATTTATTATGTCTAATTTTTTTCCATATTTTTTTCTAATTTCTGTGATTATTTTTCATTAATATTTATTTATTATGTTATAATATTTTTTATATGTTTGAAACATATATACTATAATTTTTTAAATGAATTTTAATATTTTAATGTTTTAAATAGTTAATATAATTAAATTTTAATAATTTTAATAATTAATTAATTAATATTATTTAGTTTCATTTCCTTCAAGAACATGATAGTGCCTGTATCGAGGTCACCACATGGCCTTAGTTGACTGTCGGTTTACGCCATAGGTTTCTGACTAGAGGCATAGGCCATATATATGCCATAAGAAGATTATTCTGTTGAAACAAAAAAAACCGATGAAAAAACAACAAATATGTTACACATTGTAAACATAAGATTACACAGAGATATATAAACACAATGTTGTAATAAATTTCATGCAGAACTCATAAAACTGTAAATTCATTGATCATCCATTAGGATGATCCCAAATATAAAAATAATAAAACACTAGCACACTAACCTTAATACAATCTCCATGCCTCACTCACACTATCACCCAATACCCTTGAGCATCACCACCCCAATCTAGTGCACATACTATGTTAAACCTTTAAGTAGACTTAATGTATGAATGATTAATGATGTTCTAGTGTGAGGTGTGTAAAATACATCCCAATAGGATCTCGCCAAGTTCTCATACAATACTCTATCATATACATGTTTGTATGAGGAAATCATATAAACATTCCAATCATGAATTCTGGATAATATGTGATTACTAGGCCACCATGACGCCCTTTAAGCCAGGTCAATGAGTGCAAACTGGGCCACCGTGATACTCGACATACCGGCTTCAGTGCTATGTTAGAATCCCCCACACCGCATCCAATCATACCATCATATTTATTCCCAACTGATACCTAATGTATAATAGTTTAGCAAAATCCATTAGTTGATCAATTATCCATAAGAATTGTCTATGGTCATATGTCCACAACATGACCCAATATTTGATAACTCATGGCCGGGTCTATAGTGCTCATGTCACATTATCCCATGACCTGGTCCCTCACATGCCGTCACTAAAACTAACCATGCCTCTCATTGAAGTTCCATCATCAAAACCAACCAATCCATACATACTGAAGGGAGGTCAAATACAGAATGAAACATCTCTACTAACTATTGTGATGTTACAAGAAAACCAACCCATCACTCTAGACTTTGGTGATATGAAAAGAACTCTGACCCAACCCAAAGAACTCTAAGAAGGTAAAAATAACATAAATCCATACCCACAATCTCTGGAGAGATCACATCACGAACAATGGAAATCAAAATTTCAAAAAACACTATATTTGGTACCAGGATATCCTCGTGTTGACCAAATATCACCTCACATAGTAGGCTATCTATTGGGTCCTCTAGACCCTCCATGGGATCATATCAATAATACTAACTCATTCCCCTCACCCCAAAGTGACACCAATACATGTAAAATCTTACCAACCAAGACCACAAGGGCGGGTATGCCCCATCACAGTCATTCATCATACCTAGTTTTGATACATAAGGACCATTAAAAACATAATGCTTTGAACACCTTATCTCCCCAATGCCATGTCCTAACCAAACCCACACCCAAAACATGGGTTTCATCTCACATATATTAAGGGATATCTATAATCCCATCACTCATAGGAAACCTATCTTCCTTACACATTGTCTAGTCTCAAAGGGATCGTCCCACTCAAAGTGCTAATAAAGACTCATAGCACTGTGAGGAAGGTGTAACTCACTAGGCATGATACATGTGCTTCTCTCACCCATTATTACTAGGGAAAAACATTTATCATCCATCCAATAATCCCTATTAAAATTCCTCCTAGGCTAGCTACGTCTCTTCTTGTATCCTAATACCTAGTTAACAAATCATTAGAGCTCAAATGAGTTTCCCACCACTTGGTGAATTAGTCTCCATGTGATCTGAACTCAAATAAGTGGTAAATAAAAATTATAAAGTGTATATGAGGCAAAAAAGTGTATTCTATCTTCTTCACAAGGAAATAATAGTCCCTAGAAATTTATCTAGTATCGTGAAACATTCATGTAGGTGTACATTCATGCATAAACACATATATGGAATTGAAATTTAGGGATTTTTTTGTCATATTTCCATTATTTTTAAAATATTTCCATCAATTATTTTTTAAAAAATAATATATAATATTACATACATTTTATTTTTTACATATTTTCCAAATGCTATTTTTATAATATTTCCTTTTGTTAATATTTACCATATTAAATTGAATTTAATTGTTTATTATGAATTGATTCATATACCTAAAATCTATATGCACGTTAAATTAAGAAGATATTATCTCTCAATATTGTAAATTATATATTCAATCATTTCATAATTATGGAATAGTCTATTAATTTAATAATTTTTTTCTGTGTTAATGATAAATTCTTACATATAATTAAAAAATTAATTTTACATTTTAATACATTTATCTAATATTTTGAAAAATATAATCATTCTTAAATAAATTTTGGTTTATTTTTAAGCTCCTTTTATGAACTCAATCTAATTATATTTCGAGATACGTAGTTAACCACATTAATAAAAAGTGTACGTTTAAAATTTTAATAATTAAATAGTAAATTTATAATGAAGGAATTTTTTATTAATGAATTAATAATTAAAATTTTAATTGGATTTGAATTTAAAATTCATTTATATATGAAACAAATAAATAACTCATAATAAAATAATCACAAATATATATTTGAATGTATTAACTAGATAATGTTTAATAATTGAGTTTTTTTTTGTTTCCAACATTATATACAATCCTGATAAATAATTATATAATTAACATTCATTTAAATAGATATCTTAAATTATTAGTTAAATTAATTATATATAATTATAAAAATAATGTAATCAATAAAATTTTTCTTTAACTATTACAATTATTATTAAACCCATTAAATGATTAAAATTATTTATTTCCCATTATCACTAATCGTAATGAATTATTAATTTCTTTATTCGTATCATAATTAGAGATATTAAATAATTACCATAATAATACTCAGAAATAGTTTTATTTTTCTTTTTACATAAATGGAACATTAAAGGATATTTTATTTTTATATTATTAAACCATTAATTTAATGGTATAATTGATAATCCCTGACCAGAGAGACTATAAATAATATGCCGATGTGTTTTGTTTGAATAAAAAAGAATGAAAAATTATTAAGGAAAATGTATCTAAAATCCAAAAAATTACTCAATAATCTTTATTTATATCTCCCAAATCTGCTGCTGACATCCACTAATGGTCATCATTCCATTATATGTAAAATTTTGGACAATTTTTTTATAATTTTTTTTAAAATGTTATTATTATTATATTGTTATAAAAAATATAGAAGATTCAGTTTAAAAAGATTTGTAATTGAGCTATAGATTCTATTTTGCACAACCATTCGGAATTTTTTGATCAAAATCAACAAAATAGACCTAAATTTATATTTGTAGAGATAGGGTTAGGGAGAAAATATTTTGTATTTTTATAAAGTCCCTTAAATAATATATCAAACCTTACATGAATCCATTCCATGTAATAAAAATATTATATTTTATTTTCTCAATGTTTTTAAAAACTACAATAAAAATAAATTTTATTTTACCAGCTTGCTAGTTAATATTTATCATAAAACACATTCATGTTTTCATAGTCCAACATTAAATTTATAAAATAACCAAATAAATATTTATTAATTAAATAAGTTAATATTATATATTATAGTAAAGAAATAATTACCTTTAGAATAAATATTTATTCTATTTATGTGACTAGAAATTATCTCTCACTTCTGAGAATAATATTTATTTAAATTATTAAAATAAAATAGAATTTAGTTAAATTCAATGAATAAACGTAGTGTATGACCCTCTATGATTATTTCTCATTGATAATAGGGAGGATCACCTAATTTCCAATATTACAATCTTTCCATGTGTCATGTCTCCCATGAGAATGATGTGAATGTCACAATGTCAACAACCATAGACAAGAACTAGATATGTAATATAATCTAGTTATCATAATATATCATCAAACATGTTACCAGTGTCCCCAACCAAATGTTCGACACATATTTATGGGACTATTTGATATGAAATCATAACTACCCCATGACCATGACATTTAATGTCTAATTATTATCATACACCCTCTCCGAATTACATGAGTCATTAAAGGCATTAATAATAATCATAATGTCTAATGATTATCAAACAACCTCTCCAACATCAAATGTCAAAATACACCATAGCATGGCATAAAATTCAGTATCATCACAAATATTAAAAAATAAAATTCATGCATAAAATTTATACAAAAGCATACATAAAATCCTGCACAACCCATCCACCTTGAGCCGAGAGATCATGAATCATGAAACACCTTAAGACATGCACCCTAACACTGAAAACATTACAACACATTCAAGATAATAGTGTATGTTCTCATAATCACCCATATTAGATATTACCAACTGTAAAATTCGTGTGATAATATCCCATATACTTCTAAGTACATAGACCGGACAGTCAATATTATATGTGTTTCAACATATAAGTTCATCTGACCATAAAACAATATTAAATAATATCATATAGAAATTTCAGGATTTTAATCGTAGTAGGGATCTTGTGTAGACAATTTAATGTAATAGATACTATAGGACATTATTACATTAAATTCTAGTATTTCAATAAACAAAATGTAATTTATTTTATTAATGTTCAATTCTTCGAATACAAATGTAATCCAAGGTATAGATATTTAGTTCTAGAACAAAAAGTCCATCATTGATAACACATGGATGAAAACCAAAGTGTGGTATTGCACCACCATGTTAAAAAATATATTAATGAAAGAACCAAAGGTACAAAATTTGAGGTTGGGTGCAATAAATTCAACCATCCTAGTAAACCCAACATGTCAATTTTAATTAGTTACATTAGGGTGACTACTAAAATGTACGTGTCGATTGATATAGATACGTGGAATAATTGTTTTCCTATATTGAACCCAATCACTCCAGAAGACACTAGTGTAATTTTATTTTATACATTTTTTATTTTATTGAAAAATTATATAATGAAACGTTAATTTACATTTCATTATCCAGTACATGTTATGAATGTTTTAGATATTTTATATAATAAATTTGTATGAATTGTCACTAATAAGGTCCAGAGAGCCTTTTCAACGCTTCATATAGAGTGATATCTTTTGTATACGTAGGGAATGTAATGATCGGACAACCATCACTATATACAAACATGATATTACATGAAACAAAAAATTAGTTCATTGGTTATCATGAGAATGAATCATTTCCAGATCATTGTAATTCGTAACATTTTATTTGAAATTATTTGTATTATTTTCTTTTATTTAAAATTTTTTATTTATGAAATAATAAATTAGAGATGAAAATAAATATTTTTCACCTAATCTAATGTACCACTACCATAAAGCAAGGATTATTTACACTTCTATTCAAAATAAAAATTTATTTTAATTCTATAGTAACAGTTTTACGTGATTTGAAACAACAACATAATTATATTACATTGTTTATATATATATTGGTGAATATCAATATAATACAAGTTTTGTCCCATAATATATTCTATAGAAGGAGATTGATGATAATAAAGAAGGGGATTTAGTATATGAAAATGCACAAAAGCGACATAATTTTGTGTAAGTATGACATAATATTAATTTTTTATTTATAATAATATTACATAAAAAATATACATATATTTATATAGTTTTGTCACAATTTAGACACAAGAATCATCATTGGATAAACAAAATGAATGACTACGCATAGTAGCATTGAAGCAGCCTAAAAAATATTGTCATGGTTGAAGTGATGGTTTTGGAGTAACACATCGAGAGATTCTTAAGGAATCAAAGACAAATGTGGATGTATTAATCATTGAAATACATATAGGAACAAATAGATGATTTAATAAAAATTATTATGAAGTATGGTTTGATGGATCAGTATATAGAAGTGGTTAAAAGTGAACTAAAAATAATGACACAACCACTACATAAATACTTAGACACCATTATATTTGGGGCTATCAATTCCACTTAATGAATTTCATTAACCAATGTAATCGCTTTTTTTATAATTTTTGTTTGTAAATTTAAATAATACAACTACTGATATCATTCATAAGCTAAAATTCTCCATGGATAATGTGATTATTATTTATATCTATTATAACCCACCCATTACCTTATTGTGGGGGAAAATATAAAATATAAAATGATATATGAGGAAAAATAAAAAACCACAAAGGATCATATGTGAGTTGGGATTCATGTAGATTCTGAGTCAAGAATCAAGTTCTATATACCCCTTGATGTCTTGGTTGTTACCATTGTCAAACTTGTTATTAGTGAAGGGGTTTCGTTGATTATAATAACATATATAAGAAGTAGTGGAATTGATTAAAACCATAATTTGATGATATCAATGAACGAAATATATAACCTACATAAATACTGAAATGAAAAATATTTTAAATGTGTGTACATTACATCAAATAGATACCAAAACCTTTTTCTATTTTTTGATGAGTATGATAATGATCTACAAAGTGGAAAAAAGTATCACACCTACATAATGCATCAACAAGACAATATGAATCATCAAATATTTTAATTTGATTCACCATTTCTCAATGGTATTCTCTCTCCTCTATATGAAATGTAAAAATATAAATGAGCAGATGAAGTCCAGGTCTAGTGGAAAAGTATGAGTAAGAACCCATGTACCATTTCAATCAAATGAAAATAAAATATTTAGACAATTTAAGAAAATCTTTGTTTTCATCATCATATTCTAATTTGTTTATAATTCATGAGTAACGATGCTACAAAATATGTCTTTAATAACCCAAAAATGATCTTTATCAGTGCTATATAATTACTTTATAGCAGATCAAGATAAAAATTCCATGAGTTTTATTAGCTCTAATTTTTTTTAAAATGGTGTATACGGTAGTGTGTTGTAAAAAAACACCACAACACCAGTAAAATGTGTTGTAATAGCACACCATATATCCTAAAATACACTATATATCAATAAAATTAGGCTCCAATACGATAATTAAATGAAATGAAATTTACAACACAAATATAAGAAAAAAACTATATTATGGATATTTCAAACATTGGTCTATATAATCACATATGTACAAATTAATATAAAAATTAAAAAACATATGTATTCCTTTTTTATTTAGTCCTCACCCTAAATTAAGTTATTATTGAATAAACAAAAATGTATTGAGAAAAATAAAACACATATTTGAGAAAAAAAATTCTATTTTTTTAATAATATTAAAAAATAAATTAATAGAAAGTATTAGTTTTAAAATTAACTTTGAGTCATACTATGAACATTGTGTATCAGATTGATCTATGGTTTATTCATACTCATTAAAACACATTATTTTCATATTATGTCATTTTATCTATAAATATTTAATAAATATTTATAACATAACTCTCATTGGTTCAACCTTGTGGCTACTTCCTATGGAGGTGTGTGGGAGGTCTCAGTTTTAAGCCTCCCTATACACATTATATAGGGTTTTTTTGTTAATTCAACATACCATCACCAATGTCATAAAAATAATTATATGATAAAAATATCATTGAATTAAATTATGAAATGTTTGATATAATGATGAGAAACCATTATAGGATAAATTTCTTATTTTAGTGATGTGATATGTGTTGTAAACTAAAATGGCAGTTTTTTATTGAAAGGGTTCACTTGGTGTCATACTAGCCACACCGTGAATTAGATTGTGTTGTGGAATATTAATATACATCTTAAATGACTTATGGATACATTTCCAAGATTATCGAAATAATGTGAATGTTTTTTTCATGGATTTGAGTACATCACTTTTCATTTTTTTAAAAATGTCATTTTAAATGTAAAACACAGTATTGACTCATACTGACCACATCATGTTCCTCTTTTATGTGATATAGATTACTATATGTCAAAAAATAACTTATTATTTTTTTCCACAATTATAAAGAAAATATATTCAGGTTTTCTGTATTTTTAGTGAGAGAGTCAGTTTTAACTGAAATGTAAATTTTAAACCTATAAAAATAAAATTGAGTTATATCGGGCGCATCATGTCACCGATTGATGTGGGTCTAACTTATTCATGTAAAAATTACTTATTAGACATTTTTATAAAGTACAAAAACAATCCAAATGTGATTTATTGGTTTTGATTAGGTTAGTGATCCTTCTTACGAAAATTGATGTTAGTTTTAAAAAAGAAGCTGCACTTAGAGTCATACTAAGGAGACCATGAATCATATTGATGTGAGGATGATTATTCATCATCTCAAATTACTTATGAATCATATTATTAATGTATCAACATATTCTGAATGAGTTTTATCTATTTTGATATTTCCATTTTTTTTACGAAAATTTTATTTTAAACTGGAAACACACAATTTGAATCATACTAGTCACATCACTTATCTTTTTGATGTGAAACAAATAAATATAAATAAAAAATTATATATGGTGAAAATACATAAGTTATAAATAAAATATGGGTTTGTTTCCTCTATTATCTCTAAGTAGCACTTTCTGAACTAAAATATCGATTTCAAAACTGATAACATACATATTGAGTCATTCTGAGAACATCAGGTATTAGATTGAGGTGTTTCTAATTCCTATATATTGAAAATTACTTATGGTTCATTTTACTAACTATAAAAATAAACTGAATTTTTTTTTCATATTTTTGATCATGTCATTTGTAATTCTTAATAAAATAGATATCAATTTTAAATAAAAATAAACACATTGAGTCATTATGGTCACATCGTACATCCACATGAGGTGAATCTAATTGAAACATGTCTTAAATGGCTTATGGATTATAATAATAGCTTATCAAAATAATAAAAATGTGTTTTCCTAGTTTTCATTACATAACATTTCTTTTTAACTAAAATGAAATTTTAATCTAGAAATTAAAAATTTGGATCATACCGACCACATAATGTATCAGTTTCATGTGATAATAATTACTACACATTAGAAATTATTTTTGAATATTTTCTCTAAATTATAAAAAAAATCAATATCATTTTCTTAGTTTTATGTGAGTGTAACGTTTTTTAACTAAAATGTTGATTTTAAAATAATAACATAACCATTCTATCATATTGGTCACATCGAGTATAAGATTGATGAGTGGAAAATTCATACACATAAAAAATTATTTATTGATCATTTAAATTATGTATTAAAACAAGAGAAATGTGTTTTATTGGTTTTGATTAGGTTTGTTATCCTTTGAACAAAAATGATGTTAATTTTATATAAAAATAAGCACTTAATTTCATAATGGAAACATTGTGTGCTAGATTGTGGTTTCAGTAATTACTACACATCTAAAACGACTTCTGGATTATTTATCTAAATTATCAAATCAAGTTGAAGATTTTTTCTTGTTTTTGAATAGGTTACTTGTATATTTTATTAAAATATCATTTTAAATTAGAACTAAATAAATTAACTCATAATAATAACAGTATGTATTGGTTTTATTTGAGAATAATTCCTATAAGAAAAAATATTACTTAATATTTTTTGTATATATTATCAATTAGATCCATGTGTGATTGCTCAGTTTTTAGTGAGTGGATCTTTTTGATCTAATATATCGATTTTTAGTTGATAATTGAAACATTGAGTCATACCAGGAACATATTTTATTGGATAGAGGTAATGATTATTTATACACATAAAAAATAACTTATAGTTATTTTTCCAAACATATCAAAAAAATCCGAATGTGTTTTATTGATTTTGAGTAAGACAATTGTCCATTTTTCAAAAAATGATGTAGATTTTAAAAAAATACAAACAAGGAGTCATAACGGTAACACCATGAATGAGATTGAGGAGAGTATGATTACTAAATAGAAAATATTACTAATGGATCAGTGTTCTATAGTATCAAAATTGTAAAAAATGTGTCTTCGTATTTTTGAGTACGTCACATGTATTTTTTACTAAATCATCATTTTAAACTAGAAACCCACAAATTGACTCATACTAATCACATCATGTATCATTTTGATGTGATAATTATACATACATGTCAAATAATATTTATTAATATATTTCATAAATTATCAAGAAAATATGAGAATGTTTTCTTGGTTTTCAAAAATTGACTCATTTTAAACTAAAATGATTAATTTATACTCATAATGGACACTTTTAGTCATTCTGGGAACATCATGTATTGGATTGAGGTGAATATGACTCATACATGCCAAAAATAAATTATGGATCATTATATTAGTATAAATATTATCTAAACATTTATTCCTAGTTTTGAGTTTGTCAATTTACTTTTTTACTAAAAGTAATGAAAATTTTAAATAAATTGAATCACTATGAGTCATAATAATCACACCATGAATAAGATAGAGGTAACAATGATTCCTACAAATCCCAAAGTCTCAATAAAACCCAAACATATGATGTTAATATATTTTCCATTTTCTTTTATTGTTGAACTTCCAAAATTGCTTATTGGGTTGATGTTAATTGTTGAAAAATCTTTCTCATTGTTGAAATATGAAAATGTAAAGAAGTGTAATGTCTAAATAACATCATGAAAAGTTACCAAAATGGAACATGATCATTCTATAATATTCTATATTTTAGAAAATCAGAATGGTTTTTGGAATAAGAATATCAACCCAATATAATGTGTTGGCATTTTGAAAAAACCAACCCAACTTGAAAAAAGTAATTCACTTGTATAAGAAAAAAATTATTATATGATTAATAATAAAAAATAAAAAATTATAAATAAATATTAAGCACTATATTAACTATAATGAAACTTATTTTAATAATAAAACATCAATGTTACACCTAGGATTGACCAGTGGAGTGAACATCATGGAAAAAAGCATCACACCTACATAGTGAATCGACAAGACAATATGAATCATCAAATATTTTAAATCAGATACCTCTCAAAAAATTATCATCCTCGAGAATTAAAAAAACAACCCATAAAATGGGGGAAGGTCCGAACAACCACCCTGCAAGATACCTGTTAGGTATCTCGTCATAATAGGAATCCAACCACTATCCTAAATATATCTGTTAGGGAATTCCTTCCCCCATATCTAGATATCATCTGCTTTAGGCGGCACTAACTCGGAAGTACGGGTTTAATTACACCCACATTAATGCATCTTGATTAGGGAATAGGTCCTCACACCACCCCCCCCCCCCATAAGTTAGGAATTCTCATTCAGACAGTTCCCCTAACACTGCACAAAACAAGGAAAACGCTTCTCCAACACATGGATTGGGGAATCCCTTCTCCCATGTCAAGATGCAATGTTGACAGTTCTTCCATTACTCTCCAGAAATCACAGGATTCATAAAAAACATTACTTCGTGACTTGATGTTCAGCGCATCAGCTACAACATTCCCTTTTCCTGGTGTATATAATATTTCGATGTCGAATTCCTATAAGAACTCCATCCACCGATGCTGTCGTAAGTTCAAGTCATGCTGAGAAAAAACATACTTCAAACTCTTCTGATCAGTGAAAACCACAAAGCTCTCACTAATGAGGTAATGTATCCAGAACATCATAGAAAACACCAAGACTGCCAACTCAAGATCATGGGTGTCATAATTTCATTCATAGGGATGCAACTACCAAGACCCAGAAGAAAAAAATGACCTCTACAGCATGAGAACACAACCTAACCCCATATGTGAAACATCGGAGAAAACATTAAACTAGACTCCCTCAGCTAATAAGACAATTGATTGGAGCACTTAATAACTTCTCCTTTAGATACTCGAATGATGCATGAAATAGAGTAGTCCATATGAATGACTGATCCTTCGTGGTCAAAGTTGTCAGAGGAGTCACAGCTCGTGAGAAATTGTCTATGAAACTCCTGTAGTAGCCTATGAGACTAAGGAAACATTGCACCTCTAACACTGTCTTGGAAGTTGCACAAGACACAACTGCTTTTACCTTAGATGGATCAATAGCTACTATTTGTTAGGAAATAATATTCCCCAAGAAACAGACTTCTCGAGCCCAAAAATCACAATTCGACAACTTCCCATACAGCTGATGTTGGCAATAAATTCCCTAAACGGCTTCTAGATTCTCTTCATGCTCCCCTTCGAATGTGGAGTACACCAGGAAGTCTTCGATTGAAACTACCACGAATTTGTCTAGGATCTCATGAAAAAAAAAGCATTCATCAACTCCCTGAATACTGATGGAGAATTCGTCACACCATATGGCATTATAAAGAACTCATAATTCCCCTGATGACAACAGAAAACAATATTTAGAATATCCTCATCCTTCACACGCATCAAATGATATATCGAACACAATTTGATCTTTGAGAACCATATTGAACCCTTAAATTGGTTCAATATTTTATCAATCCATTCAAGAGGATAGAAATTCATTATGGTCATTTTGTTTAAGTGACAATAATCGACACACAATCGCAATGTTTCATCGGCATTCTTCATGAACAAAATTGGTGCACCCCATGGTGACACACATGGCCGAACAAAACCGTACTACAGCATACCATCAAGCTGTATACATAGATCTCATAACTCAGAAGGGGTCATCCTATATTGATACATAGAGATAGGAGACACTCTTTGCTGTAGCATGATCTAAACTCAATCTCTCGTTTAGGGGGTAATGCTACAACCTCTTCTAGAAAGACATCATGGTATTCTTCTATGAGCCTATAAAACTCCAACTACTGAACCTCTGATGATCTCAGCATCATCTCAGCCATTACGGATGATAGGGATGGAACACACCTATGACCCAACCGAGGGACTCACTCACCGACAAACACAACTTGTTCGCCATACGCAACAATGAAGACGACCTTATTCATGAAGCAATCCACGATAGCCTGTACTAAATATAACCAATCCATGAAGAGGTTGAAATCATATGGTTGTATTCATAAACATAGAAAATATCCCCAAGAGCGATGTTGCCCCTACACTAGCTCACAGTATCTACATACTTCAAAAAAGTCATCTCGACCACCAACTAGCATAGTCAACTCCAATGGAACTGGAAGCCTCTCTACCTCATGTCCCAAAGCATTGAAAACGGTAGGAGATATGAAGGTGTGTGTCAGTATTGAATCAAAAAGGAAAACACCAAGGTAGAAAACAAGAAAAGGATACCTTAGACGATATATTGCTCACCTGGAGCTGGCAACGCTAGGGCATGAAGCTGACCATGACCCCCACCACGGCCTATCTAACTCTGATGAAGACAACCAAAAAATTCATTCTATGCTCTCTAAGGATGAGTAGAATCATGGGAATGATTTCTACCTACCCCATCTACCCTCTTCTGATATAATGCTGGTGCAACTGGTTGCAGATGCCTCGGTTGGAACTCCCTCAATGGATGAACCTGGAGCGTAGCGCTTGATGCCTGATGACTGCTCAGAAAGGTTAGGCACTCCTTCTGCTGATGTCCTTGACCACTACAAGAAAAAATAGTGCTTTATCCCTTTGCATAGGCCTGAGAGTTGCTGCCTCTGGAGAAACTAGATGTGAAGGGCTGGGACCTACCACATGCTGAATGAAAACTCTTCTGTCTTGAAAACCGGGAACCCTGGACCACATCTATGATTTTTTAGGAATCATGTCAATTCCCCTCTCATGACGATCCGGTACTAGTCAAAGTCCTCTCAACAATCTCTTCCCTCACCAATACCTAAAGATATGTTTTCAGCATAAATGGGGTGACCTGGCGCTGGATCTCAGGACACAAAGCCTCCACGAAATTCCTCTCCCTTGCCTCCTCATCTTGTAACAGGTCTCAAGCATATCGTAAAAGGTTCCTAAAATGGATTCAAATCTATCAAGCACTGGAGATCCCCTATTGAAGGTTAAGAATCTCCAGGCGACTGCACACCTTTGCAGTCGAAGAAAGAAACTCAACTCTAAACTTGTCTCAGAACTCCTCCAATGAGATCGATGACTCCTCACCATCCCCGAGTAATGAGAACCAACATTGCCTTGCTGATCCACGTAGCATCGTCACAACCAAGGAAACCCATTGATATTTAGGAGAACGAATCAAACTAAAGACGATCTCGACCTCCTCTAACCAGTATTCCATAACTCCATCTAAAATAGAGACCTCATAGTTCTGTAGACTCTGGTGCTGAAACACTCATAGTATCTTCCTACAATGGTGGTCATTGTCAACCTCAACCCTGCGATGATCTACTGACACAACATGCTGCACATTTACTAAGCAATCATGATGAGGACATCGACTTGGAGCCATACCTATAAAATAACAACTGTTAGAGTTCCTAAGAATGGAATAGGGAGAACACAACATTAATTAATTTATTTATTTCCTTCATTCATTTTTGGTTAACCTACCCAAAGGTCTACCAATTCAAACAGAGGAACAATGAAGAATGATGTCTGGTCCTTTCCTAGTTCTCTACCTTGAAACCAGTATCACCTTGTTTAGTAGCCACTATAAACTCAATGGTCCATACATCATATCATAGGGGGCCCTAAACTCCTATGTATCAGCTGGTCTCTAGTGTTTACCTCACTATCTAATCATGACTAACAATTTTTCCCTACCAACCCATGTAACCTCACCTGTTCCTAACTCCAAACTCCATCCTATCCCTCAACCTACCTCTAATACCACACTATCATGACGACCTCCCGAAAAAGGGTTCCCCTACCAGGCCGACAATGTTAGAAGGGAGAAAATGGCCCCCCGATTCCCACCACTAGTAGGCCCCAAGTTGGCGACTAGCTCTGAGGGTACAATAAAAACACAAATGGGAGTAATTACCATCTATGAGAACACATGCATAAAAGAGAGATAATATAGACACCAATAAATTCCAACTCAAACTGCAATATAATGAAAACCCAAGAACACATATTAAATTTCAAGTAAAAGTACTAAAAATAGAATGAAAAAACTACTAGTACCCAAAGGAATGTAAAAACAACTGCAACTACAAACCCGAACTGCTCCTACAACCCCAAGCTAATAGAAACCAGCTTGATCTTCAACATGATCCAAGTGACCTGAAAAACAGTTTATATATACATAGCATGATTATAACTATATACTTAGTAGGATCCTCCCCGAAGCCTCTCGTGCAAAGTAAATAAAGCGTTCTAATGCCCAATGAATATCAAGTGAAACTAACTAATCACCAAAACATGTATACTAAGTTCCCAACCTCACCATGACTACTCACACCAAGTAACACATACAAGAATATATCTTATAATAAATAATATCAAGGGTACCCTACTACTACTTCTCCACTGGTTTGCCGCTTTGCCCCAACGTCGCACGTCCTGGGAATCTCTCTCTAAAAAGGCTTTCCCACAGACACGTGGGAAAAGAAGAACATTATGAACCTCGTGCTCCACAAAGGCTTTCCCACATACACCTGGGAAATGTACCACACCATCCTTATAACCAAAACTAATGAGGTAGTATCGAGGATCCACCACAACTCGCATATCTTGTAACATACACCAAGTTTTATACCTCATGCAATTTCATCCCATACACCGAGTTAGGATCCTCAAGCCATCACAACCTATACACGTTACACATATAGAAGTCGGTAAGATACTATATCAAGAATACATGTGTGTGAATAAGAACAAGCCATTATAGCCTCTACACACATATATGTGGAAAACTAACAAATGTTCTTATCAGCACAACTATCTACTAAGAGAAGAGAGAGGGGCCAAAGGGAGTAGTTAGCCATTACTCCTCCCAGCAGAATGGTGGGGAAAACACCCCCAGGGCTCAGAATCCTTAGTGGGTCGGTTTCCCTTTCTGACAGGGTGGATTAGCATATAGAAACACAAAAAGTAAATGATATATTATATCTCACAACCACAATATGGGCATTACGTAGTTTTTGACACAACTGCATCTAACATCTCTCAGACTCCGGGCAGCTACTTCTAAGACTAGGTATCCTATAAGCACACAACCATTTAATGAGTTTTATTAGATTATAACATTCCCTTCATATTATTTCCAGTGTACGTTAATTAATTATTTAAATAGTAATTAACCATGAATAATTCCACATTAAATTTCATTAGCATCAAACCCAAATTCAATTGTTCCTTCAAAAATTACAACCTCATCATTATGATCCATCAAAATCCAACCACATGGGTTAACACCATTGATTTAAATATTCATTACAAAATTACATTTCCATATTCTCAGGAATTCTAGAAAAGCATTCTATGATACTAAACACAAGGGGCTCAACACGGTGAGTAGATGTATTTCCTGCCGAGTCATTGCTACCTATAGAAAGGTTGTAGACCCATTCCCCCTGAGAAGCTAAACACCGAAAGAACATGGCATACCCCACGTGTCATCACCTCTTTCGGGAGAATGGTATGCAAGACCAGCTACCTTGAGCAGTGGGGAAAGTAATGAAGATCAACAATGAATGAACTAGAAAGAAACCAACAATAACATCAATCCCATTCCATCAACCTCGGTGTCCTCTCGGACACCCACATGCATAAACTGATGCATCTCGCCACTCTAGGAATCATCCGTTACTACAATCAAAAGCCATCATGCCCCCACATAACACAACAACCATACATGATCACATCACAACAAAAAATGCATGAAAAAACATCAAATTTAGCTTGTCTCTTGGCCCTTTGACAATCAATTGGGTAACTCAAAACCCTTTATGGAATTATCATACAATCAGTTATTTAATCCATCTTGGGTTAACCGATTTATTATTTTTTGGTCCCATATTCTGTAAACCTGACCAGTAAGTCATCATAAATAAATAAACATTCCTACTGCACTAATTTTACTAACATAAAATATCAATAAGAACCAAATTCTTTTACATGACTCTTTATATTTATCCAAAAATTATCAATTAATCCCCATTTACGTTCATTACCAATTTACATTCTTTACCAATTTTTATCAAGAATGAACAGCTAATCAAATCCATCATAGATATCAAACTATCTAAAAAAACATGAGGCATAAAAACATACAATCAATAAAAATTTATTTATCCGATTAAAATACATTTTATGTCAATTACATTATCATCCAGTTGGATTAAACATGCTAACAATACAGTTGCACGTAAAATAAAAGAGATGCAACAAATCCCATACCTCAAAGAGTTATTGATGTTCTTTATCCTCACAACTTGTCAACATCCTCCTCTGTCGACAACTGCATCCACCCAAGGATGCCACAGAACGACCGCACCAGCAAAACCCCCTGAAAAGAACCCCATTAGAAGCATAGAGATTACATGCTTTAATATGGGAGGGATAAATAGGAGAAGATGATCTCAATGGAACAAATATAAAACATAACTTATATCGAGGATTAATCGATACATCTTGGTTGCATCCAAATAGAGTAGAACTGATCCGAGGAGTAAATTTTGATTGTGCAAATCCTACGGGAAGGATTGAAAGGTTCTAGCATTTCATAGCAGAGAACAAAGAGGTTGAAAATGGGAGGATGATATCTGGCCCCTTTTGATGATTTAATGAGGAGATGGTTTAAGATACGCGTAATTCCTCATTAAAATAGGATCGCATTAACCCACACGGTTTGACCGAGTAAAAACATCCTGATCCATAGGAAAAACTAATATAGGATTTATGGTCTTTGAATCATCCCTCTTAATTTCAGGGTTGCAATGTCACAGACGGTTCTCCATTCCAACACCGTATGAGGAAGATATGTTGGATGTAAGATACCGTGATAATAATAAAAATATTATTGGGTGTTTTGTGGACCCGAGCCAGAACCATAATTTAATATTCAACGTTAGACTTGAATCGAGTGTATTAATGATAAGATCATATTACCACTGAAGAGAAGTCAATGGGACGTCGGATGCGAGAGTTATGGCAGGTCAAAGATTTAATAATAATATTAAATCTATAGTGTTCAGAGCACTTTGGATACCTGATCCAAAAAACCAAAAAAATGTCACCCAATATTGGTCTTGAAATGTACGTCTCAAAATCTGGATTGCATTGCCGCATACAGTTCGTGAAACCGAGTTCGCACGAATATGTTATGGTCGAAAAATGTTTTATCATAAAAAATAGTAACTCAATTATTATATTATTATTTTTAATAGATTTATTTCAAATACCCAAATCCATGCACCACTCGCTCCCATATTTGGTGTGCATCACTCCCTTTTTCATTAATTAATTAATTTATCTTTTCTTTTATTACTTCCCAATTTAATTCTCACACTCTATCTACAATCACTTTCCAATCTTTCACCCACTCCACAAAAAGTGGCGCCTCCCCCTTTCCATTACTCCATTTCGATCACATCCCATAACTTTTCTCACTTCAATGTTATTATTAATAAAATTAATAACAATAACACCCATCATTAATGTTCTAATTTAATCATATTAAATTAGTTTCCATGATTATTCTCATATTAAATTAAATCCATTTCATTTAATTAGTCACACACTAAAATACACCATTACCATTATTATTTAATAGTAATAAATCCTCTTTCAATTTCATCAACGGGTCACGATTACGATTTTTAATAATAATTATTATTATTGATGCCCATTATTATCTTATAATTACTCCCTCTTTCCAATCACATGATATTAACAAATGGGTTTGGAACCCCTTTCATTATTCATTATCATTTTATTATTATTTTTATAATCTATAAAATGAATATTAATTTAATTATTTTAATATTCCTAAATACAAGTTGGATTCCCCAATATGGGGTTTCACCCCATGCATTTCATTCCTTTATAATTTATTACATGCACCTAATTTATTATAATTTTTTCTTTATAATTTATTCCATGCACCTCCCATCATATTCCCATTACAAAAAAAATTTATTATTATATTAACCACAAAGAAACCATGCACCTCCCCTCATTGAATTAAATAAATTAAATTTCATTTCATTTATTTCACAATGATTAAATTAATCAAAATTAATCTAATTATAACAAAATATTTTCACGCCACCCTTATCAATTATTTTTATCAAAAAAAAATTATTATTATAACACGAGTTGTGTTTGACCACATAAAAGTTTTAGGAAGTAATGGACCGGAGAGGTTCGGGCCATTACAACGCCATATCACCTAAAAAACACTAGAAATCAATAAAATAAGGCACCAATACAAACTTTAAGTGAAATGAAATTTAAAAAACAAATATAAGAAAGAAATTATATTATGGATATTTCAATCATTGTTTTATATAATGACACAAGTAAAAATTATAATAAAAATTAAAAAACATATATATTCCTTTTTTGTTTTGGTCCTCACCCTAAATCATGTTATTGTTGACCAAACCAAAACTTCTTGAGAAAAATAAAACACATGTATGAGAAGAAAATTATTATTTTTGTAATAATATTAGAAAATAAATTAGTAGAAAGGGTTAGATTTATTCTAAAATTTGAGTCATACTAGGAACATTGTGTATCAGATTGATCTATGGTTTATTCATACAAATCAAAACAAATATCATTCATATTAAATAATTTTTTCTATAAATATTAATTAAATATTTATAACATAACTCCCATTAGTTCATCCTAGTGGCTACTTCATGTGGTGGTGTGTGGGAGGTCTCAATTTCAAGCTTCCCTATACACATTATATATGTTTTTGTTTGTTTATTCCACATACTTGCACCAATGACATATAAATAATTATAAGATAAAAATAATTATGAAATTAAGTATAAAATGGATGATATAATAAGGATAACCAAATATAGGATCATTTTCTTGTTTTGGTGTTGTGATGTGATTTGTAAACTAAAATGGAACTTTTACATTGAAAGGGTTCACTTGGTGTCCTATCTGTCATACTGCGAATATATTATGTTTTAGTTAATTAATATTCATCTTAAATGACTTATGTATCATTTTCCAAGATCATCTAAATAATGTAAATGTTTTTCATGGTTTTGGGTACATCACTATTCTTTTTTACAAAAATGTCATTTTAAACATAAAACACCACATTGACTCATTATGACCACATCATGTTCTTATTTTATGAGATATAGATTGATATATGTCAAAATATAACTTATTATTATTTATTCCTCAACTATAAAGACAATCTGGTCACATTTTCTATATTTCTAGTGACTGACACTTTTTTAAATGAAATATAAATTTTAAACCTATAGAAATCAAATTGACTCATACAAGGAACATAATGTATCCAATTGATGTGAGTATAATTACTACATGTCAAAAATGATGTATTGGCCATTTTTATAATGTATAATTACAATCCAAATGTAATTTATCAATTTTGATTAGGTTAGTTCACATTTTTACTAAAATTGTTTTTAGTTCTAAACAAGAATACAGACATGTAGTCATACAAATGACACCATGTATCATAATTATGTGAGGATGATTATTCATCATCTAAAATTAATTATGAATCATTTTATTAAAGGATCAAAATATTCTCAATGCATTTTATCTATTTTGAGATTGACATTTGACTTTTTTACCAAAATGTGATTTTAAACTGGAAACACAGACTTTAAATCATACTATCCACATCACTTATCTATTTGATGTGAAACCAAATAAAATACATCAAAAATTATATATGTTTCCATTCCATAAATTATAATTAAAATATGAGTACTTTTTCTCTATATCCAGTAAGTAACACTTTTGAACCAAAATATCGATTTTTAAACTACAAACATACATATTGAGTCATAATAGGAACATAAGGTATTAGACTGAGGTGTTTCTAATTATTATATATTAAAAATAACTTATGGTTAGTTTTAATAACATTAAAAGCAGTTTTAATTTTTTCATAGTTTTGATCGTGGTCATGTGTACTTTTTACTAAAATATATATCAATTTTATATAATAATAAGCACTTAGAGTCATTATGGTCACATCGTTCATCAACATGAGGTGAATATAATTACAAAATTTCCTAAATGTATTATGGATTATTCTTATTAATTATCAAAACAATACAAATGTGTTTTCCCAGTTTTCATTACATCACATTTCTTTTTAACTAAAATGTAATTTTAATCTGGAAATACAAACATGGGATCATACTGATAACATCATGTATCCATTTGTTGTGATAATAATTACTACACATATGAAATTATTTACGAATATTTTTCCTAAAAGCTTTTAAAAAATTAATAACATTTTCTCAGTAATATGCGATTGTAGATTTTTTTAACTAAAATGTCAATTTTAAACTAATAACGGACCCATTGTGTCAAATTGAGCACATCGAGTATAATATTGAGGTGAATCTAATTCATACATAGAAAAATTATTTGTTGAACATTTCCATAAAGTATTAAATCAATAGAAATGTGTTTTATTTTTTATGAGCAGGTTAGTTGTCCTTTTAACAAAAAAAATTATGTCAATTTTAAATAAAAAGAAGCACCTGAAGTAATAATGGATACACTGTGTGTTAGACTAATGTTTCGGTAATTACTACACATATAAAATGACTTCTGTATTATTTTTCTAACTTATCAAAACATTTTGAAACCATTTTCTTGTTTTTAGTAGGTTACTAGAATTTTTTATTAAAAGATCATTTTAAATTAGAAATAAACAAGTTGACTCATAATAATTACATTGTGTATTGGTATTATGTGAGAATAATTCCTATAAGATAAAAATAACATAATATTTGTGTTTATAAATTATCAATTAGATCCATGTGTGTTTGCTCAGTTTTTAGGGAGTGGAACTTTTTGATCTAAAATATTGATTTTTAATTCATAATTGAAACATTGAGTCAAACCACAAACAAATTTTATTGGATTTTGGTTATGATTATTTCTACATACATGAAATATCTTGTGGATAATTTTCCAGACAAATCAAAAAAATACAAATTCATTTTCTTGATTTTAGGTTGGCCAATTTTCCATTTTTCTAAAATTGATGTCAATTTTAAAAAAATACAGACATTGAGTCATAAAAATCACACCATGAATCATATTGAGGTGAGTATGATTACTAAAAATATAATATGACTTATGGATTAGTGTTCTATAGTATCAAAATAATAAAAATGTGTTTTCATAGTTTTGAGTTTGTCACATGTATTTGTTTACTAAATCGTCATTTTAAACTATAATGAAATAGATTGACTCCTAATGATCACATCGTGTATAATTTTGATGTGATGATGATTCAATAACGTAAAAAATTATTTATTAGAATTATTTCATAAATTATCAAAAAAATATGAGAATGTTTTCTTTGTTTTCAATGAATGACACATTTTGTACTAAAATGATGCTTTTAAACTCATAACAGACACTGTGAGGCATACTGGGAACATCATGTATTAGATTGAGGTGAATATGATTACTACATGTCACAAATAACTTATATATTGTTATATTAGTATATAAATTATCTAAACATTTCTTCTCAGTTTTGAGTATGTCAATTTCCATTTTTGCTAAAAGTTTTGAAAATTTTAAATAAAATTAACCACTATGATTCATACTAATCACTCCATGATTCAAATATAGGTAAGAATTATTCCTATACATCCCAATGTCTTAATAAAACCATAACTTCTGATGTTAATATAATTTCTATTTTCTTTCATTTTTGAACTGCCAACATTGCATATTGAGTTGATGTTCATAGCTGAAAAACCGTTCACATTTTTGAAATATGGAAGAGTAAAGGATGATAGTGTCCAAATTATATCATGAAAAGTCACCAAAATGGGAACATGGCCATTCTATAATATTCTATATTTTATAAAATCAGAAAGGATTTTTGAATAAGAATATCAACCCAATATAATGTGTTGGCATTTTGAACAATCCAACCCAACGTGAACAATAGAAATCACATGTATAAGAAAATAATTATTATATGATTAATACTAAAAATAAATAAACTATAAAAAATTATTAATCACTATATTATTTATATAGAAACTGATATTAATATGAAAACATTAATATTACATCTATGATTGAGCAGTGGAGAGAACATCAAAGAAATTGATAAATTCCCACATTGTATGGGTGCAATGGTTTTGAGGGAGAAGGAGTCCATGGGTTTTTTGGTGGAGAAAGTAATTAAAGAATGAATTAACTACAAAAAATTAACAAAATAATCCACCTACATATAAAAAAAATAATGTGAGTAATAAAAAATATAAATGACTTTATCAAAAATATTTAACAATACATTAATTCTATGGAAAATGATTTTACATTGAAAAGATACATATTACCTCTATGAGTGAGTATATAAAGAATTGTTTCACTTCTAACAAAGGTTGTTACGGTAAATTTATGTAATGTGATAAATACAACACTTTAGGGTGAAAACATTTTGAGGGAGAAGAAGAATGTGTATTTTTTGGTGGAGAAAGGCATGAAATACGGATAGAACAACCCAAATAAAACAAAAGAATCCTCCTATATAATAAAACCATTCTAATTTGAGCCATAATAAAAAGAAATAAATTAAACCTAAATATGAAAAAATATATTAATTCATTGAAAAGTAATTTTACTATGTAAATATAATGATTACCTCTATGATTGAAAAAATTAATTGTCATCTCTCTTCCAATAAAGGAGGTGGAGGGAACTTGAAGGAAAGCAATAAGAAAAAATCATCAGTGGTTAAACGATTTTGAGTTACAAGAAGTATGTGGTTGTTTAGGTGCATAAATGAATGAAATAAAGATAATAATATTCAAAAATAAATGAACTCTTAAATGTATAATGAAATTTAAATCATTTTTTGTTTTTATAATTTTTTTGTAAAATAGAGAATGTATATTGTAACATTACCATTAAATCATCATAAAGGGTTTCCTTCATTATAGTTTTCTCTTATGAGATATTGGAAACATCATCATGTGAAGAAGTCATTGCCTGCATGATTAGTCAAACATTTAATTTATATAATTTTAAGTAGTAGAGAACATATAATATTATGAGGAAAATGATAGTATATTTATACACTTTCAAAATCACATTGAACCAAATTTCTTTTTTAATGGTTTTAGTGATCTGGTTCTTCTATTGTGAATTCAAATCCTCAAATTTATTTCCTCTATAATGTACAATAAATTTCATATTTTGGGACTATAATGAAATGCTTATGATCTCCCAATGAAAGGGACATCCCCATTTAATTTTAACTTGACCTGAGAATTTTTTAGTATAATGATGGAAAATCAACCAAATCTTTTTTTCTGGATCTAAGACATAATATACATTCACAACATGTGATTCCATTATCAACGACTAATATTTTCCCCATCCACACTAAAATTAAGTTTTATGATGCCCATTTCATCAAATTTTACTACACTCATATTTTCGACTTATTTTCAATATAGAATTGACACTTGATCTATTATATAATACCAATAATATATATGTTTTATAATGAAAAAATATGACATATTTAAATAAATTGGATTTCTACCCTTAGAACTAGATATTTTCATCACTTCTTTCACAAGTTTAACACCACTATTTTATATCGTACATGAGTCATTGTGGTATTTTGTATACAACATATAACTCTTGATTATAAAACATGTTCATGATATAACATTTTCATTTGGTCCCTTGTCTAGCCGTTGTTGTTGTTCAAAAATTTAATTAACAATTTCAAATAACTCCTTATAAATTTTATATCAGAACCATAATATAAACTATTGTTTATGTGTTTTTGATATGGATACATCAGCTCAATATGGGTTCAAATCTATAAGAATTTATGTGTTTTATTCAGTGTTGGCATCAAAATATTCACAATTAGGAAAATGTAATGGTGGACATTCTCCCACTCTATGAAGGTAATTTTAACAACATTTATTCTGAAAAGGCCTTCACCCATAACTCTTCTGATGTGACAAGACATTTGGAGACTGATGACTTCAAAATTTTATGGTCAATCAGTACAGAATTATACATATTCTTCAACAATATATCATTCTTCAATACAACCTTTTGGCCGACTTGGATTATTGAAATACCATTCAAAATTTGAATTTACCATTCAATGAGGTACATTCACCTGTATTGGATAAAACCATATATTTGAACCTCTCAAACCAAGTAATCCATCCATTGGAACATTATACCATAGAATGATGGTGGGGAGAACAACTCTAGTTCATGTAATATGACTAAAACTACATTATTCATCATTAAAAACATCATCGGGTTTGTAACATTGTAGTATATGGACTTGAAAAAGAATTGTAGTCTTGTTTATATATTTAGTAGAATTATTTTTTAGAATTCAATGGAAATAAATAAACATAAAATATAGCATCAAAACATGTAATTCATTTGATTTTAGTCCATGAAACTTCAAATTATTCATCAACATGACATTCTTCACATTTTATGAATACCACTCTGAAAAATTGATATTATTAAGAAATATAAAAAAGGGAAAATTATTTTATGTGGATATATCTTAAGATGATGGTGGAAGAAGAGTCCTCACTTTAGCCTTCACAAGTACTGAATCATTACTTATCCCTATGTCAGTTGTCCTAACCTATCCTTCATTCCATGTTTAATTTTTCCATGAATATTTAATAACATGAAATTAAAACAACCAATTTCATTTATATCTATATGAATGACATCATGAAAATGTATGAAATAAAAATAATTCCAATACAACAATTCCGTAAATGTTGATATCTTCTTCAAACATGATTTTGTACGGTTTTTGATTTATCTTTCTCAAATAGTGTCAATATATTTTAATTATCTAATACATAATCACATGTTATTAGAGATAAGGTTTTACCTTGTTAGACATTTCCATCGAATACTTTTATCCATGATTGGTATTTAGGTCACTATGAAAAAATTTCCTATGGCATAAAAACATAGCCTTAAAGGAATCTTTCCACAAAACGGAGTCTGTGAATTTTTTAAAAATGGACACCCCAACATTCCATTAAAACTATATCCTGATAAATTTACATAAGTGGGGACATCATTCATTAACTCATACAACATAGAACTCAATGTGAGTTCTTATCTTCTATAAGCACCAAACATTATAACACCTCTATCCTGTATTGATTTTGGTTCATTTATTAATTGATTAAGATAGTTATGAATATCATTATCAAGTTCCTTTGGTCTAGATATATGAAGAAAAAAATAATGAATTTTCACTTCATATATAACCATAGTGGAAAGTTATAATTTACCAACATTATTTTCCATGTACTACGAGTACTACTCTTTACAAAAAAGTATTTATTCCATCTGTGGATAATGTAGGATTAATGATTCTTACATCATTTATATATTTAGGATACTTGTAATTAATTTTATTCCACTATGTACAATCTACCAGATGTTGTAGGATTGCATATTTATTTTTTGTATCTCCATTCTATGTCAAATTTCTCATTATTTCCTAACATGCAAATAGTATTCTAAATCATTTAATGATTGGAATTAACCATACATATTTTTATGGTCCTGATTGATTTTTATTTAATCAACCCATTCCATATTTCTGGAATTTTAGGAATGACTCACGTTCTTGGGGAAATAATATGAAATCTTTTAGAAAATCTGTATTTATTAGAGACCACTCCCATTGAATGTGAAGTTAGTTTAGAGTTGTATGTTCAATATTGTAGTTCATTTTCTTCTTTTTTCATATAATTTATGAGACCAAGTAGTTCGGTAAATAGAGTGTCACTCCATCCTCTTCCATCATTCAGGTTATATAAATTAAATATAGCTGAAAATGTTGTGTATTTAGTACAAACCTCTATACAATGGTATTTTAGAATAGTTATTTACCATCTCAAACTTCTTTGTACAATCATGAAGGTAATATTCCTTTTCGATTTCTATTTCATCAATTCGATATCCATCATCATTTACATAGGTATTCATATAAAATGATCCATATACATCAATATCCGCCCAATTGGTATGCACGTTCATTTTTCCCCATGTTCATTCCAAAATTTATAGTTATGATCAATTCCATGAAAAATAAAATGTTATTAAAACTCATCTAGTAAATTTTTTCTTGAATAAAATCAATTTAATAAAGGAAAAAGGATTTGATAAGGGTCATATGATAGATTTTTTACAATCCTGAAGATCTATATAACTCCAACTTCGTACTCTTTGTCAAAAGATTAAAGTTCATCCTTTTTCATTTCATATTCATCATATTGGGTTCAGAAAATATTTTTCTGTATAATAAATAAATAAATACACATAATATATTAATTATAAATATTGATAGTTATATATAATTCTAATAAAGAAAACCAATAATTTTATTATTTAAAATATATTCAGTATGCTTTGAAGAAAATGGGTAATTGAATTTAAAAAAAAATTACTCCACTATGATAGGTGTAATACTATAAATTCCGTCAATGTTGAATATTATAGACAACATTAATCTTCAGAAACTCATCTCATGTACATTTCTCACTGCATCGTGTTGTTTGACACACATCCTCCATATCACGTGTGAATGAACCTATGTTGATTTAAATACTCTATGTAGTAGTCATCCATGGGATGAATAATGCTCAGAGTAGTACAAGGAACATAAAATAGAGGGGGATGAGTCTCATAAAACATATTTCAATAATAAATGTTTAGGAGATGTTGTTGATGAGGTTGATAGTTGAACTATAGCGTGTTCTCAACAAGGGATAATTATTTCTATAATGGGTTCTATGGTGATTTTCAGAACATAGTATAATATTTAATCCATAATGAAATTAATAATATTAATTATGTAAGATTTAGAGGTTTTATGTTTAATGGGAGTTGTCCCACTCTTAAAGAAATAGTTTCAAAGGGAGATAAATATTCATAAGTAAAATTGGATGTTGAATTTCAACCATTGAATGATCTCTATTGAAATATATCTGTATAATATTTTTGAAAAATATATTTGTATAATATACTTGTGTAATATATAATTTTATAATACATATTTGTGTATTTTATAATATATATATATATATATATATTTATGATATATAAATCTTTATTTTTATAATATATATTTTAATTTTTCACAACAGGATTTTCACAATTGGTGAGGGATTTTCATTTTAATCCACGAGTCCCTTGTTCGAATCTGAGGGGAGGAATATATCTTGGTCACTATAGTAGGTAATATTTGGTAGTGTAACATCTAGTACTTTTCAAATTCGGGCAACCAGTTTGGGCCTGGTGTCAATAAGGCCTTCAGGCCAACCAAGGACATCAGTTAACCTTATGGACTTCAGGACACCTCAAGGAATTCAGGCCTCCTCAAGTCCTTTATGTCACCTCATTCAGATCATGAGGTGCAGATGAAACTAGAAAAACCTATTAAACTAGATTGAGATGAGGACTCAGAGAAGGTGGTTTCACCAGAAAAAAGATATCTGGATTTTAATGAATGAGAGGGTATGACATTAGATATCAGGACCAAGCATGTGCACCACTACACAAGTATCTCTAGCCGTACAACAAATGAAATGGTGGGATGCTAACATCAAGAACTAGACACAATGAAGGGGATTTTCAATGTAGTCATGTCTGTGATGAATTACTCTAAGAGAGTTTGGTCTTTTATTCCCCTAAGCCTACGAGCTTTATAAGGATTCCCCAACAACACTTGAAACATGTATTATCAAAAATAAAATTTAAAGAAGGCCTTTGGGCCATTCTGACTCAGGCTATTTTATACATTTTTTAATATATTATATATTTGTGTTTTTATTATATATATATTTGTATAAAATATTAATATAAAATATTCAAATAATACATAAATATATAATATATAATATATAGTTATTTACATATGAATAAAATAAATATATATATAACAATTTTTTTTAATTTTATACATATCGGATTTTGTAATATTTTTTCATACAACGTTTATATAATATTTATATTTAGAATATAATTTTATAAAATATTTATATAGTATTTTCAAAAAATATATTGGTTTAATACATTGGTATAATATATTTGTATTTTAATATATGTATTTTTATTTGTAAAATATTTATATTTTCATAAATTATTTGAATAATATATATCTATAATATATATGTATATATATATATATATATTTTCAAATATACGTATTTGTGTATATATATATTTAAAATATATAATATATAATAATATATATAAATATATACTATATATATATATTCTTTAACATATACACATAAATATAAATATATTTAACATGATTATATGTGTAGTGTGTTTAATCTATTTAGTAAAAAATTATAAATATATATTTACATATAAACACAACAACACAAACACGCCCGCATATTGACATACATAAATATAAATGTCTTCATAAATATGTGTGTGGGTCTCTGTGTATGTATGTATAATTATATTAAAAAATTTCCATTATATATATATATATATCATTATATTGATATGTGCCAGGTGAGGTGGGTATGGAAATTACATTCATTCCATAGACCATATTTTTTATTATAATAGGAATATAATTTCTTATATGGTGTTGTATATGTGTAGAAGGGTGGCATGGTCACCTGTGCTAGAAAGAGAAAGCACATGAGGGGGAGGTAGTCACGTGCAGAAGGAGGGAACAATGAAAATGATATTTCTTCGATTTCTAAATTATGAAACAATTTTAGGGGTTTGTGATCTCACGAAGCTGGAGTCAGTGGCCTTAGGGTGGGCGATTTGAATATAATCGACAAGTGGTGATGAAGGGAGAGTGCAAGGAAGGATTGTCGTATCTCCTTTCAACCAAACATCCCCAATAAAATTGTTGACCATTATGAGATGTTGATCATAATGAAACTATGATAGAACAAAAACACAAATAGATATCGTCAAATTATATATTAACAAGTGAAGAGGAGGAGGAGAAAATAATATACCTTCAATTAATGCTCTGAATCATCTGGAAGAAAGTAGAGATATCAAAAACAATGAAAACGATCGATCCATGGATTCATTTGACACTTGACTTGTTATAGCCATGGATTTGATCTTTTAAATTGTTAGATCCTTCATTATAGCATTGATTCGATCTTTAATTCATCAAGTAGGAGGGAAAATAAAGGGTGGATTCTAGGGAATGTGTATGATACCGAGATGATTTCACGACTACTTAGGGTTATTTAAATTGATTGGGATAGTTTTATGAGTTATTACAATAACGTGTTGATAAAGGATTTATAATTATAATTATAAATAATAAATTTTGTAGATATATTTATTTAATTAATATATATGAATATAAATATAGAAAATATATTCTTTATTTAAATATATTTATTTTAATCTTACATTTAATTAAATATATAATTATTTAATATTATATAATTACTTTTAAAAAATAATATTTATATCATAATAAGTTTATAAGTATCATAAATATAGTTATTATTTAAATAAATTTATTATCATTTTATAATTACTGACTATATATAATTTTTTATTTATGATCATATAAATACAGTTAAAAATTAATATTTATTTATTTATAATTATGATGATATAAATTTATAAATATAATAAATATACATTAATAAATATATTTATTCAAAAATATTTTTTAAAAAATATTCTTTTAAAATTAATAATGAATATTTAATCTTAATTTCATGCATGTTAAATATGAGTGAAATTTAAAAACTAAAAATGCTTACAATATAATATTCGTGAAAAAAATGTTTATGTATTATTAATTAAATATAAATTATTAATCAAATATGGATAAACGTTGAAATAATGATGAATACAGACTGGAAACATTAAAACATTTTAAATAAATATAAATTAAATAAATAATATAAATTGATCAAATTTCCAAAAAATCAAAAAATAAAACATAAGACATATTAAAAAGGAATTATTACAAAATTGTAATAAAAGAAAAAATAAATAAATAAAATTCACCATGATTAAAGACATTATATATTAAATTCATCATGTTATATGGAAATTCTAAAATTAATACTAAAATTTAATTAAATTACAAAAATATTACTCGAATGTGTTTCTTTATAAGATATCAATAACTACAAAATTTTTTGTTTGTGTACTATATATATGAATATGTATAAATTACAAATAATTGAAATCAATATAACATATATTTGATCTATGTTAACTTAAAAAGATCAAATGACATTCAATTATGTCAATTACTCAATGTAATTAGTCAATTATGGGTGCTGAAAATTAAATCACTGATAAAGGGTACCCATTATCACTACTAAAAATAAATAGATGGTAAAGGGTAATATTATTAGAACAAAAAATCTTAAAGCACTAATAAAGTGAACCTTTATCATCGGTGTTAAAGGCATGTTTGTTAGTAGTGTAATGGACAAGGAAATTTTTTTAATTTAATGTATGAAAACTCCTCTCATTCATTACATATAATGTAACAATACAATAAAAGATTCTTTAAATCAGTTGGACTATCTAAATATTAACATATTGAATATTCAGAAGTTTATTTTATCAAAGGTAGTACCATGCATGAAATCAATTTTAATCCATGTATCTCGATATCCCATTCACATGATATATCCATGGATCATATATAGGCTATGGAATTATAGAAATCCTCTAAAAATTTCCCACATGCACTAAATCCTATTATTCATTGTGACATTTCACGTTATAATGTATCATATACAATTAATCAAGAAATCATATGAAAAAACTGTTGTTCTACATCATCCAAAACACTTTTGGAAATCTATCATTTACACCACACTGTTTTAAAAGATAGGAAATACCTTGTGAAAACCCATCCAAAATACTTTTGTATTAACCTTAAAACATGTTAAGAGTTTCTCTAGGAGTAAAAATAAATCCCCATTTAGTCAACCACAATGTTTAACCCTATGGGTCTTTATAGTGTCGACAATAAATATGAATCCCCAAATCCATATATGTTAGAAAATATAGAAATATATTAATGTCAATGTTACACAATCAATAAAGGGATATAGTGGAATCACCATCCAACTAAAGTATGTATATACTTTTTTCCACCATTCCACATCATATGAAAATGGTCAATCTCATATTTTCCATTTTTTCAAGAAATACATTGACCAAAAGACACAAATCATGTCAACACCGTAGAGAAAAATCATCTGTTCTATATTCATAGAGTATATTCATATCTGATGTAAATATAACCCCGATACTATTTATCCTTATATATAATCTCATCACATGTCACATATCAATATAGATATAAATTATTCATGTGTTGATATAGAAAACCACATTCAATCGCAATTGAGTTTCCCAATTTCACAATCATCATACGATGGAATAAATCCTAATTTGGATAAGATCCAACTGATGACATGATCCACCACATAACCAACCACCCATGTATTACTTAATTCAATATATACACTTTCATAAGTAACATATCCAGGTATGACGGTTCTCATTCTATGTATCAGTATAATCTCACGTTGTGAGGACTAAAATATTATCCATGCACCCCTAGTATGCCCATGTCGTCTATGTGACACTCCATGTGGTATTCTTAGTTCCCCATCAAGTGTACACAACAAAAATTATTCTTTTTCTCATGCCTCATGAGTATCTGTTGTATCACTATTAAAAAATCCTACTCATGTTAACCTCAACATTCATCATATCTTGTAATACTCCATGATAAAGATTTGTTGGGGATAAACCTAAAGTTATACATTCATAGTTTTATCATTATTTCACTTTAGGAGATATATATATATATATATATGGTGATGTAATGACAAAATGGAGGTTTCCTAAAATAAGATACATTTTAGATTTATTAATATCATTAAATATATATATAAAACCTAACATAATCACATATTTAACCTATCATTTATGTAAACAATACAGATAATCCTTATGTCTGCTACAATTTATGGGTTTTGATAACGCTTTATATCTTACGTAATAATTGTCATATCTCTCTGTAACTATCTAATAAAACCCTCCCAAAAAACAAACCAGAGAGAAACATCAATTCAGTATTCATGTTGTAAAAAGGATAAAATTTTGGAATCATATTACTAACAATTTTACTTCTTGACCATATTGAAACCTATTGACATCACAAAATCAAATGTTACGATGAAACATTTTGTTGTCTACTTATATATCATTCTATTATTATAATTATAATATTTAGAACCCTATTATATCATAATTTCCCCTTCAAATAATGAATCTTCTTACAAAATTATTGACTAATACATCCTAACTCACCTATGTTGTTGAATACGTTATCTTTAGATTGGTGTAATTGTTTTATTTATTAACGTTGAATATTTTAAAAAAACACACTCTTATTATCATGTTTTTACATTGTATTCTCTTCACAATATCTTTCTATGATACACAAAACCATTTTTTCTTAATAAGTAACATTAATCTTCTTTTAAATAGAATATTTAACAAATAAACTATTCTTTTCATATCATATATGGTATTCTATGTTTTTGTAACCTTTTCACTTGAATGGAATAATTTATTAAAATATACCACTAAATGGATGTGGGACACCATTCCCCTTTATTTTAAAATATAATTGGTTAATCATTTAATCCATAATAAAAAACATTTATCCATATTATCTTTACAAAATATGTTTTAGAAATTAAGGACTCGTAATCAAACATAATTCATACCCTAAAACACTACCCCTTCTATCCCTAAAATGAGAAAAGTGAGATGTTGGATTTCTAAGACTCCCCAATAGTAGGCCATGGGTTGAAAACTAGCATATAGAATATAATATATTTACAAATGGGAGACACTGCCCTCTATGAAAACATGTAGTAGAGAAAAGAAATATAGATACACTTTTAAATACTTGTTGAAAAATATATAATAAATTCAAAGTGCATACATGCAATGTTATATAGTACTAAAACAACTAAAAATCCAAAAGTTCAAAAAAGGTAAATAAAATAGAAACCATGAGTCCCAAAAATCTCGTACAAAATGAAGAGCTATTAATATCAAATAAAATCAGCAACCATATCTTGTGGACATAAAAATAGTTTATATGTAATTAGGTTGAGAAAAATATTACACTTAGTATGATCCTCCCTAAATTATCTCAATAAAAAGATAAAGAAAGCATGATAATGAAAAATGAACAATAGTAATACTAACTTGTCACCTAAATAGGTATACTATGTTCCTATTATCAACACAGATAAAAACCACAAATTATATCACAATAAAGACTATATTATATAGTAATGAAACATCATGGGAATCAACCTCCCTCGTCCCCATTGTTTTTTAACTCTTCCCCGACATCGCACATCTTATACCATCTCTCTATAAAATAAGCCACCTCATAAAAACTTGTGATAAGTATCACAACATGAATCGCAAGTATCACCTCATCACATCATACCATATCACAAAATCATATAGTAACTTGAATTTTTTTAGATCCACCATAGCCCATATGATGTTTATCACACATCATGTATTTTATCTCAAGCTATCACAACCCATACATCGATTAAGGTACCTCAACTCATCAAAACATGTACACATCATGCATAAAATTATCATTTGGATACCATATATGGGTTACATATGTCTGTATAAACACAATCCATCACATCAAACTACACACATATATGGAAACATTATTCATTGTGCATACCAACACATATAACATCGAAAATAAGTGAGTGGGGCCAGAGGGTGTTGTAATCCATCTATTGTCCTACTAGGATATTGGGGAAAACAACCTCCTAGAGTACACTTGGTGTCAGTCTCCCTAACCTACATGGGTGGGATAGCATATTAAATCACAAAATATATAGGATATAATATATTTCAAAACCACACTTTGGGTATAACCTAGTATTAATCTCAAATATAGCTATCGTTTCTTGGACAGTCAGCTGCCAATTCAACATACTGATTCCACATTTTCTCAAGGTCAACATCTTTATAACATTATCATTCCATCATTACTGACCCCATTGGTCATGGATTTATTAAAAATTATTAAAATCATTCCATAATTTAAGATAATCCTATAAAACTATAAAATCATACCACCAAGATGAAACATGAAACCAAACATATCCACCAACCTCAAGAAGTGGCGAACGAAATGTAGATTAAATAAGAAACCCAACCATCCTCCATTAAATATATTCATTTCAAGAATGCTTCCAAATTTATCACATTAACAAGAAAGACCCCAGTCAACCCATTATATAATCTCTACTTCCATCCTCGACACCCATATGCATTTTTCGATGCATCTCTATATCATAGGTGTCACCTACTACTATATCATATGGGCCACCCTACCTTATGTCAATTCAGTCATCCCAGGATCATATCAAATCATCCACCCCATGATGAACCATCTCAGGCTCGCATCCCATGGAAATATAACATCCAGATCATATCCCAAGGAAATACGAAAATGTTCCTAGTTAACATTGTAATATTGGCCCTAACACAAGGCATCCAACCTTTACATAGAAATGATATCTCAGAACCCCTAAAACAAGACAGTAATGATTCTTAAGAAGATGGGAATCTTATGACCTTTAAATTATATTTATCAAAATATAAGTTTTTATTACCACTTGAATTAACATATTCATTATTCATAGGTTCTAACTAGGGTAACCCTAAGGAATCAATCTATATAAGATACTAAATTAATTAATCAATTCGTTTTAACATGACACTAAGCTTACATTCTTATTTATTATAACAGTATACATACAATTTGATAACATGAATTTTATTCATGAAATAAAAAATAAATAACTTTATTCACATTATTTATAAAAGTACATCAACACATGTAATTTCATTTTAAACAAATCATGCATACTACCTGATTTTTTATCATAATCAAATTACAATGAGCACCATATTCATTAAATATTCCTCTTAATTATCTTGTGAATTAATTATCAAATAATTTATACATTATTTTCTTTAACATTTTCCATCAATAAAAACATTTTAATATGATCATAAAATCAGTCTACACAAGCATATAATAGATCACACCATCTAGAAGAAAATGCAGAAAACCGTTATCACAGTATAAAATAATGACATGCGATCACAATATAGTTCATTATTAATCTGTATGAATATTAATTTTTTTACTTAAATTTACATCCAAGTGGATACAACATATACATTATAGTTTATCATGTAAATTATTAGGATAATAAATGAATCCCCTGCATAGAAGTTGAATCATTCCATGACTTGCTGCACTAAAAACATGGGGCATGCACAAGATAGAATCACCACTAGAGGAAACATGATCCAAAGAAAACATGTTTCCATGACTCCAAGGAAAGGATAAAGATCCTATAATATTATGTGGATCAAAACATGAAACAATGGATTGAATGAACGCAGTTTTGAGGTTGATAGATATGGGATGATTATAAATTTAGTTGCTAAATTTTTTATTCAATAAATTGTGGATCTCATTAATATACATTCATAAGGATTCATTTATAGAACTAAAAAACATAAAAATTCAAGGATATAATTATCCTTGATGAATCAACATTTTAAGGCTATTTATTCATGTATTCAAAATACATTCATGGTTTTTTTTATTTAAATAGAATAAAAATCAACATGGATGATTCCACATATCCGAAATCACCATATATCTGATCTACTTATCCAATCTCTCATATAGATGATCATTAACATAACCAATATACATTGAATATCTCTAATATAAAAAATTAATCTTGTTATCAATTTCTCATGTTGTCAGTCCACATAGCCAATCTAGCAATGTAGCTTATTCATGTAGATGATCAATATCTATAGATGATTCACATCACTAATCCATCCACAAAGACATTAGTGATTCACACAACATATCACTCACGTAGCTGATCGATCACATAGATGATCCATCAATATAGTTGATTCACATAGTTGATCCCCCACCTAGTAGATCCATATATGCTTCTGATTCACCTATCTTATCGCTCAAATAGGTGATCTCACATATCAAATCAATAAATCCAATAGTTCCATGTCGTCGATGGATCCACATATATGATATATCTATAAGTCCCCAACCATAAACCTTACTTAATATTGAATTAAATGAATAATTCACATTGAGTATCTTTTCAGGTTTAGAGTTTTAGAGAATTAGGACATAACTATTACATATCAAAAGATTACAAAGTAGACACTTCTACTAAATTTCCATAATCAAAAAAAATCTTAAAAAGAAACATGTCTAGTTCCATGTTTTATATAACATGGAATTCACATGATCCCATACTTGACCTTATTCCACTTTATGTCCAGTGAAAAACATTTCGAAAAACTTGGGGTGAGAATAAAAAGCTTAGTAAGGGATACACAAAGAATGAAAACTGTTACTTTTTCAAACATCAAGTAAAACATGTATACTCTATCAAAGTAACACCTTCACCTTCAGGAACAAGTAAAAACTCTTCACTGAATAAATTATCATTACTTACCTTTTTGTAACCAAAGGGTTACCACAAAATCCATATAAAGAACACATAGCATATATAAAGGTTACATGGGACATAAACATACTTAAGTGGAAGAACCATACGGTCGACTTCCACACATATCACTTAATGGAATAGCCATACGACTAATTTCCATACATACATAATGGAATAGCCATACGACCGAATTCCATACCCAATGCATTGGAGGTTATAATGTAACAACCCGTCTTGGTATTCACGGCACCACCCGTCATATGGTTTATCACGTAACCACCCGTGAAATGTCCATGTACCAATATAAAATCCTAAAACATAAAACCAATATAAAGGAATGATAAAATTTCCACATTTCAATCACAATATATCATAATAGAATCCATTATCAAAACCATTTTCCATACCAAAATACATAAAAGATTTTATAGTATTTATATTATTTTAAAAACATTACGTCTTGTTGAGGAATCCAAAGACCAAATAATACTCGCGGTGGCAGAAAAGGTCATTGTCACCAAGTACGTTAAAAAAACATTCATTTTTATCATTTAGTAAAGAGATTCATAGAAAAATATTCCTTTTGTATAAAGGTAAAAGTCAAAGGGTTTATACACCGTTTAAAAGAATGTTCAGTATAAAACGAAATATGCCTCAATGAAAGGAGATTGAGACGAAGTCCCTTACAAAGATAGTATCCTTGGTTTAAGTATAAATCAATTACATAATTATGCATGACCAAAGAATACACCAAATATATGTGGATATTAAGGGTAAAATAATCAAAGGTCATTCACACATATTCAAAGGATGACACATTCAATAACCACATGTTGAACCCAATGAAATCGAAATTGGGTTAAGAAGTTCCATTGACAGCCTAACGCCGTCACATCAAAATGAGTTGATGAGAGATAAAAAAGGGTATCTCATCACATGGACATAAAATTTACATCAATACGGATATATGAGAACATATCCCAACATAACAATATGTAAATTAAAAGAACCAACAAAAGAAGTCTTTTAAAAAGAGGAGGATGAAAGGTTCCCTTACCGACATGGGTATATTCCGAAGCATACACCTCGTGAAAGAAGGACAATACAACATTGATGTAAATACTAATAAAAGAAAGTATATTACACAATGAGTAAAATAATGGTCAGTACATACACCACTCAATGGAAATTGTGGAAAATGTAGCATAAATATCACGGGAATAAAAGTGAGATGAAAAATCCCTTACGAAAACTCGGCAGCCTAACGACGCCACTCGAAACATCCAAAATGGATTGATGAGAGAGAATAGGGTCTCTCATGACATGAACCTAAAAATTACAGTAAGAATAATATAAAATAACATCCCAATAACAAGAAATATGAGCTTTAAAAGGAATGACATAAAAGAGTGTACTTATAAAAAAAGAGAGGAGTAGGATCCCTTACCTCAGGTCCGACATGACTCGATCATTCATTAATGTACTGAATAATAAACTTGAGTTAATTTATACTTTATTATGAACCTTATTAAAGTTAATTATTCCATTTATATCACTTATTTCAATGTTATAAACATTATGTAATCATTTAAGTTAATAATGTTTGTTTTTTCAATTTTTGGTTCTTTAGTCGAAAATGGACTTCTTACAATTACATGTTGTTTTTGTGGTCAAAGGATCATTATATACAGAATGATATTCATGATTTTGATATCACATATATCATATATATCCAGAATATACATGTATTTATAATATTACATAATCATTTAGTGGTAAGAAATGAAATGCACCGTTCATGGAGACGGTAAGCCGTACGTACACATGAACGCTACACTCATTTCTATCTCATACTTTAATGGAAAGAAACAATAATGATATATAGCTATATTATAATTCCAGTATAACATCATATATAATAACTTTAAATCCATCCTTTATACATCCCACGAATGGAATTAACGAATCAAATCACGTTGAGGGGGCAATAGTCCGCACTTCCTAAAATGAAATTATCATGTTTACCCACAATGGAAACCATAAAGGTATGAAACAAATAAAAATACAGAAGATTAAGTAAAACATAAAAATATTATATATCATATATAAATATAGTTTCATCTAAATGGCCACCTTTGAAGGTGTTATATGAGTGTTGAACAATCGTTGTTTCGGGAGGCAGAATTTCGCCATCCACGGAAACCGTATGTTCTTTAACCATTTGATGTAGTTGTGTGAGAGTGTAGCTCGAATAAATCATATAACAACATCCTAGTATATTTAATATACTGGTGTTGTTACAATAGAAGTAAATAAAAAGAGTTTAGGGGGTTGGAGAAGCAAAATAAAACAAATGAACATTAGAGAATGAATTACCTTTAAAAGTGTAACTCCTTTTGATTTGAGCCTAAAGGCTTCCTTTGAAAGGATTATACCCAATGGGAATCCTCTAGAATGAGGAGAGGGATGTGGAGAGATTAAATGGGCAGGATATGGCCGAGCCAAAGGCTTGAGGAGTGTGTGAAATGAGGTAGAGGTGTGGGCCTTTTATAAGAGGAGAGGAGGGGCACTTTTGGAAATCATGAAACTATTATTTTATTTTCAAAAGTGTTTCGAATTTCTAAGGACCCACATTGATATATTTCGAAGATAAGATGATAAGGATTCGAAATATTCTCATCCAATAGTTTTTGGACAAGTGTAGGTCTTAGATTTTATATTATCGTTTCATTTTATTTAAACTGTTCATTAATGAGGTCATCGTTGCATCATCAGGATGTCGTAATTAAATTAATTTATTTAATATCTAAAAATTATAAAAAAAACTACTATTATGTAGGAAATCATTTTAGATTTTTAATGAATATTTATAGTCAAAATTGGGACTTGTGTAACCCCACATGAAAAATGTTTTAGTAAAACAACTCATGTTTGTGTAAATTTAATTTTAACATTAAATAAATATATATTAATGACATTTTCCATCCAAAGTGGCTCCATGGGGAACCCAAGTTGACCCATGGGTTTTCTTGGTCGTCCATGACTCATCCAATAGGGGTAGGACAAGTGTCATGGTGTTTTCATATTTTTTATAATTTCATTTTTACCTTAAATTACACTAATTACCTCTAATCGCGGTTAATGAAAAAAAAGTTACTATTCACCAAAAAATTATTTTCATCCCATTGAACCACATTTTACATACTAATTACAACCATGTATGTCGGATTTTCAAAATTCAATACACATTATTGGTAAACATTCATTTAACGGAAAAATCAGTTTGCTTGATTACCACTTAGTGGTTTAACTATTCATCAAAAATTGGTGTTTTTTAGAAAATTACCAAAAATTCAACCTAAGATATATTTGATATTCCAAATTCTAAAATGATGTATATTTTTTAAAATTAATAACATATAAGGCACATTAATGAATTTAATAATTAATTCCAGCTGTCAGATCAAATAGCGTGTTTTTATGAAACAATAAGTATCAAAAGATTGACACTGGTTTAAGTCTGATTTCAAAGTGAAATTAATTCCAACGACCACTATTGGATTTAACGGTAAAAATATATTCTAATTTTACATTAAAACCAATTCAAAAGATAATCTAATCATATAAATAAATTAGATTAAAAAGAGGTTTTGATTAAAATACAACATTTTACATTATTCATTTAAAAAAATGATCTTTATCGAAAAGATACCAAAAATTTACACAAAGTGAATTTTGATGTCCCAATTCTTAAGAAGAGTTTTATTTGGTCCAATTGAATTTATAAGTGTGAACAAAACTATATTTAATGAAGGTTCTCCATCAAAAGGCGATAAGTGACCCTTTAGTGAAAACCATGGCATATACGCCTAAAATTGAATTCTTTCCATATTTTTAGCCTTTATCTTTTATTGGATAAATGTAAAAACATTTAAAAGACTTATAATCATATTTTAGTTATTTCTATCAATTCCCACCAATACAATGGCTACATGTTAACTACCATATAAAATAATATTATTTTATTATTAGAGTGCAACGTAAGATTCCCAAGAAACTCGTTTTTGCGTGTTGGGTACGCCATCGAGCATATCGTCCCCTTTAAAGTCATATTAATATATTATTCACAAATATGTATAAATGTAAAAATGTCATATTCTTTATTTACCTGGGGTGTTACATCCTTCCCCCCTTTTAGGAATTGTGTCCTCTAAATTTTAAAATTAGGCTCAGAAACTTCATTGAAAATCCCACATCGAAACAAGAGTTAATAAAACAATCACTTTAAAAGAAAGAAAGAGGAGTACAGAGGTCACCCGAGTTAACCCATACTAGGATTCCATGTACAAAAACATGGAAATGGAAGAAAAAACAAAGGATCATGTTTTGAGGGAGAGTGATATTCAACATGTCTAAGAGAAAGTTAACCATAAAAAAATCACAAACTTGTGATGGGTTAAACGGTATTCGATTCCCCTGTAGGAAAAGTTAATAAACAACATTTTTGTTTTACTTTACTTTTTATTGGGGAATTTATTCATAAGAAAACATAATCACTTACCATGTGGACTTTCAACTTTTATTAGATTCCTTACACAAACTCATATTTTCCCCAAACGATGAGTATTTAGGAAGACTTGTTCGAATTAAGAGTACTATAATCAAATTCATGAGAATCACCTAATCCAAAAAAGAGAACTATACATTTACCATGTCTTTAGACTTTAACAAAAACTAAAACAAAAAAAGTTATTATGAGATCAGATAATACCCAAAAAGGATAATCCTTAAAAAAACAAATCTATTCTTAATCTCCAAAATTTATCAAACAATACCCAAAGTTCAACAAAGACCATTCAATATACTATTTGCCCATAAAATTCATCAAAGTAAACCAATCTAAAATGGAAAACCAAATATTTGAAGGATTTAGTCACATAGTCTTCCAAGGTACAAATTAACACTTATCTCCAAATAACATCAGTTACTCTTAATGTCTCATATTGAAAAGTAATTAACCTAATCAAATATCCTCCATGATAGGTTAATAATTTCCATAGATAACCCAAAATCAACTTACTATTAATTCATAAAATCATCTAACTAAAAAGAATCGGTAAAACTAACTAGGGACTTCACGTAGTACAGTGGTAGGTGATAAATACCAGTTGCACTTTTTTTGTGGGTTCGATTCCCACAGCTTTGTCCGATGCGACAGGTTGTCACACGGTCTACATGTTGTCCTTTTTATAAAACACCAAAAATAACCCAAACATGTTTTAACCTCAATAGTTTCCTTATACATTTAATTTTCATCCAAATTCCTTATGATCTCAACACATTAATTCTTGAAATCTTATTTCACCACCATAAGTTAAAATAAAACTATTCCCAAAATGAATAACATCATACCTTGATCATGGCGTCCACTCGGTTTCATCGTCATCTTGCTCACATAGGTAGAAGTCCCTTGCATTACAACAATGATTAAGAGATCCTTCAAAATCATTTGCTTCCTCCATCCAAATACACCTCGTGCAACATGGTTCATATGGGTGTTCACAAAAAAACAGTTTTGGAAAATAATCATGTATGACATATAATTCCAAAACTTCTGATAAAACATGATTTCTAAAAAATAGTCGGACCAAAATTGAGTTGAAACTTTCTATAATTGGTCCTTTTAAAATACCATAAGTATGCGATGTGAGACTATATTTTAAAAGAAAATATAAATAGGTTGCGCAAGGGTCTCCTTCCTCAGCACCATTTTTAAAATCATAATATGCTTCAAATTCTTGTGATAAGGTAAAATAATTGAAAATAACTTGATAATATTGACCTCTCTTGAAAACATTAGAATATTTTGAAAATAGTATTTTTCTAAAAACAACCCATGATCCACGATGATAATGATGTATAGCGGAGGTGTTTGATATCTCAAACAAATGCTTGCAAGTGAGTTTTATGCTAGAAAAAGATTCACAATCATCCGAAGATGACTTTGCAATAATTATTGCAAGCATGTCATCAGGAAGAGATAGGAATGTCATTTGAGATCCTACTCCTTCCATTCATAACCGACATTACTTGACCTGAAAAAAAAAGTTTTAAAACAAGGATTTAACTGAAATAATAGTTATAGGGACTAATCATGTGCCTCACAAAAACGCCTAGTCCCTAAAGTTGTCTAAACCGACCTTTGTTACCAACTATAAGGCCCCAACCTTAAACCTTACATAATATTGAATTAAATGAATAATTCACATTGAGGATATTTTCAGGTTTAGAGTTTTAGAGAATTTGGACATAACTATTACATCTCAAAAGATTACAAAGTAGACACTTCTACTAAGTTTCCATAATCAAAAAAAAATTCTTAAAAAGAAACATGTCTAGTTCCATGTTTTATATAGCGTGGAATTCCCTTGATCCCATCCTTGACCTTATTCCACTTTAAGTCCTGTGAAAAAAATTTCTAAAAACTTGGGGTGAGCATAAAAAGCTCAGTAAGGGATACACAAAGAATGAAAATTGTTACTTTTTCAAACATCAAGTAAAACATGTATACTCTATAAAAGTAATACCTTCACATTCATGAAGTAGTAAAAACTCTTCACTAAATAAAGTATCATTACATACCTTTTTGTAACCAAAGGGTTACCATAAAACCCATATAAAGAACATATAGCATATATAAAGGTTACATGGGACATAAACATACTTATGTTGAATAACCATACGGTCGACTTCCACAAATATCACTTAATGTAATAGCCATACAGCCGATTTCCATACATACTTAATGGAATAGCCATACGGCCGACTTCCATACCCAATGCATTGGAGGTTATAACGTAACCACCCATCCTGGTATTCATGGAACCACCCGTCATATGGTTTATCACGTAACCACCTGTCAAATGTCCAAGTAACAATATAAAATCATAAAACATAAAACCAATATAAATGAATGATAACATTTCCACATTTCAATCACAATATATCATAATAGAATCCTTTATAAAAACCATTTTCAATACCAAAATATATAAAAGAGTATATGGTATTTATTTTATTTTAAAAACATTACGGCTTGTTGAGGAAGCCAAAGACAAAATAATACTCGTGGCGGCGGAAAAGGTCGTTGTCACCGCGTATGTTAAAAAAACATTCATTTTTGTTGTTTAGTAAAGCGCTTCGTAGAAAAATATTCCTTTTGTATAAAAGTAAAAGTCAAAGGGGTTTATATACCATTTAAAAAAAAGTTGTGTATAAAACGAAATATTCCTCAATGAAAGGAGATTGAGACGAAGTCCCTTAAAAATACAGTATCCTTGGTTTAAGGATAAATCAATTACATAATTATGTGTGACCAATGAATACACCAAATATAAGTGGATATTAATTGTAAAATAATCAAAGTTTATTCACACATATTCAAAGGATGACACATTCACTAACTACATGGTGAACCCAAAGAAATCGAAATTGGGTTAAGAAGTTCCCTTGACAGCCTAACGGGGTCACATCAAAATGAGTTGATGAGGGATAAAAAAAGGGTATCTCATCACATGGAAATAAAATTTACATCAATAAGGACATATGAGAAAATATCCCAACATAACAATATGTAAATTAAAATTCCCAACAAAAGAAGTCTTTTAAAAAGAGGAGGGTGAATGGTTCCCTTACCGACATGGGTATCTTTCGAAACATACACCTCGTGAAAGAAGGACAATACAACATTGATGTAAATACTCATAAAAGAAATTATATTACACAGTGAGTAAAATAATGGTCAGTACAAACACCACTCAAAGGAAATTGTGGCAAATGTAGCATAAAACTCACGGGAATAAAAGTGAGATGAAAAAATCCCTTACAAAAACTCGACAGCCTAACAGTGCCACTCAAAACATCCAAAATGGATTGATGAGAAAGAATAGGGTCTCTCATCACATGAACCTAAAAATTACCGTATGATTAATATAAAATAAAATCCCAATAACAAGAAATATGAGCTTTGAAAGGAATGACATAAAAAGTGTAATTATAAAGAAAGAGAGGAGTAGGATCCCTTACCTCAGGTCCGACTTGACTCGATCATTCTTTAACGTCCTGAATAATAAACTTGAGATAATTTCTACTTTCTTATGAACCTTCTTATAGTTCATTATTCCTTTTATATCACTTATTTCAATGTTATAAACATTATGTAATCATTTATGTTAATAATGTTTGTTTTTTCAATATTTGGTTCTTTAGTCGAAAATGGACTTCTTTCAGTTACATGTTGTTTGTGTGGTCAAAGGTTCATTATATCCAGAATTATATTCATGATTTGGATATCACATATATCATATATATCCATAATATACATGTATTTATAATATTTCATAATCATTTAGAGGTATGAAATGAAATGCACCGTTCATGGAGTCGGTAAGACGTACGTACGCATGAACGCTACTTTGATTTCTATCTCATACTTTAATGGAAGGAAACAATAATGATATAGAGGTATATTATAATTCCAGTATAAAATCGTATATAATAACATTAAATCCATCCTTTATATGTCCCAAGTATGGCATTAACGAATCAAATCACTTTGAGGGGGCGGTAGTCCGCACTTCCTAAAATGAAATTATCGTGTTTACCCACAATGGAAACCATAAAGGTATGAAACAAATGAAAATACAAAATATTAAGTAAAAAATAAACATATTATTTATCATATATAAATATAGTGTCATCTAAATGGCCACATTTGAAGGTGTTATATGAGTGTTGAACAATCATTGTTTCGGGAGGCAGAATTTCACCATCCACGGAAACCGTATGTTCTTTTACCATTTGATGTAGTTGTGTGAAAGTTTAGCTCGAATAAATTTTATAAAAACATCCTAGTATATTTAAGATACAGGTTTTGTTACAAAATAAGTAAATAAAAAGAGTTTAGGGGGTTGTAGAAGCAAAATAAAACAAATGAACATGAGAGAATGAATTACCTTTAAAAGTGTAACTCCTTTTGATTTGAGACTAAAGGCTTCCTTTGAAAGGATTATGCCCAAAGGGAATCCTCTAGGATGAGGATAGGGATGTGGAGATAGTAAATAGGCAGGGTATGGCCGAGAAAAATGCTTGAGGAGTGTGTGAAATGAGGTAGAGGTGGGGGCCTTTTATAAGAGGAGAGGAGGGGCACTTTTGGAAATCATGAAACTACTATTTTATTTTCAAAAGTTTTTCGAATTTCTAAGGTCCCACATTGATATATTTCTAAGATAAGATGATAAGGATTCGAAATATTCCCATCCAATAGTTTTTGTACAAGTGTAGGTCTTAGATTTTATATTATCGTTTCATTTTATTTAAATGTTCATTAATGAGGTCATTGTTGCATCATCATGATGTCATAATTAAATTAATTTATTTAATATCTAAAAATTATAAAAAAACTACTATGATGTATGAAATCTTTTTAGATTTATAATGAATATTTATAGTCAAAATTTGGACTTGTGTAACCCCACATAAAAACTGTTTTAGTAAAACAACTCATGTTTGTGTCAATTTAATTTTAACATTAAATAAATATATATTAATGTCATTTTCCATCCAAAGTGGCTCCATGGGGTCCCCAAGTTGACCCATGGGTTGTCTTGGTCGGCCATAACTCATCCAATAGGGGTAGGACAAGTTTCATGGTGTTTTCATATTTTTTTATAATTTCATTTTTACGTTAAATTACACTAATTACCTCTAATCACGATTAATGAAAAAAAAGTTACTATTCACCAAAAACTTATTTTCATCCCATTGAACCACATTTTACTTACTAATTACAACCATGTATGTCGGATTTTCAAAATTCTTTACACATTAGTGGTTAACTTTCATTTAACGGAATAATCAGTTTGCTTGATTACCACTTAGTGGTTTCACTATTCATCAGAAATTGGAGTTTTTCAGAAAATTACCAAAAATTCAACCTAAGCTATATTTGATATTCCAAATTTAAAAATGATGTCTATTTTATAAAATTCATAAAATATAAGGCACATTAATTAATTTAATAATTAATTCCCGCTGTCAGATCAAATATCGTGTTTTTATGAAACAATAAGTATCAAAAGATTGACACTGGTTTAAGTCTGTTTTCAAAGTGAAATTAATTACAACGACCACTATTGGATTTAAAGGTAAAAATATATTCTAATTTCACTTTAAAACCAATTCAAAAGATAATCTAATCATATAAATAAATTAGATTAAAAAGAGTTTTTGAATTAAAATACAACATTTTACACTATTCATTTAAAAAAATGAACTTTATCGGAAACATACCAAAAATTTACAGAAAGTAAATTTTGATGTCCAAATTATTAGGAAGAGTTTTATTTGGTCCAATTGAATGTATAAGAGTGAACAAAACTATATTTAATTATGGTTCGCCATCAAAAGCCGATAAGTGACCCTTTAGTGAAAACCAGGGCATATACGCCTAAAATTGAATTCTTTCCATATTTTTAGCCTTTATCTTTCATTGGATAAATGTAAAAACGTTTAAAAACACTTATAATCATATTTTAGTTATTTCTATCCATTCCCTCCAATACAATGGCTACATGTTAACTACCATATAAAATAATATTATTTTATTATTAGCGTGCAACGTAAGATTCCCAAGATACTCGTTGTTGCGTATTGGGTACTCCATCGAGCATAACTTCCCCTTTAAAGTCATATTAATATTTTATTCACAAATATGGATAAATATAAATATTTCATATTCTTTATTTACCTGGGGTGTTACAATATCCACATTACGGGTAACTCCATATAGGTGATTTAATTATCTTTGAATCCGGTCCTCACCCCTCTAATTAATCAAACATTCAAAACATGAAACCCATACACATCATTAGTCCTCCATGATTCCATAATTTAATATCCAAACTCATTTGGACCCACTGTATTCCCTTATTGAGTACCACATGCTTTGGAAACATATGTGTTACAAACTAGATATATCCAAGAACATACATGAGATTCCTCTTAAATGATTATCTCCCTCATGGATCCAATATTAAATTTAGGGAGAAAATGATAATGGGTTGTACGAATAGACACCCTATGAGATACATATCTAGGTTATTTTCATTATTAGTGTTCAAAACCTCATCAGAGGAAAAAATTTAAAACCATACAACATAAAAATTGAGAACCTAAAAAATATTTCACGGGAGATTCCACTCAAACTAGAGAATGGTTACAAATATGAAATAATAGGGGGCCATCACAAAAACTATAAATGAAAACTGTTACAAGAGAACAATGTTACAAGAGAAAAGCTAAACATTAAATAGATTGGGGTACTATGTGTTATTCAATGAATCATGATAAAAGTTTATCTTATACATTCCACTATTTCACCAAAAGACATGAACCAGGGGGAAAAATTCCCACATAACACCATCTCTTGGAGTTATAGGATATCTACAGGATGCTCCTAAAATGTTGCATCATAATTTGAAATTGATATCACCCAAATCGATGAGATTAGAGTCCTCGTGAAGATGTTGATGGATCTATGACATGTGAAGAACATTTTATATTCCACTCATCTTTGGGGGAATTTCAATATGATCTTTCATGAATCCCACATGATCCAAACCCTCAAAAAGCTAGACAACATGGGGAGGAATATTACTCCCATGTATTAAAAATCAATTCCCATGAAAAGTACCCCTCCACAGTCTGGATGTAAAATGAGGATCATGATCATAGATAATAATCCTTGTGACTCTGCATTCACACTTCATTATATGCTGATATTCTATGTAATAAGTGATTTAATGTTTTATTCGAATCTGAAATGTTTATCTTGTAAAATGAAGGCATGTTTTTGGGGAAGGGAAACACAAATGATGAAATTTATCAGATGTCCTGTAATAATTTGATTTAATCCTTTTCTTACTGAATTGAGACCTCTAATTTATGGAATAGTCATTTAACACGTATTAATTATAATTCATTAAAAGTAATTAACAAGTTATTCATAATTAAAATTTTAAATGAATTAAAAAATATGAAACATATGTATAATATAACATAGTTATGAAACCATTTCATAGTGTGGAATGAAATTATGTTATATTGAATTTTTTTTATGATATTTGTGAATTAAATGTTTTATTAATACGTGGAGAAAAAAAGCAATTTTTTGTCTTTTCCTATTGAATTCAAAAAATATTTAGATATATATCTTCATAGAATTTTTTTGAAATAATTTAATATATTTATTTAATATATATTTGATGTTTTGAACCAATTAAACAAAAGTATTTAGTTATTACATTTAGATAGAGGTGGTCAATAATTTATGTAAGAGTTTAATGAGTTATGTGAATAAAATGGTACAATTAATCTATGTTCCATTCCTTATACACCTTATAAAAAAGGATTATTTTAATATAGAAAAAAATAATTCTTATAAAAATAGTTAATTTCATGGTCAATAAATATAAACAAACATTATGTTTTTGTGGAAAAGATTTATTTGTTTCATGTCATATTCATAACAAGATTGTTTATCAAAAAAAAATTAAGTTATCCCCTTCTGAAATTTGAAAATTTAAAATCCTTAATCTATCATATTTTAATGTTTGGTGGTTATTTTTTTACTATAGAGTTATGGTTCCTAAAATGACTAAAACTATTCCGGGAGAAAAAAATAATTTTTTGAGGGATATGAAAAAATAGAAAATCATATAGAATTATGTATTTGGAAGATGATGCAATTGTTGAATCACGAGATGTAGATTTTTTTGAAGTTAAATTTTATAAAGATGATGTGTAGGAGGTTATTCCTCACACTCCTATGTATTATACTCGATATAGTTCAAATATTATATTAGATAATATTGATGTTTCTCGAGTTGATCCTAAATAGAGTAAAACACATTAAAATAAGAAACATCAACATATATATTTATTTATGCTGATTCTATAGTTTTCTTTAATTTGGGAGATCAAAATAATCATATTCTGAATAAGTATACAATGGAATTTACTATAGAAGATAAAGTAAAGACATATAAAGAAGCTATGACTTGTAATGATGTATCTTTATGTAAAAAATAAATTAATTATGAAATGGATTCCATTATGGGGAATAATACTTGTGACATTATGGATTTACCAATTGGTTCAAAAACAACAGACTGTAAATTGGTTTTTAGAAATAAGTGTGACTCTAATGTTAATATTCATGTCTTTAAGGCACGATTGGTTTCCAAATATATTTATAAAAAATAATGTATTCATTATTTTTATACTTATTCTAAAATATCATGGATTAATTAAATTAAGATTTTATTTTATTTCAAATTAATAAGTAATTTGTATTTCCTACAATTGGATGTTAAAATGTCCTTTTTAAATGGAGACTCAAATGAATAGTTTTTTATAAAACAACGGGAAGGGTTTTTTTAATAGGGAATGAAATGAATGTTTGTAAACTAGTTAAATATATTTATGCCCATAAACAAGATTTGAAGCAGTGTAATGAAAAATGTGATTCAATTATATTATCATTAAAAATGACGATAAATTTTATTATTCAATGTTTAGAAATGAATATGAAGTTAGTGTATGTCTATATGATTGAAATATGTTAATTTTGGGAACAAATATGATTGGTGTAAATGAAATAAAGTATTATGTAAGATATATGTTTAAAAATATGGATATTGGAATAGTTTATAATATAACTATTATTAAAGTGGGGAAAAATAGTGGGTTTTATTATATAATTCAACTTCATTAGTTAGAAAAAATGTTAAATAAATTTGATCATCTTGGTTTCAATGCTTTTAATACTTGATTTGATTCTATTTATGAATATGTGAATATTCATAAATTAATTTGAATATGTGAGAGTAGTTGTTTATTTAATGTATGAAATGCATTTTATTAGACTTGATAATATTATTTTTGATATAAAATTAAAAGATATACTAGGAATCCTTTTGTGAATTATCATAATTGTATGACAAAAATATGTGTGTTCTTTAGAAAATCCAAAAGATTTAATTTTACAATACAATGATTGTCTAGCTATATTATAAGGATACAATGATGTGTTTGGATTACTGGTATTGGTGATAATAACTTAATATCTAGATGGTTTTTACTCTTATATTTTTTGTTGATTCTTGGTTATGAATGAAATAAACATGTATTTCACATTTGACCATGGATTCAGAGTATATCTCCTTAATGACACATAGAAAGGAAACTGAATGTATTAGGATTCAATTAGTGGGTATTGGATTATGAACTAATATAATTACCCATATCTACATCAATTATGATATTGATTAGTATTATTGAAGTTAATATCATTTTATGTACAATGGAATGTCTAGACATATATGTTTGAGGCACGATTATGTGAAACAGTTGTAATAGTATGGTTCAAAAACAATTGTCTATATTAGATGGTGTAAAAACCTCATATATCTGTTTAAAAAATATTTCCTGAGAGAGATCACATATAAAATTAATAAAAAATGAGGTTAAAACTATAGAGTAAATTATTATTAGTGGAAACTAATAACGTTTTTCAGGTATATCGTGATCAAAGTGTTCAATGTGTAAAAACAAGTTATGAAGATTATTGTTGATTGTAAAAATCATAACCCCAAACTATTTGGTGTCAATATATTCTATTATAACTATAGGATATATTTTAAAATATTAACAAAATATCATTAATAGATGTTTTGTATGTTATAATAATGGAAACACATCGTAACATTTTGCCTATGTGAACTTAAAAGTCATTCCGCTTCTTAGAAGACTTAATGGATTTACTCCTTATAGTGTTCAGGAAAAGGATACAAGAACATGCCCATTAAAGTGCTAGAAAATGGTATTTTGAATGTAAAGATGATTTTTTTGTGTGATATATCTATTTTATCTAAATTATTAAGATGTTTAATGTTTCAATGAAATGTAAATCTAATTACACTTTGAGATATTAATACTAAGTAAAGGTTTAAATTGAAATAAATATTTATTATGTATAACGATTCACCTGTGATATGGGGAGTTTATTTTATGAATAAAATAGGGGGTCTATTATAATTTTATTCCTAAATTTAATATATAAATGTGGGACCCCTAATTTTGGATTATATTAATGATTTTGACATGGTTGTTGAACCGCACCTTGGACTAATAATGTGATTAGTAGTAAGATATAAAATATAAATTTTTTTTGAACAAGTGCCCCCCACCATGAGTTTACTCACTAATATCAAACCAATGAATCTTTTGATAAAAATGATGATATAAATTAATTAAAATTATCACTGATTTTTACCTATAAATTGGAAACATGTTCACCAATTTGATCAATCTTCATCAATACTAAAATTAACTAATTAACAGTTCCCAAAATTAGTGCTACAGAACACTATTAAATATTTTTTCAATATTCCCAAAATCATAGAGAAATCCATGATGTAAATATTCATTGATAACCCTACAAAAAAAATTGGGGATGGATCAGACCCTATTGGACATTGAATTAAACTTACCCATCATGATATGATTGTCTTTTCTGTCTACTTACAAATTTTATAACATTTTCATCCTATCATGGATGTCAAATCTGACCTTCCATGCCTAATAAAACATATAATGGAATATGTTCAACTACATCTATGCAATTTCAAATGAGGAATAAACCCATATGGGCCAGCGATAAATTAGCTCGACGGTGACCGATCTCAATGAGTCAAAGATACTACTTCCCCAACCATGTCCGATGAAATCATATTAAGAAATGTTCTAGATTTTAGTGACTAAAAAAATTATATTAGTCACATGGATTGTGAAAAATGACCTCATACTGAGAAATTGAGATTCTCTATCCACAGTGTGCTATGAATTGATGAGGGCCATGGCCGAAGGAAGGATGATTGAGATTTAAAAGATAATTATGTTGAATTAGGACAACTAAGAGGAGATCATATAAGAATACAAATCAATAGTGACTCTTGAAAACAGATAAAGGATTTATAATGGAAAACTATGAATCAATTATAGGTTTTCATTAAATCATTTTGAGGAGTATTGTTCATGTAAAAAGAGATTGATTGGTTTTGATAATATCCATTAAGTTGTTCTTATTCCTTGGTTGATTGAATGAAGTGATAATGAAATTTTAAAATATATCAGTAGGAATAAATTTTCATATAATTAGTTGGATGAAGTAAAAATATAAGAATAAGAATAATATTGTGAGGGCCTCTAGTATCATTGATACATTGGATACATATTCAATAAGGGATATACACAAGATTTTTTAGGAAAATGACTTGATTATTGTCACCATGCACAAAATGATGTGTTTTCGTCGGTTTCCCGTTGTGTTGTCACAATATGTGTAGAGACCATCATCATGGGGGAGCATCTTAGTATCCTCGAGGAAGAAGATAAATATCATATATTATAGCATCATCAAGTCTCTAAGACCTCACCATGACAACAAAATTACATCACCTCCTCACACACATAAAATTTTGCATATCACTTCCCATTGGATGGAAATTGATTCTGATATAATTATTCAGTTGGAGAAAAGACACAATAGTAAGGGAATATTTCATGATCCGAAAAAGGATAGGATTAATTATTTTTTTATATTGTTTGATTCCAATTGAAGAATATCATACAAGATAAAATAAATTAATATAGAAGTAAAGTTTTACACAAGAATTTAACATTCTTCAGTCTATTTTTTAATTATGTTCCCAATAAAAACCACATCACCATCAAAATGTTTTATTTTATCTCAAATAAGAACACGAATTAATCATATAGGTTTGAAAAAACAATGAAATGAAATTCAAAAAGATAAATCCACAAAACAAGTAGTAGGGATGTAAAAAATTAAATACTAAACACATAATAATGGTATCCTAGATATCAAGCAAACATCATAAAAAATATAGTGGATATTTTTTTCTTACGATGGTTATCTCATGGTCTAGAAGTCACAAATCATTCATTCTTAACTCAGGAACTCAACCACATATATTAAAAAACATAGGAATCCATCGATAGAACCCCACCAGGAGCTATATAGTAGTAGTGTGTATAACAGGATTGTAGGCATTGAGATTTTACACTAAGGAAATCCATCTTTCAGAAACTTGTGTTCCAGATCTGTTGGAAGATTAAAACCATAAGGTGCAAATGTTGTAGGAGAGGTGAAACAACATGATCCCAGGGTGATCAATTCCTAGAAAAGCTACTACTCCTTAAAATTTCACAACCAACCGAAATTCATATTGAATCATTCCAAAATAAAAGGAAAATATAACACTTTAGTTCCCAATATAGATGGATTTCATGGATCACATGGGCATCAAAATGATCAATATACATGGAAATAATTACGTGGATTTACCTAGTGGAAATGAAAATGATTAGAATCCATGTAAAACATAAGAAATTCATGAAAAAGCCCTATCTGAAGATCCCTTATAGAGAATAATTGGTCAAATGAAAAAAATTTGACTAGAATTCAATTTATCTTATATAATATAATTAAATTATTATGTATTCATATTAAATAATTTAATAAAAGAATTAATAATGTTAATTTCAATAGGAAAAAAATGAATGAAACTAATTTAATAAATCTAAAACATTTTTAATTGATATTGAATATGTTCATACACCTAAGGTTATAGAATGGGAACTAAATCCATTAAAATCAAAAAATACATTACTTTAGTTAGTATGAAGACATTAGTCAAATAAGAAACAAGGTTATCATCATTGAGTATCTTATTGACATACATGATTACTGATTCTATACCATATCTAATGATAAGTAATATAACATCAATATATATGGATTTAACATGGAATAATAAATTTTTAGTTAAATGTAACAGTGATTGATTATCACTACACACTGTAATATAATAATAATTATGTTTTAGTTCAATAGATGAAACCATATTCAATAAGGGTTGTTTAGCATCTATGGAGAAAGTTGTGTATTCTAATCCAAGTGTTGAATGTTATAACACATACTACTTATTTCATTTCTAGGAAATATGACCTCTACAAGAAGTTAATACAAACTCGTTCAATGAATTTCAATATCAATGTTACTTGAATAGTAAACATATAAATATCCAATAATTAATTCATCAGTATACACATTATTATTATGAGAAATTGATAAATCATAAATAGAAGAAATATACTACAATATACACTTTAAGGCATGAAAATGTTGTTTCCCTGGACGTACTATAAATCTATTGAGGGTGAATATTTTAAATTCTACACCAAGCCTTGTACAAATCATACTATACATGATGTAGTCACCTATATTTTCAGAAGAAATTTTTGACATGAACACAATATCGATAGAAACAATAGTTGTTTGAATTATGTAATGTTTATTTTTCTATAAAAATGTTATAATTTTATGATTAAGAAATTTTTATAGATAAATTTTATGAAATTTCATATCATAATCATGCTATGAATGAAATAAAAATTAATTTTTTCGATACCTAATTATTTCAAATCCTAAAATTTTCTTTTATGCAACTATGTACTTAATTTAAAACAATCATTTTAATGGATATTTTGTAGTATAAATTAGATTCATGTTATTTTAAACAATAATATTTAAATCAATTTAAAACAACAAGTAAAACTGTTATATATAATTTCCGTAAAATAAACACAAGCGTCATAATATCTCTTAGTGAAATATTTATAAAGCACAAAAGAATAAAATTTTATATACTACTAAATTTTGGCATATTTTAAATAATATAATTATTTATTTTAAATAAAATATTGGTTAGATTTTAATTCTTCAGAGTAACAGTCAGGAGGAATCATTTCATGTTTCTAATTTACGAAATTTTGAAGGAATTTAATTTTCGCAACATATTTTTTAATTTTATATTAATTATAAGAAGAAAACAAAAGAAGAAGCCAAATGAATGAATTGTTAACAAATAGAGAACCATTTTTAGAAAGGTATGTTCCTTCCCTTTGAAAGAAATCCCTAGCAACTAATCTTTCTTTAAATAATAGTATCATTTTAGTAGTGTTATCATGTTTTATTTTGTAAGTCCAGTTACAACCATTTTATTTTACATCGAGTGGTTTATCATTGATTGAAAAAATTTGATGGTTATTCAAATATTTTTATTATTCATTCATGGAAGAGATAAAATATTTTGAATTTTTTTCAATAAGTATTTTTTTATATATTTGGGGATAAACATTAAAGAGATCCTAGGAATTATTAAAGGGAAACAGTTCCTTGAAATATTTAATAAACATATAAAGTGGTCAAGGTACCTCCCAAACACTATATCTGGTAAACTATTACATAGAATTTTTATTAGGAGTCTCATAATCTAAATCATAATAAAAACAATAACTATAACCCTCTTGTGTCACATGATATGAATCATGTTTAAGAGGCTAGTTAGTAGCATCAAACTGTGCTGAATTCATAGTTTTTATAGCCTCATCTATGGCTTGATCATTACTGTCAAATGTGATAGAATTAGATTTGAGAGAACTCGACTGATGGAGCACCACATTTCGACTAATGATATTTTTTAGTTACCATATTTATGAAAAAAACTTATAATCTTTTAAAACCATGTGATATCCGACAAATATACATTTAATAGATTTATGATGGAACATATTAGTCTCTACATGGGTATTAGAAGTGTAGTAGTAGACTCTCATATGATTATAAGATGGTGTTTTGTTATTATAAAGTCCTTCCATGGTTTTCAAATGTTTTGAAGGGCATGAGAACGTATTTATGAGGTAAACTATAACAGTGCATTCCAATTCACATAAATAATTATGGAGACCCAATAATAAAATAAAATTTTACACTATCAAAAAAAATATTCTACTCATTGTTTTTATAAATGAATACTATTGAGGGTTTCTGTAATATATATGTGTTTTAAAATTACATCATATTCAAATCATGAAATAAATATAGTAGATAGTTTTTATAATACATTATATTTTATCCTTGTTTTAGTGTTCTTTCTAACAAAATTTTTAGCTAGTCTTTTTGATGATTTAATTAATTGAAAAAGAAAACATTTTTTTCAATATGAAAATTGACACCATTATTGATAATTCAACTATGAAGGTCAAAAATAGAATCCTACACCATGGAAGGTAGTCCTAGATATCATCTACATGTCATAATGTATGTATTATAAGGGGAAGTAAATTTAAAAGTTTGAACAATTAATTATTACTCTCTTAACATTACCCATTACACTATATTTATAGAAGTGAATATTTCCTGGTGTAATGTCTGCGAACAACCATTGTCTGTTTTGTTATTCTATGACATCTAAGATAATATTCCCCAATCACATATTCTATAACAATTTATTATTAGTTATAGTGGTATACACACTACCCAAATACAAGGAATTAGTTTCCCACTAAAGAAATATATACCATTAAAAATAGAACAATTTATGATAGTTCAATAGAATTTGGTGGTGTTTAGGATAACTAATTCATACCTTAGGGTATACCTCTTTTGATACAGAATTATTGAAGAAATCAGATTCCTAATAGGGTTGGGAACCCACCTAACATTAAGAAAAGTGATGATCGATTGGTCATCTTGTTATAGTAGAACATAAACTGTTCCTTATACTTTACACCACAAATGATTACCTAAAATCACATGTCCTTCTAATAATTCTATCAATTATAGAAATAAATATCTAAATGAATGCTATTGGAATGAGCATCCGGCATCATGGATCCTCAAATGGTTGAGAGATTGTCTAGACACATTCCAATAATCCATTAGTACATTAATATACTCCACATGCAGGGACTATCGAGTGAGTTGTTTAGTCCCATTTTTTTTTTATATTTTCTACACTCATGATTTTTGTTCCCCAACTTTCCATAAGGGAAGTAAATCTTTTTTAATTATCTAGAATTAGATCCCTGATTGGGTTATTTAATTTTCTTGTTTTTACCCTTACTAAAATCGTTCTCTATATGCCTATATTGTGCTCTACCTCTTGTGAAAAAAACTATATTCCTCACCTTTACACTCGGTCATGAATTTAGTTCCTCATAGATAAGGAAAACATGACATCTTCTAGGGATATGGAGTCTCATCCATATATGAAATTTTTTTTACGTCCATTCTATTAGAATGTTATAATAAAATTAAGAGGATATGTTCTTGATCTTCATCATCAATAGTAATGTTTATGTTGGCTACATGTAACATTAATTTATTCATTTCATCTACTTTGGATTTAATTGAAATTACATTATTCATTTTAATCGTAAACATTGAGTGTTTCATGTAAATCCATTCAACATATTAGGAATTCATTTATAATTTATATAACATAATCCATAGACCATCCATAGTAGTTTCAAAATAAACATCCCTAAGGATATTATATCCTAATGAAAGAAGTTTGTAATTGTCTCCTTTACAAGAACATCATGGGATATATTATCAAAAGCATTAGCTGCCTATCAAGATTCAGACCAAGTCACAATATTTTTTATATGGTTAGATATGTAATCAATTAATTGATGATAAAAAAGAAAGGCTCTAATCTTAATCCACCACAAATAAAATTAATTTTCTACATCTAATATGTTGATTTCCAATATAATCGATGATATTTTTACAAAAAATATCGAAACCATAATTGGGAATAATGATAGGTGTACAACCCCAAGAACCAGTTATGAAAAATGGGTATTCATGAGTATACATTTAGTTTAATTAAATCAAAAATGAATTGGTGTTATAAATATTTCAATTAAAAATAGATGATCATAGAGTGTGAATCATGATGATATTGAAGTGAATAATTAATGATGAAACCAAATTGAATCATTAAACTTTTTTGAAAACAAAATTGAACTAATGAGGCTATGATACTGGTTTTTTGGAGGTAAGTAACACTAGATAGGGTTGATCAAATGAATCTGGAAATGAAAAGATTAGATCTTTTGTTTACAGTGTTCAAATTAAATGAAAATAGATCCTCAAATATGAATGAAACTAATAATTTAGTAAATTTTTAAATAAGAATTTAACATGCTTTAGAAAAATTTGGACTTACGTGGAAGACATCAACACAACCACCCACACGTGAATTTTATTTCAGATCAAATAAAAACAATAATATAATATAAGTATCTGAAAAAATGAAAAAATATTAAAATATATATAAATACAAAACAAAAAAATTAATATTAAAAATAGAGCATGAGCCACTCATGTTTGAAATTCCTGATCTCTTCTACCACTCATATAAAATCTATAGCATATATTTATGATCACAGAGGTACTCTGTAATGTTGTAGACTCCAGTAACATGGAGTCAATACCTTACTTTATTACAAAGTCATGGGAAAAACTAAATCACTTCTCAATGGACAAAATCGTTTATTATTATTAGTAAACAACACGCATTTTTAAAAATAAAATTACATTTTTAACGTAAAATATAAAATATATTTTCATTGAGAACACCATTATTCCCCTTAATGTATGTCTTCATATCAGTCATAATAGATTTCGTTTAATCAAAGGGAAAATGAATATTTTGAAATGGGTGAGCTCAAATGCCTAGTAAGGGTGATCATACATTGAAATCTATGAGAAAATATGGCATATACAATATGGAATGGTAAATAAGTAAAACAAATTCCATTTCAATAATCACATGAGCTAGTAAAAATAACCATGGATATTATACTAGTAGAATAATCACATATAATATCAATAAATAAATTTATAATGATGGAATGTATAATTATTGATATCAAAATCATACCATTGATGCTTCAGGATAATAATATATTACTATCAAGGCTTTATTAAAAGAATAAAACATTATAAATGCTTCTTTCTAAGAGTCTAATAAATTGGTAAGGTCTCGACCAAAATTGTATCAAGTTTTTCTCATGAAACATATCGATTCATCAAGGGACTATATTGGGCCCCTAATGTCACATAATAATTATAATGTATTTACTAATATGAAAGGGTTGAAACAAAGTCAACATTAACATTCATAATAAAAAATATAATACCAAATGTGAATAATTAAACAATAAACAATGAATTGTATCTAAATAGAAAATCCAAAATTAAACCGATCATTCGTAATTTAAAAAAAATATTGAAGATGATATCAAAATAGATCAATATTAATTGCGTATAATTTTAAACAAATATGGTCAATATTGATAATAATAAAATAATATAATCATTAAAACTTATTGATGGAAAACTTCTTTTAAACCCATATGAAAAAAAAATCATAAAAACATTCCATTGAATTCTAAAAATAACGATTTTCAGAAAATAAATATTCCAAAAATACGGGAAATGGTTTTTTCATTTAAGAAAATATATAATATTTAAAAATAATCATAAAATTATATAATATTCATAGTATCAGAAATGTCATTATATTTGAGTAAGTTGAAAATAGAATGTTCCTTTTCTCATTTAGTCAAAATGTTCGACATAAAACATTAAAAAAGAATCCTTTTGAAAAGAATGGAATAAATTTTAAAATAGTCATAATATTTGTTTTATAATACTTTTATATCCATATAAATAAATATTTAAAATAATATCATTAATATTGTCATGGAGAAAAATATTTTATAATTAAATATTTAACAATTCAAGGTGACACGTACCATTTTAGAATTTTAATAATAATACACAAGAGATAATGACATTTAAAGGATCATTAAATAACATGATAATAAATGAATGAATGAAATTATATGTCAAAGGGTCTATATGTACATATCATAAAAGAAGGTGGGTGGATAACATCAAATGAATCCTTAATCAATGGTAATTTAGAAGAAGTCCCTTACCTTACACTTCCTTTAGTAGAAGTTTCATTGAAATCATGTATAATAGTGTTATGAATTTTATTAACTTATATGGAAACCTAATTCATATTTATTATATCATGTATGATCTTATTATAATATTTTATCACCCATGTATTGATAATATTTCGTTATTACCCTTGTTTCAGGAGTTTAATGATTCATTTTATTACATTTGTTTTGTCATGTAAGACCTACATCTTATGAATATGATATATTTATATCATATATAGAATATAATTATATTAATATATATTATATTTATTCATTTAATGAATTTTATTATCATTCTTTAATAGTTAACATGGAAAATTAATCACATCGCGTCGTGGGGATTGTAAGCCATACGTATGCATGAGCGACGATATCATTCCATTAATGGTGAATTGGTAAGAAAGTGGATGGTATATTATTTTTTTGAATATATATAATTGAATAATTATGATATATATAAATTATTACCATTATTATACCCATCCAAGTAAATTTGTGATGAAAATCACATTACACCACTGTGTGGAGATGGTATATCGTACGTACATATGCATTGTGCATTGTTTTTTAAAGGATGGATGAAAGGTAGAATATCATTGTCCCATAATCAAAAATAAATAACAGAATATTTTTGACATTAAATAACACATGAAGGGGAAGTACAATAATAAATAAACTTGAATGATTTAGTAAATATGTTTACGACTTCTTTGATATACTTCATTTAATCTCTTCTTTAGTGATCTTTGGTAGGTTTTTGAAAGGAACATAACCTATAAAACATAACTATGTTTGTTAGATAAATGGGTAATGGGACTTTTTATATATACCTCTCAATGTGGTGTGATGAAGTGGGGGAATGGGTTCTATTTTATAATTAAGTTGAGTGGCACTTTTCGAAACTCAAAAAGATAATAAATTAATATAAATTATTTTTAAATTCAAAATTTATAAAAAGATACTTATTAAAATTATAATAATATTATGGGATAAAATACTATCAAACAATAATTTTTATACATTTTAGGTCACTTTATTACCCTTATATTTTGTATTTAACCCTAATTTAATCTCTTTAACTCTTACCATGAAAACACCTGTGTTTACTTTTTGGAGGATAAAATAGTTACAATAAAATAGAAAAATAACCATAAATAGGTAATTGAATACATTTTAATCACTATCATAATTATTTGGCAGAATGTTATCTTTTTCTTACTTTTATTTAATTAAAAAAATCTATTTGGATTAAAATACCAATAATGTTAATTTAGACACTATTCATTATTTAAACATTAAAAAATAACGGAATAAAGAATATATCTTAAAAAATAATTTAAAATATACCCTATATTAATGTAATATATTAAATCTATGGATGCAACTATTTTTCTCAAATTATATATATTTTAATATTATTGCTATCATTTATTTGATATTTCCATTAATTAAACAATTACATCATCATCATTTTGTATGTATTTAATATAAATATCTATTTCATAAAAATTAAAAATATATTTCCATGATAAATATAAAATTTTATATTTCTTATAAATATTTATATTCAAATATATCTTATTAATAATAACATATAAAATATGTAATACTTATTAAAAACCTGAGTATGACATATTTGACTTTCATTGTAATAAAATACATTAAAAGGATCACATTAATAAAAGTGGATTCAAGAGTATTTAAAATCATCTCAAAGATTATTTTTATCAATAATAACACAAAAAAATTGGAAATTTTTTATGGTAATTTTTTAATATTTTGAATATTATTTTTAACATTAATGACTTGATTTACCATTAACCATGGTAATAAAATTTACTAAGGTTAATGTCCATATTGGACAAAACTAAACAGAGTTTATACAATAATTTCTTACCTTTTAATTCCAAATATGGAATCCATTTTTTAAAATAATAAACACATAATTGGATAAAATTAATTTAAAATTAATCCCACATATGGAATGACAAGTAAAGTTTTTACATTTAAAAAGGTAAAATGATTGAAAATTTTTTATATCAAAATTCAATTTTAAATTTATTTAAATTAACTAGGTTGGAATATATTATATAAAATTTATATAAATAATCAATAAAATCAATAAAAATATAATTAAACACTATAAATTTTTATGATGAAAAATATATTTCCAAATAAAATTCAGTATTATTTTACTATTAAATAAAACATGAAAATTATCAAAATATTACCTAAATTTCAATAAAAGTAAAATATTATATTATTATTTCAAATAATAATATGATATTTTAAATATAATTAATGAAATTGTCAAAATTAATTTTTTAAACATGTTCACCATCAAAAGGCAAGAAAACTGCCTTTAGAAAAATATTGACTTGTAAGCATAAAAGTGGATTTATTTTTATTATATTCCTATAAAAAATATTATGAATGTTTAAAATTAGATTGAACATATAATATATAAATGTCATAATTTGGTAAATACTATTAATTTCATATAATTTAATAGTTCTGTTATAATAATATTTGATTTTTTGTTTATGTTATGTATTGTATGAAATATTAGATATCAAAAAGGTTATTTTAAAAAGATACATACAATAAATCTTTGGGAGTTACATTCCCCCTTAATTGAATAAATCGTTTCCTCATAATTGAAAATTTACTTCCAAAATAAATGGTTGATACTTCAATATTATTTTCTGTGAATAGAACTTTGGATGTAGGGTTAAAAAATATCCTCTCAAGAAGCCTGAAATGGAAATGAGATAGTCACTAAAAATTAGGCTCTCATATAGGATAAAATATGTCTTACGTTAAAACGTTGTCATGCAAGAGAAACTTAACTTTCAAATTCTAGGGGGGGGGAGTGATTCAGAACATGGTCATTAGAATGTAATCCATCAGAAAACCATAAATCTATGTTGGTAAAAAGACCATTGATTTATCCAAAATAAATGTAAATGGATAACATATTAACTCAAAAAAAATTTCCTAGAGTTAGGGGACTCTTTTAGTATGAATATAAGAACATGGAAAAATAAACATACTCAATTTTATTCTGTGTCATAATCGTAATATGTTCCTCTGGTTTCACTTTAATCTAAATTAGATTCATTTCATACACCTATAGATTGATATTCAAGATGAGTTTTTTGCCTAAAGCACACTCAATGAATCATAAGGTCAAAATAGAATTAATTCATCCACTATATGATTACTGAAAACAAAGAGTTTATAAAAATAATATCCAATGAATCATAAATTATCCTCAAATAATAATATCTAATGATCAACTTGATAGATTCCAACCTTAAGAATCATTCAAATTTCTTTTTTCCAAATTCAATGTCTAGGAAATTATAAGGAAGGTCACTTAATTTCCAAAATAAACATAACATTAGATTCCCTAATAAATATAATTTCTCAATTATGTTCACATATCAAATATTTTTCTCCATAAAAACCTTATTCAAAACATTTATAACTCTAAATACATAATTAATATGTACTAAAATATAGTCCTTATATATATCACACTTATTATTACTAGGAACCATTGATGAAATAATATTTAAATCAAAATACACAAAAAATTTAATCATTCTACATCATTTTTTAACCATTAATCATTCTTCATAATCATATAACTTAATTCATCTTTCCATTAATATTTCTTTTTTAGTCTCTTCATCATCAGTAATATAACCACTATAGGTATAATCTTTATGATTATATCAATTAACCAAAATCCAAATCACAATGTAATATACACTTATCATCATGATATAGTCATAAATAATCATTAATAGAATGTATAATTCATGACATATACTTCTCCATCGAGGACTACAGTGGTTTTAACTAATTTTTCCACTGTATTAACAAATCTGTATGATGATATCACGTTGTTAGACTAATCCTCATATTTACTTATATAGTTATATTCCCTAATCCATGTTTTTGTAAATTTAGATCCCATGGTCATACGAAACATGGTCTTATACAAACTGTAAATAGAGAGAAAATAGTCACTCTGAGTTAGTGCATCAATTTATTAAATTGTCATAGGATACAAGAAATAACATCTCAATTGACCAAATCATTTAAATATCCTTGTAAAATAGACACATATTTGAAATTATAATTCCATTTTAAATATTTAATTGAAGAAGTATTTTTGTTTTTCACACCATATTCCCCTAGTGTATCCCTTCTTATAAGTCATTATATAAATCTTGTATTCCATGGAAAAATGAAACATATTAATGGTGTGATCTAATTTGTCATTAAGTGTAAGAATATGACTAAACATATGATTAAATACCGAGTAAAAAATATGTCTTGTTAAATAACTGAAAAATATTCCATTTAAATAATCACATGAGCTTGAAAACATAACCGTGGATAGTATACTAGTCAAATAATCACTTGGAATATCAAAAATTTAATTCATAATGGTGGAATCAATAATTTTGGACATCTAAAAAATATCATTTAGGCATCATTCCAAGAATATAATACCCTCAAGGATTCATTCAAATAATCTAACATTATCAAGGCTTTATGGTAATAATCAAAAAAATGTGTAAGGAGTCAGTAAAAAATATATCAAATTTGTCTCATGAAATCTATAGATACAGGTAGAGGATATAGTGGTCCTCAACAATCACTTACTAATTCCAATGAACTTAAATATATGAATTTGGTGAAACATAAACAATATAATTTTTTTAAACTGTCATTTGAAATGTGAATACTTTAACTATAAACTAAGAATGGTATCTAAATAGTACATCAACAATCAATAAGTTCTGAAACCATTTATTTAAATATGGATTATAATATCATAATTGATCAATCTCAATGAATTATATGAATCATTAAATTTTTTTGATATATAGGAAGATACTCTAATAAAAGTATAGAAATATATTTTAAGAAAAACACTTTTTAAACACATAAGGAAAAACCGTTTCATATTAAAATAGCATTTTATTTTGGAAACAACCATTCTCAATACAAGATATACAAAAAATAAATGATTTTTTTTTATTTATGGAAATATATAAGCATTGAATGGATGCTATAAATTAAATAATAGTCATTGTAGTGGGAATGATGTTTTCACCATATACATTAAAAATATGGAATTCCTTTTGTGTTTTGTCAAAATGTTCCATGTAAAACATGTAATTGATAAAATTTTAAAACATTTAAATTATATTAAAAATATTAATAAAATTTTATTCATAATAATTTAATATTCATATAAACAAATATGTAGTGAAATGTCCTGAATCTTGACCTGGAGAAAAATAATTCATAATTAAATATTCAAACATTCATGGTTTTCCATACCACTTTGATCATTTAAATTATAAGTATCACTAAATAATAGAATATAAATAGACATTTATCTAAATTATTTTAACGCAATTAATGACACATGTTTTCAAAGGTTATGTATATACACCTCTAAAAATAGGTTGGGTGTGTAACATCCAAGTATGCCTCAATGAAAAGAGATTTAGATAAAGTCCCTTAACATTTGCTACATTTAGTCAATCATGATTTATCCTCCTGTATATTAATTTTAATCTTGTTATTTAATTATATAAGAACTTTATTCCTATTTATGATATCATATATGATATTCTAATATTATATTGTCACATGTATATTGATAATATTTCATTATTAACCTTTTTTCAGATGTTAATTACTTCGTCTTCCTATTCTTCATTTATTATGTAACTTCTATTTCATATGAATATTATATATATTTTTAATATAAATAATTATATTAAGTTCATATACATCACATTTTCTCATTATCTACATTTTTCAATTCATTATTGAATTCTGAACACAGAAAATGAGTAACATCGCATCATCGAGACAGCAGGTAGTAGGTATGTATGAGTAATGATATAATTCCATTAATAGTGATAGGTTAATGAAGTGATTGGTATATTAATTTTAATACAATTAATATCATATAATAATTATATATATATATATATATATTTGAATTATTTCAATCAATATATCCATCCAATCTCACTACTACAAAACAAACCATTAAAATTGGTGGCCATTATTTGTGTAAGAAAAAAGCCATGATAAAGGATCCTTTATGAGTGCTAAAACAAGTTTTGATAAAGGGTATCTTTTATCAGCGCTGAAAAAAGACACCCTTTATCATTGCATTTTGTAGAATTGATAATTGGAACTGTTTATTGGTGCTCTATTTTTAACATTGATAATGGTCAACCTTTTTTGGTGATTTATTATTACCATTAATAAATTGGAACCATTAGAAGAACTTTATTTTTAGTGCTGACAATGTTTAAATAAAATGAAATAAATAAATAATAAATAATAAAAAAGACTTCACTAAAAAATTATTAGAAATTTTATTAATTAAATAATTATAGATAGAAATTAATAAATTGATTACACTATATAGAAATTATAAATATTAGTAAATAATATATATTAAAAACATATATATATATATATTTATAAAATATTAATAGAACAAATGAAAATTAAAAATAGGTAGATTTGGAAAAATATTAAAAATTTTATTAATTAAATAATTATTGATAATGATAATAAATAGAATTTATTAAATGTATACATATATATGAATGTATAAAGATATAATTTACATAATAAAATTTATTTTTGTTTTACTAAAAATAGTAATATATTTATTCAATAATTGTTTGTAAATATTAATTAATATGAATTTAAAATAATAACTAATTGTATCATGTAAGGGAAATAATTGAATCCTATTTGATTTTTGGATATAACAACTATAAAACACATTATATTGATTTTAAAAATATGTAATTAATGGATTTCTATTTTTAACACACACATAAATAATTATTTTGGGAATTTAATCAATTTCTATTGTTTTTTAATTTTTTTACTATGTTGTAATATGTTCAATATATAATCATAATTATTTCAATATAGATACATATTATAATGATTTAATTTTAATTAATCAAACATATCTAGTTGTTCTATATAATTAAAGTGTATTAACTTTCAATTTTTCATTTTTAAACATTTTTATATCGCATTCAATTTAGATTAGGTATTCACTAATATTGTTAAAAATATATTTCTAATAATATGTTTATAAATAAGTATATTTCTAAATGTATACTTACTAATTTTATACATATATAATTAAAAGTAAATATATAATATTTGTTAAAAAATTAGTTATATAATTATAAATATATTATATTAAAATTAAAATTTATTTATTTAAATAATGAATATATTTATGATATATATTTTTATTAAATATATATAATTATATATATAATTATATAAATATATATAATGATATAATATTTTAAAAAAAATTATTTATATCGTTATAAATAAATGATTATATATTCGATGAATTTGAAATTTTATATTTTATAAAATATATTTTTATAAGTATAATAATTATATATAATAATTATAATTCTTTGAAAAGTAATTTTTTTATAATTAGTAATAGTATTCATTAGAGATTTTTTTTTGCGCTGATAATGATTCCTTTTAGAAGTGCTTGTTATCATAATGCTGATAAATTTTTTCATTATCGGTGTTTTTTGGAAGTGTTGATAGAAGTGTACCGATCTATTTTAAGAACCATTACTACAGCAAACCAGTTTGTGATATGTAAAGCTCTCTATAGAAGCCACCTACTACCACCAATCCTTATTGTTGAATCCAAGATATAATCTATGCTAGAATAAAGGATCTATCTCTTCAAAGGATTGAATCCAATGATCAAGCGAATATAGTGTTGAATGAAAACATGGTTTTTGTATATATCTAATTTTCCTTGGTTATCCACTGAACCTTCTCACCCACATTTGTGTAATCCAACATGTTATGTTACCCTATCGTATTATAAAACAACACAAAATTAATTATTTTACTGAAAAATTGAAGTATCGCCTTCCCCGATAACATGTTGCTCTCCTTGGGATAACATTGGTACTATGCAACAAGAAATATATTAAATCCAATGTTGGGTTATGATTTTATGAGGTATAATAGAACCCCAATACATAATTTTATGGAATATACCTATTTTTTATCATCAATTTTTGATATACCTAAAAATATAGTGGTTGGAGATTTCATTAGTTTGGAATATTCCATTTCAAATCAACATGGAACCTATTTTTTAATATTTCTATTGAGAAAATAATGTTAACTGACTTATTATTTTCTCCAATAAACCATGAATAATGTTTCAAAAATCATAAAATTCTCAATATTTTACCTCATATGACCCATAAAAAATTGCATTCTTCATTGTTTGATACTAAAATATTATCTCTTCGACAAATATGTGTACCAAAATCCTTTGATCATTCTCTTTCAAGATTTAGAGGATAAAATAAACTCTTCCTCAATAATAAATCATGATTTCTTATGTATTGGTGAATCCTTAAATCCCAATTCTTTGGTGAGTTATTAATATTATACAGTGATTTTTTTAAATGGACTACATTTCTATCATTTTCATCCATAATAAACCCATAAGGTATATCAATGTATAATCCCCCCTTAAGAAATCTATTTTGGAACATAGATATGACCTCAATTGTGAAGGCATTTAAATACATTTTCACAGAAATAACCAAAAAAATTAAAATAGATTCAAACAAGGATGTGCGAGTAAATTTATCATAAATATAAATCCCTTTGATCTAGGAATTCCCCTTACACACTATCACTTATTTATTTTAGGTTCACATTCAATAGTTAATAAGTTTATTACTAAACACAAACATTGTTCTAATATGATTTCTATCTTGCATCCTTGGATCAATTTCTCACATCACGTTGTTCTTATTCGTATCAAGATCCTCTAGCATTGATTTGATCCAATCATCATCCTTGTCATATTACACAAATGATTTTGGTTCCCATGGGATAAAATTAATGTTGTTTATAGTCCTAGTCCTTTGTGTTTTCACTGAAACTATCTGATCATCACTGAAATCTTTTTAATTATATGCATCTTTTCAAATATTTCTTGTAGTTGATAGTACCTCTTCATTTTCCAACCATCATTGAATAATTTTCAGTCCACCTCAACCTTGTCTACTCCACCCTATGATACTAAATTCAACATTAATTTCCTCTAATGTTTCATCATTATTGTATTTATAAACAATATCCCCATTATAATTAGTATAAAATATCTAATAATTCTAACTCATCGTCATAAAAAAACCCAAGCCACACTTTTTAATTCAATATTTAATTTTCTCAATATCTAATTTAATTAAATTTATACTACGACAAAGTTGTTTCGCCTTTTAAACACAATTACCATTATTTTTTACAAAACCCAAATCAAAAAATGTCTCTTCTAGTAATGTATACTTTTCAAAAAACATATCCATCATTGAAATGATACCCACCAATTAATAATTCTTAACAATCACATCATTTATTTCATCACAAATATAATAGACACCATGTATGTTTGGCGTTAACAAATATTAAAAATCATTCACTATCATTTAATTTTGGTTCCATCTTTTGAAATACCCGATTACCATCCATGTAATTATGAATAATAAGATGCATTATGCCATTTAGAGAACACAATGTTGTAAAACTGTCATCCACCTAAATTTCACCCCTCAAACAAATATTATTCCCTGTTTTTTTGGGACCCATCCCCCATCTATGTTAGGCTTTTAATACTAATTTGAGTTTTATTCATCAAATATATGTCTACTTCTTTGATTTTTTCAAGAATAATAGGTTCATTTCCATAAGATTTATAGGATGTGTGGAAAACAAAATAAATTCAATGATAACTATTTGGAAGATGGGACGATGTGGATGAAAATTGTCTATAACTTTCACCTTTGGATGAATTTAGAGGATAAATCCTACAATAGTGGAGTAATTATTTCCTTAAATTTAATTACCCATTTTTTTCAAAGCCTACTTAAATTATATAATTCAATTAAAATTTTAGTTACCCATATTATAATTATAAATAACATTAATATTTTATAATGAATATATTATGTGTATTTATTTATTTGTCATAAATAATGAATTTTTTTAACATAATAGGATATATTTACATTATCTCATATGATTAAAAACTTCAATCTAAGGTATGTTATGTTCTCCTCATCATCCTCAGTTGTTTATTTATTTTTTGGTGAGATATATATTTATTTTTTATCATCATTATTGCCATACCATTAGTATATCCCATTGGTTAAAAATGTTTTCATAGTAAAATCCTTATCCATATAATTAATGTATTTTTTCATATCGATGTTTAATTATTTTTTTTATTTATAGTCATATAATAATTCATTTTTTAAACTATTGGATTTTTTATTGAGTTTGGGTAGTTTGTTCAAAGCTACTCATGATCGTGAGGCATATGAATTCCAGCATACAATTGATATAATGACAAAAAGGAAATGGGGCATGTATTCATAGATCCCTTAGGAAAAGATAAATTCCCACTACTTATTTAATTAATATTTTCATCATTTTATGTAATATTTATATGTTTACTTCCTTATAATTTTTATTTAATAACTATTTATATTTTTTCATAGATCTTTTAGGATGTAATATTTCTATTTTTTTGTGTCTATAAAAATCTACCGAACAAGTAAAATCTTTATTTCTTCCAATCTTTCCTCATTTTCGATTTTCATTTCAATTCCTTATTGAATTTCTAACAGAAATTATTGATTGAATGTTAGTATAATTTTTTTTAAATTATTTAATGCAAGACTATTATGTGAATATTTTGGAAAATTCACCTTATATAGTGGGAACATGATCTTCTTATGCTATTCTAACTTTAAAAAATGAGAATGGGTTTTCAGCTAAGAACATCATGCCAATATGTACTATTTTTAGTTCTAATTATAATGACAATGGTAACATGGTAAAATTGGATTTTAGGATTTTTTTTTAGAATTCAGGATGTGTATGAATCATTCTCAACTCAATTTAACACACAATGTGACCGATATGACTCAATGTGCTTTTTTAATTTAGAATTGACATTAATTTTAGTAAAATGGACTACATGCATACTCAAAATAGATAAAAAATATTCTAATTTTTTTGATAGTTTTTAAATATGATACTTATGTCGTTTTTGATGTGTACAAATCTGTCCCACCTCAATTTGAAGCACTATGAGACCACTATGACTGAATGTGTCTTGTATCCGTTTAAAATCTATATCTTGGTTCAAAAAATGTCACTCACTAAAAAAATTGAAAACACATCAGAATATTCATGATAATTTTGGTCATCGATTCATATTTAATTTTTGATGTGATGAAATTAGTCTCACATCAATCCAATACCCAATGTGATTAGTATGGGACAAAGTGAAAGTTTCTACTATAAAATAAAATTTTATTAAAAAAAGGGAGATACATAAAAACTAGTAAACACATTAGAATTGTTTTGATACATTCATAAAATAATACATAAATATTTTGATATGTTTAAGAAATAGTCACATAGAATACTGATACATGATGAGATTGTTATGAGTCAAAGTGCATGTATTGAGTTTAAAAAAATTATAAAAAAAGAGACACACTTGAAACCGAGGAACCACATTTTTAATATTTGAATAATTTTTTAAAATTACCCAAAAATAATTTGGTACATGTAAAAATCGGCCACACCTTAATATAATACATAATTTGACTAGTATGACACCAAGTGAATCTTTTTATTTAAAATTTTCATCAATTTTAGTAAAAAGGACAAGTATCCTACTCAAAACTATGAAAAAAAATCAGAATGTATTTATAATTTATGGATTAAATCCATTTGTAATTTTGATGTTTAAGGACCATCCAAACCATAATAGAATACTTGATGTTCCCGATAATAATGGAAATTTATTAAAGAGAAAAGAAAACAGAACAAGAAAAATACAATCAAAAAACACCAAAACCATAAAAAATGGTTAAGGTGAAAAAGAAAGAAACCAAAGCCGACAAACACCCAATAAAAAGGGTGGGCTATGGGAAGAGGCCACCAATGCCGCCAAAGAAGATCAAAGACGGATCAAGAAACATATATCCACGACAGAAGAATCTCCATCAGCCCTGGCATTTATTAGCCAAAAAACAGCAACAAAAAAGCCATCCTTCCACCAAAAGAAGCCAGCAACTAAGCCTCCAGCCCGCTCCAAACAGCACACTGATTCCCAGAATTTGGGAAACCAAATGAAGCCAGCTACTCTGCAGACTCCAGCCTGCTCCAGATCAGCACACTGAATCCTAGAATTTGGGAAACCACAGCAACTCGACATTGCAAAGCTCTACTGCCTACCTGAAGAAAAAGAAACAAGCCACTCCAAAAAAAAACAAAAACAAAAACAAACAAACAGGCCCCAAAAGAAACTTACAAAAGTCTAAAAATGGGGGATTTGTCATGGTCCCTATTAATAAAAATAAAGAGATCATCAGGAATTTGATCAAACCAAACAAAATCAACACCATTAACACCTTTATTAGCTAGACCATCGACAACAGAATTGGCTTCCCTATAAACGTGAGTGATAATATGATTCAAAGAAAAAAGAGTCTCCAAACAATTAATCCAGCAATTAGTAAGCTTCCAGGACAAGTGATAAAAACCCATCCTAATTGCAGAAACAACAACAGAAGAATTACTCTCAAACCATAAATTATCCCAACCACGCTGCATAGCTTGATCGACAGCAACAATAATGCCAAGCATTTCGGCCTCAAGTGAAGAGGCAAAGCCACAAGAACCATGAAAACAACCAAGGAAATCCCCTTTATGATTCCTGAAAACAGAACCATAACCAGAATGCCCCGGATTACCCCTAGAAGCACCATCTGAATTAACTTTTATCCAACCAAAAAAAGGATCCTTCCATAGAACATCTAAAGTACCACGCGGAGGCTTGAAATTACCCTTAACACCTATCCTGTTCAGAACGGACAAATCATGAACCGAGTTAAAGCAAAAATTCTTCCTTGGAATAACAACATTACGCATAGCACCAAGAATAGAGGATAAAACCCCACTAACCGAGAAGGAAAATTTATCATGAATCATCTTATTTCGAGCAACCCAAATAAAATGAAGGAGTTCAGAAGCAGCGACTCTAAAAAGATCCAAGAATTGGGGAGAGAGCGAAATAGAATTCTAGCTTTGAAGGAAATGATGAATTGATGACATATTAGGCATGGGAATTTCAAAGATATCAAAAACAGCCTTCCACATTGAAGAGGCATTGACACAACTAATAAACAAATGATCAATATCTTCCCTATGTTGATAACAAAACACACATGAAGAGCATAGAGAGATGCCACATTTCTGAAGGAAACAATCAGTAGGAAGTTTCCCATGAGCCAATCTCCAGGTAAAAGAAGGCCGAGAGGGCCTAATAAAGTTCATATGAAGATCCCTCATCCATTTACACCCTATATTGCAAGATAAAGAATGACAATAAAAATTTTTAGAAGTCAACAGGCCATTAAAAGCAGGTTCCCAAACCCAAAAATCCTCTCTGTTAGAGAAACGGTAACTATTGATAATAGTAACAATATGATTAGGGAGACCCCCCATATTATCAAGCTGATCCTTAATCGTAGCATCCATATCAACATTAAAATCATCATCCAACAAGGAGTCAGCTAAAGGACATCCAGTCCAATTGGCCTTCCAAAAGGTTGAAGACGAGTTCCTTGAAACAAGCCATCTGGCATGAGAGTCAATAGAGGAAAAGATGTATTTAAAAGCAGGCCAAACAGAAGAATCCAGATAATTAAAAACTCCATTCCTGAGCATATCCCTAAATTTATAGCGGAGAAAGTCCAGAGACTCAGATTTATCATTGAAAAGCCTCCAAATGAACGAGGCCAGTAAAGAATCATTAAACACTTCAAGATTTTTAATACCAAGACCCCCAGCATCATAGGGTTTACATCAATTATTCCAAAAACAGTAACTAATTTCCTATCTGAAATATTGCCACTCCAAATAAAATTTTTAATAGAAAAGTTAATGCTCTTGATAAGAGAGATCGACCACTTATAAATCATGAAAGAATAAACAAACTTAGATATGATAACAACTCTAACCAAACAAACCCGACCAGCCAAGGAAAGGGACTTACCCTTCCATGTAGCAAGATGACGTCTGATTTTACATACAATATCAGAAAAATAACAAGCTTTAGGCCTCCCCCAAAACATAGGAACACCTAAATACGTAAAGGGAAAAACACCTTCATGAATACCCAAATCCCTAATAATGCCATTCTTCCTTGAAATAGGAAAATTCCTTCCAAAATAAACAAAGGACTTGTCCCAGCTATTCTCTTGCCCAGAGACTTTTTCATAATGCAAAAGGGCACGCTTAATATTTTTAATATTTCTATTATTCCCATTAGTGAAAAGAATAATATCATCCGCATATAACAAGTGCGTGGGAGCAATAAAACCTCTACCAGCACTAATAGAATACAGATTCCCATTACCGCCATAATAGAAAGTAATCTACTAAGATAATCCTCTGCAATGGAAAAAATAATGGCCGAGAGAGGGTCACCTTGTCTGAAACCTCTAGAACAAGCAAAGAAGCCCTCAGGGGAGCCATTAACAAGGACAGAGATACGAGCAGACTCGAAAATGATTTTAACCCAATTAATGAAAACATCATCAAAACCAAAAAAATGAAGAACCTTATAAATGAACTTCCAATTTATAGTATCAAAAGCTTTCCTGACGTCCAACTTGAGAGCAATATTACCATCCCTTGTGGATTTCTTAAGAAGATTAACACATTCAGATGCAGTAATAAGACAATCTTGAATAGACCTACCCTTAATAAAGCCAAACTGATTAGGAGAAACAATCTTACTGGCAATAGAAGACAGCCTAGTAGCTATGATTTTGCAAATAATTTTAAAAATAGTATTGTTCATAGAAACAGGTCTGAACAAATTAATCTCATTATCATTCTCAGTCTTTGGAATAAGGGCAAGGAATTGAGCATTTAGACCCTGAGTAAGAGATCCACCTTTAAAAATACGAGTAACCAACCTACAAACATCCTCATGAATGACATCCCAGTAAGTCTGAAAGAAAAAATTCCCAAAACCATCTGGACCCAGGGAGCTATCAGACTTTAGACTAAAGGTCGCTTCTTTAATTTCAAATTCCAAAGGAATGGATGTAAGACTGGAATTATCCTCTTGATTAACAAGAGTCGGAATAATACTCTAAACAGGATCATCAAGAGGGAAATAACCAGAAAAGAGATCCTTAAAATAAGAAACAACATGCTCAGAAAGGTCCCTTCTGTTATCAAACACATTATTCCCATTTCTAACCAAAGAGAGAGGCCTTGAGACTTTCCTAATTCTCTGCAAAGAATTAAAAAATTTAGAGTTTCTATCCCCATCTCTCAACCAATTAGCCTTAAAATTATCTCTTTGCAAAGCATCTTTAAGATTCAAAAAATTATTAAGCTTGGAAACCAGCTGAGTCTCTCCCAAAATATCATTAGAGAAATTGTTTGAAGAATTTTGTGCCTGCATTTGTTGAATAGAATCCTCAAGAGAGGAAATTTCAGAATCAAGGGAACTGAAACGATATTTACTCCAGAATTTCAAATTTCTTTTAAGATGTTTGATCTTAATGACGCAAGAAAAATCATTATCCCTACCATTCCAAGAATTCCATTTTTGTTCAACAATAGTTCTATATTCAGGATGATTAACCCAGGCCTTATTAAATCTAAAAGGCAAAGGAGGTTTCAGATCCTTACTCACAAGGTCAACCAAAATAGGATGATGATCAGAGTTGATTCTGGAAAGAGTCATACAAGAAATAGAACCCCAGAAATCAAGACAAGCCTCATTGACAAAGGCCCTATCAATTCTACTAGAAACAAATCGGTCCAAAACCTTCCTGTACCATGTATACTTAGCCCCAACAAGATTTACTTCAATCAACCCACTATTATCAATACAAGCTTTGAACTCCCTAGAAGAGATGACATTAGACATGGCTCCGATCTTCTCATCAGAATTCATGATGGAATTAAAGTCACCAAGAATAGACCACGGACCAGAGATCGAAGAATTGAGAGACCCAATATCCATCCATAAATTCCTACGACCCTGATAACAGTTATGAGCATAAATAAAAGAGCAGAAATGTTGCAAACCTTGAAGAAAAAAAGAGCATGTGACATGCTGATCAGAATTAGAAATTAGGGAAATATGCGATAAAGAACAATGAGCCAAAACCCATAACCTTATAATATCCGATGAGGATCTATTGGATTCCACAAAATGAAAACCAAGGTTTTCAAAATTGGAAATATTAGGAGAAAAAACCCTTTTGGGTTCAGACAGACCAATAAGAAGGGGCCTATGCTTTAAAATGAAAAGGCTAAGGGACCTCATAGTATCATGATTGGCCAAACCCTGACAATTCCAGAAAAGAAGCTTCATTTAAACCTAAGACCGGGGTGATTTCCCCCTTTTTTTACCCCCACATTAACCTGTTTTCCAGACTTAGGAGGCCTTCCAGCCTTTCTCTTAGTACTAGAGTCCTCCTGTATAAGATCACTTATATCCAGACTTCTGATGGTACCTTTTCCATTTTTAAAAGTATCAGTAAGGATGCCAACTGGACCAACAAGAACCTCAATAACCTCAACCAGTGAAGCAGTACCATCAGAAGGAAAAGGGGCCCCGATCACCTCTTCTGAAGGAGCAGAATCTGACTTGAAAGAAGCAGTTTCCACTCCTTTTAAAGCAGAATCTGCAATGGGAGGAGAAGAAGCTCCAACCACCTGGACTGGGGAGGTGATGTGTGCAAAAACAGGATCAATAAGGACCTGGGAAAACCCAGAATTCTCACTATCCTGAAAAGAAACCACAAGCTCACAAATGTTATCCACCAATTCCGAAAACATGATCAGGTCATGAATCTCAGAATATAAATTATGATCCAAAATGTGATCCTCTATGCACGTGGAACCACCAAATTTATCCATTTTCTGACCAAACATAGTAGGAGGACTAGGCAAATCAGGAATCCTACCTTGTTCAACATCTTCAGAGATATCTGCCCATGATTTATTAGAAGTGACTATAACTCTAGAGGGACCAGGTATATCCTTTAACGGACCCTCCTTTTCCACAAAAATATTCTTATTATTTTTATTCCAATTAACCTCCTTCCAATCCTTCTCTTTGGGAACCGCAGAAACTTTCTTTTGAAGCATCCTACAGTTCACCACAGAATGACCAACAATCTTGCAAACCTCACAAAAATAAGGAACACGTTCATATTCTATTTTAACAGCAATCTTATTACCATTAGCAATGAGAGTGACATTATCAGGCCTTTTATTTTCCAGGATTACATCAACCAGAATTCTAGCAAAATAACCAAGATACCCCTCCAAAGTTTTCTGATCCAATATAATAGGAGTGCCAACACATGAGGCAAGGTCATTAAGGATCTTAGGATGCCAATACATCCAATTCAACCCGTGAAGTCTGATCCAGATCTGGGCATTAGTTTGCTTAAGGTTGAAAGGGTTAAAATTAACATCCCATTCAGATAATCTCAAAATACCAGGTTTGAGATGAAGATTTCCAAAATCCCACGCCTTATTAAAATCATCTCCCGATTGAAAGATGAGGTGAAAAAAACCCCTCCCAATAGGAATCAATTTCCAATTCCTAAAACCCCAGAAATGAGAATTTCTATCTTTAAGATCCGCGTAAAACCAAGGTTTATCACCCATGGAATAAATAACATGACCAAGAATGAAAACTTACAAAGATCAATGCGTTGCTGCAAAGCCTCCGGATCCGCTACTACAGAAAAACTGCCATTCTCAAGTCTGGTAATGTTCGAGGAACGAGACGTACCTCTATTTCTCAAAACAGACGAACCGGAAAGAACTTCATCAAAAGAAACACCTTTCTTTCTCGCCCCCGAGAGATCTACAGGATTCGATGAAGAACCAAAACCCTTAGATAAGAGTCGGTCATCCTTGAAAGCAAACTCCCAATCAGGATTGAACGAACTCATGGTGAGAATCAAATAAAACTCCAGGAGTGTACGAAAACGCCATATCTAGGTTGATGAAAATGTTCTGTCGCTCTCGCCATCTCGTCGCTCTCGCTGCTTCCGTCTCTCACGCTCTCGCTGCTTTAGCCCTTATTGGTCATCATGTTCCCGATAAGACTCAATGTGTCCGTTAAAATTTTAAAATAAAATGTTTAGTTTGAAAAATGTCACTATCTAAAAACCATTTATACACACTATAATTTTCTCGATAATTTATAAATTTGATACATAATTTATTTTCTGATGTGTAGGAATTAGATTCACATAAATCCAATACATGATGTGATAAAAATAAATCAAAGTACGTGTTTCCAATTAAATGTGGAATTTTTATAAAATTGAATGTGACATAATCAAATCTGAGTAAAAACGTTTCTATTATTTTAATACCTTATGAAAATGATCCATAATCAATTTAGGACGTTTAGGAATTAGACTCACATAAATCTGACACACGATGTGACTGATATGATGCCTGGTGTGTCTTTTTATTTAAAATTGGAATCAATTTTTCTAAATAGGAAAACTTACCTACTAAAACCCAAAAAAAGATTTAGATTGTTTTTATACATTATGAAAATGATCCATTTGTCATTTTTCATGTGTAGGAATCAGCATCAACTCAATCTAAAAGAGGGTCTGACCGGTATCACTCCAAGTACATATTTTTATTAAAAATTGATATCAATTTTAGAAAAATATTTAACTGAAATAAAAAAACAAAGCACACACATTCATATTATGTTGATACGTTTGGAAAATTATCCATAAGTATTTTGTGACATGTAAGAATCTTTTTCACAACCAAATGATACATGATACTCCCAATATGAATCAATGTGTCTATTATAAGTTTAAAATTGATAGTTTAGTTCCAATTGTGTCACTCACTAAAAAAAATATGCTTGGATTTTCTTGATAATTTAGGAAAGTTATTTAAAAATAAATATTGAGTAGTAGAAATCAAAAGCATATCAAACTAACACTCTATATAATCATTTTGAATCAAAGTGTGTGTTTCTAATTTAAATTGATATTTTAGTAATAATGATAACATAAAACTCAAAACAGAGAAAAACATTTGGGTTGTTTTGATAGTTCAATAAAATTACGCATAAGTCATTCGAGACATATAATAATTAAGTACACCCCAATCTTACACACGCTGTGACTAGTATGTCTCCAGGTGCATCCTTTAAATATAAAAGAGTCATTTTAGTTTAAAATATGAATTGCAACCCCGAATCTGAGGTAACAAGACACGATTGTTTTATATTCCTTCTATCATTATTTCTTTATAAATTTCCCAATGATTTTTATCTTATAAGTATTTAGTTAATTTTAATAGAGTTAATACTTGAAGATGATCAATAAATAGTGTGATGTCCAAGATTAAACTACAACTCAATCCAATATATAATGATCTTGGTATGACTGATAGATTAGTTTAAAATCAATGCTTTCTATTAACTTATTTCCTAATATTTATATAAACACAATAATTGAATTCTTATATAAGTGTGTATTGCTCGGGCATTGTGTTATGATCAAAATATAAACAAATATTAATGTTTTTAAATTTATGTTATAATTTTTTCTTATTTTATTTTATTATTAAATTTTTAAAATTTTTATAATATAGTTTTTTCTTGTATATTGGTTTTAAATTTTATTTCATTTGAATTCTGTATTTGTACTTGATTTTTATGATTTCAGGGTGTTTATGGTTCAATGATGTGATTTTACAACACACTACATTGGGGCTACAATGTGGTGTTAAAGCATATTCTAGTATACACATTTATTAGTGATTTTAAAATAACTGATAAAGGAATAGGGTTTTAAATCACTATTTAGTTTACATTTCTTCATTAGCATTGATAAATTCCATTTTTAGCACTGCTAAATGACTATTTTGTAGTTGTGGTCATACACACGCAAATACAAAGATTTCAATTTTATAGGATGTATAAAAAATGAAACATGGTTGTCCCATAATTATAATAAGATCTATTAATATTTATATAACTATATTTATTATGTTATAATGGAAACAATGCATGAAGAGGAAGTAAATAAAGAAATTAACCTGAATGATTCGGTAAACACAATTACAACTTATTTGAAAGTCTTCATTTAATATATTATTAATTAATGTGGGGAAAGACATTTAAAAATAAAAAAATCTATATAAAATAACTACGGTTTTTTAAGGAGATATTTTTAGGGATTGGTTGAGATATAAGACTGAAGGTGTTGTGATGACGTGAGGGACGAGGTGCCGTTTTATTATAGTAGTGAGGGAAATTTTTGTAAACTATCAAAATAATAAAATATTATATATTAATTATTACCTTAAATTTATTTAAATATAGATAATTTTCAGATAAGATGATTATGGGTCAAAATAATCTCATACAGTCAATTTTAGACATGTTTTGTTCACATTCAAACCCAAAAATTTGGCTTAAACCCTTATTTAATCCCTTTATCTCTTACCATGATAACATGTGTTTCAACTCATTGAAGGTATATATAGTTAGTATGAGATTCCCATCAATCCATAAATGAGTCAAGGATTACATTTTAGTTGTCCTTTTTTCATATCTTTATATTTTAAGTAAATTGATATATTTAATAAAATATTATTTATTTTAAAATTTCAATAATTTCAATTCTGACACTATTCATTACTTGACTGTTAAAAAAAATTATAAAATTAATTTATTATTATGAAACCACTTTTAAAATATAACAAATATTTCAAATAAAAATATGAAAATCTTTATTGACAATAATTATATAAAATTATATTTTTTCAATAATTTTAATATCATTTATTTAATATTTCTATTAATCGAAAAATTATTACATCATCATTGTGTAAGCCTTTAACATATTTATTTATTTCATAAAAAATTAATTAATTTAAAATGATGAAGTCCATAATTTTATATTTTAAATGTCTACTTATAGTTGATGATATGTTCTACGTAACCCCATATGATAAATGTATTACTTATTAGAAGCATTAGAATGACATTTTGTCTTTCCTCAGAATTTAATACTATAAAAAATATAAAATCATATAGGTTGTTCCTAAAGGCCATAAAATCATCCAAATGGTTGTTGTTTTTTCAATAACTCACCCAATAAAACCAGGGAATATATTTTGAATATTTTATAATATTTATAATATTATTTTTACCCTTAATTACAGGATTTAACCTAAACTGTGGTAATACAACTTAATGAAGTAGATAATAAATTAGTACAATAATAGAAGGAGGATATTTAATAATTTTTTAGTTAATTATTAAAGATTTGTAATACATTTTTAAAAATTCAAAATACATAATTGGATTAAATTAATTTAAAATTTAACTCATATACGGAATGAGAAAACAAACTTCTAATGTGAAAACGTTCAAAATATTGATATGTTTCTATATGAAAATTAAATTTTAAACTGGTTACAGTGACCTAAATAGAATTAAATTTTATAAAAATTATATATATATTCTTTAAAAATATCCAAAAATATTATTTACCACTATAAATCTATTTGATGAAAAAGTTGATTCCAATTAAAATTTTGCAATTTTTTAACTATTCATCAAAACATGAATAATATTACAAAAATTCATAAAATAAATAATATTTAAATTACAAATTAAAATTTCAAATTGAAGTATATTTTTTCAAATATAAATGTTAAAAATGTCATCATTTATTTTTTTAAAGATCATTAAAATATGGAAAAACTATGTTTAGAAAAATATATCTTTTAATACCTATAAGTGGATTTATTTTTATATCATGTACATAAATAACATAATATTAATGCTTAAAATAATATTGAACATATAATATATAAATTTCGTTACTTTATAATAATACTAATTCCTCAAAATTTAACAGCTCGGTTATAATAATAATTCATCGTTCGTTTAAGTAGGGTATTGCAGGCAATGTAAGATGTAAAAGAGATTATGTTTAATTAGAGATATAAAATAAAATATTATGGTGTTACATTCAACTGTACATTAATAAATATCATCTCAAAATTTTAATTTTCAATTCAAAAATCAAAGGTTGATACTTCAAAATTTCATTATGGGAAACCCATTTTAAAAATAGGGTTAATAAAATGTCCTATTAATAATAGGGAAAGTGAAATATGAATTTCAACCCAAAATACATCATTAGAATAGGATCACATTCATGGGAATAGAAAAAAAGAATAAGGTATATAAATAAAACGATGATGTTCTAGGGGAGTGTGATAGAGAATATGGTAATTATAATGTTTATAATCAGAAAACCATCAACCTCAAATCAGTAAAAGTCCATTAATTTCTCAGAAATAAAGGAAAAAATAACTGGTTTGTTCCAAATTGTTTTTCCAAGAGATTAGGGTCATGTTTACTATAAACACATGTACTTTATAAATAAACATAATTGATTTTATTCTATGTCATAAACATAATCTCATCTGTTTATTGTGCTTCGATCTGTCATTACATAATTTATTACACCTGGTGATGGATATTCAAGATGAATTTTTTAATTCTTGAAGAACATTATTATAAAAATAATGATACAAATTAATTCCTTTACATCAAAACTTTTACTAAAACTAATGTGGTCAACACATAATATCTAATATATCATAATTTAATCTCAAACAATAATATCCAATGTCTACCTTAATCCATTCCAACCTTATGACTCACTCACAATAATTCTGTCCAATTTAAGAGTCAAAAAACAAATATGTATGGTCACTAAATTATGAAAATGATCATAACATCAGATTCTCTAAACTATATAATGATTCACTTATTGTTACATTACAAATATTTTATATCCTTAAATACCATAATGAAGTAATTCATTATTATAAATCATCAATGAATAAGAAATATAGTACAATTCATATATTCTCATGACTCTGATTACAAATGCACCATTGATGAAATAATTCATGAATTCAAATTACACATGAAATTTAATCGTTATTCCTCTTCATTAAACCATTAACTGTGCTTCCTCATCTTCTAATTTAATATCTAATACCTTTAATTTTTATTTTGTATCATCTTCATCATTATAAATATGACCATTAATTGTATAACATTGATGATTTTATAAAATGGACAACATCTAAATAATAATGTGAAAAACACTAGTTATAATGATTTAGTCATGAATATTTATTTATAGTATGTCTAAACCAGGACATATACTTCTCAATCTATGAGTCCATAGGATTAATATAATAGCCCTGATCATTATTAAACATTTAATCATGATTTATTTCACAAATTTGAACTTAATACAACTTAGAAGATAAAGACGTTTAGTTTCTTTGGGGATTATTAAGATGAACTTATAACATTAAATATACATCTTTATTGAAACCTTTTTTTAAATGACCAAATTTTTTTTGTACATAGCATTGTATGGGATAACCGAAGGAAATATATAAAAAAATGGGGAACTATAAAGCCCCGTAAGGGAGTATGAGTGGAATAACATAAATAATACATTACATGTAATGCAATAGGCATATCATTGGGTTGTATGAGAAACATGAACATAAATGCATGATATGGTATGATTACCATAACCTGGAATTGTGGAAACAACATAAAACACCAGATCATTAACATAAAGGAATCAAGTAAACATATATCTCGATATAATGGACATAAGGCCTATATATGAATCGGGTAAACCTATATCCTATCATGAAATATCATGTTACTAATCATTATGCAATGCAATGGAGTTCTATCACGACACACTCATCGTAATCATTTTAATATCATGCTTTAGTGTTCCACATAGATTATATAATGTACATTCATTCGACATCATTATTTATTCCATGATCAATGAATGTGGAATTCATTCATGTATGTCCCCATTTTATATGTATGTGTGCATAATTTTGAATACCCTTGATATCGAAATGTCTATGGAATGAACTACAAGATGATTTTGGCATGGAAAGTCATAGTTCAATTTTGGTAGCATAATGACGTCATATGGAAATTCATAAATTGGGTTGATAAGAGTGGAAAGAGTCTCTAAATATTTATAATTTTTATGGAGAGTAATGGAATCATGGAACATAATATCCCAACATGTTAAATGATAATTATATGCATAACATAAAATAAATGAATGAATGGAAATGAGAAGAGTTAAAACCCTTATAGAATTTCGGCATAGTAATAGGTAGGATTAATGAATCATAGGGGTAATTAATGGGAATGAAATTAAGATACCATCATGTATACATAACATTTATATTAATTAGGTATTTAAATACATATACCAATTTAATTAATTCGAAATTAAATGGAATGACAATATATAGGTTCTTGAAGAATTAATATAGTGGGGGACCCCTTATGGGATTTTGGCATAGTGATGGGTGTACATAGAAGATTATAGGGGGATTAATGAGAGGTAACAAAAGATTACATCGTGTATGTAACACCCCGAGATTTTATTAAAAATATTCTTTTTAATTTCACTAATGTCTTGTGTTGTACGCTACACGAAAAGAAGCTTTCACAACACGCATCCTTGACTTTCCTTCAATTACACGCAATCGTGACCTTCCACGATAGTGTGTGTCGTACGCAACACCATGTTTCGCTAAACAACGATATGCTATTAAGATATTATTAAAACTAGGCGTTGTGAATAGTAATAACCACTTTTTGAAATTTTGTAAATTTTATTTTTCAAAATGGACATAATATATGGATTTGGAATATCGAAATTAGCATAGGTTGAAATTTTGTTGATTTTCGGATAACTTTCATATTTTGATGAATAGTGAAAATTACTAAATTTTAATTAAAAACAAATTTTTCAATCGAAATAATTAATAGTGATAAATTATTAATTTGAGTGGTTTTAAAGTATATTTAGAATATATTTTTACAATTTAATACCATGTTGGTCATTGGATGTAATTTCACATTTAAACCAGTTATAAACTAATGTCAATCTTTTGATAGTTATTATCTCTTAAAAACACACTATTTGTTTTGACGACGAGAATTAATTTTTAAATTAGTTAATGCAACTGATATGTTTTGAATTTGGTAAAATAGACATCATTTTTGAGTTCATAATATCAAATATATCTTAGGCCTAATTTTTGGTATTTTTCTGAAAACTTTCAATTTTTGATGAATAGTGAAACCACTAAGTGGTAGTTAAAAAAACTGAATTTTTCATAAAACTTAATTTTACCGCTTTTGTGAATGGAATTTCGAAGATCCGAGAGACACGGTTAATATCAAGGACTAAAATATGGTTCAATGAGATGAAAATAATTTTTGGTGAATAGTAACTTTTTACTTTTTTTTCCCCGGTTAAAAGTAAATAGGGTAATTAAGGGTAAAGATGATATTATTATTACCCTAACACATGTCCTAATTCTATTGGATAATTGAAATTCGACCAAAAACAAACTTAGGAATAAAATATGACCATTTAGGCCCACTTGGATTAGATTAGGACATTTATTATTAATTTATTTAAAGAAGGGTTAATAGAGTTAAGATCAAAGTTTATTTACTAAAACATTTTTAATATGGGGTTATACATAAGATAAATTCAACTATAAATATTCATTAGAAATATAAAAATATTTCCTACATAATGGTAGTTTATTTGTAATTTTTAGACATTAAATAAGTTAATTTATTTATGACACAATGATGATGCAGTAATTATCTTATTAATGAAATATTGACATAATTGATGTAATAAACACCAAAATAAATGTAATTTGAGACTTTTTATGAATTCCACTAATTTTCTAGGTTACTATGATATATTAGTGTTGATTTAATCAACTTTGTTAGAACATATAATTATGTTATGACTTTCACAAAAATCATATATAAAATAGTGTCAAAATTGACACAAAATAGTTTTTAAATCAAATATTATATTATTAATTTTTATTTTATTCCTAAAAATCTATGGTTCGTCCAAATGAATTAGATAAGGATATATATATTAATAATAAACAATTTGGGGTTCGTTTGGCATGTTATAGTAAGTGTATTAACCATATAGTGTAAGAAAACAAAAAGACACGGTAAAAGATAAATAATTTAACATAGAGTTAAATCTAATTGCTAAGGTTAAAATAATAACCCAAACTTGTCTAAATCCTATTGGTTGATACTATTCCGACCCATACCCACTTTAACTTCTAAATAAGACCCTTTGGAACCATTATAAACCGATTTTGACTTTAATATAAAATTATATTTTGAGATATCCCTACGGTGCCCCTCTCCTCCCTTATAAAAGGACACCTCATCCCCCTCCTCCTCACATCAATTTTAGAACTCAAGCTAGGCCAACCCCTGAAAAAATCCCTTCTCCACTTCCCTAGAATAATCCTAGAGGTCCTGGTCTTCTTCAAAGACCAATATTAGTTCCCTAAGTGGAGGATTCAAAGAGGCGTTTCAAAGAAGAGGTAATATCCATTTCTGATCTTTTCAATTTATTTCTTCTTCAACTTCTTCTTTAGTTGTTTCATGAAAATTTAATAAAATCAGTATTACTTAAATACTGATATGTTATTATAAATATGAAAAAACCCTAATTCACCTTCTATCCATCCTACGGAAAAATGAAATCACCGCGCGTGCGTACGTACGGAATACCATCTCCACGCCGTGGTGTAATCTATTTTCCTCCACCACCATAATAGGATGGGTATAATGGTGTAATGAGTAACTATATATGATTATTATAAAGTGATATTGTTACTGAAATAGTCTACATACACTTCAACACAATTCCAAGACCATGGGAACGATATCATCGCTCGTGTGTACGTACGGACTACCGTCTCCACGACGCGATGAGATTCATTCTCAATGATTAACCATTCATGAATGATTATAAAGTATATATAATAAGTACTAATGAAATATATTACATAATAATGATACTGTATTTATGTAAATTTATATATATGTCATCTACTTAATTCCATTCACTTCAATAATGAAATGAAAACAGCGTTCATGCGTACGTACGGACTACCGTCTCCATGAACGGTGTATTTCATTCCATTTATCGATATTATATATATATATATATATTATGAATATATATTATATATAAATCATGTTTTACATTCAGGATATAAGTAATCATGATCCAAGTAATCATATTAATTATTACAAGTTAAAAACACGAACGACAAATGAGACGATTTTACCCAAAACGCTACTTTAACATGATTTTACAAAAGAACAGGTAATATAAAGTCATATTTGGACCATATATGATATAATAAAAATGAATATGATTCTAGAATAAGTCAATAACATGATTTAAATCATTATACAGGAGGTTCGAACACTTACAAAGCAAGTCGGACCTAAGGTAAGGGGAAATATCACAATCTCATTTTTATCCGAGATTGTTTATACTTTGAAATTTACTGGGGTGTATTTTATCATCCACATCCATGTTTCGTCAATATTTAATATTATTTCCATCCACCTACAATTGTCAAATCCAATTTTACCTTTCGGTGAGTTTTTAGTAAAAGATATGAAAGGAATCTTTTGTCATTTTTCGTACGAGGTAGTTTTTGACTTTTCCGACAAAAGTACGAAGAATGTTTTTCTTAACTTATACGGCATGAATGGATTTTTAAAACATTATTTCCAAGAAACATCCTTTACAAGTTTTCAAGTTTATTTTTAATCAACTTCTTTTATTTTAAAGTCGTATGACATGTTATGAAAGGAAAAATGTTTTTGAAGTAGAAAGGATATTTTCCTCAAGAATGGAGTTCATGTATTTTATCAAAATTATTTTCCATATAAGATAATAAAAGAGTTCTGTTTTTATCCCTATTATTACATTGGTTTGATTATGTTGTGATGGAAATATTTTTATGAATTCATTTATCTTATATGAATTGTTTTATGATGTCATGTTGTTTAAGAATCCCATTTTTATTACATGGGTTACGCTATGATGTATGGTTTATGATTATGTGGCACACATAAGAATGGTTTCATTATGAGATGGGTGGGACCTATATCTCCCTCCAATGCATTGGGTAAAGATTTTATATCTCATGAGATAGACATGGCTAGAATGGTAGGTTATACTGGTTTAGTGAAACAGGACTGAAACGAGGGTTAGTCGATTCAGAAAGGGACTTTGTCCACTAAGATAGTCTTGGCAATGAGTCTTGAATAACAAGAAATGATTCTCTATGATTATGTGTGAATGCCACAAAGTTTCATGTTTTATGTTATGATTAGTGTGATTACATTTCACTGCCATGATTTATCCCATGTTATGAAATTATGCTCTCTTTTGCAGGTTAAGATTTCCAAAATGTTATGTTCTTATGAATATGATGTGATTGATATTTCTTTTGTTTACCCTTACTGAGCATTTGAGCTCACCCTTTTATGTTTTCTTTTCCCTAGGATATAAAGAACGGTTTTAGGTAAAAAAAGGAAGATCTTTATGGGAGATGTTGAAGATCTTTCACCATGATTAGAAGAGTTTATTCCGAGTTTCCAAAGACACTAAACTATTACGGTCCTTGTGTGTGTGTTTTTGTAATGTACTAAGTATTCCGCAAAATTTATGTAATTTACATGTACGTCAGGCTTCAGGTATCTACAGTTGGTATCAGAGGAAAGGTTTAGTCAACCGTTGGAAACTAGGATGTGAGAACGTTAGTGAGATCCCTAGAAATATTTCTAAGGTATGTCTAGGGATGTCCCTAAGGATAAGTATACGTATAGGATATAGTCCTAGAACTACGGTAACTGTCATATAATTTAACCTAAGATGTTAGATATTTAAGTTACTCCCCCTTTATTATGATTTTTGCCTCTAAAACTTTTCTTTTTGGGTTTTAGAAAATGGTTAGAAACAAGATGATTCACAATAATGGAGGATATGATGGACAATGGAATGATATTTTTCATGAGCAACCAAATGAAATGGGATTTGGAGGTCCAAACGTCATTATTATGCCGAATCAGCAATCTCATAATATGATCAATAAAGTAAAATTTGGTAAGTTTCCTGACTCGGCTAATAAGAGAAAGATGGAGTTTCATGATGATCATAGAGGAAAGAAAGTTCCATTTCCCCTATGTAAATCATGTGGGAAGAGGCATCAAGGAGAATGTTTCAAAGGAACTGGAAGATGCTTTGGGTGTGTAAAAGAAGGACATAAAGCCAGTAAGTGCAAAGGAAATGGTTCATTTAACACCATGGATGAGGATAATGGTATTGCTACGACATCAACAATGGTTAAATGTTTTAAATGTGGAATGTACGGGCATTATGAAAACCAATGCCTTAAGGTAAAGCCTCATGAAGAGAATCAGTATGGTCATATGGGTAATATTTATGTTGATGATGATGAAGAGACTACAAATGATATGTGAGATGAAAGAATTGATGAAGCTTGGTCAATGGATTAAGAAGGTAGTGGAATGATTACATGTTTATCAAGTGTAATGTTGTATATGTAATCTCATGGTACTATGGAATAAAGAGACATCTAAGGATTGTTACACTGTTGTCTTTCCTTATGTTTTGAAAGTGTATGATTAATGGTACCAGTAACCATGAAAGGTTATTCAGATATTTTTGGAAAGTAGATGATATGCGCATAATGAAGGGATAAGGAGAAAATTAAATGTTTGATAGTATTCATGAGCTCATGATTTATACAAGGACTATGTGATATCATGGTTTGAGTATATAGAATTTTGAGGATTTTGGTATTTGGAAAGTGTTAACTTTTAACTGAATTCATTTTTTCACTAAGGTTCAATGGGTATTCAAGATAATACATGATTAAGGACTTTGAATGTTTGTAATGTGACCAAGAAAACATATCTTATGATATATGGGGATCAACGATGGTATTAAGTCTCTGGTAATCGTTTTCACTATGTTATGAGAGTGGACTGCAGTATTATGGATAAGCCTAAAGATTGGAATGGATTATGTTGGACATAATTTAGTATTGTTTAAGGATAAAACTTTTTTGATATTGTTGATGGGATGTTATAGTAATATAGCTTTAGAAAAAGGACAACCTGCAGGACGGGCGATAGCCCATCATGTCGGACAAGGCTGTGAGAATCGAACTCACAACCGAAGTGCGACTGGCCTTTATCGCCTACCACTGGCCTACAGGAAGTCCCTGTTTAGTATAAAGTAGTTTTATTTTATTAAGCGGTATGATATATGAAGTATAAGTTCATTTTTGGAACCATATACGATTAATCTAACCATAAGATGAACTTATAACTTTTCAAACATTTTGTTTGAGACAGATGGAATGACCCATCATTCTATTACATGATCTGCTAACACATCATGAATGACAAATTCAACTTCATTTCTTTAAGAGATGAAGTGGAAATTGTCCAAAGAATGACCAATGGTGAGACTATACCGAAATCACGAAAGTATTTCTTCTAATTCCAATTTCATCAACTTTAGGGAAACGATCGTGAAAACCAAAACTTTCGTCCTAGTTCTCTTATATATGATTAATCAGATGGTACCTTAGATCGTCACAAATTTATGGATTTGTGATTGTTGGCTTTTCCATAGCCATGTTCTCTACCACTCTCCATCAGAACCTGATGGTTAGATTTTTCTTCCATATCCATATTTTCACCTATGTGGAAACCCAGTGATTAGGTTATTTGGGTAATCGTTACGTTCCATACTTTAGTTTTTAAAGACATGTTTTGGTATTCCTTTTTTTATGATGTGGGTTTCTATCAAAGAAAATTTCGAATAGTAAACCATTTATAACCCCGACGAATTTCGAGGGCGAAATTCATTTTAAGGGGGGTAGAATGTAACACCCCGAGATTTTATGAAAAATATTCTTTTTAATTTCACTAATGTCTTGTGTTGTACGCTACACCAAAAGAAGCTTTCACAACACGCATCCTTGACTTTCCTTCCATTACACGCAATCGTGACCTTCCACGATAGTGTGTGTTGTACGCAACACCAAGTTTCGCTAAACAACGATATGCTATTAAGATATTATTAAAACTAGGCGTTGTGAATAGTAATAACCACTTTTTAAAATTTTGTAAATTTTATTTTTCAAAATGGACATCATTTATGGATTCGGAATATTGAAATTATCTTAGGTTAAAATTTTGGTGATTTTCGGATAACTTTCATATTTTGATGAATAGTGAAAATTACTAAATTTTAATTAAAAACAACTTTTTCAATCGAAATAATTAATAGTGATAAATTATTAATTTGAGTTGTTTTAAAGTATATTTAGAATATATTTTTACAATTTAATACAATGTTGGTCATTGGATGTAATTTCACATTTAAACCAGTTATAAACTAGTGTCAATCTTTTGATAGTTATTATCTCTTAAAAACACGCTATTTGTTTTGACGACGAGAATTAATTTTTAAATTAGTTAATGTAACTGATATGTTTTGAATTTGGTAAAATAGAAATCATTTTTGAGTTCATAATATCAAATATAGCTTACGCCTAATTTTTGGTATTTTTCTGAAAACTTTCAATTTTCGATGAATAGTGAAACCGCTAAGTGGTAGTTAAAAAAACTGAATTTTTCATAAAAGATAATTTTACCGCTTCTGTGAATGGAATTTAGAAAATCAGAGAGACACGTTTAATATCAAGGACTAAAATATGGTTCAATGAGATGAAAATAATTTTTGGTGAATAGTAACTTTTTACTTTTTTTTACCACAGTTAAAAGTAAATAGGGTAATTAAGGGTAAAGATGATATTATTATTACCCTAACAGATGTCCTAATTCTATTTGATAAGTGAAATTCGACCAATAACAAACTTAGGAATAAAATATGACCATTTAGGCCCACTTGAATTAGATTAGGACATTTATTATTAATTTATTTAAAGAAGGGTTAAAAGAGTTAAAATCAAAGTTTATTTACTAAAACATTTTTAAAATGGGGTTATACATAATATAAATTCGACTATAAATATTCATTAGAACGATAACAAGATTTCCTACATAATGGTATTTTATTTGTAATTTTTAGACATTATATAATTTAATTTATTTATGACACAATGATGATGCAGTAATTATCTTATTAATGAAATATTGACATAATTGATGTTATAAACACCAAATTAAATTTAATTTGAGACTTTTTATGAATTCCACTAATTTTCTAGGTTACTATGATATATATTTGTCTATTTAATCAACTTGTTTCGAACATATAATTATGTTATGACTTTAAAAAAAATCATATATCAAATAGTGTCAAAATTGACACAAAATAGTTTTTAAATCAAATATTATATTATTAATTTTTATTTTATTCCTAAAAATCTATGGTTCGTCAAAATGACTTAGATAAGGATATATATATTAATAATAAACAATTTGGGGTTATTTTGGCATGTTATTGTAAGTGTATTAACCATATAGTGTAAGAAAACAAAAAGACACGGTAAAAGTTAAATTATTTAACATAGAGTTAAATCTAATTGCTAAGGTTAAAATAATAACCTAAACTTGTCTAAATCCTATTGGTTGATAGTATTCCGACCCATCCCCACTTTAACTTCGAAATAAGACCCTTTGGATCCATTATATACCGATTTTGACTTTAATATAAAATAATATTTTGAGATATTCCTAAGGTGCCCCTCTCCTCCCTTATAAAAGGACACCTCCTCCCCCTCCTCCTCACACCAATTTGAGACCTCAAGCTCGGCCAAACCATGAAAACATCCCTCCTACACTTCCCTAGAATAATCCTAGAGGTCCTGGTCTTCTTCAAAGACCAATATTAGTTCCCTAAGTGTAGGATTCAAAGAGGCGTTTCAAAGAAGAGGTAATATCCATTTCCGATCTTTTCAATTTCTTTCTTATTCAACTTCTTCTTTAGTTGTTTCATGACAAAGTAATAACATCAGTATTACTTACATACTGATATGTTATTATAAATATGAAACAACCCTAATTCACCTTCTATCCATCCTACGGAAAAATGAAATCACCACGCGTGCGTACGTACGAAATACCATCTCCACACCATGGTGTAATCCATTTTCCACCACCACCTTAATAGGATGGGTATAATGGTGTAATGAGTAACTATATATGATTATTATAAAGTGATATTGATACTGAAATATTCTACATACACTTCAACACAATTCCACAACCATGGGAACGATATCATCGCTCGTGTGTACGTACGGACTACCGTCTCCACGATGCGATGAGATTCATTCTCAATGATTAACCATTCATTAATGATTATAAAGTATATATAATAAGTACTAATGAAATATATGACATAATATTGATACTGGATTTATGTAAATTTATATGTATGTCATCTACTTAATTCCATTCACTTCAATAATGAAACGAAAACAACGTTCATGCGTACGTACGGACTACCGTCTCCATGAATGGTGTATTTCATTCCATTTATCGATATTATATATATATATATATATATATTATGAATATATATTATATATAAATCATGTTTTACATTCTGGATATAAGTAATCATGATCCAATTAATCATATTAATAATTACAAGTTAAAAACAGGAATGACAAATGAGATGATTTTACCCAAAACGCTACTTTAACATGATTTTACAAAAGAGCAGGTAATATAAAGTCATAAGTGGACCATATATGATATAATAAAAATGAATATGATTCTTCAATAAGTCAATAACATGATTTAAATCATTATACAGGAGGTTCGAACACTTACAAAGCAAGTCGGATCTAAGGTAAGGGGAAATATCAGAATCTCATTTTTATCCGAGATTGTTTATACTTTGAAATTTAATGGGGTGTATTTTACCATCCACATCCATGTTTCCGCAATATGTAATATTATTTCCATCCACCTACAATTGTTAAATCCAATTTTTCCTTTCGGTGAGTTTTTAGTAAAATATATGAAAGGAATCTTTTGTCATTTTTCGTATGAGGTAGTTTTTGACTTTTCCGAAAAAAGTACGAAGAATGTTTTTCTTAACTTATACGTCATGAATGGATTTTTAAAACATTATTTCCAAGAAACATCCTTTACAAGTTTTCAAGTTTATTTTTAATCAACTTCTTTTATTTTAAAGTTGTATGACATGTTATGAAAGGAAAAATGTTTTTGAAGTAGAAAGGATATTTTCCTCAAGAATGGAGTTCATGTATTTTATCAAAATTATTTTCCATCTAAGATAATCAAAGTGTTCTGTTTTTATCCCTATTATTACATTGGTTTGATTATGTTGTGATGGAAATATTTTTATGAATTCCTTTATCTTATATGAATTGTTTTATGATGTCATGTTGTTTAAGAATCCCATTTTTATTACATTGGTTACGCTATGATGTATGGTTTATGATTATGTGGCACACATAAGAATGGTTTCATTATGAGATGGGTGGGACCTATATCTCCCTCCAATGCATTGGGTAAAGATTTTATATATCATGAGATAGACATGGCCGGAATGGTAGGTTATACCGGTTCAATGAAACAGGACTGAAATGAGGGTTACTCGATTTAGAAAGGGACTTTGTCCACTAAGATAGTCTTGGCAATGAGTCTTGACTAACAAGAAATGATTCTCTATGATTATGTGTGAATGCCACAAAGTTTCATGTTTTATGTTATGATTATTGTGATTACATTTCACTGCCATGATTTATCCCATGTTATGAAATTATGCTCTCTTTTGCAGGTTAAGATTTCCAAAATGTTATGTTCTTATTAATATGATGTGATTGATATTTCTTTTGTTTACCCTTACTGAGCATTTGAGCTCACCCTTTTATGTTTTCTTTTCCCTAGGATATAAAGAAAGGTTTTAGGTAGAAAAAAGGAATATCTTTATGGGAGATGTTGAATATCTTTCACCACGATTAGAAGATTTTATTCCGAGTTTCCAAAGACACTAAACTATTACAGTCCTTGTGTGTGTGTTTTTGTAATGTACTAAGTATTCCGCAAAATTAATGTAATGTACATGTACGTCAGGCTTCGGGTCTCTACAGTGTATAAATGAAATGTACAATAATTAGGTATGTAATATCATATCCCAAATAACCAAAATTGAAATTATAATACATGAAAAAAAGGGTTGTTTGAAAAAAAATGACAGAGGGAGATCCCTAACATGGATGTGTGATCCCAATGGATTGTGAGAGGCTTATCAAGATATTAGAGAAACCTTTAGAGGGATATATGGATTATGGGGAAGATTTTTTTCTAGTTTCAAAGAGCTTTAGTGAAGAGTAATGGGTTCATGGGTGGGTGTACACAGAAAATACTCGGAATTCATTGTTATTTTTATTTTGGACTGTACACAGTAAAATATTCTAAACCTCAAAACATCCTAGGGATTTTTATCATGGATTCCTGAAAAGGGGATTCATATAAATTTTTTCATTGGATAAGGGCTACTGATATGAAAAATATTTTTCATTTCTTATGTTTAGATGAGTCCCATTATTACGGAAATGATTTTATAACATTAAAATTTATTAATTATCGTCGAATATTATCTAGGTCATTATAAAATAAATCAACTAAACATAAAATTATATTATTTTAAACTAAATAATATATATGGATGAATATTAATTTTATAATATTTCATTACATCACTATTGGGTCATTATGATGTAATAAAACACATTATATATTTATATGGTTTTTAATTTTTAATCAAAAAATCTACTGTCTCAGAATATTATGAAAATTTAACAATTGGATAATTGAAACATAATAATTTCAAATAAAATAATATTCATTTTCTATAAATAATTTTCTAAATATGTGACGTTTTACTTTTAAATTAATAATGGAAATTTGATGAAAATTGATGGGTTTTGATAAAATAGTTTTAAAACCATAATAAAAATTATAATTGACTTCATAAAAATTATATGATCATTGATATTTAATAAATGTAATTTAATTATATCAAATTATCAAAATATTATTTAATTAAAATAAATCTATTAATATAAAAATTTATTTCTTAATTAAATAGGAATATTAACCAAAAATACAATTTGTGATTTATAAATCATTTACAAAGTAAAAATAATCGAATGAATGTTGATTAAATATTAACAAAAATTAACATAATAATAATTACATGATCTTGTTAAATATCACTTTATTACACTAGCATACAGCCGAATAGAATTGTGTGTGATGGTGGGGCTTTCAAGGGGCCATTCGATGAACATGGTTTGGGTTTTGATCTTGATGAGCTTGAAATTCTCCCATATATGGTTTGGTTCATGATTAATTTATTTTTTATTGGATGGGGTGTGGTCAAGGGAAAATACTAGAAATTATATGTTCATTGGAAACTCTGATAAATGTGCTTCATAGGGTATGATCGTACTGGTTTAGGCCACCACTTCATTTGTCTGTGATAAGAGGATTTGTTAAAACCCATTATTTATACGATTCATGTGATAACTATTCAATGACTATATTATCAATGAAAATGATAAATAATGTTTATTTTACTCCAATTAGATATAATAAAAAATGATGTAATGAGTTTTCTATATTCTTAAGACTTTAAAATAAAATAAATTTAATTTTTAAAATAATTGTTTCTGTCGTTACATCCTTCCCCGTTATGAAATTTTCCCCTTGGAATTTCCTTTTACAAAACTAAAACATATTAGGGTAGCTCAAAGAATCACATCCTTTTCTTCCAATGTCACTTCTTCAAACGTTTCATTTCTCCGCAATACTTTGAAAAAAGTGGCATTATCTTATTTTTTATAACTTTATCTTTTCGATCTAAGATCCTCATTGACTTATAATTATAGAAGAGTTAATTCTACAATGGAAACACATATGTATTGAGTATATGATAGGGGTCTAAAATGTACATCCTTAAGAGTGATACATAGAATTTGTCATAGACATGAGACTGGTTTGCTGGGAGTGCTAGTCGATATGCCACTGCTCTGATGCAGTCAAGGATCTCAAAAGGGTCGATATACCTGGGTCCGAGCTTTCCATTCATCCAATATATCATAAATATACTCAAAAGAGATATGTGGAGGAATAAAATATCTCTAACATCAATCTCTATGTCTCATTGATGATTGTTATCATAGCTCTTTTATAAACTCTGGGAATCTTTGATGTGCTCCTGAATGGTCTTCACCTGCTCCCAAATTTCATCAACTATTTCCTAACCTAGACATTTCTATTCCCCAATTTCAACAAGACATTCTAGTGTTCTGCACCTCACCACATAATGGTCTTCATAAGGAGACATTTAGATATTTGAGTGGAGACTATTGTTGTAAGATTACTCCACCAAAGGAAGATGTTGGTTCCATCCACCTTTGAAGTCCATTAATAATGATCACACCATGTCTGCATGTGTCTAGATAGTCTTATCAGATTGGCCATTAGTTTGATGGTGATTGGCCATGTTGAAGTTCAACATTGTGTTTAGAGAATAATAGATACTCATCCTGAACATATAAGGTATTCTTGGATCTTTATCGTACACAATTGATAGTGGTACTCCATGCGGCCTTACTACTTCTATGATATATATTTGGTCCCACTGACCCAATGATAAATCTTGTTTAATTGAAATGAATTGTTCACTATTTTTTAGATGATCCAAAACCACCCAGATAGAATTGATTCATTTTGATGTCTTCAGATGTCTAGTGAAAAAATACATTGTAATGTTTTCCCATTTCCATGTATGTCGGGGAAATGGTTTCATCATCCCATTATACTTTTACGACATAGCATTCTCTTGATGAAATAAAAAGAATTTTTTTATATATTTAAATATATAATTATTAATATATAATTCAACTAATAGTGGTCCCAGATATCTTGATTCATCTTCCAATTTCATGGTTGATGGGAGAAATTAAAACTACGTGAATCATCGAAATTTTATTTATTTGACACTTAATTTTATGGAAGAGATCATCTTGGTGAAATTCAGAAAATTATTTCTTTATTTTGATTGATCACTTAGGATTTCCCTTTTTTGATAGTTTCCTCTTTCTTCTAAATTCCCAAATCATCTTTTTTAGAGTACATTATCATTCCTAAATGAGACGTTTGAGAAATACCTTATGACGGGATTGATGATGTTAACTTCTATATGATTCCCATTTCCATATTAATAAAATCTAATATGATTGGATTATTTTCAATTCTCGTTAAGGATATAATTTATGGGTCCTTTAAACTTGGATAATCATCCACCTTGTTCATTTTAAAGGGGAGGTAATGGATTGGGTATTAATAATCCTTGATGAGATTTAGCCATCTTAATTGGTTCATATTCATCTATTTCAATGTGAATATATATTTCAGACTTTTGTGATATGTATATATTTCACACTTCTCTCAAAATAGATAATACTTTCATATTTTCAATTCAAAGATCACCACATCCAAATCCAGATCATGTTCGTAATAGTCTTTCTCATGAATTATCAATTACATTGAGGCATGGGAAATAACTTTGTCATTCTACAACAACACACAAACCAAGACCCAATTCAAAACATTATCGAAGATTACAAAAAGCTCCCCACCTGTGGGTTGTGTGAGAACATGGGTAGTGAAAAGAATCTTTTTAAACTCCATGAATCTTTATTAACATTCATCATTCCATTAAAACTTTTCTCCATTATGAGTCATCTTGGTAAGATGGTTTGACAATCGTGACAAATTTAGCACAAATCAGTGATAATATCCATCAAACCCCAGGAAGCTATGGGTATCTGTCATACATTTTATCCTCATCGATCCCTCAATTAATTTTGTTTAGGAAGGATCCATATATTTCACATTATTAATAATGATATATTCCAAAAAATACGACATCCTTCAACCAGAATTCACACTTTATTAACTTTGAAAAGAGTTTCTCCTTTCGCAATGTCTCTAGTAAAGTGATCATGTGTTCCTCATGATACTTCAAGGGTTTATAGAATATTAGTATATTGTCTAAAAATACTACCAATAACTTTTATAGGTAATCTATATCCTCTATTAATCAATTCCATTAATATTTTGGGAGTATTAATGAGTCTAAATGGCATTTCTATGAATTCATATTGCCCATACATTTTAAAAAAATATGTCTTGGTGATATCTTCCTTCTTCACCCTTACTTGGAAATATATAGACCGCAGATCCAAATTGGAGAAGTATTGTGCACCATGTATCTAATCAAGAATGTACCCAATTCATGGAAAAAGATACAAGTTCATTATCATGAAGTTTTTGATCTCACAATAATCAATAAAAAAGTGCATTGACCAAACCTTATTCTTGATGAATAGGACTGGTGCCCCCTATGGTAAAGCAATTGGAAGTATGAACCCCTTATCAATATTCCACTATAGATGTTTATTTAGCTCCTCATTATACAAAAATCTATTATATATGGATTCATGGATATTGGAAACACCCCATGAATATGATCAATCGAGAATTCAAAATCTATTTTATGAGGAAGACCATGTAATTCCTTCAAAAAAACATCATCGAATTGTCTCACAATAAGAATTTCAATAAGGGTGGTTCCTTACTTAGAAACAATCACCTGATAATGATATGAAATCTCATAAGGAAGTAATATCAATTATTGAGATGATGGTGATAATAAGGATTCATCATCCTCTTTTCACTTGTATATAATCGAGGGTTGATTCTCTATATAGAGAGTGATTTCCCTTTCATGACAATTTATGTAATATCTATATAGGAAATTCATTCCATGCCAATAATTGAATAAAATTACACCAAGGTAATTATGATGGGGTTTTCCTATAATTACTGTACAATAATTCTGATAGGGGAAGATATATATTCTTGAGATGCAATAATTTCACCATTTTCCATTTTCCCTGACAACTCTACTTCCATTATTTTTGTTGATGTTCAGGTTGTGCAACTAAACATTTGGGATATAAAATAATGAATAGAGGTAGAATAAAAAAGTACAATATCTACTCTTGATTTAATAACCAGCATACCTGTCACCACATCATTTTCAGGATTCACTTCAATGGTAGTGATAGAAAAATCACACCCTCTTACCTTGGAAGTTGATGGTTGCCTTCGAAAACCCTTTTCCTAGGGAACTTGATTTTCAAAATTCCCTTGATCGTTGAATTTGTATCAATAAGCAATGTGATGAGGATCAAACTAAGAGTTCCTTTACTCTATCGCAGTAGCATTTACTCTTCCTTCCAGAAATCATTGGCTATGTTCCCTTCTTTCTCACACCTAAAAAATTTCCTAATCCCCTTCATAGAATTTCTTGGGTGCTTCTTTCCACACTGTTGAAAAGTGTAGTGCTAGAATTTTTTAACACATTCGGTTTTATTCATAAGACGTCAAGATTTAAATTCCTCATTCAGCTTCTTTTCCTCATGATAATCCTATGATTCACATATCTTTATCTTGAATTTGAGAGAACAACGGACAATCTCCTCATAGCTTTCAAAGTAACAGATTTATAGGTCTTTATGTAGGCTATGTTTTAGCCAACTAGTGAAGCGGGGAACCTTGAATTCAAGGGTGATGACATAACCAGGGGAATATTGTGAAAGTATGGTGATTTTTTCTTCATAAGACTTCATAGATTCTTCATCCATTTTCTTGAGATAAAGGAACACTCTTTTCATCTTCAGATAGAGGGTCTGGGAGAAATATATAACAAAACATATTTTTTGAAAATCCTTACATCCCATGACCTCAATCTCTTCCTCAGGATTCATATTGTTGATCAATTTCTACAATTAATCAACTTCACCCACCCTATTATAAGCATCCAAATGAACCATATCTTGTTCGAAACATTGAATGATGGAAAAAATATTCATAATGGAGTTGACCTTATGATTAGTGATTGAGGGATCGAATGATAAATTTAATGTATGATTCATTTGAATCATAAATATCTCTATTTTTACTTGTTATATCTTTGGAGGTATAAGGCCCCAGCCTTAAACCTTTCTTAATCTTGAGTTATTACAAGATTACACATTGAGGATCTTTTCAGGTTTAGAGTTTTAGAGAATTAGATCATAAAACATGCATTACATTCTACATTTAAACAAAGTTGTTACATAAATATAATATTCATTTTTTCCCATAAACAAAAACATATTTAAAATAAAACATGGATTATTTATTGACACATCCTTGAAACTATCATCATATCATGTACCTTTCCCTTGACCAGTGAAAAACATTTCAAAAAACAAGGGATGATCATAAAAAGTTCAGTAAGGGTTATAAAAAATATGGAAAGGAAACCTGAGTTCATATATACATAAGAATGAAATCATAATTTACCCATAAAACATAGGCAATTTAACATACCTCATAAAATCATGAATATATCATAGAAATCATAAGACATAAAATTTAACTTGAGGCATTCATAACATTCTTATATAGGGAGTAACCCTCTTGGTTACGTATAGAATACCCACCACAATATATTCCCTAAATCTCTTCGTATAATCCTTAAAGTTTCACTCCTTCACGTTACCCAATGCATTGGAGAGATATATCGGGCTCACCCGCCCTTAGTTTATCATGGAACCACATGTCTTCATAATAATGCCCAAGAACCATAACATAATCGTATCACATAAAACATGCATAAAGGAAACATAACGTTTCCACTTTTCAATAACAAGATATCAATACAACACATTGATATAAAAACATTATGAATATCATTTTCAATACCAATATGAAATAAAATTAAAACATGGTATTTATTTTTCTTTTAAAAAGAAGGTATGGCTTGTAGAGGTAGCCGAAACTCAAATAATGGTCACTGCGGCGGAGAAGTCATTGTCGCCGCAAACATACGACAAAAACATTCCCTTTTGTCGTTTAGTAAAACACTTCGTATAAAAAATATTATTTTTTGGATAAACGTATAAGTCAATGGGGTTTATACACCATATAAAAGAAGGTTGTGTATAAAAAAAATATGCTTCAATGAATGGAGATTGATATGAAGTCCCTTACAAAGACTGTATCCTTGGTTTAAGGATAAATCAATTACATAATTACGTGTGACAAACGAATACACCAAATATAAGTGGATATTAAGTGTAAAAAAATCAGATGTTATTCAAACATATTCATAGAACGACATATTGAAGGAGTACAAGTTTATCCCAAAGAATCAAATTTGGGATAAGAAGTTCCCTTGCAAAAGTTTGACAGCCTAACGGCGTCACTACAAAATTTAGAAACTGAGTTGATGAGAGATAAAAAGGGTATCTCATCACATGGACATAAAATTTAATTCAATAAGGATATAGAAGAAAATATTCCAACATAATAGTATGGTAATTAAAATACATAACAAAAGAACACTTTTCAAAAGAAGAGGGTGAAAGGTTTCCTTACCGACATGGGTATCTTTCGAGACATGCACCCCGTGAAAGAAGGACAATACAACATTGATGTAAATACTCATGAATGAAAGTATATTACACAATGAGTAAAATAATGGGTAGTACATAAACCACTCAAAGGAAATTTTTTCAAATGCAGCATAAATCTGAAGGGAATAAAATTGAGATGAAAAATCCCTTACGAAAACTCGGCAGCCTAACGGTGCCACTTAAAACATCCAAAATTGGTCGATGATAGAGAATAGGGTCTCTAATCATTTGAACATAAAAATTAAAGTAATATTAATATAAAATAGCATCCCAATAACAGGAAATATGAGCTTTAAATGGAATGAGATAAAAGAGTGTACTTAAAAAGAAAGAGAGCAGTAGGATCCCTTACCTCAAGTCCGACTTGTCTTGTTCGTTTCATTATATTCCTGAATAATAAACTTTGTTCAATTTATAATTTCCTAATGACCTCCTTGAAATATTATTATCCAGTTCATATCACATATTATAATGTAATAATAATTGATTTATAATGTTAGTTTATATCAGACGTTTTTGTCGATGTTTGGTACATGAGTCAAAAATGAACTTTCTTGAAAATATTATTGTCCATGTAGTTATAAGTAAAAAATTTCCAGAATAGTATTAATGAATAAAATATCATATATATCCTGTAAATATTCATTTTATAATATTCCATATCATTTGGAGATAAAAAACGAAAAGCACCATTCATGGAGACGGTAGGCCGTACGTACGCATGAACGCTACTTTCATTTTTTCTTTGTCATATTAATGGAATTAAAAATAAATGATTTATATATATATATATTATACTTCCAGTATAATATATATGTTATATAGGCCACATATGTTCATTAATTTCATTCTTTATACATTCCATGTATTGCATGTACGAGTCATATCACTTGAGGGGGCGGTAGTCCACACTTCCTCATATGAAATTATCGCATTTACACAACATGAAAAGAATAAAGGTATGGTTTTAATATAAAATAAAGAAGCATATAGTTTACATAAATACCATATATATAATATATAAAATACAGTGACATAATAATGACCAACTTTAAAGGTGTTAAAAGAATATTGAACAATCATTGTTTTGTGAGGCAGAAAATCGCCAACCACAGAAACAGTATGTTCTTTAACAATTAGACGAATGTGTGTGTAAGTTTAGCTTGAATACTTATTATAAAAAAATCCTAGTATGTTGAAGATACTGTAGTTTTTACAAAATAAATTAATAATAAGAGTTTAGGGGGTTGGATAAGCAAAATAAAACAAAAGGATACAAGTGATGACATTACCATAAAATCGGGTAACTCCCTTCAGTTTGAGATCAAAGGCATCCTTGCGAAGACTTATTCCTAAATTTAGGCATCAAGGAGTTATAGAGGGATGCGGTGAGACAAAATGGGAAGGTTTTGGCCGAGCAAAAGGCTTTGGATGTGTGGATAAGGAGTTAGAGTTGGATGCCTTTTATAAGAGGAGAGGATGGGAACTCTTGGAAAGTAAAGAAATGTTACTTTATTTTAGAATGAGTTTCTGATTTTAATGGTCCCAAATTTATGTGTTTCAAGGATAAGGTGATAAGGGTTCGATATATGCCCATCAAATAGGGTTTGGACATGTGTAGGTCTTAGATTTTACATTATCTTTCCATTTTATTTAAATCATTAAATAATGAGGTCATCGCTGCATCATCATGATGTCATAAATAATTTAATTTATTTAATGTATAAAAATTATAAAAAAATACTATGATGTAGGAAATATTTTTATCTTTCTAATGAATATTTATAGACAAAAATCTGACTAGTATAACCCCATGTAATTTTTTTTAGGAAAACATCTCATGTTTGTGTCATTTTTACTTTAACATTAAATAAAAATGTATTTATGTCATTTTCCAACCAATGTGGCTCCATGGAGTCCCCAAGTTGACCCATGGATTTTTATTATCGGCCAAGACACATCCAATGAGGTTAAGACATGTGTCTCGGTCATTTCATATAATTAAAACATTAGTTTTACCTTAAACTACACTAATTACCTCTAATCGTGATTAAAAACTTAATAAGTTACTATTCACCAAAAAAAAATATCTAATCCCATTGAACCAAATTTTAATTATTAATGAAATCCATGTATGTCAGAATTTTTTAATTAAAAACACAAATATGGAAAAATTTCATTTAAATGGAAAATCAGTTTTTATAAGTAGCACTTAGTGGTTTCACTATTCATCAAAAATTGATGTTTTTCAGAAAATTACCAAAAATTGACCCTAATCTATATTTGATATTCCGAATTCAAAAATGATGTCTATTTTAAAAAATAAAAACATATAATTTACAATAATTAATTTAATAATTAATTCCCGTTGTCAAAATAAATTGCGTGTTTTTATGAAACAAAATGTATCAAAAGATTGACACATGTTTAAGTCCGATTTCAAAGTGAAATTAATTACAACAAACACTATTGGATTAAATGGTAAAAATATATTCTAATTTCACATTAAAATGATTTCAAAAGATAATATAATCATATAAATGAATTATATTAAAAAGAGGTTTCGAATGAAAATACAACATTTTTCATTATTCATTAAAAATTGAACTTTTCCGGAAAAATACCAAAAATTTACACAGTAAATTTTGATGTCCCGATTCTAAAGAAGAATTTTATTTTGTCAATTATAACACATAAAATTTTCAAAAAGTGGATTTAAAAGAGGTTCGCCATCAAAATGCGGTTAATCAACCTTTTAATGAATATAAGAATGTTTACGCTTAAAATTGGATTCTTTCGCATTTTTAATCATCTAATATTTATTGTAAAAAGTGAAAATATTTGACGAACATATATAATCAATTTTTAGTTAGTTATGTTCATTCCCTCCATTACAACGACTAGGTGTTAACTAATATTTAAAATAATATTATTTTATTATTAGAGGGCAAGTAAGATTCCCAGGAAACTCGTTGTTGCGTGTTGGGTATGCCATCGAGCATAGAATCCCCTTTAAAGTTATATTAATATTTTATTCACAAATTTGGATAAATTTGAAAATTTCATACTCTTTATTGACCTGGGGTGTTACATCCTTCCCCCCTTTTGGAAATTGCGTCTTCGCAATTTTAAAATTGAGCTTGGAAACATCCTTGAAAGCCCCACATCGGAACAAGATTCGGTAAAACAATAACATTAAAATAAAAGAAGATAAGTACAGAGGTCACCCTAGTTAACCCATACTAGGATTCCATGTAGGAAAACATGGACATGGAGGAGAAAACATAAGGTCATGTTCTTATGGAGAGTGATAGAAAACATGTTTAGGAGAAAGTTAACCACAAGAAAATCACAAACTTGTGATGGGTTAAATGGTATTCGATTCCCCGGTAGGAAAAGTTAATAGACAAATTTTTTGTTTTATGTTACTTTTTATTGAAGAATTTATTCATAAGGAAACATAATCACTTATCATGTTTACTTTCAACTTTTATTAGATTCCTTACACAAACTCATATTTTCTCCAAAATACGAGTATTTTGGAAGACTTGTTCACATTAAAAGTACTATAATCAACTTCTAGAGAATCACCTAATCCAGAAAAGAGAACAATATACTTCCCATGTCTTTTGAATTTAACCAAAACCAAAAAAAAAGGTTAGTAAAATATCAGATAATCCATAAAAGGATATCCCTTTATAAAAAGAAAATATATTCTTAATCTCCAAAATTTGTCCAACAAAACCCAAAGATCAACGAGGACCATTCGATAAACAATTTGTCAATAAGGTTCTTCAATGTAAACCAAACTAAGAATGAAACCCAAATATTTGAATGATTTAGTCACATAGTCTTCCAAGTTAAATCGTAACATTTATATCCAAACAACATCAGTTTCTCCTAAAGTCTCGTATTGAAATGTAATTAACCTAATCACATATCCTCCATGATAGGTTAATAAATTTCCATAGATAACCCAAAATCAGCTTACTCTTAATTCATAAAATCATCTAACTGAAAAGAATTATTCAAACTAACCAGGTACTTAACTTAGTCTAGTGGTAGGTGATAAATACCAGTCACACTTTGGTTGTGGGTTCGATTCCTGCAACTTTGTTCGATGCGATGGGTTGTCACACGGTCTGCGAGTTACCCTTATTATAAAACTCCAAAAATAAACCTAACAAGTTATAACCTCAATATTTTCTTTATACCTCTCATTTTCAACCAAAATCATTATGATCTAAACATCTTTATTCTTGAAGTCTTATTTCACCACCATAAGATAAAATAAAACGATTCCAAAAATGAATAACCTCATACATTGATCATGGGGTCCACTCGGTTTCATCGTCATCATGCTCATGTAGGTAGAAGTCCCATGCATTACAACAATGATTTAGAGATATTTCAAAATCATTTTCTTCCTCCATCCAAATACACCTTGTACAACATGGGTCATATGGGTGTTCACAGGAAAACGGTTTTGGAAAATAATCATGTATGTCATATAATTCCAAAACATATGATAAAACATGATTTCTATAAAATAGTCGGAAAAAATTTGAGTTGAAACATTCTATTATTGGTCCTTTTAAAATACCATATGTATGTGCTGAGAGACTATATTTTAAAAGAAAATATAAATAGGTTGCGCAAGGGTCTCCTTCCTCAACAACATTTTTTAAAATCATAATATGCTTCAAATTCTTATGATAAGGTAAAATATTTGAAAATACCTTGATAATATTTACCTTTCCTGAAAATATGAGAATATTGTGAAAATAGTATTTGTCTAAAAACAACCCATGATCCACGATAATGACAAGGTATATTGGAGGTGTTTGATATCTCAAACGACTTCTTGCAAGTGAGTTGTATGCTAGAAAAAGTTTCACAATCATCCGAACATGAATTTGCAATAATTATTGAAAGCATGTCATCCGGAATAGATAGGAATGGAATTTTAGATCCTTCTCCTTCCATTCGTAACGGACATTACTTGTCCTAATAAAAGTTATAAAACAAGGATTTAACTGAAATAATAGATATAGGGACTAATCACGTGTCTAACAAAAAACCATAATCTCTAAAGTTGTCTAAAACGACCTTTGATACCAACTATAAGGCCCCATACTTAAACCTTACTTAATCTTGAGTTATTACAAGATTACACATTGAGGATCTTTTCAGGTTTAGAGTTTTAGAGAATTAGATCATAAAACTTTCATTACATTCTACATTTAAACAATGTGGTTACATAAAGATAGTATTCATTTTTTCCCATCAACAGAAACATATTTAAAATAAAACATGGATTCTTTATTGAAACATCCTTGACACTATCATCATATCATGTAACATTCCCTTGACCAGTGAAAAACATTTCAAAAAACATGGGATGAGTATAAAAAGCCCAGTAAGGTTTGTAAAAAATATGGAAATGAAACATGAGTTTGTATATACATAAGAATGAAATCATAAATTACCCATAAAGCATAGGCACTTTAGCATACCTCATCAAATCATGAATAAATAATAGAAATAATAAGACATAAAAGGTAACTTGAGGCATTCATATCATTATTACGTAGGGAGTAACCCTCTTGGTTATGTTTGGAATACCCACCACAGTATATTCCCTAAATCTCTTCGGAGAAACCTTAACGTTTCACACCATTGCGTTACCTAATGCATTGGAGAGCTATATCGGGCTCACCCGCCCTTAGGTTATCACGGAACCACCCGTCTTCATAATAATGACGAAAAACCATAACAAAATTGTATCACTTAAAACATGCATAAAGGAAGCATAACATTTCCACTTTTCAATCACAATATATCAATACAACACATTGATAAAACAACATTATGAAAACCATTTTCAATACCAAAATAAAAGAAATGTAAAACATGGTATTTATTTTTCTTTAAAAAGAAGGCATGGCTTGTAGAGGAAGTCGAAACTCAAATAATGGTCACGACGGCAGAGAAGTCGTTTTCACCGCATACGTATGAAAAAAAGATTCCCTTCAGTCGTTTAGTAAAACACTTCATATAAAAAAGATTCCTTTTTAGATAAACATAATATTTAAAGGGGTTTATACACCGTTTAGAAGAAGGTTGTGTATAAAACAAAATATTCCTCAATGAATGGAGATTGAGACGAAGTCCCGTACAAAGACAGTATCCTTTGTTTAAGGACAAATCAATTACATAATTATGTGTGACAAACGAATAAACCAAATATAAGTGGATATTAAGTATAAAATAATCAGAGGTTATTCACACATATTCATAGAACAACATATTGAAGGAGTACAATTTTATCCCAAAGAATCAAATTTGGGTTAAGAAGTTCCCTTGCAAAAATTTGACAGCCTAACAGCGTCACTACAAAATTCAGCAAATGAGTTGATGAGAGATAAAAGGGTATCTCATCACATGGACATAAAATTTAAATCAATAAAGATATAGAAGAACATATTCCAACATTTTATTATGTGAATTAAAAGACATAACAAAAGAAGTATTTTAAAAATAAGAGGGTGAAAGGTTTCCTTACCGACGTGGGTATCTTTCGAGACATGCACCCCTTGAAAGAAGGACAATACAACATTAATGTAAATACTCATGAATTAAAGTATATTAAAAAATGAGTAAAATAATTTTTAGTACCTACACCACTCAAAGGAAATTGTTGCAAATGTATCATAAATCTCACGGGAATAAAAGTGAGATGAAAAATCCCTTACGAAAACTCGACAGCCTAACGACACAACATAAAACTTCCAAAATGGATTCATGAGAGAGACTAGGGTCTCTCATCATATGAACATAAAAATTACAGTATGATTAATATAAAATAACATCCCAATAACAAGAAAGATGTGCTTTAAAAGGAATGACTTAAAAGAGTGTACTTAAAAAGAAAGAGAGGAGTAGGATCCCTTACCTCAAGTCCGACTTATCTTGTTCGTTTCATTATATTCCTGAATAATAAACTTTGGTCAATTTATAATTTCCTAATGACCTCCTTGTAAGATTATTATTCAGTTCATATCAAATATTATAATGTTATAATAATTGTTTAATAATGTTATTTCATATAAGACATTTTTGTCGATGATTGGTACATGAGTCAAAAATGAACTTGTTTGAAAAAATGATTGTCCATGTAGTTATAAGTAAATAATTTACAGAATAGTATTAATATTTAAAATATCATATATATCCAGTACATATTAATTTTATACTATTCCATATCATTTGGAGATAAAAAACAAAAAGCACCGTTCATGGAGACGGTAGGCCGTACGTACGCATGAACGCTACATTCATTTTTTCTTTGTCATATTAATGAAATTAAAAATAAATGATATATATATACATATATTATAATTCCATTATAATATATATGTTATATAGGTCACATATGTTCATTAATTTCATTCTTTATACATCCCTTGTATTGCATGTACTAGTCACATCACTTGAGGGGGTGGTAGTCCACACTTCCTCATATGAAATTATCACATTTAAACAACATGAAAAGAATAAAGGTATGGGTTAAATATATAATAAAGAAGAATACTGTATACATAAATACCATATATATCATATATAAAATATAGTGACATCATAATGGACACATTTAACGGTGTTAAAAGAATATTGAACAATCATCGTTTCATGAGGCAAAAAATAGCCAACCACAGAAACATGATGTTCTTTAACCATTAGATGATGGTGTGTGTAAGTGTAGCTAGAATAAATATTATAAAAAATCATATTATGTTGAAGACACTAGATTTGTTACAAAAGAAATGAATAAAAAGTGTTTAGGGGGTTGGAGAAGTAAAATAAAACAAAAGGATACAAGTGAAGACATTACCTTAAAATCGGGTAACTCCCTTCGATTTGAGCTCAAAGGCTTCCTTGGGAAGACTTTTGCCAAAAGTGAGGCTTAAAGGAGTTATAGAGGGATGTGGACAGACAAAATGGGCAGGGGATGTCTGAGCCAAAGTTTTTGGAAGTGTGGGTAAGGAGGTAGAGGTGGGGGCCTTTTATAAGAGGAGAGGAGGGGCACTCTTGGAATGTAAAGAAATGTTACTTTATTTTAGAATGAGTTTCGGATTCTAATGGTCCCAAATTTATTTTTTTCTAGGATAAGGCGATAAGGGTTCGAAATCCAGCCATCCAGTAGGTTTTGGACATGTGTAGGTCTTAGATTTTACATTATCTTTCAATTTTATTTAAATCGTTAAATAATGAGGACATCCCTGCATCATAATGATGTCATAAATAATTTAATTTATTTAATGTGTAAAAATTATAAAAAAATACTATGATGTAGGAAATATTTTTAGCTTTCTAATTAATATTTATAGTCAAAAATATGACTTGTATAACCCCATGAATATTTTTTATAGTAAAACATCTCATGTTTGTGTCATTTTTACTTTAACATTAAATAAAAAGGTATTTATGTCATTTTCCAACCAATGTGGCTCCATGGAGTCCCCAACTTGACCCATGGATTTTCTTGGTCGGCCATAACACATCCAATGTGGTTAAGACATGTGTTTAGGTCATTTCAGTTTATTAAAAAATTATTCTTACCTTAAACTAAACAAATTACCTCTAATCGCGATTAAAAACATAATAAGTTACTATTCACCAAAAAATTATTCTAATCCCATTGAACCACATTTTACTTCTTAATGACAACCATGTATGTCAAATTTTTTAAAATCAAAACACAAACATGGAAAAATTTCATTTTAACGGAAAATCGGTTTTTATAAGTACCTCTTAGTGGTTTCACTATTCATCAAAAATTGATGTTTTTCAGAAAATTATCAAATATTCACCCTAAGATATATTTGATATTACAAATTCAAAAATGATGTCTATTTTACAAAAATTCAAAATATATAAGATGCATTAATTATTTTAATAATTAATTCCCGTTGTCAAAACAAATAGCGTGCTTTTATGAAACAAAATGTATCAATAGATTGACACTAGTTTAAGTCCGATTTCAATGTGAAATTAATTCCAATGAAAAATATTTGATTAAATGGTAAACATATATATTCTAATTTTACTTTAAAATCAATTCAAAAGATAATATAATCATATAAATAAATTATATTAAAAAGAGGTTTTGAATTAAAATACATCATTTTTTACTATTCATTTAAAATTGAACATTTTTTGGAAAAATACCAAAAATTTACACAAAGTAAATTTTGATGTCCCGATTCTAAAGAAAAATTTTATTTTGTCAAATATAACACATAAAATTGTGAAAAAGTGGATTTAAAAGAGGTTCAACATCAAAAGTCGGTCAATCGACCTTTTAATGATTATAAGAATGTTTACACTTAAAATTGGATTCATTCCCATTTTTAATCCTCTAAAATTTATTGTAAAAAGTGAAAATGTTTGACAAACATATATAATCATTTTGTAGTTAGTTTTGTTCATTCCCTCCATTACAACGGCTAGGTCTTAACTACTAATTAAAATATTATTATTTTCTTATTAGAGTGCAATGTAAGATTCCCAAGAAACTCGTTGTTGCGTGTTGGGTACGCCATCGAGCATAGCATCAACTTTAAAGTCATATTAATATTTTATTCACAAATATTGATAAATGTGAAAATTTCCTACTCTTTATTTACCTGGGGTGTTATAGGAGGGGCTAAAAATTCCTTTTGACCCATGTTTCTATTCTAATTATGAGTTAACTGAGAGAGAATCGTGTTAAATTTATCAATTATTTCTCCTATCGGATTGAGAATCTCATTAGAATAGTTATCACATTAATCATCACATAATTTTTTGGACTGATTCTTCCTATTACCATCCATTTTCTATAATAAAATTAAAAATTAGGGGTAATCATTTTAAAATATTAAACACATAAATTAGAATCCAATAAAAAAGGGATAACTTATTAATTACATTTTTCTCATTATCTAATAAATTTTTATGCTTTGATCTAGGTTATCCATGATCTACTTCCAAAAATATATTGGTATAGGGATGTTTTATTCCATAAATAGTCTTTCATACTACAATTTTGAATATAATAAATCATATCCTCTAGGAGTGTCGAACCAAGAATGCAGCAAGGCCTATTGTTGTGCATCTGTTTTCGTTCGAGTCTATCTCAATAAAATGTTATCCTGTTTTATCTCTATATACAAATGTTCCAGAGACACATCTACATGTTCATATATAGAGATGGATGTATTTTATTTTAAATCACATAGATTGTACTCATGAAAATTTAGTGATTATTTTCTTATACTTATTATTTTCACAATAACATTCAATGTAGTTTTCCAATTCTAATACCTAAATAACAAATCCTATCCTTTGATACAAACTATAACAAATATGATCATTATTAGAAATTTAATCATTATTAATTACATACAATTTGTAATTATATTACTTATATGTTAGATATGTCTAATGTATTTGGGGATTCATATAATTACATACCAACTTAAAATATGAAATACACATATTTTTTGAAATCATATTTTACATGACCATAGCATTCCACTGCACTTTACATTGCATGTGATAATATTTGTATGTACAATAGAAAAGTGTGAGCTATAAAGGCCAGTAAGGTAGTACACAAGGAATAACTTTAATAATACAGTAAATGTTATGAAATAGGAATATCAGTATAGTATAAGAAAAACATGAACATAAAGGCATGATATATCATGATTATCATAACATGGAATTGTAGAATCAAATTCAAACATTGCATCATTAATGTAACGGAATCGGGTAAGCCCCTATACCAACATGATGGAAAAGAGTATTATAAATGAATAAAGTAAACCCTTTCCCCAACATGATGTATCATAGATACTAAACATTACCCAATGCATTAGAGCGCTATTAGGGCACACCCTTCATTATCATTTCAATCTCATTTCATAAGTGTGACTCATATATCATATAACATAGATTTATTAAATAAAACCATTTATTCTATGATCAAGGAATGTTGAATTTATACATGTAAGTAACAATTAGAAATGTATGTGTTAGTAATGGTCAATACCATTTATATATGACTGGGTATGATATTCACTACATGATGAGTTTGGCATGGAAAATCGTGGTGCAATTTTGGCAGCATAACGACGTTATATAGAAATCAAAAAATTAGGTAGATGAGAGAGAAATGGGTATCTAATTATTTATATATGGGATTTATAGTAATGGGATCATGGAACATTTTATCCCAACATGTGATATAGAACAAAGTTGCATAATATAAAATAAATTCTTGAATTAAAATGGGAAGAATGAAATTCATTACAAAATTTCTTCAAAGTAACATGTAGAATTAAATAATCATAAAGGTGGTTAATAGCAGGTAAAGGAAGATACAATTGTGTATTAATAATGTGGAAATTATATAGTTATGTACGAACATATCACACAATATGAAAATAGAGATTATAAAGCAGGACATAGAAGAGAAACTTGAAGAAAAAGAAGAGAGGGAGATCCCTTACGGGATTTTGGCATTGTGTGTGGTGTATATAAAGGATCATATGGAGGATTAATGAGAGATAAAGGAATATAACATAATGTATACATAAAATTTAAATTAAATATTTATCTAATAAAACGTTCCAAATTAAAAAAAAATAAAAATTAGAAGGCATGACATAAAAGAGGTGCTTGATGAAAAGGTAAGGAGGGATATCCCTTACGTGGATGTGTGATCCCAAGGGCATCGTAGAGGCTTCTTGGGAGCTTATGTGGGCATTGGGAGGACTATAGGTAGTAGTTGGAATCAGGAGGTAGATAATAAATGAAAATTTGTTAATAGGAAGGGCTGATTGGGTGGGTTTATTTAAGAAATGATCGCAGATTATTTTTATTTTGGGTTAGGACACTACACATTAAAATATTTGAAACTAGAAACCATAGGATGGATTTTTACAATGGTTTCCAGAAATGGGGAGTGATATAATTTATTTTAAAATGACAATGTAAGATGATATGAAAGTATTTCCCTTGCTTATGAGAATATGTGTCACACATTCAAGGAAATGATTTTAAAATCATAAAATATTTTATATGTCTTGGAGGATTCACTAAGGATTTATAAAATAAATAAAATAATCAAAATAGTATATTATTTTAAAGGAAATTTTTTTTTCACAATGATACCTTTTATAATATTTTATTACATCACTATTGGGCCATTATTAATTCATAAAACACGTTATATATTTATATAGTATTTATATTTTTCCAAAAAATTCAACTGTTTCAAAATAATATAAAAATTTAACCATTGGATAATTTCAATTTCCTTATTCCAAAAATATTATTCCCTTTGTCAACACCATTTTCAAAATATGTGATTTTTCACATTAAAATAAAAAAACCAATATTTATTGAAAATTTATGGGTTTCCATAAAAACTATTTTCAAAACTTAATAAAAATATATGTTGACTAATTAAAAATTATACGACCATTTATATTTAATAAATGTAAATTAAAAATAATTGTTTTAAAATAATAGTTAATTCAAAAAATTTCCTTGATTCACTAATATTTATTTCTTAATTTAATTGGAAAATCAACCAAAAATACCATTTGTTCTTTAAAAATCATTTAAATAGTAATAATAATATATTGGAATGTATATTAATTATTATATAAAAAATAATTCATATAATAATAATTCTATGATCTTGTTACATATCCCTTTATTACACCAGTATACACCCGATGATTGCGGTGTGCGATGGTGGGGCATTCATGGGGCTGTTCAGTTAACTTGATAAGGGTCGTGATCTAGATGAGCATAAAATTATCTCTTAAATGGTTTTTCTTAGTTTTATGTTATTGGATCTCAGATTAGTATTGTCATATGGAAATGCCCATAAATTCTATATCCCATAAGAGCTCTAATAAATGGGATTCATAGTGTACGATCCTATTGGTTGAGGCCATCAAATCTGTTTTTTATGTCAAAAAGAATTTTTAAGACAATATATTTATACTTGTCATGTGATCACTATTTAACCACTATTTTATCAAATGTATGGAAAATTAATGGCCATTAAAATCCAATTATGTATAAAAAAAGAAAAGGAGTTCATGGTCTTTCTATATTTATAAGATATTTAATGAAACGAACGGGAATTTTATTCATAAAAGTTTTGGTCGTTACATTTATCATAGGTTATCTACGGAATTAACAAAAATATAGGATGATAAAATATACATTGACTTATCCTCAAAGGCAGTTATATTGTTATATTCCCAAGTCCTAATTTTCTTAAATCTAGTTCCCAAGGTTCCAACTAAACATTATATAATAACAATCTAAAGTCCCTGACACATATTACACAGAGTCAATGACTTAATTTATAACATTAGAATAAGATACAAAAAATAACATCCCAAATGACTGAATAGTTTATTTTTATTGTTAATCTAGAGACATATTTAAAATTGAAATTACATTTTAAAAATAAAATACAAAAAAAAGTTTTCTTTCTGAACACCATTATTCAACATAGCACACTGCTGCATATTAGTCATAATATAATTCAATGAATAATGGGGGAAAATGAAACGTATATATAGTGTGTGATAGAATTATCAACAAGGGTAATATTATTGTGGGATCTATTTTTAAATATGGTATAAACAATATTTCAAGTTAAATAACTGAAACCCATGCCATTTAAATAATCACATGAGCATAGAAAATTAACCATGAATATTATACAAGTTAAATAGTCACATATAATTTAAATAAATGAATTAATAATGATGGATTGTATAATTTTGGACTTATAAAAAAACATTGAGGTTTCATTCCATGAATATATTACTCTCAATTAATTATTCCAAAAATCTAACATTATCAAAGCTTCATGCCCAGAATCTAATAAATGGGTAACACCATGCCAAACCCATATATAGTATCTCTCATGAAACCTTCAATAAATAAAGGCGGTATATAGGTCCCTTACTATCACTTACAAAGTACAATTAATTTTCTTATATTTATGGGATGAAACATGAACACCATAACCATTTGTATAAAAACCTATCACATAAAATGTGCATACTTTTACTATAATCCAAGTATCGAATATAAATAGAACAATCATCGTAAATCTAATCTAAAACAATTTAATAAAATATGGTATATAATATCATAATATATCAATCTTGATAAATCATATGATTCAACAAAAGGTGTTGACGTAGTTGAAAATAATTTAATAAAACCATAGAAAATTTCTTGATAAAAAAATATTTTTAAACCCCTATGAAAAAAATTTCATATATATAGAGCATTTTATTTTAAAATTAATATTTTTAAATATCAAATATCTCAAAAATAAGGAATATTTTTATTTAATAAAATATATATTTTTACAAAAGAAATTAGAAAATATATGTAATACAGGGCGGTAGGAATGTCATTGTCACCGTGAAAATTCAAAATAGAACATTCCTTTTTTTATTTTGTCAAAAAGTTATATATAAGAAATTTAAAAATATTACTTTTGAAACCATGGAATAAAATTAAAATTATACATAAATTTTCATTTATAATCCTTTTATTTCTATATAAATAAATATGTGATACAATAACAAGAATATTGACAAGGAGAAAGAGATTTGATAATAAAATCATTAAGCATTCAAGGTGTCCCATACCACATAGATCATTTACGTCATAAGTCCCATGAAATAATACAATTTAACAAATCATTAAATAACGTAATATTAAATAAATTAATTCCATGATATGTCTATTTGGATTTATATACCCCTTATAAAGGATTTTTGGTGTATAACATCAAGTTATGCCTCAACGACATGAGTTTGAGACGAAGTCCCTTACCATACACATCCATTAGTAGAACATAATTTAAAATAATTTATAATGATATTACGGTAAAATATCTCAGATTTATTCATTATATACATTTTCTTAATCATTCTCTGATGATAAACAAGTAAAATTAATCACAGAGTATCGTGGAGATAGTAGGTTTTACATACGCACATGTGACAGTATCATACTATTAATGGTAAAATTGTAAGGAATTGGATGGTATATTAATTTATCATGGTTTAATATATATTAATAATTAACATATTTATCCATTATTTTCATCATTATACCCAACAATTATGGTTTTTAAGAAAAATAAATTACACCACAATGTGAAGAAGGTAAGTCGTACACACACACATGTGGTGATTTCATTTTTCATAGGATTGATAAAAGGTGGAATTTTGTGGTCCCATAATCAAAATAACAAATAATAATATATATTACACTATATTTATTACATTAAAATTGAAACAAATAGTTAAGTGGAAGTAGAAGAAGAAATAAATTGGATAGAGTTGGTAGAGTTGATTACCTATTCTTCAATGAACATTATTTAAAATATTCCTAAGTTATCTGGGGAATGTATTTATAATATAACATAAGATATATAACATAACTAAGGACATTTATAATAAAAATGGTATTTTTTGGTTGATCTATAAGGCTCAATGTGTTGTGATAATGAGATGGAAGAGGTTCCCTTTTATAATTGATGTGAGGGGGACTTTTGAAAATTCCCAAAATAAAAAATTATAAAAATTTATTTTCAATGTCAAATGCATCAAAAGGGAGTTATTTATAATATTAAATTATTATGGGTTTATATAATATCAAAAATAATTTTTATGTCACTTTTAGGTCAAATATTTACCCTTATTGATTGTCATTATGCGTAATTTAATCCCTTAAGTCTTACCATGACAACATGTGTATTTTGCTCAATGAAAGTTAATATAGTATGTATAAAATTATAAAAGAATCATAAATGAGTCATGGATGACTATTTAATATTTTTCTCAATCCATTGATTGATTTTTGGATTTCTATGAATTTTAAATATCGTAATAAAATATAATTTATTTTAAAATATTAATAATGTCAATTTTGAAAGTATTCATTACAAAGCATTTAAAAAACATAATAAAAACAATATATATTCCAAATGATTCTATTATACTATCAAAATTACGTCAATGTAATATATAAAATTATTTTAGGTCTCTAAATAAGTAAATTTATATTTATTATAATATTTCGAATGTATTTTTTTTCAATTAACTAAATAATTACTACATCATCACTATGTAAGCCCCTAATGCAATTATTTATTTTATACATTTTAAAAATAAATTTCAATGATTAATATAAAAATATTATATTGAAAATGACTATTTATATTCTCGTGTATATTTTGAATAAAGACAAATTTAAAATGTGATACATATTAAAAACAAAAGTATTACATACTTTACTTTCCTTAGAATAAAATATTATAAATTGTTAATTACATCCATGTTGATACAGGAGGAAATAAAATAGTCTATATGATTAATTTTTTCAATAATAAATCATCTAATAAAACTATGATAAGTTTTAGGGTAGTTTTATAATATTTTTAATATTTCTTACCCTTATTGTAATATTTACTAGTAAACGAGGTAATAAAAATAACAAAAGTTAATCTTTATAATGTTCAAATATAAAAGAGAAATATTTAGTAAATTTTTATCTTATGATTAAAAATATTTAATCAATTTTTAAAAATTTCAAACACATAATTGGATAAAATTAATTTCAAATTAATCGTGTAGATGAAACTAGAAAACAAGTTCTTAAAGTGAAAATATTTAATAGGATGAATCATTTTTATATCTGAATTAATTTTTTAATTGATTAAAATTACCAAAATTGTATTAAATTATATATAATTAATCAATATATACTTTAAAACCAATCAATAATATATTTTTACACTATAAATTGTTTAGACATAAAATCTTTTTTCAATTAAAATATTATATTGGTTTACTATTCACAAAAAAATGAAACATATCATAAAAATAAGAAAACATAAATCAAAATAAAATAATATTACAATTTAATATCATAAGTATATTCTTTTAAAATTTGATTGAAAAATTACAAAAATATAGATTTTTAAACAAGTGCGCCATCAAAAGGAGAAAAAACTCCCATTAGAAAAGAATACCATTTTATGCATAAAACTAGATTTATTTTTATGATATTTATAGAAAACAAATAATATTTATATTTTTATAGAATAAATAAAAAATAATTTTTATAATTTTTTTAGGTGATTCATTCCCATCAATTTAACATCTATTTTATATTAATATATTATTTTTCTTTTATATTGGGTATTTTGTGTAATGTAAAATATCAAATAGATTACATTTAAAAAGAGACATAACATAAAATCATGGAGTGTTACATACTAACATAGAATGATGTTTGATATCAGAAGTTCATCACTATCATCCACACATCTTCAACAATGTAATATGCCGTTGTAATGATGTTTACCTTCCAGACTTTTAATTTGTGGTAAATAATGTGGTTGAGGTGTCTGGTGAATGCCCATATGTGTTGGGTGAACAGAGAAGTTTTGGGTTATTTTGGAGGAAATATTATTGTTTGAGAGGATGGAAGATAATATTATTTGTATCACCTAATTTTACTACCTTGTAGGTAGAACATGCAGGCAACAACCTAGTCGATGATCCTGACGCTAGAACCTGACAATATTACCATAGTGGTAGCACATGACAGTAGCACTTTATGGTAACACCTGATGCTAGAATTCCAGTGGTATCAACGGATGGTACCACCTTGGAGGTATCATGTGACAATATCACCATAGCATTAGCACCAAACGATAGCATGATGGTGGTATCACATGGACGTAGCACCATTTAATTAGCACCTGATGGTTTCACCTTGACAGTAGCACCTGACTATAGAACCCCGACGGTAGAACATAACGGTAGCACCCTAACAGTAGTACCTGATGGTAAAACACTGGAGATAACACATGATGATAAAACCATAATGGCAGCACCTGATTTAAGTACTTTAGTGGTAGCACTTAATGGAAATACCCTAGTTGTAGCACCTGACGGGATCACCCTGGTGGTTTCATATTCTATATTTTCTAGAATATCCATATTTTAAAATATTGAGGTATCTTTGATGAAAAAAGGTTATAATCCCATAATAAATTAATTTCAAATTCCATTCAATGATTATTAATCATATCTTCACATTATTAATTTTTTATAGGGATTTTAAATGTTTTAACCATATAGATTTAATGATATTCGACTTTAATGGTAAATTTAAAAATGTATCTAAGCCCATTGGTTATGAATATAATATTTCTAAAGAGTATATATATTTTTCATTATTTTGGTATTTATTTTTCTTGATATTAGAGATTCTAGAGACTTTTTCCTTACAGTCATGGAGACACATTGTTATTTTTCGTTTGAATTCTACTTGTCGGTGGTTTCCTCTTGCATGCACACACCTTTTATTGGTGAAAAAAAGTTTGTTAAATATATATTATTCCAAGTAGGAAATTCATTCTTTTCTCTTTTATGTGTATCATGTGGGGAGTGGTAGTTATGTTCATATATGTGAAAATTATTGCATCTTCATTAATAAAGATAAGTGAATTGGTTAAACGAATTTAGTAAGGGGAAGTACAATGTTGTTAATGCTATTATAAATTTTGAATGTTAAGATATTGGATCAATTAATGTTTTTGTATAACTAAAAATCATATTTGATTAGTAGATACTATTTTTTTGATTTATATATATGATTTTATGACCATATTCTGTGATTACTATGACACGTCCATAAATAATTTGTTATCAAATAATACACTACTATAGAATTGGTGGTAGATGGATATATGGAATGTGTGATAACGCCCTTAAATAAAGAAGTGGATTATAAATAAAGAATATATTCCCAATATTAAAAATTCTCTGTGTTTGATGTAACATGTTTTTTGTTTTGGATTTGGGTGTGTTTAGGTTGTCTTGTTGCAATGCATGGTTGGTTCATCTATTTTGATGTATGCGGGGGTATTGGATGTGATATAGTTGTACTGCAGGCATATGATGGTGGATGCGTAACTAGGATGAAATAGTTGTTTTTATATTTTGTAAGACATTAGTTGGATGTGGTTGTTGTGAGTAGGTGTTGCGATTCTTATTGTAAGATGTCTTTCAATTGTTTGCTGAGTACTGTTGGAATTGAAATGGTTTTTGTAATGGTAGAATAAACATTAACATGTAGTGTTGGTTAAATAGTGGGTTGTTAAATAAAAATTAATGGTCTATAATGTGTTTAATGAATAGGATATTCTAATGTAAATTGGTTTATATCAAATAATTTTGAAAATAGCATTATTTTAATTTTATTTATGGATTATTTCTTGCTGTGGGGTTTTGTTTTTCCTATTTAATTCTAATTGGAGTTTTTGGATTCTATAGGGGGGAGCCCTATGATGTTGTCACCAAATTCGTGATGGTCGCAACAACATGGAGGTCCATCCCTCATCGATGGGGGAGGGACTTTCGTCACTATTTAAGGGAGCGGAGCCCATCATAAACCTTTTTTGTAACTCGTGATTTTGTTCCCATACATGTATTTCTCCCTATAACCTATGTTTCATGAGTTTTATGAATGATTACCTAACCTCCCATTACTGATCACAAAGTTTAATGAAGCATTGGTTCTCCTCAATCAGACCCTGATTGCTTGATTTTCACAGTGAAGGAATTATGTGGGAAAATTTCATATATTTGATTTTGATTCTTGGGATCTACATAAGAAAGATAAAATTGGTTTTCTAAACAATAAGAACATCATTATCCCTTTTCAATCAAATGATGATCTTATACAAGCCTAGTCTTATGCATCTTATTGCTCAAACGGATTCGTCTTCTACCACAATAGATGGAATCTCCACTTTAATATGATGTGGGACTCACCTTCAGTGGAGATTTGGCTGAGTATTCCTAACATAAACCCTTCTATTAAAATTACATCCATTATAAGGATTCGTGGGAACATCATATGTTGGTTCTTCTGCTCTAAAGGCAGAACCACTGTTATGTTCCATCCTGTTAGTCCTCAGGTGTGTGTCGAAATACATGTTTCAAGGAAGACCTCCAATTCTGATTGTATTATAGTAAATGTAATTTTTTTAAACATTCATGAGGTGGTGTATGAATATTAATTTTTTTATTGAAAGTTTTTGGGACACTATTTGGAGACCTGTAGCCATGATTACAGATAGCAGAGTATGTGTATTGGCGTGCGTATTGGTGGCAGAATGGCTTTGGTGGATATTTTTGCATATGGGACCTCTGATCATGAGAGTGTGAGTATGGAGTAAGGTTCTTATCTTCGTGAACCAAATCATGGATTCAGTTATTCCCAAAATACGTATTTGGCTTTGGGATAAAAGGGTAAGGGCCAGGATAGCGGAGATGCGCCTGGTCTGGATGCACGTCTGAAGGAAATTATTCAAAGAGGGGTTATCCATTGGAATTTTAGTCAATCAGATTTCATAATTTTGGATTCATAGGAGGAAGGGGGTTGGAGGGATCTAGGTTGACTCTTAATACTACTAATGTCCTAACTTTGAAGGATGACCATTCAAATATGGATGCTTGGTCAGTACCCCCTAAACTAAATTTGCTGACATTTTTGATAATATGAATCTTGAACTTTGGAGGGAGTATTTTTATTGACTCTGTGAATGATAATAGTTAGGATTTAGGTTAAAAAATGAAAGTAAATCTATACGTAGGGAAGATAGTGTGGTCTAGGTGAATGCAACTGGTAGGGTGACACTAGAAAGGACGAGTCCAGAGGTTAGTGTTCACAATCATTTTTAGTATCTTGAGTTTTATGACTCTTGACAAGAATCAGACATAAGTATGTATCAGCATCATGTAGTTAGGGAGGTCCCTTTATCTAGTTTAGCCTCACAATTGACTTATTCTAACAACATTTCTAGCCCTCATGAGGTAGATTGAAACATCCCATGTAAGTACTGAATAATAGATATTTTTATATACGTCTATTAATGAATTAGACAGTGTTTTAGAGGCTTAAAATTAAAATAATTCCAATCTTAAGCATGGAATACACTAATATTCTTAAAAGATTGTTTTACTGCCTTTTGATGGAGAACCCTTTTTAAATCAGAATTTTGACAATTTTATAATCTATGGTTGTCAAAATAAACAAATTATTTATTATTGGGACATCAAAAATTACTTTCTGTGAATTTCTGGTATTTTTCTAACAATGTTCATTTTTTAATGAACAGTGAAAAATACTGCATTTTACATCAAAACTGCTTTTTAATACAATTTATTTATATGAGTAGATTATCTTTTGAATTGGTTTTTAAGTTAAATTAAAATATATTTTTTCCATTTAATCCAATAGTGGTCATTGGAATTAATTTCACTTTGAAATAGAACTTAAACTAGTGTCAATCTTTTGATACTTATTGTTTCATAAAAACACGCTATTTGTCATGACAGCGGGATTTAATTACTAAATTAATTAATGTGACATATATGTTTTGAATTTTGTAAAATAGACTTAATTTTTTAATTCAGAATATCAAATATATCTTATGGTGATGTTTTGGTATCTTTCTGAAAAACTTCAATTTTTGATGAATAGTGAAAACACGTAGTGGTAGTTAAAGAAACTGATTTTTCGTTTAAATGAAATTTTACCACCTTTGTGTTATGAATTTCAAAAATCTGACATACATGGTTGTCATTAATAAGTAAAATGTGGTTCAATGGTATTAAAATAATTTTTTGGTGAATTGTAACTTTTATGTTTTTAATCGTGATTAGTGGTAATTAGTGTAGTTTAAGGTAAAAATAAAGTTTTAATAGTATTAGATGAGCTTGAAACATGTCCTACCCTCCTTTTATGTGTCATTGAAGTCCATAAAATTCCATGGGTCAACTTGGGGACCCCATGGAGCCACTTTGGTTGGGAAATGACATAAATAACATTTTATTTAATGAAAAGGCAAAAATGACACAAACATGAGTTATTTTACAAAAACAATATTTACATGTTGTTTTACAAGTCATATTATATATTATAAAGATTCAATGGAAAGATAAAAAGATTTCCTACATCATATTATTTTTCTTATAATTTTTATACTTTATATAAATTAAATTATTTATGACATCATGATGATGCAGGGATTACCTCATTAATAAAGGATTTAAATAAAATTAAATGATAATGTAAAATCTATGACCTACACATGTCCAAAACCTAATGGATGGGTGTATTTAGAACCCTTATCACCTTAGCCTCGAATTAAATCAATGTGGGACCTTTTAAATACGAAACTCATTTTCAAATAAAGTAATATTTCTTTACTTTCCAAGAGTGCCCCTCCTCTCCTCTTATAAAAGGCCCCCACCTCTACCACCTTACTCACACTCCCAATGCATTTGGATCAGCCAACCCTGGCCCATTTTGTCTCTCAACATCCCTCTCTTACTATTTGAGCCTCACTTTGGGGAGAGGTCTTCCCAATAAAGCCTTTGAGCTCAATCCAAAGGGAGTTACCCGATTATAAGGTAATGTCTTCACTTGAGTATTTTTGTTTTATTTCGATTCTCCAACCCCCTAAACTCTTTTTATTTATTTCTTTTGTAACAACTCTAGTATCATCAATATACTAGGATGTTGTTATATGAAGTATTCAAGATACACTTACACACACCTACATCTAATGGTTAAAGAACATACTGTTTCCGTGGACGGTGAATTTATGCCTCCCGAAATGATGATTGTTCAACATTCCTTTAACACCTTCAAAGGTGGCCATTAAGATGTCACTATATTTTTATATGATATATAATATGTTTATGTTTTCCTTAAGACTCTGTATTTTTCATTTTGGGCATACCTTTATGGTTTCCATTATGGGTAAACACGATATCTTCATTTAAGGAAGTGCGGACTACCGCCCCCTCAATGTGATTTGATTTCATTAATGCCATATGTGGGACGTATAATGGATTTAATTAATGGTATTATATATGATATTATACTGGAATTATAATATATATTTATATAATTATAATTCCATTCCATAAAAAAAAGAAATAGAAATGAAAGTAACGTTCATGCGTATGTACGGCTTACCGTCTCCATGAACGGTGCATTTCATTTCTTACCTATAAATGATTACGTAATATTATAAATTCACGTATATACTGGATATATATGATATATATGATATATACATAATTATAATAATTCTGGATATAATGGATTCATGAACAACTTGTAATTATTAAGGGTTTATTTTGACTCAAATACATATAATCGTTAAAACGACCGTTATTAACATAAATAATTACATAGTGTTCATGACATGGCAATAAGTGATATAAAGGAATAATGAACTTGAAAAAGGTTCTTAAGAAATTATAAATTAACTCAAGTTTATTATTCAGGACATTAAAGAACAATCGAGTCAAGTCGGACCTGAGGTATGGGACTTCGTCTCAATCTCCTTTCATTGATGCATATTTTGTTTTATACTCAAACATCTTTTATAGGGTGTATAAACCCCTTTGAATTTTATGTTTATCCAAAAGGAATCTTTTTTATATGAATCATTTTACTAAACAAAAAAGGGAATGTTTTGTTTACGTATGCGGCGACAACGACTTCTCCGCCGTCGTTACCATTATTTGGGTTTCAGCTTCCTCTTCAAGACATACCTTCTTTTTATAAGAAAAAAATAAATACCATGTTTTACTTTTCTATTATTTTGGTATTGGAAATGGTTTTCATAATGTTTTTATATCAATGTGTTGTACTGATATCTTGTGATTGAAAGGTGGAAATGTTATGTTTCCTTTATGCATGTTTTATGTGATACAATTATGTTGAGGTTCATGGGAATTATTATGAAGACGGGTTGTTCCGTGATAAACTAAGGGCGGGTGAGCCCGATATAGCTCTTCAATGAATTGGGTAACGCGAAGGAGCGAAACGTTAAGGTTTCTCCGAAGAGATTTAGGGAATATACTCTGATTTGTATTCCAAACGTAACCATGAGGGTTACTCCCTACGTAAGAATGTTACGAATGCCTCAAGTTACCTTTATTTATTATTATTACTATGATTTACTCATGATTTGATGAGGTATGTTAAAGTGATTATTTATTTTGGGTAAAGTATGATTTCATTCTTATGTATATATGAACTCATGTTTCATTTCCATACTTTTTTTATATAACCCATACTGAGCTTTTTATTCTCATCCCAAGTCTTTTTTGAAATGTTTTTCACAGGTCAAGGGAATGGTACATGATATGATGATAGTGTCAAGGAAGTTTCAAGAATGAATCCATGTTTTATTTTAAATATGTTCCATTGATGGGAAAAAATGAATACTATCTTTATGTAACCACTTTGTTTAAATGTGGAATGTAATGCAAGTTTTATCATCTAATTCTCTAAAACTCTAAGCCTGAAAAGATCATCAATGTGTAATCTTGTAATAACTCCAGATTAAGTATAGTTTAAGGTCGGGGCCTTATAGTTGGTATCAAAGGTCAGTTTAGATAACATTAGGAGTTAGAATTATATTAAATGATTATCCAAAAATATTTTTTTATGGTCAAATTGAAGTGATATAGAATTTGAAGATTACCATGTTGCTTCATCTAAGACATGTTTGTTCAGAAGGGTTTTCCGCAGAGGAAATAGGGAAGCAGTTCTAGGAAGGCATACAGAAGGAAATAACCTTCCGAATCAGCATCCCGAGATGGTCGGAATTGGAACTGAACAGTTTGTTGCAGTAATGGCATAGTTGAATCAAGCGAAAAATGGTGGTGGTATCCATGCACTAGATCATCCAGATCAACCACAGAGGAACATGTTAGTGGTGGAACATTTCATGAGGCAACATCCCCCATCATTCAGAGGATCATCTGACTCTGTGTTAACTGAAGGGTGGATTAAATAACTAGAAAATATTTTCGATGTCAGGGGGTGTTCAGACTATCAAAAGGTTAGTCATCCTATTTACCGTTCGACTTAGGATTGAAAAACAATTCATGGAATTGAGGCAAGAGGAAGACTCAGTGGCTACCTATGAAGAAAGGTTCACTCGATTTCCATGGTATGCTCCAAATTTTATCCGAGACCTTGATAGTAAAATCAATCATTTTTACTCAGGATTAAAGCCAAAATATCGAAGGGGATTAGCTTATCATGAGTTTAAAAGTTATGAAAAGCTTGTTCGATGTGCTAAGAAGGTGGAAATGGAGTTTTCCAATGATCAAGTGTTCTATAACAACCAACAGAAGAAGAGACTGAGGTGGTAGGAGAAAGGTAATAATTCTTCAAAAAAGTCTAATGGTAAGAAAACTAAGTTTCCAGTTTGTGATAAATGTGGAAAAAGGCATGCTGGGGAATGTCTTCTGAATTCTGGAAAGTGCTACCGATGTGGTATGATGGGACATAAGGCTCATGATTTCACTGAAAAATATCAGGGTGATGGTAACACCAAATTTGATTTACAGTTAGTGAAATGTTATAAGTGCAATGAGATGGGTCACTATGCAAACGAGTGTCTGACAAAGAGCTTGAGTGATGGGAAGCAGTTAGACTACAAGCAGAAAGGGGTGGTGAAATCCTTTGCAACTACTTCAGCAGATGTCAGGCCATCAAATGAAGTTGTATCAAGTACTTTGTTTGTTTTTTTTTTCTGATTATGCCAGTCTGTTGTTTGATTCAGGGTCTAAACATTATTTCATTTCTGAAAACTTTTCCAGTAAAATGGTAATACCATCTCAAGAAATGACTCCTGAACTTGTGGTGAAAACACCTGGGGGAAATGTTGAGGCAAAAAGAATTTATAAGAATCTTCCTATCCTTATCCGTGGAAAGAACCTACTTGCGAACCTTATTTTTTTACCTCTAGTAGAGTTTGATGTTATCCTGGGAATGGATTGGATCTCTATTTACCATTCTAAGATTGACTGTAGAGCTAAATAAGTTTCTTTTTAGAAAGACTTTTAGTTTGTGTACAAGAATGAACCCTTACTGTTGATAACTTATCAAGAGGCAAGAAACTTGTAAAAGATGGAAATAAATGTTACCTTGTAGAAATCGTTGAAAATAACGGAACTATTCAGATTAATGATGTGCTAGTGGTAAATGAGTATCCTGATATTTTTCCTGATGAGTTGCCTGGAATAATACCAGATCGGGACTATGAGTTTACTGTTGAGTTAGTTCCTGATGCTAAGCCAATTTAAAAACCCCCTTATAGAATGGATCAAATTGAACTTTTAGAGTTGATGGAGAAATTACAAGATTTATTAGAGAAAGGTTTCATTTGTCCTAGCACATCACCATGGGGTTCTCCTGTTTTATTTTTTAAAAAGAATGATGGTTCTATGAGACTTTTCATTGATTACAGTGCCTTGAATAAAAACACTGTTAAGAACAAATATCCTTTGCCTCATATCGATGATTTGTTTGATCAGCTCCAGGGAGCTCAGTTTTTTTCAAAGATTGACCAGAGATCAGGGTACCATCATGTGAAATTAAAGGAGGGAGATATTCAGAAGACCGTGTTCCGTACTAGATATGGTCATTACGAATTAGTAGTAATGACTTTTGGGCTAACCAATGCACCTGCTGTATTCATGGAATTAATGAATATAATTTTCCATGAGTTTTTGGATAAGTTTGCGGTGGTTTTCATTGATGATATTTTGGTGTTTTCTAAAAGTAAATAAGATAATGAAAGGCATTTAAGGGTTATCTTTCAAAACTTAAAAGAAAAGAAACTGTATTGAAAATTCAGCAACAGTGAGTTTTGGTTTCAACAAATTTTGTTCCTTGGTCATATTATTTGTAATGATGAAATAACTATTGATCCCGCAAAAACAAAAGTTGTGGAAGAATGTCCAAGACCCACAAATGTAACCGAGATTCGTAGCTTCCATGGTTTGGAAGGCTATTACTGAAGGTTTGATAGAAATTTTTCATGATTATCCAGTACAATGACTAAGCTAACTCGGAAGGGTGTTAAGATTATCTGGACAAAAGAATGTGATGATTGTTTTCAGGTGTTGAAAAGACGATTGGTGAATGGTCCAGTTTTGGCACTACCTTCCAGGAATGGGGAGTTGGTTATCTATAGTGATGCTTCATTGAAAGGACATGGTTGTGTCCTAATGCAAAATGATCAGGTAATTGCTTATGCTTCACGATAGTTGAAAACTCATGAGGTAAATTACACTACACATGATTTGGAATTAGTTGCTATTGTTTTCGCTTTAAAAATTTGGAGGCATCATTTGTATGGAGTAATGTGTGAAATATATATCGATCACAAAAGTTTAAAATATATATTCACTCAGAAATAATTGAACATGAGACAAAGGAGATGGCTAGAATTAATCAAGGATTATGATTGTACAATTCATTACCATCCAGGAAAAGAAAATAAAGTGGTTGATGCTTTGAGTTGAAAAAGTAATGCTTTATTAGCAATGTTGCATTTGGGACGAGATCCTTTGGTAAATGATTTGATGAAATTTGGAATAGAGGTTGTTGGTGCAGGAAGTTCTTCTGTTTTCTTTCAGGTAGCAGTGAGATCATCTCTATCAGATAGAATCAAGAAAGCACAGAAGGAAGACAGTGAGTTGCAGAAAAAGGTAGAGCTGGTTCAGAAAGGTAAGTTGCCTGAATTCAACATTGATAATTATTGCGTTTTGAGATTTTGGAAGAGATTGTGTGTGCCTTGTGATTAACAGTTAAAGAGAGAGTTATTATGTGAATCTCATAGTTCTTCGTTTTCAGTTCATCCTGGCAGTACTAAGATGTATAGAGATCTTCGGGAGTATTACTGGTGGGATGGAATGAAAAAAGATATTGTTGATTTTACCGTGAAGTGTTTGACTTTTCAGCAGGTTAAAGTAGAGCGGCAGTTACCGAAAGGGATTCTTCAGCCTCTACCAGTTCCAGAGTGGAAATGGGAGAATATATCTATGGACTTTGTTGTGGGATTAACAAAGACATCTCGAGGTAATAATGCAATCTGGGTTATTGTTGATCGCTTGACTAAATCTGCTCATTTCATTGCTATACGAGATACTTTTTCCAAATATCAACTTTCCCATTTGTATATTAAAGAGATTGTCAGGTTACATGGAGTTCCTCTCTCCATTGTATCTGACCGTGATCTCAGGTTCACTTCTAACTTTTGGAAAGGCTTTCAGAAGTCGTTGGGTACTGAATTAAATTTTAGTACTGCTGTTCATCCTCAATCAGATGGGCAGTTAGAACGAAAAATTCAATCCTTGGAGGATATGCTACGAGCTTGTTCGATGGATTATCAGGGAAGTTGGGACCAACATCTTTCTTTGGTTGAATTTTCATATAATAACATTTTTCATTCTTGTATACAGATGGAACCATTTGAGGCATTATATGGGAAGCGGTGTCGAACTCTAGCTTTCTGGGATGAAGTGGGTGAAAAGAAGTAGATGGGACCAGAATTGGTAGAAGAGATGGTAGAAAAAGTTCAGCTGATTCAGAAACACATGAGAACATCTCAGAGCAGGCAAAAGAGTTATGTGGATAACCGGAGGAACGATCTATCGTTCGAGGTAGGTGATCATGTTTTTCTGAAGGTTTCTCCATAGAAAAGTGTGATGTGATTTGGTATGAAAGGAAAGATGAGTCCAAGGTTCATTGGACCATATGAAATTCTGGAGAGAGTTGGATTAGTTTCTTACCGAGTGGCTTTACCTACGAGTTTATCTTAGGTACACAATGTTTTTCATGTTTCAATGTTACGGAAGTACATGCCAGATCCATCTCATGTTTCGAGTCCAGAGGTAGTTCAGCTGGAAGAGAGCCTATCTTATGGGGAATAACCAGTCCAGATTCTAGACCACAGGGAGCAAGTGTTACAGAATAATGTGATTCACCAGGTAAAGGTTTTGTGAAAAAACCACATGATTGAAGAGGCAACATGGGAATCTGAAAATGCAACGAGGGATAAGTACCCCCATTTATTTGATAAGTAAATAAATTGTGGGGACACAATTATCTAAAGGGGGGAAGGATGTAACATCCCAAGTAAGTAATGAATAATATATATTTTTATCTATGTCTATTAATTAATTAGATAGTGTTTTAGAGGATTAAAATGAAAATATATCCAATCTTAAGCATGGAAAACACTAATATTCTTATAAGATTGTTTTACTGCCTTTTCATGGCAAACCCTTTTTAAATAAAAATTTTGACATTTTTATAATCTATTTTTGTCAAAATAAACATATTCTTTATGATTGTGACATCAAAATTTACTTTTTGTGAATTTTTTATATTTTTCTGACAATGTTCATTTTTTAATGAATAGTGAAAAATACTGCATTTTACATCAAAACTGCTTTTTAATATAATTTATTTATATGATTAGATTATCTTTTGAATTGGTTTTAAAGTTAAATTAGAATACATTTTTACCATTCAATCAAATAGTTGTCATTGGAATTAATTTTAGGACTTAAACTAGTGTCAATCTTTTGATACTTATTGTTTCATAAAAACACGCTATTTGTCATGACATCGGGAATCAATTATTAAATTAATTAATGTGACTTATATGTTTTGAATTGTTTTTAAATATAATTCATTTTTGAATTCAGAATATCAAATATATCTTAGGGTGAAGTTTTGGTTTCTTTCTGAAAAACATCAATTTTTGATGAATAGTGAAACCACTAAGTGGTGTTAAAGAAACGGATTATTCGTTTAAATGAAATTTTACCACCTTTGTGTTTTGAATTTCAAAAATCCGACATACATGGTTTTCATTAAGAAGTAAAATGTGGTTCAATGGGATTAAAATATTGTTTTGGTGAATTGTAACTTTTATGTTTTTAATCGTGATTAGTGGTAATTAGTGTAGTTTAAGGTAAAAATAATGTTTTAATAGTATGCAATGAGCTTGACACATGTCCTACCCTCATTGTATGTGTCATGGCCGACCACGAAAATCCATGGGTCAACTTGGGGAACCTATGGAGCGACTTTGGTTGGGAAATGACATAAATAACTTTTTATTTAATGAAAAAGTAAAAATGACACAAACATGAGTTATTTTACTAAAACAATTTTTACAGGGGTTATAAAAGTCAGATTTTTTATTATAAATAGTCATTAGAAATATAAAACGATTTCCTACATCATAGTATTTTTCTTATAATTTTCAGACTTTACGTAAATTAAATTATTTATGACATCATGATGATGCAGCGATTACCTCATTAATAAAGGATTTAAATAAAATAAAATGATAATGTAAAAGCTATGACCTACACATGTACAAAACCTATTGGATGGGTGGATTTCGAACCCTTATCACCTTATCCTCGAATTATATCAATGTGGGACCTATTAAATCCTAAAATCTTTTTCAAATAATGTAATATTTCGTTACATTCCATGAGTTCCCCTCCTCTCCTCTTATAAAAGGCCCCCACCTCTACCTCCTTACTCTCACTCCCAAAGCCTTTGTCTCGGACAAACCCTTCCCATTTTTCCTCTCCACTTCCCTCTCTTTCTCCTTGAAGCCTCACTTTGGGCAGAAGGCTTCCCAAGGATGCCTTTGAGCTCAATCCAAAGGGAGTTACCCGATTTTATGGTAATGTCTTCACTTGAGTCCTATTGTTTTATTTTGATTCTCCATGTAACGCCCCGACCCCAGTTACCCAGAGTTGGTGCACTAATTCGTAACATTGTCATGATCACAAAAGATCACGTCTCGAAAGACCGATTGGTTTAGTAGCCTTGGAAACACTAGATACATTAATAAGTCTTACATTACATCATAAAGTAAAACAAAACTACAACATCTTCTCATCATATCCCCTTATATTATCCCTGCAGGTCATTCATAATATACATCTTCACATCCTGGAAAAATTAAAACATTGAAAGAGGTGATATCAGATGTTCAGTAAGGATAACAACATAGCGGAAGCTTTCATAAATAAACATTAACATTTAAGGAAATGTATAACTAAAACAAAAGCCTTTTAAACTTGAACTTTAGCATAATGTGGAAAAAGTAAAATGAAATAATGCCATTTACTTACTCACATGGATATTCTACGAGTCGAATAATCACATGAAATATCATTAACCAATTCCATAATGATGGAATGCATAATGCCAGACTATCATAACCGCGTAGCCAAGGGCTCGTGCCAAGACCACAAATAAGATTTTGTCAAGGCCTCGTGCCAAGACACTAGTTTGTCTCATGAGACCTACCGATGCATCGAGGAGCTATAGCGGGCTCCACCCGTCACTTATTAAGTCCAATGCATTCCTCATATTAATATGTATAAACATATCATAAACCATAACATAATCGTATCACATAAAACATGGATAAAGGAAACATAACATTTCCATATTTCAATCACAATATATCAATAAAACACATTGATATAATAGAAATTCTTTCAAAACCATTTTCAATACAAAAATAAAAGAAAGTTATAACATTGTATTAATTTTTCATTAAATAAAATGTGATGGCTTGTAGAGGAAGCCGAAACTCAAATAATGGTCACGGCGGCGGAGAAGCCGTTGTCGCCGCATATGTACGGAAAGAAAAACATCCCCTTTTTTCATTTAGTAAAAATATTCGTACAAAAAATATTCCTTTTGAATAAACGTAAAAGTCAAAGGGGTTTATACACCATATAAAAGAATGTTGTGTATAAAACCAAATATGCCTCAATGAAAGGAGATTGAGACAAAGTCCTTCAAAAAGATCATTTTTTTAAATAAAATAGATCTATTTTGTGTATTCACTATAATTACACATAAAGAAAGTAAAAATACAAGATAGGACATACTAATATCATGACATAATTTGAAAGTAGGAGATTAACCCAATGAATGGAAATTGGGTTAAGAAGTTCCCTTACCTCATGTTCGAATTCACTCGACCGTTCTATAATCTCCTGAATAATAAACTAGAGTTAATATCTACCTTCTTAAGAACCTTTTTCAAGTTCAATATTCCTTTTATATCACTTATTACCATGTCATGAACATTATGTAATTATTTATGTTAATAACGGTCCTTTTGACGATATTAGGTAATTGAGTCAAAGATAAACTTCTTATAATTACACATTGTTCATGTATTAATATATCCATTATATCCATAATTATATTCATGATTTATATATCATATAAATCATATATATCCAGTATATACATTCATTTATAATATTACATAACATTTAGGGGTAAGAAATGAAATGCACCGTTCATGGAGACGGTAAGCCGTACATACGCATGAACGCTACTTTCATTTCTATTTCATATTTAATGGAATGAAATAATAATGATATAAATGTATAATATAATTCCAGTATAATATATTGTATAATACCATTTACTCCATCCTTTATACATCCCACATATGGTATTAACGATTCAAATCACTTTGAGGGGGCGGTAGTCCGCACTTCCTAAAATGAAAATATCGTGTTTACCCATAATGGAAACCATAAAGGTATGCCATAAATGAGAAATAAAAAATAATAAGGAAAACAAAAACATAATATATATCATATATAAAAATAGTGTCATCATAATGGCCACCATTAGAGATGTTATATTAGTGTTAAACAATCATCCTTTCGTGAGGCAAAAATTCGCCATCCACAGAAACAGTATGTTCATTAACCATTAGATGTAGGTGTGTGTAAGTGTAGCTTGAATACTTATTATAACAACATCCTAGTATATTTAGGATACGGGTGTTGTTACAAAATAAATGAATAAAAAGTGTTTAGGGGGTTGGAAAAGAAAAATAAAATAAAAGAACACAAGAGAAGGCATTACCTTAAAATCGGGTAACTCTTTTTGATTTGAGCCAAAGGCTTCCTTGGGAAGAGTTCTACCCAAAGTGAGACTTCTAGTAGTAGGGGGGGGGGAAGTTTGGAGAGTATTTGGGTATAGTTTGGCCGATCCAAATGGCTTGAAAGTGTGAATGAGGTGGTAGAGGTGGGGTCCTTTTATAATAGGAGAGAAGGGCACTCTTGGAAAGTAAGGAAATTTTACATTATTATACAATGATTTTCGGATTCTAAAGGTCCCAAACTTATATAATTCTAGTATAAGGTGATAAGGGATCGAAATATACCCATCCAATAGTCTTTGGACAAGTTTATGCCTTGGAGTTCGAATTATATTTTCATTTTATTAAAATCGTTAAATAATGATCTCATCGCTGCATCATCATGATGTCATAAATAATTTATTTTATATAATGTCTAAAAATTATAAAAAAAATACTATGATGTAGGAAATCTTTTTATCTTTTCAATTAATATTTATAGTAAATATATGACTTGTATAACCCATGTAAAAATTGTTTTAGTAAAACATTTCATGTTTGTGTCATTTTTTACTTTAACATTAAATAAAACGTATTTATGTCATTTTCCAACTAAAGTGGCTCCATGGGGTCCCCAAGTTGACCCATGGATTGTCTTTGTCGGACATGGCACATAAAAGGAAGATAGGACATCTGTCAAGCTCATCTTATATAATTAAAACATTATTTTTACCTTAAACTACACTAATTACCTCTAATCGCGATTAAGAACATAAATGTTACTACTCAACAATTATTATTTTAATCTCATTGAACCATATTTTACTTCATAATGAAAACCATGAATGTCAGATTTTTGAAATTCAAAACATAGAAATGACCAAAAAAAATTTAAACGAAAAATCAGTTTTTATAAGTACCACTTAGTGGTTTCAGTATTCATCAAAAATTGAAGTTTTTCAGAAAACCTCCAAAAATTCACCCAAAGCTATATTTGATATTCAGATTTCAAAAATGATTTATATTTTAAAAAATTCAAAACATATAATTTGCATTAATTAAATTTATAATTAATTCCCGCTGTCACAACAAATAGCGTGTTTTTAAGAAACAATTTATATCAAAATATTGACAATAGTTTATGTCCAATTTAAATGTTAAATTAATTATAATGACCAACATTTGATAAAATGGTAAAAATATATTATAATTATACTTTAAAACCACTCAATAGTATAATTTATCACTATAAATTATTTTGATCAAAAAAGTTGTTTTAAGTATTTTTCATAATTCATAAAAAATGGAAGTTCTAAGAAAATTACGAAAAATTCAACATAGGATAATATCAATATTTCGAATAAAAAATGAAGTCCATTTTGAAATATAAAATTTCTATAATTTTAAAAAGTGGGTATTACTATTCATAACAGCTACTCTGATTAGTCGCGGTGTGTTTGAACTCGAACTTGCGTACAATGCAAGCTATTGCATTATTGAAAGAGAGGCGTATCGTGGAAGCTCGGGCTGTTACATTCTCCCCTCCTTCAATAAATTGCGTCCTCGCAATTTGAAATTTTTCTTTGAAAATAAAAGGTTGAAAATAGAAAATACATTTGTGGAAAACCCACATCGAAAATAAGGTTAATAAAATTTAGCCTTAATAAGAGGGAAAGGGAAATGAAAAAGTCACCACCCAATTATGATCTCGATTAGGAGAACATTGGTGGAAATTAGAGACATATAATTGGAGGAAAAACGTAAATATTTGTAGGGAGTGATTGAGGTCATCAATCACAAACAAGTGTCAAATTGAGGGACTCAAAGCCTTCAATCTATGTTGGTTTAAAATATCACCAGTTCAACAAGACATAAGGTATTACGATAACACATTTTTTTGTTTTAATATCCCTTTAATAAAGTTTAAGAATTAATTTATTCATAGAATAATATATAGGTATATATATATATATATTTATGCTTGACATGTAGAGTTTCAGCCTTCAACTAATTTCTACCACAAACTCATCTTTCACTCAAAAAGATAATAGAACTAAAAAATATTCTATTTATCCTAATTGTATAAGGTTCCAAATATTAACACATACCATTTAGATTAGTAAAACTATTTTGTAATAACGAGGGACTTCTTGTAGGCTAGTGGTAGGAAATAAAGGCCTGTCACATTATGGTTGTGGGTTCGATTCCTGCAGCTTTGTCCGACGCGACGGGTTATGCCCCACCCTACAGGTTGTCCTATTTCTAAAACTATAGTAATATAATATTCTAAAAATAATCTTCAGAAATATTTTAACCTTAAACAATACTATCCAAAGATCAACTTAATCCATTCCAACATTTATAGCTATCCAAAATACCTCCGCCCAGACTTTCTCTAAAAGGTTTCTAAATTCCAAAATCAATTGTAACCTCAGATTCCCCAAACAAAGTAAAGTTTCTCTTATTGTCACATACTAAAAATATGATTACCTTAATCATATTAAAACATTACTGAAATCAACAAGTACTGCAGTACAATCCTTATATATATATCACATTTTTCTAATAACCAGAATATAATCCATGAGTCCAAAAGCACCAATACATTAATTATTCTGCTTCAACTGTAGTAACAGCATAATATTTTCCTTGATCCATTGGCCTTTTCTGAGGTAAGATTCCCTGAAGCTTAGGACATTCATTTGCATAATTCCCCATTTCTATACAATTGTATCATTCAACATTAATAGCCTCTTTCTTTCCCTTGCAATCACGTGACTGGTGACCTTTTTCTCCACATTTATAACAAACTCTCATTCCTTTTAGGCTAGTACCAGGGTGATTCTTCCCACAATTATTACATACTAGAAAATCCTTCTTTCCCTTTTTCTCTTTATCTATATCTTCTTCCACCGTTCTCTTCTTCTCCTGCTTTACTTTATTGTCATAAGATTTAGAGAATTATTTTTCTGTCTTGATAGCACACGGGACAATATCTTCATATGATTAGAAGGATTGTTATACTAATGATCGACGGAGAAATGGTTTTAACCCCTCAAAGAAACGATCAATCTTACTTATTGGGTTACGTATATAATCTGCAGCATGCCTCGCTAACCTTGTAGAGTTAGCCTCATACTTTGCGACATTCTCATCCTCATTCTGCCTCAGACTCAGAAATTGCCTTTCCATATCTGCTCGATGGTCATGTGGAATGTATTTTTCTAAAAAAGTTCGTTGAACTCTCTCCATTCCATATTTGATACTTCATTATCTTCCTTTGTGTTTTGAATCAATGACCACCATTGATCGGCATCTTCAGTGAGGTGGTAGACTGCAATGAGAACATTTTCTCTTTCACTACTCTCCAAGGCATGTAATATTTTCTCTAAGGAGTTTATCCATTTCTCAGCTACTAATGGATTTGTACACCCATTAAATGTTGGCGGTTGTTGCCTCATTAAGCGGTCTAACATTGATCCTCCATGATGTGGATCCGGATGCTCCATACGAGTAAAGGTTATTATTCATAACTTGAGTGAGTTGTCCCATTATGGTAATAAGTTGATCAGCACTAGTTGTATCTCCATCTCCACAATAATTATCTTGAGTAGCAGGCAAAATCCCGACATGGAGTTCATGCATTGATACGGTTTCCATTCCTTCCACTAGGTGCCATTTCTAAACAATGGCATAAACTATATTAGTTTATGAATCAAAATACATAATTTCGTACATGTAAAACACTTAACACTAACTGAACTATTTATGGATATAATCCATAATCATAAAAAAAAATTCTCTGAGGAAGTATATACTCATAACCCTTCATAGTGGTTTGTATATAAAATGAGAATTATCCTAAGCATATCCCCCGGGAGTGTCGTAACCAAGAGTGAAACAAGGCCCGTTGTCGTGCACCTGTTCCCGTTTGAGTCTAGCTCAAAGCGGTGTTTTCTGGTTTTACCCCTAGGTACATCTGTTCTAGAGCCACCTCTACCTGCTCGTATCCAGACAGGGATGTATTGCTCAGAAAACTCACAAAATCCGTATATTACCAAAATTCTAAGAAGTTCTTCTATACTAATCCTCAAAGTCTATCTTTGGGCTATGTGCTCTAATCAGAGTTTATCTAAATCTAGATTACAAGGTTAGTACTAAACTGCCTTTGATACCAACTGTAACGCCCCTACCCCAGTTACCCGGAGTTGGTGCATTACTTCGTAACATTGGCATGATGACAAAAGATCAAGTCTCGAAAGACCGATTGGTTTAGTAGCCTTGGAAACACTAGGTACATTAATAAGTCTTGCATTAAATCTTAAAGTAAAACAAAACTACAACATCTTCTCTCCATATCCCCTTATATTATCCCTGCAGGTCATTCATAATATACTTGTTCACAACCTGGAAAAATTAAAACATTGAAAGGGGTGAGCTCAGATGCTCAGTAAGGATAACAACATAGTGGAAGCATTCATAAATAAACATTAACATTTAAGGAAATGTATAACTAAAACAAAAGCCTTTTAAACATGAACTTTAGCATAATATGGAAAACGTAAAATTAAATAATGCCATTTACTTACTCACATGGATATTCTACTAGTCGAATAATCACATGAAATATCATTATCCACTTTCATAATGATGGAATGCATAATGCCAGACTATCATAACCGTGTAGCCAAGTCCTCGTGCCAAGACCACAAATATGATTTTGTCAAGGCCTCGTTCCAAGACACTAGTTTATCTCATGAGACCTACCGATGCATCGAGGAGCTATAGCGGGATCCACCCGTCATTTATTAAGTCTAATGCATTCCTCATATGAATAGGTATAAACATATCATAAACCATAACATAATCGTATCACATAAAACATGGATAAAGGAAACATAACATTTCCACATTTCAATCACAAGATATCAATACAACACATTGATATAATAAAAATTCTTTCAAAACCATTTTAAATACCAAAATAAAAGAAAGTTAAAACTTTGTATTTATTTTTCATTAAAAAAATGTGATGGTTTGTAGAGGAAGCCGAAACTCAAATAATGGTCACGGCGGCGGAGAAGTCATTGTCGCCGGATATGTACGGAAAGAAAAACATTCCCTTTTTGTATTTTAGTAAAAATCTTCGTATAAAAAATATTCCTTTTGAATAAACGTAAAAGTCAAAGGGGTTTATAAACCGTATAAAAGAAAGTTGTGTAAAAAACCAAATATGCCTCAATGAAAGGAGATTGAGACAAAGTCCCTCACAAAGATCATTTTTTGAAAATAAAATAGATCTATTATGTGTATTCACTATAATTACATATAAAGAAAGTACAAATACAAGACATGACATAATAATATCATGACATAATTTGAATGTAAAAGATTAACCCAAAGAATGGAAATTGGGGTAAGAAGTTCCCTTACCTCGTGTCCAAATTCACTCGACCATTCTTTGATCTCATGAATAACAAACTCGAGTTAATATCTACCTTATTAAGAACATTTTTCAAGTTTATTATTCCTTTTATATCACTTATTACCATGTCATGAACATTATGTAATTATTTATGTTAATAACGGTCGTTTTGATGATCTTAGGTACTTGAGTCAAACATAAACTTCCTATAATTACACTTTGTTCATGTATTAATATATTTTTTATATACGTAATTATATTCATGATTTATATATCATATACATCATATATATACAGTATATACATTCATTTATAATATTACATAACATTTAGGGGTAAGAAAATTGAAATGCACCGTTCATGGAGACGGTAAGCCGTATGTACGCATGAACACTACTTTCATTTCTATTTCGTATTTAATGGAATGAAATCATAATGATATAAATGTATAATATAATTCCAGTATAATATAGAGTATAATACCATTTAATCCATCCTTTATACATCCCACGTATGGTATTAACGATTCAAATCACTTTGAGGGGGCGGTAGTCCGCACATCCTAAAATGAAAATATCGTGTTTACCCATAATTGAAACCATAAAGGTATGCCATAAATGAAAAATAAAAAATCATAAGGAAAACAAAAACATAATATATATCATATATAAAAATAGTGTCATCATAATGTCCACCATTAGAGGTGTTATATGAGTGTTGAACAATCATCCTTTCGTGAGGCAAAAATTTGCCATCCACAGAAACAGTATGTTCATTAAACATTAGATGTAGGTGTGTGTAAGTGTAGCTATAATCCTTATAATAAAAACATCCTAGTATAATTAGGATACTAGTGTTATTACAAAAGAAATGAACAAAAAGTTTTTTGGGGGTTGGAGAAGAAAAATTAAATAAAAGAATAGAAGAGAAGGCATTACCTTAAAATCGGGTAACTCTTTTTGATTTGAGCCAAAGGCTTCCTTGGTAAGAGATCTGCCCAAAGTGAGGCTTCTAGGAGTAAGGGGGGGGGAAGTTGGGAGAGTATTGGGTAGAGATTGTATGAGCCAAATGTCTTGAAAGTGTGAATGAGGTGGTAGAGGTGGGGGCCTTTTATAATAGGAGAGGAGGGGCACTCTTAGAAAGTAAGGAAATTTTACATTATTATGAAATGATTTTCATATTCTAAAGGTCCCACACTTATATAATTCGAGGATAAGGTAATAAGGGTCCGAAATCTACCCATCCAATAGTCTTTGGACAAGTGTAAGCCTTGGATTTTACATTATATTTTCATTTTATTAAAATCGTTAAATAATGAGGTCATCACTCCATCATCATGATGTCATAAATAATTTAATTTATTTAATGTCAAAAAACTATAAAAAAATAATATGATGTAGGAAATCTTTTTAGATTTTCAATGACTATTTATAGTAAAAAATATGACTTGTATAAAACATGTAAAAATTGTTTTAGTAAAACATTTCATGTTTGTGTCATTTTATACTTTAACATTAAATAAAAGGTAATTATGTCATTTTCCAACTAAAGTGCCTCCATGGGGTCCCCAAGTTGACCCATGGATTGTCTAGGTCGTCCATGGAACATCCAATGAGGGTAGTACATGTGTCAAGCTCATCTCATATTATTAAAACATTATTTTTACCTTAAACTACACTAATTACCTCTAATCACGATTAAGAACATAAAAGATACTATTCACCAAAAATTATTTTATTCTCATTGAACCACAATTTATTTCTTAATGAAAACAATGTATGTCATATTTTCGAAATTCAAAACACAGAAATGATAAAATTTCATTTAAACGAAAAATCAGTTTTTACAAGTACCACTTAGTGGTTTCACTATTAATCAAAAATTGAAGTTTTTCATAAAAATCCCAAAAATTTACCCTAAGATATATTTGATATTACGATTTCAAAAATGATTTCTATTTTACAAAATTCCAGTCATATAAGTTTCATTAATTAATTTTATAATTAATTCCCGCTGTCATAACAAATAGAGTGTTTTTAAGAAACAATTTATATCAAAAGATTGACAATTGTTTATGTCCAATTTCAATGTTAAATTAATTATAATGATCACCATTGGATAAAATGGTAAAAATATATTATAATTATACTTTAAAACCACTCAATATTATAATTTCTCACTATAAATTATTTTGATCAAAAAATTTGTTATTTTTCACTATTCATAAAAAATGGAAGTTCTCAGAAAATTACGAAAAATTCAACTTAGGATAATATCGATATTAGGAATAAAAAAATGAATTCCATTTTGAAATATAAAATTTCTATAATTTTAAAAGGTGGGTATTACTATTCATAACGGCTACTTTGATTAGTCGCGGTGTGTTAGAACTCGAACTTGCGTACAATGCAAGCTATTGCATTATTGAAGGAGAGGCGTATCGTGGAAGCTCGGGGTGTTACACTCCATCCCCCTAAAATCATTGTATTTATTTCGTTTGTAAGAACTCAAGTATCTTCAATATACTAGGATGTTGTTATAAGAAGGATTCAAGCTACACTTACACACACCTACATCTAATGGTTAAAGAACATACTGTTTCTGTGGATGGTGAATTTATGCCTCCCGAAACGATGATTGTTCAACATTCCTTTAACTCATTCAAAGGTGTCCATTAAGATGTCACTATATTTATATATGATATATAACATGTTTATGTTTTCTTTGTGCTTCTGTATTTTTCATTTTGGTCATACCTTTATGGTTTCCATTATGGGTAATCGTGATATCTTCATTTAAGGAAGTGGAGACTACCGCCCCCTCAAAGTGATTTGATTTCGTTAATGCCATATGTGGGATGTATATTGGGTTTAATTAATGGTATTATATATGATATTATACAGTAATTTTAATATATCTTTGTATAATTATGATTCCATTCCATAAAAAATTACGAAATAGAAATGAAAGTAGCGTTCATGCGTACATACGGCTTACCGTCTCCATGAACGGTGTATTTCATTTCTTACCTCTAAATTATTATGTAATATTATAAATGAATGTATATACTGGATATATATGATATATATGATATATAAATCATGATTATAATTCTGAATATAATGGATACATGTACAACTTGTAATTATAAAGGGTTTATTTTGACTCAAGTACCGATGATCGTTAAAACGACCGTTATTAACTTAAATAATTACATAGAGTTCATGACATGGAAATAAGTGATATAAAATTAATAATGAACTTGAAAAAGGTTCACAATAAAGTATAAATTAACTCATTTTTATTATTTAGGACATTAAAGAACGATCGAGTCAAGTCCGACCCGAGGTATGGGACTTCGTCTCAATCTCCTTTCATTGAGGCATATTTTGTTTTATACTCAACCTTCTTTTATACACTGTATAAACCCCTTTGACTTTTACGTTTATCCAAAAGGAATCTTTTTTATACGAAACATTTTACTAAACGACAAAAGGGAATGTTTTTTACGTATGTGGTGACAACGACTTCTCCGTCGTCGTCACCATTATTTGGGTTTCGGCTTCCTCTACAAGCCATAACTTCTTTTTAAATGAAAAAAATAAATACCATGTTTTACATTTCATTTATTTTGGTACTGAAAATGGTTTTCATAATGTTTTAATATCAATGTGTTGTATTGATATGTTGTGATTGAATGGTGGAAATGTTATGTTTCCATTATGCATGTTTTATGTGATACGATTATGTTGAGGTTCTTGGGCATTATTATGAAGATGGGTGGTTCTGTGATAAAATAAGGGCGGGTGAGCCTGATATAGATCTCCAATGCATTGGCTAACGTAAAGGAGTGAAATGGTAAGGTTTCTCTAAAGAGATTTAGGGAATATACTGTGATGGGTATTCCAAACGTAACCAAGAGGGTTACTCCCTACGTAAGAATGTTATGAATGCCTCAAGTTACCTTTATGTCTTATGATTTCTATGATTTATTCATTATCTAATGAGGTATGTTAAAGTTATTATGTTTTTTGGGTAAAGTATGATTTCATTCTTATGTATATATGAACTCATGTTTCCTTTCCATATTTTTTATATATAACCCATACTGAGATTTTTATGCTCATCCCAAGTCTTTTTTGAAATGTTTTTCACAGGTCAAGAGAAAGGTACATGATATGATGATAGTGTCAAGGATATGTCAAGAAAGAATCCATGTTTTATTTTAAATATCTTCCATTGATGGGAAAAAATGAATACTATCTTTATGTAACCACTTTGTTTAAATGTGGAATGTAATGCATGTTTTATGATCTAATTCTCTAAAGATCTAAACCTGTAAAGATCCTTAATGTGTAATCTTGTAATAACTCAATATTAAGTAAGGTTTAAGGCCAAGGTCTTATCATTGGTATCAAAGGTTGGTTTATATAACATTAGGAGTTATAATTATATTAAATGATTATCCAAAAATATTTTTTTATGGTCAAATTGAAGTGATATAGCATTTGAAGATTACCATGTTGCTTCATCTAAGACATGTTTGTTCAGAATGGTTTTCTGCAGAAGAAACATGGAAGCAGTGCTAGGAAGGCATACAAGAAGGAAATAACCTTCTGAATCAGCATCCCGAGATGGTCGGAATTGGAACTAAACAGTTTTTTGTAGTAATGGCGTAGTTGACTCAAGCGATAAATGGTGGTGGTATCCATGCACGAGATCAGCCAGATCAACCGCAGAGGAACATGTCAGTGGTGGAACATTTCATGAGGCAACATCCCCCATCATTCAGAGGATCATCAGACCCTGTGTAAGATGAAGGGTGGATTAAAGCACTGGAGAAGATTTTCAATGTCATGGGGTGTTCAGACAATCAAATGGTTAGTCTTGATATTTACCGTTTGGAGGGTGAGGCAGATCAGTGGTGGTCTATGGTTAAAAATATCAGGGATGCTAATGAGATTGATGCTCTCGACTGGGATGAATTCAATGGTATGTTTCTTGAGAAGTATTTTCCAAGGGCTGTTCGACTAAGGATGGAAAAACAATTCTTGGAATTGAGGCAAGATGAAGACTGAGTGGCTACCTATGAAGAAAGGTTCCCTCGATTCGCAAGGTATGCTCCAAATTTTATCTGAGTCCTTGATAGTAAAATCAATCATTTTTACTCAGGATTAAAGACAAAATATCGAAGAGCATTATCTTCTCATGAGTTTAAAAGTTATGAAAAGCTTGTTTGACATGATGAGAAGGTGGAAATAGAGTTTTTCGATGATCAAGTGTTCTATAACAACCGGCATAAGAAGAGACAGTGGTGGTAGGAGAATGGTAAGAATTCTTCAAAAAAGTCTGATGGTAAGAAAACTATGTTTCCAGTTTGTGATAAATGTGGAAAAAGGCATGCTGGGGAATGTCTTCTGAATTTTGGAAAGTGCTACCGATGTGGTAAGATGGTACATAAGGCTCTTGATTGCACTGAAAAAGATCAGGGTGATGGTAAGACCAAATTTGATTTACAGTTAGTGAAATGATATAAGTTCAATGAGATGGGTCACTATGCAAACTGGTGTCCGACAATGAGCTTGAGTGATGGGAAGCAGTTAGACTACAAGCAGAAAGGGGTGGTGAAATCCTTTGTAACTACTTCAGTAGATGTCGGGCCATCAAATGAAGTTGTATCAGGTACTTTGTTTGTTTTTTTAGATTATGCCAGTGTGTTGTTTGATTCAGGGTCTACACATTATTTCATCTCTGAAAACATTTCTAGTAAAATGGGAATACCATCTCAAGCAATGACTCCTGAACTTGTGGTAAAAACACCTGGGGGAAATGTTGAGGAAAAAAGAATTTATAATAATCTTCCTATCCTTATCTGTGGAAAGAACCTACTTGCGAACCTTATTGTATTACATCTTGTAGAGTTTGATGTTATCCTGGGTATAGATTGGCTCTCTTTTTACCATGCTAAGATTGACTATAGAGCTAATGAAGTTTCTTTTCAGAAATACTTTCAGTTTGTGTACATGAATGAACCCTTACTGTTGATAACTTATCAAGAGGCCAAGAAACTTGTAAAATATGGAAATGAATGTTACCTTGCACACATCATTTAAAATAAAGGAACTGTTTAAATTAATGATGTGCTAGTGGTAAATGAGTATCCTGATGTTTTTCCTGATGAGTTTCCTAGAATAATACCAGATTGGGAAGTTGAGTTTACTGTTGTCTTATTTCCTAATGTTAAGCAAATTTCAAAACCCCCTTATCGAATAGATCAAATTGATCTTTTAGAGTTGAAGGAGAAATTGCAAGATTTATTAGAGAAAGGTTTCATTAGACCTAGCACATCACCATGGGGTGATCCTGTTTTATTTGTTAAAAATAAATATGGTTCAATGAGACTTTGAATTGATTATAGAGCCTTCAATAACATCACTGTTAAGAACAAATATCATTTTCCTCATATCGATGATTTGTTTGATCAGCTCCAAGGAGCTCAATTTTTTTCAAAGATTGACCTAAGATCGGGGTACCATCTTGTGAAGGTAAAGGAGGCAGATATTCCGAAGACCGCGTTCCGTACAAGATATGGCCATTATGAATTTGTAGTAATTCCTTTTGGTCTAACCAATGCACCTGCTATATTCATGGACCTAATGAATAGAATTTTCCATGAGTTTTTGGATAAGTTTGTGGTGGTTTTCATTGATGAAATTTTGATGTTTTCTAAAAGTGAAGAAGAGCATGAAAGACATTTAAGGGTTATCTTTCAAACCTTAAAAGAAAAGAAACTATATGGAAAATTCAGAAAGTGTGAGTTTTGGTTGCAACAAATTTATTTCCTTGGTCATATGATTTCTAAAGATGGAATAATTGTTGATCCTGCAAAAACAAAAGTTGTGGAAAAATGGCCAAGACCCACAAATGTAACAGAGATTCGTAGCTTCCTTGGTTTGGAAGCCTATTACTGAAGGTTTGTTGGAAATTTTTCACTATTATCTACTCCAATGACTAAGCTAACTCGGAAGGGTGTTAAGTTTATCTGGACAAAAGAATGTGATCATTGTTTTCAGGGTTGAAAAGAAGATTGGTGAATGCTCCAGTTTTGGCACTACCTTCCAGGAATGGGGAGTTTGTTATCTATAGTGATGCTTCATTGAAAGGACATGGTTGTGTCCAAATGCATAATGATCATGTAATTTCTTATGCTTCATGACAGTTGAAAACTCATGAGGTAAATTACCCTACACATGATTTGGTATTAGCTGCTGTTGTTTTCGCTTTAAAAATTCGGAGGCATCATTTGTATCGAGTAAAGTGTGAAATATATACAGATCACAAATGTTTAAAGTATATATTCACTCAGAAAGAATTGAACATGAGATAGAAGAGATGGCTAGAATTAATCGAGGATTATGATTGTACAATTCATTAACATCTGGTAAAAGAAAATAAAGTGGCTGATGCTTTGAGTCGAAAAAGTAATGCTTCATTAGCAATGTTGCATTTGGGACGTGATCCTATGGTTTTTGATTTTATGATCTTTGGCATAGAAGTTGTTGGTGCAGGAAGTTCTTCTGTTTTGTTTCAGGTAGCAGTGAGATCATCTCTATCAGATAGAATCAAGCAAGCACAGAAGCAAGCAGTGAGTTGCAGAAAAAGGTAGAGCTGGTTCAGAAAGGTAAGTTTCCTGAATTCAACATTGATAATGATTGCGTTTTGAGATTTGGGAAGAGATTGTGTGTGCCTTGTGATTCACAGTTGAAGAGAGAGTTATTATGTGAAGCTCATAGTTCTCCGTTTTCAGTTCATCCTGGCAGTACTAAGATGTATAGAGATCTTCGGGAGTATTACTGGTGGGATGGAATCAAAAGAGATATTACAGATTTTACTATGAAGTGTTTGACTTGTCAGTAGGTTAAAGCAGAGCTGCAGTTACCGAAAGGGATGCTTCAGCCTCTACCAGTTCTAGAGTGGAAATGGGAGAATATATCCATGGACTTTGTTATGGGATTACCGAAGAGATCTCGAGGTAATAATGCCATTTGGGTTATTGTTGATCACTTGACTAAATCTGCTCATTTCCTTTCTATAAAAGTTACTTTTTCCCTAGATCAACTTTCCCATTTGTATCTTAAAGTGATATTCAGGTTACATGGAGTTCCTCTCTCCATTGTATCTGATCGTTATCCCAGTTTCATTTCTAACATTTGGAAAGGCCTTCAGAAGTCGTTGGGTACTGACTTAAATTTTAGTACAGCTTTTCATTCTCAATCAGATGGGCAGTCAGAATGAACAATTCAGACCATGGAGGATATACTACGAGCTTGTTTGATGGATTATCAGGGATGTTGGGACCAACATCTTTCTTTGGTTGAATTTTCATAAAATAACAGTTTTCATTCCAGTATACAGATGGCACCATTTGAGGCGTTATATGGGAAGCGATGTGGAACTCCAGCTTTCTGGGATGAAGTGGGTGAAAGGTAGTTGATGGGACCATAATTTGTTGAAGAGATGGTAGAAAAAGTTCAGCTGATTCAGAAACACATGAGAATAGTCCAGAGCTGGCAGAAGAGGTATGCGGATAACCTGAGGAAGGATCTATCTTTCGAGGTAGGTGATCATGTTTTCCTCAAGGTTTATCCATGGAAAAGTGTGATGCTATTTGGAAAGAAATGAATGCTGAGTCCAAGGATCATTAGTCCATATGAAATTCTGGAGAGAGTTGGATCAGTTGCTTACCGAGTGGCTTTACCTCCGAGTTTATCTCTGGTACACAATGTTTTTCTTGTTTCAATGTTAAGGAAGTAAATGCCAGATCCATCTCATGTTTTGAGTCCAGAGGTAGTTCAGCTGGAAGAGAACCTATCTTATGAGGAAAAACTGGTCCATTAATGAATTAGATAGTGTTTTAGAGGCTTAAAATTAAAATAAATCCAATCTTATGCATGGAATACACTAATATTCTTATAAGATTGTTTTACTGCCTTTTGATGGAAAACCCTTTTTAAATCAAAATTTTTACAATTTTATAATCTATGTTTGTCAAAATAATCATATTCTTTATGATTGGGACATCAAAATTTACTTTGTGTGAATTTTTGGTATTTTTCTAGCAATGTTCATTTTTTAATGAATAGTGAAAATACTGCATTTTACATCAAAATTGTTTTTTAATATAATTTATTTATATGATTATATTATATTTTTAATTGGTTTTGAAGTGAAATTAGAATATATTTTTATGAATTAATCCAATAGTGGTCATTGGAATTAATTTCACTTTGGAACAGGACTTAAACTAGTGTCAATCTTTTGATACTTATTGTTTCATAAAAACACGCTATTTGTCAGGACAGCGGGAATTAATTATTAAATTATATAATGTGACTTATATGTTTTTAATTTTGTAAAATAGGCATCATTTTTGAATTCAGAATATCAAATATAGCTTAGGGTGATGTTTTGGTATCTTTCTGAAAAACTTCAATTTTTGATGAATAGTGAAACCACTATGTGGTAGTTAAAGAAACTGATTTTTCGTTTAAATGAAATTTTACCACCTTTTTGTTTTGAATTTCAAAAATCCGACATACATGGTTGTCATTATGAAGTAAGATGTGGTTAAATGGGACTAAAATAATTTTTTGGTGATTTGTACCTTTTGTGTTTTTAATCATGATTAGTGGTAATTAGTGTAGTTTAAGGTAAAAATAATGTTTTAATAGTATGATATGAGCTTGAAACATGTCCTACCCTCATTGGATGTGTCATGGCCGACCAGGAAAATCCATGGGTAAACATGGGGACCCCATGGAGCCACTTCAGTTGGGAAATGACATAAATAACCTTTTATTTAATGAAAAAGAAAAAATTACACAAACATGAGTTATTTTACTAAAACATTTTTTACATGGGGTAATAAAAGCCAGATTTTTTATTATAAATAGTCATTGGAAATATATAACTATTTCCTACATCATAGTAGTTTTCTTATAATTTTTAGACTTTAAATAAATTAAATTATTTATGACATCATGATGATGCAGTGATAACCTCATTAATAACGGATTTAAATAAAATGAAATGCTAATGTACAATATATGACCTAAACATGTCCAAAACCTATTGTATGGGTGGATTTAGATCCCTTATCACCTTATCCTCGAATTATATCAAAGTGGGACCTTTTATATCTGAATCTCATTTTCAAATAAAGTAATATTTCTTTACTTTCCAAGAGTGCCCCTCCTCTCCTCTTATAAAAGGCCCCCACCTCTACCTCCTTACTCACACTCCCAAAGCCTTTGGCTCGGCCAACCCATGCCCATTTTGTCTCTACACATCCCTCTCTTACTCCTTGAAGCCTCACATTGGGCATAAGTCTTCCCAAGGAAGCCTTTGAGCTCAATCCAAAGGGAGTTACCCGATTTTAAGATAATGTCTTCACTTGAGTCCTTTTGTTTTATTTTGATTCTCCAACCCCCAAAAATCTATTTATTTATTTCTTTTGTAACAAATCCAGTATCTTAAATATACTAGGATGTTTTTATAAGAAAGATTAAATCTACACTTACACACACCTACATCTAATGGTTAAAGAACATACGGTTTCCGTGGATGGTAAATTTATGCCTCCCGAAACGATGATTGTTCAACATTCCTTTAACACCTTCAAAGGTGGCCATTAAGATGTCACTATATATATATATGATATATAATATGTTTAAGTTTTCCTTAAGCTTCTTTATTTTTCATTTTGGGTATACCTTTATGGTTTCCATTATGGGTAAACGTGATATCTTCATTTAAGGAAGTGTTGACTACCGCCCCCTCAAAGTGATTTGATTTCGTTAATGCCATGTGTGGGACGTATAAAGGATTTAATTAATGGTATTATATATGATATTATACTGGGATTATAATATATATTTATATAATTATGATTCCATTCCATAAAAAAATACGAAATAGAAATGAAAGTAGCGTTCATGCGTACGTACGGCTTACCGTCTCCATAAATGGTGCATTTATTTTCTTACCTCTAAATGATTATGTAATATTATAAATGCACGTATATACTGGATATATATGATATATATGATATATACATCATGATTATAATTCTGGATATAATGGATACATGAACAACTTGTAATTATAAAGGGTTTATTTTGACTCAAGTACCAATGATCGTTAAAATGACCGTTATTAACATAAATAATTACATAGTGTTCATGAAATGGAAATAAGTGATATAAAATGAATAATGAACTTGAAAAAGGTTCTTAAGAAAGTATAAATTAACTCAAGTTTATTATTCAGGACATTAAAGAAAGATCGAGTCAAGTCGGACCCGAGGTGTGGGACTTCGTCTCAATCTCCTGTCATTGAGGCATATATTGTTTTATACTCAACCTTCATTTATATGGTGTATAAACCCCTTTGACATTTACGTTTATCCAAAAGGAATCTTTTTTATATGAAGAATTTTACAAAACAACAAAAGGGAATGTTTTTTACGTATGCGGCGACAACGACTTCTCCGCCATCATGACCATTATTTGGGTTTCGGCTTCCTCTACAAGCCATAACTTCTTTTTAGAAGAAAAAAATAAATACCATGTTTTAAATTCCTTTTATTTTTGTATTTAAAATAGTTTTCATAATGTTTTTATATCAATGTGTTGTATTGATAGCTTGTGATTGAAAGGTGGAAATGTTATGTTTCCTTTATGCATGTTTTATGTGATATGATTATGTTGAGGTTCTTGGGAATTATTATGAAGATGGGTGGTTCCATGATAAACTAAGGGTGGGTGAGCCCGATATAGCTCTCCAATGCATAGGGTAATGCGAAAGACTGAAACGTTAAGGTTTCTATGAAGAGATTTAGGGAATATACAGTGATGGGTATTCCTAATGTAACCAAGAGGGTTACTCCCTACGTAAGAATGTTATGAATGCCTCAAGTTACCTTTATGTTTTATGATTTCTATTATTTATTCATGATTTGATGACATATGTTAAAATGATTATGTTTTATGAGTAAAGTATGATTTCATTCTTATGTATATATGAACTCATGTTTCCTTTCCATATTTTTTTATATAACCCATGCTGAGCTTTTTATGCTCATACGACGTCTTTTTTGAAATGTTTATCATAGGTCAAGCGAAAGGTACATGATATGATGATAGTTTCAAGGAAGTGTTAAGAAAGAATCCATGTTTTATTTTAAATATGTTCCATTGATGGGAAAAATGAATACTATCTTTATGTAACCACTTTGTTTAAATGTGGAATGTAATGCATGTTTTATGATCTAATTCTATAAAACTCTAAACCTGAAAAGATCCTCAATGTGTAATCATGTAATAACTCAAGATTAAGTAAGGTTTAAGGCCGGGGCCTTATAGTTGGTATCAAAGGTCGGTTTAGTTAACTTTAGGAGTTAGAATTCTATTAAATGATTATCCAAAAATATTTTTTTTATTGTCAAACTGAAGTGATATAGAATTTGATGATTACCATGTTGATTCATCTAAGACATGTTTGATCAGAATGGTTTTCCGCAGAGGAAACAGGGAAGCAGTGCTAGGAAGGCATACAGAAGGAAATAACCTTCCGCATCAGCATCCCGAGATGGTCGGAATTGGAACTGAACAGTTTGTTGCAGTAATGGCGTAGTTGAATCAAGCGATTAATGGTGGTGGTATCCATGCATGAGATCATCCAGTTCAACTGCAGAGGAACATGTCAATGGAAGAACATTTCATGAGGAAACATCCCCCATCATTCAGAGGATCATCTGACCATGTGTTAGTTGAAGGGTGGATTAAAGCAGTGCAGAAGATTTTCGATGTCATGGGGTGTTCAGACAATCAAAAGTTTAGTCTTTCTATTTACCGTTTGGAGGGTGAGGCAGATCAGTGGTGGTCTATGGTTAAAAATATCATAGATGCTGATGAGATTGATGCTCTCGACTGGGATGAATTCAAAGGTATGTTTCTTGAGAAGTATTTTCCTAAGGCTGTTCGACATAGGATGGAAAAACAATTCTTCGAATTGAGGCTAGAGGAAGTCTCAGTGGCTACCTATTAAGAAAGGTTCACTCTATTGGAAAGGTATGCTCCAAATTTTATCTGGGACCTTGATAGTAAAATCAATCGTTTTTACTCAGGATTAAAGCCAAAATATCCAAGGGCATTAGCTTCTCGTGAGTTTAAAATTTATGAAAATCTTGTTCGATGTGCTGAGAAGGTGGAAATGGTTTTTTCTGATGATCAAGTGTTCTATAACAACCGGAAGAAGAAGAGACTGAGGTGGAAGGAGAAAGGTAAGAATTCTTAAAAAAAGTCTGACGGTAAGAAAACTAAGTTTACAGTTTGTGATAAATGTGGCAAAAGGCATGCTGGAGAATGTCTTCTGAATTCTGTAAAGTGCTACCGATGTGGTATGATGGGACATAAGGCTTGTGATTGCACTGAAAAATATCAGGGTGATGGTAAGACCATATTTTATTTACATTTAGTGAAATTTTATAAGTGCAATGAGATGGGTCACTATGCAAATGAGTGTCTGACAAAGAGCTTGAGTGATGGGAAGCAGTTAGACAACAAGAAGAAAGGGGTGGTAAAATCCTTTTCAACTACTTCGATAGATGTCGGGCCATCAAATGAAGTTGTATCTGGTACATTTTTTGTTTTTTCAGATTATGCCAGTGTTTTTTTTGATTCGGGGTCTACACATTCTTTCATCTCTGAAAACTTTTCTAGTAAAATGGGAATACCATCTCAAGAAATGACTCTTGGACTTGTGGTAAAAAAAGATGGGGGAAATGTTGAGGCAAAAAGAATTTATAAGAATATTCCCATCCTTATCCGTGGAAAGAACCTACTTTCAAACCTTATTGTTTTACCTCTAGTAGAGTTTGATGTTATCCTGGGTATGGATTGGCTCTCTATTTACCATGCTATGATTAACTGTAGAGCTTAAGAAGTTTCTCTTCAGAAATACTTTCAATTTGTGTACAAGAATGAACCCTTACTGTTGATAACTTATCAAGAGGCCAAGAAACTTGTAAAATATGGAAGTGAATGTTACCTTGCACACATCGTTGAAAATAAAGGACCTGTTCAGGTTAATGATGTGCCTGTGGTAAATGAGTATCCTGATGTTTTTCCTGATGAGTTGCATGGAATAATACCAGATCTAGAAGTTGAGTTTACTGTTGACTTAGTTCCTGATGCTAAGCCAATTTCAAAACCCCTTATCGAATGGCTCAAATTGAACTTTTAGATTTGAAGGAGCAATTGCAAGATTTATTAGAGAAAGGTTTCATTCGAACTAGCACATCACCATGGGGTGCTCCTATTTTATTTGTTAAAAAGAACGACTTTTCTATGAGACTTTTCATTGATTATAGGGCCTTGAATAACATCACTTTTAAGAACAAATATCCTTTCCCTCATATCGATGATTTTTCTGATCAGCTCCATGGAGCTCAGTTTTTTTCAAAGATTCACCTGAGATCGGGGTACCATCATGTGGAGGTAAAGGAGGCAGATATTCCGAAAACCGCATTCCGTACAAGATATGGCCATTATGAATTTGTAGTAATTCCTTTTGGGCTAACCAATGCACCTGCTGTATTCATGGACTTAATGAATATAATTTTCCATGAGTTTTTGGATATGTTTGTGGTGGTTTTCATTGATGGTATTTTGGTGTTTTCTAAAAGTAAAGATGAGGATGAAAGACATTTAAGGGATATCTTTCAAACCTTAAAAGAAAATAAACTGTATGGAAAATTCAGTAAGTGTGAGTTTTGGTTGCAACAAATTTCTTTCATTGGTCATATTATTTCTAAAGATGGAATAACTGTTGATTCTGCAAAAACAAAAGTTGTTGAAGAATGGCCAAGACCCACAAATATAACAGAGATTCATAGATTCCTTGGATTGGAAGGCTATTACCGAAGGTTTGTTTAAAATTTTTCACGATTATCTATTCCAATGACTAAGCTAACTTGGAAGGGTGTTAAGTTTATCTGGACAAAAGAATGTGATGATTGTTTTCAGGAGATGAAAAGAAGATTGGTGAATGCTCCAGTTTTGGCACTACCTTCCAGGAATGGGGATTTTGTTATCTACATTGATGCTTCATTGAAAGGACTTGGTTGTGTCCTAATGCAGAATGATCAGGTAATTTCTTATGATTCACGACAGTTGAAAACTCATGAGTTAAATTACCCTACACATGATTTGGAAGTAGCTGCTGTTGTTTTCTCATTAAAAATTTGGAGGCATCATTTGTATGGAGTAAAGGTGAAATATATACCGATCACAAAAGATTAAAGTATATATTCACTCAGAATGAATTGAACATGAGACAGAGGAGATGGCTAGAATTAATCAAGGATTATGATTGTACAATTCATTACCATCCGGAAAAGCAAATAATGTGGCTGATGCTTTGAGTCGAAAAAGTAATGCTTCATTAGCAATGTTGCGTTTGGGACGAGATCCTTTTGTTTTTGATTTGATGAACTTTGGAATAGAAGTTGTTGGAGCAGGATGTACTTATATTTTGTTTCAAGTAGCAGTGAGACCATCTCTATCAAATAGAATCAAGCAAGCACAGAAGCAAGACAGTGAGTTGTAGAAAACGGTAGAGCTGGTTCAGAAAGGTAAGTTGCCTAAATTCAACATTGATAATGATTGCATTTTGAGATTTGGGATGATATTGTGTGTTCCTTGTGATTCACATTTGAAGAGAGAGTTATTATGTGAAGCTCATAGTTCTTCATTTTCAGTTCATCCTGGCAGTACTAAGATGTATAGAGATTTTCAGGAGTATTACTGGTGGGATGGAATGAAAAGAGATATTGTTGATTTTACTATGATGTGTTTGACTTGTCAGTAGGTTAAAGCAGAGCGGTAGTTACCGAAAGGGATGCTTCAGCCTCTACCAGTTCTAGAGTGGAAATGGGAGAATATTTCCATGGACTTTGTTGTGGGATTACCGAAGTTATCTCGAGGTAATAATGAAATCTGGGTTATTGTTGATCGCTTGACTAAATCTTCTCATTTCCTTGCTATACGAGATACATTTTTCCCTAGATCAACTTTCCTGTTTGTATCTTAAAGAGATAGTAAGGTTACATGGAGTTCCTCTCTCCATTGTATCTGACCGTGATCCTAGGTTCACTTCTAACTTTTAGAAAGGCCTTCAGAAGTCGTTGGGTACTGGATTAAATTTTAGTACAGCTTCCCATCCTCAATCAGATTGGCAGTCAGAACGAAAACTTCAGACCTTGGAGGATATGCTACGAGCTTGTTCGATGGATTATCAGGGAAGTTGGGACCAACATCTTTCCTTGGTTGAATTTTCATATAATAACAGTTTTCATTCCAGTATACAGATTGCACCATTTGAGGCGTTATATGGGAAGCGGTGTCGAACTTCATCTTTTTGGGATGAGGTGGGTGAAAGGAAGTTGATGGGACCAGAATTGGTAGAAGAGATGGCAGAAAAAGTTCATCTGATTCAGAAACACATGAGAACAGCTCAGAGCAGGCATAAGAGTTATGCGGATAACCGGAGGAAGGATTTATCTTTCGAGGTAGGTGATCATGTTTTTCTCAAGGATTCTCCATGGAAAAGTGTGATGCGATTTGGTAAGTAAGTAAAGCTGAGTCCATGGTTCATTGGACCATATGATATTCTAGAGAGAGTTGGATCATTTGCTTACCGAGTGGCTTTACCTCCGAGTTTATCTCAGGTACACAATGTTTTTCATGTTTCAATGTTAAGGAAGTACATGCCAGATCCATCTCATGTTTTGAGTCCAGATGTAGTTCAGCCTGAAGAGAACCTATCATATGAGGAACAACAGGTCCAGATTCTTGACCACAGGGAGAAAGTGTTACGGAATAAGGTTATTCACTAGGTAATGTTTTTTTGGAAGAACCACATGATTGAAGAGGCAACATGGGAATCTGAAAATGCAATGAGGGATAAGTACCCCCATTTATTTGATAAGTAAATAAATTGCGGGGACACAATATTCTAAAGGGGGGAAGGATGTAACATCCCAAGTAAGTAATGAATAATATATATTTTTATCTATGTCTAATAATGAATTAGATAGTGTTTTAGAGGCTTAAAATTAAAATAAATCCAATCATAATAATATAATACACAAATATTCTTAAAAGATTGTTTTACTGCCTTTTGATGGAAAACCCATTTTAAATCAAACTTTTGACAATTTTATAATCTATGTTTGTCAAAATAAACTTATTCCCTATTATTGGGACATAAAAATTTACTTTTTGTGAATTTTTGGTATTTTTCTGACAATGTTCATTTTTTAATGAATAGTGAAAAATACTGCATTTTACATCAAAACTGCTTTTTAATATAATATATTTATATTATTATATTATCTTTTTAATTGGTTTTAAAGTGAAATTAAAATATATTTTTACCATTTAATCCAATAGTGGTCATTGGAATTAATTTCACTTTGAAATAGGACTTAAACTAGTGTCAATCGTTTGATACTTATTGTTTCATAAAAACATGCTATTTGTCATGAAAGTGGGAATTAATTATTAAATTAATTAATGTGACTTATTTTTTTTGAATTTTGTAAAATAGGCTTCACTTTTGAATTCTGAATATCAAATATTGCTTAGGGTGAAGTTTTGGTATCTTTCTGAAAAACTTCAATTTTGATGAATAGTGAAACCACTAAGTGGTAGTTAAAGAAACTGATTTTTCATTTAAATGAAATTTTACCACCTTTGTGTTTTGAATTTAAAAAATCTGACATACATGGTTTTCATTATGAAGCAAAATGTGGTTCAATGGGATTAAAATTTTTTTTTTGTGAATTGTAACTTTTATGTTTTTAATAGTGATTAGTGGTAATTAGTGTGGTTTAAGGTAAAAATAATGTTTTAATAGTATGAGATGAGTTTGACACATTTCCTACCCTCATTGGATGTGTCATGGCCGACCAGGAAAATCCATGGGTCAACTTTAGGACCCCATGGAGCCACTTTGGTTGGGAAATGACATAAATAACTTTTTATTTAATGAAAAAGTAAAAATGACACAAACATGAGTTATTTTACTAAAAAAATTTTTACATGGGGTTATACAATTCAGATTTTTTATTATAAATAATAATTGGAAAGATATAACGATTTCCTACATCATAGTATTTTTATTATAATTTTTAGACTTTAAATAAATTAAATTATTTATGACATCATGATGATGCAATGATTACCTCATTAATAAAGGATTCAAATAAAATGAAATGATATTGTAAAATATATAACATGCACATGTCCAAAACCTATTGGATGGGTGGATTTTGAACCCTTATCACCTTATCCTATAATTATATCAATGTGCGACCTTTTAAATCTGAAACTCATTTTCAAATAAAGTAATATTTCTTTACTTTCCAAGAGTGCCCCTCCTCTCCTCTTATAAAAGGCCCCCACCTCTACCTCCTTACTCACACTCCCAAAGCCTTTGGCTCGGCCAACCCATGCCCATTTTGTCTCTACACATCCCTCTCTTACTCCTTGAAGCCTCACATTGGGCATAAGTCTTCCCAAGGAAGCCTTTGAGCTCAAACCAAAGGGAGTTACCCGATTTTAAGGTAATGTCTTCACTTGAGTCCTTTTATTTTATTTTGATTCTCCAACACCCTAAATTCTTTTTATTTATTTCTTTTGTAACAACTCCAGTATCTTCAATATACTAGGATGTTGTTATAAGAAGTATTCAAGCTACACTTACACACACCTACATCTAATGGTTAAAGAACATACTATTTCCGTGGATGGTGAATTTATGCCTCCAGAAACGATGATTGTTCAACATTCCTTTAACACCTTCAAAGGTGGAAATTAAGATGTCACTATATTTATATATGATATATAATATGTTTATGTTTTCCTTAATATTCTGTATTTTTCATTGTGGTCATACCTTTATGGTTTGTATTTTGTGTAAACGCGATATCTTCATTTAAGGAAGTGCGGACTACCGCCCCCTCAATGTGATTTCATTTCGTTAATGCCATATCTGGGACGTATATAGGATTTAATTAATGGTATTATATATGATATTATACTGTAATTATAATATATCTTTATATAATTATAATTCCATTCCATAAAAAAATACGAAATAGAAATGAAAATTGCGTTCAAGCGTACGTACGACTTACCGTCTCCATGAACGGTGCATTTCCTTTCTTACCTCTAAATGATTATGTAATATTATAAATGCACGTATATACTGGATATATATTATATATATGATATATAAATCTTGATTATAATTCTGGATATAATGGATACATGAAAAACTTGTAATTATAAAGGGATTAATTTGACTCAAGTACCAATGATCGTTAAAATGACAGTTATTAACATAAATAATTTCATAGTATTCATGACATGGAAATAAGTGATATAAAAGGAATAATGAACTTGAAAATGGTTATTAAGAAAATATAAATTAACTCAAGTTTATTATTCAGGACATTAAAGAACGATCGAGTCAAGTCAGACCCGAGGTATGGGACTTCGTCTCAATCTCCTTTCATTGAGGCATATTTTCTTTTATACTCAACCTTATTTTATATGGTGTATAAACCCCTATGACTTTTACGTTTATCCAAAAGGAATATTCTTTATATGAAGATTTTTACTAAACGACAAAAGGGAATGTTTTTTTACGTATGCGGTGACAACGACTTCTCCACCGCCGTGACCATTATTTGGGTTTCGGCTTCCTCTACAAGCCATACCTTCTTTTGAAAAGAAAAAAATAAATACAATGTTTTACATTCCTTTTATTTTGGTACTGAAAATGGTATTCATAATGTTTTTATATCAATGTGTTGTATTGATATCTTGTGATTGAAATGTGGAAATGTTATGTTTCCTTTATGCATGTTTTATGTGATATGATTATGTTGAGGTTCTTGGGAATTATTATGAAGACGGGTGGTTTCGTGATAAACTAAGGGCGTCTAAGCCCATTATAGCTCTCCAATGCATTGGGTAATGTGAAGGAGTGAAACGTTAAGGTTTCTCCGAAGAGATTTAGGGAATATACTTTGATGGGTATTCCAAACGTAACCGAGAGGGTTACTCCCTACATAAGAATGTTATGAATGCCTCAAGTTACCTTTATGTCTTATGATTTCTATAATTTATTCATGATTTGATGAGGTATGTTAATGTGATTATGTTTTATGGGTAAAGTATGATTTCATTCTTATGTATATATGAACTCATGTTTCCTTTCCATATTTTTTTTATATAACCCATAGTGAGCTTTTTATGCTCATCCCAATTCTTTTTTGAAATGTTTTTCACAGGTCAAGGGAAAGGTGCATGATATGATGATAGTGACAAGGAAGTGTCAAGAAAGAATCCATGTTTTATTTTAAATATGTTCTATTGATGGGAAAAATGAATACTATCTTTATGTAAACACTTTGTTTAAATGTGTAATGTAATGCAAGTTTTATGATCTAATTCTCTAAAACTCTAAACCTGAAAAGATCCTCAATGTGTGATCTTCTAATAACTCAATATTAAGTAAGGTTTAAGGCCGGGGCCTTATATAGATGATCTGGTTTAGGAAATTGAATGTTATATAGTCAAAGGATCTATGTATGTAAGAAAGGGAATCAATAAAGAGATGAAGGAATATTCCACATTGCCTATTCTAATGGAGACACGATCAACGAATAAAACCATGAATATGTAAAATCAGTGTATGGAAGGTGATTCACATGATCATTCCTTATAATTTCTCATGATATTTGTAGAATATGTGGAAGAACATATTTTTTCTCAAAATTCTAATGAAGAAAAAATCGCTAAAATGATGGGGAGATATTTTAAGGTTACTCTCAATGAGGAGTAGTATTCTAGGATCAACAAGACAAAGAAGATCTTTTTTGGGGGATTCAATAATATTAAAATCATACATGAGAGTACATACAATCCTATGAAAACAAGACATTTTAGATTGCAGATCTTATAATGGAGGAACCATACATTGAGGTAAAAAATATCACATGTAAATTATTTTGGGACATTAATTATGGAAGTCTAAGAATTTCCATTAATGACTCTATAATTTCTTTCTGCGTTTGAACTCATAGATTCTCATAATTTTATAATAATTTGTTGATTAACAAAAATTTAAGATTCAGTCAACATGATATTGGGTTTTATATATTTAGAGGCAGTAAAAAAGTGAGGCAATATTGTTAGTTGGTTGGTACCTTTGTTTTGCACCCTGAGGATGGGCTTGTGTGTATCTATTATATATAAATTGTATTTCCTTGTGATTTATTTATGATCCCTTCTCATTTTGACCACTATATTCAATAACAATATATATATATATATGGGGTTTCTATTCCAACATCCTAGCGGGAATATAGATGGATGGATTCCTTCCCTTCCCAACACCATCTTCCATAAATGGGGATATGATTAGGCTTTGATTGACAGAATTCAAAAGTGACACTGACTTCATGTGATGTGATGGACCACGTGTCTTCAGGCATGATCTTATGAAACGATATATCATGGGGGTCATTCATGATATAATGAGAGTATGAGGTTTATTTCCTTCATGTTCCTGATACCCTTCTACACATCTTATGAAATGTGATATATGTGATGTCTAAAATGTCTATGGGTGGGATTTTATGTGATGTGATGTTATTTAGAAGAGTTGGGCATTCAAGTACGTACAACATTAGGCTGTGGGAGTGGAAAATCAGTGGGAAATCAGTACATGGTACCCTCCATTAATATGATTAATTTTTCATTATTATATTTTTATGCAATAATTGGTGAGTGGTCTATGGCCTGAAAGGGATTTGTTAGTATACATGTGTATGTTTTTTAGGTTCTATTATTTTTTCATGGGTGCATTAGCCTGATCATTCGACATGTTCTTGAGATACTTTGTGTTTTTCAACAGATTACACATGTATGATCACCCTACACATATAAAATTATTTTTATGTTTCCAAGAGGACATTATAGACCATGATAGACATTATTTTCTCAGAACATTGAATACTGATTGTGTCACTAATTTATCATTTTTGGGTATTTACATTAGAAATTGGTACATATATTAGTTTTATTTATACATGCATTGTGGGATGTTTTAATTTTCTTTTTTTATTATTTCATGGAGTTTTTTGGACGATACATCTTATCTCCCGATACTATATTATTATAGCGGGTAATGCCTCCCATTTCCTAAATTTTTTATACCATTGGTGTTAGTCGCCAACCCAGGACCTAATGGAAGTGGTATTTTACAGTCTTATCTCTCTCCCTTCATTTTGGAATCTTATGTGGAAGGTGGCCATGGTAGATTATGTCAGAGACTGATCATTGATAAATAAGATTTAGTTTTGAGTTAGATATGGTAAGAATTTCATGGGATAGTATATAAATACTGCTAGTTGACATTGGTTCATGACATAATCTTGGGAGAAAAACTAGAATATTGAATTTTAGGGCCACTTCCATGATCATGTGTACAAACTCTGAGTTTATGGAATTACCATGTGATTTGGAATCCCTTGTAAGGTATATACTATATATTGGAAAATGAATCATGATGAATTGTGTTCTTATTCGAATTGTTTAGTTCTATATCTAACAAAGTTGATGTATGCTTAAATTAATTAAATTAAACATAATATAATTCCATATTACCAATCATTGGAAATATTTTTTTCCTTTTCAACTATGGATCCTGGTGATTACTTATGTGTGAATCAGGTACTAGAAGTTCAAAAATCAGACCTGGTTGATCATCATATATTTTATCTAGTATATAATGATGATCTATGGAAGTGGATGTTATGAGATTTTATGTTGTGTAATTTGGGTATGTATAACGGAATCATTATATATTCTGAAATAGAGATCTGTCAAGAAGAGTTTGAGATAATTTTTTGTATGGGGTAGAATGGATATTAACTTTAGTAATAATTATTATTTACCATGGTTAAATGGTAAATAAGTTAAATAAGTGTAATGAATAATATTATAATAATATAATACTACACTAAAACATGTCCTAATCATATTTTTTTAGATATGGATAACCCAAAGAATCCCCAGGTTGATTTTTGGACCCACCAAATCCCTTTTTTATCATTTTCAAATGCATATTTTTGGGTAAGTGGGAACCACACAAAAAACTGGACACGATTTCAAATATCACCCGCATAAAAAATTAAATAAAAAACCTATCCCAAAACCTAGATTTATATTTCAAAACTCAATTTTATATAAAAAACACCAAAAAACTGTGGGTAGTGAGCATCAAGAGAAACCTACTCAATATCCTCCGTCATCACCTCGCTGACCATCATTACAACTATGTCACCCCCCATCCTGTCATCACATCACCAGGTTCATCATCTTCTCGTACTTATTCACCGACGACCACTGCCTGCTAACCCTCACCGCCATCTCATAGAGCGTCCCTCACTATGCAATCATTGTCATTATTAAATACCACACTAGAACTTTGAATCATCCTAATAAGAAGATGTCATCGTCCCCCATCACCAGACTACATACTAGGTACAAAACACCTACAAAAATGACCATCGAAAAGCATATTTGATTAACCAAACCAAGAAAAAAAACTCGAAATATATATTGATGACAGTGTCCAGTAACATGCCATTGAAAAACAATCAACGTAACCCCACACCATCGATACACTGAGAACAACCACTGGATACTTCCACCTTAACATGAATGAAGAAAGCAGGACCAAACCCCAAAAATGTAATGGGATTGAAAACCTAGGTGGAAGGACTAACTCCAAAGCTCTGAGAAATATTTCATCCGCCAATCTGTAGGCCCCAAACCTCGGTGAATACTGAACTACAAAACCAACCTAGTGAGATGCTTAGGAATGAAAGATCAGTGTGCAGATCGGTAAATAGAACGAAAAATGAGACGATGACACAATATAGGGAAACCGAGTAGGAGAGAATGAAAGATTTTGTAAGGAGAAAACATAATGCCGAAAAAACTGGAAAGTGAGAGGGTGTAAAACCCTAGGAAGAAGTGCCAGCCCTATAGTGCTGAGAACTCTATCGTCCAACAAAATGCTCACTGGAAACCTCATCATATCATGTTCTCTAAATCCAACATGGAGAAAAGACGAGGAACTCAAGATAAGAGAGCAGAGATGTAGATGAGGAGAAGACCAGAGTGCTAGAATATAGGGGATAGATGAGTCAAGATAGAAACAAAAGATCGTGCCAGAATTCCCCCAGTGGGAGAAGTCGAAACACTATGAGAGGGTGAAACACTGATTTCCTTATTAATTAAATATTCAAATAAATGATATTATAAATTGTAAAATAATTGTAATTTTAACATTTTGCATCCATAGAATATTTTATAGATTAAAATGAATTTTTAGGTATGAGTTAATTCCTCTGGTTCAAAGGAATCACTTTTTTATGGATTTATCAAAAATCAATTACCAAATAGTGTCAAAATTGACATTATTAAGTTACATTAAAACAAATAATATTTTATTAAATGATATAATAATCATAAATATATATATTTCGTAAAATATAGTTAGATAATGTTAAAAATTTCAATAATGATCGACTTGTGTTTCACTTTAAATTGTATAGAAACTATGGTACCATATTTTATGGAAATACAAGAAGATATGGTAAGAGTCAATTTTTTTGAATAAGTGCTAAAGATAAAAGATAAGGTTAATTTTGTGTCCTAAACTTGTCTAAAACCTATTGGTTGAGAGGATTTAGACCCACATATCTTATATTTTAAATAAATAAGTTTTGAACTATTAGAAACTGAAAAATAAATTTATAATAAATAAATATTTATTGACCTTATTGAAGTGCCCCTCACCTCTCCAATAAAAGGTAACTTCTCATTATCATTTAATAAAACCTATAAATTCATTTTTATCATATAAAAACATCCCATTTACTATCCCAAATTACATAAAATATTCTTATATGCCACAATTTTAAAATAAACCTATCCTATGGATACCATTTCTGCAAATCAAAATGAGATACTCGAAAAAGAGGTATTTCTTTTATCACCTATTTCAAAATTATTGTCTTGTTCTACATCCTCATATTATATTGTCTCTATACTAAAGTAAAAAATAAAATATATCAAATAGGTATAGAAGTAATTATTATTATGGAAAAACATTATACTCTATTTTATCAATCTTTCAAATAACAATAATACCATGAGTGCGTAGGTAAAACATTATATCTCCATGTTGTGGTGTAATTTGTTATTCAAAAATAATTTATTTGGATTCGAATAATCATGAGTATAAGGGATATAAATAATGAATATAAAATGATAATAATTCAATATATCAATTATAACATCAAATTTCAAACCATTTGTCCATTAATTTAATGATATCGTTGCCCGGGCGTAAATATGACCTACCATCTCCACAACGTGATGAGAATTATTATCCACGTTAACCATCCAAAAATTATTATAAATTATATATAATAAGTAATCATAAAATATATGACATAATAATGATTTTGGGATTTTATATATATATATGGCATTTACATTCTTCCATTCAATTCAATAAGGTGAAAGAAACAACATTAATTCTTATGTACAACCTACCATCTACATGAACGATGTACTCCATTACATTTATCTAATGATTATATATATTCATATAATGAATATTTATGATTTATAACTTTTTTTTACATTATAGAAGTAATTAAATCTCAATCAAATTAATTCTATCCTGAATAAAAATGTCAAAACACATACGATAAATAAAGCAATTTTTACCCAATACATTGCTTCAAATAGAATTGATAAATAAACTGGTTATATAAAGTCACAAGTGATTAATATATAATATTATAGATATTATATCATTCTGATACATGTAATAATAATTTAAAACCCACTATATAGGGGTTTCAGACACATATAAAAAAATTAAACCTATGGTAAGGGATACTTTTGCTATCTCATATTTATCAGAGATTGTTTATTCGTAAGTATTTAATGGGGAATATTTTTTATTCATGTCTATGAGTCATAAATATGTAATATTATTTCTATTATTATAAGAAACTTTTTAGTAAATTTTATCAATTTTTTATTTTTTACTAAATGGAATGGAATTAATGATTATTTTGTTTACATACGATGTAAATTTTTACTTTTCTTACAAGAGTTTGAGAAGAATGTGTTTTCAACTTATACTTAATGAATGAATTTATAAATCATAATAATGAATGATTTCCATGGAGATTTATCTAAACGATTTCATGATTATATTCTATAAAATACCAATGATTGAAAATTCAATGGCATTTTGAGAAAATAGAATTTTTTTTAGAAGAAAGGATATTTTCCTTAGGAATTATGTTCACGTGTTTTATCAAAATTATTTAACATCTAAAATTACATATGTTTTTGTCTCTATACCTATAATTACATTGATTTTGTTTTTTTATGTTGAAATTATTTTTATGAAATTCATTTATTTTATATGGATTATTATGGAATGATGATTTAGAAACTGATATTATTTTATTGGTTATGCTATGAGGATTGATATATGTTTTTGTGGAACATGTAAGAATGATTTCACAATAAGATGGGTGTGACCTATATCTCCCTATAATTCATTGGGTAATGATATATATATGATTATATATACAAGAATGGATGAGAAGTAAATATGGTTTAGTAATACATGTCTGGAATAACAAGTAAATCTGGTTCAATAAAACATGGTTGGAACGACAAGAAAATCTAATTTAGTTGTAGAAATTTGTCTACTATGATGGTATTGAAATCATTGTCTTGAATATTATGAAAATCATATTATGTGCTTATTTATTTTCTACATTTCCATGTTCTATTCCATTGCTATTTTATAATGATTAATGTTATTTTATGATCTATTCCTTACGTACTTCCAAGATTTATATCATGACTCATGATTTTGATATTTAAACTTTTTGTTCTTGTTTTTACATTCTTATGTTTATGTTTTGTTTTATGTTCTCCATTTTTACCTTTACTTAGATTTTGAGCTCACCCATTTTATGTTTTCTTTTTCCCATTATATAAAGAATGTTTATAGGTAGTAAAACAAAAGGCCAATGTTATTTATGGCAGAGGATAATAATATTTCACCAAGTAAGAATATGATGTTCTATGTATCCAATGACACTAAACAAATATGATATCTTGGTGTTTATTTGTGTAATGTATTAAGAATTCCAAAAAATATATGAAATTTCAATGTACACCAATAATGTTTAATTATAGTTGGTATCATATAAAAGGATGTAGGAATGAATCCAATCCTTGAGAACTCTCATATGTGAACGTTTGATGAAGCATGGATCTCCACCCAAGAAATTCATAATGAAATGGATACCACTAGGGATGGTGGTGTGTCCCACCCTAGGGTTGTATCCACCCATGAAGTGCTCTAAAAGGAATGAATTTTAGTCCAATTGAAATAATTCTAGTACATTAGAGTTTGTATCAGAGAAAATGTTTAGTTAAACTTTGGAAATATAGATGTGAAGAAATTAGTGTGATCCTAATAGATATTTATATTTTATTTCTAGGGATGTCCCTAAGGGTAAGTATAAATATAGGTTATAGGCCTAGAATTATGGTAATGATCATGAAATAACTGTAACTAGTCCTAATATGTTAGAAATTGAAAGTACTCTTCCATGAATATGTAGTTTTCCTACTATGATTTTTTCATCTCACACTATTCTTTTTGGGTTTTAGAAAATTTCTTGAAATAGGAGGATTAATATTAATAAATAATATGATTGGAAATATAATGATATTATTCATTAGAATCCAATTTAGATGGGTGTTTTAAGGAGAAACATAATTATTATTCCTAATAAGAAATATTATTATATGATCAATAATCACGAATTTGTGGAGTTTTGTGACCCAACTAATAAGAGAATGATGGAGTTCCATGGTGATCATAGAGAAAATAAAGTTGAACATTCATCATTTAATTAGTGTGAAAGAGTCATAATTTGGAATATTTTAATGTAATTGGAAGAAGATTGGAGTGTGGAAAAAACGGACAAAATGTAAGTAATTTCAAAGTAAAAGGTTACGTTAATACAGTAGACATGGATAATGGTATTGCTAAGATGTCAATGTAGGTTAATCGTTTTAAATGATTAATTTAAGACCATTATAAAAATTTATGACCTGTAGAACATTTCATGAAGAAAATGATCATGGTTGTATGGGTAGTACTTATGTTGATGATGATTAAGAGACTAAAAATGATATATGAGATAAAAGAATTCTTCAAAAATAAAATGATGGAGATCATACAATAGTTTTAGAAGATAGTGGAATTATTACATTATTATCAAGAATAATGTTATATAAAAAATTTTATTGTATTAAGGAATAATGAAACATCATAGGATTTTTAGACTATTTTTTTCTTTATGAATTTGAAAATATATGTTTAATGATATAGGTAACCATTAAAAGTTATTCATATATTTTTTGGGAAATGCATGATATTTGATTAATTATAGGATAAGGAGAAAAGAGAATTTTTATGGTATTAATGAACTCATTACTCATATAAAGACAAATTGAATTCATGGTTTCAGTATATTTAATTTTTGGTATTTTTGTTGTGTGGGAAGAGTTATTTCTGATAAAATGAATGTTGGAACTAAGGTTCTATGAAAATTCACGTTAGTATCATGTTTCAAAATAATACATTGTTTAGGTATTCAAATATTTAGAATGTGACAACCAAGAATTGACATATGATATATGGGAGATAAATTTTACGTAGGTTTAGTTCAACACTTTACAATGAATTATATTTTCAGCTTTTTGAAGGATTGTATTGTTATCCATTTATAGATAGTATAATTTATTTTCTACTTTATGTTTGTTAGTTTAATGAATTATCCCACTATACGTTGACTTATTCATAAATAATTTTCTATGTTAAAGTTTTTATTTAGATAGATGGACTAACCTATCATTTTACCGCATGATCATCCTACACTTTGGGAATTAAAAATTCAACATTACTTGTTTGAATAATATAACATGTGGAAATATATCAGGAACTACCAACGATGAGATCGTAATGAAAAAAAGTATGTATTTATTCCCATTTTCATCAAATTTAAGAAAAAAATAATTAGAAAAACAAATTTTATCGTAGTACATTCTTATATGATGAATCAGATGGTCCATTAAATCATCAGAGATTTATGGCATCTGGTTATTATCTTTCTCCATTCATCGTTCTCTGTCAATATCAATCAGATCTTGATTGTTAAATTTTTCTTCCATATACATGTTTTCACTTCCGACTAATATTATCCTATGTGTAAACCTTTTGATTATTTAAATTCAGTAATAGTTTTGTTTCAATCTTTTAATTTTTTAAATAAAATTTTATAATTCCTTTTTATAATGAGTGTTTCGATGAATGAAGCATTTAAGTAGTAATACTCATAAAAACCCCGATGAATATTAACTGATAAAATAATTTTAAGGTAGTTATAATGTATGACAATGAGTTTTTATGGAGAATTTTTTTTCCAATTAAATAAATTTATCAATTATACTTGCAATGCACTAAGTCAAACATTACTTTCACACTAAACCGACTTGTCTTTTGTTACCCGCTATACAAAGTCATCTTATGATATAATCCACACTGAGTATAGATTTTGTTCAATTCATAAAATAACTGAGTTTTTATTAGGTTATATGCAACAAAAAAAGATACTTACAATTCAAGAAACACAGAATTGGCTTGTGTGACATGCAAGAGTAACCTTCCTCGATTTCTAGCATTGTACGCAATACTGAGTTTCACTAAACAATAATATATTATTAAAATATTGTTTTTTATTGTTTAATATATAATTATTAAGTAAATATTGAATTTTATATAACATTTAATTTCATATTAGGTATTTTATATACATGATCAAAGAGAAAAATTAATTTTTGAGATAAAATTAGTATTTTCTAAAAAATGACGTTTTGTTAACTTTTGATTATGCACCCAAGTTAAAATCTAGTTTCTAACACATTTATATATTATATTTGACAAAATTTACTTATTATTTATAATTGTCACATCAAAATTTACACTGGTTGATTTTTTGGTATCTTTCAAATTTAATTCATATTTCTATGAATAGTGACAAATAATGTATTTTAATTAAAATTTTCCATTTCGTCTAAATTATATATATATACATATATATATATATATATTATTTTTAAATGGATTCAAAGGGTAATTGGATTTTTTTTAAAATTTACTCCAATTTTGGTTAATGGATTTAATTTGACATTTAAATTGGACATAATCACACGTCAATATTTTGATAGTTTTTACTTCTTAAAAACCAGCATTGTGGTTTTGACAACTAGAATGAATTTTAAATTAATTTAGTAATTTTTTTGAATTAAAATAATTGTATTCCATATTTGGAATCATATGTTAAATTATTTTTAAATATATAAATTTTTTTGGATATAATGAATAGTAACTTCAATAATTGTTTTTATTTAGAATGGTTAAATGGTAAATCAGGTAAATAATGGTAAAAAATTATATTATAATAATAAAAAAACAATAAAAAATGTCCTAATATAATTTTATGATATATTGTGGAACCTTATAATCCTTGGGTTGATTTCCGTACACCATTCAACCACCTGGTTGTGATAATGACCATTTATAATATTCAATTTTAAGTAAAGAGAAATATAACATAAACAATAATCTGTTACTAAAACTTTTTTAATATATACTTATATGACAAAACTATTATAGAATAAAATGTAATTATAAATATAAAATGATTCTCTACATCATCATATTTTATTTATAATTTTTATAAAATTTATAAATAAATTTATTTAAGACTTAATGATGATGCATTGATTACCTTATTAATTAAATATTCAAATAAATGATATTAAAAATATTAAAATAAGTTAAATTTGAACATTTTGTTTCCATGAAATATTTTAATGGATTTGAGTGACATGTGATGTATGATTTAATTCCTTTGGTTTGACGGAATCAGGTATTTTTGTCATCATCAAAAATTAATTACTAAATAGTGTCATAATTGTCATTAATGAGTTTTGTTAAAAAAAAATACCATTTTAATAAATCAAATAATTTCCATAAGTATATAATATTCGTCCAAAATAAAGAGATAATTTTTAATTATTAATTAATTATAATGTTGAGTTTCTCTTGGAATTTTATAGTAACAATAGTTACCGTATATTATGAAAATACAAGAAGACATTTTATTAGATAACATTTTTAACTAAGGGTTAATGCTAGAAGATAAGGGTAATTATGGGACTTAATTTGTCTAAAATTTATTGGTTGATAGTATTTAGAAACATCCTCATCATATATTGTAAATAAATCAGTTTGGGACCATTATAAACCTAAAATAAATTTATAATAAATTAATATTTAATGACTTTCCTAAAGTTCCCCTCACCTCAACTATGAATGAGAACTTCTACTTCTCTTTTAATCACACAACTAAAGATACTTTTAACTGCAAAAAACTGCACATTAACTCAAAAAAATTCACTAACATTACACTATAGGCCAATATTTGGAAATAAATTTATCCTAAAAATAAATTTTGTGAAAGTCAAAATGAGATACTCGAAAAAGATTTATTGTTTTATCACGTCTTTCAAAATTATTTTCTTCTTCAATTTCCTATTCTTATGTTTTTTCCATAATAGAGTAATATATCCAATATATTATACAAGATTAAATGTGATTATAAATATTTAAAAACATTATAACTTCATTTTTCTATCCTACTAATTACAATATAACCATGTGTGTGTACATATAACTTACCGTCTCCACATCATGGTGTAATATGTTATTAAACAATACATAATCTGGATGTGTATAATAATGAACATAATGGATTAAAATAATTAATATAATATTATAATAATTAATTATAATTAATATACCATCTAAATCCATTCTTTTAACCATTAAGTGAATGATATCGTCGCTCGTGCATACGTACAAACTAACGTCTCCATAACACGATGACATTCATTAACAACGTTAATCGTTAATGACTTATTATAATGTAAATATACTAAATAATAATGAAAAATATGACATAGTAATGATTATATATATATGTGTCATTTACATTCTTCAATTCAATTTAATACAGAAAAGTAATAAACATTCATGTGTATATACGACCTACCAACTCCATGAACGGTGCATTCCATTTAATATATATATATATTATATAAATATATAAAAAAATATTTATGTTATATAAATCATGTTTTAAATTCTAAATGTAATTAAATCTTGATATATTTAATAATATCAAGAATAAACAGTCTAAACAAGTACCATAAATAAAACTATTATTACCCAAAATGTTGTTTTAACATGAAATTGATAAAAAAAAGGATAATATGAAGTCATAAGGGAATTATATAAGATTCCGTATATATTATTGTGGTTCTATTACATGTTAATAATATGTTTAAACCCACCATACATGATGTTTAGACACATATTGAAGAAATTACGCATATGTTAAGGGATAATTTTCCAATCACATTATCATCCGAGATTGTTTATTCTTAAGTATTTACAGGGTTATATTTATCATTAATGTCCATGTTTCCTGAATATATAATATTATTTCAATTTTTACACTAATTTTGAACTTTATTTTTACCCATTGGGGAATTTTTTATTAAATTTTATGGATGGAATATTTCTTTTGTTTTTCATATGAGGTACATTTTGACATTTCAAGTAAGTGTACAAGAAGAATGTTCTTTATCTTATACGACATGAAAATATTTTGAAATCATAATAATTCCTTATTTACATGAATATTTCTCTTAATAATTTCAATTTTATTTTCAACAAAATAAAATTCTTTTAAAATTGTGTGACATTTTGAGAAAGGAAAACATTTTTGATGACGAATGGATATTTTCCTCAATAATTTTATTCAGGTATTTTATAAATTATTTTCAATATTTTATTACATAGGGTTATGATTCTATATCTATTATTAATTTTATTTGATTGTTTTTATAAGGAAATTATTTTTATTAAATCCATTTATTTTATATTGATGGTTAGGGAATTATTTTTATGGAACCCATTTAATTTTGTGGGTTATGCTATGAGGAATGATTTTTTTTGTGGAAAATGTATGAATGATTTAACTATGACATGGGTGGGTCATATATCTCCCTACAATGAATTATTTAATGAGTAATATCTCATTAGATAGACATGATTAGAATGACATGTATATTTGGTTCATTATTACAGGGCTAGAATGGAATGTATATCTGGATTCATAATACATGGCTGGAACGAAATGTAAACCCCGTTCAGAAATGGACTTTGTCCACTATGATGCTCCTGGATGCAATTCCTTTGCTTCTATGGAAATCATATTATGTGCTAACTTTTTTCCACAATTCCATATTTTATGCCAATTTAATTTTATCATTATTAGTGTTCCATTATGATCTATGCATCACGTACTAAGACTATTTATTTTGTGACATGAGATTATGATATTTAAACATTCTTTTCATTTTTTACATTATTATGTTTATGATTTGTTTTATGTTCCTAATGTTTACCATTACTTAGATATTTTGATCTAACATTTTATTTTTTGGTTTCCCAATGATATTAATAATAGTTTTATGAATGAAACAAAAAAGGGGTAGATCTTTATGGGAGATGATGAAGATCATTCACTATTTTAGAAGATTATATTCAATGATCCAATGAAACTAAACTAATATGTTATTTGGGAAAATATTTTTGTAATGTATTATGTATTCGGCAAAAGAATTATTTTGTCCAATTATATCAATCTCAGATTATTGGAGACACTATTTGAATAAAAAGAATTTTATTTACAACGTAGAGGACCTGGATTGACTTGATTTAGGTAAGAGAAATTGTTCATCATAGTCAATGTTTCATCCATATACCGTTGAATTCTTCCAGTTAGTTGTTTCTTCCATTATACCCCACACATATACCATCAATCCTCTTGAATAATTCTATATTTCATTACAAAAAATACTCATGAATCCGTCATTAACATGTGTACAACAGATACAAAATTAAGGAATACAACCGGAACATGCCTCACATCCTTTAGTATAAGTCTACAACATAATTATGTACTGATGCAAATATCAAGAACACAATTTAAGAATCAATAATAAACATTTCCCATCTTCAATATTTAAAAATCACCTTCCATAAATGAGTAAAATAATTCCCTCTTTGGTGTAATATGGTACAATGCTGCTAAATCAACATCCTATTAATTTTATACATATTACCATCCACAATGAATTCCAATTTAAATTAAACCATCACCATGTATAAGACTTATTCTAGTATCCTCATAATCAGTTTTATGTTTCTTTTTTTTATACGATTTATCAATGAATATGGGTCTATCTTCACTTCAAGCACCTTATCCAAAAATAAGCATGTGTCCTTTCATCTTATCATCGACCAACCCCTATATTTACCATGTCCATTTATCATAGAGATAATACCACTATTACCCAATGAATCACCACGATTAGTCTTTTTCTTGGTCTCTTTTAACAATAATTATGATTTAAAATCATCCAAATTGAGTGATTATTTTCTAAATATAAATGTAGTTATGAGATTCTCGAAATAATCTGGTAACAAACCCAAAAGAATAAAATATTTTTCTTCTTCTACTATTAAATAGGTAATAGGTTACCTTTATCATTGATCTTGAACACAAAAGAAATAAGCTCCACTGAATTTATGGTGAAATCACCCAGATTATTACCTAAATATCAAGTATAGGATGTTTTAAAATGATACAATCTTTTCGCATATATAAATTATTTTTTGTGAGGTTTTTATTTATACCTACTTTCATGTTTTTCCTTGGTCTCATCTATATCATTCAAATTCATCACCTCTCATAGTGTATTACCACCAAAATTTTAATGGTATATACTTTTAACCAACTCTCTCATATCCTTCCAAAAACCAATTCCCATCATATACTGTTTCTATTATTTTTTCTTCAAATCCATTACTGTCTTCTAACATTAAAAATATTTTTTACTGGTTTCTTCCAAATAGTAAAATCTTTTAACCATTAAATAGTTTTATAGGGGATGAAATCACATGTAATGAATCATCCATATATATTCAGTAATAAATATGGTAAAATACCTCTGATATCATTAATTGGGAAGGAAATGATCATGTTACAAAATAAATATTCTATTAAAATAATATATTTTGATAATCTCCAAGGGGAAAAAAGTGAAAAATCAATATCAGGAAATCATTTGAGATGATGATTTTAATGTGTGATATTCCGTCTAATTTGGATGATTAAAAACCCATGGAGAGACTATAAAATATACACTATGAATCAGAGAGTAAAAAATCCATGTAATACTTGAAATTAAATTATGATTAGATCATTTAAAAACATGTGTGAAAAACTAAACTCGGTTATGCCTCTTTATCCTCTGTATAAATTGTCTTAGGATTCAATTTATCCCTTGGATGATCAAAAAAATAAGAAGCATCATTGCAGCCCCTCAAATAAACATTTTTCTACACAATTATTTCTGCTTGCTAGTACCCCATGCCCAAAATATAGTATCACCCATATATTTTCACATTACGTCTTTCTATCATATTTATATTTTTATCTACTACCAATGTGGGTTCTTTTATAAGTGTGTGATGGCCTACAAAATATATTAGGAATTGGGTTCAAAATTCAAAAAAATATGTAAAAAACATATCATCATTTTCAACCCTATAAGATTCCATATCCATGGGACTCATTCAATATTCAAATTTTTGTCATTAAATTATAAAAGGGGTTAATATTTAACACATCCTTACACCCAACTCAATAACCAGACTAAGTTATCTCTAGACCATATGAAATTAAAGACTAAAAAAAATTCCAAAATTGAGAACCAAATAAACTAATACTATATCCAATTCTTCTTAAAATCTATCCCAACTATCCTAAAAAATATAAATGACCTATAAAATTTTATCACTAATAATTTTACTTGTGCATAATGTTAAAATAATATTTTATGTAGCTTTGTAAATGTAGTTCTCTATCTGTATAAAGTTAATTCAAAAATTATGTAGGTATGTATTTGTAATCGTTGAATTTATGTAGCTACATAAATGTAATGTAGAAGTACATTGGCTATCTAAAGGTGGATTTAGAAATAAATTTACTTCAAGAAATTAATAAAGAAAATGAGGATTTGTGTGATGGTGCCATAGGATTTCTAAAACTATGTCAAGGTCTTTAATGATTTATAAAACACTTGTAATGGAAATGAGGAATTTATAATTGTAGTGTATTGGTAACATATACCAATTCATGCCGCATAAAGGTGATGAGTATATATGTAAGGGTACATTGATATTTTAACTTCTTCTGTAGGTATTTCAATGAAATAATTTTATTTAATGAAGAATTTTTGTGAGCTTCATAACAATGATTTAATATTCTACAGATGATCGGTGATTAACATGCAGTAGATCCAAACATGTTCATGCATTTGATCAGATGAATATGATATTTAGTTATTCATATAGTCTATAATTGAGGTGTTTTTTTGGTAAATCGATGTTATTACATAAATTTTATCCATTTTCATAGTTCATTTTCTAGGAGATAAACTACGTTTTAGATTTTTTATTTTTTTGATGAAATAAAATATTATTATTCTAGGTATGATAATAGAAAATTAAAAATAAATATAAAAATGCATATTATGAGGCATTCAGGTTGTTGGATAAGGGATATTTCAATAATCAAGAATACATATTTTTCTGTAAAATGCATGTGATTACTAGGGATAGAAAAAAACGAAGATGACATCATGCTATAATAATTTTCTTATAATTGTTTTGCTGAACTTTTTGGAAATATCATCAACCAATAAGAAATGGTTATATGAGGGATTTCATAAGTTATCATATGGTATTTCATAGATTCTTTCATAGGTGGGTAGTTTTTAAATGGATTTATATATAGTTCGATTTGAAGAGAAAATGGGTATGTTATTATTAAAATACTGTGTGGTTAATATTTTCGTCTCTTCAGGTCGTTCAATACAATGTTTATATGAAAAAAAATCTAACCACCTAGAGATTTTATGAATCAATAAGAAATAGAACCTTGCATGATTTATTTTCATATTAAATGTAAAATAATCTAGTAGAATAAATTCGAATAATATTCATGGACTTATTGTGCATATATATTTGTAGGTATTAATGAAGATGTTATTAAGAATTTTGAGAACTAAAATAAATATTGTGAATGATTTTTTATGGCTAGGTACATCCCAATATTAAGGGAAGGTGATAATTTGAAACTAGGATACATTGTTTTTCATTGAGGGCATGCATTTGAGAAAATTGAGAATAACCAAATCACTCAATATCTAGTAATAGTTTTTAGAGAAACAAAACTATCATGATAATCTATTAAAGATACTGAAGACTTAGTACATGTTAATGATTATTGATTAATTCCAAACATGGAGGGTGATCGATTTCATAAGTGGAATAGAATAATATTGGATAATAAGAAGATATTTTTGTGAGAAAATTAATTATTAATATGAATCTTGTCACTTCATTGTCAAACAAATTCTATGAGGCTTGTGATTGGGGTGTCAAAATAATAAGAAATTAATTGAAATTGGGGTGTCTAACTTGTTGTTAAAGAATTTTAATTGGGTTGTATCACCATTTATGTCTAGTAGGCATAGAAATGAGTATATTTTTTGGTTAAAACATGTAAATATAATTTGTTTTTCTCTATCATATTATAATTCAAAATTAGTTGAGGATGTTATATATTATTGATTGTATCGAAAAATTTAACTGGTTCAATATATTAAATTTTGATTAACAAGAAGAAATTTTAAAATTAAACTACTGATTCACCCCCACCCACTCTCGTTAGTCATCTAACCTAGGGAACATTAAAGGACCTAATAAAAATTTCATATTATTTACAAAATAATTATAGAAAATGAAAATTGTGGGAGTATAATATGTAGTTGGATATAATAGAGAAGGTGTCTAGAGTGGATTTTTTTTGGAAACCCACTAATTACCCTAGAATATTAAGACTTATCATGTAACAAAATTTAAAAAGTGTTTGAATCTATTCAACACCAGACCTCATAATCATGCTTATTTTTTGAATATTGAGAATGAAATATTAAATGAAAACCATTCTTTAATATGGTTTCATGAGACATATCAACAACCTTTTACACTAGCCAATAATCTAAGTAAAATATTAAGAAATAATGGTGTATAATGTGTATGGATTAGCAATTGTTAATAATTTGGTAGTGGTGGATGGATACCTAATTAAGTAATATAAGAGATGATGGATGAGTTAAATATTATAGAATAATACACAATCCTTTATTTGAAATCAGGTTTCCACCATGTATGGATAAATTAGGAAGATATTTTGAGGACATCATTCATAAACTAATAGGGGAATTATGAATACCTTTTTATTTATTTCTTATTGATTAATGAACATATGAATTACTTTTCTGTTATGAATATGATATTTTAGGCTTTTTAATGGAAGATGATTTTGGTGCATTTGATGATATAGTGTTGTACAATAAGGGATAGAATGAACATATAGATATGGTGTTATAATTTATATAAAATATGGAAGTAAATGTACTCTTTCTAAACATGTAGAAGTTTTCTTCTTGAATGAGGTATGTAGGGTATTAATGGAATATAATTTTAAGTGATGGAGTTATGATAGATCCAAAAAAAATATAGGTAGATAAATTGTGGCATGATATGGAAATGTGAGGAAGGTGAAGGGGTTTTAGGGATAATTTGATACATTAAAACATAATCAGGGGTAATAGAAATACTATAATTACCCTCTAGTTCATGACTAAGATGGATGGGTTTTAATAACACATAATACTCTTAAAACATTTTAATCACATATAAAAAACATGATGACTACCCTAGTTTATAAATTTTTTTTTATAGAAGGGATGTTTTGGTTAATATGATTTCTCTAGTTCGGAAGATGGAGCTATGTGAACATTGGAATGGAGGTCTCATTCTTATTTCAATAAGGTTTTATTTTATCCCAAATTGTAAAAATTATTATAAGAAAAGGGGACTATGGATCTGTATAATGAAAAATAGCATTACAAAATATTTTTATGGGATGTTAGTTCATGGTAAACAGATTTCATTATATATATTTGGATTTTTTTTCAAAGAGTAATTGAAAATTATCATCTATGTAGGTAAGAATAGTTATTGGGATATGATTTTATAGTTATTTACATTTCATGGAAAGTGAATAATATATGTAATGTTTTATTATGTGTGGCGTAGGGATAAAATTATGTGTACATAAAATTTAAAAACCCAATAGGGATGAGTTTTATTTGTTTCAAGATTTTTAAATGCAAGTTGGTTGTATAAAAGTAATTATGAATGTTTTATAATGTAGTTGTGAAAAAAAACTCACAAATTCTTTCATAAATGTATTTTTGTTCAGTAAGAACCAATTTTTATTTCCAAAATTATATAATTTAATTTCAAATATATTAAAAAATTTGTTAAAATGGTGTATTAGATTAGTTTAATAATTTTTCGAAAACTGTTGGTGGCCTATACTACCCACCAAGCCACCACTCAAACTTGACACTATAGTAATGATGAAAAAAAATAGTGCTGAACATGTATACTGATATAGAACTACAACTATGAAAACATATTCAACATTGAAGTATTGTATTTTTGAACTTTTGAGATAGCCATATTGATTCTGTATGTAATATTTCCAACCAATTACTATAATATAATTGAATTATTATGTAATTTTTGGAAATATTTTAAAATTTGTTTATGAATTCATTTTATGCTAGGGTTTTATTATGAGAATGTAGAATGTAGTTTATTCCCCCAATTTTTGTGAAGTGTTTCTTCCTCTCCGTGGGAGTATAAGTTTGTTCTCAAACAATGTAAATTATTGCGGTTGGTGTTCTTATTCTTATTATTCAAGAAATATTTTTCTCCCCTTTATTCTCATTCATGAGAACATTCATCAATGCTGATAAGGAGTTTCTGTGAAATCCATTATCAATGTTTGAGTTTGGAAGATGAAGGTCAAATTTCCAGAACTGAACAATGGATATGGTGTAAGGGATTGTTAACAGGGATCACTTCAATGAAATGAACGTCAGTTATAGTTGGACACATGTCAAATACATTATTTTTAAAATAAATCATCACTTGTGACTTCTGGGAGATACAAAAATAGATACAAGGAATTCAGAGCGAGGGATACTTGATCTACAAGTTTTGTGAGTTGTGTATTTAAATATATAAAACATAGTATCCATGAGCCCATGATAATATTAAAACATTGGAATAAGATCCAAGTAATCACATCCAAAGGACCAAACAATATATAAGGGTTGTTAAATTAGACATATACAGGATTCCCATAATACATTTGAGAAACAATTACAACATAATTTGTTTTGATAATTTCATTATTTCTTTTATTATATACTTTCATATTATTACTAATTCACATCTCGGATTCTTAGGAAAGGAAACAAAATATTTGTAGGATGTAATTCTAAGTAAGTGTTATATGTAGTGGAAGATATCAAGAATCAATATAAATAAAAAAATTTAAAGGTAAATAACTATACACACATTACATTTAACAAATAACATGACTATCAGGATTAGATAAAGAACAATAAATATAGAAACGTACATATTTGAAAATAATCCATTTAATAAATAAAATAAGAATAAAATGAATCGTTGGTTAATATAATTTAAAAAATATAATGGATAAAAATAACAAAATTCTTCATGAAGGATATTCTTAATTATTGGAAATCATGATCTTATGTATCATGATACCTCTAAATTCAATATCATTCACAAGATATTTAAATTACAATGGGTAAGAACCCATATAATTCTATATTACTGATTCACCTCATGATACTACCAATGCATCAAAGGGGTATATAATTTTGGGCTCGACCCATCATTGCAGGCCTAATGAATTACTCATTTATATAATTATTTATTTGATTCATTAATTGATTTTCCATATGAACAATTATCTATATTGAGTAAAAAATACATATTTATCAAAAAAATTCCCTACCCAATAAAATAAAATTCAAAACAAAACATTGAATTAACAAATTTTATATGGTTTAGTTTATAAACAAATATATTTTATAAATAATTTGTATATTTATGAGAAACTAAATGTATAATGATAACAATTAAGTGGACGTTTTAAAATAAAGGAAATGACTACAAAAATAAGTCAGGAATGTTAATGTCAATACATCCCATGTTCAAAATGATAATGAAACCTCCCTAAAAAGAATAAAAAATTTATCAATAAAACATATCCCCAATGAATTATACGTAAAATATAGGTTTTTGGTGGATGAATAATAGAAATACCACATATTGATCATTAAAAAATTCATAATGAAAATAACCTTTTCACATTCAAATTATGTTTAAACATAAATGTTTAAAGAAATATTTTGAAAATATTTTTCTGTTTTATTATAATTTAAAACGTTTAAATTAATTTTTAAAACATTTATTAGTCGTGATGATACAAAATTCCATTAATGTAGAGTATGTTCAAACAAAGATTCCTTTCAAATTTTCAATAAAAGAAAAATGATCCTTATATTGAAAACAACATGAAGATTCATTTAAAAACATTCTTAAACAGAAAATATGGTTATGAAAGTATTTAATAATTAAATTATGAATTGTTAAAATAATTTTTAAAACATTTTTAGAAAAACTGGTTTTGGAAGAATATAGATTTCTGACCGAATTGAGAAAAAAATATGAATTTACTAAAAAACATTATTAATTATTTTATGTACCAAAGAGTTAATTATGGTAATTATACTTGAAAAATAAGATGACTAACCATCGGATAATAAAATTTCATGGTTTATTATAAATTATCAAATAATTTACGTCTAATTAATGTTAATAATAAACAATCTTAATTAGTATGATAATATTAAATAAACCCTTACAAAGATCAATATTTTGATGTGAGAATTAATCATTTAATCAATGTTGTGTACCAAATTTAAATTCACATTAATAAAATTTTAATGAAATATATGATTATAAAAATTCATCGCACACATAATCATATAATATGGAAGACAACAAACTAGTAATATAACCCAATTAAAATAAATTGTGTTACGATATTCATTACCGCTTAGTGAATTTTAAGTCAACCCCCTTGGATAAAATATTTCAAATTAAAACATAAAATACAAGTAATTATTAATTAATAATGATATTATAATTCAAATGGGAGTTATATACACCACATTAAAATAAATTATGTTCTTAACATTAAAATATTCCATACTGAAATGAAATTAAGATGATGTCCCATACCACACGCTTCCCATTTGTTGTGTTCTCTTTAGATACATGTATAGTGATTTTAAACATGATATTAACTTATAAAATAACCATAATAATATTTTTAGTAACACATATGATATTTTTATCATAGATTATCACTCGTTCAATAACAAAAATTATTTTAAAATTTTGTTTTTTGTGTTAATTTCATTATTTTATCATGCAGGTTTTGTCGTGAAAGTTACTAATATTAACTAGGGGATATAGTTTTGTCAAATAAAATATGATATTAATTTTATAAATTTAATTTTACCATTAGATACCTATTTATAGCCATTCTTTAATGGTTTACATAAAACATTAATCACATCTTTTCATGTAGACGGTAAGCTATGTGTATGCTTGAGCGACATAATAATTTTTTAATCGATAAAACATAAAGGAATTAGGTGATATATTAATTTTATATAATCAATATAATATGATATATTTATATATATCGCATATTCATTAAAGTTAGTTTTTATAACTTTCTGTGTAACGATATTGATAAAATCAATCACATCACTTCATGAGGTGGTAGTCCACTGTACACATGATTGACGTTATCATATTCCCCATAGAATGAATTTAAGAACATAAAAGTTATATGATTATTATATAAGGATAATAATTTAAAAAATATGATATATATATATATAAACATTATATATATCGTCAGACCCAAAGGATAGAGGTGCTATTTGAAAGTGAGTCACATCAATTCGCAACATGGAAGTTCGTTGTACACACGATCAACATCATCATTTCCCATTTGAGGGAAGAGGAGACAAATATTTTTCATGAACTTAATACAGTAAAATAATTTTATATTTTATATTTTATTTTAGTTATTTTATCATGATAAAATTATAGTTCAATGAGGTGGATAAAGAAATAAATTAAAAGCACTCATTCAAGAACATTGCCTCTTCTTCAGAAAACTCATTTAGGGTTCCAACAAAATCTAATATAAAATGGATTTATGATAAAAATAATAAATCTAGGATTTTGGGAGAGATTTAAGAAATCAATTTTGGTAGTAATTGAATGAGACGTAGGGAATTTTAATGTGAATTGGATAGGAGAGGATCTAGGAATTTATAAATTTGGGAGAAGGATACACATGGAAATTTTCAAAAGAATCATTCATACAAAATTTTTCATAATGTATCATTTTAAAAAATAAAAATTTACTATAACTTATATGATATAAGGCTATAATATATATATCAAATAAAAGTTTAATGAATTTTTAATTCATTATATCCCTTATCATTTTACATTATCTACTGGTAAACCTGTTATTACAATAATCCTGGTAATTAATTTTTATTGTATTCACAATTTATTTTGGAAAAAATTTATGTTAACCTTAATAGATATTATAAATTATTCTGATTTCAATAATTTATTTAACTTTTCCAACGTCATTTCAAATAAGTTTAATAAATCAATCTAAAGTAAACCCAAAGATGCATAAAAACTAAACAATTTTTCTAAAGAAAGAATTTATAATGTTTATATTTTTTTTATATCCAAATTCCATATTAAATAAATTAAAATGAACTAAATATTATAAAAATGTAACAAATCAAACTATTTTAACATTAAAATCAATTTAATATATAATTTAACTTTTTAAATAATTTAATCAATACATTTTTTATTAAAAATCGTATTTTTAACTATTCATTAATAAATTTATATTTCCATAAAACTATCAACAAATAACCAAAGAATAATTTGACAATGTAGATTAAAAAATTTATATTATTGTTTTTATATAAATTAACATAATGTCATAATATTTAGTTTTATATTATGTTGAAAAACAACAACTAAACTACTATTGACAAAAAAGCATTTTTTTCAGAAAAAATTTATGTTTCATTCAAAAAAATATTATTTTAATTATAATAACTATACAACCATTGATTTTTTTACATGTTTATAACATATAATTTTAATATTGTAGTTATTTTTATTCATATACTCTAAATTAATAGCTTGATTGTAATGGTATAATATATTATGGTTCATTTTGACTTAGGGTTTCATGTTCCACAAAGCTATTAATGAGATTTAATTAATTTAAAAATAAAAATATAATTATGTCTCATGGTTTTACATTCACATATAATAATGGTGTTGTTTTCTTTATATTAAATAAATCATGATGTTCTTATTTTAAAATAATGGGGATTATATTTTACATCCTTAATCCAAATGTGTGCTCACAATTTAATCTTGATCTTAGTAATAATGGGTTTGAAATTTTAAAGTCACATTTTTGAAATCCCACATCATGATAAAGTTAGTAAAAAATAATCTTGATAATAGATAAATGTAATTACAAAGGTCATCTAGAATATTCACATAACTATGTTTCTAAATAGAATAACGTTAGATGGAAGTGAAGATATGAACATGGAATAAAATCATAAATAATTATACATAGTGATTAAGTCATTGATAACAAAACCAAAAATATATAATGATTTGAAGGAATATATGATTCATCATATATGTTGTAAATAGGATAGTAATTTTTACTATGATTTTATTATAGATAGGGAATTAGTTTACTATTAAGATAGATAAAACCAAAGAATGTAGTTACTTGATATTTTTTATGTCATAGACACAATTTAATCCTTTGGTTGTTCTTTGATTAATATATATAAGATATTAATATCAAAAATTAATTTTTTATTTAAAAAGTACTAAAATTAAATCTTAATAGATCATGTAATCCATAAATAAATAAAAGGTTATTTCTCATATTTTTACTAAAAAAGATTTATAACACAATGTAATGTAATACCAAAAATGAATAAAACATAATATTAATATCAAAAGATAATTTTCAACATAAATCATTCAATAGATATCCTTACATCCAAAATAATCTCATCATTCAAAATCATAATTGTGTTCATCATGTAAAATCATAGGTTCTATATATTGTTTACATAAACATAAAACTTATAAAACATTTTCTAAACATAACATTATATTTATCCATGAATTTTTTTTATAAAAAACAATATCACAGCAAACAGGAAATTTAGTAGGTAATTGGTAGACATCACAGCCTTATCACCCTTTAATTGTGGGTTAAATACATATATACATACTACATGTGAAGGATTGCCACTCAAAAAGTGTCTTTTCCTTTCTGAACACTATATTTATATAATTAGTATAACTTCCCCAAAGAAAAAATGGGGGAAATATTTAGAAAAAGTAATCATTAAATAAAATTTTACCATGGTATTTAATACAATGTAATTTTCAAAAACTCTAATAATCATATTTAAATTTTATTACTATCACATTAAAGTTTATATTAAACCTAAATGTTATCAATAACATTAATATTATGTCCAAAAAATATAAAAGGATTATTCTAAAATAACATTTCCACTAGAAAATATACTAAACCAAAGGGTTTTATTTATATATCACCGTGGAATATACTATATTAGTTGATGAAACCATAATATGCAACTCTAAATATTGTTTTACACTAAAGATACATTAAAAATTTAATAGTTTTTACTCATAGTATCAAAAAAATGGGGGTTTTTTTGGAATATGATTAAATCATATAAATATTATCATATATTTCATAATGGATTTTAATGAAATGTGAATTATGAAATGAATATCATCTAGGAGTGTCAAAACAGGTGCACAGTAAGGCCTGTTATTGTGTACCAGTTAATGATAGAGTGAATCCCAATATGTTTTTTTGGATTTATTTCCCCTGTGTATATATGTTCTGAAACAACATCCACTTCTATCATCAACACAGGGATATATTTCAAGGAAAAAAAATAATCTCTAACATAAAGACATTTTAGGATGTTTTTATATAGTTATCCTCAATGTCAAGAATTAGATAATGTTCTGTAATTTATTTTTTCCTAACACTAGTTCCTTAGGATTCTAATATATATCCTATAAAACCACCATTGAATACCCTAACCCCATTAGTTCCAAGCATCTATTTACTTAAATACTTTATAATAAGATACAAGGAATCACATCCTGATGTAATTAAAAGTTTATCGGTTTTGGTAAACAAAACACATAAATGATTCCCATAATACATTTGAAAACAAAAATAAAAAAAACAAATCCGATGAATTTCATTATTCCCTATATCATATCCTTGTATATCACTCTTCTTACACATTCTAGATCACAAATAAATGAAAAACAACTAAGGGTGAGCTCAAATTTTCATTATGGTTAAAGTATAATAAAATATATCAAGAATGAATAATAATAATCAACAAGGAAATGAAAATTATTGAAAAATAATAATATTTATTAAACAACATTATTATCATGATTAGGTAATGCATAATCAATATGGAAAAGTAAATATCTGAAAACACATTCCATTTAACACATAATACGAGAATAAAATTCATCCATGTATAATATAATTATGATAATCATAGAGATAATAAAAACGAAATTATTAATAATGGAAATAATTATTTATTCGATTCCAAGATCTTAGGAATCTTGATAGCTATACTATCAATACATTACAGAAGATATTTTTAATAAAATGGGTAAAAATAACTTTAATTCCAGCTTATTGATTCAACTCATGAGACTACCAATGCATCGATGGGATATATAATTCTTGTCCCCAACATTAATTTACTTCCAAAACATTCATAAAATATCAAATGATCTTTTTAGTTCATGAATAAATATTCTTTATCAATAAATATTCATAATGATTAAAGAAAAAATATTTACAAAAATTTTCACAATTCAATCAAATATTATTTATAATAAAACACCATTTCAAAAAATGTTATATATTTTAGGAAATAATCAAATCTATGAAACAATGTATAAAGATATATATGGTAAGTGAAATTTACAATGATCACAATAAAGTGAATGTTTTAGAGGTATGTTAATGACGATAAAAATAAAAGAAGAACGTGAATTTCAATAATTATATTGGTCAATATTACAAAAAATCAACCATTAAAATAAAACGAATGGTATCAATAAGACATATCTTCAGTGGATTATAAGTAAAATAAATCATTTTGTCATTGAAGAATATAAATTCTTATAAAATATCTTCAAAAACATTCTTGAGTAACATAACCTTTTCATTTTGAAAACATTTTTAAAACTAAAAGTTAAAAAAATATTTTGAATATAGCTTTCATTCAAATTTATCTAATTATAAACTAATTTTTGGAAAATTTATTTGTCATTAGTATATGAAATTTTTTATATGTTGATCATGTTAAAATAATTATTCTTTCCAGATATTCGATAAAATCAAACTGACATTTTTGTTTTGAAAATGACTTAAATATTACATTGAAATTGTTTTAAAGAAAATTACAATTGGAATTTTTTTAAATAAATATATATTAAAAGTATGAAAATATATATAAAATCATTTTAGGAAAACATGGATTTAGAAGAAAACATATTTCCAACTGAAAAAATAAATAAATTCAAATTAAATTAAAAAAAATTCATCATTTATTATAAGTACCATAGTTTATAAAAATAATACTATTACATAAAAATATCATTAATTATGAGAGGGTAGAACAATTAAATTAGTTTATTAGGAAATTATCAAATAATTTCCTTCAAGGGGAATTCAAGAATAAACAATCCCGAGTAAAATGATATTATCAAATAATCCATTACAGTGATCATAAAAATGTTGTGATACATAATCCATGAATTTTTTTCTATATGAAATCTAAATAAAAATAAAAAATTTGAAATAAAACATATAATAATAAGAATTTATTAGAGACATAATATTATAATATCAAAGGAAAAAAATAAATAATATAACCCAATGAAAAGAAATAGATTTATGAAATTATTTATCACATGGTAAATTTAATTTCAAATAGAATTGAAATAAATAATTAAAATTGAAACATAATATACAAATAATTATTATGTAATTATTATATTACATTTAATGTTGCTGTATATAAACCAAAAATAAATAATGTTGCTACATAAAAAAGCAATATGACTCAATAAAATGAAATTGAGAAAATGTCCCTTACCTCAAGCTTACATTTACATGACTAGTATTTTACCTAAAGTGTTTTTAAATAGGTTATTAACTTATAAATGGACTATAAAATATTTATAATATCAAATAAGATCATTTTATCACATATTATCATCTATTCATTAATAATCATTCATTATTTCAATAGATTCAATTGTTAATTTCCTTGTTTTCTCACACATTCTTTTCATGAAATTTCTATATATTGAAAATATGATATAGTTATGTTATATACAAAATGATATAAATGATATAAATATATTTTTTTCGTATATACATATTTATAAATAGTCTTTAAATTTATTAATAGAAAATGAATCACATCGCTTCGTGGAGAGGGAAAGTCGTACCTACACACAACAACAATATCATTTCTTAATGGATGAAAGGGAAATGACGTGGGCGCTATATTAACATACAAGAATCAATATAATTTCATATATGTCACATATGTTTATTAATATTATCTTTTATTACCTTTCATGTATTGTGTGTGTGAAAATGAATTACATTGCTTCCTAAGGCAGTAGTCCTCCATACTTATGAGCGACAATATCATATCTCCCATGAAATTAAAATTTTGAAGGTATAAATGATATGTTTAATAAATAAGTATAAAAATTTTACAAGTATCATATACATATATATACTTTATATAAATAATTAAAATTAACTATGAGAGGTTTCGATTGAAAACTAGTCATCTTGGTTCATGAGGCGATAGTCCTCTGTACACATGATCGATGTTGTCATTTCTCATTTGAGAGATAATAAAAGTAATATTAGTCCAAAAAATCACATAATAATATCTAAATAAATATGATTTATTGGTTTTATTATGTTATCATGATTTAATAGGATTTTATGGTGGTGTAATAAGAAATAAAATCAAAAATCTAGCTTAAGAATGTTGCATCTTCTTCAGAAAACTCCTTTACGTTTTCACTGAAGAACTTAGTAGATTTTTTTATGATCAAAATAATTCACTATGACTTTTTTATTTAATTTATGAAGGTATTTTTTCTGGTATTGTTTAATAAAAATTTGTTTGTAATTGTGGATAAGAGAGGGGAATAGGTTACAATTTATAAGTAGGGGAGAAGGTCAAACATGGAATTTTTGAAAAGAATGAGTCATACCCATGTTTTTCTACTAAAAAAGATTTAAAACTCACCCTATTCAATATTATAATATATAAGGTATAAAAATCTCTAGAAAATAAAATTTTATTTTTTATGTCATTTTAACCTTAATGTTTTTTGATTAATCCCCCGGTTTACGGTTTTTACCTAACCACAGTAACTAATTTTTACTTTGATTACTATTAATTATGTTATAAAATTAAGGTGAACATATTATATAAAATAATTTATGATTATTACATATATTTAATCTGTTTCATGCATTTTCATTCACATAAGTGGAAGAATCCAATTTAAAATTAACATCACAATCACCTTGAAAATCATTTTTTCCAAAGAAATACATTCACATGTTTAAAATGATTTTTTATAATAATTCAATATCAAATTGATTAAAATGAACTATATTATAAAAATTATTACATAATTGAAGTCATTTAATTTTATAAATAATTTTAAATATAAATTATGTTTTTATCTATTTTAAATAAAAATTCTATTTTTTAATAAAAACAATGTTTTTCACTATTCATCAAAAATTTAATCATTTCAAAAAATTATTAAAAGATAATACAATGATATTTTTTACAAATAGATGTAGAAAATAGTGAATTTAGAAAATAAATTTTATAAAATAGGGAAAAAATTAATTTTCTTCCAAAACGTGAATAAACCTCCATTTAGAAAAAATAAAAATTTTATAGAGAATTTATTTTTCATTCTAAATATTATTATTTTATTTAAAATCACTATATAAAAATTAAATTTATTTTATAATTGTGAAATTAATATAAATTTTACAATTTTTTAGTGTTATTTTTACTCACTAATTTAGGGGATAGGTTTTAATGGCATATAGCATTACAGTTCATTAAGGATCAGTGTAAAGTATTCAACAAGCTATCAATGAGATAAATGTTATTAAAAAGGAAAATATCAAAAAGTCTTGGGTTGTTACATTCCCTTATTATATATGTTTTATTTAATATAAACTATTAGAAATGATTTTACTTATATAAAATATCATTGCGTTACAATGTTTCTCATGTCAGACAAAAACATGGAATTCAGCATCAGAGATGAGAAAATTATGAATAGGTTGATGAAAGCTCTCAAAATTTTTTATGACAATCAATTTTCATCAAAAAAAAATTTCTTTCAATATAAATATTATTTAAGGGATTTTTTTTTATTCTCATGTTAACAAATTCAACACCATCACACGATAGTTGTAATTGGTGGGAATTATGTTGGACGATGAGTTATGTGCTCTTGATTATTTGTCTTCGTTACCTAAAAGTTGGGAAGCCATCATAAATATCATGGGTAGTTATTTAGGGAATAAATTTGTTGTTATGAATTATTTGAGAGACCTGATCCTCAATGAGTATATTGATAGAATATAATCGAGTAGATTATATGTTTCTCATCTATACATGGAAGGAAGAGGAGAATACGTGGAATGAGATAATCACATAGGGAGACCAAATTATGAGTAAATAGAAAAGACAATGAAAATGGTAATAGTCTTAATTGATTGATATTTCTGGATAACGGACACATCATGAAGGAGGGTACAGAAAAATTTAAGGGGCATGAAACAAATATAGTAAACACGACAGCTGAAGGAACTGATGATGTGTTACTGATGATGACAGAAAAAATTAATGTTTTTTAGATTTTAGACATATTGAAATATTTTAATTCCACTTTGTACAAGTGTTTATTAAAATATTATATTTATGGAATTTTTTTCAATGTACATCTTTAATATGATATACCCATACAAATTGTGAGTAAGGGAGATACATGAATTAAAAACAACAGTTAAAGCTTGCTGGGTTTGGATAATTTAAGGTATATCCATGGACTATGAATAATTCTTATTTATATCACATAAAGTGGTAATATAGGTTTTTTACAATATTCAGTGGTAGTTCATGGAATATTACTATGGGATCTAAAGTCATAACTCAGGGTGAAAATAATGGAAATATAAAAAATATGGTATTGAATTGCATGAACATACATGAAATGAAAACTGTTATAATGGATTCAAAAACATTGAAACCATAACCTAGGACACATAATTAATAAGGGGATTAAGGTTCTCATAATAAAATGAATAATAAATGATCTAAAGTTTATTGATGTTATCTTGTGTGAAGGATGTTTCTTTGGAATGAAGAAGAAGGTATCATTTATAAATTGAGGTAAAGAACTGAATGTTAGGAATCTGGAGCAGGTGTACATTGATTATTTGAATATAAACCAATATATTCCCTTGGAGGTGCATAATATTATGTAATATTTATTGATTTATTGAAATTAAAGGCATGATTTTCAATTCTAACTTTAGAATATGGCAAGTTTAACATGTTTCAAAAGTGGAAATCCACGGTGGATAATGATTCGGTATAAAAGATGAAATGGATATGGTTTGACATTTTTTATCGTATGACGATATTATCTTTATTATATTATATGATAATGATGGAATTTAGTGGTAGAAAACTCATCTAAGTATACCACAATTGAATGGTTTATCATAAAAGATGGAAATGACACTAAATAAGCATACAAGGAGTTTGAGGATTCACTGTGAGATGCCAATGTATTTTTGGAAAGTTTTAGTGAACGTGGAAGCATATATCATCAATATCGGTCCATATATAGATAAGGTAGAATGTCTACCACAGAATATCTAATTAGGAAATGACGTCAGAAACACTCATTTATGAGTCTTTGGTTATTTGGAATATTTATATATATGTGCTACTAAAATTAAAAATCATGATGCTATGTCTAAATCAAATATCATAGTTGGATTCATTATTGATGTTATTTTATTTCTTATGGGATGATAAGGATATGAATAACATTAGAATATAGAGTGTGTTATTTCATGAAGGTTTTAAAAGTAAGGACTATCATGCATCTAAAGATATAGTGGTAATAAAAAATTAGAGTTGCAAGAGCAATTAGAGATTGAATGATTACCTATGAATATGACACCAATACTGGAAGAGTCTGCTCCCCAAGTGGAGTTTATGTGATCTAAAAGAGAGATAATACCAATGAAAAGGTAGTAATCATAACTATATTATATACTATTTACTAAAATTAGAGGACCATAATGTTTTGAATAAGAAATCCAGCTAAAGAAGTCCAACAAGTGGGAGTTGGACATGAATGAGGAAATTTCTTCATTCCATGATAATAAGACATAGGTGATGACACATTTTTCAAATGGAAGGAGATAATTATAGAATAAATTTGTATAGAAACTCAAGGAAGAACATGGTGGTAATTGGAGGTACATGTAAAGGCTAGTGGAGAATGTTTATCAATAGAAGGATTGTGTAGACTTCACTAAAAATGTCTCCATTGTAGTGAATATCTATAATGACCCACCAATTCTCATTGGCTTAAGAGTTCAACGAGTCATTAATTGGAATTATGCAACGTCCCCAGGGCGCCAAAGGATGGCAATATATGCCTAAGGGTTTCAAAACACATGGGGGATGATTTAGCCTTTGAATGAAAACAACCAACAACAACGAAAACTAAACAAACATCTCCCAGGAACCACTATATAATGCATGATTTAAAAACAAGATAGCTCAACCATTTATTACATTTTAAACCAACCAAAGTAGAACAGTAGAAACCAATCCTAAAACAGAGTAAACAGTGGAAAGAAAACTTGCAAGGCTCAAAGGCAAACAAGGCTCCAAGGCCCCACAAGCTCCATGATCTAACTCAACCAATAGCTCAAGAAATAACTAAGTAGTGCTAAACACGTGTTCCACCTTTCCCTGGAAAAACATCCCAGTAAATGACATCTGTAAAAACAGCAACGTGCCAAAGCAGGGGGTGAGTAATGAAACTCAGAAGGTTTTCCTGGATGACTTCCTAACCCATGCCTCTAGGATAAAACATGTTAGAACATTTATACAAAACTATTTTTATAAAACAGTTCCAAAACATTTCACAATATTACAACTTTCATATCAAATCCATTTTTCCAAAAAAACCATTCTTCCAACCAAAAACCATCTTTTCCATGAAAAGAAACAATACCAAGTTCTCAAATCAAAAACACATTTCCACCTTGGAGAAATCATTTCATTCCACATAATCACATTATCAAGCAAGAATGCATCGTTACGACAGTTCCATACTCATGAGTGGTCTCTCATCGATCTACCAAGTCATCACAAGGTAATATTCCCCCTGTGCCATTACACTTTTGGCACCGAGCACAAGGTCATATTTCAACCAAGCCCCATAAATGCAATATGAACACACACACCAAGTATGCCAAAAAACCAAACCATTTCCACTTTGAAAAAAACATTTCAATAAACCAAACCTTTTATTGAAAACCTTTTCCCCACCAACCATTTTTCAAATTCAGAAAAGACATATTTTAAATTCAAGAAGCCCAATCATTTTTCACATACAATTCTTTCAATTTCGACAATTCCATAAAAACCCATAAATCATCATGAAAGAAGATATATAACATGCTTTGTACCACAATTTCACAATCAATACCAAGCAGCTAAATCAATTTGAACTACGCCTTCATGTTCTAAGAAAGTGGAATCGAGAGTTAAGCCACCTACCTCAAAAATATGGGCGAAACCAACCAACGGTTGAAGACCGCTGATGAACACCGTGTCAAAACTCCAAGAATCCTCCTTAAATCTCTCATACTAACACAACAAAGACAAAATCTTGTCATATTTTGCATCCACACCCGTAGATCTACACATAATGGGTGTAGATTTAACAAAACGAGATAAGAGGAGAAGTTGATCTATGTAGATCTAAGAAACCATCAAGAACGATCACATACCTTACGGATCTGGCTTCGATTCATCAAGATAACCCTTCGAATCACCTCTGGAACACCTTGAGGAAGTCCTACAACCTTCTAGGGAGAGTAATCCCGAGTTAGGGCCGAATATGAGGTTTAAACAAGGAACACAATGGAAAAAAGAGTTAGATCCACAATTTTAGGATCTAACAATAAGTGACCACACGGTTTGTCCACGGGGTTTGACAAACTGTGCACTAACAGTGCACTAGCTTGTTCCTTGTCCATCCTCCATGCATGGCCTCATCGCATGGTTTGGCCAAATCGTGCACACACCGTGAGCTCAACTTTTTCTAAGAGACCATAACCTGCATGGCTTCCACATGGTTTGGATAACCGTGTGCAGCCCATGTGTCCCCACATTTTTACCTTTTTCACTGTAAATGTCTCCAAAACATCCTCTCAACATCTCCCATGTACTTTATGCACATAAAAAGCAAAAAACAAGGGTTACTTACCTGAAATCGGGGGTACTAAATTCTCCCCACCATTGGACTTTTCGTCCTCGGAAATTAGAAAACCATCGTTTTCTTGAAAGATTTCTGGCCACTGCTCTTTCTTTTCATTCTCGTATTCCCAAGTTTCCTCTTGAATCTTACCATGCTACCATAAAACCCCCATTAGACCGATTCTTTTTCCACATAAGACATTATCCTGCCTATCCACAATTTGCACTAGGATATGTACCAACGAAGAATCTGGCTCTAGGTCAACGTGATCCCATCTGATCACATGGTTAGGATTTGGCTGATTCTTCTTCAACAAAGATACATGGAACGCATTATGCACTGCACTGAACAATGGTGGTAATGCCAACCGATATGCCACCTCGCCAAATCGTTTCAGTATCTCAAAAGGGCCTATATACTAGGGAGATAATTTTCCCTTCTTGACAAAACGACGATGTCCAAGCCTTGGAGAGATCCTCAAGAAGACATGATCACTCACCACAAATGAGAAGCATCTTCGGTGATGATGCGCATAGGATTTCTGTCGACTCTGTGCCGTGTCGATACTCTTTTGTATCAACTGAATCTTTTCTGTTGTTTCCTGGAAAAGGCTCGGCCCAACTAGTGAAGTTTCACCCATTTCCACGTAGCATAGTGGAGAATGACACGGACGACCAAACAATGCTTCAAATGGATCCATGTGTATTGAAGCTTGATAGATGTTATTGTATGAGAACTCTACTAAGGGTATATGCTCCTCCCATGAGCCACCAAAATCCACTACACAAGCCCGCAACATGTATTCCAACGTTTCTATTGTTCACTCATATTGACCATCCCTCTGAGGATGATACGCTATGATCATAGTCAACTGAGTCCCAAGGGCTTGTTGTATGGATTTCCAGAAATGAGATGTGAACCTCAGATCTCTATCTGACACGATTGAAACCGGTACACAATTTCTCTTTACCAATTCCCAGATATAGATTTTTGAATGATCTTCCACCCTATGAGTTTCACAAATAGGAATGAAATGGGCTGACTTGGTCAGACGATCCACTATCACCCAAATGGCATCGTGTTTCCGGACCGTTCTTAGAAGAACTGTAAAAAAATCCATTGCTATTTGATTCCATTTCCAAACTGGAATAGGTAAGGATTGTAACATACCAACTGGTATCTGATGCTCTGCTTTAACTAGCTAAAAAGTTTAGCATCGCGAGACAAACTCGACCACCTTCCTTTTCATGCCGCTCCACCAAAACTTTTTCATCAATGACTTGTACATATTTTTTGTACCCGGATGTTCAACCCATCTGGAATGGTGGTAAGCATGAAGGAGTCATTCCTGAGCAGTTAAAGGTACAATTATCCGATCTAGAAACCGCAAAACTGAAATCCCATCTAGCTTCCATCCCTCAATGGTCTCCCCACCATTGAGTTTAGAACTCATTGGAACATAGTCTAGATCAGATTTTTGTGCCTACTTTACTCTCTCCATCAAATCAGGAACACGAATGGATGAAAAGAAAACTACAACATCACCTCGGGTTTCAAATTCCACATGCATTTTGGCTAAGACCGATATCAACTACCATTCGTCTGAATCCTCTTTTCCTAAATGAGTGTATGACTTCATACTAAATGCATCGCCCACAAAATTTCCCTTACTCTGTTTATACATCAAGTCGAAGTCAATCATTTGATTATACTCCATCCTGCTTTTCTTCCTCAGATTCAAATCTCGTTGTGAGAAAATGTGTTTCAAGCATTTGTGATCCGTAAACACAGAATATTTCTCACCAAAGAGAGAATTTCTCCATGTCATTAAAGCATGGATGAAAACAGCCAATTCAATGTCATGTGTTGGGTAATTCTTCTCATGAACCCTTAACTGCCTTGAGCATAGGCAAAAACATGGTCTCCTTGCATGAGAACACAACCCAACCCTGTTCCCGAAGTATCACCATACACCACAAACCATGTCCTGATTCATGAATGATCAAGATGGGTGCTGATGTATGAAGGGTTTTAAACTCTTGAAAAGATATTTGACATTCCTCAGTACATTGAAATTCACGGTTCTTCTTTGTCAATGATGTCATAGGCGATGATAGTCATGAGAAGTCACACAAAAAGCGTCGATAATAAACACCTAGACCAAGAAAACTGCGTATATCAAAGACATTCCTCCACAGTTACCAAGAAAGAACAACTTCTATCTTTTCTGGATCCACCGAAACACCTTTCTCAGAAACAACATGGCCTTGAAAACGTACCTATTGTATCCAAAAATCACACATCGATAATTTGGCATACAAATGATGGCCTCTCAAGATTTCCAACACTATCTCCAAGTGTTTCTCATGATCATCCCTTGTTATTCAATACACCAATATGTCGCTGACAAACACCACAACAAAAGAATCCAGATATTGCTGAAATATACAATACATCAAAGCCATAAAGACCGCTAGTTCATTCGTTAGACCAAAAGGAATGACTACATATTCGTAGTGGCCATATCTTCTTCTGAAGGCTATCTTTGGAATATCATCCTTTCGAACTCACAATTGGTGATATCCTGAACGTAATTCAATATTAGAGAGCCACTCGGCTCCCCTCAATTGATCAAACAATTCATCAATGCGTGGAAGTGTATATCTATTATTTATCGTAACTTGGTTAAGTTTACGATAATCCACACATAGGCTCAAGTTTCTTTTTTCTTTCATTACAAACAAAACTGGTGGTGCCCATGGAGACACATTTGGTAGAATAAATCCTTTCCTTTCTAGATCCTCTAACTGAACATTCAATTCCCCTAACTCCGTTGGTGCTATCCTATATGATGGAAGTGAGATAGGACTGTTCCCCGGTAAGAGATCAATCGTAAACTCCACTTCTCTTACAGGTGGTAACCCCAAGAAGTTTTCAGAAAAAACATATGGAAATTGATCCACAACTACTAGAAAACTGTTACTCACAATCTCGTTCATCGATTCCAATTTTAACGTAGCCAACTGGTAAGAGTTAGTTTCCACTTTTGGTTCCAAAAATCATGTTGCACCTATCATCACCACTCTTTCTTCTCTAAAGAGATGCTCAGCGCCATCCTCATTTACGAAACTGACTGATCTGCTGTAACTGTCGATGTGAGCCCTGAAGATTTTCAACCAATCCATACCTTGGATTATATCATAGACATCCATATCCAGCCCAGATAAATCCCAATTCATCTCAACTCCATCAACAGTTATAAATACATTCTCTACACACAAAGGCTCTACTTTATCTTTCTCTGAGAGGTGTTTTATGTTTTATCATAAACGACATCATTTCATATTTTATGTTTAGAAAATTAGCAATACGAGAAGCAAGAAAAGAATGTGATGAACCAGTATCAAAAAATGCTTTCATGATTGTCGAATTCAAAAGAATCATACCTCTCACCGTAGATGGTCCAGACATATCATCCAGAATCACATGTTTCGCTCCATACAATTACTTTGTTGCTACACTTTGATCCTTATTTCCTTGTTGAGATTTCCCGAACTGAGGAGTTATGGTATTCTTGGAATCACCATAACTAGCTCTGTTCTGTTGGTGAGACTAATTTTGCTGTCCTCGCCCTGTCGAAGCGTGGGATTCTCGCGATGCCTGGGTAGTGTCACGTGCACCCGACCTCGGATCACTGTGAAAATATCGCTTAAGATGCCCCATATTGTTGAAATTGTGACATACATTCAGTGGTGTTGTACATTTTCGTTTCATGAGATCAATTGGACCACATTGAAAGCACTTGGCTTTCATCATGGGTCATGGAGGAAGATTTATTGATCCAGCCGTTTGATTCTGATTCGCACTCCCACCTTGGAAGTAGGTGTCCCTCTTCCTATTTTTTTCATCATTATAGTTCCCACCCGTTCGTATGGGTATCATCATACTTCCTCCTCCCAGAACTCCTAAGATGTCTCTTTTAGCTATTGTTTCTCTGTTTACCATCTCCGTATAATCCGAAACACAAAGCACAACTATTTTCGAGCGAATATCAAGTCGCAAACATGACTCAAAAATGTGTTCCTTCAGCGACACACTTGCCGCAACCTCTGGTGCAAAGAGTACTAAATTCATGAATTTATCTGCATACTATGTGACAGAGAGATTCTCCTGCTTTAGGATGAAAACGCCAATTATCCTCTAGATCTTGAACGTGTGAGGATAGAATTATTTATTAAACTATTCCTTAAATTCCCCCCATCTCAGGCCTTGATCCACCTTAGATTGTTCCACCTGATCCCACCACTTTCGTGCAAGATCCCCCAGCATATACGTTTCCATCATCACTTTCAACACTACTGGTGGGCCGACGAAATCGATGATACGATTCATCCATCTTAGCAACACCTAATCCTTTTCTGGTTCAGAATCACCCCGAAATATCGGTGGGTTCTGCATTTGGAACTGGACAGAATGGTCTACATGCCTTGACTCATCCCTCTGATTCCCCATGTTCACACCTTGTAATGCTTACATTTGACTAGCTTTCAGTTCACATGTGGATCAAGTGCGACCACAATCTCGGCATCCTCTTCCGTTTGGTTTCTACAACATCTAATGGGTGCCATTTTCTATTCAAACAACGCATGCCATTAGTCTCACTTCCTAGAAACTAAAGGCATAGAATTTCAATTTCTATCACATCACCATCAAAAAATTAATTTCAAACCATTTGTAAATTAAATCTTTTATTTATTTTGAAAATCAATCTATTTTCAAAATACATCAACCATTATCTTTTCAAAATCATTCATTTGAAAACATGCTTGAGTTTTTCAAAAATCACGCTTTTTCATCAAACCATAATTCATTTCTCAACAAAATATATTCAATCCTAGTCGGAAGTCATTCCTCTATAATGCATGTAATGCTAATCTCATCGACTAAACCCATGACAATGAGATTTCCAACATTCTAAAAGTGTATCCAAAACACTTATGTACCCAACACCCTGGTAACTTGTAGTTCATCATAAAGGGGTTAGCTAAATCCTTTTATGTTATACCTTTAAAATTCTAAGAATCCTACTCCTTTATAAGATTCCAACCCAAGGAATAGACAAGAAGGAATTTCTACTCCAAGACCAAGAACATCAATGACCTCTTGTTGGGAAAGGACCGAACAAGCTGGTACCATTTGTACCTTAAGGAAGGACCAGACTAATACCATTTTTAATGACCCGCCAATTCTCATTGGCTTGAGAGCTCAACGACTCATTACATGGCCTTAAGCGACGTCTCCAAGGCGCCAAGGGCTGGAAATAAATGCCGAAGGGTTTCAAAACACACGTGGGACGATTTACACATTGAATGAAAACAACCAACAACAATGGAAACTAAACAAACATATCTCAGGAACCACTATATGATGCATGATTTAAAAACAAGATATTTAATCCATTTATTCCATTTTAATCCAACCAATGTGCAACAGAGGAAACCATAACTAAAACAGAATAAACAGTGGAAAGACAACCAGAAAAACCCAAAGACAAATAAGGATCCAAGTCTCCACAAGCTCCACGATCCAACTTTACTAATAGCTGAAGAAATCACTAGGTAGTGCTAAAAACGTGTGCCACCTTTCCCTTTCCAACATCCCGATAAACGACATCTGAAAAAACACCAACGTGCCAGATCAGGGGGAGAGTAATGAAACTCAGTAGGTTTTCCCAAATGAATTCCCAACCCATGCCTCTAGGATAAAACATATTAGCACATTTATACAAAACAATTTATATAAAATAGTTCCAAAATAGATCACAATATTACAAGTTTCATATGAAATCCATTTTTCCAACATATCCATTCTTCCAACAAAAAACTGTTTTTCCAAGAAAGAACAAAACCAAGTACCCAAATCAAAACCACATTTCCAACTTGGAAGAATCATTTCATTCCACATAATCACATCATCACCCATGCATGCATCGTTATGAGAGTTTCATACTCATGAGCAGTCTCTCTTCGATCTACCAAGTCATCACAAGGTAATATTCACCATGTGCTATTACACTTTTGGCACCGAGAGCAAGGTCATATTTCAACCAAGCCCTGTAAATGCAATATGAACACACACCAAGTATGACCAAAAACCACACCATTTCAACCAAGCCAAAACCTTTTCAATAAAACAACCCTTTTATTGAAAACCTTTTTCCCGCCAACCATTTTCCAAATCCAATAAATCCGTATATTAAAATAATAATTTTAAAAACAAGGAACCCAATCCCTTTTCACAAACCATTCTTTCAATTTCCAAAATTCCATCAAATCCCATAAATCATCAGTAAAGAAGATTTATAATGTAACACCCCATGATTTCATAGTGTGTTATTTCTTCAAAATAATTCAATAACTTTCACTACACACAACATCGAATTAAAGTGCACCATGACTTACCAAACTAGCTGTTATGACTAGTAATACATACTTTTGGAAATTTTATAAATTCTATCTCTCAAAATAGACTTCATTTTTTGGATTCGGAATATCAAAATTATCCTAGGGTGAAATTTTGGTACTTTTCGAATAACATTAATATTTTGATGAACAGTGAAAATTTCTAAATTTTAAATAAAAACCACTTTTTTAATAAAAATAATTAATAGTGATAAATTATTAATTTGAATGGTTTTAAATTATAATTAGAATATATTTTTACCATTTTATCCAATGGTGTTCATTAGAATTAATTTCACATTGAAATTGGTCCTGAACAATTGTCAATCTTTTGATATATATTGTTTCTTAAAAACACGCTATTTGTTGTGACAGCGGGAATTAAATATAAAATTAATTAATGAAACTTATATTTTTGGAATTTTGTAAAAAAGACATCATTTTGAATTTGTAATATCAATTATAGCATAGGGTTAAATTTTTACATTGTTCTGAAAAACATCAATTTTTTATGAATAGTGAAACTACTAAGTGTAGTTAAAAAAATGAATTTTTCATAAAACATAATTTTACCCCTTATATGAATGAAAGTTTGAAAATCTGAGAGACACGGTTTATATCATGATGTAAAATGCGGTTCAATGAGATGAAAATCATTTTTGGTGAATAGTAACTTTTTACTTTTATTTACCACGGTTAAAAGTAAATAGGGTAATTAAGGGAAGAAATGATATTAATATTACCATAACACATGTACTAATTCTATTGGACAAGTGTATATCCACCAAAAAACAACATTAAGAGTAAAATATTATCATTTAGGTCCACTTCGATTAGATTAGGACATTTATTATTATTTAATTTAAAGAAGAGTTAAAAGAGTTAAAATCAATGTATATTTACTAAAACATTTTTAATATAGGGTTATACATAAGATAAAATAGATTTTAAATATTCATTAGAAAGGTAATAAGATTAAATACATAATGATATTTTATTTATAATTTTTAGACATTAAATAATTTAATTTATTAATGACACAATGATGATGAAGTAATTACCATAATAGTGAATAATTAAACTAACTGATATTATAAATACCAAAATAAATATAATTTTAGACTTTTAATGAAATAAACTAATTTTATAGGATAATATGACATATTAGGATTGATTTAATTGACTGTGTTCGAAGTAATAATTCTGTTATAAGTTTCACAAAAATCAACTATTGAATATTGTCAAAATTGACATAAAATAGTTTTTAAAACAAATATTATATTATTAATTGATATTAAATTAGTAAAAATCTAAGGGTCGGAAAAGAGACTTATATCATGATAGGTGTATCATTAATGGACCACTTGGGGGTCTCTTGGATGTATATAGTAAATTTATTAACTATATAATATAAAAATACAAAGTGACATGGTAAATGTCAAACTAATTAACTAAGAGTTAAAACTAAAAGATAATGTTAATATAGTAACCCAAAACTGTCTAAATCCTATTGGATAAATGGTTTTAAACCTATACCCACATTAAAATTTGAATAATAAACTTTTGAGCCATTAGAAACCGAATATTAATTTATTTTAAATTAATATTTTTAGCTTTTCCAAAGGTGCCCCTCGCCCCTCTTATAAAAGGGCACTCCCCCTTCTCATTACATCACACCTTCAATGCCTTTTAGATCGGCTAAAAACTGCCCAAATACTCTACCAACTTCCATCACTACATCCTAGAGGTCTTATTTTGATCATGAAGACAACCTATGGAGCCCTTTTTATCAAATCAAAAGAAAGAACCCGATGAAGAGATAATGATTTCACCACCCTTTTTCAAGATCTTTTCTTCTTCCACTTCTTCATTATCTGTTGTTACCATTCTAAAATAATAAATCCAGTATCTTATATATACTTTGATGTTATTATAATTATGGTACAAATATTTTCAGTATTCTATCCACCCTTTTAATAACATTTCACCATACGTGCGTACGTACGGCTTACCGTCTCCACGTCGTGGTGTTATTGTTATTCAATATATTATTATTTGAATGAGTATAATAATGATTTGTAATTCATGTAAATAATAAATAAAACAAGATAATTAATCTTTATATATGATATAACATCCAATTATATATTATTTTAATAACAAAAGAATGATATTTTTGCTCGTGCGTACGTACGGATTACCGTCTCCACGAACGCGATGAGATTTATTCTCCATCATATCCATTTAAGTATAGTTATCATTTTATGATTTAAAAATAATGTTTAAGGACTTGATATCATTCTTGATACGAAAAATATACAACCTAACCATTACAAATGTGTCTTACAAAACAAAAAATATAAAAGAAAACGAGTAAGTTAACACCAGAAACGACGATAATACTAAGATATTATTAACAAAGGAATGTTAAAGATCATATATGGTATCATATTAATATATATGATTCTTGTATAATTTAATAACAATTGTTTCACCATTATACAGGATTTTAACCTACCTTCAACCAAGGAAAAGTACAAGGTAAGGGTTATTTCACAATCTCTTCATTATCCGAGGTTGTTTATACGTAATAATCTACTAGGATCTCCTTATCATCCACATCCATGTTTCATAAAAATGTATTTAAAAACATTTTTACTATTTAAAAGAATATGGGTTAAAGTCATTTATACCATTGTATGTCTTTTTATAAGTGTTTCATAAAGGAATCTTGCCGTCATTTTCCAAACAAGGTGCTTTTTAACCTTTTCGATAGAATTAAGGTAAGAATGTTTTTTTAACTTATATCATGGGTGTGGTTATTTTCTGCCGTTATATAATCATCGAAGCTTCACTTACAAGATTATAAGAATGTTTTCAAAGAAAATATTTTATTTTATAAATATATGACTCTTAAATGATTTGAAAATAGAAAAAGATATTTCTCTAAAAAGAGTTTTGATTTCATCTATGTTAACATCCTTTGAAGGGTTTTACGCTTATTTGAAGTTGATTTATTTTGATACAAAACCTCTATATTGTATTGAATGTTTTGTGATATGTTTGACTGTGGATGTGCTACTTTTATACCATTCATAGTTTATGGTGAATGTATTGACATTTCTTATTCTAGTTTTAATACGATTGTTTATGTTATGTTTAAACCATTTCATATGGGAATTTACTGGACTTAATATGTGACGGGTGGAGCCCACTATAGCTCCTAGATGCATCGGTAGGTCTAATGAGACAAACTAGTGTCTTGGCACAAGGCCTTGACAAAATATTATTTTTTGTCTTGGCACGAGGCCTTGGATATGTGGTTATGATAGTCTGGCATTATGCATTCCATCATTATGAAAGTGGTTATTGATATTGCATGTGATTAATAGATTAGTAGAATATCAATGTGAATAAGTAAATGGAATTATTTCATTTTATTTTTTCCATACTATGTTGATGTTCAAGTTTAAAAGGATTTTGTTTTAGTTATACATTGCCTTAAATGTTTATTCTTATTTATGAAAGTTTCTGCTATATTATTATCCTTACTGGGCATTTGAGCTCACCCCTTCACTATGTTTTATTTTTCCCAGGATGTGAAGATGTATATTATGAATGACCTGCAGGGATATTATGAGGGGATAATAGCGTGGACTATGGAGACAATATGTTGTTGTTGTATTTTTTTCACATTATGATGTAATGTAAAACATTGTGAATATACCTCGTGTTTCTAAGGATACTAAACCAATCCGCCTTTCGAGATTTGATCTTTCTTGTGATCATGCCAATGTTATGTAATAATGCAACGACTCTGGGTAACTGGGGTCGGGGCGTTACAGTTGGTATCGGAGGAATTTTAGTACAAACCTTGGAAGCTAGATTTAGATAAACTCTGATTAGAGCACATAGTTTTAAGATGGACTTTAAGGATTAGTATAGAAGAACTTCCTATAATTTTTCTATTGTAGAGATTTTATGAGTTTTCTGAGAAATACATCCCTGTCTGGATACGAGCAGGTAGAGGCGGCTCTGGAACAGATGTACCTAGGGGTAAAACCCGAAAACACCGCTTTGAGATGGACTCGAACGGGAACTAGTGCACGAAAACAGGCCTTGATGCACTCTTGGTTACGAAACTCATGGGGGATATGCTTAGGATAATTCGAATTTTCCTTACAAACCATTATGAAGGGTTTATGAGTTTATACTTCTTCAAAGGAGAAATTTTTATGATTATGAATTATATACATAAACTATTTAATTTATGTTATGTGTTTCGCCAGTTTGGGATTAGGTATTTTTATTCATAAACTAATCTAGTGTTTTCCATTGTTTAGAAATGGAGCCCAGTAAAAGGAATGTGAACTCCAACAATGCACATGATCCAAAGAGAAAGAAGGATCGTGTCTTTCATGTTCTTAATCCAGAATTTATAAGAGAAATAGTCTCCCATGTATTATCATCATATGAAGAAAAAATATCGTGTGTGGATAAGATAAGTAAAGAGTTTACTGAGTCCTATGGCTTTGAAGGGAAGAAAGAGAATAAAAGGATGGATGAGATAAAGATGGATAAAGGGAAGAGAAAAAATAATAATTTTCTTATATGTCATAACTGTGGGAAGAAACACCCGGGAACTTGCCTGAAAGGAATGGGAGTTTTTTATAAGTGTGGAGGAAAATGGCAAAAAGTACGTGACTGTAAGGGTAAGAAAATGGTTTCAAATGTGCAATGCTTCATTTTCAATGAGTTTGGACACTACGTGAACCTATGTCCCAGTCATCAGACTATGCTGCAAATGATGCTATTGGATAATAATAAAGTTATGATACTACCACAGATGAAGAGGAATGATTAGAGTTCTTATGTTGATTATGTAAATTTAGTATTGTATCAAAAATGTAATTGCTATAATAATTATGGAGTATATAAGGATTTTACTGCAGAACTATTTCATTAAGGACTTGACATTATGTAGAACAAAAAAAAGTGACTCAATAGCAGGATAAATTTTGGGAAAATATATGGTTGAGAGAATGATAAACCATAATATAGTTCTGATATCGAGGTAGTGATTTTCGAATAATACAAGATTGATTTGGATAAATTATCTTGGATATTCTTGACTACCTTGAAACTGATTAATGATTTGTATATTCCATAATTGATGGGGTTTAAAAAAACATGGATTGAAGGAGTATATATTTTATTCATTAAGGAATAAGGGATCATGAATGTAATCAATAAAGTTTTATGGTAATTCAAGATGTTGCAGTGTTTTAAAAGAATACATGATGAAGGTGTTCACATGTTATTACATGGAAAAAAGAAAATTTATTGTGTTTACCTTGCTTATAAATTTTTGACTGAAGTATTTTGGATAGTTCTAGTTTGGATTATTTTGGATTGCCATAAGAGGACAACCCGGAGGTCGGGCGACAACCCGTCGCGTCCGGCAAGGCCGCGAGACATGAACCCACAACTGAAGGGTGACAAGGGTGTATCGCCTACCACTGACCCATGTGATGTCCTAGATTGAATAATGTTGTTTTTTTAATGGTTCTGCTAGATGAATTATAAATTCATTTTTTTAACCCTATACGAATAGGATAAATAGAATATTATATTTATGTTCTATTATCATTTAGAGTGAAAGATGAGTTTGTGGTAGAAATTAGTTATAGGATGGAACTCTACTTGTCAAGAATATATTTTTTCTTCTTATTTTATTCTATGAAGAAATTAATTCTTATACTTTATTTAAGGAATCTTAAAACAAAAATTGTGTTATCCTAATACCCTATGTTTTTTTGAACCGATGGTATTTTAAATCATCATAGATTGATGAATTTAAGGATCTCAATTTTAAAATTGTTTGTGATTGATGACCTCAATCACTACCTTTAAATATTTACATTATTCTTCCAATTATATGTCTCTAATTTCAACCAATGTTCTCTTAATCGATATCACAATTTGGTGGTGACCCTTTCATTTCTCTTTTCCTCATATTAAGACTAAATTTTAGTAACCCAATTTTCGATGTGGGTTTTTCCATAAAGATATTTTTTATTTTCAACATATTATTTTTTAAGAAAAATTTCAAATTGCGAGGACGCAATTTATATAAGGAGGGGAGAATGTAACACCCCAAAATTTCATAGTGTGTTATTTTTTCAAAATAATTCAATAACATGCACTACACACAACACTGAGTTAATGCGCACCATGACTTACCTAACTAGCCGTTATGAATACTAATAACTACTTTTTGAAAGTTTATAAATTTTATATCTCAAAATGGACTTCATTTTTTGGATTCGGAATATAAAAATTAGCCTAGGGTGAGATTTTGGTACCTTTCAGATAACTTTAATATTTTGATGAATAGTGAAAATTACTAAATTTTAATTAAAAAAACATTTTTAATCAAAATAATTAATAGTAATAAGTTATGAAATTTAGTGGTTTAAAAGTATAATTAGAATATATTTTTACCATTTTATCCAATGGTGTTCATTAGAATTTATTTCACTTTGAAATTGGACCTAAACAATTGTCAATCTTTTGATATATATGGTTTCTTAAAAACACGCTATTTGTTGTGACATCGGGAATTAATTTTAAAATTAATTAATGCAACATAAATGTTTGGAATTTTGTAATATAGGCATCATTTTTGAATTCAGAATATCAATTACTCCTTAGGGTGAAATTTTGGTATTGTTCTGAAAAACTTCAATTTTTGATGAATAGTAAAACTACTAAGTGGTGGTTAAAAAAATCTGAATTTTTCATAAAACGTAATTTTACTGCTTTTGTGAATGGAATTTCGAAAATCCAAGTGACACGATTAATATCAATAAGTAATATGTGGATCAATGAGATGAAAATAATATTTGGTGAATAGTAACTTTTTACATTTATATACCATGGATAAAAGTAAATAGTGTAATTAACGGTAGAAATGATATTAATATTACCCTAAAACATGTCCTAATTCTATTGGAGAAGTGTATATACAAAAAAAACCTTAGGAATAAAATATTATCATTTAGGTCCACTTGGATTAGATTAGGACATTTATTATTATTTAATTCAAAGAAGAGTTAAAAGAGTTAAAGTCAATGTTTATTTTATAAACCATATTTTAATATAGGGTTATACATAAGATAAATTTGATTGTAAATATTAATTAGAAATATAATAATATTCCCTATATAATTATAGTTTATTTATTATTTTTAGACATTAAATAATTTAGATTATTTATGACACAATGATGATGCAGTAATTACCATTATAGTGAAAAATTAAAATAATTGATATTATAAATACCCAAATAAATATAATTTGAGACTTTTAATAAATTAAAATAATTTTATAGGATAATATGACATATTAGGATTGATTTAATTTACTTTTTTCGAAGTAATCAATCTGTTATGAGTTTCACAAAAATCAACTATTTAATTGTGTCCAAATTGACATAAAAGAGTTTTAAAACAAATATTATATTATTAATTGATATTAAATTCCTAAAAATCTAATTATTGGCCAAGAGACTTATATCATGATAGGTGTATCATTAATGAACCACATGGGGGTCTCTTGGATGTATATAGTATGTTTATTAACTATATAATATAAAAATACAAAGTGACATGGTAAATGTCAAACTAATTAACTAAGAGTAAAAACTAAAAGATATGGTTAATATAGTAACCCAAACCTATCTAAATTCTATTGGTAGAATGGGTTTTGACCTATACCTACCTTAAAATTTGAATCAAAAACATTGGATTCATTATAAACCGAATATGAATTTATTATAAATTAATATTTCCAGCTTTTCCAAAGGTTCCCCTCACCACTCTTATAAAACGGCACTCCACCATCTCATTACTTCACACCTTAAAATCCTTTTGGTTCGTCCAAACTCTGCCCACATACTCTCCCAACTTCCCTCACTACAACCTAGAGGTCTTATTATGATCAGAAAGCCAACCTAAGGATCCCATTTGATCAAATCAAAAGGAAGAACCCGAAGAAGAGGTAATCATTTCACCACCCTTTTTTCAAGTTCTTTTCTTCTTCCACTTCTTCATTCTTTGTTTTTACCATTATAAAATAATAAATCCAGTATCTTATATATACTATGATGTTATTGTAAGTATGTTACAACGATATTCATTATTCTATCCATCTTTTGAATAACATGTCACCATACTTGCGTACGTACGGCTTACCGTCTCCACGTCGTGGTGTAATAGTTATTCAATATATTATTATTTGAATGGATATAATAATGATTTTTAATTCATGTAAATAATAAATATAACATGATAATGATTCTGTTTATATCATATACCATCCAATTATATATTATTTTAATATCAAAATTATGATAATTTTGCTCGTGCGTACGTGCGGACTACCGTCTCCACAAACGTGATGAGATTCATTCTCCATCATATCCATTAAAGTATAATTATCATTTGATGATTTAAAAATAATTTTTAAGGACTTGATGTCATTCTGGATACGAAAAAGATACCACTTAACCATTACAATCATGGATTACATAACGAAACATATAAAAGAAAACACGTAAGTTATCATCTGAAACGATGATAATACTAAGATATTATTAACAAAGAAATGGTAAAAGATCATATATGATATCATATTAATATATATGATTCTTGTATAATTTAATAACAATTATTTCACCATTATACATGAGGTTAACCTACCCTCAACCAAGTAAAAGTACTAGGTAAGGGTTATTTTACAATATCTTCATTATTTGAGGTTGTTTATAGGTAATAATCTACTATGATCTCTTTATCATCCACAGCCATGTTTCTTAAAAATGTATTTCAAAACATTTTTACTATTTAAATGAATATGGGTTATTGTCATGTATACCCATGTTTGACTTTTTATAAGAGATTTATAAAGGAATCATTCCGTCGTTTTCCAAACAAGGTTCTTTTTAACCATTTCGACAAAATTAAGGTAAAAATGTTTTTTTAACTTATACGGTGGGTGCAGTTATTTTCCGCCATTATAAAATCGTCGAAGCATCCCATACAAGTTTATAAGAATATTTTCAAATAAAATGTTTTCTTTTATAAATATGCGACTCTTAAATGATTTCAATATAGAAAGAGATATTTCTCTAAAAAGAGTTTTGATTTCATCTATGTCAACATCCTTTGATGGATTTTATGCTTATTAGAAGTTGATTTCCTATGATACATAACTTCTATATTGTATTGAAGGTTTTGTGATATGTTTGACTATGGATGTGCTACTTTTATACCATTCATAGTTTATGGTGATAGTATTGACATTTCGTATGATAGTTTTAAAACGGATGTTTATGTTATGTTTAATCCTTTTCATATGGAAATGGATTGGACTTAATATGTGACGGGTGGAGCCCGGTATAGCTCCTCGATGCATCAGTAGGTCTCATGAGACAAACCAGAGTCCTGGCCCAAGGCCTTTAAAAAAACTAATTTGTAGTCTTGGCACGAGGCCTTGGCTATGTGGTTATGATAGTCTGTCATTATGCATTCCATCATTATGAAAGTAGTTATTGATATTGCATGTGATTATTCGATTAGAAGAATATCCATGTGAATAAGTAAATGGAGTTATTTCATTTTATTTTTTCCATACTATGATGAAGTTCATGTTTAAAAGGCTTTGGTTTTATTTATACATTGCCTTAAATTTTTATTCTTATTTATGAAAGTTCCTGCTATATTGTTATCCTTACTGGGCATTTGAGCTCACCCCTTTTGTATGTTTTATTTTTCCCAGGATGTGAAGAAGTAAATTATGAATGACCTGCAGGGATACTATGAGGGGATAATATTGTGGACTATGGAGACAATATGTTTTTGTAGTAGTTTTTCACTTTATGATGTAATGTAATAATTTATGAATATATCTAGTGTTTCCAAGGCTACTAAACCAATTGGACTTTCGAGATTTGATCTTTCTTGTGATAATTTCAATGTAATGTAATAATGCACCGAATTTGGGTAATTGGGGTCGGGGCATTACAAATAACATTCTTTGCAACACAATTTCACAATCAAAACCAAGAAGTTAAATCAATTTTAACTAAGCCTTCAGGTTCTAGGAAAACATAATCGTGAGTGAAGCCACATACCTCAACAATTTGGGTCAAACCAACCAACGGACGAAGAACGGTCAAGAACACCGGGTCAAAAATCCAAGAATCTTCCTTAAATCTCTCCTCCTAACACATCCAAGAACAAATCATGTCATATTTGTCATCCAAACCCTTACACCTACCCATAGCGGGTGTAGATCTATGAAAACGATAGAAGAGGAGAAGTATATCTAAGTAGATCTAAGAATCCATCAAGAACGATCACATACCTTAAGGATCTGGCTTTGATTCATCAAGAGAACCCATCAAATCACCTCCGGAATTCATTGAGGAAGTATTCCAACCTTCAAGGGTGAGTAATCCCGAGTTAAGGCCGCATAAGAGGTTTAAACAAGGCACTTAAAGAAAAAATGAGTTAGATCCACAATTTTAGGATCTATCTTTAAGTGACTGCACGGGTTTTCTGCATGGTTTGACAAACTGTGTGCTAACCGTGCGTTAGCTTCTTCCTTGGACATCCTCCATGAACGACCTCATCACATGGTTTTCCCAAATCATGCGCACACCGTGCGCACTCCTCTGTCCAAGAGACCATCACCTGCACGGCTTCCGCATGGTTTGGCAAACCATGTGCAGCCCGTGCATCCCCACATTTTTCCCTTTTTCTCTTTAAAAGTCTCCCAAACATCCTCTCAACATCTCTCATGTACATTATGCACTTAAAAAGCATAAAAAAAGGTTACTTACCGGAAACATGGGGTACTACAATCTCCCCACTATCTAAGTGGTCCTTACTATTCACTACTATATATCACATGATATTAACTAATACGCTTTATCAGTAGTAAAAACAGTGAAAGATGGGGCTCTTTTATCATTGATATCTAAATGTACTGATAATAGCACACCCTTCTCAGTGTTTTTTAGTAGTTATAACGGTAAATTTTTAGTGCTATTAAAGGGTGGTATTTATCCGTTCCGTTTTGAAATTGATAAAAGGAATATTTCATAAAGAAATTATATATCATTAAATATATTTATGTATTAATATATAATGATATTTATACATATACAACTATAATATATTCTTCTAAATATGAATTATATTAGACTAAATATTCTTTTAAACATATTATATATGATATTTATAAAAAAAATATAATAAAATAATGAAGAATTGATATTAATTAATAATTTGACAACTATTATTTATTAATTGTAATTTATTATCAATTAGAAGACATAAAAATCAAAAAATTAAAGAATGATCTAATAGAAGTTGAGTAGATGACTTGAATATCATACAACCAAAAATTTTAATTCCAATTTTCATTTGGTCTCTATCGCAAAACAAATTTAACCTTTTGGAGAAAAATATATGATATTTTGACCCTGTAAAAAGTTATTAGACATAACCTTTAGGTCAAATAAACCATAAAAGACCACACCAATTAGGTTTATATAGGACACCTTAATAATTGAACATTTTATGTAATTTCACCTTCATTTGGGGGGGGGGTATTTTTGTTTTTTTAATGGAGTCTAATTTTTTGGTAAGGTTTTATAGTCATATGGATATTATAGTGTATAGATTTTATAGTTTCTTATAATTTGTGTTATTTTTACTAAATATATAATATTGTCAAACATTTACATATAATAAATAAAGTGTACAAATAAATATTTAAAAATATTTACATAAAAATATATTTGAAAATAAATTTACCATATTGAATCAAATATATATTTTTATTTTTTGAAAATAAAACATTTTTCAATTTTATTTAAATTGTAAAAATGAATTAATATATATATAAGTAACTTTTATGCATAAATATTTGTGGTTAAATATAGATATTAATATTTATGTTTATATTATAATATATACATAAATATATATATATATATATGTTTTTTTTCTGCGTATTTTTGAAATATAAATGTTTACATGTGGGAGAAAATTTATGTGTTTCAATGTTATATAAATACATCATATATAAATTAATATTTAAAAATATATCATTATAATTAAATATAGTATATAAAAATATTTTTGGTATCTAATTATAAATACATTATAAAAAACTTATATCTAAATATAAAATTATGTGAAAATATATATACAATTTTCATGTAAATATAAAATGTAATGAAATATATTTAAAATTTATTTTTAAAAAATAAAAAAATTTATATACCAATATGAATATTTATTTAAATAAAAATTAATTATGTATATATATATATATATTTAGGTATGTCATAATGTATTATACACATATTAATGGTGAAGTGGTATAGGTGTTAAGCCTTGATGGCAGAGGTTATATGTAACAACCATGACCCATGTAGCCCATAGTCGGTGGTCATTTTATTTAAATGGAATATATACTAGATATATTGTAACCATGGATCGATCAGTTTAGTAGTATTTAATAAACTATATACATACATGGCCCCCTTATTACATTGGTACTTAAACATAGAACATAACAAATAAAAAAGTACATGTTCATGTCACTTATTGAAATATCTCATCATCACAACCATGGGAAGGAAAACAAGTAAAAGGATGAGCTCCAATCCTTATTAAGGTAATTTCTAAAAAATAATAAGTGAATTAAATTCAATAAGGTATACGCTTTAGGGTAATGAAAATAATATAAAAAATACAATCCATCAATAAAATGACAATGAAAATGCATCGATAGATTTTAACATGGTGAAAATGTCAAGGAAAATAGTATCGAAAATTTGACTGGAGAAAATTATTAATTAGATATCATGTATCCGGAAGATGAACCATTATACCATAAATATGGTTTAAGTCTGTGGGTAAAAACCCATATGATTCTATGTGGAAACAAACAAGAAGGGTTTTTCACCAACTCTTATGTCTCATGATACCGCTCTATTAATCGAAAGTCAATCAATAACTAGGTCCCACCTATAAATGCATGTCCAAATCATTATTAAAACATAGATTCAAGTCATGAACTATTTTACTTATCATAATATTCATATTTAGTACAAGATATAAATTTATAAATATTTTCCCAATTAAAATATCAACAAAAGAAAACAGCATATGTAAAAATGGTACATGGATATGGGAATAATAAAATACATGATAAATGAATTATGTATATCTAATTAAATCCTTAATGAATGATGATAAAAAATGAAATTGAATTACATATAGACCACACAAAATGAATAATTGATGAATATGAACTAACCAAATATAATATAATAATAGAGTCATGAAATAATGGATATTAATAATACATGGACATTTATAATGGGATATAGAAATAGATCATTATAATTTATGTCCATATAGAGTAAAAACATGTAAAAGTGTTTTTAAGAACATTATAAAAAAATAATTATAGTGTGGTTTAATGAAAATATTAATTATCATTTAAATAGAAAAATGATATAATATTTTGTATAAATAAATTGAAGAAGAAGTATTTTCATGATAAAATTATTTATTTTAGGAGTATAATAGGGGATTATAATATATTTTGGAGTGCACCTGAAAATGGGTGAGAATGGATGTTCCCTTTTATCATGATTTATTAACAAGAACGATTGAGAGTAGAAACATTTTAAAAAATCTATATCCATGAAAAATATGGATATACTGATATGGGTAAATTATTTTGGAACATATATATGAAATTTAGAATAATTACATAAAAATATATTATGGTTATATTGTGTTATTTAGAGATAATGTGTATCCTGAATGAAAAATTGAGGTTTGGAAAGAATCCCTTACCACTTGTTAATCAAATTGAAATATACCACATATACTTAATAATTATAAAATGAAATATTAAATACCATGATGATAAAGGTATTAATGGTAGGATATAGTAAAAGGTACAATATGTGCACCAAAGTCATGAAATAGTGTTGAATAAGGCACATCTCATGGGAATAGTAGTGATATTAGAAACCCCTTACCTTATGTCTGAAACATTCTTGCACTTGAAATTAATGACCAAGATAATGAAATTAGATCCATTAATAGTTAAATTAATAACATATTAAACATTTATTACAGTAAATATAATTTTATTAAGCTAATTTATGACCTTTAATGGGTTATAAGATTAAATTCCATTATTCGAGAGTGTTCGTTTACTTAATTGTCATGATTGGTTAACTTGTATACATGTATAAAAGATCATTTAAAATAAACATAGTTACCCATAATTGAAATTATATTTAATTAATGGAATTTATACAATATTAATTGGTAGTATATATAAATTTTCTCATATGTGAGGATGAATCAATATATAAAATGTTAAGATAATGATTTCAATAATTTTGGAATTTTTTGATCATTAGACACATGATTTGTTTTATTATATAATATTACGTACATATAGATGTTAAAAATCACTAATTTAGATGTAATATACAATTATAATTATTTTTCAATGATTTTTATGCTTTTATGACCATCCTTGTAGATGTTATTGTAAAATGAAAATGCATCATCCATGATGGTAATAAATTAGCACATCACAGATGGTGTTTTCATTTTAAGAATAAAATATATATGAGAAGGGGGTTGATGATGAATATCAAATTAACATAAAAAATTAAATTATATAAATATAATATATTGGAGTAAAAATTAATCTTGGATTATTTTAGGTGAGTATATGATAAGAAAGGAAATGAAATTGAATGAAATTGAAAGAGATGGAATACTGGTTTTCCTCTTATATTCTTCAACTTGAGAACCACCATAAGGAGATTGGGATTGGTCCTTTGGTGATAACAATGGATCATGGATTTGGGGGAGAGACATAAGTGTATGATTAGGTTGAAACTGGTAAATATTCAAGGCTTTGGATGTGTGAGGAGAAGACATAGTGAGGGGTGGTATTCATGGAGGAGGATGGGTTATTATTATAATTTTATTCATTAGTTTTTTATTCTAGATAATTATTTTTGAATATATTTGATTCATATGAATAAATATAGTAACCAGAGAAAGATATATCCATATTATTTTCAATAAAATCATAAATTACTCAATAATGACATAATAATTCATTTATTTAATTATAATGTAAAATACAATTAATTACCATATTTAACTATTCACAAAAATTGAAATGTTTTATAAATGTCCCAAAACATAACCAAAAACCTGTTTCAACATTTAGAATTTAAAAATTATTTCCATTTTATGAAAATAATTTTCTAAATATCTGAAATTTAATTTTTAATTAAAATCCTCATTTTCATGGAAAATATGAATTTCTAAATTATAATTGATTTTATAACACTTTGAAAAATTAATGAGGGTCTCATAAAATTATATCATAGTCAGACGTAAATAAATTAATAATTTTTTAATAAATTATTTCAAATTAAATCATTTTTAAAATCATTATATTAATTTAAAAAATAAAAAAACATTTATGTTTAAAAAAATATATAAACAGTTAATTAACAATTTATAAAACCATTATTAACATATAACATGATATAAATATATCATATTACTATTTATTATATTATTAAATTTTATTCATAATTTCATAGGTGAGGATACTATTGTATTGGATGAATTTTTATTTCTAAGGTTCACATTACATGTTCAAAGGTCTGGTAAATATTTTATTGGTATATGTTTGCTATTTTTTTAGAAAAATAAACTTATTTCAGTCATTCATAATTTATAAAGATTTCTTTCTGTCTTCTATGTGATTTTATTTTATTTATACTATATGAATGAATTTTGTGTACAATGTAAACTATCAAATGATATGAATTTATTAAAGAGAATATATACCGTAAACTCTTGGGGCCTTACATTCTACCCTTCTTCAATAAATTTATTCCTCACAATTGGAAATTGTACTTATAATATCAAAGGTTTATATTTTCAATTTCCTTTTAAGGAAACCGACATCGGAAAAAGTGTTCACATATCCCCTTAATAAGAAGGAAATTGAAAGCAAAAGGTCTCTAAAAAACTAGGATTTAGGGTAAGAAATCATAAGTAGAATGTGATTACATGGGGATGGAAGAGCAATATAAATGTCCAGTTCTAATGGAGTGTGAAATAGAAAATGTTCAATATAAATTTAACCATAAAAATCATAATCATTTTTATTCTTTTAAATAACATTGACTTCTCTTATTTCTAAATGTAAATGGATAATATTTTTATTCTATCATATTTCTCTTAGAGTAGATGGATTTTTAAATATTTCGTTAAAACCTAGGAAAATCAACATACGGGAATTCATTGACTTTATAATAATAATATAATCCTTCGATTGTGATTTAATCAATTATGAAATTTTCTGTCACACCGATAAATAAATGTTCAAGATTATTTTTTTCTTTTTTGAAGAAATTTTAATGAATCATATGGTCCTTAAGTCATTACTTAAACCTTTAAATGCTTACCAAAACCAAGAAGGATAGAATCTATTATCGGTGGAAAATAATTTCTAAATATTTACCAGATCTATAATAAAATTACATAATTTTATGACTTTTATAAAACATGTGTGTCCATATTCAAGGAACAAAAATTTATAACGAAGTTTAATCAATTTTCAAAATAAACTTAACATAAGATTCACTAAATAATGTATCTCGTATTGTCACATACCTAATAAATTAATACCTTATTATCCTCTAATCCTTTATTTAAAACTCAACCTTCCATGAGTATAATATCTAGTTGTTTAATAATTTACTTAAATCCAAACAACTACAAATTATAGAATTACATAAACCATTATATAACTAAACACATTTAGTGTCACCAACATTATCCCTTAAAAAAATATGTATTATTATCACAACCTCAGTCAAATATTTATTGTTATCCTTAACAAGGAACACATATTCAAAAAGATCAACCTATAATAGAATAAATTATCATGATCTCGAGTATTATTAATCACATGCTTCCAATTCATTAAATAATTAGTACTTCAGTACAATCCATATATATCTCATAAATTTTATAAAAGAATATTAATTGATATAATAATCCAATAACATAAATAATATATCCAATCTAGGGAATATTAATAATTTATATTCATCTATCGTAGTATCATAGTCATCACCATGATCCCTATGCTTCTTCTGAGATATATTTCTTGATGATTGGAAAATTTATTTGTGTAGTTCCTTATATCATTACATTGGAATAATTTAATATTCAAATTTTCATTAAATTTCATTTATATATGAAAACTATGCCTTTTATCTCCACACTTGTAGAAAACTCTTTTTCCCCTTCTTCATATACTAAGTGGTTTCATTTCAGAATTATAATATATGGGAATACACTTAATTACCTTATTCCCATTACCTATATTTTTTCCAAACATCCTCTTCTTCTATTGCATCCATTTTAATACATAAGTCTTGGATAATTATATCATTATTATTTAAATCATGAAATTATTCCCTTATATGATTAGATTATTGGTTAGACTAGTTCCCTTCGAAATATTATCTTAATAACATTAAATACCTTTTCATTATTTCTGTTTAGATCATGTTCAATGGTGAGGTTCACAATTCTTATACTAGGATTAGTTTTTAAACAATGTTAAACACTAAATTATGTTATTAATCATTATATATACTTTGGACATTGAAAAAAATTAACATAAATATAAAATGTATGCATAGATAATCAACTAAACATGGTTTCTTTGGGGACATATTTAGTTTTGAATCCTTCATAATGGTTTGTAAATAAAGTATGAATTATCCTAAGAATACCGACTATGAGTGTCGAAATAGGTGCGTAGTATGAACCTTTGTTATGTGCGAGCTTACACCATGTTAGGGACAACCCACCATTTCAGAGTTATTACCTCAATGTACATCTGTATTAAAACCTCATCCACCTTTAGTATCAAGAAAATGATGAATTTCTAGGAGGACCCAAATAATCTATAACTTACCATAATTATCGTATCTTATTCTATTCATACCCTAAAATTATGTAACAAGGTTACGTTCCCTTATCAATGTTTACTATAAGTCCCCAGCCTTAAACCTTACTTAATATTGAGTTATTACAAGATTACACATTGAGGATCTTTTCGGGTATAGAGTTTTAGAGAATTAGATCATAAAACTTGCATTAAATTCCACATATAAACAAAGTGGTTACATAAAGATAGTATTCTTCATTCCCATAAATGGAAACATATTTAAAATAAAACATGGATTCTTTCTTGACACTTCCTTGACACTATCATCATATCATGTACCTTTCCCTTGACCTATGGAAAACATTTCAAAAAACATGGGATGAGCATAAAAATCTCTGTAAGGGATATAAAAATATGGAATGGAAACATGGGTACATATATATATAAGAATGAGATCATACATTACCCATAAACATAAGAACTTTAACAAACATCATCAAATCATGAATAAATCATAGAAATCATAAGACATAAAGGTAACTTGAGGCATTCATAACATTCCTACGTAGGGAGTAACCCTCTTGGTGACGTTTGGAATACCCATCACAGTATATTCCCTAAATATCTTTGGTGAAACCTTAACATTTCACTCCTTCACGTTACCCAATGCATTGGAGTGCTATATTGGCCTCAGCCTCCCTTAGTTTATCACGGAACCACCCATCTTAATAATAACGCCCAAGAACCTCAACATAATCGTATCAAATAAAACATGAATAAAGTAAACAAAACATTTCCACCTTTCAATCAGAAGATATCAATACAACACATTGATATAAAAACATTATGAAAACCATTTTAAATACCAAAATAAAAGAAAAGTAAAACAAGGAATTTTTTTTAAAGGTATGGCTTGTAGAGGAAGCTGAAACTCAAATAATGGTCACAGCGGCAGAGAAGTCGTTGTCGCCACATATGTACGACAAAAACATTCCATTTTGTCGTTTAGTAAACGCTTCATATAAAAAAGATTCCTTTTGAATCAACTTAAAAGTCAAAGGGGTTTATACACAATATAAAATAAAGTTGTGTATAAAACAAAATATGCCTCAATGAAAGGAGATTGAGACGAAGTCCCATACCTCGGGTCTGTCTTCACTCGATCATCCTTTAATGTCCTGAATAATAACCTTGAGTTAACTTATACTTTATTAAGAACCTTTTTCATGTTCATTATTCCTTTATATCACTTATTTCCATGTCATGAACACTATGTAATTATTTAAGTTAATAACGGTCGTTTTAACGATCATTGGTACATGAGTCAAAATAAACCCTTTATAATTACAAGTTGATCATATATCCATTATATCCAGAATTATAATAATGATGTATATATCATATATATCATATATATCCAGTATATACGTGCATTTATAATATTACATAATCATTTAGATGTATGAAATGAAATGCACCGTTCATGGAGACGGTAAGTCATACGTACGCATGAACGCTACATTCATTTCTATTTCATATTTTTTTATGGAATGGAATCATAATTATATAAAGATATATTATAATTACAGTATAATATCATACATAATACCATTAATTAAATCCTTTATACGTCCCACATATTGCATTAACGAAATCAAATCACTTTGAGGGGGCGGTAGTCCGCACTTCCTTAAATGATTATATTGTGTTTACCCATAATGGAAACCATAAAGGTATGACCAAAATGAAAAATACAGAAGCTTAAGGAAATCATAAACATATTATATATCATTTATAAATATAGTGACATTTTAATGTCCACCTGTGAAGGTGTTAATGGAATGTTGAACAATCATCGTTTCGGGAGGCATAAATTCACCATCCACGGAAACAGTATGTTCTTTAACAATTAGATGTATGTATGTGTAATTTTATCTTGAATCCTTATTATAAAAACATCCTCGTATATTTAAGATACTATATTTGTTACAAAAGAAATAAATAAAAATATTTTAGGGGGTTGAATAAGGAAAATAAAACAAAAGGACTCAAGTGAAGACATTGCCTTAAAATCGTGTAACTCCCTTTGGATTGAGCTCAAAGGATTCGTTGGGAAGACTTATTCCCAATGTGAGGCTTCATGGAGTAAGAGAGGGATGTATGGAGACATAATGGGAAGGGTTTGGCCGAGCCAGAGTCTTTGAATGTGTGGGTAAGGAGGTATAGTTGGGGGCCTTTTATAAGAGGGGAGGAGGGACACTCTTGGAATGTAAAGAAATATTACTTTATTTGAAAATGAGTTTCGGATTTAAAAGTTCCCACATTGATATAATTATAGGATATGGTTATAAGGGTTCTAAATATACCCACCCAATAGGTTTTGTACATGTGTAGGTCATAGATTTTACATTATCTACTCATTTTATTTAAATCCTTTATTAATGAGGTATTCACTGCATCATCATGATGTCATAAATAATTTAATTTATTTAAGGTCTAAAAATTAAAGAAAAAATACTATGATGTAGGAAATATTTTTATCTTTCCAATTAATATTTATCGTCAAAAATCTGACTTGTATAACCCAATGTAAAAATTGTTTTCGTAAAACATATTATGTTTGTGTCATTTTTAGTTTTTCATTAAATAAAAAGTTATTTATGTCATTTCCCAACCAAAGTGGCTCCATGGGGTCCCCAAGTTGACCCGTGGATTTTCTTGGTCTTCCATGACACATCCAATGAGGGTAGGACATGTGTCAGGCTCATCTCATACTATTAAAACATTATTTTTACCTTAAACTACACTAATTACCACTAATCGCGATTAAAAACATAAAAGTTACTATTCTGCAAAAAAAAAATTTAATCTCATTGAACAAAATTTTGATTCTTAATGAAAACCATGTATGTCGGATTTTTGAAAATCAAATCACAGAGGTGGTAAAATTTCATTTATACGGAAAATCAGTTTCTTTAACTACCACTTAGTGGTTTCACTATTCATAAAAAATTGAAGTTTTTCAGAAAGATACCAAAACATAACCCCAAGCTATATTTGATATTCTGAATTCAAAAATGATGTCTATTTTAAAAAATTCAAATCATATAAGTTACAATAATTAATTTAATAATTAATTCCTGTTGTCATGACAAATAGTGGGGTTTTTTGAAACAATATCTATGAAAAGTATGGCATTAGTTTATGACCAATTCCAAAGTGAAATTAATCCTAATGACCACCATTGGATTAACTGGTAAAATTATATTCAGATTAAAATTTAAGACGAATTAAAAATATAATATAACCATACAATTAAATTAAATGAAAAAGCAGTTTTGATGTAAAATGCCTTATTTTTCACTATTCATTAAAAAATGAACATTGTCAGAAAAATACCAAAAATTTATCCAATGTAAAATTCAATGTCCCAATCATAATTAATATGTTTATTTTGACAAATATATATTATAAAATTGTCAAAAGATTGATTTAAAAAGGGTTTTCCATCAAAAGGTAGTAAAAAATCTTTTAATAATATTAATGTATTCCATGCTTAAGATTGGATTTATTTTCATTTTAAGACTCTAAAACACTATCTAATTCATTAATAGACATAGATAAAAATATCTATTAGTCATTACTTACTTGGGATGTTACATCCTTCCCCCCTTTAGAAAATTGCGTCCCCACAATTTATTTACTTATCAAATAAGTGGGGGTATTTATCCCTCATTGCATTTTCAGATTCCCATGTTGCCTATTCAATCATGTGGTTTTTCCACAAAACCTTTACCTAATGAATCACCATATTCTGTAAAACTTGCTCCTTATGGCCAAGAATCTGGACCGGTTGTTCCTCATATGATAGATTCTCTTTCAGCTGAACTACCTCTGGACTCAAAACATGAGATGGATCTGGCATTTACATTCTCAACATTGAAACATGAAAAACATTGTGTACCTGAGATAAACTCGGAGGTAATGCCACTCGGTAAGCAACTGATCCAACTCTCTCAAGAATTTTATATGGTCCAATGAACCTTGGACTCAGTTTTCCTTTCTTACCAAATCGCATCACACTTTTCCATGGTGATACTTTGAGAAAAAAATGATCACCTTCCTCAAAAGAGAGATCCTTCCTCTTGTTGTCCACATAACTCTTCTACCTACTCTGAGCTGTTCTCATGTGTTTCTGAATCAGCTGAACATTTTATGCCATCTCTTCTACCAATTATGGTCCCATCAACTTCCTTTCACCCACTTCATCCCAGAAAGCTGGAGTTCGACACCGCTTCCAATATAACACCTCAAATGGTGCCATCTGTATACTGGAATGATAACTGTTATTATATTAAAATTCACAAAAGAAAGATGTTGGTCCCAACTTCCCTGATAATCTATCGACCAAGCTCGTAGAATATCCTCCAAGGTCTGAATTGTTTGTTCTGACTTCCCAACTGATTGAGAATGAAAAGCTTTACTAAAATTTAATTTAGTACCCAATGACTTCAAAAGGCCTTTCCAAAAGTTAGAAGTAAACCTGGGATCACGGTCAGATGCAATGGAGAGTGGAACTCCATGTAACCCGACAATCTCTTTAAGATACAAACGGGAAATTTGATTTATGGAAAAAGTATATCGTATAGCAAGGAAATGAGCATATTTATTCAAGCGATCAACAATAACCCAGATTGCATTATTACCTCGAGATGTCTTCGGTAATCCCACAACAAAGTCCATGGATATATTCTCCCATTTCCACTCTGGCACTGGTAAAGGCTGAAGCATCCCTTTCGGTAACTTCCGCTTTTCTTTAACCTATTGACATGTCAAGCACTTCACAGTAAAATCAGCAATATCTCTTTTCATTCCATCCCACCAGTAATACTCCTGAAGATCACTATACATCTTAATACTGCCTGGATGAACTGAAAACGGAGAAATATGAGCTTCACATAACAACTCTCTCTTAAACTGTGAATCACAAGGAACACACAATATCTTCCCAAATCTCAAAACGCAATCATTATCAAGGTTTAATTCATGCAACATACCTTTCTGAACCAGCTCTACCTTTTTTTACAACTCACTATCTTGCCTATGTGCTTGCTTAATTCTGTCTGATAGGGATGATCTCACTAATACCTGAAGAAAAACAGAAGAACATCCTTCACCAACAACTTCTATGCCAAAGTTCATCAAATCCTTAACCAAAGGATCACGTTCCAAACGCAACTTTGCTAATGAAGCATTACTTTTTCGACTCAAAGCATCAGCCACATTATTTGCTTTTCACGAATGGTAATGAATTATACAATCATAATCCTTGATTAATTCCAACCATCTCCTCTGTCGCATGTTTAACTCTTTATGAGTGAATATATACTTTAAACTTTTTTGATCAGTATATATTTCACACTTTACTCCATAAAAATGATGCCTCCAAATTTTTAAAGCAAAAACAATAGCATCTAATTCCAAATCGTGTGTAGGGTAATTTACCTCATGTGTTTTAAACTGACGTGAATCATAAGCAATTACCTGATCATTCTGTATTAGGACACAACCATGTCCTTTCAATGAAGAATCATTGTATATAACAAACGCACCATTCCGGGAAGGTAGTGCCAAAACTGGAGCATTCACCAATCATCTATTTCAATTCCGGAAAACAATCATCACATTATTTTGTCTAGATAAACTTAACACCCTTTCGAGTTAGATTAGTCATTGGACTAGATAACCGTGACAAATTTCAAACAAACCTTCAGTAATAGCCTGCTAAACCAAGGAAACTATGAATCTCTATTAAATTTGTGGGTCTTAGCCATTCTTCAACATCCTTTATTTTTTCAGGATCAATGGTTATCCCATCATTAGAAACAATGTGACCAAGGAAAGAAATTTGTTGCAACAAAAACTCACACTTGCTGAATTTTCCATATAGTTTCTTTTCTTTTATGTTTTGCAAGATAACCCTTAAATGTCTTTCATGCTCCTCTTTACTTTTAGAAAAAAAAAATATCATCAATGTAAACCACCACAAACATATCCAAGAACTCATGGAAAATTCTATTTACTAAGTACATGAATACAGCAGGAGCATTGGTTAGCCCAAGAGGCATTACTACAAATTCATAATGGCCATATCTTGTACAGAACGTGGTCTTCAGAACATCTTCTTCCTTTACCTTCAGCTGATGGTACCCCGAACTCAAGTCAATATTTGAAAAATATTGAGCTCCTTGGAGCTGATCAAACAAATCATCGATATGAGACAAAGGATATTTGTTCTTAACAGTGATTTTATTCAAGGATCTATAATCAATGTAAAGTATCATTGAACTATATTTCTTTTTAAAAAATAAAACAGGAGCACCCCATGGTGATGTGCTAGGTCAAATGAAACATTTCTCTAATAAATCTTGAAATTTCTCCTTCAACTATAAAAGTTCAATTTGAGACATTCGATAAGGGGGTTTTGAAATTGCCTTAGCATCAGGAACTAAGTCTACAATAAACTCAACTTCTCGATCTGGTATTATTCCAGGAAACTCATCATAAAAAACATCTAGATACTCATTTACCACTGGCACATCATTAATCTGAATAGTTCCTTTATTTTCAACGATGTGTGCAAGGTAACATTTATGACAACCCTGCTTTTATTACAACTTAAACATGCTTTATTACATAAAACTTCACTTGATACAACAAAGAAGATCGAGAGGTTTAGTGTCTTTGGGGCTTAGGATCATTACATAAAAACTTTAAACTTGAAATACAACATCCTTATTGAAAACTTTCTTTACATGACCACTACATTCCTTCGTACTTAGCATTGCATGGGATAACCTGAGGACGTGCATAAGAAAAGGGTGAGCTATAAAGCCCAGTAAGGGAGTACATAATGAATAACATGAGGAGTACAATACATGTTAGGCAATAGGCATATCAATAGAGCATAAGAGAGACATGAACATAAAGGCATGATAAAGCATGATAATCATAACATGGAAATGTGGCAACAACACTTAACATTGAATTAGCATGAGCCAAGGCTCATTGCACATGGAGCATGATTAAACCCTCATTGCACTTGAAGCACGAGAAAACCCTCGTGGCAATTGAATTAGCATGAGTAAACACTCATTGCACATGACGTATCATGATACTATACTTTACCCAATGCATTGGGGCGCTATCAGGGCGCACCCTTCTAAAACATTTCATTTCATGCATAAGTGTGCCACATGGATCATAAAACATGGATTCATAAAACATAATCATTTATTCCACGATAAAGGAATGTGGAATTCATACATGAAACTTTACAATCAATAAGTAAATGTGCATAAAGGAGAATACCCTTGATGGAGAAATGGGCATGGTATTCACTACACAATGATATTGGCTTAGAAAATCGGTGTGATTTCGGCAGCGTAACGGCGTGACATAAGAATTCATAAAAAGGCCAATGAGAGAGAAAGGGGTTCCTCATCATATTTACATGTAATGGACAGTAAGAAGGTCATATAGATACATGTACCAACAATTGAAAATGAATTTAGATTCATGATACAAAAGTATTGCTTGAATATAAAAGAGGAAAAAAAAGGTTCCTTTCGGAATTTCGGCATAGTAACGGGTGTACATGGGAGGCATTTAATGAGAGAGAAAGAGGTCTCCCATCATTCAAAAAATAATAGGGCAGTTTGGGAGAGGTGCGAAACCATACCCCAACATTCATAAATGAAATTAAAAGCGCAATACAACTTAAAGAAAATTGACAAAAATGAGAAAGGAAGAAAAACCCTTACTTGGAAGTGTGCTTCCAAAGGCTAGAGAGAGGCTTGTGAGAGGCTTCTTGGGAGCTTGGGGCACCATGAGAGGATTCTAGAGAGAGTAGGGCAGAGGTTGGACGAACTTCAAGGGCTTTGAGTGAGGAGGAAGTGGGATCTTGGGTGGGTTTATATAGGAAAGGTGAGAGAATTCTTTATTATTTAGGTTTGGGACCCCTTATATTAAAATAATCCAAACCACAAACCATCTCATGGTATTTGACCATGGTTTCTGAAAAAGGAAAGAGGAAAAAAATATTTTACAAGGCCATGGTCCGAACTTATTAAAAAATTAGGGTTGCTTATGTGGAGGTCAGTCACACTCCCATGGAAATTAATTTAAAAAGGCGAAGTGTTGAATAAGTATTGAGGGCTCCATTAATGCTTTGAAAAGTGAGTCAAACAAACCCAAAACCTCATTATTTTAATGATAAAACACATATTGGCCGAACATAAGGATTATGGTATTTTATTACATCACCATTGGGTCATTATGATGTCATAAAACACATTATATATTTAAATGGTATTTAATTTTTACCCAAAAATTTGACTGTCTCAGAAAACAATGAAAAATTCACCGTTGGATAATTTCGACGTCCTGATTCCAAAAATAATATTTATTTTATCTAAATAATTTTCTAAATATGTGAATTTTTATTTTTAAAATAAAAACCGACATTAATAAAAAATTCACGGGTTTTGACAGAAATGGCTTTCAAACCTTAATAAAAATTTTAATTGCATTCATAAAATTATAAGATAATTTATATTTAATAAAAATTAATTTAATATTAATAATAATATTTTATTAAAAGATTATTTAATTCAAAAATCATTTAATTTAATAAAATATAATTCTTAATTAAATAATAACTAAAAACATCATTTGTACTTTAAAAACTAATTACAATGCATAAAAATGACTAGAAATTATATTCATTATTATATACAAAAAATAATGTACATGAACATGGTGCTACTTATTTGTTACATAACCTCTTAAAATAGCCGCATAAGACCTAAGGGTAAGGTGTGTGACGGTGACAGACTCTTGGGGTTGCTCGGATAACATTTCTCGAGTGGTAATCTCTATCAACTTCCATTTTTCCCGTAGACGATCACGTTCGAGCTTGACTTGATGAAGCTCAGCTTGGGCTTGGTCAAGGGAAAAGCCCAAAGACGCCACCTCCTTTCCGAGCTCCGACAAATGGGCTTCGTATGGGGCAATTCTACTAGATGAGGCCATCGCTTCCTTTGTCTGAGTAGAAAATTGGTTCGTTAAAGCCTTATATTTAAACTACCCAGATGATCAATGTTCAACGGCTATAAAAGTAACGGTCACAAATCTTAACATTAAACTAAAGAAGTTAACATCATATAAAATCATAAAGAAACATTTAACTGGATCAAGAGGGATTTTCCATTAATGAAATTTTGGGTCGTTATAAGATTCCCCCCTTAAGAAATTTCGCCCTCGAAATTTTCCTTTTCCCACACTAAAACAAATGTGGGTAACTTAGCTTCATCATATCCTCCGACTCCCAAGTTGCTTCTTCAAACTTGTGGTTTCTCCACAACACCTTGACGAGGGGCATTGTCTTATTTCGTAGAACTTTTTCTCTACGATCCAAGATCTTCACTGGTTGCTCCTCATAAGAAAGATCGTCTTCTAATTGTACCACCTCAGAAGAGAGTACATGTGAAGGGTCTGGTATGTACTTCCTTAAGAGGGATACATGGAAGACATCATGCACCTTGGCCATAGTATTTGGAAGTGCTAGTCGATAGGCCACAGCCCCAACACGATCAAGAATCTCTAAGGGGCTGATGTACCTTGGACTTAACTTCCCTTTCTTTCCAAACCTCATGACCTTCTTCCACGGAGATATGTGTAAAAACACCATGTCTCCGACTTTAAACTCAAGGTCTCGTCGACGATTATCTGCATAACTCTTCTGTCGAATTTGGGCTGCCTTGATATGCTGCTGAATGGTTTTCACCTTCTCCACCATTTCTTCGACCATTTCTGGTCCAAGTAGCTTACGTTCACCGACCTCATCCCAACATGTCGGTGTTCTGCACATTTTCCCATATAGGGCTTCATATGGTGCCATTTGGATGCTCGAGTGGAAACTATTATTATAAGAGAACTCAACTAGAGGAAGATGTTGATCCCATCCTCCTTTAAAGTCCATTGAGCACGCTCTCAACATATCCTCAAGTGTTTGGATAGTGCGCTCGGATTGGCCATCAGTTTGAGGATGATAGGCCGTACTGAAGTTCAGTTCAGCATTCAGAGCATGTTGATGACTCTTCCAAAACTTAGAGGTAAATCTTGGATCTCGGTCCGACATAATAGATAGTGGTACTCAATGAAACCGTACCACTTCCCAGATATATATCCGTGCCAGTTGATCCAAAGAGAAATCCTCTCGAATAGCAATGAAGTGTGCAGTCTTTGTAAGACGATCCACAATAACCCAGATTGCATTGTTGCTTTTGGATGTCCTTGGAAGTCCAGTGACGAAGTCCATGGTAATGTTCTCCCATTTCCATTCTGGTATGGCAAATGGTTGCATCATCCCCTTAGACTTCTGCCTCTCTGCCTTCACTTGCTGACACACCAGGCACATTGATGTATATTCGGCGATCTCCTTCTTCATATTATCCAACCAAAAGTTTCCTCGGAGATCTCGATACATCTTTGTGCTCCCTGGGTGAATAGAGAAATTTGAACTATGTGCATCATCCAAAAGTTCCTTCTTCAGCTCCGAACATGATGGAACACATAGTCTTTTCCCAAACCGCACAATTCCTTCTTCATTAACATTAAACTCTGAGGATTTTCCCTTTTTGATAACTTCCACTTTTTCTTGGATTCTCGCATCATCCTTTTGAGCATCCTTTACCCTTTCCAAAAGAGATGGTTGAGCAATCATTTGTGAAAGGATTGATGATGTTCCCTTTTTTATGATTCCCACATCCATCTTCATCAAGTCTAAGAAGATTGGATCCTTATCAATTCTCATCATTGATAGAATTGCTGGATCCTTTCTACTTAGGGCATCCGCCACCTTGTTCTCCTTCCCAGGGTGGTAATGTATTGAACAGTCATAATCCATGATGAGCTCTATCTATCTTCTCTGGCGCATATTAAGCTCTTTCTGTGTGAATAAATATTTAAGACTCTTGTGGTCAGTATATATCTCACATTTCTCTCCATAGAGATAATGCTGCCATATTTTCAAGGCAAAGATCACCGCCGCCAACTCCAGATCATGCGTTGGATAGTTTCGCTCATGGATTTTCAACTGCCTTGAGGCATAGGATATCACTTTATCATTCTGCATCAGCACACATCCTAAGCCCTTCTTCGAAGCATCACTGAATACCACAAAAAGCTCCCCACTTGTGGGTAAAGTGAGCACAGGTGCAGTGATAAGCCTCCTTTTCAACTCCTTGAAGCTTTATTCGCATTCATCATTCCAAGAAAACTTTACTCCCTTTCGAGTTAGCTTGGTAAGAGGGTTGGACAATCGTGAGAAGTTTCTCACAAATCGTCGATAATATCCAGCTAACCCCAAGAAGCTACGGATATCAGTTACCGATGTTGGCCTCGGCCATCCCTCAATTGCATCTGTTTTGGAGGGGTCCCCAGATATCCCATTTCTTGTGATGATATGGCCCAAGAATGAGACCTCCTTCAACCAGAACTCACACTTGCTGTACTTGGCATAGAGCTTCTCCTTGCGCAAAGTCTCTAGTACAGTTCATAAATGCTCCTCATGGTCCTCCTTGGTTTTGGAGTATATTAGAATATCATCTATAAAGACTACCACAAATTTATCTAGGTAATCTCTAAAGACTCTATTCATCAAGTACATGAATATTGCTGGAGCATTGGTGAGTCCAAAAGGCATTACTATGAATTCATAGTGCCCGTACCTTGTACGAAAAGCAGTCTTGGGGATATCTTCCTTCTTCACCCTTACTTGATAATATCCCGACCGCAAGTCGACCTTGGAGAAGTATTGTGCTTCACGAAGCTGATCAAACAAGTCATCGATTCTTGGGAGAGGATACTTGTTCTTTATCGTGATTTTGTTAAGTTCACGATAATCGATGCAAAGCTGCATTGACCCATCCTTCTTCTTGACGAAGAGGACTGGTGCACCCCATGGTGATGCACTTGGGCGTATAAACCCTTTATCCAGATTCTCCTGTAGTTGTTTCTTCAGTTCGTCAAGCTCAACCACAGCCATCCTATATGGAGTCTTGGATATTGGTAGCGCCCCAGGTATAAGTTCAATTGAGAACTCAACATCTCTTATTGGAGGAAGACCAGGAAGTTCCTCGGGAAATACTTCAGCGAATTCCCTCACAATAGGCATTTCTTCAAGGGTGGTTTCTTCCTTGGACTCAATCATCTGAGCCAGATATGCGTGCTCATAAGGCAGTAATATCCATGCTTGAGATGATGGAGCTAAAGGAGATTCATCTTCCTCCTGACACTTGTAAAGAATCGGGGGTCGATTCTCCATATGGAGTGTGATTTCCCTCTCCCGACAATTTATGTTGGCTCTATATAAGGAAAGCCAATCCATGCCAAGAATTGCATCAAATTCCACCAAAGGGAGTATGATGAGGTTCGCCGGGAAATTCAATCCACAGATTATAACAGGGGAGGACTTATACTCATGGAATGCAATGATTGCCCCATTTGCCGTACTCACCGACATCTTTACTTCCATGATTTGTGGTGGTGCAGGGATTGTTCTACTAAACTTTTGAGATATAAAAGAATGCGTAGAACCTGAATCAAAAAGTACGTTCGCTATTCTTGAATGAATAACTAGCGTACCTATCACCACTTCGTTGTCGGGGTTCACTTCGGCAGAAGTGATGGGAAAATCTCTTCCTTGCTGTCTTGGAGGTTGTTGATTGCCTCCGATAACCCTTGGATTAGGGGACTGATTCGCAAAATGACCCGGTTCATTGCATTTGAAGCATTGAACAACGCGTTGAGGTTCTAACGGAGTGTTCCTCCCCTCCGTCGCAGCCGCGGGTCCTTCTTGCTGACAGTTAACAGCTAGGTGCCCTTCTCTTCCACACTTGAAGCATTTTCTTGTCCCCCTAAGGCAATTTCCAGGGTGCTTCTTTCCACACTTTTGGCAAGTAGGGTGCTAGAATTTCTTAGCGCCGTTGGATTTATCCATCAGACCACCAGCATTGAAGTCCACCTTCCTCTTATTGTCCCCATGATACCCATGTGATTCTACGATCTCCATTTCAACCTTGAGGGCACATCGGACAATTTCCTCATAGCTGTTGAAGTCACGGATCCCTAATGATTTCCGCAAGCTAGGCTTCAGCCCACCAAAGAAGCGGTCAACCTTGCATTCGGGGGTTACAACAAAGCCGGAAGCGTATCGTGAAACCCTTGTGAAGTTTGCCTCGTACGCTCCCACAGATTCCTCATCTTTCTGCTTGAGGGAAAGGAAGTCCCTTTCCATCTTAAGACGAAGGATGCGTGGAAAATATTTATAGAAAAACATCTTCCGGAATACCTTCCATTCCAAAGCCTTGATCTCCTCCTCAGGCTTCGTATTTTTGATCAACGTCCACCATTGATCAGCTTCACCCTCCATACGATAAGCCGCCAGGAGAACCTTCTCTTTTTTAGAGCATTGGAGGATGGAGAATATCTTTTCAATGGAGTAGATCCATTGTTCAGCAATCGTGGGATCGGATGATCCACTAAAAGTAGGAGGCCTTTGTCTCATGAAGCTTTCAATAGTGACTTGTTCTTTCTTAGGGGGTGTTGAACGTTCCTCTTGACCAGTGTTTCTATTCAAAACTTGAGTTAGCTGAGAGAGAAGCGTGACAAAGCTCGTGATTCCCGCTCCCATTGGATTGGGCATCTCATAAGTACAATCATCACACTGATCTTCACAACGGTTGTTAGCCCGAGTTCTCCTATTACCGGCCATTGGCTAGAATAAAAGGAAAGTTAGGGGTAACACATAAAGGGTAATCCAAAGACAAAAGTCGATGACTTATAAATAAACTTTAATCTCTTTAACTCATGAGTATATAGGATTCAATCCAGGCTTTTCATGATCTTCCTTCTAACATATATCCTTAGGGGCATTTTTCCCTTAATAAGGGTTCTTACTAAGATTGTGAATTTATCAAAACATATCCCCCGGGAGTGTCGTAACCAAGATTGCAGCAAGGCCCGTTGTCGTGCACCAGTTCCCGTTCGAGTCTAGCTCAAAGCGGTGTTTTCGGGTTTTACCCCTAGGATACATCTGTGCCAGAGCCGCCTCTACCTACTCGTATCCAGGCAGGGATGTATTTGTTTGATAAACCACTTACTTAGTATTTACCAAAACTTAGGGATGTTTTTATTATGATTAGTCTTGTATCTAAGGCTTTTCTAGGGTTTCCTAATCCCAAAAATAACTAAACCTATCCTCTGATACCATCTATGACAACCCTGCTTTTATTACAACTTAATCATGCTTTATTACATAAAGCTTCACTTGATACAACAAAGAAGATCGAGAGGTTTAGTGTCTTTGGGTATTAGGATCATTACATAAAAACTTTAAACTTGAAATACAACATCCTTATTGAAAACTTCTTTTACATGACCACTACATTCCTTCGTACTTAGCATTGCATGGGATAACCTGAGGACATGCATAAGAAAAGGGTGAGCTATAAAGCCCAGTAAGGGAGTACATAATGAATAACATGAGGAGTACAATACATGTTAGGCAATAGGTATATCAATAGAGCATAAGAGAGACATGAACATAAAGGCATGGTAAATCATGATAATCATAACATGGAAATGTGGCAACAACACTTAACATTGAATTAGCATGAGCCAAGGCTCATTGCACATGGAGCATGAGTAAACCCTCATTGCACTTGAAGCACGAGAAAACCCTCATTGCACTTGAATTATCATGAGTAAACACTCATTGCACATGACGTATCATGATACTATACTTTACCCAATGCATTGGAGCACTATCAGGGCGCACCCTTCTTAAACATTTCATTTCATGTATAAGTGTGCCACATGGATCATAAACCATGGATTCATAAAACATAATCATTTATTCCACTATAAAGGAATGTGGAATTCATACATGAAACTTTACAATCAATAAGTAAATGTGCATAAAGGTGAATACCCTTGATGGAGAAATGGGCATGGTATTCACTACACAATGATATTGGCTTAGAAAATCGATGTGATTTCGGCAGCGTGACGGCGTGACATAAGAATTCATAAAAAGGCTGATGAGAGAGAAAGGGGTTCCTCATCATATTTACATGTAATAGACAGTAAGAAGGTCATATAGATACATGTCCCAACAATTGAAAAGGAATTTAGATTCATGATACAAAAGTATTGCTTAAATATAAAAGAGGAAAAAAAAGGTTCCTTTCGGAATTTCGGCATAGTAACGGGTGTACATGGGAGGCATTTAATGAGAGAGAAAGAGGTCTCCCATCATTCAAACAATAAGAGGGCAGTATGGTAGAGGTGGGAAACCATACCCCAACATTCATAAATGAAATTAAAAGGGAAATACAACTTAAAGAAAATTGACAAAAATGAGAAAGGAAGAAAAACCCTTACTTGGAAGTGTGCTTCCAAAGGCTAGAGAGAGGCTTGTGAGAGGCTTCTTGGGAGCTTGGGGCACCTTGAGAGGATTCTAGAGAGAGTAGGGCAGAGGTTGGACGAACTTCAAGGGCTTTGAGTGAGGAGGAAGTGGGAGCTTGGGTGGGTTTATATAGGAAAGGTGAGAGAATTCTTTATTATTTAGGTTTGGGACCCCTTATATTAAAATAATCCAAACTACAAACCATCCCATGGTATTTGCCCATGGTTTCTGGAAAAGGAAAGAGGAAAACAATATTTTACAAGGACAAGGTCCTAACTTATTAAATAATTAGGGTTGCTTATGTGGAGGTGAGTCACACTCCCATGGAAATTAATTTAAAAAGGCAAAGTGTTGAATAAGTCTTGAGGGCTCCATTAATGCTTTGAAAAGTGAGTCAAACAAACCCAAAACCTCATTATTTTAATGATAAAACACATATTGGCCGAACATAAGGATTATCGTATTTTATTACATCACCATTGGGTCATTATGATTTCATAAAACACATTATATATTTAAATGGTATTTAATTTTTACCCAAAAATTTGACTGTCTCAAAAAATTATGAAAAATTCACCATTGGATAATTTCGACGTCCTGATTCCAAAAATAATATTTATTTTATCTAAATAATTTTCTAAATATGTGAATTTTCACTTTTAAAATAAAAACCGACATTTATAAAAAATTCACGGGTTTTGACAAAAATGGCTTTCAAACCTTAATAAAAAATTTAATTGCATTCATAAAATTATAAGATCATTTATATTTAATAAAAATTAATTTAATATTAATAATAATATTTTATTAAAATATTATTTAATTAAAAAATCCTTTAATTTAATAAAATATAATTCTTAATTAAATAATAACTAAAAACATCATTTGTACTTTAAAAACTAATTACAATGCATCAAAAATGGCTAGAAATTATATTCATTATTATATACAAAAAATAATGTACATGAACATGGTGCTACTTATTTGTTACATAACCCCTTAAAATAGCCGCATAAGACCTAAGGGTAAGGTGTGCGATGGTGACAGACTCTTGGGGTTGCTCGGATAACATTGCTCGAGTGGTAATCTCTATCAACTTCCATTTTTCCCGTAGACGATCACGTTCGAGCTTGACATGATGAAGCTCAGCTTGGGCTTGGTCAAGGGAAATGCCCAAAGACGCCACCTCCTTTCCGAGCTCTGACAAATGGGCTTCGTAAGGGGCAATTCTACTGGATGAGGCCATCGCTTCCTTTGTCTGAGTAGAAAATTGGTTCGTTAAAGCCTTATATTTAAACTACCCAGATGATCACTGTTCAACGGCTATAAAAGTAACGGTCACAAATCTTAACGTTAAACTAAAGAAGTTGACATCATATAAAAACATAAAGAAACATTTAACTGGATCAAGAGGGATTTTCCATTAATGAAATTTTGGGTCGTTACAACATTCATTTCCATCTTTTACAAGTTTCTTGGCCTCTTGATAAGTTATCAACATTAAGGGTTCATTCTTGTACACAAACTGAAAGTATTTCTGAAAAGAAACTTCTTTAGATATACATTCAATCTTAGCATGGTAAATAGAGAGCCAATCTATACCCAAGATAACATCAAATTCTACTAGAGGTAGACCAATAAGGGTTGCAAGGAGGTTCTTTCCACAGATAAGGATAGGAAGATTCTTATAAATTATTTTTGCCTCAACATTTCCCCTAGGTGTTCTTACCACATGTTCAGGAGTCATTTCTTGAGATGGTATTCCCATTTTACTAGAAAATGTTTCAGAGATGAAAGAATGTGTACACCCTGAATCAAACAAAACACTAGAATAATCTAAAAAACAAACAAAGTACCTAATACAACTTCATTTGACGGCCTGACATCTGCTGAAGTAGTTGCATCAGATTTCACCACCCCATTCTGCTTGTAGTCTAACTGATTCCCATCACTAAAGCTCTTTGTTGGACACTTGTTTTCATAGTGACCCATCTCATTGCACTTATAACATTTCACTAACTATAAATCAAATTTATTCTTACCATCAGCCTGATATTTTTTAGTGCAATCACGAGCCTTATTTCCCATCTTACCACATTGGTAGCACTTTCCAGAATTCAAAAGTCATTTCCCAGCATGCCTTTTTTCACATTTATCACAAACTGGAAACTTATTTTTCTTACCTTCAGACTTTTTTGATGAATTCTTACCCCTCTCATGGCACCTCTGTCTCTTCTTCTGTAGGTTTTTATAGAACACTTGATCATCGACAAACTCCATTTCCACCTTCTCAGCACATCAAACAAGATTTTCATTACTTTTAAACTCACGAGAAGCTAATGCCATTCGATATATTGGCATTAATCCTGAGTAAAAATGATTGATTTTTCTATCAAGGTCTCAGATAATATTTGGAGAATACCTTGACAATCGAGTTAACCTTTCTTCATAAGTATCCACTGAGTCTTCATCTTTCCTCAATTCCAATAATTTTTTTCCATCATAAGTCGTACAAACTTAGGAAAATACTTCTCAAGAAACATAACTTTGAATTCATCCCAGTTGAGAGCATTAATCTCATCAGTGTCCCTGATATTCTTAACCATCGACCACCACTGATCTGATTCACCCTCCAATCGATAAATAGAAAGACTAACCATTTGATTGTCTGAACACCCCATGACATTGAAAATCTTCTCCAGTTCTTTAATCCACCCTTCAGCTAGCATAGGGTCAGATGATCCTCTGAATGATGGGGGATGTTACCTCATGAAATGTTCAACCACAGACATGTTCCTCTGAGGTTGATCCGGCTGGTCTCGTGCATGGATACCACCACCATTTATTGCTTGAGTCAACTACGGCATTACTGCAACAAACTGTTCAGTTCCAATTCTGACCATCTCGGGATGCTGATTCGGAAGGTTATTTCCTTATGTATGCCTCCCTAGCACTGCTTCCCTATTTACTCTGCGGAAAACCATTCTGAACAAACATGTCTTAGATGAAGCAACATGGTAATCATCAAATTCTATATCATTTCAATTTGACCATGAAAAAAAATATTTTTGGATAATCATTTAATAGAATTATAACTCCTAAAGTTATCTAAACCGACCTATGATACCAACTATAAGGCCCCAGCCTTAAACCATACTTATTAATGAGTTATTACAAGATTACACATTGAGTATCTTTTCGGGTTTAGATTTTTAGAGAATTAGATCATAAAACATGCATTACATTCCACACATAATCAAAGTGGTTACATAAAGATAGTATTCTTCATTCCCATCAATGGAAAAATATTTAAAAAAAATATGGATTCTTTCTTGACACTTCCTTGACACTATCATCATATCAAGTACCTTTCCCTTGACATGTGAAAAACATTTCAGAAAACATGGGATGAGCATAAAAAGCTCAGTAAGGGATATAAAAATATGGAAAGGAAACATGGGTAAATATATACATAATAATGAGATCCTACTTTATCCATAAAACATAATAACTTTAATATACCTCATCAAATCATGAATAAGTCACAGAAATCATAAGACATAAAGGTCACTTGAGGCATTCATAACATTCTTACGTAGGGAGTAACCCTCTTGGTTACGTTTGGAATACCCATCACAGTATATTCCATAAATCTTTTCGGAGAAACCTTTATGTTTCACTTCTTTGCGTTACCCAAAGCATTGGAGAGATATATCGGGCTCACCCGCCCTTAGATTATCACAGAACCACCTGTCATTAAAATAACGCCCAAGAACCTCAACATAATCGTATCACATAAAACATTCATGAAGGAAAAAAAACATTTCCACCTTTCAATCAAAATATATCAATACAACACATTGATATAAAAACATTATGATAACCATTTTCAATACTAAAATAAAATAAAAGTAAAACAAGTTATTTATTTTTCTTTTAAAATGAAGGTATGGTTTGTAGAGGAAGCAAAAACTCAAATAATGGTCACGGCGGCGGAGAAGTCGTTGTCACTGCATATGTACGACAAAAACATTCCCTTTTGAATTTTAGTAAACGCTTTGTATAAAAAATATCCCTTTTGAATAAACATAAAAGTCAAAGGGGTTTATAAAACGTATAAAAGAAATTTGTGTATAAAACAAAATTTTCCTCAATGAAAGGAGATCGAGACGAAGTCCCATACCTTGGGTCCGACTTGACTAGATCGTTCTTTATTGTCCTGAATAATAAACTTGAGTTAATTTATACATTCGTAAGATACTTTTTCATGTTCATTATTCCTTTTATATCACTTATTTCCATGTCATGAATAGTATGTAATTATTTATGTTAATAACAGTCGTTTTAACGATCATTGATACTTGAGTCAAAATAAACCCTTTATAATTACATGTTGTTCATGTATCCAATATATCCATAATTATAATCCTGATGTATATATCATATATATCATATATATCCAGTATATATGTGCATTTATAATATTACATAATCATGTAGAGGTATGAAATGAAATGCACCGTTCATGGAGACGGTAGGCCGTACGTACGCATGAATGCTACTTTCATTTCTATTACGTAATTTTTTATGGAATGGAATCATAATTATATAAAGATATATAATAATTCCAGTATAATATCATATATAATACCATTAATTAAATCCTTTATACGTCCCACATATGGCATTAACGAAATCAAATCATTTTGAGGGGGTGGTAGTCTGCACTTCCTTAAATGAAGATATTGCGTTTACCCATAATGAAAACCATAAAGGTATGCCCAAAATGAAAAATACAGAAGCTTAAATAAAACATAAAAATATTATATATAATATATAAATATAGTTTCATCTTAATTTCCACCTTTGAAGGTGTTAAAGGAATGTTGAACAATCATCGTTTCGGGAGGCATAAATTCACCATCCACGGAAACAGAATGTTTTTTAACCATTAGATGTAGGTGTGTGTAAGTGTAGCTTGAATACTTCTTATAAAAACATCCTAGTATATTGAAGATACTGTTGTTTTTACAAAACAAATAAATAAAAAGAGTTTAGGGGGTTGTAGAAGCAAAATAAAATAAAATGACTCAAGTGAAAACATTACCTTAAAATCAGGTAACTCGTTTTGGTTTGAGTTCAAAGGCTTTCTTGGGAAGACTTTTGCCCAAACTGAGGACTCAAGGAGTAAGAGAGGGATATGGAGAGACAAAATGGGCAGGGTTTGGCCGAGACATAGGCTTTGTAGGTGTGTGTAAGGAGGTAGAGGTGGGGGCCTTTTATAAGAGGAGAGGAGGGGCACTTTTGGAAAGTAAAGAAATATTACTTTATTTGAAAATGATTTTCGAATTTAAAAGGTCCCACATTGATATAATTAGAGTATAAGGTGATAGGGGTTTGAAATATACCCACCCAATAAGTTTTGGATATGTTTAGGTCATATATTTTACATTATCTTCTCATTTTATTTAAATCATTTATTAATGAGGTAATCGCTACATCATCATGATGTCATAGATAGTTTAATTTATATAAAGTCTAAAAATTATAAAAAAAATACTATGATGTAGGAAAGATTTTTATCTTTCCAATGAATATTTATAGTAAAAAATATGACTTGTATAACCCCATTTAAATTTTTTTTTGTAAAACATATTATGTTTGTGTCATTTTTACTTTTTCATTAAATAAAAAGATATTTATGTCATTTCCATACCAAAGTGGATCCATGGGGTCCCCAAGATGACCCATGGATTGTCTTGGTCGTCCATGACACATCCTATGAGTGTAGGACATGTGTCAAGCTCATCTCATACTATCAAAACATTATTTTTACCTTAAACTACATTAATTACCACTAATCGCAATTAAAAACATAAAAGTTACTATTCACCAAAAAAATTATTCTAATCTCATTGAACCAAATTTTACTTCTTAATGACAACCATGTATGTCATATTTTTGAAAATAAAATCACAGAGGTGGTAAAATTTCATTTAAATAGAAAAACAATTTCATTAACTACCACTTAGTAGTTTCACTATTCATCAAAAATTGAAGTTTTTCTGAAAGATACCAAAAGATCACCCTAAGATATATTTGATATTCTGAATTCAAAAATGATGTCTATATTAAAAAATTAAAATCATATAATTTAGATTAATTAATTTAATAATTAATTCCCGTTGTCGTGATAAATAGTGGGTTTTTTTGAAACAATATCTATGAATAGTTTTTCATTATTTTATGACCAATTCCAAAGTGAAATTAATATTAATGACCACCATTGGATTAAATGGTAAAATTATATTCCGATTACACTTAAATACCAATTAAAAATATAATCTAACCATATAATTAAATTAAATGAAAAAGTAGTTTTGATGTAAAATGCAGAATTTTTCACTATTCATTTAAAAAATGAACATTGTCAGAAAAATACCAAAAATTTATCCAATGTAAAATTCAGTGACCCAATAATAATTAATATGTTTATTTTGACAAATAATATAATAAAATTAAAGTGTTATTTAAAATGGGTTTGCCATCAAAAGGCAGTAAAACAATCTTTTAAGAATATTAGAGTATTCCATGCTTAAGATTGGATTTATTTTCATTTTAAGCATCTAAAACACTTTCTAATTCATTAATAGACATAGATAAAAATATCTATTATTCTTTACTTACTTTGGATGTTACATTTACTATATCTAATTCCCAAGGATTCCAATAAAATTTATATGATACCATTGTAACAACCCTGACCCATGTAGTGTAGAGTCGATGGCCATTTTATTATAATGGCATAGATACTAGAGATCACATCACCAAGGATTAATCATGTCAGTATTCTTGAAGTAATTAAATACATACATGGTTCCTTTAATACCATGGTAATTAAACATAGAACATTCCTAAAGAAAATAAATTTCTTCTTGTAACATGTTCAAATAATTCTTCTTCACAACCAAGTGAAGGAAAAATAATAAAAACATGAGATAAAACACAAATTAAGGGACATATTAAACAATAAACAATTATGTAAATTAAATAAGTCATAGGCATTATGTAATGGTGAATAATCTTAATAACAAAAGCAATAAATAAATTGAGATTAAAAAATTCATCTTTATATTTTTTTAATATAGAAAATATCATGGAATGTATTAAATAAATATTGAATAAAGAGAATTCTTAATAGTATGTCATGTATCTAAAACCTGATCCATTATACCACCAAGACAATTTAAATCTACAGGTAAAAAACCATCTAGTTCTATATGGGTACAATCACAATGATTTTATCCGACAATTTTTTCTAATGATAATTGTCGATGTGTCAAGGGGATATCTATAACTAGGTCCATAAATAACTAAATGTCCTAATAATTTTTCATTCATAGAATAATTTCTAGAATAATTTTATGTATAAAAATATCCATATTTAGTAGAGTATATGAATTTATCAATATTTTTCCAATCAAAACATCATTCAAAGAAAAAACAATATATAAAAATGTGGCATAAATAATTTTGTACTAATATAAATGATACAATAAATATGTATATTTAATGATATCTTCAATGAATTATTATCACAATTTAAAGGGAAGTATACATACACAACAAACATGGAATAAGATGACAATAAGGGACAACCATGGGTAATATGATAATGTAGTCCATAAAAGAATACATTTAAATAATACATTGAAATTTATAATTTATCATAAAATAGATTAAGATAAATTATCTACAAATGGAGTGAAAACATGTATGAATTTAGTTTAAGGAACATTATAAGTGAAACATTTTAGTCAATATTAATGAAAATATTAATGAGAATATAAGGAGGAAAAAGTAATAATATATTATATGAAAATAAAAATAAACTAAGAAGGATCTTCATGATAAATTTATTTATTTTATATTAATAATGGTGGATTAAACCAGATTATGGATGGAACATGAAAATGAGTGAGATATCAGAAAGTTTCGTTAATTTGGCTTCTTAATGATATGAATTGAGAAGGGAAAATTTTGAAAACACGTATATGTCGGAAAAAGAAGGATTAATTGATCTGGATACAAGATTTTAGAATATATACATATAATTTAGTGTAATTACATAAAATTAAATAAGATTTATATTTGGGTAAACATAAAGAAAGCATAACCGGAAGGAAAAAAAAGGATGTTCGAAAAGGATCCCATTCCACTTCGTAATAAATTTGACCTTATACCCCATATAAGTAATAATTATTAAATTATAAATTAAATACCATAAGTATTAAGGTATTAAAGATATTATATTTTAAAGAAATTATAAATACACCACACAATATAAATAGTGGTGAAAAGGTATATATCATGGAAAGAAAAGTGTGATCAAAGACCCCATAAGTTATGTCTGAAAGTGTTCTGCAGATACACTTAGTTCCATGAATATTGAAATTATATTAATAAATAATAAAATTATAAAGCTATAAAAAATTTATTTGATTTATTAAAATTATTCTTTGATCATTTATGGACATTTTGTTGTTTTATAATATTCAATTTTGTTGTTCAGGAGTGTTCGTTTAATTAATTTTAATTATTAGTTCACTTCAATACATGTATGAAAGAACATGTAAAATGAGAATATATATCAATAATTAAAATTATATCTTATTAAGGAACATATATAAAATTAAATTTTCTTATATAATATTTTTCCAGATATGAGGATGATTCAATGCATAAAATGTTAATGATAACTGATAGATTATTTGAGAAGTTCTTGAACATCAACAAAATGTTTTGTTTTATTAATTAATATTTTCTATATATACACGTTCTAGTGAACAAAATAATTTTTAATATACATTCAAAATTATTTTTCAACCATTATAATGGTTTCATGAACATCTATTATGATAGTAATGGAAAATGATATCACATTTCCCAGAATTTGGGTAAATTGACACATCGAGGTTGATGTTTTAATTTTTAGAATAAAAGATATATGATAAGGGATTTGATGATTAATATTACACTAAAATAATAAAATTCAAGTATATATAACATAATGAAGTTACCATGACACTTGTAACAAGTGAGGTAATGAGAGGATACTAAAATAAATGAAATTAAAAGAAATAGAATGATAATGATTAAGGGGTTTACCTAGGGAATTATTCTCTATTAGAATCTCCTTGAGGGGAATGGGATGGGTTTTTTAGTAAGAAAAAAACACTCCTAGATGTAGGAGATATACTTAGGAAGGGAATTGGGTGTAAATTGAACAATCTTCAAGGCTATAGAGGTGTGAGGAAAAGAGTTTTTGAGTGGTTTAATTTATAGTGGAGGAGGGGTGGGTGTGTTTTTTGAATATCTTATTCATTAATTTATTATATTGGACCAAGACAATGAATGGTTTTGATTCACATGAATAAATTATATATATAGAGCATGTGAGTTCATTATTATGACCACTTACCTCATCAGTTACTCAATCATGACATTATTAAAAAAAAATTCGTATAATGTTAAATACCGTAAATTACAATATTTCCCTATTCCAAAAAAGTCTATTTTAGAAAAATCTATAAAATCCACACTTACCATTTTTTGATTTATAAAATTTTATAAGGAACACTATTTTATGAAAATAAATTTATAAATATTAGAAATTTAATTTTTAGTTGAAAATATAATTTTCTTGGAAAATACCTATATTAAAATTCCAACTTATTTTATAACACTTTGAAAATTTAAATAAGGTGGCATAAAATTATCTTATTATAATCAGAAAAAAAATTAATTTTTGAATAATTTTTTTTTAAATGTTCTATTAAATAATTATTTTAATTTTAAATTTTTAATTAAACATTTATGTTTTATAAAAACATAAACATTTAATTAGAACTTTATAAAACATTTAATTACATATACTCAGAAATAATTATATAATATTACCATTAGTATGATGACTATTTTTTTTATAAATTCATAGGTGATTTTACTATTCTATTGGCTGAATTACTATTTCTAAGAGTCATATTACAATTCCAAAGGCCAAGTTAATATTTATTTGGTATATGTTCCTTAATTTCTTAAAAAGAAACTTATTTTATTCATTATTTCTTTATAATGATTGTTTTGTGTTCTCTATGTGGTGTTATATGATATATACACTATGAGATAATTTTCGTAGTAATGTTTTCTCCCGAATGAATTGAATTTATCTAAGAGGATACTTATAGTAAAATCATTGCGTGTTACATCTGTTGTTCGATTACATGATTGAGAAATGATGAATGGTGTAGAAAGAACTAATAAAGGGTTTAGAAAGAGATTATAAAGTTGGCGGTCTCATGTAAGGCTATAAACTGAGCATGTGTGGGGGTAGCACTGATAAAGAGGGTAAAATTTCTTATAAAAGGGGGGATATGTTGACTGAATTTTTAAATATTTCATAAATTTTATAACTACTAATAAAGGTACCAATTAATGTAGACATTATCATAATTTTTTTATTACAAATAATGGAAATATGATTTTATGGGTTCCTATCATGTTAGTGCATTTTATCCCTAAAAAATCACTAGTGATTTTAAATGAATAGTATATTAGTGAATGTTGCATCTGAGAATTTACATCTTGGGAAGCATGATATAAAGACTGTGTTCCATTATAGAGATATAGAGGAGGATATATATATACATCAGCTGGAGAAAATATGTTGATTATGGAATGGAATACCTAGTCTAAAAATCATTAAAAGAACATATATGTTTTAAAGAAGACACCCTGGCGGTGGAAGATGAACTTTGATGCACCCATGAGAAAAAAAGGCATAAAAATGATGTGACATGGATAAATGCTTTTATTATAATATAGAATGTTATTTTAGATAATTAGATTAAAATATGGGTGAAACTGACATTAATATAAATTGAAAAACACTATTAACAATAATGAAGGAAGCCCTGAGTTTCTAGATTTCAAGAACTCACCACCTCAAAAACCCAAAAAATCCAATATTTTAATGATTGATTACAAGCATCAAATTTTTTTTTTCAGAATTTACGACGTAATATATTTCAAACTATAATCCCCATATCATCAATGCAATACAAAAGTTACAAATACTAATGGTATATTTTAAATACTATGAAAATGATAAATATGAATCTTACAATTAATGAATGATTATAGTTATTCTACATATGGTAAACTAGTTTTTAAGAATTTAGTTATAATCAAATTATAGTGAATCATAATATTATTTAGAAAATTCATATATAATATTCTTCATATTTCATACTCAGTATTACAAGTCATCATGATATGAGTATTACATAGTAGTGATTTATTACATGTATATTTAAAATTTAAATTTTATTAACTGTTTGATATTCTGTATATCCATAATTCATATTATAGTGTATGAATACATAAAAAAATTAATTTATGTTTGAGTAAAAGAACTCGACTTTTTGGAAAACAAAATCAATGGTTTCGATATGTAAAAAAGTATTATATGTTTGTAGTTGAGTGGAAATGGCAATGAATAAATTGAAAGCTAAAAATGAAAAATGCATTATAAATTAATTCCATATTAATTCCAATAAGGAATATGTTTTACAAAAATTATCAATTTAAAACTACATAACAACTACAAAGATATAATTAAATTATTCTTAGAAAATCAATTTTCCGAATGGATGCTATGAAAAAAGTATAGTAGAAGGAACCATTCTTTAGTAGTTTTAAATATTATTTGTTAACATTTAATCAATTTTTATCTTTGTTGTTTTTATTTTAATAGTGTAAATTATAGAATGTTACCACAATATTTATGAAGGAATCTACGGAAATATATAATCATATTTTCAAAAAAAATTAATTCTGTTTGTTCTATTAATTTTAAAAAAGTTATAATTAAAATATTTATTAAAATAATGGGGTAAAATACAAATATATAAATAAGAATCAGCAGAATAATTAAACATAAACACTATATATAGTTATTAAATTGAAGAATATATGTTAAAAACCCACCTTTTAGTAGTTAATACTTTAGATAAACAGTTTTCATTATTTTATAAACAAGAAAAAACTATTAAAAATAGAAAGACAAACAATTGCAGAATATTAATTATTTATAAAAAATGAAATCAGCATGAATATAGTTACTACCATTGAACCAATACTAATATAAAATCTCATCTACTTTTTTATATAAAATATTAGTGGAGTAAAATATCCACTCATAAGTGATGTTGATTTCAGATTAAGAAGTTGTGTAGTTGATAATGGTGTTCACCTAAAATATTTGAACATGTATATAAAAAATATGAAAAATTATTATATAGATTATAAATATTTGTTTTTTATTAATTATAACTAAATATAAGGAATAAGTATAATGAAGTAGTTGATAATTACTTATAAATAATTTATACATAAAGTTTGAATAAAATAAATCACATGGATTTTAATGTTTCCACAAATCAAATGCCAAAATTGAACATCAACTTCATCCCATACAGGATTATAGTACCAAATGCAGAATAATTAAAACATTGTCTAAAAAGTTAATATTGGATAGGTAATATTTTTTTTAAAATTAATTATAATAAATGTTACATTAAATAAATATTAATAATAAATTACCAATACATAATAAATGATTACTTGTATAGAAATAATTGTTATGAAATAAATAAATATTCATTAAAGTTATACATGGAAGGAAAAATGTTATCCCTTTTTTAAGACTTAATTTTATTTATAAAGGATATAGATAAAATGAGAAATTTAATATCATTGTTTCATAATTTGGTGAAATAGATTTGAATGATTGTATTTTCAGTTTTAGTGGAACCATTTCTATAAAAATCTTACAGAAAATTATTCTATAATAACGAATAAATTTTTCTGGGAAATATTTTTACATATTGTAATTAAATTAAAAGTATACAAGATTTCATATTATAGTTATATTAAATATTCCATATTAGGAAAAATACATTTTCATAGGGATTCAATATTTAAACCCTTATTAATAATTCCTAAATCCATCATATAATGTTTTATTCGTAAATGGTAGTTATATTTAAAGAAAATAATTGATAATAGTTAGGAAAATAATGAATGACATGAATATTTGAGGGATGAATGTAGTAAGTATAGTTTTTTTTAATACAAGTCTAAAAATTCTGAAAATATATTTTTATTAATAAACAATAAGAATGAAATATTGAATGGTATATTAGACATGAAATCAAAACAAAATGATTTTATTTTATATAAATACGAAAAAAGATTTTTCATAACCAAATACTTGCTCATTCAACTAAAAATTTATTTCCCAAATTTATAATATTTCCCCAAAACCATATCACATTATATTAGGGTATGCTGACTTTTGGTTCATAAAATTTTCAACAATCATAAAATCAATTTTCACAATGTTTTATGTTTCTCTGCAAACAAGAATGAATTTCATCATGTTTTCAAAAATTAGTTTTATATTTATCTAGGAAAACACAAAAATACATTGATGCATTGAAAAATATTCTAGGATAATTATTTGAAAAAATCAGCTACTAAATTGTTCCTATGAGGATTTAAATATATATAAATTCTAACCCATAGTGGATTGAAAATTGAATATAGATAAACAAGAGTTTTATAGTGAAATAATTATATGGTTGAGGATTATCATTTGTAGGATAAACCTACATGTTCTCATTGAAATTATCTCTTTAGTGTTCCAATGGAAATATAAATTTTGTAAGAACAAAATTGTTCATAATTTTCAAAAATAACAATAACCATAAAGATGGAAATTATGGGATGTAGAAAAAATTTAAAATTAAATGTAAATGTATTTTTTTGTAATCTTGTACCAATAATCTATGGACTATAAACATTTCCATTTCCATTTGAATATTAATAAATAATAATGAAAATATTTTGATACCACCTAATATCAACTTAAAACAAAATGCATAAAATCCACGTATTACACATATCATGTGACATTTTGGTCAATCATGTTCAAGAAACAATTTCTACTATATGAATAATTATTCATTGAGTGAGTATGTTATTGAAAATAGAGATAAAATAATGATATAGAAAAATATCCTTAAGTAGCATCATTTTCACTTTTTCTATAACTGATGGAGTATATTCTCTATATCTATACAAATAATTATACTAATAAACCAAGAAAGCAAATATTTTTTGGTATCCACCAGTTCCCATGTTAGAGAACATATATCGATAATGAGTATTTTCTCCTTTTCAATAACAATAGATAATGAAATTATTTATCAATGTTATAATTGATTATAAAAATAAAAACCAACATAATTTTATTAAAATAATGAATTATTTTTTAGGAACTGAACCCAAAAAATTTAGATCCTAAAACTAACCCACATTGAAAAAGCATCTTCATGTGTATTGAAGTACCCAAACACATCAAGGATCAACACCAAAATAGGCTATCAAATATTATATAGCTCCGGTAAATACAAATTTTTTATACCTATTATATATTATATTTGAAATAAAATACATAAATATAATATGAAATATTAGTTCAAATCTGATATGGAATAAAATACTTATATATTCATATTACTTATTGTAGTTTCAACTATAATGTTTGATCTAAAAATTAGTATTATAACATTTATCCACTATGATAATTTCTTTTAAATAGTTGTATGCTCTTTGTATTTAATGTAAAAAAAATAAACAATGGTTTTTTCGTTTAGCTATTTATTATAAATGATTAACGTGTTAATAAACATTGAATAAATTATGTAACATATAAAAAAAGAGGTGATTTAAAATATTGATAAAATAAAGCTTATAGAACTTATCACTTGCGATTAAAGGAAATGTATGATGAATACATGGTTTTTTTAAAATTAAAATTTAAATAGATTAAGTTTGTGATTCAAGAGAAACCAATGTTTTTAAAAATGAAATCCATGACATTTATATTTTTAAAAAAGTGATTAAAATAAAAATAAAAAAAATGTATGTTCTAAAAAAGTAGAAATTGAATAACAATGTTGATACATAAATATGAATTTATAATATTTAAAATTATATTATATAAATAATATGGGTTTTTTAAATATTAATATTTGGATATCGTTAATTATTATTTTAATAGTTGAGTCATAGGACAAAGTATTCATAATTAGTATATTTTATTTCATAATCAAAATTATAGAGAAAATAAGCAAATTATATGAAATTGGAATCATTTAGAAATATTGGACTTTGTAAATAGGTAATAAATTAATTTTAATGTGTTGAATTTAAATTGTTTATAAAAATAAAAAAATTGAATTCCAATGAAATCAATGAAATGTTAAGTAGAAAATAGTGATAGCAGTGAAATAAACACCTCTATGATTGTGATATTCCTTAATATACATTTTAAAGATATAATTTCGATAATAAGGATCCATTCTCAAAAAATATTAAATTTTGAAGAGTATATAATAGAATAATATAATTATTTTAAATCATCATTCCTTAGAATTGTATAATTAGTAATTATTTTTAATATAGGGGGGCTTTCTAAGAAGAATACATTACGAATATATTAACTAAATTTCAAAATAATAACATAATTAACTGATTGGAATGTATATGCTTTACTATCTTAATTGAATAATAATAATAATAATGGATATGAAATGTATTGATTTATGAAAATGGATGGTAATTTTTCGACACTGGAATTAGAAATGATATAAATATGAAAAATACCATATAATATGTTTTTATTTTACAAAAAATATTAAAATGAAAGAGAATGTAAATAACATACCTTTTTAAATCCCCTACTATCTGTAATCTTATTGATCTACAACTATATAAAATTTTATATAAATAAATCATCATGATTTTGGTTACATATAAAATAACTAAAATATCTCATCATGTAAATTTATATCACTATAATAACGTAAAATTGTATTAATAAAATTGAATTCTTTTATGATTAATATAAAAAAAAATATAAAATTAAAATATAATTCTATTAGGAATGACATGATAAAGAGTACATAACTAGTATGATATTCAACAATGAGAACATATTAAAAATAATGAAATAAGTAAATAAGACAATATTTATAATATAAATTGTGAACACAAAATAAAATATCCAATGAATTTATGTTTTTTTGGACAAGAGTCCCATGGTACATGAATAATAAATTACGAGTATACAATCAATACAAAAGTATGACCACACAGTGAATGAATTAACAAAAAATTTGCACAAATTACCTAGAATGTGTATAGTGAATATATTATCATAATTATATTCATTTGTTCAATTATTTCAACTATTTATATTGATGAATATCTATTATAAAATATTATAAAATATTTATTTGATAAATAATCCATATTATTAATAAAATATTCACAATAAATTAAAATTTAACAAATATTGAGAAGAATGGGAAGAAATAAAAAATATATTATCATAAGAAAAAGTAACTAGAATTATAATAGAATAATAAGAAATGAATTAATGAAATCATATTAATCATTAATATATTTAATTTCCACATATGTAAAAAAATATGTATTAATTTAAAGAGAAAAATTAGTTTTTCATTAAAAATTGATATTTAATGAAAAAACATGGAAAAGGGTAGTATTTTTTGAGATTCCAACAAATAATTATATTAAACTGATCATTATTAAACCTAATATCCTTAAAAGAATATTTAATATTATAAATAATGATATTTGATATTAAACATAACAATACATAATATCAATCATTTATAATATTTTATATGAGAAATAAAAATATTTAATGAAAATGCATTGAATCATTTCAAAATAATAAAAATCGAAATCAATGCGGCAATGAAAAAATTCCAACAATTTATGTTAAATTCAATGAAAAAAATAATATCATAATAAATATTTTGGATAAAATAAAATCCATGAATTGATTTTTATGATGGCTTATTTTATCTCTATTTAAATCTGTGATAACATAATGTTAAAAACCATGATAATTTTGTAAACATGGTATAATTAAGTGTCATTGATTCGATGTATTAAAAAGTAAATACCATGAAAATTAATAAATAAATAAATAACCATCAATATTAATGAATAGGAAAACATACTAGAATGTGGCCCATTTAATAGGAATTAGGATTCAAATTGCTAATAAAAATTTTAGAAACAAATTCTTAAAAATAAAATAAATAATAAATTCCTAAAATCTAAAATATAAAGTGCATAAAATAGTCTTGTACAATTGTTCCTTCTATGGTATAATATTGTTTTCATAGGAAATTTGAGTGAATTTTTAATTTGTATTAAAACCAAGAATATATATTGTATTAATAAAAAATGTTAACGAAACGATTAAATTTATTTTTTAGTAAGATGGTTTAAATAATAATAAAAAAACATTTAATGCCTATTATATTGATAAAAGACATGTTCATAAAATATATTTGTCAAATAAAGAGTAAATTAATAATAAAAAACAGTGAACTATTTAGAGTGTCAATATTGTAACAATATACATTGAACCTATTCAAATGATAAATTTCATATTGTGAACATTTAGAGTGAAAATAAAAAAAATACAGACAGTTCATGTTATAAAAATATATATAGTGAACATATATGTTAAAAATAAATTAAAATATATTTTTATGTTTTAAGAGTTGAGGTTCATGTTTGAAGATTTTCAACCCTGTGTTATCTGAAAAAAAATTCTGAGGATATATCATGAAAACCTAATTTTTTTCCTACTCTATTGAATCTACAAAGATTCCATATTTGTTAAAAGAATATATTATTGGTGGGATACAAGTAATGTAAAAAAAATTTTCTGGTTTTCAATGAAACTTTAAGATAATAGCATAATAAATGTATGTACCATAAATTCTATTATTGAAAAATAATATGAAGATACTTCAATATTCAAGTGTTTAAGGGACAAAACATGATACATCATTTACTATGGATCATGAAATAAAAAATCCTAGTAGAATATTATAATACAATTTCTATTAAGGAAACATAAACGTGTCCATGTGTCCGGTAATATAAGGAGAGCACCAACCCAATTCACGCACCATGATGTTGGTGAGTCATGAAGGAACACAAACTTCTCATTTATATTTAAATTTCAAGAAGGTGTGAAATCTACAATATCAATAATGATGGTCATCCACTGGTTTTTTTAAAAATATACTCCTAAAATCATAATAGTGATGAGAGGTGATCATAGGAAGGAGGAAAGTTGATAGTAGTGGGGATGCTTCCTAGAGGAAAAAAGAGAGACTCAGAGATAAGGATAAAGGATTTTACAGAATGATATTTTTGGGACACTATTGAGGAGGTATTTTTAATGGATGGGGCATGAAAATTTGGATAGAAAAGTTGAAAGGATAATTTTTGACATGTAAAATTATTTAATTCTATTTCAAATAATTGATTAATAATAACTAACTAAATTTGATTTTAATTAGAAATTTATTTAAAAATCCAATGTATAATTAACTCAAAATAAAATAATCAAAAATATATTTATTAAATTATTTCTTAAATATTGTTAATGAATAGAAATTTTTGCATGAAATTATATAAAATCACGAAAATTAATTATATAATTTATATTTAATTAATTAAGTTTATTACATTAATATTTATAGTAATTTTATTCAATTATTAACCATTAGGTAATGAAAAAGTTTAATTAAATTTTATCCATATTGTTAACCCCATTAAATAATTATAATTATTTTATTCCTATTATATATAATATTTAAAAATTATTAAGATTTTTTAATCCTATAATAATTTGAATTAATGCCTAATTACCATAGAAATTCTCATAAACATTTTCAATTTTTTTATAATCTCACCATTTAAGGATAATTTATTTTGAATTGTTTAAACTAATATATTTAATCATATCAATGATAATTAATGTTGAGAGAGTCATTAAATGATATTTTAATGTGTTTTTTGAATAAAATATGGAAATATTATAATAATAAATGTATCTATAAGCCACAAAAATTTATTATAAATTTTCACTACAAATTTTCATTATAATAATCCTCTAAAATTTATATACTGGATTTACCTATATTAATTTATTTGTATATATCAAATTTTATTATATATATAGACATTATTTTTATGACATTATGAAATTATTTATGATTTGTAAAAATCAAAAAAATATTTATTAAATTATGAATATTTTTTACCTTTTATAATAATTTTTGATAGTTTCATTTTAAAGTAATTTCTCCAAATTTTTTAATTTGTTTTGAAATTATTATTTCTGACATATAAATACAAATTATACATTAATATTGTTTATAGAAATTACTATGTAATTATAATAATAATAAACGATTTTGTAAACAAATAAATAATAATTATTTTTTTAAAATATTTAACATTTTTATTTTTTTGAATAACTGTTATTATTTTTCAAGATTCATTTTCAAAATATTTTTTAATTTATAATTATACATTATTAACGTTTTAAATTTTTCTCAAAATAATAGTAAACTCTAAAAAAAAATCAATATATGGATAGACAAATTATTTTTTTCATGTTTTACAATTTGTAATATTTTTTGGCCAATTTTTATTTTCAATACAATAATATTCTAATTAGGGAATAATCCTATTTTAAAAAAAATTATGTTGGCCATCTCCGGTTTTAATTTTCAAAAATCATTTCCAATCATATTTATTTATGTCAAATCATTGTTAGTTATGTTTAAATATGTTAATATATGTAAATATATGTTGAATTATAAGTTTATAATATTCTATTGATGTTTATAGAATTTGTGGGGTAAATATGAAAAAATGGATAAGTATGAGTCACCGATAGTTAAGTCCCATAATGACTCACCGACAACATAGATGAGTCCTCAAAAACACAACTGAGTCACCAATAGACCAATGAGTCACCAATATAACAATCAACTCCCTAATGAACAGAGTCACCAATAGTAGGACTCACCGATAGGATTCACAAATAGAAGGAGTCACTCATAAAATGAGTCACCGATAGATGGAGTCCTTGATATAAAGAGTGAATAATAGAATGAACTACCATTCTATAAATAGAAAATTTTTTATACACTTAAATTCACATTTAACCGTAATTATCATATTTATGAAACTCACTAATACTTATTATATTAATGACCTTTTGTTTATTTTACAGACATTGTCAGAGAATAATATGAGAAAGCCATGATGTTAAGGGTCATTCAAATTTTTGAACGCTATAGTATAAAAAAACACTTGAGTAAAAAAGTAGAAGGGCACAATATAGAGATTACTTATGAATTAATGAAAGAGGCATACATGTAGAATGATTATTCTTGATATCTTTGAACATGGTGGATTTAATGAGAACCAAAGTCTCAAATTTGTTGCAGAAAAAAACTCTATTGAATAGAACATTTGAAGAGCATCTCACCTAATAAGAAGCTAGAACAGAGATATTACACGCCACTCTCTTTTAGTGTTTGTTTTCTGATGTGGACCTGAGCTTCACATATGAAAAACCTATGAAGTTGATAATATTCCAATACATTTCAAATAGAATTCTAAACCCATTCTCATTATTTATGCTCTATTGTGTACATTTTTATTACATTCCAAGAAGTGTATGTATTTTCATCATAAACATACACTGTCTCTTGAGCTATGTTAGAGGATACAAGATATCCTCACTCACATATCTTTCAACTCCATTTTTCAACCACATACAATTGTGGAAGACACTCTTGTACGACCTGGTCAGTTTCACACGTATAACTACGATGGATGTACAATTTCACTAAGACAACTTAGTATGTTATTATGATCCCAGATCTAGGGTGTGGATCATGTATATTAATATAAAATACTGTTGAGTCAATAAGGTTTTCATTATGAATTTTCCATTCCTTCATACTCAGGGGAGATTGTTGACTTAATAAGGTTTCCTTATGACTTGGCCATTCCTTCTTGTATAGAAAATCCAAAACACCTTATCTAAAGGAAAATATCTTTTTACCCGATTTTGTACTTCCATATGGAAAAATTTCTTTTCCCAAGAAAAATTATACTTTCCATGTTGTTCATTTTTCATTATCGTTTCTATGTGTAAAAATTGGTTCCATACCTAAAATCTCAGAATCATATTATACATAGATAAAGAGAATCCTATTTTTTAGGTTATGAATTCTGACTCTGAATTCTAATGAATTTTGACTCTGAACTCTTTTGAGTTCTGGTACAATGTTCTCTCAATTCAGACTCCATACTATTCTGAGTTCTGGTTCAAAGTTCTCTGAATTCATACTCCAAACTCTTTTGTGTTCTGACTCCTAATTGTAATGAATTCTGACTCCTTACTCATCTATGTTCTCACACTGTGTTCTTTGAATTTATTCTCCGAACTCTTTTGAGTTCTGACTCTGAATTCTCATGAATTCTGACTCTGAACATTCATGAGTTGATACTCTGAAATCATCTAAATTCATATTCTGAACATTCTAAGATCGGATTCTGAATTCTTTAGAATCCAGAATCTAAAATTCCTTGAAATTCAGACTCTGGAATTCTATATAGTTCAGGTTCTTAATTCCTTAGAAAACAAAATCTAAATATCCATGTATTATATACTTTGAACGTTACATTGATTTGACTCCGAACTTTTGTTTTCTTACATTACAAATATTTTATTTTTGTTATGAAACCATATTTTTTCTTACACATGTATTTGTTATAAAACGATGTCTTGTATTCTGTTACTAACTAACTGTTGTTTGAGTGAAACCTGTATAGGTCCCTCCAAAATCCATGAAAAAATATGACAGTTGGAGGAGGGATATGGCCGTTGGTGTTGTGACGATAAATAGGATCTCATTTGATATAGCTCACAACTATTCTATAGCTCTCGAGATTCCATGACTTTGATGCGATTTCTAGAGAGAGACACTCATGCCTAGTTCGTTTGACCTACTTGTTCAGAATTTTTTTTTTGTGCGACTCCAGTTGTTGTTTTGTACAATCGACGGCTTACAGGTATAGGATGAAAGAGGTGATGACGACCTAAATCTTATATGACATCCTTGCGAAGGAAGACAGTGGTGCCGACTACTTTGATGATGAGGGCTTGTGGGGATAAAAATTCAAACTTTGATCTTTGTATCGAGGGATTACCCTGGCGTGGGTAAGACAGACTCTATTGAAAGTATAAATTAAGGGACCATTATCTAAGGTTGTTGGATACCCTTCACTTTGGGTTAAAAGATTTACTACTTATTACTTGTTTTGCTACAGGTTTTCCGCTGCATTTTATTTGTGGAGGAAAGTATAAAATATATTATACTTCCTGATACATGTACTCTGATTTAGTAAGATTCTTGATGCTTTATGGTAGAATCGTTTTCTCTGTAAAAACTGTCATTAAGTTTTATTTTTGGAATCAATTTTTCATAATTTCTTTCTCGAAATCATATTTTCGGAATCCAGCATGTGTGTAGAACTAGAGGTTTTGTGAATTACCTTGTTTAACATTGTTAAACATAATCACCTTTAAAAGATCCCAAATAATTTTTTTAAATTAAACAATTAACCCCCCCTGGTATTTTGATCATCATTAGATACTAAATAAAATATCTATATTAAATAAATCCTACCTTTGGTACCATAGAGTATATCATACTCCACATACAATCTTAACAATTAGTATCAAAGTATTGGTTCAATCTGAATTAATCTCACGATTCGAGTCAGAAAAGAATTAATATTATTCTTATTTTTCGGAATCCAATTTTTGGACTCTTATTGTTCATATTCAATCATTTTTTCATACAGATACTCTTGTTCTATATATTCCATGCTGAGGTATATTTTCTTTTTTTTCAAACATTTTCTATTAATAAGTTTTTGTGGAATGATTTTTGGGTAGGATTTTATGAATCAATGTTGGTTCCATAGAAAATCACAATCCAACTAGACCACCTATCTTTGATGGAAATGATTACGAATATTGGATATATCATATAAAGAAATTTATTATCAATACTAGAGTAGATACTTTTGTTATGATTTCTGGAGGATACAAAATCCCTGACAAAGAAGTTCGTATTTTCACCAATCTAGAATATCATGAATATCTACCAAATTATAAGGTAAGAAATAATTTTTATTGTTTCATGACTAGAAATATATATAGAAATATTTTATCTTGTGAAGAATCAAATTTTATTAATATTAAACATGATGTTACTCACTTTGGAAATTCTAATGTAATTTAAACTAGAAAAGCCATGCTTAGAGCTGAATATCATGGATTTTTCATTCCTTATAAAGAACCCATATGTAAGGTGAAAAAATTATTTATGGATATTGTGAATAGTTTACAATCTATGGATGAGAATGGATTAGATTATGAATCTCTTGTTGATAAGATCATAGTCTTCATGCCCAATTAGTTGGAATCCATGAGAACATCTATTGATGAGAATAGAACGGTTACTCAGATTTCACATGATGATATTTTTAGAAATCTTCTTCAACAAAATAGTATAATGAAGAGAGATTCTGATAACATAATGAAGAAGAATGAGAATGGCAGTGTTGATTTTACTACAACTTCAAATCATATTAAATCCATGACTCCTGAGAGTGTTACTAGATCCAAATCAAAGAATATTGTTAATCAATTTAAATTTAGTTGAAGTGAATCATCAGAGAATTAATTTTCCAATCTTTCTCGAAGGATGAACAAGATATTTGGATAGAATAACTTTTAATCAAGATAAAAAAATGAAAGGAATGATTAGAATGATTAAGAAGTTACTTGTTATGAATGCAAGAGAGTTGAACATATACGACTTGATTGTCCCAGACATAAATTAATGGAAATAGAGGAAAATCATTTTGAGTGAAACAGTGAGAATTACGACAAAGATAAATCTAATAATTTCTTGAATGAAAATGACACCAGGAGTGCCCGTGGTGGAGACTCTTTAGATGAATCATTAGATTACGAATCTTCTGGACAGATGAATCTTTATCTAATAGCCAAACTAACTATTTACAATCATTTTTTGATGGTTATGGTACAAAATGCTAAATCAATGACCAATGTCTTTTTAAATGCATATTATAGTAATGATAAATATTATGAATCTTCATTTGAAGAATATTATTCTGATGAAGATAATACATTACCAACTGTTTCTTCTGGAAATGGGGATGACCTTATTTTTTAAGGTTTAAACAATCTAATCGGTTTCTAATGGGTTTATTTATAAGATCTGAACACATCCAATGATTATCTATCCATTTGGACCTAATTTACAGATGTAGGTTCCAATTAGTTATGGACTGATGAGGCTTGTGAATTTTCATTGATCGAGAGGATGGGAGGTCATACTCATCACACCTTTTTGGTTGAATTATTGTCTACTACAGGACTCTCTTATAGATTTATGTTATTTTTGTGAATCCTTATTAATTTACCAAGCATAAAAATGATTTCTTCATTTAGATATTTTAATTAATTATTGATATGTAGGAGATTTAGAGAATCTTTAAAATGTATTTGAGGTTCTTCATAAATACAGAATCTACCATATGAATTAGTGATTCTTATTCAACGGTATCATTCCATACATTATATAGAACTCAGTTGGTCATTATGATGACCATACTGGTTTTAAAGCCACTTAGTAGGGCACTTGATGTCTATTATCATTTAGAAGGATATGGATTATTTTAGAGTTGGGATCGAACCTATAAATGGGATACCTACGTATCCTTGTTAGAAAAGTAATCAGAACCCACGTAGTTCGAGTGAATAAGTTTGAAGTTTATGAACGATTAATGTCCCAAAGATAGTTGTTGTATATACTTTTACACTCTATTCCCACATAACTGATAATCGGTGTGAGAAGGAATACCAAAATCAAAAGGAATCTAGAGTGGGGCTTACTCCTGAAGAGGATACCCATAAAAAGGGGACTTGTAATTTGGGGAATAATCCTAAGAAGGAGGCCCAAACATGGTACTTGGGGCTTACACTTAAGGATGATGCCCGAATTAAGGAACTTGGGGCTTTCTCCTAAAGAGGATGCCAAAAATAATGGTCTTATCATCTAAAAGGATGATGTTTAATGATGAAAATATCTTACCATAGTGACATAAAGTTATGTAAGTCACGAGGTTTTGGGATATTTTTGACATAATTCCATTCAGATAAAGAATCCAACAAAGGAACCATTCCATAAATGTCATTGAAAAGGGTTTTGAAGGCTAAATCTTGATGTTGAGAGGTGGAAATGACGAAAGGATGTGAATTGTAAGGAGGCACACAAGTGTTGGTCTAGCGCTCAAGTCCTAGTCGCACAAGTGTACTTGCACGACATGCGTTCACATGGGCGATGAAGAACATGTTTAGTGATACTTGGGATACTTTGTATTGGTGCCCAAAGTATCATCCCTAGAGGCTTTCAGATGGGTGGAATGCAAGTTCCTAGTGAAGGAAAGGTATCACACAAGTATCCTCACTTCCCTTAAGTGCTGGACACTTATGCGTGGAAGTATTGACATGTTCTAACACATAGGCCTTATTATTCCACTTTAGAGCTTCTATTCTAGGTAATTAATTATATTATAAGTTTTTGGAAAACTTTAGACAGAGAGTTGGGAGACCAGATCTTGAATCTGATTTTTGGAATTTCCGTCCTCGAAATGGGGGACCAAAAGAGGTATTTATAGTCCATTGAGGACCTTGGGCGAAAAAATGGCACACATGTGACTTCCACGGGACCTATGTGGCACACAATTATTCTTGCACGACCAAGATGAAACATGCACGAACCATGATTAAAGGATTCATTGTTCATGCCTTTGTCAATTTTTTATGTTCTTCAGAGGATGACTCTCTTTGTGCTTATGGTGTTCTCCTTTTCCATTCGATTGATTCTATGATGGAAAGAGGAGTCAACACCCACCTATTAAGAAGTTTCTAGGTTTTCCAAACTCATTGAGATTGAGAATTCAAAACTCATGAAAAATCTTGATAAGACCAATTCTAGGAATACTGTTCTTTCTTAGGAAATATCACATCATTCTATAGATCATGACAAGAAAAATGTTTACATTAAAAGTATTTAAAAAATTCTTTAGGAAGTAAATTCTGATAAGAATAAAATTTCTAAGGTTCTAGAAAATGTAATTTGTAGGAAAAATGTTTTCAAGCCTAACTGTAGTTCAAAATCTAATGTTTAGGATGACAAGAACTTATTTATCAATATAAGATCCAAAATTTAATCCCTGAGGATTTGTTTGTCATATTTTACATTAGGTAAGGAAAATATTGAAAACATTTATTCTCAAATCCGACCTCCGAGGAATAGTTCATGTTTTGTTTATACTAGTTATAAACCGGTTTTTAGTAAAAATTATTTTATTCCTCAAAATGCTCCATTATGTACCAAGTGTCATTGTGGTGTGGATTGGTAAAAAATTGTTCCCTAAACAAAAACCAGTCATTAGGATTTCATAAAGATTATTTTTCTATGAAAATGTGGGTTCCTATTATTTTTATTTCTGAAATTTCCAGATCCAAGAAAAGTTGGATTTCGAAAACCTGACATTTTTTTATTTTCCTGAAAATAGAGGATGCACCAACAAGAATACATGGTACATGTATAGAGGGTGTTCACAGCATAAGACTAGTAACAAAAACTGTATTGAAAATGTTATCAAGATGAAAAGAGGAAATGTAAAATTCAGAGATAATGCTCAGGAAGAAATTGTTGTTATAGGTAACATTATCCTTCAGGGAAAAAATTTGATTTCAAATTATTTATTTGTTAAGGGTCTTAAGCACAATCTCATTAGAAAAAGAAAAATATGTGATGACTATTAGCTTGTGAATTTTAAAAATGATAAGTTTATAGTACACAATTCTAAGTAAGAGTTTTTTCATTCTACACATAGGAAAGAGAATGTATAAACACTAAACATAGAAGACCTTAGTAGCCAAGATATACATTGCCTTAGTGAAATTGAATATAATTCTTGGTTATGTAATAGATTGTTAGGACATTGTTAACCTTAGGAACCTATGCAATAATTCTATGAAAAGATTAGTTAAGGATCTTCCGGAGATTATATTTGATTCTTCAAAAGTTTTTTTTCCTTGTCAATATGGTAATAAACATAAATCATGTTTTAAATCAATCATTGGATGAAATTATGAGACATGGAGAATCATTTTAATACATTTATGATCATATTAAATTACAATGTAATTTAAAAGATTGTGGACATGAGTTTTATCATTTGTCCAGTTAAAAATATCTTATAACAGCTCTGAACATGAATGGTTGAAATGTGTAGTTCCATCTGAGAAAGCTACTGAAATGCCAATGCCTGAAGGTGTAGAGACAACCCTATTATTGCAGAAATGCTAGCAGAAGTGGAGATTAACCTGGAAGAGCTTCCAGAAACCAATCCTGAAAATCCTGTTGAAGTCAGTATAATCGGGGTGGACTCTTCTCAGGATGCTGATCTACCATTGGGTAAGAGATAATAATATTTGTAACTGCAAATAATTTTCAATACAATTTAATTTACTTTTGTTAGCCTTTTTATCTAACCAAATAATTCAATTGACAATGCAGGGCCGTTAATATTGGTGGCTATATCTGGAGGTGAATCCCCAGCCTCCGCCCCAATGGTATTAGAAAGTGAAGTAACAAGGGTAAGGGGGGAAGGAGAAGAACATGGAACTTGTTTATGTTCATTAATTATGGAATATATTCCCCGTGTGATAATGATGCTAAATCAGACCCGTATGTACAAAGGGAACTCCAATTCTCACATTGAATGGCATGGAATAATAAATGGAAGATAATATCTGAAGTGCCTCTTGAAGAGATGTCTTCTATGTTCCCGCGACTACCATCCTTGTTCATCATGTTGGGACTTAGAAATTTTGGATATCAAGAGGTCCATACTGTGGTGAAACAAGTCATTTTATGAAGGGATCAGGAGCAATGGTACCATCAAGATCTGACCAGAGTGAGGTTTTTGTACAATATCAGCAAATTTGAGGTTGTGGTGTCCCGAGCTGGGGATGATCATGCTACACAATTAAAGGATCTGAAAAATAAGATCATGGAGAAAGTTTTCCAGCAGATACACCTTCAGCAACAGTTAGATGCTATTACTGGGGAATATAGCCAGCTTACCAATTCACTAGAAGGATTTCAAACAAATGGTGTGAAGGTCATCACATATTACAAGAATGCACTCCATCAAGCTGAAAAGGGTAATGCTGGTTGAGTGCATTAACCTCAAGTGAATGCTGATGAAGGTTGGTATGACGTAAATAAAAGTAAGAGTTATGTTGAAAGCATCTTGTAATTCTTGAAAAAGAGAAGAAACATTAGTCTAGGGATGTCCCTCTAACTCTTGTGCATCAATGAAAAACACTTTCATCTTCAATCATTTGTGCCTGGATTCTCTTTCTACTTACTTAAAATAATTTTACCTAAGCTAATGTCCTAGTAAGCATAGTTTGATTCTTTATAGTTTGATACAAACATCCCCACAAACATTGAATCTTTTTATTGCTCAATATTACCTAAATCATTCATAATGTATGTTTAGTGAGCTCAGACTTGACTTTTGTTCAGAGTTACCTAATCTTTTGTGGGCAGTTTAATGTTATGCATGTCGTACATAAAAAAACTAATGTTTAAGGTTGAAATAGCTTTGACTGAATGGATAAAAATTGACTCAAGTCCAAGATAATTTATCTAAAATTATATTACCACATTCACGTATGGGGGAAAACATGTAAACTATGACTTAAGAAATATTGAATCTGAGGAATTAAATGAAAAAGTGTTAAAATTCATTAGAAGAAGTATTTCTTCAGAGTAATGTTACCATTATTTAAAAAACTCATTAGGGGGTTGAATTATGCAAAGCCACATAAGGGAATTGTCTTTATAGTTAAATAATTTATCTTTTGGTTGATAGGTCTGTTATGTAGACTACTTATGCAAGGAAAACTAGGGGGTCGTGCTGCATAGTCAGGAAACAGAACTCTATGAAATTTTACATTCCAATTGATAAAAAGCCAGTGGTTGTTTATTGAGATTCAATCATTCTAAAGCATAGAGTTTATTTTACGTAGAGAGTTACTTGTTTATGGAGGGGATATTCCCAATAAAGATTGTAAAATAATTGGATGAATGTCCCTCCTATGAAGGTCTGACCCAAATGTAGAGAAGGGAAATATAAACCATAGACATTGATACTTTCAGATCATGAAAAAGAGTATGGGACAAATAAGTTATGAATGGCTATTTTTGCAGATCCCTACATATCGTAGTGAAGAAAAATAATGACAAAAGAGATATTCCTCCAAAAATGAAAATACTACTATTTAAAAAACCCGTTAGGGGGTTGAATTATGCAGGGCCAGTTAAGGGAATTGGCTGCATAGTGAAATAACAACATATTTTGGCTGACAGGTCCTTTATGTATACTACTTATGCAAGTCTGCCTAAGGGAACATCCTTCATATTTGGGAAAACACAATTCCTAGGAATCAGACATTTGGTGACCAGATGTCAATAAAATAGTTATGGTGGTCTAGAAGTATTTATGCTTAAGAGTATGACACATGAAAAATGGAAAATTGTGAAAGGCATGAAGGAGATTCATTGACCAATGATGACCATAATCATGTTGTGGATGGGTCCTCTATTTAGATGATGGATTTCACTACATATTACATTAGAATGATAATTAAGAAAAATGTAGTTCTTAAAATACAGTTTAACGTCATGTGGGATGAGAACGTAAGAGATCATAGTTTAGTGTCATAGAGCTCATACCATAACAAGGAATACATATTTTGTGATTTATAATAATGATGTGAATAAAGACCAGGGTTATCATACCACATTCAAGTTTTCATAGGGTGACTTTTCATCCATGGGACTGAAAGTATAATTTAGGGTTAGGCCCAAAGACATGGGGCTAGATTCGAGGGACACTCGAACGTTCCAATGTATACCATAAGGGTGGGAATCAAGCCATATGTAGTTATTGAAATACACTATTTATGGATTTGGTTCATACAAGTTAAGGTTGAATGGGGACTTTAGTGAAATGATGGTTTGACCCAAGATTAATGGTTCAGACATTGCCATGTACGCTCGTAGTCAATGAAAAATGACATGATTGGAGATCGATGTCAATGATGATTCCCTCTTGAGAAAGGGAAAATGGGGGACTTTATAGTTTAACATCATATAGTAAGGAAAATGATGAACCAATGTGAATATATTGGATTTGGAGGTGGCTTCACGGAGCAACATAGTATGAGATGGAGGTGAACCGATTTGAAGATATTGGTTTTGGGCTTGAACCTGAGGAGGTTTCCTACATACCCAGCCTAAAATACAAGGATAAAAGTCTGTGTAGTTAGATTAATATTGAATTAGTGATCATGTTGTACTTGCGGAAAACCCAAAGATGGTGTTGGGACTTAAGCGTGGTTATCATCCTAGAGATGGTGTTATTGTTGAAGTATACTGTGAGCTTACGTGAGCCGTACTCGGTGTGAGAAACAAGAGGTAGAAACAACCATAAATATGCACAGTTTAGCATCGTGTAGGTCATATAAGGGACTAGACACATTTTAATGTAAAGTTGGTCAATTAGGGGACTATACAGTTTAATGTCATGCAGTAATGACAGAGGGACTATGCAGTTTAAGGTCATGCAGTAAGGACAATGGATAGTTTGAGGTCATATGCATGGACCAGTGCGGCACAGTTTAGCGTCATGTTGCGATGACAAAAGGTCAATTGGTTTAAACATAATACTTATTCATAAATATTGAGTTGGTTGGAGTTGTGATAGGTTCTCCATCCGCTGATATTAAAGAATAAGCTCTATTGGAGTAGACCTTATGTATTGAATAAGGTCCTGCCGACTTTGCCTCAAGCTTGGGAGGTTTCTTTCTAGGTATCATTGGAGTTCTAAGGACCAATACCAATTCTCCTTGAATGAATGAATGATGACGGATTTTTTTATTGAAATACCATGCTATTCGATTATGATAGACTTCCAAGTGGTGCTGGGTGCACAATCTTTTTTCATCCAATTGTTCCAATTCATCCAAACGCTTTTGAGATTGTTCATCTATTGTTGACTGATAACAAATGGATACTTTGAGTGAAGGTAAACGAACCACAATGGGAAGCACTTCTTCTAATCCATATAGAAATGAACATGGAGTTGATCGCGTAGCAGTGTGGGTGGTGGTCCGATAATCCCCTAAAGAATGAAATAGTTTATCAGGTCAACATTTTGTATCTTTATCCATCATATTTTGTAGAATGATTGAAATAGTCATATTGATGGGATCTATTTGTCCATTGGCCGCTACATGATACTGATATGAATGGTTGGATTTGATGTTGTATTATTGATACAACTTCCTTAAATCAGATGAACAGAAGTTGGGGCCATTGTCTGTCAATATGGAATGAGGGACATCAAATCTGGTAATGATGTTAGACTTAATGAAGATAACAATTCTTTTAGAACTATCTTCTTTGAGAGGTATTTCCTCTTCCCATTTGGAAATGAAATCATTAGTAGTAAGAATATAGTTAAACTGCTTGGATATATCTAAAGGTTAAGGCCCTACTATATCCATTCCCATTGTGGAAAATGGACATGAGTATTTAGCTGTATGAAGCATCTCTGGGGGTTAATGAATGATGTTGGCACATACATGGAATGAATGACACTTCATAGTGAAATCAACACAATCTTGTATCATTAAAGGCCAAAAGTATCCATGTCTTTGAATTTGATCAGAAGGTTTATGTCTAGACTGGTGGGCACCACAGACTCAAGCATGTACTTCTTTGATGACAACCATTGTCTCCTCACCATCAATACATCCGAAGATTATACCATCAAAACCACTTTTGTAGGGAAATTTTCCTAGGTGATCTGGTCTATCATAAATAGTAAAATTGACCACACGTCGCCAGAATTGTTCTTTCCCAGCTCTATCATGTTGGATTGTTCCATTTTAATGGTATTCCTTGATAGGTGTCATCCATCATGTAGTATGATTATATGGTTCATAAATGGGACTAATTTCATTGATTTCCTCTGTTCTGATTTCAACATAAGGTGAAACTGTACAATAGAGGGCAATACCGATGACTGTTTCATCCAGATTTGGATCTTCTAGAGTTGTGGTTCATTAGCCAGTGCATCAGCTTGAGCATTTTGTGATCGCATGACATAAGAAATATTCAGTTCCGAAGGAAATTCCTCCATTAACTCTAAAATGTAAACATACAAAGGTATTAAGTAATATTTTCTGATGGGATAATTCCCATTGACTTTTTTGATTACCAGGACTGAATCACCTTTTACATTTTAGTGATTCACCTGTGCTTGAAGCACCAAATCAAGCCCTATGATGAGATATTGATATTCATCTTCATTATTTGTACCTCCTTTAAACAATAATAAAGAATAGAGTAGCACTTCCTTTTCCGGGGAAATAATTACAATTCCCAACCCAACATTGTTGAATTTAGGATCTTCCATTTTCTTCCCTGTTGGACTTCTGGAAGCACAATAAAAGTACAAATCCAATGATTGAAGATTATCATTAATAGAGAATACGTACTCATTAGGACATTCAATATCAAAATATGTATCATCTACTGAAGGGTGTTCATCATGGAAATCAATCAGAGCATGACCCTTTATTTCCTTTTGAGACACATACTGGATATCAAACAACTGCAAAATAACATCCCACCTTTCAATATGTCCTGTAAGCATCAGACGCCTGAGGATAAATATGAGCTGGTTATTGAGAGATACCAATTTGGCCTCATGATGTTATAGGTAGTGTCTCAATTTTTGAACTACAATGATTAATTCTAGGCATCAATTTTTTATACTTGAATATTGAGTTTCTGCCTCATGCATAGTCCTACTAAGATAGTAAAGGATGTTTTCATTCACAGCATCATTCTTTTGGGAAAGGAAGGCCCCAATGATCGCTCTAAAGATGTCACATAAAGAATAAGTGGTATTCCTTTAACAGGTGTCATTAATACCGGTGGAATCAAGATATATTTCTTGATATTGTTGAATTCCTCTTGACATTCTTCATTCCACTGGTAAGTGACTCCATTCTTAATCAATTTAGAGGAGGGTAAACATTTTCCTGCCTAATTGGCGATGAAAAGTCCAATATAGTCCATGTTTCCTTGATTTCCTCTAAATTCCTTCATATATCGAGGAGGTGACATAAAACGGATTGATTTTGTCTACTCAGGATCGACTTTGATACCACTATAGAGTACAACAAAGCTGAGAAAGTTTTCTAAGGTTATCCTGAAAGAACATTTCGAGGCATTCATCTTCAAATAGCATTGTCGAACATTGTGGAATATTATTTCCAAATAATCCAAGTGATTAGAATGTTGTTTGGATTTAACCACCAAATTTTCCACATAACATTCAAAAAATTTCTTTAAAATGGGTTTGATGATATGGTTCATGGCATGTTGATATGTTGCACCTGCATTATTCAAGACAAAGGGCATTACACGATAGGAAAACACAACATGAGGGGCTCTAGACACTATAGATTATTCATATTGTGGAGCCATTCAGTTTTCATTATACCCAGAATATTCTTCCATGAAGGAAAGTGACTCATAGCCAGTTGTTTCATCAATTAAGAGTTCTATGATTGGAACAGGAAAATCATCCATGGGACAATGCTGATTAAGATCTTTGAAATAATGAATACTCTAATTTGTACATTATTCATTTTCACAGGGACAATATTATCCATCCATTTGGGATATTGAACTTCTCTGATGACGTTATCCTTTATAAGCTAATCCTCTTCAACTTAATTTTTAGAGGAAAAAGTTTGGTGTGTTCTTCTTGCTACTTGCTTGAATCCTCGATGTTATTCTAGAAAACCAAAATGATGAGTAGCAACATCAGGATCAAGACCTAGAATTTCTATATAATTCCAAGAAAATATTAATCAATTTTCATTACAAATGAAATATACCTTTCTTTCTCTTAAAGATTCTTTACCGCACACATTAAAGTGGGATGCATATCTTCTTTTGTATCCAGATTTATTTATCTGAGATCATCCACAGTGGTAGAGATACCTTCTTCAAATGCAGGAGGAGAATATCTGAGATCTTCCTCTTATTCTTCAATTTGTATTGCATCTTTTGTTTCTGCTGGTATTATAGACCATGAAGAAGAATTTCCATGATCAGGAGAGAAGTTAAAATTTGATCTTCTTGAAGAAGAGGCTACCACTTCTGACCCTATTAATGACTAAGGGTCTTCCATTGGTAATAATGAGGAGATGATGGATTGAGAATCAACAACATCATTTATCTCTGGCATTAATATATCTTATTCTGGCCTCATTGATGATGTATAAAATTTTTGTATTTTAGAAGATGAAATGAAGACATCTCTATTTGAGCTTTCATCATTTCCTGGTGAATCAATAATTTCTACCAAGTTGTCTGGCTTGGTTGTCGTAATTGAAATTATAAATGTTTCCATAAGAGTATTTTGATTTGGGTCTATCCGGTCCATTTGAATGATAGAAACACATAATTTGTACTCACATGTATGATTGGGTTTTCGGGAATCTTTTCCAAACCATATGGATCATTAATTTTGGTAACCTTATTTTTCATGGATACCTTTATTCACTCCACCTGATATAATTTTTTATCAATTTCTTGATATTCACATGTTTTTAATGGGGATTTATCACCATAAAATGTCCCAATTTGACCATGGAAACAATATTTGAGACATTGATTGTATGATGAAGGTATAGCCACATGTTTATGTAACCAAGGTCTTCTAATAAAAATGTTGAAGGATGTGTCATGACGAACATCCATGAAATATGAATTGTATACAAGGTCCCCTAACCGAGTTATGAGTGTAATGTCACCCAAATTTTCTTGTCATTTTTATCATATCCTTGCAACATCAAAGTAGAAAGAGATAAATAAGATTTGGTGAGTCCAAATCGATGAAGAGTACGAATAGGGATGAGGTTGACTCTTGACCAATTATCAATGAAAGATCATCGTATGTTTACATCATTGACCATTCCAGATAAATACAAAGGTCTAATATGTCCATACACAACATCATATTCATCATCATCTGTAAAAGATATCCCTGCATGGAATTCTGGAGGATCATTTTCTAAATGGTAGTCTTCAGACGTGTCAATTTCAGTTTTTAATTCCTGAGGACATGAAAAATCCTCAATGAGTGCATCATGAAGATCCTTTGATAGAATCAAGGCATCCAGAATTGATAAAATGGCCGGTACATATTCCAAATGTTTCAATACATCAAAATTTTGGTCCGAAGGTCAGAGTTTCCTAACAGGAACATTTGGTTTCACAATTTCCTTAGAAGATGATGCTTATTGTATTAGGGTAGGAGATGGAATACACCGGGATTTGGAAGATTAGACCGACTAGGCCAATTTATATGTTGAGATAAAGAAGGTGTAACTTCTAACCAATCATCCAAAATAAATATTCCAGGACTGAATCTGCCATGTGTGGAAAAAATTCTTCTTCTTGTTGAGCCCGCTAAAGTGCTCTGCCATGAGTTTCTACTGCATATACAGTTCTACCAGGGGTAGGATTGAAATAGTGGATTTTGTAATATCCACATCTTCCTCTGTATCATAGACCTCTAGAGCTCCCTATAATTCCTCTGTTTGATACAGGGGACTCAGGGTCATCAAGATCGAAACTGTGACTGGAATGAGGATCTGTTAAGTGAATCATGTTAACAGAAAAAAAATTTAACTCGTCATCTGATGATGATTCAGACTGATTAGCTAGTTTAGGCTACACCGTTTGGTGGGGCGGTGTCTATGCTCTTGAAGTAGATGTCATAAAAAATTCTAGAGTCAAAGACTACTTGGTCTTTGACATGAACTCATCTTCTTCTAACTGCCCTTCTTTCTTCGAATTATGCCTCCTCTTGGAGGATTTCCCTTTTAATGAAAGTGGTTTTTCTATGGAATTCATAACAGAATACACAATTGCTTTTTCAATTGCATTCGTAAAATGGCATGAGTGTGGTTGATCATTTTCCTTACCATCCAATTATCATATTTCTGCACGTTTTTTCATTTGAATTCGTGCCACTAACCTTCTTTCTATGGATCGGTAGTAGTAACACATAATACCTTGGATGAAGAATCTTGTATTTTGACATGTCCCAAGTCTACCATCTTCTGTAGGAGGTATTTGATGATAAGACACTCTTGAATGGTATGCCCCAACATCTGATTAAATGGGAAATAATTAGGGAGGTATTCATCTCCTTCCTTGTTCTGCCTTTTGGGCCATGGAAACATAACAAGGTTGTTTTCTAGAGCCGAGATGAAGTAACCAGGAACAAGTTAATTTTGGAATGAATAAACATTATTCTTTAACTCCTCAAATTGTCTCCGCCTTTGATATCTTTGATCATCTTGATGGGTATATTGTTGTTGTTGATGCTGATGAGGTGGAGCCCTTCGATATGATGAAGGTATTGAAGTGGAAGAAGGTACATGTTCTTGTTTATGTATAACTATAGTAGTCTCCTATTTCCCTATTCTCCTTCCTAGAGCTGATGGGATTACACGAGATTTAGCCTTAGTCTGTGTAAGAGATTCCTTGATCTGTTTAGCGATTGAATTAAGGTCTCGAAACCCTCCTGTGTATTTAAAAGGGATCAAAGGTGTGTGCAATTCATCACACAAAATTTACTCAAATATTAGAAACACATATACTTGCAGGAGTTCTAAACATAATTAATATGTTGGTCCCTTCCAGTGAGAAATGAAAGCTGAAACTCTTTAATTTTCCCTTTTTGTACAATTTGTAAGATAAAAAATGTCATCATTGGAAATGTTGAGCTAAATTGAAGAAGGAATCATTGACGGAGATCATCCCACCCTATAATTTAAAGGGGTGGAAAACTTGTATAACAGACAAAGGCATGCCCTAGTAATGACTGTACAAAACACCTGAGCATAACTTTTCTTGTTGTTGAGGTATTCCCATCATAGGTTCACAATGCAAAACAAAATGTATTAAGTGTTGTTCTGGGTCTCTAGAACCATTATGTATTGGGAATGTGTTACTTGAAAAATTTGACGGGGGAGGAATTTCATCAACCCATTCAGGGTATGCTCTCATTTATGGTTGAAGTTGTTCACACTTTTCGTCCATTGCTTCTATCCGAGCTATTAATGAGTCAATGTATGTAATTAACATTTGAGAATCATCTGGTTGAGATTGGGCATGATAATATATAATAACTGGTGTTTGGATAGGTATGTTAACTGGTACTTCAAATGATGGTAGCACAACCGGTTGTTGTTGTGCATTACCAATAAGATTAGACCTATGGGGGTGTACTCGTAAAGATGGATATTACTGATCCTTCTCAGTAGCTGCAACAAATTCCATTGACTTACTGACTCCAGCATGCTTATGAGGAAGACTACCTAGAAGTAGTTCTATAATCAATTTTCATAACTCCTTCATTTCTTCCTCTTGTTGTGAGAACCTTTTCTCTAGTAAGAGTGATTGGAATTCTCTAAGGGTAGGGTGGGACGTATCCTGACTTTTACCCAATTCGTTGGCATGTGCCTTTATAGAGTATGGAAGGGCATTGCCTGAAGGAATATATTGCCTCTTGGCTTCCCTCTGGCCTCTAGTACGCACACCATCTTCATTTATTTATGTGTGTATAACCCCTTGAACCGGAACTTCTTCATCTGATTCCACTGAGTGATCCTCGTGTTCTGGGGGATCAGTAACAATGGCATTGATGACATTAATTGATGTATAATGAATTTCATCCCTTCTATCAAAATTTATGAGATACTTCCTTCTCCCATGTCCTTGATGAGACATTGCCTTTTTTTGAGTTGATCCCTCGGGGTCATTATTATTGAAACATAATTTGGAGGAAATATTCTGATAATTCAGCTCTGCATTCCTCTTTTGGCTTGTTCCCTAATCGAGAGAAAAAGAACTTTCGTTGAGTAAGAGATCAAGGATTTGAAAAAGGCCCTAGTCTAGTGGACTGGGGATATTCCTATTGTTCCTGCTCAAATCCTCAAATCCTATTTGTTGATTCCTCGGGTTGGTATAAAAGAGTCCGCAATCTAGAAAGCTGAGGTGGTTCTTGAGATACTACATCTCAAACATTCTTAAAAGCACTCTTGATTTTTGGTATATTAGTGCAGAAAATTTCTGGTTGCATCAACCTACATCAACTCAAATCACCTCACTCAAATGACCATTGGATGATTTCTGACACTTCTGTAACCTAATTATGTGCATTCTCTAAATGAGAATCCTATTCGATATTATCATTTTCCTAATGCAAAAGTAATTCGATAACTTTTTCTTTGTATGCCTAATTTTGGGAATAACTATTTGAGGCTTGTTCCTGAGAAAGCCTTCGATTACACACAAAACCAATTGTCTGTGGCCAGCCATGGGAAATAACATTGCATGAGACCATTTTTGGTGGGCTTTGTTGACTGGAGAGTACAATGAAATGCAGCGCTCCATGAACACCCCATCCCCTGATATGAATACTAGATTGGTCAATGGTAATTAATTGACCCAATATTTTCACTGTGCCATGAATGAATGCTGAAGGGCTCTCTTCTGCTTTTCAACCTTTATATATCGGGAAATTAAGAGAGATTCCAAATCAATATGGCGTTGTAACCCTTCAATTATCATAACATGATTTTCATATTCATAAAAAGATAATAATTTTTTATTCAAGTTACAAAGAGTTTTCCACTTGTTGAGACGAATATCGTGAATACAATCTTACATCACAGTTTCTGGAATATCATACTGAGATTCAGCCAAAGCCCAAAAAATTACTGCCACATCACCTTTCACCAGTTGTTTTCTCATATTCAACACTTCCTCCTTATCATTCGATGAAGGTTCATCTACCTGATTAGACCAAAAATGGTTCTTCTTTGTTGCTTCATCAGATTCAACATTATTGGTAGAGAATTCATTAATCAAATTAGAAGATGAATGGCCCAGGGGTTGTTCGGAGAATGACCTACACCCTTGGATATCTTTTGATTGAGAAAGTATTTAACCTACTAGTTGTAAATCATCATACATGACTAGATTCACATTTCCATGTGCCTCCATATTAGAGGGAATTCTCGTTACTACATTTTCCTTTCATGAATTTTCCATGAAATGCAAATTTATACTGTGGATAGGACTTTCACAGCAAAATTCATAATCATGGGGAGGACCACCATGGTGGGTTATAGAGAAATATGAATCCATTTGCTCCAAGATTTTCTGGCCACACAGAGGGTCATCGTGGATCTCATTTGAGATTAATACTCCGATATTTAATGAATTGTCATGAATAAATCCTTCATGAGGAAGTGTGTGATATAGACCTTCAGAATTATTGTTCCCAATATTGGGAAATGAGAGTGTAGAGTCTTGAGTTGCAACATATAATTGTATGAGGGCTTCAAGAACTCCATCATCGATCAAGGACATATTACAGATTGAATCTTTATTTCTTGACTGTGTTGGAAGGGTATTTTTCTTAAATTCATTCTTAATAACATTGAAAACAACTTGTTGACAAAATTGGTTATTATGGGTAGGTGTATGTGTCTGATCATGAGAAATGGTCAGGTTTGGCTGACTATCTCCATTCAGATTGGGTGTATGTGCCATACATGATTGTCTGTATCAAATGGGGGTGTTTGCCCCACAACCCTCTTGCATAGGGACAGAGGTCTGTATCAGTTTCAGAGTGATATGTTGATGAGTCACTCAACTGATAGGGATAGATTTATCATTCATTCCTTGTAAAGTTGCTGAAGAAGTTATAATATTCTGACAGGCATCCAGAATATGGGAAGGGATTTGCTTCTGCACTTTCACCATTGTAAGAATGTGCTTGGTGACTTTAGTTGTCAGAATGAGAATATAAATCCATTCTGTGTTTGGAGTAGATGTATGTGCCATATACTGTCCTCCTTTTCCTATCAATTAATTCTGAAATTACTCACGTGTGAGGTCAGAGAGTTGAGTCTGCTCCAAATTTGTCCTCGGAGCATTCCTACTGACTTCTATGGGTTCTAGAAAATGGGATTTTGGGACGGCATGATGAACATTGGTAGGTGTATGTTCCTACTGTGAACTCTTCATCAAGTATGGTTGACGATTTTTCTTCAATACTGGCAGATGAGACTGTTGATAGAATTGTTGATTGTAAATAGGTTTATGTACTTTTTATCAGTTGCCACCAAATTAGATTGAAGAGCTTCTTTGGATGCAGTCCGACGAGCCTGCTGACTAGTTGATGAATTATAAATAGGGTATATACATTCCTATAATACTCTGCCAGAATTTCCTGTGGGGGTTGGAGTGTTACTGCTAGACGAGTCTGATGGGCTCTAATATCAGGACAGACAGGTGTATATGCCCGCTGTTTGTTTTCAATCAAGTTGGCTTGATGAAATTTTCATGAGGGGGAAGAAGTAAGAAGCTGCTCCCGGTTGACCAGATTACGCCTCTGACGGTTTTTCTTGCGTTCTCGGTTCTGAGGAACCTGAGCCGAACCCCTAATGGTGCTACCCTCATCATGTTGAGTGCACCATACTGCACAAGTCTAATGACATTTGTTGATGAGATCCCTCAAAAATTACTCATATAATATTGAATTAAGTCCTTGAGTGACCTTCTCCTTCACCTCCCAGTAATATGGGAGGGACTGGTGATTGTGTTCTGGGGATAACGACCCAAAACAGCTAGATACGGTGGTTGAAACCACTTTCTTCTTGACCACTAGTCATCGTTGTCCAAACAAACTGGGTGAGTTGTTAACATGGAGGGCTTATTGAGATGCCTCCAGAGTAGGAATGGTACCGTATTGATGATATTCCACAACCAATGCATTTGAAACCCAGCGTTGAAGATGATAAGTAGGTGATGTCATCCTCAGAGCGGAAGAGGATCCAACAAGAGTAGCGGCCAAGGAATTCATAGGCGTGAACATTAAAGAAGCCATTTCTGTAATGTGGAGACATATTGGAAAAGACTGCTTGTTTGATGTAATAGTCATAATCATGATAAGCTCAAACACTACATCTTTTGGATTAGCACGTATGTTGTTGATTGTTTTGTTGGCCATCACAATGAATCAAATAGGCCCCTAACAAATAAGTAAAACATCATTTAACATGGTTAAGGATTTCACGTCAGGTTCACCATTCATTTTCTTCTGGAAATGGGGATGACTTTGTTTTTTCATGGATCAATCATTCCAATCAGTTTCTAACGGGTTTATTTCATTGAACCAAAATAATCCAATGATTCTATATCCATTTGGACCTACTTTCCTAAGGATGTTTCTCATTAGTTGTGGACTGATGAGGCTTATGAATTTTCAGTGGTCGAGAGGATGGGATGTCAGACTCATCACACCTTTTTTGGGGGAATTATTGTATACTCAAGGACACTCTTATAGATTATGGTTATGTTCGTGAATCATTATTAATTTACCAAGCATGATAATGAGTTCTTTCTAAAGATATTGCAATCAATGATTGATATGTAGGAGATTTAGAGAATCTTTTATATGTATTTTAGGTTCTTCATCAATAGAGAATCATCCATATGAATTAGTGATTCTAAGTTAATGGTTTCCTTCAATACATTATATAGAACTATGTTTTTCATTATGATGACCATACTAGTTTTAAAGCCACTCAGTGGGGAACTTGATGTTTGTTGTCATTAAATAGGACATGGATTATTTTAGATTTGGGATCGTACCCACAGATTGGCTACCTACATATCCTTGTTATGAAAAGGAATAAGAAACCACATAGTTTTAGTGAATTAGTATTAGGTTTATGCATGATTAATGTCCCAAAGAGAGATGTTGTAATTAATTTTACACTCTAAGCCCACGTGAGTCTTAATCACTTTGAGAAACAAGAAGTATTACTAAATATGACAATTGATCCATGAAATATGAAATCATAAGAAATGATATGGGGATTATGTATGTATGACCTCCCATGTAAATGAATATTAGGACTTAGTTCAATAAAGAAGCCCAGGTGCAGGGTCTATAAAGATATTTGTGTTTTATGGAGATTAGGAATTTTAACTCTAGACATACTCTTGAAATGGAAACCCAAAAATTTAAGAGGGACTTATGTTTGGGTTTTATTCATATGAAAGAAGACCAAAATAAAAATGAATTAAGACCGGTGCTTATTCATGAGGAGGATGCCCATATAAAGTGGACTAGTAATTTGGGGCGTACTCCTGAGAAGGAGGCCCAAACATGGAACTTGGGGCTTAATCTTAATGAGCATTCCATGAATTAGGAACTTGGGGCTTACTCCCAAGTAGGATTCCCAAATTAATGTTCTTCTCATCATAAAGGATGATTTTGAATGAAAGAAATATATAGTCGTAGTGATATATAGTTTTGTAAATCATGAGTTTTTTAGAGATGTTCCACAAAATTCCTTTCAAATAAGAAAGGAAACAAAGGAACCATGGAATTAACGGCTTTGAAGAGGATTATTAAGGCTAAATCTGGAAGAGGGGAGGTGGAATTGAGGAACGGAAGTGAATTGGATAGAGGCACACAAGTATTGGTCTGGTGTGCAAGTTTTGGTAGCGCAAGTATACTTGCGCGACATGAGTTCAGTTGGGCGACGAAGAACATGTGAAGTGATACTTGGGAGACAATGGATTGAAGCCCTTAGTATTATCACTAGAAGCTCTCGTATTGGTGGTGCACAAGTTTCCTTGAGAATAAAATGCGGCATGCATGTATCATCACTTACCTTAAGGGCTAGGCACTTAGGCGCGCAAGTATTGATGAGTTTTAACACATAGGCCTTATTATTCCTATTTAGATCTTCCATTCTGGGTAAATAATTACATTAGAAGTGTTTGGATGACTTTATATGGAGACATGGGCGACCAGATATTGAATCTAAGTTTTGGATTTTACCATCCTCGAAATGGGGGACCCAGAGGTGGTATTTATAGACCATGGAGGACCTTCAGAGAAAAAAAATGAAAATGGCGCACAAGTGACTTCCGCGACCCATATGTGGCACACAAGTAAACTTGCAAGACCAAGATGAAACTTGTGTGACCCATGATTAAATGGTTCCTTTTTCATAGATTTGTCAATTTTTTATGTTCTTCAAAAGATGACACTCTTTGTGCTTAAGGTATTCCCATTTTCCATTCGTTAGATTCTGTGATAGAAAGAAGCATCAACACCTACATATGAAAAAGTTTCCAGGTTTTCCATACTCCTTGAGATTGAGAATTAAAAACTCATGAAAAATCTTGATAAGGAAAATTCTAGGAATACCATTCAAACTCAGGAAATATAAGATATTTCTTAAGATCATGATAAGAAAAATGTTGACTTTGAATGTATTTAAAACAATCTTGAGGATATAACTTCTGAGAATAATAAACTGTCTTAAGATATAGAAAATGTAATTTCTAAGAAAAATGTTTTCGATCTTTACTGTAGTTCAATATATAATGTTTTGGAAGACAAGAACATATTTATCAAACTAAGATCCAAAATCATCTCCTTGAGGAAGTGTTTGTCAAATTTTACATTAGGTAAGGAAAATATTGCTAAAATGTAATCTCATATCTGACCTCAAAGGAATAGTTTTGGTTTTTATTATACTAGTTATAAACCTGTTTTTAGTATCGGTTATTTTGTTCCTCAAAGTTCTCCATTATATACCAAGTGTCAGTGTGTTGGGGATTGGGAAAAAAAATTTCCCAAAACAAAACTCAGCCTCTAGGATTTCATAAATTCATTTTTTCTAAGAAAATGGGGGATCCTACGATTTTTCTTTCTGAAATTTCCTGATCCAAGAATGTTTGGATTCCAAAAACCTAACTTTTTCTTATGTTCAAGAAAATATAGAAAGTAACAATATCAATACTTGGTACATGGATAGTAGATGTTCCCGACATATGATTGGTAAAAAAAACATTGAAAAGATTATCAAGATGAAATGAGGAAAAGTAACATTTGAAGATATTTATTAATGAGAAATTATTGGTTTAGGTAACATCATATGTCTTGGAAAAAATTTGATATCAAATGTTTTATTTGTTAAGGGTCTCAAGAAAAATATAATTAGCATAATACAATTATGTAATGAAGGTTAAATTTTGAATTTTATAAATGATAAGTGCATAGTACACAATTATACGTAAGAGTTTACTCATTCTTCTCATAGGCAAGAGAATGTATACAAACTAAACATAAAATACCATAAGAGCCAAGATTCTCCTTGACTTAGGGCAATGAAAGATCATTCATGGTTTTGGAATAGAAGGTTATGAAACTGTAACCATAAGAACCTATTAAAAATTTCAATGAAAAGATTAGTTAAGGATATAACACAACATAGATTTGATTCATCAAATGTTTGTGATACTTGTCAATAAGGAAAGAAACATAAATCTAGTTTTAAATCAATTAGTAAAGTCTCAACTACTCATGCATTAAATATAGTGCATTTGGATCTTTTTGTCCCAACAAAAACTAGAAGCATTAGTGGAAAATATTATGTATTTTTCATTTTTGATGAGTACACTAGATTTACGTTGGTCTATTTTCTAGCAAATAAGTATGAATATTTATATTATTTTAAAAAATTTAGAGCCCCAAATAAAAATAATAAAAACCTTCCTTTGATAAATATTCATAATTATCATTAAAGAGAATTTTAGACCTCTGATTTTGAAACGTTTTGTAGTAGAAAAGGCATTACTCATAATTTCTCAGCACCCAGAACATCTCTAAAGATTGGTATTGAAGAAAGAAGATATATAATTCATCATTAGTTAACAAGAACCATGTTGAGTGAATATTCTTTAGCAATACATATTTGGGATGAAGCTGTATGTACTTATTATTATACTATAAATCGTGTTTTAATTAGACATTTTCTTAATAAAACTCTTTATGTGTTATAGAATGGTAGAAAACCTAGACATTCCTACTTCAGGGTTATTAGATTCATGGTATTCATCCTAAATAATAAAGATAATCTACATAAATTCACACCAATATCTAATGAAAGAATTTTCATAGGCTACTCCACAACGTCTTAGGCTTATAGAGTTTTCCACAAAAATACTTGTACTGTTGAAGATATAATACATGTGAAATATGATGAAACTAATCCATGTGTTTTTAAACAACCAAAACTTACATATTCGGATGTGTTTTCAAAAAATATTTATCAAACCTTGATATAATATCCTTCTGATAAATAAAATGTCCAGGAAGATACTTCTGAATCATTAACCCTAGAAGATTTCATACCGTGTGTTGATGAATAGGTTTTAGAAAACCCAAATCAGGAATTTATTTGGAATCATCCATGTGATAGTATCATTGGTGATGTGAATAAATAATTAAGTTCTAGAAGTTCCTTACAAAATGAAGAAAATATATCTAGCATTCCTTTCCCAATTATAAAAAAATCATAGAGAAGATTTAGGTGATTAAGTTGTTATTAAAGACATTCAAGATGAACTCAATTAATTCTAAAGGTATAAAATCTAGGCCCTGGTTTAAAGACCTAAGTAATCTTCTATTATTGAAGATAAATGGGAATTCAAGAATAATTGTGATGAAAATTTAATCATATTAAGAAATAAATATAGATTAGTTTTTAAGCGCTATAATCAACAAGATGGAATAGACAATGAAGAAATCTAAGCTCTTGTAGATAGACTTGAATCAATTCGTATTTTACATGCCTATGTAGCATTTTTTAATTATAAACCTTTTAAAATGGATGTGAAATGTGATTTACTTAATGGTTTTGTACATGAGGATGTTTTTTTGAACAACATTCTAATTTTAAAGATATAAATCATCCTGAACATTTTTTAGAAGTACCAATTTTTTGTATGTCTTAAACAAGCCCCCCTTGAGCCAGGTATGATAGAATTAGATGATTTTTTGCTTCAAAATAATTACTTTCTGGGAAATGCATATCCAACCCTTTTTATAAAGGAAGATAAGAAAAATGTTTTCATTTTTCAAATTTATGTTGATGACATTATATTTGGTTTAACTCAGCAATATTTAACTAATCCATTTCCAGATCTAATGAAATATGAGTTTGAAATGAGTCTGATGGGTGTGTCAACATTTTTCCTTGGTTTTCAAATTTATCAAAAACCAGAAAGAACCAATATATCTCAACATAAGTATATTAAATATCTTATTAAAAAGTATTTATATGACAACACTATGAGTATAAGTACTCCCATTGGTCCCTCAAATATAATTGATCTTGACGAAGCTGGGAAACCAGTTGATCAAACATATTTTAGTGTTATAATAGGAAGTCTATTATACATAACAACTAGTCGTCTATGAATTAATTTATTTAGTATGATTATGTAAAAAATATCAATCCAATCCTAAGGAATCACATTTAAAGGTAGTGAAAACAATTTTTCATTACTTAAAGGGAACCATGGAACTAGGACTCTTCTATATATCTTGAAATGATTTTGTTTTGAAAAGTTTTTCAGATGCTGAATTTGGAGGATGTAGAATGGATGGAAAGCGTACCTACAGAAATTTTCATTTCATAAGATATTCTTTAGATTCATGGCCTTGCAATAATCCACATTCAGAAGCATTGTCCACTACTGAAGCTGAATGTGTTGCAGCTGGAAATTTTTGTCCTCAATTATTGTGGATGCAACACACACTCACAGACAATTGTATGAGTTTTACCAAAATATGAATTTTGTGTGATAATACAAGTTCCATTGCCTTTAGTAATAACCATTCACATCACTCTCATGAAAAACACATAGATATTAGGCCTCACTTTCTTAGGGATCAAAAGTAGAAAGGAGATATAATTCTTTAATTTATCGGAACCCATGATCAACATACTAATATTTTCACAAAATATTTACCCTCTGATAGGTTTGAATTTATTTAACAGATGTTAGGAATGATAACCATAAGGTAATACTCCCCATTAACATCATGTTGAAACTAATCTCCATAATGTAATAAACTACTTTTCATAGGGGGAGTATATTTTTTTTGTTAGTTATTCAAAAAAATTCATAGTTTGTATTTCAAAATTTCCGCAGTTAGATTTTCAATACTTTTCATAATGAAAATATTCATAGATTTTTTTGGAATTTATTCATAATTGAAACTTTCGTAATGAAAATTTTCAGATTTGAAAATTTTTTAATGATGTTTTTTGTATTTGAATTTTTCGTTACAAAGTTTATCATACATGAAATTTTTGTAGTGAAGTTTTTTGTACTTGAAATTTTTGTAATATAAATTTTCATACTTGAGTTTCATGTAATGGAGGTTTTCAATTTCTTCCCTCTAAATTTATTCAAGAAGAATATCACCTATTAAGATTAATCCTCCTATAAATTTGAATGGTATGTTTCATTTCTTATGTTTTCATGGCCATATTTTACTTGCTATTATTTTCGTTTGTTTTTTGAAATTTTCGGATTCTAGTTTCCTTAAATTCGAATGTTTTTCTTAAATACCTCAAAAGATCAGATCTGCCCAAATTTCCATTGCAACCGTTTGATCTAATCAGATGATTTATCAACCATTGGATCAGGTTTGGAAGTGGAACCATCGTATTAATTGCCTATATAATGTACCCCTGAAGGGTTGTCCCACATAGATTTCAAGTCTTTTCATCCTGAAGCTCTACCCTCTTTCAAAATCCCTTTGGAAACCTCTCAAATATTTATCAAATATGAGTGTCTGATGAAATTCCCTCTCAACAGATGTCAACTGTCAAGCCGATTTCGAAGTGGAAAATTTACAGAGAGAGGTTGGTGCATCCGAATTTCTTCAACCAGAATGATTCGATTATCTTCAAAATCATCAAGTTGAATGGATGAGAGAATGTCTGCATTTCAATGCCAGGTGCTCAAGGATTGGTATATCTGGATTTTCATATCTAGTATTATGAGTCCGTTTGATTCTGTATGGAAGAGGGATGAGCGATTTTTTTCTTTAAAATGTAATGGAAAGACCTATGCTCTTTCGTATACAAATGAAGACAATTTAGCTGGAGTTCCATTTAATCGGGAAGATGAGTTATGTTCTCACATGTTGCTAGATGTTCAAATATGTTTCATTAAGGTGAATTATATGGAGTGTCTTGGACTTTCAGATATCAAGACTCCGATGATTTCTCATTTTCCTACAAATAATTGGATTCTTGTATTATTGGTTCAAGGTTTCGTCATTCCATGAAAATCTGATATGCACACATTGATGAAGATTGATATGTACAACCTAGATTTTTTGTTGAATCTATGGAATATCAACTTGATGAAGCATATTCTAATTTCGATAGGGAATTTTAATAATGGGAACTTCAATGTTCAAATAATCATGTATCCAACCATCCTCTCCAAGCTAATTGTTCGGTGCCTCGAATCTTTCATGATTCCTTGCAGTTCCAAGATGTCAAATTTCAAAGTTATGTTAGTAAGTGATGATATATTAATGAAAATGAATATTGGTTTTTATAATGAATCAATATATTTCTATGACCTACCATTGGAAGAGGATGATGCTGTTTTGAAAGAAAAAGAAGTGGCTGAACCATCTAAGAAGGATGGAAAGAAGTGGAAATTGGAAGAGGAAGTAGAGAAAACTCGTAAAGCTAAGGAAACCCCATCCACACATCCAATTCCTAATAATCTAAAATCCTATCTGAATGAGGTTGTAGTGATGTGGATGGAAGATAGAAAGAATCATATGGAAGGAGAGCCACAGTTTGGCTTGGATCCCAAAGAGGCCAATGCTTTGAAAGAGAAAGCAACAGATGAGCTTGAGAAGCAATATAAAGAGAAGAAACATAAGAATAATATCTATGAATATGAAATTGATCATTCCATTATTGAGGGATACTGAAATAGCATCCGAGAATATCAATTTACCAAAATCGTTCTTGGTTGATACATTCCCTGGGACTCTGGGGAAGGTATTTTTCACTCTGGAAAGAGCCCAAGAAAAGATTGTTGAAGTAAAAGAAATTGAATAAAAAGGGGAAGAATAATTTGAAACTAGTTGTGGATCTTAAGATATTACAAACCAATTTGAATATTATCAGGAAAAGGAAACCCCATCTGAGAGACTATCAATCCTAAATTTTGAAGCAGAGTCTTCAAAGTTCCCAACTCGAAGGAAGGATGAGGTATGTGAATATAAGACGGGTTAAGAAGAAATTAATATATTGTGTGACGAAGAAAGCTAAAATCATGATTTCATACACTCTGAGGATGCTGAGGATATAGTGGAGAATGAATAAATAGATTAAGATATAATTGTTCAGCTGTCGGATAGTGTTCATGATTCTCCAGATGAGGAAGATGTTCTGAGAACTGATAAAGGGAAAACATGTGGTTGTGGATACACCTACGAATTTTGTTTTAAATAATATGGAAGTTTGTGGTTCATCAAAAAGGATGTTTTCTGAGCTAAATATATATCCCTCACCAATAAAAGTATTGGATTAAGAATCATCTTCACATGGACATGATTTCGTTGTCCAATCCTAGAAATAGCTTGTTGGAACCAATTCGATTTTCCAATCATAGATTACAGGTTCCAGGTGCATCAACATTTGTTGAACCAAAAATCAGATTCAGTGTCCATGATGATGGAAATGTGTGTTGAGCTGGAGGAATATTTAAAATCTTTCCTTATCAAATATGAAGCCCACAAAAGTTAGTATTAGAAAATGGATGGTATGTCAATGAATATAGTTGAATATCTGAGATAGCTTGATGAGTTTCAGGATGATGTTAATGATGCATTTGATACTAAAGATAGTGAAATTAATGATCTCATGACTAGCTTTGAGGAAAAGATTACTCTTGAGAAGAATACTTGGATTCTAGAGGTCAAGGATCTGAATGGAACGTTGTATTATCCATCCCTGATATTGAATAGGGAAAAGGGTCATTATATTGAGGTTGAAGAGAAGCTAGTCAAGCAAGATGAACTGATTAAGCCTCAGGAAGAGCTTATCAAGGATCAAAATTAAAGGTCAAATCGTTAGAGAAGAAAGATGAGGGTCATGATCAACTCCTTATGAATATAGAGGAAGACCATAAAGAACTCAAGAAGCTAAAAACCATAGTGAATAAATTGATACCCATGAAGAAGGAAGTAATATATATCCAATCCGAATGTTTTTTGTATTTTCTTTCATTGTACAAAATCATCATATCATAATGAAAATTTGTTTTATAGTTTTTTTGGATGTTTGTACTAATATTTCAGGTACCAAAATTTCATTTCCATTCCCTCAAATTATTTTTGAAAATCAAAAAGTAGTGAATGGAAAAAAGAATACTATGTAAATTGGAAATATCCCTAAAGATGGGGGAGTTTATTTTGGTGGAGTTTTTATTACAACGATTTTCATACTCAAGATATTGAAAAATCTCATTCTAGAAATATAGAATAAGATCTTTAGTGTTCAAAAGCCTAAGGGGAGTTAGTCGCATTCATCTTTTCCCATTTTATTAGTGAGATATGTTTTATTTTCAAAGTCTAGAAAAATATTTTCTATGTACTTTTATTCGTTTTCGTAAGGATGTTCGTGCATTCCAAAAAGGGGGAGATTGTTGAATCAATATGGTTTTCCTTATGAATTTTCCATTCCCTCATACTTATTGGAGAATGTTGAGTCAATTAGGTTTCTTTATGACTCGACCATTCCTACTTGTTTTGAAAATCAAAAACTCCTAATCTAAAAGAAAATATCCTTTTACCCTTTGTTTTACTTCTATAAGAAAAAGTTTCATTTCCCAAAGAAATTTATCATTAACATGTTGTTCATTGTTCATTATCTTGTATAAGTGTAAAAATATGGTTCATATCTACAACCTCAGAATCATATATTTCTCAGATAAAGAGAATTTTGTTTTTAGGTTCTGAATTATGACTCCAAATTCTCATGATTTCTGACTCAGAACTCTTCTGACTTTTGACTCTGAGTTATCTGATTTCAGACTCCAAACTCTTATGAGTTCTGACTCCAAATTATCATTAATTCTAACTCGGAACTCTTATGTGTTATGACTCCGAGTTCTCAGAATTCAGACTCCAAACTCCTCGGAGTTCTGACTCCGAATTCTCATGTATTATGACTCCGAACATTCATGAGTTCAGACTGAAAATTATACTGAATTCATAATCTGAACATTCCAGAAGTTTAGACACCAAATTATTATGAATTCAGACTCTGAGCATTCTATGTTCAAGTCCCGAATTCTTGAGAATCTTGATTCCGAATATCCTTAAAATTAAGACTCCAAAACTCTATAGTGTTCATGTTCTGTATTCCATAGAAAATATAATATGAATATAATTTTATTAAATACTACAAATGTGTATTTGATTAGACTCCAAAAATTTGATTTCATACATTCGGAATATTTGATTTGGGTTATGTAACCATATTTTTTCATACACTTGTTTTTGTTATAAAATGATGTTGTGTATTCAGTTACAAACAAAATGTTGTTTGAGTGACACGTGTATAGGTCCCTCTGAAATTCAAGGAAAAAGTTTACCATTGGGGGAGGGAGCCAACATTTGGTGGTGTGCCTATATATAAGATCTCAATTAAATGAGCTCACAGCTGTTCAATTACTCTAGAGATTATATGCTTTTGGAGTGATTTCTAGAGAGAGACTCTCATGCCTAGTGCATAATTATCTTCTAGTTTATATTGCATCGTGCGACTATTATTGTTGCTTTGTACAATTGTGGGCTTTCAGGGATAGGAAGACAGAGGTGCTGACTACTTTAAAGTTAGAGGACTTCCTTGTTGAGGAAGGCAGAGATGCCGACTAACTTGATGATGAGGGTTTTCAGTGAACGAAAGACAGACTCTGATCCTTGTATCGAGGGCTTACCCTAGTTTGTGTAAGAAGACTTTTCCTGAAATTATAAATCAAGGGACCCTTATACAAGTTTTTGGGATAACCATATCTTTAGTTTAAACGATTTACTACTTGTTACTTGTTTTGTTACAAGTTTTCCACTAAATGTTTTTTGAGGAATGTATAAACTATCTTATACTTTCTTATACTTGTACTTTGATTTAGTAAGATTCTATACACTTTAAGTTATAATCTTTGTCATTGTTAAAATTTCATTATGTTTCATTTCCAGAATCACTTTTCTAGAATTTATTTTCTCGGAATCATATTTCTAGAATCAAGCATGTGTGTAGAACCAGTGAATTTTTTAATTACCTTGTCTAACCTTGTTAAACATATCCATATTTAAAAGTTAAAATGAATTTTTTTAATGTTTAAATTCACCCCCTCTTGTAGATACTACCCAAAATATCTATATAATTTCAAACATAAATTTCTTATTATATAGTATATCATACTCCACATTCCAAAAAAACAAATACATGGTGGTTGGTGATCACTAAGTTGATAAGATTAGTTATTGGCTTGAGAATAAACATATTTGTTTATCCATGGTGTTTTCAAATTTAGTTTTCTCATTTTTCTCACATATTTCAATGAACTAAATATTACATTGATAGTTATTAATAGTTTGTTTTTATAACTTTATTTGAGTTAGTAAATTAGTTTCAAAAGTTATATCAATTTTTAAAAATTATATAATTGTGAATTAATCAATATTTTGAGAAATTAAGTTAAGATTGAGAACTCTTATAAATATGATAATTTTGATTTCCAGGATTTTAAGTTTTCAAATTTGGGGACGGTTAAAAAAATTAATAACATAAATTTTTATATGAACTCAATTCACCCCCTCATCACTGTACTACTCTGAATAACATTTGGTATTAGAGGGTTGGTGTTGTTTTAATCTTATATTCTCAATTATTTTTCAATATTTTCAAATATGATTTTAGTTTTGTTTTTATGATATATTATTTTATATTACTTCTAAATATCTAGTTATTTGAAAAACTATTCTTTATTCTTTGTTATGGATAACAGATTGGATGGTTTTTATACCAACATAACTCCAATTTTCAAAGGAACTATTTCTTCTAAATGGAAAATTAAAATGAAAATTCATTTATAAAGTATGTATTTTGAGATTTGGTCTTCCATTTTTTGATGAATATAAGATACCTTATTCTTTTATATATATATATATGTTATTACCTAAATAAAGATTCTTATAATAAAAATAGAAAATATATTAATGAATTATATGTTTCTTTATGAGATGAAGAATTAAATAGGATTTCTGCATGTAAAACATCCCATGAAATATTGGATACTCTAGATGTGTCAAATGAAGGAACCACCAATGGTAATGAAATGATGATTAAACCATTTACCATTAAATATGATTACATAAAAATGAAGCCAGATAATTCTATATCTAACATGTATATTTGGTTTAATGAAATAGTGAATAGTATTATTTCTCTAGGAAAGTGTGTTACTGCTAAGGAAGAAATCATGATAATTCTCATATGTCTACTGGGCCGATGGTGGGAATTGTTAATAAGAGAATATTTTGATATCATTAGGTTGACCTTAAAAGAGCGTATAGGTAAGCTTATGTTCTATAATGAAGAATTAAAGGTCAAAAAATATGAGGATGTCAAACCAAATAGAAATCCATTGGCTTTCAAGACCACTTCTTCTAATCAAAATGAAAAGGAGAAGTCACAAACACGTTATGATAGTTCAAGAAATGGAGAATCCCTATCTTAAAATGATAAGGATATTGCCCTTTTGTTGAGGATATTTATGAAGTTCTACAAGAGAAAATATTTCCTTTCGAATCCCAAATACCAAGGAAAATATAACATTAAGAGAAACTGAAAAACGGAATGGAAGAGAGGTGATAACCGAAATGAGATAGTATGTTATGAATGAAAGATAAGATGACTTATAAAGGATGAATTTTCTAAGATAATGTATAAGAAGAAATATAAGAATGAGGATAAAAGGTAGATGAATGAAATGAATTCCACATGGAGTACTTATGAGGTAGTTACAGTGAGTCAGTGTCTTTAAATGATGAGATAGGTGGAAAAGATAACATGTGATTTAGAAAAAAAAACATTTGCGGTAACTGTTGAATCTCATGTACAACATTACAACTATTCTAGAGATGAATCTAATTCCAAAAACATGTTCAATGAGGAAATGTTTCTTTATTGAGAAATTATAGAAGACACATGTAATTAATTACATGATAAATATAGTTTTTTAAAGATACAACATGGTAAAACGTTTAATATTAAATATATGATTACTATAGTGAATGAAAAATAATAATCAATTCCCTAATGAAAATAATCATCTTAAAATATCCAATGAGCATTTAAAATGAGACAGAGAAAATTTTAACAATGGAAATAACACTCTTACTCAAATTCATGGTTAAATGGTTGCACCAAAATATGCTACTAGTATTGGTTATCAGCGATGTAAAAAAATATTAGTAAGAATACAATTGTTTCAAAATATGTAAAATTTGGCACTTTATCTGGATTTGAAAAATTGTTGTAACTATCAATAGTGGAAATTTTTTTACTTCTTTTAGGTTTTGGAGAAAAAATATAGTTTACTTTTACACTAATTAACACTATATTTATAAGAAACCCAAGATGAAAGTATGGGTTCCCAAAGCATTAATGAATAATATTACTGGACCCAAGCATGTCTGCGTACCAAAATCATTTCTTGTTCAAATAGTCTTTATAAGAATCAGGGTTGAAAAGATCTGGTAAATGTTTATGGTACTAAGATAATGGATGTTCAAGTCACATGATAGGTTACTAATCAAGCTTCAAGAATTATATAAATATTGATGGTGGGAATTCTACTTTTAGTGATTATTCATAATTAAAAATAATTAGTCGTGTTCAAATTGGTAACCCTATTTTAGTTTTAATATTAGAATATCATTTTATTGATGGATTTAAGTAAAATTTTCCTAGTATATATCAGATAAGTGATGATGGTTTCGATGGTAAATTTTGACACGATGCATGTAATGTGTTCAATTATAAAAATAAGTTAATACTTAGAATCATTAGAAATGAGTTTCTTTATGCTGTAAACATAGATTCTTTAGTTTCTAAAAAACTTTCTTGTTAATTTCATTTCATAATGGATCATAGATTTGTAATTGGAGATTAGGCCACTATAACACTCACTCAAATAGAAATATTAAAAGGAAAGTAATATTCAATGATCTACTCAAACTAGAATATCCAAAAAATAATGTCAGCCATCCTTGTCAAAAGGTAAAAGAGTAAAAAATTACATTCAAAACAATGAAAGAGGATTAAATGTCTCATCCACTTGAGTTGGTTGATAGGATTTTTTTGGACCATCTAGGTTTTCACTTCTTAATAAGATGAACTATTTCTATGTTCTTATGAATGAGGTATCAAGGTATATCTGAACATTATTTTTAACTCACAAGAGTGATGATTTTTCTTACTTCACCAAGTATTCTAGTTATCTGTATAATCTGAGTGGTCATAGAATTAAATCCATAAGAAGGGACCATATCCATGAGTTTTAGAACCATGATTTTGAATCTCTTAACTCACAAAATGGCTATAATAAAAAAAATTGACTCCTAGGACACCCCAACATAATGGATTTGTTGAAACATTAAATAGAACCTTATAAGAAGTATCACGGACAATACCTAATGAGTATAAGTTACCTATTAATTTTTGGGGTGAATCTATAAATAATACATGTTACATAATTCACAGTGTCCTAATCAGACCAATTATAACGAAAACATCCAATTACTTGTTGAAAAATGGAAAACACAATGTTTATTATATCAACATCATTGGTTGAAAATTATATATTCTTAACACTAAAGATAATCTATAATTATTTTCACCCAAAATTATAATTGAATTTTTTTAGGTTACTCAATATCTATTAATGCCTAAATAGTTTTTATCAAAATAACTAAATGTGTTAAAGAATCTATAGATGTTAATTTTTTTGAAATAGATCCACATGAACATAAAAAGGCTCTTAAAAATATTGAGGATGACATTTCTAATATGGAAATAACTGTTATACCAAATGATTATATGATCTATCAAGTTAAAAATTCCTCAAGATCTATAAAATATACTGACTCTAATCATAGTGTACCTGAACCTACAAATAAACAAGAAATAATGATTCCTTCATTTTATAGATCTATAAGATTCCTTAACAAACACCCCTTTGAAGTTGTTGTTAGAGACATAGATAAAGGAACACATACTTGTGATTCTCTTAGGAACCATGTTAATCATCAAGTCTTCTTATCACAACATGACCCTAAAAAAATAATTTATGAAATCAATTATTAATTTTGGATGATGGTTATGCAATAAGAGTTTAATCAATTTTAAAGAATTAATGTTTGTAAACTAATGGATATACCTATAGACACTATTACCATAGGCACTAAATGTGTCTTTAGAAACAAATTTATTGAAGAAGGAACCATTTTGAGAAATATTTCTACATTGGTTTCACAATGATATAATCAAGAATAAGGTATTGACTATAACGAAACCATTTCATCATTTTCTATACATAATGTAATTAGAATCCATCTAGAATATGAATCTCATCTAAATTTAAAACTATATAAAATTATTGTAAAAAGTGCATTCATAATTGGTTATATTGTTGAATATGTTTTTTAATAATCCCAGGTTATAGAAATTCTCATTTTGGAAATCACTTTTCTAGTTAACAAAGGATTTATATAGTTTAAAATAGGCTCCAAGAGATGATTATAAAAGGTAACGTACTTTTATTATTTCTAATAGTTTTCCAAAAGGTCTAACTAATCCTACATTATTTAAGAAAATAATTTATTATGATATTCTAATAGTTTAAATCTATGTTTATGACATTATTTTTGTATCATAAAATAATTCATTATGTATTTATTTTTCAAAAAAGATGAAAATTGAATTCTAATTGAGTTAAATGGGAGAACTAAAATTATTTCTTGGATTTCAAATCATTACAAATAAAGAAGGTATTATTTAAAATAAATGTAAATATTCTATTGATCATTTAAATTGGTTTGTATTTGATGGTTCAAAAAGTATTGAAACTATAATGAGTACCTCCTACATGTTAGATCTTGATAAAAATGGTAAATCTGTTGATCAAATCACTTACAAATGAATTAATGGAGGTCAACTCTTCTTATCTACTCGTAGGACTAAAATTAAGTTTAGTGTGTATATGTGTGAAATTGTTTAAGATAATAATGAGGACTATCATTTAAATTATGTTAAAAGAATTTTCAAATACCTCAATTGTACAATAAACATATGTTATTTCTATCATATATGATTTTTCAACATAGTTTGTTATTATATTGCTTCTTTTGGTGGTTGTTTGATAGATATGAAAAAACCACTAGAACATGTAACTTTTTCTACATTTATCTACTACCATGGTGTAGTAAAAAATAAAAATTATGTTGCATTATCTACTACCAAAGCTGAATAAATAGCTGCTGGTATTTTCTTGCCCATATTTTGTGGATAAAATAGACTTCAATAGAATATGGATACAAATGTTTACATTTCATTACAAATTTGTATAATAAAGTTCTATTTACAAAACAAATATTGTTATTTATCATTCTAGAATAATATTTATTGATGTAAGAGATCACTTTTTGTGATATCATTATAAAAATGTTGATAAAAATGTGGAATTTATTGGCCCAGAACATCATCTTGCTTATATATTCACTAATCCATTCAACTCGGAGAGGATGAGTTACATCATTCGTGAATTAGGGATGATTAATTTTTAAGGAAATACTTTCAATAACTATATCTTAAAACATATTGTGGATGTCTCACCTATAGTGTTATGTTGAAAATTTCATTCCAACACTAATAGTGTCATTTCCACAATGTCATGCCCACACCAAAAGTGTCATGTTATGTTATACCGACATGGACAGTGACATGTATTATCATGCTAACACAGACGGTGTCATACTATGTCATATTGATACTAATAGTCTCATGCTATGCCTTTCTAACACTGACAGTGTCTGACAGTCAGTTGTCTTAGTTCCACAAAAACTGATGTCTCACAGACACCATTGACATGTCGAAAAAAACACTAATGTCTCATGGTTGTCCACCCACTGACAGAACCCACTATTTGTATCAGTTTTTTTACCAAAATAATGAAACATTATTTATTTGATTTTATTTTAATGCAGTTTACTTTATTTACAAATTATAAATCCTGAAATGATTAAATTGGTTTGATCCATCCTATCTCTTACCCCCAGAAATCTACTCTCACTCTCTTATCATTACACTCTTTCACATTAGATGGATTCCTCATATATCCTTCAACCAAACCATTATAATTGATAGAGTAAAACAAATCTTTGAAGGATCGGAGGATGAGTCACAACTAGTGAAGAGACCGATAGGAAAATCGAACAAGTCTAAGCCTATTCATCCACAGCTTGCATGTCATGTGGTAAAGCATGAGAAGGAAGTTTCATCGAATGGTTTTTATAACATAATTATCTTCTATTATGAGTTTTCCAAACTCATTGGTGGACATATTGGTTTTAATATTATAAAAGGCCATATTACCCTAAACATCATTACGAGTATTATCTTCTTACAGAGTTCATTCTAGAAGGAAGTCAGATGTATTAGATCAAATCAGTAGATAATTAAAGGATATTTTATTTTTCTTCAGGGAATTGGGTAGAATTATTCAATGTACTAGATGGAGGAGTATGTGATGACTACCTATGAAGTATACCACCCACTAGTGAGTTGTTTCTCTAAGAGTCATCTTTGAGGGAGCTAACTGGAAATGAGGAGCACGGAAGGGAAATTGCATCAGAGTTGGATGTAGAATGTATACTTATATTTTTTTTATCCATTTACATTTCTGTAAAATAAAATGGGACTTTTATTGATTGAAATAGTATTTGCTGAAGAATGGGTGTAAAGTGAATCTGTGTAGGTTTTTTATAGTACATATAAGTGTGATTATAAATCCATATATTAAGACTTACTATGTGTTCTATATATTAATGATATCTTCTATGATAGAGGAAAGTGGATTTTGCAGGTGATAATGAAGAAACCATTTTTTATTGAAGTCGGGTTTTCTTAAAGAATGAAATTTTAAAGATAATAATGATAAATTCGAATCCATAGAATTGGGAGTGGGTTAGAGATAATGAGAAGCTATATGAAAATTTCAATATAGTTGAGCATGTGTCTGGGTCATGAGATGTGACTGATCGTGGTCTTGGACTAGATGCTGATGGTGTCTGTTACTATGAATCTGAATCTGAATCTTCTAGCGAAAAAGGGTCTCTTATAGAAGATTGGAGTGACACAAATATTATTGATAGACCAAGGGGAATGTCAAATAGTACAACTAGTATAACTATATGTCTTCCATCAAATTAACCTATTTTGAGTGATAATTATAATTATGAAATTGATGATTCTCGTAGAGTGGAATATGAATGAAAATCAAATTATTCAAAAGAGGATTCTAGTGAAGAATAAGTAGATATATAATAAGAAGAAATTACCAGTGGATCTAATAATACATGTGAAGGAGATGAACTTGACCATGAAAGTGAAGAAAGTGGTATATGTGATAGTGATTCTTATCATTATGGTGATGATCATGGTTCTAAATTATAATTGGATGGTTGTGAAAATCAGGAATATATTTTAGAACATCATGGTGTTGTAAAAGTTGGTGATGAGGTCAAATAAGTAGTTGAGGTTTATAATCCATGAATATCATAGGTAGGACTAGTACCTCAACTTGTGTATGTTAGGAGGATACATCAAGGTGAAGGGGAGAAAAGAGCTAGGAGAGTTCAAATATCAGGTGGATCCTAAAACTAGGAAAGTAAGAGTTGATACACTCACTTATTTGGATGATTATATGTTATCTAAGTGGTAAAAAATACCCAATTATATTAATATCGGTCTGTATTATCTAGATTCAGATGATGAGGATGGGATAGCTATTTCCAAAGCATCAGTAGTTGAGGAACCTCCATCAGTTTCATATGCTTCTACTTCTTCACCCTTAGTGATTTTAATGCCAGGTGGAAAGGTCACCAAATCATATTTTTAAATTTTTAAGGAATAAATTATAGCTTCAATGAGATCATTCCATTATGATCAACCATCACCTATATAACCATTAAGTGATAATGATGACGAAATTATTAATGAAAGAGGTTTTTCCAATCTTGAACAACCATTGGTATTCATTTTAGAAGTTGTAAAGATAGCTAGTTAGTAGGTTCCTAAGGAAATCATCATCCTTGTAGTCATTTTAAGACAACTACTACGTAAATATAAAGACACTATAGACCATTATATTTAATGTCATGAAATTTCTCCTAAATCCCCTAATGATGATTTTACTCCAACTCTTGATTTAGACCATCTGAATTCAGTATCCAAGGATGTATTTAATAGTGAATCATCATCCATTAGTCCACATATCTATGTTCTTCCTTCTTAGTATTCAGATAGTGAGGTGATTAGAATAGTTGTATGGTAATATGATCAATCATTAGTAGTCCATTCAGATTGTCAAATACAAATCCAGATAAGGCATGATGTGGGAGACATTTTTGAATTGTTATTTACCATATAAACTCATATATATCACCCACAATACATAGAGATTGTAATAAATTTCATTATATAAGAGTTAAGAACCATATTGAGTGGAACTGATTAGAGAATTCTATCAAAAAATGAGGCAGAACAGTGATCATGTCAATGAAATGTTCAATGTTTATTCCAACAAGGATAAATATTCTCAATAAGAAATAACCAAGAAATTTGATTTTATTTCAAGTGGATATACACAACGCATCAACTAGAATATCACTTCATGATTTTACTTGAGAACCTAAGAATTCATCCATTTAAATAATCCATCAAAGATAATGTTATGTTTCTAATGGATTTTAACAATACAATTTCATTGTTCATTGATAATAAGGAAGATTTCACAAAAGAAATTTAGTATGATGGGGAGGTAATCATGGATTTCATTAACATTATTAAGAATTATTTACCTTTGTAGAGTATTACAGTTGTTTACACTCCTTCCACTCCATTCAGATCACCTATGGAACCTACTAGATCTACTTTTTATGGTATGCCTTCCTTGACAGTCTCTCCTACTCAAGCTTTCAGACTTATTATTCCTATCATTTTTATGGAATTTACTAGCCCTCTTCCTCTAATATTCCCAAATTGGCCCCTTTCAGTCCTTAGTAGATTTAATTTTCCCTATATCATGGATCATTTTGAACCTCTATCCACTATATCTACATCTAATCCTACCATTTATACTTCTAATAATAGAAATCCACCAAACTGGGTTCCATTTTTAATAAGAAGAATTATTTAGGATCAATTGTTTGATTGGGATTCATTTTTTGTACTTTTGAACTTTAATATCCAAAGTTCTATTCATTACCAATGTTATCTAGTACATTCTAATTTCTATTTGTGATCTTTATTCATTAATGAATTTAATATTTTTTATAATCCATAAAGGTGGAGAAAAGAGGAACTGTTGTGCATTATTTTAACTATGGGGAAATTATTTACCTATTTACACTATGAAATTTCACTATATATACTATTTTTTATGGGAGTTAGTAAGAATAGTATATATATTGAACATTATAAATCAACTGATTGTATATTATAATGAAAAGAATTATGATCACCAAAAAGGGAGAGATTGTTGGCCCTCTCAATTTTTAAAAATCACAAATCATTACCAATCATGTTCATTTATATCAAATAATTTTTAGTTTAGTTCGAATATGTTTAATTATGTTTATCAATGTTCAATTACCATTTAAATATATGAGGATGATGTTTATAATATATGTTAGGAAAACCGTATTATTGGATTTGTATGAGTCACCGAGAGTTAAGTCATTGACTGACTCACTGAAAACATAGATGAGTCACTGAAAAAATTGATGAGTCACCGACAGAGCAAATGAGTCACTGACAGGACAAATGACTCATCGATGAAGTGACTCACCAACAGAAGGACTCACTAATAGGTGGAGTCTTTGATAGATGGATTCACCGATAGGAGTTACCGACTGAAGGATTCATAGATAGATGAAGTTATTGAAAGAAGATGTTACCCTTAAAATGAGTCACAAATAAATGGAGTGACCTATATAAGGGGTCACCAACAAAATTTCCTACCATTCAATACATAGAAATATTTTTAGTATTAAATTCTAAAAAAATATAACCGTAATATTTATGCAACTCAGTACTTATTATTAAATTAATGACCTTGTCTATATTTTTTTGAAATTGATAGTGAACATTACAAATTTTGAGGAATTCCTCATATTAATGAATATGAATATTTTTGACCTATGTAGTTAAAAAAGAAATATCCACAGAAAAAAGTATACATACACAATATAGAGGAATCCTGTTAAAAAAATAAAGAGACATATATGAAGAATGTTCATTCTTGCTAACTATGAATAAGTAGAATTTGTTTAGAACCAAAGTCTAAATTTTTTTCAACAAAGAACCATAGTGAATAGAACCGTCGTCTATCATATCACCTGATTAGAAACTAAAACATGGAGCTTCCATGACACTCTGTTTTGTGGTCTGTTTCTAGAAGTGGACATGAGTTTCACATCTACTACTCAAAATATTTCCAGAAGATTCAATTGCATTATAAAGAGAATTCATATTCCTTCCTCATAATTTATAATTATTTATATACATTGTAATTAAATTCCAAGTACTGTGTGTATTTTAATTTTAAACCCACACTATCTCCTGATCTAATATTGGGGATACAAGATATCCCCCCTCACTCATCATTTAACACCATTTTCACCCATGTAAATCTGTGGAAGTGGTCCTTGTGTGACCGGGTTAGTAATTCATGTATAATTTTGGTAGAGGTCATGTTAGACCTGATATATTAGTATGTTTTTGTGAAACTAGAACTACAGTGTGGATAATGTTTATTAATATAATCTTATTGGTTGTAAGTGATCACCAAGTGGAGAGGATAAGGTATAAACTTAATATTTAACCAATTATTTTTTCCATTCTGTTTTAAAATTTAGTTTTCCATATTTACAAAAATATTTCAAAGAACTAAATATTACTTTAATATTTTTTCTTATCTAGTCTTTATAAATACTTTTGAGTTATTAAATTACTTTCAAAAGTTATATCGATCATTAAAATTACTATGAATAAGAAATAATAAATCATTTTAAAATTAATTGAACCTTCAAAAATCATATAAATATACTACATCAGTTAACTGGGATATTTAGATTTAAAATTGGGGGGATTTTGATCAATGTTTCTAACAGATATTTTTATAAGAATTCCATTAACCCCCTTAGGATTTTCCTACATCGACCAACGAAATATTGAAATCAAATATATTATTTATTTCCATTCTAATCGTTATTTTTTAACACAACATGAAATAATATACATATTAATGAAAATTCTAGAACCTGTTAACTTGAGATTATCTTAGTCCCTAAAAAGTTTTCTTTCTCTACCGTATTGATAGCGCATGAACCCTTCACCTCTCATTTGTTATCAATCTACTATACCTATGCCTTCTAACTTCATTATAGATACTCTGATAAGAGACCATCTCCATTGTGTGACATTGAATTAATTATTTAGCAAGTCAATTTCCCTCAACCTACATGAACCTCTTAGGGATAAATTGTGAAATTACCTTAGAGATACTATAATCATTCATATAAGTTTCCACAAGAAATCCCCATTATAATCAGTCACTCCTCCTTCATTAAACCACCACATGAAAAATTTTCAATCTACTATGGTCGTCGCCATCGACCCACCACACATGAAGAAACCTACCATTGAAAATGGATATCTATGTTTTAACCATTTCACATGAGGAAAAAGAAAATATTATCAAAAAATGCACCATCTCAATGACACCAAGCTCAACTAATCAAATATGATCCTTCCCATGATGTGTCTAATGAAATTGGAGTAAGAGATGTTTTTAGAGATGATAATGAATAAAATTTTTGGATTTATGCCAAGTCACATTGATTGAAGATGGATATCATTGATCTGAAATTAATATTGAACAACTAAAAAATTGAGAATCTTTATCAAAGGTGTTCTACGAATTGAGGAATGTTGAGGATGTAGAATCACTGACTAGGAATTAAAATATGACCTGGTTGGGTTGACATGACTAAGAGGAGCTCATACATTAATGAAAACTAATGTTGAATCTTCAACACTGATCAAGGATTTATATGAACCATAACGAATCAAGTTGATGTTTTTAGATAATTTATCTAATGATTTTATGTCAAGACTAGATCAGAATGATTGTATATGTGATGCCATTTGAGCTACACCTACCCCTTGATTGATTGAATGAGATTATTTTGATCATTGAAAATATTTGAGCTAGAATATATTTGGTTGTGTTTGACCATATATAGTTTGATTGCATAACCTTAAATAATATGGTGGGACCTCTGTGATCTCTATTACACCAGCTCGATAGGAAAATGAAGTTGCAAACAATATGTTTTATGAAATTTCTATATGTCTGAATTAATATCCAACAAGAAGTGATTTTATTTTCATTCACCTTGTATTGAACCAATCCTGAAATATGATAGATTCAATGTTGTGCATCAAAGTGGAATCAAGTAACCATAACATGATCATATATTTTAGCATCATCAAATATCCTGGACCTCGCCATGCCACCACCATGACAACACCTCCCCATACCCATTATACTAAACATCACACATCCATACTCCCAACTACATAACAATACCTATTTTAGGCCACACCTTCGATAATTGATTCCTAGACATAAAAAAATTCCCATAGTAAATGACCTAATGTACTAAGACTAGAGACCATAGTGCTAAAAATACATGCCACCCATCATGAAAGATCTATATTATAGATTTAACAGTATCATAAATTTAAACAAAGAGTATAAGTATACTCATAAAGGAGGTTCACTATCTTTGTAAATGTTAGACAAAAAATTAAGATGTTCTGTAAATGTGACCGTTAACATCCACTAGTTACGTAAATGTAATGTGGGAACTATATTTTCAACATGAAGGTGGATTTAGAAATTCATTACCATCGTTATGGTAATAAAGAAACCGAGGATCTTCATATATATACCATATGATTTTCATAACATCATAAAGGACATCATTGATTTACATGAACTGTGCAACGTTAAAATGGGAGTTGTGGAGGCTTCATAGATGTAAGATGCACCATGTCTAGGCACTATGTGAAGGTTATTAAGTGATAAATATGGGTATATTAATATTTTAACTACTCACCTAATGGTAGATAAATGTACTATTATATGATAATAAAGATCATTTTTTAGCTATGTAAGCATGAGTTAAGGTACCACAAAAAATTCAATTTATTCATGTGGTATATCCAAACATTCTCATGTGTCTAATAAAATGCGTTCTATTTCCTTTGAATGTGATTTGGATGGTTCCCCATGATTAGGATACAAGATTATCATTTCCTATAATGATTTTGTTACACTATCATTATATTCATTCACACTTGGTTCCCCATATTTGATTACTATTTGAGGATTTAATGTGGGGATTCATGTATTGTTTCAAAATCATTCACAATCAATTTACCATTTCATCCACTCATAGAAACTCTAAATTATTACCACATCCATAACTATATATACACCTAATTTAACATGGAAGGTGACCATTTAGGGTTTCAGAAGTCTTGATGCTTATGAACTCACCTTGGTCTAGAGGATGGGAGGTCAGGCTCATCGTACCCTTATGTGGGGGAATTATTACCTATTTTGAGACACTCTAATAGATTAATAATATGTTCATGAATATCTTCAAAACCATGATATAGGACTAGTTACCCTAAAAAATGATCATGTTTCAGATCCATTTATTTTTAATGGGGGTTCTACTAATATGACAATTTTATGCATCCATGGTTCCTCATCCATTTCACATTAATTCATAGAAATAGGGATCTCCTTTTATTTTGAATTAATATAACCAATAACATTAGAGTTTACATCCATCGAAAAAAGATTTCAGGGTTTTACGGATACGATTGAACCACTATAAGGAATCATAAATATATTAATTATAATAGGAATTGAAACACACTTTTTTTAAACTATGTATATTAACAACATAGTGAAAGGGAATATATGAGGGAACAAAGACACCATGTCAGGAGAACAATCCATATGAAGGAGTGTTATATACCCTTCTTATAACATGAATCAGAGTCCTCATTGTTTGATTCTCCATCAACCCACTAATTGGTGGTTATAGATTATTATGTTCTAGGAGGGTTAATGCACCAGGGTTTATTTATATTAGAATGCCTTTGGAGAATTACAACAAGGTGCATTACCTTGTATTGGGGACATTGTATCATGTAAAAAAATGGGTAATATGCAATAGGGTTTCCCTAGATAGGGTAAATTAATGATATGAGTGATATGATCATTTAAACTCCATAATACCATGTGATTAATGATCAATGTGAGAAAGAAGAGATATAATTTGATCTGATTCAGTATATAGAGATATTAGACAAACATGATAGGGAATCACATACATAGTGTTAAAAAAGATCCGGATCCATATGAAGGTGTCCTATGTGTCCTGTTTATAGTATGAATTAGTGTATTAGTAGTTGAATGGACTTCTTTGTCCACTGATGGATATGGATGAATGCTGATCCCATAGGAGACTTTGGGTCCCACTAGTTAAAATGTCTATGATGTGAACAGATACACACTGAGGTGGATTCCAAGATGATTTTGGGCATTAGGATGTTATCATACATATTTTGATTTTATTGTAATTAGAGTCCTCCAATTTCAACTACGGAGTTTTTCCGACATATCACGAGGTGTGTACCTGACATGAATGACATGTCGGAGTTGTCAGCTGGACATGTTCATATGGTGTTTCTGACATGTCTTGACTGTCTTTCTGGAATGGCTGGAAAGTCCAAGGGGACTTCACATGTTAATAGTAGGCATTTTGATGGTTTTCATCATGATATGTCTGGCATATATAGTTGAATATCACATATAAATTCTACCACATATGAGGGACTTCATATGCTCAACACAAATTTATCCATGGGTGAATCTTGACCAATGAAGACAAGTTGGGGTGAAATAGTCTAATGTAGATAGAAATTATAGGGGGCTTGGCATAACATGTATAATATGTTTGTGAGACATCCAGTGACTTGTTTTTCATTTATTTCGGACCTAACATAACATGTTTGTAATTTCCAAAGTACTTCTAAAGACGTGGTTGATATGTCATGGAACCATTTGTTTATCTCAGTGGATCTTTTAGGGGAAATCACAAGACAAGGATGACATGTGCTGTTGCTGTCTCATGATCCAAATGAGATGTTTTAGTGACATCTAGATACTTGGTTAACATATATAGTAATTTTCACATAATTCATCTAATATATCTAGGTGATATCACAAGACTTGGCTGACCTGTATGGTTGTTATCGCATGATCTAGATGACATGTATAAGGGATGTTTAATGGAAAATTTTGAATGTCTTAGTGTTGTCTCATGATAATGATTACTTGTTTTTGGGACAATAAAATACTTGAATAACATGTCTGGGCATAATCACATGATCAGGATAGGTTATGTTAATCAGACAATGCCATTATATGGAAATCAATATATCTATATTTGAGTAAGTATTCATTATTTTCCTATAATTAGTTTCATATATGACACAATGTTTATCATGAATTATGTAATTAATGTTTTTCATGACCTTGTAGACATTCAGATTATCCTTCACATAATTTTTTTGGTATTCTAGAGGTCCTTATCATGATCAATATGGTTATCACGTGAATCAAATATTAATTTAGTGTAACTATATAGTCTATTAAATAGGTTTTACCTAGTATAATACCCTTACAATAATGTTGATTTGTTCTTTAATAAGTCCGATCTTATGCGCTCATGTGGATGTGCCTTTCCTCTGCTAGCGTATAGTCCTTTTTTTATTGAGGGGGTGGATTTTATAGGACTCACCACCAAAACTCTATTCTACATATTTTGATTCATATATCACATATTTGGGCTTGATTAAGTGTAGATATTATAACATCATGCACTTCAAATGATCCTTCCATGGGTCATCCATGTTGTCATATCAACGTCCCATGATAAAATGTGACCACAAGAACACTCCATCATTGTCATGTTTATTAGACATTTGGTAATTCAAAGGGATTCCAAAAAATAATGATGAAAATAATATAACACCTTAAAAAGGGACTTCCTAATGATCAAATAGGATTTTCTAGGGACCTTAATGAGATATTGATGTCATTTCAGATGTCCTTCATGTGACCAATACTAATCACAAGAAGAACATGACCACATGAAGCCTCCAACATTTTCAAATTTATTTCCCTATATTATGAGACATCAAACCCTTTACCTATCATGAACCCAATTGATATGACATCCAACCTAGTGATTTTCCAAGCTCATGTCATGGTCCAAAGGGTGGTATTGATCCCCATGGGATGAAAACTAGTGCATGAGCATCAAAAATCAAAATGGTAATCATGTTTCCCATACGAGTCAACCATGAAAAATACACAAGAATAAAACATTACATAATACAAAATTCACATAAACAAAATAAGTTAAAATATCACTAAATAATCAAATTAATGGTTTAACAAAAAAAAATACCAAAATAGGGTACACCAAATATAAAACCATTCATATTCTCAATAAGGGGGGTCAACACCCTCATTCCAGCACCACAAAGACCACCAAAACAAAAAATCCTTAGAAAAAATATTAACCATCACATCCACAGGACAAATTGTGTTTACATTAGTCAAACATAACATGGTATAAATTCAAACAAGAGTGTATGTTGGGTGTGTGCCAAAGCCAAGTAAAATTATAGTAAAATTGAAACCATTCAAAATGATTATAATATAAACCAACATTCTAGTTTTTTTGAAAATGATAGAAAATTTTTAAAGAAGTAGTGATTTGAAATTAAAATAATATAAAGTAAGTAAATATTTCCATAAGCCAAAAGATATCCATAGAATCACGTGATCACCATTGGAGATCCATTAGGAAATATGGTTATTAGGGTCCTTGGATTTGTATAACATAATGATAAATAAATTCAAAACCTATAACATCCTCATGAATGATTCCCTTGAGATGAATTACAACCCAATGTCCAGTGGTCTCCAATCATCATCATCATAATTTTTTTAGAGTTTTAGCTTCCATACATATAGGGGGAACAAGGAATAATCCAGGCCATTCTACTTAGTTTATATTACCTAGTCTACCCAACTTGGTACCTAAGAGTCCATTGTGCCACATTCTATTACTTATGTAACACGAACAATATCATACACTAAAAAATTTCAAACAATTGAAACACACATTGAAAATAACCATTTACAATAGGAATCCCAATTCTGAACCCTTACACACACCAAATATCCATCAAAAAAAAATTTTCCCCCCAAAAAACATCTACAAAAAATTTTGATAGCCAATAATGTGTACTAAAGACATCAAAAAAATATGAATGCATAGAACCACATATCATTTATTTGGAAATATACCAAAATTATTTGGAAACAAAATCCTCACCAAAGGGTGGCCTTATAAAGGTAAGAACACACCACATCCATAATGATCTCACCCAAAGAAACAAGATCAAACCCAAATCAGGGAAACTAATCTTCTAGATAATGATAACCCAAGGAAGAAAGAAGAAGTGACCATGAATAAGGATGAAAAATGAATTGGAGAAAATTACTATATGATCTATGGGAAAAACAACGATATTGAGAACTAAGGCTGATATGATGGAGTTCCTATGGATGTAGAGATCGAATGGGGAGAGGCTAGGGGGATTTGGGGGAAAAATTATGTAAAGTTATAATATAAATTTCAATACATTTATGATCTGGAAGGCTGAACTTTTTTCCAAACCACATACCGACAGTGAAGCACCACATTCATAGTGAAAAATATGTTGAATGGTTTCCTAGGGAAGAGTATAGGTCCGTGAAACAATCTATATTACATGGATAAATCCAATTTCTTAGGCTCACGGTAAAAACAATTCTTGTGCACTAGGCCGTGTGTCATGGAAAACACCAATTTCTAGGGAGAACAATTTGCACTAACCCTGCACCAACTATAAACCACCTACTATCCTGCCTGAACGTATCAATTTTTCTCAAAAATAAACTAGGAAGGAAACAATTTAAAGGTATTAAAAAGTTAAATGAAAAACAGAATCAAAATGAAACCATAGTTGTGGAATTTCTCCAATCCATGAAAAATTTACACACTCGTAATGTCAAATAAAAATCATATCAGGGAACAAATGGATATTTCTCCTCTTCCCAAGAAATACCCCCCCCACCCATATTTTTTTTATCATTATAATGCTACCAATGAACACATACCCTTAGTGTGGACTTCCCCCAAAGTAGTTTCTACTGAGAATCCAAAATCCGCAATGATCACTCAAACATTGGAATATTGGATTCCTCCTCTAATTCCCCCCATTTCATCATGAGAGATGGTTATAGAATATAATTATTCAATTGTGATGCATGGAGCACATCATATATAGGTATTAATTAGGATGTAAAAGATAGCCAATATTCCACAATAACAACAATATCAGTTGTCTCAAAATGTCCTAGATACCTCAACATTAGTTTCCACATCATTCTAAGACAATGATGACCAAAACAATGGGAATCATTTAGATACACTTGATCTACCAAAAATGTATACCATAATTTATTCCACTAATTTTTATAATACATATGGAGTAGATGAACTGTTGAAAACGGTTTCCTAATTAAACGAACCTTGTTTGATGTTTCGTGCACAATGCTCAGCCGTAGCATAGAAGTATCACCTACTTCTATCCATCATAGAGGTAACTAACATGGTTGAACATAAATCACCTCAAGATGATACATTATTTTTGAGGAATGATAGTTGTTGTTATATGAGAATTTAACCAATCCAAATTGTTGACCCAAAGATTTTATGAAATCCATCAATCATGCATGTATCATTTCTTCCAAGATAAAATTTTCCTACTCTATATGACAAGCTGTTTGAGGCTGGAATGCCATATTGAATCTTCTCAGTGGCCTCATTTCCATCATAAATCCATCTAAAAACTGAGAGGTAAATTGGGGATCCCTATCTGAAATAAAATATAATTTAAAACAATGAATTCTTATTGTCTCCTAAACATACAACCGAACAAAATTTCCCCTTATTTTAGTCTATAATTTGAATATAATGGGATGATGTTCTAAGATGGTCAATTACAACCTATTTGGAATTCATTCCCTGGGGTTCACAAGGTAATCCAATAATGATATCCATGGAAACCTGATCCCACTTCTTATTCTGAATGGTAAATTTTTGATGAAAAAAGAAGGGCCTATGGTGATCTACTTTAACTAGATAACATTTATAACACCAGGATACAGTGTCAGTTATATCCAGCCTCATACATGGCCACCATAACAAGGTATGAATGGCATAAAATATCTGGGTGGTATAGGTTGAACGATCCACTTAATCTAGATTCCATTCAATATCACTACCTTCTACGGTGACAACAACACCACAACATAGACCTTCATGCAAGGAACTCCCTCAAGAGTCAATTTCTACTCACTAGAAACCTTCTCACCGTATATAAACTGCATATATTTAGTAAAAAATTCAACACTATGCTATTGTTCCAAAATTTGTACCATAATAATGTCATCCATCTTAAAGATTTCAGTAAATCATCCTACACTAGGATCCATGTTTTATAGATACATTTGAGTGAAAATTCCTATCATATTCCACTCATATATGGAATATTTATATTTTTTATATTTTTATGAAACATTCATTCTCATAGAATATACTACCACATTACATTCTCTCAGGGTATAAGAATTATTTAAAATGAACACCTAAAGGTAAATGTCTCAATGGTGCTTCCTAAGATTCAGTCCCTTATAGGAGAAAATGTGGGTCAGTATCTTATAATATGAGGAGAAAATAGACTTCTCTATAAAAAGGTAGTAAAACCAAGTATTTTTTTCTATGAATCAATATTTCTAATTCTAGTACATTGGTTTGGTAGTTCTTTTAATATGGTTGTACTTGGAGAGAACCATACACCACCACATCATTATTCAACAACAACACACAACCATGACCCATGAATAAAGTATTAAAATATAAAAATGTATCCCTTTCCATATTTCTACAAGGAATCTGAATAGGGGACGTGGTCAAACACCTCTCGGGATCCTCAAAGGATGCATGAAATTCTATGCTCCATAAAAATATTTCCACTTTCTTTGTAAGCATATTCGTTCATGATGAAAGATGATACAAGTCCATGAAATAGTAAATGAAATAACCCTCTTCGCCCAGATATATCCTGATTTTGAAAATGCTATTTGGTTTCTCCCGTTAAATCAAAGAGGTGATCTTTTGGGATCCAATGAAATTGCATATTTTAGATCACATGGCATATAAACATTACACACATGATCCAGAAGTTACACTTTGATATATTAGCATAGAGATAATGATCACAAAGAGTTCCCAAAATGATAATTATGTACTAATTATTCACTTCCGTAGTCCCAATGTTAACTAATATATCATCCAAAAACACCATGACAATGGATTTAAGCTACTGAAGGAAAACTAATTTAATTAAACAAATGATGACTGTTGTAGAATTTTTTTCCCTGAATAGCATGAAAAAATACATGAAGTTGCCATAGTTTTTTCGAAATGATTTATTGGTAACATCCATCTCTCTAAATCTGACGTGATGATACCTAGAATAATGGTCGATCATAGAGAACACCAATTCCCCCCTTGAGCTGATTGAAATGGTCATCAATATAGTGAAATGAGAATTTTTTCATTATTATCATCTTTTTCTACATCCAATAATCAATGAACTACAAGATAGATCTGATGGACATCTTTGAAAATTGAATTGGGGCGGGTAAGGTGAGATTCTCGGGAAAATGAATCATTTGGATTCCATATATTTAAGATGTATCTTTAATTAACTAATCTCAGTGGGGGATATATGATATGAAGGGAGATATGTCAGTTATGTTCCAAATTCCAAATAGATGGTCAACTCTGCATCCCAACTTGGTGGAGACCTTCTGAAATCATATAGAAACACCTATGGGAACTCATACACCATAAGAGGTAATTCACCCTAAGAACCTCTGTCATCATCCTCCAACATGAATAATTAGATCATGTAAACGGGATTTCTTAACTCTAGAAGTAGATTTATAGAAATTCTTGGCCAAGGATCCCACTCAAACTAAAAACCTATATACATCCATAATGATCCATAAAAATGACTCGTTGGATATAATAATCTATGTGAAATTTGAAATGCACCATCAAATCCCTACTTAGGTTCAAATCAAAATTGACAAATTCTAGGACCATGAAATCTGATTCTAATTCAAATCTTGATCGAATAAGGGAACATGATATATATATATATAACCCTAAAATATAATATTATTAATTGGAATGAGAAATTTGATTGAATATGGATGAAGAAAAATGGGAATGTTTAGAAATTACACAAGACTTATTGAAATAAAATAAGTTAAGCCACCTGCATCCAATGAGGAAAAAACCATGAATGATCTAGCAAAAAGAGTACCCCAAACTATTTTATGTTCTACATATTACTCCACTATTTTTTGATACATATAATGAAGGTTCCTCATATTTTTCTAGGCCTGAGAATGAATTCTTAGAAGTGACTCAGCCTTAAGCTGACCCTTTCCACTATTACACCCAACTTTACTACCCCTAGATCCAAATATAAAACCCACTATCCTTGATACTTTTTTACTGAGATTCCATCCCCTAGGATGCTGAAAATCCTTCACAAAAAATATAATGTGTGTGAAACTATGAAAATATGTTTCATGTTCTCCAAAATCCCACACAGATAGAATGTTCTAGTTGGCAATGTCCACATTGACCACACATTCCCCAACCATGAACACTAATTAAACCTGACTATTCCCACATTAGAATCCATAGATAAATTTGGTCGGGAGGATCACCTATTCTACAACCTACCCACTTTTCCTACACATCACATTCCATATTCATTTAAAATAAATCACCACTAACATTTCCTACTAATGAATATACTCTTGAAAAATCATATTTTCCACTTTTTAAATCCCTGCCCCTAAGGCTCATCCAACATCATAAACATATTTCATTCAATTAAACAACATGTTATAAGAAAAAATTTAAATAGAAAAGTATATTTCAAACCATTTATACTTTATCTACTTATTAGAAACTACCTAGGGTGTGAACAGAACCAAAATTTCAAACCAATTGGCATACTCCAACATAGTTGGATCCCCCTAGTAAAGATATAGAATCTCCCAGCTCTAAGAAAGGGATAAAATATTAGAAAAATATAAGCATTGATGATGACCTTGATGTCCTTCCGACCCATATATTCGTGATTTCTAGTTTATAATGTTGATTCCCACCACCTATGAGTGGTTCCTTCCAGAAACAATGAATAACATTCCAATTTGACTACATTAGTTGTGTAAAGAAGCCCAAAAATCCTTTCAATAAGTTAAATCCAATCCGGATCTTTCTTGGGTTCTGTTCGATACTAGAAAAAAAGAGTCTAGTTCTCGAGAAACTCAAGAGGCTTCTCCTTTTCTGGACATAATTTTACTATCTTACGATTATAAATACTAGTCCCCACACCATAGTAAATTTCACAGATAGCAAGAACCAATTCTTCAACTAGTCTGCAATCAACTAGTGGGGGTGAAATATATCCATCCTCTTCCAATGGATACAACCATGAATAGAAACAAATAAACCATAGATAATACTTCTAGATAATTTTCAGCAATATAAACATGAAAACAGACTATTGAATTGAATACAAAACCATTCCAAGAACAATATCATATCAGTCTACTCTAACTCCTCTCAGTGCCCATGAATAGTCTCCATCCACTATATCCCACTTAGAGGAATGTCCCAACCATCCCATGGTAACCCATGTCTTTGCATGAGGTGTGTTGGATTAACACCCCACTCACAACTAGCACCTCAAGCCTCAATATTCGTAGCTATGGTCTATCCAAACTCAACCAAGTAACATGTCCTAAAGAAAGACAAAATACTTATCTGATAAAAAATTTTAACATACCAATCTAGGATAACATTCAACCCGACACTCAACTCGGCCAATGTAATTTCTCTACTGGAATTCTAAAATTACATAATATTGTAAATTCTAACTGGGAATCATACAAAAAACTTGTGAACATTTTCAATCAAATTATTCAACATTTAACAATACACAAGAGTAGAAATACACATCATAAAAATTAACATAATAAAAATAATTAAAAGTATCAAAAGATAGACAATTTATACTAATAGATAAAATAAAAAATATTTAAATGGGGTGGGCGGACCAACAATACAACCAGACCTCATTAAAATAAGGGGTTAACTCCCTGAATCCATTTCCACCAACACATTACAATAGAGGAATCACCGGAAACATGATTCACTATCACCACAACAGAACAACTTCCCTTTACCTTGGTCAAGGATAACAAGGTCTATATACACCCGTAGGTGTATATATAGAATGGAACATTTCCCGGTAGGATACCACTGAAATTGATTCCATGAAATTAAATTATATGAAAAATAAACATTTTTTTAATTAAAAGGATGGACAAATATAAAAGGAAAGATGCTTCGAAATAAAAATATTAAGGTCAATATGTCTACAACATAAATAATAATCATAGCATCACATGAGCACTAAAGGAAATACATATGGCACTAGAGTTTTCGGTATCCTTGGATCCATATACTTCTATGATATAGATATAAAAATCCCACAACGTCATCATACATGAACCACTAAAGGGGAATGACATCCAAAGGTCTATTGGTTTCTGATCATTATAATCATATGTTTAGTTAGATTTGTAGTGTCGATCCTTATAGGGGAATAATGTATCGACCCTACCAATATTCCTATAATACAATGCATAGTGTTCCTAGATAGATACCTAGGAATAAACTATTCCCATTTCCATTCCCCATGTCATGTGAACCATCTTCTAGACACACACTTACAATAATTGAAACTCGTAATGAAAAAAATATACATCTAATAGGAAATACCTTTATAAACCATTACGAACACAAAATCACATTAAAAAGATGATTCACGCCACCCAAAAAAAATTTATCACCAATTTTGAAAACCATGTATACTTTATAAAATCATACAACATTATTAAAAAATAGAACCACCAACCTTTCACATTGAATCTTCTGTAAACCAATTGAAAACCAGAACCCCACCATCGGGAGACCGTATAATGGAAATAACACACCAAATCTATCAGTATTTTACCTAAATAAATATTATTAAAAGAACACTAGGGAATCCAATACACTTTAGACAATGAACCTATGAAAAAGGATAATGATACAATGAATAAGAAGAAAAAAGTATTGTGGTGACAGACTTGGGGATTCTACAAAAATACAAGTCCAAAACAAAAAATTGATTGAGGTATAAGGGAGAAAAGAGGGAGTGGGAGGTGCTCCAAGGGTTTTAAAACTCAAATTGGTTGAGCCAATAGGGAATTGGGGTTAAAATAAAATAAGTTTAGAATAGTAATTTCAAAAAAAATTAATGATCTTATAGGTCAAATTGATTGTTCACATGTTTTTACAAACCCTACGCCAACCGTGTAACACATTTTTCCAATAAGAAAATCATCTACACAATTTCATGTGGAAGACCACATGCCCATACTCCTTATACATAGAATATATATATATATAAAGATTCGTTGTCATTCTTGCGTGTGAGGAAATGCACCTTAGATAGTAACAATGTCTAGGAAAAATTGTTTCCACAAGGATAGAACATGGTTTTGACTAACCATGTGCTAAACATGGGCCACCTTCCCTCTGGACCAAAAGACAACAATTTTCAGAAAAATAATCAAGAAATATAATGGGAATTTATATTAACAAAATAAAAAGAAACAAAAATCTCAAAATAAAACCATAGATGTGACAACAACATTGGTTTTTATATAGGCGATCACATGATTAGTAAATAATCTCACGTCTTAATGCTAGCATTATCATGAATAACTACTTTTCTTGACTATGATGTTCCACATGATGAATTTTACATGTCAAATGGATTTTTCAAGATTGTGTTGACATATCTATGAGTCCTCTCGATATCAGTTCAACTGTCAAGGAGGATTTCTCACAATCAATTTGATTTTCCTTATGTTCTTCATGAGATCAATATATCTTGTAAAATAGCTTTTTTGATATCAATATGGAACAAAAAAGACCACTACATTATCATGGGTGATGATAGTGGGCACATAAATCCATCATATGAGAAAGGGAAAAAATTATTCTTATTCCTTTTATATTTTTATTTCAGTATTTTACATGGGGATTTAGGTGATTTTCAGCCATTTAATGCCCAAAAAATTTCGTTCACACTGTATATCATTAGAAAATGATCACATGATTACTAGTACTTGTCTGGAAGCTTGGAAAATAAAAGGGGGGATCGTGAAAAGAATTTTTATGAACATAAATAGTTATTTGGATGACTTTTCAAGGAAAATAGGTCCCACTATATGGAATTAACATGATAAAAAATATACCTTACAAATTAAATGATCCAGTTTCATGAGAACACATGCCTTCAAGGGGGGTCACATTTTTCATATGATCTCGCCACATGGTCCCTTGTATTGATGTTTCTACTTATTTGTACATGTGGATAAAATATTTACCATTATTTTGGTATTATCCCATTGCTAGGTTTTTTTATCCTCATTTTGAGGATGTTAATAAACCCCCCTCCTCAGAAGAGAGTTATTCAGGGACAAAGACTCAATTTCAAGGAATGTAGTTACCCACTTTAGTCCATAAGTATTCCACTGATCATTGTCCTAGTTGGTATTTGATCGTTAGGTGAACTTTTTTATTTCATAGTTAATCCAATAAATTTAAGGTGAGGTATCCCATAATCTCACAAATGACTCAAAATCCCATATTTATTTTGATTTCTTCTATTGCAAGACTACTTTGCAATACCTCACCACAACATCCATTTCACAAGATAACATCAAAAGAACCGATTTAAATGAAATCTTCAAGAGATCCTCTTCATGATATTTCACCACATGATTTATTTTTATGAATGGATTTAATAATTTATATATTAATAAAATTATACTAATTTTATTGAACATTTACCCATGTTCATTATTGCATGGTTGTCTCATAGTCTTCACATTATCAACTAGCTCTGTCACAAGATCACTTGATTATTTATCATTCAAGTGACCAATATATTGTCACATGATAAAAATTCATTCAATGATTAATTCATTCATGATATACTTCATAGAGTATGTTATTATCAAGAACTAACCAGGAGATCACAAATCCATTGGTGCTTCATTTAATTTTCATGATGCTTCTTGGGACATGTACCTTTTTCGGTAGGGTTCCTCGCTTATCTAACAAGTATATATTATTCTATTAAGATGGATTATAGTTCACATAAACCATAAAATGATAGATTGAAATAGTTTAATCTCGTTATAATTTAATTTCCATATATATTGATTCCATCTATCATTCTGTTCTTGAGTCATCATAGATAATCATAATAGCAATGATGGGGATAAGACTTACAAAATATCATCTATCAGACATTCTTCATATTTAAATGTTTTTTTGTTAGAAATGATGATGTGGTCATTCCACCATATTCATCAATCATGCCTTGTTCATATGTCATGAGGATCCATTATAACTATAGAGACAATATTTCCCACTGGTCCACTTTATCTTTGAGGAGAAATACTCATATGGGTACATGATAATGATTATGATGATATAAATTGGAAATATTAAAAGAAAACTGATTTTTACATCATTATATACCACTCGATAATACATAAATCATTAAAAACAAAGATATTTTAATGGACTCCTAACTAAGACCATCGATCGGGAGGGAGCTCTAGGATGTGTTGGGGACTACCCATTAGTTGTAGTATATTTATTTTAAATTTAATGAAATCTTAAAGAATATTAGGATGAATGAATCCCTATAGATTTAAAAAAAATGAATATTGTAGTAAGGGATTGATTTAGACCATTTCTAGCTGATGGAGTACAAACACAAATACATTTCATCTGAAGTATAGAAAGGTGGGAATAAATCATTGGGATGCTGATAACATTTGGGGGGAACCAACATTAGGGACATGTAAAATGGGATTCTCCAACCATATTCCATGTATATTGATGCAGAGTGAACCCCTCCCCTTTCTAGGGTGGTTATCAATTAGCTGAGAAGGACTTAAACAAGGCCCCTATTCTGAGGGTAGACATCTCATACAAGAAATGTTATGGGGGTTTTATCAAGAAGGTATGTTCTAAAACAATATAACATTGGCCAATGGAATTTCCCTAAAAATAACTCAACAATGAAGAGTGTTATTCTTCGACAATGTTTGAAGATGGTTTATTTTCATACCTGGGGTGTGGGCTATTTTTTATGTTGATCAGCCCATTCAATTGGACATTTTTATAACTATGAACATATGTGGGTACCTACTCCCAACAATGGAGAAGGGTGAAGTTAGATTTTCCTCCTATATAATGGTGGTTTCAATGGTATGTGGGAGGCATATTTGGTTGTATATCAATAATATTGAAAATCTATACCAACTCCAACACCATATTTATAGTGAAGGAGAACCATATAGAATTTATGGACCATTCAAGGTGCTATGGGGCTATATGGGCTTTCTCTTATGTGGATAAGAGTACCTAATAATTCCATAAATTACATGAATTCATTTAAATCCATTTTAATAGTGTATCAACTGGGTGTGGCCCGTGACATTAATGAACTATGATATAAGGGACTTCTTGAGTCATCATGAACACGTCTCTTTCAAACCCTAGGATATTTCCATTGGTAGTATAACTAATAATGGACAGTGATACTCAGAGATTCAGGATAATATGATATCAATATATGAAGGAATCATTTCTACCGATATTGATGGTAGAATTATTTATGAATAGTGTATGCCTGGTCAGTTTAGTTATTAGTTTTGGGGAATTCATAAAAAAATTCCCTGCCCCTCTTTACATCAGATCGGAAAATAATCCAATGGTGGATTTACAGTTCTGATTTTTTTAGTGAGTTTGATCATGTTGAGATATAAATTCCTCTAAATTATGCTACAATTTGTTTATATAATCACTATACAAAGATTTAGAACTTCTCATATCTTAACATGTAATTATCTACATCAGTACTCAATGTTGTAAATATCCATTCAGCCGGTGAATCAAATATAATGATCATAAAGTATTTATCATCAAAAATATTGACCACCTCATAGATACATCATATTGTATTGATTTATTTACCATATTATTCATTACCACCATTATTTTCAAACATTTTGGTTTTGGTTACTAGGGTTCCTATTAGTGAAGTCGTGCCTTCACTATTACATTCCACTGTATTTGAGGGATGTATGATAAGGTGGGAGGAGAACTAGGATTCTGAAATGGTTCATCCTTTGTTGAGGGAAACACATTGTTATTCCTATCATAATGGATATTTCTATGGATGAAAAGGGTCATCATATCATTGAAGAAGTACTAATAATGGAATTACATCCATATTTAAATGGATATGGTTCTCTTTTGACTTTACTGATGTCTTCTATGTTTATGTTGATATGGAAGAGAGAAGAAGAAATTGAGACACTGTGTCCATCACTAGTACATTCTCACCGGGGTATTGCTTCATTATTTGACTTGATAGGGGACCAGCTGACTGATGAAGATGGATCTTCTAGTCAATTGGAATTGATGAGTGTTTCAATTACCATACCCAATGTGTCATAATCTATTCTACCATGAATTTTATCCTCTATGCTCTTTGCATTTACAGCTTCTGGTGCACCTTCTTCAATGATGAATGGAATAAAAGATACACTTCTAACTCTCTAATCACTCCCTCCAATAATCCTCTAGTTATCCATATTCATTACAATTTTTTAATTTCATACCATTATATTAGATCATTTTGGTTTGAAAAAAATTACAGGTCCCCTCTGTGCCTTCCTGGAAGAACATACATCTGCTCCAGAGGATATGGGTGAGTGTTATATTTATATAGTTTATCCTTTATATCATGGAATGTACCATATAGAATTAGATATGGTTTATGTTTCATAATAGTTAGTCCTGGAACCTACTATGGTTATCCTAGTGGTCATGTCATTTGACCCGGATTGCGAAAACAATCTTCTGAAAGAGGCTAATGATAGTAGCTACACCGCTATTGAGTTAGCATTGATGGAGGAATATTTGAGATAAGTTGAGAAATTATATAGTGAAATTGAATATGGTCTAATTTTTTTTCATTTCATCTTGCATACATTTTTTTCCATTATCCCTTTATGGTAGTGAGTGCTGTGCGATGATAGATAAATATTTTGTTGGTGCCACCGAGCTGCATTTCATTAGTGGTAGTTTCCTCTTCACTTGAATATGGGTTTAGGGCGATATAAAATTAAATACATTCATCCAAGAAGGTTATGTTTCCAACATTGTACTCATCCATTGATATTATAACAACATAATATTGTTTAACTACTGATTGGTAAAATTTTGTTCCTCTTTTTGTAATACCATAACCTCAAATTTCAGAAATTATTATCCTGTTTTCCAGAGGAATACATCCAAATGAGTCATCCAATAAAGAGGACATATCTAAAACCACATTTTCAAAGGCCACATGCATTATTCCTTAACTCAATGAAATATTACCAAAATACATTGATGTTCCCAAATTGGACATCACTCATAGCTCTAAATATACATCTCTATATCAACTAATGTTGTGGAAAGTGTGGATATAGATTTGGACCCTAATTTTGAAGGCTAGTTTTTAATAGCTAAAGTACTAATAGGTTCATATTATCTTTATTTTTTCTAACCATTTATATGAGGGTATTGAATAGACCATTCTTCATGCTCAGAAAAAGGGAGTGATTTAATTGTGAGAGAAATGAAGGGCCATTGAATAAAGGTTATTAGTAGATGAGGTTTATTGTTCAGTAAAATAATCTCATGAAAATGACTTGAATGTGACTTCACAGTTTTTGGTTGTGGTGAGAGGTCACTAAAACATGATCTGTTCTAGGAAGGTTGAAAATTTCCATTTACATTTTGAAATAATTCGTCTCGAGGAAGATCTGTCTTAGTTAAGGAATAAAATGTGAACATTAGAGAATCAGTTGTTATAGAAACAAGGTATCCTCAACTTATAAGATAAGTCTATCCATAATATCGTTTCTAGGGAATATACATTATTGTGGAATATAGATGATGAAACTGAATCTGTTGCTCAATTTATCCAATCCATTTTAACCCTAGAGAAGAATTCTATAGAGATCAAGGATTCCACTGAGAAAATGCTTCAAATTTGAATTTAGTTTTCTATATAATGATTTATTCATTTATTCATGTGGGATAATCTAGAATTTTACGATACTTCAATATTTTGAATTTAATCATTGAATACATCATTTGAAATGTAAATTTCATTATCTATCTATATTTCATTCATGTTTTTAATGATATTTCATTGATTTGAAAGAATATATATCATCAAAGATAATCATCCACTGTATAATACAATGTAAAACCAAATTCCAATTTTTAAATTCCTGAATCATAAAATATTTTCATTATGAATATATCATGAATGTCTACCGATAAGTGATTCAATATTGATGTACTTTTTCTGGTCATCCAAGGACCACCAAGTTAAAATTTTTAATTTGGATAAAAATACAGGTCCCATAAGAAGATTTCAATAATTTATTCCTAAGTCAATAGACATAGTGATCCCAAAAATATTTTTTCTTCGTACCAATAATGATTCCAAAAATATTGGTACCTTATTTTTTATTTACCTAAGTTTTTCTATGTTTAATATGGGAAATCGTAGTATGAATTGACTCAAGTATTTCTCAGGATAACCTCTTTTGTTTTTTTGGCCAAAAATGTTTTATGAATTATAAATTTTTTTAATTCTCAATATTTAATGCATTAAAAATGTACATATCCAATGAGTAAAGAACCAAATTTTTACTAGGGTTCCCTTTTTGGTATTTCAACATGGTGAGCCTATGTCTCATTCAATTGGATATTATAAGGACTTATATAATATATTTTTCATTATATTTTATATTGTCTCATATCTCACGCCATATTCTACTAGTAGTTTACCATTCATGAAATATTATTCTTCATTAAAATCATAAGGTAAGGAAATATTCTTTGAAATTTAACATCATATGGAAAAGATGTATTCTGTGTAGTTTAACTTCATTCAGTAAAGACAGAAAATAATATGTTATTTAATATCATTCTTCTAGGTCTATTTGTATGAATATAATGGAATAGTTTAGACATTATTAGGCTGAACGAAATCAATCTATGTTGTTGTGTTCCACCATGGTGTCGAAAAATTTCATGAGTGGCGTAAGGAATACATACTATGATGACCCAAATATACCCTATGGTGTTGGGTTTTTAAACAGTGTTTCATGGGATCTTGGGTATTATATTTCCTTTCCCATATGGATTATTTGAATCTAATTGGTGGTTTAGAGGCCCTTTTTCATGGACCAATAGGAATTGAATATATGGCCATTCAAATTGGATCACCACTCTTTTCTAAGTGTCATGGGTGATTTTGTGAATATGATATTATTGGATGGTAAAATATTAGGGAAGATGAGTCCACCATGATAGTTGGAATATGGGTTGGGTAAATCATAACAAATATTTTTGAATTGTAGAATAATTTAATAACTCATAAATACTCTGGATGACACAAAACACCCTAACGTATTGAGATCATCCATGGTTTCAACTGGGATCAAGATTATTAGGGTTCCTTTCATTCAAGTATCTGATGCCTCTAGTTTTTAGGATATCTTCCTATATGCTTAGGGTTGTAGGTAATATATAAATGGTCATATAAAAAATCCATACACATTCGATGGTCCATGAAAAATTTGTGAGAATTCAATAATTCGGACAATGATGTTGGAAGTGGAGGAAAATATATCCATGAAGGGTTTGAACACCCTAGGGATGATTAGATTTTATTTATAAGGATTGGGACCTATGCCATGTGGTTTAGATTCATACTTTGTGGGCTATAAAAATTCTTAATAATGGGGTGTCACATTCTTTATTAGAAGAATGATACAATACATAGTGAAATAACTTCAAGGATGTCGAATCATCTTGAATAGTTTGGTTATGGGATCATAAATTATAATGAATCAAGATTCACATACATTGTAATTACAGCACATTCTCTAAATACTTAATACATATAAAAAACAAACACCCAAAGATAGTATTTGTATAGTGTCTTTGGAAAATTCGAACATAATAATTTAATCATGGTGAGATATCTGCAACAACTCCAATAAATATCATCTTTTTTCCTACCTAAAACATTCCTTTATATCCTTATGGAAAATATAAAATAAAAAGGGTAATCTCAAATGGTTTCTAAGGGTATGCATGGAGAAAATAAAACAAAACATATACATTTTTACTTTAAAACATGAACATAATGTTTAAACATCAAAATCATGAGTTGTGAAATAAATCATGGTAGTATGTAAGTCATAGGAGAAAAAGGATCATTAATCCAGATAAAATTCCTTGGGAATAAAAAATTTAATCGTGGAAAACCATTATGTACATTATATGATATTCATAGTAGCCAAGGCATTACTTCCAAGACCATCATAGTGGACAATGTCCATTGCTGAACCGGGTTTACATGTCCTTCCAGCCCTATATTATTGAACCGTATTTACTTTCCATTATAGCCATGTCTATCACATGAGATATAAATATTCACCCAATTCATTTGAGGGAGATATAGGTCCCACACTTCTCATAATGAAATTATTTTTACGTGTTCCACAAAATAAACATAAATCATTTATCATAACCCAATGAATAAAATGGGTTTCATAAACATCATCCGATCATAACATAATTCATATAAAACTAATGGATATAATTTCATCATAAAAAAATAGAACCATGTAAATAATAGATACATTGTACTTGAAACCAATCTATATTAAATAATGTCATCATAGATGGAAAATAGTTTTGATAAAACAGTTGATGTGAATTCTTGAGGAAAGTATCCTTTGTTTATTAAAATCATTTTCTTTTATAAAATTCCAGTAAATGATATAAAATTATTTTTTTAAAATAATCATGAAATCTTGTAGAGGAAGATTCATGGAAATAAGGCATTATCAAACTGTAAAAATATGTTCATGCCGTATAATTTAAAAATAATTCTCTTCTTAGTTTTTCTAGAAAAGTCAAAAAGTACCTCATACGGTAATAAAAAGAAATATTCCTTCCATACCATGTGGTAGAAGCCAACAAAGGTTAAGATGACATTAAACATATATGAAAAAATATTAAACATTTTATGAAAACATTTTTAGAATTCATGGACAAGGATGATAAGTATAACCCCAATAATTAGTTACGAATAAACAATCTCGAATAAGAATGAGATTGGAATAATTATCCCATACTTTTGGTCTGATATGATTTGTACATATACGAACCTCCAGTATAAGGATTTAAAAAATGTCATTGGCTTATTTCAGAATCATAGTCTTTGTTACTCCTTATTCGGTTCTAAACTGCATTATGTTCTTATACATGTTTTTTAAAATAAATTCTTATTCCAATTTTTAGGTTATGGTTATAACAATTACATAATCATATTATTATAATATATATCACATTTATTCATTTATTTCATTTATATAAACATTCTTCAATGAAGATCATGTAGAATGAATCACATCACATCATAGATATTTTAGGCCGAATGTAAACACGAGCGATGATATCATTTCCATCATTGTGGAATTGTATTGACATATATGGTGAATAATATTTAAAAAAAATACCACTTTATATGTGTGGAGAAAGGATCTTTTGGAATACTCCAAAATATTAATTTATAATAAACTCAAACCCCAGCTAAAAACATCAAAATTACACAAATTTGAATATGAGATAAGATAGGATTGTATTATCATCATCCAATAAAATTTATACATGTTGGGAATTTATTGTAAACATTATAAATTTGATGTATCCTTATTTAATCTATTTAATTTTATTTGTGGTAATAATATTCTATAATTTTAATTTATTATATGTACTTACTTATGTGTTGTGAATTTTATATAATTGGATACTTTATGACATTTTTGACTATATAAATTTCTATTTTAAATTTTTATATACTTATTTTGATTTTTAAACAGTTTAATAATATGTTATTTTTATAAAATATCAATAGTGTAAATTTTGACACTAATCAATTATATTAATTTAAATAAAATACACACCGAAGAAATTTTAAAACCAAAATATTTAATAGATTTCTAGAATGTAATATTTATCTATTAAATTCGTGGATAACATTAATTTGTTCATATAATATTTATTTTCAAATTTTCAAAACCATTTATTTGATAGTTCTCCTATTAAAATAATTACTACACCATTTTTGCATGATTATTTAATGTACTTATATACTACATAAAACTTAAATATAAAATACTATGATGAAGATATATACAATTTATTTCATAATAATACTTCTAATAGAATTTATCATCAAAAATAACATCATGTAAATGGTTAAATTTGTTAAATTATGAAGTTGACAACTTTGACATCATTTAAAAGAAAATAATATAAGTGTCATAATCGCTTTTATAAAGAACCAAATGATAAACAATCAAATAATTGGATGATTATGTTTTATATATACACAAATAATATTTTTTTTTCAGGTGTGTGGGCCTTTTGATGGGTATTAGTATTTTAATAATAACTATATACTTGATTATTCACTACACAAATAATTACTGCATCATTAATGAATAATCTATTAATATAATTAAATATTTCTTAAAAATGAAAAATAAATTACCATAAGAAAGAAAAAAAAATTAGCATTCAAATGAGTATTTATAATCGAATTTATATTCTATATCACAATATATTATAAATACTTTATTTATTAATGTTTTCAAGAGACATATTTCACTTTCCTTTAAATAAAATAAATTAAAGGTTGTAATCACATCCAAGTGGGTTCCAATAGATTCCATTTCGACGCATTTATTCATTAGTGTGAATTATCTTCATGAAATGATATTAATACAAGTGTTAGGTTAATTTTATAATGTTATTTCTACCCTTAATTACCAGATTTACATTTAACCGTGGTAAATAAAATTTACCGTTGTTATTATTCATAATGTCTAAAAATAAAATTTATATATTTAAACAATTTAATCCTATTTATTCCTAATATGGAATCCATTTTCACAAATTTGAAACATAGAAGATGCAATAATTAATTTAAAATGTATTCAGTTTTAAAAAAAAGTGTTTTTGTTTAAAACATTTCCAAATATTGAAATGTTTTTACCTATGAATTCAATGTGAAATTAATTATAATGACATAAATTATATTAAATGGTAAAAATATATTCTATTTATACTGTAAAACAATTCATTATTATAACTTAACCATATAAATTATCTTAATGATAAAAGATGTTTTTAATTAAAATTTACCGTATTATTACTTTTCATAAAAATATTAAAGTTAACATAAAAATATTAAAATATAATCCAAAGTAATTTTTTATATCCGTGTTACAATAAATAAGTTTATTTAGTTAAATTTCACTTAAAATGTGTCAAAAACTATATTTAATGTGTGTTCTCCATCACAAGGTTGTAAAAATGCATTTTTTGAAAGATAATTATCTTACCTAAAAATTTATTTTATTCCCAATCCATGATCTAGAATATGTGTAAGATGAATTATAATTTTATAAAATTAAAAATGTGGTTCATACTATTCATATAAAGAGGTTCATAAAAATATTATAACAATATATCATTGTGTAGTGAAACATAGTATCGCGTACAACACACACCATTGAGGAAGGTCTCTTTTGCATGTAATGCAATCCAAGTTAGGGTTTCATGTAGTGAATGCTTCCTTTGGTGTTGTGTATATCATAAGAAAAATATATTTCATTTATACAATGATCAAAATCTATAATCAATGTTGCATATAATAATTTCTACCAAACGAACTTGAAATTGTGTGTAACCCGAGAGATTAGTAGTGGTGCGTATACTGAAAGACAATATGGTGTTGCATATTTAAAAAGCTAATATTTGTGTATATTACAACTAAAAAAATGAAATTAAAAAAATCAATCTCATAAAATATCGGGTTGTTACATTCTACCCCCCTTTATATAAATTTCTCCCTCTAAATTCTTTGGGGTTTTAAATGGTTTTCTGCATGAATGTTTCTTTCATACAAACCCAAATCATTAAAGCGACAATGAAAACTTCATTTTAAAAAATAATGTTAGAAACATAACATATACCCAACGTAACTCATCACTGGGTTTCCACATATGAGAACATAGGGGGAAAGTCAATACCTGGATCTGGAAAAGAAATATAACCATCAACTTCTGATGAATAATGGTTGAGAACATGGATATGAAAAATCCAAGAATCTCAAAGATATAAATTTTTGATGATATAAGGGACCATATGATTTATCATATATTAGGGCACTAGGACAACATTTTTGTTTTTCAAGATCATTTCCCTGATGTTGAAGAATTATTCATGAGAACAAATACATACTTGAATTCAATGTAATATCATCGTTGGTCATTCCATGAACAATTCCCACTTCATCACTTATTTAAATAACTAAAATTTAATTTTTCATTCATGAAGTGTTATTAGATCACTCAATAGATTGTTAGGTCATTCCATCTGTCTCTATCATAAAAACTTTAGAATAAGATAATCTTATATGCATAATTACATTTATGGATACATTAATCGTATATTGTTCTAAAAATTGACTTAAAAATCATATATCTTATAACTTAATAAAATAAAACTAATTTTTACTAACCATTGACTTCTTGTAAGCTAGTGGAAGGGGTTAAAGGCATGTCACACTTCTATTGTGGTTCGATTCCTGTAGCCTTATCCGACACGATGGGTTGTCGCTTATCCTATGAGTTTTCCTTTTTCTAAAACAATACTATTAAAACATTCTAGAAATAAAAAATGTTCTAGCCTTAAACAATACAATCTGATGTTCATCACAATCCATTCTAACTAGTAGGTTTTTCCAAAATACTTTTATCCAATATCATAGTATAAATAAATCAGTTACCAGAAAGGTAACATAACAAGAAAGTGAATACCATAATTTAACCCCCATATATCATAAGATATATCTTGTTGGTTACATTCCTAACATGTGAATACTTTAATCATTTATTCTATTTAAACATTAATTACCATAGAATCTTAATGAATTCATTAAAAAGTTATCTCTTTCCACACACCAAAAATACAAAAAATTCTATATACTCAAATAATGATATCACTTTGTCCTTTTATCTTTTATGATATCATTAATACTATCAACCATATTATTTTCTCTTTATCCATTCAATATGAACTTATCATCTTCTTTACAAAAAAGGTTCAATCATTTTCATGGTTAATGTTACCATATAATTATTACAAACCACAATAAACCAATACATAAATATTAAAAAATTCCATGATACTATAAATGAGATTCCACAACAGTGTTTCGGAATCATGTTACATAAACACTTAATAATTCCACCACTTGGTTGAAATACTCAACATCGCCAATAGTTATCACATGTGACTTCCCTTTGTCCTTTTACTTATGATTCTGTTGATGTAGATCACCATTAAACCTTGTATTAGGGATATGGTATGTATAGTTCCACATTTCCTTGCACTAGATGCATTGAAGTGTTGGTGGTTCGTTCTCTATAGTCTTTTCTCTATTCACATCATTAGCTACATTTTTACATTACGTTCGCACTCAGCTGCTCGATGACCATATTTTCCACACTAAAAACATTTTGTAGTCTTGTTAATACAATATCAACCATGCTTTATCCCACACATTGAGCATAACAAAACATTCATCTTCTTTTCACCATTGTGTTTAGATTTTTCATTAAACTCCATATTTTGTTTCTTGTAAAATCCATGAGATAGACATGTAACACCATCTTCCAGTTCTACCTTGATAGATAAACACACAATATTTTCATAGATTCTGAAGTCACTTATAGTTAATGCCTTTTTAAGTCATGGTTTTAAGCCACTGAAGAATCGATCAACATTACTTTCAGGTTGGATGATAAATCCAGATGAATACCTTGAATGACTTGTAAAATTTACTTCATATATACCAAAATAATAATAATAATTTTTCTTCATCTCTAGGAAATCCTTTTTATTTTTCTTTCGGAGTATACGAGAATGTACTTACTATAAAATAAGATCTTGAACTCGTCCCATTCCATGGATTCAATTTTGTCTTGGGGAATTGTATTTTTAATTAGAGTCCACTGCTGGTCTGCTTCACCTTCTAAACGGTAAATATACATAATGAAATTTTCATGTTCCGAAGAGTGATGCATGGAAAATATCTTTTCAATGGTACTGATATCTTGTTCAGCAACAAGTGGATCAGAAGATCCAATAAAGGAATGTGGGTGTTGCCTCATGAAGGACTCAATAGAATATTGTTCCATTTTTTACTCATTTGGTAGTCCAGAATGATTCATAGCTTGTGTAAGTATAGAAATAAAAATTTTAACCCCATCTCCAATAACATTTATTTGTATAGGAGAACAATAATTTCATTTACCATTGCATTGATCAACATGATTCCTTCGGTTCCCAGTCATATTCTAATACGCAAAAACATTAGTGTGAGTGGAAAAATCATTCTAGGAAAACAACATAATAATGGGGGTGTAGCATCAATATTGAACATAATAGGTTTAATTTTATGATAGTTATCATAATTATAGGTCTATAACATATACTTATATTGAACCATAGGTACACCATTAGACATATAATAGAAATATCTCTAGGGATATCACTAAAGTTTCAGGATCCTGGTTTCCAAAGGATAACTAAACCATCACTCTGATACCAACTATAATGACCTAAGCATGATGTAAATGGACATTACATTACTTTTATGGAATACTTCATACATTACAAAAACAAAAACCCAATGACCATATTAGATTTGTGTCTTTTGAAACTCGGAATATAATCATCTAATCATGATGAAAGATCTTCAACATCTACCATAAAGATATTCCTTTTTTCATTCATACAAACTTCATTTATATCCTGGGGGAAAATATAACCTAATTCGGTTGAGCTCAAATGCTGAGTAAGGGTATGCATGGAGAAAATAAAACAAAACAAATACATTTGAGCTTAAAAACAAGAACATAATGTTTAAACATCAAAATCTCAAGTCGTGAAATAAATATTGGTAGAATGCAAGGCATAGATCACAAATGACCATTAATCATGATAAAATGGCATGGGAATAAAACATGTAATTATGGAAAACAATTAAGAACATGATATGAATTCCATAGTATCCAAGGCATTCCTTCCAAGATCATCATAGTGGACAAAGTCCATTACTGAACCGTGTTTACTTGTATTTCTAGCCCTGTATAACTAAACAATATTTACTTATCGTTCCAACAATTTCAATCTCGTGAGATATAAATATTTACCCAATGAATTGGAGGGTGATATATGTCCCACCAAACTCATAATAAAATCATTCTTATGTGTGGAAAAATATAAACATAAATCATTCATCATAACCCAACGAATAAAATGGGTTTCATAAACATCATCCCATCATAACATAATCATATTAAACAAATGGATATCATCTCATCACAATCAAAATAAAACAATGTAAATAATAGACACATTATAAATTGAACATAACCAAATTAATTAATGACATCATATATGGAAAATAGTTTTGATAAAACACTTGAAGGGAATTATTGATTAAAATATCCTTTCTTCTTCATAATAATTTTATTTTATCATAATGACGGTCAACGTTAAATAAAAAGAATATTTTTCAAAAAATCATGAATCTTGTAGAGGAATATTCATGGAAATAAGGCATTATGAAACCGTAAATATCCGTTCATGCAATATTAGTTAAAAAACATTGTATTAATACATTTTCTTTAAATGTCAAAAAATACCTTGTATGGTAAACAAAAGAATGATTCCTTCCATACAATGTCGTAAAATTCAACAAAGGGTAAAAATGAATTTAATCTTCATGAAAAAATTGTAAACATTTTATGCAATCATTTTTATAAAATATGGGCACAGATGATAAATATAACCCCAATAAATACATATGAATAAACAATCTTAGATAAGAATGAGATTGGAATAATTATTCCTTACATTAGGTCTGATATGCTTTATACATATCTGATCCTCCTGTATAATGATTCAGATATTGTCATTGACTTATTCCAAAATCATAGTCATTGTTAAGATATCATATATTGGCATATTATTATCTATTTATTAGTAACATTTCATTGTTACTCCTTATTCGGGTGTTAACTGTTTATGTTCTTATGAATGTTTTATCAAATAAATTTTCATTCCACTTTTTAGATTATAGATATATAATTTACATAATGGTATTATCATAATATATATCATATTTATTCATTCAAATCATTTATGTAATCATTCATCAATGATGATCATGTAGAACGAATCACAACACATCATGGGGATGGTAGGTAGTACCTACGCACGAGCGATGAAATCATTCCCATGATTGTGGAATTGTATTGAAGTGTATGGTGTATAATATCTCATAATTAATATCACTTTAAATGAATCATATATAGTTATATCTTCAGTCATTATACCCATCCATGTATGTTTGTGTTTAAAAAAAAATATTACACCACAGCATGGAGATTGTAGGTCATACGTACACTCGCGTGGTGATTTAATTTTTCATAGGATGGATAGATGATAGAATATGATTGTTTCACATACAAAAAAAAATATCAATACAAATATGATACTAGATTAATTAGATAATAATGAAACAACTCATATAGAGTAAATAGGAGATGAAATAATTTTGAAAGCACCGGTAAAAGATATTACCTCTTCTTTGACGTGCCTCCTCTAAGCCACTTCTTAGGGTAGTAAAGTTGGTCTTTTAAGAAGACCATAACATCTATTATATAAATAGAGAGTTTTAGAAGAATAATTAGCAGGAGGTGGCTGAGAATGAAGTATTAAAATGTTGTGAAGAGAATAGGGAGGAGGTGCCCTTTTATATGAGAGGAGAGTGGCACTTTTGGAAACCTCCAAAATATTAATTTATAATAAACAAAATCCCCACCTAAAAACAACAAGAATGACTCAAATTAGAAGCTGAGTTGATATTACATTGTAATATCATCAGAAAATAAAATTTATACAAGTTGGGAATTTATTTTAAACCTTATCAGTTTGATTTATCCGTATTTAATCTATTTAATTTAATTTGTGGTAATAAAATTCTAAATTCTAAATTGTTATAAATACTTACTTATGTGTTATGAATTGTCTATAATTAGATTATTTATGAAATATTACACCATATAAATTTTAAATTATAAATTATAAATATTTTTTGTCATTTTTAATCAATTTAATAATATGCTATTTTTATAAAATATCAATAGTGTAAATTTTTACATTATTATTTTATTTGAATTTAAATAAAATTTAAAGAGAAGGTATGTTCAAAAAAATTAATTGATTACTAGTATGTCATATTTGTCTAGAAAATTCGTGGAGAACATTAATTAGTTCATATAACATTTATTTTAATATTTGTAAAACCATTTATTTGATATTTCACTTAATAAAATAATTACTACATCTTGATTTTATGATTATTTTATATACATATTTGTTGCATTAAAATTAAAAATAAAATACTATGAGGAATATAAATATAATATATATCATAATAATACATTTACTAGAATTCATCATCATAAAATCTCAACATGTAAATTGTTATATTTATTAAATTATGATGGTGACAACTTTGACATCATTTAATATAAAATAATATAAGTGTCTTAATCACCTTTATAAGGCTCCAAATAGTGAAAAATTCGAATATGGGATGATTATGGTTTAGATATACACTCCAAAAATGTTTTTATCAGGTGTTAGGGCATTATTTTGGGTACTATTATTTTAATAAAAACTATATTTTTGATTTTTCACTAAATAAATATTTTATGCATCATTAATGTATAATCTATTATTGTAATTAAATATTTCATAAAAATTACCAATAAATTATCAAAACTAATAAAAACATTTTAACTTTAAAATGATTATTTATAATCTAATTTACATTATGTATAACCTTATATTAAAAATACTTTATTTATTAAAGTTTTAGTGAGACATTTTGAACACTCCTTTAAATAAAATAAATTAATTGTTTTAATCAAATCCAATTGGGTTCTAATAGTTTTCATTTCAACCCACGAATGATTATAGGGGATATATTATGAACCAAATATATCAACACAAATGGTAGGGTAATTTTATAATATTATTGGTACCCTAAATTAAATGATGTACCTTTAATAGTGGTAAATAAAATTTAACGTAGTTACTATTTATAATGCCTAAAAATAAAATTTATGTATTTAAAAAAATTTAACCTCATGAATAAAAATATGGAATCTATTTTTACAAATTCAAATAAATAAGATCCATTAATTAATTTAAAATTAATCCATTTGTCGAAAAAAATGTGTTTTTGTTTAAAACATTGAAAAGATTGAATTGTTTTTACCTTTGCATTCAATGTAAAATTAATGATAATGACATAAGTTTTATTAAATGGTAAAATAAATTATATTTATACTTTCAAACCATTCAGATTTATAATTTAACTATGTAAATTATCATGATGAAAAAATATGTTTTTATTTAAAATATTGCATATTTTTACTATTTATGAAAATATGAATCTGAATAGAAAAATATAAAAAAATTATCAAAAGTAAATTTTTATATCCTTATTGCAATGAATAAGTTTATTTTGTAAAATTTAACTTTTATATGTGTCAAAAACTATATATAAAGTGGGTGTGCCATCAAATGGCAGAAAAATTTAATTTTTTGACAAATACTTATTTTAACTGTTTTTTTTTATTCTCATACCATGTTCTATAATATGTGTAAGATGAATGATAATATTATAAAATAAAGAATTCATATAATACTATTCATAATGGCTATTAAATAATAATATTATAACAATATATCCTTTTTTAGTGAAACTCTGTATTGCGTACAACACACACTATCGAGGAAGGTCACTTTTGCGTGAAATACAATCCAAGTCAGGGTTACATGTAGTTAAAGCATAACTTGGTGTATCGTATAATAGATTTAAAATATATTTCATTTCCACATTGATCAAAATCTATACTCAATGTTTTTTAGAATAAATTTGACCAAACGAACTTGAAATTGTGTGAAAAATGAGGCAATAATAGTCATGTGTATACTACAAGCGAATACGATGTTCCACAAGCACAAGATATACTTGTTGTAGTATAAAAAAGATCATATCAATGAAATTAAAAAGAATATATCACATAAAATATTGGGGTGTTACATAATTCAATGGACTATGTTCTCAATTCATAAGGATCGTATTGTACAGTCATATCAAGGATGACCCAAAACACCCAGAGGCACGACATTCCTCCAAAGTGATGTTAGGGCTCATAAGGATAAAAAAACAATTTTCAATATAATAACACATTTAATTAATGGATTGGAGCTCATATGAAGAAACCATGGTAGAACATTCATAGTCGAAAATAGGTCCCTTGAATGTAAATGGCCTTTTAGAGGGGTCATGGATGGTTTTATGAAGAATGAGGTGCTCAATACATTAATCATGTTATCAAATTGAGGATATGTGAAAGATAATTACAATAATTTTTCCTAGACAAAGGGGTCCATTAATCCTGTATTTGACTTTACAAGGGCCAAAATTTGCACTCTATGAGCATAATGAAATGCCTATTTAGGATCTCACTATTAATTAAACTCTAGAGATGCAGAGTTTGGTGAGTAGAAAATTTATTTTTCTCCGGCCTCTAACTTTATGTTTTCATCATCACATGTTTGATGTTTTTTTTACAATTTGTTTAGGGGGATGAAATTTGGAATATTAAAGGACAACGTTAACGGACATGCAACAGTGAAAAAGGTGCACTTGGTTTAAGTTCACGATTCACATGGACCTAGTATGAGGGAAACATTACATAATTTCCTAACAAAGATACCCATGGTAAAGATTACTCAAATTTCCTTTTGATCAGGAGTTTAAAATTTTATAAATCATTGATCAAGGTTCTAAGGCCATGAGTAATTATAAGGGTTAACAATGACAAGGGATGACCCACAACACATGAAGTTGTTGGGTTCCACCACAGTGACATTTGGATCACAATGATTAGAAATGACATCTTGTAGGTCCAATATTCCTCTAGTTAGTGGGTCAAATACCTTATAAAGAACAACCTATTTCATGGTCAAATAGATACACCAATTTTATTTCTAATTTCTACGAAAGGTTTAAAATAACCTGGGGTTCTCCAAATACAATGATTGATTTATGGGTTATGGTTCTTAAATAGAAATGGATGTATCCCATACTATTGTTGACAGGATTCAAATATTTTTATCCTTTGATAAAGGTGGAAATGGGTGATGGTCTTTAATCATTAAAATAATATAGTGGGGATGTATTTGTCATGAAATTTAATGTCATTCTACAAGTAAATTTTCATTATAGTTTAACATAATCCGGTATAAACGTTTTCCTTTCAGTTTTACATCATGTCAAATGGATGTTGGGACTGATGTTAAATTTTGAATGATATCCTTGAGAACAATATGAAATGGTTAGAGTCATTTAGATATAGGAATCACATTTTATCCATGAAAAAGCATATTGATTGGTAGACATATGCTATAGAAATTTTTTCATTGATTTATCTCATGTATAAGAAATCCATATATATATTTGACTCTTGTGTAGGTAGAGTGGTATGTTTTACTTAAAATTTTTATAATAAAGGTGCATTAAATTTTTATGGATGGCATTAATTGGGTTTCTAAATGTGAAATTTTAGGGTAGGAATCATTCCATAATCTTCTCATTTAAGAATATCCCTCTACATAGATCTGACTTCTGTTTAAGGGATGTGAATGCGAATGATAGATTCCCATGGATGGGACTGAAATATAGGATCCCTAAATTACTATATATATTTTTATGGAAGGAATCAATCCACACATAGCTCTCATTTTAATGTTATATACACAAGTCTTACTTGTGCAAAGGGAGGGGGATATTTTTATATTACGACTCGACCCTGGATTAGTGGCCTAGGTGTCATTACAAATCATGTGTTGGTAGGAATCAAAAAACATGTAGTTATTGAATGGTAAACTCTCCAAAAATGTCTAGCCTATATGTAGAATGGGAAAATGTTTACCATTTATGTTTAGGATAGTCCTAGAATTTAAGATTTCAGAGTCACTATATATTCTACGATGAAAGGAATCGAGACATACAGAGTTAAAGAATATGAAATTCTCTATGCTAGTTAGAAACATAAATAAAGAGGAGAATTTTTTCCATTGATGTTGTAGTTTTAACTATTATTAGATAGCTGGGTGTCACTATGTATCATGTGATGTATGGAATAAATCCACACAAGGTTCTTAAAAGCAAAAAATATCAATGCAGGTCTAAAACATATGAGGATATAGGGAATCATTCTCATTTATGATTATATATGGACACAAGATTGGATATTTAGGCATCTCTATATATCCTATGAAGCCAGGAATCTGGCCAATAATAGTTCTCGAATATAGGTTTGTTGAGAGTACCATATGTAGAATAGTGGTATGTTGTGAGCACCATGGTACTGCAAAATATTATGTCATGCAAGAGACACCATCATTGACGATTGACATCATAAAGTAAGGACTTATGGTGTTACCATTGAAGTCTGTTATCTAGGAAAATTGAATCCATATCATGAAATGATATGTATGGAGCATTGAATGAGGACCTTACTGAAATTCATAATCCCATTTGAGCTATGCATGGTGTGAGAATCAAGGAATGAAAAAGGTTTCACAAAAAAATTGTTTTTAAAGAATGGATAGGAATATTTTGTATCATGTATTTTTTGGTACATGATTAGGATCTAGGAATCTCTATGTAAATCATTCGAATGAGAATCTTTCTATATGTAGTTATAAGAAACAATTCAGTTTAATTCCATGAAGAATGGATAATGGATACACAACATGAAAAAGAAGTCATGAATCTTCATAAACATTGTCCAATAACTTTGGAAATCATCTAATGAGGGTCATCCAGTATTGGAGACAATATTTCTCTTATGAGGGTTTCCCAAGGAATATAATATCTAGGAAATAGAGAAATATTTCATTTTAACATCATGTGATGATGAAATTATCCTACAATTTAATGTCTTGTGACTGGGATGACTAGTAATATTGTAATTTTAGGACGTATTACGAGGACCATAGATGTTGTGTAGTTTAACGTTTCTATTATCAGACATGGAGAACTATATAGTTTATAGTCTTGATGCTATAAATTCTTTAATGAATTTTGATGTTTCACATTAAGGGTGTTATTCATGTTGTTTAACATAATGTGGTAAGGACACATTCATTGTAATTCCATGGTATGTAGTAAAGACGTACAATGAAATTTAAGGTTCTGAAATGTGGAAATCAGTTTAAAATCATTTGAACAAGATGATATATTCGTGATGGGAGATATGAAATGTACTTCTTGAGGAACCTTGATTTGGTGGGGAAAAGGTGTAACTCTTTCCCCACACATTTTGCCCAATTAGTGAAAATCATTAGAATAGAACTTTTTTATGATGTAATTTCCTTCTCATTTGGGTTATAGATTTGTTTTATTCATTGATAGTATCATTGGGGTTATATGTGAAAATCGAAATTCTCCTTTAATGAGTGATTGGAGGAAATCCTTTTTATTAAAGGCTCATACAATCTGATTCTAATGGACTATGAGGTTATGAAGTGTATGTAACCTATTTTCATTAAGCCATTCCATGTCATATAGCCACTTTTTGGATTTCATTTTAACTTGTAGTTATCCCTAGATATCTCATTTTATTGTGGGAAACTATACTTATATGGGTAGGACTACTTCACATTTGTAGTCCAATAATTATGGGGTCACATTTGTGGCCCTGCATAAGGTGGTACGGTAGGCCCACAAAACTCAAAGTATAATTTCTGGCCTAGATTTATTTTCCTCACTCGTAATCTTCTAGAGTATATTTTATAGTCTTATTGATGGGCTCTATTTTACCATTTTCCATTACATGATAGTGGGATGAATAGTTTTACATGATTTTGTACTCAAATTATAATTTAATCAGCTCAACAAAATAGAAGTTTGTTTCATCATTCAATAATATCATGTGGGGGACTATGAATCTAGTAATGATATTGGAATTTACAAAGATTGTTTTATTCTTCATCGTAACATCCCTGAGTGGTATATACTCATCCCATTTGAAGAAATAAGGATGTAATTTAATTTCTTAGTTCTGGATAGGGGATATTTTTCCACATCATCCATTCCCCACATGGAAAATGAAAAAAATAATATGTATATATATTTATCAATTTTAAGGGTCTATGGATTATGAATTCATCCATCTAGAATGCATGATGTTTCTGATTGAATTCCACATTTACCTATATCATTTTCTTCCATTAGTAACTTAGACTCTTAGTTTGGTGGTAGAGTCTGGTCTTGGGATGATTAGCATTGCATGAGACTACATGGACTTCTTCTATGATGATGGGAATCACACCTTGTACTATGAATCTGAGTATAATTATATTGAATCCTCATTTATAAAGGGATTTTTTGATATGGAGCATCCCAATGGATAATGTTTACTGACCAATGGCAATTCTAGTCTCTTTTTTCTAGATCAGATTGGAGGTCCCCATTTTGGAGATTATAAATCATGGTTTCTATCTATATAGGGGTGGATATTCAATCATCTTGATCTTAAGCTATATTGACCTGGTTGATTTACTCCATGGAAGATATAATGAACAATCAAACTGTCCTTTCGTGAGTGATATGAAAGAAAAACTCATTTGGATCGGGGACAACTAGGGTTGTGGTTATATATAATAGTATATCAGCATAAGAATTCATTGATCTCGGAACATGATACAATATTTGTTTAAAATGGAACTCTTCCATTATTCATCTAATATAATCAATGAGAGTGGCCAATGGATACTTCTTAATGGAATATTATCCAAAAAATTTATTGATCACTAGAACTAAATTCCCTATGCTTTTCAGGTTGGATATTCACATATTAGGGCTTGATCCAAGTCAAAAATAATGTCTTGTTATTCTACATCATTATCAGTCCAACATCTATATATTAAAGATTGTGGAAAAATTTATTTGTATGGGTGGGAAAATACAATCCCTAGGAAAACATGGTTAATATTAGGGTTTTCGATCCTTTATATAACAGGACATCAAGAAGCACCAACAAAACTCATCACCCATGTTATGGGAGTGTTATGTAAATATGAAACCACTTCATATAGATGTTCGGTATCCACTGTTGTTATTTTTGGGGAAGGATCAGACACAAGTAAAACATAAAACTATTTCCTTTTAACTACCCACTATGACAAGAACTGGATGTCATATTGATATAAAATAACCACACATCAGGCTAAACACTTTATCAGCATAGGGTGTCCTAGAATGTACTTAGCAGGTCACTACGGGAGACCAAGTTGATATCATGATGTTTCAGTTAATTTATTATTGTTTTAACTGAAAATATGAGCATCATTTTGTTATTATAGATGTTATAATATCGTGTCTCTATAACAAGCGTCATTTGACTTAGGTAATAGTGACTATTTTCATTCCCGGTGTCATTTTTCTATGTGATGATAGATCTGAATTATCATTTCATGGTGTCTGCATTCAAGATAAGAAGCTTTCCTTCCACTAGAAACAACAATATAGGTGGGTTACTAAACTATAGCTCGAACCATTCAATTTGTTTTTTTTTGTCATCATCCCATCGATAGGTGAATCTCTTCATCATTATCCTGGTGAAGTGGAAACAATTTCCATCCTTGTTAGTTATGAAACAATGAATGTAGGTGTATCTCCCTTGGATCCCCGCAGAAATTTTATATTTAGAGGGGTAAAATTTCTTGGATTGAACAAGTATTTTCCTATTAGACCTCATTACCATGGAGGTATACCACAATTCCATGAAATTTTTATGAAGTTACCCCAATGGAACACTTCCATGGTTTCAAATTAAAAATATGTTAATATAACATGATGAGGATTTATTGAAGGTCATTGAAGTGATCAGATCATTTTCAAAATTTCATTGACAGGTTATCAACAGATCATTATGATATTAATTACAATTAGGGTGTAAATATATGATGCATGGTGCATTGGTAAGTAGTCCCAACATTCATTATATTGAAGGGCGTGACATGATAATAAAAAATACATATCAGTTCTTTGAAGGCAATGGATTCCTCATATATAGGGGTTCATCATTATCTGATTATACCATGATTACCTATCCATAAAATAAAGGTCCTAGAAACAAGAATTTTCATCACAAAAATGTTTAGTGATCAGAAATGGTAAGTCATCCATTAGGAAGTTTCGATAAAGGTCTCTAAAAATTACGAAGATGCCGATCAACCATTTTTTCCTTGAAAAGGATGATGATATAACACTAATTTGGGTATTTAACATCCTATATAAATTTTTATTTTAACATTTTGTCAAAATATGCCTCCAATTTAGTATCATGGGAGTGGTGAATCCCCATGGATGCATACCTAGATCATTGATGGTCATCAGATAAGACTGGTTGATGTGTAGCCACATTTGGTTTCATCATGGTCATTTTTGTATAATTAAATGTGAACATGAATCAATTCTTAATTATAAATTAAAAATGAATCTCCTTCATATAATGGGGCATTTAAACACTAATCACTATAGGCGAAATGTCTTCTTCTATTCTCAGTTTCACCTTCTTGAGCTCATCGATCATAGTGGAGACAACTTCCTCAAATTAAGGAGGAGTGTTCCTATGTTCAACAACTTCTTCTTCAAATTTTGAGTCAATGGATGAATTTTATGAAATGATGAAAAATTCAAGGGCCTCTCTATCACCATCATGTATATAGAGTCTATAGGATGATAAACATTCATCCAAAACAACTGAAGTCCCCATATTAAGATTCCAGTGATAATTATTTTCTTTTATATTTCTACAATAGAGAGGAGGTTACTAGACATCTGGGATTAAGTATACTACCCCAATTAGGTTTATGGGTAGGACATAATCCTTATCGAGCATACTCCAATGATTTTCAGGGGATGTCTGCAAGACATTGGGGGAAGAAACTTGTATATCAAAAATCACTGTTTCTTTTTTTCAATTCATTTTATTGAAACCTAATTCAATATACATGTATTCTAACAAATCAAATGGGGGAAATAAAAAAAATTAGTACGACGACCTTTCCATTTATTTGGAATTTAAAACACTGATGGTTTTTTTTACGGTTCCTCCATGTGGTTGTGAGGATAAGAACTTCCAAGAAGAACATTATTTGTTGTGTATTTTTGTATAACCATGACCTCTTAAAATGATATAAGATCCCAAAACAATGGCGTGAGAATGTTGTTTTTATAGTTATTTTCTATTTGTTTTCATACCCTCGAATGGTTAGCTTTATCAGAGTTAACTCACTCTTAGTACATCATAAATGTTAGAGGTTATGAATTAGGATGATGTTGAACCCAAAACGAGTTTTAATAATATTCATTCGTATGTGGACATTGTATAGTTTTCCCAAAATGTATAGGGATATAATATGTCCCTTAATAAATTCATCATAATCCTATTATGTGAATGAGATGGTGAAATTTCATTCTAATGGAATAATCTCCATTCAGTAAACCACGAATACAATGACTTTAGTCTGAAAAATTGTTTTGAGTATTCAAATGGATATTTCATTCCTATTATTGAATTATTTATTAACATGAATTATCTAGGAGAATCATGAATCATGGGAGTCTATAAATTGATGTTTTATGTTTAAAATTTTAATTAAATTGAGTGAGTAAAATTGATAATTTTATGATTAAAGTTAATCATAGATATTAAAACGAGGAATCATTATTTGAGGGAATTATTTTATTTATGTAACTACTATTTAAAAATAATTTTTCATGATTTGAATTTATGAAATTCATGTGAATTGATTTATAAATATTATTAATTAATTTTTATAATTTCCAATATACTATTTCCATTATGAAGATTATTTTTAGATAATGTAATTGATATTTACTCTTGATCATATTTGTGGAGAGGTATTGCGCTATGTCACCTGGTAGGACTTACATATGATATTACAAAATATATTGCAATATTGAATGAAAATTTAAATTTATTTATATTCAATCCACATTTGAAAAAAAATTGAGAAACCCATAAATCCCTACAATACATCTGAATAAAACCATAAAAGAAGATAACCCAAATCTAGACTACAAGAACTGCCACTCCCAAGCAACTCCATCAAGATGACTAGCCTCCACCAATACATGACCACTAATCTAGGTGTCCCGTACACAGATGCACATGAATAATATATATTCTACCTATATTTTGTGTATTATCATGTGTATAATCCAATATTAATTTTTGATTGTTCAGTTGAGTATGTAATGGATTTTAAATAAATGGATTTATAGAGACACAAAAAACAAAGAAGGCCGAACACTTCTCTATTTAATGAGATACAAAAGTGTTGCACCATAATCTGCATCCTAGAGAATTTACCTCAAGGGATGAACTATATAGAACCTTAAATTAGAAATTATTACATTCATAATTGGGTATTCATATACGAAATTTGATCTATGGAATCAAATGTGATATTAGATAAACATTCTATGAGTATTGGGACAGGTTCAAGAAACTGAATGTTTTCTACACACACCAACCATTTGAAGGAAATAATTTTTGTTTTATTTTACCATGTATTGATTGAATCTGACATTAACCAACAATAATCTTGTAATGAATTAGAACATATTGATAAATCAAAAATTTATATTAGAGTATTGATTGATAAAATCTTTCAAAATTCCTTAAAACATGGTAGAAGAACTACAAATCGTGGTGTCCATGAGTAATAAATTTCCATATCAAATTTCCTATAAAATAAATTTAATGAATTAGAATATTATATGAGACTCATATTTTGAAATTTTTTTGGATTCATCATCCACTACCCCCCATAGGACCTTCATCTCTATCTTTCTCTAGATCATTTCATTGATGGGTTCCCTCATATTCATGGAAATAAATTATACAATACCATATACTGGATGAAATTATATAGTCAATCAAATAGAAACCAAGGATGTATAGACCTACCCATTAATAAATTTAAGGCTACATCCAACATCCACAATGTAATAACTTCTAATATGCTTCCCAACAAACTTTCCCACACCCTACATTCCAAAGACAATGTTTCCAATCATCCATATAAAACCAACATTAACAAGGATAAGATCCTACCATGTAAGAATTGTTGATAAAGGAAGTAAAATATCAAAACTGTCAATATAACACTCTCACCAATCTTGGATTTAAGGTAATGAAATTAAAAAGGTATGTTCATCCCACTTACGAACACCCTCGATAATATTGTAAATTAAGGATCTTGTTAGATTTCTAAAAATTCAATTCCGAAAACAAAAGTAACTGTTATCTCTATAAAATTATGTAGTATCATGGAGCTATAAATAAAGGAAGGAACACCCCCAGGAGATCAATGTTGGAAGTGAAAAACAGTATGTACTAACTGAATGCACAAAATAAAAAGTCCTTGATGAGGAATCTGTAAAGGAAAAATAAGTTAAAGACGTGTGAAAAGGAATGATGGAAGATCAACATTATCCATAACCACCATTTCCTATAAATTTTAAATCACCCATGATAACTAACAATACTCCCAATAACAATAGATCATATAGGTGTTAAAAATAGTAGAGATCAATATCCCTCACTTAGAGATCATCCAAAAAATTATAATGGGAAAAAATTAATGGTATGTACACTGAGAGAAGGATGTTTCAAGAAAATGAAGATGTAATATTTGGATAGAATGTTTCTTCCATAATTGCATCTCAAAATCCTCAAAAAATCATGATCCATGTATCTTTTGCATCACCTGCTATATTGGATATCTTACATTTTCTATCCCCTTTTGTGATGAGGGAGCCAAAATTAATCTAAATACTTATTCCATTAATTAATCATTTATAATAGACGAAAGAAAACCCACCTAAGTAGTAATGGAACTTGCTAATGGATCAACTGCATACCTAGTTGGCATTCATAAAGATCTCATACCATGTGTATTGAGATACCAACTCCCAGGATAATTCCACATTCTCTTCATGGATGACTGAAAAGATAAAGGAAACTCTCCTATAATTCTAGGTAGACCCCTCTTATAGACCACAAAATACATAATAAATGTTAGTTAAGGCACACATTACATGACTCTGTGTGACGAAATGGTGGACTTCAATATCCTTGACTCAATTAAAAAATCACATGATGATTAATAAGTTATTATATTAAAAAATCATGAACTACCCTTTTTATGTCAATTTATTTTAAAAATAGATGATATAATTAGACTAGGATAATTTTTATAATCACCATATCTAATTGATAATTACATTTTTTTAAATGAACTCAATACAGAGACTGTTTGTAGTTTTGAACAATTTGAAGATATTGATGAATGTTATTTTGATGAGTTAGAAAAATAAGAAACTAATTTTTCATTTTCCAATGTGAAGGTTTAAAAAATGGATTAATCTAGAATAAACACATCCTTAGAAAACACAAATGAATTGTAATAAAATAAACTAAAAACAATAATGTATTATTTGATTCTAAATAGAAATGAGAATATTCCAATCATAATCTCATGTAATATAAAAGCCAATAAATTACACTAACCACTAAAATTATGAAACATAATGCTAGGGATATATGCTAGACAATAGAGGACATAGAAAAAATTGTCCCTGACACCACATTTCATGGTATTTTTCTATAATATGAATCGAAAAAACTTATAAAAAACTAAAAAAATACGCAACTTGACCCTCCTAGAAGTATTAAAAAAAGAGATTGAGATACTTTTTTGAGTTTGGATAATCTACACCATCATGGACACAGATTGGGTTATTCCAATCAAAATAGTATTTAAGAATACTAGATACATGATTGTGAAAAATGAGAACAATGAATTAGTGCCCATTAGAATTTATAATTGTTGTTGAGTCTACATAGATTATAGGTTATTGAACTATGAAACTAGAATATTACATTTCGTATACCCTTTTTTGACCATATTTTATAGGAGTATATTGGAAGGTAATTATTTAATATATGATTGATTTAATGGGTATTTTAGGGTTCCAATATATTTTCATGACTAATACAATACCACCTCCCCATATACCTTTGGTATGACTGCCTAAAAAGGATATTATTCAGCCTTTAATGTTCCCCAAGTTCCTATCAGTGATTCATGTTAAGTATCTTCTCAAACCTAGAATATAGATTCATAGAGGTAGTCCATGATGACTTTACATTATACAGAACTTGTTTTAAATGATTGCACCAAATTTTGTAAATGGTTTTAAAATACACATTCAGACAAAAAAATCCATTTAAATTTTGATAAATTTTATTTTATACAAGAAAATGGAAATGTTTCTGGTTATTTAATTTCTAAATATAAAATATAAATAGATAAATATAAAGTTGATGTTATTTATAAATTACCGTACCCCACCACTATGAGACGCATCAGATCATTTAAAGGTATTATTTAATTTTTTAGAATTTTTATTATGGACATTAATATGATTTCATTACACATGAATAATTCATTTAGGAAGGAATCTAATTTTTTTCATGATTCATTTGGGAAATATTTTTAGTTATTTAAATAATTCATGACTACTCCACCATTATCTAATAACTAATATATAGTCCCCCCTTTAAAATTATTTGGGATTCATCTGAAAGAGATGTAGGAGAAATACTTTCCCAAAAAATTAATTAAATTATACAATAAATATCCTACCCTTCACATACCATACACACTACAAATATTAAATGAAGTACAACAAAGAATAATTTTTTGACTATTGTTCTGGCTTTAAAAAAACATTATTATCCTTTAGGGTGTAAATTTAATTCTTATTTTGATCAATAATCACTTATATATTTAGTCATAAATGATGACACGAGGCCTAGTTTAGTGAGATGGTTGTTTCTCATACAGCAGTTCAAACTAGATATTAAGGACCAGAAGGATTTTAAAAATGAATTAGCTAACCAATGAGCTAGATACCTCACATAGTCACGTTAGAACCAATACATAGACTAATCTATACGAATAATTCCCTGATGAGAAATTACATGACCTCACCCAAGGTCCCTTGTATGCGTACATTTTGAATTTTCTATTCATAAAATGGCTCCCTCCATATTTTTAAAAAACAAATATTCTAAATTTAAAATGAAATCAGAATACATTGTTCTGTAGGATCCTTATATATAGATAATATATAATGACCAAGTCGTTATATGGTGAATCCCTCAAGGAGAAATGATCTTTGTACTTTATTTGTTTCATAAAGTTTAATGTGGAGAGCATTTTATAGATTAATTAACTCTATAAAAATTTTAGAAGCATGATTTTTTTGGTCCTAAATTTTTTAATATTCACATTATTTTTTAAATATAATTCCAAGTTATTGTTTACAAGAGTAATTTTAAAAAATAAATGATATTCCTAACATAAATTTTACTTTTTATGAGCTATTTTTATGGTGAATTTTCATCATGGGCCCCAATCCCATTTCGTTTGGATTTTTCTATATTTATTAGTAGAATACTATGATATTAGTGGATTATGAAAAAAGGTAGGAAATTTTAATATCCAAAAACAATGATTGTGTTTCTAAAAAAAATTATATATTATAAATAACATAATCAATAATTAGTGACCAGGTATTCTAATTCTACAAAAATAAAATGAAGGCCCTCATGAAGAAATATTGAGATAACATCAAATATTCTACTTACATTCAACCACAAACAAATGAATTGACTGGGGGGTCTAACTCAGAAGTCAATATTTTTTTTAGAAAATAGTTTATCATTATAAAAGATATTAATGTTTGAAATTATAGGATACACTATGGGAATACTGATCTTCTTACAAACCCTCATTAGCCATGTCTACCAAACATAATTTTTATGATAGAAATTTTCTCTTTTCTATTGAGTTGTAGAAAAAAGCCTATTGTATTTTTAATAGAGTGAACATGGAATTTGAAGAGGCTTTAGAGTGTAGAATGTTGAAACTACTGGTTCTAGAGGAGTTTGAATGTGAAAAATATGATAAATAACTACTATTTTTGGAGAAAACTAAATATTATAATGTTTATTTGATCAATAAAATATAATTTCAAGATACATAGTGAGTGTTGTTTATTTTATTCAAGGATGAACATCTTCTCTTGTATAATTCATTCCATGTTTATTAGTCCATAAAATGTAACTAATAAATTTACTTCTTCTGATTTTGAGATTCAAGTATATAGATCAATGAATTATTCATGGTGAGTGGATAAAAATTGAAGAAGTTCTATGGGAAGTTCTAGAAATAACCTATGGTGGAGTCCAAAGTTCTCCATGATACTATTATACAGATCACCTTCAGGGTGTCTCATTCCTTCGTGTTATTCTATATTCTTACATTGTTTTGATGAATTTTCCAGGAGTAATATTTTTCAGAAATTCAATTTTATGTATGTTTGAACCAATTGGGAGGGTGGGGATGAGTATTTATTGGATATAGAGACCATATTTTCTGATTTAAATTATTAAAAATAAAAAGAGGACAAATTTTTAATGAATATGTAAATATTATTTTAATGATTTAGTTTTTATATTTTATTATTATAAATAAATAAATAAAAAAACTTTTTTGTTGTCAACATACACAATATTTAATATATTCTTTGTGTTTTCAACCATTATTTGAGATGAGTTATAAAAATCAATACATTTTTTTAAATTAATGTGGGTTTTTTGGAGATTGATCAAAACAATTGAGGCAAAAAGTTCAATTGATTACTGAATTCTTTTTTCTTGAGGTATGAATTTAAAAAATATCATGATTGTTTACAAGAATTTGGAATCTATAACTGCAAGTTACTATCCAATATTTCGATTAAAATTTGAGAGGGTTTTGATGCAATTTGATTCTATTTTTTGGATACCATCACTTGTTGAAATAGTTTTTGGATTTGATTATATGATATAACTTTTATTTATAATCTTTTAATTAATTGGAATTGGTGAGATACTTTCAATATGAGTGCTGAATTTGAACATAAAACCATAATTTTCCCTTCAGTAATAACTGGAATATTTAACCTAGTTAATAACTTTGAAAAATAATAATGTCCTTTTACTATTATGCCACGTTAAATGATTACATATCCCATACCTACCCTCTATATATTATATAATTCAATGAAAAATTAATGTCTAGGTGTTGGGGAAAGTGGATTGCATCTGTTTTTTATGGAAATAATTCTATGAAAAGTGGTATGTAAGAGGTGTGACTAAACATCTTGGGGGTATTATGGAGATGAAAATTCTCATGGGTCACCTTAATTAATTTTATAATGTTTTCATTATCATCCATATATTCAAAAAAAAAATTATAAAAAATTAATGATGGGGTGGGTTTAAACCATTCTTTATGCTCATTTGAGTGATTCATGACCATAATGAATTAAAAGGGCATAGTTAGTATTCAATATATTGATAGGGAAATCTAATTTCCCAAATAACAACCAAAAGGGATAGAAAATGTGTGTGTAAATATAATGAAAAAATAGAGAATATTAGGTTGAAACAATATTTGGACTCATATAATGACACATATCAAGAGAAAGAATAGAGTAAAATGGAGATTTAGTGTCACATCTATGGTATTTGAGGCTAAATGGGGGTTCCTCATATGATTTACTTGATAAATAATGCTTTTTATTTAAATTTTTAATCCTCTTTCATTCAATTCATGGTTTTTAAACATTTTCTGACCAACAACAATGCCAGTGAATAACCCTTTCAAATACCTCTTGACTAATTATATGCAATCTCATGATTCACATTATGGAGTGATTATGATTTTACAATTACTAGGGTAAATACAAACATCCCAAGCTTGATCATTACTCTACGTGAATATTTCTGCATGATTAATGATAAAAAATGTATTATATGCGATGTAGTTCAAGAAGTGGATTTATGGAAAGATTTTAAAATATGGATTATATTGGGATAGAATAATTTTCTTCATTTTAAATTGAAGATATATAATAATCATTATTTCAATTTTTTGTGAAGGAAAATAAAATTTCTACACTTTTTACAGGGTAGTTCATAATTTTTGATGATAATATCATTTCATTTCATTGATTTTCTATTATTTTAATTGAAGTTTTTTAAAAATTATTCTATAATTATGAAAATATTAAAATATTCTAATAAAATGAATTCAATGATAAAATTTCTATACAGAGATATATTTCAAGTGTATTGGATTGATAAGATCTCATTTTTTTAATTTGTTTTTATCTTATTCAATAAAATTAACCCCATTAATTAATGAGAAATATGGCAAATTTTTGAAATTTATGAATTTGGTGTTTTGGAATTAAAGGTTAAATGGATAAAAATGAGTAATTTTTTATGATATGTACATCATTGGAATTATATTGAGAATCCATATAAAAATTGAAATTTATGTTTACACTATAAATATAAAATTTGTTGATTATTTAACTGAAATTATTTAATGGATTTTATTTCATTGTATATTTAATTGGTTTAATAATTTTTGAATGAAATCCATAAATTGAACCTGAAATTAAAAACATAATTTAGTTATTTTTAGAAATAAAAATTTTAAATAGAGTTTCAACATTTTGTGAGGATAATATGTTGTTTTAATTATTGATATAATAAATTTGAATTTTTTTATAATGTTAAAATTCTGATTTACTTTTTGAATCATTTTTTCATATAATTGGAAAAAAAATTCATACATTGAGAAAATAATGAGTGTTGTGAATGTCACTGATATTTTGGTAATGGAATGGATCAATTGGGACTCCTCTCTTTGTGGTCAATCTAACCATCATCAAATGGAAAGTGCATGGATCATCTGTATTGAAAATCCAAATTATAAGAAGTGTACCTATGACTAAAACTAAATTATTGGTTAAAATAAAGATATTACCACACTCATGAAGAGTGTCTATGAGGGTGAATTTTTGAAAAGGCATGAATTTAAAACACAATAGAAATAGATGGAATGGAAATGAAATTAAATATACCTTAAATACATTTTTTCAAAGGTATGTAGATTCTAGACAGCAAAACTAGGAGTCTATAAATTTTCAGTGGCATTAATAATGAAAAAATGGCTAAAATTTTGGAAAATCCAAGGAGATAATGCACACATAAAAACCAATCAACCACGACACTTCTCTGGGCCAATCATCTTTATTGACCACACTACCCACTTGTCCCAACAGAGATCTGAAACTGAATCATGTGATGAGTATAAAACCAAACTTGAAACTGACTCTGATCATTTATATTTTAAATATCAAAATAACACCATGCCATCAACATAGTAGAAGAAATCTATAGACAAATATTTAAGAATTTTCAAACCTGGATATATATTAAAAATAAGAATCCAATAGAAACTGAGGATTCAAAATGAGTTGAAACACCAGATTATTGACACCAATGGGTTCCAAAGAAAATTAAAATTCCTCACCTACTTAATTAGTGATCAGAATAACTCCTAGGATCACCACACTCACTCAAATTGGAGAAAGAGAATATATAAGATCCCCTAAATTAGATCCAAAACCATATGATGAAGATATATTATTCCATTTAAATCCAAGGTGATCAAAGCACACTATAAATCATGTTTTCTCCATTGATGTTTCCCTAAAACCAAATTTCACGTTCCCTGTTAGCTATATATTTTATCTCCAATTGTTATAGATTTCATGCAAATATTCACTATAGAATCTCAGTGCACCCCCATAGGATATGACCAGGGCCAAATCCATCCGAGCATGGTCTTGTGAATACCTTACCACCATGGAATAGGCTTTCATATATCCACTATCCTAGGGATGCAGAATCTAGGGCTCCCCAACAAGATTTTCTTCCACATAATGAAGAAAAAATCACATGTTACTAGAATCTAGTTTAGATTTAGCTAACTAATAAAGTAAATAAATTAATTTGTATATTTTCTCCCCCTATAAATAATTGAAGGTGATGTGACCAAAGATTCACCACTAAAACCTGGTTATAGGTTTTTATATTTTTAGAAAAATACATGAGAGAGGGTAATCAAAAGAATCACTTTATGCTAATTCCTTACCATTTGAATGAATCTCATTGAAAATTAATAATGAAGGATGTATTTTTTATTATCTTAATTTGGTGTACTAGAGGATGAAAAATGATGGTCAAATTTTTTCAGATCAAGGGTTCAATGCTTTTAAAATTTATATCTAGAAAAAATTGATACATGAACAAATTTTGGTTCTCAAATACAGTCATATATGATTATCGATATTTACTAATATTTCTTGAGTTCTCTGAAATCCACATATGTCAACACTCCTCCTATCTATGAAAATATTAGATAAAATTTTGGTTCATTGAAAACTAAAAAAAATGGTAAAATTAATTTCTCCATTTTTTTCAAATTAATATTAAACCCTCATCATATTCCTTTGGTTTTGATGAATAGGGGAAAACAAATATCCTTGGAGATCACTATCTACATGGTTGGAATTTGCAGATATGATCGTCCTCATAGCACAGTATGAAAAGATGAGGGGGTGTTATATGTTGTTGTAAGAGTTAAACTATTCTTGAATGGATTACACCTAGATCTAGTGATGAAGGTCCACATGGAATTCTATACTTTTTTTGTATATTTTTGACCATTTTATGTTTCTATTTACTGAATAATAGGTGATGTTATTAATTAATTCAAGGGACTTCCCAAAGTCCTGAGATTCTCGATCATTGTTATTAGTTGTTTTATCACCGGTTATTACACTATTTTATTTGGTTTTCATTGTTTAATTTTTATAGAATCTTAATTAAAAAAATTCAATGTGAATAGTTATTGATCAAATGAAAAATATACCAACCTATTGATGAACTCTTATTTTTAATAAAAAATGTAACTTTATATAATTCTCTAGATGTGGTTGGAAGGGTAGATTTTATTAGATTTTTATTTTTCCTCACATTTAAATATTTATTATCACATTATTATTGGTTCAACACATTATGTACTTGTGAAATCCTTCACAACTTATTATAGTTAACATTTGGATGACTGAATAGTGATGTGTGGTATACCATTACTCAGACATGCAAGGATAAAGAATACATTGTTTATTTTATTATTCTTTTCCAAATTTAAATTTCCAATGAACGATAATCTCATATATTTCGTTTTATTTTAGTAGGATATAGAAGAGAATTTGAATTATGATTCATATAGAATTGAGGATACTAATCCATTATTATAACATTATATTTAAAACATGTAATTTTAAAAAAATTCTCTTGCATCCACTATATTTTATTTTTGGTCCAATTAAAGAATATTTTAAAACATCCAAAATACTAAATTCTCTAGATTCAACATTTGTCCCACTTTTCAACCTTTTTCATGGGATTAAAAAAATTCAGAGTACCCCCAGATATGAACATATCACTTAGGAAGATATTGTCATAAATTAATGAGTAATGAATGAATCCTTCTAAATTATGGTAGATAATTTCATTGATTTCATTGAAAATATATACTCTATTGGGAATTAATATCTTTGTATTTGAATGATATGACCCATTTGTGAAAAGGGGATACATGTGAAAAGAATTAAATTCTTATAGAGCTTAAGTCGAAGAAATTTAAATTATGTGACGATTTTATCATTGAAAGTAGTATATGAATCCATTTAATAAATGAGGTAGAAAACCGAAGGATGGTAATTTTGAATTGGGGTACAATAGTTTTTTTGGGAAAAATGTTTTAAAATCCCTTAAAAGGTCACAATATTATGTGAAATTTATTGATGAATTAATGAAAAAAGAATGATTTGACTTTTTTAAAAAGAAAATATCATCTAATTAACATTTTTTAGAAGTTGATATCCACGTTTTAGAATGAGTCAAGATCAAAGATAAAAAATTGAAGAATGAAAATGGTAGAATCTATAATAGACATGAGTTTAATGAAATATATTTTAACAATTAATTCAATGGGAGAAGACTCATCCAGGTACACTAAAGTAGAATTGTTTAGCTGAATGAATTAAAATTATGCATAATGGATATTCTAGAAGTATGTGGATACAGTAAGGGTTTAAAAAAAGTTCACAGATGATTCAGTAAACATTGAATCATATATCTTCAATTGGAGTCTATCTATACTATTGTTATAATGACTAGCTCAGTAAGTCTATCCAAGAAATAATGTAATAATCCCCCATTTATGATTGTATAGTTGTTTGACTAATGTCTATATAGATAAAAATATTAAATAAAACCTTGAATCTAAGTCCAAATATCATTTTATTTTTGTCTATATTAGTGAGTATTTTTTTATCGCATTTGGGATGATAAGAATGAGATAAGAATCAAAATAAAGAGAAAAATAGATTTTTAAGGTGTCTAGTATAAGGAACATCATGTAGATAGTGTTTATAATGGAAATAATGATTTAGAGAGCCAAGAAAAAGTAGATCTTGAAGGTGTTCCTAAGAATGAGACACTGAAACTAGCGGAGGATACATCTCTAGCAGATTTGAGGAAATAAAAATGGGTGATGTGGATTGTTAATAGGTACTCATTATACATGAATTATATATTATTAACTAATAGTAGAGAATGAGAATGTTTTCAATAGTCAATATAGTTTAATGATTCAAAATAATGGGAGTTGGGTATGAAGGAGTAGATATATTCATTTCATGATAGTAATTTCATTTTTATTGGCACCTTTTTCAAATGGATGAAATTAATTGCAGAAATAATTTTTATATCAACTTAAGGTTTAACATGATTGTAAGAGGATGTATAAGGTAAGGATAGTGTTAATTATTTTCAATAGATGGAATATGCAGGCATCACAAAAATTTTCTCAAATATAGTTAAGCTCACCACTAGCAAGACAACTCTTTATAATCATTTTATTAGATCACATGATATTATGTAGTACACATTATTACTTCTAAAATAATTTCTCATAAAGGTGGTTAATTTATTTGGGATGGATAAAAGTAGTGATTAATGGGAACCTCTATTATTGTTTTTAGTACTCATATATGTAACTGTTATCATCGTTTTTAACACTAATAATGAATGGATTTATCAATTCTATTTTAGAAATGATAAAAGGTATATTTCATATAAAAAATATATTTCATTACATATATTTTCATATTAATATATAAATTTATTTATATGGATATAAATATATTATATTTTATTACAGATGATTTATAAAAGTATAATTATTTATTTACACTTAATATATATTACATTTTTTAATAAATTGGTTCTGAAATAATTAGAAATCTATATTAATTGAAAATTATGTAATTGTTATTGTGTAATAGTCATTTAAAAATAATTAGATGAAATTAAAAATAAATGAAGTCGTGAATGATCAATGATATGTGGAAAACCTAACTGGAACATCAAATAATTATAAATTTTGATCAGGGTTTTTATTGGTGATATACAACATATCAAATAGAATATTTTAAAATAATTACAGTATAGACAATGTTTAGTGTCCGGACCCATCCCCTGGTACCTGTGTCATGACTTCCCCAATCACACATCCTATAGCCTAGGGGTAGCAACAAGCACCGAGTATGAATATCCCACAATTGGTAGGCATTTTCCCTAAAAACAATACACCCACACCCATCGATATGAAAAAACAGAAATTAAAACCACTATGTAAACAAAGATGCAATGCACTAAGAAACCCAAATCAGAGAACAATAGAATACTGAATGAAAAATGGGTTAGAATACCATACTATGTAATATGGAAAAGTACATGCTCTTAGATATCAGATACATAAAACCCTACTTAGGGGGTTGGTACAGTAAGATGTATGAATGTTGTTAAAGCATACCATGTTCATTGTTTCACCTGGAAGTATCCCCTATCTCTATCCCGCCAAGGACTCTATCAAAGTTTCTTATCATCTGCATGAGATATGACACATGTTGGCTATGCCCATACAGGGGTGAAAAATCCAATACTCACTAGGGAACACAAACCATAACGTAATTATACAAAGTAAACCAAATGGAATCAAACAATGTCAACCACAACTAAGATCAATAATAAATACACCATGTATACTATAAAATAAGTACACTATGTGTTGTATCTAGAAATTATAATGAAGACAGTCTCCAATGTCATCTCACACTATGTGTAGGTCTATGGTACATAAAAATGATATATGTATGAATCCACATCACCCTAAAGTAGTAACACATGGAGAATTTGTATCACAGGGACTATAGAAAAAACATATATTGTTAGTAACACATGGAGTTTAGGTAACACACATATTATAGATGACACAGAGATTGTTTGTACCACATGGAGTGTAGGTAACACACACAGTGTAGGTAACGCACAGAGTGTAGGTAACGCAAGGAATGTCGTCAAAGAATAGGGTACTCGCACCCTTGTTGGAAAGGGGACTACCGACTTAGTCTTGGTAAGAAAAAAACTCTAGCTAAGTCACATATACTTGTTAAGACACGAAATTTATGTAATCACATAGCTTCTAGGTCACAGAAATACATTGGATTCCATAATTAGAAAACTCGTTATGGTAGCACCAACACCTCAAGCCAATAGTCCACAGGAAAACTTCCACAGAAACTCATATAGAGTATATCAGAAGAAATGACTCATCATGTGTGTCCCAATACCACAAATAGATTGTCAAATGGACACACAGATTGACCGTTATGGGATGTATAGTTAAAAGGGAAGGTTGGGTACAGGTCCGGTCCGACCCAGTCCATCTAACTCAAACCAACCTACCCATACTGACCTGACCCGCTTGGTCGACCTGACAGGTTGGGCCAGAAATGATGTTGGTCATGTGCCCTGGTTCCTGATAGGCCTGCTGAATCGAGGCAGTTCATTTTCCAAGGATGTAGTGGGTGTCGTTTCCCAGCATGTTCACCTGGGTTGACCATCACATTCATTATGGTCGATCACCAAATTCAATATCGTTAGCCACCATGTGCACCACCCCACCATCCCGCCAGACCAAGACCCCCTACCATATCCAGTCATAGCCCACCACGGGCCATCAAGCTGGTGGTAATATTCACCGTCCACATCAACCAAACCACATGATCCTCTAGTACTAGCCATCAAAACAGTGGCCATCTACTAGTGGGAAGCCAGGTCGCTGAAAGCCACCACTAGTGGACCTCCATCTACAGGTCATCGGTCGAATTCTAATTCTTCGGTTTTTTAAATGGAAGAACTCCTACAACCCTTGTGTCATTTTTTTCAACTCCATGAGCTCCAATTCATCTTTTCGATGCTCTGGGGGTATAGACATATTAGGAACCTCATATAAAATTCCAATGTGACCCTGGGATCCATCAGTGAAGAATGAATGAATTGGAAAAATATATGAAGACAAGAACACCCATAGAATGGATAATGGCCTTGTTCATTTCGGATTTCGTCCATTCATGTTATTGGAAAATTGGAAGGAGGAACAAAATAATATATAATTATTAATCTTCTTTAATCCTTCATTTTTAACTATCCCAAAAGAATTATTGTTCCATGGATCCACATGTTCATGGGTAGGTCCTCCTTCATTATTGTAAACTATTACGGGAAATGAATTCAAGAAGAAAAAGAATCCCCCTACCTCAAGGATTGGATCGATCACAAATGATGATTGATTCCTACATTCATCATTTGTCAATCCTCTAATGCCTATTCTGAATCTGATTGACGATCTTACATTGTTCGTCATTCATCTACAATAGGATTTCCTAATGAATTTTCAGTGTTTCATAGACTATAGGGATCTTGAATATATTCTCATATCTATGCCATGTAATTAAATGAAGAAACATGTTCTAGCCTTATTGGTTTTCTGGGTTTCAGTATTGCCAAACTGTTTCATTTACGAAAGAAACAACAAATTAGTCATGGAATCATAGAGCTATTGCATAACTATTAATTGTTAAAATAAGTTTTTCTATGATTAATTAATTTTCCATTAAAACATCCAAAATTTATTTTCTATTGTCGACCCGCGTCAATTGAAAATAGTACCATCCTAATAAAAACTAGCTGCATTGAACACAATGATGCCCTCAAATTTAAAATCCGAGAACTAATTTAAATGTTACTAAAACCGATCACATGAATTATTTTTAACAAACTTAAAAAGAGTTAAAAAAATTATTCCAGGTACCCCAAGCCTCAAACTAATTTTATGTCTCAGTTCCTATTCTCTAAATATTTACATATAATTTTCAAAAACAATTACATTGAAATTTGAGACATTACATTCTCCTCATCTTGGAGTATTACATCCATGAAATCCAAAGAAATAGATAAACAAAAAATGAGGATACTAAGAATGAATCTAAGCCCCCCTCTCCCGAGTAATCTCTTTTATATTATCATGCTACCTCTAAAAGTGAACTAGAGGAATCGATAACCCACTAAGGATCCTCTCTCGTCGGTATTCTATCACCACTGGGTACTCTATAAATGTTGCCTCATTTTAAATGTCCATCTCACCTATTTCAATGATGTGTGATGGGTCATGTATGAATCTTCTCGGCTGGGATACAAGAATGATACCAGGTTCCCGCTCTAACTATTGAGGTATTTTCTAGTAGTACGACACCTTTCCCACTTTATGTAGCATCAGAAATGGTCTGATGAACCACGAAGATAACATACTACCCTAGACAAATATTTTTATCCTGCATTGAGGGTATACTCTAAAGAAGACATGGTCTCCCTCCTAGAACACAAAGGGTCTTATTATATTATCAATATAGGAGTTGTGATGGATTTGTGTAGTATTCTTCATGCTCTTAGGTGACATAAACCTTTTCCGTAGTGGCCTCTATAGACTATGGGCGCAAGATTTTTGAATCATCATGGATAGTCCAACATAGTGGAGGCCTACCAAGTTTATCGTATAATGATTCGAATGGTTCCATACCAATGGTGGAGTGGTAGTTGTTTTTGTATGAAAACTCCACCTGGGGTATGTGATCCTCCCAACTCTGGAAAAAATCAAGAATGGATGTACGTAGCATGTTATCTGTGACATGAATGATCTACCCTTTCTGGTCATCTGCCTATGAGTAGAATGTTGTTCTCATGAATAGCTAATTCCTAAATTCCTCATGCAATCCCTTCATCAAATATGATGTAAATTGTGCATCACGATATGATACTATTGTCAATGGGACTCCATAATGTAAAACTATCTCATGTGTGCAGATTCATCCCAAGCTATCAATAATACAAATATGGATTTTAAGAGCACTAAAAACCACCTTTAACAACACTATAAAAACATTGTATATCACAACAAAGATAAATGGGGGATATGCTTTACCAGTGAAAAAAAATATCACTAATAAATGGCACCCTTTAACTACACTAAAAAATCATGGATAAAGGGTTATCTTTGTCAGTTCTATTTTGAGTGCTGATAAAGTCCCCCTTTATTAGTGTTATTTTGAGAACCGTTAAATGCCTAGTAGATCATTTTTCAAAATAGAATAGATAAAGACACCCTTTATCAGTGCAATTTTTAGCACTAATATATTACAAATCGTTCATTGAATAATTAGAGATTATAGAGGCCAATTTTCCTGATCAAACCCCGCACCTGCATGACACCTAGACACCTGAGACAACACATGCACACATAGCACAAACAACACCTACACCCAAACAAAGCATATAATTACAAAACAATAGTCACAAGTGTTTCCCAAACAATGTTATATACTTTTACATAAAATCATGAATACAAATAACATTGCTATATACATTTCAAATAATGTTTAATATGGTTACAATTACAATTATCCAACAAATTGATAAAATCAGTAATGCTTCATCCTTTTTTCATCCGTGAACCACTCTCAAAAATTGTCATCGATGGTATTAGTTTCCATTCAAAGCATTTGAACACTAGGAAAAAAACTCACCCTTATATGAAAAACAATAATATGTAAGTATTAATATAATTAAACAAATTAATTATTAATATGAAACAATAAATTAATAAAATATCAATTGTTACCTGTTACAACCATTACATGTCCATATTTATGTGGATTGAATTAATATTATAGAAGAGGATCAACATGATTCACTATCTAATTAATATTGTTTTGTTATGTTTACATGGATGATAAATGAAGTGGAAGAAATGTAGAAAACAACATGGAATCCTAAAGGTATCATTTATTGACAATAAAAAAGGATGAATCTCTACAGGTTATACAATATGACACATGCATGATAGTGTATTCAATTTCATAGGAGTATTCAATTTTAGAATAAAGCCTAACATTTTTCTAATGATACCACCATCATATATTAGATATAAAATGAATAGTGACAAATATCAGCAGCATCTAAGTGTGTACTCTCCCATGCTAGTTCAATGAGAATAAGTTCTATCTAGTCAACATCAGACTTTGGGACAAAACCTCCTTTGACCCTGACCACTCATGCCTCACCAAAGACACCATTAAATTTACAAGGACTCATTAAAGGTATGTAAGGAATATATATCTCAGTTTTAGAGAAGGCATGATGAGAACTTGCATAATTAGAAAGGCCATGATCATATTGATATCACTTTTCTCTTGATCTCTTAATTCTTATGTGTGATTAGAAAGATCCACCCCCATCTTTCCCTTCCCAAAGACATCCGACCTATATAACCCCCCACCCTATCCATGGAAATCCTCCCCCCACCACTCCACCTGTATCCCCCCTCCTTCCTCCTGGAAAACCCCCTATCTCCCCCTTCATCCCCTACCTTTCCATGGATAACCCATTTCCCACCCCCTGGATTTCCCCCATCCCACCCCTTTGACAGCCCCTCCCCTCTTGGACACCCCCACTCATGGACATGCTCCCACTCTTAGACACCCACTCCCACTTGGACACCCCTCCTTCCTGGACACCCCCACCCACCACCCACCTCCCACCTACACACCCCCTCCTTCATGAACTCCCCCTTCATCCTTGCTCATTAGTGTGATTATACAACCCCCCTCCCCTCCCATTCTCGAGACATCCCCCTAGAGAGCCCCGCTATCCACTTCTTGATATAACCACCCCCACCACTCCATCGGTTGTCCCCCTCCCTCCCCATGGACAACCCCCTTCCTCCCCTACAGCGCCCTCTTTTTCCATGGATAGACCCCCCCCCCCCACCCCCCAGCACCCCCCCTCCACTTCACTAGATAACACCCCTCCCTCTACAACCCCCTAGAAATAATGTATCAAACAATTAAAACAAATTATTAGATAGTCATAAATTGATATTAGTAAGAAAGGGATGAATCCAATGTATACCCATTAAAAACCTTATTTATGCAAATATATTTTCATCGTCTATTTTATAATGGAATAAATATTTTTCATACCCCATCATTCACTAATATGAATTATTAAATAATATATAATTTTCAAAATATCCTATGTGTACAAAATTTAAAATCCTACAAGGTTTTTAATATTGATCAGTCCACAATCATAGACAATAATCAAATTTCAGCCATCTCCACCATCTTTTTTTATTGTACCTAATTTACTCCATCACATTGGGTATAACTAGAGACAGAATAACAGGAAGATAATATATTTTCTGAGGTTATAAAGAGACATGAAGATCATTAGGGAAATTTATTTGTCTCTAAACCAATCATTAATAAAATTTTCTTCCCCTTCTCAATTGAATATGATATTCAATAATAGATAAAGTTATTAGATTACTTAGTTTCCTACACTGGTAATTCATTAACATCGATTAGTACTCCAATTTCATGATTTTAGAAGAGATACAGTTCAAAAAATCAGGGGAAAAGACAAGAAAATTAATATATTAAAGGAATATGAATGAAATTTCCCATAAAATTAAAAAATTTAATTAAAAATAAATAATGTAGAATCATTGAGATCCTCTGACAAAACCAGCGGTTTCTAATCATATGGAATGTGGGAGAAGGGATATATATATATGTTGTGGGGATACATCGTCTAGAATTCATTTTCTGGTAAAAAAAATCTCATTCCATAGATTTCATCCACATTCCAGTATTGAGGGTCAAAATTCATTTAGTTGAGAGTGTCCCCAAAACTCTTCTAGATCAGAAATTATTCCTTCCATCAAACTCATATATCGACAATAAATTTTCCAATAGATGTATTCTACTACAATGGTGTAGTATAGAAAAAATTGTGTTTCATAGAAATCTAATGTGAGAAAGGTAAATGATGCATATTTTGGGTCATTATGACTATAAATTAGATATATTAGGACACAAATTGTATTGTAATATAATTGTTGGGCCTTTATATGGGCTTCGAATATGTTTGGTTGGTTTTAGATTTTGATGCTTTACTACGGATGCACTTCACGCTACTCTAGAAGTGGTCTCTCTATTTTATATTATAAGTATTGAATGGAATTGAATGGATCTCTACTTGGAATCCCCTCCCTCATTAACAGCACCACCTTTATAGACACACCCCTCACTCCTCTCCATGACACATCACTCCTGGACACCCCCTAGACACACCATCCCTCTTAGACACCCTCACTCCTGGGCATCCCCTAGAATCCCCCTCCCTCTTATACACCCCCTTCTTCCAGGACACCCCACCCTCCTTGAGATCCCCTCCCACCAAGAGCCCCCATCCCTCATGGAAACCCATCCATCCTAGACATCTCTCTACCCTATTAGAAACCCCCCACTCTTGGAAACCCTACCAACACTTGCACATAGACACCCCATCCCTCCTAGTCACCCCCAACATTCTAGACAACCCTCCATCCCTCATATACTGCACACCCCACTCAGGGATACCTCACTACCTGGATACACCGTCCCTTTTGGACACCCCCTCTCCTAGAAACCCCATGGACTCCCCCCACCAACCTCCCTCCTGGACACCCCCACCCACAATCCATCATTGAGACCCCTCCCTCCTAGACACACACTCCCTCCTGGACACCACCTCCCTCTTGGAAACCTCTCTCCCCTCTGGGAAACCCCCACTCTTGGACACCCCCTCCCTCCTGGATGCTCCACACACATATAAGGTAAACTATTTTGAAAATTGAAAATCGATGATATTGGTTCCAATCATGATTTTAAGATGCTCATTAGTGAACTGAATGTCTATGCATTTGTCTAATTCCACACTATCGACTATTGTAGTCCAATGAAATATATCCTCCACAACTTCAATTCCTGAATTAATTTCTATCAAAAGAAATGGAAATTTCGATTAATTATGAAAATGGAGGATTTTGGGTTAAAAATGAACATGAGTAATAAAGGGGAAAATGAATAATTATAAATATCAAATTAAGTGCATTACAGGTTAAAAGTCATGTGATCACATGACCATAATATTATAACATTATCAAGTGAACCTGGGAGATTCATACGATTACATTATCCTTTATGATTTATGTGAAAATGTAAATAATAAATGAAAACACGAATCATGGTTCAAGTAAATTAAATTTATTGATTATGTTATTTGTTAATGTGATTTGATCATGTGATCTCATCACATGATCAAATCACATGAAGCATTAATAATAAGAGATTATGTGACACGATCACATCAAGAGGCTTGTGTGATGTATAGTAAAAACATATGAGTTCTTGTCGATCTATGAAATATTGAGTCATTAGTGAAATAGAGTTTCCATTAACTTTGTGATTGAGCAGACACAATGTCGTTTTACTACCTATAAAGTCATGTCACATGGACACAATTATTCTAAAATAAACAAACCCTGCAAAAATAATCAAAATCAATTTAATGTTTCATTATATAATTATTTGTTTAAATAGAGGTATTATACCATAACAATAACTTTAGATCTTTCCAAACTATTTATATGGTCTATATATAAGCTAATAACAAAACCAATGATTCTTTTTGATCTTTAATACTATTTGTTAACTACTGCTTACCATAGCATCTGATCTACACTTCTGATTGGTTGTCTTGGTGATGCTCACATCATACATGATCCCTAATATATCATCATTCAAGGTTCACTATTCCTTGTCTTCCTCCACCCATTTACAAAGTAAATGGGTGCATAAAAAGAAGGAAAAGTGAAAGCTAAATGACGATATCCTAGATATGGTTTCGGATGATAGAATCAAGGGGACATGGGATATATGTTCAGATAAGATGTAATACTAAGTGGTAGTTGACTAACAATAATGAAGAATCTCTTGTTTTGTTATTAAATTTGTGAGTGTTTCCTATCCAATATTCTTCTATCACACTAAATCCATATAAAAATATTCATAAAAGATCAAAATACAGAAAATAAATGATCCATTCCAGAAGAGTATAGGTCTAGTGATTTTGGAAACATTGAAACATAATGAAGTAGTTCATAATAGTCTTTCTTGAATTTATTCATTACTAGAAATAAAAATCATTTCTACAACCATTATTCATAACCTAGGGGTACAAAACATAATAATGGGTGATCATATATTCTCAATAAATGTTAAAAATGGAGATATCAATGATCATATAAGGATAAAATAAGTAGTAGGAATTCCCTTTTATCCTATTTTTGTACAATCTTCTATTAGGTATGTATCCAATTCGTTTCTAAACACATCTATATCAACATGTAAATATTGTTTTTTGTAACAGTCACGGTAGTACTGAAAAAATATAAATAGAAAAATTATTAATGAATATTTTAAATGATCTCATATTTTTTTTTGAATGTACCTCTTAAGGGATGCTAGATTATTGATGAAATACAATCCCTTTCATAAATTTACAAACATAATAAACAAATTACATTCAATTTTCATGTTTTGGAAACTGTAAAAAAATTGAGAAAATTAAGTAATTTGTTTCGATATGTGTTTGGATTGTGAAATCATATCATATATACCATGAGACATTCATAGTTGTAGATCTCGTAGGCATTCTTTTCGATTGGCCATGGATTCATTCCATGTAGTAGACAATATTGATGCAGCACCCTATCATAATAGAATCGTCATTAAAATAAAATATTTAATATAAAACTATATTTTTAGTTCTAAAATTTTGGATCAAGTATATTATTAATTGAAAAATTACATATTGCGTGTTTGGCTTATTGTATATCCAAACATTGAATCCAGAAAATAAATATTTGGAGTATCCAAATTGACTACAATCCACATACAATGCTTCCAAAAAAAGTAATATGTAATTAATGAAATGAAAATATAGTTGATATTATTAAATTGTAGTGTTTTAACATTGCATCGTTGGTATTAAAAATAGTCATCCATCCATAATTTTTTTTTCAAAAAAGTTGTGCATGGTAAACATTATTTCATTTTATTTATAAGAATTAAATTCTTATTTTGAAGAGGTGATGTGAGGACTAACGAGTCAAAATTTTTCTTCAGGGGGAAATCCCGTCAAATTTTTATCATATATTTGCCTGGGAAAATATGAAATGTATTTAGTCATAATTATCATAGTATATCACCTTTTTAAATCAAATCATGAAATCATATCTCATGATTATATTTACAATGGAGGCACCTAGCCATCCATTCTTCAGGATTTAATTCACATTTTAATCACTAATTAAATATATTTTTCCTCTTCATACATATCTTTTAAAAATAAACTATTTGAGTTTTTATATCTATCTACTTTGTATCCAAATGAGCATGCAATGATATTAAATATCGATATAGAATGAGTGGGGCGAAGGTACTCTCAGCATATTGTTTCAATCGGTTGGATGATCCTTTGGACGGTTTTGAGTCGATATTTCATTTCATATCCTAATCTTTGTCATTCTATAATAACATTAATCTGTTTATACCTTTTTTCAACCAATGTTAAAGGTCCACCTTGAAAACTAAATTGTTAATGGATACCTCTTTGTTGATATTTTTTACAAGAATATACAACCATGCAATTAATGTTTCAACAACTTCTTCAACCATATGAATGTTATCGTCGTCATTTGGAATAGGTAGCTCAACACTCGGATTATTAGATACATTTATTAAATCTTTCAAATGATATGTTGGATGTTTTCTATTGTGTACCATTTCATTCAGCATATTGAACATCATAGCCCTCTATATAAGGAAATTGGTGGGAGTTGATAGATATAAATCATAGTCATATTCACAGTGTAGAATATTAGTATAAGAATGGTATCAATGTCTATGTGATTAACATTTCACAAAAAGAATTATTAGAACATTGATTACCTCATCTATGTCAGGTTTTTAGGGTAATGAAACACCTCAAAGCTAGTGGGGGTGGGGCATAATCTTTACAGATAGGTTGTTGTTGAGTAGTTTCTTCTCTTTTTTGCTCCCCCATCAAACATTATATCATCTCTCTATGGTATTGTAATTATTCTTCAAAAATAGATACTTTTTCATGCATCCTTTTCATTTTCTCGTTTTGATCCTCCTCTTGTTTTTGTTTCTAAAAATATTTTCCGGGTGTCACCCCAAAACCCATAAATCTGACATGGAAATATTGTTATTTCGACATCAAGGCCACTGAAAGTATGTCTGCATCTAGTGTTGATGTTTTTTATTCCTGTGACTATGTTAGATATAAAATTTAGGAAAATAAGTTTCCATTATTATTTAATTACAATTTATAGAATACCAATGTTATACCTACGCATGATTCACACAATTTTTTTTGTTTTCATCTATCAGTATCCCCTATTTATTTACATGAGCCTCCATCCATTGTACATTTCATTGGATGGATATGGCTTTCAATTTCGATTCATCAGTCTACATATAAATAGAGAATCATGGTTGTGGTGTTGTTTTATATTATATAAAATTATTATGATATATTTAAAAGGAATACCAACTGTTTCTCAAGTGAAGTGTTCCCCATCCATGCGTTATGGTAGGGTTATGCTGGTTTTGTTGCACCTTCATTATTTTCATTACTCAATTGTTATTTCATAAATAATTTTTTTATAAAAAGTAATGAATATCAACAAACTCAAACAACGCATTACCACACAAAATGTACCTAGAATGTCTGCTCTGCACGACGATTGAAAAATACATACCATGGTCCTTTGGATATCAAGTGTGAATAAATAAGAGGGTGGTGTGAATTGATTTTCCCATCAGAAACATTAAGATGATATTTTATTAAAATTTTGTGGAAGCCACTTTGAATCCTTCCTACAACACTTAATACATATTCCTTATGTTAACCATCTAGTATAAATGAACTCTACAATGGATGATCAAGATTATGTCAATGTTTTAGTATTCTATAGTATTTTAATAAATTAAAAAATGATATCATAATGTTACCTTAATCTCTACCCACATTAGTGTCCTAAGCCTACATACAACATGGTTCCACGACTGTATATCGATCATCATGTGTTGTCGTGCGATGATTCTAATGTAGAAACTAAAGATGGCTTTGTTGGAGTTAACAAGTTGGCCTATCCTATTCAATATCACATCAAATTTGATTCCATTTTCTTTTTCCTTGTGTATTTTGGATAACAATGTAAATCTATGGTTCTCTGGTTTTTTTTCTGATGTATGGGTTTCATTTCCTACCATTTCCTCAGAAGCATCATCATTATGTTCTTACGATGTGCTAACATCCACACTGCGACTAACAACATCAGGTTAAAAAACCTATTGTACCTCAACACTGGGACCCACACCAACAGGTTGAGAAACATGTTGTTTCTATGCACTGGGACCAGTAGCAGCTGGTTGAGTGACCTGTCGTGCCTTGGTATTGGGTGCATTAGCCGGTACAGATGTCATTATCTGCAGATGCTTTTTATCATTTAATTTATATTACATCAAAGTAGTAGCAAACATATAATAACATAACCAATCATAATGTATTTTATAATAAAAAAATACCCTCATTATTCAACTATTTTTTTAAGGATGAAGATATTTTACCCACCCCCAACCAACTATGTAAATCCATTCATTTTTGGAAACTATGACATAAATTATGCCATCTACATTGGGACCACTGTAAAATTATTGCATAGTCCCTATGAAATGGTCATCCCCTGTTGAACATTAATCTAAACCTTCAGTTGTTTTGATCAATAATAGAAAAATTGACCGGTTTCGGTTTTCGTGGTCTGGAACATAAATTACTTGTACTAAATGTGATTCCATTATATGTGGTTCATCAATCTCCACTTATTGAAATCAACTTTTTGAAATCCCAATTCATCTATTTTAACAGTACTCCTATTATCAACCCACTTTCATTGAAAAATCGGCACTTGGAATTTCATATAACACATCTCCAATATTTGTATGATGATGCCAAAGTATGTCATTTTTTCATAAATTGGATTTATATACCTAGCACCAGAAACCTACATCGCTTCATCTATAAGTGTAACCTCAGTATTCTACATGGTACTATCGTCATCAAGATCATTAGTATATAATGTAAATCCATTAACTACATAAGAATTGCAATATATTACAGACACAGTTTCTCCTCCAGCTAGCCATCAAAGTCGTTAAGAAATTGTGTCTGGATTTTCATCTCACTTATTAAAAATATGGTCCTTATACCATCCTATAAACTATCAATTATATGTATCTAATATCTATTTTCTGCCCAATATGGATTCAAATTCCTATGAATTTCATTGTGGGTTTGAACATATGGGTCAACATTGAAATATTTATGCAAAACGTAATGGTGGGCTTGCTCTTGGTCTGTAATATTGATTGTGACAACCTCTCTTCCATAAATTCCTTCACCTCAAGCCGCCCAATGTGATGAGATTTCGGTAGGCCACAATTTTCCACAATAGATAATTATTTGGTACAAAATTCAATGGATTCCACAACAATATATTTCTTATCAATACAAACCTCTATGAGACATTGATTTTTGACATAACCATTCAAAATCATTATATACCGTTCAATAGGGTACATCCATCTATAATGTACATGAACACATAATTGAATCTCTCTCACAAAATGAACCATAAAACAAACCATCATATCATAGAATGTCAGTATGAATAAAATTTCAAATTCACATAATATGATTGGAATTTCTCTTTCTATTGTTGGAAATTTCTCCAGGTCTATAACATTTCTGCATATAGATTATATGAAGAAACAAAACTTCATTAATGTATGGAGGACATTAATTAAAAATAATGTAATGTAAAGAAATAGAAATTAGATCTCGCATCAAAACTTGACAGTCATGTGATTTCAGACCCTTTAATTTTAAATCTATAATTGAAATGATGTTCTTGATATTTTATGAATACCCTTCTGAAACTGTTATGTCACTCAAGATGTGGAAAACTGATATCCTCCCCGCTTGGAATGAGTGTAAGTAGCAGGAGAAAGAAATGTTTATTTTTTCACCCTTCACCGGTGCCATCTCTTCTCTTATTTCTATATCAACCATGTCCTATCTAGCCTTAATTACATCCTTTGTTTTTTCAGGTGAATTTAGCAATGTCCTGATTACACTATCACACAAATTTTTTTCAATATGCATAATATCATGAAAATGTATGACCTATTGACAATTCCCGTATGGTAATCCAAAAAACATTGATCTATTTTTCCAATGTGTTTTCATAAGGTTTTTCGAAATTTATATTCCGAAAGTAGTGTCCACATATATTACTATCTAAAACAATTGATCACCTATTAATGGATATGGTGTTGTACATTCTTCTGAACTTCCATCGAATGATGTAATCCAAGATCGGTAATAATTCCATCAGGGTAAAAATCATTGATGTTCTAGAAACATGTTTTTCGATGAATGTTTCAACCTAATTGACTAGGTACCTTGTTTGAAAATTAGAAACCCTTAAGTTCCATTGATAATAAATGAAAGAAAATTTTAAATAAGCATGAAATCCATTTATCATCCCATACAACATTGATTTCAATGTAAAATATTTATTTTTGTAAGCATCATACAACGTAACACCTAAATCTGACAATAATTTCAAATCCTCAATCAATGAAGCCAAATAAACATAAATATCATTACTCGGTTGTTTTGGTCCTGATATAAGCATTGATAGCATGTTAATTAATCTTTTCATGAATAACCACTGTGGTAAGTTATAAATTTCCAACATAACCGGCCATGTACTGTGTCTCCTGCTTTGAAACGAAAAAGATCAACCCCATGTATAGATAATTCAAGAAAACAGTTTCTCAGATCATTAAAAAATCTATGATACTCATGTTGAATTCTCTTCTACTGTGGATATACAGTTGAGTTATGTAGTTTCCCATCTTTAATTCATGTATCTGCATGCCATATCAATTGTCCTACAGTCTCCTCACCTCTATATAAATGCCTAAATCGTGGAACAATCGGAATGTACCATTCATTATTTTTAGGACCGGAATCATCAATCTTGAATTGAGAAAACCCACACTTTGGGTATTATTTAAGTGATTTTTGGTCCTTTTGAAAAAATATAATGTCATTTAGTAAAGCTTGTATTCTTTCAAGGATCCTACCCATCGAAAGTAGCATTCATTTGGCATTGTATGTTAATCTCATGTGCTCATTATCTTCTGGGATAATTTCAATCCGGAGAGAATATTGTTCTGTAAACCTAGAGTCACTCCACCCATTTCCTACTTTCAAATTATACAGTTTCTTTAAAACTGAAAATGTTGTATATTTAGTTTAACCAGCATACAATGACGTTTTTTCACAACACTTTGATTTATCAAAAAATTTTGGGCAATCACGAAGTTCATATTTAACATCCCTTCTCATTGCCATAATACGATCATCATCATTTTTCAAATCTGTAATCACATCCTCTATACGATCATATTCAGGGTTCATGCTTCTAATCATATCAGATGATCCATAAAATTTTGTGTCATCCAGTCACTACCTACATTCATTTTTCCATATGTTTATTCCAACAGGTACAACATCGATATATTAGGCACTAGATCAGGTGTTCATCCAACTCCTTTGGACTAATTTTTATTGATTAACAACAAAATATACACGTACAAAGGATTTGAGAAGGTTCACATGCATGATCTTTTGCAAACATGATAAACTCTTTCACGCTATCTTTATACTCGTTTGTCAACCGATTGAAATTAATTCTATTTGACACAATTATATTAATATTTAACAATATAATTACACATAATATTTTCAAAAAGCTATGATAATCCCTTGCACTAGAATTTTTTAGTATCCAACATGTGATCAATATGCATTTTTTAGGCAAATTTATAGTGTTTCTCTAGAAACATAATGTCTCTATTCAAGAACTACGGTACCAAACTAATATATGGTATGATATCCAATAGAGTGCTTGCTGGTGGAAGGATTCATTACATTTTTATGTAATTGTTATTTGACTAGGGTGTCTATAATTTGTCTTATAGAGTCGTCTAGTGATGTGGTTTTCTAGGATTCAATGTAATTTCACTAGTAACAATGTGGTGGTTCCATTGAAATGGGTAAAGTTTAGATTGATATTAAATGATAAAAGAACAAAGAATGGTAAAAAAATGGCATGCCAATCATGCCAACAACCCCAACACCATACAAATACATAATCATGCTCATGATCGCAACACCATAAAAACCCAACAATTAAAATTTCATATTTTTAAAAAGAATTATTTATTAATATCAGTTTTATAATTCATGGGATATCAAAGAAGTTTTACCATCATGGGTAGTTCATTCATTAGTCATGTATACATATATTACCAATTTTTATATTTGAATTTTCAATAGGAACCAACCAGCATGCAATTCATTTACTATGAAAACAAAGACCACCAACACACATGATTTTTAGTGGGGCGTTTAGCTCGTACATTTCACATTATAACAATTAATTTAAAGCAGTCATAACATTAAAAAAAGAGTAAGACATTGAGTAGGACGAGAAAACTCGCCACGAAGGGGTTGTTCAATGTGCAGTGGAAAAGAGGCATGTGGTAGAGGAAATTTACAACTAAAAAGAAATCATAAAATGAGAACTCATATGCTATACCAATCCAAAATAGGCCCAATGAGATTTAGGAATGGGACATTTCTGGTTAAAAAAATTATTGGTCAATAGTTGGATTTTATTTTCCTTCTATAATATATAATTCATGTTTATTTATTTTTTGTGTATCTACTATTTTCATATATCTTCAACTTATAAAGGGGTCATCTATTCTTTCCAGGAGAAATATAATTTTTAATTTACTATAATTTAGGGGTAAAATATTCCACATTAATTGTATATTTTTTACATGGGATATTTTTTATCACTTAGGGATCATGAAAATCATTTAGGTCAGTGGAATGTAAATTTAGTTATTGTTTATGATATCATCCTAGGTCATATAATTAAATATCCAATCGTAATTGACCCATGTCCCATTAAAAATATGATTTGGGGGGGGAGACACTACTATATAGAAGAATTATGAGTGGTAAAAATTTTCAATGGCTCTCCAATACAAGTAATGAATGATGAAACATACACTTGGTGAGGGAGAACCACCCAAGAGGATACCAAGGGGAGGGTGGCATTAAATAGGGGATCATTTCGATGAGAAAAGGGAAAAATTACAGTAAATCATAAAAGGATCAAAGGGGAAGGGGTGTCTTGTCTTGGGGAAGGGGGGTTCATGGTTGTGGGTGGGGGGTTTTGGGTTGTCCAGTGAGGGTGTGTGGGCTACCTAGGTGGGGTGGGTGGGTGGGGGGTGTAGAAGGGTGTGGGGTAGGGGGTGTGGGCTATCTAGGATTGTGGGTTATCCACTATGAAACTATCATTTGGGATCCAAAAGAGTGAATTATTATTGGGGAAAATTGTGGGGAAGAGGGTTTTGGGTGGGGGGGCGTGTGGCTAATAAGAAATAGGGGAACCAGATAAAAAAATATATTTTCACTTATAGAATAGGGTCTATAATGTTGTAGCCTAAGGGTCTATTGCATAGTGAACCCTATTATGTAACATTTTTGAATGATCACTAGGTATACACTACAACAATCATCCCCTATGTAGAACCATTATATCTTGATCATGAATTTTGTGGTTACTATATGCATTATGCAATAACATCCACCCCCTAAAATAGTATAGAGGTCATAACATATCCAATCTCCCATGTGATCCAAACCTCTAACATAATGCAGGTCCCATAGATAAACACACATACATAAAGGAGGACATAAATAGGAATAATCGATCTATCCATCGACACAATATGGTCCACAAAAATAAATTATGCCATACGGAAAACCAAATATACCCCATGATGTATAGTAAAAAATAAACATTAAAAAAATTTAGAGAATGTTAACCATGGTGGAGTATCACTACATTTTCATTCCCATGATATCTAGGCCTCATCCTCATCATAGATATATAATAACGATTAAGATATGAAGAACACGCATAGATGATAAGCCTCTTCCTAGATCGTAGCTAGCAATTGATTGATACCTAGCATTGAACAAGAGGTTATTAAATTTGATGACCATAGATGACACATCCTAAGTAGCATCACTAAACGTACCCATCATTAGCTTATCCTATAGTTAAAAATATATATATCATGAAAATCCCAAGACCTATAGGTATCAATATATCAACAAGAAATATCATTATTCATATTCTGTTACCAACCTATACCACCACATGTGGGGATTTACCTACCCTTAAGGTCATAAGGAATCCACATTATCATTTCCACTGACTTTGTAATCAACACCACTCCATATATTGTACCTATAAGGGTTCTAAAGAAGATGTCAAAATTTCATATAGCCATGATAAAAAAATTTTGTGGGATTATCAATAAAAACCATGTACACAACATTATATAAGATTTAAAAAATTCCTTGACATATCTCACACAACAACCTACCCTCTAGTTATTCCATCACTAGTACCCACCAAGGCGTCCCCTCAATCGAATGGTCTAGAGATAAATATCATGGGAGAACACAAATACCATTGGACATAAGATTATATCTCTTTACCTTCCATGATCTAAAGTTCACTCTCTAATATATTATCTCACATGGTCTAGTGGGACACCCTACAAATATTATAGACATCATATACAATTGTTTGTACTTATTAATATCAATAGATAATCTCATAATTGTCCTAAGACATCAAACAGGGTGCTTAGAAATCAATAAATTCAATGAATCCTGAATCATCAAATAGAATACATTTATAAATAAATGATCACCCAATCTCTAAATCCCTATAAAGAAACATTACCTTTCCCTATGAAAAGAACATCACATGTATAAAGAGCCACACACTAGTTATAACAAAACAAAAAATGGGAATAATTTGATCATAATTAATTTAAAAAATAATTTTTCATAATGTCCTAAATGACGAAAAACAAATTATACGGGTGAAAATAAAAACAAAAATGATTTAAAATATCTTCCAAATCAACACTTAAAACCAATATAATGAATATAATTTTATAAAACCACATGGGATCCAAAAATCCAAAAATAATATCAATATTGATAGAGATTGTCTTTAATAATGATTATAATATAACTCATATGGGTTATCAAACCCTTGTAATATCTAAAAAACCCTTTAGGCCACTTCAATAACTCTTTAAAATATTATCATGCTTTGAAGGCCTCCTGGGAAATTTTCTATAAATTTGGTACATAACCTATTCCACAATAAATCTTAAAAACCTCCAACAAATCAACATTATTATATCATATTGAACATACATATAAACAAGCTGGATGATTTTTACTTTATTGAAAACCATTAATCCAAGACACAATATGACCATATAAACCATTAAGGGTTACCATATATGAGGGATAATTGCGGAGGGGGGATCGCGGAGGTGGCAATGACAGTGGAGGTAGCGGTAACAGAGGAGGAGGAGGATGGTCACGACGAAGGAGGGGGAAAAGGCAGTGGCGGCGGAGGAGGATGGGGAGGAGGAGGAGGGGTCGTAGCGGAGGAGGGGTCAAGTTCAGCTTCCGTAAATGCTTGAATGGGTATGAGAGAGGAGGTTCAATGTTAGGGTTCTTTTATAAAAACTATTGCACCATTTATCAGCAGTTGTTAAAAGAAATGATAAAGGTATGTTTCATCAACTCTAAAATAAAAGTGCAGATAAAATATTACATTATCAGCTCTAAAAAAGTTCTCATAAAGTACATATTTATCTGTGCTAAAATTATAGCGCTTATAAATACTTATTTTAGAAAATTATAATTTTAAATATTTATTTATATTCATGTTTATTTATTTAAAATGATATATAGTATAAATATATATTTGTTTTTAATAATTAATACAACAAAGAGTATATATTTATAAATATTGGTATATAATTGTGAGAATATATTAATAAAATTATTCATACAAATATATTTGAAAAGTATTTATATATATCATTAAAAATGTAATAAAATACATTTAATGTAATTTTATATGTACATCATTTAGAACAGATATATTTAATATGTGTAACATTATGAGTTATTCAATATATACCACATCATGTGATATACAAATGATCATGCATTAATAAATAACATATACACATATATTCATTGACCAATTTCATTGGAATACACATATATATTAAACAATTTTAATTATAAATATATATATTAAAAATTATTATATATTTAGAAAGAAAATAAATATATTAAATATATTAAATATAACAAATATAATAAATACAATTTACTAATCTAATAAATCTATAAAAAATATAATCAATCCCATAAATATAATTAATATCTATATTATTTAATGTAATTTATTATAATCATATAATTATTTTATTAGATATAAAAATATTTAATATTAATATTCAAAATAATTTTTTCAATTAAAACTTTTTATATATATTTAGGAATTATTAAAAAATATTTATTAAATATAGACAATTATTTTTTATTTAATGTATACAAATAAACATTATTTTGGTAAATAATTATAATGATTTTTTATAAATTAATAAAAAAACATTTATCAGCTCTAATAATAGCACTGATAAAGGCACAACCCTTTATCAGTGATTTCTTTTTAGTGCCGGTAAAGGGTAGCACTTCCCTTGCATGGTTTGTGGTAGTGTCTTTATTAAACCATGTTCATACGTTGCTAGAAAGTTGGTTGACATGGTGATTTGGTCAATAATCAACAGGATGGTATTTTTCCCTCTGGATATAGGTGGTAGTCCAATAAATATATCCCCAAATATTCTATCATACTTCCACTCTAGCACCTCAATATATTGAGTCAAACCTATTGGAACCTGGCGGTCGTCCTTCAATTGCGGCCAAGTGGGCCATCTATAGACAATCTCTTTCACTGCCTTTATAATCAATGCCCACCAAAACTGATGTCAGAGGTCCTGGTAAATCGTTTCCACACCTGGATGTACCGACAATGGAGAAGTATGAAAATATCATAACAACTACTCCCGAAATGTCACATGTACAACATTGTGTCCTCTTAAAAGGTTGAAGTTATCCCCACCTTTTGAATATACATTAGGGGAATGACCTAGGGACATCTGAGCATGTGTAGTCTTGGACATGACATCTCTGAGATGTGCCTCTGGAACACACTGTATGAGTCGAGGGGTAACCACCATCAACTATAGACGATATTCTTCATCTCCAACCCTAAATGATTTCTAATGTAACGCCATATACTCTGAGGCCTAGTTTAGTAGTTATGAACTCGATCACCAACTGAGGGAATCTACCACCACATTCCCCTTCCTTGGAGTATAGACTATCTTGAAGTCATAGTATTAGAGGAACACTATACAAAACTATTTTATCTAGTTTAGATCCTTGTAATAAAATATTTAATGAGTACATTTTTGGTATGAGGAGATGATTCATATCTCTCCCATATGGTAGAGTTTCCAAATCATAAATGCGATGAATACCCTCCTACAACTCCATATCCTTGGTCGCGTATTTCTGATAATGTTGTCTCATTTTTCGTGAACCATAGGGAATCACTGATTTCCCATGTATCATGAAAAATCCATGTATGGTTCCTGGTGTGTTGGAGACCACTATGTACTTGAAACCCTCCTACGACAATCGTAGGATGGGAGTGCTCGTGAAACCCTACCTCAGCTACTGAAATCTCTCTCGGCACTTCTCCATCCACATGAAATGTTTCCCATTTCTTGTGAAGGCTGAAATGTATGCTACTACTCTTGAAAATTCATGCACAGAACTCTAATAGAACCCTGCCAACCCTAGGAAACTCTGCACCTTGGTATCAGTATTGGGTGGCTACAAAAAAAGAACCATATAAATCTTCACTACATCTACTGAAACTCCAACCTCTAATATGACTTTTCCTAGATTATGAAAACCCTGTATCTATAACTAAAAATTCAATATCATCCAATAAAGTTGGATCTCTTGGAATAATTATAGCACCATCTATAAGTCTATCATGTGCTCCTCCTCAGACGCCGAGTACACCGATATGTCATTAATAGTGACCACTACAAACCAGTCTAGATAGGGGTAGAAGATCCTGTTCAAGAGTCCCTTGATCACTTCTAGTCCATATGTCATGTCAAATGAAATTACCAAGTACTCGTAGTGGCCATAGATACATCTAAAATACTTTTTTCAGGGTCTCATTATCTCGTACTCAAAGCAGTTGAATGCCTGGTCTGACTTCTATCTTTGAGAAACAACTCTCTCCATTCAGATGATCAAAGAGGGCATCAATACTTGGTATAGAACAGTTATTCATCATGGCCACCTATTTTAGGTGCCATAAGTCCACACTTAACCTCAAGATACGATCTCCACCCTTCAAAAAAATACTAGGTCTTCCCATAGAAAAACAATGGGTCTCATGAATCCCTTCCTATTAAAGTTCTCTTACATTACCCCCAATTCAATAAGATCAACATTAGCCATCTGATATTCCAGTATAGATATCAGTGTCATCCTAGGGTACATGACCATGTTTTAGTCTACCTCCCTATCAGGATTTATTCAATGAACAAATTCATTAACGATTTCATTATACAAATTCACCACTACAAGAAACTGATGACTCGTATGATTCACTACTCTGAGGTCCATTCTAGCCATCTGACGTGTGATCATCTAGAACCTCCTATGTGAAAGTCCATCTTGAGATAAATGTGCCTACCTTTCTCTGAAAATGGAAAACAGGATCCCATGTTTATGGACACACCACACTGTATGCATATAATAGTCAATCTACACGTGAACTTTGGATAACCAGTCCATATTGTATGGCCTTGACGCTACCGCCAAAGATCCCAATAGAAACTATCACCACCAAGAGTATGGTTGAACTATCAGAACTAGTATGTGATCCTCGAATATTCTCCTGCATGAGTCTTTATGTGTAGGGACTGTTTCAATGGTTCCACTAGAATCTCCTTGTCTCGAAAAATGGTCATGACGAAAAAAGAGTGACTAGAACATGTGTCTTTTAAAACTATAGCCAGGGTGTAAAAGACGTTGATAATACCTCTATTCATCATGGGAGTATCAATATCATAAGACTCCATCACCTAGATTTGTCATTTCCCCTATCAACCAGCTCCCTGATCTCGGGGATGTGGTGGTAGTGCCTTAAACCATCAACCAGCTCCTCCCACTCATCCTACTCCACTAACACATTCTACCTACAAGGGTCCATCATGTTCCTTCCTAATCCAATGTCTTAGATGTCCCACAATAGTTTTATGGATTTTTATATTATTGGTTGGTCAATATCTAACCATATGTTCCTGAGAATTGAATGAGTAGTACAATATTCCCTTCAGCTGACTCGCTCTGCCCTAGGTGGCCTACACACCCGACCCCATGTCCTGGGTCATCCCAAAAACATATTGACCCACTTGGGTCCATGTGTCATTAGTCAGCTAGGAACTTCTTAAGACTGTGCTACTTGATGCTTGGTGGTATCTGCCACTGTCAGTGCCAGCTCCTCATGAATGCTCTCTACCATTACAACTTTCTTTAGTACCACAACTTGCATAGGGATGATAAGAGATATCATGGATGCCCTGATATTCCAGTGTAGTCCATGTTCAATGTTGAATTCCAGGATGAGTTTGTCTCACAACATTTCTATAGAGTTTCAAGAATGATCTATGGATCTCATTGAGTACATTTCTTCTGATAGGATACCCTGCTGAAGGTTTATTAGATCCAATATACGTATATAGCGTAACATCACTAGAAAGAACCCCTCCTAGAAGAGATGCTTGAATTATTTCGAGGATAGTGTCACCTCATCATTGATATGAGACATCAGGCTTCACCATATCACCAACGAGCCTTGAATAAATCTCACAGATAGCACTTAGATTAGGCCAGGAGGTATTCTCAATATGTGGAAGACGCGCGTAATACCTCCATCGAGTCCTCAGATATCTGGGTAAATGTCTCACCTCAGAACCTAGGAGGTCGTTGCCTTTAGAACTCGTGAAATTCATCAAGCCTATGTGCATCGTCTTTCGATTACACTGGTATGAACTATTTCTATCAGGGTGGTGGTATCACTCGTAAAGAACCAGTAGGAGATTTCTATGGAAATGACTCATGCATCGATGCCAAATCACTCTGTAGACCATCATCATGGTACTTCAATTGAATCCTTACTATATGCCTATATGGAGGCATCCTAAAACAAATCAATATGAACAACTGTCAAAAGAGTAAACCTGGGGAGCTGAATCTGAATCATGAATGACATGAGCACACACACACAATTCTTATATGACCCATGAATAATTAATTTCCAATGAAAATATCATTTTCATTTACTGGGTCAAAAATTAGAATTAATGGTCCTTGTGTATGGATACGTCAAATGCCACACAAACACTGGGTTCCATGGCCTGAAAGAAAAACTCAAAAAATATAACACTATTTTCCAATACCAATGGTAAAATCGACCACCCTTTAATACCACTCGGTCACAACCTTTCCCTCAGGGCATGTGCCATGTCCACCCAAAGCCTGCATCCTAGAGTCAAGGTGTAGCTAACTAGTGCCTTGTAGGAATATCCCACAAGTGAGAGGAATTTTCCCTAGTAACTATACACATGCACCTGTCTCCAAGAAAAAATATGAAACTGAAAACACTAAATAAACATAGATGAAAACCATTATGAAAAATCACTATGTGTAAGGTACAAAACTGAGTGAAAATGAGGCCAGAATACAAACCAAACTAAAATGGAAATGTACAACCTCCTAGATATCATCATGTAGAAAGTCCAACCCAAAGAGTAGGAATACATAGATGTATGAATGTCACAGAAGCATACCACACCGTCTAGGTAAAACTAAAACACTCTGGTATCCGACCATCCAATGACTCTGTCAATGTTGTCGTTCTTATTCACAAGACACAACACCTAATGGTGATTTTTGTAAAGCGGTGGGAAAAAAATAACTAGTAGGGACCCCAAAACACAAAATAATTACAAAAAGTAAACCACGATAAATCACATCAATTATCCCACAAAGAATATAACTATGAAATACATTGAGTAGACTACTAATGGGGTCGAGAAAGTGTAGCCTCTATGAAGAATATTCTAGAGAGTCAATAGAGTCATCCAACACCATGTATTTGTATATATTACAAAACATGATTTTCAAAAGAATCTACATTGCCCTCATGTATTAACACGTAGAGTGTTGGTAACAGATGGAGTTTAGGTTACATAAGGAGTTTTGGTAACACATGGAGTTTTGGTAACACAAAATGTCTAGATAACACACAGAGTGTTGGTAACACACGGAGTATAGGTAACACATGGAGTGTCAACAAATACTAGAGGACTCACACCCAAGCGGGGCATGGGATTACCTACCCAGTTTTGGTATGACACTACGTCTATATAAGCCACATTGTATAGGTAAGACACATAGTATAGGAAATCACAAAGCATCCAAGTCGCATCCTGTCACATGGTTATTACCAAAGAATGTTCATTAAGTTAACACCAAATCCCTGATCCAATAGGCTATACTCCATATTCCATGGAAACTCTCTTAAATTATCTCAAACGTATTTTATTTTCATGAGGGATGGAACTCCGCAAATGGGTCATCAAACAGAAAAATAGTTTTAGTGTTATGGGAATTTATGTTAAAATGGGCAGGTTTTGTTTGGATCCGGTCCAACCTGGTTTGACCAACCCGACTAGGGTCCCATCAAACAAGACCCAGTGTGTTTGACCTTCCCATTGGTTCTAGCCCTCCACACCTATGCTCAACTCTTTGTCAGTCCAGTCAGCCAGCTATAGACTAGCCCGTAGAAGTAGGCCACTTCATTCAACCAAGATGTTGTGGGTGCTGCATCCCAACCTCATCAACATGGTTGACCACTGCATTCAACATGGTCAACAACCATGTGAACCTCCCCATGGAAGTTTCTGTTGTGTCCCACTATGGTCCCATGAGATCATAGTCCTTCACCCTATGACGTGGCCTACAACCACTTCTGATCGAATCCCTCCACCAAACATTGAGACAGAGGCCCTTTCCGCCACCTGCTTCCAATAAGCTACGTGATACTCCACCACTGTACGTTTACCTATTGGTTGTTTGGTGTTGGGTGGTCGCACTGCACACATTGCATCACCAAAAGTTGTCAACAGAATCCCTCCTACTGTGGGTCACCAGTCACAATTTGATGTTCCATTTTATGAAACAGAAGGTCTCCTATGTCCATCGTGTTTCTTTTTTCATCTCCATGAGCTCCAATTCATCATTCATTACTCTGGTGGTCCATTCACGTTCAAAACCTCTCGAAAAATCCTGACACTAATATGGGGGTCTGTCATCGATGAAAGTAAGAACAAGGGAAATATATAATCACATCAACACCTTTAGAATGGAAATTGGCCTTCTTTGGTTGACCTTTCTATTTTTATGTCAATACAAAATATGAAATAGGGGGAAAATAATATTTAATAATTTATCTCCTTTAATACATCATTTTTAACCATATAGTAAGTTGGATCAAACCGAATATTAACCTATTTGTGGGTCGGTCAACATTCATCATATAAAAATGAATAGGGAAAGAAATATTGAAGTAAAATAAACATCTTACATCGTGGATTAGATCTATTTCTAATGAAGTGAGAGTCCTATATCCATCATTCATCAATCCACCAACACCTGTTCTGAATCCAATCGTCAATCTTCCTTCATTCATCATTCAGAAAACGAGTGGATTTTCCAACCTATATTTTTTAAGATACACAGTGGATCATGAATCATATATTGTATCCCTACCCAGAAAGTAAATGAATAAATTCACGTCAGTGTTACAATTTCATTGAGTTGCAACATTGCCATGATATTTCATTTTTGATAGGAAAAACTTCTTAGTCGTGAAATCATAGAGTTATTTCATCACTATTAAATGTTAAAATAATCATTTTCTATGTTTATATTATTATCATCTAAAATGTCCAAATTTGATTTTCCACTATTCACCTGCACGAGACAATGTCATGTCATGCATAAGAAAAAACATGTTCTCTGAACACAACATTTCCCTCTAATTTCTAATTTGAGCATTCGTTTAATGGTCACTACAACCCAGATCATGTTCTATTCTTGATAAACACAAAAATAGTTTGAACAGTTATTCTGGGAACCCCAGACATTGTAATCATGTGTTTTCTCAGTGCCTTGTCTAAAAATTTTCCCATATAATTTTCAAAAAAATCGCATGGATAATTTGAGGCATTACATTCTCCCAATCTTAGTGATTTACATTACCAAAAGGCATTACATGGGATAAAAAAACAAATGGCGATACTAAGAACAAATCCATGCTTCTTGATCCGAGGTTCTCACCTGGAAATTCTTGTGCATCCACCAAACACACACCAGATGAATCGTCCATCCATGAGGGGTCCTCTCTGGTCGTTCCTCAATCACCAATAGAGACTCCATGAATGTCACCTCATCATCAACATCTAGCTCACACCATGTAGTGATTTGTGATGGGGAATCCACATATAACCTAGACTATGATGATTGAATGAATTCATGAACCCTCATTAATTGTGTAGGTAGATTAGAGAAGTACTCCACCTCTCCCACTTTGTGTTGCATTAATAAGGTATGATGAACCTCACAGAAAACATTATTCACTTGAAAAAACAATATATACTACTTCACGGAGAGAACCTAAGTGACACATGGTATCCTTTATCGAACTCCAAGTATATGATTCTATAAAAAGAAAAGGACTTGTGATGGCTTTTTTCCATCTTCATCCACACTGGGATGACCATTACCTTCTCCATAGTGGCATGTACCAACTTCGGGGCCATGAGTGCTGGCTCTCCACAACCAGTCCATTAAAGTGGAAACCTATATGTTTTCCCTTAAATGGCCTCAAATGGTGACATACCTATGGTATGGTGGTATTTTTTTTCATACATGAACTCTTCTAGTGGTAGGTGATCCTTCTATCTACAGTAAAAATTGAGACTGAAAGCATGTAGCATGTCCTCTTGGACATGAATGGTCTACTCTATCTTTCTATCTATCTGTGGGTACATAGATGGGCTCTAGCACAACTATGACTCAAGTTTCTACTAATATATCTTCAAAAATAAGGACAAAAATAATACATCTCGATATAAAACTATCATTATAGGTACTCCATGGATTCAACTATCTCCTCTACATAGAGGCGTCCCATGATCTGTACTGAACCCTAATCCCGAATCGCTAGGATGTTTTCAAACAAGGTGGGTAAAATTAATGGAAATGTATTATATACCAACGGTTTTGAACCACTGGTTTAGGCTGTTCATCCATTGTTATAAGATATACCAAATGTATTCCAAATAGTTGGTTATGATGGCATTGGGATAGGACTAGCCCAATAATTCTACTTCAACTATTGGTAGAGATCTATATAACATTCAGTATCTCAATGGTTTTAGGAAAATTGTTGCTATATAGTATACGTATTAATTAAACTATGTTATTAAAATAATTGGCATAGATATATAACAACATTTATAGTACACAATTGGTAAATCAATGTATTTCAACACTAAACCAACTGTTTGAAACTGTTGGTGTTGTCTTTTTCCAAAATTCTCCACATCAACAAGCCTGAATCATCATAAGAGCATATAACTAAATACAAAACATAAAAAATACACAAAAAAACCTTCACTAGAACATAAAAACATGAAAATCTTCCAACTATTCCATGTACCAGAACATAGTATTCATATTTCAATATTCAAATGAAAATCACTCTTCCAACTAAACCATTACAATTTCATTGCTGCAAACATATCAAAATTTTTATTTTCATCAATATAACATAAATTATTATATCATTTAGTAGTCAATGGTTTGTTTTATACTACACCATTACATAGTTAAAGATTAATTTTTAGAAAAATGACATGAAAAACGCGTATTTCGTGGGTATAAAATCTTTTTTACTTCTCATTTGGGCACTATACATCCTTGTTGTGGTGATATTACTTATATATGAGTTATGTGTTTATAAAACTAATTATTTTTTAGAATATGTTGTTTATGGTAGGTAATTAATTTTATAACTGTAATTAAATGATGGGTTGTAATGAAATTGAGTATAATTCTTACTCAAATAGTGTTTTAGGAAACCATACACGAATTTATTGATGAAGGGAGTAATCATAATCACCCTGTTGTTGAGAGAAAACCCACCTTTAGAATGTTAGAATGATATTGGATCAAAATCATGTCCCATAATGTAAAGCATAAAAAGACAATGATTCATTGTAAGATGACTAACAAGTGGTACAATGACAATGAATAAGCTCTTATCCCTCAACAAGAAGTTTGATTGTATGATTTGGGGGACCTTGTCACTCACTAAAGGCTCCACATGTAGTGTGAAGGGCCATTAGGCATCTATTGTGATTATAATAGAATACAATATGATGGAATTGGTTTCCAAAATGTTCTCAAATTATGTTTCTATGTCCATATCCATAGGAAAGTCCATGAGTAGTGGAATAGTGCACACCACCATGTCTTTGAAAAGAAGTCATGGAACTATGGGAGGGTTATTAGTAGATAACATGGAAGGGTATACGAGTTGGGGCCAGAGACATTTGTTTTTTTTGGAACGAATTGGGTTGCGTTGGGGAGGGTTCAGGGGTAAGGATGTCTACGGTTGTGAAAAAGAGTTAGTACTATTTAAAAACGTGAATTCATAGAATCCAGTTATAGATAATGAAATAATGATACTATTTAGACCATTGAAAAAATCAATAAAATGAATGTTGAATCATTTATTAAATATAAAAATACCCTATTTACTTTATAAATGATGTTGACAATACAATGTTAAAAAATTATATGAATGCAAATATATATTATCTAGGCTACCCGAGACAAGAATAATATGACCTACCTAATAACCCATTTATTCAGTCACAACAAATCATCATACACAAATGATAGTGATATTAGTAAAAAAATGTAATGGATCAATTTTTTCTTCATCCCCATCACCATCACTATCCTCAATGTCATCTTCATCCTCATCCTCTACCTCATCAACCTTCATTCCTCGATCCTCATCCTCTTCCACATCATCATCCTTATCTATGGACACATCATCTGCCTCATCATAATCCTTATCATGTCCCCCATACGCAGCCTATACCTCTTCTTCCACATCGGCCTCGGCCATGGAAACATCATATGACTTGACATCTTCCTCGTCATCATCATTACTAGGAATGACATTTTCATGACCACTGGTAGAACTGCCGCCTGATGCTCTATATATTGATCATATCAAAGGTATATATTCATAATAAGATATGATGACCTCTGGTGGAAGTGATGGACATAAAACATTCATCAGTTTCAACAATTCAATATTGTCCCTAGAAGACCGATCATCCACCTATGTGGACCTTTTTCAGCAGGTTATAACCATTTGTTAAGTTGTTCGAACTCTATGGCACTACAACTAGTACCTAAAGAGGGAAAATTCCTTATAGGGACTATACTCTTCCCAGACCAGCAGTGTACAGATTCCGACTTCTCATCTCCCAACACCTAATGTAAGTGATTATTTGGACCAAAAATATTAATCTCCTTGGCATCAAGGGCCTCAAAAATAGCCTATTGAAAATATAAATATATTATGAAGTAAAAAATAGATATTAAAATTAGAAATCAACATAGTAAAAAATACAATATTCTGCTATTTCAGTTTGTTAACCACACTTCCATCTTTTTTCCTTCTACCTGAGAAAAACATTTTTTCAAGGTACACGTCCTTCAATATAACATACCTTCCCCTAAAATGAAAATTAATGTAATAAGTACTAATTAATACTATATTACCAATAATTAATTTAATAACAATAATTATATTAAAACATTATAAATTGAATAAATTATGGAGGAAATAATATAATGATCATGTCTTAATGAAAAATTATAATCATCTTTTGTACATGCTTCCTCTAATGATCTTTGATTATAGTATACCACAATATATGGTGGTATTTTTTAGTATCAATGTGTTTTTATTTTTTTAGGATTAGAAAATAAAAAAAATAGTATTAATGAAAAATATAAGAAAATTATTTTATATATCTAAAATATCATTAATACCATAAACATGATAGTCATTCAATGAGTAATCATTTTTCGATACTATTATATCAGACAGTCATCCACGATAGGTAGTTCCACTAACTCCATCCCATATCCAGCACACTAGAAAATATTAAACTCATTATTATAGGATCTATATATCTCACATAACTCCTTTAGATATAATGGTTGTGTATCCTCACCATCAGGAAAATAAAACTGATGATGAAACCAAAACAATTAATTCATAAAAATAAAAAAATACATAAAATTAAATACAATAGATTTTATTACACATAATTTGTGGCCATGAATTATCATTGACATCGCTTGGCATCTGTATTCATGAGATCTGGCTGACCAGAATGATTTCAGAGTATTAGGAAAGCATCGCCCAAAGATGGACAACATTATAGGCCCATTTTTTTATCATTTAGTTGTCTAAATTGTAGTCATCCATCATCTCTATGCAATAGTTTCGCACTAAACACATCTGTGTACACCACCACCCCAACTGCATATTAGTACATGATTCTATTATGATATAAAAAATATTATATCAATAATATTTATAATGAAAGCAATTTATGGTAAATATTTTTAAGGGTTCTAAATTATACCTATGAAATTCTTCTCAAAGGGAACCTTTTGATTCACTTACATTAAAGGAACATCAACCTATATAGGTGGATTGTGTTCCGGTCAATGCCCTATAGGAACATATTGTGTCATATAAATAATAAGAGAAGTAATGTAGAAGTCCTGAGAAAAAAATTGATAAATGAAATGAATATAACAAGTATGAATGACAAACTACAGAATATAGACGATGAGTGGGAATCATTATGGGATACAGTAAGGATGGGTAATGAGGCACTAATGTGAAGGGTGGTGCAAACATGGGAGGGAAAAATATCCAATGTTTCCCAAATGACACAGTGAGATAATAATTTTTGGTAGATGGTATGTCAGTTGGAGAGTTAGGGCCAAAATGGGTACACTTACTAGAGTGCCTAGCCCTCGTACCACCCCCTCGTACCACCATCCTGAGTACTGGGACCACTACTAGGATGCTCGTCAAATAACCACTGCCTAATTGGTGGATACTATATCAATGATTTTGAAAAAAAATAATCAAATGACTTTATAAATTATTGATATATATATATATATTTGAAATAAAATACTCACAATTAGAATTAATGGAGGAATGCCCATCTCATCCATTCGACGATTTTTGTTCATCTTCTTTTTTATTCACTGCTCCTCATATGGTTTAATTTTCTATAGTCGAAACCAAATATGAAAAAAAATTATATAAGGATAACTACTCTGTACCCAAAAATCAAAACAACTGAGGCATGGATTTTTTTCATAGGTCATTTTGTTCCTATTTTCAGTTATATAATTTAGATATTTTTTGGATAGTTCATTATTTTCATAGGATTTTATTTTCATATCAACTAGTATAATATGATCAATTCAATTCATCTTGTTTTTGTTAAAATTTAACTATTTCAATTTTTTTTGTGTGGTACGTTTTAATATAATTCAATTCAAAATTATAAAATTCATTTCCGAGAGAACTAAAGCTATTAAATATTTAAAATGAAAATAAAGGTTTAGTTTGACATAAAATATTTTTTATTAATAGAATATGAATTTGTATATCACAAACCTAAAAAACTCAAGTTGAGATAATCCAATTGAACTAAGAAAAATGAAAAAATATATTTCCCTCCATAACTTCATGTTCTCATTCAAGGGAAAAAATTGATGTATTGGAGTCATCATAAGTAATAAATAGATTGGGAGCTATGTGAGAAGGGATGGTGTCAATTCCTTCATCACCATAATAAAAAATATATGTCGGGATAACCTCTATAATGAAACAAAAATCTGGTCAATGATCATCCTGGACAAAAAAATAATATCTCCATTGATTCCAATATATATGGTTCAATTGTAGTAACAGTGTGAGCCATGTTAATAACTAAGAATCCATAATCCCCAATAAAGGTTACATGCTTCATAATTGAGTCAAACCACATACATTTCATCATAGTGACTCAAAAATGAGAGTTATAATGCAATATTATTATTTTTCAGTGACTCGTTGATAAGATACACATTCAAAATGAGGACTTTTATTTGATTCACAAGAATAATAGTATGTTGTGTATGTTCTCATAACACCATCATGTTTTCTTCTCATGTTCCATTCCCGTACAGTGATAATAAATCTACACCCACTAATCACAACTGATTTAAATTCTGAAAGAACGATATTAGGACCAAAATACAAATCTCTTATTTCCTCAGAGACAGTGTCAGTAAGAAAACTCAATTCAAAAAAAATTGAATATTAAACATAATTAGTTTTTTGTTTTATTAATATATTAAATAAATATGTCTACATTCAATTTCAACCAAGATGAAAACCTTTTTCTATGAAAAGTATCTCTACTTCTCAAGAATAATGAACGATGCTTCATATTTATAATTTATTTATGCTCCATGTAGACATAATATTAATAGTTAATAGATATGTAGAATTACAAGAGTTTAGATAAAATAAAAATTTTCAATTTAATTACATGATGTACGAATCAAACAAATCATCATTGAACAACATTATGAGATGTTCCATCTCCTTCTCTTCAAGGATAACTGTTGTCAATGTATTTTATATGAGAATTACAAGTGTTTTTGGATGTGATGGAAAACAATGAATAATTTTCCAAAACTATTTTTATTCATTTCTCATTGGACTATTCATTCATGTAGTTAGATTAGAAAAATACATTGATCTTAAATCCATACATTCTTGATTCATGTAACTACTCACAATATATCCTTTAGGATAATTCATGTTCTAGAGATAATATTTCAATGTGTTCATATTTCATTCAGCTGGATTCATCCAATTAAAAGATGAAGGTCCTCCGAGAAATATTTCTATTGGAACATGGAATGTCAGATGCAACATGGATGTGAAAAATGATGGAGGAAATATTTTCTCTTACTCACACAAAATTAATGTTGTCTCCACCAATTTTTTTAATATTGAATTAGAAAACATGTTATCATAATGATATATAAAAAAATAGCACAACTGAATAACATAGACCCTTACATTTTTAGAAAAAAATAACTAATTCTTTTTGGAATCAATTGAAGCAAACGGACATGATAATCACATATCTTCAATAATTTTAAAATCAAATATCCTCTATTAAATCATTTGATATATTTCTTGAATAGACATAATAACAGTAATAGTCTATCGAACTTCCTAAAACATTGTTTTTTCTATAGGTATTATCACATAAGTAGGTCAAGGAACTTGCCATTTATTTTCCCTAATACACACCAGATGACTTTATTGTATGATCCCCCAATCCAAGAATTCATTATGAGATCGTGAATCATATTTTATCAATACATTGACATTTAGAATAATTGAAATAAAAATTTCATGCATATTATTTTAAATGTGAATTATACCTAATAAATGAAATAAAAAATTGGTTGACCAATAAGGAAACTCAAAGAATATCTTAATATTATTCTAATTGTAATCGGTATCATTGGAGACACTCTTCATATTTATATGGTTTATTTGACCCTTAATGAATGAAAAAAAAGAAATCTTTTAGTTAATTAAGAAAATAGATCAACTCAAACACTGAATTTGATCGTCGGTCCCCATGTTGTTGTCAAATCATCAAAAATTATACATATATGGATTTTCCACTGGAAAGAATCATTGATGTCCCATAAAACTAAAACTAATATGATATTTTAGTCATCTGGATTTAATATTATTCATGAAAATTTAAATTTTTAGTTTTCCTTTCGTTCACCATCACGAAATCAATTCATAAGAATAAAAATAATTGATCATGCACATAAGAGATGCGCTCATATGAAATGTGTCTTTTGAACATTCATTATATGTGCACACACACACATCAAAAAGAAGATTCAACTATTTCATTAAAGGATTCATGTATACGTCTACATCATTTCAAGGATTAGAAGGTTCAGATATAAGTATACTCGTTAAATTAATATGTTTTTTCATAAAAAACTATTTGGGAAGGTTATAAATGTGAATGAAAACCACCCATGTGATGGGAGAAGTAAGAATCTAACCAAATAGATTAAAACTAACACACAAAAATTTTAGTATCACATTACTCACATAAACTAAAAAATCGGGATATCGAGCATCAAATCATTTCCATCAAAATATTTTTGTAGGTTGAACCGACTCAATATTTTTATTATTTCATTACGTATAATTCCATTGAATTTTTATTGATATTTCTTCAGATATGAACATATTTTAGAGTATGGGAATTAATGGAATGTTCTACATTAAATTATGTGGAAGACAATATGGTGATCCATTATATTTTAGATTCTATCAGGTTGTTTCACATATTATACAGTCATTTAATTCAGTAGTTTACTCTAATAACAAGCTTCAATATTTCTAGAACACATTGATTATGTGTTTTGAAAATCCATGTTCATCAACAAACATTTGTGCCATATTGTGGTTTGAGGGAATACACGTACTATATTTAATAATGTATTTTAATAAGGTAAGAATGTAAACAATGGTTTCATTATAAATTTCATACATTTTTTTTCCAATGAAACAATCCGATTACAAATTCCAGCATATTCATCTAACCACATTGTCGATATACTAGAGTTATCACAGCATCATCCAATTTTTTCACTCAATAAACATCATCATTTTAATTTGATGAATCATGTGTGCCCATATCGAAGTATTATTGGGTGAAAATACTTTTACTCTCATGAAAATTAATAAGCATAAACCAATCATTAAAAAAAATTCAATCTAGTCCTCTCATTTAGATCATCACCATTTGGAGATTCCACTTTATGACCATTCTGATACCACACATAGATGTTTGTTTGAAACAATATTTTGTTATATAGTAGCTAACTTATTCATGGATCAACCAATGTATTCTGACACAATTATAACATGGTATGTGTGTGACCACTATCAAATGCATTGTCAGATGCGAAATCTAAAAACCTCACAATAATGTTTTGAATATTGATTGAGATTTGATCAGTTTCATACATCCAACTTCTATCCATTCTGCAAAAAATTGTAATAAGTCATTTTCTAAAACAAATACTATACTGATGAATATTTTTATAAAAAAACTATTACACGACGATGTTTCATACCCATTAGAATAAGATCACTTTGGGAAGTTGTTTATATTAGGGGCATTTTCATGGAGATTAGTAAGGCCACTTGTATGTAGTGGATCTAGTTCTAATATTTTTTGAAGAGGAAGATCATAAATTAGAGATATAATCTTGACCAAAACTACACTTTATACAACTTATTTTGAAAATGGTTCAATGTATTTTTAAATAAATTCAATTTTTTAATGATTAATTTATCATTCTAGTTAGTTAATAGATATTTATCTCAATACACTAATCGAGAATAATTTATACCATCATTATTTTTTTGAGTGTGTTGTTATAGCTATGATATTTGGGCATGCTTTTTGAATCATATTCTAAATGATGAATATATTTGATGTGATCTTAATGGTGCGAAAGATGAAAATAATTCATACAGATGATTATTTTTATCGAAGGAGAATATCATTTATTTCAGATAAATGATACAATTTATTGATAACATGTGAGTGGTAAGTTTATTTGTGTAGATTGGAACCTGATTTTGGTTAGATTGAACATATTTTTTCACTTTTGTTAAGATTGGTTCTCGAGGAAAAACCACCATTAGCCTCTACTATTTCTCAAAATGGTTTACCAATATCATAACATCTTTTCCGAAAACCCTTCCAAACTCCCTCCATAGAGAGAAATTATCTTTTAGATAAAACACATTCTCATAGTGTAACCCATATAAATTTCATCAAATTATCTGGTACTAGTTGAGTTCAGGTAAATCAATTATCATCTTAAGAGAATGCATGTTGATTTATTAATTAAATGCACACATCACCCATTTAGTGAGTGGTTGTGTTTATGATAAATAATGTGAAACAGTGTGACGAAGAATAATTGATAACTAATATTAGAGATTATTGACATATTTGAACAATTGCGAGGAACATATAGTTTTTCTATTAATGAAATATAGTTAGTGAAAACACATCTTAAATTTAAAGTGTGAAATTTTAATGAAAAAATTTATTGTCAGATACATAATGCTTGAATATCTGGTCATTTCTCTTAGATTCAAATATTATATAGTTGTATTTTTGTACAACCAATGAAATCATGTAATTAAACACTAAATATAAATGAAACAAATGATTATATAAATCATGATCATAATAACTCCTTCCATATCTATTAAAATTTTCCTAAAAATATAAATCACTACAAAAAACCACAACATAAAATGATATGTGGCTTGTTTTCATAAGGGGATCACAATAAACACTGTGTAAAACAAATAAGATTGTAGGAAAATCGAATGAAAATATATACAATAAATGGATGCAGAATTCATAACACAATTAAAATGTAATGATTTTATTTAGAAGAACAATAATTACTAGAATAAATGATAGACCAATGGTTCGGAAGTAGGGTTCGTAGTTTAGAGAGAACATATTTTTGGAAAAATGTTATATTTAGATTAATTTCACTCAGAAAGTAGGTTTTCCTCTTATGATGAATGGTTTGGAAGAGGGAGATAAATTTTAGGAAAAATATCAGTTTTGAATGGAAGAAGTATTCTATAGTGTTTTGGGGGATTTATTCTCAATGGTAATAAAAAAACATTGGGATTGGGGGTATATCCCAACAATTTGTGAAAACCATTGGGATACCTATACACTGATGAAGCCTTACCAAATTGATTTATAAAACTGTTGGGGATTTCTATGCCAATCATAATGGATTTCTCAAACCATTGTAATAATCTACCATATATAGGCCCATACCAAAGGTTTCAACGAACCGTAGGTATAAGTTTAGTATCCCAACAATTTTTTAATTGTTTGGGTAATGGTTTTGGTATAAATGGTATTTCTACCAGTTTTATTCAAACATCAATTATATGGTATCATTACCTCTATGAATACATGGTTATTCCATCATAAAATTCTTCGATATTCCACTCCACAACCACTTTTCACCTAAAGGTCTTGATTCAAACATAGTGGAATCTGGTGCTTAGCATTCATTTACTGAAAAGTGTGGAATCTAGAGATAAACTCTACCACTACCTTCTTCATCCTCAACCAACAAAATATACATCGGAGGTCCTGGTACCTTTTTTTCACATCTGGTTGTACTGCGAATGGGGATGTTTGGAACTCCGTCAAAAACTCCTCCCAAAACGTCATTGATATAACAATTCATCATCTAAAAATGTGAAATGTTCTCCACATATTGAATATACATTTGGGGCATTCATTGTGAACATCTTAGTACATGTGGAATCATTGTTGAAATCCTTGAGCTACACCTCTCACATGCGCTCTAAGAGTGGAGGGGAAACCACTATCGACTGGATATGAGATTCTTTATCTCCATCCACATAGGATATCTGAACTGACCCCAACTACTCTAAGGCACATTTAGTAGTTGTGAACTTGATATCTGGTATAGAGAATCTACCACAACATTCTATTTCATAGGAGTATATTGTATCTCAAAGTCGTAGTCCGGGAGGAACTCTAGCCAATGTCATTTTATCATTTTGAGAACCTCCATATAAATGATATTTCTAAGACTTTTGTGGTCTTGATAGATAGAAAATTGCTCACCCATAAGGTAGTTTCACCTCATCTTCATTGGAAAGACTACTGTCACCAACTCCATATCATGGGTTGCATATTATTTCACTTGTGGTCTGAACTACCATAAACCAAAGGTAAACACCACTTTCTCGTGCATCAAGACACATCCATGTCTATTACCTGATGCATCATAGAACACCACATACTCGACACCCACCGTTGGCAATTGTAGGATGGGAGCACTCACCAAACTCTGCCTCAACCACTGAAAGCTCTCCTGGAACTTCTCCATCCACACCAATGTTTGATCGTTCGATGTAAAGGATTCCATTAATGATTATACATGGGGAAATTCAGGACAAAAAATCTAATAGTACCTATACAATAGATGTAAACTCCACAACTCAGTAATGTTCTTAGTTGGCTCCCAAGAAATAACCTCCTCTATATTTACTAGATCTAATACAAATCCATCCTCAAATATGACGTGTCCTAGAATTTGGACATCTTGTATCCAAAAGTGACACTTCCTGAGATTTCTATAAAGGAGTTACTATCTGAGTATGTCAATGAAAATCATTAAACGTGTCATATTCTCTTTCTCAAACGTCGTGTACTCCAAGATGTCATAAATAATCACCACAAAAAATCGCTCTAGGTAGTGGTGGAAGATCCTATTACAGAGCCTCTGAACACTATTGGGGTGTTATTCTTGCCAAACAACATCACTATGTACTCGTAGTGGCCATTTAAACATCTAAATGTTGCCTTAAATATGTCATCATACAGAACCCAATGATGGTGATAACCTGATCTGGGGTCTATCTTCGAGAACCATCTCACTCCCTTCAACTGATTTAAGAGGTCATAAATCCATAGTATAGGATATTTATTCTTCACTATCACCTAGTTTTGGTTATTTTATTCCACAAATAACCTCAATCCACAATCCCCCATCATGGTAATTAATACAAGTGCTCTCCATTGTGAAACATTGAGTCAAACTAAGACCATCATCTTCAATTCTTCAAACTCTACCCTCAATTTATGAAGATTTACGGATTTCATCCAATAAGTTGTTGTAAATATCTATGTTATATCAGTTTACATGTAAATGAATAAGTCTAACTCCATAGGAGGATGTAGTCATGAAACATCTACAAAAAATATGTCCTCATACTTTTCCACCACTTTAAGAAACTGAGGGCTCATCACATCCACCACATCAAAGGTCATGTAAGAAAACTAATGTGTGATCGGCTACACCATCCTATGGGTGAGTCGATCCTATACTTCATGTGTCACTATTTCACCAAAAAAGGAAAATTGTGTCCCATATCCTTGTACAGAACTCACTATGTGCCTAAAATAGTCGATATGAGCATGAATAGTGGATAACCAGTCCATACCCAGAATTAAATCATAAGGCCTCTATGCTTTCACCAATAAATCCCAACCAAAACACTTTCCCATAATATGAAGGGTGCACTATTAGCACCCTTTTCTGATTTTTGAATCTCCTCATGTAGGAGTCTCCAATAATTGGGATAATGCCAACGGTTCCATGGGGATCTTTATGTCTCAATCAAGGTTTATGGAAAGAAAATAGTAACTGGCACCTATGTCTATCAAAACAACATCTTGGGTGGAAACGATAATGATCGTACCTCTAATATTCCTATGACTTTTAGGATCATAAGCCTCCATCAGTTAGAGATAGCCTCATAATTGTCCACCAGCTCCCTGGACACGCGGTGTACTGCCTTGTGGTGGTGGTGTTAGCTCCTCATACCACTATACCCCCTACCACTAATCCCGCTCCTCTACCATGTATATTTCCTAGATGTCAACCACGTTCCTTCCTCCTCCACTATCCTGGTGGTCCCTCGACCATATATAGATTGGTCATATATATTGTCAGATGATATCATTCCATGTATACATGATAACTGCATGAGTAGCACAGTTTTTCCTTCAGTTGACTCACTCTTCCTTAGGAGGATCACACCGTTGTCCTCATGTCATGGGTTTATCCATTAGATTAGTAGACCCATTTGGATCCTTGAATCATTTTTCAGCTACCCACTATTGAGTAATCCTCTATCTAACACCTGGTGGTATCTCCCATTGAAGGTTCCTACTCCGTAGGAAAACACTCTACTATTGGACCTCTCCCCAATAACACTACATGCATATGGATGAAAAGAGATATCATTGACCTCATTACATCCAATAATAGTCCCTACTCGAAGGTTTGGGCCCTGAATAATGGGTCCCTCATATTGTTTATAGAGTAGCGAGAATGTTCCATCAATCTTACCAGGCACTCTTCTACAGAATAGTTTTTCTACTGCAGGTGCAACAGCTTCTTTATATGCATAGAGCAGAACATCACTGGAATGAACTACTCCTTAAAGATTCACTCGATGACATTCCAGGATAGATTCACAACATCTTGCATCTGGGTCATCATGACACTCAATCTCTTCATAGAGCCCTATAGAAGACTCACAACTAGGAATTTCATCGGGTCAGGTGGCTTGCTCAATAAGCAGAAGACTCACGTAACTGACTCCAGCAAATCCATAGTTTTCTAGGGTCTGTCTCACCTAAAAACATGGGAGTTCATTGCATCTGGTACAAATGCATTTCTCTTTGTCTGTGTGTTTCCTCTAATATTTAATTCAATTGGAACATCTACTCTATTGGTGGTGGTATCACTGGTACACCACCAAGAGGTGTTATCTCTAGCAACAATACCCACATTAATTCATCATCGCTTAGTGGCCCATCCTCAAATCCCTGCAATAGAATCCTAGATGGATACCTGTGTTGAAGAATCCTAAAAAAATTAATATAAATAACAATAAATAGAGTATACATATTGATCTGACTCATAATCAAGATGGAAATGTCAATACATTGAATTCTTATATGATGCATGAACCATTAATTTCCCACGCTAATAGAATTTTCATGTGTTGAGTCGGAAAGTAGAATTCATGGTCCTGGTGTATGGATACGTCCACCGCTGCACAAACACTAGGTTCCCTATTATGAAATCCAAAATAGAAACACTTAATATTATTTCCAAAAAGTAAAAGAAAAATTTTCTGATATTTGAAACAACTGTGTCAACCCATCACCTAGGGCTTGTTTCATGACTAACCCAATCCCGCCTCCCATAGGACAGGGGCTGGTAACTATTACTGAGTAAGAAAAACCCATAAGTGGGAGTAATTATCCCTAACACCAATACACACAAACAAAAATCCATGAATGGATGACATTGAAAACACTATGTAATCCTGGATGCAAACCACTTTGAAAACCCACTGAGAGTAAGGGAAAAATTGAAAGAGAAAACGGGCCATGATAAATGCCCAACTGATATGGAATAGTACAACCTTCTAGATATCATCTACAGAAACACATACATAAAGGGTTGGTATCGTATGTTTTTATAATTATACTAAAGCATACCACATTCGTCAGGTAACCCGAAATCAACCCTGTATCTAGCTCACCATGTACTCCATCAAAGCTTCCTATCGTATGCACAAAAGACGACATGTGAGGGTGAAGCCTATGCATGGTAGAGTAAAAATAATACTCATTATAGACCCCAAACCACAATGGAATTATAAAATGTAAACCATAATTAATCACAATAACAATACCTCAACAAAAGTCACTATGAAATACACCATTTAGACTACCAAAGTGGTATGAGAAGTTTATCCTTTAAGAATAATAATTAATAGAGCCACTAGAGATAGCTCCCAACAAGTATAGGTATATGGTATGTAAACAAGATTATATTATGAATCCATAGTACCCTTGAGTATTAACACACAAAGCATTGGTAACACATGGTGTTTAGGTAACACACGATGTGTAAATAATAAATGAAATGTAGGTCACATATAGAGTGTAGATAACTCAAGAAGTGTTTTTAACACAGTGATTATAGGTAACACACGGGGTGTCATGAAAGATTACAGAACCCTCACCATGGTGCTATAGGGGAGTACCGATTTATTATTGGTAAAGACATAATGTCTAGATAAGACACATAGTCTAAGTAAGGCATGCAGTCTATGAAATCATAGTGCTTCAAGGTTGTAGCCAGCAATAGGATTCCGTCATTAGCATGATCCTTCTGGGAGCACCAAATCTTCGAGCTAGTAGGTCATAAGACAACATCCAGGGAAACTCACGTAAAATATCTCAAAATGGATACTTAATTACGAGGGTCCCAAATATGAAAATAGATTATCAAAATAGAAACATTATTAGAGATTTATTACGATTTAAGTAATAAGGGACAAGTTGGGGTTGGGTCTAGACTTCCCGACCCTCTGAGCCCGACCCCTACCAACCAAACCCGCTGGGCCAAACCTAGCCCAACCCAGCTAGGCCTTGACCGCTACTAGTCCAGTCTACTAGCTCTCACTAAACCCACTGATGTGGTTCAGTATGTTCTATTAGGACACGGAGGGTGTCACATCCCTACCCAGTCAATACTACTGACCACCTCATTGAACACGGTCAGTAGCTGCGTGAACTTCTCGATGGCAGTTGCAACATTGTCCCATTAAGGTCCCATTGGACCACAAACCTTCATTGCATGGAATATACTCCTTCCATGTACTATTGAACCTCGCCACCATCCACAGAGCGGGTTTAACTATCTAGAACTTGCGACCATAGAGTCATGAGATCCTCTACCACGGGCTATCGAGACGACACCCATCTACTACCGTGTGGCCACATTATCACATGCCACCACTAATCCTCTCTCTACAGGTCATCAGTTTCACACTAAATCTTAGTTTTTGTAAATTAGAGCACACCTATGGCCCTCAGTTCTTATTTTGCTTCACCATGATCTCCAAATAATAGTATTTTTACTCTAGGGGTCTAGTCTCAACCAGAACCTCCTCCGAAATACCAAAATGACCATGAGGGTTTGTCAGTGAAGATTGCATGAACATGGGAGATAGATGAGCACAATAATACCTTATAATAGACCTTATCCTTGTTCATGTAATCCTTGATCTGTTCTTATCTGTGGAAAATATTGAAGTGGAGAAAATATTTTATAATCCATCCCCTTTAATGATACATTCTTTACCATTCTATAAGAATGATGGAACAATGGATCAATATTTTAATGGGTTGGTCACCGTTTATCATTTTAAAAAAGAACGAGAAATAATTCATGATGAAAAATAAACCCCCAACCTAATGTATTGGATCGATCACTGAAGAAGCGGCAGTCCTACGTCAGTCGTTCGTTAATGCGCTGATTCATGTTCCAAATTCGACGTTCGATCTTCCACCATTCATCTTTCGTAAATGAGAGGATTATTCAACGTGTTTTATTTTGATTCATAGAGCCTTGCAGTATCGTGAATCTAATATCATATTCATTCTATGTTATTAACTGAAGAAATTCCATTCAGCATCACAATTTTTCACAGTTGAAACATTTCTATGCTTATTCATTTATGAAAGGAAATATCTAATTAGTTGTGGGATCATATAGTCGTTGTCTCCCAGTTAAAAATTAAAACAAAAATATTCTATATTTCTTTTATTTTACATTAAAACATCCTCAAAATATTTTTCTACATTCGACCCATTCCTGTCATAGTTAGGTATTTCTAAAAAATAACCCTCTACTCTAAACATAATCATACCATTAGATTTCAAATTTTATCACTCATTTAAAATTTTCCAAAACCAAGCATGCGTGCAATTTTCAATAAAAATAAACATAGTTCGATCATTTATTCTAGGTACCCCAACCCTTAGAATCATGTTCCCACTAAGAACCTGGTCTCAAAATATTCCTATATGATTCTCAAAAATATTACATAGTAAATCAGGGACATTACAGGGAGAACCCTGGTTATCATTTTTAGGTAATAAGGCCAATAAGTCAAAAAACATATTTTTTATTTGGATGCCTTAATTTTTTAACAGTTGCTTGAAATTCAGCAGTGTTTAAGGGGGTTTTATCTTTTTTTAATGGAGACTCAATTTATTCTATGGTATTGTAGTCATATGGACCATATAGTGTTTTAAAATTACCTTTTTCATTTAGTAGTGTTATTTATAATCAAATATATACATAATTTCATACACTTACATATATGAAATTAATTATACAAATAAATATCTAAATATAATTACATAATTTATTTAATATACAAACTACTTGTAAATTAATTTTTATTATTAATAGTATTTAAAATGAAATATTATCTATTTTTTTACTTATATTAATGAATTAATATATATATATATATATATATATATAACTACGCAATAAATGTTTGTATATAAATATGTTTGTGTATATAAAAAATATTGTGTATATTATAATATATGTTTATAGATACATATATTTAAATATTTTCATGTGCGTGTAAGAAGTATAAATGTGTACATTGGTGTGAAAATTTGTGTGTGCATGTGTGTTTGTGTGTCAATATTAGGTAAATGAATCATAGATGAATGTATTTTTATAAAGATATCATGATAATTAACAATTTTATATTATCATATTATAATAACTAATTATAAATACATTTTAATAAAAATTCTAAATGTAAAATAATATTTAAATATATATGATTCTTTTTCTGTAAATATAAAATATATAGAAATATTTCAATATTAATTAAAAATTAATAATATTTTTATAATTAAAAGAATATATATTAAAATAAAAATGAACTATATATATATTAATCTATTATAAACATCTTGATGTTGTAGTTGTAAAGGTGTTAGTCTCTGAATGTATAGGTTATGTGTTTGATTCTAAGTATGAACATGGTAAAGGGTGTTTAAAGAGATAATAAATAGGTTATAAAGAATAGTTAACAAAGCAAGTCTTTAGAAAGGCTGTGGAATGGGAAAACCGGGGGGGCATAACACTGATAAAGGAAGGGTCAAATCACTAATAAAAATGTTTCTAGGTTTAATGGATTTTATTTATTTTTTAATTATTGTTTCCATGCTACAAAAAGGAACTACTAAAGGCTTCCATTATTAAAACTAAAAAATGAACTGATAATAGAATCCTTTAACACTGATAAGAAAAATTCTGATAGTGGTAAAATTTATTATTGTTTTTTTATCCTAGAGAAATATCATTGGGTTTTTTAGGTTCCTATTCTATAATTACTATTTAACACTGAAAATGAAAATTTCTAATGCATTTAAAATAATGACTGATAGTAGTGATTGTTGAATATGTGGATTTAATACATGGGCGGCATGATGTTAATACCACATTCTTTGATGAAGATCAAGATGAGGATATCTATATACAATAACCAAATGGATATGTAGTATCGAGAAAAGGAATTCCTCGTGTTAATACTCTATGAAATTTTACATTATTTAAATTAGGCACCCACAGTGGAAAATATGTTTGATGCATTCTCATGAAAAAATGAATCAAAATGATCTAGTTTTGATCAATGCTGATATTATACATCCATTGGTGGAAGATATATTATATTTCCTATTGATGTATTTGACATTATCAATAAATGATCATTTATGTAGAGGGATGATGATATAAAATAGAATATTTATAAGGATTTTGAGATGAATTATCTTGGAAAATTTGATAATATTTTGCGAATGATGATTAAATGTGACAAAATAGATGGAACCTTGATTTTATCACCTTATAACTACATTATAATGGTTTTGAGATACTTTAGTATCATATAAAAATATAATAATTCTATTCCCCAGTCAATTCATTTCAAATTATCAGTGACGCAAGTAACAATGATGAAAATTGTGGTTGAGTACATGGAAATGGTTCTATAAAAATTCATTATAAGAAGCTTGATATATGTCATTGTATTTACTTGTCATTACATTCATCAGGTTGTGGGTGTGAGGATCAGGTATATGGATATCCCTAGAAGACATCATTGGAATGTCATGAATTTGATACTGATATGGAGGAAGGGAAACCGAGGATGTATTTATATTATTTGGGAAATGATATTCATTGTTGTGGTATATGGATTATGACATTACAATTGATGTAAATAATAAGAGGAGTACTAGAGGTTAGGTGTTTACCTATGGAGGAAATGCAGTAAGCTCCTTACCTATGTTATAAAAGGTGGTGGCTTTGTCGACCACAATGGAATCATACATTATAGTAACAAATGTTGAAAATTTGATTGTTTTTTTAAAAAATTACATAGATATATTGGGAAGAAATAATGAGGAGAATGTATTTTAATTTGATAGTCATAGTTCTATACATCACTCAATGTACCTAGTGTTTCATGTCTACCCAATGAAATTTCAGTTGAAGTTCCAATTTATCATAGGTTTAATACAATAAGGGTTTATAGTATTATATAATATTCAAGGGATATGAATCAAGTTCGAATGTTGATTAAGATGATGGTGATAGATAATTTTATGTGGTATTTTTCCTCATATCGTCTTTATATGTGAATATAGGATGAATGGAAGAACACTGTAGAATAATATGACAGAATTGGAGGGAAAAAAATTAATATTTCATGAATCATAAGCATTAAATTGAATCGTTTAATAGAAATCACACACTAGTTATTGGAGAAGGGGACGATATCAGATTATGTAATTTTTCAATGATAGTAGAATCGAAGTAAGTCGTAATATATGATAAGGATCTATGTGAAATAATTTTGGAATGGTGTAGCCTTATACATGGAGAAGTAAGTCCAACTATTGGCATCCCGTACTGCACACTAGGTGTCAACTATAACTAGGTTCTATATAAATGATAACGAAATGTAGCAGAGATTAACGTTGACACTATCATGTCAATACAAAAATAAAAACATAGTCAGTATGTAACTAAAATTCATTAGAAATTGGTGAATGTGGTATTGTAGTTCCACAATCCTCCAACCATCGGTTATTGTATAACAATTGACCTACTATATTGTAGGTGGTATCATTGGACTGTATACTTCACAATTTCAATTTTGGATAGAGTTTAATTCTTAGATTGTACTTTGTAATTTCTTCTCCCAATTATCATGGTGTTATTATGCCTCTCTGTGGATTTACATATTATTCTTGACCATGTAATTCATTATGTCATGATTTGTTGTTCTTATTTGTTTTCTATTTTTATCTTTTTTACACTTACTTTTAGATCATTCAATATTTATTTTCCAGCATTTCCTTAAGAACATTATCATTGTATTCAAGATGGATGGAACATGGGTCACTTGAAAAAAAATAAACTTATTTTATGTAGGATTTATGAAAATAGATTTTTTTTCATTGATGCATATATATCATTAGTCAAAAAATTGCTAGATTTAAAAATTGATTTTAGGGATCTTCATCTACTAGCCTTAGTATTTTCACTCCATTACTTCCAAAAACCATTTACTCCATATCATTTCATAGGAATGAAATTTTTTGTGGCATAAATAGTTGGGTCGATGTGTTTTCCCCAATATTTTAGCTCATAGTTGGGAAAGTGCTATATGAAATAATTTATAAATGATTCTTTAAATCAATATATTTCCATTTCAATTAATTGTGTTAAAAACACTCTCTAGATATTTAGGTGACATGTATACGATGGTATACAGAAAAAAGAAAATGAAATATAGATCAAAAACCAAAAATGTAGACAATGAATGTGAACAGATTAGTGACATTCTCACATGATATCATGCAAAGACCATATGAAAAGTTGATACACTAGTGCTCTTTTTTTAACTAGATAAGATGGTTCAATTTTCAATAAATACAAATCATACAATGATATCTAGGAATATATGAGCACCTTATCATGTGGATGTTTGGAAAAACAAGTAATAATGTAAGAGGATCCATAAAAAATCATGGGCTTCATGTTATATTTATTTTTCTATCTAGGAATAGGTAACACCACTAGGGTTGTCCTCCTTTATCATTATTAAGGATGTCTTCACAGTACCTGCCACATCATGTCATTAGTCTTTTTTTGATTTTCTATTTTTTCATCATCTAGATTAATTATTTCTCAAATGAACACAAATTTAAATATATTAGAACCCATTTTGTAACTAGAAATGTATCCATAATTTTTCATGCAAATATATAAATACAAACCTATCCCTAATAACAAATGTAAATTTGGGGAAAATAAATAGTCAAAAAGATCTATATGATTTTAATCAAGGAAACAACATAAAATTTACAAACCATAAATTAAAAATATAATTCCAATTGAAAACATAACCTAATATTTCATTCTGAGGTTAATAATCCATTTATATTACATTAATCAATTGATCAAAAAGAACACATCAATTTTCCCTTTTATTAATATTAATAAATTAATAACTAATGAAATAAGTGGGTAAAAATATAAATTTTCCCAGGTAACAATACATGAACATAATACATGTATAATATTTTAATCACCAGTAACAACATAATCAAAAATTATATTTAGTTTCATTTTGTTCAAATATTTATAAAAAATAACATTACTACAGATTTGTGTTTTATCACCGCTAGTTAAAAGCGATAAAAAGGTTAATTTATATCAACACTAATGAGAGGAACTAATAAATTTCTTATTTATGTATAGTTAAGAAACATTGAATAAAGCCTATTTTTTTGTAATTTTTTAGCATTGAGAAAAGTAAAATTTTTATCAGTTCCATTTTAGTGCTGATAAATGATGGATCTTATCAGAGTTGTTAAAAGGCATTCCGAATAATTTAATTTATTTATACATATTAATATATTTTTTAATTTAACATATATAACAATAAGTATATATTTTTTATAATTTTGGGTATATATATATATATATCTAACTTTATACGCATTTACAACTATATGTAAATTAATTACACACATAGAGTAATTAAGCTTGTAAAAATAATTATTTTTTAAATTAAATGAAGAGGAAAGATCCACTACTCATTTCTTAAATGGTTTGGGGCAGGTCATACAATTATGACCCATCTCATCATGCATGGGGTCTACGCCATACAATTATATCTTTCATGAATCTATTAATATATATTTATATATATACATATTTGTGTGTGTGGGTATATTTATTCAAGTATTTGGAAAAAATGAAACTTCCAATTTTTAAATGAATTTGAATTATATAATGAACTTGTTAGAATTATAGCAATTTCTTTAATTTGTAATGTATTTTTTAAATATTTTTAAATGTTTATAAATTTAATTTAAATATTATTTTCATATATTAAAAATTCTAAAATTTGAAAATATAATATATTTCTTATATATAATCACCAAAATATATGCATATATAACTATCGATAATTATATATATATATATATTAAATATATTTAAATTCAATTATAAAATTGTTATATTTAATTTTATATTTTTGGAATTATTAATATGTTGTGAAAAGAATATATATATATATATATAATTTAATTATTTATATTTTTATATATGTGATATATTTAAAAACATTTATTTATTTATATAATCTATAATGTCTTGACTTATAATTAATACATTTAATGGAATATTTATGAACAACACCTTTCTAAAATATTAATACTTTTTTTTTAATATTAGAACATTTTTGAATAAATTTAATATAATAATTTATGTTGATAAATTTTGAATATTTTTATATTTTATCATTTTCAATTATTTATTTCTATTATTTATTTATTTTTACTATATTATACCTTTTGTTAAATTTTGAAATTATTAATTTATATATATTTATATATAAATATTTATTAGGATTAAATATTTTTAATATGTTTGTAAATTATATTATTAAAATTTATTCAAAATTATTTATTATGTTTTTATTCTTTTATATTGTTTTAATGTTATATAAAATATTTATTTAAAATAATATTAATATTTTTATAATTTAAATATTTAATATATTCCATTTTAAGAATATTTTTATTTATATAATTAATATTTATGCGACGCTTCATCCCAAGCTACATTATAGAGCCCTGACTGAGGACACCACATGACCTCTGATAATCCTATTCATACGCATGAGGCTGCTGAGTAGCTGCAAGGTCCTAATCTATACAATGTGATGACTATTCAATACAATCCGTGTCATAAAACAAATAAAAATTACTAATATCTTACAAAAAGAAAAACGTCATAGTAGACAAATATAGATATACACAATGTTCTAAAAAATGCTATAAAGTTGTCACACAACCACATAATCATAGATCCTATACTAGGCCAATCCCAAAAAATTATCAAAAAACAAATCACTTGCATAGTAACCACACATCCATCCTCATGGATCTCTCACCATGTCTCCCAATACCCACGTTGTGTACCACCCAAATCTAGAGCACATCCATTGTTGAACCAGAAAACATTCATAAAGTATAACCATGAACGGATGTGTCTGTGCGAGGTGTGAGAAATATATACAATTAGGGTCACACCATGTTCCGATAATATAATCCATCATATTCATGAATGCATCATCTAAAAAGTAAAATATGTAAAACATGCATGACATAGATTATGTTCTAACAAAGACACCTTGACTTCTTATGTGTCAGGAAATCGGTTCAAACTAGGACACTAAGAAACCCAATCATACATGATTCATAACTAATCAAGATTTCACAATGATATTTTTTCTCATTTAATAATATTGATTCCAAATCCATATATATTGAATGATGGTTTTTTTGTTCCCGAGCTCATCCTTTTACATAATTAGAATTGGGTACAGTCGTACATCCACATCACGAACCACTGCTTGATATCTAAATGAAGGGTTCATTAGTCTCATCAAAAATCTCTGATGACCTAGCTCCTCAAGGTCAGTCAGTTTCATTATCAAATCCTCTCAATAAGGATTCTTCATCCACATTGAAAATCCTAACATGCTCAATTGAGGAAATGTAAATCGACCCATCCCCATAGATTATATGGAGTTTAAAGGCATACCAACCCATCCCACCTGAATATACATAGATCGCAAGAACACCGACCCATGCACTAATACTCTAAAGAGTCAACAAGATCATTAAACCATCATTATAGTCTCTGTGGAGGTCATGTTAAGAACACTGGTCCTCAATATATCACATAACTCATTTCCTAACCCTATAAGACTAGTCCCTCAAGACATTACCCTTGATGAAAACCTCACACCTCTAACATTAAATAAAGAATGGATCCTATAGACCCACTATGGTCTCCTCTCATCAAAAACAGTTTGTTCCCCTAACCCCTTAAGGATACCAAAAAACATTATTCTCATCCTTAACAAGACCTCAAGGTCTATTCCTCCTAGACAGTTTCAATAATCACTCCTAGGCCCGCTACCCATGGACCATCACAAACTATATTCCCTATACCCCTTGGAATCGTGATAACATGTACAATCAAAGACTACAACCCAGAACTAGATCTTATATCACATCATTCATGGGTGATCCCTAATATCATCACTCATAGGAAACCCCTATCTACCCCACCTTGTTGAGTCCCAACTAACTCTTCTGAATCACAGTGCTAATCTTGATGTAGAGAACCTTGAGGAGGGTGTCACTCAACAGGAATGAGATGACTGGTTGTCTCACCCATCATCCATATAATGAATCCTCCCCTATCAATATAATTATCCAAAAAAAACCTATCATAGGATAGTTATGTCTCATACAATACCTTGAGACCATCCTAAATCCTAATGAGATCATAATGCAATCCATGTCCAATGGTGACAGAGTCACTGTGTGATCATAACTCAATTACGTGAAAATAATGTATTTTTATATATAATTAGATGTCGACTTCTATTTTTTATCTTCTTCCCATGTAAACCCTATTCCCTATTTATCTCCCCATTCGCATGAAACATGCATGCATGTCAATAGTCATGCATACAAACATATAAACCATAATAATAATGGGGTGTCCTCAGTTACATTTATATATTTTTTTAATATATTTCATTCATTTATTTTCTGAAATTTAATAAAATTGAAATATTTATTTAATTATATCATTTCATTCAAAATATTATTTTCAAATTATTGATTTTTTTAATGATTTCCCATATCGTATAAAATTAAATTATTTGTAGGGAATTGATTCAAATGCCTAAAACATATATATTAAAATTAATATTTGAAATTATTATCTATCATCATTGTAATATATCTAGTCAATTTATTTCACAAATACTATAGATACCATTACATTAAGTTTTTTTTCATTAATAATATTTATTTACATAAGAAACAAAAATAATTTTATATAATATAACTAATATAATTAATATTTCAAAAATTATAATATTTTTTAAATATTTTTTTACATTATTATGCTCATTTTATTAACTCAATATAATTAAATATCAAAATAAATATTGAACTATTTAAAATTTTATTTCAAATTTTAAAAAATAAAAAAATTTAGTAATTCTAAAATGAATGAATTATATTTGTTTTAATTGATTAATAATGGATTATTAAATTTTAATTGAATTTAGAATTAATTTATAAATCTAGTATGTAATTAAATCATATAAAAATAATCCTAAATATATTTATTAATGTATTATCTAAACATTGTAAATTAATTGTTATATTTTTCCATTAAAATATTATTTATTGTCATGAAAAATAATTTTATAAAAATTATTTAATTAAATAATTATATTAAATTACTATTGAAATTTACTAAATAAAATTATGAACATTAACTAATCAAAAAAATGATCTTATATTTATAATATTATTTGTTAATATTCATGTATTCCATAGTAAAAAAAATTCATTCTAGAATACCTACTCCTTCATCATCAAATTATTAATGAAAAAAACATGAGTGGGATAACACCACCATGTCAACAAAATCAATCTATGTAAGAAAAAAAGTTATAAAATAAAAGGTTTAATTGGATTAATGAAAATAACATATTGAACATAACAAAACAATTTTAATTTGTACCACTGTGATCACAACTCAAATAAATTTTCTTGCTGATATAGATACATGGATTAATGTTTTCCCTAAATTTAAGGAAATCATTTGGTAATATATTAGGGTAACATTATGATATAAATTATCCATTTTAAGGGAAAATAATATAATGAAACATTAATTGTATTTTCATTATCTATTGTAGAGTATATTTATTTTAGATATTTTTTATAATAAATAATTATTAATGATAACTGGAATGGTTTAGAGAGCCTTTTAGCCACTTCTAGGGTTGTTATATCTCTGACATGTAGAGGGGAATGTAATGCTCTACCCGCCCGCTATGTATGCCCACATGATAAAATAAAATAATGTGGAAATATTTTATTGGTCACCATGTGGGTGTATCTTTTTAGGTTAATAGTAATCCATAATATTTTATTTTAAAATATTTTTATTTCAATGTTTTTTAGTAATTATTTATTTATTTAAATAAATGAGTTCTGAAAATAAACAGTATGCATCGAAAACAAAGTACCCCTACCATAAATTACAGATGATGTATTTTTAACTTTAAAATAATGGTATTTATTTTCAATATATAGTAACTATTTTATGTTATATGAATCAATACCATAATTATATTCTTTTTTTATATACAGATTGATGATATCAAATCTAAATCCACTTCTATCCAAAATCATGTTCTATAAAAAGAGGATTATGTAAAAAAACAAGGAAAATAGTAGATGAAAATAAAAGAAGTATGATAATAATGTGTAAGTATTTGATAGTTGTAATTTATTATGATATATAATAATATTAGATAAAAATTTATACATATTTTAAAATAGTTTTTATATTGTTTTGATATAATGAAAATTGTTTTTTTAATATAAAAATTTATACTTACACTAGATTTGAAGTGGTCATAATAATATAGTATAGTTAATGGTGTTGATATCGAAGTGTCACCTACATAAATTCTTAAAAATGAAAAGTCACATAGTGTTATAAATAAGAATAAAATGAATGCATACACAAAGAAATTCTCTAAAATAAATTATTATCAAGTATGGGTTGATGGTCCAGTATATAAAAATGTGTTAAACTAAACTAAAAATAGAGAAATAATCACGACATGAAGATTAATATTCAACATTATTTGAGGCTATCTATTCACATCAATGGATTTCTATAACCAAGGTAATCCAAATTTTTTTATAATTTATTTTCTAAATTTGGATCCAATAACTACCAATAATATTCTTATACAAAACATACACATTGTGTAATTGATTGTTATATATATCTATTTTCACTCACCTACTGACTTAATGTGAGGGGTAAACTATAAAATTTCAAGGGTTATATAATGCATAACAAAAAAAATGATCACAAGAGGTTGGGTAATTATATATCTTTTGCGTAGATCATCAAGTAACATATACACCTTGATAATCTAGAAGTAACCATGGTCCAAAATTATATTAGAAAAGAAATTTTTAGTGTATTATTTCATTTATTAGAAGTAGTTACATAAATTAAAACCCTAGAATGTGGTCCTCCATGAAATAAAAATAAAACCTCTGTAAAAACTGAAATTAATAATAATTTAAATGGTTGTGCCTTATGCAAAAGTGCCACTACAATAATTTCATATTATCCTGATGGGTATGATAAATATTGAAAAAGTAGAATAAACATCCCACCACTATTTTATATCCACATGATGATCTAAATCATCCAACATTCAGAATGGATATACCTTTTCTCCCTGATACAATATAAAAAGGAGAATGATAAAATTGGGAATTTCGTCAGAATGTTTTTCCCAATCATGAGAAAAACCACATAAACCATATCCATTGAATGAAAATAATATATATATCCTATGAAAGACACAATTTCACTTCTAATACATTTACACATGCATTTATAACACATGAGTAAATTTCATAGTGAATGCATTCACTTCATAAATCAAATATCCACAGCATATCTACATCTATTACAATACCTTAATAAATGATTCTTTGAATGAGTGAAAATATTCACATATAAACACATTGAATATTAATTTTTTTATTTGAACATATGTGGTTGCAATAATGAAGTCTTATTTTATCCACTTATCCTGATATCCAACATAATTGAAATATCCATGCATCAAAAATAGGCTATATCTTTTGAGAATATCTTCATCAATCTACCACATTCAATAAATCATAATATACATTGTCTAATTTCACATTATATTGTACCATAAATAATAACTCATGAATCCATATCCAAAACACCTTTTGTGTATCATCCAAAATATTTTTTGGAAATATATCATTAACATCACCTTATATCACATCATATTAAATACCTTGTGAACACCCATACAAAAAGATTTTGGATTAACTCTAAAATAAGTTTAGAGTAGTTATATGAGTTTGAATCAATGAGAGATTATAGTTTTTATTATATATTCTAATACTTTAATCTAAATATGTCAACAATATCATCTATTTGGAAAAATATCAATGTTACTCAAACTATAATTGTTATGTGAATTGTATCCATCAGACATATGTATCATAATACTTGCATCCACCAGTCTGTATCATATGAAAATTATAATCCTCATATTTTCTATTTTTTGAAGAAATAAATTGACCATGTGATATGAGTCATGTCATATCCATATAGAAAAATCATTTATTCTCTATTATTAGAGTACATACTGATCTGAACGTTGAATATAATAAATTTCATTTATCCTTATAGATCATAACATCCCATTTACATTATCTAGGTAGATATAAAATATCTATGTGTGACCTCACACTACCATATACTATCACAATCAAGGGCCCTAATGTCATATTGTTTATATGTGAACAATATTCATATATTTGTTCATCTCCAACTAATTTCGTGATAAAAACGTACAAAAACACACCTTACCATCTAATTAAATTTGTATGTTCTCTTAAGTAGGGTATCAATGTATAAATATTTTCATGATTGGTATATTTCCAACATAAAGTAGTGGTGACAAAAAAATTATCCATTAATCCCTTGTATACCATATGAATCTATATGAAACTCTATGTGGTATACATAGTGGTTCATCCAATGCATAGATGGAATCATATTATTTATCTTGTTCCTCATGATCTTATATTGTATCTATATACATGAATACTACTAATGTTAACCATAACATTTCATTATAACCTATAATACTCCATAAAGAACGTTGATTAAGGATAAACTCAATTTAATAATTTAGGAGGTCAATTATCATTAATCATCAGGGAATTTATATATATATAAAAATTAATGTAGCTAATGTGAAATAATGAGATATGGAGGATTCTTAAAATAGGATACATTTTATTATTCTTATACTCATTCATAATATTTAAAAAACCTAACACATGATCTATTTTAACATATAATATAATAAAAAATGATAGATAGACCTTATTATTACTATAATTTTAATGTTTTTTTAACTATTGACATTTTATATAATTCACAACACATCTCTATGTGACCAAATGATACAACCTGACAAATAAAATATTTAGTGATAAACATCTATAAAGTGAGAAGGTTGAAATAATGGGGTGATATGGGAATAATATTTAAAATAGTTAAACCTCTTGACAATATTCAAAGTCACAACTTCACAAAATCAAATGTTACGATGCCAATTTCTATTTTCTACTTAGTACTTCTTCTAATTACATCATCATTATCTTTGAAACAATGTTACATCAATATTATTACTCCAAATAATAAATAATCTTATATTATTGTTTTCTAATACATCCTCTCTCACATTGGGTATTAAATACTTTAACATTATATTTTCCTAAACCATTAATTTTTATCTTTTAATTTCATTAACTCACAACATACATCGACAAGCCAATTATAAAATATATTCTCCATAGAATATCTTTAAAGTATATACAAAAAAATTTACCTTATGATGTAATAAATATTTACTTATATTAGTAATACATGACAAATAAATGATTATTCTCATATCATATATGATATTATTTGTGTTCTAAGCTTTTTAATTTGAAAATAATAATTTATTAAAATAAATCACCAAATGGTGGTCGGAGCACATTCCCATATATTTTAACAAATAAATGGATACAAATTTAATCCTAAATAGAACACTTTTATCCCTATCATAATCAATCAAAATGTTATAAACATAAATTAATCATAAACCACGCATATACATTTAATTATCACATATTTGAGCATAAAATCACATTTTTATAAAAAAAATTCTCTTAACAAATTAACTTTATCATATTAAGATACAAATATTTCACATATATCATTTAATATTATTAAAATACATTATATTTAAAACATTAATTCAATAACTACATAAATCATTTGATAAATATAAACTAAATTCTAAGTTAATTATTCTTTCATATTTTTATGATTTTATATTTACAACACATTTTAAATTATTCCTTTGGTATCAAATAAATATTGAAATCAATTAATTAATTTCTATGAAATATATATTGGACATGAAAAATCCATTCACATTCATATAATTATTTCGTTATATCATGGATAAACTAATAATTTTGAATTATAACTCATCCTTTATGAAAATACATGGATTCAATGACATTGAATAGCTTCTTGAAGAACCAATGGTGAAATTTTCAACAAAATGTTATCCTTTCAGAGAGAAAAGTTTCCAACTTTTACTATCTGTACTATACTTTGTTACCCATACATCATATATTTTGATCATATATATGCCAAACCGTATAATATCAGTAAATATTATTTGGAATAAATTGTTTTTTAAAAAAATATCAATAAATAAAAATATGATAAATTCCTTAATCAAAATAGGAAATGATAGAAAAAATTAATATCTATAAATAATTTATTATATTCAATCATATTGAATGTTGATTGACGTACCCTATCATATTGAGGAGAGACTAATATTTATATGGTCATCTATCATATGACTACCTTGAGACCTTAAATGAATCACTATAAGATTCCAAATCAATCATCAATAACTTGTTCAAAAAATTCAACACATGATTACTATGGAATAAACTATTATGAAACATGAAATACTCTTTTAGAAAAATCCTTAAATTAAAAGTATTTCATAAAAACTATTCTGAATTTACTTGTATAGGAAGTATCTTACATTATAATTATATATTTATTAAAATAATTTTTAATATTTTGTTTTAATTTAATTTTTTTGAACTACTATAATTTCCATTAGTATAAGTATTCAAATGAATAACAATATTTTAAAAAAAATGAGAGATAAGATTACATGATATTATACTATTTGGATAAATCATGAAGAATTTATTTCCAATTAGATTTTGAGTTGTGTTTTTTCATGTATATCATGAAGAGTTGAGCATCATTATGAAATGTGTTATTTCACATTCAAAATGTTAAAAAAGATAAAAATTTATAAAATCATTGATAACCAATAAAATGAGTTCATATTTTCATTTAAAAAAATGATAATGATACTTGGGACATTTTTTATTTATAGGAAATGATTTTGTGTGGATATGATGCTTAGAATTCCCAGTATTATTCAAAGAAATATATCTTAATTTTCTTTTTAAGAAATTGTAATATCACTCATCAAGGAGTAGAAAAAAAGAAAAACACCTCACATTGACATAATAACAATGGAAAATGGTCCACCAATAAATATTGATCTATATGAATCATTTGAGAATCAATTTTATGCATGGATTTATTAGTATAATCAAATATACAATTTCACATTTGTGATTGATGGTTATAGATATAATGTATGTGACTTTAGCGAAATTAATCATTATGGGTTATGATTGATTCAATGGATCATTCTTTAATTTCCCACGTTGAAAATGTTGTGACCAATGATATTTTTCCATGGATTATTGACATCAAAATCCTAAAAACCAGGGAGTATCTTTTTCATGTTAAATTTATAAATAATTTAAATAAGATTCTACAAAATAATACCACATATTTGGATATTTACATGATGATGTTGTTGATTTTACAAACCCCCTTTATAAATTACTAGTGTGGTGTATGGAGTACATGAAGTAGATACCCACTAGTAGTGATCCACATGGAATCCTTTGATCTCCAAAAAACATTGATAAATTTTTGGTTTCGAAGAAATTAGACCGACCGTATTTGTGTGTTATACTTGATCACTTAAAAATCTATTAGGATTGAAGGAGTTCTTCACATTCATGAGAATATGGAATGCAGAATAATCAAGAGATAAGTCGGTCGTGCGCAATGATTCAAAATTCTTGATTAATCCTAGAAAATAGTCATAACCATATATTTATAGAGTTAGTGTTTATGTTTAAAATATTATTTAATTGCATAATAACTAAAATAAAATATAGTAAACATTTTCAGACAACATTCTGAGAAATAATAACAATATTTTTATTTAAATTTCATGTGCAAAATGGCATAATTATAAATGTTATTTTATCAGCTTGAAAATTAATATTTATCATTAGAAAACATCTTGGTCCACTCATACACATTAACACATATCAAATTATATAATAAATATTTATTTTAGTTATTTTTAATAAATATGCATTATATTAACATTATAATGAAAATAAAGAATTATTACACGTTCACTAAATAGTATGAATAAATATGATTTATATTCGCATAATGTAACAATTTAATTATGAGTAAATATTTTCTTAATTAGTGAGATAATTTAATACTAAATATTATTATTCCTCTATTTTTAGAATAATATTTATTATTTTAATAAATTTCCAATAAAAAGTAGTCATGATCAATAGAAACATGTAGTGTGTGAATCTCTAAGCTTCTATCTCCTTGACATAATGAGAGATTACCTAACGTCCAAAAATAATATCTTGAAATGGGTCATGGATCCCAAGAGAAAAAATATTACTTTTTAATTTCAAAAAACACATATCGGATACCATTGTGGAATAAATTATTTTTTTTCTTGATATCATATCATATAGGATTCACATAAATGTCATAAACCTATATACATGAGATACCATTCTTTGAATATCTGAAATAAGAATTTCATTTCCCCATTGCCATTTAATTTAAGGTGATAGTTCTATTTCAATAAGAGGATCGATATATCAATTTCCTTAATATATAAGGAAAATAATTTGAATAATTATCTATTAATAACAAGTCATTCATGAAACACCAAACATACCCTATATCCCAAAAACATATAAAATCATGGGTTTGGTCAGTAAATCTAATTGAACATTTCATGAAATTCATTAATACTAATATTAATGTCTAAGGACCATTAAAATTATTCATAGATTGGAATATATAATGACATAATCTTTCAGAATTCATACTAGTTGGTCTATTTTTATTGTATCTCGTCTTGAAGATAAATAATTGAAAACATTAGTAGAAAAGTATCATCTAATAATGAATATTTTCAACTTATATCAAACATACTATATTCCCCATTATAGAATTTTATCCAAACATAGAACTAGGATAATGAATACCGTCATTAAATTTCATGGTTATAATCATAATGGGTAATTTCTATAGCCTTATCAATATGAAAAATACTCTATGAATTTATTACAATAAATTCAAATTTAACAATAGAGAGTAAAAAATAATATCTTTTGTAAATACTCACATCTTTGAATATACTTGTGATCGAAAGTAAAAAATATATGTTATAGAACAACAACTCCAATATTGTTTAAAAAAATCATATTATATTTCATGTGGTGAAACCAAGAAATATGGTTTAGATTAGTGTAGATACATGAGATAATGATAGTCGAATAATTTTTTATTGGAATGAATCAATCATTCTTCAATGTGATGCATGGATTTCAGAATATGTTGAAAAATGTGAATTCAAATTGTTAACACGTATAAATACACGATAAATCACAAATGCATGGGTTAAAACAGAGAACAGGAGTATGGATTATCTCAGTAATTGAATAAAATTACATTAAAGTGAATATTGATTTTAAAAACTGAAAATCACATCAATCTAATTAATAATTTTATTTCAATCATCAAAAGTATTTTTTGTCCTTCGTATTGCTAATAATGTTTCATGTCACCTAAAAGGGGTCAAATATTATAAAACAAGTTCAATTGGCCAAGAAAACATATAAGGAATAACATGAAAGCATTTATTTTCGAAAAAAATTAATCAAACATCAATTGGATGCCCATATTTTTTTGATATGACCGAAAGAAAAATTTCACATTTCTATTTTTATGAAAATGACATATCATTCATAATGTGGTCAAAACCAAGATGACAATGTCATGTTTATTTTAGAACATAAGTTAAAGATCATTGACAAATTTTTGATCAGTATGAATCACACATAGATCAATATGATGCACAGATTTTACAGTATGATGGAAAATATGACCTCATATTGTTAAAACTGACAAAAAAATGTAAAACAACATATGTAGTGATCATAACTGATAAATAATTACTGGATTGGCATGAAAACATCAGAATCCAATCTGATTCATTTATGATCTCTAACAATTATACATACATAAATTTGATACCCGAATTTATTGGCATGAAAAAATGTGTTGTTTCACCTTCACATTGTTATTAAAGTAAAAATTCACCTAATAAGTGTCATAACTGAGATAATTATTTTCTATTTCCAGAGAAACATAATAGAATGATCATGGAGTCATTTTTTATGTATAGAAATAAGTTGTGTTTTAATCATATGATCAAATTATTAGGTATTCTTCAATGTACCATTTAACCTTTTTTATTTAAATGCCATGTCACCCATAAAGGTGTATAAACCAAGAAAAATACCTATTATTGATACCAAAACATATGAAATGGATCCTTTGGACATTTGGGATATATAGGAATCAATATTGTGCCAATCTAAATCTCACATTTCTTGATATGATAAAATATACAATTTCACCTTTGTATTTTTATTAGAATAAAATACCACCCTTCAAAGGGAAAAACAAAAAGAAATGTATTTATTGGTTTAGAAACAAAGTACACCGATTCTTGGGCATTTTTTTCATATAGGAATAAATCATGAATCAACCTGAATATAGAATTTAAATTTTATAACCTAAATATTTTTTTTTGAAATAAACTTATTAAAAATTTAATTTATATATGATAAATTTTCTTCGGTCATTGTTTCATTGTGTCATTTTTTAAAATGATTTATTATCTATCTAAGGATCCACTTCGTGTCCCATGAGATAAAATGGGCGAAACTTTTTATACGACACCACACATCAATCCCATTACACTAAAGCTACTATAAACCTCCATTAAGGAAACTATTAGAACTCCCCACTAAAACTGAAATGGAATCCTTCATAAATCGACAACATGAAAAATTTTCACCAAAATTTGGAAATCACCATCAACCTATCACACTTGATAAAACATACAGTGGATGAATTTTATCTACACATAAGCTTTTACGAATGAGGAAGAAACCAAGATGGACTAACGATGCCCCAGGATAATGATACTTGAGATCAAATAGTGAGAGAGGTTACATCCTTGTATGTGTTGGATGATTTTAGTGTAGTAAAAATTCCTAGATCCCAGGAATAAAAAACATTATTATAGAAAAATCACATGAATTGAGAATTAAAATCACCAACTAAGAATATGATAATCTCTAACAATGGGTTTCTAAAAATCGAGGAAGTCTGATGCTAGTGGAAGGCTAATCGAGCATCAAAATATCACTATGTTATATCATCATGACCAAATGAGGTAAAAATTAATGAAGATCGAGGGATAATAATGAGAAATGATTTATGATTTATAATTAATAAATGTAAATCTAGTTGATTTTTTCATCAAATCAATCTATGGAGTATATTTTCAAACCAGTTGAGATTCACTGGGTATTAGATGTCAACTATGTTATACCTCTCCCTTGGTTTATTGAATGAGATGATGCTGAAATTTAAAAAAAAAATTAATCTTGACTAAATTTTGATGTGTTCTACTAAATGTAGTCTGACTTCATGACTAATAATAATATATTGGGGGCCTCTTTTATCTCTAATACATTGGAATTTATGTTAAAGGATGATTTCTGTAATAATTTTGAGGAAATTTACAGATGAGTGGAACTATGTCCAACTTGGTGTGCTTGTCTTGGATTTCCCCAGGTGCAGTAATGATCTGTGTACAAAATTATTTCTCAATTGTATAGCCTAGTATAATATAGGACACATATTCTAATAACAAATTCAAATATCATCGTGTCACCTAGACCTCACCATACTAGGACTAGGACATAACATTATCTCACCCAACAAACTCACCATCCCAAATCAAATTGGGAAGTAAATATATCAGTATCCAGATAATTACTCCTTTATGACAAGATATGCTTATAATTTTTATTAAAAAGGATGCGAACAACCAAATAATATGAGATAAATTGATATGATAATTTTAATAAAAAAACCCTCTAATGTTGAGGTTTAAAAAATCCTTGAAAATTATAAAATATCCACTGTGAAGTAGATAGTGAAAATAAAAATAATACCCATCATGAATTACAATTAGAGTGTAGAAAGAATTAAGTGACAAAACACACCTGATATTCCTTCTTAGACACTTAATAGATCATATCATGAAAATATTTCACCATTTGATGATCGAAACCGAACACCCAACATCATTTTAGAACCTCAAATAAGACGTTGTGTAATATAATTTTCACTAACCATTGCTGCCCTACATTAATAAACCACTTTCACCCATATATCTACATGAGAAGGATTTCTCCCACATATTAAATTTTAAAATTATCTCATTTTGTTTCTTCTATAGGTGTTTGAAGAGATCCATAATGTCTCATTATTTTTATTTAAAATTAAAATAATGTATATAACATATAAAAATTTTTAAATTATTAATATTACAAATACACGTACATAATTTCAAATTTTTAAAGATTATATTCAAATTTTATGAACCCTATGATAATCCATAGAATGATCTCCCTTGAGTTGATCAATGTTTGATATCTCATCCAATGAGCTTTTTTGGAAATAAAACGAGTTATTATCACCCAAAACATCACCATATATAAAAAATATTGCACCCCACATTTCCATATCTCATAGAAATATGATAATTTCCAAACCAATAGAAATTTATATATTAAAATCCTCAATATACTTATGTATATACTAATCTTCTAAAAAATTATTAGAAAAATGACTTGGCTCCACTGTAATAGTGATATCTAAAATATTATGTGTACCTATAGAAACTAATTGCTCCATTTTCTCATCATCCACCAGGAATTATGTAACGATATTTACCAGAAAAATTTCATGTTCTACTTTTGGGAGAGAAACCACTAAATATGTATAAGATGTAATGATGTGTACTAGATATAATGGTTTTGGAATTTTATACCATACGTTGTACAAAATTGTGTCATTGAATATCAGATATTAGAGGACAATTATGTGGTTTATGAGTTTTATCAGGAATATGTATGTGAAAAATTCTATGTCAAACATTGATTACTTTGAATCTGACAGTGATTTAACAGTATTTTTTTCCATTAACTAATTAAACACCATCACAAGTAAGTTGTAATTGAAGGGAATTACCTAGGATGCTGAGGTTTTTGATATAGATTACTATTATAATTTCTTGTTGATTTTGAAGACAATACAAATGAAATGAGTGGTAATTTGGGGAATGAAAATTTGGATTCGAAAGACTTGTGAGACCTGGTCTTGAATAAGGGTATTTAAAAAACTGAATTGGAATGATATTTTAGTTTTTATCAAAACATGTAAGGAATAAGAATATATGTGTACTATGATAATCATATACACTTATGGAAATTTGGATTAAAGATCCATGTCAAGGAAAAGGGGTCTGGTTATAACTGTTGAATTTGTGGGAAGAAATGAAATGTTTTTAAGGAGAATAGAAAACAATGGAAGGGGGATAAAACTAATATAGAAAACACAGTATCTAAAGGAATTGTTTATGTGTTAATACATAGAATGAATTTCCCTATAGATTTGTTGATTTTAATCCCATTGAAATATTTTCATTCCAATTTAGAGAAATGTCTCCTTAAAAAATAATTATGGAAATATTGGGCACGTAAATCTTGTTAATGAAGAACCCTAATAAATTTTGAGGAAGGAATTGGCATAAATTAAAACCACCGGATGAATCATACATGATTTTGATAATTTTCGGTATATTCATAGACTATTAATAAATTTTATTTTTTTGGGGAGCATGAGGATGATGGTTTTTGTACCATATTCACTAATGGTGGATGGAAGATTACGATGAGACCTATTATCATAACATTGTCAGTAAGGAATAGAATCACAAACAATATGATAGATAATTTCATATACATGATTGTATAAAAATTATATTGGGTATTTATAATTTTGTAACTACAAGTTGAGAAACGTGAGTGAGGAGTGGATAAAGGTGATCACAATAAAAGGAATTCTATCAAAGAAGAAGATATTGAAATTTTTATTGTGTGAATACTATATCTTTGTGAAGTAGAAGAAGGTTTCCTTTCTAATGGGAGGTAGAACAAAACTGTATGGGGGGACATAGTCTTTGAAAACTGTTGTTTGATGGCTTGTTAACATTCATTCCCATGGAGGGTAACAATATCAAGAACATATTATTAAAAATAGGAAAAAATGAAGAGATTTCTTTAGGAAAAATGTTTTCATTTGTGTAATATGTTTTTGATGTGGAAAACCATGGTGGAGAGAGAGTTAGAATCAATGATGAAAAACATAAGTCATGGAAATGATGGACCGTATAAATGTAACGGGTCTGTGGAATTCTATTCTAATGGTGGAATCTTGTCATAGAAGACTATTATAAGTACACCATAATAGAATAGTGTAACTGAAAGGATAAACATGAAATAAAATGAATGATCTAGGAATATGACATTGTTCTCATAGTAATCTATGTCTTTTTAGGTAGAGTAAGTGAATGTGGATATATTACTCATCAACTAGAATCCATCTACCCAAATGGGAGAATTTATACTTAAGGAACACTAGTCGTGAAGGGTTGTAAGACTCATCATATCAGAGTCTATAGGTTTTTGGAATATGTATATATATATTTTAATGTAAGGGGAAAAATTGATCAAATGACCAAATCTAATTTTATTAAAGGCAATGTTTTTGGGGAGCCTTTTATCTCTTATGTATTGATAAGAACAATATAATAATTAAAAACAAATCCTGATTTTTAATGAAGGTTTCATGTACAAGGACCATTATATAGTTGATGTGATAGTTGGAATAATGAATTATTGTTCTGAGAAAAATTATATCATGATTGTGTAACAAAGTATGTGACATAAAAACTTATATATTATACTCCTAAAGAGTAGTTATAGTGATGAAGAAAGATGAGGTGACATGTGAAGATGAATTAATAACCATTACATTATCTCTTATTGACTAATTGTGGAGAACCACATTGTTTTTAGGTGATATCCATCTGTAGGAGTCAAACAAGTGGGATATGTATATAAAAGAGGATATTTAATAATATCATGATAACAATATATAGATGTTAACAAATTTCCAAAATGAAGTAAATAATTTTAGAATAAATGTGTAAAATAACATAAGGATGAACATGATGGGAGGAGGAGGAAAAATTTATGGCTAATGTTGAAGATATATCAATATAATTAATTTTTTGAGTTCACAAAAATATTCTCATCAATAGGGAATACCACCACCATCCATGTGGTTAGTAGTATTCACTATAATAGATTGACTAATATTATTCTATAACCTTTATCAACATTAAAAAATTAATTGAAGTTGTGGTTCCTCTATTAGATCCATCTAAAAGAACTCATAAAAGTTAACAATTTTCAATGTTTTTTTGTGATGAAAATATTCACTTTTCTAACACTAATAAATGGTGTCCATTATTAGAAATATTTTGAGAAATGAAAAAATTTATATTTCATTAAAAAATTATATATCACAAAATATATTTATATGTTAATATATAAAAACATTTATACGGATATTAGTATAATATAATATTGTTAAATATGATATATCTGACACAATATAAATATTTTCACTTAATTAATAATATATTTAATTTTATATAGAATATAAAATATTTAACAAATTAATAATATTTGACAATTTATTCATTATTATTGTGTAGAAATCATTTAATTGCAGCCATGTTTAAAGTGGACTTTTTTTCAACGAATACTAATTTTATTCACAGTTCTTTCAGACATATAGATATTTCAGTGTATAAATTATTAAATATCATACATTTTATTTTTATTTATTATTAAGATAGACCTCTTTGAATACATTTACATGAAGAAATTAAATTGAAAAATAAATATTTTAACATACATACCTAAAAATTTATTTTTAACTATATTTAATATATATAAATAAATACATGTTATTTATTTTACATTAAAACATAAATTATCCATATTGATTTACCATATAATAATGCATTAATTTACATATATCTATCATGATAAATAATGTTTAAACATAATTATTTTATTGGTTAAAAATTTATTAATGTATATAATGTAATATATGTAGATAGATTCATATACCTAAATATTTGTCTGTGTGTGTGTGAAAAATAAATTTGCATTTATTTGTGAAAAGACATGAAAATATGTGTATTGGTCTATAATATGTAAATAAATCATATTTAAATGTAATTTTATAAATATATCATTATCATTAAATATTTTATATTATCATATTTAAAATATTTAATTATAAATAAATTTAAAAAACCAAATCTTAATATAAAATTATATGTAGATATGTAAAAAATTTAAATGTAAATACACATTAAAAAGACATATTTTTAAAAGATATTATTAAAAAATTATATAATTTAATATAATTATATCAAAAAATATTTAAATAAAAATGAATAATATATATATATATAAATATATCTATCATAAAATCTTAAAAAAAAATATTGATGGTGTTGTGGTAAAGGCGTTAGGCCTTGGTGGAAGATCTTAGAGGTCTAATTCCATGTGTGAGAAAAGATATAGGGAATGAAAACCATTAATAAAAGAGTTAGAATGTGATGAAACATGGGTTATTCTTGAGTAAGGCTATGGGATGGGAACACGTGGGGGGGGGGGGTGGAGGGACACACACCACAGAAGGGGGATCATATCACAGGTAAAAGGGGTATGTGTTCAATGGATATTTCTTTAATATTTTTTTAAATTTATTAGCACATAAAAAAGTAGTGATAAAATGGTATTTATTGGTTGTTTGGTTAGTACATATATATTTCATGTGATTTAAAGGGTTTTTAGCCTATCAATATTTTTACCCTGATGAATCCATGTTCTAGTGAAGTTAATAGCGCTTCGTAGTGTTGTGATTATTGTATCTGAGGATTTACATCTTGAGAAGCATGATGTAGAGACTGACTTCTATTATAGAGAAATGAAAGATGAATTCAATATATATATTGTATAGGGACATGTTTATTCATTAATTAAAGATCTAGTGTGGATACTATAGAAGTATTATATTGCATAAAATAAACACCCAGGTTATGGAATTAGAATTTTGATGCATTCATGAACAAAATAAGTTTACAAAATATGTCCATCATTCCATAACAAAATTATAATAGGGAATATTATTTTAGATACTCATATGAAACATTTGGGGAAACATAAGTGTGTTGAATAAAAAATCCTACCATCTTTTAACAATGATGAATGTATCCCACATTTTATAAATTTCAAGAAATCACAACTTTAGAGTCTCTATCATTCCATGATTCGAACTATTGATGAGGTCTGTCATTTTGTTTTTCAATTTCCAAGATGAAAAATATTTCACAGTCTAATATCTAAATTATAATGCACCATTTATGTTACATATAGAAAACATATGTGAGATGATCTATGTGAAATGTGAAATCTATATCTTACATATTATCAAAGAGTATGGTTATTCTAAATATGAAATATTGATTATACTAATATAACATCAAATAATATAGAGTTATTGTAAATATTATTTAGTGAATTCATATATAATGTTATTCAAATTTCATACATATTTTTATAAAATAACATTAAATGGGTAAATAATATTAGATATTAGGTAAATGTATTTTCAAAATATTATTTTCCTTAACTGTATGATGTATTGTATATAAATAATTCATATTTTGGTGTATAAATACATATAATTTTTAAAATGTATCAATTTTTATGAATAATTCTTATTGAAAATCTAAATATAAACTTATGATAAGAAAAATAAGATTTCATTCTTATTGCAGAGTAGAAATGCTAATGAATAAATTAAAAAAAAGAATGATGAAAGGAGTAGAATTTTTTACTATATATATTTTAGTAGGAAAGATACCTTTTATAATGTATCAATATTGAACCCAATTTAATAAACCAAATATGAATAAATAAATTTTAGATAACCATGTTTGGAATGGATTCTATTAAAAATCTATAGTAGTAAGAACATTTCATTATAAATTATAAATATTTTTTTTAACATTCAATGATTTAGTATTTTGGTTCTATTAAGCATTAATAATGATAATTAGACAATTTTACATCAAAACTTACCATGGACTATAAGGTAATATGTAATATATCAAAAAATATAAATAATTAATAGTCTATATTTCATTAATCATATAATAATTGTAATGAATGATTTAATTTTAAATTTTTTTTTGAAAAGAATATCAATAAGAAGTACATAAATAATGAAAGTTAAATTATTTATGTAGTCATTACAAGGAACCATATATCAAAACATAACTATATTTTAAATGTCATTACATTAAATAAATATTTTCAATGATGTTATAGAAAATTATTATATGTTAGAAATTAATAGAGAAACAATTGTGGACAATTGGTTATTTATAAGAATTGAAAACTACTTGAATATAGTAATTACCTTTTAATATATGCAGAAATCATATATAATAAACATGGTTATATGAAATATTAGTGGATTCAAATAATATTTCTCTAGTGATAATGATGATTTATAAATAATTTGGTAAGATGATATTGGGGTTCACCTAAAATCTCAGATCTTGAATATAACAATATATGTATTATTATTACAGAGTTTATAAATGTAAGTCATTTATATAGAATAACATAGTCTAAATAATCTCAATAGTCAAGTAGATGATCAATTGTTACAAATAATGTTTTCATACATTTCTTAAATAATAAATCAACTTTATTTGAATTTTTCTAAATATTTGTTGCTAGAACATAGAAAAAATTCCATCCTATATTTGCTTGTAGTAACAATGGTATAATCTATAAGATATTATTTGAAAAAGATACATTTTAATATATAATATTGTTTTGAAATCAATGATAATAAATGGAATATTGATATTATCTTTGAATTTAAAATATGTCATTTTAGAAGAGCCAGTTGCATTACTAAAGTACTGTTCGATGGTGAGTTTTTATTCAAGACAGAGCTCACATGTTCAACATAATCATCCCTGAGAACATTGTTTATAGTTACACTTAAAAAGGTATTAGTTGATTGATTCTTACTAAGATGAAAATAATCAACCTATTAATATAAATATTTTACAAATGAAAATAAATATGTACTTTTTCATACAATTAATATGAAATATGAACATGTATAAAAATTATTGTAAACAAAAAAATTCAATAAAATAATGAACAAATATAAGAATTACATTTTATGTTAAATATTTAATTAAATAAATACGAAGCTATGTGAAAAAAATATGAAATAATATGAACCCACTATAAATAATAAGAACATGTATAAAAAAGTATATTTATCATAATAAGCAATGTATAGAAAACAAGAAATTTTTTTGAAAAATGAAATTGTATATTTAATTGGAATGAATTATAAATAAATATATGAACAACTAGATTGATAAAATAAAAAAATAGTTACATATATGAACAAAACAATAGGAACTTGCAAAGAAAAAAATATCGACTTGTTTGAGAAATTATGAAACAATTATATAAAAATATGAACTTGTAAAAATTATGAGACTCCAAAAAAACACCAAAAATTTACCATTAAAATATCATTAAAACAACCTCCACCATGGGATACACCATGGGTTTATTGAAACCTATAGAGAAAATATTTTATCCTATAACTGAGATAAAAAATATCCAAAAAACACTACAAAATATATAAAACCCATCCAAAGCCAAATATAATATAAAATACATAATAATTTTGTTAAGTACATTAAAATAGAGGTGTTACATCATTACTCACTTATGAATTATATGTTTAATAGTAACTCCTCATATTCATATTTTAACTCTTATTATAAAATATGTATTATGTTAAATGAGTATAAAACAGATAGAATATAAATTGAATAAGAATACATATCATTGAATAAAATGTAATAAAATATAAAAGAAATTAGTTTAGTTGTATCACATTAGCTAAAAATAAAAACTAATAACATATTATTAAACATACTAAAATATTCTTATATTTCATCAACAAACTAAATTAAAATAAAACTTTTAAAATTGACTTTTTTTAATTTTCATGTGTTTCATTTAATGTCCTAATTAATAAAAAAATTATATAATAAAGCATCATATATATGCAAATATGGTAAAAAAACTACCTTATAAGGAAAACAATAACATATAATTTTAGTAGGATCACAAATGAAAATCAGGAAGAATGTGACACATAAATGTTGGATTAATGTGTAATAATAGTGATTTTGTCAAACAATGTAAAATATAAATGATGGATTCCTGGATTATTATAGTGAAATGAAATGAAATTCATATAATAAATATGGTATGAAATTTTATTAAAAAATACATGGAAATTTGGTTCAAGATTCATTTGGTTATGATAACTATATAACTCCATAATATATGAGGTGATATTTGATGCACCAATTTCTGAAGATGAACAATTTTTCATTCCTTAAAATATTCTTATATTTAGATAGGAAAAGAGAATTCAGTGAACTAAACTTATTTTATATAAATAATTATAAAAAGTATTTTCTAAATTATAAAACATTTTCAAATATTCAAAATAATAATAATAAATAATTTCCATCAATTTTAGGTGGAATAAAAATAAGAATACATATTCAGATAGAAAGAAATTACACCTTGACAAAATTACAATTTTTAATATGTATTTGGAAATTTTTCGTTGAATCATTCATGAATTAAAATATCATAATGATTTTGTGGTGTATATGGAGTTGTTATCAATGTTGAAGTATCTATGATAATTTATAGTGAATAAATGTAAAAATCAATAAAATCAACAGAGGACAATTAATATATATTAATTTAGAAAAACAATATTGTAAAATTATTTCAAATGCCCCAAATGAGAATTGAATAAAAAATATATTATAAGAGGAAAAATTCATATCAGAAAATAATTGAAATAAATTATGATAAATATATTTGGATAAAAGAAACATGAGTTTTGAGAAATATAGGAATTCCTAAAAAATATTCTTTGAGGTTAATAAATATGTAATGTTAAATATACATTGAATGATATATGGTGGTTGAATTGATGGTGGAGGTAGAAGAGGAGATGGTGATAGTTGGGGGTATAGGTAGCAGAATGATATAGATGTCTGAGGTGGTTTTCTGATGAATGTTTGATAGATTTCTAGGGAGTCTAGGTTATGATGGGATATGATCAATTATGGACATTGGGCTTGTGATAATGCAAGGGGAATTTATAAGAAATGAAACTAAATTTTTTTCCAGGTCATTGAAGGGGAAGTGGTATCTATATTGGAAAAAGGATTTGAGGATACAATGCATGAGAGATCATGGATTATGAATAAGGGACACATATGAGGTTGAATTTGGGGGGTTGAACCATAGTTTTAGAATAAAGAGAATCTAGATTGGGGGGATGGATCATGTGGTTATGATGGGTAGGAACAACATGTGGACATATAGCGAATGTTTAATTTGGGGAGGGATCAGTGGAAAACCTGGGAGGAGTAATAATGAAGGGAGACATTGATTGGGAGGAACACAATTATAGAATGAATTACTATGGAAGAGACATGTGGAATTAAAGGCATACCAAGTAGTATAGATAGTTTATTTTTTTAAACCCTAGGTTAATCATAAAATAAATTAATATTTATATACAATATTATAATTATTCTAAAATTTATTTTAATTTCTCTAAAAAATAACATTACTAAAATATTCAATTAATGAATTATTTAATTAATGTTATCTATTTAATTTTCTTAAATATTAATGCAATTGGTTCTTTCCATTCAATATTATCAATTTTAAATTTACATGAATAAAAAATGTCAAATAACTAATTTTTTTATTGAAAATAACAAATTTTTTAATAAAAGTTAAATACCATTAATCTAAATGATAATACAATTGATTAAAATTTTAAAATTTTTAATATTTAATTTTTAAATAATTTGAATATTTTAAATTTATGATTTCATTAAATTTAATATAAAAAATAGAATTTTTAAAATTTAAATAGTTTTAAATACTTAATTTTTTTAATAAACTAATGTTGTTGTCTCTTAAAATTAATTTTTTTTTTATTTTTTTTCAATTAATATATTTCCAGTATTATTTGGCAAATATTCACCAAAAATATCATGTCACATTTCCTCCTCGATCAGATTTATTACTCTATTATTGCCTTTTGATAATTTTATTCTTTATATTTAATATATATGAAAACATACAATTTATTTTATTTTATTTTTCCAAATATTAATATCAAATTATTTCATTTTCATAATTTTTCATGTATTATACTAAATTATTTATTATGAACTAATTCATATATCTAATATCTAATATATATATATATATATATTACTTAAATAAAAATGATATTATCTTTCATCACTGTAAATTATCTATTAAAATTACTTAACAATTACTGATGACTCTATTTAGTTAAATATCCTCAATTTATAATACTTGTAAATACTTTTTATGTTTTAATGTCACTTTTATTATGTAAATCTTATTATATATTAAAATAATTAATAAACCACTATATAAAATTCCTATTATTCCAACCCATGCATTCGCACAGCTTTATTACTAATTAATTAATAATATAAATACTTATAAAATTATAGATATAATATTAATATAAAGAATAATTCAATAAAATTGTATTCATGAAATAAAAGTGTAAATATATACATATTTTTAAATTTTTTTACGGTAAAATAAAAATGTATATATAATCAATCACTTATAATATATAATTTTCTCATGTCTACATAAGAATAAATTTATCATTGAACACATTTTTTGAAGCATATCATTTGAAAAAAAAACACTATAAATTGGTGGTAAATCATTTTCATTATAGAACTGAAGATAATTTATATTTGATAATATAATGTGATCCATGTGAATATGAAATTTATTAACAATGAGTTAATAAAAACATAAGCATAGTCAAAAGAGTTGTATGATATTTTAAATATATTCATTATAAGTGTAGAATGGAAAAAACAGCAATAAATCTTGTATTTGGCCGAGTGTAATCATATTATTGAAATAGAATAAGCACTATAATTATGGTATTTTTTTTCTTATCCGTATTTTATTTCATTTTTTAATAAATATCTTTCTCAAATAAAATGTAATAATTAATGAAATTTGATTAGCATAAAATCTAATAATGAAGATCATGGTTTTGTAAGCATATTATTCTACTTATATGACTATATTATAGTTTTTTATTGAATAATGATTACAACCACATGTATTTGTTTTAATTAGTATCATTATATTATAATATATGAAAACCTGTATGCATTATATGATTAATAGAAGAATAATCATAACTTTGAGCTTAAGGAAGCATTAGAACATTAAATTTGAAAATGTATATATTATATTGTTTCTATAATAATAATAAGTATTAGAATATAATCTGGCATATCGATAATTATGTATTTATTTTATTATTAATATATCATAGGTTTTGTATTACCCTAATATAAAGAAACTATATTTTTTAGTATATGAATATTACAGTATATATAATTTTTTATATATTACTATATTTGGAGATACCTAACTTTAAGAATAAGTATTAAAATATATTTATGAATAATCATACAAATATTCTCTATCAAATACAAAATGTGTATGTATTAAATTTCACTAATTATATAATGAAATTAATGTTGGTAGACATAATTATTCTAAAATTATAGGATATTAAAATATCATAACAAATTAAATTATTGGTAAAATTCATAAAAATAGATTAAAATTGATCAAGAACAAATCAATGTCACAAATAACATCTATAAAATAATATATTTAAATATTGATGATATATTTATTATTAATAAATAATATATAATAAATTAATAAAGATTTAAAAACCATTCGTTTTTCCCAAATACATATTCATATAAGTCATACCTGAATGGAAAAATTTTATCCCATTTTTTCTGATATTATTTTCTTAATAGAGGAAGATAAAAATGGAAATTGAATATCCTTTATTCGAAATATAGGAAAATAAAAATGAATGATTGTATTTTTAGATTTAGTGGAATATTTTTTCTTAAAAAATTAGTAGAATTTTTTATGAAATAGTGAATATATTAATAGATGAAAGAATATTCTATATTATAATTTAATTCAATGCATTATGGAATCCATATTATAATTTTTTATGATATTCCAAGTTAAGTTAAATCCATTTTCACAAGGGATTATATATTTAAGCCATCATTTATAATTCCTAAATCTATCATATAATATTGGAATCTAAAAATGTATTTTGAAAAAAATAACTATCAAATTTATGGTAAATGATGAATTATATGAATATGCGATGGATGAATGGAGTAATTAAACTTTTATTAATATAAATCTAAATTTTTTGAAATGGTATTTTATATAAAATTTAAAATAATATCATATTGGAATTTAAATTAAACATTAAATGATAAAGAAATTATTTGAGTTTCTCTAAAAAGAAAAGACTCTTTTTCAGAACCAAATATAACCCCATTCAAACCAATTTTATTTTCCCAATTTCAGAATATTTCCTCAAAAAATTAACACATTTGTTTTCATTTTATTTTCATTCAATTCAAAAAAATTCCAAAATATCATAAACACATTTTTCATCTTGTTTCATGTTTATCTCCATACGACTATGAATTTAATCATGTTTAGAAATAGTATTTTCAAATTTATATACAAAAACACAAATATACATAGATGTATTGACTTTAAAAAAGGCAAATCATTTAAAAAAATCTCATTCAATGATTTCCTATCGGGATAGAAAATAATGATAAATACTAACCTATTCCGTGATTATTATTAAATATTAATGTCCTAGCATATTCTAGTGAGGTCAATGTATTGTTGAGGTTTATCATTTTCTCGTACAACATTCAAGTTCCCTTGCACCTTAACTCCTTTGTGTTCCAACAGTACTATAAAAATATGAAGAAGAAAAATGTTCTAAACTGAAAATAATAATAATGAAAATATAGATGAAAATTAGGTCATGTAAAAGGAGAAACAAAATTAAAATGAAATGGGAAGGATAAAAATTTATGGAATCTTAGAGAAATAACAAACTCACTAGAAACATGATAATTTCCATCATCTGAGACAATAACAACTGTTGTTCATAACCAACATACATCAACTATAAATAAATCCTCAAATCTCATTATTACACATATCATATGTGATTTGTTTCAGTTATGGACATTAACCAATTCCTATTATATAAATAGTGCATCATTGAGTGATTATGTTTGAGAAAAGTTAAATAAAATTATGTTATTTAAAATCATACATCGGTAGCTTCACCTATACTCTTTCTATAAATGAGGTAGTTATATAACCCATTCCACAGAATAAAATTTACTATGAAATATAGAATGTCACAATTTTTTGTACACATAAATTCACTTATTATAAAATTAGTCTCAAAATTATTATTTTATCATTTTCAATAATAATAAAAAATGAAATTATTATTCCCTGTTAGTATAGGTAAAATAAATACAATCCATTAATAAAATGTTAATTGTGTTACACCCAATGTACCCTACCTCACTATGAACATATATAATCATGGTTTTGATTATGAAATATGTTTGTGCATGTCATGATACGTATTAATGTAAATCATAAAATCTATGTAGAATTAAACAACTCACTGATATCAATATCTAGTGACCCAAATACATATGATGTTACTGCTAGCATGCCTAATCTTGTAATAAAATATATTTGATATTATCAAGTGAACATTTTATTAGAATAAGTATCATCAACTTATGAGTAATCACAACTAACTTTCTATATACTATGTTGACTATCATTGTAAATTATCCCACTATAGAACTACATTTAGGATATAACATCATAGAATCTGAAGGTTGTCATCATTGTAGCGATTTGTTATGACCTATCCAAAAATACATATTCTTTGGATATTACTAAATAAATTTTATATAGAAAAACAAAAAAATGTGATATGATATTAATATTAATATTCTCTTCATCAAAAATATACAATCAAAAGTACAATGTATTTTGTTCTAGGTATCCAACTCCAACAAAGTCCCACATGTACTTGGGACAACTTCTATCATCTGGTCATTCCTCACATGTTGAACATGCTTCTACATTGTATGGATACAATTTCTAGTTCGACCATGTTTCCATGGATATGGTTAGTTAATGTAACCCCCGAGATTTTTATGAGTAATGTTTTGTTTTTTATATATCATCGAAGGAATATTTCACTACATACTAGCTTGGCTTACTTTACACGCAATCACGACCTTCCTCGATAGCTTGCGTCGTATGCCATACCGAGTTTCACTAAACAACGATATGCTATTAAAATATTATTAAAACTAGCGGTTATGAATAGTAATAACCACTTTTTGAAATTTTATAAATTTTATTTTTTAAAATGGACTTCATTATTGGATTCGGAATACCAAAATTAGCCTAGGGTGAAATTTTGGTATTTTTCTGAAAACTTTCAATTTTTGATGAATAGTGAAACCACTAAGTGGTAGGTTAAAAACTGAATTTTGCATAAAACTTAATTTTACCGCTTCTGTGAATGGAATTTCGAAAATCCGACAGACACGGTTGATATCAGTATGTAAAATGTGGTTCAATGAGATAAAAATAATTTTTTGCTGAATAGTAACTTTTTACTTTTTTTACCGCGGTTAAGAGTAAATAGGGTAACTAAGGGTAAATATGATATTACTATTACCCTAACACATGTCCTAATTCTATTGGATAAGTGTAATTCGACCAAAAACGACCTTATGAATAAAATATGTCCATTTAGGCCTACTTGGGTAAGATTAGGACAATTATTATTAATTTATTTAAAGAAGGGTTAAAATAGTTAAAATCGAAGTTTAATAAGTATATCATTTTTAATAAGGGGTTATACATAAGATAAATTCAACTATAAATATTCATTAGAAATCTAAAAATATTTCCAACATAATGGTATTTTATTTATAATTTTTAGACATTAAAAAATTTAATTTATTTATGACACAATTATGATGCAGTAATTATCTTATTTATGAAATATTGACATAATTGATGTTATAAACACCAAAATAAATGTAATTTGAGACTTTTTATGAATTACACAAATTTTATAGGTTACTATTATATATTAGTGTTGATTTAATCAACTTTGTTCGAACATATAATTCTGTTATGACTTTCACTAAAATCATATATCAAATAGTGTCAAAATTGACACAAAATAGTTTTTAAATAAAATATTATATTATAAATTGTTATTTTATTTATAAAAATCTAAGGTTCGTCCAAATGACTTAGATAAGGATATATATATTAATAATAAACAATTTGGGGTTCGTTTGGCATGTTATAGTAAGTGTATTAACCATATAGTGAAAAAAAACAAAAAGACATGGTAAAAGTTAAATTATTTAACTTAGAGTTAAATCTAATTGATAAGGTTAAAATAATACCCTAAACTTTTCTAAATCCTATTGGTTGATAGGATTGCGACCCTTACCCACTTTTGCTTCGAAATAAGACCATTTGAACCATTATAAACCGATTTTGACTTTAATATAAAATAATATTTTGAGATATTCCTAAGGTGCCCCTCTCCTCCGTAATAAAAAGGCACCTCCTCCCCCTCCTCCTCACACCAATTTGGGCACTCATGCTCTGCCAACCCCTGCCATTTTCTCCTCTCCACTTCCCTAGAATAATCCTAGAGGTCCTGGTCTTCTTCAAAGACCAATATTAGTTCCCTAAGTGGAGGATTCAAAGAAGCGTTCCAAAGAAGAGGTAATATCCATTACCGATCTTTTCAATTTCTTTCTCCTTCAACTTCTTCTTCTTTAGTTGTTTCATGATAAAGTAATAACATCAGTATTACATACATACTGATATGATATTATAAATATGAAACAACCCTAATTCACCTTCTATCCATCCTACGGAAAAATGAAATCACCGCGCGTGCGTACGTACGGAATACCATCTCCACGCCGTGGTGTAATCTATTTTCCACCACCACCTTACAAGGATGGATATAATGGTGTAATGAGTAACAATTTATGATTATTATAAAGTAATATTGATACTGAAATAATATATATATACTCCAATACAATTCCACGATCATAGGAACGATATCATCACTCGTGCGTACGTACGGAATACCGTCTCCACGATGTGATGCGACTCGTTCTACATGATCATCATTACATAGTAATTATATAAATGAATTGAATGAATAATATGATATATGTTACACTAATACCATTCTGGATATAAGGTATCTATAACCTTAAAAGAATAATAATAATTTATTCGGCAAAACACGCATAAGAACAAAAGGCAATAAAGACCCGAGTAACAAGTAACAATGAAATATTACTAACAATAAGCTAAGAATATGACCATATATGATATCATATAAATATGTATGATTCTGTAATAAGTCAATAACATTATTTAAACCATTATACAAGACCTTCGGACATGTACAAAGCAAATCGGACCTAAGGTAAGGGAAAATACCACAATCTCATTTTTATCCGAGATTGTTTATTCGTAAGTATTTACTTGGGTGTATTTTATCATCCACATCCATGTTCCCTCAATATGTAATATTGTTTCCATCCACTTACAATAGTTTAAATCCAATTTTACCCTTCGGTGAGTTTTTAGTAAATAATATGAAAGGAATCATTTGTCGTTTTTTTGTACGAGGTACTTTTTGACTTTTCTGACAAAGGTACGTAGAATGTTTTTTTTAAATTATACGGCATGTATGGATTTTTAAAACATTATTTCCAAGAAGATTCCTTTACAAGTTTTCATGTTTATTTTTAATCAACTTATTTTATTTTAAAGTCGTATGACATGTTATGAAAGGAAAAATGTTTTTTGAAGAAGAAAGGATATTTTCCTCAAGAATGGAGTTCAAGTGTTTTATTAAAATTATTTTCCATCTAAGATAATAAATGGTTAGGTTTTTATCCCTATTATTACATTGGTTTGATTATGTTGTGATGGAAATATTTTTATGAATTCCTTTATCATATATGAATTGTTTTATGATGACATGTTGTTTAAGAATCCCATTTTTATTACATGGGTTACGCTATGATGTATGGTTTATGATTATGTGGAACACATAAGAAAGGATTCATTATTAGATGGGTGGGACCTATATCTCCCTCCAATGCATTGGGTAAAGATTTTATATCTCATGAGATAGACATGGCTGGAACGGTAGGTTATACCGGTTCAGTGAAACAGGACTGGAACGAGGGTGACTCGGTTCAGAAAGGGACTTTGTCCACTAAGATAGTCTTGGCAATGAGTCATGACTAACAAGAAATGATTTTCCATGATTATGTGTGCATGCCACAAAGTTTCAAGTTTTATGTTATGATTATGGGGATCTCATTTTCACTTCTATGATTTATTCCATGTTAAGATATTATGATCTCTTTTGCAGGTTATGATTTTCAAAAAGATATGATATGATTTTTATTTCCTTTATTTTCCCTTGCTGAGAATTTGAGCTCACCCTTTTATGTTTTCTTTTCTCCAGGTCAGGAAGATGGATATTAAGTAAAATATGCTAAAAGGGACCCTAGATATGATGAAATAAATGGGAGACACTGTAGAAGATTTATGAACCATCTGTTTATGTTTCCTAGTTTCTAAAGACATTATACCTATATGGTCCTTTGTGGTTTTGTCATATGTTGTAATAAGTGTGCTTCAATTTTGATGTATTAACAATGTATGTAAAGTATGGGTCGTTATAGTTGGTATCAGAGGGAGGTTATAGTCATCCTTGGGAAACTAGGATGTGAAAGCCTTAGTAAGAACCCTAAGGATAAGTCTAAGCATAGAACACAATATTAGTGTCTTATAAATGGCCATGAATACCCTAGGATAAAACCTTAAGTGTGAAATTTTATCCTTGATTATGTGGTTTTCCTATCATAATTAGTGTTTCTCACACATTTATTTTGGTTTTAGTCAATGTCTGGAACCCGAAGGAACCATGTTAATGCGGAATGCGATGGGCAATGCAATGATTGTCCCCCTGAGAAACCAAACGATATGGGAGTTGGAATGAAAAATCTTGTAGCCATGCTCACACAACTTTCTCAAGCTATAAATCATGCAGGACTTCCAAACGAGCAAAGGCAGGAGCAACATTCTGTTGAATCCTTCATGAGGCAGCGTCCACCTTCTTTCAGTGGGTCTACTGATCCATTAGTTGCTGAACAATGGATTAGTACTACTGAAAAGATATTTTCAGTTCTTCAATGTTCTGAACATGATAAAGTCATCCTAGCAGTGTATCGTTTGGAAGGAGATGCTGATCAATGGTGGAATCTTATTAAGAATACGAGGCAAAGGGATGATATTGAGTCTATGGAATGGGACGAGTTCAAGAACTTATTTTTCAATAAGTACTTCCCTCGTATTCTCCGAACAAAGATGGAGAAAGAGTTTCTTGAACTGAAGCAAAGGGATGATGAATCTGTTGGTACCTATGAAGCAAATTTTACAAGACTTACAAGGAACGCTACTGGTTTTATTATCCAACCTGAGAGAAAGATCGATCGATTATTTAGTGTCTTAAAACCAAGTCTTCGAAGGGCGTTAGCCATAAGGGACTTCAATAGCTACGAGGAAATCGTTCGATGTGCTCTCAAAGTCAAGATGGAGATTGGAGTAACCCATCAGTCACATGGGTTTGATAAGAAGAGGAAGATAGAATTCAAAGAAAAATCTAAAGAGCACACTGAAAAGAAGATGAACTTTCCCTTATGCTCAATGTGTGGAAAGAAACATGGAGGGAGTTGTCTTAAAGGGACAATTAAATGTTTTAAATGTGGAAAGGAAGGTCATCGGGCATTTGAATGCCACGATAATGGGAAGAAGATGTCTAATGATGCAAACAAAGGAAGGGATACACAGAATGAACCTACTACACTTCAATGTTTCAAGTGCAAGGAGATGGGGCATTATGCCAATCAGTGCCCAAATCCAAGGGTTGATGATGATGGTCGACGTCAACAAAATCTTAAGGCTAAAGACAAAGGAAAGTCACATGCAATTTCTATCAGCGATGTGGAGTACGATAACGAAGTGGTGAAAGGTAAACTTACAATCAACTCTAAAGTAGCAAATGTTTTATTTGATTCTGTATCCACCCACTCTTTTATTTCTGAAAAATTTTCAAAGGCTATCACCGTACTACCTCAACAATTAGATGTTGAGTTAGCTGTGACAACACCTAATGGCACAAGAGTCCCATCAAAAGCTTATAATTCTTCTCCGATCGAAGTTTGGGGGAAAGTGCTTCCTGCAAATCTTGTGATCCTTCCTTTAGTGGAATTTGATGTGATTCTTGGCATGGATTGGCTTTCTCTACATGGAGCTCATATCAATTGCCAAAGAAGGGAAGTCACATTTCATATTCCAGATCAATCTACGATCGTCTATCAATGCAAGGATGAACATAACCTTCCAGTGGAAATTTCTTCCATCTTAAGGGTATTTATTCCACTAAATGAAGGTTATTTAACTCAAATGGTTGGTGAGAAACTCACTATTAAGAATATGCCCATTGTACGGGAGTTTGATGATGTATTTCCGGAGGAATTACCGGGTCTTCCACCAAATCGTGAAGTTGAGTTTTCAATAGAACTCGTACCGGGCGCTTTGCCAATTTCAAAGACACCTTATAGAATGGCCCCAATTGAGTTGCAGGAATTGAAGAAGCAACTCCAAGAGAGTCTTGATAAGGGATTCATACGCCCTAGTGCGTCACCTTGGGGAGCACTTGTTCTATTTGTTAAGAAGAAAGATGGATCAATGAGACTCTGCATTGATTATCGAGAACTTAACAAGATCACTATCAAGAACAAATATCCTCTCCCACGCATTGATGACTTATTTGACCAACTACGCGGAGCTCAATACTTTTCCAAGATTGATCTTCGTTCGGGGTATCATCAATTAAGGGTCAAAAGGGAGGATATACCAAAGATGGCTTTCCGTACAAGGTATGGACACTATGAATTTATAGTGATGCCATTTGGTCTTACTAATGCCCCTGCTATCTTCATGGATCTAATGAATAGAGTCTTTAGAGACTATCTTGATCAATTTGTGGTAGTTTTTATAGACGATATTCTTGTCTATTCAAAGAGCAAGGAAGAGCATTAAGATCACTTGAGAATTATATTGAAGACCCTGAGAAAGGAGAAGCTTTATGCCAAATTTACCAAGTGTGAATTTTGGCTTCAAAAAGTTGCATTTTTGGGTCACATAATCTCAAAAGAGGGGATATCTGTGGATCCAGCAAAAACAGAGGTTATCGAAAGATGGTCAAGACCAACAACAGTAACTGAGATCCGAAGTTTTCTTGGTTTGGCTGGATATTATCGATGTTTTGTAAAGGATTTTTCACTATTATCTAATCCACTCACCAAGTTGACTCGGAAAGGAGTTAAGTTTGTTTGGACAGAGGAATGTGAAGAGAATTTCATAGAGTTGAAAAGAAGGTTATCCAGTGCACCTGTGCTCACACTGCATTGTAGTGGAGAAAGGTTTGTGATCTACAGTGATGCATCCAAGAAGGGATTGGGGTGTGTTCTTACGAAAAATGATATGGTGATAGCTTATGCCTCACGACAGTTGAAAGTCCATGAGCAAAATTACCCAACTCATGATTTGGAGTTGGCTACAGTAATCTTTGCATTAAAGATTTGGAGGCATTAACTTTATGGTGAAAGGTGTGATATTTATACTGATCATTAAAGTTTAAAGTATATTTTCACACAAAAGGAGTTGAATATGCGTCAAAGAAGATGGTTGGAGCTGATTAAGGATTACGACTGCTCAATCCATTACCACCCTGGGAAAGCAAACAAGGTGGCAGATGCATTAAGTTGACAAGACCATGCTAGTTTATCCATGATGAGGATCACAAAGGATCCAATATTTATGGATTTACAAAGGATGGATCTTGGAATTATAATGGAAGGGGAAAAATCTTATCTTTCTCAAATGAATGTTCAACCATCTATACATGCGAAGATTAAGGAGGCACCGAAAGAAGATGTCGAGTTACAAAAGAAGGTGAGAAATGTTCCTAAATTCAACCTTGATTGTGATGGGATTATAAAGTTCAGGAATTGGGTTTGTGTTCCTCCAATCCCCGAATTAAAGAAGGAGCTGCTGGATGAGGCTCATAGTTCTTCATTCTCTATTCATCCAGGAAGCACGAAGATGTATAGGGACCTGAAAGAGTACTTCTGGTGGGATGGCATGAAAAGAGATGTTGCTGAATATGTCTCTCGATGCTTGGTTTGTCAACAAGTTAAAGCTGAGAGACAGAGTCTAAGGGGATGTTACAACCATTACCCATACCCGAATGGAAATGGGAAAACATCACTACGGACTTTGTCACAGGACTTCCTAAAACATCCAAAGGCAATAATTCTACTTGGGTCATAGTTGATCGTCTTACAAAGTCTGCACACTTCATTGCTATTAGAGAGGATTTATCTCTAGATCAGCTTGCCAGGATATATGTAAAGGAAGTGGTAAGATAGCATGGAGTACCACTTTCTATTATATCTGATCGGGATCCGAGATTTACCTCGAAGTTCTGGCGAAGTCTTAAGCATACTCTGGATACAGAGTTGAGTTTCAGCACTGCTTATCATCCCCAGACAGACGGTCAGTCTGAGAGAAAAATTCAAACCCTAGAAGATATGTTGAGAGCTTTCTCTATGGATTTCAAAGGAGGTTGGGATCAACACCTACCTTTGGTGGAATTTTCTTATAATAATAGCTTTCACTCCAGTATTCAGATGGCTCCTTATGAAGCTCTTTATGGAAAGAAATGCAGGACTCCAACTTGCTGGGATGAAGTTGGGGAAAGAAAGCTGTTAGGACCTGATCTCGTTGATGAAATGGCAGAAAAGGTTAGATCTATTAAACAACACATAAGAGCAGCTCAGAGTGGACAGAAAACTTATGCCGACAACCGAAGAAAAGACCTAGAGTTTGAAGTGGGTGATAAAGTGTTCTTATGAATATCTCCCTGGAAGAGGGTTATGAGATTTGGAAAGAAGGGGAAGTTGAGCCCTAGATATATCAGTCATTTCGAAATACTGGATCGTGTTGGGAAGGTAGCTTACCGATTGGCGCTTCCACCGAATCTCTCTCAAGTTCACGATGTGTTCCATGTATCTCTCCTGAGAAGGTACATACCTGATCTTTCACATGTACTCAGCTCAGAAGTTGTACCGTTGGAGCAAGATCTTTCTTATGAAGAACAGCCGATAGAGATTCTGAATCGTAGCGAAAAAGTCCTACGAAACAAGACCACTCGCTTGGTGAAAGTTTTATGGAGGAACCACCAACTTGAAGAAGCTACATGGGAGCTTGAGGATATGATGAGGGAGAAGTATCCTCATCTGTTTGTTACAAAGTGACGAATTTCGAAGGGGAAATTCTTTTTAAGGGGGGTAGAATGTAACACCCGAGATTTTTATGAGTAATATTTTTTTTATTATATATAATCAAAGGAATCTTTCACTACATACTAGCTTGGCTTACTTTACACGTAATCGCGACCTTCCTCGATAGCTTGCGTCGTACGCCATACCGAGTTTCACTAAACAACGATATGCTATTAAAATATTATTAAAACGAGCCGTTATGAATAGTAATAACCACTTTTTGAAATTTTATAAATTTTATTTTTTTAAATGGACTTCATTTTTGGATTCGGAATACCGAAATTAGCCTAGGGTGAAATTTTGGTATTTTTATGAAAACTTTCAATTTTTGATGAATAGTGAAACCACTAAGTGGTAGGTTAAAAACTGAATTTTGCATAAAACATAATTTTATAGCTTCTGTGAATGGAATTTCAAAAATCCGACAGACATGGTTGATATCAGTAAGTAAAATGTGGTTCAATGAGATAAAAATAATTTTTTGGTGAATAGTAACTTTTTACTTTTTTAACCGCGGTTAATAGTAAATAGGGAAACTAAGGGTAAATATGATATTACTATTACCCTAAAAAATGTCCTAATTCTATTGGATAAGTGTAATTCGACCAAAAACAACCTTATGAATAAAATATGACCATTTAGGCCCACTTGGGTTAGATTAGGACATTTATTATTAATTTATTTAAAGAAGGGTTAAAATAGTTAAAATCGAAGTTTAATAAGTAAATCATTTTTAATATGGGGTTATACATAAGATAAATTCGACTATAAATATTCATTAGAAATCTAAAAATATTTCCTACATAATGGTATTTTATTTATTATTTTTAGACATTAAAAAATTTAATTTATTTATGACACAATTATGATGCAGTGATTATCTTATTTATGAAATATTGACATAATTGATGTTATAAACACCAAAATAAATTTAATTTGAGACTTTTTATGAATTACACAAATTTTATAGGTTACTATTATATACTAGTGTTGATTTAATCAACTTGTTTTGAACATATAATTCTGTTATGACTTTCACAAAAATCATATATCAAATAGTGTCAAACTTGACACAAAATAGTTTTTAAATAAAATATTATATTATTAATTGTTATTTTATTCCTAAATATCTAAGGTTCGGCCAAATGACTTATATAAGGATATATATATTAATAATAAACAATCTGGGGTTCGTTTGGCATGTTATAGTAAGTGTATTAACCATATAGTGAAAGAAAACAAAAAGACATGGTAAAAGTTAAATTATTTAACTTAGAGTTAAATCTAATTGATAAGGTTAAAATAATACCCTAAACTTGTCTAAATCCTATTGGTTGATAGGATTTCGACCCTTACCCTCTTTATCTTCGAAATAAGACCCTTTGGAACCATTATAAACCGATTTTGACTTTAATATAAAATAATATTTTGAGATATTCTTAAGGTGCCCCTCTCCTCCCTTATAAAAAGGCACCTCCTCCCCCTCCACCTCACACCAATTTGAGCACTCAAGCTCGGCCAACCCCTGCCATTTTCTCCTCTCCACTTCCCTATAATAATCCTAGAGGTCATGTTCTTCTTCAAAGACCAATATTAGTTCCCTAAGTGGAGGATTCAAAGAAGCGTTTCAAAGAAGAGGTAATATCCATTACTGATCTTTTCAATTTCTTTCTTCTTCAACTTCTTCTTCTTTAGTTGTTTCATGATAAAGTAATAACATCAGTATTACTTACATACTGATATGTTATTATAAATATGAAAAAACCCTAATTCACCTTCTATCCATCCTACGGAAAAATGAAATCACCGCGCGTGCGTACGTACGGAATACCGTCTCCACGCCGTGGTGTAATCTATTTTCCACCACCACCTTACAAGGATGGGAATAATGGTGTAATGAGTAACTATTTATGATTATTATAATTAATATTTATACTGAAATTATATATATATACTCCAATACAATTCCACGGTCATAGGAATGATATCATCACTCATGCGTACGTACGGAATACCGTCTCCACGATGTGATGCGACTCGTTCTACATGATCATCATTAAATAGTAATTATATAAATGAATTGAATGAATAAATATGATATATGTTACACTAATACCATTCTGGATATAAGTTATCTATAACCTTAAAATAAGAATAAGAATTTATTCAGCAAAACACGCATAAGAACAAAAGGCAATAAAGACCCGAGTAACAAGTAACAATGAAATATTACTAACAATAAGCTAAGAATATGACCATATATGATATCATATCAATATGTATGATTCTGGAATAAGTCAATAACATTATTTAAACCATTATACAGGAGCTTCGGACACGTACAAAGAAAATCGGACCTAAGGTAAGGGAAAATACCACAATCTCATTTTTATCCGAGATTGTTTATTCGTAAGTATTTTCTGGGGTGTATTTTATCATCCACATCCATTTTCGCTCAATATGTAATATTGTTTCCATCCACTTACAATAGTTTAAATCCAATTTTACCCTTCGGTGAGTTTTTAGTAACGAATATGAAAGGAATCTTTTGTCGTTTTTTTCTTACGAGGTACTTTTTGACTTTTCCGACAGAGGTACGAAGAATGTTTTTTTTTAAAATATACGGCATGTATGGATTTTTAAAACATTATTTCCAAGAAGATTCCTTTACAAGTTTTCAAGTTTATTTTTAATCAACTTTTTTATTTTAAAGTCGTATGACATGTTATTAAAAGAAAAATGTTTTTTGAAGAAGAAAGGATATTTTCCTCAAGAATGGAGTTCAAGTGTTTTATCAAAATTATATTCCATCTAAGATAATAAAGGGTTCTGTTTTTATCCCTATTATTACATTGGTTTGATTATGTTGTGATGGAAATATTTTTATGAATTCCTTTATCTTATATGAATTGTTTTATGATGTCATGTTGTTTAAGAATCACATTTTTATTACATGGGTTACACTATGATGTATGGTTTATGATTATGTGGAACACATAAGAAAGGATTCATTATGAGATGGGTGGGACCTATATCTCCCTCCAATGCATTGTGTAAAGATTTTATATCTCATGAGATAGACATGGCTTGAACGGTAGGTTATACCGGTTCAGTGAAATAGGACTGGAACGGGGGTGACTCGGTTCAGAAAGGGACTTAGTCCACTAAGATAGTCTTGGCAATGAGTCATGACTAACAAGAAATGATTTTCCATGATTATGTGTGCATGCCACAAAGTTTCAAGTTTTATGTTATGATTATGGGGATCTCATTTTCACTTCTATGATTTATTCCATGTTAGGATATTATGATCTCTTTTGCAGGTTATGATTTTCAAAAAGATATGATATGATTTTTATTTCCTTTATTTGCCCTTGCTGAGCATTTGAGCTCACCCTTTTATGTTTTCTTTTCCCCAGGTCAGAAAGATGGATATTAAGAAAAATATGCTAAAAGGGACCCTAGATATGATGAAATATATGGGAGACACTGTAGAAGATTTATGAACCAGTAGATTATGTTTCCTAGTTTCCAAAGACACTATACCTATACGGTCCTTTGTGGGTTTGTCATATGTTGTAATAAGTGTGCTTCAATTTTGAAGTATTAACAATGTATGTAAAGTATCGGTCATTATAGTTAAGAAACATGTTTGCGCAACAAATCTATGTATTGCAACATTAAATTCTGGAGAAAATACCTCAGGTAGTGATTTGACTGAGTATCCACATATTCTTCCCATATAGGAATCTTGACATAATAACTAAATCCATAAACTATGATTTTCATAACATGAAAATATATTTATTTTTGAAGTACCAAAAATCAAAATAGGTTGTTTATAGACCTCCTCGTAAGTTACATATATACCTTAATGTACTATGACATTGTAGATTTGGAACACTTTTCCTAATAAATTTTTCTTTTATATTAGTATATCTTTATCAATGATACATTAAAAAATTGAATTCAATTATGAAAACTATTCCATTCTCTTGGAATCTAGTCTTCCAACATTTATAGACAACATGTACTCACAAATTTCAACTTTACAATGTACTGTCAGATATTTTTAACTACAAGTCTACACAATTATCTTATATCTATTTGATATTAAGCTACAATTATTTATGCATTACTAAATCAAATGTCAACAGAAATCATGGAACATTAGATAAATTAATATGAAAAAATCTTGTGAAATTATTTTAATCTTCGTAATCCCATATTATTCCCATGACGGGTCAACTAAAAGGTTTATATGCCAAAAAATAATCCGTCATGAGTTCATTTATCTTTAATTTTCCAATACATTGTTAATATATTTACTATTACTATATTTGAAAAAATCATGGATCTATTTTTATGATATTATTCCCTATAACATATTTTCAACATTATTTCATACTTGAAGAAGTATAATTCCTTATTATTAATAGACTAGTAAGACAAAACATTTTATTCAATATATATTTTAATATACTTATCTAGAAAAACAATATCACTCGCACTGAATATATAGAGACACATTACACTAACAAGTTTCCAAATGAATATTATATTATCAACATGAATTACTAATTCATACCTCAATTTATGAAATTTTTGTAACTTATTGGAATTATTGATATCAGTTGCCTCTTTTAGGTATGTCTAGTAGACATATTCCCTAGGTTATTCCTTTTGGACACGTTATATAGACTTCTCCCCTTAGGATTCCACTAAATGTGGTGGACTTGAAAACAAAATTTCTAAATAATGAAACAGATATATAGTTTTTCAATTAAAATTTTAAAAGGATTTTAGTGATGTTGAGTAGTGAATACTTTTTTTCAAGACAAGATTGAATTTTAGAGTGGGTAAAATTAGAAAATTTGTTACTAGAATTTCTAAAATATAAAAGGAACATTAAGATTCTCTAGATGGGGCCTTAGATCAATAATTTTAAAAAAAAAATTTACAATGTTTTAATGAAATATATATTTGGATGATTTTTTTGGAGTTTTAATTATTTTTAAATAAAAATAGATACTATGATATAATGTGAGAGAATCTAGTTAGATAAATTTTGATCATCCAGGGTGACTGTCCAATGATGCTCAATTGTCATCGCTCTAAAGGTAAATTAGAATTACAATTGATTCCCTGATTTAGACATTCTGAAACTAGTAAGGAATATGATTATTACCTGGTTATCAACTCATATTTTTTTGATCATTGATATTAATTGATGACAACTGATCAAAATATATAATAAAAATTATAATTTAACAATTGTACTCAATCAAGGAATGAAATCAAGAAAGATATGATATGACCAGATTATTTTCTATGGAATCAATTATAAAATATGATTATATTGGGTTATTCGTTATGAATTTTATCAAATGACATAATCTATAATCATACTCACAAAATAATGGATCTAAAAAAAAGAGAAAATACATGATAAAATCCTCAAAACTTCCAATTTATGCATGGAATCATGAGTATTATTTTTCCTTTGAAATGTATTTGATCATACTAGAATAAAGTAAAAATCATAAGGTAATAATTAATAATAATAGACAAAAATCATGGATATCCATTTACCTTGCAATTATTAGAAATATGGATTAAAATATTACCATAATGGTCACCCCAATTGATCACTATGATATTTAAAGTATATTACGGAGAAGAAAATTGAAATTGATGATCAATGAACTCAAATTTGACTCACCCATACCCCTTTTCATGAAAATAATTAAAATGCAATATGGTGTATTTCTTAATAGAAATTTGGAAATTTGGATTCATGAAAATACAATTGTCTATCGGTCTAGGTAATATGGTCATGATAGTTTTTTCTAATAAATTGATTCAAATATAAAAATATTAAAAATTCATTAAAATGAATTCAAATTTGGAGGAGTTATGGTGCTTTGTGTTTTTTCCAATGGAGGTGGAACCATCCCAATTAGAGTTCGGAATCCTTTGATATTTCTTAATATCAATAGTTGGGTGCAACATGTCTAACCCAAAATGACTTCCGCTTATTGTCCACCATTGACCCTCTTGTGATCAGATCCATCTTTTGGTCTAGTTGGAATAATTAAATAACAATTATAATGAAATCCTAAAAGATGATTTTTTACATTTGGATGAGTGTTTTTAATATAATAATAAAAATATATACTACTAACAAATTTGACCTTTATATAATTACATCTCTTTAATCATGTTTTCAATAATAAACTCAGAATAAATATTTATTGCCGAAAATAATTAATAATTGGATAATAAAATGGATAAAAATTTTAACACAGAAATATAAGTGTGAAAATATTGGATATATCATTTTAATTAAGAACGATCCTTTAATGTATTTTTCATGCTATATTGATACCATCATGTTCCATCCATGTACAATTTCTATTGAATACTTACTAGTATTATCAAGGCTTATATGAATTCAAAATATGGTGTCCCCTAATCTGGATACATTAATTCGATTTCATGAATGTATACATATATTAAAACCATAGTATATTTCCATTTATAGTTTATTTGTAGGAATTAATATTCAAAAATAATGATATATATATATATATATATCTCAAACTATGCCCAGTCGATTTTACTATTCATATTCGGACTCACATTCATTCAGATAATTAACCAATTTATGTTATCTACTCCCACTATCTTTAATGAGAAAATATTTTTTATGGAAATATTCTCTTTAATTAGTATATGTTAACATCCTTAGTGTCTATAATATCATTACATAGATCCACATTAGTGTGTTAATGATCATTTGTAGATTATAACATAAATTATCAAAAAATAAATAATCATATGTTAGATTTCAAAATATATTCTTAAACATATCAATTGATAAGATATACATTAGGAAATGTAGTTTTCTTGTTGATTGATGGTTCACTTCTATTTACAGAAAATTAATTGGTTATTATAGTATAATTTTTTCAATATATATAAGAATAAGTGTTGATGTTAATTTTATAAACATTAATTAATTTATGTTATAAGGATATGGGATTTTGTGATAACCATTACTCCAAAAGCATGATCAATGATTATTGGATTAGATGTTCTTTTATATCACAAATGGTATATTCTTCTATCATTACTAAGTGAACTCATCCACTTCACTAGGTGTTTAAAAATTTTATTAAATTAATATATATTCACACATCATTGTGATGGATATCTATGTTTCAAGAGATAGTAAACCTTTATATTAGTATTAAGTACCATAAAAACATTGATTAAAATAATGAAATGATGTCTCACTTTTTCAAATGGACAATGAGATAACTGTTTTGGAGACTCTTATTACAAACCTGAATCAATCCATTTCCATTGAGAAAATATGATCTACCCTCACATGACATTGGAATCACCCTTTCACAACTCTTGTTTTGTTCACAATAAATCATTTCTATTCTTTCTCTTTTTTTTTGACTAATACAAGTATTTTTTAAGAATAATGTTTTTAATATACTAAAGGGGAATATTAACGTGATGAATAAACTTGATGTGGATACATATGCCTTATTCATCAATTAAATTCAATTTATTTTCATATGTCCATTTTATCAACATAAGATGAAAATAAACTCCTCTTCATTGTTCAAAATTTTAATCTTTTTTTATCTTCAAATGATTCCTAAAGGATCATTTGGATTTATATTAGACAAGAGATCTTTACCATTTTATTTTAAAATTTTTAAATATAAGGAACTAAGAAATAGGTTTCAACCAATCCATATCTTCTTGATGAAGTATAAATAATATTTTCTTGAGTTATTTATCCATTTAATATATATGGAAATGAATATATAAGGATAATATTGGTTTTGTGGATAATGAGATAAGATTAATGGATAATATCCTCTACATGTGTAATCTAATTTCACAAATTGATAAATATACCACAAAATTTTCAAATCACGAACAATAGCTAAATTTTCATCTTCATGTTTACAAAGATATAGTAAATTAGCATTATTATTTATTTAAATCATTTCCCTTATCTTTATCTAGATAATTAACATGACATATTATGGAGTAATAAACTATGTATTTGTGTTTTATATAAACTTTTTATACATAGTTTGTATTATAAGACAATAGAAATAATAATCATCCTAATCATATCTATGCCAGAAATCCTTTTAATCTTTGCTCACTTGTAGTGGTGGTAGGACAAGAGTATGGGATTCCAGCACATTATATGAAATTTATGATAATAATTAATTTTATAAAAAATAAACCATATCACAAAATTTTTATTTGTAATGACATAACCTATGTTATGTAATAATCACGTTGTCATTCTGGTTATTCTTCCATTTTATTACCTTTTTAAAAGAGGTGATTAATTATTTGAATTATTAAAAATTATGTGATAAATAGAAATTATAATAAATTTTATTATTTATATATCTATTTAATTAAGTCCCAAAAACCCTCTCCCCTAAAATCAAAATGTATAGTTTCTCATAAGTTCTATTAAAAAGAATCCATATTCCTTTTTTCGCATATCTCTAATACTATTTGGTTATGTTGAATTTTTTTTCGGTAGGCGGGGCTTTTCAATCTACTGGATTGAAGCACCATGATCCATTTAGTGGACATCACAATCCTATAATCCTTCATCTGATTTCCTCAACCCCTTAGTCAATGTTACAAAATGTTTAGAAATGGAAAATTCACTTTATCTATGATGGTTAAGATAAACTATAACCTTAATAATAATTCCACATTAAAAGTAAGTACCCAAATGAAGGGTTTCCCAACAGTAAAATCTAAGGTTCTCATTCCAAATCAAGTAATGGAAGTATAATTTTGACTTAATATTTAATTTAGGGATTTATTAATGATGTGTAATTTTTTTTATCAGTTACATATATTATGAATATTAAGTGTATTTTTCATCATTAATTAACCTTTTTGGAGAAAACATTTACACATAATCTATTTAATTAAATTTTATCTTTCTACATTAATTCATTTATTTATGTGAAAAAAATAATTCATCCATAATAATAAAAAATTCATAAATGGAAATAGATAAATTAATAAAATTTCCATTCATGATAATATACAATGATTGATTTAATGAGAAGATTCTAAATCAAAATATGAAATAGGGGGAGTCATTCCTATTTCTGATCTTTGGATGAGATATTGTATTCCACCAATCCACCTATGTAAAACAAATGATTTAATTATTATGGTTTTGTATTCAACCACCTCGATTTTCCATGAGAAAAACCATTAATTACAAGTGTTCATATCTTATTCATAGGTAAAGGGAACCGAAGGATTTGATAAATGTATTTCACATAAATATCCTTGGACATGTAGGTCCTATATAATAATAGAGGGAGTGATGACATGTGGGCCTCTAAATTAACGTAATATTTGATATTGAAAAAAATTTAATAAATTTAATGAAAATAGTTCCAAAAGATATAATAGTCATGGTTTATCCCATGACCGATACTAAATGAAGATGACATGTAAAACTAAACAAGTTAATATCCATTTATTTTTTATTCTCTATTTTTTTGATAACCTCACATTCTTTAATTAATTAATTATCTCCTTTCCATATTAATGAATAACTGCTTTATCTTTGATATAACCATAATTGAAGAGTTAGTGGAAAATAAATAGAAAATCAACTTATTAAATAATTTTACAATAAATTAATTGGTCATTTATAACTTATTAAAAAAAATTATTAAATTTTAAAACACAAATAGATCCAATCAATATAATAATATTTCAAGGATGCCATTTTAAAATTAATGTAATTTTATTCATTCACTAATAGGGAGAATAAAGGATGGCTACTATGTAGATTCACGACATGTAGCTTGATTTTTGTGTATCTGGGTTAAATATCTTTGGATTAGGAAAGATAACTCATCTAGACTACACGATTTGTACATGAAGGTGAAGTGCCCAGATCAGTGTGAATCACTGAGAGGGGGAGGGGGTGAATCAGTGATCCTTTAAAACTTTTTACTAATTGATTCTTAATCAATTAAACCACTATGGCTGGTTAAAGCCTCGATCCACTCTTCTTGTATCTCTCAACCTTTCCCGGATAATGCAGTAATGAAAAGGCACAGGACACAAGGATTTACAAGGTTCGGCACCAAAGGCCTACATCCTTGCCATGCTCTCCCAGCATGGATTCTCCCATTATAATCTGTTAGTATTACAATGGTCGATACAGAGTCCCACTGTATCTCTCCTGAGTCCCACAGGAGGGTCTTTATACTGCGTCCCACAGTGTTACCAGAGTCCCACTGGCCTGCTCCAGAATCCCACTGAAGACTTCTTCTCCCTGAGTCCCACAGGGTCTTCTCTTGGCTCCTCGAGTCGCACGAGTAGCTCTTCTTCACTTTAAGTTCTTCAAGTATCCTCAGCAGCCTGGGAAAAAGGCTGCTGGCCTTGCTCTTCTTCTGATCACTTGTGGTGAACAGGTCTTCTCGTCTTGCTCAGGATTTATCACCTTCTTCTAAGGATGACCTGGCTTCTCTCATCAACTACTGAATACTCAGACAACTGATATCTATAACTCCAGTCTGGTCCAGTCTCACTTCACTTCAACATCATGCACTGAGTGCATGGAAACTCTTCATCTTCATACACTGAGAGCATGGGTTCTCAAATCTCTTCAAGATCATCATGTCTTGGACTCCTCATATGCACACCACTGATTTAGCACTGTTCACGTGTGCACGTGCATGCATGCAAGCATGCACTCTCCTTCTTCTACTCATGGTGCAATAAACCCACAAAGGGTATATTCTCTTTGAGCACACACCTTCTCACTCCTTCACACGTTTAATTCCTTTTGATTACACACACATAAATGTGTGTTATACTTTGTGTGAGTATCCTCTTCTTCTTCTTCTAAGTGTGTACACACTTCACTTAGTGCACACACATAGGTTCGGCCTTCACTTGTTTTGCACACACAATTTATTCTTCATTTTGCACACACTTAAGCTTGGCCTTTCACTTCTTCTTGCACACACACAAACTATTCTTTGTTCTTCAAAGTGTGCACAACCAACCCGTAGGGTCTTCCTCACTTGGCACACACACAAGGTGGGGTCTCGGCCTACACTTCTTCACTTCACACACACAAGAGGTATGGAATCGGGTTCTCCTTGAACACACAAGGGCCACGGCCTTCTCTTGTTCACTTTGCACACAAGGCACTAAGGCCTCGGCCTTCTTTTCTTCCACACACTTAGCTACGGCCTCCCACTTTGCACACACACTTAATGGGTGTGGTCTTCACTTGGTGCACACACAGCACCCGTAGGTTCTTCTTCTTCACTTGGCACACAAAGGGTGCAAGGTGGATCAAGCACGCAAGTGCAACCGCCTTGGGCGCGCAAGGTTGCTACTGCCTCGGGTGTGCAAGGTGCAACACCACGGGGCACACAAGTGCAATGGCACAAGCGGCCGCGCAAACACCTCCTGCCACGCACGTCCGTGGGCAGAGAGGGATGCAACCACGGGCGCGAAAGGATGCGGCCTCGGGTTCTTCCTTTCGCGCAAGGGAGGCGCGCATGGAACACCTTCGAAGCCTCGGGTGGCTCTGGAACAAACTTCCGCGCAAGTGGGTTGCGCGGGGCTTCGGCTTCGCGAGGCAGAGCTCTCACAGGACTCGGATTTTCAACAGAGTTTCAGAAAAAATCTTTGGAGCCTTAGGCTCTTCTTTTATAGGCGAGGCAGAGGCGGTTCATCCGCGTAGAGATACATTTAATCTCCCGAAGATTTCGGATCTTTTAAAATCTTCAAAATCTTTACTTTTATCCTCTATTTTACGCGGGTTCTCATTTTTAATTTCCTCTACGTGCATGCGACTTAGAACGCATGCACGACCTTCTTCTGATCCAAAACATGCACGCATAAAACACCCCACGGCCTTCGGCAGCTTTGCTTGCCTCGGCCTCGACCGATTTTTCCCATTGAATGCATGCACGACTCTTTTTGTGCATGGTACTGTTCGTTATGGCCAGACGAGCACGAGGGTGCCTTCGGCTTCGAGAGAGACAGCCGGGAACTCGAAATCTGGTGGTCGGATGGCCTCTGGTTCAGGCGACGTCGCGGGTGGCCTTTGGGGTGGCTCGAAGAAGGAGATGAGCTGGGAGCCGTTGGATCGGCCGATCGAAATACATCGGACGGCCGGATAGATCGCGGCGCGCGGCAGATGAATCGTGCGGCGCAGATCAAGCGCGCGATGAGACGGACGGCTCAGATCTGTCCTGGGTGAAATTTTCGCGTCCCACATCGAATCGGCTAGCGGTTTTGCCGCGGTTTATCAATATGCCACTCCCTCAACCCGGAAATTGAATCTCCTCCCTCCACGGTGCCTCCCCGCACCGTGTTTTCCCTGCGGGCGCGCTCTGCGCCCACTTATGCCTCCTGTGGGCGCGCTCCTAGCGCCCACTATGTACCTCAGGCGCGCGGGTTTCACCACCGCGTGTCCTCGGGGGCTTACACACGACCCCCTGCCTCTCGGGCTGGCCACATGGGATCCCCCCTTGGGCGTGGCGCCTTAGGCCCACATGTGCCTTGGGGGTTGAACCCTTAAGGCTGGCTTGAGATGGCTAATTTTTTGCAAGTAAATAGAACAAGTACTTTGTTAAAAACAAAGTAACCAAGTTCAAATGCCATTCCTTCTTTTAAGCCAAATGCAACTTCAAATTATTCTTCTTCTTCTCCATTTCTTCCATTTCTTCATTTCTTCTTCATAAGAATTCTTCCAATCTCCTCAACATATATTCATTACTTAGGAGGGAAATTCTTGGAGGTACTTCTTCTTCAACCGAACTCCTGAATCACTTAATTCTTCAATGTTCTTCAATGATCCAATTAGAGGTCAAGTTGGATCATCTTCACGTTCACATGCACTAAGTGATAGTGCATGGACTTCATTAATGCACATCATCCACTTAGTAGTTGTAGATGGAACTCCTTTCAACTCCTCATGCATTGTGAAGACAATGCATGCTCTTCAATTAATGTTGTGACATCGTATCATCAGGATACAAGTTCTTGGAACTTTAAGAACAGCTCAACAATCGTCAGATGTTGCTAGAGAATGTTTCAACCACATCTCGTATGCCACTTAGTGAATCTCCTAAGTGACATGTCTCTAAGTACGATGGCCATTTTCCTTCATCACCAACACCATCACAACCGTTGGCATTCACATCTTGACAATTCTTGACATCCATTCATTCCAAGACAACTTCATGCCTCATTGACAACAAATGCAACACAGTGCACTTCAATCTCCCCCTTTGTATTTGTTGTCAATACACCACTTCAGCACATATGAATGGGTCAATATGTGTGCCAATATTTTCTCCCCCTTATTGGAAATCAAATGCAAAGGTGTGGTGTGGTTCACTTTCAAAAATATCTCTTCCTCCCTTTGAAAAGTATTTTCTTGAAAAAAACTGAGAGAGGGATGATGTCACATGTTCTCTTTAGCAATGAACCTTTAGTAAATCAGCTCTAAGTCTACATGGGCTAACCCGGTGTAGAAAACAAGAGTGATATGACCAAGGAATTCAAAGCTGTCCATAATTCTCTACACATGTGAGATCATGCTTAGGGGTTTGAAATTTTTCATATATAACAATGAATTGCTAAATCCTGCACATACTTCACAAAACTCATTAAAAAGTTCAGGTGCAAAGATAAAGCTCCCCCTTTCATCCATCTGTCTTCAATCCATACTCCCCCTTAATTGACAAGGTACACTCAATTAAGAAACAAGGGATGAAAGAATGATTGGAATACCTTCACTTTTCTTCAAGATGATATTAAATCCCAAAATATCATCTTCTCCAGATAGGCTCCCCCTCAAGGGGTGCACTCCATTCCTTCCAAACCATCCTCCAGCTGAGAATGATCATCATCTTCAATTCCCTGCAATGTTAGCACATGAAAATACCAGAAGTATAAGAGAATAAGATGGAACCTCCTTGGTTCATCAATGTGAACAACAAGGTTGAGAAGATTCTCTCAACTGAGATGTCCCATTTTCACCATTCTTCACACTTGCACATTTGATCTTCAATGATGTTGGTGCTGGTGTGGATCTCAATTCATCTTCATGTGAAATCTTTTGTTTCCTTTTTGCCTTAGCAATTGCCAGAACTTTATCTTCAGCTTTTTGCAGATCTTTGGCAAGTTGCAACTGATTTGGCCATATGACTAACGAGTCATTTGGAAGTGTGGCCTCAGTTCTGGAAGTTCTACATGGTTCCTTTGATGTTGTCAAGCTACCTCTCTTAGGCAACATGTTTTCAATCAATCCCTTCTTCTTCTGGATTGATTGTCTTTTGGAGTTCAGTCTGCTTCTATTTAGTTTCATGGCTTCTTTACAAAGGTCCATGATGTGTCCTTTCTTTCCACAGTAGAAGCATGTTTTCTTGGTGGTCCTTCTGGATGCATCACCCTTCTTGGATTTCATTTCCAAGGACTTCTCTTCATTCTTCAAACTCCTCTTAGGAGCATCTTCCACTTTCTTATGATTGCTTCCCAAGGATTCTTTCTGAGCCAGGTTCTGTGATCTTTTCTTCTTTTGAGCTCTGGATACAGTTGGAGACTGACATGTATCTTTTTGACCACTTTTGCAACCATCCCAGATGTTGTCAAGTAATCCAAATCTGTTAGCAGTAAACAGATGTCTCTGGACCTGTGGATGCTGCTTCTTTTCTTCTGGCTTGCTCCCCCTTGGCATGGGCTTCCTTTGTGCTTTGACATTTAGTGGATTGTTCCAACAATCCTTTGCACAATGCCCATACTTGTTACAACACCAGCATTGTCCCACGAATCTTGACCTCTTCAGTCCTTCTGATTGTAGGGTACTTTTCTTGACCTGTTGTGCTGTTTCAGGAGAGCTCTCTTTCTTCATTGTCTTCATCCATACTTGTTTGGAATTATTCTTCCATCCTGCACTTTTTGTGGAGACACAATTAGAAGCATCAGTACAAGATGGTATGGATGGTACCTTCTTTTTAGAAGTTGTTGCCCTTTTATTAGAGGATGTCTTTCTTTTAGAATCATCCTGCTCAATGCATACTTGAGTAGCAACATGTCTTCTTTCAGCTGACTGGGAGGCTTTGGCTTTGGGTGATTGCAGATTTATCAATATCACCTCTAGTTCTAAGCATTTCATATTGAGGGAGTTCTTCTCATCCTCAACAGTTCTTAGCCTTCCTTCCCAATTTTCTTTCAACTGTTCTAGTTGGTCTTCATGCACCTTCTTCATTTCCAGCAATGAGTTGTCAAGCTCCTTCACTCTTTTGACTTTGTCTTCTAGTTGAGCATCTCTGACAACCATTGACACTTTGTGCCTCTTTTCCAGTGCATGGACAACATCTTTGACCACAGTCTTAAAGAATTCTTTCTCAGAAAGGCTTCTTTGCAATTCTTCAGTAGTGTCTTCATATCTTTCATTGCAAAGAGATACTGTTTCATCTTTAGCCTTCACAAGCTTTCTGAGAGTGTTGGTTATGCCAACCCTTTTAGCCAATTGGACTTCCAGAGAATTGGCTTCATCTTCTAGCTGTAATTTTTTATCTTGAAGATCAAGGAGGCCTGTAGCTATACACATTGCCACTTTCTTGGGGACTGTCTTCTGAATATATTTGATTGCATTTAGAAGATCATTGTTTCTTCCATCATCATCACAGCTAGAGCAGGCTTCATCAGAAGAATGATAAAAGGAATTGTCATCTGATGTGACTTTCACATTTCTTTCCATAGAAGGAGTTTCTCTGATTGCAACAACCTTCTTCCTCATCTTCTTTGCCTGTTTCTTCATTCTGTTTTTCAGAGTCTTGGCAGATATCTCCATTTGAGGTTGTTCTTTCATTTCCTCAAATCTGCACTCCATATAGACTCTCTTGGATCTTTTAGAGGGAACCTCGCTCTGATACCAATTGAAGTGCCCAGATCAGTGTGAATCACTGAGAGGGGGAGGGGGTGAATCAGTGATCCTTTAAAACATTTTACTAATTGATTCTTAATCAATTAAACCTCTATGGCTGGTTAATGCCTCGATCCACTCTTCTTGTATCTCTCAACCTTTCCCGGATAATGCAGTAATGAAAAGGCACAGGACACAAGGATTTACAAGGTTCGGCACCAAAGGCCTACATCCTTGCCATGCTCTCCCAGCATGGATTCTCCCATTATAATCTGTTAGTATTACAATGGTCGATACAGAGTCCCACTGTATCTCTCTTGAGTCCCACATGAGGGTCTTTATACTGCGTCCCACAGTGTTACCAGAGTCCCACTGGCCTGCTCCAGAATCCCACTGAAGACTTCTTCTCCCTGAGTCCCACAGGGTCTTCTCTTGGCTCCTCGAGTCGCACGAGTAGCTCTTCTTCACTTTAAGTTCTTCATGTATCCTCAGCAGCCTGGGATAAAGGCTGCTGGCCTTGCTCTTCTTCTGATCACTTGTGGTGAACAGGTCTTCTCGTCTTGCTCAGGATTTATCACCTTCTTCTATGGATGACCTGGCTTCTCTCTTCAACTACTGAATACTCAGACAACTGATATCTATAACTCTAGTCTGGTCCAGTCTCACTTCACTTCAACATCATGCACTGAGTTCATGGCAACTCTTCATCTTCATGCACTGATAGCATGGGTTCTCAAATCTCTTCAAGATCTTCAAGTCTTGGACTCCTCAGATGCACACCACTGATTTAGCATTGTTCACGTGTGTACGTGCATGCATGCAAGCATGCACTCTCCTTCTTCTACTCTTGGTGCAATAAACCCACAAAGGGTATATTCTCTTTGATCACACACCTTCTCACTCCTTCACACGTTTAATTCCTTTTGATTACACACACATAAATGTGTGTTATACTTTGTGTGAGTATCCTCTTCTTCTTCTTCTAAGTGTGTACACACTTCACTTAGTGCACACACATAGGTTCGGCCTTCACTTGTTTTGCACACACAATTTATTCTTCATTTTGCACACACTTAAGCTTGGCCTTTCACTTCTTCTCGCACACACACAAACTATTCTTTGTTCTTCAAAGTGTGCACAACCAACCCGTAGGGTCTTCCTCACTTGGCACACACACAAGGTGCGGTCTCGGCCTACACTTCTTCACTTCACACACACAAGAGGTATGGAATCGGGTTCTCCTTGCACACACAAGGGCCACGGCCTTCTCTTGTTCACTTTGCACACAAGGCACTAAGGCCTCGGCCTTCTTTTCTTCCACACACATAGCTACGGCCTCCCACTTTGCACACACACTTAATGGGTGTGGTCTTCACTTGGTGCACACACAGCACCCGTAGGTTCTTCTTCTTCACTTGGCACACAAAGGGTGCAAGGTGGATCAAGCGCGCAAGTGCAACCGCCTTGGGCGCGCAAGGTTGCTACTGCCTCGGGTGTGCAAGGTGCAACACCACGGGGCACGCAAGTGCAATGGCACAAGCGGCCGCGCAAACACCTCCTGCCACGCACGTCCGTGGGCAGAGAGGGATGCAACCACGGGCGCGCAAGGATGCGGGCTCGGGTTCTTCCTATCGCGCAAGGGAGGCGCACAGGGAACACCTTCGAAGCCTCGGGTGGCTCCGGAACAAACTTCCGCGCAAGTGGGTTGCGCGGGGCTTCGGCTTCGCGAGGCAGAGCTCTCACAGGACTCGGATTTTCAACAGAGTTTCAGCAAAAATCTTTGGAGCCTTAGGCTCTTCTTTTATAGGCGAGGCAGAGGCGGTTCATCCGCGTAGAGATACATTTAATCTCCCGAAGATATCGGATCTTTTAAAATCTTCAAAATCCTTACTTTTATCCTCTGTTTTACGCGGGTTCTCATTTTTAATTTCCTCTACGTGCATGCGAATTAGAACGCATGCACGGCCTTCTTCTGATCCAAAACTTTCACGCATAAAACACCCCACGGCCTTCGGTAGCTTTGCTTGCCTCGGCCTCGACCTATTTTTCCCATTGAATGCATGCACGACTCTTTTTGTGCATGGTACTGTTCGTTATGGCCAGACGAGCACGAGGGTGCCTTCGGCTTCGAGAGAGACAGCCGGGAACTCGAAATCCGGTGGTCGGATGGCCTCTGGTTCAGGCGACGTCGCGGGTGGCCTTCGGGGTGGCTCGACGAAGGAGATGAGCTGGGAGACCTTGGATCGGCCGATCGAAATACATAGGACGGGCAGATAGATCGTGGCGCGCGGCAGATGAATCGTGCGGCGCAGATCAAGCGCGCGATGAGACGGACGGCTCAGATCTATCCCGGGTGAAATTTCCGCGTCCCACATCGAATCTGCTCGCGGTTTTGCCACTGTTTATCAATATGCCGCTCCCTCAACCCGGCAATTGAATCTCCTCCCTCCACGGTGCCGCCCCGCACCGTGTTCTCCATGTGGGCGCGCTCTGCGCCCACTTATGCCTCCTGCGGGCGCGCTCCTAGCGCCCACTATGTACCTCAGGCGCGCGGGTTTCACCACCGCGTGTCCTCGGGGGCTTACACACGGCCCCCCTGCCTCTCGGGCTGGCCACATGGGATCCCCCCTTGGGCGTGGCGCCTTAGGCCCACATGTGCCTTGGGGGTTGAACCCTTAAGGCTCGCTTGAGATGGCTAATTTTTTGCAAGTAAATAGAACAAGTACTTTGTTAAAAACAAAGTAACCAAGTTCAAATGCCATTCCTTCTTTTAAGCCAAATGCCACTTCAAATTATTCTTCTTCTTCTCCATTTCTTCCATTTCTTCATTTCTTCTTCATAAGAATTCTTCCAATCTCCTCAACATATATTCATTACATAGGAGGGAAATTCTTGGAGGTACTTCTTCTTCAACCAAACTCCTGAATCACTTAATTCTTCAATGTTATTCAATGATCGAATTAGAGGTCAAGTTGGATCATCTTCATGTTCACATGCACTAAGTGATAGTGCATGGACTTCATTAATGCACATCATCCACTTAGTAGTTGTGGATGGAACTCCTTTCAACTCCTCATGCATTGTGAAGACAATGCATGGTCTTCAATCAATGTTGTGACAATGTATCATCAGGATACAAGTTCTTGGAACTTTAAGAACAGCTCAACAATCGTCAGATGTTTCTAGAGAATGTTTCAACCACATCTCGTATGCCACTTAGTGAATCTCCTAAGTGACATGTCTCTAAGTACCATGGCCGTTCTCCTTCATCAACAACACCATCACAACCTTTGGCATTCACATCTTGACAATTCTTGACATCCATTCATTCCAAGACAACTTCATGCCTCATTGACAACAAATGCAACACAGTGCACTTCAGAAGGATACATGTTTGTTATCATTTTTCGTGTGTCAACGGTTCTCTTAGAATGGCTCATAGGTTATTTCAGTTGTTGTAAAGGATAAATTACGCAATTTGTATACCACATACACGTCATGTATATCATAAATTATATAGTATATAAATCTCATGAGGATTGACCATGTATAATGACAACATTGATATTTCGATTTACACCGCTAACACATGTTAGACTACATATCATATATGACTTCAACATGCCACTCAATTTGTCATCTTATGTGTTCTAATTTATTAGACTACAATTGGTTTTAAAAAAACATCTTGTTTCATTAACTACTCACAATTCCATGTCACTCGTGACACATCCAGGTTTAGTGCATAGGGTTACATGGTGTATACTCCAGCTACACAACATGTAACCTAGTTTCACCACCCAAATATTATGCACACCCCCATAGAATATCTAGGTTTAATTATTTTTTTATTAAAACAATATGGAATTAAATACTAAAAATCATAATAAACATGTTGATAACATGTTTAAAAAATTTATATTAATGAATTAATATTTTGAAATGATATATTCAACCTCTATTTTGTATAGATCAAAAATCAAATAATAAATTATTGATCTTAAAATGTGTCCTCCTTGATACAACTCTATGGTTCCAGGAAAATCGCAAGCCCCTTCGTAAGCATTAAATTAAAATTTATTTTAATTTAGATTTTCCAAAAATACTAATAAAATATATATTCTGGTTAAATTTAAAATTAATTTATATATATATGTATAAATTAAAACACTGTCTTATAACCATTATTTGATAATGATGATTATGTAGATCATCTGAAATATTAATTTTGGTTAAACATTGTTTCACTTGTAGGATCCAAGGGTAAAATCAATCTAGTGTTGATCTACACATTCTACATTGATCTTAGAAAAACCCTAATTGATTTTTGAGTCCTATTATGGAGATTCAATTGTCTTATGTTATTATTCTTGATCACTCTATGATTCATACAGCTTGAAGGTGTTCTCCTCATTACTATGAAGAAGAGATGATTTATTCAAGAGAAAGAGAGGTTGATGGAGATGAATAACCTGCACAATAATTCTTAGTTCTCTATTTTCAGTTAAATGTAAATAATATACACAACTATTTATTTTTTGAAATCGTGTTTAGGTTAAAAAATTATTTAACTATGTACCAACACATACCATATATTATATTTTATATTAAACACCCTGAAAATAATTTTAATAATATTATTTTTCTATTTTCTTCCTCTCATTTACAATTAAAATATTATTTCTCTGGATTATAAATTAGTATTTATCAATGAACAAGGTCTTGGTATATTGAAATTTATTTTCATTTATAGAATAATCAAATAAATATTTTTATTCATAAAAAAATATTTCATTCAAAATATAGTGATTCCATATTTATTAAATAAAATAAATATTTTTTTACACATTCTTGTGAATAAATGTTTGTTATATATGCACGTAATCAATTATATTATTTATTAGTAGACATATAATTATATATTACTTTCTGAATATTGGTTATCAATTAATCATTAATATAATTATTCATCAATATTCAAAACAATATTTATTTAAAATATAAATTCATATAGAATTTAATAGATATTAATTAAAAGAATTATTTGGTGGCCATCTAGTATAAATTCTCATTGAAACTAATAGGGATTGAAAAACGTCTAAGAATACAATTTAAAAATGGATCAATGAACCCAATATAATGAACTTAATGTAAAAATGTTGACAACCACATATGAAAACTCACTATGTAATATAATTCCATTTTCTCAATATGTAATTAATAAGGTTTCACATATGTGAAATCAACCTATATGGTTAATGAGACATTATTGTACTATTTGATCTAAAAAAATTACACCATGATGATGGAATTAAATGATACGATTTTATTTCAATATAAGTGTCGTGATATCATCTTCTATAAATATGGAAGGGACAAATCCTTCATTTAATTATCGTTTAATTACATGTATATCACAATGAAATGAACATACCATTACTCAATGAAAAAATATGGAATAACTATTTTTATCATCACATAGTACAGTTTTAGTCATGATATACATTAATGATTTTCATAAAATCTAAGGACAGTTATAAACATACATAGATAAGAATATCAAATTCCACTAAAACATATGGAATTATTATAGGTGGGTTTTTTCTCATAATATCTTGTCTCTATGATTACCATGTGTGAACATCATGATAATAAGTCCCATACACTTATGAGTACTCACACATGAAATTATATATATTATGTTCACTATCGGAGTAATCTATCTTACTATAGAACTATATAATCCTAGCATGTCATGGTTCCCATCATTGCAGTGAACTTCTATGACTTTATCAAAGAAAATATACTATACAACATTATCACATCAATTTTATGAAAGATAACAATCTCTATGTGTTATGATATTTATATTAATATTCAATTCATTGAATATACATGTAATCCATTGTATAATGTAGTTGGTTCTAATGATCTATATACAACAGTTTGATTGTATGTCTATAAAGAAGATAAATGGGGCCTCCAGGATCTCTTTCGCACCATCTGTATGGTAAATGGATTATACACAAACATATTTTTAGAAAATTCCTATATGGAAAAATTATTTTCTATCAAGAACTACTTTTTCCTAGATTAACCCTAGTGTTGTATTGATCCATGTATAGAATAGCTTCACCATTGTGCATCCAAGTAAATATGAGGCACTAGATCTTGATAATAGATTAAAACATCATAATTCCACATGGACATCCCCATTTCACCACCATAAAATCACCTCATCTCAATATACACTCTCATAATAGAAAATAAAAAACTCAAAAATAAGAACCAATTCAGTCAAAAACTACCAAATTTGAATTCCAAAAATCATATTTGGCTTATAATTGAGGACCTGGTAAACTAATCATGGAACCATTATTATTAATATCCATCCCTACTATCCTGTGAGGTACAAATTACTTAATTAATGGTATCTAAAATGTAAATAAAGAGTATATGTATATGGTTAAAGTTTTTTCTCTATCAAAATAGATTAAAGATGAATCAATTAAGAAGATTCATAAATGTAACTTTTGACTTGCACATGTTACAAAAAAGTAATGTGAGAAGTACATTAGTTATGATAATGTAGATTTAGAAATGATTTACCATCAGTATGGTTATGAGGAAACTAAAGAGATTTGTAAATGTACCATATGATTCCTACAACGTTATAAATGTAATAAATGATTTACATAACCTGTATAAATTTGATGACCGAGTTGTGTAGGCTATATATATGAAACATGCACTATATCTGGGAACTGTGTAAAGGTGATAAGTTTATGCATAATGGTACATTGATATTTTCAGTAATTACATAATGAAATTACAATTCAATGTGTTATGGTATTAAAGAAAAATTACTTAGCTTATTAAACATGAGTTAACATTATAGAGTCAATTGGATTTAAACATGCGGTATACCAAGAAATGTCCATGTGGTTTATCACATACGGTTGATCAAGAGTTTTTCATATGGTTGATCACTGAGGTGTTCATGTGTTGTCCACAGGATAATAAAATTGGCCGATCCAATGCATTAGTTTTTTTTACATGGAGATCAACTGAGATTATGATTTTGTATATTATGTGGAAATTATTTCAGAGTATTTAATGCATGATGTTTTAAAATGAAAAAAATATCCCGATGAATATCGTGATATATGATGGTTGTTGATGATGGTGAATAACATGACCATAAGTATGTATTTATGTTAATTTCATGTAATCATCACAATAAGATGAAAATAATTACATGAACACACCATTGTGATATTTCGATTTCTTTTTTTGACCATTTTGTATATCAGGTCGACCAGTGAGAAATAGTGAGATGAGTGATACTGTAGGTTATCCTAGGGTACATTAAGGATTCATATCGACATGGAGATGTTTTAAATGGATTTATATGAAGCTGTATTTAAGATATAATATAGCCACCTTTATTTATATCACACATCAGAATAAATTTTTGATTCTTTAAGGAATTTAATAATAAGTTTAAATGAAAAAATAATTGATTCTCTTAGAGATTTTACGACTCATGAAGAAAAAAGATATCCTTATTAATCTTATACATTTGTAAAGGTCAATTAATATTTAATAATAAATAATAATAAATTTCATGATATTATTTTTAATATATTTTTTCAAATATCAGAGAATATGTTATTAATAATATTATGAAATAAAATACATCAAGTGAAAGATCTTTGAGAGAATGATACATCACAATATTGAGGGAAGATATGGTGATTAATCCATGAGCCATTATTTTGTTATGTACCTCAGTATTCAAGAATATTATGATGAACTTAATCACTCAATAACTAATAGAAGTTGTGTGAAAAAAAATTATTGTGAGTTTCTATTAACGATATTGAAGAATAAGTTCATGATCATTCCTATTGATCCTGTATTCTCAGGAAGAGAGATCTATTTCAAATGTGGAATAGAATAATCCAAAAAAATAAATATATTTTTCGAAAATTAGATGATATTCGACTAAAAATATTATGATTGGGTTGTATATCTAGCTATCTAAGGCTTGTTATTGGGGTGTCAAACTAATCATTAGAAATTATAATTGGGTTATCAAACCAATTTTTGGAGAATTTTTACATGGGTGTCTAACCACTTCTGTATACGTGGTTTCAATAGTACTATGATTTTTTGCTGATCCTTATAAATAACATGGTTCAGTTATATATTTTTTTCTCTGTATTAGAGATGGGGCTATGTGATATTATTTAAAGGTAAAATAAAATTAACATGTTCATGTGGTTGAATATATAAGAATATGAATTTTTAATACAATTCATGTGATTCACCCCCACCTACCCTAGAGGTCATATTACTTTGGGTATGTAATAAAACATATCTAAAATGCCATGATATTAAGAATAATATTTATGAAATGGAAAACAATGGTAGTAGGGGTTGAAATGGATGATCGTATAAAATAATCATTGAGTGGATGCTTTTCATGAAGATAGGAAAATACCACCAAATAGGGAGAACAAATACACAGTAAATTTGAATGAATGGGTGTATCTAGTCAACATTGGACCATATAAACATGCTTGTATCATATTGAATGAGACTGAAAAACATGTTCAATAGATTTTGGAATACAGTTTAATCACCACCACCCTATAATTTTTCCCAATCATTCTTTTAATGATGAATAACAGACGGTGGAGTATATTCATGGATTACCAGGTGTTATGTCATTTTGTGGTGCTAGAAAACTAATTACTTATACTTATAAAATATCTCATGGATGAGTTGTATAGGAAATATTAATTAAAAATGTGTATTTGAAATCTAGTTTCACATATTTTTTGAGAAATGAGGAATAAATTTTTATTATTGTGTCAAAAAACAAATAGGGTTTTTATGAATACATTTTATGTTTATTAGTGTGATTAATTCACATATGAAATTATTGTATAATATTAATGTGATATTTTGGTCTTTACTAAGGAAGAGTGTTTTTGTATTTTGTGATGATATAACAGTGTACATTAAGGGTTGGAATGAAAGCCTTGATATGGTTAAATAAGTTCTAAAAATTATGACATCCAAGGAAGATTCTTCATTGAAGAAGAAGATTTCTTTAAAAAATATGATTGTAGAGTGTTTATGGAATATAATTTTTGGTGAAGAAGTTGCGTTGAATCCAAAAAAAACTATAGGTTGTTTATTTATATAATTATCCAAGTAAATTGGAATATGTGAGTGTGTTTTAAGAATAAATAGATGAAATAAAATCTTATAATAGATTATGGAAGGATAGAAATATATTTCATTCTCTTGACTAAAAGGAGAGGTTTATATAGAAACATGAAAGTCACCCAGCTTTTGGAACACATTAGAAAAATATGATTACTATTTCTGTGTTATGATTTCTAGATTTTTCAATGGTATTTTCATTGGATTTTGATGCCTATAGTTTAGGCATGGGAGTTGTTTTACCATTTTATAGGAGGCCTCTTGCCTATTTCAATAAGGCGTAATTTGAGTAAAAAACATTTAAAAATCATTATATGGAAATAAGATTACGAGCTCAGTTCAAACTACGAAGCACCAAATACAATATTTGATGGGTTGGAGGATTCATGTATACATAGATCATTGGAACCATATAATATTTCATAGTAAAAGGGTAGTTTAAATTGATCAGTAGTTCTACCTAAAACAGGTTCTATAAAATGATTTTATAGTTATTTATAAGCTGGAGAACTTTATTTTTGTTGATGAAGTTCTATAAAGGGTGATGCAGGGAGGTTATTAAGTATTCTTAGAAATTTTAGAACCAAATTGGGAGGTGATTGATGTTTTTAAATAATAGTTCATGAAAGATGTCTGTTATAATGAAATAATTTATAATTTATAATGTGGTTTTGCAACAAACCCAAGATATTTAATCCAACATGGATGGATATTATAGACGAACCGATTGTTCATTCCAAAAGGATTATATTTAATTATAATCCTTTTATAATATTATTTGGAATAGTGTATCCTAATCCTTGGATGAATTTGTTCCATGTATACTCACATTATGATGTAACTATAATAGGGATGTATATCAATACTGACTCACTATATCAGGGATGATGAATGATATGGAAAAATATTTATAGTAATGAATCATTTATCAACATGGAAAAATAGTATCATCAACATTATTGATGATGGTACTGTAGCTCCACAAACATCATTCCACCAGTTATTATAAAACAATGTACTTACTGGGAACATAATGGAACTGTTGCACTAATTGATTTAGTAGCACATTTCAAGATAGGAAATTATTATGAGATTGTACCCTGTAATTTCTTCCGCTGATTTTTTTATGTGATTCAACCTCTAATTTTTTGTAGGGATTCATTCACTAACTTTATGAGTTACTATGTTCTACGTAATTTTTATTAATTTTAATTTTTGATTTTCTCTCTCATTTAATGTCATTTTTGAGATAATTCATCATTGTTCATCTACTATTTTCTTACTTTATACTAACAAATGATGATTTTTGAAAGATCCAGATTTTATTTCCTGAATGTTTCAATGTATATTGGCTAATTTACCGTGATTTTTGATCAATTAAATATAACTAACTATAGATATTAGAGGATATATATCAATGGATATTTTTTCATAAAATGTTTCAGTTGATGATTCTATGTGAGAAACCAATAGATATAGGGAATACATAGTGGGGTATTGTAGATATATAGTTTGTAGGAGTTGTGAACCTTTTGTTCTCTGAAAAACTGGCATGCAACATCATAGAGGAGAAGATGACAACTTGGTTGATGAAATCTCTTGAAAATATGTATGATAAGCCTTCCGCATAAATCATAGAGTTCCTTTAATCTAAATATTATTAAAGGTATTATTTTCTATAATCATGTATATGAATTAATCACAATTACATGTTAGTTTTCATCAATGGTAATTACGTTGTAGGATGACGTATGTTCTGTAGTTTTAATATATTCTTTACATGGCCATTAGGAATCCACAGTTAACATTGTGAGTAGTTATTAATGGAATAAAAATTTCATTTTTAAATATATCTGAGACTTGATCCTCAATGAAGATATTCATGAAATATAATTTGTAAGATTATCTAGTTCTACTCTAATCTTGGACAGAAGTGGAAGTTCTGTTCAAGGATATAATCATAGAGGAAGATCAAAATCAATAGTAATGACCTCAGAGAAGGAAAAGTTACCTACTAATACCTATTGGATTTATGGGAAGAAATGTAACATATATACATAGGGTAGATGAAATTATATAGTTGATGAAACCAATATAGAAAACAAAACAACATAAGGAACCAATGATGTGTTACAAATGAGTGTAGATAGTGTAGTAGAGTCATGGATTTTTGACTGTGGGGCATCTTTTTATTCCAATTTGGAGAATGGTTTCCCAAAAAAATATTATAATGGATATTTTGGAAATGAATATCATGTTTTTGATGAAACCTTATTGATTGTGGTTAACAAAGATTCAGGTATTAAAACCAATATTGGTTGTTTTCTAGTTTTGGGGAATGTAATGTATATCCCTATCTTATGAAGAAACCTTTTAACCATTGGGAATATTGATGATGAATTATATTTTACCACATTCATAGATGGTACATTGATGATTACTAATTTATATGAGCATAAAATTTTGTATTTTTTTGTCTATTAATCTCTAAAAATACCCATTAATTAATCAAATTATGTGTAAATTTTTTATATTTGTGAATTTTTGAGTTTTTTAATTAATTTTTAAAATTTTTAAAATGATTATTTGTATTGATATATTAATAATTGTAGTTAATTTGAGAAAACATGCAGAAATTGAAACAAATTTTCTCATGGTGAGCTTATAATTGTTTTATTATAGAACCTAAATTCTTAAAGGTGTTAAATTTCTTTTGAGAATTACTGTCTTTATTATTTTTTGAATTAAATAAATAAATTAACATTGAAAATGATATTGAAATTGGGTTGTTTTTTTAAATGAAAAACCAAAATATTGTGATAATTTAATGATTAGAATATATGCTTTTAATTGATTTATATAATTAATATGAAATTATTTATTTAACATGTGGAATTAAAATTTTATGTTTTTTATAATCTTTGAATTTAATTATAAAAAAACCGTCACTTTGAAAAATTTGTCTGCTGAAAATATCACTAAAATACCAGTAAAGGAATGGATCAACCCTTACTTCTCTTCTTGAGGTCTATCCAACCAATTTAAAAATTATAATGGAAAAGATTTTCTACAACTCAAATTGGGGATATCCAATGTATGCCAGCAACTGAAACTAAATTTTATAACAAAGGCAAGAGGTGACAATGGCCATAAGGAGTGGGGATGGGAGTGACCAATAAAAATGGAATGAATCTATCTCACAATAAAAATAAACATGACTTGAAATTATAACTAATACAAAAACATTTTGACCAAGGGTTGGAGTTTCTAAAAAAACTAGATATCGTAGCTTATATGTGGCATCAACCATGGTAAAATGACCAAAACATGAAATGTTCAGGGGGTTTCCACACAAAAAAATATATAAACGTCTTTTCAAGGATGATCATCTCTAACTATCCTTCCACCCTATTGGTCCAATAGGTATTTTGAACCAAATATCATGAAGATGATGATTCCAAACCATTTATTGATGTTGCACTTTTATTTTTTGTAGATTACTACACAATAAAATCTTTAGATTACAATAAGACGATCATGGAATGAGTACGAACAAGAGAAAATCCTAGAACTAGAAGGAAAATATGATTCCCATAGCACTTAAAGAAACCAAACAAGATGAAACACATGATTTCCAACACCCAAGGGAGCCCATGAAACATACTATTTAATGATTATTTGATTAGAGAAGAATAGATATCTCGAGATCACCCAAATCACTTTAACTTGATTGGGAGAATGACAATTGTGCCCTAAGTAAGAACTGGATCAATGCAATGATAATATATGCTCCCATATAATGATAATAAAATAAAACAACACATTAAATCCTGATCTGCCTGGTGACTATTTTCTAAAACATAACATTGTACACACCATTGAATTTAACTCCAAGATGTTCTATCTTCATATGTCATGCATCATCCTATAGAGTATCCAACCATGCCATAAAAGGAGAGGGTCATAACCAAATGCATGAGAAACCAATACTGGGGACACCTTACATCATTGAATATTACATCACACTGACACTCACCTAGGGATGAATACGACCAATTTCCCTGAGGATAACTCACACTACCCTATAAGGAAACAAAATCACGATCTACAAGACGTGATTTTAGATTTATCCAAATAAAATGTAAATAAATTATGTTTTATATGTTTTATTCCCATGTAAATGTGTGAAGACATATGGACCATAGTATCACCACAATCAGTGGATTGATGTACATAAATTCATGGAAAATTCTTGAACTAGGAAAATCAATATGACATCCTATATAACTGTCAGTAGCCATCTGAATGAATTACTTTTAAAATCAATCATGAAGGAATTATATTTTATAGTTCAAATTGGAAATGCAATAATATGATGAATGTGTGTTTAATATTACATGTATAATGGTTCATCCTATCCAAAAACATTATATTGACAGAATCACTATGTATCAAAATCCACATACTTGATTGGAGTGGAATTTGATTATGGATAATGACCAAAACTATGACAACCCTGCTTTTTTTATTACAACTTAAGAATGCTTTATTACATAAAACTTCACTTGATCCAACAAATAAGATAGAGAGGTTTAGTGTCTTTGGGGATTAGGATCATTACATAAAATCTTTAAACTTGAAATACAACATCTTTATTGAAAACTTCCTTTACATGACCACTACATTCCTTCGTACTTAGCATTGCATGGGATAACCTGAGGACATGCATAAGAAAAGGGTGAGCTATAAAGCCCAGTAAGGGAGTAAACAATGAATAACATGAGGAGTGAAATACATGTTAGGAAATAGGCATATCAATAGATCATAATAGAAACATGAACATAAAGGCATGATAAAGAAGGATAATCATAACATGGAAATGTGGCAACAACACTTAACATTGAATTAGCATGAGCCAAGGCTCATTGCACATGGAGCATGAGTAAACCCTCATTGCACTTGAAGCACGAGTAAACCCTCGTTGCACTTGAATTAGCATGAGTAAACACTCATTGCACATGACATATCATGATACTATACTTTACCCAATGCATTGGAGCGCTATAAAGGGCGCACCCTTCTTAAACATTTCATTTCATGCATAAGTGTGCCACATGGATCATAAAACATGGATTCCTAAAACATAATCATTTCTTCCACGATAAAGGAATGTGGAATTCATACATGAAACATTACAATAAATATGTAAATGTGCATAAAGGTGAATACCCTTGATGGAGAAATGGGCATGGTATTCACTACACAAAGACATTGGCTTAGAAAATCGGTGCGATTTCGGCAGCATAATGGCGTGACATAAGAATTCATAAAAAAATTTGATAAGATAGAAAGGGGTTACTCATCATATTTACATGTAATGGACAGTAAGGAGGTCATATATATACATGTCCCAACAATCGAAATGGAATTTAGATTCATGATACAAAAGTATTGCTTGAATGTAAAAGAAGAGAGAGAGGTTCCTTTCGGAATTTCGGCATAGTAACGGGTGTACATGGGAGGCATTTAATGAGAGAGAAAGGCTTCTCCCATCATTAAAACAATAAGAGGGCCGTATGGTGGAGGTGACAAACCATACCCCAACATTCATAATTGAAATAAAAAGTGCAATACAACTTAAAGAAAATTGACAAAAAAGAGAAAGGAAGAAAAAACCCTTACTTGGAAGTGCGCTTCCAAAGGCTAGAGAGAGGCTTGTGAGAGGATTATTGGGAGCTTGGGGCACCTTTAGAGGATTCTAGAAAGAGTAGGGAAGATTTTGGACGAACTTCAAGGGCTTTGAGTGAGGAGGAAGTGGGAGCTTGGGTGGGTTTATATAGGAAAGGTGAGAGAATTCTTTATTATTTAGGTTTGGGACCCCTTATATTAAAATAATCCAAACCACAAACCATCCCATGGTATTTGCCCATGGTTTCTGGAAAAGGAAAGAGGAAAACAATATTTTACATGTCCATGGTCCGAACTTATTAAAAAATTAGGGTTGCTTATGTGGAGGTGAGTCACACTCCCATGGAAATTAATTTAAAAAGGAAAAGTGTTGAATAAGTCTTGAGGGCTCCCTTAATGCTTTGAAAAGTAAGTCAAAAAAACCCAAAACCTCATTATTTTAATGATAAAACACATATTGTCCGAACATAAGGATTATGGTATTTTATTACATCACCATTGGGTCATTATGATGTCATAAAACACATTATATATTTAAATGGTATTTAATTTTTACCCAAATATTTGACTGTCTCAGAAAATTATGAAAAATTCACCGTTGGATAATTTCGACATCCTGATTCCAAAAATAATATTTATTTTATCTAAATAATTTTCTAAATATGTGAATTTTCACTTTTAAAATAAAAACCGACATTTATAAAAATTCACGGGTTTTGACAGAAACGACTTTCAAACCTTAATAAAAATTTTAATTGCATTAATAAAATTACAAGATCATTTATATTTAATAAAAATTAATTTAATATTAATAATAATAATTTATTAAAATATTATTTTATTCAAAAATCCTTTAATTTAATAAAATATTATTCTTAATTAAATAAAAACTAAAAACACCATTTGTACTTTAAAAACTAATTACAATGTATCAAAAAAAATTATATTCATTATTATATACAAAAAATAATGTACATGAACATGGTACTAATTATTTGTTACATAACCCCTTAAAATAGCCGCATAAGACCTAAGGGTAAGGTGTGCGATGGTGACAGACTCTTGGGGCGGCTCAGATAACATCGCTCGAGTTGTAATTTCAATCAACTTCCACTTTTCCCGTAGACGATCACGTTCGAGCTTGACTTGATGAAGATCAGCTTGGGCTTGGTCAAGGGAAAAGCCCAAAGACACCACCTCTTTTCCGAGCTTCGACAAATGGGCTTCGTAAGGGGCAATTCTACTGGATGAGGCCATCGCTTCCTTTGTCTGAGTAGAAAATTGGTTTGTTAAAGCATTATATTTAAACTACCCAGATCATCACTGTTCAACAGCTATAAAAGTAATGGTCACAAATCTTAACGTAAAACTAAAGAAGTTGACATCTTATAAAAAAAATTTCATAAAGAAACATTTAACTGGATCAAGAGGGATTTTCCATTAATGAAACTTTGGGTCGTTACAACATTCCCCCCTTAATAAATTTCGCCCTCGGAATTTTCCTTTTCCCACACTAAAACAAATGTGGGTAACTTACCTTCATCATATCCTCCGACTCCCATGTTGCTTCTTCAAACTTGTGGTTTCTCCACAACACCTTGACGAGGGGCATTGTCTTATTTCGTAGAACTTTTTCTTTACGATCTAAGATATTCACTGGTTGCTCCTCATAAGAAAGATCGTCTTCTAATTGTACCACCTCAGAAGAGAGTACATGTGAAGGGTCTGGTATGTACTTCCTTAAGAGGGATACATGGAAGACATCATGCACCTTTCCCATAGTAGGTGGAAGTGCTAGTCGATAGGCCACAACCCCAACACGATCAAGAATCTCGAATGGGCCGATGTACCTTGGACTTAACTTCTCTTTCTTTCCAAACCTCATGACCTTCTTCCACGGAGATATGCGTAAAAACACCATGTCTCCGACTTTAAACTCAAGGTCTCGTCGACGATTATCTGCATAACTCTTCTGTCGACTTTGGGCTACCTTGATATACTGCTGAATGGTTTTCACCTTCTCCGCCATTTCTTCGACCATTTCTGGTCCAACCAGCTTACGTTCACCGACCTCATCCCAACATGCCGGTGTTCTACACCTTTTCCCATACAGGGATTCATATGGTGCCATTTGGATGCTCGAGTGGAAACTATTATTATAAGAGAACTCAACCAGAGGAAGATGTTGATCCCATCCACCTTTAAAGTCCATTGAGCATGCTCTCAATATATCCTCATGTGTTTGGATAGTCCGCTCGGATTGACCATCAGTTTGAGGATGATAGGCCGTACTGAAGTTCAGTTCGGTATTCAGAGCATGTTGAAGACTCTTCCAAATCATAGAGGTAAATCTTGGATCTCGGTCAGACACAATAGATAGTGGTACTCCATGCAACCATACCACATCCCTGATATATATCTGTGCCAGTTGATCCAAAGAGAAATCCTCTCGAATAGAAATGAAGTGTGCAGTCTTTGTAAGACGATCCACAACAACACAGATTGCATTGTTGCCTTTGGATGTCCTTGGAAGTCCAGTGTCGAAGTCCATGGTGATGTTCTCCCATTTCCATTCAGGTATGGGCAATGGTTGCATCATCCCCTTAGACTTCTGCCTCTCTTCCTTCACTTGATGAAACACTAGGCACTTTGATGTATATTCAGCGATCTCCTTCTTCATATTACCCCACCAAAAGTTTTCTCGGAGATCCCGATACATCTTTGTGCTCCCTGGGTGAATAGAGAAATTTGAACTATGTGCATCATCCAAAAGTTCCTTCTTCAGCTCCGAACTTGATGGAACACATAGTCTTTTCCCAAACCGCACAATTCCTTCTTCATTAACATTAAACTCTGAGGATTTTCCCTTTTTGATAGCTTCCACTTTTTCTTGGATTCCCGCATCATCCTTTTGAGCATCCTTTAACCTTTCCAAAAGAGATGGTTGAGCAATCATTTGTGAAAGGATTTATGATGTTCCCTTCTTTATGATTCCCACATCCATCTTCATCAAGTCTAAGAAGATTGGATCCTTCTCAATTCTCATCATTGATAGAATTGCTGGATCCTTTCTACTTAGGGCATCCGCCACCTTGTTCACCTTCCCAGGGTGGTAATGTATTGAACAGTCATAGTCCTTGATGAGCTCTATCCATCTTCTCTGGCGCATATTAAGCTCTTTCTGTGTGAATATATATTTAAGACTCTTGTGGTCAGTATATATCTCACATTTCTCTCCATAGAGATAATGCCGCCAGATTTTCAAGGCAAAGATCACCGCCGCCAACTCCAGATCATGTGTTGGATAGTTTAGCTCATGGATTTTCAACTGCCTTGAGGCATAGGATATCACTTTATCATTCTACATCAGCACACATCCTAAGCCCTTCTTCGAAGCATCACTGAATACCACAAAAAGCTCCCCACTTGTGGGTAAAGTGAGCACGGGTGCAGTGATAAGCCTCCTTTTCAACTCCTTGAAGCTTTCTTCGCATTCATCACTCCAAGAAAACTTTATTCCCTTTCGAGTTAGCTTGGTAAGAGGGTTGGACAATCGTGAGAAATTTCTCACAAATCATCGATAATATCCAGCTAACCCCAAGAAGCTACGGATATCAGTTACCGATGTTGGCCTCGGCCATCCCTCAATTGCATCTGTTTTGGAGGGGTCCACAGATATCCCATTGCTTGTGATGATATGACCCAAGAATGAGACTTCCTTCAACCAAAACTCACACTTGCTGTACTTTGCATAGAGCTTCTCCTTGCGCAAAGTATCTAGTACAGTTTTTAAATGCCTCTCATGGTCCTCCTTGGTTTTGGAGTATATTAGAATATCATCTATAAAGACTACCACAAATTTGTCTAGGTAATCTCTAAAGACTCTATTCATCAAGTCCATGAATATTGCTGAAGCATTGGTGAGTCCGAAAGGCATTACTATGAATTCATAGTGCCCGTACCTTGTACGAAAAGCAGTCTTGGGGATATCTTCCTTCTTCACCCTTACTTGATAATATCCCGACCGCAAGTCGACCTTGGAGAAGTATTGTGCTCCACGCAGCTGATCAAAAAAGTCATCGATTCTTGGGAGAGGATACTTGTTATTTATCGCGATTTTGTTAAGTTCACGATAATCGATGCAAAGCCGCATTGACCCATCCTTATTCTTGACGAAGAGGACTGGTGCACCCCATGGTGATGCACTTGGGCGTGTAATCCCTTTATCCAGATTCTCTTGTAGTTGTTTCTTCAGCTCTTCATGCTCAACAACAGCCATTCTATATGGAGTCTTGGATATTGGTAGCGCCCCTGGTATAAGTTCAATTGAGAACTCAACATCTCTTCTTGGAGGAAGACCAGGAAGTTCCTCGGGAAATACTTCCGTGAATTCCCTCACAATAGGCATTTCTTCAAGGGTGGTTTCTTCCTTGGACTCAATCATCTTAGCCAGATATGCATGCTCATAAGGAAGTAATATCCATGCTTGAGATGATGGAGCTAAAGGAGATTCATCTTCCTCCTGACACTTGTAAAGAATCGGGGGTCGATTCTCCATATGGAGTGTGATTTCCCTCTCCCGACAATTTATGTTGGCTCTATATAAGGAAATCCAATCCATGCCAAGAATTGCATCAAATTCCACCAAAGGGAGTATGACGAGGTTCACCGGGAAATTCAATCCACAGATTATAACAGGGGAGGACTTATACTCATGGGATGCAACGATTGCCCCATTTTCCGTACTCACCGACATCTTTACTTCCAGGATTTGTGGTGGTGCAGGGATTGTTCTACTAAACATTTGATATATAAAAGAATGCGTAGAACCTGAATCAAAAAGTATGTTCGCTATTCTTGAATGAATAACTAGCGTACCTGTCACCACTTCGTTGTTGGGGTTCACTTCGGCAGAAGTGATGGAAAAAGATCTTCCTTCCTGTCTTAAAGGTTTTTGATTGCCTCTGATAACCCTTGGATTGGGGCACTGATTCACAAAATGACCCGGTTCTTTGCATTTGAAGCATTGAACAACGCGTTGAGGTTCGAACGAAGCGTTCCTCTCCTCTGTCGCAGCCGCGGGTCCTTCTTGCTGACAGTTAACAGCTAGGTGCCCTTCTCTTCCACACATGAAGCATTTTCTTGTCCCCCTAAGGCAATTTCCAGGGTGCTTCTTTCCACACTTTTGGCAAGTGGGGTGTTGGAATTTCTTAGCACCGTTGGATTTATCCATCGGACCACCAGCATTGAAGTCCACCTTCCGCTTCTTGTCCCCACGATACCCCTGTGATTCTCCGATCTCCATATCAACCTTGAGGGCACATCGGACAATTTCCTCATTGCTGTCGAAGTCACGGATCGCTAATGCTTTCCGTAAGCTAGGCTTCAGCCCACCAAAGAAGCGGTCAACCTTGCATTTAGGGGTAACAACAAAGCCGGAAGCGTATCGTGCAAGCCTTGTAAAGTTTGCCTCATACGCTCCCACAGATTCCTCATCTTTCTGTTTGAGGGAAAGGAAGTCCCTTTCCATCTTAAGACGGAGGGTGCGTGGAAAATATTTATCGAAAAACATCTTCTGGAATACCTTCCATTCCAAAGCCTCGATCTCCTCCTCAGGCTTCGTATTTTTGATCAATGTCCACCATTGATCAGCTTCACCCTCCATACGATAAGCTTCCATGAGAACCTTCTGTTTTTCAAAGCATTGGAGGATGGAGAATATCTTTTCAATAGATTTGATCCATTGTTCAGCGATCGTGGGATCGGATGATCCACTAAAAGTAGGAGGCCTTTGTCTCATGAAGCCTTCAATAGCGACTTGTTCTTTCTTAGGGGGGGTTGAATGTTCCTCTTGACCTGTGTTTCTATTCAAAACTTGAGTTAGCTGAGAGAGAAGCGTGACAAAGTTCGCGATTCCCGCTCCCATTGGATTGGGCATATCATAAGTACAATCATCACACTGATCTTCAAAACGGTTGTTAGCCCGAGTTCTCCTATTACCGGCCATTGGCTGGAATAAAAGGAAAGTTAGGGGGTAACACATAAAGGGTAATCCATAGAAAAAAGTTTGATGACTTATATATAACCTTTAATCTCTTTAACTCATGAGTCTATAGGATTCAATCCAGGATTTTCATGATCTTCCTTCTAACATATATTCTTAGGGGAATTTTTTCCCTTAATAAGGGTTCATAATAAGATTGTGAATTTATCAAAACATATCCCCTGGTAGTGTCGTATCCAAGAGTGCAGCAAGGCCTGTTGTCGTGCACCAGTTCCCGTTCGAGTCTAGCTCAAAGCGGTGTTTTCGGGTTTTACCCCTAGGATACATCTGTGCCAGAGCCGCCTCTACCTGCTCGTATCCAGACAGAGATGTATTTGTTTGATAAACCACTTACTTAGTATTTACCAAAACATACGGATGTTTTTATTATGCTTAGTCTTGTATCTAAGGCTCTACTAGGGTTTCATAATCCCAAAAATAACTAAACCTATCCTCTGATACCAACTATGACAACCCTGCTTTTTTTTTATTGCAACTTAAGCATGCTTTATTACATAAAACATCACTTGATCCAACAAAGAAGATCGAGAGGTTTAGTGTATTTGGGGCTTAGGATCATTACATAAAAACTATAAACTTGAAATACAACATCTTTATTGAAAACTTTCTTTACATGACCACTACATTCCTTCGTACTTAGCATTGCATTGGATAACCTGAGGACATGCATAAGAAAAGGGTGAGCTATAAAGCCCAGTAAGGGAGTAAACAATGAATAACATGAGGAGTGAAATACATGTTAGGAAATAGGCATATCAATAGAGAATAATAGAAACATGAACATAAAGGCATGATAAAGCATGATAATCATAACATGGAAATGTGGCAACAACACTTAACATTGAATTAGCATGAGCCAAGGCTCATTGCACATGGAGCATGAGTAAACCCTCATTGCACTTGAAGCATGAGTAAACCCTCGTTGCACTTGAATTATCATGAGTAAACACTCATTGCACATGACGTATCATGATACTATACTTTACCCAATGCATTGGAGCGCTATAAAGGGTGCACCCTTCTTAAACATTTCATTTCATGCATAAGTGTGCCACATGGATCATAAAACATGGATTCATAAAACATAATCATATCTTCCACGATAAAGGAATGTGGAATTCATACATGAAACATTACAATCAATATGTAAATGTGCATAAAGGTGAATACCCTTGATGGAGAAATGGGAATGGTATTCACTACACAAAGACATTGGCTTAGAAAATCGGTGCGATTTCGGCAGCATAACGGCGTGACATAAGAATTCATAAAAAAAGTTGATGAGAGAGAAAGGGGTTCCTCATAATATTTACATGTAATGGACAGTAAGGAGGTCATATATATGCATGTCCCAACAATCGAAATGGAATTTAGAATCATGATACAAAAGTATTGCTTGAATGTAAAAGAAGAGAGAGAGGTTCCTTTCGGAATTTCAGCATAGTAACGGGTGTACATGGGAGGCATTTAATGAGAGAGAAAGTGTTCTCCCATCATTCAAACAATAAGAGGGCAGTATGGGGGAGGTGCAAAACCATACCCCAACATTCATAATTGAAATAAAAAGGGAAATACAACTTAAAGAAAATTGACAAAAAAGAGAAATGAAGAAAAAACCCTTTCTTGGAAGTGTGCTTCCAAAGGCTAGAGAGAGGCTTGTGAGAGGCTTATTGGAAGCTTGGGGCACCTTGAGAGGATTCTAGAGAGAGTAGGGCAGAGGTTGGACGAACTTAAAGGGATTTGAGTGAGGAGTAAGTGGGAGCTTGGGTGGGTTTATATAGGAAAGGTGAGAGAATTCTTTATTATTTAGGTTTGGGACCCCTTATATTAAAATAATCGAAACCACAAACCATCCCATGGTATTTGCCCATGGTTTCTGGAAAAGGAAAGAGGGAAAATATATTTTACAAGTCCATGGTCCGAACATATTAAAAAATTAGGGTTGCTTATGTGGAGGTGAGTCACACTCCCATGGAAATTAATTTAAAAAGGCAAAGTGTTGAATAAGTCTTGAGGGCTCCATTAATGCTTTGAAAAGTAAGTCAAACAAATCCAAAACCTCATTATTTTAATGATAAAACACATATTGGCCGAACATAAGGATTATAGTATTTTATTACATCACCATTGGGTCATTATGATGTCATAAAACACATTATATATTTAAATGGTATTTAATTTTTACCCAAAAATTTGACTGTCTCAAGAAAATTATGAAAAATTCACCGTTGGATAATTTCGACGTCCTGATTCCAAAAATAATATTTATTTTATCTAAATAATTTTCTAAATATGTGAATTTTCACTTTTAAAATAAAAAACTACATTTATAAAAATTCACGGGTTTTGACAGAAACGGCTTTCAATCCTTAATAAAAAATTTAATTGCATTCATAAAATTATAAGATCATTTATATTTAATAAAAATTAATTTAATATTAATAATAATATTTTATTAAAATAATATTTAATTAAAAAATACTTTAATTTAATAAAATATAATTCTTAATTAAATAATAACTAAAAACACCATTTGTACTTTAAAAACTAATTACAATGTATCAAAAAAATTATATTCATTATTATATACAAAAAATAATGTACATGAACATGGTACTACTTATTTGTTACATAACCCCTTAAAATAGCCTCATAAGACCTAAGGGTAAGGTGTGCGATGGTGACAGACTCTTGGGGCGGCTCGGATAACATCGCTCGAGTTGTAATTTCAATCAACTTCCACTTTTCCCGTAGATGATCACGTTCGAGCTTGACTTGATGATGCTCAGCTTGGGCTTGGTCAAGGGAAAAGCCCAAAGATGCCACCTCTTTTCCGAGCTCCGACAAATGGGCTTCGTAATGGGCAATTCTACTGGATGAGGCCATCGCTTCCTTTGTCTTAGTAGAAAATTGGTTCGTTAAAGCCTTATATTTAAACTACCCAGATGATCACTGTTCAACGGCTATAAAAGTAACGGTCACAAATCTTAACGTAAAACTAAAGAAGTTGACATCTAATAAAAAAACATTTTTCATAAAGAAACATTTAACTGGATCAAGAGGGATTTTCCATTAATGAAACTTTGGGTCGTTACAAAAACCACTTAGGTTATCGGAATCCCCATGTATATGAATTATCATCATACATTAAACCACCATTATGGAAGCTAAATAATCCTTATAAACACATGAAATAGGGAAATTCGTTTCCCTATTTGGACTCTAATTTTCAATGTTAACCTTCTTACCATTCATTTATTTTGTAAAAATAGTGGATGATAAACATCTAGGATGATCCCCATTCACGTGGAATCCATTTGAAACCTTTATCATTCTTGGTGCTCAGAATTGATTTCTAATGGGGGTTTTCATGTCATTGAATGAGTTACACTATTCTTTTTGGGACATCATTAAGAGTTTGTTATGAGTTCCTCAAGGAACACCATAAAAAATTCAAAAAATGTGATGATTTTATTGTGATTAATTTCTATTTCTATTTGCAAATTAAGAGTTGTTGTTATACCTTCCTTCAAGATCATCCTATTTTCCAAAGACTCATTCTCTTTCGTTAACGGTATTTTTTTCCATAGTTTCTTCTGTAATTTCTAATTTTTTTAATTATTTATTTATTATAGTGTCTCTATTGATGGAATACAAGGAGAATGTTGGTCATTTAGTACCCCCAGTTTCTTGTATGTATCCATTACTTGAAAATTTTATTAGTTTTAAAAGTTAAGGGTGATGTATGGGAGAGTCGGGAGATCTTGGATTCAAGTTTGAATCAAACGGGAAGGTGCACGGTCAGCACACGGTTTGTCTAAACTGTGCGGCCAAACCATGCGTGGCTGACTGAGGAGGCAGTGGCTTCCGCACTGTCGACACACAGTAAAGGGAAACCTTACGATGAGGCCATTCTAGAAGGGTGGCTAAGGCAGTAGTTAATGCATGGTTAGCGCACTGTCTGTGAAACCGTTCGCACTAACCATATGGTCACATAAAATTAGATCCTTAAATTGTGCATCTAACTCGTTTTTCCTCTTATTTCCACATTAATGCACATAAGAGGCCCTAAATCGGGATTTTTGATCAACGAAGGTCAAAAAATGTTCTCCCATCATATTAGAGGTGATCAAAAGGCTTCTCTTGGAGAATCTAAGATGTATTCTTGAGGTATGTGATTGTTCTTGTGTGGTTTCATATATCTACTTAGATATACTTCACATATTCTCTCAGTTTCTTAGACCTACGCCCGTTATGTGTATATCTAAGTGTCTGGATTCCGAATATGAAGAGATTTGTTCTTGGTTGTGTTAGGAGAAGAGATATAAGGAGGATCTTTGGTGAATCGACCCTGTTATCTTGTGCGTTCTTCATTTTTTAGGGTTTTCATCAAATCCATTGAGGTAGGGGGATTCACTCTCAACTCCTCTTGTTAGAATTGGTTGGCTTAGTTTAAATTTGTTATTTGAATGGTGTTGATTGTGGAAATCATGGCATAATTATTCTTTATTGATGATTTTTGGTTTTTATGAAATGGTGAATTCTTGGTGAATTCTTATGCAATGTGATATGGCTATTTGAATTTAAATTGTTGATTTTAAATTATGAAATTTCTAAAATTGTAAATTGTTGGATGAGAAATGGGATTTCAATAAAAATGGATGTTTTATTGAAATGGTTGGTGATTGAAATTATTTTTATGGATTTGGAATTCAATAAAAAGGGAGTTTTATTAAAATGGTTTGAATTGGTTGAACACACATTGTTTTGATGGAAAATGGTTCTCAATAAAAGGTGTTTTAGTGAAATAATGGTTTTGGAATGATTGTTGGGAATGTGTGGTGTGTGTTCATGTTGCATATTCGAGCCATGGTTGAAATAGGACCTTCTGCTCGGTGCCAATTGTTTAATGGAGCAAGGGACATTTAAGTAAGATACTTGCTTGAAATATGACCATGTGCTAGGTTCCAAAGGTGTAATGGAACATGGGAAATAATTACCTTCGGATGACCTGGTAGATCTACGAGAGACCACTCATGAGTATGGAACTGTCATAATGAAGCATGAACGGTTTATTTCACGGGTTTGTGAAATTTTTGGGTATGAAATGGGATGTTTTTGAAAATGTTTGGAAGTTTGTTTATTTTTATTGAAAAATAACATGTTGGAAAAGTTGGTTTAACATGCACTTGGATTCTTTTGAGCATGGATGGTTATGGAAAACATGTTTATATTTTGTTAAAAATTGGTTTGGGGAAATTGTTTTATATAAACTGTTTTTTTATAAATGTATCTAACTCCTCTATCCTAGTGGAATGAGTAGGGAAGTCATTGGGGAAAACCTACTAATTTTTATACTCACCCATACTTTGTAACTTTAGTGATTTTGTAGATGTTGTATTCCTATACACATGTAAAGGTAAACAATCTCATTACTAATGGATCGTGGTGATGTTTGGGAGATGCTATGGATCATGGAGCTTGTGGACCATGGAGTCGTGGTGTCTATTGAGAGACTTGTGTTGTTTTTCTGCTGTGTACATTGATGATTTATTTGGTCTTTCACTATTGTGTACTCTGATGAGGTTTAATATAAATGAAGTCAATGTTTGGTCTTTCATTTGTTTATTCATCATATAGTGAATGGTTAATGGATGAGTTTATTTTCTTAAAGGGTAAATCTTCCCCCAATTGTATTTAAAACCCTTCAGAATTTATTTCTAGACTATGGCATCTTGGGGATGTCAGTGAAGGACATGTAATCCTCACTTCCTCTTCAAGCCAATGAGTTAGGTGTATGGTGTTACAAATTCTATCATCTTGATCGGTACTTTCCTAACATGTGGTCCTCGATGTTCTTGGTCATCGAGTTGAAATTAATTCTTGTATATTCCTTGGGTGGTCATCATAGACATGAGTAGGATTGTCAGAACATGAAATGTAAAGCATAAAAGGGCGTAGTTAACCCGTTTATGCTGAACATCATGTTAACAAGGTGTTGGGTACATAAGTGTATTAGATACACTTCTAGAATGTTTGAAATCTTATTTTCATGGGTTTAGCCAATGAGATGAGCATGACATGCATTTTAAAGGAATGAAATCACACTAGGATTGAATATCTCTTTGAGAGTAATGAGTAAGAATTTTGTGAAAAGTGCCAATTTTATAAAAATTCAAAAATTGTTTTCAACCCGAAATCGTTGAAAACAGGGTATTTGGTATATTATGAAAATGGATTCATTTTCAAAAAAGTATGTTGAATGTTTTAAAAAATGATTGAACATGGAGATATGTTGTTTGAGAACAATTTTTTGATAGTTGATGTGATATATTTTGAAATGATAACACAACAATTTCTAGAAAGTTAGATTGATAGAGATTGTTGTTAGTTTAGAAAATGGCACCCAGTAGGTGTTCTCGAAACTATCCCGAAGAAGGTGCAGAGAATGTTGTAGCACCGACACAATGTGTGAACCAAGAGATGGTTCATAGTATTTTTCAAGCTTTTCAAGTTGTGGATACGGGGAACCAGAGGAATGAGCCACGACATGGGGGGCATACCATCCAGTTCATGAAGCATAATCAACCGATATTTTGGGATGATGCTGAACTCGAGTAGGCAGAGGTGTGGCGATGTAGGACGAATCATATATTCAATTTCATTGACACACCAGTAGAGATGAATGTAAATCTTGCGACGTATATGCTCAAGGATCTTGCACGTTAGTGGTGGGAATTAGCGTTGCAGGAAAAATTGGATGTAGGTCTTATATTGGAGGATTTGGATGAATTTTTTAACAAACAATTCCATCCTCACATGTTCAAGTTCCAGAAAATGATGAACTTCTTCAGCATGAAGCATGAGAACCTCTCTGTCATGGAGTATGTGGCTATGATCATGAATGTAGTCTATTTTTCACCAGAGGTTGCGGAAAGTGCTTCTTTGAAGGAAGGGATCTTTTAATCGGGACTAATGAAGGAGATTTGATCGAATATTGTGATTCTTTGTATTACAGATTATACAGAGACGGTGAACAGAGCAACGTTTGCTGAACATGATATCTCAGGATCGATAGGATCTGGCATGATGATACCCATGGGAACGGGTGGAAACTTTAATTCTAGAAACAATAGGAATAGGGACACATTCTTCCAAGGTGGGAGTGTGAATCAGAACCAGAAAGCGGGATTAGTCAACCTTCCTCCACGTCCCTAGAGCAAATCATGTTGCATTCAATGTGGTTCGACTGATCACAAGAAATGAGAATGTACATCACCAACGGGAGCATGCCACAATTTCAACAAGATGGGGCATCTTCAGTGATCTTTTCGTAGTGCTCCATGGTCGGTTGTTTGGGACACTTCCCAGGCATTGCTGGCATCGTATTCTTTGGAAGGACGAAGACATCAGAATTATTCTCATCAACATAATAGAGCTAGCCATGGTGATTCTGGAAATACCATTACTCCTCAACCAGGGCAATCTCAACAAGGCAACACGGAGAAAAGTGCAATGATAAAGCAATTGTACGGAGGTGAGCAGATGATGGTCGTTGATCGGGATGGACCATCTATAGTAAGATGTATGATTCTTTTGATTTCTACCTTTTTGCAAGTTTTTTTTGATATTGATGCATCACATTCCTTCATTTCTTCTCGTTCTGTTGATTTTCTATGTTTAAAACTGGAAATGATGCCTTCTATTTTGAAATTGCAAACTCCAATTTGTGAAAGAGATTGTCAAGCCTTCTTTTGTAGGGAATGTTCTGTAATTGTTGATGGAGATAAGATGAAATGTGATTTCTCTATGTTGGTGATGGATATCTATTATATAATCATGGGTATGGATTGGTTGACAAGGTTTAAGGCTCACACTGACTGTTATAGGAGAATGGTTAGTTCTGTGACTAAGGACGACATTAACCATCTCTTTAGAGAAGAGAGAATGATAAATAAAGGCGTAAAGATCATGTTGGAACCAATGGTTGGAAATATCTCTTACCAAATGGAACCTTTGACATTGGTATCATTGGAAGAGATTGAGGAAATTAGTTTTCCAGCTGTGGTGGATCAATTTCCTAATGTTTCTCCAGAAATCTTCTCAGGATTACCACATATATGAGAAGTGACGTTTACTATTTATCTCCTTCCACGGACAAGTACTACCTCACTACCATCTAATAGGATGGAAACAATGGAGTTAATGGAATTTAATTTGAATTTAGAGGAGCTGGAAATAAACTGTTTCATTAGGACAAGCACATCTCTGTGGGCATCAGCAGTTTTGTTAGTGAAGAAGGAAGATGGAACTCTTGGGCTGTGTGTTGATTATTTTAAGCATAACCAATTTACGATAATGAATAGATATCCACTACCATGAATTGATGACCTAATTGGTCAATTTAGATGATCTCAATGGTTCTCCAAAATTGAAATGTGATCAGGATATCACCAATTGCGAGTTTGGAAGGAAGACATTCAAAAGACAGCCTTCAGATGCAGATATGGCCACTACAAATATGACGCCATGCCTTTTGGTCTTACGAATGCACTAGTGGTCTTCATGGTTTTGACGAATCAGATATTTTAGTGATATCCGGATTCTTTTGTGGTGGTGTTTGTGGATGATATCTTGGTTTATTCAAGAACAAGGGTTGATCATGAGCAACACTTAGCGATAGTGTTGGAATTCTTGAAAGATAATCAGTTGAATGCCAAATTATCAAAGTGTGATTTTTGGAAACAATAGGTATGCTTTCTTGGACATGTTGTTTCTGAGAAAGGTGTTTTTAGGGATCCAGAAAATATATAAGCTATTCTTTCTTGGAAATCACCGAAGAATGTCTTTAAAATTTTATGTTTTATTGGTTTAGCATGTTATTACCGACACTTTGGGCGTGACTTCTCACGAATTGCTTCACCGATAATAGCATTGACAATGAAATACAATGAATTTAAATGGACTGAATAACGTTAGAGATCTTTTCAAGAGTTGAATGTTCACCTTACATCAGCACCCATATTGATTTCTCCCGAATCAGGACAGGGGTACGTGGTGTATTGTGATTCTTTAAGATCAGGGTTGGGTTGTGATATAATGAAAAGTTACCATGTTGTTGCTTGTGGTTCAAGGAAATTTGAGGGTGCATGAGAAGAATTACCCAACACATTATTTGGAGTAAGATGTAGTAGTCCATGATCTGAAAACATGGAGACTCTATCTGTTTGGTGAGAAATTTACTGTGTTTACCGATCAAAAAAGCGTGAAACACATTTTCTCACAGCGAGATTTTAATTTTAGGCAGAGGAGATAGATGAAGTATCTTCAAATGTTCGACGTTGAATTAATATATAAACTGGGTAAGGGAAATTCGGTGGATGATGCATTATGTAGAAAGTTGTATGCTCAGTCAGAAAAAGGAAGATTCAGATGAATGGAAGTTGATGTTAGTCTTAGTCAGCATGCATGTGGAATGTGACGACCGAGGTGATGTTGATGTTTTATTTTCATCTACACTTGTTCCTGATTTTGTGGAGATAGTAAATGATGGACAGTCATCTGATGTAGACTGTGTTGCATTAAGTTCAAAATTCAATTTTTGGGAAACCATTGAGGGATTGAAGCTGAATGGGAGTTCAATCTTGTGTTTTAGAAATCGGATGGTTATACTAATGGTTTTTCAGGAACAACTCCTTCATGATTACAACTATTCGAGATGGGATGTACATTTAGGTGCATAGATGATGTATAAGGTGTTGAAGGAACAGTTTTGGTGGAGAGGAAAGAAATGTAAAGTGGCTGAGATCATCTTGTGATGCTCAACTTGTCAGTAGGTTAAAGGAGAGCATCGGAGAAAAGCTGCTATATTATAGTCTTTACCTATACTAGTGTGGAAATGGGATCAGATTGCAATGGATTTTGTTACAGGTCATCCTTGAATGGTCCGAAAACATGATTCCATTTGGGTTATAGGGGATTGCCTATCCAAGTCGGCCAACTTCATCCTTCTTCGTGAAACCCATGCGGTGGTAGATAATTCAAAAATATATATCTAGGAAGTGGTAAAGATACATGGTGTACCAGTGTTTATTGTCTCAAAAAGAGATCCTAGGATCACTTCTAATTTTTGGAAATCCTTACAACAATCCATTGGGACTCAGTTGACTATGAGTACGACATATCATCCCCAGAAGGGTGGACAATCCAAAAGGAAGATACAGACGTTGAAAGACATGTTGTGGGCTTGTGTAATAGATTTTGGTGGCACATGGGAGGAGCATATTCCCTTAGTGGATTATTCATACAATAACAATTATCATGCCTCGATAAACATGGATCTCTTTGAAGCATTGTATGGGAATCCTTGTCATTATCCACCCTACTGGGTGGAAATTGGTGAAACTTCACTAGTCGGGCCGAGCCTTTTCAAAGAAACAATGGAGAAGATTCGGTTGATTAGAAAGAGGATGGAGACAGCTTGGAGTCGTCTGAAATCAAATGCAGATCACCGTCGAAGACCGTTGTAGTTTGTAGTGGGTGATCATGTCTTTTTGAGAATCTCTCCAAGTCATGGACATCGTCGTTTTGGGAAGCATATAAAATTATATCCTTGATATATAGGACTTTTTGAGATACTGTAACAGATTGGAGAGGTGGCATATAGGCTAGAATTACCAGCACGGTTCAGTTCAGTGCACAATGTGTTCTATGTATCTCTGTTAAAGAAATATCAACCTGATCCTGACTAGGTGATCAGATGGGATCATGTTGACCATGATCTGGATGCTTTGTTGATACATATCTTGGTAAGGATTGTGGATAGGCAAGAGAATGTCTTGCATGGGAAAATCATTGATCTAGTGTGTAGGACCTTGGAACTCCCTAAGAGTGGAGGGGTGAATCAGGGTGTCAAATTTTTCTTTTGAAAACAAGGATCTTGCTTCCACATTGGTAGGAACTATTTAAAACTGTATGCTGAATATGATCAGCAATGAAACATTCACTTACAAAGAGATGACACAACAATTTTTACATGGTTCACCGCTAAGGGCTACGTTCAAGGAGCATACGCCGACATGTTTTTGGTCATACCAAATTCCACCAATATTCACTAGTTGTGGATTTCAAATGTTCAGTAATAGTCACTCTATCCCTGTCTCACTACCTTTACAAAAGTTTAGGGATAGCTTACTGTGTCCCTTGAGTCCCTCCCGTTAACAGCCCCTAGCTCACTGCCTTTGTTGATGTCCCACTCAGTTTATAGACGTGAAGGTCTCTTCATCATTGAAAAATAATTCATCCTCTAATGAATGTAGATGCTCTGTTGAAGTCCACCTTTCACTCGTATACTAATCCCACATTGAACCAAAGTTATCGGGAAATCTTCCAGTTTTCATGCACCTCCCAAACGACCGGCGTACAACAACCTCACCTGGCTCGGTTCTCCATGAATGGTGCACATGTTTCAAGAACGGTGCACAAATCACTTGTGTGGTACAAAAACGGAGTGCAGGTGACACCAACACACTTGCACGACACTGCCTCCTTCAACTCCAAACATGCGTGAATCTGAAACTTTTACTCCCAAACCGCCTCTGTCGTGCAACCAACAATCGGCGCGCAACATCCAATTGCGTGACCAAACTACCAGTTACATGACCCAACCACATGCGTGACGAGAGGTCGAAAAATCTCTAAGTCATGATCTCCATTTCAAATGTGGAGGGGTGGTCTTGTATTTATAGGCAAACGTGACCCCCTGCGCGGTGGAGTGCAAGTGTCCCCACGGCGTGCAAGTCTCGGCGCACATCTCCAATCACCCTAGCCTCTGTCGTGCTACTCACTTGAGAGACCAAACCAATACTTGTGAGATCCTTTTCCCTTTTTCATATCTTGATGTTCTAAACAGAAATAACAATAGGAACACTTGTTTCTAGACATCTTAGGCACCAGAGCGCAAGTCTATCCTCGGTGCACATGTCACTTGAGCGACCACACCAATACTTGTATGAACCTTTTCAGCTTTCCATTTTTCCATGATATGATCTTGAAAAACATATGGCGCGAATATTTATTCTCCTTAAAGTACACGGTGCGCAAGTTTTTTTTTCAAAAAACAATTTTCTCCATTTGTCTATTTTTATCCCCAAATACTTGGTAAACACTGGGAAACAGTGCCACCTACAATACTGTTGTCTGCTTAAATTGTATGATCACATTTCTAGTACACATTCTGAACATCCACTAAGGATTGACAACAAACACAAAACACACTACAATTCCTACATATAAGTCAATGGTTCCAACATAGTGCAGTTTTTATGGCAGCATGGTCAGATTCAGGAAGATACATGGGAACGCGAGAAGGAAATAAAGGAGCAGTGGCCAGAACAATTTAAGTCAAATGATGGTTTTGTACTTTCCAAGGATGGAAAGGGCAATGGTGGGGAGAATTTTTTACCACTGGGTTCTGGTATGTAACACTTACATGATACTTTTATTGGATTTAAAAGTTAACGGTGATGTATGGGATAGTTGGGAGATCCTGGATTGATGTTTGAAGTAAAGGGGAAGGTGCACCGGCAGCACACAGTTTGGGATATGAGAAGATGTCTAAGGAGTAACCTTGGTGAATCTGCCATGTTTTCTTTTGTATTCTCCTTTTGTTAGGGTTTTCATGAAAACCATTGAGGTAGGTAGCTCCACTCTCGACTCATATTGATATATTTGACTGTATTAGATACATATTTTTTATTTGAATGGTGTTGATTTTGAAAATCAGTGAATAAATCTTCTTTATTGATGATTTATGGTTTTGATGAAATTCTGAAATCGTGGTGAATTGTTGTGAAAAGTGATTTGGCAATTTGAATATAAAATGTTCATTTTAAATTATGAAATTTATGAAATTGTGAATGGATGGATCAGAAATTTGATATCAATATAAATGGGTGTTTTATTGAAATGGTTTTTGATTGAAATGATTTTGATGGATTTTGTTTTCATTAAAAACGGAATTTTATTGAAATGGTTTGAATTGGTTTAACACGCATGGTTTTGATGGAAATTGGTTTTCAATAAAATGTGTTTTATTGAAAGGATGGTTTCTGAATGATTATTGGGAATGTGTGGTGTGTGTTCATGTTTCATATACCAGGCTTGGATGAAATATGACCTTGTCCTCGATGCCAAGCATTTAATGGAAGATGTGACTTTTATGTATGAGGCATGGTTGAAATATGACCTTGTTCTCGATGCCAAAGGTGTAATGGAACATGGGAAATAATTACCTTGGGACGACATGGTAGATCAATGAGAAGTCACTCATGAGTATGGAACTGTCATAATGAAGCATGCATGGTTCATTTCAAGGGTTTATGAAATGGTTGGGTATGAAATGGGAAGTTTGTAAAATGGTTCAGAAGTTTGTTTGGTTAATTTTCTCGAAACATAACGTGTTGGAAATTTTGGTTGAACATGCAATTGGATGGTTTTGAGCATAGAAGGTTTTCAAAAACTATTTTATATTTAGTTATAAACTATTTTGGTAAAATTGTTTTATATAAACTATTTCTATATAAATGTTGCTAACTCTTCTAACCTAGTGGCATGAGAAAGGATGTAATTGGGGAAAAACTACTAAGTATTATACACACCCCTACTTTGGAACTTTTTTTCTTTTACAGATGTTATATTTTGAGACACTGGTAAAGGTAAAGCATCTCATTACTAATGAATCGTGGTGATGTTTGGGAGATGTTGTGGAGCTTGGAGCTTGTGGACCACATAGTCGTGGTGTCTTTTTAGAGTCTCGTGTTGTTCTTCCGCTGTGTACATTGATTTTTGGTTTGGTCTTCCACTATTGTGTACTCTGGTGTGGTTTAATATAAATCAAATCGGTGTTTGATCTTTTATTTTTTCATGCATCATATATTGAATGGTTAATGGATGGGTTTATTTTTATAAAGAGTAAATCATCCCCCAATTGTATTTGAAACCATTCAGCATTTATTGAAAACCTTTGGTTTCTTGGGGATGTATCATAAGGCCATGTAACCCTCACCTCCACCTCATGCCAATAAGGTAGGGGTGGGGTGTTACAGGTCACCTTTAAGAGAATTATCTCACCCATATGATGAATTCCCATTTTCAATACGAAAAAATAATTATTATTTAATTATTTGTATTTTTCAGATGCCTTTCCTTTAGAAGATACTCATTTGTATTCAAATTTATTAAATTCTTTCTTTTTTAATACTTTCACAAAAATTCACCGTGGGATCTACTTAAGTTTGTATGCTAGTCAATAATGAGTGATAACTAAAGTGATTAGTATTATCCAATCACTAGGCCATGTAAGGGTAGATGATAATGTGAATATCTTACATTTCTTCCCTAAATAAAGTTATTGAAATTGATAATAAAAGATATTTTCATCAATTAGAGAGTTACAAGGATGATAAACTGAATAATGATTCATATGGAAATGTAGAGGGTAATATGATGTTAGACCACTATGTATTAAAAGTTAAATTTTCAACCAATCATCTTTAGCCACTATTTTCACACTTAAATACCGATAATAATATTTTAATACATCACTCAAATTTTCTTCTCCATATTCAAATGGAGTCCAACATTACTATATTTTTATTTGGTGAAAAAAAATTTAGCGATCACACCATGACTGGCATTAATCAAGCCTAGAATGATTACTGAGGAATTCCAGGGATTTTGTTTTCATTTTAATTGAAAAAATTGTATTAAATAACTATATATAGTTATTAAAGCCTCATATATTATTATCCTATGTTTGAGACAAATGAAATAGCTAAACCTCAAACTATAAAAATCACTAAACAAGAGGAAAGTAAATTTGTCACCATTTCCTTATCAAAATATCATTCCTTACTAAATATTTTATAGTTGTTTCATTAGGTGGTGATAAAATGGAATATATGATTTATTTAGTGAATGATACTTTTAGGGAAATGTATTAACCAAATAAAAACATCAATAAACAAAAAATATAATTGAATGACCAACATGATTTTTAAATCAAAACTAAAATAATGGGTATTATAATTAAATTTTATGGTCTATTAGGTGAAAACCATAACATGAATTTGGGGTAATTTAGAATATGATTTAATTTATTTAAAACAAGAGAATTCATAGTGACCAAAATAAGCTTGAAGGCTTTCCCATTCTCACTTAAAAGAGATACCATATGTTGTCTCTATAATATGAATCCTATATTTTTAAACACATGGGATAAAATATAAAGTAACTTTTTCTAGAAATTATTCCTTGCATAAAGGAGTGATCATCTAATATAAGAGATCTATGTAAATAAACAATCAACTATTAAAAACTTCTATGATTTTTTGGAATGTTTCAAGAAATAATCATTATATTTCCCATCCTAACCCTATGAAGAACATCAAATATAGGTATCATTTTAAAATTGATTGATAGAAAATGATTAGAAAATTTTGTATTATTCTTTCAAAGGATAATTGATTTATAATTTACCTTAATAAATTAGATATTATCTTATAGAATTCCCCAAAATACCCAATAATTTGTTATTATAACTGCAACTAGAGCTGAAGATGAGGTAAAAATTATAAATAACATTTACTATAATATAAAATTGAAAAGTTAAAATATATTTTGAGATGGGTAGTAATGAAAGAAGTGCATGGGTCATCACCCACCACAACCCCTTAGGTATTTTAACTCTATTATTGTTATGATAATTTCACTAATGGATTCACTCATGTTTAAGTGATTAATAACTAAAATTCTATTTAACAACAGAAATTCCAGAATATAACTTTTTTAAACTAATTATTTTCATAATTCACCAAAAATTAAATGGATTAATGAGTCATCAGACACAAACTCAACCATTGATATATGATTACCATCAACTATTGAATGCCCAAACATTCCATAGACATGGATTCCTACAATACATAAGCTACTGTCAAGTAAAATATCAAGATCCTTCCATAGATGTTGTGTTGAGATATGTAATAGAATCTAAAAATATTCAATAGGCCACTCACACCCCTCTTGGATCACAGTTGATGGAATTAAAATTAATGGTCATCCTAATTATGACCACCCCCAATAATCAAGAAATTGAAATCTCTTGTATGATTAATTGTAAAAAATATATATTTCCAAAGTAAATGTCATCTCTATCACAATAAAGAGTGTAAATAAGATATAAAAAATGGAGGAACACCCCTAGATTCCATAAATAGATGTGAACACATATTTGTACCCGATGAATCATCCAAATAAAAATAACCTGATCGAGAATATATGAAGGAAGCATAAATGAAATAAAACGAAAGAAGAAATATAGATTCTCCACATCAAATCCATCCTCTCTTACCTATTAGAATGCAATGACCCATGAAATTTTATGACAAATAACAAAATAAGATATCTTGGAGGTCTTAAAAAATATATTGATCAACAACCCGCTCTTCATGTTCATCCAAACAATTACAAGATAAAAAAATTCAATAAATTCATGAGCATACTGAGAAGAGTATTGTAAGGAAAATAAGAGGAATGATTCTGTAATAGTGTTTTGAAAATTCTTACCCCATAACTTCACCAAAATTTATAACATCTGGGTATCCTTTCTATCATCTTCGCTATTAGAGATATGCAATTTTTATATGAAAATTTTTATTTAAGAACCTCAATTAATGAAATGAATTTTTTAAATAAATTCATATTTTTCAATGGGAGAACTCAAACCCACTTGTGTGTTAATAAAAATCACCAATTGAGAAACTAATTAGCAAGTATGTGTTCTTGAATTTTCAGTGGTAAGTGTACAAGGATACCCATTCTGTCCTACCTTCTACATTTGAAACATGTTCGATAGAAAGGTAAATATCACACTCTAAAAATTCTAGGTAGACCGTTAATAATGACTTATAAACCCATAATTAATTTCATTGAAGGAAATATTTTAATTACTATTTTTGTGGAAATAATTGATTTCAACATCTTTAACTCAATGAAACATCAACATGACGAGAAATAATTTTTTTGAATAAATCATTTTTTATTACCTTGTTCATATATGTAAAAAATTGAAAATGTTAGATGATATAATATTCCTAGGGTTGAGTATAGAGACAACCAAACAACATGATGATTCTATTGTTAAAATGAATTTGATCAGGAGACTGTTTTAGGTGTTAAAAAAATTTAATAGATTGATGAAAATTATATTTTTATGTTAATCATATCTATTTATCTTATTTATATCTTACATTTTTAGTTTTACGAAATCCCAAGACACAAATAACCCATCAAGAACACCAAAAAATGATAATTATGAAACAAAATTCATGTGATATAGGATGGTCATTATGTTGTATACCATGAAATATCAATACCATTTGTATACAATGTATTTTCTAGAAGATGGATCAATACATGAGAGAAATAAAAATTGGTGGCTCAACCAAACTTCCCTAGAAGTAGAGAAAAAGTAGTATAGAAACTAGTAGGAGATGTTATAATCCAACCATCTTGGAATCCCATTGGTTGATTGCCATAACAATAGCCCCAATGAAAAAAGACACATAATTATACCAAATGGAAATAATGAATTTGTTTCCATATGTATTCATAATAGCTATAGAGTCTGTATTGATTAATGTATATTGAAACATGTTACTAGAAAAAACTACTTCCCCAATCCCATAATTGACCAAATTCTAGAGAAAATTGATGGGAGGGGTTGTTATTAATTCCATGATGGATTTTCTGGGTATTATTATGATCCAATAACTCTGGATGAGCAAGAAAATACCACCATCATATGAACCATTAGAATATTTTCCTACTGGAGGATACCTTTTTGTATATTCAATTCCCTAGGTTCATTTTGGAATTTCATGGAATGTAACTTCTCAGACCTAATTGATAGGTACTTAGAGGTACTTAATGATGACTTTACTATCTATCGAATTTTTTCATAGTTTTCCATAGAGTTTTGAATTTTTTTAAGATATTATTGAAAAAAAAATGTTACAAAATTTTTTAAAATGATATTTTATGGTTAAAAAGGAAATTGTTTGGGAAATATAATTTCTATTTATAGATTAGGAATAGATAAATCCAATGTTGTTTTTATTTCCACACTACCTTAGTCAGCAAAAATGAGACAAATCAAAACATTTAATATCAATGATGTATTATATAGATCATATATTAGTGACAATAAAATGATTGATTTTCACCAGATTAACCCCCTCAAGAAGGAAACTGAATTTCATTTATTATTTCAAAGATGCATATTTTAATTGATTAATGGAATGATTGATCACTACATTCTTTATCGGCCGACCAAACGAAAGTTACCCCATCAAAAAATTATGCGATTCATCCAAAATATCTTTTGAGATCTTCTATAACAAATGGTTTATAGGCTCCCACAACATATAGGATACACTTCACAGGACATCACCACTACCTAAATTAACACAGTGAATACCAAGGACATTTTTTCAATTTTTATAGATCTATAAAAAATAAATTATTATATTTTATATAGTAATTTAACTTTTTATTCATATCCTAAATCATTGAAATAATTAATCAAGATAGATGTTACAAATCACAATCTACATATTCATATGTTTATTGTCTATTAAATTGGAATAGAAATTATAGATATGAATGGACATGAACATAAAGTGGTTAACCACATTAATATGCTACCTTACACTATTGAGGAGGAACCAATCACTAAGATAAAATTAGCTAATGCATTCCAAACTGAAAAACTAAAAAACCTTATCCAAATTCCCTCATATGTTTACATGGTGAATTTTCTTGTCAAAAAAATTCTATGATCCTTCATTAACCAGCAAAATACTAAATTTAAATATAAATCAAAATATTATGTTTTGGAGGATCGATATTTATTGAAAACATGAGTTTACATATTCATTATAAGGTACATCCTAGAATAGAAAATGAACATTGTGGTTTATTATTTCCAAAAACATATAGGTGGAGGTCAAATTTGACCTCAATGGACTTATATAAATTTTTTGATACTTTATTGTTTTCTCTATATGTTTTTGAAAATTCAAATGATTCATGAAAGAAGTCCAAAATTTTAGTTTACTCATGTAAATTCCATTACACATGGGTTTCCCAAAAAAAACATTTATTATTTGAGATATTTAATTTAAAAGGAATTGAATTCCTTCGAAATTTTCATTTTTCAATTTTATTTTATACACTTTTTATAAGTATTCCATGTTTCTATGTGGATTAATGATAAATGTACTCAATATGCTGATTCATATATTGTGATTGTAGTTTTATAAAAAATATTTTTATTGGATTACCTTGAGCTATAATCAGTGTCCACGAAACCCACATCTACAAATAGAACATGGTGTACCTCCAGATGAAATTTGTATTTCAAAATAATTAATCCTCTTTCTACTTCTTAAGGAAAATGTATTGGATGAGGATTCTGATAGTGGAGAAAATTTATTTTTAGAAAATAGTTCCTCCCAATCCTAAAGAATAGAGCATAAAACTAGAGGATGCACAATGGGAGTATTTAACATAAAAATAGACAATATATATGTATCCCTACACAATATTCCATGGTAAAAATTTTCACTTTTATATTGAGCTACAGAAAAAATCTTATAGAGATGATAAATGTGTGAACCATTATTTTTTCATGGCTGGAGAGCATATGAAGTTGAAATTTGAAAAACATGATGAGATGAGTATGACGGAATTTTAAAAGTCACTGATGTGAAAGGAGAAAACAATATATTCACATGATAAATTGATTTAGAAAAGACAATTTCATACTATACTCCAGGGTTTGTTATTTTATTCAAGTATGAATCTCTTTGGATTTATTTCATGAATCATACACATTGAAAACAAAATCTTTTCAAAATTTATTTCTTTTCGTGAAATTATTTTCAATCATTTTCACAATTTTTTAATAAAATATATAATCCATAACCATTTGTGAGTATTCTATATATTTATTCATAACCTGAGAGGTTTCAAAAATAACTTTACATCATATTTTTGACAACATTACTTCATGGAGTAATCTTGGTATTTTATGAGATAGAACTTCCATTTTTACTCTATCTAACCATTAGAATTCTTGAGATTGTTTCTATATGATCAAGGAATTCAATTAACAAGAGCCTCATTATTCCTTATGTCCTAATGTAAAACATGAGCCCATTTTAGCCCTTGGATAACCATGATTGACCTTATAGTTTTAATCATCTTTACAATATGAATTATCCCATTCCCTCCCTCACTCTAAAATATTAATATCTAATTAATTAAAATATATGTTTATGGTAAACGCACATCAATGTGTTTTTCTCTAGAAAAAATTTCCTTATAAGGGGTCTTTAAGATGTGTGTGACAATATGTTAGGGTATTTAAGAGACACAAATCTGAATGAGTCTCATTTATTATTTTTATTTTTTTATCATCTAATTAACCTTAAAATGTGTATAAAAAATAAAGGGAATATGTTTGAAACATTCATTATGACCATATGAGTGATTAATAACCATAATCAACGAAAAAATCACGAAAACTACTCATTATTTTGATATTGAAAAATCATTTAACAAGAAAAAGAAAAAATATATATAAATGTACATATAAAAAAATAAAAAAAGAGAGGATATTTGGAAGACACATTATTTGGATTTAATTCATCAATCATACCCAAGTTAAACAAATAGTAAATTGGGAAGTGTCATTAAGATATTATATTGGTGGGATTGAGTGATTTATTGTTATATAAAATACATGAATAATTATTCACTATATTTGAGGAGTAAAACCTTCTTATTTCTACCCAATAATTTTTGAATAGATTCCAACAACACTCAAATCCACTGAAAATTCTTTTATAACTCATCATCATTGAATGTATTTTTTTATGATTCATACTATGAAAAGATGATAATTTTACCAAGACAATGTTAAATAGTCATATTCCAAGTATGAGAATAACTACACTTAAATATTTTCTCTTGAATGAATAGTGGACATGTACAAAGTGTGATGAAGTCCATGAAATGGTGTTTAATAGTTATTCAATGTTTTATTTTATCTAAAAATAATAATTTTATTCCATTTAAAATATACACATGTTTGATGCATGTTGATATTTTTTACGGAAAAATAAAAATATCAATTTCTACTTGATAGATTATATCTTTTTGAGAAAAGCCTTTCATTTCATTGAATAACTCTTTATTGAATTAAAATTTAACTAAAAACATGATTTGAATTGTGAAAATTTGTAAATACTTGAATAAATTTAATTAAATGATAAAATTCCTCATGAATACAATAGTTCATATTTTGGGAGAGATAACTGATCTAAATTTTAATTTTTTTGTCTTTTATTCATTGAAATTACCCCCATTATTTATTGAAATATTGGGAACTTTTTTTCACCATTGGGGATTATTGAGTTTGGATTTAATTCTTAAATGGTGTGAAATGCTAATTTATATTGATATATTCGTCATTGGAATTATATTTACAAGCCATACATAATTGAATTTATTTACACAGTGAAATTTTAATTTTTTTATTCTAGAACTAATATTCTTAATGGTATTTAATTTATTTTTAATAGTTATTTATTTACTATTTTTTTAATTAAATATTGAAATTTACATTTGAATTTAAATATTAATTGAGTTATTTTTCAGAGAGAAACGAAAATTTTGATTAGAGTGTGAAAGATTAATTAGAGGATATGATTTTATAATTAATTGATCTAATTAATTTGAAATTATTTGTTTAATGTTTGAAATTGAAATGTTATTTTTTTATCCTTTATTAACAGAATTTGAATAAAATCCTACACTAAGAAAATAATTTTGGTTTTGAATATCACTCAAATGGTAGAATAGTCATGGATCTACTGTGACCTATCATCTTATGATCGATCCAACCATTGAAAAAATTTAAAATTCATGGATTTACCACATCGAAAAACAATGTAACAACAAGTGTAAACCTAATTTTTTTTGTAAATTCATGAAGTTACTAAACCCACAAAAAGTGGCTATGAATGTGATTTATTGAATAGTCATGCATTAATGCATGAAACAAATATTCCAACCTGGAATGACAATCTTAAAAAAAACTACTTTTTGATAAAGGCATGAAGTTATTAAATAGAAAAACCACGTGAATGTTCCCCTTATGTGGAATAATATATGAAAAAATTAGCATAATTTGGTTAAGGAACATATTATTCCCACACACACTCACAAAATAAACCACAAAATCTTCACATTATCATCCATCAAAGTCAATCATGTCACCAGCATTCAGTAATAGAGATATGAAATTGAAGATTGTGAGGAGGATGAAACTATACATATATTTAAAACTAAACATTTCTTTGATAAACATATCTGAACCCCCAAAATAATATCTTAGAGGAAAAAGACAACATTATAATATTGAAGAAGAGTTTAACCAAAATCTATAACAAAATTGTGATTCCTATTAAACATGAAGATACAATCCATGGTATAATTACACATACTAACAACCCATAGGTGCCCAAGAAATTTCTAGTTCCACACATTCCTAGTTGGAAAATATAGGAACTCTAGATTTTACCAATGTCAGTCGAACTATATTGTGAGAATACCAAAAATCCACCTAGTCGGAACTAGAACCATGTGATGAATATCTAAGATTCCATCTGGATCAATGACTATAATACCACATTAAATTTCTTAAGCTCATAGGTGAATATTTCTAGTAACCAAATACGACATGTTCTTCAACTTGTAGATTTGATCTCTGCCTATTTCCGAAGTCTCAAGCCTTTCAATTCGAGAATCTGAGTGAACTGCTGGACGAGATAAATAGATCTAGATCCATCAAATCCTGATATTGAGAAAACATCACCCTCATAAAATAAGATTCAATGACATCAATCATCCATGGATACAGAAGCCCAATCTCACTAAGAATATGTACTACCACACCATTTATAAAGAAATAATGAGCTTTAATAAATGGGATTATATTTATCAAAAAAAATTAACTAAAAAAAATTAATTTTACTATATTTCATTCCACTATTTTGGTTTAATGATAGTGAGACCACAACGTCTCCCCAATGAACTTGTTTTGGGTTCATAGATTCTTGGTAAAATGATTAAATGAGGACAATAAATGGAATTAATTATATGATAAGTCCTAACCACTAAACTTAATCTCATTTTTAATCAATATTTAATGAAGAATTTATTACTATCCAAATTTGGTATTCTAGAATATGAAGATGGAGGGTCAAGTATTATGTGCAAGATAATTTCATGTACCAAAAAACGCTACATGGACGGAATAAATATATTGAAAAATCTATATAATTAATTTGATACATATCTTATTGTGGATAATGACCTAAAATTACACACATATCTGAATTCACACAAATTTGAATTCTCACCGTACACATACCCAATGTTGGAAAATCTCATTATTACTAGAAAATTTAGAAAATAAGTATTTTCATTTCAACAATTGGATTAATATTTTTAAATTAACTTTTCCTCTCATTCCTTTTGTTTTTGTAAAAATCATGGAAGATAAATATCCTTATTGATCAACATCCATATAGTGGTTATCTACAGTAGAGATCATGCACTGTGCACTATACTAAATTCTGAGGGGGTAGTTCATGTAATTGAAAGAGTTGAACTATTCTCACATGGACTACTCCCATTTCTGGTGAAAAGTTCTTCAGGGGAATCTACATGGAATTAACCACAAGTGAGCATTTAATTACTACTTTCTATTTCAATTTTCAAAATAATTGGATATTTTAACATATTTTTAGGCAGATTTCTCATATTCATGAGATGCTCTCTCATTTTCATAGGTTGTTTACGCACTGGATGTTACTGTGGATTCCTTCATTATTCCTCAATTCATTTTTAATATAAATCTAGTTATGAAACACTGGTGAAATTGTGGTTGATATGTGGGGAATGATTCCCCCACTATAATGAATACATGTTTCCAATAAAAAACATATCTATTTTATATTAGGGATGTTTTTGGAATCATATATTTTTGGATATTCTTACATGTATTAACATTTAAAAATTTCATATTATTTTTTACTTGATGAACAAACTAGACACTTGATAACTCCTTCAATAATTTCAATAGTCAACAGTGGTGTAATCCAATAGTGATTTGTGGTATCTTATCACCTGGACAAGTGGGGATAATGAATATATTGACAATTGTGTTTCTTTATTCAAACATTAAATTTACCTGAAATTCTATTCAAGGAGATTTACATTGATTATAGAATGATATGTAAGTAAAATTTAATAATGATTCATATATAATTGAGTCTAGTAATCAAATTTTATAACACACTATTTAAAACATTTACTTCTAAAACAATCAATTTTATCCACTACATTCAATTTAATACCCATTTAATTATTTTTCCCACATCCAAAAATTATCTTCTATATGTATAAAAAGAGTCCCACATTTCTTCATTTTTATTGGGATTAAAAATCATTTGTATAATAACCCCCTGATAGGAACACATCACTAATTGAGATATTTTATTAATATGCAGATCACAGAATAAAATCATAAAAATCGATGTATAATTTCATTGAAAATCAAAAAAAAATCAACATTGGGGATTCACAATTGTGACTCTACATCCTAGGTCGAATGAGTGAGAAGTACATGTAGGTGATTAAAAAGGTAATTATTTCATAGATAATGTCATTGGATGATGGATTTTTTGAATATTCTTCATTAGAATGTAATTGAATATATATTATGTAAAAGGAAGAAGAAAATTTAATTACTGGAAGACAGATATAGTGTACACTAATGTTTGGAGAATGACACTAGTACATTACCAAAGAGAGTCAATATATTTTGTGATTTTATTGAATAAATAACACAAAAAGTATTAGTTTACTTTAAAAAAGGAAAATATGACATGTTTAACATGTTTCACAAGTGGAGAGTATAACAGTAATAATTTCAATGAATTATATCACAACAATGAAATTCAGTGGGAGAAGTCTCTTCTAGATACACCACAAAATAATGGTGTAGCTAAAAAGATGATCATGCTGCTAAATGAACATGCTTGGAGAGCGATGTTGAACTTAACAAATACCCAATACTTTCTGGGAATATGTATTATGTATAAAATCGTATTTATTAAATATAAGTATATATATAAAAATGGAAGGAAGTCTACCTGAGTATTTTACGTCAGTAAAGGCGGTGAGACACTCATTTATGAGCCTTTCTTTTTTGGAAATTTGTATATATAGATACTCTTATAAGGTAAAATATTAATTCTATTTCCAATTCATGTTTCATTATTTGATATATTTTTGAGGATTTTAGTTAGTGCTTCGAGGAAGATAAGAACAATATAATCCTTAGAAGAAAAAACATGATATTTTAGGACGGTGCATGATAAAATGATCATCCATTAGATTAATTTTATAGTTGGAATTAATAATAAGAGTTCCAAGAGAAAGTGTAGCATGGATGTGTAAATGATCATGTGACCCTAGATTAAAAATATCCTACTCCACAAGTGGAGTTGAGGAGATCATCAATGTTTATAAGGAATGTGTAGAGGTGATCATCATCCATACATTATATATTATTGACAAGTGGTGTCGAAGAAACTTTTTTTGAAGATGATATATAGTTAATGGAGTTGAACAAGTGGGAGGTGTCTATGAAGGAAGTGATTTATTCATTTCATGATAATATTAATCTGGAGCTTACACCATTTCAAAAATTTGGGATATAATTATAAAATAAATGGGTATATTGACTAAAGGAAGAACATGACAGTAAGATAAGGTAGATGTAATGGCCGGTGGTGAAAGGTTTTCAATAGAAGGAAGGTTTGGACTTCACAAAAATTTACTCATCTATTGTAAAGATCACAATCAAATTTGTGGTTTTTAGTATTAACTAAAACATATCTCATGATAATAAGTGCTAAAATTTATTATCAATGAATACTATTAGATAATGGTAGAACCTAAATTAGCACTATCTAATATCACACATCATTTATTTATATATTTTTTTGAAGCTAAAGGTCACTTTTATATGTGATTTTTTATAGAACATATAACGGGTTGTCTTATTAGTGCCATTTTATCACTAATAAAATGTATATTTCATAAAAAAAATAAATCATTAAATATATTTATATATTAATATATATTTATATTTATATTATTATAAATATAATACATTTTATTAAATATGATTTATATAAGGTTAAATATGTATTAACAGTTAATATGTAAAATATTCATTGAAAAATGGCTTATGAAATGAATAAATATTAACAAAAAGTCATAATTTAAACATTAATATTCTGTAATTATCATTTAATGGCAATTAGATGACAGAAAAAATTAAAAAATTAATGAACAATCTAAGATAAGTTAAAAATATGACATGAACTTCAAACAACCATAACATTTGATCTAAGTATTTATTTGGGCACTAACATATATCTAATTGAGTATTGATAACAAATAAATGATATCATGAGATTTAAGAAACCTTGTAAGTGTTTTTATGTAAAATAATATCCCATTGTCCTCTGAAATTGAGTTTTTTTGTTTCCAATTCATAATATTTAAAACATTAATGGAATTTTAGCAATATTTGATGGGTTTTTTTGTATTATTTCAGTAGAGAATAAATATAATCAATGGTCTTACAATTATATAGGTATAATAGTGTTTAATGATACGATTTTTCATATCATATAATTTTTTTATAATTAAATATATACATGTTATCATATATTGACAAATAATAAATCAATTTTAAAAATAAATATTTCATCATTTTTTACAAAAAGGTTAATTTTTAAATATATAAACTAGATAAAAATAAATTGTAGTTAATATTTTTATTTTAAAAATAATATATTTTATTTACCTTATCAAAAAGAATTAATATATATATATATACATACAATCAATTTATAAATATATATACCCGTGTGTTGAAAGAAAATATATATATTTATGTGTATAATATAAAAACTGTAAATAAATGCATATATGTAAATATTTCTTTAACTATATGTGAAATATAAATGTTTACATGTGTTTGAAAATTTTTGTTTGTATGTGTGTGTGTGGGTCAGAATTATGTAAATGTATCATATAAAAATATAAATTTATAAGTATACCACTACCATTAAATATAACATATATATGTTTTTATAAGAAATAATTATAAATTCATTATAAATAAATTATGTCATAATATAAAATTATATGTTACTATTTATGAAATTTACATATAAATATAAAATATATAGACATATTTTTATAATATATTTCTCAATACTTTTACTGATCATTATAATTATTTGAATTAATATTTAAATAATAATTAAATATATATATATATAAAGAAATTTATATATTATAAAAAATTATATAAATATCAATGGTGTACTGGTAAAGGTATTAATCCTACAGTGTATAGGTCTTGGGATCAATTCCAGACAATAGAAAGGCTAAAGGGTATAAAAATCACGGATAATAGTGTTGGAAACCACTGATAAAGGGGGTGGCCTCATGTATGGCTATATGTTGGGTGCAAAGGGGGATCATAGTGATAATAATCATAGATTCAAAATGATGATAATAAGATGGTGGGGTTGAACAAAAAAAATATGAAACATTGTTTTCTGAATTTCATCCAAGCTATAAAAAGCACATATAAAGGATACCATTATCAGTTCATTAACAAATATTCTAAAGGCACTATTTATCAGTGATAAAATTTTGCTGATATTATCACGTTTTTTCCCTAATAAATGTCATGTGTTTTTAAAGTCACTTATCCAGTCAGTTTTCTTTCACTAACAAAACCCATTTGTGGATTGATTCCACACACGATCTATAATAGTGATTGTTGAATCTGTGGATTTATATTTTGAGAATATTGATGTACATACTACATTATGTTGTGGATAACTTTAAGATTACATCTATATACAACATCTAGTTGGATATGTTGAGTAATATAGAGAGTATTGGGGAGAAAACTCGAAATGATTTTTATATGAGTTAATGATGGATCATAGAAAATGGAATAAGAAGTTTGATGCATTCATGAAGAGAAAATGCATCCATATGATCTAGAATGTATTAGTAATACTATTAAATGACCTTTGGGGATGGATATATTATATTTCTTCTTTATGTTAACAACATTCTTATTGATGGATTTTGTAAGCATGAGAGTTATCACCTAAAATTGAATCTGTGTGAGGAGTTCAAGATAAAATATGTTGGAGAATATGCTAAGATTTTGGGTATATAGATGAATAAAGACTTCACAGATAGAACATTGATGTAATCATTGGATGAATAAATTGGAATGGTTTATAGTAGATTTATAACGTTGGATTAAAATATAGTTTCTATTCCCCAATAGAAATCATTTCAAAAAAGAAATAGTGAAAGTACTAAATATCAAAAAAGTTATTCAGTACGTGGAAAAGGATCCATACAGATATGTATTTAGAATATTTACGTATTCCATGGTTTGTACTTTACTACATATTTATCATACAATGGGGTTTATTATTAGGTACATGTTTAATCTTGTAAGACAACATTAGGAATCTATGTAGTAGATACATAGATACGTGAATGGAAGCAAAGAAGTATCGATGTGCATTTGGAATTTAAAAACATGTTATAGGTATGTATTGTAGGTAATATGAAAATGAGTATGAGTACCATAGGTTATCATTTATATTTATAGAATAACTAGTGTGGGTTTGATATCTTAGTTGTCAAAGGTAGATATTATATCCACAATAAAGGTATAATACATTTTGTTACGTGATCCTATACTTATATTGTTTTATTGATGGACATCTTAGTGAAGCTGGGTAGAAATAGATATAATAACATATTGAACTATGACAGTTAGATTTTTTTAAATCATATAAATAATCCATTGATTCATTCCCTAAAAATTTACAATTATTTGATGTTTCATTTTTTCATAGGTATAATATAAGAAGGGTTGATGGTATTGATGAATATTTATTGAACAAATGTTCCAGCATACATGTTAACAAATGTGATGATTGTACATATATTCAGTAACTATTGATCCTAGGTTGGTATTCATTATTTAATGTAGGATAAATGCATGAAAATGGGAGAAAAAATTGATTTCCTAGATGGTAAAATAGTTGGTATATCATTAATCATCAGCTAGAAATTTAAGAATAAAATTGAAACCATTCCCTTGGGGGAACATAGGACTTCATTATCTTGACCCTTCTATAGATTAAGGCCATATATTTGTTACCCATTATATATTACAAGCAACCTGCTTTACGAGGAACTATAATAATGTTTACTTAGTATAGCATTCGGGACCTTTCAAACAAATAAAAATCAATGGTGTTCTTGAATTAGATGACATGTAATTTTAGACTCAAGGAATTTTGTGATAGTGGTATTGTTGCTATGCAGAAATCATTCCATTGGTTATTGTAGTACAATTGGCTTATTGTTCTGTCTGTGGTTCAATTTCCCTATATACTTTATGTGTTCTTTTTGACCTATGGATATATTTTGATATTTTACCTTTTAATTTCTTCCCCATGTTTTGTTGGAGTGATTATTACTCTTAGTGGATGTATAAATTATTCTCAAACAATGTAAATACTTGTGTCTCATGTTCTTTATCTTCATTAATTTATCTTTATCTCCTTTTGAATTTCATTTCCAATGTCATTCATCATTTTTTAAATATCATTTCATTAACAACATTATCATTATTCTCTAGTTGGAGTGAACCTGGTGTACAAGAATAATTTTAATCATCTATGTGGTGGGGTTTATTAGATTGTAATGTTTTTTCCTTGATTCATATTAACATGAGTCCAAAAATCCCCTAATTTATAAATTGTATTGGAAGATCTTCATCCACTTATAGAACTAATTTCACTCCATTACTTATAAACACCATTTCCTATGACTCATTTGATGAGAATGAAAAATATGTTTATGGTAAATAGTTGGGATGAGGGTGGTTCACCAAAGTTGTGTCTCATTTCTAGGAATGTGATTTATAAGCTCTTGTATAAATGATTCATTCCTTCAAATTATATTACCATTTGGATTAACTGTATCAAAAAACTTCTATGAATATTAAGGCAACTCACATATGTTGAATGATTAAAATTTGAAACTGAAAAATTAATAAAAAACCAACAAATCATCCAATTAATGTGAAAGGATGATTGATATTGGCCAATAATATCATGGTAGGAGCATGTGAAAAGTTTATCTACTAGCAATGTTGTTTCCAAAAAGAAAATGTTGTGCAATTTTCAATAATTAAAAATTATACAATGATCATTTTAAATATAGAAACAACCTCTTTAGTAAGAGTTTGGAAAAATTACATAAATATACTAGGATTTTCAACCATTTTTAATATCTAATTATTGTAGATGTTTTATCTAGGATATGGTAGTTACAACTGGGGTTTTACTATTTTACATATTCTAGAGAGGTTATAACATCACCTTCAATATCTAATCATAGTTATTTATTCAATTTCATCTATTTTTCACCATATTCATTAATTATTTCATGAAATAGAAATTCTTTAATATTATTAGAATGTATTATTTAATTTAAAATATTTTATTCCATATTTTAATAAATATTTTGAAAAAAATACCAAAATCACAAATTTGATTTTTTAAAAAAATAAAAAAAAAATACATTCGATTATAGTCAAGGATGGAAAATATCAGACACATGACCCTAATAAAAAATTCAATTACATATCCCATCATCTCCATCTTTGTTCATGGCCCTCATTTTACATGTTCCCTCCATGTTCGTATTTTTCCTCAAAAAATGTTCACTCTAACATTCTATTTTCACTGTTTCCTTGCTGTCTCATGCATCACATTCCTAAATCGCCATCTGATTCTTCTTACCCTTGTCACCACTACCCCATATCCCAAAACAATAATACTTTCAACTCGATAATATCCCCATTACAATCACCACTTCAACCTATAACTCTACCCATACCCAACCTCCGTCTCATGGTTATCCGTGACTCGACCTCTACCTCAATACGACTATTGTTTTCTCGCACTCTTCCTCCACCTCAATCGCCTTTTCCCCTCCAACTACCTACCATATTATTCCCCTCCACCTCCTTGATAAGATTCAAAATGTGGGATTCTACAAATTTGTGAGAATTTATTTTTTATAATTTGGTATATCTTTTATCCAATCTTGAAGATAAGGCTGCATGCATAATTCACGGGAGGATATCTCATATATATCTATTTTTATGAGATAATTTTATGATTCCAATCATAAGAATATTTGGTGATTTAGAAATTTCAGATATAATATTTAATATCTTATATATGATTTGAAAAATTCAACATTGATTTTTTTAAAAGTAGAAGAATGTTGCGGTCAAAATATAGAGTTTCTAATGATGTAGTCCCCTTAGATAAAGGGGAATGAGGCGACTAAATTTCTGGTATCCAATTTGGATAATTTAAATGGTGAACTATGTATCACCTATTTATCTACAATGTAATGGGAAACCATGTTTATGGTATCATGTGTGGCACATTGACATGGAGTAGGTGTGAAGAAGAACAAAAAATGTTCCTCATTTGAGTAATGTATCAAAATTATTCATAATAACAGTTATCATATTAAATTTATGAGTTCATCATTGACTATGAATCATAATTGAAATATATTTTGATATATATGTCTTTTGGGTGTAACAATAAAATTTAAGCAAATCCCATATTTGGATAAATATACTCAAGGTAGTGGCATTTTGTCAACAAAACAGTGACATTTGGATTCACAGGGATTTTTGAGAATTTTTTTTACTAAGTTGATTTTCATATTTGAGGAAAAGGTGTATCAAGGTGTGGTTTTTAAACTTATTTCATGATCCTCAAAATTATAATTCCCATTATACTATTTCATGTATTTTTACTATCTGAATCATTGTAGATATTTCATAATATTACTATGGTTTTTCAATATTCAATATGGAATTGTTTTTTCCAAGTTAACACTAATTATTGAGGATTTATTTATTATAATTTATATCACGTCCAAATTTTATTGGGTTTCCCAGAAACTTTTTCTCATGCATTTTATTCCCAGTATCTGGATTTTCCCTAAAAAGGTTGTATCAAATGTTATGGTTCGATCGTACAATTTATATTGAGAATTGTTTATGTGTTCAATAGGATTGATGATGTGTGGGTAAAATAGTTTTTAGATAATAATTTAGCTGGAGAGTGGTGTGTTAGGTATGAAACATAATTCTCTTCACTATAATGTATAACATGTGAATAATGAATTAAAATATATGTTATAGGTGATATTCTAGTAGCTCGATATTTTTTAGTAGGGGAGAAATTTGTTTCCAAGGTTGATCCATGTAATATGAAGATCAACAATATTTCGGAGCCATATATTTTTACTTTTGGTCTTGTTTGGATGTGTACTATAGATTCAGATGTGATATAGATAGTAACATTTGGATTTCGTTTTTTATATGGATTATTTAGGTTTTTTTCATAATTCCAAATGGGAATTTTTAATTTTTCTATAGACACTGAAGGTCGGTGAACCACTATTAGGTTTTTTGATCAAAAAATTTGTTATATGATATCTACTTTGATAGGATTAAGGGGGAGATTAATTGGATTAAACTGGTGGGTGTTTTTAAATTTTAGATGAGATACTTTATTTAATTTGAGGTATCTTTTATCCTATAATGTATCAACCCATCTCATTGTCTTCAAATGTAGGTGAGATATTACAAGTCCATAGGCGACAACCCCATGATGATAATGTCTAGATATAAGTACCGAAGGGCATCAATATACACGGTGGATTATTTTACCTTTCCAAATTTAATAACCCACCAAAGATCCATATAAAAATAAAACACTGCCAAATGCATGAAAAAATTGAGAGATATCATAAAAAATTCATTTATACCGATCCAATCAATGAGTACCCAAAAAGAAGACATTCAAACATTAATATAAACTGCGGAATTTGAACTACTGAAACATACAGATAACCAAAAGTCTCAAAATATCCTTATGATCACTTCATAAAATCCACCATGAAGCCAAAGTATCAGGAAGTAGTGATAAGGATGTGTGATAGCTTACATATTCCTATGTCCTAGTAGATTACATCTTAAAAATAACTAATGTTCAAAGGAAGTTATGAGTACTAAAACACATTGGGTTTTCTAAAATTAATTTCATACTTATGGAAATTTGATATAAATGTTAGAAACACTTATATAAAATTTTGTATATAAATAAATTTTTAAAACATTGTATATCTAAATATAAACTACTTCCAATGAAACATTTTTTTAAAACATCAATTTCTAATTAAAACAACCACACTATACACTAAACCATTTCACAATTTCTATTTTGTCATATCCAATCCATTCCACATAACCACACAAAACATCCAGGCATGCTTTATTATAGTAGTTCTATACTCAAGAGTGGTTTATTGTTGACCTTCCAAGGAATAATTTCATATCTATATGGCATCTTCCATTACACCTTTTTCATCTAGTACAAGATCATATTTCATCCAAGATTTATAATGTAATATGAACACACTTGAAAACATATGCCAAAAAACCATGGAAATAAAATCATGGAAAAACTAATTCAATGAAACCAGATTTTAATGGAAAAAAATTATGAAAAATTCAATTTCATGAATCTAGATAGACTATATTTTAAAATAAACATTTTAAAATCATGAATCCATAGATCATTGCAAAACAAATGACCCCAATTCTAAACATTGACCAAAAACCATAAATCATCACTAAATTGAATTTATACGCTTTAATTCATGAAAATTTTCTAAAAAAATAAATTAAAAAAATTTTAAACCAAGAAATCAGTTCTAGAAGGTGGAGTTGAGAGTGGAGACGCCTACCTTCAGTGTTGTAGTGAATACGATAACTGAAACACAACACCACAAAACATGGTAAAAAAATCCAAAAATCCGCCTTACATCACCTATAATGTCATCATCAAGGACAAAAATAATATCATTGGGAATCCAAAATCTTTATCTATACCATCAATGGATTAAATCATGGAAAATAAGAAAAAGGGTGATTTATTTTTATGAAATACATCAAGAACAATTAAGAATGTCATTTACGACAATGAATGAAATTTTAACCACCATGGGAACCCATTGAATCACCTACATATATATAGGTGAACCTTACACGACCATTGGGAGAGGGAAATAATGATTTGGGGTGATTTGGCGAAAAAATGAATTAAAAAATAAGGTTGTATTGGATCAACATTTTTAGGACCTATTTTTTTAACCGCACACAGGTTAGTCAAATGGTTTTACAAACCATGTCCTAACCATGTGCTAGAGACTGCCTTAAAGATGAACCATGCATTGTTTCCTCACAAGGTCTTTAAAAAATCTACCAACTGTTCTGAATCCATTACCTCAAAATGGAAAAGTCCATTTTTCAAATAGCACAATTTTTACTATTAGGCCACATGTTTTGGACAATTAATGCACCACCCATGCACAATCTATTTTTACATTGCCTATTAGTTCATGGTTTCTTTTAGGTGTTTCACAGTTTTCCTAGACCATGCACTTACTATGAACTTATTTAATGACCCCATAATCCCTCCAAAATTTATCCAAAATCTATTCGAAATCACCCATATAATATTTATACTTAAAATAAACTAAGAAAAGTGTCACATTTCAATATACAGGGGTGATAAATAATCCCCACCATTTGTCTTTCCATCCTTGAAAAGTAGAAAACCATGGATACCATGAAAGAGTGTCATCTATTTCACATTCATTTCATTCTCATGCTCCCAAGTCATATACTAAATCTAACCATGTTACCTAAAAACAAGACCTTGATAGATTCTATTCCATGAAAACATTCTCTTATTGATCCACAATCCTCATTGGGATACTTAGAAATGAGGCATATATAACTAGGTCGACTTGATCTTATTTGATCACATGATCAGGGACTGGCTGATAACTTTCCAATACGGATTCTTGGAACATATTATGCACCATACTGTTTTTTGGTGGAAATTACGAACAATATTCCTCCTCACAAACTCAATCATATACCTCTAAATAGACTATGTATCATTAAGATTTTTTTACATGATTTCCAAAATATCAGTGTACATCCTTTGGAGAGATCATTAAAAACTTATGATCAGTCACATAGAATGAAAAAAACCACCGCTGATGATATGAAAAATATTTCTAATGGATTTTCCCATCTCTAACATCTTTTTAATCAACTAAATATTTTTTTTTGTTTCATGTATATGCCTTGGACAAACTAGTGAAGTATCATTCAATTCCACCCACCAAAATGGATAATGAAAATGAATCCTATAAAATGAATTGAAATGAGCCATATGTATCAAGTCATGATAGCTGTTGTTATATGAGAATTCCAATAATGGATAATTCTCTTCCCATGAGACACCAAAATCCATTACACAAGCCCCCAACATGTATTCTAACATTAGTATCGTCCATTCAGATGGGATGTTAATCTATGGTTCGTAAACCATACTCATAGTAAAATGATTCCCATGTTATTTCTGTAAGGTTCTCGAGAAATGAAACATAACCCTTGGGTCTATATCTGATATGATTTAAATTAGTATTCCATATCTCTTTACCACTTCTAATATATTTATTTTGGACAGATCCTCCACAGTAACAGTCACATGAATATGGATGAAATGGGATGACTTGGTACGAAAATACACTATCACCCATATAGAATCATGATTTAGAACTATTCATGGAAGGCCTATAACAAAATAAATATATATTATCTCCCATTTCAAAACTGCAATAGGTCAAGACTACAACATTCATAAATGTTGCTAATGTTGTTTTTTAACTTTCTTACAAGTTAAGCATCTCAAGACAAACTCAACCACCTTTATTTTCATGTTGTCCTACAAAAACAATGCATTAAATGATTTATAAACAATATGTATTTCTATATGAACATTCCATTTTGAATGGTGGTGATCATATGGACGTTGTTCCTAAAAATCATTATGTACAACCATCTAATTCCAAAACCACTACAATAAACTATCATCCATCTTCCAAACATCAATTGTCTCCCAACCATTTAGTTCTGAACCCATTTCATGAAATTTGGAATCAAAAGTTTGTGCCTCATTAATAATCTTTAACAAATCAGGAACCTTCAAAACTGAAAATAAAATGCAACGTTACCTCAATATTCACATTCCACATACATGTTTTCTAGGGATGACAGAAACTGATAGTAATCTGAATCCTCTTTTTCTAAATGGGTATATGGAATAATTCTTAATGCTTATTCCATAGAGTTACCTTTTAAAATTTCTTAAATCAAGTCATACATGAATATTTATAGATACTCTATCCATCATCATTGTCACTGATTAAATTACCATTATGAGAAAATATGTTTCATGATCTGATGATCAATAAACAGAGTAAATTTATCATCAAAGAGTTAATGATTCCAAGTTTTTAATAGATTTTCTATTTAAGATAACTCCAATCATATGTCAAATAGTTCTTATCATTCACTTGTAAATTAATTGATCTATAATAAAAAACATGATATCCGTGTCGGAGAACACATCCGAAACCTAATCTGAAACCGTTAAAATACAAAATTTACCCTGTTACTGATTCTGGAAAAATCAATATTGGTACTGATGTAAGGTGAAAATTTATCTCTTGAAAATATTTCATGCATTTTTTATCCATTGGATTGAAACATTCATCGATTTTAATGATTTCATAGTTGAATATATTCATGATAACTCACAAAAAATGTGCTAGAAATATCAGTTAAAAAAAAGAAAACATCTTATATTAATGATATTCATTGGATGTTTCCAATAGATAATCGATAATATCTTATTCAAATCCACTGAAAGTACCCTTTCATAAATCACAGGGCCAAGAAGGAATACCTCTTATATCATAAAATCACACTGTGAAAATTTTGAAAACAAATTACGGTCTCTCAAGATTTCCATCATTATCACCATCTATTTCCCATTCTCCACCCATTCCCTTGAATAAACCGATATGTCGTCCAGAAACACCAAAATAAAAGAATTGAGATATTGGGAAAATATCAAATTCATCAATTCCATAAACACAATTGGGAAATTGGAAATACATATAGTAATTAACATATATTCATAATTTCCATATATTTTTCTAAAATAAGTCTTCTGAATATCAATATTCCAAACTCACAATTGGTGATATCCTAATCGTAAGTCAATTTTAGAGAACCAGTGATATCCCCTCAATTATTTGAACATATCATAAATTCATGGATGAGGTTACTTATTCATTATCATAACATGATTATGATTATGATAATCCAGTCATATACTTATATTTAAAACTACATTGTTTAAAAATATGATTGGTGCAGACCATGGAGACAATATAGGACAAATAGATCTATTTATTTTGAGGTATTCCAAATGCACTTTCAACTCCTTTATTAAGGTTAGTTCCATTGGATAAGAAAAAACTGAGATACGGTTGGTCCCAAAGAGGATATCAATCATAAATTCAATATACTTTACTCATGGTAAACCATATTAATTTTCAATAAACTCGTTAATGACTTATAGAAAATTGTATTTCTATATCATTTACATTGATTCCTAACTAAACACTAACAACTCCTAAGATATTACTCCCACATCAAGTTCCAAAAACCGATTTAACATGTATTTACACTCTTTTATCCTTTAAAGTGATGCTCAATTCCATCCTCAATCGCACAAGAAACTATTCTAATATAATAGTCAATGCGGGCCTTGAACATTGTTAACCAATATATTCCAAGGATTACATCATATACTTCCATATCCATCATAGAGAAATCCCATTTCAGTTGAGATCCATCAATAGTTATCAAACAATCTCTATACATGAAGGATCAACATTATCTTTAACTAGGAATCAATGTAAACCATTTATGTTTTATCACAGAATGAATCATCTCAGGTTTTAATCACAGAAAATGAATAATACAATAAGAAATAAGGTAATTTGATTCACTGGTATTAGGAAAAACTTGTATAAGGGTAGAATTAAAAATGAATCCTACCTCTCACCATTGATGGTCCTGACAAATCATCCACAATCATATGATCAGCTCCATATAATTGTTTTTTCACTTCACTTCAATAATTTTTTCCCTTTTGATATTTCCCTTGGTGAGGATTCATAGAATTCATTGATCATCCATTTATTGATCTGTTTAAAAAAAGATATTGATTCTTCTTCTCTCTCCCAATCGTAGAAAACGACTTCTGCGATACTTGAGAAGTGTCTTGAGAAGCTGACCTTAGAGGACTGTAACAATTGAGTTTTATATTACCCATACTGATGTAATTACATAATGATATTGGTTATTTTGTAAACTCTCGATTTATGTGGTAAAGGGAAACACAATAGAAACATCAAGCTTTTTTCTGAGGTCGTAGAGGAAGATTCCTTGATCTAGTAATCTAATTCTGATCCATTCTCCCTCCTTGGAAATAGGGGTATATCTTCCACTTTCCACAAGAATTAAAGATACCAACTATTCCCATGGGTATTAACATACTTCCTCCTCTAAAATCACATAAGACGTCCCATTTATCCATTATACCTCTATTGAACCTCACTGTATAGTATATAATATATAGTACAAGAATATTCTATACATTCTATTTCTTAATCCTTGATAAAAATATTACTTCCTTCATGGATACACTAAAACAAATTTTGGTTAAAATCCCACTAAATTCATAAATTTTCCATCATACTCTGAGAAATAAAGATATTCATTCTTCAGAATGAAAATTTAGGTTGTTATATTAATCTTGAACGTGTGAGAATATTATTTTTTGATGAAAAATTCCTAAAAATACTCATATACATGTCCTTGATCCACTTTAGCCTACACTGTTAAAGATGTCCATTTTCATTAATGATCCTCAATCATATACCTCACCATCATTACAATCAACTACACTAGTGTGCTGATGAAATTGAAGATATGATTCATCCTATTCAAACTCAACTTAGCCTTCTATTTTTATGAATCACACCAAAAGAGGGGTGTATTATATTCTTATGAAAATAAACAGATATTCCCACGTATATTGACACATCCAACTAGTTCCATATTTTAATTGAATTAAATTCGTTGATGATACTTTGAACCAGTTATTGGTTCACCTATGGATTTGGTGAAACAAAATTCTCTACAACTTCTTCCAATTTGTTAATATGACACCCACTAGGTTCCATTTTATAAACAATCAACAACACCATATGTCTCACTCTCTTGAAATTGAAGTCATATCATTTCAAATTCTATCATATAAACTGTCACAACATTCCATTCTAAAATCACCATTTTCCATGATCGAAAATATTTTAAAATTTTTAAAAAATGAAAAATTAATCAATATTCAAAATACCAAAAACAATATATTTTTAAAAATCATTCATTTGAAAACACAATCTTTTATTTAAAAAAATCAACACTCTCGCATGAAATCATAAATAATTACTCAAAATGATGTATACACTTCTTGATGGAAGTAAATCCTCTAATTCATGTCATAATCATCTCATTGGAAGAACCCATAAAAATGTGATTCCAAGTCCTTTAAGTGTCTACAACACACTCATATACCCAACAACTTGGTAACAAGATATTTAGAATTAAATAGTTAGTTACATATTTTTATACTATACATTTTATGTACTGATAATCATACTCTTTTCTATGATCCCAACTCAATGAATTGACCTGATTGGATTCAACTCCATGTCCAGAAACTATTACCAACATGAAAAAACCAAGATATAGAGAACATGTTCTACAATTGAAGGACCATGATGACACCAGTTGATTCAAAGGGCCTTTTGTACCGAACAAAATAGATGCAATTTCTGTCAAACAATGTTTTGGTCTGAAAAAATGGATAGCATTTGTAACAATCATCTTCATCTCATTATATTTAGAGGAAAATGAGATGTCACTAATTCATATGAGACATTCCCATGTTTCCCAAGGCTGGAAATAAATGGTGAAGGGCTACAATATACATGGGGGGTTATTTAACCATTTTAAACTAAACAACCATATAAACATACCATAAACAAAAAAAACACTTCATGATTCATGATAAAAATTAGAGACAAATAAAACATTTCATTTATATCAATCAAAACAATGATATATAAACACAAGACAACCTAATTTACAATCTAAATAGTTGATGAAGAACTACTAAAACTAAAATACAACTACATGACTCTAATTCTCCAAATGGTAGAAGATTCAACTCCCTGAAGAAAACCATTTATCAGGAAGTAGTAGTAATTATGTGTGATACATTACTATTTCCCATGTCCCCAAAGATGACATTTTCAAAAGTACCAGAATTACAAAATACGAGGGAGTTTGAAATTTTAGTCGGTTTCCCCCAATGACATACCTACTCATGCCACTACGATAGAATAATTAGAATCGTTTATACAAGAAAATTTATATCATAAAATTTGTAAAATATTTTATAAATAAATATAAACTAGTTCCGGAAAAACCAATTGTTTTTAAAACATTATCACATTTTAATGTAAACAGTCAATGAATACATTAAACCATTTCAAAACATCTATTTTATCCTAAACAATACATTACATATATCAACACAACCAACCATGCATGATTTGATAGTAATTTTCAATAATCATGAGTGGTTTCACTTCAATAAACCATGTTATCACAAGGTAATTACTTATTATGTTCCTTTATTCCTTCATAAATGTGAATAAGGTCATATTTTATCCAATTATGTTAAATAAAGACAAACACACACCACAATGTATACCCAAAAATCATATCAATACAATCACGTCAGGATCATTTCAAAAAAAATATTGAAAACTATTTTTCAAAAAGCCAAATAAGAAATCTAGTGAGTTTATATTTTAAAACAATGATTTTAAAATCTGGAAACTAAATCACGTTGCATAACCATTTACTACTACTCCATAATTTCACAAAAAATAAATTTTTTTTAGTAAAGTGAATTTATACACTGACTTTCACACAAATATCCCAATAAAAATCATGCAATTGAACCTAATTGAAACTAATCCATTAGTTCCTGAAATAGGAGTTCAGAGTTATGCTTCCTAACTCAAGAGTTTTGGTACAAATGATAAACTTCAAGAAAAATGTAACAAAAACACATTAAAAACTCCATTTATTCCGCCATTGATATCCTCCCCTATCATCAAAATGGCCAAATCTAATCACATTTGGAATCCAAAACATTCTATCAATAAAATTTTTCCTATATAAAATAAAATAAGATAAAGAGAGATTTATGTCTAGGAAAAAAATCATGAACAATCGAGGACGTACACATTTCAAAAGGAATAATTTTCTAAACACCAATAAATTCCTTCATATTTCCTCCAAATAAATGGGATAACCATCCATGAACATTGAGAGATAAAAACCCTAAGATGGGGAAGTTTTGGAAAAAAAACAAGCCATTAAATAGAAGAATGACCAATATCAACTTTATTATGATGTAGTTTTTAACTGCTCCTTGTTTAGTTGAACAGTTAAGAAAAATTTGTGCTAACTGTGCGTCAGCCACTAAATTAAGGATGAACGTTGAGGAGTCTCTAAACCATGCACCAATTGTACCCAAACCACTAGATAAAAGAGCCCAAATCCTTTTTTTAAGTTCATAGTTCCAACTAAGAAGCCACATGGTTTTGACACACAGTGCGACACATGTGCACCTTCTCTTTTCTGCATGTCTCTCTATGTATAGTTTCATGTAGATATCTCATTGGTTTCCCAAACAATGAACAAACAATGAAACAAATAAAATCCCCAAAACACTACAAAATTTCTACAATATCTCCCATACATCACCCATATACATTACATATTTAAAAATCATTTGGGAATGGATACTTAACAAAACCATGCGGTACTATATATCCTATCACACAAATATGGATTCTTGGATTTGTCATGGGGAGATATATATTTTTCATCTATTTATATGAGATAAGTATTTGATTATAAACATGAAGGAATGATCATGGTTTGGAAGTTTATGATATAATGTTTTATATTTTATCTACATTTGAAAATGTAAATATTAAATACATTATAAGGGAAAAGAGATATTGGTGGATATATGGAGAGATATTATAAAGATGTAGTCCCATAAGAGCTTTGTTAAAGGGGTCACCACATTTCTGATCGCCCATGTGGATCATCTGACATTGTGAACGAAGCATCAATGGTGGATATAAAATGTGATGGGATACCATGTGTGTGGTATAATGTGAATTTTCATCTATATTGAACTAGTGTGAAGGACAAGAGAATAGATTATTGGTTTTTTAAATGTATCAAAATACTTCTTATTTATGGCGATCAGGTGGTGTTTCTTGGTTGATGATCATTGCTTCATCAGGATGGAGAGATAATTGAATTGAAGGATCATTCATGTGTCATATAATTGTACGAGGTCGATGTGTTTTGGAATGAAGATCCCTGAGGTAGTTATGTTTCATTGTTTGAAGGGTGAAATTTGTAATGTATACAAATCTATGAGCATTGAATTTTATCTGAGATGAATTTCAATGAGAATACAGAGGCACATTGAATTATAGTTTTCATATAGCTTTTTCAATGATCTCATATGTAATTCATTTTTGGGAATTAGATGTATTTTTGTACTCTTTGATTAATAGTGGATTTTTCATAATATCCCCTTTGGATTTCAATATTCTACATCATAGGGGTGTTTACAAATTTAAAATCCTAGATGTGGATATATTTATTCTTCTTTATATAGATATTATATTTCATCAGGTTACTCACCAATTGATTGATAATCATTTTCATCTCGAGGTAAAGATTCTCCACAAACACTCTTTTCCTCTTTCTCTCCACCATCCATTGACTCTTCTACCAACTTCATTCCCACCCCATCCGCCTCCACCCCACTCTTCCTCTCCCCCTCCACCTCCTCCTATTCTTCTTCCCTCTTTCTCCCCACCTCTCTTCTTCCATCACCACTATGATCTACTTCACTCCACATCCTATTAGACATTAAATAATATATATATATATATATTATATCATATTATATATATAGTGTATATTTAAATTCATAGACTTGATGCTGGTATTATAATTCATTAATTGAATACATGCCACAATAAATATTTATATTTTATATATATTTCTTTCTATTTAATCGATTTATTATCAATTAAAATCTATTATTAATGTATTAATTATCTTTTCTGCTCATTGAATATGATTCAATGAATAATTTGAAAAAATGAATATGGATACATTAATTTGGATGATGCATTTACATTTAATGAAACACATCAAGGATGGCTTTGTAAAGGGACGTGATTCCTCTTATTATAGACATGCTTTTGTGATAATTCATATTATTTCTCTATTCCTCCCACATTGATGTCCTTTTTTTATGATGAATGTGATAGAACCCCTCTATCATTTATGTTTCCTCATGATATGATCCTGGAACTATTGATTGGTTTACCCCTATTAGATGAACATCTCTTTTATTCACTACATAATGATCTTCATCAAGAGTTATCATTCATGGAGGAAAAGGAGGACTGCTTAAATTGGTCATTTCAATGTACATGTTTTAGTTGTCTTTCCCTAAATTTTTTCAGATGAAGATCATAGAAATCAAAATAGCGGTGTTGGAGTGTATGATTCATTGACGAATCAATATGTTTATTTATTTATAAAAACAATGATTTAATATAAAAAAAATAATTTTCAAGACTCAAAATAAATATGAAATGTTAATATATATTACTATTGTTTACAAAAATAAATTACTAATTTCTGTAACTAAGAGAAATAATTTTGTTTAATTATTATTTTTTAATTAATTTAAATCTTGAAAAATGTATTTTTATGTAATTATATAAATTTATAAATGTGTTTTTAAATTAATTAACTATAAATTTCTTATGGTTAATTGATAAATATTATTTAAAATAGATTTTCAAAAATGAAATTCTATGATTTATGGTATTGAAATAAATGGTTTGTTAATAAGTCACTAGTGTAAATTTATAAAGACTTTATAAATTCCAATATATATGAAATGTTGAATATGTAAAAATGTTTATATAATACATATTGAATTACAAAATGTTTCAAATTTGTGAAATATAATATAAATAATTTCTAATATAAAATGTTATATTGTTTATATTGATATGAATTTAAAATTAGTTTATTCCTTCAAATTTATAAAATATTTATAATTAGTATATAATTTTTGAATAGTTCATAAATAACTCATATATTAGAAAATTAGTAAACTATTTATTTATTAAATGTAATTTATATTCATGTTTTGTACATAATTAATTTACATGAAATTACTTAAATTAAAGGGTCATTATTTGGATATTCTATAACCCACATCAAAAAGTTCTTTGATAATTGATATCATTGTGGATTAAATAATAATTAAATATATGATATTTAAATTATGTAAAATCATTACATAATAGAAATTGAATTATAAATAGTTTATAATTCATATAATATTAAATATTTAAATGGGAAATTAAATATTTTGTTAAATGTGATACAATTAATATTTTGAAGAATATAATTTTTTTAAAATAATTAAATGTCGAAAATGTTAATTATTAAATTATAAAAGGGTTTATAATTTGATTTTATTTATGAAAAGTTTTTAATTTTTTTTCTAATGTTTATATATTTTAATTATTCATTTTTTTAAAAGTAATTCACTATTTTATTATATGTTATAAACTTATTATATTATAGATAACTATATAGTAAAGATTATATGATGAATTGATTCTTGGATAGAGCCTTTCATATCAAGATAAGTTTGATATCATAAAATTTAGTTTTAATCTAATATTACCTCATTTTGTAATTTTAGATATGTGCTTCAGGTAATTTTTTGGGAATAGTTTGTGCTTAATATTTTATAGAGTTCCATGAATAGAATTCTATCTTATGTAATGTTTAGCTAGGTATATAGTGTTTTGATAAGAGCACCAATATTCTCGGATGGTTGCCTTAGATAGAAAGTGAATGGGGTTGTCTATATATTTCTCTAGGATTACCCATAATGTGTTTGTAAATAGAATATATCTTTATGGCTTTATATTAAGTGTTCTTGTACGTTATTCATATGTTTCATTTGGATATGTATGAATATACTATGCTTATATTATTTTGTGATTGACACATACATGATGATTTTGTAAAGAGTTACACATTAATGTGGTGTGAACAGATTAATTTTTTTTGGTGGGATAAAGATTCAACTACTAAATCATTAAAATCATGCATTCAAAAAAGAGAATAAAACATAAAAAGATAATTGCTACATATAATTAAATAGTTATGATTTTATTATACATATGATTTATATTAAATTTGAGAGGCCATAAAATGAAAAACCTTTAAAAACAAAGTGTTAAATTCCTTCCATAGAAAGTCATTTCAAGACCTCATCATCCAAATGGGTTTCTTCATGACATACAAAGGTTTCCTATGATTACATTGTGTAAGGAAATCCGGTGACGAGTGACTCGAGATTATTCAATTAGTAATATAATACTATAGGAGGGTGCCGCTCGATTCTCTTGTTGAGTTTGTTTTTGTGTTACACTTAGATAAAAAACCCTAAGGGTTGGGATACTGGAATAATTTAATGAAGGGAATCCATATGATGGATTTGGATAAAATATTTTTCACTCAATTATCCAATAATAAATTTTTTTTGGAAAAGTATGATGCATTACATAAATAACTGAGTAGTTAGTGATTTCCATATTTGGATAATTTTCTGCTAAAATATGGGTCTTGGCTCTCTTAATAGATATAATATATGAGGTAATTAATTTTAGTTTGGAGAATATTCATTAAAATAACATAATAAAATATATATGACATCATAATAATTTGATAAATAATTATATTTTAGATAAATCCATTGTCATCATCAAATTAAAGATATTTTTTATCCTTGAAATAAGAAGCATAAATTAAGAAACTCTGATATCTTGTATCATATGAATAGTTCTTGGGAATGATATATATTCAATTTCATATAATAGTTCATTACTATATGATAATGAATTAAGGTTATTAAGTAGGTAAAATAAGATAATTATGGAAGCATGGAATGATTTGTTTAGGTTTTAGTGGCATTATATTCAAAATTAATAATTTAATATTAGTATCCTCTAATGTACTCAATATGATTTTTTACATCGATGATTTTATTCTCACATTCATCATATGACTATGTACATATAATTATCTCCAATAAAATTTATTATATTAATGGCTTGGGGAAAATAAAATCTTTCATTAAATAATTTATGATTGTAGTAAAAAATTCAATTGTTGTGACCAATAAATTATATAAACTATATTTTTTTAATTTTTGTAAATATATAGATTTTTATAAAGATTAAAATAATTAAATCATAAATATTCTCTTCAATTAATGGTGTCAATGATTTTATAAATTGATAACTTGTATGGTTGAAAATTGGATAATCTCACCAGAAGATGTGTGAAATATAATGTTTATCTATTAAGAGGTTCTTTCCAAAAAAAAATTCATAAATGAAATGATATGGGAGTTTTCACACATGGTTTATGACAATTTTATATAAATATAATGCTTTAATTATGTGAAAAAATTTATCTTTATGTTTAAATAATTTATCATATAATTATTAGATAAATGTTAAGACAATATGATTGAATTCAATAAAATATGTTTACACTATATTCTCAAGGTTTTGAGAAATAATTATCATTGAATATGATGTCTCAATTACAATACTATATAGATATTGCAATGTGGTAAAATATTTAAATAAGAATAAGAAAAATTGGTTAAAATGTTTAATAGTGTAATCTCATGAATCATATATAGTAATTTACACCTAGGTACACTAATAAGGAATAATAACAATTAAATAGGATTGCTTTATCTATAACTTATCTGATAGAGTTTATGAAAATCTTGTAAAGACCCGCAAATTTCAAGGAAATTTTTTTCTTAATTTTATTTGGAATTTTACAAGAGCGCAGCTTCAGACGGCACCTGATTCCGAGGCCCGGTGTGCCCGGAATCAATTTCCGAAGTTTGGCTCGAGTACGTTCAGTGAACGGACGAGCGGGTTTTTCTATCTTTTGAACCGATGCCCGGAATCGAATTATGAGGGCACCGATGAAATCGCAGCGCCGATATTTGCTTAGAAACGCCTCTTCCGGAGTTGCGTTTGCTCAGACGTGGTTTTTATATTTTGCGGCTTTAAGTCAGAAAATAAAATAATGTTTGTGCGACAACATTATTTTATTTCACTTAAGCTGCTTGGAAGCCACTTGAAGCCACTTAAGGGCGGCTTGAACTGAGTTGAATTGGATAGGATGCTATCCAGAAATATCCTACCTCCTTGGTAGGATATTTGTGCGGTGGGGCCCGCACGAGCCCCGCCGTTTCTTTCGCTAAGTAAAGCACCCGCAAAAACCCGTCAAAGTAACTGAAAAGTCAACCGACGCGTTTTCTTTAATTCTTAACAGACCATTTAATTGGGCGGTTTATTTCGTGAATTAAATGGGCTGTTTCTTTCGTGAATTAAATGGGCTGTTTCGCTCGTTGAATTAATTCAACGAACTTATGGGTCGTTACTTACGCTTTTGCGTTTGTTGGCATGTTTATAAAATAAGACCAACCTAAAAAATCCTTTGAAATGATTTGAGAGGATCTTTGTTTCTTCATCTCCCCGCGAAGAACGCGAAGAACGCCGGCGACCGGAATTCGACGACGCACACCGAGATCTGCGACGTCGACGAGCTTTACCCATGACGTACTTCGGCGACGCCTCTTCTTCCGCAGCCGATCCTCGTTCGGCAACTAAGGTGAGAAACGAATCATTTGAATTCTCCCTTTTTAATTTTGATATCAACGGATTTAAATTAATTAAATCCGTTTGATCTTGATCCGGAGATTGGCGACGCGACGCCGGATACCGCGACGACGCGACGATCTCCTTCTTCCGCGACGAGCGATTCCGCGACGACCTCTCGTCCGACGACGATGACAAGGTAAGGGTTGTTTTGAAATATTTTTTCCTTTCCCGTGATTTTATTTCTTTTAAAATAAAGAACCGATCACGGAACAATTTTAAATTTATTTAAAATTGTTGATTGGTCGTTCTTTTTTCCTCCCGATGATGTTTATGACTAACGCGGAGGGTGCGGATCTAACGAACAAGACCCGGAAACCCTCCTCCAATCTTCTGTTGTGCGGATTTGGCGGACGATGACGAACCGCGCGGCAGGGGCGATCTGTTGATCCCGTAGTGAAGATCGACCCCCGGGAGGAGCATCGGCGCAGACGGGAGGCAAAACGGGCCACCGGAGCAACTCTGGCGGCCCGCGGAAGGCGGTGGCGGCGCGGGTCGCCGGCGCGGCCGAGCCGCGGCGGCGGCGAACCGCCGGACCGCGTCCGCGGTCCGGCCACCCAGCACGCGGCCCGCGCGGGCCACGTTTCTCCAAAGCCGCGGGTCAAACCCGCGGCGGCTCATTCGGCCGCTCGGCCGAAGCCGAGCCGGCCGGTCCGGTCGGCCGGGCCGCGCCCAGGCCGGACCGGACCCGGCCTCGCCGGGTCGGGTCGGCCTGGTTCGGGCCGACCCAGTTCGGCCGACCCAAGGGGGGGGTTTGGACCGGGTCGCCCCGGGCCCAGAACCCCCGTTTCGGGCCCTCTTCGGTCTTTCGCCCATATCATGGGCCTGGGACCTCCGATTGACGAACCGTCAGCGGCTACGCGATCCTTGGATCGAGACAGTCGTTTCGGTATATTATACTCAAGGTTTCGGAAGACTTTGGGTTCGGCCGGGTTGGTTCGTACACGAAACCAACCAGGCCCTCGGAGCGGAAACGCTCATAACTTGAGCTACGGACGTCCGAACGACGTACCGTCAGCTGTGGTAGTTTCCTCTAAGTGAGACGGAACTTTTGGCATACTCCGCCCGAGGATCGGATACAGGCGGAGTACGGTCGGGTCGGTTTTGCCCTAAAAACCAACCGGGCCCCTGGGACGAAAATGCCAATAACTCTCAGACCGGGCATCCGATTGACGCGCCGTCTGTTGCGTTGAGATCCTGTTGTCGATACGGAACTTTTGGATACATCAACTTCGGACTACGTGTCAGTTGATGTATCAGCCTCTCGGCTCGTGGAGCGGACCCTCCTAAACGAGCTCGCTATGTGCGGGAACCCTAGCGCTGGCTGTGACTTCGACGACAGAGCAGAGATCCTCCGTGGACTGCGGCGACGGCAGAGCAGAGATCCTTCGTGGACTGCGGCGACGACTGTGCAGAGATCCTCAGTGGACTGCGTCGACTACTGCACTCAGCGATCCTACGTGGATCAGTTCTACAGGTTCTGTGTGAGCCCGATCCTATGTGGGTCCTTACTACCGGTTCTGTGTGAGCCACTGCCTACAGGTTCTGTGTGAGCCCGATCCTACGTGGGTCTTTTGCGGGGGTTAGTAACTATCGATCCTTCGTGGGTCCGACGACTTAGATGGATCAGTGATCATCTTTGACGTCATCTGAAAAAGTATACCTGGTTGAGCTGAATCTTATGTTACTCTCCTTTGTGGATTGTGTTGAACTATCCTATGTGGATTTACTGTTTACTCTCCTTGTGGATTTGAGTCTTGCTTTCCTTTGTGGATTGAGTTGTTCTTGAGCTCGTGAGCAGAGCTAGAAATGGGGACTTAGGTATATGTATGGGCATATACCTAAGTCGAGTCAGATGTTACTTCGTGATTGCATCTTTCTTTTGTGCTATATCCTTTGTGGATTTCGGGAGACCTTCGGGGGTCTCGGGGTCCTTACTGAGTAGCTTGTACTCACCCCTGCACGGGCTATGCCCGCACCATGTTGTGTTGGTTGCAGACGACCGACAGCGCTGATCACGGTTGGGGCGTGGAGCAGGACGGTACCTGGAGGTGGACCACTGGGCGGGACGCGCTCGGAGCGGACGTGGGACCCGAGGAGCCTGGAGGCTATCTGTACCCACCCTTCAGGTGGGATTGCCAGTGGACGACACGAGGCCGCCGTCTTTTCTTCAGTTGCTGTACTTTACTTTTTCAGTTGTACTTTACAGTTGGGCTTGTATTCCGGCCCCCCTTTTCTTTTCTGCACTTTACATTCCGCTTGCTGACTCTGTGTGGTTGTTACTTATAAAGGCAATGCCTTCCCTGTTTACTGGGATTTTACGCCTTGGTGCTAGTCGCCAGCCCCTGGCCTATGGAAGGCGGGCTTGGGGTAGTCACGGCACGGGCCCCGAGGACGGGTCGTGACAAATTGGTATCAGAGGTGTTCGGTTCTACCGCAGACTCTGATCATCTTTTCTTTCCATATGATGCAATAGTGTTTAGTGTATTGAGTGTGGTTATCAGTTCAGGGAGCCCAGTGTTGGTGCGGCGGCCGACGTATCCGTACACCAGGACCCTAACTCCTGATTTCCGACTTAATGCATGAAAACATTGATTTCGTGTGTGTTTCAAGTTTCTTTGTGATTACTTGTGTCAGCTCACCGGGTATACTGATCTGCTTTATGAAAGTCTCACGTTTTCCTTGTGATTACTTGTGCCAGCTCACCAGGTATACTGTTCTGACTGTGGTGCTCTTGTTCTCCTTTTCAGGATGGCCCCGCGACGACAGCCAGCTAGGGTTCCGAGTGTAGGGCGCGACGGCAGCCCACCGAGCGACGAGGCCTCGGTATAGGGCCCTTTGCCAGCAGTGGCACCGACGGTAGCTTTACCCGCCGAGCCACCGATGCTACCAGTACCAGACGCTGACGATGCACGTTGCCTCAGGGCACTGCATGAGTTTCAGAGCCAGCGACCGCCCAGGTTTCGCGGTGAGGCGGACCCCCAGGCCGCCGAGGACTGGCTAGAGGCGGTGGTACGGATCTTTAGGCTAGTGAGGACACCAACGGATCTCATGGTGATTCTCGCAGCGAGCCTCCTGCAGGCGGCGGCAGGACGATGGTGGAGCCTGATGCTCCAGGTTCACGATGAGGCATCCTTGCTCTGGGCGGACTTCGAGAGCCTCTTCCGCTCTGAGTTCGTCCCGGCCACCCTCCGAGCGGTGCGCATCCAGGAGCTTCTCCAGCTGCGCCAGGGCAGCATGACGGTCGCTCAGTACGCGGCGAGGTTCACTGACCTATCTCGCTACTCGACCGACATGGTACGGGACCCCTTCTTCCGGGCCCGGACCTTCGAGCAGGGCTTGCGACAGGAGATTCGGGCGTCGCTGATCTCCCTCAGCATTCCGACCCAGGCGGGAGTGCTGGAGCGAGCCCTCCTGATCGAGAGCTTCCTGGCAGAGCCTTCTTCAGCGGCGAGACCTAGCGCAGGGCGGCAGGTAGCTGAGTCTTCGGCAGCAGGTAGCTGACGGATGACTCTCGGGTCCAGGTAGACCAGACCCCCACGCAGACGGCCTCAGGACACCGGCTCAGCAGTACGAGGCACACAGCGGAGTGCCAGCCTTCCGAGAGGCAGGCTGTGCTACTCCTGCGGCGGGCAGGGTCACATGGCTCGTGACTGCTCGACTCGCCGATCAGAGGAGCAGCAGACGGTGGAGGGGCCACCCAGGCAGAGGCAGAGGGTCGACCGTGGCGGTCCGCAGGGAGGAGGCGGACGAGGCAGAGGAGCTGGCTGAGCAGCAGGTGGTGGGCGACGCTTCCAGGCTCTACCCCCACCACCACCAGGAGGGCCACCTCGACCACAGGGAGCTGGCGGGCAGGGACAGGCCCAGCTCCAGGCAGTGGAGGCCTACGACCCCGACATGCCAGAGATGATTCGAGGTACGATCTGTGTCTATTCCACCCTTTCTGCAGTACTTATAGACACAGGAGCGCGTCACTCTTTCATAGCCTCTGCCCTTGTTCGGAGCTCGGAGATTCCGACTGAGCCGTTGGCTCGATCCTTACATCTAGAGACTCCTACGGGAGCAGACTCGACGATTACGCACTGGTGCCGGCAGTGTGAGCTTACTCTAGGAGGCGAGAGCTTCGCCTGGGATCTCTTTGTAGCGGCGTCGAGGCCTCACGACGTCATCTTGGGCATGGATTGGCTATCCACGGTTCATGCCCAGATCGACTGTTTTAGGCGCAAGGTGCGATGTGTTCGCACCGACGGGAGCAGGTTTACCTTCACCGGCGAGAAGGGAACCTTTGCAGCAAAGGATGGACTTCCGCGGAGGAGAGTGCATCCCATCTCTCATCAGTTGGCTAGCCTCATCCTAGGAGCAGTGGACGTGCGGAGTCCGGCTTTTCCTGCAGTGGTGGACCAGTACGTGGACATCTTTCCCGACGACGTTCCAGGGCTACCTCCTCGTAGAGAGGTAGACTTTTACATCGACTTGTACCCCGGGACAGCCCCGATATCTACTCCAGCATATCGGATGGCCCCCGCCGAGCTTTGGGAGCTGCGGGTACAGTTGGAGGACTTGCAGAGCAAGGGGTTTATCCAACCCAGTGTTTCACCCTGGGCTTCCCCGATATTGTTCGCCAAGAAGGCGGACGGGAGCTTGCGACTGTGTGTCGACTATCGTCGCCTGAACCAGGTGACAGTGAGGAACAAGTATTCGCTGCCACGGATTGATGACCTCTTCGATCAACTCAAGGGAGCGCGGTGGTTCTCGAAGATAGATCTCCGGTCAGGCTATCATCACCTCAGAGTTCGAGACGAGGACGTGCAGAAGACGACCTTCAGGTGTCGGTATGGCCATTATGAGTTCTTGGTTATGCCGTTCAGCGTAACCAATGCTCCAGCAGTGTTCATGAGCCTCATGAACAGGATCTTCCAGCCATACCTCGACCGATTTGTCGTGGTCTTCATTGACGACATTTTGGTATACTCGACGACTGAGGAGGAGCATGCCTACCACCTACGAGTTGTGCTAGACACACTCCGAGAGCACCAGCTTTATGGAAAGCTCTCAAAATGCCAGTTCTGGTTACGTGAGGTCCATTTCTTGGGACACGTCATTTCTGAGGTGGGAGTTGCAGTGGATCCCGCGAAGATCGAGGCAGTGCTAGCTTGGGAGCCACCCAGGAGCGTGACAGAGGTGCGGAGCTTCTTGGGCCTAGCGGGATACTATCGGAGATTCGTGCCAGACTTCTCCAGAGTTGTGGCACCACTCTCAGCGTTGACGAAGAAGGGGAAACCCTTCGTGTGGTCAGGCAGATGTCAGCAGAGCTTCCAGGAGCTGAGGCAGAGGTTGACCAGCGCACCTATCTTGAGGTTGCCTGAGGAGGGAGTTGGATACGTAGTTTACTGCGACGCATCAGGGACTGGACTCGGATGCGTCCTGATGCAGAAGCGGGCCGTGATCGCCTACGGATCACGTCATTTGAGGCCGCATGAGAAGAACTACGCCACTCATGACATGGAGTTAGCAGCAGTGGTCTTCGCTCTGAAGACTTGGCGGCACTATCTGATGGGCGAGCGCTTCACAGTCTTTTCTGACCACCAGAGTCTCAGGTATATCTTATCTCAGAAGGACCTGAACCTGAGACAGCGGAGATGGCTTGAGTTCCTCCAGGACTATGACTTTGAGATAGTCTATACTCCTGGGAAGGGGAACGTGGTAGCCGATGCCCTCAGCAGGAGGACGAGCATTCAGCTACTTGAGGAGGCGACGGAGCAGCTAGCCTCCTTGCAGATATCCTTCGTGGATAGAGACGGAGCAGCCTTTCTTCAGTCTCTCACAGTCTCTCCTCCACTTCTACAGCGGGTCAGAGAGGCTCAGCGTGGGGACGCTGACTGTGAGACCCGGCGTGCACTGATATCCTCAAGTCAGGCGCCTGATGGTTTCTCCCTTGGAGCAGAGCACGACATCCTTTTCAGAGGACGTACCTTCGTACCAGTCGCTTTAAGAGAGGAGGTGCTGAGAGAGTTTCACACTTCTCCCTTGGAGGTGCATCCCGGAGTGGAGAAGATGTACCAGGATCTCAGACGACAGCACTGGTGGCCGGACATGAAGAAAGCTGTGGCAGAGTTCGTTTCACGATGCCTCACCTGTCAGCAGGTGAAGGCAGAGCATCAGGTACCAGCAGGCTTGGTACAGCCCTTGGAGGTCCCGGAGTGGAAGTGGGAAGGCATATCTATGGACTTCGTGACTGGACTTCCACGCACTTCCAGAGATCACGACTCCATTTGGGTGATTGTCGACCGACTCACTAAGTCGGCACACTTCTTACCCATCAGAGAGCAGGGCTCAGTGGAGAGCTTGGGACGTCTTTACGTCCAGGAGATCGTACGGCTTCACGGTGTGCCATCGTCTATCGTCTCCGATCGAGATGCTCGTTTCACTTCCCGGCTTTGGAAGGGGTTGCAGGAGGCGTTCGGGACGCGGCTCCATCTGAGCACAGTCTTCCACCCTCAGACGGATGGTTAGACGGAGAGGACCATACAGACACTCGAGGACATGCTCCGTGCATGTGTTATCGAATTTGGTCGCAGCTGGGAGGACCACCTACCCTTGGTGGAGTTCGCGTACAACAACAGCTACCACTCCACCATCGGGATGGCACCATACGAGGTGTTGTACGGCAGACCCTGCAGATCACCGTTGTGCTGGACAGACCCTGGGGAGTCAGCACTCGTGGGACTAGAGATGGTCCGAGCCACGACAGAGAAGGTCCAGATCATCCAGGAGAGGATGAGGATAGCTCAGAGCCGGCAGAAGTCATATGCTGACAGGAGGCGGAGGCCACTAGAGTTCGAGGACGGCGACCACGTCTTTTTGCGTGTCTCACCTCGACGTGGTTTACGGAGATTTGGCCGAGGCGGCAAGTTGTCTCCACGCTTCATCGGGCCTTTCCAGGTCCTCAGCAGGATAGGAGAGGTGGCTTATCGCCTGGCTCTACCACCTCAGTTGCACCGGGTGCACGACGTCTTTCACGTGTCTCAGCTGAGGAGATACGTGCACGACCCGACGCACATCATCGACTTTGGGGAGCTGGACGTGGACAATGGGGCGACTTTTGCGGAGGTCCCAGTGGAGATCGAGGATCGACAAGAGCGGGTCCTACGTGGGCGGTCGATTCCTCTTGTGCACGTCAGATGGCAGCACGGGAACCTCCAGGAGAGCACTTGGTAGCGGGAGGCCCAGATGCGTGCTCAGTACCCCCATTTGTTCCCCTAGTTTTTGATGTATCTTTACGGGGACGTAAAGCCCTGAGGTGGGAGTAATGTAATGACCCAAAAATTTCAAGGAAATTTTTTTCTTAATTTTCTTTGGAATTTTACAAGAGCGCAGCTTCAGACGGCACCTGATTCCGAGGCCCGGTGTGCCCGGAATCAATTTCCGAAGTTTGGCTCGGGTACGTTCAGTGAACGGACGAGCGGGTTTTTCTATCTTTTGAACCGATGCCCGGAATCGAATTCTGAGGGCACCGATGAAATCGCAGCGCCGGTATTTGCTTAGAAACGCCTCTTCCGGAGTTGCGTTTGCTCAGACATGGTTTTTAAATTTTGCGGCTTTAAGTCAGAAATAAAATAAAGTTTGTGCGACAACTTTATTTTATTTCACTTAAGCTACTTGGAAGCCACTTGAAGCCACTTAAGGGCGGCTTGAACTGAGTTGAACTGGATAGGATGCTATCCAGAAATATCCTACCTCCTTGGTAGGATATTTGTGCGGTGGGGCCCGCACGAGCCCCACCGTTTCTTTCGCTAAGTAACGCACCCGCAAAAACCCGTCAAAGTAACTGAAAAGTCAACCGACGCTTTTTCTTTAATTCTTAACAGACCATTTAATTGGGCGGTTTATTTCGTGAATTAAATGGGCTGTTTCTTTCGTGAATTAAATGGGCTGTTTCGCTCGTTGAATTAATTCAACGAACTGATGGGTCGTTACTTACGCTTTTGCGTTTGTTGGCATGTTTATAAAATAAGACCAACCTAAAAAATCCTTTGAAAGGATTTGAGAGGATCTTTGTTTCTTCATCTCCCCGCGAAGAACGCGAAGAACGCCGGCGACCGGAATTCGATGACGCACACCGAGATCTGCGACGTCGACGAGCTTTACCCGCGACGTACTTCGGCGACGCCTCTTCTTCCGCAGCTGATCCTCGTTCGGCAACTAAGGTGAGAAACGAATCGTTTGAATTCTCCCTTTTTAATTTCGATATCAACGGATTTAAATTAATTAAATCCGTTTGATCTTGATCCGGAGATTGGCGACGCGACGCCGGATACCGCGACGACGCGACGATCTCCTTCTTCCGCGACGAGCGATTCCACGACGACCTCTCGTCCGACGACGACGACAAGGGAAGGGTTGTTTTGAAATATTTTTTTTCCTTTCCCGTGATTTTATTTCTTTTAAAATAAAGAACCGATCATGGAACAATTTTAAATTTATTTAAAATTGTTGATTGGTCGTTCTTTTTTCCTCCCGATGATGTTTATGACTAACGCGGAGGGTGCGGATCTAACGAACAAGACCCGGCAACCCTCCGCCAATCTTCTGTTGTGCGGATTTGGCGGACGATGACGAATCGCGTGGCATGGGCGATCTGTTGATCCCGTAGTGAAGATCGACCCCCGGGAGGAGCATCGGCGCAGACAGGAGGCAAAACGGGCCACCGGAGCAACTCCGGCGGCCCGCGGAAGGTGGCGGCGGCGCGGGTCGCCGGCGCCCGGCGCGCCGCCGGAGGAGTCCGCCGCGGCCGAGCCGCGGCGGCGGCGAACCGCCGGACCGCGTCCGCGGTCCGGCCACCCAGCACGCGGCCCGCGCGGGCCGCGTTTCTCCAAAGCCGCGGGTCAAACCCGCGGCGGCTCATTCGGCCGCTCGGCCGAAGCCGAGCCGGCCGGTCCGGTCGGCCGGGCCGCGCCCAGGCCGGACCGGACCCGGCCTAGCCGGGTCGGGGCGACCCGGCTCGGCCGACCCAAGGGGGGGGTTCGGACCGGGTCACCCCGGGCCCAGAACCCCCGTTTCGGGCCCTCTTCGGTCTTTCGCCCATATCTTGGGCCTGGGACCTCCGATTGACGAACCGTCAGCGGCTACGCGATCCTTGGATCGAGACGGTAGTTTCGGTATATTATACTCAAGGTTTTGGAAGACTTTGGGTTCGGCCGGGTTGGTTCGTACACGAAACCAACCGGGCCCTCGGAGCGGAAACGCTCATAACTTGAGCTACGGACGTCCGAACGACGTACCGTCAGCTGTGGTAGTTTCCTCTAAGTGAGACGGAACTTTTGGCATACTCCGCCCGAGGATCGGATACAGGCGGAGTACGGTCGGGTCGGTTTTGCCCTAAAAACCAACCGGGCCCCTGGGACGAAAATGTCAATAACTCTCAGACCGGGCGTCCGATTGACGCGCCGTCTGTTGCGTTGAGATCCTGTTGTCGATACGGAAATTTTGGATTCATCAACTTCGGACTACGTGTCAGTTGATGTATCAGCCTCTCGGCTCGTGGAGCGGACCCTCCTAAACGAGCTCGCTATGTGCGGGAACCCTAGCGCTAGCTGTGACTTCGACGACAGAGCAGAGATCCTCCGTGGACTGCGGCGACGGCAGAGCAGAGATCCTTCGTGGACTGCGGCGACGACTGTGCAGAGATCCTCAGTGGACTGCGTCGACTACTGCACTCAGCGATCCTACGTGGATCAGTGCTACAGGTTCTGTGTGAGCCCGATCCTATGTGGGTCCTTACTACCGGTTCTGTCTGAGCCACTGCCTACAGGTTCTGTGTGAGCCCGATCCTACGTGGGTCTTTTGCGGGGGTTAGTACCTATCGATCCTTCGTGGGTCCGACGACTTAGATGGATCAGTGATCATCTTTGACGTCATCTGAAAAAGTATACCTGGTTGAGCTGAATCTTATGTTACTCTCCATTGTGGATTGTGTTGAACTATCCTATGTGGATTTACTGTTTACTCTCCTTGTGGATTTGAGTCTTGCTTTCCTTTGTGGATTGAGTTGTTCTTGAGCTCGTGAGCAGAGCTAGAAATGGGGACTTAGGTATATGTATGGGCATATACCTAAGTCGAGTCAGATGTTAATTCTTGATTGCATCTTTCTTTTGTGCTATATCCTTTGTGGATTTCGGGAGACCTTCGGGGGTCTCGGGGTCCTTACTGAGTAGCTTGTACTCACCCCTGCACGGGCTATGCCCGCACCATGTTGTGTTGGTTGCAGACGACGGACAGCGCTGATCACGGTTGGGGCGTGGAGAAGGACGGTACCTGGAGGTGGACCACTGGGCGGGACGCGCTCGGAGCGGACGTGGGACCCGAGGAGCCTGGAGGCTATCTGTACCCACCCTTCAGGTGGGATTGCCAGTGGACGACACGAGGCTGCCGTCTTTTCTTCAGTTGCTGTACTTTACTTTTTCAGTTGTACTTTACAGTTGGGCTTGTATTCCGGCCCCCCTTTACTTTTCGGCACTTTACTTTCCGCTTGCTGACTCTGTGTGGTTGTTACTTATAAAGGCAATGCCTTCCCTGTTTACTGGGATTTTACGCCTTGGTGCTAGTCGCCAGCCCCTGGCCTATGGAAGGCGGGCTTGGGGTAGTCACGGCACGGGCCCCGAGGACGGGTCGTGACAAATCTATTGAATGTCCATATCATGTAATAATTTTATGAAAATTAATTCATATAATTCTTAAGGTTATGTGATACGAAATGCATATTAAATAAAGTGTTGTAAACACACATGATATCAAAATAAAATAATGAATTTATAGAGCACATATTTTATATTTATGAGGAAAAGAAAAATAGTAAATATATTAGGAATTTGAATGTTATGGAATATTTAATTCTTGGAAAAATGTATAAAAAATATCAATATCATAATCTCACAATGATTATATGCTAGATAAAATTGTTTACCGATATACTTTTTCAAATATAGGGGAATGGATTCCTTCCATCCATTGGTGATATATTTTAATAAAACCTTCTATAATAAGGGAATTGTTCCAAACACATACAATAACATATCTGAGATGAAAAAAATTATTTATTTGATATATATTTGTACTATAAGGATATTAATGTTATTTCCTAAAACACAGTGTAGTTTTTACCGAGTCTTCTTGATAAATTATAAAGTGAATATAATGACTAATATTTTTGTGGGAGTACGTTTGAACACGGTGAATTTCAATGTTAATAAATAATATATTTTTATATGATATATATTCCTACTTTAAGGATATAAATGATATTTCATAAAACACAATGTAGTTTTTACTGAGTCTTCTTGATATATTATGAAATGAATATAATGACTATTATTTATGTGGGAGTATGTTTGAACATGGAGAATTTCAATGTTAATAAATAATATATTTCTTAAAAAATATGAGTTTCAGTGACTTTTCACTTAATATCATAAAAATAAAAGGATGTGATAGTAAAAAAAAAATTAAATAGTTACATTCAGATACCATGATAATATAAATATCAATGTTATTCATGCTTATTTAGAAAGTAAATATCAATAGATTTCCTTAAAGGTTTTGGAAATTTTGGAAAATTTAAATGTATGTGGTTACATATGTTTACCACAATGAGGTTACTATAACATTATACTAAAAGATTGTAGGTATTTATGGTAAAAATAGATTTAATGATTTATATTAGTTAGCATAAAATATTTATATAAATTTATCATAAAAATGTGTTGGATGTTTGGGTAATGTGATTATTTAATTAGTTACATTTTTTACAAAATATTTTATAAAAATGTCTAATGAAAATAATTCTTATGATGTAGATGATATACAAAGAATTTGTTATATGTATAAAGAATATACCGTTACAACATTTGATGATAAGTTGTTAGGGCGTTTGAATATACATTCCAACAGTTGATGAAACGCCCTAACCCTCGTTACCCATAGTCAGTGCATTTTTACATCATATTGGAATGATAACATAAGAGCATACCTCGGAAGACTGATTATTTTAGTAGCCTTGTAGGTACTATATGCATTCATAATGTTTATATTACATCAGAAAATAGAAATTATAACAACATTGTTTCCATGGAAAACAATGAGATCCTATAAACTATCACTGCAATTTAGTCATAATATAATTCTTCGCATCCTTGGAAAAATAAAACATAAACAGGGGTTAGCTCAGATGATTAGTAAAGATAACAATATATTGGAAACTTATATAAATAAGAATAAACATTTAGGGAAATGTATAACACTAAAAAAATCCATTTAAACATAAACATCAGCATAATATGGAAAATATAAAATCAAATAATCTCATTTACATACTTACATGGATATTCTACTAGTCGAATAATCATATTTAATATCATTAGTTCTTTCATAATGATGGAATTCATAATGCCAAACTTTCATAACTGCATAGTCAAGGCCTTGTGCCAAGACTTAAAATATGATTTTGTCAAGGCCTAGTCCCAATACACTAGTTTATATCATGAGACCTACCGATGTATAGAGGACCTATAGTGGGCTCCTCCCATCTTTTACTAAGTCCAATGCATTCCTCATTCAAAAAGGTTTAAACATAACATAAACATTCATATTAATACAAGCATATGAAATGTCAATTATTTATCCATAGTCCATGAATGGTTTAAAAATAACACATATTCAATCAAACATATCACAAAACCTTCAACACAATATGAATGTTTTGTATCATCGTAAATCCACTTCAAATAAACATTAAATCCATCAAAGTATGTTGACATAAATGAAAACAAGACTATTTGAGAGAAATATATATTTTTTGAAATCATTTAAAAGTCACATAATTATAAAAGATAACATTTATAAATGATATTAATCTATATTATATTTGTAAGATTCAATTGAAATACATTTTTAAGAAACAATGGTAAGGATGATAAATATATCCCAGTAGATAATTACATATAAACAACCTCGAATAATGAAGAGATTGAGATATTAACCCCGACCTTGTACTTTTACTTGGTCGAGGGTAGGCCAAACTCCTATATAATGGTGAAATATTTTTTATTAACTTATACAAGAATCATATATATTAATATGATATCATATATGATCTTTAAAACCTGCATTGTTAATAATATTTTAGTATTATTGTCGTTTAGGGTGTAAACTAATTTGTTTTCCTTTATAAGATTTGTTACATTTGTTATGTTTGTTATGGATAAGAAGTATCTTACTCATATTCAGAATTATATGAAGTCTTAACTCATTATTTTTAATCATCTAATGAAAATTAGTTTTGAATGGATACAATGGGGAATGAATCTCATCGCGTTCGTGGAGACGGTAATCCGTATGTACACATGAGTGAAAATATCAATCATTTGATATTAAAATAATATATAATTTGGTGGTATATCATATATAAATAATCATTAACATGTTATATTTATTAGGTATATCAACTACACATCATTACCATATCTATCCAAATAATAATGTATTGAATAACAATTACACCACAACGTGGAGACGGTAAGTCGTACGTATGCACGTATGGTGACATGTTATTCAAAGAATGGATAGAATACTAAATATGGTTGTACAATATTTTTAATAACATAAAATTACATAGAATATAATGGAGTTATTATTTTAGAATGAGAATAATAAAGAGATAAGAAGTGGAAGAAGAAAAGAACTTTTAAAGGTGATGAAATATTTACCTCTTCTTCGGGTTCTTTCTTTTGATTTGATCAAAAGGGCTCCATAGGTTGATTTTATGACTAATGAATGGCCTCTAGGATGAATTTAGGGAAGTTATGAGGATATTTGGGTAGGTTTTGGATGAGACATAAGGCTATGAATGTGTGAATTTGAGAGAAGGGGGAGTTCACTTTTATAATAGGGGTGAGGGGCACCTTGGTAAAAGAGTAAAATATTTTTTATAATAAATTTGCATTCGGTTTATAATTGGTAAATAGTGACTTATTTCCAGGATAGGGTAGGGATGGGACCAAATATTTTGAAACAATAGGCTTTATACTGGTTTGGGTCACTATATGAACCTTATCATTTTTATTTAACTCTTAGTTAAATAGTTGGACATTTACAATGTCTCTTTGTATTTTTTTATTATATGGTTAATAAACATACTATAACAATCCAATACAACCTCAAGTGGTTCATTATTAATAAATATAATCTTATCTATGTCATTTTTTCGAACCATATATTTTTAGGAAAATAATATCAATTACTAATATAATATTTTTTTTAAAAATCGTTGATGTCAATTTGACACTACTGGGTATGTTGTTTTGGGTAAATTCATAAAATCATTATTAAATTGAAAAATTTAATCTAACCAACCCTAAAATGTCATATTAACCTTTTAAATTAGTGGAATTTATAAAATGTCTCAAATTACTTTTATTCAGTATTTTGAATATTAATAATTTTAATATTTTATTAATTAGGTAATTCCTAAATCATCATTGTGTATTAAATAAATTAAATTATTTAATGTATAAAAATATAATAAAAATACCATTATGTAGGAAATCTTATTACATTTCTAATTAATCTTTATAGTCTAATTTATTTTATGTGTAACCTTATATTAAAAATGGTTTAGTTATTAATGTTTGAATTTAACACGTTTAACAATTTTTTGAATTAAAAAATATTAAATGTCCCATTCTAATCCATGTGGAACTAAATGATCATATTTTATTACTATGGTTTCTTTTTGTCTAATTACACTTATCCAATAGAATTAGGACATGTGTTAGGGTAATTAGGATATCATTATTACCATTAATTACACTATTTACTTTTAACCGTGGCAAATAAAAGTTAAAAGTAACTATTCACCAAAAATATTTTCATCATATTAAACAACATTTTACTTACTGATATCAACCATGCCTCTTTTATTTTTGAAATTAAACTAACAAAATATGTAAAATTATATTTTGTATATTTGAAAATGCTCCTCGGAGGTGGGTAAAAGATGATAAAGAGTTCAATAAATTTTTTATATATCTAAAATTATTATAAAATGACTCCAATGAATTACATTGAACATATATATGTATTAAGTGTCTATTTTGACCTAGAATAAATTTAAAAAAAATAAATAACTATTTAAATAAAAATTCCATTTTAAACATTAACTCATGGTTTTTTCGCTATTCATAAAAAATTGAATGTTATCATAAAAATAGCAAAAATTCAGCCCAGGCTAATTTAGATATTCCAAATCCAAAAAATCAAGTCCATTTTGAACGATAATATTTATAAAATTCGAAAAAGTGGGTATTAATATTCATAACTTGTATTTTTATTGGTTGTGGTGTGTTAGAACTCGAAGTTGCATACAACACATTCTACTTTATTATTAAAAGAGAAGCGTACCATGGAAGGTTAGGATGTTACATTCTCCCCTCTTTAAAATAATTACATCCTAGATATTTCTAGAATATTACTTCATCAAAAGACTCTGGTGGTTATCAATAACAAGTTCCTCAGGTTCCCACGTTGACTCTTCCAGTTTATGGTTTCTCAATAGAACTTTTACCAGACGTGTCATCCGGTTTATCAGCACTTGTTCTCTTGTATCAATAGTCATGGCAGTATATTCATAATAAGATAGATCAAGTTATAATTATAATTAGTGATATGTGTGTACATGCATTGTTTTAGGAATGTTTTTTCTTAATCGTGATATGTTGAACACATTGTGAACTTTTGAGAGACTTAGCGTCCTTGCCAATTGATAATCTATAGCCCCAATTTGTTCTGGAATTTCAAAAGTCCTAATGTACCTGGGACCCAATTTTCCCTTTCATACCAATACTTATAACACCCTTCCATAGAGATACCTTCAAGGAAACATGATCACCTACTTGAAATTCAAAATCCTTCCCTCAGTTATCAGCATAGATCTTATTCCTACTTTGAGATGCTTTGATGTGGTGTTGGATTACCTTCACCATTTCCATTGTTTCCTCTACATGTTCTAGGCCTATCAATTTTCTTTCCCCAAGATCATCCCAACAGGTTGTTCTGAAACATCTCGTTCCATAAAAAGATTATTATGGTTCCATATGAACAATTTAATGGAATTTATTATTATAGGAATATTCTATAGTGGTAAATTTTGATCCCAATACCACGAATGTCTAGTGACTAGGATCTCAACATGTCATCTAAGGTTTGAATAGTTTTTTCTAATTGTCCATCTGTTTGAGGTTGGTAGGTAGTGCTCAAATGAAGTACATTATACAAGGACTTTTGAATACTTTCCCAGAATCTTGATGTAAAATGGGGATCAAAATCTGAAACAATCGATAGGGGTACAACCTGGAGTCTTACAACTTCATTAGTATACATTCTTGCTAAACGTTCACGTGGTAAATCATCTCTTATAGCATGAAAATGTGATGACACGTTAAGATGATAAACAATGACCCATATTTCATAATTTCTTCAAGGAGTCTTTGGTAGTCCCATGACAATTTCTATCGTAATATTATCCCATTTCAACTCAGTTATGGAAAGAGGTTTCATGAATCCTCCCGGCTGTTGCCTTCCAGATTTCACTTGTTGATAAACCATACATATTGACACAAAATCTGCAATCTCTCTCTTCATGTTATCCCACCAAAAATGTTCATTCAATTCTCTATATATCTTGGTGGTACCAGGGTGTATAGGTAAATATGAACTCTGAACATCATCCAAAAATTCCCATTTTTGTTCAGGTATGTCCGAAACACAATGTCTCTTCCCAAATTTCAAAATTCCATCATCATACACAATATCACTCATTCTCCCATCATTCACAGAATTAATATTCATTTAAAACTCTTCATCATCGGTGTGAGAACACTATACCCTTTAAAGTAAATATAGTTTGGAAACCATTTGAAATTTTTTTGATGTTTCACCTTCCATGGTTACTCTTATATCCATCTTTACTATATCCATATATATGTGATCCTTTTCTACTCTTATCTTGTTCAAAACTCAATGATCTATTCTTCTCAAAGAATCTGCCACCTTATTTTCCTTCCCCGAGTTGTATTTTATAGTGAAATCATAATCCTTTAGTAGTTCCATCCATCTAAATTTCCCAATGTTGAGTTATTTCTGTGAGAAAATATACTTCAAAACCTGGTGATTTGTATATTTCTCAAAAATTTTACAATAGAAACAGTTTGTCCAAATCATCAATGGTATTATTACAACTGATAACTCAAGATAAAGAGTAGGATAGTTTTTCTCATTAATTTTTAGCTGCTGTTATGTATAGATAATAACACTATCATTTAATATAAGTACACAACCAATTCCATTCTTTGAAACATCAATATAAATAAAAAACCCATCATTCCCTGATGGTAAAGTAAATATAGGAGAATTGAATAATCATTTCTTCAATTCATAAAATCATTCCTTACATTCTTTTGTACAAAAAAATTTTAACCACCTTACATGTGTGATTTTTTAATGGGTTATCCAATTGGGGAAAATTATAGATGAAACATTGATAATAACCTGATATACCAATAAAACTATGTACCTCAGTTTAACTCACTAGTGATGGCCATTTTTGGATTGCTCTTATCTTACATGGATCAACAAATATTACCTACTTTGAGACAATATGGCCAAGGGATGAACTCTCCTAAATCCAAAATTCACTCTTTCTAAACTTCCCATATAATTCATTTCTTCTAAGAGTCTTTAGAATAATGAAAAAGTAATTTTGGTGATCTTCGTAGCATTTGGAAAATACAAAGATATCAACAGTAAATACCAGTAAAAAGTAATCAAGATATTATTTCAAAACTCTATTCATTAGATCCACAAATACCAAGGGTGCAATAGTCAATCCAAAAGACATTACCGTAAACTCGTAATGCCCATACCTGGTTTGAAATGATGTTTTCGGAATGTCTTCCTTCAACACACACAACTGATGATATCCAGATCGAAGGTCAATCTTTGAAAAGTATTGAGATCTATGAAGATGGTTTAATATATAATCAATGTGTGGTAGGGGATACTTGTTAATTATTGTTACAGCATTGATCTCCCCATAATAAATTCAGAAACTATTAGTTTGGTATTTCTTCTTAACAAAAAAATAGAGGCTCCCCAAGGAGAAACACAATTGTGAATAAATACCTTATCACTCAATTCCTCTAGTTGTTTCTTCAGTTCCACTAATTCCACAGTGGACATTCTATATGGGGTGTTCGATATAGAGTTGTTTCTTCAGTTCCACTAATTCGACAGTGGCCATTCTACATGGGGTATTCGATATGTCCTTGAACCAGTAATTAATTCAATAGAAAACTCAATTTATCATTCTAGAGGATGTCCAAGTAAATCTTCTGGAAACACATAAATATATTCATTCACATTATGTACATCTTATATTTGAACATTTATTTACCCACCAATAGTTATTTCATTGTCTTCCTCCCCAATAATTTAATTTAATTGAGCTACCCGGGGTGGATCTAGATAAGAATCAGACGGTGATGTTTCTTCTCTAATGATAAGTTGTTCATTATCATATTCATCGAAAATAATAACAACCTTCTTCTTACAATAAATTTTTGCATCATGGTCCGAAAGCCAATCCATACAAATGATTATATAAAATTAAATACTGAGTATGATGATGATATTAGACGATAAAGAACATTTATTTTCCCTAATAGGAACTGATTCAAATTTTTTTTTTGCAATGATACTTCCATTAGGAGTCCCGACTGATAACTCCCTTGATAATTCAAATTAGATGTATCTAATTTTCATAGAAAATTGGGATGATATGATACAATCTGATGATCCAGAATCAAATAAAGCATTTGATAAACATGAGGAATCCATTAAATTAACTGCCACTACATCTTTCGGAGCTTCCACCTCCACAGTAGTGATAGAATAAGTTCTTCCTTGCTTCCTTGGCCTTTTATTGAGGTATGTTCCCCATATTCTTTGGAAATTAATTTTCATAATTTTCCATCTCCTTGAAATTGTAACACTGAACATTGATAGATTCATTCTTCAATTTGCAATCATGAGATTGTTGGCCTTTATCACCACACATGTAATAGACTCCCATTCCCTTCAAGCATATATCTGGGTGTTTCTTACCATATTTACTATAGGATGGATATTAAAATTTTCCCTTCATCCATTTCATTCCAATTCCAGAGTGATCAGTAGATCTCTTCTTCTCTTGCTTTTCTTTAATGTCGTAAGACATAGAGAATTCATTTGCTATCTTCATATCACATGAGACAATTTCTTCGTACGATGAGAATGATTGTGAGAATAGTGCTGGATTGAGAAATGGTTTTAACCCATCAATAAAACAATAAATATTACTTCATGGGTTACATATATAATCTGTAGCATGCCTCACTAACCATGAAAAGTTAGCATCATACTTTGCGACACTCTCATTCTCCTCTTGCCTTAGACTGAGAAATTGTCTTTCTATATCCACTCGATGGTCATGAGGAAATTATTTTTCATCTAAAATTTCTTTAAATTCCCTCAATTGCATACATGATACTTATTCATCTTCCTTTTTGTTTTGAATCAATGACCACCATTGATCAACATCTTTAGTGAGGTGGTAAACTACCCAGACAACTTTATCTATTCCGCTACTCCTTAGGGCGTGGTTTATTTTCTCAATGGAATTTATCCTTTGCTCACCTATTAGTTGATTGTTACACCCATTAAATGTTGGTGGGTGTTTCCTAATGAAGCGAACTAATGTTGATCCTCCACATTGTGGATCAAGTTTCTCCATATGGGTAAGGTTTTTATTCATAACCAGGGTGAGTTGTCCCAATATAATGATAAGCTGATCATTACATGTTGTATCACCAGATACACTAAAATTATCTCGAGCTCAAGGTAAATCCCAACATGGAGTGTGTGCATTAATACAGTTCCCATTCCTTCCACTATGTGCCATTTATAAACAATGGAATAAACTAGATTAGTAAATGAATCGAAATACATAATTATATACTTGTAAAACACTTAACATAAATTTAATAGATTATGGATAGAATCCATAATCATAATTATTTTTCCTTCAGTATGTATATACTCGTAAACCCATTATAATGGTTTTTGATGAAATTGATAATTATCCTAAGAGTATCCCCTAGGAGTTTAATAAATAAGAGTGCAGAAAGTCATGTTGTCATGCACCAGTTCTTGTTCGAGTCTACCTCAAAGTGGTGTTTTCAGGTTTTACCCCTAGGTACATCTGTGCTAGAGCTGCCTATACCTACATGTATCAAGACATGGATGTATTGATCAGAAAAAACAGAGAATCACTAAAAAACAAAATTTTAAGATGTTCATATATACTAATCCTCAATGTGTATCATTGGGTAATGTGCTCTTATCAGAGTTTATCTAAATCAAGATTACAGGGTTTGTACTAAACTACCTATGATACTAACTGTAACACCCCGACCCTAGTTACCCAGAGTTATTACACTATTATATCATATTTCCTTGATCAAAAATGACCAAGTCTCAAATGAATTATTAGTTTAGTAGCCTTGGAGGTACTAGATTCATTCATAAGGTTTACATTACATCATAAAATGGAAACTATGACAACATTTATTCCATCGAAAATACTTAGATTCCATAGACTATCCATGCAGGTCAGTCATAATATACTTCTTCGCATCCTAGGAAAAATAAAACATAGAAAGGGGTGAGCTCAGATGCTAAGTAAGGATAACAGTTTAGTGGAAACATTCATAAATAAAAATATGCATTTATGGAAATGTATAATACTAAAAAAAATACTTTTAAACTTGAACATAAACATAATATGGAAAAGATAAAATCAAATAATTCCATTTAATTAATTACATGGATACTCTACTTGTCGAATAATCCCAGTTAATATCATAGCCACTTTTATAATGGTGGAATGTATAATGACAGAATTTCATAAAAAAATAGTCCATGCCTTGTGCCGAGAATACAAATAATATTTCGTCAGAGCCTTGTTCCAAAGACACTAGTTTGTCTCATGAGACATAACGATGCCTCAAGGTGCTATAGCGGGCTCCACCCATCACTTACTAAGTCCAATCCATTCCTCATAACAAAAATTTTAAACATAACATAAACATTCATACTAAAACTAGCATACGAAATGTTAATACTTTATCCATAAACCATGAATGTTGTAAAAATAATACATCCATTGTCAAACATATCACAAAACTTTCATTACAATATGGAAGTCATATATCACCATAAATCCACTTCAAATAAGCTAAAAATCCATTAAAGTATGTTGACATAGATGAAATCATAACAATTTGAAAAAAATATCAATTTTTTGGAAATTATTTAAATGTCACATAATTGTAAAAGAAGATATTTAATTTTAAAATATTATTATAATCTTGTTAAGGAAACTTCGATTATATTATAATGGCAAAAAATATCCTCACACTCTCTATAAGTAAAAAAGACATTCATCCTTCATTTTTTGGAAGAGGTTTTATATGACCTTGTTTGGAAAATGAAAGAACAATTCCATTATAAAAATCGTATAAAAGTCAATATATGGTATAAATGACTTTATCCCATAGTCTATAAATTTGTAATAATGTTTTGAAATACATTTTTAAGAAACATAGATGTGGATTATAAAGAGGTTCTAGTAGATAATTACACATAAACAGCATCAGATAATGAAGAGATTGTAAAATTAAACTATACCTTGTAATTTTCCATGGTCGAGGGTAGTTTAACCTCCTGTATAATGGTGAAATAATTTTTATTAAATTATAAAAATTTCATATTAATTAATATAATATCATATATGATCTTTTAAAACTACTTTGTTAATAATATCTTAGTATTATCATCGTTTCGGGTGTTAACTGATTCGTTTTTATATGCTTTGTTACATATGTAATGTTTGTTATGGAAAGGATGTATTTTATTCATATTCAGAATTATATTAAATCTTGAAACATTAATTTTAATCATATAATGAAAATTAATTTTCAATGGATACGATGGAGAATGAATCTCATCGCGTTCGTGGATATGGTAATCGGTATGTATGCACGAGCAGAAATATCATTAATTTGATTTTAAAATAATATATATTGTGATGGTATATCATACGTATAGAATAATTATCATGTTATTTTTATTATGTACATCAATTACACTTCATTATCATACCCATGCAAATAATAATGAATTGAATAACAATTAAACTATGACATGGTGACAGTAAATCGTCTATACGCACGTATGGTGATATGTCATTCAAAGGATGTATAGAATACTAAATATGGTAATACCATCTTTATAATATCATCAAAATATATAGAAGATACTGGAGTTATTAATTTATAATAGAAAAAAAATAAAGAATAAGTGGAAGAAGAATAGAAATTGAAAGATGTGATGTAATATTTTCCTCTTTTTCTAGTTCTTCCATTTATTTTTATAAAAAGGATCCTTGCGTTTGGGACACTTTATTTTCCTTATAATTTATATTTAACTCTTAGTTAAAGTGTTTTACAATTAACATGTCTCTTTGTAATTTTTAAATATATGGTAAATAAACATACTATAACAAGCCAATCGAAACCCAATTGGTTCATTGTTAATATATATAACCTTATATATGTCATTTCTCCATGCCGTAGTTTTTTATGAATAGAATATATATTAATAATATAATATTGGATTTAAAAACTCTATTATGTCAATTTTTACACTATTTCATATTTTATTTTTCATAAATTCATAACAAGAAATTTTACTTCGAAAAAAATTCATCCAACCAACTCTAACATGTAATATTAACCTCCAAAATTCATGGAATTCCTAAAAATTTTCAAATTACATTTATTTGGATATTTATAATATCTTTTATTTTAATATTTCTTTAATTAGGTAATTACTACATCATCATTGCGTCATAAATAAATTAAATTTTTTATTGTCTAAAACATATAAATAATATACCATTGTGAAGGAAATATTTTTATCTTTCTAATGAATATATATAGTCGAATTAATCATTTGTGTAACCCCATATTAAAAATGGTTTAGTTATTGAACATTGAATTTAACACTTTTAACACTTCATTGAATTTAATAATAATAAATGTCCTATTATAATCCATTTAGACCTAAAAGATCATATTTTATTACTAAGGTGGCTTTTTGTCAAGTTAAACATATTCAAAATAATTAGGACATGTGTTAGGGTAATTATGATATCATTTTTACCCTTAATTACCTATTTAATATTAACGGTGGTAAATAAAAGATAAAACTTACTATTGACCACAAATTATTTTCATCTTATTAAACCACATTTTACTTACTTATATCAACCATGTCTCTAAAAATTTTTAAATTCAACTCACAGAAGAGGTAAAATTATGTTTAATGTAAATTTTCAAATGCTTCTAGGGGGTGGGTAAAATATAGTAAAAAGTTCAATAAAATTATTATAGATCTAAAATTATTATAAAATGACTTCAATGAATTAAATTGAACTTATATATGTATTATGTATCTATTTTTACCTAAATTAAATTTTAATAATATAAATAAATATATAAATAAAACATCAGTTTTAACCAATAACTCGGTGTTTTTTCACTATACATTAAAAATTGAAAGTTTTTAGAAAAATGCCAAAAATTCACCATACCCTAATTTCGATATTCCGAATCAAAAAATTAAGTCTATTTTGATTTATAAAATTTATAAAATTTCAAAGAGAGTGTATTACTATTCATAATGGTTAGTTTGATTTGTTGTGGTGTGTTAGAACTCGAAGTTGCGTACAACACGCACTATTGTATTATTCAAAGAGAGGCATATCGTGGAAGCTTGAGGTGTTACATATGATCATAAGGAATATGATTCTTATGTATCAACATTAATCAAACTAACATTATTCATAATTTTCACTCACTATGTGGTTAGTGGGACTATTTAGTTAGATGGTCACATAGGGATGTGATGAAAATTACATATAGATTTAATGTTCGAAAATGAATCCATTACTACAAAAATGTGGAAAGGGTCGTGTTGTATCCTATAAGATATTGGATTAATGGGTTTTAAATTTATCATGTTGTTATCAAAAATAAAATCACTATTTATCATTCAATCATTTGTTTTACAATTTATTTTACATGAATGGTCGAATGATAAATATTAACTCAGTGTACCATCTTTATGAATTTCCTAATAGATGATCATCCTTGAGTATAATGGATATGATGATACGTAATTGATCGGTATAAAATATTATTATATCAATTAAAATGGTTTTATATAAGATATTTTATAATAGATTCTTGAGTAAATATTTCAAGACTTATTACTTGGACTAATCCATTAAAGTATATCTCATGGGATGTCATGCAATTATAGATATAGATAATGGTGTATTTTTATTTCCAATCCTTGTTACCCATGATTGTATATATACATTTTATGATAACATGAATAATTTTATACCATTATTATGCAAGTAAACATATGAACTTAGCTGATACAGGGGTGGATGGGTATTTATTTTATCATGTCCTCAGTTGGAGTATAAAAAAGATAGCATTAATCTACTTTATGACAAAAAATGTAATCTAGAAAATTATTTAATTAGACTATGTAAATCAATGACCATGATTATTATTTTTACATATGATTTGTTAAAATACAGTGATAAGTGACATTTTATGATATTAAAAGATATATGAATGAAATGTTAGTTATTTGTCACTAGGTAAGTCTTTTTCAAAGAATCGTGAAAATGATGTGTGGCCTATATAAGAATGATATGTTCTATTCTAGTGGTCACTTAATTACATGAAAAATGGATTATATAAGATACATGTAGTGTATATGATACATATTGTGGTTTATATCTTCATTTTGAGGTATGAGTATGTTTGATGGAGATCACATCAAACCCCTGAGTATCTTGAATATCACTAAGACTTTTCTCAAGGATAATTTATGTTTACATAATGAAATAGATATTTCAATATTATATTAAACACTATTAATGACTATAGGGTCACAAAATAAAGACCATAGGTGAGGATAGAATTTTAGAAAAAAAATTTGTTGAAAATGGAGAGGTATTTATATAAAAACGATATCTATAACAGATTGGATGGATACATAAATAGTAGGCATGTTATACATAATGTCCCTATGAAATTTTAGTGTACGTGGGTGATTGTTAGATATTTAGTAAACTATATAAATATGTGATATTATATATATATATATAAGGTTGAAATTTAATTACATGCATTTGATGTATGTATTATGATACATGTATTTAAGTCATGAGATAGTATTATATATTTATTTGATATATATTTATTTATGTCGAATTATTTTATTATATGTTACAATCCTTTATGAATGGTTAATTCACACGACCACACATTTACTTGGTTATAATAATAAATGAGTATTGATAAATTAATATGTGTAATTTTTTTCATTTAATAATGGTGGTCCTAGAAAGCTATATAAATAGATGTGATCCCTTCTTTTAAATACAAGAAATTATGGGAATTATTCAAATTCATCTCTTCCTCCCATGCTGGTTTCTTGATCAATTATGTAGGATCTAGCACACCATTAGTTTTTTGGTATCCTCTGGATAAAATCAAGAATTAATTTGTAATTTTACTCCTCTTATAGGTAGAGTAATTTAATTCACTACATCATGATCTTTACCAAGCATTCGCCTTCACTGAGAAATAAGAGGACCGCTACCATTGGTGATTTCCATGTACACTATTTATTTATTTTATTTATGTGTTAATTCATAAAGATATATTTGTATGTTTTTTTTTTCTCATATACTAGATGTGGTCATGTGGTGATCATATGAAACTGAATACCTCAACCCATTATGATGCATGACTCTTCTATCTTGATTTTCATCCAGTATTTTTTTTGTTTTTTCATCTAAGGTTTCTTTGATTTTTCAATTAACTATATGAAACTCCTCCATATTCATCTATAAATGTCATAATTAACTTATTTAACACTATAATTCTTGATTTTAATTGCTTTCATTTCATTAGTTATGATATATAATTTATTGTCAACAATATACTACTACATCACACCCATTATAGGTTTTTTTGGTGTGGACACCATGGGTTTCAAAAACACACCAATGTCCCCGAGATCATTCTAAAAAATTGTTCATACTTGGTCACCTTCCACATCTTGTATGATTGTGGTAAATTTAAAATAGTGTTGTATTATTTTTGATTCTACATGATGGAAATGTTTTCTTAATTTGAATATTGTTCAATGGTATTCATTTGGGTTTTTCATCTATAATTTTTTTTCATTAAATTTTTTTTAGAAAAATGTGAGTATTATATAGACCCATGATTTTTTTATGGTTTCATAATAAACCATGAGTACCCATGTGTCATTATATTGGTTTTATGTAGATTCATAAAGAGTTGTAATTATATCATTGTTAGTAAAATTCATTTACCATTATTTTATTTCAATTCATATATTTACCTCATTGACCTAACACTAACAAATAGAGACACTTAGATGATGTTACCATCATCTTCATGTTTTATTCAATATTTATTCCATATTAATAATATCGAAAATAAATCAATATTAGTGAACATACCCTTTTACATCACTTAAAATATTCACCTTATTTTATAAATTTTTTCTAGTATAACTAAAATCAATTAATTTGGTGATCTATATTCTCCAATAACTGTAATCATGGTTCCAATTTTTCAAAATGAATACATATTTGTTTCCATATCTTATATTTATATATATGTATTCTCAATAAAACGAGTATTATATCTGTATTAAAAATTTCCATATTATCCTATTATGTTGATACTTTCCTAATGATAATGACATTATATTTACCTCATATATTTTCATGTTCCATATTTTTATTAGCATTACATATATTATTAAAATGTATTTTTATATTCTATATAATTAAAATATGAGGTTCAATGTTTTTTATTCACAGAACATGTCCCTGTAATGTTTTTAATGTTAGTCCCAAATATTTACATAAATTTAAATGTCATCCAAATTTTTTTCCATTTACTTTTTTTATGTTTCATTTATTATTTTGTTTGTATTTATATTTTCTCTGAAACTACTTCGCAATTCCACTTATAATTCTCATTTATTATTCCATACAAGCATTTCTCTATTTTTCAGGTTATTTTATTTCTTATCCCATGTTGAATTGATCTTCGAAGCATTCAATTTAATTATTAGTGTTGGTCAAGTGTCGAATCATCTATATTATATGAATCATTTTTGGTTTTGTATGATTATTATTATAATGAAAAAATATGTATTCATATAACTTTTTAGAAACATAAATATTACATTGAAGATTTATTTTAATTTAGAATAATATATGTTTTTTAAATTCATATATTATCTTTATTTAAAATAAAATTCAAAATACATTTGGAATGTAACAACATTTGATATCCCATTTAAATGAACATGTTTTGGAAAAAATTTATTACTTTTTCATGTTGATTCTAGTAACCTATAGATGAAATTTTTTTATGTAATCATCTAATTAAAAATTACTTAGGTGGATGATATTTAATTAGTCTCCAAAATATATTTTGGAAAATATTTAGATTTCTATGAGAAAATTTTCCACCAATTATAAAATAGATAAATACATTTTTCCATGGAATCCAAGGTTCTTATTTTATACAAATTCCCAATTATTGTAGTATAATGTTTTACTTAAGCCGTGTTGTATTTTTTTCATTAAATATTTTCTTTATAAATTTGGACCATTATATTTCATTTGAAATGGAATCTTTCAATTTAACTTTCTAGTTTTAGTTCTTGATCATTGGGGTTATTATATTTTGGTTTGTAGGGATATCCTAAGATTTTGTCAAGCCCACTTATGTACTATCATCGTCCATCAACAGTAATTCACCTCTCACTTATCCTATGATATCTCACCTCATTATAAAACTACTCTCCTAAATATTCTTTTATCTTGAAATTTAATACAAACATAATTTAATATAGTTTTAATTTATTATTATTTATTATTCTAATATATGGGAACTAGATCTCACCATGGGACTCAAATAACTGATAATGGTAATTGAATTCACTGGGTATTATCAAGGATTTCTTACTCATGTTAATATTGTCTTCATAAAATCCATCTATAAATAGATTGATGAGCCTAAAACAAAATGTATTATTTATATTTTAATAAATTTTGTTGGATTTTTACTCATACTATATTGATCAACTAAATAGATTTTTTTAGTTTGTGTATGCATGTATTTCTTATATTTTTCATTTCACTTTGTTGAACATTTTTTATTAATATTAAAAATAATATGTAAACCTCTCATTGATTGAGATTTATTTTATTCATTTTATGTTTCATACAATTTTATTCTTGTTAGAGTGTATGTTTACATGAGTCATAATGATATATTAGTTAGTTGAATGCCTATAAATTGTATACTTCAATTAAAATAAACTATTTTCAACTTTTCATCACCTCTCACATTTTGTTTAATAAATGGGTTATCAGAATAGAGAATTACCTCATGATTTTTATGAATATGTATTTCTTAAATGGTAACTAATAATAAGTTTTTTTAATCATCGAACATCAACATATATGGATATTCAAAAACCACTAACTCAAAAAAGATACATGAAGAACACAAAAATTGAAAATAATGAGAATAATTTGATATATTCAAGTGTTTTTCTACATTGTATAATTTTATTTATTGGAGAACCCTTTTATATATAACACATAGTCAATAATAATTGTTTACTCTAATTTTTTCATTTTAATTTATTTATTAATAATTCTATCATTTAGATCTATTATTATATTGTACAATGTTATATTATTAATAACCATATGTTTTTTCCCACATCCTATTACATCACATGAAAATTCATATTCAGAGATACTAGTATTTATGGAATTAATTTATAAATATTGCTAAATTAAAAAAAAAATTGTGCAAAAATTATATACAATAATGAAAGTTAATGATATAAATATATTTGATTAAGATAGATATAATATATTAATAGTTATAATGATTATACACAGTAATGAAAATTATGTAATCAAAACAATTTTATTCAATTTTTTCAATTATTATTAACCCCATTAAAAAATTAAAAGTATTTAAAACCATTATCAATAATTGTAATGAATGATTAATTTTTTATTCATATCACAATTATTGTGATTAAATAATTTTAAAAATATACTATTTATCTATTTTATTTTTATTTTTTATTAGATCATAATTAATGGAGAGTTTATTTTGAACTGTGGGAATCTATTCGTTTAATGTTGTCAATGATATTCCATGACCAGAGAGAATGAAAATAATATTTTTATTTGTGATTTTTGAAATAAAAATATAAATCTAATTAGGATGAATGGATCTACAATACAAACATTTAAACATTATTTATTATTTAACTATCCCAAATCTACTATTGATGTACATTTCCGGTCATCATTCCCTTATCTATAAAATTCTAGATAAGTTTTTTTGAAAATATTATTATTATCATATTGTTATAAAAATCAATGTTTCAATTTTGTTTTAAAAATAGCACTACCTGGTGTGAAACATGTAAATAAACAACGAGTATATGGAATATGATAGTCTTTAGAATTTTACACAATTGAAAAAAATTTATAAACAGTTATTTAAAAACTAGGTTGTTTCTATTAGATTAAACCCTCATGGTGACATGCCATCATATATCACAGTAGAATTCAATGTTTTTATTATATTTCTTATGTGGGTGACTCACCCATATTATTTTTTTAACTATAATATATATCATATTAATACATCCCTCAATGTGAACACAACAATTTTTTCCATTATATTTTTTTAATTTCAACTATTTCAATAACTCATTCAATACGTGGTTGAAAATATGAAATATTGTACGTGACATGACCCAAGACTATGTCATATATCAAATTTTAATCATCAATAACCACGTAATGAAAAAATATGTTATTTATTATTTCATTTATATATTAATATAAAATCTATTTAATTACTACATTTTCATGTTTAATTAGAGAGAGATAGAATCGTTTAAAAGGATTACATATATCAACTATAAATAGATGTTTTAATAAAGACTATTGTTATTATAACAAAAATTTCAATGACTAATTCCGATGTTTATATGTTCTTTTTAGGGTTGGTAAAAGGAAGATATTTATGAGAACGTTTTGAGTATTGAAAATTGATGAATTTTCTAAAAATTGTTAAAAGGAAATCAGAATTATTTATTTTAATTATACATATTAATGTATTTATAAATTATATTTATAAAACAATTACTATATTTTTGTGGTAAATAAAATATATATATATACATATATCTGAAAATTTAAACTCATGTATATCTATATTTAGATTAATTACATACATATAGTAATTAAACAAGTAGAACAAATGAATTTTGTCAATTAGATTATGAGGATGGTTTCAATATTCATATCTTAAATGGGTTGAGGTTGGTTAGTAAATGAAGTCCCATCCCATAACACATACTATTTATACCCACCAAATACATCTTTAATGAATATATGGATATGTATATATGTAAATATATATGTGTGTGTGGGTGAGTATATGTATTTGAAAAAATGAAACATCAAATAATTTAATGAATTTAAATTATAATATTAACTTATTATAATTTTAGTTCTTTTAAAAAAAATTATATTTTAATTGTTTTATAAAATGTGTATAAATTAAATTTTAAAAATATTTTTAAATAATATTATTAATTGTAATTAAAATAATTTGTTATATTTTTTATAAACAATCAATAAATTACATACATATATAAAGTGTAAATATATATATATATATATTATAAAAATTAAATATAATTATTAAAATTAATAAAATTATTTATTTTATTAAATATTTATTGATATATAGTGAAAACATATAGAGATAATATTTTTAATTATTCGTTTATATTTACAGTATAATTATAAATAAATTATTTATTTATATAATAAATAATGAGTTTACTTTTACTTAATACATTCACTGATACATTTATTAAAAAAACTTTTTTATAGTATTAATAAATTTATCATGATATTAGTACATTTTTTAATAAATTTAATATAATAGTTTTTATTTATTTTTAATATTATTTAATTTAACAATTTTCATATATTTTTATTTTTTTCAAATTTATTAATTTGTAATACTTAATATTTCTTAATATTTTTCTAATCGATTAATTTTTAATTTATATGGATTTATTTATTAGGTTTAAATGTATTCAATATGTTTATAATTTTTAAGCTTAACATTTATTAATTTTTATTTAATAATTTTTAATTTTTTCAATATGTTTTCAATTTATTTAATATATTTTTATATATTTATTTTAATATTTTTTATAATTTAAATAGTTAATATAATACATTTTAAATAAATTTATAGTTTATATAATAAATATTATTGTGAAGCCTCTCCACGAGCCACATATCAATTCCTTGACCAAGGTCACCCCATGACCTTAGTCAAGTCTCTATGTATGCCCGAGGTTTGTAACTAGCAAAGGAGGCATAATCTATACAATGGGGAGAATATTCTTTCGAATCATTGTCATAAAGTTGTGGAAAACTAACTAAAATCTATTATAACATTATCATTAGAGTATACATTGACTAAAATACAGAATGTTTTAATAAATTCCATGCAGATTTCATACAACCATACATTCACTAATTACATAATGGGCTAATCCTAAATAAAAATATGCATGTAAACTGACCATCCTATTATCCTATAGTGTCACTCACCATCTACCAATACCCATGAGTTGTAACACCTCAATCTATTGCACATTTATTGTTGAACCTGAAAATAGGGATTGGGTATGCATGTGCATCATGGATCCCATGCGATGTTTGAAAAATACATCATATTAGGGTCTCAAAAAGGTAACATACTATAACCCATCATATACATTTTTTCATGAGGAACAAAAATCAGGCCACACAGGCATTATGGACATTCTGTACTAACCAAGTCTGGATGACTCTATACACGTCAGGTCAATGTAGGATAATCATGCCACCATGACACACAATCATACCTTCTTGGTGCTATCGTTAGAATCCACAATGCAATTCTTTCTCATGCAATGTTTTCTCATTCCATCATACCGATGGACAACCCCTATTTGAAGAATCATGATTTTTTGGCATCCAAACCTTCACGAATTACATGCATGAACTATGTATGGTCATACAACTGCATCATGGACCATTTTTTCATCCCTCAAGGTTGGGTCCATTGGTCTCATCTCACATCATCCCATGACCTACACCCTCATGGGGGTCACTTCCAATACCAAAGCCTCTAAGGAAATGTCTATCATTAACACCCACCAATCCCAAGTTGTCCAAGGGAGGTCAGAAGAACATCGACCATCTACACATACTCTAGGGAGGTTATAAGCACACAAAGAATCCCTATAGACTATGGGGAGGTTTAAATGATAGAAAACTATCCCCATATATTATGAAAAGGTAACACGTACACCAATCCATCCTTGGTGTCTATGAAGAGGTCATGTCAAACACACTTGTCCCCAAAAAATCATAGAACTCTTAAGTATATCCTATAACACTAGTCTCTTCAAACATAGCCCCTTTTTAAACACATTCAAACTCACCATTTAGGGACTCTATTGTGTCTTCTTGGCCCACCGCCATATCTTCTGATTGATACCCTCTCATTAACCTCTCCCATAATCTACACCAAAACATGTATGCTCATCCTAACACTGACCTCATGGTCTTTATCTCCTCGTCGAGTCATCATGTCACTCCACATCCCGCTACCTAGGGAACATCCCAAAATAATACACTCAAAGCGCCTAGGCATCTCGATGCTAAATCTAGGAAGTCTGATTCCCCACACCTAAGTCTTTCAACACATATACTCAGGGATATATCTTAACTCTTCACACAAAAGATACCCCTTAACATCACAACTCTCTAGTACCAAAGGACTCATCCTAATCGATGTTTTAATAATGTTATTTACCACCCTTAGAAGGGTTTCACTCAGCAGACACGAGACGAATGGTTTTATAACCCATAATCACTTGTATGAATCCTCTCTCTTTGATCCAATTATACCTAAATTTTTTTTTACGTTATACATACCTCATCTCATTCACAGATACCTATATGAGGCCTCACTAGAGATCAATGAACTTCCCAATCCACTGGTGATAGAATCTATAAGAGATCTAGTGTCACTGAAGTAATAAAGTGTACCCATATAGAGCATAGAAGGTTGAACACCACCTTATCTCTTATAACAAAGGAATCCCTAGTCTCTATTCATCTTCTATGTCCCATGCAACATTCATGTAGTCATACAATCATGCTAAAAAACATATATGGATATGTATTATTGGGACTTTCTCAGTCACATTTATTTTTTTATCAATATATTTTCTTCATTTAGTATGTGAAATTTAACATATATGAAAATATAAAATTTAATGTATCCATTTTTTCCATATCACATTTTAAAAAAATTGCATTTTCTTATGATTTTCTATATTAAATTAAAGCAATATATTTATTTAGAATAGATTTATATACATAAAATTACAATACCCAGTAGATTAGTAATATAGTACCACTCATCAATGGAATGTATATAGTAAAATAATTATACAATTACTAAATATTCCATTCATTTAATAATTTTATTTGAATCAATAATAAATTCAATATTAACAAAATAATCTAAAATTTAAATCAATTATTTAATATTTTGAAAATTAAAATCTTTTTCAAAAAAAATCATTTTTATGATACTTTTATTTTATAAATCTTGATATATTTAAAATTCTTATTTTACTACTACGATAATTTATATATAATTTTAAAATCATTAAAATAATTATTAAATCAAAATTAATGAATTTTATTCATATTAATTGAGTAATAATAACTAATTTAATCGGATTTTAATTTAAAATTATTTTATAAATACAATAAGTAATTAACTCATACTAAAAAATAAAAAAATATATTTCTGAAAATGAGATAAATAATGTAAAATAATAGTTACTTATTTGCTGTACAACATTATATACAATCATGATTGGTAATTTTATAATTAATTAATTTTATAATTTTTATATTAAATTAATAATTAAAATAATTTTATTCAATTGTTAACATAATTTAAAAAAAAATGTTCATCGTTTAATATAATTATTATTAACCCCAATAAATGAATAAAATAATTAAATTCTTCATGTCGCTAATTGTAATGAATGATTACTATTTTTAATCATATTATAATTAGTGTTTCAATATATTAACCAGAACTATTCTAGTAAAAAATATAATTTTTTTATAAACAATAAATTTTTGGATATTTTATTATTAAATATTTAAAAATATATATATTTAATGTTATCAATCATAATTAATGACCAGAGATATAGTAAATAATATTTTTATGAGTTTGGATTGAATAAAATAAAATAATATTATTAAATTGAGTAGATCTAGAAGAAAAGAATAAAATCAATAATTTTAATTTATTTCACCCAAATATGTTGTTAACGTCCATCGTTGGTCACTAAACATTTATATATAAAACTGAACCCATGTTTTTTAAATTTATCTCTAAAATTCATTGGACACAACCATTCTAATTTTTATAATCAAACTGTACATAGTAGACTTAATTTTATATTTATAGAGATAGGGTTAGTGTTAAAATATTAATCAATTACACATTGGACCATAAATAATATATGAATCCTTATATTCTTCATACAATGTAACAATAATAATATTATTATTTTCCCATGGTTTTCCCTCAGTTGTGCAATGATAAATATTATCCTTCTATATTTCAAATTAATATTTATTGTCAACCACATTATTGGTCCTCTTATCCTCCTTGACATTTATCATATAGATGAATAAATATTTAATAATGTTATATAAAAATAATATATATCGAAGTAATAAAATAATTAACTTGATAATAAATTTTTAGTTAATTTAAGCGACGAGTTTAACATGGTTAAAATTATAACTCATCCTTGATAATAATACATATTCCAATAATTAAATTCATATATATTTTAATTAATGGAAATGGAAACACATATTTTATGACCACATATGTGTATTTATCCTGGAAAAAAGGTAGTTCTACTAAAATTCCACGATTTGTATCAAGGAATGGGTCAAAGCACCCATGATAATGAAGTAATTGTCATAATTTCAATAGCCAAACACAGGTTCCATGAATGTAATTTAATAATATTTATATGATATATCATCTGAGAGGTTACATATGTCACTAAACTATATACTTGATATATCATTCAATGAAAATTTGATATAATCTCATTATTTCCCCATGGCCATGAAATATTCTATTATAGCATAGGGTTGAGATATCAACATCCATAATTATATAAGCGAACGATTATAAATTATTTTATTAATTAATTACATGCCATTCTTGGAGCACACAATGCAACCAACATTCCATGATAATAAGAATTCTCTCTTTTGGTCAGTACATCGAATTACACGATTCGTGAAATGAATTAATAATAATATTAAATTACAAGGATTGTCACACATACTCATTGTTATAAAAGGATAATGGAACACAAACATGTGGAATTCCTAGGCAAGCATTTTTCTTAATCTACCATCATAGAGATTACATATTACGAACATCATGGAATAAAGTCTAATATTATTATGAGAACTCCCACCTATCAGTCAAAATTTAATGTGACCCATTATATAATATTATCCAACTGTAGAAATATATTAAAGAAGATCATCATTTAATTGCATTTTCTTCATCATAATAGGGTAAAACTATGGACATTGAAATTATACAAATACTATATGACATTATTAGATTAAACTAGTATATTTTAATTAACAGTATGTAATAATATTATTTTATTTCTATTAATTATTTGAACATACATTTAATCCAAAGTAACAACATTTGGATCCCCATAACCAAATCCAACATCATCAACACGTGGATAAAAAAAATAAGAGTGGTGTATCACTAATATGTTAAATAAATATATCAATTAAATAAGAAAAGTTATGAAATTTTCATTTAAGTGGAATCAATTAAAACAACATTTTGAACCCAAAAGGTAAATTTTCATTAGTTACATTAGGATCTCAAATGAAATTCATGTGTTGATTGTTATGTATACATGTAAATATGTTTTCCCCAATTAAAGGTAATTATTTGGGAATAAATTATGGTAACATTATGATATAATTTCTTTATTCTATTGAAAATTTATTTAATGAAATATTTCATAACTTTTCATTATCCCTTCTAATGTACATATATTTTAGATATTTTATTTATGAAAATAGTATTAATGATCACTATAAAGGTTCACAAATCATTTTAAAGACATATGTTATAGAGTAATCTCTAGGTTTCTGAGGTGAATGTAAATCCCCACAAGACAGATATGTTTTTACGCATGATACAACAAAAAATATAGAATTTTTTCAATGGAACTCATGATGATTAATATTTTTAGGTGGATTTAAATTGAAAATATTTTAATTAATATTGAGTTTAATATTCACTTTTAATAAAAATTATTAATTTAAGAAATAATTGATGAGTGTTGAAAATAAATATCATCTATGTAAAACAATATATCACTGGAATTAAGAAAGGATAAAATACGCTTCACCTAATTAGAATGGTCTTTATTTTAAATATATAGTAATGTTTTTATTCGATTTTAAACAAAAAGATAATTATTTTGGTTTTTTAACATAATTATTGATGAATTAATGTTTATATACACTTCTTTACCATTTATAGTTCTATGACATGAGGATCATGTAAATAAAACACGAAATTAGTAGATGAAATCATACAATAATTATGTGAATCATTTGTAAGTATGAAATAATAGTAGTTTTTATTCATTTCGATAATATGACATAAAAATATTTGCTTTTGTTCTTATAGTTTTTATATAGTTGGAACATAAGAAACACCATTGGTTGTACTAGAACAATGACGAATTATTGTAGCCTTGAAGAAGAAAAAATAATTTTATCACGTTAAAGGCAATAGTTTTCGAGGTTCACATTGACAATATTTTGGGAAAAAAATGTCACATGTGGATATAAATACGAATATGAAAGACATGAAGGCACAAATAGTCTATCAAAAATAAATTATTAAAATATATGGTTTGATAGAGCAATATGTAAAATGTGGTCAATGTGAACCAACAATAGAGAATCAACCACTACATGAATGCTCAGACCACACTATATTTGGGTTTTCCATTCCCCTCAATGGAATACATTACCCAAACATAATTTTTTTTCTAAATGTGAGTCAAAATAAATTCAACATGTTTCGTATTCTAAAATAATTCATGATGATAGTTATTTTTATTTATATATATTATCACCCAACCATCTCTTTATTATGAGGGATACACTATACAATATAATATGAGATATAACACTTAATAAAAAACTCCCAAAATATCACATTAGAGTGGGTACTAGAGTATCATATGGGTCTAGTATCAAGATCCATATACCCCATGATGATATCAATGTTACCAGGATAAAAAATTCTATTGGTCTATAGTTTTCTTGGAGTCTAAAAAAAATTATTAGAAGAAATAGAAGTGATTAAGATCCAAGTCTAAGGATCTCCATGAATGAAATATAAATCACACATAAAAACTGTAATGAAGAATATTGTCAATGTGTGTACCTTATAGTTAAGATCCACTATAAGCATATCATATACATTAGTTGAGTATTGTAATAATCACCAAGGTGGAATAAAAAATAATACATCCTCAATATTGTATCCATGTATAATATAATCCTTATTAAATTTAGAGTGGATTCAAATTTTATCCCAACAAATTGTGTACTTCTATATGAAAAGTAGACTAATAAATAGTAGAATCATATTAGGGAGTATTATCCATGCTTTGGATACCTCCAATGATCCATGTCAATCAAATTAAAATAATATGTGTATCCTATATAAGACACTATTTGACTTCATCTACATTTAATCATGTTTTTATAACTCATGGAAAAATTCCATTCATAATGTGTTTATTCCGTAAATGAAAAATGCACTCTATAATTACATCTCATGTAACACCTTAATTGTTATTTTTGAAATGAGATGAACTATTAAAATATTAACACATTGCATATTAAAATTTTCATTTTATAAAAGGTTATTGCATGCATCTAATAACCTATTTTAAGACTATTGAGTATGAAATGGATGGGTTTAGGGATAATTATTCATTTGGGAATAATATAGTGATAACCACAAACAAAAATGTAGAACCAATACAAATAACAGGAAATAAACTAAGTCAAAAAAATGGAAATCACCCTATAATGTTATGGATTAAAAAACTGTGTGGAAACTCTAATATATCTACTAGGAATTAGAGAGTAAAATTTCCATGTAATAACTAAACACTCATTACAATTATATTTTATAAAGACATATTTTATAAACCAAATCCTGTTATGCCTACTTCACCACTATGATAATCATATTGTGACAAGATGTCACCATTTTATGATAAAAAAAATACACAACATCATTTTAGCACCTCTAATAAATGTTCCACAACCTAATTTTCATAACTCATTGCTACCCCACACTAAAAATAACCTCTTCCCAAATATCTTCATGAGATGACATGCATCCTTATCTCATATTTTATCTACATCCCCTGTTTTTTATTTGAATGGTTTTTTCAGGACTCCAAAATGAATTATGTATTGGGTTTCAAATTAAAACAAATATTGACAAATCATGTAACCTATTATAAACTTATAAGTTTCTAGATTCAGTAGGTTCACCTAAATTTTTATTCATTATCCTTGTATTTAAAAAACTACAGGTTGAACCGTATCAATATCTCCCTTTATTGAATGAAATAAAGAGATATCACCCAACAAACTTATTTGGAAAGAGAACTAGTTGGAATCACATCAACTTTTACCCTATGCTGAAGATACTAAATCATCCATTTTCACCTCTCATAAAAACATGATATCTCCCATTGTAAAATAGATCAAAACAATGATGTTTTTTTCATATCCATGTCAAAACATCCTACTTAAGAATGATTAAAAATAACACTTGGCCCCCCATAATAGTTATATCCACATAATCAAGAGTACATGAAAAAAATATCTCCATCATCTCAAAATCCACCCATATGTCTGTAAGTATTAGCACATCACCTCGATATTTTATTTTAATTCTTTATTCCCTAGTGAAAATATATGAAAATAATAATTAGTTGTATAACTAGAAACAATTAACCGATATTTCTTTGCCGCCCGGAATTTCATGGTATAGTCTATGGTATTCAACTCATGTAAAGATATCACCTATGAGACAAATATGATCAATTCCACTTCAAAATAAAATTAATCACTTTACCACAAACCATTATATATATTCTATAAACCATGTCATATTTTATTACTCATTAATGTAGAACCATACTTCTATACAATGTCCATATTACATTTTCTAATGAACTCTTGAATCCATCATTCTCAATAGTGAAAATTTATAAAAATATTATTATGTGTACATGAAACATGTCACAAATCCATCGATGTCACATAATGAATAAATTTGTAGTTACGACAATATAAATACTACCAATAATAGTAAAAAAAATTATATATCACCTTTAATATACCAAATACGCCTTCATTACATGAAGAAAATAATTTACCCTTTTGTGTAATATGGTACATCATTGCCGAATCAAAAACATATTCAATATAAAGATATAATCTATGATAATCAATGACATATGAATGTAAATCAGTATCCACATGTATATGACTTACTTCAGTGCCCTGGGAATTAGTTTCATGTGTCCTCATTCCCCCTAAGTCTTTTTCAATTTGTGTTAATTTTCCTCCACATGATCCTTCATATTAGTAATGAATAACTTGACCGTTATAATTGTATTCAATTGAACATTGTGATTACCATTACCATATGAAACATCTATAATACCGCACTTACTTCATGAATCACCATAATATTTATTTTTTTATGTTTCGTTAATAAACAATGATGAAACCAGATCATGTAACTTGAGAGTTTCTTTCCTGAAAAGCAATGTGGTGATGAAAATATCATATGAATCGAGTGAATAAATTAAATGATGAAATATTTTTTTTTCATCCATTTAAATTTGTACTGCAATACCATTTTCATTGATATTGGTCACTATTAGAGTGAATTTTTTTACAAAATTTGTGACCATTTCCAGATTCTTTCCTAAATCATCATTCTAAAAAATTCACTTATAATAAAATAATTTATTCAAATATAAATTATTTGATATAGATTTATATTTTTACTTAGTTTCAATTGTTTCCTTTATCTTCTTCAAATCTACTAGATTCATCACCTCTCATATGCTATTATCAAAAAAATGCATCTAGACTATTCTTTTTTTCAATTCTCTCATATCCTTACAATCTCAAACTATGGACTTCATTGGTTTCACTAATTTCATTATTCATTTCCTTCAATGTCTTCTCCCAGTGGTGTTCATGGGAATCATGAACATGATCTTCTAGTATTTCCTTGAGAATTTCGTGGTAGTTTTCATTGATTACATCTTGGTTTTTTAGGTATCGAAGGAGTAGAACAGTAAACAAATATAGATAAACCTTGATACACTATAAGAGAATCTGATTTATGGTATGCTCTCGAAGTTTCCATTTTGTATTTGGGAGGTCCACTTATTGGGACATATCATCTCACATACTAGGGTTGTAGTGGATCCGAAAAAGATAGAGGAAATTATTTCATGGGAGCCACTTGATAGCATTACTGAGGTGCGGAGTTTCCTAGGGTTGGATGGGTACTAATGGAGGTTCATACATGTCTTTTCCAGAGTACCATCACCCTTTTAAGCTTTGATAAAGAAAGGAAAACTATACCTGTTGATGGAGAGGATCCAGTTGTGTTTCCAAGAGCTAATACAAAGACTAACGAGTGAACCCATCTTGAATCTACCAAAAGATGGTGTGGGGTATGTTGTCTACTATGAAGAATCAAGGAATATACTAGGTTGTGTCATGATACAAGAGAAAGTAGTGATAACCTACGTCTCATGACAGTTGTGGAACCATTAGGATAACTATGTGTACCATGAACTGGAGTAAGAAGTAGTGGTATTTTCCTTAAAAATTTGGCGGAACTACAATATGGGTGAATAGTTTTCCATATACTCCAACCACAATAGTCTCAGGTATATATTCATACAGAAGGACCTGAATGAGATATATTGGAGATGGCTGGACTTCCTCCTAGAATATGAATTTGAGATAGTATATTCTTTTGGAATGGGGATCATGGTGGAAGACACACATACAAAGAGGTCTAGTTTACAGATGTTGAGTCAGGTGATCGAGCAGCTATTTGTGATGTAGATATCCTTACTGGATATTGATGGAGCATCCTAAATTAAGAATATGATTGTCACTCTCCAATCATTCAGTTACTTAGGGAGGCACAACTCATGGATTTCATTTGGAGGGCCTCATGTTCCCAATTATCCTCGAGACAGACTCCTGAAGGATTTTCTATAGGTATGAAGCACTCAATCCTCCTCAAATGGTGCACTGTCGTACTAGTGGAATTGTAGGAGGTGGTGTCGAGGGAGTTCCATACATTTCCTTTGGCAGTACATGTTGGTGTGGAGAAGATATACTAAGACCTCCGACATTAGTATGGGTTTTCGGGGATGATGAATGTAATAGCAGAGTTTGTCTTGATATGCCTTACTTGTCATCATGTTAATGCTGAGCACCAGGTTCCTACATGATTATCCCATCCACTTGAGGTACCATAGTGGAATTGGAATGGAAACACGATGGACATCATGACATGGTTACCACACATTTACAGGGTCCATGGATCTATCTGAGTGATTGTTGACCAACTCACCAAGTCACCTCTCTTACTACCCATCTGGGAGTAGGGATCAATAGGGGACTTGAGATGCCTCTACATCAAGGAGATGGTCCATCTTCCCTAGGTTCCACCTATTATCATCTCAGATCATGATGGAATATTTACATTAAGGTTGTGTAAGGGATTACAGAAGGAGTTTGGGACTTAACTGTGCTTGAGAATCACCTTTAACCCTCAGAGAGCTGGTCCGACCGAGCAGACCATATTGACCATGTAGGACATTCTTCATTCTTGAGTGCGGGATTTTGGTCGTAGTTGGGAGTACCACCTACAATTTGGAGAGTTTGTGTACAACAATATCTATCAATAAACCATTGAAATTACACTGTTGGAGGGATTCTATGACCAGACATGTTCATCACCTATTATGTGGATAGACCTAATGGAGTCAGCATTAATGGATGCAGAATTTGTTTTGGATACCACTGTGAAGGTGAAGATCATATATGAGTGGATGAGGCCTGTACGTATACCAAAATTGTATGCTAACAGGAGACAGAGACCCTTGTATTTCAAGGAGGGAGACCATGTTTTCCATCAGTTCCCATACCGATGCGGTTTACAATGATTTGGAAGAGGCAGAAAATAATCTATAAGGTTAATTAGACCTTTCCATATTCTCATAATAGTTGGATAGGTGGAGTACAACCTAACTCTTCCACCACAGAATCACCGAGTCCACAATTATTTACCCGTGTTACAACTGAGGTGGTACGTGCTGGATCCATGGAATATCATCATCCTAGGAGAGATAGACATTGATGAAAAGGAAATGTGTTTGGTGTTCATAGTAGATGTAGAATATTTATTGTATTGGGTCCTTCGTTGATGGTCAATTACTCATGTGTTCGTTTGGTGGGAGCATGTCAACCTTTATGAAAGAACATGGGAGCAGGAGGCTTAGATTCTTGCTCAGTAAGCCCATTTTTCTAGTATGCTTTATTTTGGATTTCATGGATGTATATAACTAAGGTGGATAGAATATAATTTCTTGTAATTTCTTTGTAATTGTTTTATCAGTTGGAATTATTTTGAGACAATTCCCTTTGACATCACATGATTCCGATGACCAGGGTGCCCAAAATGAAATTTTGAAATTATTTTAAATTTCATTATGTCAATGTGCTAGTGGGTTTTTCTAACATTAGAATTGGTGATTAGATAAAAAATATGGGGGCACTTTAGAACTCAAAATGGATGTATTTTCCTTGAGTGGACTTTACATTGATTGGAAAGGGATGGAAGGAAAAGTTATTTTTTGTAATATTTAGAAAATAAAAAAATAACATAAAAAAGTTTTTTTATTTCGTTCCTCAACTGTTGAGTGGTGAAATGTGATGTTGCAGTGCGGTGATGAGACTGCGACAAGTCACATTAAAGGAAGAAACTTAATGGTGCGTTAAGTTGAAACTTAAGATCTATTTTGTCCATAAATGAAACCATGTAATAACATGTTGTTGTAGCGTAATAGAAATGATGCATCATGTTCCCTATTTAATTAGCTGATGCATTGGAGTGTTTGTATTAATCTATGGGAAATTCTATGATGAACCGCATGAAATATTCCTCTCCAATGAGGAATGAAGAACACTTGAGTAATGTCATTAACTTTGACACACCTAGTAGAATGATGATGAGAAGGGAATAAATACATTGAACACTTGAACCCTTGAGGACATCACTCTATGGAAATGAATGTCAATCTCAGTAGGGGTTTAATTTTGGTTTTATGATTTTCTTATTTTTATTCTAAATGGAAAATGAAGATTAAAAAGTGAAAAGTTTATTCATCGGATCATGCGTTCTGGCAGGATGGTGTATTTCTTATGGATTTTTTCACAGGGATTGAATTTTATATGTCAGAACAACAATACCAATCCTCCTCCATTTTAAAACTCTAACGCAGAGAGCTCAGCCGAAGAAAACAACACCCGAACCCCATACATTTCGGCATTCATCATGGCGGAGAAATCAAAATGGTAGGTGGGAAAGATTGAGGCCTTCGCAAGTAATTCGACCCCCCACGTAGGGCATAGGAAAATACGTCGCGAGGATCGGGCCACCAGAGCAGACTGAGTTGCCCTCGGAAGTTGTGGCTAGTGCTGCAATTCTATAGTGATGGCCATAGGTAGCAGGTATCCATGATCCGTGCTACAGGTCTGGGAAGGAGCAGCCAGTGACTACCATCTGTGATGGAGTGGAGGGACGCCCAACTCATGCGGCGGAAGATGGCAGGATGTGGCACCAACATGGCACCGCAGGGGAGGAGCGGCCCCCAACCGCTGGTCGCATGACTTCAACACATGTGGTCTTTGTCCGTATGATTGATCGGGGTAGCTGGTTGTGCCAGACATAGAGTATATACCCTGAATGCAACCTGTTTCTGGGCCAAATGGAACCATCCCTCTTATGGAAGACATGGAAGCGATGGGACACCCCTAGCTAGCCAAGCCACCTCGGTGTGCCACACCATAACACATCGGGCCAAACCAGGACATTGGGCAGGACCCGCAGACCACCAGGTTGGGATGGAGAACTTGGGTTGGGTTGGTCTGACCGGGTCAGATCAGACACAAACCTTACCACTATCTATTTCAGAAAAACTTCTGTGACATAAAAATCGGGCCGCAAATAATCACAATGTCCATGGTATTGGAAACCTGTTGAACGGGAAGTTCTTTTGATACACACTAAAGAGAAATACAAAAAGTTAATTTCAATGTAAGGATTGGGGGATCATTTATCATGGGATCAAGAATGTAGACAATCTGCAACCATGTTGACCATTGTGGTCCGACAGACCAGTAGTTGTGTGGCCCTCAGATTCCTAGTAGACGAGCAGTCATGTGGACCATATTGACCTGGAAGACCAGTAGCCATGTGGACCACAGTGGCCTAGAAGTTCCATGTGGACCTCAGTGGCCTAGTATATGAGTAGCAGCTATGTGGACCTTGGTGGCTCGACAAAATTCAGCGACTCATCACGGATGAGTCCCTCAAATGTACGGGACATTATTCATTATAATTGATGAACCTTCTATCTATGGTTCATATTTTACCTAGTGTGAGGTGTCCATTCATTTTGGTATTACTTTTTGAATTTTATTTGTTGTTTTTTGTGGTATTTCTCCATAGTGGACTGGGGTCACCTTCTGAGTACTATGTTACTCACCCCTGCATGGGCATCACCAAAACTTGTTGTTTTTTGTGCTAACAAAAGACGATTAGATTAAGGATATAGTGTCCTAGGATAATGTGTGGCCTAGTTTTATCTAGAAGAAATGGAATTACCTATCAACATCCATTATCTACTTTTCCCTTACTACCAGGTGGGGTTCTCAATTTTTGTCTTTCCGGAGTTTCATCTGTACTCAATAGTTTTTTAGTGGTACATGTACTCAATAGTTTTTTAGTGGTATAATTTTTCTCTTTTTCATTTTGTGGGATGTGTTTGTTTTTGTGTGTATAGGTAACTAGGGGAATTCCTCCCACTTGTAGTTAACACCTTATTCTATAGTCTCCAACCACTAGACTTCATGTGGTGGGCTTGGGGTAGTCAAGGCAGGGCCCTGTGATGACTTGTTGTGACATGAAAATGCTATCGTGTCATGGATTTTTGAACCATGGGCATCTTTTCAATCCACCATGGATAATAGTTTCCTAAAAAATTATGTTTATATAAATTTTGGAAAGGAATATCTCATTAGTGATATACCCTTACATATTAAGGGGATGGGATATGGACATATTAAAACAAAAAAAAATTGGTTTTTGGGAATGTATGGTATGTACTAACACTATTATGAAATCATATTTATATTAGGAATATTAGTGATGAATGTCTTATTAGCACATTCAATATTGGTGAAATGAAAATTATGATGTGATAAGTGCTCAAATTTTTGAATTTTTTATATATTATTCGTTGAAATTTCCCTCTGTTTTAATAAATCCTATGTAATTTTCTGTTTGTTTTATTTTATTGAGTTTTGGAATTAATTGTTAAATTGTATAAAATATATATTATTATTGATATATTCATCGTTTTACTAATATTGGGAATCCATGCATAAATATAAATAAATTTTCACACTATCCACATATAATTATTTGATTTTGGAACTCAGAATCATAAAAGGATTTAATTTATTTTAATCATTTATTTATTTATAAATTTTTTAATTATATCCATAAATTGACTATCAAATTGAAATTTTAATTGATAGATTTTTTTTTGAAATGAAAAACTAAGTTATAGTGTGAAAATTTAATGATTTGAATATAATGGTTTAATGGATTTATTTAATTAATTTCAATAATTTATATAAAATGTTAAATTATGATTTTAATTATTATTTAAATTTTCTAATTTAATTAGAAACATATATTAGACAAATAAAAAACCTTGTTATCTGAAAATCACTCAAATATTGAAAATGGAATGGATCGATTTTGAATTGTCTTGTTTCAATTGATCCAGCCACTAAAAATGGTAATGGAATGGTTCTACTACACCATATATTCAATTGAGAACAAGTTTATGAGTGACCACAACTATTTTTTTTGGAAATTTCATGAGGCGACACCGACCATGAAGAGTGTCTATGAGAGTGATGTTTGGAAAATACATGCATCTAATGCACCCAAAAAAGATCGCCAACCCTAGAAATTTAATGTAGAGATATTTTAATAAAGTGGTGGTGTTTCCTCATAAGAAACCATGTGACTATGCCATGAATGTGGAATAAAACATGGAAAATTATCAAAAATTCATGATGGCATGGTGGTGTGGAAAAAAAACCAATTCCTCTCATTGATAGTCATCTCAATCAAGAATCCATATTAATCTAATGGTGAATTGAAACTAATTATTTTGATGAGGATGAAACAAAACCATTCTTCATGGCCAAAAGTTTTATTGCGGAAGATTGCTGAACCCCTATTTTGATAGCTTAGAAGAACATACTATGCCTGAACAAGATCCATGATATGATATATAAGGAAAAGATAAATCTCATATCACATACCAACAGATTTGAAAAAACATTATATTCACTTCCCATAGGATCCAATGAAGCATCTGGTTATGCACCTACTTGATCGAAGAAGACTAAAACTCTTGACCTCGCCGGACTCCCTCAAATAGAGTTAATAGAATAAGAAAGGTCCTATAATTAAGAAACAAAGACACATGATGAAGATCCAGGATTCCATAAAAATCAAAGAATATAAAACCACAAATTAAATATGGAAATGTTAGTGATGATTCACTAAAACTGAAATTTTTTCACATCATCACTTGTAGATCCATGAACCCTCTATTGCAGATGTAATGTGCTTTCCGACTAGATAATATAATCACACCACTATAGGAGATGACCAAAACTAGATCCATGAGAACCCATGATTGAGAAAACCACATCATCGTAGTATAATATTTCACACCACCAATATCTTAGTAATCCAAAATCCATTACATTGAATGAAAAAAGTCACGCCTCCCGATGAAGAAAAAAATTACGAGCTGTGATCGGTGAGTTTAGATTTATCCAAATAGAAAATTAAATGAATTAATTGTTATATTTTTCCCCTTTGGATGTCAATAAAATGAATCACATTGAAAAAAATATCAATGGAAAAACTTTTTACAACATAATAATTTAGTGTTAGATGAAGAAGGATGGTTGAATTTAAATACCTGATTGTCCAATCTAAATGAAAAATCCACACAGACGGAATCACTATGCTGGTAATCTTAAAAACTCTATTGGTGACGTATCTGATTATAGACAATGACTGAAATCACCTTGTCTATATGAATTCATATACTTGTGAATGCCCACCATATAATGAAATAATATTAGAGGAGCTCATGGTGCTCCGAAAATTTAGAATATTGGGAGATGCATTTACCCAATTGGTATCTCATTTTGATAGTGAACATTCCTACATGTCATTTGGGTTGGATGTATCGAGGAGGAGGATGATCCTCTATGATACCCCTTCATATATTAGACATATAAAACTATGATCATGCTAGTAGCTCAGGAGGGATTTTTTATTCCAATTTTCAGGACATTGTTGGATTCTAACTATTCTTATAGGGACTTCACCCAAAGGTGGTAACAACCACCTCCACTTCAACCAAATGGAATTCACCACTGATGAGGATTTTCATCGGATTTTTTTCTATATATATTTTTAGAATAGGGGGAGATGTTCTCCATTAGTGCAAGGAAATTCCCAGATTCATGATATACTCACTTATTCTCAAGGGTTGTTTCATCACTAGTTGTTGGTGTTGTTACATAGGGTTTTCATTATTTATTTTTTTGTAATAATTTTAGTAATGAAAACTAGGAAAATAGTGGATGATACAAGGAGGAATGAACCACCCCTATGATGAATTATTTTTTTCTATAAAAAATGATTCATTGTTGAATTACATGGTTTATTATATTTTTAGAAGATTTTTATTTACTTATAAATTTAAATATTTGATTATTTTATTATAGGATGAATACATAATCCTCTTGTGAACTCCTTCACTTATTATGAAATATAGTAGTGGCATAACACAAGATCGATTCATGGTATCAAATCACTTGTCCATGAGAGGAAAATGAATACAATGATTTTTTTATTTTTCTATTCTAATAATAAATCTCTAAGAAATGCTAATCAATGATATTTACATTCATTAGTGACTGATAGGGAAGTAAAATTTGATGATGACTAATAGGGATTTGAGGGAGTAATATAAGGTTAGACCAATTTTTTTTAATATTGAATTTTTAAAAAATATACAATATACAATATTCTGATTTTTCACACCTATTAAATGAAATTATAATAAATATAATACATTGTATTCTACAGATACAACCTATATAACACATACTACTTTTTCATAGTTTCAAATATTATTTTTATGATTTCTCCATGACTGGAGTTTGTATCAAATGGCACCAATTGTTGATAATTCTAGTATATTTGTTTCAGTTTTAATATAAAATTGGTTTAAAATGACAAAATATAGTTCTTCCAACCTCCCAGATTTTGATCCTCACGTTGAGAGAACCTTCTCACAAAAATTCAAACTCTAAAAATCATTGAAGAATAAGAAAGGGAGTTTTCAATAATTCCATTAGATAACTCTCCTTCATCATCTTCTTCATCAAAATGAGTTACATTGGTAGTTAAAAAATAATAATGATAATCTTGCTCAAGTGAAAAGGACTTTGAGGGAAATGTACGCACCAAAAGTTCCCCAAAAATAACAAATAAATAAAATTGAATAATGAACAAGATTGTGACTCGAATATGAATTCATTAGTTTTCTCCTTATATTTCATGGATTATCATGTGATGACCCCAACACGAATTTGAGATCATTTAAATGTGTATTTATTGGATTTATAATTAGAGTATTCACCAATACACAAATAAGTTGGAGGCTTTCCCCTTCCAACATAGAGGAGAAATCAAGGAGTGGATCTAAAATCTAAATCCTAGAGAAGTTACCTCACTTGATGAACTATATAGGACCTTACCTTGAAATTATTACATGTTTTATGGTCAGATAAACTATTATATGATATTTGGGGAATAAAAGAAGAAACTTTTGAAACATTATATGAGCTTTTTTAAATGTTCACAAAGTTGTCTACATCCAACCCACGACATCCCTATAAAGAACATTATTACTTGGTAATATTTTAACAATTATTGATGGATTATGTCCAAAACCTACTAGATAATTATTCTATTGGAGAACTGATTGATAATTCACATGTTGTAGTTATGGTAATGATTGAGATAATCTACCAAAATTATAAAATAAATTTGTATGAGAACATTAACTATAGGTGTTCTTTAGTTAAAAAGTTACAAATCACTATTAAACGAAAATAAAATTGATTATGTAGTGTATTCTGTGATATTGATATCCATGAAAAAAGTGCAAGATTTATCACCCACTATACACCCTCAAGTATTTCAACTTTACTTTTATTAAAATCATTTCAGTAAAATATTCCCTTAGTTTTAATAGACTGAAAGATGAATTTCCATATACCGGAGGCAACTCCATAATCAACCATGTGGAAACCAATGATTTGTATAATTACCCACCAATAAATTTCAAGATGGGATCCAACATCCAAAAAGGAAACCATTAAAACATGCTTCCCAACAAACTTTCCATCCCCCTCCATTCCAATTATAGTGTTTACAACAATCAGAAACCTACCCTAAAGTACATGATCAAGATCCTTCCATGAAGAGAATGATGAGATAGATAATTGAATCTCAAAATAGAAAATATGCCACCTTCACCACTCAAATTTACTATTGATTCAAGTAAAAGTATAATTCAACCATTTCATGACCTAACAAAATAATATAGCGATTCTAGGCTCAGGTAACATTCCTGCTCAACCAATTCCTAACCACAAATGAAATTTAATCTATATCAAATCATCGGGTATTATGGATCTTGAGATTGTTGATTGAACGTCCATAGATACCAAATAACGATGTGAAAAACAGTAAATAGATAATGAATACACCAAATAAAAAACCTAATTAGGATTATTTGCCGATGAAATTAAAGAAATACAAGAAGGGAGGAATGATTGAAGATCCATATCAACCCAACCCACCTTACATATAATAATTAAATGTCACATGGAAACCATTGAAAAATATCTGCAATAAAAAATCCTAGAGGTGTTCAAAAAAGTATATATCAAATTCCATCTCTTAAAGGTCATCCATAGAATTACAAGGTACACAGAATTCGTTAAACATATGTTCAGTAAGAGAGACATAATTTGTGTAAATAAAAGGGTAATATTATGTATGAATGATTCTTCCAATTTACCTCTCAAATTCACAAAAATTATAATATTGGGTTATATTTTATATCAAAATAACTATTGTATATCCTACTTTTTCCACTACATTGTGTGATTTAAGATCTTCATTTAATGTAATTCTTTATTTTCATTAATTCATGTTTTCAGATGATAGAACTGAAACCCACATGGGTGGTTATAAATTCACCTATCAAGCCAGCTCTTATAAATTATGTATTCTTGAAAATTTCTTCTTATGTGTACAAAAATATCCAATCCCTGATGACTTATATCTTGTCAACATGGAATAATGAAAAGGAAAAGAAACCTCCCACATCATTCTAGGTAGACCATTAATCGATACATATAAAAAATTAATATATGTCAATGAAGGAACTATTTCAATGTAATTTGTTGAGTAAACAGTTCATTTCAAAATCCTGGACTCAATGAAACCCACACATGAATAAAAATATATTTTTATATTAAAAAATTCTAATTACCCAATTCATCTAGGTAATAAATTGAAATGGTGGATGATACACTCACACATGGATATTCATTTGGAATAAAATAATTGATAGTTATATTTTTGAAATGCACTCAATATTGATAATATATGAGTGTTGACCAGTTTAAGGAGACTAATGAAAAGTAATTTTATGAGTTACTCAATTATGATACTACTATTTGTGTATTACATGTTCCAGTTTCCAACATATAAAACACTATATTGAAACCATCATTTGAAAACCCCATGAACTATAACTTAATATGATACCATAAAACATTTAACATGCATTTTTAATGGGTAATGAAAACTAATCATTCTAATGTCAATTAATTTAGAACCCATCGAAGAACACCAACCACATAAAATTTTGAAACATGATTCATGGGACATAGGGCAGACATTATGGTAAATCACATTAATTAACCCTACCACCATCATGCATTGGAATATTATAGAAGATTAATCTAAACAAGTGAGATAATTCCAAAGGACTCTCAGCCCGACCCTATTGGATGCATTTAAAAAATGTAGAGATACTTTTAGGATATGGAATAATTTACCCCCTCTCGGAAACCCAATGGGTGTGTCCAATACATATAGTCCTACTGAAAACTAGAAAAAATTTGTAAAAATGAGAATAATTAATTAGTTCCAACAAGAATTCATAATAATAGGGGAATCCACATATATTATTGGATTATGAACCATGTTCCTAGAAAATACCATATCCACACACCGTATGTGGACCAAATTCTTGAGATACTATTTGTGAAGGTTCATTATAACATTTTTGATAGCTCTTACATGTATCATTATATTCTAATAGCTCTAAAAGACCAAAAATAGACTACGTTCACATGTCCCTTTCGTATATATTCCTACCAAAGGATGGATTTTGGTCTTTTCATTTCCCCAGTTACCTTCTAATGGTGTAAGGAAAGTAACTTTTTAGACAATATTTAGATCTAATTAGAGGTACTCCTCAATGAATTTACTAACTATAAATCCTATTTCGAATTTTTTATATAATTATTGGTAATTATTTTTAAATGATTCACTAAGAAAAAAATGTATATTAATGTTTAATAATTCCATTTTACTGTGGAAAAATGAATATTTTAGTTCATTTATATTCCAAATATGCTATTGAAGTAGAAAAATGGAAATTTTATCTTATTTCTACACTACAATAACCAACTATTTTGACACACATCAGATAATTGTAAGTCCATGATGAATTTTATAGAATATTTATGATATAATTTACCTAGATTGATTCCACATGACTAACCCAGTTATGATGGAAATTGATTTTGTTTTTGATTATTAAAACGTTATATATTTTTATTGATTCAACAAATTCATGACCACTTCCCCTGTTATCAATCCAAAAAACTGTAGTTCCCCCTTAAATTTTTTTTTTGGTTTCTAAAAGATTCATAGGGGTTGTTCTTTCCTTTAGTATTTATCATGTTCCACAAGTTATAACCTTCACATCAGGAGGAATAGACACTACAATGATTAATAACACTAAAATAGAGATGGAATTTTGAATATTTTATTGATTTAGTAAAATATCATTACTATCATTTATGGATTAATGTATATTTTTTTATAATTCCGTATTGTGATATTATATTCATAAATCTAAGGAAATTCCAAAACTACTGATATGGGTATTATTGCGATAACGGTTTGGCCTAATGTTTAATGATATGAAGGGCTATGAAAATATAGTGGCTAACCACATGATTTTCCGACCTCTGATTTTCAATGAGGAACCAATCACTATGATCAATTTAGAATACTCATTCCAATGTGAGAAATTATAGAATATCACCCTTGTTTCATGGTATGTTGACATAGTGAATTGTTTTGTCATAGAAAAAGTACCCTCCATGTATTCTAACAATCAATTTTCTAAACTAAAACTTGATACGAAATATTTCTTCATTAAGGATTCTTATATATTGAGAAATTTCAATGAAAAATTCATTATAATGTGTATCCATTAAGAATAAATGAACATTTTTCAGTATTTTTTCATAAACTACATGTGTATGTGATTTTGGACCTCAAATAACTGTTAGAATAATTTTGAAATATTGATTGTTTTGGCATTAAATTTCAAAAAATTCACATTATTTTTATAACAAAATATACCAAATCCAAGTTTACAGGTTTAATTTCCAAATGAAATGATATTACACCAAAAATATAGTGAGATCGTTAATTTATGTTGAATAAAATTCATGGGAACTATTAATATTTTATTTCTATTTTCCTATATTTTTTGTACTAGACCTTGTATCTAAGTGGATTAATGAAATATATTCTCAATTTGATGATTTAAAAAACATGATTGAGTTTCTAAAATTATATTTTAATTATTTGTATTAATTTAATATATAATTTGGGACCATGGAACCCACTTATAAAATAATAACATGTAGTCACCCATGAATAAAAACAATGATCAGAAAAAAAACATCCACTTTCTACTACCCAAAGAAAAAGGGTCTGGGTGAGGATTCTAATAGAGAAGAAAGTTTTCTAAAGTAAATAGTTCATCCAAATCAATAATATTAGAGTAATATATTGGAAGATTAATTATAGGAATATATAACTTGTATAAAACCCCATTAGTTTTGTATCCTTGATTACATTTTTAAGGTAAAAATTATTACTTTACTTTTAACCCATAGTAGAATGCCTATTAGCCTCTTAAAAAATTGATCCTAAAGTTTGGAATGGATGGAGATGAGAAGAAGTTAAAAATGATGAATATTGTGGTTATAATATGGGAACCAGTTGAATAATCACTAATTTATTAGGATGAAACTAAATATTTCTTTGATAAATTGATCTAAAAAATATAATTTAAAGCAAGATATAGAGTGTTATTATTTTCTCTAATGATGAAGTTCTTCCCAGGTAAGATTCATTTCAAGTGTATTCAGACATAAATAGTGAATAATACATTTCGGTTTTTGTGGATCAGATTCAAGGAGAAGTTTAAATGAAGTGGTTCATTGTGAAAGACTAAGAATTGTATAGGAACCCAAAATATTTCTGGGAAGACCCAATTAATGAGTTCAGACTCCCCCATACTACTATTAAATATAGAACTATCAGGTTTTCACTTTCCCTAGTATTGGTCTGGATGTTTACTTCATTTTGACCTATATATCATGAACAAATTCATCATTAACTTCAATTAGAATTTTATCCATACAATTTTTTGTGGACATATATTAATTAGTTTTCATATATAAATTCCATTTTGTATGTTTTATATTTAAAAAAGATAGCAATTTTTTAGAAATTATTAGTAGCTTCTATCGGTATTTTATTTAGTTTGTAAATAAATAACCCAATGAAAAATATTACATTTTATAACATGTACAATGTATTGTATTGTTTATGAGTTGTAATACATTTTTTTAACTGGAGAATTAGAAACTATTTTTTAACTCCAAGTGAATTGTGGGGAGCATGATCTAACAATTGAAGAAGAAAAGGTCAAATTATTTCTCAGATGTAATTTATTTATTAGGATATAAGTTTTAAACATTTATACAATTTCAAAACAGAAATTGAGATCCAGAATCACTGATAGTTTTTGAGAAACATTGACAACATCTTTCTAATACCATGAATTCTTGAAAGAATCTTTTGATTCTTTTCAAACATAAAACATCTGTTTAATAATCTCAAATATTTTTAATTCATGATATAATTCGATATGATTGGGGAATTTTATTTTCAATACCAAATTTTTTTCTTTGAGTCATACATTGACCATTGATCTGAGGTAAGACAATGGATAATCATAAATGGATTTATAGTTTTAATTCTTATTAGAAGGAAAATTATCTATTAAATATACCCACTATAAAAAATAATTTATTTAATTATTCATGTTTAATTGTTGGGGAAATGCGATTCCATGTGTTTTTATGGTTAGCCTTGAATTCTATGGAGTCTGTGAGTGGTGTCAGTCAACATCATCTGTTATCTATGAGATCAAAATTGTAATGTGTCACTTTCATTCACTTTATAATTTTTTTATTATCATCCAAATGTAATAAAAAATGATTATAAAAAATATAAAATAAGAAAGTGGTATGATTTTGTAACCATCATTGTGCTCATAATAGTGATTTATTACCATATTCAAAGAAAATGTAATGCAAATTATTCAATATAATGATATATAAAACTCACATCCCATAAATAAAATCTGGGAAAATTATATAGAATATATATATATATATAATAGAAAAAAATAGGGGAGATTAGAATGAAACATTTTTTGGATTCATTTCATGAATCATTCCATGTGAAAAGATATTTTTAAATTGGGAAGTGTGTTTCAAATCATGTGTAGTTGGGATGATGTGAGGGATTATTCTACAATTGACATGAAAAATCATGAACATTATTTAATGAGAAAATAATACCTATTTCTTATAAAACATTTTTGAACACATTCCAACAAACTTTAAATCCACTAAAGAACCCTTTTCAATGAAACCGTGATTAAATATATTTTTCCATGATTCAGAGTGTGGAGAGAGGATAGTTTTTCCAATACTATGGTAAATACTAACTTCTCTAGTATAATAATAACTATATATATAAATATTTATTCATCAATGACATATGGAAATATATATCATGCGAGGTAGGTCGTGAAATGTTTTTTGAATGGATATTAAAATTTGGATTTTATATAAATTGGAAAATTTCATTCCATTGAAATTAAAAACATGTAGGAAGCATGCAGTATTATTTTTGAATTAATAGAAAATTATTCAATCACATTCTTCTTGATATTTTATAATTTACTATGAGAATGTTTATTAATTTCATAAATTTCACCTTCTTTGAATTGATCATTTATTTAAAATATGTTTTGAATTTAAAAATTTTGTTAATATTTTAATAAATTTGAGTCATATATATAATTGACTCAGATTGAAATAGGTCATATGTGTGGGAGTTAATGGAGCATAAAAATTTGAATTTTTTGCTTATTATTCTGTGAAATTACTCACATTAATTAAATAAATATCAAGTAAATTTGTCATATTTACAAATTTTTTAGTTATGTAATTTATTTTTATATTTCATGAAATGAGGATTTTTATTGATATATTCCACATTGGAATTAAATTGAGAATCCAAAGAAATCATGAATTTTTTTTTCACCATAAACAAAAAATTGATTTATTTATCGGAAAATTTTATTAATGATATTTAATTTCAACATTGTATTAATTGATTTCATTAATTTTTATTTATATTTATAAAATAAATTTGAAATTGTATTTGTAATTGAGTGATTTTGTTGAGAAATGAATAATAAGATTATATTGTGAACATTTAATGGTGAAAAACTTGTGTTTTAATTGATAGATAAAATGAATTTGAAATTACTTGTTAAATGGGTGAAATTTGGATTTTAATTTTTTTTTTCATTTTTAAATTTAATAATAAAATATCATGCAAATAAGAGTTTTTTTGTATATAACTCAAATGTAAGAAATGGTAGATAAATACACCTAAAAATTAAAAAATTAATGGATCTGACAGAATAAAAACCAATTGACTATAAGTGTACTAGTGTTTGAAACTGAAAATTTATGTAATGTGATGAAATGAGCAGGCTGGAAATGAATGGTTATGAATATGATTTTTGAAAAAAGAATGTGTAACACCAACACAAAAATTGATCAAAAATACTTGAAATTCCATATACCGCAATCAAATTTTGATAAATTGCTGGAGCTTCCAAAAAACAAGATATTGTGCATTGACTATGGAATCAACATTGAAAAAAATGACTAAAATTTGGAAAGAGAATTCAGTTTCCACACACACACAAAAACAATTGACACACAACATCTCATGATCGATCATCCTGTTCGACCAAGCCACCCACTTGTGCAAATGGAAATCTAAAACAAAATATCTCAGTGAGAATGAAACTAATCTTGATGATGACACTGATCATTTCTATGATGAATATGATTGAACTACCAATCCAACTTTTCAGAAGAAAAATATAATGAAACAAACATGAAAAAGCACCATGCTAAGACCTAGAAGTAAAATATGAATCCCATAGAACATGAAGATAAAATATTATGAGAAACACTCATTTATCAAAACCCATCAGTGCCAAAAATGTCTTCTGGTATAACGCCTATATAACGTTAGAAGATTAGAACCCCCAAACAAACAAAAATCCCTTGAATTGGGTTAGTAGAACACTGAAGATCCCCAAAATAAGATAAATATCTTTGTGATGATGATCCATGATTCCATTGAAATAAAAAGAGAGTAATCCACACTATAAATCATTATCTCCTTGATGAATAATTCATAAAATTGAATTCCATGAATGTGACTGATCGTAGATCTGATCTTCAGTTGTTGTAGATGTAATGTATATGACCATAAGAGAATCAGAGTGTTCCAACAGAAGAGATTACTAAAACCATATTTGTGAGAACCCTAGCCTAAAAAAGCCATACCAATGAAAAATAATATTCCACCCCACCACTCAACTAGGGATAATAAATCCTTAGCGCATTGAGAATGTGGCATTATACATAGGGAAAATTAAAATATCTATTATCTATGATATTAGATTTAGAAAAATAAAAAAGTAAATAAAATAATTATAAAAAAATTTCATTCCCCAAGGCACATTCAAAGAAAGAAAGACAATGGTTTCTACCCCAAACACAAGTTTCATTTTCAAAAATTCATCGAAAATTTTTTGAGTGATTTGAATGATTTGGATTTCTTATATGATAGTATGCAAAAAATTGAATGAAACTCATTGACAATAGATCTTGAAAAATAAAATTTTACTATCCAAATTTGGACTAATATAATGAAATGACGGAGGGATTGTTCTAATATTCCTAACTGTTAAACAAACATTAAAACACTATGTATATATAATTTCTATGTATCCAATTTCACATACTCGATTGGAGACGTAACCCATTATGAAGAATGGATGAAATCACCTCAACTGTCCAAATTCCCACATATGTGAATTCTCACCCTATTAGGAACCAATATTCAAGATGCTCATGGTTCTAAAAAAATTCAAAAAATAAGGAAATTCATTTCCCCATTAATAATCTCATTTTCAAATTCATCTTGACTCTCATTCTATTGGTTTATCCAAATTGAGGGAGATTAAGATACTATGTGATAACCATCAATGTTGAAACCATTTGCAGCCTAGATTTTTCTTGATTTACATTATAGAATCTTGAGGAGTTGTTTCATTTATTTTCAAGAGTTCAAATATTCTCAAAGGTACTTCAACCAGAGTAGGTGATGTGTTTCAAAAGGTAAAACAAAATGGAAGTCACATCCTATGAGTGTTTTTTGAGAAATTTTTATGTTTATATTTTCAGAATAAGAGGAGTTATTATTTACCTGTTTAGGGGACTTCCTAAATTCATGATATGCACTCTAATTCCAAGAGGTTATTTCAACACTATCATATGATTCTGTTTTATAAAATTTTAATTAATTTGTTTATGTAATTACTCCAATGATGTACGTTGTGTAGAAATATGTGAGATGATTGATATAATCTTATTTTTCATCAAATATGATTCACTATATAATTATATGGATTTTTTTTATGACAAAATTTTAAGAGAAGTGATGCAAAAGTGAAATTTTATAATGATTAATTGATATGTGATGAGGCTATTCCAAAATTAGATAAATATGATTGAAACATTAAATTTTAAAAAAATTAATTTCTTCCACTCTTTCCTATTTATACAACCATCAATAATATATTAACACATCCAAAACATTTTCATCTACAAAGAAAAAATGGGTCCCACTTTACAAAAAAAAATCTAGTTTAAAAATATTTTTTATCAGCACCATTTGAATGGTCTGCATAACTAAGGGATATATAATCACAACTCAGAGAGTAATGAATGGAACCTAAAAAAATATAGTCGATAATTTTACGGAAATTATTGTAGAAATAAAATATATCAGAGATTCGCAACTATATAACTAAATGTTTGGCCCCATATGTGACAAGAGAATGTAGGTTCTAAAAAATAACTCTAATAGAGTTAATGTCTATATAATTTTGATTTTTTGAATATTTGATATTTTTAATGTATAATATGATTTAGTTTTCAAATGGTGGAAAAAAACCAATAGAAAAGAAGGTAAATCTAGAGGAAACTGATTTTTCGGTGCCATGATTAGTACATTATGCTATATGGTCAAAATATTATGTGACATTTATTGGTGACTCAATGTGAAAGGTAAAATTTTACTTTCTAACAATAATATTTTGTGTTCTTAACATGTTTCATAAGTTAAAAAACACTATGTATAATGATTCATGATCAAATATGAAATGATTCAGTGATGAAAATCAGGGAGAGTATTGAAAGAATGAGTTCTTGAAAGTTTATTCTAATGATGATTTTCTATTATAGAATACACTTATGGGTAAAGATAAACATTATATTTTTGTTGAAATGATGAAAATGATGAAAAATGAAAATTTTAGGAGTATGAGGTTTCACTCATGGTTAAACAATAAATTCTTGGTAGAGGAAGTGAAGAAGGAATCATATGTCATCTATAAGAGTCCATTTATTACAATGTGAGAATTTTTACCATAACAACTCATTCATGGAATGGTTGTAAGAATCTCTCATTTCTAATTATTTCTTTGATTAATATATGTACATATGGACTAATATTAATGGTATAATCTTGATGATAATTACATATAACATTTCAATATTATCTACGCTTTTGAAGAGTTTTTTATCAATAATTTGATGACATGAATAAGATAATAATTAGAATATATATTTTTATATTTAGTGAAGTTTTATCATACAAGGAACATCTTGCTGGAGAAGTTGATAGTGGGAATATAGAATCAGAGTTACATGATAAAGTGAAACTTGAATTTGTACACGGGCATGTGAAAATATAACTAGTAGATCCTAAATATCACGTGGATTTGTGGAGATCAACAATCATGAGATTGACTATTCATGGGTATTCATCATCCCAAAAATTTTTTTTTGTTGATTTATGGTGGAGATATATAATGCTTTGAAGTGGAAATCTAGTTAAAGTAGTCAAGAAAGTGGGGGATGGCTATGAAGGATCATATTTCATCACTGAATTATAATAATAATGTTGCATTGAAAAGATTTCCAAAAGGCTGGAAAACATTGATGAATATATGGGTATATCAAATAAAAGATGAAAATGATCAAACGAGTATGTACAAGGAAAGGTTGGTGGTGATAGTTTTTCAACAGATGGAATGTGTGGACTTAACTAAAATTTTATTTACTGTAGTGATGCTCCGCAACATCCAGTTAGTTCATATTATTCCCTACTATATATCACATGATATTAAGTTGTTTCCATTATCAGTCGGAAAAAAGAAAAGCTAAATAGAGCTACATTTTCAGCAAAAGCTCAAAGTGATGATAAAATCACAAGTCTATAATTTTTTTTATTGATGATAAATGGAGATTATATTAGAACATTTTATAACACCGATAAATGGTGGCCTTATCTATTTTATTTTAGTAAGGATAAATGATTTATTTCATAAAATTTTAAATTTAATTATTTATATTTATTTTTGAATATATAAATATATTTATAATTATATTAATATTATATATTTTATTAGATACGATTTATATAATACTAAATATCAAATTACCATTAATATATAATATATTTATTGAAAATTGGATTATAAAATAATTAATAATTAATATTAATTAATAAATTTCTAATTATTATTGAGTATTAGTAATTTAGTAGAAATTGGATGACATGAAAATCAATAAATTAATCAATTATCCAATATAAGTAGAAAACATGTCTTGAAGATAAATAAACCATAACTTTTGATTCGGGAGTCCATTTTAGCTCTACCATCTGATGCACATATGTTATAATATAGAAACATGAAAATTTTACATGTCTCAAAAACCAATAATGTATCCAATGAAAGTTAATGTATGAGTGTAATTGGCATATGATATAATGACACACACACATGTGAAAAATTGATCTAGAAAAAAAATATTGGTTTCCAACATTAAAAGATGACGTAATTTTAAATAATACAAATTGAAACAATAATACTAGGAATACAATCACTATTTCTGTAGTTTGCATTTGAAAAATCATGTGAGAAATTAAGAGGATCTCACCTCTATTACAAACATATTATTATCTTGGATGTTCCATCCTAGATTTGGTAATGACCAATTGTATTGTACTAATGCATCTCCCATAGAGACGTATATAAAACATCGTCCACATCATTTCCTTGTTCATTATTTTGTTTCCTCTCTTTTTCACTATCGTCCATCAGTTTCTTTGGTATGGTCTCTCTCACTCTACTAGGCTACACTGCCTTTTCGGCCTGTTCTTGTCCACCAGCTACTACTCAAACATCATTTCAAGGAAAACCAACATGAAGCAGTACACATCATTCATCATTCTCATAATACCTTCATGATGAATAAAATGAGACAGTAGAAGATAAATTGAATTCCACTGATAACATAAATTATGATTTACTAGTGGATTTGATACTCTTTGAGACATTACTCTTTTCATTCTAGAAACTATCCATGGCCAACCCAAAATAAGAAAACATCGGGCTATGATTCTATAAACAAAGATAAATGGATATGGTTTTTTGATTGGATGAAAAAAATGAATAATCTTATATAGAATGTCAAATAATTTATCTAAAAAATCACCCATCACCACCCCCACGTGTCCCTGAACAATTTCCTAGATAATACTATTGAAGGTTTGGGTCACTCCCGTGTCCCTATTTGCAGTAGTGAGTGAGTTCTCATCAATCTATACCATTATTAAATAACTAATACTTCTCTTTACCATCATGTGGTTAGGGAATAATATCTTTGGGGACACCACATTGGGCATTCTTGTCCTCAAAATTATCATGTGACAAGTGTTGGGGGAGTCTTAATCATAGGATGAAAATTTATTTTGATTTTTTTTAGAGAAAACTAATGAAATATGAAAGTGATATAATGTTGAATAAATAAACTAGTACACATGATTTTTAATGTGTAAAACCCTCTATACGGAGGATAAAAAACCATGAAGCAATTCTGAAATATCAACTATGAATTAAGGAGTAAAATATCCATGTAATTACCAAACGTAAATTATAAATGAGACATCATAGAAAACCTGTGTGATTACTACACCCTGATACAACTCCGTCTTCTCTATGAAAATAATCCTGCCAACAGCATTCCAGAAATATCCTTCCATGACAAAACATCACACTTCAATCGGTAAAATTTCACTACCTTAGGGATCTTCATCGGAACATGCATCTACCTCACTCCTTCTAGAATAACCCATAGGATTTCTACATCTCTCTCTCTCTCTATATATATCTTCATGATCATTCCATCATGATGTACTACTAATCATCAATCAGGGGACATTGCTTGATCACTTTAATCGATAAGACTCTCGATACATTTCCTCAATCATTGATCGTATAAGATCTGCTCTGCAACTTCTCATTATTAATGCACTACACAAGATTTCATAAACTTGGTATCCCATTCCATCATAGATCCATAATTGATGCCTCATTCTACATTGATGATAACCAACATGGGTTATCAAGTATGTGGAGACCACTTTCCTCTTGATCTCAGTAGACTACATCTTAATCTTCTCTCTAACTCTATTTCGTAAAAGCATCGTCCCCTTTTAATTCCTTCATTTTTTAAATTTTCAAATATAGATATGATATAAAATATTATATCATAAAAAAAATCACCATGTATCTTCCTTGTAAAAAATTAAAAAAATATCTAATTCAAATTTATATAAACGATATATCTTTATATAACAAAACATATACAACCTTATTAATGTTATAGGCTAAATTATATGATACATTCAAAACCTATATTATCTCAAATTTAAGAACACCCACAAGCTAAATTCTATAAATCCATCCCTTAATATCATCATGAAATATACAGAAAAACATTATCAATTGGACTAATATTTTTTCAATTGTACAAAACATCAAAATCTAGAGAAAGAATTTTTGACACCCATTTGAAACTATGACAAAACCCAGCTGCTCCCCCTACAAAATAAATCCAACTGATGAGTTCATCATCATACCTGAGTCTACACTTCCAATACTAGAATCAAAAAATATTGTTCCCCCATAAATTTAATTTCCACAGAATCTGAGAAACTATCACACATTCTAAAATAAATAATAAGGTGTAAAATATAAAATACCTCCCTCAACCTTCTACATACAAACATCATCATTATTCTCTGAAATTTTCAAATTTCTAACATAAAATTTCTATCCAAAACATTCACCATTGATACTACTTGATGAGGGAAAATATCAATATTAGGATAAAAATATCTAAATTTTTTTTAGAAACAACAAGAAATATTGAAGGGATTAAAATATAATAAATAAACCACCACCCATGATTTTTAATGTGGGAAAAATATTTTATTAGGAGGATTAATAAATCATACGATAATTCTGAAATATCCATTATATTTCAGAAAATAAAATATCCATGTAATGCCTAAATTTGAATTAAAAATGATAGATTTTAGAATACCTATTTGAAAATAAGACCCTATATGGCCTATATCTTGTCTTTGAAAATAATCTCACCAACACCATGCTCAAAAAATCTATCTGTGAAAAAATATTACCCATCTATCAATGAAACACCACTACGTGGGGGATTTTCATCCTAAAAGTCATTCTCCTAACACCGTTTTATGAAAACCAATGAATTTTACACTTTACCTAAAGATCTCCCCATAATGATGAACTACATATTACTATCCTTGAGATACTTCTTGATCACCACAATCAAGAAGACTCTCGATACATGGTCCTGATCACTGATCAAATTTTTGTTGAATCACACCTTCTTAATGTCGATGCACTTCTCATGCTACTAAAAAATTAATCTTATTCTATCGTAGATCCACTATTGATGCCTCATTCTCTAGTGATGATGACCCACATATGCTACAAAAATCACAGTGACCATTTTCCACTTGATCTTGATGGACTGTACCTTGAGGATATTTCTCTATTTTTTACAAAAGTTGTTTACCCTTTTATATCATTCAATGTTTCCCTTTTCAAATACATATAAGATATAAAATATCACTTCTTAAATATCCATATCGCCATATATCTTCAATGTTAAGAATCAAAAACATATCTCATCCAAATAGATTTAAAATATTTATCTCTTCATGTGCAACAATTGATGCCTTGTTTTTGTGATAGGATAAAAGATATCTCAAATAAAAAAATGACGTAATCTCTAATTGGAAGAAACACCAAGAAAATTCCAATCAAATAGGTATTGCATGGAAAGGTATTTCTGCTTTATTTTTAGCATATAAGAAATACCACAAGACAACACATGTTGTTTTGAGTGAACCTATGGATTTTTTGACCCATTATTAGAAGAATGTTACTTTGTTATTGATGAATTCAAAACCCACAATAACACATATTGAATTCATGATTGATATTTGGCATGTGTGGAAAGGTTGAATGGCCTTATATAAAATGAATAAAGTCAATTAAATAAATAAATAAATTTTTAATCTATTTATATAATTATTTGTATTAAAAAATAAATCTAAATAATTTAATAAATTCATATTATTTGAAAATATTCTAATTATTCTGAATTTATCAACATTTTAATGTAATATTTCTTCTCATTTTGTTTTAATTTTTCAAGAAAAATAAATTTAATTTATTAGTAAATTATTTAAATATTTTTTTAAATATGTGTAACATAAATTAAAATATTCCGGAAACAAAATATTTTCATTCATAATTATTCATTTAACAATATATTGGATAAAAAAGGTCAAATAATTAAATTTAACATTGAAAATAAATAATATATTAATTAAATTTAAATACATTGAATAATTAAAATAAATAATCTAATTAAATTTTTATAATGTTGTTATATTTTAAAATTACTTGATGATTTAATGTTAATACTTTGTTTAAATATAAAATAAAGAAGTAGAGTATATAAAATTTAAATGACTTGGATATTAATTTTTTTTGAAAAATATTTGTCGATGTTTATATAATTTTATTCATGTTTAATATATTTACTTATATTATTGATAATATTCACCAAGGTACTCGATTTTCTATAGTTCCCCATTCACATTTCGTTAATGTTTAATATATTTCATTCATTTTTTGAGAAAATTAATATATAAGAAAATTTATATTTTATTTTATCTTGTTTTAAATATTTGTTCCAAAATATTATATTTTGTTATGATTACCAATATTAAATTAAATTAAATTAAATTACTTATTATGAATTTATTCACACACCTAAAATATAAATACACATTAAATAAAAAAAAATATTCTCTCACATCATCAAAAGATATCTTGTCAAATCATTTCACGAATACTAATGATTCCATTCATTAGAGAATTTTATTTTTTTCAACAATAATTTTTCACATAAAATTGAAGGTAATATTATATAAATTAAAAAAATTATATAATTTTTTAAAATTATAATATTTTATAAATTCCTTTTTCATTTTTTTCTTCAATTTATTAACTCAATCTTATTATGTTTGAAATTATTTATTTAACTACTTTAAAAAACAATTTAAAATTTTATAATTTAAAATTAACTTGTAATTCTAAAATGATTGATTTTTATTTTTTATTAAAGGATTTAAAATGATTATTTAAATTTAATTTGAATTTATAATCCATTTAAAAAGTGGATTTGTTTGACCAAATGTAGTTTCATTGCAGGACCACAAAGAAAATGTGGTGCGCCTCAAAGATCTACAACAACCCAGTTGTATGGTCAAAGGAGGATTCATGCATGTTGTTCAATGAAATTCCAAGAAAATTTCAATCATTCCTAATGTGAAGTGGTTATCCAGTTTTTCCCCTAGTGTAATAACAATTTCTGTAATGACTTTATTGACCACTATGAATCCAATTATTCGTAATGCAATTGCACTTGATCAAAGATTTCAACATCACCAATATCCATGAAATCACTATGCCACCACTACGAAATCACCTCCTTGAACCCAACATGATTTTCATCATACAACCATTCTCCCAAATCCAAATCAAGACATAGTTCTGCCATGAAATTTTAGAATTAGAGGGAAAAAACAAAATTAGAGAAAATATTGAAGACCTGATGGACTAATCCTAGAACATGATTCTCTTAAAGTCAATACCACATAGGACAATAGATTTATGTCATTATGTAAAGGTGACACCATTATTTTTCCTTATACTTACGGGTAATATAATTGTGTAAGTAGAAATGTAAAGTTAGTTGTCCATCTCTTTCACGGTCAAATGAAAAACTATTTATTTGTATAAATGTAACATGTTTTTTAAATTAGATATGTCAATGTAATGTGGGAAGTACATTTCCAATGAAAATGATGATTTGATAATTCATCACCTATGTGAACTTAATATAGAATCTGGGTAGCTACTTAATGTCAATAGAGTATTTTTATAACTACTTAAATGTCATCTATTATTTACAAAAGTGGTGAAATGGTAATGGGATAGCTGTGAAGATAATGTATAGGTAACATGAATTGAGTTTCTCCATGTATGGAGTTGAGGTGATGGTAAAGGGTACATTAATATTGAAACTAATTTATATAATAAGTTCAATGCACTATGTTATGGTAATAATGAATTTTTTTGACCTGTATATAGATGAGTTAATTGATATGGTTGATTGGTTCAGAAAGTGCTATTGATTCATACTTGTTCATGAATTTGATCACACATAATAAATCATGATTTATTCATATAGAAGATCATTTATGTCATCATGTGGTAAATCCTTGTTAAAAAATTCAGTTGACCCATTACTATGGTTGATCTTATAGGGTATGAATAGTGTTCTAGAATTTTTATATTCACAAAAAATTAATTCTGATGATGCTAGGAATGATTTTATCAAATGAAAAATAAATATAAATTTTTTATCATGATGTTTCTTGGTTTTTTAAAAAAAGAGGAAATAAATAAAATTGTATAAGTTCATGATAAATTCATGTGACTATCATTGATATAGAAAATGAAGGACATCACCATGCTATATTGGTTTTTCTTTTGTAGGTTTGGTGAGAATTTTGGAAATCTGGGCCACTTGTGATAGGCAGTTATTTGAATAATGCCATAGGTTATGTCATTATATGTCATGGATTCATATTGAGGTGAAGAATATTTAAATATATTTCTATGATGATTATCTTTAGGGGAAAATGGATACGTAGTTATTCAAATTCGGTGTGAGAATATATTTTGGAGTATTTAGGGAATTCAATAATAGTTTCAATAGAAACAAATAGAAGATCAAAGTAAATATTTATTGAATCTAGAAGAAGTATATCCTACAAAGATTTATTTTAATATTAAATTTGAAAATATATTATTGAATATATAAGAATAATAATCATGATATTATTTTTAACACATATTTTTGTAGTCATCGATCAAGATGTTGAGAATACTGGGAACTAAAATAAATTATGTTTGATATTTTTAATATCATGAGACATGTATCAGGGGGTGAGAATGAGTTCAAAATAAGAACCAATTTTCTATTTTCCACACATATATTTTTGTGAACCTCATGAATTAACATTTGAGATGAAGATTGATAAATAAAATTTAATGTAGGGGTGATCCAGTCAACATAAACCCTTATAATCATTCTTATTTTATGAATAATGACAATTAAAAAAAGGTTTAAAATATTCTTCTATTTGATGGATGCTTAATTCATGTAATAAAATAGATTTTTGATGAGTTTCATATGAAAGAATACATCAGAATGATTGATTTTATATCTAGTTTCCAAAACATATGGATGAAAGAAGAAGATATTAAGGTGACTATGTTCAAAAACCATAATGTTAATAAAATTATGATTTTATTCTATCCTTATTTATTAATGCATAGATTACTTTCCAGACTACCATGAATATGGTATTTGAAAATTTTGAAAGGAATAATGTTTTGGTGTTATTTTATGATATACTAGTGTGTCGTAATTTATAAAATGAAAAAATATAGAGGCAAATAATGTTTTAATTATTATAATATAAAATGTCATATTTCTAAATACTAATAATTTTTATTTCATATGGATGATTTTGGAGTGTTTAGGGATTATAATTTAATTTGAAGTGGTTTTGATTGATCCCAAAAAACTAGAGGTACTAAAATTGTGGAAATGTATATATAATTTAAAGGGAGTTTGGGTTTATTGATAAATGGATACTATAAAAAATCAATGATTATGGAATTATTAAAATACCCCTCATGACCTTGTCTAAGAAGGATGAGTTTAATTAGTCACCTGGAAATGAATCATCCATTGACACACTTTAGAATATAATTACTTCTGCCCCAATTTTATGTAGGGAAAATTTATCCAATCGATATGAAATTGAGTTTGATGCCACTAGTTTGGGTGTTGGAACATTGCTGATATACTATGGGAGGCATATTTCATATTTTATTAAGTCATTATCAGAAACCTACATTGCAAAATAAAATTATGAAATTGAGCTTTATTCTTTAGTGCCAACAATCCATCACCGAAAAATATATTTTATGGGAAGGTGGTGTGAGGTATACATATATAATTGGATCAATAATATAATTTTATTAGTCAAAGAGTGGATTCTATTGATTATATGTTTTGGAAGGCTATATTACAAGAATATTATGTTAATGTGATTTAGAATATTGGTAATTTTTATAGTGTTGATGATGCTTTATATAGGGAGATCTTTGGAGAAAATTATTTGTACATGGAAATTTGTGAACTGTGTTAAGAGGATATTGGTGTTTCGAATGAATATTTAATGCATGATGATAGTCTGTAGGTAGTAATCGATACATTTTTTTGTAGTTCTGCCACAAAGATTGGATATTTTTCTGAATAATGATTGTTTTTCTATAAGAACTGATTATTCATTCAAAAAGGATAAAATAATATTCCAATGTAATTAATGTATTATAATTATTCTATAGGTTGATGGATCTTGGGGTCCTATATAACATATAAATTATTTATTGGATATCTTACTGGGGTAGTATTATTTTTTCAATTATTTATACTTATCACTAATTCAATAATCACCAAATATACAAACTACTTCCAGTGATGTTCATCCATATGAAGTATTACTTTCACTCCATTACATTTAGACATGATTTTGATACTATCATTTCAAGGGAATGAAATATTTGTGTGTGGAAAATAGTTGGGTTTATGGGGTTTCACAAAATATGATGCTCATATATTGAAAAAATATATATAAGATAGCGTATAAACCATTCATGGAATCAATATTTTCTAATTTAGATTAACCACATTCAAAATTATCTATAAATTATTATAAGGCACACATTTGTTGGATCATAGAAATAATTAAATTCCAAAAGGATTTAAAACCAATTATGTAGCCAATGGAAAAGAAAGGATGAGGGAAATTCAAAAATGTTATCATGACTGGAAAATTTGGACAAAAGATCCACTATCCCAATTGTATTCAAATAAGAAATATATAAGGAGCTTCATTAAAGTTGCAGTCTTTATGAAAATAACTAATATTCCACTTATATATGAACTAGGATCAGATATTTTTAAAGAAGCTTGATAATAATAAAATAGATAAGATGGATTCAAGATGAATATGAAGTAAGAAAAAATAAAGAACATAGAGATATAATGTATTTTATTCAAATGTGTTAATACATTTAAAACTAGAAAAACTCCATAATATAGTTATTATTTAAGGATGAATATAGTAAAATTATATGAATAAAATGTTTTAAATAACAAAGAAACATTCGAAGGATAAGATCGATATAGACTAGATGGAAGTGAATAAAAATGACATTTGTACTTGCAATATGACTTCTTGGATGGACTCATGATACACAAATAAATAAAAGGATAAAATATCAGACACATGGGAAGAAATTTAAATAGTCATGTTGAATGAACTTCTTACAACTCAATGTTCTCTTAAAAACCATGAATAATGTAAAATAGTGCTCGAGATGTTGATGTCTACTTTCACATGATGATGTACGATGATAATGGTAATTAATCTTCACCATATTAATCCCAAGAAAATATTGGTGATGATGAAGATATTCATATTCAATAGACTATGTTAACAATGGACAAAATCTTTTCAATGCAACTCTAATTTTGTCTAATATAGAGATTATAAATTTTCAATCTATTTACTCTCTCAGACCAATGAATAAACACACTAAATGATTGAGGAATAACATAAGACTAAATAAAGATGGTGGGAGAAGATATAGTGATCCACACAAATTTTTTTGGATACAATGATGTTGGATGTCTAATATAAAAGAGACATTCCAAAGATATGGCCACACTATAGTAGGAGATTCACCACTAAAATATAACACACATCAGTCTTCCATTACCTGTTCAAAGGTAACCATTTCATTATCCAAGTTACCATTTCGTGATCTAGATGATACCATTACATGGGTTAGGTAATCCTTAGGTTACCTAATGATGTTCCCTTACACGTGCTAGGTTACCATTACATAATCTACGGAAACACCCTTACACATGCTTAGGAGTTTCCTTATGATAGATATATTGTACACTTATGCGAGTTAGGAGTACCCTTATGAAATCCAATGAGTAACAATATGTGAGTAGTAATTACCCTTTTGTATCAATGTAATTTCCTCCCATAATAGTAGAGACAATGGTTTTCCCTCGTGAAATTGGAGAGTAAATATTATTCAAGTTACCTTAATGTGGTATCTATATATGAGGTAAAAAAACCCAAAAATTCATAATTGGAAAATAAGTGATGTAAAAGTATTTTTTGTATATGAATAAATACATTTAATAATGAATTTTTTTTAATGGGAAAAAACCCAATTAAATATTGGAATCCAAATAATAATTCATCAAAAGAATTTTAAAAATAATATTTGTTGAAAAAATGCATATAAATTTTAAAAATTCTACAACAATCTAAAAATAATAATTTTAAGAGTATAGACTTAACCCCTCCTTGTTAATTGAAATGGGATTACATTATTATGTTCAAAAAAATTAATATGATAGTAAAATATAATAGATTTAGTGAAATAATTGACCATATTATATAATATACACATCTTAGTTAATCCTAACATCATAGTTGCAATGAAACTGCTAAAACCTTAAATCAAATGATTATGTGATTTGATATTTCATGTAAAACATGTTTTTTTAGCAATCTGAAATACATACTGAAAATCACGAAAAAAATCTAATCATATAACTATATATGATAAAATCATTATAGTACATAAGGCCACATATTATGTTTACAAAAGTGATTTTACTCAAAATAATCATTATCAGAATAATTTATAGGGTATTGGGACAAGGAAAACGTAAAGAGTTGACCTACCGACACACTGAAAGATTCCAAATTGTCCAAAAAATATATTTTTAACTCCACATGATAATTATAATATTGATTGAGGTATAATACCCAAACTTTTATATACCATGTTATTTTCAAAACAAGGATTTTCTTTGCTTCCTCTAAATATTTCAATTCAAAATAATTATGAAATATGGTTTTCATATAATTTCGTAACCTAGTTTCTTTCAAATTTAAATTATATCATCAACATATAAGTGTAAATTAATATAAATAAAATTGAAAATTTTCATATTAATACAAAAATCATATTTTATAAAATAAAATTCATTTTTTGAAAAAAATAATCAAATTCTTTATACAATTATTTAGATGATTTCTTAAGGAGATACGTGGATTTTTCTAAAAAATTCAGTATATTTATTTTAAAATGTTTTGAATATAAATTATATGGTCTTATATAAAAATTTTCATCATATATAAAATGAAATAATGTATTTTTATCATTCAATTATTCCACATGAAAATCATTTTTTGAAAAATATTCTAGCTGAAATGTAATGGAAAAGTTCTTATAAATTGTTTAAAAATATCATTGTAATGAATTCAATCGTATTCTAGGAATCCACATAAAATAATGATTACATTATACTTAATTTTGTTTTAAATGATTTTTTCTAAATTATTATTAAATATCTAATTAGAACAAATAATTTTCCCATATTTCTATTTTTATCAATTATATACTTTTTATTTTTATGAACAGAATCCATTTAACCCCTAATAGAAGCATGCCACTACATTGATTCATCATTATTAAGAGAATTTCTGAAACTTTGTGATTTTCCACTGTCTAGTTGAAACCTATATAAGTGTAAAAGACAACAACATCATCATTAATAGACAACGATAGATTCCTAATGGTCAATCTAGTCCTTTCACGAGTCAGGTAGTAATATCTCTAGTAACCATCTCTCTTATCCGCAATCTCAAGTTCAAATTAAATAAAAGGATTATATTCAATTTGAGATAGAGGTAGTGGATTAGTAGAGGCAAAATTAAGTATATGTAACATTTTAGGTCTGAATATTCCCTTAACACAAGATGGTACAGATAGATCAGACAATAGGATCAGAATCCCTATATTTAAAATGAGAATCCACATAAAAAATAGAATTTCTGATTAAACATTGATGAGATCCAGGTTTATATACCAAAATCCACTACCATTTGATACAATGTGGGTATCCAAAAAACACACCCTTTATAGTCCTCAGTTTTACAATAAATATCCTTATATGAGATTATGTATTATAAATCATCTATGATATCCTAATCTTGGCGTGAACCAGTCCACCACAAATCATGTGATTTGAAACTGACGGGTCATGAGGGGAATATATGTATTAGATAGAAAATATAAGCAACATATTATCCGTAGAATGAATTACAAAGTCTATATTATGAGAAGAGTTATTTTCACTCTATATAATTTATTCTTATACATCATCCCTTACAAGACATTACATTGTTGGGTATCCAAAATAGTTTTGTGACTATGAATACCATTATAAATAAAATAGTCTATGTTTTCATTTAATAAATAATATAAACCATTTTCAATCCTAATTGTTTTTTTTGTTTCAAATGTCTATTTAACACTAGATATAGAAATTTATAATGTATTAGAGGTTTTATATTTTTCCTTGTGTATGTAAATCCACACTTTTTGTGAATATATCTCTATAAAGGGAGGAGATTAGATCCCCAAATGATTCGGAAATAATTATAATGGGGACAAAAAATTAGAATTCTTATATTGTAACAAGGAATTATATTTATACGTGGACCATGTAAAACTAACATGTTTGGATTTAACGAGAATACAGTCATCAGAAGAGGCATGACTCTATATGGTTAAATAAATTCAAATTCATTTATTTTTTAATACTTTAATCATTTATAAACTAATATGTCATAATATCTAATGGTGTAACATTGTGTTATCTATCATGGGGGAAAGAGTTTTGTCTAATTATTCCATATTATTCCTTCCAGCTGACACATATAAACCATTTGTGAGCGGTAGTTTCATAAATATTATTGACCCCTTATAGATATTATGAGTACCTAAATGACATTTAAAATAATACAAATGTCATACTATAAAACAATGTTATAACATATTCATCTTCAAATCAGGCACCCACCTAATCTCATTTTAGGATATGACTGAACTATTATCAACTTATAGAGAGATTATTATTCTAAACATGAATTAAAAGAACTTTTTTTCAAGACAAATTCACCACTAATAATCTTATCTCAAAATAGAAAATTAATCAAGATTGCGAAAAATTTGAAAATAAGTTCTTGAATCTAGGACCCCTTAAAAATTCATAGCATCAGAAAAACATTTAGAACATCATTAGTGTCAAAAATATTCTAAAATAAAAACCAATTTTCACGATTATTAGTCTTTTTATTATAATAATTCCTTTGGGGAAAATTAGTTTTAATTTGAAATAGTTTTTTCTATTGAAACATATTATTTATTTACTCTCAGAAAATGATCTACTCCTAGACATACTCTTACCAATTCTCTTCCATCTTTTATGATGCTTACCCCTTACATTAAAACCCTTAGATTTCTTTTAATATAATTAGGTTTATTTTCATGATCATTTTAGACAACAATGTATTTTTATCTTCTTATAGGTTTAAGGAAATCATACCATACATCATTTAATATTTAAATTAATTATAAGAATAATATAAATTGGTAAACAATATGATATTCAAATACCCATCATCCAACTTCACTTCTATATTATAAAAATAAGTATTGATTATTTTAAAATCATTGATATGAGTCCTAACTAAAGTTTATTGATGCATTCTAGTGTTTTAAAATTGCATATAGTTTTGTAGAAGTCCTAATATTTTTTTTCATATATAGAGTTTCATCCTTATAATATATTTGGTTGGTAGTGGGTCCATAAACTACAACAGGAAGTACATTATCATCTAAATAAAAGATAATTAATCTTTTGGCCTCCACAAGAAAATTTGTAGGGACATAAAAATTAGAAGTAGTAGGTTATTTACTATAATAAAAAGTTAAAATTTCGTATGAAGACCACATCAGGAATCAAGTAGCTCATTATGGTCATACAACACATTCAATGATTTCTTCCACATATTAAAATCATTATCAGCTACAAAATTTTAATTTAATATTTTATGAACATTTTTTTTCTATAGTAGGTGGCTCAAATACAATTTTTTAGGTAATATGTTGTTGTGTTAGTCACTTTATTAGAACCTATAATCCACTAATATAGTTATTGAGTTCTAATATTTTATATAAATATCGATAATAAAAAAAGGTGATTAGATGTATTCAGGAGTATTTTAGTGCACTAAAAATAATTAACACGGATATATATATACAATGTTCCAGTGTGGACCTACATGAATTAATATAAACCCACCAAAAGGTATTTATTACTAAATAATTTATAAAATAGAGATTAGATACACAAAACCATTAAAGGACCAGAGAAACTATTTAAGGATCAGATCTTTCTAGATCAGATAATAGTGATGAGATTTGACATAAATATCTAAAAATATTATTTCTAGAAGAAATAAAAATAATTCCATGAATAGAAGGATACAACATCATAATAGAAGAATGAACTACGAACAAGAATGTGGAATAAACATCTAATAGTTATAGGTTCTAATAATATATACTAGAAAATAAAAAATGGATTTCAATATGTTTATATATTCCTTCACGAGAGGATTTCACTAAATGAAGGTAAATAACCTAGTAAAAATTATATGTTAATGATAAAATTAAAATATTTTTTTTAGTTCATCAATAATATCCGATTTCATAATATCTCAGGCTTGTTTTAGTTTTATTTTAGTATATATTTGTTTCAACTCATCTAGATTATTTGTGTTTACACTAAAATAAGGTGGTTTTAAGATTACATGATTTTATTTTATCCTTACATGGAATTTATTTTATAGGGATAAACCTTCTGTATGTAGTTTTTACCCTTACAAAAGCTTTGAGTTACATTTTTTACCGTTATATAGTATTTGTTGTACCCTTATGTACCCTATGTACTATGCATGATTCTTTCACATGGGGGATGTGATGCTATTATGTAGACTTTGGATGACCCTTACATAATGTGGGTAGAGACCATTTTACCATTACAAATCTAGCGTAATGTAGCGCACTACCCTTACGCAAGAATTATTGTACCGTTACGTGAAGACCATGTGACCCTTTTGTAGCTTGTTCCAACCATTACATAACACTATAATAACTTTATGAATTGGTCTAGAAACCATTAAATAATGATCAATCAGACCTCAGTAATTTCTAGGTCCACATTTATATGGGTAAGATTTTGAAGGCATTTATGAAGAGTACGTTTTTATAAATTTATTTCGTAAATACTTCTTCCAGAATCTCCTCAACTAAACACATGTACAAATTATATTGAATGTTATTTGAGGTATTTTTTCATTTAGTTTTATATACGTGAGGTACCATCTTATTCTAATAGATATATAATCAAATTCTATAATTGGTGAATCCAATTGATAATAAGGATGGGGAAAGGTATGATCCAGAGTGAGGAGGGCTCTATTGTGGCCCAATTGGTGAAAAAAATTTCAAATTACTATAGATAAATTATTTTAGTTGATAGCTTAGGGTTTTCACGTTATGAAGAGAAGGAATGTAGTAGCGACATTTGGAGGAACATTGATTAGTGAGTTCAAACACTCGTAAGGTGATTCAGATGAATATTTTTCTTCTTATATACTTCTTTACCACGGTGTCTTGTTTGTTGTTATTCTATTCTCATATGCACGAGTATTATTTCATTGTTCCTTTGGTATTATTTTTATATAAATTGTGGTTTCCGTTTTTTTTGAAATTTTTATAATATATTATATATTTTTTGATCTATATGATTACATGTTGGGAGACTATGTTCTTAGTTTTTCCATGACATTTTTCTCTCCCATTTCCCCTTTCGTTACACCCTCTCCACCTCCCCTCTCACATTCCTGAATGAGCTTCCTCTTCACATTCCTATCATATCTACCTACCCATATCTAACATCTCCATTATATTCACTACTCATTACTTACCACTACCATCAACACCCCTACCTCAAACTCTACCCATGACACTCGCCCTACCTTTATTCTCTTTGCCTCATCATCATCCTCATTGCGTCCCTAGTTTCTTAGCTACTTACCTCCAATTCCTTCTCCCTACGATCTTCACTACCTAAACCATGATCCCCCCTACACTTCCCCTACAACTCCCTACCCCCTTTTTCATCCAACATCTACTTCATCCCATCCTCCTCTACCTTCCCTCCATCCTTATCCAAACCTCACACCTCCTCATATTTTTGATGTCTTTTTCTCCTTCTCTTTCTATTAAGATCCATGCTTTATTCCTATCCAAAATGATGTTCATTTATTGAATCTTTTTTTTGGGTTTTTTTGGGTTCTGTTGATTTTCCCATTCACTGTATTCCCCTCCATTAAAATCATCCAACAACAACCTTTATTTTTTATTTATCACTTCGCATGACATCATCATATAAATAATTTTTTTTGTTTTAGGTCTAAAAATATTTAGCCCAAAAAAACCACTATCACACACCACCTTCAAATTGTTTTGTTCCATGGACACCCTCAATTTCATAGATCCCCCAATATCCCCAAGTGTCATCTAGGACAACAACACCTTCTAGATAACCTTCCATAGATTGTATGATTTTGGTTCATTCACAATTATTTTATATTAATAGATATTCATTATGTTGTATATATATTCATTTTTTGAATTTTGGTCAATATTATTCTTATGAGTGTTTCATATATCAATTTTATTTTTATCTTTCTTGAAGATTTTGCAACAATCATGTCAGTAGATTACAAATCCATGAGTTTAATGATAGTTTAATAGAAAACCATGAGTACCCCAACATCATTATATATGTTTTAAGAAGATTCATATACATGTATAATGATATATTAATTGTTTGTATTATTTCATTATAGATAAAAAAATTTCATTGATTTGTTTTCCCCCATTGACTTGATACTCACCATTAAAGGAACATAGAAGAGGTCATATTCATATTCATTATTACCTTATATTTTATCCTTACCAAGTTTCTAATAATGTTTTCAAATCATAGCTAGCATCACCTTTTGAATCTATCTAAAAAAATTCACCCTATATATTTTTTTAATTTCATATATTGTTGCAACCAACTGCTTTGGAATTTTTTTTTCTTCCTCTAGAATTGTATTCATGGTAAAATTATTAATCATATTTATATATTTTTGTTTCAATATCCAATATTTTTACCTATTATTCACAATAAAACTATTACCATATAATTATTACCGAATTTCTATATTATATTAGTATTTTGATACTTATCTAAGGATAAAAATATTATATTTATATACTATATTTCTAATCATATATTGTGTATTAGTTTAACATACATCATTAAAATTTTATTTCAATATCCCTATTTTTCAATTATACATTTAAATGACATTATATTTAAAAAAATTATCTCTCTAGAAAATTTAATGTCATTCACAAAAATATATTGACATTTGAATATGATCGCTAATTATTTCTCTCCATTTTTTCCATTCATTGTATTCTTTTTATTGTTTCATGAATAATTTTTCATTATATTTTAAGATTCTATACATTTACTCCCCTATGCCTCTAATAATATGCCTTCATCATTCCTCAGAATCAGTGGTATATTTTTCCTAACATTTTCTTCATAAATTTACTATTTTTCATTCATATTTAAAATTGAAAATTTATTATTGTTACTGTTCAAATTTGGAATTGTCAATGGTATTGAAATAATTATTTTATTGGTATGATAAATTATATTAAAAAAATATTTTTTATTTCGTATTTTTATAAGATCATATTTAATATAAATTTTAATATTCATTTTTTAAAAATTTTAATAAACTCCATGGACCATCCATTCAAGTAAAGATTGAAATATACTATCCATGTTGTATGTCTAGGTGCCCCATGTACATGATGAGAGAGCCCTACATTATAATTTTTTTACTCTTGAGTAAAAATTTTACCGTTGTGGGTTTGGACAGTTTGATGATTTTATAGATTGATATATAATATTGATATATGGTTGTCTGATATAGATTGTATATTTTAGAAATTATAAATATATCATAAATGAAAATTGTTATGAAAATATGTTATAATTTTTCCTTTTTTATACAAGTTAACTATATATGAGAATTTTTTTACCAGAAATAATATATATATTAATTACATAAGTGTAGTAAATTTAAATAGTCCATCCAATAGAATGTGAATTTTTTTATAGGTGATAGAAAACACCCACAAATTATTAAACAGTTGTATACATACTTCCTCATAAATCGATTGTATTTTTTTAGTAAACTTCATAATAATTTTACTATAATTTTTTACTGGAAAATTTCATCCCATCAGATTTAATATGGACGAGAATCCCTTGTATAGGAATGGGTGATAATGGTATCACCTCCACCAATGAAACAACTATATTATTTGTGATGTCGTTATTAACTCTACCATCATTTGAAGATTCAATATCAAGATTATTGAATGTGAAATCATTATTGGTTATGGTGACACACATGATAGTATATTCCCATTATTTTTATCAGGGATTCCATGGAATGATTCACTATCCAAGTGTTGGAGTTGCACACCAGAAACTATTATAAGTGGTGTAAAATTATTAATATGCTTTGGAATACGTGATACAAATTTTCTTACAAGATTAAAATTATTAGGTTCTATAGTGACTGACATACCAATGAATGATTTGTAGTATTATGTCGTTCCAATGTGAAGACTCTACAAGAATTCTTAAGATGAAATATCAACACATTTTCTAATTAAAGATATTTTTAAAAATGATAATGATTCATGAAATATTTTATAGGTGGGTTTAGTGTTTTGTACTTTCTGTTTAGTTATTTTAGTAAATGGTTATACATTTTCATAATTCCCATGGTAGTAGTATATACTCTAACATTTCATTACAAACCATTTAATGATAATACAACCCACATTACAAAATTCTCATATTGTTATCATGAAAAATATTTTTATTTTTGTATCCAATAATCTCACATGATATAAATATATAAATAATTTGTGAAATGAAATATTATTTTCTCTATTAATAAAATTATTTAATTTTTTTATGTAGAGGAATTCTATGCATGAATTTTATGATAAATAGTCAAATAAAATAAGATGATTTTTTATTTATATTTTCCCACTTCAACAAGAATTATAAAATGAATAATTTATTCTCATATCAACATGTAAAAATCAAAATATACCCAAATGTAGTATCATTATGTTCTCATTATACCAAACGAGCACTTCCAAATCCTTGAATACCTCATTTCATTTCCCTTACACGTTCACCTATTCATCACCCATTGTTTCACACTCATTGATTGTATTATCCATTTTCATTATTAAATATCACCATGTAATATATAACACATCACACATAACCCTTAAATATTAATGAGTGACATTTCCATAATCATGTCCAGGTTACAAAAAAAACTATGCAGAGCCACTTCTCACCAGCTATCAAAATTCATCATAATATTAACTAACTGAATATTCATTTCCATAATCTCAATTAGATATATTCATTAATAATTCATAACCTTCTGATAATGAAATAAGAGGATAAAAATATCAATTAATTATAGTGGTTATCTTGATCTGGGGAATCATTATTCTCCAAGATGAATAAAGCAATATAATCCTTATAATGTTTTATCATAGTAAAGATTTCAAGATTCAGGAATATTTCAGGAATGATAAAAAAAACATCAGATATTGTGAGGATTTTAAAATTGCATGTTTTCAATAGTGTGATATAGTGGGTAATGATTTGTGGAAAATCCCAAAATTCATGTACATGTAATGTTGTAATACAACCACTAATGTCCTGTGTATTTTTTTTAATTGTTACTTTTAAAATATAATGTTAGAAGGGTTATGTAACTATTAATCATTTTTCCATGGTGTCATATAGCCTCTTATATGGAATTTAGTTCCTTCCTAAGATATAGGACCCAAGATCATTTTCATGTTTTCCACCACATCAAAATCCATTAATTCATTATAAATTTTTTCTAATGTTCTATTTCAGTATTTTCCCCCATAAAAACAATCTTTACTCTCATCCTTCTTCTATTAAAAACACATATATTATACATACTGTAAAAATAAAATACATTACAAAAATTAATTATTTTTCATTTATTCCATTTTGGGTAAATTTAATGTATATGACAAATGTTTTTTTATGATTTATCAATTTTATAATATTTTATTAAAAATGAATTTTGAATAATATTTTTCATTCTGTTAATAAATATACAAGGGTCATTGATAATATTGATTTTATATATCTTTCCTTAAACCAATATATATATTATATTCATCAGGTAATGAGTTTTTACTCAACCATATAGATTAATTTATTGGTTTTGTGTTTGGGTGTCATTTTCTCATAATTTTCTAATTACAATTCATTCAATTGATTATAATGGTGATCAAATTTTTATTTTTTATAGTTTTGTGAACTTATATGTACATTTTTAGCTCATTTCAATAAAATTATTTTATAGTGATTTTTAAAATCTTACAAATGTTAGATGTAGTTTGGTTCGTTATTATAAAGAACACATGTTTTATTTTTAAACTTCCCATTATAACATTTATATTGGTTCAAAAATATTTATATAATTTAATTAGATTTTTAATATATAATTATTTCATGATGTAATTTCTTTTTTATACCATTATAGATAGTGTATTATTTAGAATATGTTTAAATATTTTCTTATTTATATGGATCAAGGGAAAAACTGATTCATTCCCATGTATCATTATAAACATATCATTTGCAACATCCCAAATCGTTGATTAATATTTAATTTCCTTACTTAATTTTGTTCCATGATTTTATGTATATATGCATTCATGAACCCATATTAGAATCATTTTAATGAGTTATTGAATGTTTTTGAATTATTACATGATCATCCTATGTGAAGGCATCCATTATCTTCCCTCACTGACCTTATAAATATTAATCATGTTTCATAAACGAGGATACCTTAATTCATTATGTATTTTTATAATATCCCTTCATAATCTTCCCAATATTATTTAAAATCATAGAGAGTGTCTCTATTTTTTATGTCTCTTAAAATTTTCAACTTTTTTTTTCATAGGTACTTCCTCAAAGAATATAATTGGATTTTTTTCTTCTTGAAGCATTTTATTCATGGTAACATTTTTTCAAAATTTATATTTTTTTATATTCTTTTTTATAAATATTTTACATAGTCACACAACATAAAATTTTATTAATGTATAATTTCTATATTATTCTGTTATATTGATTCATTCTAATTGAAAAAAACGTTGTAAAAAACTACTAAATTTCATATATTAAAATTTTCTATTTTCTTAAATTATATTTTTAAATTTTATATTATTTTTCTATGTTTTTAAAATATGTAGTTTATGTTATTATAATTACAAAGTATTTTCCTCAAAAAAATATTTGATATCCCATCCAAGCATTATAAAAAATTTATTTTGTATGGTATTTTTCCTTTTGAATGAAACCCTAAATAATGAAAGGTGCCAATTGGTTGAGCTTGATGCAAACAAAATCCAATTCCAAAAATAGAATTAAAATAATTTATTAAAAAAAATCATAAATTATTTTCAAGGGATTTTTATTTTATTTTATTACATTCAAGAAAACAATTATTTTTGTTTGTTTATCATGGCATGATATTTATGTTTTTGGAAATTAATAATTTATTATATACATGTAATTCATGGATTTTGTTATTTAAATACAGGTTTAATGTTGAAAAAATATATAGATAATAAAAATAATTATTCATGAATCATTATCCTCAAGTAATTTATTTAATTTTTTTATTAATATCCATTATTTAAAAAAAAATATTGGGTAGTAGTTTCTAAAAAATATATTATTTTTTATAATAAATATTGAGAATTAAAATTTTAAATTATCAAGGAATTCATTGTATAATATTTATATAGAAATTAATTTAATATAAACATAAATGGTTTCCAATTATATAGATTTAGTGCGATTGATGAATTCATATGGAATCATATTTCTTCAGTATATTTAAAAACTTTCCCAATCATATCCTCTATATTGTGGGTTTATAATTGGAAAATTGATTTACATTTTCTAGAATTCATCATTATCAGTGTTCAATGAAAATTATTTTTCATTTTTTTGGCCTATAAATTTAATTAAGGAAATATATTAATCATAATTTGTATCATGCATCCCACCATTATTTTTAATTTTTATAAAAAAATTAATACTTTAATATTGAAAATAATATGCCAGAAATTTGATGTTGTTTTGAATTTTGATAATGCTATTAGATATTAGTTTCCATTCTATTCAATTATTTAAATAGATCCTTGATGCCACAAATTTATGTGATAAAACCATACTAATCATAATAAAACATGTTCTTGGTCATTGTGTAGATGAAATTCAGTTTACATTATTTCAAAATCATGTTATATTTATTAAAGTTGAAAAAACAAAAAATAAACACCACAAATTAATAAGTAATTTTACTTATTATAATATTATTTGAAATATTTTTTTATTATTTAAAGAATTCATTATTTTTTCATCTTTTTTTGGAAACCTTTTAGCACAAAGATATGTTTTTTCATTAAATATTTTCTTCATAGCATTGCGGGATTCATTTTTTTCAAAAGAAATAATATAATGTAGTCATTGAATTTTAGTGCATTATCATTGGAGTTATTATATTAATATTTTAAATTATATCCATATCTTTTACTGATCATATCATCGAAATATCTTCTGGCCTCAACTCTTATGCGTCAATCATATCTTCTATTACATCTCACTATATCATAAGCCTAATCATGTCAGCATTTTCATATATTGTTTTAATAAAAATTAAGGCTATATAGTTTTAAATTATGTTTTTAGTTCTATTAATATCTAGGAACTATCTCTAAACTTGGTTCATAGATGGTTGATAATGGTAATTCACCTCACATGGGTTTATCATAGATTTTTGTAGACATGTAATGATTCTTTTATTGAAATTCATCTATAAATATATTTATGCGCCTAAAACATTTATAATTATATGGATTGATCGAAATTGAGGTGTGTTTTTACTCATATAATAGAGGTAGGTTTTATAGAATATTTATTCTGTATTAGAAATCCTTTATTTTTTCTAAAAAAGATTTACTCTTTCTAACATGATTTATTTCAATTACACCTATATTTTTGCCTCAATTTAATTGCGGATTATTTTATATAAATTTTCTGTGAAATGAATGTTTTATTGAATAAGTGCATGCTTAACCAAATTATTATGATTATTTGGTTACTTTAAATGATTATTAATGTTATACTTCACATAAGATTAACTATTAATTTCTTTTCATATCCACTCAAATATTAGTTACTAAATGTTTTATTATCATAGAGATTTACTTCATGATTCTGATAAATAATTATTTCTTGAAAAATATTTAATCATAACACATTTAAATCAACGAAATTGATCCTCTAAAGAGATTAATAAAACATTATAAATATACATGACTAACGTTTTTTAAAAATAATGTATTTTTATTCTATATTAAATTGTTTTCGTACACTGTAAAATCCTATTTATTGTAAAAATATTTTACATATAACATAAAATTAATACTAATTGTTTAATTTTATTTGATTTATATTTTTATTTTATAATAATTATAGATTTTTTCCCTTCTTATATTATACATGGATATATATTTAATAAAATATGTTATATTAATTTGTTTCACATCAAATTTCTTTCGGTGTAAATTGACATGTAGTGAAACTATTAATTTTGAAGGTATTCAAAAAATATTATTAAATTATAGTAATTTTGAAATAATAAAAATTATATTTAATAATTATCAATAATGATATAAATATATTCGATTTAAACGATTGTATTCACTTAATTGTTATATTTTTATATAAAATTACGAACATTATATAATAAATACATTGTTATTCCATTTTTTACAATATTATCAACCCCATTCAATGGTTAAAAGTGTTTAATTAAAATTATTAACGATTGTAATGAATGACTAACACTTTTTAGAATGCCATAATTAGTGTTATTATGTAATTACCCTAATAATGATTTTAAAATGTTTTTTTAAAAGTGATACTTTTAAGGATATTTTATTTTTAACTATTCATATATTATTATTAATGGTATCAGTAAAAATTCATGACCAGGGAGAATATAATTGATATTTTGATGTTTTTTTCTCTAGAAAAAAGGTGAAATGATTATCAATATAATTGAAATTAGTAGCCAAGAATTTACTCATGTATCATAATTATTATGCATGAAAATATTTCTTATTTTTGTTTTTGGAAATCATCCCCCCGTATAGAAAATTATAGACATGTTTTATTAAAATATTATTATCATATTTTTATTAAAAATTTAAATATTTCAAATTAAACTATATTTTAAATAAAATAGATAAACCAATCTATGCATGTCAATATTTCTTGATGATGTGGAATTAGTCGAGTGATAATATTTTACATTCATAATATAGGTATTTTAGAACAAAATCATATCTGAGTGAGCAAAAACACATGGTCACAGGCCATCTAGCTGGACTATAGAAATAAATTTTTTAATTTTTTTGGGTGACTCCTTATTATTTTTATTTTATCACTTCAATATGTATCACATTAATTCATAAATAATTATTAACAATTCAATTTTTTCTTATAGATATTTTCTATTTAAATTAAATCAATATCTCAAAAAATAGGTGGGTAAAAGATAAAAAATATCATAGGTTTTATTACTCTAACATAAGTCATATATGAAATTATAATATATATTTTTTTGATTATCAATGGCTTTAAATTAATATATCTAAGATCAATATTTAAAATATAATTCATTGAAAAAAGAAAATATTCTTACAAAATATGTGACACTGCAAGTGAAACCCCACATTTCCAAAAATTAGCATCCACATTCTCGTATCTTTTGATGAAAGAGATTGTGAAAGAATAAATGAGGTGGAAGAGTAGTATATCATCAAAACCAACATGCCAAAAATATTTCATACCAGTTTCTTATGCATGGATTATGTTGATAATTGTATGAAAATATAATTCAAAAATAATATGATTCGTTTCTATCATGATGGAATTAAATATTCCCAATGATATTTCCATTTGTTTTTGGTGTCATTGGTTCCAAATGGGTGTGTATAGAATTATGTCTAGCATCAAAAATGAATCCATGGATGTCATGAAGTAGAACACCAATACCAAAAAAACCTCCTCCAGTGAACATTGTGTGTATATTAATCATCAAAATATTCATTGGGGGAGGATTCCCTGAGAAAATCTTATATTTATCATTTTTTTCTCAAGCTAAATCTCATTAAAAATTCATATCTCCAACCATGTTCCCACTCACTCAATCTAGAATAATATTCGTATCAATTGCTATTGGAATTTAAAGTCATTTCTTCTCAACCAAATAATCATGGCCATTGTTCAATGAAAATACATCATCTTCATGTTTAGATGATAACCACATTATCATATGTGATGGGAAAAAAAGAACCATGCCCACTCGGTGATTTTAATTAGAATACAAGACATTTTTTACTGATTTGGCCAGAGAGTAGGTGATAATTAAATCCAATAGGGACTCTTGTGCTTTCATGGAATTTGGTCAAATAGAATAATTGTATTCATTATGGTAAAAGTGGTATTCATCAAAAGGAAGTATTCCAACACTTATTTTAAAACATATATATCATACCGTCGGTGGAACATGTAGATTTCATTGAATCTTCAAAATAACCTCATCCCATGGGATTCACGGCCCATGTTCCATATAATACCATGATTTAATAGTGTAAATTCTCCATTATTATTAGATCTATAAAATACTATCTTTACCCATATCATTAATCCATGAGATGATCAGAATAATTTTTTAATCTCTTAAATTGAACCAGTACTATAGTTGTTTTGATAAACTAGACGTTTCGATAATTATTAAATAGATTTTGAATCTAGTCATCTTCCTAACTATGAATTACTGGTTTTTTTTCTTTACTATACTTCTATAAACTAACTATGGTTCACTTCATATTTTAACTATGGATCCATTTCTAATTACAGAGTGAAGGCAACCATAAGGAATCTCATGAGGGTCTCGTAGTCTTATAATGAAATATATATGGTGGGGGCTTAAATCTGATCCATAAAAATTTAGTGTGATGAAAATATTAACCCTAAAAGATACGAGAACATATTGAATTAATGTGTTATAATAATTTCCACCCTTTATTCTCTAGAAGTGTATTGTTTAAACATCATTAATTCATAAACCCCATTCCACCATAATATATTTGGAGTCAATTTTTTTCCGAGAAAAACAAATGAATTTTATTTCTCATGTTATTAAGGACCCACCAGAAGTTAGTGATGAGGGAATCAATTTGATCAAAAAAATCAATGGAGATTAAGTAAGGGCATAAAATATGTTTTGAATTCATGTGGTAATGACATTATATTAATTTCCTTCCCTTATTTATAGATACTCTTAAAATTATATCCCTCTATTTCATCCATTCTATAAAGAGTTCAGGAAAAATCTATTACATAAGAGCACTTAAATATTTTGTGGATCCCAATGTAATTATTATATTTTAAGGGCACTATAATGATAGAAGTTATATAGAGTTATACACACATGATATTTAGGAATAATAAGATTAAAGACACTTCTATTTATTTATGGTTGATAGACTTAATGGATTAACTACCATATATATAAATCAAGTGAATAATGGGTTTTATTTACTCTTGAATAGAACATGAATAATGTATGATATCATATGAAAATAGTTCTGGTAAATAATTGTACTTCATCAGCATACTTTCTCCCCAGAGATAATATTTTACTATTCTACCACTGATATAATATTATAAAATAAATCTTCTGTAAAAATAAAATAAAAATAGTAAACCAAGTCCCTGTGAAGAAGACCCCATGTAGGGTAAATCATGTAAGAGATGCATCAATTTATTCTAATATATGAATATATGAAGGAGAATAATTTCATGATGAGATCCATCCATTATGCAATAATCCCTTTAAAATCATAATAAATTGATTAATGGTCCACTTAACTATCTCATAGACCTTTTTCAAATAATGATTCCAATACATAATACCACTTTCTAGAATAGTGTATGTTCTTATATTGATGATAACACCATGGATTATAATTTAATGAATAGAGATAATTGTTTTAGGGATAAACAACTATAATTTATAGATATAATTATTGAAAAAAGGGCAGATGTAGTTATCTATAATCACTGAGAAAAAATTGTAAATAACATTTCAAATACTGATAGAAATAAAATATGAGATCAGAGAGTGGTGTTTGACATAGAGATTAGGTTAGAAAATAATTCATAATACAGAATATGGGAAAACCAATCCAAAAAAATTTGAAGTCATGTGATATCACACCCAATAATGATCCAAATTTTTTTATACAAGTAAATCATGGAACCCATATTGCCCTAGAACATTGGTGGAGTGAATGTTTTTGAGAACCAAAAGGATTTATTACTATGAAAGTTCATGTTTAAGGTAATGGATCATCATATCTTTATCCTATATTTTAATACAAGATACAATGACATAAAAAATAATAGATTCCACATCCTTAAAAAATCATTAAAAAATCCATGATAAGATCATGGATCCCCCTATCACTATAAAATGTTCTACCATCATCATTTTTAATACAGGATATTTATTTTCTACACTCCCTAACAGAGGGCTCATATTAAAAGTAGAATGAATTGGAATCATCATTATCAATATGGGTTTCACATGCATCTAAGGACCAAAATAATAAAATAATTGTATGTGTCACATACAGTTCATCTTCCAGGGATAAAACAAAATAATTTAACATATTAGAGTCGAATGATAATAAAGCTCTCTATGCTTCCTTTTTGTAGTTTCACTATCAGATTTTTTTTCATGAAACATGGTGTTTCTCTAATAATTCAAATTTTTTATCACGTTATTGATATTAATTCCCATATCAGGATCCCCAAAATTTTATCACGAAAGGATCATGTAATCATATTTCTTATTATTTTCATAGAATCATTGAAAATTTAAAATTATTTATTTTTTCAGCATTTATATTCCATGAGAAATTTTTGCGAGGATAGGAAAGTGGTCTGAAGTGGCGAGATAATGGTAAGAATCCTGTAAAAAGTTGAAAATTTAATTCTATTCAATTGTTCCATAGAATCTATAAATATACTTTGAAAGACATGAATTTTTAGAGTTCCCATGAAATAATTTGTGAATGCTTCATTTGAACACTGCATCCAAATGATTTTTCTATTGGAGTAGCCCATTAATGTTATAACAATGATGTGAAAGGCCAATTATCCCCCCTTTATATTCATGTAGGATCAATTTTTTGTGGAATACCATGCCAAAAAATAGTTTTCTAAGAATTATATCATGTTGGTTATCGATCTTCTTCTAATAAATCCATTTATCTATGTGATAGGTACATCAATTAAATCCAATGTAAACATAGACTTCGCTTCACGGTCGGTGAATGGAGATAGCAATTGGCTATGAGAGAATGTTTTGACCATTATATCTACATATTCCATAAACATTGATTGAATCCCACCAAATGGCTTCATCAAGATATGGTAAAATACATATAGAAACATTGTTTTCTAAAATACCATCTATTTCATTACATTCTAATAGGAATTCAAATAGGAAAAACATATTGGTCAATATTTCATCCATCGATGCTAGAGAATTAAAACTGATCATGGGTTTTGAAGCCCATGTCAAAATTAGTATAATTTTTTCATTGAGATAGGTGGTGATAGATAAAAAAGTCCTCTAACACTAAGTATTAAATATAGGCTTAATCTCCCATGACATTCCATCTATCTTAGTATCTCTCATTAACCAGCTGACCCTCCATGAATCTTTTGGAACAATAGTTTTACATTGTACTAGGATATATATTGTTCTCATATCTAAAATCACTTCTCCATAACTATTATTTTTTAGGCCCAAATAATGGAGGGTTGTTAGGACTATCCACAAGAAAATAGGAAATAATGGGATCCTTAAGGGTTTGGGGAAAAATTGATCTGCTGGAACCTCGAAAATATTTTTTTGGGAAATTGGATGATTTATTTTTTTCATCCAATATAGTTGGGTAATTATATGAGGATGTTTCCTTTGACATTTGAACCTTAAATAGGGTTTCAATGGTATATATAAACTCATGTGATACAGTTCATGTGGATTGATTCACTCTTCCGTCTTCCCATGTAAAAACATATTGATCTACAGCAATAACTGGTGGACCTATAATTATAATTTTATTCTTATTTGTATATTATGTTTCACATAGAGCCTTGGAAATATTTTTATTTTCCATTTGTTTCTAAAATTCCAAAATAAAAGAATTAATATTAATATTTTCTTTTAGACAATATCCATGCTAAAATAATGTTTTATTCCCCATCCATTTACAATGAATATCATTCTTTATTAGTCTTCCCAATGTACACAATGAGGAAGTAAATGATTTTTAGTTTATAATAATTAATGTAGATCAAGAAGTTTTTTCCCTCTAAATAAAGGTTTAAAACTATGATAAATTCCTTCACAACATTTATCAGAACCCTAATACAGGAATCCAACCACCAATGAATATTTTTTGAATGATATCATTCCAAAAATTCTTCAATTTGGCCAATGATTTCATGCATAATTTGTTCTATTCTTCCAAAAAACAGGATTCCATTATGTCAAATCCAATACGGGTTTCTTATAATGATAGGTATACTAAATATACCCAACATTTTCAAAATCCTCCATTAAAATAATGTTGTTATCAAAGGACAAAAATCTAATTTTAACCACCTTCTTCTTATCCTTCCCAAAAAAATTCAAAACTGATGAGGCCTGCTCTTATATATCTTATGGAAACTCCATAATATAAATCCCATACATATTGAATTATGTTTTTAGGTCATTTATATTTAATGATAAATTTATTATAAATTTTATGTTGTTGTGGAGATACCAACAAGTATTTTGATAAGCATCATCATCCTTTATTTCATAAATAGATGATTTTTCCTTCCCTCTATATACTAAATTATATCAACATTTTATATGGTAAGTCTCCATTTCTACAAGCCTCCAACCGAAATACAAATGGGTGTCATCAGATGAGGGTTTGTAATCGGCCACTATATCATCTCCATGTGGACATATAACTATTTTCCCGATGAAACCCTAGGACTCACCCAACTCATGGAATCCCTAGGGGAAACTGTCAACATGTGGAGACACATTTTTTCTTCTTATGAAATTTTAATTATCATTAACCACATAATCAAAAAATAAAATTTTGTTTATTTTCATTTAATTATTTATTATAAATTAATTTCCCCACTATAGATTCATATTTTCTCTCCTCCAGTTAAAATATAAAAAAAAATCTCATACATATATCAAAACTAATTGGAAGTGCTAATAATGGTTGTATAATATTAGCACTTCAAAAATTCAATGATTAAATGTTATCATTATCAGTTCATTTTTTAAAAATTGATTAAAGTAAGATCTTTATAATCTCATTTTGAGTGCTAATAAATGATAGATTTTATTATTTTTTTAATAGGAATTTAAAATAATTTAATTAATTTAGTCAAATCTGTATATTTTTATATTTTTATATATATTAATATTTATTTATATATATAATATTAATTTATATTAATTTATAATCATTGTTAAATATATATATTAATCAGATAAATATGATAATTAACTATATAGTACATGGTATTCAGTAAATTAGATGAAGAGAATGGTCCCATTACTCATATCATAAACTGGTTGGGGTAGGTCAGTAAATAACGACCCATCCCATTACGAATGGGGGTTATACACACAAAATATATCCTTCATGAATCTATTCATTTATACACTAATATATATATATATATGTGTGTTTGTGTGTGTGTAATTGAAAATATTTTACATCAAATAATTTAATGAATTTAAATTATAAAATTAATTTATTATAATTTGAGAAATCAAAAAAATTAATTTATATTTTAAATAATTTTTCGTGATGTTTATAAATTTAATTTAATTTTTAAATTATACATAATAATTAAAAGAGTTAGTAATCAATTATATTTTTAAATACATTTAATAAAATATAAACCTCTATAATTTCCAATAATATATCAAATTTTTTTTATATATTTAAATATTATTATTAAAATTATTATATTATGTTGTATACATTTATAATTTTTGATAAATCATGAAAAAAATTATACATAATAATATTATTTATACATTTATATTGAAGATTAGTTTTAAAACATTTATTTATTATTATAAACAATAATGTTTTTACTTATAATTAATACATTCAATGATACATTTTTTAATCATTTTTAAATATTAATGCATTTATCATAATACTAGTACATTTTGTAATACATTGAATATAGAGATTTTCTACTCATTTAAAATATACTCATAATTTATTCACTTTATTTTTTAATTTTCACTACTTCAATTATTAATTAATTTTAAATATATATATATAATGATTTATTTTTAAAATTTATTAATTTTATAATATATTCAAATATATATATACTAATTAGTGATAAATTTTTCTAATATATTTGTAATTTAAATTATGAATATTAATTCTAATTTATTTATTATGCTTCCATTTATTTAATATATTTGAAACATGGGTAATATATTTATTTATATGAATTTTAATATTTTTATTGTTTAATCATTTATTATAAATCATTTTTAATTAATTTTTTTATTTATATAATTAATATTATTCTTAAGCCTCACTCAGATCCACATGACAATGCCATGATCGAGGTCACCACATAACCACAGGCGAACCACTCTATACACCAAAGGCTACTGACTAGTGGTAGAAGCCGAGTCAATGAAATAAGGATACAATAATCATGAATCAGATTCATAAAAAAATAAAAAAAAATTCTAACATATTACGGAACACAATCCTTATAGTACACAGATATTGATAAACATAATGTTGTAATTAATTCCATATCGAAGTCCTATAACCCTACATTCACTGACCATCCATTGGGTTGATCCCAAATACGACACATAGACACTAAACATACTTCTATCCCCATTACTCACTCACCCTATCTCTCAATATCCTTGAGCTACACTACCATGATCTAGTGAATTTCCAATTTGTAACCTAATAGTAGACATATGGTCTTCATTTTCATATAGATGTCCATGCAGGGTGTGAGAAATATGTCCCAGTAAAATCTCACCAATTTCTCATAATATACACCATCATAAACATGTATGTGTTGGGAAAATAGGTAATCATGTCAAATATTAATGTTGGAAATTTTGGGCTAGCCAAACCACCACGACTCCTTGAGGGGTATGCCAATGTATTCTAATCAGTCCACCATAACATCTGATCATACCTACTTTGGAACTATATTAGAATCCACCATGTAACATTATATAATATTATTATATTGATTCCCAACCCATACCTGAATAATCAAGGTTTTTTAGAATACAATCTCCACCTACTACCCATAGCTACTATGTGCAATCATACATCCAAATCATTAAACAATACTTTCTCACTCAAAGAATGGTACATTGGTCTAATATCACATTAACCCATGACCTATCCCCTAACGGGAGGTCAATACAATCTCCTAAGCCTCTAAATCAATGTCTATCATCCACACTAATAAATCCCAACATTCTCAAGGGAGGTAACAATAATAATGACTCATCCTTACAGACTTTATGGATGTTACCAGCACACAACCTCTCTCCAGAATTTTTGGGGAGGTTACAAGAACATCAACTCAACCCCAAAAACTCTAATGTGGAAATAGTCAAATAAAACTAACCATGTAGACTATAGGGAGGTTAAAAGAATGCTAAACCATCCCCATAGACTCTTAGGAGGTAACAAGAACAACAATCATTCCCCACAGACTCTATGGAGGTTAGAATAACAGCGACACATCCTCACAATCTTTGTGGATGTAACATGAACATCATTCCATAATTAGAGTCTCTGGGGAGGTCACCTCAAGAACACTATGACTCATCAGGTCACAAAACACTTCAGTTGATCATAGGTCAATAGTTTCTTATGAAATATACCATTTCAAAACACAACCCACCTCATTCGTTAGGGAATCTATTGGGTCCCATAGATCGGTCATCGTCTCATATTATCGATACAAGATCACTCTTCCCACCACTCAGTTTCACAACCACTTTTTTCATTAAAACCCAAACCTAAAGTTCTATTCCCTCCCATAATGTCTCTCATCACTCACAGTCCTTCTATCCTTGGACTATCCCGAACCATATGCTCTATGCCCCCTAGAATCCTAAATCCAACTCCTAAAAAACACATTCCTACCACATGGTTCTCATCTCATAAATTTTATGTGAGATATATCATCCCTTAACTCAGAGTATACCACTATATAACACTGTTTATAGTTTCTAAGGACAAATCCTACACACAATTATAGTGAATCCACTGACCACCCTCCAATTGTTGTCACTCAATGGGCAAGAGATGAATGGATCACTCACCAATCACCACGAGCTCGAAGCCTCTTTTATCCATACAAATACCTCTAATCAACTAATCCTTGGCTACCCATGTCTCATATCACACCCCCTTACCTACCAAAGTCCTCACGAGACCTAAAAAACCTACCCATCCATTGGTGACACAATCCCTATGTGATCATAACTCACTAAATAACTAAAGATAACTTATCTACAACATAGGATGATGAATGATGTTTTATATATTATTCAGATGGCATCCCAATCCCCTATCCTATTAAATAGTCCTATGAAACATTCATATTGGTGTACAATATTACACCAACACATAGATGGATTATTATTAATGAGACTTCATCATTCGCATTTCTATCAAGTTTATTATATTTTGTTAATTTATTTTGTGTAATTTAATACATAAGGAAATATATATTTTACAATATATAATTTTCCAAATATTATATTCAAATTATTTCATTATTTATGATCTTTTATATTATGTGAAATTAAATTATTTTTTAAGAATAGATTCATATATCGAAAATACATGTACACATTACATTAAAAAGATATTATCTCTAATCATTGGAACGAATCTAGTAAAATAATTTTTGAATTACTAAAAAGTCAATTCATTTAAGTATTTTTTATGTTAATAATAAATTATTACTCCAAAATTAAAAAAACTATAGTTTTATGATTTCAATTTATATTATTAATATTATAAACTTTTTGAAATACTTTTTTTAAAAAAAATCAGTTCTATTTATTAAGTCATTATTATTATATTTTGAAATACTTATATAAATTCCTTAAGAAATTATTTATAAATTAATTTTTTAAAAATTAAATAAATTTAAATTTTGTGAATTTTATTATTAATAATGGAATATTTATAAAAAATCATATTGGATTTAAATTTATAATTCACTTATAAATCCAATATATATTTTTATTAAAAGATGGTGTTGATGCCTAGTTTTTTATATTATAGAAGAAAAGACCAATTTATATCTCGGAAGAGGGAGACCCATTACATTGACCATAGTCCAAAGTCCATGTATCCCATTACGTGGACTAATAGACCAATGAATCATTATGTGATATTTAAGTAATCGAAACATTGTTCTTCAAATGATACAATTTTATTATTAAAATTATATTACTCCCATTTTAAATAATCATAATATATGATCAATTTTTTAATCATATCATAACATAACGTAAAGAATTACCATAAACATTATCATATATAGTTTTATTAGTTGTTTTTTTATAAACACAAAATTTAAGGACATATAATTATGAACTATTTAGAGTGATATATTTAATGGTATCAATTTATGTTCTGACCAGAGAGCCTATAAAAAATATTTCAATTTCTTTTCCTCGATAAATAAATGATTTAATGTAGCACTATGGTGGAAATGATGATTTATTAACCGTTTTCCCTTCTCCTGGTTGGGTGATTCAAATCTATTTGACCGCATAATAAAAACACCTTGAAAAATACATTCAGTCGATTTGGATGTTTTAAGATGGTGTTTCTACTAGGGAAATAGAACAATGGATGATTTGTTTTTATTTCTTAATAAATATTATAAGATACAAGTTTTGAACGAAGTCCCTATTCTTTTTATTTTACTATTAATATGATGAAGGACATGGTTAATGGGTTTAACATCACCATGATTGAATTATCAAATTCTCATTTCATGATCCACGTTAATGGTATCCCATTTTTTGGGATGGAGATATCATGTTATGCAAGGGATTGGTAATACCATTGTGAAGATTATGGAATTTTGTTATCCAAATCCAATTAAGTGGGGTTATATGGTTTGAATGAGGGATACGTTGGCTATCACATAACCCTTTAAGCGACGTTCATTCTTGAATCTCATAGATTCAATGATACACATGTCTTATTAATTGCAATATCTCACCCCACTTTCCTTAATTTATGGCCTCATTGGTAATTTTGTAAAGGATTGTGGAATGAAAAGACATTCATTGTTGGGGAATGTTCTGGTTCAAAATAGACTTTTCCTCGATGAAAGATATTTGGGAGTTTTACCCACTTCATAGGAAAAAAATTTATATGGAAAACCTCATCAACTATACTGATCAATGAATTTTGGAATCCATGGTTGTGATAATATTGGTTTGTATTCCAACCTTCCCCAAGGAACCATCGAGTTTGTATTACCATTATTTGACAGACATAGGATAGTTAGTTCCCATGGTTAATAGCCATATCTTCCTAAGGATGGTGGACGAGGGATTACTGGATGATTATACACGTGATGTTAGAGATTGGATATAAAATTAAGTTGATAATTTATCCAACATAAAGAATGTGAATAATGATTTGGAACACTATAAAATAGGAAATTTCCCCAAAAAAAATTTGGTTTAATCATGCAATGGAATTACTAAAGGAAATTAAAATTTTCACACCCCAATGTATGGTGCTACGTCATGTGGGTGGTTTGAATTGCACTTTTCCAGGTGAGGAGGCACTGCTGAGATTTCCTAACATGAGGAGGGTTATTCCATTTCTAGAATAATTGAATCATAGCCTGATATAGGTTGAACATTGAAAAAATAGAAAATTAAAGTATGTGAATAATAATATAACTAATATGAAACCCATCAAAAATAAAATTTCATGAAATAAATGAATTCATGGTGCGTATGAAAAGGAATTTCCAACAGGTTATCAGAAACAGTCAAAGCCATCGAAGGGTAGTGTTCTGAATTACAGGACAGTGGAAGAGGCTAGTTTTGACTAGCCATTAACAGTGCATTCAAATGATTCTATAAGATCTATCATGAAATTGGAAACACATGATTAGTTTATATGTTCAATCAATGGGACTCTTGTATTTCCCGTATATGGTATTTATGTATGAAATTGTGTTCAAGATAATATACAAGAGAGCGATTTCTTTGAAATTTAGGTTTAAAACTGGATCTTGTTTGGATAGTCAGGTGATACATGTGTATATTTCATCATTTAGAGATAATAATTCAATGCTTCAATGATTAGATTATCTGAAAACAACACCATGTTTTCTATTTTCCAAAATTAGGAAACCGAATTGACCTTCATTGGGTTTTATATATTGTCATGTTCAAGTAAAAACTAGATATATTAATTGAGGATTTAAAATATTAGAAATATTCATCAATTTACCATTACAAATATTTGGGATTTTAATGAGATCCTTTACCACAATGGGAAGAAAAGAAAATTATAAGTTGAATTTTTTTACGTGGAATTTTTTTTGGATGGAGTACATCACTCTAGTCTCTCAAATTTTGGTCTCACATGTAGTCTATTTACATAGTTCCATGGATGTGACATTACTTATTGATTATTCGAAAGGTTAAAAGGTTAGTGTCATAAATAAAATTAGAATTGATGTTCAATAGGTATGGGGTCTCTATCTTCCAACTAATCTAATTTGATCATTTTCCAAATTTTCACCAGTCATAGGTGGTAGCCCAATGTGAAAGGCCTCTATATGGATTCCTATTTTAATGACTTTTGATTCATAATAGTAACTATATGGAAGTAGTTGAATGATATTTTTCTAATAATCAATACAATTTATAGGATAAAATTAAAATGGTGGATGCTAAGCTACAATGATAGATTCACCAATATTATAAGAACATTATTAAGTGTATTAATTGGATTGGGAAAGAACTAAAGATATGTTATGAGTAAAAAACGTCTAATATTTCCTCACAAGAGGCATTTACTCTAGAAAATATGGTTGAAAAAATCATTGAGATAAAAATAAAAACATTATTTTATCATATAAAGAGTGGATTTAAAAAAACCTGGTTACAATTATACTAATTAATTTCATAAAAATGAATCATTTTTGAGAAGAATCAAAATAACATTATATTTTAAATATGGAATTGAGGTTTCACTTATGATTGGGTTGATATATGGTAGTTGATTAAGACCATTTATAGATACCTCTTTTGTTCATAGAGTGTCACCCACAGGGTACCTCCATAGTTTTATTGAGAAAAATATATAATGTAAATGACGTTGGAACTTAATTAATAAATTTATAAGAAGTAAATTATCACTTACATTGGAATTATTCATTCAAAAATGGATCATGTTCTCGATGGATTTAATGGCTTATTATTTAATATGTTTTGGAATATCTATCACACTAATTCATATTTTATGAGTTGGTTCCACATGTATGGAAATTGAAATTTAATGTATCACTATTTTGATCTCAAAATTAACTAGCTTAGTGAAAATCTTACGTTTTAGTACTATTAAGTTATGCAATGTGGGTTACTAGATTTTATAGACAACATCATTATTTCTCTAAGAATGAGATAAATTTTGTTCCAATGAGACATATTATAGAAAACAGCACTATTTCTTATAAAATATTACGTTATAGAAAAACGCATTCCATTTTTAAAAGGATGAGTTGGAAATGATATTTGATGTGAAAAAATCATATGATATGGTGGAATGTGATTTCATGGGAGGGGTCATATGGAATCATAGTTGTGACCCAAAATGGTTGAAAGAGATCATGATATATGTCACCATTGTTTCTTTCAGCATCATGGTCACATTTATATATATATATATATATATATAATCAGTCCAGAACTCATATATAACAACTTAAAAATTACAAATTATACACTTCCTCTTAGTATCCATTTTGTTTTTAAAATAAGAACATTTAAAATGTAAAATGTTTCATTTCATTTTTAAACATCATAAAATTTATTTGATCTCATCTTGGTATCTTTTAATTTTTAGATTCTATGAATGAAATTTGAAATATGGTAATAACATAAAAAGACTTTTATGGGCTACACAATAAGAAAAAAATCATGCAAAAATAAGTAAACCATGACCACATTATCATAAAGTAATAATTTTCACCTTTATGAAGTAGTAAATAATCCTTTAAAATATAAGCTAATATCATACACATACTGGTAATTAGATGATTAGAATAAACCCATTTAATGAAATATATAGCATTAAAGGTTACATGGGACATAAAAATAATAAAATGGAATAACCATACAGTCGACTTCCACACATATCACTAAATGGAATAGCTATACACCTGACTTCTGAAGGAAATGCATTAGAGGTTATAACATAACCAACCATCTTTCTATTATACAGAAACAAAGCCGTATTTTGATTATCTCACACACATCTGTGTTATTATTATCACGTAACAACCCATAAATGTACAAAGTACCATTATATAATTATAACACAAAATATATTTTAATTATCACCATTTCACTCATAAAATTTCATTTTCAATCACAAGAAATAATATCAAGATATTGAAATAGTAAACCCCCTTTGAAAACCAATTCAATACCAAAAACACTAAATAAGTATAAGCTATTTATTTCAATTTAAAACATCAAGCCTTATAGAGGGAGCCAAATATAAAATTACAGTTACTGCAGAAGATAAGTCATTGTTGTCGTATATGTAAAAAGTTATTCATTTTTTGTTTTTCCAAGAAGGTATATTGCATTGAAAAAAATATTATTTTTGAAAACATTTTAATTAATTAATATCCAATGGGTTTTATTACACACCATACAAAAGAATGAGTTTTATAACATCAAAATAAGCCTTAATGAATGAAGATTGAGACGAAGTCCCCTACAATGAGTTCGATTTATCTCACAAGTTCCTTTTTATTCCTGAATAATAAACATAGGATAATTAATATATTATTCAGAAAATATTTCAATTTTAGAAATCATTTTATATAACTTATTACCATTTTATAAAAATTACACAACTATTAATGTTCAAATTTGATATTTTGTTGACATTTAGTACTCTAGTGGAAAATGAACATTGTTTAAGGTCACTTTTGCATGTGATCAGATGTCCATCATCTGTAGAATAATATTCATGATATTATTATCAATAATATACATAAATAATACTTTTAATTCAAACCATCAAGTTTGGTAGTAATAATTAATAACGTTGTATTCATGGAGATGGTAAGTCATATGTACGCATGTGTAACATCTTTTTGTGCCATTGATCATCATCGAATTAAGCAAGTGATTATTTAACCTTTAATTATGAAAATATCCTTATCAATATCACATTAAGAATTTATATATACTTATTTATATCATATAAGTGATATAATGAAAAATAGTGAGGAACATCACTTCGTGGAGGTGAGAGTTCATACGTACGCATGAACGACATTATCAATTTTATGCGCATGAAAGTAAGAATGTATTTGATATATTATTATGTTATAATTATAAATATTTCATTAATAAAAAATATTATCATTTATTTAATTATTATAAACACTAATGGGAGACATTTATGGAAATAAATTAGATTGGTTTGTGGTGGTGATTATCTACACATTCACACACATGATTAATTACCTTCCCATTTAGTAGAAGTGGAGATGTATCAAGGTTATTACCATAACATGATAACATATCAACATATTTAGGATATTTAAGATATTATCTCATTGTGGATGGAGGATATTTTCTTGAAGTGGAAGGATAACTAAAATATAAATACTTAAATAAAGTTATACAACTTCTTCGGTTGATCTAAATTAAAGAACACCTAGACAACTCTAAAGAGATTGTTTTGCCTAAAATAATTATTTAATGATATTTATAGGTATTCTAGGATGGGTTTTGGGATGATTTTTTATGAACTAAAATTCATTGTAAGCGTGGTTATTTGATAATAGTGGGTAACATGATATAATAGAGGGGTGGAGCGCCCTTAGAAACACTTAAAATATTAAATTAATATCAATTCAATTTTGATTAAAAATGTTGCCAAACCCATTTTTGTAGACTAGATAATGACTTTGTTTTGAATCCATGAAATCCATCAAAAATCAGACAAGTTTTAATATTTTTTAATTTTTATATTTTTTAACCCCGTTTTACTCTTTCCATCTTATCAAATAATTTACAATTAAATGGTTAAAAGAATTATCAAACCATTCCAAAATTTAAATAAAGGATAATTAGTGGAATTTTTATAAAATTAATAACAATTTGGGATTATTTTAAGGTTTAATATTTTATTTTAATTTAATCAAATATATTACATTTTAAAATATGAATTATGTCAAAATTAATACTTGTCAATATATAAATTTTTAATAATTTTATAACATATTTACTCATTAAAATAAATATATTAAATCAATAATAAAAGTTGATATTAATTCATAATTTTCAAGGATGTCATAAAATATTAAAAATTATCTGTATTTATTATTAATAATATGATTTACTTCATTATTCATTTAATAAATATATTATTGCATCATCATTGTGTCAAAAATAAATTTAATTATTTAATGTCGGAAATTTTTAAAAATACACAATTATTTAGGTAACATTTTTTTATTTATAATTAATATTTATAGTATAAGAGATCACTTGTATATAATAATAGTAAATTGTTTTATTAAATAGAATCATGGTTAAGATAGTTTTTCCTTTACTTTAAATTAAATATTTTAAATGCCATAATCACACCTAAATCGCTTACAAATGACAAAATTTCGCCCCAATGGTTGTATTCCTAGGTCTTAACTCATCTAATAATATTAGGACAAGTTTTTTAGTAGTTTTATATTAACAAAATATAATTTTTACCCTTATTTACCTGATTCATCCTTTAACAATGGTAAATAAAATACTAATTTGACTATTTGCAAATAACTATTATGATCCAATTAAACCAAAATTTAAAACTGAATACAAAAATTTATTTTATTATTTAAAAATTTAATTCATAAATGTGTAAAAATGAAATATAAAAATTAATCACATTGTTCCATTTAGAAAAATGGTTTTTTAAATGAAAAAATATTAAAATATTGACTAGTTTTTCAATTAAATTTTAATTTGAAATTACTACCACTGATCATAATTTCATTAAATGATAAAAAATAAAAATATAATTTAAATCCAATTAAATATATAATATACCAATACATATAAATTAGAAGAAAATCCAGTTTCTGATTTAAAATACAGTATTTTTCACTATTAATAAAAATATAAATTTTGTCAAAAAATAACAAAAAATCATCCAAATTATATTTTTATGTATATATTCAAATGTAATGTTTAATTTATCAAAAATAATATATAAAACTGAAAAAAAAAACTTGATTTAAAATGGTTATCCATAAAATGTTGTTTAAAATGACTGTTTAGAAAAATATTATTCTTATTCCTAAAATTTAATGTGTTATTATATGATGTCTATAAATGATATAATATGATTAAACATTAAATTCAACATAGTTGATATATTTTTAAGTAATAAATTCTAAAAAAATTATTATTTTATAAACTCTCTTGTATTTCTTTTAAATAGTTTTCTAGAAAAACACATCCTTTGTATTCAATTGGACTTTATTTAGTTTATAATTTATATTGGTAACCAGTGAATAATTTTATAAACATTTGTAAGCCATATTTTCATAATTTAGTTAATACTTTCTATTCCAAGAAATATAATGGCTATGTCATAACTATCATATTAAATAATAATATTATGTTGTTCATTTTTATTAAATGTGGCATATCATGTATGATGTCAAATGTAGTGTTTTCTTTTATAAACTCATGTTGTTATATTATCCCCCTTATTGGAAATTGGATCCTCAAAATTTGAAATCGGTCTTGGTATATATGTTATAAATTTTCAAAATACCTTTATTATAATCCTACTTCAAAAATGGGTTAGCAAAACATCCACATTAATAGAAAGAAAAGAAGGTACAAATATCACCAGAGATGACACATACAAGGATTCTATGTAATTATACATGAATATTGAAGAAAAAATAACTATCCAAATATGATTTAGAGTGAATGAAAACATGATCAGGAGAAAGATAATAATAAAAAATCCATAAATTTTTCATTGGTAAAAAATCATTGATTTCATATTAAGAATATTAAACAAAAAAATTGTTTTAAGATAATTTTCATAATGTAATTGAATTTATATAGTACGTAGAATAATAATAGATGTAAATATACCTTTTTGACGAGTATAGTTTCATCCATTAATATAATTCCACCAAACAATAATATTTTTCTCGAATCAATGAGTATTTATGATGACATGGTCAGACCTGAAGCAATGGAATAAAATTCTATAGAATCAAAACAACGATAAAAGATGATTTATATATTCCCCATGTATTTAGATAATCACGAAAAATGAAATGGATAGTACCAGATCATATAATTCCCCCAAATATATTAATACTTCATAAGGAAAAAGACTATTATTAATCTACAAAATTCAACATTAATACCAATCTTTACGTAGACCATTCAACCAGAAAAATTCCTTAAAATCCCAAAAAATAATTCAAACATTGATTGAAATCCAAAATTTTGATACAGTTGATCATATAGTCTTCCACGATATGTTTTATCATTTTCTACATAAATCACTCTTAATGTATCACACCAAAAAATAATTTCTCATTCACGTATTCTCCTTGATAGGATAAGCCTTTCCATAAATAACACAAAAGTAATAAGTCCATGTAAAAAATAATATATTCTTCTATAATATAATTAAACCAGTATTCCTCTGTTAAAATCCCATAGTACTTTATTTTACATTCTCATATAGGGTTCCCAAAATAGTGAAAATCATGTGAAATAACATTAATCACATAATCTACAAATCATTTTCCAATATCATGGTTATTTATTGCATAAAAATTATTACTCCTAAATTAACTATTTAATAATCTAGAAAATAAATTTATTAAAAATTAAAATTCATACTATCTTGGGAATTTATGTAGGTCAGTTGTAAGTGATTCACCATTTTCTCCCTTTGGTTGTGGGTTTGATTTCCACGACCTTTTCGGACGTGACTGGTAGTCACCCATCCAGAGGGTTATACTTTTTCTAAAACTATTTCATCTTTATAAAATTATTAAAAAATAAGATTATTTCTTCAAAAATAACCATAACCTTTATTAAACTCAAATGATATATCATGGTATTAATTTTTAATCAGAAAATTTAGTAACCCTTAATCACCTAAAAAACATCATATGAACCCTAAAAGGTAAACTGTTACTTTTATTATTATGTCGGAAGAAGAAAAGATTATTCATCCCTGAGTAACATTTTTACATAACAAACTTCATGGTTACACAAACTACAAAACTTCGTCCAATGTAATCCCATCATAAAAAAGTATTACTACTTTTAAACATTTCATAATCTTATGGTCTATGAAAACACTTGAATCACTTATATGGTGGCTTCCTAATAATTATGTCTTCTTCATGATGCTCGGATAATGATTTCCCATATAGTTCCTTATCACCTATTTCTATTAACAGTTCATTTTCAGTTTCCTCAACTTCAATTGGAATGTAATTAGGTATTGCTAAACATATATTTACAGGGTCATCCTAATCCCATTCAGGAAACTTATTCTTAGAACATTGGTTTTGATAATTAATACACTCCTAACATTTGAAATATTCAATTGATATCTCAAAAATATCTTATTTCCATTTCTTAGAGTTAAATGAAGGCTTCATTTTTTTTCTTTATATGGTATTCTCTTTAAGACCATTGTTACCAAATCTATAACAATTTTCTATCACATTGAAACATTGTTCAAGGTGTTTCTTTTAACATTTTTGACAAATATGTTACTGAATATACTTACCATTATTATCATTACTTTAACATCCATAGGGATACATTTCTCTCATTTAAGATGCCTCAGAAAAATCACAAGGGTTCAAAAGGTTAATAATGACTCATGATAGTTGGTTTAGAATAACGATAAGAGTTCTTGTTACTGCTCCCATTTCCTTTGGATTCACTTTCAAAGAACAACATCATTTTCCTTCACATTCATTTATAGATTGGTTCCTTATCGCCTTTTATTTAATACAAAATGTTTAGTGTGGGTATATCAACAAAATCATTATATACGTTTTTATGAGGATGATAACCACTATTATATACTTAGTCATGTTATCTCAATCTCATTCAATTTATCTAAAATAACAATGAATATTTATAATATGATAACCATTGAGGATATATACCACTTTTAAATTATGATTTAATAACACCAAAACCCATAATGTTATATAATTCGACATCTAGTAACAACTATAAGGACCCAGACTAAATCATTACATAATCATGATTTTATTCATTAATATGATGTTATTTTGAAATTGAAGACCTTTTAATGTTTATATATTTATATAATTAATACATAAATTATATATAATAGCCTACAATTTTCAAATTAAACATTTTACTCAGTATCAAATTATTTCATAAAACAGGTTTTTTTAAAAGAATAATGGTCTTGTTTCATGTTTAAACATCTTAACTTTTCCTTGATCCCATCATTGAATCTATTATTATTTAAATCCTATGAAAACCATTTCATAGTTTGGAATGGGGATAAAATGTTCAATAAGTGATATAGAATAATTTAAAACTATTAGTATTTATATAACAAGTAATCTAAGAATATTTATCATAAAATAATACTTTTTACTGTTATGAAGTAGTATATAATCTTCACGGAATATAAGATAATTCATAATCTTTTTGTAAAAAAAATATAGCAATTAAATATATATAAATACACCTATATCATATAAAGGTAACATGTGATATAACCATAGTAAAATGGAATATCCATATGGTCATCTTCCACCCATATCAATTCAATTAATCGCTATTTGACTGACTTCTATACCAAATTCATTGAATTTTATAATTTAACCACCCATATTTAATTTATCATGGAACCACTCATCATTGGTTTATCTCATAATTATCCATATTTGGTTTATCATATAGTCACACTTCAAATGTCCTTGTAACATTATATAATCATAACATAAAAAACAATGCAGTAATCAACATTTCAATAATTAAATATCATTTTCAATCATAAGAAATAATTTTAAAAAGTTGAAATAATCAATCCATACTCAATAAAATTCAACTAAAAAAATGACAAAATTGAATAATTTATTTCTTTTCCATTTAATAAAATTATGTTATATAGTGATATCCAAATATCATGTAATAGATAACGTGGTGGAGAAGTCCTTGTCACAAAATTCATTTAAAACCCATTTCGTTTTTAGTATTTAAAAGAAGTTAAAATGATTGACATAAAAATATTCATTTTAAAATCCTATAATGAATTTATAGTAAAATTGGTTTATTAAACGACTTAAAAAGGAAGATTTTATATAAAATCAAAATATGCCTGACTGAAAGGAGATTGAGTTCAAGTCCCCTACCATGAGTTGGATTTGTCACGTTTTATCCTTGTTCATCTGGAATAATAAGCATAGTTTAATTTCTACTTTCATCATAAAACATTTAATGTTTATTATTCCTCATATATAAGTTATTACAATGTTATAAAAATTAAATAAATTTTTATGTTCTTGTCATACATTAAGTCAATATTTATAACATGAGTAGAAAATGAACACGGTTTAATTTCACAAGTACATGTGGTCATAATAAAATCATCTCAAGAATAGTATTCATGAAATCATTATCATTTCTATATTCAAATTATTAATTTAAATTAATCCATGAAGTGTGGTTATGAAAAATGAATAATTTTATATTCATAGTGATGGAATGTTGTACGTACGTATTTGTAGCATCATAATTTATCATGGATCATTATGGATGTAAAATAATAATTACATCAACTCTTTATATTTATAATATCATCAATAATATCATATTATTATTTTAAATATACTTATATATAACATACAAGTGATATAGTGAATAAAAACAAAGCACAATGCTTCGTGGGGGTGATAGCTCCTACTTACGCATTAACGCCATAAATTTTTTTATAAGTGTGAAATTAAGAATGTAATTTTTATATTTTTATAATATATTGATTGATATTTTAATAACATAACATATTAATATTAATTACATTATTATAAAAATTCAATATAAATGGTTATGGAAAACATATTAGATCAATTTATGGAGGTGATAGTTCACACATATGCATTGATTATTAATTCAATTTCAATATAATAGAAGTGAAAATGGATTTTGGTGATAATATTAAAATCATAACAAATCAGTATATTGAGGATAGTTGATTTATTATATCATCATGGTTGTAAGAGATGTGAATTATGTGGTAGAAGAAATAAAAATGAAATAATTAAAGAAAATGATACCTCTTATTAGGTTCATCAACTTTGAGTAACACCTTGACACCACTAACATGTCTGTTGTGCCTATACTCAGGATTCAAGAGTTGGTGGGGGGATCATATAAAGGGTTTTGGGATGTTCATCGATGAACCTAATGGCTTTTTATATGTGGGTAATAGATAAGAGGGGGAACCTATTTATAAGAGAGGATATGTGAACCCTTGTAAACTCGTACAATATTAAATTATTATAAATTCAATTTCAGTTCCAAATCGTCCAAATATAATTTATTTAAAATATAATATTATTATGTGTAAAATAATAATATTCAAATAAAAATTAGAAAATTTTTTATATTTATTTAATCAATATATATATTTTTTAAACCCTTTTAACTCTTTCTATTGTATCAAGTAATTTACACTTAATGAAATAATTAAAAAATCATGCCAAAAGTTTAATGAATGATTAATTATTAGAATCTTTAGATATATAATAACCATTTATAAGATTCATATTTTTTTTGAATTTTATGTCATGTAATTAATATTAAATATTTTAAAATATTATTTATGTCAATTTTGACACTATTCCTTAGATGCCTTTTTTAAAATATCGTTTCATGATTATTCCTTTGAATAAAATGTATTAAATCAATATTTACATTTCATATTCATCCATAAAATTATTGGATGGAATCATATATTTAAAATTATATTTATTCTTATCTTATTAATATCAATTTTCTAATCATCCCTTAATATATATATTATTACATCATCATTGTGTCATGATATATTTTAATTATTTAATGTATAAAATTAACAAATAAAATACCACAATATCATCTTTAATAAAATATTTTAGTTTTTCAAAATTTAATTCTCAAAAGTGTAAAAATTAAATTTAGAAATTAATGTCATTGTCCACATGGGAAAGCATGTTTTTAAAAATTAAAAACCATCAAAATACAGACATGTTTCTATATCTAATTTAATGTTAAATTACTTCCATCAATAAAATTGGTTTAAATTATATAATAATAATCTAAATATACTTTACAAAATTTCAAATTATAATTTAGAAATATAACTAAATTATATGAAAATGTAGTTTTAAATTAAAATTCATTATTCTCACAATTCATTAAAATATGAATTTCATCATTAAAATATAAAATTTTTATCCAGAGAAAATTTTGATGTCTTGATTCAAAATAATAAGTTAATTTTTTCATATATGACATATATAAGGTAAAAAATCTATATTTAAAAATTGTTCTCCACCAAAAAGAAATAAAAAAAAAATTAGACAAATACATCTTTTTCCATAAAATTGAATTTTTTCTTTTATAATGTATATAAAACATTTATGATGATTTTTAACTAAAAATTGAATATATTAAATATATATTGAAATAATAAAATACGAAAGTACCGATTTTAATTATTTTATAAACTTGCTTATTTTTCAGTTAAATAGCTTTTTCTACAAAAATCTATCAATTATATTCAATTTGTTATTATTTTATTGCATATTTAATTGGGTAACCAATGATACATTGTATAAAAATGTTTAAAAAGATATTTTATTTATTTATTTTATCATTTTTATCCACAATATTTTAATGGGTTTGTGATAAAATCATATTAAATAATAATATTAGGTTGTTCAATTAAGCTTAATGCACCATATCATGTACACGATTGAACATAGTGTTTCCTTTTAACTACTCGAGTTGTTACAATCTTCTTATCCCCCTTTTTTATATTGTGTCCTTGAAATTTGAATTTGGGGTTAGTATCTATGTAATGAATTTTCAAAATACCTATATTTCAATCCCAAATCGATAAAAGGATTAAAAAAACATCAACAATAAATGAATGAAAAAAATCTTCGAAGGTCACCCAAGATAACACATACTAGGATTCAATGTAATAAATCATGGATATAGATGAAAATAAAACAATCAGGTTCTTATGGATTGTGTGATGGTTCTTATACATTGAATTTTATTAGAAATGAATGTGAAAACTTTTTGAATTATATTTACTAACCAAAACTGTGATTCCAAAATTTTGTGGGATGTAGGTTATTTTGGTGTGTCATGAATTAAATATTTTTTTTATATTATTCATTCGATGATATATATATTCCATACTTATGGATATTGATAACATGTCCCTCTGATTGATATAGAATTGTCTCATTAAATTCCATATCAATGCTGTAATGATGAGTTTTTATCATATATTCAATAAACTATGTATAAGAATATATATTGATGAAATAAAGCAATAAAATTATTCATAAGATAAGGAGACAATGGGTTTTTATTTCACAATGAGCCTTAATATTTGGTTCTCAACATTGTGACATTATATTCATTCTTTTAGGTTCATTGGATCGTTTCTAGATTGAAATCTAGGTCTTTAGGAAAGCTCACTTAATTAAATAGTGAATTAATATTAGAGAGTCCCAAATCAACCAGTTTTCATGGATGTCAAATATATTATATTTGAATTTATTTATAAGAATAAATATTATTCAAAATGATGATAAATAATTTAATTTAGAAGTAAATGATCACATAAATTAAATAAATATTTATTCATTAATAATTTTTTCAATTATGAAGATTTATAATACATAAATTAATTTAATTTAATAAATATTTAATAAACATTTATATTCAATATATTATGAATAGAAAAAATATTTATGAATAAATATTTATTCAAGTATATATTAAATGTAGATGATTATGAGAGGAACAAGATTGTTTCTGGTTATAAATATAAATTTGTAAGTTGATAAATAATATTTTTCATTACCCAATTTGTTTTTTAAAAAATAACACAATATTAATCATAATATTTTATTGAATTAGCTAAGGTAATGATATTATATTATTTAATGGTTATTTTGTATATAAATAATGTTTTAAACCTGAAATTTTACTCTATAAATAGATCATTAGGTTTACTGATTTGGGTTAATCAGGAATTGATAATCATTACATGTAATTTAATTCTTTCCAGATTACTATTTTTCTAATATTTTCAAGAATGAGAATAACTCCTTCATGCCTGATTATAATGACCCATACATTACATAAATTCTTAATACATCAAAATTGAAGCATAATAATTACAACTATAACAAAAACATGAAAGGACTGTATAGTTATATTGTCTTTAGAAACTGGGAAACATAAACAACTGGTTCATAAAGCATCTACATTGTCTCCCATTTATTTCATCATATCTAGAGTCCCATTTGGCATATCCTACGTAATAACCTTCTTCTTGACCTGGGGGAAAGAAAACATACAAAATGGTGAGCTCAAATGCTCAGTAAGGGTAAACAAAATAAAAATCAATCACATCATATTCATAATAACATAACATTTTAGAAATCTTAACCTGCAAAAAAATCATAATTTCATAACAAGGGATAAATCATAGTAGTGAGATGTAATCTCAATAATCATAACATAAAACATAAAACTTTTTTGCATACACACATAATCATAGATAATCAATTCTTATTAGTCAAGACTCATTTCCAAAACTATCTTAGTGGAAAAAGTCTATTTCTGAACCGAGTTCACTCCTCGTTTCAGTCATGTTTCACTGAACCGATTTAACCTGCCATTCCAGCCATGTCTATCTCATGAGATATAAATCTTTACCAAATGCATTGGAGGGAGATATAGGTCTCACCCATTTCATAATGATACAATTTTAATGTGTGTCACAAAATCGTAAATCATACATCATTGCATAACCCATGTAATAAAAATGGGATTCTTAAACATCATGATATCATAAAACTATTCATATAAGATAAAGGAATTCATAAAAATAATTCCATAACAGCATAATCAATTCAATTTAATAATAGGGATAGAAACATAACGCTATATTATCTTAGATGGAAAATAATTATGATAAAACACTTGAACTCCATTCTTGAGGAAAATATCCTTTCTACTTCAAAAACATTTTCCTTTCTTAACATATCATACAATTTTAAACTAAAAGAAGTTGATTAAAAATAAACATGAAAAATTTTAAAGGAAGCTTCTTGAAAAATAATGTTTTAATAATCCATTCATGCCGTACAAGTTAAAAAAACATTCATCACATACTTTTGTCGGAAAAGTCAAAAATCACTTCGTACGAAAAATGACAAAAGATTCCTTTAATATCCATTACTAAAACTCACCGAAGGGTAAAATTGGATTTAAACAATTATAGGTGGATGAAAAAAAAAATTTCATATTGAGGGAACATGGATGTGGATGATAAAATACACCCCAGTAAATACCAAAGTATAACCAATCTCAGATAAAAATGAGATTGTGATATTTTCCCTTACCTTAGGTCTAATTTGCTTCGTAAGTGTCCAAACCTCCTGTATAATGATTTAAATAATATCATTGACTTATTCCTGAATCATAATCATTGTTATGATATCATATATGGCCATATTCTGTGCTTCTTATTAGTAATATTTCATTACTACTTGTTATTCGGGTGTTTATTACTTTTTGTTCTTATGCATGTTTTGTCGAATAAATTTTTATTATTCTCTTTAGGTTATAGATAACTCATTTACAGAATGGTATTAGTGTAATATATATCATAATCATTCATTAAATTCATATATATAAACATTATTCAATGATGATCATGTATAACGAGTCGCAACACATCGTGGAGACGGTATTCCGTACGTACGCATGAGCGATGATATCATTTCCATGATCGTGGAATTGTATTAGAGTGTATGTATAATATTTTAGAATCAGTATCACTTTAAAATAATCAAATATAGTTATTTATTTGCACCATTATACCCATCCATGTACGTTGGTGATGGAAAATTGAATACACCACAGCGTGGAGACGGTATTCTGTACGTACACACACGCCGTGATTTCATTTTCCGTAGGATGGATAGATTGTGAAATAGGGTTGTTTCATTCTTATAATAACATATAAGTATTTGAGTGATACTGATGTTATTAATTCATAATGATACAACTAAATAAGAAGAAGTGGAAGAAGAAATAAAGTTGAAAGAATTGGTAATGGACATTACCTCTTCTTTGAAGCCCCTCTTTAAGACCTCCTCCTAGGGTACTACAATTGGTCTTTAAAGAAGATCATGACCTCTAGGATATTTCTAGGGAAGTGGGGAAGTGAAATGTGCATGGATTGGCCGACCTTGAAGACTCAAATTGGTTTGAGGAGGAGAGGGAGGAGGTGCCCTTTTATAAGGGAGGAGAGGGGCACCTTTAGAAATATAAGAGATATCAGATTATATTAACTCCCAACCCCACATAAAAACGTCCAAAATGACTCATATCTGATGATTGGATGATATAGGGTTGTAACCTCATCATACAAGAAAATTTATACATTTTAGGAATTTATTTTAAACATTATCAACTTGATTTATCCTTATTTATCAATTTAATTTTATTTGTGGTAATAATATTCTAAATTTTAATTTATTATAAATAATTACAAATGTATTGTGAGTATTCCATAATTTGACACATTATGATATTTTCGACCATATAAATTTTAATTTATAATTTTTAAATATTTTTGTTATTTTTAAACAATTTTATAATACTTTATTTTTATAAAATAACAATAGTGTCAATTTGAAACTATTCATTTATTTGAACTTTAATAAAATATAAATAGAATATATGTTCAAACTAAAATCTATAATAGATTAATACAATGTCATATGTATCTAGAAAATTAGTGGAGCACATTATAAAGTTCATATAATATTTATCTTAATATTTTTAAAACAATTTATTTGATATTTTAATTAATAAAATATTTTCAACATCACTATTGTGTCATAACTAATGATAATTATTTAATCCCTAAAAATACTAAATAAATTCCTATAATGTAGAAAATTGTATTATATTTCTGGATAATATTCATGTTCTAATATTCATTAAGATTATCACCAAATTAAAATTATTATACTTATAAGATTTAAGAAAGTGGTATGTTGTCACATTCCTTGGTTTTAGTAATAATTAAATTATTTTCATGGACAAAAGTCCATTAAATGAATCTAATCTGACACTTAGGTTATATGGGTCGACTGATACTCATACCAATATGATTTTGGTAGGTGTTAGTGTAATTTTATAATTTTATATTTACCCTTAATTACCCGATTTAGCTTTAACTATGGTAAATAAAATTTAGCGTAGTAACTATTCATAATGCCCAAAAATAAAAAGTAGCATATTAAAATAATTTACACCCACTGATTCCGAATATGGAATCAATTTTTCAAAATTAAAAACATATAAGTTGCTGTAATTAATTTAAAAAATATCATGTTGTTAAGAAAACGGGTTTTAGAAGTTAAAACATTGCCAAATATTGAAATGTTTTTACCTATGAATTCAAGTTGAAATTAATGATAATGACATACATTATATTAAATGGTAAAAATATATTCTATTTATACTTTAAAACCATTCAATCTCATAATTTAACCATATAAATTATCTCAATGAAAAAAATTGTTTTTAATTAAAAATTAGCGTATTTTTACAATTCATCAAAATATGAAAGTTATCAGAAAAATATCAAAAATTTATCCAAAGTAAATTTTTATACCCTGATTCAAAAGAAGAATTTTATTTTGTCAAATTGAAGTTATAAACATGTCAAAAACTATATTTAATGTGGGTGCACCATCAAAAGGCGCTAAAACTGCATTTTTTTAAAAATTCTTATTTTACCCGAAATTTTTTTTTGTCTTACCATTTATAGAAAATGTGTAAGATGAATAATAAAATTCAAAATGTAGTAAATAGTATTCATAACGGCTTGTTCATAATAATACATCATTTTTTAATGAATCCTGGTATTGCGTACTACACACGCTATCGAGGAAGGTCGCGATTGCGTGTAATGCAAGCCAAGTTCGTATTTTATGCTGTGAAAGATTCCTTTGATGTTGCATATAAAATAAGACATAAAACCAATTTCTCATAAAATCTCAGGGTGTTACATTCTACCCCCATAAAATGAATTTCTCCCTCGAAATTCGTCACATCATTATAAACAGATGAGGATACATCTCCCTCATCATATCCAGATGTTCCCATGTAGCTTCTTCTAATTGGTGGTTCCTCCATAAAACATTCACCAAGCAAGTGGTCTTGTTCAGTAAGACTTTTTCACTACGATCCAGAATCTCTATCAGCTATTCTTCATATGAAAGATTTTGCTCCAGCAGTACAACTTCTGAGCTGAGTACATGTGAAGGATCAGGTAAGTACTTTCTCAGGAGAGATACATTGAACACATCGTGAACTTGAGATAGATTTGGTGGAAGCTCTAATCAGTATACTACCTTCCCAACACGATCCAGAATTTCAAAAGGACTTATATATTTAGGGCTCAACATTCCCTTCTTTCCAAATCTCATGACCCTCTTCCAGGGAGATATTCGTAAGAACACTTTATCACCCACTTCAAACTCTAGGTCTTTTCATCAGTTGTCGGCATAACTTTTAATTCGACTCCGATCTGATCTTATGTGTTGTTGAATATATCTGATCTATTCTGCCATTTCATTGACAAGATCAGGTCCTAATATCTTTCTTTTCCAAACATCATCCCAGAAAGTTGGAGTCCTGCATTTCTTTCCATGGAGAGCTTCATAAATAGCCATCTGAATACTGGAGTGAAAGCTATTATTATAAGAAAATTCCACCAAAGGTAGGTGTTGATCCCAACCACCTTTAAAATCTATAGATCAAGATATCAACATATCTTCTAGAGTCTGAATTGTCCTCTCAGACTGAATGTATGTGTGAGGATGATATGCAGTTCTAAAACTCAACTCTGTATCCAGAGTATGGTGAAGACTTCGCCAGAACATTGAGGTAAACCTCGGATCCCGATCAGATATAATAGAAAGTGTACTCCATGAAATCTTACCATTTCCTTTACATATATCCTGGAAATATGATCTAGAGAGAAATCCTCTCTAATAGCAATGAAGTGTGCAGACTTGGTAAGACGATCAACTATGACCCAGATAGCATTATTGCCTTTGGATGTTTTAGGAAGTCCAGTGACAAAGTCCATAGTGATGTTTTCCCATTTCTATTCTGGTATGGGTAATGGTTGTAACATCCCCTTGGACTTCTATCTCTCAGCTTTAACTTACTGACAAACCAAGCATCGAGAGACATATTCCGCAACATCTCTTTTCATGCCATCCCAACAGAAGTACTCTTTCAGGTCCTTATACATCTTCATGCATCCTGGATGAATAGAGAATGAAGAACTATGAGCTTCATCCAGCAGCTCCTTCTTTAATTCTGGGATGGGAGGAACACAAACCCGATTCCTGAACATTATGATCCCATCACAATCAAGGTTTAATTCATTAACATTTCTCACCTTCTTTTGTAACTTGACATCTTATTTCTGCACCTCTATAATCTTCACATGTATAGATGGTTGAACATTCATTTGAGAAAGATATGATTTCACCCCTTCCATTAAAATTCCAAGATCCATCCTTTGTAAATCCATAAATATTGGATCTTTTGCGATCCTCATCATGGATAAGGTAGCATGGTCTTCTTGACATAATGCGTCTGCTACCTTGTTTTCTTTCCTAGGGTGGTAATGAATTGAGCATTCGTAATCCTTAATTAGCTCCAACCATCTTCTTTGATGCATATTCAGCTCCTTTTGTGTGAAAATATACTTTAAACTTTTATGATCAGTATAAATATCACACCTTTCACCATAAAGGTAATGCCTCCAAATCATTAATGCAAATATTACCGCAGCTAACTCCAAATCATGAGTTGGGTAATTTTGCTCATGTATTTTCAACTGTCGTGAGGCATAAGCTATCACTATATCATTTTTAATGAGAACATATCCTAGTCTCTTATTGGATGCATCACTATAGATCACAAACCTTTCTCCACTATAAGGTACTGTGAGCAAAGGTGCACTGGATAACCTTATTTTCAACAACTTGAAATTATCTTCACATTCCTCCGTCCAAACAAACTTAACTCTTTTCTGAGTCAACTTATTGAGTGGATTAGATAATCGTGAAATATCATTCACAAAACGTAGATAATATCCAGCCAAACCAAGAAAACATCAGATCTCAGTTAGTGTTGTTGGTCTCGACTATCTTTCGATAACCTCTATTTTTGATAGATCCACATATATCCCCTCTTCTGAGATTATGTGACCAAAAAATGTAACTTTTTGAAGCCAAAATTCACACTTGGTAAATTTGGCATAAAGATTATCCTTTCTCAGGGTATTTAATACAATTATCAAGTGATATTCATGTTCTGCATTCATCTTTGAATAGAAAAGAATATCATCGATAAAGACTACCACAAACTGATCAAGATAATCTCTAAAGACTCTATTCATCATATCCATGAAGATATCAGGGGCATTAGTAATACCAAATGGCATCACTATAAATTCATAGTGTCCATACCTTGTACGGAAAGCCGTCTTTGGTATATCATCCCTTTTGAACCTTAATTGATGATACCCTGAACGATGATACATCTGGGAAAATTATTGAGCACTTCGTAGTTAGTCAAATAGGACATCAATGCATGGGAGAGGATATTTGTTCTTGATAGTGATCTTGTTATGTTCTCGATAATCAATACAGAGTCTCATTGATCCATCTTTCTTATTAACAAAGAGAACAGGTGCTCCCCTAGGTGACACACTACGGTGTATGAACCCCTTATCAAGATTCTCATGGAGTTGCTTCTTCAATTCATACAACTCAATTGGAGCCATTATATAAGGTGTATTTGAAATAGGAAAAGCACCCGGTACAAGTTCTATTAAAAACTCCACTTCATGATTTGGTGGAAGACCAGACAATTCCTCTGGAAAAACATCGTCAAACTCCCGTACAATGGGCATATTCTTAATCTTTTCTCACCGACCATTTGAGATAAATAACCTTTATTTAGTGGAATCAAGACCCATAAGATGGAAGAAATTTCCATTGGAAGGTTATGTTCATCCTTGCATTGATAGAAGATCATATATTGATATGGAATATGAATTGTGACTTCCCTTCTTTAGAAATTGATATGAGCTTCATATAAATAAATCCAATCCATGCCAAGAATCACATCAACTTCCACTATAGGATGGATCAAAAGATTTGTAGGAAGCACTTTCCCACAAACTTCAATCAGAGAAGAATTATAAACTTTTGATGCGACTGTTGTGCCATTAGGATTTTCCACAGCTAACTCAATATCTAATTTTTGAGGTAATACGGTGATAACCTTATAAAATTCTTCAGAAATAAAAGAGTGGGTGGATCCAGAATCATATAAAACATTTTATACATTAGAGTGGATGGTAAGTGTACCTTTCACCACTTCGGTATCATACTACACATCGCTGATAGAAATTTCATGCGACTTTCCATTTTCATTAGCCTTAAGAGTTTGTTGATGTGGATCATCATCATCAACCCTTGGATTAGGGTATTGATTAGCATAGTGCCCCATTTCCTTGCACTTTAAACATTGAAGTGTAGTAGGTTTATTCTGTGTATCCCTTCCTTTTTTTGGATCATTAGACATTTTCTTACCATTATTTCGACATTCAATTTCCCGATGACCTTATTTTCCATACTTATATCATTTTCTTGTCCCGTTAAGACAATTTCCTCATTGTTTCATTCCACACGTTAAGCATAAGGGATAAATCATCTTCTTTTCAGTGTGCTCTTTAGATTTTACTTGGAATTCCATTTTCCTCTTCTTATCAACCCGATTTGACTGATGGGTTACTCCGATCTCTATATCAACCTTAAGAGCATATCAAACGAATTATTCATAGCTATTGAAGTCCATTATGTCTAACGCCCTTGGAAGACATGGTTTTAATCTACTAATGAATCGATCAATCTTACTCTCGGGTTGGATAATAATACCAGAAGTGTACCTTGAACGTCATGTGAAATTTTCTTCATAGGTACCAACAGATTCATCATCCTTTTGATTCAGTTCAAGAAACTCCTTCTCCATATTTCTTCGAAGAATACGAGGGAAGTACTTATTGAAAAATATGTTTCTGAACTCATCCCATTCCATGGACTTAATTTCATCCTTTTGCATCATATTCTTAATAAGATTCCACCACTGATCAGCTTCACCTTCCAAAAGTGAAACTACTAAGATGACATTATCATGTTCAGAACTTTAAAGAACTGAAAATATCTTTTCAGTGGTACTGATCCATTGTTTAGCCACTAATGGATCAGATGACCTGCTGAATGAAGGTGGAAGCTACCTCATGAAGGATTTAATAGAATTTTTCTCCTTCCATTGCTCGTTTGGAAGTCCTACATGATTCATAGCTTGAGAAAGTTGTGTGATCATGGCTAAAAGATTTTGCATTCTAGCTGCCATAACATTTGGTTGCTCAGGGGGACAATCAATGCATTTCTCGTCACATTCCACATTAACACAGTTCCTTCAGGTTCCAGCCATTGACTAAAACCAAGAAGAATAGTGTGAGCAACAATAATTATAATAGAAAAACCACATAATCAAGAATAAAATTTCACACTTAAGGTCTTATAATATGTTATTCATGGACATTTTTAAAACACTAATATTGTGTTCTATGCTTAGACTTATCCTTAGGGTTCTTACTAAGGATTTCACGTCCTAGTTTCCAAAGGTTGACTATACCTTTCCTCTAATACCAACTATAATGACCCATACTTTACATACATTGTCAATACTTCAAAATTTAAGCACACTTATTACAACATATAACAAAACCATGAAAGGACCGTATAGGTATAGTGTCTTTAGAAACTGGGAAACATAAACAACTGTTTCATAAAGAATCTACATTGTGTCCCATTTATTTCATCATATCTAGAGTCCGTTTTGGAATATCCTACTTAATAACCTTCTTCATGACCTGGTGGAAAGAAAACATACAAAAGGGTGAGCTCAAATGCTCAGTAAGGGTAAAAAAAATAAAAATCAATCACATCATATTCATAAGAACATAACATTTTGGAAATCATAACATCCAAAAGAAATCATAATTTCATAACATGGGATAAATCTTAGTAGTGAAATGTAATCCCAATAATCATGACATAAAACATGAAACTTTGTGGAATACACACATCATAATAGATAATGATTTCTTATTAGTCAAGACTCATTGACAAGACTATCTTAGTGGACAAAGTCCATTTCTGAACCGAGTTCACTCCTCATTTCAGTCCAGTTTCACTGAACCGGTTTATCCTGCCATTCCATCCATGTCTATCTCATGAGATATTAATCATTACCCAATTCATTGTAGGGAGATATAGGTACCACCCATCTTATTATGATACCATTCTTTTGTGTACCAAAAAATAATAAATCATACATCATTGCATAACCCATGTAATAAAAATGGGATTCTTAAACATCAAGATATCATAAAACAATTCATATAATATAAAGGAATTCATAAAAAATAATTCCATCACAACATACTAAAATCAATGTAATAATAGGGAGAGAAACAGAACCCTATATTATCTTAGATGGAAAATAATTTTGATAAAACACTTGAACTCCATTTTAGATGAAAATATCCTTTCTACTTCAAAAACATTTTCCTTTCTTAACATGTCATAAAATTTTAAACTAAAACAAGTTGATTAAAAATAATATTGAAAACTTGTAAAAGAAGCATCGTATAAAATAATGTTTTAAAAACCCATTCATGTCGTATAAGTTAAAAAAACATTCTTCTCGTACTTTTGTCGGAAAAGTCAAAAAGTACGTCGTACGAAAAACGACAAAATATTCCGTTCACATCCATTACTAAAACTCACAGAAGGGTGAAATTGGATTTAAACCATTCTAGGTGGATGGAAAAATATATTTCATATTGAGGGAACATGGATGTTGATGAAAAAAATACACCCAAGTAAATACCAAAGTATAAACAATCTCTGATAAAAATGAGATTGTGATATTTTCCCTTACCTTAGGTCTGATATGCTTCGTAAATGTCTGAACCTCATGTATAATGATTTAAATAATATCATTGACATATTCCAGAATCTTACTCATTGTTATTATATCATATATGGCCATATTCTTAGCTTCTTATTAGTAATATTTCATTGCAACTTGTTATTCGAGCGTTTATAAATTATTTTTCTTATGCGTGTTTTGTCGAATAAATTATTATTCTTCTCTTTATGTTATAGATACCTCATTTCCAGAATGTTATTAGAGTAATATATATCATATTAATTCACTCAATTCATTTATATAAACATTATGCAATGAAGATCATGTAGAATGAGTCGCATCACATCGTGGAGACGGGATTCCGTACATACGCACGATTGATGATATTGTTCCCATGATCATGGAATTGTATTGGAGTGTATGTATACTATTTCAGAATCAATATCATATTACCATAATCATATATAGTTATTTATTTGCACTGTTATACCCATCAAAGTAAGCTCGTGATGGAAAATATATTACACCACGGTGTGGAGACGGTATTTCGTATATATGCACGTGTGGGGATTTCGTTTCTCGTAGGATGGATAGATAGTGAAATAGGGTTGATAATACTTATAATAACATATCAGTATATTATTGATATTTATTTTATTAATTAATAATGAAACAACTAAAGAAGATGATGTGGAAGAAGAAATAAATTTGAACGAATTGGTAACAGACATTACCTCTTCTTTGAAGCGCCTCTTTGAGACCTCCTCTTGGGGCACTAAAATTGGTCTTTGAAGAAGACCAGGACCTATAGGAAGTTTTATATGGAAGTGGGGAAGTGAAATGGGCAAGGATTGGCCACGCTTTAAGAATATAATTGGTGTGAGGAGGAGAGGGAGGAGGTGCCCTTTTATAAGGGAGGAGAGGTGCTCCTTTGGAAATATAAGAAATATTAGTTTATATTAAATCCCATCCCCACATAAAAACATTGAAAATGACTCATATACAAATATTAGATGAGATAGGGTTGTAATATCATCAAAAAATAAAATTTAGACATGTTAGGAATTTATTTTAGACATTATCAAATTGATTTATATTTATTTATCAATTTAATTTTATTTGTGATAATAATATTCTAAATTTTAAATTATTATAAATAATTACATATGTGTTGTGAATTTCCCATAATTTTAAATTTTATGACATTTTAGACCATATAAAATTTAATTTATAATTTTTAATTTTTTTTTAATTTTTAAGGAATTTTATAATATGTTATTTTTATAAAATATCAATAGTGTCAATTTTGACACTATTAATTTATTTGAATTTAAATAAAATATATACAATAAGATATGTTCAAACTAAAATATTTAATAGATTCATAAAATTTCCCATGTATCTATAAAATTATTGGATCACATTAAATTGTTCATATAATATTTATTTTAATATTTTTAAAACTGTTTATATGATATTTTAATTATTAAAATAATTCCAACATCACTATTGTGTCATAATTAATGATACTTATTTAATCCCTAAAAATAATAAATAAATTCCTATGATGTCGATAACTGTATTATGTTTCTGTAGACTATTCATGTTCGAAGATTAATTAATTTTATAAATAAATTAAAATTATTATACTTAACAGATTTAAGAAAGTGACATGTTGTCACATTCTTTGGTTTTAATAATAATTAATGTATGTTCATAGAAAAAAGTCCATTAAATTAAAATAATCCAACCCTTAGGTGATATGGGTCTACTTTTAGTCATCCAATAGGATTTTGGAAGGTTTTTGGGTAATTTCATAATCTTATCATTACCCTTAATTACCCAATTTACCTTTAACTATGGTAAATAAAATTTACCGTAGTTACTATTCATAATGCCCAAAAATAAAAAGTAGCCTATTAACATAATTTGGACCCACTGATTCCGAATATGGAATCCATTTTTCAAAATTAAAAACATATAAGTAGCAGTAAATAATTTAAAATAAATCATGTTGTTAAGAAAACGAGTTTCAGAAGTTAAAACATTTCCAAAGATTGAAATGTTTTTACATATGAATTAAATGTGAAATTAATGGTAATGACATACATTATATTAAATGGTAAAAATATATTCTTTTTATACTTTAAAACCATTCAATATTATAATTTAACCATATAAATTATCTCAATGAAAAAAGTTTTTTTTTAAATTAAAAATTATCGTATTTTTACTATTCATCAAAATATGAAAGTTATCCGAAAAATATAAAAAATTTATCCAAAGTAAATTTTTATACCCTGATTCGAAAGAATAATTTTATTTTGTCAAATTGAACTTATAAAAATGTCAAAAAATAGATTTAATGTGGGTGCTCCATCAAAATGCGACAAAACTGCATTTTTTTAAAAATACTTACTTTTCCCAAAAAATTTATTTTGTTCTCTTTCCATGTTCTAGAAAATGTGTAAGATGAATAATAAAATTCAAAATGTAGTTAATACTATTCATAACATCTCGTTCATAATAATATATCGTTGTTTATTAAAACCCGGTATTGCGTACTACACACACTATCAGGGAAGGTCGTGATTGCATGTAATGCAAGCCATGTCCGTATTGTGTGTTGTGAAAGATTCCTTTGGTTTTGCGTATAACCTAAGACATAAATTTTTTTTTCATAAAATCTTTGGTTGTTACACTGATGGATCTGGAAGTGATCAAGATGAACAACATAATATGATTGATTCAAAACACTAGCATCCAACAATGTATTGGAATTGTTCAATGGTCAAAGGACCATATGTGCATAACCTTTAGATTTGATCTATTTTTGGTTCTCCCTACATAATGTTGTAAACCTGAAAATGGGTATCAAATGATCAACATGTTCTTCAAATAAAGTTATAAAGATGAGGCATTCTTTCCTCAGATCTAATATTATATAATTATAAATTAAATAAAAAATAGATCATGTCTAAGTTTCAGGGTTTTTATGTTAATATTTGATTTATAAATTTCATTGGTCTTTATATTTACATCATGCACAATTAGAAAAAAATATATATAATTTGATAAAATCCATAATTATTAATCACCCAAAATTCACATTAATTGTGTCCAAAACCTTCATTTACAATGGTGAAATTGAACATTGATCATACTGATAAATCCTAGAATCATATTGATACTTTATTGAATCATAGGGATAAAAAATTATCAGAGGGTCATTTCGAATATTTTCATGTCAATTTGGATACAATTTCATTCTTTCAACACCTTGATTGGTGACATATAATTTTAGTAAACCCAAAAATTTCATAAGGTGCATTGGATCATACTAATAAATCTTGGAATCGGGTTCACATGTAGTCAATTAATATAAATAAAAAACGTCCCAAGTTTCATTATCCTACAACTAATTAAAAATAATAAATGGTTTTCTTTCTTTTCACTCCATTTAGTGGAATTTTTTATTTCACAAAAATGTGTAGGTGAAACAAACCTTATAAAAATTCATATATAAAATATTTCTTCTCTACAAAAAATAAATGAAATTAAAGGAATATTTTTAAATCACCTCTTCATGATTTCTCCAAACAATATGTAACCATGTACTCTTGACACTCATTTCAACATAAATAAACATATTATTTTGAATACATATATTATTCGAAATCTTGGTGGTACATGAAAAATATAGACAAACAAATCTTAATAGATATTACAAATAAAAGTGTAATTAATATTATAAATTCAACATTGAGGATGATAGTTTAATGGTGGAATATATTATATTTTATAAAATTAAAAATTTAATATCCATAATAATTGTCATTATTTTATTTCAAACACTACATAATAATTATGAAGATAAATATTTACATTGATATGTGTTTTTAGAGTGAAATATTATTATCTGTAACATAATATGTATCCTAGTGTAAAAATCCATAGGACTATTTTTTCAAACTCTATCCACATTCCATGATTTATCGATATATAAATATTATACTATATTTACAATATTCTCAATAAATAATCACATAAAATTATAATTAATTTTTTAACTATAATATGTTGACCATATTGCATTAGGAATTCAAAAATGACATCATGTGAGGTTGATTTTTTTTATTTCCATGAATTGAATCTATGTAATAAACCTTCACAATATTCATGTTGACTATAATGATCATACATTCACGATGAAAATAATGAAGGAAGAAGTAATTAAAATAATAATGAAAATATTTAAAATAATTATATTATATTTAATACCCCTATGTTATAGGAATGAAGCAGATCCTATACACAATATTTTTTAGTTCTTATGTTGTTTCTTATTTAACTGTTTTATTAAAAATTCTTATTTATCTAATTCTATTTTCTATAGAAACATTATCATGATTAATGAGTCCAAATTTGTCATTATACATTTTTTCATTTCTATTGTAGTTTTGTATAAACTTATATAATATATGAATAGTATTTAACATTAATTTAAATAATTGATAAATGATTGAAAAAACATTTTATCAAAATATAACTAATGTATACAATCAAAATTGAGAAGATCAGGCATTCATTCTAGAGAATATTGTCAAAAATGTCATGGGAAATCATGTACGTAAACACCTCTCCAACCATTTGATCGTAAAATTAAAAGTAGTTCATATATTTATCTTTTAATGTTGTATCTAAAACAACATGTATGGTTAATATATACTGCATTGGAGTTGTTGGAGTAAATGTACTCTATAATGGTCATTATGATTTCTCAATTGATCAACTATTTTGTTTTGTGTTCAAAATTTTATTCCCATGTATTTATTCATTTGAAATAGAAAGAATCATTTTTAAAAATCTTCAGAAATAAATTCCACTTTAGTCATATTTATCAAACTCATCATATGGAGACCAAAATTATCTGGTGGCCCTTTGGTGTACGATCGACAAATGTACAAGATTTATTCCTTTTAATTTTATTTGGGTTTCATATTTCCTTTATGGAGATCACAGTACAATGGATTTAATAATGCCCACTACTTCTAATAAAAGTTGTTGGACTCTAAAAATCCTTTCAGTGGTAAAAATGTAAAACAAGATTTGGTTTCAAGATATAATAATTGGAAAGCGAGAAGCAAACGGAAAACTATTCTTTATTTTGTATTCTAGAGATTTGATTTTAAAAAGTAATTATCCTTTTATAGTTGGGATTTTTAAAGCTAACATTATCCATAGACTTTAAAATATGAGATACGTAAGGGTATATAAGGCTTTAAACTTATTAAATTTGATTTGTGTAAGAGTTATATGGGCTTTCCAATATTTACATTGGTCTATGTAAAGATCACATGAATCTACCCTGATGCATAAAAGTGTTATGTATGGTTATGTGGTATATTTAGCTATATAAATAATGGTAACCAAGGATGAACCCTTACTCATTTGTGTTTTGTAAGAATATCTTGGGAATTTACCTTTCATGAGTGGCCACGTAACGGTAACATGTGTCTTCCCTATACATAAAGTGGATAACCTAAGTGTAATAAAAGATACCCATACAGAAGAAAAGTATTTTATTGGATATATAAGGGTAAATGGATTCTGCGTAAAGGTAGTTGAGATTACTCTACATTGTATAATGGTAACCAGTTTGCAACCATTTTACCGTAGTTCTAGAAGTCCTATATAATGATTAATGAGTTTACCTTCACATAGGTATTCCTCAATGCATAAGGGTATGATAAATGTTTTTCGTTTTTATATAAAATTCTTAAATGTTTTTAATGGTTCAAATAATGTTTAAAAATAATTATAAATGGAATTTTAGGAATATTAAATTTTTAAAGGGTTTATAAATTATTTATTTAATTTAAATTGGGTCATAATTAACTAATTAAATGTCAATGACTCTTTTATTTTTCATAAATATTATATTTTATTATTGTAAAAATATTTTAACCAAATTACATGGAATGAATTATAATAATAAAATAAAACCTTTTATTTTTAAATAATAATTTATAATTTAGAATGGGTTATAAATTTTGAAATAAAGAAATTATTTATAAAATTATATCAAAATTTTGAATTTTTATAATTAATTGTTTTAATTGTTCAAAATAAAAGTGATAAATATTTGGATATATTTAAAGCACATAATAAATTTTTTCTCTATTAATATTATCAAAAAAATAATTATTAAATATATGATATTTGGATTGTGTAAAACATTATCATAATAGAAGCTAGATTATAATTAGTTTATAATTCATATAATATCATATATTTAAAAATAAAATTTCATATAGGAATAAATATGATTTATTTTATATTAAAATGAATACAAAATCATTATATTAAAAATTATGGAATGCCTATAATGTTAATGCATAAATATAAAATATTTATACTTAGATTTTATTTATGAATTATTGAAAAAAATTTATCTAATGTTTAAATATTTTTATTTTTCAATTATTTAATATTTATCCACTTTTATATTCATGTTTAGAAATCTTTTTTATGAATTGTGAATACTATGTATGATTTAGTTTAAAATATTGAACTACATTTAGGATAGATCCTTTCATTATATGCTAGGATTGACTCAATTATGAATTTAATTTTCTATATACCTTAACCTCATTATTAAATAGAAGTTATTTTCTGGAACATAGTTTTTGAATACCGTTTGATCACATTATTTTTTAGAGTAATGATGAGTTTTATATTATATTGAGTAAATTTTCTCTAGGAAGAGGGACTTGGGTATAGACTAACAAGTTAACTGGAGTCCTATTTATTGCCTAGAAAATTGATTACTGTTAGCTATCTGTGACTTTTGGATAACACATGTGGATTATTTAAATATCATATAATCATATTCCTTTAAATTAATTGTTCATATACCATATCAGTTTGATACATCCTGATTTGTATGAATATGTTTGGTTTTTATTTGTTATTTAGTAACTCAATATTATGGGTTATGTAAATGGTCACACAACAATATAGGTTAAACATATTTATCTGGTAGAGGGAATTAGATTCAAAACAAAATTTATAAAAATTTATATATTGAAAAGGAAATTACATAAGATAATATTGTGAGAAGAAATTCCCATTTAAATATTATGTGTGACATTCTATCCAATGCATCACTTATCAAGGTCATGATCAACCAACCATATATTTTTAAACTCTACACAAGTACTATTTTATTAACCTGTGTATAGAAGTAATGTTATCATTATATATGGATTTTCATGATGATCTTTTTGAGATTATCTTATGTCTCACATGGTTTTACTTTATTGTATTTTTCTTAATGATTTCTTTTGGTTACCCAAAATGAGAATCCCTTATGGTTAGGATACTAGCGTAATGGAGTATAGAATTTCTATACGATGGATTGGGAAAATGGATACCAATTCAACTATCCATAGGTCACGTCTATTTTCATTGGGACTATTTCTGAACAAAATTATCAGGAATAATATAAATGAAAAATATTAGTGAATGTCATGGTTATATATTGAACCTCTCTTAAAAATTGATATAAAGAAAATTATATAAGTGTCCTCATTTTAGAGGGATACTATTATTTATAAGCCATTATTTAATGGTTATGAAACTTGATATTTATATGATAAATTATTCTACTCCAGATTATAGAATCGTAATACTCAATAAATTTTTTATCAATTCTTCATAAGGATAGGCTTATTTTAACATACTCCTAAGACCGGTAATATAAGAAATGTTCTTAAAAAAATATTGGTAATTTCAGAAATATTATTAAAGGGAATTATATGTGTAATAATACTTCATTCTATATTTACATAATATTGATGTGTTGTAGTAAGGGAATCTAGATTATTATGGTTGTATAAAGTGATTCATTTCAGGATTCAAAGGAATTATATGCTAAAATAATAATGGAATCTTAGTATCAAATCAATATTATTGCCTAGGTAAAATTGTATTCAATATGATGGAATATGGTAAATGACATATAGATATTAATGTTTTACTTAATGTATTGTTTTGGTTAAAGAATTTATCTTGTCGTCATCTAATGAAATTTTTCAACAATATGACTGAATACAATGAATATTTAAATGAAATTATGATGTTTGGTAATATATATAAACTATGTATACAATTTCTAGGTTCTAAATTACTTTACAGATAGTACAAATAGGTAAAATTTCAAACCAAAAGAGGAAATATTTTCTGAAAAGTTTACTACCTTCATTTTCAATAAGCTAATAGAGTTAATTGAAATCTAATCTTGTCAAGAAGAAAGATTAATAATTAAATATGATTGGATTATCTATGATATACCTAATGGAATCTATAAAATTTCATGTAATTGACATTTTATATATGGATGTTTTAGAAATTAACACTTTTATTTTGAATAATATTTGATAGCAACTGTATCTTTTAGGAATTATTTCAAATTTAAATGAGGTCAAAATGAAATGAATAATTGATTGATCTTGTAGTTAGTAATTATGGGATGAAGTAACTAGTTACTACATCAAGGATTTTAATGTAAAGGATTTTATCAATATCAACTCTTTATTAGAATAATATGTGTATCTTTATCTCATTATACTTATTTGATAAGTGAAAATGATTAATAATAACAAGTTGATTAAATGAGTTGTATAATTTTTTCACTAAAGAAATTATTGTTAGTGTTTTATCAGACAATTATATGGGGATGTGGCCCGAATTACATAAGATGAAAAGAGTTTACTAAACCCAAAATGTGTAGAAAACTATAGTATTATTCGAATGTTTTATATATATATGTTATTTTAAACTAGTTCTTAGGCTAGGTTTGTTATGAATATGTATTGTGTATATGAATATTGAAAATTATCATATTTTAGGAAACTTCCATTTTACCATTATTTCACAATAGCTACATAAAAATATATATAGATATACATTTTATAATGTGAAATAAGAATTTATGTCTAAAAGAGTAACTTTGAGGTAACCCCAAATTTATGTTAAATGTGGTTAATTATTGGGTATGAATAAATTTTAGGGTTATCATTACTGATATTTTTGTATAGATATTCAATATATAATCATAATGAACAAGATAAAGAATATGATTCATTAATACTATTGGATGACCCACTATGTATATGAACTAGAGTTTCATATAGATGTCATTGGTATACTATTGGTCCATGGATCATATTTGATTCCATGAAACTTTATTCTTGTGAGATATATGTCATGAAATCATTTATACATTTATAACCTACATACAATAGTCTAAAAATTGGCTTAGCTAATATGGGGGATGTTAGGGTATTTTATGGGTCACGTCTTCAGTTAGTGCTTAAACTAGGTGGGGGTTTTCCTCTCAAATGTTGAGTATGACATCAGGTACCTCTCTTCAGATAGAATTTTAGAGTGTATGGAATAATTTTGATATTTTATTTCTATCTAGAAGTGGTACATGTGATGTGGTTATCCACAAGGATAAATGGGATGTGGCGTATTCGTCGATAATATAAGTATATTCTATGAGAATCTATATTAGATATTTTATTTATATTTGGATGACATAATTCTTGTCTCATGGTCAATGTATGTAATAGAATAATGGATAATATGATAATTAAGATTTTCCTTTTATTCATTTTAATGGACATAGGAATATATATACATGTGTTTGATAGAGATAAAACTCTATCACATTATAGCATTGAGTAGCACTAATGTTTTTTCAGAAGTATGTATTTTCTAAAAAAATATGGATTTGGGGATTCATATTTATTATAAGTGCTATAAATTCTTATATGTTCACACATTGTGGTTGATGGAATTGGGATTGATTATGATTGATAAATCTACTGTAAATGTATTTTAGATTAAATCCAAAAGTGTTTTGGATGGGTTTGACAAGGTCATTCATATCATATGATACCAGATGATGTAAATGATATATTTCAAAATATGATTTGAATAATGTAAAAAACTATTTTTTTATATGGTTTCATGATTTATTGTTTATTATAAAATATTAGATTAAATTATACAATCATTATTAGGATTTAGTGTAATTAAGAGATTTATGGATATTGAGTCCCTTTTGAATGTCGAATGATTCAGATCAGACTGTGGATAAACTACAGAGGTGACATACATTTTTTTCCACTTTGGATATATTTACCAAACACATTAAATGAATATCAAAAGGTTTCAGTGTCTCTTCAATGTATGTTATATAGTTATATACTATTTTACATATTTTTTTTACATAGGATTTATATTTCATTCAATGATATCCTAGGACTATGGTTTTAATCACATCCACTACATCTGATAAATATTATTGAACTTTAATAAACTTCTTTAATAATAATATGGTTCTCCATGTTGACATCTAGATCATCATGTGGTATTTGGAACCTGACAATTGAATCACGGGGTACATGAATTCCAATTATCTTTTGATCATTTGGGAGTTATTTATTTTTCTTCATATTTCCTTTGATAAATTACAGTGTACCCCCAAAATAAGTAAATGGGTGTATACTACTACATAAAAATAAAACTCAATTTCTCCACACATAATTTTTTCCGTAAAAAACTTATTGATAGTTGTTTGATTCATATTAGATAAAATTGTTTATTATTTTTTTTTCCTTAGTTAAGGAAGACAATTGAGTGGAATGTATAACACCAAATTTAGTGGGTTGTGGGTATATATATATTGGTTATTTCTCTATTGTTGGTTCATGTTAACAAATTCATATATACTAGTCCATAAAACCATAATTAATAATAATTCTTTCAAATAATCTATTTATTCCATAAGTTTAATTTTTTTATTTACATCCCATTGTGACTTTTATATCTCAAAATATTCTTGAAATGAAACTCCAAAACCATCACCTTGAATGTGGGCATATTGTTCTAGCCTCTTCAATGCTACTATATATAGTCATGATACTCGTACAACCAATCAACATTATTGTTTCTAAACTATATAAAAATAAGAACACATTTGTAGATATTTTTTAAATATTAATATAAAGAATAAAAATTAATATTATTTCATACTTAAACATTATTATCATAATTGTTATGGGTTTTAATCAAATATTATCCTTCCTTTTTTTCATTTTCATCCTTCCATTTTACATGACGTGTGATATAAGTGGATTTGGATTTAAATTCATCAAAAAATATATAAAAAATTGTACATAATTAGGTTTTTATATCGCACCAATACTTTACTATATAAAAAAATAATTTTTTTTTCAAGTGAAACATTGTCACGACACCCTCCCTACAATGTGTACACCTCCTAGGCCATCAATGTGAGAAGGGAGATAATGATGCCCGAGTCCCACCTACAGTAGGCCCCAGGTTGGAGACTTGCATCGAGAGTATAATATCACACAAATGGGAGGCATTACCCACTAAGAGAACACATGTAGAAGAGAGAGATAAGATATGCACCAACAAAGTCCAAATCAGTACTGAAGCATAAAAGAAAAACCATGTGCACATATGTAATGTCATGGAAAAATACTACAACAATATGGGGAAAACTGGGAGTACACAAGGGAAAGTAAAACAGCTGCAACCATAAGCCCGAACAGCTCCTGCAACCCCAAGCTATTAGAAACATGCTTGATCTTACACCTGCTCCAAGTGAAATGAAAAATAGTATATATATACGTAGGGTGAGTATAACAGTATACTCAGTAGTATCCTCCCCGAATCCTCTCGTTCAAAAGTATTGAATGCATGTTAAAGGATAGTGAACAACAAGTGACACTAACTCGTCACATAAACATGTATACTATTTTACCAACCTCACCATGGATACTATCACCAAGTAACACATACAAGAATATATCATATAATAAAGAATATCAAGGCTACCCCACTACTACTTCCCCACTCGTATGCCACTTTTTCCCAACTACATATATCTAGGGCATCTCTTTCCAATGGCTTGCCAATATACACATGGGCTAAGCTCCACAATCTGTTCCATGTGCACTACAAAGGCTTTCCCATAGATACCTGGGCGAAGCACCACACCATCCTCACAATCATTAGTAACCACGTAGTTTTCGGGATCCACCACAGCTCTCATAACATGTATCATACGTCGGAAATTATACCTCAAGACATTACCGCCCATACACTGAGTAAGGATCCTCAAGCCATTACAGCATATACATGTTACACTTATAGTAGTCCATTGGATACTATATCCAGAATATATGTGTGTGAATAACCATAATCCATTACATCCCTCTACACTCATATATGGGGAAAACTAATGGCACTAGTATCTACAAAGAGAAGAGAGCGCGGTCAAAGAGGGTAGTCAGCCATTCATCCTCCAACCGGAATGTTGGGAAAAACACACCCCCAGGGCTCATAATCCCAAGTGTGCTAGTTTCCCTTACTGACAGGGTGGAGTAGCGTATAAAAACACAAAAATTAAAGAATATATTATAACTCACTACCACACTATGTCCATAACTTAGTCTTATATACAACTACAACTATCGTCTCTCGGATTCCGAGCTAACACTTTTAAGACTATGTATCCAATACGAAAAGAACCATTTATGGTCTTTATTATATTACTTCATTCCCTTGTTATCAATTCCATTGTATGGTAATTAATTATTTAAACATTAATTAACCATGAACAATTCCACATTAAATTCAATTAAATCACATCCAAAAACAATTGTCCCTTCAAAAGTTATCAACCTCATCATTATGATTCAAAAAAATCAACTACCATTGGTTAACATCATTTATTCAAACATTTATTACAGAATTACTTTCCCATATTCCCAGGAATTCTAGAAAAGTATCCTATGCTACTAAATACAAGGGTCTCCACACGGTGAGTAGATGTATTACCCATCGAGTCTTTCCCACCTATAGAAAGAGAAATGACCAATTCTCCCTTGAGAGGATAAACATGGAAAGAACGTGGCATACCCCACGTGTCTTCGCCTCTTTCGGAATATGGGTAACCAAGACCAGCTTCCTTGAGCATTGGGGAAAATTAATGTAGACAAACAACCAAAAAAGCACCAAGCATCCAAAAATCACATCCATCACATTCCATCATCCTTGGTGTCATCCCTGACACTAAAATGCATAAACTGATGGATCTCGCCACTCCATCATCACAGGTATCCTCTCAGACACCCACAAGCATATACTGATGCATCTTTCTACTCTATGCATCATCTACTGCCACAACCACAAGGTCTCCTGGCCCCCATATATCACAACATCCATCCAGGATCACATCACATCACAAGTAGCAGGAATGTAAACATCAAATAAATTTGGGGTCTTTTACCTTTAACAAGGCATCTAGACTTCAAAAAACAATCACCAACAGATTTGAGTTTTACCAACCAACTGAATTAAACATATACATCGACATCAATTTGATTGACATCAATTTAGATCAACAGCCACAACAACAACTACTGGATTCGTTTACATTCCTCTTTATCTTTAGCCAATTAATTATCAATTAATTCCGGATTTACGTTCTTTATCAATTTTTTCATGAACAACATGCTAATAAGAAAGGCATAGATATGACACTATCTAGAAAATCAAGAGGAGAACTGTAATCACGATACAATGCAACAACATGTGATCAACCCAATTTATTTAATAGGGTTCAAGTATTTAATTATGACAATTCCATTATGATCCAAAGGGATAAATCATGCTAACTCTACGATTGCTTATTATATATTAGAGAAGCCACGAATCCCCTACCTGATGTTTTTTCGAGGAAAACAACAAAGGTCGAAGAACGCCTAAGAGACCATGTCGATTCTCCACGAATCCTCCATAAATCTCATCTCCTAACACAACCAAACCCAAAGATCATCATATTTGACATCCACAGACTTATATAATCCCATAACAGTTGTAGATTTAATAAATAGAGAGAATAAGAGAAGTGTATCTAAATAGATCTAAGAAACCAAACCAGAACGATCACATGACTTAAGAAACCGACTTCCATTCTCCAATAGAAGCCTCTAGATCACTGCCAAAATGCTTGGGAGATGTTCTTCTACCTACAGGGAAGTGTAATACCAAGTTAAGGCCGCTTAGAGGCTTACACGAACCATTTAGAGGTAAAAGTGTTCAGACCCTCAATTTTAGGATCTAACATTAAGTGCCCACCCGGTTAGTCCACATGGTTTAACAAACAGTTCACTAACCATGTATTAGCTTCTGCCTTGCCAAACACTCCTCGTACGGTTAGTCTTCATGGTTAGACAAACCGTGTGCTAACCATGCGTTAGCCACTGCCTCAAACACGTACCTTGCATAGTTTGGCCGTATGGTATAGGCAAAATGTGTGCCAACCGTGCGAAATCTATTTCCCTTTAGAATTCCTTAAAATTCCACCCAAATGCACCCCCCCAAGTCACCATGACCTCCAGGAATAGCTCTAGCACCACATTTTCACAAAGGAATAGTCCAGAGAGGTCCGATCCATTACATCATATACCTCTCAAAACATTCTTTTCCTACAGAATCCAAAACCAACCTAAAGAGAAAACGAAACAGGGTCTGAACAACAACCCATCAAGATACCTCTCAATGTAGAGCAAGACACTAAAGAAAAAAAGGGTTCCTTCTCATAAACATGAAATTTCCACAACCACATAAGTTACAAAGATACATGACATGATTTAAAAATTAAACAACTCAGGGTACTGATCATGTATCTGTGACTCACGTTCCCATGTACTCTCCTCCAAGCCTACGTGTCACCATAGGACATGCACTATTGGTATTTAATGCCCGCGCAACACATTCTCCTTGTTGTATTAGATCTCTATAGGTCGATCATCAAAGGTTGCATCATCATCGACATTGAACTCTCCGCAATAGATGATGTGAGAGTCTTCATAAAGATAATGACGGAGTTGTGGTACATGGAAAAGATCATGTATCCGACTCATCTGAGGGGGAAGTGCTACTTGGTACTCCACAGCTCCAACATGAGCTAAGACCTCAAATGTCCCAACAAATAGCTGAAAATTCTTACCTCCATGACCACACCTTCACTACCCAAGGCAAGGAGTCGCCTTCAGAAACACATGATCCCCAACATTAAATTCTAACGGTCTCTTTGTTTGATCGAAATATGATTTCTGATGATCTTTAGTTTTCTCCATCCTCTCACGAATCACATGAACCATATTTGTTGTATTCTTCACTAGTTATGGTCTGAGAATTTCTGACTCTGTGACCCTAGTCTAGCACAGCGGATAAGGGTAAGTCCATCCATACAAGGCTTAAAACATATCCCTACTAATGGTGGAGTAATAAAATTATTATAAGCGAACTACCCCAAGGGTAAGTGCCTCATCCATGATCCTCTAAAATTAAGAACACAACAGCATAACATGTCTTCAAGAGTCTGGATATTTCGCTCTGCTTGACCATATGTTTGAGGTTGAAAAGTAGTGCTAAGGCATAGTTGAGAACAAAAAGAATGTTGGAGACCACTCCAAACCATAGAGGTAAAATGATTATTTTGAACATAACAGATAGGCTCAGGTACTCCTTGATGTCCCACCACATCCCCTAGATACTGCCTCGAAAAAACCTCCACTGAGCTTGACACCTTGATCGCTATGAAGTGGGCCGATTTTGTTAAATGATCGACTACCACCCAAATAGCATCATGTCCTCCCGGAGCTATAGGTAAACCGGTAACAAAGTCCATTGAGATGTCCTCCCACTTCCACTGAGGAATCTCTAATGGCTGAAGAATACCTCCTGGAACACGGTGTTCATCCTTCACCTTTTAGCACACTAAACATCAAGACACGAATTCCGCAACCACATGCTTTGGCACAGGCCACCAAAGCTGACTCATCAATGATCGATACATATTTTTTACGCCAGGATGTACTACTAAGGATGAACTATGCAACTCTTGGAAAATTTTCTTTCACATCATGAGGGGAACAAAAAGCCTTCTCTGATACAACACTTGGTGTTGTTCATCCTCCGACCAACCATCAGGGGCCTCACCCCAAACAACTCAGTCTCTCTGGACCTCCACCTCAAGATCCCCCAACTGGGAATCTTCCACATTTTTCTTCAGTTATTACTCTACCATCATCTGAAAAAGACAACATCTACCCCCCAACGTCTCCCATATCATGATGAAACTCTTACAGTTCTTCAATTACTCTCTAAGAATCACCGGATTCACACACAACATCACTATGCGACTATCGGCTCAGCGCACCAGCAAAAACATTCCCTTATCCAGGTCTATATGATATTTCGAAGTCGTATTCTTGTAATAAATCCATCCAATAACGATGTCATAAGTTCAAGTCATGATGAGAGAAAACATACCTCAATCTCTTTTGATCAGTGAAAATAATAGAGCACTCACCAATGAGGTAATGTCTCCACAAATTCAGAGAAAATACCACGGATTCCAACTCAAGTTCATGGGTGGTATAGTTGCATTCATTGGGATGTAACTGCCGATATCCATAAGAAACAACTGACCTCTGCTGTATGAGAACACAACCTAACCCCATATGTGAAGCATCACAGATAACATTAAACTGAACTCCCTCAGCTGGAAGACAATGGACTGGAGCACATACTAAATTCTCTTGTAGATACTCAAAAGCTTCTTAACATTGATCAGTCCATATAAATGCCTAATCATTACTTGTCAATGTTATCAGAGGAGTTGCAACTTCGGAATGATTGGCTACCATCCTCATGTAGTTGCCTTCGAGACCAAAGAAACATCACACATCTGAAACTGTCATGGAGGCTGCCCAAGACACAACTGCTTCTATTTCATATGTATCCACAGCTACTCCCTATTGGGACGCAACATGCCCCAAGAAACTGGACTTCCCGAGCCCAAAAATCACAATTATAAAACTTCCCTAACATGTGATGTTGACGAGAACTCCCAAAATGGATAGTAGATGATCTTAATTCTCCTCTTCAGATGTGGAGTACACAATGATGTCATTGGTGAAAACTACCACGATCATGTCCAGGAACTCATGGAACAAAGAATTCATCAATACCATGAATATATATGGATCATTCGTCACGCCAAATGATGTTACAACATACTCATATGGCCCATGATGACAACGAAAAGAAGTCTTTGGGATATCCTCATCCTTCTCATGAATATGATGATATCCTAACCACAATTCGATCTTTGAGAACCAACTTGCACCATTCTGTTGATCGAATAAACCATTGATCCATGTAAGAGGGTAACAATTATTTACTATCACTTTGTTTAAGAGATGATAATCGACACACAACCGCAAACTGTCGTCGTCCTTCTTCACGAACAGAACTGGTGCACCCCATGGTGACACAGTTTTTCGAACAGAACCACACTCCAACAAACCATTAAGCTATATACGTAGCTCTCGTAACTCAGAAGGGTCCATCCTATATGGAGACATACAGATATGAGACGCTCCTGGATGTAGCTTGATCCCAAACTCATTATCTCATCAAGGTGGTAATCGTACGACCTCCTATGTAAATACATATGGGTACTTCTATATGATACTAGGAAACACAAACTGTAAAACCACTAACTATATCATCATCATCTTAGCTCCAATGGACCGTAAGAATTGAATTCTCCAATAACCCATCCAAGGATCTCTCTCACAAACAAACACCACTTGCTCTCCACCTGTACCAATGAAAATGACCTTCTTCCTGAAGAAATCCATGATATCCTACACTGAATACAACCTTTCCATGCAAAGGATGTCATCATAGGTTGTATTATTAAATATACGAAGTCTCCCCAAGAGCGGTGTTGCTCCAACACTAGCACAAAATATCTACAGACTTCAAACAAGTCATCCCACCATCCAATTGGTGTAGTCAACACCAAGGGAACTAGAAGCCTCTCAACCTCATGTCCCAAATCATGGACAAGGGTAGGTGATAAGAAGGAGTGTGTCTCTCCCGAATCAAACAAATAATACTCCAAGGTCGAAAACAATCAAAGAGTACCACGAAAGGCGTCTGGATCGACTAGTTCTAGAAACGCTAGATCATGAAGATGACCATGACCTCCCCCACAGCCTCTATGACCCTGATAAAGACCACCACCACTATCGCGCTCTGCTCTATGAGGATGGGGAGCACAATGGAGCTATCCTCTTCTTGCCTCATCTAACTTCTAGTGATCTCAAACTGGTGCAACTGGCTGCTGATGCCTCTGCTGGAACTGCCTCAATATAGGAACTAGAAGCGCAACACCTGGTGCACGATGAACATTCTAAAAGGTCGGGAACTCCCGATGGTGATAACAACGATCACCACAAGAAAAACAAGCGCCTGATCTCTTGGAAAAGGACATAGAGTTTTTGCATCTAGATAAATGATATGTGAAGGGATGGGACCTACACCCGGTTAAATGGAAACTCTTCTACCATGAAATCTGGGAATCTCGGACACAACATTGCTTCGTGATGGATCATGATGATCCCCTTCATTATCTAGTCCTGGACAATGTCCTATCAACAACCACTTCCCTCTCCAGAACCTCAATATTTGTATTTAACATAAATTGGGTGACCTGGAACTGGATCTATGAATGCAAAACCTCATCAAAATGTCTCACCCTAGCATCCTAATCTGGTAACAGGTCCAAAGAATATCGTAAAATGTTTCTGAAATGGATTCCAAAATCTCAAACAGTGGAGCTCCCCTGTCGAAGGGTAAAGTGCTTCTGGTGACTGGATGCCTTCATTGTTGAAGAAAGAAACTTGACTCTAATCATGTCTTATAACTCCTCCCATGAGATCACTGACTCTTCATGATCCCTGAGGAACAACAACCACCACTGCCTTGCTGCTAAATGCAGCATCGTCACAACCAAGGACAACCAATGCTCCTTCCGATCATGGATCATACTAAATCCTATCTCAACCTCCACCAACCAGTCTTCCGCGACTGCATATGAAAAAGATCCCTCATACTTATGCAGACTCTAGCGCTGGAAGTCTCGGAGTGTCTTCCTCCATGTGTCTTCATCGTCAACCTCTACGCTACGATGATCTACTAGAACAGACTAGTAGATATTTTCTGCCCAGACCTAGAAAGGAAGCCGACCTGGATCCATACCTGTAAAATAAAAAACACTTAGAGCTCCTTATCCTGAAATATTTATGACTCAACACTAATTAATTAATTTTTTTTCTTTTATTTGTTTTAGGTTATCCTATCACATGGTCTGCCCATTCAAACACAGGCACAAAGAAGACTGATGAATGATCCTTTCATAGGTCTCTACCCTGCAACTAGTATCATCATTTTCAGTAGACATTGTAATCTAAAAGTTACATACATCATATCATAGGGGTCCCTAAATGCCTATGTCTCAACCGGTATCCAGTGTTTACCTCACTTGCTAATGTCAAAAAGTTATATCTGGAAGAAAATTTTATAAAGATCAAGGAACATGAATCTTTGTTAGAAAACAATGTAAATATGAATTATGAGAATGTTGAAATATTTAATAAGCATTGTTAAGATAAGATTACTATGAATTAAGACTAAAATGTCATACTCATTATGAGATTTCTAGTGTTGGAAGCTTAAATGACCAATATTGAGAAGACACATTTTGAGCCTCCAAAAAATAAGGAAATTGTTTCTATTTTTACTCAATGTTCACTAGAAGATTATACTACCCAAAGACATCCAAAGTGTAATAATAAGATCATGGATTCAGTCATTTATCTATCACACGTAGCTAAGAAAGTTAAGGTACCAACCATCCAATTTGTACTAATGATTCTAATATATTTTTTATAGAATGTATAGGTTGAAAGAAAAAATAAAAAAAACTATTGATGAGGAAAGGTCCTAAGATTCATACCACCAGGGATGGAGTGGATAAGAAGAATAATATAGAATATGGTTACCCAAATAGATAACAACAAATAAAAATAATTCTAAACAATCTAACACAGAAGATATCAATAAGTCCAGACTAGTGGGCCAATGCTGGTGATGCAACAGATTTGGGAATTGTGTAGTGGATTGTTGGTAAAAAAAATTAAATGTAAAAGCACAGATAACGAATATCTCAAGTAGGAAAAATATAGTAACTGAGAAGAAATATTCACAAATAAGGAATAATCGTTGTACTGCAAATATATTTGGAATGATGTATAACATCTGTGATGTATGCAATGGGAGTGGTCATAAGAATGGTTCATTCTTATCTCAAAATGTATTCAATACTAATATGAACAGAATACCACAAAATCTGGGGAATAATGAAGACATTATCTTTGGATGTAATCTAAAGTATGTTGAAAAGGTAAATACTACCAGGAATATTACAAATAGGAAAACGGAGAATTCATTGAATTCTATATCTATGAAGTTGGATGGTAGTTCATACAAAAGACCAATCATGAAGGATGAAACTCTTAAGAATCCATGTGGAAAATTAACAAATTCTGCCACACATCTTAAATACATATTATTTAACTGGCATGAATTTTTTTAAAGAATGATAATAGAGGAATATTCATAAGATAAGGCTAGAACAAAAAGAAACATGAAGATTCAACATGATGATGAAAATTTTAATAAGAAGTTTCAATCAAAAGGAAACTCTCATTTTCATGATGTTCTATGCGTGTGGTGTAACAAGGTTGGTCACACTATTAAAAATGTCATTTAACGTATTCCATCCTGAGAAGAAGTTATCAATTAGATGAAAATTGATGTAGGAGATTATAATAGTTGTAATGATCTAGGAGAAATAAGATTCACACACACAAAAATTAGAAGAATTATTGAGATCCACACAACCATAGTCAGAATTGAATATAATATGTAAAAGTGTGAGGAGTTGAGGAAATGGAGTATATTGGTTGATAAAATCATCTCAGCCTTACTACTCCCATTCAAGAAGAAAGAAGGATCAACCTTATTCCCTTAAATCATTGTATATTGTATTTTATTTGATAATACGGGGAATTTAAGGTGAAGAAAGATCTATGAGGGAGAACCTGAGAAGCAATGAGTGCTATAAACTCTTGAATGAAAAGCTGAAGAATAATTCATTTGTGGAAGATTCATCAATTGATATTCAAATATTAATATTATGAGAAATCACCATTAATAAAGATGATGTGGAGTGTTCCCTTGAGTGGGAGACATATGAAGAAGCTTCCAGAGTTATTATTTCAATAAGTATCAACATTAGTAGGTATCAAATTCAATTACACTGGAAATTGCTTGAAAGAATGTCATTGGAAAAGGTATTTAATTTATAATTATCTCATTATTGGTTACTCTAAATAATGATATGTTTACAAAGGGGTAGTAATTAAGTCAATTACTAACATAAGAACAATGAATGTTCCCCAAGGCCACATATCCTTCCAATTACATGTGAATGTTTTTTAATTGTTTTTTGTTATGAGTGTAGGAATTTAAGGTTGATTATTTCCTATCACATTCAATATATTCAACTTAGAATGAAAGTATAAAACCCTTTAAGAAAATTGTATGAGATCTCATCTCATGATGTGTTATAATCAGTGGAAAATGGACTAATTTTTTGTCTAATTCAAATCTTCTTAATTTCTACATCGATCTTTTCCAAAGTAAATATAGAGTGAAATGATTTATAGAAAAGTACTTGGTAATGACTGATACCCTCTCAACCATGAACATTGTAATTCTTTTCAATAAGTGGGAGTGAAAGAAAAATGAATGTTTTAAATGTAAAGGTAGATAAATAAGTAAAGGGGATAGATAAGATTCTCATTTTTACATTGACACATTCATTTGAGGAGACTTTATGTTATTGATAATGAAATAAAAAGGGGGAGATTTTTGGGACCTCTTTGTGTATGATGATTTTATTTGTTTCCACAGTTTCCAAAACTATTCAAAATAAAGAAGGAGATGAAGGAGGAATCCATAGCTATTGGAGAATACAATTCAGACGAATATTTAACTAATCTTACGTTCAAATAAATTGTGTAAAAGGTGACACATTGTTTCCAAAAATGATAAATGGTGATGTATCATCCATTTAATGATGATTGATGAATATTTTATTTGTTTCGATATCTAATGGAGAATACAATTCAGACGACTATTTAACTAATAATACATTCAATGAAATTTTGTATGATGATTTTATTTGTTTCCACAATTGTCAATACTGTTCAAAATGAAGAAGTAGATGAAGGAGGAATCCATAGATAATGGAGAATACAATTTAGACGACTATTTAACTAATCCTATGTTCAAAAAAATTGTGTAAAAGGTGACACATTGTTTCCAAAAAATGATAAATGATGATATATCACATATTTACGGATGATTGATGAAGAATGGAGATTTGATGAAAACAATGAAATGCTTCAAGATTTCATCATAACCATTCATGATCATACCTGAATAAAAGAATCATATGATATTCATGAAGTATAGAATCATGGTCGATGAAGAAGAGACAGTGTGGAAGGGCTTGGAATTCTAATATGGTCATGAATTACACATTGTATTAAAATTAGATGATATGCTACCCTTTTTTTATTATTCCAAATACATGTATCCAAGGAGATACATTGCCTCAAGACACCACTTTTGGATGAAGAGAGATGATTGATGAACACTGGAATTACCAATATAAAAAATGAATTTAGGATTTGATGTGAGGATGAATACGTACTTATGAATTCATATATCATAGAGTATAAGGAGAAATAAGGTCGATTGATCATCATGAAGAGAAGATATGATATAGTGAATGGGCATGGAACTATGAGAATGGCCAAAATTATGACGATTCATTTCTGATTTGTATTTCAGATATATCATAAGTTCAGAGAACATGTGTTATAATACATATGAATGATAAGGGGAGTAAAAAAATTGTTTATGGAAAAGAAAATAATGTTTCTCGCAAGTTAAAGAGTGTCTCCCAAGTAGGAAGTGGCACATAAGTATCAATGGGGCTAAAGTGTATGTTGTTTTCAATTTTATGTTGCACACAATGTTATATTTCATGATAATCACATCAAAATATGAGAATGGAAATAATGTGACATTCATGTTAAAGAGTGTCACATATGTAGAAAGTTGTCGGAAAGTTTCAACGGTGCGCAAGGGTATCTTGTGAACAAGTCATATTTAAACATCAACACATGATGATGTGACAATTGAAAATAGTGGCGGACAAGCGATGGAGCGGCGTGCATGTGATGGAGTAGATCACAAGTGATGGAGTGGTGCACAAGTATGAATGACACCCAAGTTTATATAGTGCCCAAGTCACCAAAATGCATGTAAATTGATGGCTACCCTCCTCATTTTTCAATGATCAACACTTAAAATAAAACATGATTTCTTAGAGCACAAGTGGTAGAAATTAGAATGAATGTTGATTTTTTAAACATGTTTTGTGTTATTCACAAAGTTGGCGTGCATGAAGAAATGGTTTTCATGTTATAAGTTGCACACAAGCAGGGAATTATGTGAAATAAGTGTTTTTTGTATAACACTAGAGTGGATCAAAATTTGTGAGTTGTGCACAATAGTGGTGCACATATAATTTTTGAATCACTAGTAGGAATGCATGTAAGAATGGAGTCATGATAGTACAATGCCATGAACGTAGAGAGTCACACAAGCAAGAAGGCATGCAAGTAGTTGGTGGTCCACAAGTAGGGATGCATGCATGTATGGTGGCCAACAAGTAGATATTGACGGACAAGATGTGAGTTATGATAGATGTTCATTACCATTTTATGGTCAACTTTGATTATTCTATGTTGATATAGAAATCAATGATATTACAATAACAAAGGGAACTTGTGATCCTAGAATGAAGAAGAAGAAGTGTTCAATACAATTCGTTTTGTACTAAGAGAGAATGTTTAGAGAAATTAAGGTTTCATAGGTGCTAGTTTTTATTGAAGAGGCACTAGAAGTAGATTTCTTATCTTGTAGGATTTCTTCAAATAAAAAAGAGCATGATTACTTGAATTCTGCTATGTAAGTAACAAGGAGAAGAATAATTTTTTGGAAGAACAAAGATGCTGTCACGACCCGTCCTCGGGGCCCGTGCCGTGACTACCCCAAGCCCGCCTTCCATAGGCCAGGGGCTGGCGACTAGCACCAAGGCGTAAAATCCCAGTAAACAGGGAAGGCATTGCCTTTATAAGTAACAACCACACAGAGTCAGCAAGCGGAAAGTAAAGTGCAGTAAAGTAAAGGGGGGCCGGAATACAAGTCCAACTGTAAAGTACAACTGAAAAAGTAAAGTACAGCAACTGAAGAAAAGACGGCGGCCTCGTGTTGTCCACTGGCAATCCCACCTGAAGGGTGGGTACAGATAGCCTCCAGGCTCCTCGGGTCCCACGTCCGCTCCGAGCGCGTCCCGCCCAGTGGTCCACCTCCAGGTACCGTCCTGCTCCACGCCCCAACCGTGATCAGCGCTGTCCGTCGTCTGCAACCAACACAACAAGGTTCGGGCATAGCCCGTGCAGGGGTGAGTACAAGGTACTCAGTAAGGACCCCGAGACCCCCGAAGGTCTCCCGAAATCCACAAAGGATATAGCACAAAAGAAAGATGCAATCACGAAGTAACATCTGACTCGACTTAGGTATATGCCCATACATATACCTAAGTACCCATTTCTAGCTCGGCTCACGAGCTCAAGAACAACTCAATCCACAAAGGAAAGCAAGACTCAAATCCATAAGGAGAGTAAACAGTAAATCCACATAGGATAGTTCAACACGATCCACAAAGGAGAGTAACATAAGATTCAGCTCAACCAGGTATACTTTTTCAGATGACGTCAAAGATGATCACTGATCCATCTAAGTCGTCGGACCCACGAAGGATCGATAGGTACTAACCCCCGCAAAAGACCCACGTAGGATCGGGCTCACACAGAACCTGTAGGCAATGGCTCACACAGAACCGGTAGTAAGGACCCACATAGGATCGGGCTCACACAGAACCTGTAGCACTGATCCACGTAGGATCGCTGAGTGCAGTAGTCGACGCAGTCCACTGAGTATCTCTGCACAGTCGTCGCCGCAGTCCACAAAGGATCTCTGCTCTGCCGTCGCCGCAGTCCACGGAGGATCTCTGCTCTGAGAGTTATTGGCATTTTCGTCCCAGGGGCCTGGTTGGTTTTTAAGGCAAAACCGACCCGACCGTACTCCGCCTGTATCCGATCCTCGGGCGGAGTATTCCAAAAGTTCCGTCTCACTTAGAGGAAACTACCACAGCTGACGGTACGTCGTTCGGACGTCCGTAGCTCATGTTATGAGCGTTTCCGCTCCGAGGGCCCGGTTTGTTTCGTGTACGAACCAACCCGGCCGAACCCAAAGTCTTCCTAAACCTTGAGTATAATATACCGAAACGACCGTCTCGATCCAAGGATCGCGTAGCCGCTGACGGTTCGTCAATCGGAGGTCTCAGGCCCATGATATGGGCGAAAGACCGAAGAGGGCCCGAAACGGGGGTTCTGGGCCCGGGGCGACCCGGTCCGAACCCCCCCCCCCCCCCCCCCCTTGGGTCGGCCGAACCGGGTCGGCCCGAACCGGGTCGACCCTACCCGGCCCGACCCGGCGAGGCCGGGTCCGGTCTGGCCTGGGCGCGGCCCGGCCGACCGGACTGGCCGGCTCGGCTTCGGCCGAGCGGCCGAATGAGCCGCCGCGGGTTTGCCCGCGGCTTTGGAGAAACGCGGCCCGCACGGGCCGCGTGCTGGGTGGCCGGACCGCGGACGCGGTCCGGCGGTTCGCCGCCGCCGCGGCTCGGCCGCGGCGGACTCCTCCGGCGGCGCGCCGAGCGCCGCCGCCTCCGGTCACCGGCGCCGCCGAGCCGGCGACCCGCGCCGCCGCCACCTTCCGCGGGCCGCCGGAGTTGCTCCGGGGGCCCGTTTTGCCTCCTGTCTGCGCCGATGCTCCTCCCGGGGGCCGATCTTCACTGCGGGATCAACAGATCGCCCCTGCCGTGCGGTTCGTCATCGTCCGCCAAATCCGCACAACAGAAGATTGGCAGAGGGTTGCCGGGTCTTGTTCGTTAGATCCGCACCCTCCGCGTTAGTCATAAATATCATCGGGAGGAAAAAAGAACGGCCAATCAACAATTTTAAATAAATTTAAAATTGTTTCGTGATCGGTTCTTTATTTTAAAAGAAATAAAATCACGGGAAAGGAAAAAATATTTCAAAACAACCCTTACCTTGTCGTCGTCGTCGGACGAGAGGTCGTCGCGGAATCGCTCGTCGCGGAAGAAGGAGATCGTCGCGTCGTCGCGGTATCCGGCGTCGCGTCGCCAATCTCCGGATCAAGATCAAACGGATTTAATTAATTTAAATCCGTTGATATCGAAATTAAAAAGGGAGAATTCAAACGATTCGTTTCTCACCTTAGTTACCGAACGAGGATCGGCTGCGGAAGAAGAGGCGTCGCCGAAGTACGTCGCGGGTAAAGCTCGTCGACGTCGCAGATCTCGGTGTGCGTCGTCGAATTCCGGTCGCCGGCGTTCTTCGCGTTCTTTGCAGGGAGATGAAGAAACAAAGATCCTCTCAAATCCTTTCAAAGGTTTTTTAGGTTGGTCTTATTTTATAAACATGCCAACAAACGCAAAAGCGTAAGTAACGACCCATCAGTTCGTTGAATTAATTCAACGAGCGAAACAACCCATTTAATTCACGAAAGAAACAGCCCATTTAAATGGTCTGTTAAGAATTAAAGAAAACGCGTCGGTTGACTTTTCAGTTACTTTGACGAGTTTTTGCGGGTGCGTTACTTAGCGAAAGAAACGGCGGGGCTCGTGCGGGCCCCACCGCACAAATATCCTACCAAGGAGGTAGGATATTTCTGGATAGCATCTTATCCAGTTCAACTCAGTTCAAGCCGTCCTTAAGTGGCTTCAAGTGGCTTCCAAGCAGCTTAAGTGAAATAAAATAATGTTGTCGCACAAACTTTATTTTATTTCTGACTTCAAGCCGCAAAATTTAAAAACCACGTCTGAGCAAACGCAACTCCGGAAGAGGCGTTTCTAAGCAAATACCGGCGCTGCGATTTCATCGGTGCCCTCAGAATTCGATTCCGGGCATCGGTTCAAAAGATAGAAAAACCCGCTCGTCCGTTCACTGAACGTACCCGAGCCAAACTTCGGAAATTGATTCCGGGCACACCGGGCCTCGGAATCAGGTGCCGTCTGAAGCTGCGCTCTTGTAAAATTCCAAAGAAAATTAAGAAAAAAATTTCCTTGAAATTTGCGGGTCTTTACATTACTCCCACCTCAGGGCTTTACGTCCCCGTAAAGATTCATCAAAAACTAGGGGAACAAATGGGGGTACTGAGCACGCATCTGAGCCTCCCGCTCCCAAGTGCTCTCCTGGAGGTTCTCGTGCTGCCATCTGACGCGCACAAGAGGAATCAACCGCCCACGTAGGACCCGCTCTTGTTGATCCTCGATCTCCACTGGGACCTCCGCAAAAGTCGCCCCATCGTCCATGTCCAGCTCCCCAAAGTCGATGATGTGCGTCGGGTCGTGCACGTATCTCCTCAGCTGAGACACGTGAAAGACGTCGTGCACCCGGTGCAACTGAGGTGGTAGAGCCAGGCGATAAGCCACCTCTCCTATCCTGCTGAGGACCTGGAAAGGCCCGATGAAGAGTGGAGACAACTTGCCGCCTCGGCCAAATCTCCATAAACCACGTCGAGGTGAGACACGCAAAAAGACGTGGTCGCCGTCCTCGAACTCTAGTGGCCTCCGCCTCCTGTCAGCATATGACTTCTTCCGGCTCTGAGCTGTCCTCATCCTCTCCTGGATGATCTGGACCTTCTCTGTCGTGGCTCGGACCATCTCTGGTCCCACGAATGCTGACTCCCCAGGGTCTGTCCAGCACAACGGTGATCTGCAGGGTCTGCCGTACAACGCCTCGTATGGTGCCATCCCGATGGTGGAGTGGTAGCTGTTGTTTTACGTGAACTCCACCAAGGGTAGGTGGTCCTCCCAGCTGCGACCAAAGTCGAGAACACATGCACAGAGCAAGTCCTCGAGTGTCTGTATGGTCCTCTCCGTCTGACCATCCGTCTGAGGGTGGAAGGCTGTGCTCAGATGGAGCCGCATCCCGAACGCCTCCTGCAACCCCTTCCAAAGCCGGGAAGTGAAACGAGTATCTCGATCGGAGACGATAGACGATGGAACACCGTGAAGCCGTACGATCTCCTGGACGTAAAGACGTCCCAAGCTCTCCACTGAGCCCTGCTCTCTGATGGGTAAGAAGTGTGCCGACTTGGTGAGTCGGTCGACAATCACCCAAATGGAGTCGTGACCTCTGGAAGTACGTGGAAGTCCAGTCACGAAGTCCATAGATATGCCGTCCCACTTCCACTCCGGGACCTCCAAGGGCTGTACCAAGCCTGCTGGTACCTGATGCTCTGCCTTCACCTACTGGCAGGTGAGGCATCGTGAAACGAACTCTGCCACAACTTTCTTCATGCCCGGCCACCAGTGCTGTCGTCTGAGATCCTGGTACATCTTCGCCACTCCGGGATGCACCGCCAAGGGAGAAGTGTGAAACTCTCTCAGCACCTCCTCTCGTAAAGCGACTGGTACGAAGGTACGTCCTCTGAAAAGGATGTCGTGCTCTGCTCCAAGGGAGAAACCATCGGGCGCCTGACCTGAGGATATCAGTGCACGCCGGGTCTCACAGTCAGCGTCCCCACGCTGAGCCTATCTGACCCGCTGTAGAAGTGGAGGAGAGACTGTGAGAGACTGAAGAAAGGCTGCTCCGTCTCTATCCACGAAGGATATCTGCAAGGAGGCTAGCTGCTCCGTCACCTCCTCAAGTAGCTGAATGCACGTCCTCCTGCTGAGGGCATCGGCTACCACGTTCCCCTTCCCAGGAGTATAGACTATCTCAAGTCATAGTCCTGGAGGAACTCAAGCCATCTCCACTGTCTCAGGTTCAGGTCCTTCTGAGAGAAGATATACCTGAGACTCTGGTGGTTAGAAAAGACTGTGAAGCACTCGCCCATCAGATAGTGCCGCCAAGTCTTCAGAGCGAAGACCACTACTGCTAACTCCAGGTCATGAGTGGCGTAGTTCTGCTCATGTGGCCTCAACTGACGTGATCCGTAGGCAATCACGGCCCGCTCCTGTATCAGGACGCATCCGAGTCCAGTCCCTGATGCGTCGCAGTAAACTACGTATCCAACTCCCTCCTCAGGCAACCTCAAGATAGGTGCGCTGGTCAACCTCTGCCTCAGCTCCTGGAAGCTCTGCTGACATCTGTCTGACCACACGAAGGGTTTCCCCTTCTTTGTCAACGCTGAGAGTGGTGCCGCAACTCTGGAGAAGTCTGGCACGAATCTCCGATAGTATCCCGCTAGGCCCAAGAAGCTCCGCACCTCTGTCACGCTCCTGGGTGGCTCCCAAGCTAGCACTGCCTCGATCTTCGCGGTATCCACTGCAACTCCCGCCTCAGAAATGACGTGTCCCAAGAAATGGACCTCACGTAACCAGAACTGGCATTTTGAGAGCTTTCCATAAAGCTGGTGCTCTTGGAGTGTGTCTAGCACAACTCGTAGGTGGTAGGCATGCTCCTCCTCAGTCGTCGAGTATACCAAAATGTCGTCAATGAAGACCACGACAAACCGGTCGAGGTATGGCTGGAAGATCCTGTTCATGAGGCTCATGAACACTGCTGGAGCGTTGGTTATGCCGAACGGCATAACCAAGAACTCATAATGGCCATACCGACACCTGAAGGCCGTCTTCTGCACGTCCTCATCTCGAACTCTGAGCTGATGATAGCCTGACCGGAGGTCTATCTTCAAGAACCACCGCGCTCCCTTGAGCTGATCGAAGAGGTCATCAATCCGTGGCAGCGGATACTTGTTCCTCACTGTCACCTGGTTCAGGCGACGATAGTCGACACACAGTCGCAAGCTCCCGTCCGCCTTCTTGGCGAACAATATCGGGGAAGCCCAGGGTGAAACACTGGGTCAGATAAACCCCTTGCTCTGCAAGTCCTCCAACTGTACCCGCAGCTCCCGAAGCTCGGCGGGGGCCATCCGATATGCTGGAGTAGATATCAGGGCTGTCCCGGGGTACAAGTCGATGTAAAAGTCTACCTCTCTACGAGGAGGTAGCCCTGGAACGTCGTCGGGAAAGACGTCCTCGTACTGGTCCACCACTGCAGGAAAAGCCGGACTCCGCACGTCCACTGCTCCTAGGATGAGGCTAGCCAACTGATGAGAGATGGGCTGCACTCTCCTCCGCGGAAGTCCATCCTGTGCTGCAAAGGTTCCCTTCTCGCCGGTGAAGGTAAACCTGCTCCCGTCGGTGCGAACACATCGCACCTTGCGCCTAAAACAGTCGATCTGGGCATGAACCGTGGATAGCCAATCCATGCCCAAGATGACGTCGTGAGGCCTTGACGCCGCTACAAGGAGATCCCAGCCGAAGCTATCGCCTCCTAGAGTAAGCTCACACTGCTGGCACCAGTGCGTAATCGTGGAGTCTGCTCCCGTAGGAGTCTCTAGCCGTAAGGATCGAGCCAACGGCTCAGTCGGAATCTCCGAGCTCCGAACAAGGGCAGAGGCTATGAAAGAGTGACTCGCTCCTGTGTCTATAAGTACTGCAGCAAGGGTGGAATAGACACAGATCGTACCTCGAATCATCTCTGGCATGTCGGGGTCGTAGGCCTCCACTGCCTGGAGCTGGGCCTGTCCCTGTCCGCCAGCTCCCTGTGGTCGAGGTGGCCCTCCTGGTGGTGGTGTGGGTAGAGCCTGGAAGCGTCGCCCACCACCCGCTGCTCGGCCAGCTCCTCTGCCTCGTCCGCCTCCTCCCTGCGGACCGCCATGGTCGACCCTCTGCCTTTGCCTGGGTGGCCCCTCCACCGTTTTCTGCTCCTCTGATCGGCGAGTCGGGCAGTCACGAGCCATGTGACCCTGCCCACCGCAGGAGTAGCACAGCCTGCCTCACGGAAGGCTGGCACTCCGCTGCGTGCCCTGCACTGCTGAGCCGGTGTCCTGAGGCCGTCTGCGTGGGGGTCTGGTATGCCTGGACCCGAGAGTCATCCGTCGGCTACCAGCTGCCGAAGACTCAGCTACCTGCCGCCCTGCGCTAGGTCTCGCCGCTGAAGAAGGCTCTGCCAGGAAGCTCTCGATCAGGAGGGCTCGCTCCAGCACTCCCGCCTGGGTCGGAATGCTGAGGGAGATTAGTGACGCCTGAATCTCCTGTCGCAGGCCCTGCTCGAAGGTCCGGGCCCGGAAGAAGGGGTCCCGTACCATGTCGGTCGAGTAGCGAGATAGGTCAGTGAACCTCTCCGCGTACTGAGCGGCCGTCATGCTGCCCTGGCGCAGCTGGAGAAGCTCCTGGATGCGCACCGCTCGGAGGGTGGTCGGGACGAACTCAGAGCGGAAGAGGCTCTCGATGTCCGTCCAGAGCAAGGATGCCTCATCGTGAACCTGGAGCATCAAGCTCCACCATCGTCCTGCCGCCGCCTGCAGGAGGCTCGCCGCGAGAATCACCATGAGATCCGCTGGTGTCCTCACTAGCCTAAAGTTCCGTACCACCGCCTCTAGCCAGTCCTCGGCGGCCTGGGGGTCCGCCTCACTGCGAAACCTAGGCGGTCGCTGGCTCTGAAACTCATGCAGTTCCCTAAGGCGACGTGCATCGTCAGCGTCTGGTACTGCTAGCATCGGTGGCTCGGCGGGTAAAGCTACCGCCGGTGCCACTGCTGGCAAAGGGCCCTGTACCGAGGCCTTGTCGCTCGGTGGGCTGCCGTCGCGCCCTACACTCGGAACCCTAGATGGCTGTCGTCGCGGGGCCATCCTGAAAAGGAGAACAAGAGCACCACAGTCAGAACAGTATACCTGGTGAGCTGGCACAAGTAATCACAGGGAAAAATTGAGACTTTCATAAAGCAGATCAGTATACCCGGTGAGCTGACACAAGTAATCACAAAGAAACTTGAAACACACACGCAATCAATGTTTTCATGCATTAAGTCGGAAATCAGGAGTCAGGGTCCTGGTGTACGGGTACGTCGGCCGCCGCACCAACACTGGGCTCCCTGAACTGATAACCACACTCAATACACTAAACACTATTGCTTCATATGGAAAGAAAAGACGATCAGAGTCTGCGGTAGAACCAACCACCTCTGATACCAATTTGTCACGACCCGTCCTCGGGGCCCGTGCCGTGACTACCCCAAGCCCGCCTTCCATAGGCCAAGGGCTGGCGACTAGCACCAAGGCGTAAAATCCCAGTAAACAGGGAAGGCATTGCCTTTATAAGTAACAACCACACAGAGTCAGCAAGAGGAATGTAAAGTGCAGAAAAGTAAAGGGGGGCCGGAATACAAGCCCAACTGTAAAGTACAACTGAAAAAGTAAAGTACAGCAACTGAAGAAAAGACGGTGTCCTCGTGTCGTCCACTGGCAATCCCACCTGAAGGGTGGGTACAGATAGCCTCCAGGCTCCTCGGGTCCCACGTCCGCTCCGAGCGCGTCCCGCCCAGTGGTCCACCTCCAGGTACCGTCCTGCTCCACGCCCCAACCGTGATCAGCGCTGTCCGTCGTCTGCAACCAACACAACAAGGTGCGGGCATAGCCCGTGCAGGGGTGAGTACAAGCTACTCAGTAAGGACCCCGAGACCCCCGAAGGTCTCCCGAAATCCACAAAGGATATAGCACAAAAGAAAGATGCAATCACGAAGTAACATCTGACTCGACTTAGGTATATGCCCATACATATACCTAAGTCCCCATTTCTAGCTCTGCTCACGAGCTCAAGAACAACTCAATCCACAAAGGACAGCAAGACTCAAATCCACAAGGAGAGTAAACAGTAAATCCACATAAGATAGTTCAACACGATCCACAAAGGAGAGTAACATAAGATTCAGCTCAACCAGGTATACTTTTTCAGATGACGTCAAAGATGATCACTGATCCATCTAAGTCGTCGGACCCTCGAAGGATCGATAGGTACTAACCCCCGCAAAAGACCCACGTAGGATCGGGCTCACACAGAACCTGTAGGCAATGGCTCACACAGAACCGGTAGTAAGGACCCACATAGGATTGGGCTCACACAGAACCTGTAGCACTGATCCACGTAGGATCGCTGAGTGCAGTAGTCGACGCAGTCCCCTGAGGATCTCTGCACAGTCGTCACCGCAGTCCACGAAGGATCTCTGCTCTGCCGTCGCCGCAGTCCACGGAGGATCTCTGCTCTTTCGTCGAAGTCACAGCCAGCGCTAGGGTTCCCGCACATAGCGAGCTCGTTTAGGAGGGTCCGCTCCACGAGCCGAGAGGCTGATACATCAACTGACACGTAGTCCGAAGTTGATGTATCCAAATGTTCCGTATCGACAACAGGATCTCAACGCAACAGACGGCGCGTCAATCGGACGCCCGATCTGAGAGTTATTGGCATTTTCGTCCCAGGGGCCTGGTTGGTTTTTAGGGCAAAACCGACCCGACCGTACTCCGCCTGTATCCGATCCTCGGGCGGAGTATGCCAAAAGTTCCGTCTCACTTAGAGGAAACTACCACAGCTGATGTTACGTCGTTCGGACGTCCGTAGCTCAAGTTATGAGCGTTTCCGCTCCGAGGGCCCGGTTGATTTCGTGTACGAACCAACCCGGCCGAACCCAAAGTCTTCTGAAACCTTGCGTATAATATACCGAAACGACCGTTTCGATCCAAGGATCGCGTAGCCGCTGACGGTTCGTCAATCGGAGGTCCCAGGCCCAAGATATGGGCGAAAGACCGAAGAGGGCCCGAAACGGGGGTTCTGGGCCCGGGGCGACCCGGTCCGAACCCCCCCTTGGGTCGGCCGAACCGGGTCGGCCCGAACGGGGTCGACCCGACCCGTCCCGACCCGGCTAGGCTGGGTCCGGTCCAGCCTGGGCGCGTCCCGGCCGACCGGACCGGCCGGCTCGGCTTTGGCCGAGCGGCCGAATGAGCCGCCGCGGGTTTGACCCGCGGCTTTGGAGAAACGCGGCCCGCGCGGGCCGCGTGCTGGGTGGCCGGACCGCGGACGCGGTCCGGCGGTTCGCTGCCACCGCGGCTCGGCCGCGGCGGACTCCTCCGGTGGCCCGTTTTGCCTCCCGTCTGCGCCGATGCTCCTCCCGGTGGCCGATCTTCACTGTGGGATCAACAGATCGCCCCTGCCGCGCGGTTCTTCATCGTCCGCCAAATCCGCACAACAGAAGATTGGCGGAGGGTTGCCGGGTCTTGTTCGTTAGATCCGCACCCTCCGCGTTAGTCATAAACATCATCGGGAGGAAAAAAGAACGACCAATAAACAATTTTAAATAAATTTAAAATTGTTTCGTGATCGGTTCATTATTTTAAAAGAAATAAAATCAAGGGAAAGGAAAAAATATTTCAAAACAACCCTTACCTTGTCGTCGTCGTCGGACGAGAGGTCGTCTCGGAATCGCTCGTCGTGGAAGAAGGAGATCGTCGCGTCGTCGCGGTATCCGGCGTCGCGTCGCCAATCTCCGGATCAAGATCAAACGGATTTAATTAATTTAAATCCGTTGATATCGAAATTAAAAAGGGAGAATTCAAACGATTCGTTTCTCACCTTAGTTGCCGAACGAGGATCGGCTGCGGAAGAAGAGGCGTCGCCGAAGTACGTCGCGGGTAAAGCTCGTCGACGTCGCAGATCTCGGTGTGCGTCGTCGAATTCCGGTCGCCGGCGTTCTTCGCGTTCTTCGCGGGGAGATGAAGAAACAAAGATCCTCTCAAATCCTTTCAAAGGATTTTTAGGCTGGTCTTATTTTATAAACATGCCAACAAACGCAAAAGCGTAAGTAACGACCCATCAGTTCGTTGAATTAATTCAACGAGCGAAACAGCCCATTTAATTCACGAAAGAAACAGCTCATTTAAATGGTCTGTTAAGAATTAAAGAAAACACGTCGGTTGACTTTTCAGTTACTTTGACGGGTTTTTGTGGGTGCGTTACTTAGCGAAAGAAACGGCGGGGCTCATGCGGGCCCCACCGCACAAATATCCTACCAAGGAGGTAGGATATTTTTGGATAGCATCTATCCAGTTCAACTCAGTTCAAGCCGCCCTTAAGTGGCTTCAAGTGGCTTCCAAGCAGCTTAAGTGAAATAAAATAAAGTTTTCGCACAAACTTTATTTTATTTCTGACTTAAAGCCGCAAAATTTAAAAACCACGTCTGAGCAAACGCAACTCCGGAAGAGGCGTTTCTAAGCAAATATCGGTGCTGCGATTTCATCGGTGCCCTTAGAATTCGATTCCGGGCATCGGTTCAAAAGATAGAAAAACCCGCTCGTCCGTTCACTGAACGTACCCGAGCCAAACTTCGGAAATTGATTCCGGGAACACCGGGCCTCGGAATCAGGTGCCGTCTGAAGCTGCGCTCTTGTAAAATTCCAAAGAAAATTAAGAAAAAAATTTCCTTGAAATTTACGGGTCTTTACAGATGCTCTTTAGCATCCATCAAGTCTCAATAGGTGGAAGATTCATTAGGTATTTAAAACTCTTTTAACAAAGAGAATACTATCTTCAAAGGTAGTATAAAGAACCAGCTAGAGGCCTCAAAAGACTTTCAACACTAGTAGTATAAATAACCCACATGTGTAATGGTATATCTTACTCGTTGCAAGTTGGAAGAGGATTGTTTTACTTCCCCTTTCTATGTGTAGGGAGAAAAACTAGGAATCAATTATTTCCTTCCCTCCCCCAAGTGTAATGAGCCACACTGACTAGATGTTTGTTTTCTTATTCTACCAGTATAATTTTTATTACATTACAGTGGATAATCAGTGCACTGGTCATTACCAAGAAAAACAAGGACATAGCTGCTCTAATTTAGTGGCGAACGTTGTAAAAATAACATCTAATTTTTTATGCCTTCATATTATTTCCCACGACAATTGAAATAGAATAATAGAATTTTGGTCATAAAAGGTAAAGGGGTATAGGGATAGAAAGAAGAAATTGGTTTTAAAAATCCCCCAATAATGAATCACCCCCTCTTAGTGTTTGGAATATCTTAAACTGGCCCTCTCATTAGGAATATATGAATTTTATCATAAAATACAAAAAATTAAAACAAGGTAAATTTTTATGTCTCTCATCCGGTGAAGAAGTTTATATTTTAAAATAGAACATAAAAAGGTAAAAAACTAGATTTAAATATGGTTCCCCTTCAAAATGCTATAAAACACCACTTTCAGAAAAGTACTCATTTTATCGGTAAAATTGAATTTGTTCTTATATAATGTTGGTAAAACATATGATATGAAATTTAAAAATTAATTTAAATATATTACATATATATTGAATTAATAAAATACCAAATGATATATTTTATTTTTTTATAAACACACTTTCTTTTCATTTAATTTATTTTTTCAGAATAACACATCCTTTATATTCAATTGGTTTTTATTTAATTTCATATTTCATTTTGTGAACAATGACATATTATTTAAAAAAAATGTAAACCATATTTTAAAAATTTATAAAATAATTTGAATTCCCACCATTATAATGCCTATGTGATAAATATCATATTATATAACAATATTATGTTTTTTATTTAAGCAAAATTTGGTGTATCATGTATGCTATCGAAAATAGTGTTTATTTTTAAAAAAAAAATTCATTATGATAAAATGATTATCATATAAAGAACATCAATCCAAACATATAATTTTGGTAGGGTGACAATATATTCCATTACATATTTTTATATTTTACTGATGTTTTCTCTCATCTATTATCAACTGAAACATTGGATGGCCTCATTAATTGTGATAAGGTTTGATGGTGTAATGTACCTATTAATGACATTTTTTTGTTTATTTCAATATTTAATCAATAGAAACTACTCAAGAATTATTATTGGATGAAAAAAATAATTTATAATGTTAAAAAATCCTTGGGATAATGTTTCATGTTTTCCAATCTAAATATGTATTTTAGACAGGGTGTGCAAGCTAGGATGAGAAATAACATATCTGGTTTTTGTTGAATCATGATTATATAGAATCATAAAAATTATTTGGTTATATTGATGATATTTTGATTCTATAAAAAATATGTGTTCTCTATTATCATTCATATTGATCATAGTCAAATTCTAGGATGGTCTGACACAAAACACTTTTTGTCCAGAAAGGGAATTTTATAAAAGATATGGCTCAAGTAGTTCCATATTACATAGTTTATATCATCATGTTCCCAAATTTATTTATTCTAAACTCAATTTATATGTTTTTAATTTTTTGTGAGGTTATGCTAATGGAAAAAATTGATTACACTAGGTCTCTTGGGATAATATTTTTTCACTAATGGCCTAGATCAATATGTGACTCAGGGTTTTGTATATATTAAGAGATTCCATAATGGACACAAAATGATGTAATTTTTACAAGAACTATACAGTTTCTACCTAAAGGTTGTCAAAGTCAAGTATTTACCACCACAATTATATTCTATCCACATGTCTGGGCCCTCATCAAATATTTTTCTAGAGGATCATTTGGTGATCCAAGTATGTTTTCATTTAAAAGCTATATTTGATAATATTTTATGATTTTATGGATACAATCTAAAGTCATTCATGAATTACATATTTTGATAGTTGGAAACCCACTTCTAATCCAACACCCGATCTAGAGTATGCTTCATTGATGTGTCTTATAGTAGATGACCTTAATGGATGGGATTTTTAGTAGCCTTGTATATAGTTAAATGGGAAATAAAAATATCTATTTTAGAAATTCCAGTTCCACGTGGAGTAGAATTAGAAACGTTGTATAGAAAATTCAAGAGTTTAGGCTACTATAATGTGCTCTTGGGTTTCAATAATAACATTGCATAATGATATTCTATATGCATTCCACCGCATAATCATACCTATAATTTTAAATTCCCTCAAATAGGCTACATCATCTACTAGAAAAAGTATAGAGGTATTCTCCTCGCCTATGCTCTCATTACTTAATAGATCATATCTGAGAACATTTTGTTCCATCTTTGATAGACCACTATTGAAATTGAGTTTCATGTGATAGTATCATTATCTTGTGTTATTATGTATTTTCTACCTTATTTTGAGATGGATAATTCTTAATGAAGATGTATTGAGGGTGTGAATATTGTTATAGTGGTGTGGTTAAGATAACATATAGCCAAAAAAATTACTTGGGTTTTAAATCAGCTATTAGATTATTTGTTTCAACAATATCATCTTTTTTATTTATAAAATTGTCAAATATGATACGGTATGGATCACTTAGATGAAATAAATGATTTCACTGTGGAGAAAAAAACGTGGATACCATCATCCTTCACTTTTTTTTGATCGACACTATCTACGTGGATACCTATCCCATAGAGAATTATTAAATTTAACATATATGTGATCCTTCCTAGCAATGGTACCATTGTATATGCTTATTTTATCCATAATCATGTGTGGTCATTAATCATGGATCACAATTTCATGGTTTCTTCAAGAAGAGATCCCTCTAGGGTTGATGCTATGGCTATTAGGAATGGTGTAAAGTTTGTATCTTCTAATGGAGGTGGTAATATTGTGTTCAAATATAACTGTCATGTTATTTTCAATGCGTTTTAGAATTTTGGAGTCAACTATGAGACTTTTGGGCTTATTAATGAAAACATCAAGTCTATGGAAGCATTATTCTCTTGTTTCGGTTTATTCCCTATTTAGAGAGAATAATCATGTGGTTTATTTCAAAGATTCTTCTAGGAATAGTATAGGGTCTAAGTGTTGGTTTTATTATTTCCCCCTAGAGTAGTGGAATTTGGAGTATGATAATATTTAAGTTGGGTATTTTCTTTATAGAAAAAAACACAATAAATTAGACATAATTATATATTTATAGAAATAGGGTTATTTTTAAAATTTTATTTAATTCCACAATGAACCTTAAGTAATATATTAAACATTATATGACCACATTCCAGGTAATAATAATAATAATTTTATTTTCTCATTGCATCCCCTAACTGTTTCAATGATAAATATTATTTTACGAGCATGAAAATTATTATTTATTGTTAGACACATTATTTATCTCCTTTTCCTCCTTGATATTTATTAATTACACGAATAAATATTTATTCATTCAATAAATAAATATTAAATATTTCAGTAATGAAATTATTTACTCTACGAATAAAAATTTATTTAATTTATTTGATTGATACAATTTAGATAAAATTATACCTTAGTCTTGAGAGTAATGTTCATTTTAACAATTAAATTCAAATATAATATAATTGATTTCAACAAAAAAAACATAGTGTATGATTCTATATGATTTTATTTCAATGAAACTGTGTGTGGATTCCTGAATTCCAGGACTACTCTCATGAAATAGTCTAAGGGAACCAAGATAGAGAAGTTAATGATGCAAAATCAACAAAAACATGAAAGACTCACTATGTAATATAATCACTTTGTCATGATACCTCAACAAACAGGTATCATGTGTTACCAACCTATATGCCAGATACATCTTCATTAGACCATTTGAAATAAACTCATTGTAATCCCATGGAGATAAATTTTAACGTGATAGTTATATTTAAGTCAAAGGGTTGAGATATCAACATCCATAATTATAAAATTTGGGAAATTCATCCTTGGTTTATTCATTAATAACATTTCATTCATGATGCACACAATGTACCATATTACGTGAGAACATATAGAACCCTTGTTTCAGATAGTAAATCATAGTACATGATTCATGAAATGCATTAATAATAATATTAATGTATATTGATCATCACAATACTCACAGATAATACATTACAAGGCCACACAATATTTATATTTCCTTAGGCATGTCTGGTCGCATAATCTCTCAAATTATAGATTACCATGTGTGAACGTCATGAGATAAAGATTCATATTTTTACACGTACTAATTCATGGAAGTAAAAATTCTATGTGTCTCACAATAGAATGTTACCGAACTGATGAAAAATATATTTAAATATCATCATGGTATTTCAAGGATCTCATCATACCAGGGATGTTATATATCATTTCCAATATGATATATACTCTACGACATTATTAAATTATGTTCATGCAGTTCAATGAAAAACATGTATCAAGATGTTTTAATAAGTATAAATTCTTCCATTATACTTGTAATCAAAATTTCATATTTTTTACAATAACACCTACTCAAACATCAAAAATTATGTGGATGAGGAAAAAATTAATTGTATTTAACCACCATGTTAAGAAAATCAATAATGAAATGGCGTAGAGGAATAATTTTCATGGTTTGGTGAAAAAAAACTAAATCTACCCTTTGAATCAAACATGGGAATTTTCATTTTTTATATGAGGGTCACAGTTCAAATTCATGTGTAAATTTATATTCATATATGGCATAATTTCCCTTCATTCATTTAAGGAAATAATTTTACTAGAGATGAGGGTAATATCATGATATAATTTCCCTATCATAATGAAAAATAATATAATGATACGTGTATTTAAATTTAGTTATCCATTATAGAGTATGTTTATTTTAGATACTTTCTATATGAAATTCATAAAAATAGTCACTAAAAAGGTTCATAGAGCCTTTTGGACACTTATGTTATAGATATATTTCTAGTATGGTGTGGTGAATGTAAATCCCAACACAATAGCTATATATTAATAGATGATATTACAAAAACACAAAATTAATTCTTTGGATTGCAAGAGGATGAATCTCTTTAAGTAAATTTTAATTCATAATATTCTATTTGAAAATATTTTTTATTATATTTTATTCATAATTATTAATATATAAAACAACAAATGAGTTCAAAAAATAAAATATTTGTATTTAAACCAATGTACACCTACCATAATGCAAATATGAATTGTGGTTCACTTAATAAAATGGTGTTTTTTATCTATAGTAAATGTTTTTTGTGAAACAAAAAAACATAACCATGTTCAATTTTTATATATTGTTTGATGAATTGAAATCTAAATCCACATATATCCCACATCATGTTATATGAAAGGAGGATCATGAAAGTAAATAATGAAAATAGATGATTAGAAAACTAAACAAGTATAAGAATAAAAAATAAGAATGGCATAATAATGACTTTGTATGCTTTATAATAATATTATATAAAATATCTACAAATTCTTGTATTTTTTAATGGTTCAGACACAATAATCATGATAGGTTGTACTAGAATCATGACTAGTTAATGTATAATTTAAGAGTCGGGAACAATATGGATGCATTAATGATGACAATTTTAGAGTTTCACTTCTAGAATACATTGAGACATAAAAGTAACAAGGTTATTTAAATAAAAATATTAACAAAATTATATCATAAATATATTATCTGAAATAAATTATTATTAATGACTAGTATATATAAATTGGTTAATGTGAACCATCAATAGAGAAATAATCACTATATTAATACTCATGCCCCACTATATTTGGGGCCACACATCCCACTCAATAGTTTTCCACACCCAATGAAATCATATTATTTAATTTTTTTTCAAAATTTGAATCAAATAATGTCTGATAACTTTCTTATGGTAAAATTATGTATATGAAATTTATTCTGATTTATATCTAGTAGAATCCATCAATTTCCATATTGTGAGGTGTACACTATTAAATATCAAAGGAGATATGATGAAAATAAAAAACTCAAAAATGATTTCATGATAGTGGTGATTCAAGTATCCCATTAGTCAAGTGTCATGTTCCATGTACCCCATGATGATATGGATGTTACCATGGTCAACCATTTTACTCTTGAAGTGTTTTCATAATGTTTAATAATAATTTTCAGATTTAGTTGGGGTGATTAAAACCATAGTACGAGGATCTCTATAAATGAAATATAAAACCAATGTAAAAACTAAAAATATTAATAGTGTAAATATATTTAACAATCACTAAATATCCACCGAAACCATTTGATATTCACATAATTAGATTGGTATGGATATCTAAATGGAGAATCAAAATTATCCCTCCTCTGTAGTTTATCCATGGTATGATCTGAATCATTCGACATTCAGACGAGACTCGATCTCCTTCAATATCCCACATGCACTAAAGTCTAATATTCATTGTGGAATATTAGCTTATATTATATCATATACAAAAACTAATGAATCGACATACAAAAAATTTTTTTTTTCTTCCAAAACACTTTTGGGAATCTATCATTTACATCATATTGTATCACATCATATGAAATGTCTTTTGAAGCCCATCCTAAATGGTTTTTGATTTATAATAAAACACATTTAGAGTATATTTCAATGTCACACTCAATCCCTATTTCATCCACCAAAATGTGTTACCTTACATGAATTTACAGCGGTAATAATAAATATGAATCCCCATATCCATATTAATATTATGTTAAAGACTTCCAGAATAAAATAAATTCTACTCAAATCTATAAAGTGATGGGGGTTTGATATCAATCAAACACATGTATATATATTAAAATTTCCAAAAATATGAATCTTATGAAATTATAAATTTTCATATAGTCAATTTTTCTAAGACATATATTAACCTTGAGATAAGAATCATGTAATCCACATATTGAAAACTGACATGATCTCAATTCATAGAGAATATAATGATCATATTGATCAATACACCACATTCCATTTATCTTTATGGATAACCACAACACATGTCCTATTTATTTATAGATAAAACATATCCAAATGATTCTATACACTCCCAGATTATATCTCAAGAGATTTCCCTAATGTCATACACATCATATGGGAGGAGAATCTTGTCTTAGTTATGCTCCAACCAAAGACCTGATCAATAAATACCCAACTATCCCCCAGATTAGATAAGTCGATTTGTATATTTTCATGAGTAGGTTATTAAAGATTAAATAATTTCATGATATGTATCTCACCAAAATCATGTAGTGAGGGCTCAAAAATGATTCATGTAACAATAGTATACCAAAAAAATCTACATGAAACCATATTTCATATATATAGTTGGTCATCCAACAGACATAAATATTCATATTCTTTATCTTGTGCCTCATGAGTATTTTTGGAATCCCTATATAAGAATCTCTGTCATGTTAACCATAAAATTTAGTAATAACCTATAATATTCCATTTTGAACTTTATTTTGGGGTTAATATAAAGTTATACATTGAGAGGTAAATTCTTATTTGACTTTATAAAATGTATATCGATATATATATATTTATGTAGCTAATATAAAAGATTGATAAAACGGAGGTTTCAAAAAATAAGATAATATTTAATACTCTAAAACTCTTTATGAATACTTAAAAACCTAACATAAGAATTAATTTTACATATAATCTATATAAAACATCCAAATAAAACTTATGTTGTCTACACATTTTAGTATTTGTAAACTCTTTACATCCTATGTAATTCATGTCATATGCATATGCATTCGTCTGATAATAATATATCGATAGGTTTTAGGGGTCATGTAATTTATGTTATCCAATAACATAGTGTTCATCATCATAGAAGATAATTTTGTAGCAAAGTTAATGGAAGATCTTGTAGAAATGTAGGAGAAGAATTATGCAACAAAAAAAGTGTACCTTCAATCTAAAGATGATTGTAGGGAATATTATTGTTAATAAGGAAAATTAATAAAGCACCATCACAAGTCAGTTTTTATCTTTGTGAATTATGAAATATGATGAGGTATGTGATATTATTTTAGTCTCTTCATCACCTAACCATTGGGAATCCACTGTAATCAAAGTGAGTAGTTATTAAAGGAATACAAAGTTGTTTATAAAAGATATGTGTGAAATGATCCTCAATTAGGAAATTCATAGAAAGGAATCATAAAAATTCTCTAGTTATTATTTGAACATGGAATAAATAGCCAGATACATGCAACAACATAATAATATAGGATAATGAAAAATCAAGTGTAAATATCTAAGACAAGGAAAAGTGTCCTAGTCTTATATGTTGGATTTGTGGGAAGTAATTATATGTCAAGAAGGGGTGAATTTAAAAATGGAAGGTTCCTGAAACCAATACAACAAACATGAAAACTAATAGAACTGATGATGTGTTACTGAGGAGTGTGGATAGTTATATATTGTTTTTTTATTTTAGAATTTGGTGAATCTTTTCATTCATCATTGGAGAAGGTTTTCCTAAAAAATTATATTTATGGAAATTTTGGAAAGGTATATCATGTTGGTGAGGAACCCTTACAGATTTAGGGGATGGGAGATACATTAATTAAAACCATCAGTGCAAGTTTGATAGATTTGGGAATTGTAATGTATATCCCTAGACTGAAAATAAATCTTATTTTTATCAGGAAGTTAGATGATGATGGTTTTAGTACCACATTCACTTATGGTGTATAGAAAATTACTAAGTGATAAGAGCTCATAATTTTGATTTTTTTCTATTATTCATTGAAATTTCCCCATTAATTAAAAAACTTATATGTACATTTGTGTTCTTTGTAAATTTATTATTTTTGGACTTAATTTTCAAATGGATTTAAATGTTTATTTTAATTGATATATTCATCATTTTAGTTTAATTAATAATCCATGAATCAATTGAAATTGATTTTCACACTGTGAACTTATAACTGTATGATTTTGAAACTAAAACTCTGAAATGGATCTAATTTATTTTGAGATTTAATTAATTTACTAATTTTTTAATTGAATTTATAAATTTACATTGTAACTGAAATATTAAATTGAGTGATTTTTTTGGGAAATGAAATATCAGATTAGTGTGTGATCATTTAATGTTTAGAATCTAGTGTTTTAATTAATTGATTTAATGAATTTGAAATTATTTTTTTAATGGGTGAAAATATGATTTTACTTTATTTTATCATTTTGAATTTAATTAAAAAATGTACTAAGAAAAAAATGTGTGTTGTGAAGATCACTAAAATTTCGGAAAAGGCATGGATTGACTGTAAATTATCTTCTTGTGATCAATCCAACCACTAGAAAATTATAAATTTATTGATCTACCTCATCATAAATTCAAGCAACCACAAGTTTCCTAGTGACTATGATAGAAAATTTTGGAAGATTCAAGAGATAACTGCACCCAAGGAGATTTTCTATAAGAGTAATGTCTGGAAAAGGAATGCATATGCCATATGACAAAAATAAATTGACCACCCTTGAAATTCCATCTTTTACAACCACATTTCAGCAAATGGATGGAATTACCTTACAACAAAACCAATGGACCATGCCTTGTATGTGTCATAAACCATGGAAAAATGACAAAAATTTGGTAAGGCCATAGAGTTTACACACACAAAAACACTAAAAAATGACAGGTGTCAGCAGTAATTTTTATCATACACAGTGGTCTAAACCACCTTTATATAGTTTAGTAGAGGTTAGAAAAATCGTCTCATGTTTCACTATTAGAAATCATTTAGCGGCACTTCTTCTTATTTAGTGGTGGTTTTAATATATATCATGTTTGGATCATTTAGAGGGGATTCCCAATTAATTTATTGGTAGTTTTAAAAAAATAACATAAAATATAATTGAAAAAACGAACATAACCGCCACTAAAATATACATCGGAGATTAATGAGAACCACTACTAAATATAAATTTTATAAATATATTTAATAAAGAAATATAAATATAAAACCATGAAATGTAAATAAACTATATCAAAAATGCATAAAAAACTCATACATACACCATCATACATCCATAATCATATAAATACAAACTCAATAAATCCTTACATTGGTTAACCCACACCTCGATCAACCCATACCTAATTCATCAATATAAACCTAAAAAATATGTCCACCAAAAACAAACCATGAACAATATTGATCCATCCCATGACCTCTATTGCATCCATCTCCCTCCACATCATATCATCAACTAGAATTTTCCACATCATCTCATCAACTGGAATAAAAAAGAAGAAAAAAATTAGAGCTGAACATAATAAATTAAAATAAATTTAGAATCATTGATAATATTTAAACATACCACAAAAATGTTGAAACCTCAAAAACTCATTATAAATAATTTCATGGATATTAATTGTCAACCACTTACCTACTTTTATCATTTGTGACCTATAATAAAAACCAAAGTATATATTTATATAAATTTTAAAGATAACATACAAAAAATATATTCAGAATATTTCACATCGGTTTTTTTATTTTTTTATTAAAATAGAAGATATTTTAACAAAACATAATAATATATCATGAAAAACACATTGATGACATAGAATTAATTATTTAAGATATGATTTGACACTTGATACTAAAAAGGGATAAGTGTATAACATTCTAATGAATTTTTAAATCGATGTGTGACGGGATTGAAATTTACTTAAAAAAATTCAAATAATTTCATATGGAATCATGTATTGTTTTTCAAAAATAATTCAATAGTGGTTTTCCCATAATTTATCATCAATATTATGTTTTTTTTTATTAATTTGATCGTTACATGCACGTTTTAGTGTTTTAAAACACTAAAAACACATTTATATGAATCCTAAGAAAATTGTAACTCAAAATGATGTGTTTTTTATTCCTATATTCCAAAAATAAATCTAAATACATTTTACTATGATTTCACAGTAATTCGACATCATTTTCATAGTTTTTACCCCCTAAAACATATTTTTAAAGACATTGGAATCATTAAAAACTACTTATTAAGTCATTTTGAGTACACCACATGTTGGATGGATCAAGTTTCTACATTTACTCACCAAAAATAATTCCATAGTGATTTTCCCCTGAGTTTACATCAATATTTGGTAATTTTCTGTGGTTTTGGTTGTTACACACATATTTTAGTGTTTTAAAGCACTATAAATGAATTTACAGGTATACTGGGAAAACCATTTCTCAGAATTATTTTTTTTCAATTCATTCATTTAAAAAATCAATATATGGTCATTTTTCTCTAATTTCATGTCCATATAATATTATTTTCTTAGTTTTAACCCATCTGAAATATGATTTTAAAGGCATCAGTACCTTCAAAAATAGATTACCGAGTCATTTTGACCACACTACACATTGTATTGATGTTTTATATATGAATACACCTCATAAATAACTCAAAAGTGGTTTTACAATGATTTCACATCAATATGAGGTCGTTTAATATTATTTTTATTGTTACATGCACGTTTTAATGTTGTTAAACACTAAAAACACATTTGTGGGAATCTTTGGAAAGCCGTAACTAAAAATTATGTGTATTCAGTTCCATAATTTTAAAAATCAATATAAGGTTATTTTCAAATGATTTCAGGGAAATATAAAATCATTTTACTAGTTTACCCCCCCCCCCAACATACATTTTTTAAGGCTTCGGTGACTTTAAAAACATTTTACCGAGTCATTCTGACCACTCTGCACGTTGTATTAACATATTGTCTACAATTAAACATAAAAAATAACTCAATGTTGGTTTTCACATAATATTACATTAATATGAGGTCATTTAAAAAGTTTTTGATCATTACATGAAAGTTTTAGAGTTTTCAAACAACGAAAATATTTTGACAAGAATCTGGAGAAAACCATAACTTGGCATGATGTGTCATCAGTTCCTACATTTCAACGATAAATCTATTTTTTTCTTTTGATTTCATAGAAATCTTATATATGTTTCCTTGGTTTTACCCCCCCCCCCATGATACACATTTTTTAAGTCTTTGGTACATTTAAAAACTTTTTATCAAGTCATTTCAACCACATTGCATGTCATATTAACGTGTTTTCTATCTGTACACACCAAAAATAATTAATCAGTGGGTTTCCTATGATTTTAATCAATATGAGGTCTCTTTCAATGGTTTTGACTATTTCACAAACGTTTCAGTGTTTTAAAAAACTAAAATCACATTTATGGGAATCCTAGGAAAACTGAAACTCAGAATGATGTGTCATTAGTTCCTATATTTCAAAAATCAATCTATGGTTATTGTACTATAATTTCATGATAATAAAAAGTCGTTTTTATGGTTTTTACCCCTGAAAAAATTCTTAATATCTTTAGTATCTTTATAAAATTTTTACTAAGTAATTATTACCACACCACACATCATATTGATATGTTTCAATATATACACATAAAAATAACTCAAAATATATTTTAGCATTATTTCAGAACAAAATGAGGTTGTTTTCTATGGTTTTGACCACTACACGCATGTTTTAGTGTTTAAAAACACTAAAAAATGATTTAATGGCTTCTGAGAAAAACCATAACTCAGAATTGTGTGTCTTCAGTTCTGACATTTCAAAAAACAAAAATTATTGTTTTCTTATGATTTAATGGTAATCTGACATCATTTTTCTAGTTTTAACCCCCTGACACACACTATCAAAGGATTTGATGCCTTTAAAAACTTTTTATTAATTCATTCTAAGAACACTACATGTAATATTGATTTTTTTTCTATAATTAAACATCAAAAATAACTCAATGGTGGTTATCTTATGATTTCGCATTAATATGAGGTTTTTTATATTGTTTTTCTGTGACAGACATGCTTTAATTTTTAAGAACAATAAAAATGCATTTACAAGCATCGTAAGAAAAGCGTAACTCCAAATAAAATTTTGTTGAATACTATATTTCAAAAATCAATATTTATTTATTTTACTATGAGTATACATTAATCCAACATCATTATCCTAGTTTTGAACCGCCTACACATTCTTTTAAAGGCTTCAATATCTTTAAAAATTGTTTATTGGGTCATTCCATGAATGCCTCTAGTCGTATGGATGGGTTTTCTATGTGTGCATCTCAAAAATAACTAAATTGTGGTTTTACAATGATTTTATGCCAATATGAGGTTTTTTCTATAGTTTTGACCATTACACATGTATTTTAGTGTTTTTAAACACTAAAAATGCATTTACAGGAATCCTAAGAAAACTGTAACTCTGAGTGATGGGTCTTCAATTCCAATATTTGAAAAATAAATCTATGTTAATTTTCCTCTGATTTCATGTCCATATGACATCATTTTATTAGTTTTGAACCCGAAACACACATTTTTAAAGGCTTTGGTGCCTTTAAAAAAATTTACTGAGTCATTCCGACTACACCACACATCAGATTGATTTTTTTTCTACATGTACTTGTAAAAAATAACTTTATGATGGTTTCCCCATTATTTAATGTCAATATGAGGTCGTTTGATATGGTTTTTATAGTTATAGGCACATTGTAGTGTTTTAAAACACTGAAAACGAGTTTACTGGAATCCTAGAAAAACCATAACTTGAAATAATGTTTTTTCAATAAAAACATGTCAAAAATATATCTATTTTCATTTTATTTTGATTTAATTTCCTTATGATATCATTTTTCTATTTTTTAACCCCCAACACATCTTTTTATAGGCTTTAGTACTATTAAAAATTGTTTACCGAGTCATTTCGACCACACCACTTGTCAGATTGATGTGTGTTTTGTTCATACATGTCAATAATAATTAAACTATGCATTCCCATTGATAACATGTCAATATGGTTCCTTTTTATATGTTTTTGACCAATATATGCACGTTTTAGTGTTTTAAAACCCTAAAAAGAATTAACAAGAATCTCATGAAAACTATAACTGGGAATGATGTTTCGTGGTTTCCTATATTTCAAAAATCTTACTACTGTCAATTTACTATGTTTTTATAGTAATAAGATATCATTTTCATGGTTTCCCCCCCCCCCCCCGACACATGTTTTTAAAGACTTTTGTATCTATAAAAAAATTTACCAAGTAACATTGATCACACCACATATCGGATTAATGTGTGGTCTACATGTACATATAAACAATAACTAAAATATTTTTTACCATGATTTCACATTGATATAAGGTCATTTTCTATGATTTTTACCTTTACATGCATGTTTTAATGTTTTGAAACACTAAAAATTCATTTCAGGAATATCACAAAAACTATAACTTATAATGGCATGCCATCAATTCCTACATTTTAAAAATAAATAAATGGTAATTTTACTTTTGTTTCATTGAAATTCTACATCATTTTCCTATTTTAGATCCTCCAAAAAAATGTCATCAAAGGATTTGGTACTTTTAAAAACTCTATACAGTATCATTCTGACCACACCACATGATGAATTGATATGTTGTCTATGTGTAAATATCAAAAACAACTCAACTATGTTTTTATATGATTTCACATAAATATGAGGTCCTTTTCTATGGATTTGATCATTATTTTAATGTTTTAGTGTTTTAAAACACAAAAATGTGTGTATGGTCATCTCAAGTAAACCATAACTTGGAATGATGTGGAATCAAGTCCCGGATTTCAAAAATAAATCTACAGTTGTTTTCCTATGAATTCATGGACAGCTGATGTCAATTTCCTATTTTTTACCCCACAACACATGTTTTTAAAGGCTTTGGTGCATTTATAAACTATTTACTAAGTTAAAACTAAGCAAGTGATCTCAGATTATTTTCAAAATTTAGGATAATGGTTCATAATTCATTTTTTATGTATTAATCAAACACATGTGAATATAGCACACAATGTGGATGATATGACTCGAAGTGCATATTTTCAATATAAAATTTTCACTTTATTTTTATTTATGGAAGTTTTATGTTCTCTTTGAAAATGTGTGAATAATCTATGAAATATAGAATTTGCATCAGTAGGATGAGCTATAAGGATAGAAATTTCCTTAAGGATCATGGCAGTCATTCATTTAAATATAGAAACTACAAAAAATTCTATTCCTGACCACATCTGATCATGTCTTTACATATAACAGTCTTTTTCTTGCACTTTTTCCTTCAAACTTGTAATTTATCTTTTTGATTCCTGATAAATGAATCTATTCGGAACCCCACAAGGGGTAACATTAACTAATGAAAACACCCTACCAAAGACAGCTGATAGAGCAAGCCCATAACTCATCACCTGTACATTTCTAGGATGCTCCTTACCAAAAATCATTACAACTGCATCATTCTGGGAAGCTGATGATGATTATGAAGATTCTACATCCTATACTTGTTGAATTTTAACCAATTAATATAAATATATTTACAATGATTTTTTAAATTATATAAACATCATAATAATATCAAATTAATAAATTTTTAATTCCTATTTATTATTATTTCATTACTATAAAAACATAATAATAAAAAATAAATTATAACCACAAACAAGTCTTCAACCCAATTAAATGGGGTCGGCTATGTGTACCAAATGATGACAAATTGTAATCATTTAATCTACGTAGGAGGCCCCATTAAATTTTTTTTAGGATTTTTTTTATAATATATTTTTCATTATTATGTATTTATATTAATTAAATAACGTGAAATAGTAGTGAAAAGTACTTACTTCAACATCTTTGGTATGTTCATTTACAAAACATCCATCGGGTTTCCTACGAACAATAAACCACATCTCTATTCATACAATAGAGTGACCTAATTCTTTATCCTTTTATAAAATAATACAAAAAAGATAGAAACAACCCTTAAATATAATAAAATGATATAAATAATATGAAAAAAATAAAAACCTAAAAAAATTTTCTCAAAAAACGTTAAAATCCAAAAATATTAGGAATGACATGTTTCTCTTGATTCATTTTATTTTTTAGATAATTCCTAAAAAATAGATATATTAATAAAAATTAAAATCATATTGTGCTTTTACTGTTAATATACTATAAAATATGTAATTTCCTTGGGAGAAGAATCTCTATTAATATAGGCAAACAACTTCCATTGATCACAAGAAATGACTTTGGGAAAGCTCACCTTCTCGCAAGCAAGCTGCCCAGAAATCTATATATAGATTTTCGTAGTGTCACCGATAGGCACCCCAAACTCATAAAATGGAATGATAATCTTGAAGTCCTTCATGTCCCATACATCTTCTTTGTTTATATTTATATCCCTTGTATTTTTATCTCTATCTATTTGAAAAATGAATTAAACAATTTGTAAAATATATAGTTTTTTGGTACAATTATATAAATGCCAGTAATGGTTACTTTCCAGTACCCCCAGATGGAGGGGTGACCAATAGATCAACTACCAAAGGTGAATCATATGGTAGGATACCCACAACATCTGGAAAAACTATTGGATTTCTAGTAGACTCAAATATAGCATTATCACTCGGATCCACTAAAAGTTATAGTAGTGGTGGTGTGCTCCGAGATACTAATTGAATAGGATATTTTAATTTTGTTTTTTTAAGCATTACTTCAATTATAATGGTTCATATATATTAAATTTATAAAAAATTAAAAACTAAAATATATTAATAAAAAAGAAAAAAATAGAATAATTTATATATGTATAAAATACTTACAAATGAGTAATTTTTATATAGTTTCATTACCAATTTATGCATTCAATTATATTCATTTTCATTTTCTTCATTTTTATAAACCTCTATTTTAATGATTGTTTTATTTTCAACCTCTCTTGCATGTTTTTTTATTTCAATATTTTCAATAAATAACTATTCGATGTTTTGTGGTTATTGAGGTTCACTATAATAAAGTACCAAATTATATGCATCGCACGTATCATATAAGTATCTCTACATTAAGTGAATAACAAGACTCCAACCTTCATGTATTTCATCATCCACATAATAAAACATCTCCTCTTTTAAATCAAATATAAATGAATCATACTCTATACACTCACCAGTACATATCATGTAATAGAATTTGAAAAAACAATGTAATGAATCTTTCATTATACCCCTATCAATGTTGACACACTTTCAATTTAATTAGACAAATAAAAATTTACAACGATAATTTAATTCAACTATATCAATCATATTTCCATAGTATCCCACCACTTTATTTATAAATACACCTCTATTTTCAGTTTTCAAGTCTTTTTAATGATAAATTTTATGAAACTTGAAGTAACGAATATTGTAGACATCAAATATATTAGCCTTCATTTGACTACCTCAATCCAAAAACATCAAATCATTCTATATTTCAGCTCCAATATCAAAATTCATTATCTAGACAATCAGAAATAAGGTGTTACATTTAACATCGGAAAAATAATTACACATAAATAATATGAATATGAGTATATTCTTACACGATGGTTGAACTATTTAAAAATCTCGTTATTAACGTCTTTTTTTAATTCCATCTCATTTTTTAGATCAAACCCTTAGTCATATCTTTTTTTTTCAATCAAAATTAATCAAAAAATGGATTTTTAATAATATTGTTGATTGCAACATATCTATATGATTTTAGTAACTCTAATCCATTCAGTGTGAAACATAACCCCTTTCCAATTATCCATCCAATAGTTTAAAATACCGATGACAGGTTTCCAGAATGAGAATTATGGGAGATGTCATTAACACATCCAAAATAATTGAATCTAGTCTAAATCCCATCAAAATTCCAAGAACAGCAGGTTATGTACTCTATTTCTATGTAATCTATAACAATAGAGCATTATGTATATGCTCTATTTCTCACATATGATTTCAAATGACCTGAGTACCAGATGAAAAAAATAAGAAACATATTGAAAAAAATTATGAACTGATTTGATAAAATTGAATTCAATAATAAAAATAAAAACAATTTACATGTACCTATCAATTGGATACATCAATCAATAGTGTACTGGTCCACCAAGTTTAGCTTTATCAACCAAATGAATTGTCAAATGAATCATGACTATGAATAATGAATGGGGAAATTACATCTCCAAATGGAAAAGTGACAAGTAAATTTTTTTATTAAATATTACCAAGATCTATAAGATTTATATTTTTTCTACAACACTCTCTAAAAATTTACAAAAACCAACAAGAACCGGAGTTACTTTTTTTGGTAATGTATTATGAAATAAAAATTAATAAATTGAATTGTCATAATATTTGAGTTATGAATTTTCAATCCTTGAAACTTATAATGTTCTAAGTCTACACACCTTGTTATTTTACTTTAATATCCATCTAGCACTTCTACATTCTTTAAATTTAAAAGGAATATGTCCTTCTTATGATTTTTCATTGTAAAAATTTTCGAAGGATACTTTCCCATCTAATTTTCCCAAAAACTATTCTTTATATTCATTAAATCAAAATCCTTATGATCATTAAGATGATCCTTCAATTTACCATTCTAATTAAGAAATGTAAAAATTACACTTTTGTAGAAATTATTCTCACTATTAATTATATCAATATTATAACTTATAAAATTTAAATCCCAATAAGGAAGGTTGAAAAATATAATCAGTTTATTCCATTTTTATGTTCAATATTCTTCAGATATTTTTAATTATACCCTTTCCCCCCATATTTAAAATGATTAAATTATCCAAATTCTATAGTGACATTCAATAACTGTCTCAAGATTTATAAACTAGAAAACACCTTTGGGGGATTTCATAATTCAATATCTCCATTGAATTTTTTCTTGTTAAACCTGAATTTATAAGAAGCATCAAGAAATTAAATATGACATGTAAAACACCAATTTCTACTATGAGGTAATTGTTGAGGTTCAAAATGAAAATTACAAATGGGACAAGACAAACTTGTATCAGTGTTCCGAATGGATAAGTTTTCTAGTCAAGGAAAGTCACTAATTTTTCACTTTAAAGAAAAATACATTTTGAATAGTTTTATCATTGAAGCATCATATTTTTCCATGACATCATCCCATGATTATCTCAATTATTTGATTAAAGGTTGAAGGTATACATAAATTTCATTTATACTCATTTTCTTTATAGGAATAATCATTGAAATATTGAAAGAAGTATTCTTTATACACATCTAGGGAGGTATATTACCGGGTATATAAACAACTTGTAAAATGTTATAATAAGTACTTAATATATCAAAATGTTTAAAACCCTCAGAATCCAATCCCAAACATACATTCATATAATTCAACGAAAAATATGGATATTATAAATAAAACACATTCCATGATGTTGAATCTTTTGGATTTCTCATCTAGCCATCATTACTATCTTGATCATGCCACTTCATGTCATATGAAGTCTTTGATGACATGAATAATCTTTTCAATTGCGCTTTCATAGAAAATAACACAATACATTTATAGGAGTTTTCTTCTTATATTTATTCCTAGGGTTATATTGATTTATACTCTCATAATTATGAATTAAATTATGTGTACTTGTATGATATCTTATGAATTCTTATTTATCAGACACTTATCCCAAGTAAATAATTCAATCATTAGGGAACACAGTATCTTTTTATAATCAAGTCTAAGTTTGTTGATGAATTCTTCATCTCATAGAATGATGCATGGATCTTAACTTGACTAAATGCATCATGTATCAAATCTAAAATCATGGAAATTTCATTATCAGTAATTCAATAGAGACACATTATATTATACAACTTTAGTAGAAAAGAAAACATTAAATACTTTTCATGGACTTTATACAGTTCTTATTTTCAATCATCAAAAAATTCATAAAACCCACTTTTTTGTCACGTGATCTGGATCAACTAAAGGTTCTCTTGATCTATTAAAATCATGAACATTGAATCCTACAAATCCAAATGCATCATTTATCAAATTTCAAACTAAATTATCTTGTAGTGGGTCACATTGTGTTTTATTAATAGAATTTTCATTTTTTGACTTTCCATAACATTAGATTCTCAATTCCAAATGCAATATATATATCGAGTCAGAAACTATTTCAGTATCAAATTCCCATATACATAATTTTTATTTAATCATTGTGTTCATTTACAATCATGAAATATACATTTTATTCTACTATCCACTAATCGATTTTAAATTTCATAATATAAAAATTATTCCAAACCCTTGGAATATAGAGGTTTATTTCTAGGTAAATTAATCTAACTTTTATACATAGGAATTGGATTGTAACTATTCTCTTTTTACATTCAGATATAAAGATAAAAAATTTTAATCAAAAAAGTTAAATTAAAATTAAACATCACCCAACTTCTTCATTAACCAGGGTAGTATCTTTATTTTACATAACAAAAATTCAACATAAAAATGATTTGATCTAACATTGAAAAAACAAACAACATAAATGATTAAATATTAACCATCACAATAATAAAGTTATATATTGTGGAATAAGTTCATTCATCCGAGGAGAGAGGTTAATGTGATGTCAATAATACTATTGTTAGTCCACAATAATACAAGAACATAATAATTCTATTAATAGATCCTGAACATTTCATCTTTTCATATTATCATTTTTATTTTATATTGAAGAAACATTATTTTCTCTATATCCATCTCTTTCTCTGAAAATTAAGAAAATCAAGATTTGTTTTATCTCAAAATAATAACATAAAAATGTGATATTTGGTGTATGTGTTTCCCTATGTGTCATATAATTTCATGCAATTATGAATTTACAACATTTTCATAATCTATTTGAAAAACATTACTCATCATGAAGATAGTAGAACCTACATAATGATTCATGTAATATGATGTTATATAGATTGCAATGAGCATTGTTAATTATATTGGCGATTAAGCATATTTTTTATTTAATATACTAACTTCATGATATAATTTTAAAAAATAGTAGTAAATTACATGATTCTTGTGTTTCTAATCCGCAAACTAAATGATTGGGTTTTTCACATTATTACCCCACTAAAAAACATCTAAAACCACTATTATACCTGAGAAAACCCATAATAGCCCTTAATGTGGACCTCAATATAAAAATTATCATTTAAAAAATTAAATTATTATTAAATGGATAACAGAAACAAGACTAAAATTTTGAACTACCTCTTGATGAAAATGTAAAATCCTCAAGTATTACACCACACACTGACAACACCCTGGGAACCTATATTATGCCATGTGAAATAATTAAATAAATATAATAATTTAAAATCAATTATTCAAATTTAAAAAATTATGAAAACTCACCTAAAATAACATTGAGGTGAATCTAATCTCCAAAAATGTGACCAACTGCCAATGGAAGGTCTGTAATGTAACATTGACATCATCCTAAGAAAGGCCCCAGAAATACTCAATTATATTGATCGTTATATAATTTAATTAAAACCCTTATAAAAATTTGACAATCAATCATACATTCAATGATATTGGGGTTCATAGTCATTGTAAAATGGGAAAGAGAGGCCTTTTCGGGGTCACCTTCGAGTAGAAGGGGGGTTATTGGATGGTCCTCATTAGGGAGCTGTGGGTCGGGGTCAAGGGGATTGGAGGGGGAATTATCAGGGGTAGGAGGTTAGCATTATGGGGATCATTGGGGAGGAAGGATTTCCTCCATCTTGATCAGGGGTTTAGGGTCATGGGGGTCACCATTGGGAGTAGGAGGGTCGGTTTCGGGGGGTTGCTGTTAGGAGTGGGATGGTGGGGGTGATTCATGGATAATTATATTGGGGGGAGGGGGAGGATTGGGTTTTTTTAGTTTTAGTGGCGGTTTAAATAAAACAACTACTAAATTGAATAATTGAAAATATATACTAGTAGTTATATTAAACATCATATATATTATATTTTTTTAATATGATTTAGTTCGTGGTAGTTATTAGAACCCCCTCTATGAACTTTTATGTATTGAACAAAATAAGCAACCACACCTATTCTCACATTATATCATCCCAATTGATTGTGCCACCCTCTTGCTCCGATGGATATTGGAAACTAAATATCATGAGGAGGATGAAATCAAACTAGTCATCAATTCCAACCTTTTCTATATATAAGATATCCAAACCCCCATACCGATAGCTCAAAAGAAGAAGACCATAGACCAAGCTTCAACACAAGTCACACCCTGATCTAAAAGGAAATGGTGAATCCCATGACACTTGAATATACCAACCGAGGTAAGACACCCAATGCTTGATACCCATGGAATCCCAAGAAACTTCTGGTGCCACACCTTCCTGATCGAAGATGAATAGAACTCTCAAGATCACCACACTCCCTCAAACAGTATCTATAGAATATCTAAGATCCCCTAAATCAGAACCAAAGCCACATGATGAAGATCCAAGATTCCATTCGAAGATAAAGATATCAAATCACACTATAAATATCAATCATGATTGGGAAGATTCCATGAAACCAAACACTAAACACACCATAACCTTTAGATCAACTCTCCGTCTATTACAGATGTCATGTGCCTTCCCACCAACGAATCTAAGTACACTGCTAGAGGATCTGACCAGAACTAGATCCATGATAACATAGTCTTGATAAAACCTTATTATGATCTGTGAACGGACATTTTAGATTTATCAAAATATAAAATTAAATAATTTAATTCTTATATTTTTATTTACCAACAAAATTTCATAGATGGTGATACCATGGTTTCTTCCCCACGCACTAGATTGAGGATTGCAGATTCTTGAAAAATTATTGAGTGAGTCCAATAAACATGACTGCTTGTATGAAAAATCCCAACCATTAGAATGAAGCACATTGAAAATTTCACTTGAAGTAATAACTATTTACTATCTAAATTTAGAGTTCTAGATGATTAATTAGGGTCAATGTTTTTATGCTTGATGGTTCAATGTATCCAAAAACTCCACGTAGCTAGAATCACTATGTAGCCAATTCTACATACTCAATTAGTGACATATATGATAATAGAGAATGATTGAAATCAACCTGGATATATAAATTACCATGTATATGAATTCTCACCCTACCTATAACCAATAGTGGAGAATCTCATGATGCCCTGAAGATCTAGAAAAAAGGTAAAATCATTTACTCATTTGGCCTCTAATTTTCAAATTCAACTTGCCCCGCATTCCTTTGGTTTGGAAAAATTGTAGAAGATGGAGATTCATAAATATCCCTATCCATGTGGAATCCATATTCAAATGAGATCTTACTCACTGTTTATTGTGGAATTCTGATGGGGTTTCTCATGACGTTGTTGAAGTTCACCTATTCTCACAGGGACTTCACCCAAATCTGGCAACAACTGCCTCAATGAACACCATGTGAAATTCACCAACTATGGGGATTTTTTGTGATTTTTTTATTTATATTCTTTTAATAAGTGTATATGTTCAAATTTGGTTTGAGGGAATTCCTTTATTAATTATTTTCTCTCTTATTCTCGAATTCCCATTCATCATTATCTACTAGTGTTGTTCGCTAGATTTTTCTTTATTTCTTTTTTGTAATAACTCTAGTGGTGGAACACAAGGTGAATAGTGGTTGAGTCAAGGATAAATATATCTCCCATATGATGAATTATTATTTTCAATAAAAATTATTCTTAAAATAATTATTTTTAGGTTTTTTAGATAAGTATCTTTTAGGATATTCTTTTTTTTCTTCACATTTAAATATTTCTTACTTTTCTTTCAAACTGCACACACAAACCTCTTGGAAACTCCTTCACTGCTTCTATTAGTTAATAGTTATATAACATAGTATTTATTGGTGGTATCCAAGCTCTAGTCTAGGTGAAGATAGAGAAAATACTGATTATTTTAATTTTTTGTTCCAAACTAAAATTTCTAGGAAATTCTAATCAAGATGATTTCATTTTATTAGATATTTATGAGGTAGTGGAATTGAATAACGATTCATAGGGAAGTGAGGTATGTAATCTAAGTTTATACCACTATTTTTTAAACATATAATTTTGAACTAATAAACTACATCCACTATTTTCAATTTCTGAACCCATTAAATAAGATTTTAATACATCAACAATATATCCTTCTTTATAGAAAACCCGAGTTCCACTACTACATTTTTCCTAAGTTTAAAAATTATTTCACAAGGGGCCCAATTATAGGTTTGAGTAAAACCTTCCACAATTTAGGGATAAGGACAATGTTTTTGTTTTATTTCTATTTTTTTAAAATGGTTTAAAATGACAATATCCAGTTCCTCTGACCTCCCTAATTTTGATCTAGAGGTTGAAAGAATAGTTCTTGCATAACATCAAACTCTAAAAATCACTGAACAAGAAGAAAGAAATGTTTTTATAATTATATTCACTAACTCTCATCCCCTTAAATCTTCTTCTAAAAGAGTTAAATTATTTTGTGAAAAAATTCGAGATAATCTTGCTCAAGTGAATGAGACTTTAAGGGAAATGTATGCACCAAATTTCGACATCAATAATAAACAATTACAATTGTATGACCAATGTGATGGTGAACTCAATACATGAATGATTTAAATTATACCTAAATTTCATGGATTATCATGTGAGGACCCCAACATACATTTGATAGTGTTTAATAGACTATGTAATGGATTCAAAATAAGAGGATTCACCAAGAATCAAATAAGCTGGAAGGTTTTCCCATTATCTCTTAATGGAGAAACCAATGAGTATCTCAATAATCTACATCTTGGAGAAGTCACCTCATGGAATGAACTATAGATTAACTTCCACAATTAATTATTCCATGGTTCATGGAGTGATCAACTAAGAATGGATATCTATATAATCAAACAAGAAACTCGAGAAACTTTCTATGAGTTTTGGAGAAGGTTCAAAAAATTGTCCACATCCTGCCCACACCATCCCTATGAAGAACATTATTTCATAGAATTATCTTACCAAGGATTGATTTAAAATGAACAAAACCTTCTAGAATCTTCTTTTGTAGGAAAACTAATTGATAATTCACTTACTGAAGTTAGATAACTCAGTTAGAAAATCTCTAAAAATTCACAAAATTTTGGTATCAAAACTAAAAATATAAATATACATGAGGTAAGAAGTTTTAAATAACATTTAATAGAAAATAAAATTGAAGAAATAAAATGTCTCTTTAGATATATTACTATAAAAATAGTGAAAGTGTCATCACCCACCACACCCCCTCAAGTATTTCAACTCAACTTTTCTCAGGATCATTTCATCGATGGATTACCTCATGTTTAAGGGACTATAATATGAATTTCCAAATACTTAAAAACTTCAAAAATCAAAAAATTAGAAAAAAAAGGATTTTGAGAATTCCCCACTAATCATTTTGGAGATGGGAGCCAATAGCCACAAATTCCAACATTCCAACAAGCTTCCTAATAACATTTCTAACCCCCTCTATTTCAAAGACTTAGTTTCCAACCCTCGACAAGCTATGAGAAAGGAAAATATCAAGATCATTCCATGGATTAAATTCTGAGATAGGTAATAGAATTTCAAAATAGTCAATAGGAATATCTAACCAATCATGGATCGGAGCTGAATGAATTAAAATGACATTTAGACCATATCATGACCACATTCAATAATCATGTAAATCAAGGCTTAGGTATTCTTTTATCTTAAATAACTAATAACGCAAAATTAAATATCATCTCTATCAAATAAAGTAGTGATAATTATCATGAAAAAAATGAATTAAAATCCTTGGACACCAAAGCTAGAAGTGAACAGTAATATGTAGTTGATGAACCCACCCAAGAAAAAGATCCTAATGAGGAATATGTAATGGCGCCATCAATGAACGATTAGGGGAAATAAAAGATGGAATATAAACAAAAACCCTAACCTCCCTTCATTTAAGGATGAAATGACCAAAGAAAACTATTGAATAATCACAGCAACAAGAGATCCAAGAGGTGTTCAAAAAAATATAGATCAATATCCTTCTATTGGAGGTTATCCTACAAATTCCAAGGAATAAAAAATTTATTGGAGACATGTGCATGGACAAAAGGAGATTATGAGTAAATTAATAGGAAAGATTGTTTAATAATTTTTATTCCATTGTTTCATATCAAATTCCCCAAAAATTTCAATATCTAACTATCTTTTCTATCCCCTACACTATTGGTGAGCAACTTATTCCAATGCATCGTGTGATTTAGCATACTCAATTAATGTAATTCCTTATTCCATTAATTATTTTTTGAGACAGGATAAATCAACTCAACTCGAGTGGTTTTGAAACTCTCCAATCAAGCCACCACCTACCTAGAATGTGTTCTTGAAGATTTCGTAGTAAGTGTACATGGAAATTGAATCCCTACCAACTTATACAATCTCAACATGGATGAAGGAAATAGTAAAGTCCAATATCCCAAAATTTTAGGTAGATCATTCCTCAATACTACTAAATCTATAATAAATTTCAATTATGGAACCCTTTACACGACTTTTGGTCAGTAAATAAGATATTCCAATATCCTGGACTCAATCAAACACCCCCATGAAGAGCAACATGTTTTTACATTAAAACATTTTGAATTACCCAATTCTTATAAGGAATAGATTGAAAATTTATATGATATAATATAACTGAGAGAAGATTTATAAACACCAAGACTGTATTATAAGTATTATTTTTAAATGATCTCAATCTAAATACTGTTTAATGTGTTGAAAAAGTCAAAGAGATTATTGAAAGTTACATTCACAATCTAATCTAATCTGCTACCAATATTTCTGTCTTATATGTATAGGCTTCCGACATGGATAACACTGAACTAAATCCATAATTCGAAAACTCCCTTGAACTAGAACATAATTTTCTATAATAAAACATAAAATATTCCTTTTTAAAGGGAAATGATAAAATAACTATCGTAATCTTAAATAGTTTAGAACCCATCAAATAACACCAACCGATAAAAATTCTTAAACAAAATTATATGGCCATAGGATAAAAATTAGGGGGAATCATATGAATTATCCCCACTACCTACATCCATAGGATTTTTGTAGAATATGGATCCAAAAAAAGTGAGACATCCCCAAATGAGGCTCAACCCAACCCTATTAAAAGTAGTAAAAATGAGTTAGAGAGACTTTGAGGATATGGAATAATCTACCCCATCTTAGAATACCAATGGTTGAGTCCCATACAAATAATCCCAATGAAAAATATATTCCCAGTTGTGAAAAATGAGAAAAATGAATTAGTTCCCTCATGAATTCAGAATAATTAGATAGTCTACATAGATTATAGGATAATGAACCATTTAACCAAAAAAATATCATTTTCCAATACCCTCTATAGACCAAATACTAGAGAGACTAGCTGGGAAGGGTCATTATTTCTTATTTGATGGATTTTATGGGTATTTTAAGGTTGCAATAGCTCCAGAGGACCAATAAAATACCATATTCACTTGTCCCTTTGGTAATTTTTCCTATAAAAAGATTCATTTCAGTCCTTGCAATGCCCCCACGAACCTTTCAATGTTTCATGGTAAGTATCTTCTTCAACCTAATTGAGAGCTGATTAGAGGTACTCAATGATGACTCTACTATCAATAGAAGTTATATTAAACGTTTTATATAATGTTTGGAAAAGATTTTAAATATGTGTATTATTATAAAAAAAATTAAATTTTGAAAAATCCATTTTATGGTGGAAAACGGAAGTGTTTTTGGCCATTTAATTTTTAAATATGGAATTGAATTAGATAAATCTAAAGCTGGTGTTATTTCAACACTACCTTACTCCACTGATGTCAGAAACATCAGATAATTTCATGTCCATGTTGGATTTTATAGAATGTTTATTAGGGTCCTTAGAAATATTTTTTCCCCTTGACTAACCCACTCAATAAGTAAACTAATTTTTTTTTTGATTCATGCATGTTATATTTTGATTTAATGAATGAATTCATGACCGCTAACCCCATTATATATCCACCAAAATGTAGTTAAACATTTAAAATTATGTGTGATTCTTTTAAAAGTGATGTTGGGGTTATGTTTTCCCAAAATATTTATAAGATTGTATAAGTGATAGCCTACACTTCAAAAATGTTAGACACTACCTAGATTAATAAAATAACATTGGAGAAGGAATTTAAACTATTGTTTTAGATTTATAAAAATTCCATTCTTATATTTTAGAGAGTAAGGTAAATATTTATTATGATCACGTTTTATTGATATATTTAAACAATAAAGTTAATGAAAATCCCATCTAGCGAGATGGATGTTGTTACTATAAGTTTCTGAACCAAAGATTAAGGATATGAAGGGCTATGAAAATATAGTGGCTGATTAAATGAGACACATTCATCACACTATAATGGTAGAACTAGTCCCTAAGACCAATTTGGATTATTCATTCCCTATTGAGTAACTATACAACCTCACCCAAGTTCCCTGAATTCCAACATAGTGAATTTTATGGTCACAACAAAGGTACCATCCCTTCCTAAACATCAAACTATAAAATTGAAATATGAATAAAAAAATTATGAATGGGAGGATCATTATTTATATAAAATTTATGATGACCAGGTCATTAGAAGGTGAATACCTCAAAAGGAAATGAACTTTGTTCTTTGTTTTTACCATACACTTGCATGTGGAGGCCATTCTAAACATTAAAGAACCGATAGAAAATTTTTGGAAACTAGATTATTTTATGCCAAAATTTTTAAAAAACACATGAATTTTGTAATAAAATGTCCCAAATTCTATATTAATGGTTTAGTTTTTAAAATACCTGAAATTCACACAAAAAAATTGTTTTTTTGTGAGATATTTTTTGTATTGGGAATTGAATTTGAGGGAAACTTTCCTATTTCATTTGGATTTTCATACATATTTTAGAAGTAGACCATGTCACTATATTAATTAAATAAAAATATACTCAATTTAATGAAAAATAATGTGATTGAGTTTCTAAAATAAATTTTTTATAGGGTTGGAATACCTTGAACTATAATTCATTACCAAGGAACCCACTTTTTCCATAATAACATGGAGGACCTCAAGAATAAAGATTTTTTAACCACAAAAACCACAACTACCTACCAACTATAAAAAATATATCGAATTAGGTTTCCAATAGAGAAGTCAGTTTTTTTAGAATAAATAGTTCATCCCAATCTCAAAGGCTGGAGTATTAAACTAGATGATAAATTGTGGGCATACAAAACTACCTAAAATACGTTGTTCAGTGTGTCTCTCTCTAGAGTTTTTTATGTTAAGCATTTTCACTTTATTGTTGATCTACAATAAAAAACCATTTGGGCTGTTTGAAAGAGTGAACCATGATTTTTGAAAGGATGGAGAGCATAAGAAGATGCAAATGGTGGAGATTGTGGACATAATAAGGGAAATATATGAAAAATCCATACTTTATGAAGAGAAAATTAAATATTTCCATGATAAATTGATACAAAAAAGATAATTTTCATCAACAGAAAAATTGTTTTTATTTTCATCAATGATGAATATATTCCCTTTTAAGATTCATTCCAAGTGGATGAGTCCATACATAGTAACTAGTACATTTCATTTTACTGTAGTTGAGATTCAAGAACAAGGTTAAAATAATCCATTCAAGGTGAATGTCCAAAAATCGAAGAAGTTCAATGAGTATTTCTGAAAAAGAACATATAGAGGAGTCTATACTCCTCCCTACATCTTTTAAATAGATAATTATCAGGTTTTCTCTCCCCATCATAGCAGCCTAGTTGCTTAATTTATTTTGAACTATTTTTCTTGAAAAATGCATATTGGAATTCAATTGGAAGTATATCTGAAAAAATTTCGGGGGAGATGGAAAATGTATTTTTATAATGTAAATACCATTATTTATGATTTCAATTTAAAAAATCCAACAAAATCAAAACCAAATTTGTTTAAGGAATTTGAAAAATGTTTCTGTAGGTTTTTGTTTTTATATTTTTAGAGTGTAAATAAATAAATCAAAAAAATATTTTTTATTTAAAATATAAAAAAAATTCTAGTTTATTAGTTTTCAAACATTCATTGAGGAAAATTAGATAAATAGCTATATTTTTTAAACTCCAAGTGATTTTTGAGGAGTTTTATAATACTATTGAATATGAAAGGATCAAATGATTTCTGAAATGTCGTTATTTTATTAGGATATGATTTTAAAAGATTTGCTTGATTTTTTTAATAGAAATTGAAATCTAGAACCAATAGTGATTGTACTAAATTTTGTTTCATGTCCTATGGTATTTATAATCAAATTTGACATTATATTTTTGATACCCTCACTTCTTGATATAAGCTTAGGTTTTTATATAACATATAAATTTTTTTATACTCTCTTAAATCTCTTTAATTCCTAAGATAATTTAAATATGATTGAGGCATTTTATTTGCAAGACCCTAATTTTTCCTTGAGTCCTACCTTGAAAATTAATCCTAGTTAAACCCATATATATCCATGAATGGACTTATAGGTTTAATCCATAATAGAATCTGAATTATCCCTTACCTATCCTCACTCTAAAATGTAATGGCATGATTGATTCAAGTCTAAGTATTTGGAAAATTGGCTTTAAAATGTTTTTTATCTGGGAATCATTACATAGTAAGGGGATTGTGAGAGGTGTGAGTCAAAATATTTGGGAATCTAAGAGAGGAAAACAAAAATGGTTCACTTTAATTCACTATATTTTATTTTCTTTATCATCTTTATCGCCTAAAAAATGTGTATAAAAAATAAAAAATGAAAGGGGGATGATTTTGAAACAATAATTGTGTTCATCTAAGTGATTAATGACTATAATCAAATTAAAGGGAATTATCAGCATTTATTCTTCTGATAGTGACAACTCATTTCCCCTCAACAAAAGAGAGAAAAAAGTGAGAAAAATTATATATATTAAAAATAAAATAGATAAAGGAGATAAGTATGGAACATTGTTTTGGATTCATTTTATGACTCATGCCTAGTGAAAACAAAGAGTAAATTGCGAATTGTGTGTCACCTCTTATGTAGGTGTGATTGATAAAGGGATTCATCCATGCTTTACTTGATAAATCAAGTATTGTATTTATAGAGTAAAACCTTCTTCTTTATTCTAATTCTTTTTTGAACACTTTCCCACCAATCTCAATGCCATTGAACAAACTTTTCAAAGAACTCCTAATTAATTGTATTTTTTCATGATTTACGGTGTGGAGAGATGATAATTTTCTCATGACTATGGTATATATCCACTTCCAAACTATTAGAATAACTCTATATTAATAATTTCTCTTGAATAAATAGTGGAAATGTACTTCCAGTGAGGTAGGTCATGAAATGGTTTTTGGAAGGATTTTGAATTTTGTATTTTACATAAATAGGATAATTTCATGCCTTTTAAATTAAAAAAATTGTGTGAATCATGATTTCAATTTATTTGTAATGAATAGAAATTTTTTTCAACACTTTCTATTTGATAGTTTAGAATTTACTGTGAGCATATATTTTCAGTTCATTGATTTAAAATTCATTGATGTTAACCTTTATTTTAAAATAACTAATAAAATTTATTCAATGATATAATTCCCTAAGAGTGAAATAGTTTAATTGTGGGGGAGTGATAAGAGCTCAAAATTTCTGTTTTTTTATTATTCTTTGAAATTTCCAATATTTATTAAAGCAATCATGAGAAATTTTATGATATTTACGAATTTTGAGGTTTTGTACTTATTTTTTAAATAGATAAAAATAATTATTTCTATTGATATATTTATCATTTGAATTAAATAGTGAAGCTATTAATAAATTTAAATTTATGTGTACACTATGAACTTATAATTTTTTTATTCTAGAATTGAAATTTTTAAAAGGATTTAATATCTTTTGACTTTTAATTGATTTATTAATTTTTTACTTAAATTCATAAATTGGCTTTGAAATTGAAATTGAAATTGGGGTATTTTTTTATAAATGACCAATTGGATTATAGTATAAATATTTAATGATGAGAACCTGATGTTTTAATTGGTTGATTTAACGAATTTGAAATTGATTGTTTAAAGGGTGTAATTGTAAATTTAATTTTATTCATAATTTTTAAATTTAATTATAAAAAAAGTCATACACTAAGAAAAAAATGTGTTTTGTGAAGATCACCCAAATGTCAAAAAAGGAATGGAACAACTATAACTTTTCTTATTTTGGTTGATCCAAAAATAAAAAATGGCAATGGTATGGATTCACCACATTAAAAAACCAAGAAAATAATTTTGTACTAGTGAACATGACTAAAATTTTTGATAAACTTAAGAAGCGACCATTCCCATGAAGAGTGGCTATGAGAGTGATTTTTGGAAAAGGAATGCATCTACTGCATGATTTTAATAGATCAACCATACTTGAAATTTCATCTACCAAAACCACATTTTGAATAATGGATGGAGTTTCCCCACTGAATCCTAATAAACTATGCCTTATATATTGTAAAGACTATAAAAATGGAAAAAAAATGGCAAAGGAAAAGAGCTACAAAACACACACACAAAAACAATCAATCGTGCATCTCATCAAGGTCCATATTCCGAATTGTCCATGCCACCCTCTTTCACGAATGGGGATCTGAAAAAAAGCTCACAAAAAGGATGAAACCAAAATAATCACCAATACTGACCTTTTCTATACTAAAGGTCACTGAACCCCCAAGCTAACATCTCAGAGAAGAGGACAGAATACCTAGCTTGAACAAGAGCCATGCCCAGATCTAGAAGAAAAATATGAATCCCTAGACACCTGATGATACCAACCTAGGTAAAACGCTTGATTTTTTTCACCCATATGTTCCCAAGAAACATATAGAACCATTCCTTCATAATCAAAGAAGACAAAAACTCATGATCTCACCGCACTCCCTTGAATTGGATCAGGACAGTACCCAATATACCCAAAATCAAAGCCTAATCTAGATAATAATAATCTAAGCTTCCATTTGAATCGAAAGAGATTAATTTTTACAATAAATCATGATCTCACCAATGAAACATCCATGAAACTGAACACCATGAATTCCATCACCTGTAGATTTGATCTCTACCTGTTTCAGATTTCATATGCCTATCCATAAGAGAATTCATGTGGTCCACCAAAGGAGATGACCAATAATATATCATTAAGAACCCAAGATTTATAAGACCTCACCACTATAGAATAATATTCCATTCCACCACTCACCTAGGGATGCAAAAGCCAAATCTGACCAGGAATAAGTAATGCCACCCTGTGAAAAAAAATCATGTTGTGGACAGAAAATTCAGATTTAGCTAAAAAAGTAAATAAATTAATTTATATATTTTTCTTTCACCTATGGAGGTTCAAAGATTGTGAGATCATATTTTCTATAACATTAAATGGTTTTGTGTTTATAGATTCTTGTAAAAAAATTTAATTATAAAAATCAAAAGGATAAATTGTATGACATTCACATCCATTTCAATGAAACACATTGACAATCAAGCTTGAAGGATGAACTATTTACTTTCCAAATTTGTAGTACATGAATATGAAAAGGGATGGATGAATTTTACATTACAGATGATTCAACATACCCAAAAACTCCATGTTTCTAGTATCTCTTTGTATCTAAATCCATGTACTTGATTGGAGACATGTAGAATTATTGAGAATGATCAAAATCACCAAGACTATCTAAATTCCCACATATGTGAATTCTCATCCTTCTTATAACCAGTATTAGAGAAGCTCATAATGACTAAAAAATTCATGAAATAGGGATATTAATTTCCCTATTTGGGTTAACATTTTTGAAGTTAACTTGCGTCTTGTTTCTTTTGTTTGGACGAATCAGAAAAGATGAATATCCTTGGTGATCACTATCCACATGGGTACCACCTTATGTTGATATTGTTCTCACTTCATAGTGAGGAATTATAAAGGGGTGTTTTATGTCATTAAAAGAGTTAATATATTCTTATAGGGACTTCATCCAGATCTAGTGATGACTTCCTCAAGTCACACTACATGGAATTCACCACATTTTAGGATTTTTTTGTGAGCATTTTCTATTTCTATTTTCAGAATAAGAGGAGATATTATCCTATGGTTCAAGGGTCCTCCCAGATTTATGAGACTCTATCTCTTTCTCATAGGTAGTTTCATCGGTGGTGGATACTAACATTTCCTATAATTTTATTTATTTATTTTTGTAAAAACACTAGTGATGGAATACTAGGTGAATTATGTTTGAGATGAGGATAAATCTCCCACCCTTGGGATGAACTTATATTTCCAATAAAAAATGTATCTCTATTTAATTTCCAAGATGTGTTTGGAAATGTATCTTTTAGAATATTCTTATTTGTATTATCATTTAAATATTTATTATCATATTTTTATAGGTTACTCACACGAGCCACATGATAACTCATTTGCTGCTTATGATAGTTAATAGTTGGATATCCCAATAGTTATTGGTGGTATCCAATCACTAGACCATATGAGGATAGATAATAAAGTGATTATTTAATTTTTCTATTCCAAACCTAAATTTATAGGAAAGTCTAATCAGGGTGATTTCCTTTAATTAGATTATGGTATAGAATTTTAATTTGATAATGATTGATTGGGAAGTGAGGAGACTAATCCAAGTTAAGAAAACAATATTTTAAACATTTAAATTTAAACTAATCAATTTCATCCATTGTTTTCAAATTTCAAATCCATTAAATAATATTTAATCACATACACAACATAATATTCTATGCATAAAACCTGAGTCCCACGTTACTAAATTTTTATAATATTTAAAAATCACTTTGTTAAGAACCCTATGACATGTACACATCACTGAGGGTGCTATAGTCATAACTCAGGGAGTAAATAATAAAGACTATAAAAAATAAGGTAGATAATTTCATGTATATGATTGCAAAAAAAATTTATTTTGGGGATTCACAAATGTGGAAATACTATCTAGGCCACATGAGTGAGAACGAGATACATTTGATCACAAAAAATAAGTGCTACAATATCTAAATTCAGTGGAATTTTTCTAGTGTGAAGATTGTGTCTTTGTAAATTTGAAAAATATAGCCTTTAAAAAAGGAGGTAGAACACTGAAGGCTGGGAAGTATGAGCTCGTGTACACTAATTTTTGTGGGCCTGCACTAGAACATTCCCTTAGAGGGTCACAATATAATAAGACATTTATTTATGAATCAATGTTAAAGGTATGAGTTTACATTATTTAAATAAAATATGGCGTGTTTAATATTTTTCATAACTATAAACTATGGAAGATAATTAATTAGGATCAGAGTTGAAATTCGTAGTGTCTGATAATATTTGAGAGTATGAAAAAAATGAGTTCACGTAATTCTATGTTAATGATAGAATTCAGTATGCGAATAATATTCTCAGTACACTAAAATAGAATGGTTTATATGAAAGGATGTACATGATACTAAATTAACATGGTAGGAGTATGTGTTTTCCCTCATGGTTACCCAAGAATTTTAGGGGAGAGGCATTAAATAGGGAATCACATCTCATAAATAAGATTCCATCCAAACCAATGACAAAGTTTTTACCCTGGTATCTCTAGTCAAGAAAGGTGGTAAGGCTCAAATTTATTAGTCCTTAGTTTTTTTACATATGTACATATAGATGCTAATATAAGGGAAAAGCTTAATGCCAATTCCAAATCCAGTTTCTTTATTGGATATGTTTTTTAGGAGTTTTTTTATAGCTTCTAGGATGATAAGAACAAGATAATCATCAGAATCCATATCATGATATTTAATGAATGTTTCTCATACAAGTAATAGAATGAAATGGAAGTTTATAATGGTAATAAATAATCATAGTGCTAAGAGAAATTTTAGCTTGAAGGTGTACATAAGCAAGTGACACCAAAACTAGTGGAGCCTACTCCTTGAGTGGAGTTAATGAGATCAACATAAGTGAGGAGGCCTATGTAAAGGTATTCATCATCCTTACATTATCAATTATTGACTGATTTTGGAGAATAATAATGTTTTGATGATGCAATCTAGTTGAAGGAGTCGAAAAAATCTAATATGGCTATGATGGAGGAGATTTCTTCATTGCGTGATAACAATACATTAGAGATTGATACATTTCCAAAAGTAAGGAATGAATTGAAGAGTAAATTGGTATATAATTTTATTACAGAACATGATTGTAAGAGGAGCTACAAGGAAAGTATGATGGTGAAAGGTTTTCAATTAAAGTAATGTGAGGACTTCTGTGACATTTTCCCACCAGTAGCGAAGCTCACCGCTATCTAGGTGGTTCTTAGTATTCACTTCTACAGATCATGTGATATTAAGTGCTACCCTTTATCAGTAGTAAACAATAATTAATAAAGGGGGTGTCTTTGTTAACGATAACTAAAAGCACTGATAAAATCACACCTCTGTTAGTGATTTTTTTATTACTAATAAAGGTCACTTTTATCAGCACTATAAAGGGTGGCCATATCAGTTCCATTTTAGCATTGATAAAAGGTATATTTCATAAAAAAAGATACATATCATTAAATATATTTATTTATTGATCTATAAATATAGTTATATAATATGAATATAATATATTTTATTAAATATGATTTATATAAGAATAAATATTCATTTCCACGTAATATATAAGATACTTAGTGAAAATGGATTATAAAATAATTAAAAATTAATATTAATTAACAATTTTCTAATTATTATTGAGTAATAGTCGTTTAATAACTATTTTATGACCTAAAAATTAATAAATTAATGAACAATCTAAGAAAAGTTGAAAACCTTTAAAAAAATAATTATTTTTCAGACAACCAAAACTTTTGATATGGGTGATCATTTTGGCACTACCACACATCAAATCAAAAATTGTGAAAAAATATATGATATGGTTACTTGTAAGACACTATTTAGTGCATTTTGAGAAAAAAGGGCTATAAGTCATCTAAAATTGAGTTTTTTGTCAACATTCCATCATTTCAGAACATTTGATGAATTTCGTCCTTGTTTGAAGGGATTTCTGTCATTTTTAAGTTGTGAATAAATTTTTTCTCTTGTATTGTAGTCATATAGATATTATAGTGTTTACAATTTACCATTTTTCTTATCAGACTGTTATTTATAATTTAATATATACATATTTCCATAGATTTACATATAATAAATCAATTTTACAAATAAATATTTTAATATATTTACATAAAAATTCATTATCAAATATATAAACCAAAAAAATATTTATTTTTCATTTTATTTAAAATAAAAAATATCCAATTTATTTAGCTAAAAAAATGCATTAATATATATATATATATATGTATATATATACCTATATAAGTAGTGTTTATATATAAATATGATTGTGTCAATAAAATATATATATATGTGTGTGTGTGTTATAATATATGTAAATAAATGCATATATGAAAACATTTGTCTATGTATGTGTTAAATATAAATGTGTACTTGTGTGTGAAAATATGTGTGTGTGTGTGTGTGTGTTTCAATATTTTGTAAATACATCATATATAAATTATTTTATAAATATATCATTATAATTAATTAGAGTAAATAAACTAATTTATAATAAATACATTATAAATAAATTATAAATATTTTATTTCTAAATATAAAATTACATATAAATATGTATAAAATTTATATGAAAAATAAAATATATAGAAATATTATTACAAAATATTTAAAAATAATTAAATAAATATATATAATTATATGAACAAATATTTAAATAAAAATTAATTATATATAAATATATATCATAAAATATTATACAAATCGTGATGGTGTTGTGTTAAAGGTGTTAGGCCTTGAATGTAGTGGTTAGGGGTTCGATTCCAGGCATGAGCAAGGCTTAAGGGCATGACAAGTGCTGATGAAGGGGTTGGAAAGCAATGATAAAGGGGGTGGGCTTGAGTAAGGTTGTGGTATGGGAATATGGGGGGAACATAGTGCTTATAAAGGTGGGGTTAGAGAACTAATAAAATGTTTCTGGCTTAAACAAACATAAATAAAAATTATTCTTTGAATTTTATCAGTACTAAACAAAAGCACTGATAAAGGTCACCTTTATCAACACTAAAAATTTACTGATAAAATCACCCTTTATCATCAATAAAAAAATCATATATAAAGGTGGACTTTATCAATGGGTTTGTTATAACTTATAAAGGAAATGGGTTTCTAATGGAACTTATCCTATCACTGCATTTTAGTGTTGACAAAACCCATTTCTGGTGCTTTAAAAATCGTGATCTCTAGTAGTGATTATTGCATATAAGGATTTACATATTAATAATCATAAAGTAAAAAATATATTTACTTAAATTAGATATTGAGGTGGACATATATATATATTATTTAGAGGGATATGTTGAGTATATAAAGGATTACCTAGTGTGAAAACTGAAAAAGAGTTTATATGAGTTAAAACAAGCACCTGGTAAGTGGAATAAGAAGTTTGATGTGTTCATGAGAAAAAAATTATCCAAATTATTTAACATGGATATATTCTTCTATTATGATTCATATGGTGATGGATATATTATATTTATTCTATATGGGGATGATATACTCATTGAAGGATCATGTATGATGAGGATTGATGGCCTAAAATCATAGCTGGCTAGGGAGTTTGAGATGAAAGATCTTAAAGATGATAAAAATATTTGGGTGATGAATATCAAGAGAGGCCATATAGGTTGAACCTTGATGTTATCACCAGATGACTACATTGTAAAAGGTTTTGGGTTAACTGAGTATGCTAGAAGAAAATCCAATTTCTATTCCCCTCACAAGTCATTAAAAATTTTAAAAGGTGCAAGCACTAAATATGGTTGAAGAGTTTGAGTATATTGTAAAGATTCCATACACATCAATTTTTGGAAGCTTAATTTATGTCATAGTCTGTACTTGACCTTATATTTCTCATGTAGTGTGAGTTATGATCACGTACATTGATTACCCTATAAGAAAATATTAGGATGCTATGAAGTGGATATTGAGACACCTGATGGGAAGTAAGTAAGTATCCCTTTTCTTTATGAAAGGAATGTCAATGTGGAGTTATATAGATGCTAAAATTAGAGGTAAGGTCAATTGTATTAGGATTAACAAAGGTTATGCATTTAACTATGGAGGAACTTCAGTGAGTTGGATATCTCAGTTGCAGAAGGTGGTGACATTATCTAAAATTGAGATAGATTACATTGTTATAACTGAAGATGGGAAGGAGATTTTATTATTGAAGAACTTCTTGGATAATCTAGGAAGAAAGGGAGAGGAGAATGTATTGAACTATGATACTCGTATTTATATACATATTTCATATAACCAACTATTTCATGCATAGAAAACGTATATTTAGATTAAGTAACATTTTATCAGAGGTTTAATATAGGAAGGATTTCTGATATAATAAAATATTCATGGAACAAAAAGTCTAGAAAACATATGGATGATATCAAAGGTGATAGAGAAGTCGGGGGACTTTTTTTCCTCTATTATTCTTTATTGGTACATAAATGGTGAAATGAATAATATGGGAGAATAATATCAGATCATAGAAGGTAAAAAAAGTTGGTATTTCATGAATTGTCAGCTTGAAATTGAATCTTTTAAAAGAAATGATGCACTGGTTGGTGAAGAAGAGGAGGATCTCAAAGTAAGTAATATGTATAAGTCAATATAATCAAAGAAGGCCAGTATACTAGATTAGGATCTTTTTGGGTGAATTTTTGATAGGTGTATCCCAATCCTTGTATGAAGTATGACCATCTATTGGTAGGTCATACTGCAAAATAGGTCTCAACTCTGACTAGGAACTATAACTGTGATGAGTCTGTGTTGCATAACTGACTAGTGACACTGAAAAGGGATCGATAATAATGGAAACTTAGTTTATATGGAACTTTATTATCTTGGACTTTGGATATAATTGTATTGTAGCTCCACAGACATCCCTCTACAAGTTACTATATCTCATTTGACTTACTGTGTGGTTGGTGTTACTATTGAACCGTTTTCTTTATGAGTTCATTTTGAGATATGGATTTGCTCTAAGATTCTACCATGTAATTTCATTTCCTAATTTTTGTAGAGTAAGTATGCTTTATAGTGGTTGTAGATATTATTCACGAACAAAAAAAATATTTGGGTCTCATTTTCATGTTCTCGTTCATTTTGTCTTTTTCTCTATTTTACTCATAGTTTTTAGATAAATTATAATTGTTACACTAGTTTTTATGAAACAACATTATCATTCTTATCTATCTAAAGGTAACCTAGGGTACATGAAAAAATATAAACATATAGAGGGTTGGTTTTATTATACTGAAATTATTTTTTCGTTGAATAATACTTAACACGAGTCCGAAAAAATTCCATATGTAAAAATTACTTCTACAGATATTCATTTTTCGGCATCACTACTTTCACTCCATAACATCCCAACACCATTTCCTCGGTATCATTTCATGAAAATAAAAAATGTGGGTGTGGTAAAGATTTAGGATAAGGGTCTTATACCAAAGTTGTTGATCACAATAGAAAAAGTGATATATGATATAATGTATAAATTATTCCTGACATCAATATGTTACCATTTGGATTAACAACATTAGAAAATATATATAGATATATGCGATATGCACATAGGTTGGAAGATAGAAATAAGAAAATGAAAAATGTATCATAACCCCACAAATTATCCAACTGAAGTGAATGTATGAGTGGAATTGTCATATGATATCGTCATAGAAACATGTAAAATATTTATCCACCAACCTAGTTGTTTCAAACCATCTAATATGGTGAAATTTCCAATAAACAAATGAAACAATTATAGCTGGTAATATAGTCACTCTTTCTCTAGTGGGTGTTTGAAAAAACAAGTGATAATGTAAGAGGATCCCTCCTCTATCATGTACTTACTCTAATCCTGTACGTTTCATCTAGGATGGGGTAATAAACACTATGGTTTTACTCATTCATATCTCTTAGAGAGGGTTTTATAGTAGCTACCACATCATGTCATAGCTATTTATTTGATTTCCTATTTTTTCCATCATATTCACTAGTTATTTTATAAATGAAACAAACAACAATAATATTATAATTCATTTGGTAAATGAAAAATTTTCATTCCATTTTCAAAAAAAAGATTTTGAAACAAAATAACCCAAATTAAAAATGTGAATTTTTTTAAAAAAATAGTCAAAAAATATCTATTTGATTCCAATCGAGGAAAAAAATATCAGATACTCAACCCATATAAAAAATTTAATTCTAATTGAAACCAACACTTAATAATTATTTCTATGCATCCTACACCTTTTATTTTATTTTCTATTTAGAAACCATATCTTGGTTCAATTACTCCATGTCTTCCATCTATTCATATTTCTCTTTTTGTGCTTATTTGATCTCCTTTAATTTTTTCCAGCTCTCAGAATCTCCATATTCACTCATGGAACTCATAATTTGAACATCCCCTCTCATGCATTCAATTTATCCAATGGTTTATTATCACCTATATTTTTTCCAAATCAATAATGTTTTTCATTATTTCATTATTCATCCCATGTCATCATACCCAGATAAAAATACATGATGATATTTAGATAAATTAATTAGATATTGGTTTCATAAATTTGATACAAAAATGAAATGTACCACCAACCTTATAGATTTTTTCTAGTTTAATTACATTTATTTTCACCTCTATCTTCTCCAAAGTTTCCCTCATGTTTTCCCTCTCAAGAAGAATCCTCTCTATCTATTTTATTCTGGTATTACCTTCTACTTAATTATTTATCTTTCTAAAAAATAACATTTTTCTATTATTCTAAATGTTTTATGCCTATTTTAGGCCCAAACTATCCTCCAACATACTGCTCCATAATTATCATATCTAACAAAAAACATTCAGTAAACGTATTCTATACCAAATATTTGATAAAATTTTAACCCAATTAACATAAAAAATCATACATATTTTAATTACTAGATTGAATAAAAAGTATCATACCTTCATCAATACTTTGGTATATTGCATCATTCCATTAACTTGCATTGTTTCATGAGTTTTCATCTTACCTCCCCACCTCTACCTAAATTTATAGATACTTCTCAAATACCTTCTCCTAGGTAGATGTTGACCAATTGAGATATTATCAATGATGTATTCTTTTCCTCCCCCCCCCCCCCCGACTTGGAAAATTGATCCTTGAGTTTTAAAGAACCAAAATACTTACCATAATCTAATTTAGTGCTACAAATTATACCCATCCATATCCATACAATTTTCTAATTTGTGTTATTAATACTAGATGAAATTATCATCTTATTCATAACCACATTCTCCACAACATGTTTATTTTTAATTCTATTAGACTAATATTCCCTAGGACGAGGATCCATAGAAGAAACTTATTTAGGAAAATGATCACTGATCATCTTCCACATTACCAGATTCTCCAAAATAGGAAGATTTTTTATTCAATTAGACTTCGAGTCCTTACCTAGATTATACAAGGAAGTAGCTTCTTTGAAATGAGGATCACCAATCATCTTCTGCACAACTATGTTTTGGACAAAAAGAATAGTTTTGATTCTACACAGATTGGATTTTATACATGTAGGAGCCTTTGATGTAGCTTATTTTCAATGGGGATCACTAATCATATCATGCACATCCACATTCTTGACAATAGGAAGAGTTTTGGTTCTACTAGACTCGAATTACAACCTTGTGGATCCATGGAAGTAGGTTTTTTGTATTGAGGATCAACAACACCCCTTGTATGAGTTAAGGTGCCACTTCTGGATAGTAGGTCCTCTACTAGTTCCCCCATGACCTCCCAAATGATCATCCTGGACTTGGGATCTAGGGAAACACAACTTTGTGTGAAATTTTATAACTTTTAGGTGTTTCCCCTTGAGTAATGACCCTACATCCAGTTTTCTAATGTGAAAAATATTTACCATCAATAGATTAGGTACAGTATTACTCACTAAACTAGGTTTTCATACCCTATCATTTGCTTATTATCCACCACTTTCCACCTATAAATCATCTCCAGAAACACCACACTAAAGATATATATGTTATTATTCATCATAAAATTCCATAGATGAAGTAACCCTTGGGAAACAGGAATATAAATATGATGAAATCGATGGAGAACAATATATTTTATCAATGGCCATATATTTTGGAAATTCATAGCCATAAGTGTCAGTGATACACTTGGAGAAATGGATTTTTTCACCCATCAGGTCATCCTTGGCCAATATGAAATTAGAAACCTTCAGGTTGTGATTATATAAACAAATATTAATGAACATGGTTTGAGGATCGAAAGAAATAAGTAGAAGATGAAAGTTCAAATGAGGTGCAACACCTTTAGAAAATCTAGAAATATGGTTGATTTCATTAAGTCTCTATAAACGGATGTCACGTTATCATTATTGATAAGACACAAGCCCCCTGCTCACCACAAGTTCCATATTTAGCTGGAATTTCCATGACTACGGTGTTATAAATTTAATTCAAAAAAAAAATGTGGGACCAATATTTTTGGATTTGATTGATGAGGTGTAAAAATATGTGGAATTCTATAATGGAGTTGGTGGTATAATTCTTATAGATCCTCCTTTATTAAAAAGGATCCTTCGGAATTGGTATCATTATAAAAAGTATATATATTCCTAAATTCATTTAATTTATCTTCAAAATGTATATTTTAGTAAAAAAAGTTATATATTATATATAGGAATGAAGAAAAAATTTAAAAAAAAAATATTTTATAAAAATGACTAATAACATGATTAGTGGTAAGGGTTGGATTTGGAATTTTAGAAATCTAAATGGGTTCCCCCCACCAATAGTTGCCTTTTTTGTCAAATCAAGGTGTTATTTGACCAAAGTAGTTATATTAAATTAGTGTGATTCACACAAATTTTTATCTATAATTAAGTACAGATGTGGTTACTTATTTAATTAATTCATCTTTATTCTAAAAATTCTCTGGATATTTTTTTAACATCAATGTTGTGGATCTGTCAGAAATTGGTGTTTGGATTTCCCTAAATATTTTTGAAATCCATGAGGGAGACTTCCACCATAACCCTACACTAAAAAGTGGGGGTGGATCAAATCCTTTTGGATAGTAAACTAAATTCATGCATCGATATTCAATCTTTCTTCTCTATATGTTTTTTTATTCTTCATCAATAAAAAGTGTTTCAAAATGGAGGAACCTAAAATATGGATTTTGAATCCCTCAATGTGATGTACCAATACATGGTCAAACGTGGTTGTTTCTTTGAAAACAACTTCTCATGATGGTAGTAAAAGATGAATTTTCATCTTATTGTGTTAATGGTTCTTTACACTCTTAAACCTAACCTTCCAACAATTCCTAACAAGACTCTTCCCAATATTGATGGCACACCATTTTATGGGAATCAAGTTGAGTACATTTGGGAAATGATGAATAAATGTGAAGAGGAGCAGGTTTTGTGTTCATGAAATATTCTCAACACATTATCAAATATCCTTTATGACTATTTTCTCCAAATGAATTATGTTTGAGAGATATGGCATGCACTCATGTTCAAGTAAAAATCTAAGGAAGAATGAACCAATAAATTTCTGATTGAAAAATTTTTTAACTTCAAAATGGTTGATAATAGGCCAGTTTTTGAGAATGTTCATGAGATCCAAGTTATTGAAAACCAACTTCTTTCTCTTAAGATTAATATACCAGAAACATTAAATGTTGATGAAATTATTGATAAATTCCCACCTATATAGAAATAATTTGGTAAATCACTCATTGAAAAAGTGATTATATTTACTTGGAACAATTGCAAAAGGATTTTTACATTGAAAAAGAACCCATGCTGAGAGATATGGGTATAGATTAAAATTTTTATTCCAAGATTAATATCATTAATAAACAAGAACAATTTAACTCTTCATTACATGTCATGAATAAAAGTAAAAAAATCAAGAAGAAAGGAAATCCCTCTAGAAAGAATGTTGAATGTTTTTTTGTGTAAATTGCATAATTTTTCTTGGTGATTTACCTATTGAAATAAATTTTATAAAAATTCTGAAAATTAAATAACTGAAGGGAATCTAGTTATAATAATCTCTAAAGACAATATGATTTTGATTAAGATAAAATGGTGGATTGATTCTAGAAAAATGGTGAATTTGTGAAAGGATCATTCATTGATCAAATGATTTTATGATTGTGCTATCATGAAATAAGTACACCTTATAAATAATTCATACATCAATGTTGGTGGAAAATGAATCATGGAAATATACTTTACATCTGGGAAGAAGTTGAAACTTATTAGTGTGTTGTACGTACCTGAAATATGGATGAATTTATTCTCTATAAATGTTCTATGTAAGAATGGATTTTTATGTTTATTTGAATTCAACAAGGTTACGTTGTAGAAGGGAGGTTTTTTAGGGGGAAGGGGTACTAAAATGATGGTATGTATCAACTATACATTAATAATATGATTGAATCTTCTACTTAGTTGGTTGATTCCCCTAATTTAAAACATGATCATTTGGCACATGTTAATTTTAATTCATTGAAATTAATTAATAATTTAAAATTGATTAAATTTGGAAATTAATTTAATAAATATAAAACATGTTTAGAATCTAAAAAAGTTAAGAAAACTTTTCAAAGTGTTGAAATAAATTATGATATTATAAATAGTGCATTCTGATATTTGTGAATTAAATGGTTTATTATCTCACGGAGTAAAAAGTAGTTTTATTACTTTTTTTGATGACTTCTGTAGATATTTACATTTATATCTTATTAGAATTAATAATGAAGCCTTTAATATGTTTAAAAAGTATAGATATGTTGTTTAATATTAATTAAATAAAAAATTTAAATTATTATACTCAAATAGATGTGGATAATACTTTATAAACAATTTTAATGAGTAATTTGAAGAAAATGATATAATTCATTAAAGTAAAGATCTTCACACATCTCAAGAAAATGGATTAGATGAAATGAAAAAATCATATTTTAGTATAAATGGTAAATTACATGATTAATAAATCTAATTAACCATTAAATTTATGGGGTAAATCATTATTAGTTGCATGTCGTGTTCGTAATAGTATTTACTCTAGGAAAAATAAGTTATCCCCATATGAAAATAGGAATATTAGAAGTCCTAATATATCTTATTTTAATGTGTGGGGGTGTTTATATTCAAATAGATTTCTCGATCCTAAAAGAACTAGAATTGGCCCTATATAAATTAAATGTGTTTTTATTGGATATGCAGAAAATAGAAAATTGTATAGAATTATAGATTTTGGAGATAATGTAATTGTATAATCAAGGGATATTAGGTTTTTTGAAAATAAATTTTAAAAAAAATGTTGTGGAGGAGTTTCTTCATCATAACCACATCTCTTATATTCCATCTATCTCAGATATAATAGTAGATCATAAGGATAATTCTTAAGTTTTATTTAAGAAGAATTGAATAATTAAAAAGGAGAAACAACTACATCCAAATTTTATTTATCCTCATTACATTGTTTTCCTTGTTAACGGAGCTCAAAATAATGGTCTTATGAATATGTATCCTATGGTATTCACTTTAAAAAATGACCCAAATACATGAAAATAATGTATGACTTCTAGAGTTGTTGCTTTCTAGAAAGAATCAATTAATGATGAAATGAACTACATTATGGGTAATAGTAATTGGTTCATAAAATATTTACCAATAGGTTGGGTTTTCAGATATATTCATGTTTTTAAACAAGATTGGTATCCAAATGTTTCAGAGAAAATGAAGTAATTGATTATTTTGTTACTTAAGCTCTTGTAGTTTGGATTACAACAATAATGATTTTATTTTTTAGCTTCAATTAATCATTTTTATATCCATAAAAATGATTTCAAAACTACGCTATTAAATTTAATGTTAAATAAATATATTTAAATGGAATGACAATATTGGTTAGTTTTACAAGGTAATGAAAATAAAGTTTGAAAACTAGTTAAATCTCTTTATATCCTTAAAAGAGATATGAGGAAATGGTATGAGAAATTTGATTCTATTCTTTTATCTAATGGATTTTCACAAAATAATTCAAATAAATGTGTTTATTCAATGTTTACAAAAGAATAAAGTTATTGTGTGTTTATATGTAGATTATATGTTAATTTTCAGAACCAATTTGATTGTCTTAAATGAGAAAATTATTTATTTATCCTCTATCAATAATTAAAGGATCATGAAATAGTTGATACTATTATAGGTATTAATGTTGGAAAATATAGTGGGGTCATTCTTTACATCAATCTCATTACATAAGAAAAATATTAAATAAATTTGATCATCTCAGTTTCAAGGATCTTATTCTCTATTTGATTCAATTTTAAATTGTTTATGAATGTGGGAAGAGCCATATCAGAACTTGAGTATGCTAATTAAATTGGTTCTTTAATGTATGAAATGCATTCCATTAGACTTGACATATCTTTTGTCGTATCAAAAATGACTAGATATACTAGTAATTCTAGTATAGATCATTAGAGACATATAACAAGAATCTTTTTTCACGTAAGAAATAAAAAATATTAAAGTTTTTTGGGTAATGATTTCCTGGATGTATTATAAGGATACACTGATGACATGTGTATTAATAGTATTGGAGATAACCAATCCACATTGGGATGTTTTATTACTATTATAGGTTGTTCTGTTTCTTAGGATTTGAATAAATATACATGTATTTCACATTCGACCACATAGTCGTATTTTATCACCATAGCAATAACTGTAATGGAAGCTAAATAGATTAGGAATCTATTATTGGATATAAGATTGTGGCCTAGTCTGATTCATCTAATCTCAATCAGTTGTATTAGTGAGGAAACATTATCAATGGAATATAGTTTCATTTACTATGGAATGTATATACATATAATTTTCACACATGATTATGTGAGAAACTTTTAGAAGATGGTAACATAAAAATTGTCTATGTAAGATCATGTAAAAATATTGTGGGTTTTCTTAAAAAATCCCTACTAAGAGAGATCATTTGTGAAACTAATAATGATATGGGGATAAAAGTCATATAATAGATCATTTTTTTTAATGGAACCCCAACACTTTCTTTAGGTAGATCCTAGTTAAAGTGTTAATTGGGTAAAAAAAGTTATCAAAACGATTTTAAATATTGACAATTATAACCCAAACTACTTGGTTTCAATATCATCTATAATAACTAGATGTTGAGTTATAAACTCTTAACAAAATATTAAGACTTGATGAGTTATGTGCTCTAATTAAGGAAGCATGTTGTAATATTGTCCCTATGTGAACTTAGAATTGGTGTCGCTTCAAACACGAGTTAATGGGTTTACTTCTAGAGCTTTCAAGAAAAGGATATAAGCATGTGGCTATAATAGTGATAGAAAATGTGATATTAGATGGAATGAACAATTTATGTCTGATATCTCTAGTTTATATTAATTATTAATAAGTTTAATTTTTTTAAAACATGTACGTATAATAATACATTGAATTATTGATACAAAGGTTTAAAACAAAATATAACTTTATTATGTATAAGGATTCACTTGTTATCTGGAGAGTTGATATTTATGAATAAAAGTGGGGAATTATCATAAATTTTATTCATAAAATAAGTAATTAAATATGGGACCCATACTTTTTTCTTAGATTAATGAGGTGGAAAAAGATGTGGAATCCCACATTGAAGTTGGGGGTGGAATTCACATATCCCCCTATGAAAAGGATCCTTGGGAATTAATATTTTCATACATATATATATATATATATATTTCTAAATGATTTTAAATATTTTTAACATATATATTTTAGTAAAACATTCTTCTATAAAAATATATTACATATATATATAACAAAAAAATCTAAAAAAACATGATATATTATAAAAACGACTAATAACATGATTAGTCATAACGGTTGGATTTTGAATTTTTGAAATCTTAATGGGTTCCACTCACCAATAGTTGTCTCATTTCTGTCAAACCAAGGTGTTCTTTGATTTAAACAGTGGGATGAGATCAGTGTGATTCACACCGAATTTGATCTATAAATAACTAAAGATGTGGTCACTTATTTAATTAACTATTCTTTAATCCAAAAGTTCTCTAGATATTTTTTCCAACATCAATTTTATGAGGATGTTGTAAGATAATTTTTAAATTTCCTGAAATATTGGTGAAATACTCAAGGGAAACTTCCACTAATAGTACACACTAACAAGTGGGTGATGGATCAAATCCTTTTTTACGGTGAATTAAATTCATGTATCGAGATTCAATTTGTCTTCTATATCTATCTTTTAACATGTGGTAGTAATTTTAAGGAGGTATTACTTCAAAATGGATGGTTATCAAGGATACCATGAGTCATGTTCTCAAAAACTTACAACTAATGCTCACCCTCTAAGTAGTACTCAATAAATTTAACAATATAGGGATGGTTGAGGTTCCCCAGATAATTCATTTCTGCCTATGAAGAAAAATGATTAAGGTTACATAGAAGATCAAATATGTGCTTCAAAAAATAAATCATCACCACTCCATGTGTCCCTACATGCTTTACTGGCAAATCCTTGACATAGTGATTCCCATGTATGTGTCAGTATTTATGGTGGAGAGTGAGTTCTCATAGATCTATCCCTTGAACACCAAGTTGAACCCTCCCTTTATATGTATTATATCAGGGAATAAGCTCACAGTTCCCACCCTAAAGTTCCCAAAAGTGAATTTATTCAAATTAGGTGACAATATATCTATCACTTAGGAGAGTTCCTATAATGGGTGCCCTATAGGGTGTGATGGTGCTCAAACATCTCACATGACTCGGGCTTACATGGTAAGGGCTTTGTGCTATAATTCTAGCATAGAAGCAATACCCCATGCCGACACAATTTGTTTTGAATGAACAAAGGAATTTTTTGACTTTATTTGGGAAGGATATGACTTTGTTAACGATAAGGTAAGAATTCACAAAAACACAGAAATAATACATGATGGAATTTATGTTGGAATGGTAAGACTTCATGGCTTTTTATACAATGAAAACTATACTAAAACAGAGAGAGATAGAGAGAGATAATGATGTCAAACTATTTTAATGGGGCCATACTATAAGAAGGAAAATAATGTTTAATGAATATTTAAAAAATATAGGGGTGGGGATCAACTAAAATCTTTAAATTATTCAAAACAATCCATTTTTTGAATAAATAACCTAAATATTTATTTTAAATATTAATATTTTTAATCAATTTAATTATTTCAATTTTTTTTAAAAATCAATGTTGATCATTTAAAAAAGTACTATTATTTTAGAAATATTCTAATTATTCTAAAATTCTCAACATGTTTATATAATTTAACTATTCTATTTAGTTTAATTTTTTTTTAAAAATAACTTTTATAAAATATTCAAACCATTTAAATATTTAACTAAATTAATTCATTTAATTTTTTTAAATATTCATGCAATTTAATTTTCTCCTTGAAATTTATTCATTTTAAAATAACTTGAATAAAAAATTTAAAATTTCTAATTCTAACATTGAAAATAAATAATTTACTGATAAAATTTAAATACATTGAATACTGAAAAATAAATTATTTGATTAATAATTTGTTTTTTTAATGATTTTATATTTTAAAATACATATAATAGTTGAACATAATGAATTTTTATTTTAAAATAAATAAGTATAGTTTTAAAATTTAAATGACTTGGATATTTAATTTTTATAGAATAAATTAATGTTGTTGAGTTTTTAAAAAATTCTAATTTTATTGGTTTTTAATATTATTCCTTCTTATTTTTTACAAATATTCTCCACAAATATCATGTTGCTCAATTTTATCAATCACATTTCTTTCTGGTTTAATATATTTCATTAAATTTTTTTAATTTAATATATAGAAAAATATACATTTAATTATATATATTTTTTTTAATACTCGTAAATTTCAAGGAAATTTTTTTATTTAATTCTTTGGAATTTTACGAGTACGTATTTTCTGACGGCACCTGATTCCGAGGCCCGGTGTGCCCAGAATAATTTTCTGAAGTTTAGCTCGGGTACGTTCAGTGAACGAACGAGCGGGTTTTTCTATCTTTTGAAGCGGTGCTCGGATTTGAAATATGAGGGCGCCAATTAACTCACAGTGCAAGTATTTTCTTAATGGGACCTTTACCGTAGTTGCGTTTTGTGCGGGTTGAAAGTTAATTTTTGGGGTTTATTCTTAAAGTTAAATAAAATTTGGTGGTGCTCAAATTTTATTTTCTGAGGTGGGGCCCACACAATCCCTAACCTTTTAACTCCCCATTAATTCCCTGATGTTTACTTTGAAAACTCTTGGCATTTATTATGTTGGAGCCTTCCTACCCCCCTCTTCCCATTAATTGTGCCAAATATGATAATTAATGACAGCGTTAATTTAATTGGCACCGCGTTGGAATTAATAAAAATTGCATAACAATTCTATTAATTGGAGAGCCTCGTTTTCCTTGCGTTGGAAAATCACATTTGGGAAAGGGCTCTAGAGAATTAAGCAGAGAAGATCCTTCATCAACGGAGAACACCATTCTTCAATGAAGAACATTCCCAGTGAAGAACACGAAGAACTTCTTCCAATGACGCATCTTCCTCAGACGCACCTCGACATCAAGGAGCCTATGTCGCCTACGACAACGAACCTTCCTCCATCATTGATGGAATGCCACCGTTATTATGCGACTCCCATCTATTGCGACGCTTGTCTTCCGAAGATCAATGATGTACGACAACAACTTCGAGGTAGGGGGAATTTTGTATATTTCACAAGTGTGTTTTCTACCCTCGAACATGGCGTTTAATTGTTGGGTGATGATTTGAACCTCTAATGTGGTGGGTACGGAATAACGAACAAGTTCATACCCACCTCTATTTTGTTCTTGATGTGTGAGGTGATTGATGACGACGAAACGGGACCACAACAGCAATTTGGGGCCTTCGAAGTAAAGTACGGATCCTGAGACGACCGCAGGCGTAGTTGAAAGCAAAAACGGACCTCCAGAATGACTCTAGTGGCCCGCGGAAGAACCCGACGACGCGGGCCTCCGGTGTGCTACCAGCCGAAGCCGTCGCGGCACCGGCCACGGCGGTGACTGGAGGATCTTACGGCCATGCGGGATCCGGGTGACAAGCGGCGCCACCCTGGCGCCGCATTCGCGAGACCGGGGGTCGCGCCCCCCGCTCGCCTCGCTGGCAGAGCAAGCACACCCCCCCCCCCGGTCGGGCCGGGGTGGGTCACACAGACCATGTTGCGCCGGCCGGGCCGGGCTGCACCCAACCGGGACGGGCCGGACCCGGACCCGGTTTGGGCCGACCCATGGGGGGTTGGGCTGGGTCGGGTCGGGCCCAGACCCCCCCACTTCGGACAGTTTTCGGTCATTCGCCTGTAACATGAGCTACGGACCTCTTATTGACGCACCGTTAGATGCATAGGAACCCTTGGATCGAGATGGTAATTTAAGTATATTACACTCAAGTTTTAGGAAAATTTTGGGTACATCGGCATTGGTTCGGACCCGAAACCAACCGGGCCCTGGAAGCGGAAACACTTATAACATAAGGACCGAACATCTGATTGACGTGCCGCCAACTACGTTGGAATACTCTTGATGATACGGTCTTTTTGGCATACTCCACTTGAGGTTTGGACGTAGATGGAGTATGGTCGGGTTAGTTTTTACTTAAAAACCAACCGGGCCCCTAGAATGGAAAAGCCAATAACTCTCAGACCGGGCGTCTGATTGACGCACTATCTATCGCGTTGGGTTTCTTTTGACGAGACGAAAGTTCGGGATACATCAAATCTGGACTTCGTGATAGTTAATGTATCGACCCTCTGGCTCGAGGAGCGGACCCTCCCAGAATCGAGCGTGCTGTGTGCGGGAACCCTAGAGTTGGTTGTGACTGCAACGATGACGACTGTACTTGGATCCTCTGTGGGTTCAGCAGCAAGGACGAATGTACTTGGATCATCCATGGATTCAGTAGCGAGGACGACTATACTTGGATCCTCCGTGGGTTCGACAGCGATGATGACTGTACTGGGATCCTCTGTGGGTTCGATAGCGATGACTGATGTTCTCGTATCCTACGTGGGTCCGATAGTATTGACCTCTGTACTTGTATCCTGAGTGGGTCCGGCAGAGTAGCTGGTCTTGTGTCCTATGTGGGTCTGACAGCTTAGCTGGTCTTGTATCATATGTGGGTCCGATAACATAGATGAATCAGTGACTACATCTGATCATCTCTATCACTATACTAAATATGTATATCTGTGTGAGCTGAGTCTTGACTTTCATTCATTATCATCGATGTGATTGACTTATTTCCTGTGTGGACTGGGTTGTACTTGGTCACGGGAGCTGGAGTCGAACTGTTATTGATAACTTAGCTATATGTATGGGAATATACCTAAGTAGAGTTGGATGATACTTCGTGTTTGTATCTTTTATTTGTGGTTTATCCTTTGTGGATTATGGGAGACCTTCAGGGGACTCGAGGTCCCTACTGAGAATCATATACTCAACCATGCATGGGCTTGCCTACACTACATTGTGTTGGATGCAGATGACGGAAAACACTAATCGAGGTAGAGGCTTGTAGAGCTGGATGGTACCCGGAGGTGGACCACTTGGTGAGACGTTCACAGAGCAGACGGTTGGACCGGAGGTGCTATGGAGGCCATCTGTACCCACCCTTCAGGTGGGATTCCCAGAGGACGACTCAGTGGTTGCTGCTTTACATTACTGCTGTTGTACTTTCCCTTTTCAATTGTACTGTACTTTCATTTGGGTGTTTATACTGGCCCATTTACTTTTTAGCACTTACTTTTGTACTCGGTTTTACCTAGTTCTTACTTAACTTGCATACTCTATTGTGTTGTTTACTTATATAAAGGCAATGCCTTCCCTTTTTATCGGGATTTACGCCTTTGGTGATAGTCGCCAAACCCTGGCCTATGGAAGGCGGGGTTGGGGAAGTCACGGAATGGGCCCTGAGGACGGTTCGTGACCAATTGGTATTAGAGGAGTCGGTTCTACCATAGAACTCCAGACTCTGGTCCATCCTTTCTGTGATGCAATAGTGTTAAGAGAATTGGGTGTGGTTTCACTCCAGGGAGTCCAGTGTTGGTGCGGCGGCTGACGTGTCCATACACCAGGACCCTGACCTCTGATTTCCGACTAAGTGCACGAAAACCCTGATTGTGTGTGTGTCTCCTTTAAAAAGTTTTCTTTGTGATTACTTTGTGTCAGCTCACCAGGTATACTGTTTAACCGTGGCACAACTGTTTCTTTTCAGGATGGCCCCACGAAGGCAACCACCCAGGATTCTGAGTTACGTGCAAGATGGCAGCCCACCGAGCGACGAGGCCTCGGTGTAGGGCCCCATCACAGCGGAGGCACCAGCGGTACCACTACCCGCTGAGCCACCGATGCTACCAGCCCCAGCAGCGGAGAGTGCATGCCGCCTGATAGTGTTTCATGAGTTCCAGCGGCAGAGGCCGCCCAGGTTCCATGGAGAGACGGACCCTCAGGCAGCCGAGGATTTGCTGGAGGCTATCGTCAGAGTCTTCAGATTGGTAGGGACACCATCTAACCTTATGGTGATCCTTTCCGCGATTCTACTGCATGTGGCAGGATGTAGATGTTGGAGCCTGATGCTCTAGGTGCATGATGAGGCATCTCTACTTTGGACGGACTTCAGGATCCTCTTCTGTTCGGAGTTTGTTCCAGCCACCCTCTATGCGGTGCGCATCCAGGAGTTACTACATCTACGGGGGGGCAGTATGATAATAGATCAGTACTCTGTGAGGTTTACTGACCTCTCATGCTACTCCACGGACATGGTACGAGACCTGTTCTTCAGGGCTCGGCCCTTCGAGCAGTGAATGAGGCACAAGATCAGAGCTTCGATGATTCCCCTCAACATCCCAACGTCGGAAGGGGTGCTGGAGTGATCCCTTTTAGTGGAGATATTTCTCGCTGAGCAACCACCAATAGTGAGACCCACCGCAGGATGACACGAAGCGGAGTCTTCTGTAGCGGCAGTTGACAGATGTCACAGGGGTCCAACCAGACCATGCCATCAGGTGGGCGACCTCAGGATTCAAGTTCGTTTGTGTGGGGCACATGAAATAGATCTAGCCTTACGTGGAGCAGACAGTGCTATGCATGTGGCGAGCAGGGCCACATGGCTCAGGACTGCTCGACCCGCCATGCGGACGAGCAGCAGATAGTGGAGGGACCTCTCAGGCAGAGGAAGAGGTTCGACCGTGGCCGTCCGTAGGGAGTAGGAGGATGAGGCAGAGGAGCTGGCCGAGCAGCGGGTGGTGGACGACGCTTCGAGGATCTAGCACCACCCTAAGGAGGTCCACCCCGACCACATGGAGCCGGCGGGAAGAGGTAGGATCAGCTCCAGGCAGTGGAGGATTACGACTACGATGCACCAGAGATGATTCGAGGTATTATCTATGTCTACTCCACCCTTGCTGCAGATCTTATAGACACATGTGCAAGTCATTTTTTTATTTATACTACCCTTGTTTGGAGGTCGGAGATTATGGAGGAGTCGTTGGCTCGATCCTTACGGCTAGAGACTCCTATGGGAGTAGACTCGATGATTACACACTGGTACCAGTAATGTGAGCTTACTCTAGGAGGCGAGATCTTCAGCTGGGATCTTCTTGTAGCCGCGTCGAGGCCTTATGACGTCATCATGGGGATGGACTTGTTATCTACAGTCCATGCTCAGATCGACTGTATTAGGCGCAAAGTGCATTGTGTCTGCAAAGATATGACCAGGTTCACCTTCACCGGCGAGAAGGGAGCCTTTGCAGCACAGGATGGACTTACGCAGAGGAGAGGGCTACCAATCACACATCAGTTGGCTAGTCTCATCCTCGGAGCAGTGGATGTGTGGAGTCCGAGTTTTCCAGTTGTGGTGGATCAGTATGCGGATGTTTTCCCTGACGACATTCCAGGACTACCTCCTCGAAGAGAGGTAGACTTCTATATAGACCTGTACCCTGGGATAGCATCGATATCTACTACAGCATATCGGATGGCTCCCACAGATCTTCGTGAGCTGTGGGTACAACTAGAGGACTTACAGGGAAAGTGATTCATCTGACCTAGTGTTTCACCCTGGGCTTCTCTGATTTTGTTCACCAAAAAGGCATATGGGAGCTTGCAACTATGTGTCGACTACCGTCGCCTGAATTAGGTTACCGTAAGGAACAAGTACCCACTTCCGAGGATTGACGATCTCTTCGATCAAGTCAAGGGAACACGATGGTTCTCGAAGATAGTCCTCAGTTCAGGTTATCACTAGCTCAGATTTTGATATGGGGATTTGCAGAAGACGGATTTCATGGAGGGTCATTGATGATCATTTCTGATCCAGGCGCACGCTTTACTTCCTGGGTTTGGAAGGGGTTACAGGAGCCGTTTGGGATGCAACTACGTATGAGCACTGCCTTTCATCCTCAGAAGGATGGCCAGACGAAGAGGACCATTCAGACACTCGAGGACATGCTCTGTGCATGTGTCCTTGACTTTGGTCGCAGCTGGGAGGATCACCTACCCTTTGTGGAGTTTTCGTACAACAATAGCTACCACTCCACCATCGGGATGGCACCATATGAGGCACTGTATGGCCGACCATGCAGATCACCTCTGTGATGGACTGACCCCGGGGAGTCAGCACTTGTAGGACCGGAGATGTTCTAGGATACGACGGAGAAGGTGCAGATCATCCCGGAGCGGATGAGGACTGCACAGAGCTGATAGAAGTCCTATGCTGATAGGAGATGGTGACCACTGAAGTTCGATGATGGTGACCACATTTTCTTACGGGTCTCACCTCGATGTGAATTACGGAGATTTGGCCAGGGTGGCATGTTATCTCCGCGCTTCATCGGGCCTTTCCAGGTCCTCAGTATTGTAGGCAAGGTGGTTTACTACCTGGCCCTTCCACCTCAGTTGCACCAGTTGCATGACATCTTCCACGTATCTCAGCTAAGGAGTTACATGCACGACACGACCCACATCATTGATCACGGGGAGTTGGACATTAACGATGGGGTGACTTTCTAGGAGGTTTCAGTGGAGGTAGAGGATCAAAAGGATCAGGTCATTCATGGATGGTTGATTCCTCTAGTGCGCATTCGCTGGCAGCACAGGAACCTTCAGGAGAGAACGTGGGAGCGGGAGGCTCAGATACATGCTCAGTACCCCTTTTTGTTTCCCTACTATATGTTGTAGCTTTACAGGGACGTAAAGCCCTGAGGTGTGAGTAATGTAAAGACCCTTAAATTACAAGTAAATTTTTTTCTTAACTCTTTTGAATTTTACGAGTAAGCAGTTTATAACAGCACTTGATTCTGAGGCCCGGTGTGCCCAGAATAATTTTCTGAAGATCAGCTCGGGTACGTTCAGTGAACGAATGAGTGGGTTTTTCTATATTTTGAAATGGTGCCCGGATTTGAAATCTGAGGGCACCGATTAACTCGCAGCACCGGTATTTGCTAAAGGGGACATTTACCGCAGGTGTGTTTTGTGTAGTTTGAATGTTAATTTTTGGGGTTTATTCCAAAAATTAAATAAAATTTGGTGGTGCACAAATTTTATTTTGTGAGGAGGGGCCTACACGAGCCCCAACCATTTAACTCCCCATTAATTACCTGTTGTTTACTTTGAAAACTCCACGCATTTATTATGGTGGAGCCTTCCCACCTCCCTCTTCCCATTAATTGTGCCAAATCTGATAATTAATGTCAGTGTTAATTTAATTGGCACCACGATGGAATTAATAAGAATTGCATGACAATTCAATTAATTGGAGAGCCCCATTCTCCTTGAATTGGAAAATCACATTTGGGAAAGGGCTCTGGAGAATTAAGCAAAGGAGATCCTTCATTAACGGAGAACAACATTCTTCAATGAAGAACATCCCCGGCGAAGAACGTGAACAACTTATTCCAACAATGCATCTTCCTCAGACGCACCTCGACGTCAAGGAGCCTTCATCACCTATGACAGTGACCATTCCTCCATCGTTGATAGAACGACACCGTTCTTCCACGACGCCCGTCTACCGCGATGCTCGTCTTCCACAAATCAACGATGTATGGCAACAACTTCAAGGTAGGGGGATTTTTTATATTTCGTATATGTGTTTTCTACCCTCGAACATGGCGTTTAATTGTTCGGTGATGATTTGAACCTCTAACGCGGTGTTCACGGACTAACGAACAAGTCCGGACCCACCGCTATTTAGTTATTGATGTGCGGGGTGTTTGGCGACGACGAAACGGGATCGCAATGGCGATTGGGGGCCTTCTCAGTGAAGTATAGATCCCGAGACGACCGTAGGCATATTTGTAAGCAAAAACAGACCACCAGAATGACTCTAGTGGCCCGCAGAAGACCCCGGAGGGGGCGGCACGTGGGCGCGCCTCTGGCAGAAGTCGTTGCGGCACCGCCCGCGGCGGCGAGGGGAGGATCCCGTGACCGCGCGGGATCCGGGTGACAAGTGGCGCCACCCTGGCGCCGCGTTAGCGAGACTGGGGGTCGTGCCCCCCGCTCGGCTCCCTGGCCGAGCCCGCACACCCCCCCCCCCCCGGCCGACCGGGGGTGGGTCACGCTGACCGGGTCGCACACTACCGGGTCCCCCCCCCCCGGGGGGGTTGGGTCGGGTCGGGCCGATCCCAGACCACCCCCCCCCCCCACTTCGGACCGTTTTTGTTCATTCGCCCGTAACTTGAGCTAACGACCTCTGATTTACGCATAGTCAGTTGCATAGGAACCCTTGGACTGAGACAGTTGTTTTGGTTTATTACACTCAAGGTTTAGGAGAATTTTGGGTATGGTCGGGTTGGTTCGGACCCGAAACCAACCAGGCCCTTGAAGCGGAAACCCTTATAACTTAAGGATCGGACATCTGATTGACGTGCCTCCAACTATGTTGGAATCCTCTTGATGAGACAGTCCTATTGGAATACTCCATTTGAGGGTTGGACGTAGCTGGAGAACGGTCGGTTTGGTTTTGGCTTAAAAACCAACTGGGCCCCTGGAATGGAAAATCCAATAACTCTCAGATCAGGCGTCTGATTGACGCACCGTCTATCGCGTTGGGTTTCTTTTGACGAGACGGAACTTCGGGATACATCAAATCTGGACTTCGTGATAGTTGATGTATCGACCCCCTTAGCTCGAGGATCAGACCCTCCCAGAATCCAACATGCTGTGTGCATGAACCCTAGAGATGGTTGCGACTACAACGATGACGAATGTACCTGGATCCTCCGTGGGTTCGGCAGCGAGGATGACTGTAACTACATCCTTCATGGGTTTGGAAATGAGGAAAACTATACCGGGATCCTCCGTGGGTTCGATAGTGATGACGACTGTACTGGGATCCTCTGTGGGTTCAACAACGATGACTATTGTTCTTGTATCCTACGTGGGTCAGGCAGTATTGACCTCTGTACTTGTATCCTAAGTGGGTCTACCAGAGTAGCTAGTCTTGTATCCTATGTGGGTCTGACAGCTTAGCTGGTCTTGTATCCTATTTGGTCTGACAGCTTAGAAGAATCAGGGACTACATCTGATCATCTCTATCGCTATACGAAGGATGTATACCTGTGTGAGCTGAGTCTTGACTTTCAATCATTATCATCGATGTGATTGACTTATTTCCTGTGTGGAATGGGTTGTACTTGGGATCGGGAGATGGAGTCGAACTATGATTGATAACTTAGATATATGTATGGGCATATACCTAAGTAGATTTGGTTGATACTTCGTTTTTGTATCTTTTCTTTATGGTTTATCCTTGGTGGATTCTGGGAGACCTTTGGGGGTCTCGGAGTCCCTACTGAGTATCGTATACTCACCCCTGCATGGGCTTACCCGCACTACATTGTGTTGGATGCAGACAATGGACAACACTGATCGAGGTAGAGGCTTGTAGAGTTGTACGGTACCCAGAGGTGGACCACTTGGCGAGACGTTCACAGAGCAGACGGTTAGACCCGAGGTGCTGTGGAGGCCATCTGTACCCACCCTTCATGTGGGATTCCCAAAGGACGACTCAGTGGTTGTTGCTTTACTTTACTACTTTTGTACATTCCCTTTTCAGTTGTACTGTACTTTCAGTTGGGTTTTTATACTGGCCCATTTACTTTTTAGCACTTACTTTTTTACTCGGTTTTACCTAGTCCTTACTTCACTTGCATACTATGTTGTGTTATTTACTTATATAAAGTCAATTCCTTCCTTTTTTATCAGAATTTACGCCTTTGGTGCTAGTCGCCAGACCCTGGCCTATGGAAGGCGGGCTTGGGGTAGTCACGGAACGGGCCCCGAGGACGGGTCGTCACATTTTATTCTTAATATTATTGTCAAATTATTGTATTTTGTTAATATTTCCTATATTAAATAATATTATATTATTTACTAAGAATTGATTCATATACCTAAAATTTATATACATTTTAAATAAGAAATATATTTTCTCTCATGATTGGAAGGTATCTAGTCAAATTATTTCCAAAATACTAAGGATCCCATTCATTTAAGAATTTTGTTTGTGTCAATAATAAATTCTTATTTAAAAATAAAAAATAAATTTTCACAATTTTACACATTTATTTAATTTTTGAAAATTATAAGTTTTTTGAATAATTCTTTTCATTTTTATGCTCATTTTATTAATAAATATTATTATATATTTGAATACTTATTTAACTACATTAAAAATAATTTATACTTATAAAATATTATAATTATTTTGTGAATATAAAATGAATGAATTTTATTTTTATTAATGGATTAATAATAGTATATATAATTGGATTGGAATTTATAATTCATTTAAAATTTTGATGTGTTCGAATGGATGTAGTATGATTTTAGGACCAAGATGGTGCAGGCATCCAGAATATCTATTGCACTGATTTCAAGGTCAAAGGAGGATGCACATATGATGTTTGAAAAAAATTCCAAGACAAGTGGAACAATGTCCAACTTGAAGTACTTGTCTTGGATTCCCCCCAGTATAGTATTGATCGGTTTATAGACCAGCTTCTCTGTTGTGCATCCAAGTAGACTCGAGTTAGTAACAGCTAATCACAAATTGAAACATCATAATGTCTTCAATACCTCCCCATACCGCCACCATGAAATCACCGACTCACACTCATCACACAAATCATCACACATTCTTGTTCCCATTTCCATAACTAGTACCAGTTATTTCGAGACATACATGTATTAAATCCTAAAAATAAAATCAAGCCCAAAATTAGGGACCATATAGACTAATCCTAGAACCCATTGCTCTTAGAATCCATCCAATCCAAGACATGATATATACAATAATTATTTAAAGGTTTCACCAATATTTTCTCCTATATGTAAAGGTAAAATAAGAGTGTAAGTGGCTACATAAAGGTAGTTATCTATCTGTTTCAAGGTCCTAACCAAAATTATAAAACTGTGTAAATGTAACAAGTCACTTTCACTAGTTGTGTAAAAGTAATGTGAGAGGTACAATGGCTATGTGAATGTCAATTTGGAAATGAATTACCAACATGAAGGTAATGAGTAAACTGAGTAGTTGTGTGAAGGTACCGTAGGATTTTTATAACAGCATAAAGGTCCTTTATGATTTTCAAAACCTTTGTGAGGGTAATGAGGGAGTTGTTAAGGTTATGTATAGGTAACATGTATTATGTCATTCCACGTAAAGGTGAGGAGGTGATGCATTAGGGTACATTGTGATTTGAACTACGTACATAGGTAGTTCAATGCACTACATTAAGGTAATAAGGAAAGTTGTTGAGCTAGGTAAACAAGAGTTAAGATGCCACAGTTGATTGGATTTGAACATGTAGTTTATCTAGACATGTTCATGCATTTGATCATACATAATCAATCAGGATTTATACATATGGTTGATCATTGAGGTGTTCATGTGGTCGATCCAGGTTAATAAATGTGGTCTATCCATTTCTATGGTTGATCTGCTGGGAGATGAATTGAGTTCCAGAATTTTTATATTCTGATGAAATGAAATCTGATGATTCTAGGTATGATGTTCTCAAATGAAAAATATATATTAAAATTATTATAATGATGAATCTAGGTTATTGAATAAGGGATTAATCCACAATCAATAATATATATTTTTTTCTTTATAACATCTGATTATCATGGACGGAAAAAAAATAAAGATATCACCATTCCATAGTGATTTTTCTATGGCTGTTTTGGTGACCATTTTGGAAATTTTGTACACCTATAGGAAAAGATAAGCTAAGCGATGCCATAGCTTATCCCATGGTATCTCAGGGATTCATGCAGAGGTCAACATGTTTAAAATATATTTATATGTAGTGTGAGTTGCAGAGATAATGGAGATGTAGTTATTCAAATACCATGTGAGAATAAATTATTGAGTCTTCAATGCATTGAATAATAGGTTTAAATTAAAAAACCGATCCACCTAAAGATTTGATGGCCCAAGAATAAGAAAATCCTAAAAATATTTTTTAAAATATTAAATGTGAAATAATCTTCTAGAATATATGATAATAATATTCTTGATATTATTGAGAATATATATTTTTGTAGGCATCATACAATATATTGAGAAAATTGAGACCTATCATACACTGTGTGAGAGATTTGTAAGAGCCTGAAACATGTGTCGAGGTAAGAGGAGTTAAAACAAAGATCCATTATTCAATTGGGAACCCAAGTATTTGAGAAAATTTAGATTTACCGGGACACCCAGGATCTAGTAGGAGTTTTGAGACCAATAAAACTATTGTGAGAAACTGTTTAAGATCTTGAAGAATTATTACATGTGTAGGCCTATTGACCCCATCTAATCATGAAGGGAGATCTATTTCACAAGTGGCACAGAAGAATATTGGTACATAAAATGATCTTTCTATGAGCGGATTGATGTTGAAGAAGAAGCTTGTGGTTGTGGTGTCTAATGAGTTTTTTTAATACATTTTTCGAAAAAAAACATTTAAACAATATTAGGTTTAAAAAATTGAAATCTAATGGGAAAGGAGGCAAGGACCTTGCCACCTTTGGGTTTTTTCGCTCAAGCCAAAGGCAACAAGGGTCTTGCTGCCTTTTCTGAGAATTTATGGAATAGGCGGGAAGGCCCTTGCTACCTTTTCCAAAATGAAAAAAACTAATTCTAAATATACATGTTTGTATATTTAAATTTTTTATTTTTAGTTTGTTTGGTTTTGTTTATATATTTATTTATATATAATTCAGTAGTGTTTGTTTGTTATTTTATATCCAGCATTACTACCATGAAAGTATTTTGGAATCCTGACAGAAACCCTCACCCAATGCCCCCTTTATAAAAGGGCTTGCCCTAGAAATCATTCTACATTTTCGATGTGAGGTTCAGATTCTCCATTTCTTGTGCATAATTAACATTATATTATTATTATTCATTTTTAATCAATTAATAATAAATATTAATTACTAATAATTACTAATTAATTATTAATGATTACTACTAAATATTAATAATAAACTAATTCACATAAATAATATTTTGAACCATATTAATTAATATTATTAATTAAAAATAAATTTTTAATGGTTAATAGTTATTAGTTAATTAGTAATTATGCATTATTTAATTACTTTCTGATAATAATAATTACTATTTAACTAGTTAATTATTAATTATTATTAATTATTATTAATTATTATTAAGCAACTACTAATAAATATTTAAATTTATTATTTAGTTACTAAATATTAATAATTATTATTAAATTATTAATTTACTAATTATTAATTAATTATTATAATATTAGTATTAATTAATTAACTGACTACTGCTAATTTATACTAATTACTAATCAATATTAATTTTTTTTGACAATATCAATATTAATTACTAATAAATATTAATTACAGAATATGATTTACAATTTAATAATATTAATTTCTAATAAATATTAATTACTAGTTAATATTAATTATTAATAAATATTAAAAATTATAAATTAAATTTTTAAAAATAATAATATAATTCTTGGTTACGAATTAATTTGTAATTAAGAAATATTTAATTATTAAAAATAGTACATACTAATTAACAAACTAATTATTAATTAAATGTGAATGTATTCATAAATATTAATTATTATTAACCAATAACTAATACATTTTTAAAATTATTATTTAGTTACTAAATATTAATAATAATGATTAAATTATTAAATTACTAACTTTTAATTAATTATTATTATATCAGTATATATATTAGGTTCTTGGGGGTAAAATTACATTCAAGTGCACACATTACCTAAAGAGTCATCCCCTCAAAGGATAGCTCACCCATCATGCCGTATTTATTAATTAAGTAAATGGCGTGATGATTGGGTGGGCATGAAACCCATGTCATAGCCCACATAAAGCAGCCCAAGCCCTTAACTAGCCAGCTTGCGTCCGCTGCTATCAACGCACTAACCTCACACCGCAGCGCCCATGTTGTCCACCACTTTTTGTAGATGGCCCTGCAATCCCATATCCCAACAGGACTCCTTCCCGCTCACATCGCCCACCACTAGTGGCCCTTGTTGTCTGCCGCTTTTTTTACATGACCCTGCAAGCCCATCTCCCAACGGGACTCCTCCGCACTAGCATCGCCTGCCGCCAGTGGACCCTCCTTCCCGCCGCTTTTTTTGCATGGCCCGAAAAGCCCATATACCAACAAGACTCCTCCCCGATCACATTGCCCGCTGCTCCTCCGACTGAAAACGTCACCACCGCGAGCTCTCCGGTTGCGTCACCCGCTGCCAGCCGCTCCACTAACTGGAGATTCCACCACTCTCTCTGGTCGCATCGCGTCCCACGCATTAGGAGACACAACTTCATGCACAGAGCTGGCATACGTTTCCCACTGCCAGTCACTCCACTGACTGGAGACGCCACCGCGCTCCCGGGTAGCATCGCCCACCATTCCACCAGAGACACCACCACCGCGCGCACCGAACTTGCCCGCACCAGCTGCGTTTGCACAATCCCACCCTGATGTCCCGCCTATAAATTTGCCATTGCCCCGTCGACACCAGGTAGATGAAACTGCCAGCTCCCAAATTCGGGCAGAAGGTGGGAGTCCGATTGGACTCCACACCCACTGCGGATGCCGCAGATAGGTGTAAGTCACCAACTGACCTGCACCCCATTGGAAAGGACTTGGGGGTAAGTGAGATTGATGTTCACCCCACTGTCTCTTATGCTTCTTTATCATGATCCACATTTGATTCAAAAAAATTGGACCATTTCTGGATTAGTTAATTTTTTTAATATTATTAGTAATTAATTACATATTATATAATTACAAATTGATTAATAACTAATATTACTAATAAATTTTTAAAATTTTTATTTAGTAACTAATTATTAAAAAAAGTTATATAATAATTAGTTATTAATTAATTAGTTTTTATACAATATGTAATTACTTTCTAATAATATTTATTAAAATTAACTAATTAATTAATTATTAATTATTAATTATTAATTACTAATTATTATTGTTATTATACTATAATGATAAATATTTAAAAATATTATTTAGTTACTAAATATTATTAATAAAGATTAAATTATTAAAATAGTAATGATTACTTAATTATTATTAAATTGTTATTATTTAAATAAATAATTTTTGGTAATTAATATTAATTACTAAATAATATTAATTAAACAATATTATTTACTATTTAACAATGTTAATTTCTAATAAATATCAAATACTAATAAATATTTTAAATCAGTCATTACTTACTAATTAATAACTATTATTATTTTACCTTATATAATTATTATTTATTATTTAGTTATTATTATTATTATTTATTAATTATATATTATTTAATTTATAAATAATTAAAACCATTTATTTATGATTAACTATTTGGAGATTAATTAGTTATTTAATATTATTATTAATATAAATTAGTTAATTATTAAAATTTAGTAGTAAACATTAATAATTCAATATTATTTATTAGTTATTAATATTTAATTTAATTGATTAATAATGATTAATAATAATATATAATTAATTCTGTGTAGGAAAGGTAGAACGACAATCCCACATCGAAAATCTTGAATAATTTCCAGGGCAAAAACCGTTATAAAAGGGGGCTCTGGGTGACAGTTTCTGTCAGAATTCCATACTGCTTTAAAGGTAGTGATGCGAGATATAAATTAATAGATAAATTCTACTATATATAGATAGATATAAATATATACACAAGAAAACAAGTTTATAGGGTCTTGAAAACTTCACTAAGGGAAGTAAATACTCCCACAAGCACTTTTCAGAAGGAAGAAAATATTCCTACAAGTCCAGCAAGGCAAATGGATGAAAATTGGATTGAAAATTTGAAAAGAAACATTAAAAATCTAAATTTTCAAAGGGTTTTAGGCTGGCCGCATACCAACTTCGGGAAAGGTTCTTGGGGCACATAAACCGCAAACCATCAGTACGTGAAAGAACCTGTGAGGTGCTGCCCGCGGGGCGATGGCCAACAAACCTAGGACGCCGCGAACCGTGTCAATTGGCAGAAACAAATGGAGAAATAACACTGCATATCGTGCCACATAACTAAGCAGTTCACATGTGAAGTAATCTGGCGGGTTCCAAGAACCACGTCTCGCGAACCATAGCCTCCACAAACCCCGGTTGACTTATTCTTCTACAGGTTGAGGTATATCTTCATGCGTCTCAAAAAATGGTGATGCATGCCCATAAATATGAATTCGCTATTTCTCTATAAAAGGAGCCTTGGAAAAACTAAAAAGGTATCGGTGGAAGAGACAATGAAGGAGACCCTTGAGGCTAGAATAAAGAATTCGAATACAGAGAAGATTTTGACTTCGATTTAGAATTATCGATGAAGTGCGAACTGCAGACCACTTTTCCTGCAAATATAGCCCACTGCGAACAACATAAAGAAGGATCTTAATAACCATTAGTGAACCCTGAACTTAATTGGTGATATCACAACCATAAATCCATCTTGGATGAATTCCCCTTGGACCACAGGCTCTAGGACCCTTCTTCAATTTTGCTCTCCACATAGTGCATCGCTATGCGGATCGAACCATCCACCGCGTACTGCATCAGTACGCGGATGGAACCCAAGACAGCGTGTCGAACCACGTCCAGATCCGCATAAAAATTATCGTATATGGACCATATATTGGACTACGTAAAGCTTTGATAAGAGGTGGTCCATACCCAGGTCCATGTATCGCTCCGGTACGTGAACAACCCCTCTACCCGCATAGCAGCACGATATGGGGGGCTACCCCCATTCCATAGGAGAAAATAGTACGCAGAATAGGGTGTCTTTGGGTATCCTTCCTCCTAGCTCCAATCATGCTCCTCCATTACCATTCAATCCTCCATGGCTCTTCCATGAACCAATCCACTGGAATCAGGCCAAAGCCTTCTCCAAATTCATCAGAACCATATGATCAGATCATCAGGTGCACTAGTGCGCCACTTTGAGTCTACATATCCATGGTAAGTGGAGTCACAAAAGTAACCCCTGCATCGGTATGAGTTCTAGGAATGTTGTTAGGTCTACATTCCCATGGTAACCCAGATTCCAACTTTGGGAAACTGATGTGAAACTCCTCGTTTTAGGGATCAGGGAAGATTGCTTTCATTTCCATTCTATGAGGACTAGTGATCAGTCAAAGGAATCATGCTCTCTTTTCCTTTTGACATTCCTACACTTTCCCATAACTCGTGTTAGTGCACTCTTCTTGAGTTAATCCCCTAAACTTTTGTAAGAGTTGTCACTCTTCACCCTCTTTAGCTCAGCTCGGGATGTGTCCAAATAGATCGCCAAGATTTGACTATCCTGGATACCAACATGGGTGAGGGTTTCACGTTCAAATATCCCCTTTCCCTCTCCCATTGGGCTCATCGGCACGACCTCTTCTGTTGATTATTTCCTCCTCTTCCATCAGTGGAGAACAAAAAGTGCACATCTGTTGAATCTTTTGCACCATCTTGTTTCTCACACCAATCATGAATCACATAGGCTTAGGGTTTTGTGATGAGAAAACATTCTCCAACTCAGCAACGAACTATGAGAACTCTGATTCCTACTCCAACCAGTATACTTACGATGCTTTCTTGAAGGCTTGAGATCAAAGGGGTTACCTTATCAATGGTTTACCCAATTATACCCCGGACAAAATGGCGTCCTCTTTAGGAGTAATTACTGATTGAAAACTCACAAATGGGCCTCCTCCCAGCTATAATCCCCAAGATAAACTAACTACAAGAACTCTGATTCCTGCTCTAACCTAGATACGTAGGATGCCTACTTGATGGCCCAAGCTCAAAGAGCACCCTTTTTTAAAAGGGTCACCCAAAAAATGTCCCCAAAAATGGATTCCTCTTTAAAAATAAGTCTCGATTCGATTCTTTCTAACATGATGCTCCCATGTGTAATCCTAAATCAAGTCACAACCCATAAACGAACTATGAGAACTCTGATTCCTACTCTAACCAGGATATGTAGGATGCATGTTTGAAAGCCTGAGCTCAAGGGATGATCTCCTGAGTTTGTCCTAATGGAATTCCCACACTAAGGTCTCATCTCTGGTGTATGACCAAGTCATATCCCCCTAAAGGAGAACCACCTCTACATAAGCCCTGAGAAACCATGTCCTCATGCTGGGCTTCCTTAGAATATATGTCTTTATTTTTCGATAACTCTACATACCTTGATTCCCCATTTGACCAAGATACATGGAAAGCAAACTTGAGGTCCAAATCCAACCCTTAAATCAACCCTAATGTTCATTGGGCCATATACTCGGTAGTTTCATGTCCACCTAAGAGACAACATATCTCCTAAGAACTTCAGGCTACCCCGACATGAGTCCCACACCAAATCTTATCTAGACGCCTTTTTTCTAAGCATCCTCACTGAATGATGTTAATCTACATGGATGGGTCCTTGTCATATTACCTTAAAAGGTGTTGTGTCAAGTTTAGTGGCACCGAACTACGTGGATTTTGATTCATCTCATGAGGATACGTAGGAAGCCCATCTCATGGGATCAATCCCAACATCAAACCACCTTCATCTCTCTGGGATGATGATAAACTCTAGAGTGAGTCATCACGTGGCTCAAACTAGCATTGTATGAACAATTCTTCACCCATGCATATCCATGATTGATTTTTCAACCTAGGGGTAATGCATGAATAAACACTTTGGAAATGAACCAAGTATTCATGAACATATAAACATGACATAAATCTATAAGACAGTCCTAGAAAAGGCAATAATTACCCCCAAAAGGGTGTGATGAGCCCAACCTCCCATCCTCTTGACTAATGTTGTCTTGAAGTGTCATTGGACAAATCTTCATCCAATGAGGATCTGCCTTTGGAAAAAAGGTCTATGAATCATGGATAGAAGGGACTTTGGGTGTTTGTGGATCCACAAATAAACCCATTGGAGACTATCTAAGGAAATTTTATCCTAGGTAGTCTGATTTCACAAATACTTAACCCCCTACAATCGCCTCTTGGGACCATTCGATTGTGGCACCTCCTTAGTAATAAAAAATGAAGTAAATTTCCCATTCCCTAGGGGGTCAATCCAATTCCCCCTAAATGATAACAACACAGATCCGGTAAAAAAAATGGAGATTTAAATGTCTCTATAATAATAGATAAATGCTTGTCACCTGTCAAACCATTTTTCTTTCCCCCAAACATGTCACATCGGGCTGAAATAAAAATGGTGAACCTGACGTGAATCCTCAACCAAGGTGGTTGTTTTAACCCACTAAAGACCTTTCACCTCATAAAAAGGAAGGGGGATAAGCCGAATCTTCAATTATGCTTGTGATCAAGAGATGATACTTTGACGAGGTTTTTTTTCTCTATGTGTCATATATATATATTTCAGGTTTCCAGAGAAATCATTAGTCCAAATGACATCTAAAAAACCATATTAGACACACACCTATGCAATCCCATAGGCGTCCAGGGCCTAAATTAAGAGCATGACCCCCTCACTGACCTAGAGTCTTCAACGCTGGGCATCCAACATATTGATTAGAGAGTACCAACAATACTCTCCACACAGTAGAGTTCGCAAGATAGGACTTCCAATCTACAAAAGATCACAAGCCACCACCCAGTCGTGGCAAGAACCAAAGCACAGGGGGGCCCTGATGGCTGTCCCCATCCACTTTGGGAGCCTATCCCTGGAGCGTGATAACAAGTACCTCTATTATCCCCGTGAGGCAGATGAAGTCGATGGTGATGACTTCATCCTAGATGCACAAGGGTCTTACTCATGGGCCCCTGCTAGAGAGCATCTCCACCAACATCGGGTGAACAAGTATCCTCACTCTGAAAAAGATCTCATGTTGAGGGAACCCACTGAATTCCAAAGGACACAGGCCCCTCAAGCCGCCCGACGAGGGAGGCAAACATATAACCAAGAGTAGGTAATCACCCTGATTCATGAAGAGGAACCCTGTTGTAAAAACATGTTATAATTCCGTAGGAATACATACAACTCTTTCCCCTCCACTCAAGCCCACAATGGAAATATGGTGACATAATACGATCACATGCACATTCCATCCAGTGCTCGCTGGATCCGTCGTGCAGACCAGGTGACAAATTAGAGGTAGATACAAATATCTGTCGATGTAAAAGAAGCCTGTCATTCAAATAGGATGGAAATCAACTACAGATAGGCACAGAAACCTGCTGATGCGTATGAAGCCCTCAATCAAAATAGGGTGAAAAAATACGAGCAGAGTCAAATTCCAACAGATGCATCCAATGAACGTGAGACAGATATAGCGGCAAGAGAGTAGATTAAAATTACTTCTCGTAAATATGAATCCCACCAGTCAAATACGATGGCAACCAGAGGTGAAAACCAGCGGCAGACTTGTTCCTCTATATCTTCACTAGATAACTGCTAGTATCCATTGGCAACCTATAGAGGAATAGAGTATGTGAAAACTCTTTCTCTGAAATTGAAATGGGCCTTCATACCCATTCCAGTGAAAGATGTATCTCATCATATCTTAGTAATTATGGAAGATTAGACATCAATTCCACACCATATACTCTAGAGATAACATGACATCATTGTATTAGTGAAAAAGTTTAAGAACCATGTCCACAACCCGATTTCCTCAGACAGAATGACTCATCCGAAAAAGGGATGGTCACTCCATAGTAGTTATGCCTTCATTATCTAATATATGAGGGTCAACGGAAATATCCAAGGATACACAGACAACCAGTTCGGGAACAAATACCCATTTTAATTGAGGTACGTTGGTCTAATGTGGTGTCCCCTCCAGGGTAGGCATAAATCCCTGCCAAAACTCAAGATGTCAATCAGCGTATCCCGATGCCATCATGGAAACCAAAAAAACTTGAACCCATATACGAAGGCTATTACCAATAGCAGACAAGCTCATTTTCCCATATGAGAGCACACAAATAGGTAATGTGCCAATGGAAACCAGAAAATGAAGAGCATATTCAAAATTCTAATCTACTGGAAGCTGGAGTTATTGATGAAATCAAGAATATATCAATAGAATATCGAGATCCTATCATTCCATTACCAAATTATGGAAGTAGCAGTAGCAGTTGAGAAGTCCCTCCCCACAATGTTTCTACCAGTATCTATGATGTCCCTCCCCAAAGCACCCTCAAGGCCTTACTCTGTGGTCCAGGAATGATCGATCACAATAGACTATCTTTTGATGCATGTCACGGTCGCCCTCTCCTTGACCAGAAGATCAAACAACATGAAGGCCCTCCCTTTATTGTGGTACATCCTAATGTTCATTCCCATGGTATACACTATATATATGATTCTCCTTGTAGTCAGATGTCAATCCATGATGGTAGTCCTCACCATGATGGTAGCCACTGTGAAGGCCCTCCCTGCAAAGGAAGTTGTTGCATAGGCCCTCCCCACTGCAACATCAAGCAGTGAGAAGGTCCTCCCCCCATTGTAGTACATCCTGAAGCCCCTCCCCAAAACGTACACTATATAAATATTCCCTGCAATCGGATATCAATATTTGATAATAGTACTCACCATCATGGAGGTCATCATTAAGGTACTCCCCTTAGTGACATCAAGAAGCACGAAGGTCCTCCTCTTGCTACAACTCGCCCTAAAAGTCCTCCTCCAGGTATATTCCATAAGGACATTCCCCGCAGTTGGGAATCAAGTTGAAAAGGTAGTCCTCACCATTTTATCACCGATTTTGAAGGTCCTCCCCACAGTCAAAAATTACACTGGAAAGAAGGTCCTCCCCTTTCTGGGGAAAATGTGAGAAGGCTCTCCTATGCTGAGGTGCTCAGAATGATAGAGTCAAACAAGCCAGAAACTCTGTCTATGAAGAGTGATATCCTTTCTCAACCTGAAGGCAGTCTGAGTCCATGCTCATCTTCTGATCCACCCTCATACCACTAACCTATCAATGAGTATCCTACTATCCCCAATGATTAGAATAAAATTAAGGAGATTTGATGTTGGGTAGACCAAGAGAAGGAGTCTCCAGAAGAGAAACAATAGGATATGTTTCTCCTAAGAAGACAACTAGTTATGGATGACATACCACTGATGTATTGGCCCAAGTCCATCCTCAATTTTACATTACAATATAATTTTATTAAGATTTCACACATAACAATCACTTAAATATATGTAAAAAATTTCACCAACTGAACGAAAAATTCCTTCCCTATGAGGGATACACAGACAATGTCAGCAAACTAGGGGAGCTCCGTCGTTTAATCGACTTGTAAGTTCTCCCATATAAATGATGGACACAATCATAGAGGTGAACTAAAGATCATGAATTTTCCATCCTCCATGCAATGCACAAGTGTTGTTTCCATATTGGTGATGTCCTATCTAAAGTTCACATTTCGGGATGGGGAGGACATGGAGCTCTACACTTCACCCCACTTCATGTCTACCAAAATTCACTGGAAGTGACATCTTGTAATGTCCTTACCCAAATGCAACAATCAAATTGAACCCATTATCAAGAAAGGATGAATGCTCAATAAGAACCATCCTTGAGTAAGTCACAATAGTGTCAGGACCAATGAGAGAAAACCATCTAGAATCTCCTGATCCAGGAAACTGAGTAATTTCAGAAGGCTTCTCACCTAAGGGAACCCAACCAACGAGAAATTCAGATATCTTTGGAAGCAAATAAATATCATGAAAATTCAACACCATACTTGTCTCACACCCACAATGTAATGCACGAAATCAGGAAGGCGGCAATAACAGGAGCTACCACTGTGGTACGGGAACATCCCCAACCCATAGAGATGTGGGAATTTTTAACTCAATATTCCCCCATTAGACCAATGAATTAAATCCATATCATGTCAAAGGAAGAATGGGAGCAAACCCATCCTACAGGGTTAGAGGAATTTTTAACTCAAATTCCCTCACAGAGAATGCTTGTCTTCTCCCTTCTGGGAAGAATAATGAGCAAGGAGGTCAACTGTTTCATCCCATATCATGGATCATACCCCCCCGGGATGAAGGCATATTGTGAGGTCATATCATCTCTCCATTTGGGTCACTCTTCGCTAAGAAATCTTAATAATACCATAGAATGGAAGGAGAAATTACAAAAAATGATGAAAAAAGCTCTTCTACCATTCGGAACTGGGTACACCGCCCCCAATGAAGTATGAATTAGTAAACATGGTGGACGTCAGTCCCACGGACCTCATAAGACATGATACAATTGAAGAGGATGTAAGGGAAGATGGTTCCCTCCCGGAGGTGCTCCATGCTGAGCCTGAGGGTGTTCATACCCAAAACTAGAGAGTTTCCATAAATTTGGGCACCCCCTCAGTCAATCCACCATTACCTCCTGCGTTATTGCTCATCATGGAGAAAAATAAGAGAAAGGTATATGACCCACCACCACCTCCTCAAGAATATGATTCACCTACGCTTGAGGAGATATTTTCTTGATAGGATGAATATTTTAAACAGTTGAGGCTACTCAATGCAAATCTGTTAAGAGAAAACCATCCTACTGGGTATGTTCCTTAGGTGGAGCATCAACACACATTTCCATCAGACGTCCCTATACCTCATGGGATCATCCTGACAAAATAAGTATGGATTGAAGGATCATCCAAGGCAGTACCAGGACCCTCAGTCTACCTCAACCCAATCTTGAAAAGATATCAATATTTCCATCCATTAGGGAAGAAAATAGAAAAGATTTTGGAAAATCCCCTGAGGATACACCCAGTAGGGTATCCACCTCATGGACCAATAACACCTGAAAATCCAATCATTCCCCCTAATAAAACTATTCATGGTTATGTACAACAATATATGGATCAAGGGATCCTGAAAACCATGGAGCAATTCATATCTCAACTAGAATCCATGGAAGGGCTGCACACTCCTATACAACCAGAACAGAGGCCTTACCCTGACTGGGTGGGAAACGTCCCTCCTCCACAAAATTTTAGAAATCCCATATTTCCAATGTTCAATGGGCCAGTGGATCTAGAATATAATCTAATTCACTAATCTTCTTACAGTGATCCCCTGAAGGGAAATCTAGAGAAACAACAAGTTGTGAAACTCTGATTATTTTTGTGAACTCTACTAGGTTTGGCCTTCATGTGGTACACCAGTTTATAGGATAACTCAGTCCCAGATTGGGAGGATCTCCAGTGACAATTTCTCTTCCAGTTCAGTTCGACAATGCCTAAAACAATAGTCATTGATCTCATGAACTGCAAGAAGTAATAGAATGAAATAGTTTCAGACTTCATCGCTACATGGAATGGTCTGACTTACTCCTTATTCTAGCTACTCCCCCATGATGAAATTCTCTATATGTTCATCAATAATATCTTCCATTAAATGTTTATTCCACTTATCCTAGTAAAGTAAATAAGTGGGTTCTTAGATTTCTCTATCATTTCCCAAAGGATAGAGGATTCCTTGTAGAAAACCAATGTCAAGTCCTAAGCGGCTGAACCGGACTGAGGAAAAATAATGGGAAAAGTTTAAGTGACTTATATCACGCTTAAACCACCCCCAACACCATCTCTAGTCGTGAGGCCTCCACCAAACCATAAAAGTACCCTCTGAACACTAACAACCACCCCCAACTTGGAAAGATGACTGAAGGGGTACCATAAGAAATCACTTTGAAGAATGAAGATATAAATTATACTCGTTCTGAGATGACAAATTTTGTGGCTACTTCATAGCCGCCATGAATTATAACATTCTCTAGCTACCAGAGAAAAATAGAACCGATGACATGGATCTTGATGACCGTCCAAATTATTATCCCTACCACCGAATACTAGGACACACCATCTAGGAGTGTTTATTCTTCAATGATCTCCTACAAAAGATGTAAGATTCCAGAAAGGTCAAGTTAGGACCTCCACAATTACTATTATTGTATGTTTCTACCATAGACCCAAGTGAGGAAGCATAGTGGAAAATAGTCACCAGAAAAAAATCTAAAAAATTTGATAGTTGGATGACTCAGAAAATAGTAATCCGAGCTCATAGTATCTTCCAAGCATTGTTGATGCAACCGACGATGCCACCCAACAACTCCTGATGTAACACAACCATAATAATCATCCCCACAACCCTCCAAGGTTTAGCCATCTATGATATAGTCCGATTATAAAGGTAGAAAGAAGGGGAAAGAAGATGAACCTACACTAAGACAAAAGTCAACCCTGACACTTTCTAACTTTATACCTACATAATTGAATGCATGGGAACTACCCCACCAAATGGGACAATGAGACCCACCCCTCCAAATGGAACCATCAGAAGAAGCCAGTCAAATAGAATCATTATTAGATCAAAAACTGATATTTGGCTCCATTAATTTCATTCACCTAATGGACCCAATCTCTGATGGAGACTAAGGCTACAATCCCAAATTCCCCATGGCCAACTATAGAGCTAAAGGAAGAGGTTGTAGAGGTTGAGGGATTCCAGGAAGGTGTGGTCCTGACAGGCAACAAATTCTTGGACACACCTTAACTCAAACTATTAATGTTGCGAAAACTCGTAGGAGGACACTCCACCAAAAACAATAGAAACTCTAGTGTTTATTTTCCCTTTCTAGAAGAAATCGTAGCCCAATTATCTTATAGTATCCATTTTAGGAAGAAAATATGTCTAATAACCCAAGAATTCAGGAAAACCAATTCGACCGAATCCAAAGAGCACGAGACCACCATCAGTTGTCATCCCAAAGGTCTACCTATCCACCTCAAAGGCTAATGTCACTAAATCAACTATGAAAGAATATCCCCAACCCGAGAAGAATTGGAACTTAGAGTAGAAATATAATATTTTTAATTTACTAGCCTTAGTACTGGAAGATATATTGATCCTAGATGGATTGAATCAGTCATTAGACCTTAAAGAGGTACTCAACAAAGCTTTACTAAGTTCCCAGGAATTCAAAGCCAAGTAGAAGTTGTCAAAGTCTATCGAATAGAGACCAACCCCATAGAATTCAATACTATCATCACCTCTACATATCAAGATTAAGACATCATCATGCATGGAAAAATCATACCCTTATACGTGTCTGGAAAAATAAATGGCATTGATGCTTAGAAAGTTTTCATCAACAATAGATCAGGAGTTAACCTCCTCCCTCTGCGAACACATCGTTGGTTGGGCTATAATGGGGACAGTCTGACACCCAGTTCTACAAATCTGATGGGATATGAGAAAATTGATCAGAATCCATTGGGGAGAATCAAGATTAAAACTTTTCTTGGTGACCTTGTGTCTGATTCTGAGTTTCCAGTAGTGCAGAAAAATACGGCCTTCAATGTCCTATTGGGGGGGCCATGGCTGCATCAGCATGATGAAATCCCCTCATCATACCATCTACGGGTAAAATAATACTCTAATGGAAAAAACCGGACATCGTACGTTGATAAATACCCATTCTAATGTTTTGAGTCTCATTACATTGATGCAGGATTCTATGAACCCGGTGAGAAGTAGCCTTTGACCGATGGAATTTAGTGGATCCCTTCCACAAATGGATTCGAAATGGATCCCTATGATCACCAAAAATATCTTGGGGAAGAGTATGTATTACCAATAAATCATGTTGGATGCATATGTTCAAGAAAAAACATAGAATCAGCCATCTATATGATCGTCGTTAAGGTTGTCGGGTCTAAGGGTGCTAAAAAGCACGTTGGCCCCATAATGATTGAGAGTGCCAAAATAAAAATGACCCCAACTCTTTCTTGGGGCTCCAGACCATTCATTCCTTACTCATTAAGGTAGAAGATGATGTCCTATCACTAAAATAAAGTGAGAACACTCCTCCTCTCTATTCCATACTCTTCAAAAAATTCCCCATAGTCAGCCGGGGAAAAAAACTACTTCAGTTTCCAAAAATCATAGTTTGGAATCATCCCCCAACACTGGAGATTTCATATAAAGAATAATCTCTCCATTATAAGATGATGAAGTTGATAAAGGGGGTCATGAAGAGGATAAAGAAGAATAAGATGAAGAAGATCTCAAAGATGCTCTTCCTGCATTCGAATAAGGAATCTCCACCAAAATCGATGAACTTAGGGAGATAAACCAGGGCTCCAAATATGACCCACGGCCCACCCTGATTAGCATAGTTATAACTTTCGAGGATAAATAGAAATAAATGTCCTTATTAAAGAAGAATCAATATGTTTTTTCCTGGAACTAACAGAAATTATAGGCCTCCATCCAACGGTTACCACTCATCACCTGGGTCTGTTGGAAGACCATCCTGGTTACAAGTAGGCTTCTAGAAGGACCCACCAGAAACATGCTGCAAAAATAGAGGCTGAATTTGACAATTTAATCAATGCTAACATCATTCAAGAAGTCCAATATATGACATTTTTGGGAAATATATTCCTTTTTAAAAAGAATAATGGAAAAATTAGAGACAACATTGACTTCAGAGATATCAATCGACACTGCCCAAAAGATGATTTCCTTATCCCAATCATGGAATTGGTGATCGATTCAACTACCATATACGAGGCCCTCTATTTCATAGAAGGATACTCTAGATACAACCATATTATAATGTTCTGAGAAGATAAATAATCCAATACCTTTAGGCCCCCCAAGGATTATTCTGCTATAAGGTGATTCCCTTCAGTCTGAAAAATGTTGACGCCACATATTAGCGCTACATTCATCACATTTTTAAACCCTTACTGGGAAAATTCTTAGAGTGAAATTTCAAAGACCCAGTGATAAAATCCTGATAGTGCTCGAACTACCAAACAGATCTCGAAACTGTCTTAAAAAAACTATGACAACACCGTCTAAAGATGATTCCACAGTAGTGTTCTTTTTTCATTACCTCCAAAAAATTCCTCATATTCATCATACACCATTAAGGTTGCCAAGTCGACACTAAGAAGACAAAATCCATCTTTGGAATGTCACCACCTTAGAACCTCAATGAGTTGAGGGGTCTCGAGGGGCACCTGGCCTACATTCAGTACATCATAGCCAACCTTGGAGGTAATTGTTTTTCTTTCACCAGGATGATGAAGAAATGGATCGCATACCAGTGGGATAATGATTGTTAAGAATAATTTGAAAATATTAAAAGGTATCTCTAAACCCCACTAGTGCCAATGACTTCAGTTGAGGAAATACCACTCATTCTATATGTAACTTCTTTGGAATGGTCATTGGGTTCTTTCCTTGCATAGATGAATGATGTTGGTAGAGAGAATATTCTCTATTACCTCAGCCGAACAATGACTGATGCTGAGAATCTATATTTAAATATATAAAAGAGTTTCCTAACCCTAATCTTTGCAGTTCAAGAACTCAGGCATTACCTGCTGCACCATGAGGTCCATATGGTCTTCCAATGAAACCCGGACAGGTATATCCTCAGTCATCCTATGTTAACTAGATTCCCATCATGGTGGGCAGTCATCCTACATCATTTTTTCATACGATACGTGCACTAGAAATCCATAAAATGGTTAGGCGTTAGAATATTTCCTAACAGAGAACCCCATTGATGAAATGACCACATTGGATACTGATCTCTCTGATGAAGAAGTATTTTCCATCCATAAAGGGCCCCTGTAATGGGAAATTTACTTTGACGATGCCTTGAGAAGCCTATCAGGGAAAATGATTGATGATCCCAAGCATAATAAAGTGAGGAAATGGAGTTATAATTATATCCCCAGAAAATTTTGTCTTACCTTACTCATTCTTTCTTTGAGAGGGGTACACAAATAATAAGGAAGAAAACCTGGCCCTCATTGAAGTCTTGGAGCTAGAAAAACAAGCACAAACCGAGTGCCTAAAGATAATTTGTGAGTTGGAACTAGTCATCAAGTAGGTAAATAGTGAATACACAATCATAAAAGAGGTAATGGTTCCATTCATGAACCATGTCCAAGAACTAATGGAATAATTCCCATCAGAACCAACACCGACTTAGGTCCCCCGATCACAAAATACTCAAGCTGATGCATTAGAAAATGTAGCCATATCCCTAGATAATCGAGAACAGGATGAAATAACCATAAGAATTTCCCACCATCAGATAGTATTTCCATTCATTCAAATAAACACGGAAGAGATCGATGAGATTAGACCCATTCTTGAGACTTACAGTTAAACCATCGGTTGGATGACTCCCAATGAAAATTAGTTTCGGAGGGGGGAACTCCCACCAGATAGGAATAGAAGATGACATATTCAGAGGTGGGTAGTCAATTTTGTTTTGTATGATTGTGCAAACCATGAAAAGGTTATCTACAAGTAATTCCTTGATGGAGTCCTTCTCAGGTGCATTGAGGTAGAAGATACTGCTGCCATTATGAAATTAGTGCACGCCAGAACTGGTAGAGAACACCAATCAGCAGCCAAGCTCTCCCATAAAATTCAAATTCTAGGATACTATTGGATCACTATGATATTGGATTGTGACACATTCCCCAAGAAGTGCCATTACTACCAAGTTCATTCCAATTTCATCCACTAACCCCTGGAGATGGTTCACACAACTAAGTTCTTTTGGCCATTCCCTATATGAGGGATGAATGTCATGGGACCATATCCTCCCAACACAGCCAAAAAATTCAAATTCATTCTCACAGCAACTGACTTATTCTATAAATGGGATTAATCCATACCCTTTAAAGAGGTTGGGGAAAGAATCATTGTTAACTTTATGAAATCCAACATCATTACAAGATTTAGTATCCCTCACACAATACAAAAATACAATGGCACTAACTTCTGCTCATATAAGATGGAAAATCTGTACCAGGAATATGGAATCAAAGTCAACCATTCATCTTGCTACCACGTAGTATCCAATTGAAATATAGACAATTTCAACAAAATATTTCCAACATACTCAAAAATATGGTAGACAAAGACAAGAAATCGTGGTTGGACAAGCTCTTCCATGCTTTATGGGATTACCAGAACAGAACCTGCACTACCACCCAAGAAATACCATACTCATTTGTATATGGGACATAGGAATTTTTTCCCATCGAAGTTAAAGTACCATAACTATGAATTGCCATTTGTGATCAATTGTCTATAGATGAGAAATATCAGAAACACTTTGATGAGTTGGAGCGATTGGATGAGAAAAGGTTTTAAAACTTTCACTATTTGGAAATCTATCAAAATAGGATCATAGGAACCTTCAACAAGAAGGTTCACCAATGGTCATTCCTCAAAGTAGAGATTGTGTTGGTCCTCATAACCCCGATGGTACTCGGGAGGAAGATGCCAAAATTGGAACCAAAATGGTAGGGACCATATGTCGTACATAAGGTCTACTATAATGGAGAATGCACCTTGATTTCAATGGTTGGGAGGCTCACCATAGCCCATACCAATTCAAGGTTCTTGAAGAAATATTTTATATAGAATGATGAAGTCATCCTATCTGTATGACATAAAGATGAACAATAAAATAAATTTTCCTCATCACACCATGTGAAAGGGCATGATCAATCCTCCTAAACACACGACATTAAACTACAAGGCCAAGATCGTCCAAGCTACATGACACTAAACTACATAGCATCTTCATCCTTACTGAAAGGTGTTAAACTGTATGGTAGGTATTGTATTATAGCTAGAAATTTGTCCCATATAAGCTAAATTCATGTGAGGAAATGATAGCAGCACCCTCCCACCTTCTGTGCACGGGTCAGACCAACATAGGAAGGGAATTTCAAAACTACATGTGGGTTGATTCCCATTAATTAGTAGGATACATCACGATACCACGACCCTCAACCCTGTCCCAACCATCACATGAAATAGAATTCCCCTATTATATCCTCTATCACCACATACTACAAGGGGAATTATTGTCGCTCATTTTTTCTCACATCGAGTATAACTCATATGAGATGAGGATCAGTGGTAATGGTTCCCTTTCATAAACAAATCATAGTTGATATGATAGACCCAACACCCATAGAGGATGATACTAAAAGTCCCCTACTTCTACGCCCAATTCAGATCAGTACAAGGAGCATATCATGTATAGAACTTCATATGTCTTGATTCATTCCCTTGAAAATATGTAATGATGTCCAGATTTAACATCTTATCCAATCCACCAATCAAATAAAAATTCACTCTCATTTCCCTGCACATGGAATAGATCCCTATAGGAAACTTACAGAACTATGTATGACTTGATACCTATTTCAGTGGGATAAATTGTGATACCCGAATCCTAGGTTTTGGGCCCAACTGCAATATAGTTACAATTAACATTGGTTTACTTTCATCCTTACCACATGATGTTAAACTACAAAGAACCTACTAGAACTACGTATGGATTTATTCCTATCTCAATCAGATTAATAGTGATGCCCGAATCTCATATCCCGGTTCATCCATAATTTAAAATTACCTCCCTTCCGTATGAATGGACCACACCTTTACATGGAGGATATGTCCAGAACTACATGTGTCTTGATTCCTGCCCTAGTAGGATACATTGTGACGCCCGAATCCTCCATCTTGGTCCAGTTTCCATTCAAAAAAACAAAAAAATGCCCCTTCCTCTGTGTATAGATTAGAATTGAAAATGGGAATCCATGAAAGGTACTATCCTCATGAAATTAAACTAAAAGGTTCCTCAAGAATCATGTGTGGCCTAATTCTTGGTGTTACAAGATCCTAAACATTCCCCCAATTTCATGCATAATAAAATGCTAAGAGATGATGGAATTTCCAAGTGTGAATTCTGATACCCAGATGGATTCAAAAGATCATGATTCCCCCTACATGTGATTCAGATGTATGTATAATCTTCCATAGTTCTTGGATAATCATGGTTTGTATATTTATAACATTCCCATATACATCTTTCATATTCATCAGACTTCATACTCGGGGAATGCTTGGGTCCCCATAAACATTCACGGCCATGGGAACATGACGGCCAGTGTCCTATGGACAGATTTTTTTGACTATCCACATCATGCCTTGGAAGCTCTGCATATGTTTCCAAAAAATGTCTATCAATCAAAGAAAAATTCATCCTCATGAGAGGCTTTTCCAACTTATGTTTTTCCATTGTATTTCAAGTATAATTTCATTCCTCATGATCCAAGAGACCCCCAAGACTATGGTTTACACCTTCTATCATCGCTCATGTCTACGGAAAATCATAATATCCTGACCATGATCAACCCATAGTTATTTATGGTCTTTGCGACAAGTTTTCCCTACAATAAGATGATAAAATATGCTTCCCACAACCTTACTGCAAAACATTAAACTACAAGGCCATAAGTGTCTCGGATGTATGACATTAAACGTCACCACATAATGGAAATGCTTAGATTCTTACATTGGCCCATACTCAACAAAAATATGCATTTCTTTCATACATGTGGGATACACCTCTCCAAGGAATGTTCATTGGGAATATTGCATGACTCTATTTACCCTGATAAGATATGTGGTGATACTCAAATCCTATAATCTGGACTCATCAATATAAAGTGTTAAAATTTCATCTTCTCTGTGCATAAATTTACTCAAAGAAGAGAATCCATGAACAAGTCCTATTTATAAGGATGTTCAAGGGTAATTATACTTCCATTATTTAACATTGGTATTACTCTACGTCCACCCCACATGGAGATAAATTGTGTGGAATTCATCCTTACTACACAATGTTAAACTAAACAACATTGGTCTAATAATAAAACTCTACCTTCCATTGATCACGCCATTCTGAAGTTCTGAACTAAAATCATTGTTATCCCTTTATTCTCAAACTTAGCATTGCTCATGTGAGATTAGGGAGCTCAGCATGTAATCCACCATGGCGTCTTGGAAAATCAGTCCAGCTTTTTGGTCCTAACAGCATGGCCCTAAAAGGAATGTTGTGGCCCCCCCATAATATGTATCCCTAGGTCCTAACCATGGGATGTTAAACTGCAGTGTACTCCAAATATGGAATAGATGCATCGCCCTACATATGATTCAGATCTATGTAGGTGATTATTTGGTCCAATGGGTGAATCACAGCCTGAACATTTCAAATGTATCTAGATACACTTCTTCCACACATCAAACTCTATGTTTTGAGTAATATTGGATCCCCATAATCCTTCATGTCCATTAGAGATGGATGGATAGTGTCTTGAGGATACATTTGTTTGACTATGCACATAATGCCCCGATGGCTCTACATTTGTTTCTTACAAAATGGCCATTAACCAAAGGAAAATCCATCCTCCAGAGTGTCCTTTCTTACCTCGTTATGACTAATGGTTGTCATGCCCCATGACAACCCTCCTGATTTAAGAACCCTCAAAGTCATGGTTTACATTATCTTTCCTACCCATTTCCTACATATGTCATAACATCCTTGCCCGATTTACCTCTGGTTACAGAAGGTTTCTACAAGATAAAGATACCCCATCCATATTCATGAACTCAATCCATGTACGGACAAAGAAAATTCCCTCACTTATTTCCAATTTTCCCAGTAACTGTTCATCCAAATAAATGTACCCTTTCATATTTAGGCACACCCCCATTTTCAAGTCATAATCTATGACCAGAAAGGTCCCAATCCCCATAATCCTTCATGGCTATCAGAGGTGGAAGGCTAGTGTCCTGGAGAAACCTTTTTTTTACTATAAACACCAATTCCCAGTGGTTTTAACTATGTTGCCAACAAAATTTACTTGAACTAAAGGCAACTTTATCCTTATGATAGTCCTTTCCTATTTCTCTATGACTGTTTGAAATTTATATCCCATATCACTCCTCTTATTCAGAAACCACCCGGATTACAGTTTATGTATATCCCCTTTAAAATGGCCGAAGATGAAAATCATTTCTAGTTGTATTGATGAATAATTTAAAATCTCTTGGTTAGATTAAAATGATCCCCCATAATATGTTTCAAGTGTCCTTGTTATATGGTGTTGAATTATACCATTCGTCAGCCCTCATTTACATGAGCTAAATTTATGTGGGAGATGATTCTAATTAAAAACCGATATAAATGATTTTGTCAACTTCATATATTTATCCCTTAATAGGACACCAATGTGGTCTTCAAGCCACAAAACAAATAAAAAATTCCTATAAAGATTCCATGGCATCGTAAATGGATAGCCAGTGTCATGCATACACCTTTTTTGACTATTCACATCATTCCCTGGTGGTTCTACATATGTTTCCGACAAAATACTCATCAACCAAAGGAAAATTCATTCTCAGGAGAGTCATTTCCTACCACTTCATGCCTAAAATGGATTACATTCCCCATATTCATCCATAACTGACAATGTTGTGGTCAAGAAAAATCCCTCATTCATGTCTAAAAGTTATTAACACATTCCTGACTGATGAATCCCAAGTTGGGGCCCCCACCCTATTTATTTTGGTTAAAGCTGTTCAATCTAAAACATTAGTAATAAGTATAATTAGAAAAAATTTAAACCACTAACCAAAAAGATGCAATACTCGCCAAAGTGAAACCCTATAATGGGAACCCATGGGTAAAAGTCTATTATAAGAGTTTTAAACCTATATTATGTATGGTTTAGGCATAAATGCCGAGCAATAAAATATTCAAAACAGGCAAAAATCTCATTAGTTCAAAAACCATCAAAGGTAGGCCTAAGAAAAAGTGAAGTTATATCCAGTAAGCACATACAAAATAGTCTAATGAAAACATTTGGGTAATGATGAAAAAGGAATAAATTTCGTGAAGTTTTTCATGTAACCTTAGGAACTACCAAACTATTCCTGCTGAGTCCCTCATCTCAGGAAAAAATTAGAACATGATTTGATTTTTTGATTCTGGTTTATTTTAAAACTTTGTCAACATGATATTTATATGATCAATTGTGATTGATTGATGTTAAACAAAAAAATGAATAAGGAGCACTAGAAAATAAGAAGGTTTCTATTCCATGAAATAAAAGTGAAGACCATCCGTAGTTTGGAGTCCCTCTACGATATAAAAAAAGGGGTGGAACAGAGACAATTGGGGGAAATCACAATAGAACTCGGCTTGCGATTTCCAATAGACCAATAACCATATATTGTGAACCATCAAGGGCCTTCTATAAATTATCCCTCAATTTATATTCTGCATCAACTACCGTATGTGCACACATCATAACATCTATGAGGTCATGCCCCTTCTACATAATGGATTCATAATTGACACTTGACAATGCTAGACGTGCCATCATCTTGGCCAAATGTAAAGAACTATATTTTTTCATGTAATTTTTTTAATTATATGGAAATATTAAGAGTCATAAAAATTTAACGGCACGTGATTTCGAGGCCCTATGTGCCCAAAATGAATTTCTGAACTTTTTTTAGGTAAGTTTAGTAAAAGTTTGAGTAGAGTTTTGTAACTTTTGAACCGGTTCTTGGAAATTAAATCTGAGGACACCGTTAAACTCACAATGCCGATATTCACTTAAGGAGACCATCACATCGACTGCAGTAGGTTGAGGTTAGAAGTTAGTTTTTCAGATTTTCGTGGAGAATTGGAAAATAAAATAAATATCTTTTATTTTATTTTTATTTGAAACCTCCTATTTGAATGCTTGGTGGGGGGACCACCTGAACTTGAAAACTCTACATTAATGTGAGGTAACTGTTGGGATTCCCCAAATTGATGTGCTATCATTAATGGAATTAATTAACTTAACATAATTAATATCGGATCTTCAATTCTTTTTAAGGAATCATTGGCAAAGGGAGAACATGGGGAGAGCATTTGGAAGATCATCGTCCAATGAAGAATCTCCTCCAACGAAGAACAAGGATCCAACGCTTGAGTCTGGATTGGAAGCGCATTGTGGGGGAAACGAACGCTGACGCCCCCTTCATCGACTTCATAATCTACTTCATGAAACCTCCAACGAACATCAAGGAAGGGGTGTTTTTATGTTGTTCTTCATGGCTTTATGTTGAAATATTCTTCATGAAGCCACATGCTATCGTTCTAACACATAGGATGTGGACCAAACAAACGTGGCCTGATCCCTCCGCATCTATATTGATTGATGTGTTCTTTGCAGACCGCGATGATGGCGGTGGCACAACCATGCACCAAAGGAGGCCACAGCTGGACAACCACGATAGAGGAAGGTGGTGGCCAGAACCCTGACATGTCATGTAGAACTGGGGCGGCGCGTGACCATGCTTTCGGTAGCGATGGATGTCGTGGTTTGTTTGCTGCAGCGGTGGGAGGACGGTGGCCGGCACACTGACCACCAACGTGAAGGTGGGGGGGCACGTGTCTGCGCTGCTGGTTGAGGAGGAGGCCACGACCCGAAGGGAGCGGCGGCGTACCAAGGTGACCAGAAACTGGCAAGATGTGTGAGGTCAGCAACACCAACACATCGCTTGGAGGAGGACCGGCCGGGAATTCTGCTGGCCGATTTGCGCCGAGCAGGACCCGCTCCATCGGGGCCCACGTACCAGCAGGCCTAATGCTCCGTTGGACCATTTAGGAATCTGAGGGGCTCCTCCCCTAGGTAACGGCTAGGGCAGGCCCTACTACAGAAGACTGAACCCAGCCACGGGCACCACCGCAGGCCGTACTTTAGGCTGCACTGTAAGCTGCCCAACGAGTCACATCACAGGCCGCACCCATTTGGCTGCGCCCAGTCGGGCCGTCCCCTACGCGGGGTGGGCCGGACCTTGGTCCCATGGGTCGGGCTGCCCCCTACACGGGTCAGGCCGCCCCCTACACGGGTCGGGCCGAAACATGGCCCCGTGGGCCTGGCCGGACCCGGACCAAGTCAGGTCGACCCAAATCGGGTCATGTCGGTCCGACAGGGTCGGACCGGACTCGGGCCCATATCGACCCAAATACACTTTTATAGCCATATCATGAGAACCGAGCATCTGTTTGATGAACCATCTGTGACACTAGGATACTTGGATCGAGACGGTCCTTTTGGCATACCCCATTTGAGATTTGGATAAAGTTGGAGTACGTCCGGGTTGGATCATACCTAAATCCAACTGGACCATCAGAACAAAAATGTTATTAACTTATGGACCTGGTGTCCGATTAACACACCATCTATCGTATTGGGCCCCTTTTGGCATGATGGACCTTCATGATTCATCTTTGTGGTACTTAGTGGTATTAAGTATCGAATGATAACTTGGAGAGCAGAACCTCCCGGAATCAAGCATGATTAGTGGGGTAACCCTTTGACTGGCTGTACTTGAGGCGACTTTATATTTTGTGTGGGTCATCATCGGATCTAGTGTGGGTCAACATCTATAGATCCTGTGTGGGTCATCTTCAGATCCTATTTTGGTCATATCTAGATCCTGTGGGGGTCATCTTCGAATCCTGTGTGGGTCATCTTCAGTCTTGTGTGGGTTAATAGTAGAGCTTCTTGATGAGGTATGATGATCTAGAAACACAACTAATCATCTATTCTTTTTTACATATGTTATACCTGGTGTGAGAGGAGTCTATACCTTTGTGATAATTAACTTTGTGGTAACCTTCTGTGTGGTGTTACCTTGGTGGTACTTACCTTCTTGGTGATACCTGTTTGGTATTCTTTTGTGTGGAATTACCTTTCTGGTACTTACCTTTGTGTTTCTACCTTCATGGTATTCTTTTCTTTGTGGCACAGTTGTGCTTTTGGCCAAAGAGTTGGGCCTTGTGTTTCCTCAGGAATGAGATGGGTATACTAGATAACATCGGTATATGTATGGGAATATACCTATGTAGGTTTGACTATTTTTTTGATGATTTGTGGTTTATACTTTGTGGATTCTGAGAGAACTTTAGGGGTCTTAGGGTCACTACTGAGTATCGTTATACTCACCCCTACACGGGCTATGCCCGTGCCTTGTTGTGTCTTATGCAGACGAAGAAAAGCTCTAATTTTTGGATGAGGGTACTAAGACTGGAGGCTGCATGGAGGTGGACCATAGACTAGGTGTACCACAAAGATGATCATTCGATAGCTATACCTACCCTTCAGGTTGGATCCTTGGAGGGTGTTCACATGAGTTGTTTTCAATTTTTCTTATACTTTCTAGTTGGGCGTGTATTCTGACCCTTTTACTTACTGTACTTGATCCTTTTACTATATAGTTTACTTTGTGTGGGTATCATTAGGTGTGCTTGGTTGGTGTGAGTTTACAGGTTTAATGGAAATTCATTCCCAATTTTAGGGATATGCCATTCTGGTGGTAGTCTCCAGCCCCTTGCCTGTGGAAGGCATGTTTGGGGTAGTCACAGCACGGGCCCCGAGGGATGGGTCATGACAAATTGGTATCAGAAGAGTTAAATTATACCAGAGAAATAAGACTATTATCTATTCTGTGTGGAAATAGTGTTATGTGTTATAAGTGTGTTTTTCAGTTTGGGGAGTCTATTGTTGGTGCGACGACCAACATATCCAACACCAAGACACTGACTTCTGAATTCTGACTCAGTGCACAAAAACACTGATTGCATGAGTGGTTTTGAAAAGTTTTCTTTTTGATATATTTGAGTTAGCTCACCAGGTATAACATATTGACTGTGGTTCACCTGTTTCTTTCAGGATGCCTCCACGCAGACAGCATGCCAAGGTTCTAGTTAGAGTACATGGTGAATGTCCACCAAGCGACGAGGCTTTGGTGGAGGTCCCCCTTATGGCAGTTGTACCACCAGGTGGTGTACCAGCATCCCCACTACCTGTTGGACAACCAATTCCAACATCCCCAACAAGAGAGGGTGCACGCCACTTGAGCGCATTACACAAGTTCCCGCGTCAGAGGCCACCAAGGTTCCTGGGTGAGAAAGATCTATAGGGGGATGAGGACTAGCTAGAGGTTCACCGACCTCTCATGCTACTCCACTTATATGGTGAGATACCATTTCTTCATGCCCTATAACTTTGAACAGGGGATTAGATAGGAGATTAGATATTCGATGATTTCACTCAGTATCCTGTTGTAGGTTGGGGTGTTAGGGCGAGTACTCTTAGTGGAGAGCTTCCTTTATGAGCTGTCACCAGCAACGAGACCCAACACTAAATGACACATTGTAGATCCATATACATCTAGAAGTAGACAGATGATGTAGAGGTCTAAGTTGACCAAACCTACTGGTGGATGACCGTAGGATACAGGGTCGGTTTTCAGTGGCTCTTGAGAAGGAGCAGGACAGGCAAAGAGTAGGTAGTGTTACTCGTACGGCGGGTAGGGTCACATGGCTCGCGACTGCCCAACCCATTGTACGGATGACTAGTATATTGTCAAAGGAATTCCTGGATAGAGGAAAATATTCGATCGTGTAGGTCCACAGATAGTAGGTAGATGTGGTAGAGGAGTCGGCCGTGCAATAGGCGGTGGGCGGCGATTCGAGGTTCTACCGCCACCACCTCTAGGTGGTCCAACCCAACCATTGTGAGTAGGTGGACATGGATGATATCAGATTCATGCATCTATGGCTAAAACCACGGTTCTACAGATATGATTCAATGTATGATCTGTGTCTACTCCACCTTAGCTGCAATACTTATAGGCACAGGTTCCAGTCATTATTTTATTGCCACGACCCTTTTTCGGAGCTCGGAGATTCCGATGGAGCCATTGGCTCGATCCTTATGACTAGAGACTCCTACGGGAACAGATTCAACAATTACAAACTTGTTCAGGAAGTATGAGCTTACTCTAGGAGGCGAGGTCTTCAGCTGTAATCTTCTAGTAGCGGTGTCGTGGCCTTACGACGTCATCTTGGTTATGGGATGGTTATCCACAATCCATGCTCATATTGACTGTATAAGGTGAAATGTGTGGTGTGTCCACGAGGATGGGACCAGGTTTTCCTTCACCAGCGAGAAGGTAACCATTGCAGCACATGATGGACTTACCCAGAGGAGGGTGCATCTGATTACACATAAGTTTTCTAGCCTTACCCTCGGAGCAGTTGATGTTGAGAGTCCAAGCTATCATGTAGTGGTGGACCAGTCCATTGATGTTTTTTTGATGATATTCTTGGTCTACCTCCTAGCAGGGAGCTGGACTTTTATATCGACATGTACCTTGAGACGACAATGATATCCACACCAGCATATTGGATGGCTCCCATAGATCTTTGAGAGTTGTGAGTATAGCTGGAGGACTTGTAGATCAAGGGGTTCATTAGGCCTAGTGCTTCTCCTTGGGGAGCCCTGATTTTGTTCTCTAATAAGGTGGATGGGAGTTTGAGACTCTGTGTGGACAATCGGAGCTTGAACTAGGTGACCGTGCAGAATAGGTACCCAATTCCGTTGATTGATGTACTCTTTAATCAGCTGAAGGGATCACGATGGTTTTCGAAGATTGAACTCAGATCAGGCTATCACCATCTCAAGGTACAAGATGAGGATGTACAGATGACAGCCTTCAGATGACGGTATGGCCATTATGAGTTGTCGGTTATGCCATTCAGTGTGACCAACACCCCATCAATGATCATGGGACACATGAATATAATCTTCTAGCCATACCTTGATTGTTTTGGGTTAGTTTTCATAGACGAAATCCTGATTTACTTAGCTACGGAGGAGGAACATCCCTATCATATGCAGATAGTTCTCGACACACTCTGAGAGCATGAGCTTTAGGGTATGCTCTCGAAGTGACAGTTCTAGATCCGAGAGGTTCACATTCTGGGACATGTTATCTCAGAGGCTGGAGTTGCACTGGATCCAGCAAAGATAGATTCTATACATGCTTTATCACCACCCAAGAGTGTGATTGAAGTGTGTAGTATCTTGGGTTTGTCCAGTTACTACCGATGGATTATTCCTAACTTTTCCAGAGTTACGGCACCCCTATCAGCAATGATGCAGAAGGAGAAACCTGTCGTGTTTTCATAGAGATGACAACGAATATTCCATGATCTAAGGCATAGAATGACTAGTGCCTCCATCTTGAGGCTACCAGAGGATGGAATTGTGTATGTAGTCTACTGGGATGCATCAGGGACCAGGAATTGATGTTTCCTGATACAGGAGTGAGCAGTGATCACATATAGTTCTCGATAGCTGAGACAACATGAGCAGAACTGCGTTACCCATGACCTGGAGTTAGCTGCACTAGTCTTCTCCTTGAAGATATGACAAAATTACCTAATGGTCGAATGTTTTACAGTCTACTCTAATCCCAAGAGTCTCGGGTATATCTTCTATCAAAAGAACTTGAACCTGAGATAGTGGTGTTGGCTTGAGTTCTTCTAGAACTATGACTTTGAGATAGTCTATACTCCTGGGAAGGGAAAAATAGTAGCATATGTACTTAGTATAATATCTAGTATACAGTTGTTGAGTACGGCGATAGAAAAGATTTCCACTTTGCGGATATCTTATGTGGATCAAGATAGAGAATCTTATCTTTTGTCTCTGACAGTCCCTCCCCCACTCCTTCAGCGAGTCAGGGAGGCAAAACTTGAGGACACTGACTGCGAGGAATGAAGTGCTCATATATCCACAGGACTATCACCTGATGGATTTTCTCAAGGTAGGGAGCACGTCATCCTCTTCAGAGTGTGTACTATGGTACCAGTGGCACTACGATAGGATGTGTTGGGGGAGTTCCATGCATCCCCTCTAGTGTTACATCTATGAGTGGAGAAGATGTACCGGGACCTCCAATGTCAGTACTGGTGGCCAGGAATGAATAAAGATGTAGCAGAGTTTGTCTCTCGGTACCTAACTTGTCAGCAAGTGAAGGCAGAGCATCAGGTTCTAGCAGGCTTAGTTCAACCACTAGAGGAGCCAGAATGGAAGTGGGATGGAATCTCTATTGACTTTGTGAAAGGACTTCCACACATGTCCAAGGTGCACGATTCCATCTTGGTGATCATTGACTGACTCACCAAGTCGTCCCACTTCCTACCTATTAGAGAGAAGAGATCAGTAGAGGTAATGGAATGCCTCTACATACATGATATTTTATGTCTTCATGGAGTACCATATATGATTATCCCCAATTGTGATACATGTTTCACTTCCTGGATATGGAAGGTGTTGCGGGAGGCATTTGGGACACAACTTTGGTTGGGCACTGCCTTCCATCCTCAAATGGATGGTCAGAAAGAGTGGACCATTCAGACTCATTAATACATGCTTCATGCTTGTGAACTTGATTTCATTCATGGCTAGTATGATCAATTTCCCTTAGTTGAGTACACGTACAACTATAGTTGTCACTCCACTATCGATATGGAATCATTCGAGGAGTTGTACAGTCGACCTTGCAGATCACCTTGGGCTGGACTGACCCAGAGGAGTCAGCACTCATGGGACCATAGATGGTACGGGCTACCATGGAAAAGGTACAGATCATCCTGGAGTAGATGAAGAATTCACAAAGTAGGCAGAAGTTGTATGATGATAAGAGATGGAGAACTCTAGAGTTCATGTATGGTGACCATGTATTTCTACGGGTCTCACCATGAATAGGTTTGCAGATATTTTTCCAGAGTAGTAAGTTATCTCTGAGGTTCATCGGACCCTTTCAGGTCCTCAACAGAGTTTGCGAGGTGGCTTACTACATAGCTCTTCCCCCTCAATTGCACTGGGTGCATGAAGTTTTCCACGTATCCCAGCTGAGGTGGTACGTGCACGATCCTTCGCACATCATTGACGGGGGCATTCTAGCCATCGATGATGTGGAAATTTTTTTGAAGGTTCTAGTGGATATTGAGGATTGATAGCAGTGGGTCCTTTTTTTGGTCGTCGATACCTCTAGTGCATGTTCGTTGGCAGCATGGCAACATCTAAGAGATAACATGGGAGCGGGATGCTCATATTTGTGCTTAGTACCCCCACTTGTTTTCCTAGTTTGTGTTGTAGTTTTCAGGGATGCAAAGCCCTAAGGTGGGGAGAATGTAAAGACCCAAATTTTCCCATGTCGGTTTTTTTAATTATATGGAAATATTACGTGCCCTAAAAAAATGACAGTGTGTGATTACTTGGCCTGGTGTTCCTGGAATGAATTTCAGAACATTTTTTAGGTATGTTTAGTAAATTCACAAGCGGTGTTTTGTAGATTTTGAACCGATGCTCGGAAATGAAATCCTAGCACACCATTGAACTCGTAGCCCAGATATTAACTTAAGGTGACCGTCACCTCAACCACAGTAGGTCGAGGGTAGAAGTTAGTTTTTTGGATTTTCGTGGAGAATTGAAAAATAAAATAAATAACTTTTTTTTGAAACCTCCCACATTAATGCTTGGTGGTGGGGACCACCAAAACATGAATCCTCTTCTTTAATGTGATGTAACTCTTGGGATTCCACCAATTTATGTGCCATCATTAATTGAAGTAAGTACCTTAAAATAATTAATATTGGGTCCTCACTTCTTTGTTGGGAATCATTGTCAGAGGGAGAACATGTGGAGAGCCTTTGGAAGATCATCCTCCAACGAAGAACCACCTCCATTGAAGAATGAGGAACTAATGCCTAAGCCCAGATCGGAATCCTATTATAGGAGCAATGAACGCCAGCACCCCCTTCATCAATTTCATCTTCTACCTCACGACACCTCCAATGAATGTCTTGGTAGGGGTGTGTTTATGTTGTTCTTTGTGGCTTTATGTTAAAACATTCTTCTCTAAGCCGCATGTTATTGATCTAACGTGGAGGGTGAAGACCAAAAAAACATGGAATGATCCCACTGCATCTATATTGATTGACATGTTCTTCATGGACCGTGATGATGGTGGTGGCACAACCACGCGCCGAAGGAGACCACAGCCTGACTGTCGTGGCAGAGGAAGGTGGTAGCTGTCAGCCCGGTCAGCCGCATGAAACATGGGCGACATGCGACCACACCGAAATTAGCGAAGGAGACCACGGTCCGTCAGCCGCGGTGGAGGGAGGACGACGGCCAGCACACCGGCCGGCCACGTGAAGGCAGAGAGGCATGTATCTGTGCTGCTGGTAGAGGAGGAGGTCATAACCCAAAGTCCGCAGCAGTCCACCATGGTGGATGATTACCATCCAGCCGCGGGATGTTAGTGGCTCCGATGCACCGCTGGGAGGAGGACAATCAAGGATTCTAGACAGCCGCATCATGCTGAGCAGGATTCGCTCCGATGGGTCCTGCGTTCCAGCATGCCGAACAGTCTGTTAGATAATTCAGGAATCTGAGGGGGAGCCTCCCCCAGGTAACGACTAGGGTGGGCACCACTACGATGGGCCACACCCAGCCGCAAGCTGCACCGCAGGCCACACCCAGCGTGGGCCGGGCCAGGTTCAGAATAGGTTGTGTTGGGTCGGTCCTGGATGGGTCGGACTGGGTCGGATCGGACCCGTGCCCATCTGGACCCAGATACGCTTTTATAGCCATATCTTGAGAATCAAGCATCCATTTAATGAACTGTTTTTGGCTTAGAGATCCTTGGATCAAGATGGTACTTTTAGTATAACCACATGAGATTTCGATAATGTTGGAGTATGACTTGGTTGGTTCCTACCCGAATCCTACCAGGCCCTCAGAACGGAAATGTTAATAACTTATAGATCGGGCGTCCGATTGACACACTGTCTGTCACGTTGGGTCTCTTTTGATGTGACAGATATTCATGATACTTCTTCATGGGATATCATGACAGTCGATGTATCTACTGATGGATTGAGGAGCAGAACCTCCCGAAATCAAGCATTCTTTGTGCGGGAAACCTGTGTCAGGCTATAATTGAGGAGACTTCAAATCCTGTGTGGGTCATCTTCGGATCCTGTGTGGGTCAGTATCTCCAGATCCTATTTGGGTCATCATCAGATCCTGTGTGGGTCATCTCGAGATCCTATGTGGGTCATCATCAAAATCTGAGTGGGTCATCTTTGATCATGTGTGTGTCAACAACAGAGCTTCTCGATGAAGTATGACGATCAAGCAACACAACTAATCATCTATACTTTTGTACTTATGTTATACCTTGTGTGAGCTGAGTCTATACCTTTGTGGTAATTTCCATTGTGGTAATATTTTGTGTGGTGTTACCTTTGTGGTACTTACCTTCCTGGTGATACCTCTATTGTATTCTTTTATGTGGCATTACCTATTTGGTACTTACCTTTGTGGTGCTACCATCGTGGCATTCTTTCCTACATAGAGCGGTTGTGCTTTTCGCCAAAGAGTTGGGCCTTATGTCTCCACAAGAATGATATGGGTATACTTAATAACTTAGTTATATGTATGGGCATATAACTAAGTGGGGTTAACTATTTTATTCATCCTTTGTGGTTAATCCTTTGTGGATTTTGAGAGACCTTAGGGGTTATCCGGGTCCCTACTGAGTATTGTTATACTCACCACTGCATGAGATATGCCAGCACATTATTGTGTCTTGTGAAGATGATGTATAGTGCTGAATTGAGGATGAGGGTAGCAGGACTGGAGGCTGCACAGAGGTGGAACGTAGATGAGGTGTACCGCAAAGACGATCGTTTGAGGGCTGTACCAACCGTTCATGTAGGATCCTTGGCGGGTGTTCACAGGAGATGTTTTCATTTTTTCTTGTACCTTCCAGTTGGGCTTGTATTCTGGCCCCTTTATTTACCGTACTTGTTAATTTTATTATATATTTTACTTTGGGCTAGTATCTTGCTATGTTCTTTGTTGGTGTGATTTTACATGTTTAAAGAAAATGCCTTCCCAATTTTAGGGATATGCTTTTCCAGTGCTAGTCGCCAGCCCCTGGCCTATGGAAGGCGGGCTTGGGTAGTCAAGGCCTGGGCCCCAGGGGATGGGTCATGACACCACATGAACCTCACATTCTTACAGCTCATCTATAGTGGTGGTTACCAAATCATGATCTCTTGTCTCCTTAGCCACCACATGTTTTAGTTTCTAAAAAACTTCTCAGATGGGCATTGCCTGATGATGTGAAGCATTGAATTTGGGATGGTTGTACACCAATGAAGCAAGGTCTTTCCTATCTATGACAAACTAGAGTATAAGAATGTATAAATATCGATGATCAAATCCATCCAGACCCAATTCAGAAAATAATCACTGGAGGTTATCCTCTTCATCAGTAAATTTAGTAAAAGGAGGTTCTATTGAAAGTGATTATAATTGACTCCATTCCTTTTTTCACATGGCTCGATTCCTCCTCATGGCATTAAAACCATGGTCCTTCCCTACTGCAACGAGTATATAAATATGAAGAATAATTGTTGTAGTTGGAAGGGCCCTATGATAAGTTACCCATGTAGGGGGGCTTTACCCATAATAGATGGTTTGGACCCTAGAGCCATACATGGGGGATTGGCCAAAAATTCTGAGATATGTTGTGACACTCTGTTGGGGCCAACCTCATTAGGACCACAAGTGGTGTCCATAGGGAGAGAATAGTCTGAACCAATTTTTTTACCGAAATGGGATGTGTAGATGAATCCCCTTCCAAATACATTTGACAACATATGGAGCAGCTTATCACGAGAGGGAGATATGAAAATGGCATGGATAGTATAGTCGGAATAATACAAGGAATATTTAGTGGCCTTTAAACAAATTAAACTGGAATTCCTAGCACTGTGTCAGTGTAAAAAGTAACCCATAGTCGGGAATAATTCAATGAAAAAAAGTAAAATCCACCCCATTGGGAATTTGGACCTCTAATATAGAATCTTCTCACATAATTATCATACATAATTGGAGAATAATCACAGGATGAGATTCTCCATTCAACTGGGTAGTAGGGTGGGGTGTAGTTTATTGTAGGTATCCAAATTCCCTAGAGAACAGATATGGGGTATATGGCTCACAAATGGTCACACTGTCTATGTGTGCAACTAGAATTCCATCCCAGAGAGCAATAAGGTAATAGCATTCTTCTAGGGAACCCTTCTCGTTATCCTCCATTTCTCTATGGGGCATGGGGTAAGGTACAAAAGTGAAGAGGGAGAAATCACTCAAGAATTAAACTATGTCATTAATAGTCAGGGGTTGAGGGTGAATAGAAGCAATGTATAGTAGAGATGGATGGAAATCAGAATGAGTAACCTTTGAAAAATGCCAATATTCGTAGTTTGAAAAGGCATTCTACCTACAGCCATATAAAAATTGTAATGACCCGCTCATGCGATGTTGGGGTCTCCCACCCTTTATCTTCCCTAGCAGCTCCTAAAGTCATGTGAGAGTGGGGATGACCAAGTTTATGGGTTAGAACTCTTTCAATATAGCCACCACCATCAGAGTACAATATCTTTCACTATTACATACATACTAGGAGGGGAAATCCATCCACATAGAAAAATAGAAAATAATCTTTCTAACCTAAGGTCAGAGGAATATATGATTCGATCCTATATCCCAAGGTGGAATATTGGACTTCCTCATGGGTCACACAGTTTGACCCTGGGATTTTCCATGATTGTTGGGTCATATGAGTTTGACTATAGTATACCCTTTTCATAGGCTCTTTCACTTGAAAAAACAATCGTATCCTAGCCTTGAATGAAATGAGGGGAATGTGCATGGAGGGGCTGATCGAGAGATCCCCATTCCATGACTAATATGTTCCTTTCCAAAGGAGATACACAGTTGAAATCTCCCCTAGTGTTGTTTGTAGGTAGGAATTCATCATACATATTTTTGAGAATGGGGAGCCCTCTAATTTGATGGCTCTCCCACAAGCTAATCCCCACCACTCTATGATACAGATGAAAGGTTTTGGTGCTCGAACACCAACAAATAAGATATTCAGGCAGTATCTCACTAGGTGAATAGATCACAGACTAGGAAACACATGCTTCCTGATACAAGTTTACAAAATCTTACTGTCTAGGGGTTTCCATGAAATTTTGATGCCCCTAGAAGGCCCAGTCCCACTCATCAAAGAAAAATCATCTAGATTGTAATCCCCATTTAGTGGACCACACACCACCAGGGTTGTTTCGAGAATGATTTTTGATGTATGGATGTTCCTAGATGAATGATTCTAAATAATTATCATGATGGAGAAAATTGCTCTGAGACAATACAGAGACCCTCAGGGTGAATGAATTCTCCCAATAAAGAGAAGTTCTAATTCCCGCATCAAAAAATTATTGGCCCAATCATGCCTTCAAGATGTCTTCAGGTGGAAAATAGGGGTATTGTAGTTGGTCAGTGGCAAAGGAATTTCCTCAAGAAGGCCAAAGTTTTAAAGTGGTAGTTTCAAAGATGATGGATCCATCAAGATCTATGGTGGAAGAATATCTTTGAGAATACCTTCCCAGGAGATTATGTAATAACAAATGTCCTCATAGATGTTCTCAACCATAGCCACTTTCCTTCCGGTCGCACTCCCAAGGGTCAACAGAAGAGCCTTTACAGTCTACACAAAAAGATACAAAAGGCTACCGAAAAGTCATCCCAATGATAAAATTGTTGGAATATATCCACAAAAATGGACAAGGGGCTTAAAAAGAAGGTACCAATGGGGCTTCGTGTACTGCTCCGGGGAACAGTATGGGAAATCTATTTTCTACGTACTACAAAAGTATGTAGAATTCATGTCCCATGTATGGCCTCAATATAAAGAAGGCCCATGAGGCACTGGCCCACGAATCATTGTCTAATGAACTAAGTGGTTCAAAGAATAAAGAAACAATGAACTAAGGCCTCTCTATGTGAATATTCCATGTTTTCCAATTGAAATTTTATGTTTGATTTAAATGACCATAATGTTCTATTCACCAGTTTAATGTTCAGTGTGAGGAACAGGCAAACCAAATAAGCATATCACTACATGGAAGGTCAAACATAGGTTTTAAATTCCACATCACAGTTTACAGACTGAAATTTAGTTTGTGGGAAAAGGAAACCGTGAAAAATTCAGTCTGCAAAATGCACATAATAGTTCATGGACAATGGATATCGTAGAAATGTCAGTACGTGGAAGAAAAGTAATCCATGTACAGGTCAAGATCCATTTTCCCCATGAGATATGGTAAAATACAAATGAACTAGGCCCCTATAACTAGGAATGGTCCATCTACTGAACCTGGCCACTCTACAATGAACTAATTTAGACCATGACCACTTCTACATCAGAATGCACTCCTCTTCATTCTGATCATACCCCATTCTGATGGGGGGCATTTTTAGTGTCCTGAAAACATCGTGAAGTGAAGTAAATATTCCCACAAGCACTTTTTTTAAGGAATAAAATATTCCTACAAGTCCATCAAGGCAAATGGATGAAAATTGGATTTCAAATTTGAGAAGAAACTTAAAAAATGACAATTTTAAAATGGTTTTTGGTTGATCATGTACTATCACAGGGAAAGGTTCGTGGGGTGTATAAATCGAAAACCATCAGTATGTGAAAGAACACATGAGGTGTTGGACCATGGGGAAATGGTGAGAAATCCCAGGACATCGCAAACCATGTTTATTGGTGGAAACAAACAAAAAAATCATACCACATACCGCACTGCATAAATAAGCAGTTCGCGAGTGAAGCAAGCCGGTGGGTTCTACGAACCACGTATCCCGAACTATAGAATCTGCAAACCCCCATTGTCCGAGTCTTCCATGGGTTGAGGTATATCTTCATGGGCTTCCACAAGTGGTGTCACATTCCCAAAAATATGATTTCCCCAGTGCTCTATAAAATGAGCATAGGAAAAACTGAAAGGGACCAGTGAAAGATATCATGAAGGATACCCTAGAGGCTGGAAGAAAGTATTTAGATACAAAGAAGATGTTGACTTTGGTTTCGAATTATCAACGAACTAAAAATTGTGAACCACCTTCCCCATAGGTATAGCCCACCTAAAAAACAAAAAGAAGGAACGTAATAATAATTGGTGAACCGCGAACTTAATTAGTGAAATCAAAAACCATAAATCCCTCACGGATGAATTCCCCCTGAACAACAGGCTCTAGGACCCTTCTTCAATTCGGAGCTCCACATAGTGCATCAATATGTGGATCGAACCCTACACCATATTTTTCATTAGTATACGGATTTTACCAGGGACGACATGGTGAACCACATCAATCTATGCATAACATTCCAGTATTTTGACAATATCCAAAACCGCGTAATACTTTGATACATGGTGGTATATACCCAGGTCCATATAATACTTCTATACATGGATGAACCCTCTACCCTCACGGAAGCAAAAAATGTGAGGCTACCCCCATCCTGCATGAGAAAATAGTATGCGTAATAGGGTGTATTTGGGTGTCCTTCCTCCTGGCTTCGATCATGCCCCTCCATTACCGTCCAGTACTCAACAACTCATCCATGATCCAATCCACTGGCATCATGCCAAAGCCTCCTCCATGGCCACCAGACTCATATGATCAGATCATCGGGTGCACCAGTACCCCCCTCTGAGTTTAAATACCCATGGTAAGTGGAGTCACAAAGTATCCCTACATCCTTATGGGTTATAGGAATTTTATTAAGTTTACATTACCAGGGTAACCAAGAGTCCAACCTTTGGATACTGACATGAAACTACCCTTTCTAGGGATCAAGGATGATCGCTTTCTTTTACTTTAAATGCGTATCAATGAATAGTCAAAGGAATCATACATCCTTTTACTTTTGACATTTATACCCTTCACAGAACCCGTGTCAAGGAGCTCCTCCTAAGTTAAGCCCCATGCCTTTTGTGATAGGTGTCACTATTCAACTTCTTCGCCTCATCTTGGTATGTGTCTAGATGGATCGCCAAGATTTTTCAATCCTAGATATTAACATAGGTGAGGGTTTCATGATCAAAACTGTCATTTCACTTTCTTATTGGGCTCATAGCCATAGCCTCTTCTGCCGTTGTCATCCTCCTTTTCCATCCATAGAGATGTTAAAGTTCACCTTTGTTGAATATTTCACATCATATTATTTCTCACACCGAGCACGAATCACGTGGGATGAGGTGTTTTTGATGATACAACATTCTCCAACATAGAAAAAAAACTATGAGAACTCTAATTCCTACTCCAACCAGGCTACGTAAGATGCCTTCATAAAGGCCCGATATCAAAGGGGTGACCTTCCCGAAGTGTAATCCATTTATTCCATTAAAAAAAGGGTTTCCTCTTTAAGAGTAAGTCCCAATTAAAAAAATCACAAATGGACCTCCTCCCAGGTATAATCCCCATGCTAAATAAACTATCAAAACATTGATTTCTACTCTAACCAGGATATATAGGATGCTTGCTTGAATGCTCGAGCTAAAAGATGTACCCTTTTTAAAAGGGTGGCCCCAAAAATGTCCCAAAAATATGGTTTCCTATTTAAGAATAAGTCTGGATTCAATTATCTATGATGGGAAGCTCCCATGAGTAAGCCCCAATCAAGTCAGAACCCTTAAAAAACTATGAGAACATAGATTCCTGCTCCAACGAGGATATATAGGAAGACTCCTTGAAGAAGTGAGCTCAAGGGATGGTCTCTTGAGTCAGTCCCAATGAAATTCCTACACTATGACCTCCTTTATGGTCTAAGATCTAATTATGTACCCCCAAATGGGAAGCACCTCTATGTAAGCCCCAAGAAACCATGCCCTCATGTTGGAATTATTTAGAGTATATGTCCCCATTTTATAGAACTCTATGGTCTTTGACTCCCAATTTGACCGGGATACATGGAAAGCCTCCATGATGTCCAAATCTTACCCTTAAATTAGACCTAATGTTCTCCGATCCATATTCTTAGTAGGGTCATGTCCACCCAAGAGACCAAATATCTCCTGGCCACTTCAGGCTACATATCCATGAGTCCCACAACAAATCTTGGCTATACACCATTTTCCTAGGTGTCCTCACTGCATGATGTTAAACTTCATGGATGGTTCCTTGTCACATGACCATAAAATGTGATTTTTTCATTTGAGTGTCACTGAACTACAAGAATTCTGATTCCATTCATGAGGATACGTAGGAGTCCCATATAATGGGTTTGATCCCAAAATAAAACCACCTCTCAACTCTCTTCGATGAAGATAAACTCTAGAGTGACTCATCACATGGCTCACAACAACGTTGTCTCAGAAATTATTGACCCATGCATATCCATGATTGATTTTTAAACACAAGGGTAAGCTATGGATACACTCTTCGGGAATGAACTAAGGATTCAATAACATATTAACATGAATTAAATCTCTAAGAAAGTCCTAGAATAGTAAATAATCCCCCCCCCAAAAAGGTGTGATGAGCATGACCTCCTTTCCTTTTGACCAATAGAGTCTTGAAGTGTCTTTGGACAAATAATCATCCAATGAGTTCCTGCCTTTTGAATGCAGGTCCATGAATCATGTATATAGGGGTTGTTGGTTGTTTCAAGATCCATGAATAAACTTGTTGGAGACCATCTGAGGAAATATTATCCTATGTGGTCCGATTTCACAAATACATAACCACATGTAATCTCCCACTGGGACTATTTGATTGTGGAACCTCCTTAGTAATACAAAAAGTGGTAAACATCCCAGTCCCTGTGGGGTCAATCAAATTCCCACTAAAGGATAACTCTGTGGATCAGTCTGAAAAAAATAGTGACGTGAAAGTATCTATAATAACATTAAAGTGCTTAACACCCATCAGAGAGTTTTTCATTCCCCCAAACTTGTCACCTAGGAATGAAAATGAGATAAAAAAAATAAAAAATTAAATATACAAACATGTATATTTAAAATAAGTAATTCTTTCATTTGGAAAAAGGCAGAAAGTCCCTTCCCACCTTTGTCCCAAGAGAAAAAACCCAAATATAGAAAGGTCCTTTCCACATTCACCCATTATATTAAAAAAAATAATCTGGCATTAAATAAATAAATATTTATTTCAAAAAAATATATTAAAGAACTCAGTGCCTAATCGCTATTAGAGGCCTACGATTGGTGTGTTTAACCAATCACTGAATAATTTTAATTGGGGTGTCTAACCAATTGATGGATAAATTTAATTTGGGTTTTTATCTAATTTTGTCTTAATTTAACGGAAAGAATAATACTTATATATAGACCTTTTTAAATATCATTTGTTATCATCTCTTATTATCACTACATACTATTTGAGGATATGAAATATTATTGAGAGGATTGAGAACATTGATTGGTTCAATAGGTTGAATTTAAAAGAAGAATAATTCATAAAATTATACCACTAATTCACCTCCCCCCACCCAATTATTATCCAACCTGGTGAAATTCATTGAACCCAAAAAACAACAAAAATTTAGGAAAAGAAAAATTGTGGGTGCATGGTTTGTAGTGGGTGATGCTTGAAAGGGTGAATGGAGTGTAATTTCTTGACGTACCTTGGTAATTACCATTTAAGAGGAATACTGGTCACATAATAAATTTGGTGGGTGTGGATCCAGTCAATATACATCCATATGGACATTATTATTTTAAAGTAATAACATTGAAAAATGAGTTCAAAATCATTTTGAATAGGGTTTTACCAAACATGGAACCAGCCCATTCACCAGCCTAATAATTTTAGTAAAGAAGAAAGATCGAGTGTGTATAATTTTCATGGATTATTGGGAGTTAAATAGTTTGGTTTTGCTATATAGATACCTAATTCTAGAAATAAAAGAGCTGATGTATGAGTTACATAAAGTGTAATACAATAAAAAGGTGGATTCCGAATACAATTTTCAACAGGTATGAATGAAAGAGGAGAATATTGGGAAGAACATATGATGAATTATGAATAAATTTTTATTCCCTTCATACTGATGAATTCATTGAGGACTTTCCATGCTACTATGAATTCATTATTTTGGACTTTACTAAGGAATATTTTTTGTGTCATTAGATGACATATTGGTGTGTAGTAAGGGATGGAAGGATGATATAGAGAAGGCATGTGAAGTTATAAAAATGATAATGGACAATGTAGTATTTTAAAATGAGAATAAGAGTTCATTTAGATAGAGGTCTAGGGAGTATTTAGAGTTTATAATTTTAGTCGAAAGGGGTAATGATAGATCCAAAAAACATGAGGTACTTAAAAATTATATAACGGGCCTAGGAATTTGAAGAAAGTTATGGGTTTTAGGGATAACTAGAAACTACTAAAAAAATTATCAATAATTATGGAATCATTTCAATACCACTCAGAACATTGACTAAGAAGGATGAGTATAAATATAGACCTGAAACTCAAGAAGCATTTGATACCCCTAATAAAATCAAGACTACTACACCACATTCATGCATGCCAAATTTTTCGATGGGATTTTAAATAGAGTTTTATGCCTCTGGTTCAGGAGTTGGAGTTGTGTTAACATGTAAATGGATGACTCTTTACTATTTTAGTAAGGTATTATATAAAAAAAACATGGAAAAATTGATATATGAAATGGATCATATTGCTTCTGTTTGATCAATCCAGTACCAAAAACAATATTTTATGGGAATTAGTTTTGAGGTATACATAGCTATTCCTCTATAATATTTATCATGCCTTGAATAATTACTACTTATTTAATAAATAAATATCACTCATATATTCTGAAAAAAATATTTTTTCCCTAAATAACAAATATATATTTATTAATTATTCTACTCACATAATACTCTCTAATATAAATAGTGAAAAAATATATTCAATCAATAAAGCATGAATAATTATGTAACAAAGTGTAGTAATAATATTAATTGAAATTGTTAAACAATAAATAATACTATAGTATTTAAATGATATTTTGGATACACATAGTGTGTGACCCTATAGGTCTCTTTCTCAGTGGAATTAGATGATGAATCATATTGTCCAAGATTAGACTCTAGAATCAATACAAGAAACCCATAGAGAAACAAGTTATTTTTGAAATGACATAATGTATCATATAGACTCTTAATGTGTAATATATTCCCTTTATAATGAATTGTAGGAAATCAACCTATGGGATTGACGAATCATTCATTGAATTCTAGGAAATCAAACATGCATATAGAAAACCATGAAAAATGATTTATTTAGGCTATATTATGGTCATCAAAGTCTATAGATACTAACATCTGTTAACAAAGAGAAGGAAAAGAAATACATTCTCGCATTATTCATTAATGAAATATTACTTGTGATGAACCTAACATTTCATACATCATCGTAGACATATGTCATCAATGTTTTCATCAATAAATCAAAGTGCATGACTTATAACCCTAAATAATGATAATATTAGTGTCTATGTACCGATATACACATTTATACTGTGGAACATCCAATGACACGTATAAATGTTGATTTCCTGTTGGTGGGTCTAGTTCTAATAATATCTAATAGTAGATATTACCAGGGGAACACACTATGAAAAGGATACTCAAGGACTTATGAGTATCCACCCCTGATAGAATGAATATTTTTTACATCGAATGATTAAATATGACTATAGAACATATATTTAAAAATAATTTCATACCCCTTTTGGGATCACATCATATCGGGGAACTGATATGACCTTTGAGTGTGATAACTACTATTCAGACATTTTCACATACAAAGTTACACATAAGAATATTTATTATGTGGTAAAGAGATTATTAATATTTAAAACATTATTATCAGTTATCATAAAGTACATAGATGTTGGCTATATAGAACAAACTCCCATACTATCTGCATAAGGTTAAACCGTTTTAAATAAAAATACTTAAAATGAAGTAGAGCTCACTTTTTTGGTTTTCTTCTTCATTTGCATACATTATTTCATAAATATAAATCATAGGTTTTATATGAATCCACTGAAATATTTTATTTGGAGTCTAATATCAATGATTATAAGCATGAAAGTAATTTAAAACCCTTATATTAGAATATACATGAATGAAATATAAAACCTACATAAAACATGAAATGGAAAAATCTTGTAAATTTTTGTACATTACACCAAGGAGCAAGTAGAAACAATTTACCTTCATATAATTTTTTTGAAAAAGGTCACCAAAGTGGATAAAAATTTCAGAAAATTGTTTAAAATGAGGATTTCTATTATAGAAGTGGAAATATTGTGGGACACAGAAGGCCAGAACAAAAAAATGTAGTGGATCAGAAGAGAAATCAAAATGACCTTTCGAGAGTACCTTTACCCAACCAAATACACTGCCACACATATTAGCATTACAATTTCTTGTTGATATAAGATTAAAATATTGAAATATTACATAAAATGCTTTTGAAAAATAAAATTTTGGTGATGTCATTATATAAAAGATTATTCATGAGAGTATAAATAAAATTCTCAAGCATGAATTCCTGGGAATCCCAATTTTGAATGTATACATGAGTTACCTTTTCATAATATTTTTATCCAATAAATTTCCAATTATTTCAATTATTTTTAATAACTATTCATGTTTTCTAAAGGTGTATATATCACTATTATAAAAATGGAAAACACTAGAAATATAAACATGGACTCATAAATCCTTTTATTATTTCAAATGATAAATATTCATTTGATAAGGAGAAATTTTAGAAAAAAAACAATTGAACTAGACACCAAATATGAACTCATAATAAAATAAGAAGTGATCATCTTGATTCCTATAACTTATTGGTAAAACAAAAAAATTTAGTCATATAAAATATATAATTATTCTTTTCATTACTTAATCCTTTTTTATGGGAGGACTAAATGCTCATTGTGTTCAAATTTAATACACGGAAGGTTTAATATTTGGATCCAATTCACGGAAATCCCACAAATAGACTACACAGGATTTCAATTATGCATTTTTATCTCAATACAGTCAACATTTTATAGATAAAAATTAAATTATAATATTTATATTATGTTTTAATATGAATTTTCTTATGATATGGTGATATTTAAATATCGATAAAATCATGGAATATGGGCGGTGGCAGAAGAAAATTATAATATAGATTTTAACATGTGGATTCAAATTATAGTATATATATAAATATTTCACTGTCAAAACACATATAAAAATAATAATTTATTTCCATGATGTTTTTGACAGTGTTTGATACAAAATAATGACAATAATTGTGGATATTAAATTTGTAAATTTATGAAAGATAACATATTCCTTCAATAAAATATTAACCTCAAAGTGTTACTTATGATGGCCTGTATATTTTAAGTTAAAATCATTACTATTATTTTGATTTCCTATTTTAGTATAAATTGGATTTTAAAAAGTCTACTTAATAAAAATAACAATTATATTACTTTTGATTTTAGTGGGATGATAACAAGATTTCAGACTGTTTACAAAAATCACGAAGAGACGATTTCCAACTAGGATTTTAATTATTTGTTTATTTATTAGATATCATGATTATTTTATTAGCATAATGAAAGGTGTTATTTACCATCATATTTTTATTAATATTAAAAAAATCAACTTAAATTGTTGAAAACCAATAGAATGAGTTTTTATTATCATTTAAACTTATTAGAATAACCCCTAGGGCATTGTTTATTTATAGTAATTAGCTACATGTTAATCTAATGCTCGTATTTTCAGTATGATCCGATGTACCATATCATGTTAATGATTTTACAAAAACATTAAATCACAATTCAAGGGAACTAGACAGAGAAAAGAAACTCCCATTGAAACAAAAACATAGGAAAATGATCCTATAGTCATTTTTGATATAAACGAATCAATTGGGTATCAGTATGATTCTTGGATTTCTTGTAATGATCCTAAATAAAATTTCACCTGTGTGTTTGATTATTCCAAATGTAGTGGAAGTGAATTTTGGGTGAACAATCATTAAGGTTTTTTAAATTCATTTGATCATTTTCTTATTGTGAAAGACATAAATTTGATAACTAATGAAATTGTTTCACCGACCATTGAATTAAATGGCCCCAAACCCTAAGAGGATATTTTTTTTGTAAACTCCAAAATTAATTTAAATTAGATATGAATAAATAATACATGGTCCAAAAATATTTATTAAATTACATTGTTTATTATCTAATACCCAATTTAAAATATTAATTTTTCATAGGGATGACCCAATGTGGAGCCCCTCTAGTGATGATCCACATGTGGTCCTTTTATATATGAACTACACTGATAGAATGTCGGGATCCATCATTGAATATTGATCATCCTGTGTTGTTCATTTTTATCACTTCTAGATCCTTCAGGATTGAATGATATCCTCTCATTAATGAGATAATGATAACGTTGTGTCTTTTGAAAATTATTTCATGTACTACCACTGTCAATTCTTGATTAACCTTACAAAATAAATAAAACTTTTTTTTATTGAGTTAGAGATTAGGTTAAAAATATTATATAATCACACAAGGTCCCATAAATAATATAATAAGCCTTATTGAGCCTCATTCAATACATTATTATTATCAATATTACTATTTTAATGGCATTCACAAACTAGCATGGTGATAAATATTATTTTGTAATCCTAGAAATTAATATATATCATCGAACACAATCATCATCCTATCAGACTAATCATAATTTATCAAATATCAGAATAAATATTCATTCATAAATAATAATTATATTCATATACAAGAGGACATAAATATTTATTAAATATTTATTATATAAAATAAAAGAAATATTTTATATCTCTGTGTAATTTAACCATTGGATTGTGAATAAATATTTATTTAATTTATGTGATCATATAATACTAAATAAAATTATTCCTTAATCCTGAGAATAATATTTATTCTTATAATTAAATTATAATATAAATTAATCGAGATCAACAGAAACACATATTGTGTGGCTCACTTCATTTCTTTCTCACTGTCATTAGGTTAGCTAACCGAATGTCCAAGATTACTATCTAGAAATGAGACACAGAACCAAAGAGAAATAAATTAATTTCATAATGTATAAAAACAAAAACGAGTGCTCATTGTTTTATAAAACCCCATTATCTCAATATCGCATCATGTAGGTTTCACATCTATGCCACCATCCTATATATGATTGATACGTCTTTATTTTTACTATCTAAAATTAACTCATCATTACACCATTAATATGGAATTTAAAGTGATAGTTTTATTTAAATAAAAGGGAAAACATATCAACTTCCATAAATTACAAAAGAAAAAATCCTTCCTTGAATAATCTATTAATAACATGTCACTCGTGATGCACCCAACATACCATAATTATCGCTAAAATATGACATAACGATTTTGGTTAGTAAATATATGTGAATAAGTCTTGACATGTGATAATATTAATAATATTAATGTTTAAGTAAAATTACAAACACTCATAGATAGGAATATTTGATGACCCATAAACATATGGAGTTTCTTCTGGTGGGTCTATTAGCATAATATTTCATCGTTTTGATTACAAAGCATGAACTTCATGAGATGATTTCTCATATGCTTATGAGTACTCACACCTAAAAAAATATACAATGTCCCCAATCATAGAATGTTTTCTAACCATATATCTAGGATTAAGAATAACATTATAATATTTCATTGTTCTCATCATAATAGGGAACTGCTATGATCTTATCCGCTCGATAGATACTTAGATAAATTATATCATTAATGTCACGAATGATGAACAATATATATTGATATGATTTATTAATATTAAAATATTTGAATATACATGAAATTAAAAGGGAAACCTATGGTTCAAAACACCAAATGTAATGGTATTTGTATTTAAATTACATATTACATGTCATGTGGCCAAAACTATGTAGGTGAGTTTTTATTGTCATAAAAACATAAGAAAAATATAATTGAATAATTTTTGATATGTAGGAATAAATCATGCATCAATTTTATAACTTAATTCATATATATACTGAAAAATATGATTTTAAATTGTTAACACATAATAATAAATGACAAATAGCCATTGTAGTGGTCAAAATTGGGCATATTAGTTCAGATTTCTTGAAAATGTTTGGACAAAGATCTAAAATTCATTTATGATCATCAAGAATAAATCACATTTCAATCCAATTCTTGGATTTGTTAATATTATCAAAATTATTGTTTTACCTTCATATTGTTATTACAGTGTCAGGACACATAAAAGAGGTCAAAAATAAGAAAATAAGCACGAATGACCAGGAAAAAATGAATGATGATACTCAACTCATTTAATATTTAAAAACAGTTACAATGCATCAATATGACACACAAATTTATTGATATTATCCAAAGATTTACTTCACTATTATATTTTTACTAAAATGACATATCATACATAAAGAGGTTAAAACCATTAAATAAAGTTCATATTGATGAGAAAATATAAGACAATGATCTTGGAATCATTTTTGATCGGTCAGTATCAACCACACATCAATATGATTCTCAAATTTTCTAGAATAAGGGATAATTTGATTTCATATTTTCAACAAATATTAATTAATGAAAAATCACCTAGATGTGGAAAATGCCTCTGGGCAGCTTCTCTCCCAAGACACTCTCTTATAGGGTTCCCCGGGTGGTGCTTTGGTGGGGGAGGTCGGAGCTACTTCCACAACATCATCTCCCATTTTACTACCTCCTTCATTCTTCCATCCACATTTCTCAATTTCATTATCACTCCTCACTCTCTTATTTTTCTTATTCCCCCGACTCGATTCCTTACTCTCGTTAAGATCCTTTAGTGGTAATTTCTTCCTACTGAATCCCTCATTGAATATCCCTATATTCTTTACTCCTAGTGACTGAATTTATATTACCATTATGTTCTATTGAACCAGATCTCTCTTGAGGAATTAGGATTTATTGGTTGATTTGTGTTGGTTTACTAGAAGCTCATTTTGAATTCGATCTCATATTTTCTCAGTTATCTCTTCCATGGAATTTTCTTTCGGGTGTGTTATTCGCTTTGTGGTTGCAAAGATGGATGGGGTTAGTGGACTAGGTGAGGATGAGTTCTCTTTTTGAGGCCATATACCACTTCAAACATTTCTATGGATTATGAAACCATCATTACTCTCCATGATGGTCTACTAAATCAATTTTATGGTGGATTTGGGATGTGTGGTTTGAATGGTCAATGGTGTTCCATGAGGTGCATCCTTCATAGACACAGATCTGAGGTGTATTGGTCCTTGTTTTATTTTTCATATTATTGGTCTATTTGAATCCTTATTTTTTTTATGTTTGTGCGAACTCATAGTTTCAGTGTTTCAAGGATGATGGGTTTTCTTAGAAATACTAGGGATAATCATGGCCTATTATTGAGGTGTTGATTGCGTCTAGATCTACTCGGGAATCTGACTCCATCACTCCTCTCATAGTAAGTCTGCCGTGGTAGTATGCCAGAATATTTATTATTATATCTCAGATCATTTAATAGGGTTCAAGATGGATTGATATCATATTCTAGTTTGTTTTATAGGGAAAATTGGACATTTTACCCCTCATACGAACCTAAAATAAAAAAATAAAAAAATAAAAATTCTTCAAAAATTCAGTATGTATTGAAATATGGGTACCCACAATCTCCCCACTATAAACCTACATGTCCTTGATAATCCTTAATGGTCATCAAAGAAAACATGCTAACCCACCTTGGTCATCAACACATGCATAACTTGTTTCATTATACTCATAGACACCTAAAATGTTTCACTGCATTACTCCGGGGATATAAAACACAACCTATCCCATGGATAAGACAAAACTTTCCACAATCAGAAAAACACTAAGAAAATGCCTAAAAAACATCCACCCTGAGATTTCACAGCATGATATAAAACATATCTATAAGATCACATTGCTCCTCGGCATAGAACATTACCCACAATGGTTGTTTCCAATCCTTAGCACCTCCCATTTTTATAATAACCTATTGAATCGTATCCTTAGTAGTCTAGTGACCAATTCAGTGTGGTTTCCACTACATCCTTGACGCTATCTGTAAAAGAGTCACATCACCCCAACTGATTTGACACCCGCCACCATATATGTTTCATTACTATCACCTAACATCTAAACACAAACATAAAAGGCCACTCCCCAATCAAAACCAAATCACTGAACTGGACATGGTCATCTCTCAGTCCCACTAGAATTAAAAAATGAAACTTCAACTATCTTCCATTTTAGTTATTTGATAACAACACCCATTGGTATTTGTCTAAATATAATCCATCAAGAGGGCCTCACCCATAAATGGTCGATGGTACACTCCCACAATACATCATCACATACACCACACCACAAGTGTTTCCACTGAAGAGGAAATTTGTCACATCAAAATGACAACTATATAGATTGGAATATAGATAATTATCTCAGATCATAATAAAGATTATGTTAATATATTGGAGATCATAGTATATATACTAGGATTACAATAAAATTTCATTGATGAACACCACTAGAAACTCATCCATTCAAAGAACATTATAATTCAAATTTGAGGGCCTTAGGTCACCATTCACACAATCCTCTCATCACATAAACAATGGATCTCACACTACTCTTGGATGAAAAATCAACTCAATCCTTAAGGGAATATTCTCCCCTAACATCTGATCTACTCTCCAAATGACATAGTGCATAACCAGAAATTATTTCTCAATAATCCCATTGATGATTATCAATTAAATGGATGTGTGTAACCCCACCACACAACCGGATCCCGAATCTATTGAGTCACATCTCATGATGGATCAGATCACAATATCAGTCCACAAAACCATAATCACCTCTTGTGCTAATGATCTAGCTCATGACCACATCACACCACCAACCTTTTAAATGATTACATAGGCTAGGGACCTAAATGTACATCCCCTCTAGAACCAACCATATGTCTGAAGCACTATAACACAAGTACTATTTCTTAAAACCAAGAGAATCCTATATAACTAAATCTCAAACTAGGTTTTATCCATCATGCACCATTATAAAGAGTACAAAACTTCTATATGTTCCTTGCACACCCAAAAAAACTCATAACTAGTTCATCCCCTCTCACGGGTCACCCATGAAGTCAAAAGACACTAACTCTCTATACTAAAGTCACATAAATAACATCACAAGTCTCTCCCAATAGGTTCTATGCCAATTCAAAGAGTTTAATAACTCATGGGGTTCTAATAACTATTCTTTTCCAACGTTACCAGACATCACCATAAAAAAATGCCCATATCTAGGGTCTCACATTCAAAGAAATTAACATTACAATATAACAACCCATAACTAGGGAAAAAATCCCCTCAGAAAATATGATGATCAGACCACTTCTTTGAGGATAAGGAAAAAAAACTACCTCAAACAATACCACCCACAAGGGGCCCCACAGTCATACACACACACCATGGTCACCAAATATGGTCATTGTACCTATGTTAAAAAAGAACCAAATCACCATCCTCATCATTAAGAATCTCAAGGTAGATCCAAAAAACATTCAAAAGGATGGAAAACCATAAAATCACACACTATAAAGCCTATAATGTGTGGATCCTATGTTCCCATCATTATGCATGAGATAATTCTTCCATCTATATTTGATGATTCTAAACTAAATCAAAAGACTATTTATAATGGTCCTAGAGCCTAAAATCTATCATAAAGAATAACATATAAAAAACATGTGAATATTTTGAAGTCAAAATCAAATATATCTATAAAATCCCCAAACAAGAACATCAATCCTAGCACCTCATAACTTAGAATTGCTACCGAACTTATGATCATGACACACATGATGATATCCATCACTGGATCTGACACATTACTATATCTCTTGTATACCAAAGCCAAAAGAGTGAAATAAATAGAACATAACTACTTTGATACCACATTATAATGTCTTAGACCATATTCCCCTAAATCGGTTCCCTGAGCTAGGTCACCAAAAGACCTCAAGCATTTTTCCTAGCAGGCCCTAGGATTTCATCTAGAAGTAGGGGTCTGTGGTGAAATTGTTAGAAGATTATTAGAACGTATCAGAGTGCACAAATAGATGTAAATAATAAAAAATCATACATATTATAGAATACATAATAATAAATAAACTGGAAAAAACATGAAATAATAAAATTAAACATAGTAAATTTCTGAAAAACCATTCCATACATACCACATCGATCTCCCACTAATTCGATCACATATTTAAACTAAATATCTAAAAAATAAATACACCAGAATAAAATTAAAACTATAAGTCAAGTCATATACCCAGTATTCAACATCCCATTGAGTAGATCAATCTTGATCATTATATTCTACACAAAAAATTTCTTAATAGTGGAATCTTGGACATCCTCCTTATCTATCTGGTATAAGTGATAAACCTAAACGCATACATAATATCTTCACATACATCGAGGTTCATGTACAAGGATTAGAAACATTAGTAGGCCACCCCCAATGGTGAACCTGTAACCTTATTCCATACTTGCATGCTCATTGAATATGATCCACCTAGAGGAAACATAACTAAAATAAATTCACTAAAACCACCATCAATCCTCAAATCCAATAATTTGATCACCCATATATACTCAATCCCTTGATGGCATGTCGCTGAGCATTTCTCGATCACTATGCATCAAAAATAAAATATTGGCTCCACTCCCATTGAATCCCAAACCAAACCTCAAGACATTAATCATTATCTCTTACATGTTTCCCAGACACATTGGTCTAAGGTTTTCATCCCATGCTGATTTAAATCCAAAACCAAGATCATCATTCTAACATCTCACCCAAGTGTCTCAAATAAGAATGTAAAGGGAATCAATATGGAACCATAACCCTGGATATTGATCATTTATCCACCATCTAAACCACCCATTATATAGTTTATTCCAAGATTATTAGTGAGGAACTATATCCATTTTTCTCAACTAGTAGTTCCCATTGGATCATTATGGTACCTAAACAATACATCATAGGTCATAAAGAATCATTATGTCCCCTAAACCAATTGATACTGAGTGTCAGTTCACCATCCCACACTATGGATCCAAAAGTGTTAGTCCGAACCCAAAAAAATTGAGGTAAAGTGTCAGTATTCCATCATATATTATAGAATCTAGAGATTCATTTTTTGAACTTAATCTCACACTTCCTATAGGTTGAATTTTTTCAAAAATCTAATGGAAGTCGTGTTTCAGTCTTCCATCCTATAATATGGTTCTTAGACCATTAGTTCGGAACCTAATATCTGGGTTCATGGAGCGTCATCCAAACACCTAATTTTATGGTGTCTATAACACCATTCTTGAACCTAACATAACAATGACACACAAACACATAGATATATAGATATATATAAACATCACAACCATGATACCCAAAAAAAAACATCATGTCACATGCCTTAGTCTTGATCTCATCCCATAAAAAACAAGCAGAACCAATATAGTTCTTTATATCCAACATACCCAATCATAGATATCTAGAACCATCCATGCTGAACATCATTTCAAAATCTCTCAGCTATCTTATCCCATACCATTAAAACAAGATTCAAACATGGAATCCCTACCACATCACAACCAACCTGAGGGTGTAAATTAAGACTCATCATAACAAACAAATTCTTGGGCCCTCAGATGTGACACATCCAAAAACCTTGTCCATAACATATCATGACCTCATAGGCCTCATCATTATTATGTTATTATAATGGAAATGACCACACACCCAACCCCTTTCTATGAAACACTAGGTTGGCATGTACACTCAACCTATCCACCATCTTATGCGACATATCCATCACATCCAGGGAAAATCCCATTACAACACCAAATTAGATCTCCAATGAACTCATAATATGTTCTTCAATAATTATCATGACCCATTCTCAGGTCTGATCTCAAGTTTTAGTATCAAGATATAGATAATTTCACTTTCTATTTGGAAACATCTCTATCATTACATACTCATCCCAAAACATATCTCAGGAGTCCAAAAATCACCCAAATGGTTTCACAATCATGATATACTGTGGAAAATACTTATAAATCAATGCTCAAAAGTCTAATTATATCATTGGGGGAAAACACAAAAAAACCCTAACTGGAAAAATTACATGACTTATTCCTCTGAGTACACATCATTTTCTCCCAAACATTCAAATGACCATGTACATATACATGGACAGAGTAGGCATGGGATATGAATATTTACTAATACATTGATAAAGAATACATAGAGTCATCACATGTACTACTACATATCTATATACTCCAAAAATGGGGTGTCTTCCCAAGTACATGGACATGTAATACTACATAAAGTATACCCATAGTACATGGAATGTAATTTCCAAACATCATCTACCCATGTACTATTCAACAGGGCCATGATCATGGACAGGTACATGTCCATGTACTAATAAATAGTGTGTACATGAAGTACATGGTGGTTACAACCATCAATTCAATATTCCTAGAACAAAAAAATGTATTCTGTTCTTTAAACCTTATTACATGTACAGAGGGTTTCTGAAGGGGAGAACCTTATCAACCTCCTAAACCCCCTCTTTTTCATCAAGATAAAATAAATTGACCCAAAAAGTTCCTTCAAAACCATAATAGGTATCTAAAACAGGAAAAAAGATAAAATACATGGAATGGGGAATAAAACCCAAAAATCATCAAACCTCATGGTGTAAACACCAAATATTTATTTTTAATTCTTCTCCAGGAAGCCACTACACCTCGATCCGGTCCCCATGTCCACCATGGATGAAGTTTAGCATCATGTCCTCCCCCAAAACCTATCAATCTAGGAATATCATTATCGATATCCCTATACCCTTATGTGACTTTTCATGATTGAAAAATGGTGTTAGAATATGTATTTTACCTAATTTAATAAATAAATAAATTAATTTCCCTATTAAGCAGTCTAACCAATTCCAATAACCTGAAGCGGGAGTATACCATGCCAAAGAAAAAAAAATTATTCCGGACACAAATAAAAAGTCATAATATCAATATGATTTTCTCTTCAAAAGACATATCCACTAAAACCCACACATACTATTTAATATATAATTAATTAAATATTAAATATTCCACTATAACATGAACGACTCATAATTCAACCAAAATCCTATCCTAGGGTAAATTACATATTCTTGGAGCAATAGAGTGGATTGAAATATTTTCCAACATAATATTCTTGGGTAAAAAGTCTATTCTACCCCACACTAAATCCTAAAATTAAAAATTAAAAATTCTAAATAAATATAGTATTTTTTGAAATGATAGTCCTTAGAATAGATGAAAAATTTCAAATATTGATTGAGTATTTATGATAAATAACTATGACTTGAGTTGATGTTTTAATCAAATATATATGAGGATTATTAGTCTGGACCAAATTAGATTGACTTAGTGTGAGATGCTGACTGAGTCATGCCTACACCCTATTTTATTGAATTAGATGATGGTGACCTTTGAAAAGATATGAGATGGAATTTATTTTTATTTTTTCGACCAGATTTTTTTTCATTGAATGACTATGATAATGATGGAAGGGGCCTCCAGGATATATAATGTATTATCTACATGGCTATGGGAGGATGTATGAAAGATGTTTGAGGAAATTGATAGATGAATGAAACTATGTAAAAATTGAAGGGCATGACCTGGCTATCCCTTGGGAACTATAGATCCATGTGTAGACTAGTTTCACCATTGTTCACCCCAGTAGACTTTATGAGGTAGATATTGATCACATATTGAAAAATCTTCAAGTCTCCAAGACCTCACCATGCCTCCACCTGCATCCATCACACACAATGTCACATATCCCATTGGGGAGAAAACATATCTGTTCTAGAGTAATTATTTTTTGGGGGGTTACAAACACCAGATAGGGTATATTGTAGGAAATTGAAAAAAATGTATTGGTTGTTGTGTTTAAAATGTATAAACTGAATGGAACCAAATCATACAAGATGAAATATATTATGAAATCATCAATGATTGGAACAAGTATGTAACATGATTATTTCCAATTTAGATATACATAGATAGAAATAGCACCACCACCCACACATTCATTTTATTAATGACCATATAAGAACTTGAATATAGAATTTATGATTGAAGAAAAAATGACAGAATATTTAAATATCTAATGATACAAAATGTAAGATGTAATGAAAAAATTACAATACTGAACACATGGGTCGAACAATCTTGACCCCTTCTAGTTATTGGTTGAAATCTATTTAGTTTTTTATGCTTATAGTTGTAACCAATTGGTCTATAAGTTATAAATAATATGTTCCCCACTCGGTAACACATCCACACATCTTCATCATCGAATGATGCCATCATAAAAAATCCACCATAAGGTACAGACCAGTGGTGTATGCAAGAAGATGGTAGGCATAATGATTCACCACCGAGGAAAACAGACTCTCTGATTCTAGGTTTATATATGTAGAGGGAGAAGAAAAATAAAAGGTGAAAATTGTTATAGTGAGGTGAACTGATGGTGTGCATGGGTGATCAATTACCCTTACACATGATACTCCTCAAAACATCACAACCACCCTGAAGTGTTCATGGATCCATGCTAAAAGCGAACATAAAACAACACATTTGATTGCGTGGGAAAAATCAATGGAATGGATCACACTGTCATAAAAATTATCGATGTCCTGGAATTAAAAATAGAGGATTTTTTTGGTCATAACGAAAACAAGAAAAAGCCATGGAAAACATAAGAATATCACTCTAAATCCCTAGAAGAAGACCCCAATGGGATATTAAGAAGCCAAGTATGCATAATAGTTCATGAATTAAATTGTTCATAAATAATATATTCAAAAAAAATCCATGAATTCATATTAGAAAATTTAATTGAAGAATAAATAAATTCAATTTCAATATGAAAATAAATGAAGAAACCAAATTTCACACATCCATACCATTTTTAATCAATATTTGAAATTGTATTACACCTAAGGTTATAAAATGTGAACCAAATATTTATATCAATTAAATAGTTGAATTTTTATATTAACATGGCTTTAGTAATACTATTAGCACGGTCATTATCAGTTTTTATCTTATTGACACATACATTTCTTGATTCTATAATATATATAATAAAATCTAATCAAATATCTATTTGTTTGGATTAACCATGGGATATTAAATTCTTGGAGAAATTTAATTCATATTGACTATTAATATAAATTGTAATTGTAGAATCATGTAGCATGAGTTCAGCTGGAAAACCCTTAAGAAATAAGGATTATTTTACATTTTTGATTAAGGCTATGTATTTTGATTTTCTTGTTAAAAGAGAAACCACAATCTTCAAATTGATGTTTAGGGAAATGGGACCTCTAAAAAAAGTGAAGACATACCCATTGAATGAATTTAAAGTATCAATTTTCCATTAATATTCAACATCTTTCTATCTAACAAATAATTTTTTAGTATAAAAATTTTTACAATATAAAAAATATAAGTAAGAAGTAGAAGAAAAATATTGAATCATCTATATCAAGGCATGCCAATGTTGATTCCCTAGACTTTCCATAAATCTATTAAGTGTGTATATTATAAAGGTTAAATCCTTACACTACTATAATTGTGGTAAAATGTTCCCCTTAATGATGGGGACCATCAATGGCACTCTCTGATATTAAAAAAAATTCACCCACCTATCACCCTCACCACCCAGAATCACGCACACCCCATCCTCCAGCCGCCCTATCCACCTCGACGACCCCCCCTGACGCCACAATCCATGTCTCTTTCTCTGCCACCGCATCAGTCTATGCCACTGCACAGTCTCAACAACCGCCTCCGCCTCTGCCTCTAATCCAACTCCACTACTACCTATGAATCCTCCTCCATCGCTACCTCCACCTAGGTCTCCACCATCGCATATGCCTCTCTTCTCCTCAAGTACTATTCTAATGACCGGATCTCCATTCCTCCCCACCTCAATCTTGTCTTCCTTTTCTGACACCTCTCCTTTATTTCATTAGGTTTATTGTTTAATTATGTTTTAATTTTCCCATAGAATGATTTATTATGTTTTATTGTTCTATGTTCATTTTTAATTTCATTTGATTGTTAAAATATAATTTGTATAACTTTGTTTTACTATATTATGCTATGGGTTTCAATATATAAAATAAATTTTAATCAAATTTTTTTGATGATTTTTTTCTCCATATACTTGATTGTCATGAAATTGATCAAACTTAGGTATCTGGTTTTCTTATTTGAGAAAACTTATGTGATTATTCTTGTTGTTATTGGTATTATTTCATGATATATGTAAATAAACTATCCATATACATTGAAATTTTTAGTATATTTAACATTATTCTAATGTTTTTAATAATTAATTTTTTTGTATATTTTTAATGTGGTGGTAGGTGAAACAATTGTGTATAAAACCCTCCTGATCCCATTCGTTGAAGTGAATTTAATTTGGATAGATTCAATATGCATGATCCATGAGTAATATTACGTTTTTTTCCGTTCCACATATTTTGTACCATTAAAGTACCTAGAATTTTCTAAAGTTTCATGTGTTATATTTTCACACTAAATATAATTTATGTATATATTTTATGTTGATCAGTTTATCAATTTTCTAAATTTTTATAGTTTTTTAATCATATATATATTTTTATAATACATTCCTATTATGGAGATTTATAATGAAGCACTAGAGTAAAATATACAGGTGCATAGTTTTTTTATCTTTTTTTTCATTAGTATTGTTAACAATTTTAAATACTCACTGGACACTACCCACACTTCAGCACCCACTAATATTTATCATGTGTTCTGTAAAGGGATAAATTTAAAATTGATTTTATTTTTCTAGTTTCAATATTTTCTTTCCATAATGTGATTTCTAATATATGAATGAATCATTAATTGATTAGAGGATTTAATTGAAAACACACCTTATGATATATGTTGTAATATATAATATATAAACTGATTCAATGAATTTTTATGAATTTTTATTGTTTCCTTAAAAACATTATACCTTGATATGTGAGGATACTTTGTCTCATTATTTTGTGAAAACACCATTGGATTTGTTGTTTTTTATTGGCAAATTATATTGAAGACTATATATCCATCATTTCAATTGTAAATAATGTACTTTGTTATCTAATTTTGTAGAATAATGAAAAAAACTAATAACCATGTAACGACCTGGACCCAAACAGCCACCGAAACAGTGTTAAATGGGTCAGGTGGTACTACCTTAGGCGCACCTACCCAAACACCAAAGGCTGCCGGCTAGCAGCGAGAGTCATATAGGTATAGTGGGGAGGCTATATCCTCTCGGAGGATAATAATGGTACTGGCCCGAGTATAATAATAAATATACAGAGGAACAAATGAATCAGCAGACTCAAACCAGACCCACCGAGCGGAAGAAAATTCAATATCGATAAATAGAAGAAGCAATAAATATGAACAATAGCAATGGAAAGTAAACACAACAGCATGATAATCATTTGTAACAACTAACAAACCAAACATGCATCCATTTCAAGTCAATATAAAAAAGTGGCACCAATGGAAAACCAACTATAGCTACATAAAAAGAATTCAGATATAGGAACAAAAACAAAACAAATTAAACTCTAGGTAGAAGTGACCACAAGGTTAATACCATCTCCATGCAAAGCTAATAAAATCAATCTCCTAAAGTTGGAACCTTTCATGAATGTAAATCCTTAAAGTCTACACACGTCCCGAAGGGCCCATGCAGAGTGTGAGACATATCTTAGTAGGATAACACCCAACGATGCGTACCTAATATAAGTGTATAAGTTTACATTCCTTTATAAGAAGAATAGTAAATAGTACAATGCACAAATAAACACATAATCCACTGGTGCTCAACAATAACCAAGGAGTGTCCCCTGCTTCGGCCAACGCCGAATTCTCTGTAATGTAGCCCGGTACTATGTGCCCCCTGACACCACGTGTCTCAAGTACCAATGTCTCGAAGGTACGCCCAAAACTAGTAACCCAGAGGAACATCGAAGTCTGTCCTCAAATAAGTAACCAAGGGGGCCACGATATCTACCCTCAAATAAGTAACCATAGGGACAACAATATCTTCCCTCAAATCCAGGCAAGGCTCAACAACCAACCTGAGATCCTCAATGCTATCCCCTAAAGGATCCTCACCTTCCATGTGTCTTATTATGGTAAGCACCCCAATCCAAAGTACCTAAACCACATCTATGGGGGCCTCTACCGAAAAGTGTGTTCAAAACCACCTCATCACTAAGTCTCTTTATGTGCACACTACTCAATGATCCAGGTGAGTGGTAATCAACAAAATAGTACCCCAACAACTGCACATTTGACACATCGTGTCCCTGCGACCATGCCGCTCATGTACGATGGCCTCTCCATTCATGTAACCCGGGCCATGCCCAACCTTATAGTCATAGTGCCTCAAGATGACATCCATGATTCCCAATATTGTGGTCAAAACTACCCAATGTAACCCTAGCCAAGCATGACATGTGATCAGCATCACTCAAGAATATCCAGGCCTTGCCCAACAATCCCCAAAGGTTTCCACTTATTCAATTCTGTAATTACATATATCACATAATCAACAGATTTAATTTAAAAAGGGAAAACATACTAGATAGTTGAATTGCACAACCCCAACGGTTATTAAACAACAGTAATGAGGTCTTGAATTCCTCATACTATTCATATCAAGGTTCAAAAAACTAAACTCAACAATATAGAACAGTTCAATTCAGGTATAACCATTTTGGAAACACTGGAAAAAATGCCCCATATGAGCAAAGACCTCTCACCCAACCATGCACAATAAAAATAGGACAATGGGCTACCCAAAGGTATCCCATAGGTCTATAAGCAACTCAATATGATATAGCAGATAAATTAGGGTCTATCTCAAAATACCCCAATACGCGCTTTAAGCCACACCACCCAAAGGTCCGCAAAAACAAAAAAGAATGTATGCACCACCTACCTTTAAGGTTTGGTGAAATCAACACTTTTCCCAAATGCACTCCAAACCAGTGAACGCCTCCAAGAAACTGCCTAAAAAACCCTTCCCTAAGATCATCAAGCTCAACCTTTAACACACAACAGCAACACAAACATAGATCTAGAAGCAACCCTTGTAGATCTATGAATCTAAGAGAGAGGGAAAAGAAAACCTATAGAAAACCAAATATGAACCCAGAAAAGAGACATTCCCGAGAATAACTAACTTTGATCCACCATTAAACCCCTTTGATTTGCCTCCAAAATGAGTCAAGGAGCTCTCCCAACCTCAGAAAGTCGGAACTCCCATGTGATCCATGAGTGGGAGGAAGAATGAGGGAGAAATAGGAAATCCTGAGTGGCCCTGGACTTCAAAACCCTATCTTTATGTGGTTTCATAGTTAACCTGCATGGTTTGGAAAACCATGCGCCAACCACGCAGTTTCCACTGTCTCTCACAGGGTTTTTGCACAGCCTGTCTGCACGGTTTGACAAACCATGTGCCACCTGTGCAGATCCCACTATCTCACCCAGAGACTGCACATGGCTCGTCCGCACAGTTTGTTCAAATCATGCGTCAACTATGCACACCTACACGACCTCCCCAACTTTTAAATGTTTTTCCCCAAAAATGTCTTAATTTCAAACAGGTTCTCAATTTGACTCATTCTAAAAACCCGGGTTCTTACAAACTCTCCACCTTAACATAGCTCGTCCCTGAGCTATTAAACGAAACCCAGAGATGGCTCTGAACATGTCATCCATATCAAAGTAAATCATACATTCCCAGTCTCAAGTTTTTGGAAAAATTCTTTGTGGGGATCCCCACTTTAGGAATTGCCTTACTCAGTCTCAACCCGACAAAACTCAGAACAAGTAAAGGTTCGCTAACCTGTTTTCAGACTCACTGTCCTATCGTGACATATCATCACCCCTGTGCCTCATTGGCACCCCTCTGTCATTTCCAACACCCAATCTCATTATGTACCGCATCGGTGTCTGCCTCCACGAGGTCCTCCAACCCATGGATGCTCAAAATGATCCAGGTGCCAAGAACCCCAAGTAACATTCATTCTTGATGCCCAGATGCCCACGACACCTCTTGTAACTAGAATTATCGATGCCTCGATGCCCAAGGCACCTCATGTAAATCGCATCCTTGATGCCCTGATGGCCATGGCACCTCATTTAACTTGCATCTTCGAAGTCCCGGATGATACGCATCTCATACATATATATATATAAATATATTACGCACCCGATATGGTGCCTATCACACTGACCAGCATCTAGTCAATCCACAAGAATCATGTGCACCTCGTGCACTCAAAATAGAAATACCTCTATAGGACATGCCAAAAATAAAATAAGGGGGAATCACAGGCACACCCGTGGTTTACATCTAACTGTCATCGGCTCACCAGCCTGCTCAATCTCTAGCAGCTCCACGGTGTGCACATGGCCTGAAGTACAACTACCTGATGCCTGACCTCCCTGTAGTGCTACTCCAGCCACCGACCACTGACCCCTCAGCTGGATCCCAGTGTCTCTGTCACGTCCTCCTCATGGAGATGAACCTCCGATACCCTCTCCTGGTACCGAACCATAACCAACTCCAGATGTTACAGTCTGTCCGGGTCCCTTCATACCCACTGTCTGGGGATGCTGCGTGCAGAACCTCTCATGATGCCTGACCTGACCACATGCTAGGCACTTTTTTGGAGGCCTATCGCACTGAGTCCAAACATGTCCTAGCTGCCCATACTGAATACAAACCACTGAAGAACTACTACTAGGTGGTATAGCTGAATCCTTGGCCTAACTGCCCTACTGGAACTCATCTTGTCCTCACTTCCTACTATACGAACAATCACCATAGGATGTCACCTGGCCAACCTGGGGCCTATCCCTCTGATTTCTCTCTGCTATGAGTGGCTGATTCACTGCTTCTAAGAACGAACTCATCCTGAAGATGTTCACATGGATCCAAATGGTGTGTCACAAGACATCCTCGAAGCATCTCACCCTTGTCGCATCATCACTTACCATAACAAGTGAAAATCAAGACAACTCAGTGAAAGTAGATGCATAGTCCACGAAGAACATGTCTCCCTACTAAAGGCTCAAGAACTATCAATCCCTCTCGGCCCTCAATGTCTCTGGGTAAAAGTTCTCAAAAAACCTGTCCTAAAAATCCTTCCATGATACTCCCTAATGCCTATGATCCAGAACATGCACATCCCACCAGCGCTTTTCCAATCCTCTCATCATGTACGTCGCCAGCATGACCCTCCGCCCTGGAGGCATCTCGAGCTGCTCAAAGATCATATGCATGCTCTCTATCTAGTTCTCAGCCGCCTGTGGACCACTCTCACCCTGAAAAAGTGGCGGGTGCTGTGACTGGAACTCCCACATTAGGTATGCCATATATGGCTCTCTACCTTGAGCACCTTTGTCGATCCCATGTAAGATACATACCAGGATAGCTCGGAGCTACTCGTTGAGCCATGGTCCGAACGCTGCCAAACCAGGCTGTTGTCCTGCCTTTACTAGATCCTGAACCTAATCCTGTCTCTAAGCCTGTTCCTGCGGCTCATGCACTGCCTACAACGGATCCTGAACTTGATCCTCCACCTATGGTACTGTATCCCCACTTGCATGATTCTCCATAGAGACGTAAAGGAGGAACCCATTGAATACCATAAATGGTCAGACATCTCATATATATATATAACAATATATACATTCAATGAAAATAGGAAAATCATTAAAAGGAAGCATAAAACAACTACCCTTACTCTCCCCTATCGCAACCCATGCCCACGACATCCCGACCTCATTGCCTCCTTACCTGCCCTCAAGAGATCCGTGTTTCAAAAGTACCGCGGGCCTTGCCCATCCTGACAACTAACATTTACTAAAACCGACGACCGAGTTTCCCGATCCTGGTGATCAAAATCACCTCAACCATAGTACCAGCCTACTCGTACAAGATCCATTCTCAAATACCCTACCACATTCAATTCTAAAAGTATACAAATCATGTAATAACACATTTCAATCAACAAGAAGTTTTATCAGGAGTTTCACCTGTCCACATTTAAAGCATACTAAGCATGACAATTGATATTATTCACATGGAATTATCTCTTCAGAATTCATACATGCAATTATGAATTGAAATACACAAAAAATGTGCCTACCAAAATTCAAAAAAATCACACCTTGACATACTGGGCCAAGGACCAATTCTCCCTTACCGCACCAGGTCAAGGGTCACATATCACAATCATTAACATCACAAACCAAGTGAGCCACCATGGTGGAAATAATATAAAATGTAATCTTAGAAAAAAGCAAATAGTAATTCCCACCTATGGAAACAAGGTCCACCCCTCATACCTGGGGCTACAAGCACCCATGAACAAGCTAGAAACCTAGTTCCAATAACAACCTATCTCTAGTCTACCGTATCCCAAATAGTAAAACCAACAGAATAAAAATAGAAGTCTCAATATAAATAGTAGCCAGCAAAATACTACTACTAAATCCTTGTTAGGAACTACTTAGATACAAATTTGTAACGACCCATACCCGAACAACCACCCGAACAGGGTTAAATGGGTCCGGTGTTACTACCTTAGGCTCACATCCCCGAACGCCAAAGGCTTCCGACTAGCAGCGAGGGTCTTATAGGTATAGTGGGGATGCCATACCCTCTAGGAGGATAATAATGGCAGTAGCATGAGAATAATAATAATGATGCAGCGGAAAAAATGACTCAACAGACAGGAACTATCCCCGCAGAGTGGAAGAACATTCAAAATCGATAAACAAAGAAAGCAATAAATATGAGCAACAACAGCGGAAAATAAACACAACAACATGCTGATCACTGGTAACAACTGACAAAACAAAAATTCATCCATAGAAAGTCAATATACAAAAGGGGCGCCAATGGCTATCCCACTGTAGCTACATAAAAAGCATGCTGATACAGGAATGAAAACAGAACAAAGTTAACTCCCACAAGGCAAGACCTCAAGCTCCATACCATCTCCATGCATAGCTATTTAAACCCACCTCTTGAAGCTGGCCTCTTTCTTGCACGTAAATCCATAAAGTATGAATGTGTCCCGAAGGGCCCGTGTAGGGTGTGAGAAAAATCTCAGGAGGATACCACCCAATGGAGTTTACCAAATACAAGTGTTTAAACAGGCATGCCATTATAAGAAAAACAGTAAATAGTATGATGCACAAATAAACAAAACTCCACTGGTTCTCAACAGCCACCATGGAGTGTCACCTGCTTTGGCCAACACTAGAATCTCTTTCATGTTTCCCGATACTATGTGCCCCATGACACCACGTGTCTCAAGTACCGACTTTTCGAAGGCATGCCCAAGATGTTGTAACCCGGCACCATGTGCCTCCTAACACCTAGTGTCTCATGTACCGACATCCCAAAGGCACACCCAAAAATAGTAACCCAGAGGAAAAATGATGTTTTTCCTCAAATAATTAACTAGATGGACAATGATATCTACCCTCAAATAAGTAACCGAAGGGACATCAATATATTCTCTCAAATCACGACGAGCCTTAGCCCCCAATCTGATAGCCTCAATGTTATTCCTTGAAGGCTCCTCACTTGCCAAATGGATTCCTACAGCAAGTACCCTCAACCAAAGTACCTAAACTGCATCTAAGGGAGCCTCTACCCACCAGAGTGGTCTAAAACACCTCATCACAGAGTCTCTCTTTGTGCACACTACTCAATGTTCCGGGTGAGCAGTAATCACAATAATAGTACACCGGCCACCCCACATCTGACACCCCGTGTCCCTACGACTAGGCCGCTCATGTCTGATGGCCTCGCCATCCAGGTACCCCGGGCCATGCCCAACCTGACAGTTGTACTACCTTAAGCCGACGTCCATGACGCCAAATCCCTTGGTAAAAACCACCCAATGTAACCCGAGCCAAGACCAACCAGTGATCAGCATCACTCAAGAATATTTGGGCCTTGCCCAAGCCAACCCAAAGGTTTCTGCATATGCAATTCAGCAATTATATATATCAGATAATCAAAAGATATACTTTAAAAAAGAAAAACATACTAAAAAGTTTAATTGCACTAACCCAACGATTATCAAACAACATTACTAAGGTCTTGAAAGCCTTAGACGATTCATATCAATGTTCAATTAACTGAACTCAACAGTTTAGTTCAATTCAATTCAAATATAACCATTTTGGAAACCCCAGCCTAAATTCCTCATAGATCATTGACCTCTCACCCAACCATGCCCAATAGAAATAGGAAAAAGGGAATACCCTAAAGTATCCCATAGTTCTATAAGAAACTCAACAAGAAATAGAAGATTAATTAGGGTCTATATCAAAATACTCAAATATGAACTTTAAGCCGCATCACCCAAAGGTCTGTAAAAATAGAAAAAAGGAATGCACCACCTACCTTTAGGGATTGGATAAATCAACCCTTTGCCCAAACACACCCCAAACCAGTGAACTCATCCTCGAAACTACCTCAAAAACCGTTCCCCTAACATCAACAAGCTTAACTTTTAACACACAAATGCAATACAACCCTATATCTACATTCAGCCCTTGTAGATCTAAGAAACTAAAATAGAGGGAAAAGTCAACCTAGAGAAAACCAAATAGGATCCATGAGAAGAGACTTACCCAAGAAGAACTGACATTGATCAACCAAGGAACCCCCTCAATTTTACACCAAAATGAGTCAAGGATCTCCCCCAACCTCAGAAAGTCGGAACTCCCATGTGAGCCACGAGTGAGAGGAAGAATGAGGGAGAAAGAGGAAATAACGATTTTCTCGGGACATAAAAACCCTAACTTTGTGTGGCCTCACAGTTTGGCAAACCGTGCACCAACCATGCGGTTGCCACTATCTCTCCTTGGGATTTCACACAGCCTATTCATATAGTTTTAAAAACAATGCGCTTCCAATGCGGATCCCACAGTCTCACCCAAAGACATTGCACAACTTGTCCGCACGGTTTGTTTGAACTGTGTGCCAATCGTGTGCACCTGAACAACATCCCCAACTTTTAGAAGTTTTTCCCCAAACATGTCAAAATTTCAAACAGGGTCGGGATTTTCCGATTCTAAAAACTCATGTTCTTACAAACCATATATTAATAAAATTTTTAACAAGGGATCATTTTCTCACTATTTGAGGACATGATAACTAATTTTTATGAATTCATCAAAATCCATTTTCATTGTTCTCGAATATAAGAATCTCTTTCATAAAAAATTATCCAAATATTACTACTTCGTAGACATTTACAACTGTTCTCATTTCTGAGGTCTGTGAACTTATTCTTATTCTGAATATTACATTAAATATTAATGTTATATAGATGATATATGAAGATGAAATATTTAATTTTTCATTAATCATCACTATTAAATTAAACTATATTTTTTATTGATATCATCCAAAAAATTTGATGTATTATATCATAGTTATTTCAATGTAGGTACACCACTAAGAGAATTTTGGTTCATTTGTATAAGATTTAAAGGAGGACCTATTTGATTGGATGACTATACAATGACATGGATCTCTTAATAAATTTTGAAATTAATTTATGTTTTTAACCTTTCTATATATATTTCAAATTATCCTACTTTTAATCTTCATTTTTCTTAAATTCAGTCATCAGATCAAATATTCCATCAATTTTAGTAACTCTCATGTCATCATTTCATAAAAGGACATTTTGTGCATTGTTTGATGTTCCAACGACCTTATACTTATGTGTGTCCATTTTGTGCATTTTTTTATGTTCCAACATCAATTTATGTTCATTTTTTGATGTTCAAACTACCTTAATTTGTCTTTTTTGAATTGATTGTGTAGGTGATGATGTTTCCATTTCTTCATGATCCATATATTATGGGATTATTCACATAAGCATAACTCAAAGAATATGCTTCATTTGAGGTACCTATAATAATCACTAAAAATGTAGTTCATGGTAATGGTTTGTTACTACTATCCCCTTTTAATTAGTTTTTGTATATATCATGTTCCTAAATAAACATATTTTATTATTGTTGGAAAAGTGTGCATTATGACATAGTGATTGATGTGTACTACAAGCTGTATTCTTTAAATGATGTTATCAATATTTGAAAAATGATGAGATGGAATAAAATCACAACTAATATTATTTCCTTTAATTCCATACTAATTGGATTATGTATTTATTATAGAATATAAGTAGTAGGAAGAGGTTTTCCCAATCGACTCCACCTACACATGAAAAAAAATCACATGGTTCTGAATTTTTTACATTACCAGTTAATCTCTAATTTTTGTTTTTAGAGTTTTCATTTTGAAAACATCAATCACTCAGATTGCATAAAACATTGACTTTTAATTATTAACATTAAACACATGACCTACAAATATATAATAATGAATTTTTGGTAAAAAATTTGTCTGTTTCTATTTTATCTCCTAAGTAAATTTATTTATGTCCTTTATATGATAACCTCCCTTAAACTTGACTATGGTTTGTATGGAAACAAATTTGTATGTTTCCTAGAATGGGTTGCGAAATTGTTACGGTAGGAGAACAAGTTGGACAAACATATTTATTTTCATCAATTATGATTATTGAATTTTGATCTTAGTCTTCTCCTATGTTATAATTAATTGAAGGAATATATATGAAATATTGGAGAAAGGGATGATCCATTAACCTTGAGTTAATGTAAGAATGATTAAATTTCTGTTATTTAATGTTTTGTAGAATTTGTTTGTTTCTAAAATAATTGGTTAGCTTTTTCTACAAAGGATCAAGTCCTCTAGCATGTTGTTCAACATCTCTCATGGAAGTCCACCATGACTAGCTTTATTCGATTGCTTAGTCCACATTTCATATTGGTAGGCCCCAAATACAAAAAAACTGATCTCCATAGTGTGTTAATTTCTTGCAATTAATTTTTGTTATAGCTTCAATGCATGAAACTCACCATGAATAATCAACTCCTAAATTGGGTCTCATCATTTTTCATGGGAAATATCACAAACCACCACTCCATGTAAAATTTTATGGGGATCTCATTTTGAATATAAATACAATTAACTCTATTCCAAATACATCTTTTAATGCTTGATGAAAATACCTTCTTCATTATTGAGGTCTAAAACTTTATCTAAAAGTGTAATAAAATTCATATAATATCTTTAAAACTATCAACCATTACCTTTACACTGCTAAAGGAACCATTCCAATACCCTTACATAGAGTCCATATTATTGACATACCTTTATATAAATTATGGATTTCATATTTGAACCTTACATAGGTAATCTATTTTTTTATACATTACAATTACATAGTAAGGGTAATCACCTTTATACCAGTACCCTTAATGGGAGAAGAACCCTATGAAAATCAACATTTACCTTAAATAAATCTTCTTCAGGACGTGGTCTATGACTTTTGTGAAATTAATCATCATGATGGTCATGGAACTTAGCCACTACAATGTGGTTGGACTCCATTGGACACTTTCCATTATCTTAGATTACATATGACTTCTATACTTCTTTGTTTTTGTCCCTACACCTCTAATAAATAAGAACCAACTTTTTAAGGTGTAAAAATTCATTCACATCAACATCTAAACACCACATTCACCATCTCAAACTTGTGTTTCTAACAATGAACCTTGGGCAACGTTCCATAAATTTTAGAAACACTACATCATAATATTTGACAAATTAAATTAAGGATAACATCGATTTTTGATACATATTTACTTATATTGTCGAAAAATGTAGTACCAATGCATATTGTTTAAATAGGTTGTTAAAAAATCTACTTTTCACTTATGTATTTTTGCTTTATATTTATATATTCATTCCATGATATTGAACCTCCATTAAGGGAGATCTAACCTACATTTATAGGTTTATGGAGCATGATATAATTTTTCATAGCAACTACATATGGATATGTGACATTAATTTTATCATTGGCTTGGTTATTGTGATTTTTATGCCATGATATCATGATGTTAAATTTGATGGAAGATCAATAACGGAAACTTCATTCATTTGTCAACAGTTTATGATTCTATATATTTATATATATAGTTTTTATTTTTTATTTTTTAGTTATGTTATTGAGCATGGAAGTAATTTGTTTATAATATGTTGGTTTTAATTTTTAATCTAGAGACTTCATTTGAAGGTCGCTAATATGATTCTATTTTGGGGGTATCAACAACCACATATGGAGGTCACTAATTACTTTAGCAGAAACCACTATTACGGATGATTATGGGATCCTATAGAGACTATTATTGGTGGTCTCTATTTCCCTTTAGCAACAGGAAATGGTGACCTCCAAAAGCCACCAGGCGATGGCAGCTAAATATCATTTTATTCCGTGTGAGAATAATATAATACCCGATGCATCTGACTATATTTGAATTGGTAATTTTAGAAATTCAAACAATTCCCTAAAAAGAAGTAGGGTCCTAGAATAAGAATAGTGTAATATGCTTTCCAAAAGGTTTAATTACAAGTTATCATGATTCAAATAGAAGAATTTTAAAAATTATTACTACATAATCCTATTTTGGAATAAATGATAGTTTTTTTATTCTATTTTTGTTGATTTATAAAACAATAATTTTCTTTTAAAACCCTATGCCCTTCATTTCAACCCTTCCTTTTAATTCTGATTTAATAGTCGTAATTGTCTCATTGTTATTGAAAATAATAAGAATATCATAAATACACAACAATAAGTAAAGCATGCTGTTATTAATTGACTTAAAATAAACACAATAATCATTTTAGTTCTTAGGGAAATGGTTATTAAGAATAAAAGAATAAAATTTTCTATACCACTACCTTAATGACATTTTTAATCAATATAATGATATTTTAAAAGTAAAACTTGTTTGGATTTGAATTCTGTAAAATATCGACCAAGTGTGTTCATGGAAAGTTTATTATTAAGTCACCATGATGAAAATCCATCTTTACATAAAGTTGTTCAATGTAAAATTCACTATATGAAGAAAAAGAAAGAATAATCGTAAAAGAATAATGCTAAAATGCTGGAGCGAAAATTTATAAAATAGTATATTCCTTCCCATTAATGAAATCCCTTTGAAACTAATCTTGATTTATATTTTATTTTATTATTAGAAATTTAATACTTTTAATTTTATAAATAAAATAAAATAAAATTAATCTTTCAATTTGTTTCTTATCAATGTTCAACCAAGTGTGGTTTGTATTCAATGTGTCCATTTTTATTGCCTCATTTGTTGCTGGATCATTACTCTCAGATGCTATAGATTGAGATTTGGGGTAAAATGACTCATAAAATAAAGCATCTCTACTAATGACTCAATTTTTGTAATCATAATTTTAAAATCATTTCTTATAACCTTCTACACACTTAGCATATACCACAAAGATACATTTCATATCTCTAGTATCTAGATTATTAGTATTTACATGAGCATATATAGAGTGTATGAAGACTCTCAGTTGATTCAAAGTGGGTTGTTTGTTATTCTAGATTTATTCAATGGTTTTAAAATTATTGGAATAGGACAGGAACCTATTTAAGAGGTATTCCTCTATTGTGGAATCTTCTTCCTAGAATTATTTAGGGATACTTGATAATGAATAAATGATTCAAACTCTCTCTAAAATGGTTCTATTCATTATTTTTTCAAGACTATTCTTGGGGGATCCCTATTAGTTTAGTTTCATACAATACAATCTTATTAAGGGAACTAATATAATTAAGTATATAAATATTCTAATCCATTATTCTTTCTAATTGATTTAATCTTATTTCCATCCTTATTTTCAACTAGTCAATTCTAGATTTTAAAGGTATGAATAAATAACATATTTATTTTTCAGTGTGTAAATATTCACCTTTCTTGATAATTCATATATGATGTTAATAATATTGTACCCTCGACCATGGGAGGTTTTCCTAACTAGTCCCCATATGTCATATTGCATGTATTCTAAGTGGTAGATTACTTAAAAGTAATTCTTATTAAATCTGACTCTCTTAGACTTCCCCATTACACAATATTTACAAAATAGAAGATATCATGTTTTAATTTTAGACATAATCACTTGTTTTTTTTTTCTTCTTGACCATTAGAACATACATGCCTCAATATCCTATTACATTACTTGTTATTATCAGTTTTAGTGGTACACCCACAACCCATTTTCTTTGAATGGGTAATCCGATTTAATTTATACATCCCATTTATGAGAAACCCATTTATGACAATTATAGAGGCTTTTGATATATAAGTCATAACTAATTAATACATAAATATATAACAAATTGTATCCAAAAATCCTAAGGAAATTAGGTTTATATGGTTGTTTAGAACCCACCTAACATCAAGAAACATGATGATGGAGTGGTCATCTAGTTATATTTGAAAAAAATTCCCTCTAGTTTACACCCTTAATATTTATTAATACAATTTCTCTATCTACTCTTTATAATAAATAGAGGAATAAATATACAAAAGGAAAAATATTGATTGTGAAGCCTTAGTCTAGGAACCACTCACGGTTGAGGGCATGGTTAGAAATGTTCAACACTTTAGAAATGTCATAACTAGAATGCAGAAGAAGGGGATGATGAGTGGGTTGTTTGATCTCATGTTCTTCTGTAATAATCATACACTCAGACATAGTGTGATCGATCATTACGAAAATGAAGGAAAATGATTTTTATTTTAGTAGAATTGGACCTAGTATTGGGTTGTTTAATTTTCTTGACATTATCATTTCTAAACTCTATTTTTAAACCTAAAATATGGTCTTCCTCTTATGAAAAGATAATCTACCATACAATTAACAGTATCTATATAATGCAGTTCGTTAGAGAGAACGGAATACTTATCCTCTTATAGGGATAAGGAGTCATGTCTATACATCATAGTTGATACTAAATATTTTTATGAAATTTCTAAAATAATTAAAAGAACAATTCTGGATCATCATCATAATCTATAACATTTATTTTTTCTATATATATCATAACATTAATGAATTAATATAAATGGAATTTGATTGAATCATCAGGTATATTTTTAAATGTAAACATTCAGTGTTTCTTGTAAATCAAACCAACATGAGATGTTTTCATTTATAATTTATTTATGTTAATTTACATACAATCAATTTTAATTTTAATAGAAACTTCCCTAATGAAAAAATAACCTATATAAATTAGTAGTGAACTATATTCCTTAACAATAAAATTAGAGGATACATCTTATTAAATATTATAAGTCTATTCATTTTCATATACAGTTACAATAGTTTTATTAGGGACAAATAGGATATAAATTATGCATTTCTGAATAAATAATTATCTTATATTAATACACCACATGTTAACATCTTTGTCACCAATTTTTTTTTGATTTCAAATATATTCCACATTATATTTACCCAAATGATCAGATACAGAGTTATTGTAGAAAATGATATGCATACACCTCCAGTAATTGTCCAAGAGTAATGGGTATGTATGATTTTACAATTAGGTCGATGAATTTAAAAATAAATATTGAAAAAACATTCATATAGATGATCTCAAAAGGTGAATACATATGACTTTATAGAGATGAAATAAATAAGAATGAAAATTTAATTATGAAATATATTTGAAATACGTGAAACAATGATGCTCTGATACCACTTTGTTCATGGTAAGGCACATAGGCTAGGGTAGATCACACAAACTTGATAAGGAACAGATTGGGTCTAACATATTTTTTACTTTAACCGAATAATAAAATAAAATATTCAATAAATTATGAAAGTAGTAATCATTTATATAAGGATTTAATGTGATTCAATCTAGTTTGGACTTACATACAGAACAAGAACACCCCCACCCACATATGAATTTTATTAAAGATCAATGTATTACAACAACAAAACATATAGGATTTAATATACAATGATAGAAGCATCAAACAAATATATAAAAAAATAAACTATTAATTCCTATGATATTTTAAGAAGTTAGATTAGATAATTAGAAAAATGAATAATGAATGCCTATGATATTAAAAAATCGAATGTTGATAATATATATTTTTCACAATAAAGAGTATATTAGTGAAAAAAATATTATACAATGAGAAATTTAGAGTGTAAATATTGTTACAAAATATATCAAACCTATAGAAAGGATATAATACATTAATTGAACAATTATAGATACAATACATAAAAATTAAATAGATTGTACATTTCAAGAATACATTATCTGATCATATATGGAAAAATTAAATAAAATATATTATCAAGAGATGTGATATGAGGTTATTTTTTGAAAAAGTTCATCCCTATGATATTTGAAATAAAAATGTTTTGAGAAGATATCATTTAAATGTACATTTTTTCTACTCTATTATCACTCTATAAAATACCTATTCTGTGACAGAATATCTGTTTGGTGAGAGAAAAATAATGTACAATTTTTTTTGGATTATCTAGACCTATAATATAATACTAACATAAATAAGTGGAGTATTTAAAAATTAAATGCCTTGGATATTTTAAATTTTTTAAAAAAATAATGAAGTTGTATTTTAAAAATAAATATTTAATGTTATAGGTTTTTAATATAGTTCAATTTTATTTTTGAATGTATTATTTATAGATACCATATTACTCTTGTTAATTACATCACCTAATCTAACCCATCACACTCGGCATTGAACATCCTTTCTCCTAACCCCATAACCAGATCAAATTATAGCCAGACCTATAGGTATTGAAGCCTAAAATTAAAATCGGGCCATAAATTGAGGACTCGATTGACTAAGCCTAGAGCCCATTGTTCTTACAATATATACCACCAAATATGTGTAATTTATATTACTTATGAAAAGGTATCACGAATATTATTCTTTACATGTAACGGTAAAACAGAACTGTAAGTAATTATGTAAAGGTAGTTCTCTATTTGCATCACGGTCATAACTAAAATTACAATTCTGCAAAAATGTAACTTGTGACATACAATGGTTTTGTAAAATTAATGTGGGATGTAAATGGGATATGTAATTTTGGATTTAGAAATGAATTACATATTTGAAGGTAATATGAAAACTTAGTAGATGTGTGAATGTTCTAGAGGATTTCTATAACTATTTAAAGGTCATCTACTATTTACAAAACCTGGGTAAAGGTAATGGGGGAGTTGTGATGGCTATGTATTGGTAACATGCACTGAGTCACACCACATAAATGTGATGAGGTTATGTGTAATGTTACATTAAGATTTAAACTATTACATTGTAGTTCAATGAACTATGTTATGGTAATATGTAAAGTTATTGAGATGTGTAAACATGAGTTAAGCTGCTATAGTTGATTAGATTTGAATGTGCAGTCAATCGCTAATTTCTCATGAATTTGATCAGATGTGGTTGATTTGGTTTTATTCATATGGTTGATCATTGAGGTGTTCACGTGGTAGATCTAGGTGGAGACAAGTAGTTGATTTGATAATACCTTGAATATTTTAACTTAATGTTTTCTAATTTAAAAATAAATTAGTATTCTATTTAAAATTTAAATGACTTGGATATTTATTTTTTTAGAATAAATTAATGATTTTGTATTTTACAAACAAATTTTTTGATGTTATAGGTTTTTAATATACATATTTCATTATATTATCAAATATTCATCACAGATATCATGTTACTCTTGTTCCACAAGCACAATAAATTCTTTTTTATTTTATTTCCCTCATTTTTAGTAAATTTAATTAATTAGAAAATATTCTTTTTATTGTATCTGTTTTTTTCTTAGTATTATTTTCAAATTATTTTGTTTTTTTAAGACTGACTGCATTAAATTTAATTATATTTTTTGTTAATATTTGATTCATATACATAAAATTCTTATACACATTGAATCGAAAATATATTATCTCTCATCATTGGACAATATCTTCTCTAATAATTTCACAAATACGAAAGAGTCCATTCATTTAGGATTTTATTTTTTCAATAATAAAATCATAAAAAATATATTTTTATACAGTTCAACATGTTTTCATTGTTTTTAAAATTATAATTTTTTTTTATTTTTTTTATAATTTGATCCTTTTATCAACTGAAAATTTTTATATTTCCAAATACTAATTTAAACAATTTTAAAAACAATTATTAATTTTAAAATTTTGAATTTAATTTCTAATTATAAAATGTATTAATTTTTATTAATAATTAAATAATAGTTAATAAAATTGGATTTACATTTAGAATCCATTTAAAATTTTGATGTGATCAACTGGACGTAGTTTGAATGGAAAACCAAGAAAAAGATTTTGGGGGCCTCCAGGATCTTCATCATACTGACTGTAAGGTAAAATGAGGATTCATGAATTTTTTTTGAGGAAATTCCTTTATAAATGAAACCATGTCTATCTTGATGTTCTTTTCCTCGCATTCCCCTAGTGCGGTACTGATCTATGCATAGACCGACTTTATGGTTGTGCATCCAAGTAGACTCGAGGAAGAATCTCTTAATCATAGATTGCAACATGATCAAGTCTTTAAGACCTCACATTCCAGAAAACATGACATCACCTCCTCACACCCATCACACTAAACATCACACATCCTTGATCCCATCTCTATAACCATACCCAATTCTAAGAAAACCTACCATAAATAAAGATTTTTTTTTTAATTTGGCCCAACATTGAGGAATCGATGGACTAACCCAAGAACCAACTATTCATAAAATCCATCCCACATAGGATACGAGATATGCATTACATATGTAAATTTATCACCACAGTTTTCCTTATACGTAAAGGGTGAATCAAACTACAAATAGCTTTGTAGAGGTAGTTCTGCATATGCATCATGGTTAGACCAAAAGTTATTAAGTTATGTAAATGTTACATGTGACTTAAAATAGTTATGTAAATGTAATATGATAATTACATTATCTATATAATGGATGATTTAGAAATATGTTTCCTACATAACAATATTAAGGAAACCGAGTAGATGTTTGAAGGTATAAGAGGATTTAAATAACTACATAAGGGTCATCTATAATTTACAAAACCAGCTTAAATATAATGAAGGAGTTGTAATGGCTATGTATAGGTAACATGAAATAAGTCACAACACATAAAGGTTTTGAGGTTATGCATAAGGTTATATATTGATTTGAAATACATAAAATGGCAGTTTAATGCACTATGTTAAGGTATCAATGAAAATTATCGATCTATGTAAACTTGAGTTAAGCTGCTATAGTTGATTTGATTTGAATGTGATGTCGATCTAGAATTTATCAAGTGTTTGATAAAATTATGTCAATTTAGAGTTATTCATACAACCAATCATTGAGGTGTTCATGTTGTCAATCTAGGTTAAGACATGTTGTCGATCCATTGCTATAATTGATATACTGGGATATAAACCGTGTTCTAGAATTTTTATATTCTGATGAAATGAAATTTGATGATGCTAAGTATGATATTGTCAAATGAAAATTATATATCAAAATTCTTATAATAATTCATCCAGGTTATTGAATAAGGGAGGTATCCAAAATCAAAAGTATATATATTATTGTTTAATGCATGTGATTATCATGGAAAGTGAAAAATAAAGACATCAACATGCCAAAGTGCTTTTCTAAGGCTGTTTTGATGACTATTTTTGAATTCCGGTCCACCTTTAAGAAACAATGTACGGAAGGATGTCAAAGGTAATGCCATGGTACTTTAAAGATTCATGCATATGTGGGGAGATTTTAATTAGATTTATATATAGTGTGAGTTAATGATATAATAGATACATAGTTATTCAAATATCACGTGAGAATAAATTATCAAGTCTTTTGGGAATTCAATAATAGGTTTAAATAAAAAATAGCTAATCCACCTAGTTATTTGATGATTTGAGAAGAATGAGATACTGTGAAGATTTTTTCAATAACAAATTTGAAGTAATATTCTATAATAAATGGGAATAATATTCATGATATTATTTTTAATATGTATTTTTGTAGGTATCAAAGAATATTTTCATTACATAGGGAACTAATATACATTTTGTGAGTGATTTGTGTGTTCCTGGTAAATGTATCTCGAGAATATAGGGAGTTGAAACCAGGAGACACTTTTCTGTTTTTCACTTAATTATTCAATGAAATTTATAAGAACTAGGCCTCTCATGACCTGTTTGGAGTTTTGTGACCAATAAAAATATTTTGAGAAACATTTGAACATCATGAAAAATCACTACATGTGAAGTATTGTTGATTTAGTCAACTACTATAAGAATATATATTTTAAAATTGGAACAAAAGAATCAATGCTAATAAATTGATCATTATATGAGAAGATTAAAGTTGAAGAATAATCTTGTGACTGTTTTAACTAATTAGTTGTTTGAGGCTTATGATTGCGGTGTCCAACCAATCAATAGATAATTGCTATTGGGGGTGTCTAAATAATTATTGGAAAATTATAATACGGGTTTCTATGTGTTTGTGTCTAGACATAATTGAAATGAGTACAATTTTATATAGAACCCTGTAAATATCATTTGTTTCACTTGTTTATCATCACTGCATTCATTTTAGGCTTTGAGATAATATTAAGAGGACAAAGATCATTAACAGGATCCAGAGGTTGAATTTAGAAGATGTATAATTCATAAAAGTATGCCATTGATTCATCCCCCTATCAGTAATCATACAACCTAGGATAATTCAAATAAAAACAAAAAACACCATGTTAATTGTAATAAAATTTAGGAAAATGAATATTGTCGGTGCATGGGTTATAGTGGGTGATATAAGATAAGGCTACTAGAGTGGATGTTTTTGTGGCACCTCAGGAAATTCCATCAAAGAAGATTACTTATCACATAATAAATTTGAAATAATAGTGGATTAAATAATTATAAAACCTTGTAAACATTACTATTTCACGAACGACGAGATATAAAAATATGTTCCAAATATTTTGGAATAGGGTTTCATCAGACATAACATAAACTCATACTATAGACTAATAATTTTAGTGAAGAAGGAATATGGTGGGCGGAGAATGGGATTGTATTTTAAGTATCTAAATAGTTTGGTGGTTCTACATATAAACCTAATTCAAGTAATAGAAGATATGATAGATGAGTTTCATAGTGCATAATAATCACAACGGTGTGTTTGAAATTTGGTTTCCACAATGTATGGATGAGGGAGGAAGATATTTGGAAGACTATGTTCATATCCCATAAAGGGATTTAAGAGTACCTTTTTATTTCTGTTAGATCGATGAATTAACCAATGAATTTACATGAAATTAGGAATGTTTTATTCTGGCACTTTCTATGGAAGAGTGCTTTTGTGTTCTTCGATGATATATTGGTGAGATATTAGGGATGGAATGAAGAACTAGAGATTGAACATGAGTTCCTAAAAATGTAATTATTAAATTCAATGTTTGAAAAGAAGAATAAGTGTTCTTTCAGAAGGATGTATGTGGGGGTATTTATGGAATATAATTTATGTCGAAGCAGTTATAATAGATCCCAAAAAAAGTGGTATTTAAAATATTGAATGGGTCAAGGAATGTGAATTAAGTTAGAGGTTTTTAGGGATAATTGGATACTATAAAAAATTTATCAATTATTACAGAAATATTGGATGACCCCTCATGGGATTGTCAAAGAAGAAACTATTTAAATATACAACCAAAACTTAGGAATCATTTGATACACTTAAGAAAAACATTAATACTAAAAAAATAATGCATGCTGAATTTTTCAAGGGATTTGTAGTAGAGTTTGATGCATCCAATTTGGGAGCTAAAGAAATATTAACACATGAGTGGAGGAATATTACCAATTCTCATAAGGTATTATCTAAAAAAACATTGAAAATTGATATATAAAATATAGCTTATGGATTTAGTTCTACAAATCCCGCATTAGAAAAAATATTTGATGGGAAGGTGGTTTGATATATACAGGGATCATTGAAACCTTAAGTAAAATTTCTTAGTCAATGTGTAGCATAAATTAATCACTAGTGTTTGTAGGATATGTTATTGGAATATCATTTTACTATGATTTATAAGAATATGAAATTGAATAGTGTCATAGATGCTCTATCAAGAGTAACATGGGGGGAGAATATATGTACATTGAAATTTTAAAACCTGTTTTGGAGGAGATTTATGTGATGAAATAATAGTTAATATAGGATGACATTTTTAAGGTAGTGATAGATATGTTATAGAATTGTTGTTCCATAATTATAGGATATTCATTCTAAAATATATTTTTATTCTATAAGAACTGATTTGCCTTTCCAAAAGGATCAAATTTTATTCCAATGTTATTATAATATTAATATTCTTCTTCTGTTAGAAGGAACTTCTAGCACTTGAAAACATATAAAAAAATAGTGGGTTGGGTTTAATATGTTATAATTATTTATTAATAGACTCATATATGGAAAAAGTTTAACAATTTCCAAATGGAAAAACTGATTTTGGTGATCTCTATCCATCAGTAGCATTACCTTCACTCCATTAATTCTATACAACATTTTCCCTATATCATTTCACAAGAATGAAAAATGTAGGTGTGGTAAATATTTGGGTTGACATCATTGAACAAAAGTTGAGGCTCACAGCTAAAAAATAAGATATAATCTATCATTTAAATGATTTATGGAATCAATATAATTTCATTTAGATTAATTGCATTAAACCCCCCCCGTATATTATTAGTTGACTCACATAGGATGGAAGATATAAACGTTAAAATGATAAATGGATCGAAAACCAATTAAAGTGAATGGATTTGTTACATTTTCACATGCTATTATGACATGATCATGTTAAAATATGAACCAAATTAGCAATTTTTTTAACTAAAAAAGATGTTAGTGGATTTTTTGATGTTGTATTCCATATGAATTAATTAGGAGTCCATTTATTTATAAAATGGGGTGAAAAGTTTGATGTTTGATAAAACAATTTAATGTATAAAATGTATTCATGAATATTATGGTGTATGATAAAATAGTGAATGTAGAGATATAATATATTTCATTCGACTATGGACCTAAGTGAATTGTAGGAAAACCAATAAAATATCATTATTACAAAAGAAAGAAAATCTCTAAATTATAAGAGATTAAAGAAGAAAAGGACAACACAAACTATTTTATGATTAGATCTTTCTAGACAGTATGGAAGTGATTAAATATAAAAAATAGAACATAAAACATGACTTCATTTTTGGACTCATGCAACACAAGTTCATTAGAGGATACAACATAAAACACATGACAAGAAATGAAATCAAGAAAGTGAAATAAAAATATTATAATTATTGGTTCTAATACCAAAACCTTGAAGAGTTTCAAATGGTTTTCATGATATTGAGTTATTCATTCATGTGATGATGTCTCATGATGAAGAAAATGAATTTTAAACACTCGCAACCAAATACATTGACTAGATTATAGATGATGAAGATAATCTTATTCATTGGAATACATGAATCATGGAAATGATCTCCTTTAGTATGCTCTCATTTTATTTCAAATAGAAATCAGTAATTCCATAGAACTCCCCTATTTTAAACTAGTGAATAAACAAACCAAATGATCAAGGTGGAGCCTGAGGTGAAATCACGATAGTGGGAGAAGTGACAATATTCTAGACAGTTAGAGCAGGATATAGACCACATCGGTGACTGATATGCAAGAATCATTTTGATAGGATATCCATCCGGCATTAGGCGATTCTCCAATAAAATGTAACACATATCAACTAACCATTACATGTTACAAGGATACACTTATATGAGCCAAGTTACCTTTAATTAAGAAATATAGTACCCCTATTGAAAGCTAGGATACCCTTATGTGATCCATGGATGTACCCTTCCACAAGCTAGGTTAGCAGTAATTGATCTAATTTATTACCCTTTCACCGATTAGGCAGTTCCAATATGCATGCTAGGGAGTACCCTTACACAATTTAGGGTGTACCCATACATGGGAATGCATTACCCTTATGCATCCCTATCTTACCCTCATGCAATGAGAGAGACAATGATTTACCCTCATGAAAATGGAATGTAAAATTTATACAGGATTCCATTATGTGGGATCTAAATATTGGTAATAGAAAACTCATGAAATAAAAAATGAAAGATAATATTTGTAAACAACAATTTTTTCCTTATGTTCAAATACATGTATGAAATGTAAAAAAATAACAAGGGAAAATATACTTGTAAATCCTGAAATCAAAATAACAATTCATACAAATAATTTTAAAAAATCTATTTGATAATGAAAAAATAAATAAATACATGTCAAATTTAAAATAAATCCACCATTATAAAAAAATTAAGTTAAACAAGATGGTTTTCACACAACATTGGTCATTTCAATGAGACTATATTCATATGTTCTAAACAATGTATGGATAATCGAATATCCTTAGTCAAATAGTCGACTTTATTATATAATTTAGGTAACTTTCTGAAACATACCATCCTTGTGTCAATGAAAAGACTAAAAAAATAAAATCCAATGCCTATGTGCTATGATATTCCATGGAAAACTTATTTTATAAAATGATGGAATACATACATACAATCACAAAATACTTCTATATTACAGCAAGATAAATACATTTCATTAAAAAATACGTTCAATGAAATAGATTCTTTGATTTTTACAGTTAATACTATGTATTTTACCTTTCTTTTGGAAAGGGAAGCTGTGGATTTCATATTAAATTTCCCTAAAACAGGACTTCCATAAGAAAATAATACATAAATATTGATATATTTATTAGTGTCTATATTTTTAGCATAATAATAATCAATGAAGATGATGACATATTAACTAAATGAAACATTTTTACTAATAAAATGCACATAGTCACATAAATAACTATATATTTTAATGAATACCAATTATTATTTACAGTAATTCCCATAAAAATAATTTGGTAGAAACACCATAGGATATATAATGATATGGTATATCATGGAATACATAATACCACCCTCTATGTTTAATTAAGATATTTACTGATATAATAATTATCAGAATAACTACTAGGGGATTGTGATATGGTAAACTTGAAGGGATGACATAAAGGCACAATAAAAAGTTTCGAGTTTTCTATAAAACACTTTTTAACACAATATGAACATACGAAGACCTGAAAATGTACAATACCATGACATTTCTATCCCTAGATATTTTCATACCAAGGATGTTATTTTCTTCCTCTAAGTATATCCTTTAAAAATCATTATGAAATTGGTTTTTTTATGATTTATCTACCATGTGTTTTTGAAAATTATAAGAATATCATCAAACTATTAGATTAAATAAACCGAAACAATATTGAATGATTCTGAATAAACATAATAATCACTTTTTCTTCTAAAAAAATCATTATAAATTATAAAAGCATCAAATTCATTATACCATTTCCCTGATGTTTTCTTATGAAATAAATAGATTTTATAAAAGTTATTATTCATTTCATTTGAAATATTTATAAAATCCGTTAGGAGGTGTCATATATATATGTTCATCTTACCTAATATGCAAGAAGGTAGATTCGACATAGAATTATTCAACATGAAAATAATTTTGGGTAGTAACGACAAAAAAAATCTAATTGAGTAGTTCCTAACAACATGAGAAAAATACCATTATAATCAATTCTTTAATATTATATGAATCTATGTGAAAATAGAATATATTTATATTTATTTTTTTCACCAGTTTTGACTTAATTATTCTTATAAATTTAAATAAAATATATAATTTTATCCTTTTTATGTTTGTTAAAAATTAGTTAAGATTCATTTTGAAGAAGAGAATACATTTCATCTCTCATCACGGATATACAACACCTAGATTCATCAGACTTGTGATCTTGTTTAAAACATTTTTGTACCTCAATCCATAGTAAAAATCAATATTAAATTATAAGGTAGAAACATCATCATTTTTATAACAGTTTAGATTCTTAATGATTCTTCTTGTCATATTAAGAGTCAACTAGAAGTCTCTCATGTTACCATCAATCTCAACATCATACATAGATTTAAAGTCACTAAAAGGTTCTTTATTAATGTGATCTAGTTGGGGTGGTTTAGTGGAGGAAACATCGAGTTCAAGTAATATTTTTGGATCTAATATAACCTCAACACCTACATTTTTAGATGGATTAGACTGGACAGGTTCATAAGGATTCTATTTAGAAGTAGAAACCTCATAAAAAACAATATCATGAAATATTATACATTTTTGAATACAATGATTATATACCCAAAGACATAACTCTTTGGGACAATGTGGGTATCCCACAATGGCACAATTCATTTTCCTGGGTTCCAGTTTATTAGTCATGCTATGAGAATAGTTAGTATAATAAAAAAACATAATATTTACAGAACTATGGGAGAACCAGTTCACATAACATTACATGTTTTGAAACTAAAGACACTAGAGGGGAATATATTGATCACAAAGACATCATAAGAAGCAGCTTGAACATATAAATACATACAAGAACATGAATATGATAGAATACGTCTCAATATTTGTATAATATTCTTATTCATCCCTTCTTATAGGCCATTCAATTATGGGTTATCCAAAATTGTTTTGGGTCTAAGAAAACCTTAAAAACTAAAATATTAAATGTAGTAATTAGACAAATATTATAGACCATTATGAGTTCTAATGATTTTTTTTTTCAATTTCAAATTCAGCAATAAACTTCCAAATTTTTAATGTTTCGAAAGGTTTCAAATTTTTTCTTCAGTGTCTATATCCACACATTCTGAGAATATTTATCAGTAATGTGAACATATTAGTGACCCCCACGATGGAAAGTAGATCAAGAGGTATCCAACAAATTGTAATTTGCATATTATAAATAGGAGTTAGATTTCTATGTGGACCTCTTAAAAACACGGTTAGACTTACCAATAACATGGTATTCCAAAAAGGGATGATTGATTGGATTCACATCATTTAAAATTCATTCCTTCATAGTTTATTCATCACTTTTAAAATAATATATCCCAATAACCTATGCCTTAAAATTTTGTTATCTTCCTTGTGGTAAATATTTTTATTTAATTTTTTCATATGAGTCGTACCATTTAATATATATAAACCATTGGTGTGGGTTCCACTCAAAATATCAAGTAAACCCTCCCAAAATCAGAGCTAAAATAATTCCCATTTTATTCTGAGACACCATGAGAAATAAAATTCTTCATCAAATCAGGAACCCACAAAACATCCTTTAAGGATAAAGTTCATAAATCATTTTATTATAGAGGGATTATTTTTCTACTCATGGGTTGAAAACTCTTGTTATTCCCTAGGTAAAACATTGTTCTCTCAATCTATCTCAGATCAGTGAAGTACTCACGATTATGATATATAAGTAAAAAAATCCTACGTCCCAGACCCATTCATCACACATAGAATTAGAAAATCAATTCAAAACGTCAAATGTATCAAAATATTTCTCAACTAATAACCAATTGATACAATTATTGGTCTGGTTCATATAATTTTTTCTTTTGAGGAGAATTCCTTCAAATTTGACCAGGATTTTTTTCAATGGAATTATTTAATTTGTTTACTACTATACACTGATCAGCTCCTAGAATTTCACTCACCTCTCTTGTTCCCTATCTCCTCAATCTTACCCCAGACAATAATCCCCTCAGATTCCATCTGAACAAAACTAGGTTTATTTTTTGAATATATTTAAAAACAAGCCATATTTAACTTCATATAGGTTTAAGGAACCCCAATCATACATCATTGAATCATTAAATACATTATAATAGTCATCTATATAGGTTATTAGTATGATAGTCAAATCTTCTTCATCATACATAACTTCTATATTAAATTATTATAAAATTATTTTTCAAAAATCATAAATATGAGTGCTGCATACAGTTCAAGGAATCAAATGAATGTTATACAATTGAATCTTCTTATGTAGTTGGTATACTAAGGTTTATATATATATATATATATTCATGTTTAGACACGATTATGGAAGTAGTGGATTCATAATCTACCTCATGAAGTACCTTATCACCTAAAAACAAGAGAATTAAACTACATGAATTCATAATCACATCAATATGGACATAATATTTATTAAGAAAATGATAATCCTTATGTGTCTAGTCAATGTTTTCTAATCAGTCCACCATCATACACAAACATACATACTTTAGAGCTATATTGGAATCCACCATGAGACATCATCTCAGGACTTTGTACAAGTACCAAAGCCATAAATGAAGAATCGCGTTTTCTTGGAATCCTAGCCTCATCCTATTACCCACAAGAACTATGTGTGGTCATACATACACATAATGAAACAATTATCGATCACAAAAGGTAGGGTCCATTAGTTTCATCTCACATAGTCCCATGGACTAGTGAATGATGGGTAGTCACATCAATTACCCAATCCTATTATGTAGGGTTCATCATCCACACCATCCAATACCATCATGCTTAAGGAGTGTCGCAAGCATGTTGACCCATTCCCACAGACTCTTGGAAGTTTACAAGAATACCAAACCATCCTCACTGACTTTGGGGAGGTTACAAGCATACAAACCCATCCCCAATGTCACTAAGGATGTAACAAGCACATCAAGCCATCCCTGAAGAATCTGGGGTGGTCACGTCAAATACAGTAGGCCACGTCCTATTATACAACTCTTTAGTTGATCCTAGGAAACAACTGTCTCAAGATATATCACCTTATTGAACAAATCATACCCCACCTATTAGAGAATCTATTGGATCTTCTAGACTTACAAAATTCATTTCACATCAATACCATCCTATTCCCCTTACACCTCAATGAAGTACAACCCATATGTTCACCTTGCCCCAGGGTCTAGTCCTCCCCATCATGCTCTCTATTCCCTATAAGACTTAATACCACAGGACTATCCAAAATCGTACACTCTAAGCACCTTGGAATACTAATTCCATGTATTGACCAATAACTATCTCTACACATGGGTCTCATCTCACAACATCTAAGGGAGATAACTCAGTCTATCACTTGGAGGAAACCCCTCTCCATGACACCTTGTATATTCCAAACAGGCTCATCTGATTCACAATAATAATCAAGACTTAAACCACCCTATGGAGGGTGTCACTCTCCATGTGTGAGACAAATTGTGATCATACCCATTATAATTTGGATAAATCCTCTCTCAAACATCCAATTTTCCCTATAAACCAAATCCTTGTCCAGTAAATTCTCATCTCATACCCCGAGACCTTCATAAGGCCTCATAAGTGATCAAATGACATCCTTATCCTTTAGTGACACAATGAACAACCAATCGCAACTCACTTTTATGCTAAAGTGTACTTATCTATAGTATTGGAGGCCAAACACCTTCTTTTTTCTTTTAAGCAAGATATCCCTAGTCCCTAGCCATCTACCCAATCCCATGGAACATACATGAAGGTGTATAGTAATGCATAAACACATATACGGCTTTCTATTAAAATGACATAATTATTCATACTTCTTTCTTGTATAATATATTTTTTTCATTTATTTTTCAAAATTTACTATAATAAAAATATATAATTTCTTTTATCCTTTTCTTCTAAATATTATTTTCAAATTATTTCATTTCATTATGACTTCATATATTATGTTATATTATATTATTTATAATTGATTCATATACCTAATATATATATACAAAATAAGTTAAAAATATGTTTACTGACATCATTAAGAAGTATCTTGTAAATACTTTTCACAATTACTAATGATTTTATTCATTAAATAATTTTTTTGAGTTAATAATAAATTATTAATAAAAAAAAAAAAAAATTTCTACAATTTTAATCATTTTTTAAATATTTTGAATATTATAGTTTTATTTGAATAGTTATATTTCATTTTTAATCTCATTTTATAAACTGAATATTTTTATAGTTCCAAGTACTCATTTAATTGCATAGAAAAATTATTTATCAATTTAAAATTTTAAAATTAATTTTTAATTCTAAAATGATTTATTTTTATTATAAATATTTTATTATTAATAATTATATTAAATGAAATTTTATTTAGAATTAATTTATGAATCCAATATTCAATTAACTCATAATAATATAAGAAGTTATATTTATAAAGGACTTAGGTAAATGTTGTTAAATAATAGAACTTTTTATGTAGATCATTTTACAAAATCATGAAAATAAATTATATAATTAGTATTTATTTAAATTTATATATGAAATTAATAGTTAAATTATTTTTATACTATTATAAATATTATGTTATAGAAACAATGTTTTTAAATTTTTTTCTATTACTGTAAACCGAATTAGAAGATTAAAATAATTTAATTTCCATTGTCAATAATTGTAATGAGTTATTACCATTTTTTGATCATATCAAAATTAGTGTTATTAAATAATTACCATTAAAGTGGTTGTAAATTTATTTATTTTCATTTTTTATAATGAAAAAATTTAGGGATAGTTTATTTTGAACTATATTAATTGATATATTTAATGGTTTCAATCACAATGCATGACTTGATATACTGAAATAATATTTCAATGTATTTTTTTGGAGATATTCATGATCGATGTTAGTGATGTGGAGGATACAACGATCTGTAAAATCCCCCCCCCCCACATGGTGGGTAGATTCACATGTAGAAGACCCTATAACATGAATTCCTTGAGGAATGTGTTATGGTTGATCCGAATAATCAAAGGGGGGAGTTTCTACCAAGGAAATCAAACATGGGATGATTGTTTTTTATTTTTTAGGGAATATATTAGGATACATGTTTTGAATATATGTCCTTGGTGATTTGATAATCATATTATTGTGATCATGTACATGTTTAACAAGTTTAACATGATGAGATGGAATTATATCATACCTCTTTTATATCTAGGTGAAATATATACCATTTATGGGTAGGAGTGATCAAGTTATGTTTGGGATTGTAAATATCATTGGGGATTTGATAGAATGGGATGTTTCAGATCTGATTTAGTAGGGACCAATGGTAAAAATTAGTTCTACAGTGGACATCATAGAACCCATTATACGGGTTTCAATCTTGAAGCTCCTATCTTCCAAGGTATAGGTTTTTTTTAAATAAAAAATATCCCCTCTTTTTGTTTCATTTTTGGTCTCATTGGTCAGGCGGTAACAGATTGTAGACAAAAAAATCAGATCTGGTGTGGCATCTTATGCTATAATATAACCTATGACACCATGAAAAATATTTCAGTGGTCTATCCACATTAAAGGCTAAAAAAATATGGATAGAAAAAAGAAAACATGATTTTTAGATCAAATATTACAAGTGTTGAAGGATGTGATAATCTTGGTGGGGTGGCCATCCTTCCCCCATGAACATTGGAGTTTTTATTACAATTTTCTAATAAACATGCCACTTTTATTCCTATTGGTTTATGTGTATACTGTCCCTGGAATAGTGGATGTTGAATCATAGTATGAGGTTACACATGATTTCAGGGCTAGGGACAATTTTTGGTATATCAATTTATCCCCAATACAATATTTTCAAAATTATTTAGTTCAGAAAAAAATTGGTCCTACCTCGAACCACTAGATATTTAAGCATGGGACAAGAGAACTATAGGAAATGAAGGTTTCCTGATCCTAGGGTATTATTCCACCTATGTTGGGAGGTCTAGATTCCACTTTTTTAAGTGGGGAGGATCATCTGGGATTTCTAGCCTTGAGGATAGTAACTCCAATATGAGTAATTATGGTTGAAAACTGATGTCAGGAAAATTGGATGTAATGGAAAAGGAATATAAATAATATTTACAAAATCAAAAATAATTTTTTTTAAATAAGTACATTGTGTATGTTCTAAGAATGAGGCTCCACCAGGTTATCAAGAGCACTGAAATCTATTATATGGTGGTGTGTTTAACTACTCGATAGTGGTAGAGGATGGTTTGAACCAGACCCACCTAGATCAATGAAACTTTATTGAATGCATAATAATGTTAATGGAAAATCATTATTAGTTCATATTATATTTTAATGGAGGTCCAAGAATGTCCTTGATAAGGTATTTTTGTCTAAGACAATATTAGAATGAATGTAAATGATTGGGATAACATTGAATGGTATATTTTAGAAATGCTTCTTGGTTGGAAATTTAGGACATGAAGGAATCTTTTGAATCATGTGAGGGTGATTAATTCAAAGATTCAATGGTCATATTCACCTAAAACAAAATATCATTTTCGATTCATCAACCATACAAACTTGAATTGTTTCCATGTGTAGTTGACAGGTGGAGATCATTAGATATGGGTAAATCTATCATAAATAAAATTTAATTCACCATTCTCATTGTTATTTATTTCAATGATATCCAATACCACCATAATAAACATGGGGGTTCCAGATAGATTTTTCTTCAATGAATCAATTTTGAGGATGCATGTTTCACTTTTGTCTCTCATATCCGAGCTTCATTGGGAGTTTATGTACTTTTATCAATGGAAATTTCAAACCCTCTGGATTATATGAAAAACTAAAAGATTATGTGGTGTTATGATACTAAGATATTGTATTCCATTATTAAGAGGTCACCCACATCCCTCCAGTTTCTTGTAATCATTGTCCCATTTTTCACTAGTAAAAAGCAGTGTCTGTGGGTTAAATACCACTATGGGGATTCATATTTGAATGAATGTTTATTTGTAAGAATAATTAAAGGGAAGTGGTCAAATCTACTTCATCATCCTGTCAAGACAATGTCTAAGATAAGACTAAATTGGTGGCTACTTGTCTATATTAGTGGAGCTGATGTAACTACAGGAACATCGATCAAAGAATTTTCAGGCTATAAAAAGAACTCCGGATATGTAATGAGGAAACCACTTCTGATATTTCCTCTCTTGAGTTTAAATATCTTGAAAAGAAGCTTTATGAGGGAATATGATACAGTTAAATCTTTTTGTTTATATATTCAAGGGGGGATTTTATCAATCATGGTGATCATAATACCAACAATATGCATCCAAGGACCTTACCCAGAATAATAATTAACTTCAATTAAAAATTTGAGTTTGAGTATTAAAGCTTAACTAACGATGGGGTTGAGGTGAGGGAGCTGATTGAGCCCTCTTATATATATATTTCTAGTTCTAAGAGTGTCACCCCTGGGGGACCACTATTAATCTAATTAATTCTACCAAGGTTCTTCAGTAGGATGGATACCATGCCATGTTATTAAGTTGTTTTGGTATATTTTTGGTCCTTAAATTATTTTAGTGAAGCATGGTTTATGGGATGGTTCCATTGGCATGGAAATTTTCCATGAACCTCCAATCGTTTTGATCCCTAAAATCAATATCCATGTTAATATTTCAAGATTTAGTCCTATAATCTTGTGTTATGTGGTCTACATGATTTTCTCAAAAGTTCAATACTACAGTTTGGGTATGTTCCTTCCATTGATTAACTTTTATAAATAATATTTTTTTTGTAACCAATAGATTTATTATAGAAAAATTTATTATTTCTCATGAGATATTATATTTCATGAAAACTGCTTCTACTTATTAGAGGGGGACCATGGAAATGAAATTAGATATGAAAAAAATTATTAAGGGTTGCAATTGGATTTTCTAAATGTGGGCATGAGGAGACTGGGATTTGGGCCAAAATGGACGAGAGAGATCATGAATTCTGATAATTCAGTTTCGTTCAACATCATGTTCATTAGTTATATCATAAGACCATAAAACCAACTAGTTTATTGGGTCATGTTAACCCCCTTACCACTTACTCATTTTTCATTGTTGCTAATGTTTTCAACCATCTCTTATCAAAGGAAGAATTCGATGGACTCGATAATGGATAAAAGGTTTTTCAGCATAGTATCTGAATTTCTCAATTATTTTTCACTAATTATTATCTTTATTTTTTATGGGACACTCCTCATTAATTCTAGGTGGTTATAGAAAAAATTGAGTATTTTTCGAAATACTCATGATAATGTGTCAAATTTACCAAATCAGATACATGTTTTTTTGGAAGTACAAGATGGGATGAGAGCATCCATAAATTTTTTTTGTGGTATCATGATTGTTGAAAACGTAAAAATTATTTGGGTCTCATGATAGTATTTGGGAACTCTAAAAGAGAAATACTCTCCATCATCCGGGAAAATGTCCATAGTAAAATTTAGGGATGGACTGGAAAAAAACTCTCTAGGGTCTGGAATGTGGTTCATATTAAATTAGTGGAATAATAAATTATATCATATGTCATATCTCTCACCATTCTCAAAGATTTCTTTATTCACAAAATATATTAATACATTGATAATTTGGGGTGGATGGTAGTAGTGCTAATGGAAAAAAATAAAATATAGTGGACCTCATGAGAGAATACTTTTTTACCCAATGAATGCAGTCATATGGTATTCAGGGACATCAAAGTGTTTAACAATTCCCTCTAGGAAGAGAAAGGTTTTTCATTTATTATAGGAACTTTTTTTTTAGAAAAAATGTTTTCAAATTCATGTAGTTTCCCTGAAATGATTTTCTATCCTCTTATATGGGTTCTAAAATGAGATTTGTATCATGAAAAATTTGTGGATACACATATGTTTTCAATTTTATGATTTATTGGTGAGTTTTTATTAGTTATATGGTTAAAATATGGAGTGATTATTGGGTGAATTAGTCTGATAATATAATAACCACATTTATGTTAGTTCACAGTTTGAAGCATTCTTTAGTGAGGGATAATTTGGTTGATGTCCTTAGTGGATGGTATTTTTTTATGTGTGATATTTGGTTTTATGAGTATGTAGGGAATTCTATTTTAGTGGTTACAATGGTTTATGGATCCAAACTAGATAAGCTATGATGGGAATTCGAGATTTGGGTTTGCTACTCAGTTCACTCAGGTTTCGGGAATAGCCTCGCATAATGAGATTCTATAGGGTTTCAATTGTAGAAGAATATATATAATATAAACCTTATATTGTTTTTCCAAAATAATCAATTTTAAATTTTTAATGGTAAATTCTTCACCAATTACAACCGTACTGATTAACACTTGTCTGAGAAAATCTTATGCCCCCTTTGTGGGAATTCTATGGAAAATGAATTTCATTTGATATTATATTGATCTTGGGTTACTGGGTTGTGGTCAATGTTTTTTATGTAGGATCATTGTCTATATATAATCCTAATGTATATGAATCTTTTTGTCTTGTAGTTACTCATATTTCTTCTAGTGTATACTGTCATGGGGTTCTTCATCTTAGCATGGATTATCTAGTTCTTCCATAAAGAAATTATTTTTGAGGAAAGTATAAAAGATGATATGGTATGTCTAGATATGATGAAAAATGGATTCATCAGTGGAATAATGATTTGGGATCAACTTACATATCCTCTTCAACCCCCACCCCATCTAGGTGGCTTCCTCCCCCTCTAGGATTCCTTAAAATTAACACTAAATTAGCATTACCTTGAGACTGTATTGATGGACTAGTGAATATTATTTGTGATCATGAGAGATTTTTAAATATGGTTTGATATTCCATGGTTGTTTTATTATAGTACCAATTTAGGTCCGAATCTATGGCTATTTGGTATGGGGTGCAGTTTTCCTCTTCTAGTGGCTGGAGAAATATCATGGTTGAATCCTACTATTTGGTTATAATCAAAGTATTTGAGGATGGTGAAGTTCATTATGATACATTCACTAATATTTTTGATAACATCAGTTATTTGGATCATTTTTATATTCTTTATAATTCTCTCCATATTTAGAAGAGGGGTAAATAATATAACACATTTCAGGGCTACTTTTAGGAGAATTATAGGGTCTATATGTTATTTTTCTTCTTTCCCAATAAAGTTGTGTAATTTTCCTTTTGATGACATTTATTTTGAGGATTTTCTTGTACAAAAATATATAAACAATATAAATAATAGTATATTTATATAGATAGGGTTAGGATTAAAATATTTTCCAATTTTAAGACATCCCATAAATAATATATAAAACCTTATATATCCCCCATTCTATGTAATAATAATAATATTATAATTATTTTCTCATGTATTAAGATAAATTTTGAAATAATATATATAATTTTTATTGATTAAAAATTAATATTTACCATTAGACATGTTCTTGGTCCACTAACCATCTTAGACAATTTTCAAATACCCAAATATATATTTATCCATTTAATAAATAAATATTATATATCTGAGTAAAGTAATAAATTTCCTTAAAAAAATTTTAATTAGGTTCTGTGATCAATAAATTATTGAGAATAATATTTTTTTCATAACCAATATCAAATATAATTCAACTGAGTTCACTTAATGTGATTAATGTATATCCCTCTATGCTACATTATCATTGAAATTAGGTATGCTTTCTTAAAATCCAAAATTTCTATCTAGTAATAGGTTAAGGAATATATGGGGAAGAAGCTAATGAAAAAATTATAAATACCACAAAAAATATCATTATATGAAATATAATCCCTTTATCATAATATATCAACAAACAGGTTACCTATATCACCACCTACCTACTTGTTATGTATTTTTTTATCATTTGAAATAAAATAGCTGTTACCCCATGTGCAAGGAATTTAATGTGAATTTTCTATTTAAATCAAAGGGTTGAGATATCAACATCCATAAATATATAATGAAAAATATTCTTCCTTGAATTATTCATTAATAATACATCATTCATGGAACACATAATGTACTCTACATCCTACAAATATATGGAATCACATTTTTGGTGAGTATATCAAAGTATGTGATTCATGACCTGAAATAATAATAATCTTAATGATAAAAGATCATCCCACATTCATGCAGACAAGAAATTTCAATGACAGAAAAACAAGTGGAATTCTTATAGGTATGTTTATTCACATAATCTGTCATATTAGAGATTTGTAAGTGTGAAATTAATGAGATAAAGTCTCATATTTTTATGATTACTCATACCTGATAGTCAAAAACCTTTTGGTCCAATCATATAATTTAATATAACTATAGAACAATATTTATGAATATAATCATGGTATTTCAAAATTATCATCATAATAATAAACATTTATGTCATTTTCAATGAAATATATACTCTATTAATTTAATGCATTAAATTCATATAGACTAATAAACTATATGTAATTGGAGAGTTTTTATCAATACTCAATTATTTGAATATACATGTAATCCAATGTACAAATATTTTGTTATAGAACATCAACTCTAACATCAATTTTTTTTTGATGAAAATAATGAGTGGAGTACCACCACAATGATTATATAATATATCCAGACAAGAATAAAATGTAAAAAATTTGTGGTTTGGTGGAATCAATGAAAAAAAACATATGGACCCCAAAAATCCAATTTTCCATAGTAACATTATGGTCACAACTCAAATATATATGTTGATTGACATAGACACATGGCATAAATACTTTCTTGCATTGAAGAAAGTCATTTGGGAAGACATTAAGGTAATGTTATGATATAATTTATCCACTTTAATGATAAATATATAATAAATAATTGATTTAATTTTAATTATCCCTTATATTGTATTTTTACTTATATATTTTATATAATAAATATATATTAATAATCACAATAATGGTTCATAGATCCATTCAGAAAAATTGGATGTAACAATATCTCCGGTATGCTGAGGGGAAAGTAAATCCCTACCCACCAGCAATGTATGAAAAATGATAAAATAATAAAAACAAAAATCATTCATTATATATCATGAGGATGAAAATTTTCACGTGCATTATAATTCATAATATTTTATTGTAAATTATTTATATTATTCTCTATTATTCAAAATTATAAATTTATGAAATAAAAATCATGTGATGAGAATAAAAATTTGGTATTTGAACCCTTGTACTTCTACCATAAAGCAAGGATTAAATACACTTCACTGGAAAAATTTGTATTCATTAAAATCTATAGTTAATGTTTTATGGTATTTTAGAAAACAACATAATTATGTTTCATTATTTATATAGAAAATTATTAATTGAAATCTAACTCCACTTCTATCATAAATCATATGCTATGGAAGGAGGCTCATGTAAATATAGAAGGAAAAATGGTAGATGAAAACACGCAACAAGGAAGGGAATCATGTGTATTATTGAAATAATAGAAATTTTTAATGCTTTATAATAATATTTTATTAAAATATATACTTATGTTTGTATGGGTTTTATATATTTTAGACAATAGGATCGTTATTAGTTGTACCAGAAGAATGACTACATATAGTAGCTTTTAAGCAGCATGAAAAGTATTTCTATGTTAAAGGTGATGGTTTTCAAGTGTCACATCGAGAATATTTTGAGAAAACAATGTCACATGGGGATGTAAATAATAAAATGAAATAAATTTATTCAAAAATAGAATATATGAAATATATTTTTTCCTTGTATGGTTTGATTGAGAAGAATATAAAAATGAGTCAAAGTAAACCAATAATAGAGAAAAAACACTACATGGAGACTCATACCCCACTAGATTTGGGGCTATAAATTCCCCTCAAGAGCCTTCCTTACCCATGATAATATATTATTTGAAAACAATTTTTTCTTAATTTGAATCAAAGAACTACCAAAAACTATTTTTTGTAAGAAACTTATGCATGGTGAAAGTGATTTTGATTTATATATAGTATCATCCACCCATCACCTAATTGTGAGGATTACAATATAAAATATCTAATCAGATATGATTAATAATAAAAAAAACTCCCAAAAGACCACATAAGAGTGGGTTTACATGTCTCTCATGTGTCGAGCATTAGGTTTCAGGTACCACGTGATATTCTGGATGATATAATGGTTGGACATGATATTGGTGAAGTGTTTTGTAAGAGTATAATAACATATATTAAAAGAAGTATAAGTGACTAAAATTAATTTTTAAGAATCATTATGCATAAAATATATATCCTACATAAAAATGAAATGAATAATTCCATAAAATTATGTATCTTATGTCGAAGAACCACTGGATCATTTTTATATAATTCTGATATGATTGATAAACATCACCGAAGTCTCAAAAACATCATCACACCAATTTTGTATATCCATTAGCCAATATGAATCATATTCTATATGTAATAGATTCCCCTTTACTCAAAAATATGATAGTACCATTATATGAAAAGTATAGAAATAAAAGTTAGTATCAGATTTGAGAGTATTAATCAAGAATGAGAAAACACACATGAACCATTTCCACCAAATTAAAATAACACATGTAGCCAGTTGAAAAATCTTTTTGACGGATACTATATTTATTAATGTGTTTATAAACCTTTAGTATATTCAATGTACAATTCATTCATTTCCTGAAATCAAGCTCCAATTAACCATTATTTAGCATTTAACACCTTAATAAATGATTTTATAAATTTGTTAAACTATTTAAATATTAAAACATCGAATATTTAGTTGTTCCTTTGATAAAATTTGGTATATTTCATGAAATATTATTTCATTCATGTATCTTGATATTCCATACAAGTGATGCGGATCAGAATCACATATAGGCTATAACATTGGGGAAAATATCCTTATATCTCTCACATGTACTAAATCATTATAAAGAATGTCCCATTTCAAATTATATTTTATCATATACAATAACTCAAGAAACCATTTCCAAATATACTTTTTTATATCATCCAAAACACCTTTTTAAAATATCATTATCATTACCCTGTATCACATCATATTCAATCCCTTATGAAAACCCTAATAAATCACTTTCGGATTAACTCTAAATCATGTTTAGAGTATTTCAATATGTCAAAATAAATCCCAATTTAGTAATCTAGAATGTGTGAACCTATGGGAATTTATAAAAGTTATAATAAATATAAATAATTGGATCAAAATATTTCAGTAAAGAGTGACCTCTATAAAAATTTCAATGTTACTCAAGCTATAAATTGATATGGTGTGATCTCCATAAAAAAATATATTTTTACCTCTGTCTATCGATATGAATACATTTTTTGGTAATTTTTCTATTTCTCAATTTTCACCAGACATATAGTGACTATGGAGAATGAATCATGTCATCCTAATATTTCCAACTCATCTGTTCTCTATAATCAGAGTATGTACTTATCTTATTTATGAATACACCTGTTAGGTCCACAAGGCTGAATACCCTGAGAGGGGGGGGGGGGGTGAATCAGGGTATGACTAATTAAAAATTATAGCCAGTTCTGAACTGGTTTTGCTGTTAAGAAAAACACTCTTCTCTCTCTTTCCAAATGCACAATATAAATAGAATGTAAAGCATGCACATGACACAACAATTTTTACTTGGTTCACCCTCACCGGGATACATCCAAGGAGAATACAATGGCGATGAGATGATGTACCAAAATCACTAAAGCACCTTGCTATTTACAAGGATCGGGATAGATCACTTTTATGCCCAGGCTCACTGCCTTTACAAGATTTATGGTCAGCTCACTGCTTTCCCAAGGGTCACTCCCTATCTCCCTCTCTCTGGCTCACTCCCGGTGGAGAGGATAACCTTTTTCCTCTTCTTTTGCTCACTGCTTCGGAAAGGATCCACTCAAAGTTTATAGACTTGTAGGTCTCTTCATTATCACAAATGAATACATCCTATCTTGTATGCAGATGTTCTGTTGAAATTCAACCTTCACCTGTATATGAATTTCTCTTTGCACCGAAGGTATTAGGCAATCCCCCAGCTTCCACGCAACTCTGAATCACTGCTAGAAATCAACCGTACATGGCTCCCTTCTCTAAGGTGGTGTGAAAGTCTCGGTGTTCAAGTCAAAAATGGTGCGCAATATTATCTTAACACTTTCGCGACTCAATCTTTAGCTTCTCCAAACTTGTGCGACAGACATCCTTTGCTGCCCAAACCACCTTAGGCGCACAACAAATAGATGGCGCACAACTTCAACACTGGCGCGCAAGTCCCTACTTGCGCTACCAGACACAACTTGCGTGACTTCCACACCTATGCAATGGGAGGTCTGATTTTTCTAAGTATTGAACTTTGTAAGAAATGAGGAGGGGTGGTCTAGTATTTATAGGCATTTGAACTACCTATGTGACAGCACACAAGTCCTCTTCCAGCGCGCAAGTCTCAACGTGCAGATAAACCGCCTTGGCCTCTGTCGCGCTACTCACTTGTGCGACCAAACCAATACTCATGAGACCCACCTTCATTTTCCGTATTTTGAAGTTCTGATCCTAAAAGGAAACAGGCACGCAAGTTCCCAAGCATTCTAAGAACTGGTGTGCAAGTCTCTTTGCCAAAACCACTTTTCTACATTTGTTGATTTTCAGGCCCAAAAATTTGCCAAACACTAGAAAACAGAGCCACCATGTATCTGTTCTTTTTATGCCACCTCCAGATCATCCATTCCTTTGACGACATTCTCGAATCAAACCTGGATCGTTGATCACAACTCTTAAACTCAACATTCCACCATGAAACCTCCTTTTTCATCAAGTTGTATGTCATGGTTTTCTTTGTCAACAATCACAACACAGTTGTCTACTTTTTCAAAAAACATAATCACCTCAAAATTTCATCAATGATACCTTGATGTATTTTTTCCCAACAATATCCCCCTTTGGGTTTGTTGACAACTCCTCCATGAAAAGATACATCGTTAATTCTTCAACCACCATTCGACTATTGCGATTTTGAAAGCGATCAAGGATTTACTGAACACATACTCTAAGCCCACATGAGCAATGATCGTCTTGAGAAACACGAGTAAATGAAAATTTAATCAATGAATCACTTCATCTTTGACACCCACTATTGACACCAAATTGATACCAATTTTTTGATACCAAACCGATACCAATTGTTGGAAATACTCTTACCACATTCCAACACCACTCCTCTGCTTTTATCACGATCCTCAGCTGTCGTGATATCTATTCCTTGATCGATCACTTCCGGCATCGTCAGATTTTAAAACACTCCCCCTTTCGCAATGCTCACCCTATCTCACTGCTCCACCTATCAGATTCTCCCCATAGAATCCATGATTTATCAAATAGCCACACTGCCTCCCCCTTGATCAATCACTATTTTATCCCCCTTTGTCAATGAATACAAATGGAAGTCCTTAGTGGTCTATAACAAAGTATAAAAATCATATCAGTACGTTAGAGAAAAACACATCATACCTCAGGGAGAGGCAGTTTCCGCATCCACACTATTTCAAGAGTGGGGAGTTGACTGAACTCCCAGAGCCAGTCGATGTCTCTAAAAAGATTACTTGGGTAAGGCCTTTGTCATAATGTCTGCAACCTATAGCTCTGTAGGAACATAATATAACTTCATAATTCCTTGCTCCACCTTCTCCTTGATGAAATGATATTTGATCTCAATGTGCTTTTTCCTTGCGTGATGAACTAGATTTTTTCTAAGATTGATAGCACTTGAGTTATCACACTGGATTCCGATTGGAGACTACACTTCAAATCCTATATCTTCAAGCTACTGTTTCATCCACAATAATTGTGTGCATGCTTGAGTGGCCGCAATATACTCAGCTTCTGCGGTGTTTAATGAAATTCAATCATGCTTCTTTCTTAACCAAGCAATACATAGTCCACCAAGATAGAATCCACCTCCAGATGTTGATTTCCTATCATCTGTTGAACCGGCCCAATCAACATCAGTATATACCAATAACTATGTCTGATATTTTTCATAATATGTCAAGCTGAAGTCCACTGTGCCCTTGATATACCAAAGTATTCTTTTCACTGAAATCATGTGGCTTTCCTTGGGATTACTCTGATATCTTGCTTCTTGGCATGTGGCGAAAACAATGTCAGGCCATGTCGAGGTCAAGTGCAACAAGCTTCCAATAATTTTCCTGTATTCTGTGATATTAACTTCATTTCCATCCTCATATTTTGATAACTTCATCTGGGTAGCAACTGGAGTCTTCATCTCCTTGTAATTCTCCATTCCAAACCTTCTTAGATCCTTCTTGGAATATTTGGATTGAGAAATGAATGTTCCATTCCTTCCTTGAGTCACCTGTAGTCCAAGGAAAAATGATAGCTCTCCAATCATTGACATCTCAAACTCATTTTTCATGAATTCATAATACTATCTGCACTGATCTTCATCTAATCCGCCCAAAATTATGTCATCGACATAAAACAACACCATAATCATTTGATTACATTCATTACTGAAATAGAAATTTTAATCAACTCCACCACGCTGGAAACCAAGCTTCTTCAAATACTGGTCAAGCCTTGAGTACCATGATCTTGGTGCTTGTTTCAGCCCATACAACGCCTTATTCAGCCAAAAAACATTACTCTTATCTTCATGAATGATAAAACCGTCAAACTGATCAATATACACTTCTTCTTCTAGAACCCCATTCCAGAATGCAGATTTTACATCCATCTAGAAGACTTTGAACTTCAGTTGCACTGCAATGACTAAAAATAATCTAATTGTCTCCAACCATGCAACCGATGAAAATGTCTCATTAACATCAATTCCCTCTATCTGGGAGTACCCTTTGCATACTAGACGTGCTTTGTTTCAAAATAATTCACCATCTTCATTCATCTTGTTGGGATAGACCCATTTAGTTCTGATGACATTCTTATCTGCAGGTCTCAAAACAATTTTCCACATCTGGTTCTTATCAATCTGATCAAGCTTTTCATTCATAGCATGAACCTAGTGCTCATCTTCAGCTACATCGAAAAAACAATTCTGCTCCAGTTGAGATAAAAATGATGTTTGCAGTAATGATTTCATTATTCAATTTTGAACTGGATCTATCTGATCACCAATGATATTTTTTCTATCAATCTCATCTCGACTCTTTGGCTTCTTATCAGATTTAGATTTTGTTTCCTCTTGTTAATCATCAGTATCTTCTTCTGAGTCAGCCTCTACCACTTCTACTCCCCCTATGTTTCTTATCTTCTCATCACTATCATCCAAAAACTGGTCAGTAGATCGTTGAATATTCTGTTAAGTTTCAACAATAGTGACATCATTGCTCTCAATAATTTTTCCTAGCCTTTTATTGAAGCATTTATATTCTTTGCTCTTCCCTGAGTAGCTGAGGAATATTCCATCATATCCTCGTGACTCAAACTTCCTATGATTTTTTTTGTTGAGAATGAAACACTTACTTCAAAAGATACGAATGTATTTCAATGTTGGCTTCTTTCCGTACCACACTTCATACGGAGTCTTCCATTGCTTCAGACACAACAGATACCTGTTCAAAACATATACCAATGTCAAAACTACTTCCTTAAAAAATTTCTTTGGTAGGTCCTTATCAATAAGCATTGTTCTGGCCATGTTTTTGATGATCCTATTTCTCCTTTCAACCACTCCATTCTGTTGGGGAGTTCTCACTGATGAAACTCGATGCCTTATCCCGTGTTTCATGAGATATCTTTCAACTTGAATGTTTTTTAATTATGTACCGTTATCAGTACGAAACTTCTGAATATTCTACCCAAGCATCCTTTCTTCCTCCCGCCTATACTACTTTATTCAACTAAACTCCTCTATCTTATGGGTAATGAAAAATACCCAGGACATTCTGCTATAATCATCAATGAAGAGGAAATAATAACTTTTTCCATTTATGGCTCGTGGTGAGATTGGTCCACAAACATCTGCATCTACCAGTTCGAGCACTCTGGTTGATTTTTGTTCCTTTGGCCTCTATGTCTTCCTAATGTTCTTCCCTTGTTGATATGCATCACATGTGTGAGTAAGATCACATGATAGTTTGGGAAGGTCTCTTGCAGCATCACACTTTACCAGATCTTCCATGGATGGTTGGCGTAGATGGACAAGTCACTTATGCCACAACTGGTTTTCCTCCTCTCTGGATAAAAAGCTCATATCTACTTCCCCACTTACAAGGTAAAGATTCTCCTATGTCCTTTTTCCCTGTAGAACAACTGCTCCATCTTTTCCTTTCACAACACACATTTTCTTAGTAAATCAGATAGAGTTCCCAGAGTCACATAGTTGGCTGACACTGAGTATGTTATGATTGAGACCCTCTACTACCAAGACATCAGCACGTCTCATTTCTTTTCCCCCAAATTTGGCCTTTCCAGAACCAACAATATTCAGCCCTTCATCATTCCCAAACTTGACAACTCCTTCTTTTTCATATTTTATGTCTGTAATGAGATCCTTGTTCCCTGTCATACTCGATGTGAAACCACTATCAAGGATCCATACTCTTGAATGATCTGAAGCATTAATAGAAATTTCTGCAACAACTACCTTCTCATATTTTTTCTTTTTGATCCATGTCTTTAACTTCACACTTGGTGTGGTTTGGGGAACTTGATATTATTTAGAGTGTGATGGACCAGCTTCATCTTGCAACGCTGCAAATATGTTATTCACTTTTAACTCACTTGTTGGTTTATTGATCTGCTGCTTGCAAAGATTTTGATTGTGCTTGGGAACATTCCTCTCTATTGTCTAAGTGTAATATCTAGCCATGTGACCAAATCCTCCGCACCGGAAGCAGTTTCCTTCAAAATATGTTCTAGAGAACCATTCTTAATTTGACTGCCACCTTTGGTCTTGTTCCTTTTTATATCTCTTGGATATGGAACACACATACTATGAATGTCCCATCTTTCCACAACAATAACACCTGATAAAGGGTTCATTCCTCCTTGGTACTTTAGCATAATGAGTTTCCCCTTGAGATCGCTGAATATTCAGATTCTTCCTTGTGCCCAAATCAACCATCAATATTGGGACTGGTGCTTGTGGTCTAACTTCAACTATCATAAATTTTTGTTTCTCATTAAGCCCTGAAGTAGCCTCAATGTCCAAGATCAATTGCTAATTCTTTCCTGCTAAACTGCTAGGCTCCAATTTTATCTTTTTAGTCTTCGTAATGACCTGCTTTCCCAGAAATGTGTTAGGAATCAATGGTTTCTCCTGGACTTTAACTTTTCTCTACAGACCGACAAGTTCTTCAAGTTCTTTGATACGCTTGACATGGTCATTCACTTTTCCATTCAGGCCATCGATCTCCCTTTTCTATTCTTCTATCTTGAGTTTATACTCACTAACGGAGTCTGAGTTCTCTGGTGTTGATTACTTGAGTTTCTCAATTTATTCCATCAACTTAGACTTCTCTTCTTCCTGTTGCTGTATATAGAGTTTGGCATCACAAACAACTTTGTTAGCTTTCTTTTTTTGGCACTCCAAACATCTATCTCCTCAGGAGCTGCTTCTAATTCAGCTTACTTGTGAAATATCCATTCAATTTCTTCTTCTTCATCATCAGCGTCGGTTTCTCCCTTTTCTATTGCACTACCGACAACAGCCACCATTGCATTTTGTCCATGATCTTTGCAATTTTCAAACTCCTCAACCTCTTCATCCTCAGACTCATCTGAACTGTCTATTTCTTGTGAAAGAAGATTCTTCTACTTGAAGAATTTTTTCTTGAGCTGCTTCTTCCCTTTTCACATAGGCGGAAGATTTCTTCTAGGGATTTTCAACTTCATATTCATCATTTTCTTCTTGAAAATTTTTAGGGAGTCTTGAAGCAAGATGACCAACTTTTCCACATCTAAAGCAAGTGAGTGGAATTTTCCCTTGGAACATTCCTTTTCCTCTTTGAATATTTGATGAACGGAGTGACATAACCTCATCTGTCTCTTCTTCTTCCTGAGAATCTTTAATGGTGAGATTTTTCATTGCCTTAAATGCCATCTCATTGGATTTTCTGTTTTCCACAGCCTCGTTGTCAGCATTCCTCATCTCATATGCAACCAAGGTACTGTGCAAGTTGTCCAGTGTCAGCTCTTTCGGATCTTTATCTTCTAGTATAGAAACTTTTGGATTGGACCAAGGTGGAAGCTTCCACAAGATGCGCTTTACGATCTTTATGTCTTTAATGACTTCACCAAGACCTTGCATATCTTCCACAACAATATTTACCTTTTCAAAGAATGCATCAATAGACTCATTCAGGTTCATCTTCAGATCTTCATACTTATTCCACAACACTTGCAGCTTTGCCTCTCTGACCTTTGTATCTCCTTCATATATATTCAATAGCTTTTCCCACAAGGCACATTAAGTTTTTCATGAAATCACATTTGTATAGATAAGATTGGATAGGGCTCCCCCTGAGGCAATAATTGATTTGAAATCTACATCCCACTCTCTATGTTCATCTTCTGATAATGCTCCACTATTAATATCAGCTATTATGCCATGCATTGGGGCTGTGAATACATCCATTCCCAAAGATCGGAAGTAGTTTTGCATCCGATTCTTCCATAGCTGAAAGCTGTTCCCGTCGATGATTAGAATCCCTTTATGATTGGTGAACTCCAGTGAGAGAAGAACTAATATCAAACTTCCCTCTGATACCAATTGTTAGGTCCACAAGGCTGAATACCATGAGGGGGGGGGGGGGGGGCTGAATCTGGTATAACTAATTAAAAATTATGACCCGTTCTGATCTTGTTTCGCTGTTAAGAAAAACACTCTTCTCTCTCTTTCCCGCTGTACAATATAAGTAGAAAGTAAAGCATGCACATGACACATCAATTTTTACTTGGTTCACCCTCACTGGGCTACATACAATGAGCATACAACGATGATGATCCGATGTACCAAATTCACTAAAGCACACTGCTGTTTACAAGGTTTGGGTTAGATCACTTCTATTCCCAAGCTCACTGCCTTTACAAGATTTAGGGTCAGCACACTGCTTTCCCAAGGGTCACTCCCTGTCTCTCTCTCTCTGGCTCACTGCCGGTGGAGAGGATCACCTTCTTCCTCTTCCTTTTCTCACTGCTCCGGAAAGGATCCACTCATAGTTTATAGACCTATAGGTCTCTTGATTATCACAAATGAATACATCCTTTATTGTATGTAGATGCTCTGTTGAAGCTCTACCTTCACCCATAGATGAATTTCTCTTTGCACCGAAGGTATTGGGAAATCCCCCAGCTTCCACACAGCCCTGAATCACTTCTGGAAATAAAACTTACTTGACGCCCTTCTCTAAGGCAGCATCGTAGTCTCGGTGCGCAAGTCAACACTGGTGCGTAAGTATTTCTTAACACTTGCGTGACTCAAGATTAAGTTTCTACAAACTTGTGGGACACACATCCTTTACCCCAGACCACATTAGGTGCACAACAAATAGATGGCACAAAACATAAACACTGGCGCGCAAGTCCCTACTTGCACGACCACACACCACTTGTGCGAGTTCCACACCTGCATGGAGCTCTGATTTTTCGAAGTATTGATCTCTGTAAGAAATGAGGAGGGGTGGTCCCGTATTTATAGGCATTTGAACTACCTATGCAACGACGCGCAAGTCCCCATCCGGCATGCTAGTCTCAGCGTGCAGCTCAACCGCCTTGGCCTCTGTCCCACTACTCATGTGCACGACCAAACCAATACTTGCACGACCCACCTTCCATTGCCATATTTTGAAGTTCTGATCCTGAAAAACAACAGGTTCCCAAGTTCCCAAGCCTCCTAAGCACCGGCGCGCAAGTCTTTTTTCAAAAACCACTTTTCTTCATTTGTCGATTTTCAGGCCCAAAAATTTGGCAAACACTGGAAAATGACGCCACCTTGTATCTGTTCTTTTTATGCCACCTCCAGATCATCTATTCCTTTGATGACGTTCTTGAATAAAACAATGATTGTTTATCATAGCTCTTGAACTCAGCATTCCGCCATGAAATCCCCTTTGTCATCAAATTTATATGTCATGGTTTTCTTTGTCAACAATCACAACACAATTGTCTACTTTGTCAACAAATACAATCACCTCATAAATTCTTCAATGATTCCTTGAGGGATTTTTCCCAACAACACCACATATCATTTATCCTTATGAATAAGAAAATAACTAGTCCCCTATCAAAAACTATATATGATATATAATTTTGGACACAGACTCCTATAACCTATCTCAATATAGATCTAAAATGTCACACTCATCATTCGAGAGGAAAAATCCCATATTAGTTAAGCTCCAACTGACGACATGATCAGAAACATACCCAACCACCCCCGTATTGGCTAATTCAGTATATAGACTTTTTCACATAGGGTATAAAATTATGATGTTTATAATTCTACATAACTCACTAACCTCATGTACTGGGGACACAAATATGATCCATTCATCCCTAGTATTCCAATTACATCTGTATGACAATCCATGTGGTATACTTAGTGGTTCATCTAGTGCACATAAAGAATATTATTCATTTTCTTCTTCCACAAGAGCATATTTTGTATCTCTATAAAAGAATCATATTCATGCTAACCATGAAATCTTTCATAAACTATAAAAATCTATGATGAATATTAGTTAGGGATAAACACAATGTTATGCATGGAGTGTACAATTATAATTTCATTTCATGAATTTTATATCAATATTTACATTTATGTTAATAATATGAAATAATGATAAAACCGAGGTCGACTCAAATATTATACAATTTATATATTCACTAATAATATTTAAAAAATGTAGTATAAGAACCGGTTTAAAATATCATATATGTAAAACTCCCAAACATGCCTTATCTTTGCTATAATTTTTGGGTTTTGATGACTCTTTACCTATTATGTAATTAATGTTACATATCAATTCGAAAATTAGATAATACCCTACCACATAACAATTTAGTAAAAAACATATATAAATTAACAAATTTGGAATAAATGTTATATTTAGGAATCATATTCCTTACACTTCAACTAATTATCCATATTCCATATAATTAACTTTAAAACATCAAATGTTATGATGTCAACATCTGTTGTATACAAAAAATCCATTTTATGTTCATCAACATCACTTTAACAACAATATTACATCAAACTTCATCCTTTAAATAATGAAACATATTTCATTATTTTTTACTAATAAATCTTAATCTCTTAGTGTATTAAATTCATTAAATTATTTTTCAGTAATCATTTATTATTTAACTAAAAATTTCATTAAGTCAAAACAAACTCCCAATATCATATTAGATATTATATTATCTTTAGATTTTTTTCTATGATAAAAACATACTTTTTTATAAAGGAAGAACATCTATTTCTTTTTAATATGAATATTGAATAATTTAATATTGTTTTCTTGTCATATTTGGTATTCGATGTGTTCGGAACATTATCATTTGAGAATAAGAATTTAATAAAATATACCACATATTAGGTGTGGGAACACATTCCCATATATATTAACCAATACTTGGATACACATTTTATCTTAGATAAATTTTTTTTATCCATATCATATTCCCAAAATATTTTATAGAAATTATTGAGTCATAAACCATGCGTATACATTTAATCATCACATATTTGATAAAAACTACTCTTTATTATAAAACATGTTCTATTATCACATAATCATAATGAGACGATGATACACATATTTTACTTAAAAACATTTTATATTGATTCAATCTTCTAAATCAAAATCCATGATATAGTAACTACTAAATTTATATCATAAATATAAAATAAAAAATCAATGAATTTTTCATTTTTTAAACCATTTTATATATAAAACACTTTAAATAATATACTTTCAGTATCACATACCTTTCAACATTTTGGAATTACTTTCTATATAATCCATATTTGATATGGACTTTCCGTTGAGTTTCAAAAACCCTTTTAAGTATTTCTTGGATAATCCAATTACATTGAATTCTTAATCTTCCTTCTAAACATGACTGGGTATAAATGGTCATTACTAGCTATATAAAGAATCATAGGTGAAATTTTAAACCAAATTTTCTTCCTTTATTTTGAAAATTTACCTACTTTTACAATTTTTATAGTACTTTAAAAAATAGAAATCATATTAAATGTTCACCTATATTCCCAACCATGAGAATATATGTCAAATTTTCTTTTCATTAAAACATATTATTGAAGAATTACTATAGATTAAAATCGGATAAAATCCACAACCAGAACAATCAATCGGGGAAAACATTAATATCTTTAAGACATATATCATATTCAATCTTATTGGATATCATTTCACATATTCAATCATATAGTGTGAAGACTAATACTACATTTGTCATTTATAATCTAATTCCATTGAAACCATAAAGGAAAAACTCTATACTTCCATACTCACATAGATTCATTTGTTTAAAAACTTAAATAATTTGTTGTTTTGGAAGGAACTATTATTGCACCTATATTATCCATATGAATTTTTCATAAATTACAAATATTTCGTCAGAAGTTTTCATAAGTTTCTAGAATTTATAGTATCTTACACTAATTATCTTCTTATCTTTGATTGATCATAATTTTTCATTTTATGATGGTGATACTATTTATCTATAATAGAATCTTTTATCAGATAAATTTAAGTATACATAAAAATTAAATAAGAAATTATATTTTTTGGGCTCCCATTCAAATGATTAACCCGTTTTAGTATTCACCATATATATTAGGAGGACATGATCTCTATTTACCCATGACTTACAATAGTTTTTTCTTGTAAAAAAATATATTATTATTAAGGTAAGTAATCATCCCAATCGTAATAATTGTGCCCCTTAGACATTTGATAAAACAACAAATTTCCCAATCCATCTTATGAATATGCTCAACTCTATTCCAATGAAATCTTAACCATTAGGGACTCTCAGCTTGTGTATCCAAAAGAAAATGAACTGAATAATCCAAAAAAAGGACTATCAAGGGATACTCATGATATGCCTTAAAACAACCTCAAGAAAATTCAATGTCACTTATAAATTGTTTTCTATACACACAATAATCCACGGGTACTCATTCAGTGTTTTATAATACCTGGTTTGATGATCGGGTTTTTAACATGTTTGGCTTCGAAAAAATATCACACTTAGTATCTGAAGGGGATTTTAATCTCATGATCTTACCTAATGTTATTCCATTTTAAGAATTCTTGATTTTAGTAATTTAGTTTGAAATATTATTCCCTCTAGCAAATTAATATGTTTAAACCATATTGATCTGTAACCCTTTTCACAACCCATGAGTTTGTGTTACTCAACCAAAAATAGAGTCCGAACATATACATACATATTTAGATGAATCGTATGCATAGGGTACATGAAAACATCATGTAATTGAATATAATTATAAAACATTGATAATCTCAACATGATTAAGCCTAGATCGACATATAGCATGCCCCATTCACTTTCCATGACAAGGAGTGGACCATTAGGTATGTTGGTCTTCTGGACCCATGTCAAGCTACAGTTTCTACATAACCCAAGAGATGATAAAATTCATCATAACTCTAACTCTTAATATGAATAAAATATACTCATCAACTAAATTGAATATAATAATTCCAATTACATAGGATATGGTAGAAGAAAAACTAAATTCATTATATAGTCAATCCTATCATGTATTACAAGGATATATCCAATAGTCAGTGTAATATTTTAACCTAAATTTTACAGAATATTAACATCTCACAAAAAAATTTAATTAAAAATAATATAAAAGGTAATTAAAATTAATTAAATAAACAATTAAAATATTTAAACATAATACAAACTATTGTGAATAAATGCTAAATAAAATAAAATGATAAATATTTTATATTTTCATATATAACATTTATGGAATTCAATAATTTTGAATATAAAAATATTAAATTTATTATACAATTATGTAATTAATATTTATCATTATTTGAAATTTACATTTTAATTATATTATATTAATTTTATTATAAACTATTTATAATTCATATTTTGTTATGTAAATATTTTACATAATCAAAATATCATATATGTAATCATTATTTAAACCATTATTATATCAATCTTCAAAAAAATACTGATGTTGTTTAATAATATCCTAAAAGGCCTTATTTTATTTTGAACAATTAAAAATAATTAATTGTGGAAAATTCATAACTTAAATGTAAACATTTTATATTTTGGACTTATTTCATAATTTACAACCCTTTATAAATTATTTCTACTAGTATATTAAAAAAATTATTTTTAGATCTTACCTCAAGCCATATATTTTTGTTAAAAGGTATTTGAAATATTAACATTTAATATTTTGGAAAAATTAACGTTTCATAAATTTTTTATTTAATTATAAACCATTTATAATGAATTTATTTTTTTATAAACCATTTATAAATTAAATATTCACAAAATATATTTTTTATTGATATAAAATCCATTGAATCCATTTAATAATTAAAAAAATAAAAAAATTCACATTTCTAATATGCATATAGGTGTTGTTACATGATGGTAAAATATTTTACCTTTAGATAGGACTTATGAAATTCTTTCGTAAATGTATCCAAATAGTTACCTTTATACGGTGTGGGTAAATATCGGGTACCTTTATATAAAAACTATTTATCATTACACATCCTATAAAATCCTTTTCTATATAGAGGTAGCTGACAAAATCCATTACGTATGTTATTATATTACTTTTATGAAACCATTGAAATATCATGATTACCCTTCTGTGCTCTTATTCTTGTATTGGTAAGCCATAGGTTACCATAGGATGACCACTCAAATATGGTTAATGACCTGGATACCCATACACAACTCATATGTGTATGGGTTCGGCCTTGGTTAAAATTATGAATACTTGTAAATACACCGCCTACCCTTACATAAAACATTTACACATAAAGGTAGATTCAGGTGACCCAAACATCAACTGATCTACATCAGGGTAAGGATACATTACCCTTACATAAACAACATTGTCTAAGGGTAAAGTCTTTGTTATCCTTATGAATCTCATCTATGTAATGGTAATGATCTTGTCAGATTTACTATTCTAAAGTAATTAAGGTTAAATCTGTTTAAAAACTGAAATTCCATAATATGAAATAGAGATATATTTTCAGATTTCTTCTTTATTTCTATGAATGATTTTATAAATTTAAATAATTTTTTCTCTCTAATACCGTATAAGGGTTATGATAGATTTAAAAAAAATTATTAGAATCATCTGATGTAATTAAGACCATATAAAATAGATATCCATGTAAGAAATATGAATCCAATTGAATACTAAAATCAAGAAATATAGTAAATGTGTGTACAATACCGTGAATATCTATTAGGTTATTTTGATATATGCTTCATGAGTTTGATAAAGATGACCAAATTGGAAAATAGTTTATGAAAAATATCTAAATGAGGCATGCTTTTATAGATGGAGAAAGAGAGGGGGAAATAGAATGTCGAACCTAAAAATATGTAGTGGACCAATGAAGAAATCAAAAATACCTTTCGATAGTACCTTTACCACATTAATTCAACTAAAAAATTTTTGAAAATAAAAATTTCTTATTTATACAACATTAAATGGTAAAAATATGACCCATATTGAATTTGGAGGAAATTTTTTTGGGGAGGTCATTACATTCATGATTTCTCTTGAAATTACAAATGAAATTATCCAGCATGAATGCCAAGGAATCCCAATTGTGACTGAATGCATGAGTTATATTTTCAGAAGTTATTTTTCCAATAATTTATCAATTATGATAACTATCATTAATAACTATTTGTATTTTCTATAGGTTTATATATCACTACTATAAAAATGGAAATCCCTACATAATAAAATTTGTTATCATTAATCCTATTATTATTTTTATGAAAAAAGTATAATGGAAAATGAATATTTCGAAAAAAATTTGATCTGGATGCATCATTTGAAAAGAAATTAATAAATTATAGGCTCTTCTTGGTGCCTATAATATTGGGGAAAACACTACCATCAAATCCTTAAATTTTATTTTTATTTTTTTAATTACATAAATTATTTTTTAGTGAGAATTAGATGATCATTTCCATAAATTTAAATACTTTAATGTTTCATTATTTGGATTCAATAAAAGTATAAAAAAAAAATTTTCCACACATTATTTCGATTATAAAATTTAATTCAATAAAAATATCATTTTACAGATAATAATTAAATTACACTTTTTATATTATGATTTAATGAGAATTTAATTATGATAGGGTGATAATTAAATGTCAACAAAATCAAGGTATAAGGACAGTCACTAAGAAAAATATACTTATGGTATTTTACAAATGGATATTTATTATTGTATGAAAATTAATATTTCACTAGAAAAACTAGTATCAATATTTTTAATTTTTTCTATAATTTTTCTGTACTGTTTAAAAAAATAATGACAATGATTGTGGATTTTAAATTTATAAATTTTTGAAAGATAACATGTTCTATCAATAAAACATCATCATTAAAGTATAGTATTGAATTTAATTACAACTTGATTTAAAATTTTTATTAATATTTTGTTTCTCAATTTCCCTCATGTACAACAAAGACTTCCAACAGTCTGCATATTCAAAAGCAGATTTATTTTGAAATTAGTGGGAAAATTACAGGATATCAAACTATTTTCCGAAATCATGAAGAGGTGATTTACTATTATATTTGTAATTTCATTTTTATTTCATAGATATAATGATTAATTGAACAGCATGATGAAATTTGTTTTTTCATCTTCACATTATCATTAATGTAAGAAATCCCCCAAAATTGGTGACAACCATGAAAACATTTTCTTATTTTCAGTTAAAATTAGGAGATTTTTCCTTAGGAAATTTTTTATTTATTGGGATTGAATACACATGAATATAATGATTATATTGATAATTATTACCCAAAGTACCATCTCAAATTTGTGTTTTTACTAAAATAAAATGTCAGAAAAGAAGGGGTCATAACTATAAAAATGGCTTCATATTTACACAAAAACATATTAAAATGATCATCCAACCATTTATGATCTATATGAATGAAATCATATCCAATATGAATGATGGATTTCACAATATGACCTAATGTACAATTTTACATTCACATTTGAAGGTTCCAGATGCACTTGCAGTGACATTTTGGGTGAATGACCATTAATGATTTTGTCAGATTCGATGGATCTTTCTGTAATTTTGTATGAAATAAATTTCATTACCCATGAAATTTTTCCATCAATTATTGACATTGAAATCCTATAACAGGGTTATGATCTTTTTCATCTCAAATTTATAATTAATTTAAATTAGATCTGAAGAAATAATATCACATATTTGGATGTTTCATTGAAGATGTTTTTGATCTTCCAAAAACTCTTTCTAGATAACCAACATTGTGTAGGGGGTAACAAATGTAAATCCCCTATATTGGTGATCCACATGTGGTCCTATAAACTCCTAACAAAACCGATAGATTTTTGGGTTCCAGTATGGTGGATCAATCATCTTTTGTTGTTCATCTTGATTGCCTCAATATCTATAAGGCTTGAAGGATTTATTATCATTTTTAAAAAGATGGGAGAATGATTAATCACAACTATGAAACCAATATGTAAACAAGGATCTATATCCACAGTTTATAGAAACTATGGATATTTATTTTCTCACAAACCTATTCCCATGGTTTTAAAAAACCGTTAGTATAGGTTGAAATATACTAATAGTTTTTTGAAACCTATGGGTATAGATTTTTAAATAGGAAGCCTCACTAGGGTTCCTCCTCTAGCACAACATTTGAAGCCCCATATCTCCCCCACTCCCTTACTTAGGGTACATTTAGTGTCCCCCCAATCCCTAACCTACTCATGAGACATTCTCCAAACCCCCTCCTCTTGTGATATTCAACACCCCCCTCACCTGGGCTAATTTCCATGTCACCCAAGCGAGTGGTCACCCGAACGAGTGAAAAAAGCACATCTCATACAATTAAATCCACTATTTAAATCATTTTTTTGGGTTCATATATCATTTAACATCACATATGTGAATTTAGAATATGTATACTTATCTACTTAGTATTTTTACCATTTTTATCGATGTTATCATGTGATAGATCTAAGGTAATATTTGTTTTCATACTCGATAAATATATAATTATTGATTTTTGGTTCATGTTTTTGAAATTGTATATTTATGATTTTTCAATCATTATAAGAGGTATACCATTCAAAATCATTCAAATTTCTCTTAATGTGGTTTTATATTTTTTTTTATTTCAGGTTTTTTATTTCCCTTTATTTATATATTTTTAGATGTTGTTTTTAGTGTTTCTCCTTTTAGTGGTTGTTTCTGTAGAAGTTTGAGTATAGGTATGATGATTTTACTGTTTTTAGATTTTTTTGGGTTTGGTTTGATGTTTTTTTGTCTTTAGTATTGTGTGGATTCCCACTAAACCCCAAAAAGTGATGTACTTCATTTCAAATTTTTTAAATACAATATACCTCGATATTTTTTGTTATTTGTTATATATGTTTATCTTAAATATAATGTAAACTTATGTGTAATACATATGGTTTCTTATAAATAATAATTTGAGTAAATCTCAACTAATATGGGTTTGATGAAATGTTAATATTGTTTTATCTTGAAATAAAAAATATTATGTTTATTGAATGATTTAATAATAATTATAAAAATCTATTAGAATTCTTTAATCAATATTTTCTAATTAAATGATGTAGAATTTCTTATTTCGTGATATTTTAAATTTTTTATTCACTTATTTTATATTGTTTCATATTTTATGATATGATTTTTCATGCTAAAAAATATTGTTATACAAACTTAATATTATTGGATTTAAATATGAAAATGGTCTATTTAATTGAAGTGTAGTTAGATATGAGGTGCATTTCTTTTACATTTTTATTGTACTTATTGATGTACCAATTCAGAATACCTCATGGAATAGAATTCTATACTCTAGAGGGTTCTATAAATAAGTACACTTTCTATGTTATGTTAGAAATTACCTAGATTTTCCATAGTTTTAATTACACTCATTATATGTTGTACTTGTTTAGGATTATTCATTGGATTATTCTTTTTTGTATACCCTCACTAGTTTCAATTATGCACTAGATAGCTACTTCACATCTAGACTTGTATTGTGATTTTCCTAGAGGACTACATTGAATTTATCTATTAACTAAAAGTATCATTGAAATCCTTTTATTGGGAAAGTGTTTGATCTCTTATTATGTGTGGGAATAAATTATATAATAGACTTGTTTTATTTGTAAATTTACTTATTGTAATGTGAACTTTGAGTAATCATGATTTATTTGTGATTTTATTTGGTTACATTTATTTAATATTATTAAATGGTTTCATTTCATATATGAATTTCAAAATATAATTTCATTTTCTTATAAATGTTTGTCTATAGAGAATATGGTGAAATTCTCAAGGGAATTAATTCAGAAAACTATTATACACAATAATTTTGTATATAGAATTGGTCACATTTTAAGAATGTAATGAAAAATATATACCTTGAGATAATGTGTTTTTGAAGTATTTTTCCTTATTGAATGACATTATAGGAATGATATTCAATCATTCCACTTGAATATGTTTAAACCTAATTTGTTTACTATCCTACATTATATTTCTTTTTTACATTTTTAGGTTTCTAGCCTCTTAGTACTAAAATTCCCCTTTTTAATCATTTTGTTTGATTTATGTGATAGTTGGATATATTTAATATATATTGATAATCATTTTATTTTATTTCTTTAATTATTATAATACATTTAATATTTCATTATGTAATTATTATTTATTTTAATGTTCTTTATTTGAATGAAAATTATTTCATAAGTGTTTTTGAAATATATATGATGCCTTCACCCTCCATTCTCGAATGTAATTATTAATTTGATTTTTATTTTTATTCAGATGAAATTATTTCCAATGTGAATTTTGATGTCCTTGAATCCTGTTTCTAGCCAATATTGATCATGATGGAAATTTATGCCTTTTTGTAAACCAGATCGAGTATAGGGATAGATATGTAGGTTTTGTTTATTATGAAAAAGTGAGTATAAGTGAATAATATGAACTTTAGTGACTCAAATTTATTCTATTTTTCTTCAATAATAGTGAATTCATAAATTTTAGTGGTACACTCCTTGGTTCATTATTTGTAATAATTTCTTATAGCATATGTTATTTCCCTTATTCTTTATTTTTATAGCTACAAGTATGCGTTGATGAATTTCATATTAAAATTTTTTGTAATCTGGTTTTAAAATATTATTTACATTTTTGATTGGAACCTAACTTTTTCCCCTATAACATAATGGATATATGATGGATGTATCATACCGATCAGATTTAAACTGAGTTTCAAAAGAGTGTGGATTTTTTTAAAAAATATCACTTAACAATGATTAATATAGATGTTGTATACAGTATTCATTCTATAGTTGTGTTGGAATTAAATGGTTATGTTAGGAATAAGTTATCCACAATATAAAAAACTAGTATTTCTAAAAAACTATTCTATTTGGAATCACTATAAAAAAACAACAAAATAACCTACCGTTCATGAACATAAATGAAATATGTGGTATATATAATTTAAGGTTTTGTTGATTTCAATATTTTCATCATCATGAGTGAGAATGTTTGTCAGTGAATGTTGTCATATATATCACTACACCTAAGGAATATAATGAAGATGATTATTTTGAGAGAGTAAAAACACTAGTGGATGATTCCAGAACTCAAGTATATCCAGAATGTACTAAAATGGTGAAGTTGAAAATTTTTAGTGGGGTTATATCACGGAAAATCTATCTATGGAATTTATAATAAAATCGTTTATTATATTCATACCATTTGAAGGATTTAATTCTTTATTGGTTATATGTTCCCTAAATTCATTATAATGCATGGATGTTAATTAAGAATATTGGATTTTCTACTAATAAAGTTCATTCTTGCCCAAAAGATTTAATTTCATTTTGTGAGGATACAACTGAACATAATGACAATAAATAAAGTGCAACATCTCAATGGAATGAAAATGCAGATGGTCCATCATCTCGTGTTCCACATTAAGTCACGTGGACCTTTCCATTGGTTAATAGGATTCAAAATCTTTTCAAGCCTGTAAAAATCTCATCCAAAACGAAATGTCATGATGTTGAGATACTTAATGTCAATGGTTAGTTTGTTTATCCTATATATGGATTATTATGTTGATAATTTGAGGCACAAAATCCTGATTTTGTATCTCATGTGAGTAATGTCTGATTTAGTCTATCCTATGATTGGTTTAATCCGTTTGGTTAAATGATTACTTCTCACAAGGCATGGACAGTTTTTATTCATGTTTATAATCTTCCTTCATGGATGTGTATGAAAAAACCTATGAATTTTATGGGTATACATGTATCTAGACCTTATGATCTCAACAATGATATAAATTCTTACTTTCAACCTTTAATAAGATATATGAATTATCTATGGTATATGGGTTTTTACAAATTTGATGCTTCTTAAAAAAATATATTTTAAATATGTGTTTCCCTTTAATGGAAAATATGATTTTCCTACTTATAAAATGGTTTATAGTCAGAGTATTATAGTAAATCCATTGTGTCTTATTTGTTCAAATAATACAAAATTGATAAGGATTAATTATCATGATAGTGTTAGTTTCATGGGAATCAAAAATTCATGCCAATGGATCATCAATATAGGATGAATCATTAGAGGTTTGATAAATATTTTGACATTGAACAAAAATCTCAATGAATTTCAAGAAATTATTGTTTAATTAATTGAAATATTATAGTATTTTATTAGGTATATTCCATATGAAATCCAAAAACAGGAAGAATCATGACACTGAATCCAAATGAAATTGGAAAAAGACAATTATCATTTTTGAGTTTCCATATTTATCTACCAATTTGTTATGTCATTGTTTAGATGTAAATTACCTTGAGAAAAATATTTGTATAATTTTAATTTTAATTATTCTAAATATTAATGGGAAGAAAAAAGATGAATTTAGATCTCATTGGGACTTGATGGATTGGGGTATTCAACCGGAAATGCATCTTATGTATATCATTCAAACAAATTGAAATGTTCCTTGTTATTCTTATGTGATGAAACTATGAGTGAAAAATAAATTTATGGCACTATTAAAGTATAACAAGTTTCATGATGGATATTATATAAACACGTCTAAATAAGTCAATAGAAGGGATTTACAACTAATATCCGTAAAAAATAATGATAATTAAATGCTTATTCATGAATTGATTACAATAGTAATATAGCTTTTTATATCTAATTATTTAATGGTGACATTGATTTTTGTGTTCTATTTATTTATTTTTATTTTTGGTAAATGGTAATCCAAATAATATATGATAAAAATTTCACAAGAGGCACAACTAATTTTCAGTGAGTTTGAAAACAATTACTCAGTCATTTTTCACTAGAATGTTGCATTTAACAGTTGATATTCTAACTAAAACACCTCTTGGGGTAACTATTTTTTGTGGATGTATCCTACTAAAATAAATATGTTCAGAATGAAATCAAATGTCTAAAATAATAATTATCTTGATGGTTCCATTTTGATAGGTTATCTAGCTAAATAATGTATGGATTTTTGTTCAATTTATTTTTGTAATGTGATATCACAACATAACCAGACAATTAGAAATATAGATGATAATAATGGGGGAATTAAAACCTTATTCCCATAACTTCGAAAAATAGGATGAATTTATGGTTCATATACATTTGCTACATTAATCATTGAATTGTGGGATATTTCACATCACATTGTCTCATTTAACTGTGGTTTTTTTGATGACTATATCATGTATATAATTTGGATATTTATATGTTTTTTCATACAATTTAATATCACATATTCCTTTTTTATTATCATTTTATGTCGGGAACATAAAAATAATAATAAGTATAGTTCATTGATATTTAGCATTGAAAAGGAGTGGGACATTGAATATCAAAGAGTATCATGCTTGGTTGAAATAAAAGGTATGAAAATTATATTAATTAAATTAAAATTTTGATATCCATTAAATTGTATTATTCATATATATTTCATGTATTGAGTTTACCTATTGACTATGTTTCTAAATAATTAACATTGTTTGCTTTTTGTTATAATTATTTTCTTTGTAAATGGGATTCATTAATAATTAATGGGTATAAATTTCATATAACTGAATGAGCGGTGAAAATGATAACACAACATGATGAAGTTATGTTAACTTCTAAATTAGACTATTTTTATAGTGAATCATATAGTTGGATTTGATATGATGATATGTATTATTATGGAATTTTTGGCAGAATATTTTTATAAGATTACTACTCCCTAGGTTAACTAACTATGATGAAATATAAATACTTTGAAAAAATGAATTGATAGTGTACATTTAATAATGATTGGGGATTCAACATTATTGACATGAGTCAATTCCTAGATACTGAGGAACCATAAATTTTACCATCAATTGAAAAGGAAAATTTTTATGTAAAATATAATTTGAGACATAAATTTGGTGTCATTAATGTTGTAATCTTGAGACATATATTTTTTGATGTTGGGGATGAAATTGACACCATCGATTCCCACAATGATGTTGACCAAAACACTTCATTTTAAGACTCAAATTGTCTCATTGTGAGAGTTGATGTTGAATCTAAATTTATAGTGGGAAATATATAGAAGAAACCATATATGTTTACAGTTCATTTTTTACCTTGACGTGAGTTTCTTAGTATAGGATTACTTTAATAACATTGATTTAGTTTTAGTTTGTAATGATGTTTTTATTTTAGAATTGGTTGGTTTTGTTTAATTTTAATTAGATGACTTTCAATTCAAAAAGCTAGGTGTATGATGTGTTTTTTGAAAATATAAAACATGGTTGTTAATTATTTTTACTAAAACATGTTTTGAAATTATACATGAATTCATTGACTTTGGAGTTATATGCATGATTTTTTTAAAAAAATATCTAAAAAATGTACATTTCATTCTTATGAAGATTGTGAAAAATAATTCAAATGTTCGATGGAAATGATTATTTGATGCGGATTGAATGATTCATAAACATTTGTTCCCTCCTCTTCGTCTCTTAGTGAGTATATTAATTTTAATATTTTTCATCTACATTATATAAATTTACATGTTCAGAATATTTATCAATTTTTATAGGGACATTCAGTTCCACCAAAGGTGGCATCTCATCAAACTATTAGTATGGATCCAACCAGTGATTATCCAAGTCATATATAGAGATATTTTAATACACATTCCCACCCTGACCCACCATCGGACACCCCATCCTCTACACCTTTCCATCCTCTACTTGATTCTCAGAGGATCTTCCCATCCATGCCTCCATTTTCATCTAGTTTAGCCTCTTATTCCCATACAATGTCTACTCGATCTCAAGGGATGTTCCTACTCACACCTCCATCATCATATCATTTAAAATCATCTCTTCATACAACATATACACTGCCTCTTGGGATGTTCCCACTCATGCCTCCATGATCATCTCATTTGACAACTTCTTCCCATTCCATGACTTTGCCGCCTATAGGGGTATTCCCACCTTTACCATATCCATATCAATTGATATATCCCCAAGCCTACAACCCTTATTCTTCCATGTAAAAACTACCTCTATATCCTACCATCCAACCAAGATTTGATGAATATGTTCCTTCATTTTCCACTCTAGTATATCAACATCCCCCAGAGCATGCATTGGAATAGAGACATTCTTTAGAGGCTACTGATACTGGACAACCCGTGATTCTTCTAGAGCCTATTTAGTAGTATGCATCCTATTTTTTAAATAAAAATGTGTAAAACAATATCACTTCATTATTATCATATTTACCATGAATAAATCATTATTTGTAACCTATTATATTATTATGTGGGATATTCAAGTAGGCTGTATTAGAAAACCCATATAAATGAAGCATAGAATCAACAAACATAGATAATGGTGGATTACAATGAATAAAATCAGATGATAGGTAAAAATTCGATGCAGTGTAGAAGTTTTATTGAAAAATTAACCAATTACTGCAATATTAATCCAGTGGAACCGGTCACAAGGGTACATCTCGGTAATGAAATAAATGACAAATCATGGTTGCAGATATGGGTATAATTTTTTTATAAATTTAGGTCAATATTTTTTTTATATTTATATGAATTAAAATGTTCATTGTAGATATGGTTTAACATTCATAATGGTGAAGAAACTAAGTTTGAATGGTTAATGGATCTTGGAGACTATTTTTGATCATAGAAATACGAGTTACCTGTTGTTTGGATTATTAGAGTTTGTTTTCATTCAGAGGATGTTCACATATTCATTGACTATCCAAAAACAGAATATAAAAAAATGATCAAATATTGTATTACTGATGAGTTTTAGATATTCCCAATAATTAAGTGTCTTCATATAATATTTACATCTAATTACTTATATTTAATTTTTTAATGACGTTTGGAAAAAGATGAAAAAACATTCAATGATGTATATGTACACAATAGGGCGTACTACAATGCCTGATCATGCGAAGCCTGAGGTACTTTAATATGAATAGAAATAATATATTGTTTTATATTCTTACTTTATTAGGTTTGTATATTGTCATTTATTATTTATCTATTCATCATTATTTTTTTAAATTTTAAGTCTCCAACCTATATCATATTATGATATTGAATAATTATGATATACCATAAAAATGTTTATTTTAAACATCATAAAATGTATATTTTCATCAATAACTAAACAGTATGATAAATTATTTTTTAAAAACATGATATATAATTATTTTTTAACATGATACAATCCCCTTGGAAATGTGATATAGTGTCCATATCTTAGTTTACTTAGGACACACCTTTCAAAATCTAATAAATATGTTTACAATAATTGTAATAACCATTCTCAATATCATTAGTTCATATATTCATTTAAAACTATATAATTTACAAGTTGTGATATAGTGTTCATATCTAATATAGGTACTTGTATTAAATTTTAATGCTGTGATATGAAATGATAATATCATTAATTATAATATATTATATCTGTTTTTTGAGTTCATACTGATGAGTTATCATGGTGTATGATTCCTTGTCCTTTTTAATCATTAACTATATAGAAATATATTATTAAATTATTTAATATATATTTCATTCAATTGAAATTTATGAAATTTATTCATCCTTTTCAACTTCAATAGATCACTAATGCTACTGATTTGGATTTAGGGATTTCAAGACTTTATTGAAATATCAATTTAGTATTTTAGGAAGCAAGACACTATAAAACACTTCCAAATTTTTTCTACTATGGTAATATTAATTTTCAAAGAATATAGGAAGTTTTGAAATGGATTTTATTTCAAATCATAGCACTAAATAATAGATGATATTCATATAATGTTCATAATGAGTAGCTATAATTATATAGTGTTTATGATTATCTATTATTTATAATTATTTCGTCAATGTTAATGAAATTTTAAAACATATTATTTTTTCATTAAGTTAAAAGTTATTCTATTTTATTATTATAGAGGATTATAAATTTTTTATATTCTTAATAAGTGAATACTAATCAATGTATTTTGTAACAAGCGATATTGGGAATCAATAGTCGTGTGCCTTGAGAAAAATTATTTTTCTCGAGTAATAAGAAAAAATATAAGTGAAGTAAATGAACAAATATAATAAAATTTGTTATGAATTTTTATTTATATTTCAACTATTTATAGGAAATTAATAAGGAAATATCTTTTTTTATATTTTCAATAGTCTACCATGATGGATATTAATGATCAATAAGACATTAAATTCATCCCAAATGATCATTTTTGGACGGTATTAGATGAGCAGTGCCAATGGAGAGTCTAATGTCAACCACGAAAAAAAATCATCCACTCTAGGTATTATCCCAGATCAGGATCCTCTCAAACAATTCATACAGTTGATCAGCAAAGTTCTCATGTAAACGTAGTTGAGGCAAAAAAATTCATTACAGGAGCATGGAATAAGTGAACTGGAGCATAAAAGAAGTAAGCTAATCACCGAACATATCCATACAACTATTTTAGTTATAAAACAATTACTTTCTTCAAGGGTTTATAAAAAAATTGATTCATATATGGAATCAATGTTCTCATTAAATTTTTCCTCATGTGATGCAATGGTAGTCCTACTGGTGATTGAGATGATGGTGGTGGTGGTGGTGATGTTGATGATGTTATTGATGATGATACAGTTGACGATGATGGTGTTGTTTCTCTATATGTTTTTTTGTGGTTATGATGTTGGTGATAGTGATTCGTATATTGGTGATGGTGATGGGGATGAATATGTTGGTGATTTTGGAGATATTGATCCCCACTATTTTTGACTTAGGAGTAATGAGACATGAGGAACATTTTTAATGACTTGAATTGACTAGTTATATGTATGTTTATATATGTTTTAGTATAGTTAATGGTATTAAAATTATTAAATGTAGATTTTTGAATTATTATTATGCAATATTTGTAATTCATTAAATGCATAAATTGTGTTTTATTTTATTTACAAGTTAAGGAGGTGCTGGAAGAGGTGTAGGTGCTAGCGCTTGCAATTGGGGAAAAATATCTATACCCATGGTTTAGAGATGAATGGGTATAGGTTCCCTACTAGGATAAGCTATACCCATAGTTTTTGTTAAACCATGGGTATGACAGAATCTCTAGGGCCTATATCCATGGTTTGTATATAAACCATTTTTATAGGTGTATACAAATTCCTCCATCATCCCTAGATCTAAAAACTATGCGTATAGCCTATAACCATGGTTTTTAGGGCTATACCCTCTATTTAAAACTATGTTTATAGAGTGGGTTTTCAGTAGTGAATCTAGATGAAAATTTTCCATGTAGAAATACAATCAATTCCCGATTAATCTTACACAATAGACATAACTATATATTTATAGACATGGGGTAAGGGTAAAATTAGTATTTAATTACAAAATGACACTTAATAATATAATATACCTTTTCTAACATCATGGAATAAATTAATAATATTATTATTATTGTAGAGACCCGAAGCTTATCGTACATGGACATTACATTACTTTTACAGAATACTTAGTACATAACAAAAACACACACACAAGTATCATAATAGTTTAGTGTCTTTGGAAACTCGGAATGTAATCTTCTAATCGTGGTGAAAAATATTCAATATCTCCCATAAAGATCTTCCCTTTTTTTACCTAAAACCATTATTTATATCCTGGGGAAAAGAAAACATAAAAGGGTGAGCTCAAATGCTCAGTATGGGTAAACAAAAGAAAAAAAAATCAATCACATCATATTCATAAGAACATAACTTTTGGAAATCTTAACCTGCAAAAGAGAGCATAATTTCATATCATGGGATAAATCATAGTAGTGAAATGAAATCCCAATAAGCATAACATAAAACATGAAACTTTGTGGCATACACACATAATCATAGAGAATCATTTCTTGTTAGTCATGACTCATTTCCAAGACTATCTTAGTGGACAAAGTCCATTTCTGAACCGAGTTACCCTCGTTTCAGTCCTGCTTCACTGAACCGGTATAACATACCGTTCCAGCCAAGTCTATCTCATGAGATATAAAATATTTACCCAATGCATTGGAGGGAGATATAGGTCCCACCCATCTCATAATGATACTATTCTTATGTGTGCCACAAAATCATAAACCATACATCATTGCATAATCCATGTAATAAAATCGGAATCTTACACATCGTGACATCATAAAACAATTCATATAAGATAAAGGAATTCATAAAAATATTTCCATCATAAAATAATCAAATCAATGTAAAAATAGGGATAAAAACAGAACCTTTTATTATCTTAGATGGAAAATAATTTTGATAAAACACTAGAACTCCATTCTTGAGGAAAATATCCTTTCTTCTTCAAAAACATTTTTCCTTTCTTAACATGTCACACAACTTTAAACTAAAAGAAGTTGATTAAAAATAAACTTGAAAACATGTAAAGGATGCTTCTTGGAAATAATGTTTTAAAAATCCATTCAGGTCGTATAAGTTAAAAAAACATTCTTCGTACTTTTGTCGGAAAAGTCAAAAAGGTACCTCGTATGAAAAACTACAAAAGATTCCATTCATATTCTTTACTAGAAACTCACCGAAGGGTAAAATTGGATTTAAACTATTTTAAGTGGATGGAAATAATATTCCATATTGAGGAAACATGGATTTGGATGATAAAATACACCCCAGTAAATACTAAAGTATAAACAATCTCGGATAAAAATGAGATTGTGATATTTCCCTTACCTTAGGTCCGACTTGCTTTGTAAGTGTCTGAACCTCCTGTATAATGATTTAAATCATGTTATTGACTTATTCCAGAATCATATTCATTGTTATTATATCATATATGGTCCACTTATGACTTTATATTACCGGTTCTTTTGTAAATTCATGTTAAAGTAGCATTTTGGGTAAAATCGTCTCATTTGTCGTTCGTGTTTTTAACTTGTAATTATTCATATGATTACTTAGATCATGATTACTTAATTCCAGAATATAAAACATGATTTATATATATATATATATTCAGAATATAAATATATAATAAGTCAGTAAATGGAAAGAAATACACCGTTCATGGAGACGGTAGTCCGTACGTACGAATGAATGCTGTTTTCGTTTCCTTATTGAATTGAATGGAATTAAGTAGAAGACATACATATAAATATAAATAATTCCAGTATCATTATTAGGTCATATATTTCATTAGTACTTATTATATATACTTTATAATCATTCATGAATGGTTAATCATTGAGAATGAATCTCATCGCGTCGTGGAGACGGTAGTCCGTACGTACACACGAGCGATGATATCGTTCTCATGGTCGTGGAATTGTGTTGAAGTGTATGTATACTATTTTAGTATCAATATAAATTTATAATAATAATATATAGTTACTCATTACACCTTTATACCCATCCAATTAAGGTGGTGGCGGAAAATAGATTACACCACGGCGTGGAGACGGTATTCCGTACGTACGCGCGCACGATGATTTCCTTTTTTCCGTAGGATGGATAGAAGGTTAATTATAGTTGTTTCATATTTATAATAACATATCAGTACATAAGAAATACTGATGTTATGACTTTATCATGAAACAAATAATGAAGAAGAAGTTGAAGAAGAATGAAATTGAAAAAGATCGGTAATGGATATTACCTCTTTTTGACGCGCCTTTTCTTAGCCTCCACTTAAAGAACTAAGGATGGTCTTTGAAGAAGACCAGGACCTCTAGGATGATACTAGGGAAGTGGAGAAGGGATTTTTGTCAGGGGTTGGCCGAGCTTGAAGGCTCAATGTTGTGTGATGAAGAGAGGGAGGAGGTGCCCTTTTATAAGGGAGGAGAGGGGCACCTTAGGAATATCTCAAAATATTATTTTATATTAAAGTTAAAATCAGTTTATAATGGTTCCAAAGGGTCTTATTTCGAAGCTAAAGTGGGGATGGGTCGAAATCCTATCAACCAATAGGATTTAGACAAGTTTAGGGTATTATTTTAACCTTATCAATTAGATTTAACTCTAAGTTAAATAATTTAACTTTTACCGTGTCTTTTTATTTTTTTCACTATATGGTTAATACACTTACTATAACATGCCAAACGAACCCCAAATTGTTTATTATTAATATATATATCCTTAGCTATGTCATTTGGCTGAACATTAGATTTTCAGGAATAAAATAACAATTAATAATATAACATTTGATTTAAAAACTATTTAGTGTCAATTTTGACACTATTTGATATATGATTTTTGTGAAAGTCATAACAGAATTATATGTTCGAACCAAGTTGATTAAATCAACAATAATATATCATAGTAACCTAGAAAATTAGTGGAATTCATAAAAATTCTTAAATTACCTTTATTTTGGTACTTATAATGTCAATTATGTCAATATTCCATTAATAAGATAATTACTGCATCATCTTTGTGTCATAAATAAATTAACTTATATGATGTCTAAAAATTACAAATAAAATACCATTATGTAGGAAATATTTTTATCTTTCTAATTAATATTTACAATCGAATTTATCTTATGTATATCCCTATATTAAATTTTTTTTAGTAAATAAACTTTGATTTTAACTCTTTTAACTCTTCTTTGAATTAAAAAATAATAAATGTCCTAATCTAATCCAAGTGGGCCTAAATGATAATATTTTACACTTAAGGTTGTTTTTGGTCGAGATACACTTGTCCAATAGGATTAGGACATGTGTTAGGGTAATATTAATATCATTGTTACCCTTAATTACCCTATTTACTTTTAACCGTGGTAAATAAAAGTAAAAAGTTACTATTCACCAAAAATTATTTTCATCTCATTGAACCACATTTTACATATTGACATCAACCTTGTCTCTCGGATTTTTGAAATTCCATTCACAGAAGCGGTAAAATTAAGTTTTATGAAAAATTCAGTTTTTTAACTACCACTTAGTAGTTTCACAATTCATCAAAAATTGATGTTTTTCAGAACAATGCCAAAATTTCATCCTAAGCTATATTTCATATTCCAAATTCAAAAATGATGTCTATTTTACCAAATTCATAACATAGAAGTTGCATTAATTAATTTTATAATTAAATCCCGCTGTTAAAACAAATAGCGTGTTTTAAAAAAAACAATATCTATCAAAAGATTGACACTTGTTTATGTCTGGTTTAAATGTGAAATTACATCCGATGACCAACATTGTATTAAATTGTAAAAATATATTCTAAATATACTTTAAAACCACTAAAATTAATAATTTATCACTATTAATTATTTTGATTAAAAAAAGTTGTTTTTAATTATAATTTAGTAATTTTCACTATTCATCAGAATATGAAAGTTATCTGAAAAGTACCAAAATTTCACCTTAGGCTAAATTCGATACTCCGAATCCAAAAATGAAGTCCATTTTGAGAGCTAAAATTTATAAAATTTTAAAAGGTGATTATTACTATTCATAACAGCTAGTTATAATAATATTTTAATAGCATATCGTTGTTTAGTGAAACTCGGTATTGCGTACTACACACGCTATCGGGGAAGGTCGCGATTGCGTGTAATGCAAGGCAAGTCAAGGATGTGTGTTGTGAAAGCTCCTTTTGGTGTAGCGTACAACACAAGACATTAATAAAATTAAAAAGAATATTTTTCATAAAATCTCGGGCTGTTACATTCTACCCCCCTTAAAATGAATTTCGCCCTCGAAATTCGTCGGGGTTATAAATGGTTTACTACTCGAAAGTTTTTTAATAGAAACCCACATCGTAAAAAAGAATACCAAAACTTGGCTTTAAAAACAAAAGTATGAAATGTAACAATTACCCAAATAAACTAATCACTGGGTTTCCACATAGGTGAAAATATGGATATGGAAGAGAAATCTAATCATCATGTTCTGATGGAGAGTGGTAGGGAACATGGCTATGGAAAATCCAGTAATCACAAATCCATAAATTTGTGATGATATAAGGTACCATCTGATTCATCATGTATAAGATCACTAGGACAACATTTTTGGTTTTCAAGATCATTTCCCTAAAGTTGAAAATTTGCTTAGAATAAATACTTACTTTATTTTGGTACAATCTCACTGTTGTTCGTGCCTTGAACAATTTCCACTTCATCTCTTAAATAAATGAAGTTGAATTTGTTATTCGTGAAGTGTTAGCAGATCATGTGATAGAATGACGGGTCATTCCATCTGTCTCAAACAAAAGGTTAGCAAAAATTATATACATAAGTCGATCTATAGTGAGATTAATCATATATGGTTCCTAAAATGGACTTATACTTCATATATCATACTGCTTAATATAATAAAACTAGTTTCTACTAAATAGGGACATCCTGTAGGCCAGTGGTAGGTGATAAATGCCAGTCGCACTTCGGTTGTGGGTTCGATTCCCACGGCCTTGTCCGATGCCATGGGCTGTCGCCCGTCCTGCAGGTTGTCCTTTTTCTAAAACTATATTACTATAACATCCCATCAATAATATTGAAAAAACTATTATCCTTAAACAATACTAACTTATGTCCAACATAATCCATTCCAATCTTTAGGCTTATCCATAATACTGCAGTCCACTCTCATAACATAGTGAAATTGATTACCAGAGATTTAACACCATCGTCGATCCCCATATATCATAAGGTATGTTTTGTTGGTCACATTCCAAACATTCAAAGTCCTTAATCGTGTATTCTCTTGAATACCTTAGTGAAAACATGAATGCTGTTAAAAGTTAACACTTTCCACATACCAAAATCCTCAAAATTCTATATACTCAAACCATGATATCACTTAGTTCTTATATCAATCATGAGCTCATGAATAATGTTAAACATTTTGTTTTCTCGATTTCCCTTCATTATGCGCATATTATCTTATTTCCAAAAATATCTCAATTACTTTGAATACCACATTAGACCAATACATAAATTTTCCAATACTCCATGATACAATATTATTTTGGAATCCCATTACATAAACACATAATCATTCCACCACATCGTTGTCATATTCAACATTGCCAATAGTGATCGCATGTGACTTCCCTTTGTCCTTTGCCTTCAGTGGTTGCTCATGTTGATCATCACTAACCCTTGGATTAGGGCATTTATTAGCATAATGCCCCATTTTCTTGCACTTGAATCATTGAAGTGTTGGTGGTGCGTTCTCTGCAGTGTTTGCTTTATTCACATCATTAGAAACCCTTTTTCCATTACTTCGACACTCAGCTGCTTGATGACCTTCTTTTACACACTTAAAACATTTTCTAGTCCCTTTAAGACAATGTCCACCATGCTTCTTTCCACACTTTGTGCATAAGGAAACATTCATCTTCTTTTCACCATTTTTCTGAGATTTCTCCTTGAACTCCATCTTTCGTTTCTTGTCAAAACCATGAGATGGATATGTAACACCAACTTCCATTTCTACCTTGATAGCACAACGCACAATTTTCTTCATAGCTACTAAAGTCTCTTATAGCTAATGCCCTTCGAAGACTTGGTTTTAAGCCACTGAAAAATCGATCAACTTTACTTTCAGGTTGGATGATAATGCCAGATACATACCTTGCAAGTCTTGTAAAATTCTCTTCGTATATACCAACAGATTCATCATCCTTTTGATTTAGTTCAAGAAACTCCTTCTCCATCTTTTTTCGAAGAATACGAGGGAAGTACTTACTGAAAAACAAGTTCTTGAACTCGTCCCATTCCATGGAATCAATTTCATCTCTTTGCCTCGTATTCTTGATAAGACTCCACCATTGATCAGCTTCACCTTCCAAACGATATACTGCTAAGATGACTTTATCATGTTCAGAACATTTAAGAACTGAAAATATCTTTTCAGTGGTACTGATCCATTGTTCAGCAACAAGTGGATCGGAAGTCCCACTGAAAGAAGGTTGACGTTGCCTCATGAAGGACTCAATAGAATACTATTCCTTTCTCTGCTCATTTGGAAGTCCAGAATGATTCATAGCTTGTGTAAGGATAGCAATAAAATTTTTCACTCCATCTCCCATAACATTTGTTTTTTCAGGAGGACAATCATTGCATTGTCCATTTCATTGATCAACACGGTTCCTTCGGGTTCCAGCCATCGTCTAAAACTCAAAAAGAATAGTGTGAGAGGCAAAAATCATGCTAGGGAAAACAACATAATAAAGGGGGAGTACCTTCAATATCAAACATCTTAGGTGTAATTCTATGATCGTTAGCGTAGTTCTAGTACTATAACCTATACGTATACTTAACCTTAGGGACATCCCTAGACATACCGTAGAAATATCTCGAGGGATCTCACTAACGTTTTCGCATCCTAGTTTCCAAAGGTTGACTAAACCTTTCCTCTGATACCAACTGTAGAGACCCGAAGCTTATCGTACATGGACATTACATTAATTTTGCATAATACTTAGTACATATCAAAAACACACACACAAGGATCGTAATAGTTTAGTGTCTTTGGAAACTCGGAACGTAATCTTCTAATCGTGGTGAAAGATCTTCAATATCTCCCATAAAGATCTTCCATTTTTTTACCTAACACCTTTCTTTATATCCTGGGGAAAAGAAAACATAAAAGGGTGAGCTCAAATGCTCAATAAGGGTAAGAAAAAGAAAAAAAATAAATCACATCATATTCATAAGAACATAACTTTTGGAAATCATAACCTGCAAAAGAGAGCATAATTTCATATCATGGGATAAATCATAGTAGTGAAATGAAATCCCAATAAGCATAACTTAAAACATGAAACTTTGTGGAATACATACATAATCATAGAGAATCATTTCTTGTTAGTCATGACTCATTTCCAAGACTATCTTAGTGGACAAAGTCCATTTCTGAACCGAGTTACCCTCGTTTCAGTCCTGCTTCACTGAACCGGTATAACCTACCGTTCCATCCATGTATATCTCATGAGATATAAAATCTTTACACAATTCATTGGAGGGAGATATAGGTCCCACCCATCTCATAATGATACCCTTCTTATGTGTGCCACAAAATCATAAACCATACATCATTGCATAATCCATGTAATAAAAATTGGAATCTTAAACATCGTGACATCATAAAACAATTCATATAAGATAAAGGAATTCCTAAAAATATTTCCATCATAACATAATCAAATCAATGTAATAATAGGGATAAAAACAGAACCCTTTATTATCATAGATTGGAAATAATTTTGATAAAACACTTGAACTCCATTCTTGAGGAAAATATCCTTTCTTCTTCAAAAACATTTTCCCTTTCATAACATGTCACACAACATTAAACTAAAAGAAGTTTATTAAAAATAAACTTGAAAACTTGTAAAGGATGCTTCTTGGAAATAATGTTTTAAAAATCCATTCAGGTCGTATAAGTTAAAAAAAACATTCTTCGTACTTTTGTCGGAAAAGTCAAAAAAGTACCTCGTATGAAAAACGACAAAAGATTGCTTTCATATTCTTTACTAGAAACTCACCGAAGGGAAAAATTGGATTTAAACTATTGTAAGTGGATAGAAAAAATATTACATATTGAGGAAACATGGATGTGGATGATAAAATACACCCCAGTAAATACTAAAGTATAAACAATCTCGGATAAAAATGAGATTGTGATATTTCCCTTACCTTAGGTCCGACTTGCTTTGTAAGTGTCCGAACCTCCTGTATAATGATTTAAATCATGTTATTGACTTATTCCAGAATCATATTCATTGTTATTATATCATATATGGTCCACTTATGACTTTATATTACCCGTTCTTTGGTAAATTCATGTTAAAGTAGCGTTTTGGGTAAAATCGTCTCATTTGTCATTCGTGTTTTTAAATTGTAATTATTCATATGATTACTTAGATCATGATTAATTAATTCCAGAATATAAAACATGACTTATATATATATATATATATTCAGAATATACATATATAATAAATCAGTAAATGGAAAGAAATACACCGTTCATGGAGACGGTAGTCCGTACGTACGCATGAACGCTGTTTTCGTTTACTTATTGAATTGAATGGAATTAAGTAGATGACATACATATAAATATAAATAATTACAGTATCATTATTAGGTCATATATTTCATTAGTACTTATTATATATACTTTATAATCATTCATGAATGGTTAATCATTGAGAATGAATCTCATCGCGTCGTGGAGACGGTAGTCCGTACGTACGCACGAGCGACGATATCGTTCCCATGGTCGTGGAATTGTGTTGAAGTGTATGTATACTATTTCAGTATCAATATAAATTTATAATAATCATATATAGTTACTCATTACACCTTTATACCCATCCAATTATGGTGGTGGCGGAAAATAGATTACACTACGGCGTGGAGACGGTATTCCGTACGTACGCACGCGCGGTGATTTCCTTTTTTCCGTAGGATGGATAGAAGGTTAATTATAGTTGTTTCATATTTATAATAACATATCAGTATATAATAAATAATTATGTTATTACTTTATCATGAAACAACTAAATAAGAAGAAGTTGAAGAAGAAAGAAATTGAAAAAGATCGGTAATGGATATTACCTCTTTTTGACGCGCCTTTTCTTAGCCTCCACTTAAAGAAATAAGGATGGTCTTTGAAGAAGACCAGGACCTCTAGGATGATACTAGGGAAGTGGATAAGGGATTTTTGTCAGGGTTTGTCCAAGCTTGAAGGCTCAAAGTTGTGTGAGGAAGAGAGGGAGGAGGTGCCCTTTTATAAGGGAGGAGAGGGGCACGTTAGGAATATCTCAAAATATTATTTTATATTAAAGTAAAAATAGGATTATAATGGTTCCAAAGGGTCTTATTTCGAAGCTAAAGTGGGTATGGGTCGCAATCCTATCAACCAATAGGATTTAGAAGAGTTTATGGTATTATTTTAACCTTATCAATTAGATTTAACTCTAAGTTAAATAATTTAACTTTTACCGTGCCTTTTTGTTTTCTTTCACTATATGGTTAATACACTTACTATAACATGCCAAAAGAACCCCAAATTGTTTATTATTAATATATATATCCTTATCTAAGTCATTTGGCCAAACATTAGATTTTCATGAATAAAATAACAATTAATAATATAATATTTGATTTAAAAACTATTTAGTGTCAATTTTGACACTATTTGATATATGATTTTTGTGAAAGTCATAACAGAATTTTATGTTCGAAAAAAGTTGATTAAATCAACAATAATATATCATAGTAACCTAGAAAATTAGTGTAATTCATAAAAAGTCTTAAATTACATTTATTTTGGTACTTATAATGTCAATTATGTCAATATTTCATTAATAAGATAATTACTGCATCATCTTTGTGTCATAAATAAATTAACTTATATGATGTCTAAAAATTACAAATAAAATACCATTATGTAGGAAATATTTTTATATTTCTAATGAATATTTACAATCGAATTATCTTATGTATAACCCTATATTAAAAATGTTTTAGTAAATAAACATTGATTTTAACTCTTTTAACTCTTCTTTGAATTAAATAATAATAAATGTCCTAATCTTATCCAAGTGGGCCTAAATGATAATATTTTACACTTAAGGTTGTTTTTGGTCGAGATAAACTTGTCCAATAGGATTAGGACATGTGTTAGGGTAATATTAATATCATTGTTACCCTTAATTACCCTATTTACTTTTAACCGTGGTAAATAAAAGTAAAAAGTTACTATTTACCAAAAATTATTTTCATCTCATTGAACCACATTTTACTTACTGATATCAACCGTGTCTCTCGGAATTTTGAAATTCCATTCACAGATGTGGTAAAATTATGTTTTATGAAAAATTCAGTTTTTTAACTACCACTTAGTAGTTTCACTATTCATCAAAAATTGATGTTTTTCAGAACAATGCCAAAATTTCATCCTAAGCTATATTTCATATTCCGAATTCAAAAATTAAGTCTATTTTACCAAATTCATAACATAGAAGTTGCATTAATTAATTTTATAATTAAATCCCGCTGTTAAAACAAATTGCGTGTTTTTAAGAAACAATATCTATCAAAAGATTGACACTTGTTTATGTCTGGTTTAAATGTGAAATTACATCCAATGACCAACATTGTATTAAATTGTAAAAATATATTCTAAATATACATTAAAACCACTAAAATTAATAATTTATCACTATTAATTATTTTGATTAAAAAAGTTGTTTTTAATTATAATTTAGTAATTTTCACTATTCATCAGAATATGAAAGTTATCCGAAAAGTACCAAAATTTCACCTTAGGCTAAATTCGATACTCCGAATCCAAAAATGAAGTCCATTTTGAGAGGTAAAATTTCTCAAATTTTAAAATGTGGTTATTACTATTCATAACGGCTAGTTATAATAATATTTTAATAGCATATCATTGTTTAGTGAAACTCGGTATTGTGTACTACACAGGCTATCGAGGAAGGTCGCGATTGTGTGTAATGCAAGGCAAGTCAAGGATGTGTGTTGTGCAATCTCCTTTTGGTGTAGCGTACAACACAAGAAATTAATAAAATTAAAAAGAATATTTTTCATAAAATCTTGGGCTGTTACAATTATGTTATTAGTGTTTAAAATTTAGTACAATGATATATAGTATTCTACCGGCTTGCAAATTAATATTTACAATCAGGCACAATCCTAGTCTTCTCATACCTTTTGGTATTTATTAAATGGCTAATAAAAATATTGAAATATTTATTCATAAATATTTATTTGTTTCAAAATCTAGTGAATATAATCATTTATTAAATATTTAATAAATAAAATAAATACATATATTTTATATCTATATAATTTTACAATTAACATATAGTTAGAAATTTATTTAATTTATGTCATCATTTGATCCTAAATAAAAATTATCATTATTCCTAGGAATAACATTTATTCCTATAATTAATTTTGAATAGTATAAAATAGATATCAATGGAAATACTTAGTTTGTGACTCTCTAAGATTATTTATCATTATCATTAGAAGAGATCTCATAATGTTCAAGATTACTATCTAGCAATTGCTCAATTTACCCTAGAGAAAGAAGTTAATGTTGAAATGTTGAAAACCACATACGAGCACACATTTGGTAATAAAATCTCATTGCCTCAATATCTTATCAATTATGTTTTTCATTAATGTCACCAACCTATATGATTGATATATCATTATTTGACTCTATGAAATAAATTCATCATTACGTCGTGGACATGGAATTCATTGTGATGGTTCTATTTTAATCAGAGGGTCACGATATCACCTTCTATAAATATGGAAGGAAATATCCTTCCAAAATTTATCAATTAATAACACATCATTTATGAGACACCCAATGTACCATAATTCCCATGAACATATGGAATCCGGGTTTTTGAATGTAAATCTGTGTGGGTGTCTGTGTTGTGAAATGAGATAATAATAATCTTAAAGGATAAGTACCATTACACACACTCACGGATAGGAATATTAAATGACAAGTAAACATACTGAATTCCTACTACTGAGTCTGTTTTCATAATTTCCAATCCTAGAGATTACTAAGTGTATACTTCATGAGATAAAGTCACATCCATTTTTGGGTACTCGCACCTGACATCCAACAAACAATGTTCCTTGTCATAGAATGTTATCTTATTGTAGAAGTAGGTTTGAGAATATCACCATGACATTTCTTGTTTCTCAACCTAATTGGGAACTACTACAATTGTATCCACATGATAGATACTCTAGAAAATTATTATATTAAATCCATGCAGAACAATGAATAATATATAATAATATGTTTTATTAATAGTATAATGTTGGATAAAACATGTAAGATAATTTACAAACAATGGTTGTATAACACCAACTCTAATAATATTTTCATTAAAATTTCATATCACACATTAAGAGGCCGAAACCTATAATGTGAGTTTAAATTAGAGTAGAAACATAGGATAATTATAATAAAGACATTTTTGATATTTATGAATCAATAATACAACACTATGATTCCAAGATTACTCCATATGATGATAATATTGATTTAAAATTGTTAACACCTATTAATAAATGACTAATATCTAGTATATGAGCCAAAATCGTGCAAATGAGTTCAGATTTGCTCAAAAATTAATAAATTGATCTTAAATTCATTTTTAATTAGTTTGAACAGAACACATGACATTCAAATTCTCAAATTTTGTGAAATGAAAAAATATATATTTTGACATTTATATTGTTATTAATGTTTTAGGCCACCTAAAAGGGGACAAAACCGGGAGGAAAAGTTCAAATTACCCTGAAAACATATAATTTTGATCCTCAAATCATTTATTATATATAAAAATTAATCATGTAATATTTTAATTCCCAGATTTCGTGATATTATCCAATGTTAAATTTCACATTCCTAATTATATTAAAATGACATATCAATTGTAAAGGGGTAAAAACCAATAAATGGAGTTCAGGTCCACATGAAATCTAATGATATAATTCCATAAATGTTTTTAGATCTATAATAATTAACTGATAATCAATCTAATACTCAAATTATATAGTATGATGGAAATTATGATTTTATAATGATTACACATACTAATCAAAGAAAAATCACATGTTTATTGATCATAACCGCACAAATAATCCTGGATTAGTATGAAAACATAGGAAAACAATTTCACTCATTTATGAACTATCGTATTCAATCACACATCAATTTGATACCTTAACTGACCGACATGATCAAATGTCTTGTTTCACCATCATAGTTTCATTAAAGTTACAATTCACCTAAAATAGTTCAAAACCATGAAAATGAGTAATAATTTACACGGAAACATTGGAAAATGACCCTTGAGACATTTCTTATTTATATAAATATACCCCGTGTTAATATGATGACCAGATTTAATTGTATGATTCAACATACTATTTCACCATTATTTTTTATTTAGATGAAATATCAAACATCAAGGGGTAAAATCCAAGAAAATGAAATTGTGTTGACATGAAAACTTAGGAAAATTATCCACATGTAATTTGTGATATATAAGAATCGATTATGTCTTAATTTGAATCTCATATTGATCTTTATGATTCAATGTAAAAATTTTATCATTTTTTTAATTAAAATTACATATCACCTATCAAGGGTTCAAAACCAAAAATAGAATTTAATATTAGCGTAAAAATGTAAGACATGGATACTTGGAACATTATTTATCTATAGGAATCAATTAGAAATCAATATGATGTTTGGTTTACTCAGTATGATCCAAAATATATTATCCCATTTTTATTTTTATTAAAATTTAATATCAACTATAAATGATTAAAAACAAAAAAAAATTAATTTAGATTGGTGTATAAACATTGGATAATGATCTTAGAATAATTTTTGATGTATAGGATTCCACCATTCATAAATATGATATCCGAGGTTCTTATTATAGTAAAAAATATTTTTAATATTTTTTACATTTTTTAATAATTCCAAAATCACCAATGTAAGAAGAAAACATAGAAAACATGATTCAATTAGCTTAAAAAACAACATTATAATGTGACATTTTATTGAAAATTTTAATTTAATGTCAATCCTAAACCCCCCTCAATCAATTTTATAACCCTACAAAAATTCACATTTTTTCATCATGTGTTTCAAGGGAAAGAATGAGAATTGGGAATAAATCATGATTTAAAAAAAAATAAAAATCTTGAATATTATTTGGAAAATAATTCTACAAAATACATGTTTTTAATCCAAGCATATTTTTTTAAAAAATATTCTTAATATGGATTAAAAAATTGAATTTTTAATAGTCAAATTAGAATTTAAATTTATTTAAATGATGAAGCTAAAGTAATTGTTTTTTTAAAAACCACAGATAATTTTGTATTTCAATAAAATTTAATTTTTAATTTTAATGATACAACCTAAAATATGTTAATTGAAATTAAATTCATAAAATTATAGTTTATTTATGATTAATTTTATTCATTTGATTTTCCCATGTTTCTATTTTGTGAACTGTATAGATATCTCATGAGATCCACATATCATGAGAGGAGAGGCCATGTGATAATATTTGTAAATGGAACTAAGTTGTCATCTCATCACCCATAGGCTACCATAAATCTCGAAAAAATAAAATTTAATAATCCCCCACTATAATCAGCTGCACCTCTTTCATCATCCAGCATTAAGAAAAATTTTAAACGTAACAATGATATAGAATTTGACCTACCATTCTCAAGACAACCAATGGTTGAAGAAGTTCATCTATGTCTGAATGATTAAAAATTAAGAACAAACCAAGATGGTTCAAATATTCACTAACTCAACACCGTCGTAGATCAACCAATCAATGCTGATACTTCCCAAGATGTTTTGGATGAAATCAGTGAAGGAGAAGTTCCCAGTGATGAGGAATAAAAAATTCATTGAAGTCGAGTCACATGGATTGAATATGAAGATAACCAATTGATAAATCAAGAACCTCTAAAACAATGGGTGCTATGAATTAGGGAATATCGAGGTCGACAGATCGACATCCTAGTTTTTGAAGATGACCATGTTGTTTCAGAACGACCAAGAGGAGATCGGGAATGAATGAATCTTGATGACGAATACTGAACATTGATTGATTATTGATGATGAAAAACTATAGTTCATCTTCATATTTTTCTTCAAATCCATTTTAAGAGTATCTATTTGAACCATACAAGATTTATTGGAGATGAAATTCAAACCATGTTGTTCATAAACCATGGTTGATTGAATGAGATGATTGTGAACGTTGAAAAGAAATGAGTATTACAAAATTTTGATATGTTTTAACATATCTAATTTTAAAGTAGGACAATGCAGAAGATAGTGGGGGGGGGGGCTCTAGGATCTTTGAATCACTGTCTACATGGTATGAGGAGGATGCATGCATGAAGTTTGAGGAAATTCCTAAATTACTATAACCATGTCCAACATGAAGTGCATTACCTATATTTCCCATAGAACTTAAGAAATCCATGTAAAAAAACTTATTCACCACTATACATCCTTATAGACTCAAGGAAGATTCTCTTGATCACATATTGTAACATCACCAAGTCTCTAAGACCTCAACATTCCATCATAATGTCATCATATCCTCTCACCTATCACACTCAACATCACACATCTATTTGGAGAAGAAATAGATAGGTTCTTGGATAATTATTCAATTGCGACAAAATTTTGTGACAATCAAAAATTAATAAAAATCAAAAAAACTGGTGACAATTAATAAATAGAGATATGGGTTTTAACATTGATAATACCTCCAATGTGGTGGATTAAAAAACGTTGTGGAAAATATGAAATATCCACTATGAATTTTAGAGTAAAAAAATCCAATTAACACCTAAAAATGAATTAAAATTATATCATAAAAAACATCTATGATAAACCAAATCCTGATATTCCTCCAATTTCTCTTGTATAATCATCTCGTAATAATACACCATCCATTTAAAATCAAAACTGAACATGTAAGAACATTAAATCACCTAAAATAATCTATTATGCAACCCAATTTGTGTTTCTTGCTGCTACAATATGAATAGAAACCAATAAAACCCATATATATTCACAAGATAAAATTCTCTTTAATATCACCATTATCTATTTCCCATGATTGTTCATTTATCAGTGAGTGAAGGTATTCATAATCTCTCATGCATTTGGCTCAAAATTTAAAATATTAGGATAGCTTTTATCAAAATTTTAAAACATGTAAGAATTAAAATCCATGGGCCTAATTTAGAATTTAAAACATTAAATTCATATTTAAAAAACCTCAATATGAACCAAAAAAATATCCCCCCTTCATCCCATTGAAGAAGAAGATATCATCCAACAAACTCATTAGAAGGAAAACAGGTTTGTATCACACCAACTGTTAACATATGCATAAAATATGACATCAACATTCTAAACCTCTCACAAAAACAAGATAGATTTACCTACAAAAAAAATCCAACCACTAAAGTATTCATCATATATATATCTACACATCCATATTTGACATGACTGGAACTAACACACTGCTCCCTCATAACAATGATTTCCACATAATCCAAAGTACCTACAAAATCTAATTCCTCCATCTTGTCCACATGCTCTGAGTAGTCTGTAACACTTAGTGCATTACGAAAATCTTTGATTATACTTAATTATTAACTGGTGAGACTATCTAAAGAAAAAACATTGGTACAATAATTGAATCACCTGACCTAACTTCCATCATTATTATATCATATTTCAATATAGTTGATTCTCTAGGACTCATGTATGATGATCATCAATGAAAAAATATTTAAAATTTCCTCTTCCCAACTACATTTTACACTTCACCATACAAATTTACATCGATCATGTAAATCGAGTCATCCATTATTTCTCACACATATAAAATTGATCTTATACAAAACATTAAACTAAAATTTCAAAATGAACTTATGAAACTATCATTATCAAGAGTAGAAGAAGAAAAAAAATTATGGAGTATACCTATAACATGTTTTAAATACTTCAGTATCATTATAAAAAATACATGTTTAGTGATAGAAATATCAACAACATCAATGACAACAATAAAATCATCGTTGATCATCATTAATATAGTAATGTTTCTTTCATCATATGAAGAAAGTAATTACCTCTTTGGTGAAGTATGGTATGAAACTATTGAATCAACCATATATTTTTTTTGTACATATCTAATATACGACAATAAATGCCAAATGAATGTTAATCACCATAACCCATTATAATACGTACACCAATATCCACATAATCAGTTTCATGTGTCTTATTTTCTTACTTAATATTTTTCAATACATAGTAGTTTCTCTACACATGACCCACTTTATAAAAATAATATCATGACTAATATTCTTGTATTCAATTGATCCCTCTAATTAACATATACTTTTGTTGTAACTAGAATAGAACTATATCCTAAATAATCACAATCATTGGTCTTTTGTTGAGTCTCATTCATCCACAATGATAAAATAACATCATCCAACTTGAGTGTTTCTTTACCAAAAAGAAATTTAATGATGGTATTATCATATGAATCTTTAAAAGGCCCCAATAGATTAAAATATGTGACTTCTTCCATTTTAATATTTTTTTCATTACCATTGTCATCGATCCTGACCTACACTGAGGAAGTCTTTACTAGATGTTTTTTGATGATGTCTATGTGGTTACCCAAATCACAATTAGTTTACATTCATAAAATATAAAATAATTTTATGATATATATGATTTTTTAGATATTTCAATTTATAGCTACATTCATGATTTACAAAGATATCCATTAGATATGTTAGATTCATCACCTCCTATAGTGTATTATTACCCAAATAGATTTTTATTGTGTGTATAAATAACTCTATCATATATTAATAATCATTAAATCTCATCATATATGATTCCTATTTTCATTTTCATCAGCAGCATCACTATCATCTCAGTAACTAAAATATTTTCTACTCATTTAACAGATAAAATAAAATAATTTTAATTGTTAAACATTTTTATTTGGGAATAAATCTCATGGTATGAATCACCCATATCTATTAAAAAATGAACAAATATAATTCCCTCTGATATCAGTTTATTAGGACTAAACAGATCGATTTAAGGAAAATTATTTATTAGCAACAAAATATTGTGAGAATAATTAATGATAACTATTCATAAAACCAAATTGTTGTTGTTAAATTAATATTCATATTTTAACATGGAAAAAACATAAATTCAAAGGATTAAAAAAGCATGTGGAAAATATGAAATATTCACTATGAATTATATAGTACCAATTCCAGGTAATGGACAAACATGAATTACAATTACTGAATTGAAAAAAAATATGTTAAAAATCAAAACCAGACATACCTCCCTCACCTCTCTGATAATCATCTTATGATATGAATTCACCATTGAATGACCAATACCAGACAAATTATATCATTAAATCACCTCAAATATGCTATGTGTGAACGAATTTTCACTAATTCCACACACTTATATATACCAGATAGATTTCTATCATATATTACATTTTATCTACTACCCACCTTGTTCCTTTTATAGGCATTTGATAACATCCGGAATATCTAATGAATTGGGATAAAAATTCAAACAAAAAAGGATAAAACTTATCACCAATTTTAAACCTGTAATCATGAAAATCGACATGCATCATTTCAAATTTAAAAAATTAAATTTAAATTTTAAATCTCTAGGCTAAACATCAACATATCCTTTATCTCTACTCCATGACCATACCCTATTCTATCTAGTCCAATCAGAATTAAAGGCCAAAATTATGATTGGGACCAAAATTGAGGACATGAAGGAAAAATCCCAGAGCCTATTGTTCATAAAATCCTTCCAACCCATCAAATGAGATCAAAATTACATTTTAAAGGTGTCACCAATATTTTTACTTATACATAAAGGTAAAATAGAAGTGTATGTTTCTAGGTAAGGATAGTTATCTATTTTCATCAAGTTTAGACAAAAAATTATAAATATGTATAAATGTAACATGTGACTTTCACATGTTATGTAAAAGTAACATGAGTAGTAAATTTTTTATATAATGGAGGAATTGGGTATAAATTACCTATGATATGTTGATGATGAAACTGGAGAGCTACATGAAGGCACCAAATGATTTATATAACAATGTAAAAGTCATCTATGATTTACAAAATGTGGGTAAAGTTAATGATGGAGTTATAAAAGATGTGTATAGGTAAAAGAAACGGAGTCATGTCATGTAACGGTGATGAGGTGATGTGTATGGGTACATTGAAATTTTATATACTTTTATAGGTACTTTGATTCACTATGTTAAGGTAATAACAATAATAATTGAGCTGCCTAAAAATGATTAAAGAGGCTATATTCGATTGGCTTTGAATGTGTAGTCGATATAGAGTTGTTGACATGTTTTATCACATGTAGAAGATATAGAGTTAGTAGTATGGTTGAAAATTGATTTTATTAGGTGGTTGATCTAGGTTTTGAAGTTAGGCTGATGCAATTCTATAATTGAACTAGTGGGAGATGACCTGAGTTCTATAATTTCTATATTCTGATGAAATGAAATGTTATGATGTTACGTATGATGTTCTAAAATAAAAAATAAATATCACTATTCTTATCATGATGTAGGAAGTTTATTGAATAAAAAAGGAATCCACAATAAAAAGTATATATATTCATGTGTAATATATGGGATTATAATGGATAGAGAAAAATAAATGTTGCACCATACCATAGTGAATTTTTCTATGCCTTTTTAGGGACCATTTTTGAAATTCATTCCACCTATGATATATTTTATGTGAAGTGATGTCATAGGTTATACAATGATATTTCATGGATTCCTGGAGAGGATAATAGGTTTTAAATAGATTTATATGTGGTGCATGTTAATGAGATAATAGAGCCATGTTTATTCAAATACAAAGATGAATAAATTTTTGAGTCTTTAGTGAATTCAATAATATATTTAAATAAAAAAATCATTCATCCTATATATTTGATGACTCATAAAGAAGTAGAAACTTCAAATAATTATTTTAATATTTAATGTGAAATAATATTCTAGAATAAATGAGAATAATATTCATGATAATATTGTTAATATATATTTATGTTGGTATCAAAGAAAATGTTTTTGAGAATATTGTGAACTAAAATAAATTGCATGAGATATTTGTGATTTCTGATACATAATAGTATTTATGAAAGTGATTTAGTTAATACAAGTATCCATTATTCTATTCTGTACCAAAGTATTTTTATAAAATTGATATGAAATATATAACTGAATATTTTGTAGAATTTTCATGAGCAACACACCATTTGTTAGTAGATATTTAAGATCATTGAGAATAAGTACATGTATAGTCTTATTAATTTACTATTCGTATGAAGGGAGATGTATTTCACAAGTGATGTTGATGAATCCATGAGTATAAAAAGATTTTTCAGTGAGTATATTAATGATGAAGAAGAATATTATGACTTGGTTTTCTAACTAGGTATTTGAGGCTTGTGATAGGGGTTTCTAACCAATCACTATAAAATTTCAGTTGGGGCGTCCAAACAGTTTATAATGACTGGTAACCGGGGTTTTTAAACGATTATGTCAAACGTGAAAGGAAATGAATATTTGTTTTGTGACGATATTTATAAATATCATATGTTTTGATATCTAATATTATCAATTCAAATGAGTTGAGGTTGTAAGATATTGTTTATTGGATTGAGAAAATTTAGTATTTTATGTTTCTGAATTTAGTAAATGAATAATTGGTAAACGTTATATAAAAATCCCCCCCCCACACCCCATAGTGGTCATTAGACCTGGTTCACTCCATGGGACACACAATATAATTCAATTTTTGTTAAAATAATATGTTGTAAAAGGAAAATTTTGGATGTATGGATTGAAATGGAAAATAAAGAAAAAGTTATAGTAGAAGAAAATTTTAAGGCACCTCATGAATTACCATCAACGACCGAAACTGATCACACAATACATTTGTAAGAGGGGGTTGATCTAGTCACCATCGGACCATATAGACATACTTATTTCCTCAATATTGAGATTAAAAATTGGTTCAAAATCTTTTTGAATAATGTTTCATCAAATATATCACCAGACAATTCTCTAGCCCAGTGATTTGAGAAAATAAGAAAGGCTGAGGTTAAAGATTGCGCTTGTAACATCCCAGGTAAATAAAGAATAAGACATATTTAATATTTATTAATATTTATTATTTAAATATTAATTTTACTTTAAAGGGGTTTCTATGTTCGATAACGTACCCGATACACCACTACAGGTTTCTTTGAAATTTTAAGTTGCACACTAATAGTATAATACTATTATTTTAAATGGTAGTTATCTCCTAGCTGTTGTATTGGCGAGAATGAAAAAAAAACTACTATATGATTATACTTGTTTGTTAAATGTTTTTACATTTATCCAATAAAAGTTAGAGGCTTAAAACTTGAATAAATCTAATTTTAAGCATAATTTATATTAAAAGGCCGATTTACAGCCTTTTAATTGTGAACCCTAATTATATCTAATTTTGGTCACATTAATACATTATATTTGACAAGGTAAAATCATTCTTTATTATGGGGACATCAAAATTTACATTGTGTAAATTTTTGAACTATTTCTGATAAAATTCATTTTATAATGAATAGTGAAAGATATTGTATTTTAATTCAAAACTGTGCATTAATCTAATTTATTTATACGGTTATTTTATCTTTTTAATTGGTTTTAAAGTGTAATTAGAATATATTTTTACCATTCAATCTAATCTTGGTCATTGGAATTAATTTCACTTTGATATTGGACATAAACATGTCACGACCCATCCTCGGGGCCCATATCATGACTACCCCAATCCCACCTTCCATAGGCCAGGGGCTGGTGACTATCAACAAAGGCATAAATCCTGGTAACTGGGAAGGAATTTCCTTTATAAAAAAAATACATCCAACAAGAGTACAAGCAGAAGTAACACACTATGTACAAAAGAGAGTGCTTAAAAATAAATGGTCCAAAGTACAAACCCAACAGAAATGTACAACTACAACTAAACAGAAGTACAACAGAAAATACAACAGCTGGAAGATAGAAGTTGCGCCTGTGTCGTCCACCTCGGATCCTACCTGAAGGGTAGGTATAGATAGCCTCCTCAACACCCTCGTCCGTCAACCTCCTCTAGGTGCCGACTCGTCGTGTGGTCCACCTCCGGGTACCGACTCGTCATGAGGTCCATCTCTGGGTACTGTCAAGTCCTCGTCCAGTCAGCCTATGGCAGCACTGTTCGTCGTCTGCAACCAACACAACGAGGTACGGGCATAGCCCGTGTAGGGGTGAGTATAACAAAACTCTGTAGGGACCCCGAGACCCTCAAGGTCTCACTAAATCCAACAAGGTTAACCACAAAGAAGGATCTCAAAAGATAACCCTTACATAGGTATATGACCATACATAAAACTATGTTATCAAATATCCCATCTCAATCATGAGTTATCACATAATTATGGAAACAACGGGTAACCACTACTCAGGTATATGCACATACATAAACCAAAGTTATCAAGAAACCCATCTCAATCACGAGGTAAACACAAAGGTCATTGACTCAGCTCAAACGATGATTTTAATTATCGAAATCACAACTGCTGGAGAACCACTCCTCTGTCGAGTACAGTAGCCATGTCACGACTCTGAGGCACTACTCTCTAACCTTATAATGCTGAAGTACTCCTCCTGTCGATTTCTTTGGGTCTGCTGCTAAATACTGGGCGCTCCATCTGCTGTGTGTCTCCCGCCAAATACTAGGTGCTCCCCCTAACAACATACAGTGGAAATCCTCCTGTCGAGTACTGTGGGTCTGCTGCCATCTACCAGGTTCTCCATCCTCCATGGGTCTGACGCCAAATACTGGGCGCTCCGTCCACTGGGCTAACCGGATCACTATGAGTCGAATTAGTCAAGCAGTCGTCAGGTCTACAACTACTCGGTCTCCGAACTCTGTACACTCATCTCCAGGAGGATCTGCTCTACGAGCTACTGGTCGTTACTTCCAAGTGTCACAATGTTCCACAAAAAAGTATCACAAAGGACCTCCTTGTCACATGGGTCTCAACGCAACAGACAACGCGTCAATTGGATGCCAGGTCTGTGAGTTATTATCCACTTCATCCCGGGGGCCCGGTTGGATTCATGTAGGAACCAACCAGACCGTATCTCAACTGCACCCCTTACTATCATAGAGTATACTCAAAGGGAGAGTTTCTCAACATGATTACCAATGCCTTTGACGGTTCATCAAACTGACGTCCGGTCTGAGAGTTATTAGCTTTTCCGTTCATGGGGCGCGGTTGGATTTCAGGTACAATCCAACCCGGACATACTCCAACTACGTACAAACCTCGGGTGAAGTATACCAAAAGAACCGTTTCACCAAGAGGAAACCAAAAAAGTCGACGGAACATCAATCGGACGTCCGGAGCTCAAGTTATAAGGTTTTTCGCTCTGAGGGCCCGATTGGTTTCAGGATCGAACCAACCCGGCCATACCCAAATTTCGCCAAAATTGTTAGTGTAATATACCAAAACTACCATATCAATCAATGTATCCCTACTCACCTGACGGTACATCGATCAGAGGTCTGTAGCCCATGATATGGGCGTTTGAACGAACCTGGTCCGAAAATAGGGGGTCTGGGCCCGGTCCGACCCGCCCCAATATCCCTAGGTTGGCCCGAACTGGGTTGAACCGACTCGAGTCCGGGTTCGGCCCAATTGGGTGGGGCCTGGCTCGGCTGGCGCAGCCTAGAACAGTGGGGCACAACCCGGCATGCGGCGGGGTGCGGCATGCGGCCGGGCTCAGAAGCTGGTCCTGGCTCAGGTCACTGCCGAGCGGGGTGCGAAGGGGGCGCGACACCCTTTGTTTCAGAAATAGCGGCCCCCCTGGTGGGTTCCTCCCTAGGCAGATCTGGGAGGTTACGCCCCCCGATTTCATAAAAAACGTCCGGCCATAATGGCCGGTCGATAGTGACCCATCGCGGGACCCACGGGGGTCCCGCCTCCTAGAGCACCGGCAGCCGGTTTTCCGGCCGCCCCTACTAGACGGCCGTGGCCTAAAGTCGTGGCACTTCCATGAATGGTGCGGCATGCTGGTGCCAGGGCCCTCTTCCACAGCCTGCTCCGGCCGCGACCTCATTTGATTTCTCCGGCGCGGCGCGATGGTGCCGCGCACCGCCGCCACGGCCCGCTCCGGCCGCGGTCCCTTCAAACTCACCCGTGCGGCGTGATGGCGCCGCGCACTGCCACCGCTTCCAGCTTTTCCCACAGTCCTCTTCATTCCCATACAGTGTAATGGCACTGCACCGCCTTCGCCACAATGATCATCGAAGATCAATAAAAAAGTAGAGGAGGATCGGCCGTGTTTGTGCAGTCTGATCACCTCCCGTTAAGACGATAACAAGCAGCAAAATTAATCACCAAAGATCGATAAATAAAACTTGAACGAAGATAACCCCTAGCTCGATAACCGATGTCGTTTTCCGGATACATGGAAGATGGTGCCGGAGGGTGAGGTTTAGAAGACAGTGTTGGCCTTTGTCCAAGGAGGGGATGTCGTCTCACCCTAGCTGCGAAGAGGCGAAGGAATGGAACGTCATCTCTCCTTGTGGTGACAGCGTTCTTCATCGAAGGGTGACGTTCTTCGCAGAAGGAAATAGAGCTCTCTCCCCAATTACTAACACAACAAGCTAACCCCCCAAATAAAATAAGGCCTCACCTTATTTTATTATTTTTCCATGCATTTCAAAAATTCAAAATTCAAAAACGAAATCACTAAATTAATTAAACATGAGATGTCTAATTAATTAGTTGTTATGTTGGCATGTTTAATGATGGAGAGAGATAAGTTACTCACATAAAGGGGGGGAGTTAGGGAGTTAGGGAATGTGAAGGGTTGGGCTCGTGTGGTCCCCACCTCACCTTTATCCTCTCATGGGTAGTTACTATCTAGAGGATCCCACCCCAACTCCCCCACCTAGGATCTAACCACTTTGAAAAAGAAATAAAATTGTAACACAATTTTATTTTACTTTTTATTTAATCCACATTTTTAACATCTCCTCTCGAGCAGACGCATCTTCGGCAAAGGTCCTCTTAAGCAATTACCAGCCTTACAGTTCCATCAGTTCCATCATATTTCAATTTTGTACAACGGTTCAAAAGATAGAAAAACCCTCTTGTTCGTTCACTGAACTTACCCGAGCTAAAATTCGGAAATTGATTCCAGGCACACCGGGCCTCGGAATCAGGTTCCATCAAAAACTGCGTACTCGTAAAATCCCATAGAATTTATGAAAAAAAATTCATTGAAATTTATGTGTAATTACATTACTCCCACCTAAGGTATTTACATCCCTGTAAAGCTACATCATAAAATAGGGAAACAAAAGGAGGTCACGAGCACACATCTGAGGATCCCGCTCCCATGTGATCTACCAGAGGTTCCCGTGCTGCCAACGAAAGCACAAAAGAAGAATCGATAATCCCCGTTGGACCTGATCATGTCGATCCTCAACTTCTACTGGAACCCCGTGGAAGTTGCCCCGTCATCAACGTCCAGCTATCTGTGGTCAATGATGACGGATAGGTCGTTCACTCATCTCCTCAGCTGAGATACGTGGATGACATCGTTCACCCGGTGGATCTGAGGTGGAATGGCTAGGAGGTAATCCACCTCACCTACTCTACTGTGGACTTGGAAAGTCCATTGTACCTCGGAGATTACTTGCCACCTCGGCCACATCTTTGAAGACCCCATCGAGGTGAGACTCGTCTGAAGACGTGGTTGTTAGCCTCAAACTACTGTAGTCTTGTCTCCTATCAGCAAAAGACTACTGTCTACTCTGTGCAATCTTCATCTGCTCATTGATGATCTGCACCTTCTCCATCGTAGCTTGATCCATCTCTGGTTCTACATGAGCTGACTCTACCACTACCCACAAAGGATATCTGAAATGCGTTCGACTACTTTCTCACCACTTCTTACAGCAGAATGCCCGATCTCCTACTATGATCATCTGCTACAACGTTCCCCTGTATAGGAGTATAATCTATTTCTAAGTCGTAGTCCAAGAGGAACTCAAGCCATCGCCTCTATCTAAAGTTCATGTTCTTCATTGAGAAAACACACCTGACACTATTGAGATGGAGAGAACCGTAAACCGTCCTCTTAACAAAAAATGGGTGAGATTAGCCAATTATAAGAACTCATCTTCACCCTTCATTGCCAACATTTCACCAAATAACTGCTGGATTTCTCCTCTGCCAAAAATAGAAATCTTGTCTCATCCCCTGGATGAACCACATTCTTTGCCTAATACAGTCAATCCTGACATGAACGGTACTATTTCATGCCATGGACAACGTTATAAGAACATGACGCTACTACTAAGAGATCCAACCATTACTCTCGCCTCCAAGGGTCAAGTCACAATGTAGGCAGAAGTGTGTGGTCACTAGGTCTCCTCCAGTAGGTATCTCAAAAGTGTGGATCATGTCAACAGTTTTAAACCGGAACCTCATAGTATCAACCAAACAAAGTAGACAGGAAAGTAATCGTCACAAAGATAAGGTTCTTTTATTACTGCAACTTGTAGTACAAGACACAAAGAAAACACAATAATGACAACATGGAAACTAGAAGCACAAAGATCAAAGGCATCCTAGCCTGGATCTAGTACCGCACCCGTCCTCCTGCTTACGAAGCTCCATAGTCATATGCTTTAGCTTCCAGAAGATGAGCTCTCTCATATCCACTCGTTCCCTGTAGTCAGGGTGGTTCTCCGAGTGGTGGTGGTTGCAACTTTTTAATGATTTTTCCACCACCACCTGCACGACCAGATCCTCTACCTATGCTTCCTACTCATTGTGGTCTGCCTCGATCGAACCTCTGCCTCTACCTGGGAGGTTCTTCATCAATCTATGGATCATATGTATGGCAGGTAGGACAGTCACGTGCCTTGTGACCAAGCCCACCGCAGGAGTAACACTACCCGCTCTTGGCATGACTGGCTCTGAATCCACTCTTGTTGCCCCGCACAACTGAACCTGAGTTGTGCAGTCGGACACCAGTGGGTCTGGTCCTCTAGGAACCCTGTGTCATCTGTCTACTTTTAGGTATAGAAGTCTCTGCTACAATTCGACTAGTTGTGAATCCCGCTACTGAATTCTACTCAGCAAGGAAACTCTCTACTAAGAGGGATTTCTCCAACACCCCTGCCTGAGTCGGGATGCTGAGAGGGATCGTCAAAGCTTTGATCTCGTGCCTCAGTCCATGATCGAAGGTCCGGGCCCTGAACAATGGGTCTCATACCATGTCTGTAGAGTAGCGCAAGAGGTCTGTGAACCTCGCAGAGTACTGTGATACTGTCATGTTTCCCTACTGCAGATGCATTTTCTCCTGTATCCGTACCACTTGGAGGGTGGCTGGTACAAACTCCGCTTGAAACAGACTATCAATGTCTGCCCATAGGAGTGTCGCCTCATCATGCATCTCGAGCATCAACCCCCACCATCTGCCTGCTGCTTCCTGAAGGAGGCTGGCAGGAAGAAACACCATGAAGTCCGCTGGTGTACCTACTAGTTTGAAGTCTCACACCACAACCTCCAACCAATCCTCAGTAGCCTGTGGGTCCAACTCTCCCCGGAACCTAGGTAGCCTCTGGCGCTATAACTTTTGCAGCGCACTCAAGTGGCGTGCATTACCTTCTGCTGGGGCTGGTGGCATTGGTGGCCCAATAAATGGTAGTACCTCTGGTGCCACAACTGAAAGAGGTCCCTGTACTAAGGCCTCATCGCTTGGCGGGTTGTCAGTACGTATAACTCTCGGGGCTCTAGCTGGTCGTCCACGTGGAGGCATCCTGAAAGAACAGATGTGACATGTTCAAAGGAGTAAACCTGGTTTGCTGACCTAGTTTGAGCTGATTTAAAATAATCTTTTGATAACACACACGCTATCAGTGTTTTCATGTACTGATTCAGAAATCAAAAGTCAGGGTCTTGGTGTTTGGATACGTCAGCCGCCCGAACCAACACTAGACTCCCTAAACTGAAAACCACACAAAGTACCCTTAACACTATAGCCTCACAGAATGAAAATATCAGATTCCTAAGTTCTGTGGTGGAACTGACTCCTCTGATACCAATTGCCACAACCGTCCTCGGGGCCCATGTCGTGACTACCCCAAGCCAACCTTCCATAGGCCAGGGGCTGGCGACTTACACCAAAGGCATAAATCCTGATAACTGGGAAGGAATTTTATTTATAAAACAAAAACACATCCAACCAGAGTATAAGCGGAAGTAATACACTAAGTACCAAAGAGAGTGCTGAAAAGTAAATGGGCTAGAATATAATCCCAATTGGAAAGTACAGATACAACTGATCAAAAGTAAAACAGAAAAGACAACATCTGGAAGATATAAGTAGCTCTTGGGTCGTCTACCTCGGATCCTACCTAAAGGGTAGGTATAGATAGCCTCTTCAGCACCCCTGCCCGTCAACCTCCTAAAGGTACCGACTCGTCGTGTGGTCCACCTCTGGGTACCGACTTGTCGTGAGGTACATCTCCGGGTACTCTCCAGTCCTCGTCCACTTGGCCTCTATCAGCACTGTCCATCATCTGCAACCAACACAATGAGGTTCAGACATAGCCCGTGCAGGGGTGAGTATAACGATACTCAGTAGGGACCCTGAGACTCTAAAGGTATCACTAAATCCAACAAGGTTTACCACAAACAAGGATCTCAACAGATAACCCTTATTTAGGTATATGCCCATTCATATACCTATGTTATCAAATATCCCATCTCAATCATGAGGTAACACATAAGTATGGAAACAATAGATAACCACTACTCAGGAATATGACCAAATATAAACCTATGTTATCAAGTAACCCATCTCAATCATGTGGTAAACACAAAGGTCATTGAATCAGCTCAAACCATGATTTTCATTATCGAAACCACAAATGCAGGAGAACTCCTCCTCTATTGAGTACAGTAGCCCTATCATGACTCCGAGGAGCTACTCTCTAACCATAGACTGCTGAAGTACTCCTCCTGTCGAGTATCGCGGGTCTGCTGCCAAATACATAGCGCTCCGTCTGCTGTGGGTCTACCGCCAAATATCAGGCGCTCCCCTTAAAAGCCTATAAAGGTACTACTCCTTTCGAGTACCGCGGGGCTGCTGCCAACTACCAGGAACTCCATCCTCCATGGGTCTGCCTCCAAATACCAGTCGCTCCATCCACTAGGATAACCGAATCACTATGAGTCGAATCAGTCAAGCAGTCATCAGGTCAACAACTACTCAGTCTCCGCACTCTGTAAGATTGTCTATGGGAGGGTCCAATCCACAAGCTACTGCTCCTTACTTCCAATTATCACAAAGTTCCAAAAAGAAGTATCACATAGGACCACCTCGTCACAAGGGTCTCAATGCAACAAACAACGCATCAATCTGATGCATGGTCTGTGATTTATTAGCCTTTTCATCCTAGGGCCCGGTTGGTTTCGTGTATGAACCAACAAGGCCATACCTTAACTATACCCCCTAATATAATAGGGAATACTCAAAGGGACAGTTTCTCAACGTGATTACCAACGTCGCTGACTGTTCGTCAAATGGACGTCCAGTCTGAGAGTTATAAGTTTTTCCGTTCCAAGGGCTAGTTTGGATTTCAGGTACAATCTAACCCATCCATACTCCAACTACGTCAAAACCTTAGGTGAAGTATACCAAAATAATAGTCTCACCAAGAGGAATCCAAAAAAGTTGACGACACGTCAATCGGACGTCCAGAGCTCATGTTATAAGCATTTCTGCTCTGAGGGCCCAATTGGTTTCGGGTTCGAACAAACCCGGCCATACCCGAAGTTCACCAAAACCTTGAATGTAATATACTGAAACTAGCGTCTCGATCCAAGGATCACTACGCAACTGACGATGTGTTGATCGGAGGTCCGTAGCCCAAGATATGGGCGTTTGAACAAACCTGGTCTGAAAATAGGGGGTCTGGGCCCGGCCCAATACCCCTGGGTCGGCCTGAACTGGGTCGTCCCGACCCGAGTCCGGGTCTGCCCAATTGGGTGTGGCCCGACCCAGCTGGTGTGCCCTGGCCTGGCAGGCGTGGCCTGGCCCGGTGTGCGTGGCCCATCCCGGCGATTGTAGTCCGGTGCCCGCGGCCCGGCCGGCCGAGCGCGGCCCAACCCAGCCAACGACGGGGTGCGGCCTGCTCCCAGACTCGGATGCCGGCCGCGGCTCGGCTCGCGGCTGAGTGGGGTGTGAAGGGGGCACAACCCCATTTGTTTCAGAAATGGCGGCCCACCTGGTGGGGTCCGCCCTAGGCATATCCGGGGGGTTACTCCCCCCGGTTTCATTAGAAACGACCAACCATAATGGCCGGCCGGTAGTGAGTTGTCACGGGGCCCGCGGGGGTCCTGCCTCTGTGAGCGCTGACGGCCGGTTGTCCGGCCGCCCCTGCCGGACCGTCACGACCTAAAGTCGCGGATCATCTTTGACCGGTGTGGCGTGACGGCGCTATGCCCTTCTTCCACGGCCCACTCCGGCCGCGTCCTCCCTTGGTTTCTCCGGTGCGGCGCGACGACGCCTCGCACCACCGCCATGGCCCGCTACAGTTGCTGTCCCTTTGAACTCACCGGCGCAGTGCGACCGCGCCGCACACTACCACCGCGGCCCACTCCAACCATTGTCCTCTTCAATCCCACGCGGTGTAATGGCACCGCGCCACCTTCGCCGCAATGATCATCGAAGATCAACAAAAAATGGGAGGAGGATCAGCCGTGTTTGAGCGGTCTGATCAACTCACATTAAGATGATAACAAGCGGCCAATTTAATCAATGAAGGTCGATAAATAAAACTTGAATGAAGTTAACCCTTACCTCAGTAAACGATGTCGTTTACCGGCGACGCGGAAGATGGCGTCGTGAGGTGTGGTCTCGAAGATGGCATTGGCGTGTGTCTAAATAGGCGATAGCGTCTCACCCTAGCTGCGAAGAGGCGAAGGAATGGCAAATCGTCTCTCCTTGTGGTGACAGAGTTCTTTGTCGAAGGGTGACATTCTTGGAGGAAGGAACCAGAGCTCTCTCCCCAATTCTTAACATAACAAGCTAACCCCAAAATAAAATAAGGCCTCCCCATATTTTATTATTATGTCATGCATTTCAAAAACTCAAAATTCAAAAACAAAATCACTTAATTATTTAAACTTGAGTTATATAATTAATTAGGTTTTATGTTGGAAAATTTAATGAGGGAGAGAGAGGAGTTACTCACATAAATGGGGGTATGTTAGGGAGTTATGGAATGTGACGGGTTGGATGGTGTGGGCCCCATATCACATTTATCTTCTCATGGGTAGTTAGTATCTAGAGGATCCCACCCCAACTCCCACACCTAGGATCTAACCACTTAGAAAATGAAATAAAATTGTAGCACAATTGAATTTTACTTTTTAATTAATCCACATTTTTTAACAACTCCTCCTGAGTAGATGCATCTTCGATAAATGTCCTTTTAAGAAATTACTGGGGCTGTAGTTCCATCAGTTCCCTCAGATTTCAATTTCATGCACCGGTTCAAAAGATAGAAAAACCCGCTCATTCGTTCACTGAACTTACCCGACCTAAACTTATGAAATTGATTCCTGGCACACCGGGATTCAGAATCAGGTGCCGTCAGAAACTGCATACTAGTAAAATCCCAAAGAATTTATGAAAAAAATTTCCTCTAAATCTACGGGTCTTTACATTACTCCCACCTTAGGGATTTACGTCCCTTTAAAGCTACATCATAAACTAAAGAAACAAAAGGAGGTACTGAGAACACATCTAAGCCTCCCGCTCCCATGTTCTCTCCTGGAGGTTCCCGTGCTACCAATGAAAGCGCACAAGAGGAATCAACTGTCCCTATTGGACCCGCTCATGTCGATCCTCATCTTATACTGGAAACCCGTGGAAGTCACCCCGTCATCGACGTCTAGCTCCCTGTGGTCAATGATGATGGATAGGTCGTGCACACATCTCCTCAGCTGAGATTCGTGGATGATGTCATGCACTCGGTGCATCTGAGGTGCAAAGGCTAGGAGGTAAGCCACCTTGCCCACTCTGCTGGGGACCGGGAAGGTCCCTTGTACATCGTAGATTACCTTCCGCCTTAGAGACATCTCTGTAGACCCTATCAAGGTGAGACCCGTCTGAAGACGTGGTCATTACCCTCAAACTCCTGTGGTCTTGTCTCCTATTAGCAAAAGACTATTGTCTTCTCTGTGCAGTCTTCATCCACTCACTGTTTATCCGCACCTTCTCTGTCGTAGCCTGAACCATCTCTGGTTCTACACGAGCTGACTCTATCACTATCCACAAAGGATATCTGAGACGCGTTCAGCTGTTGTCTCGCCACTTCTAATAGTTGAATGCCCAATCTCCTACTAAGAGCATCTGCTACAACATTCCCCTCTCCAGGAGTATAAACTATTTCGAAATCGTAGTCCTAGAGGAACTCAATCCATCACCGCTATCTCAGGTTCATGTTCTTTCAATGAGAAAACACACCTGAGACTATTTAGTTGGAGAGAACCGTAAACTGTTATCTCAACAAACAATGGGTGGGATTATCCAATTATAAGAACTCATCTCCACCCTTCATTGCCAACGTTCCACCAAAGAGATGCTGGATTTCTCCTCTGCCGAAAATAGAAATCTGGTCTCATCCCCTGGGTGAAAGATGTTCTTTTCCTAATACATTAAATTCTAAGATGAATGGTACTATTGCATTCCATTGACGATGTCGTAAGGCCTCAATGCTACTACTGAGAGATCCAACCATTACTCTCGCCTCCAAGGGTCGAGTCACACTCTCGGCAGCAGTGTGTGGTAACTGGGTCTCCTCTAGTAGGTATCTCGATAGTGAGGATCATGTAAATAGTTTTAAACTGGAACAACTTAAAATCAACCATAAAAAGTGGATAGGAAAGTAATCATCACAAAGATAAGTGTTTTTTATTACTGCAGCTCATAGTACAAGACAGAAAGAAAACACAACAGCGACAACATGGAAACTAGAAGCACAAATATCAAAGGCCTCCCTGCTTGGATCTAGTCCCTCTCTCGTCCGCCTACTTCTAGAGCTCCAAAGTCATATGCTTCAGCTTCCTGAAGCTGAGCTCTCTCATATCCACCCATTACCTATGGTCGGGGTGGTTCGCTGGGTGGTGGTGGTGGAGACACCTTAAAGCGTTGTCCACCACCATCTACACGACTAGCTCCTCTTCCTCTGCCTCATTCTCCTTGCTGTCCGCCTTGATCAAACCTCTATCTCGGCATGTGAGGTTCTTCATCTATCTGCGGATCATCTATACGGTGGTTCGGATAGTCACGTGCCATGTGACCAAGGCCACCGCAGGAGTAACACTGCCCGCTCTTGGAACGACAGGCTCTGACTCCACTCCGATTGCCCCACACAATTGAACCTGAGTCGTGCAGTCAGCCACCATTGGGTTTGGTCCTCTTGGACCCCTGTTTCATCTGTCTAATTCTAGATACAGAAGTCTCTGCTGCAAGTCGACTATTGGTGTGTCCCACAACTGACGTCTGCTCAACAAGGAAACTCTCCACTAAGAGGGATCGCTCCAACACCCCTGCCCGAGTCGGGATGTTGAGGGGGATCGTAGAAGCTCTGATCTCGTGCCTCAGTCCTTGATCGAAGGTCCAGAACCTGAAGAATGGGTCTCATACCATGTCTGTAGAGTATCAAGAGAGGTCTGTGAACCTCACCGAGTATTGTGATACTATCATGTTGCCCTACTACAGATACAGTAGCTCCTGTATCCGCACCGCTCGAAGGGTGGCTGGAAAAAAATATGCTCAGAAAAGAGTCTCGAAGTATGCCCATAGGAGTGTCGCCTTGTCGTGCATCTAGAGCATCAAGCCCCACCATATGCCTGCTAATGCCTGAAGGAGGCTAGCAGCAAGGATCACCATGAAGTCCATTGGTGTACCTACTAGCCTGAAAACTCTCACCACAACCTCTAGCAAATCCTCATACGCTTGTGCGTCCATCTCTCCCCAGAACCTGGGTGGCCTCTGGCACTGGAACTCATGCAGCGTGCTCAAGCGGCATGCATCGCCTGCTGCTAGGGCTGGTGGCATCGGTGTCCAAATGAATGGTAGTACCTCTGGAGCCACAACTGAAAGAGGGCCCTGTTCTGCGGTCTCGTCGCTCGGCGGGCTGTCAGTACGTACAACTCTTGGGGCTCTAGATGGTCGTCCGCGGGGAGGCATCCTGAAATAACAGATGTGACATGGTCAAAGGACTAAACCTGGTAAACTGACCTGGTTTGAGCTGATTTAAAATAAAATTTTGAAAACAAACACACTATCAGTGTTTTCGTGGACTGAGTCGGAAATCATAATTCAGGGTCCTGGTGTATGGATACATCGGCCACCGTAACTAACAGTAGACTCCCTGAAGTGAAAACCACACATAGTACCCTTAACACTATTTCTTCATAGAAAGAAAATAACATAGTGCTATGTTTTTCGGTAGAACCAACTCCTCTGATACCAATTTTTCACGACCCGTCCTCGGGCCCATGCCGTGACTACCCCAAGCCCACCTTTCATAGGCCAGGGGCTGGCGACGGGCACCAATGGAATAAATCCCGATAACTAGGAAGTAATTTCCATTATAAAACAAAAAACACATCCAACCAGATTACAAGAGGAAGTAATACACTAAGTACAAAAGAGAGTGATGAATAGTAAATTGGATAGAATACAAACCCAAATGAAAAGTATACCTACAACTGAACGAAAGTACAACAGAAAAGACAACATATGGAAGATAGAAGCAGCTCCTGGGTTGTCCACCTTGGATCCTACCTGAAGGGTAGGTACAGATAGCATCCTCAACGCCCTCATCCGTCAACCACATCCAGGTAACGACTCATCGTGTAGTCCACCACTGGGTACTGAATCATCATGAGGTCCATCTCCAGGTCCAGTCCTTGTCTACTCGGCCTCCGTCAGCACTGTCCGTTATCTACAACCAACACAACGATGTGAGAGCATAGCCTGTGCAGGGGTGAGTATAACGACACTCATTAGGGACCCCGAGACCCTCAAGGTCTCACTAAATCCAATAAGGTTAACCACAAAGAAGGATCTCAACAGATAACCCTTACTTAGGTATATGCCCATACATATACCTATGTTATCAAATATCTCAACTCAATCATGAGGTATCACATAAGTATGAAAACAATAGATAACTACTACACAAGTATATGCCCATACATAAACCTAAGTTATAAAGTAACCCATCTCAATCGTGAGGTAAACACAAAGGTCATCAACTCAGCTCAAACCAATAATTTCATTATCGAAACCACAAATGGAGGAGAATTCCTCCTCTATCGAGTATAGTAGCCCTTCCATGACTCAAAGGCACTACTCTCTAACCTTTGACTACTGAAGTACTCCTCCTCTCAAGTACCATAGGTCTACTGCCAAATATCGGGCGCTCAGTCCATTGTGGGTCTGCCGCCAAATACCGGTCTCTCCCCCTAATAGCCTACAGAGGTACTCCTCTTGTCGAGTACCGTGATTCTACTGCCAACTACCAGGCATTCTGTCTGCCAAGGGTCTGCCTCCAAATATCGTGTGCTCCATCTACTGGGCTAACTGAATCACTATGAGTTGAATCGGTCAAGCACTCATCAGGTCTATAGCTACTCGGTCACTGCAATCTGTATGCTCATCTCTGGAAGGGTCCGCTCCACGAGCTACTGGTCGTTACTTACTGGTATCACAAAGTTCCACAATGAAGTATCACAAAGTACCGCCTCATCAGAGGGGTCTCAATGCAATAGACGACGCGTCAATCAGACGCCCGATCTGTGAGTTATTAGACTATTTGTCCCGAGGGCCCGGTTGGTTTTGTGTACGAACAAACCCGACTGTATCTCAATAGTACCCCATTCTCTCATAGGGTATAATCAAAGGGTCCTTTTCTCAATGTGATTACCAACGCCGCTAACGGTTCCTCAAACAGATGTCCGGTCTGAGAGTTTTAGCTTTTCTGTTCCCGGGGCCCTGTTGGATTTCAGGTACAATCCAACCCAGCCATACTCCAACTGAATCCAAACCTCATGTGAATTATACCAAAATAACCCTCTCACAAATACGAATCCAACAAATTCGACGACACATCAATGGGACGTCCGGAGCTGATGCTATAAGTGTTTCCGCTCCGAGGGTCCGGTTGGTTTCGGGTTCGAACCAACCCAGCTATATGAAACGTTCGCCAAATCCTTGAGTGTAATATACCTAATTGACTGTCTCGATCCATTGATCCCTATGCAACTGACGGTGCATCGATCATAGGAATGTATCCCAAGATATGGGCGTTTGAACGCACCTGGTCCGAAAATAGGGGGTCTGGGCCCGGTCCGACCCGGCCCAACACCCCCTGGGTCGGCCTGAACTGGGTCCACCAGACCCTGGTCTACGTTCGGCCTGATTGGGTCCTGCCCGGCCTAGTTGGCGCAGCCCGGCCTGGCTCGGCGGGTCGCGGCCCGACCCGCGGTAGGGCGCGGCCTACGGCTCGACTCGGAAGTCGGCCGCGGCTCAGCTCGCGGCCGAGCATGGTGTGAAGGGGGCGCGACCACCTTTGATTCTGTAATGGTAGCCCCCTGGTGGGGTCCGCCCAAGGCAGATCCGGGGGGTTATGCCCCCCAGTTTCATCCAAAACGTCCAGCAATAATGGTCAGCCGGTAGTGATCTGACGTGGGACCCGTGGGGGTCCCGCCTCCTGTAGCGACAGCGGCCGGTTGTTCGGCCACCCCTGCTAGACCGCCGCGGCCTAAGGCCGCTACTCTTCCTCGATTGGCGTGGCACGATGGCGCAACGCACTGCGGCCGCGACCCACTCCGTCTGCGGTCCCTTGGAACTCACCGGCGTGGCGCGACAGCGCCTCACACTACCACTGCGGCCCGCTCCGGCCGCGGTCCTCTTCATTCCCACACTGTGCAACCACACCGCACTACCTTCGCCGCAATGATCATTTAAGATCAAAAAAGGGGAGAAGGAACGGTCGTGTTTGTGCGTTCTGGTCTCCTCCCGTTAAGAGGATAACAAGCGGCCAAATTATGCAACAAAGGTCGATAAATAAAACTTGAACGAAGTTAACCCCTACCTCGATAAACGATGTCGTTTTCTGGAGATGTGGAAGTTGGCATCGCGGGGTGTGGTTTTGAAGACGGTGTTGGCGTGTGTCCAAGGAGGGGACGACATGTCACCCTAGCTGTGAAGAGGCGAAGGAATGGCACATCTTCTCTCCTTGTGGTGATGATGTTCTTTGTCGAAGGGTGATGTTCTTCGCAGGAGGAACTAGAGCTCTCTCCCCAATTCTTAACACAAAAAGCTAACCCCCAAAATAAAATAAGGCCTCCCCTTATTTTATTATTTTGCCATGAATTTCAAAAAACTCAAAATTCAAAAACAAAATCACTTAATTAATTGAACTTGAGTTATCTAATTATTTAGGTGTTATGTTGGCAAGTTTAATGAGGGAGAGAGAGGATTTACTCACATAAAGGGCGGTGGTTAGGTAATTAAGAAATGTGAAGGGTTGGGATCGTGTGGGCCCCACCTCACCTTTATCCTGTCATGGGAAGTTAGTATCTAGAGGATCCCACCCCAACTCCCACACCTAGGATCTAACCACTTAGAAAAAGAAATAAAATTGTAACATAATTTTATTTTACATTTTATTTAATCCACATTTTTTAATAACTCCTCCCGAGCAGACGCATCATCGGTAAAGGTCCTCTTAAGCAATTATCGGTGCTTCGGTTCCATCGGTGCCCTCAAATTTCAATTCCAAGCACCAGTTCAAAAGATAGAAAAACCCACTCATTCGTTCACTAAACGTACCCAAGATAAACTTCATAAATTGATTTCGGGCACACCAAGCCTCAGAATCAGGTGCCGTCAGAAACTACGTACTTGTAAAATCCCAAAGAATATAAGAAAAAATTTCCATGAAATTTACGGGTCTTTACAATACTCACAATTCAGGGCTTTATGTCCTCGTAAAGCTACATCATAAACATGGGAAACAAAAGGAGGTATCGAGCACGCATCTGAGCCTCCCGCTCCAATGTGCTCTCCTGGAGGTTCCCGTGCTACCAACGAAAGCACACAAGAATAATCAACCATCCCCATAGGACCACTAATGTCGATCCTCAACTTCTACTGGATCCCCATGGAAGTCACCCCATCATCGACATCTAGCTCTCCGTGGAGAATGATGATGGATTGGTCCTGCACACATCTCCTCAGCTGAGATACGTGGATGAAGTCGTGCACCCAGTGCATCTGAGTTAGAAAGGCTAGGAGGTAATCCAACTTGCCTAATCTGATGGGGACCTGGAAGGTCCGTTGTACCACAGAGATTACTTTCCGTGTCGGCCACATCTCCGTAGACCCCATCGAGGTGAGACCCATCTGAAGACGTGTTTGTCTCCCTCGAACTCCTGTGGTCTTGTCTCATATCAGCAAAATACTACTGTCTACTCTATGTAGTTTTCTTCTGCTCATTGATGATATACACATTCTATATCGTAGCCTGAGCCATCTTTGGTTCTACACGAGATGACTCTATCACTATCCACACAGGATATCTGAAACGTGTTCGGCTGCTGTCTCACCACTCCTAACAGCTGAACGCTAGATCTCCTACTATGAGCATCTACTACAACTTTCCCCTCTCTAGGATTATAAACTATTTCGAAGTCGTAGTCTTGGAGGAACTCAAGCCATCGACGCTATCTCAGGTTCAGGTTCTTCAATGAGAAAACACACCTGAGACGATAGACATAGAGAGAACTGTAAACTGTTCGCTCAACAACCATTGGGTGAGATTAGCCAATTATAAGAACTCATCTCCACTATTCATTGCCAACGTTCCACCAAAGAGCTGCTAGATTTCTCCTCTGCCAAAAATAAAAATCCAGTCTCATTTTCTAGATGAACCACGTTCATTGCCTAATAAAATCAATCATAACATGAATGGTACTATTTCATGACATGGACGACGTCGTAAGGCCTCGATTCTACTATTAACAGATCCCACCATTACTCTCTTCTCCAAGGGTTGAGTCACGCTGTCGGCAGCAGTGTGTGGTCACTGGGTCTCCTCCAGTAGGTATCTCGAATGTGAGGATCATGTCAACAGTTTTAAACCAGAACCTCTTAGTATCAACCATACAAATTGGATAGGAAAGTAATCATCACAAAGATAGGTGTCCTTTATTACTACAGCTCGTAGTACAAGACACAAAGAAAACACAACAACGACAACATGGAAACTAGAAGCACATAGATCAAAGGCCTCCCTACCTGGATCTAGTCCCGCTCCCATCCGCCTACTTCCAGAGCTCCATAGTCATATGCTTCACCTGCCTGAAGCTAAGCACTTCCATATCCACCTGTTCCCTACGGCCGGGGTGGTCCTCCGGGTGGTGGTGGGGGCAACACCTCAAAGTGTCGTCCACCACCATTTTCACGGCCAGCTCCTCTACCTCTGCCTCCTGCTCCTTCCAGTCTGCCTCGATTGAACCTCTTCCTTGGCCTAGGAGGTTCTTCATCTATTTGTGGATCATATATATGGCGGGTCAGATAGTCACATTCCATGTGACCATTCACACCGCAGGAGTAACACTACCTGCTCTTGGCACGACTGGCTCTGACTCCACTCTGGTTACCCTGCACAAATGAACCTGAGTCGTGCAGTTGGCCACCGGTGGGTTTGGTCCTCTTGGACCCTTGTGTCGTATGTCTACTTCCAGCTGCAGATGTCTCTACTGTAAGTTGACTAGTGGTGGATCCCGCTTCTGAAGTCTGATCAGCAAGGAAAATTTCCACTAAGAGGTCTCGCTCTAACACCCATGCCTGTGTCGAGATGATGAGAGGGATCATCGAAGCACAGATCTCATGCCTCAGTCCTTACTCGAAGGTCTGGGCCCCAAAAAATGGGTATCATACCATGTCGGTAGAGTAGCACAAGAGTTTGTGAACCTGGCCGAGTACTGTGCTACTATCATGTTTCCATTCTTCATATGCAGTAGCTCCTGTATCTGCACTGCTCAGAGGGTGGCTGGTATAAAATCTGCTCGAAACAGACTCTCGAAGTCTGCCATTAGGAGTGTCTCCTTGTCGTGCATCTAGAGCATCAGGCCCCACCATCTGCCTAATGCCTCTTGAAGGTGGATTGCTGTATGGATCACCATAAAGTCCACTGGTGTACCTACTAGCCGGAAGACTCTCACCATAGCCTCCAGCCAATCCTCACCTGTATGTGGGTCCACCTCTCCCAGGAACCTGGGTGGCCTCCGGCGCTGGAACTCTTGAAGCACGCTCAAGCGGCATGCATCGCCTACTACTGGGGCTGGTGGCATCGGTGGCCCAACGAATGGTAGTACCTCTGGTGCCACAACTGAAATAGGGCCCTGTACTAAGGCCTCATCGCTCAGTGGGCTATCAGTACATACAACTCTCGGGGCTCTAGCTGGTCATCCGTGGGGAGGCATCCTTAAAGAACAGATATGCCACAGTCAAAGGACTAAACCTGGTGAGCTAACTTGGTTTGAGATGATTTAAAATAAACTTTTGAAAACACATACACTATCAGTGTTTTCGTGTACTCAGTCAGAAATCAGAAGTCAGAGTCCTGGTGTATGGATATGTCGACCACCAGCACTAACACTAGACTACTTGAACTGAAAACCACGATTATTACACTTAACAGTATTGATTCACAAGAATAAAATATCAGAGTCCCATGTTCTGCAGTAGAACCGACTCCTATGATACCAACTTGTCACAACCCATCCTCGGGGCCCGTGCCGTGACTACCCCAAGCCAGCCTTCCATAGGCCAGGGGCTGGCGACTAGAACCAAAGGCATAAATCATTATAACTTAGAAGGAATTTCCCTTATAAAAAAACACATCCTACCAGAGTACAAGTGGAAGTAATACACTAAGTACAAAAGAGAGTGATGAAAAGTAAATGGGCTAGAATACAAACCATACTGAAAAGTACAGTTACAACTAAACGAAAGTACTGCAGAAAAGACAATAGTTGGAAGATAGAAGTAGCTCATGGATCTTCCATCTCAGATCCTACCTGATGGGTAGGTACAGATAGCCACTTCAGCGCCCTCATCCGTCAACATCCTCCAGGTACCGACTCATCGTGTGGTCCACCTCCGGGTACCGACTCGTCGTGAGGTCCATCTCCGGGTACTGTCCAGTCCTCGTCCACTCAGACTCCGTCAGCACTGTCTGTCATCTGCAACCAACACAAAAAGGTGCGGGCAGAGCCTGTGTAGGGGTGAGTATAATGATACTCAGTAGGTACCCCGAGACCCGCAAGGTCTCACTAAATCTAACAAGGTTAACCATAAAAAAGGATTTCAACAGATAACCCTTACTTAGGTATATGCCCATATATATACATAAGTTATCAAATATCCCATCTCAATCATGAGGTATCACATAAGTATGGAACCAAAGGATAACCACTACTCAGGTATATTCCCATACATAAACCTATGTTTTCATTTAACCCATCTCAACCGTGAGGAAAACACAAAGGCCATTGACTCAGCTCAAACCATTATTTTCATTATTGGAACCACAACTGCGGGAGAACTCCTCCTCTGTCGAGTACAGTAGCCCTGTCATGACTCGGAGATTCTACTCTCAAACTTTAGACTATTGAAGTACTCAACCTGCCGAGTACCGCGGGTCTGCTACCAAATACCGGGCGATTCGTCCGCTGTGGGTCTACCGCCAAATACCGGGTGCTCCCTCTAATAGCCTATAGAGGTACATCTCCTGTCGTGTACCACGGGTCTACTGCCAACTACCAGGAGTTCCATCCGCCGTGGGTCTGCAGCAAAATATCGGTTGTTCTGTCCACTCGTCTAACTAAATCATTTTGAGTCGAATCGGTCAAGCAGTCGTTAGGTCTACAGCTACTCAGTCTCCGCACTTCGTATGCTCGTCTCAGGTAGGGTCCACCCCACAAGCAACTGGTATTTACTTCCAAGTATCAAAAAGTTCCAAAAAGAAGTATAAAAAAGAATCGCCTCATCACAGGGGTCTCAACTCAACAGACAACGCGTCAATCAGACGCCCGATCTATGAGTTATTAGCCTTTTCGTCCTGGGGGCCCGGTGGGTTTCATGTACTATCCAACCAGACCGTATCTGAATTGTACCCCGTACTCTCATTGGGTATACTCAAAGGGACTATTTATCAACATGATTACCAATGCCGCTGACGGTTCATCAAACAGACGTCCGGTCTGAGAGTTATTAGCTTTTCCGTTCTTGGGCCCCTGTTGGATTTCAGGTACAATCCAACACGACCATACTCCAACTGCGTCCAAACCTCAGGTGAATTATACCAAAAGAACCACCTCACAAATAGAAATCCAAAAAAGTTGACGGCACGTCAATCAGACATCCGGAGCTCATGTTATAAGCGTTTCCTCTCCGAGGGCCCGGTTGATGTTGGGTTCGAATCTACCTGGCCATACCCAATGTTTGCCAAAACCTTGAGTGTAATATACCAAAACGACCGACACGATCAAAGTATCCCTAATCAACTTACGGTACGTCGATCGGAGGTCCGTAGTCCATGATATGGGCATTTGAACGAACCTAATATGAAAATAGGGGGTCTGGGGCACGGTCCGACGTGGCCCAATACCCCCTGGGACGGCCCGAACTCGGTCGACCCGACCCGAGGCCAGGTCCGGCCCGATTCGGTGAGGCCCGACCTGGATGGGTGTGGCCCGACCTGCGGCGGGGGGTGGCCTGCAGCCCTGCTCGGAAGCAGGCCGCATCTCGGCTTGCGGCCGAGCAGGGTGCGAAGGGGGCGTGGCCCCCTTTTATTTGGAAACGACGACCCCCCTCGTGGGGTCCGCCCTAGGTAAATCCGGGAGTTATTCCCCCCGGTTTCATTAGAAATTTCCAGCCATAATGGCTGGCTTGTAGTGAGTTGCCACGGGACCCGCGGGGGTCCCGCCTCCTGGAGCACCGGCGGCCGGTTGTCCGGCCGTCCCTACTGGACCGCGGCAGCTAAGGCCGCGACTCTTTCTCGACCGGCGTGGCGCAAAGGCGCTGTGCCGTTCCACCACGGCCTGCTCCAGACATGGTCCCTTCGAACTCACCGACTCGGCGCGATGGCACTGCGCACTACCACCGCGGCCCGCTTCGGCTGTGGTCCTCTTCTTTCCCGCCCGGTGCAACGACACCACGCCTCCTTCTCCGCAATGATCATCGAAGATCAACAAAAAAGGGGAGGAGGATTGGCTGTGTTTGTGCGGTATGATCTCCTCCCGTTAAAAAAACAACAAGCGTCCAAATTAATCAACGAAGGTCGATAAATATAAATTGAACGAATTTAACCCCAACCTCGATAAACGATGTCATTTGTCTGCGACACAGATGATGGTATTGCAGGGTGTGGTTTCGAAGATGGCGTTGGTGTGCATCCAAGGAGGGGACAACGTCTCACCCTAGCTATGAAGAGACGATGAAATGGCACATCGTCTCTCCTTTTGGTGACGACATTCTTCATCGAAGGGTGACGTTCTTCACGGAAGGAATTAGAGATCTCTCCCCAATTCTTAACCCAACAAGCTAACCCCCAAAATAAAATAAGGCCTCCCCTTATTTTATTATTTTTCCATGCATTTCAGAAACTCAAAATTCAAAAACAAAATCACATAATTAATTAAAATTGAGTTGTCTAATTAATTAGTTGTTATGTTTGCAAGTTTAATGTGGGAGAGATAGAGGAGTTACTCACATAAAGGGGGGAGTTATGGAGTTAGGGAATGTGAAGGGTTAGGCTCGTGTAGGCCCCACCTCACCTTTATCCTCTCATGGGTAGTTAGTATCTAGAGGATCCCACCCCAACTCCCACACCTAGGATCTAACTACTTAGAAAAAGAAATAAAATTGTAACACAATTATATTTTAATTTTTATTTAATCTACATTTTTTAATAGCTCCTCCCGAGCAGATGCATCTTCGGTAAAGGTCCTCTTAAGCAATTATTGGTGCTGCTGTTCTATCACCGCCCTCAGATTTCAATTCCGAGCACCTTTCATAAGATAGAAAAACCAGCTCGTTCATTCACTGAACCTACCCGAGCTAAACATTAGAAATCGATCTCGGGAACACCGTGACTCGGAATTAGGTTCCGTCAGAAACGGTGTACTTGTAAAACCCCAAAAAATTTATGAAAAAATTTTCCTTTAAATTTACGGGTCTTTACAAAAAAGTGTCAATCATTTGATAGTAATTGTTTTTTAAAAACATGTTATTTGTTTTAACAGTGGGAATTATTTTTAAATTAATTAACTACACTTCAATGTTTTAAATTTAGAAAAAAAGACATCATTTTTGAATTCATAATATCAAATAATTCTTACGCTGAATTTTTGGTATTTTTCTAAAAACATCAATTTTTGATAAATTGTGAAATCACGTAGTAGCAGTTAAAAAACTAAGTTTTTCATTTAAATGAAAATTTAATCCTTCTGTGAATTTAATTTTGAAAATCCTACATATACAGTAGTAATCATGTAGTCAAATGTGATTCAATATGATGAAAATAATTTTTTGTGAATATTAACTTCTGAGTTTTATTTAATGCAGTTAAAGGTAAATAGGGTAATTCAAGGTAAAAAAAATATTGTAATAATTCAAAATTAACTTAAAACATGTCCTAACCTTATTGGATGAGTAATGGCTGATGACGGGAATATTTGGGTCTATTTTGGGACCCCATGGATCCACTTATTAAAGATAATGTCACTTTAGATTAATTAATTTAATGTAAAGGAAAATATGACATAAACAAAAAAAATTTAGTAAATGAATTTTTATATGGTCTTATATAAATTATATTTTCAAATATAAATATTCATTGGAGAGCTAAAAAGATTTACTACATCATTGTATTTTCTCTATAATTTTTAGACATGCCATAAATTTAATTATTTATGACACAATAATTATGTAGTATTTACCTCATTAGTTACTGATTTAAATAAATAAGATTTTAAATATTAAAAGAACATCCAAAACCCATATAATTTCTATTGTATTATATTTTTTATACAATGATTAATATTATATTCTACTTTAATGATTAATTGTACTTTAGAAACCGAATATCATTACATAACAAAATAATACTATCACACTTTCCTAAAGAGCCCCACCTCTGTCTTATAAAAGGAGACCACTTCTAACCAATTCCCCACACCTCTCAAGCCTTGTGGATCATCCATACTATTACCAATTAATCTATCTACATCCTTATCCACATCATAGAAGTCTTACCATAGGCATAAGGCACTTTAAGAAGACCTTTGGTTCAAACCAAAGGGAGTTACCCAAATTAATGGTAACAGTTTCTCTTAAATTGTTTTCTTTTATTTTACTTCTCCAACCCCTAAACTCTTTTTAGTCATTTCTTTTTTAACAATACCAGTATAATAAATATACTAGTATGTTTTTATGATATGTATTAAAACTACCCTTACACACATCTCCATATAATGGGTGAATAACTTAATGTTTACGTGGATGGAAAACTAACGCCTCACAAAATGATGATTGTTCAAATATCTCCAACTGCCTCCAATGGTGTCCATTATGATGACATTGTATTTATATATGATATATATTTTGTTTATGTTTTATATATTCTTCTGTATTTTTCTATTTATAGAAATACTTTAATGTTTTCATAGTGGGTAAATACGATAATCTCATTAGAGGAAGTGCGTACTACCACCCCCTCAAAGTGATATGTCTCGTTAATGCCTTATGTGGGATGTTTAAAGGTTGGATTTAATAATATTTTATATTATATTATACTGGAATTATAATATAACTACATATAATTATGTTTTTAATTCCATTAACATAAGAAATAGAAATGGAAGTAGCCTTCATGTGTACATACGACTTACCGTCACCATGAACGGTGCATTTCATTTCATACCTCTAAATGTTATGTACTGTTTATATTCATGTATATACTGTATATATATATGATATATATGATATCTAAATAATTAATATAATTCTGATGATAATGGATATCATACCACATGAACAAATTTTAATTATAAAGTGTTCATTTTTTTACTCAAGTACAAAATATCGACAAACTGGACATTATTAACTTAAATGATTACAAAATATTTATAAAATGGTAATAAGTTATATAAAAGGAATAATAAACATTAAAAATGATCTTAATAAAGTATAAATTATCATTAGTTTATTATTCAGGATATTAAAGAAAGAACGGGTCAAGTCGGACACAAGGCAAGGGATTTTCTTATCACACTTTTAATTACGCGAGATTTCCATTTTTTGCAACATATTTGTTGCATGTGGTTTACTGTGTGCTGAAATTTGATACATATTATCATTATTCTCTTTATATTCATGTTATTTGATGAATCATTTCGTGGTTATTAACTTTTGGTCATATGACTCAATTGATTACAACGATGTAATATTTTTTCATCTCATTTTTTATTCCTCTGAGATTCATGCTATATTTGCTACTATTTCCATTTTTGTGGTATATGTAATGCCCATTATTGTACTCATTGTGTAATATAATTTCATTCATGAGTATTTTCATTTTCATTTTATGAACCTTATTTCATGTTGAGTATGTTTTTTATGTTACCAAATCATTAAGGGAACCTTTCACCCTCCTCTTTTTAAAAAGTCTACTTTTTTATGTCTTTTGATTTACATCTTATTATGTTGGGTTATGATCTTATATATCCTTATTGATGTAATAATTATTTCAAGGTGATGAGATACCCTTTTTATCTCATCAACTCATTTTCTGAATTTTAATGTGACGTCGTTAGGCTGGTGAATTTTTACAAGAGAACTTCTTAACCCAATATCAATTCTTTGGGTTCAACTTGTACTTATTGAATATATCATCATATGAATATGTGTGAATGAAATATAATTGTTTTACAATTAATATCCACTTATATTGGGTGTATTAATATTTTTCACAAATAATTATGTAATTTATTTATATTTAATTTAAGGATACCATCTTTATAAGGGATTTCATCTCAATTTAAATTTACATTAGGACTTTTTTGTTATTAAGAACCATTTAACTCTTATATGCTGTATATACTGTCCTTTTCCATATTATATCATGAATCACTTTATTCTCATGACATTATAATGTTCATATTAAATTTTATTCTTCAATTATTTGTATTCATGAGTCTCTCATTTTGTGAAAAACTCTATAACTAAAATATCGTTTTAAATGTTTTAAAGATTTATTCTTCAAAATATTTCTCATAAATTTCCATGTTTTCATAATGGGGTTTAGGATTTAATTATATGGAAATTAATGTTTTCACATTGTAATTCATTTAAAATCTTCAAAGTGGCATGGAAAACTTTGATTCAAAAATCACTTTTTAAATGGTTTTGAAAATGATTTGATAAAGGATTGTTTATTTCAATATCTTGATTTGATATATTGGAATGTGGAAATGTTATCTTTCCATTATACTTGTGTTGTGTATTATGATTATGTTATGATTATTGGGAATTGTATTCGTATATGGGTGGTTCTGTGAGAAACCTAGGGCGGGTGAGCCCAAGATAGATCTCCAATGCATTGGGTAACGTGATAGAGGTAATCATGACGTTTTTCCAAAGATATTTATGGAATATAATGTGATAGGTATTCCAAGTGAAACTCCCTATGCAGCTATGATAGCTGCAATGTATGTTTGATATGGATGCCAAATGTAACCTTTATGATTTATGATTTGGGTCTGATAATCATAAATCATAGGATTTCGTAAGGTATGTTATGATTTAAAAATATCGTTTCATTAATTTGTATTTATTGACGGGCTAATGTTTACCTTACTTATTTCATAACCCTTACTGAGCTTTTAATGCTCATCCCATGTTTTTAAAATGCCTTCTATAATACTTATTGATTGATAGGGTCAATAATGGGGTCAAGGGAAAGTCATGCTGTCTAAAATATGGAAGTCGACATGATTTTTTTATAGTTTTTATTTTATTAAAAAAATTTATACTGAGTAGTAATGTCTACATGTAATAATAATGTTGTTATGTAATAGTTATAGCCTAATTCTCTAAAAAATTAATCCTAAAGTGATCCTCAATGTGAATTATTCATTTAATTCAATATTATGTAATGTTATAAGGTCGGGTCCTAATTGTTGTTATCAAAGTTCAGTTTAGACAACTTTAGGGATTAATAGTTTTCGTTGACACATGGTTAGTCCCTATGTCTATTATTTCAGTTAAATCCTTGTTTTATAACTTTTTTAGATCAAGGAATGTTAGTTAAAAATGGCCTGGGGAGGATCTCAAAAGACATTCCTATATCTTCCTGATGACATGCTTGCAATAATTATTGCATTGTCATGTTCGGATGGTTGTGAAACTTTTTCAAGCATAAAACTCACTTGAAAGAAGTTGTTTGAGATATCAAAAACCTGAACTATACCTCGTTATCATCGTGGATCTTGGTTTGTATTTATACAATTCCTATTTTCAAAATATTCTCATATTTTCATGAAAGGTAAATATTATCAAGGCATTTTCAAATATTTTACCTCAACAAAAGATTTCGAAGCATATTATGATTTTAAAAAGGGTGATAAAGAAGGAGACACTTCTTCAACCTATTTATATTTGATTTTAGAATATAGTCTCTCAGAACATACCTATGGTATTTTAAATGGACCATTAATTGAATGCTTCAACTCAAGTTCGGTCTGAATATTTCTTAGAAATCAAGATTTATCATATGTTTTGAAATTATATGTCATAAATGATTATTTTACAAAACCATTTTTCTATGAACACCCATATAACCCATGTTGTACAAGTTGTATTTTGATGGAGGAAGAAAATAATTTTGAAGGATCTCTAAATCATTGTTGTGAAGCATGGAACTTCTACCTATAAGAACAAGATGACAATGAAACCATACGGACACCATGATCAAGGTATGATGTTCTTCATTTTGGGGATCATTTTATTTTGTCATATGGTGGTGAAATAAGACTTCATGAATTGTGATGTTGAGATCATAATTATTTTTTCATGAAAATTAGAGGTATAAAAAAACCATTGAGGTTAAAACATGTTAGGGTTAATTTTGAGTTTTATTAAAATTACAACCCGTAGGATGGGTGACAACCCATCGCATTTAGAAAGGCTGTAGGAATCGAACGCACAACCAAAGGGCGACAAGGATACATCGCCTATCACTAGCCTACATGAAGTCCCTGGTTAGTATGAAGTATTATTATAGTAAAATGTTTTTATTGAACAAGAATAAGTTTATTTTTGACACTTATGTATAATGAAATGAATGTACTTAGTATAGAAAATTGATTTAGTGATTATGTGATAATGGTTACTGTGGAGGAAGTTCTCTCTTTTGAGGAAACACAATATGCCTAAGGATGATATAATACGATGGATTTCAATTGTGGAATAATGGTTGAAATTTTAGTTTGGAAGAATTGAAGTTTTTATAGTGGACAAATTATGATTTGGTTTTTTTATGAAAATGTTTATCATATCATGGAGAACATGTGATTTGGTTAATTACATTTCAATATGATAGTTTCTGAGTAACTGTTGTTATTTGGAGATATATGTTATCATGGAAGACTATGTAATTTAATCAATATGATATTTGGGTTCCAATCATAGTTTGGATCACTTTTGATGAATTTTATGGAAATTTTTTTTTGAATGGTATTTGTTGAACCTTGGGGTTTGTTTGAAAATTTTTGGAGATTAAGAGTAGTTATTCTTTTTGTAAAAGATTATCCTTTTTGGGTATTATCTAATCTCGCACTAACAATTTTGGATTTAGTTGATGTCTAAAGATAAGGTAAATATATTTTTCTTATTTTGTGGATTCTGGGATTATAAAGAATATGATTCTTGTGCTTTTGATGTAACCAAGAATTTTTGAATGCTATTTGTTTGGAGAAAAGACACATTTTGGTAGAAATTTATTAAAGTATGAAACTCTACTTGAATGTATGTATATTTCCTTATGTTCTAATTCTATGTAGTAAATGGATTCATAAAAATTATGGAAAGTAATGTAACACAAAAAAATTGTTGGTTTATGTTTCCTATTGGGTAATCAAAGACTGTTTAACACATTATATGTTTGTGATTTTCTGGTGGTTATGTTTCTCCTAATAATGTTTTCTATTACTCTCCATCAGAACATTACCATTTTTTCTCTATTCTATTTTCATTTTTTCCAACATGGAATCCTAGTACATGTTATCTCGGGTGACCATTGTACTTTTCTTTCATTCTATTAAAGTGATAGTTTTACTGACTCTTTTCCGATGTGGGACTTTTAATGAAGTTTCCAAGCACGGTTTTAAAGTTGCGAATACACAATTCCCAAAATAGAGGAAGGATGTAACATCCCAGGTAAATAAAGAATAAGAAATATTTAATATTTATTAATATTTTTTATTTAAATATTAATTTTTCTTTAAAGGGGTTGCAATGTTCGATAGCGTACCAGATACGCAACAACAGGTTTCAGTGAAATCTTACATTGCAAACTCATAATATAGTATTATTATTATAAATGGTAGTTAACTCCTAGTCATTTTATTGGAGGGAATGAAAAAAACTAACTAAAATATTATTATACATATTCTTTAAATATATTTACATTTATCGAATAAAATTTAGAGGCTTAAAATGTGAATGAATCTAATTTTAAGTATAATTTACATTAAAAGGCTGATTTATCCCCTTTTAATGTTGAACCCTCTTTAAATATAATTTTGGCCACTTTAATACATTATATTTGAAAAATTAAAATCTTTATTTATTATGGGGACATCAAAATTTACATTGTGTAATTTTTTGGACTTTTTCTGATAAAGTTCATTTTCTGATGAATAGTGAAAAATATTGTATTTTAATTTAAACCTGTGCATTAATCTAATTTATTTATATGGATAGATTAACTTATTATTTGGTTTAAAAGTGTAATTATAATATATTTATACCATTTAATCCAATTTTTTTCATTGGAATTAATTTTACTTTGATATTGGACATAAACAAGTGTCAATATTTTGATAGTAATTGTTTCTTAAAAACATGCTATTTCTTTTAACAATGGGAATTATTTTTAAATTAATTAATGGCAATTATATGTTTTAAATTTAGAAAAATATACATCATTTTTAATTCAGAATATCAAATAATTCTTAGACCTAATTTGTGGTATTTTTATGAAGAACTTCAATTTTTGATGAATGGTGAAATCACTTAGTTGTAGTTAAAAAAACTGACTTTTTCATTTAAATGAAAATTTAACCCCTTCTATGAATTGAATTTCAAAAATCAGACATATATGGTTGTCATCAAAAATTAAAATTTTATTCAACAAGATGAAAATAATTTTTTGTGAATAGTAACTTTTGACATTTATTTACCACGGTTAAATGTAAATAAGGCAATTCAATGTTTTAAAAATATTGTCATAATTAAAAATTACCTTAACGCAAGTCCTAAAATTATTGTATGAGTAATTGCTGAACTTGGGCATCTTTAGGTATATTTTCGGAACCCATGGAGCCACTTATGAATGATAATGACTCTTCAGATAAATTAATTTAACGTAAAGGGAGAAATGACATAAATAAAAATCTTTTAGTAAATTAATATTTATATAGTGTTATATAATTTATATTTTAGACTAAAAATATTCATTGGAAATCTAAAACAATTTCCTAAAGCATGTTATTTGTTTTATAATTTTTAGACATCATATAAATTAAATTATTTATGACACAATAATGATGAAGTATTTACCTCATTAATAATAGATTTAAAAAAAATAAGATTATAAATATAAAAATAACATCCAAAACATGTCCAATTTTTATTGGATGATTTTTTATCGACTATGAGTCATCTTATATTCAACTTTAAGGATTATTGGACCTTTATAAACCTAATTTCTATATATAAAAATAATAATATTATCACACATTCCTAAAGAGCCCCTCCTCTCCCTTATAAAAGGAGTCCACTTCTAACCAATTCCTCACACCCCTAAATCCTTTCGTCTCATCCAAAATCTACCCAATTAATCTCTCTATAACCTTATCCTCCTCCTAGTATCCTTACCGTAGGTAGAAGGAACTTCAAAATGTCCTTGGGTTCAAACCAAAGGGAGTTACCCAAATTAAATGTAACGATTTCCCTTAAATTGTTTTCTTTTATTTTACTTCTCCAACCCCTAAACTCTTTTTATTCCAATATATTGTAACAAAACCAGTATAATAAATATACTAGGATGTGTATTTGAGATTTATTCCAAATACACTTATAGAAACCTACATCTAATAGGTGAAGAACATAATGTTTCTTTGGATTGAAAACTGGCACCTCACAAAATGATGATTGTTCAAATATCTCCAACCGCCTCTCATGGTGGCCATTATGATGGAACTGTATTTATATATGATATATATTTTGTTTATGTTCTATTTATTCTTATGTATTTTTCTATTTATATATATACTTTATGGTTTCCATAGTGGGAAAATACAATAATGTCATTAGAGGAAGTGCGGCCTACCGCCCCCTCAAAGTGATATGACTCGTTAATGCCTTATGTGGGGAGTATAAAGGATGGAGTTAATAATATTGTATTTGATATTATAATGTAATTATAATATTAATATGTATAATTATGTTTTTAATTCCATTAAAATAAAAAATAGAAAGGGAAGTAGCGTTCATGCGTACGTACAACTTACTGTCTTCAAGAAAGGTGCAATTCATTTCATACCTCTAAATGTTATGTACTATTATAAATACAAGTATATACTAGATATATATTATATATTTGATATCTTAATAATTAATATCATTATGATTATAATGTATATCTTAAAACATGAACAACATGTAATTATAAGGTGTTCATGTTTTTACTAAAGTACCAAATATCGGCAATACGACTGTTATTTACTTAAATGATTACATAATGTTTATAACATGGTAATAAGTAATATAAAAGGAATAATAAACTTTATAAAGGTTCTTAAGAAAGTAGATATTAAAAATATTTTATTATTCAGGAGATTAAAGAATGAATGGGTCAAGTCAGAAACAAGGTAATGGATTTTCTTATCTCACTTTTTATTACATGAGATTTCCATTGTTCGCCACTTATTTATTGCATGTGGTGAATTTTTTGCTGACATTTGATACATATTATCATGATTATCATTATATCCATGGTATTCTGTGATTCATTTGGTGGTTATTAACTTTTGGTCATACGACTCAATTGATTACAATGACGTAAGGTTTTTTCATCTCACTTTTTATTCCAATGAGATTAATGCTTTGTTTGACACTATTTCAATTTGTGTGGTATATGTACTTCCCATGATTGTACTCATTGTGTAACATAATTTCATTTATGAGTATTTTCATCTTCATTGTATGATCATTTTTTCATGTTGAGTATGTTTTGTAAGTTATAAAATCGTTATGGGAACCTTTCACCCTCCTCATTTTAAAAAGACTTCTTTTTGTTATTTCTTTTAATTTAAATATTTGTTAATGTAAAAATTATGTTCAAGTGATGAGATACCCTTTTTATTTCATCAACTAATTTTCTGAATTTTGAAGTGACGTCGGTTGGCTGTCGAATTTTTACAGGAGAACTTCTTAACCCAATTTCAATTCTTTGGGTTCAACTTGTACTTATGGAATATGTCATCCTATGAATATGTGTGAATGAACTCTGATTGTTTCAAAATTAATATCAACTAATATTTTTTGTATTTATATTTTTACACATAATTATGTAATTGATTTATCCTTAATTTAAGGAAACCATCTTTATAAAGGATTTCATCTCCATTTATATTTCCATTGGAACTTCATTGTGTTTATGCACCAATTCACTCCTATTTGGTGTATATACGGTCATTTTCCATATTATATAATGAGTCCCATTATTCTAATGATTTTATAATTTTATGATTAAATATTATTCCCCAATTATTTGTATTCAAGAGTCTCCCATTTTGTTAAAATATCATTAACTAAAATATCGTTTTAAATGTTTTAAAGATTTTGCTTCTAAATATTTCTCATTAATGTCCATGTTTTCAAAATGGGATTTTGGATTTATTTATAAGGACATTAATGTTTTCAAATTATAATTCATTTAAAAGTATCCAAGTGGTATGGGACACTTTGATTCCAAAATCACTTTTTAAATTGTTTTGAAAATTATTTGATAAAGTATTGTTTATTTTAATATCTTGATTTGATATATTAGAATGTGGAAATCTTATATTTACTTTATAATTTTGTTATTTGTTATGATTATGTTATTGTTATTGGCCGTTGTTTACTTATACGGGTGGTTCCAGGATAAATCCTGGGTGGGTGAGCCTGAGATAACTCTCTAATTCATTGGGTAACGTGACGGAGGTAAACATGATGTTTCTCCTAAGAGATTTTGAGAAAATACTATGATGTGTTTCCTAGTGTAACTCCCTGTGTAGCTGTGATAGCTAAAATGTAAGTTTGATATGGATTACATAAGTAACCTTTAGGATTTATGATTTGTTTGTGTTATTCATAAATCATATGATTTCATAAGGTACTTTATGATGGAAAAATATAGTTTCATTGATTTGTATTTATTGACCGGATACTATTTTCCTTCATTATTTTATATCCCTTACTGAGATTTCTATACTAATCCCAAGTTTCTAAAATGTTTTCCACATGATTTAAAGTTGAATAGGGTCAAGGATGGGATCAAATAAAAGTCATGCTGTCTAATATATGGAACTAGACATGTTTCTTTTTCATAGTTTTTATTTTATGAAGAAAATGGTTACTGAGTAATAGTGTCTACATGTAATATTCAAGTTTTTATGTAATTGTTATGTCCTAATTCTCTAAAACTATAATCCTGAAAATATTTTAAATGTTAATTACTCATTTAATTCAATATTATGTAATGTTATAAGGTTAGGTCCTTATAGTTGTTATCAAAGGTCAGTTTTCACAACTTTCGAGATTAGGAGTTTTCATTAGAAACATGGTCAGTCCCTATATCTATTATTACAGTTAAATCCTTGTTTTATATATTTTTTTAGATCAAGGAAAGTCAGTTACAAATGGAAGGAGGAGAATCTCAAATGACATGCCTATCTCTTCCTGATGACATGCATGCAATAATTATTTTAAAGAAATGTTCGGTTGATTGTGAAACTTTTTCTAGGATACAACTCACTTGCAAGAAGTTGTCTGAGATATCAAACACCTCCACTATACCTCGTTATAATCAAAGATCATTGGGTGTGTTTAGAAATATCATAATTTAACATTATTCCCATATTTCAATAAAGGTAAATATTATCAAAGAATTTTCAAATATTTTTCCTTATCAAAAGATTTTGAATCATACTATGATTTTAAAAAAGGTAAGGAAGAAGGAGAATCTTGTGAAAACGATTTTCTTTTACAATATAGTAACTGAGCACATACCTATGGTATTTTAAAAGGACCATTAATTGGAAGTTTCCACTCAAATTTGGTTTGTCTATTTTATAGAAATCATGTTTATCATATGTTTGTAATTATATGTCGTACATGATTATTTTCCAAATATATTTTTCTATGAACAACCATATGAACTATGTTGTACAAGGTGTATTTGGATGGATGATGAAAATGATTATAAAGGATCTCTAAATCATTTTTGAGATGCATAGACCTTCTACCTACATGAACAAGATGACGAAGAATCCAAATGGACACCATGATCAACGTATTGTGTTCTACATTTTGTGGATCGTTTGATTTTATCATATGGTGGTGAAATAAGACTTCATGAATTAAGATGTTGAGATCTTAATGATTTTGGATGAAAATTAGAGGTATAAAAAAACCATTGATATTAAAACATGTTAGGGTTATTTTTGAGTTTTATAAAAATGAAAACCCGTTGGATGGGTGGCAACTCGTCGCATCCAGCAAGGCACTAGAAATCGATCCAACAACCGATGGGTGACAAGGGCGCATCACCTATCTGTAGCCTACGTGAAGTCCCTGGTTAGTATGACTTATTATTTTAGTAAAATGTATTTATTGAACAAGAATACGTTGATTTTTTGAAATCATGTTTTATCAAATAAATATACTTAGTATAGATAAATTGTTTAGTGATTAAGTGATAATGGTTGTTGTGGAAGACGTTCTCTCTTTTTAGGAAACACTATATGTCTAAGGAAGATAGAATACTATGGATTTAAATTGTTGAATAATGGTTGAAATTTTATATTGGAGGAATCTATGTTTTTATAGTGGACATATGACGATTTGGTTTATTTATGAAAATGAATAACATATCCTGGAGAACATGTGAGTTGGTTAATTACGTTTCAATATGAGACTTTTTGAATAACTATTGTTATTTGGAGATAAATGTTATCTGGTAAGACTATGCAATTAAATCTATATGATATTTGGGTTTTAATCTTAGTTTGGATCACATTTGAATAATTTTACGGAAAATTGGTTTTTTTGAATGGTATTTTTTGAACTTTAGTTTTGTTTAAAAAATTTTGGATATTAAGAGTATATTTTATTTTTGTAAAATATTATTCTGTTTGGGTATTATCTGATCTCGCACTAACAATTTTGGTTTTAGTTGATGTCTAAAGTCAAGGGAAATATATATTTCTTCTTTTGTGGATTATGGGATCCTAAAAACGACTATTCTTGTGCTTTTGATGTGACAAAGACTTTTTAAATTTTCTTTGTTTGGAGAAAAGATATGTTTTTTGAGGAAAATTATTAAATGCTGAAACTCTACTTGAAGGTAAGTTTTTTTACTTGTGTTATTATTATATATAGTAAATTAATCCCTCCAAATTATGAAAAGTAATGTAAGGCAAAAATGTTGTTGGTTTACATTTCCTACTGGGTAATCAAATACGAGTTAACACATCATTAGTTTGTGATTTTCTAGTGGTTAACTTTCTCATAATCATGTTTTCTATTACTCTCCATCAGAACATGAACGTTTGATATATCTTCCATATCCATGTTTTCTAACATGGAATCCTAGTATGGGTTATCTCAGGTGACCATTGTACTTTTCATTCTTTCTATTGAAGTGATAGTTTTACTGACTCTTTTTTGATGTGGGACTTTTAATGAAGTTTCCATGCCCAGTTCTAAAATTGTGAGGACACAATTCCCAAAAGGGGGAAGGATATAGTATCCCAAGAAAATAAAGAATAATACATATATAATATTTATTAATATTTGTGATTTAAATATATATTTTACTTTGAATGGGTTTCTATGTTCGATAGCGTACCCGATATGCAACAACGGGTTCCTTTGAAATCTTATTTTGCACAATAATAATATAATATTATTATTTTAAATGGTAGTTAACTCCTAGCTATTGTATTGGTGGGAATGAAAAAAAATAACTACATTTCAATTATATTTGACCAAATAAAATCCTTCTTTATAATGGGGACATAAAAATTTACTTTTTGTACATTTTTGAAATTATTCTGATAAAGTTCATCTTCTAATGAATAGTGAAAAATAATGTATTTTAATTGAAAAACGTGGTTTAATCTAATTTATTTATATGGTTAGATTATCTTTTTCATTCATTTTAAAGTGTAATTAGAAATTCTTTTTACTACTTAATCCATTTTTGGTTATTGGAATTAATTTCACTTTGAAATTGGACATAAACAAGTGTCAATCGTTCGATAGTAATTTTTTCTTAAAAACATGCCATTTGTTTTAACAACAGGAATTAATTTTAAATTAATTAATGACAGTTTTATGTTTTGAATTTATCAGAATAGAAATCATTTTTGATTCAGAATACCAAATAAATCGTAGGATGAATTTTTGGAATTTTTTTTGAGAAACATCAATTTTTGATGAATAGTGAAATCACTTAGTAGTAGTTAAAAAATTGAATTTTTAATTTAAATGAAATTTTACCCCTTCTGTGAACTGAATTTCGAAAATCCGATATACATGGTTTTTATCAAGAATTAAAATGTGATTAAATAAGATGAAAATAATTTTTGGTGAATAGTAGCTTTTGGCTTTTATTTACCGCAGTTAAAGTTAAGTAGGGTAATTCAAGGTAAAACAAATATTTTAATAATTTAAAATTACTTTAACACATGCCCTAACATTATTAGATGATTAATGGCCAAACATGGAAATATTTGGGTCTATTTTTGGATCTCATGGATCCACTTATGAAAGATAATGACACATTAGATTAATTAATTTAATGTAAAGTTAAAGATTACGTAAACAAAAATCTTTTAGTAAATTAATTTTTATATGTTGTTATATAAATTTTATTTTCAACAATAAATATTCATTTGAAAGATAAAATTATTTCCTATATCATGGTATTTTTTTATAATTTTTAGACATCACATAAATTAATTTATTTATGAAACAATAATGATGTAGTATTTACCTCATTAATACAAGATTTAAATAAATAATATTATAATTATTAAAATAACATCCAAAACCTGTCCAATTGATATTGGATGATATTATTTAGACTATGATTCTTCTTATCATATAATTTAATGATTTTTCAACATTTATAAACCGGATACAATTATATAATAGAAATATATTATCACACTTTCCAAAAGAGCCCCCATCTCCCTTATAAAAGGAGACCACTTCTATCCAATTTCTCACACATGTCAAGCCTTTTGGTTCGTCCCAAATCTGCCCAATTAATCTCTCTACATCCCTATACTCATCATAGGGAACATAACATTGGCAGAAGGAACTTCAATAAATCCTTTGGTACAAACCAAAGGAAGTTACCCGAATTAAAGGTAACAGTTTCTCTTAAATTGTTTTCTTTTATTTTACTCCTCTATCCCCTAAACACTTTTTAATCAATTATTTTGTAACAAAACCAGTATCTTCAATATACTAGGATGTTTTTTGAAATGTATTCAAATTACACTTACACACACCTCCATCTAATGGGTGAATAACATAATGTTTCTGTGGATTGCAAACTAATGCCTCATGAAATGATGATTTTTCAAATATCTCCAACTGCCTATCATGGTGGCCATTATGATGGCACTATATTTATATATGATATATTTTATGTTTATGTCTTCTTTATGATTCTGTATTTTTCTATTTATGGAAATACATTATGGTATCCATAGTGGGTAAATACCATAATCTAATTAGAGGAAGTGTGGACTATCGCCCCCTCAAAGTGGTATGACTGATTAATGCCTTATGTGGGAACAATAAAGGATGGAGTTAATAATATTGTATATGATATTATACTATAATTATAATACTTCTATGTATAATTATGGTTTTAATTCGATTAAAATAAGAAATATAAATGGAAGTATCATTAATGCGAACATATGACTTACTGTCTCCATGAAAGGTGCATTTTATTTCTTACCTCTAAATGTTATGTGAAATTATAAATACATATATATAATATATATATATGATATATATGATATCTAAATCATTAATATCATTATGAAGATAATGGATATCATACCACATGAACAACTTGCAATTATAAGGTGTTCATTTTTTTACTCAATGACCAAATATCGACAAAACGACCGTTATTAACATAAATGATTACATAATGTTCATAACATGGTATTAAGTAATATAAATGGAATTATAGACTTTAAAAAGGTTTTTAAGAAAGTATAAATTAACATTAGTTTATTATTCAGGATATTAAAGAAAGAACGAGTCAATTTGGAAACAAAGTAAGGGATTTTCTTATATCACATTATATTACGTGAGATTTCCATTGTTCGCCACTTATTTATTGCATGTGGTGTATTTTGTGATGAAATTTGATAAATATTATCATGATTATCATTATATTCATGGTGTTATGTTATTCATTTGGTGGTTATTAACTTTAATTCATACGAGTCGATTGATTACAATGAAGTAAGGGGTTTTCATCTCAATTTTTATTCTCATGAGATTCATGTTATATTTGTCACTATTTACCTTTGTGTGGTATATGTACTTCCCATGATTGTACTCTTTGTTTAATATAATTTCATTTATAATTATTTTAATTTTCAATGTATGATCCTTTTTTCATGTTGAGTATGTTTTGTAAGTTATCAAATCGGTAGGGGAACCTTTCACCCTCCTCTTTTTGAACAGACTTCTTTTTGTTCTAACTTTTAATTTACATATTTATTGATGTAATTTTTTTTTCAAGTGATGAGATACCCTTTTTATCTAATCAACTAATTTTCTGAATTTTAATGTGATTTAATTAGGCTGCTGAATTTTTACAAGAGAACTTCTTTACCCAATTTCAATTCTTTGGGTTCAACATGTAATTCTTGAATATGTCATCCTATGAATATGTTTGAATGAAATATGATTATTTTCCACTTAATATCCACTAATATAGGGTGTATTTATATTTTTCACACATAAATATGTAATTTATTTATCCTTAATTTAAGGATACCGTCTTTATAAGGGATTTAATCTCAATTTACATTTCCATTAGGACGTCAATGTTGTTATGCACCAATTATCTCATTTATGGTTTATATACTATCCCTTAAAATATTATATCATGAATCCATTTATTCTCATGATATTATAATGTTCATATTAATTTTTATTCCTCAATTATTTTTATTCAAGAGTCTCTCATTTTGTTAAAAGCTCTTTAACTAAAATATCATTTTAATTTTTTTAAAGATTTATTCTTTTAATTATTTCTCATTAATTTCCATGTTTTAAAAATGGGTTTTTGGATTAATTTATATGGAAATTCGTGTTTTGAAATTATAATTCATTTAAAAGGTTAAATGTGGTATGCCACACTTTGATTAAAAGATCACTTTATAAATGGTTTTGAAAATGATTTGATAATGAATTTATTATTTCAATACCTTTATTTGATATATTGGAATGTGGAAATGTCATATTTCTTTTATACTTATATTATTTTTTATGATTATGATATGGTAATTGGAATTTTTTTACATATATGGATGGTTCCTTGATAAACCTAGGTTGTGTGAGCCCGCGATAGCTCTCCAACGCATTGGGTAATATGACAAAGGTAAACATGATGTTTCTACAAAGAGATTTAGGGAAAATACTATGATGGGTATTCCTAGTGTAACTCCCTATGTAGGTGTGATAGCTACAATGTATGTTTGATATGGATTCCATAAGTAACCTTTATGATTTATGATATGTGTGTGTTATTCATAAATCTTATGATTTCATAAGGTACGTTATTATTGAAAAATATAGTTTCATTGATTTGTATTTATTGATGGACTAATGTTTTCCATCCATATTTTATAACCCTTACTGAGCTTTTCATGCTCATCCCAAGTTTTTGAAATGTTTCCACAGGACATAAATATGAATCGGGTGAAGGATAGGATCAAGGAAATGTAATTATTTCTTAAATATGGAACTAAACATGTCTCTTTTTCATAGTTTTTATTTTATGACAAATTTGGTACTCAGTAGTAGTGTATACTTGTAATATTAAAGTTATTATGTAATAGTTATGGAATAATTATTTAAAATCTAAAACTAAAAAGATCATCAATGTAAAATATTTATTTAATTCAATATTATGTATTGTTATAAGGGCGGGTCCATATAGCACTTGTTCTAATAGGCATTAAATGGTGTGGAAATGTTTGAAAGATACCTAGTTCCAATAATAACATAGATGATGGCCTAATTTTCATAGAGTAATACATCACAAAAGTGTATTTGAAATCAGGTTTCTAGCAGGTACAGTTGAAAGAAGAATATATTGGGAAGACTGAATTCAGAATCCATTAAGAGAATTATTAGTACCTTTTTATGCATTTTAGATTGATGAACACACTTATGAATTTCTATGAAACATTTTATGAGGTATTTTTTGCTTTACAAGGAACTGTGTATTGTTTTTCTTTGATGATATAATAGTGTACAGTAAGTATTGGAATGAATAGCTAGAAAATGTTTGAGAAGTTCTATAAATAATGGGAGATAATGTAATACGTGAAAATAAGAAGAATTTTTCTTCCATAAGGAGGTATGTAGAGTATTAATGGTATATAAATTCATGCGAATAAGTTGCGATGGGTCCCAAAAAATTAGAGGCAGTTAAATTGTGTCGTGAGCCGGGGAATTATAATAAAGTGATGGGGTTTAGGTATAATTGGATACATTAATATTTTTTATATTATTATATAATGATATAAATACCACTATTGGCATTAAAAATTAAGGATGGGTTTAAATAGTCATATTAAAATCATGATGCTTTTAAAACATGTAAGAAATATATTAATATTTCACCAATTTTATTAATGTAGTTTTTCCAATGGATTCGTAGTGGAGTGTGATTCCTTTAGTACAAGAGATGGAGTTGGGTTAATATTGGAAAATAGTCCTCCGGTATAATTTGAAAAGGTGATATGTGAATCTAACATTTGAAATTTGGTATATAAAAAATTATTCAATGGAATTAGTTCTAGTAATCTGTATATGTTGACAGAAGAGTTAATACACGATGTTATCCGAAAAAAATTATAAATTGGTTAAACTGTGGCTATGAAAAAAAAGAGAATATTACTTCTGAAATGGATTTTTGTTCTTTCAGAACAAATTTGACATTCCAAAATGGTCCAATTTATTTCTAAATATATTTCAACATTTTTTGGATAGGTATAACCTAATCCTTCACTGAAGTTGGACCAAATATTGCTGGTAATAACTTCGCACCAGGTAGCAATCCCAAGAAGACTATAGAGACAATGAATCACTATAGAAAGGATGACTGGGGTCACCAGTATGTAACTGTAGAAATGAAAACATTGTCAAAATTGAACTGTAGTAGTGCAGACATTAGTGAAAGTGGTATTGTAGCTCAATGAACTTACATCCATCAGTTACTACATCACCATGGACTTATTTTTTTATTAGTGTCATTATTTCACTATCTGGTTTTTGATCTCATTTTAATATAGGGTTATATTATAATATTGTACCATGTATTTGTTTCTCCCAAATTTAGGGTTGTGAGTTTTCTACTCTGTGGGAGTATGGATTTATTCCCAATACCCATAAAATTTTGGGTATCATGTTCTTTTTCTAATTCTTTTTTTTAATATTTTTCTCCAATTTACACTCATTCCAAATATCATTCATCAGTGTTTCTCTAGAATTTCATCAAAATCTAGTATCAAGGCATGAGTTCATAAGGTCAAAGATAGATTTTTTTAAAATAGAATAATGGATATAGAATAAGGTAAGGTGATGATAAATTTCTTCAATGAAACTAAACATAGTTACTTGAGGACACAAATGAAGGAATATCATTTTAAAAAAAGGTTCACTTATTGATATTGGGTGAGAAACCAATGGAGATATAGAATATAGAATAGGTTCAAATAGATTAACATTTACAAGTATTTGTGTGCTTTATGTATTCCATAACATAGCATTTGAAAGTTGAGAGGAGAAAATGATGGATAAGTTGACGAAATATCTTGTGAAAATGAATGAAAAGGCCTATCTATCAAATAGTTTTTTACATAAAATATGAAGATGAATGAAAGGAGTAATTTTTCATATCGTATAAATAAATTAAACATCATCACAAGTAATTTTTCATTAGTGGTAATTATTCATGAGGATGAGTTAGGTGATCTAGATTTACTATCATTATTGTCTGATAGTTGGGAACCATTATAACCACCATGAGTAGTTTTTAAAGAATAAAAACTATGTTATAAAGGATGTGTGATACGTGACACTAAATGAAGATATTAATTAAATAGAAATAGGTAGATTTTATAGTTCTATACTAAACTTTTATGGAAGAGGAGGATTTGTTCAATTAGATAATCACATAGGATTATAATAATAATGATCAAGGACCTGAGGCAAGGAAAAGGGGATTGGTTATTCCTGTAGGATTTATTGACAGAATGTACGTGTAAAGAATGAGTGTCTAGAAAAATATAAGGCACCTGAAAATAATATGGAAAACATAGTAACAAAAGGAACAAATTATGTGTGACTGTTGAGTATGGAAAACCTTGTAGAGTTAATGATTATAAAAGTGGAGGAGTCATTTTATACCAATTTATAGAAGGGTTTACTAAAAAATATAATCAATGTAAATTTTTGTAACGTATATCATGTTGATAATGAAACCATAAAAATTGTAGCAAAGGGATATACAAGGATTAAAACCAAAAGTGAGAGATTGCTGGTTGTAGAGATTTTAATGTATATCCCTAGACTAAAAATGAATATTATTTATTGTGGGAAGATTTATGATGCACGTTTTCATAACAAATTCTCAGATGGTTCATGGAATATTACCAAGGGATATGTAGTCATAAATCTGGGTGTAATGACTATAATGTGAAATAGTGTTGTAGAAAATTTCATGGACATTCTTACATTAACAAATTCTTTTGTGGATTAACAACTATGGAACGAGAACATCTTCCTCATGAGTGAGAAGGGAACGAAGGTGATTACAAAATAAGGATGTTTCTAGAGATGAAGTTAGTGAAATTTAGAATTTTTGAATACTGTATCGTTGGAATGCAGAAGAAGATATCATTTTCAAAAGGAGGTTTAGAACTAATGGCCAGGAAGACGGTGCTGGTACATACTGTTTATTGGGGTCCTGTAGTGGTACATTCCCTTGGAGCGTCACAAAATAAAGTGAAATTTATTGATTTTTTGACACAAAAGGAATGATTTTAATTTATAAAAGAAAATATGATGTGGTTAACATGTTTCAAAAGTGGAAAACCATGGTTATGAATGATTCATGATCAAAGATAATATGGTTGAGGACTTATTATAGTGGAGATTATGACAGTAATGAGTTCAGATAATTCTATTCTATTGATTTAATATATCTGGTGAAGAGTCATCCTGGTACGATACTATAGAATGGTTTTTCTAAAATGTTGAAAATGACACTAAATGAACATTCTAGGAGTATTAGGATGCAATCATGATTACCCAAGACATTATAGGCCAAGGAAGTGATCATAGGAGAATATATCATCAATAGGAGTACATCTATACCCATTAGAGAATATACACTTGAGGATATATACTTATTAAAAGATGTGAGACTCCCTTATTTATTATATTTTTTCTATTTGGAATCTGTTCATTTAGATGCAAATACATGATAGAAATTCAATTCTATGTCTAAATCTAGTTTCTTTATTGTATAAATTGTTATGAAGTTTAGTTATAATTTCTTCATTAAAAATAACAGTATAGTAATCAAAAGAAAGGGAGTGATATTTAATAAATTTGTCATGTATAAGGAACATCATTAATATAAAGTTGATACTATGAATAAAAAATAAGAATGTTAAGAGAAATTAGAACTTGAGGGTGCACCAGAGTACATGACACTGAATCCAATGGATTTTACTCCTCAATTGGAGTTGATGAGACAAACAAGGTTAAGGGGACTTGTGACGAGTCACTCATAACCACTAAATTATATATTATTGACTAATGGTGGAGAACTAACATGTTTTGAAGAGCAAATCTAGTTAATGTGGTCTAACATGTAGGAGGTACCTATGAAATAGGCGATTTATTCATTTCATGGTGAAAATGCATAGGAGCTGACACATTATCAAAATGGAAGGAAAGAGTTATAGAATTAATTTTTATACCAACTAAATGACAAACATGATGGTAAGATAAGGTACAAGAAAATGCTTTTGGTGAAAGTTTGTCAATAAAAGGAATGTGTGGACTTCACTAGAATTTCCTCATCTGTTGTGAAGCTCACAACCATCAGGGTTTTTATTAGTATTCATTATGATAGATCATGTGATACTAAATGTAACCATGTATTAGCATTAAAGAAATCAATGATAAGTGGGATGCCTTTATCACAAAAATCTAAAATAATTGATAAAAGAGAACCAATGTAAACACTTTTTTTTCTGATGATAAAGTAAACTTTTTATGGTTGTTATAAGTTCACCATTATCAGTGTAATTTTACTGATGATAAAAGAAAAATTTCATAAAAATTTATATATCACTAAATATATTTATATATTAGTATTTAAATATATTTATAAAAATAAAAATATAATATATTTTATTAAATATGATTTATATAAAACTAAATATGCATTTACACTTAATATATTAGATATTTAATAAAAAACAACTGAAAAAATATATATATAATTAACATTTTTAATTATTTGATAATTATTATTGAGTAAAAGTTCTTTAAGTAAAATTGAAATATATAACAATTCAATAAATTAATGAATGATCTATGATGACTTTAAAACATGATGAGAACATCAAAAAAGAATATCTACTGATATGGTTACCTATTTGGGATCTATCACATATGAAATAAAATATTGTAAAATAATCAAAAACATGGTGACCTTAGAGGACCCTATTAGTATTAATTTGAAGTAAAAGCGGCCTGAAGGTCCTCCAAAATTATTATTTTTTGTTGTGATTCCTTAATTCATGAACATTTGATGAAACTTCTAACTACTTTGATGGGTTATTTATTTTCTTTTTTAGTAGAGAATAAATTTATTCTTAGTTATTTCATTCATAAGAATATTATAGTGTATAAATGATTCCGTTTTTTATATTTTATTTTTATTTTTAATTAAATATATAAATACTGTTATACATTTACATATAATAAACTAGTTACAAAAATAAATATTTAAAATAATTTCAAAAAAGTGTATCTTTTAATATACAAATAATATATAAATAAATAATTTATATATATATCAATTAAAATAATAAATTATAAAATTTATTTACCTTATAAAAATGTATTAATAAAGATATATACAATTACTGATTATATATAAATATGTGTGTCAATATATAGTATATATTTATGTGTATATTATGAATATTTAAATACATTAATGAAAATATTTCGGGGTGTATGTGAACAATATAAATTGTTACATCTGTGTGAAAATATTTTTAAGTTTGTATGTATTTGTGTGTGTCAAAATTCAGAAAATACATCATATATAAATTTATTTTAATAAATATATCATAATCATTAAATATAGTATATAAAAATATTTACAATGAAAATTTATAAATTATTAATAGTAAATTTATATCTAACTATTCAATTATATGTAGATATTTATAAAATCAATGTATAAATATACAATATAATGATATATTTTTAAATTATATTTAAAAATAAAATTCTAAATATATATAATTTTATTAATAAATATATAAATAAAAATGAATTATAAATGTATAGATATATCATAAAATATTATACAACTCTTCATAGTGTAGTGTTAATGGTGTTAAGTCTTAAATGTAGAGGTTAGAGGATCAATTCTATGAATGACAAAAGTTCAATGGCATGAAATGCATGGATAAAGGGGTTAAAAATGATAATAAAGGGGGATTTCTAGAGTAAGGTTGTTGGCTGTGCACATGTGGGTGGTTGGCGCATAGCTTAGATAAAGGGGGGGGGGGAATACCATTGATAAAAGGGAGGATGGGTTGAACAATTGTTTTGAATTTTTTTTAATTTTATCATAGCTAAGAAGGGAAAAAATAATGGTGGAATTTATTGGAGATTTTTTATTATAGATAATGATCTTGGGATTTTAATGGTGCTTAATATTTCAGTGCTTTCTAGCATTGAAAATAACAATTTCTAGTGATTAGAAAATAGCATTGAACAATTGTGATTATTGCATTAGTGGATTTACATCAGGAGCTACTTGAGGTAATGATTTCTTTAATTCATGGAGATCTAGAGGAAGATATATATATATATATATATATAGAATCTGGAGTGATATGTTAAGTTACAAAATGAATGCCAAGTGTGTAATCTCGAGAAGAGATTATATGGGTTAAATATTACACCTAGGCGGTAGAATAAGAATTTTGATGCATTCATGGAAAAAATGCATTCAAATGATGTGTCTAAGATCAATATTGCTATTTTAACTTGGAATATGATTTTAGATACTCACAATAAACTCTGTTAAAAATGATAATGTCTCCCTGAGGTTCTTGATTTTATGGAATCACCAAATCAAAATCTAAAACCTTCCAAGATGATAATTATTAATGAGGTGCATCAAAAATATTTTGAATATATAAGAGGAAAAATATTCCACAATAAAATCCTCATATCATTAATGACCCATAGAACTTATTAAATCATTTATCTATAGCAATAATCAAAATCAATGAGGTAATGAAAAAATACCAACTATAAAAGAAAAATTGATCGAAAAAATAATATCATAATAAATATTGTGTAATAAATGAAAATCCATGTGTAGATATCTATGATTCCTCCTTTTATCATTTTTATATTCCCTGATAAAGGGTCGACACAAATGTAGTTAAAAACCAAAGTATGTTTTTTAGAAATTATATAATAAATAATCACTAATTGGAAGGTGTAAAATGTAAATACCAAACAAATTAACAAGGAATTAGAAATAAGACATTAATATCGAAGAATAAGATAAAGTATCAGAATGATGCACATGGAATTATAATTTATATTCTAATTGTTCATCAAAATTCTAGTATTAAATTCGCACAAATGGAAAAAATTAATTAATTAATTAAATGTAAAATGGGAGTTGATAAAATAGGCATGTACCATAGGTTTTACTATTTCATAATATGTATTTATACTATCATTTTGTTGAATTTTGAATTTGTATCAAAATAAATCACCAACAATGTGTTTATGAGTTATATAGAATTAAATATTAAGTTTACATTTGATGAATATTTTTACATAATAAAAATATATATATTTTATATGGCTATGATATTGCAAAAAGGAATGTTAATAATATATACGGTGTATAATAATGAATAAATATGTAAAAAAACAAATCAATGAATGATTTCATTTGTTAATATTGTAACAACATAAATTAAACTTATACAATAAAAGATTTTATATGGTGAACATTTATATAGAAAATAGATAAAAAATAAGTAGATATTATATTTTAAGAAAACATATTTACTGCATATATATGGTAAAATGTATTTAAATGATTTTTTTGTGATAATATTTGAGGAGCATTTATGAATAAGTTCAACCATATGACATCTTATAGAAAATGTTCTGATGAGATATAATTGGAAAATATATTTTTTCTAACTCTGTTAACACTACAATGATTTCCAATTTAATGAAAAAATATATTTTTTGTGATAAAATAATAATGTACAGGAAAAATTGTTTGGGTTTCCTTAGAACTATTAGAAAATGGTACCATAAATAAAGGTATTGCGAATGAAAAAAAATATGACTGAATATGCACATACATGGAAATTATTGTACTGAAAATATTTTACAATGAATATGGTACACATTTATAAAATCATTATAATAGTACTATGAGAAACAAAATGAAATAATGGAATATTTAGAAAATTGTGAACAAACCTATCAAACACCAAAAGTGATGGAGAGATATTAACGAATCCTTTTAATGATGTGTAGGAGATTAAATTAGGGGTTAAAGATCTTTATTGGATTTTTTTTCATGTAAATAAAATTAGGGTTCTATTCTAATGGAGATCTATTAAATTAGAACATGAGATAATATCTCCTTGAAGAAGAGGATAAGACAATTTGGGTTAAGGAAACATATCGGTGTTCCTGTGTTGAAATTATATAAAGGTATGTAGACTACACAATCAGGGGGAGTTAACGGTGGATATAGAGGAGTCACATATAGGTAAGGAGGAGGGGAGTTGGAGGAAGTGAGTATCTTGGATTATTTTTTTTGGGATCAATGAAATTTTTTTGTAACATTGGTGGAGGAATCATGAATGGATGGGGAAGAAAAAATTGGAGGGAAATGGTGAAAGGATAATTTGGCACAAGTAAGGGAGATCCACCACTATTAGTATATATATATTTAAAATTTTAAAATCTTAGATTTATTTTTTAAGTATAAAATTAATTAATTATATTATAATTATTGGATTTATAATAACTAATTTTATTTTATTTTTATTTAGAATTAATTTATAAATCTAATATGAAATTAAATTAGAAATAAAAGAAATATAAATATATTTATGAATGGATTAAGTAAATATTTTTAAATAATATTAATTTTTATTCTCAACAATGTATATAATGATGAACATTAATGATATAATTAATATTTAATATAATATATTTATTAAATAAATATTTATATTAATTTTATATAATTAATAACCTAACGTAATCAAAATATTGTTCATCAATTGTTACCATTATTATTAACCACATTAATTTATTTAAATTATTTAAGTCCCATTAACATTAATCAGATTGAATGATTACCATTTTTTAATAATATCATAATTAGAGTTATTAAATAATTACCACAGCGAGGCTTGTAAAAATTAAAAATAAAATTTTTATAGAAACTCCCAATTTCAAGAAATATTGTTTTGAATTGTTCAAAGTACTATATTTAATAGATTTGATGATAATGAAATATGAGAAAGATTATGAAAATATTAATTTGATCATTTTTTTCTGAAAAAATATGAAAATATTATTATGCTAAATGGATCTAAATTACAATAAAATATAGTGTGAATTTTCAATGAAAATTTTCTTTGGATAATTCCAATAAAAATTTCTAAGTGAATTTTTATTTTTGAATAGATTTTTATAAAATGTTTTTTATTTTTTTAATATATATATAATATCTTTTTTATGTCTTCCAAAATTACTAATTTTTTTGAATTATATATTTTATTTATATGTATAATTTATTTTTGTTTTTTATAAAAATATTTATATTTTCATTCTTAATGATATTTTTCGTTATTTTTTATTTATGTTTTAAAATATTATTTCTAGCATATTAATAAAATTTATTATTTTTATAAGGTTTTAAAAATTTAATATGTAATGATAGTCACAAATTTTTTTACACTAATAAAAAACTAAATAATTTCATAAAAATTTAACATATTTTTATTTTATTAAAATAATTTTTCCCTTTTTTATGAATTTAGTTATAAACTACTTATTATTTTGAATTTATAAATTATTTTAATTCTATAATTTTCAAAATTAATATTTAAATATAAAAACAAAAAAAATTCTATATAGATAAACAATTTTTCATTTTTTTTCATAAAATATTTTATCATTCTTTTCCAGTTTTAATGTTCATTACAAATACAAGGTGATAAGGGCATAATAATGTTTTTCTAAAAAACTTTCAATCCCACTTTTTTATTTGTTTTCAATCCAATGGTAATTTTTCAACTAGACATGGAATGATCTCCATAATATTGTATTTTCTAGAAATGTTTAACTGGATATGGTTGTTGTATATGAAAAGTGATATTTCGCTAGAATCATGTTACGAGATGACTACTTCACCTCTCATGGTCGTTCAATCTACTGTATGTACACCAACCATCCAACATCACAACAACTCCACCAACCACAGACCCTCTCTAAGGTGTGTGATTTTAATAATTCTTCAACTAGTCAATTGACCTCAACTAGTAAGGAAATCCCACTGATCAATCATTCCACCACCCTAGAGGTACCGTAATACTCCATACAATCATCCCTAAGAACTCAACATTTTAATTGACTGCACGTCCTTCATCAACCTACCACACATAAGATCTTCAACCAATTATAGCAATGACCTTCATTCTAACACACATGATAAAAACTACCATGGAAGAATGTTATCTCTATGAATGCCATTTAAAATAAGGAATTAACCATGATTAGGAATGATACAAGAGTTCTATCTCACTATGCTCAACTAGTCAAAGATGATACATCCCAGTTTGTGTTAGATGAAATTAAAGTAGGAGATGTTTATGGTTGTGAGGATAACTAAAAATTGGAAATTAATGTAAAGTCACATGGATTTATGATGAATAGAAATAATATTAAAGTAGTAATTAAACATATAAAATTTAGAATCTATAACCAAGGGATGCTATGAATGGAGGAAGTACGTGGCTAAAGGAAGAGAGACCAAGCATTTGAAGATGACCAAGTTTGGTCGAAATGACAGATTGAAGTTTGGATAAGAATGTTGTTAGATGAAGAATCTTGAATGATGATCAAGGAATGGTGATGAACAATTATTACTTATATTGATGTTTTCATGGTATCCATCAAAGGAGTATCTATTTAGAGAAGATGGGATTGAATTGGTTTTAGATACAGACAGAACTGTAGAATCTCCTTGGTTGGTTGAATGAGATGATGGTGAAATTTAAAAATATATGATCTTGACATGATTTTGTTGTGTTTGATGGATATTTTTTGAGTTTAATAATATGATGATGATGGTGGGGGACTCTAATATCTATGTTGTAATGGATTTTATGGAAAATAATGATAGATGAAAGAAGTTTGAATAAATTAGTATATGAATGAAGCAATGTTCAACTTGATGTTCGTGTCATATAATTCCCCTCATGTAGTATTGATCCATGTATGCACCTACATCTCCGATGTGCATCCCAATAGACTCAGGGAACTGACTACTGATTATAGATGATAGAATAATGAAGTCTACAAGACAGCTCCATGTCACCAACTGGAAAACCCCTCCCCACCCCTATCACACTTTCATCGTACATATCACAAAGCAGCCCGAGTACCCTGGTAACCCGATAAATGAGAAGGACCTGACATAGCCCAATGTATGTTTCTGATCCCCATGGGTTAGAGACTAGTACGTTTAATCACACAACATGCAGGTAGTGTTATTTTTTCACCAACAATACAGAAAAAATGAAAAAAGACTGTATGCATAAAAAAAGAAACTCCACTAGGAGTAATTTACCTGAAGTCAACATGGAATAAAACCACCAAACGAACTACAACGAAAGTACTAAAACACGAAAAAATCCCAATTTCTTGAGGAACACAACTCAACAAACCCAATGCGCAATAGTTGGGTCCACCTCCCAAAGATCCTTTCACGTTTATTGGATATGGATGACGAAAGTCTACAATCTACTGAAGGAAAAATTAGGGTGTCAGCCTATGCCCCATAGGATACCACCAATTATTCCATAACTAATTCCAAATATAGATTATCCATAACAATGCGTTGAAGTTTTAAATAAATGATTTTCGAAATTAAAAAGAAATTTTAAACAAAACATGCTATACATTTTCAAAATTATGGAAAATATATTCAGGTAGAGGCTTAACTTTATAAGAGATGGAATATTTCTAATCAAAAGATTATGTAAAAAATTTATATAAAACAGATTATATAGTTCCAATAAACATTGGAATACTTTTATATCTCTAATATAAAAAAAATGAGGAACATGGTCATTTTCCAAAAGGTATGATAGTATTAACAAGCTATTGGATTCCTACCTCTCTATGTGAACTCGGAAAAATGTGTATACACAAATCCCTATGACAATGATAAAAGAAGACTCATCACCAACCGATTGGGGATATCACCTGCCGCAACCAAATAACCCACTAACTACCTATGGATTTCATGCTCTCTTACACGATGGGAAAAATATTTTAAGAAAATATAAAAATATGATCAATACCACTCTTCCATTTCAAAAGAACCAATTTTTTTCCATTTAATACCAAAACTTTTTTAATTAAAAAACATGGCTTTTCACAAGATAAAACAAATGGGTTTCTATCAAATCATTTTAATACATTTTCACCAATTTGAAATAATTTCCAAACCAATATCATCATTACACAATTTATTTCCACAACTAAATTAAACAATTTAATTAAAATCATTTACATCAAATCTATAATTTAAACTGAACAATATAATTCAGCCAATTTCCATAAACATACCAAATTCATTGGAATTGGGGGTTTTCTGAATTACCATTCCAAAACCATTTAAATTATCTTGATTCACATGAATCTAGTTTTTCCATTTTAATTGAATTTATATTTGTCTGATTGAATTTAAATAAACAATTGAGATATATCAAGAAAAACTGGGATAATCAATTTGTGTAATCAGAACACAACCACCTACCTCAAGGTTGTCAATGATAGTGGAAACGAAAATTGACCTAGTGTTGTTCAATACAAATTCTCATAAAATTATTATCCTAAGTGTCGAAACACCTTTGATCAACGTTCTTCAAGGGGTCTTAGAACCAAAACATCTATTTAATTCACAATGAAGTAAAATATTACACGCAATTACATTTTATCTCTCATGCATAATCTATGGATTATCATTTTATGTTAATTTATATAATCACAATAAATATCCATATTAACAAGTATAAAACTCATTCTATAATTATATCCTTCTATTTTCTTTGACAAAGAAATAAAATATTACATGTGATTAAAATTTCTCTCTCCTGGATAATCTATGGATACTCTTTTTATGTTAACACATGCAATAGTAATATTTTCCTCGGAATAATTTTAAACCACATTCGATATTCTAATATCTTTATGTTAAAAAGATAACACATGTGGCAAACCATTATAATTATTCATTTAAAAATTTAAATAATTATCATTTGATAAGATACATTAAAAATTATCATTTGGAAAACTCATGATTATCACTAGATTATTCATTTTAATTATCATTTGATAATTATTTATAATTACCATTTTATAACCATCATTTTATTGTTCGATAATTTTATTAATTATCCTTTGATAATTTAGTGAAATTATCCTCTAATAAAACAAGTAATTATCCCATGATAATTTTAATAATCCATGCCACATGATAATTAACTTATAGTTATACATTAATAATTTTTCAATAATTATTTGCAATATGACGTGTGATTGTCCTTTAATAAATTAAAATAATTATTGTTTTAAAATTTTATAAATTTTATCTATATAAAACAATGTGATTTTCCTTTAGAATTTATCCATGGATAGTTATTGTATGATAATTTTCACAGATTATCCATTTTTAATTTAGAAATTATCCTTTAATAATTTATTTTGAAAGATCCACTTAAAATGTGAATATATATATATATTAATACCTTATTGCTTTTGAAAAATATTATTCGATTCTATTTGTTGAGAAAAATTCAGTTGTGCCAATGACACATAATTCATATAAATAACGAAAAAAGATATTGAATTTAGAAGATTTAGATAATAATAAAGAAAATAAATAAATCATAAAAATAGAATGGAACACTCAGAGTTCTTCTTCAACCTCCAACTGCATAAGTGTGTTTTGAGTTCATCGTTGGACAAAAAAGATCAACCAATAAGACGAATCAAGAGCTACAGTGATTTTCGAACCCTTAAAATGAAGCACCCTCAATTACCCTTTAAAAAACCAATCCCAAACATTAATCAACCCAAAAATTAGTATGGTATCATTAATTTAACATAATCAATGAGTTGAAATTGAAATGGGTTTAAATGATGGTGAAATAGACGTTTTTGCACTCCAAGGTGACTATTAAAGGCCGTTCATGTATAGTGAATACAGTGTGATAGTTTTGTTTTATTATATTTTGTTTAATTATAAAATTTATAAAATTAGTTATTTAACCTAAAATTAAATAATGTCAAAAAATGAATGCGAAAAAATTTGATTATTTAATAAATCCAAAAACCGGATGAATTAAAACAACAAATTTTAACAATCGTTTTAATCTTCCGTTCATCCAAAATTCATTAAGGAGTCATTTAATTCACCTGTTTAAGGCATTGCAACTGATACTGTTCAAAATGGTTGAAAATTGAATGTTTTTGAAAGTTAATTGGTGATCAATGGTAAAAAATCCATTTTAGGGAGAGGATTAACAGTAATATCTGTTTTAATTAAATTAATAAATTTAATTATTTAACCCAAATATTAAAAGTTACCAAACATCCATTGCACATACAAATTATACTCTAGAAAAGGTATACACTCTGTTCTCAACACAATAGTAGACTCAGATTTATCAAATGATGAACCGTTTGAGTGATATTAATAATTTATTATTTAAAAAATCGGATTAAATAATTAATTAAAATAAAAATGGTTAGTTTTTCAAGTGAGACATCCATACACATGATGCATACCAATGTTATACCCCATCTATGGTAAACCCCTCATTTTATACCCCTAGGTGGCCTCATATTTCTCAAACAATGAATGGTTTGAGAGATATTAATGATTTATTAATTTAAAACCTCAATAAATAATTAATTAAAATAATAGGGGTTATTTTTTCGAGCGAGACATCGAAACGGCCAATACATACAAATTTCATACCACGTTAAGGGTAAACCTATCATTTTGGACACATCGGTAGTCTCATATTACTCATACGATGAATGGTTTGAGTGATATTTAATTTTTTTAATAAATAATATACTAAATATTATATAATAACATTGTCTCACAATTGAGACATCCAAATGTCTGGTGCCTTCAAATGTTATTCCCTCAATAGGGTAAATACCATATTTCAGACATAACAGTGATCTAAAATTTCTCAAACGTTGCACAGTTTTGGAGATATTCAAATATTTTGAATAAAATTTATTCACATAATATATTCTGGTAAATAATTTTATTCTATCTTCACCAAGCTTCTATAGGGATCATAAACTCATTCTTACTTAGTTATTAACTCAGAAAATAATTAATTTAATATTATATTGTGTTAATTGTTCTGTATAACATTCTGGGATGTGTTTTAAAAAATGAAACATTTTACTAGTAAACCATTTTTCCCATTTAATGTAAAAATAATTTAACACAAGATGATTTAGGAATTCCAAAAAATAGTAAAAAGATTTTACAACCTTACCACCATAGGATCTTTCTGTCGCAAAAAATCCTATGAAGAAGCCTCCAAACCATACAGACCAGAGGTATTTTCCACCCACAATGTACATTGTTCTTATAATCAACAACGATGAGTGGTTGTACATTCATAGATAAAATAGTTTTCATAACAAGATTATGCCAAATCCGAACATGAGATGGGTCAGATAAAAGGTTTTAAAGTTGAGATACATGAAACACATTATTTGTTGATGTATGTTTTGATGGTAGTGATAAATGGTAATAAATTTAACCACCTAATCAACAACCTCAAAAGATCCCACAAAACAAGGAGCAAGATTCATTTTCCTATCAAGCTCTTGATGACCCAATCAGGGTGAATCCTTCAAGAATACATGGTCACCAAAACCGCTGTTCATGACATAGATCATCTTAGTGCATCCTAGGTTAAAATAACATTATAAATTATAGAAATCCCCCATTATTAAATTCTTTAGTGGAACACAACGTTTCCGATAACAATAAAAAACCACTTTGGATAACAACTATTGGGTATCAATCTCCCCACCATAAAGAGGGTCTCTAATGATTAAGGCATTAATCAAGAAGTTTCTGTTATTGAATAATCATCTCTAGAAGAGGAAATTTTAGAAAACCATAATCTTTCATGGTGGATAGAACCGACGTCACTCATAGTGACACACTTGGGAGAATAAAATCTTTCTCAATAAAATCGTCCAACTGGGACATTAGTTCTTTAAGTTTAGGTGGAGACATTTGGTAAGAGTGAAAAAAACCAGTTGTGTATCAGGAATCATGTCATGGGAATACTCAACCTCTCTTAATAGTGGTAAACTAGAAAAAATTAGAAGAAAACATGATAGGAAACTCGACAAAAACTAGGGGAGATTGCTGCTCTATGTTAAGTAGCAATAACTAATACAACCTTCCCCAACTCTAGATAATAGGGTCTAGACCTTCTCAACAATGGGTATTATTCTCCACACAATAAAAGGGACATACCACTGGAGTTAGTATGGTTGACCCATTAAAGATTACAATTAATATGGGATTTATTGGAAATGAGCCAATCCATCCTGAATAAGACATCTAGATATTTCATGCTGGGTACCAAAAAACTCCAACAAAGATTGACATATAATATAGAGAAGACACAAATTGTAATATAGAGACCATTATCTCTATTTATTCCAAGGGGTGTAGTAATATCCATTGCACATGGTAAAAGCTCCATAGGATGATTAAGAAGATTAAGGGTGTTATTTGAATAAAAAAGGGAGATGCACAGGTATCAAATAGAGCAGTCACTAAAGATGAAACTATAGTAATTATACCTATTACATTTTCTGGACCCATATAAGCATCCTCTAGAGACTCTTTCACCGCATGAAGAAGCATATTTTCAGATTCCTGTGGAAGGACCCTCTTTTTACATGAAGCAATTGATTGCCCCATAGTTTTAGAGGGATATAATGATCTCACCCCATCAAGATTCAAATCCACAACATGATTCACTCGCTGAGGTTCCACAAAAGCCTCCTCCTAGATTTGATTCACACGTCTTCTCGGGGGCATTTAGTTACCCAAAATCATACTTCAATAAGAATACATTATATTAACATGTGGGCTATGTAACGAGATAAATTATTATCAATAGAAGAAGCAAACATGATTTTTATTTCAATCTATCTAAATAAAAATAGGAAAAATATTGGAACTATGACACAAGACATTTTCCCTAACCACCCATGGTGACATAAGGTTCGTTGTGGTGGGAGCTAGCCAGAAAATCTGTCACAAATACCTCCTATGTTCCAACAAGATTTCTCAAATGCATACTAACTTCAACACAATGGCTCATCCTCCATTTGATACCATTTTTTGAAGAACCACCCCAAGTACCCTAGTAACCTGATAACCAAACTGGCCCTGATATAACCCGAAGGTCATTCTCGATCCCCATGGGTCGGCGACTAGAACCTGGAATCACACAACATGAATGTGGGAAATAACTTTCACAAAAAATACAGAAGAAAAGAAATAGGAAAATATGAAAAAAAAGAAACTCCACTTAGAGTAATGTACCAGATGTCAACAAGGAATAAACACACCCTAAGAACAACAAAAAATGTATTAAAACACTGAAAATAGCCCAAGGTTCCAAGGAACACAACTCACCAAACCCAATTCTCAACAGTTGGATCCACCACCAAGAGATCATTTCCGTTTTCTCAGACCAGGAAGAAGAAAGTATACAAACACCCAAAGGAAAAAGTAGGGTGTGATCATAAGTCTAGTAGTATCCCACCAATAATTAAATAATATATTTCAAATATATATTATCCAATGTAATGCATTCAATTTTTAAATAAATGGGTTTGGAAATTCAAAATCATTTTTAATCAAAACATAATATACATTTTCAAAATTATTGAAAATTAATTAATGGAGAGGCTTTACATTACAATAGATGGAATATTTCTAAATAATGGCTTAATTAAAACATTTATAATAATAGGTTTACATAAATTCAATAGGCATTTAAATCAGTTCCAACAATCATTGGCATATATTTATATCTCATGTATAAGTAAACAAGTGAGAAACATGGTCATCTTCCAAAAGGAACGATAGTATTAACCAGCTATAGGATTCAACACTCTCTATGGGAACTCAACAAAATTTGCATTCATACGTCCCTATGACACTGGCCAAAGGAGACTCGTCACCAACCCATAGAGGTTGCGACCCTCCACATGTATCTTTTAGAACATTTTCATAGTTTAGAGTGTATCGAAATAACTCACTAACAACACAAGGCTTTCATGTGCTCTTACATGTTGGATGAACTATTTTAAGTCTGTAAAAAAAGACCATCGATCCTATTCTTCAATTTCAAAAGTGTCAATATCATTCAATTTAAAACCAAATTCGGTTTTATTCAAAAACATTCCTTTTTATAAGATAAAATAAATTTGTTACTATAAAATAATTTTAAGATATTTTCACTAATTTGAAATAAATTTAAAACCAATTTCATCATTAAAAAATTTATTTCAACAATAAAATTCATAAATTTAATTGAAAAAATTTCCATCAAATCGATAATTTAAATTAAAAAATTTATATTAAATAATTTACATAGATACAAACAATTCATTGGAATCAGGAGTTTTCTAAATATCCATTCTAAAACCATTTCAAATATCTCGATTCACTGGAATTGAGTTTATCAATTTAATTGAAAGCATATTTGAGTGATTGAATTTAACTAATCAATTGAGATAAATCAAGTAGTACATGGATAATAAATTTGGCTAATCAGAACATAAACACCTACCTAATGGTAGTTGATGTCAGAGGAAACGATAATCCACCCAATGTGGCTCAATACACCTTTTGACAACATTATTATCACAATTGTCAACAAACCAATGCTCTACATTCATTAAGGGTTCTTAGAACCAAACATCTATTTTATTTCAAAATCAAGTAAAATATTACATGTGATTATATTTTCTGTCTCCTATATAATCTTTGGATTATAATTTTATTTTAATGTATGAAATTCTATGATATATCCATAATATAATTATAAACCTCATTCAATAATTATATCCCTCTATTCTATTTGACAAGGAAATAAAATATTATATGTTATTACAAATTCTCTATCCTAGATAATTTATGGATTATTATTTAATGTCAATGCATGAAGTTGTAATATTTTCTTCCAAATTATTATAAAACACATTCGATATTATAGTATATTTAGATTAAATTTATTAAAAATGTGGAAACCCTTTATTATTATTCATTGATAATTTTAATAATTATCCTTCCATAATATCTTATTGTAATTATAATTTGGAAAAACCACAATTATCACTTGATTATTCATTGTAATTATTATTGAATTATTATTTATAATTACCCATTAATATTCTTGAAATTATTGTTGGATAATTATTTTAGTTATCCTTTTACAATCCAGTGCAATTATTCTTTATTAAAACAAGTAATTATCCCATGATAATTTTAATAATCCATGTCACTTTATAATTAACTTATAAATATCCATTAATATTTATTTTCATAATTAATTACAATAGGACATGTTATTTTCCGTTAATAATTCCAAATGATTATTGTATGAAAATTTTATAAATTATCACTAGATAAAACCATGTGATTATCTTTTATAAGTTCTCCTTGTATAATTATTTGTTGATAATTTTCACAAATTATCCTTTTATAATTTAGAAATTATGCATCAACAATTTATTTTCAATGAACCATTAAAATGAGAAAAAATGGATCAAGGAATACCTTGTTTCATTTGAATCAAAAAATATTTTTTGACTCTACTTGTCAAGATGAATTCAACCGTACTGAAAACGCGTAATTCCCATCAATAACAAAATTTATATTTAAAATAAAAGTTTTCGGGAATATAAAATAAATAAAATAAATAAAATAACTAAATTGGAACACTCACAATTATTTTTCATCCTCACATTTACTAATGGTAAGAATATATTGGAAAACCATTGGCAAGCTTCAAAGTGTTGAACGGTTGTGCAAGAGGGTGTTTTGAGATCATCGGAGGACAAAAATATCGATCAACAAGAAGAATCACAGGCATTAGTGATTTTAGAATTCTAAAAATGTAGAACCCTCATCAAACATTTAAAATACATGATTGAAAATGTTAATCAACACAAAAATTAATGCAGAGTAATTAATTTCACTAAATCAATGAGTTGAAACATAAAGAGGATGAAATAGTGTAGAAATAGATGTTTTTGAAATCAAAGGTGACCATCAAAGGTCATTCGCGTGTGGTGAAGAAGGTGAGATAATATTGTTTTATTAAATTTGGTTTAATTATTAAATTAAAAAATTAGTTATTTAACCTAAAAAATAAATAATTCCAAACATTGAATGGAAAAAAATCTATTATTTAATAAATCCCAAAATTTGATGAATTAAAACCACCATTTGAACACTTGTTTTAATCTTCAGTTTCACCCAAAATTAATTGTGAACTCATTTATTTCACCCATTTAATGTGACGCAGATGAATGTTTTCAAAATGGTATAAAATTGAAGATTTTTGAATTTTAATCAGTCATCAATGGTGGAAATGACATTTTGGGGAGAGGATGGACAATAACATCCATTTTTTTATTAAATTATTAAAATTAGTTATTTATCCCAAATATTAAAAGTTAACAAACATCCATTGCACATAACAATTATACTCTGCCCAAGGTAAACACTCTATTCGGAACACAACTGCGGTCTCATATTTGTCAAATGAAAAACCATTTGAGTTAAATTAATGATTTGTTATTTAAAAATCAGATTAAATAATTAATTAAAAAAATTGTTAATTTTGTGAATGAGAAATCCATACACCTGAAGCCTACCAATGTTACCCTGTCTAGGGTAAACCCCTCATTTCAGACCCATATGTGGCCTCAAATTTGTCAAAAGATGAACAGTTTGAGGGATATTAATTATTTATGAATGAAATATAAGAATAATTAATTGACTAAAATAAATGGTGTTATTTTGTGAGTGAGACGTCCAAGCTCCCGATGATTACAAATTTTATACCACATCTAGGGTAAGACCATCATTCCGGACTCATAAGAGTTCTTGGATCTCCCAAACAATGAGAGGTTTGAGTTATATTTAATTATTTTTAATAAATAGTAAATTAAATATTATTTTATAACATTATCTCACAAGAAGACATGAAAATATTTGGTGCCTTCAAATGTTATACACCTCAAAGGGTAAAAACCATATTTCAGATATCACAGTGATCTCATATTTCTCAAACGATGCTCCATTTGAGATTTATTGTAATATTTTGAATAAAAAGTGTTCACTTATTATATTCTGTTTAATAATTTTATTCTGTCTTCTCGGAGCTTTTTCAGGCCTCAGAAACTCATAATTTGTAACACCCCATGATTTTATGAAAAATATTCTTTTAATTTCATTAATGTCTTGTGTTTTATTCTACACCAATATTACCTTGCGCTATACGCAACACTGTATTAGCTTGCAGTATACGCAACACTATTCTTGGATCGTGTTACACACAATTTTGATAATAGTTATTCTACACAACATTGAGTATATATATATATATATTCAATGTATAAATGAAATATGGTTGGATTCTGTTATACGAAACAACAAAGGATTCTTTCACAACACGCAACCCTGACTTGGCTTTCATTACACGCAATCGCGACCTTCCTCGATAGCGTGTGTTGTACGCAATACTGGGTTTTAATAAACAATGATATATTATTATAATATTGTCATGAACTAGCTGTTATTAATAGTGTTAACTAAATTTTGAATTTGATAACATTATTATTCATCTTACACATTTCTAGAACATGGTATAAGAACAAAATAAATTTTTCGGGTAAAATAAGTATTTTTCAAAAAAATGCAGTTTTGCCGCCTTTTGATGGCACACCCACTTTAAATATAGTTTTTGAAATGTTTATAAGTTAAATTTGACAAAATAAAATTCTTCTTTTGAATCAGGATATAAAAATTTACATTAGATAAAGTTTTGATATTTTTCCGATAACTTTCATATTTTAATGAATAGTAAAAACACACTATATTTTAATTAAAAACAACTTATTTCATCGTAATATCTTATGTGGTTAAATTATAATATTGAATAGTTTTAAAGTATAAATAGAATATATTTTTACCATTTAATATAATGTATGACATTAGCATTGATTTTACCTTGAATTTGTATGTTAAATCAATTCAATCTTTTGCAATGTTTTAAAGAAAACCCGTTTTCTTTCGACAATGGGATTAATTTTAATTTAATTTCTGCAACTTTTGTGTATTGAATTTGGAAAAATGGATTCCATATTTGGAATCAGCGGATCAAAATTATGTTAATAAGCTACTTTTTATTTTTGGGAATTATGAATAGTAACTACGGTAAATTTTATTTACCATAGTTAAAGGTAAATCAGGTAATTAAGGGTAAATATAATATTTTAAAATTACCCTAACAAATGTCAAAATCTTATTGTATGACTAAAAGACGACCCATATCACCTAAGGGTCAGATTAGATTAATTTAATTAAATTTTATCAATGAAAATAATTTAATTATTATTAAAACCAAAGAATGTGACAACATGTCACTTCCTTAAATCTTATAAGTATAATAATTTTAATCTAGTGATAAACATCATGAAACATCGAACATGAATAGTCTCCAGAAATATAATACAATTATCTACATCATAAGAATTTATTTAGAATTTTTAGGAATTAAATAATTATCATTTATTATGACACAAAGATGATGCAGTAATTGTCTTACTAATGACATATTGACATAATTGATGTTATAAATGACCAAATAAATGTAATATGAGACTTTTTATGACTTAAAATAATTTTATAGGTTAATATGACATGTTATTGTTGATTTAAGTAACTTGGTTTGAACTTATCATTCTATTATGAATTTCATAAAAATCATGTACCAAATAGTGTCAAAATTGACATAAATTAGTTTTTAAAACAAATAATATATTATTTATTGTTATTTTATTACTAAAAATAAAGGTTCGTCCAAATGACTTATATAGTATTATATATATTAATAATAAACAACTTGGGGTTCTTTTGGCTTGATATAGTAAGTTTATTAACCATATAGTGTAAGAAAACAAAAAGACACGGTAAAAGTTAAAATATTAAACTTAGAGTTAAATCTAATTGATAAGGTTAAAATAATAACCTAAACTTGTCTAAATCCTATTGTATGAGATTATTTCGACCCATCACCACCTTAGCTTCGAAATAAATCAATTTGGAGATATTTAAAACCGAACTTGACTTTATAATAAAATAATATTTTTAGTTATTCCAAAGGTGCCCCTCTCCTCCCTTATAAATGGGCACCTCCTACCTCTCTTCCTCACACAACTTTGAGCCTTCAAGCTCGGCCAACCCCTGCCGAATTCTCTTCTACACTTCCCTAGAAACATCCTAGAGGTTCTGGTCTTCCTCAAAGACCAATTTTAGTTCCCTAAGAGGAGGTCTCAAAGAGGCGCTTCAAAGAAGAGGTAATTTCCGTTACCGATTTTTCACCTTTATTTCTTCTTCCACTTCTTCTTCTTAGGTAGATTCATTATGAAGTAATAACATCAGTATCACTCATATACGGATATGTTATTATAAGTATGAAAAAACCTTATTTCACCATCTATCCATCCTACGGAAAAAGAAATCACCGCGCGTGTATACGTACGGAATACCGTCTCCACGCCATGGTGAAATCTATTTTCCACCACCACCTTACCTGGATGGGTATAATGGTGTAATGAGTAACTATATATGATTATTATAAAGGGATATTGATACTTAAATATTATACATACACTTCAACACAATTCCACGACCATTGGAACGATATCATCGCTCGTGCGTACGTACGGACTACCGTCTCCACGACGCGATGAGATTCATTCTCAATGATTAACCATTCATTAATGATTATAAATTATATATAATAAGTACTAATGAAATATATGACATAATAATGATAATGGATTTATGTATATTTATATGTATTTCATCAACTTAATTCCATTCAATTCAATAAGGAAAGGAAAACATCGTTCATGCGTACGTACGGACTACCGTCTCCATGAACGGTGTATTTCATTCCATTTATCGATATTATATATATATATATATATTCTGAATATATATTATATATAAATCATGTTTTACATTCTGGATATAAGTAATCATGATCCAATTAATCATATTAATAATTACAAGTTAAAATCACAAACGACAAATGAGACGATTTTACCCAAAACACTACTTTAACATGAATTTACAAAAGAACGGGTAATATAAAGTCATAAGTGGACCATATATGATATAATAACAATGAATATGATTCTGGAAGAAGTCAATAACATGATTTAAGTCATTATACAGGAGGTTCGGACACTTACAAAGCAAGTCGGACCTAAGGTAAGGGAAATATCACAATCTCAGTTTTATCCAAGATTGTTTATACTTTGGTATTTACTGGGGTGTATTTTATCATCCACATCCATGTTTCCTAAATATGTAATATGATTTCCATTCACCTACAATTGTTTAAATCCTATTTTACCCTTCGGTGAGTTTTTTGAAAAGGATATGAAAGGAATCTTTTGTCGTTTTTCATACGAGGTACTTTTTGACTTTTCCGACAAAAGTATAAAGAATGTTTTTTTTAACTTATACGGAATGAATGAATTTTTAAAACATTATTTCCAAGAATCTACATTTACAAGTTTTAAAGTTTATTTTTAATCATCTTATTTTAGTTTAATGTTGTATGACATGTTAAGAAAGGAAAAATGTTTTTTTAAGAAGAAAGGATATTTTCCTCAAGAATGGAGTTCAAGTGTTTTATCAATATTATTTACCGTCTAAGATAATAAAGGGTTCTGTTTTTATCCCTATTATTAAATTTACTTGATTATGTTGTGATGGATTTATTTTTATGAATTACTTTATCTTATATGAATTGTTTTATGGTGTCACGATGTTTAAGATTCCCAGTTTTATTACATGGGTTATGCAATGATGTATGATTTATGATTTTGTGGAACACATAAGAATGGTATCATTATGAGATGGGTGGGACCTATATCTCCCTCCAATGCATTGGGTAAAGATTTTTTATCTCATGAGATAGACATGGCTGGAATGGTAGGTTATACCGGTTCAGTGAAACAGGACTGAAACGAGGGTGACTCGGTTCAGAAATGGACTTTTTCCACTAAGATAGTCTTGGAAATGAGTCTTGACTAATAAGAAATGATTCTCTATGATTATGTGTGTATGCCACAAAGTTTCAGGTTTTAAGTTATGATTATTGGGATTACATTTCACTTCTATGATTTATCCCATGTTATGATATTATGATCTCTTTTGCAGGTTAAGATTTCCAAAAGCTATGTTATTATGTATATGATGTGATTGATATTTCTTTTTTTTACCCTTACTGAGCATTTGAGCTCACCCTTTTATGTTTTCATTTCCCCAGGATATAAAGAAAGGGTTTAGGTATAAAATTAAGGAAGATCTTTATGGGAGATGTCGAAGGTCTTCCACCACGATTAGAAGATTATATTCTGAGTTTCCAAAGACACTAAACTATTAAGATACTTGTGTGTGTGTATTTGTTATGTACAAAGTATTCTGAAAAAGTAATGTAATGTCCATGTACTTCAAGCTTCGGGTCTCTACAGTTGGTATCAGAGGAAAGGTTTAGTCAACCTTTGGAAACTAGGATGCGAAAATTTTAGTGAGATCCCTAGAGATATTTCTAATGTATGTCTAGGGATGTCCCTAAAGATAAGTATACATATATGATACAGTCCTAGAACTACGGTAAATATCATAGAATTTAAGCTAAGATGTTAGACATTGAAGGTACTCCCCCTTTATTATGTTGTTTTCCCTAGCATGATTTTTTCCTCTCACACTATACTTTTTGGGTTTTAGATGATGGCTGGAACCCGAAGGAACTGTGTTGATCAATGCAATGGACAATGCAATGATTTTCCTCCTGAACAGACAAATGTTATGGGAGAAGGAGTGAAAAATCTTATTGCTATACTTACACAAGCTATGAATCATTCTGGGCTTCCAAATGAGCAGAGAAGGGAACAATATTCTATTGAGTCCTTCATGAGGCAACGCCCACCTTCATTCAGTGGGTCTTCCGATCCACTTGTTGATGAACAATGGATCAGTACCAGTGAAAAGATATTTTCAGTTCTTCAATGTTCTAAGCATGATAAAGTCATCTTAGCAGTATATCATTTGTAAGGTGAAGCTGATCAATGGTGGAATCTTATCAAGAATACGAGGCCAAGAGATGAAATTGAGTCCATGGAATGGGACGAGTTCAAGAACTTGTTTTTCAGAAAGTACTTCCCTCGTATTCTTCGAACAAAGATGGAAAAGGAGTTTCTTGAGCTGAAGCAGAAGGATGATGAATCTGTTGGTATATACGAAGCGAATTTTACAAGACTTGCAAGGTACGCATCTTGCATTATCATCCAACCTGAAAGTAAAGTTGATCGATTTTTCAGTGGCTTAAAACCAAGTCTTCGAAGGGCATTAGATATAAGAGACTTCAGTAGCTATGAAGAAATTGTGCATTGTGCTATCAAGGTAGAAATAGAAGTTGGTGTTACATATCCATCTCATGGTTTTGACAAGAAACGAAAGATGGAGTTCAAGGATAAATCTCAAAATAATGGTGAAAAGAAGATGAATGTTTCCTTATGCACAAAGTGTGGAAAGAAGCATGGTGGAGATTGTCTTAAAGGGACTAGAAAATGTTTTAAGTGTGGAAATGAAGGTCATCGAGTAGCTGAGTGTCGAAGTAATGGAAAAAGGGTTTCTAATGATGTGAATAAAGAAAAGACTGCAGAGAACGCACCACCAACACTTCAATGTTTCAAGTGCAAGGAGATAGGACATTATGCCAATAAATTCCCTAATCCAAGGGTTAGTGATGATCGACATGAGAAACCGCTTAAGGAAAAGGACAAAGGAAAGTCACATGTGATCACTATTGGCGATGTTGAATATGACAACGATGTGGTGGAATGATTAAGTGTTTATGTAATGGGATTCCAAAATAATGTTGATTAATGGAGTATTGGAATATTTATGTATTGGTCTATTGTGGTTTTCAATAATTTTATGGTACCAGTAACCATGGAAAGTGATTGAGATATTTTTGGAAAAAGAATGATATGCGCATAATGAAGGGAAAATGAGAAAACGAAATGTTTAACAGTATTCATGAGCTCATTATTGATATATGGACTAAGTGATATCATGGTTTGAGTATATAGAATTTTGAGGATTTTGGTATGTGGAAGGTGTTAACTTTTAACTGCATTCATGTTTTCACTATGGTTCAATGGGTATTCAAGAGAATACATGATTAAGGACTTTGAATGTTTGGAATGTGACCAACAAAACATATCTTATGATATATGGGGATCAACGATGGTATTAAATATCTGGTAATCATTTTCACTATGTTATGAGAGTGGACCGAAGTATTTTAGATAAGCTTAAAGATTGGAATGGATTATGTAGGACATAAGTCAGTATTGTTTAGGGATAAAACATTTTTTTGATATTATTGATGGGATGTTATAGTAATGTAGTTTTAGAAAATGGACAACCTACAGGACGGGCGACAGCCCATCGTGTCGGACAAGGCTGTGGGAATCGAACCCACAACTGAAGTACAACTGGCCTTTATCGCCTACCACTAGCCTACAAGAAGTCCCTGGTTAGAAGAAACTAGTTTTATTTTATTAAGCGGTATGATATATGAAGTATAAGTTCATTTTTGGAACCATATATGATTAATCATAAGATGGATTTATAACTTTTTCTAACCTTTTGTTTGAAAGATATGGAATGACCCATCATTCTATCACATGATCTACTAACACATCACGAATGACAAATTCAACTTCATTTCATTAAGAGATGAAGTGGAAATTGTCCAAAGAACAACAAACGGTGAGACTATACCAAAAATCACCAAAGTATTTCTTCTAATTCCAATTTCTTCAACTTTAGGGAAATGATCTTGAAAACCAAAAATGTTGTCTTAGTGCTCTTATATATGATGAATCAGATGGTACCTTAGATCATCACAAATTTATGGCTTTGTGATTGCTAACTTTTCCATAGCCATGTTCTCTACCACTCTCCATCAGAACATGATGGTCAGATTTCTCTTCCATATCCATATTTTCACCTATGTGGAAACCCAGTGATTAGTTTATTTGGGTAACCGTTACGTTTCATACTTTTGTTTTTAAAGATTGGTTTTGGTATTCCTTTTTACGATGTGGGATTCTATTAAAGAAACTTTCGAATAGTAAACCATTTATAACCCCAACGAATTTCGAGGGAGAAATTCATTTTAAGGGGGGTAGAATGTAACACCCCAAGATTTTATGAAAAATATTCTTTTAATTTCATTAATTTCTTGTGTTGTATTCTACACCAAGATTACCTTGCGCTATACTCAACACCGTATTAGCTTGTAGTATACGCAACACTATTCTTGGATCGTGTTACACACAATTTTGATAATAGTTATTCTATGCAACATTGAGTATATATATATATATATATTCAATGTATAAATGAAATATGGTTGGATTCTGTTATATGAAACAACGAAGGATTCTTTCACAACACGCAACCCTGACTTGGCTTTCATTACACGCAATCACGACCTTCCTCGATAGCGTGTGTTGTACGCAATACTGGGTTTTAATAAACAACGATATATTATTATAATATTGTCATGAACTAGCCGTTATGAATAGTGTTAACTAAATTTTGAATTTTATAGCATTATTATTCATCTTACACATTTCTAGAACATGGTATAAGAACAAAATAAATTTTTCGGGTAAAATAAGTATTTTTCAAAAAAAAATACAGTTTTGCCACCTTTTGATGGCGCGCCCACTTTAAATATAGTTTTGGACATGTTTATAAGTTCAATTTGTCAAAATAAAATTCTTCTTTTGAATCAGGATATAGAAATTTACATTAGATAAAGTTTTGATATTTTTCCGAGAACTTTCATATTTTAATGAATAGTAAAAACAGGCTATATTTTAATTAAAAAAAACTTTTTTCATCGTAATATCTTATGTGGTTAAATTATAATATTGAATGGTTTTAAAGTATAAATAGAATATATTTTTACCATTTAATATAATGTATGACATTAGCATTGATTTTACCTTGAATTCGTAGGTTAAATCAATTCAATCTTTTGCAATGTTTTAAAGAAAACCCGTTTGCTTTCGACAATGGGATTAATTTTAATTTAATTTCTGCAACTTTTGTGTATTGAATTTGGAAAAATGGATTCCATATTTGGAATCAGTGGATCCAAATTATGTTAATAAGCTACTTTTTATTTTTGGGAATTATGAATAGTAACTACGGTAAATTTTATTTACCATAGTTAAAGGTAAATCGGATAATTAAGGGTAAATATAATATTTTAAAATTACCCTAACAAATTTCAAAATCCTGTTGGATGACTAAAAGTCGACCCATATCACCTAAGGGTCGGATTGGAATCATTTAATTAAATTTTGTCAATGAAAATAATTTAATTATTATTAAAACCAAAGAATGTGACAACATGTCACTTTCTTAAATCTTAGAAGTATAATAGTTTTAATCTAGGGATAAACTTCATGAAACATCAAACATGAATAGTCTCCCGAAATATAATACAATTATCTACATCATAGGAATTTATTTAGAATTTTTAGGTATTAAATAATTATCATTTATTATGACACAAAGATGATGCAATAATTGTCTTATTAATGAAATATTGACATAATTGATGTTATAAATGACCAAATAAATGTAATCTGAGACTTTTTATGACATACACTAATTTTCTAGGTTAATATGACATGTTATTGTTGATTTGAGTATCTTGGTTCGAACTTATCATTATGTTATCAATTTCATAAAAATCATGTACCAAATAGTGTCAAAATTGACTTAAATTAGTTTTTAAAACAAATATTATATTATTTAATGTTATTTTATTCCTAAAAATCAAGGTTCGGCCAAATGACTTATATAAGATTATATATATTAATAATAAACAACTTGGGGTTCTTTTGGCTTGATATAGTATGTTTATTAACCATATAGTGTAAGAAAACAAAAAGACACGGTAAAAGTTAAATTATTTAACTTAGAGTTAAATCTAATTGATAAGGTTAAAATAATAACCTAAACTTGTCTAAATCCTATTTTATGAGAGGATTTCGACCCATCCCCACCTTATCCTCGAAATAAATCAATTTGGATCTATTTAAAACCGAACTTGACTTTATAATAAAATAATATTTTATGTTATTCCAAAGGTGCCCCTCTCCTCCCTTATAAAAGGGCACCTCCTCCCTCTCTTCCTCACACAACATTGAGCCTTCAGGCTCGGCCTACCCCTGCCCAATTCTCTTCTCCACTTCCCTAGCAACATCTTAGAGGTTCTGGTCTTCCTCAAAGACCAATTTTAGTGCCCTAAGTGGAGGTCTCAAAGAGGCGCTTCAAAGAAGAGGTAATTTCCGTTACCGATTCTTTCACCTTTATTTCTTCTTCCACTTCTTCTTCTTAGGTTTATTCACTATGAAGTAATAACATCAGTATCACTCATATAATGATATGTTATTATAAGTATGAAACATCCCTATTTCACCATCTATCCATCCTACGGAAAAAGAAATCACCGCGCGTGCGTACGTACGGAATACCGTCTCCACGCCGTGGTGAAATCTATTTTCCACCACCACCTTAACTGGATGGGTATAATGGTGTAATGAGTAACTATATATGATTATTATAAAGTGATATTGATACTGAAATAGTATACATACACTTCAACACAATTCCATGACCATGGGAACAATATCATCGCTCGTGCGTACGTATGGACTACCGTCTCCACGACGCGATGAGATTCATTCTCAATGATTAACCATTCATGAATGATTATAAAGTATATATAATATGTACTAATGAAATATATGACATAATAATGATACTGGATTTATGTATATTTATATTTATGTCATCTACTTAATTCCATTCAATTCAATAAGGAAACGAAAACAGCGTTCATGCGTATGTATGGACTACCGTCTCCATGAACGGTGTATTTCATTCCATTTATCGATATTATATATATATATATATATATTCTGAATATATATTATATATAAATCATGTTTTACATTATGGATATAAGTAATCATGATCCAAGTAATCATATTAATAATTACAAGTTAAAAACACGAACGAGAAATGAGACGATTTTACCCAAAACGCTACTTTAACATGAATTTACAAAATAACGGGTAATATAAAGTCATAAGTGGACCATATATGATATAATAACAATGAATATGATTCTGGAATAAGTCAATAACATTATTTAAATCATTATACAGGAGGTTCGGACACTTACAAATCAAGTCGGACCTAAGGTACGGGAAATATCACAATCTCATTTTTATCCGAGATTGTTTATACTTTGGTATTTACTGGGGTGTATTTTATCATCCATATCCATGTTTCCTAAATATGTAATATTATTTCCATTCACCTACAATTGTTTAAATCCTATTTTATCCTTCGGTGAGTTTTTAGTAAAGGATATGAACGGAATCTTTTGTCGTTTTTCATACGAGGTACTTTTTGACTTTTCCGAAAAAAGTATGAAGAATGTTTTTTTAACTTATACGGCATGAATGGATTTTTAAAACATTATTTCTAAGAAGCTTCCTTTACAAGTTTTCAAGTTTATTTTTAATCAACTTATTTTATTTTAAAGTTGTATGACATGTTAAGAAAGGAAAAATGTTTTTTTAAGAAGAAAGGATATTTTCCTCAAGAATGGAGTTCAAGTGTTTTATCGAAATTATTTTACATTTAAGATAATAAAGGGCTCTGTTTTTATCCCTATTATTACATTGATTTTATTAAGTTGTGATGGAATTATTTTTATGAATTCCTTTATCTTATATGAATTGTTTTATGATGTCATGATGTTTAAGATTCCCATTTTTATTACATGGGTTATGCAATGATGTATGATTTATGATTTTGTGGCACACATAAGAATGGTATCATTATGAGATAGGTGGGACCTATATCTCCCTCCAATGCATTGGTTAATGATTTTATATCTCATGAGATAGACATGGCTGGAATGGTAGGTTATACCGGTTCAGTGAAACAGGACTGAAATGAGGGTGACTCGGTTCAGAAATGGACTTGTTCCACTAAGATAGTCTTGGCAATGAGTCTTGACTAATATGAAATGATTCTCTATGATTATGTGTGTATGCCACAATGTTTCAGGTTTTATGTTATGATTATTGGGATTACATTTCACTTCTATGATTTATCCCATGTTATGATATTATGATCTCTTTTGCAGGTTACTATTTCCAAAAGCTATGTTCTTATGTATATGATGTGATTGATATTTCTTTTCTTTACCCTTACTGAGCATTTGAGCTCACCCTTTTATGTTTTCTTTTCCCTAGGATATAAAGAAAAGTTTTAGGTATAAAAAAAGGAAGATCTTTATGGGAGATGTCGAAGGTCTTACATCACGATTAGAAGATTATATTCCGAGTTTCCAAAGACACTAAACTATTACGATCCTTGTGTGTGTGTGTTTTTGTTATGTACTAAGTATTCTGCAAAAGTAATGTAATGTCCATGTACGTCAAGCTTCGGGTCTCTACATACTTAACCAGTGTTTAATGAATAAAATGTTTAATTGATTATCATGGAGTGTAAATTGGGCATTATACCATTCCACGACGTGTTTTAAAAAAACTTTTTATTGATAAACCATTTTCCCCAATTTATAATTATAATAATTTAACACAACTTGATTTAGGAATAACTAAATTAGAAATGGGATGTTACAGTACATCCATACTCAAATTCTATAATCATACCCAATTCTGTATAGGACTACTAGAATTAAATCCCAAAATTGAGGACCTAATAGACTAATCCAAAATCTCATTGTTATTGAAATCCATCCCACCCATGATGGAAAATCTAAATTACATAGATAAATTTTAAATAATGGTAAAATAAGAGTGTATGTTGTAACTCTCAGACCCTAGTTTCCTAGAGTCTGTGCATTATTAAATAACATTGACATGATCACAAGAGATCATGTCTAGAATGATTGATTAGTATAATATGCTCGGAAGTACTAGATACACACATGATCTTTACAATACATCAAGCAATAAAAAAAACAACATTGTATCCCCTTTGAACACACTCATATACTTTATCCAATCCATGTAGGATAATCATAATATACTTATCAACATCCGGGGAAAAATAAAATAGAGAATGGGGTGAGATCATATTTTCAACAAGAATAACAATATAGTGGAAACAATTATAAATAAGCGTAAACATTAATGGAAAATTTATAAGACTAAAACACAATCCTTTTAAACATATACTTCAGCATAATATAGAAAAGATAAATAAAATAATTCCATTTACTTATTCAAATTGAAATTCTACTAGTGGAATAATCACATGTAATATCAATATCCAATTTCATAATGATGAAATGCATAATGAAGGACATCATAACCACATAGTCAAGGCCTCGTGCAAAGACTAAATTAAGAATTTTGTAAAGGCCTTTTTCCAAGACACTAGTTTGTCTCATGAGACATACAGATGCATCGAGGAGCTTTAGAGGGATCCACCCATCACATAGTAAGTCTAATCCATTAATCATATGATAATGTTGAAATATAATATAAAACATCGTGCTAAAAATAGAATATGAAATGTCAATATTTTAACCACAGACCATGAATGGTTTAAAAATAGCACATCCACTATCAAAAAAAATTCATTAAATAAAATATTGATCATTATATTATATTAAATTAACCTCAGTCAATAATAATGAAGGATATTATCATAAATGAAAATAACCATTAAAACTATTTGAATGAAATATCCTCTTTTTCTTGAAAACATTTAAAATTCTCACTATTTATCAAGGAACCATTTCAAATAGATCTTTAAATCAATGTTTCCCATACCACTTAGAATATTTTAAATGGAATTTAAATTTTAAAACATTCATGTATATATAAATAAATCCTCAAAACCATTTTTAAAATATGGTAATTAATGAGACATATTTAGAATAATAAATATTTATAACATAAAAAATGATATTTTAGTTAGAGTTTCTAACCAAATGAAAGATGCTTGAATATAAAAAATTGAGGTATTAAAAACATTATAATATCATGAGAATAAATGGATTCATGGTATACTATTTCAAAGTATAGTATATACAATATATAAAAGTGAATTTGTGAATAATAACAAATAAGTCTCAATGAAATGTAAATTCAGATGAAATCCCTAATAAAGACCATATCCTTAGGTTAAGGAATAATCAATGAAATAATTATGTATGATAAATATAAATACACTCTATATTATTGTATCTTCAGCATAAATAAATCATATGACATTAAAAAATATTCTTGTAAAAACAACACCAGTAGCTTGGATGTTTAACTCAATGAATGGGAATTGAGTTAAGATTACTCTTATCAAGCTCATATTGGGGACATGAGAATTAATCAATGGAGTTATTATGTATATCAAAAGTATATCTAGAAAAATGGGAGTTGAAAATAATACATATATAATTAGTGATTCTACACATAATCTTGGAGTAAAATAATCAATTAAGTATTTGTAAAACCCATTGTGTGGAAATTTAAAATTAAAATTCCCTTACTGATTTGGTATCATAAAAAACATACACCCAATGAAATAAGGATCATACAGTGAATATTTAAAATCCCATAAATTAAATTATATTACACAAATAATACCATCATGGGCAGTACTTACACCACACAAATGGAAATTGTGATAATATAGCATGAATCACACGGGAATAAGAAGTGACACAAAAACACCTAGCCTTGTACTTTTCCATAGTTGATGGTTTGTTAAACACATGTATAATGGTTAAATAATTGTTATTAAATTATAGAATAACTAGATAAATAAATATGATATCATATATGATCCTATAATATTGCTTTGTTAATAATATTTCATTAGTATCATTAAATTGGGTGTTAACTATTTCATTTTCCTTTATATGGCTCGTTACGTAAATCATGTTTGATTTGTAAAGAATATATAAGATTCATATACAGAATGATATTATGTTATTAAACATTACTTTTTATCATCATGTTAATATTATTATTCAATGGTTATGATGGGGAACAAATCTCATCGCGTTCGTGGATACAGTAATCCGTATGTATGCACGAGCGATGATATCATCCTATTGATGGAGAAATTGTATGTAATTGGTTGGAATATCATATATACAGAATCATTGAAATATTATATTAATTATTTTCCTCAATATTACTCCTCATTATACACATCCAAATAATGAAGTGTAGAGTAAAAAACTACACCATGACGTGGATATGGTAAGCTGTACGTACACGCGTATAGTGACGTTATCGTTCAAAGGATGGATAGAATATTGAATATGGTTGTACCATATTTATAATAAAATCACAGTATTTAAAAGGTAATATATTTATTATTTTGTAATGTAAAATACAATGAATGAATAATTGGAAGAAGAGAATAACTTTTAAAGCGGTGATGAAATTATTACCTCTTATTCCGGTGCATCCTTTTGATATGATCAAAACGGCTCCATATGATGGATTTTTGATCAATTTAAGAAATATTGGTTGAATTGAGTGTAGTTGGGAGAATATTTGATTAGGGTATGGCCCTGGAAAATAGATTTGGTGGTGTGAAATTAAGAGAAGGTGAAGTACCCTTTTAAAGGGAGATGAGGGTCACTTTAGGAAAAGATAGAAATATTATTTTATTATAAAATCAATTTCAATTTCTAATGGCTTAAAAAGAATTTTTATCAATTATAAGGTGGGGATGGGTCACAATCCATTCAAACAATAGGTTTTAGACGTGTGTAGGTCACCATATTAACCTTATCTTTTCGATTTAACTCTTAGTTAAATAGCTTAACTTTTACCATGTCTTCTTGTATTCTTATACTATATAGTTAATAAACATGCTATAAACAGAAAAGAGAACATCAATTTGTCCATTAATGATACATCTTTAATTATAAATGTCATTTTAAAAACCTTATATTTTATGGAGTGTTATATAATTTAATAAAATATTGTTTGTTTTAAAAACTCATTTATGTCAATTTTGACAATATTTACTAATTGATTTTTGTTAAAGTCTGAACAACTCGATCACAACAATAAAATACATTTAATCAAATCTAACAAAAAATTTTAACCTAAAAAATTCATGGAAGGCATCAAAAGACTCAATTTATATTTATTTTAATATTTATAATATCATTTATTTTAATCATTCATTAATAAGGTAATTAATGCATCATCATTGTGTCATAAATAAATTTTATTATTTAATTTTCAAAAATATTAAATAAAACACCATGATTTAGGAAATCATTTTATCTTCATAATGAATATTTTTAGTCGAATATATCCAATATATACCCCTATAGTAAAAATGGATTATTTACTAATAGTTGAATTTAACACTTTTAACTCTTCATTAAATTAAATAATAATAAATGTCCTAATCTAATAAATGTTGATCAAAAAAGGATCATAATTTATTCCTATGGTTGATTAAGGTCGATATAAATTTATCTAATTGAATTTGGACATGTGTTAGGTAATTACAATATCATGTTTGCCTTTAATTTACCTATTTACTTTTAACTTTGGTAAATAAATGTCAAAAGCTACTATTCACCAAAAATTAATTTCATCTTATTGAACAACATTTTACTTACTAATGTCAAATGTGGCTCTTTGATTTTTGAAATTAATTTCATAGAAGAAATAAAATTATGCTTTATGCAAATTTCCTAAGGTGCCTAGAAAGTGGGAAAAGGGCATTAAAAAGTTCAATATAACATTATATATCTAATGCTATTATAAAATGAATTCAGTGAATTAAATTGGAATAATATAGGTGTTATGTATCTATTTTGATGTTAAATTAAATTTTTAATAAAAATAATAATTAATTAAATAAAATTCCATTTTAAACAATAACGTAGTGTTTTTCACTATTAATCAAAAAATCAATATTTTTAGAAATATTCCAAAAATTCACCAAATGAAAATTTTGATATCCCAAATTCAAATATTTTTCCTATTTTTCCAAATTTAAAACATTTAAGTATAATTAATTAATTTAAAATTAATTGTCACTGCCAAAACCAGAAAGCGAGTTTTTGAGAAGTAAAAACTATCAAAAGATTGTTATATTTATATGTCCAATTTAAAATGAAATTACTTCCAATTCATATAATTGGATTAAATGATAAATATATAATCAAAGTATTGTTCAAACCCATTCAAAGGTATAATTTAAAACTATTAATTATTTTGATTAAAAAATTTGTTTTCAATTAAAATTTAATATTCATCACTATTCATCTAAATATGAAAGTTATCAGAAAAGCAACTTAAATTTATCCAAACTATACTTTTATGTCCCGATTCTGAAGAACATGATTAATTTGTTAAATTGAATATAAATGTTTTAAATATTTGATTTAAAAATGGTTCACCATTAAAAGGGTTAAAATTTCATTTTTTAAAAAATACTTCTCTTATCTGAAAAATTTAATTTGTTCATATATTATTACTATGAAACACATAATATTGATTTTAAAATTATATGGAGTATATAAAATTCAAAATTCAATTAATACTATTCATTAATTTTTTGTAGCAGCTAGTTTGGTAAGTCGTGGTGCGCTCGAACTCAGTGTTTTGTGTAGCGCATGCTATTTAATTACTTTAAAGAAAAAAAATTACTATGAAATATTGTGGTGTATATTTTTCCACACTTTTGGAAATTTAATCCTCTCAATTTTAAATTTGGGCTTCAGAACATTATTGAAAGTCCCACATCAGAAAAGAGTTAATAAAAATATTATTTTAATAGAAAGAAAAATAAGTACACTGGTCACTAGAGATAACCCATTCTAGGATTCCATATAGGAAAACATAGATTTTGAAGATAAACTATGTGTCATGTTCTAATGGAGAGTGATAGAGAATATGATCAGAAGAATGTAAACAATCTGAAAACCATAAAATTGTGATGGTCTAAACGAATTTTGATTCTCAAGTAGGTATAGTAAACAAACAACGTTATTGTTGTAAGTTCATTTGCATAAAGTGGAGGAATTTATTTATGAGGTTGACTAAGAAAATAATGAGATATTTACCTTTTATGTATAGTTTCATCATTTAATAAATTTCTACCACTAACTCTTCATTTCTAAAAAACAATAGTATTCAAGATGACTTGGTCACCCCTAAAGCACTAGAATCAACTTCAAGAGAATCACGGAATCCAAAAACGATGAACTATATATTCCCCTTGTCTTTAGAGATATAACAAAAACCAAAGTGTTACTACAAGGACAGATGATCCCCAAAATGGATAAACCTTTATTTAATGAAATACTAATCTTAATTTCAGAAATTAGACAAACAACACCCAAAGTTCAATAAAGACCATTCAATAAACAATTGTCCTTAAAATCCATCAATATAATCAAAACTGTGATTGAATCCCAAAACTCAGAAGAATTTAATCACATAGTCTTTCTTAGTAAATCTTATAATTTCTCCCCAAATATCATAGACTACCCTTAAAGTCTCACACAAACATGTAATTAACCAAATCACATATTCCCTATGATAGGTCAATCATTTACATTAATAACCTCAATCTCTAAAAAACATAAATTCTTCAAAAAAATTAACCGTCACTACTAGAAATGCAGCATTTCCCAACGATTTAGAACTGTTAGGAAAGGCTGTAGAACCGTTAGTATATGTTATACCAACAGTTCTGCAAACCGTAGAGAAGTAAGCCGTTGGGAAAAGCTTTTCCCAATAGTTTACAGTGAACCTTTGGGATAGTGTGGAGAAAAATTACCCTATCCAAACGGTTCTGGAAAACCTTTGGGAATGCTTTTTCCCAACGGTTTACAACCGTTGGGATAGAGTGCTGAAAATTACCATGTTTTTTCCAACAATTTGCTAAAACCGTTGGGAAAAACCCAAGATCTACTCTTTCCCAACGGTTTAGAAACCGTTGGGAGAAGTGTTTTACCAACGGTTCTATGAACCTTTGGTAAAACAAAACCCCGACATGCTATGTCAATGGTTTCAAACTGTTGGCATAGCCTCTGCTGGGGAAAATTGTACAGCAGCTCCACAATTTTCCCAGAACCTCTCCAATTTTCCCACCATCTCTCCAATTTTACTACCACCCCTCTCATTTTCAATCCAATTATTGTACCTGCAATAAACTAACACATACATATACAATTATTGTACCTGCAATAACCAACTAACACTTACATATTGAGAACAAATTCGTACACATTTAACATATAATGCAGGAACTATAAACATCCATAATTAAATTAGAATTCATAATGTAATTATAAACATACATAATTCATTTATAATTCAATTTAAAATTTATATGACAATTATATGTGGAATCCGGAAGTAAATTCATAATTTGATCGGTTTTTTGTATACCATATATTTTTACGTTTAATGATGTCCATTTTAAACAAAATACATACACCTGGCGTGCTATCGGCCACACCCCACTTCAGATTGAGGCGGGGTTGACTCTTACACATCATATATTAACCATGGATCATTGTGCTAAAGTATTGACAAAATCCGAATGCGTTTGGTCAGTTTTCCGTATGCCAGTTGATGTTTTTCAATTAAAGTGACATCTTTTTGAAACAAAAGATAGAAACTTTGAGTGGTGCTAGCCACAATGCATCTCAGATTGAGGATGGGTTGATTCATACATGTCACATATGACCCACGAATCGTTCTCCTAAAGTTTCAACAGAAACCGAATGCGTTTGGTCATGTTTCCATATGTACTTAAAATGTTGTAAATTTTAAACAAAAGATGGCCACTTAGATTGATTCTGGTCACACTGTGCCTCCAATTAAGGTGGGGTAGACTCTTACACATCACAAATGACCCATGGATCGTTTTGATAAAGTATATACACAATCCGAATGCGTTTGGTCGGTTTTCTGTATGCTAGTTGATGTTTTTCACTTCAAATGACGTCCTTTTGAAACAAAAGATAGCCACTTTGAGTGGTGGCGGCCACACAGTGCCTCAGATTGAGGCAGGGCTGACTCGTACACATCACATATGACCCATGGATTGTTGTGATAATGTATTGACACAATCTGAATGCGTTTGGTCAGATTTTTGTATGCCAATTGATGTTTTTCAGTTAAAATGACGTCCTTTTAAAACAAAAGGCAGACACTTTGAGTGGTTCCGGCCACACCGCGCCTCAAATTAAGGTGGATTTGACTTGTACACGTCACATATGACCAATGGATCGATCTCCTAATGTTTCAATGGAATCCAAATGTGTTTGGTCGGTTTTCTGTATGTACTTAAAATGTTGTCCAATTTAAACAAAAGAGAGCCAGTTAGAGTGATTCTGGCCACACCATGCCTTAGATTAAGGCGGGGTTGACTCGTACAAGTCACATATGAAACATGGATCTTTGTTATAAAGTATCGAAACAATATGAAAGCATTTTGTCACTTTTCCGTATGCCAGTTGATATTTTTTACTTAAAATGACATCCTTTAGAAACAAAAGACAGACACTTTGAGTGGTGCCGGCCACACCACACCTCGGATTGAGGCGGGGTTGAATCGTACACGTCACATTTGACCCATGGATTGTTGTGCTAATGTATCGACACAATCCAAATGCGTTTGTCAGTTTTCTGTATGCTATTTGATGTTTTTCAATTAAAATGATGTCCTTTTGAAACAAAAGGAAGACACTTTGAGTGGTGGTGCCACACCGCATCTCGGAATGAGGTGGGGTTGACTTGTACACGTCACATATGACCCATGAATCGTGGTGTTAATGTATCGACACAATCCAAATGCGTTTGGTCAGTTTTCGGTATTCCAGTTGATGGTTTTCAATTAAAATGACGTCTTTTTCAAACAAATGGAAGACACTTTGAGTGGTGCCGGCCACACCGCGCCTCAGATTGAGGTGGAGTTGACTCGTACACATCACATATGACCCATGGATCATTCTTCTAATGTTTGAATAAAAACAGAATGTGTTTGGTCGGTTTTCCATGTGTACTTAAATTGTTGTCCATTTTAAGAAAAAGAGAGACACTTAGAGTGATTACGGCCACATCATGCCTCAGATTAAGCCGGGGTTGACTCTTACATGTCACATATGACCCATGGATCGTTGTGATAAAGTATCGAAACAATCTGAATGCATTTGGTCGGTTTTCCTTATGCCAGTTGATGTTTTTCACTTCAAATGCCGTCCTTTTGAAACAAAAGACTGACACTTTGAGTTGTGGAGGCCACACCGCGCCTTGGATTGAGGCAGGGTTGACTCGTACATGTCACATATGACCCATGGATTGTGGTGCTAATGTATCAACACAATTTGAATGCATTTGGTCGCTTTTCCGTATTCCAGTTGATGTTTTTCTATTAAAATGACGTCCTTTTGAAACCAAAGATAGAAACTTTGAGTGGTGTTGGCCACACCGCACCCCGGATTGAGGCGAGGTTGACTCGTACACATCACATATGACCCATGGATAATTGTTCTAAAGTATCGTCACAATCCGAATGCTTTTGTCTGTTTTCCATATGCCAGTTGATGTTTTTCAATTAAAATGTGGTCGTTTTGAAACAAAAGGCAGAAACTTGGAGTGGTTCTAGCCACACCACACCCCGGATTGAGGCGGAGTTGACCTGTACACATCACATATGACCCATGGATCGTTCTCCTAAAGTTTCAATGGAAACTGAATGCGTTTGGTCGGTTTTCTGTATGTACTTAAATTGTTGTCCACTTTATGCGAAAGAGAGCCACGTAGAGTGATTCCGGAAACACCGTGCCTCAGAATAAGGAAAGGTTGACTCGTACACGTCACATATGACCCATGGATCATTTTTCTAAAGTATCGACACAATCCGAATGCGTTTGGTCAGTTTTCCGTATGCCAGTTGATGTTTTTTACTTTAAATGGTGTCCTTTTGAAACAAAAGACAGACAGTTTGAGTTGTGGCAGCCACATCGCGCCTCAGATTGTGGCTGGGTTGACTTGTACACGTCAAATATGACAAATGTATCATTTTTCTAATGTATCGTCACAATTTGAATGTGTTTGGTTGCTTTTCCGTATGCCATTTAATGTTTTTCAATTAAAATGACATCCTTTTGAAACAAAAGACATACACTTTGAGTGGTGCCGGCCACACCGTGCCTTAGATTGAGGTGGGGTTGACTCATACACATCACATATGACCCATGGATCATTGTGCTAATGTATCGAGACAATCCTAATACATTTGTCAGTTTTCTGTATGCCAGTTGATGTTTTTCAATTAAAATGACATCCTTTTGAAACAAAAGGTAGACACTTTAAGTGGTGGCGGCTACACCACGCCATGGATTGAGGCGGGGTTGACTTGTACACGTCACATATGACCCATGGATCGTTGTGATAATGTATCGACACAATCCGAATGCGTTTGGTTAGTTTTCCTTATGCCAGTTAATGTTTTTCAATTAAAATGACGTCCTTTTGAAATAAAAGGCAGACACAGTGAGTGGTTTCGGCCACACCGCACCTCAGATTGAGGCGGGGTTGACTTGTACATGTCACATATGACCCATGGATCGTTATCCTAATGTTTCAAGGGAAACTGAATGAGTTTGGTTAGTTTTCCATATGTACTTAAATTGTTGTCCATTTTAAGCAAAACAGAGACACATAGAGTGATTCTGGCCACACCATGCCTCAGATTAAGGCGGGGTTGACTCGTACACGTCACATATGACCCATGGATTGTTGTGAAAAAGTATCGACACAATACGAATACGTTTGGTTGGTTTTTCGTATGCCAGTTGATGTTATTCACTTCAAATGACGTCCTTTTGAAACAGAAGATAGACACTGTGAGTTATAGCGGCCACACCGCGCCTCGGATTGAGGCGGGGTTGACTCGTACACGTCACATATGACCCATGGATCATTTTTCTAATGTATCAACACAATCTGAATGCGTTTGGTCGCTTTTCCATATACCAGTTGATGTTCTTCAATTAAAATGACATCCTTTTGAAACAAAAGACAGACACTTTGAGTGGTGCCGGCCACACTGTGACTCGGATTGAGGTGGGGTTGACTCGTACACGTCACATATGACCCATGTATCGTTTTGCTAATTTATCGACACAATCTGAATGCGTTTTTTGGTTTTCCATATGCCAGTTGATGTTTTTCAATTAAAATGACATCCTTTTGAAACAAAAGGCAGACACTCTGAGTGGTTCCGACCACACCACGCCTCATATTGAGGCGGGGTTGACTCGTACACGTCGCATATGACCCATGGATCGTTCTCCAAATGTTTCAATGGAAACCCAATGCGTTTGGTCGGTTTTCCATATGTACTTAAAATATTGTCCATTTTAAACAAAAGAGAGCCACTTAGAGTGATTACAGCCACACCGTGCCTCATATTATGGCGAGGTTGACTCGTACATGTCACATATAACCCATGGATTGTTGTGATAAATTTTCGACACAATCCGAATGCGTTTGGTCATTTTTCCGTATGCGAGTTTATCTTTTTCACATAAAATGACGTCCTTTTGGAATAAAAGACAGACACTTTGTGAGGTGGCGGCCACACCGCGCCTCAGATTGAGGCGATGTCTACTCATACACGTCACATATGACCCATGGATCGTTGTGCTAAAGTATCAACACAATCCGATTGTGTTTGTCAGTTTTCCGTATGCCAGTTGATGTTTTTCAGTTAAAATGACGTCCTTTTGAAATAAAAGACAGACACTTTGAGTGGTGTCGGCCACAACACGCCTCGGATTGTGGCGGGGTTGACTCGTACACATCACATATGAACCATGGATCATTGTGATAATGTATCGACACAATCCGAATGTGTTTGGTCAGTTTTCCGTATGTACGTAAAATGTAGTCCATTTTAAGCAAAAGATTTCCAGTTAGTGTGATTCCGGCCACACCGTGCCTCAGATTAAGGCGAGGTTGACTTTTACACGTCACGTATGACCCGGGGATCATTGTTCTAAAGTATCGGCACAATCAGAATGAGTTTGGTAAGTTTTTCGTATGCTAGTTGATGTTTTTCACTTCAAATGACGTCCTTTTGAAATAAAAGGCAGACACTTTGAGTGGTGGCGGCCACACCACGCCTTGGATTGAGGCGGGGTTCACTCGTACATAGAAAATATAACCCATGAATTGTTGTGCTAATGTATCGACACAATCCGAATGCATTTGGTTGGTTTTCCGTTTTCCAGTTGATGTTTTTCAATTAAAATGACGTCCTTTTGAAACAAAAGGTAGACACTTTGAGTGGTGCCGGCCACACCGCGTCTCAGATTGAGGCGGGGTTGATTCGTACACATCACATATGACCCAAAAATCATTCTACTAAAGTTTTCAATGGAAACAGAATGCGTTTGGTTAGTTTTCCATATGTACTTAAATTGTTTTCCATTTTAAGCAAAAGAGAGCCACTTAGAGTGATTCCGGCCACACCGTGCCTCGGATTAAGGCGGGGTTTCCTCCTACACGTCACATATGACCCATGGATCGTTGTGATAAAGTATCGACACAATCCGAATGTTTTGGTCTCTTTTCTATATTCCAGTTGATATTTTTCACTTAAAATGACGTCCTATTGAAACAAAAGACAGACACTTTGAGTGGTGCCAGCCACACCGCGCCTCGGATTGAGGCGGGGCTGACTCATACACATCAAATATGACCCATGGATCGTTGTGATAAAGTATCGACACTATCTGAATGCGTTTGGCTGGTTTTCCGTATGCCAGTTGATGTTTTTCACTTCAAATGACATCCTTTTGAAAAAAAAGACAGACACTTTGAGTGGTGGCGGCCACACCGCGCCTTGGATTGAAGCGGGGTTGACTCTTACACGTCACATATGACCCATGGATTGTTGTGATAAAGTATCGACACAATCCGAATGCGTTTGGTTGGTTTTACGTATTCCAGTTGATGTTTTTCAATTAAAATCACGTCATTTTGAAACAAAAGGAAGACACTTTGAGTGATGGCGGCCACACCACACCTCAGATTGAGGTGAGGTTGCCTCGTACCCATCCCATATGACTCATGGATCGTTGTGCTAATGTATCCACACCAATACGAATGAGTTTGGTCAGTTTTCAGTATGCCAGTTGATGTTTTTAAATTAAAATGACATCATTTTGAAACAAAAGGCAGACACTTTGAGTGGCGGCGGCCACACCGATGCTTGGATTGAGAAGAGGTTGACTCGTACACATCACATATGACCCATGGATCGTTGTGCTAAAGTATCGACACAATCTGAATGCGTTAGGTCGGTTTTCCGTATTCCAATTGATGTTTTTCAATTAAAATGACGTCCTTTTGAAACAAAAGGAATTCACATTGAGTGGTGGCGGCCACACCACGCCTTGGATTGCGGCAGGGTTGATTCGTACATGACACATATGACCCATGGATCGTTCTCCTAAAGTTTCAACGGAAACCAAATGCATTTGGTCGGTTTTCCCTATGTACATAAAATGTTGTCCATTTTATGTGAATCCTCATGTGTCAATTAGTGGAATGGTATTTACTTAAAATCTTGTGGATATTTATATAAAATATTTTTTTATCATTCTTAGTATGGATTAGATTTTAGTTTATAATGTTATGAAACTTTTCCGAGCTAACATTGTCATGCGCAATGAATACATCTCTTTTATAACATACCAAGAATCTATGATATTGATTAGATGTGTAAATGAGATTTACATTGATTATCATGATGAAAATAAATAAAATAGATATTATAGATTTTCTAGTATTAAATGAAATCAAGAAGGGTGGGGGGGCTGTCCGGCGGGGCTATCTGGGGGGCTGTCTGGTGGGTGTCTGGGGGGCTGTCCGGGGACCAAGGAGGAGGGTGGGGGGGGGGGGGGGGTGGGGGGGCTGTGTGGGGTGTTGTCCGGGGTCCAAGGAAGAGGGTGGGGGGGGGGGGGGTGCTGTCCGGGGGGCTGTCTGGGGGGGCAGACCGGGGTCCAGGGAAGAGGGTTTGGGGGGCCATGCAGGGGGTTGTCCGTGGGGTGTTCTTGGGGTTGTCCCGGGTCCAAGGAGGAGGGTGGGGGGCTGTCTGGGGGGCTGTCCAGGGGGCTGTCCGGGGGGCTATCTACGGTCTAGGGAGGGGGGGGGGGCTGTCCAGGGGGCTGTTCGGGGGGCTGTTCGGGGGCTGTCAGGGGCTGTTCGGGGGGTTGTCCGGGGTCCAAGGAAGAGGGTGGGGGGGGGGGGGGGGGCTGTCAGGGGGGTTATCCGAGGGGTTGTCCGAGGTCGAGGGAGGAGGGTGGGGGGCTGTTCGAGGGGTTTTCCAGGGGCTGTCCGGGGGTGTTTGGGGGGGGGGGTTGTCTGAGGTCCAAGGAAGATGGTGGAGGGGCTTTCTGGGGGGCAGTCCGGGGGTCTAGGGAGGAGGGTAGGGGGGCTGTCCGGGGGATCTTCGGGGGCTGTCCGGGGGCTCTTCGGGGGATGTCCGGGGGCTGTCCTAGGCGTGTTCGGGGGGGTTGTCTGGGGGCCAAGGAAGAGGGTGGGGGGGGGGGCTGTCCGGGGGGCTGTCTGGGGGGCTGTCCGGGGTCCAGGGAGGAGGTGGGGGGTTGTCCAGGGTCCATTAAGGTGGGGGTTCCCAAACACACAACCATTAAAAGACAACAACATCCATAAAAATAGATAATATATAAAAATAACTCAACTCCAATACTATACTACGAGTCTAGATAAAACCAACAACTAGAATAGATTAAATATCAAATCTCAGTAATATCAGTAAAAAAATGTAATGGATCAACTTATCCCACATCACCATCACTATCATCATCATCACCATATTCCTCATCCACATTGTCATCGTTTCCCTCCTCTCCCTCAACCTCCTCCTCGTCCTCACCCTCTTCCTCGCCCTCGCCACCCACCTCGCCCTCCTCCTCTCCCTCCTCATTCGCATCAGACTCCTCGCCATCATCATCATCAAGCTGGACATCGTCCTGACCACCACTAGAACTTACACCTGGTGCACCATATAGAGAACGTATCAATGACATATACTCATCAAAATATGGGCTGGCATCTGCTGGAAGTGTAGGATGTAGAACTTCAATAAATTTCATAAACGCACTGTTTTCCCTAGCAGATTGTTCTTCCATATATGTGGACCTTTTCTCAGCTTTTTCTTCATGTTCCCTAACTTTATGTAGCTCATTGGCACTACTGCTCATACCTGAGGAGGGCCAATACCACGTCAGGGCTATCCTAGGTCGGCAGCGTACTCTGTCAGAATGTTCCTCTCCCAACACCTGATGTAAGTGATCTGTTGGCCAAAAATTGTCTGGTTCTAGGGCATCGAGGGCCTCTAAAGCAACCAGTTACAAATATAAATATATATTTAAGTTACAAAATATATATTAAAATATAAATTCAATATATTAAAACTTACAATCTGCTGCTGAGTCCATTCATTGACGGCACTTCCATCCTTTTTCCATCTACTCGAGCAAAAAAGTTTTGCTCGAGGCACATGTCCTTAAATATTTTGTATTTTCCACTATAATGACATTGAAAACTAATGTTATATGAAAACATTAGCAAACTATTAAATAATTGAGTAAACAAAAGAATGTGTAAGTCGTAATGAAAACTTATAAACAATTGTCATACCTGCTTCCTCTCATGATCAGGTATCGTAGTGCGTCCCGATGTGTGGAGGTATTTTTTTTGCATCAATGTTCTTTTTATTTTTTCCGGATTATTCCTAAATAAAATTTGAAAATGAAATAGATAGTATTAATGACAAATATAAAAGTTATTATTTAAATACCTCAAATGTTATTAATACCTTAAACTGGGTACTCGTCCAATGAGTAATCATCTGACGATACTGCTATATAGGACAATCATCCACCACTAGTACTGCCTATAACTCAGTGCCAACTCTAGAAACCCATCCAATATACAACTCATACTTGTAGTCTCTCCAAATCCTGCCTAAATTTTTTAGACGTTCCGGTCGTGAACCCTCACCACTGGGAAAATTAAATCGAAGATGAAATCAAAATATTAATTCATATAAATACAAAAATAATTCATGGCATTAAATAGAACATATTTTTTACCCATATCTCTGCCCATGATCTATCCTTGACCTCATGTGGCGAATGTCTCCATGATAGCGGGCTGACAGGAATGATGTCGGAGTATTTGGCAAGTGTCGCCAAAAAACTCCGACATTTCTTCCCTGTTTTCTCAACCATTTGGTTGTCTTCATTATAATACAGCAGAACCTGTGTGCGGTGGTTCCACACCGAAATCATGCATGTACGCCCCCATCCACTTCTCTTATTAGTAGATATATCTATCATGAATTAAAACAAATATTTTATCAAAACAAGTTATAATGAAAATAAATATTGCTATAAAAATTTCTTAGGGTTCTATAAATATACATGTGCCAGTATGATCGCAGAGCGCCGCTGGATCCACATAAACTAATGGAACACTCTGTGGTGGAACCGGAGTCGAAGATGATGGAATATATAAGCTCGAAGATACATAAGTGGAAGGAAAAGAATATGGGATAGTTGTCTGACCGGATGCTGATTGGGGAGTGGGAATCATCATGGGATGTGAAAATGATGGGACAGAAGATGTAGAAGGTAGCGAAAACATGGGAGGCCTAAATATCCTGTGTGTCCCAAACGACACACCTGGATCAGAATGTGGGAAGGATGACATATCAGTGGGAGGGGTAGGGTCTAGTCTGGTATGCGCAGCTGCTCGTCCACCTCTGGTACGAACCCTCCTCATACCATCGGCCTGAGTACTAGGACCAGTACTAAGCTCCTCGTCGAATAACTGTCGATGTATATGTGGATCCTAAAAAAATGTTTACAAAAAAATTAATCACATGACATTATATATTCTTTAAATATATCAATTTGAAATAAAGTACTCACTACAGGCACTAATGATGGAACTCCCAACTCCGTCATTCGACGATTATTCTCCATCATTTTTTCCTTCGTCTCTCTTAAATTAGCTTCATTTTCGTCTTTTGAAAACAAATATTTAATTAATTAGAAAAATAAAACTAATGTGTAACCCAAAAAACTAAATATATGAGGGAATAGGGGGATTCATTGGTAATTTAGCTATAAATTTTTTTAGAAGAGCTTGAATGGATTTAATAAATCATAAAAGTTGTAATGTTCACCAAGTTAGAAATATTTTTTGACTATGTTTGAATACAGTTAAATTCCAAATTAGAAAATGCAATTCAAAAAAAACTACAACCAATAAACATTGAAAATTCACATAACGGTCAAGTCACCTATCAATTGTTTTAGCAGAGCTTGAATGGATTTAATAAATCATACAAGTTGTAATGTTCACCATGTTAGAAATATTGTTTGACTATGTTTGAATACAGTTCAATTCCAATTTAGAAAATGCAATTCAAATAAAACTGCAACCAATAATCATTGAGAATTCACATAACGGTCAAGTCCGCTATCAATTATTTTAGAAGAGCTTGAATGGATTTAATAAATCGAACAAGTTGTAATGTTCACCAAGTTAGAAATATTGTTTGACTATATTTGAATACAGTTAAATTCCAAATTACTAAATACAATTCAAATAAAACTACAACCAATAAACATTGAAAATTCACATAACGATTAAGTCAGCTAAAACATATTTGTGATCAATACTAAATCAATTTTAATATTTCCAACCTTAGCAACCCAACTAAAGGTAAACCAAAAGAATTGAGAACATGGATGAATAATTATATATATTTTCAACCACAACTTCAGGTTCACAATCAACTATGATAATTGAGCTATTTGATTCATCAATAGAAATAAATGGATTGGATCCAATGGCACTAGGGACAGTGTCAATTCCATCATCACCCTCATCAAAAATATTTCTTGGAATTACTTCAACTATGACACCAAATTCAGGTTGAAGTTGGTCTTTGACATAAGAAACATGTTTAGCCATTGATGCCAACACATATGGTTGTTCGGTAACAAGAGCGCGAGTCATATTAATTACTTGAAATCCACAATCATCAATAAATGTGCCATGTCTCATCATCGAATCAAACCAACGAAATTTCATCATTGTGACTCTTCCATCAGAGTAATAATCCAATATTATTATTTTCTCAACAAATCCATAATAACGCACATTTTCAAATCACAGTCTACTATCTGATTCACTGGCATAACAATCTATTGTGTAGTAACCATGACACCATCATGTTGTGTTCACATGTTCTTTTCTCGTTCAGTGACAATAAATTTGTAGCCATTGATAACAATTGATTTACAGTCACAACCACGGTATTAGGACCAGAAGCCAAAGCTCTTATTTCCTCAGAGACAGAGTCAGCATACAATATCAATACTAGTGATATAAATGACTATTAAACTTAATTAAATATTGATATAATTATTTTAAACATTAATTTTTTTATACATTCAATTTTAACCAAGCAAAAAACTCTTTGCTATGAAAATTATCTCTCCTTCTCAAAGATAAAGAAAGATGCTTCATATTTATCATTGTTTTATATTCCCTGTAGATAAAAAATATGAATAGTTTAACAGATATATATGTAAGATATACATAATCAATTTAGTAAGCTGATATAGTCATCAAACAAATCACAGTTGAACAAAACTATGGGATGTGCCATCTCCCACTCTTCATGGCTTAATGTCTTCAATGTATATGATCCAGGAATTCCTCCAGTTTGAGGAAGTGATAGAAAACTGGGTTCAATTTGCTCATACTGTTCTTCTTCATTTCTCATTGGTCTGTTCGGTCTTGTAGTAAGATCAGACAAATACATCAAGTAGAAATCCATACATTCTTCATCCAAGTAACCGTTCACGATAGAACCTTCAGGATGATTTCTGTTTCGGAAATAAGACTTTACTGTGAACATATTTCATTCAGTTGGATATATCAAACGAAAAGAAATAGGTCCTCCGAGATGTATTTAAGTGGGAATATGGACAGTCAGATGTAGCATGCATGTGAAAAATGATGGAGGAAATATTTTCTCCAACTCACACAAAATTATTGGGGCATCTGTCAAAATTTATAGCAAGAAAAACTTGGACAACTTATTATCACAAAGATCATTAAAAAAATGGAATAACTGAATAAAAAACACCCTTACATTATTGGACAAAAGATAACGGATTGCTATTGGAAGAGACTCAAGCAGTAGAACGTTATAATCATGAGTCTTCAAAGATTTTAGCTTCAACTCTCTTCTGTTGACCCGTTTAGATATGTTTCTTGAATATCCATTAGGAACTCTAGTAGTCTCTAATACTTCCAGAAATTGTTTTTTCTCTATAGGTGTCATCACATAAGAAGCACATGGAAGTTTCCATTTATTTTCACTGATATGCATAGGATGCAATTCTGGTCTGATGCCCCAATCCACCAAGTCACGCCGAGATCGTAAATCATCTTTTATCTTCCCCTTGACATTTAGAAGAACCAAAAGCAACATTTCACATATATTCTTTTCAATATGAATTACGTCTAAGCAATGACGTAACAAATTGGGTGACTAATAAGGCAAACCAAAAAAGATACTCATCTTCCCCTAATTGTAACAAGTTTCAGTGGAAACATTCTTTCTCTTTCCAGATTTCATTTGACCCTTCCTGAACAAAAAACTGAAATCTTTCAATTCATTAAGCATGTCAGTTCCAAACATACGATGAGGTGGATCATCAGTCTCTATGGTATTATCAAATATTTGACGATTCATTCTATATGGATGATCCTTTGGCCAGAATCGTCGATGTCCCATAAAACTATAACTACAACGATGTTTTAGTCTTCTGGATTGTGTATTCTTCATACAAACTGGACATGATAGTTTTCCCTTCGTGCTCCATCCAGACAACATTGCATATGCTGGAAAATCATTGATCATATACATAAGCGCAACACGCATCTGAAATATGTCTTTCGAACATGCATCGTATGTGCGCACACCCACATCCGAAAGAAGTTTCTACTCTTTTATTAAAGGCTTCATGTATACATCAATATCAATGTCGGGATAAAAAGCACCAGATATGAGTATACTCATGAATGTGAAAGGTTTTTTCATACACAACCATGGGGAAAGATTATAAATGTGTATAAAAACTGGCCATGTGCTGTGAGAAGTAAGCATCTGCCCAAACGGATTAAAACCATTTCATGAAAGACCCAGCCTCACATTACACACGTCAGCTGCAAAATCAGGATGTTGAGCATCAAATCTCTGCCATGAAAATCCATCTGCAGGATGAACCAAGTCATCATTAGTCTTCTTTCTCTCGGTATCATGCCATCTCATTTTTATTGATATGTCATCAGACATAAAAAGATTCTGGAGTCTGGGGATCAATGGAATGTTCCACATTACTTTTTTTGGAATGTGGGATGGTGTTCCATCAGATTTTTACTTCCAGTGGGATGTGCCACATTTTATACAATCATTTCGTTCAGGGGATTCCTCCCAAAATAAACTGCAATCTTTCGAGCAAGCATAAATTTTGTTTCTTAAAAATCCATGTTCCTCAACTAACTTTCATGCCATATAGTGGTTTGAGGGAATATTTGCATCATCTGAAAGTAAATCCTTCAAGATGGTAAGAATGTAATCGACTACTGTATTAGAAATAGCATACATAGTTTTCTCATGAAACATTCGGATTAAAAATTCCAGATTTTTCATTTTATCACATTTTCGATATATTGGAGTCATGGAAGCATCATTGAATTTTTTCACCCTATCAATATCATCATTTTCACTAGATGCATCAGCTGTCCTCATATTGAAGTCTTCTTGAGTCGAAATACATTATTTTTCATGATGACAAATAAACGGAAACCGATCATCTAACAAATTATCCATTCCAGTCTTTTCATTTCGATCATCACCAATTTGAGATTTCATTTTCTTCCCATTGTGATACCACACAAAGTAGTTTGCTTGAAATCCATTTTTGGTTATGTTGTAGATGACTTCTTCACTGCTCATCCAAGGTCTACCAACACAATTGGAACATGTGCAGTGTATGCGGCCACTATCTGAAACATTGTAAAATGAAAAATCTATAAAGCTCCCCAAATTGTTTTGAAAATCGCTTGAGATCTGATCGGTTTCATACATCCAACTTCTTTCAATTCAGTAAAAAGAATTTATATAAGTCATTTTGTCAAAAAAAATTCAATAGGATTGAACTTTAATAGAAAATACATTTAAGTAAATGATAAAAGAAGAAGTTTCTAGTGGATGTAGTGAACTATTAAAATAATGTAAAGAACAAGTACTCATAAATTAAATTAAAATTTATTTATATTAATTTTCATTAGGTCTATAAGAGTATCATGCGTCAGGTCCCATCATGTGTTATAGGCATCCCAAATCATTCACTCATGTTCAATAACTAATTATTGGCACATGTCCATACCTTTCATTACCCAATTACTTCCCCAAGTCAAGCGCACCCCATGGGTGAATAAATTTTAGGCTTCGACTCTAATAGGTTGTTCCTGACCTGTAAAAAGATTTAATTTCATTAAGTATAGACAAAAACATTTATTTTTAAATTTGAAATTCTTAATAAATTATTTCAATGATAACAATATTACTGAATTAAACTTGTGGCATATCTAACATTTTTATCGCTGTCTATACATGCCAGAATGGGTAGTGAAAAGCACCCCACCCTCGTAAAAGTGAGTATTGGCCAAGAAGCACACATAATATACAACGTAAAATGAGAACCAAATTTAGTTGACCCTAATTTTATATTAGTGCAGTCATCTTTGGGGAAATGGAATATATGATCCTGGTTAACTGATGAATTCAAAAGCTCGTATTCCATATGTTGGACACTATCTAAGGTAAGATATCATGTGAGGATGGGTTTACAACATTCAATTTCTTACATGATAGTGAGAATGAAGGCTTAAATTAATGACTTCAGTTCACTGATACCTTTTCAACCGTTATACACACCATGTGAACCCTTATACACACCATATGTACCCTTATACCATATCGTCATTATTACAACCATTAATAACAACTTATTAAATAACATCACTTGTTAAAGATAATAAAATTGAACATAAATCAATAATAATATTGGATATATCAAGTAAAATGAATTCATACAATCTTACATCCAAAATGACCACCCACAACCATGATTAATGACCACAAAGCTCCCCTTTTGGCCAAATCAAAAGTAAAAACAAAAACACATAGTTTTAGAAAAAAACTTCATTTGTGTGAAGAATAATAATCTCATGGTTCTCATGATATTTGAACCACACAGTCATGATTTTCGAGATGAACTTGTATCCATGAAACCATATGTGAAACACGATTCAATACATGCATTTTTCTGATTTTCCCATGCATTTTGAGGAACCCCAAATCAGTGAAAATGGTCATTGTGTTTTAAAAAGGTGATTGAATAACACATGTACGATGTCGATGGAAGAATGATTAATGGTTATATTAGAAAAACTAATATTCACTAATATTGATAATTTGACATTCTTTGAATTAGTTTCATGAAGAAGGAAGAAGTAATAACTAGGGACCACATACTATTTGGAAAAGTTGAAGAAGATACTCCATATGTTCTATTTTGCAAAGGATAAGTGAACAACGTGTCATTTTATATATATTTTGATTTTAATTGAAACATGATACATAATTGTTATGTAATACACATAGTGTAAAAAAATTAAGATGAACAAGATCTTTATGTTTGGCATGATTATAATGAAAGGAGTGATTTTCACGAAATAATATCAATAAATGTTACAAACAATTTCTTCTTAGTTCCTATACATGAAGCTATAATATTTGAAGCAGATTAAAAAAAACTATGAATCATAAAAATTAGAACACAATAAAGAGACACCATGCCCTTATAAATGTAAATGTGTAATGAAAACATTAATTGGACATACACCGATATAGGGATTTGAGTACACAATTCGTGGAATAATCATTAAATTTTACAAAAACCCTAAAAATTTGTAATAATAAAATCGTTGAGAATAGAAGGATATGCTTTATAATAGGTGGAACTATATCCTTGATAATATATAGAAGGAGTCTAGCCTGGTAGCTGCTGATCTGATGGAAGATGTGGGGATTCAGAAGTGCTTCTTCCCAAGGAATCGCTTCTTGAGACGAGCGGAAGGCTTCTAGAATCGTGGGGAGGCCGCTGCCTATATTTGGAGAATTTGGGGATTTTTTCCCAACGGTTTTTAAAAACCGTTGAGAAAACACAATCTTTCTCAATGGTTTTATAAAACCATTGGTAAAACTTTGTTTTTCCCACTTTTCCAAATGATTTCATAAAACCGTTGGGAAAAGTCAATTGTTCAAGGTCTTTACCAATAGTTTAAATAAACCATTGGGAAAGACAACATATACCAACAGTTCTTTGAACCGTTTGTATACAAGTGTTGGGAAAATTCCCCTTTATAGTAGTGCATTAATTATTCAATAAAATCCCATAGTATTATATATTTCCTAGGCATATAGTTTTCCCAACAGATCAAACATCTTCCAAAATATCATTTATCACTTAATCAACAAATCATTTTCCGATACTAATTATGTCAATTTGATAAAATATATGATCCCAAATCAACTTATTATTCAACTATAAAGTCATTTAACTAAAAATAATTATTCACACTATCCATGGACTTCACGTAGTACAATGGTAGGGTATAAATTTTAATTGCACATTTGTTGTGGGTTTGATTTCCACAGCTTTGTCTGATGTGATGGGTTGTCACACAATCCCTGTGTTTTCATTTTTAAAAACTATATTTTATAACATTCCAAATTGAGATAAATTATTCAAAATAACCATAACATAATTTCTCCACAAATGTTATCTCATAACTCACAATTTCATCCAAAAATATAAATAACCAATAATTGCCTAAAATTAAAGGAACAAAAAAACCCAAATAGTTTATTATAATTTTATCCAAAAAAGAAAATATAATTCTTCCTCAAATAGAATTTTCACATTACAAATTTCAGCGTTACACACACATGAAAAAATTCTTCCAAAATAATCCTATCAACAATGATAATTAATTCTTATAAATATTTCTCTATACTTTTATTTCCATATAGGTTCTTCCTTGAACTAGTGGATATTATTTAAAATAGGGAATTGATTCGGGTAATGCCCAACTTCCTTACATTTATGACAAATTAATTTAAATGTATTCTTAGGATCATTTTTCATTTCTTCCATAGTAATCTTCATTTTCCATCGATAATTCTTTACTCTATGTCCTTCCCTCTCACACATAAAGCATTTCTCTGTTCTATTGAAATACTTTCATGGGTGTCTCCTTCCATATTTCCTACATGATGTAAAATGAGATTTCTATTCTCCATGGTATCCACTACTAGGGAAATTATCATTCTTGTAACAACCCAAGATTCCACGGTACGCTTCCATTTTAATAATACAAAAGTGTGTGTTGTACGCAACTTTGAGTTCTAACACACACACCACAACCAATCAAACTTGACGTTATGAATAATAATACCCACTTTTTGAAATTTATAAATTTTACTTTTCAAAATTGACTTCATTTTTGGATTTGGAATATCGACATTAGCCTAGGGTGAATTTTTGGTATTTTTTCTGAAAAACTTCAGTTTTTGATGAATAGTGAAACCACCATGTGGTAGTTAAAAAACTAAATTTTTAATTAAACAAAATTTTACCGCTTCTGTGAGTGGAATTTCGAAAATTCAAGAAACATGGTTAATATCAAGGAGAAAAATGTGATTCAATGAGATGAAAATAATTTCTGGTGAATAATAACTTTTTACTTTTATTTACCACAGTTAAAAGTAAATAGGGTAATTAAGGGTAAAAGTGATATTAATATTACCCTAAATCATGTCCTAATTCTATTGGAAAAGTGTATCTCAACCAAAACCAACCTTAGGAATAAAATATTATCATTTAGGTCCACTTGGATTAGATTAGGACATTTATTATTATTTAATTCAAAGAAGAGTTAAAAGAGTTAAAATCAATGTTTAATTACTAAAACATCATTAATATAGGTTTAAAAATAAGATAAATTCAATTATAAATATTAATTAGAAATATAAATAGATTTACTACATAATTATATTTTTTTATAATTTTTAGACATTAAATAATTTAATTTATTTATGATACAATGATGATGCAGTAATTACCATAATAGTGAAAAATTAAAATAATTGATCTTATAAATACCCAAATAAATACAATTTTAGAGTTTTTATGAATTAAAATAATTTTATAGGTTACTATAACATGTGAGGAATGATTTAAATAACTTTTTTCGAAGTAATCATTCTGTTATGATTTTCAAAAAAATCAATTTTTAAAATAGTGTCAAAATTGACATAAAAGAGTTTTTAAAATAAATATTATATTATTAATTGATATCCAATTCATAAAAATATAAGGTTCGGCAAAGATACTTATATAATGATAGATGTATCATTAATGGACAACTTGGGGGGTCTTTTGGAGGTATATAGTGAGTTTATTAACTGTATAATATAAAAATACAAAGTGATATGGTAAGTGTCAAATTAATTAACTAAGAGTTAAAACTTAAAGATAAGGTTAATATAATGACCCAAACCTTTCTAAAGTCTATTTGTTGAGTGGTTGGCGACCCATAACCATTGTAAAATTTAAATAATCCACTTTGGAGCCATTAGAAACCAAATATGAAATTATTATTAAATAATATTTTTAGCTTTTCCAAAGGTGCCCCTCCTCCCCCTTATAAAAGGACACCACTTCTAACCAATTCTTCACACCTTCAAAGCCTTTTGGTTCAGAATAACCCAGACCAAATACTATCTCATATTCCCTCAATTAAACCTAGAGGCCCTATTTTGATTAGAAAACCAACCTGAGGAGTCCTTTTGATCAAATAAAAAGGAAGAACCCGAAGAAGATGTAATGTTTCCACCACTCTCTTTCAACTTCATTTATTCTTCAACTTCTTCTTTATTTGTTATTAACAATATAAAATAATAACTCCAGTAACGTATATATACTATGATGTTATTATAAATATGGTACAACCATATTCCGTATTCTATCCATCCTTTGAATGACATTTCACCATACGTGAGTACGTACGACTTGCCGTCTCCACATCGTGGTGTAATTGTGATTAAATTAATTATTATTTGGATGGGTATAATAATGATGTTTAATTCATGTAAATAATAAATACAACATGATAATGATTCTTTATATATGATATAACACCCAATTATATATTATTTTAATATCAAAAGAATGATATTTTCACTCGTGCATACGTACGGACTACCGTCCCAATGAACGTGATGAGATTCATTCCCCATCGTATCCATTCAAGTATAATTATCATTTGATGATTAATAATAGTATCTAAGGAATTTATATCATTCTAGATATGAATAAGATACAACCTATACATGAAAAACATGGCTTAGGTAACAAAACATATAAAAGAAAACAAGTAAGTTAACACCCGAAACAACGACAATACTAAGATATTATTAACAAATAAATGTTAAACGATCATATATGATATCATATTAATGTATATGATTCTTGTATAATTTAATAAAAATTATTTCACCATTATAAAAAGGGTTAACCTACCATAAACCATGGAAAAGTACAAGGTAAGGGTTTCTTTCGCAATCTCTTCATTATCTGAGGTTGTTTATACGTAATAATCTACTGGGTTTTCTTTATCATCCACATCCATGTTTCTTAATAATGTTTTTCAAAACATTATTAATATTTTATATAATATTGGTTAAAGTCATTTATACCCTTGTTTGAATTTTTATAAGAAGTTTATAAAGGAATATTTCTGTCGTTTTCCAAATTAAGTCCTTTTTATCATTTTCGACAGAATTAAGGTATGAATGTTTTTTTTAACTTTTACTGCGGGTGCGGCTATTTTACGCCGTTATAAAATCTTTGAAGCTTAACATAAAATATTATAAGAATATTTTCAAGGTAAATTTTTTCTTTCATAATTATGTGACTTGTAAATGATTTAAAAAAAGAGATATTTCTCTCAAACAGTTTTGATTTCATCTATGTCAACATCCTTTGATGGATTTTAAGCTTTTTTGAAGTTGATTTCTTATGAAACAAAACTTCCATATTGTATTGAAGGTTTTGTGATATGTTTGACTGTGGATGTGTTATTTTTATACCATTCATGATTTATGGTTAAATTATTGACATTTTGTATGCTATTTTTAATACGAATGTTTATGTTATGTTTAACCCTGTTCATATGAGGAATGCATTGGAATTAATAAGTGACAGGTGGAGCCTGCTATAGCTCCTCAATGCATCGGTAGGTCTCATGATACAAACTAGTGTCTTGGGACAAGGCTTTGAAAAAATCTTATTTGTAGTCTTGGAACAAGGCCTTGGCTATGTGGTTATGATAGTCTGGCATTATGCATTCCGTCATTAGGAAAGTCGTTATTGATATTGCATGTGATTATTTGATTAGTAAAATATCCCTGTGAATAAGTAAATGGAAATATTTCATTTACATTTTTCCATACTATGTTGAAGTTCAATTTTAAAAGGCTTTTGTTTTAGTTATACATTGCCTTAAATTTTTATTCTTATTTATGAAAGTTTCCGCTATATTGTTATACTTACTGGGCATTTGAGCTCACCACTTTTCTATGTATTATTTTTCCCAGGATGTGAAGAAGTAATTTATGAATGACCTGAAGGGATAGTATGAGGGGATAAGAGTGTAGAATATGGAGACAATATTTTTGTAGTTTTCATTTTATGATGTAATGTAAACTTTATTAATGTCTCTAGTTATTCCAAGGCTACTAAACTAATCGGTCTTTCGAGACATGATCTTTCTTATGATCATGCCAATGTTTTTTAATAATGCACCGAATCTGGGTATCTAGGGTCGGGGCATTACAGATGGTACCCGAAGAAGTTTAGTAGAAGCCATGGAAGCTAGATTTAGATAAACTCTAATTAGAGCACATAGATTTAAGATGGAATTTGAGGATTAGTATAGAAGAACTTCATAGAATTTTGGTATTGTAGAGATTTTGTGAGTTTTCTGAGCAATACATCCATGTCTGGATATGAGAAGGTAGAGGTGGCTCTAGCACAGATGTACCTAGGGGTAAAACCTGAAAACACCGTTTTGAGCTATATTCAAACAGGAACTGGTGCACGACAACGGGTCTTGCTGCACACTTGGTTACGACACTCCCGGGGGATATTCTTAGGATAACTCTCATTTTCTTTACAAATCATTATGAAGGGTTTATGAGTATATACTTCCTCAAATAAAACAATTTTATGATAATGGATTATATCCATAAATTGTTCAATTTATGATAAGATTTTCATAAGTATGGAATTATGTATTTTGATTCATAAACAGATATAGTTTATGCCATTGTTTAGTAATTGAGCCTAGTGGAATAAATGGAAACTGTATCAATGCACACACTCCATGTAGGAATTGCCTTCCTACTCAAGATAATTGTAGTGGAGCTGGTGATGTAACTGGTGCTGATTAGCTTATCACCATACTGGGAAAACTCACTCAGGTGATGAATAATAAACATACGCGTACGGAGCACCCAGATCCACAGTGTGGAGGGTCAATGTTAGATCTTTTCACCAGGAAACAACCACCGATGTTAAATCGAAGTACAAATATCATAGTAGCTGAGAAATTGATAAATTCCTTAGAGAAAATATTCCATGCCTTAGAGAGTAGTGAAATGGAAAAAGTTCTCATGGCAGTTTATCACTTCACTGGAGATGTTGATCAATGGTTGTCATTGATACAAAACACAAAGGAAGATGATGAAGTATCAGATATGGAATGGAAGGAGTTCAAAGATCAATTTTTAGAAAAATACTTTCCTCATGACCATCAAGTAGATATGGAAAGGCAATCTCTGAGTCTGAGACAAAAGGAGGATGAGAATGTCGCAAAGTATGAGGTTAACTTTACAAGTATATCAAGGTATGCTAGAGATTATATACGTAACACAAGAAGTAATATTGATCGTTTCTTTGAGGTGTTAAAACCATTTCTCTGTCGAGCATTAGTCTCACAATCCTTATCATCATATGAAGACATTGTCTCATGTGCTATCAAGAAAAAAAATTAATTCTCTAAGTCTTATGACCTTAAAGAAAATCCAGAGAAGAAGAGATCTGCTGATCAATCTTGGAATGGAAATAAGGGGATGAAGGGAAAAGTTGAATATCCAACCTGCAACAAATGTGGGAAGAAACACCACGATACTTTCTTAAAAGGAATGAGAGTCTGCTAAATGTGTGGTGAAAAAGGCCACCAAGCTCGTGATTGCAAGGGGAAGAAGGAAGCTACCGATGTCTAATGCTACAATTGCAGGGAGATGGGACATTATTATACTGAATGTCCTAAGCCTCAGGGGAACTTACCTCAGAAAAGGACAAGGGATCGAGGCCAGGATTATGCTATCACTACTGCTGAGGTAGAAGTTCCGAAAGATGTGGTGGCAAGTAATTTTATGGTTTTCTCAAGTTTATCAAATGAATTATTTGATTCTGGATCATTGCATTGTTTCATATCTTCCCAGTTTATTAAGAAAATTTGATATTTCCAATTTGATTTAACAAGGGATTTGTCAGTTAAAACTCCTAAGGGATGTATCATTGAAACAATTTTTTGTGAATAAATCCCCATTAGAGAACATAAATGTTCTTTATCTGCTGATATCATCATCATACCTAGGATTGAGTTTGATATACTCCTCAGTATGGATTGGATTTCGGACCATGATGTGAAGATTTATTTTAAGAAGAATGAGGTTACGATTTTTGATGATGATGATAAGGAACACCTTATCTTTAGAGAAGAATCTTAACCACCTAATTCTTATCTAGATCCACCCCAGTAGCTCAAATAAATTCAATTATTGGGGAGGAATTATAGAATCCCACCTTTTTATCACATAAACATTCATTGCATTTCACAAAACTGAGGATATTTAAGGTTTAGTGTCTTGGAAACCAGGAACTTAAAACATAAAAACATAAAACATTCTTCTTAAACATATGAAAGGGTTATCCTTATGTTCATCCTAGGTTCATTACAACATCTCATAACCTGGGGACATAAATCAAAAGAAAGGGTGAGCAGAAGGCCTAGTAAGGGAAACAAGGGGAAACATTTAACATGTGAACATGAGATACATCAATAATGTCATGAAAAATAACTTTAAGGAATGATAAAGAAATCACGTGGAATATCATAATAAAAATAACATTTTTCATAACTTGAAGATGTGGCTACACCATTTAATATTGACAATCATTTCTATTTCACCAAGGTCCATCCCTAAGGTGTCATTAATGATTACCAAGGTTATTCACCAAGGAGTCATTAAAAATAGTCATCTCTAGAGATTAAGTCTTTACCCAATGAATTGGAGCACTATCAGGGCGCACCCAAGACATGTATCTATTATCATGTGAGCCATATATTTCATCATCAATCATTTCATAAACTACCCATATAACATAAAAGGAAAGGGTTTCATTTCATAATCATAATGTTTTAATAAAACTGCTTTAAAGACATGATCTTTGTGTCACTTTAAAATCCACAGAAAAGGAAGGTGGGTCTCATGTATGTAAATCACAGAATTTAAAATAGAACATTTTGGTATATATGTAAATACCCCTATAGAAGATAGATCTTTGAGTATTCACTTAATAAAATAAATGAACTTTAGAACAAGAGAGAGAGACATTTTGAGACGGAAATTCTGCTGCATAACAACTATGTTTTGGGGTTTTAGAAAACATTGAAAAGAGAGGGGACATGGGTCACCCACTCATAAATGATCCATAAAATAGTAGGGGGATAGAATATAAAGGGTATAAGAACATGGTAATGAAATTTTAAAGATCTACCATATGAAATGAAAAACATAGAAGGAAGACAAAAATAAGATTTATCTTATGAAAATTCAACAGTCTAACGACGTCACTTAAAAATCAAAAAAAAAAAAATAAATTGATGAGATCAGATAGGGTCTCTTATCATATGAACATAAAAGGTCAGTATAATAGATATAGATATAATACCCCAACTTAATAATAATGAACTTGAAAGACATTACATGAAAGTATAACTTCAAAACGAGAAGGGTGAAAGAACCACTTAAAAATTCGACAGCCTAACGACGTCACTTAAAACTTCAAAATACTGAATTGAAGAGATAAAATGGGGTCTCTCATCATATGATCATAAAATATCAGTATGATAGATAAAGAGAACATTACCTATCCTAATAAAAAGGTATTTGAAAGTCTTGACATAAAAGTAGAACTTCAAAACGAGAAGGGTGAAAGAACCACTTAAAAATTTGGCAGCCTAATGGTGCCACTTAAAACATCAAAACACTGAATTGAAGATATCAAATAGGTTATCTCATCATATGATCATAAAATATCAGTATGATAGATATAGATATATTACCCCAACATAATAATAAGTATCATGAAAGACTTTACATGAAAATAGATCTTGAAAAAAGATAAGGGAGAAAGAATTCGTTACAAAAATTCTGGCAGCCTAACAACGCCACATAAACATTCATAAAACTAAATAATGATAGTAAGAGGGGATATCTCATTATATGAACATGAAAAGTGCAGTAAGAGGAATATATAATAACATCCTCCAACATAATAACATGGAGCATAAAAGAAATGACTTAAAAGAGAGCATTTGAAAAGAAAGAGAGAGTTTGTATCCCTTACCTAAATACATATCTCTTAAAACTCAAAGGTTGAGACCTTGAGGGCTTGGGGGAAACTCGAGAGGACTAATTGGGAGGTAATGAGACTAGATCTCCATTGGGGGAGAGTTGGGAGTCGAATGGATGAGAATATGGCTTTGTATTTATAGGGAAAGTGACAGGACAAGTCATTAATGGCCAAGGGACACCTCATTGGTGGTTTTGAAAAAACCATGGGCCTGCCCATGGTATTTGCCCATGGTATTGGCCGCTTGGTAGAGCATACACCATATCATACTATTAATAAGTCTACCATATTGATTACATACATAATACATCATTTAATGGTGTCATTAAACACCCGTAACTTAAAAACTATATCTTCATTATTCATCGAAAATTCAACTTTCTCAGAAAAAACCCAAAATTACACCATAACCAAATATCGATGCTCTGACTTCAAAAATGAACTCCATTTTATAAAAATAATTTTCTAAATAATTTTAATTTAATTTTTAAATAAATAAACTATTCACTAAAAATTCATTTTTTTTCAGAAAAATCCCCAAAAATTACCTTAACATAATATCGATACTCTGAGTTTAAAAATGAAATCCATTTTATAAAAATAATTTTTTAAATATTTCTAATTTAATTTTTAATTAAAAAACACTATTCACCCGAAAAAACTAATACCTGACTAATAATTTATGAAACCATTATTTAACCATTTTATTGAATCGCATTACTTAATCAAGGTGCCTAGATTATATTAATACTTTCTTTAAGTGAGATTACTAATCCATTTGGTCACATTACTAATCATAAGCATAAAATCACTACTCATAATTTACTATTAATCAAAACTTATGTTGATCTTATTAGACTCTAAATTTCGTACTGAACATAATTGCAGAAGAAATTTTTTTGAAAATCATTACACATTTTTATTTATTTAAGGTTTACATAAACATTTTTAAAATATTATTTTTCTAAAATTCATCAAAAATATGCATACTATTTTTATTCGGACATTTGAAAATTCATAAACTTCCTGATAAGAAGGAATGAAAATTTTTATTTAAAACAAAGGATTACACAAGGCAGTTACAATCTCCTTACATAGCCCCTTATCACACCACCATAGGACCTAAGTTTAAGGTTAGCTAAGGTGATAGAATCAGAGGGAGGATCGGCCCACATCGCACGAGTAGTAATTTCTATCAGTTGAACATCTCGTGAAGGCTATTCCATTATAGCTTTATACGATGAAGTTCAGCTTGGGTTTTGTCCAGAGCAAAGCCCATTGGTGCTACCTCTTTCCCATGTTCTATTAGATGGGCTTCTATCGGTCCAGGACTACTGGGTGAGGCCATCAAATCTTTTTTCTATATTAATTAACCAAGATCACTTGTATTTATAGAAAAATATCGAAATGTTTAGTTTCCCGCGGTCATATTGACCAATGTTCATGTAACAGTCAAAAGACAACAGTCTCATTTTAATTATACTCATGTTATCCAATCAAAAAATTTTGTTGAGTATATAAAAAATAAAATAACACAAAAAATTAGGAAACAAGATTTATTCAAAATTTCGGGTCGTTACAATCTTCCCCCCCTTAAGAAATTGCGTCCTCAAAATTATTATAATTTTGTTTTGAAATTTAATTGAATGTCCCACACCTGAAAAGTAGTCAGTAAAACTATTACTTTAAAACAAAGAAAGGGAAGTAAAAAAGCTCACCCGAGTTAACCCATACTCGGATTCCATGTAATAAAACATGGACATGGAGGGAAAAAGGGACACGTTCTAAAGGAGAGTAATATAAAACATGATTTGGAGAAAGTTAACAATAAGAAAATCACAAAATTCTGATGGGTCAAACGGTATTTGATTTCCTAGTAGGAAATATTAACAGACAACATTTTTTGTTTTATGTTCCTTTTAATAGTTTTGAGGAATTCATTTACTAAATATAATAAAAACATAAGGAGATATACCTACCTTCAAGTAGAGTTTAATCCTTTAATAAGTTTCTACCAAATCTAATCATTTCACCAAACGATGAGCATTCAAAAACACTTGGTCTCATCAAAAGCACAAGAATAATCTTATTGATAATCATGTATTCCACAAAATAAAAACTATCTATCTTTAAAAATTTATCCCAAAAAAAGAAAGGGTAAGATAAAACAACTCTTCAACAAGAGAGAATCCCATAGGAATGGAAACTACTTTTAAATCTTCAAAGTTCCATGGTACTACCCAGAGTTCATCATAGACCATTCCGTATATAACTGTCCCTAAAATTCCTCAAAATAACCCAAACTAAGATTAAAACCCAAATACAAGAAGGACATAATAACATAGTCTTCTATGATAAACATTATCATTCATCTCCAAACAACATCAACCACTCCTAACATCTTATAACAAAAGTAACTATCCTAAACATATTTTCCCCAAGATAGGTCAATAATTTCCATAAGTAACCTAAATTACTATAAGTCCACCTTAAATTCATCGATTCATCAAAATATAAGTCAACCATTACTCCTGAAAGAAAATAATGTAGTAATCTATTTACCTCGATCAAATAGGGTTCCCAAAATAGTGAATGTCTTCCAAAATAATAATAATCTTTTAATCCCCTAATCATCTTTGTCATATTAATACGACAATCGTCACATTTCTTATCTCATTGGTTGTTGGGACATATTCTTCCATTTTCCTCCATTAACTACGAAATGAATGTACAATTAGGGGCTTAAATACTTAGCCTATAATCATGAAAAGAAACATAAATCATAGAAGGATACCTTGTAGAAGAAAAGTATACCCTAACTTGTGATCCACTAGGTTCTGATATCGGTTATCCATGATCATATATTCTTATGTGAATCTTTATTTTATTTAATCTTTGTCCCTTTAATAATGGTTCATACTAAGCTTATGAATTTACCAAAGCATATCCCCTTGGAGTGTCATAACCAAGAGTGCAGGAAGGCCCATTTTCGTGTACCAGTTCCCGTTAGATTCTAGCTCAAAGAGGTGTTTTCGGGTTTTACCCATATGTACATCTGTGCCAGAGCCACCTCTACCTGATCGTATCAAGACAAGGATGTATTTGCTTGGCAAACCCTAACTCAATACTCACCAAAATACCAGGAAGATTTCCTATATTTAAAATTTTATATAGGATTCTTCCTAAAGTTTTCATATACTAATATCCACAAATAATGAAACCATCATTTGATACCAACTATAGAATCCCACATTTTTATCACATAAAATTTCATTACATTTCACAAAACCGAGGATCTTTAAGGTTTAGTGTCTTGGAAACCAGGAACTTAAAACATGAAAACATAAACCATTCTTCTTAAAAATTGAAAGGATTTTTCTTATGTTCATCCTAGGTTAATTACTGCATCTTATAACCTGGGGAAATACATCAAAAGAAAGGGTGTGCCAAAGGCCCAGTAAGGGAAACTAGGGGAAACATTTAACATGTGAAGTTGAGATACATCAACAATGTCATGAAAAAAAACATTAAGGAATGAGAAATAAATCATGAGGCATATAATACTAAAAATAACGTTTTTCATAAAATGAAGATGTGGATACAACATTTAATATTGACAACCATTTCTGTTTCACCAAGGTCCATCCCCAAGGTGTCATTAGTGATTACCAAGGTTATTCACCAAGGCGTCGTTAAAAATAGTCATCTCGAGAGATTAAGTCTATACCCAATGCATTGAAGCGCTATCCGGGCACACCCTTGACATGTATTTATTATCATGTGTGCCACATATATCATCATAAATCATTTCATAAAAAACCCATATATCATAAAAGGAATGGGTTTCATTTCATAATCATAACGTTTTAAAAAATCTACTTTAAAGACATGATCTTTGTGTCACTTTAAAATCCACAGAAAAGGAAAGTGTGTCTCATGTATGTAAATCCCAGAATTAAAAATAGAACATTTTGGTATATATGTGAATATACCTATAGAAGAGAGAGATTTGAGTATTCAGTGAATAAAATAAAATAACTTTAGAACAAGAGAGAGAGACATTGTGAGACAGAAATTCTGCAGCATAAAAACTATGTTTCAGGGTTTTAAAAAACATTGAAAAGAGAGGGGACATGGGTCACCCACTAATAAATGATCCATAAAATAGTATGGGGACAGAATATAAGGGGTATAAGAACATGGTAATGAAATTTGAAAGATATACCATATGAAATGAAAAACATAGAAGGAAGACAAAAATAAGATTTCTCTTATGAAAATTCGGCAGCCTAACGACGTCAATTAAACATCAAAAAAAATGAATTGATGAGATCAAATAGGGTGTCTCACCATATGAACATAGAATATCAGTATGATAGATATAGATATCATACCCCAACATAATAAAAAGGAACTTGAAATACTTGACATGAAATTAGAACTTGAAAACGAGAAGGGTGAAAGAACCACTTAAAAATCCGCCAGCCTAACAACGTCACTTAAAACATCAAAATACTGAATTGAAGAGATCAAATGGGGTATCTCATCATATTATCATAAAATATCATTATGATAGATATAGAGATCATTACCCAACATAATAAAAAGGAACTTGAAAGACTTGACATAACAGTAGAACTTCAAAACGAAAAGGGTGAAAGAACCACTTAAAAATTCGACAGCCTAACAACGCCACTTAAAACAAAAAAATAATGAATTGAAGAGATAAAATGGGGTATCTCATCATATGATCATTAAAGATTAGTATGTTAGATATAGAGATAATACCCCAATATAATAAAAAGTAACTTGAAAGACTTTACATGAAAATAGATCTTGAAAAAAGTGAAGGGAGAAAGAATTCGTTACAAAAATTTCAGCAGCCTAACGATGCCACTTAAACATTCATAAAAATAAATAATGAGAGTAAGATGGGATATATCATTATATGAACATGAAACAGGCCGTAAGAGTAATATAAAAGAACATACTCCACCATAAGAACATGAAGCATAAAAGAAATGACTTAAAGAAGAGAATTTGAAAAGAAAGAGAGAGTTTGGATCCCTTACCTTAAAACGTATCTCTTAAAATACAAAGGTTGGGACCTTGAGGGCTTGGGGGAACCTTGGGAGGACTCCTTGGGAGGTAATGAGACTAGATCTTCGTTGTGGGAGTGTTCGGAGTCTAATGGATGAGAGGATGTCTTGGTATTTCATGGGAAAGTGAGGGGACAAAGCATTAATGGCCAAGGGACACCTCATTGGTGGTTTTGGAAAAACCAAGGGCTTGCCCATGGTATTTTCCAATGGTATTGGAATCTTGGTACACCTCACACCTTATCATACTATTCATAAGTCTACCATATTGATTACATACTTAATACATATTTTAATGATGTCATTAAACACCCATAACTTAAAAACTGTATCCTCATTATTCATCGAAAATTCAACTTTCTCAGAAAAAACCCAAACATTCACCTTAACCAAATATCGATGATCTGATTTCAAAAATGAACTCCATTTTATAAAAATAACTTTCTAAATATTTTTAATTTAATTTTTAAATAAATACACTATTCACCATAAATTCATTTTTTTCAGAAAAATCCCCAAAAATTACCTTAACATAATATCGATGCTCTGAGTTCAAAAATGAAATCCATTTTATAAAAATAATTTTCTAAATATTTTTAATTTAATTTTTAATTAAAGAACACTTTTCACCCAAAAAAACTAATACTTGACTAATAACTTATGAAAGCGTTATTTAACCATTTTATTGAATCACATTACTTAATCAAGGTGCCTAGATTATATTAATACTTTCTTTAAGTGAGATTACTAATCCATTTGGTCACATTACTAATACTAAGCATAAAATCACTATTCATAATTTACTATTCATCAAAAAATATGTTGATCTTATTAGACTCTAAATTTCGTGCTGAACATATTTGTAGAAGACAATTTTTCTAAAATCATTACAGATTTTTAATTATTTAAGGTTTACATAAACATTTTTAAAAAATGATTTTTCGAAAATTCACCAAAAATATGCATACTATATTTATCCGGACATTTGAAAATTCATAAACTTCCTTATAAGAAGGAATGAAAATTTTTATTCAAAACAAAGGATTACCCAAGGCAGTTACGATCTCCTTACATAGCCCCTTATCACACCGGCATAGGACCTAAGTGTATGGTGTGCTAAGGTGAGAGAATCCGAGGGAGGCTCGACCAACATCGCACGAGTAGTAATTTCTTCCAGTTTGAACTTCTCGCAAAGGCGATTCCGTTCTAGCTTCATACGATGATATTCGGCTTGGGTTTGGTTTAGATCAAATCCCATTAGTGCTACCTTCTTCCCAAGTTCTGTTAGATGGGCTTAGATCGGTCCAAGACTACTGGGTGAGGCCATCAAATCTTCTTTCTATATTGGTTAGCCAACATCACTTGTATTTAGAGACAAATATCGAAATTTTTAGTTTCCTGCGGTCATATTGACCAATAGTCATGTAACAGTAAAACCCAACAGTCTCATTTTTTATTATACTCATGTTATCCAATGAAACAGTTTTTTTGAGTATATAAAAAATAAAATAACACACAAAATTAGGAAACAAGATTTATTCAAAATTTTAGGTCGTTACAGGAAGAGAATGAAATTACAGTGGGTGCGGAAAAGAATGTTAAAATAGAGGATGTACCTATTGTGAAAGATAATGTAGATGTGTTTCCAAAATATTTACCTAGACATCCTCCAGAACAAGAAGTTGAGCTTTCCATTGATTTAATTTCTGGATCAAAGCCTATATCGAAGAACCCTTATAGAATGGCCACTGTAGAATTAGTTGAGCAAATGAAATAACTAGAGGAATTGAGTAATAAGGGATTAATTCGCCCTAGTGTTTCTCCATGGGGATCCCCTATTATTTTTGTTAAAAAGAAAGATGGATCTATGAGGTTATGTATCGACTACAGGGAGATCAATGCTATTACAATAAAGAACAAGAATCCCCTACCTCACATTGATGATTTATTTGAAGAACTACATGGAGCTCAATACTTTCAAAGATTGACCTTCGATCTGGATACCATCAGTTGTGTGTGAAGAAGGTAGACATTTTGAAGACAACATTTCAAACCAGGTATGGGCATTACGAGTTTACAGTAATGCATTTTGGATTGACTAATGCACCCTCTATATTCATGGATCTAATGAATAGAGTTTTCAAGGAATATCTCGATGAATTTGTGGTGGTATTTATTGATGATATCTTGGTATAATCCAAAATCTACAAAGATCATGAAAATTAATTGCACATTATCCTGAAGACTCTGAGAAGACATGAATTATATGGGAAGTTTAGCAAATGTGAATTCTGGCTTCAAGAGATTTTTTATTGGTCATATTATATATAAAGATGGAATCTCTGTTGATCATTCTAAGACAAATACAATACAAGAATGGCCTACACTAATGAGCATAATTGAGGTACATAGTTTTATTGGTTTAGTAGGTTATTAAAGACATTTCGTCCAGAATTTTTCCCGGTTGGATAACCCATTAACAAAGCTCACACGTAAAAGGTGTTAAATTTGTTTGAAGAAAAGAGTCTGAAGAATGTTTCGAAGAACTGAAGAGACGATTAGTCAATGCTCATATATTGACTCTACCACCAGGGAATGATGGGATCGTTATTTATAGTGATGCATCGAAGAAAGGACTTGGATGTGTCCTTATGCAGAATGATAGGGTTATTGCCTATGCATCATGATAGCTGAAAATTCATGAACAAAACTATCGTACTCATGATCTCGAGTTAGAAGCTGTGATCATTGCTTTGAAGATATGTAGGAACTACCTCTATGATGAAAAATGTGAGATTTATACTGATCACAAGAGTTTGATGTATATTTTCTCACAAAAAAACTCAACATGAGGCAAAAAAGATGGATTTAATTAACCAAGGATTATGATTGTATGATACACTACCACCTAGGGAAAGAAAACAAGGTGGCAGATGCTTTGAGCAGAAAAGATCACGGAGTTTTGAACAATATGAGAGTTGAAATGGATCCAATTTTCATGGATCTAGTGAGGATGGAAATGGGAATAACCAGGGAAGGGGAAACATCCATGCTTTTTCAAATGGTTGCCAATCTATCTTTACTAGAAAGGATTAAGAGTTCTCAAACCGATGATGAAGAATTTCAAAAGAAGATTAAAGCTGTGAATGATGGTAGATTGAGAAACATTGTGTATGAAGAAGGAATTTTGAAATTTGGGAAGAGGCTTTGTGTTCCCAATATACCTGATCTAAAAAAGGGACTGCTGGATGATGATCATAGTTCCAATTTCTCTATACACCCTAGGAGAACTAAAATGTATAGAGATTTGAAGGAACATTTTTAGTGGGACAACATGAAGAGGGAGATTGCTTACTTTGTGTCAAGATGTATGGTTTTTCAATAAGTGCAAGCTAGAAGGCAACAACCTGGTGGAGTATTGCAACCTCTTCCCATACCTGAGTGGAAATGGGATAATATCACGATAGACTTTTTCATGGGACTACCAAAGAATCCTAGGAGGAACGATGCAATATGGGTTATTTTTTATTGTATTACCATGTCAGCACATTTTCTTTCTATAAGAGAAGATCTACCACTGGAACTTATAGCAAGACTATATATTGATGAAGTTGTGAGACTTCATGGAGTACCCCTATCGATTATTTCTAATTGTGATCCCTGTTTTACTTCATGATTCTGGAAAAGTCTTTAGAAAGACTTGGATACTGAACTTAATTTGAGCACTGCCTACCATACTAAAAAAGATGGACAATCAGAACGAACTATTCAAACCATAGAAGGCATGTTGATATCCTGCTCACTTGACTTTCAGGGTATGTGGGATCAATATTTACCTCTGGTAGAATTTTCCTATAACAATTACTTCAATTCGAGTATTCAGATGGAACCATATGAAGCGTTCTACAGAAAGAGTTGTCGCCCACCAACCTGTTGGGATGACATTGGTGAAAGAAATATTTTAGGCCCAGAACTGGTGGAGGAAACTGTGGAAAAGGTGAAGGTTATCCAAAACCATATCAAAGTATCTCGAAGTAGGCAGAAGAGCTATGAAGATAATCAAAGGAAGGATTTGGAATTTCAAGTCGGTGATCATGTTTTCCTGAAGGAATCTCCATGGAAGGGAGTCATACGTTTTGGTAAGAAAGGTAAATTTAGTCCTAGGTACATCGGGCCTTTTGAAATTCTAGAACTAATTGGGGCTGTAGCTTACCGATTGGCAATGCCGCCAAGTCTCTCTAATGTTCACGATGTGTTCCACATATCACTGTTAAGGAAATACATTCCTGACCCAACTCTTGTACTCACTTAGGAGGAATTAGAACTGGAACCCAATCTGTCTTATTGTAAGATCCCATCGGGATTCTTGATACCAGAGAACAGTACTGAGAGACCAGATGACTCGTCTGGTTAAAGTTCTATGTAGAAACCATAAGATGGAAGAGGCAACATGGGAACCCGAGAAACATATGATGACGAATCACCTGAGTCTTTTTATACAGTAATTTTCTAGAAATTTCTAGGACTAAATTATTTTAAGGAGGGGAGAATGTAACACCCCAAGCTTCCACGGTATTATTCCCTTTCAATAATACAGAAGCGTGTGTTGCACGCAACTTCAAGTTCTAACAGACACACCACAACCAATCAAACTAGACTTTATGAATAGTAATACCCACTTTTTTAAATTTATAAATTTTATTTTTCAAAATGGAATTTATTTTTGGATTCAGAAAATTTAAATTAGCCTTGGGTGAATTTTTGTATTGTTCTGAAAAACATCATTTTTTGATGAATAGTGATACCAGTAAGTGGTAGTTAAAAAATTGAATTTTTCATAAAACATTATTTTACCACTTCTGTGTGTGGAATTTAAAAAATCCAAGAGACATGGTTAATATCAAGGATTAAAATGTGGTTAAATGAGATGATAATAATTTTAGGTGAATTGTAACTTTTTACTTTTATTTACCACGGTTAAAACTAAATAGGGTAATTAAGGGGAAAAATGATATTAATATTACCCTAACACATGTCCTAATTCTTTTGGACAAGTGTATCTCAACCAAAAAAAACCTTAGGAATAAAATATTATCATTTAGGTCCACTTGGTTTAGATTAGGACATTTATTATTATTTAATTCAAAGAAGAGTTAAAAGAGTTAAAATAAAAATTTATTTACTAAAACATTTTTATTATAGGGTTACACATAAGATAAATTCAATTATAAATATTCACTAGAAATATAAAAATATTTCCTACATAATGGAATTTTTTTTTTATTTTTAGACTTTAAATAATTTAATTTATTTATGACACAATGATGATGCAGTAATTACCATAAAAGTGAATAATTAAAATAATTGATATTATAAATACCCAAATAAATATAATTTGCTACTCTTTATGAATTAAACTAATTTTATCGGTTAATATGTCATGTTAGGAATGATTTAATTAACTTTGTTTGAAGTAATCATTCTCTTATGATTTTCACAAAAATCGATTTTCCAAATAGTGTAAAAATTAACATAAAAGAGTTTTTAAAACAAATATTATATTATTAATTGATATTCAATTCATAAAAATCTATGGTTTGGCCAAGATACTTATATCATGATATGTGTATCATTAATGGACCACTTGGGGGTCTCTTGGAGGTATATAGTAAGTTTATTAACTATATAATTTAAAAATACAAAGTGACATGGTAAGTGTCAAACTAAATAACTAAGAGTTAAAACTAAAAGATAAGGTTAATATAATGACCCAAACCTGTCTAAATTCTATTGGTTGAGTGGTTTTCGACCCATACCCACCTTAAAATTTAAATAATCTACTTTGGAGCCATTATTAACCGAATATGAATTTATTATAAAATAATATTTCTAAATTTTCAAAAGGTGTCCCACCTCCCCTTATAAAAGGACACCACTTTTAAACAATTCTTCACACCTTAGAAGCCTTTTGGTTCTGCCAAAACCTAACCAAATACTCTCTCAACTTCCCTCTCTTAAACCTAGAGTCCTTAGTTTGATCAGAAAACAAACCTAAGGAGTCATTTTGATCAAATCAAAAAGAAGAACCCGAAGAAGAGTTAGTGTTTTCACCACCCTCTTTCAAGTTCATTTCTTTTTCAACTTCTTCTTTCATTTGTTATTCCCATTCTAAAATAATAACTCCAGTATCTTATATTCACTGTGATGTTATTATAAATATGGTACAACCATATTCAGTATTCTATCCATCCTTTGAATGACATGTCACCATACGTGCATACGTACGACTTACCGTATCCACATCGTGGTGTAATTTTTATTCAATAAATTATTATTTGGATGGGTATAATAATGATGTGTAATTCATTTAAATAAAAAATACAATATGATAATTATTTTGTATATATGATATACCATCCAATTATATATTATTTTAATATCAAACTAATGATATTGTCGCTCACGCGTACGTACGGACTACCGTCTCCACGAAGGTGACGAGATTCATTCCCCATCGTATCCATTCAAGTCTAATTCTCATTTAATGATTAATAATGGTATCTAAGGACTTGATATCATTCTGGATATTAATAAGATACAACCTATACATGAAAAACACAGCTTACATAATAAAACATATAAAACAAAACGAGTAAGTTAACACCCGAAATAACGATAATACTAAGATATTACTAACAAATCAATGTTAAAAAATCATATATGATATCATATTAATGTATATTATTCTTGTATAATTTAATAAAAATTATTTCACCATTATACAGGAGGTTATCCTACCCTCAACCACGAAAAAGTAAAAGGTAAGGATTTATTTGGCAATCTCTTCATTATCCGAGGTTGTTTATACGTAATAATCTACTGGGATCTCTTTATCATCCACATCCATGTTTCTAAAAAATGTTATTAAAAACATTATTACTATTTTACAGAATATGGTTTAAAGTCATTTATACCATTTTTTGATTTTTTATAAGTTGTTTATAAAGAAATCTTTCTGTCATTTTCCAAACAAGGTCCTTTTAACCTTTTCGACAGAATTAAGGTAAGAATGTCTTTTTTAACATATACGGTGGGTGTGGCTATTTTTTGCTATTATAAAATCGTTGAATCTTACCTTAAAAGATTATATGAATATTTTAAAAGTAAATGTTCTCTTTTATAATTATATGACTTTTAAATGATTTCAAAAAAATAGATATTTCTATCAAACAGTTTTGATTTTATCTATGTCAATATCCTTTGATGGATTTTAAGCTTATTTAAAGTTGATTTATTAGGAAACAAAACTTTCATATTGTATTGAAGGATTTGTGATATGTTTGACTGTGGATGTGTTATTTTTATACCATTCATGGTTTATGGTGAAAGTATTGACATTTCCTATGATAGTTTTAATATGAATGTTTCTGTTATGTTTAAACCTGCTAATATGAGGAATGCATTAGACTGAATAAGTGATGGGTGGAGCCCGCTATAGCTCCTCGATGCATCGGTAGGTCTCATGAGACAAAATAGTGTCTTGGCACAAGTCCCTGACAAAATCATAATTGTAGTATTTTCTTGAGGCCTTGGCTATGCGGTTATGATAGTCTGGAATTATGCATTCCATCATTATGATAGTGGTTATTGATATTGAATGTGATTATTCGATTAGTAGAATATGCATGTGAATAACGAAATGACATTATTTCATTTTATTTTTTCCATACTATGTTGAAGTTCATGTTTAAAATGATTTAGTTTTAGTTATACATTTCCTTAAATGTTTATTCTTATTTATGAAAGTTTCCAATATATTGTTATCCTTACTGGGCATTTGAGCTCACCCCTTTTCTATGTTTTATTTTTCCCCGGATGTGAAGAAGTAATTTATGAATTACCTATAGGGATAATATGTGGGGATAAGAGTCTGGACTATGGTGACTATATTGTTGTAGTTTTCATTTTATGATGTTATGTAAACTTTATTAATGTATCTAGTTATTCCAAGGATACTAAACTAATCCGTCTTTAGAGACTTGATCTTTCTTATGATCATGCCAATATTATGTAATAATGCACCGACTCTGGGTATCTAGGGTCGGGATGTTACAATTCTCTGCCTTTAACTTATTTGTTGTGATTGGGAGTTGGTTATTGTATACGTTGTTGATCATATTTTCGGAAACCTGCTTTGGCATGAACACAATATCTAGCCAGGGATTTATTGCATGTAAAACCCACAAAATATTTACATTACCGAAATTTTTGAATGTTCATATATATTAATCTTCAAAGTCTATCTTTGGGTAGTTTCATCTAATCAGAGTTTTTCTTAATCTGGCTTCTAAGGTTCATACTAAACTTTCTTTGATTCCAACTATAACGCCCTGACCCTAGTTACCTAAAGTCGGTGCATTATTAAAACTAGCATACGAAATGTCAAAATTTTAACCAAAAACCATCAATGGTATTAAAATAGCACATCCAAAGACAAACATAACTCATTCAATACAATATTGAATATTGTAATTAAATAAATTAACCCCAAATGATAATAATGAAGGATATTGACAAAATAAAAATAATCATTAAAATTATTTGAAAGAAATAATCCATTTTTCACGAAAACATAAAAATGTATCTCTGTTTATCAAGAAGACATTTAAAATAGATTTCTGTATCAAAGATTTCCATAAAACATTGAAACTTCTAAAAGAAAATTTACTTTTAATGATAGTAATTTCTATATAAATAAATCCTAAAAACCATTTTTAAAACATAGGCATTAATGAGAAAGATGTAGAAGAAGAAAAATTGAAAACATTTAAAATGATATTTTAGTTAGTGTTTCCAATAGAATGAGAGATTCTTGAATATAAATAATTTCATTAATAAAAACATTAAAATATCATGTGAATAAATAGATTCATGATATAATATGTCAATGTACAGTATATACTCAATATAAAATAGAATTGGTTCATAAGAACAAAGATGTCTCAATGGAATATAATTTGAGAAAAAATACCTTATAAAGATTGAATCCTTAGGATACGGACAAATCAAGGACATAATTTTGTGTGAAAAATATAAATACGTTGAATATGATTGTCTATTTAGTGTAAATAAATTAGAGGACAATCACAAATATTCTTGTAAAAATAACACCAATGACGTGGATGTTTAACTCCCTGAATGGAAATTTAGTTAAGATTACTCTTATCACATTCATATCGGTGACTTTAGAATTTATCGTGGGGTGATTATGTGTATCAGATATATATCCAAAAAAATTAGAGTGTAAATTACTACATAAATAAGTAGTTATTCCACAAATAATGTTGGAGTAAAATAATCAATGAAGTATGAGTAAAACCCAATAAGTGGAAATTGAAATTTGGAATTCCCTTAATGTTTTGGTAACTTACAAAACATACTCCCAATTAAATAAGGGTCATACAATGAAGATTTAAAATCCCATAAATTAAATTATATTACATAAATAATAAAATCATGGGCAGTACTTACACCACACAAAAGGAAATAGTGGAAATATAGCATGAATCTCATGGAAATAAGAAGTGAGATGAAAGCACCATACAATGTACTTTTCCTTTGTTGAGGGTACATTAAAATCCAATATCATGGTGAAATAATTGTTGTTTAATTATAAATGAACCAAATACATAAATTCAAAAACATATATGATCCTTTAATCTTAGTTTATTAAAAATATAGTATTAGTGTAATTATATCAGGAGGTAACTGATTCGTTTTCATTTATATGTTTTGTTACATAAGTAATGTTTGTTATGTATAGGAGGTATTTGATTAATGAAAACACATATATTAAGTTATTAAAAATTATTTTTAATAATAATTTGAAAATTATTCTTGAATGGTTATGATGGGGAATTAATCTCATCGCCTTCGTGGTGAGAGTAATCTGTACGTATGCATGAGTGATAAAATCATTCAACTGATAGTGAAATAATATGTTAGTTGATGGTATATCATATATAAAGAATTATTAACATGTTATATTTATTATTTACATCAATTGTACTCAATATTATACCCATCCAAATAATAATGTGTTGAATAACAAACTACACCATGATGTGGAGACGGTAAGTCGTACCCACGCACGTATGGTGAAATTGTCATTCATATGATGAATAGAATGATGAATATGGTTGTACCATATTTATAATAACATCAAAATATGTATAAAATAATGTATTTTTTTATGGAAACAAAAAAGAGAGATGAAGTGGAAGAAGAAAAGACCATTGAAAGAGGTGATGAAATTATTACATCATCTTTAGGTGCTTCCTTTTGATTTGATCAAAAGAGATCCTTACAATGGATTTATGATCAAATAAAGGACTCTATAATGAATCTAGGTTAGTTTATAGAATATTTTAGTAGTGTTTGGATTAGAATAATGGCTTTGGAGGTGTGAAATTTAGATAAAGAGATGTTCCTTTTTATAAAAGAGGTGAGGGTAACTTTAGGAAAAGTGAGAAATACAATTTTATTATTAAATAATTTTAGGTTTTAAAAATCTCTAAATAGATTTATATCAAGGATATGGAGGGTAATGGTGGAAATACCATCCAACAATAGGTTTTAGACAACTTTAGGTCACCATTTAAACTTATTTTTTAGATTTAACTCTTAGTAAAATAGATTAACGTTTACCATGTCTTCTTGTATTCTTAAACTATATGGTTAATAAACATAAAATAAACTACCAAGAGAACCTCAAGTTGTTCTATAAATATATATATATCACTATATAAGTCCTTTTGTAGATATATATATTTTTATGTGTATTATATCATTTAATAAAATAGTATTTGTTTTAAAAACTCATTTATGTAAATTTTGACACAATTTAATAATTGACTTTTGCTAAAGTCCTAAAAACATGATCAATTATGAAAAAACATAGAATCAACCCCAAAATCTAATATTAACCTATAAGATTCATGTAATTCACCAAAATTATAAATTTACATTTATTTTAATATTTATAATATCAATTATTTTAATCTTTCATAAATAAGGTAATTACTACATCATCACTGTGTCACAAATAAATTTTATTATATAATGTCAAAAAATTATAAATAAAATACCATGATGTTGGGAATAATTTTATATTTATAATGAATATTTATAGTCGAATTTATCTTCTATAATACCCTTTATTAAATTTTTTTTAGTAATTAAAAGGTGAATTTCACAATTTCAATTCTTCTTTAAATAAAAAATATAATAAATGTCTCAATCTAATCCACGTGGATAAAAAAGGATCGTATTTTTTACCTAGGTGTTATTTATGTATAAATACACTTATCCAATAGAATTTGGACATGTTTTAGGGTAATTATAATATCTTTTATACCTTTAATTACCCTATTTACTTTTAACCATGGTAAATAGAAGCCAAAAGTAACTATTCAACAAAAAAATATTTTCAACTTATGGAACCACTTTTTATTACTTATGTCAACAATGATTCTCTTATTTTATGAAATTCAATTCATAGAATTGGTAAAATTTTGTTTTATGCACATTTGCTAAGGTTTTTAGAATGTGGGTAAAGGCATAAAAAAGTTCAATTAAATTTTATATATCTAATATTATTATAGAATGACTGAAATGAATTAAATTAGACTAATATAAGTATAATTTATGTATTTTTACTTTAAAATAAATTTGAATTGAAATAATAATTATTCAAATAAAAGTTGTTTTTAAACAATAACGTAGTGTCTTTCACTATTCATAAAAAATGTAATGTTTTCAGAAAAATACCAAAAATTAACCCAAAGATAATTTTGATATACCAAATTCAAAAAGGATTTCTATTTTAACAAATTAAAAACATATATTTTTAATTAATTAATTTAATATTAATTATTTCTCTCAAAACCAGAAATCGGGTTTTGAGAATTAAAAACTATCAAAATATTGAAATGTGTTTATATCGAACATAAATGTGAAAATACATACAATGAAATTTTTTTGATTAAATAATAAAAATAAAATCAAATTATAATTAAAAACCATTGGAATTTATAATTTTATAGAATAAATTATTTTTTCTAAAAAAGTTGTTTTCGATTAAAATTCTGTATTTTTCACTGTTCATCAAAATATGAAAGTTTTCTGAAATGCACCAAAAATTTATCCAAACAATATTTTTATGCCTGGCTTAGGAAGTGAAATTTTATTTTGTCAAATTTAATATTAAAGTATAAAATATTGGATTTAAAAAGTGTTATCCATTAAAATGTAGTAAATTTGTATTTTTTTTTAAAATAATTCATTTATCTGAAAAATTGATTTTGTTCTTAAATTATGTCTAAGAAACACATAATATTAACGTTAATATTATATGGAGTATATAAAATTTAAAATCCTGTTAATAATATTCCTAACCTTTTTTTGAATGGCTAGTTTGGTAAGTCGTTGTGTGCTCGAACTCGGTGTTTGTGTAGCGCAAGCTATTGAATTTCATTTAAAAGAATAACTTACTATGAAATCGTGGGGTCTTACATAAGTAGATTAATAAATATCGTTAACTATTTATTAAAGGTCACCAAAAAATAAAAAATTTATGTGACTATAAAATGATAATTGAACATGTTACATAAAAGTTTGATGAGATCTGTATTGTCTACATAAATGTGTATTTATAAATTTATTACCTATATGAATGTAATAAGGAATCTGATGAGCTATTTAAATTTTCAATTGACTTTATAAAACATCATAATGGTCATCTATGAATTAAATGACCAACATATTGGTAATGAGGGAGTTGTAAAGGGTGTGTATAGGTAACATGCATTGAGTCCAGAAACTGAGTAAAGGTAATTAGGGGATGCATAAGGGTACATTGAGATTTGAAATACATACATAAAGGTAGTTTAATACACTAAGTTATGTAAATAATGAAAACTACTGAGCTACATAATCATGAATTGATATACTACTATCAATTTTCATTAAATGTGTGGTCTATCTGGACATGTTCATGTGGTTGATCACATGTTGTAGACATGGAGTTTTTCATATAGTCCATCATTGTGGTGTCTATTTCGTCTCTCCAGGTTAAGATATAGGTTTGATCCATCTATATAGTTGATCTTCTTGGAGATAAACACACTTCTAGAATTTATATGTTCAAGTGAAATGATATAGGATGACGCTTGGTATGTTGTTTTCAAATTAAAAATTTATATCACAATTCTTATTGTGATGATAGAGCGTTTTATTAATAAGGGATGAATCCATGATCATAAGTATATATTAATGTTAATTTCATGTGATTGTCTTGGATTGATCAAATTAATGATATCATTGACCCATTTTTATTTTTATGTGGTTTCTTCGGTTACAATTTATGAAGTAAGTTCCACTTACTAGAAATAGTGAGTTGAGGTATGCCATATGATAGAATTTGTACTGTGTAGATTCATGCAGGCTTGGAATGGTTTTAAATGGATTTATATGAAGTGTTATTTTAGGATGTAATGGAGTGGTGGTTATTCAAATAAAATATTACAATAAATTTCAGTTTCATTAATGGAATCAATAATAAGTTTAAATAAAAAATAATAATAAATCCACCTGGTGATTTGATGACTCAATAAGAAGATGGATATCCAATTTAGATGTATATTATATTATATGCTAAATAATATTCTTGAGTAAATAAGAATAATCTTCATTATATTATTATAAATATATGTTATTAATGGTATCAAGGACGTTTTTATTGGTAATATTGATACCTAACATACATCGTGTAAGATATTTGTTAGAGCCTGATGCATTACAATATTTAGGGAAGAGAAGTATTTTAAACTAGTTGACATTATTATATTATATATATATGTATTGATGAAAATTGAGAATAAAAATATCACCCAACATAAAATATGAGTTCTTATAATAAAAAAATTATCTATGGAGCTACTGATGATATTAAATAAGAGGTATGTCTGCCAGATTTGTAATCCAATATGCTCGTGATGGGGGGGGGGGGTTATTTCACATGTGAAACAGAAGAATCAAGGATATTGTATGAATTTTTTTAAAAGTGGATCAATGTTAAATAAAAAGATTATGATTAGGGTTTTTAACTAGTTGTTAAAATCTTGTGATTTGGGTGTCTAACTAATAAATGGAAAATTTCAATTTGTGTGTCAAAAAAATTTATGTAGAACATTATCTAGGGATTCTAATCACTTGTATCTAAATGGTATGGAAGGGAGTGTAAATTTATGTCAAAACTTGTAAATAAAATGTTATGTGCTCTCTTTTATTATCATTTTATGTGAGGTTACCCAGTGGGATTTTATTGACTGTATCAAAATAATTATGGTGTTCAAGAGATTGAATTTAAAAAATGAAAAATTTGTAAAAGTCTACCAGTAATTTACCCCCTATGGGAATCAGATATGGGGAACTTTATAAAACCTATAGAAAACTCCATGTGATTTACATGAATATTTAGGAAGAGGAAATTTTTGGGTGCCTGGGTTACAATGTATAATAGAAAAAAGTTACCAAAGAAAAAAATAATGTACCTCAAGAGTTACCACCAAAGAGGAAGGTCGATCGCACTACAAATATTATGTAAGGGGTGGATCTAGTCAACTTTCAACCTTATAAAAAAGATTATTTCATAAATAATGATATTGAAAAACATGTTTATGATATTTTAGAATAGGGTTTCCTGACCACCAACCCAAACTCTAGCCTAATAATTTTAGTAAAGAAGAAAAGATGAGGGTAAGGAATGTGCTTGGATTACCAATCATTATGTCATTTGGTGGTTCAAGAAAAATACATAATTATAGTAACAAAAAGTATGATGTATGAGTTTAATGTTTAATAACACTTCAAAAATATGTTTTTGAAATATTACTTACACTGGGTATGGAGGAAATAGGTTGATATTGGGAATATATTTTTTGAAATACATTATGGGAATTGTGAATGCCCTTTTATGCATTTTAGTATGATGAATTCACCTGAGTCATTACAGGATACTTTGGATAATATATTTTGGTCTTGGAAAAGGATGAGTGTTTTGGAGTTCTTTGATGACATTCCAATGAACAGTAAATACTATAAGTAACACCTAGATAAGGTTCAAGAAATCATAAAAATGATGACAATCAATGCACTATTTCCAAATTAGAAGAAGCGTTCTTTCAGAAGGATGTTTTAGAGTATTTATGGCGTATAATATTTTGTGAAGGTGTTGTGATGGATAAAAAAATAGAAGTGGCCAAATTGTTGAATGATCAAAAGAATGTGACGGTAGTGAGATGGTTTTAGGTCAAACTGGATACACTAAATTTTATCAAGGATTATTGAGGGTTTAAAAGTCCCCTGAAAATCTTGAATAAAAAGAGGGGTTTAAATAGACTCATGAAATTCTAGAATAATTTGAATCTCTTAATACTAACATGAATATTTACCCAGTTGTATGAAAATCATATTTTTAGAATCCATTTTTAGTGTAGTGTGATGCCTCAAGTCGTGGAGTTAATGATCTGTTAACATGGGAAGGTAAGCCTGCTGCCTATTTTAGTAAGGTGTTATCAGAATATTACATGTAAAAATAATTGTATGAAAATAAGCTTATGTGTTTTGAATTTGAAATAAAACACTGGAAAAAATAATTTTTGGCAGTGTGGTTTTAGGTATACATAGATCATTTTAGCCTTATGAATTTTCTTAGTCCGGGGGTAGTTTCAATTGATCACTAGGGCATGTAATTTGTGTTACTAGTATATGATATTATAGTGATTTAGAATCCAAGTAAATAGAATTATGTCATTGTTGTTCTATTTAATTTGACACATGGAGAAGATTATAAATACTTTTTAAATTTAGAACACAATTGGGAGGTGTTTCATGTTTAGAATGAAGATTTTATTAAATATGTGAGTATGATGGTATTTATAGATTTATTAAAATTTGTTTGTTCCACAAACCCAAGATATTATATCTAGAATGGATTGATATTCAATATGAACCAATGGGTCATTCCAAAATGATTGAATTTAATTCCAAATTTATTGCAACATTTTTGTACTGTTTCATACCAATCCATGGATGAAATTTGACCAACTGTTAGTGTCCCATACTTCACACTAGGCGACAACTCTGACAAGGCATTGTAGAAATGCCAAATCACTATATCATTATTGACAAGTGATACCAATATGGTGTTTCAGTTGTGGAACTTTTTTCAACATGGAATGATGGTATCTTAGACTTTTTAAGTAGTGTTATTGTAGCTCCAAAGACATTTCACTTTGTTACTATAGAAAAATGAACTTACTATGTGTTTGTTGGGACTTTATCACCCTATAAATCTTGAGCTCATTTCACGCTAGGTTTTTATAAAAAGATACGAGATTTTAACTTCTACTACTTATTATAGTCTTGTGATTCTACCTCTCTATGGGATTATGAATTTATTCAATAACCATGTAAATTTTTGTGTCTCATTTTCTTGTTCTTCATCTTCATTTTATATTATCCTCCCTATGACTCTCATTTTTGAGATTGTTCATCAATTTTTATCTATAATTTATAAAATTAATTATGTCAATGGACAAAATTAAAAATATCAATGATGGATTTCTCAAATTGAACAATAGCTATGGAACAAGGAATTGTAAGGATTGACCACATTGATATATGTGGCTTCAATTACAAGATTATTTGGAACAAATACTATATTTAAAATAAAAAGTTTCCCTTGTTGCTTGTAGGTGAAAAAACATTGGATATGGACCATAAAAAGTGGGACCTACTGGATCTACAGGTTATAGGATATTTGAAACTAATGTTGTATGAACCATGGCACTCAAAATTAGAGAAGAGAAGAATATGGGTATGTTTTAGAAAGCTATTTCACATATTTATGAGAATCCTTTTGAATTAAAAAATGTGTATGTTCAATCTAATGATTATTGAATACAATTTTTTGGATCACATCAATGAATTCAAAACCATCACAAGTCCGTTTTCATTTGTGGGAATTATTCTGAATGATAGTGTATGTGATATAGTTGTAATATCTTCATTCCCAAAATATTGGGAAACCACTATAACCATTGTGAGTAATTATTTGGTTAATACAATGTTTGTTCTGAAAGATGTGTCAGACCCGATCCATAATAAATATATTAATTGAGGAGAATCAAGATGATTATCTATTTTGGATCTTAACATGGAAAGAAGATCTAGATACTTGTAAAATGATAATCATATAGTATTAAAAAATCAAGTGCAAACAGATGAGACAATGAAAATGGGACTAGTCCAACATGTTGGATTTATTGTAAGAAAGGTAATGTCCATAATAAGTGAAGCGAAAAATGAAAGGTTCTTTAGAGAAATATAAAAAACACCAAAAACAAACAAAACGATGATGTGTAACTAATGAGCATGCATAGTTAGTATAGATTCATGGATTTTAGACTCTGGAGATTCATTTAATTTCACTTTTGAGAAGGCTTTCATAAAAAAATAATTTAATTGAAATTTTTTATAGTTATATCATGTTGATGTGGAACTCATCTAGATTGAGGGGAAGGGAGATGCATGGATTAAAACCAACTGTGGGAATTTTATCATTTTAGGGAATGTATGGTATATCAATTGATAGAGATGAAGACTTATTCTTATGAGGAATCTTGATGATGGAGGCTTTAGTACCACATTCCCTCGTGGAGTACAGGAAATTAGTATGTGATAATAGATCATGATTTTGAATTTTTTTATATTATGCCCTGAAATTAGCCTAATAATATAAATAATTCCAAGTAAATTTGTGATCTTTTTGAATTTTTGTGTTTTAGGATTAATTTATTAATGGTTTGAAATGGTAATATTTATCGATATATTCATCATTGTAATTAATATGAGAATCCATTTATAAATTGATATTAATTTTTACCCTGTGGACTTTTAATTGTCTGATTTTGGAAGTGAAATTCCTAAATTGATTTAAATTGTTCAGATCCTTAATTGAACATTTAATTTTTGAATTAATTCCCAAAATTTACTTTGAAATCTGAATTGAAATATAATGTTCATTTTTTGTAAAATGACTAATTATATTAGTGTATTAATATTTATTGTTTAGAATCTCATATTTTAATATATTAATTTAAAAAACAGGAAATTATTTTATTAAAGGGTGAATTTAAAATATTAAATTGTTTAATAATTTTTTATTTTAATTAGATGAAAATAATTCACTATGAAAAAATATTTGATGTGAAGAAAAATAACATATTTAAAAAGGTGTATATTGAACATTACTTCTATTCATGTGGTTGATCCATCCACTATAAAAATGGTAGAGGAATGGTTTTTCTGTATAATATTTTCATCAACTACAAGAGTTCGATCGACCACAGCTGAAATTTTATGGTAAATCCACGATGTGGTTGTTCCTACGAAGATTTGTTATGATAATGACGTTTGGAAAAGGAATTCATCCAAGAAATGGAAAAAACATATTGAATTTCCTTGAAATTATGTATACCTAAACAACATTTTAAAATGGGATGGAGTTTCCTCATTGAAATACCAAGAGACTAATCCATATATATGGAATCATCCATGGGAAAATGAGAAAAAAGGCAAATGAATGGAGCTGCGACACACCCACACAAACATGTAACCACACCTCTTCTCACAGTCGATCATCTTAATCGATCATGTCACGCTCTTGAGATAATGGTTATCTAAAATTGAAGATCATGAGGAGGATTAAACTAAATCATTATTTTATTCTATCCATTTCTATGATGATAAATATTAAACCCCCAAGCTAATATCCATTAAGAAGAAGTGTGTGAACCAATATTGAGCAAGAGTTGTACATAGATCTAAAAGTAAAAGGTGGATCCCATGACACCTGATGATATGAACCAAGGTGAAGCACTCGTTTCTCACCACCCATGGGATCCTAATAAACATCTTGTGCCAAAACTACTATATCATATAACATATGAACTCCTGATCTCATCAGAATTCCTTAAACTGGATCAGGAGAATACTGAAGATCATGAAAATCAAAATTGGAGTCATGTGATAATTAATTGAACTTCCATATGACGGTATGGAGATAAAACTGCACTATAAATCCTGACCTCAATGATGAAGATTCTCAAAAATCGAACATTTTGTGTGGCGTCCCCTGTAGTTCTTATCTATGCATGTTTCAGACGTTGTGTTCCTAATCTACAAAGAATCAAAGTGCACCACCATAAGAGATGACCAGAACCAAATCTTTGATAAATTTATCTTGATAAAACCTCACCACCACATAAAAAGATGTCATTTTTTCACTCAAATAGGGATGCAAAATCCTGAGATCAATGAAAATAATTCATGTATCCCAATGAAGACACAAAATTTCTAGTTTCAATGGGAGAGTTTAGATTTAACCAAATATAAAATAAAATTAAGTAATTACTATATTATTCTTTCCCCTATGAAAATCTGAAGATAATGAGACCATGGTTTTCTCCCAATCACTAGTTAGAGCATCGATACTGCTCAAAAGAAACTACTTGAATGAGGAAAATCAACATGATTACATATATTATTGTTCCCATCCATTCAAATAAAGAACATTTCCAATAAATCTAAAAGGAATAATCGTTTATTATCAAAATTTGGAGTGCAAGAAGATGATGATGAAGGGTCAAATTTTATGAGTCGCGTTGTTCAAAGAACATGAAAATATTATGTAGATGAAATCACTACATAACCAAATCCATGTACACTATTAGAGAAATATCTAAAAATGGATAATGATTGAAATCACTCTAGCTATAAAAATTCCCATTTATATGAATAATCTCTCTCTTATAACCAATGTTGAAGAATAATCATGTGGAACAAAAATTCATAAAGTGGGGAAAATTATTTCCCCATTTGGCTAGTCATATACAAAGTCAACTTACCTATCATTCATTTGGTTTGGCAAAATTAGTGATGATGACGATCCTTGCTGATGACCACACACATGGAGGTCGCATGTATCTAATATTATGCTCACTACTCACTATAAAATTCCGAGGGGGTGTTACATGTCATTTCAAGCGTTCAACTATTATCTTAGGGACCTCATCTAGAGCTGGAGACAATCACCTCAAGGCACACAATAAGGAATTCACTAACTGTAAGGATTTTTTGTGATTGTTTTGAGATTCTATTTTCAGAATATGATGAAATTTTCTCCTTTGGTTTGGTGGACTTCCTAAATTCCTGATAAACTTGACTATTCTTAGAGTAAATTTCATCACATTATTCAATAGTTGTTTCCTTTATTATTCATTATATATTTTTTATAATAACACCAATGGTGGTGCACTAAGAGAATAGTGCTTGAGACATGAAAAACTATCCCACCCCTTTGATGAAATATAATTGTTAATAATTTTTTAGTTATATTATTTAGACATGTTAGGATTTATAGATTTTAGGATATTCCTATTTGTCTTCACATTTAAATATTCATTTTATTTTTTACTAGAATAATACACATGCCTCATAGGAAGTCATTCACTCATTAAAATAATTAATCATGGGATGAATTTTTTTTGATTTGTGTTATCTGTTCACTAGTCTAGGTGTACACAAAGAATATATTTACTTTATTTTCTTATCTATATCGAACTGATTTTTTTAGGAAGGTAAAATCAAGGATATTTCCATTGATTAGCGAATTACGAGGAAGGAAATTTAATAATGATTTTTACTAATGTGAGGAGATTATTATAAGGTTATAACCCTATATTTTAATAATATAATTTTAAAACATTAAGATTAATATTCTATTTTCTTATTTAAAATCCATTAAATAATATTTAAATACATCTACTACACAATAATCTCTCGTGAGAACCGAACTCCCACATTACTACATTTTTATCATGACCAAAAATCATTATGATGTGTTCCCCAGGATAGGTTTCCATCAAACCCGATACCATTATTGGTGATGTATAATGTTTTATTATCTAATTTTTGATAAAATGGTTTCATGTGACAAGATATAGTCCATCTAGCCTTATTGATTTTGATACCAAGGTTTAGAGAGCTCTACTCAGTCAACATTGAACTAAAAAAATCACATAAAAAGAGGAATTATAGTTTTAAGAAACACATTGGGAATATATCCTTATTATTATTCGTATTCCATAAGAGCTACATTTGGTATTGAAAAAATAGCAGATAATATTTCTCAAGTGAATGGGAATTTGACAAAATTGTATTCACAAAATTTCAACATCAAAAACAAGAAATTTCAATTGAATGACAAATGAATTTTTGAAATCAATACTAGAATGATGGTTATTCCATGTAAATTTCATATAATATATAGTTAATACCAAAAATTAATTTGAGATTATTTATTAGATTATGTTATGGATTTAGAATACGAGGATTCATCAAACCTTAAATATGATCTCTCTAGTAGGAAAAACCAAGGAGTGGATCCATAATATATATCCTTGAGAGGTTACCACATGGGATGAACTAAGGGGTTTACTCTAGAAATTATTCCCCAGTTCAAGTATTTCTTAACAAAGAAAGAAGATCTATGGAGTTAAATAATAATCTAGAGAATCATTATATGAGTTTTGGGAACATTTCAAAAAATGTCTACATTCTTCCACCACCATTCTAGTAAAAAAATATTTTATTTGTATTATTTTTATAAGGAATGATGGAAAATGATCAGAATATACTATATGATTCTTCTACAAGAGAAATTATTGATAAATAATGCATTGAATTTGGTGAAATTATTAATAGAATCTCTCAAAATTCTAAACAATTTGGTATGATAATTGTAACTAGAGGTGTAAATGAGATAAAAATTTATAAATACCCATTTCCTAATATTAATATTCATGAACCATAATCTATTGTGAGATATCTAGGTGTGAATAAAGTGTTAGAGTCATCACCCACCCCACTCCCCCAGGTATGTCATCTCTAATTTTATAATGATCATTTTATTGATGGATGTTCTCATATTCATGGATTTGAAAACAACAATTCCATATAATAAAGTCAATACAAAAATTAACCAATTGAAAACAAATAATTTAGTGAATTACCTACTAATTAATTTGGATTATGAATCCAATAATGTCAAAGTCCACCATTCCAGTTGGATTTTGAACTGGATTTCCCACCATCTCCATTCTAATGATAGTTTCTAACAATCTAAAATCTACTAGAATGAAAAATATCTAGATCGTTCCCCGAAGGAAATGAAATTGTTTCTAATATAATCTAAAAATATTCAACAGAACACTCTGAAAAATCACGTATCAGAGTTGAATGAATTAAAATAAATGTTTATTTAACTCTTGAAAACCCTAAATAGTTCAGTAAATCAAGGATTGATTTAGTTTAATACCCAACTAGTTACTAAACCCAAATGGATTGTAAGATCTTTCACATTAAGGAGTATAAAAGATATGGGAAACAATTAAGGAACACTTCCAAAGACCAAATCCGGAATTGGAAAATAATATATACTTTATGAATCTACCAAAGATAAATATCATGATGTGGAATCTATGAAGGATGCATCAATGAAAGAAAAGTGTAAATTAAATATGGAACATCCACATCAAACATAACCTCCCATCCAAATATTGATGCAATAACCAATGAAAAAAATGAAGAATCAATACAAGAAGAGATCCTAGAGGTTAAAAAAAGTAGATATTAACATCCCTATTTTAGAGGTCATCTGCCAAATTCTAAGTTATAAAAAATTCATTAAACACATGTGTATATAGAGAAAGCTATTTTTTGGAAACAATTCTCTAATATTTGGTAATAAATTTTTTACACCTGTTAAATATTGAATCCCCAAAAAATTCTAAGATATAGAAATATTTTTTATCTCTTGAACTATTAGAGATTTTACTTTTCCTATTGAATTGTATAATTTTGGTGGCTTAATTAAGGTAATTTATTTTCCTTTTTTCATCTATGTAGATAGGATAACTCAAACCCACCCTAGTGGTTGAGCAACTCACCAGTAAATCCACTAGAAAACTAGAAGTTTTTATCGAAGATATCTATTTATGATTTCAAGGATGCACATTCCCTTCTGACTTCTTAATTATCTACATGGAAGACAGACAATGTAAAGACCATCATTGCATAAATATAGGTAGAAAAATTTTAAATACCACTAAAACCACAATAAATGTCAATCAAGAAACCCTAACCCTGAAATTTTCCGAGGAAACAATGGATTTGAACATCCTTGACTCAATAGAATTCCCACATGAAGAGAAATATTCTTTTACATTAATTATTATTTTGAGTAAACCTATTATTATGAGAAAGAAAATGAAATTCCCAATGATATAATTATACTAAGGGAATATTTAGAAACACCCATCAATATTGACATTTATATTTTAAAAAATTAACAAAATTTGGAGACAATTTCGATTGATGAACAATTTGAGGAGATTGATGAAAGATATATTGATGTGTTACTCAAATATTCTTCTAATATTTTGGTCTTGCATGTGTAGTTTTACAATATAGAGTTTTATGAACTAAATATATCCATAAAAAACCCCTAAACTAGTACATGTGTTTACAATTAAACCTAAAATATGACTTCTTATAGGGAAATGAGAAATTATTTGTCACAATATCAAAAAAATTAGAATCCTTCCAATAATGAAAACTGTTGAAAATTATGAAACATAATGATAGGGCCATAAAATAGACAACAAGGAAAATATTAGTAATTATCACAACCACTTTCATTCAAAATATTTTTCTTGATGTTCAATCCAAAATAATTAGAAAACCCTAAAAGAGGCTCAATCCAACCCTTCTAGAATTAGTATGAAAAGTGGTAGCGATTCATTAATGAGATAGAATTATCTACCCAGATTGGACTCCCAATTACTGAATCCCATTCAAATAGTATCGAAATAAATGAGATATATAATTTAGAAAAATAAGATCAATGAATTAGTTCTCATTAAAATTCAGAATATCTATAGAGACTGAGTAGATTAAACAATATTGAGGCCTCTAACCAGAAAATACCATTTCATAATACCCTTTGTGGAATAAATGTTATAGGGAATAGATAGTAAGGGTAATGATTTATTATTTGAGGTATTTTATAAGTATTTTAACGTTTTTATAGCTATGGAGGACTAGTACAAGACCACCTACACATGTCCCATTGATATTTGTCCTACAGAAGGATGCCTTATGATCCATACAATGACCTAGGTACCTTTCAATGTTTTATGGTAAGTATCTTATTGATCATAATCAATGAATTTTTAAAGGTACTCCTCTAAAAATTTACTATCTATGCATATTCTTTTCAATGTTGTGTAGAAACATTAGTAAAGTATTAGAAAATGTTTTTAAAGAAACATTTTTTTTTAATTTAAAATTTACATTTTATTGTTGAAAAAAGAATTGTTTTTGGCCATTTAATTTATAAATATAGAATTTAAGTAGATAAATCCAAATATGATGTTATTTATAAACTACCATAAATCACCACTATGAGTCACATCATACCATTATATGGAAATTAATGATTTTATGAAAGTAATATTTAAAACATAGTTGGATCCCTTTCCCCTAAATAACCACACTCAAGAAAGGAACTGATTTTGTTTTTGTTGATTCATACTTGACATATTTTCACTGATTGAAAAAAATAAATTACCAATGCCCCCATTATTTATCCTCTAAAATGGAGTTACCCCAGTAATTTTTATTCAATCATATCTTCTGAAAAATGTGATAATAAAAAATTAGATAAATTACCTAACCAAAACAATAAATTAATGAAAAATTTAATCTATCAAAGTAATTTATCATATTAAATCATATTGAATGTCATTTTAAATACCTAGACATGTTGAGTTAAGAGTAAGATTATTTTAGTCATTTATCATTGGATTCCTTTGAATCCTTAAATTAATAACTCTATGGTTCCATAAGCAACTAGATTTACCTGTTGAAGAAAATCAAAACATGGTCACTTTGGAAGTAACCATTTTGACAAAAAGAATTCTTCTTAAGAATGTTTCATAAATTACCAATCATGGTTAGAAAAATTTCTTATGTTGCTATTATTAGGAGTATCTTACATTAATTATCTCCATGACAAGGACTAATCAGAATTCTTAGTTTGAAGATGATGATACTATTCATCCACAATAGAATATTTTATTAGATAAGTATCATGTTTCATAAAAATTAAATAAGGACTTATATTTAATGGTATCCCACTAAATGTATGAACCCTTTTAAATATTAATCAAAACCATTAGTGGGAAAAGATCAATATTTTATCATGACATACAATATTTTTTTCATATAAATAATCCTTGACTAATTAGATAAGGCATCATCCAAAACACAACAATTGATAATCTTTGATAATTTAGAAAACAACCCTTTTTCTAATCCATATTATAGATATACTCAACTCTATTCCTCTAGTATCTTAAATATTTGGGATTCTCATCTATTGTTACCCAAATATAAAACAACTAATAATATAATCAATAAAAATCATGGGATATTCATTCTAATCTCAACAACACCGTCATGTAAATCCAAATTTACTTATATCTTTTTTCCCAACACATGTTAATCCTTGGGTACTCTTGAAAAGTTTAATGATATCTGATTGGATGAAGGTGGTCATGAAAAGTGGCTATTTGAAGGATTATCGCAATTAGTATTTTATGAGGATTTTATTCTATTCATCTTATATAATGTTATTCCATTTTATTTATGTATGATTAATGAAATTTAGTTTTGAATCCTAATCCCTCTACCAAATCAATATGTTCAAACCATATAGTTGTGCAACTGTTTACACAACCCAAAATTTTGTGTTACCCACCCAAAAAAACCTATGTTTTTCATACATATCAATATGAATCACATTCATTTGGTACATGAATGATTAACATATATACATATAGTTATATGAGATTGACAATATTCACATGAGTAATCCTGGAGCGATGGATAGAAAATGCCATTCACTTTCCTAGACAGGGAATAGCCCTCCAGCTATGAAGGTTGTCTGACCCCAAGTACCTCTACCAAGGGATACATTTGTCATGAGAGAATAAAATTAATAATAATTATAACACATAATATGAACAATCTATATTCAAAAAATAAATTCAATATAATAACATTATCTAAAAACAGAGGATATGGTAGATGAAAATCTAAATTCATTATAGATTCAATCCTAGCATGTAATGAAATGATCAATCCTAGTAGAAGTACAATATTTTAAATTAAATCATACACAATATTAATTATATTCATTTAAATATGATCTATTTCATATTTATCATTATATGACCTTTCATATTAAAATATATGATATTTATAATAAAACTAATATTGTGTAAGAATTTTAAATAATCCAACTATCATATACTTAATCATTATATAAACATTAATCATATCAATAATCAATAAAATCTTGACGGGGTTTTATAATATCCAAATAAGGTCCCCATTTATTTTCAACAATTAAAAATAAATAATTATGAACATTTCATAATTTGAATACAAAATATTTATATTTTTTCCTTATTTCATAATTGATACCCCATTAATGATTTTTACTTATTATATCTAAATAAATACATTAACTTCCATATCATCAATCATGACATATAATTTGGTTACATGTTAATTTAAATATTAACATTTAATATTTTTTAAGATTAATTTTTTCAGAATTTTTTTTAAATTAATTATAAACCAATAATATATTTTAACAAATTTATAATCCATTTATAAATAATATATTCCAAAAGTTCCTTTTATAATTATATATAAACATTTTATGAAACATTAAAACTATTTACTAATTTTAAAATAATTTTTAAATACTTTTCCCTTTATTCTTACGCATAGTGGTATTCCCACATTAATGTAAACTCCTCTACTATTACATATGACTTATAGAACTGTGGTGTAAAGGTAATAAAGTAGTTAACTTAATGTGGGGTAGTGAAATATCTTCTACATTTCTGTAGAAACCATTTACCATTATGTATCCAAAAAAATCCTTTTCGTTGTAATGGTTGGAAAAACCATTATGAATGATAAAATATTTCCTTTATGAAACCATATGAAATTCATGTTTGCAATTACTTTATGCCATTCATGTATAGGTATTCTATGTGTTACCTTTACGTAACCAGTCATGTATGAGTACCAACATGCGTATCCTTACACAGCTTAGCTATATAATGGTTTTTCCTTCATTACATTTATGTGTATTGTTAAATATACCACGTAAGATTAAGAAAACCATTAACTGTAAGGAATGATATCAATGACCTTTACCTAGATCAATCTATACATGGGTAAGTAAAAATTACACTTACGAAAACCAACTCTAATAAGGGTAAAGCATTAGATACCCTAATGCATCTATGTTGTACAAGTGTAATGACCTATACACATTTACACAACCTAGATGTCGGTTTCAGGCACAATTGAAGAATGTGAAGGGTCATTCACAAAATTTATTTTTTTGTCATGATTGATTATTAATCCATGATTTACATGATGATAAATACCATGGTCAACAAAATTAAATCAATATTATATATAATGAATAATTGAATGAACCTAAGTGCAGGATGTTGTATATTAATTATAATTAATTTAATCAAATAAATAAATACCTTTTGAGAAATTATTTTTTCATTAATGGTTTTGAAAATAGATATACATGGTATAGTCATTATGTTGAAGGAACCAAAAATAAATTCAATTTAGTGGTGATCCACATGTGTTCCACAAATCATTTAATTTCACTATCAAAATCTATGGTTTCTAGCACGGTAGATCCTATCACATGCATTATCCACCTTTGACATCCTTGATAATAACTACCAAAGGATTCTTCTTGATATATTTATCCTCAGAATTGGAAGGTGTAGGAAGATTTCTATCCTTATTTGGGAGCGTTCTTGGTGAAGAGTAAACTCTAGGGATTTGAGATGATTCTCTGTATTTCATTGTGAAAAACAAAAACATGAAATTATATCTATTGAAAAATTATATAAGTCGTTTTATATAATTCTAATTTTAAGAATAAATAATTAAAAATGTTCCATTTATTATTTAATTATTCTTTTTGGAATCTCATTCCTATAATAATATTACCATTATTATTTGTAACACCCCAAGATTTCATAGTGTGTTATTTCTTCAAAATAATTCAATAACTTGCACTACACGCAACAACGAGTTCAATCACACCATGACTTACAAAAAAAGCCATTCAAAAGAGGTTATGAATAGTATTTTCTAAATTTTAAACTTTATATAATCCTTATAATTTTAGAATCCATATTATGAGTTTCTTAGATATAATGCAAGAACAATTTCATTTTCAGTATTGCACTTTTATCAACTTTTAATAGTGAAACCTTTTTAAATACAATATTTTAAACTTTTGACTAAATGGGGACATCAAAAAATTTAAAATGAAACATCCCAAGCTTCCACGGTACGCTTTCCTTTGAATAATACAGTAGCGTGTGTTGTACGCAACTTCGAGTTTTAACACACACCACAACCGATCAAACTAGCCGTTAGGAATAGTAATACCTAATTTTTGAAATTATATATATTTTATATTTCAAAATGGACTTCATTTTTGGATTCGGAATATCAAATTTAGCCTAAGGTGAAATTTTGGTACTTTTCGGATAACTTTCATTTTTTGATGAATAGTGAAAATTACTAAATTTTAATTAAAAACAACTTTTTTAATCAAAATAATTAATAGTGATAAATTATGAATTTGAGTGGTTTTAAAGTATATTTAGAATATATTTTTACAATTTAATATAATTTTGGTCATTGGAAATAATTTTACAATTAAACCGAACATAAACAAGTGTCAATCTTTTGATAGTTATTATCTCTTAAAAACACGCTTTTTGTTTTGACAGCGGGAATTAATTTTAAATTAATTTCTACCACTTCTGTGTTTTGAATTTAGAAAAATGGATTCCATATTTGGAATCAGGATGTTTGAATTGTGTAAATAGGTAACTTTTATTTTTAGAGATTTTGAATAATTACTGCGGTAAATATTTTATTTACCATGGTTAAGGGTAAATCCGGTAAATAAGGGTTAAACAATAATATTATAATAATACTAAATTACCCTAAAACGTGTCTTAACCCTATTGGTTGATACATGATCGACCATGGGCATCTTTGGGTCGATTTTGGGACCCCATGGATCCACTTGTAAGTGATAATGACACTTTATTTTAATTAAGTTAAAATGAATACAAAAATGACACAATCATATATCTTTTAACAAAACAATTGTTACATAGGGTTATATATGTTGGATTTTAGATTATAAATATTCATTAGAAATATAAAAAGATTTCCTACATAATGATATTTTATTTATAATTTTTAGACATTAAATAAGTTATTTTATTTTTGACACAATGATGATGCAGTAATTACTATAATAGTGAAAAATTAAAATAATTGATATTATAAATACCCAAATAAATATAATATGAAACTTTTAATGAATTAAACTAATTTTCTAGGATAATATGATATATTAGGATTGATTTAATGGACTTTGTTCGAAGTAATCAATCTGTTATGAGTTTCACAAAAATCAACTATTGAATAGTGTCAAAATTGACATAAAAGAGTTCTTAAAACAAATATTATATTATTAATTGATATTAAATTCCTAAAAGTCTAAGGTTCGGCCAATAGACTTATATCATGATATTTTCATCATTAATGGACCACTTGGGGGTCGCTTGGATGTATATAGTAAGTTTATTAACCATATTATATAAAAATACAAAGAGACATTGTAAAAGTGAAACTAATTAACTTAGAGTTAATACTTAAAGATAAGGTTAATATAAGTACCCAAACCTGTCTAAATTATTTTTGATGAGTTGTTTTAGACCCATCCCCACCTCAACCTTTGAATAGTCAACTTTGGAGCCATTGGAAACCGAATATGAATTTATTATAAATTAATATTTCTAGCTTTTCCAAAGGTGCCTCTCACCCCTCTTATAAAAGGGAACTCCTCCTTCTCATTTCTTCACACCCTCAAAGCCTTTTGGTTCGGCCAAACTCTTCCCAAATACTCTCCCAACTTCCCTCACTAAAACCTAGAGCCCTTAGTTTGATCAGAAATCCAACCTAAGGAGCCCTTTTGATCAAATCAAAAGGAAGAACCCAAAGAAGAGGTAATGATTTCACCACCCTTTTTCAAGTTCATTTCTTCTTCCACTTCTTCTTCCTTTGTTGTTACCATTGTAAAATAATAACTCCAGTATCATATATATACTGTGATGTTATTATAAATATGGTACAACCATATTCAGTATTCTATCCACCATTTGAATAACATGTCACCATACGTGCGTACGTACGGCTTACCGTCTCCACGTCGTGGTGTAATTGTTATTCAATTTAATATTATTTGGATGGGTATAATAATGATGTGTAACTCATGTAAATAATAAATATAACATGTTAATGATTCTTTATATATTATATACCATCCATTTATATATTATTTTAATATCAAAAGAATGATATTGTCGCTCGTGCGTACGTACGGACTACCGTCTCCACGAACGCGATGAGATTCATTCTCCATCATATCCATTCAAGTATAATTATCATTTTATGATTTAAAAATTATGTTTAAGGGCTTGATATCATTCTGGATATGAATAATATTCAACCTATCCATTACAAACATGGCTTACGTAACAAAACATATAAAAGAAAACAAGTAAGTTAACATCCGAAACAACGATAATACTAAAATATTATTATCAAATCAATATTAAAAGATCATATATGATATCATATTAATGTATATGATTCTTGTATAATTTAATAACAATTATTTCACCATTATACAGGAGGTTAACCTACCCCAACCAAGTAAAAGTACAAGGTAAGGGATTTTCTTATCTCACATTCAATTCCGTGAGATTTCCATTATTCGCCACTAAATTATTGAAAGTGGTGTATTGTGTACTGGCATTTGATATATATTATCATGATTATCATTATATTCATGTTATTCTGTAAATAATTTGGTGGTTATTAACTTTTGTCCATACGACTCAGTTGATTAACGTGGTAAGGGGTTTTCATCTCACTATTTATTTCCGTGAGATTCATGCCATATTTCCACTATTATCTTTTGTGTGGTGTATGTACTGCCCATAATTGTATTCTTTGTGTAATACACTTTACCTTATGTGTATTTAAATTTTCATTGTATGATACCTCATTCATGGGTTGTATGTTTCATAAGTTACCAAATTGATAAGGGTTTACTTCACAATCTCTTTAATATCCGAGGTTGTTTTTACGTAAGTATCTACATGGACATATTTATTATCCATGTCCATATTTCATAAAAGAGTTTTCAAAGGGATTCTTTCTAAGGGAAAATTTACTAAAACATCATTTTAAATGTTTTAAATATTTATTCTTTTAAATCATTCTCATTTATGTCCATGTTTTCAAAATGGTTTGTAAGGATTTATTTATATGAAAATGAATGTTTTAAAAGTGTTAATTCCATTCAATTGTTTCAAAGTGGTATGGGACACTTTGATTCAAAAATGTATTTAAATGCCTTACATTCTAAATTGTGTAACATTAAAATGTTTTCATGAAAAAGGGATATTTCTCTCAATAATTTTTAAAAAAACATTTTCATCTATGTCAACATTCTTTGATGGATTTTAAGATTATTTGAAGTTGATTTATTATGATATAAAACATCCATATTGTAATAAAGTTTTGTGATGTGTTTGATTGTAGATATGTCATTTATATAGCATTCATGGTTTATGAGTAAAGTATTGACATTTCGTATGCTAGTTCCAATAAGAATGTTTATGTTATATTTCAACCTTCACTTCATATGAATGTGTTGGAAAAGTATGTTCCAGGTTGGGGACTGGTTAAAGTAAGACCTCCAGGTTGGGGACTGGTAAAAGTAAGCCCTCCAGGTTAGGGACTGGTAAAAGTAAGCCCTACGGTTTGGTCTCCGGTTATTAGAGGCACTCTGGGTTGGTGTCCGGTTATTAGAGGCACTCCGGGTTGGGTTCCGGTTACAGTTAGCCCCAAGGTCTTGGGACGAGGCCTTGAAAAGAAATTAAAGTTTAGCATTATGCATTCCATCATTATGAAAGTGGTTATTGGTTTTGCATGTGATTATTCGATTAGTAGAATATCCATGTGAATAAGTAAATGGCATTATTTCATTTTATTTATGCCATACTATGTTGAATGTTCAAGTTTGAAAGGTTTTTGTTTTATTTATACATTGTCTTAAATGTTTATTCTTATTTATGAAAGTTTCCACTATATTGTTATCTTTACTGGGCATTTGAGCTCACCCCTTTTCTATGTTTTATTTTTCCCAGGAAGTGAAGAAGTAAATTATGAATGACCTGTAGGGATATTATGTGGGGATATGAGTGTGAATTATGGAGACATTATGTTGTAGTAGTATTTTTTAAATTTTATGATGTAATGTAAAATTTATGAATATATCTAGTGTTTCCAAGGCTACTAAACCAATCGGTCTTTCGAGATTTGATCTTTCTTGTGATCATGCCAATGTTATGTAATAATGCACCGACTCTGGGTAACTAGGGTCGGGGTGTTACAGTTGGTATCAGAGGAAGTTTAGTACAAACCTTGGAAGCTACATTTAGATAAACTCTGATTAGAGCACGTAGACCTAAGATGAACTTTGAGGATTAGTATAAAAGAACTTACTATAATTTTGGTATTGTAGAGATTTTGTGAGTTTTCCGAGAAATACATCCCTGTCTGGATATGAGCCGGTAGAGGCGGCTCTGGCACAGATGTACCTAGGGGTAAAACCCGAAAACACCGCTTTGAGCTAGACTCGAACGGGAACTGGTGCACGACAACGGGCCTTGCTGCACTCTTGGTTATGACACTCCCGGGGGATATGCTTAGGATAAATCTCATTTTCTTTAAAAATCATTATGAAGGGTTTATGAGTATATACTTCCTCAAAGGAGACATTTTTATGATTATGGATTATATCCATAAATAGTTCAATTTATGTTAAGTGTTTTATAAGTATGGGATTGTGTGTTTTGATTCATAAACTGATCTAGTGTATGCCATTGTTTAGAAATGGCGCCCAGTAGAAGGAATGAGAACTCCAGAAATGCACATGATCCATAGAGAAGGAAGGATCATATCTTTCATGGTCTTAAGCTAGAATTTATAAGAGAAATAGTCTCCCATGTATTATCATCATATGAAGACATAATATCATGTGTTGATAAGATAAGTAAAGAGTTTACTGAGTCCTATGGCTTTTAAGGGAATCAAGAGAAGAAAAGGATGGAAGAGAGAAAGATGGATAAAGGGAAGGGGGAAAAGAAGAATTTTCCCATATGTGGTAACTGTGGAAAGAAACACCCTGGAACTTGCCTGAAAGGAATGGGAGTTTGTTATAAGTGTGGAGGAAAAGGGCACAAAGTACGTGACTGGAAGGGTAAGAAAATGGTTTCAAATGTACAATGCTTCATTTGCAAGGAGTTTGGACACTACGCGAACCTATGTCCCAGTCATCAGACTATGCTACAAATGATGTTATTGGATAATAATCAAGTTATGATACTACCACAGATGACGAGGAATGATTAGAGTTCTTATGTTGATTATGTCAATTGAGTGTTGTATCAACAATGTACTTTTTATAATAATTATGGAGTATATAAGGATTGTACTGCAGTACTATTTCATTAAGGACTTGAGATTGTGTGGAACAAAGAAAAGTCACTCAATAGCAGGATAAATTTTTGGAAAATATATAGTTGAGAGAATGATAAATCATAATATAGTTCTGATACTGAGGTAGTGATTTTGGAATAATATGTGATTGTTTTGGATAAATTATATTGGATATTCTTGACTACCTTGGAACTGATTAATGATTTGTATATTCCATCATTGTTGGGGTTTAAAACATTTTTGGATTAATGAAGTATATCCATCATTCTATATGGAATAAGGGAGCATGAATGTAATCAATAAGGAATATGGTAATACATGATGAAGGTATTCATATGCTATTACGGGGTAAAAAGGATCTATATTATGTTTACCTTCCTTATAAATGTTGGACTGTGAGTTTGGACAGAAGTATTTTGGATAGTTCTAGTTTGGATTATTTTGGATTTCCATAAAAGGACAACCCGGAGGTCGGGCGGCAACCCGTCACGTCCGGCAAGGCTGCGAGACTTAGAACCCACAACCGAAGGGCGACAAGGGTGTATCACCTACCACTGGCCCACGAGATGTCCTGGATTAAATAATGTAGTTTTTTTAAAAGATCTGGTAGATGAATTATAAATTAATTTATTTTGGAACCCTGTACGAATAGTATAAATAGAATTTTTTTTACGTTCTATTATCTTTTAGAGTGAAAGATGAGTTTATGGTAGAAATTTATTAATGGATAAAACTCTAATTATAAAGTAAGTATATCTCCTTATGATCTTATCCAATCTCATAAATAAATTACTCAAAATTAAGAAAAGGAACTTAGAACAAAAATGTTGTCCTAGATGGTACCTTAAATCATCACTAATTTATGGCTTTGGGATTGTTGGCCTTTTCATAGCCATGTTCTCTACCACTCTCCATCAGATAATTGATGGTTAGATTTCTCTTCCATATCCATATTTTCCTACATGAAACCCTAGTATGTGTTATTTTCGGTAATCTTCATACTTTCCACTCTTTATTTTAAATAGAGGCCTCATTAATTCATTTTTCGATGTGGGATTTCAACAAAGATATTTTGAAACGTCAAAAATGTGTTATCCAAATACCATATATTTTGTTGAACCGATGGTACTTAAAATCATCATAGATTGATGAGTTTAAGGACCTCAATTTTATACTTGTTTGTGATTGATGACCTCAATCACTACCTATAAATATTTACGTTTTTCCTCCAATTATATGTCTCTAATTGCCACCAATGTTCTCCTAATCAAGATCATAATTTTGTGGTGACCCTTTCATTTCTCTTTTCCTCATATTAAGACTAAATTTTAGTAACCCAATTTCTGATGTGGGTTTTCCCACAAATATATTTTCTATTTTCAACATTTTATTTTCGAAGAACAATTTCAAATTGCGAGGACGCAATTTATTGAAGGAGGGGAGAATGTAACACCCCAAGATTTCATAGTGTGTTATTTCTTCAAAATAATTCAATAACTTGCATTACACGCAACACCGAGTTCAATCACGCCATGACTTACAAAAAAAAGCCATTAAAAAGAGGTTATGAATAGTATTATCTAAATTTTAAACTTTATATAATCCTTATAATTTTAGAATCCATATTATGAGTTTCTTAGATATAATGCAAGAACAAATTCATTTTCAGTATTGCACTTTTATCAACTTTTAATAGTGAACCCTTTTTAAATACAATATTTTAAACTTTTTCACTAAATGGGGACATCAAAAAATTTAAAATGAAACATCCCAAGCTTCCACGGTACGCTTTCCTTTGAATAATACAGTTGCGTGTGTTGTACACAACTTCGAGTTTTAACACACACCACAACTGATCAAACTAGCCGTTCGGAATAGTAATACCTAATTTTTGAAATTATATATATTTTATATTTCAAAATGGACTTCATTTTTGGATTCGGAATATCAAATTTAGCCTAAGGTGAAATTTTGGTACTTTTCGGATAACTTTCATTTTTTGATGAATAGTGAAAATTACTAAATTTTAATTAAAAACATCTTTTTTAATCAAAATAATTAATAGTGATAAATTATGAATTTGAGTGGTCTTAAAGTATATTTAGAATATATTTTTACAATTTAATATAATTTTGGTCATTGGAAATAATTTTACAATTAAACCGAACATTAACAAGTGTCAATCTTTTGATAGTCATTATCTCTGAAAAACACGCTTTTTGTTTTGACAGCGGGAATTAATTTTAAATTAATTTATGCCACTTCTGTGATTCGAATTTAGAAAAATGGATTAAATATTTGGAATCAGGATTTTCAAATTGTGTAAATAGGTATCTTTTATTTTTAGACATTTTGAATAATTATTGCGGTAAATATTTTATTTACCATGGTTAAGGGTAAATCCGGTAAATAAGGGTTAAAAAATAATATTATAACAATACTAAATTACCCTAAAACGTGTCTTACCCCCATTGTTTGATACATTATCGACCATGGGCATCTTTGGGTCGATTTTGGGACCCCATGGATCCACTTGTAAGTGATAATGACACTTTATTTTAATTAAGTTAAAATGAATACAAAAATGACACAAGCATATATCTTTTAACAAAACAATTGTTACATAGGGTTATATATGTTGGATTTTAGATTATAAATATTCATTAGAAAGATAAAATGATTTCCTACATAATGATATTTTATTTATAATTTTTAGACATTAAATAATATATTTTATTTATGACACAATGATGATGCAGTAATTACTATAATAGTGAAACATTAAAATAATTGATATTATAAATACCCAAATAAATATAATATGAAACTTTTAATGAATTAAACTAATTTTCTAGGATAATATGATATATTATGATTGATTTAATTGACTTTTTTCGAAGTAATCAATCTGTTATAAGTTTCAAAAAAATCAACTATTGAATAGTGTCAAAATTGACATAAAAGAGTTCTTAAAACAAATATTATATTATTAATTGATATTAAATTCCTAAAAGTATAAGGTTCGGACAAGAGACATATATCATTATATGTTAATCATTAATGGACCACTTGGGGGTCTCTTGGATGTATATAGTAAGTTTATTAACCATATTATATAAAAATACAAAGAGACATTGTAAAAGTGAAACTAATTAACTTAGAGTTAATACGTAAAGATAAGGTTAATATAAGTACCCAAACCTGTCTAAATTATTTTGGATGAGTTGTTTGCGACCCATCCCCACCTCAAACTTTGAATAGTCAACTTTGGAGCCATTGGAAACCGAATATTAATTTATTATAAATTAATATTTCTAGCTTTTCCAAAGGTGCCCCTCACCCCTCTTATAAAAGGGAACTCCTCCTTCTCATTTCATCACACCCTCAAAGCCTTTTGGTTCGGCCAAACTCTGCCCAAATACTCTCCCAACTTCCCTCACTAAAACCTAGAGCCCTTAGTTTGATCAGAAATCCAACCTAAGGAGCCCTTTTGATCAAATCAAAAGGAAGAACCCAAAGAAGAGGTATTGATTTCACCACCCTTCTTCAAGTTCATTTCTTCTTCCACTTCTTCTTCCTTTGTTGTTACCATTGTAAAATAATAACTCCAGTATCATATATATACTGTTATGTTATTATAAATATAGTACAACCATATTCAGTATTCTATCCACCATTTGAATAACATGTCACCATACGTGCGTACGTACGGCTTACCGTCTCCACGTCGTGGTGTAATTGTTATTCAATTTAATATTATTTGGATGGGTATAATAATGATGTGTAACTCATGTAAATAATAAATATAACATGTTAATGATTCTGTATATATTATATACCATCCATTTATATATTATTTTAATATCAGAAGAATGATATTGTCGCTCGTGCGTACGTACGGACTACCGTCTCCACGAACGCGATGAGATTGATTCTCCATCGTATCCATTCAAGTATAATTATCATTTTATGATTTAAAAATGATGTTTAAGGGATTTATATCATTCAGGATATGAATAATATACAACCTATCCATTACAAACATGGCTTATGTAACAAAACATATAAAAGAAAACAAGTAAGTTATCACCCGAAACAACGATAATACTAAGTTATTATTATCAAATAAATATTAAAAGATCATATATGATATCATATTAATGTATATGATTCTTGTATAATTTAATAACAATTATTTCACCATTATACAGGAGGTTAACCTACCCCAACCAAGTAAAAGTACAAGGTAAGGGATTTTCTTATCTCACATTCAATTCCGTGAGATTTCCATTATTCGCCACTAAATTATTGAAAGTGGTGTATTGTGTACTGGCATTTGATATATATTATCATGATTATCATTATATTCATGTTATTCTGTAAATAATTTGGTGGTTATTAACTTTTGTCCATATGACTCAGTTGATTAACGTGGTAAGGGGTTTTCATCTCACTCTTTATTTTCGTGAGATTCATGCCATATTTCCACTATTATCTTTTGTGTGGTGTATGTACTGCCCATAATTGTATTCTTTGTGTAATACACTTTAACATATGTGTATTTACATTTTCATTGTATGATACCTCTTTCATGGGTTGTATGTTTCATAAGTTACCAAATTGATAAGGGTTTACTTCACAATCTCTTTAATATCCGAGGTTGTTTTTACGTAAGTATCTACATGGACATATTTACTATCCATGTCCATATTTCATAAAAGAGTTTTCAAGGAGATTCTTTCTAAGGGAACATTTACTAAAACATCATTTTAAATGTTTTAAATATTTATTCTTCTAAATCATTCTCATTTATGTCCATGTTTTCAAAATGGTTTGTAAGGATTTATTTATATGAAAATGAATGTTTTAAAAGTGTTAATTCCATTCAAAAGTTTCAAAGTGGTATGGTACACTTTGATTCAAAAATGTATTTAAATGCCTTACTTTCTAAATTGTGTAACATTAAAATGTTTTCATGAAAAAGGGATATTTCTCTCAATAATTTTTAAAAAAACATTTTCATTTATGTCAACATCCTTTGATGGATTTTAAGATTATTTGAAGTTGATTTATTATGATATAAAACTTCCATATTGTAATGAAGTTTTGTGATATGTTTGACTGTAGATATGTCATTTTATAGCATTCATGGTTTATGAGTAAAGTATTGACATTTCGTATGCTAGTTCCAATAAGAATGTTTATGTTATATTTCAACCTTCACTTCATATGAATGTGTTGGAAAAGTATGTTCCAGGTTGGGGACTGGTTTAAGTAAGCCCTCCAGGTTGGGGAGTGGTAAAAGTTAGCCCTCCAGGTTAGGGACTGGTAAAAGTAAGCCCTCCGGTTTGGTCTCCGGTTATTAGAGGCACTCCGGGTTGGTGTCCGGTTATTAGAGGCACTCCGGGTTGGGTTCCGGCTACAGTTAGCCCCAAGGTCTTGGGACGAGGCCTTGAAAAGAAATTAAAGTTTAGCATTATGCATTCCATCATTATGAAAGTGGTTATTGGTTTTGCATGTGATTATTCGATTAGTATAATATCCATGTGAATAAGTAAATGGCATTATTTCATTTTATTTATGCCATACTATGTTGAAAGTTCATGTTTGAAAGGTTTTTGTTTTATTTATACATTGTCTTAAATGTTTATTCTTATTTATGAAAGTTTCCGCTAAATTGTTATCCTTACTGGGCATTTGAGCTCACCCCTTTTCTATGTTTTATTTTTCCCAGGAAGTGAAGAAGTAAATTATGAATGACCTGCATGGATATTATGTGGGGATATGAGTGTGAATTATGGAGACATTATGTTGTAGTAGTAGTTTTTCATTTTATGATGTAATGTAAAATTTATGAATATATCTAGTGTTTCCAAGGCTACTAAACCAATCGGTCTTTCGAGATTTGATCTTTCTTGTGATCATGCCAATGTTATGTAATAATGCACCGACTCTGGGTAACTAGGGTCGGGGCATTACATTATTTCTGGACATGTCCAAAACTCACATATTAAATTAAATATTATTTATTCAAATTGTATTCAATATATATTATTTCTCACATAACCATTAAACATGATCCTCCATTACTCTATAGTATTTATGAAGAATTTAATAAAAAAATTATTAATAATTAAATAACACAAAATTATTCTTCAGTAAATGAATTAATATTATTTTCAATAAATTGAAAATAAATAATTATTAAATATTATTATCGCAAAATATTCTCTGAAATAAATTCTGATGGGATATATAAGATAAAAAAAGAACTATTATTAATACATTTGTTGGAATAATATTTATTCAAATTATTAAATAAGAAATTCTAATAATATATTATTTAATTGAGAATTTTTATACACATAGTGTGTGAAACTCAAGGCCTTTTTCACATTGGTTTTATATGAAGCAACCAAATGTCCAAAGATAACATCTAACAACACAACATGGAACCTAGAGAGAAATAATTTAATGATGAAATTATGTAATTCATCATAAGATTTCTTACTAGGTAATATTATTTATTTATCTTGATATCCCTAATTAAGAAATTTATATGAGGGTTCAATCATCCTATGTGCACATTGTCTCTTTCATATAATTTACATAAATAAAACATTCTTAAAAAATACCATTGAAATGAATATAATTAGGATATATAATTTATATAAATGGACCTAATATATCAAATTCCATTAAATAATAGAACGAACAAATCCATTCATTCATTATTTGGTAATGAAATATGATTCATGATGCACCAAATGTTTCCATACAATCTACGAACAAATTTCATCACATTTTTCAACAATATATCAAATTAAATGACATATAAAAATCATTAATAATAATTTTAATGTCCAATGATCAATAAAAAGATCTGCAGATATGTACATCCCCTAACACATATAAATGTGTATTTTCTTCTAGCAGGTCTAGTTCCCATAATATTCTACAATGGATATTACCAAGGGAGTGCACCATGAGAAGGTGTCTTATTGTTCTATACCTCTCCATCTCTAATACCCAAGATCATTTGTGTCCCCCAATGTATTTCACCAAGATAAAAAACATATATTAAAAAACATTGTCTTGTAACCTCTGGGTTCTCATCGTGGTGGGGAACTGCTATGGCCTTTCATTGCTATAGATACTATTAATACATTTTTATTGGACCCGAGAGAACCCTGATAGGGGAGGAGTGATTTAGGGTGAAAAATATTTCGGTTAAGGTGAAAAATATTGTTCCCAAATTGGAAGGAACTATTTAAACCTATCTGTTGGAGTAGTGTAGCACAAAAAAATTCACGTGCAATGAGATACAACCAAATGATTTTACTTGGTTCTCCACTAAGGGTCAGTCCAAGTAGCATAATTTGATGTTGTGTTAGTCAAGCCAAGGGCCACTGTTCTTTAATAGTTTTGGATTAGAAATGATCAGACACATTAACTATATTCCATTAAAAATCACTAACAAATCTTTTGGGATCTCTCACTACACCCCTCAGAACAATTTCATCGACTCCCCTTATCTCCCTGGCTTTGGAGAAGTCTTAATCAGTTTATAAAATTTAAGGCATATTTAATATATTTTAATTAAATTATTTGTCTCAATCAAGCATAATACATTGATTTCACAAATATCCTAAATTTATTCACTTGTAAGCACTAATCAAACAACACGAATGTTCAAAACATAGTAAAATCAAACACTGACAATTGCGTGTAACACCTAACTTTGCGTGAGAGATTTGGGATTTGTTACATGGGATGGCTTCCATGACACCCTTATTTTTCACGCACCACTTTTCATTTACATAGACACACCTAAAGGATTAATTGTTCTTTATAAATAAAAGGAACACTTTTCCTATAAGATTTGATCTATACTTCTCTTCGGAGTATAAGTCCTTCAAGCGATAGAGGAACTATATCTTCATTGAAAAGTTCCATTTCTTGAGGGGTTAGCCTTATATTTATATACCAAGATCACTACCCATGTAAGATTATGTAGTGATATGAAAGATTATATTCATGTGTGAAAAATCCCCTTTCGATGTCTCATTGTCTATGAAATACACTTTCACGCAACCTCGTCTTTCACGCACATTTTGAATCTTTTGTGAACTTTTTTCATTTTAAATATTTACAAAAAAAATCATTCATTACAATAGATATTGCATACCTAGTTATGTAGAAGAACAATAATGATGCGATAATGTGTTTATTAATATTTAAAAAAGGAATATAGGTTATCATAATGTACATATATGACGGTTTTACAGAACCAAATTAAACAAACTCCCACATTCACTAGATCCTACTTCTAATAACAATTATTTAGATGGATCTCTAATTATTCTCAACCTTCCACTATGAAATGACAATAATCTCTGAGTACTCCATATTTCCTTCTATGGGATATCTTCTTAGTAAGACATCACCCATTTGATAAAATTTCCTAATGAAGTGATACTTTTGGTGTATGATTATTGTTTATTTAAATGACCACGAAACTTTTAAAATATCCACCTCTATAATATTATGAAAATACATTGTGATAGGGTATTTGAACTAAGGTACCAAATCAATCTCTTAGACAATGTTTTGCATACAAATGATCTCCATTTAGAAGCATCTTACTTCTTTGAATTCATCCAACTCACAAATAATTCATTGTAAAAAACTTATATTTAATGTGAATTCAGATCATTATGATCTTTTTGAAAAAAAGTATATGTATAACCCCTGATGAACATCACCCCATATAATTTATACATCCGGAACATATCCATAGTTATTATTAGTTATTTGAGGATATCCTTAATAGTAAAACAAGTTTTTTCTCCAAGATCAGATTTATATCTCCCTACCATAATTAATGAATAGGAAACATCACGTCTCCCATATAACATGAACACATGATTGATCATATCATTGAAGCATATTGTATCTTAGTCACCCTCACTTAGTCCTATTTTGTCTGAGTAAACACTTCATAGAATAATGTATACAATGTGACACAATAAACATTCCCATATTGTATTTTTACATACCACATATCATTATTATCTGGTCAATTTGTTGTATATTTGACATAGTCAAAGAAGCATCTTGGATATTTCAGAAATGGTCTTGGTCCCTAGAATATATACCCCTTAACCAAAGTCAGTTATAGAGAATCAATTGATTAACTAGCCCTTAAAATATTTTATAACTAGTATATCATTTCTAATATTTAATATGACAACAAAATTTAGTTAAAGGATAATGATCGCATCACCACTAAACCACTTGTAAACACATGCCAGACATTAATTCTTAATTTAACCAAATTATTTTATAGCTTCATTGAGTCAATTGTTTCATGATATGGAATTTTTCATCAATCTATAAATGGATAATTGTAACATGAAAATATTTTTTGGACTCACATGGAGTCACAAAGCCTTATTGTTGTGTCATTTATATATCTTTCTGAAGGATCCCATTAAGGAATTGTATTTTGAAATCCACCTTCCAAAATTCATCAATGATGGAAATAAACTATAGAAAGTAGAATTATGATTGATTTAAACTGGTAAAATATAGAAAACATTCCATAATAGTCAATTCATTGATGTAATTTAGACCCATTATTCACTATACTTGAATTATAGGAATTTACCATACTTTCAATGACTATTTTTTTCTTTAATACACATTTTCACCATATGGGATTTACATCAAATGGTGTATCAACCAACAAAAAAATGGTTTTCATACATGGAATCCATTTGATAATTCATAGATTATTTTCATCTTAATGATTCTAATATCACTACATCCTCCTTGTTTAAGAGAGGTTCATTATTGTCAACTAATAATAAGTCACCATCTTTGGTGACTAGAAATATATATCTCTATATTTATCTTAACACTCCAGTGTTCCTACACAATTTTTGATTTTCAGGAACTACTTTTTATACCTAAAAAATGAAATCTATTCATATTCCAACTCTTGTATATCTTTAGTAGCAATATAATATAATATAATCATTCTTCCACTATTCTTTTTTAGGATGTTTCTCAAATCAAGAAAGATGTATTATCTGGATACGTTCAGTATATTCCTAATTGGTTGTATGGGGATCATACTTTTGTTTCATTGTGATACCATATAAAGACACACTTTATTTCGGGGGGTGCACGTTTTTTACTTGATAAGTCATTAACAAATTCTTCATAGCCTATTATATGTGTAAGTGAAGAAACTAGTATATTTCCACTCCATATCTCAAAGGGAATTCAATCTTCATCTTTACATGATAGTCAGTTTAGTGTATGTGATTTATTTTTTAATTCAAATCACCAAAAGGAAAATGGAATATCTATATGACTCATCATCTGCCTTAACATGCGTATAAATGTATTGTTCTTCTTTTCAATAAAACCAATTCACCATGGTGTGAAAGGTGGATTATTTTGAGATATATTGCAAGCATTTAATAGATATTTGATAAACAATTAGTTAAAATATTCACAACATCAATCCAATTGAATATTATTTATCTTCATTCCCATTTAATACTCTACTTCACTGGTGTATTTTTTGATTTTATTAATGGACTAAGACTTATACCTCATAAATTATTAATAAACTATTCGCTGATGTCATCAATAAAAGTTATGAGTTATTTATACTCACCTATAGATTTTATTATAAATAGTCCACACACATCAATGTGTACTATTACTTAACTCTCTGTATCTCATTACCCCTATAAATCAAATAGAGGTTTGTTCATTTCCTTATAATAAAATGTCATCTTTCAAATGGGTTTATCTTATAATAGACTAAATTTCTATATTTTAAGAGATTTTAAAAAGGTTATCATTAACATGGATAAGACTACGATTCTATAAAAGTTTTTTATATGAGATGTGTTAAAAATATTTTTTATCTATTTCCAAAAATCAGTTTTCATTATTTATTTCAAATGAAAATTAATAAAAAAGTTCCATTCCATAAAATATTTTGTCATTATAAAATAAACATAATTTATATCCAATCATGAAAATAAAATCTTTTAGGTAAATGCATAATATTGATTTTATGTTGTTGGTAATTGTAGTTATATAAATACAATTCCTTAAAACCAATACCATTAATGTTGAAAATGAATGGAGGTAGTCAAAAATGGATAGAGTAGCTATCCCCACACCATCGAAGCTCACAGATCCACATTTCCACTACAAATATTTATGAATCTACATGATTTCTACATTTGGATACATATATGAGAACCACAACATAGATCTAATACCCACTTTGTATATTTTTATTGACTACACACGATTACAAGACCTTCAGATTATCCTTGCATCAATGTGAATTTATTCATCCAGTAGCCTTGATTTTCACATGAAAAACATACTACTTCCTTTTCCTTGACCTTCCCTACATATTTATCAGCTATAATGGACAGTGCTCGAGAGTTGTATACATTTATTTTTTCGTAGACATGTTTTCCTTTTTCAAAGTCTTCTTATTCACCATAATTACCAAGGTTTTTCTTAACCCAATGTCCTTATCCACTGATAGAGTTTGGGTAATAAGTTTTGAAAAACTCTTCTCATTGTTTCGCATAATATAATTTACAATAAATCTAGAGAATGTTCTGGGTAGTGAGGAATTTATGAGATCTATACGGAACTCATCTAGGAATTTATTCACAATGATATCTAAGAATTCAATGTAGCTAATAATATGGACTATATGAGGCCCAGTTAGCATAAAATATCCAATATTATTTTTAAACAAAATATTGGAGATCATGTGTCTCTCATATCTCACCTTCTCTTTATAGAGATCTTGAATGTGAGACATCATTTTATACACATCAATGTCCTCATATTGCTTCAAAATATCATTGGTCACCGATGATATCATTAAACATTCAAAATCAATAGAGTCATTAAACTATATCTCATAGTGACATTACACTTCATCACAAGCCAAATTACTAGGTGCACCAAGAGTAGGTTCTTCCATCACATAAAATTTCATTTCCAAGAGATATGATAATTCATAAGTGCCATCACCATTCATGGAAATTTATGCCAGTGATAAGGTTATCCTTGTGAAGTATGGATCACATTGATATGTATAATGTAATTATATTAGTGTTTATACAAATAATATGATCAAATTATTATTACATTATCTGATAAAAATTAGACATATAAATTAATATTATATTTATTAATCGCCTACTATATTATCGAAACACCATAGACCACACCATTAGATTTTTAATATTAGGTATTTTAGACAATCTAGTGGAAATATCCATATTCAAATTATCATTACACCAAATTTGGTTCTACATGAAATCTGAAAGGTCTTAAGTGAGCATTACAAATTAAAACTATATTAATTCATAGTTCGTAGATCTGTTGAGTGGACTCCCCAATACTAACATACATTAATTGGAGTTAATCAAGGATTTCCTTTAATATACAATAAGTCATGCATTGGTATTCATCCCTTTATGTGACCTTATTTAATTCAACCCAAAACATCCAGTTAGAATTACCCACTAATTGATACCACCCCAACATTTGCTGGTCACAAACATTGAACTATGGTTCTATTTAGACTAAATCCAAGGAAGGATATACTGAATTAATCTATATAATTGAGGGATTTTATCTTTGAGCTGTAAATTTCTGATTATTATCTTTATTACATTCATGTTAATATTATTTTGATTCAATTAAGTGATTAACCATGTGTTAGAAAATATTTTCACATAAGAAAATTTATTTTTGTTCTATCATCCATGATCATTAATACCTTAATACATGGAATCTAAAATAAATATAATGAGAATAATAAATCATATTCTGATAATGATTTAATGATATAACAAATTAGTTTTAATTTTGTATTATTTGGTAAAAGTACATGAGAGTTATAATTCCCACCATCTACCTAGGGACTCATAATGCATCTATGCTGTCAAAAATATTTTAGTACATGAAATGTATATTGGATACACAAAATGTATTATTCAATTTAGATAGTCACCAGTCATGTGGGTTGTGTTAGAAGATACATGTAGCATCTTTGAAAAAGGAACTACGTGTTGTGCATCAAAGATACAGGACATGTAATCTGGTTGACAGTGTGCTCAGATGGCCTATTAAACACATGATGTATAGTTAAATTAACTTCCTATAATAAATTCTCATGCCTTTAATTATTTCAAATTGATATCTTGGAACATTATATATAATTATATTATGTGTACCATCAGGTTACATGACATATACGCTTTTGTTATCTGGTTAGATACTATTGCACCTCCGAATGCATTACTCAAATTTATTTTTCTAATGGAATTAATCAATTGTATTGTATTTATGAGATATGAAATGGAAGTAGATCTAGTAAATTTGATTAAAAAGTGGTTAAAATGTAATTGAAAACTAGTTAAAAATGTGTAAATCAATCCATTATCTTTATATAAATATAAATATTTATATGACCTCTCTGATACCACAATTAGTTTCTGGATTAGTGGAAGGGTTTTATGGGTCATGCCGAACATTCTTCTCATGAATGATGATTAATATAAGATTTACATGATGATAGAGTCCTTGATCACTGTGATTAAATTAAGATCAAATACAATGGATAATATTTGGAATCAGTGTTTAGGATCTCATATATTATTTATAAATAATTTAGTCAATTAATGAACTAAAATTCCATGATATTATTTCTACATTGATGTATCTGATAATGGATCTTCATCAAACCATCATTACATTGAAATAATCAAGAATAGAGTTCCTCTAGTGGTGATCCACATGTTTTACAAAAATCATCGAACATTGTCATATGAATCTCTGGGTTCTAAAACAGTATATCATATTGCTTGGGTTTTCTTCCTTAGATATCCTTGAGGATCACTTCCAAACAATTCTCTTTTATCTATCTATAAATGAGTGTTGGAGGTAGAGGAATATTTCTACCAATTCCTATGAGAATTATTGGATAAGGGATCTGTCATGGTATTTAAGAAGACTCTTTGAAATTTGATTCCCACAATACAAAAATGAAATTGGATCTCTTGAAAAATAATATAATTGGGATTATGTATTTATAGGATTATAAATAAATATTTTCACATGTTACATTAATTATTTATTAAATTCCTATGGAACACCATCTTTAAAATAATAACATTAATATTATTATCTATTGACAATCACTAAACTCACAAATAAAATTACATATTGTTCATTCAAATAATATGTAATATATATTAATTCACACCCGATAATGAAACATGGTCCTCCATTCCACTCCAATATTTATCAGGACACAAATAATTAATGTTTATTTAATAAATAAATACCACTTCAATATTCTAAAAAAATAATATATTCCCTAAATTACAATTAAATAGTTATTAAATATTCTATTCATATAATATTCTATTGAATAACTACTGAATAAATATATTGGATCAAGAAAACATGTATAATTATTTATGTGAGTGTACTGATAATATTTATTCAAATTTTTAAATAATGAATAATACTATATTATTTAATTGAGATTCTAAATACACTTAGTGTGTGACCCTCTAGGCCTCTTTATCGGTGGAATTAGATTAAGAAGCCTAAAGTAAAATATTCTTCTCTAGAAACATGCCATGGAACCCATAGGAAAGAAGATAATTTCACAATGATGTAACTCATCATATGATCTCTTACTATATAATATATTTACATTATCAAGTTATTTCTAATTATGTAGGTTTTTTGCCAGTGCCATCAACCTATGGTCTCGAAAAAACATTATTGGAATTCTAGGAAATCAAATGTGTCTACATAAAACCTTCAACTTTGATGTATGTAGGCTATATAATTTTCATCAAAGTCTAGAGATATATTCATCAGTAAAATAGTAGTATGAAAAAATCATTTCTCACCTTATTCATCAATGAAATATTACTCGTGATGCACTGAACATTTCCTACCACACCGAAAACATAGGTCATACCAGTTTTCATCAATAAATCAATTTTCATGACTTACAAAACTCAATTTTAATAACCCTAATGTCTATGTATCAACACACACGTCCTTATATTATAACATCAAACAGAACACATTTCTGTTGGCGGGTCAAGTTCTCATTATATCTTATACTCGATGTTACGAAGTGGGTACACCATGAGAATGTTTTTCAATGTCTTATGAGTCTCCAACCCCAATAGCATGAATAATTTGTGTAACTAAAATGATTCATCTGACTATAGAACATATATTTGGTATAATATCTTGCGTCTTTTCAGTTCTCATCATAGCGGGGATTTCTATGACCATTCAGTGCGATAACTGCACTATGGACATTTTCACATACTATGTTGCGCAGAAGAATAATAACGATGTGATAAAGAGTTTTTTAAAATTTAAAAATTGATTATAGGTTCTAAAAAGGTATATAATAGTTTTTTCTATATAATTATCTCCAATAGTATTAGGTTAAGGTTAAATAAATTTAAAAACTAAAATTCTAGAAATGAAGCAGAGCTCACTTTTTTGGTTTTCTTCTTCATTTCAATGCATGATTTCAATAATATAAATCATGGGTTCCTTATAACACCCCTACAAAGGATTTTTGTAGTCTAATAGAATTTATTAGAAGCATGGAATCTATTAAAACCCCTGTATGAGGATCTCAAATAAATAAATTCAAAACCAGCATAAAACCTGAGATGAAAAAATGTTGCCAATTTTTGTACCATACCCAAAAGAGCCAATAGACCCATTTAATATTCATTAATAATTTTTGATAATGATCACAAAAGTGGAAATTTGTTTTCTGAAGATGGAAAAAAATGAGGTCTGATATTATAGTCGGAGAAATAAAGTGGGAAATAGATGGTCAGACCAAAATAATTTAGTGGATCCGATGAGAAATTAAAAAACAATTTCTGAGTTCCTTTACACATCAAATTCCACTACCACACATATTAGCATTACAATTTCTTAAGCATATGAGATTAAAATATATAAATATGACCTACATTGAATTTAAAGAATATATTTTTGGAGATATCATTATATATACAATTAATCTTAATAGTATAAATGAAATTCTCAAGAAAAAATGATAGGCATTCTATATTTTGAATGTATACATGAGTCACATTTTCATAAATTTTTTATCCAATAATTTATCAATTAATTTAAATATCTTTAATAACTATTAATGTTTTCTAAAGGGGTATATATCACTACAGTAAAAATGTAAAACTATAGTAATATTTTTTTTCTTATTAATAATTTTATCATTTCGAAGAAAAAAATCCATTGGAAAAAGAAATTATTTAGAAAAAGAAGTTGAACTAGACACAAAATTTGAAGTCAAAATAAAAAATGATGTGATCTTATTAATTCCTACAATGAGTGGTAAAACACTACACTATAATCTTGTAAAATATATTTTGTAGTTTTTTTCATTACTTAATCATTTTTGTTTTTATAGGGAACTCATGATAATCATTGTGGTCAATTTTAATAATTTATAGGTTTAATATTTGGATCCAATTCATGAAATTCCAAAAAATCGACTACACATGATTTCAATTATAAATTTATAATTCTCTATAGTGAAAAATTTAACGATAAAATATAAATTGTACTCATTATATAATGTTTTAATGAGAATTTTGTTATGATATGGAGATATATAAATATACATAGAATCATGGCATGGGGACGATGATTGAGATAAAGAATATTACGGATTTTTTAAAATGGATCAAATTATAGTATATATAATTATACTTAACTATGTAAAAACATATAAAAACAAATTATTTATTTCCATAATGGTTCTATAGTGCTCGATAAAAAATAATGACAATGATTGTGGATATTAAATTTATAATTTTTTTAAGATAACATATTCCATCAAAAAAAATATTATACTCAAAGTGGTATTTCTGATGATAATTAAACATCCATTTAAAATATTTATTAATTTATTGTTTTTCTATAGTTTTTATGTACTACTAGGATTTACTATAATCAACATATTCAAAATAATAATCACATTAATTTTAGAATTAGGTGGAAGATAACATGATATAAAACTATTTTCAAAAAACCTGAAAGATTTATTTCCAACTATGATTTAAATTATGTGTTTATTTCATAAAGATCATGATTTTTAAATCAGCATTATGAAAGGTGTTATTTTAGCTCCACCTTTTTATTAAAGTAAAAAAATCAATGTAAAGGGGTGAAAAACCAGAAAATGGGGTTTTATTGTCATTTAGACATAGTATAATGATCATTGGGGGTATGTTTATTTATAGTAATTATTTACATGTGAATTTAATGCTCAGAGTTCTCAGTATGATTGAAAGTGCCATCTCAGTTTTTTTATTTTAAAAAAAAATCATAAAATCAGTTAATGGTCCTAGACTGAGAAAACTACATATGATTGACATATAAACATTAGAAAATGATACTCCAGCCCTTTTTGATCGATTGGAATCAATTGAGTATCAATATGTTTTTGTGGATTACTCAGAATGATCCAAAATACAATTTCAAATTTGTATTTTATTCTTTATATGTAGTGGATTTTAATTTTGGACAAATAATCATTATGGTTTTTTTCATATTTTTTGGATCATTTTCTAATTGAGAAACACGTAAATGTCATAACTAATTCAATTTTCTCACCGATATTTGATATAAAACCACCAAAAACCATAGAGGATCTTTTTCATGTAAAATTTAAAATTTATTTATATTATATATGAATAGAGAATACCTCATCCAATGATATTTATTGAATGAATTTATTGGTTATCTAAAACCCCATTTGAATTATCGGTTTTTCATAGGGAGGTGTCAATATACATCCCCTCTTGCTATGATACATACATGGTCGTTTTATATCTGAAAAAAACTAATAGAATGTTAGGTCCCATCATGGATGATCAATCATCCTTTTTTGTTCAATTTGATTGCTTCAATATCCTTCTGTATTGATGGATATCCTCTAATTATTTTGTAGATGTGAAAGATGTATCTATAGGGATGTCTTTTAGGCACTACTCATCCCAATTCATGATTAACTATACAAAATAAAAATAAAAAAGAATTTATAAAGATAGAGATATGTTAAAAATATTATTTAATCACATAAAGTCCCTTAAATAATATAATAAACCTAATCTAGCCTCATTTGTTAAAATATTATTATTATTAATATTATTCTAATGACATGTGAAAACTGGTACAATGATAAATATTATTTTACTAGCTTGAAAATTAATATATATCATTGAAAACAGTCTTATTATACTTATCCTGTTCATAATTTATCTAATACCTGAATAAATATGCATTCATAAAAAATTATAATATTCATATCCAATAGAATATAAATATTTATTTAATACTTAATAAATAAAAGTAAATGATTTTTTTATATCTTTGTAATTTAACCATTATCTAGTGAATACATATTTATTTAAACTATGTGATCATTTAATACTAAATTAAATTATTCCTCAATCCATAGAATAATATTTATTCATATAATTGAATTCTAATAGAATTTAATTGATATCAACATAGAAATTTATTTTGTGACTCACTAATCATCATTCTCATTGTAATTAAGTTTTCTTTCCAAATGTCAAAGAATATTTTCTAAATATGGGAAAAAGAACCAAAGATAAATAATTTAATTTCTTAATTTTGACCACCACATACGAGTGGTTTTTGTTTAATATAACCCCTTTGTATCAATATCATATCAAGTAGGTTTCACATCTGTGTCATCATAGTATATCTGCTTGATACTTAATTCTATAACTATCTGAAATAAATTCATCATTACATAATGAATATGTAATTTAAGATGATAGTATTATTTAAATAAGTGGGTCAATGTATTAGATTTTATATATTAGGAAGGTAAACAAATTCTACGAATTAACTATTAATAACATGTCATTCGTGAAGCACCCCACAATCCTTAATTCCCGCTAGAATATACCATAATGATTTTGGATAGTAAATCTCATCACACAAGTCATGACATGTGTTGTTTACAATTTTTAAGATTAAGGAACATTACACACACTAAAATATTATCATATCTGATGACCCATAAACATATGGAATTTCAACTACCGGGTCTGTCAGCATAATCTCTTTCCTTGTAGATTACAATGTGAGAACTAATGGAGACGATTTATCATTATCTTATGAATAATCACACATAACAACCAAAATAATATATTCCTCATCATATAATGTTATCTAACTATAGAAGGATTATGAATAATGTTATAAAATTTCATGGTTCTTGTCATAATCAGGAACTATTGTGACCTTATGTACATGATAGATACTCTGGGAAATTATTTCATTAAGGTCATAATTGATGAACAATATATAATAATACGATTTATTAATATTAAAAAATATGAATATAAATGAAATTAAGAATAAAAAATGGTTTGGAACACAGAGTCCTGTAGTATTTTAATTCAAATCACATATTACACATCAAGTGGCCAAAACAATGTTGTTTAGTTTAGACTGGCACAGAAACATATGAAAAATATACTAGAATCATTTTTGATATATTGGAACCAATCATGAATCAATTTTATAATTTAATTTTCTTATATGATGAAAATATTGTTTTAAATTGTTAACACAAATTAATAAATGGAAAATAAACTATGTAGGGGTCAAGATTGATCATATGAGTTTTTATTGTCTAAAAAAATCAAGACAATGATATTAAATTAATTTATGATCAAAATGAATAAATTACATGTTAATCTAATGCCTAAATTTCATGATATTAGAAAATGTATTGTTTGAGCATCATATTGTTATTATAGTGTCAGGTCACATAACAGTGGTAAACAATAAGAAAATAAGCTCGAATTACCTTGAAAATATAGCATTATGGATCTCAAATCATTTATTATACATAAAAATTAACCATTCTTCAAACTGAAAAATATATTTATTGATATGATCCAAATTAATATTACACATTTATATTTTTTCTAAAATTACATATCATTCATAAAGTGGTCAAAAGCAATAAGAAAAGATCACATTGATGTGAAAACATAAGACAAATATATTGGATTCATTTTTGATCTGTTAAGATTAACCAATCCAAATATGATACATTGATTTTCTATTACAATGGAAAATTTGATTTCATATTATTAACACATATTTATTAAAGAAAAATCATATAGTGGTGGAAAATTCCATTGACTGTCTTCACTCCCTCGACACTCTCTGCTAGGGTTCCCCAGGTGGTGCTTCGGTGGGGGAAGGTTGGCAGCACTTCTTCAGCATCATCGCCCCCATTTCATAACTTCTTACATATTTCCTACAACTTTCCCTCTCATTATCACTCATCAACCTCTTCTTGTTCTTATTCCCCTTGCTTCATTTATCTCATTCAATTCCTTTTGTGTCCATTTCTACCTGTGGAATCCCGCATTGGATCTTCCTATACAATTTCCTCCTTGTGACTGCATTTTGGAACCCATTATGTTCTGGTGCACCAGTTGTCTAAGGAGGATTTGGGATTTGGGGTTCAATTTCAGATGTTTTTTTAGAATATCATGTTTTGTTCATCTTCATATTTATTAAATTCTCACTTTCAGGGGATTCTTTAGGTGTGTTATTCACATTGTGGTGGATTTGATGGTTTGGTTTAGTGGCCCAGGTGATGATAAGTTCCCCTTTTGAGGCCCTATCCCACATCAAAAATTTCTATAGATTCATATTCATTCATTATTCTCTTAGTACATATTCTATAGTAATTTCAAGGGGGTTTGGGGATGTGTTGTTTGAGTGGTCAATGTTGTTCCATGAGGGGAATCCTTTTTAGTATTCGATCTGAGATATAGTGGTCGTCATTTGATTTTTCACATTGATTACAGGATTTTATCCGTGTTTTTTGTGTGTGAGAACTCAATTTATCATTGTTTCTTGGATCATGGTTTTTCTTAGAAATCCTGGTGATGGTCATGGATCATTGTTGAGGCGCTGATTGGTTACAGATCTACTATTGATTCCAACTCCATCACTACTCTCCTAGCTATTATGGTGTGGTCGTATGCCATAAGTATTAGTATTTTATCAGCAAGCGATCTATGCGGTTTCATTGTGTCTTGACTGCAAAAGCTGTGTCCCATAAGTATTTTTAGGTTCTAGACTTTTGGCTGTTCATTCTTCATTTTCATCATTTGAAAGGTGTATTATGCAAAGATGATGTTAGATCACGGTTCTAATTGTGGAGGATTAATGATTGTGTGGTTGAAGAATTCTTCATTTTATTTTCTAATTATTGGACTTTATGGTTAATGAGTGTTGTCGATGAACGTGGATTACTCTTGATCATGATGCCTGATGACGTGATTTTGGTTAAAGAGTGTGATTCAAGGTTCTTCTGTGGTTGTACTAGTTATCACCATTTGAGATGTAGATGGGAGTATCATGATGACCATGATAATGGTGAATTTTATGGGGATGATGGGGTGGTAGTAACTATGGACATGATGAGTCATACCATAATGTCGGGGGTGAATGGAGACTCTCTTATAGCCCGAGGTGGTTAGTGATGCTTGGATTGAGATGCGATTTCAAATATGAATTATGGATTTTATTGAAATATGATTTGATTTTTGCATTTGTATCCTCTATTGGTAGGATTTTTTTTGAATGTACGGTTCCCCATAATCCTTAATATGGTTTTTAGAAAATACAAAAAATTGGATTAGAGAATGAATTATCACCTTTATAATGGTCATAATTGTGCACACAATCATGGAGTGGAATGAAAAATTATAAAAAAATTGAGTGTTTTATGAACTATTTGAATTAATCAAATGTCAATTTGATACCTAAATTGACTAACACTATCAAATGTGTTCTTTCACCTTCAAATTGTTACTATAGAAAAAAAACTTCTAAAATGGATTAAGAGTGATAAAATGAGTTTTTATTTGCATATAAACTTAGTGGAATGATCCTTGAGGAATTTTTTATTTATAGTAAAATATCATGCGTCGCTATTATTCTCTAATTTATCGATATGATCAAATGTACCATATGACCATTATATTTTCATTAAAATGAAATATTACCCATCAAGGGGTCCAAACCAAGAAAAAAATTTGCATTGACACGAAATATTAGGAAAATTATTTTTAGGTCATTTTTGACCTATATGAATCAATAAAGTATCTATCTAATTATCGTATTTCTAAATATGATAAAAAGTATTATTTGAACATTGTATTTTTATTAAAATGTCATATCATTCATCAAGGAGTTAAAAAAGAATATTAGTTCATATTGTTTTAGACACTTAGGACAGGGAATATTGTATAATTTTTTATTATAAGAATAAACAGATTATCAATCTGATACTTAGATTTCTCAATAGAATCAAAAGTAAAATTTCACCTTTATATTTTTAATAAAATGAAATATCACCCACCAAAGTGTCAAAAAAAACAATTTTTTTGTATGTGTGTGATAACACGAGAAAACGATCATAGAATCATGTTTGATATTTTTGAATCAACAGTGCATAAACCTAATGTTTAGAATGCTTAGTATGATGACATATATGTTCTAAAAATATTAAAACTTATTAAAAAAATGGATTACCATTCTCATAAAGTGTTATTTTATTGAAAATAATCTTTTAAATTAAATGTTAAAATCACCTAAATCAATTTTAAAACACTGGTAAAATTAAAATATTTTAGTCACCATGTGTTACTAGGGGAATAACTAGAACAAAGAAAAATTCATTTTCTTTAATTAAATAGTCAACATATGGTAAATAATTTGAATAGTAATTTTAGAAAATACATTATCTTAATCTTAACGTCTCAGGTTTTGATGAATAAATTGATTGTGGTTTATAATTTTGAATTTTGAATAGTCAATTTGGAATTTAAATTTTTTTAAATGATGATCCTATATTAATTGTGTGTTGGAAAACATTTGATAATTTTGAATTTGAATAATATTTCATATTTTATTTTTAATACATGAACCAAAAAATAAATTTTTTAAATGTTATTTTTAAAAATATATTTGATTTATAATTACTTTTTTTGAACCATTTTTTCATTGTATCTATTTATTGAAATGTTCATATGATTTATTGGATCCACTAATCATTCTAGGAGAGTACATGAGAGGAAATTTGGAAACGGTACATATGTTATCATCTCATCAACCTGAAACTACAATAATCCTTTATATATGAATCTGTAAGAACTCCCCATTATAGTCAACCACTCCTCCTTCATAAATCATTATCACTATGAGTTTTCAACCTACAATGACAACTAAATTCATCCAACCATTTCTGGGTTATCCTATTGTGAATGAAATAAAGCTACGTCAGATCCTTCTCGAATGAGGAACAAACCAAGATAGACCAACGATATACAAGTCCGATGTTACCCAAGCTCAACTTGTCAAATATGATACTTCTCAAGCTGTTCCAGATGAAATTAGAGTTGGATGAGTTCCTATTTGCAAGGATTAATAATTGTTTTTTTAAAATTTGAGTCACACTGATTTTGAGAGAAGATCACTAACAAAAAAAAATTGAGAATCTCTAACGAGGGGGTGTTGTAACGCCCTAACCCCATAATCTCGGAGCTGTTTTATTAATATATTACTTTGAAATGATTAAAAAGAATCAAATACTGAAGTTATGATCATTTTAATAGTCTTAGAAAGCCATATTACATGAAATATACCCATAATACATTGGAAAAGACTAACAAAAATACGATACATAATAAACAAAAACAAACGCTATCCATGAATGCTTATTGAAAGATTTATTCTTCATAAAATGGGGAAAGAAACATAATAAAGATGAGATAAAATGTTCATTAAGGGTAAGTAAGGTGTAATCAATAATAAATAAATAAGAATAAATTAACATGGAATGGTGAATAAATGATAAAACATTCCATTCAAATTACTAGATAAGGCAATATCATTATGGAAATGTAAGAAACATAATATCATCTAATGTAAATAAAATTAACTGAGAATGAAATGTATCCATATATATATCAACATAAATTCCAATGGATTAATAAAAAATGAATATAAATGAGGGAAATGAAATTTATCCATAGATATGTTGGAGAAAAATCTCTTCGATGAGTAATAAGTGAATCAAAAGGTGGGAAAAGAAATGTATCCATATATATATAGATGAAAAATCACATGGATGAAAAATAACTGATTATAAATGAAATAAATAATTATTTATTGGAAATCATGTTTTATAGTTACAAGTTAACTTTACAATTCAGATCATTTATAAGTCAATTTAAAAAATATAGTTTAAAAACCCAACCGATTTTTCCAAATGATTCATCTCAAGAGACTATCGATGTATTGAGGGGCTTTCATTAAACGATCCCCAACATGTGTCATACTATTACCAAGAATTCCACTTACATCATATAAATAAAGTTCCCTATAAAATACCCATATTGAATAATGGATATGGATTTATCAATAATACATTATTTAAGGATAAATAACAATAAATTTTATTAACATTAAAATATAGCTATGGAAAAATAATATTTAAACATTTCATGTGTCTCATAACACATTGAATCATTTAAATAATAATCCCAAAATAATGTAATGATACTTTTGATATCATGAGAATAATCAAATTAACGATACAACATGTCTTATAGAAGTATATATTCCAAATAAAAATTAATCGGTTCATAATCAAAACTAGTCTCAATGGAACGTAAATTGAGATGAAATCCATTACCTTAACCGTTATTTTTCTATGTGGTATTTATCATCTAGTATAGTGTCATTAAAATATATTACTAAAATATAAAATAACCACACAAAATTTTATAATATCTTATATTAATTCCATATAATATTTTACCCCCTGTTTGTTAATAATTATTTATTATTTTAACTACTTTGGGTGTTAATTTCATAGTTTTCTCAAGTATGTTTTGACTATTAATTTTTTGTTACTATTACATAGAGAATACTTTAATCATATAAATAATTTTTTATCAGGATTTAATTATCATATATATACATTAGATATTCATTTATTATAATCTATAATGGTTGGATATAAGAAATGGAATGCATGCTTCATTGTGGCGGTAAGTCGTGCGTACACATGAACGCTAGTTTATTTTCATTATTGTAATAAAATATTAAAAATATAACGATACATCAGTATATTATAAATATATTATCATATATATGTTATATATGTTACAATTTTTATTGAAACCAACCACTATATGTTCCATGTAGGTCATGTACATGTCATATCACATTGTGGGGGTGGTAGTCCGCACTTCCTCAAATAACATTATTGTATTTACACAAGATAGAAAGAATAAATGTAAGTTCTAAATGAAATATAAAGTATAAATAAAAATTATAAATATAATTTATAACATATATAAATATATTATAAATCATAATGTCATCCATGATAGGTGGTAATGGAAATATAAAAAATTATCATTTTTTGATGTAGTAGTTCTCCATACATAGAAAGAGTATGTTCATTTCCTATTAGATGGAGGTTTTTCTATGTTTAGTTTGAACATGTTGCAATAAAAAATCCTAGTATACTGATGATATTGGTGTTGTTATATAATCACGTAATAATAATATTTTAGGGTTCGTATAACGGAAATGAAACAAAGAGTTTGAGATAATACATTACCTCTTAATCGGGTAACAAAATTTCGATTGTACCAAAAGGATTAATAAAAATATTGTCATCCCAAATTTAGTCATAATGGTAATGTGGAGGTATTTTAGTAAGCTATTTTGTCAGATACTTTCCAAACATAAGGGGGTTGAAAGGTTCTAGGAAAGGGGGAGGTGGTGGCCTTTTATAGGGAAGAAAAAGTAGTCATTTGGAATTTGTCGATACGTATTAGGTATATAGAAGTAATTATCTATGAAAAGTGATAGAAAACAAAACAAACACATTAATTAATGGTTTATGATTGGGATAGGTCTATAAAATGGGTTTTTACATGTTTCTTGGTCATTTGGGCCCTTAAGATAATTATTTAGTCATTTATTAAACTTAATTTTGGATTAACAATTGTAATTATTTTTAATTACATTCCCTAATATTTTAAGTTAAATTTTTTTTTGCTTATTATAAATATTAATTTATTACATTTCCAAATTTAAAATAAATTTTTTCAAATTTATATAATATAAGTGGCATAAATGAATATAAATTTCATCACATAACTAGGACAACAATGTGGGGTTTTAATATAAAAACATCAAAAAGTATAATATGTTTTTATAGAATATTTCAAAGTTAAATTGATCCTAATGATATTAATGGAATTAATAGAAAAAAATATTTTTTAATTAAACAACTAATACAATATAAAACATAATTTAACCTTATATATAAATTAGATGAAAAATAAGTTTTGAACTAAAATTCATTATTTTTAAAAATTGATTATCAAATGATATGGTTAGGAAAAATATCAAAAATAAACCATAACCTATTTTTTATGTTTTTATTTAAAATTTGATATATATTTTTTAATATTAAATAATTTAAAGTGTCAAAATTCATATTTAAAATTGCTACACCATTAAGAGGTGGTAAAATTACCTTTATAAAAATAAGTGTAATATTTGGTTTGTATATATATTATGATTATAAAATCTATTGAATGAAATTAACAGATTATTATATTGAATATATGATATAAATATATATTACATTAATATAAACCACTAATTTTTATTAATTAAATATATTAGGCTAAAATATATTTGTGAGAAAAAAATATTTTCTTTTATATTCAATAGGTTTTCATATTTATTTCTAATTAATTTTTTATTAATGAATTCATGATAAATATGTGTAAGAAAATATATTATCACAAATTAGTTACCTATTTTCATAAATACTACTTTAATGGAAATGTGAATTCTTTTTATATTAAATAATATATAATTATTTAATAAAACTCGGTCTTGCTTGAAATGCAAGCCATCGAAGAAGGTTTCCCTGGACTGTAACACACACTTACTCAATGTTGCATAATTGACAATTATAAAATATATAATATATATTGAAAATAGTAAATATATTTTAATGTATTGAAGTATTATATCCCCTTATGATATTTCTGTCGCATGTCATCCATGCTATCAAATATAAGTTTCCAATTTGATGAATTTTGGGGGTGTTACATTCTCCCCCCGTTGATTAAATTTCACCCTCACAATTTAAAAATGATCTCAGTGTTTGAGGGATAGAAAATAGAATATTTTTTAAATACACACATAATAAAAATGGTTTATATCACATATTCATAATAATAGAGAATGGAATGTACAACTGTCAGCTAACTAGGTTCCCTTGTAGGAGAATATATGTGGGAAATGGAAACATGGATATGGAAGAAAAGAAAAAAATCAAGTTATGATGGTGAATTATAGAGAACAGGTTCATATAAATTTTTTCCAACACAAAACTATAAACCATAGGTGTGAATAATGGACATTGATATCATAAAAAATTATGATAAAAGGAGAAATTTTATTTCCAATCTATTTATTCTATAGTTATGAAATTATTTCACTCCATAAGAATATATGTAAATATACATTTCCATACACATTATATTTTCCTTCGATTATGACTTTACCTATTCATACTTCTTCTCTTAGCACATGATGTATCATATGGTGAATTAATAAATTGACCTCTAAAATATCATTCAATGATCATATTAAAACATTTTATAAATTGTTATTTTTTCCAACAGATTATAATCAAACCACTTTTGATGGAATGTAACTAAATTTAAAAAATGATGATAACATTATCCTTTAATCAACATAAAGTAGCTCAAAATTTTCACATTCTAAATATGTAAATAACTTCATCTTGTATCCCATTTAAATTTTGTAACAAATAGAATCCCCGTAATACCATATTAGGAACATTCATTCTTCATTATGTAAGACACATTTTATTGGATATATTCCTTAAAACCTAATTTTTTTAAACTCCATCAGTGATAGAATACACCACTTGTTCAAAAGGCATTAATCAGTTCTAAGTTAGGTATCATCATTCCAAATCAATCATTTCATCATCATTATCTCATCATCTAGAAAATAATATAGGTTTTTCTTCTCTCAATCATGTATTTAATGAATCTTTTATCTTTATATAAAATAAATTTTATTTGTAACATTCATTATACGATCTCAATTCCTCAAAAAATGTTACAGTACAATACTCAAATATTTCATTAATCATATGATTCGAACATCATATAAAAAATACTCTTAGAATATATTTCATAGAACCAAACAAAAATTTACATTTATAATCCCATTTATAATTTGTCAATATCATATTATTACACTATATCCCATAGCTTATTCTGACACATATTCTATTGATGCTTTGGGCATTGATTTTCATATTGCCCCATCCCATTATAGTTGTAGCATAAAATAACTGTATTTTCCTTATTTCCATTTCATCATTTTTTTGTAATGACACCTTTAACCACACCTATAAAAAACTATCAATCATTTCATGAATTTATAAGGCCGATTCATTTCACTATTACCACATGTCGTAATATACTTTTCATTCAACTTATTTGACTAATTCCCCTTTTCTTGGTGTTCAGGATACCTCTTCTTCTCTTGGTTTCCCTTGAATCCATAAGACATGGAGAATTATTTATCTATCATGATAGAACATAAAACAATTTCATTTTATAAATATTTTTTTGAGATACTGACATTATTTAAAGACTTGTAATAGGTCCTTCAATGAAATGGTCAAACTTTCACATCATGTTGTGTATATTATCTACAACATTCATGACTAACCATGTTATGGTTTTTTCATAATATACAAAACAATTTTCTTCAATTTTCATTAATCCATATAAATTCTTCTTGAATTAAAATAGATGATTGTGAGGGAATTATTTATATAAGAATGTATCTTGAAAAACTCTCCATTCCTAGAGGTGTATTTATTATTCATCCATAAAAATCTGGATGAAGGACCAACATTGACCAATGTCACCTTGGAAACAACAAACCTCACGTGTGATCTTTTAATTTTCACTACATTCCAAGCCCATAAATATATTCTCCAGAGAACGGATCCATTTAACAACTACAATTGTATTAGTAGTTCTACTAAATTATGTGTGATTCTTCCACATAATGAAATAAAGACTAGAAGATTGACTTCATAGAATAGGTTTCTACATTTAGATAAGTTTATTTTTTAAAACCTGACTATGCTTCACTAAAATACCTCAAAATTCTTTGGTCTTAATACCAACTACATTTAATTTCTAAGATGTAAAACCTCTACCTTGTCCTTGATTATTGATATAATTAATCCTTCTAGGCACCATTTATAATAATTAAAATTTTAGATTATATCCTCAAATTATACACTTTTTATAAAATAAAATATTCTATAATACACGACATAAATTTATGCATCATAAATCTTATAATAATTTTTTTTTAATTTGGGGCCATATATAATTTTAAATCCTTCCAAAAAGTAAGTAAAAAAAATTAAATTATTCTAAGAATATCCCATATTATTGTTAATCTAAGTGCACCATAAGTTACATTTTTTTGTAACATAATGCCCAGATCCATGCTTGGAACACCTTGTTGGAGTTATTACATCAAAGAATATATGTGCCGGAACCACATCCACTTTTAGTATCTATATAGGGACTTATTTCTAGGAATACCCACAAAATATAAACTTTACTAAAATTCTAGTATATCCTTCTATAATAATCTTTAATGTCTATCATAAGGTTGTTCTCTAAAATCAATTGTTTCTACATCATGTTTCCATGTTTACTATTAAACTTCCTATGATACGAAATGTAATGACCTGTCCCCAGAAGCCCAAAGCCAGTGCAATAATTAATTACATTAACATGATTACAAGGAATCAAATTCTAACAGGATGATTGGTTTATTAGTCATTAAAATACATATTACATACATGATACCTATTATACATTAATAAAAAAACTAGCTACACAGTAAAATAAAATAAATAGCATCCATGAATTCTTATTCAATGATTTCTTCATCATAATGTAGGGAAAGAATAAAAATAAGGGTGAGATCAAATTCTTTAAGAGGGTATGTAGAGTTATAGAAATAATGAATCAATAAGAATAAATTTATTTGTAATGTTGAATAAATGATAACTTATTCCATTAATATAACTAGATAAGGAAATATTAATATATTAAGGTAAGAAACCAAGTCATATGATATATAAATAAATAAACTAAGAATAAAATGTATCCATATATATGTTTATAAAAATAATCTTTTATGAATAATAACTGAATTAAAATGATGCATATGAATTTTATCCATAAATATATTGATTTAAAATCTCATGGATGAATAATAAAAGACTCTAAAAGAGGTAAAATGAATGTATCCGTAGATATGTCGATGTAAAGTCTATTGGATGAATAAAAACTAAATCTAAATGAGGGAACTAAATAATTATTAGACACTATGTTTCCTAGGTATATAGTACATTAACATTCAAGGCCATTCACAAGACAGATAAAAAAATAGGGTAAACCCCCAAAAAATTTGGACAAATGATTAGTCGTATTAGACTACTGATGTATTGGGGGGAGTTCATTAACCGATCCCCAACCCATCTCACACCAATCCAAATAATTACTCATATATTAAATAACTAATTTTCCTTATAAAAATTCATATTGAATAATGAGTATGTATTTATCAAATAAAATCTCATAGGGGTATATGTAACAACAAGGGTTGTAGTAGTTAAAACGTTCATTTGGAAAAAAAATATTTAATCATTCACATGTGTCCCATACCACATTGAAAATTTTAATTCATAATTCTAATTGAATTAAATGAATTGTATATTATATTTAGAATAATTATATTAATGATATAACATGTAAAAATTCACTATATACACCAAATAATAAATGAATTGGTGCATAACAAAAATTAGTCTCGGTGGAAAATAAATTCTGGTGAAATCCCTTACATTAAACATTATTTTTTTGTGTGGTGTTTATCCTAAATTATTTTGGTTTAAATTATGTTAACGACTATACCATATCCATACTCATGTTTATAATATCATATAATAATTATTTTTAAAATTTTATTAAGTTTTTGTTAATACACTTTCAGTATTCTCAATATTTTGGATGTTAATTGCCTAATATTTCCAAGTATGTTTTGACTTTTCATTTTTTTTCCAATTACGTAGACCAATATTTCATCATATATATAATTTATGGAATTAATTAAATATCATATATATCCAGTACATATTTATTCATTATAATATATATTATTTGCAGATAAGAAATGATGTGAAAAGTTCACTCCAACCAACATTATGACATTTTATTAAAAATGGGAATAACCTAAATACATCATAGAGGTCTAAAATAATGAAGCCCATGATCAGAGGATTTCATAAGATTAGCACAATACAGGGAAATGAACAGTTGTATTAAAAATTATATCCGAGTTTTATAAATATCGCTTGGTTACATAGAGGTCAGCCACCATATTTCCCTCACACCTTGTATGAGTAATAGGAATGTTATTGGATAGTATGACCTTGCATATCATCAAAAGATCAGTGATAGCCCATGTTATTGAGATGGACCCTTTCAAATATCTATGATGAATAGATAGGTCATCTTCCACCACTTCTAGTATAAAATGTGGGAAATACAAACATCAAATCACATAATCATAGATAAATTTTTTAGAGGAAAAGATTCAGGGATGCCAAAAGTAGCACTAAATAATAAATTAATAGAACATCCATGGTTACAAAAAACTCCACCCCCTCTGACAATTTCACTGATAAATGACCCATATATTTCTAATTTAAAACTATTATTTGGAAGATAGCATCGAACCCAAATGCCATGTAATAGGGGGTTGTGGCCCATTTCTCCATTAATAATACCATGCAAGAGGCGTCATAGGGATGGTGAGGATTCCTAATTCTTTAGGAAAGGAGCAAATTCAATTTCAAAGGTGCGAGATTTAATCAGCATATCCATATGATAATAGAAAATACCTTCACGCATCCCATTATTTTGAGCATTCTAGATGGTCCAACATTTAGTAACCGTGAGGAGATCTCTCTCCTTGCATTCATTGGAATTATCAGTAGAGTCTTGAAACCAATATGGAAGTAATACATTATTAGGATGTTTCGGTCCAAGCAGATCATAGTATTCATGTAAACCAAGCCACACCGTGGATTCCTTGTCACCATCAAAGAATATTTGATCCAGGGTCTCTTCATTCGAAAGATGACATCAAATACATTGAGATTCCAAAGAAACACCTCTCGTACGAACCATTTCATCTATAGGTAAGGCTTTATTATGCACCTTCCATACTAAGAAATTATTATTACCTATGATTTCCTTTCACCATAGAGTGTCGCCCCATGCATCAATATCACATTCCCCATGCATGATCTGCTTTTATTACTTCATCGAGAAATACCCAGATAAGGATCTTTAGAAGACCATTCTATCATTCACTGAACAAAGGGAGACCCTATGGAAGACATCATAATGATGTAGATTATGATTTATACCGATAAATAGAGATATGGAAGTTTCTTAGAATAAAGAAATATCTATTATTTGACATCCTGAAAAATCATAATATTACCTTCCCAGATGCCATTCCAATAACTAATGAAACCCCAACCAATGACCCAAAATAAGTGAATCTTGATAATAAGTAGGTGTTTGTTGATAGACTTATATAAATTGAAACTCCTTCTCACTATTCAATTAAAAGGGGAAAATTTTTTATAGGGAATATATTTTTCCCAACAATGATGTACCTTCTATAAAAAACAATGATAATTTCTCTTGGAGGCTGCTCATAGATTCAGCAACACATATAATACAAATGAATCCAAATTCAATTTCACAATATATCCTCTTCCATTAATCCCAATTATTATATCCTTCATTGTGTATATACAAAATTAATGTAGAAACTATTTTTTCAATATTTATTAGTATATAATTCGGAGAAATAAGAGATGACAATCATGCATAAGAATATATGATAAGACACTGTTAACTAGGTTGATGTGACTTCCAAAAGAGAGGAATATGTTTTTCCATTTATGAATACATATAGTGATTTTATCAACTAGTGAATCAATGTGTTGAATTCTGAATATATCCTGAGAAATAGGTGCTCCTATATATTCCATGGGAAAGGATATTTCTTGAACTCCATGTTTTTTAAAAATTATTTTTCCTCTTGAATCGATACAAATTTTTTATAAATAAACACTACTCCCTTTCTTGTTGATGGATTAGCCAATCCAATTGAAATATTCACAAAGAATAAAGTCATGCTTAGGAATATTTCTTATATTTCCATTAAGTAAGAGAACAAGATCATCTGCAAATAAAATATAAGACAGTCCCCTGATGTTAGGATTGCACCAAAAGTGGCTTAGACATCCCACATCGATATTATTGTTAAAATATATACTAAAAGTGTCTTGGAACAAGATAATGATAGTAGGAGGGAGAGTATATCTTTTCCATTTCCCTCATACTGAGTTAAAGAATCCATATCTTCCCCTTATTAAGGTGATAGAAAACTAAAGAGAACTCATGACCTGAATATAATATCAATAACATTCTCTGAAAAACCCATACCTCTCAAAACATTAATTATGAATCCCCACTGAATCCTATAATATTCCTTGTCCATATCCATCTTAATAGCAACATTGGAATGAGGAATCTTCTTATTAATGTCACATGTCATTTCATGTGCAATGGAAATGGTATCCTGAGTAGATCTTCTATGAATGAAACCATGTTGTTCCTTAGATATTCATTTTGGAATGTGTATGTATAATCTCTTGTTGATAATCTAATCATGTACTTTATAAGGAATGCTGCACATACTTATTTGGTGGAACTCCTAGATCAAGGAAGTATTATTGACCGTCAGAAAGTGGATCAAAGAAGTGGAACAAGACACTCATGGCAGACTTCCACCATGGGAAAAAAATTGAATGATTTCGACAAGTTCATTTCTTACAATGTACCATTAATTAATGTAGAAATTAATTGGGAAACCATCTGGACAAGGTGAATTTCGATTATTCAGGATGGAGATATCCTCCATCACCTCCCTATAATATGGTATTCCCACTATAATAACATTTCAATCAGTATGTACCCAATGATGTAGGTTATCAATGAAATCTTTGGTCCCTGTTGGATAAACATGTTGCAAGCAAGGATTGAAACTATAAAGTAAGGAGGAAAATTCAGATGAAATCAGTCTTCCTTCAACTAGTTGATCAGAAGAGAAGAAAACATACTCAAGAAATAAGTTTGTTGTAATGTTTATTTTTCTATTATGTATGCATTCCTTGAATAAGTTAGTATTAGGATCTCACTCTTTGAGAAAATCCACTCTGGATCTATCTATAAATGTTTTTTCCTTTTCATGAACTATTTTAGAATGATGAGAATCATGTTAATCAAATTTCTTAAAATGTCATAATTTCATTGTGATTTATGAATCCTCTCATTGAATTTAATATCAACATTATGACAATCAATGTCTTGAAAATGAGAGGGTATGATGGCCTCTCAAATAATGAGGTTCTCTTTCAAGAACCAACAATGGTTATGAATCCTGACCTATGATCTGTCATTCATAAAATTACCCCATGAAGAAAGAACAACAACGTGATAGACTAGGTCAATATTCCATCACCTTGAATAGATAAAATAATTGTTTTGGTTAGAATTATCACCCAGGATAATGAAAAAAATATTCTTTTCAAATAAAGAACTAAATAGGTGGTGAAACTCTTCATTACGAATGGATTCAATGGTTTACTATTACCCAAACATTGATCTAAACGACAACACCTGCAATGATCCCCCTTTTGTTTATTACACATTGTGAAATTATTAAATGTGTATCTCATTCCATGAAAGCTATTATGGGATATGAATATTAAAAAATCAAACATGTCATTCCATGGGTAAATACGTCAACCCTTCTTCTCAGAAGGATCCATAATTGCATTTAAATCACCAAATATTAGCTAAGACATATCACCTGTATCTAAATTGTCTTAATCCTTACAGAGAAGTTATCTCTCCCTCGTACTGAACACTGTATAAAAAAATGAAATGAAAAATCTATAACTATCCAAACTATCCTTTATAGAATTATGTTTATCACAGACAACCACAATATCCGCTGTGATAGTGTTGATCGATGAAATCAAAATGTTATGGTTTTCATGCTACCCATACATAAAATTTCATATACCAAGCATGGAAGTGGAATTATAAATATAATAGGAATGTATTTTGTGGTCATGAACAACAATGAACACTGATTTATGATGATCGATTTCTGAAGTGATGTAATGAAGCATCATCCAATAACCTAAACCATAGGAATTTGAAATGAGAAAAGATATCATTGGATGATAACCCATGGGTATTTGGTCGGCAGTGACATAGGCCTCATAACCTTGGAGGAAAGGAGCTCCTGCTCGCATTCTACATATCCTCTAGTATAGGCTCCAATCTGAGGAGACTGGAATGCTGTCTTATCTGATTTTATAGTGGATAAAACAGTAAACCCATTCAAAATATGAATAAGAGGAAAGTTCGAATGTTTTGGGATAAAAGGAACTACCTTATTAGAAATGAAATCCATTCCTCCTCCTAGGTTTTCCTTCATAGTACTATATATAGAAGAAGAAGGATCCAACTGAGGTGATGCTAATTATAATATATTATTGGGAACTGGTGCAGAATGAAAAATAACAACATCTGTGCATGAAAGTAGTGAAGTCTCCGATTGGGGATAGAGTAATTCATCCTAGATATCAACGAGTATAGGGAAGGTTACCGAGGTCACCTCGACTAGAATGGTGGAAGGGGAACATGGTGGTAAAAATGAAGAGGGAGAATAACCACTGTAATACAGAAAATATGGAAAAAGAACATGAAGGAGCATGGGAACTGTCTATGCAAGATCAAGGGACTTCATTTTTTTGTAGTGGATGTAAAATCATTAATGGGGCAAAGATTCAGTCAGAAGGTGAAGATCACACTAGAGGTTGAATAGCTGGTCTGAAATTTTTTTTCTACAGATGGGAAGGGAGTTACAATGAAGACAACATCCTATTCATAAATGTACTAGGGAGAGAAAGATTAAATATTTCCACCATGAAACTATGTCACCAGATCAGAGGAGGATACAATCCATTAGAGGTCGAGACAAATGAAATTCAATACAGATACACACTACACCAAAATCTTAAATGAGATGTGTCCATTCATCTGTGCATAGACACGAACTGATGGTATTACTAATACCACACGGAAAACCATTCTTATGAACGGTAATATGGAGACCTATTGAAATGATTCAAACCACTACCCTTGAGGAATCCCATCCTTAATGAGAATCCATTGTCCACTGGATGTGTTTGGTGCTTCATTATCCAAGGGTGCTGGGGATTTGGGACCATTTTTTCAAGATGTCCTTCTAGGAATCAGGGAAAAAGAAAATCTCCATTATATGTTGGATAAAAAGACTAGCAAGAGAAAATAATTTTTTGGGGGCCAAAAAAGAACAAAACAACTGGGTGAGTTAGTTTATCAGGAAAAAAATGGCCACTAGAGTCCATAAGTGAATATAAACAGCAACCCCAAACATGTCTAGGGAGAAATCTTGTGCAGGAGATCCATCCACTATCGAAGAGCGTAGGTCCCCCCCCAGAATATCTAAGATCAAGACATCCAATTACAACTGGATAGAATCTGAAAAGGATAATACATTGTGGGTAGTCCCAAAAGGTTATTCTTGACAAAGCCGGTGGTTTCCAATCCCCCAAATCTAGAAGAGATTATGATGAAGAGAGATATAGGGATGGAACAGGGTCCATCACCACCATGATTGAAGATGAAGAAGAAGTTTGTGGGGGTATTTTAGGAAATATGGGTGGGGAAATTATAAAAATTGGAGGTTCGTGCAACACATTCTCTAGGACAACCACGATTGGCTCCATAAGTGCTCTATTCATTGAGATGGTAGGTCGTACAAACATGAGAACGCTAATTTCATATCTTTATTATATTAAAATAATATAACTAAATTATACATAAATATATTATAATTAAATTATAATATATTTGTTATATATGTTTCATAGGTTTATTAAATCCATTTTTAATACATTCCATGCATGGAATGAATGATTCATATCGCTTTGAGGGGTAGTAGTCCACACTTCCTCACACAAAATTATCATATTAACATAAGATGGAATTCATAATGGTACGTTCTAATTGAAAAAATTCAGAAAAATAAATACATTATAAATATCATATATAACATATATAAACATAGATTTCAACATAATTTCCACCAATGTAGTGGTAAAGGAATAAATGAACATTAATTGGTTTGTGAGGCATTAATTCTCCATACACAGAAACTGTATGTTCGTTATACATTTGATGGGGGTGTGTATGTGTAGGTCCTACAAGTTAAATTAAAAATAATATTAAACTATGTACACTGGTTTTCTTATATAATAATGCAATTAACATATTTTTGGTGGTGGAGAGTGGAAATGAAACTATATAGTTTGAGACAGGATGTTACCTCTGTATTGGGTAACTACATTCAGTTTATACCATATGGATTACATCGATGGATTTATTCCCAAAGGCAATATTCACGGTATAGGGGAGGGATTTTGGGAAGGTATTGTGGTAGATCATGATCAAGGATATGTAATTTGAGAGTTGGGAGGAATGGGGACAGATGGTGGCCTTTAGAGTAAAGGAAAGGACTCACTTGGAATTTTTAGAAACAAGTATGGTGTACACTTGTTATTACATTACACAAGTCATAAAAAATGAAAAAATACAATACTTTATGGTTTATTTCTGATATACTTTTCTAAAATAGTATTTCGACAAGTGGATATGTAATTTGGCCCTTTATAATAATGGTTTAGTCCTCAAATAAGCATAATTTGGGCTTATAATTACAATTAATTTTAATTACTTTCACTATTAATTTTGGTAAAAAGGATGGTATTATTTTATATTATAAATTATGATATTTCCAAATATTTCATTTACCTTCTCAAATTTATTTTAAATAAATGGTTTAAATTAATCTAAATTTTATCATGCATGTCAGATGAAAATGCGGGATTTTATAGTAAAAAGGTCAATAAGTTTACTCTGGTTTTAAATTCAATTTCAATGTAAAATTGATTACAATGAACTAAATTAGATTAATTCCTCAAAATATTATATAATTAAACATTAAAAACCAACTGATAAAAAATGTAAACATAAAATAATTTATATGAACAAGATGATTTGAACTAAAATTCAGTATTTTCAACTATTCATTATAAAATGATATGTTTCCAAAAAATATTAAAGATTCTCCCTAAAGTAATTTTTATGTTTCTATTTAAATATTATGTTTATTTTAAAATATTAAAAAAATTGAAGTGTCAAAATTCATATTTGAAATGGGTTATCCATTAAAAGACAATGAAATTATCATTACAAAAATATAGGTATTATGTGTAATATTTTATTTGTTATAATATTATTCTTATCAAATATAATGGATGAAAATAAAAATATTATATTTAATATATGATATATTTATATATATAATAAATTAATATCACCAAATAATCTTTATTAATTATATATATTATGGTAATACATCATTGTGAAAATAATTATATTTTCATTTATATTCAATCAGTTTTAATATTCATTTCTAATTAATGTATAACAAATAACTTCATTTTAATGTTTTGTAAGCCATAATTTTTAATAAATTATTTACCCCTATACATAATTACTTTTTTAATTTCTATGTTATATCTTAATATATTTAATAATATATAGTTTTTCAGAAAATTTTTTTCTTGTGTGTGATAGAAGTAATCAATTAAGGTCTCTCTCGAGTGTAACACAATGTAACTCTGAGTTGTGTGAATTGAAAAAAATATAAAATATAAAATATATTTAAAATTGTAAATATTGTTTATATTATCATATAATTATAACCCCTTACATTATTTTTGTCATGCGTAACGCATGCTATCGAATATAAGGTTCTTATTTAAGAATTTTGGGGTGTTACAGGTTCTATGAATCAAGGATGGTTGGAGAAAAAGGAAGTTGGGTCGACCTTTAAATTATACCCTATTTGATCCTTTTAGATGACTGTTTCTCATATAATAATGATTCTTGAAGTAATTTCTTGGAATTGATTCCACTAAATCGGTGCCTCATTCCAGTTTTCCACATGACCTCAAGCTTTCCTCAACATATTCCAGAGACTTCCGACTTATAGCGGGGGTCGAAGGTGGAACTGTGAGGAGACTATTCCCTCATATCAAAGTGCATAACTAGATGTAAATAAAAAAACATCATAGACAAAATAAAATTCAGAATAATAGATAATGTGAAGCTGAAACATACTGTAATGAAATAAAATACAGTAAAGGGCCAAATATCCATTCCAAAAAAAATATTTAAGATCCAATATTCCGATCTCATATAAAAAATACGAAAAATTATAAATACATAAAACCATACATATAACTCTAAACCAAGTCACATTCATAGACTCTAGTATACCATTGAGAAGTTATAACCTAATCATAAGGACCTACCTGAGAAACATGCTCAACAATACAATCATGGTCATATTCAATATCTTTTGTGAATTTTTGATCAACCTAAAAGTTGGCATAAATTCATCACTTACATTGTAGTGCATGTATCGGGGGTGAGAAAAAAAATTTAGTAGGCCACCCCCAATGATAATATTATAACCTACTTCAAAAAGTTCTTTCTCAGGCAATATGCTCAGCCTAGACAAAACATAAATGCCAAAAACACACTAAAACCACCATTGATCCTCGAGTATTTGACTCTAGTTGATGATACATTCAATGGCTAGTGACTGGGTGTAACTAAACACATATTTATGAATATGAATCCCAAAAAACATATGGGATCCACTCGCATAGAGACCCCAAACAAACCTCATTAATTTAGTCATTATATCTTACATGATCCCTAGATGCATTGGTCTTAGGTTCTCATTCCATGTTTAAATATGAAAAAAATTCTGGAAATCAGTCTAAAATATTACGCAACGATATTAATCAAGAGTTTTTTAGTGTAAATATATCACATATAATGTAGATGTAGAGAATAATTCCATCATCCATAAAACCAGTATGGAATCTATGCCTATATATTAGTTTGGAACTCAATCCATGTGTCTGAACCAATAGTTCCTAGAGAATCCGTTCGGCATGTAATCCATACATCACAATTCCTATAGCTTCAATCTGGATACTAATCCCATGGGAGGAGAGAATCAATCCTCCATCCCACACAATGCTTCCCAGAGTGTCTGTCCGACACCTACATAGTGGATTAAGTGTGTCATTATGCAAGCCTAAAATATGGTAACTGTAACATCAGTCTAAAGAATATTCTCATAGAGACGATAATTTAAATACATCACCTAATCTCATGGATACATAGCAGAAATCCCCCATCATATAATATGGTACCTTGACCGTTAGTCTGGTACCTCATCTCACAGTGCATGGAGTGTCATTTTGGAACCAAATCTCATTTTTCCAAGACTGCTTTTTGGGACCTAATCTCATATATATATATATATATATATATATATAATATACACACATTACTACCACAACACTCAAAAAAATAATAATCAGTGTGTTTAGAGCCTCAGTCTGGCACTCATCCCATAAATAACATTTGATACAGATAAAATGTGTCCTATAAAACATCTGAAACCATGGATATCTGAATCCAACAATGCACACTATCATGTCCAACTTTCTCAATAATTACATCCCATCTCAGAAAACTAGAATTCAACTCTGGCATTCCATACACATCAGAACATCCTCAAGGGTATAAAACATGTATCATCATTAAAACCAAAAAATCAGTTCGACGCCTATAACATATAGTAAAATATCCTTAAAAATAGTCCATGTCATATCAAGGCCACACATGCTTCAAAAAATAAATTCCTTATAATTGATTAGTACACATGCACATTCCCTTTCAATGAAACTCCTAGTTTTCTTGTTCACCCATCGTATCAACCATCTTTTGTCACAACTATGTCCCACTTACCAGAAAAAATCACATTACAAACACCAATAGAGGTATTTAATAAACTCATACTATGTATCTCAATTAGTATGATGAAACTTACTCAGGTCCCATCCCATGTATCACTCTCAGGAGACAGTTGATCACACATTATTGAGGAAAAAATCTCTTACATAGCATACTAACCCTAAAATAAATCTCTATAGCCTCAAATCAACCAAAGAGTTCAACCATTACAATCATCCTAAAAAACACTCATAATGTACATCTCTTAATTTAATTTCCTAACTCATGGGAAAAAACCCAAAAATCCCCTATCTAGAAAAAGTACATGCTGTGTACTTTGATGTACATGGTGTGTGCTCCCAAACCTTCACCTAGCCATGTACTTCTATGTGGCCAGAGCAGACATGGTTTCTATCCATGTACTACTACATGTCTATGGAATAAATGGGAACTTATTTTGTACTACTACATGACTATGTACCCCACATATGGGGTGAGTTCCTAAGTACATGGCCACATGGCCAGGTCATAATACACAGTGTGTACCCATAGTACAGGGCATGTACATTCCAAAAATCGTCTATCCATGTTCTCTACCATAATTCTAGTAAATGGAAATTTACTAATACATGGTGTCTACATAATGTATGAAACATGTTCATCAAAAGTTCCTTCTTCCCTGAAAAACAAGAAAAAATGTATTGCGTTCCTAAAACCACATGTAATGTAATTGGGGTTTCAGAATGTGAAACTGCTACGAACCTTTTGAAACCCATCATTTTTCTGGATTTGATATAGATTGACCCCATATAGTACTAAATAATCATCAAAGGGATCTAAACATGAATAAATAAACTATTGGGATCCTGGAATAAAAATTAAAAAATGTCCTAACTTGTGCGGTAAATCAAAATGATTCCGGTCAAAATCCACAGTTGAAAGAAACTACACCTCCATCTGTTCCCAGTATCCATGACAGATGAATTATAGAAGAATATCACCCCCTTATACTCTTGTTCTAGGCATCACACAATATAGAAAACTGTACCCCATCACCTACCATGTGCGATGGAATTTGGTGGGGGTGTTTTTGCTTCTTAAAATTAATTAACTAATTAATTTCCCATTTAAACACTAGACCCAAGTCATAGAACCCAAATCATGTTTATTCCTCTCCTAAGAGAAACCTCCCTTTATGGACTCAACTGAGGATTCAGAATCCCAAAATGACTATCTATTTAAAATATGTCACCATCCAAACCTATATAAACAATTTAATAATTAATCAAATAAATATTAAATATTCCTGCAACAATCAAATGGCTTGTAATTACACTAAAATAATTTACTGTGATAAAACAACTCATCCTTGATATTCCTCAATGGAATTCAAACAAAACATCCTAACACACCTTGGTCGTCAGCACAAGATCAAGTGGTTGCATTCAACTCGGATGCATCTACCATGTTTCACTACCTATCTCTGGGTTCAAAACACATAACACATCCCTGGGCAAGACAACACATCCAAAATCATAAAAACTCTAAGAAAATTCCTAATAACACATCCACCCTATGATATTTTCGCATCATCTAAAACATATATCTTGGATCATGGTGCCCCCATCATAGAAAATAACCCACAATGGTTTCTTCTAATCCACAGTGCCTCTCATTGTTAGATTCATATATTGAAACACATCTTTAGTAGTATGTTAACCAATTTAATGTGGTTTCCACTACATATTAGACTGTATCCATACAAGGGACACATCATGATGTCTGATTTGATACTCCTGGCCATATACATGTCTTTACTATCGCCTCACATCCATAATCCTTCTTCATAGGCCACTACCCTATCACAAACAAATCTCGGAACCGGATGTGTCCGTCTCTCACTCCGATTATAGTGAAATAATGAAAAATAAACTATAACCCATTTCAAGTATATAATATCAACACTGATTAGTATTTTTCTACATATAATTCATCTTGAGGGCCTCACTATCAAATGGCCGATGGCGCACTCCCACCATGCAGCTTCACATCCACCACTCTACGAGTGCTTCCACTCAAGAGGACCTTTATCAAACCAATGTGACAACTATATAGCTTGGAATATAGATAATTATATATTATCATACTCACAAGGATGTAAATATATAGGACATGATAGTAAATATACTATGAGTAAAATAATAGTTAAATGAAGAACAACACTAGAAACTTATCCATTCAAAAAACAACATGATTCAAATTTGAGGACCTTGTGTCACCATGCCCACAAGTCTCTAATAACACCAACAATAAGTCTTACCCCACTCATGGATGGAAACTCAAATAATTCCTTATAGGAATATTCTCTTATAACATCTGATGAACTATCCAAAAGAAATAGTGCCTCACCTGCACCTATGATTCCACGATCCCACAGATGCTTAACCATTACACACACTTGTGTTACCCCCCCCCCCAAAGAACCATATCCCAACTATATTGAATCACATCAATGAAGGCTCATATCATAAAAATCGTCCATAAAACATCAATAAAATCATGTTCTAACAATATATGTTATGACCAGTAGGCAAAACCGACCCAGGAAAACCACTACCTGTGCAAGGAAACTGAAGTTAGATGCACCTCTTGAACCAACCACAAGTCTGATGAACTGGGACCGAAGTGCTCTATCTCGAAACCAAATACATCATATATTACTAATCCCTAAAGTTGGTTTCATCCTTCATACACCATTATTAAGAGTCCAATGCATCCATATGTGGCTTACGCACCAAAAAGTACTCATTACTCGGTTAAATCTATCCACAAGTAAACTACAAAGTCAAAAGACAGTAACTCTCTATTATATAGTCACATTAAGAACATCATATGAATCTCCCCATAGGATCTAATCCAACTTGTATAATTTAAAAACTCATGTGGTGTCAAGAACTCATTTATTCAAAATTTACCAGAAATAAAAATCTCAAAACACCCATAACTAAGGAATCACATTAAAAAATCACATCCCAATATAACTACTCTTAAGTAGGGAAAAAATTAGCTCTGTGAATATTCACATCAGACTGCTTCTTGGAGGAATAGGAAATACAATCAACCTCAAACAAAACCACCCATAAGTTGTCCTGTGGTCATATACTTACACCTTGTCAACCAATAGGGTAACTGAGCCTACTTTTAAAAATAAACACATCCATGTCTTCATCTTCAAGCGTCTCACTATAGATCCACAAAACTATCAATAAGAATTAAACCCATAAAATCACACACCATTAGGCCTATAACACCTAGATCCTATGTTACTTTTATGATGTGTGAGATAGTTATTACATCTTCATTAGATGATTCACAACAAAATCAAAGGCATATATCCAAGGGGCCAAGAGCCTAAAATCCATCATAAACCATCAAATACAAAAAAATATATTTATCTCTCAAACTCAATATCAAATACAACCATAAAATCAAAAACCAATAACATAAATAATAGCACCTTGTAACCTATAATTTTTATTGAAGAAGTGATCATGAAAAACTAGATGATACCAATAACAGGATTTGGATGATTACTATATCTACAGTATACCAAACCTTAAAGAGTGAAATAATAGAAACATAACTACTTTGATACTATTTTTTAATGCCCATGATCGAATTCCCATAAATTGGTGCCCCAAGCCATGTCACTGAAAGACTTCAATCATTCCTCCTCGCATGTAACATCCCATGTAAATAAAGAATAATACCTTTGAATGTTTATTAATATTTGTGAATTAAATATTAATTTTACTTTAAAGGGGTTGCTATGTTCGATAGCATACCGGATATGCAACAACGGGTTTCTTCGAAATCTTACGTTGCACACTAATAATATAATAGTATTATTTTAAATTTTAGTTAACGTCTAGCCATTGTATTGGAAGGAATGAATAGAACAAACTAAAATATGATTATACATGTTTGTAATTTTTTTTAGATTTATCTAATAAAATTTAGAGGTTCAAAATGTGAATGAATCAAAGAATAAATACTCTATTTTTCTTTAAAAGATCGATTTACAGCCTTTTAATGGAAACCCCACTTTAAATCTAGTTTTGTAACTATTATATGTTTTATTTGACAAAATAAAATTATTGTTTTGAATCGAGACATCAAAATTTACATTGGATGAAATTTTGGTATTTTTCTGATAATGTTCATTATTAATGAATAGTTATAAATAATGTATTTTAATTCTAAAATTCCTTTTAATCTAATTTATTTATATGATTATATTATAGTTTCAATTGGTTTTAAAGTGAAATTAGATTTTATTTTTACCATTTAATATAATTTTTGTCATTGGATGTACTTTAATTTTGAAATTGGACATAAACAAGTGACAATCTTTTGATAGTTATTATTTCGTAAGAACACGATATTTGTTTTAACAACAAGAAATAATTTTAAATTAATTTCTTCCACTTATGTTTTGTTGAATTTTGAAAAATAGATTCTATATTTAGAATCTGAAGTTCCAAAATTTTTAAATAGGTAACTTTTATTTTTACACCTTTAAAATATTAACTTCAGTAAATATTTTAGTTACCATGATTATTTGGTAAATATAGTAAATAAGGCTAAAATATAATATTATAATAACATTAAATTACCCTAACATGTGCCCTAATCCTATTGGATAACAAATATCCTACCCTGGGGATCCTTGGGTTGAATTTTGGACCCCATGGAGCCACATAGGAGTAATAATGACATTTTATATTAATTAATTTAAAGTAAAGTGAAAAATGACATAAAGAAATATCTTTTTGTAAATAAATTTTTACATGGGGTTATATAAGTCAAATTTTAGTCTATAACCATTATTTGGAAGCATAATAATATTTTCTACAATATGGTAATTTTTTTATAATTTTTTGACATCATATAATCTAAATTATATATGACACAATAATGATGCAATATTTACTTCATTAATAAATGATTTAAATAAATATGACTATAAATATTAAAAAAATAACCACAAACTGTCCAATTATTATTGGATTATTATATTTCGACCATTTGTCATCATATAATTGTTTTTAACAAATATTAGGCCTTTTGAAACCGAAGAGGATGTTATACTAAAATAATTGATTCAAACTTCCCAAAAGAGCCCCTCCACTCCATTATATAAAGCCCTCACTTCTATCCAATTTATCACACCTCTAAAGTCTTTTGGATCAACCAACCTCAGCTCCATTAAGCTCCCTATATCCCTCAATTCAACCCAGAATCCTTACCTTAGGGAGAAACCACTTAAATAAACCCTATTTGTTCAATCCAATGGGAGTTACCCGATATAATGTTAACGTCTTCTCTTAAGTTATTTTGTTTTATTTTACATCTCCCACCCCATAAACTCTTTTTACCTATTTCATTAGTTAAAACACCAGTATCCTCAATATACTAGGATGTTTTTATGAGATGTATTTGAACTACACCTACACACACCTCCATCTAATATGTAATGAACATAATGTTTTTGTGGATGGAAAACTAACGCCTCACCAAAAAATGATTGTTCAATTATCTTCTACCCCCTCTAATGGTGGCCATTATGATGGACCTATATTTATATATTTTTCATATTCTGTTTATGTTTTATTTATGCTACTGTATTTTTCATTTATATCATACCTTTTTGGTTTCTATTATGGGTAAACGCGATAATTTCAGTTGAGGAAGTGCGGACTACCGCCCCTCGAAGTGATATGACTCGTTCATTCCATACGTGGGATGAATAAAGGATAGAGTTAATGGTTTAATATGTGTTTATATAATGGAATTATAATATTCCAATGTATCATTATGATTTAATTCCATTAAAATAAGAAATAGAAATGAAAGTTGCGTTCATGCGTACGTACAGTTTACCGTCTCCATGAATGGTGCATTTTATAACATACCACCAAATGATATGTATTATTATAAACATATTTATATATATACTGGATATATATGATATATATGATATCTAAATAATTAATATCATTCTGGATATAATTGACTATTGAAAACATGGACAACTTGTAAATATATGGTGTTGATTTTTTTACTAAAGTACCAAATATCAAAAAAACGACCATTATTAAATTAAATGATTACATAATGTTTATAAAAATGTAATAATTGATATAAAAGGACTAATAATCATGAAAAAGATTCTTATGTAAGTAGAAATTAATGCTAGTTTATTATTCAAGAGATTAAAGAACGATTAAGTCACGTCAGACATGAGGTAATGGACTTCGTCTCAATCTCCATTCATTGAGGCATATTTTCATTTATACACAAAATTATTTTATACTATGTATAAACCCCTTTGACTTTTACTTTAATTCAAAATGAATCTTTTTTCTATGAAGAGATTTACTAAATGACAAAAAGAATTTTCCTTTTAATGTTACCGGTGACAACGACCTTTTCCGCCGCCACGAGTATTATTTCATCATTGGATTCCTCAATAATATGTAATGATTTTAAAAGAAAATAAATACCATATAATATTTTATGTATTTTGATATTGAAAATGGTTTTGATAAAAAAATTCTTTTATGTCAATATATTTAAATTATATTTAGGTATTGAAATGTGAAAATGTTATCATTCCTTTATATTTTTTATATGTTATGATTTTATAATATTAATTGAAAATTTGACGGGTGATTATATCATAAACCAAATAACAGGTGTTGAAATGATAAACTAGGATGGGTGGTTATGTTATAAACTCCAATGCATTGGGTATAGAAGTCGGTCGTATGGCTATTTCATTTAGTGATATGTGTGGATGTTGACCGTATGTTTATTAAATTTAAGTATGTTTATGTCCAAAGTTACCTTTATATATTATATGTTCTTTATATGGGATTTATGATAATATTCTGGTTACAAAAGGGCAAGTAATGAACTTTTATTCTGTGATGAGAATTTACTACTTCAGAAAGGTGAAAAGTATAACTTATGATAATGTATTCATGGATTATCTGTTGTTTTGAGAAACTACTTGGTTTCCTTCTGTAGGTATCCCTTAGTGAGGTTTTTATGATCATCCCATGTTTTTGAAATGTTTTTCACAGGACATAAAGTGGAATAGGGTCATGGATGGGATCATGGGAAAGTCATGCTATTTTATACATGGAATTCTACATGACTATTTTTTTGAAGAGTTTTTATTTTGTAAAAAATTAGAAACTGAGTAAGAGTGTCTACTTTGTATTTCTGAGATGTAATGTAATAGTTATGGAAAAATTCTCTAAAAGTATAAACCTAAAAATATCCTCAATGAGAATTATTCATTTAAATCAATAATATGTAAGGTTTAAGGTTGTGTCATTATATTTAGTATCAGAGGTCGGTTTAGACAGCATAAGGAGTTAGAATATTGTTAAATTTAATTTATTGTAATATCGAAATGATATAGGATTTATAGATTACCTTGTAGCTTTGCATGTGATATTTTATTGTTCAGAATGGTTTTTCACAGAGGAAACATGGAAGATATGTTAGAATGACATCAGAAGGAAGACAACCTTCTAGATCAGCAACCTCAGATGGTTAGAATCAGAACTGAGAAGTTTGTTGTAGTGATGGAACAATTGACTTAGGCTATAAATGGTGGTGGTATCCATGCATGAAACCATCCAGATAAACCATTGAGGAACATGTTAGTAGTAGAGTATTTAATGATGCAACATCCCCCATCATTCATAGGATCATGTGAACCTTTGCTAGTTGAAGGGTAGATTAAAGCACTGGAGAAGATTTTTTATGTCATGGGGTGTTCAGAACACCAAAAGGGTAGCCTTGTTATTTACCATTTTGTAGGTGAAGCTAATCTGTGGTGGTTAATGGTGAAAAATATCAAGGATAGTGTGGATATTGTTGCACTTGATTGGGATTAATTCAAATGTATTTTCATTGAGAAATATATTCCTAAGATGGTTCGACTTAGAATGGTAAAATAATTACTAGAATTGAGGTAGGAGGATGACTCAGTGACTACTTATGAAGAAATGTTCACTAGACTGGCAAGGTATGTTCCAAATTTCATCAGAGATCTAGATAGTTAGTAAAATAGATTTTACTCAGGACTAAAGCCATGATATCGTGGAGCATTAGCCTCTCATGAGTTAAAAAGTTAAAAAAACATGTTTGATGTGCGTAGAAGGTGGAAATGATGTTATCCAATGATCACATGTTCTTTGACAAACACCTGAATAAGAGGTCCAATTACCATGAAACGAGGATGAATTCATAAAAGAAGTCTGGACGTATGAAAATTAAATATCCAACTTGTTAGAAGTGTGGTAAAAAGAATCCTGGTGAATGTTTTTCAATGTTTGGAAAGTGAATCTAGTGTGTTAAATATGGTCTTATTGCTCGTAATTGTTAGGAAGATGATCAAGAAGTAATTGATAATCCATCAGTAAGATGTTTTATGTGTAATGAAATGAATCAATATGAAAATGAGTGTCCAGTGAAGAACTAAACTGAGGGATAACAGCCAGACTATAAGGAGAAAGGGGTGGTGAAAACCTTTGAAACTACTTCTGTAGATGTTGGGCCATCAAATGAAGTAATATCAGGTATACTATTAGTCTGTTCAGATTATGCCAATGTGTTGTTCGATTCAGGGTCTACACACTCTTTTATTTCTGAGAAGTTTTCTAGTAAATTTGGAATTCCATATCAATATATTAATATAGAACTTATGGTAAAAACACATAAACTAAATATCGAGACAAAAAGAAAACATAAGAACCATCTTGTCCTTATGTGTTGAAAGAATCTACCAACAAACCATAATGTTTTGCCTCTAGTAATGTTTGATGTTATTCTGGGTATGGATTGGATTTCTGTTTGTCATGCTAAAATTGAATTCAGAGCTAAAGAGGAATCATTTCATAAATATTTATAATTTGTGTACAAGAATGAACCCTTGATTTTGAGAACATATCAATAAGCTGAGAAACTAGTAAAAGATGTAAATGAATGTTACCTTTCACATATTGTTTAAAATAAAGGAACTGTTCAGATTAATGATTTACCAATTTTAAATGGGTACCTTGATATTTTTCCTAACGATATTCCTTGTATAATACATGATCAGGAAGTTGAATTTAATATTGAATTAGTTCCTGATGCTAAGCTGATTTCAATACGCCCTTATCGAATGGCTCAAATTGAAAATCTAGAGTTAAATAAGCTATTGAAAGAGTTATTGGATAAAGTTTTCATTGGACCCAGCACATCACCATGTGGTGGTCCTGTCTTGTTTGTTAAAAATAATGATGGTTCGATGCGACTTTTCATTGATTATACAGTATTGAATAACATAACTATTAAGAACAAGTATCATTTGCCTCATATTGATGATTTGTTTGATCAACTCCTTTGAGTTCAGTATTTTTCGAAGACTGACTTGAGGTCGGGGTACCATCAGATGAATGTAAAGGAAGCAGACATTTCGAAGAGCGTGTTTTATGATAGATATGGATATTATGAATTTGTTGTTATGATTTTTGGGTTAACAAATGCACCTGCTGTAATAATGGAACTTATTAGTAGAATTTTCCGTGAGATCAAAGATATGTTTGTGGTTGTGTTCATTGATGATATTTTGGTTTTCTCTAAAATTAAAGAAGAACATGAAAGTCATTTAAGGTTTGTCTAGAAAACATTAAATGAAAAGAAACTGTATGGAAAATTCAGCATGTGTACATTTTGGTTACAACAAATTTTTTTCCATTGTCACATTTTAAAAGAAAATGGCATAACTGTTGATCCTGATAAAACAATAGTGGTTGATTAATGGCTAATACCAACAAATATAACTGACATACATAGTTTTCCTGGTTTGGTAGGTTATTACAGAACATTTGTTGAGACTTTTTGATGGATATCTAGTCCAATGACTAAATTAACTCGAAATGGTGTTATGTTCATTTGAACCAAAGAATGTGATGATTATTTTTAGTAATTGAGAAGAAGATTGGAGAAAGCTCCACTTTTGGAACTACCTTACCGAAATGGTGAGTTTGTTATTTACAGTGATGATTTGGTGAAAGGACTTGGTAGTTTCCTTATGAAGAATGATCAGGTAATTGCTTATGAATGACATCAGTTTAAACCACATGAGTTAATTTACCCTACACATGATTTGGAATTAGCTGCTTTTTTTTCTTTAAAAATTTATAGGCATCATTTTTATGGAGTAAAATGTGAAATTTATACTGACCACAAAAGATTGAAGTATATATTCACTCATAAATAATTGAAAATGACATATAGGATATGGTTGGAAATAATCAAATATTATGATTGCATGATCCATTACCATCTGGGAAAGGCAAATATAGTGGCTGATTCTTTGAGTCAAAAATGTAATTCTTCATTAACCATGCTATGATTGGAATGAGATCCTTTGGTTTTTGATCTGATAAACATTGGCATAAATTTTGTTGGTGCCGGAAATTATTATTTTTTGTTTCATGTGTCAGTGGAATCATCTATGTCAGACAGAATTAAGCGAGTTCACAAAGAAGACAATGAGTTACCAAAAAATGTAGATTTTGTTCAGAAGGGTAAGTTTTATGAATTTAACATTGATAATGATTGTGTTTTGAGTTTTGGAAAGAGATTATGTCTGCCTTGTGATTCACATTTGAAGAATGAGCTATTACATGATGTTTATAGTCTCTATTTTCAGTTCATCATGGAAGTACTAAGATGTACAATGATATTCAAGAGTATTACTGATGGGATGGAATGAAACAAGATATTGGTGACATTACTATGATGTCTTTTTCTTGTCATCAGGTTCATGCAGAGTGGAATTTACCGAAATGGATGCTTCCGTATTTACCAGAGCTAGAGTGAAAATGGGAATATATATCCCTGCACATCATTGTGGGATTACCAAAGGCATCTATACATAAAAATGCAATTTTGGTTATTGTTGATAGATTGACCAAATCAGATCATTTCCTTCCTATTCGACATACTTTCTCTTTAGATCAACATTCTCAGTTGTATGTTAAATAGATAGTCAGGTTTTATGATGTTCCCCTCTCTGTTGTATCTGATCGTGATCCCAAGTTTACTTCTATATTTTGGAAAGGCCTTCAGATGTCTTTGGGTACTGAATTAAATTTCAATACAGCTTTTCATACTCAAACAAATGGTCATTCAGAAAGAACAATTTAATCCTCACAGGATATTCTACGAGCTTTTTCACTGGATTACTATAGAATTTGGGACCAACATATTTCATTGGTTGAATTTTCATATAATAATTGTTTTCATTCAAGAATACAGATGGATCCATTTGAGGAATTATATTGAAAGCATTGTCGAACACTTGTTTTTTTGGGATGAATTAGGTGAATTAATGATGATGGGACTAGAATTGGAAGAAGAGGTGGCAGAAAAAGATTAGTTGATTCAGATGAACATGAGAACGACTCAGAGCAGGCAGAAAAGATATGTTGTTAACCAAAGTAAGGATGTATTTTTCGAGGTAGTTGATCATGTCTTTCTCAATGTTTATCCATGGAAAAGTGTGTTGTGTTTTGGTGAGAAGGGAATTTTGAGTCCAAGGTTCATTGGTCCTTATGGAATCCCTGAGAAGGTTGGAGTAGTTGTGTACAGAGTGGGTTTACCCCAATTTTTTTCTCAGTACACAATGTTTTCCATGTTTCAATGTTGAGAAAGTATACTCCAGATCCACCACATGTTTTGAGCCCAATGGTAGTTCATTTGGAAGAGAATCTCCCTTATGAGGAACAACCAGTCCATATTTTTGATCATAGAGAGCAAGTGGTGCAGAATAATGTAATTTTTCAGGTAAATGTTCTGTGGAAAAATCATATCGTAATGTACTGACAGAACTGACCACTAAACCGGTGCCCGGATCGGTCGCCACATGACCGCAAGCATGCCTCCCTTTATGCCAGAGGCTTCCAACTAGTAGTGAGGGTCTAAGGATAGTCAATGGAGAGACTATACCCTCATTTTAGTGTTCAAAAATAGAAAAAGGTAATAAATAGTGGAAACCATATAATAAATGAATAAGTAGTCGAAATAATATTTTATAAATCTTGTACAAAACAAATGGCCAACACTAATTTATATAGCAGATGCATGCATGACATGCTAATGATAAAAAATTAGAAAACATTGAACGAAAAAACTTTTTTAAATTTCAATGAATAAATAAATAAATAATGACTCAAAGCTCAAGGTAGATCTCCTCGAGCATCCCGAGCCTCTGCTTGTTCTTGTGCTCCTATATACCACGTAAATTCAAACAACATTGTCCTGCAACCAAAAAGAATCTACTCGGGTACCCAGTGCAATGGCGGCCCATGTAGGGTGTGAGATATAAATCTCAATAGGCCAAGACCACTACTGTCTACCCCAAACCAGACATTTAATGAATAACTTATAACATGTGAGGGCGTGAATAAATTTAGTAAACTGTACAATGTAACTACATACCAAAGTACCCACTTCAGCCCTCAGCTGGTGTCTGAACATGCATTATACATTTGTCACACATACTCTATATTCCTGACATAACCATTCATCATTTATTAATTATCCCAATATTAATAAATTATGAAGGTCTTGAGATTCGGCCTACTCCCAACATCTCCCGTATAAGTCACTCACCACAGATGTCTCTAATGATCATATAAGTAATCAAAGTAAAGACAAAATCCAAGATTGTGCTTTGGCTTGGATAACACATCATAAGTTATTCAATTAAACCTTTCATCTACTAAGTCTGAGTCCGCCCACTAAAAGTGGTTCACCCAATTCATAAATAAGTCTAAATCCTTATAAACAATTAACAAATCATCATGTCCCAACATCCTTCATTAACCATTAACCAATTTCATGCATGAAAAATTGGACCCACAGTCCAATGTTAATTAATGGGTGTAGAACTTCATGTCTAGCACCCTCGTGAGTATTTGGAGTGTCAGTCCTTGTCTCACAACCCATGGATATTTGGAGCATCCGTTCCTTACCAATAAAAGAGTATTTTCTTGCAAGATGGGGGTAGAACTTCATGTCTTGCACCCCATGAGTATTTGGATTATCAGTCAATGTCTCACAAAACATTTATCAATAATACATATATATTTATCATTTGTTTAGAACTCCATGTCTAACCCCCCACAACCATCAATTAATTTTTTCAAAAATTTATTAATCTAATCCATTAATTCATTAAACAACTAATTAAAAACATAAATAACCAATCAAAAGTAAAACCTTAATTAAGCATTCAATATGTCAATAGTAAATAATTAATTCAAAATTAATTATTCTTAGAAAGACAAATAAATAATTCACTCAACATTTAATTTTCAAAATTCTTTAAAAATTATGAACCCATCAACTCAAACAGTGATTCATCCTGGACTTTAACAATTTACATGAACATAATAATCATCACAAAAAATCTGTACAAATCCAATATATTTAGAAACCAACTCACACATCATCTCATAATATAAAAAAACTCCATCAAAGACAATTTAATGAATGAAAATCTAACATGCAACAAAAAGGACCCTTGGCAAACAGTCGTAACAAAAAATAAATTCACAATCTTAATTTTAATTCATGAAAATTAATTAAAAATTAAATTAATCAATTAAATCATATATCATTAACCAATCATAAATTAAATAACCATATAGCATTTTAACATGTAATAATTAATCCATACATTAATTATTACCAATTTCCAATTAATATTTTTCTAACATGTAAAATATTCAATATTCTCATTAATCTATAATAGACACAATATTATTCCAACACATGACTTGATAATAAATTCTATAATTAATTACCCTATGAAAAATTCTTCCCATTCATATCATTTAACTGTTTAATCATATCACTTTAACCAAATTACCAAAACATGCTTAAAATAAAAACTAGTTTAAGCCCTCATTTATCTTACTTGGGAGACATCATTTAATAACTTAAAAAGTCGTGTATCATCATAATGTATATCACATTTAAATATTAAATCACAGATACTAAATTCACATTTAGATGAAATAAAATATAAATATACACTACAAAAACTAAAAATCCACAAAAGCGCAACAAGGATTTTATTAATGTACATATTAAAGTTGAACACATGGGAAGGGACCCTACCTCGGGGTGGCACCATTTTAAAATCCAGAACGATTTAATGTACTTGCCGGAAACCAGTCCAAAACTGGTCTATAATCACACGTGCACACACCATTATATATATATATATATATATGCGCATTGCCTACATTGATCAACAAAAAATTCAATATATTAAACTGGTGACCAGAATCAATGTTGTGATGAACAACACATCCCAAACTTGGTATCAGGAACTCATAAAAATGGCCTTTATATACCCTGTGCAAAACCAAACAACGAGTTTAGAATCCTACCCGAACCAACAGTGACAGGAAAATTCGAAACCACCCACCTTGCCCATGGCGACAGATGCCGGATTATGGACCAATGGGTCCCGAGTCAACATTCAAATATCCTAAAAAAAGACGAACACAACAATAATGTTAAACCCTAACTTTAACGTTTTAGCCAAGAAAAAAGGGAAACAGATAGAGGTCAAATGATCGATGCGAATGACTAGTTATAGGCAGACAAACTCACCTTGATGAGACGAACATGATTCGTGAAGAGAGCGAGGGGAGACGTCACACACACAGTAGTGTCCAGGGGGGGTGCGCATCTAGGTATTTCCTAGTGGGTGGTCGCACCAGGGAGGTTGAGCCCTGTAGGAGCTCCTCCCGGGTGGCGCGCTGCTCTAGGGAGGGTCACCTAGGGGTTTACATGCCTCTTGGTCACACCACGGGAAGGATCTCATGCCTAGAAGAGATATCGATGGAGGGAGGAAGGGGCCACATCATGGGGTGCGCTGCTACGTTCGTGTAGCACCTTGTGCGTATGGAGGAAGTATAGAGGAATTCTATTCTCTTTATTTTCTTTTTCAATCTCCTAAATTTATTGCCATTAATAATAGTTATTAGTAAACTCTTTAAACCCCATAAAAATAATACCATTAATTTAAAAATAATAATAATAAAAGATAATAATAATACTCATTTTATTATTATTATACACATTAAACACTTATCCAAATAGTGAAAAACTCCCTAATTAGACCTTATTAAAGGAAATGTTTCATTGAGAAAATCATACTCCCCTTTACTCCTCAATTAAATTAAAATCTATTTGACTACAAATTAATAAAAAAAATAATTTCCCAAAACTAATAAAATTAAATTTTCATTGAATTTAATTAATTAAACCAAAAATAATAATAATAATTAAATCCTCATTATTATTATAATTAAAACATTCAATTTTCTTAATTCCAACCAAACTCCCCAATTCGTTACTATTATTATTTATAATAATAATATCCATAATTATCAATAATTATGAAACTCATAAAACCATAATAATAAAAATATCATTATTATTAATCAATCCATTAACATAACCCAACACCTCTATTAAATAACATCACTCCTTCATTAAATTTGAAACTGCTTATTTTATTAAGCATTTCTTTGAGATACCCAACAACTTCATTAAATTCACATAAGTATTACTCCCCATTAAATAAAAACAGAAATTTGATAAACCCCATAATTAAATTGTATTATAATAAACAATAAAAAACCCATTTTGATTATGTCCAACATCCCCATTTAAATCCACATTAATTATCTAATTCGTTTTTAACCTTCGTTTATTATTCTCATAATAAATGTTTCGTAATTAATTATAAAACTCTCTGTTTATCATAATTTTTTTAATATTTATTTACAAAATAAAAACAAAATAATAATAATATCTTTATTAATAATATTCAAACATTCATTTATTAAAAAAACCCAAACCCCCCAATTTATTACAATATCATTAATATGATAAAAAGTCCAACCCAAAACCCCTTATTTGATAAAATTTTCTTTGAGCATCTGAAAAGCCACATTTAATTCTCATAAAATATACACTTATCTAACATGAAATAAAAATCTAAAAGCATTAAAATAATTTATGGCAACATAATAATAATAATAATAACAACAACATTATTATTAGTACATTCTTCAATTTAATAATAAATGATCCTTTAATAATTATGAAACTCTTTATTTACTTAAAGCAGTTCTTTAATAAATATAAAATCCATGTTAATTTATTCAATTTTCATTTAATTTATTTTATATCATTCATTTAATTAAACAACCACAATAATAATAATAATAAATTCATTATTATTATTATTATTAAAACATTATTTTAATTAATCACAATCTCTCATATAAATTTATTTAATTTTATTAAATAATTTTTTTAAACCAGATAAACTGAAGGGTTTGGACTGAAACTGAATGCTACTCATGCAGATCCATTAAAGTGGACTTCTTAGAAATCGGTGTTCCCGAGACCCATCAGGACACCTACAAAAATTATCGGGTAAATACGCAAGTACAAAAAAAACACCTTTAGGTGTTCCAATAATCAAAATAAAATTCCAGATATCAGTTAAAAAAAAGGAACTGTTGATAAATCGAAAAAAAATTCAAAACTATTCATAATTTAACCCCGTTCAAAAAAACGGGACTTTACAATATACCCTCCTTAAAAAAATTTCGTCCACGAGAAGCCATCGAAAACCAGTACTAAAAACACTAACCTACTATGTTCATAGAGAAGATTATTCAAAATATTACCAGACAACTCTGTTATAAAAGCACGACATCACCTGCTAACAGGTTAATGGAAATCAATGCCACAATACCCACCTTAGTATTTTCCAAGACGTCACAATAAATGATTAGCTTCTCACCAGTATGCTATTTCAGAACGCCATATCCCATGTGTGTGATATTCCTCAAACCATGATCACAACATCAAACATTGATCATAAAAGCTGCAACATAAAACTATCGGCGTACCAAACAGCTGAGTCCCAATAAGTTATCTCGAGCAGTGGGACAGACTTACTTTAATAGCCTGAAACATTTTATGCGAACTACCTACCATGGGTTATCCCCTTATGATCATTAACATTGACCCTATCTCTTGGTCACACAAAACCAAAAACACAAGATTCAAAAGCCCATTTTTTTCAATGTTAATTAATTCGTTTCAACCTTTCATCAGTTGAATGAATTTCAACAATCATTCAAGTAATTTTTTTCACAACAATCCACTTGGTTTTCAAAACAATGACCTACGGAAGAAATAGGCATGTTATCACAAACAACCTCATTAAACATTTAACATTTTGTGTTGTTCAAATATAAACGGGCAATTTAGCATCTAAATTCCTTTTACCAAATATAAGACCTCCAATGGCACCATTTATTTAATCCGAGTTCTTGAAAAGCAACCCCACAATGGTTCATTACAATCAAAACTAAGCAGTTTTACATTTATAACCATTTTCAAACATACAATGGTTATATAAGGTTCAAACACATCAGTGGACATCTACCAATTGATAAGGCACCCATACACCGTACCGCTAGAATTTGGCTCCCATTTATAACAATCGACATTCATTTAACATTTTATCTTTATCTTCCCTTTCATTTATCAAAATATCAATAGCATGTTAGCATAAGAAGTAACACATCAACGTTATATAACATAGAAGAATGTCAAAAAAACAAAACATTCTAATAACTAAGGCACTATAGTATATATTCCCTCAAGCATGTTAAATCTATCACTGAATCATGCTATCTAGAGAGGCATGCTAAAGAAGATCAAAACAAGGAATTTCAACCAAGGAAAAAAATACAAATTAGCCGGCATCCTAGTAATGAAACTATATTTCATGTTATATGAATGACATATGAATCTATAAGTACCTAAGATGATGCATTTATAAAACTTCCTTGCCATATCATGGCCAAGACAATTATTTTTTTAAAAAAAATTCTCAAAATCAATAAACAAGGGAAAATACACCAGTCACTCAACGTAAAATCATATCAACTGTAACCTATAATAGTACAAAAATCAATTCCAATCCCAATACACTTGTTCATTTACCGTACATGAGGTGATCAGTCCCAAGAATGGATAATAACCCAAGCACCAACACCTTCCTAGTCTCCTATCTACCAACCCCAAAACAATAATAAAAAGGGAAAGAAAGGAAGCCTAAACCTTTGATACCACTTTTTAATGTCCCGAACCAGCTCAGTACTAAACTGGTGGCTGGACCAGTCACTACATGACCTCACACGTGCCTCCTCGTAAGCCATAGGTTGCCAAATTGCAGCAAGGGTCTAAGGATAGTCAGTGGGGAGACTATACCCTCATTTTAGTGTTCAAAAATAGAAAAAGGCAATAATTTCCGAAATAGTATAATAAATGAATAAGCAGCAGAAATCATATATTAAAAATATTGTACAAAACAAATGGCAAATGCCAATTTATATAGTATATACATGCATGGATTGCAAATGATACAAAAGTAGAAAACAATGATCAAAACAGCATGCTTTACATTTCAATGCATAAATAAATAAATAATGACTCAATGCCCCTAGGGAGATCCCCTCGAGCATCTCGAGCCTCCGCTCGGTCATGTGCTCCTAACTCCCATGTAAATGCAAACAACATAGACTTTTAACCAAAAAGAATCTACTCGGGTACCCAGTGCAATGGTTCCCCGAGTAGGGTGTGAGTATAAATCTAAGTAGGCAAGGACCACCGGTGTCTACCCCAAACTAGACATTTAGTAAATAATTTATAACATGTGAAGGGATGCATAAATTAAGTAAATGGTACAATGTAACTATATACACAAGTACATGCTTCAGCCCTCAACTGGTGTTTGAACCTACCTTATACCTTTGTCATACATACTCAATATTAATTACATAATCATTCATCGTTTATTAATTATCCCAATCATAATAAATTTTGAAGGTCTTGAGAATCGGCATACGCCCAATATCTCCCGTATAAGTCACTCACCATAGATGTCTCTAAAGACAATCAATGTAACCAATGTAAAGACCAAATCCATGCTTGTGATTTTCCTTGGATAATGCATCATAAATTATTCAATTCTACCATTCATTTAATAATTCTGAGCCCGACCACTAAAAGTGGTTCCCCCAATTCTTAAATAAGTCTAAACCCTCCCTCATAAACAATTCACAAATCATTATGTCTCAACAGCCTTCATTAACCATTAACTCATTTCATGCACGAACAATTAGACCCACAGTCCAACGTTAATTAATGGTTGTAGAAATTCATGTCTAGAACCCTGAAGAGTATTTGAAGCATTGGTCATTGTCTCACACCCCATGGGTATAAAGAGCATCATCCCCTTACCCATAAAATAATATTTTCTTACAAGCTGGGTCTAGAACTTCATGTCTAGCACCCCGTGAGTATTTGGAGTATCAGTCCATGTCACACAAACCGTTTATGAATAATGCATATATATTTATCATTTTTGAGGAACTCCAAGTCTAACACCCCACAACCATCCAATAATTATTTCATAAATTTATTAATCCAATCCATTAATTTATTAAACAACTAATTAGTAACATAAACCGCCCATCAAAAGTAAAACCTTAATTAACAATTCAACATCTCAATAGTAAATAATTTATTAGAAATTAATTATTTTCATAAATCCAATTAAAAAATTAACTCGACATTTAATTATCCAAATTCTTTAACAAGTCAGAACCTGTCCACTCAAACAGTGATTCATCCAGGACTTTAACAATTTACATGAACGTCATAATCATCACAAAACATTATATACAAATCCCATATATTTAGCAACCATCTCATGCATCATCTAATAATATAAAACAAATCCATCCATGACATCCTAATGCATGGAAATCTAACATGCATAAAAAAAGGACCCTTGGCCAACATTAGTAACAAACAATCAATTCACAATCTTAATTTTAATGCATGAAAATTTATTAATACAAAAATTAATCATTTAAATATTATATATTTAACCAATAATAAATTAATTAACCATTTAGCATTTTAATATGTAATTATTAATCCAACCATTAATTATTACCAATTTCCAATTTATAATTTTTGAACATGTGAAATATTCAATATTCCCAATCATCAATAAAAACCTCCAACTCATGACTTGATAATTATTTATACAATTAATTACACTATTACAAATTCTTCCCATTCAAATCATTTAACTGTTTAATCATATCACATTAACCAAATTACCCAAACATGCTTAAAATCAACACAAGTTTAAGACCTTATTCATCTTACATGGGAGAAATCATTTATTAACTTCAAAAGTCATGTATCAACATAATATATATCACATTTAAATGAAATATAATATAAATAATTCACTGCAGAAATTAAATTTCTACAAAAGTGCTTTATGGATTTTATTAATTTACTTATTAAAGTTGAACACATGGGATGGGACCCTACCACGACGTGGCACCATTTTAAAATACAAAACATTTTAATGTACATGGCGGAAAATAGTTCACAATGGGTCCATAATCACACATGTGCACACCTTTATACATATATATATGTGTGTGGTGCCAGCATTGATCAAAAAGAAATTCAATATATTAAACTGGTAAACAGAATCAATGTTGTAATGAACAACACATCACTAAATTTGTATTAGGAACACATAAAAAAGGACTCAATATACCCTGTTAAAAACCAAACAACAGGTTTAAAAACCTACCCGAACCAACAACGAGAAGAAAATTCGAAACCATCGGCATCACCCATGGAGGCAGATGCTGGATTATGGACTAATGGGTCCCAAGTCAACATTCACATATCCAAAAAGAGAGTAACGCAAAAATCATATTAAACCAGAATCTTCATGTTTTAGCCCAGAAAACAAGGTGGGAGATAGAAGTCAAATGATCTATGTGAATCACAAGTTCTACGAAGACAGACTCACCATTACGAGGCAGACAAGATTCATGAAGAGACCAAGGGAAAACCTCATGCGCAAAGTGGAGTCCGTGAGAGGGGTTGGTGCACCTCTAGGTATTTCCCAGAGGGGGGTCATTCCCCAAAGGTCCCACACTGCAGAAGTTCCGCCTAGCTGTCGTGCTACTCCGTGGAGGGTCGCCCAGGGGTTCGCGTGCCACTTTGTCACCCCGTGGGAAGGATCTCACACCGAGGAGGGAGCTCGAAAGAGGGAGGGAGGGACTGCGTCATGGGGTGTGCTGCTACATGCATTCATCACCTTGTGTGTATGGAGGAAGTAGAGGAGAATTTGATTCCCTTTATTTTCTTTTTCAAACCCCGAAATTAATTGCATTTAATAATAGTTTTTTTAAACTCTTAAAACACTATAATAATACTACCATTAATGTGATAATAATAATAATAATAGATAATAATAATAATAATTTTATTATTATTATACACGTTAAACACTTATCTAAAAAGTGAAAAACTCCCAAATTAAACCTTCTTAAAGGAAATGTTTAATTGAGAAAATCAAACTCCCCTTTACTCCTCAATTAAATTAAAATCTCTTTGAATTCAAAGTAATAAAACAAATCCTTTCCCAAAATTAATGAAATAAAACTTTCCTTGAATTTAAATAATTAAAAAATAATAATTATTATAATTAAATCCTCAATATTATTATTATTATTAATCCTTTCATTTTATTAATTCCAACAAATACTGCCCAATTTGTTACTAAAATTATTTCTAATAATAATATCCATAATTATCAATAATTGTGACACTCATAAAACCATAATAATAAAAATATCATTATTATTACTCAAACCATTGATATAACCCAACACCTCTATTAAATATCATTACTCCTTAATTAAATTCGAAACTATTTATTTTATTAATCGTTTCGTTGAGATACTAAACAAAGTCATTAAATTCACATAAATATTGTACCCCATTAAATAAAAACAGATCATTGATAAACCCCATAATTAAATTGTATTAAAAGAAACAATAAAATGATCATTTTGATTATGTCCAACCTCCCCATTTAAATCCACCTTAATTATCTAATTCATTTTTAACCATCATTTATTATTCTCATATAAATGTTTCATAATTAATTATAGAACTCCCATTTGATCATTAAATTATTTTAATATTTATTTAATATAATAACCAAAAAATAGTAATAATATCATTATTTATAATATTTATACGTTCATTTATTTAAAAAAAACAAAACCCCCAATTTTTTTAAAAATCATTAATATGAAAAAAAACTCCAACCCATATCCCCTAAATTAATTAATTGTTATTTTGAGAAGATCAAAATCCGCATTTAATTAGCATAAAAGATACACTTCATTAACATGAAATTAAAATAAAAAAGCATTAATATAATTTCTTACACAATAAAAATAATAATAATAATAACAACATTATTATTATTTTAAGTTCCTCAATTTAATAATAAATGATTCTCAAATAATTATTAAACTCCTTATTTAATTAAAATAGTTCATTGATAAACCCAAAAGCCATGTTAATTACTTCAACCGTAATTTAATTAAATATTTATCATTATTGTAATTAAACAACCACAATAATAATAATAATAATAATAAATTCATTATTATTATTATTAAAAAAGTAATTTCGTTAATCATAATCTCTCATATAAATTAAATTAATTTAATTTAATAATTTATTAAACCAGATAAAGTGAACGGGTTGGACAACAACTGTGTGCTCCTCTAGCAGATCCATTAAAGTGGAATTTTTAGAAATCAGTGTTCCCAAGACCCATCAAGACACCTAGGAAAATTATCGTGTAATTAAGAATTTCCAAAAACAACAACTTTAGGTATTCCAATACATGAAATAAAATTCCAGATCTCGGTTTTAAAAAATACGAACCGTTGATGAATTGATTTTTTTTTATGAAAACATTCATATTTTAACCCGGTTCAAAAACACGGTACTTTACCCATATGGTTGAACAGGAAACATGAGAATCTAAATATGTTATGAGGAATAAATAACCCCATTTCATAAGTGAATAAAAATTGTGAGGTCACAATTCCCAAAAAAGGGGAAGGATGTAACATACCAAGTAAATAATGAATAATACAGTTGAATGTTTATTAATATTTTTGATTTAAACATTAATTTTTCTTTAAAGGGGATGCTATGTTCGATAGTGTACCCGAAATGCAACAACCTGTTTCTTTGAAATCTTATGTTGCACTCTAATAATATACTATTATTATTTTAAATGGTAGTTGATGCCTAGCCACTGTATTTGAAAGAATTAATATAACAATCTAAAATATGATTTTACATGTTTGTATAATGTTTTTACATTTATCTAATAAATGATAGAGGTTTATAATGTGAATGAATCTAAGAATAAATACTCTATTTTTCTATAAAAGGTCGATTTATCGCCTTTTAATGGAGGACCATCATTAAATATAGTAATTGTCAATCCTATATGATCTATTTGACAGAATAAAAATCTTATTTAGAATCTAACATCAAAATTTTCTTTGGATGATATTTTGGTATTTTTCTGATAATGTTATTTTTTTAATGAATAGTGAAAATACTGTATTTTAATTCAAATGTGCCTTTTAATATAATTTATTTATATGGATACATTATCTATATATTTTGTTTTAATGTGTAATTAGAATATGTTTTTACAATTTAATCTAATTTTGGTCATTATAAGAAATTTCATTTTAAAATTGGACATAAAAAATTGTCAATCTTTTGATAGTTATTATTTCTTAAAAACATGCTATTTGTTTTAAAAACAGGAATTAATTTTAAATTAATTATTACCAATTCCATTTTTTGAATTTGGAACAATGGATTCGATATTTGGAATCAGTAGGTCCATATTTTGTAAATAGATAACTTTTACTTATTTGACATTTTAACTATTTATTTCAATAAATATTTTCTTTACCATGATTAATGGGTAAATATTGTAAATAATGGTAAAATATAATATTATAATAATAATAAATTACACTAACATGTGTCCTAATCCTATTAAATGACACATATCCTACCATGGGCATCCTGGTGTCGAATTTGGGACCCCATGTAGCCACATGGGGGAAATAATGACATTTTATATTATGTAAATTTAATGTAAAGACAAAAATGACATCAAACAAATATCATTTAGTAAATAATTTCTTACATGGGGTTATACAAGTTATATTTTAAACAATCAATATTATTTGGAAATCAGAAACGATTTCCTACATCATGGTAATATTTTTATAATTTTTTGACATCGAATAAAATAAATTATTTTATGACACAATAATGATGCAATATTTACTTCATTAATAAATGATTTAAATAAATAATATTATAAATATTAAAACAATATCGAAAACCAGTCCAATTATAATTGGATTATTTTATTTCTACCATGGGTAATATTAACATTATTATTAATGAATAATATGCCTTTTGAAACCGAAGATGATGCTATAATAAAATAATTGTTTCAAACATTCCTAAAGAGCCCCAACTCTCCCTTATAAAAATCCCTCACATCGATCGAATTCCTCACACCTATCAAGAATTTTGGTTCATACAAAATCTGCACCATAAAGCTCCCAACATCCCAGTTTTAATCCTAGAAGAATTACTTTAGGAAGATATCACTTCAAGAAACCCTTTTTGTTCAATCCAAAGGGAGTTACCAGATTTAATGATAACATCTTCTCTTAAATTATTCTGTTCTATTTAAAATCTCCAACCCCATAAACTCTTCTAATTTATTTTTTTGGTAACAAAACCAGTATCCTCAATATAATAGGATGTATTTATGAGATGGAATAAAAATATTCCTACACACACCTCCATCTAATGGGTAAAGAACATAATGTTTTTGTGGGTGGAACACTAACACCTCACGAAACGATGATTGTTCAATTATCTCCTACCATCTCTCATGGTTGACATTATGATGGAACTATATTTATATATGATATATATTTTTTTATGTTTTCTTATTCGTCTTTATTTTCCATTTATATCATACCTTTATGGTTTCCCTTTTGGGTAAACGTGATAATTTCATTTTAGGATGTGCGGACTACTGCCCCCTCGAATTGATATGACTCATTCATGCCATAAATGGCACGTATAAAAGATAGAGTTAATGGTATTATATATGATATTATACTAGAATTATAATATACCAATATATCATTATGTTTTAATTCTATTAAAATAAGAAATAGAAATGAAAGTTGCGTTCGTGCGTATGTACAGCTTACCGTCACCATGAACGGTGCATTTCATTTCATACCTCAAAATGATATGTACTATTATAAATATATATAGATACACTAGATATATATGATATATATGATATCTAAAAAATTAATATCATTTTGAATATAACGGACTATTGAAAACATGGACAACTTGTAAATATAAGGTGTTCATTTTTTTACTCAAGTACCTAATATCGACAAAATGACCATTGTTAACTTAAATTATTAAATAATGTTTAGAACATTGTAATAATTGATATAAAAGGACTAATAAACTAGTAAAAGGTTCTTATGAAATTATAAATTAACTATAGTTTATTATTCAAGAGATTAAAGAATGATCGAGTCAATTCGGACATGAGGTAAGGGACTTCGTCTCAATCTCCTTTCATTGAGGCATATTTTCATTCATACATGACATTATTTTATACTACTTATAAACCCGTTTTGCTTTTACATTTATTCAAAAGGAATCATTTTTCTATGAAGAGTTTTACTAAACGACAAAAAGAATGTTCCTTTTAATGTAAGTGGTGACAACGACCTTTTCCGCCGACATGAGTGCTATTTGGTCATCGGATTCCTCAACAAGCCGCAATGTTTATTAAAGAAAAAAACACCATATAATCTTTTATGTATTTTGGTATTGAAAATGGTTTTTATAATTTATGATTTTATGTCAATAAATTTAATTTTATTTTGTGATTGAAATGTGGAAATGTTATCATTCCTTTATATTGGTTTTACTGGTTATGATTTTATAATGGTACTTGAACCTTTGACGGGTGGTTACATGATAAACCAAATCATGGGTGGTGCCGTGATAATTCATGACATGGGGTAATGTTATAACCTCCAATGTGTTGGGTATGGAAGTCGTCCGTATGGCTCTTCCAATTAGTGATATGTGTAGAAGTTCACCGTATGGCGATTCTGTTTAAGTATGTTTAATTCCTAAGTTACGTTTATACGTTATATGTTCTTTATACGCATTTTGTTGTAATATATTGGTTACGAAAGGGTATGTAATGGTATTTTATTTAGTTAAGAGTATTTACTAATTCATAAAGGTGAAATGTATTACTTATGATAATGTATTCATGGTTTACCTATTCTTTTGAAAAACTAACAGTTTTCTTTCATTGTGTATCACTTACTGACCTTTTTACTCTCATACTAGGCTTTTTAAATGTTTTTCATAGGACCTAATGTAGAATAGGGTCAAGGATGGGATCATAGAAAATTCATTCTCTATTTAACATGGAATTAGACATGACTATTTTTTTAATAGGTTTTATTTTGTGAAAAAATTAAAACTGAGTAGGAGTGTCTTCTTTGTATTTTTGAGATGTAATGTAATAGTTATGGCCTTAAAACTATAAACCTGAAAAGATCCTCAATGTGAATTATTAATTTAATTCAATATTATTTATGGTTTAAGGCTGATTCATTATATCGCAAGCCATTGGATTCAGAATAAAAGAAAGGGTCTAAGGTGGAATTTTGAGGTGACTATACCCAAATATTAGAGGTCACAACTAGAAGTATATAATCAAAAATTATATATATTAGAAGATATATAATAATAAATAATATAAAACTAAAACATGAAAGAATAATATGAAATATAGTAAATTCCTGATCAACCATTCCTTACATACCACATCGATCTCTCACTTATTCAATCACTTATAAAAAATAAGTAAGTGATAAATAAATTCATCAGACCAAAATTCCAACTCTAAGTCATGTCATTTACCCAGTCGTAAAAATGTCTTCGAGTAGCTCTAGCTTGATTATTAGACTCTACATGAAGAACTTTCTCAACAATAGAATCTCTATATTCCTCTATATCCATCTTGCATATGTGATCAACCTAAAAGATGACATAAGATCTGCACACACATTGAGGTTCATGTACAGGGGTGAGAAACAATAGTAGGCCACCCCCAATAGTGAAAATATATCCTTATTCTATAAGTGAATGCACATGAAATATGCTCTACCTAGTGGAAACATAACCAAAATAAATACACTAAATCCACCATCGATCATCAATTATCTGAAATAAATCAACTATACTTGCTCCAACTAGTGTTGGGGTGCCTCTAAGCATGTCTAGATCAATGTGCATAAAAAATAAAATATGGACTCTACTCCCATTGAATCCCCAATGAAACCTCATGGAAATAATCATTACCTGTCTCTTATTCCCTATACACACTAGACATATGTGTTTATCCCATGTTGATGTACAACCAAAACCTAGAGTATCATTCTAACATCTCACCCAAGAGTCTCAAATAAGAATGTAAAGGAAATCAATATGGAACATAAACACTAGATATAGATAATTGGTACACCATATATTCCACCCATTATATAGTATATTCATTGATTATTAATAACGAACTCAACCCATGTTTCTTAACCAAGAGTTCCCATAGAGTCATTATGATGCCTAAACCATACACCATTCGTCCTAGAGAATCATTTTGACACCTAAAACCATGGATGCAAAGTGTTAGTTCACCATCCCACATTATGGTTCCTAGAGCATCAGGCTGACACCAAAAAAATTAATGCAATGTATCAGTATTCAATCATATAATATGGAATCCAGAGAAAAAATTTGGAACCTAATATCACACTTACTAGTGTTTCAGTCTCTCACCTAATCTCATGGATAGAGCGCGTCAGTATTCCATCCTATAATATGGTTCCAAGATCATCCATTCGACACCTAATCTCATGGTGCATGGAGAGTTATTCCAACATCTAATTTTATGGTGACTAAAGCATTAGTATGGAACCTATCTTTATAAAAACCCACAAACAAACAATAAAACACACACACACACACATACAAACATCACTAAAATAATATTCACAAAATAAAAACATTGTGTCTGGTTCCTCAGTTTAGTGATCTTACCATAAACAACTATTAGTACCAATAAAATTCATCCTATCCAACATAACCAATCATAGATATGTAGAACCAACAATTCAGGCCACCATTTCAGAATATCTCAACCATATTAGTCCATATCATTAAAATAGGCTCCAAACATTGAAACTGAACCACATCACAACATAGATGAGGCATTAAAATAAGTCTTATCAGAACAACCAAATTATTGGGCCATAAGATATGAAACATCCTTTATCCTAGTCCTAAACATCTCAATACCTCATAGTGCTCAATAGTTTTAAGTTATTATAAGGTAAAATTCCTCAGACCCAACCCCTTTCTATGAAACACTAGGTTGGCATGTACACCCAACCAATCCTCCATCCCAAGTCACAATCCATCCCATTAACTAGTTAAAATACCATTACAACCCAAAATAGATATCTCCAGTGAACTCATACTATGTCCTACAATCATTACCATAACCCTTTCCCGGGTATGATCCCATGTATCAGTTTCAGGACATAGCTGATCTCACATTCTTTAGTTAAACATCTCTATCAAAACATAGTCACCAAAAGACATATCTCAGGAGTCCAAAAATATCTCAATTTTTTTCACCATCATGATCTACATTGAAAAATAATTTTAATTCACTACTCAAAAGTCAAATTCTAATTTTGAGGGACAAAAAAAAAATCCCTTTTCAGATTAAAAACATGAGGCGTTCTTCTAAGTACTCATTGTTTTCTCCCAAAAAATCAAATCACCATGTACTTATGAATTGACAAAGTATTCATGGGGTATGATTGTCTACTACTACATGGATAGGTATATATGGAGTCTTCTCATGTACTACTACATTTCTTTATACCCCCAATATGGGTTTTCTACCCAAGTACATGGAAATATCCTACTACATGACATGTACCCATAGTACATTGTGTGTAATTTCCAAACATCATCTCCCATGTACCCAAACCCATGGTCAGGTACATGGACAGGTACCTGATCGTACATTAATATGCAGTGTGTACTTGATGTATAGGGTGTTTACAACCAAAAAATTTATTATTCCCAGAACTAAAGAAATCTGGATTTTTTTTCTTGAAAGCATATACCATGTAGTCAGGGTTTCTAAAAGGAAAATCATTATCAACCCCATAAAACACCTGTTTCCCCCCAATTTATTATATATCAACCCCTACAGGGTCCATAGAAATCATAATATGGATCTAAATTGTGAAAAAAACTAAACTACATGGATTAGGGAATAAAACTCAAATAACACCAAACCTCGTGGTGTAAACATCAATGCTTCAAATTTAAATATGCACCTGAAAGCAACTGCAACATGATCTGTTCCCCTTGTACACTATGGATTAAGATCAGCATCATATACTCCCACATATCCTCTCAATAAGGGAATATCATGAGGGAGGACCCTCTCCAAATCTCCAAACATGTGAGATTGAACAATGTGGGTATAATATGTATTTTACAATTTTTAATTATATAATTTATTAATTTCCCTTTAAAACACTCAATCTGATTCCCAAAACCTGAAGCAGGTTTATACCTTGATGAATAAAAAACACCATTCAAGACTCAATTGAGAATCCATAATATCAATATGATGATTTTTTCAAAAGACATATCAACCTAAACACACACAAACAATTAAATACGTAATTAATTAAATATTAAATGTTCCACGAAAATGTGAACAACTCAGAATTCCACCAAACTCCTATAATTGGCTAAATTACCTATTTTAGGACCAACAGAGTGGTTATAAAAATTATCCAACATAACATTCTAGGATAAAATGTCCATTCTACCCCTTATAAACACCTAAAAGAAAAAATTCAGAATTCTGCACAAATCTAGTATTTGGGGAAATTCATGTCATTACACTCATTGAAAAATTCAAAACAATCATTTAGTTTTTATGTTGAATAGCTAATAATATATTTTAATTTTAAATAAAATATACATGAGGATTATTTGTTTGGACTAAATGTGATTGACTGAGTATGAGAAGTTAGATAAGTCACACCAATACCTAGTTTAACTAAATTATATAGTGGTGAACATTAAAAAGATATGAGATGGAATTTTTTAAGTGCCTGACCCAATTTAGATTGACTGAATGATCAAGAAGATGTTTTAGGGGGACTCTAGGATCTCTGGTTCATTGGATACATGTGTAAGGGAGGATACATGATATATGTTTGAGGAAATTGATAGATGGATGGAACTGTGTACAACTTGAACTGCTTGACCTGGAATTCCCATGGGAAACTACCGAACCATGTATAGGCTTGTTTCACCATTGTGAATATCAGTAGACACTTAAAGGTAGATATCTATAATAGATTGAAAAATAATCAAGTCTCCAAGGCCACACAATGCCACCACCTGCATCCATAACACTCAATGCTGCATGCCCCATTGCGGAGAAAAACAATAATTTCTAGAATAATTATTTGTTAGGGAGGTAAGGTACACTGGATTGGGTAGATTGTAGGAACCCAAAAAGTATTTTTAAGTATATTTTGTTTATAATTTTCAAGTCGAATGGAAACATTTCATACATGATAAAATAAATTAAGAAATTGGAATATATTGAAAAACGTCTTTAATATGCTTAGTTATTGTTCAGTCCGACATAGATAGAAAGGACACCACCACCCACACATGATTTTCATGAAGTCTCAGTGAAGAAAATTTAAATATCATAGTGGCTTGAATAAAAAAAATTAAGGATTCATTAAATAGTTAATGATACAAAATTTGGTGATGTAACGTAAAACTTACAATACTGACCACACAGGTCGAACAATCCTGATATGTTATCATTATTGTACTATATATATATTGGATACTTATTAATTCCATTATAACAACTTTTTCTATAAGAATGAAATCATAATTTCATTTGTCGGGAACTCGATCACAAAACATCAACATCGAACGATTCCATCGTAAAAATTCCACTTGATGGTATACATTAGCAGTGTCCACAGGATGATGGTGGGAAGAATGATTCACCATTGAGTGAATTAGACTCTCTAAAAATAGGTTTATAGTGTTATAGGGAGAAGAAAACTAGTTGGTGAAAATTCTGAAAGTGAAGTGAAATGATGAGATGCAAGGGTGATGAATTACCCTAACAGTTGATACTCCTTGAAACATCGCAACCAACCATAATTCGTCATGGATCCATACAGAAACAGAATGGAAAATTGAGCACTTGAGTGCAGGTGAAAATGGATGGAATGGATCACATTGTCATAATATTGTTTGATGACCAGGAATAAAATTTAGTGTATTTTTATTGTCATAATGAAAATGAACAGAGGCAGTAGAAAACATAAGAAGTTCATTCCAAATACCTAGCTGAAGATCCCATGTTGAGATTAAGAATCATAGCATACATAATTCATCTAAGATTAAATTGATCGTATAAAATATATTCAAAACAAATTTCCATTTATTCATACTACATTATTTATTTTAAAAATAAATGAAGGTAATTTGAATATGAAAATAAATGAAGGAAACTAATTTCACAAATCCTTACCATTGTCAATCAAAAATGGAAATGGTATTACACATAAGGTTATAGAATGTGAACAAAATTCATTATCTCAATGAAATATTTGAATTTTTTAATAACAAGACATTATTAAAATTATTAGAAGGGTTATTATCAATATTTATCTTATCGACTCATAAATTTCTAGATTCTATAATATCTCTAATAAAATTTTAACTAATATCTATGTGTTTGGATTTTCTGCGGGGTAAAAAATTCTTGGATAAATTTAATTCATATTGTCTATTACTATACACTGTAATAGTAGAAACATATTTCACGAGTTCAACTAAATATCCCTTCTTCAATAAGTATTCCTAAAAAACCGTTATAAGAGAAATAGATTTTTATTTAGTGGTTAAAAAAGAAACCACAAACTTCATATTGCAGTTTAGGGAAATATGACCTCTAAATGAAGTGAAGAAATATCCCATAAATGACATCGAGTATCATTTTTCCCATAAAATTAAAAATCTACATGTCAAAATATTAATTTAGTATTATCCAAATTATCACTATAAGACAAATATAAGTATTCTGTAGAAGCCATATACTACATCATCCACTTAATGGAATGTCAATGTGGCTTCCCAAGAATTTCCAAAAATATTTTAAGGGTGTCGGTTGCAAAGGATAAATAATTACCCTACTATAAATGTGGGGAAATGATCCCTTTAAAAATGGAGACCCCCATTGGATGTCTCTAATAGTTACTAATAGTGACTACCAATGGGTGTCTCTGACCTTAAAAAAATTCACCCACCTATCACACCCCACCACTCCAAATCGCACACTCCCTTCCCTTTGTAGCCCTATCCACCTCATGAAACCCCAAAAACCACCACCATATTTGATATTCCTCCTCCTAAAAATCAATATCTACCTCCATATTAACCTTCATCTTCACCATCATCTCTTACTCTTCCTAGTTCTCCATCTCTTTCTCTACCACCATCTTAGTCTCGACTGCCACTTCAGTTTCTACCGCCGCCTCTGCCTCCTCCTCTCCTCTCTCACCACCAATTCCTATGCCTATTTCTCTAACTATTCCTATACCTCGGCCTATGCTTCCACATCCTGCACTCTTTATCCTCAATTACTGTTTTGATGCCCAAATCTGAACTCCTCTTCATCTCGATCTTTCCCTATTTTCCTATGCATCTTTTTGATTTCAATAGGATTAATGTTTGATTGTGTTTTAATTTTTACATAGAATGTCTGATTTTGTTTTATTGATATATTTTCATTTTTAATCTCAATCGAATGTTTACCTATAATTTGTACAATATGATTCCGCTATATTATACTATGAGTTGGTATATAAGAACTACAATTTAATCATAGTTGTTGGATTAGTTTCTTCCATAAATGCTTTCATATCATGAAATTGATAATACCTACCTATTCGAATTTTATATTTGAGAAACCTTATATGATGATGCTTCTTAGTATGAGTATGAATTTATTATATATGTAAAAAATATTCAAAATTATCCATGTATATTGAAATTTTTGGTATAATGAACATTACCGTAATGTTTTTATTCGAGGTTTTTTGAATATTTTTTAAACGGTTTCAGGTGCAAAAATTCTGAATGTGAACCCCAAGATCCCATATATTAAAGTGAGTCAAATTAGGGTTGATTATACAAAAATTATCCAAGAGTAGTATTACATTATTTTTTATTGATCAACATAATTTGTATCAATCAATTAAATAGCATTTTCTAAAGATTCATGTGTGAAAGTTTCCCACAAAATGCCATTTATGGATATATTTTAGGTTGATCAGATTATAAATTTCCTAATTTTGTATAGATTTTTTTATCATAGATATATTTTAACCCTATTTTTGGTTATATAGATTTTTAATTTATTACTTCAGAAAAATACAGAGATGCTTAGTTTTTATCCCATGTTTTCCTTTGTAATGATATCTATTTTAAATACCCACTAGAAACTACCCATTGTTCATTACACACTTAGTTTTTCCATGTGTTCTGTAAATGCATTAATTTGAAATTTATTGATTTTTTTTAAAGAAGATTCAGGAATAGACTTCTTATTAAAATAAAAAGAGGTACATGAATGATATGGAGGGGGTCATACAAGCATCATTTCCTCATGCCAAAATAAAAAAGAAAACATCATAAGTCATACTCCAAATGACACGAATCGTCATAATCATCAATCCAATTAGAGTCATATAAGGGACCATGATACCTGGTGACCATAGTCGGCTTGAGATAGGAATAGTCTTTCCTCTACGTTGCTTTCCAAGGAGAAATTGGTTGAATTCCTTCATCATCCACAACAATAGCTTTCCAATTTGATGCTACATGACAATATTACTATTTTTTATGGAATCATCCTCGATGTATTCCCACATTCTATATATCCTGAGGCTTTTCCTTAATTTATTGATTTCTTTCTGAATTCTTTAGTTTTTTCCCATCACCCATATTTTTCCCCTTCAATTTCCTTATCAGATTTTTGCGTCAAAGTAAGAAGATGGACCTCATCTGTTTGTATCTCTAGGTCCATCTCCCCTGACTTATGAGTCCATTGTTTCAACTCTTTAGCCACCCCATTTGTAATCCACACATCACTATTGTCAAGAGTGGGTTTTGGGACACCAATTGGGTTTCCTTATTTTGTGTGAACTGCAACATCAATTTCATTCTACAAGAGGCATCAGAGTGCCGTTTATAGGAGAAAAATGATCAAATCATATACTTGTGGAATTTATCCATGACATGAAAAATAATTTGAAACTCAGTAAAAAAGTCAGGAAGTCATTCATATTCCACCATTAAAGGAATATCTTCATCAAGTGGTGATAGAACAATATTATAGATCAAGCTAGTGCTCAAATCAACCTTGAAAAGAACTCTAGCATAGAGACCAAATGTGGCATTCTCAGTATTCTTATCCATCTTGATTAGGATTCCCACACAATATTAAATATCAAATAATAATCTTGGATGCCACAATATCTAATTAAGGCAAATAATCTTGATCCATACTTTATATTTGGTCTTTTTAATAGTGAATGGATTAAAATGAAAATCCAACTCTTGAAAGATTAGCAACCCTGGCCTTAAGGCGATTGAGACAATCCACAAGACCTTCTCTTTATCCCCTATGATCAAAAAGCAATATAAAAATAACTATGACGTATGGGAATGGACCTCCAGCTAGAAAAACCCCATACATTGGATAGATTCAGAACCAAATCAATAAGATTCTAAGGCTTTCATGTAGCTGGAAGAACAAGCCTAGTAATTATGGGGTGTTCACAAATTTCAAACCTGTAAATAATTGCTTCTCTTCTAGCAGACACACAATAAGTTTTTCTTTTCATAACCATTAGATCTGGAGAAATGTCTTTAACATGATTAAAATATCTTTTAATCAGATAAAATTTCTTGGCCTCTGGATGTGGGTGCTCACCTGCTACCGTATCCTTCTCTGTCACCATCAACAAAGGCCGCACGTTTCCCACAACTAGAGTAGGCTCATCCACTGTCCTCGACCTATGGATATAGTCCGATTCTGTGGGTTTAACCTTCTTCATAGTTGCACCTCTGAAATAGGCATCACCACCTTTCTCACATCATCTATCATTGTCATTCTTCCCTCACGATTCAAAAAATCCTTCATCGTCGTAGCACCAAACGCTAGCTCGCCACTTTCACAATCCGCAATGGTCGCTTCAACCCTCGCATCATCAGTTGACGCCACCTCTATGCCTCCCTCTCCATCCATATCAATGACTATATATCCAATGTTACAATGTTAATACAATTTCTTTATTATCTACATTTTTAATAGAATGAATAAATTAATAGTCGTATATTAATAAACATTTAAATGGTGGATCGTTTTCTCTCTCAATTAACGTGTTCATAACGATTTTTTTTGAAATTATCTACGTACATATGTTTTTTTATAGTTTATAATAAAATATTTTATAAAAAAATATCCAAATATTACTAATTAGTAGATAGATACATCCTTTATCATTTCTAAGGTCCATGAAATTATTCTTTTTTTGAAAATTCCATTCAATCTGAATTGTATATTCATACTATATTTAAATTTTAAATTTTTTAATCATCAATGTGGAATTAAAATATATGTTTTATTGATATAAATAAATTTTTTGGATGTATTATATCTTAGTTATTTCCATGTAGGTACACCTCTAGGAGAGTAAAGGTTAATTTATACAGGATATAATGGTGCACCTATTTTAATGGATGACTATACAATGACATGAATCTCTCGAAAACATTTGAAATTATTTTAGGTTTTTTTTTTGATTCTATATATAGATAAATTATCCTAATTTTAATCTTCAATTTTTATTACTTTTAGTCTTCAGTTAAAATATTCATACACTTTTAGAAGTTATCATGTCATCATTTCATAAGTGGTCATTAATGGGGATTGTTTGATTTTCCAACAGCTATATACTTAAGTGTTGCCATTTTGTGCATTTTTTATGTTCCAAATGCCATTTTGGGAATTTCAAGATGTTTCAAGTGACTTAATTATTAATTTTTAGATTTATTGAGTAGGTGATTCTATTTCCATTTTTCATGATCCAGAGATTATTGGTTAATTAGGAGAAGCATTATTCAAAGTATATATTTCATGTGAGGAACCTATAATAATCACTGTAAATGTAATGCATGGTCATGGTTTTATACATCCAGCCCCTTGTAATTATATTATGTATATATCATGTTATTAAATAAGCATATTGTGTTAATTTTTGGAACGATTGAATTAGGTCAGCGTGATTGATGTGTACTATAAGAATTATGCATTGAATAATGCTATCTATGTTAAAAAACTAATGAGGTTGAATATCATATATGTAATATTATTGCCATTAATTATCTATTGATTGGATTATATCATGCAAAGAGAATAGAGGATGCAGGGAGAGGCTGTCCCAATTGAATCCACCTCTACATGCCAAATCTATCACTTAGTTCCGAATTTTTTGCAATATCAGGCAATCTCTAATTTTGGTTCTACGGTTTGGATATTTCTCACTTAAATCATTCATATTTCATAAAACATTGAATTTTATATGTTCAAATTAATCATGTGGCCTAATATATATATATATATATTAATGAATTTTTGAAAAATAATTATTTTGTTTCTCGTAATTTCGCATTTAATAAATCTCATTAAGTTGTTTGTATGCTGATCACATTAGACATGAGTATGGTTTCTATTGAAGAAAATTTGTAGGTGTCCATGAAAAGGTTCTGAAACTATTATGGAAGGTGAAAAAGTTGGAAAAACATATTTTGGTTCAACATATATGAATTTTGAATTCTTCTCTTATGATGCTTCTTTGTTATAAATAATTGATGCAATAAATATGAAATATTGGAAGAAGGGATGATCATGTAACATAGAATTGATGTGAAGAATGAATAAGTTTCCACCATTTAATGTTAATAGAAATTTTTTGATTCTAAATAACTTGATAGCTTTATCCTTGAAGGATCATTTCCTCCAACATGCTATTAAACTTATCTCATGCATGTCCACTAAGACCAACTATATTACCATGGTTGACTTCCCATTTTATACTGGTAGACACCTAATACAAAAACAACGCTCTCCATAGTGTAGACCTACCAGGTTGATAAATATAGTTTTAACTTCAATGCATCATACTCACCATGACCAAATCCACTACTAAATTTTGGATCATCATTTTCCATGAGAAATATCACAAACCACCACACCAAGAAAAATGGCACAGGTATACCTTATTGACTATAAATACAATCAACTCTATTTTGAACGAAGATTATAATGTTTGATGAAAACACATTATTTTTTATTAAGGTATACTCCATTTATAATTTTTTTCAAGTGTAGTAAAATACCTAAAATATCGATACACATGTAATACATTACATTTAAGAATCACAATAATCTTTTCCAATACCTTTACATAGCTTCCAAAATATAGAGTTACCTTTATTTAAATTTTTTATTTCACATTTCACCCATACATAGGACAACCATTTGGTTATCCATTACCTTGACATTGTAGTGTTAATCACCATTATAATTTTCCCTTTACTGGAAGAAGAGACTTTTGAAAAAAATCATTTAAATTAAAATAATCTTATCCAAGACATGGTCTAAGACCTATGTACATTTATGCATCGCGATGGTCCTGAAACATAGACATTATGACGTGGTTGAACTCCACTGGCCTCCATCCATTATCTCCACTTCTATATGAATTCAATACTTATTTCCGTTGGTTACTACATTTCCAAACAATAAAAACCATATTTTTTTGATGAAAAAAATATCACATCTACTTTCAAACACCACGTTTACCATATAAAACATGTATTGTTAACAATGAACCTTTTATGACCTTGAAAATATTTTAAAATCACTATTGTATATTATTTAATAGATTTTATTAATAAAAACATTCATTTTAGACCGATATCAACTTATATTGATGAAAAATACAATACCAACCCATGTAATTTCAACATGATGTTAAAAAGTATGGATTCTATTTATGCAGTTGTGTTTCATTTTTCTCTAATCATTCCCTAATATTGAACCTCCATTGATGGAGATCTAACTTACATTTCCAGGTTGATGGAGCATGCTATAAATTTTCCTTGCGACTGTCTATAGACACATGACATTAATTTTGTCATTATATTGTTATTTTTATTTTTATTGGATGATATCACGTTTTTATAATTTGAATGAAGATCAATAATATAATCTGTATGTTTTGGTCAATAGTTTTTTATGTTATATATATATATATATATATGGTTATTATGTTGTTATATTTTGGTATTTTTATTCATCATGGTTTCATGGAATTTTCATAATGTTGTTTTAATATGGAATCTAGAAATAGCCTATGGCGATCTCTAATATGATTTTCTTCATAGAGTATTAGAGACCACCTATGAAAGTCTCTAATAAATTTACTAGTAACTATTAGTTTGGTTGATTTTGGGATCCAATAGAGTCCAATTTTGGTGTTTGTTATTTCCCTTTAGTGATGGCGCAATTGTGACAACCAAAAGCCTTCGTGCGGCAGTCGCTAAAGGTTATTTTTTCCTTGTGAAAAAAAATACACGATGTTCCCAACAATATTTGAATTGGTAATTTTATAAATTCACATAATATCATCAAAATCATTAGGGTCCTAGTCTATGAAAATAATAACGAAATTCCAAAAGATATACATACAATATTAAGAGATTCAAATAGGTGAATTTTAATTATTATTATATCATAATCTTGTTGAGAATTAAATAATATTTTAGTTGGTATATCCTTATTTATTTCTACACATAAAATTTTTTGTGCAATAGCTACGTCCTTTATTTAATCCTCACAGTTAATTATGATTTAACAATTGTAATAATCCTCTTATTATTCCAAATAATACGAATTTCTTAAAAATACAACAACTAGAATAACATGCTATTTTTAATTAACTTAAAATGAAAACAAGCATCATTTTGGATCATAGAGAAATGGTTATCTTGTTTAAAAGAATATAATTTTTTATACCACAACATTAAGACCCACTTTAATAAATATAATGATTCATATAAAATGAAATCCTAGTTAGAGTTGAATTATTTAATCTATCTATCAGGAGGCTTTATGTATAGTATCTCATTTTGGTCACCATGAAATAGAGTATTTTTCACAAAATTTTTTTCAATTTAAAAATCAATCTACGGGAAAAACGAAATTAACATCCTAATAGAAGAATGATTAAAAGTATAGAGAAATATTCTAGAATATTCTATTCCTTCTCTTTGAATAAATCACTTATCAACTACTCTTGATTTATTTTTTATTTTCTTATCAGAAATGTTATCCTTTTTCAGTTTAGAAATCAACAAACATATATATCTATGATGAACCACATTTTATTTTTATTCAATTCGTTCATATATATAGCCTCATCTATGGATGGATCATTACTATTGAATGTGATAAATTTGGATTTTGTGGAGAATGACTTATAAAATACGAAATCCCTACTAATTATTCACTTTTGGTAATTTGGTATATAAAAACATATATTATAAAATTTTACACACTTATAATATCCCACAAAGATACATTTAAGAGCTCTCAGAACAAGCTTATTAGTATTTACATGAGCATAAGCAGTGTGTCCAAAGATTCTCAGATGATTCTAAGGGGGTGGTATTTTATTCAAAAGTTCTTAAATGGTTTTAAATAGATTGTAAGAGGACAGGAACCTATTAATAAGGTAAACATATATAAAATAATCCTCTTTTGAAAATGATTTAAGGAGACCAAAGCATGCATGCCTGCTTCAGACTATATCTAATATGGTTCTATTAATTATTTCATCAAAACCATTCTATGGGTGTTCCCTAATACTTTTGTTTCTTAAAATACAATCATATTAGAATAATTATTTTATTTCATTACATAGTTATTTTCATCTATTATTTTTTATCATTAAATTATTCTTCATTGCACCCTGATTTTCAACTAGTTCTTTATACATTTTAATGGTATGAAAAACATAATATTTATTTTTCAGTATGTAAATCCACACCATTATTGATAATTTAGAAATGATGGTAATAAATTAGTACCATCCACCATATGATGTTTTCATAACTAGTCCACAATGTTTAGAATGTTTTTATTCAATGTGGAATATAACTTTAATGTTATTCTTTTTAAAGGTGACTCTATTAGCCTTCATCGATACACAATATTCACTAAATCGATGATTTCATGGGGTAATTTTAGACAGATTTCAATGATTTTTATGTTCTTCAATACCATTAGAGCTTAAATTCCTAAATACTGTATTTCATAACATGGTATTATCAGTATTAGTGTATACACACTACCCAAATTCCTTGAATGGGTCTTCTCATTTAATATATACCTCCCATTTATGAGAGAAACCACTATGACAATTTGAGATCCTTTTGAGACCATTAGGATTATTGATTCATACATTAATAGATTAGCATTTTGATACATATTTACAAAGGAAATTAGGTTAAATGTTTTTTTTGTAACCCACCTAAATCTACAATGAGATGATAGAGTGGTCATCTAGTTATTTTCAATCAAAACATATTCCCTCTAGTTTACACCACCTATTATTTCATAAAATATTATATCCCTCAACTAATCATAACAATTCTAAGATGATATCTCTAAAAGGACCCATATATAATGATAATCCTATGTATAGGAACTACACAAGATTGAGGACATTGGAAACATTCCACACATAAGCTATGCCATAACTAGAATCCACAAGAAAGAGATGGAAAGTGCGTTGTTTGGTCTCATTTCCTTATTTAATATTACTAAACTAATTCTTAGTGTTCTTGATCATTCCATAATGAAATAAAATGATTTTTTGATTCCTATAATTAGACATAGTCTTGTGTTTTTTACTTTTCATGACATTATCCTTACAAAACTCTTTTATTAACATACAGAATATGGTATACCTGTTGTTAAAATACACTCTTTGATACCGTTAACTGTGTCTCTATAATGTAGTTCTTTAGGTAGAATAGAATACCAAACCTCTTCAAGGTTTAAAGAGTCATTTATATATGTTATAGTTTATATTAATGTGATATAAGAATTATAAAAAACAATTATAATGATCACTTCACTATAATCATCAAAAACATTAAAAAATTACTTTTCTTTATATAAAATATCTTTAATGAATTCATATAAATGGGATTTAATTGAAATACTAGGTTTGTATTTTAAATGTAAACATTCTATGTTTATTGTAAATCCTACAAACTAGAGATGTTTTCATTTATAATTTCTATAAATAAATTCATATCCCATCAATAGTAATTTCAAAATAAACTTCTCTAAGGACACTATCTACTAAAAAAATAAGTACAGAACTATCTTCGATAATAATAACATTTGGGGATAAATATTCATAAACATTATATTTCTGTTCAATTTCATATATAGTTACAATTGATTTATATGGGGTGAATAGGGAATCATTTAATCATTATTATATAAGAAAATATCTTATCTTAATACAACAAAAAATAATGTATATGACACCACAAATTGTTTTTTCATTTTTAACATATTCCACATCATTTTTATCTAAAAGATTAGACGTTGAGTTATTACAGGAAAAAATATGCACACCCCCACCATAATTGTCCATGATAAATGTGTATGAATGAGTTTACAGTTAGGTTAATGAATTTGTAATTAAATTTTGATATAAATTTTAGAAAGGATATCTCAATAGTTGAATCAATATAATATTGTAGAGAGGAATTATATAAGAAACCAAATTTAAATAATAAAGAGATTTGAAAAAAAGGGAACCATGGATTCTCTAATACCACTTTGTTCAAGGTAAGGTTCATATGCAGGGGCAGATCAGAGAAACCTGAAAACTACCAAATTGGGTTTTATGTTAATTCTTTATGAATTTAATTGAATCATATCATAAAATACGCCTTAAATAAAGATAATAGTAAATATTTACATAAGTACTTAATGTGGTTCAATATAGTTTGGACCTAGATTCACGGTAAGAACACCCCCACCCACACATGAATTTATTTAAACATCAATGTAGAACAATATTATAACATATAGGTTTGAATAAAAAATTACAGCAGATTCAATATACTATATCTAAAAAATGAAATGATGGATTGTCATACTTTTAACACTAGATGTACAGGTCCAGACGTCCAAATGTCTTTAATATAATATTGGACAACTGTATCATATCATTGTTCTTACAAATGAAATAAATTGCTATATAAGACATAAATATGAAATTATTCACTCATGAACTCATCTGAAAATCTTCAATATCAAAGGATGTTGTTTTCACAACTCCACATGAAGCTATAAATTAGTTGTGTATGTAAGAGGATGGAATATATAGAGATTCATCATTGAGGAAAGAAATCTCAGTGAATCTTGGGTTCCAGAGCATTAGGGAGATCCAATCTAGAATTTGAAGATGGTTCAAATGAGCTGAAATAATGGGATGTAGGGGGGATAAATTCTCTTGACACATTTTTCTCAAAACATCACAACCCACCAATTTTCAACACAAAAAATACTGGTATTGATATGAAATTGACAGACTCGAATTCCCAATATATATGGATGGCATGGATGACACACCTAAAAAAGTGATCTAAATCTAGGAAAAAATGCAGTGGATTTCCATGGTGATAATGAAAAAGTACACAGCCCATAGAGAACACATGAAAGTGGTTTCCTATCCCTATCCTAAGATCCAGTGCATATATTAAATATATTAGGGCAAATAATAGTTCAATAATTAAATTATGCAATTAAAATATATTCAAAAAAATCAATGCATGTATATTAAAAAAATTATGTTATAATGAATGAAGGTAATTTGAATATGAAAACAAAGGAAATAACTTTATTTCAAACCATTTTGGAAGAAACAGATTTGTTCATGGATAATTATTAATTTGTTAAAAAATATTTTGAGCATTTTGAACAGAAATGAAGAACAAAAATAAATAATGGGAAATAAATTAATGCATAGGTTTTAATATGGAAAACCCCTCCAATTATGAATATTAAAAATCTATGGTGGAACTCTGAAACATTCACTTTGAATTAGGGAGTACAAAATCCAAGTTATAACCAAAAATTAATTACAATTATAGTGTAAAAAACATTTATTTCAAACCACACACTGATATGACTCATTTTCCTCTCTAATAATTATATCATCGTATGAATTCACCCTTTGATGATCAAAAATTAACATGAAACATCATTGAAACACCTAAATTAAATTTCATACAACACAATTTTCAATGATCACTCATACCCAAACACTAAAAAATGACTCCCACCTATATATCTAGATGAGATTAATTTACCTTTTATCCCACCTTTTTTAGAATTACCCTATTTATTATTTTATTGGAAATCTAATCCTTCTAGAATCTATCATGCATTGGGTTAAAAATTCCAACAATTAGGGAAAAAATATCACTTTTTTGAACCTATAAGCTTCTAAATCCACATGACACATTTAAAATATAAAAAATTATCATTAAATTTGAAAAACCTAGGTACGATCCTAAAAAATTTCACCCTTCATCTCATAAAATAATTATATCTCATCGATCAAACATAGTTTGAAAAGAAAAAATGGTTGATATCGTACGAACAGTTACACTGTGTAGATAATATGACAACACACTTTTTCAGATCTTAGAAAAACATGATAACTCATGATAAAAACATTAATATACCAAATTCTTATTCGTTTATGTGTCTACACAACCCAAAAAAACTATAGTAGAATAAAAACATAACTCTCTCATAATAGTGATTTCCACATAATCAAGATTACTTGCAGAAACTAAATTCTCCATCTTATCAACATTCTTTGAGAAGTCTATAACACTGAGTGAATCATATAGATAATTGAATTTTTTACCTTAGTCACTTGTGAAAATATATAAAGAAAAGTAAATAGGTGTAATACCTAAAACTACTAACATGACTTTCTTCATCTTCCAAGCATTCGTCATCCTAGTCGATGCTCTTCATCCTATTCACGAAGATCATCTATGCCACAAATCTCATGAAGTCCACTTCGCAACTACATTCATCACTACAACACAAACCATTATGTACATCCTATATAGTGTTTAGTCCATTATCAATCATTATTATAACATATATTCACTATATAATTTCTATATTCTATTTTTAAATGAACTCCTAAATTCATCATTGTCATGAGTACATTAAAATATAAATTTATGGTGTATTACTAGAACATCTCACACATTATTTAGCGACAGTGTAGAACTTACATTTATAGTGATAAAATATCACCAACACCAATGGCTCCCATCGGAATATACATTTACCATCTATGATATACAGAATCCTCTTTCTTAGTAGGAAAACAATAACTCACTCTTTTCTGTAATATTGTATGACGCTACCAAATCAACAACCTATTCATTATATATATCATACATGTGACAATCATTTTAAACTAAATTTAAATCACCATCACCTTGAATAAGACTTACATTAGCATCATCAAAATCAGATTCATCTGTCTTCATTTCTTCTGTAATATTTTCCATGGTGTTGCAATTTCATTGCCCATGACCCTCATTATAATAATATAACTTCACCATTTTACATGTATTCAATAGAAATCACTCATTACAATATATATATTTGACTACAATAATACCCTTATTTCCTATGTAATCACCATCAGTAGTATTATATTGAGTTTCATTCATAAATAATGATGATATCACACCATCAAACATGATGGTGTCCTTCTTAAAAAGAAATGTAGGAATGATATTTTCATATGAATCTGGTAAAACCCCAAAATAATATAATATATGTCCTCTTATCCAATTTCAATAGGTAACATATTACCTGTATCATTGATCTTGACCATCACTAAAGAAATATTGATCATATGTTTTGGGAATTCATCAAGATGGTTACCTAAATCTCCAGTCTCAATCATATGAAAATGATACAATCAATTTTCTTTTATATCAATGATTTTGAGATATTTCTATTTAAAAAACCATTCATGATCATTGAAGATATCCTCTATATTTGTGAGGTTCTTCACCCTCCATAGTCTATTATCATCCAAATACATCTGGACTGTCATTTACACTAACTCTCTAATATCATTCCAATATCCAAAACACATCTTCTATGGTTTTTTTCAACAGTTTCATCACTGTCTTCTCACAAAAAGAAATTTATTTTACTCTTTTATTTTATTTTTTAATTTTTTTTAATTATTTATGTGTTCTTTTTTGGTAGAAATCACACGACATTAATCACCCATATACAATCACAAAGACACATGGATAAATCTCTTTGATATTAGTTTTTTACTGAGGAAATCAATTAGTTCTAAGAAAATTAATTATTCAAAAAAAATATTTTGAGAATATCTAATTAAAAAATCACAAAACCATATATAATGAATGATGATGAGACATGGATATTAGAATGGAAAAATAATCCAATGCAATGAATTAATAATCCACGGAGAAACTCTAAAATATAAACTATTAAAAATGATTTCAAATTAAAGAATAGAAAATATGATGTGAAAAAATAACCCTAATAAGATACCTTTTCCACTCTGATAATCATCTCATGAAAAGACACTACCCCTAGATGATCAAAAATGAAAACATGACATAATTTCAGCACATCAAATAATCCATTGTGAAACATAATTTGCGATGCCCACTATTGTCCCAACTCGAAAACCATTTCCAGTCATATATCCATAGATGAGTGATTTTTATGGTATCTCACCTACTATATACTACCCACGTTGGTTCATTTATATGATGGTGAACCCCTCTAGAATATATAATTCATTGGGTTCAAAATTCAATCATGTAAGGATAAATAGTATCTCATTTGTTATACCACTATGCTTTCAAATCTGTGGTACTCATTTCAAATTTGAAACATTGTCATTAAATTTGGAAAAGCCTATGTTAAGAATAAATGAATCCTTGATCCAAAATCCATATCCAGACCCAGTTCTGGCTTGTCTTATAGAAATTAATGATGAAATATATAATCTGGCCCTAAATTTAGCAACGGATGGACTATGCCTAGATCCCATTATTCTTAAAATCTATTTCAGCCATCACGTGATATCTACATTACCAATTTAGAGGGATCAACAGTGGTTTTACATATATGTGATTGTGAAAGAGTAATATAAGTATCTATGTAAAGGTAGTTCTTTATCTACATCAAGGTCAATCAGAAAATAATGACGTTTTTAAAGAGATCCTATGACTTTCATTGTCTACGTAAAAGTAATGTGATATGTAAATTGTAATTGAAAAGGAATATTTATTAATACATTAACACTATGATGTTAATATATAAAAAAATGATATACATGTTGGTAAAAGAGTATTTCAGTTACTATTTAAAGGTAATATATGATTTACAGAACATGAATAAAGGTTATGAGGGAGATATGAAGGATGTGAGTATGTGTCATGCACTGAGTGTCACTATGGAAAGGTGATGAGGTGATTCATAAGTGAAAACTGTTATTTTAACTATATACATAGGTAGTTCAATGTGAACATATTACGTAATAAATAATATTATTTATTTGTATAACCATGAGTTAAGATGATATAATCGATTGGCGTTGAACATGCAGTCAATATATGCTTGCTCATGTGTTCGATAACTGAATTCAATATAGAGTTATTAATATATTCAATTATTGAGGTGTTCATTTTATAGTTTGAGTTTAATACATGTGGTCTATCCGTTGATTTGACTTATCATCTAGGGGATAAAAAAGGTATAAATTTTCATATACAGATGAAAAAAATATTATGATGCTAGGTATGATTCTATAAAATGAAAAATATATATCACAATTCATATGGATATATAGTAAAAAAGATAAATATTCAGGATAAATGCATATGATTATCATGGACATATAAAAATAAATTTATCAGCTGGACAATGTGACTTTTATATTGCTGTTTTAGTGACTATTATTTAAAAAATTTCTTCTTGTGAGAAATGTTGAGGTGATATACAATATAGGTCATCCCATGGTATTCCATGGATTCAGGTTGAGGTGGAATGGTTTTATATGTATTTATATGTAGATAATGATCAGAAGATAATTGGTTTTTGGTTATTCAAATATTGTTTGGAATAAATTTTCAAATCATTGTGTCATTCAATAATATGTTTAATTTAAAAAATAACCAGTCCACCTAGAGATTTGATGACCCATGAAGGTGGAGATCCTTTAAATTTTTATTTAAATATTAAATGTTAATTAATATTCTATAATAAATTAGAGTAAAATTAATTATATAATTGTGAATATATAGTCTTGTAGTTGTTGAATAAGATGTTGTGGAAAATATTGGGAACTAACATTCATTGTGTTATAGACTTGTGAGAGCCTGGTACATCATGATTTTTAATGAAGAGAAGTAGTTGAATCAAATATCAATTATTTTATTGTGCATAAGGTTTTCGAAAAAAATTAAAAATTACTAGATGAATCATAATTGGTATGAGATTTGAGTGCAATGATATTGTTTTGAGAATATATTAAATATCTTGAATAATAAGTACATGTGAAATCTTGTTATTCAGTTTTCTAATGAAGAGTGATCTATTTTAAAAGCGGAATAGAATAATCATGGAGAGTAAATAGATATTTATATTAGAAGATCAATGTTGAAGAAGAATATTATAACTAGAGTGTATAACAAAATATTTGAGGCCTTTGATTGGGTTGTCTATCTAATCATTGAAGAATTTCAATTGTGGTGTCCAACCAGTTTTTTAAGAATGGTAAGTGTGATTTCATACCACTTATGTCCAATAGTCATGGAAATGAGTACATTTTTTATTTTAGACCTTGTAAATTTCATGTGTTTTTCTCTCTCTTATTATCAATAGAAATGAGATTAAGTATTGAGATATTATTAATATGATCATGAAGATTAAGTGGTTTTTGAGGTTGAACTTAGAAGAAGAATATATTTAGAAATAAATATACCAATTCACACCCACCCCATCTCAGTGGTCATCCAACCTAGGAAAATTTAAAGATCACATAAAAAATGACATGTGATTTACAGGAATATTTAGGTAATTGAAAATTGCAGGTGTCTGATTTGAAGTGGGAAATGATATAAAAGGTTACTGTAATTGATTTTTTATGGCATCATTAATTATCATATAAAAGGGATACTGATCATGTAATAAATTTACTGTAGTGGCTAATCTAGTCAACATCATACCTTATAATCATTCTTATTTCATGAATATTGATATTTAAAAATATGTTAAAAATATAGTCAAATAAGGTTTCATAAGATATACAACACTCACATTATCTAGCCCTATAATATGAGTAATGAAAAATAGAACAAGGGTGGAGAATGTGTATATATTATCATGCATTAAATAATTTGGTGGTGATGGAAAAATATCTAATTCAATTAATAAAATATTTTATGGATGATTTCCCTCGAGAAAAATACTTCACAAAGGTGGATCTGAAATTAGGTTTCCCCCAGGATTTAATAAAAGTGGAAAACATTATGAATACTACATTTAAAACCCATGAGGGGCTTTGTGAATACCTTTTTATGAATTTCAGATTGATGAATGTACCTTTAAAATTCCCAACTACTATGAATGTTGTATTTTGGGTTTTTCAAAGGAATGTTGTTTTTGGGTTCCTCAATGATATACCTGTGTATAGTAAGGGGTGGGATGAACACTTACAAAAGGTTCAAGAAGTTCTAAAAATGAAGGGAGAAAATATAATTGTTGTAAAAATTAATATGTTTTCTTCTATAAGAATCTATTTAGTGTATTTAGGATAGATATTTTTAAGTGATGGAGTTGTGATAGATCCTGAAATACTAGAGGGAGTAATATTTTTGTATGAGTCAAAGAATATGAAATAAGTGAGTGTATTTTAGGGATTATTGTATTCATTAAAAATTTATCAAGGATAATGGAATGATTTTAAGACCCCTCACAATAATTATTGAGAAGGAGGGGTTGAAAAAGACACAATAAACTTAATAACATTTTCCATTGTAAATATAATTAATTATACAGTTTTATGCATGTTATATTTTTAAGGGATTTAAATTGGAGTGCGATACATCTATCTTAGTAGTAGGAGTTGTGTTAACATAGAAAGGGGCATTTTTCCAATTTTAGTTATAAATTATATAAAAACAACATGGGAAATTATATATATGAAAATATGTGCATGGATTTAGTGATTAAAATACTTCACTAGAAATAATATTTGATGGGAAGGTTGATTGAGGTACACACAGATCATTATATTCTTATGAATTTTCTTAGTCAAATGTAAGTTTCAATTGATCATTTGTTATAGTTTTCTAAGTTAATGGGATGAGATTTTACAGTGATTACTTGTAAAATAAATTGAATAGTGTTTCTCATGTTCTATTGAGGGTGGTATATGAAAAATATTATATGTACTTAGATAATTTATAACCCAATTTAATGATAATGGATTTGTCGATAGATGTTTTAATAAAATATGTTATTATAAAAGGGATTAAAGATGTATTACAACATGGTTGTTCCACAAGGATTGTATATTATTCATAAATTGTATAATTATTTTTTAAAAACTGATATGTATTATCATAAGGACAAAATTTAATTCTAATGCTATTAAAATATTTTTTGACAACTGTATCATAATCATTGAATGATGTTGGGCTAACTTTTTGTGGCCCATATTGAACATCATTCCACAACTCTGACTAGGCGTTGTAGCAACGATGACTCACTATATCAGATCTAACTAGTAATATTGATAGGGCACCACAACAATGAAAACATGGTCAAAATTGAGATATAGTAGCATAGACTTTGGTGATGGAGGTATTATAAATCAATGGAATTAATTCCACCAGTTAATATACCCTAATGGACTAATTTTGTGATTGGTGCATGGTTTCCCAATCTTCTTTATAGACTCATTTCTGTATGAGTATGTCTTTATTCCCAAATAAAATTAATATTTGGGTATCATGTAATTTTTCTCCATATTAATTTTATATATTTCACTACATTACTCTAATTCATGAGATAATTAATTATTGTTCCTCTAAAATTTCTACAAAAAAATGTCATAAAAAATTTAGTTCCAAATTTCATTGTCGGATTTCACAATAATTTACAATATATATGGAATAAGGGAGGGTGTATATCAATCAATTCAATGAAAATGAGTGTATGTATTGATGGATATAGATCAAAGAATCCCATTATCAGAAAAAAATTTCACATAACACATTTAAGAGAGAAACCATTAGATATGTAAAAGATGGAGTAGGATGTTCTAGATCTATAGGTTTTGGGAGTTTTACATCTTATGTTGGAAAAAAACATGGCTTTGATCATCTGATAATATAAGAAGATGGAAAGGTTGATGAAATATATCATGAATATGTATGATAATTCTTTTATTTCAATCAAAGAGTTACTTCAATATAAAAATTATTAAAGGGAATATTGTTTTTGTTCACATCAACAAATTAAAAAACATATCATGTCGTGTTCATTGGAGATAATAATGAAGGGTGTTGAGATATGTGATTCAGTTTTAAAGACATCATTTCCTCGAAGAAATGAATCCATTATAACCACCATGAGTTATACTTCGGTGAATAAAAACATTGTTTTTTAAAATTTGTGAGATGTGATCATCAATAAGAATATTCATACAACAAAATATGGCAGATTATTTAGTTCTTCTCTAAATATGTACGGGAGAGGATGTTATGTGCAATGAGAAATCACATAAGATGAGGAAAATCAAGAATATATATTTGAGATAAGGCAAAAAATCCTAGTTATTCCTGAATGAAATTTGGGAATAAAGGACATGTCAAGAAGGTGTGATGTTAAAAATGGAAATAACATGAAACTAATAAAACAAACATGAAAACTAAATGAATAACTAATTTGTTTGTCTTTATCATGGAAATTCCTATGGAATTTGGATTTTTGAATCAGTGGAATCATTTTATTCAACATCATATAAGGGTTAATATTAAATTCATATTTATTTTATTTTTTTGCAGGTGCATATTTTTTATGATGGACCATAATTAACTTATGAAAGAGAGATGCATGTATTAAACCCAATAGTGGGATCATTCTTATTTTGGAAAATTTAAGGCATATCCTCGACTGAGAATAATTTTATTTATTCCAAAAATATTAATGACACCGGTTTCTGTACCAAATTAAATGGTGGTGCAAGGAATATTACTAACGGAGAATTGTATTAAATTATGGAGTAAATGATGGAACCATAAAAAATATGGCAGAGAACTTCATGGACATTTATTCAATAAAAATTTTTGTTGGGGATTTAAAATTGGAGAACTAAAAGCATGGCCACATGAGTGAGAAGAGGATAATGGTGCTCACAAAAAATGAATAATAATAGAGATAACATTAGTAGATTTTGGATAGTGTGAATATAGAATCCTTTCGATGTAGAACATGGTTTCCTTATAAAAGGAGGTAGAACACTGAAGGATGGGTAGATAGATCATGTGTACAATAATGTTTTGGGGCCTACACTAGTACATTTCCATGTAGGGTCACAATATTACGTTACATTTATTTATGTGTTAACATATAAAGAATTTTTTTTAATTATTAAATGAAAATGTTATGTGTTAAATTTGATTTGTAAGAAGAAAATCCTGGTGAAGAATGATTCAAGAACAGTGATTAAAAGATTGAGGTTATACAATATGGGAGAGTATGAAACTAACATATTGAGTTCATTTTATGTTAATGATGGAATATTGTGGGAGATTTAACATACAAGAACACCAAAATATAATGGTGTAGCTGAAAGGATGAACATTAAAGTAAATTAGTGTGATAATAGTATGAGCACACACTAAGGATTACCCAATAGATTCTATGAATATGTATTAGACATGGAAGAATATCTCAAAAAAATAGTTCATCATTTATAATGGGAGAATATATACCTGAGGATCCCTGGTAGGGAATGGAGGTAAGACTCTCTTATTTATGAATCTTTGGTCGTTTTGGAATATGTATATATAAGTTATAATGCATGGCAACATGCTGAGTCCAAATCTCATTTCTTTATCAGATACCTTATTGTGGAGTATGGTTGTCACTTCTAGGATGATAAGAAAAAGATATTAATCAGAAGAAATACAATGATATTTAATGAAATTTTCACAAACACGAACCATCATGTAGCTGAAATTGATAATGGGAATAAGGAATTAGAGTTCCAAGAGAAATTTGATCTTAATGGTGTACCTAATTATCTGAATCTACAACTGGTGCAGTCTACTCATCATGTGGAGTTGAGGAGATCAAAAATGGTGATTCGACCAGGGAAGATTCATTCATCATCCTTACATTATATTTAATTGACTAATGGTGGAGAACTATAGTTTTTCAATGAGGTAATCTAGTTTATGGGTTTAAACAAGTGGGATCTGCCTATGAAGGAGTAAATTTATTCATTTCATGTCAATAATACATAGAAGCTCACACCTTTTCCAAAAGTAAGGAGGGAATTATAGAATAAATGGATTTATCAACTAAAGAATGAACATGATGGTAAGAGTATTTAGAATATAATTATGGTGGTAAATGTTTTTCAAAATATGGAATGTGTGGACTTCATTAAAATTTCCTCACCTATGGTGAATCTCACCACCATCTAGGTGGTTCTTAGTATTCAGTACTCCATGACATGAAATATTTATTTCTACATATAATTATAAATAAACAAATAATTCATAAAGGTGGTGCCTTTATAAACTCTAGCTAAATGCACTGAGTAAATAACCCCCTTTTCAGCAATTTTTTAGCACTCACAAAGGTCACTTTTTTTAGCTTTGACAAAGGATGGACTTAATCAGTTTCATTTTAAAAATGGTAAGAGTTATATATAATTAAAAAAATATATACCATCAAATATATTAATATATAAATATATAAATTTAAATATAATATATTTTTTAAAATATGATTTATATATGACTAAATAAACATTTACACTTAATATATCTGATATTGAGTAAAAATTAATTTTTAATTTACAAATAAATTAATATTAATTAATAATTTTATATTTATCATTATGAAATTTTTAGTTAAAAACAATTAAAAGACATAATAATTACATAAATTTATGAATGGTGACGGATATGTTGATAAAATGACCTTAACTTCAAACAACCATAACTTTTGATCTGCGTATCCGTTTGGGCACTATCACATATCATACCCATTATTGAGAGGAAAATAAATTATGGTAACCTTGTTGTACAATAGACACCAGTTTTTGTGGTCATAAAATGCACAAGCGGCCTGAAAAATTCATTTTTCCAAAATTCCTTATGTTTTGAAAGTTTAATGGTATTTTAACTTAATTTGATAGGGTATTTTTGATTTTTTAGTGGAGACCATATTAATTCTCCGTTTTTCAGTCCTATGGATATTATAGTGCATTAATTTTTTGATTTGTCATATTATAAGGATATTTATAATTAAATAAATGTATATTTTCAGAAATTTTCAAATAAAAAATCAATTGTACTAATTAATATTTAAATATAATTACATAAAAAATATATTTGAATATATATATCATAATGAAATATTTTTTTAATTTTATTTAAAATAGAAAATTTTCAATTTTATTTACATCATGAAAAAGCATTAATATATACGAGTAATGATTTTATATAAATATGTATCTGTTAATAAAAAATATATTTCTGTGTATATTATAATATATGTAAATAAATACAAATATGTAATTATTTGTGTGTGTATATGCGAAATATAAATGTGTAAATGGGTGTGAAAATATTTCTCTGTTTGTGTGTTAGCGTGTGTGTGTCAATATTATGTAAATAAATAATATATATAAATTTATTTATATGAATATATCATTATAATTAAACATGGAATATAAACATATTTATAATAAATAAGTATAAATAAATTTTATGAATTTACAATTAAATGTACAATTTTATGTAAATATGTATAAGATATATATGAAAATATACAATATGAAGACATATTTTTAAAATGTATTTAATAATAATTATAAAAAATTATATAATTATAATAATAAATATTTATATAAAAATGAATTATATATATGTATATATAATAAAATATTATTCAAATCTTGATGGTCTATTGTTAAAGGAGTTAGGCCTCGAAGGAAGATGTTAGATGCTCGATTGAATGTTTGAGAAAAGATGATAGAAATGAAAAGTATTGACGAAGGGGTTGGAAAGAGGTGATAAGGGGGTGATATCGAGTACGACTATGAGATGAGAATGCAGGGGGTGTTAAGAATTAATTAAGTGGGTCAGATCACTTATAAAAAGGGCGTTAGTTGAATGTAATTTTTTAATATATAATTTTTAACATTTTTTCAACAGATAAAAAGGAACTCATATATGTTGATTCTGTTAAATATATTGTTATTACTTATATATTTCATGGGATTTTAATGGAACATTGAATGTCCGTTCATTTTACCAACGAAAATAACATTTCTAGTGATATTAGAAGCACAACCTGTTGTATTGACAGTTTCATATGATTATTTACATCATCTTAAAAAAAGATAATAATACATTATATAGATTTGGATGAGTTTTTATATATTAATCAAGATAAGGGATATGTTGAGTTGAGAAAGGAATACATAATGTGAAAACTCCATAGAATTGTATATTGTTTAAGGAGACACCAATGAAGTTGAATAAGAAGTTTGATTCTTTCATGAGAAAAAATTATTACAAAGGATTTTCCACGGTAAAGTGCTAAAATTTTAAAATAGGATATTTGTTTCTATTATTAAATGAAATTTTGAGGAAACATAACCAACATGAATAGAAAATAATTACATTCATTAATAGTGATGGATATATCCTAGAGTTTCATGACATCAATGAATCACTACATCAAAATATCTAGCCTTCCATGATGCCGATGACTGTTGTGGGGAATCAAAATGTTTTTAAAGAGTTATGAGAAAAAATATTTCACAAAATGATCCCCATATAATCAATGCACCATTTAAGCTAAAAATAAAAAACATATACACTAATAACAATAAAAAACAACAAATATGTATCTTACATATTATAAAATAGTATAGATATTCTATATTCTATAATCTAGTTACTAAGAGTCTAGTTTCAAAAAAATATAGTTAACCTACATATTATTTATAGAATTTTTATATATTATTATTCCTATTTGATATTAATTATTATCATTTAAGAGGAAATTAGTATTTCATATTACATATTTGGCAAAAATATATTTACAAACTAAATTTATGTAACTGTTGTTTTGTTCATTATATGTATAATTTATATTTTAGTTTATAAATACAGAGACATTGTAACATGAGTTAAGGTATATGTATACAACTTATTGAAAAACTAAATCAATCTTTGTGATATGGATAAGATGATTTTTCTTGTATTGCTGAAATGATAATGAAGAAATTGAAACAGAAAATGAATAATATATTAAAAATTTGACAATAGTTATACCAGTATAAAATATTTTTTCAAAATAGATAAATTAATATCTATAAAAAATTAAACTAATATAATTAAATAGTTCATAGAAATCCATTATGGAGAATGGAATATATGGAAAAATTAATAGTAATAAGAACCTTTATATTGCATTTTTAAATATTGTTTTTTAAAATTTTAAAAATATGGATTCTAATTTTGTTTTATTTTAATTATTAATATTATAGAATATTACATCGTTAAAAAAAATAAAACTCAGAAAAAACATAATCAATATGAAAAAAATCAATGGTCTAGGTTTTAATAATTTAGAAAAACATTTCATATAAATTTAAATTAAAATATTTGGTGTAAAAACCCGATATATCAAAAAGAAGTATCAAAATAATTGTATGGAAAAAAATATATTCATGAAATGGAACAGTGTGTATATACCTAACATATTTGTATTAGTTAGTAATTTTAATAAATAGTTTTGAAGATGTTATAGAAAATTAAATTCTGTTAAAAATGGGAAGAGAAATAGCTATAGATTTTTAATTATTTTATAAAAATTGAAAAGAAGATGAAGTTATTTTGAAGATGTTATATGAATAAGAAAGCAGATGACTATTGGTTACATATAATGATTACATTCAGTTTGTACACAATAAATCACCTAGATTTTAATGTTTCCACAAATGGAATTCCAAAATTGAACATTAGTTTCATCCCATACAGTTCTGTAGTATCGATTAAATAAATTGAATGAAAATATTTAAAAATATCCAATTGAATAAATAATTTTTATGATATTTCTAACCATAAAGGAAATATTGATATTTTCAATAACATATAACTAAGTCATTTTTAATTAAATAGTTTCATCACCAAAGTAGTGTTTGATTTTTATTTTTCATTCAAGATACAGTACATTTGTTTAGTGAAATCAATATAGAGTAAATAGTTTATTGTTACCACTTTGAAAAAGTGTTGTTTGTTTCATTCCCAGTAACAAACAAATAACAAACATTTACAAATAAATAATGAACAAATATGAGAAATATGAATTTGTTCATACAATAAAAGAAATTATCACCCTGTTTAAATTTTTTTATTAAAATTATATATATATAATTATGAAGAAATATAAGGATTTATATTTTAGTTAAATTTATTGTTTTTTATAAATATGAGTTTTTGAGAATTTGTTTTTAAAACTTTGAACTCATTTTAAAAAATATCAACCTGTATGAACAAATTAGATTAAAGAAATTTAAAATGGGGGTAAAAATTAAGATAAATTTCCGAAAATATGAACACATTATTTAATTGGAATATATTATTAAAAAATATTGAAAATTAATATGAAAAACATAAAATCTAGAAACTTGTATGATAAATAAAATGGACAGGTATGAAAACAATATGAAAATATTGGACAAAATTATAAACCTCTAATAAACCTCTAAAAATACACAAATCCCAATTCCAATAGCACTATAATTCCCTTTACTATGAGATACACCATAAGCGTTTTGAAGAATGATGAAATAATAATTCATTATACAAGTGATATTCTAAAAAAACATTGAAAAACACTCCATAACTTCCTGAAACCAATCAAAAACCACTTATAATAGAGAAATACATAATAAGATAGTCAAATAACTTAATACATGGGTGTTAATTCCTCACTGACCTGATGATGATATGTTTAATAAGAACTCCTCATATTCATATTTTAACATTATATCTGAAATATCTATTGTGTCTAAAATGTATAAAACACAGTGAAAGTAAATATAATATGAATAAAAATTATTGAATAAAACATCTAAAATCAAATCAAAATTAATAAATTTTGAAATTTTCAAATTTATAAATAGAAACATGAATTAGATATTTTTAAGAAATAATAAATATTCTTCTTCTTGATTAAAAAACATATTTAAAATTTGGATTTTAAAATTGATTTTTTCATTTTCATGTGTTTCTTTGAATGTGAAAATCAATGAAAACATATATAATAATGAATCATATATATACCAACAAGGTCATCCAAATATTTAGTATAATGAAAGGAAGGAAATTTAATTTATTCTTGTCCGCAAATAAAAATCATGAGGAATATAGTATTTAAATGGTGGACTCATGGGATACGTTACTGATAAGGAAAAAGAGTACGGAATATTAATGGTGGATTCATGGGTTATGAAACTGAAATGTAAAAAAATATTTTCATAAATTTTGAATGTAATTTATTTATACAATCCTAGAAATTGTGGCGGAAGAATCATTGAATTCAAATTTTGATATGGGTTAAGAATAACTATTTGCGTTCATTGAGGGATCAATTTTTGAATACGAACATTTGTTTCATGCTTTTGATTATTTCTATATTTACATGAAAAAATGGATTTTTTTTTGAATTAAACTTATTAGATATAAATAATCCTATAAAATTCATTCAAAATGAGAAACAATTTTCACTCATTCAAAAGAGTAATTATGAATATGTTCCATCTGTTATTGGTGGAAGAAGAATGAAAATACATATTTTTATATAAATAGAGATAATTTTCACATAATTATCATTTCAATTAATTATTTGATAAAATATGAAAGAATAATTCATGATTTACAATCTCATGATGATTTAGTGGGACATGTGGAGTTTCTACTAGTGTCTTAGTATCTACCAAATTAAATTTATTTGAAATGGAAAAATATATTAAATCATCAGAGGAAAATGAACTTATTTTATTTCTAAAATAACTGTTTTTTTATAAAATTATTTAAAACACTATAGATGGGAATGTAATAAGAAAATTTATTGTAATGGGAAAAATCATACTAGATTAGAAATAATATTGATTTAGCTAAACATATTTGGATAATAGAAACATGAGTTATAACAATGTAAACACACTTAAATTATAATTATACTTGATGAATAAATAAGTATATGTGAAATTTAGTTTTAATAACAGATTGAGATGGAAATTGAGGAAGAGGTGGAGGATAAGGCAGTTGGTGGAGGTAGAGGCAGTGGTGAGAGATGGAGATGAGAGCAGAATCCTAATTAAACATTGAGATATTTTCAAGGTTTTTAGTTTCTAATGGTATATGGTCCTCGATAGTCTATGTTTTTTATTGATGCGGGTTTGGAATTTAGTAGGATAGATAGTGGAATATGATGTAGTTCCATTGAAGGAGAAGTTGTATCTATTGAGAAAAATGGATGTAACGTTGAAACGATCCATAGATTAGTGATTGGGAAGAAGGGAAATAGAGGAGGTAGAATTTAGGTGTGGACTCATACTTCTAGAATTTGAAAAATGCATATTATCTGGAGGAATCAGGTGGCCTCAAATAGAGGAGGAAGACTATCAAGAGGCGTGGAGAAGGAATAATTTAGGGAGGGATTCGGGGGCTGAAACGGAGAGTAAGAATAATGAGGAGAGACATGGATCAAGAATCATAAATCAGTTGGTGGAATTGTTATGGAACAGAGACATTGCATTGGATGAACATCAAATATCATAGATAAATGAGGTTTTATAAAAATCAATTCTATTATGTTGTAAATTTAAAATAATTTATAATATTCTATTTACTTTAAAATTATCAACTTGTTTATATAAATTAACTACTCAATTATTTTTTATTATAAAAATAATTACCATAAAAAAATATTCAAAATATATAATTATTTGATTAATTCTATTTATTTAATCTAATAAATATTTATTAAATATAATTTTTTCATTAAAATTATTTCAATTTAAAATAAAATTATTAATAATGTAAAGCAACTAATTTGAAAATTGAAAATAAATAATTTTTAATATAATTTAAATACCTTGAATATTTAATATAAATCAATTGAATAATTTTTTTTATTATTGGTATGTTTTTAAATACCATAAATATTTTTTTTCAATGATAATAAATACTAAAAAAATAATTAGAGTACTGTGATTTTCAATATATTTAATATTAAAATATTTTAGGATAAATTAATGTTGTTATATTTTGAAAATTAAATTTTAATGTCATTGGTTTTTAATATATTTTATATTTTATTTAAAAAATATTCCACACAGTGTTAATGTTACGCTACTTCCTTTGTCACATTTATTTCTAGATTAATTTATTTCAATCTTATTTTTGTGAAATTTAATATACAAGAAAATAAATATTTTATTGAATCAATTTTTTCCAAATGCAATTTTCTAATTATTGGATTTGGGTAATATTCCACTTATTAAATTAAATGTAATAATTTATTAGGAATTAATTTATAAACCTAAAATCTATATACATGTTAAATCAAAAAAAATCATCTTTCATCATTGGAAATTATCTAGTCAATTCATTTAACATTTATGAAAGGGTCCATCAATTTATGATTTTTTCATTAATAATACATTCTTAAAAATAAAAACTAATTTTCTACAATTTAACACATTTATTTAATATTTTAAATATTATAGTAATTTTAAATAATTTTTTTCATTTTCTAAGATCCCTTTATTAACTCAGTCATATTATATATCTAAATACTTATTCAAATACTTTAAAAATTTGATAATATTCCCACCTGTGCATTTTGATGACCTATTTCCTAATTAATAATATATATAATCTTAAATTTTTACATATAATCTTATAATTTTATATATAATTATAATATATTAAATAATTTAATTAAATTTGATTCCAATCATACATATTATGTTTAAACATATACAAATTTGTGAAAAATTAATTTTTAGGTAGCATAAAAATGTATATAAATTAAAACACATTCCATTTTAATTTTATGCATATTGACATCACACGAATTTATTCATTGAACACATTTGTTGATGAATTTAAATATAAATTTACAAAGCTATCAAGTGGTGGTTATTCATTGTCATTATATCCCTAAAAAATTTAAATCTAAAAATATTACTTGATACATAAGTATAAACAGTGAGGTATTAAAACCATTAGGATTGCCAGAAATTTTGTATGATAATTCAAAAATATTCACAATAAATGTTAAAATGGAAAGGGAACTATAAATGTAGTTTTTGGAAATGTGTAATCGTGTTGTTTAATAATAACAAGCATTGTAAATATTTTATTTGGTTTCTTATCAATATTTTAATTCTTTATTTGTTATAAATATTTTTATTAAATAATATAGAATAAGTAAATAAATAATATAAGAGTAAACACTGATAAAGATGATAGTATTTTTGTATGAATAAGCTTTTAATTATAAGAATATATTATAATATCTGTATTATGGATAAAAAAACCACATATATTTATTTGAATTAGTATTTTTATATTATAGTAGATTGAAATGTGTGTGTGTTATATTATTTTTAGAAGCATAAGAATATAAATGATCAAAATAAAAGCATAATTATACAAATACAAAAATTAATTGACAAAATGTATATGTATCATAGTGTGTCTGTAATCATAATAATCTTCATAAGCATATAGATTGACGTGTTGAAAATTGTGAATTTATTACAGTAATTATGTAACATAGTTTTATGTATAATCATTAGCTAAAACAATTATTTTTCATAGGAGGTTATATATTACATTATTTGAAAGGTTTTTTTACTATAAATTTTTTTGAACCATAAGAATAATAATATATTTAACAATAATAAAATAATATTCATAATAATATTAAAAATGTGCATATATTTCATTTATCTAATTTTATTAGGAAATTGTTGATCATAGACATAAGTATAAGCATATTCTAAGACATGATAAATTCAAGGAAAAATGAATATATCTAGAAATTCATACACAAAAAAACATCTAATGGTGATCTTGAACTAATCCAAACAAAAAGTAAGTGCAACATAATAATTCATGTGGTTATTATAAAAACATTGAAATAAATATGTAATATATAATAAACTAATACATGTTTATAAATGATTGGTATATTATAAATTTATATGCCATGAATACATACCTCAAAGGTAATATGTTAGAACCTTTTTTCATAATTTAGTATCTTTATAGTGGGAGAAAAGGAAAAGGGATATTAAATATCACTGTTTTATAATTTGGAAAAATCGAAATGAATAAGTATATTTCCACTTTCACTGGCATCTTGGTCATAAAAATAATACAAAAAATTCTTCCACAAAAAATAATATATTAATAGATGAAACTACATTCCATATTTTAATTTAATTCAAAGTAAATAAGATTCCATATTAAAATTTAATTTCATATTGTATATTAAGATAAATCAATTTTCATAAGTGATTCTATATTTAATAAATTATGAATAATTCCTTAATCCATCATATAATGTTGGATTCTAAAAAAGTAGTTTTATTAATAAAATAACTAAAAATATTTTTTAAATGATAAATGAAATTAATATTTTTGGGAAGAAATTAGTAACAAATTTTTTTAATATGATTCTAAAAAATAAAAAAATTTGATTGATTATAAATTTAAAAGAAGATAATAATTAAAGGTATATTAAAAATGAAATTATAAGAAAACAATTTGAGTTTCTATAAATTAAATATAATCATTTTCATAACCAAATACCCCATAATTATACGCATTTTTAGTTTCCCAATTTCATAATCTTTCTTATGAACCTTAAATAATTAGTTTTGGTTATGTTGACTTCCAATTCCTAACTTTTTCAAAAATCATAAAATAGTTTTTCACAATGATTCATGTTTCAATAACTAAAATAATTCCATTAATCATTTTTATAAAAATTATTTTAAGTTTTTTATACAAAAACACAGATATACCTAGATGCATCAGAAATAAACCAGGCCGACAAATTAAAAAAACATTTTGGAAACATGTTCATATCAGGATGAAAATATTGACAATGACTATCCCATCGTGGGTTGATAATTAAATACATATAAAATAAGGTTTCTAGTGTAATAAATATATGGTTGAGGTTTATAATTTATTGGTGTGAACATCATGTTTTCTTTACCATTAACCCATTAGTGTTCAAGTAGTACTATAAAATTTTGAAGAACAAAATTGTTCAGACATTTAAAAAACAAAAATAAAAACAAAAACAAAAATTATGAATTGAATAAAAATTAAATATAATTAAAAATAAATGAGGAGGAAAAAAAGTTTTTGGAATGTTATAAAAAAAATATATGACTAACAACATTTCCAATTCCATTCCTGGATAAAATCACAACCTTATATTGACACTCAAAAACATCAAAAAGAACAATAAATCTTCAATTCCTTTGATCTCACATATCATGTTATAGTAGGGTCAATCATGGATATTAATCAATTCCTGCTTTATGAATAATTCTTTAGTGATTGTTTTTAGTGGAAAAAGAGGAAAAATAATCATATAGAAAATAATAAATCATAATATTATCTTTCACTATTTCTATAATTGAAGGAGTTATTCATCACCATCCACAAAGCAATATACTACGAAATCCAGAATATAAATTTTCATTATATCCAGCAATTACCCTGTCATCGAATCAATCTCAACAAAGACTATTTAACCATTTTAAATAAAAATATACTATGAAATCATTTATCCATGTCAGAATAGATAAATAAATAAAAACATGCATAATTTTATACATATATTGTGTTATTTTTATGATCCCAGTCTAAAAATAGAAGAGATATAAAATAATTCCACTATGTAAATTCATCCTCAAGCGTCCTGAAGGACCCAAACATAGAATGCATCCCCACCAAAATACTCCAACAAATATTATATCGCTCTGGTAAATACAAATATGTTCTAAATATTTCATATTATCTTTGAAATATAATATATAAATATAATATTAAATATTTATTATGATCAGATATTAATTAAAATACATATATATTAATATTACTTATTGTAGTGCCAACATAAATGTATCATATATGAAAAATTATTATAACATTAATAGATTTAGTTAACTTACTAATCATAATTTTTTAAAAAATAAATACAATAAAAACCAATTCATTATTAAAATTGTTTTTCAATTATGATATATATTGTAAACCACATTGAGTAAATGATAATATATATATATATATATATATATATATAATAGGTTCTTCAAGACATTTATAAAACAATGATTTTTTGTAATAATCAGTTATGATAAAAGGAAAAGTATAATGGCTCATAATATTTTTTTAAATTATATAGTAAATAAATTATCTATGGGATTGAAGAGAAACTATTTTTTTTCAAATAATATATTCAGGTCATATATTTTAAATTAAATTAAGTGATTTAAATGTAATTACAATTAATTTATGTTTTTATAATGTTGAAATTGAATAAAAATATGAATGAATTAAAAAATGTTTAATATTAAAATTTAGATTATGTTAATACAAAAGGATTTTATAATATTAAAACTTGGGTATTATTAATGATTATAGTAATAGTTCAGTTTATGGAGAATCTATACATAGTTAGTTTTTCGGTTTCCTTATCGAAATTATTAGGGACAAACTAAAACATAAAAAATTGAAATCTTTAAAAAAATATACGGAAATGTAATGTTATAATAAAATAATTTTAATTTGTTCAATTGTTAAACATTATAACAAGAAAAAAATGGATTTCAATGAAAACGACTTAATGTTTACTAGGAAATGGTGATCGTAGTGACATAATAACCTATATGTGTCCATGATAATATGATATCTATTTTTTAGATATAGGTTGGCTAATAAGGAACACATTAGGAAAAATATTGAATTTTTAGGAGTATATAATAATAAAATATGTTAATATTGTATCATGTTTTGTATGAAATGATTACTTAAGAGTTAAAATTAATATAGAAGGGTTAAATAAGACGAATTAGTTATGAATATATAAATTAAATCTCAATTTGATAAAAAAATGATTGAAATTTAACTGTTGTACTAACTAAATTGAATACAAAAAACAAAAATTTATATGAAATATAGTGATTTATGATATTGGAATGGATTATTTAGAGAATGGAAATACAAATTAGATAAATTTAAAATAAACATAAAAATGTTTTTTTAATTTTACATAAATAAAATTAAAATAAAAGAGATGTTAAATAACATGAATTTTTTCATACCCTAGAATATATCGAAGATGTGGATTCACAACCATGTATTATATTATATAAATGAATAATCATAATCTCAATATCTATAAAAAACGAAAAATGGAATCATATAAATTTATATCACTTTAATAAAGGGAAATTGTATTAAAAAATAGAATTATTTCATTACTAAAATAAATACTCTAAAATTAAAATATTTTATCAATAATAATTATATGATAAGGAGTACAACACAACAATGATATTAAATAATGATAACATAAAACATATAATAAAATAAGAAACTAAGAAAATATTTTTCATATAAATAGTGAACACAAAAGAAAATATCCAATGTATTTATGTTTGTTTCACGATTATTCATATGGTAAATGACAATAAAATTAAGAGAATTCAATCAATTACAAATAAAAACCACATCGTGAATGCATTTAAAAAATTAGTGTACACATTTCATTAAATGTTTATAGTAATTAAATAACACGACTATATGCATTTGATGAATTATTTTATAGATTGATATTAATAAGGATCCACAATAACATATTTTAAATTATTGAATTGATAAATAATGTAAATTATTTATATGATTTTTTAAAAAATTAATATTTAAAAATATATAAATAAGAAAGGGATGAAATATAAAATAGACTATCATAATATTATGTATGTAGAATAATATGATAATATTAGGAAAAACATTAACAACCTTATTTATAACATAAAAACATTTAATTTGGGAATATGTGAAATATATATAAATGATATTAAATATAATAATATATTTTCCATAAAAAAATTATATTTAATAAAAAATCTTTGAAAAGAGTATAATTGTTAGTGTTACCAAAAATATAAATACTAAATGTAAAAGTTTTAAAACTAACATTAGCAAACAAAATATATATATTATTATATATGATGATTTTAAATATTAAACTTAAAAATATATAATACAAAATATATTTGGTATTATATATGAAACGTAATTTTTTTTGAAGAAAATGTATTGAATTATTATAATATTATAATAATTTAAATCAATGTGGTAAAGAAGAAATAAAAACTATTTATTCCAAATTGATCAACAAAAAAATATCTTAATAAATATTTTGTATTAAAAAAAATACATCAGTATATTTCATTGAGGTACAATTTTCTCATTGTTTTAATCATTGATAAGTTGTTTACACACATATTCATAAAACCTAGTGTAATTTATTTTAAAGATGATAAAATGAAAAATTATTTATTAGACGGTTTAAAATGTAAATAGTTTATGAATTTCTATATAATTAGACATCAAACATAAATATTGAAGAACATTTTATAATATTATAATTATGTCCATGTAATAGTAATTAGGATTTTAATTATTCATCAAAATTCTAGTAATAAATTCCTTCATAGAGAATGAATTAATTAATTACTTAAATGTAAAAAATATAGTGAATAAAATTTTAATTTACCATAAGTATTACTACAATATAATATGAGTTATATAGATTATTTGGGGGAATTTTTAATTTGTATTAAAACCAATAACCAATAAAGTGTTAATAAAAATAACTATAAAATATTATGTTTATATTTGAAGAGGTTGGTTTAGATATTTAAAAAATGTACTATTAATTCCAATCTTACTGAAAAATGCCATGTTGATAATATATATGGTTAAAAATAAAGTGTAAATTTGTAAACAAAATAAAATACAATGAAACATTTATAGAGTTAATATTGAAACAAAATATATTGAACATGTATAAAGGTCATATTTCATAAAGTGAACATTTATAGAGACAATATATAAAAAATAAAGAGATAGTACATTTCAGAAAAAAAAATAAATTTATTGAACATATATAGAAAAAATATATAATAATATATTGTTATGAGATCAGATATGAGGTGATTGTTTGAAAAAGTTCCACCCTTTAATATCTGAAATAAAAACGTTCAACAATGATATCATTAAAATATAAGTTTTTCCAACTTTGTTATCACTATAATGATTACCAATTTTGTGAAAGAATATCTATTTGGTGAGATAAAATTATGGTACATCAAAAAAATTTGGGTTTCATTAGAACAATAAGTGTATGTTAACATAAATGAAGGTTCTGAGAATGCAAGTATTATGCATGAATATACAGATTCTAGAATATTATGGTACTGAAAATAAATTAAAAATAATGTAGTAAAATATTTTAATATGATGGTAGTAGTATTTTGAATATCCAAATAAGATACTATTATCATTGAAAAAATTGTAAACAAAAATGTCAAACACAATAATTGATGGGGTGATATTAATGAATCCCATGAATAATGAAAATCACTAAATCTAAATTACGATCTACCAACATTGAAATTTTGAATCATTATCTAAGGGGTGGTATGAATTGAGGAAGGAATAGAAATAGAAAGACCAATTAATCATTATAAGATTACAATTTTGGTCTGGCATGACCGAGGGGAGCTAAGATAAGAATAAATCATAATGATGATGCTTGAAACCTGATCATGTATTGATGATGAAAAATTATCACTCATGTTGATGTTTTCTTTGAATCAATTTGAGGATTATTTTTTCTTACCCGAAGAGATTTAATGGGTGTGATATGATTATTGAGCCTCATCAAAACATTGGTTGATTGGAAATGATGATGGTGAACATAAAAAATCTATGACATATACTAGATTTTGATTTGTTCAGCCTCTGGTAGTTTGATTGCAGGACCAAGAAGATGTTGGTGGGGGACTATATGATCTGTGATACAACTTCTACAAGGGAAATGGATGACCAAAACAAGATGTTTAATGAAATTCCTATATTAATGAGTCAATTTCTATTATAAATTACTAGTTCTATCATTAACTTGGTACTGTTCCGATACATGTATAGATATGAATCACTGCTATGAGTCCTAGTATACTTGAGTAACCAAATCATGATCGTAGGTTGCAACACCATCAAGTATATAAGACCTCTTCTTTCCACCACCATGAAAACACCTCTCTACATCCACCATACTCAGCATCACACATCCATACTCTCTCCTTCATAACCATACCCAATTTAGGCAAAGTCTATGAAAGGAGATGTAATTGTCTCTCTCTAATGATGTTAAAATTAAGTTATTTATGTGCTCCAATGTGGCTGAACATGGTCATCTCTCAAAGGATGAAGTAATTATAAAAACATATTAAAGGTATTTTAAAAATAAAATAAAATAAAATAAACACACTATATATAAGTATGGGGTTTTTTATCATTTATAAAATAATAAGAAGTATCCTGGAAAAAGATTGATTTTTTTTGTTTTAGTTTATGAAATATTATTTGATTAATAAAACCCAAAAAGAATTGGTTTTATTCAGAAATGTTTTTAGAATGCATAATTGATTTAAATATTACTATTCATTTACATATTATTAATTTATATTTGAATTTATATCTTCTTAATTATGATCTACAAACATATTAACCATTGAACCGTACGAGAGTTAACATAACCATAAAAATGAAATGAATTAAACCCTAGGTCAGCTTTAGAACCTAGAATCCTAGAACCCTACATTATTGATGTTCTAAGTGTAGATTTTGGTCATTGTTAAATTAGGTAAATATTAATTATTTAAAATGAATATGAATTTTTATTATTGATTATATTTGAACTCTAAAAATTTATCCCATTTTTTTTGTTTCACCGATTAAGGTCGCACTCTCACAATTCACACAATACTCATCCTCGTGTGTTTTTGCATGAATAATTCAATTTCATGCATAGATTCAATTAAATTAAAAACTCAATACATATATCATTTTATGTGAATTAAGGTATCCAATTTATTCATAATAAATGAATTAGGAAGGTAAGAGGTCAGCAGATTACTAAAAAACCACTCTCTAATGGGTAGTGTAGTTACCGTAGAAACATTTTACATGTGAAAATGATTTCAAAGGGTAGAACCCAATATCGTTTGAAAAATTGATTTCCAGCCCAAATAAACATATTAAAATAATAGGAAAATTAAAGGCAAAAAATGAAATGGAAGAGAAACAATGAGTTTATTGAAATCAAAACAATATTACAATGTGAAGAAGAAGAAGAAGGCTTTAATGAAGGGATCCTCTCTTCATGAGATATCCATTATGAAATGCCTTGGGAAATGGAGTTAAACCAATTACCATGTACCTTTAATCAAAAACTTCACCTCCCAATCCACAAAAAATGAGATAAATTCAAATTTATATAGGGGATGGATTGCTAGGATTCTCATGGTTTCATGTGTTAATGGGGAAATTTGGCCAAATATTTTATTCCAAGTTGAAATGCATGTTTTTCACCAAAAAAACATTAAAAACTATCCTTTTATAAGGTGGATTTTTGATTTTTTTTCTCAAGATCTTCTCCAAATTTCAACCAAATCAAAGATCAAATATAGAAATTATTACCGAAATACAGAACTGATGTCCAATCTGGCCAATCCATCCCATCTTTGAATTCAAGTCCATTTTACTCCAAACAAATGGACGAGTCAGCTGCATAGTCAAAAATTAATGTTTTAACCCATTTATTATGGAATATTTCAACAAATGTTTATATTTAAATAATTCAAATTAAAATATTTTTGTCTTAATTACTAAAATGCACATTAAAGGGTAAAACTAGAATTTTCATCAAATTTCCAAAAGAATGATCTAATGAAATATATTTTATAAAAAACATATTTATAACAATATATTAATGTCATATAATTGATTATCATTAAAATACTCAATAAAGTTGTGTTTTATCAGCTCCCCCACACTTACCCTTTTATAGTCCCTGGAAAAGTCTCTTATCATGTATTCCAAAAAAGGTGTAACAAGAAATCCATGTTTATATTCCTCAATCCTTAGATGAAAAATGAGGAATATATGCATCCCATAAATATCCAATACCAAAAAATTTCATTGTCATTGTCTCATATATTGTGTCAAAATAATATCCAGTGAGATTAATTACACTAATCAGAGTGAAAAGAAGTCATGGGTCTACCATGTCACTAATTCATCACGTGTGTGTGCCAATAATTTCATGCTTGTCTCTCCACCCTTTATCCAATATATTCAGGTCAATAAAAACTTTTCTTCCAACCTAGTTCTATAATAATGATCCTATTCAACATCATTCATAATCAAATACCAAAACAAACTCATTTAAGAATTCATAGAAGTCAAAACATGTTCTCCTGACTTTAATATCCCAATATGTTGTACATTTATTCACTCTTATCTATATTTATTATTCATTTATTATTATTTGTTGTGATTTTTGGTGGCGTACAACAGTTATATAATAGGTGCAGACATATTGGTCAGTCTGGTACAATGATAAAAATGATCATAAGAGAAACAAATGTATTGAAAGACTATGTTATAAGATGAGAAGAATTACATCCCATTAATTAATATTTAATGGTGTAAATGAAACTCACAAGTCATGATAGTGTGAAATAATATTTGGATAAATCAATGAAATAATTTACCATAATCAAATATCACATAGAATTGTGTGATCATCTAAAAGGCTTTATTATGACATAATAAATCATATCATCGACAAATTCAAATTTTTTTAAAAAATCACCCCCTGATGATGAAATCTGGCACATTATTATCATTCCACCAATGAATTTTGAAATCATGAATTTTCTATATATTCCCTATCAAAATGATCTTGTTACATGATAAGTTTTTTAGTTATTTTTAAATTTAACATAACACAAAAATGTTGTCCCCTCCTCCACACTTAAAATATTATATTTCCACAATGTGAACATATGAGATGATATGTGAACATGAAATATATAATTGTAAACTAAACATGTAATATAAATGTGTAAGTGTTAAGAATAAACTGGTATTTTCAAGTAATAATTTTGTCATGAATTGTGATGAAATCCATCGCATCAGTAGAAATTCCCTCAATGTATTACATCCAAAATTTCCAGTTGAATGTAAAGATCCTCTTAATGTCCTCTTGTTTGATCTCCACTACATGATAAAGAAAAAAATTATATAGAATATATATGGACCTAATCCTCTAGAATTAATCACACCAAACATCAGCTTCGGTCATGAACTATATAGAAGGACTTCCCCTCCAATATGAATTTCCCTTCATTGGATCAATATATCATGAGTTATTTTTTATAATTCCTTGTAGATCATTGAGTCATCATATGATGACAATTGAATCTCCTCAAAATCATGAATTTTCTGCTTCCTTTGAATTCAATTTTAGGCCAAATCCTTTTTTTATTTCTTGAATTCCCAATATTCCCAGTGCTCAATATCCACCGGGAGATGACAATATTTTCCATAAACTTACAAAATGGTTACATACCTATGGTGATATTTTATGATGTCTTATAAGCCCACAAATCATCATCTAGGAAATTTCTCTAATCCTTCCACTATGGCTACAAAATTATCTCCAAAATTTTTTCAAATCCTAATTTGAAACCATATCTTTGAAACTTTTTAGGGTGGTACGATGTTGATGTTTTGCGTGTCACAACATAATTCCGAAGGAGGTTATTTATATTATGATTGCATAAGTGTATCGCTTGGTCACTGATGATAGACTTTTGGTACACCAATCCAACAAAAAAATTGAATTGTAAAATTTAACTACAACTTGAGATTCATCAGTCTGGGTGGCCTTAACATCCATCGATATTATATCATAACAAAAAATAATAAAAATATACAATAAAATAATTGAACGAGTAAAATTACCCATAATATCAAGGCCCCATACTCTGAATATTTTACAGAAAATTATTATTTATTAAGGCATTTGTTTATCGTATAAATTTTCCCAGTAGGTTGGCAAAGAGTCCATGACCTAATAAAACATGTTCATCATGGAATAATCTAGGACAATATAATATAGAGTCTATAAAATAACTAGCTATACTATGGGGTCCAATGTGTCCACCATAATAAAGTGAAAGGAAAACATGTAAAACAGATGAAAAATCGTGATCTGAAACACACCTCCTAATAACGTGGTCAACACACATGTTCCATAGCTTGGTATCATCCCATAATTAAATCTAGACTCAATAAATAATTTTTGAAAATATTGTTTTTTTAAATTTGAAGGACATTAAGAGGAAACATGGTAGTTGACTAAATCAACATGAAACCGGCGTCAACCTGATAATGTATAATGATTCTCATTAGGGAGTGTCACGAAGCGGTACCTAGTCCAAGGTGTCAGCCTCTAATGTGTTAGAATGACTACTCATGAGGTATTCCACTATGTTTTATAAACCTTTCTAATCCATAATCTCAATATAAAATTCTTGAAGAATGATCGGCCCTTAGATAATGCATGGCTTTCCATCAATATTATACAAGAGGTACCTCATAGTTTCATGGTCAAAAAGAAAAACTAATTTAGTGACCAGTAAATATAATTTTTTTTGACTAAATAAAATATAATGAAAATAATCTTCTTTTCTATGGTTTTGTAGTTTGATGGGGCTGATTCTAATGTCCTCGATGCATCAGAAATAACATTTTAATGTACCTCCAACCTCTGTGATAAGAAAACTCAATATAAATTGTTCAATTCACCACACATAGGTGAAAAATAATGATCCCATCATTGGGAATGTATGATTGGTGGATTGTCCAGATGAGTCCATCACTCAAAAAATGATGTCATGCAAGAATCATCAAGCAAAAATTAATAATACTTTTAATGTAATCAAGACATAGGAAGAGCAGTATTACTGAAATCATTGATGAAGTGACGATAAAATCATGCATTCCCCATGAAAAATATAACATCACAAACACATGAAGGATATGGTAAGGATGAAATAATATCTACCTTATATCTATCAACCTCTATCACATGTTTTGATACTACATGCCTAAAAAAATACCATTCTCTACCATGAAATGACACTTTACAAAGTTTAAGACATGATTCTTCCAATTTAATGATTCAACAACATTCCTAGAGAAAAGATACATTCATCATATGGGGATCCATATACTATAAAGTCATACATAAATTCCTCCATGAGGGTCTCAATAAAATCTGATAAAATACTCATCATAAATCTATGGACGGTACATGGGGTATTGCATTGTCCAAATGCCATCCTTTGGTTGGAAAATGCGACAAATGGAGAATTGAATATAATCTTATCCCAATTCTACTAACCAATAAGAACCGAAAATTATCTAGACAATATTTCCATGAAATAATAGTGTCTTTTCTTAGCTAGTATCTCAATCATTTTATCAATAAATGAGATGATAAATGGTTATTTTTAGTGGATTGATTTAGTTTCATATAATCACTACACACATTCCAACTATTGTGTACCCTCATTGGAACTAACTCCTCTCTCTCATTTCTAACAATAGTAACACCTCTTTTCTTAGGCACAACCTGAATAGGATATACTCACTGGGTATATGAAAAGTGATAAATTATACCTCCCTAAATCAATTTTTCAACTTATTTTACAATATATTCCAGAAGAGTTGGATTCGATCTCTTCTGAGACTCCCTCACTGTTTTATCCACATCATCCAAAAGAATCATATGAGTATAAATGGAGGGACTAATACCTGATATTTCAGCCAAGGTCCACATGATTTCCCTAATTTTCTAATTGAAAATATTAAAATGATTTTCTTCATGTTCAAATGGGATATTGTTAACAAATATAATAGATAACCTCTCACAACATAAAATGTATGATTATTTGAGATTTGGTGGCAATGTCTTGAGTTATAATGTAGGGGTCATGTCTAGATGGATACAATAAATGATGTGAAATATGTTTATAATGAAAAATAGTAAATGAATAGAGATTTTTAGAATCATAGAATAGTGTATCAAATCCATTAGCATACTCAATAGCCTAGTGATAATTATAGTTAACATGATTAAAATCAAAATATGAAACCATTTTTAAATCAAATCTAATAGAGTTTTGTTCATAAGAAATAGTCATGGAAGTGCTATTAGACATTGTCCTAGAAATAATACTCATAATATCTCTATGCATAGGACAATAAAATTCTATGGGGTGATTACTTGGTGTATCCAAATTGAACATAACAAAACAATAATGGTCCATTTAGGGTAGTTCATGGAGTCCAAGACATTAAATATCACAACATCATCCCCAAACTCCATGGAAAGTGTATCATAATGGAAATTTATGACAATTTTATCAGTTTTGAAGAAGGAACTGCTTAATATAATGGGATCATAATAACTTAATTGATCATCTTCTATGTTAAGCACATAAAAATATGCCCTAAAGGGTATGTATCTTACTCGAACAAGTACATCCTCATGTAATCCAAAGAGATATGTTATGGATCTTTTCACCAAATGCACCACTACTCTCATTAGATTCATCTCAGAAACCTATAAAGAAGAGAATATAGAGTGAGGAATCACATTTATTGAAGCTCCCAAATCAAAAAGAGATTTATAAAAGCGAAACTCTTCTATGTTTCATGGGATTGTGAATGTCTCTGGATCAATGCACTTTGTTGGAATTGATAGAGTTGGTGTAATGAGTACTCACTCATTCCTTCCAAGATTGATCAGTTAATTTCACTTGATCCCTCTTCAACTGGTAAAAATTTCAATTAATAATTTGGCATACCGTGTGATTTTCTTAATGGCTTAAATAAGGGGATGTTTATCTCCACATGACTGAATGTCTGCAAAATCTTTTATTTCATCACCTCCGTAACCATAATTTTGGTTAGTACAACTCTATTTGGAAATTGATGGGGTTGAAGAGGAAAACCATCAATATTTTTCTTAATTTGATTTTTACATTGGCTTCTTATTAGTGTTCCTTTAATGGGGCTTCTCTGGAGTTGAGGGGAATCATTGTGGAACAACAGGTGAAGTTATATCAGTTGTTTTCTCCCAAAATATCAATGTGATGGAAATATCATTCCCCATGGTATTAGAAGTAGGTTGGGAAGGTAAATTCCAATAATTATTACATACAAGATAATACAGGGTAGTGGAAATATGGATCATTTGAGTCTTCAACTATCTCAACTCCAATCCTTGACACTTCAGCTCATTCAGTTGTTTAAGAATAATTGGTTTCAAAATTTCCTCATAGTTAGAATTTTCAAGGGGGGGGGGGATTTCCTTTTTTTGGATTGTCAAAGCTTGGTCTTTAAATCCCCTTTTATTTTATTGGAAACCATGCTAGTAAGGCATAGGATATTGGATGTTTTTTTGATTGGGTGGACTTTTTTGTTGACCAGGGCTATACCTCATTTTGTATTGAACATTACATCTTTGGTTATCTATTGTTGTAATGGAATCATTGTTATTAAGAGGACGCGGTTGTTTTTTCTACTAATATGGTCTCCTAGGGAATAACATCTTACAAACCAATATCTCTTATAATAGGGGAAACAATCAGTCTGTTGTCTGTTATAGTTAAAATTATATATGGCCTTATTGGAGGGTGTAGGATGTATTTTGTGCCAATGAAATATGTCTCACCATAGTTTTCAATCCTTCTAACATAGTATCCATCAATTTCTTTTCAAGAGAATATATACATACCAAATTTACTGCTCTAAAATGTGGTGTACATCGATCACTAAATTTTTGGGAGTTTTATGCCATCATGTCAATCAGTACACATGCAGCTACTGGTTTTTTTTACACCTATCCCCCTACATCTATAGAATCCACCATGATATTCATCATATGTGTGAGTCCTTTATAGATATATAAGATAAAGAGTTGATCAATGATTCAGTGATGTGGATATTTTGCATATAGCATCTTGAATCACTCTCAGTATTCATACATTGACCCCCTTAAGGTTGCTCCATCCCTAAGATCTCAATAAGATTAGAAGTGGTTCATGAATCTTGAATAAATATTTACCAGAACAGAATTTTCAAAATTTTAAAACATGATAAATTTCAAGGATGTATGTAATACATCCAATCCATTTAAGTTCTATAATGTGTGAATGAGAATACTCTTAGTTTTATCTGATCATTAGATACATTTCTTGGTTTTAATAATAAGAAAAAAAATAAATTCATTTAAATTTTTATTTGGATTTTTACTAGATAATCCATTAAATATTGGATGTAGGTTAATTAACCTGGATTTTATATTAATGTTTGATTCGATATTTGGGTATGTAATACAATTTGTTTTATAGTTAATATTTGGTACATCTAATTCTCGATTTAATCTATTATGTAAATTATTATTGTCTTCTACCATTGGTTATTTTTAATGTTTTATTAAAATGTGTTTCTAATATAAATGTTCTTAGAGTGGATTAATTCAATAGTTGGGTAAATGTTGGCACTTCCCATAGATAGAGAATGTCTGATTTGATCCCTATCGATGCGTTCAATCTTAGGGTCTAGATCAATGATATCATCGTGATTGGATCATATCATAAATCATAGAAATTCATAAAACTATACTATAATATCATGATAATAAGGTTAAATTTGTGGTCTAAAAGGGATTAAAAGTGGGAGTAAAGGAAGAAATAAACAAACAAATAAAGTGATAGAATGGGGAAAGAAGAATGAAGAGAAAGAAAAATGAAAAAAATAAATGAAAAAAATGCGTATAATTAAATGAATAAAATATTTGACTCCCCATAAAAGGTTCTAATATGAAAGATTTATCATGGGTTTTCTCAAATGAGGTTTCTATTTAGGTTATTTAGGTTGAATCAAGTGGATGACCAAGGTCGTCTCTCTAAGGAGTAAGTAATTTACAAAAAATAAATTAAAGATATTTTGAAAAAAACCAACTATTTTAATTTATTGGTTGTTTTTTATCAATTATAAATTAATAATAAGTATGTAGAAGTATATATTAATTTTTATGTTTTTTTAAATAATTTTTTATTAATAAAACACAACAAGAAGATGATTTTCTGCAAAAATATTAGATGATGGTGTAATAGATCTAAAAATTTCTATTTATTTACAAATTAATATTTAAAATTTAAATTACTATCACTTAATTACTATAAATTAAATTTTTCACCCTCAAACCCTATAAGAGTTAACATAACAAAAAAGATGAAATGAGTTAAATTGATGGTTTTCTTTAGAGCATGTAATCCTAGAACGCTACATTAACTGACATTCTATGTCTAGATTATGGTGAGTGGTAAATTAGGGAACATAACAAGTCAGTAATGTGAAGATGAATTGTGTTTATGGATTATATTATAACTCTACAAATTTATATTATGTGCTTATATTTCACCGGTTAAGGTCGTGCTCTCACAATTCACACATTACTCAAACTTACGTTTTTTTCATGAATCATTCAATTATATACATAGATTAAATTAAATTATTAAAATCATTTAATATATCATATTATGTGAAATAAATTGTCTCATTTATTGGAATTAAATAAGTTAATAATGTAAGATGTATAGTGATTAAAAAAAACTCTTCCAAGGGTGGTGTAGACATCATGGAATCATTTTCCTTGTGAGATAGTTTAGAATGGGTAGAACCAAATTTATATTCCAACCATGAATTATTCATCAAATAGATAGATTAATAGAAGAAAAAATATAATATAATAGATGAAATTTAATAGAACCCATGACATTATTGACATCACAACAATATTTCAATGTGACAAATAAGAAGGCTTCGATGAAGGGATCGTGGCTTCAAGGGATATCACTTTGGAAACACCTTGATGAATGGATTGAAACAAATTATAATCATTATTAGAGTACCAAAATCACGTTACAACCCCTCAAAATGAGAAATACACAAATTTATAGAGTAGAGATGAGGCTATGATTCAAGTTGTTTTAATTTTGAATGGGGAAATTCGGGAAAATATTTTATTCCATGTTCTATAGCCAGTTTTACCATCAAAACACATGAACCATCTTTCCTTCTAGGATAATTATTTGTGAGGAATTTTTTTCTTGATATCCTCTCCAAATTTGGCCAAAATTAATGAATGTATATAGATGTTATGGCCCAAATATAGAACTAAAGTCTACTATGGCATGTTCAGCCCATCTTTGACTTCATACCCATTTACTCCAAAAAATGCATTATTTAGCTATATTTTCTTGGAAAAAAGTTGTATCCCATTGAGTTAGAAACAATTATACCGAAATTTAGGTTCAAATAATTCAAATTAAAAAAATTAGTTCTTCATTACTGATGTGAACATTAAAGGATAATGCTGTAATTTTCATTAGATCTTCAAAAGAATGATCTAATCTAAAATATAATGTAAATAAAAATATTTAATAGAATCTGATGAGGTTATGTCATTTTATATCTATAATATAGTCAATAATTATTTTTTATCATCCTACCAAAATTGATTCCGAAAAATAAAACCTATCTAAAAAATGAGAATATTATGGAATAATCCATGTTCCCATTGTTCTTAAAATACACATCTTTACACATGTGAGATATGTATTACTTATATAAGGGTATTGTAATTTTAAAAAAATAGTGTTTGTATATGTTTAATGGTAGTTATTTATCTATTGAATGGTCAGATTAAAAAAATTTGATGCTGAGTAAATGTAACCAGTGACTATAGTTTTTTATGTAAAAGTATTGTGAGATGTATATTGGTTATGTAATATTGGATTTATAACTTCCTTATATTTGTTAATGTAGTAGGGAAATAATGTATCTATTTAAATATTACATAGTTTCATGATATCTTATCCCCAATTTATATCCATCAAAGGTTAGCAATGATTGAATGGAGATAGAGACTGACCAAATATTGCCACTAGAAGGACCCATATTAGAGATAATCATCAGGAGAATAATATTCATATTTATTCTTACAATTACCCTCTAATAGAACTTGGAAAAGAGATATATAAGACAGAATCACAAATCAACATCCGATCAGACATATATATAAAGGAAATCTCAAGTGTAATGTTCAATTCCACGTAGTACTATAATAATTGAAAAGAAAACTACAAGTACAAAAGGCGAAAAATAAAAATAACCACAAATCCCAAGAAGCACTCAAAAAACCACAATATGGTAATAATAAACCCATTATACTACATGATCTAGATAAACTATAAAATATATTATTTATATTTAGGTTGACCATAATAGAACTTTTAGTAGAATCTTTTATAGAGCCTCTCATGAAAAAGATTATAAAAGAATGCTATAGGACAATGAAAACAAGTGAAACAAAATAGTACATAAACAGGTTTAATAAGCTGACAACCTCACCATGGATAAATCTATCTAAGTATTGCATACACGAGAGAATATTATATAATAGTAAAACATCAAGGGTTCCCCAGTTCCTCTTCCTCATTGTTTTTTCACTCTTCCCCAACGTCACATGTCCTGATTCATCTCACTCTAAAATATTCCATCCTGAAGACACCTGAGAAAAGGATAAAAAAATTCACCACGTGCATCACATCATCCCATCCAAAATAACATATATAGTAACCACTTAGTTTCCATGAACCACCATAGCCCATATGACGTGTATAATACATCAGGTATTATATCTCAAACCATTACAACCCATACATCGAGTAAGTAGCTAAAGCAATCACAACCTATACACCTCATACCAATAATAATACCTTGGATACTATAATTTTAGATACATATGTGTTAAATAACAACAGTAAATCATGATTCCCTGCAAACATATGTGGCAAAACTAACCAATATGCATAACATCACAAGTACGTACCTAGAGAATATAGTGGGGCCATATGAGGTAGTCATCCATCCATCCTCCAAACGAGATTTTGGTTAAAACACCATCCCAGAGTCCACTAGGTGTGATTCTACATATCCTACATAGGTGGGGAAGAGTATGAAACCATATATTATACAATATATAATATATCTAACAACGACACCATGGGAATTACATATTCTAAGACTAATATTTTCCTAACTTCATTTTTACTCCTGTAATAACAACTAATAAAATATAACCTATAATAACACAAGAATTTAAATATATAAATTAATTAACACTTTTATTTTTATCATCTCCTTCTTTTAATAAATTCATATTCCAATAAATTATCCTTTAATATTATTCCACATCAAATTACATTAATCTCTCGAATGATGTCCATTCCCTCTAAGAATAATCCATAATAAGTCAATAGTTTCTCAAGAATAATATCATTTTATAATTTTCATTCAATAAATACCAATGAAAGGTGCTATCTTGGGAGCTTTCAAATGATGTTCGGTTTCATGTTACTATGGTGCAGTAGAGTGGCTGACCAAGGTCATCTTTAAAAAGAGAAAGTTAATAAAAATATTACATAAAGGTATTATTAAAATAAAATAAAATAGAATAAAAAAAATACTTGAATGTATGGAATGTTATCATTCATAAAATTCGAAGACGTTTGCTGGAAGATGATTTCATTTTTTTTAATTTCGAAATGTAATTCGACGCAACAAGAAGATGTGTTTTTAGAAAATATTTTAAGAGAAAAAATTGATCTAACTCTAAATATTCACTTAATTATTTACAATTATCATTTAAATCAATATCCACCTCATTGTAATACCTTAATTAGTTAGCCCCCTTACCCTAAAATAATTAACATAACAACCTAGATAAATATAATTAAACCTAAGGCTATCTTTGAAACATGCAATCGTGGAACCCTAATTTGATTAATGATCTAATTCTAGCTTATGTTCTGTGGTAAGTCAAGGAACATGTCCATTCTGGAAAATTAGGATGAATTGAGCAACGAGATATATATTTGAACTCTACAAATTTATCCTACATGGTCTTTTTTTACCGATTATTTTTGCGCTATCACAATTTACTAAATACTCGACCTCGCGTGTTTTTTTGTTAATTGTTCAATTGTATTCATAGTTTCTTATAATTTAAAAACTCAATTTATGGATAATATTATATGTATTATGGTATCTAAATGATTCAAAATATTTAAATTTATAGGATATACGAAAGATCAATCACAAAGAGAACTACTTTTCCATGGGTGGTTTGGTTATTGTAGTGATGTTTTGTATTAGCAATGGATTGAAAGTGTAGAACCCAATATCTGCTCCAATCATGAATACCACTAAAATAGGATGAGTAATGAATAATATAATTGATCAAAATAGAAATAAATAGTAGAAATAAAATAATAATAATGAATTTTATTACACAAATGAAAACATTACCACATGAAGAAGAGAAGAAGTCTTCGATGAAGGGATCCTTGCTTGAAGAGCTACCCCTCTTACAATGCTGGGAGAATTTGGATGAAACCAATTATCCTAGGATTTAAATCTCATAATTCACGTCCCAAACCATCCAAATGTTATAAACACTATGTTATATAGTGGAGGGGAGGGCAGGTTTAAAAAGGTTTTACGTGTGAATGAGGAATCTCAGATAAATATTTTAAACCAACATGAACCGCCCATTTGACCTTCAATATGTGAGAACCAACTATTGTTAAAAAGTAATTATTTGTGTCAAATTGGGTTGGAGAGATCCTATAAAAATATGGTCCCAATCAATGCTTGGATGAAGACATTATGAATCATATACAAAACCAATGTCCAATCTGGCGTGTCCATCCCACCTTTGTATTCATTGTCCATTTAGAACACACAATTCATGATTTAGCTCAAATGTCATCAAAAAATGATATATACCATTATGTCCGGATCATGGATAAAAAATTTCAAGTTAAATTAATAAATATTATAATATTTAGCTTCGATATACAACAATGCACTATAATGGGTAAAACTAGTATTTTCCTCAAAATTTCAAATAAATGATCTAATCCAAAATATTTTATAAATAAACCTATTTAACAAAATGTGAGGAGATATTATCATTTATTATAAATAAAATAATCAATAAAAATGTGTTTTATTATCTCCCCCACACATACCATTTTACACTCCTGAGAAAAACCACATATCACGTATTCTGAAAAACCATTACAAGTAAACATCAATATCAAATCAAAACAAATTTTAAAACACATTTCACTGAGATCCAAAAATTCCACACAAAGAAAAAAAGCCATCATGCCTCATAAAAAAAAATTATTTCAAGTTCCCCATTTATATCATTCAATATATTTATACTTCATTTTTCTTCCATGCATAAAACACTTAAATCACTTGAATTTTCTCATATCACCCAAATTTTAATTTTTTTAGAAATGTATTTATCATCCAAGCACATAAAAGGGTCACCATAGGGTTCATAATGTCCTACATATCCACCTCATATGAGTAAAAGATATATGATTGTCGTGAGGAATTTTGAGGGTTGTTCTATGGCTTTCAGTTGGTAGGATTAAGATTTGAAAAATTATAAGGCGGGATTAAGGGAGCTTGAAATTTTTTGAAAAAAATTTGAATTAATATATTTCTCAATTAAATTTTTTCTCCTACTCAATCCACATTGCATCAATTCGTGTTAATAATCATGAAAAATAATGAACATTGCACACCATCCAATATTCCTGCAGTAAAAAATATCAATCTCCTCAAACCTGATTTTCCTGAAATCTCATGATATGCACAACTTTATCCCTCTATTAGACCCTCCAGAAAGGATCATATTCATTTATCATGAATGGTCTAGATAATAGAAATGTTATCAATATATTAGAAGTTCTATAAAGGCAGAACTTCACTTGTAATGAATGCTCCAGAAAAGGCACAACTTTCTATATAACAATTTTCTTCATCAGAAAACACATCTCCTAAAAATTTAATTTTCCATTCTTCATATCACATAATTTGGTCGCACAACACAAGACAACTTCACCCACACTTATGTTTAACTATATTATGAAATTTCACTTCAAGAGTTAGTTGGATAGGGAAAATTTTCTTCTAATGTTGCAATTCTAACAGGATATTCATCGATTCTAATGGCTACCCGGATTAAATTGTCAATTTTTCCCATTACAAAAAATTATTCATTGAAATAGGGTATTTAATACCAAAAAATGCCTCAATAATTTAAAACATATGTAACTAAAACTCTCATGTTTTGATAGGAATAATTAAAATTCTGGTTAAATCAAGCATGATATTGTTTTCTCAATAAGTGAGGTAAATGTAAAGAATATGAAAATAATGGTTAATAAGCCTAATAAAAAAGTTATTTAAAGTAAATAGACAATGATAATTGGCATTGGATTCAACACTCAGAGTAATTTCCAAGAAATTTCTAAATATTTGAACTTGAAACAAAGTCATATTCATCATTCATTTAATCTTAGTTTTAGGGGAAAAATTGTCTCCCTTACTGATATGGATTTAAAAATTGGGATGGGTATCATTTCAGATCAATAGTTTCTAAAAAAACACCAAAATTATGAAAATTAAACAGAAAAAATATGAAACAAATTATTTTTTTATGATCAGTGAAAAAAATGAAACCAATTGAAATTTCTAAACTAAAAGGTTTCCTCCCCCAAACTTAAAATATTTCATTTTCCTCAATGAGAACCCATGAGATTATATATCCACATGATATGTATAATTTTAAATAACAAAATTAATAAAAAAGTGAAAGGGTTAGGGACAGCTTGATATGCTCAAGTGATGATGGGGTCATGTAGTGTGATGTAATCCACTGCCTCAGTATGAATTTAGTCAATGTATTTCTTCAAAAAAAAATCCATTGACTGTATTTATCCATCCTATGTCCTCTTGTGTGATCTTGACTTCACCATAAAGAAAAGCATCAGTAATAACATATGTACCTAACCACCTGAAACACAACTTACGAGGCATCAACATCAGTCGTGGACTATAGAGCGGGACTTTCTATCTAACATAAAATTCACATTTGTGGATCATTTTTTCCTGAGATACTATTGATGTTTCCTTATTGATAATTGAGTTCTCATATGATGACAATAAAATCATCTCACGATCTTGAATTTTAATATTCCTTTGGATTCTAGCTTGTTCCAAATCTATGTTTCATTTTTTATAGCCCAATAATATCGATGCTCAACTTCCACGGGTAGATGACACACTTTCTAAAAAAAATAAAAAATAGGGACATACAAATGGGTGTCTTGTATGCCATCCAATAAGCCCAAAAAATATCATCCATGTGCTTTCTCCAATCCTTTCTTTTTGGCTGAACCGTTTTCTTCAAAATTTGTTTCATATGTCTATTTGAAACCTCATCCATGCCATTTGTTTAGCGGTGGTATGGTGTTGATGTTTAATGTATCACCCCATACTTCATACATAGTTAAACCATATTCTGGTTGGAGAAGTGTGTCCCCTGGTTAGTGATGATTTCCTTTGGTACTCCAAACCTATAGAAAATATGTGTCTTGACAAATTCCACTACAACATGAGAATTATCAGTACTTGTGGCCATAGAATCCACACATTTAATAAAATAATCAAAATAAAAAAATATATTCAAAAAGACCAAATTAACTAGCAAATGTACCCATAAAATCGATGATCCATACATAAAAAATCTCACAGAATAGTATGGGATGTTGGGGTATCTCATGGCTCCTAGAAATGTTCCCAATGTGTTGGCAATGAGACAATGACTAAAAAACACATTGGAATCATTCAATATGATAGGACTACATAATCACGAGTCCAAATATTTCCTTATTTTCCATTGGTGTCCAAAGTGTCCACCACAAGAAAGTGTATGAAAAATGTAAAACAGACTCCAACTCATGATCAGGAACACACCTCCTAATAAAATTGTCACTACACAAGCACCATAGGTATGGATCATCCTAATAATAAAATCTTGACTCACTCGTTAATATTTGGACATGATGTTTGTTTACATTTTTGTGACTTCAGGTGCAACAGGGTAGTTAACTAAGTCAGCATTGCAAGGATACATACCTGAGATGTAATAAAGATACTCATTGGGGAAAGCTTCACAATGTGGTACGTGGTTTAAGGTTTCATCCAATAGTGTGTGAGTAATCCAACTCATGTGGTCCGCCACCATGTTTTCAGACCCCTACTTTCCCTTTACCACAATATAAAATTCATTAAGAAGGAACATCCCTCAGATAATTCTAGGCTTTGCGTCTGACTTCTTCAATAGGTACCTTAGAGCTGCATGGCCAGAAAAAATAACAACATTAGTGCAAATAAATATGAACATAATTTATCTAATTCATCTATGACATCAAGAAACTCCTTTTACAAAGTTTTTCATTTTTATTGGGATGAATCTAGTGTCCTTGATGCATAAGAAATCACATGTGAACGTCCCTCCACCCTATTATATAAGAAAGCTCCAACTGTCAAGACGGAGGTGTTACACATAAGCTCAAAAGAAATCTCCCACCATTGGGGCTATATGATCGGTGGAGTGGTTAGACACTTCTTTATATCATTAAAGGAAGTCTTTCAAAAATCAACAAACACAAATTCAAAATCTTTTTGAAGTAATCATGACATAGTAAGAACAATCTTACTAAAATACTTGATGAAGCACTGATAACATCCAACATACCCTAGGAAAGATCTAATATCCCACACACATGAAGGATATGGAAAGGATGATATAATATCTAAGTTAGATCTACCAACCTCTATCCCATGTTTTTACATTACATGCCCTAATAAAATGCCATGATCTACAATGAGATGCCACTTTTAAATGTTCATGACCAGATTATTCTCAATACAACGATCCAAAACCTTCCCCAAACTACTTATAAATTCATCAAATGAGGATCCATACATTGTAAAATCTTCTTTAAATACCTCAATTCAAATCTCAATAAAAAAATAAAAAATACCCTCCAAGCATCTCTAGAAGGTACCTTGGGTGTTGCAAAGTCCAAATGACATCCATCAGTAGGAAAACATATCAAATGGACAAGTGAATGTTGTATTATCCCGATCCACCAGAACAATGTGACCCTGAAAATATTCAGAAAATCCATCCATGAAACAATAATGTGTCTTCTTAGATAGTCTATCATGCAATTAATCAATAAATGGGAGGTGGAAAAGGTCTTTGTGAGTGGACTGATTTTGTTTCTTATAATCGATGAACACACGCCAACTATTTTCCACACTCATCAGAACTAACTTCTTTTTATCATTTTTAACAAAATTAAAACCACTTTTCTTATACACAACCTAAATTGGCCTCCCCCACAAGGAAATTTTAAATGATAGATGTAACACCCCGAGCTTCCACGATACGCTTCTCATTGAATAATGCAATAGCCTGCATTGTATGCAACTTCGAGTTCTAAAACACCGCGACTAATCAAAGTAGCCGTTATGAATAGTAATAACCACTTTTTAAAAATTATAGAAATTTTATATTTCAAATGGACTTCATTTTTGTATTCGTAATATCGAAATTATCCTAAGTTGAATTTTTTGTAACTTTCTGAGAACTTCCAATTTTTTATGAATAGTGAAAAATACTTAAAACAACTTTTTTAATCAAAATAATTAATTGTGATAAATTATACTATTTAGTGGTTTTAAAGTATAATTAGAACATATTTTTACCATTTTATCCAATGGTGGTCATTAGAATTAATTTAACATTGAAAATGGACATAAACAATTGCCAATCTTTTGATATAAATTGTTTCTTAAAAACACGCTATTTGTTCTGACAGCGGGAATTAATTATAAAATTAATTAATGCAACTTATATGTTTGGAATTTTGTAAAATAGACATCATTTTTGAATTCGGAATATCAATTATAGCTTAGGGTGAAATTTTGGTACTTTTCGAATAACTTTTGTATTTTGATGAATAGTGAAAATTACTAAATTTTAATTAAAAACAACTTTTTTAATCAAAATAATTAATATTGATAAATTATGAATTTGAGTGGTTTTAAAGTATATTTAGAATATATTTTTACCATTCAATTTAATGTTTGTCATTGGACATAATTTTACAATTAAACCGAACATAAATAAGTGTCAATCTTTTGAAAGTTATTATCTCTTAAAAACACGCTTTTTGTTTTGACAGCGGGAATTAATTTTAAATTAATTTCTGCCACTTCTGTGTTTTGAATTTAGGAAAATGGATTCCATATTTAGAATCAGGATGTTCAAATTGTGTAAATAGGTAACTTTTATTTTTAGACATTTTGAATAATTACTGCGGTAAATATTTTATTTACCATGGTTAAGGGTAAATCTGGTAAATAAGGGTTAAAAAATAATATTATAATAAAACTAAATTACCCTAAAACGTGTCTTAACCCTATTGGTTGACACATGGTCGACCATGGGCATCTTTGGGTCTATTTTGGGACCCCATGGATCCACTTGTAAGTGATAATGACACATTATATTAATGAAGTTAAAATAAAAATAAAAATGGCATAAGCTTACATCTTTTAGAAGAACAATTTTTACATAGGGTTATACATGTTGGATTTCCGATTATAAATATTCATTAGAAAGATAAAAAGATTTCCTACATAATTATATTTTATTTATAATTTTTAGACATTAAATAATTTATTTTATTTATGACACAACAATGATGTAGTAATTACTATAATAGTGAAAAAAATAACATAATTGATATTATAAATACCCAAATAAATATAATATGAAACTTTTAATGAATTAAACTAATTTTCTAGGATATTATGATATATTAGGATTGATTTAATTGACTTTTTTCGAAGTAATCAATCTGTTATGAGTTTCACAAAAATCAACTATTGAATAGTGTCAAAATTGACATAAAAGAGTTCTTAAAACAAATATTATATTATTAATTGATATTAAATTCCTAAATATCTAAGGTTCGGCCAAGAGACTTATTTTATGATAGGCTAATCATTAATGGACCAGTTGGGGGTCGCTTGGATGTATATAGTAAGTTTATTAACCATATTATATAAAAATACAAAGAGACATTGTAAAAGTGAAACTAATTAACTTAGAGTTAATACTTAAAGATAAGGTTAATATAAGTACCCAAACCAGTCTAAATTCTATTGGATGAGTTGTTTTCGACCTATCCCCACCTCATCCTTTGAATAGTCAACTTTGGAGCCTTTGGAAACCGAATATGAATTTATTATAAATTAATATTTCTAGCTTTTCCAAAGGTGCCCCTCACCCCTCTTATAAAAGGGCACTCCTCCTTCTCATTTCCTCACACCTCTCAAGCCACTTGGCTCGTCCAAACTCTGCCCAACTAAGCTCCCCACATCCCTCTCCTCCTCCTTGAAGCTTCCCCTTAGGCAGAAAGCATTTCAAGAAGTCCTTTGGTTCCAACCAAAGTGAGTTACCTAAATTAAAGGAGGTTAACCTACCCCAACCAAGGAAAAGTACAAGGTAAGGGTTATTTCACAATCTCTTCATTATCCGAGGTTGTTTATACGTAATAATCTACTGGGATTTCTTTATCATCCACATCCATGTTTCTTCGAAATGTATTTCAAAACATATTTATTATTTACAAGAATATGGGTTAAATTCATTTATACCCTTGTTTGACTTTTTGTAAGAGGTTTATAAAGGAATCTTTCCGTCGTTTTCAAAACAAGGCCCTTTTTAACCTTTTCGACAGAATTAAGATAAGAATGTTTTTTTTACTTATACGGCGGGTGCGGTTATTTTCCACCGTTATAAAATCGTCAAAGCTTTCCTTACAAGCTTACAAGAATATTTTCAAGAAAATGTTTTATTTTATATGGCTCTTAAATGATTTCAAAAATAGAAAGAGATATTTCCCTAAAAAGTGTTTTGATTTCATCTATGTCAACATCCTTTAATGGATTTTACGCTTATTTGAAGTTGATTTATTATAATACAAAACTTCTATATTGTATTGAAGGTTTTGTGATATGTTTGACTGTGGATGTGCTATTTTATACCATTCATGGTTTATGGTGAAACTATTGACATTTCGTATGCTAGTTTTAATCCGAATGTTTATGTTATATTTCAAACTTTCCTTCAGATGAATGTTCTAAACAAGTATGTTCCGGGTTGGGGACCGGTAAAAGTAAGCCCTCCAGGTTGGGGACTGGTTAAAGTAAGCCCTCCAGGTTAGGGACTGGTAAAAGTATGCCCTCCGGGTTGGTGTCCGGTTATTAGAGGCACTCCGGGTTGGTGTCCGGTTATTAGAGGCACTCCGGGTTGGTGTCCGGTTATTAGAGGCACTCCGGGTTGGGTTCCGGTTAGAAGTAACCCCTAGGTCTTGGGATGAGGCCTAGACAAAGAAATTAACGTTTAGCATTATGCATTCCAACATTATGAAAGTGGTTATTGATTTTTGCATGTGATTATTCGATTAGTAGAATATCCATGTGAATAAGTAAATGGAATTATTTCATTTTATTTATGCCATACCATGTTGAATGTTCATGTTTAAAAGGCTTATGTTTTAGTTATACATTGCCTTAAATGTTTATTCTTATTTATGAAAGTTTCCGCTATATTGTTATCCTTACTGGGCATTTGAGCTCACCCCTTTTCTATGTTTTATTTTTCCCAGGAAGTGAAGATGTAAGTTATGAATGACCTGCAGGGATATTATGAGGGGATTATAGTGTGGACTGTGGAAACATTATGTTGTTGTAGTAGTTTTTCATTTTATGATTTAATGTAAAACTTATGAATATATCTAGTGTTTCCAAGGCTACTAAACCAATCGGTCTTTCGAGATTTGATCTTTCTTGTGATCATGCCAATGTTACGAAGTAATGCACCGACTCTGGGTAACTGGGGTCGGGGCGTTACAGTTGGTATTAGAGGAAGTTTAGTACAAACCTTGGAAGCTAGATTTAGATAAACTCTGATTAGAGCACGTAGACCTAAGATGAACTTTGAGGATTAGTATAGAAGAACTTCCTAAAATTTTGGTATTGTAGAGATTTTGTGAGTTTTCCGAGAAATACATCCCTGTCTGGATACGAGCAGGTAGAGGCGGCTCTGGCACAGATGTACCTAGGGGTAAAACCCGAAAACACCGCTTTGAGCTAGACTCGAACGGGAACTGGTGCACGACAACGGGCCTTGCTGCACTCATGGTTACGACACTCCCGGGGGATATACTTAGGATAACTCTCATTTTCTTTACAAATCATTATGAAGGGTTTATGAGTATATACTTCCTCAAAGAAAACATTTTTATGATTATGGATTATATCCATAAATAGTTCAATTTATGTTAAGTGTTTTATAAGTATGGGATTATGTATTTTGATTCATAAACTGATCTAGTTTATGCCATTGTTTAGAAATGGCGCCTAGTGGAAGAAATGGGAACCGTATCAATGCACGCACTCCATGTAGGGATTGCCCTCATGCTCAAGAAAATTATAGTGGGGCTGGTGATGCAACTGGTGCCGATCAGCTAATCACCATACTAGGACAACTTACTCAGGTTATGAATAATAACCTTACCCGTATGGAGCACCCTGATCCACAGCGTGTAGGATCAATGTTAGACCGATTCATGAGGCAACAACCACCAACGTTCAATGGGAGTACAAATCCCTTAGTAGCTGAGCAATGGATAAATTCCCTAGAGAAAATATTTCAGGCTTTGGGGAGCAGTGAAAGGGAGAAAGTTATCATGGCAGTTTACCGCCTCACTGGAGATGCTGATCAATGGTGGTCATTGATTCAAAACATGAAGGAAGATGATGAAGTATCAAATATGGAATGGAGGTAGTTCAAAGATCTGTTTTTAGAAAAATACTTCCCTCGCGACCATCGAGCAGATATGGAAAGGCAATTTCTAAGTCTGAGACAGAAAGAGGATGAGAATGTCGCAAAGTATGAGGCTAACTTTACAAGGTTAGCAAGGTATGCCGGAGATTATATTCGCAACCCAGGAAGTAAGATTGATCGTTTCTTTGATGGGTTAAAACCATTTCTCCGTCGAGCTTTGGTATCACAATCCTTCTCATCATACGAAGATATTGTCTCGTGTGCTATCTAGACAGAAAAGGAATTATCTAAGTCTTATGACAACAAAGTAAAGCAAGAGAAGAAGAGAACGGTGGAACAAGAGACAGATAAAGAGAAAAAGGGAAAGAAGGATTTTCCATTATGTGATAATTGTGGGAAGAATCACCCTGGTACTTGCCTAAAAGGAATGGGAGTTTGTTATAAATGTGGAGAAAAGGGTCACCAGGCTCGTGATTGCAAGGGAAAGAAAGAGGCTATCAAAGTGGAATGCTACAATTGTAGAGAAATGGGTCATTATGCAAATGAATGTCCTAAGCGTCAGGGAAACTTACCTCAGAAAAGGCCAAGGGATCAAGGCCAATCTTATGCTGTGACTACAGTTGAAGCGGAATAATTAATGTATTGGTTCTTTTGGACTCAAGGATTATATTCTGGTTATAAGAATAATGTGATATATATATGGATTGTACTGCAGTACTTGATGATTTCAGTAAGGTTTTAATATGATGAAGGTAATTATATTTTTAGTATGTGACAATAAGTGAAACTTTACTTCGTTTGGGGAATCTGATAAATTGATTTTGGAATTAAGAAACCTTTTAGAGAAAGTCTGGACAGAGGTATTTTGGATAACTAGAAAGGTTGGAGTGGATTAAGTTGATCTTTGGATAGTATTGTTTAAGGTTAAAAAATTTATGAAGATTATTTTTGGAATATTATAATACTATAGTTTTAGGAAAAGGACAACCTGTAGGGTGGGGCGTAACCCGTCGCGTCGGACAAAGTTGCAGGAATCGAACCCACAACCATAGTGCGACAGGCCTTTATTTCCTACCACTAGCCTACAGGGAGTCCCTGGTTATTACAAAATAGTTGTCCTATTATAAATGGTTTGTGGTAAAAATTTATTAATGAAAGTCTACATGATAAGTAAGTATATTTCCTCACATTCTTAGTAAATCTCTTAAATAATTTCCTCACCTCTATGAAAGGTTACTTAAAACAAATACGTTGTCGATTAAATTTTCCAACTGGGGATTCAATGAATTTTTAACCAATCACAAGTTTGTGATTTTCTTATTGTTAACTTTCTTCTAATCCTGTTTTCTAGAACTCTTCATCAGACCATGCTAGTTTGTTTTTCCTCCATATCCATATTTTTATAGAACCCTAGTATGAGCTATCTCGGATGACCTTTGTACTTCTCTTTCTTTCTTTTAATGTTATATTTTTATTAATCTTATTTCCGATGTGGGTTTTCCACAAAGGTATTTTCTATTTACAACCTTTTATTTTCAAAGAAAAATTTCAAATTGCGAGGACGCAATTTATTGAAGGAGGGGAGAATGTAACACCCCGAGCTTCCACGATACGCTTCTCATTGAATAATGCAATAGCCTGCATTGTATGCAACTTCGAGTTCTAAAACACCGCGACTAATCAAAGTAGCCGTTATGAATAGTAATAACCACTTTTTAAAAATTATAGAAATTTTATATTTCAAATGGACTTCATTTTTGTATTCGTAATATCAAAATTATCCTAAGTTGATTTTTTTGTAACTTTCTGAGAACTTCCAATTTTTTATGAATAGTGAAAAATACTTAAAACAACTTTTTTAATCAAAATAATTAATTGTGATAAATTATACTATTTAGTGGTTTTAAAGTATAATTAGAACATATTTTTACCATTTTATCCAATGGTGGTCATTAGAATTAATTTAACATTGAAAATGGACATAAACAATTGCCAATCTTTTGATATAAATTGTTTCTTAAAAACACGCTATTTGTTCTGATAGCGGGAATTAATTATAAAATTAATTAATGCAACTTATATGTTTGGAATTTTGTAAAATAGACATCATTTTTGAATTCGGAATATCAATTATAGCTTAGGGTGAAATTTTGGTACTTTTCGAATAACTTTTGTATTTTGATGAATAGTGAAAATTACTAAATTTTAATTAAAAACAACTTTTTTAATCAAAATAATTAATATTGAAAAATTATGAATTTGAGTGGTTTTAAAGTATATTTAGAATATATTTTTACCATTCAATTTAATGTTTGTCATTGGACATAATTTTACAATTAAACCGAACATAAATAAGTGTCAATCTTTTGATAGTTATTATCTCTTAAAAACACGCTTTTTGTTTTGACAGCGGGAATTAATTTTAAATTAATTTCTGCCACTTCTGTGTTTTGAATTTAGGAAAATGGATTCCATATTTAGAATCAGGATGTTCAAATTGTGTAAATAGGTAACTTTTATTTTTAGACATTTTGAATAATTACTGCGGTAAATATTTTATTTACCATGGTTAAGGGTAAATCCGGTAAATAAGGGTTAAAAAATAATATTATAATAATATTAAATTACCCTAAAACGTGTCTTAACCCTATTGGTTGATACATGGTCGACCATGGGCATCTTTGGGTCTATTTGCGGACCCCATGGATCCATTTGTAAGTGATAATGACACATTATATTAATGAAGTTAAAATAAAAATAAAAATGGCATAAGCTTACATCTTTTAGAAGAACAATTTTTACATAGGGTTATACATGTTGGATTTTCGATTATAAATATTCATTAGAATGATAAAAAGATTTCATACATAATGATATTTTAATTATAATTTTTAGACATTAAATAATTTATTTTATTTATGACACAACGATGATGCAGTAATTACTATAATAGTGAAAAAATAACATAATTGATATTATAAATACCCAAATAAATATAATATGAAACCTTTAATGAATTAAACTAATTTTCTAGGATATTATGATATATTAGGATTGATTTAATTGACTTTTTTCGAAGTAATCAATCTGTTATGAGTTTCAAAAAAATCAACTATTGCATAGTGTCAAAATTGACATAAAAGAGTTCTTAAAACAAATATTATATTATTAATTGATATTAAATTCCTAAAAATCTAAGGTTCGGCCAAGAGACTTATTTTATGATAGATTAATCATTAATGGACCACTTGGGGGTCTCTTGGATGTATATAGTAAGTTTATTAACCATATTATATAAAAATACAAAGAGACATTGTAAAAGTGAAACTAATTAACTTAGAGTTAATACTTAAAGATAAGGTTAATATAAGTACCCAAACCTGTCTAAATTCTATTGGATGAGTTGTTTTCGACCTATCCCCACCTCATCCTTTGAATAGTCAACTTTTGAGCCTTTGGAAACCGAATATGAATTTATTATAAATTAATATTTCTAGCTTTTCCAAAGGTGCCCCTCACCCCTCTTATAAAAGGGCACTCCTCCTTCTCATTTCCTCACACCTCTCAAGCCACTTGGCTCGTCCAAACTCTGCCCAACTAAGCTCCCCACATCCCTCTCCTCCTCCTTGAAGCTTCCCCTTAGGCAGAAAGCATTTCAAGAAGTCCTTTGGTTCCAACCAAAGTGAGTTACCTAAATTAAAGGAGGTTAACCTACCCCAACCAAGGAAAAGTACAAGGTAAGGGTTATTTCACAATCTCTTCAATATCCGAGGTTGTTTATACGTAATAATCTACTGGGATTTCTTTATCATCCACATCCATGTTTCTTCGAAATGTATTTCAAAACATATTTATTATTTACAAGAATATGGGTTAAACTCATTTATACCCTTGTTTGACTTTTTGTAAGAGGTTTATAAAGGAATCTTTCCGTCGTTTTCAAAACAAGGCCCTTTTTAACCTTTTCAACAGAATTAAGATAAGAATGTTTTTTTTACTTATACGGCGGGTGCGGTTATTTTCCACCGTTATAAAATCGTCAAAGCTTTCCTTATAAGCTTACAAGAATATTTTCAAGAAAATGTTTTATTTTATATGGCTCTTAAATGATTTCAAAAATAGAAAGAGATATTTCTCTAAAAAGTGTTTTGATTTCATCTATGTCAACATCCATTAATGGATTTTACGCTTATTTGAAGTTGATTTATTATAATACAAAACTTCTATATTGTATTGAAGGTTTTGTGATATGTTTGACTGTGGATGTGCTATTTTATACCATTCATAGTTTATGGTGAAACTATTGACATTTCGTATGCTAGTTTAATCCGAATGTTTATGTTATATTTCAAACTTTCCTTCAGATGAATGTGCTAAACAAGTATGTTCCGGGTTGGGGACCGGTAAAAGTAAGCCCTCCAGGTTGGGGACTGGTTAAAGTAAGCCCTCCAGGTTAGGGACTGGTAAAAGTATGCCCCCCGGGTTAGTGTCCGGTTATTAGAGGCACTCCGGGTTGGTGTCCGGTTATTAGAGGCACTCTGGGTTGGTGTCTGGTTATTAGAGGCACTCCGGGTTGGGTTCCGGTTAGAAGTAACCCCTAGGTATTGGGATGAGGCCTAGACAAAGAAATTAACGTTTAGCATTATGCATTCCAACATTATGAAAGTGGTTATTGATTTTTGCATGTGATTATTCGATTAGTAGAATATCCATGTGAATAAGTAAATGGAATTATTTCATTTTATTTATGCCATACCATGTTGAAAGTTCATGTTTAAAAGGCTTATGTTTTAGTTATACATTGCCTTAAATGTTTATTCTTATTTATGAAAGTTTCCGCTATATTGTTATCCTTACTGGGCATTTGAACTCACCCCTTTTCTATGTTTTATTTTTCCCAGGAAGTGAAGATGTAAGTTATGAATGACCTGCAGGGATATTATGAGGGGATTATAGTGTGGACTGTGGAAACATTATGTTGTTGTAGTAGTTTTTCATTTTATGATGTAATGTAAAACTTATGAATATATCTAGTGTTTCCAAGGCTACTAAACCAATCGGTCTTTCGAGATTTGATCTTTCTTGTGATCATGCCAATGTTACGAAGTAATGCACCGACTCTGGGTAACTGGGGTCGGGGCGTTACAAGAGAGATTATAAATTTCGTGAGAAACTATTCAAACTCTTTTTAAACAACCTCCAAAAGTGTTTGATTGAGTCTCCTTTCTGAATGCCTAACCAGTTTAACACCATCATCCAAAAAATAATATTCATGAAAATTGAGGGGCAAAAACCTAATATGTTAGCCATGGTCCACTGGATTACCTTAATGTCCCCCCTCAAAATATTCAAAATTTTGTCTTCATGTTCAAAAGAGAGATTGTTAGAAATGATAATAAGTAAACCATTACCGCTCAACATGTATGAGTATTTGAGATTTGGATGAAATGGATTTAGTTACAGTGTAGGAGGTTGTTTATGGACAAATACATCAAAGGAAGTGAAATATATGAACAAACAACATCCATATCAGAAGAGAAATCATCACAATCAGTGAATAAAACATCAAATCCATCAACATACTCAACAGTCAAGTAATAATTTCAGTTCACATGATCAAAATCAGAATATAAATCCATTTAAAAAAATATAAGAGAGTTTTGTGAATTAAAAATAGTTGTGTAAATTATTTTTACCATAAAACTAGAACCAATACTCATTATCTCTCTAAGGATAGGACAATCAAAATCCATGGGGTTTTTATTTGGTGGTTCAAAATAGTAGAGAAGAAATGAGGAATTGTCCTCCGAGAGTTACTTAATGGAGTCCATAACATTAAATATCACAACATCATCTCCAAAAACCATGCAAAGTATACCATCAATTACATTTATGATAGTTTATGATGTTTTGGGGAAGGGTCTACCTACGATAATGGGATCATGTGAAATTATCTTATCGTCCTCCATTTTATGCACGTAGAAATCTACTGAAAATATTATGTCTCTTACTCGGAAAAGTACACCACTAAGGAATACTAGTACATATGATGCTGATATGGTCTCTTAGGAAACACTACATCACAATCTCTTGTTTCTTGTAGTTGGGGGAAACAATCAGTTGGGTGCCTTCTCTCAGTTCAAATTCCACAAGGCCTTGAAGGAGGGGGTTGGGATGCCTTTGAGGACAAATAAATCTTTCTCACCACTGTTGTCAATTCCTTCAAATTTGTATCAATCATATGAATTTCATGAGAAAATGGACTTACCAGATTTTCTCCGATGACATGTATTGTACCTCGATTACCAAATTGTTGTAATTTTTGGGCCATATATTCCATCAATGCATGTGAATCTACCTGTGTCTTGTCCAACAATTCTCCTCCTGCTTCGGAATCAACCATTCACCACTCAATATGAGTGAGTACTTCATATATGTCTTGGATGTGGAGTTGGTCCATGATGTGGTGATGTGGACAGCTTTGACACAACATCTTGAATCGATCCTAGTACTCATACATTTACTCCCCGAGAGAATGTGTGATCACCGAGATATATTTACAAATGGAAGTGGTCCTTAATGCTAGAAAAAATCTTTACAAAAAAAGATGTTTCAAATCATTCCAACATGTTACATCTTCTTTTTGTAAATAATACGTCCAATCCATTGCAGCTCCATCAAGTGGAAACATGAATTATCATAGTTTGATTTGATATTCAGAAACATTTCATAGTTTTGATGTTGAGAGTACCAAATTATAATTATTTAAGGTGTTTATTGATATCCTCTTAAGAGAGGCCACGAAATTTTTGTACAAGGTGAATTAATCCAGATTTCAGTTCAATGTTTGATTTGAGATTTGGGTATGCAATGTAATTTGGTTTATAATTAATATCAAGTGTATCCAATTCGTGAATGGTTAAATTAAGTACATTTCCATTATTTTTGGGGATTGGTTCTTGTTTTATCTTTGAATATGAATAGCTTCCAATTTCAATGTTCTATGATTGGAGGAAATCTATAATTGGTTGAATGTTGAAACTTTCCATAGACTGAGAATGTCTGAATCTAGCCCGAAGGCTCTATTCCATATAAGGGTTGATATCTAAAGGAGCATCGGGATTATATCATGTTATAAATAAAAAAAAATAAGATAAGATATGTGGACCACATGAAAATAAAATTTGATTTTTTTTAATTGATGGTCCAAAAAAGTAGAATAAGAAAAAAACAAAAGAAGAAGAAAAATTCAGAATTGTTAAATAAGGAAGAAATAATATAATAAGATAATAAAATGAAAAAGAAAATAAATAAATGTAAATGGTTTAAATAATTAATTTCCTCCCAAGAAATGGCACAAATTTGAAAGGTGCTGTCTAGGGTGTTTTAAAATGATGTTCGGTTTTGGGTTACAAAGGTGCATTAGAGTGGCTGAACAAGATTGTCTCTCAAAGGAGGAAGTAAATTGAAACAAATTCATAAATTTATTCAAAAATAGTAAAAGATAATAAAAAAACTACATGAATGGATGGGGGGTTTGTCATTTATAAAACTCGAAATATTTTTCTGGAAAAAGATAGCATTTTTTAATTTAGAAATCACATTCCACACAATAAGAAGATGTTTTTTTAGAAAATATTTTAAAATGAATAATTGATCTAACTCTAAGACTTCGCATAATTATTTATAATTATCATTTAAATAAATATCCACATAAATCTGTTACATTTTTTTAACTCCCATACACCAAAAGAATTAATTGAACCCCCAATATGAATTTAATTTAACCCTATGCTATCTTTGAAAGATGCAATAGTGGCACCCTGCTTTTATTAATGCTTCAAATCAATCTTCTGTCCATTAGAAAATTAAGGCACATGTCCATTCTAAAAAATTATGACGAATTGATCATAGGGGTTATATTTTATCTCTACAAATTTTTCAAGTGTGGCCTTTTTTTATTATGTTTTCACTCTCAGAATTTACACAATACACGACCTCGCATGATTTTGTTTTAATTGTTATATTGCTTACTTATTATCATAAAATTTTATGGATTATATTAAGTGAACTAAAGTATCTCAATGATTCAAAATAACTAAATTAATAGGATAGAAGATATATCGATCACTTAGCGAACTACAATTCCATTGGCGTTGTGGCCATCACAGAGACAGTTTGCATGAGAAAAAGATTGAAAGGGAAGAACTCAATCTCATCTCCAATCATGATTCCAACCCAAATAGGATGAGTTAAAAAGAATATAATTGATCAAAATATAATAAAACATATGAAAGGTATTGATTTATGAACTTGGAATGGATATTTTTGATAATGGAAATAGTTATGAATATATAAAGTAAATCTCAAATTAAAAAAAATTATTGAAATGTAACTATTGTACTAACTAAATAGAATAAAAACAATAAAAATTGATATAGAATGTATTGATTTATTATATTTGAATGAATTATTTAGCGAATGGAAATAAAAATTAGATAAAATTAAAAAACAAAATTAAATTATTTTTTCCTTTTATAAAGAAAATAAAAATAAAAGTGATGGTAAATAACATACCTTTTTTCTTACACTAAAATTTATTGATGATGTGGTTACACAACCATGTATTATATTATATAAAGGGGAATCATTATTCTCAATATCTATAAAAGACCAGAAAATGAAATCACATAAATTTATATCACTATAATAAAGAAAAATTGTTTTAAAAAATAGTATTATTTCATTTTTAAAATAAATACGCTAAAATTAAAAAAAATAGTAATAATAATGATATGATATGGAGTAAAACAAAGCTATGAAATTCAATAATGATAACATAACATTAATAATAAAATAATAAACTAAGAAAATATATTTCATATAGATGGCATACACAAAAAAATTCAAATGTATTTATGATTGATTTACCAATATTTCCATGGTAAATGACAATAAAATGAGGATAATTAAATCAATTTAAAATCAAAAACACATAGTGAATGAATTAAAATAAATTGTGTAAACATTTCATGAAATTTATTTAGTGATTAACTTACACGACTATATGAATTTGAATAATTATTTTATATATTGATATTGATAAGTATCTACAATAACTTATTTTAAAATATTTAATTGATAAATAATGTAGAGTATTAATATAATTTTTTCTAAAATTAATATTTAAAAATGTATAAATAAGAATGGGAAGAAATATAAAATAGATTATCATACTAATAAGTAACTGGACTAATATGATAAAATTAGGAAAGAAATTAAAAAAAGTCTATAAAACATAAAATCATATCATTTTAGAATATGTGAAATATATATATATTATATTAAATATAATAAATTATTTATCATTATAAAAAATTATATTTATTAAAAAATCTTGGAAAAGAGTAGTATTGTTAGTGGTACTAAAAATAATTATATTAAATGTAAAAGTATTAAACATAAAATTAGTAAATAAAAAATATTCATTATATTACATGATGATATTTAATGTTAAACAAAACAATATATAATAATAAATATATTTAGTATTTTATATGAAACCTAATATTTTTTTATGAAAATTTATTTAATTATTAAAATTTTATAATAATTAAAATCAATAAGGAAAAGAATAAATACCAACTATTTATACCAAATTGGACAGAAAAAAATATCATAATAAATATTACAGATTAAAAAAATCCATTAGTATGTTTTTTTGATGTATGATTTTTTCGTTGTTTTAATCATTGATAAGTTGTTTACACACACATAATTATAAACCTGTGTAATTTATTTTAAAGATGATAAAATGAAGAATCATTTATTAGAAGGTTTAAAATGTAAATAGTTTATAAATTTTTAAGGAATTAGATATCAAAAATAGGTATTGAAGAACATTTTAAAATATTATAATGAGGCCCATGGAATAGAAATTACGATTCTAATTGCTCATAAAAATTTTAGTAGTAAATTCTAACATATAGAATGAATTAATTTATTACAAAAATGTAAAAAATTAGTGGATAAAATTAGAATGTACCATAAGTATTACTACAATATAATATGAGTTACTTAGTTCATTTGGGTGAATTTTTAATTTTTATTAAAACCAAGAACCTACATAGTGTTAATAGAAAATAACATAAAATAATATGATTATATTTGTTGAAGTTGGAATAGATATTTAAAGAAATGTACAATTAATGACTCTTTTACTAAAAATGGAATGTTTATAATATATATGGTTCACAATAAATTTTAAATTAGTAAAAAAATAAAATAAAATGAAATATTTATAGATTTAATTTTGAAACAAAATATATTTAACATGTATAATGGTGAAATTTCATAAAGTGAACATTTATAGAGCCAATAAAAAAAATAAAGAGATTGTGCATTTCAAAAAAATAAATTTAGTTAACATATATAGAATAAATAAATTAAAATATATTGGTATGATATAAGATATGAGGTGAATGTTTGAAAAAGTTCTACCCTATGATATCTGAAATAAAAATGTTCTTCAGAGATATCATTAAAATATATGTTTTTTCCTACTCAATTATGACAATAACGATTAGCAAATTTGTGAATGAATTTCTATTTGGCGAGTGAAAATTATGGTACATTAAATATTTTCTGGGTTTCATTAGAACAATAATTGAATGGTACCATAAATTATTGTAATGGAAATTCAAGTATTATGCATGAATATACAGATTCTAGAATATTAAGGTACTAAAAATAATTAAAAAATAATTTAGTACACATTTTTAAAATGATTGTAGTAGTATTTTAAAGGAAAAATGTGATAATATTATATTGGAAAAAAATGGGAACAGACATGTCCAACAACATAATTTATGGGGTGATATTAATGAATCCCATTAATAATGAAAACCAGTGAACATAAATTAATATTTACCAACAATGAAATTTTGATTCTTTATCTAAGGGGTGGTATGAATTTAGGAAGTAATGGAAAAAGAAAGACCAATTGAACATTATAATATGACCATTTTGGTTTGGCATGATCGAGAGGAGCTAAGATAAGAATGAATCTTGATGAAAAATCTTGAACACTGATCAAGTATTAATGATGAAAGATTATCACTCAAGTTGATGTTTTCATGGAATCCATTTGAAGATTATTTGTTCATAACCAAAGAGAATGAATGGGCGTGAGCTGATAGTCAAGCCTCATCAATACCTTGGTTGGTAGAATAAGAAGATGGTGATCAAAAAATATTTATGACATATACTTGATTCTAATGTGTTCAGCCTCTGGTAGATTGATTGTATGACCGAGAAGAAGTTGGTTGGGGCCACTATGATCTATGCTAGACCTTATACAATGGAATAGGATGATCCACACAAGATGTTTGAGGATATTTCTATATAAATGAATCAATTTCTATCATTAATTTCTAGTCCTATCATTCCATGGGTACAATACCTAACCATATATAGATATAAATCACCGTTATGAATCCTAGTAGACTTGAGGAACCTAATCATGATCATAGATTGCAACATCATCTAGTATATAAGACCTCATCTTTCCACCACCATTAAAACACCTCTCAGTATCCACCATACTATGCATCACACATCCATACTCTCTTCTTCAAAACCATACCCAATTCATGCTAGGACTATGAGTGGAGATGTAATGGTCTCTCTCAAATGATGTTCGAATTATGTTATTTAGGTATAGAAAAGTGGCTGACCATGGTTATCTCCCAAAGGATGAAGTAATTTAAAAAACATATTAAATATATTTTAAGAATAAAATAAAATTAAACAAACACACTATATAAAATTATTTGGTTTTTTATAATTTATAAATGAATAAGAAGTATCCTAGAAAATGATTGATTTTTTTTTTTGTTTCAGAAATATAACTTGATTAATAAAACCCAACAAGAAGTTGTTTTCTTATAAAAATGTTTTTAGAATGCATAATTGATCTAACTATCACTATTCATTTACTTATTAATAATTTAAATTTAAATTAATATCTTCTTAATTATGATCAACTAATTTATTAAACCTTGATCCTTACAGGTGTAATCTTAACCATAAAGATGAATATAGAATCCTAGCACCCTACATTGATTGATGATCTTAGTCAATATTTTGTTCAGTTCTAAATTAGGGAAAATATTAATTATGTAAAATGAATATGAATTGTGATTTTTTATTATATTTAAACTCTAGAAATTTATCCAATGTGTTTTTGTTTCACTGGATAGGGTCACTATATCACAATTCACACATTACTCATCCTCGTGTGTTTTTTCATGAATAATTCAATTTCAAGCTTAGATAATATTAATTTAAAAACTGAATTCATATATAATTTTATGTGAATTATAGTGTCTCATTTATTCAAAATAAATGAATTAGGAAGGTAAGCAGTTTACCAATTACTAAAAAGAACAACTCTCTCATGAGTGGTGTAGTTATTGTAGAAACGCTTCGCATGTGAAAATGATTACAAAGGTTATAACCCAATCTCATTTCAACCCTTGATTTCCAGCCCAAATAAGATGAATAAAATAAAAAGAAAATTAAAAACAAATAATTAAATGGAATAGAAACTATGACATTATTGAAATCTCATCAATATTACAAAGTGAAGAAGAAGAATAAGGATTCAATGAAGGGATCCTCTCTTCATGAGATATCCCTCATGAATTGTCCTGGGAAAATGAGTGAAACCAATTATCCTATACCTTTAATATAAAAATTAACCTCCCAAACAATAAAAATGAGAACAATTCCGATTTATATAGTGGATGGGATGCAAGGTTTCCCGTGGTTTCAACTGTTAATGGGGAAATTCAGTCAAATATTTTATTCCAAGTTGCAATGCATGTTTTCCGTTCAAAATACATTAAACATCAATCATTTTAGAAGGTTGATTTGTGAATTTTTTGCTCGATATCTTCTATAAAATATCATCCCAATCATTGAACGAATGTAGAAATTATTTCCCAAATACATAACTGATGTCCAATCTGGCCGATCCATCCCATCATTGAATTCAAGGCCATTTTACTCAAAACAAATGCCCGAGTTAGCTTTATATTCAAAAATAAAATTTTAACCCCTTGATTATTCAAAATGTCTACAAAAGATTATATTAAAATAATTTAAATTAAAATATTTTTGTCTTAATTACTAAAATTCACATTAATGGGTAAAACTAAATTTTTCATCAACACTTCCAAAGAATGATCTAATTAGAAATATTTTATAAAGACATATTAATAATAATATGAGAATATTATATAATTTACTATCAATAAAATACTCAATAAAATTGTTTTTTATCAGCTCCCCCACACTTATACTTTTGCAGTCCCGGGTAAAGTCACATATCATGTATTCCAAAAAAAGTTGTGACAAGATATCAATGTACATATTAATCAATCCTTAGTTGAAAAATAGGAAAATTAAAAATCCCATAAATATCCAATACCAAAAACATTCATTATCATTGTCTCATAAATTGTGTTAACATAATATCCAGTGAGATTAATAACAGTAATTAGACAGAAAACAAGGAATGGGTCTACCGTGTCACTAATCTATCACGTGTGTGTGTGTGTGCCAATAATTTCAAGCTTGTCTCTCCACCATTTATCTAATATATTCCGGTCAATAAAAACTTTTCTTCTGACCTAGTTCTATTCCAATGAACCTATTCAACATCATTCGCAATCAAAAACCAAAACCCACTCATTTATGAATTCCTAGAAGTCAAACCATGTGCTCCAGACCTAAATATCCACTTATGTTGTACATTTATGCACTTTTATCTATATTAATTTTTTTTTTGTGATTTTTTGCGGGGTACAATAGTTATATAATAGGCACAGACACATAGGTCAGTCTGTTACAATGATAAAAATGATCAGAAGATAAACTAATGTGTTTAAAGACCATGTTATAAGATGAGAAGAATTACATACCATTAATAAAAAATTAATTATGTAAATGAAACTCACAAGTCATGATTTTGTGAAAATATGTGGGGATAAATCAATGACATAATTTACAATAAAAAGAAATCAAAAAGAATTGTGTGAGCATCTACAAAGTTTTATTAGGACACAACCAATCATATCATTGACAACAACAATTTTTTTTCAAAATTATCCCCTTGATGATGAAATATGGAACATTATTATCATTCTACCTATGAATTTTTAAATCATTAATTTTACATATATTCTATATCTAAATGATCATGTTACATGATATGTTTTGTTTTTTGTTGTTGTATTTTAAAATTTAACATAATCCCAAAATGTTGTCCCCTCCCCCATACTAAAAATATTTCACTTTCCTCAATGTGAACCTATGAGATTATATGTGAACATGAAATTTATTATTGTAAACATCAAATTTAAAATAAATCTGAAAGTGTTAAGAGTAGCCTGGTATTTTCAAGTAAGGATTTTTTCCTAAATTGTGATGAAATCCATTACATCAGTAGAAATTGCCTCTATGTATTATATTAAACATTGCTCGTCGAATGTAAAGATCCTCCTAATGCCTTCTTGTGTGATCTCCACTAGAACATAAAGAATAACATTAGATGGAATATATTGACCTAATCACCTAGATTTTATCATACCAAACATCAGATTTTGTCTTGTCCTATATAGAAGGACTTCCCCTAAAAAATGAAATTCCCTTCATTGGATAATTATATCAGGAGATATTTTTGATCATTCCTTGTAGAGCCTTGAGTCCACTTATTATGACTATTGAATCTCTTAAAAACGTTCCTTTGAATTCAATTTTAGGCCAAATACTTGTTTCATTTTGTTATTGCACAATAGGCCCGGTGCTCGACACCCACTAGGTGATAACAAGATTTCCCAAAAACTTGTGAAATGGTTACATATCGATGGGGATGTTTTATGATGTCCTATAAGCCCACAATGCATCTTCTAGGCACTTGCTAAAATCCTTCCTCGGTGGCTACACAATTTTCTCTAAAATTTGTTTCAAATCCTAATTTGAAACCATAGAGTGTGTATTTTTTTGGGGTGGTATGGTTTTGATGTTTTGTGTGTCACAACATAATTATGAAGGATTGTATTTATATTACAATTGCAGAAGTGTATCCATTTGTCACTTATGATGGCCTTTGGTACTCCAATCCAACAAAAAAAATTGAATTGATAAATTTCAATACAACATGAGATTCATCAAACTGGGTGTCCTTAGAATCCATCCATATTTTTACATAACCAACAACAACAAAAATATACGAAAAAAGTAATGAACAAAGAAAATTAACTATAAAATCAAGGCCCCATACTCCAAAAATTTCACCAGATAATATTTTTTTATGGGGAATCTTGTGTATCCTACAAATGTTCCCAGTGTGTTGGCAACCATAAAATGACATAAAAAAACTTTTCATCATGGAATAATCTTGGACAATATAATCTAGAGTCTAAAAAAATTCCTATCTATCTGATGGGGTCCACAGTGTCCACCACAATAAAGCAAAATACAAAAATGTAAAACAGATGAAAAATCGTGATAAAAAACAGACCTCCAAATAAAATGGTAACTACACATGTTTCATAGCTTGGGATCATCCCACAATAAAATCTTGACTAAATCTTTAATTTTTTGACATATTGTTTCTTTAAATTGTATGGAATTTAGGAGGCAACATGGTAGTTGACTAAATCATCATGCTAAGGATGTCTACGTAATAATGTATAATGAATCCCATTAGGGAGTGTCCCAAAGTGTTACATGGTCCAAGGTGTAAGCCTCTAATGTGTAAGTAAGACTACTCATGTGGTATTATGCCATGTTTTCTAATCTTTTCTAATCCATTATCACAATATAAAATTCTTGATGAAGGATCATCCATCGGATCATGCAATTCTTTCCATCTAGATTATTCAAGAGGTACCTCAGAGTTTCATGGCCAGAAAGAAAAAATAATATAGTGATCAATAAATATGAAATAAATTTGAGTAAATAAAATATTATGAAAATAATCTACTTTTATATGGTTTTTTAGTTTTATGGGTCTGATTCTAATGTCCATGATGAATCATAAATCACATGTTAATGTCCCTCCACCCTCTGTGATAATACAACTACATATAAAATTTTTCATGCATCACACATAAGTGAACAAGGATGCTCATATCATGGGGGTGGTATTATTGGTGGAGTGGTCAGAAGATTCTATAACTCAAAAAATGATTTTATGAAAGAATCATCAAAACAAATTCATATTCTTTTTGAATTAATCTCGACAATGGAAGAGAAATCTTACTGAAATCATTGATGAAGTGATTATAAAATCATGCATTACCTTGGAAGGATCTAACATCATGAAGAAATGAATGTTATGGTAAGTGTGAAATAATATCTACCATATATCTATCAACATCTATCACATGTTTTGATACTACAAGCCTGAAAAAAATATGATGCTCTACCATGAAATAAAACTTTTCAACGTTTAAGACAAGATTCTTCCAATTTAATGATTCAACATATTTCCCATCTAAAGATACATTCAACAAATGAAGATCCGTATACTATAAAGTCATTGATATATTTCCCCATTAAGGTCTCAATGAAATCTGAAAAAATACTCTCCATGAATCTATGTAAGGTACATGGGGTATTCCATAGTCCAATTTCTATCCATTGGAAGGAAAATGTGCCAAATGGAGAATTGAATATCATCTTATTAAAATTCAACTATGTTATAGGAACCTCAAAATATCTAGAAAATCCATTAGTGAAATAATATTGTCTTTTCTTAGCAATTATATCAATCATATTATTAATAAATGGGATGGTAAATTGTCATTTTTAGTGGATTGATATAGTTTCCTATAATCCGTAAACACAATGACTATTATGTACTCTCATTAGAACTAACTCCTCTCTCTCATTTCTAACAATAGAAACACCACTTTTATTAGTCACAAATTGAATAGGAAATACCCCATGGGAATATTAAAATGGATAAATTATTCCTTCCTCAAGAAATTTTCCAACTTATATTTTATTAAATTCCAGAAGATTTGGATTCAGTCTCTTCCAGGTCTCCCTCGCTGTTTTATCCCCATCCTCCAAAAGAATCATATGATTAAAAATGGATTGTATAATACCTAATATTTCATCCAAGGTCCACATGACATCCCTAATTTTCTACATGAAAATATTAAAAAGTTTTTCTTCATGTTCAAATGGGATATTGTTAAAAATGATAACAGATAATCTCTCACCACATAACATGTATGATTATTTGAGATTTTGTTGAAATGTATTGAGTTCTAATGTAAGGGTTCATGTCTAGATGGATAAATTGAAGGATATGAAATATGTATACAATGAAAAATAGTAAACGAATATAAATTTTTAGAATCATAGAATAGTGAATCAAATACATTAGCATACTCAATCGCCAAGTTATAATTATAGTTAACATGACCAAAATAAAAATATGAAACCATTTTTTAATCAAATCTACTAGAGTTTTTTCATAAGAAATAGGCATGGAAGTACTATTAGACATCATCCTAGAACCAATATTAATAATATCCATAAGCATAGTACAATCAAATTCCCGGGTTTTTTTTACTTGGATGATCAAAATCGAAAATAAAAAAAGAATAATGGCTCTTTGAGGGGTACTTCCTGGAGTCCAGGACATTAAATATGGAAACTTCATTCCAAACTCCATGGAAAGTGTACCCTCAAGGAAATTAATGATAGTTTATTCATTTTTGAGGAAGGAACTACGTAATATAATGGGATAATGAGAACATACATGATCATCCTCCATGTTATGCACATAGAAATCTGATTGAAAGGGAATGACTCTTACTCGATCAAGTACATCCTCACAGAATCCCACAAGATTTTTTATAGATATGTTCACCAAATTATACAATACTCTAATAATATTCATCTCCCAAAACTATAAAAAAGAGAATATATAGTGAGTAATCACATTTATGGAAGCTCCCAAATAAAAAAATCATTAGAAAAGTGAATCTCTTCTATGGTTCCTGGGATGGTGAATGTCTCTGGATCCATGATTTTTTTTTGCATTGGTAGAGTTGGAGTATTGAGTAATGAAACATTTCTTCCAGGATTGATCAATTAATTTCACCTAATCCCTCTTCGATTTCTAAAAATTTCATTTAATAATTTGTCATACCATGGGATTTTTTAATGGCTTAAATAAGGGAGATGTTTATCTCCACATGACTGAATGCATCCATAACCACTTTTTTCATCGACTCTGTAGCCATAATTTTGGTATGTACAACTCTATTTGGAAATATAATGGGTTTAAGAGGAATTCCATAAATCTTTTTCATACTTTTTTCTTTCTACATGGCCTTCTTATTAGTGGTTCTTGAATTAGGTTTCTCTGGAGTTGCGGTGAATCACAGTGGAATAACAGGAGAAGATGTATTATTTTTTTTCTTCCCACATATCAATGTGATGGAAATAATAGTCCTAATGGGATTTTATTGAGGTTGGGATGGTAGAATCTAATAATTATTATATACAGTTCATGGAGGGTATTGAAAATATGGTTCATTTGATTCTTCAACTCTCTCAACTCCAATCCATGAATCATTAGCTCATTCAGGTGATTATGAATAATTGGTTTCAAAATATCATCACTGTTAGAATTTACAATGGAAGGGGGATTAACTTTTTTTGGCTAGTTGAAGCTTGGTCTTCAAATCCCCTTTGGGTTTAATGAAAACCTTGCCAGTAAAGCGGAGGATGTTGGATGTTTTTTTAAAGATGATATTTTTGTTGACCAATGATATACCTCATGTCAGATTGAACATTACATCCTTGGGTTTATGTTCGAGTAATGGAATCATACATCTTATGTGTATGTGGTTGTTGTTGCTACTAATGTGGTCTCCCAGGGAATAACATCCTCCAAACCACTGTCTCTTATAATTGGAGGAAACAATCAGTTTGTCTTCTATTTCAGTAAAAATTATATATGGCCTTATTGGAGGGTGTAGGATGTCTTTTCTACTAACGAAATATGTATCACCATAGTGGTAAATACATATAACATAGAATCCATCAACATCTTTTCATGAGAAGATATACATACCAAATGTACTCCTCTAACATGTGGTGTACCTCAATCACCAAATTTCTAGGATTATTATGCCATCTTTTCTATCATTGCATGTGCAACTACTAGTGTTTTATCAACCTATCCTACTCCATCTATAGAATACAACATGAAATACTCCAAATATGTGAGTCCTTTATAGATATATTGGATAATTAGTTGATCAATTATTTGGCGATTTAGATAGATTGTGTAGAACATTTTGAATCACTCTTAGTATTCATACATTTGATTCCCCTTATGGTTCCTCCATCCCTGAGATCTCATTAAAAATGGAAGTGGTTATTGATGCTAGGAAAAATATTTACAAGAAATGAAGTTTCAAATTTTTGAAACATGTAACATTTTTAGGTTTTAAGTAATACATCCAATCCATTGAAGTTCTATAATGTGTTAATGAGATTAATAGTAGTCTTATTTGATATTCAGATATTATTTTTTATTTTAAGAATGAGAAAAACAAAATAAATTATTTAATTTTTTTTAGCCTCAAATGATAATCCGTGAAATTTTGGAAATATGTTAATTAACCAGGAGTTTAGATCAATGTTCGATTCTATATTTTGGTATGTAGTACAATTTAATTTCTATTTAATATTGGGTACATCCAATTCTCGATTAGTGTTATTAAGTTGATTATTATCATTTTCATCCATTGGTTTTTTTTGTTTTATTAAAAAGTGTTTCCAATTTCAATGTTCATAGAGTGGATTAATTCAATAGTTTGGAAAATGTTGACACTTCCCATAGACAGAGAATGCATGATTTGATCCCTAAGGATGTGTTCAATCTCGGGGTCTATATCAAAGAGATCCTCATGATGGGAACTTATCATAAATCATATATAATTATAAAACTATACCGTAATATCATGATAATAAGTTTCAATTGGTGGTATAAAATAGATTAAAATATAGAGTAATTAGAAAAACAAAAAACCCAAAAAAGTGAGATATTGATAAAAGAAGAATGAATAGAAAGAAAAAAAATTAAATGAAAAGAATACATATAATTATTCGAATAAAATAATTTCATCCCCATAAAAGGTTTTAATTTGAAAGGATATGTAGTGGGTTTTCTCAAATGATATTTGAATTTAGGATATTTATGTGTAATAGAGTGGATGACCAAGGTTGTCTCTCTAAGATTTAAGTAATTTAAAAAAATATTAAAGGTATTTACAAAGGAAAAAAAATTATATAAACACACTAATTAAATGTATTGGTTGTTTTTTATCATTTATAAAATAAGAATAAGTGTGATATAAGAAGATAGTAGTAACTTTTCTTAAAGAAAATTTGATTAATAAAACACAATAATAAGTTTCTTTTTTGTGAAAACATTTTTTGATGGAGTAATCTATATAACTCTGTCTATTCATTTAAATATTAATAATTATAATTTAAAATACAATCTCTTAATTTTTACACATTAATTTTTTAACCCTCAAACCCTATATGAGTTAACACAACAAAATGGATGAAATTATTTAAATGCCAGGTTTTCATTAGAGAAATTAATCATTTCACCATACTTTGACTAATGTAATAGGTCTAGATTATTGTAAAGACCCAAAAATTCCATGGAAATGTTTTTCTTAAATTCATGGGATTTTAACGAGTCCGCAAATATTTATGATGCTGGATTCTGAGGCCTAGTGTGCCCGGAAGAAACTTCTGACGTTTTGTTTGGGTATGTTCAATAAACGTATGAGGGGGATTTTATAACTTCTGAACCAGTGCTTGGAACTAAAATCTGATGGCACTGATGAACTCACAGGATCAGTGATTTCTTTGTGAGGCATTCACTGTAGTTGCGTTCTATCGAGAATGGATGTATGATTTTAAGGATTTTAATAAAATTAAATAATAATATGTGTGTAGCTTATTTTTATCTTTGGTGGTTAAAATCACTAGGAGGTGGATGGAGGAGGGGGCTACCACACCATAACCTCCCATGAGTGGTTATGGAGGTGGGGCCCGCCCGCACATAACCTCCCTTGGGAGGATAATTTACTTGGGGACCACACAAGTTTTAACCCCTTGTAACTCTCCATAAAGAGGGGGAAACACTTGAACATTCCCCAATAATTAAATTTGCCAACCCGCACACTTAATTATTTGAAAAATTTCACATAATTAAATGACACCTATTGAATTCTTTTGAATTCATTCTAAAAAATTAAATAATAGGTGATCTATTAATTCATGTTGGGTTGGAATATTTTCTTTTTTTTGGTGGAAACATGGGAGAGGAAGAGATATTGGAAGAGAATATCCTCACTAGTGAAGAATGCGATGAACACAGACACCCCCTACCACGTGTGGCCTGCTAGGCAATGTGGGCTGGCCAGCCAGGCCACGTGGACCGCCAGGCAATGCCACCCACTCGGGTCGGGCCGCTGTCAGGCCTGGCCACCCACCCAGGCAGGGCCGGCCTCTCGTACGAGGCCGGAATCTTGGGTCAGTTCGGGCCCATGGATTGGGTTGGACCCCATTCCAGACCCCGGTCTGGTCGTCTCGGTCCGACTGGGTGGGACCGAACCCAGACCCGTATGATCAGATTACACTATTACGCCCTTATCACGGGCTACGAGTGTCTGATCGACAAACCGTCTGTGGTGACTGAAAGCTCAGAGAAAGAAGGTTACTTTTACATTCACTAATTGAGTATTGGATATAGCTAGGGTAAAAATGAGATGGTTTGAACCTAAAATCCAACCGGGCCCCTGGAACTGAAATTATAATAACTCACATATCGATCATTCGATTGATGCGCCGTCTGTTGTGTTGAGACCCCTATGATGTGGCTGCCCTTTTTGATACCTCTACGTGAGAGTTTCTAAAACTTGGAGTATCGACCAATAGCTCGTGGAGCGGATCCATCCAGTGACAAGCAGACGGAGTACAAAGACCTAATTACTGGCTGAGACCCGATGACTTCTTGACCGATTCGATTCGGAGTGACTCGACTAGCCCATTGGGGAGTGCCTCTGTGTGATGTGGCATACCCATGGAGGAGGAACACCTCTATACGAGCATGTTAGTCCCACGGTACTCGACAGGAGAAGTACCTCAATAGGCTATTTGGGGGAGCGCCTTTGTGTGACGCGGTAGACCCTTGGTAGGAAGCGCCTCTGTGTGACGTAGTTGCCCCACGATACTCAAAAGGAGAAGTACCTCAACAGTCAAAGGATAGTGGGAAGAGCCTCTATGTGATACATCGGGACCACTGTACTCGATAGAGGAGGAGTACACTGTTATCCGTTGTTTCGATAATAAAAATCCTGGTTTGAGCTGAGTCAATTTCTATTATGTTTTCCTCAAGATTGAGAAAGGATACTTGATAACTTATGTATATGTATGGGCATATACCTATGTAATGGTCATCCGTTAATTTCATACTATATGGTTTATCCTTGTTGGATTTAGTGAGACCTTGAGGTTCTGGGGTTACCTACTGAGTATTGTTATAGTCACTAATGCACAGGCTATGCTCGCACATCATTGTGTTGGATGCAGATGAAAGAAATAACTGACTGATGTAGATAGTAGTAGGACTGGATGATACCCAGAGGTGGAATACTCAGTGTGACGTTACACGGAGCAGACAGACGGATGTGGAGTGTTTAGGATTCCATATGTACGCACCCTTCAGGTAGCAACCTCGGAGGACGACCCAGTAACTACATTACATTTCTTCACTTGTATATTCTTTAAGTTGTACTTGTTCATTCCTGTTGGTCTTGCATTTTCTGACATTTTACATTCCAGCACTTCCCTTGTATTTAGTTTTACATTGTTTTTTTCTTCCAGTTGTGTAATCTTATATGTTTTTTTACTAGTTATAAAGGTAATGCCTTCCCAGTTTAGGGATTTAACTCATTGGTGCTAGTCACCAGCCCCTGGACTATGGATGGAGTGATTGGGGTAGTCACGATACGGGCCCCGGGGGACGAGTCATGACAAATTGGTATCATATGAGTTGGTTCTACCATAGGACATTGGACTCTGATCGTTTTTTCTATGATGTAATAGTGTTGAGGGTACTGAGTGTGGTTTTCAGTTCAGGGAGTCCATTGTTTTTGTAGTGGTCGATGTATCCATAAACAAAGATCCTGAATACTGATTTCCAACTTAGTGCACAAAAACACTGGTTGTCTGCATGTTTTTAGAAGTTTTCTTAAGTCAGCTCTACCAGGTCAACTAACTTGGTATAATTTTTTGACCGTGTCACATATTTTTCTTTCAGGATGCCTCCCCATGGACGACCAGTTAGACCCCCAAGAGTAGTACACACTAACATCCCACCGAGCGATGAGGCCTTAGTGTAGGGCCCTATTTCAGTGGAGGCACCATTGGAGGCACTATCTGTACTACTTCCCATTGGGCCACTGATTCCACCAGTCCTAGAAGTAGGTGACACACGCCGCTTGAGAGGGTTTCATGAGTCCCAATGCTAGAGGCCACTTGGGTTTCAGGGAGAGTCAGACCCACAATCAGTTGAGGATTGGATATAGGTTGTGGTGAGTGTCTTAAGGATTGTATGGACACCAGCAGACTTCATGGTGCACCTTGCTGCCAGTCTCATTCAGGTAGCAACATGCAGATGGCAGAGCCTAATACTCCATGTGAATGTTTATACGACACTTATTTGGAATGACTTCGAGAGCCTGGAAGTAGACAGATTACGCAGATGTCCAAGAGTACCAATCCTATAGGTGGTCGACCTCATGACTCAGGATCAGTTGTGCATATAACACTGAGCAGAGACACACCTTTCAGGGACATGTTGTGCTATTCTTGCGGCGGGCATTGTCACTTGACTCGTGACCATCCGAGGCACCATTCAGATGATCTGTAGACAGTTGAGGGTCCTCCCAGGAAGAGGCAATGTTTTGATCGAGGCGGTCCACAGGTCGCAGGTGGATGTGGAAGAGTAGATGCCTGAGATGCTGGTGGTGGACTACGATTTGAGGTGCTACAATCACCACCACCAGGAGGTCCACCATAACCACAAGGGGCAAGTGCACAGGGAAGAGCTCATTTTCATGTATCTAAATCATACGACCACGACGCTTCAGAGATGATTCGAGGTATGATCTTTTTCAACTCCACCTTAGCTGTAGTTCATATAGACACAAGTTCTATTCACTCTTTCATTGACACTTACCTCATTCAGAGCTAGGAGATTCCTACATAGTATTTGGCTCGATCCATGTGGATAGACAATCCTATGGTAGCAGACTCGACGATCAAACACTAGTACCCACAATGTGAGCTTACTCTAGGAGAAGAGATCTTTGGTTGGGATCTCATGGTAGCATCGTCTAGTCCTTACGACATCATCTTGGTTATGAACAAGTTAACTATAGTCCATGCCCATATTAACTATATTAGGTGAAAAGTGAGGTGTGTCCGCACAGATGGGAGCAAGTTCACCTTAACCAGTTAGAAGGGAACCTTTACAGCACATGACCGACTTATTTAGAGGAGGGTGCAGCTGATCTCTCACTTGTTGGGTTTCCTCACCCTCGGAGCAGTTGATGTGGAGAGTCCGACTTATCCAGTAGTGGTGGAACAATATTCGGATGTTTTCCCTGAATATGTCCAAGGGAAACCTCCTTGTAGAGAGGTGTAATTTTACATTGACCAGTACCCTGGGATGGAAACAATATATACTGCAGCATATCGGATGGCTACTGCTGAACGTCGTGAGCTGCGGGAACAGTTAGAGGACTTAAAGGGGAAGGGATTCATCCAGACCAGTGTTTCTCCCTAGGCAGCCCTGATTCTATTCAACAAGAGGGTGAATGGGATCTTGAGGCCTTGTGTTTACTAACTTCACCTGAATCAGGTGACTGTGAAAAAAAAACGTAGCCACTCATGAAGATTGATGACCTATTTGATCAGCTCTGGGGTCGATGATGGTTCTCGAAGATAGACCCCAGATCAGGCTATCAATAGCTCATAGTTTGAGACAAGGATGTGAAGAAGACAACCTTCAGGTGTCGGTATGGCCACTACGAGTTATGGGTTATTCCCTTCGGCATATCCAACTCTCAAGAGTGTTCATGTGTCTCATGAACATGATTTTCATATCGTACCTCGATTGCATTGTCGTGGTATTCACCAACAAGATATTGATCTACTCTGTACTGAGGAGGAGCATGCTTACCATTATAAGGCAGTACTTGACTCACTTTGAGATTACCAACATTATGGTAATCTCTCAAAGATTCTGTTTTGGAGTCAAGTGGTTAACTTCTTGGGACATGTCATCTCAGAGGCTGGAGATGCAGTAGATCCAGCAAAGATTGAGGCGGTAGAAGCTTGGGAGCCAACCAAGAGTGTGTCAGAGGTGCGTATTTTCCTAGTCTTGTCCAAATACTACCGGAGATTCATTTCTAGAAATCTACAGTGTTTCATCACCACTATCATCCTTGACAATGATGGGGAAACCCTTTGTGTGGTCGAAGAGATTCCAAAAAAGAATTCATGAGATGAGGTAGAGGCTGATTAGTTCCCCTATCTTGAGACTTCCAGGGGAAGGCATAGGGTACATAGTCTACTACGACCCATCAGGGACTAGACTCAGGTGGGTCTTAATGAATGATCTAGAAGTGATCACGTATGGTTCATGGCATCTAAGACTGCATGAACAGAACTACGATACCCTTGACCTGGATTTAGTAGAAGTTTCCATCGCATTGAAGATGTGGCGACACTATCGTATGGGTGAACGTTTTACCGTGTACTCTGATGACAAGAGTCTTAGGTATATCGTCTCTCAGAAGGACTTGATCTTGATACATCAGTGTTGTCTTGAGTTCCTCCATGATTATGACTTCTAGATAGTATATACTCCTAGATTGGGAAACATTGTTGCAGATGAACTTAGTAGGTGGAATGGTAATCAGATTCTAGGAGAGGCGACAGAGCAGCAAGCTGGCTACCTTGCAGATATCCTTTGCGGATATTGATGGAGTAGCATATCTATAGTCTCTTACAGTCACTCCTCCCCTTCTTTACTGAGTCAGGGAGGCACATCATGGTGACACTGACTACAAGACACAACGTTATCAGAAATACACAGGATAGGCTCTTGATATATTTTTTGAAGATGGGGAGGACTTCATCACTTTTAAAGGATGTACTATGGTACCAGTTGCACTTCATGAGGATGTGTTTAGGGAGTTCCACACTTCCCCTCTAGCGGTACATCCAGTAGTGGGAAATATGTACTAGGACCTTCGACGATAGCAATGGTGGCCAAGTATGAATAAGGCAGCAGATGAGTTTGTCTCACGATGCCTTACTTGTCAGCAAGTGAAGGCGGAGCACTAGGTACCAGCAGGATTGGTTCAGCCTTTAGAGGTCCTAGATTGGAAGTGGGATGGAATATCCATGGACTTTGTGACGTGTCTTTCATGTATAACAAGGAATCACGACTCGATTTTGGAGATTTCTGACTGATTAACCAAGTCGTCCTACTTCCTACTGGTCAGAGAGCAGGGCTCAGTAGTGAGCTTGGGAATGCACATACATGCATGAGATTGTGTTGCTACATAGAGTAACTTCATATATTGTCTCCGACCGTGACACACGATTTACATCCCGGCTATGGAAGGGGTTGCTTGAAGATTTTGGGACACATCTTGGCTTGAGCACCGCCTTCCATCCTCAGGAAGATGGTAAGACTGAGAGGACTATTCAGATACTTGAGGACATGCAACATGCATGCAACCACAACTTCGATCGTAGTAGGGATGATCACTTACCTTTTTTGGAGTTTTCCTATAATAACATATACCACTCCACCATCGGTATAGAACCTTTTTAGGCCCTGTATGGCTGACCTTGCAGATCACAACTATGATGGACAGACCTAGGGGAGTAAGCACTAGTGGGACTAGAGATGGTACTAGTGGCTACGGAGAAGGTGAAGACCATACAAGAGTGGATGAAGACTGCACAGAGTAAGCATAAGTCGTATGCTGACAAGAGATGGAGACCACTGGATTTCAAGGATGGTGACCGCGACTTCCTACGGGTCTCACATCAATGAGGTCTACAGAGAATTGGCTGAGGTGGCAATTTGTCTCTGAGATTCATTAGACCTTTCTAGGTCATCAGCAGAGTAGGTGAGGTGGCTTACCGCCTGGCTCTTACCCTCAGTTGCACTAGGTGCACGAGATTTTCCACGTATCTTAGCCGAGGAAATACGTGCATGACCCATCCCACATCATCGACCACAGGGACCTGGACATTGATGATGTTGCGAATTTCACGGAGGTTCCAGTGGAGATTGAGGATCAACAAGAGAGGGTCCTTAGTGGATGGTCGATACATCTGGTGCGTGTTGGCTGGCAGCATTGGAACCTCCAAGAGAGTACATAGGATCAGGAGGCTCAGATTCATGCTCACAACCTCCTTTTGATACCTTAGTTTTAGTTGTAGCTTACAGGGACATAACGACCTGAGGTGGGTAGAATGTAATGTCCAGTAAAATCCGTGGCATTTTTTTTTCTAAAATTCATGTGATTTTTACGAGTCCGCAAAAATTTACGACGCTTGATTTAGAGGCCTGATATACCCGGAATCAATTACTGATGTTTTGTTTGGTACATTCAGTTAACGTATGGGCGGGATTTTATATCTTTTGAATAGTTTCTCGGAACTGAAATATGAGGACAATGTTTAACTCGTAACATCAGTGGTTGCTTATTGAGACCTTTACTGCAGTTAGGTTCTATCGATAATGGAAGTTCAATTTTGGGAATTTTAATAAAATTAAATAAAAATAAGTGTCTAGATTATTTTAATCTTTGGTGGCTAATATATCTAGAATGTTGTTAGAGGTGGGGGCCACCACACCATAACCTCCCATGAGAGGTTATGGTGGTGGGTTCCACCCACACATATCATACCTCGGGAGGATAATTAACATTGGGACCACATGAGCTTTAACCCCATTGTAACTCTCCATAAAGTGGGGGAAACCCTTGAAATTCCCATAATAATTAAATTTGCCAACCCACACAATTAATTAATTGAACTTTTTTCACTTAATTAATTGAAATAATTTTACATCTTTTGAATTCATTCCTACAAATGAAATAATAGGAAATATAATATTTCATTTTGGATTGGCATCTTTTCTTTTTTGTTGGTGGAAACTTGGGAGAGGAAGAGATCATGGAGGAACATATCCACTCCAAAAAAGATTGTGAAGAACACCAGTGACGTCCTCCCTTCTTCAACATCTTCCTCAGACTCCTCCTCAGACATCAGCTTCAATCTTCAACCAGTGAAAGAAGTGGATGCAATGTCGCCCATGAAGAACACCGATGACAACATCTTCGACTCATCTTCTATGAACTCTTCCTCTTCCAACATTAATGAATGGAAATGCCCATCCATTGACTTCATCAACATTCATCATCATGTGAGGTAGGGGTAGTTTTAAGAATTTGAGTTTTAATCTATTCCATTATACGTTGTTCAATCTTGGCTAATATTACCAATTGATATCAACATAACGTGGAGGGATAGGACTGCACGAACACGGCCTACCATCCACCATAATTGTTTTTTTTTTGTTGATGATGGTAGTGGAACAACGACACCCCCAGATGATTGAACGGAGGTGGAATGACGATGGACGATGTCAGGACGACTGCAAAGGAAACTGGCGACGCAAGGGCCGCCAGGATACCGAAGGGGGGTGGCCCCATCACGCCGCGCAGGGAACTAGGCTGCGACCATCGTGGTCTATGGAAGAGAAAGGTGGAAGGATGACCGCTAGAGGAGTGTGACACCGTCATGTCACGTGGAACAGTAGGGGTTGTAGCCAGGACAATCCGTGATATAGGAAGCATGACATCGTTGCGCCACGCGGTAGAGGTGAGCCGTGACCAAGGTGGGTCGCGGTAGAAGAAGCAGGGGCACAACACCGTCGCGCCGTGATGATGGAGTTGAACTGGCTTCCTTCTCTGCTAGCCAGACAAGGAGGGACCCCTACGGTCCCGTGGGACACCTGAACCGCCACTTAACACCGGTTCTGTTCGATAAAAGGGGGGTGGCACCGCCCTCCCACCCGTGGCCAGCCAGGCAACGCGGGCTGAGCCACAGTAGGGTCGGGCCGCTGTCGGGCTAGGCCGCCCACTCAAGCTAGGCCTCCCTCTCGGGCAGGGCCAAACTCTAGGGTCGGGTCAGACCCATAGATCAGGTTGGGTCTGTCCGACTCGGTCGGACGGGACCCGGACCCATTTGATCTGACTACACATTAATGCCTATATCATGGGTTATGTGTGTCTAATCGATGAACCGTCTACGAAAATAGAAAGCTTAGATAATAACAATGTTATCACTATATTAGAAGCCCCAGAAAGGCACATCTTCACTAGTCATGAATTCTCTTGAAAAGGCACAACTTAGAGTATAATAAATTTCTTCAATAGCAAACACATCTCTTAAAAAGTTAATTTTCGATCCAATGTATCACATAATGTGGTCTCACATCAGAAGACAACATCCCCCACACTTAATTTCGAATGGATTATGAAATTTCACTTCAAGAGTTGGTTGGATAGGGATAATTCGATTCTAATGTTGCAATCCTAATAGGATGTTCATGGATTCTAATGACTACAAGGATTAAATTTTAAATTTTGTCCATTATAAAAAAGGATTCATTGAAATATGGTAATTAATACAAAAAAATGCCTTATTATTCTAAAACATACGTACCTCAAACCCTTATATTTTGACAAGAATAAATAAAATTCTTGTTAAATCAAGCATGGTCTAGTTCTCTCAAGAAGTGAGATAAGTGTAATGAAATCATTCAAAATCCTAACCTGAAAGTGATTTCATGTATATAGACAATGATAAGTGGCATTGGATTCAACACTCCATGTAATATCCATGAAATTACTAAATATTTGAACATGAAACAAAGTCATTTTCATCATTCATTTACGATTATTTTCATGGGATAAATTGTTTCAATTATTGATATGGATTTAAAAATGGTGATGAGTATCATTTCAGCTCAAACGTTTCTAAAAAAGACAAAAATAATGAAAAATAAACACACAAAATTTTAAAAATAGAATTTTTTTTTAAAATCATTGAAAAACATGAAAATAATTGAAATTACTAAACTAAAATGTTTCTTCCCCCACAATTAAAATATTTCATTTTCCTCAATGTGAACCCATGAGATGATATATGCACATGAAATGTATAATTTGAAACAGGACAATGAATAAAAAAGTGAAAGGGTTAGGAATAGCCTGATATGCTCAAGTGGTGATGGGATCATGTAGTGTGATGTAATCCTCTACATCAGTAGGAATTCTGACAATGTATTTCCTCAAAAAAATTATTGACTGTAAAGATCCTTCCTTTTTCCACTTGTGTGGTCTTTATTGCACCATAAAAAAAATCATTAGTCCCAACATAAATACCTAACAACCTAGAACGCAACATACCAGGCATCCACGTCAGTCATGGACTATAGAGCGAGAATTTATCTCTAACATAATATTCTTTTTTATGGATCATTTTTTCATGAGATACTGTTGATCATTCCTTATAGAGAATTGAGTTATCATATGATGACATACAAATATTCTCAAGCTCTTTAATTTTCATATTACATTAGATTTTAGTTTGATCCAAATCCATGTTTCCTTCCATTATAGGCCAACAATATCGATGCTCAACTTCCATGGGGTGATGACACACTTTCTCAAAAAAATCCAAAATAGGGACATACCAATGGGTGTCTTTTATGCTATCCTATAAGGCCAAAATGCGTCATCTACGTGCTTTCTCCAATCCTTCCTATTTGGATGCATATTTTTATTCAATATTTGTTTCAAATCCCTATTTGGAACCTCATCCTACAAATTTGTTTGGGGTTGGTATGGTGTTGATGTTTTGTGTGTCACACCATAATTCCGATGAACGGAAGCCATGTTCCGACTACAGAAGTGTGTCCCTTGGTCACTGATGAGCGCATGACTTAAAAAACATATGGGAATCATGGAATAAGATTGGACAAAATAATCATGAGTCTGAAACATTCCTTATTGTCCATTGGGGTCCAAAGTGTCTACCATAAAAAAGTGTACGAAGAAATGTAAAACAGACTCCAACTTAGGATCAGGAACACACCTCCTAATAACATGGTCACTACCCAAGAACCATAGGTATAGATCATCCCAATAATAAAATCTAGACTCACTCATTAACATTTGGACATGATGTTTCATAAATTTTTTTTTAGATTTCAGGGGCAACAAGGTTGTTAACTATGTTAGCATAGTAAGGATGCATACCTGAGATGAAATAAAGATGCTCATTATGGAAAGTTTCCCAATGTGGTACCTGGTCCAAGGTGTCATCCCCTAGTGTGTGATTAAGCCCTATCATGTGGTCCAACACCATGTTTTCATACCAATTCTTGTCATTTATCTCAATATAAGATTCTTTAAGAAAGAACATCCCCCAGATAAGTCTGGGCTTTACGTCTGGCTTCTTCAAGACGTACCACAGAGCTACATGGAGAGAAAAAATAACTACATTAGAGCCCAATATATATGAATAGAGTTTAACTAAAGAAAATATGACATCACGAAACCCCTTTTCTGTGGTTTTTATTTTTATTGGGATGAATCTATTATCCAAGATTCATATGCAATCACATGTGAATGTCTCTCCACCCTCTGAGATAAGAAAACTCCAACTGCGAAGATGGAGGCGTCACACATAAACCCAGGTGAAATATCCCACTGTTGTGGATGTATGATCATTGGAGGGGTCATACACTTCTTTATATCATTAAAGGATGTACTGTATGAATCACAAATATAAAATCATAATCTTTTTGAAGTAATCGTGAAATAGTATGAACAATCATACTAAAATATTTAATGATGCACTGATAACTTCCACTATACACAAGGAAATATATAGTTACACTCACAAATGAAGGATATGGTAAGGATGATATAATATCTGACTTATATCTATCAACCTATATCCCATGTTTTGACACTTCATGCTCGATGAAAATGACATGATCTACCATGAAATGCAACTTTTTAAATTTCAAGACCAGATTCTATTCAATAAAACGATTCAAATACTTCCCCAAACTACTTATAAATTCATAAAATGAGGATCCATACACTATAAAATCAACTGTAAATATCTCCATGAATATCTCAATAAAATAAGAAAAAAATACTCACCATGCATCTCTAGAAGGTACCTAGAGAATTGCAAAGAACAAATGACATCCATCAGTGGGAAACCATATCAAATCGAAAAGTGAATGTTGTCTTCTCCAGATACTCAAGAACAATGGGAACCTAAAAATATCTAGAAATCCATCCATGAAACAATAATGTGACATCCTTGATAGTCTACCAAAAATTATATCAATAAATATGAAGTGGAAATGGTCCTTGTGAGTGGACTGATGTTGTTTTATATAATCGATGCAGACACGTCAACTGCTTTTCACCATCATTGGAACTATGTTCTCTTTATCATTTTTAACTATAGTAACACCAATTTTCTTTATGAACAACCTGAATAGGCTTCACCAATTGTGAATTTGAAATGGGAGAAATTATACCTTCTTCAAGCTACTTTTAAACTCTTTTTTAACAACCTCCAAAATTGTTGGATTGAGTCTCTTTTCTGGATGCCTAACCAGAATAACACCATCCTCCAAAAAATCCTATTCATGAAAATAGAGGGGCTAATACCTACTATGTAATCCAAGTTTCACCTGATTAACTTAATTTTATCCCTAAAAATATTCAAAAAAAATCTTGTTCAAGAGGAAGATTTTTAGAAATGATGATAGGTTAAATTTTACCACTCAACATGTATGAGTATTTGAGATTTGGTAGAAATGGCATTCGTTCCAGAGTAGGGGGTGGTGTACGGATGAAGACATCTTAGGATCTGAAATATGTGAACAAAAAATATTTGTATCAGAATAGAAATCATCAAAATCAGAGAATAAAACATCAAATCCCTTATCATGCTCAATTTCCAAGTCATAATTTGAGTTTACATGATCAAAATTAGAATTTGAATCCATTTCAAAATAAAATATAAGAGAGTTTTTTGAATTATAAATTGTTGTGTAAGTACAATTTGACATCAAAATAGAACAAATACTCATAATCTCCCTAATCATAAGACAATATAATTCCATGGGGGCTTTATTTGGTGGTTCAAAATAGGAGAGAAAAAATGAATAATGGTCCTCGAAGAGGTACTTCATGGAGTCCATAAAATTAAATATCACAACATCATCTCCAAATACAATGGAAAGTATACCATCATTGACATTATTGATAGTTTTTTTAGTTAAGGGGAAGGTTCTACCAATGATAATGGGATCATGGGAAATTACCCTATCGTCCTCCATTTTAATCTTGTATAAATCTACTGAAAAGATCATGTCTCCTACTCGGACAAGTACGTCACCAAGGAAACTAACTACATATGTTGTAGCTATATTCAGTAATTTCACCACTACACTTCCTCGACTTACACACAATGACATGTAATGAAGAAAAAATAGAGTTAGGCATTATATTTATGGAATCTCATAAATCACATAAAGCATCAGAAAAGTGTAAATCCCCTATGGTTCTTGTTTTGGTGAATGTCCCCAGATCCATGCACTTGGATGGAATTGATATAGTTGGTGTAATTATTGATGAAACACTCATTCCATGATTGATCCCCTCATTTCCCATGAGAGTTCTTTTATTGGTAAAAACATATTTTAAGAATTTGGAATTCCTTTGGATTTTCATAATAAATTCATGAAAAAGGGATGCTGATGTCCACACGTTTGAATGTATCCAAAATGTTTTTTTGCATCACCTCTTCACCATCATCTTAGATTGAAAAACACTTATTATAAATTGAAGGGGATTATATGGTACATCATCAATAAGTTTATTTCCTTTATCTTTCCCCATATGTTTCTCAATAGATGGTGTGGAATTAGGATTTTCTAGAGTTGTGGTGAATCCTAGTGGAATGGTAGGTATAGATGTATCATTCATTTTTTCCCACCTCTCAGTGTGATGGAACTGAAATTACCCATGGTATTTGGAGTAGGTTTGGAGGACTATTTCCATAATTCTTACATAGCAATTCATTTAGGGATGTACAAATCTATCTCAATTGAGTTTTAAACTCCATCAGCACCAAACTTTGACACTTCATCTGATTCTGATTTTTATGGGCAATTTTTTATCAAAATATCACTGGGTTTAGAATCTACCATGGTTTGGGGATTCTCATGTTGTTGACTTGTTGATGCTTGAACATCAACTCAACTTTGGGATTATTGGAAAACATTTTGGTAAGGTGGAGACGGTTATATGTTTTTTGGAAAAGGGGGAATTTTTTGTTGTCTAGATCATTACCTGGTGTCATATTGATCATTAAACCCTTTGTTTAATGATGAATCAAATGAATCAATTTTTTTAGGGGATGTGGTTGTTGTTGTTGCTGATATGGTATCCTAGAAAACACTTCTTCACAATCTCTTATTCCTTATTGTAGGGGGAAACTATCAGTTGGGTGGCTTGTCTCAGTGAAAATTCCACAAGGCCTTGATGGAGGGGTTTGGGATGTAATTTAAGCCAAATAATTATTTCTCACCACAATTATCAATTCCTCAATATTGGTATCAATCAAATGAATTTCAATAGAAGATATACTTACCTGATGTTCTCCCCTGACATGTGTTGTACCTCGATCGCCCATTTTTTGGATTTTTGGTCCATATATTCAATCAATGCATGTGAATCTACATGTGTCTTGTCCAAAAATGCTCCTCCATCTGCTGCATCCACCATTTTCCTCTCCATAGGTGTGAGTACTTCATATATGTTTTGGATGAGGAGTTGTTACCTTATTGGGGGATGTGGAAAGCTTTCAGACATCTTCTTTAATCGATCCTAGTATACATACAATATCTCCCCTTGGGCTTGCTTGATCCCCGATATCTCCTTAGAAATGAAAGTGGTACTTAATGCTCAAAAAAATAGTTTCAAGAAAAGACATTTCAAATCGTTCTAATAAGATAAATATTCAGTGAGTAAATAATACACCCAATCCATTGCATCTCCATCAAGGAAAAATGGAAATGATCTTAGTCTGATTTGATATTCAGAAACATTTAATGGTATTAAGGTTGAGAAGACCACATTAATATTATTTATGGTCTTTATTGATATCCTCATAACAGAGGCCATGAAATTTCTGAAGAAGGTGAATTAATCCAGAGTTTAGTTCAATGTTCGATTTGAGATTTGGGCATGCAATGAAATTTTGTTGATAATTAATATTAGGAACATCGAATTATCTAATGGTCAAATTAAGTACATTTACATTATTTTACACTTTTGGTTCTTGTTTTATGTTTGAATTTGAATAGCTTCCAATTTCAATGTTTTGATATTGGGAAAATTCTATAATTGGTTGAATGTTGAATCTTCCCATAGACTGAGAATGTCTGAATTAGGCCTTAAGGCTAGATTCAATATTAGGGTTGATATATAAGTGTTCCTCAGGATTATATCATGGAATAAATACAATAAAAATGTATATATGATAAGTGTACCATAATAAAATAAAAGATGATAAGTTTGAGTTGATGGTTCAAAAAGAAGAAGATGAATGAAACAAAAGAAGAAGAAAAATTTAGATTTTGAAAAATAAGGATGAAATAAAATAAAATGTGAATAAAATGTAAAATAAAATAAATACATATTAATGGTTGGAATAATTACATACCTCTCCAGAAATGGCGCCAATTTTAATGGTTCTATTGTGGGAGCTTTGAAATGATGTTCTATTTCGGGATACATAGGTGCACCAGAGTGGCTGACCAAGGAAGGAGGATGCAAATTAAATTTTTTTAAAGTTATTCTAAAAAATATAAAAGAGAATAAAAACACTACATGAATTTATAAGGGGGTTTATCATTTATAAAACTAGAAATCTTTTTCTTCAAGAAGATTCCATTTTTTTGTTTTTAATTAGGAAATGAAATTAGATGCAATAAGAAGATGTTTTTTTAGAAAATATTTTAAAAGGAATAATCAGTATAACTCTACCACTTCACATAAATTTTTATAACTATTATTTAAATAAATATACAAATAATTATGATACCTAGATTTTTATCCCCCAAACCTTAAAAAAATTAACTTAACCCACAAGATGAAATTAATTAAACCCTATGCAAACTTTGAAACATGATATCATGGAACCCTGCACTTATTAATGTTTCAAATCTAGATTATGGACATTAGAAAATTAAGGCACATGTCCTTTATGGAAAATGATGATGAATTTATCTTTGGGATTATACTTTATCTCTAAAAATTTGTACCGTGTGGTCTTGTTTTTCTGATTATGCTTGCGCTCTCACAACTTAAACAATAATCGACCTCACATGTTTTTGTGTTAATTGTAAAATTTCATTCTTGGGTTCCTAAAAATTTAAAACTAAATTCATGGATTATAATAATTGAATTAATTTAGCGCAATGATTCAAAAAAACTAAATTATGTGGCTAGATGATAGATCGTTCACTAAGTGAACTACTCTTCCTTTGGCAGTGTGGTCATCATGGAGACCTTTTGTTTGTGAAAATGATTGAAAGGCTAGAACTATATATCATCTCCAATCATTATTCCAATGCAAAGAGGATGAGTAAATAAGAACGTTAATAGAAAAAATAGAAGAAAAAAAGATTAACAATAAATTTTATTACACAAATGAATACATTACAACATGAAGAAGAAATGAAGGCTTCAATGAGGGGATCCTTGATTCAAGAGAGACCCCTCTTATAATGGTTGGATAATATTGTTGAAACTAATTTTCCTCTGACATAAACCTCTTAATTCACGTCCTAACTCTTCCAAATGATAAAAACACTAATTTATGGAGTGGAGGGGTGGCTAAGATTAAAGGGGTTTCAAGTGTGAATGTGGAATCTCAGCCAAATATTTTAATCCAACATTAACTACACATTTGACCCCAAAACACATGAACCGGTTGTTCTTCCAGAAAATTTATCTGTTCCAAATTGGGTTGGAGATCTCCTCTAAATATATGGGCCTAATACAAACTCGTATGAAGATGATATGTCACAAATATTGAACCAATGTCCGATCTGGCTGGTCCATCCCACCTTTGACTTCATGGTTAGTCTATTCCAAAAAATGCATGATTTATCAATAATGTCATGAACAAAGGATAAATCCCATTAGGATAGGACCCCAGTTAAATAATTTCATGTTCAAATAATAAATATTAAAATATTTATCATCAATATACTACGGTGCACTATAATGTTTATAATGGGAATTTCCATCAATTTTTCAAATGAATGATCTAATCCAAAAATATATTATAAATAAACATATTTAACACAATGTGAGAAAATTTTATCATTTATTGTCAATAAATGTTTCAATATAAATGTGTTTTATAAACCAAATCCATGGGTTATTAATTAATTATTAATTATTAGAATCATTAAATAATATTAGTACTCTGGGAAACCCATTCCACGATACAACCCAGAGGAAACATAAATTAAAGCACATCTGGCTACCTCATGATGTTGGGAAAGGGATTCAAATAACACAAGAAACTCATCCATCAACCTTTTAAAAGATTTCATAAAGAAAGAATCTAGATTTATCACATCAATGTGCAAGCCCGACATCAAACTTTTCCATCATCTATTATATCATCCCCACCACCCACATGTAAATGTCGATGCATCTCTCCATCACAAGAATTAATGGTAGCCACATAACGCAGGCCTACCTACCAACAACATATATTCAATCCCCATCCCACCCATCCTAGGCTCAAATAAAATCTGGGCCTCCCCTCCCCATATCAAATCACAAAAAAAAGATGGAAAAAAATAATAACTAATATGGAAATCTTGTCCATAAAACAAGGAATCTATCCTTCACAAAAAAATGATTTCTCTAAACTCTATACTCAAGGAACTCATCCTTATCATGTTGACTATAAACACATACCCTAACAATTATCTTTATCATGAAACTATTTATAATTACATAATGAATTCAATGATTCTTTATTTAATGGTTCAAAATTTGGGAAACCTATGGCCTTAACCTATAAAAATTTACTAACATAATTTCAAAATTATTTCAAACAGGCATTCAATTTTCTTTAAGCCTATAGAATTCTAATGTATTTATAAGGATTTAATTCTTCTTCATCAGTATGAATCAACATTCTACATATTGTTTATCAAATTCCATTAACTCACATAAGTCCATATTCAATTAAACATGTGATCAACATCATTTTTAATATTATCAATTTACAATTAACACTAGATTAATTAAACATCACTCATTATTCTTATTCCAATAATCTAAAATAATTCTTTATTTGCATTATTTACTAGTTTCCAACAAAAACAACATGATATTCCATATCATAAGAAATCATGCTAATAAACATTGTATATTTATAACATTATCTATCACAATAAGAGGAAAATCATTTTCATGGTAAAAAGAAACAACATCAACATGCGATCATTATTAAATTTATTTATTAATTTAGATTAATAATTATTACATTAATTTCATTTGAATATAATGGGATAAACCAGGCCAACATTTCAATGTAATTTAAAAAGAAATAGGGGAAAATTTACCTCATACCATGAATATGAATCTCCATGCGACTCGCAGCACCAAAATATGGGGTGCATGTAATATGGAATCATCTATTGATAACTCAAGACTCTAGAAGATGGGTTCTATGAATCCAAGGGAGGGGTTATCAAATATAATCTCTTAAGAGAATGACACTTGGAAGGAATTAAAAAGAGGACCTTGAATTTCATATTAATAGATACAAGACACACTTATATACAAAATCATAAATGATTTAATTCCTACTGATGAGGATCTCATTAGACACATTGCACTGGGATTTATCAAATCCTTTACTATCATTGAAAATAAGAGATATTATTACATTTGATAAAATTCCCATGATTTGTTCCCCTGAAGTGTTTTCATGGTTGTTTTCAAAGAAATGGATGGAATATCTACAAAAGAGAATTCATGTAGCCAGAAGTATCCTGGAGCCATAATCACCACAAAGTTTATTTCCCATTGTAGTTGGATTCCCAACATAGCTAAATTCCCACCATAGCATAATTCCCCACATAGAAAAATTCCCCCATGAGGCTTAATTTCCAATGTATCGAAATACCCCATGTATCAAATCCAACCACATAGATGATTCACAAAGATGGTCCACATACTCATGTCACTCACATAGTGGATTCATACATAGAGTCGATCCAACAACAAAGACGATTCACATAGTTGATCTAGCCACATATCCTATTCACACGGTTGATCCATCCAGGTAACACTTTCACAAAATTGATCGCTAATGTATCAAAACCATCCATGTTGTAGATGTCTCCACATAGAAGAAAATCCTTTCAAGAGTTGTTCTCTTGCCCAAGTCATGAATCACACCCTAAATACGTGAAACACTTCTAACTTATATATTAAAGTATCCAAACACCTCAAGAGAAGCTTTAGGCCTCCTACGAGCACCATAGGCTTTGAAAACCATCAATGGGTCAGACTAGAAGGATCCAAGAACTTATATAATATAAATATTAAAACATTATCATCCTAAAAAATAAAAAACCATTCATATAGAGAATGGAAAATGGTTTTTTTTCAAACATCCACCCAACACAATAAATATGAATGATCTCAACATCACATGTGGTCAACCAACTCATTATAAGAATAGCCAGAAACCACAAAATAGAAACAACCCTATCCTAAACACTCTCTTGGGGGAGAAAACACTCAAATCAGAGAATGTATACTGACAAGAATTAATATTGAACAATATCATAATCAATAAAAGGTAAACATCCACAAGTGAACAATGTGATAATGGAAGATAAAAACCAAAAATAGATCAAGGTAGTGAGTTTGCATCCATGGATCACATTCCTAGGTACAATACACCCTGAAATAATACCACCACAAGAAATAAAAAAGAGAATATAATTCCTATGAAACTACTACTCATGGTATTTTTGGATCACCATAAGTCACTTTTTAAAGGTCTCATCATCGTCAATATCAATATCTCCCCAATCGATGTCATTTGAGTTGTCAAGAAGATAAAAAATGAGATATGAAACATGATGATAAATTATTCTAATCATCTCTAGGGAAAGTTCTATCGAGTACTCCATGACTCCATTGTGATCCAACCGACCCATTAAATTAAAGAGAAACATTAATCCCATGACCAAACCTTCACTTCCCATGATGAGGAGTCACCTTTAAAAACAAGTGAACTCCAAAAACAAACTCCCAATGTCTTATCCAACGCAAATAATTGCATTTTTTGTTATCCTACACTCCCATTATCCTATCATGAATAACATGAACCATATATATCATATTCTATATTAGTTCAGGCCAGAGAATTTCTTTCTCTCTGACCCTAGTATAGCAAAAAAGATAACAAAACATTTATTTTTACAAATCATAAAACAGTTTCATACCAATGATTGAGTATATTCTATTATTATATGAACATTTGACCATTGTTTGGTGCCTCATCCTTGAACCTAGAATATCCAATGCACAATATCAAAACATATCTTCATGTTTCTAGATGTTTTGTTCTATCTCACCATCTAGATGTGAATTAAAAAAACTTCTAAAGAATAATTGATGTCCAAAAGCATACTAGTGGCCTATCCACACCCTAGAGTAAAAATCATGATCCTGATTAGAGATGAAATTCCTAGGGACAATATGGATTGAACCACCTCCTATAGATACTGCATTGAAAAAAACCTCTACTAAGCTCCACTCCCTTATATATATATATAGTGCGTTTATTTCTATAAATGATCCACTATCACCCGTATAGAATCATAGCCTCCATGAGAATGAGGTTAACTATTAACAATGTCTATAATGATGTCCTCCCACTTCCACTATGGAATATGTAATGGTTAGGGAGACCTACAAAGAATATAGTTCTCAGCCTTTACCTTCAGGCAGTAAAAACATCAAGAAACAATCTCTACAAGTTCAAGCTTCAACCAAGACCACCAAAACTATCCTTTTAGGGCTTGTAAAATATTTTTCATTCTATGATGTACCCCCGAAGGTGATATATAGAACTCAAAGAGAACCATCTCAAACATATATAAAGTGAAAAATACTTCCTTGTAATATCACCTGGTATCATCATACTTGAGACCTACGGTTAAGGGCCTCACAAAAAACAAATCAGTATCTCAAGATCTCCACCTCTAAATACCCCAACTAGGATTCCTCTACCATGTAAATTCATTTAGAAAAGAAAACCACTTCCTATAACCTCTCCCATATATAGACACATTAACAATAGTTCATCTATCACACTCTTAGAATCTCTAGATTCATCCACAACATCTTAAAGTGACATCATTATCAGTGCATTAGCAACAACATTACCTTTATCTGGTTTAAATGAAATTGTGAAGTAGAATTCATGTAATAATTATATACATTGATACTATGAATATTTCAATTCACACTAGAATAATACATACCTTTTACTAATATGGTAAGTAAAAACTATAGAACACTCACCAATGAGATAACTTCGTAACGACTTCAAAGAAAACAACACTTCCACCAACTCATGATCATGGGTTGAAAAGTTACCCTCATGGAGATGTTAATAATAAAACCAATAAAAATAATTGATCTATACTACATCATAACATATCCTAAGACAAGATATAATGCATCATGAAAACCACAATATGAACTCCACCTTCTAGCAAAGAAAGGACGGGAGAAAGAAACCACTTCACCTTCTTGTAATAAAAAGTTTCCTAACATGAGTAAGCCCAGAAAAATGCACATTACATTCTAGTCAAGGATTCTAGAGGAGCCAAAACATTAGATAAATAAACTATGAACCTATCGTAATAGATTGAATGACCTTGTAAACTCCACACCTATTCCACTATTAATGGGAATTCCCATGAAATAGCCACTTTTATCTTTGATGTATCCCTAAGAACTCCCTAGTAGGACAGAAAATATCCTAAGAAATAGGCTTTTAGATCCTAGAACTCACACTTCAAAAACATTATGATTATCTACTCACGACGACAAACTAAAAATACAATGAAAATTTTATACATGCTCATCTATAATTTCATTTTATACAATGATTTCATCAATGAATACCAGTAAATTCATATACATGAATACATTGAACAATTTTTTAATCATACGCATGAAAAAAACTATAGTATATTTCATACTAGACAATATCCCAATCAACTTGTAATACCCATGAATAAAATGAAAGGCAGTCTTATGAATATCATCATTCTAAACTTGCATCAGAGGATATCATAATAGAAAATAGATTTTTGGGAACCATCATTAACCCTTCAAAAGATCAAATAAATCACCAATCAGTGTAAGACAATATATGCACGTCATTTTCACTAGGATCAAGTGAAGAATACCAATAAAAATACCCAATATATCCTCAAAACACTCTAAAAACTAAACGGGTGAACCCTAAGGAGACATAGTCAACTCAAGAGATCCTCACAAAAAAATAATCGTCAATATGTACCCACAGATCTCACAACACATATGGTTCCATCATATTAGAAACATCAACATTGGAGGCACTCCTCCTAGTGGATCAATCCAAAACTCAATCTCTCGTCGAGGGGGAAACACTACAACCTCCTCTATCAAGACACTGGGGTTATCTTCTACAACCCTAGAAATAATTGAATATTGAAATTATGAAAAACTCATCATGATATTGGACATAAAAGATTATAGGTAAAGAACAAACCTCTGAAACATCTAAGAGTTTTTCAATAAAAAAACACAGTGATATGTCCTTCAGCATCATATAATAAAACATACCTCATTAACCAATCCATTATATCCTTCAAGAAATTTAAAAAATCCAAACCAAGGATGATTCCACATGGTTGTATCAATAAACATAGTAAATCTCCCCAAGAGTTGTGTTATCCCCGAACAATCATAGAATATCATCATAAATTATACACGTCATCTTGACCTCCAACTACCATAGTCCACCTCAAGGACACTATAAACCTCTCTAACTGATTCCCTAAATCATGGATGATATTATATGATATAATAGAGTGTGTCACTCCTGAATCATACAATTAATGATCCCATGTAGAAAAAAATAAAATTGTACCGTGAAAGAAATCCGTCTCACTTGGAATAGGAAAAGGAACGAAGCCAACCATGGCCTTCTCCAATACCTCTATGAAAGTAATGATGACCACCAACTTGGTAATTATATAATATTTGAGGATAAGGATCGTCATAGGGTTGTTCTATTCCTACCCCACATCCACTTTGCAGATCCCAAAGTGTAACACCCAACTATTTCTACATCGGTTGAAGCTACCTCAATAGAGGAACCTGTAATGGAAAACCTAGAAAAAGATGACTTTCAAGGATGTTCAAGCACTCTCACCTCTTCTGTACACATCAAATGTAAAAAAAATCATGCATGATCACTTGGAATAGACTTATGATCCACCCCTAGAGAAATGAGATGATGTGGGCTAGGACCTACCATCAGCAGACTAAATGATATTTTATCTATTAAACTAGGATCCCCACACCCTAACGTTGCTTCACGATGAATTTTGATGACACCCATAATTTTATTATCTAATTTTTTCCACATCATATTAATGAACTATGCCCACACTAGCACCTCAAGATTTATGTTTAGCATAAATGGGGTCGCATGGAACTAGATCTCTTAATGAAAAAGCCTCCTGTAAATGCCTCATAATTGCCTCCACATCAAGCAATAGTTCTGAAACATATGTCATAAAGGTCCTAAAATAGATCCCAAAATCTCAAACAATAGTAATACCATTATAAAGGGTAAGAATTTCCCAGAAATTTTCCAACTGCATGGTAAGAGAAATAGGTTATTCTAAAAACATCTCTCGAAACCTATCCCATGAGACTTACAACTCTTCGTGATCCCTTATGAATAAGAACCAGCACTACCTATCTATGCGATGAAATATCCTCACAACCTATGAAACCCTATGCTCATTCCAGGAACTGATCAAATTTAAATCTATAATAACCTCCCCAATCTATCTTCTCTGATTTAATCTGAAACATATCCCTTATACTTATACATACATTCATGTTGATTCTCCCAAAGTGTCCTCCTCATATTGTCTTCATCGTCGACCTCCACTCTACGGTGATCAGCTAGATCATCCTACTAAATATATTTGATTCAAACATAATGATGAGGACATCCAACTAAAGCCATTATTGCAATGGAACAACGTTTTAGACTCCTAAAATAAGAATAAAAAATCAAACCATTAATTATTTTTTCATTATCTATATTTTTATAGTTTTAACCATTCCCAAGGACTACCCATCCCCAAAACATTCATAAATAAGAATGATGCATGATACTTTCCTTGTTCCTTACCCAATTACATGTTTTACATCATTTTGTAGGATCAATAAATATAACTGTCCATGAAATAGATCCCATGGGGGCCTAAATACCAGTGTCTCAACTGGTCTCATGTGTTTACATCACTTACTAAACTAACTTGAAAATGTTTCCCTAACAACCCATGATATCTAACCTATTCGTAACCCCAAACTCCATTCAATCCCTAAACCTCTCTTGACACTACTCTATAATGGTAACCTACACCCAATGCATACCCCTCTTAGGATAGAAATTATTCAAGGGAGATGGTGACTGCCCGAGTCTTGCCTCTAATAGGCTACGTGTTGGTGTCTAGAATAAAGAGTGGGAGGCATTACCCACTTATAGAACTTGTGAATGTTAGATATACGACATATACACAAATTAAAACCATCATATATATATATATACATATATAATCACATTTTAAACATGAAATTCCATAAAATTGTATAAAAACTAAAATAAAAACTACTAGTGCTAAAAAAATAAAAATGTAAGTTACCATGAATCTCAAAGAGTTCAATCAAAACTATGATCTAGTTTATACAGAATGATATCCATCCTTTTATGGATAAAAAATTATATATATATATATATATATATATATATATATTTGGTGAGTACAAAATTATACTTAGTGGGATCCTCCACTAATTCTCATGGGGAAAAGAAAAAAACCATTTCTAAAGCACAATGAACAATAGTGAAAATGAGTAGTCAGCTAAACAGGTATTCTATTTTCCTGAACTCACACAAGCTATCTCTCACCATGTATTGCATAAAAGAGATAATATTAATTAATTATGAATAATAAAGGGTACATTTCTCTAGCTTCCCCGCTGGTTTTCCACTCTATCATAATGTCCACATCCTGATCTATATCTCTCCAAAATATGCCACGATGAAGATTCTATAGAAAGACATCAAAATATGAACATTATGCATTAAATAATCACATAATCACATCCATATTTCCATATATAGTAGCTAAGTTGTTTTTGGTATCCACCACAACATGTTTAACATGTTTCATACATCCTGTAATAAACCTCAAGTTAGTATAGACCAGACACCATGTATATATATAGAGCCTCCACAACCAATACACATGATACATATAATAATCTTTTATACACTATATCTGGAGATACATGTGTGTGAAATACCATCATGAAATTATAGACTTCTATACACATATACTGGAAAGCTATGAATCGTGCATGAAAACATAAGTAACTACAAAGAGAAGAGGGAGGAGAAAGATAGAAATCATAATGCATCAACATAGACATGTAATCACTATCCACATTATTTTTCTATTTCTATTTTTTTTAGGATAATTCCATTTCAATCAAATGGGATAAACCATTTCAATATTTCAATAAAACATAAAAAATAGGAGATGAAATGAATTTTTTACATGGAAGATAATTATTCTTATGACTTGATATGCCAAAACAAGGGTCACATTCCTGATGGAATCACCACTGGAGAAATCGAGACACTAGGATAAGGGTTCCATGACTCCATGGTAATGATTCTAGAATTTCTGGTCTCAAGAGAAAATAACCATGAAGGAATTAATTGGAGGACCTATGTCTTTGAGTTGACAGATATAGGATAATAAAATTTCCCATATCATAAAAGATATAATTACAACTAATGAAATTATCATCAAACCCAATTAAAAACAATAAATTTATACCCTTTTCAATCACTAATAATCATTTATATAATTATTTTTGGTGAAATTTTCTAGATTAACGCCACAAAAATTTCAACATGGTCATTTTTATGTTCTTGGTGGAAATCCTTATTTAGGTAATAAGATGTAACTTGAAGCACCACATATCCAAAAGCCTCAAATACCCATTTTCACTATGTGTATGAATTCCCCACATTCCCAAATTATTAGCATAGATGAATTCCACAAGTAGTAAAATTACCCATGTAGGTTAATTCCCAATGTATCCAAATTCCCCATATAGCTGATCCATCCACGTAGCTAATTCACATATTGAATCCATGTTGTTGTTTTTATCATGTAGTCGATTCATCCACATAGCTGATCCTTCCCCATTTTTGATTCATGTTACCAATCCATAAATGTAGCCAAATCTTGTGGCCAATCCATCCATGTAGCTCATTGATATGGATGATCACTCACATAGTTGATCCATCCATATAGCTAATGGCAGCACATTTCTTATCATTCTATATGTGACTGGAGCTCTCACATGAGACCTGAGCCATACCATCACGATAAGAAACTATTCCTCATTCCATCATTAAATAGACAAACCCCTCCACACCTAATATATAAATCCTTATAGAACCATGGGCTTCCAAGAACATGAAAATGGTTTCACTAGATAGACATGGTCACTTACACATAGGATTATTACAACTCCAAAAAGAATATCTATGATTTAAACAACCTGAAAAAAGGTAATGAGGGAGTTATGGAGGTTATTTATAGGTAACATTTCATGCATCTAGGAACCCTTTAATTTCTATGAGGCTATGTGTAAGGGTAAATTGAGATTTTAACTACTTAAAAAATATAGTTTAGTGTACCATGACAATAAAATCATTAAAATTACTATGATTTATAAATATGAGTTAATTTTCTATGGTTGATTGGATTTAAAATTGTTGTATATCCAGATTTTTTCATGTGGTTGCTCATACACTATCAATCGTGATTTGTTCATATGATTGATGACATATGTTTTCATGTGGTATATATAGTTTAATATATATGGTTGATCAATTTCTACATTTTAACTATTAAGAGATGAATAATGATCGAGAATTTTTATATTATGATGAAGTAAAATCTAATGATGCTATGTATGATTTTTTAAATTGAAAAAAATATCACAATGCTTTTCACGATGCTGGAATGTTAATGGAGAAGGGTGTAATCCATGATAATAAGAATGTATTCTTATTAAATTCATGTTTTTATAATGATAACTAAAAATAAATGTATCAACATAGCGTTGGGTTTTTTCTATGGATGTTTTCATGATAATTATACTAATTAGGTCCACCTATGAGAATGAGTGAGTTGAGCTATGTCATAGGTTATTTTAAAGTACTAATTAGATTTTTGTAGATGTGGAGAATTTTAAATTGATTTATATGTATCATGTGCTGAGTACATAATCATGTTTTTTATTAAAATATTATATTTGGAAAATTTTTTGAGTCTCTTTATATTTCAATAATAGGATAAAATGAAAAAATTGTTGATCAAACTAGAGAATTAGTGACTCAAGAATTAGAAATAAATCTTACTGAGATTTATAGAATATTAATCTTAAAATAATAATTTTGAGTAAATTAGAATAATATTCATTATATTATTGTTAATATATATTTTTTGTCATCAAAGAAGATTTTATTGAGAATATTGATAGCTAACATGCATCATGTGAGTGATTTGTGGGAGCCACATTCATCAAAATATTGGGGGATGATAAGAATTTGAAACCAGGTTCCATTTTTAATTGTGCACATGATTATTCGAAAAAATTGAGAAGTTCAAGATTACTCAATATTATATTAATGTTTCTAAAACAATATAATTGATTCAAGAATAAATTGAAGACCTCGAAGAAGAAGTACATGTGTATTCTAGTTGATCTAGTAAGCTCCCGAATGGAGATCTATTTTACAAGTGGAAAAATTAATCTCGGAGAATAAATATATTTTTCTACAAGTTAATCAAGGTTGAATAATAAAATTATGATTGGAGTTTCTAACTAGTTGTTGATGACTTGCGATTGATGTGTCTAGATAATCATCGGAAAATTGAAATTTGGCTGTCTAACCAATTTATGGATAATTATAACATGGGTGTGTGTCCAATTGTGTCATAATCTTATGGAAATGAGTGGCATTATCATCCAAGAATTACAAATAACCTGTGTTGTGCTCCATCTTGTTATCAAGGCGTATGAGGTGAGGAAGTGAGGTGTTATTTAGGGGATTGATAACATTAACATGTTCAAGATGTTTATTTTAGAACATGAAAATTTGTAAAATTAGTCCACTGATTCACACAACCTAGTGGTCCTTTTACAATAGTAACTTCATAAAAACCATATAAATTGACATGTTATTTATATAAATATTTCAAAAAAATGAAAATTGTTAGTGTATCGGTTGTAGTGGATGATGGTATAAAATGTTATTAGAGAAAATGATTTTGAGGAACCTTGAGAATAACCATTGAAGAGGGAGAGAAGTATCCCAAAAAAATATAAATAAGGTTTAGATCATGTCAACGTTTGACCATATAAACAAGATTATTTTATGAAGAATAATATAGAAAAAACATGTTCAAATGATTTTGAAATATTGTTTCATCACCACCGAGACATAAATTAGAAAAATAATTTGAGTAAATAGTAAATTACTAGGGTATATAATGTGAATAGATTAGATATTATTTTGTAGTTTTGAGGTTCTAGAAAATAGCTAATTCTAGTTATAGAATATTTTATGGATGAGTTTCATGGAGAAAAATAAATTTGAAATGTAGATTTTCAATCATGTTTTCACCAGGTATATAGGATCTTATTAGAAAAACTACATTCAAAACCCAAAATAGGTATTATTAATTCCTTTTTATGACTTTTTAATTGATGAATTCATCTACAATTTTCAGGATACTATTAATTCAGTATTTTGGGCATCATAAAGGATTAATGTTTTAGTATTATTTATGGATATAATATTGTTCAGTAAGGACTATAATGAACTCTTATAAAAGGTTCAAAAAGTTCTAGAAATGAAGATACAAAATGTATCATTTTCAATGATGAATAAGTATTCATTATTATGGATGTATCTTAATTAATTAGGGAATATATATTTAGGTGATGGAGTATTAATGTATAAAAGAATACATGAAGTGTTTAAATTTTTGTGTGAGACAAATAATGTGAAGGATATAATGGGGGTTTATTGATAACAAGTTACATAAAATTTTTATCAAGGATTATTGATGAAGTAAAGGACCCCTCGTGGTCATGAATAAGAAATTGGGGATTAAATGGGAATTTGAAACTCATAATGAATTTCATAATCCTAATAAAAACATGAATAAATCCCAATTTTAATCCATGTTAGATTTTTACAAGGGTTTTTTAGTGGAGTGTGATGCCTATAATTCAAAAGTTTGAGTTGTGTTTACATGTGTAGTGGTGATTATTTCATATTTCAATAAGACATTAACTAAAATGATCTTGAAAAAAATCTGTATATAGAATGGAAGTAATGTTTTTAGTTCATCAAATATACAACTAGAAAAAATATTTTCTTGGATGGTTGTTTTAGGTATACAAGTACCATTGGATACTTATATATATTGTTTTTCAAAGGAATGTTTCAACTGATCCTCAGGACTACAGGATATGCTACTGGGATATGATTTTTCAGTGATTAAGAAGATTGAGGGAATTTAATTGCATCGATGATGTTATATTGTGGTTGATGTGTGGAAGAGATTATATATACATTGAAATATCTAGAAAAAATTCGGAGGAAGGTGATGTGTTCAAAGAAGAGTTAATAAAATATGTGAGACTAATGGAAATTATAGATATGTTATAACATGATTGTTACACAATGATTTGACATTCCCTTCTAAAATGGATTTGTGTTTTTATGAACTGATTTCTATTAAAATACATATTGAATTTAATTCCAAATATTTTACATCTTTTGTTTGAATATTGTAACCCAGTCCTTATATGATGTCAGGCCTACTGTTTATGGCCTATAATGAACACTAGGCTACAACTCTTACTGGAGAATGCATTAATGATGTATCACTATATTATAACTAACTGGAGATACCGATGGGGAATTACAGTAGTACCACATTAGTTATCATAAAACTATGCATCTTAAACTTCAATGTTGGTGGTTTTATAGAACCATGGACATCCTTCCACAAATTACTATATCAGAATTGACACATTGTGAGTTTTTTTTGGCATGATTTCACTATTTTATTTATGACCTCATTTCCTGGTATGGTTTTATTTTGATATTGTTCCTTTTAAATTATCTTTTTGATTTTGTTGAAGTAATTTTACCTCTTGTTGGTAATATCGAATAATTATGTACCCATGTACCTTATTGTGTCCTTTGTTCGTGTTATTATTCATCATATTATATTTTTCTCACTAGTACATAAATTTTTATGATTGTTCATAATTTATTCTCAAGAGTTTCTATATTAACGTCTATCAGTGGATGAGTCTAAAGATAAATGATAGATTTCTAGAAATGAACAATGGATGTGGAAGAAGGAAAGGTGATGACCAATCGATTCAATATAATGAATTTAGTTACAAGAGGATGAAAATCAATTAATGTCTTTATAAAAAAAGATTTACATGATGCTTATAGGTGAGAAACCAAGGGATATGGAGAATACATAATGGGATCTAACAGAGAAACAAGTTTTGGGGGTTGGGTGACTTAAGTAATCCAAAAATGCATTGTTCTTCATCCGAGATGAGAAGATGATGGCTAGGTTGATGAATAATATTGTGAATATGTATGAGAAACATTAATCGTCAAACCTTAAATCAAAATATTATTGACGGGAAGATTGCCAATAACCATATCAACGAATTATATAGTTTCACAAGTTAGTTTTCATCAGTGGGAATTATGATGAATTATGAGGCATGTGATCTTCATTTAAAAAATTCTTTACCTAACCACCGGGAAGACACTACAACCATTGTGAGTAGTTCTCTGGGAAATACAAAGTTGGTTCTGAGATATGTCTGAGACATGATCCCTTTTGAGGAAATTCATATACAATAATCAGTTAGATTATCTAGTTCTATTATAATCCAATAAATAATAAGAAGATATGTGACATAATATAATCATCGAGGATGATCAAAATCAAAAGTAAAAATATGATATTAGGAAAAGGGGTATAGTCCAACATGATAGATTTTTTGGAAGAATGGACACATTAGGAAGCATTGTTGTTAAAAAAGAAGCTCCTTGAAACTAGTATAGAAAACATGACAACTGAATGAATCAATGATGTTTTACTAATGAATGTGGATAGTACAATAGAGTCTATAGTTTTATACGCATGGGAATATTTTCATTTTACATGGATAAGTGTTTTCTATAAAATATGTTTATGGATATTTTGGAATGGTATATCTCTGTGGTGATGTACCATTATAGAATGCGGGGAAGTGATATTCATGGGATAAAACCAATAGTGGGAGTTTGGTAGTTTTGGGGGACATAATGTATATACAAAGACATAGAATAAATATTATTTCAATTAGACTTTGTGATGATGAAGGTTTTAGTTCATCATTCACCAGTTGTACATGAAAAACTACAATGTAATAAAATATCAAAATTTCGAATTATTACTTATTATTAAAAATTACACCATAAATTAAATAAATAGTTTTGAAATTTGTTTTATTTTTATGTTTATTTTTTGGAATGAATTTATAAATGTATTATAATGTTTTCTTTTATTGATATATTCATCAATAAAGTTAAATTGGGATGCCATGATGAAATTGGAATTAGTTGTCACACTATGAACATATATTTTTTTAATATTAGATATAAAATTATGGAAGGGATTTAATTTATTATTATCTATAACTTCATTATTAATTTTTAAATTAAATCCATAAATTTTCATTGAAATTATAAGGCCCCAGCCTTAAACCTTACTTAATCTTGAGTTATTACAAGATTACACATTGAGGATCTTTTCAGGTTTAGAGTTTTAGAGAATTAGATCATGAAACATTCATTACATTCCACATTTAAACAAAGTGGTTACATAAAAGACAATATTCATTCTTCCTATCAATGGAAACATATTTAAAATTTATCACAGATTCTTTCTTGACACATCCTTGACACTATCATCACATCATGTAACTTTCCCTTGACCTGTGAAAAACATTTCAAAAACTTGGGATGAGCATAAAAAGCTCAGTAAGGGTTATAAAAATATGGAAAGGAAACATGAGTTCATATATACATAAGAATGAAATCATACTTTACCCATAAAACAAAGGCACTTTAACATACCTCATCAAACCATGAATAAATCATAAAAAACATAAGACATAAAGGTAACTTGAGGTATTCATAACATTCTTACGTAGGGAGTAACCCTCTTGGTTACATTTGGAATACCCATCACAGTATATTCCCTAAATCTCTTCGGAGAAACCTTAACGTTTCACTCCTTCGCGTTACCCAATGCATTAGAGAGCTATATCGGGCTCACCCGCCCTTAGTTTATCACGGAACCACCCGTTTTCATAACAATGCCCAAGAACCATAACGTATCACACAAAACATTCATAAAGGAAACATAACATTTCCACATCACAATATAAGATTTTAGTATATTGAAATAATGAATCCATTCAAAAAGAAACCATTTCCAAAACCATTTAAAACATTTAATAATGAGATTTTTGAATCAAAGTGTCCCATACCACCTTGAAGCTTTTAAAATTTTAAACCATTAATATCCATATAAATAAATCCTTTAAACCATTTTGAAAACATGGATATTAATAAGAACAAATAATTAAAACATTTAAAATGATAGTTTGGTTAAAGGGGTTTTACCAAAATCAGAGACACTTGAATACAATAATTGAGGAATAACATTTAGTCAGAACTTTATAATAACATGAGAATAAATGGATTCATGATATAATACTCCAAAGGACATTATATACACCATATAAGAGTGAATTGGTGCATAACACCAATGAACCCTCAATAGAAATGTCAAATGTGATGAAATCCCTTATAAAGAAGGTATCCTTAAATTAAGGACAAATCAATATCAAAAATATGTGTGACAAATATAAATACACCCAATATAAGTGGATATTAAGTGTAAAACAATAAAAGGTCATTCACACATATTCAATGGATGACATATTCAATGACTACATGTTGAACCCAAAGAAATCGAAATTGGGTTAAAAAGTTCCCTTGACAGCCTAACGGCATCACATCAAAATGAGTTGATGAGAGATAAAAAGTGTATCTCATCACTTGGAAATAAAATTTACATCAATAAGGATATATGAGAACATATCCCAACATAACAATATGTAATTTAAAAGACCCAACAAAAGAAGTCTTTTTAAAAAAGAGGAGGGTGAAAGGTTTCCTTACCGACTTGGGTATCTTTCAAAACATACACCCCATGGAAGAAGGACAATAGATCATTGATGTAAATACTCATAAACAAAATTATATTACACAAATAGTATAATAATGGGCAGTACATACACCACTCAATGGAATTTGTGGCAAATGTAGCATAAATCTCACGGGAACAAAAGTGAGAGGAAAAATCCCTTACGAAAACTCGACAGCCTAACGGCGCCACATAAAACTTCTGAATATGGATTGATGAGATAAAATAGGGTATCTCATCACATTAAAATAAAATTTACAGCAATAGTAATATAAAGGAACATCCCCCCAACATCACAAAGATTATCTTAAAATAAGTGGCATAAAGGAGAGTACTTAAAAAGAAAGAGAGAGGTTAGATCTCTTACGAAAGTTCGGCAGCCTAACAGCGCCACTCAAAACTTCCAAAATGGATTGATGAGAGAGAATAGGGTCTCTCATCACATGACCATAAAAATTACAGTAAGTGTAATATAAAAGATCATCCCAATAACAAGAAAGATGGGCTTTAAAAGGAATGACATAAAAGTGTGTACTTAAAAAGAAAGAGAGGAGTAGGATCCCTTACCTCAGGTCCGACTTGACTCGATCGTTCTTTAATCTCCTGAATAATAAACTTGAGTTAATTTCCACTTCCTTATGAACCTTTTTCAAGTTCATTATTCCTTTTATACCACTTATTACCATGTCATAAACATAATGTAATCATTTAAGTTAATAATATTTGTTTTGCCGATATTTGGTTCTTAAGTCGAAAGTGGACTTCTTACAATTACATGTTGTTCGTGTGGACAAATATTTATTATAAACAGAATTTTATTCATGATGTAGATATCATATATGTCATATATATCCAGTACATGCATGCATTTATAACATTACATAATCATTTAGAGGTAAGAAATGAAATGCACCGTTCATGGAGACGGTAAGCCGTACGTACGCATGAACGCTACTTCCATTTCTATTTCATTGTTTATAGAATGGAATCATAATTATATAAAGGTATATTATAATTACAGTATAATATCATATATAATATCATAGTTCCATCCTTTATACATCCCACATATGGTTTTTAACGAATCAAATCACTTTGAGGGGGCGGTAGTCCGCACTTCCTAAAATGAAGATATCACGTATACCCATAATGGAAGCCATAAAGGTAAGACAAAAATGAAAAATACAGAAGCATAAGTAAAACATAAACATATTATATATCATATATAAAAATAGTGACATCATAATGGCCACCTTTGAAGGTGTTAAATGAGTATTGAACAATCATCGTTTCGGGAGGCAGAATTTCGCCATCCACGGAAACCGTATGTTCTTTAACCATTTGATGTAGTTGTGTGATAGTGTAGCATGAATAAATCTTATAAAAACATCCTATTATATTGAATATACTGGTGTTGTTACAGTAGAAGTAAATAAAAAGAGTTTAGGGGGTTGGAGAAGCAAAATAAAACAATTGAACATGAGAGAATGAATTACCTTCAAAAGTGTAACTCCTTTTGATTCGAGTCTAAAGGATTCCTTTCAAAGGATTATGCCCAAAGGGAGTCCTCTAGGATGAGGAGAGGGATGTGGAGAGAGTAAATGGTCAGGGGTTGGCCGAGCCAAAGGCTTGAGGAGTGTGGGAAAAGAGGTAGAGGTGGGGGCCTTTTATAAGAGGAGAGGAGGGGCACTTTTGGAAAGTAAGAAATATTACTTTATTTGAAAATGTATTTCGGTTTTAAATGGTCCCACATTGATATAAGTCGTGGATAAGGTGATAAGGCTTATAAATACACTCATCCAATAAGTTTTGGCCATGTTTAGTTCATAGATTTTACATTATCTTTCCATTTTATTTAAATCATCAAATAATGATGTCATCGTTAAATCATTATTATGTCATAAATAATTTAATTTATTTAATGTCTAAAAATTATAAAAAAAATACTATGATGTATGAAATCTTTTTAGATTTCTAATTACTATTTATAATCAAAATTTGGACTTGTTTAACCCCACTTAAAAAGTGTTTTCGTAAAACATATTATGTTTGTGTCATTTTCACTTTAACATTAAATAACAAGTAATTTATGTCCTTTCCCAACAAAAGTGGATCCATGGGGTCCCCAAGTTGACCCATGGCTTGTCTTGGTCGGCCATGACACAAACAAAAAGGTTGGGACATGTGTCTAGGTCATTTCATATCATTAAAGCATTATTTATACCTTAAACTACACTAATTACCACTAATCGCGATTAAAAACTTAATAAGTTACTATTCACCAAAAAATAATTTTTATCCCATTGAACCACATTTTACTTCTTAATGACAACCATGTATGTCGGATTTTCAAAATTCAATACACATTAGTGGTAAACTTTCATTTAACTGAAAAATCAGTTTGCTTGATTACCACTTAGTGGTTTCACTATTCATCAAAAATTGAAGTTTTTCAGAAAATTACCAAAAATTCACCCTAAGCTATATTTGATATTCCGAATTCAAAAATGAAGTCCATTTTACAAAATTCAAAACATATAAGTCAAATTAATTACTTTAATAATTAATTCCCGCTGTCATGACAAATAGCGTGTTTTATGAAACAATAAGTATCAAAAGATTGACACTAGTTTAAGTCTGATTTCAAAGTGAAATTGATTTCAACGACCACTATTGGATTTAATGGTAAAAATATTTTCTAATTTCACTTTAAAACCAATTCAAAATATAATCTAATCATATAAATAAATTAGATTAAAAAGTGGTTTTGAATTAAAATACAACATTTTACACTATTCATTAAAAAAATGAACCTTATCGGAAAGATACCAAAAAATTACACAAAGTAAAATTTGATGTCCCGATTCTTAGTAAGAGTTTAATTTTGTCCAAAATAATGTTTAAGAGTGAACAAAACTATATTTAATTATGGTTCAACATCAAAAGGTGATAAGTGAACCTTTAGTGAAAACTAGGGCATATACGCCTAAAATTGAATTCTTTCTGTATTTTAAGCCTTTAGCTTTTATTAGATAAATGAAAAAACATTTAAAAACATATATAATCATATTTTAGTTATTACAAGATTACACATTGAGGATCTTTTAAGGTTTAGTGTTTTAGAGAATTAGATCATGAAACTTTCATTACATTCCACATTTAAACAAAGTGGTTACATAAAAGACAATATTCATTCTTCCTATCAACGGAAACATATTTAAAATATATCACGGATTCTTTCTTGACACATCCTTGACACTATCATCACATCATGTACCTTTCCCTTGACCTGTGAAAAACATTTCAAAAACATGGGATGAGCATAAAAAGCTCAGTAAGGGTTATAAAAATATGGAAAGGAAACATGAGTTCATATATACATAATAATGAAATCATACTTTACCCATAAAACAAAGGCACTTTAACATACCTCATCAAACCATGAATAAATCATAAAAAACATAAGACATAAAGGTAACTTGAGGCATTCATAACATTCTTACGTAGGGAGTAACCCTCTTGGTTACGTTTGGAATACCCATCACAGTATATTCCCTAAATCTCTTTGGAGAAACCTTAACGTTTCACTCCTTCGCATTACCCAATGCATTGGAGAGCTATATTGGGCTCACCCGCCCTTAGTTTATCACGGAACCAACCGTTTTCATAACAATGCCCAAGAACCATAACGTATCACACAAGACATTCATAAAGGAAACATAACATTTCCACATCACAATATAAGATTTTAGTATATTGAAATAATGAATCCATTCAAAAAGAAACCATTTCCAAAACCATTTAAAACATTTAATAATTATATTTTTGAATCAAAGTGTCCCATACCACCTTGAAGCTTTTAAAATTTTAAACCATTAATATCCATATAAATAAATCCTTTAAACCATTTTGAAAACATGGATATTAATAAGAACAAATAATTAAAACATTTAAAATGATAGTTTGGTTAAAGGGGTTTTACCAAAATCATAGACACTTGAATACAATAATTGAGGAATAACATTTAGTCAGAACATTATAATATCATGAGAATAAATGGATTCATGATATAATACTCCAAAGGACAGTATATACACCATATAAGAGTGAATTGGTGCATAACACCAATGAACCCTCAATAGAAATGTCAAATGTGATGAAATCCCTTATAAAGAAGGTATCCTTAAATTAAGGACAAATCAATCTCAAAAATATGTGTGACAAATATAAATACACCCAATATAAGTGGATATTAAGTGTAAAACAATAAAAGGTCATTCACACATATTCAATGGATGACATATTCAATGACTACATGTTGAACCCAAAGAAATCGAAATTGGGTTAAAAAGTTTCCTTGACAGCCTAACGACATCACATCAAAATGAGTTGATGAGAGATAAAAAGTGTATCTCATCACTTGGACATAAAATTTACATCAATAAGGATATATGAGAACATATCTCAACATAACAATATGTAATTTAAAAGACCCAACAAAAGAAGTCTTTTTAAAAAAGAGGAGGGTGAAAGGTTCCCTTACCGACTTGGGTATCTTTCAAAACATACACCCCATGGAAGAAGGACAATAGATCATTGATGTAAATACTCATAAACGAAAGTATATTACACAAAGAGTAGAATAATGGGCATTACATACACCACTCAATGGAATTTGTGGCAAATGTAGCATAAATCTCACGGGAACAAAAGTGAGAGGAAAAATCCCTTACGAAAACTCGACAGCCTAACGGCGCCACATAAAACATCTGAATATGGATTGATGAGATAAAATAGGGTATCTCATCACATTAAAATAAAATTTACAGCAATAGGATTATAAAGGAACATCCCCCCAACATCACAAAGAGGATCTTAAAATAAGTGGCATAAAGGAGAGTACTTAAAAAAGAAAGAGAGAGGTTATATCTCTTATGAACGTTCGGCAGCCTAACGACGCCACTCAAAACTTCCAAAATGGTTTTATGAGAGAGAATAGGGTCTCTCATCACATGAACATAAAAATTACAGTAAGTGTAATATAAAAGATCATCCCAATAACAAGAAATATGGGCTTTAAAAGGAATGACATAAAAGTGTGTACTTAAAAAGAAAGAGAGGAGTAGGATCCCTTACCTTAGGTCCGACATGACTCGATCGTTCTTTAATCTCCTGAATAATAAACTTGATATAATTTATACTTCTTTAAGAACCTTTTTCAAGTTCATTATTCGTTTTATACCACTTATTACCATGTCATAAACATAATGTAATCATTTAAGTTAATAATATTTGTTTTGCCGATATTTGGTTCTTAAGTCGAAAGTGGACTTCTTACAATTACATGTTGTTCGTGTGGCCAAATGTTTATTATAAAAAGAATTGTATTCATGATGTAGATATCATATATTTCATATATATCCAGTACATGCATGCATTTATAACATTACATAATCATTTAGAGGTAAGAAATGAAATGCACCGTTCATGGAGACGGTAAGCCGTACGTACGCATGAACGCTACTTCCATTTCTATTTCATTGTTTATAGAATGGAATCATAATTATATAAAGGTATATTATAATTACAGTATAATATCATATATAATATCATAGTTCCATCCTTTATACATCCCACATATGGTTTTTAACAAATCAAATCACTTTGAGGGGGCGGTAGTCCGCACTTCCTAAAATGAAGATATCGCGTATACCCATAATGGAAGCCATAAAGGTAAGACACAAATGAAGAATACAGAAGCATAAGTAAAACATAAACATATTATATATCATATATAAAAATAGTTACATCATAATGGCCACCTTTGAAGGTGTTAAATGAGTATTGAAAAATCATCGTTTCGGGAGGCAGAATTTCGCCATCCACGGAAACCGTATGTTCTTTAACCATTTGATGTAGTTGTGTGATAGTGTAGCATGAATAAATCTTATAAAAACATCCTAGTATAATTAATATACTGGTTTTGTTACAGGAGAAGTAAATAAAAAGAGTTTAGGGGGTTGGAGAAGCAAAATAAAACAATTGAACATGAGAGAATGAATTAGCTTTAAAAGTGTAACTCTTTTTGATTTGAGTCTAAAGGCTTCCTTTCAAAGGCTTCTGCCCAAAGGGAGTCCTCTAGGATGAGTAGAGGTATGTGTAGAGAGTAAATGGTCAGGGGTTGGCCGAGCCAAAGGCTTGAGGAGTGTTGGAAAAGAGGTAGAGGTGGGGGCCTTTTATAAGAGGAGAGGAGGGGCACTTTTGGAAAGTAAGAAATATTACTTTATTTGAAAATGTATTTCGGTTTTAAAAGGTCCCACATTGATATAAGTCGTGGATAAGGTGATAAATCTTCTAAATACACTCATCCAATAAGTTTTGGCCAAGTGTAGTTCATAGATTTTACATTATCTTTCCATTTTATTTAAATCGTCAAATAATGATGTCATCGTTAAATCATTATTATGTCATAAATAATTTAATTTATTTAATGTCTAAAAATTATAAAAAAAATACTATGATGTAGGTAATCTTTGTAGCTTTCCAATGACTATTTATAATCAAAAGTTGGACTTGTGTATCCCCATTTAATTTTTTTTTTCTTAAAACATATTATGTTTGTGTCATTTTCACTTTAACATTAAATAAAAAGTAATTTATGTCATTTCCCAACAAAAGTGGATCCATGGGGTCCCCAAGTTGACCCATGGCTTGTCTTGGTCGTCCTTGACACAACCAATAAGGTTGGGACATGTTTCTAGGTCATTTCATATCATTAAATCATTATTTATACCTTAAACTACACTAATTACCACTAATCGCGATTAAAAACTTAATAAGTTACTATTCACCAAAAAATTATTTTTATCCATTTGAACCACATTTTACTTCTTAATGACAACCATGTATGTCGGATTTTCAAAAGTCAATACACATTAGTGGTAAACTTTCATTTAACTGAAAAATCAGTTTGCTTGATTACCACTTAGTGGTTTCACTATTCATCAAAAATTGAAGTTTTTCAGAAAATTACCAAAAATTCACCCTAAGCTATATTTGATATTACGAATTCAAAAATGAATTCCATTTTACAGAATTCAAAACATATAAGTCAAATTAATTACTTTAATAATTAATTCCCGCTGTCATGACAAATAGCGTGTTTTATGAAACAATAAGTATCAAAAGATTGACACTAGTTTAAGTCTGATTTCAAAGTGAAATTGATTCCAACGACCACTATTGGATTTAATGGTAAAAATATTTTCTAATTTCACATTAAAACCAATTAAAAATATAATCTAATCAAATAAATAAATTAGATTAAAAAGTGGTTTTGAATTAAAATACAACATTTTACACTATTCATTAAAAAAATGAACCTTATCGGAAAGATACCAAAAAATTACACAAAGTAAAATTTGATGTCCCGATTCTTAGTAAGAGTTTTATTTGGTCCAAAATAATGTTTAAGAGTGAACAAAACTATATTTAATTATGGTTCAACATCAAAAGGTGATAAGTGAACCTTTTGTGAAAACTAGGGCATATACGCCTAAAATTGAATTCTTTCCGTATTTTAAGCCTTTAGCTTTTATTGGATAAATGTAAATACATTTAAAAACATATATAATCATATTTTATTTATTTCTATCCATTCCCGCCAATACAATGGCTACAAGTTAACTACCATTTAAAATAGTATTATTTTATTATTAGAGTGCAACGTAAGATTCCCAAGAAACTCGTTGTTGCGTGTTGGGTACGCCATCGAGCATAGCGTCCCCTTTAAAGTCATTTAAATTTTTTATTCACAAAAATGGATAAATATGAAATGTCATATTCATTATTTACCTGGGGTGTTACATCCTTCCCCCCTTTTGGGAATTGCGTCCTCGCAATTTTGAAATTACTCTTGGGAACATCCTTGAAAGTCCCACATCGGAACAAAAGTCGGTAAAACAAACACTTTAAAATAAAGAAAGATAAGTACAAAGGTCACCCTAGTTAACCCATACTAGGATTCCAAGTATGAAAACATGGACATGGAGGAAAAAAAAGAAAGGGTCATGTTCTGATGGAGAGTGATAGAAAACATATTTAGGAGAATGTTAACCACGAGAAAATCACAAACTTGTGATGGGTTAAACGGTATTCGATTCCCCAGTAGGAAAAGTTAATAGGCAACATTTTTGTTTTAAGTTACTTTTTATTGAGGAATTTATTCATAAGGAAACATAATCACTTATCATGTTGACCTTCAACTTTTACTAGATTCCTTAATCAAACTCATATTTTTTCCAAAAGACGAGTATTTAGGGAGACTTGTTCGCATTAAGAGTACCATAATCAACTTCTAGAGAATCACCTAATTCACAAAAGAGAACTATATACTTCCCATGTTATTAGACTTTAACCAAAAACAAAACCAAAAAGGCTAGTTCAAGATCAGATAATCAAGAAAAGGATAACCCTTTATAAAAATAAAATCTATTCTTAACCTCCAAAATTTGTCAAACAAAACCCAATGTTCAACAAGGATCATTTGACAAACAATTTGTCCATAAAATTCTTCAAAGAAAACCAATCTAAGATTGAAACCCAAATATTTGAAGGATTTAGTCACATAGTCTTCCAAGTTAAATCGTAACATTTATCTCCAAACAACATCAGTTTCTCCTAAAGTCTTGTATTGAAAAGTAATTAACCTAATCGCATATCCTCCATGATAGGTTAATCATTTTCATAAATAACCCAAAATCAACTTACTCTTAATTCATAAAATCATATAACTTGAAAGAATCAATCAAACTAACCAGGGACTTCACGTAGTCCAGTGGTATGCGATAAATACCAGTCGCACTTTGGTTGTGGGTTCGATTCCCGCAACTTTGTCCGACGCGACGGGTTGTCACACGGTCTGCGTGTTGTCCTTTTTCCAAAACTATATAATTCTCAAAACATTCCTCAAAACGAGATAAAATCATAACATATTTTAACCTCAATTTTATCTCATGCCTTTCACTTCAATCATAACATATATTAACCCATAATTACCTCAAAAGTAAGGATCATATAAACCCAAATGGTTCTTTATAACTATGTCCACAAAAGAAAAGATAACTATTCCTTGGATAAAATTTTCCTATATTAAACATCAGGGTTACACATAATATAAAAAGTCTTCTAATGTAACCCCATCATCAAAAGAGACTTAGTACTCTTAAGAATTTCACCATAACTCTTGAAGCCCTTATATGTTGACATATTACTCAGTCAACATTCTTCATGATCCATTATCCATTCCTTTCCAACTTATTCCGAAATACCTCTTTCCTACAAACAAAATCATGAATCATATCCTAAGATTCCAAAATAGAAAAAAAATAGTCATGAAATAGTACATACCTTTGTTTGGTCATTGTCAGTTTCTTCATCCTCAATAGGAATGGCATTAGGTATTGGTAAACGAACATTTGTACGCTCTTGGTGACCCCATTCACGAAACTTCTTCATTGAACATGTGTTTGCATAATGACCATGCACACCACATTTAAAACATTCAATTGATCCATCAGAAAGAACTTCTTTTCTTTTCCTCGAGTCAACTGGATGCATCCTTTTTCCATTGCAGGTTCTTGCTTTATGACCTTCATTTCCACATCTATAGCATATTTCTGTCCCTTTGAAACATTTCCCTAGGTGTTTCTTTCCACATCTCTGACACATAGGTTTTTGAACACGCATACCTTTATGATTATGACCTGTACTTCCGTAGGGATTTTTTTCTTACATATATGATGCCTTAGATAAATCTCCAAGGTTTAGGTGGTCAATCATGACTCCAGATAGTTGGTTGAGGATAACCACAAGAGTTCTCATTGCAGCTCCCATATCATTCAGTTGCTTGCTCAAAAAACTGTCACAGTTTCCTTCACATCCACTGTTACTTTGGTGCCTGCTAGATCCAACCATTTACTAAAACCAAAAAGGTCAGTGTGAGTATATCAACAAAACCATCATGTACTAATGAGGAAGATAAACACTAAGATACACTTACTCATTCACTTTATCTAAAATTAGGACTCTTTCTGAAATCCTAACCATTATGGTAATGTCACTTATGCTTAAAGAATACCCTAACCTCTAAAGTTATCTAAACCGACCTTTGATACCAACTATAAGGCCCCAGCCTTAAACCTTACTTAATCTTGAGTTATTACAAGATTACACATTGAGGATCTTTTCAGGTTTAGAGTTTTAGAGAATTAGATCATGAAACTTTCATTACATTCCACATTTAAACAAAGTGGTTACATAAAAGACAATATTCATTCTTCCTATCAACGGAATCATATTTAAAATATATCACGGATTCTTTCTTGACACGTCCTTGACACTATCATCACATCATGTACCTTTCCCATGACCTGTGAAAAACATTTCAAAAACTTGGGATGAGCATAAAAAGCTCAGTAAGGGTTATAAAAATATGGAAAGGAAACATGAGTTCATATATACATAAGAATGAAATCATACTTTACCCATAAAACAAAGGCACTTTGACATACCTCATCAAACCATAAATAAATCATAAAAAAATAAGACATAAAGGTAACTTGATGCATTCATAACATTCTTACGTAGGGAGTAACCCTCTTGGTTACGTTTGGAATACCCATCACAGTATATTCCCAAAATCTCTTCGGAGAAACCTTAACGTTTCACTCCTTCGCGTTACCCAATGCATTGGAGAGCTATATCGGGCTCACCCGCCCTTAGTTTATCACGGAACCACCCGTTTTCATAACAATGCCCAAGAACCATAACGTATCACACAAAACATGCATAAAGGAAACATAACATTTCCACATCACAATATAAGATTTTAGTATATTGAAATAATGAATCCATTCAAAAAGAAACCATTTCCAAAACCATTTAAAACATTTAATATTGAGATTTTTGAATCAAAGTGTCCCATACCACCTTGAAGCTTTTAAAATTTTAAACCATTAATATCCATATAAATAAATCCTTTAAACCATTTTGAAAACATGGATATTAATAAGAACAAATAATTAAAACATTTAAAATGATAGTTTGGTTAAAGGGGTTTTACCAAAATCAGAGACACTTGAATACAATAATTGAGGAATAACATTTAGTCAGAACATTATAATATCATGAGAATAAATGGATTCATGATATAATACTCCAAAGGACAGTATATACACCATATAAGAGTGAATTGGTGCATAACACCAATGAACCCTCAATAGAAATGTCAAATGTGATGAAATCCCTTATAAAGAAGGTATCCTTAAATTAAGGACAAATCAATCTCAAAAATATGTGTGACAAATATAAATACACCCAATATAAGTGGATATTAAGTGTAAAACAATAAAATTTCATTCACACATATTCAATGGATGACATATTCAATGACTACATGTTGAACCCAAAGAAATCGAAATTGGGTTAAAAAGTTCCCTTGACAGCCTAACGACATCACATCAAAATGAGTTGATGAGAGATAAAAAGTGTATCTCATCACTTGGACATAAAATTTACATCAATAAGGATATATGAGAACATATCCCAACATAACAATATGTAATTTAAAAGACCCAACAAAAGAAGTCTTTTTAAAAAAGTTGACGGTGAAAGGTTCCCTTACCGACTTGGGTATCTTTCAAAACATACACCCCATGGAAGAAGGACAATAGATCATTGATGTAAATACTCATAAACGAAATTATATTACACAAAGAGTAGAATAATGGGCAGTACATACACCAATCAATGGAATTTGTGGCAAATGTAGCATAAATCTCACGGGAACAAAAGTGAGAGGAAAAATCCCTTACGAAAACTCGACAGCCTAACGGCGCCAAATAAAACTTCTGAATATGGATTGATGAGATCAAATAGGTTATCTCATCACATTACAATAATATTTACAGAAATAGGATTATAAAGGAAAATCCCCCCAACATCACAAAGAGGATCTTAAAATAAGTGGCATAAAGGAGAGTACTTAAAAAGAAAGAGAGAGGTTAGATCTCTTACGAAAGTTCGGCAGCCTAACGGCGCCACTCAAAACTTTCAAAATGGATTGATGAGAGAGAATAGGGTCTCTCATCACATGAACATAAAAATTACAGTAAGTGTAATATAAAAGATCATCCCAATAACACGAAAGATGGGCTTTAAAAGGAATGACATAAAAGTGTGTACTTAAAAAGAAAGAGAGGAGTATGATCCCTTACCTCGGGTCCGACTTGACTCGATCGTTCTTTAATCTCCTGAATAATAAACTTGAGTTAATTTCTACTTCCTTAAGAACCTTTTTCAAGTTCATTATTCCTTTTATACCACTTATTACCATGTCATAAACATAATGTAATCATTTAAGTTAATAATATTTGTTTTGCCGATATTTGGTTCTTAAGTCGAAAGTGGACTTCTTACAATTACATGTTGTTCGTGTGGCCAAATGTTTATTGTAAACAGAATTGTATTCATGATGTAGATATCATATATGTCATATATATCCAGTACATGCATGCATTTATAACATTACATAATCATTTAGAGGTAAGAAATGAAATGCACCGTTCATGGAGACGGTAAGCCGTACGTACGCATGAACGCTACTTTCATTTCTATTTCATTGTTTATAGAATGGAATCATAATTATATAAAGGTATATTATAATTACAGTATAATATCATATATAATATCATAGTTCCATCCTTTATACATCCCACATATGGTTTTTAACGAATCAAATCACTTTGAGGGGGCGGTAGTCCGCACTTCCTAAAATGAAGATATCGCGTATACCCATAATGGAAGCCATAAAGGTAAGACACAAATGAAAAATACAGAAGCATAAGTAAAACATAAACATATTATATATCATATATAAAAATAGTTACATCATAATGGCCACCTTTGAAGGTGTTAAATGAGTATTGAACAATCATCGTTTCGGGAGGCAGAATTTCGCCATCCACGGAAACCGTATGTTCTTTAACCATTTGATGTAGTTGTGTGATAGTGTAGCATGAATAAATCTTATAAAAACATCCTAGTATATTGAATATACTGGTGTTGTTACAGGAGAAGTAAATAAAAAGAGGTTAGGGGGTTGGAGAAGCAAAATAAAACAATTGAACATGAGAGAATGAATTACCTTTAAAAGTGTAACTCCTTTTGATTTGAGTCTAAAGGCTTCCTTTAAAAGGCTTCTGCCCAAAGGGAGTCCTCTAGGATTAGGAGAGAGATGTGGAGAGAGTAAATGGTCAGGGGTTGGCCGAGCCAAAGGCTTGAGGAGTGTGGGAAAAGAGGTAGAGGTGGGGGCCTTTTATAAGAGGAGAGGAGGGGCACTTTTGGAAAGTAAGAAATATTACTTTATTTGAAAATGTATTTCGGTTTTAAAAGGTCCCAAATTGATATAAGTAGTGGATAAGGTGATAAGGCTTCTAAATCCACTCATCCAATAAGTTTTGGCCATGTGTAGTTCATAGATTTTACATTATCTTTCCATTTTATTTAAATCGTCAAATAATGATGTCATCGTTAAATCATTATTATGTCATAAATAATTTAATTTATTTAATGTCTAAAAATTATAAAAAAAATACTATGATGTAGGAAATCTTTTTAGACTTCCAATGACTATTTATAATCAAAAGTTGGACTTGTGTAACCCCACTTAAAAATTGTTTTCGTAAAACATATGATGTTTGTGTCATTTTCACTTTAACGTTAAATAAAAAGTAATTTATGTCATTTCCCAACAAAAGTGGATCCATGGGGTTCCCAAGTTTCCCCATGGCTTGTATTGGTCGGCCATGACACAACCAATAAGGTTGGGACATGTGTATAGGTCATTTCATATCATTAAAGCATTATTTATACCTTAAACTACACTAATTACCACTAATCGCGATTAAAAACTTAATAAGTTACTATTCACCAAAAAATTATTTTTATCCCATTGAACCACATTTTACTTCTTAATGACCACCATATATGTCGGATTTTCAAAATTCAATACACATTAGTGGTAAACTTTCATTTAACTGAAAAATCAGTTTGCTTGATTACCACTTAGTGGTTTCACTATTCATCAAAAATTGAAGTTTTTCAGAAAATTACCAAAAATTCACCCTAAGCTATATTTGATATTCCGAATTCAAAAATGAAGTCCATTTTAAAAAATTCAAAACATATAAGTCAAATTAATTACTTTAATAATTAATTCCCGCTGTCATGACAAATAGCGTGTTTTATGAAACAATAAGTATCAAAAGATTGACACTAGTTTAAGTCTGATTTCAAAGTGTAATTGATTCCAACGACCACTATTGGATTTAATGGTAAAAATATTTTCTAATTTAACTTTAAAACCAATTCAAAATATAATCTAATCATATAAATAAATTAGATTAAAAAGTGGTTTTGAATTAAAATACAACATTTTACACTATTCATTAAAAAAATGAACCTTATCGGAAAGATACCAAAAAATTACACAAAGTAAATTATGATGTCCCGATTCTTAGTAAGAGTTTTATTTGGTCCAAAATAATGTTTAAGAGTGAACAAAACTATATTTAATTATGGTTCAACATCAAAAGGTGATAAGTGAACCTTTAGTGAAAACTAGGGCATATACGCCTAAAATTGAATTCTTTCCGTATTTTAAGCCTTTAGCTTTTATTGGATAAATGTAAAAACATTTAAAAACATATATAATCATATTTTAGTTATTTCTATCCATTCCCGCCAATACAAAGGCTACAGGTTAACTACCATTTAAAATAGTATTATTTTATTATTAGAGTGCAACGTAAGATTCCCAAGAAACTCGTTGTTGCGTGTTGGGTACGCCATCGAGCATAGCGTCCCCTTTAAAGTCATTTAAATATTTTATTCACAAAAATGGATAAATATGAAATGTCATATTCTTTATTTACCTGGGGTGTTATATCCTTCCCCCCTTTTGGGAATTGCGTCCTCGCAATTTTAAAATTGCTCTTGGAAACATCCTTGAAAATCCCACATCGGAACAAAAGTCGGTAAAACAAACACTTTAAAATAAAGAAAGATAAGTACAAAGGTCACCCGAGTTAACCCATACTAGGATTCCAAGTATGAAAATATGGACATGGAGGAAAAAAAACAAAGGGTCATGTTCTGATGGAGAGTGATAGAAAACATGTTTAGGAGAAAGTTAACCACGAGAAAATCACAAACTTGTGATGGGTTAAACGGTATTCGATTCCCCAGTAGGAAAAGTTAATAGACAACATTTTTGTTTTAAGTTACTTTTTATTGAGGAATTTATTCATAAGGAAACATAATCACTTATCATGTTGACCTTCAACTTTTACTAGTTTCCTTAATCAAACTCATATTTTTTCCAAAAGACGAGTATTTAGGGAGACTTGTTCGCATTAAGAGTACCATAATCAACTTCTAGAGAATAACCTAATTCACAAAATAGAACTATATACTTCCCATGTCTTTAGACTTTAACCAAAAACAAAACCAAAAAGGCTAGTACAAGATCAGATAATCCAGAAAAGGATAAACCTTTATAAAAATAAAATCTATTCTTAACCTCCAAAATTTGTCAAACAAAACCCAATGTTCAACAAGGATCATTTGATAAAAAATTTGTCCATAAAATTCTTCAAAGTAAACCAATCTAAGATTGAAACCCAAATATTTGAAGGATTTAGTCACATAGTCTTCCATGTTAAATCGTAACATTTATCTCCAAACAACATCAGTTGCTCCTAAAGTCTCGTATTGAAAAGTAATTAACCTAATCACATATCCTCCATGATAGGTTAATCATTTTCATAAATAACCCAAAATCAACTTACTCTTAATTCATAAAATCATATAACTTGAAAGAATCAATCAAACTAACCGGGGACTTCACGTAGTCCAGTGGTATGCGATAAATACCAGTCGCACTTTGGTTGTGGGTTCGATTCCCGCAACTTTGTCCGACGTGACGGGTTGTCACACGGTCTGCGTGTTGTCCGTTTTCCAAAACTATATAATTCTCAAAACTTTCCTCAAAACGAGATAAAATCATAACATATTTTAACCTCAATTTTAGCTCATGCCTTTCACTTCAATCATAACATATATTAACCCATAATTACCTCAAAAGTAAGGATCATATAAACCCAAATGGTTCTTTATAACTATGTCCACAAAAGAAAAGATAAATATTCCTTGGATAAAATTTGCCTATATTAAACATCAGGGTTACACATAATATAAAAAGTCTTCTAATGTAACCCCATCATCAAAAGAGACTTATTACTCTTAAGAATTTCACCATAACTCTTGAAGCCCTTATATGTTGACACCTTACTCATTCAACATTCTTCATGATCCATTATCCATTCCTTTCCAACTTATTCCGAAATACCTCTTTCCTACAAACAAAATCATGAATCATATCCTAAGATTCCAAAATAGAAAAACAATAGTCATAAAATAGTACATACCTTTGATTGGTCATTGTCAGTTTCTTCATCCTCAATAGGAATGGCTTTAGGTATTGGTAAACGAACATTTGTACGCTCTTGGTGACCCCATTCACGAAACTTCTTCATTGAACATGTGTTTGCATAATGACCATGCACACCACATTTAAAACATTCAATTGATCCCTCAGAAAGAACTTCTTTCCCTTTCCTCGAGTCAACTGGATGCTTCCTTTTTCCATTGCAGGTTCTTGCTTTATGACCTTCATTTCCACATCTATAGCATATTTCTGTCCCTTTGAAACATTTCCCTAGGTGTTTCTTTCCACATCTCTGACACATAGGTTTTTGAGCACGCATACCTTTATGATTATTACCTGTACTTCCGTAGGGATTTGTTTCTTGCATATATGATGCCTTAGATAAATCTCCACGGTTTAGGTGGTCAATCATGACTCCAGATAGTTGGTTGAGGATAACCACAAGAGTTCTCATTGCAGCTCCCATATCATTCAGTTTCTTGCTCAAAAAACTGTCACAGTTTCCTTCACATCCACTGTTACATTGTTGCCTGCTAGATCCAACCATTTACTAAAACCAAAAAGGTCAGTGTGAGTATATCAACAAAACCATCATGTACTAATGAGGAAGACAAACACTAAGATACACTTACTCATTCACTTTATCTAAAACTAGGACTCTTTCTGAAATCCTAACCATTATGGTAATGTCACTTATGCTTAAAGAATACCCTAACCTCTAAAGTTATCTAAACCGACCTTTGATACCAAATATAAGGCCCCAGCCTTAAACCTTACTTAATCTTGAGTTATTACAAGATTACACATTGAGGATCTTTTCAGGTTTAGAGTTTTAGAGAATTAGATCATGAAACTTTCATTACATTCCACATTTAAACAAAGTGGTTACATAAAAGACAATATTCATTCTTCCTATCAACGGAAACATATTTAAAATATATCACGGATTCTTTCTTGACACATCCTTGACACTATCATCACATCATGTACCTTTCCCTTGACCTGTGAAAAACATTTCAAAAACTTGGGATGAGCATAAAAAGCTCAGTAAGGGTTATAAAAATATGGAAAGGAAACATGAGTTCATATATACATAAGAATGAAATCATACTTTACCCATAAAACAAAGTCACTTTAACATACCTCATCAAACCATGAATAAATCATAAAAAACATAAGACATAAAGGTAACTTGAGGCATTCATAACATTCTTACGTAGGGAGTAACCCTCTTGGTTACGTTTGGAATACCCATCACAGTATATTCCCTAAATCTCTTCGGAGAAACCTTAACATTTCACTCCTTCGCGTTACCCAATGCATTGGAGAGCTATATCGGGCTCACCCGCCCTTAGTTTATCACGGAACCACCCGTTTTCAAAACAATTCCCAAGAACCATAACGTATCACACAAAACATGCATAAAGGAAACATAACATTTCCACATCACAATATAAGATTTTAGTATATTGAAATAATGAATCCATTCAAAAAGAAACCATTTCCAAAACCATTTAAAACATTTAATAATGAGATTTTTGAATCAAAGTGTCCCATACCACCTTGAAGCTTTTAAAATTTTAAACCATTAATATCAATATAAATAAATCCTTTAAACCATTTTGAAAACATGGATATTAATAAGAACAAATAATTAAAACATTTAAAATGATAGTTTGGTTAAAGGGGTTTTACCAAAATCAGAGACACTTGAATACAATAATTGAGGAATAACATTTAGTCAGAACATTATAATATCATGAGAATAAATGGATTCATGATATAATACTCCAAAGGACAGTATATACACCATATAAGAGTGAATTGGTGCATAACACCAATGAACCCTCAATAGAAATGTCAAATGTGATGAAATCCCTTATAAAGAAGGTATCCTTAAATTAAGGACAAATCAATCTCAAAAATATGTGTGAAAAATATAAATACACCCAATATAAGTGGATATTAAGTGTAAAACAATAAAAGGTCATTCACACATATTCAATGGATGACATATTCAATGACTACATGTTGAACCCAAAGAAATTGAAATTGGGTTAAAAAGTTCCCTTGACAGCCTAACGGCATGACATCAAAATGAGTTGATGAGAGATAAAATGTGTATCTCATCACTTGGACATAAAATTTACATCAATAAGGATATATGAGAACATATCCCAACATAACAATATGTAATTTAAAAGACCCAACAAAAGAAGTCTTTTTAAAAAAGAGGAGGGTGAAAGGTTCCCTTACCGACTTGGGTATCTTTCAAAACATACACCCCATGGAAAAAGGACAATAGATCATTGATGTAAATACTCATAAACGAAAGTATATTACACAAAGAGTAGAATAACGGGCAGTACATACACCACTCAATGGAATTTGTGGAAAATGTAGCATAAATCTCACGGGAACAAAAGTGAGAGGAAAAATCCCTTACGAAAACTCGACAGCCTTACGGCGCCACATAAAACATCTGAATATGGATTAATGAGATCAAATAGGGTATCTCATCACATTACAATAAAATTTTCAGCAATAGGAATATAAAGGAACATCCCCCCAACATCACAAAGAGGATCTTAAAATAAGTGGCATAAAGGAGAGTACTTAAAAAGAAAGAGAGAGGTTAGATCTCTTACGAAAGTTCGGCAGCCTAACAGCGCCACTCAAAACTTCCAAAATGGATTGATGAGAGAGAATAGGGTCTCTAATCACATGAAAATAAAAATTACAGTATGTGTAATATAAAAGATCATCCCAATAACAAGAAATATGAGCTTTAAAAGGAATGACATAAAAGTGTTTACTTAAAAAGAAAGAGAGGAGTAGGATCCCTTACCTCGGGTCCGACTTGACTCGATCGTTCTTTAATCTCCTGAATAATAAACTTGAGTTAATTTCTACTTCCTTAAGAACCTTTTTCAAGTTAATTATTCCTTTTATACCACTTATTACCATGTCATAAACATAATGTAATCATTTAAGTTAATAATATTTGTTTTGCCGATATTTGGTTCTTAAGTCGAAAGTGGACTTCTTACAATTACATGTTGTTCGTGTGGCCAAATGTTTATTATAAACAGAATTGTATTCATGATGTAGATATGATATATGTCATATATATCCAGTACATTCATGCATTTATAACATTACATAATCATTTAGAGGTAAGAAATGAAATGCACCGTTCATGGAGACGGTAAGCCGTACGTAAGCATGAACGCTACTTCCATTTCTATTTCATTGTTTATAGAATGGAATCATAATTATATAAAGGTATATTATAATTACAGTATAATATCATATATAATATCATAGTTCCATCCTTTATACATCCCACATATGGTTTTTAACGAATCAAATCACTTTGAGGGGGCGGTAGTCCGCACTTCCTAAAATGAAGATATCGCGTATACCCATAATGGAAGCCATAAAGGTAAGACACAAATGAAAAATACAGAAGCATAAGTAAAACATAAACATATTATATATCATATATAAAAATAGTGACATCATAATGGCCACCTTTGAAGGTGTTAAATGAGTATTGAACAATCATCGTTTCGGGAGGCAGAATTTCGCCACCCACGGAAACCGTATGTTCTTTAACCATTTTATGTAGTTGTGTGATAGTGTATCATGAATAAATCTTATAAAAACATACTATTATATTGAATATACTGGTGTTGTTACACGAGACGTAAATAAAAAGAGTTTAGGGGGTTGGAGAAGCAAAATAAAACAATTGAACATGAGAGAATGAATTACCTTTAAAAGTGTAACTCCTTTTGATTTGAGTCTAAAGGCTTCCTTTCAAAGGATTCTGCCCAGAGGGAGTCCTCTAGGATGAGGAGAGGGATGTGGAGAGAGTAAATGGTAAGGGGTTGGCCGAGCCAAAGGCTTGAGGAGTGTGGGAAAAGAGGTAGAGGTGGGGGCCTTTTATAAGAGGAGAGGAGGGGCACTTTTGGAAAGTAAGAAATATTACTTTATTTGAAAATGTATTTCAGTTTTAAAAGGTCCCACATTGATATAAGTCGTGGATAAGGTTATACGGCTTCTAAATCCACTCATACAATAAGTTTTGGCCATGTGTAGTTCATAGATTTTACATTATCTTTCCATTTTATTTAAATCGTCAAATAATGATGTCATCGTTAAATCATTATTATGTCATAAATAATTTAATTTATTTAATGTCTAAAAATTATAAAAAAACTACTATGATGTATGAAATCTTTTTAGCTTTCCAATGACTATTTATAATCAAAATTTTGACTTTTGTAACCCCACTGAAAAATTGTTTTCGTAAAACATATTATGTTTGTGTCATTTTCACTTTAACATTAAAAAAAAAGTAATTTATGTCATTTCCCAAGAAAAGTGGATCCATGGGGTCCCCAAGTTGACCCATGGCTTTTATTGGTCGGCCATGACACAACCAATAAGGTTGGGACATGTGTCTAGGTCATTTCATATCATTAAAGCATTATTTATACCTTAAACTACACTAATTACCACTAATCACGATTAAAAACTTAATAAGTTACTATTCACCAAAAAATTATTTTTATCCCATTGAACCACATTTTACTTCTTAATGACAACCATGTATGTCGGATTTTCAAAATTCAATACACATTAGTGGTAAAATTTCATTTAACTGAAAAATCAGTTTGCTTGATTACCACTTAGTGGTTTCACTATTAATCAAAAATTGAAGTTTTTCAGAAAATTACCAAAAATTCACCCTAAGCTATATTTGATATTCCGAATTCAAAAATGAAGTCCATTTTACAAAATTCAAAACATATAAGTCAAATTAATTACTTTAATAATTAAATACCGCTGTCATGACAAATAGCGTGTTTTATGAAACAATAAGTATCAAAAGATTGACACTAGTTTAAGTCTGATTTCAAAGTGAAATTGATTCCAACGACCACTATTGGATTTAATGGTAAAAATATTTTCTAATTTCACTTTAAAACCAATTAAAAATATAATCTAATCATATAAATAAATTAGAATAAAAAGTGGTTTTGAATTAAAATACAACATTTTACACTATTCATTAAAAAAATGAACCTTATCGGAAAGATACCAAAAAATTACACAAAGTAAAATTTGATGTCCCGATTCTTAGTAAGAGTTTTATTTGGTCCAAAATAATGTTTAAGAGTGAACAAAACTATATTTAATTATGGTTCAACATCAAAAGGTGATAAGTGAACCTTTAGTGAAAACTAGGGCATATACGCCTAAAATTGAATTCTTTCCGTATTTTAAGCCTTTAGCTTTTATTGGATAAATGTAAAAACATTTAAAAACATATATAATCATATTTTAGTTATTTATATACATTCCCGCCAATACAACGGCTACAAGTTAACTACCATTTAAAATAGTATTATTTTATTATTAGAGTGCAACGTAAGATTCCCAAGAAACTCGTTGTTGCGTGTTGGGTACGCCATCGAGCATAGCGTCCCCTTTAAAGTCATTTAAATATTTTATTCACAAAAATGGATAAATATGAAATGTCATATTCTTTATTTACCTGGGGTGTTACAGAAATTGTAATTACAATTTCTTGATTTTTGGACTATGCAGCCTGCAGCTCTACATGGGGCAATTCTAGTTGTGATGATTTGAAAATTTTGGGAGTTAGAAAAAAAATTATTCATAGGGTCAATCCTGTTAGTCATTGATCTCTAGGGCCTTTAAGGGTCATGGTGGAGGACATATATGCCTTCTGGGCCTAAGGTACATGTTAGGATCCCACTCAACCATTAAAAAATGATAATACAATAATAATAAAAATATCTAGGGACTTCGGGATTTCACAAAATATTATTTTTTAAAATGTTGAAATTATGATTTTAAATTGATTTATAATTTATTAATTTAATTATAAAAAAACTATTGCACTATGAAAAAAAGTGTTGTGTGAAAATTAGTCAAATTTTAGTAAAATCATGGATTGATTCTGAATAAACAACTTGTGGTAGATCTACACATCAATATTTTTAAAGTCATGGATGAGATTCATAAAAAATTCATGTGAAAAAAACTATACCAATTACTGCAACTGAACAATTTGGAAAATTCAAGTGGTGAAAAAATCTATGAAGAGTTTCTATTATAGTGTTGTTTGGTAAATACATGCATCATCCACATGAAAAAAATATAGACTGCCTTTGAAATTATATCCACCATAACATCATTTTAAAAATGGAATAGTGTTTTCCCAAAACAAAACCAAGATTCATTGCATTTTATGTGGAATAAATAATTGAAAAATAACAAAACATTTGTTAAGGAATGAGGTAGTCATGCAAAAAAAACTAACAAACCACACCTCTTCTCATGGACCATCATCCCAATGGACCATTCCATCCTCTAGAGAAGGTGTATATATAAAAACAAGGATCTTAAGGTGGATAAAACTAAATAAATTATCTATGTTGAACATTTTTATATTGATTATCATCGAACCCCCATGACGAGTGCTTGGAAGAATAATACCACATACCATGTTTGAACACTAACCGAACTCATATCTAGAAGCAAAAAAATGAAATCCATGACACCCTAAGATACCAATAAAGGTGAAATTTACAATTATCACTGACCATGGGATACTATGAATATTTCAATGTAACAAAAACTTTACTGGAGAAGTGAAGACCACCCAAGATCACTTCACTCCCTTAAAAAGTGATGGGAGAATATTGAAGAATCCCAAAAAAAATGAACTGTAGCCACATGATGATGATACATGATTCCATTCAAAGATAAGAAGATCAGAAAACACCATAAACATCAAGCACATTAGTGAATATTACTAGAAACTGAACACCATGAACATCATCCCATGATGATATGATCTCTTCATGTTGTAAATGTTGTGAGCATTTCCATTAAATAATTCAAGCACACTATAAAAAGATGTTACTAGAATCAGATACTTTAGAACCTATAACTAATAAAACCTAATCATCATATACGAATATGTCACTCCACCACTCTCCAAGGGATCCAAAATCCTGATCGTTTGGTGAAGAGGTCACACTTCTCTATGTAGAATCAAAAAAAATTTATGTGAGAGGAATGTTTAGATTTTTTTAAATACAAAATAGATAAATTGATTTTCATATTTTTTTAGTCTCCATTAATTTTCTATAGAATGTGAAACAATGGTTTCGACAACATGATCAAGTTGGAGGATCGTAGATTCCTGAGAAATTATTGAATGAGCATAATCAACAAAAGTTCCTATATGCCACTACTAAACCATTTGAATGAAACACATTGAAAATAAATCCTGAATGAAGTACTATTTACTATGTAAATTAGGTGTGTTAAAACATGAATAAGGAGGGATTAATTTTTTGTTCCTGGTTGTTTGATGTACCAAAATACTATACATAGATGGAATCACTACGTAGCTAATTATACATACATAATTAAAAAAGTATCTGATTGTATATAATGATTGAAATTATCCAGGCTATCTGAATTCCCACATATGTGAATGATCACCCCTACCAAAACCTTTATATTATAATCTATTGGTTCCATATATATTCAAAAAATGGGAAATTTCATTTCTCAATTTGTACACTAATTTTCATTGTCATGTCTCCCCCTATACCATTGGCTTGGCTGAATCAGAGAAGATAGAGATCTATGGTTATCCCCATCCATGTTGCAGCCATTTGTAGTTGATATCACTATCTCATCTCAATATATAATTATTTCGAGTTGGTTAATATAATTTTAGGATTTAATCTATTTTCATATGGACTTCACCCTGAGCTGTTAAAGGGTACCTCAAGTCATACCATGTGGAATTCACCACCTGTGAGGATTTGATTGTGACTTATTCCTGTTACTTTTTTATAAAAATATGTGGTTCTCTCAATTGTATTAGTGTACTTATTATATTCATAAGATTATTTCTTATTCATATAGGTTTTTTCATCATTAGATAACAATTTTGTTCCCTACCGATTTATTTATATATATATTTTTTCAAAAATGTTATGATGGAACACTAGTTGAATATTAGTCAAGGTGAGGAGAGCTCTACCCACCCTATTATTAATTCTTGATTTCAATAAAAAATCACATATGTTTAATTAATTTTTTTTGTGTTTGATTGTATTTATTTTAGGATAATCTAATTTTTCTTCATTTTTAAATATTTATTACTTTATTACCGGTTTCACACACAAGAATATTAGTAACTCCTACACTGCTTATAATTGTTAACAGTGGGATGAAAGAAGATTTATTAGTGTTATCCAATCACTATTACAGTCGAGGATATAGATCCAATGGGTGATTTTACATTTATGTTCCAGTACAAAATTTCTATGAAAGAATAAACAAAGATATTTCCTATGATTATAGAATGATGGGTAACTGAAATTGAAAAATTATTTATAAGGATGTGAGTAGAGTAATTTGAGTTAGGACCGATAAGTTTTTAACATAAAATTTTAAACAAATCCTCTACTTATACTATTTTTATGATTTGAACCCATAAATTAATTTTTTTCATACATCCACAACACTATATTATCTAGAGACAACCAAAGTCCCAAATTACTACATTTTTAATATGTTCAAAAATAGATTTTTGAGCACATCATGATAGGTGTGCATAGAAAAAAACTATTTCATATAAATTCAATTTTTTGTTTTCATTTTTTTTAAAAAAATATCTTCAAATGTCTATAAGAAGTTATCACGACCTCCCTAATTCTGATCATGGGGTTGAGAGAGCTATGAATGCTAAACATAAAAAAATAAAAATGAATAAATAATAAGAATGATATTTTTTGTACATTACATTGGATAAATCACATTTATTTTCTTCCTTTATCACAAGTGTTAAATTAGGTAGTGGAAAAATGGAATATTATCTTTCTCAAGTGAAAAGGTGTTTTAGCGAAATGTACACACTAAATTTCAACATCAATAACAATCAATTACAATTAAACAACCATTATCACTTTTAACTCATAATTGGAATGATTAGTTTTCTATATAAATTACATTTACCTCCATTTGAGTCAACTAACATTACTTATACATCATTTAAAGGAATACATAATAGATTCATAATAAGAGGGTTCCCCAAGAATCAAATAATATGGAAGGACTTCCCATCCTATCTTAATGGAGAAACCATAGAGTAGGTCTATAATATGTATCATAGAGAATTTAACTCATGGGATGAACAATATAATACTATCCTATATAAATTATTCGATGATTCATGGAGTGATCAACAAACAATGGATATATATGAATTCGAATGAGATACTGTAGAAAATTTCTATTAGTTTTGGGAAAGGTTGATGAAACAATCATTATCACGTTTACACTATCTCTACGAATAACATAATTTCATGTTATTAGATTACCAAGGATTGATTTATAATTACTAGAATGTAATATATGCTTCTTCTGAAGGAAAACCAATTGATAATTCACCATTAGAACTTAAATAACTGATGCATAGAATCTCTCAAAATTGCACAAAATTTTGCATGGGAACTTTTACTAGAGTTTCGAATGAGGTAAAATTTCAAATTAAACATTAATATAAATTAGACATCAATTAATATCATATCTTGTGAGATAGATCTTCAAAACTGAAGTGAAAGATTCATCACCCACCACACCCCCAAGATCTGTCAGATCCACTTTTCTCAGGTTCATTTTACCAATGAAAGACCACAAGGTTAGGGGACTAAAAGATATAATTCCATATAGTAGCATAAATTCTAGAATAAACCCAGTAGAAAACATGTATTTATGGAATTATACACTAACTAATTTGGAGTTATGGGATAATAGCCACAAAGGGAACCATTCTGGTAATCTTACCAACAAACATTTTTACCCCCTCTATTTAGAAAATAGAGTTTCCAACCATCCACATGAATCCATCAAAGAGAATATCAATATCCTTCAATGAGGGAAAAGATATGATAATTAATTTAATCTCAAAATAGAAAACAAAACACTCTCACGACTCAAGGATCAGAGTTGATGGAATTAAAAGGACAATTCGACTAGCCCATGACCACCATGAATAATCTAGAAACACAAGGCTCATTTAAGCTCCAAAATCAACCATATCATTTCCAAAAAAGAAGATTTCATCTATATCACATAAAATAGTGACATGGTGAAGGAAATAAATGATGATGTTTCCCTAGAAACTAAATATATAATTGAAGAAAACATGAACTCGATGAATGTGGTCATGAAAAAGATCCTAATGAGGAATTTGTGAAGGCTCCATCATATAAAGGAAAGGTGAAAGGCGTGGTGGAAGATCCAAATCAACCACAAACAATTTTCATATAAGTATTAAATGTCCTAAGAAAACCACTTAATAATCTATACAATAACATATCCTATAGGTCATCAAAAAAAGATATGACTAACATCCCTGTCTTGGAGTTCATCCACCAAATTCCATGAAATGAAAAAATAATTAATGAAATTTACACCTAGAGAAGCATACTCTAATGAAATAAAGAGGTAACATTATTTAAGAATGTTTCTTCCCTTATTAACCCTAATAATCCACAAAACCTCCATGATCTAGGTATCATTTCTATCTACTTCATTATTGTTGATCTTAAATTTTCCAATAAATTTTATTATTTAGGGGACTCAATTAAAGTAATAACTTATTCAATTAATTATTACTTATATAAGAGAGAAATAAAACACAGTTTACTGGTTTTGAGACTCGTCAATCAATCCTCTACCTAAACAGTAGGTGTTATTGATGATATCTTGGTAACTGTGCAAGGATATCAATCGAGGAATACATCGACAATCTTATCATGGAAGAAGGAAAATTTAAATAAAACTGTCATATCATTCATTGTAAATAATTCCTCAATACTATTAAAACCATAATAAATGTAAATGATGGAAATCACACATAAATAGAAATCTATTTCAAATTTAAAACGTTTTGGATAAAAATATTCAAATGGGGATGAAATTGAAACATAAAATGATATAATCAGACTTGGGGAATATTTATAATCACCCAACCTACATTATAATTACACATTTGAAAATAAACTGAATTTGGGGTGTATTTCATGATTTGAGAAATTATAAGAGATTGATGAATGCTATTTTGATGAGTAACTCAAATATGCTACTAAAGTTTCCATCTGACATGTGAAAATTTACAACATTGGGAACATTGAATTAAAACCATCCATAGAACCCCCTAAACTGGAATACAATTTTCTACCATCAAATCTAAAATATAACTTTTTAATCAGAAATGTGGAACTGGAATTCCTAATCTCAAATAATTTAGAACATATCCAAGAACACCAACTATTGGTAATTATGAAACATAATTTTAGGTACTTTTGTTGGACATTTGGGGACATCCTATGAATTTTTTATAATAACTTCATGCATATTATTTTTCTGAAACATGAATATAAATAATTGAGATATCCTTATAGGAGGATCAACACACCCCTTCTAAAATTTGTAAATAAATCAATACAGATACTATTAGGAGATGGAATAATCTACCCCATATTGGATTCCCAATTTGGGAATTATATCAAAATTGTATTGAAGAAAACTCGATACACAATTTAAAAAATTAGAATAATGAATTAGTTCCCATAAGAATTTTGAAAGTTGGAGAGTCTACATTGATAATATGATATTGAATCATGTAACCATAAAATAAAATTTCCACACATTATTTATGAACAAAATACTAGATATACTACTAACGAATGGTCATTATTATTTCTTGGATGTATTTTATGGGTATTTATCAGGTTCCAATTGCTATGATGAACTGTAGCATCCTCATTTTTAAATCATACTAAAAACAAACTTTTTTAAATAAATTATAAGTATGTGGGTGTGAAAATTTAATTATTCAATGCATTCGTTTATTGTGGATTTATGATGGGGTAAAAACCATGTTTAACCTTTTGAAATGTTCTATGGAATAATTTCAGAGTTAGTCGTTGAGTAAGAAGGACATTCTGAGACCCATAGACCCTCAACATTGATAGAATAAAAATATTAAATATAAATTATTTATATGTGTGTGTGATTTTTCCAAAAAATGAAGTTAATTCTCAAATCGTGCATTGTATGAGAAATATAATACCACTATTATGTCATGGATGAGGAGTTTTATATAGTAGAAACATTAGATTTGTGCTTGTCGGGCATTTGGAAACCTCACACATGTGGATAAATTTGAATATTTTATTATATTTAATTCAATAAATATTGGTTTATAATCCATGTGGTGTTTCTCATGTAAAACCCATGTCCGCCATTAAATCTAGAATACAGGTTTTACAATAGTCTCGACACATGTTTTTTGCACTTCTGTCATTTGGTAACAACACATGTAAGGGTAATAATAATTATTTTATGAATACTTTATTTGGAAACTGTAAATATTCATTATAATTTTATTATTATTATTATTCTTTGTTATAAGTATTAGAAGGAAAATATACATTTGTGATTAATAATGGTGTTATAGTTGAAATAATGAGTTGAAAAATTAGTTAATGTGATTTTATTAACCGTGTCAATTAAAATAGAATGTATTGTTAAAAATAATTTATTAACTATTTAATGGTTGTTGTTTTTAAATTTATAGAGGTGACATTTATGTGAGAGAATTATTTACAATAATAATAATAAATTATTTTTTTGTTATAATTATTATTAATTTTGAAATATAATATATGTGTAAAAATTAATGCATTTCTATACTTGTTCATGGATATATATATAAGATATGTATATTTTTTTGTTATATATATATATATATGTGTGTGTGTTTGTGCAAATATATTTGGGTTATAAACATATAGGAGTGTATATTTGTGTTTATGTATATGGATTATTTTTCAATATATATATATTTAATGATGGATATTATTTAATGAATTATTAAATGTGTTTAAATGAGAGATTTAAACAAAACAATTAAATGGTCATGGGGGTGATTGACAAAAAGATAGGTAGAGGAAAAAAGGGTTTAATTGTTAAAAATAATAATGATAAAAATTACAAATTAATGGAATAAATTATAATAGATGGGGAGTTAGGAGGAGTCCCTTACCAGAACATCAAGTGGGGAACATGACACAACCCTCCCTCACATTTCCTCTCTTATTATTTTATTATTTTTTTATTTTTTTATTTCATTTTATTATTATCCCTAAATTAACTCCCAAATAACATCCCTGATATTGATCATATTCATGTGATGTTTGTGAAATTCGGTTTATCTCGACATAATTAATTTAAAACATATTTTTTACGAATGAATTGTTATTTTGGTTATTCAGAAAAAGTCAAACTTCACTGCTAATTTTTATTCATCTTTACATATAAGGATGAGGTTTGCTGACATTAGTGCATTAATTATATATTTTATTGGCATGATTTTTGGTGTGTGTGTGTGTGTGTTATCTAGTGTGAATCCTACGAGTAGAGAGATCATTATTTTCTGCACAAATTTTATTACATGTAATTGGCATGACATTTGGCATGCTTGTTTAGCCCATGAAACTGATGTTTGATACTTGATCACATGTGGTATCTGTGTGTGTGTAACCATGACATGTTATTGTGTTTCATATTGATTGTTAAAATGATTATACAACCTGATGTGAATTGATATTGATCTATCATTTGCATTATGTATTTTATATGTTCTATTTGTGTTAGCTATAGTGGAGCTTAAAGGTTTTTCATATTGGTCACCATGTGAGATATGACCTATCTTTGGTTGACATGGATGATATGTGAGATGTTACAAAAGGGTAACAGTGTCATTTGAGTGTAATACACCTAAAATATGGCCATCATGTATATATAAGCTATTCCAACCAGTGGGATGTGTTTCATACTTCTATGGTATCCTCCAACTGGGTTGTTTTTGACATTGGTAGGCATGTGAGATTTGATTTATGATTCTAAACTATCCATCAAAAGGAATATTCTTTAAATTTATCAATATTTACATAGGATATACCTACCTGATGGAATTATTCAGAAATGTTTTTGGTCTATTCCTTAGGGGGGATGTGTGAGGTTGTTTACATATGTTCCATCCGAGATTGTGCTGAAAAAGGTATGTTTCTCCCAACATGGTGTAGAAGAATGTGGATCCAGTCCCTAAGGACCCAACATGTATGTGTTACTAGTGTGATATATTGTTTTTATATATGTACCTTGTATTTTTCCATGATATATATAACGACCCACCCTTTACATACATTGTTAATACTTCAAAATTGAAGCACACTTATTACAACATATGACAAAACCACAAAGGACCGTATAGGTATAGTGTCATTAGAAACTGGGAAACATAAACAACTGGTTCATAAATCTTCTACAGTGTCTCCCATTTATTTCATCATATCTAGGGTCCCTTTTAGCATATTCTACTTAATATCCATCTTCCTGACCTGGGGAAAAGAAAACATAAAAGGGTGAGCTCAAATGCTCAGCAAGGGCAAATAAAGGAAATAAAAATCATATCATATCTTTATCAAAACCTGCAAAAGAGATCATAATATCTTAACATGGAATAAATCATAGAAGTGAAAATGAGATCCCCATAATCATAACATAAAACTTGAAACTTTGTGGCATGCACACATAATCATGGAAAATCATTTCTTGTTAGTCATGACTCATTGCCAAGACTATCTTAGTGGACAAAGTCCCTTTCTGAACCGAGTTCACTCCTCGTTTCGGTCCTGTATCACTGAACCGAAATAACCTTCCGTTCCAGCCATGTCTATCTCATGAGATATAAAATCATTACCCAATGCATTGGAGGGAGATATAGGTCCCACCCATCTTATAATGAATCCTTTCTTATGTGTGCCACATAATCATAAAACATACATCATCGCATAACACATATAACAAAAATGGGATTCTTGAAACATCATGACATCATAAATCAATTCATATATGATAAAGGAATTCATAAACATAATTCCATCACAACATAGTCAAAAAAATGTAAAAATATGGATAGAAACAGAACCCTTTATTATCTTAGATGGAAAATAATTTTGATAAAACACTTGTATTGAATTCTTGAGGAAAATATCCTTTCTTCTTCAAAAACATTTTTCCTTTCATAACATGTCATACAACTTTAAAATAAAAGTAGTTGATTAAAAATAAACTTGAAAACTTGTAAAGGAAGCTTCTTTGAAGTAATGTTTTAAAAATCCATTCATGCCGTATAAGTTAAAAAAAACATTCTTCGTACTTTTGTCGGAAAAGTCAAAAAGTACCTCGTACGAAAAACGACAAAAGATTCCTTTCATACGTATTACTAAAAACTCACCGAAGGGTAAAAATGGATTTAAACAATTTTAAGTGGATGGAAACAATATTACATATTGAGGGAACATGGATGTGGATGATAAAATACACCCCAGTAAATACTTACGAATAAACAATCTCGGATAAAAATGAGATTGTGATATTTCCCTTACCTTAGGTCCAATTTTCTTTGTACGTGTCCGAATCTCCTGTATAATGGTTTAAATAATGTTATTGACTTATTCCAGAATCATACATATTGATATGAGATCATATATGGTCATATTATTAGCTTCTTGTTAGTAATATTTCATTGTTACTTGTTACTCGGGTCTTTATAACTTTTTGTTCTTATGCGTGTTTTGTCGAATAAATTCTTATTCTTATCTTTAGGTTATAGATAATTCATTTCCAGAATGGTATTAGTGTAGTATATACCATATTCATTCATTCAATTAATTTATATAATCATTATGAAATGAAGATCATGTAGAACGAGTCGCATCACATCGTGGAGACGGTATTCCGTACGTACGCACGAGTGATGATATCGTTCCTATGATCGTGGAATTGTATTGGAGTATATATATATTATTTCAGTATCAATATTACTTAATAATAATCATATATAGTTACTCATTACACCATTATACCCATCCTTGTAAGGTGACGGTGGAAAATAGATTACACCACGGCGTGGAGACGGTATTCCGTACGTACGCACGCGCGGTGATTTCATTTTTCCGTAGGATGGATAGAAGGTGAATTAAGGTTGTTTCATATTTATAATAACATATCAGTATGTAAGTAATACTGATGTTATTACTTTATCATGAAACAACTAAAGAAGAAGAAGTTGAAGAAGAAAGAAATTGAAAAGATCGGTAATGGATATTACCTCTTCTTTGGAACGCCTCTTTGAATCCTCCACTTAAGGAACTAAGATTGGTCTTTGGAGAAGACCAGGACCTCTAGGATTATTCTAGGGGAGTGGAGAGGAGAAAATGGAAGGGGTTGGCCGAGCTTGAGTGCTCAATTTGGTGTGAGGAGGAGGGGGAGGAGGTGCCCTTTTATAAGGGAGGAGAGGGGCACCTTAGGAATATCTCAAAATATTATTTTATATTAAAGTCAAAATCGGTTTATAATGGTTCCAAAGGGTCTTATTTCGAATATAAGGTGGGGATGGGTCGAAATCCTATCAACCAATAGAATTTAGACAAGTTTAGGGAATTATTTTACCCTTATCAATTAGATTTAACTCTAAGTTAAATAATTTAACTTTTACCGTGTCTTTTTGTTTTCTTTCACTATAAGGTTAATACACTTACTATAACATGCCAAACGAACCCCAAATTGTTTATTATTAATATATATATCCTTATCTAAGTCATTTGGCCGAACCTTAGATTTTTAGGAATAAAATAACAATTAATAATATAATATTTGATTTAAAAACTATTTTGTGTCAATTTTGACACTATTTGATATATGATTTTTGTGAAAGTCATAACAGAATTATATGTTCGAACCAAGTTGATTAAATCAACACTAATATATCATAGTAACCTAGAAAATTAGTGGAATTCATAAAAAGTCTCAAATTATATTTATTTTGGTGTTTATAACATCAATTATGTCAATATTTCATTAATAAGATAATTACTGCATCATCATTGTGTCATAAATTAAATTATTTAATGTCTAAAAATTACAAATAAAATACCATCATGTAGGAAATCTTTTTATATTTCTAATGAATATTTACAATCGAATTTATCTTATGTATAACCCCATATTAAAAATGATTTACTTATTAAACTTTGATTTTAACTATTTTAACCCTTCTTTAAATAAATTAATAATAAATGTCCTAATCTAATCCAAGTGGGCCTAAATGGTCATATTTTATTCCTAAGTTTGTTTTTGGTCGAATTACACTTGTCCAATAGAATTAGGACATGTGTTAGGGTAATATTAATATCATATTTACCCTTAGTTACCCTATTTACTATTAACCGCGGTAAAAATAGTAAAAAGTTACTATTCACCAAAAAATTATTTTCATCTCATTGAACCACATTTTAGTCCTTGATATTAACCGTGTCTCTCGGATTTTTGAAATTCCATTCACAGAAGCGGTAAAATTAAGTTTTATGCAAAATTCAGTTTTTAACCTACCACTTAGTGGTTTCACTATTCATCAAAAATTGAAAGTTTTCAGAAAAATACCAAAATTTCACCCTAGGCTAATTTCGATATTCTGAGTCCAAAATTGAAGTCCATTTTGAAAAATAAAATTTATAAAATTTCAAAAAGTGGTTATTACTATTCATAACGGCTAGTTTTAATAGCATATTGTTGTTTAGTGAAACTCGGTATTGCGTACGACGCAAGCTATCGAGGAAGGTCGCGATTGCGTGTAAAGCAAGCCAAGCAAGTGTTGTGTAGAAAAAGATTCCTTTGATGATTTATATAACATAAAAGTCTCGGGTGTTACATTCTACCCCCCTTAAAAAGAATTTCGCCCTCGAAATTCGTCACTTTGTAACAAACAAATGAGGATACTTCTCCCTCATCATATCCTCAAGCTCCCATGTAGCTTCTTCAAGTTGGTGGTTTCTCCATAAAACTTTCACCAAGCGAGTGGTCTTGTTTCGTAGGACTTTTTCGCTACGATCCAGAGTCTCTATCGGCTATTCTTCATAAGAAAGATCTTGCTCCAGCGGTACAACTTCTGAGCTGAGTACATGTGAAGGATCTGGTATGTACTTTCTCAGGAGAGATACATGGAACACATCGTGAACTTGAGAGGATTCGGTGGAAGCGTCAATCGGTAAGCTACCTTCCCAACACGATCCAGTATTTCAAAAGGACCGATAAATCTAGGGCTCAACTTCCCCTTCTTTCCAAATCTCATAACCCTCTTCCAGGGAGATATTCGTAAGAACACTTTATCACCCACTTCAAACTCTAGGTCTTTTCTTCGGTTGTCGGCATAACTTTTCTGTCGACTCTGAGCTGATCTTATGTGTTGTTGAATAGATCTGACTTTTTCTGCCATTTCATCAACAAGATCAGGTCCTAATAGCTTTCTTTCCCCAACTTCATCCCAGCAAGTTGGAGTCCTGCATTTCTTTCCATAGAGAGCTTCATAAGGAGCCATCTGAATACTGGAGTGAAAGCTATTATTATAAGAAAATTCTACCAAAGGTAGGTGTTGATCCCAACCTCCTTTGAAATCCATAGAGCAAGCTCTCAACATATCTTCTAGGGTTTGAATTGTTCTTTCAGACTGACCATCTGTCTGGGGATGATAAGCAGTGCTGAAACTCAACTCTGTATCCAGAGTATGCTGAAGACTTCGCCAGAACTTCGAGGTAAATCTCGGATCCCGATCAGATATAATAGAAAGTGGTACTCCATGCAATCTTACCACTTCCTTTACATATATCCTGGCAAGCTGATCTAGAGAGAAATCCTCTCTAATAGCAATGAAGTGTGCAGACTTTGTAAGACGATCAACTATGACCCAGATAGCATTATTGCCTTTGGTTGTTTTAGGAAGTCCTGTGACAAAGTCCATAGTGATGTTTTCCCATTTCCATTCGGGTATGGGTAATGGTTGTAACATCCCCTTAGACTTCTGTCTCTCAGCTTTAACTTGTTGACAAACCAAGCATCGAGAGACATATTCAGCAACATCTCTTTTCATGCCATCCCACCAGAAGTACTCTTTCAGGTCCCTATACATCTTCGTGCTTCCAGGATGAATAGAGAATGAAGAACTATGAGCCTCATCCAGCAGCTCTTTCTTTAATTCGGGGATGGGAGAAACGCAAACCCGATTCCTGAACTTTATTATCCCATCACAATCAAGGTTGAATTCAGGAACATTTCTCACCTTCTTTTGTAAATCGACATCTTCTTTCTGTGCCTCTTTAATCTTCACATGTATAGATGGTTGAACATTCATTTGAGAAAGATAAGATTTTTCCCCCTCCATTATAATTCCAAGATCCATCCTTTGTAAATCCATAAATATTGGATCTTTTGTGATCCTCATCATGGATAAACTAGCATGGTCTTGTCGACTTAATGCATCTGCCACCTTGTTTGCTTTCCCAGGGTGGTAATGGATTGAGCAGTCATAATCCTTAATCAACTACAACCATCTTCTTTGGCGCATATTCAGCTCCTTTTGTGTGAAAATATACTTTAAACTTTTATGATCAGTATAAATATCACACCTTTCACCATAAAGGTAATCCCTCGAAATCTTTAATGCAAAGATTACCGCAGCCAACTCCAAATCATGTGTTGGGTAATTTTGCTCATGGATTTTCAACTGTCGTGAGGCATAAGCTATCACCATATCATTTTGCATAAGAACACACCCCAATCCCTTCTTGGATGCATCACTGTAGATCACAAACCTTTCTCCACTACAAGGCAGTGTGAGCACAGGTGCACTGGATAACCTTCTTTTCAACTCCTGGAAATTCTCTTCACATTCCTCTGTCCAGACAAACTTAACTCCTTTCCGAGTCAACTTGGTGAGTGGATTAGATAATCGTGAAAAATCTTTTACAAAACGTCGATAATATCCAGCCAAACCAAGAAAACTTCGGATCTCAGTTACTGTTGTTGGTCTTGACCATCTTTCGATAACCTCTGTTTTTGCTGGATCCACAGATATCCCCTCTTTTGAGATTATATGACCCAAAAATGCAACTTTTTGAAGCCAAAATTCACACTTGGTAAATTTGGCATAAAGCTTCTCCTTTCTCAGGGTCTTCAATACAATTCTCAAGTGATCTTCATGCTCTTCCTTGCTCTTTGAATAGACAAGAATATCGTCTATAAAGACTACCACAAATTGATCAAGATAGTCTCTAAAGACTCTATTCATTAGATCCATGAAGATAGCAGGGGCATTAGTAAGACCAAATGGCATCACTATAAATTCATAGTGTCCATACCTTGTACGGAAAGCCGTCTTTGGTATATCCTCCCTTTTGACCCTTAATTGATGATACCCTGAACGAAGATCAATCTTGGAAAAGTATTGAGCTCCGCGTAGTTGGTCAAATAAGTCATCAATGCGTGGGAGAGGATATTTGTTCTTGATAGTGATCTTGTTAAGTTCTCGATAATCAATGCAGAGTCTCATTGATCCATCTTTCTTCTTAACAAATAGAACAGGTGCTCCCCAAGGTGACGCACTAGGGCGTATGAATCCCTTATCAAGATTCTCTTGGAGTTGCTTCTTCAATTCCTGCAACTCAATTGGGGCCATTCTATAAGGTGTCTTTGAAATAGGCAAAGCACCCGGTACGAGTTCTATTGAAAACTCAACTTCACGATTTGGTGGAAGACCCGGTAATTCCTCCGGAAAGACATCATCAAACTCCCGTACAATGGGCATATTCTTAATCGTGAGTTTCTCACCAACTATTTGAGATAAATAACCTTCATTTAGTGGAATCAATACCCATAAGATGGAAGAAATTTCCACTGGAAGGTTATGTTCATCCTTGCATTGATAGACGATCGTAGGTTGATCTGGAATATGTAATGTGACTTCCCATCTTTGGCAATTGATATGAGCTCCATATAGAGAAAGCCAATCCATGCCATGAATCACATCAAATTCCACTAAAGGAAGGATCACAAGATTTGCAGGAAGCACTTTCCCACAAACTTCGATCGGAGAAGAATTATAAACTTCTGATGCGATTGATGTGCCATTAAGTGTTGTCACAGCTAACTCAACATCTAATTGTTGAGGTAATACGGTGATACCCTTAGAAAATTTTTCAGAAATAAAAGAGTGGGTGGATCCAGAATCAAATAAAACATTTTCTACTTTAGAGTGGATGGTAAGTGTACCTTTCACCACATCGTTATCATACTCCACATCGCTGATAGAAATTGCATGTGACTTTCCTTTGTCTTTAGCCTTAAGAGTTTGTTGACGTCGACCATCATCATCAACCCTTGGATTTGGGCATTGATTGGCATAATGCCCCATCTCCTTGCACTTGAAACATTGAAGTGTAGTAGGTTCATTCTGTGTATCCATTCCTTTGTTTGCGTCATTAGACATCTTCTTCCCATTATCACGGCATTCAAATGCCCGATGACCTTCCTTTCCATATTTAAAACATTTACTTGTCCCTTTAAGACAACTCCCTCCATGTTTCTTTCCACACTTTGAGCATAAGGGAAAGTTCATCTTCTTTTCCGTGTGCTCTTTAGATTTTTCTTTGAATTCCATCTTCCTCTTCTTATCAAACCCATGTGACTGATGGGTTACTCCAATCTCCATCTCGACTTTGAGAGCACATCGAACGATTTCCTCATAACTATTGAAGTCCCTTATGGCTAACGCCCTTCGAAGACTTGGTTTTAAGCCACTAAAGAATCGATCGATCTTACTCTCAGGTTGGATAATAATACCAGAAGCGTACCTTGCAAGTCTTGTAAAATTTTCTTCATAGGTACTAACAGATTCATCATCCCTTTGCTTCAGTTCAAGGAACTCTTTCTCCATCTTTGTTCGGAGAATACGAGGGAAGTACTTATTGAAAAATAAGTTCTTGAACTCGTCCCATTCCATAGACTCAATTTCATCCCTTTGCCTCGTATTCTTAACAAGATTCCACCATTGATACGCATCTCCTTCCAAACGATACACTGCTAGGATGACTTTATCATGCTCAGAACATTGAAGAACTGAAAATATCTTTTCAGTAGTACTAATCCATTGTTCAGCAACTAATAGATCAGTAGACCCGCTGAAAGATGGTGGACGTTGCCTCATGAAGGATTCAACAGAATGTTGCTCCCTCCTTTGTTCGTTTGGAAATCCTGCATGATTCATAGCTTGAGAAAGTTGTGTGAGCATGGCTACAAGATTTTGCATTCCAGCTCCCATATCGTTTGTTTGCTCAGGGGGACAATCATTGCATTGCCCATCGCATTCCGCATTAACACGGTTCCTTCGGGTTCTAGCCATTGACTAAAACCAAGATGAATAGTGTGAGCAACACTAATTATAATAGGAAACCACATAATTCAAGAATAAAATTTTCATGCTTAAGGTCTTATCCTAGGTTATTCAAGGCCATTTCTAAAACACTAAGATTGTGTTCTATGCTTAGACTTATCCTTAGGGTTCTTACTAAGGCTTTCACATCCTAGTTTCCAAAGGTTGACTATACCTTTCCTCTGATACCAACTATAACGACCCACCCTTTACATACATTGTTAATACTTCAAAATTGAAGCACACTTATTACAACATATGACAAAACCGCAAAGGACCGTATAGGTATAGTGTCTTTAGAAACTGGGAAACATAAACAACTGGTTCATAAATCTTCTACAGTGTCTCCCATTTATTTCATCATATCTAGGGTCCCTTTTAGCATATTCTACTTAATATCCATCTTCCTGACCTGGGGAAAAGAAAACATAAAAGGGTGAGCTCAAATGCTCAGCAAGGGCAAATAAAGGAAATAAAAATCATATCATATCTTTATCAAAACCTGCAAAAGAGATCATAATATCTTAACATGGAATAAATCATAGAAGTGAAAATGAGATCCCCATAATCATAACATAAAAATTGAAACTTTGTGGCATGCACACATAATCATGGAAAATCATTTCTTGTTAGTCATGACTCATTGCCAAGACTATCTTTGTGGACAAAGTCCCTTTCTGAACCGAGTTCACTCCTCGTTTTAGTCCTGTATCACTGAACCGAAATAACCTTCCGTTCCAGCCATGTCAATCTCATGAGATATAAAATCATTACCCAATGCATTGAAGGGAGATATAGGTCCCACCCATCTTATAATGAATCCTTTCTTATGTGTGCCACATAATCATAAAACATACATCATCGCATAACACATATAACAAAAATGGGATTCTTGAAACATCATGACATCATAAATCAATTCATATATGATAAAGGAATTCATAAACATAATTCCATCACAACATAGTCAAAACAATGTAAAAATATGGATAGAAACAGAACCCTTTATTATCTTAGATGGAAAATAATTTTGATAAAACACTTGTATTGAATTCTTGAGGAAAATATCCTTTCTTCTTCAAAAACATTTTTCCATTCATAACATGTCATACAACTTTAAAATAAAAGTAGTTGATTAAAAATAAACTTGAAAACTTGTAAAGGAAGCTTCTTTGAAGTAATGTTTTAAAAATCCATTCATGCCTTATAAGTTAAAAAAAACATTCTTCGTACTTTTGTCGGAAAAGTCAAAAAGTACCTCGTACGAAAAACGACAAAAGATTCCTTTCATACGTATTACTAAAAACTCACCGAAGGGTAAAAATGGATTTAAACAATTTTAAGTGGATGGAAACAATATTACATATTGAGGGAACATGGATGTGGATGATAAAATACACCCCAGTAAATACTTACGAATAAACAATCTCGGATAAAAATGAGATTGTGATATTTCCCTTACCTTAGGTCCAATTTTCTTTGTACGTGTCCGAAGCTCCTGTATAATGGTTTAAATAATGTTATTGACTTATTCCAGAATCATACATATTGATATGAGATCATATATGGTCATATTATTAGCTTCTTGTTAGTAATATTTCATTGTTACTTGTTACTCGGGTCTTTATAACTTTTTGTTCTTATGCGTGTTTTGTCGAATAAATTCTTATTCTTATCTTTAGGTTATAGATAATTCATTTCCAGAATGGTATTAGTGTAGTATATACCATATTCATTCATTCAATTAATTTATATAATCATTATGAAATGAAGATCATGTAGAACGAGTCGCATCACATCGTGGAGACGGTATTCCGTACGTACGCACGAGTGATGATATCGTTCCTATGATCGTGGAATTGTATTGGAGTATATATATATTATTTCAGTATCAATATTACTTAATAATAATCATATATAGTTACTCATTACACCATTATACCCATCCTTGTAAGGTGACGGTGGAAAATAGATTACACCACGGCGTGGAGACTGTATTCCGTACGTACGCACGCGCGGTGATTTCATTTTTCCGTAGGATGGATAGAAGGTGAATTAAGGTTGTTTCATATTTATAATAACATATCAGTATGTAAGTAATACTGATGTTATTACTTTATCATGAAACAACTAAAGAAGAAGAAGTTGAAGAAGAAAGAAATTGAAAAGATCGGTAATGGATATTACCTCTTCTTTGGAACGCCTCTTTGAATCCTCCACTTAAGGAACTAAGATTGGTCTTTGGAGAAGACCAGGACCTCTAGGATTATTCTAGGGAAGTGGAGAGGAGAAAATGGCAGGGGTTTTCCGAGCTTGAGTGCTCAATTTGGTGTGAGGAGGAGGGGGAGGAGGTGCCCTTTTATAAGGGAGGAGAGGGGCACCTTAGGAATATCTCAAAATATTATTTTATATTAAAGTCAAAATCGGTTTATAATGGTTCCAAAGGGTCTTATTTCGAATATAAGGTGGGGATGGGTCGCAATCCTATCAACCAATAGGATTTAGACAAGTTTAGGGAATTATTTTACCCTTATCAATTAGATTTAACTATAAGTTAAATAATTTAACTTTTACCGTGTCTTTTTGTTTTCTTTCACTATAAGGTTAATACACTTACTATAACATGCCAAACGAACCCCAAATTGTTTATTATTAATATATATATCCTTATCTAAGTCATTTGGCCGAACCTTAGATTTTTAGGAATAAAATAACAATTAATAATATAATATTTGATTTAAAAACTATTTTGTGTCAATTTTGACACTATTTGATATATGATTTTTGTGAAAGTCATAACAGAATTATATGTTCGAACCAAGTTGATTAAATCAACACTAATATATCATAGTAACCTAGAAAATTAGTGGAATTCATAAAAAGTCTCAAATTATATTTATTTTGGTGTTTATAACATCAATTATGTCAATATTTCATTAATAAGATAATTACTGCATCATCATTGTGTCATAAATTAAATTATTTAATGTCTAAAAATTACAAATAAAATACCATCATGTAGGAAATCTTTTTAGCTTTCTAATGAATATTTACAATCGAATTTATCTTATGTATAACCCCATATTAAAAATGATTTACTTATTAAACTTTGATTTTAACTATTTTAACCCTTCTTTAAATAAATTAATAATAAATGTCCTAATCTAATCCAAGTGGGCCTAAATGGTCATATTTTATTCCTAAGTTTGTTTTTGGTCGAATTACACTTGTCCAATAGAATTAGGACATGTGTTAGGGTAATATTAATATCATATTTACCCTTAGTTACCCTATTTACTATTAACCGCGGTAAAAATAGTAAAAAGTTACTATTCACCAAAAAATTATTTTCATCTCATTGAACCACATTTTAGTCCTTGATATTAACCGTGTCTCTCGGATTTTTGAAATTCCATTCACAGAAGCGGTAAAATTAAGTTTTATGCAAAATTCAGTTTTTAACCTACCACTTAGTGGTTTCACTATTCATCAAAAATTGAAAGTTTTCAGAAAAATACCAAAATTTCACCCTAGGCTAATTTCGATATTCTGAGTCCAAAAATGAAGTCCATTTTGAAAAATAAAATTTATAAAATTTCAAAAAGTGGTTATTACTATTCATAACGGCTAGTTTTAATAGCATATTGTTGTTTAGTGAAACTCGGTATTGCGTACGACGCAAGCTATCGAGGAAGGTCGCGATTGCGTGTAAAGCAAGCCAAGCAAGTGTTGTGTAGAAAAAGATTCCTTTGATGATTTATATGACATAAAAGTCTCGGGTGTTACAATATACACATAAATATTCAATGTACTAATCTTATGTTTCGTTAGTGGAGTCCTTCTGATTCTTGAACTCAAAATCTACTCATTCATTTCGGTGTGCTTTTTGACTTCATGAATAGAGTCTTGATGAAGTGAGAATTCCATATGGTGGGTGGTTGAGTAGATGAAGTTAGGGGATGCTATCATTATTGGATGGAGACTGGGAGAGACGTATGCTGTAACCTTTAATTTATATGCTTACCTATACATGGAATCATTGTTTAGTATAATTATTAAATAATATATGTCATAGTTAGTTTTCTACTTGTAATGTGATTTTAATCTATATATTTTTGTTATTATTTATTAGTCCCATGAAATGGTATAGGGCATATAGTCTCCCCAATTATGGATTTAGACCCTCACTAGATGTTAAAAACCTCTTGTGTATGGGGAGGCACACATGAGGACAAGTGGCACTCTAGCCTACACCCAGTGTTTTAGGTTTAGATGTTACAAAATGGTATCAGAGGATTAGGATTCAGTAACCTTTCTTTTCTATTTTCCTTTCTTCTGTATAAGAATATAGAGAATATAGGGTGTTTATGACTTAGACAATGGAACTATATTAGTGTCTGATCAGCAATGATCAATGGACCTCTGACTTTCCATAAAGTGTGAATTAGTGTTTTTTGTTCAATTGATTAAATTCACCTTGGGTGATACACATGAGGTCGATTTGGAATTTATGGGAATTGGTGTGTGTTCAGGCATCATGACAGGAACATAGGATCACATGTAATATTACCTATTTATTTCATTAAATAGAGACAAAATAATTAAATGTCTATCGAAATTATGATATGTTCCCGGAGGAATTAATTTTGGCATCATTTCATTTGAGCATGTTGTATTAAATACTTTAGTGTGTATATGTGGACTACCACAAAATGGGGAAAGGTAAGTGCCTCATTTTATCAATGATAAATATAAAGCCTTGATAAAGTGGGGGGGATATCAGTTCTAGCTAAAATCACTGATAATTCTACCCTTTATCTACACTAAAAACGCGTTATAATGGTGTACCGTTTATGAGTGTTTTTAGCACGGATAAAGGGTATATTTATCGTTGGTAGTATTAGCACTGATAATGGTTTTTAATAATAAATATATATACATTTATAATATTTATATTAAAAAATAATGATTATTTGTATATTTTAAATGAAAAATTAAGTTTGTAATTGATATATATATTTTTGTAATCCAAATATATATATATATATATATATATATATATAATGTTTTAAAAAATGTATTAGATTATAATTAAATATATATTTGTTTACATTAATTTGTTTCAATTAATATATTTATGGTGCAAGCATATATGTTATCTATCATGATGAATGTTCATTTGTAATTTACACTCTTATTATCATTCATGTTGTCCCTAGAAGGCTCATTTTTAAAATGTATATTTTTCTAGGTGTATAGGATTAATTCATGGTGCCCATATATATACTATATTATGTTCTAAATACGTATAAAATTACATTCAATATATTTAATGAATAACTATCTTTATTATTATTATAATTCATAAATTTTTAGTAAATATAAATAACTATTAAATATATTTATTTATAATAATAATTATAAATAGATATATATTTAAATATTTTTAAAATTATAATAAATACATATATTATATTTTAATATTTACATATATACATATTTATTAATATATACAGTATTTATAATTATATTTATTTATAGTTATAATTATAACTATATATATATATGTAAGAAATTATTAAATTTATATAATTATATGTATTATACTACTTAAAATTTTATAAATATATAATTAAATAATTAAAATTATAAATATAAACATATATTTATAAATAAATAAAATTATTTATAATTACAATTCCTAAATTAATATATATTTTTTATTAATTAAAAAATAATAATAAATATATTAATTGTATATACTTATATACAAATATTTATAGTTAAATATGAACAGTTAAAAATATAATTCTCAATAATGGTAGAGATATTTAAATAATTAAATAATTATAATAATTATGTTAGTTATATATATTTATAAATTTATAAATATATTTGTAAATATTTTATAAATATATATATATTTATATATTTATAATTACAACTATAAATGATACATTAATTATAATTTTTAATTAAAAATAAATATATATTTATTTATTAGTTATAAATATATATAAATATTAATTCATAAAAATTATATTTATTGTTTTAATATATAATGTTATTTTAATTTATTAAATATATAGAAATGTTGAAAAATAAATATAAATATTTATTTTTAATCTTATATATAAATAAAGATATATTTATATAATTATAAATTTATAATAAATATATTAAAAATAAATATTTTTATAATTATAAATATTATATATATTAAATTGTTGTAATTTGAAAAATACTAAGATAAATAAATTTATATTCATTTCTAGTTATAATTATAAATATTATATATATATATATATATTCGTATGATTAATTATAAAATTAGATGAAATATGGTTATATATATCTTTAATCATATAAATATATATAATTAATATATTTATTATATAAATTTCTAATATTATAAATATAATAAGTATATTTCACATAATTTTAGAAATATTTAAATTATTATTTTAAATATATAAATATAACTTTACCATATAAATAAATTTATAAATATTTATAATAATATAAATAAATTATTAACATTATATCATTATTTTTGGGTTTTTAGCATTGATAATGGCCTCTTTATATGAGCACTAAAAAAGTGATGATAAAATCCATCTTTATAAGCTTTATATTTTTGGTTCTGATAAAGAAAACTTTTATCATCACTTTTTTAGCACTGATAATGGCTTGTTTTATCAACGATTTCCATTTTAGCACTGTTAAAGAATGCCATTATCAGAACTTCTTATCCAGTGCGGATAAAAGTTTCACCCATTTTTACAAATAAACCCTATCTTTCACTTCATTTATCACTCCCTCAAGCTCTCGGGGAAGCTGATAGGCACCGCCTCATCATCCTAATCTCCTCTTCCTCCTCCTCCTCCTCCACCTCTCCTGTTGACTCCTCCATTGTGAACTTTCCTTCCCAACAAGTCTCTCATCTGCTAAGCTCCTCTTCTCCTCTACTGTGATTACCTACGCTACACTCCACTCCTCCACCGCTGCGATTCCCTCTGCCACATGATCTCCTCTTCCATGTGACCCTCCCATGTCGTCCACTCATCTATTGTCCACTTATCCTCCATCGGAGGACTCCTCTACCATTCCCATCTCCTCTTCAGCATGCTAAACCACACCTCCAATGTAACACCCGAGACTTTTATGTTATATAAATCATCAAAGGAATCTTTTTCTACACAACACTTGCTTGGCTTGTTTTACACGCAATCACGACCTTCCTCGATAGCTTGCGTCGTACGCAATACCGAGTTTCACTAAACAACAATATGCTATTAAAACTAGCCGTTATGAATAGTAATAACCAATTTTTGAAATTTTATACATTTTATTTTTCAAAATGGACTTCATTTTTGGACTCAGAATATCGAAATTAGCCTAGGGTGAAATTTTGGTATTTTTCTAAAAACTTTCAATTTTTGATGAATAGTGAAAAGACTAAGTGGTAGGTTAAAAACTGAATTTTGCATAAAACTTAATTTTACCGCTTCTGTGAATGGAATTTCAAAAATCCGACAGACACGGTTGATACCAGTAAGTAAAATGTGGTTCAATGAGATAAAAATAATTTTTTGGTGAATAGTAACTTTTTACTATTTTTACCGCAGTTAATAGTAAATAGGGTAACTAAGGGTAAATATGATATTAATATTACCCTAACACGCGTCCTAATTCTATTGGACAAGTGTAATTCGACCAAAAACAAACTTAGGAATAAAATATGACCATTTAGGCCCACTTGGATTAGATTAGGACATTTATTATTAAGAAGGGTTAGAATAGTTAAAATCAAAGTTTAATAAGTAAATCATTTTTAATATGGGGCTATACATAAGATAAATTCGATTGTAAATATTCATTAGAAAGATAAAAAGATTTCCTACACGATGGTATTTTATTTGTAATTTTTAGACATCAAAAAAATTAATTTATTTATGACACAAAGATGATGCAGTAATTATCTTATTAATGAAATATTGATATAATTGATAATATAAATACCAAAATAAATGTAATTTAAGACTTTTTATGAATTGCACTAATTTTATAGGTTACTATGATATATTATTGTTGATTTAATCAACTTGGTTCGAACATATAATTCTGTTATGACTTTCAAAAAAATCATATATCAAATAGTGTCAAAATCAACACAAAATAGTTTTTAAATCAAATATTATATTATTAATTGTTATTTTATTCCTAAAAATCTAAGGTTCGGCCATATGACTTAGATAAGGATATATATATTAATAATAAACAATTTGTGGTTAGTTTGGCATGTTATAGTAAGTGTATTAACCATATAGTGAAAGAAAACAAAAAGACATGGTAAAAGTTAAATTATTTAACTTAGAGTTAAATCTAATTGATAAGGTTAAACTAATACCCTAAACCTGTCTAAATCCTATTGGTTGATAGGATATCGACCCATCCCCACCTTAGCTTCGAAATAAGACCCTTTGTAACCATTATAAACCTATTTTGACTTTAATATAAAATAATATTTTGAGATATTCCTAAGGTGCCCCTCTCCTCCCTTATAAAAGGGCACCTCCTCCCCCTCCTCCTCAAACCAATTTGAGCACTCAAGCTCGGCCAAACCCTGCCATTTTATTCTCTCCACTTCCCTAGAATAATCCTAGAGGTCCTGGTCTACTTAAAAAACCAATCTTAGTTCCCTGAGTGGAGGATTCAAAGAGGCGTTCCAAAGAAGAGGTAATATCCATTACCGATCTTTTCAATTTCTTTTTTCTTCAACTTCATCTTCTTTAGTTGTTTCATGATAAAGTAATAACATCAGTATTAATTACATACTGATATGTTATTATAAATATGAAACAAACCTAATTCACCTTCTATCCATCCTATGGAAAAATGAAATCACCGCGCGTGCGTACGTACGGAATACCGTCTCCACGCCGTGGTGTAATCTATTTTCCCACCATCACTTTACAAGGATGGGTATAATGGTGTAATGAGTAACTATTTATGATTATTATAAAGTAATATTGATACTGAAATAATATATATATACTCCAATATAGTTCCACGATCATAGGAACGATATCATCACTCGTGCGTACGTACGGAATACCGTCTCCACGATGTGATGCGACTCGTTCTACATGATCATCATTACATAGTAATTATATAAATGAATTGAATGAATAAATATGATATATGTTACACTAATACCATTCTGGATATAAGGTATCTATAACCTTAAAAGAAGAATAAGAATGTATTCGGCAAAACACGCATAAGAACAAAAGGCAATAAAGACCCGAGTAACAAGTAACAATGAAATATTACTAACAAGAAGCTAAGAATATGACCATATATGATATCATATCAATATTTATGATTCTGGAATAAGTCAATAACATTATTTAAACCATTATACACGATCTTCGGACACATACAAAGAAAATCGGACCTAAGGTAAGGGAAATATCACAATCTCATTTTTATCCGAGATTGTTTATTCGTAAGTATTTACTAGGGTGTATTTTATCATCCACATCCATGTTTCATCAATATGTAATATTATTTCCATCCACCTAAAATTTTTTAAATCCATTTTTACCCTTCGGTGAGTTTTTAGTAGTATGTATGAAAGGAATCTTTTGTCGTTTTTCGTACGAGGTACTTTTTGACTTTTCCGACAAAAGTACGAAAAATGTTTTTTTTAACTTATACGACATGAATGGATTTTTAAAACAAAATTTCCAAGAATCTTCCTTTACAAGTTTTCAAGTTTATTTTTAATCAACTTATTTTATTTTAAAGTCGTATGGCATGTTATGAAAGGAAAAATGTTTTTGTAGAAGAAAGGATATTTTCCTCAAGAATGGAGTTCAATTGTTTTATCAAAATTATTTTCCATCTAAGATAATAAAGGGTTCTGTTTTAATCCCTATTATTACATTGGTTTGATTATGTTGTGATGGAAATATTTTTATGAATTCCTTTATCTCATATGAATTGTTTTATGATGTCATGTTGTTTAAGAATCCCATTTTTATTACATGGGTTACGCTATGATGTATGGTTTATGATTATGTGGCACAGATAAGAAAGGATTCATTATAAGATGGGTGGGACCTATATATCCCTGCAATGCATTGGGTAAAGATTTTTATCTCATGAGATAGACATGGCTGGAACGGAAGGTTATTTCGGTTCAGTGATACAGGACTGAAACGGGGAGTGAACTCGGTTCAGAAAGGGACTTTGTCCACTAAGATAGTCTTGGTAATGAGTCATGACTAACAAGAAATAATTTTCCATGATTATGTGTGCATGCCACAAAGTTTCAAGTTTTATGTTATGATTATGGGGATCTCATTTTCACTTCTATGATTTATTCCATGTTAAGATATTATGATCTCTTTTGCAGGTTTTGATTTTCAAAAAGATATGATATGATTTTTATTTCCTTTATTTGCCCTTGCTGAGCATTTGAGCTCACCCTTTTATGTTTTCTTTTCCCCAGGTCAGGAAGATGGATATTAAGTAGAATATGCTAAAAGGGACCCTAGATATGATGAAATAAATGGGAGACACTGTAGAAGATTTATGAACCTGTTGTTTATGTTTCCCAGTTTCTAAAGACACTATACCTATACGGTCCTTTGTGGTTTTGTCATATGTTGTAATAAGTGTGCTTCAATTTTGAAGTATTAACAATGTATGTAAAGTATGGGTCGTTATAGTTGGTATCAGAGGAAAGGTATAGTCAACCTTTGGAAAGTAGGATGTGAAAGCCTTAGTAAGAACCCTAAGGATAAGTCTAAGCATAGAACACAATCTTAGTGTTTTAGAAATGTCCTTGAATAACCTAGGATAAGACCTTAAGCATGAAAATTTTATTCTTGAATTATGTGGTTTTCCTATTATAATTAGTGTTGCTCACACTATTCTTCCTGGTTTTAGTCAATGGCTGGAACCCAAAGGAACCGTGTTAATGAGGAATGTGATGGGCAATGCAATGATTGTCCCCCTGAGCAACCAAATGATATGGGAGATGGAATGAAAAATCTTGTAGCCATGCTCACACAACTTTCTCAAGGTATGAATCATGCAGGTCTTCCAAACGAGCGAAGGAAGGAGCAACATTCTGTTGAATCCTTCATGAGGCAGCGTCCACCTTCTTTCAGTGGGTCTACTGATCCATTAGTTGCTGAACAATGGATTAGTACTACTGAAAAGATATTTTCAGTTCTTCAATGTTCTTAACATGATAAAGTCATCCTAGCAGTGTATCGTTTGGAAGGAGATGCTGATCAATGGTGGAATCTTATTAAAAATATGAGGCAAAGGGATGAAATTGAGTCTATGGAATGGGACGAGTTCAAGAACTTATTTTTCAATAAGTACGTCCCTCGTATTCTCCGAACAAAGATGGAGAAATAGTTTCTTGAACTGAAGCAAAGGGATGATGAATCTGTTGGTACCTATGAAGAAAATTTTACAAGACATGCAAGGTACGCTTCTAGTATTATTATCCAACCTGAGAGTAAGATCAATAGATTATTTAGTGGCTTAAAACCAAGACTTCGAAGGGCGTTAGCCATAAGGGACTTCAATAGCTACGAGGAAATCGTTTGATGTGCTCTCAAAGTTGAGATGGAGATTGGAATAACCCATCAGTCACATGGGTTTGATAATAAGAGGAAGATGGAATTCAAAGAAAAATCTAAAGAGCAAACGGAAAATAAGATGAGATTTTCCTTATGCTCAAAGTGTGGAAAGAAACATAGAGGGAGTTGTCTTAAAGGGACAAGTAAATGTTTTAAATGTGGAAAGTAAGGTCATCGGGCATTTGAATGCCGTGATAATGGGAAGAAGATGTCTAATGACGTAAACAAAGGAAGGGATACACAGAATGAACCTACTACACTTCAATGTTTCAAGTGCAAGGAGATGGGGCATTATGCCAATCAATGCCCAAATCCAAGGGTTGATGATGATGGTCGACGTCAACAAAATCGTAAGGCTAAAGACAAAGAAAAGTCACATGCAATTTCTATCAGCGATGTGGAGTACGATAACGAAGTGGTGAAAGGTACACTTACCATCCACTCTAAAGTAGCAAATGTTTTATTTTATTCTGGATCCACCCACTCTTTTATTTCTAATGAATTTTCTAAGGGTATCACCGTATTACCTCAGCAATTAGATGTTGAGTTAGCTATGACAACACCTAATGGCACAACAGTCGCATCAAAAGTTTATAATTTTCTCCGATCGAAGTTTGTGGGAAAGTGATTCCTGCAAATCTTGTGATCCTTCCTTTAGTGGAATTTGATGTGATTCTTGGCATGGATTGGCTTTCTCTACATGGAGCTCATATCAATTGCCAAAGAAGAAAAGTCACATTTCATATTCCAGATCAATCTACGATCGTATATCAATGCAAGGATGAACATAATCTTCCAGTGGAAATTTCTTCCATCTTATGGGTATTGATTACACTAAATGAAGGTTATTTCTCTCAAATGGTTGGTGAGAAACTCACGATTAAGAATATGCCCATTGTACGGGAGTTTCATGATGTCTTTCCGGAGTAATTACCGGGTCTTCCACCAAATCGTGAAGTTGAGTTTTCAATAGAACTTGTACCGGGTGCTTTGCCTATTTCAAAGACACCTTATAGAATGGCCCCAATTGAGTTGCAGGAATTGAAGAAGCAACTCTAAGAGAATCCTGATAAGGGATTCATATGCCCTAGTGCATCACCTTGTGGTGCACCTGTTCTATTTGTTAAGAAGAAAGATGGATCAATGAGACTCTGCATTGATTATCGAGAACTTAACAAGATCACTATCAAGAACAAATATCCTCTCCCACGCATTGATGACTTATTTGACCAACTACGCGGAGCTCAATACTTTTCCAAGATTGATCTTCGTTCAGGGTATCATCAATTAAGGGTCAAAAGGGAGGATATACCAAAGACGGCTTTCCGTACAAGGTATGGACACTATGAATTTATAGTTATGCCATTTGGTCTTACTAATGCCCCTGATATCTTCATGGATCTAATAAATAGAGTCTTTAGAGACTATCTTGATCAATTTGTGGTAGTCTTTATAGACGATATTCTTGTATATTCAAAGAGCAAGTAAGAGCATGAAGATCACTTGAGAATTATATTGAAGACCCTGAGAAAGGAGAAGCTTTATGCCAAATTTACCAAGTGTGAATTTTGGCTTCAAAAAGTTGCATTTTTGGGTAACATAATCTCAAAATAGGGGATATATGTGGATCCAGCAAAAACAGAGGTTATCGAAAGATGGTCGAGACCAACAACAGTAACTAAGATCCGAAGTTTTCTTGGTTTGGCTGGATATTATCGACGTTTTGTAAAAGATTTTTCACGATTATCTAATCCACTCACCAAGTTGACTCGGAAAGGAGTTAAGTTTCTCTGGACAAAGGAATGTGAAGAGAATTTCAAGGAGTTGAAAAGAAGGTTATCCAGTGCACCTGTGCTCACACTGCCTTGTAGTGCAGAAAGGTTTGTGATCTACAGTGATGCATCCAAGAAGGGATTGGGGTGTGTTCTTATGAAAAATGATATGGTGATAGCTTATGCCTCACGAAAGTTGAAAATCCATGAGCAAAATTACCCAACACATGATTTGGAGTTGGCTGCGGTAATCTTTGCATTAAAGATTTGGAGGCATTACCTTTATGGTGAAAGGTGTGATATTTATACTGATCATACAAGTTTAAAGTATATTTTCACACAAAAGGGTTGAATATCCGTCAGAGAATATGGTTGGAGCTGATTAAGGATTATGACTGCTCAATCCATTACCACCCTGGGAAAGCAAACAAGGTGGCAGATGCATTAAGTTGACAAGACCATGCTAGTTTATCCATGATGAGGATAACAAAAGATCCAATATTTATGGATTTACAAAGGATGGATCCTGGAATTATAATGGAAGGGGAAAAATCTTATCTTTCTAAAATGAATGTTCAACCATCTATACATGTGAAGATTAAAGAGGCACAGAAAGAAGATGTCGAGTTATAAAAGAAGGTGAGAAATGTTCCTGAATTCAACCTTGATTATGATGGGATAATAAAGTTCAGGAATCGGGTTTGTGTTCTTTCCATCCCCGAATTAAAGAAGGAGCTGCTGGATGAGGCTCATAGTTCTTCATTCTCTATTCATCCTGGAAGCACGAAGATGTACAGGGATCTGAAAGAGTACTTCTGGTGGGATGGCATGAAAAGTGATGTTGCTGAATATGTCTCTAGATGCTTGGTTTGTCAACAAGTTAAAGCTGAGAGACAAAAGTCTAAGGGGATGTTACAACCATTACCCATACCCGAATGGAAATGGGAAAACATCACTATGGACTTTGTCATAGGACTTCCTAAAACATCCAAAGGCAATAATGCTATCTGGGTCATAGTTGATCGTCTTACAAAGTCTGCACACTTCATTCCTATTAGAGAGGATATCTCTCTAGATCAGCTTTCCAGGATATATGTAAATGAAGTGGTAAGATTGCATGGAGTACCACATTCTATTATATCTGATCGGGATCCGAGATTTACCTCGAAGTTCTGGCGAAGTCTTCAGCATACTCTGGATACAGAGTTGAGTTTCAGCACTGCTTATCATCCCCAGACAGACGGTCAGTCTGAGAGAACAATTCAAACCCTAGAAGATATGTTGAGAGCTTTCTCTATGGATTTCAAAGAAGGTTGGGATCAACACCTACCTTTGGTGTAATTTTCTTATAATAATAGCTTTCACTCCAGTATTCAGATGTCTCCTTATGAAGCTCTCTATGGAAAGAAATGCAGGACTCCAACTTGCTGGGATGAAGTTGGGGAAAGAAATCTATTAGGACCTGATCTCATTGATGAAATGGTAGAAAAGGTCAGATCTATTCAACAACACATAAGCGCAGCTCAGATTCGACAGAAAAGTTATGCCGACAACCCAAGAAAAGACCTAGAGTTTGAAGTGGGTGATAAAGTGTTCTTACGAATATCTCCCTGGAAGAGGGTTATGAGATTTGGAAAGAAGGGGAAGTTGAGCCCTAGATATATCGGTCCTTTCGAAATATTGGATCGTGTTGGGAAGGTAGCTTACTGATTGCCGCTTCCACCGAATCTCTCTCAAGTTCACGATGTGTTCCATGTATCTCTCCTGAGAAAGTACATACCAGATCCTTCACATGTACTCAGCTCAGAAGTTGTACCGCTGGAGCAAGATCTTTCTTATGAAGAACAGCCGATAGAGATTCTGGATCGTAGTGAAAAAGTCCTACGAAACAAGACCACTCGATTGGTGAATGTTTTATGGAGGAACCACCAACTTGAAGAAGCTACATGGGAGCTTGAGGATATGATGAGGGAGAAGTATCCTCATCTGTTTGTTACAAAGTGATGAATTTCGAGGGAGAAATTCTTTTTAAGGGGGGTAGAATGTAACACCCGAGACTTTTATGTTATATAAATCATCAAAGGAATCTTTTTCTACACAACACTTGCTTGGCTTGTTTTACACGCAATCGCGACCTTCCTCGATAGCTTGCGTCGTACGCAATACCGAGTTTCACTAAACAACAATATGCTATTAAAACTAGCCGTTATGAATAGTAATAACCACTTTTTGAAATTTTATAAATTTTATTTTTCAAAATGGACTTCATTTTTGGACTCAGAATATCGAAATTAGCCTATGGTGAAATTTTGGTATTTTTCTGAAAACTTTCAATTTTTGATGAATACTGAAACCACTAAGTGGTAGGTTAAAAACTGAATTTTGCATAAAACTTAATTTTACCGCTTCTGTGAATGGAATTTCAAAAATCCGACATACACGGTTGATATCAGTAAGTAAAATGTGGTTCAATGAGATAAAAATATTTTTTTGGTGAATAGTAACTTTTTACTATTTTTACCGCAGTTAATAGTAAATAGGGTAACTAAGGGTAAATATGATATTAATATTACCCTAAAACATGTCCTAATTCTATTGGACAAGTGTAATTCGACCAAAAACAATCTTAGGAATAAAATATGACCCTTTAGGCCCACATGGATTAGATTAGGACATTTATTATTAAGATGGGTTAAAGTAGTTAAAATCAAAGTTTAATAAGTAAATATTTTTTAATATGGGGTTATACATAAGATAGATTCGATTGTAAATATTCATTAGAACGATAAAAAGATTTCCTACATGATGGTATTTTATTTGTAATTTTTAGACATCAAATAATTTAATTTATTTATGACACAATGATGATGCAGTAATTATCTTATTAATGAAATATTGACATAATTGATAATATAAATACCAAAATAAATGTAATTTAAGACTTTTTATGAATTACACTAATTTTATAGGTTACTATGATATATTAGTGTTGATTTAATCAACTTGTTTCGAACATATAATTCTTTTATGACTTTCACAAAAATCATATATCAAATAGTGTCAAAATCAACTCAAAATAGTTTTTAAATCAAATATTATATTATTAATTGTTATTTATTCCTAAAAATCTAAGGTTTGGCCAAATGACTTATATAAGGATATATATATTAATAATAAACAATTTGGGGTTCGTTTGGCATGTTATAGTAAGTGTATTAACCATATAGTGAAAGAAAACAAAAAGACATGGTAAAAGTTAAATTATTTAACTTAGAGTTAAATCTAATTGATAAGGTTAAAATAATACCCTAAACTTGTCTAAATCCTATTGGTTGATAGGATTTCGACCCCTCCCATCTTTAGCTTCGAAATAAGACCCTTTGGAACCATTATAAACCGATTTTGACTTTAATATAAAATAATATTTTGAGATATTCCTAAGGTGCCCCTCTCCTCCCTTATAAAAGGGCACCTCCTCCCCCTCCCCCTCACAGCAATTTGAGCACTCAAGCTCGGCCAACCCCTGCCATTTTCTCCTCTCCACTTCCCTAGAATAATCCTAGAGGTCCTGGTCTTCTTCAAAGACCAATCTTAGTTCCCTATGTGGAGGATTCAAAGAGGCGTTCCAAAGAAGAGGTAATATCCATTACCGATCTATTCAATTTCTTTCTTCTTAAACTTCTTCTTCTTTAGTTTTTTCATGATAAAGTAATAACATCAGTATTACTTACATACTGATATGTTATTATAAATATGAAAAAACCCTAATTCAACTTCTATCCATCCTACGAAAAAATGAAATCACCACGCGTGCGTACGTACAGAATACCGTCTCCACGCCGTGGTATAATCTATTTTTCCACCATCACTTTACAAGGATAGGTATAACGGTGTAATGAGTAACTATTTATGATTATTATAAAGTAATATTGATACTGAAATAATATATATATACTCCAATACAGTTCCACGATCATAGGAACGATATCATCACTCGTGCGTACGTACGGAATACCGTGTCCACGATGTGATGCGACTCGTTCTACATGATCATCATTACATAGTAATTATATAAGTGAATTTAATGAATAAATATGATATATGTTACACTAATACCATTCTGGATATATGGTATCTATAACCTTAAAAGAAGAATAAGAATGTATTCGGGAAAACACGCATAAGAACAAAAGGCAATAAAGACCCGAGTAACAAGTAACAATGAAATATTACGAACAAGAAGCTAAGAATATGACTATATATGATATCATATCAATATGTATGATTCTGGAATAAGTCAATAACATTATTTAAACCATTATACAGGAACTTCGGACACGTACAAAGAAAATCGGACCTAAGGTAAGGGAAATATCACAATCTCATTTTTATCCGAGATTGTTTATTCGTAATTATTTACTAGGGTGTATTTTATCATCCACATCCATGTTTCATCAATATGTAATATTATTTCCATCCACCTAAAATTGTTTAAATCCATTTTTACCCTTCGGTGAGTTTTTAGTAGTATGTATGAAAGGAATCTTTTGTCGTTTTTCGTACGAGGTACTTTTTGACTTTTCCGACAAAAGTACGAAGAATGTTTTTTTTACTTATACGGAATGAATGGATTTTTAAAACAAAATTTCCAAGAATCTTCCTTTACAAGTTTTCAAGTTTATTTTTAATCAACTTATTTTATTTTAAAGTCGTATGACATGTTATGAAAGGAAAAATGTTTTTGAAGAAGAAAGGATATTTTCCTCAAGAATGGAGTTCAAGTGTTTTATCAAAATTATTTTCCATCTAAGATAATAAAGGGTTCTGTTTTAATCCCTATTATTACATTGGTTTGATTATGTTGTGATGGAAATATTTTTATGAATTCCTTTATCTTATATGAATTGTTTTATGATGTCATGTTGTTTAAGAATCCCATTTTTATTACATGGGTTACGCTATGATGTATGGTTTATGATTATGTGGCACACATAAGAAAGGATTCATTATAAGATGGGTGGGACCTATATCTCCCTCCAATGCATTGGGTAAAGATTTTATATCTCATGAGATAGACATGGCTGGAACGGAAGGTTATTTCGGTTCAGTGATACAGGACTGAAACGAGGAGTGAACTCGGTTCAGAAAGGGACTTTGTCCACTAAGATAGTCTTGGCAATGAGTCATGACCTACAAGAAATGATTTTCCATGATTATGTGTGCATGCCACAAAGTTTCAAGTTTTATGTTATGATTATGGGGATCTCATTTTCACTTCTATGATTTATTCCATGTTAAGATATTATGATCTCTTTTGCAAGTTTTTATTTTCAAAAAGATATGATATGATTTTTATTTCCTTTATTTGCCCTTGCTGAGCATTTGAGCTCACCCTTTTATGTTTTCTTTTCCCCAGGTCAGGAAGATGGATATTAAGTAGAATATGCTAAAAGGGACCCTAGATATGATGAAATAAATGGGAGACACTGTAGAAGATTTATGAACCAGTTGTTTATGTTTCCCAATTTCTAAAGACACTATACCTATACGGTCCTTTGTGGTTTTGTCAAATGTTGTAATAAGTGTGCTTCAATTTTGAAGTATTAAAAATGTATGTAAAGTATGGGTCGTTATATCCAAAGTTATTTTTCTCCTCTTTCTCATTTGATTCTCATGTTAATACAATTTTATATTGATGGTGATGCTGTAAATTGTATGAGATAAATGCCCCAATAATTAACATGGACGTTCGTGGTCTTTTTTTTCAATTTAAATTAATTTCATTTTGGTTGTCCTTATTTATAGAGGTTTGGTCTTATTCTATATTAGTTGATTGATCAGGTAAACCAATTTTGGATCACAAACAAATGGTTTAAATTGTACTTTGGTTACTAGATTCTATGGGTTAGGATATGATGTAGGTGCTATTGAAAATTATTCTAATTTATAGTGACGTTGGATTCCTTTTGTTGATGAGTTATTTCATGATACACCAATGTCCATAGGAGTCAATGGGGATGTCATGTGGGATACGATATTGGTGAAAAAAAACTCCATAGAAGCCCCATGTGATCAATTATTTGAGTTACATCCTATAAGGTCATCACATAGGTTTCTTAAAAAATTAAATGTTATACGTATCCTAGATCCCAAGTAGATTTATTTATGGAATTTACTTTATTAGACAAAATATTCCATGCACTCACCCAATGAGAATCAGTAATGTCCAACCTCATCGGATGCTTTTCCCAGAACTGGCCCCTAACTACCTAGTCTCTATTTAATCTCTCCCACTATGTTTTCTTACCCATATTGTGACATCAGTGCACTATTCCTACCATCGAGCCCTCATTGGTGATGCAGTTCAGTGTCTTGATACCGCATGAAGTTTTTATCTCATATTCATCTCTTATTAAGGTTAGATTATTTTTTACTAAATTACTGAATTTCCAATTTACAGAATATTGACTTATCCAGATTCCACCTTTATAGTTTTGTCTATTTTATTTGAATTCTTAGATAGTTTCCATGTTCATGAAATACACAAAAACATTACCAATTATGAATGAGAAAAATTATCGAATAATATAATAAATTAACTAAATATAAAAAATACCATGCATTAATTACAACTATTAAATCCCCCAAGCATATAACATTGCTTGTCCCAAAGTGAAAAATATCAAACCATTAAAAAAGGAACCACCATTATATAATAATTTAATTTCCATTATAAATAATATAAACAATTATTAATGAGAGAATAAGTTTTCTTATATCAAATAATATATTTCTCTTTAAATACTCACTTTTCAATGAAACTAAATTCAAAAAGTATTCAACATTTTCCATTAGGTAAATTGTTGAAGTAATCATAATTTATATTTATATATATTAATTCACATATTCAAAATTATAATTTTATTCAAAAATCATGTATGCTAAGGGGTGGATGTGGTGGAGGCCAAGGGAATCACCACTTTTGATAAGGTAACAATTATATGGAAAAGAACTAGTAACCTGGTAAGGAATAATAATTTTACTCAACCTCCCTTTTCATATTAAGATGAATATCTTGAAATTATCCTCCATCCAAGTTTGAAAAAACATGATGCACTAATGAATAACTATCCTACACTTTTTTAGGTATTATTAAATATCCTATAGGGTTCTTGAATTTCCTCAATGGAATCCTTCTAGAATAGTGGATTCAAACTACACAACAGAATTTTTGTAATTATAAATCCTAAAATACATGATAGAACTAAACATCACCTTTTCAATAGAAAAATTGAGATTCCTTGTCAATTTTAATATTATAATCCATATATAACACACCCCATATCATCCTAGATAGAGTCCACCATCATTCAAATCATAATATATTATTCTTATTTTAGTTTTAAATTTATACTAGGTGTCCTATATCTAACCCATCACCCATTTTTGGGATTACATCCTCCCTAAGGGTCAAGTTCAATCCTCGTGATCATCCACTTAAATGAGGCTGATGAAACCCTTCCTGGGGTGACAACACCATGGTTCACCATAATTCATTTATGGAAACACAAAATATGTGTTCGAGGGCTTGGGGTTCATTCTCTCACATTGTTTTTTCCTACCAAATAACCTAACATACCATAGCATAAACATTGTCTCATATTTTTAACTTAGTACCATGTTGCCCAGTCCCCGAAGAAAAGTTTGTAAAAATCTCTTAAGGTGTTTCCCCATTAAGATTCTCCATTCAATATATTCTCTATCCTCTACAAAATAATTCAATGAACTTTACTCTCCCATTATCCTTTATTGAGTAGATTCCAAGATGGTTGATATCTAGGGAGGTAATAACACATACAATGTAATGCTAGAAAAATAACCTTCATCTAAACATTATCATATGTTTGGTATCATGATGTTCCTAAACTGCCAATCCGAGAAGTTTTTATTTGTATGTATCTTTTTGAAAAATATCTTTCTCATCCACTCATCATATTCAAGGTTATAAATAATCATCAACTAGTAATCCTTCCCACAGAAGCGTTTGTCTAATGACACAAAAATTGGTAACCTGGGATTCCACTTTGTAGATGTTATAGTGAAGGATGTTATCATATTACCCATCTGTTGTGTATATGAATCTAGGATGCATGATGGATTCTATTAAATATATATTAATAAAATTCAACCAAAAAAATGTGATGTCATCACAATCCTATTTATGATTCTAGTATCTAATATAATCTCAACCTAGTATACAACACACCTTCACCTTTATAAAATTCATCTTATCAATCATGATTGGTGAAAGGCTAGACATCATCTTGGTTTAAACAACATAGACACACAATTAATATATATATAAATATATATATATTATTTATCTACTATAGAGAGTTCACTTTTATTATGTTCCATTCTCTCCTCACATGCATTCTCTTCATGACTTAAAAAACATTCCTTAAATTAATACCCCTTTGTCTCATTCATCAGTCTCTTATAATAATGCTAGTGGAATAAAAACCTTATTAATGTCCAAGATTAATTTTATTATATGTTTTTTTTTCAATATTAGTCATTGTTTCCTTAGGGCCATATATTACTAAGAATATTTTCATTATAATTGATGTACGTAAAATATTCAACAGTTTTATTCATCCCTCTAATTATAGAAAGAAGATATTCTAGTTGTAAATTGTCAAATTGATATGAATAATTACTCATTCAAATAAAACAATTAGTAATATTCCATTTTAAATGGGTTTCGCGATATACTATGTTGGCAGGTTTCCCCCATGGAATTCCAAGTGTATCTTTTATTCTTATAAAACGATATCATGGAAATATTTTTTACTTGTAAAAAATTATTTTCCCTTGATTTACTCATTATCTTCTATTGTTTTTGTAGGATTCCAGAACCGTATTTCATACTACAATGAACAAGCAGTTAATTGTTGTTAGAGGTCAGGAAATGTGAAACCATTCTAGTCGTAATCCAATTTTATTATGGAATGACCTTCCTATCCACCATTATACCTTAGATGATCCTGGTGAGAGCCACCTATATCTCTATAAACCATATTGAGTAATATTAAATTATAATATTTAATTAGATTTTAATTGTGAGAGATATAGGAGATCACGATTTAGATCTCATAAATCTACTAGAGATAGCTTCCTCTTAACATGACACTAACTTATCACACTATGACACCATTAAATTATAGTTAAATTATTAACTCAGAATTCAATATGAATTCTTCATTATTCATTCATTTCCCCCAATACTTTGGTGATATTTTTTTATTCTTTAGAGAACCTACATCGCATATTATTTCGATTATCTACGAGCATTAAGTGATTAATGGATGGTGATCCATTATATGTTTCAATTCCTTGCTCGTTCGTTTCGTCTCTGTTCATCAATTAGGGATGGTATTGGCAATGAAATTGGATGGTTCCTGGAATATTGGGATGAGTGTTTGATAGAATTTTTTGGGATATATGATGTGTAACACAGACAAAAGAAATAATGATTTGAAACTACATCACCCAGAAGACTCTCCTCTGTTGAAGAGAATCGATCCTGAGATTCCTAATTTTGGAAATGTGATGAGAAACCTTCATCTTGAATTATCTACATTTATAGTGAATCCTTTTGGTTTTCAAAGTATCACTCATTGAACATGGGTGATTATGTTGGTAAATTATAAATTTCCACCATGGTAAAGTATGAAACAAAAAAACATCATGGAATATATTCTTATATCACAAAAAAAACAACTTGGTAATGATATTGATGTTTATATGGCTCCAATGATTGAGGATTTAGAATTATTTTGGGTCATAGGTTTTATGTTGTTTGATGCTTAATGAATTTAAGACTTAACTTTGAGAGCGATGTTGTGTGGGACAATAAAGGAAAATTAATCTTATAGACAATTTTATGAAATATAATTAACGTATGTAATGGGTGTCTCATAAAAGAACAAGGTACATAGTCAATTATGTTGAAACATTCATCAAAATTCATGTTTTAAAGAAATCATATATTTCTTCCCCAACGATATAACTATTTATCACGGATGACATAATTCATGGAAATTTAGAAGAAAGTACATCACTATCAACACTAATAGTTGATCAACTATTTTAGAATGTAAAAAATGGGGAAACTGATTTTGGTAAACCATTTTCAAAAAACCATTTGAAAATAATTTGAAAGAAGTGAACATTTTTTTGAATTACCATATTGTAATTGTCTGTACTTTTGAATCATTCATGATGTTATGCATGTTGAAAAAAATCTATGTGGCATTGTCATCAGAAGGCGGCTAAATGCTACCATCCAAAAATAAAGATGGAATTACAAAAAGTATGGATATGGTTGAAAAGGGAATTCAAGAATATTTTGTACAAGTGAAGGGAAAAAATTGAAATTTTCATCCTCTAGCTACTTACACTCTTTATTAACAAGATATATATTAGTATTCACCTTCATGAATTGAGTAACTGTTCAAAAGGGGTATTCATCGAATATCAAGAACATGATGTCAATGACTGAATTAAAGTTAAATGGTCTGAAATCACATTAATTCCAAGTTTTGATTCAAGAAAAAATTCTTATAGGTTTATGTTTCATTTTTTCCATGAATATCCATTATACATAAACATAGATCCATTTCTTCTATAAATCTATATTCCACAAAGTTATAGTACCAAAAAAATTTCTGAGCATGGAAAGTTAAATTTACATCATTTTATGAGAATTTGAAATGTTCCTCCCATCATGATTCTTTGATATGATGGATCATTTGATGGCTCACTTGGTGAGAGAGGTTACACTTTCTATTCATGTACACTATAGATGGATGTACCGCATTAAATAGTATTTGATGATTTTGAATGGTTATGTCAAAAATAAAAGTCGTCCAGAGGATTATATTGCGCAGAGATATATTGTGGAGTATTCCATTTAATTTTAAACCAAATTCAAATTTGGTTTAGAATGAATTGGTCTACTGAAATCTAAACACACGGCGTGACTTGAAGGTGAAAATATTTTAGGAAGAGAGGTTGTTACAATCAATATTACAGATTTGGAGCAGTCTCAGCTTTATATTTTTCATAACTATTTGGAGGATGACTCCTATGTCAAAACCAACAATGAAATTATTTAAAATGTGAATATATAAAGATATGAATATGGTTATAAAATACACATAATAAATAGTTTATAGGATGATTTTGGGACCATATATTTATGGTGTCAGATGAAAATTTAGACTCATTTTCAGAACATCATAGAAGGGGAGCTAGAGTACCATTTGTGTATATATTATGTTATAATTATTTTGTAATTAATGGATATAAATTCTATACTAATGTACATGAAAAAGATAGTACCATGCAGAATACTGGAGTTACACATGTACCTAATGCGAGACATGTTTCTGGTGCTAATGAATGAAATCCAATTTATGAAAACAAGATAGTTCATTAATCAAATTATATATTTTGTGTAATATACATCATGTTACCTTATGTTATTATCTGTTTGATGTTTCTATTATATTATCAAAATAAAATTCTAAACCAATTCTGTAGATAATGGACTCTTTATGTGATCAATCTCCCAATACCGAGGTATAATAAGTCTCTCAACATGTGTCTACTTGTAGTGAAGAGGTACAACATGTCTCTCAACCTTCTGATATCTCAGTGAAAAGGACAGATAGGTTTTTCAACCTATTTCTACAACTGCTCCTAGTGTAGAAGTACAACAACTATCTGCACATGTCGATGCTAACACTTCCAAGGAACATATCGATGATGTTGAAACTAATTAAATGGTAATAAAAGAAACACCAGAGGTGTTGAACAAATATGAGTGTCTTAGGTTGATGGTGTTTGCAAAAATACATATGGAAAAGTTTTAAGGCATCAAATACAAGGTTTGATGGAATAATCGAGGTCAACATGTTAACCTAAATAAGGCCATGTATAATAGTTATAATGGAATCATCACTCAAAACAGTGGTTCAATTGATATATATTTGTGGGACCATGCTGTCACCAGGATTAATTTAATAATGTGGGGATATATTAGGGTAAATTATGATATCATTTATTTAATATACCACGAAATAAAATAAATGAAACATTGAATTACTTATTTACATCCTTTGTAGAGAGCATTTGTAGTGGATGACTCACACAAGGATTACATATTATGGGTTGTTGGAAGTATTCATAGATGATTTCAAACAATTTTAACAAGACTTTATCTTAATGATGATAATATAAAAAATAAATCAGCACCCACCTCCTATTTAAATACACCTGATATCCCGTGGGGCATGGGATGCAATTTCTAGTAGTCATGTAGATTTGTCATTTCCAGTACATTTTTTTTGTAATTCATTGTTTGATGATATGTGTACTCATCACATTGATTGGTAGTTTTTTATTTATGAAACATCAAAATAGTGCTGAAAATATGGTAAGAGTAGAAAAAAAGTATTCCACAAACGTAAAGCAAGAAGGGGGTACGATTCACTTAAAAATATGGTATGTATTTTATATCTACTGTAATAATTTTATGTTACATAAAACAACAACACAATTATATATCTCTATATGTATACAAATTTAAGAATGTAAATCTAAATTCACATCCATCCCACACCATGTTCTATGGAAGGAGGGATGTGTAAATATATATGGGGTACAATTAGGTGAAAACATACAAAAAGTGTTGGAGAAATGTGTAAGTATGATATAATGAATAATTTATTTAGCTTTAAATTGATATTACATAACAATAACAAATTATTTTTCTATATTTTATATCTGACCTAGCCACATGAATAAGAAACATCCAAACTTGATGTAGACATATTTTTAGTGGCAATGATGTAGGTAAAAAAGTATGGTCGCGTCAGAGGTGCGGGTCTTGAGGTGACACCCTGAACATTTTTTGACAAAAAAAGAGGATCAATGTGAAGAAAACAAAATGATTAGATAAATATGAAGAATAATTGAATAACGTATACAATTATAGATCTAGATCATGGGAAATTTTATGGGAGGTGGAAGAGAAGAGACAAATCAAGAACAACCATCATGTTAAGATCCATCCACCAGTGATGAGGTGAGCCATTACCCTAAAACCAATCATAGCTATGATAATGAATGTTTTAATAATTTTTTATTTTATTTTTGAATAAGATTGAAACATAGACCATTCATATATGGATATTTTATTGGGTCAATATGATTTTGATTTATATCTATCAACACTCACCCATCACCTTGTGGTGAGGGATACGATGTTCAATATCCAAAACACCATGCTACACAAAACAATTGATATGAATTTAGTTTTTCAACAAAATAGGTTATTATTATGATAGTAAAATCCCCATTATCAAACTTGTCATCTATATTAAATTAATATAGAATTATTTAAAAAAATTATCGATATGAGTCCCTGATATAGTTTACTGATTCATACGAAAGTTATACAATTGAATCTTCTTTGACTAGTCAGTGACTAAGGTATTTTTATATATAGAGTTTCATGTTTAGACTATATTTTAGAAGTAGTGGATTCATAATCTACCTCATTTTGTACCTTATCACATAAAGACTATATAATTAAACTACATCAATTAAAAATCACATCAATACAGACATAAACTATATTAGGCCACCATGAATCCAAATGTGTATGGTCAAGGTGTGCTAACCATCCCACCATCGTACATGACCATAAATACTATAACACAATATTGGAATCCACAATGGCATATCAACTCATGACATTGTACCTATACCAATTCATTAAAAGTTGAAACGAGGTTTTTTGGCATCTGAGCCTCAAAATATTACCCACAAAATATGTGTGTGGGAATTCATACACATCATGAAACAATGCATGGAAAGAAAAGGTAGGGTCCATTGGTTACATCTCACATCATCCCATGACCTAGTACCTCATAGGAAGACACTTAAATTACCCAAGCCTATTATTCAGGGTATATCATCCACACCAACCAATCCATACATGTTGCGGGGGTGTCACATGTGAAGACCCATAAAATTCAAGGAAAAGTTTTTCTTAATTTTCTTTGGGATTTTACAAGAACAATGATTTAGACGGCACTTGATTTCCAGGCCGGTGTGCCCAGAATTTCTATCCGAAGTTTAGCTCGGGTACGTTCAGTGAACGAACGAGCGGGAATTTACAACATTTGAACCGGTGCTCAGAATAGAATTCTGAGGGCACCAATGGAACCGCAGCACCGATAATTGTTTAGGAACGCTTAATCCGGAGTTGTGTTTACACGAGAGAAGTTGATAAAAATTGTGGAAGTTAAAAATAAAAATTTAGCAACAATTTTTATTTTTGACTCTAAGTGTTTAATCCTTTGGATGGAAGTTAGTTAACTACCCAACCTCCCTTGGGAGGTTATGAGGGTGGTGGGGCCCACACAAACCCCACCCCTTCATATCCTCTAACCTCCTCAACTACCATTAATTTTGTTAACTTATGTTTATTAACTTATGGAGTTAATGAGGGGAGTCAATGTGGAATTCAAACACATGAATTTCAAAAGCCTTGATGTGTTAATAAAATAAGTGAAGAACTTATTTTATTGGGTTGCTGTTTAGTTGTTTGAGAGCCTTTGGAGAAAAAGCTAAGGAAGTCTTGAGTTCTTCATTCTCTTGACGAAGAACGTGAAGAACAAACGATCTCCGATGTGGAGCGGCGACCCCTCAGAGACTGTCTTCTGCAACACCGACCAGCGAAACGACATCTTCTTCCACATCATTTTTCTTCTGCGACGTCTCTTTTTGCGATGGTTTTCCTTGACGAAATCTCCGTCAAAGTCTTAGAATCCTCGCTTCGCGACTCTGACATGTGTCATCTCTTTTATCATGGTACGGGTTTATTTTTATTTAATTATTTTACTTCGTCATTTCTAGTTTGTCGTTCTTCATAGTTATATGACAAAATGATATCGAATAACGAGAGGGGGTCGGACCGAACAAACACGGCCGACCCTCTTCCTTTATCCTTGTTTGATTATTTGTGGTTGGGACAGAATGGTGTGGTGCTGTCGCACCACGTGCGATCGTACGATAAGTAAAGCGTGGCGCCGTCACACCGTGCCGTGATGTAGAACAAGGATGTGATGTCGTCGCGCCGCGTCGAAGAAAATCAAAGACAACGTGGCTGGAGTGGGGCCGCAGCGGAAGGGTGTGGTTTCATCGCACCGCGCCGGACGAACCAAGCTGCAGACGGTTCTGGGCCGCGGCGGAGTAGGGTGACCGGGGGCCGGTTCCCGGCCGCCGGTGACGGCGAATGAGGAAGGACCGGCCGTCGCCGATCCTTGATTCCAGAACCGGCCTGCCGGTGTGGGCCGGCCGGACAAAGGGGATCCGAGGGAATTAATTCTCCCGGCCGGCCAGCACAAATGGCCCCTAGAAATGGGGGGGGGGGGTCGCGGTTACACCAGGAGGTAGGCGCCCCCCCCCCCCCTTTGCCAAACGGCGTGGCCGTTGGCCGAACCAGCGCGCTGGGCGTGCTATGCCCAGGCCGGGCCGGGCCGTGCCAGCCGGGTCATACCGCGCCCTAGCAAGCCTGACTCGGACCCGGTTCGGGTCGACCTCGGGGGTATCGGGCCGGGTCGGACCAGGCCCGAACCCCTTAATACCGAACCCATTTTCGGTCGGACACCCATAACATGTGCTACGGGTCTCCAATAGACGCACAATCAGTTGCGATGCGATCCTTGGATCGAGACGGTCATTTTGGTATATCGGAATCAAGGTTTTGGAATTCTTTGAGTTCGGCCGGGTTGGTTCATACATGAATCCAACTGGGCCCTCATAGCAGAAACGCTCATATCTTAAGTTTCAGACATCTGAATGACGTGTCGTCGACTTTGTTGGATTCCTCTTAGTGATACGGAACTTTTGGCTTACTCCACCAGAGGTTTGGACGCAGGTCGAGTATGGTCGGGTTGGTTTTCCCATAGAAACCAATTGGGCCCCTAGAACGAAAAAGCCAATAACTCTCAGACCGGGCGTCCGATTGACGCACCGTCTGCGACGTTGAGTTCCTGTTGACGATACAGAACTTTGGATACATAAACTTTGGACTATGTGTCAGTTGATGTATCAGCCTCTCAGCTCGTGGAGCGGACCCTCCCGAACGAGCTTGCTGTGTGTGGAAAACCCTGGAGCTGGCTGCGACTGCGATGACGATTGTGCCGAGATCCCCAGTGGATTCGACGATGATGACTACAGAACTCAGCGATCCTATGTGGATCAGTGCTACCGATCCTGTGTGGATCAGTGCTACCGATCCTGTGTGGGTCTGATCCTGTGTGTTTCAGTGCTCAACAGTTCTGTGTGAGCCAGCGCCTATAGATCCTTTGCGGGTCCGATCCTGTGTGGGTCATTGCGGGGGTTAGTACCTATCGATCCTTTGTGGGTTGGATGACTTAGATGGATCATTGATCATCTATATTGTCTTTCAAAGAAGTATACATGCGTGAGCTGAATCATGTTTTCTTTCCTATGTGGATTGAGTTGTGCTATCCTGTGTGGATTTACGTTTTTCTTTCATGTGTGGACTGGGTTGTACTTGGGTTCGGATGTTGGAGCCGAACAATAATTGATGACTTAGGTATATGTATGGGCATATACCTAAGCAGAGTCAGATATTACTTCGTGATTGTATCTTTCATTTGTGGATTATCCTTTGTGGATTCTGGGAGACCTTCAGGGGTCTCGGGGTCCCTACTATGTAGCTTATACTAACCCCTGCACGGGCTATGGCCGCACTATGTTGTGTTGGTTGCAGACGATAGACAGCGCTGATCGTGGTTGAGGCTTGGGGAGCAGGACGATACCAGGAGGTGGACCTCTAGGTAGGACGTACTCGGAGTGGTCGGTTTCACCCGAGGAGTAGTGAAGGCTATCTGTACCCACCCTTCAGGTGGGACTTCCAGTGGACGGCTCGACGTTGCATCTTTACTTTTCAGTTGTTGTTTTCCCTTTCGAGTTGTACTTTAATTTCAGTTTTGGTTTGTATACTGACCCACTTACTTTTCCGCACTTACACTTGTAGTAGCTTTTACATAGTGTTTACTTCTACTTCTTTTTTACTCTGTGGTGTTTGTTTACTTTACAAAGCCAATGCCTTCCCTTTTTACCGGGATTTACGCCATGGTGCTAGTCGCCAGCCCCTGGCCTATGGAAGGCAGGATTGGGGTAGTCACGACATGGGCCCCAAGGATGGGTCGTGACAAATTGGTATCAGAGGAGTTCGGTTCTACCGTAAAACTTGGGACTCTGATCTTTTTCTATGTGAAGCTATAGTGTTTAGCATATTGGGTTTGGTTATCAGTCCAGGGAGACCAGTGTTGGTGTAGTAGTTGACAGATCCGTACACCAGGATCCTGACCTCTGATTTCCAACTTAATGCATGAAAACATTGATTGCGTGTGTGTTTCATGTTGTCTTTGTGATTACTTTGTGTTAGCCCACCAGGTATACTGTTCTGACTGTGGTGCACCTTTTTCTTTTCAGGATGGCCCCACGATGGCAGCTAGCTAGGGTTCCAAGTTTAGAGCGTGACGACAGCCCACCGAGCGATGAGGCCTCGGTGCAGGGCCCTTTGTCAGCAGTGGCACCGGAGGTAGCTCTACCCGCCGAGCCATCGATGCTTCCAACACTAGCCGTTGACGATGCACGTCACCTCAGTGCAATGCATGAGTTCCAGCACCAGCAACCACCCAGGTTCCGCGGGGAGATGGACCCCCAAGCAGCCGAGGACTGGCTGGAGGCAGTGGTGAGAGTTTTCAGGTTAGTGAGGACACCAGCAGACCTCATGGTGATCCTCGCAGCGAGCCTACTGCACGCGGCATCAGGCCGATGGTGGAGCATGATGCTCCAGATGCACAATGAGGCATCTATTCACTGGATGGACTTTGAGAGCCTCTTCCTCTTAGAGTTCGTCCCAGCCACCCTCTGTGCGGTGTGCATTCAAGATCTTCTTCAGCTGCGGTAGGGTAGTATGACGGTTGCCCAGTTCTCGGTGAGATTTACCGATCTCTCGCGCTACTCTATAGACATGGTACGAGACCCATTCTTCTGGGCCAAGACCTTTGATCAGAGATTGAGACACGAGATCAGTGCATTGCTGATCTCCCTCAACATTCCGACTCAAACAGGAGTACTGGAGCGAGCCCTTTTGATCGAGAGTTTTCTTGATGAGTCTACACCAGCACCGAGACCCACCGTAGGGCGGCACGTCGTAGAATCTTCTGCAGCAGGCAGTCGACAGATGAATCTTGGGTCCAGGAAGACCAGACCCTCAGGCAGATGACCTCAGGACACTGGCTTAGCAGTGCGGGGCACACAGAGTGGAGCCAGTCTTTCGAGAGGCAGGTAGTGCTACTCATGTGGCGGGCAGGGCCACATGGCTCGTGACTGCCCGACCCGCCATACCGCGGAGCATCAGACAGTTAAAGGACCACCATGGAAGAGGAATAGGGTTGACCATGGCGGTCCGCAGGGAGCAGGCAGATGAGGAAAATGAGCTGGCCGAGCAGCGGGTGCTGGGCGACGCATTGAGGCTCTACCACCACCACCACCAAGAGGTCCACCCCGACCATAGGGAGCTAGCGGGCAGAGACATTCAAAACTCCAGGCAGCGGAGTCCTATGACCACAACGTGCCCGAGATGATTCGAGGAACTATCTGTGTCTATTCCACACTTTCTGCAGTTCTTAAAGACACACGAGCGAGTCACTCTTTCATAACCGCTGCCCTTGTTCGGAGCATGAAGATTCCGACAGATACGTTGGCTCAATCCTTACGGCTAGAGACTCATACGGGAGCAAACTCGATGATCATGCACTAGTGCCGGCAGTGTGAGCTTACTATAGGAGGAGAGAGCTTCGGCTGAGACCTTCTTGTAGAGGTGTCGAGGCCATACGACGTCATCTTGGGCATGGATTGGTTGTCTACAGTCAATGCACAAATTGACTGTATTAGGCACAAGGTGCGATGTGTACGCACCGACAGGAGCAAGTTCACCTTCACCAGCGAGAAGGGAGCCTTTAGAGCACAGGATGGACTTCCGTAGAGGAGAGGACAACCCATCACTCACCAGTTGGCTAGCCTCATCCTAGGAGATGTTGACATGCATATTCCTTGTTTTCCTGCAGTGGTGGATCAGTATGTAGACGTTTTTCCCGATGACGTTCCAGGGCTACCTCCACGGAGAGAGGTAGAATTTTATATCGACCTGTACCCCGGGATTGCCCCGATATCGACTCCATCATATCAGATATCCCCCGTTGAGCTTTGAGAGCTATGGGTACAGTTGGTGGACTTGCAGGGCAAGGGATTCATCCGACCCAGTGTTTCACCCTGGGCATCACCGATTTTGTTCGCCAAGAAGGCCGACGAGAGCTTGCGACTTTGTGTCGACTATCGTCACCTGAACCAGGTGACAGTGAGGAAAAATTATTCTCTACCGAGGATTGATGACCTCCTCGATCAGATCAAGGGAGCACAATGGTTCTCAATGATAGACCTCAGGTCAGGCTATCATCAGCTCAGAGTTCGAGACGAGGACGTGTAGAAGACAACCTTCAGATATCGGTATAGCCACTATGAGTACTTGGTTATGCCATTTGGCGTAACCAATGCTCCAGTAGTGTTCATGGACATCATGAACAGGATATTTCAGCCATACCTCGATCGATTTGTCGTAGTCTTCATCGACGACATTTTGATTTACTCAACGATTGAAGAGTAGCACGCCTACCACTTACGGGTTGTACTAGACACACTCCAAGAGCACCAACATTATGGTAAGCTCTCAAAGTGCCAGTTCTGGATACGTGAGGTCCACTTCTTGGGACATGTCATCTCGGAGGCGAGAGTTGCAGTGGATCCTGCGAAAATCGAGGCACTCTTAGCTTGGGAGCCACCCAGGAGCGTGACAGAGGTGCAGAGTTTCTTGGGACTAGCGGGATACTATCGGAGATTTGTGCCAGACTTCTCCAGAGTTGCGGCACCACTCTCAGCTTTGACAAAGAAGGGGGAACCCTTTGTGTGGTCAGACAAATGTAAACAGAGCTTCTTGGAGCTGACACAGAGATTGACCAACACACCTATCTTGAGGTTGTCTGAGGAAGGAGTTGGGTACGTAGTCTACTGTGATGCATTAGGGACCAGACTTGGATGTGTCCTGATTCAAGAGTGGGCCGTGATCGTCTCTGGATCACGTCAGTTGAGGCCGCATTAGCAGAACTACACTACACATGACCTGGAGTTAGCACCAGTGGTCTTCGCTATGAAGACATGGCGACACTAACTGATGGGCGAGCGCTTTACAGTCTGTTCTTACCATCAGAGTCTCAGATACATCTTCTCTCAAGAAAGATCTGAATCTGAGACAGTGGTGAAGGCTCGAGTTCCTCTAGGACTATGAATTTGAGATAGTCTATACTTCTGGGAAGAGGAACGTGGTAGTCGATGCTCTCATTAGGAGGACAGGTGTTCAGCTACTTGAGGAGGCGACAGAGCAGCTTGCCTCTTTGTAGATATCCCTCGTGGATAGAGATGGAGCAGCCTTCCTTCAGTCTCTCATAGTCACTCCTCCACTACTGTAGCAGGTCAGAGAGGCACAATGTGGGGATGCTGACTGTGAGACGTGGCGTGCACATATATCCTCAGGACATGCACCTGATGGTTCCTCTTTTGGAGCAGAGCACGACATCCTTTTTAGAGGATGTTCCTTGGTACCAGTCGCTTTACAAGAGGAGGTGCTAAGAGTGTTTCACACTTCCCCTTTGGCGGTACATCCTGGAGTTGCGAAGATGTACCAGGATCTCAGACGACAACACTGGTGACTGGGCATGAAGAAGGCTGTGGCAGAGTTCGTTTCTCGATGCCTCACCTACCAGCAGGTGAAGGCTAAGCACCGGGTACCAGCAGGCTTGGTACAACCCTTGGAGTTCCTGGAGTGGAAGTGGGACGAGATATCTATTTACTTCGTGACTGGACTGCCACACACTTCCAGAGGTCATGACTCCATCAGGGTGATTGTCGAACGAATCACCAAGTCAGCTCACTTCTTACCCATCAGAGAGCCGGGCTCAGTGGAGAGCTTGGGATGACTTTATGTTCAGGAGATTGTACGGCTTCATAGTGTTCCATCATCTATCTTCTCCGATCGAGATGCTCACTTTATTTCCCGGCTTTGGAAGGGGTTGCAGGAGGCATTTGGGACGCAGCTACGTCTAAGCACATCCTTTCACCCTCAGACGGATGGTCAGACAGAGAGGACAATTCAGTCTCCCAAGGAAATGCTCCACGCATGTATCCTCGACTTTGGACGAATCTTGGAGGACCACCTACCCTTGGTAGAGTTGGAGTACAACAATAGTTACTACTCCACCATCAGGATGGCACCATACGAGGCATTGTATGGCCGACCTTGAAGATCTCCATTGTGCTGGACAGACCCTGGGGAGTCAGCACTTTTGGGACCATAGATGGTCCATGCCATGACAGAGAAGGTCCAGGTCATCCAGGAGCAGATGAGGATAGCTCAGAGCGGACAAAAGTCTTATGCTAACAGGAGGCAGAGGCCACTAGAGTTCGAGGATGGCGACCACGTCTTCTTGCATGTCTCACCTCGACGTGGGATATGGAGATTTGAACGAGGCAGAAAGTTGTCTCCACACTTCATCGGACCATTCCAGGTCCTCAGCAGGATTGTCGAGGTGGATTATCGCCTGGCTCTACCACCTCAGTTGCACCGGGTGCACGACGTGTTCCATGTATCTCAGTTGAGGGGATACGTGCATGACCCGATTCATATAATTGAACATGGGGAGATTGACATTGATGATGGGTGACTTTTGCGGAGGTCCCAGTGGAGATCGAGGATCGACAAGAGTGGGTCCTACATGGACGGTCGATTTCTCTAGTGCACATCAGATGGTAGCATGAGAACCTCTAGGAGAGAACTTTGGAGCGGGAGGCTTAGATGCATGCTCAGTACCCACATTTGTTTCCCTATCTTATGATGTATCTTTACGGGGACGTAAAGAACTAAGGTGGGAGTAATGTAAAGACCCATAAAATTCAAGGAAATTTTTTTCTTAGTTTTCTTTGGGATTTTACATGAACACAGCTTCAGATGGCACTTGATTCCGAGGACCAGTGTGCCTGGAATTTCTATCCGAAGTTTAGCACAGGTACGTTCAGTGAACGAACGAGAAGGAATTTCCAACTTTTGAACCAGTGCTCAGAATCGAATTCCAAAGGCACTGATGGAACCGCATCACCAGTAATTACTTAGGAACACTTAATCTATAGTTGCGTTTACATGAGAGAAGTTGATAAAAATCGGGGAAGATAAAAATAAAAATTTAGCAACAATTTTTATTTTTTACTCTAAGTGTTTAATCCTTTGGATGGAATTTGGGTAACTACCCAACCTCCATTGGGAGGTTATGAGGGTGGTGGGGCCCACACGAACCCCACCCCCTTCATATCTTCTAACCTCCTCAACTCCCATTAATTTTGTTATCTAAAGATTATTTACATATGGAATTAATGAGGTGAGTTAATGTGGAATTCAAACACTTGAATTTCAAAAGCCTTGATGTGTTAATAAAATAAGTGAAGAACTAATTTTATTGGGTTGGTGTTTAGTTGTTTGACAGACTTTGGAGAAAAAGATAAGGAAGTCTTGAGTTATTCATTCTCTTGATGAAGAACGTGAAGAATGAATGATCTCCGACATGGAGCGTCGAGCCCTCGAAGACCGTCTTCCACGACACTGACCCGCGACACGACTTCTTCTTCCATGAAATTTTTCTTCCGCGACGTATCTTTTCACGATGGGTTTCCATGAAGAAATCTCTGTCAACATCTTCAAATCCTCGCTTCGCGACACCGAAGTTCGTCACTCTTTTATCAAGTTAGGGGTTTATTTTTATTTAATTATTTCCGTTCTTCATTTCTAGTTTGTAGTTCTTCATAGTTATTCGACCAAATGATATCGAATAATGAGAGGGGGGTGGACCGCACAAACATGGCCGACCCTCCTCCTTTATCCTTGTTTGATTCATTGTGGTTGGGATGGAATGGCGCGGTGCTGTCGCACCACGCGGGATCGTGCGACAAATAAAGTGCGGCGCCGTCGTGCCGCGCTGTGATGTTGAACAAGGACGTGACGCCGTCGCGCTACGTCAAAGGAAATCCCAGACACCACGGCCGGAGCAGGGCTGTGGCGGAAGGGCGCGGTGCCGTCACACCGCACCGGACGAACCAAGTCGCGGCCGGTTCCGGGCAACGGTGGAGAAGGGTGACAGGTGGCCGGTTCCGGGCCGCCGGTGTCGGCGAAGTAGGAAGGACCGGCCGTCTCCGGTCCTTGTTGGCAGAACCGTCTGGCCGTTGCAGGCCAGCCAGACAAAGGGGAGCTGGGGGAAATAATTCCCCGAGCCAGCCAGCACAGACGGCCCCCATAAATGGGGGGGCCGTGGTTACACCAGGGGGCATGCTCCCCCCCTCTACCAAACGGCGTGGCCGTTGGCCGAGCGAGCGCGCTGGGCGTGCTATGCCCAGGCTGGGCCAGGCCACGCCAGCCGGGCCGGGCCGCACCCTAGCAGGCCGGACTCGAAACCGGTCCGGGTCGACCCTGGGGGAATCGGGCTGGGTCGGACCGGGCCCGAACCCCTTAATACCAAACCCTTTTCTAGTCGAACATCATAACTTGTGCTACGGGTGTCCGATCGATGCTCCGTCAGTTGCGATGCGATCCTTGGATCAAGACGGTCGTTTCGGTATATTGCACTCAAGGTTTAGGAACACTTTGAGTTCGGCCGGGTTGGTTCGTACACGAAACCAACCGGTCCCTCGGAGCGGAAACGCTCATATCTTAAGATCCAAATGTTCGAATGAAGTGAAATCAACATTGTTGGATTCCTCTTAGTGAGTCGGAACATTTGGCTTACTCCGCCCGAGGTTTGGACGCAGGTGGAGTATGGTCAGGTTGGTTTTGCCTTAGAAACCAACAGATCCTTGGATCGAAAAAGCCAATAACTCTCAGATCGGGCGTCCGATTGACGCGCCGTCTACGACATTGAGTTCCTATTGACGATACTGAACTTTTGGATACATCAACTTTGGACTATGTGTCAGTTGATGTATCATCCTCTAGGCTCGTGGAGCGGACCCTCCCGTACGAGCTTGCTGTGTTCAGAAACCCTAAAGCTAGTTGCGACTACTACTGTGACTGCGATGACAACTATGCAGAGATCCTAAGTGGATTCGACGATGACGACTACGGCACTCAGTGATCCTATGTGGATCAGTGCTACCGATCTTGTGTGGGTCCGATCCTGTGTGGGTTAGCCCTCATCGGTTCTGTGTGAGCCCGAGCCTACAGATCCTGTGTGGGTCCGATCCTGTTTGGGTCATTGCCGGGGTTAGTACCTATCGATCCTTTGTGGGTCCGACGACTTAGATGGATCAGTGATCATCTCTATCGTCTATTGAAGAAGTATACCTGTGTGAGCTGAATCTTATTTTCTTTCCTATGTGGATTGAGTTGTGCTATCCTGTGTGGATTTATGTTTTTCTTTCTTGTGTGGACTGGGTTGTACTTGGGTTCGGATGTTGGAGCCTAACGAGAATTGATGACTTAGGTATATGTATGGGCATATACCTAAGAAGAGTCGGATGTTACTTAGTGATTGTATCTTTCCTTTGTGGATTATCCTTTGTGGATTCTGGGAGATCTTCGGGGGTCTTGGGGTCCCTACTGAGTAGCTTATACTCACCCCTGCACGGGCAATTTCCGCACTATGTTGTGTTGGTTGCAGACAACGGACATCGCTGATCGTGGTTGAGGCTTGCGGAGCAGGACGGTACCTGGAGGTGGACCGCTAGGTGGGATGTACTCAGAGCTGTCGGTTGGACCCAAGGAGCAGTGAAGGCTATCTGTACCCACCCTTCATGTGGTACATCTAGTGGACGGCTCGACGTTGCGGCTTTACATTTCAGTTGTTGTTTTCCCTTTCGAGTTGTTCTTTACTTTCAGTTTGGGTTTGTATACTGATCCACTTACGTTTCTGCACTTACTCTTGTACCAGCATTTACTTAGTGTTTAATTCTACTGCTTGTTTACTCTGTGGTGTTATTTTACTTTACTAAGGCAATGTCATCGATTTTTACAGGGATTTACACCTTGGTGCTAGTCACCAGCCCCTAGCATATCGAAGGCGGGCTTGGGGTAGTCGCGGCACGAGCCCCGAGGATGGGTTGTGACATCACAAGTCTATTTATCCTTCCCCTAGACTCTAGGAATGTTATAAGAATACCAATGCATCCAAATAGACTATGGGGAGGTTACCAGAATACCAACCCATCCCCATAGTCTCTTAGGAGGTATCAAGCACATCAAGCCATCCATGTAGTATCTGGGGTGGAAACATCAATTAAACTAGGCCTAATCATATCATATAACTCTTTAGTTGATCTGAGGACACTATTCTCTCATGACATATCCACTTATTGAACACATCTCACCACAAATTTAAGGTAGCTATTGGGTCCTCTAGACCCACCATATTCTCTTCTCATCAATACCATCCCATTCAACAAACCCCAAAATGTCACCACAACCCACATTCACTTCACACCACAGACCTCAATGTCTAGTCCTCCCCATCATGCTCTCTTATCTCTTCTAGTCTATCTACCCCAAGAAAATTCCAAACTCTACACTCTTAGTACCTTTGAATCATGATTATATGTTATGACCAAGAACACACCCTACAGTTTGGTCACATCTCACATCTTCTTAGGGTGATATCTCATTTTATCACTCAGATTAAACCCCTATCTGTCACACCATGTCTATTCTAGAAGGACTCATCTGATTCAAATTATTAATCAAGACTCAACCACCCTCAGGAGGTTTTCACTCACTTGGCGTGAGACAAATTGTTATCTAACATATCGTCACTAGAATAAATCTTTCTCATCCAACCTATTGTCCCTAAAAACAAATTCCTTTTCCACCTGCATCTCTTCTCATACCCCAAGCCCTACTAAAGGCCTCATGAGAGATTAAATGACTTATTTACCACTTAGTGGCATATTAATTGGCCAATCGTAACTCAATTATATGCCAAATAATACTTCTCTAAAGATTTGGAGGCCAGAACCATCTTATCTGGTCTTTCAAAGGTATCCCTAGTCCCTAACCATCTAACCAGGCCCATGGAACATGCATGAAGGTGAATAGCAATTCATAAACACATATATGGATTTGTATTAAATTTACTTACTCAGTCACATTTAATTCTTCTTTAATATATTTTTTTCATTTATTTTTTGAAATTTAATATATAAAAAATTTATATTTAATTTTCTCCATTTTATCCAATTTTTTTTTATAATTTTCTAATTTCATTATGATTTAATATATTATATTAAACTAGATAATATATTTAGAATTGATTTATATACCTAAAATATATACACATAACAAATTAACAATTTTGTTTTCTCACATCACTAGAAGAAATATTTTCCAATAACATCACAATTACTAAAGATACAATTCATTTAATAATTTCGATTGACTTAACAATAAATTACAACTAAAAAATAAAAAATAATTTTCTACAATTAATTTTTTTTAATATTTTGTAATTTATAATCTTTTATAAATAATTTTTTCATTTTTATACTCATTTAATTATCTCAATATCATTATTGTTAAAAATATTCATTTAATTTCATAAAAAATTATTTATAAATTTAAAATTATAAAATTTATTTATAATTATAAATTGAATTATCTCTATTATCAATAATGTGTTTTTAATAATTAATTTAAACTAAATTTAATATATAATTAATTTATAATTAAAATATTTTATTAACTCATAATAATAGAGAAAAAAATATATTTCTTAATGGAATAATAAAATATTTTTAAATAATAGTATTTTTGTGTACAACATTTTATAAAATTTTAAAAATAATTATATAATATTTATTTATTTATATAGATATGTAAAATTAATAGATAATATAATATTATACAATTTTATATATTCATTAATTGATATAATTTTTTTTAAATTGTTTCCATTGTTATTACACATATTAAAATATTACAATATATTAATTTCCCCTATCAAATATATAAATGAATTATTTAAATTTTTTGATCATATCAAAATTGGTGTTATTAAATAATTACCATAACAATGGTGGTAAACTATTTTATTTTAATTTTGTATAAAGGATAAAATATAGGATAGTTTATTTTGAAATATCTAAATTGATATATTTAATGGTTTCAATCATAATTCATGAAAAAATATACTGTAAATAATTGTTTAATGTGTTTTTATTGAGAAATCAATAATTGACGTTAGCACTGTAGTGGATAAAGAGATATATAAAATCCTCTCCCTCCTCATGGTGTGGAGATTCAAATCAAGAATACCCAATAACCTGAATTCCTTGAGGAATATGCTGTAGTAGATTCGATGGATGGAAGATGGAGTTTTTGTCAATGAAATCCAACATGGGATGTCTTTATTTTATTTTTTTAGGGAATATATTAAGATACATTTTTTGAATGGACTTACTTGGACTTTTCTTAATCATCATATTATGATCACGTGCTTATTTAACGAGTTTAACCGGACGAGATAGAATTCCCCCATTCAAATTTCTGTTCAGGGGGAAATGTATACCATTTATGAGTAGAAGCGTTCAAGATATGTGTTTGATTGGAAATACCATTGGAGATTTTATAGAATGGGATGTTTCATATCTAATTAAGTGGGTTCCTATGGTAAAATTTTTTTCTATGGTGGAAATCACATAACACATTATATGTATTATTTTCTTGAATATCCTAGCCTCCACGGTATTGGTTTATTTTGAATTCAAAAAGATCCCCACATTCTATTTCATTTTTTGCCTCATTTGTCACGTGGTAATGGATTTTAGAAAAAAACTGATCTGGAGTGGTGTCTTAGGCTATATATAACCTGCGGCACTAGGAAGAATCACTACGTGGTCGAGCCACATTGAAGGCCAAAAACATATGGAATGGGAAAAGAAAACCAAATGTATAGATCAAATATTACCAGTATCCAAGGTTGTGATAATCTCAGTAGGGTTGTCATCATTCCCCTATGAACCGAGGAGTTTTATTACAATTATATAATGAAAATTTGATCATTTTCCCCTTCAGTTAGGGGTATATTCTCAACTCTATGGTGTATGGAGTATAATAGTCTGAGGATACACATGATTTTGGGTCATGTAACATTTTTTTCCTAACCATTTATCCCCAATACAAAATTATCAAAATGATTTGGTGCAGTATAAAAGAGGTCTTATCCCATACCACCGGCTACATAGCCATGGGATCTAATCTCTATAGGAAATGATGGTTTCCCTATCATGGGGTATTTTTCCACCAAAGGTGGGAGGTCTGGATTCCACTTTTTTAGTTGAGGAGGAACATCCCTAGTTTCCTACCATGAGGGTAGAAACTCCAATCCGAGTGATTCTAGTTTGACATAGATGTCAAGAAACTTAGATATAATGTAATAAGATTATAAATAATATTTATATACTCAATATTATTATTTTTTAACTAAAATAAATTTTTTACATTCTAAATATGAGTCTACAATGGGTTCCCAAAAGTAGTCAAATCTATTAAAAGGTGATGTGTTTAACTACATGAAAATGGTAGAGCCTAGTTTAATGCAGCCTCACCAAGCATCATGAAACTCTACTAATTGAACAAAAATGTGCATGTTAACTCATGATCAGTTCATATGATTCCTTAATGGAGTTCCTAGTATGTCCCTGATATTGTCTTTCTACCTGAGACTATATTGGAAATAAATGAAATGATAGGTATAACATTGAAAGATAGATTTTAGAAATGTTTTTTGGTAGGACATTCCGGACATGATGTGGTCCATTGAATCATGTAGAGAGATTAATTTTAAACTTCAACAGTCATCTCCCCCGAACACCACAGCACCTTTTTGTTCCATCAACCCCATGAACATGAATGTATCCAAGTGTAGGTGATAAGTGGAGATCCTAAAATATGATTAAATATATCATAACTTCAATTCAATGCCCTATTCTCATTTTTATTTATATTAATGAGATCCTCTACAACCAAAATACTCATGGTGGTTTGAGATATATTTTTTTCCCAACCATCAATTTTGAGACAACTTGTTTCCCTTAGGTCTCTTAGATCTAGGATTCTTGGGGAGTGTGTGTACTTTGTTGGATGGAAATTTCCAAACTAGTAGATTATATGAAAAACTAAATAGGTATTTTGGGGTTAAGATACTAAGATATTTTGTTGCATAGGTAAGAGGTCACCAACTTCCCTCTAGTTTCATTTAATCATTGTACAATTTTTCTCAAGTCATAGGTAGTGTCCCATCACAAAATACCACTACGGGGATTCAGATTTGAATCCATGTTGATTTATTAAAATAACTATAGGTAAGTGGTCAAATATACGTTGTCATCCTCTCAGGACCATTTATGGATAAGAATAAATTTGGGGCTACTTAGCTGTAGATATAGAGCTGATATCAGTACAATAACATAGATCAAAGAATTATTAGATATATTAATATAAATCAGGATATGTTATCATAAACAAACTACTAATATTTACCTTCATTAGTTAAAATATCTTGTAATTGAGATTTATGAGGACTTTAGTTTAAAATAAATATATTGGTTTATCTGGTCCAGGGAAAATTTTATCAAACATGGTGATCAGAATGCTGACTAATTTCACTGAATGTACTTATCCATAATTACAAAAAAACATCATTTCTAAATTGGTGTTTGATTATGGAAGCTTCAATTCTGATGGGGTTGAGATTCAGGAGCTAACTGCTCAATTTTATATAGTTCATTCTAGTTCTTAGAGTGGAACCCCTAGGGGAACTTCCTTAATATAATAAATTCAAAAATATATGTTTGTATGGATAGATACCATTCCATATTTTTGAAGTTGTTTTTGTATGTTGCAGGTCCTTACATTATCATATAAACATAAGGTTTATGGGATGGTTCCATTGGTATGAAAAAATTCAATGAAACACCAATTGTTTTGAAACATAAATATATTTCCAATTATAAATTTATAGTTTCATTCATACCATATTCTGTTATTTGGTATACATGATTTTCTCAAAAGTCCACTATTGTGTTTTGGGTATGTTCATTCCCTTGATTTTCATTTGTAATTATTGTTCTTTTTTACCCATTATATTTTTTACATAGAATATTATTATTTCGCTTATATACTATATTTTATGAAAACTCATTCTCCTTCCATGTGGGGGGACCATGGTAATGAAATTAAATGTGAGGAAATTATTAATAGTTTCAATTGTATTTCCGAGAAGTGGTTATGAGGATACTGGGACTTGGATCAAAAAAGATTAGAGTGATCATGAGTTGTGACAAGTCAATTTCCTTCAACATCATGTTCAATGGTTATATAATTAAGAAAATCAAACCAAATAGATTGTTGTATCATGTTATGTTCCTTTCTGATTACTCATTTTTCTTTCCTACAAATGGTTTTTACAATATCTTATCAATGGAATAATTGTATGTACTCAATAATAGGGATAAGGTTTTTCAGCATGGTATCCACCGTGATCACTTATTTTTTACTAATTATTTTCTTTATTTTTCAAGAGAGCCTCCTAAAAAATTCTAGGCGGTTTTAATAATCAACGATTATTTTACCAAATCCATATGAAAATATGTCAAATTTACCAAATCTGAGATATATTTTAGTTTGGTTTTGCAATATTGGGTAAGAGTTACCATTACTAGGTTGTGTGCCATCAAGATAACGGGAAACATAAATAGTATTTGGGTCTCATTATGGTTGTTGGGGACTATAAATTATTTATTCTCCATTAAATGGGATAGATTTCATATTAAAATTTAGGGATTGTATAGAAATAAAGTCTCTAGGGCCAGGAATGTGGCTGTTATTAAATTAGTGTCTCAATAAATTATATCTTAAATGATGTCTTACTCGAATATCTGGGATTTTTTTATTCACAAAATATATTCATATATTGAATTTTTTTGGTTTGGGTAGTAGTGCTAAAGTAAAAAATAACATACATTACACCTCATGGGAGAATATTTTTTCACCCAAGGATTGTGGTGATAAGGTCATCAAAGACATAAAAGTGTTTAACAATTCCATCATATAAAATTATGTTTATCATTTATTATAAGAAATATGTATTTTGTGTAGAATGGTTTTTAAAGCCAAGTAGTTTCCCCATAATGATTTTCTATCCCCTAGTATGGGTTCTCAAATAATATTTTCATCAAGTAACATTTTTGGAACCATATATGTTTGAAACTATGAAATTTATTGGTGAATATCCATTGGTTATATGGTAAAAATATGTATTGAATATTGGGTGAATTATTTAGTCAATATAAAACCCGGTTTTTAGATACTTTCTAATACGATTAATGGTTTAATGAGGGATATTTTGGTTGATGACCTTAGTGGATGGTATTTATTAAAGAATGTTATTTTGTTTTATGTGTATGTAGGAATATATATTTTAGTGGTTCAATTGGTTCATTGGGATATACTAGAAAACTATGTTGAAAATTGGTGATTTTGGGTTTCTACAAAGTTCACTCATGTTTCAGAAATTTCCTCACATATGAAGATCTTATAAGAATTCAACTATAGAAGAGTATATAGAATATGAAATTTCTATTTGAAGTCCATAATCTTTTATTAGATATGTGTAATGGCATCTTCCACAGCTATGTTTTCCTTTCTGATCAGCAGTTGTCTAAGAATATCTTATTCAGCATTTATCGAAAAACTGTTGAAAAAGAGTTTTAGGAGATATTATCTTGATTTTGGGTTACTGAGTTGTGGTCATCTATTTTTGAGAAGGATAATTCTCAATTGATAATAGTCTTGGATTTGACTCTTTTTGTGTGGGACTCAATCAAATTTCATCTAGTGTTGAATATCATGGGTTTCTTCATCCACGCATGGACTTTCTAGTTCTTACACAATGAATTTTTGAATGAGATAATTTTCAATGATGATAGGATATGGCTAGCTATGATGAAAAAATGGATATATTAGTGGAAGAATGATGGGGTTCATCTTCCATCAACAGTTCGACCCCCACCCCGTCAAGGTGGCTACCTCCCCCTCCGGGGTTCCGTAAAATTAACGTTAATGTAGTAGTACCTTCATATGGTACTAATGGCCTCATGGATATTAGTCATAATCAAGAATGATCATTAAATTAGGTTTGATATTCCAATGTTGATTCACTATAATCTCTCTATGTGGCCAAATCTATGGCTATTTGGCATGGTGTAGAGTTCCCATATTCTTATGGACAGAGAAATATTGTGGTCGTATCCGAGTATCAAGTTAGTATCAAATAATTGGATGATGGTGAAGTTGTTTATGATACAGTCAGTTCAATTATTGAAAACATCACGTATTTGTACATTTTTTATCTTCCTTATAATTCAATATATTTTATAAAGGTGAAAATCATGTGGCCCATTTCATCGCTACATTTTGGAGAATTCTAGGGTCTATGTTTTAGTTTTATTCTTTCCTCATAAGGTTGTGTAATTTTTCTTATGATGATATTTTTCTTAAGGATTTTATTTTAAAAAAATATACACAATATAAATAATAGTATATTTGTATACATAGGTTTAGGGTTAAAATGTTATTCAATTTTAAAACATCCCATAAATAATATATAAAACCTCATATGACCCTTGTTCTATGTATTATTATTATTATTATTGTTTTATAATGTATTACGCTAAATGGTGAAATAGTAAATATCATTTTTCTATCTTGAAAATTAATATTTACCACTAGACATATTCTTTTTCCAATAACCCCCCTTATCATTTATCAAATACCCAAATAAATATTAATATATTTAATAAATAAATGTTATATATCAGAGTATTGAGATAAATTACCTTACGAATAAATATTTATTAGGTTTTGAAATAATTAAAATATTGAGAATAATGTTAATTATAGTAATAAATTTCAAATAGAATTTAACAGAGATTAATGAATATTGTTTTTGTATAGCCCTATATGCTGGTTTATCATTGACATTAGGTGGGATTACCTAAACTCCAAATTTTATATCTAGTAACAGGATAAGGAATCAATGAGAAAAAAGTTAATGTCAGAATTCTGAATATAACACACAAGAACATTATATGAAATACATTCCCGTTATCATGTTATCTAGTCAAACAAGTTACCTATATCACCGACATATATACTTACTATGTCTTTCTATGACCATTTGAAATAAAATCACTGTTACACCATGAGCATGTAATTTAATGTGAATGATCTATTTAAATCAGAGGGAAGGGATATCAACTTCCAAAAATAAAAAATTGATAAATTATTCCTTGACTAATTCATTAATAACATCTCTGTCATGGCACACCCAATGAGTTCAACATCCTTTTAATATATGTTATCACCGTTTTGGTGAGTACATCAATTAATGTTATTCATGAAATGAAATAATAATAATCGTAAAGTTAATGGATCATCACACATTACCTATGATATAAATTTTAGTGAAACACAATTATGTGGAATTCCTAAAGGTATATCTACTCATGTAATCTCTCATATGAGAGATTATTAAGTTTGAACATAGTGAGATAAAGTCTATTATTCTTATGAGTAATCATACATGATAGTCAACATTCTCTTTTTCTGATCATATAATGTCATAAAACTATAGAAATATATTAATGAATATCATCACGACATTTTAAATATGTCATCATATCAAGGAACTTTTATTTCATATTAAATGAAATATATAACCTAGGACATTATTACGTTAATGTAAAGTAGAAAAAAAATACATAATTTGATTATTTTTATTAATACTAAATTATTTGAATATATATGTAATCCAAAGTAAATAAATTTGGTTATAGAACCCCATATTCATCATCAAAATCATTTGGATGAAAATAATGTGTAGAGTAGGACCACAATATTAACAAAATATATCATTCCAATAAGAAAAGGTATTAAATTTTAGTTTGGTTGGAATCAATGAAACTATCATATTGAACCCAACAAGTAAATTTTACATAGTCATATTAGGGTCACTACAAATGCATAATTCGATTGACATATACACATGTCATAAATACTTTCCATCATTAATGGAAAGCATTTGGAAAATAATTATTGTAACTTTATGAAATAATTTATGAATGTTAATGAAAAAAATATAATAAAACATTGACTTACATTTAATTATCTATTATAGAGTATTTTTATTTAGATCTTTTATATAATAAATTTATATTAATGATCACAAAAAAGTTCATAGATACTTTCGGAGACTTTGGATGTTACAATATCTATGTTATTTTGAGGGGAAAGGAAATACCCACCCAATAGCTATGAATGAACACATGATAAAATAAGAAACACATAATATATTCATTATCTATCAAGAGGACGAATATTTTCTTGTGTATTATACTTAATAATATTTTATTTGAAAATATTAATATTATTCAATTTCATTAACAATTTTAAATTTATTAAATGTAAAATGAGTGATGAGAATAAAATGTGTGTATTTGAACCCATGTACCCCTACCACAATGCAATGATTATTTGCAATTTACTTGAAAATTGTCTTTTTTAAAATCTAGAGTAATGGGTTTACATGATATAATACAACCACATAATTTTGTTTCATTTCTATATAAAAATTGATATATATAAATATAAATCCACCTTTATCCCACATCATATTCTTTGGAAGGAGGCTCATGTAAATAAAGAAGGAAATATGGTATGTGAAAACACACAACATGTATGAGAATCATTTTTATGTATGACATAATAGTAATTTTTAATTCATTATAATAAAATTTTATTAAAATATATACTTATATTTTTATAGATTTTATATAGTTTATACACAAGAAAAGTTTTTAGTTTTACTAGACGAATGACAACTTACAGTAGATTTTATGTAGAAAGAAAAATATCTCCACGTTAAAGAAGATGGTTTTGGAGTGTCACATGAAAAATATAATGAAAAAACAGAGTCCCGTAGGGATAAAAATAAGAAAATGAAAGATATTTAGACACAAATATATTCTCTTAAAGAAAATACTAAAATGTATGGTTTGATTGATATGTATATACAAAGGGATAAAAGTGAACCAACAAGAGAAAAAAACCACCACCGGAAGACTCACACGCCTATAGATTTTTGGATAGCCATTCCTCCCAATAGCCTTCCTTATCGATTTTAATCTAATATTTAATGACAATATATTATTAATTTGAATCAAAATACTAACAAAAACATTCTTTTGATAAAAAATTATTCACACTGAATGTGATTTTGAATTATATTTTATTTCGCCCACCCATCAACTAATTGTGAGGATTGCACTATAAAATATCAAATGAGATATGATTCAAAATTAAAAACTCTCAAAAGATCATGTTGGAGTAGTTTTACAAGTATCTAATGAGTCTAGAATTATGTCTACTATATCTCGTGATATTCTGGATGTTACTGTGGTTGAACATGCTATTGGTGAAGGGTTTTATAAAAGTATGATAACATTTATTAGAAGAAGTGGAAGTGACTAAAACAAAATTCTAAGTATCTCCAGGTATGAATTATATAACCTATAAAAAAATGAACTGAATAATTCCATAAAAATACGTACCTTACATCGAATATCCACTACCACATTATTATATTATTCTGATGTGTTTTTTTAATACCACCACTGTCTCAAACTAAATCATCACAATTTTGTATTATATCCATGAGCCAATCTGAATCCTATTCTATAAGTTATAGATTCACCATTCCAATAAAAATTTATAGTACCACTATAATCACAAGAGAGCAATAAATGATAGTATCAGGTTAGAGATTATTTCCAAATAATGAGAAATTTCCCCCAAACCATTTCCACCAAATGAAAATAATATATATATATATATAGTTGAAAAAACATTTTGACTGCTACTTCATTTATTAATGTGTTTATAACCCATGAGTAAATTCCATTTCCAATTCATTAATTTCATGAATTCAAACTCTAATATGTATTTATATATTATTTAACACCTTAATAAATGATGATATAAATGAAATAAACTACTCATATATTAACAGATTGAATATTTACTTTTTCATTTCATCAAAGGTGGTATCCTACATGAAATATTATTTCATGCATGTATCTCGATTTTCCATGCACGTGATATGGCAAGGAATAAAAAATAAGCTATAATATTGGATAATATCTCCATTCATCACCCACATGTAGTAAATCCTAATTAGACATGCACCATTTTGCCTTAAATTTATTCTTACACAATAAATAAAGAAAACATTTCCAAAAATTCTTTTGTATAACTTCCAAAACACTTTTGTAACTATATCATTAACATTACCCTATATCTCATCATACGCAGTAACTTAGGAAAACCCATAAAAACACATTTCGATTAACTCTAAAACATATTTAGAGTATTTCAATAAGGAAAACTAAATCCCAATTCAGTAAAACACAATGTGTGAACCTAAGAGAATTTTTTGATGTGACAATAAATATAAATAATTGGTTCCATATGTGTTATTAAAGAGAGTACTCTAACAAAATGTTAATGTTACTCAAGATATAAATGGATCTATTGTGATCTCCATAAAAACATGTATATGATTACCTATGTCCATCGGTGTGAATCATGTGAGTATGGTGATTTTTTTTATTTTCCATTTTTCAAAGACATACATTGACCATGGATCATGAATCATGTCAGCCTCATATATCAAACTCATATGTTCTGATTTCTCAGATTATATACAAATATAATTTATGAAAACTCCACATGTCATTTATTGTAACACCCCAAGCTTCTATGGTACGCTTCTCTTTGAATAATGTGATAGCGTGTGTTGTACGCAACACCGAGTTCTAACACACCATAACTAATCAAACTAGCCGTTATGAATAGTAATACCTACTTTTTGAAATTATATATATTTTATATTTGAAAATGGACTTCATTTTTGGATTCGGAATATCGAATTTAGCCTAGGGTGAAATTTTGGTACATTTCGGATAACTTTCATATTTTGATGAATAGTGAAAATTACTAAATTTTAATTAAAAACAACTTTTTTAATCAAATTAATTACTAGTGATAAATTATGAATTTGAGTGGTTTTAAAGTATATTTAGAATATATTTTTACCATTTAATATAATTTTGGTCATTGGACATAATTTTACAATTAAACCGAACATAAACAAGTGTCAATCTTTTGATAGTTATTATCTCTTAAAAACACGCTTTTTGTTTTAACAGCGGGAATTAATTTTAAATTAATTTCTTCCACTTCTGTGTTTTGAATTTAGGAAAATGGATTCCATATTTGGAATCAGGATGTTCAAATTGTGTAAATAGGTAACTTTTATTTTTAGACATTTTGAATAGTTACTGTGGTAAATATTTTATTTACCATGGTTAAAGGGTAAATCCGGTAAATAAGGGTTAAAAAAATAATATTATAATAATACAAAATTACTCTAAAACGTGTCCTAACCTTATTGGTGGACACATACCCGACCATGGGCATCCTTGGGTCAATTTGGGGACCCCTTGGAGCCACTTGTATGTGGTAGGGACACTTTATATTAATAAAGTTAAAATAAAAATAAAAATGGCATAAGCTTACATCTTTTAGAAGAACAATTTTTACATAGGGTTATACATGTTGGATTTTCGATTATAAATATTCATTAGAAATCTAAAAAGATTTCCTACATAATTATATTTTACTTATAATTTTTAGACATTAAATAATTTATTTTATTTATGACACAATGATGATGCAGTAATTACTATAATAGTGAAAAATTAAAATAAGTGATATTATAAATACCCAAATAAATATAATATGAAACTTTTAATGAATTAAACTAATTTTCTAGGATAATATGATATATTAGTATTGATTTAATTGACTTTGTTCGAAGTAATAAATCTGTTATGAGTTTCACAAAAATCAACTAATGAATAGTGTCAAAATTGACATAAAAGAATTCTTAAAACAAATATTATATTATTAATTGATATTAAATTCCTAAAAATCTAAGGTTCGGCCAAGAGACTTATATTATGATAGGTTAATCATTAATGGACCACTTGGGGGTCGCTTGGATGTATATAGTAAGTTTATTAACCATATTATATAAAAATACAAAAAGACATTGTAAAAGTGAAACTAATTAACTTAGAGTTAATACTTGAAGATAAGGTTAATATAAGTACCCAAACCTGTCTAAAGTCTATTGGTTGAGTGGTTTTCGACCTATCCCCACCTTATCCTTTGAATAGTCAACTTTGGAGCCATTAGAAACCGAATAGGAATTTATTATAAATTAATATTTCTAGCTTTTCCAAAGGTGCCCCTCACCCCTCTTATAAAAGGGCACTCCTCCTTCTCATTTCTTCACACCTTCAAAGCCTTTTGGTTCGGCCAAACTCTGCCCAAATAATCTCCCAACATCCCTCACTACAACCTAGAGGCCTTAGTTTGATCAGAAAGCCAACCTAAGGAGCCCTTTTGATCAAATCAAAAGGAAGAACCCGAAGAAGAGGTAATGATTTCACCACCCTTTTCTAAGTTCATTTCTTCTTCCACTTCTTCTTCCTTTGTTCTTACCATTCTGAAATAATAACTCCAGTATCTCACATATACTGTGATGTTATTATAAATATGGTACAATCATATTCAGTATTCTATCCACCCTTTGAATAACATGTCACCATACGTGCGTACGTACGGCTTACCGTCTCCACGTCGTGGTGTAATTGTTATTCAATATAATATTATTTGGATGGGTATAATAATGATGTGTAACTCATGTAAATAATAAATATAACATGTTAATGATTCTTTATATATGATATACCATCCATTTATATATTATTTTAATATCAAAAGAATGATATTGTCGCTCGTGCGTACGTACGGACTACCGTCTCCACGAACGCGATGAGATTCATTCTCCATCGTATCCATTCAAGTATAATTATCATTTGATGATTTAAAAATGATGTTTAAGGACTGTATATTATTCTGGATATGAATAAGATACAACAACCATGGCTTATGTAACAAAACATATAAAAGAAAATGAGTAAGTTAACTCCCGAAACGACGATAATTCTAAGATATTATTAACAAATCAATGTTAAAAGATCATATATGATATCATATTAATATATATGATTCTTGTATAATTTAATAACAACTATTTCACCATTATACAGGAGGTTAACCTACCCCAACCAAGGAAAAGTACAAGGTAAGGGTTATTTCACAATCTCTTCATTATCCGAGGTTGTTTATATGTAATAATCTACTGGGATCTCATTATCATCCACATCCATGTTTCTTAAAAATGTATTTCAAAACATTTTTACTATTTACAAGAATATTGGTTAAAGTCATTTATACTTTTTTTTGACTTTTTATAAGAGGTTTATAAAGGAATCTTTCCGTCGATTTCAAAACAAGGTCCTTTTTAACCTTTTCGACAGAATTGAGGTAAGAATGTTTTTTTTAACTTATACGGCGGGTGCGGTTATTTTACGCCGTTATAAAATCTTCAAAGCTTTCCTTACAATCTTATAAGAATATTTTCAAAGAAAATGTTTTATTTTATATGGATATTAAATGATTTCAAAATAAAAGGATATATTTCTTTAAAAAGAATTTTGATTTCATCTATGTCAACATCCTTTGATGGATTTTAAGATTATTTGAAGTTGATTTATTATGATACAAAACTTCTATATTGTATTGAAGGTTTTGTGATATGTTTGACTGTGGATGTGCTATTTTTATACCATTCATAGTTTATTGTGAATGTATTGACATTTCGTATGCTAGTTTTAATACGAATGTTTATGTTATGTCTAAACCTTTTCATATGGGAATGCATTGGACTTAATAAGTGACGGGTGGAGCCCGCTATAGCTCCTCGATGCATCGGTAGGTCTCATGAGACAAACTAGTGTCTTGGCACAAGGCCTTGACAAAAGCTTATTTGTAGTCTTGGCACGAGGCCTTGGCTATGTGGTTATGATAGTCTGGCATTATGCATTCCAACATTATGAAAGTGGTTATTGATTTTTGCATGTGATTATTCGATTAGTAGAATATCCATGTGAATAAGTAAATGGCATTATTTCATTTTACTTTTGCCATACCATGTTGAAGTTCAATTTTAAAAGGCTTTTGTTTTAGAAATGCATTGCCTTAAATGTTTATTCTTATTTATGAAAGTTTCCGCTATATTGTTATCCTTACTGGGCATTTGAGCTCACCCCTTTTCTATGTTTTATTTTTCCCCAGGATGTGAAGAAGTAAATTATGAATGACCTGCAGGGATATTATGAGGGGATAGTAGTGTGGATTATGGAGACATTATGTTGTTGTAGTAGTTTTTCATTTTATGATGTAATGTAAAACTTATGAATATATCTAGTGTTTCCAAGGCTACTAAACCAATCGGTCTTTCGAGATTTGATCTTTCTTGTGATCATGCCAATGTTATGTAATAATGAACCGACTCTGGGTAACTGGGGTCGGGGCGTTACAGTTGGTTTCAGAGGAAGTTTAGTACAAACCTTGGAAGCTAGATTTAGATAAACTCTGATTAGAGCACGTAGACCTAAGATGAACTTTGAGGATTAGTATAGAAGAACTTCCTAGAATTTTGGTATTGTAGAGATTTTGTGAGTTTTCCGAGCAATACATCCCTGTCTGGATACGAGCAGGTAGAGGCGGCTCTGGCACAGATGTACCTAGGGGTAAAACCCGAAAACACCGCTTTGAGCTAGACTCGAACGGGAACTGGTGCACGACAACGGGCCTTGCTGCACTCTTGGTTACGAAACTCCTGGGGGATATGCTTAGGATAACTCTCATTATCTTTACAAATCATTATGAAGGGTTTATGAGTATATACTTCCTCAAAGAAAAACATTTTTATGATTATGGATTATATCCATAAATAGTTCAATTTATGTTAAGTGTTTTATAAGTATGGGATTATGTATTTTGATTCATAAACTGATCTAGTTTATGCCATTGTTTAGAAATGGCGCCTAGTGGAAGAAATGGAAACCGTATAAATGCGCGCACTCCATGTAGGGATTGCCCTCCTGCTCAAGATAATTATAGTGGGGCTGGTGATGCAACTGGTGCCGATCAGCTAATCACCATACTGGGACAACTTACTCAGGTTATGAATAATAACCTTACCCGTATGGAGCACCCTGATCCGCAGCGTGGAGGATCAATGTTAGATCGATTCATGAGACAACAACCACCAACGTTCAATGGGAGTACAAATCCCTTAGTAGCTGAGCAATGGATATTTTTCCCTAGAGAAAATATTTCAGGCTTTGGGGAGTAGTGAAAGGGAAAAAGTTACCATGGCAGTTTACCGCCTCACTGGAGATGCTGATCAATGGTGGTCATTGATTCAAAACATGAAGGAAGATGATGAAGTATCAAACATGGAATGGAGGGAGTTCAAAGATCTGTTTTTAGAAAAATACTTTCCTCGCGACCATCGAGCAGATATGGAAAGGCAATTTCTGAGTCTGAGACAAAAGGAGGATGATAATGTCACAAAGTATGAGGCTAACTTTACAAGGTTAGCGAGGTACGCTGGTGATTATATTCGCAACCCAAAAAGTAAGATTGATCGTTTCTTTGATGGGTTAAAACCATTTCTCCGTCGAGCATTAGTCTCACAATCCTTTTCATCGTACGAAGACATTGTCTCATGTGCTATCAAGACAGAAAAGGAATTCTCTAAGTCTTATGACTTTAAAGCAAAGCAAGAGAAGAAGAGACCTGCTGATCAATCTGGGAATGGAAATAAGGGGAAGAAGGGAAAGGTTGAATATCCATCTTGTGGTAAGTGCGGGAAGAAACACCCCGGTGCTTGCCTGAAGGGAATGGGAGTCTGTTACAAGTGTGGTGAAAAAGGCCACCAAGCTCATGATTGCAAGGGGAAGAAGGAAGCTACCAATGTTCAGTGCTACAATTGCAGGGAGATGGGGCATTATGCAAATGCATGTCCTAAGCGTCAGGAGAACTTACCTCAGAAAAGGCCAAGGGATCAAGGCCAGGCTTATGCTATCACTACTGCTGAGGTAGAAACCCCGAAAGACGTGGTGGCAGGTAATTTAATGGTTTCCTCAAGTTTAGCAAATGCATTATTTGATTCTGGATCATCACATTGTTTCATATCTTCCCAGTTTGCTAAGAAAATTAGATATTTCCAATTTGATTTAATAAGGGAGTTTTCAGTTAAAACTCCTAAGGGAAGTATCGTTGCAACAAAGTTTTGTGAATCAGTCCCCATTAGAGCACATAAATTTTCTTTATCTGCTGACTTCATCGTCATACCTATGATTGAGTTTGATATAATCCTCGGTATGGACTGGCTTTCGGACTATGATGCGAAGATTTATTGTAAGAATAAAGAGGTTACGATTCATGATGATAATGATAAGGAGCACCTTATTTTTAGAGCAGAATCGTCACCACCTAATTCTTATTTAGACCCACCCCCAGTAGCTCAACTTAATTCAATTATTGAGGAGGAAGAGAATGAAGTAACTATCGGTGAGGAAAGGAATGTTCAAATAGAGGATGTACCTGTTGTGAAAGAATTTGTAGATGTATTTCCGGAAGATTTACCTGGACATCCTCCAGAACGAGAAGTTGAGTTTTCTATTGATTTGATTCCTAGATCAAGGCCTATATCGAAGACCCCTTATAGAATGGCCACCGTAGAGTTAGTTGAACTAAAGAAACAACTAGAGGAATTGAGTAATAAGGGATTTATTCGCCCTAGTGTTTCTCCATGGGGAGCCCCTGTTCTTTTTGTTAAAAAGAAAGATGGATCTATGAGGTTATGTATTGACTACAGGGAGATCAATGCTATAACGATAAAGAACAAGTATCCCCTACCTCGTATTGATGATTTATTTGACCAACTGCATGGAGCTCAATACTTTTCAAAGATTGACCTTCGATCTGGATACCATCAGTTGTGTGTGAAGAAGGAAGACATTCCGAAAACAGCATTTCGAACCAGGTACGGGCATTACGAGTTTACTGTAATGCCGTTTGGATTGACCAATGCACCCTCTGTATTCATGGATCTGATGAATAGAGTTTTCAAGAAGTATCTCGATGAATTTGTGGTAGTATTTATTGATGATATATTGGTATACTCCAAAACCTATGAAGATCATGAAAATCACTTGCACATTATCTTGAAGACTCTGAGGAGGCATGAATTATATGGAAAGTTTAGCAAGTGTGAATTCTGGCTTCAGGAGATTTCTTTTCTTGGCCATATTGTCTCTAAAGATGGAATCTCTGTTGATCCTTCTAAGACCAAGGCAATCCAAGAATGGCCAGCACCTACGAGTATAACTGAGGTACGTAGTTTTATTGGTTTGGCAGGTTATTATCGACGTTTCGTCCAGAATTTTGCCCGATTGGCAAACCCATTAACGAAGCTCACACGTAAAGGGGTTAAATTTGTTTGGACAAAAGAGTGTGAAGAATGTTTCGAAGAACTGAAGAGAAGATTAGTCAATGCTCCTATATTGACTCTACCATCGGGGAATGATGGGTTCGTTATTTATAGTGATGCATCAAAGAAAGGACTTGGCTGTGTCCTTATGCAGAATGATAGAGTTATTGCCTATGCATCACGACAGTTGAAAATTCATGAACAAAACTATCCTACTCATGATCTTGAGTTAGCAGCTGTGATCTTTGCTTTGAAGATGTGGAGGCACTACCTCTATGGTGAAAAATGTGAGATTTATACTGATCACAAGAGTTTGAAGTGTATTTTATCACAAAAAGAACTCAACATGAGGCAAAGGAGATGGCTTGAATTACTCAAGGATTATGATTGCACGATACACTACCACCCGGGGAAAGCAAACAAAGTAGCAGATGCTTTGAGCAGAAAAGACCATGGAGTTCTGAACATGATGAGAATTGAAAGGGACCCAATTTTCATGGATCTAGAGAAGATGGACATGGGAATAACCAGGGAAGGTGAAACATCAATGCTTTTTCAAATGGTTGCCAAACCATCTTTACTAGAAAGGATTAAGAGTTCTCAGCCCAATGATGAAGAATTCCAAAAGAAGATTAAAGCTGTGAATGATGGGAGATTGAGAGACTTTGTGTATGAAGATGGAATTTTGAAATTCGGGAAGAGACTTTGTGTTCCCGATTTACCTGATCTGAAAAGGGAATTGTTGGATGATGCTCATAGTTCCAATTTCTCTATACACCCTGGGAGCACCAAAATGTATAGAGATTTGAAGGAACATTTTTGGTGGGACAACATGAAGAGGGAGATTGCTGATTTTGTGTCAAGATGTATGGTTTGTCAACAAGTGAAAGCTGGAAGGCAACAGCCTGGAGGAGTCATGCAACCTCTTCCCATACCGGAGTGGAAATGGGACAATATTACGATGGACTTTGTCATGGGGCTACCAAAGACTCCTAGAAGGAACGATGCAATATGGGTTATTGTTGATCGTCTTACCAAGTCAGCAAATTTTCTTGCTATAAGAGAAGATCTACCCTTGGAACGTCTAGCAAGACTATACATTAATGAAGTTGTGAGACTTCATGGTGTACCCCTATCGATTGTTTCTGATCGTGATCCCCGTTTTACTTCAAGATTCTGGAAAAGTCTTCAGAAATCCCTGGATACTGAACTTCATTTGAGCACTGCTTACCACCCTCAGACAGACGGACAATCAGAACGGACTATTCAAACCTTAGAAGACATGTTGAGATCTTGCTCACTTGATTTTCAGGGTATGTGGGATCAATATTTACCTCTGGTAGAATTTTCCTATAACAATAGCTTCCATTCGAGTATTCAGATGGCACCATATGAAGCGTTATACGGAAAGAGATGTCGTACACCAACCTGTTGGGATGACGTTGGTGAAAGAAAACTTGTAGGCCCAGAACTGGTGGAGGAAACGGTGGAAAAGGTGAAAGTAATCCAAAATCACATCAAAGCAGCTCAAAGTAGGCAGAAGAGCTATGCCGATAATCGAAGGAAGGATTTGGAATTTCAAGTCGGTGATCATGTTTTCCTGAAGGTATCTCCGTGGAAGGGAGTCATACGTTTTGGTAAGAAAGGTAAATTGAGTCCCAGGTACATCGGACCTTTCGAAATTCTAGAACGAATTGGGGCTGTAGCTTACCGATTGGCAATGCCGCCAAGTCTCTCCAAAGTTCACGATGTGTTCCACGTATCTCTGTTGAGAAAATACATGCCTGACCCAACGCATGTACTCACCTATGAGGAATTAGAACTGGAACCGGATCTGTCTTATTGTGAAGAGCCCGTCAGGATTCTTGATACAAGAGAACAAGTACTGAGAAACCGGACGACGTGTCTGGTAAAAGTTTTGTGGAGAAATCATAAGATGGAAGAGGCAACGTGGGAACCCGAGGAACTTATGATGAAGAACCACCCGAGTCTTTTTATGCAGTAATACCCTAGAAATTGCGAGGACTCAATTATTTGAAGGAGGGGAGAATGTAACACCCCAAGCTTCTATGGTACGCTTCTCTTTGAATAATGTGATAGCGTGTGTTGTACGCAACACCGAGTTCTAACACACCATAACTAATCAAACTAGCCGTTATGAATAGTAATACCTACTTTTTGAAATTATATATATTTTATATTTGAAAATGGACTTCATATTTGGATTCGGAATATCGAATTTAGCATAGGGTGAAATTTTGGTACATTTCGGATAACTTTCATATTTTGATGAATAGTGAAAATTACTAAATTTTAATTAAAAACAACTTTTTTAATCAAATTAATTACTAGTGATAAATTATGAATTTGAGTGGTTTTAAAGTATATTTAGAATATATTTTTACCATTTAATATAATTTTGGTCATTGGACATAATTTTACAATTAAACCGAACATAAACAAGTGTCAATCTTTTGATAGTTATTATCTCTTAAAAACACGTTTTTTGTTTTAACAGCGGGAATTAATTTTAAATTAATTTCTGCCACTTCTGTGTTTTGAATTTAGGAAAATGGATTCCATATTTGGAATCAGGATGTTCAAATTGTGTAAATAGGTAACTTTTATTTTTAGACATTTTGAATAGTTACTGTGGTAAATATTTTATTTACCATGGTTAAAGGGTAAATCCGGTAAATAAGGGTTAAAAAAATAATATTATAATAATACAAAATTACCCTAAAACGTGTCCTAACCTTATTGGTGGACACATACCCGACCATGGGCATCCTTGGGTCAATTTGGGGACCCCTTGGAGCCACTTGTATGTGGTAGGGACACTTTATATTAATAAAGTTAAAATAAAAATAAAAATGGCATAAGCTTACATCTTTTAGAAGAACAATTTTTACATAGAGTTATACATGTTGGATTTTCGATTATAAATATTCATTAGAAAGCTAAAAAGATTTCCTACATAATGATATTTTACTTATAATTTTTAGACATTAAATAATTTATTTTATTTATGACACAATGATGATGCAGTAATTACTATAATAGTAAAAAATTAAAATAAGTGATATTATAAATACCCAAATAAATATAATATGAAACTTTTAATGAATTAAACTAATTTTCTAGGATAATATGATATATTAGTATTGATTTAATTGACTTTTTTAGAAGTAATAAATCTGTTATGAGTTTCACAAAAATCAACTAATGAATAGTGTCAAAATTGACATAAAAGAATTCTTAAAACAAATATTATATTATTAATTGATATTAAATTCCTAAAAATCTAAGGTTCGGCCAAGAGACTTATATTATGATAGGTTAATCATTAATGGACCACTTGGGGGTCGCTTGGATGTATATAGTAAGTTTATTAACCATATTATATAAAAATACAAAAAGACATTGTAAAAGTGAAACTAATTAACTTAGAGTTAATACTTAAAGATAAGGTTAATATAAGTACCCAAACCTGTCTAAATTCTATTGGTTGAGTGGTTTTCGACCTATACCCACCTTATCCTTTGAATAGTCAACTTTGGAGCCATTAGAAACCGAATAGGAATTTATTATAAATTAATATTTCTAGCTTTTCCAAAGGTGCCCCTCACCCCTCTTATAAAAGGGCACTCCTCCTTCTCATTTCTTCACACCTTCAAAGCCTTTTGGTTCGGCCAAACTCTGCCCAAATAATCTCCCAACATCCCTCACTACAACCTAGAGGCCTTATTTTGATCAGAAAGCCAACCTATGGAGCCCTTTTGATCAAATCAAAAGGAAGAACCCGAAGAAGAGGTAATGATTTCACCACCCTTTTCTAAGTTCATTTCTTCTTCCACTTCTTCTTCCTTTGTTCTTACCATTCTGAAATAATAACTCCAGTATCTCACATATACTGTGATGTTATTATAAATATGGTACAATCATATTCAGTATTCTATCCACCCTTTGAATAACATGTCACCATACGTGCGTACGTACGGCTTACCGTCTCCACGTCGTGGTGTAATTGTTATTCAATATAATATTATTTGGATGGGTATAATAATGATGTGTAACTCATGTAAATAATAAATATAACATGTTAATGATTCTTTATATATGATATACCATCCATTTATATATTATTTTAATATCAAAAGAATGATATTGTCGCTCGTGCGTACGTACGGACTACCGTCTCCACGAACGCGATGAGATTCATTCTCCATCGTATCCATTCAAGTATAATTATCATTTGATGATTTAAAAATGATGTTTAAGGACTGTATATTATTCTGGATATGAATAAGATACAACAACCATGGCTTATGTAACAAAACATATAAAAGAAAATGAGTAAGTTAACTCCCGAAACGACGATAATTCTAAGATATTATTAACAAATCAATGTTAAAAGATCATATATGATATCATATTAATATATATGATTCTTGTATAATTTAATAACAACTATTTCACCATTATACAGGAGGTTAACCTACCCCAACCAAGGAAAAGTACAAGGTAAGGGTTATTTCACAATCTCTTCATTATCCGAGGTTGTTTATATGTAATAATCTACTGGGATCTCATTATCATCCACATCCATGTTTCTTAAAAATGGATTTCAAAACATTTTTACTATTTACAAGAATATGGGTTAAAGTCATTTATACTTTTTTTTGACTTTTTATAAGAGTTTTATAAAGGAATCTTTCCGTCGTTTTCAAAACAAGGTCCTTTTTAACCTTTTCGACAGAATTGAGGTAAGAATGTTTTTTTAACTTATACGGCGGGTGCGGTTATTTTACGCCGTTATAAAATCTTCAAAGCTTTCCTTACAATCTTATAAGAATATTTTCAAAGAAAATGTTTTATTTTATATGGATATTAAATGATTTCAAAATAAAAGGATATATTTATTTAAAAAGAATTTTGATTTCATCTATGTCAACATCCTTTGATGGATTTTAAGATTATTTGAAGTTGATTTATTATGATACAAAACTTCTATATTGTATTGAAGGTTTTGTGATATGTTTGACTGTGGATGTGCTATTTTTATACCATTCATAGTTTATTGTGAAAGTATTGACATTTCGTATGCTAGTTTTAATATGAATGTTTATGTTATGTCTAAACCTTTTCATATGGGAATGCATTGGACTTAATAAGTGACGGGTGGAGCCCGCTATAGCTCCTCAATGCATCGGTAGGTCTCATGAGACAAACTAGTGTCTTGGCACAAGGCCTTGACAAAATCTTATTTGTAGTCTTGGCACGAGGCCTTGGCTATGTGGTTATGATAGTCTGGCATTATGCATTCCAACATTATGAAAGTGGTTATTGATTTTTGCATGTGATTATTCGATTAGTAGAATATCCATGTGAATAAGTAAATGGAATTATTTCATTTTACTTTTGCCATACCATGTTGAAGTTCAATTTTAAAAGGCTTTTGTTTTAGAAATGCATTGCCTTAAATGTTTATTCTTATTTATGAAAGTTTCCGCTATATTGTTATCCTTACTGGGCATTTGAGCTCACCCCTTTTCTATGTTTTATTTTTCCCCAGGATGTGAAGAAGTAAATTATGAATGACCTGCAGGGATATTATGAGGGGATAGTAGTGTGGATTATGGAGACATTATGTTGTTGTAGTAGTTTTTCATTTTATGATGTAATGTAAAACTTATGAATATATCTAGTGTTTCCAAGGCTACTAAACCAATCGGTCTTTCGAGATTTGATCTTTCTTGTGATCATGCCAATGTTATGTAATAATGCACCGACTCTGGGTAACTGGGGTCGGGGCGTTACATTTATCCTTATGGATTATCACATTATAAGTCCCTTATAAATAGAGATATATATTATATAATGGTGGATACACACTGTCATTTCCTATCTCAATAGAGGACTTATATGTCATACTCATCATATGAGAAGAAAAATTCTTTATCGTTTATGCCCTAACTGACGATATGATCGTAAACATACCAAACCACCACCGGTTTAGATAATTCAATATTTAGAATTTTTTTATATAGGGTATAATAGAATGATGTGTCTAATTCTATGTATCTCAATAACCTCATATAGTGGGGACTCAAGAATGATCCATTCACCCATTGTATACAAAAGGCATATATATGAAACTCAATGTGGTATAGTTTGAAGGTCATGTAGTGTACATAAATAACATTATTATTTGTCTTGTTCAACATGAATATATTTTTTATCTCTATAAAATAATCATACTCACACTAATCATAACATGTTTTTATAACCCTCTATGAAGAATATCAATTATTGATATAATCAATGTTATACTTTGAGAGTTCAGTTATCATTTAATTTCATGAAATATATATCAATATATACATTTATTTTTCTAATATGTAATAATAAAAAAATGGAGGTTGAAAAAAATATTATAAATTTTATTATCAATAAAATATTCAATAATATTTAACAAACATAATACAAGCACTGGTTTACAATATCATATATGTAAAACTGCCAGATATGACTTATATTTCTACACTTTTGGGTTTTGTTAACTCTTTACACATTATGTAATTCAGGTCACATATTAATGATACCATCAAATAATACCCTCCCACTAAACTATATGGTGATAAACATATATAAAGTATGCAAGTTGGAATAAATGTGATATTTCAGAATCATTTTCCTAACACTTCATCTTATTATCTGTATTCAATACTATTGACATAACTACATAAAATGTTATATTCTCTTTAGAACTACATTCTATGATAAAAAGCACATTTTTATTAAGGAATAACATTTATTTCCTTTTTGTATGAATATTTTATAAATAACTATTGTATTCATGTCATATTGGGTATTCTATGTGTTTTGAACGTTTTCGTTTGAAAAGAATAATTTATTAAATTATACCATAGATTTGTGTTAGGAACTCATTCCAATATATAAAAACAAATACTTGGATAAACATTTTATCTTAGATAAAAAAAAACTTTTCTATATATTTTTCTGAAAATATGTTATTGAAATTATTGATTCATAAACCATGTGTATACATTTTATCATCACATATTTCATCATGACAACTCTTTGTTCTAAAACATGTTCTTTTATCACATAATAATAATGAGATGAATATACACATCATTTACATAGAAACATTTTATATTTATAAAATCATTTACATATAAATCCTCAATGTAGTAACTAATTACTTTATATCGTAAATATAAACTAAAATCTCACTTAATTATTCATTTTATTTTGTATAATCTTATATTTAAAAAACATTATATAACATACTTTTAGAATCCCATATCATTATAAATTAAGGAATAAATTTATATAACAGTATTATTTGATACAAAAATTCCACAATGTTTAAAAAACACATTTAGGTATATCTTGGATAAACCCATAGAATTGAATTATTACTCTTACTTCATAACAGGACTAGGTATCAATGGTCATAACATTCATCTGAAAAAACCATATGCAAAATTTTGACCAAAATTATCTTCTTTTTGTTTTGAAATTTTACCTACTTATACTATTTTTACAGTAATTTAGAACCCACAAATCATTTGTAAATTTCACCTATATTCCCATCCTTGATAATGTAGGGTAATTTTTTTTATTCAACCATATTATCGAAGAAATCCCATAGATGAAAATGGGATAACCTCCATAAATAGAAAAATCCATTAGAGAAAATATTAATCTCTACAGGTCATTTAACATATTACATCATATTGGATATCAATTTACATACCTAATCATATTAAGTGGAAACTAATATTTCTTTGGACATTTAGAAATAATTACTTTGATACCATAAATGAATCACTATATACTTCCATAAGCATATATATTTATTTGTTTAACAACTACAATACTTGGTTATTGTGTAAGGAACTATTCAAACACATATAATTTGCATTATATTTTTTCATAAAATACTAATATTGATTCATATGTTTTCATAAGTTGACAGACCCATAAGTAGATTAAATTATGTTTCTCTTTAAGAGTGATTGAACATAACTATTAGTTCTAGGACGATGTCATATTCATATTTACTAGAACATTTATAAGAAAAATATCATTTGACAAAACCATTAAATAAGTAATTATATTTAATGGACTCCTACTAAAATGATGACCCTTTTTTAGTATTCACCATATCTATTAGTACAACCTTATCATTATTTCCCCATGAATTAAAATACATTTTTCATGTAAAAAAAGAAATGATTATTTAGATAAGAAATAATCCCTATCACACTAATTATTACCCTCATATAGTTGGGAGAACATTAATTTTCCCAATCCATTGTATAGATATATTCAACTCTATTCTTATGGTATCATAACCATTAGGACATCTCAGCTAGTGTAACCCAAATAAAATTCCTAGAATAATCCAACAAAGGACAATCAAGGGATACTCATGTTATGCCTCACAACATAGTCAAGACAATCCAAATTTACTTATAAATTTATTTCCTTACACACTATAATCCATGGGACTCATTCTGAGTTTTAAAATACCAGGATGGATGATTGGGGTTTTAGTAAGTGTCACATTGAACAAAAATATCACACATAGTATGTGAATTGTATTTTAATCTCATGATATTATCTCATGTTATTCATTTTTATGTATGATATATTTTAAAATTTTGGTTTTAAATATTATTCCCTCTACCAAATTAATATTTTCAAACCATATTGTTGTGAAACCCTTTACACACCCAATGAGATTATGTTACTCACCCAAAAATAGATTCCAAACATATATATACATATTTAAATGAATCATATGCATAAGGTACATGAACACTTCATGTAAATGGATAAAATTATATGATATTTACAATATCAACATGAGTAAACATGTATTGAAAAATAGCCATCCCCATTCACATTACAAGAAATGGAGTGAGACTCTGGGTAAGTATGTAGTCTGACCCCATGTCCGACTACCCAGTGCTATATTACCCGAGAGATGATTAAATTCAACATAACTCTAACTGTTAATAACATGAAGTATATAAAAAAACAAATTTGATGCTAATAATATCAATTTAATACATTAGTTAAGGTATAAGATAAACTAAATTCATCATAAAGTTAATCCTATGATGTAATGCGAGGATATTTACTAGGATAATATTAACATTTGAAACTAAAGTATAAAAAACATTAATATTCCCAAAATATTTAACGAAACATGAATAGAGAAGGTAATATAAATTAAAAAAACTAGTAATTAAAATATATAAATAGAAGATTAACTTTTATGAACAATTCATATATAAAATAGATCTATAAATAATTTATAATTTCATATTTAACATTAAGGGAATTGGATAATTTTGAATATAATATTATTATATTCATTTAAATATGATATATTTAATATTTATCAATATATGAAACTTCCATTTTATAAATATTATATTTTTAGAATTATATACTATTTATAATACATATTATATTTTGTAAACATTTTAAATAATCAAAATATAATATAGTTAGTCAATATTTATACCATTCTTATGTCAATCAAAAAAACAATATTGATGTTGTTTAAGTAATATCCTAATAAAGTATCAGTTTATTTTGAACAATTCAAAATTATTAATTATTAAACATGCATAATTAAGATGTAAACATTTTATATTTTGGCCTTATTTAATAATTTAAAAAAATTTATCAAAAATTACTTATGATTTCAGAGTATATTTTTTTATATTCAATGGGATACCATATAATTTCGATAAAATGTATTTCAAATATTAACATTAAATGTTTTTGAAAGTTTAATTTTTCATAAAAAGTTATTTATTTCGTTATAAAGCATTTATAATTAATTAATTAATTTATAAGCCATTATTTATATAAATATTAAAGAAATTATTTTTATAATGACATATAAACCATTAAAAAAATTTAAGAATTAAAAAATGAAACAAATGTCTCATTACCCATATTCATAGAGGTATTATAACATGAAGGTAAACTCTTTTACCTTTAGATAAGACTTATGGAGATGCAACATAACTGTAACAAACTAGTTACATTTATATGGTGTGGAGAAATCATGGCTAAATTTATGAAAAAACTATTTACCCTTACACATCAAATAAGATCCTTTTATATATAAAGGTAGTTGACAATAACCTTTATCTAAGTAATAATATTACATTCATAAAACCATTTAAATATTATGATTAACATTATGTGAACCTATTCGTGTATAGGTAATCCATAGAATACCATTTCATAGCCACTCTTATATTGGTAATGACCTAGATACCCTTATACAACTCATCTGTGTACGTGTTCAGCCTTGGTTACCATTAAAAATAATGGTAAATATATTTTCTACTGTTACGTAACACCATTACACATAAGGGTAGATTCAGGTGACCCACAAATATACCGATCTATACAAGGGTAATGAAACATTTCCCTTATATTAAACACGTTTCACAAGGTTAAAGCCTTAGTCACCCTTATCCATATTTTCTATGTATGGGTTATGATCTGGTTACGCATACAGATCCTAGGTACATAAGGTTAAATCCTTTTAAAAACAAAAATTCCATAATACGTAATAGAGAATTATTTTTAATTCTCTTAATTTCTATGAATGTTTTTATAAATTTAATTCATTATATCCCTCTGATACCATATATGGGTTTTAATAGAATATAAGAACATTTATTATAATCATTTGGATATATTAAGAACCTAGTCTAAAGAACACAATCCAAGAAATAAGAATCCAATGTAAAAATTAAATCAACAAATACCGAAAATATGTGTTCTATACATCGAAGATCCCTTGGAACATTTTAATATATGCATGATAAGTTTGATAAATATGAATATAATGGAAAATAATTTATGAAAAATGTCTAAATGATGTATTATATAAAAGATGGATAGATAGAAGGGGAAATTGAAGGTCAAACCAAAAATATATAGTGGATCAACTAAGAAATCAATAATACAATTAGATAGTACCTTTACCCAACTAATTAAACTAAAAAATTTATTAACATTATATGTTCGTGTGGAAAGAACATTAAAAGAAAAAAATATGATTTATATTAAATTTTATGGAAAAATTCTTGGAGATGTCATTATACTCAAGATTTCTAATGAAACTACAAATTAAATTATCCATCATGAATGCCATGGAATCGAAATTATGTATGAATACACGAGTTACATTATCAAAAGTATATATCCCAATAATTGTTCAATTATATTAATTATCATTAATATCTAGAAATATTTTCTACAGGTTTATATATCACTAATATAAAAATGAAATACCCTACAAAGAAAAATTCGGTATCATTAATCCAGTAATTTTTTTTAAAAAAACTCCATTATATAGAGAAGAATTTGAGAAAAAGTGAACTTTTTGCTACATTTTAAATGAAATTAATAAATTTTTGGCCATTCTTGATTCCTATAATATAGCGGCAAACAATACCAAAAAATTTAAAATATATTTTTATTTGTTTAATAATTTATCCATTTTAAGGAGCATTGGATGATCATTGTAGTCAATTATAAAGCTCTAATGTTTCATTTTTAGGAATCAACACATGGATTTCAAAAAAGATACAATAAATGTTGTCAATTATTGATTATTAATTCAATAAAATCACCATCTTACAAATAATATTTAAAATATACTTTTTATATTATCTTTTAATGAAAATTTTTTATGATAGAGAGATATTTAAATATCAACAAAATCATCATATGGGGATAGTGACTACGAAAAATATTGTTATGGATTTTTACAAATAGATACATATTATGATATATAAAAAAATATTTCACAATCAAAACACATATAAAAAATTTATTTATTTTCTTAATGTGTCTATTGTGATTAAATATGTAATGATAATGATTGCAGATTTTACATTGGTAAATTTTTTAAAGATAACATATTCCATAAATAAATTGTCATCCTCAAAGGGTTTTTTATATAATTACTACTTTAATTAATATTTGTATTAATATTTTATTTTTCTATTTCATTAAGTGATACCGATACCCCCAGTAGTCTACATATTCAAATGTATATTTATTTTGAAATTAGTGGGAAGAGTAAATGATATCAGACTAGTAGTAGAAATCATGAAGAGGTGATTTTGTATTATATTTTTAATTATGTTTTTATTTCATAAATATCACGATTAATTGATCAACATTATTAAATATTTTGTTCCATATATACATTATCATTAAAGTAACAAATCAATTAATAGTGGGTAAAACCATGACAATGTGTTCATATTGTCAGTTAAAAATAAAATAACTATCCGTAGGACATTTTATATTTAGAGGAATTGAGTACGCATGAAACTAAAGCTCAGTTAGATCAGCATTATCCAGAGTACCAGTTCAAATTTGTATTCTTACTAAAATTTCATGTTAGAAATAATTGGGTAACAACTAAAAAAATAAACTCATATTGACACAAAAACAAAGGAAAATAATTATCCATCAATTATTGTTATATAGTAATGAATTGAGATCCCTTATGATTCTTGGATTGCTCAATATGACCTAATGTAACACTTCATATTCATATATGAAGGTTCTCTTTGTAGTGGAATTGATAATTTGATGAATAATCATTATGTTTTTTGCCCAATTTGATTGGACATTCTAAAATCATGTTGAAAATAAATTTCATTACCCATTAATATTTTCCATGAAATATTGACCGAGAAAGAGTGCAACATTGAGATGATCTTTTGAATGTAAAATTTATAATTAATTTAAATTATATCTATTGATATTTTAACTCATATTTGGATTTTTCATTGATTATATTGTAGAAATTACCAAACCAATTTTTAGATTATGAGCATTATGTTTGGAGTAACAAATTTAAATCCCTCAAATTGACGATCCATATGAGGTCCTCTCATCTAGAAAAAATAATGACATATTTTTGGGTACTAGTATGGTGGATAAATCTTCTTTTGTTGTTCATTTATATTTCTTCACGATCAATTAAGATTGAAGGAGTTCATATTATTCTAATGAAGATGAGAGAATGTTTAATCACAAATGGAAAACCAATAAAATATGTACCCAATGACCTATATCCAAATTTTTTAGAACCATTGGGTATTTATGGTCTCACAAACCTATACCCACTATTTATAAAAAAGATCTGTATATGATGAGAAATAAAAATAATTTTTTTTAACTGTGGGTATATCTCTATAGATAGGCATCCTCGCTTCGGCTCCTCCTCCAACTCCTTATTCAAATCCCTAGTGTTACCCAAAAATCCTATTTAGGGGACCACTGATGTCCCCCACCACTTACGTCCTCATGTGACCTTCGCCTACCCCCTCCCCCTTTAGAGATATTGAACATCCCCCTCCACTTCCATAATTTCCCTATCACCCATGCGAGTGGCCACTCAAACAAGTGACGAACACCCATCTCCAATTGCAATCTCCTCTACATAAATCATTTTTTGATTCAAATATTCTTTAGAGTCACATAAGTGAGTTTAGAATCATTATACTTTTCTACTTTTTTTTATTTTCATTTTTATATATGTTATCATGTGATTGATTTATGACAATATTTATTTTTATACAGGTTAATTATATATTAATTGATTTTGGGTTAATGTTTTTTCAATATATATTATGATTCTTCATTAATTATATGTTTTATACCATTCCATCTCTTTTATATTTCTCTAGATGTGGTTTTCTATTTTGTAATTCATTATTTATATTGATTTCTATTTTTTAATATATTTTTAGGTGATGTTTTTATTGTTTCTCCTTTTAGTGGTTGTTTGTATGGTATTTTGTGTATAGGTATTCTACTTTTGTTATTTAAGGTTTATTCTAGAGTTTGGATTTTGTTTTTTGTGTCTTTATTATTGTTCAAGTTACCACTAAATCCCAAAAAGTGTTGTACTACATTTATATTTTTTTAAATATAGTAGACCTCTATATATTTTTTCAATTTTTATGTATGTTTATCCTAAAAATAATGTAAACAAATGTGTAAGAGATATGGTTTATTATAAATTCTATTTTGAGTAATGATCATCTACTATTTTGTTGATGAAATGTTAATATTGAGTTATTATGAAATATTTAATATTTTATATATAGAATTATTTAGTGCTATTTATAAAAATATAATACAATTGTTTAATAAATGTTTTCCAATTATATGATGTAGTTTTTCTTATTCAAAGACATTTTTAATTTCAGGATTTATTCCATTGTATTGTTTTATATTTTAATATATGATTTATAATTCAAGAAAATACTCTTATATAGATTTACTATTATTTGAATAAAATATGATAATGGTATATTTAATTGAAGGGATGTTAGAGATTTGTTGAGTATTTTTTAAATGTTTTTATTGTACATATTGATGAACATATTCAGAATACATCATGGGAGAGACTTATATATTCAAGGCTATTGAAGACATATGTAATCTTTCTAGATAATGTTAGAAATTACCTAGCTTTTCTATAGTTTTAATTACACTCATTCTAGGATATACTTTTCTAGGATTAATTGTTGGATAATTACTTTTGTTATACCCTCACCTGTTTAGATTATGAAATGGATAGTAAATTCACTTGTACATTAAGATAATGATTTGGTTAGAGGAATACATTTAGATTATGTATGGACTAGAAGGATCATGGAAAAAATTTTATTGTGAATTTTTTTAATTTCATATTATGTATTGAAATAAATTATGAAATATGATTATTTTATTTATAAATGTATTAATGGGAATGTTCCCTTTGAGTAGACATGATATATTTGCGATTTTATTTTGTTATTTTTATTGCATAATAGTAAATAGTTTCTTTTGTTATATGAATTTCAAAATAAAATGTCATTCATTTTTCTAAAGGGTTGTACATAGAGAAGTTGGTGGAATACTAAATAGAATCAATTTATAAAACATTTATACAAAATTGGTAATTATATAGACATTTTGTCATTTCAAGAATGTAATGAAAAATATATATGTTGATATAATGGGTATTTGAAGTATTTTTCCTGACTAAATTTGATAATTGGTAAGATATTAATAATTTCCACATAAATATATGTAGAAGTATTTATTTTTATATTCTACTTTATATTTTTCTCATTTTTAGGTTTCCAGCATCTTTTTCTTCAAATTACCCTTTTCAATTATTTTGTATGTTTTATATAATTGTTGGATATATTTAAAATATGTGATTAATTTTTTATTTTATTTATTTATATTTTATAATACATTTAGTATTTCATTATGATATTATTATTTATTTTAATGTTCATTATTTTAAAAAAATATTTCATATATACTAATGTAGTATATATAATGTTTTCATCCTAGGTTCCCAAATGGAATTATTTATTTAGTTTTTTTAGATGAAATTATTTCCATTGTGTATGTTGATGTCCTTGGAAATTGATTCAATCAGTTATTGATCTAGAACAAAATTTATTCATTTTGGTAAACCAGATCGAGTATAGGGATAGATAGGTATGGTCTGTTTATTAAAAAACATGTTAGTTGAAAGGGAATAATAAAGACTGTAGTGTCTCAAATATCTTAAAATTTTCCACCATAATAGTGAAATCATAAATTTTAGTGATACATACCTTGGTCCATTATTTGTAATCATTTATTATAGTATATGTTATTTATCTTATTTATTTTTTCGAAGATACTTGTATGCTTTGATGAAATTAAAATTCATATTTTTTCTAATGTTATTTTTCATGTTAATTTGCAATTTTTTATTGGAACAAAACTTTTTTACCCTTTAACATAACAAATACAAGATGTATTTCTCATACCTATTATATTTCAACTGAGTTTCATATTAATTTGGAATTTCTATTTAGATTATTAATTTGACAATGCTTAATATAGAAGTCATATATTTTATCAATGATATATTTGTGTTGCAAGACCATTGTTATGTTAGGAGGAACTTAACAACCATATAAATAATATGTATTTTAAAAAAACTATTTTTTTTGGTATTATTAAGGACAGCCAACATATTATTTTACCATTCATAAAAAAAGTGGTATGGAGAATTTAATATTTGAAAAGATTCAATTTGTGGATAATCATAAGAGAGAACATGTTTTGGTGAAAGAAGGAATCTATATAAACACACATGAAGAAAAAAATGAAGATGGTTATGTTGAGAGAGTGAAAAATTTAATGGATGATGCGAAAACTCCAGTATATTAGGAATGTCCTAAAATGGCCATGTTAGATTTTTTAATGTAGTTATATCAAGGGGCACCCATATATGGAATTTCTAATGACTTCAAGGATTTTATTTATACCATTTTGAATTATATTATTCTTAATGGTTTAGATGTTACTTGAAATCATTATAAAGAATTGATGTTAATTAACCATCATTGATTTTCTACTAATAATGTTCACTCTTGTTCAAAATAGTGTAGTTTTTTCTACTAAGAAACAACTGACCATAATGACTATAAAGAATGTGAACAATATAGATGGACGAAAAATTCACATGGAACATCATCTTGTGTTCTATATAAATTCATGTGGCACTTCCCATTGATTCATATGATTCAGAAACTATTCAGGTCTGTAGATATCTCAGAATATATGTGATGGAATGATGTTTAAATAATTAAAGGTAATGGTTAGTTGGATCATCCTGTAGATGGATTATTATGTTGATAACTTTATCTTTAACATCCTAATTTTTCATCTGAGGTGTGTAATGTCATATTGGGTCTATTCTGTGGTAGTTATAATCTGTTTAGTTGCATACTCACTACTCACAACATGTGTCCTATTTTTCTTCACATTTATAATCTTCTTTCATGGATTTATATAAAAAAACAATCAATTTCAGGAGTATAGATGTTTCTAGACCTTATGATCTTGAAAATGATATAAACACCTACTTTCAACCATTAATAAATTATAAGAAGTATCTTTGGGATATTGGTTTTCACACATTAGATGCTTCTGCAAAAAAATATATTTTTGTATTGTGATTCCCTTTTAAGGACTAAATTATTTCCCTTATTCTGAAATTATTTATCATTATAACTTGAATTTAAAACTATCATGTATTATTTGTATGAATAATACATAATTGATAAGGATTAATTATAATCGTAGTATTGGTTTCATGGGACATCAAAAATTCTTTCCAATGGAACATCAATACAGGAAGAATCACTAAAGGATAGATAATACTTTTGATGTTGAAAAACCATCTCTACATATATTAGGAACTCATATTCTCAATGAATTTGAAGATTTATGTTTTTTATTAGGTAATGGTCATATAAATTCTAAAAATAAGAAGAATTTTGACGAAAAATCCACACACAATTGGAAAAAGAGAAATATCTTTTATGAGTTTCCATATTGGACTACCAATTTAATATGTCATTGTTTAGATGTAATTCACATTGATAAAAATATATTTGTAATTTTTATTTTAATTATTCTAAATATCAAGAAAAAGAACAAATATGAATTCTGATCTCATTGGGACTTGCTGGATTTGGGTATTCAACTAGAAATGCATCATTTTTATATCAGTGAAAACAAATATAAATTTCCATGTGATTCTTATGTGATGAAAATATTAGAGATAAATAAATTTTTTAATGTATTGAAGAAAATCAATGTTCATGATGGATATTCTATATACATATCTCAATGGGTCAATAAATGGGATTTGATGCTAATATCCTTAGGAACACATGATTATCTCATCCTTCTTAATTAATTGATTGAAATAGACATTTATCTTTTTCTATCTATTAATTATTATGTGGCAGTGATTTTTTGTGCGATTTATTTAGAGGTATTAGTGATAAATTGATATCCAGGTCATTCTTGATAAAAATTCAGTATGAGGTGCCATTAATTTTGAGTTGGTTTGAAAAAAGATTACACCACAATTTTTCACCAGCATGTTGCAATTAACAGTTCATATTCCAAGTGAAACTCTTATTGGGGGATCTCTTTATTTTTGTTGGGTGTATCCTATTGAATGAAATATGTTCATAATGAAATCATATGTATGAAAAAGATTTAATTTGAAGTTTCCAATTTGATAGGTTATCTGGATCAAGAATGTATGAATTTGTGTTCAATGGATTTATGTAATGTGTGATCTAGATATGTCCAACTGATGAGAAATAAAGATGAGAAGAATGAAGAAATTAATCCCCCATTTCAATATCATCCCCAAATAAGATGTGTTTCTGTTTCATTTACATTGGCCACATTGAGCCTTGTCGATTGGTATATGTCACATTTCATAGTATTATTTAACTGTGGTTTTTTCGAGGACTATTTCATGTAAGTAATTTGGATATTTATATGCAATATCATAAAATTTAATTATATATATATATATATTCATTTTATGTATGGAACATACACAATTTATTATTATTGTTTATTGATCATTACCTTTGATAATGAGAGAGGCATGGAATATCAATGATTTTCATGATTGGTTGAAATAAAAGGTATGGATGTTACATTAATTATCATAAAATATAGATATCCATTTAATTATATTATTCATATATATTTTAGTTATTGATTTTAACTATTGACACTGTTTCTCATGAATTATCACTGGTATATTTTGATCCCAATTATTTGAGTTGTGAATGAAAATCATTAATAATCAATGTGTATAATTTTTTTATAAATGATTGACCGGTGAAAATGTGAACGTAACATTATGAATTTATGATATCTTCTAAGACAGACAATTATTATACTAAATCTGATAGTTGGGCATGATCTTTAGAGGAGTATTATTATGGACTTGTTGAGAGAATATTTATAATGGAATGGTACTCTCAATATTAATTCACTCTGCTAAAATGATAATGGTTTGATTCAATGAATCCATAGTGTAAATTTATTCATGATTTTGGATTGAATGTTATTGACATGAGTCAATTCCAAGATATCGATGAACCAAAAATTTCGGAATTAATGGAAAACATGTTTTTTATGTGAAATATCATTTGATAAATAATTAAGGTTTTATTAATGATCTAATATTGAGACATATTTTTCATGATGGTGGGATTGAAATTGACACCAATGAATCCAACAATAGCGTGGAAAAAAACATTTCATTTGAAGACACAAATTATTTCATTGTGATAGTTAATGTTGTATATGAATTTGTAGTGTCTATTATATAGAAGAACCCATATATGATTATAGTTCTTTTAGTTTACCTTGATTGAGTTTCTCATCTTATTAATACTATTATTACATTAATGCATTTTTAGTTTTGAATAATGAGTTTATTATAATATTTTGTTTTTTTCATTGAAATAAAAATATTTCATTCCAGAAAATGAGGCATAAAATGGGTATTTAAAAAATATATATCGTGGATTTAAATCATTGTCACCGATAAATGTTTGGAAATTTTACATAAATTATTTTTCTTCTAATATATATGAATGACTTTTAAAAACTATTTCTTAATTATGTACATTTCATACAGATGAATATTGGGAAAAAATACTTCAAAACTATGATGGATGAAATTATTTTAGGCTAATGGAAATTTTCATCAGCATTTTTTTCCTCGTCATATTCCCTTAGTCAGTATAATAATTTTGTTTTCTTCTATATTACATATAATTTCATATTCATATAATTTGTCAAATTTTTTAGTTACATTCCCTTCCACTAAATATGACAGCTCATCATCCTATTATCACGAGTCCAAGAAATGATTCTCAAAGACCTAGATAGAGATCTATTCATACCCATTCCCACCCTAACCCACTAAAGAACACCCTATCCACCACCTCATTCAATCCTCAACTTGAGTATCTAATGATGTTCCCAACCATGCATCCATTATCATATAGTTGGCCTCTTATTCCAATACAATTTTTATTCTGCCTCAAGGGACATTCCCACTCATGAATCCCTCATCATCTCATTTAAAATCTTCTCCCCATAGAACATCTATGTCACCTCTAAGGATATTCCCATTTTTGGCTCCATAATCATCTCATTTGACCTCTTCTTCCCATTCCATGTCTATACCGCCTATAGGTGAGTTCCCACCATTACCATGTTCATATCCTTTGATTTATCGCCAAGCCTACTACCCTTATTATTATATGTCTATGGTGCCTCTATATCCTACCATCCATCCATGATTTGATTAGTATGTTCCTCATTCTTCCACTCCAGTATATCTAGATCCCCCATAGCATGCATTGATAAAGATACATCCATCAGAAGCAATTGATACAGGATAGCCCCTGACTCATCCAGAGCATATTGAGTATCCTATATCACAATTTTTTAACATAACTATATAAAATTATATAAGATCATTATTTTCCTATTTAGAATCAATTAATTATTATTTTTCCTTTTTATATTATTCAGTGGGAATCACTAGTAGGCAGTGAGGGAGAGATTGTATGTAGGAAGTATGGTATCCTTAAACATAGATAATGGGTGATTATAATGAAGAAAATCTGATGATAGGAAAATATTCTAGGTATTGTATATGATTTATAGAAACCTTATCGAATTACCGCAATATTACTATAGTAGAACCAGTCATATAGATACATCTTGGTAATGAAATCAAGGAAAAATCATGGGTTATGATATGGGTAAGAAAATTTTATAAATTTATATTTATATAAATTTATATTCATATGAATTAAAATGTTCGTTGTAGAGTTGGTTTGGAATTCATGATGGTGAAGCTGCTAGGGTTGAATATTTAATGGATCTGGGTTAGTTATATTGATCATAGATACATTTTTTATATGTTTATTGGAGGACCAGTGCTTGTTTTGATTTAGTGGGTGAATGTATAATCCCAAAATATGAAAAAAATATAAAAAAATGACCACATATTTTAACACTGATGACATTAACGTATTCCAAATTTATAAGAGTTTTCATAAAAAAATTAATTATTATTACTCATATTTAATTTTTTTAGGATGTGTTGGTGAAAAAAGAATAATGATTCAATGATATATAAGTACACAACAATGCATACTAAAAATTCCCGAGCATGTGAAGCACCAAGTACATTCATATAAATAGAAATAATATATAGGTTTATATTGTAACATAGTTAGGTATTCATATTTTCATGAGTTTATTCATCATTTATTTTTGAAATTTTAAATCTCCAACCTACATCGTGATTTTCTATTTAAAATTTTTGATATATAATAAAAATGATCATTTTGAACATGATACAATTTATATTTCCGTCAATAACTGAAAAATATGACAACATATTTTTGAAAACATAATGTATGATGATATTTTAACATCAAACAATCCCCTTTTAAATGTGATATAGATTCCATATCTTAGTTGACATACGATACACCTTCCTTTACCTAATTAAAATGTTAACAATAATTTTTATAACATTTAAAAACATTATTAGTCCATATAATCATATTAAAACCTATGAGATATGTATTGTTATATAGTGTTCATATCTTATATAGGTAATTTTCATCTGTTTTGATGTTCTGATATGAATTGAAAATCTCATTACGTATAATCTGTTCATTCTTCTATTTGAGTTCTTACTGATTATTTGTCATGGTGTACAGTTCATCATCTTTTTATAATCATTATATATCGTGAAATATATAATTAAATGACTAAATATATAGTTACTACACCAGAGATGTATGAAATTTAGTCATACATTTCGACTTCAATAACTCACTAAGGCTAATAATATTGATTTGGAGATTCCACCACATTATTGAAATATCAATTTTGTAATCTAAAAAATAATAGACTATAACCCTATTGAATTTTTTTATACTACAGTGATATTCATTTCAAAAGAATTTTGGATGTTTTCTCATGGATGTTTTTTCATATACTGTCCCTAAATAATAGAAGTTATTTATGGGAGTATCATAATGAGTTAACAAAGTTATATAGTGTTTATTATTATCGATTATTTATTATTTTTTCATCAATTTCAATGAAAATAGTAAATTTATTAATTTATCATTCATTTAAAATTTATTCCCTTTTATTATTAGTCAATATTAGAAAAAAATTTATTCTTAATATCTGTATACTAATCCATTTCATTTTTATAAAGTTGTATTGGGAATCAATGTTTGTGTCCCTTGAGAAAAAATATTTATCTCAAGTAACAATAAAATAGGATGGAAGTGAACTAAATTCACAAATACAAGATAATATTGTATGTATATTTAATTATATGTAAAATATTAATATTAAATTTATAATTAAATATCATTAATATATTTTCCATAGTTTACCCTGAGGGTTCTTGATGATAAAGAAGATGAAAACATTGGCCTAAAAGATAATTTGAGGCCGGTTTTAGTTGAGTAGCACTAATGGAGAGTTAGTGTCAACCAGGAAAAAACATCACCCCCTATGGTATTTATAGACATCGAGAACCTCTCAAACCTAAATGACCCCCTCCCCCCGAGCTACTTAGTGCTAATGTAAAAGTAAATGAGGAAAAAAATTCCTTACATCAGCATGAAAGAAGTGAACATGAGCCTGAAAGAAGTAAGTTAATCGTCGAACACTTCCTGAACACTATTTTAGTTATATATCTACAACTTTCATTAGAGGATTCTGTTGGATCGAATAGTAGATATAAAAGTCTATTATATGGAACAATACAAGAGGGGGGGTGAATTGTAGGTTTAAAAACTTTTGAGTTTTAGTAACAAAGAGATTAGTTTAAATGATCTTAAACTAATACAAATACAAACACCGACAATTTTATTGAATGTAAAAGGTATGATGTAATGTAATACTATTGTAAAGTAAAACAATTGTATTCAAGATGAACACAATAATAAGAGTAATACAGATATAAATGATTCTACCTTAAAGCGTATAGAACCAATAAATACAATATGTAATAGAATAATTGTAATTGAAACAATTACAATTGAATATGTAAAGAAGAAAGGAAACAATACAAATCCCTTTCTAATACAAGTAACAGCGGAAATGTAAAAGTAATACAATTCTTTTAACCCAAAGAGAAGGGTTATCCTTTCACCTAGGATAAAAGGTCTGTCTCACTAACACCTTGGTGAGCCCTCGATACGATGATCGGCACGTCTGTCTGCCTATCCCCGGCAGCCCTCAATACGATGATCGGCACGTCTGTCTGCCTATCCCCGGCAGCCCTCGATATGATGATCGGCACGTCTGTCTGCCTATCCCCGGCAGCCCTCGATTTTGCAGGTAATCGGCACCTCTGTCTTTCAATTACTTGAAAGCCCTTGATACGATGATCGGACGCACAAAGCTGATGAGAGAAGTCACAGTGTCTCTCTCTAGAATCTTCGTAGTTCACAGAGTCTCTTCATTCGTTCTTTTCATTCATCGTTGTGTTCTCAGCTTCAAATGACCTCCTATTTATAGGCCTCGGGTTCCAACGGTCATATTGCCTCCAACGGTCATATTGAAACAGAAAGCACGACATCCTTTTGATTAGTTTGTAACTAACTCAATGACATCGTTTTGTTAGGACAAGAGATATATAGAAATGTAAAGCATGAGTACGATTCATATGCAGAGAGAGTTTTTGAAAAAGTACCAAAACAAATAATGATCATCTGAATAGCAGAGTCAGTACGATACGATTGACAGAGTCAGTACGATACGATTGACAGAATCAATACGATACGATTGACAGAGTCAATACGATACGATTTGGTCGGTACGATCAACATCGTACGATACGATAAACCTGATAAAAGACAATTGTAATTTACAAACATATGATAGAATACATTTGTGATTTCCAAAACATGATATAGAAGTCAAAAGAAGACTTTTGACTTAACAATCTCCCCCTTTTTGGAAAGCACAAACACACAAAGTAAATGAAACAAGAAATACTTATCTCCCCCTGAGTTTAAAAACTCTTCTGAATAAGAAAATTGAATACAACTAACTCCCCCTTAGGTATTGACTTTCCTAAGGATTGTATTCGTAGATTTTCCTTAAGAGCATTGTAATGCATTCTCCCCCTTTGTAAAACAATCTTTGCTTTGTAAATATTCTCCCCCTTTGTGATTTACAAAAAGAAAGGAGTAATCTAGAATTGTCTGAAAGAGTTAGTGAAGTAATACAAGACAATGGATAAAAGAGAAAGGATTATAAGAGTTATTACAAAACAAACAAGTTCCAAAAGAAACAAATACAACAATCATTTGTTTTCTCTTTCCTTCTCTTTCTTTATAAGCTCATGAAGCACAGCTTTCATCTTCTTGATCTCCTTCTTGTCTTCAGAAATTGATTCACCCTGAGTTTTGAGAAGATCTTGTTGATCCGCAAAAATCTGATCTTGATTTCTGATGGTCTCCTCCTGTACTCTGATTACTTCTTCAAGGGTATCAATTCTGTTTTGCAGAGTCTTGTTGTCCTTGGACAACACAGAATTTTGATTCTTCAGTAAAACCATTCCATCTTTGAAAGATGAAACTTTCGAGAATTCAGATTGGAAAACATTCATCCTCTCTTGCAAATCTTTCACTGAAGGAACATCGGATCGTTGAGAAGACAAAAGGTTCAGCCTTTCAACCGTTTCTTTATCAAGCTTGTTGAAAGCAATTGCTAGCTCATTTGATAACCTCCTTATATCTTCAATAGCTATTTCATGATCATTGATTGAGCTCTCTGTTTTGTATGACCACTTGGTCATTTTATTGCAAGCTTTCTTATGAGCAACTGAGCTTTCTGAATGAACTTTCAGATCGGCTTCTACTGACAAAACTTTCTTTCTCAATTCTTTTACAGAGCCAAACTTTTTCCTTTGATTTTCATTAATAAAATCAATCTTCCCATCCAGCCTCGGGAAATAAGGAATGGTTTTCTCCATCATTCTCAAAACATGAACAATGTAATCACTCTTCTTGAGAGAGATTGTATGCTCTGAATCAGTATCTTCATCGTACGATGCTAGTTCATACGATCTGCTTGAATCAACAGCAGGCTGTTTCCCTTTCGCTTTTTCTTTCTGCTTTCTTTCTTCTTCTACTTTGTCACTAATGACAACAACTTTATCAGAATGAGAGGATTGAGCACCATGCTTTTCTCGATATGACATTCTGTCCGGAGATCTTTCCTGATCGACATGAGGAGTTTGTTGAACACCTTCGCTCAGCTTTTGAAGCGATTCCTCTCTACTTTTCTTTGAACTTTGAAGAAATTCTAAAAGAAAATCTCCTTCTTCTACTTCCACTTATTCTATCACTTGTTTTCCTTTTTCTTTCTCAGGAAGACTCTGTATGATGGGCTCTTGGTGCACTTCCACAGTTAGTTGAGCACTAGCATATTCAACTGCTTTCAAGAATTTAGAGATATCAAAGTCCTGAGCCTTTCTTTTCAAAAGAGTCTTCTTTTTCTTTTCAGCTTGAAGGGTTTCTTCTACCCTTATTCTTTCTGCAAAGGCCTCAGCAGGGTCAAGACCAAACTTCGGATCACCTTCCTTTCTCTGTTCCTTGTACTTTCTCCATTTGGCTACAACTTCCTTACTGTACCTTGGCTTCTTCTTTGGTTTTGAACTAGTTTGAGGATCAGACTTTCGAGTAACACCGGTGGATTGATTGTCCTTGGCTGGCATAGGTGCCGATTGATTTTGAGCCAATTCAGCTTCTACATCTCTGACAAAAAGTTTTGAATTTGAATCAAAACAAACATTCAGCTTTTTCATCGTACTCTTATTAATCAAAGATGGCCTCAAATCCATAGGTTCTCCTTTCAAAGGAATGTTACAAAACTTCATACTCTCAAGAATGAATTTCGTAAGAATGGCTGGATACATTATTATCTGGGATTTAATCCCTCCTTTCTTGACATTCTTGAGGGTTTCAAAAACATATCCCATGAGATTTACTTTCCTCATATTCACAAGATAGTCGAGCATAAAGACATCAGAATCTTTAATGGTTTCTCTATCCCATTTCCTTGGGATAAGAAAACCTTGCATCCACAAAGTGACAAACCGATTGTCCGGTGAAAGATGAGATACTTTTCTCTTTTCCTCATTAATAACAAACAAAGTTTTTTCAGCACTTTCTCTATTAAACGTACCAACTTCCTCTGGTAGTTTGTGAGATGGACAGAATGCATCGCCTTCTATAGAAACATTCAGAAAATGTGCCGCTTGTTTCACAGACATAGATAATTTTCTATCGTACACAGCGATGTTAATAGTCATATCTTTGTCGAAAGAAACGGTTTTGTAAAATTGACAAACTTCATCAAAAAGAACTGGATCTTGAATATCAGGCTTTTCCACACAGAGATGTTCCCATCCTTGAAACAGAATGATCCTCCTGATTGTAGAATCGTACATATCGAAAAAGTCTCGGGATACTAACCTTTCTCTGTGAAAGTCTTTCTCTGTAAAAGACTTTGAAGACATTTCGGCAGGAGTATTAGCAGATGATTGAGACATAAAGGTTCTGCCGATGAGAAGATCGTACGATGGTTTATAGCTGGTGGAGCAGAGCTTCGCCTCAAATCCTGAAACTTCAATTTGGGTTTGGGGAGGGGTGGGGGGGGGGGTATTTATAGGTGATAAAGAGATGACCGTTGATATTCTACGGTCAAGATTAGATAATACCAGATCAATGGTTAGGATTAAAGCAAAAAAAATTTAAAAAAAATGAGAAGAGTGAAAAGAAACCTGTCGGGTAACATAAGGTGATTGTTGGTTTTGGTAAGTATCAAAGAAACAATCGTAAGGAAAAAAAATGATGCCGATGGAAAACAAAGTCATTACTATGATCGGACCGTACGATGGAAAATAGTTGTTACCATGAACTGACAATACGATGGAAAACAATCTCAATACCATCATCGGTCGATACAAAACTATCGAATGATACGATGGAAAAGAATTTCAATACTATCATCGGACGATACAAAATTTTTGAACGATACGATGGAAAAGAATTTCAATACTATCATCGGTCGATACAAAATTTTGAACGATACGATGGAAAATAATTTCAATACTATCATCGATCGATACAAAATTTTGAACGATACGATGGAAAAAAATTTCAATACTATCATCGATCGATACAAAATTTTGAACGATACGATGGAAAAGAATTTCAATACAATCATCGATCGATACAAAATTTTGAACGATACGATGGAAAAGAATTTCAATATGATAAACAGAAAAATTGAAATGGTCAATACGATAAACAGGAAAACTTAAAATGAAACGATAAAACTGTCAATACGATAAACAGAAAAAGAAACATATATAAATAGAGTAAATAGTTAAAGATCAGAAACATAAAGACAGAAAGAAATGTCCTCCCCCTTTCTATGAGGAGTTTCTTACTATTAGGAGACATGTAAAACAGGAAGTATATATGAATGATTATTTTAATGTAATCATTCCTAGCTTCTGTTTTATAAATTCAAATCTATCGGAAGGTAAAGGTTTGGTAAAAATGTCAGCAAGTTGTTCTTGCGTTCCGATGAATTGTAAAACAATATCTCCTTTTTGTGTGTGATCCCTAAGAAAGTGATGCCTAACATCTATGTTTTTTGCACGAGAGTGATGTGCTGGGTTTTTACTAAGAGCTATGGCACTTGTATTATCACACAGAATTTGAGTTTTGGAGAAACTCAAACCATAGTCAGTGAGTGTGTGCTGCATCCACAATACTTGAGCACAGCAACTTCCAGCTGCTACATATTCAGCTTCAGCAGTGGAGAGTGCTACTGAGTGTTGTTTCTTGCAGGACCTAGAAACCAAAGAGTCTCCTAAGAAATGACATGTTCCGGATGTACTTTTTCTATCCATTCTACAACCACCAAAGTCAGCATCTGAAAAACTTTTTAAAACAAAATCATTTCCAGAAGAGTAGAAAAGTCCTAAATCCATAGTGTCTTTTAAATACCGATATATTATCTTTACGGCTTTTAGGTGAGACTCTTTTGGATTAGATTGATATCTTGCACATAAGCATACAGAAAACATCAAGTCGGGTCGACTAGCTGTCAAGTATAGCAAACTCCCTATCATACCTCTAAAAATTGTTTGATCTACTGGTTTCCCAGTTTCATCAAGATCAAGAGTATTTGAGGTACCAATTGGGGTGCTAATACTTTTAGTTTTTTCAAATCCATACTTTTTGAGTAAGTCTTTAATATACTTATGTTGAGATATATAAGTTCCTTCTGGTTTTTGAGATATTTGAAAACCTAGAAAGAATGTTAACTCACCCATCATACTCATTTCAAACTCAGATTTCATTAAATTTGCAAAAGAGTCGGTTAAAGATTTCTGAGTTGATCCAAATATGATGTCATCAACATAGATTTGGACAACCAAAACATTTTTGTTTTCCATTTTTATAAAAAGAGTTGGATCAGCTGTACCTTTTCTATAATTGTTTTGTAAAAGAAATCCTGTAAGTCTATCATACCATGCTCTAGGGGCTTGTTTAAGACCATATAGAGCCTTGGTAAGTTTAAAAACATGATCAGGATGTTTTGGGTCTTGAAAACCATGAGGTTGTTCGAAAAAAACTTCTTCTTGAACAAAACCATTTAAAAAAGCACATTTGACATCCATTTGAAATAGTTTGAAATTGAAATATGCTGCGAAGGCTAATAGAATACGAATAGATTCAAGTCTAGCTACTGGAGCATATGTTTCTTCATAGTCTATTCCCTCTTGTTGATTATATCCTTTAGCAACAAGTCTTGCTTTATTTCTTACAATGATTCCATTTTCATCACACTTGTTTCTGAAAACCCATTTTACACCAATCACAGTTGTTTCTTTAGGTCTTTCAACTAAAGTCCAGACTTGATTCCTTTCAAATTCATTTAGTTCATCCTGCATTGCTTTGATCCAATCATCATCACCTAAGGCCTCACTTAGACTTTTAGGTTCAAATTGGGAAAGAAAAGCAAGATGTTCTATTTCATTTCTTAAGGAATTTCTGGTCCTTACAGGTTGATTTATATCACCAATGATGTTATCACTGGGATGATTCCTAAGAAACAATTGATTTGGGTTTTGTAAAACCTGTTCATCAACATATTGTAGAAAATCTTCTGTGGTAAATGTTTCAGGAACACTTTCTTGAACATTTTCCTTATCAGAATGTTCTTCTAATATAGGTTGATAAACATTTTTAGAAAACACATCCGAGGATGTAGGATTGGATTGGTTGAAAACAAAAGGGTTAGTTTCATCAAATTTTACATGTACTGTTTCTTCAACAGTACAAGTGTTTTTATTGAAAACTCTATAAGCCTTAGAGGTTGTGGAATAGCCTAGAAAGATTCCTTCATCAGATTTTGGTGCAAATTTGTGTAAATTATCTTTTGTATTCAGAATGAATACTTTGCATCCAAAAACATTGAAGTAAGAAACTTTAGGTTTTCGGCCAGTCCATAATTCATAAGGGGTTTTATTAAGAAATGGTCTAGTTAAAACACGATTTATAGTATAACAGGCAGTACTTACAGCTTCAGCCCAAAAGTGCTTAGCAATTGAGTATTCACTCAACATGGTTTGAGTCATTTCCTGAAGAATACGATTTCTTCTTTCAACAACCCCATTTTGCTGAGGAGTTCTTGGAGCTGAGAAATTGTCAGTAATACCTTTCTTACTACAAAAATTTTCAAAATCTGAGTTTTGAAATTCACCACCATGATCACTACGAATAGTTATCAATGGTAGGTTTTTCTCATTTTTAACTTGGGATCTAAAAGTTTTGAAATAGGAAAAGGCTTCAGATTTCATTGTGAGAAAGTAGACCCATGTAAATCTAGTAAAGTCATCAACTAAAACAAATACATAGTATTTGCCTCCAATGCTTCCAGATTGTGAAGGACCAAACAGATCCATATGCACAAGCTGTAATGCATTAGAAGTTGAAACTTCATTAATTGGTTTAAAGCTAGTTTTATGTTGCTTTCCAAATTGACAAGGATCATAGACTTTTGAAGAATCATATCTATGATCCGGTAGCCCTTTTACAAGTCCTTTCTTTGAGAGTTTTCTTAGGTTTCTCAAATTACAGTGTCCTAGTCTCCTATGCCATAGCCACGATTGGTCTTCTATTACACTTAAACAAGGTAAGTTTTGGTTCCTAAGGTCTTCTAAGTTAATAGTGTAAACATTCTCTTGCCTATAGGCAGATAGAATGAATTCATCCTTGGAATTGTGAACTAGACACTTATCATTTCTAAAATTCACAAGGTAACCTTCATCACATAATTGACTTATGCTGATGAGATTGTGCCTAAGACCTTTTACAAATAAAACATTTTAAATAAGAACTTTTCCAAGAAAAACGATATTACCTATACCAACAATCTTTCCTTGAGCATTATCTCCGAAGGTAACTTTTCCACCTTTTGTTTTGATAACCTTTTAAAAGAAATATTTGTTTCCAGTCATATGTCGAGAACAACCACTATCCATGTACCAAATGTTCTTATTGGTACACTTCTAATTTTCCTGAAAAAGAAACAATTAGATTTTCGGAATCCAAACTTGTTTGGATCCAGAAGGGTTAGATAAAAGAATTTTAGGAATCCACATTTGTTTAGTAAAACGAGCTTTATGAAATCCTAAGGATTGAGTTTTGTTAAGAGAACAATCTCTTCTCCAATGTCCACCACATTGACACTTGGAACAGAAAATGGTTTTTTGAGGAACAAAATAGTTATTGCTAAAAACAGGTTTGGAATAAGTATAACCAAGACCAGAACGATTTCTCAACGGTCGAATTTGAGAATACATCCTATCAAAGTTTTCTTTCCCACGAGTAAAGTTTGACAAACACTTTTTCAAGGATAAAATCTCTGACTTTAATTTTAAAACCAAATCTTATTTTCTAAAACATTTGAATTAGAACTAAAGTTAGACTCTAAAATGTTTTTCTTTGAAATTTCAGTTTCAAGATCCTTAGAAAGTTTATCCTTATCAGATTTGACTTTCTCAAGGGTTTTCAAAATACTTTCAAAATCAGAAGTTTTCACATCAAGATCTTTAGAATGATCTGATACATCTTTAGTCAAAATAGAAATTCTAGAATTTGCTTTTTCAAATCTCTTTTTGAGTTTAGAATTTTCATTTTCAAGTAACTTAGCAAATCTAGAAACTTCTTCAAAAGAAGGTAATGCATCATCTTCTGATGATGAGGGTTCATCATTTGAAGATTCATAATATCTATTATCAACATAATTTGCATTTAAAGAGACATTTGTAACAGCTTCAGCGTTATGTACCTTAGCCATGAGGCAATGATCTTCAATTGGTAGTCTGGCTAGAAGTCCAATATTTCTTTGTCCTGACGTCTCATATTCTGAAGAATCATCTGAGGAATCACTACCACTTGCACTCCATGTATCATTTTCTTTCAAGCCTTTCTTTGTCTTATAAATCCTTTTCTTGTTTCTTTCAGAGTGTTTCTCTTTTCTATCTTTCCTCTTTAGTAAAGGACAATCAGGCCTTATATGTCCTGCTTTCTTGCATTCATAACAAGTTACCTCTGAATCTTTCCTATCTTTCCTGTCTTTCTTTTTGAATCTATATTGAAAATCTTTCTTTCCCACAATCTTGTTCATCCTCCGAGCAAGATTAACTAACTCATTATCCGAAAGATTACAATCACTTGAATCAGATACAACAACTTTCTTGGATTTAGACCTTGTAACCCTTTCAGGTGTTTTAGCTTTAGATGCAAAAGCTACACTTCCATTCCCATTCTTCTTCTTATTGAAATCAGCATCTCTCTTCATTCTTGTCTCGTGCTGTAGAAGAGTTCCAAAGAGTTCATCAAGAGTAATCTGGGAAACTTTTCTATTTTCATCAATAGCTGTTCTTTTTGACTCCCATTCATTTGGCATAATATCTATAATCTTAGCAACAAGAGCTTCATCATCAAGACCTTTTTCTCTCATAGATTGTAAGCTGTTGACAATTGTCATAAATTTTTGTTGAACTTTACATACTGGCTCTCCATAAGGAAAAACAAATCCATGATACTCTGCTCGAAGCATTGCTCTCCTTGTTTCTATAACCTTGGATGTACCAAAATGAGTGACTTCTAATTTCTTCCAAATACAGTTGGCTGCTTCACATGAAGATATATGACTATATATATTCCTGGTCATAGAACATAATAAAGTATTGCGTACCTTGTAATTTAGTTGATATTCTTGCTTCTCTTGATTGGTGAAAGTGCTAACTTCTTTGTCAGGAATTTTGTAACCCCCAGTAAGCATAATAAAATTGTCTACACCAGTATTAATGACGAAAGTCTTCATACGATCTCTCTAATACTCATAATCATTCCCATCGAAAATTGGTGGTCTAGAAGGATTCAGATTATCTATTGATCCGATATTCATTCCTGCCATCTAATATAACAAAAACAACTTTTCCAATCCACACGTTAGTGTAGTAAGTATTCAAGATAGTAATAAGAAATAAAGCTAATAATACAAATCAGTGGAAAACCTGCCTCTGATACCAATTGATGGATTGAATAGTAGATATAAAAGTCTATTAGATGGAACAATACAAGAGGGGGGGTGAATTGTAGGTTTAAAAACTTTTGAGTTTTAGTAACAAAGAGATTATTTTAAATGATCATAAACTAATACAAATACAAACACCCACAATTGTATTGAATGTAAAAGGTATGATGTAATGTAATACTATTGTAAAGTAAAACAATTGTATTCAAGATGAACACAATAATCAGAGTAATACAGATATAAATGATTCTACCTTAAAGCGTATAGAACCAATCAATACAATATGTAATAGAATAATTGTAATTGAAACAATTACAATTGAATATGTAAAGAAGAAAGGAAACAATACAAATCCCTTTCTAATACAAGTAACAACGGAAATGTAATAGTAATACAATTCTTTTAACCCAAAGAGAAGGGTTATCCTTTCACCTAGGATAAAAGGTCTGTCTCACCAACACCTTGGTGAGCCCTCGATACGATGATCGGCACGTCTGTCTGCCTATCCCCGGCAGCCCTCGATACGATGATCGACACGTCTGTCTGCCTATCCCTGGCAGCCCTCGATATGATGATCGGCACGTCTGTCTGCCTATCCCCGGCAGCCCTCGATTTTGCAGGTAATCGGCACCTCTGTCTTTCAATTACTTGAAAGCCGTCGATACGATGATCGGACGCACAAAGCTGATGAGAGAAGTCACAATGTCTCTCTCTAGAATCTTCGTAGTTCACAGAGTCTCTTCATTCGTTCTCTTCGTTCATCGTTGTGTTCTCAGCTTCAAATGACCTCCTATTTATAGGCCTCGGGTTCCAACGGTCATATTGCCTCCAACGGTCATATTGAAACAGAAAGCACGACATCGTTTTGATTAGTTTGTGACTAACTCAACGACATCGTTTTGTTAGGACAAGAGATATATAGAAATGTAAAGCATGAGTACGATTCATATGCAGAGAGAGTTTTTGACAAAGTACCAAAACAAATAATGATCATCTGAATAGCAGAGTCAGTACGATACGATTGACAGAGTCAGTACGATACGATTGACAGAATCAATACGATACGATTGACAGAGTCAATACGATACGATTTGGTCGGTACGATCAACATCGTACGATACGATAAACATGATAAAAGACAATTGTAATTTACAAACATATGATAGAATACATTTGTGATTTCCAAAACATGATATAGAAGTCAAAAGAAGACTTTTGACTTAACAGATTCTACTTCTATTGATTAATATATGGAAAAAATGTGATAATTAAATGATTCCTCAAGTGATGCATTGGGCATCATAGTGGTAATTGAGATGATGGTGGTGGTGATGTTAAGGATGATGTGGTTGATGATGATTATACAGTTGATGATCATGGTTTTTTTCACTATATGTTTTTTTGGTGTGGATGTTTATGATGGTGATTAGGATTTTTGTGATGGTGATGATGATGAGTATGGTGGTGATGGGGAAGATATTTATCAACACCATTTTTGACTTAGGAGTAACGATACATGTAGAACATGATTAATGAATTGAATTGACTAGTTATATAGATGTTTATATAAGTTATAGTATTCTAAATTGTAATAATATTATTAAATGTAGTTATTTAAATTATTATTATAAAATATTATTATTTAATTGAATGTATAAATTGTGTTTTATATTATTTATAGGTTAAAGAGATAGTGGAAGAGGTGATGGTGTTGAAGCTGGCAATTAGGGAAAAATATCTATACCCACGGTTTGGAAATGAATGGGTATAGGTTCCGTAGTGGGATAATCTATACTCATGGATTTGGTTAAACCATGGGTATGATTGAATCTTTAGGGAATATAACAATTGTTTGTATAGAAACCATTAGTAAAGGTCTATACCCATTCCTCCATCATCCACGGTTCTTAAAACTGTGGGTATAGCCAATACCCATGGTTTTATAGGCTATACTGACTATTTAAAACTATGGTTATAGAGTGGATTTCTTGTAGGGAATCGAGATAATATTATTCCATGAACAACATTTATCAGTTCCTGATTAACCTTACACAATCATCATTACTATATATGTATAGAGTTGGAGTTAGGTTAAAAATTGTTTTTAATTACACAGAAATCCATAAATAATATAATAATCCATTTATAACCTTATGGTATGAAATAATGAAAATTTTATAATATTAATTGTGTTTTAAAATGAGCATAATGATAAATATTATTTTTCCATATTTGAAATTAATTTTTATCATCACACACAATATTGGTCTTCTTGTCCTCTAGGGAATTTATTGAATTCCTTAATAAATATTTATTGAAATATTTATTCATATATACATATATATTCTATTCAAAATCTAGATAATATAAATATTTATTATATATTTAATAATGAAAAAAAATATATTTTCTATCTACATAATTTTACTATTTCCATGTAAATTAATATTTATTTAATTTATGTGATCATTTAATCCGAAATATTTTTTTGAATAGCCTCGAGAATAATATTTATTCCTATAATTAAATTTCAATATAATATAATCAACATCAATGGAAAAAAATTGTGTGTCAATAAATAAGATTATTTCTCAATAGTATTTGATAATATTTCATAAATGCCAAGATTACTATATACAAACTCCTCAAAATACCTAATAGAATGAAGTTAGTGATGCAATGTTGAAAACCACATATGAGCACTCATTTTTTTATAAAATCTCTTTGTCTCGGTGTCTTATCAATTAAGATTCACATTCAGGTAACTATCCTATATGATCTTTATGTGTTTCTATGACTATATGAAATAAACTCATCATTACACCATTGAAATAGAATTTATTGTAATTGTTCTATTTTAATCAGATGGTCAGGATATCAACATCCATACAAATGGAAGGGAAAAATCCTTCAAAAATTTATCTATTAATAGCATTCCATTAGTGACACACCCAATGAACCCTACTACCCATTAAAATATGGAATCCTTATTTTGTTAAGTAAATATATGATTTTGAGTAATGAAATGAGACAATAATAATCTTAATGGCTATGGACCATTACAAAAAACAATAGATAAGAATTTTAAATGACAAATAAACATATATAATTTTTTACTTATGAGCCTTTTTTCATAATATCAAATCTAATAGAACACCAAGTGTAAAATTTATTAGGTTATGTCTCATCCACCTATGTGTACTCACACCATACATCCAACATACAATGATCCTTGTCATGGAATGTTATCCAATAGTAGAAATGGGTTTGAGTATATCACCGGGACACTTCAAGGTTCTCATCATAATAGGGAACAACTAAAAGTGAATCAACATGACAGATACTATAAGAGATTATTTTATTAAATCCCTACAGATTAATGAATAATATATAATAATACGTTTTATTAATATTATAATATATTAATGGACATGTAAGATAATTTACAGTAAATTCATCTAGAACACCAACTCCAATAATATTTTCATTGAAATAAAATATCACATAATATGTTGGAAAAACTAAGAGTCGAGTTAAAATTATCGTAGAAACATAGTAAAATGATTATCAAATCATTTTTGATATGTATGAATCAATATTGCATCATTGGGATTCCAAGATTACTCCATATGATGAAAATTATAATTTAAATTTATCAAAACCTATTAATAAATGACAAATCACTATTATACGGTTCAAAATAGAGAAAATGTTTTTGGATTAGCTCAAATAATTTGGACAATGATCTTAATTTCGTTTCAAATATATAAGAAAAAAACATGTCAATCTAATTCTAAAATATTATGAAATGATATAAAGTATATTTTGACGTTAATATTTGTTATTAATGTTTTTGGCCACCTAAAATGGTTCAAAACTATGTAAAAAAAATTAGATTACCCTAGACACATATAATTGCGATCATCAAATAATTTAATATCTATATATATTTATCACCTGACAATATAATTTCAAGATTTCTTGATATAATCCAAAGTAACATCTCAACTTTATATATTTTTTAAAATGACAGATCATTAGTAAAGGGGTCAAAACCAATTATTAGAGTTTATATTCATGTGAAATGTTGAGAAAAAAATCCTCAAATCGTTTTTGATCTTTAATATATAATTTCTCATAAATATGATGCTCATATTGTCACGTATGATAAAAAATGTGATTTTATTTTATTTACACATATTAATTAATGAAAAATCATAGGTTTATCAATCATAACTGAAAAAATAATCCATGATTTCAATGAAAACATAGTAAAGCTGTCTCACTCGTTTATGATCTTTTTGAATCAATCACGCATCAATTTGATTCCTGAGTTATATATGTGATCAAATCTATTATTTCACCATAATAGTGTTATTAATGATAAAAAATATCCTAAAATATGTCAAAAACATGAAAGTGAGTTTTTATTTACCTGGAATCATTGGAAAATGTTCCTTGATACTATCATTATTTATAGAAATATAGCTCGTGTCAATATAATGATAAGATTCCATAATATGATCCGAATTACCATTTCACCATTATATTTTTATGAAAATGACATATCAAGCATCATGGGGTAAAAAAAATAAAATTACTTTGTATTTACATGGAAACTTACAAAATTGTTCCACATATAATTTTTCATCTATTGGAATCTATTATATATTAATCTAAATCATGGATTGCTCGGTATGATTCAATGTTTAATTATATCATTGTTTTTCTTAAATTACATGTCACCTATAATGGGTTTAAATAAAAAATGATAATTTAATATTAGTGTTGAAATATAAGATAAAGATTATTTTCACATTATTTATCAATATGAATAAATTAGGAATCAATTTGATATTTGGATTACTCAGTCGGATCCAAAGTAAAATTTCCCCTTTTCAGTTTTATTATAATTTAATACAACCAATCAATGTTTATATATAAAATAATTAATTTATATATGTTTAGAAATGTAGGATAATGATCTTCAAATAATTTTTGTTCTATAGTAATCAAACTTGTATAAATATGATGTATGTGTTACTATTTTTAGTGAAAATATGTTTTAATATTGTCAACACTTATTAGTAAATTAAAAATCACTTGTGTAGGGTGAAAACAAATAAAACAGGTTTTGATTAGTAGAATAAAAAACATGTTAAGTGATATTTTATTAAAAATTTTCATTTAATGTCAATTTTAAAAACCCTTCAATCAATTTTAGAACCCGATTATAATTCACATTTTTTATGTTATCTTTTTTTTCATGAGAAAGAATTAGAATAGAGAATAATTCAATGCTTTGAAAAAAATATAAATCATTAAAATTATATGGAAAATAATTCTATAAAATTAATTTTTTTACCTTAACATGTGATTTTGTTTTTCAATAAACATAATTAGGGTTAAAAAATTTAAATTTTAATAGACAATTTTGAATTTAAATTTATTTAAATGAAGAAATGAAATTAAATATTTTTTAAAAAACCATTGATTTTTTTGATTTTATTAAAATTAAATTTTTAATATTAATGCTAGAACATCAAATCTATTAATTTAAATTAAATCATTAAAATTATTATTGATTTATGATGAATTTTATTCATTCATTTTTTCCATTATTTATAATTTTTTAATGTATAGATTTCTCAGAGGATCCGCTTATCATCCCCGGAGATTCAATGAGATTTAATTTGGAAGTGGTACTAAGTTTGAGTCTCATGACACATATGAAACCATAAATCTCCAAACATGAAACTGTAAACCCCTCCCCACTCTAATCAACCAAACCTCCTTCATCAATTACCCACACAAATCATTTTCAACCGACCATTGAAATATCATTTGACCTACCATTCCTGAGACAACCATAGGTGGAAGAAGGTGATCTATGTCTGAGCCATTAAAAATGATTTACAAACCTAGATCGTTCAAATATTCACTAACTCAACACTGCCCATGATCAACTTGTTAATGGTGACACTTCCAACGTTATTTGGATGAAATAAGGGTGGGATAAGTTCCATGTGACGACGATTAAATAAAAAATAAATTTATGCTGATTCAATTCAATTGAATAATAGGATTACCAATTTATAAATCAAGAATCTCTGAAATGGGTTTTATGAATTAAGGATGATCAAGTTTGATATAACATCATCTATGATTTTGAAGAAGAGTATGTTGGTTCAGCATGACCAATAGGAGCTTGGTTAGGAAATAATCATGATGAAATGATTGAACATTTATTGATGATTGATTATGAATACTATTGATATTCTTGATGATTTCATAAAATCCATTTGAGGAGTATTTATTTGAACCATACAAGATTTATTGAAGGTGAGATTCCAACTGCGTCATTGATGAACCTTGGTTGATGGAATGTGATGAAGGGGAACATTGAATGTATTTCTGTTATACAAATTTTTGATATGTTTTTTCATATATTGTTTTATTAGAGTACTATAAGAAGATAGTGGGGGGATATAGGATCTCTGATTCACTTCTTTCATGGTCAAAGAGGATTCATGCATAAAAATTGAATAAATTCATAAATGACTAGAACCATGTCCAAATTGAAGAACATGTTCTATATTTCCCCTAGGACTGAACTGATCCATGTAAAAACAATATTATCATCTATAAATTTTTTAGTATCATGGAATCTTCTCCTGATCACATATGGTAACATCATCATGTCTCTAAGTCCTCACCATGCCATCCCAATGTCATCACATCCTCAGACCTATCACATTCATCTAAACACATTGAATTGGATAGGAAACAAATAGGTTCTAGGATAACTATTCAATTGTTACAAAATATTGTGATAATCACAAATGAAAAAAAAAATTAAAAAATCCTTTGTCAATAAATAAAGAGATATCTATGTTTTAACATACCAAATATCTCCAATATGGTGGATTAATAAACAAGAGGGAAAATATGAAATATCCACTATGAATTATAGAGTAAAATATAAAGTAATACAAAAACATGAATTAAAATTAGATCATAAAAAAATGTGTGATAATACACATCCCGATAATCCACCTCCACCTCTTGTATATCCATCTCTTGATAGTACACCACCCATTGAAAATTATAACTTAACATTTGTGATCATTACAACACCTAAAATAATCAACTTTGCAACCCAATTTTTGTTTCTTGCTACTAAACCATGTTCAAAAAACACTACCACACATATATATTAATAATATAATTTTCCCTTTAAAATCACCATTTTTCTATTTCCTATGTTTGTTCATTTTTATGTGAGTGAAGGCATCCAGAATCTCTCATGTGTTTGGTTCAAATTTCAAAAAATAAGTATAAAACTTAATAACAATTATATGCTTACATGATTCCAAATCCATGGGCCTCATTTCAAATATAATAAATTGTCATAATATATGAAAACCCCTTGTATAAACCCTAAAAATCTCAAAATCCACCCCATAAAAGAAGAATATATCTTCCAACAAACTCAGTTGGAAGGAAAACTAGTTTGTATTACACCAGCTATTAACCGCTGCTTAAAATATGAAATAATCCTTGTGATCCTCTACTAAAAACAAGATATATCCCCCAGTAAAATAGATCTAAACACTAAAGTATTCATCATATATATATCTATACTTTTCTAATAAACATTACTGTAAGTAACCCATGGATCACTCATAAAAATTATTTCCACATATTTATGAATACCTAAAAAATTTAATTGCTCTATCTGGTCCACGTGCTCCAAGAAGTCTGTAACTCACCATGCCTAAAAAAATTCATTACTATACATAATTATTAACTAGTGGAATTATCTAAAGAAAATAAATTGGTGTAATAATTGAAACATCTAACCTAACTTGCTCTAACTTATGAACATTCTTCATCTGTGTTGCTAGTCATTGACTCATGTTTGATGATCGTCAATAAAACAAATTTGACAAAGTCCACTTTGAAACATCATTTTACACTTCACCACACACATTTACATCCATCATGTAAAGTTTTTCATCCATTCCTCTTCATTCATATAACATTTATCCTCTAGAAAATTTAAATATTAAATTTCAAAATGAACTCATGAATCTATCATTATCAAGAGTATGATAAGAAAACAATTATATAGTATTCCTAGAACATGTTTCACATCCCTCCGTATCAGTAAAAAAATGCATCTTTAGAGATACAAATATCACCAACATCAATGACCTCTTCAGAATCTATATTGACCATATTTAATATACCAATGTTTTCTTCTTCATATGAAGAAAATAATTCCCTCTTTGATGATGTATGGTATGAAACTATAGAATTAACCATATATTTTTTCATACAGATCAAATATATGACAATAAATTCCAACTGAATGTAAATCTTCATAACCCAATATAATACTTACACCAATATCCTCATAATCAGTAACATGTGTCTTATTTTCTTACATAATATTATTCAATGAAAAGTAGTTTCTCTACAGAAGAACCTATTTATAAAAAAGAATTCATTGACCTTTTCTCTTCCCTTAGACTGAAATATATGATTGAAACATCTTTTTATTATATCTAGAAAACAACTATTTCCAAAATAATCACCATAATTGGTATTTCGTTGAGTCTCATTCATCAACAATGAATAAATAACGTCATCCATCATGAGTTTTTCTTTACCAAAAATAAATCTAATTATGAGATTATCATTTGAATCTGAAAATGAATCCAAAACAAGAAAATAATTTCCGTCTTCAATTTAAACATGTATTTCATTATTATTATCCTTAATATTGGCCTCCACTGAAGAAATCATTTCTAAAAGTTCTTAGAACATTTCAATATGCTTACCCAAATCTCCATTCATTTAAATTAATAAAAGATACAATAATTTTTAGATATAAATGATTTGTGATAGATTTAATTTTATAACTACCTTAATTATTTACAAAGATTTACTTTACATCTGTTAGATTCATCGCCTCATGCAGTGTATTATTACCCAAACAGATTTGGATTGTGCTTATAAATAACCCCTCAAATTTTACTAATCATGAAATAGCTTCATCTTTGGTATCATTTATCTTTTTCATTAGTGCCTTCAATATCATCTAGTGAATTATTTATTTTACTCATACCCCCATAGAGTAAAATAATTTTAACATTTTATACATCTTGATTTCAGATGAAATATAATGGCATGGATAACCTATATACTGTAACGCCCCGACCCCAGCTATCCAGAGTCGGTGCATTATTACATAACATTGGCATGATCACAAGAAAGATCAAATCTCGAAAGACCGATTGGTTTAGTAGCCTTGGAAACACTAGATATATTCATAAGTTTTACATTACATCATAAAATGAAAAACAACATAATGTCTCCATATTCCACACTAATATCCCCTCATAATATCCCTGCAGGTCATTCATAACTTACTTCTTCACATCCTGGGAAAAGTAAAACATAGAAAAGGGGTGAGCTCAAATGCCCTGTAAGGATAACAATATAGCGGAACATTCAAAATAAGCATAAACATTTAAGGCAATGCATTACTAAAACAAAAGCCTTTTAAACTTGAACTTCAACATAGTATGGCAAAAGTAAAATGAAATAATGCCATTTACTTATTCACATGGATATTCTACTAATCGAATAATCACATGCAAAACCAATAACCACTTTCATAATTATGGAATGCATAATGTCAAACGTTAATTTCATTGTCTAGGCCTCATCCCAAGACCTAGGGGTTACTTCTAACCGGAACCCAACCCGGAGTGCCTCTAATAACCGGACACCAACCCGGAGTGCCTCTAATAACCGGACACCAACCCGGAGTACCTCTAATAACCGGAGACCAAACCGGAGGGCTTTCTTTTACCAGTCCCTAACCTGGAGGGCTTACTTTAACCAGTCCCCAACCTGGAGGGCTTACTTTTACCGGTCCCCAACCCGGAACATACTTGTTCAGCACATTCATCTGAAGAAAAGTTTGAAATATAACATAAACATTCGGATTAAAAATAACTTCTGAAATGTCAACACTTTAAACATAAACCATGAGTGATATAAAAATAGCACATCCACAGTCAAACATAACTCATTCGATACAATATGGAAGATTGTATTGTATCACATTGACCTCAATCAAGAATAATGAAGGATGTTGACATAGATGAAATCAAAATTCATTTTAAAGAAATATCTCCTTTTACTTTTGAAATCATCTATAAGCCATATAAAATAAAACATTTTCTTGAAAATATTCTTATAAGCTTTTAAGTAAATCTTTGAATATTTTATAACGGCGAAAAATAACCGCACCCGCCGTATAAGTTAAAAAAAACATTCTTACCTTAATTTTGTCGAAAAGGTTAAAAAGGACCTTGTTTTGAAAACGACGGAAAGATTCCTTTATAAACCTTTTATAAAAAGTCAAACAAGGGTATAAATGACTTTAACCCATATTCTTGTAAATAATAAATATGTTTTGAAATACATTTTGAAGAAACATGAATGTGGATGATAAAGAGATCCCAGTAGATTATTACGTATTAACAATCTCGAATAATGAAGAGATTGTGAAATAACCCTTACCAATTTGGTAACATATGAAACATACAACCCCTGAATGAGGTATCATACAATGAATATGTAAATACACATAAATTAGTGTGTATTATACAAGGAATATAATTATGGGCAGTACATACACCACACAAAAGGTGATGGTGGCAATATGGCATGAATCTCACGGAAATAAGGAGTGAGATGAAAACCCCTTACCTTGTACTTTTCCTTTGTTGGGGTAGGTTAACCTCTTGTATAATGGTGAAATAATTGTTATTAAATTATACAAGAATCATATACATTAATATGATATCATATATGATCTTTTAACATTGCTTTATTAATAATATCTTAGTATTATCGTCGTTTCGGGTGATAATCGATTCGTTCTTCTTAAATGTTTGGTTACGTAAGACATGTTTGTAATGGATAGATTATATCTTATTCATAATAATAATGATATTAACATTATTTTTAACCCTAAAATGAGAATAATATTTGAATGGATATGATGGAGAATGAATCTTATCGCGTTCGTGGAGACGGTAGTCCGTACGTACGCACGAACGCTACTTCCATTTAATTTTTATTTTAAAAGAATCAAATCCAAATGATACATAGGTATATTACTATTCCAGTATAATATAATATTTTATATATGTTACTTAAGTTCATTAACACCATCCTTTATACGTTCCATGTGTGGTATGAACGAGTCATATCATTTTAAGGGGGCGGTAGTCCGCACTTCCTCAAATGAAATTATCGTATGTATATACAACATGAAACGAATAATGGTATGAAAAAAATGGAATTACAGAAGCTTATATATAAAATATATATCATTAATATCATATTTAATTATAGTGCCATCATAATGGCCACCATGAGAGGTGGTAAGATGTATTTGAACAATCATCGTTTCGTGAGGCGTTAGTTTGCCATCCACAGAAACATTATGTTCATCATCCATTAGATGGTGTTGTGTGTATGTGTAGTTTGAATCCTTCTTATAACAACATCCTAGTATATTGAGGATACTGGTGTTGTTACAAAATAAAGGAAATAAAAAGATTTTGGGGGTTGGAGAAGCAAAATAAATGAAAATACTTTAAGAGAAATTGTTACCTTTAATTTAGGTACCTCACTTTGGTTGGAACCAAAGGACTTCTTGAAATGCTTTCTGCCTAAGGGGAAGCTTCAAGGAGGAGGAGAGGGATGTGGGGAGCTTATTTGGGCAGAGTTTGGACGAGCCAAGTGGCTTGAGAGGTGTGAGGAAAAGAGAAGGATGAGTTCCCTTTTATAAGAGGGGTGAGGGGCACTTTTGGAAAAGCTAGAAATATTAATTTATAATAAATTTATATTCGGTTTCCAAAGGCTCCAAAGTTGACTATTCAAAGGATAAGGTGGGGATAGGTCGAAAACAACTCATCCAATAGAATTTAGACAGGTTTGGGTACTTATATTAACCTTATCTTTAAGTATTAACTCTAAGTTAATTAGTTTCACTTTTACAATGTCTCTTTGTATTTTTATATAATATGGTTAATAAACTTACTATATACATCCAAGCGACCCCCAAGTGGTCCATTAATGATTAACCTATCATAATATAAGTCTCTTGGCCGAACCGTAGATTTTTAGGAATTTAATATCAATTAATAATATAATATTTGTTTTAAGAACTCTTTTATGTCAATTTTGACACTATTCAATAGTTGATTTTTGTGAAACTCATAACAGATTGATTACTTCAAAAAAAGTAAATTAAATCAATCCTAATATATCATATTATCCTAGAAAATTAGTGTAATTCATTAAAAGTTCATATTATATTTATTTGGCTATTTATAATATCAATTATGTTAATTTTTTACTATTTTAGTAATTACTGCATCATCATTGTGTCATAAATAAAATAAATTATTTAATGTCTAAAAATTATAAATAAAACATCATTATGTAGGAAAGCTTTTTATCTTTCTAATGAATATTTATAATCGAAAATACAACATTTATAACCCTATGTAAAAATTGTTCTTCTAAAAGATGTAATCTTATGCCATTTTTATTTTTATTTTAACTTTATTAATATAATGTGTCCCTACCACATACAAGTGGCTCCAAGGGGTCCCCAAATTGACCCAAGGATGCCCATGGTCGGGTATGTGTCCACCAATAAGATTAGGACACTTTTTAGGGTAATTTTGTATTATTATAATATTATTTTTTAACCCTTATTTACCGGATTTACCCTTTAACCATTGTAAATAAAATATTTACCGCAGTAATTATTCAAAATGTCTAAAAATAAAAGTTACCTATTTACACAATTTGAACATCCTGATTCCAAATATGGAATCCATTTTTCTAAATTCAAAACACAGAAGTGGCAGAAATTAATTTAAAATTAATTCCCGCTGTCAAAACAAAAAGCGTGTTTTTAAGAGATAATAACTATCAAAAGATTGACACTCGTTTATGTACGGTTTAATTGTAAAATTATGTCCAATGACCAAAATTATATTAAATGGTAAAAATATATTCTAAATATACTTTAAAACCACTCAAATTCATAATTTATCAATATTAATTATTTTGATTAAAAAAGTTGTTTTTAATTAAAATTTAGTAATTTTCACTATTCATCAAAATATAAAAGTTATCCGAAAAGTACCAAAATTTCACCCTAGGATAATTTTGATATTCTGAATCCAAAGATGAAGTCCATTTTAAAATATAAAATATATATAATTTTAAAAAGTAGGTATTACTATTCATAACGGCTAGTTTAATTGGTTGTTAGAACTCGGTGTTGCGTACAACACACGCTATCACATTATTCAAAGGAAAGCGTACCGTGTAAGCTTGGGATGTTTCATTTTAAATTTTTTGATGTCCCCATTCAGTCAAAATGTTTAAAATATTGTATTTAAAAAGTGTTCACTTATTAAAAGTTGATAAAAGTGCAATACTGAAAATGAATTTGTTCTTGCATTATATCAAAGAAACTCATAATATGGATTCTAAAATTATAAGGATTACATAAAGTTTAAAATTTAGATAATAATATTCATAACCTCTTTTTAATGGCTTATTTTTTGTAAGTCATGGTGTGATTGAACTCGGTGTTGCGTGTTGTGCAAGTTATTGAATTATTTTGAAGAAATAACACACTGTGAAATCTTGGGGTGTTACATTCTCCCCTCCTTCAATAAATTGCGTCCTCGCAATTTGAAATTATTCTTCGAAAATAAAAGGTTGAAAATAGAAAATATCTTTGTGGGAAAACCCACATCGGAAATTGGGTTACTAAAATTTAGTCTTAATATGAGGAACAGAGAAATGAAAGGGTCGCCACCAAATTATGATCTCGATTAGGAGAACATTGGTGGCAATTAGAGACATATAATTGGAGGAAAAACGTAAATATTTATAGGTAGTGATTGAAGTCATCAATCACAAACAAGTATAAAATTGATGTCCTTAATCTCATCAATCTATGATGATTTGAAGTACCATCGGTTCAACAAAATATAGGATATTGGGATAACACATTTTTGACGTTTCAAAATATCTTAGTTGAAATCCCACATCGAAGAATGAATTAATGAGGCCTCTATTTAAAATAAAGAGTGGAAAGTATGAAGATTACCGAAGATAACACATACTAGGGTTCCATGTAGGAAAATATGGATATGGAGGAGAAATCTAACAATCAATTATCTGATGGAGAGTGGTATGGCTATGAAAATGCCAACAATCCCAAAGCCATAAATTAGTGATGATTTAAGGTACCATCTAGGACAACATTTTTGTTCTAAGTTCCTTTTCTTAATGATGAGGAATTTATTTATGAGATTGGCTAAGATCATAAGGAGATATACTTACTTTATAATTAGAGTTTTATCCATTAATAAATTTCTACCACAAACTCATCTTTCACTCTAAAAGATAATAGAACATTAAAAAAAATTCTATTTATACTATTCGTACAGGGTTCCAAAATAAATGAATTTATAATTCATCTACCAGATCTTAAAAAAAACTACATTATTTAATCCAGGACATCTCATGGGCCAGTGGTAGGTGATACACCCTTTTCGCCCTTCGGTTTCGAGTTCAAGTCTCGCAGCCTTTGCCGGACGCGACGGGTTGCCGCCCAACCTCCGGGTTGTTTTTTTTATGGCAATCCAAAATAATCCAAACTAGAACTATCCAAAATAGTTCTGTCCAAACTCACAGTCCAACATTTATAAGGAAGGTAAACATAATGTAGATCCTTTTTACCCCGTAATAGCATATGAATACCTTCATCATGTATTCCTTTAATACACTGAAACATCCTGAATTACCGTATTCCTTATTGATTACATTCATGCTCCCTTATTCCATATAGAATGCTGGATATACTTCATTAATCCAAAAATGTTTTAAACCCCAACAATGATGGAATATACAAATCATTAATCAGTTCCAATGTAGTCAAAAATATCCAATATACTTTATCCAGAAAAATCATGTATTATTCCAAAATCACTACCTCGGTATCAGAACTATATTATGGTTTATCATTCAACCATATATTTTCCAAAAATTTATCCTGCTATTGATTCACTTTTCTTTGTTCCACACAATCTCAAGTCCTTAATGAAATAGTACTGCAGTACAATCCTTATATACTCCATAATTATTATAACAAGTACATTGTTGATACAACACTCAATTGACATAATCAACATAAGAACTCTAATCATTCGTCTTCATCTGTGGTAGTATCATAACTTGATTATTATCCAATAGCATCATTTGCGGCATAGTCAGATGACTGGGACATAGGTTTCCGTAGTGTCCAAACTCCTTGCAAATGAAGCATTGTACATTTGAAACCATTTTCTTACCCTTGCAGTCACGTACTTTGTGCCCTTTTCCTACACACTTATAACAAACTCCCATTCCTTTCAGGCAAGTTCCAGGGTGTTTCTTTCCACACTTACCACATATGGGAAAATTATTCTTTTCCCTCTTCCCTTTATCCATCTTTCACTCTTCTATCCTTTTCTTCTCTTGCTTCCCTTCAAAGCCATAGGACTCAGTAAACTCTTTACTTATCTTATCAATAAATGATATTATTTCTTCATATGATGATAATACATGGGAGACCATTTCTCTTATAAATTCTAGCTTAAGTCCATGAAAGATATGATCCTTCCTTCTCTTTGGATCATGTGCATTTCTGGAGTTCTCATTCCTTCTACTGGGCGCCATTTCTAAACAATTGCATAAACTAGATCAGTTTATGAATCGAAATACATAATCCCATACTTATAAAACACTTAACATAAATTGAACTCTTTATGGATATAATCCATAATCATAAAAATGTTTTCTTTGAGGAAGTATATACTCATAAACCCTTCATAATTATTTGTAAAGAAAATGAGAGTTATCCTAAGCATATCCCCCGGGAGTGTCGTAACCAAGAGTGCAGCAAGGCCCGTTGTCGTGCACCAGTTCCCGTTCGAGTCTAGCTCAAAGCGGTGTTTTCGGGTTTTACCCCTAGGTACATCTGTGCCAGAGCCGCCTCTACCTGCTCGTATCCAGACAGGGATGTATTGCTCGGAAAACTCACAAAATCTCTACAATACCATAATTCTCGGAAGTTCTTCTATATTAATCCTCAAAGTTCATCTTAGGACTACGTGCTCTAATATATGTTTATCTAAATCTAGCTTCCATGGTTTGTACTAAACTTCCTCTGATACCAACTGTAACGCCCCGACCCCAGCTATCCAGAGTCGGTGCATTATTACATAACATTGGCATGATCACAAGAAAGATAAAATCTCGAAAGACCGATTGGTTTAGTAGCCTTGGAAACACTAGATATATTCATAAGTTTTACATTACATCATAAAATTAAAAACAACATAATGTCTCCATAGTCCACACTAATATCCCCCCATAATATCCCTGCAGGTCATTCATAACTTACTTCTTCACATCCTGGGAAAAGTAAAACATAGAAAAGGGGTGTGCTCAAATGCCCAGTAAGGATAACAATATAGCGGAACATTCAAAATAAGCATAAACATTTAAGGCAATGCATTACTAAAACAAAAGCCTTTTAAACTTGAACTTCAACATAGTATGGCAAAAGTAAAATGAAATAATGCCATTTACTTATTCACATGGATATTCTACTAATCGAATAATCACATGCAAAACCAATAACCACTTTCATAATTATGGAATGCATAATGTCAAATGTTAATTTCATTGTCTAGGCCTCATCCCAAGACCTAGGGGTTACTTCTAACCGGAACCCAACCCGGAGTGCCTCTAATAACCGGACACCAACCCGGAGTGCCTCTAATAACCAGACACCAACCCGGAGTACCTCTAATAACCGGAGACCAAACCGGAGGGCTTTCTTTTACCAGTCCCTAACCTGGAGGGCTTACTTTAACCAGTCCCCAACCTGGAGGGCTTACTTTTACCGGTCCCCAACCCGGAACATACTTGTTCAGCACATTCATATGAAGAAAAGTTTGAAATATAACATAAACATTCGGATTAAAAATAACTTCTGAAATGTCAACACTTTAAACATAAACCATGAGTGATATAAAAATAGCACATCCACAGTCAAACAGAACTCATTCGATACAATATGGAAGATTGTATTGTATCACATTGACCTCAATCAAGAATAATGAAGGATGTTGACATAGATGAAATCGAAATTCATTTTAAAGAAATATCTCCTTTTACTTTTGAAATCATCTAAGAGCCATATAAAATAAAACATTTTCTTGAAAATATTCTTATAAGCTTTTAAGGAAAGCTTTGAATATTTTATAACGGCGAAAAATAACCGCACCCGCCGTATAAGTTAAAAAAAACATTCTTACCTTAATTTTGTCGAAAAGGTTAAAAAGGACCTTGTTTTGAAAACGACGGAAAGATTCCTTTATAAACCTCTTATAAAAAGTCAAACAATTGTATAAATGACTTTAACCCATATTCTTGTAAATAATAAATATGTTTTGAAATACATTTTGAAGAAACATGAATGTGGATGATAAAGAGATCCCAGTAGATTATTACGTATAAACAATCTCGAATAATGAAGAGATTGTGAAATAATCCTTACCAATTTGGTAACATATGAAACATACAACCCATGAATGAGGTATCATACAATGAATATGTAAATACACATAAATTAGTGTGTATTACACAAGAAATATAATTATGGGCAGTACATACACCACACAAAAGGTGATGGTGGCAATATGGCATGAATCTCACGGAAATAAGGAGTGAGATGAAAACTCCTTACCTTGTACTTTTCCTTTGTGGGGGTAGGTTAACCTCCTGTATAATGGTGAAATAATTGTTATTAAATTATACAAGAATCATATACATTAATATGATATCATATATGATCTTTTAACATTGCTTTATTAATAATATCTTAGTATTATCGTCGTTTCGGGTGATAATCGATTCGTTCTTCTTAAATGTTTGGTTACGTAAGACATGTTTGTAATGGATAGATTATATCTTATTCATAATAATAATGATATTAACATTATTTTTAACCCTAAAATGAGAATAATATTTGAATGGATATGATGGAGAATGAATCTTATCGCGTTCGTGGAGACGGTAGTCTGTACGTACGCACGAACGCTACTTCCATTTAATTTTTATTTTAAAATAATCAAATCCAAATGATACATAGGTATATTACTATTCCAGTATAATATAATATTTTATATATGTTACTTAAGTTCATTAACACCATCCTTTATACGTTTCATGTGTGGTATGAACGAGTCATATCATTTTAAAGGGGCGGTAGTCCGCACTTCCTCAAATGAAATTATCGTATGTATATACAACATGAAACGAATAATGGTATGAAATAAAATGGAATTACAGAAGCTTATATATAAAATATATATTATTAATATCATATTTAATTACAGTGCCATCATAATGGCCACCATGAGAGGTGGTAAGATGTATTTGAACAATCATCGTTTTGTGAGGCGTTAGTTTGCCATCCACAGAAACATTATGTTCATCATCCATTAGATGGAGTTGTGTGTATGTGTAGTTTGAATCCTTTTTATAACAACATCCTAGTATATTGAGGATACTGGTGTTGTTACAAAAGAAAGGAAATAAAAAGATTTTGGGGGTTGGAGAAGCAAAATAAATGAAAATACTTTAAGAGAAATTGTTACCTTTAATTTAGGTAACTCACTTTGGTTGGAACCAAAGGACTTCTTGAAATGCTTTCTGCCTAAGGGGAAGCTTCAAGGAGGAGGAGAGGGATGTGGGGAGCTTAGTTGGGCAGAGTTTGGACGAGACAAGTGGCTTGAGAGGTGTGAGGAAAAGAGAAGGAGGAGTGCCCTTTTATAAGAGGGGTGAGGGGCACTTTTGGAAAAGCTAGAAATATTAATTTATAATAAATTCATATTCGGTTTCCAAAGGCTCCAAAGTTGACTATTAAAAGGATAAGGTGGGGATAGGTCGAAAAAAACTCATCTAATAGAATTTAGACAGGTTTGGGTACTTATATTAACCTTATCTTTAAGTATTAACTCTAAGTTAATTAGTTTCACTTTTACAATGTCTCTTTGTATTTTTATATAATATGGTTAATAAACTTACTATATACATCCAAGCGACCCCCAAGTGGTCCATTAATGATTAACCTATTATAATATAAGTCTCTTGGCCGAACCTTAGATTTTTATGAATTTAATATCAATTAATAATATAATATTTGTTTTAAGAACTCTTTTATTTCAATTTTGACACTATTCAATAGTTGATTTTTTTGAAACTTATAACAGATTGATTACTTCGAAAAAAGTCAATTAAATCAATCCTAATATATCATATTATCCTAGAAAATTAGTTTAATTCATTAAAAGTTTCATATTATATTTATTTGGGTATTTATAATATCAATTATGTTAATTGTTTACTATTTTAGTAATTACTGCATCATCATTGTGTCATAAATAAAATAAATTATTTAATGTCTAAAAATTATAAATAAAACATCATTATGTAGGAAAGCGTTTTAGCTTTCTAATGAATATTTATAATCGAAAATCCAACATTTATAACCCTATGTAAAAAATTGTTCTTCTAAAAGATGTAAGCTTATGCCATTTTTATTTTTATTTTAACTTTATTAATATAATGTGTCCCTACCACATACAAGTGGCTCCAAGGGGTCCCCAAATTGACCCAATGATGCCCATGGTCGGGTATGTGTCCACCAATAAGGTTAGGAAACGTTTAGGGTAATTTTGTATTATTATAATATTATTTTTTAACCCTTATTTACCGGATTTACCCTTTAACCATTGTAAATAAAATATTTACCGCATTAATTATTCAAAATGTCTAAAAATAAAAGTTACCTATTTACACAATTTGAACATCCTGATTCCAAATATGGAATCCATTTTTCTAAATTCAAAACACAGAAGTGGCAGAAATTAATTTAAAATTAATTCCCGCTGTCAAAACAAAAAGCGTGTTTTTAAGAGATAATAACTATCAAAAGATTGACACTCGTTTATGTTCAGTTTAGTTGTAAAATTATGTCCAATGACCAACATTATATTAAATGGTAAAAATATATTCTAAATATACTTTAAAACCACTCAAATTCATAATTTATCAATATTAATTATTTTGATTAAAAAAGTTGTTTTTAATTAAAATTTAGTAATTTTCACTATTCATCAAAATATAAAAGTTATCCGAAAAGTACCAAAATTTCACCCTATGATAATTTTGATATTCTGAATCCAAAGATGAAGTCCATTTTAAAATATAATATATATATAATTTTAAAAAGTAGGTATTACTATTCATAACGGCTAGTTTAATTGGTTGTTAGAACTCGGTGTTGCGTACAACACACTCTATCACATTATTCAAAGGAAAGCGTACCGTGTAAGCTTGGGATGTTTCATTTTAAATTTTTTGATGTCCCCATTTAGTCAAAATGTTTAAAATATTGTATTTAAAAAGGGTTCAATTATTAAAAGTTGATAAAAGTGCAATACTGAAAATGAATTTGTTCTTGCATTATATCAAAGAAACTCATAATATGGATTCTAAAATTATAAGGATTACATAAAGTTTAAAATTTAGATAATAATATTCATAACCTCTTTTTAATGGCTTATTTTTTGTAAGTCATGGTGTGATTGAACTCGGTGTTGCGTGTAGTGAAAGTTATTGAATTATTTTGAAGAAATAACACACTCTGAAATCTTGGGGTGTTACATATACAATCAAAAATAAACACATATAATTCCCTCTGATATCAGTATTTTGTGATTAAACAGATTGATTTTAGGATAATTATTTATTTTTAGCAAAATATTCTATGAATTAAAAATGAAAATTTATCCTAACCACAAAATTTATTAAATAAATTAAAATTCATATTTTAACATGGAAAAACCATAAACATAAAAGAATTTAATGCAATGGGGAAACTATGTAATATCTATTATGAATTTGATAGTACCAAATCCCTGTAACACCTAAACATGAATTATAATTAGAGCATTGAAAAACCTATATGAATTACCAAAACAAGACATACCTCCATCACCCCTCTGATAATCATCTTTGTGATATGGAGTCACCCTTAAATGATCAATACCCAACACATTATATCATTGCAGCACCTCAAATAAGAAATGTGTGACCCAATTTTCACTGTTGGTAACTATATATATTAAAGATAGATTTATATTGTATTATAAATTATATCTAAAACCCGCATTGGTTCTTTTATTGGTGTGTGAAGGCCTCCAAAATCAGTCATGAATTGTGCTCGAAATTCAATCCAATAAGGATAAAAATTATCCCCACTTTTAAACCTGTAATATTCCAAATCCTTGAGTCTCATTTAAAATTTAATTTCGTAACCTTGGGTTGAACCTCAACATATATCCACTGCATGAAAATTCATTATTTAATCTTTTCCAATCATAAATAAAGGCCTCAAATAAAATTGGTCCAATAATTGAGGACATATTTGAAAAATTCTAGATCCCATTGTTCAAAAAATCCTTCACACTGTTCACATGAGATCAAAATTACCTACGTAAAGGTGCCACCAATATTTTCTCAAATAAGCCATGGTAAAATAGATGTGTATTTTACTAATTAAAGGTAGTTCTCTATTTTCATCATGGTTAGACCAAAAATTACAAATCATCATAAATGTTACATGTGAGTTGCACATGTTATGTAAAAGTAATAAGAGAAGTAAATTGGCTATTTAATGATAAAATTAGATATGAATTACCTATATGATGTTCATAATGAAATTTTTGAGAAACATGATGGTAACATAGGATTTTAATAACATTGTAAAGGCCTTCTGTGGTTTAAAAAACATGTTTAAAGGTAATAAGGAAGTTAGGAAGGATGTGTATTGTAAAAATAAACTGAGTCACGTCATTTTAAAGTGATTAGGTGATACATAATGGAAAATTTTAATTTGAACTGATATATAGGTAGTTTTATGAACTATTTTAAGGAAAGAAGGAAAATTATTGGGCTGCATAAATATGGATAAAGCTAATATTATTTATTTGCATTGAATGTGTAGTCGAACTAGACTTGTCATATGTTTGATCACATGCAGTAAATATAGTGATATTTATATGGTTGAACATTGATGATTTTAGGTGGTTGATTCAATTTATGAAATGAGGTTGATACAATTATATAATTAAATAGGTGTTAGAAGAAAAAAGATTAAGAACATATATATTCTATTGAAATGAAATATTTCGATGTTATGTATGATGTTCTCAAATGAAAAATAAATATCACTATTCATATAATGATGTCTGACAGTTTTTTAATAAGGGAGGAATCCAAAATAAAAATATACTTATTCATTATAAATATATATTACTATTGATGATAGAGAAAAATAAATGTGTCACCATGCCATATTGAATTTTTATATGCATTTTTAGTGATCATTTTGGAAATTCAGTCAACCTATGAGATATGGTAAGCTATGTGATGTTGTAGGTTACCCTATGGTATTTTATGGACTCATGGAGCGGTTTATAGGTTTTAAATGGATTTATATGCAGTTCATGTTAAGGTGGTAATAGATCCATGTTTATTCAAATACTAAGAAAAATAAAATTTCAAATCATTAGTGAATTTAATAATATATTTAAATATAAAAATAATCATTCTTCATATATATTTCATGACACATGAAGAAGTAGATATTTCAAAGAAATATTTTATTAATAAATTTGAAATAATATTCAATAATAAATGATAATTATATTCATGATATTATTGTGAATATAATTTTAAGTAGGTATTGAAGAATATGATGTTGATAATATTGAGAACTAATACAAATTGCGTCAGAGATTTGTGAGAGCCTAATAGATCACTGTATCAAGGAAAGATTTGTAGTTGAAAATAGAATTCATTGTTGTATTGTGCACACAAGTATTGTATAAAATCATGTTGAAATAGATCAATCAACATTTGGTAGAATTTTCAATGAGAAAAAGAACATTTGAGATTAGATATTTAAAATATTTATGGATATGTAAATGTATAATCTTGTTGATTTTGTCTTCACATGAAGGGAGATCCGTTTCACTTGTGGAATAGAAGAATATATGAGTATAAAAAGATATTTCTATAAGTACATTACTATTAATGATGAATCTCATGAATGGGGTGTCTAAATATTTATTCGAGGATTCTGATAGGCATGTTTAACAAATCACTACAGAATTTCATTTGGGGTGTCCAACCAGTTTCTAATGAATTGAATCTATGATTTTTAACCACATTTGTCTAACGAGAATGGAGTGGAGTATATTTTTATTATGATATTTTTAAATATCATATGTTTTGATATCTATTATTATCAATTCAAATGAGTTGAGGTTGTAATATTTTATTGATATTATTGATAACATTATCTCGTTTAAGAGGATGAATTTATAACATGAATAATTTTTAAAATATATATAAAAATTCACCCAACCCCATACACACCCTTACTTGTCATTTTAACTATTTCACTTCATAGAACACAATAAATAATTACTTTTTCATTAAAATAATATTTAGGAAATGAAAAATTTTGTTTTTATGGGTTGATATGATAAATAATATAAAAGGTTAATGTAGAAGATGTTTTTGAGGCATGTATATAATCACCATAAACAATTTATACTTCTCACAAAATACATTTTAAAGATGGGGTAGATCTCGTCATCATCTATCATTATATACATTCTTATATCATGAATATTGATAATAAAAATGGGTTCAAAATATTTTTGAATAGAGATTCATGAGATATAGAAACATCCCTTACTCTATCACAATGATTTGAGAAAATAAGAAAGATGAAGGTTAAATAATGTGCATGTATTACCAAACATTAAATAGTTTGGTATTATTTTCTAGATACCAAGTTCAAATAATAAAAGACCTGATGGATTATCATCGTAGACTATAATACATCACAACGGTGGTTTTTTAATCATGTTCTCACAAGGTACATATGAAATTGTAATATATTGGGATGACTTCATTTAGAACCAATTAAAGGAATTATTAAACCATTTTTATTCCGTTTAGATTTATAAACACATTTATGAATTTCCATGATACTATGAATTGATAAATTTTCTCAACAAAAGTAAAGTGTGTTTTGGTGTTCCTTGATTATATAATAGTGTACAGTAAGGATTTGAATGATCATCTAGAGAAGGTGTTAGTATTCCTATACATAAGGGAAGATAATGTTATCTCTGAAAAAAAGATGAATTTTTCTTCCGTAAGTAGGTCTATAAATTATTTAAGGTATATAATTTCAAGAGAATGAGTTGTGATGAATCAAAAATAAAACTAGAGGCAGTTAAATTGTTCCATTATATGAGTAATAAAATTAAATTTTGGTGGATTTTAGGGATAATTAGATACAATAAAATTTTATCAATTTTTATATTAAGATGAAAATAACCCTTCTAGTATTGAAAAATAATGAGTGGATTAAATATTTATCTAAAAATCAAGAAGCATTTGAAACACTTAAGAAAAATAGTAATGTTGAACCAATTTTATAAATATCATTTTTGCATGGGATTTGTAGTGGAGTATGATTCATTTCACTCATTAGTTGGAGTTGTGTTAATATAGGAAGGGAGGCCTCTTGAATTTTTCAATAAGGTGATATATAGATCTAACTTTGAAAATTTCATATATAAAAAAAGGATTTTATGGCATTAGTGATAGAAATATTTCAGTTAAAAAATATTATATGGGATGGCAGTTTGTCGTACAAACAAATTATTAGAGCCTAATTACATTTTATTAGTGAATGATTTGTTGCAATTGATTATAACAGGTTGAAGGATAAGTTTTTGGGAAATGATGTTATGGTGATTTAAAATATGGGTAATTTGAATAGTTCCATTTATGTTTTATCAATGGCGGAATGAGGTGGTGATTATATGTAAATAGAAATTTCATAACCCAGTAGGGATGATCTGTATATGTTGATATAAGAGTTAATACAAGATGTTAGAATAAATAATATTACAAATGGGTTACAATGTGGGCATTCCACTATGATAGGATATTACTTCCAACAGAACCGGACTACAACTAACACAAGGATCCCCTATAAAAATGATTTCCACATAATCAGAATTACCTAAAATAACTAATTGCTCCATCTGGTCCACATGCTCCGAGAAGTCATTTACACTCAATGAATTTTAAAAATCATTGATTTTAATTAATTATCAACTACTAAAACTATATAAAGAAAAAAATTGATGTAATAATTGAAACAACTAACCTAACATTCATCATCATGTAAACATTCATTATCAAAATAGATGGTCATTGACTCATGTGTGATGATCATCAACTAAAATAATTTGATAATGTCCTCTATGAAACTACATTTTAAACATCACCACACACCTTTACATATATCATGTAATGTGTGTCATCCATTCCTCTTCATGCATATAACATTGATCCTCTAAAAAATTTCAAACCTAAATTTCCAAATGAACTCCTAGATCTATAATTATGATGAGTGTGAAAAGAAAAATGTTATGGAGTATACCTAGAACATGTTTCACAACACTCAGTATTTGTATAAAAATGCATTTTTGTGATTGAAATATCACCAACATCAATGACACATGTAGAATCTACATTGACTATATTTAATATACCATTGTTTCTTTCTTCATATGAAGAAAATAATTCCTTCTTTGATTAAGTATGGTATTATACTGCAAAATAAACCATATATATTTTACATACAAATCTAATATATGACAGTAACTTTTAACTGAAAATAAATCACCATAACCTAATATAATATTTTCACCAATGTAACACCCCGAGCTTCCACGATACGCTTCTCATTGAATAATGCAATAGCCTGCATTGTACGCAACTTCGAGTTCTAAAACACCGCGACTAATCAAAGTAGCCGTTATGAATAGTAATAACCACTTTTTAAAATTATAGAAATTTTATATTTCAAATGGACTTCATTTTTGTATTTGTAATATCGAAATTATCCTAAGTTGATTTTTTTGTAACTTTCTGAGAACTTCCAATTTTTTATGAATAGTGAAAAATACTTAAAACAACTTTTTTAATCAAAATAATTAATTGTGATAAATTATACTATTTAGTGGTTTTAAAGTATAATTAGAACATATTTTTACCAGTTTATCCAATGGTGGTCATTAGAATTAATTTAACATTGAAAATGGACATAAACAATTGCCAATCTTTTGATATAAATTGTTTCTTAAAAACACGCTATTTGTTCTGACAGCGGGAATGTAGAGACCCTTATCTTGACGTACATGGACATTACATTACATTTGCGGAATACTTAGTACATAACAAAAACACACACTAAAGGATCGTAATAGTTTAGTGTCTTTGGAAACTCGGAACGTAATCTTCTAATCGTGGTGAAAGTTCTTCAATATCTCCCATAAAGGTCATCCCTTTTTTCTACCTAAAACCTTTCTTTATATCCTGGGGAAAATAAAACATAAAAGGGTGAGCTCAAATGCTCAGTAAGGGTAAACAAAAGAAATAAAAATCACGTCATATACATAGCTTTTGGAAATCTTAACCTGCAAAAGAGCTCATAATATCATAACATGGGATAAATCATAGAAGTGAAATGTAATCCCAATAATCATAACTTAAAACATGAAACTTTGTGGCATACACAAATAATCATATAGAATCATTTCTTGTTAGTCAAGACTCAATGCCAAGACTATCTTAGTGGACAAAGTCCCTTTCTGAATCGAGTAACCCTCGTTTCAGTCCTGTTTCACTGAACCGGTATAACCTACCATTTCAGCCATGTCTATCTCATGAGATATAAAATCTTTACCCAATGCATTGGAGGGAGATATAGGTCCCACCCATCTTATAATGAATCCTTTCTTATGTGTGCCACATAATCATAAAACATACATCATCGCATAACACATGTAACAAAAATGGTATTCTTGAAACATCATGACATCATAAAATCATATAAGGCAAATGACTTCATAAAAATAATTCCCTCACAACATAATCAAATCAATGTAATTAAAGGGATAAAAACAGAACCCTTTATTATCTTAGATGGAAAATAATTTTGATAAAACACTTGAACTCCATTCTTGAGGAAAATATCCTTTCTTTTTCAAAAACCCTTTTCTTTTCTTAACATGTCATACAATTATAAACTAAAATAAGTTGATTAAAAATAAACTTGAAAACTTGTAAAGGAAGCTTCTTGGAAATAATGTTTTAAAAATCCATTCATGCCGTATAAGTTAAAAAAACATTCTTCGTACTTTTGTCGGAAAAGTCAAAAAGTACCTCGTACGGAAAAACGACAAAAGATTTCTTTCATATTCTTTACTAAAAACTCACCTAAGGGTAAAATTGGATTTAAACTATTGCAAGTGGATGGAAACAATATTTCATATTGAGGGAACATGGATGTGGATGATAAAATACACCCCAGTAAAAACTTACGAATAAACAATCTCGGATAAAAATGAGATTGTGATATTTCCCTTACCTTAGGTCCGATTAGATTTGTACGTGTCCGAAGCTCCTGTATAATGGTTTAAATAATGTTATTGACTTATTAAAGAATCATATTAATTGTTATGATATCATATATGGTTCACTTATGACATTATATTACTCGTTCTTTTGTAAATTCCATGTTAAAGAAGCGTTTTGGGTAAAATCGTTTCATTTATCGTAGGTGTTTTGACTTGTTGTTCTTGACATCATTATTACTTATATCATGATTTACTCACTTCCATAATATAAAATATGATTTATATATCATATATATTCAGTATATATATTTATATAATAAGTAGATAAATAAAATGAAAAACACCGTTCATGGAGACGGTAGTCCGTACGTACGCATGAACGCTGTTTTCCTTTCCTTATTGTCTTGAAATGGAAGTAAGTAGATGACATACATATGTATATATATACATAAATCCAGTAGCTTTATAATGTCATATATTTCATTATTATTTCTTATATATACATTATAATCATTCTTAAATGGTTAACATGGAGAATGAATCTCATCGCGTCGTGGAGACGGTATTCCGTACGTACGCACGAGCGATGATATCATTTCTATAAATATTGAATTGAATTGGAGTGTATTATACAATATATCAGAATCAATATGATGTTGTAATAACTATGTATAGTTATTCTTTACACCATTATACCCATCCATGTAAGGTGGTGGTGGAAAATAGATTACACCACGGCGTGGAGACAGTATTTCGTACGTACGCACGCGCGGTGATTTCTTTTTCCGTAGGATGGATAGATGGTGAAATAGGGTTGTTTCATACTTATAATAACATATCAGTATATGAGTGATACTGATGTTATTACTTCATAATGAAACAACCTAAGAAGAAGAAGTGGAAGAAGAAATAAAGATGAAAGAATTGGTAATGGTAATTACCTCTTCTTTGAAGTGCCTCTTTGAGACCTCCTCTTAGGGCACTAAAATTGGTCTTTGAGGAAGACCAGAACCTCTAGGATGTTGCTAGGGAAGTGGATAGGAGAAAATGGCAGGGGTTGGCCGAGCTTGAGTGCTCAATTTGGTGTGAGGAGGAGGGGGAGGAGGTGTCCTTTTATAGGGGAGGAGAGGGGCACCTTAGGAATATCTCAAAATATTATTTTATATTAAAGTCAAAATCGGTTTATAATGGTTCCAAATGGTCTTATTTCGAAGCTAAAGTGGGGATGGGTCGAAATCCTATCAACCAATAGAATTTAGACAAGTTTAGGATATTATTTTAACCTTATCAATTAGATTTAACTCTAAGTTAAATAATTTAACTTTTACCATGTCTTTTTGTTTTCTTTCACTATATGGTTAATAAACTTACTATAACATGCCAAACGAACCCCAAATTGTTTATTATTAATATATATATCCTTATCTAAGTCATTTGGCCGAACCTTAGATTTTTAGGAATACAATAACAATTAATAATATAATATTTTATTTAAAAACTATTTTTTGTCAATTTTGACACTATTTGATATATGATTTTTTTGAAAGTCATAAAAGAATTAAATGTTCGAACCAAGTTGCTTAAATCAACATTAATATATCATAGTAACCTAGAAAATTAGTGGAATTCATAAAAAATCTCAAATTACATTTATTTTGGTGTTTATTACATCAATTATGTCAATATTTCATTAATAAGATAATTACTGCATCATCGTTGTGTCATAACTAAATTAAATTATTTTATGTCTAAAAATTACAAATAAAATACCATAATGTAGGAAATCTTTTTAGCTTTCTAATTAATATTTACAATCGAATTTATCTTATGTATAACCCCATATTAAAAATGATTTACTTATTAAACTTTGATTTTAACTATTTTAACCTTTCTTTAAATAAATTAATAATAAATGTCCTAATCTAATCCAAGTGGGCCTAAATGGTCATATTTTATTCCTAAGTTTGTTTTTGGTCGAATTAAACTTGTCCAATAGAATTAGGACATGTGTTAGGGTAATAGTAATATCATATTTACCCTTAGTTACCCTATTTACTATTAACCGCGGTAAAAAAGTAAAAAGTTACTATTCACCAAAAAATTATTTTCATCTCATTGAACCAAATTTTAGTCCTTGATATTAACCGTGTCTCTCAGAATTTCGAAATTCCATTCACAGAAGCGGTAAAATTATGTTTTATGCAAAATTCAGTTTTTAACCTACCACTTAGTAGTTTCACTATTCATCAAAAATTGATGTTTTTCAGAACAATGCCAAAATTTCATCCCAAGATATATTTCATATTCAGAATTTAAAAATGAAGTCTATTTTACCAAATTCATAACATAAAAGTTGCATTAATTAATTTTATAATTAAATCCCGCTGTTAAAACAAATAGCGTGTTTTTAAGAAACAATATCTATCAAAAGATTGACACTTGTTTATGTCTAGTTTAAATGTGAAATTACATACAAGGACCAACATTGTATTAAATTGTTAAAATATATTCTAAATATACTTTAAAACCACTCAAATTAATGATTTATCATTATTAATTATTTCGATTAAAAAAGTTGTTTTTAATTATAATTTAGTAATTTTCACTATTCATCAGAATATGAAAGTTATCCGAAATGTACCAAAATTTCACCTTAGGCTAAATTCGATACTCTGAATCAAAAAATGAAGTTCATTTTGAAAAATAAGATTTACAGAATTTTAAAAAGTTGTTATTACTATTCATACCGGCTAGTTTTAATAATATTTTAATAGCATATCGTTGTTTAGTGAAACTCGGTATTGCGTATTACACACGCTATCGAGGAAGGTCGCGATTGCGTGTAATGCAAGGCAAGTCAAGGATGCGTGTTGTGCAAGCTCCTTTTGGTGTAGCGTACAACACAAGACTTTAATAAAATTAAAAAGAATATTTTTTTATAAAATCTTGGGCTGTTACATTCTACCCCCCTTAAAATGAATTTCGCCCTCGAAATTCGTCGGGGTTATAAATGGTTTACTATTCGAAAGTTTCTTTAATAGAAACCCACATCGTAAAAGGGAATACCAAAACTTGGCTTTAAAAACTAAAGTATGAAATGTAACGATTACCCAAATAAACTAATCACTGGGTTTCCACATAGGTGAAAATATGGATATGGAAGAGAAATCTAACCATCATGTTCTGATGGAGAGTGGTAGAGAACATGGCTATGGAAAAGCCAGTAATCACAAATCCATAGATTTGTGATGATATAAGGTACCATCTGATTCATCAGGTATAAGATCACTAGGACAACATTTTTGGTTTTCAAGATCATTTCCCTAAAGTTGAAAATTTGCTTAGAATAAATACTTACTTTATTTTGGTACAATCTCACTTTTGTTCGTGCCTTGAACAATTTCTACTTCATCTCTTAAATAAATGAAGTTGAATTTGTTATTCGTGAAGTGTTAGCAGATCATGTGATAGAATGACGGGTCATTCCATCTGTCTCAAACGAAAGGTAAGCAAAAGTTATTAAATATACATAAGTCATTCTATAGTGAGATTAATCATATATAGTACCTAAAATGGACTTATACTTCATATATCATACTGCTTAATATAATAAAACTAGTTTCTACTAAACAGGGACTTCCTGTAGGTCAGTGGTAGGCGATAAAGGCCAGTCGCACTTCGGTTGTGGGTTCGATTCCTACAGCCTTGTCCGAAGCGATGGGCTGTCGCCCGTCCTGCAGGTTGTCCTTTTTATAAAACTATATTACTATAACATCCCATAAATAATATCGAAAATCTTCTATCCTAACTTATGTCCAACATAATCCAGTCTAATCTTTAGGCTTATACATAATACTACAGTCCCCTCTCATAATATAGTGACAACGATTACCAGAGATTTAATACTGTCGTTGATGCCCACATATCATAAGATATGTCTTGTTGGTCACATTCCAAACACTCAAAGTCCTTAATTGTGTATTCTCTTGAATACCTTAGTGAAAACATGAGTGCAGTTAAAAGTTAACACTTTCCACATACCAAAATCCTCAAAATTCTATATACTCAAATCATGATATCACTTAGTCCTTATATTAATCATGAGCTCATGAATACTATTAAACATTTTCTCGTCTTCATTATGCTCATATCATCTTATTTCCAAAAAAAATATCTCAATCACTTTGAATATCACATCAATAAATATTGCAATACTTAATGATACAACATTATTTTGGAATCCCATTACATAAACACTTAATCATTCCACCACATCGTTGTCATATTCAACATTGCCAATAGTGATCGCATGTGATTTCCCTTTGTCCTTTGCCTTCAGTGGTTTCTCATGTTGATCATCACTAACCCTTGGATTAGGGCAATTATTAGCATAATGTCCCATTTCCTTGCACTTGAAGCATTGAAGTGTTGGCGGTGCGTTCTCTGCAGTGTTTGCTTTATTCACATCATTAGAAACCCTTTTTCCATTACTTCGACACTCAGCTGCTCGATGACCTTCTTTTCCACACCTAAAACATTTTCTAGTCCCTTTAAGACAATCTCCACCATGCTTCTTTCCACACTTTGTGCATAAGGAAACATTCATCTTCTTTTCACCATTATTCTGAGATTTCTCCTTGAACTCCATCTTTCGTTTCTTGTCAAAACCATGAGATGGATATGTAACACCAACTTCCATTTCTACCTTGATAGCACAACGCACAATTTCTTCATAGCTACTGAAGTCTCTTATAGCTAATGCCCTTCAAAGACTTGGTTTTAAGCCACTGAAAAATCGATCAACTTTACTTTCAGGTTGGATGATAATACTAGAAGCATACCTTGCAAGTCTTGTAAAATTTGCTTCATAGGTACCAACAGATTCATCATCCCTTTACTTCAGTTCAAGAAACTCTTTCTCCATCTTTGTTCGAGGAATACGAGGGTAGTACTTACTAAAAAACAAGTTCTTGAACTCGTCCCATTCCATGGACTCAATTTCATCTCTTGGCCTCGTATTCTTGATAAGATTCCACCATTGATCAGCTTCACCTTCCAAACGATATTCTGCTAAGATGACTTTATCTTGTTCAGAACATTGAAGAACTGAAAATATCTTTTCAGTAGTACTAATCCATTGTTCAGCAACTAATGGATCAGTAGACCCACTGAAAGAAGGTGGACGCTGCCTCATGAAGGATTCAACAGAATGTTGCTCCTTCCTTTGCTCGTTTGGAAGTCCTGCATGATTCATAGCTTGAGAAAGTTGTGTGAGCATGGCTACAAGATTTTGCATTCCAGCTCCCATATCGTTTGGTTGCTCAGGGGGACAATCATTGCATTACCCATCACATTCCGCATTAACACGGTTCCTTCGGGTTCCATCCATCGTCTAAAACCCCAAAAGAATAGTATGAGAGGCAAAATTCATGCTAGGGAAAACAACAAAATAAAGGGGGAGTACCTTCAATATCTAACATCTTAGGTTTAATTCTATGATCGTTAGCGTAGTTCTAGTACTATAACCTATACGTATACTTATCCTTAGGGACATCCCTAGACATACCTTAGAAATATCTCAAGGGATCTCACTAACGTTTTCGCATCCTAGTTTCCAAAGGTTGACTAAACCTTTCCTCTGATACCAACTGTAGAGACCCTTATCTTGACGTACATGGACATTACATTACATTTGCGGAATACTTAGTACATAACAAAAACACACACTAAAGGATCGTAATAGTTTAGTGTCTTTGGAAACTCGGAACGTAATCTTCTAATCGTGGTGAAAGTTCTTCAATATCTCCCATAAAGGTCATCCCTTTTTTCTACCTAAAACCTTTCTTTATATCCTGGGGAAAAGAAAACATAAAAGGGTGAGCTCAAATGCTCAGTAAGGGTAAACAAAAGAAATAAAAATCACATCATATACATAGCTTTTGGAAATCTTAACCTGCAAAAGAGCTCATAATATCATAACATGGGATAAATCATAGAAGTGAAATGTAATCCCAATAATCATAACTTAAAACATGAAACTTTTTGGCATACACACATAATCATAGAGAATCATTTCTTGTTAGTCAAGACTCAATGCCAAGACTATCTTAGTGGACAAAGTCCCTTTCTGAATCGAGTAACCCTCGTTTCAGCCCTGTTTCACTGAACCGGTATAACCTACCATTTCAGCCATGTCTATCTCATGAGATATAAAATCTTTACCCAATGCATTGGAGGGAGATATAGGTCCCACCCATCTTATAATGAATCCTTTCTTATGTGTGCCACATAATCATAAAACATACATCATCGCATAACACATGTAACAAAAATGGGATTCTTGAAACATCATGACATCATAAAATCATATAAGGCAAATGACTTCATAAAAATAATTCCCTCACAACATAATCAAATCAATGTAATTAAAGGGATAAAAACAGAACCCTTTATTATCTTAGATGGAAAATAATTTTGATAAAACACTTGAACTCCATTCTTGAGGAAAATATCCTTTCTTTTTCAAAAACACTTTTCTTTTCTTAACATGTCATACAATTATAAACTAAAATAAGTTGATTAAAAATAAACATGAAAACTTGTAAAGGAAGCTTCTTGGAAATAATGTTTTAAAAATCCATTCATGCCGTATAAGTTAAAAAAACATTCTTCGTACTTTTGTCGGAAAAGTCAAAAAGTACCTCGTACGGAAAAACGACAAAAGATTCCTTTCATATTCTTTACTAAAAACTCACCTAAGGGTAAAATTGGATTTAAACTATTGCAAGTGGATGGAAACAATATTTCATATTGAGGGAACATGGATGTGGATGATAAAATACACCCCAGTAAATACTTACGAATAAACAATCTCGGATAAAAATGAGATTGTGATATTTCCCTTACCTTAGGTCCGATTAGCTTTGTACGTGTCCGAAGCTCCTGTATAATGGTTTAAATAATGTTATTGACTTATTACAGAATCATATTAATTGTTATGATATCATATATGGTTCACTTATGACATTATATTACTCGTTCTTTTGTAAATTCCATGTTAAAGAAGCGTTTTGGGTAAAATCGTTTCATTTATCGTAGGTGTTTTGACTTGTTGTTCTTGACATCATTATTACTTATATCATGATTTACTCACTTCAATAATATAAAATATGATTTATATATCATATATATTCAGTATATATATATATAATAGGTAGATAAATAAAATGAAAAACACCGTTCATGGAGACGGTAGTCCGTACGTACGCATGAACGCTGTTTTCCTTTCCTTATTGTCTTGAAATGGAAGTAAGTAGATGACATACATATGTATATATATACATAAATCCAGTAGCTTTATAATGTCATATATTTCATTATTATTTCTTATATATACATTATAATCATTCTTAAATGGTTAACATGGAGAATGGATCTCATCGCGTCGTGGAGACGGTATTCCGTACGTACGCACGAGCGATGATATCATTTCTATAAATTTTGAATTGAATTGGAGTGGATTATACAATATATCAGAATCAATATGATGTTGTAATAACTATGTATAGTTATTCTTTACACCATTATACCCATCCATGTAAGGTGGTGGTGGAAAATAGATTACACCACGGCGTGGAGACGGTATTCCGTACGTACGCACGCGCGGTGATTTCTTTTTCCGTAGGATGGATAGATGGTGAAATAGGGTTGTTTCATACTTATAATAACATATCAGTATATGAGTGATACTGATGTTATTACTTCATAATGAAACAACTTAAGAAGAAGAAGTGGAAGATGAAATAAAGATGAAAGAATTGGTAACGGTAATTACCTCTTCTTTGAAGTGCCTCTTTGAGACCTCCTCTTAGGGCACTAAAATTGGTCTTTGAGGAATACCAGAACCTCTAGGATGTTGCTAGGGAAGTGGAGAGGAGAAAATGGCAGGGGTTGGCCGAGCTTGAGTGCTCAATTTGGTGTGAGGAGGAGGGGGAGGAGGTGTCCTTTTATAGGGGAGGAGAGGGGCACCTTAGGAATATCTCAAAATATTATTTTATATTAAAGTCAAAATCGGTTTATAATGGTTCCAAAGGGTCTTATTTCGAAGCTAAAGTGGGGATGGGTCGAAATCCTATCAACAAATAGAATTTAGACAAGTTTAGGATATTATTTTAACCTTATCAATTAGATTTAACTCTAAGTTAAATAATTTAACTTTTACCATGTCTTTTTGTTTTCTTTCACTATATGGTTAATAAACTTACTATAACATGCCAAAAGAACCCCAAATTGTTTATTATTAATATATATATCCTTATCTAAGTCATTTGGCAGAACCTTAGATTTTTAGGAATACAATAACAATTAATAATATAATATTTTATTTAAAAACTATTTTGTGTCAATTTTGACACTATTTGATATATGATTTTTGTGAAAGTCATAACAGAATTAAATGTTCGAACCAAGTTGATTAAATCAACATTAATATATCATAGTAACCTAGAAAATTAGTGGAATTCATAAAAAATCTCAAATTACATTTATTTTGGTGTTTATTACATCAGTTATGTCAATATTTCATTAATAAGATAATTACTGCATCATCGTTGTGTCATAACTAAATTAAATTATTTTATTTCTAAAAATTACAAATAAAATACCATCATGTAGGAAATCTTTTTATCTTTCTAATGATTATTTACAATCGAATTTATCTTATGTATAACCCCATATTAAAAATGATTTACTTATTAAACTTTGATTTTAACTATTTTAACCTTTCTTTAAATAAATTAATAATAAATGTACTAATCTAATCCAAGTGGGTCTAAATGGTCATATTTTATTCCTAAGTTTGTTTTTGGTCGAATTACACTTGTCCAATAGAATTAGGACATGTGTTAGGGTAATAGTAATATCATATTTACCCTTAGTTACCCTATTTACTATTAACCGCGGTAAAAAAGTAAAAAGTTACTATTCACCAAAAAATTATTTTCATCTCATTGAACCACATTTTAGTCCTTGATATTAACCGTGTCTCTCGGATTTTCGAAATTCCATTCACAGAAGCGGTAAAATTAAGTTTTATGCAAAATTCAGTTTTTAACCTACCACTTAGTAGTTTCACTATTCATCAAAAATTGATGTTTTTCAGAACAATGCCAAAATTTCATCCCAAGCTATATTTCATATTCCGAATTTAAAAATGAAGTCTATTTTACCAAATTCATAACATAAAAGTTGCATTAATTAATTTTATAATTAAATCCCGCTGTTAAAACAAATAGCGTGTTTTTAAGAAACAATATCTATCAAAAGATTGACACTTGTTTATGTCTAGTTTAAATGTTAAATTACATACAAGGACCAACATTGTATTAAATTGTTAAAATATATTCTAAATATACTTTAAAACCACTCAAATTAATGATTTATCACTATTAATTATTTCGATTAAAAAAGTTGTTTTTAATTATAATTTAGTAATTTTCACTATTCATCAGAATATGAAAGTTATCCGAAATGTACCAAAATTTCACCTTAGGCCAAATTCGATACTCTGAATCCAAAAATGAAGTTCATTTTGAAAAATAAGATTTACAGAATTTTAAAAAGTTGTTATTACTATTCATACCGGCTAGTTTTAATAATATTTTAATAGCATATCGTTGTTTAGTGAAACTCGGTATTGCGTATTACACACGCTATTGAGGAAGGTCGCGATTGCGTGTAATGCAAGGCAAGTCAAGGATGCGTGTTGTGCAAGCTCCTTTTGGTGTAGCGTACAACACAAGACTTTAATAAAATTAAAAAGAATATTTTTTTATAAAATCTTGGGCTGTTACATTCTACCCCCCTTAAAATGAATTTCGCCCTCGAAATTCGTCGGGGTTATAAATGGTTTACTATTCGAAAGTTTCTTTAATAGAAACCCACATCGTAAAAGGGAATACCAAAACTTGGCTTTAAAAACTAAAGTATGAAATGTAACGATTACCCAAATAAACTAATCACTGGGTTTCCACATAGGTGAAAATATGGATATGGAAGAGAAATCTAACCATCATGTTCTGATGGAGAGTGGTAGAGAACATGGCTATGGAAAAGCCAGTAATCACAAATCCATAGATTTGTGATGATATAAGGTACCATCTGATTCATCAGGTATAAGATCACTAGGACAACATTTTTGGTTTTCAAGATCATTTCCCTAAAGTTGAAAATTTGCTTAGAATAAATACTTACTTTATTTTGGTACAATCTCACTTTTGTTCGTGCCTTGAACAATTTCTACTTCATCTCTTAAATAAATGAAGTTGAATTTGTTATTCGTGAAGTGTTAGCAGATCATGTGATAGAATGACGGGTCATTCCATCTGTCTCAAACGAAAGGTAAGCAAAAGTTATTAAATATACATAAGTCATTCTATAGTGAGATTAATCATATATAGTACCTAAAATGGACTTATACTTCATATATCATACTGCTTAATATAATAAAACTAGTTTCTACTAAACAGGGACTTCTTGTAGGTCAGTGGTAGGCGATAAAGGCCAGTCGCACTTCGGTTGTGGGTTCGATTCCTACAGCCTTGTCCGAAGCGATGGGCTGTCGCCCGTCCTGCAGGTTGTCCTTTTTATAAAACTATATTACTATAACATCCCATCAATAATATCAAAAATCTTCTATCCTAACATATGTCCAACATAATCCAGTCTAATCTTTAGGCTTATACATAATACTGCAGTCCCCTCTCATAATATAGTGACAACGATTACCAGAGATTTAATACTGTCGTTGATGCCCACATATCATAAGATATGTCTTGTTGATCACATTCCAAACACTCAAAGTCCTTAATTGTGTATTCTCTTGAATACCTTAGTGAAAACATGAGTGCAGTTAAAAGTTAACACTTTCCACATACCAAAATCCTCAAAATTCTATATACTCAAATCATGATATCACTTAGTCCTTATATTAATCATGAGCTCATGAATACTATTAAACATTTTCTCGTCTTCATTATGCTCATATCATCTTATTTCCAAAAAAAATATCTCAATCACTTTGAATACCACATCAATAAATATTGCAATACTTAATGATACAACATTATTTTGGAATCCCATTACATAAACACTTAATCATTCCACCACATCGTTGTCATATTCAACATTGCCAATAGTGATCGCATGTGATTTCCCTTTGTCCTTTGCCTTCAGTGGTTGCTCATGTTGATCATCACTAACCCTTGGATTAGGGCAATTATTAGCATAATGCCCCATTTCCTTGCACTTGAAGCATTGAAGTGTTGGCGGTGCGTTCTCTGCAGTGTTTGCTTTATTCACATCATTAGAAACCCTTTTTCCATTACTTCGACACTCAGCTGCTCGATGACCTTCTTTTCCACACCTAAAACATTTTCTAGTCCCTTTAAGACAATCTCCACCATGCTTCTTTCCACACTTTGTGCATAAGGAAACATTCATCTTCTTTTCACCATTATTCTGAGATTTCTCCTTGAACTCCATCTTTCGTTTCTTGTCAAAACCATGAGATGGATATGTAACACCAACTTCCATTTCTACCTTGATAGCACAACGCACAATTTCTTCATAGCTACTGAAGTCTCTTATAGCTAATGCCCTTCGAGGACTTGGTTTTAAGCCACTGAAAAATCGATCAACATTACTTTCACGTTGGATGATAATACCAGAAGCATACCTTGCAAGTCTTGTAAAATTTGCTTCATAGGTACCAACAGATTCATCATCCCTTTGCTTCAGTTCAAGAAACTCTTTCTCCATCTTTGTTCGAAGAATACGAGGGAAGTACTTACTAAAAAACAAGTTCTTGAACTCGTCCCATTCCATGGACTCAATTTCATCTCTTGGCCTCGTATTCTTGATAAGATTCCACCATTGATCAGCTTCACCTTCCAAACGATATACTGCTAAGATGACTTTATCTTGTTCAGAACATTGAAGAACTGAAAATATCTTTTCAGTAGTACTAATCCATTGTTCAGCAACTAATGGATCAGTAGACCCACTGAAAGAAGGTGGACGCTGCCTCATGAAGGATTCAACAGAATGTTGCTCCTTCCTTTGCTCGTTTGGAAGTCCTGCATGATTCATAGCTTGAGAAAGTTGTGTGAGCATGGCTACAAGATTTTGCATTCCAGCTCCCATATCGTTTGGTTGCTCAGGGGGACAATCATTGCATTGCCCATCACATTCCGCATTAACACGGTTCCTTCGGGTTCCAGCCATCGTCTAAAACCGCAAAAGAATAGTATGAGAGGCAAAAATCATGCTAGGGAAAACAACAAAATAAAGGGGGAGTACCTTCAATATCTAACATCTTAGGTTTAATTCTATGATCGTTAGCGTAGTTCTAGTACTATAACCTATACGTATACTTATCCTTAGGGACATCCCTAGACATACCTTAGAAATATCTCAAGGGATCTCACTAACATTTTTGCATCCTAGTTTCCAAAGGTTGACTAAACCTTTCCTCTGATACCAACTGTAGAGACCCTTATCTTGACGTACATGGACATTAAATTACATTTGCGGAATACTTAGTACATAACAAAAACACACACTAAAGGATCGTAATAGTTTAGTGTCTTTGGAAACTCGGAACGTAATCTTCTAATCGTGGTGAAAGTTCTTCAATATCTCCCATAAAGGTCATCCCTTTTTTCTACCTAAAACCTTTCTTTATATCCTGGGGAAAAGAAAACATAAAAGGGTGAGCTCAAATGCTCAGTAAGGGTAAACAAAAGAAATAAAAATCACATCATATACATAGCTTTTGGAAATCTTAACCTGCAAAAGAGCTTATAATATCATAACATGGGATAAATCATAGAAGTGAAATGTAATCCCAATAATCATAACTTAAAACATGAAACTGTGTGGCATACACACATAATCATAGAGAATCATTTCTTGTTAGTCAAGACTCAATGCCAAGACTATCTTAGTGGACAAAGTCCCTTTCTGAATCGAGTAACCCTCGTTTCAGTCCTGTTTCACTGAACCGGTATAACCTACCATTTCAGCCATGTCTATCTCATGAGATATAAAATCTTTACCCAATGCATTGGAGGGAGATATAGGTCCCACCCATCTTATAATGAATCCTTTCTTATGTGTGCCACATAATCATAAAACATACATCATCGCATAACACATGTAACAAAAATGGGATTCTTGAAACATCATGACATCATAAAATCATATAAGGCAAATGACTTCATAAAAATAATTCCCTCACAACATAATCAAATCGATGTAATTAAAGGGATAAAAACAGAACCCTTTATTATCTTAGATGGAAAATAATTTTGATAAAACACTTGAACTCCATTCTTGAGGAAAATATCTTTTCTTTTTCAAAAACACTTTTCTTTTCTTAACATGTCATACAATTATAAACTAAAATAAGTTGATTAAAAATAAAATTGAAAACTTGTAAAGGAAGCTTCTTGGAAATAATGTTTTAAAAATCCATTCATGCCGTATAAGTTAAAAAAACATTCTTCGTACTTTTGTCGGAAAAGTCAAAAAGTACCTCGTACGGAAAAACGACAAAAGATTCCTTTCATATTCTTTACTAAAAACTCACCTAAGGGTAAAATTGGATTTAAACTATTGCAAGTGGATGGAAACAATATTTCATATTGAGGGAACATGGATGTGGATGATAAAATACACCCCAGTAAATACTTACGAATAAACAATCTCGGATAAAAATGAGATTGTGATATTTCCCTTACCTTAGGTCCGATTAGCTTTGTACGTGTCCGAAGCTCCTGTATAATGGTTTAAATAATGTTATTGACTTATTAAAGAATCATATTAATTGTTATGATATCATATATGGTTCACTTATGACATTATATTACTCGTTCGTTTGTAAATTCCATGTTAAAGAAGCGTTTTGGGTAAAATCGTTTCATTTATCGTAGGTGTTTTGACTTGTTGTTCTTGACATCATTATTACTTATATCATGATTTACTCACTTCCATAATATAAAATATGATTTATATATCATATATATTCAGTATATATATATATATATAATAGGTAGATAAATAAAATGAAAAACTCCGTTCATGGAGACGGTAGTCCGTACGTACGCATGAACGCTGTTTTCCTTTCCTTATTGTCTTGAAATGGAAGTAAGTAGATGACATACATATGTATATATATACATAAATCCAGTATCTTTATAATGTCATATATTTCATTATTATTTCTTATATATACATTATAATCATTCTTAAATGGTTAACATGGAGAATGGATCTCATCGCGTCGTGGAGACGGTATTCCATACGTACACACGAGCGATGATATCATTTCTATAAATATTGAATTGAATTGGAGTGGATTATACAATATATCAGAATCAATATGATGTTGTAATAACTATGTATAGTTATTCTTTACACCATTATACCCATCCATGTAAGGTGGTGGTGGAAAATAGATTACACCACGGCGTGGAGACGGTATTCCGTACGTACGCACGCGCGGTGATTTCTTTTTCCGTAGGATGGATAGATGGTGAAATAGGGTTGTTTCATACTTATAATAACATATCAGTATATGAGTGATACTGATGTTATTACTTCATAATGAAACAACCTAAGAAGAATAAGTGGAAGAATAAATAAAGATGAAAGAATTGGTAACGGTAATTACCTCTTCTTTGAAGTGCCTCTTTGAGACCTCCTCTTAGGGCACTAAAATTGGTCTTTGAGGAAGACCAGAACCTCTATGATGTTGCTAGGGAAGTGGAGAGGAGAAAATGGCAGGGGTTGGCCGAGCTTGAGTGCTCAATTTGGTGTGAGGAGGAGGGGGAGGAGGTGTCCTTTTATAGGGGAGGAGAGGGGCACCTTAGGAATATCTCAAAATATTATTTTATATTAAAGTCAAAATCGGTTTATAATGGGTCCAAAGGGTCTTATTTCGAAGCTAAAGTGGGGATGGGTCGAAATCCTATCAACCAATAGAATTTAGACAAGTTTAGGATATTATTTTAACCTTATCAATTAGATTTAACTCTAAGTTAAATAATTTAACTTTTACCATGTCTTTTTGTTTTCTTTCACTATATGGTTAATAAACTTACTATAACATGCCAAACGAACCCCAAATTGTTTATTATTAATATATATATCCTTATCTAAGTCATTTGGCCGAACCTTAGATTTTTAGGAATACAATAACAATTAATAATATAATATTTTATTTAAAAACTATTTTGTGTCAATTTTGACACTATTTGATATATGATTTTTGTGAAAGTCATAACAGAATTAAATGTTCGAACCAAGTTGATTAAATCAACATTAATATATCATAGTAACCTAGAAAATTAGTGTAATTCATAAAAAATCTCAAATTACATTTATTTTGGTGTTTATTACATCAATTATTTCAATATTTCATTAATAAGATAATTACTGCATCATCGTTGTGTCATAACTAAATTAAATTATTTTATTTCTAAAAATTACAAATAAAATACCATCATGTAGGAAATCTTTTTCGCTTTCTAATGAATATTTACAATCGAATTTATCTTATGTATAATCCCATATTAAAAATGATTTACTTATTAAACTTTGATTTTAACTATTTTAACCTTTCTTTAAATAAATTAATAATAAATGTCCTAATCTAATCCATGTGGGCCTAAATGGTCATATTTTATTCCTAAGTTTGTTTTTGGTCGAATTACACTTGTCCAATAGAATTAGGACATGTGTTAGGGTAATAGTAATATCATATTTACCCTTAGTTACCCTATTTACTATTAACCGCGGTAAAAAAGTAAAAAGTTACTATTCACCAAAAAATTATTTTCATCTCATTGAACCACATTTTAGTCCTTGATATTAACCGTGTCTCTCGGATTTTCGAAATTCCATTCACAGAAGCGGTAAAATTAAGTTTTATGCAAAATTCAGTTTTTAACCTACCACTTAGTAGTTTCACTATTCATCAAAAATTGATGTTTTTCAGAACAATGCCAAAATTTCATCCCAAGCTATATTTCATATTCCGAATTTAAAAATGAAGTCTATTTTTCCAAATTCATAACATAAAAGGTGCATTAATTAATTTTATAATTAAATCCCGCTGTTAAAACAAATAGCGTGTTTTTAAGAAACAATATCTATCAAAAGATTGACACTTGTTTATGTCTAGTTTAAATGTGAAATTACATACAAGGACCAACATTGTATTAAATTGTTAAAATATATTCTAAATATACTTTAAAACCACTCAAATTAATGATTTATCACTATTAATTATTTCGATTAAAAAAGTTGTTTTTAATTATAATTTAGTAATTTTCACTATTCATCAGAATATGAAAGTTATCCGAAATGTACCAAAATTTCACCTTAGGCTAAATTCGATACTCTGAATCCAAAAATGAAGTTCATTTTGAAAAATAAGATTTAAAGAATTTTAAAAAGTTGTTATTACTATTCATACCGGCTAGTTTTAATAATATTTTAATAGCATATCGTTGTTTAGTGAAACTCGGTATTGCATATTACACACGCTATCGAGGAAGGTCGCGATTGCGTGTAATGCAAGGCAAGTCAAGGATGCGTGTTGTGCAAGCTCCTTTTGGTGTAGCGTACAACACAAGACTTTAATAAAATTAAAAAGAATATTTTTTTATAAAATCTTGGGCTGTTACAGGGAATTAATTATAAAATTAATTAATCCAACTTATATGTTTGGAATTTTGTAAAATAGACATCATTTTTGAATTCGGAATATCAATTATAGCTTAGGGTGAAATTTTGGTACTTTTCGGATAACTTTTGTATTTTGATGAATAGTGAAAATTACTAAATTTTAATTAAAAACAACTTTTTTAATCAAAATAATTAATATTGATAAATTATGAATTTGAGTGGTTTTAAAGTATATTTAGAATATATTTTTACCATTAAATTTAATGTTTGTCATTGGACATAATTTTACAATTAAACCGAACATAAATAAGTGTCAATCTTTTGATAGTTATTATCTCTTAAAAACACGCTTTTTGTTTTGACAGCGGGAATTAATTTTAAATTAATTTCTGCCACTTCTGTGTTTTGAATTTAGGAAAATGGATTCCATATTTAGAATCAGGATGTTCAAATTGTGTAAATAGGTAACTTTTATTTTTAGACATTTTGAATAATTACTGCGGTAAATATTTTATTTACCATGGTTAAGGGTAAATCCGGTAAATAAGGGTTAAAGAATAATATTATAATAATACTAAATTACCCTAAAACGTGTCTTAACCCTATTGGTTGATACATGGTCGACCATGGTCATCTTTGGGTCTATTTTGGGACCCCATGGATCCACTTGTAAGTGATAATGACACATTATATTAATAAAGTTAAAATAAAAATAAAAATGGCATAAGCATACATCTTTTAGAAGAACAATTTTTACATAGGGTTATATATGTTGGATTTTCGATTATAAATATTCATTAGAAAGATAAAAAGATTTCCTACATAATGATATTTTATTTATAATTTTTAGACATTAAATAATTTATTTTATTTATGACACAACGATGATGCAGTAATTACTATAATAGTGAAAAAATAAAATAATTGATATTATAAATACCCAAATAAATATAATATGAAACTTTTAATGAATTAAAATAATTTTATAGGATAATATGATATATTAGGATTGATTTAATTGACTTTGTTCGAAGTAATCAATCTTTTATGAGTTTCACAAAAATCAACTAATGAATAGTTTCAAAATTGACATAAAAGAGTTCTTAAAACAAATATTATATTATTAATTGATATTAAATTCCTAAAAATCTAAGGTTCGGCCAAGAGACTTATATTATGATAGGTTAATCATTAATGGACCACTTGGGGGTCGCTTGGATTTATATAGTAAGTTTATTAACCATATTATATAAAAATACAAAGAGACATTGTAAAAGTGAAACTAATTAACTTAGAGTTAATACTTAAAGATAAGGTTAATATAAGTACCCAAACCTGTCTAAATTCTATTGGATGAGTTATTTTCGACCTATCCCCACCTCATCCTTTGAATAGTCAACTTTTGAGCCTTTGGAAACCGAATATGAATTTATTATAAATTAATATTTCTAGCTTTTCCAAAGGTGCCCCTCACCCCTCTTATAAAAGGGCACTCCTCTTTCTCATTTCCTCACACCTCTCAAGCCACTTGGCTCGTCCAAACTCTGCCCAACTAAGCTCCCCACATCCCTCTCCTCCTCCTTGAAGCTTCCCCTTAGGCAGAAAGCATTTCAAGAAGTCCTTTGGTTCCAACCAAAGCGAGTTACCTAAATTAAAGGTAACGATTTCTCTTAAATTATTTTCATTTATTTTGCTTTTTCAACCCCCAAACTCTTTTTATTTCCTTTCTTTTGTAACAACACCAGTATCCTCAATATACTAGGATGTTGTTATAAGAAGGATTCAAACTACACATACACACAACTCCATCTAATGGATGATGAACATAATGTTTCTGTGGATGGCAAACTAACGCCTCACGAAACGATGATTGTTCAAATACATCTTACCGCCTCTCATGGTGGCAATTATGATGGAACTGTAATTAAATATGATATTAATGATATATATTTTATATATAAGCTTCTGTAATTCCATTTTATTTCATACCATTATTCGTTTCATGTTGTATATACATACGATAATTTCATTTGAGGAAATGCGGACTACCGCCCCCTTAAAATGATATGACTCGTTCATACCACACATGGAACGTATAAAGGATGGTGTTAATGAACATAAGTAACATATATAAAATATTATATTATACTGGAATAGTAATACACCTATGTATCATTTGGATTCAATTCTTTTAAAATAAAAATTAAATGGAAGTAGCGTTCGTGCGTACGTACGGACTACCATCTCCACGAACGCGGTGAGATCCATCCTCCATCTTATCCATTCAAGTATTATTCTCATTTTAGGGTTAAAAATAATGTTAATATCATTATGATTATGAATAAGATTTAATCTATCCATTACAAACATGTCTTACTTAACCAAACATTTAAGAAGAACGAATCGATTATCACCTGAAACGACGATAATACTAAGATATTATTAATAAAGCAATGTTAAAAGATCATATATGATATCATATTAATGTATATGATTCTTGTATAATTTAATAACAATTATTTCACCATTATACAGGAGGTTAACCGACCCCAACAAAGGAAAAGTATAAGGTAAGGGTTATTTCACAATCTCTTCATTATCCGAGGTCGTTTATACGTAATAATCTACTGGGATTTCTTTATCATCCACATCCATGTTTCTTCGAAATGTATTTCAAAACATATTTATTATTTACAAGAATATGGTTTAAATTCATTTATACCCTTGTTTGACTTTTTGTAAGAGGTTTATAAAGGAATCTTTCCGTCGTTTTCAAAACAAGGTCCTTTTTATCCTTTTCGACAGAATTAAGATAAGAATGTTTTTTTTACTTATACGGCGGGTGCGGTTATTTTCCGCCATTATAAAATCGTCAAAGCTTTCCTTACAAGCTTACAAGAATATTTTCAAGAAAATTTTTTATTTTATATGGCTCTTAAATGATTTCAAAAATAGAAAGAGATATTTCTCTAAAAAGTGTTTTGATTTCATCTATGTCAACATCCTTTAATGGATTTTACGCTTATTTGAAGTTGATTTATTATAATACAAAACTTCTATATTGTATTGAAGGTTTTGTGATATGTTTGACTGTGGATGTGCTATTTTATACCATTCATAGTTTATGGTGAAACTATTGACATTTCGTATGCTAGTTTTAATCCGAATGTTTATGTTATATTTCAAACAATTCTTCAGATGAATGTGCTAAACAAGTATGTTCCGGGTTGGGGACCGGTAAAAGTAAGCCCTCCAGGTTGGGGACTGGTTAAAGTAAGCCCTCCAGGTTAGGGACTGGTAAAAGTATGCCCTCTGGGATGGTGTCCGGTTATTAGAGGCACTCCGGGTTGGTGTCCGGTTATTAGAGGCACTCTGGGTTGGTGTCCGGTTATTAGAGGCACTCCGGGTTGGTGTCCGGTTATTAGAGGCACTCCGGGTTGGGTTCCGGTTAGAAGTAACCCCTAGGTCTTGGGATGAGGCCTAGACAAAAAATTAACGTTTAGCATTATGCATTCCAACATTATGAAAGTGGTTATTGATTTTTGCATGTGATTATTCGATTAGTAGAATATCCATGTGAATAAGTAAATTGAATTATTTCATTTTATTTATTCCATACCATGTTGAAAGTTCATGTTTAAAAGGCTTATGTTTTAGTTATACATTGCCTTAAATGTTTATTCTTATTTTTGAAAGTTTCCGCTATATTGTTATCCTTACTGGGCATTTGAGCTCACCCCTTTTCTATGTTTTATTTTTCCCAGAAAGTGAAGATGTAAGTTATGAATGACCTACAGGGATATTATGAGGGGATTATAGTGTGGACTGTGGAAACATTATGTTGTTGTAGTAGTTTTTCATTTTATGATGTAATGTAAAACTTATGAATATATCTAGTGTTTCCAAGGCTACTAAACCAATCGGTCTTTCGAGATTTGATCTTTCTTGTGATCATGCCAATGTTATGAAGTAATGCACCGACTCTGGGTAACTGGGGTCGGGGCGTTACAGTTGGTATCAGAGGAAGTTTAGTACAAACCTTGGAAACTAGATTTAGATAAACTCTGATTAGAGCACGTAGACCTAAGATGAACTTTGAAGATTAGTATAGAAGAACTTCCTAGAATTTTGGTATTGTAGAGATTTTGTGAGTTTTCCGAGCAATACATCCCTGTCTGGATACGAGCAGGTAGAGGCGGCTCTGGCACAGATGTACCTAGGGGTAAAACCCGAAAACACCGCTTTGAGCTAGACTCGAACGTGAACTGGTGCACGACAACGGGCCTTGCTGCACTCTTGGTTACGACACTCCCGGGGGATATGCTTAGGATAACTCTCATTTTCATTACAAATCATTATGAAGGGTTTATGAGTATATACTTCCTTAAAGAAAACATTTTTATGATTATAGATTATATCCATAAATAGTTCAATTTATGTTAAGTGTTTTATAAGTATGGGATTATGTATTTCGATTCATAAACTGATCTAGTTTATGCCATTGTTTAGAAATGGCGCCGAGTGGAAGAAATGGAAACCGTATCAATCCACGCACTCCATGTAGGGATTTCCCTCCTGCTCAAGATAATTATAGTGGGGCTGGTGATGCAACTGGTGCCGATCAGCTAATCACCATACTAGGACAACTTACTCAGGTTATGAATAATAACCTTACCCGTATGGAGCACCCTGATCCGCAGCGTGGAGGATCAATGTTAGACCGATTCATGAGGCAACAACCACCAACTTTCAATGGGAGTAAAAATCCCTTAGTAGCTGAGCAATGGATAAATTCCCTAGAGAAAATATTTCAGGCTTTGGGGAGCAGTGAAAGGGAGAAAGTTATCATGGCAGTTTACCGCCTCACTGGAGATGCTGATCAATGGTGGTCATTGATTCAAAACATGAAGGAAGATGATGAAGTATCAAATATGGAATGGAGGGAGTTCAAAGATCTGTTTTTAGAAAAATACTTCCCTCGCGACCATCGAGCAGATATGGAAAGGCAATTTCTAAGTCTGAGACAGAAGGATGATGAGAATGTCGCAAAGTATGAGGCTAACTTTACAAGGTTAGCAAGGTATGCCGGAGATTATATTTGCAACCTAGGAAGTAAGATTGATCGTTTCTTTGATGGGTTAAAACCATTTCTCCGTCGAGCTTTGGTATCACAATCCTTCTCATCATACGAAGATATTATCTCGTGTGCTATCAAGACAGAAAAGGAATTCTCTAAGTCTTATGACAACAAAGTAAAGCAAGAGAAGAAGAGAACGGTGGAACAAGGGACAGATAAAGAGAAAAAGGTAAAGAAGGATTTTCCATTATGTGATAATTGTGGGAAGAATCACCCTGGTACTTGCCTAAAAGGAATGGGAGTTTGTTATAAATGTGGAGAAAAGGGTCACTAGGCTCGTGATTGCAAGGGAAAGAAAGAGGCTATCAAAGTGGAATGCTACAATTGTAGAGAAATGGGTCATTATGCAAATGAATGTCCTAAGCGTCAGGGAAACTTACCTCAGAAAAGGCCAAGGGATCAAGGCCAATCTTATGCTGTGACTACAGTTGAAGCGGAATAATTAATGTATTGGTGCTTTTGGACTCAAGGATTATATTCTGGTTATAAGAATAATGTGATATATATATGGATTGTACTGCAGTACTTGTTGATTTCAGTAAGGTTTTAATATAATTATATTTTTAGTATGTGACAATAAGAGAAACTTTACTTCGTTTGGGGAATCTGATAAATTGATTTTGGAATTAAGAAACCTTTTAGAGAAAGTCTGGACAGAGGTATTTTGGATAAATAGAAAGTTTGGAGTAGATTAAGTTGATCTTTGGATAGTATTGTTTAAGGTTAAAAAATTTATGAAGATTATTTTTGGAATATTATAATACTATAGTTTTAGGAAAAGGACAACCTGTAGGGTGGGGCATAACCCGTCGCGTCAGACAAAGTTGCAGGAATCAAACCCACAACCATAGTGCGACAGGCCTTTATTTCCTACCACTAGCCTACAGGGAGTCCCCGGTTATTACAAAATAGTTGTCCTATTCTAAATGGTTTGTGGTAAAAATTTATTAATGAAAGTCTACATGATAAGTAAGTATATTTCCTCACATTCTTAGTAAATCTCTTAAATAATTTCCTCACCTCTATGAAAGGTTACTTAAAACAAAAACGTTGTCGATTAACTTATCCAACTGGGGATTCAATGAATGTTTAACCAATCACAAGTTTGTGATTTTCTTATTGTTAACTTTCTCCTAATCCTGTTTTCTAGAACTCTTCATCAGACCATGCTAGTTTGTTTTTCCTCCATATCCATATTTTCATAGAACCCTAGTTTGGGCTATCTCGGATGACCTTTGTACTTCTCTTTCTTTCTTTTAATGTTATATTTTTATTAATCTTATTTCCGATGTGGGTTTTCCACAAAGGTATTTTCTATTTACAACCTTTTATTTTCAAAGAAAAATTTCAAATTACGAGGACGCAATTTATTGAAGTAGGGGAGAATGTAACACCCCGAGCTTCCACGATACGCTTCTCATTGAATAATGTAATAGCCTGCATTGTACGCAACTTCGAGTTCTAAAACACCGCGACTAATCAAAGTAGCCGTTATGAATAGTAATAACCACTTTTTATAATTATAGAAATTTTATATTTCAAATGGACTTCATTTTTGTATTTGTAATATCGAAATTATCCTAAGTTGAATTTTTTGTAACTTTCTGAGAACTTCCAATTTTTTATGAATAGTGAAAAATACTTAAAACAACTTTTTTAATCAAAATAATTAATTGTGATAAATTATACTATTTAGTGGTTTTAAAGTATAATTAGAACATATTTTTACCAGTTTATCCAATGGTGGTCATTAGAATTAATTTAACATTGAAAATGGACATAAACAATTGCCAATCTTTTGATATAAATTGTTTCTTAAAAACACGCTATTTGTTCTGACAGCGGGAATTAATTATAAAATTAATTAATGCAACTTATATGTTTGGAATTTTGTAAAATAGACATCATTTTTGAATTCGGAATATCAATTATAGCTTAGGGTGAAATTTTGGTACTTTTCGGATAACTTTTGTATTTTGATGAATAGTGAAAATTACTAAATTTTAATTAAAAACAACTTTTTTAATCAAAATAATTAATATTGATAAATTATGAATTTGAGTGGTTTTAAAGTATATTTAGAATATATTTTTACCATTAAATTTAATGTTTGTCATTGGACATAATTTTACAATTAAACCGAACATAAATAAGTGTCAATCTTTTGATAGTTATTATCTCTTAAAAACACGCTTTTTGTTTTAACAGCGGGAATTAATTTTAAATTAATTTCTGCCACTTCTGTGTTTTGAATTTAGGAAAATGGATTCCATATTTAGAATCAGGATGTTCAAATTGTGTAAATAGGTAACTTTTATTTTTAGACATTTTGAATAATTACTGCGGTAAATATTTTATTTACCACGGTTAAGGGTAAATCCGGTAAATAAGGGTTAAAAAATAATATTATAATAATACTAAATTACCCTAAAACGTGTCTTAACCCTATTGGATGATACATGGTCGACCATGGGCATCTTTGGGTCTATTTGGGGACCCCATGGATCCACCTGTAAGTGATAATGACACATTATATTAATAAAGTTAAAATAAAAATAAAAATGGCATAAGCTTACATCTTTTAGAAGAAAAATTTGTACATAGGGTTATACATGTTGGATTTTCGATTATAAATATTCATTAGAAAGATAAAAAGATTTCCTACATAATGATATTTTATTTATAATTTTTAGACATTAAATAATTTATTTTATTTGTGACACAACGATGATGCAGTAATTACTATAATAGTGAAAAAATAAAATAATTGATATTATAAATACCCAAATAAATATAATATGACACTTTTAATGAATTAAACTAATTTTCTAGGATAATATGATATATTAGGATTGATTTAATTGACTTTTTTCGAAGTAATAAATCTGTTATGAGTTTCACAAAAATCAACTAATGAATAGTTTCAAAATTGACATAAAAGAGTTCTTAAAACAAATATTATATTATTAATTGATATTAAATTCCTAAAAATCTAAGGTTCGGCCAAGAGACTTATATTATGATAGGTTAATCATTAATGGACCACTTGGGGGTCGCTTGGATTTATATAGTAAGTTTATTAACCATATTATATAAAAATACAAAGAGACATTGTAAAAGTGAAACTAATTAACTTAGAGTTAATACTTAAAGATAAGGTTAATATAAGTACCCAAACCTGTCTAAATTATATTGGATGAGTTGTTTTCGACCTATCCCTACCTCATCCTTTGAATAGTCAACTTTTGAGCCTTTGGAAACCGAATATGAATTTATTATAAATTAATATTTATAGCTTTTCCAAAGGTGCCCCTCACCCCTCTTATAAAAGGGCACTCCTCCTTCTCATTTCCTCACACCTCTCAAGCCACTTGGCTCGTCCAAACTCTGCCCAACTAAGCTCCCCACATCCCTCTCCTCCTCCTTGAAGCTTCCCCTTAGGCAGAAAGCATTTCAAGAAGTCCTTTGGTTCCAACCAAAGCGAGTTACCTAAATTAAAGTTAACGATTTCTCTTAAATTATTTTCATTTATTTTGCTTCTTCAACCCCCAAACTCTTTTTATTTCCTTTCTTTTGTAACAACACCAGTATCCTCAATATACTAGGATGTTGTTATAAGAAGGATTCAAACTACACATACACACAACTCCATCTAATGGATGATGAACATAATGTTTCTGTGGATGGCAAACTAATGCCTCACGAAACGATGATTGTTCAAATACATCTTACCGCCTCTCATGGTGGCCATTATGATGGCACTGTAATTAAATATGATATTAATGATATATATTTTATATATAAGCTTCTGTAATTCCATTTTATTTCATACCATTATTCGTTTCATGTTTTATATACATACGATAATTTCATTTGAGGAAGTGCGGACTACCGCCCCCTTAAAATGATATGACTCGTTCATACCACACATGGAACGTATAAAGGATGGTGTTAATGAACATAAGTAACATATATAAAATATTATATTATACTGGAATAGTAATATACCTATGTATCATTTTGATTCAATTCTTTTAAAATAAAAATTAAATGGAAGTAGCGTTCGTGCGTACGTACGGACTACCGTCTCCACGAACGCGGTGAGATCCATCCTCCATCTTATCCATTCAAGTATTATTCTCATTTTAGGGTTAAAAATAATGTTAATATCATTATGATTATGAATAAGATTTAATCTATCCATTACAAACATGTCTTACTTAACCAAACATTTAAGAAGAACGAATCGATTATCACCTGAAACGACGATAATACTAAGATATTATTAATAAAGCAATGTTAAAAGATCATATATGATATCATATTAATGTATATGATTCTTGTATAATTTAATAACAATTATTTCACCATTATACAGGAGGTTAACCGACCCCAAAAAAGGAAAAGTATAAGGTAAGGGTTATTTCACAATCTCTTCATTATCCGAGGTCGTTTATACGTAATAATCTACTGGGATTTCTTTATCATCCACATCCATGTTTCTTCGAAATGTATTTCAAAACATATTTATTATTTACAAGAATATGGTTTAAATTCATTTATACCCTTGTTTGACTTTTTGTAAGAGGTTTATAAGGGAATCTTTCCGTCGTTTTCAAAACAAGGTCCTTTTTAACCTTTTCGACAGAATTAAGATAAGAATGTTTTTTTTACTTATACGGCGGGTGCGGTTATTTTCCGCCGTTATAAAATCGTCAAAGCTTTCCTTACAAGCTTACAAGAATATTTTCAAGAAAATGTTTTATTTTATATGGCTCTTAAATGATTTCAAAAATAGAAAGAGATATTTCTCTAAAAAGTGTTTTGATTTCATCTATGTCAACATCCTTTAATGGATTTTACGCTTATTTGAAGTTGATTTATTATAATACAAAACTTCTATATTGTATTGAAGGTTTTGTGATATGTTTGACTGTGGATGTGCTATTTTATACCATTCATAGTTTATGGTGAAACTATTGACATTTTGTATTCTAGTTTTAATCCGAATGTTTATGTTATATTTCAAACTTTTCTTCAGATGAATGTGCTAAACAAGTATGTTCCGGGTTGGGGACCGGTAAAAGAAAGCCCTCCAGGTTGGGGACTGGTTAAAGTAAGCCCTCCAGGTTAGGGACTGGTAAAAGTATGCCCTCCGGGTTGGTGTCCGGTTATTAGAGGCACTCCGGGTTGGTGTCCGGTTATTAGAGGCACTCCGGGTTGGTGTCCGGTTATTAGAGGCACTCCGGGTTGGTGTCCGGTTATTAGAGGCACTCCGGGTTGGGTTCCGGTTAGAAGTAACCCCTAGGTCTTGGGATGAGGCCTAGACAAAGAAATTAACGTTTAGCATTATGCATTCCAACATTATGAAAGTGGTTATTGATTTTTGCATGTGATTATTCGATTAGTAGAATATCCATGTGAATAAGTAAATGGAATTATTTCATTTTATTTATTCCATACCATGTTGAAAGTTCATGTTTAAAAGGCTTATGTTTTAGTTATACATTGCCTTAAATGTTTATTATTATTTATGAAAGTTTCTGCTATATTGTTATCCTTACTGGGCATTTGAGCTCACCCCTTTTCTATGTTTTATTTTTCCCAGAAAGTGAAGATGTAAGTTATGAATGACCTGCAGGGATATTATGAGGGGATTATAGTGTGGACTGTGGAAACATTATGTTGTTGTAGTAGTTTTTCATTTTATGATGTAATGTAAAACTTATGAATATATCTAGTGTTTCCAAGGCTACTAAACCAATCGGTCTTTCGAGATTTGATCTTTCTTGTGATCATGCCAATGTTACGAAGTAATGCACTGACTCTGGGTAACTGGGGTCGGGGCGTTACAACCAATATCCCCATTATCAGTTATATGTGTCTTATTTTCATGAATTTTATTTTTCAATGCATAGTAGTTTCTCTAAATATGACCCACTTTATAAAATATAATATATCCACCTTTATTATTTCCTTCAACTAATCCCTATGATTGAAATAGACCTATATTATAGCTAAAATACCATTATTCCTTAAATAATCACCATTATTGGTCTTTCTTTGAGTATCATTCATCAACAAAGATGAAATAATATCTTCAAAGATGAATGTTTCATTACCAAAAATAAATATAATGATGAGATTATCAAATGAATCATGAAATTAATCCAAAAGAAGAAAATATTTGTCTTCATCAATTTCAACAGGTATTGCATTGAAATTATCATCGATATGGACCTACACTGAATAAATCATTACTTGATGTTTTTATAACATTTCTATATGGTTCCCTAAATCTCAATTCATTAACATGCATAAAATATAAAACAATTTTTAGATATAAATGATTTGATATAGATTTCAATTTATTACTACATCATGATTTACAAAGATATCATTTAGATCTATTAGATTCATCACCTCATGCAGTGAATTATTACCCAAACAGATATGGATTGTTCATATAAACAACTCTTTCATATCCTACTAATAATAATATATCATCTACTTTGGTATATATTTTATTTTTCATAAGTGCCTTCACAATCTTATCATGTATAAAAATAATTTTTACTCATAACCCACGTAGAGTAAAATAATTTTAACTGTTAAAGAGTTTGATTTGGGATGAAATATAATGGCATAAATTACACATATCTAATCATAAATAAAAACAGATAAGTCCCTTTGATATCAGTCATTTGGGACTAAACAGATCAATTTTAAGATAATTATTTAATTTCAACAAAATATAATACAATTCACAAATGAAAACGAATCATACAACCAAAATGTAATTAATAAACTAGGTTTTATATTTTAACTTGAAAAAACTATAAGCATAAATAGATTAAGAAACCATGGGGAAAATCTGAAATATCAATAATGAATTTTTTAGTAAAAAATCCATGTAATACCTAAAAATGAATTACAATTAAATCATTTAAAAACTTACATAAAAAACCAAATACCTACATACCTCCTTCACCTCTTTGATAATAATCTTGTGATAAGAATTTGCTCTTAAATGATCAATACCGAACACATTATTGAAGCCCCTCAAATAAGCCATCAGTAACCCAATTTTAACTAATGAAACACATATATATATAGAACATAGATTTATCTCTTATCATACCTTTTATCGACAACATATTTGGTTATTTTATATCTTTTTTAAGGCCTCTAAAATCCCTCATTAATTGTGATCAAAATTCAAACAAATAAGGATAAAAATTATAACCACTATTAAACATGTAATCAGACAAAACCATGAGCCTTATTTCAAATATAAAACATTAAATATTATATTTCAAACCCTGTGCTGAACCTCAACATATCCTTTCTCTCCACTCCATGACCGTACCTTATTTTATCATGTCCTATCATAAATAAAGGCCTAAAATAAAATTGAGCAAAAAATTGGCGACATGATGGAAAAATTCCAAATCCCATTGTTCTTGAAATCCTTTGCACCGATCACATGAGATCAAAATTAACTACATAAGTGTGTCACCAATATTTTTCATTATACGTAATGGTAAAATAGAAGTGTATGTTTATAAAGATAGTTATCTATTTTTATCATCATTAGATCACAAATTATAAAGCATTATAATTGTAACATGTGACATGAACAGGTTACGTAAAAGTAATATGAGAATTAAATTAGCAATGTAATTGTGAAATTATATATGAATTACCAATGTGATGTTCATAAAGAAACCATAGAGCTACATGAAGTTTACATTTGATTTCAATAACTATGTAAAGGTCATTGATGGTTTACAAAACACGTGTAAAGGTATTGAGGGAGTTAGGAAGGGCGTGTATTGGTAAAAGAAATTGTGTCACATCTAGTAAAGTTGACGAGGTGATGCACAGGTGTACTTTTATAATTGATCTAATATATAGTTAGTTTTATTCATTGTGTTAAGGTAAAAAGGAAAATTACTGAGCAACCCAAATATGATTAAAGGTGCTACTGTCCATTGGCATTGAATTTGTTGTTGATCTAGAGTTGTTCATATTGATTATCGAAAAAAGTAAATAAGGAGTTATTTATATGGTTGAACATTTTTGTTTTTATGTGGTTGATCTAGATTATGAAATGAGTTTGATTCAATTCTATAATTGAACTTGTGGTAGATGAACTGAGTTCTAGAATTTTTATATTCTAATGAAATGAGGTGTTATAATGTTATGTACGATGTCCTCAAATGAAAAATAAATATTAGTATTCTTATCATGATGTCAGATGTTTTTTAAAATAGGAGGAATCAAAATTAAAAATTATATTTATTTATTATAAATATATGTGATTATTGTGGATAGAAAAAAATAAATTTGTCACCATTCCACATTGATTTTTTATATAGCTTTTTTGTGACCATTTTTTAAATTTAGTCCACCTATGAGATATGGTAAATTAAGTGATGATGTAGGCTATCTTATGGGATTTTATGGATTCATTGAGAGGTGTAGAGGTTTAAAATGGATTTAGATGTAGTTCATGTTATGGTGATAATATATCATTGTTTATTCAAATATCAAGAATAATAAATTTTCCAGTGTTTAGTGATTTCAATAATTTATTTAAATATAAAATAATCATTCCTCATAGATATTTCATGACAAATGAATATGTAAATACATCAATGAAAAGTTTAATAATAAATTTTACTAAATCTCCTAGATGAAATGAGAATAATATTCATCATATTATAGTGAATATATATTTAAGTAGTTATTGAAGAATATGTTGTTGAGAATATTATAAACCAACACAAATGGCGTAAGATATTTGTGAGAGCCTGATAGATCACAGTATCTAAGGAAGATAAGGAGTTGAAACTAGTATTCGTTGTCTATTGTTCACCGATGTATTTGATAAAATCAATAGGAAATAGATAACTCATGATTTGATATAATTTTTAGGGCCAACAGAACTTTTGTGAGTAGATATTTAAGATCATTATGAATATGTACATGTATAGTATTGATGATTTTTTCTTCTTATGAAGGGTGAACTGTTCCACTTTTGGAATAGAAGAATCCATGAATAGAAAAAGTTATTTGTAATAGTATATTAATGTTGAATAATAAATTTACAAATGGGGTGTCTTACTAGTTATTGGAAGCATGTGATAGGTGTGTCTAACCAATCACTATATAATTTAAATTGCAGTGTCCAATCAGTTTCTAATGACAAAAATATAGGATTTCTAACCACCTGTGTCTAACGAAAATGGATACAAGTATATTTTAATTATGATATTTGTAAATATCATATGTTTTGATATCTATTATTATCAATGAAAATGAGTTGATTTTGTAAGATATTATTGATATGATTGAGAAATTTAATTCGTTAAAGAGGTTTAATTTATGAAATGAATAATTTTTAAAAGTTAAATTAAAAATCAATGAAACCCCACACAGAAACCATAGTGGTTATTTGTCCTGGTTCACATCAAAGAACACACAAATTAATTCCATGTTCATTAAAATTATAATTAGTAAAATGAAAGTTGTGGTTGTAAGGGTTGAAATGTGAAATGATATAAAAGCTTAATATTTAATAATTTTTTGAGTTACCACCTTAATTTCCAAAAACAAGTGATAATTCTCACACAATAAATTTGGAAGAGGGGGTTGATCTAGTCATTATATGAACTTATATACATGCTTATTTTGAGAATATTGAGAATAAAAATAGGGTAATTTTATTTGAATAGAGTTTCATGAGATATACCACCATCCCATACTCTATCCCAATTATTTGAGTGAATTAGAAATATAGAGGTTCAAGAATGTGCATGTATAAATATTCATTAAATATTTTGGTAGTGTTCAATAAATACCTACTTCCAATAATAAATGTGCTAATGGATAATTTTCATAGAGTGTAATAATTCACAATGGTGGATTTGAAATCATGTTCCCACCAGGTACTTATGAATGTGGAATATATTGGAAGACCATAGTTAAAACCCATTAATGGAATTATTAATACATTTTTATGTATTTTAGATTGATAAAAAAATTTATGAATTTCCATGATACTATGAATGTGTAATTGTTTTATTCAAAAAGAAAGTTTGTTTCTGTGTTCATTGATTATATAATAGTGTACATTATGGATTGTAATGAATAACTAAATAAGAATTTAGTAGTTTTATAAATAATTTAAGATAATGTTATATATGAAAATAAGAATAATTTTCCATTCATAGGGTGGTCTGTAGAGTATTTATGTATATAATTTTAGGAGAATGAGTTGCGATGGATCCCAAAATACAACAGGCAGTAAAATTTTGCCAGGAGCCGAGGAATGAGAATAAATTGTGGGGGGGGGGGTTATGGATAATTGGATACATAAATTTTTTATCAATTATTATATTAATATACCAATATACCTTTTGGTATTGAAAAATCAGGAGGGTATTATATAGTCATATGTTAATCAAGAAGAATTTGGGCGACTTATGAAAAATAATAATATTTCACCAATTTTATAAATTTAATTTTTCCAAGGGATTTGTAGTGGAGTGTGATTCCATTGGTTCAGTACTTGGATTTGTGTAACTATTGGAAGGGAGGAATCTTGTATATTTCTATCATGTGATATCTAGATATTACTTCGTAAATATTATATACCAAAAATTATTTTTTGTATTTAGTGTTATAAATCTTTAACTACAAAAAATATTTTAAGGGGATGATGTTTGTGGTATAAACAAATCATTATATCTTTTTGAAATTTTCTTAGTGAAATACTAGTTTCAATTGATCATTAGAGTTGGAAGGATAAGTTATTGGGATATGGATTTTTAATGATTTATAATATGGTGAAATTAAATAGTTCCATTGATCTTTTGTTGATAGAGAAATGAGTTTGAGCTTATATGTAACTAGAAATTTCAGAACACAGTTGGGATGATCTGTATATTTGAAAGAAGAGTTAATAAAAGATGTTATCACGAAGAAAATTATAAATGGGTTACAATGTGCCTATGACACAAATATTGGATATTATTTCCAAAATGGATTATTGTTCATTATGAACCAATTTTCCATTAAAAAGGATCAAATTTAATTATAAATATATAAAACAATTTTGTGGATAGGTGTAGCCTAATCCATCAATGATGTTGGCCCAACTATTGGTGGCCCATAATAAACACCAGGTAGAAACTCCAACAAGTCGCTGTAGAGATAATGAATCACTATAGAAAAGATGACCAAGGACACCATTAGGGAACTATTATAGTGATAACATAGTAATCATTGAACTGTAGTAGTGCATACATTAGTGATTGTGGAACTGCATCTTAATTGAATTACATCTATTAGTTACTATATCCTAATGGATTTATTATGTGGTTAGTGTCACTGTTTCACTATATACATAATGATCTCATTTATAGAGGGGTTTTATTCTAATATTGTACCTTGTAATAATTTCTTCCCAATTTAGAGAAGTGTTTATAATTATCTTTTTGAGTATGTATTTATTCCCAATCCCCATATATTCTTTGGTCTGATTTTCATTTTCATATTTATTATTTTATATTTTTCTCCTATTTATTCTCATTCCCAAAATCATTCCTCATTGTAGCTATGGATTATCCAAATAAACCTATATCAATGATTTAGTTCAGATGATAAAGGTCATATTTGTCAAAATTAAACAATCTCTATGAAATAAGGGATGGTGATGATCGATGGATTCAATAAAACTAAAATAATTTACTTGAAAACATAAATCAAAGACTAACATTATCAAAAAGAGGTTCACTTTTCATTTTATGGTGAGAAACCTATGGATATAGAGAATATGGATTTAGGGATAATAGATCTATAGGTACAAGGTGTTGTGTTCTTTATGTTTTCCAAAAACACATCATTGGACATTATAGAGGGGAATAGGATGGATATGTTGATGAAATATATTATGAAAATGTATGAAAATGCTATTGAATCTATTTTTTTAACCTAAAATATGAAGTTGATTGAAGGGATTATTTCTTCCACTCCTAGAAAAAAATTAAACATAATCAAAATACATTTTTCATTAGTGGTAATTATGCAGGATGACGAGTTTTGTGATCTTGTTTTAACGTATTTATCGTATAAAAGTTGGGAATCCCTTGTAACCACTATAGGTAGTTCTCAATATAGTACAATGTTTAATCTAAAGGATCAGTGAGACTTGAAACTAAATAATGATATTATACTAAAATAATTATGTAAATTCTATGGTTCTATACTAATCATGGACATTCTTACAAAAAAATTATTTTTTCTAAAAATTTGTTGTTGTAAGATAAATAGTGTTGTAGAGAATTTCAGGGACATCCTTAGAAAAAAATAATTTCATGGATTAACTCCTATGAATATAGAATCTATATCTCATTAGTGAGAAGGGAATGAAGGATCATAGAATAAATGGAATTTTTATAGAGATAAAGTAAGTTGAAATTTTCATGTCTGAAGACTGTATCTGGGGAAATTAGAACAATATGTCATTTGTATATGGAGGATGGAAACTGAAGGTGAAGAAGATGGACCTGGAGCGTACTATTTTTTGGGATCCATCACTAGAAAATTTCCTTCTAGGGTAAAAATATCATGTGAAATTTAATTATGTATGGACATAGAAGGCCTGATTTTAATTTTGAAATGAAAATATAACAAGTTTAACATGTTTCAGAAGTGGAAAACCATGGTGATGTAGAGACCCGAAGCTTGACGTACATGGAAATTACATTACTTTTTTGGAATACATAGTACATAACAAAAACACACACACACAAGGATCGTAATAGTTTAGTGTCTTTGGAAACTCGTAATATAATCTTCTAATCGTGGTGGAAGACCTTCGACATCTCCCATAAAGATCATCTTTTTTTATACCTAAAACCTTTCTTTATATCCTGGGGAAAAGAAAACATAAAAAGGTGACCTCAAATGCTCAGTAAGGGTAAACAAAAGAAATATCAATAAAATCATATACATAAGAACATATCTTTTGGAAATATTTACCGGGAAGAGAGATCATAATATCATAACATGGGATAAATCATAGAAGTGAAATGTAATACCAATAATCATAACTTAAAACCTGAAACTTTGTGGCAGACACACATAATCATAGAGAATCATTTCTTATTAGTCAAGACTCATTGCCAAGACAATCTTAGTGGAAAAAGTCCATTTCTGAACCGAGTCACCCTCGTTTCAGTCCTGTTTCACTGAACCGGTATAACCTACCATTCCATCCATGTCTATCTCATGAGATATAAAAACTTTACCCAATGCATTGGAGGGAGATATAGGTCCCACCCATCTCATAATGATACCATTCTTATGTGTGCCACAAAATCATAAATCATACATCATTGCATAACCCATGTAATAAAAAAGGGTATCTTAAACATCGTGACATCATAAAACAATTAATATAAGATAAAAGAATTCATAAAAATAATTCCATCACAACATAATCAAATCAATGTAATAATAGGGATAAAAATAGAACCCTTTATTATCTTATATGGAAAATAATTTTGATAAAACACTTGAACTCCATTCTTGACGAAAATATCCATTCTTCTTAAAAAACATTTTTCCTTTCTTAACATGTCATACAACTTTAAACTATAAGAAGTTGATTAAAAATAAACTTTAAAACTATTAATGGAAGCTTCTTGGAAATAATGTTTTAAAATTCCATTCATGCCGTATAAGTTAAAAAAACATTCTTTGTACTTTTGTCGGAGAAGTCAAAAAGTACCTCGTATGAAAAACGACAAAAGATTCCTTTCATATCCTTTACTAAAAACTCACCAAAGGGTAAAATAGGATTTAAACAATTTTAGGTGAATAGAAATAATATTACATATTTAGGAAACATGGATGAGGATGATAAAATACACCCCAGTAAATACCAAAGTATAAACAATCTCTGATAAAAATGAGATTGTGATATTTCCCTTACCTTAGGTCCGACTTGCTTTGTAAGTGTCATAACCTCCTGTATAATGATTTAAATCATGTTATTGACTTATTCCCGAATCATATTCATTGTTATTATACCATATATGGTCCACTTATGACTTTATATTACCCGTTCTTTTTAAATTCATGTTAAAGTAGCATTTTGGGTAAAATCGTCTCATTTGTCGTTCGTGTTTTTAACTTGTAATTATTAATATGATTACTTGGATCATGATTACTTATATCCATAATGTAAAACATGATTTATATATAATATATATTTAGAATATATATATATATATATATATAATCTCGATAAATGGAATGAAATACACCGTTCATGGAGACGGTAGTCCGTACGTACGCATGAACGCTGTTTTCGTTTCCTTATTGAATTGAATGGAATTAAGTAGATGACATACATATAAATATACATAAATCCAGTATCATTATTATGTCATATATTTCATTAGTACTTATTATATAAACTTTATAATCATTCATGAATGGTTATTGATTGAGAATGAATCTCATCGCGTCCGGGAGACGGTAGTCCGTACGTATGCACGAGCGATGATATCGTTCCCATGGTCATAGAATGGTGTTGAAGTGTATGTATAATATTTCAGTATCAATATCAATTTATAATAATCATATATAGTTACTCATTACACCATTATACCCATCCAGGTATGGTGGTGGTGGGAAATAGATTTCACCACGGCGTGGAGACAGTATTCCGTACGTACACACGCGCAGTGATTTCTTTTTCCGTAGGATGGATAGATGGTGAAATAGGGTTGGTTCATACTTATAATAACATATAAGTATATTAGTTATACTGATGTTATTACTTCCTAATGAATAAACCTAAGAAGAAGAAGTGGAAGAAGAAATAAAGGTGAAAGAATCGGTAACGGAAATTAGCTCTTCTTTGAAGCGCCTCTTTGAGACATCCTCTTAGTGCACTAAAATTGGTCTTTGGGTAAGACCAAAACCTCTAGGATGTTTCTAGGGAAGTGGAGAAGAGAATTTGTCAGGGTTTTGCCGAGATTGAAGGCTCAAAGTTGTGTGAGGAAGAGAGGGAGGATGTGCCCTTTTATAAGGGAGGAGAGGGGCACCTTTGGAATAACTAAAAATATTATTTTATTATAAAGTCAAGTTCGGTTTTAAATAGCTCCAAATTGATTTATTTCTAGGATAAGGTGGGGATGGGTCGAAATCCTCTCATAAAATAGGATTTAGACAATTTTAGGTTATTATTTTAACCTTATCAATTAGATTTAACTCTAAGTTAAATAATTTAACTTATACCGTGTCTTTTTGTTTTCTTACACTATAGGGTTAATAAACTTACTATATCAAGCCAAAAGAACCCCAAGTTGTTTATTATTAATATATATAATCTTATATAAGTCATTTGGCCGAATACTGATTTCTAGGAATAAAATAACAATAAATTATATAATATTTGTTTTAAAAACTAATTTATGTCAATTTTGACAATATTTGGTATATGATTTTTATGAAATTCATAACAGAATGATAAGTTCGAACCAAGTTACGTAACTCAACAATAACATGTCATATTAACCAATAAAATTAGTTTAAGTCATAAAAAGTCTTAGATTACATTTATTTGGGCATTTATAACATCAATTATGTCAATATTTCATTAAAAAGACAATTACTGCATCATCTTTGTGTCATAATAAATGATAATTATTTAATCCCTAAAAATACTAAATAAATTCTTATGATGTAGATAATTGTATTAGCTTTCTGGATACTATTCATGTTTGAAGTTTCATGATGTTTATCAGTAGATTAAAATTACTATACTTATAAGATTTAAGAAAGTGACATGTTGTCACATTCTTTGGATTTAATAATAATTAAATTATTTTCATTGACAAAATTTAATTAAATGAATCTAATCCGACCCTTAGGTGATATGGGTCGACCTTTAGTCATACAATATGATTTTGACATTTGTTAGGGTAATTTTAAAATATTATATTTACCCTTAATTAACCGATTTACCTTTAACTATGGTAAATAAAATTTACCGTAGTTACTATTCATAATTCCCAAAAATAAAAAGTAGCTTATTAACATAATTTGGATCCACTAATTCCAAATATGGAATCCATTTTTCCAAATTAAATACACAAAAGTTGCAGAAATTAAATTAAAATTAATCCCGTTGTCGAAAGAAAACGGGTTTTCTTTAAAACATTGCAAAAGATTGGATTGATTTAACCTACGAATTCAAGGTAAAATCAATGCTAATGTCATACATTATATTAAATGGTAAAAATATATTCTATTTATTCTTTAAAACCATTCAATATTATAATTTAACCACATAAGATATTACGATGAAAAAAGTTGTTTTTAATTAAAATATAGCTTGTTTTTACTATTCATTAAAATATGAAAGTTATCAGAAAAATATCAAAACGTTATCTAATATAAATTTTTATATCCTGATTCAAAATAAAAATTATATTTTGTCAAATTGAACTTATAAACATGTCAAAAACTAGATTTAATGTTGGTGCGCCATCAGAAGGCGGCAAAACATCATTTTTTTGAAAAATACTTATTTTACCCGAAAAATTTATTTTGTTCTTATACCATGTTCTAGAAATGTATAAGATGAATAATAATGTTATCAAATTAAAACTTTTGTTAACACTATTCATAATGGCTAGTTCATGAAAATATTATAATAATATATCGTTGTTTATTAAAACCCAGTATTGCGTAATACACCCGCTATCGAGGAAGGTCACGCTTGCATGTAATGAAAGCCAAGTTAGGGTTGTGTTATAACGACCCATAATTTTCATACATTGTTAATACTTCAAAATTGAAGCACACTTATTACAACATATGAAAAAACCACAAAGGACCGTATAGGTATAGTGTCTTTAGAAACTGGGAAACATAAACAACTGGTTCATAAATCTTCTACAGTGTCTCCCATTTATTTCATCATATCTAGGGTACCTTTTTGCATATTCTACTTAATATCCATCTTCCTGACCTGGGGAAAAGAAAACATAAAAGGGTGAGCTCAAATGCTCAGCAAGGGCAAATAAAAGAAATAAAAATCATATCATATCTTTTTGAAAATCATAACCTGCAAAAGAGATCATAAAATCTTAACATGGAATAAATCATAGAAGTGAAAATGAGATCCCCATAATCATAAAATGAAACTTGAAACTTTGTGGAATGCACACATAATCATGAAAAATCATTTCTTGTTAGTCATGACTCATTTCCAGGACTATCTTAGTGGACAAAGTCCCTTTCTGAACCGAGTTCACTCCACGTTTCAGTCCTGTATCACTGAACCGAAATAACCTTCCATTCCAGCCATGTCTATCTCAAGAGATATAAAATCTTTACCCAATGCATTGGAGGGAGATATAGGTCCCACCCATCTTATAATTAATCCTTTCTTATGTGTGCCACATAATCATAAACCATACATCATAGCGTAACCCATGTAATAAAAATGGGATTCTTAAACAACATGACATCATAAAACAATTCATATAAGATAAAGGAATTCATAAAAATATTTCCATCACAAAATATTCAAACCAATGTAATAATAGGGATTACAACAGAACCCTTTACTATCTTAGATGGAAAATAATTTTGATAAAACACTTGAACTCCATTCTTGAGGAAAATATCCTTTCTTCTTCAAAAACATTTTTCCTTTCATAACATGTCATACGACTTTAAAATAAAATAAGTTGATTAAAAATAAACTTGAAAACTTTTAAAGGAATATTCTTGGAAATTTTGTTTTAAATATCCATTCATGCCGTATATGTTAAAAAAAACATTCTTCGTACTTTTGTCGGAAAAGTCAAAAAGTACCTCATACGACAAAAGATTCCTTTCATACATATTACTAAAAACTCACCGAAGGGTAAAAATGGATTTAAACAATTGTAGGTGGATGGAAATAATATTACATATTGATGAAACATGGATGTGGATGATAAAATACACCCCAGTAAATACTTACGAATAAACAATCTCGGATAAAAATGAGATTGTGATATTTCCCTTAACTTAGGTCCGATTTGCTTTGTATGTGTCCGAAGCTCCTATATAATGGTTTAAATAATGTTATTGACTTATTCCAGAATCATACATATTGATATGATATCATATATGGTCATATTCTTAGCTTCTTATTAGTAATATTTCATTGTTACTTGTTACTCGGGTCTTTATTGCCTTTTGTTCTTATGCGTGTTTTGTCGAATTAATTCTTATTCTTATTTTAAGGTTATATATAACTTATATCCAGAATGGTATTAGTGTAACATATATAATATTTATTCATTCAATTCATTTATATAATTACTATATAATGATGATCATGTAGAACGAGTCGCATCACATCGTGGAGACGGTATTCCGTACGTACGCAAGAGTGATGATATCGTTCCTATGATCGTGGAATTGTATTGGAGTATATATATATTATTTCAGTATCAATATTACTTAATAATAATCATAAATAGTTACTCATTACACCATTATACCCATCCTTGTAAAGTGATGGTGGAAAATAGATTACACCACGGCATGGAGACGGTATTCCGTACGTACGCACGCGCGGTGATTTTATTTTTCCGTAGGATGGATAGAAGGTGAATTAGGGTTGTTTCATATTTATAATAACATATCAGTATGTAATTAATACTGATGTTATTACTTTATCATGAAACAACTAAAGAAGAAGAAGTTGAAGAATAATGAAATTGAAAAGATCGGTAACGGATATTACCTCTTCTTTGGAACGCCTCTTTGAATCCTCCACTTAGGGAACTAAGATTGGTATTTTAAGAAGACCAGGACCTCTAGTATTATTCTAGGGAAGTGGAGAGGAGAAAATCGCAGGAGTTGGCCGAGCTTGAGGGCTCAATTTGGTTTGAGAAGGAGGGGGAGGAGGTGCCCTTTTATAAGGGAGGAGAGGGGCACCTTAGGAATATCTCAAAATATTATTTTATATTAAAGTAAAAATCAGTTTATAATGGTTCCAAAGGGTCTTATTTCGAAGATAAAGTGGGTATGGGTCGAAATCCTATCAACCAATAGGATTTAGACAAGTTTAGGGTATTATTGTAACCTTATCTATTAGATTTAACTCTAAGTTAAATAATTTAACTTTTACCGTGTCTTTTTGTTTTCTTTCACTATATGGTTAATACACTTACTATAACATGCCAAACGAACCCCAAATTGTTTATTATTAATATATATATCCTTATCTAAGTCATTTGGCCGATCCTTAGATTTTTAGGAATAAAATAACAATTAATAATATAATATTTTATTTAAAGACTATTTTGTGTCAATTTTGACACTATTTGATATATGATTTTTGTGAAAGTCATAAAAGAATTATATGTTCGAACCAAGTTGATTAAATCAACTTTAATATATCATAGTAACCTAGAAAATTAGTGGAATTCATAAAAAGTCTCAAATTACATTTATTTTGGTGTTTATAACATCAATTATGTCAATATTTCATTAATAAGATAATTACTGAATCATCATTGTGTCATAAATAAATTAAATTATTTAATGTCTAAAAATTACAAATAAAATACCATTATGTAGGAAATATTTTTATCTTTCTAATGAATATTTATAGTCGAATTTATATTATGTATAACCCCATATTAAAAATTATTTACTTATTAAACTTTGATTTTAACTATTTTAACCCTTCTTTAAATAAATTAATAATAAATGTCCTAATCTAATCCAAGTGGGCCTAAATGGTCATATTTTTATTCCTAAGTTTGTTTTTGGTCGAATTACACTTTTCCAATAGAATTAGGACATGTGTTAGGGTAATATTAATATCATATTTACCCTTAGTTACCCTATTTACTATTAACCGCAGTAAAAAAAAAGTAAAAAGTTACTATTCACCAAAAAATTATTTTTATCTCATTGAACCACATTTTACTTACTGATATCAACCATGTCTGTCGGATTTTTGAAATTCCATTCACAGAAGCGGTAAAATTAAGTTTTATGCAAAATTCAATTTTTAACCTACCACTTAGAGGTTTCACTATTCATCAAAAATTGAAATTTTTCAGAAAAATACCAAAATTTCACCCTAGGCTAATTTCGAGATTCTCAGTCCAAAAATGAAGTCCATTTTGAAAATTAAAATTTATAAAATTTCAAAAAGTGGTTATTACTATTCATAACGGCTAGTTTTAATAATATTTTAATAGCATATCGTTGTTTAGTGAAACTCAGTATTGCGTACGACGCAAGCTATCGAGGAAGGTCGCGATTGCGTGTAAAGTAAGCCAAGATAGTATGTAGTGAAAGATTCCTTTTATGATATATAAAAAACAAAATATTACTCATAAAAATCTCGGGTGTTACATTCTACCCCCCTTAAAAAGAATTTCGCCCTCGAAATTCGTCACTTTGTAACAAACAGATGAGGATAATTCTCCCTTATCATATCCTCAAGCTCCCATGTAGCTTCTTCAAGTTGGTGGTTCCTCCATAAAACATTCACCAATCGAGTGGTCTTGTTTTGTAGGACTTTTTCGCTACGATCCAGAATCTCTATCAATTGTTCTTCATAAGAAAGATCTTTCTCCAGCGGTACAACTTCTGAGCTGAGTACATGTGAAGGATCTGGTATGTACTTTCTCAAGAGAGATACATGGAACACATTGTGAACTTGAGGGAGATTCGGTGGAAGCACCAATCGGTAAGCTACCTTCCCAACACGATCCAGTATTTCGAAAGGACAGATATATCTAGGGCTCAACTTCCCCTTCTTTCCAAATCTCATAACCCTCTTCCAGGGAGATTTTCGTAAGAACACTTTATCACCCACTTCAAACTCTAGGTCTTTTTTTTCGGTTGTCGGCATAACTTTTCTGTCGACTCTGAGCTGCTCTTATGTGTTGTTGAATAGATCTGACCTTTTCTGCCATTTCGTCAATGAGATCAGGTCCTAATAGCTTTCTTTCCCCAACGTCATCCCAGCAAGTTGGAGTTCTGCATTTCTTTCCATAGAGAGCTTCATAAGGAGCCATCTGAATACTGGAGTGAAAGCTGTTATTATAAGAAAATTCCACCAAAGGTAGGTGTTGATCCCAACCTCCTTTGAAATCCATAGAACAAGCTCTCAACATATCTTCTAGGGTTTGAATTTTTCTCTCAGACTAGCCGTCTGTCTGGGGATGATAAGCAGTGCTGAAACTCAACTCTATATCCAGAGTATGCTGAAGACTTCGCCAGAACTTCGAGGTAAATCTCGGATCCCGATCAGATATAATAGAAAGTGGTACTCCATGAAATCTTACCCCTTCATTTACATATATCCTGGCAAGCTGATCTAGAGAGAAATCCTCTCTAATAGCAATGAAGTGTGCAGACTTTGTAAGACGATCAACTATGACCCAAATAGCATTATTGCCTTTGGATGTTTTAGGAAGTCCTGTGACAAAGTCCATAGTGATGTTTTCCCATTTCCATTCGGGTATGGGTAATGGTTGTAACATCCCCTTAGACTTCTGTCTCTCAACTTTAACTTGTTGACAAACCAAGCATCGAGAGACATATTCAGCAACATCTCTTTTCATGCCATCCCACCAGAAGTACTCTTTCATGTCCCTATACATCTTCGTGCTTCCAGGATGAATAGAGAATGAAGAACTATGAGCCTCATCCAGAAGCTCCATCTTTAATTCGGGGGTGGGAGGAACACAAACCGGATTCCTGAACTTTATTATCCTATCACAATCAAGGTTGAATTCAGGAACATTTCTCACCTTCTTTTGTAACTCGACATCTTCTTTCTGTTCCTCCTTAATCTTCGCATGTATAGATGGTTGAACATTCATTTGAGAAAGATAAGATTTTTACCCTTCCATTATAATTCCAAGATCCATCCTTTGTAAATCCATAAATATTGGATCCTTTGTGATCCTCATCATGGATAAACTAGCATGGTCTTGTCGACTTAATGCATCTGCCACCTTGTTTGCTTTCCCAGGGTGGTAATGGATTGAGCAGTCGTAATCCTTAATCAGCTCCAACCATCTTCTTTGACGCATATTCAACTCCTTTTGTGTGAAAATATACTTTAAACTTTTATGATCAGTATAAATATCACACCTTTCACCATAAAGGTAATGCCTCCAAATCATTAATGCAAAGATTACCGCAGCCAACTCCAAATCATGTGTTGGGTAATTTTGCTCATGGATTTTCAATTGTCGTGAGGCATAATCTATCACCATATCATTTTTCATAAGAACACACCCCAATACCTTCTTGGATTCATCACTATATATCACAAACCTTTCTCCACTACAAGGCAGTGTGAGCACAGGTGCACTGGATAACCTTCTTTTCAACTCCTTGAAATTCTCTTCACATTCCTATGTCCAGACAAACTTTACTCCTTTCCGAGTCAACTTGGTGAGTGGATTAGATAATCGTGAAAAATCTTTTACAAAACGTCGATAATATCCATCCAAACCAAGAAAACTTCGGATCTCAGTTACTATTGTTGGTCTTGACCATCTTTCCATAACCTCTGTTTTTGCTGGATCCACAGATATCCCCTCTTTTGAGATTATGTGACCCAAAAATGCAACTTTTTGAAGCCAAAATTCACACTTGGTAAATTTGGCATAAAGCTTCTCCTTTCTCAGGGTCTTCAATATAATTCTCAAGTGATCTTCATGCTCTTCCTTGCTCTTTGAATAGACAAGAATATCATCTATAAAGACTACCACAAATTGATCAAGATATTCTCTAAAGACACTATTCATTAGATCCATGAAGATAGCAGGGGCATTAGTATGACCAAATGGAATCACTATAAATTCATAGTGTCCATACCTTGTACGGAAAGCTGTCTTTGGTATATCCTCCCTTTTTACCCTTAATTGATGATACCCTGAACGAAGATCAATCTTGGAAAAGTATTGAGCTCCGCGTAGTTGGTCAAATAAGTCATCAATGCGTGGGAGAGGATATTTGTTCTTGATAGTGATCTTGTTAAGTTCTCGATAATCAATGCAGAGTCTCATTGATCCATCTATCTTCCTAACAAATAAAACAGGTGCTCCCCAAGGTGATGCACTAGGGCATATGAATCCCTTATCAAGATTCTCTTGGAGTTGCTTCTTCAATTCCTGCAACTCAATTGGGGCCATTCTATAAGGTGTCTTTGAAATAGGCAAAGCACCCGGTACAAGTTCTATTGAAAACTCAACTTCACGATTTTGTGGAAGACCCAGTAATTCCTCCGAAAATACATCATCAAACACCCGTACAATGGGAATATTCTTAATCGTGAGTTTCTCACCAACCATCTGAGATAAATAACCTTAATTTAGTGGAAACAATACCCATAAGATGGAAGAAATTTCCACTGGAAGGTTATGTTCATCCTTGCATTGATAGACGACCGTAGATTGATCTAGAATATGAAATGTGACTTCCCTTCTTTGGCAATTGATATGATCTCCATGTAGAGAAAGCCAATCCATTCCAAGAATCACATCAAATTCCACTAAAGGAAGGATCACAAGATTTGCAGGAAGCACTTTCCCACAAACTTCGATCGGAGAAGAATTATAAATTTTGATGCGACTGTTGTGCCATTAGGTGTTGTCACAGCTAACTCAACATCTAATTGTTGAGGTAGTACGGTGATACCCTTAGAAAATTTTTCAGAAATAAAAGAGTGGGTGGATCCAGAATCAAATAAAACATTTTCTACTTTAGAGTGGATGGTAAGTGTACCTTTCACCACTTCGTTATCGTACTCCACATCGCTGATAGAAATTGCATGTGACTTTCTTTGTCTTTAGCCTTAAGATTTTGTTGACGTCGACCATCATCATCAACCCTTGGATTTGGGCATTGATTGGAATAATGCCCCATCTCCTTGCACTTGAAACATTGAAGTGTAGTAGGTTCATTCTGTGTATCCGTTCCTTTGTTTGCATCATTAGACATCTTCTTCCCATTATCGCGGCATTCAAATGCCCGATGACCTTCCTTTCCACATTTGAAACATTTACTTGTCCCTTTAAGACAACTACCTCCATGTTTCTTTCCACACTTTGAGCATAAGGGAAATCTCATCTTCTTTTCAGTGTGCTCTTTAGATTTTCCTTTGAATTCCATTTTCCTCTCCTTATCAAACCCATGTGACTAATGGGTTACTCCAATCTCCATCTCGACTTTGAGAGCACATCGAACGATTTCCTCGTAGCTATTGAAGTCCCTTATGGCTAACGCCCTTCGAAAACTTGGTTTTAAGCCACTAAAGAATCGATCGATCTTACTCTCAAGTTGGATAATAATACCAGAAGCGTACCTTGCAAGTCTTGTAAAATTTGCATCATAGGTACCAACAGATTCATCATCCCTCTACTTCAGTTCAAGAAACTCTTTCTCAATCTTTGTTCGGAGAATACGAGGGAAGTAATTATTGAAAAATAAGTTCTTGAACTCGTCCCATTCCATAGACTCAATTTCATCCCTTTGCCTTGTATTCTTAATAAGATTCCACCATTGATCAGCATCTCCTTCCAAACGATACACTGCTAGGATGACTTTATCATGTTCAGAACATTGAAGAACTGAAAATATCTTTTCAGTAGTACTAATCCATTGTTCAGCAACTAATGGATCAGTAGACCCACTGAAAGAAGGTGGACGCTGCCTCATGAAGGATTAAACAGAATTTTGCTCCTTCCTTTTCTCGTTTGGAAGTCCTGCATGATTTATAGCTTGAGAAAGTTGTGTGAGCATGGCTACAAGATTTTACATTCCAGCTCCCAAATCGTTTGGTTGCTCAGGGGGACAATCATTGCATTACCCATCGCATTCCACATTAGCACGGTTCCTTCGGGTTCCAGCCATTGACTAAAACCAAGAAGAATAGTGTGAGCAACACTAATTATAATAGGAAAACCACATAATCAAGGATAAAATTTAAGGTTTTATCCTAGGGTATTCATGGCCATTTCTAAAACACTAAGATTGTGTTCTATGCTTAGACTTATCCTTAGGGTTCTTACTAAGGTTTTCACATCCTTGTTTCCAAAGGTTGACTATACCTTTCCTCTGATATCAACTATAACGACCCATACTTTACATACATTGTTAATACTTCAAAATTGAAGCACACTTATTACAACATATGACAAAACCACAAAGGACTGTATAGGTATAGTGTCTTTAGAAACTGGGAAACATAAACAACTGGTTCATAAATCTTCTACAGTGTCTCCCATTTATTTCATCATATCTAGGGTCCCATTTTGCATATTCTACTTAATATCCATCTTCCTGACCTGGGGAAAAGAAAACAAAAAAGGGTGAGCTCAAATGCTCAGCAAGGTCAAATAAAGGAAATAAAAATTATATCATATCTTTTTGAAAATCATAACCTGCAAAAGAGATCATAAAATCATAACTTGGAATAAATCATAGAAGTGAAAATGAGATCCCCATAATCATAACATGAAACTTCAAACTTTGTTTCATGCACACATAATCATGGAAAATCATTTCTTGTTAGTCATGACTCATTGCCAAGAATATCTTAGTGGACAAAGTCCCTTTCTGAACCGAGTTCACTCCTCGTTTTAGTCCTGTATCACTGAACCGAAATAACCTTCCGTTCCAGCCATGTCTATCTCATGAGATATAAAATCTTTACCCAATGCATTGGAGGGAGATATAGGTCCCACCCATCTTATAATGAATCTTTTCTTATGTGTGCCACATAATCATAAACCATACATCATAGCGTAACCCATGTAATAAAAATGGGATTCTTAAACAACATGACATCATAAAACAATTCATATAAGATAAAGGAATTCATAAAAATATTTCCATCACCACATAATCAAACCAATGTAATAATAGGGATTAAAACAGAACCCTTTATTATCTTATATGGAAAATAATTTTGATAAAACACTTGAACTCCATTCTTGAGGAAAATATCCTTTCTTCTTCAAAAACATTTTTCCTTTCATAACATGTCATACGACTTTAAAATAAAATAAGTTTATTAAAAATAAACTTGAAAACTTGTAAAGGAAGATTCTTGGGAATTTTGTTTTAAAAATCCATTAATGCCGTATAAGTTAAAAAAAACATTCTTCGTACTTTTGTCGGAAAAGTCAAAAAGTACCTCGTACGACAAAAGATTCCTTTCATACATATTACTAAAAACTCACCGAAGGATAAAAATGGATTTAAACAGTAGTAGGTGGATGGAAATAATATTACATATTGATGAAACATGGATGTGGATGATAAAATACACCCCAGTAAATACTTACGAATAAACAATCTCTGATAAAAATGAGATTGTGATATTTCCCTTACCTTAGGTCCGATTTGCTTTGTATGTGTCCGAAGCTCCTGTATAATGGTTTAAATAATGTTATTGACTTATCCCAGAATCATACATATTGATATGATATCATATATGGTCATATTCGTAGCTTCTTATTAGTAATATTTCATTGTTACTTGTTACTCGGGTCTTTATTGCCTTTTGTTCTTATGCGTGTTTTGTCGAATAAATTATTATTCTTCTTTTAAAGTTATATATAACTTATATCCAGAATGGTATTAGTGTAACATATATAATATTTATTCATTAAATTCATTTATATAATTACTATATAATGATGATCATGTAGAACGAGTCACATCACATCGTGGAGACGGTATTCCGTACGTACGCACGAGTGATGATATCGTTCCTATGATCGTGGAATTGTATTGGAGTATATATATATTATTTCAGTATCAATATTACTTAATAATAATCATAAATAGTTACTCATTACACCATTATACCCATCCTTGTAAAGTGATGGTGGAAAATAGATTACACCATGGCGTGGAGAAGGTATTCAGTACGTACGCACGCGCGGTGATTTCATTTTTTCGTAGGACGGATAGAAGGTGAATTAGGGTTTTTTCATATTTATAATAACATATCAGTATGTAAGAAATACTGATGTTATTACTTTATCATGAAACAACTAAAGAACAAGAAGTTGAAGAAGAAATAAATTGAAAAGATCGGTAACGGATATTTCCTCTTCTTTGGAACGCCTCTTTGAATCCTCCACTTAGGGAACTAAGATTGGTCTTTGAAGAAGACCAGGACCTCTAGTATTATTCTAGAGAAGTGGAGAGGAGAAAATGGTAGGGGTTGGCCGATCTTGAGTGCTCAATTTGGGGTGAGGAGGGGGAGGCGCTGCCCTTTTATAAGGGAGGAGAGGGTCACCTTAGGAATATCTCAAAATATTATTTTATATTAAAGTCAAAATCGGTTTATAATGGTTCCAAAGGGTCTTATTTAGAAGCTAAAGTGGGGATGGGTCGAAATCCTATCAACCAATAGGATTTAGACAAGTTTAGGGTATTATTGTAACCTTATCAATTAGATTTAACTCTAAGTTAAATAATTTAACTTTTACCGTGTCTTTTTGTTTTTTTTTCACTATATGGTTAATACACTTACTATAACATGCCAAACGAACCCCAAATTGTTTATTATTAATATATATATCCTTATCTAAGTAATTTGGCCTAACCTTAGATTTTTAGGAATAAAATAACAATTATTAATATAATATTTGATTTAAAAACTATTTTGTGTTGATTTTGACACTATTTGATATATGATTTTTGTGAAAGTCATAACAGAATTATATGTTCGAACCAAGTTGATTAAATCAACACTAATATATCATAGTAACCTAGAAAATTAGTGGAATTCATAAAAAGTCTTAAATTACATTTATTTTGGTATTTATATTATCAATTATGTCAATATTTCATTAATAAGATAATTACTGCATCATCTTTGTGTCATAAATAAATTAAATTATTTGATGTCTAAAAATTACAAATAAAATACCATAATGTAGGAAAGATTTTTTAGATTTCTAATTAATATTTACAATCTAATTTATCTTATGTATAACCCCATATTAAAAATGATTTACTTATTAAACTTTTATTTTAACTATTTTAACCCTTCTTAATAATAAATGTCCTAATCTAATCCAAGTGGGCCTAAATGGTCATATTTTATTCCTAAGTTTGTTTTTGGTCGAATTACACTTGTCCAATAGAATTAGGACAAGTTTTTGGGTAATATTAATATCATATTTACCCTTAGTTACCCTATTTACTATTAACCGCGGTAAAAAAAAGTAAAAAGTTACTATTCACCAAAAAATTATTTTTATCTCATTGAACCACATTTTACTTACTGATATCAACCGTGTATGCAGTATTTTTGAAATTCCATTCACAGAAGCGGTAAAATTAAGTTTTATGCAAAATTCCGTTTTTAACCTACCACTTAGAGGTTTCACTATTCATCAAAAATTGAAAGTTTTCAGAAAAATACCAAAATTTCACCCTAGGCTAATTTTGATATTCTCAGTCAAAAAATGAAGTCTATTTTGAAAAATAAAATTTATAAAATTTCAAAAAGTGGTTATTACTATTCATAATGGCTAGTTTTAATAATATTTTAATAGCATATCGTTGTTTAGTGAAACTCGGTATTGCGTACGATGCAAGCTATCGAGGAAGGTCGCGATTGCGTGTAAAGTAAGCCAAGCTAGTATGTAGTGAAAGATTCTTTTGATGATATATAAAAAAAATATTACTCATAAAAATATCGGGTGTTACATGCGTGTTGTGAAAGAATCCTTCATTGTTTCGTATAACAGAATCCAACCATATTTCATTTATACAATGAATATATATATATATACTCAATGTTGTGTAGAATAACTATTATCAAAATTGTGTGTAACACAATCCAAGAATAGTGTTGCTTATACTACAAGATAATACGGTGTTACGTATAGCGCAAGGTAATCTTGGTGTAGAATACAACAGAAGACATTAATGAAATTAAAAGAATATTTTTCATAAAATCTTGGGGTGTTACATTCTACCCCCCTTAAAATGAATTTCGCCATCGAAATTCGTTGGGGTTATAAATGGTTTACTATTCGAAGGTTTCTTTAATAGAAACCCACATCGTAAAAAGGAATACCAAAACCACTCTTTAAAAACAAAAGTATGAAACTTAACGGTTTCCCAAATAAACTAATCACTAGGTTTACACATAGGTGAAAATATGGATATGGAAGAGAAATCTAACCATCATGTTCTGATGGAGAGTGGTAGAGAAGATGGCTATGGAAAAGCTAGCAATCAAAAAGCCATAAATTTGTGACGATCTAAGGTACCATCTGATTCATCAGATATAAGAGCACTAAGACAACATTTTTGGTTTTCAAGATCATTTCCCTAAAGTTGATGAAATTGGAATTAGAATAAATACTTTCGTGATTTTGGTAGTCTCACCATTTTTCGTTCTTTAGACAATTTCCACTTCATCTCTTAAAGAAATGAAGTTTAATTTTTCATTCGTGATGTGTTAGCAGATCATGTGATAGAATGATGGGTCATTCCATCTCTTTCAAACAAAAGGTTAGAAAAAGTTATAAGTACATCTTATGATTAATCGTATATGGTTCCAAAAATGAACTTATACTTCATATATCATATCACTTAGTAAAATAAAACTAGTTTCTACTAACCAGGGACTTCTTGTAGGCCAGTGGTAGGCGATAAAGGCCAGTCGCACTTCAGTTGTGGGTTCGATTCCCACAGCCTTGTCCGACACGATGGGCTGTCGCCCGTCCTGCAGGTTGTCCTTTTTCTAAAACTACATTACTATAACATCCCATCAATAATATCAAAAAAAAGTTATATCCTTAAACAATACTAACTTATGTCCAACATAATCCATTCCAATCTTTAGGCTTATCTAAAATACTTCGGTCCACTCTCATAACATAGTGAGAATGATTACCAGAGATTTAATACCATCGTTGATCCCCATATATCATAAGATATGTTTTGTTGGTCACATTCCAAACATTCAATGTCTTTAATCATGTATTCTCTTGAATACCCATTGAACCTTAGTGAAAACATGAATGCAGTTAAAAGTTAACACCTTCCACATACCAAAATCCTCAAAATTCTATATACTCAAACCATGATATCACTTAGTCTTTATTACAATCATGAGCTCATGAATACTGTTAAACATTTCGTTTTCTCATTTCCCTTTCATTATGCGCATATCAATCTTTTTCCAAAAATATCTCAACCACTTTCCATGGTTACTGGTACCATAAAATTATTGAAAACCACAATAGACCAAAACATAAATATTCCAATACTCCATTAATCAACATTATTTTGGAATCCCATTACATAAACACTTAATCATTCCACCACATCATTCTCATATTCAACATCGCTAGTAGTGATCACATGCGACTTCCCTTTTTCCTTTGCCTTAAGCAGTTTCTCATGTCGATCATCACTAACCCTTGGATTAGGGAATTTATTGGAATAATGTTCTATCTCCTTGCACATGAAACATTGAAGTGTTGGTGGTGCGTTCTCTGCAGTCTTTTCTTTATTCACATAAGTAGAAACCCTTTTTCCATTACTTCGACACTCAGCTGCTCGATGAACTTCTTTTCCACACTTAAAACATTTTCTAGTCCCTTAAAGACAATCTCCACCATGCTTCTTTCCACACTTTGTTCATAAGGAAACATTCATCTTCTTTTCACCATTATTTTGAGATTTCTTCTTGAACTCCATCTTTCGTTTCTTGTCAAAACCATGAGATGGATATGTAACACCAACTTCCATTTCTACCTTGATAGCACAACACACAATTTCTTCATAGCTACTGAAGTCTCTTATAGCTAATGCCTTTTGAAGACTTGGTTTTAAGCCACTGAAAAATCGATCAACTTTACTTTCAGGTTGGATGATAATGCCAGATGTGTACCCTGCAAGTCTTGTAAAATTCGCTTCGTATATACCAACAGATTCATCATCCTTCTACTTCAGCTCAAGAAACTCCTTTTCCATCTTTGTTCGAAGAATACGAGGGAAGTACTTACTGAAAAACAAGTTCTTGAACTCGTCCCATTCCATGGACTCAATTTCATCTCTTGGCCTCGTATTCTTGATAATATTCCACCATTGATCAGCTTCACCTTCCAAACGATATACTACTAAGATGACTTTATCATGCTCAGAACATTGAATAACTGAAAATATCTTTTCAGTGGTACTGATCCATTGTTAAGCAACAAGTGGATCGGAAGACCCACTGAAAGAAGGTGGACGTTGCCTCATGAAGGAATCAATAGAATATTGTTCCCTTATCTGCTCATTTGGATGCCCAGAATGATTCATAGCTTATGTAAGTATAGCAATAAGATTTTTCACTCCTTCTCCCATAACATTTGTTTGTTCATGAGGACAATCATTGCATTTTCCATTGCATTGATCAACACGGTTCCTTCGGGTTCCAGCCATAGTCTAAAACCCAAAAAGAATAGTGTGAGTGGAAAAAATAATGCTAGGGAAAACAACATAATATAGGGGGAGTACCTTCAATGTCTAACATCTTAGGTTAAATTCTATGATCATTACCGTAGTTCTAGGACTGTATCCTATATGTATACTTATCCTTAGGGACATCCCTAGACATACCTTAGAAATATCTCTAGGGATCTCACTAAGGTTTTCGCATCCTAGTTTCCAAAGGATGACTAAACCTTTCCTCTGATACCAACTGTAGAGACCCGAATCTTGACGTACATGGACATTACATTACTTTTGCGGAATACTTAGTACATAACAAAAACACACATACAAAAGGATCGTAATAGTTTAGTGTCTTTGGAAACTCAGAATATAATCTTCTAATCATGGTGGAAGACCTTCGACATCTCCCATTAAGATCTTCCTTTTTTTATACCTAAAACCATTCTTTATATCCTGGGGAAAAGAAAACATAAATGGGTGAGCTCAAATGCTCAGTAAGGGTAAACAAAATAAATATCAATCACAACATATACATAAGAACATAGCTTTTGGAAATCTTAACCTGCAAAAGAGATCATAATATCATAACATGGGATAAATCATAGAAGTGAAATGTAATCCCAAAAATCATAACATAAATCCTGAAACTTATTGGCATACACACATAATCATAGAGAATCATTTCTTATAATCAAGACTCAATGCCAAGACTATCTTAGTGGAAAAAGTCCATTTCTGAACCGAGTCACCCTCGTTTCAGTCATGTTTCACTGAACCGGTATAACCTACCATTCCAGCCATTTCTATCTCATGAGATATAAAATCTTTACCCAATGCATTGGAGGGAGATATAGGTCCCACCCATCTCATAATGATACCATTCTTATGTGTGCCACAAATTCATAAATCATACATCATTGCATAACCCATGTAATAAAAATGGGAATCCTAAACATCGTGACATCATAAAACAATTCATATAAGATAAAGGAATTAATAAAAATAATTCCATCACAACATAATCAAATCAATGTAATAATAGGGATAAAAACAGAACCCTTTATTATCTTATATGGAAAATAATTTTGATAAAACACTTGAACTCCATTCTTGAGGAAAATATCCTTTCTTCTTAAAAAAACATTTTTCCATTCTTAACATGTCATACAACTTTAAACTAAAAGAAGTTGATTAAAAATAAACTTGAAAACTTGTAAAGGAAGCTTCTTGGAAATAATGTTTTAAAAATCCATTCATGCCGTATAAGTTAAAAAAACATTCTTTGTACTTTTGTCGGAAAGGTCAAAAAGTACCTTGTATGAAAAACGACAAAAGATTCCTTTCATATCCTTTACTAAAAACTCACCGAAGGGTAAAATAGGATTTAAAAAATTATAGGTGAATGGAAATAATATTAAATATTTAGGAAACATGGATGTGGATGATAAAATACACCCCAGTAAATACCAATGTATAAAAAATCTCGGATAAAAATGAGATTGTGATATTTCCCTTACCTTAGTTCGACTTGCTTTGTAAGTCTCTGAACCTCCTGTATATTGATTTAAATCATGTTATTGACTTATTCCAGAATCATATTAATTTTTATTATATCATATATGGTCCACTTATGACTTTATATTACCCGTTCTTTTGTAAATTCATGTTAAAGTAGCATTTTGGGTAAAATCGTCTCATTTGTCGTTCGTGTTTTTAACTTGTAATTATTAATATGATTACTTGGATCATGATTACATATATCCAGAATGTAAAACATGATTTATATATAATATATATTCTGAATATATATATATATATATTCTGAATATATATATATAATATCGATAAATGGAATGAAATACACCGTTCATGGAGACGATAGTCCGTACGTACGCATGAACGCTGTTTTCCTTTCCTTATTGAATTGAATGGAATTAAGTAGATGACATACATATAAATATACATAAATCCAGTATCATTATTATGTCATATATTTCATTAGTACTTATTATATATACTTTATAATCATTCATGAATGGTTAATCATTGAGAATGAATCTCATCGCGTCGTGGAGACGGTAGTCCGTACGTACGCACGAGCAACGATATCGTTACCATGGTCGTGGAATTATGTTGAAGTGTATGTATACTATTTCAGTAACAATATCACTTTATAATAATCATATATAGTTACTCATTAGACCATTATACCCATCCAGGTAAGTGGTGGTGGAAAATAGATTTCACCACGGCGTGGAGACGGTATTCCGTACGTTCGCACGCGCGGTGATTTATTTTTTCATAGGATGCATAGATGGTGAAATAGGGTTTTTTCATACTTATAATAACATAACAGTATATGAGTGATACTGATGTTATTAATTCATAATTAATCAACCTAAGAAGAAGAAGTGGAAGAAGAAATAAAGGTGAAAGAATCGGTAACGGAAATTACCTCTTCTTTGAAGCGCCTCTTTGAGACCTCCTCTTAGGGCACTAAAATTGGTCTTTGAGGAAGACCAGAACCTATAGGATGTTTCTAGGGAAGTGGAGAAGAGAATTTGGCAGGGGTTGGTCGAGCTTGAAGGCTCAAAGTTGTGTGAGGAAGAGAGGGAGGAGGTGCCCTTTTATAAGGGAGGAGAGGGGCACCTTTGGAATAACAAAAAATATTATTTTATTATAAAGTCAAGTTCGGTTTTAAATTGCTCCAAATTGATTTATTTATAGGATAAGGTAGGGATGGGTCAAAATCCTTTCATACAATAGGATTTAGACAAGTTTAGGTTAATATTTTAACCTTATCAATTAGATTTAACTCTAAGTAAAATAATTTAACTTTTACCGTGTCTTTTTGTTTTCTTACACTATATGGTTAATAAACTTACTATATCAAGCCAAAAGAACCCCAAGTTTTTTATTATTAATTTATATAATCGTATCTAAGTCATTTGGCCGAACCTTGATTTTTAGGAATAAAATAACAATAAATAATATAATATTTGTTTTAAAAACTAATTTATGTCAACTTTGACACTATTTGGTACAAAATTTTTATGTAATTCATAACAGAATGATATGATCTAAACAAGTTACTTAAATCAACAATAACATGTCATATTAATCTATAAAATTAGTTTAAGTCATAAAAAGTCTCAGATTACATTTATTTGGGCATTTATAACATCAATTATGTCAACATTTCATTAATAAGACAATTACTGCATCATCTCTGTGTCATAATAAATGATAATTATTTAATCCCTAAAAATTATAAATAAATTTCTATGATGTATATAATTGTATTATATTTCTGTAGACTATTCTTGTTAGAAGTTTCATTATGTTTATCAATAGATGAAAATTATTATACTTATAAGATTTAAGAAAGTGACATGTTGTCACAATCTTTGGTTTTAATAATAATTAAATTATTTTCACTGAAAAAATTTAATTAAATGAATCTAATCTGACCCTTAGGTGATCTGGGTAGACTTTTAGTCATCCAATAGGATTTTGACATTAGTTAGGGTAATTTTAAAATATTATATTTACCCTTAATTACCCGATTTACCATTAACTATTGTAAATAAAATTTACTGTAGTTACTATTCATAATTCCCAAAAATAAAAAGTAGCATATTAACATAATTTGGATCCACTGATTCCAAATATGGAATCCATTTTTCCAAATTCAATACAGAAAAGTTTCAGAAATTAAATTAAAATTAATCCCGTTGTCGAAAGAAAACGGGTTTTCTTTAAAACATTGCAAAAGATTGAATTGATTTAACCTACGAATTCAAGGTAAAATCAATGCTAATGTCATAAATTATATTAAATGGTAAAAATATATTCTATTTATACTTTAAAACCATTAAATATTATAATTTAACCACATAAGATATTACGATGAAAAAAGTTGTTTTTAATTAAAATATAGCGTGTTTTTACTATTCATTAAAATATGAAAGTTATCGGAAAAATATCAAAACCTTATCTAATGTAAATTTTTATATCCTGATTCAAAATAAGAATTTTATTTTGTCAAATTGAACTTATAAACATGTCAAAAACTAGATTTAAAGTTGGTGCGCCATCAAAAGGTGGCAAAACTGCATTTTTTGAAAAATACTTAATTTACCCGAAAAATTTATTTTGTTCTTATACCATGTTCTAGAAATGTGTAAGATGAATAAAAATGATTTCAAATTCAAAATTTAGTTAACACTATACATAACGGCTAGTTCATGACAGTATTATAAAAATATATCATTGTTGATTAAAACCCAGTGTTGCGTACAACACATGCTATCGAGGAAGGTCGCGATTGTGTGTAATGAAAGCCATGTCAGGGTTGCGTGTTGTGAAATAATCCTTCGTTGTTTCATATAACAGAATCCAACCATATTTCATTTATACATTGAATATATATATATATATACTCAATGTTGCGTAGAATAACTATTATCAAAATTGTGTGTAACATAATCCAAGAATAGTGTTGCGTATACTGCAAGCTAATACGGTGTTGCGTATAACGCAAGGTAATATTGGTGTAGAATACAACACAAGACATTAATGAAATTAAAAGAATATTTTTCATAAAATCTTGGGGTGTTACAGTGATACGTGAGTCAGGATCAAAGATGAAATGGTTGAGGAATAATAATGGTGGAGTGTATGAAAATAATGAGTTTTAGTAATTCTATTTCAATGATGAAATCCATTTAGTGAAGAATATTCTAGGTACAATACAATAGAATCGTTTTTCTAAAATGATGAAAATTTCACTAAATGAACGTGCTAGGAGTATGAGGATGCACACAAGTTTTCCCAATACATTCTGGGCAGAGGAAGTGATCATGGAAGCATATATCATCAATGTGAGTACATCAATACCAATTGGAGAATGTAAACATGAGGAGATATGTTCGGTAAAGGATGTGATAATCTCTCATTTATGAGTCTTTGTTTGTTTGGAATATGTGAATATAGATTCTATGGAAAGATAAAATCATGATGATAAGTCTAAATCTATTTTCTTTATTGGATACATTCTTATGGAGTTTAGTTATCATTTCATGGAAAATAAAATCAGAACATTAATCAAATGATATGGAGTTATATTTAATAAATGTGTCATGTATAAGGACCAACATTCATCTGATTTTTATAGTAGGAATAAAGAATTAATGTGCTAAGTGAAATTTGAAGTTGAAGGTGTTCTAGAGTATGTGACACCAAAACCATTGGAATCTACAACTCAATTGGAGTTGATGAGACAAAAGGGTAAGGGAACTTTTGAAGTGTAACTCATCACCTTAAATTATATATTATTGACTAATGGTGGTGAACCACAATGTTTATTAGAGATAATCTAGTTTATGGGGTCAAACATGTATGAGCAACCTACGAGGGAGATGATTTCATCATTCCATGATAACTATACATAGAAGCTAAAACTTTTGACAAAAGGATGAAAAGAATTGTAGAATAAATGTGTGTTCGAAATCAAGGAAGAACGTGACGGTAATATCATCTACATTGAAAGTATTTTGGTGAATTTTATTCAATTGATGGAATGATTGGACATCACTCAAATTTATTCATCTACGGTGATGCTCACAACTATCCAGATTTTTCTTAGTATCTACTACTATAAATCAAGTGATATTAAATGTTAATAATTATTAGCATTAAAAATAAGTTATTAAATGGACACCTTTATTACTGCAAGCCAAAAGAAATTATAAAAAATAACCCTTGAAAAAACATTTTTTATCATTGATAATGTACACTTTTCAGGGTTGGTATACGGTGGCCTTTATTAGTGGAATTTTAGCGGTGATAAAAGAAATATTTCATAAAAAAATTATAAATCATTAAATATAATAATATATTAGTATATAAATATATTTATTCATTTATAAATATAATATATTTTATTAAATATAATTTATATAATGAAAAGAGGAATTTAAACTTAATATATTTGATATTTAATAAAATTTACTTATAAAATTGTGTAAAAATTATTATTATTTATTAATTTCATTATTATTTTTGAGTAGTAGTTGTTTAATAAAAATGTAAATCCATAATAATTAAACTAATTTATGAACAATCTAAGATAAATTTATAACATGACTAGAACATAAAAAAAACCATAACATTTGATCTAGTTGTCTATTTGGGATCTATTACATATCAGATGAAATCCTGTAAAATAATATACAATATGGTGACCTTGGAAGACCCAATTTGTATTAATTTGAAGTAAAATAGGTTTTATGGACATAAAAAATAAATATTTTATTATGTTTCATTAATTTCTAAACGTTTGATGGAATTTCTTCCTCATTTTATGGGTTATTTTTTTATTTTTGATTTGATAATAATTTTACTCATAGAATAGCAATGACATGAATATTATGGGGGTTTAATATTTCCAATTTGTATATTTATTTTTTATTGATAATTATATATATATATATATACTTTTATACTTTTACGTATAATAAATCATTTATACAAATAAATTTCAGAAATATCTACATAAAAGTGTAAATTTAAATATATAAACCATATGGAAATAAATTATTTAAAAACATTCATTTAAAAAAAATTATAATTTCTATTTACTTTTAAGAAATGCATTAACATATATATACATGTAATATTTATAAATAAATATGTGTCTCAATGGAAAATTATATATTTCTATTTATATTTTTATGTATATTTAAACACAATAATTAAATTATTTCAATGTGTATGTGAAGAATATAAATTTATGCTTGTGTGTGAATAGATTTGAATGTATGTGTGTGTGTGTGTATGTCAATATACAGCAAATAAATCATATATAAATGTATTTTTAAAAATATATCATTGACAATAAATATGGTATATAGCATAATTACAATAAAAAATCATAAATTAATTATGTGAAATTTATATCTAAATATACAATTATATGAAAATATGTATAAAATTAATGATTAAATATAGAATATAATGATATATTTTAAAAGGTAATCAGAAATAATTATATAAATGTATATAATTTTATGAATAAATATATAAATAAAAATGATCCATAAATATATAAATATATCATAAAATATTATACAAATCTTGATGGTGTAGTGGTAATGGTGTTTGGCCTTGAAGGTAGAGGTTAGATGTTTGATTCCAAGAATGAAAAAAGTGGAAGGGCATGAAATGTGGGCATAAAGGGTATGTATAACATTGATAATGGTGGTGTTATAGATAATGGATGTTAACTAGGAACATTGGTGGTGGTGGGGAACATTTCTCTGATAGGTGGGGTCATACCATTAATAAAAGAAAGAATGGACTGAAAAATTTGTATAACATTTTATTCAATTCTATTAGACATAAAAATGGGAACCAATAAAAGAGGATTTACTGAAGGTTTTCTAGTATATAAAATTGTAATTGAAAGTTAATGGATCTTATTATTTATGTTCATTTTAGCATTGAATAAACCATTTCTAATCATTTGAAAAGAGCATTTTGTTGTTGTGATTATTGCATTAAAGGATTTACATCAAGAGATACTGGATGTAAATATTCATTTCCATTATTAAAAAATTGAGGTGGATTTCTATATATATAATCAAGAGGGATATGTTGAGTTACGAAATAATGATCATGTGTGTAGACTCCAAATAAGATTATATTTGTGAATGAATACACTTAGGGAGTGGAATAAGAATTTTGATATATTGATGGAAAAAAATTCATTCAAATGTTTTGTTGAAGATAAATATTACTATTATAACTAGGAATTTGATTTTATATACTCACATGAAAATATGTTATATATGATAATGTATCCATATGTTTAATGATTTTATGAAATCACCACTTAAAAATACCTAATATTCTAGGATGATAATTATTAATGGGGTGAATCAATTTTTTTTTGAATATTTAGGAGGAAAAATATTTCCCAATCCAATCCATATATCACTAATGCACCATTTTAGTTAATAATAAAAAACATATTTGAAAATTACTATGAAACATTTGATAAATATTTATCTTTCATATAATAAAACAGTATAGTTACTGTAAATTTGAGAATCTAGTTTTGAATATTCTAGTTTCCAAGAATCTAGTTGAAAAAATGTATATATACACTATCTTTTATTCATAGAAGTCATGTATAATGTTTTTCAAATTTCATACTCAGTATTATAAATTAATATCAAATGGGTATTTCATATTAATGATTTTTTCTTTTATATTTATTTTTTAAATTTCACTAATTTTATGATTATCAATATATGCCTAATTTATATTGTAGAGTATGAATACAAATACATTGTAACATATGTGGAGTAAATTCATACCAAATATTGAAAAATTAAATCAATGGTTTTGATATAGAAAAAATAATTTCATGTCTGCTGCAAAGAGGAAATCATAATGAATAAATTTTAACAAAAAACAATGAACAATGTAGAAAATTTTACAATAGTTATTCTAGTAAGAAAAATGTATTGCCTAAAGTAACAATTTACAACAGCATAGAATAAAAAATATAATTACATAATGTTCAGAAAACCATTACAGTGATTTAAAACTAAGAAAAAATTAGATTATTTAGAACCTTTCTTCATGATTTTAATGTATTGTATTTTAAAAAATATTAAATTGAAATTTTGGTTCTAATGAATTTTAATAATGAAAATTAATGATTGTTGCATCAAAAATACAAAAGTAAAAACTGAAAATATATGGTTAATTTTTAATAAAATACTCAATGTATGTTGTTATGTTAATCTTATAATGGTTTTGATTATAATTTTATTTTAAAAAAGGTGTTTGAAAAACAACATAACAATTAGTTTCAAAATAATTTTTGAGAAACAATTTAAATATGTATGAAATTGAACCATATGTCAAGACCTAACCATCTTATAGAAGATAATAATTTAGATTAATAGAATGAATGATGTTATAGAAAATTAAAATCTATTAAAAATGATAAGAGAACAAATGGTAGAATGTTAAAATTTTATAATAATAGAATACTACTTGAATATTGTAATTACCACTAAATATCTAACAATATCTTGTCTAAACTATTTCTTTATATGAAAAATTAGTGGAGTAAATAATGAAGTCACAACTGATTTTAATGTAGTTTTAATAGGTTGATAAGATGGTTGTGTAGTCAATATGAAATTTAAGATCACGAATATAAAAATATATGAATAATAATCAAATAGTCAATAAAAATATTTTTTTTTCTAAAATAGAGCCAATTATGAAGAACATTAATAATTAAGTAGATGATCATTTGTTACAAATAATTTATACATATAGTTTTTGTAGTTTAAATCAAATAGATTTGAATGTTTCCATAATAGGAATTCTATAATTTACCTTCAATTTCATCTCATATAGGTTTGTAGTAATAATTGTAAAATTTCCTTTTTTTATTTAAAAAATATCTAATTGATTTAATAATGATGATTTTTATATTAGTGATAATTAATGAAATATCTATATTTTCAATAGCATAAAACATTGTTATTTTACGTGAAACAGGTTCATCAATAATGTAGTGTTTGATAGCGAGTTCTCATTCAAGATAGAAGTCATTTTTAGAGAAAGAATCCTAGAATACACTATTTAGAGATACAACTCTTTCAATGTTTTAGTTGTTTCATTCCTAGTAAAAAAATAAGAAACATGTTCATATAAATAATGACCAAATATGAGAAATTATGATGTTGTCCAAACAATAATGAACCAATATGAACCTGTATAAAAATTATTTTTAACAAATCAATATGAAAATTAACAAATATAAGACTTTATATTTAATTGAAATCTATTAGTATGTTAATAAAAATGAATTTGTTGGTAAAATATGAAAAATAATAATCAATTTTGAGAAAATATTAACCTATATGAAAAAATATATTATAGATAACAAAATTTTTTTCTGTAATCCCCCTCACAAAATATAGTTCAATGAGGGGAGAGAGATAATTACCTCTATGTTCTGCCTCTAGTAAGACCAAGGTTGGTGTCTAGAACTGAATGATTGAAAATCTCATGAAATGGGTGGTATTACCCACTATTATAATATAGGATTAGGAGATAAGATAAAACATTATAAATCAACTCTACAACATCATATAAAAATAAACTAAAACCATACCAAAATTCATGTATAAATAAACCTAATTCCAATAAATGATTCCAAAAGTAACTACCCAAATGAACAATCTAAAGAAGAAACACAACAATTATCCAGAATGTTCTAAACAAGTACTATTTATCATGGTCCATGTAATCCTCCTAGAAACATGAATATCATTTCAAATATGTTGTCGAGCATATAAGTATACACTGTAGTAAGAACAAAGTCTCTCATCCACATATGAATGAATAATACTAATGCACCCATGAGAAAAAAACCAAAATCCCCTAATAAGGTCAACTATCCATCCCTACCTTACCAAGGCATGATCACCAAATAATGATGGCCAAGTATAAAAACATAGCATGAATAATATCAATAAAGGGAACCCAATACCGATTTTACATTGATTATACACTCTCATGACCTAATGTTGTATGTCTTTGAACTCCCATATATTTTGAAAAACATATACCACATCCCCACATGCACTGTCACATCACATCAGACAAGCTGACACATAGGAAATCATCCCATAGAAAAATAAGATATCATATCTCTAGAAGACACTTGGGATATCACATCACAACCACTACCATAAACAGAGTATATGGGTTTCATGAAAATTAAGGAAGTCAACATCGATCCTTACTCATATCATGCATGAACCCCACCATTATCTTCCCTACAGCATGATCATATTACCATATCGCATGAAGACACATGTTCCTCCTCTCCACATCACATTCATATGACCATGTCACCCAAAAACACTAGGGACACAACCTAGTGAACTAAATAACCATTAGAAATCACAGCCTCTGCATATCTACATTCATTGAAGAGATAGAGGGAAAGAGAGGGTAGCTTACCAGCCATCTTTATCATCAGGATGGTTGAAAAAACAACACACATGTGAATATATGGGTTTTGGTGCATAATGTTCTATATTTGTGGGGGTGTGAAAAGAAATCACATGGAATATACAAGTATGTAAATATAACCACACACAACCCCAAACAGTGGTTTCACAAAAAAAAAACATTGACTAACTCCCAACATCCACAGTTTTACTGCCATATCTATATGTATGACACCACACAAGCCACAATAAACATATCACATTCCAAATTAATTCCATTATCCAACCCATTCATTTCATTATTAATAAAAAACCACATTTAACGACAAATCCAATCATTTATCTGTTCAATGATTATTTCATCCCATTAACCAAACTAAACCCTGTCCATGTCAGATGTTATTAACCAATTATTCCACCCCTACCTGGACATCTATTAAACTAAAACAATACATCACATGGAACAATTCATCCCAATCGTACCATTATTTCACCATCCCAAAATTATTACCAAAAAATTATTAAATAGGTTCTCATAAATAATGGCAAAAAAGCCATCACTCCACCACCCCAAAATCCTAGCAAAACAAACCACCACCTCACAACTCTAATTTCAAATCCAAACAACTATCTCCTCACCAATCCAAATGCATGACCAAACAAACGACACGTCACCAACACCACATTGCATCCACACACCAACTCTTTAGAATAATGAACATACATCACAAAAAAATAAACAATTTTTTACACATTTAACCAAGTTTATGTTTTTCACATTTCACATTATTTTAGGGGTATTATCACACAATCCATAAATGCATAGAAATCCATTTTCTAACCAAATATATGTGGTTATCCATTTTATATTTTGGGGTGATATCACAACAATATGAAACAATGAGTCATATCAAAACAACTATAATTAAAAAAAGTATCCTAATTGCAAATATTTTTTGTGGGGGTATTCAGACCATATAAACATAAATGTATAATTAATTTTATGCTATAAAATCTTGTGAACAATTCAACTTTTCCCCTTAAATTTAAAATAGAAAATTGTTTATTTTTATTAGATCCAACACAACCATCTCTTATATATAATCAAGAGTTAACCCCTCCCGAATGATAAAAAAATGAAAAATGAGGGATTCCCTACCGAAAAGTGGATTTTCAACCTCGCTGCACACCGTGGTGTGAAAAAAAAACACCCAAAAATCACAACCACAAATGAAACCCACAAGTCCACATACATTGTATCAAGGGTTTTTAAAAACCTATCTTAATTCACAATCTAAACTAAAAAAACACTAATGCAGTGCATCCCCTAGAAAAGAATAGAATTAAAACAACCAATAAGAAGAGAAGGTCTTACTATAAATCTATAATTGGTATCCACCAGAACCAATGAATTAAAATAGAAGAAAGAGGGATATAATATCTAATCAAGACACATAAGGTTAATAAAATGCATAATATAGTTATTTGGATAAATAAAAATAAATTATCCTAATAGGGTTATAAATTTAACCTGGATCCCCCTAATTTCACACCGTGTATTCCATTCTTGATGTGTAATAAATGGGATTTACAAAATATTATAACATTCAATGAAATTGAAATTTATCTAGCCTTTATTTAATTATATGCCTTCATTTAAATTCATGAAATTAATCAATTTCCATAGTTCCCACTCATCCACATACATGTTGTGAAACCATCTGACTACACATGTGGTGAATCACAAATTCACATCATATAAACAATTTACCATTTGAAAATTCTACTTCAATTGTGTTTCACCTCTAACCACCATAAAATGACATCAAGCCTCCACATAAACACCTCCATCTCCAAAAACCTACAATATATCATACCAAAAAGACATAGTCTGTTACAAATTGGAGAGAAAATATTATCATACTAGTAAAATATGGACCTATATATAAAACTATAATAAATTATAATAAAATATAAAATACTCTGAAAAAATAAATAATAGTTACCTATATGAAAAAATCAATTGGTATATGTATGGAAACTATATGATGATATATGAAAAAGATATAAAAAAATTGAAAAAAAATATGAACATCTAAAAAAATACACAAATCTCCATTCCAAAATAACTAAAATGACCTGTTTAAGAGTATACACTATGGGTTTATTGAATCCAACAGAGAAAATAATTTATTATACAATTGATATCCCTAATAAAACATCCAAAATTCCATCCAAATCAGTAAAAATATCCAAAACCTCATATAATAAAAAATACTTATTCAATAGTGAAATACATTATACAATGGGTGTTATATAATGACTAAACTATTGATGATATTTTAAATAAAAAACTAATATTCATTTATTACCTTTATTTATGAAACATTTATTCTTTTAAAATTATATAAAATTATGTAAATGTAAATATAAATTGAATACATATCAGTCAAGAAAAAAATCATATAATATATGAAGAGAAATAATTTTAGAGGTTATAATTTAGAAAAGTGGAACATGAATTATAAGTTTATAAGTATACATATGTATTCATCTACATGATGAAAAACCTGATGTAAACTTTAACTTGTAATTTTTTTCTCTTTGCATGTGTGTAAATTTAAATGAAAATCAATGAAATCTTATTTATAAAAAAATACAATATATACCAAGATGATCGATCAAATTGATATCATCATGAAAATAAATTCATTTAATTTTATTTGTTTCATAAATTGAAATTCTGAATAATATGAAATATAAATGATAGATTAGTGGGTTGTGATAGTGTTATGGTCTAAGAATTTGAAATATAAATGTAGGAATCATGGGAGAGTGATATGATAATAAATTATTTGATAAATATGGATTTGATTTTGATATAATTTATTATATCATTTGTGGATGATTAAGCTTCTATTTATGATAGTAATATATATCAAGAATATATGGAGGTTGTTTTTGAGACATCATTTCATGAAGATGAAAAAATTCATGCTTCAGAAGATTCCTATATTTAGATGGGAAAATGAATTTTTTGAACTAAAATTATAGGATATAACTAATCCTAATATATCCTTTATAAAGGACAAATCATATTCAATTATTCATGAGAAAAAACAGGAATATGATCTATCAGTTGTTGGTGGAATAACATTAAGAATATGTTTTTAGACAAAAATAAAGATCATTTTTACATATCTAACATTATTTAATTTTAAGTGAAAAAATAGATGGAATCATTCAGGTATTAAATTACCATGAAGTTTTTTTGGTTCATATAGAGTTCCTATTATAATAGAAGTATCTGTGGGATTTTATTCTTATGAATCAGAGCAATATGTAAAATCATAATAGGAAAATGTAATAATTCTAATTCTAATCATGAAATTATGTAAAATTTTTATAAAACACCCCATATGAGAATAAAATAAAAAAATATATCAAAACATGAAAAAAATCATGTCAGAATAGAATTAAAATAATATTTAAGATACATATTTGAATAAAAGTTATATTAGTAATAAAAATTTAATCATTAAAAAATAATATTCTACTACATGAATAAATATGAAATGTGAAATTTAGTTTAAATAGTAGATGGAGGGAGAACATGAGGTGGATATAGAGGGGGAGGTTGTAGGTGGAGGTGGACGTAAATGTGAAAAATTGAGGCAAGATGTGATATTCTAATAAAAATTTGGGAAATTTTTAGGGAATTAGGATTCTTATGCAATTTGAACTTTAATGAAATATGTTATTGTGATAATGGAAGGGTGGAGATTTATAGTAAAACTGCTACTGTTTGATGAGGTTGAATTGTAATTTGATGTTGTATCTTTACAGGGAAATAGATATTAGGGTGTGATGTGATAGAGATCTGGGATCAGGGATAAGTGATGTGGGGGAGGTAGAATATAGGGGTGGAATCATGGTTTCTAAATGTGGAGAATATAGATCTTCTGGTGGGATCAGGGGGGGCATGATGCGGATGGGAAAAATGGGGGAATTCCTAAATATGGTAGATTTGGGGAGGGATAGGGGAATAAAATAAGGAGGAGGACGATTTTTGGGAGATGTGGATTGAGAGGAAAACACGTGTATGTAGATTTATCAAAGAAGTGACACATGGCATTAGAGGAACATCAAAAGTTATAGATAATGGATGTTCTTCAAATTTCAACGTTAATCATTTATGAATTTCAAATTAATTTACAATATTCGTATTACACAAAATTTATAATGTTGGATATATAATTTATGAAATACAATTATTTTATTTTTTTTCTAAATATCATGAATACAATATTGAAACTATTTAATTAATTATTTAATATTATTATATTCTTTTCATTCAAATATTCATGTAATTTAACTTTTTCATTAAAATATATTCAATTTAAAATAAATTGAATAACAAATTTAAGATAACTGATTTAAATATTGAAAATAAATAATTTATTAATTAAATTTAAATACCTTGAATATTTAAAATAAATCAATTGATTAATGATTAAAAATTTTCAACGTTGTTATATTTTAAAATTCCTTCAATATTTGAGGTTAATGTTTTATATTTTATATTAAATATGTAATGTATTTAAAAAATTATTAATTTTTTATTAATATTTTTTAAAATAAATAAATGTTATTGTAAATTTTTTTAAAAAAATTAATGTTGTATATTTTATATATATTTTCGTTATTTTTTTCAGAATATTCTCCATAGGTCTCATGTTACCCTACTTCATGGGTCACATTTTATTAATGATTAATGTATTTCCATAATTTGTTTTGAAATTAAATTTATAAAAAAATATACATTTTATTGTATATGTTTTTTCCTAACATTATTGTGATATAGTTGCATTTTATTAAGATTTATTATATTAAATTAAACTAAATTTATTTATTAATAATAGATTCGTATACATAAAATTTATGTAGAAAATAAATAAAAAAGATATTATCTTTCGTTATTGGAAAGTGTCAAGTCAGAATATTTTACAATTAATAATGATTCTATTTATTTAATAATTTTATTTACATTAATAATAAAATATTACTTAAAAATAATAATCAATTTTCCAAAAATAAGAACAGTTATTTAATATTTTAAAAAATATATCCCTTTTTAAATAATTTTTGCCCATTTCTAATATTCTATTCATAGATCAATATTATTTTATTTCAAAATAATTGTTCAACTACATTAAAAAAAAATTACTAATATTTTGACCTGTGTGTTCACACATCCTAATTCTGTCATAATTAATAATATATTCAATCTTAATGTAACATATATAATATTAATATATGAAATATTTAAAAAACCAGGATTCCTATAATACAAATAATGTGTAAACATATACATATTTTTGAAAATTGTGTTTTATGTCAACATATAATTATATATAAACTCCAACACATTCAATTTTAATTTGTTCATGTTGACATGAGAAGAAAGTTTTCATCAAACACCATTATTGAAGAATAGGAATCCAAGTCAACAACAATATATTGTTTTGGTGAATCATTTTCATTATACCGTTGATGAAAATTTATATTTTCAAAATATAATGTGATCTATAGTTACAAAAAAACAATAAGCAATTAGGTAATCAAAACATAAGAAAAATCATATTATTGGTATGATAATTCAAAGGATATTAACTATAATTATAGAAAAATATCAAGCACTATAAATGAAATATTTTTTCTTATGTAGTCATATTATTTAATAATCATATACACTATAAATATTTTATTTGGTTTCCTATCCTTATTTTTATGTTCATATTTGTTAGAAATATTCTTCTTAACTAATATGGAGAACGTAAATAAATTATATTAGCATAAAAACTAATAAAGATGAACATGGATTCATAATAAAATTCTTCTACTTATATTACTACATTACAATATATTATATTATAATACATGTGTTTTTGTTTGAATTAGTATTTGTATATTACAATATACAAAAATATTAATGTATTGTTGAATTTTTAGGGGTATAAGCTATGTATCAGCATAAGGGAAGCATAACATAGGCATAATAACTGAATGTTTTAAAATTTATATCTATTTTAGTGTATCTATAAACAATAGAAGAAACATATGAATATATATTTACATGTTGAAAATTATTTATTTATTTTAGTATTTATGTAACACAATTTCTATATAACAATATGATAAACGAAATAATTTTTTTTCTATATATATTTTAGTATTTGAATTTTTTTTAGTATTGTAGTATTTGAATGAGCCTTACTATAAGAAAAAATAGAAGCATATGTTTAAGCATAAAAATAAAAATATTCACTATCAAAATTAATATGTGAATGTATTTCATAACATTAATTGAATAAGAAAAATCATGATCATAGTCATATGTATAATAATATGTTACGATATGAGAAAAGAATAAAAATTAATATACTGGAAATGAAATACCTGAGAAATAGTTTGAAAGGGGATCTTGAACAGATATAAAACACAAATAATTGTTACATAATGATTCAAGTGGATATTGAATAAATCCTAACAATAAATAACTACTTCATAATAAATGAATAAATGTTTTTAAATCATTGGTATATCATAAATAGATATTCATAGTAGTCATACCTAGTAAGAAAAAAGTTTGCTGATTTTTTGGGGCTTCTTTTAATTTGTAATGGATTTAGTTAAAACGGGTTATTGAATATCATTATTTCATAATATGAAAAAATTCAAATAGATGATGTCCTTCCAGTTTTAGTGGTATCTTCCCCATAAAAATTTTATTTCAAATTATTTTGTAATAAACGATATATTAAAATAAAACAGTTTTTCATATTATAAGTAAATTCAACGCAGAATTGACTTCATATTATAGTTTAATGTCATATTTCATATTTAGAAAATTCTATTTTCATAAGGGATTCCATATTTATTATATTATTAATAATTCATCAATCCATCATATACTGTTGGATTCTGAAAAATTTATTTATATTAATAAAATAACTCACATAATTTTTGAAATGATGATTTACATGAAAACCTTAGGGATGTATTTAGTAACTAAATTCTAAATAGTATCTATAAAAAAATTATGAAAAGTCAGTTTGATTAAAAATTAAAAATAATAGTATTATTAGAAGTTTATTAAACATGAAATCATGTCAAATTGATTTTTATTCTACCAATATAAAAACCAAATATAGCCTCATTCAACTGATTTTTATTTTCCCAATATCATCATATTTTTTTTCAACCATATCATATTAGTTTTGGCCTCATTGAATTTCAGTTCATATCTTTTTCAAAAATTATAATAAAAATAATACTATTTCTAGTTTATCTCTCTAAAACAATTAATTTCATCATTTTTCTAAATATTTTTTGAGATTTATCTGTAAAAACACAAAAAAAACATAGATTTAATTAACAATAACAAAGTCCCTGATTTGAAAAAAAACTTATGTCACATTATTACTATCACATTAAAATCTATAGAAAGACTAACACATAGTGTGTTCATAATTAAATATATATAAAAAATTAGTCTCGACAAATTAATGATATGGAAATTCATACTTCAGTAGCATCACATTCACTTTTGTCTATAATTTTAGGGGTTTTCCCCTATCCATAAATTAATTTCTACTAATAAATCTGGAATATGACACTTATGTGAATCCACCCATTCCCTTGTCAGATAATTATTCTCAACAACAAATATTTACCCCTCTTTAATAATAATATGAAATGAAATGATTTATCCATGTTAGAATAGATAATATAAATACCACCCATCATAAGGTTTTTTAAGTATTTTATTATATTTTTGGATCCCAACCCGGAAATAAAAGATCTAGAAGACAACCATTCTAAGATAAAAAGTTCTCAAGAGACACGAAATGCCCTAATATAGTAGGAATCAACCCCAAAACAGGCCATCAAATCTCATATACCTCTTAAAAATGCATATCAGTTCTCCGTATTACATATTAGCTAAAATCTAAAATACATAAATATAATATGAAATATTGGTTCAAATATAATATTGATTAAAATAAATATATTATTATATTACGTATTTTAGTGTCAACATAATAGTTTCATATTCAAAAAAATGATAATAAAATTTATCCATTATGGTAGATGCCATTAAATAATTTACTGCTTATTATTTTTGAAAATGAAAATATAATAAACACCACATATTTCATTACACAATTTATCATAAATTATAATTTTTTAAAAAAAAAATGAATAAATGAGTTAATATATAAAATATGTGTTTGAAAACATTTTTAAAATGAAACTTTTATCACTTATGACTTATAATAAAAGGTAATGTATAATGGGTCATATATTTAAAAAAAATTCTTTGGGAATCAAGAGACACTAATATTTTCTTCAAAAATAAATTGAAGTCAAATATTTTTCATAAATATAAGTTACTAAATTATAATTTAATATAATGATAGTTTTAATAGATTTGAATGTGATTAAAAATATGGATTCATTAAATAGAATGTATAATATAAATATTTAGAATATGTAAATTCTATAGGATTTTCTATTAATTAAACTGGACTATTATTATGATTATAGTGATAGTTGGGTCTTCAGAGAAAGTATACACAATTATTATATTTTGTTTAATTATAAAAATAATAGATGAAAAAACAAAAACATAATTAATTAACATAATTTAAAAATTATATAGAAGATGGGAATGTGGGGGACATCCCTCTTGGAGACTCTGTGGTGATCTTCGGGCTGACGATCCATGGAAATTCCACTATATTCTTTTTTCGATCCTAAATATGTATTCATTACCGTCTCAAAGGCAATGGTTATGGGTGGTGGGATTTCGAATCCTGTGGATGTGGGGAAGGAATATACGAAGAACCCTATGATGAAGGGCCAGGGTTTTGCTTCCTGGGATAGTTTTTATTCTGAATCTCAGCATGATACTGCTTCTTTATGTACATCGATTACCAAGAATGGCTATATTGAATTCGTGGAAGAGAGCCCTAATATTTTAGAATCCCACCATAAAAATTCAGAATCTCCCTCCTCAACTGGTTAGCGAGAATTAAGAGTGATACCCCTTTGATGGTGGATGAAGTACGAGCTCGATTATTATTGATCTCTGGCTTCACTGATTGGTGAATAATCTCAATTGGGATAGGTATTTTCTATATTTTTATCCTTTGAAGGAACTTCAAAATGTATCCTAGAGATTTGGACTGGTTATGCTAAAATGTGGTTATATCATGGTTCTACAGTGGGATCTGTTAGAAATTTCCATTGCAATTACGAACTCCTCCACCCAACTTGGATTTGAATTATGGGTTTGAATTGGTTTTTCTGGCATTATTCTCTTTTGTGGGAGGTTTCTTCTACTATGGGTTGTCCGATTAATGTTGAAAAGGAAACAAAGATTCATAGGTATGGTATTTTTTTGGGTATTGGTAGAGAATGACTTATCTCATGTTTTGATTGACATAATTTTTCTTGATGCTTGTGATATTAAGATAGAACTTGATATATAATATGAGTGGTTACCTAGTTTCTATAAGTCTTGTCTAGGCATTGGGAATGATCTTGAGCAATGTCATAGGAAAATTAAATGATCACTTTGTAAATCATAACTACATGTCAACTATAAGTTCAAGAAGTACTGAGTTGACCTTTTTGCAAATATGAATGTTTTCAAGAAGAAGGACCCTCACAATGATGGTACCTCCTATTTTGTTTAGGCTGTCAAACAAGGGATGTCACAACCTACTAGATTGAACCATTATAAAACATTTTCCAAGGTGGGAAATGGTGGATCATTGGACCAGGATACCATTAGAGATATTAAAGGCTTAGATGAAAGGTTTGGGGATGAGGTGGCTGAGGTGGAAGAGGAGAATCAATCTGAGCATGAGGCTATTATTCTAGAATGAAGTTAATTTTGATTTAGATCGTGCAACACTTGTTTCTACTTGTAAGAAGGGTAAGACAATGGTTTTGGATGCAGATGGATTCTATATGGTGATGTCTGAGAATTTTAGGGCATCTCTAATGATTTCGGATGAGGTGCGGGTGGGCGACATGGATACTCACATGGATATGGTTGCTCTGATGATGGATAAAGCAGCTGCAGAAGATGTTGTTGTACAATAGGGGGCTCATGATGGTATTTAGGTGGCTTGAATTGCTCTTATTGAGTATTCTGGTGATCATCTAGGTGTTCCAGAGGGGGAGGTTCTGCTCCGATCTTCTGCAACTCAGTCGGTTGCTTCTCTGGCAAGATGTCCCCCTGTTAATTTGGATGAAGCCGCTCTAGATGTTTGCCTTGGTCCTACACAAGTCCCCATTCAGTCTCCTCATATTGTTAAGGATCAAGTTGGAATAATATACATGTCATTTAAATTGATTCCTCCAGTAATGTGGTGTTGTAAGGAAATTAATAGCCAATTATTAATTTCATTTATATGTTATAGTCTATTAATACTCAGGAGTTTGAATTGATTAATCATGAAGGACTCTTGAATGCAGGATGTAGTAATCAAATGTTCCCCTCCTCAATGCATACATTTGTTGATGGTTTGTAGCCTTCAATGGAGCAGGACTAGCCTATTCAGAATAATTCACAATCTTGTGTGGATGTCCATGAATCCAAAGATGTAAATGACGTTCCTCAACTTCATGAAGATTCTCCACATGGTAACGCAAACTAGGATGATATTCCCCTTATTGAGGATGGGAATTGAAGGATGCATAGGGAATTATCTCATAAAGATACAAACCTTATTGTTATGCAGGATCGGGTGATGGATGATGAACCAATGATTGAAAGGGGAAGAGGTCCCACTAATCATGGAGGACCTTGTGGTTGAGGGAAACAGAGAAAAAGGTAATAATTGGGTATATGTTGTGTACATTTTTTTGGTATACATTTTTGGTCTATAACATGTAATCATTTCTTCATGCCTATTATACTACTACACCATTTTTAATAAGTTTTTGGGGCTATCAGTTTGGGTTTCTGAACCAATAGTCAAGCTATTATAACGTAATTTAAAAATATTTAAAACAGTAAAGGTATAATAAAATAGTTTTAATATGATTAATTAAAAAACATTATAAGAAGAAAAAAGGTGAATGTTAATGAAATCAACATAATTATTAGTTTAAAATATTGATATTTGAAACAAAAACACCTATTTGTGTGAGGTACACCTCGATATATATTTTTTAGATATAGGTTTTCTAATAGAAAACCCTTCGTAAAAAATATTTAATATTCAGGATTTCATAATAGAAAAATAATGAAATTTTGTATCATGTTTTCTGAGAATATTTAATGTAAAATTAGAATGGGATATAGAATGGGATAGCTATGAATTTTATGTTATGAATATATTAACTAAATTTTAATATGAAAATAAAAACTTTTATTTAAATTTACTATTTGTACTAACTAAAGTCAATAAATATAATATAATTGGATAAAAAATATTTTGTATATTCATAATGGAAGTGATTTTTAGATTTTGGAAATAGAAATTACATAATTTAAAAATAACTAAGGAATATGTTTTCATCGTACAATAAAAATTTTAAATAAATAGAAGGTAAATAAAATACCATTTTCTCCCCCTATTACCTATAGAATTTGTGGATGCACAACGATGAATCATATTATATAAATGAATCATCCTGATTCTCACTCTCTATAAAAAATAAAACAACGTCGCCACATAAATCTATATCATTGAAATAATGGAAAATTATATTAATATAACCGTATTTTTTAATTAAAAAAATTAAAAATAATAATAAAATATAATTTCAATGTGTGAATTTTTTTAGAAGTACAACAGAAGTATAATATTCAACAATGAGAACATATTAATTATAATGAATTAAGAAAAAAGGAAAATAATTTCAATATTAATTTTGAACTAAAAAGTGAATATCCTATGTATTAATGCCTGTTTCATAACTAATTACATAATACATTAACAATAAATTGTGAGTATAAAATAAATATAAAATTTCAACCACATAGTAAATGTAATTAAAAAAATTGTGAACACATTTCCAAAAATGTGTATTGGGAATACAGTAGAAGAAATATATGATTTTTTATAAATTTTAATAGATTTATATTGATGAAGCTCTACTATAGAATATTTGGATATAGTGATTTGATAAATAATTCAATTTATTAATAATAAATATACCATAAATTAAATATTAATATTATATAAAGAAGATAGGGATGAAATACAAAATATATTACTATAGGAAAAAATAACTAGAGTAATATGAGAATACTGATAAATAAATTAATGTAATAAAATTTAAAAAATCAAATATTTAATTTTGACATTTATATATATGTATATAATGTTAAAGATAATAACTTATTTTTCATTAAACGAAATGATATTCAATGAAATAACCTAGAAAATGGTTGTATTGTTAGATATGAAAATACTACTTTATTAAACACAAGAGGGTTAAACAAGGAAATTGTAAATAGAAAATATTTAATTTTATACATGATGATAAATAAAATTAAACATAATAATATATAATATTAAAATTTTATATTATTCCATGTGAAACATACAAATATTTAATGAAAATTTATTGAATCATTTCATTATAATAATAATCAATATCATTGAGGTAGTGAAAATATACCACCTATAAATGAAAAAAAGATCAACAAAAAATAATATCATAAAATATATTGTGTATTAAAAGAAAATCCATGGGTAGCTATCTACTACGCCAAATTTTATCACTGTTTAATCCTTGATAAATGGTCAACACACATGTAGTTAATATCATATGAAAATATTTTTACACATGATAAAATAAATAATCACTGATCGGAAGGTTTGGAAAGAATATACCAAAAAAATTAACAAGGAATTATAAATAAATCATCAATATTGAATAATAGTCTAAATTATTGGAATGATTCTCAAGGAATTACAATTAATATTGTAAATGTTCATCAAAATACTAGTAATAAATTCATACTAATGGAATAAATTAATTAATTAATTAAATTTAAAAAATGATTTTATAAAATAGAAATGTACCATAGGACGTACTCTTGTAGAAGAAGTATTGCACGTGTAATTTGGGTGAATTTTGAATTTCTATCTTAACCAATGACTATACATGTGTTAGTATAATTTATAGAATTAATTATTAATCTTATATTTGAAGAATATTTTTAAATAATATAAATAAATAATTTTTTAAATCCAACGATATTTAAAAATGGAATCTTGATAATACATATGTTGCACAATAAAGAATAAATATGTAAATAAAAAAAATACAATGAGTGATTTCATGTGTTAATATTCTACCATATAGTGAACCTATAGAAAATAAATATTTCATATGGTGAACATTTAGAGAGACAATACATAAAAATTAAGTGGATATTATATTTGAACAAAACGTATTTAATGTACAAATAGGGGAAAACGAAATAAAAAGATATTAATAATTAAAATATATGAGGTTTTATTCTGAATAAGTTCAACCCTATGATGTATTAAATAAAAATGTTTTGAGGAGATATTTTTCGAACATAAGATTCATTCCCCTAATATTGACACTTAAAATAAGTCGTATTTAGTTAAAAATATCAGTTTGGTGAGAAAAAAATAATTTAAAATAACTTTTTTTCGGTTTTCATTAGAACAGTAAGAGAATGGTACCATAAATGATGGTGTTGGGAATGAAAAATAATATGAATTAATATGAAGATACTGTAATTTGATGGTACTTGAAATATAATTTAAAAAACATGCTACACATTTAGAAAATTTTGGTAATAGAACTATGAGAAACAAAATGATATAATGGTATATTTATTGAAAATCGGATCAAACATATTAAACACCAAAAGTGATGGGGTGGATATTAATTAATCACATTAATGATTGAGAAGTGATTAATTTAGGGGTTAACGATCTTGGTAAGGATATTTTTTTCTAGTAAATAAAATTATGGTTTCAGTCACATGTAGTTTTTGACCATGGGCCAAGATAAGATAAATCCTTAAAGAAAAGGATAATATGATTTTTGTTAAGGCAATATACGTGTGTCTAAGTGTTGAAATTATATGAAGGTGTTTTGACTATGAAATCAGGGTGACTTGACGGTGGATATAGAGGCGTCACATAGAGATAGGGAAGAGGAGAGGTGGAGGAAGTGAGGGTCTTGTGTTTATTGTATGTGATTATTTAAATTTTAACATAACATGGGAGGAGGAATCGTGAATTGATGGTGAAGAAAATATTAGAGGGAAATGGTGAAAGGGAACATGGAAGGGAGATCCACCACTATTAGTATATATATATTTACAATTTTAAAATTATAGATTTATTTTTGAAATCTAAAAAGAAATAATTTTATTATTTTTAATTGATTAATAACAACTTCTTCCATTTTATTTTAATTTTGAATTAATTTATAAATGTAACATGAAATTATATCAGAAATAAATAAAATATAAATATATTTATTAAATTATTAGCTAAATATTTTTAAATAAATGTAATTTTTTCACACAACAATGTATAAAATCATTAACATTAATGATAAAATTATTATTTAATTAAATATACATATTAAATAAATATCTATATTAATTTTATAAAATTATTAACCATAGGGAATCAAAATATTTTTCTTCAATTGTTACCATTATTATTAACCCCATTAAATGGTTAAAATTATTTAGGTCCATTAATCAATAATCATAATGAACAATTACAATTTTTTAAATCATTTCATTATTTTCATTATTAAATAATTACACTAACAATACTTTTAAAAATTTTAATTTGAATTTTTATGAATTTACCATTTCATGATGGCTTGTTTTTAATAGTTTAATCTGGAATGTTTAATGGTATCAATGACAAATCATGAAGTGATAGAGTCTGAAAATAAAAATTCGATGCGTTTTGTTTGAAAAAAATTTGAAAACTTTTTTATTTTAAAGGGATCAAAGTGCCAAAAAAATCACGTATGAATTTTCAAAGAAAAGTTTCAATATTAATTCCAATTAATTTTTTGAAATTAATTTTTCTTTTTGAAAATATTTTTATAATGTGAATTTTATTTTTAAAATATATATAAAATACTTTTCTTAGGTCTTTATAATTCAGTAATTACTTTGAAATATTTAAAAATATATTTTATATGAATAAATTTTTTTTTACTTTTTTATAATAATTTTAAAATTATCAATCTCAATTTAATGTTTATTTATTTTCGAATTTTATTTGAAATTATTATTACTTTCATATTAATTGAACTTATTATTTTGATAATGTTTTTACAAATTAATATGTAATCATAGTTCCATGAAATAGTTTTTACACTAATTAAAAAGAAATTAATTTTTTTAAATGGTTTCATTTTTTATTAAATTAAAATTTTCCTGTTTTTATGAATTTAGTTATTAAATATTTTTGTCGGTCTAATTCAAAATTATTACATTTTTCTAATTTTCATAAATTAATAGTTTTTTATGAAAACCAAAATAATTCTATGTAGGTGAACATTTTATTATTATTTTTTTCATAAAATTTGCAATAATTTTTTTCAAATTTTTATGTGCAATACCAAAACCATGACAATAATGTCATAATATGGGTTTTCAAAAGAAACTAACAATCCCACTATTTTATTTCCTTTCAATACAACATTTATTTTTCAAATAGACATGGAATGATCTCCATAATATTGTATGTTCTAGAAATGGTTAACCAATGATGATTGTGGTATATGAAAAGTGATCTTTCCCTACAATCAGGTTACCACTAAACTGCTTCACCTCTCATGATCGGTCAATCTACTATATCCCATCTTCCAACCTCACGGTAACTCCACCAACCACAGACCCTCTCCAAGTGGTGACATTTTAAAAAAATTTCAACTAGGAAATTGACCTCCACCAATCATCACATCCCATTTTTCGATCATGCTGCTTTCCTAAAGCTACTGTGAGAATCTATGCATGAAAACCTAAGAACTCCCCATTGTAACTGACACCACCTCCTTAATCAACCTACCGAGGAAATTCCCTTCAACCTACATCACCTATTAAATCCTACCATGGAAAAATTAAATCTATATGAAAGCCTTTTACAATGCAGAATAAACCAATATTATCCACAGAAATAGGAGTTTGATGCCGCTAAACATAACTAGTCAAAAATGATACAATGCAAGTTTTGTTAGATGAAACTATAGTAGGAGAAGTTCTTAGTGTTGAGGATAACTCCAAAATTTTAATTATTTCCTAGTCAAATTGATTGAGGATGAATAGCAGTAATCTCAAAGTAGTTTGTACCAACTACAAAATTAAGAATCTCTATCCAAGGGGTTCTATGAATGAATGATGATTGAGGATGATAGAAGAAAAACTGAGCATTTGAAGATGGCCAAGATGGGTCTAAATGAACCAATGGATTTTGGATAGGACTATTTATCAATGTATAATTCTGAATAATTGTAAATGATTAATGATGAACAATTATGAGTTGATTTTTGGCATCCATCAAATCTATCTAAGGAGAATCTATTCAGACTAGATGCGATTCAATGGGTCTGAGATACAAACTGAACTGTAGCTACACCTTGGATGATTGAATGAGATGAAGGTGAAATTTGAAATGATATGGTCTAGACATGATTTTTATTTGTTTGATGGATGTTGTGTGAGTTTAGGACTAAGAATAATATGGTAGGGGACTCTATGATATCCACTACCCCAGATTCAATGGAAAAGGTAGATTCATGCAAGTAGATTGATGAAATCCACATATGAATGAATCAATGTCCAATGTGAAGTACATGTTTTATCATTACAATGATGGAGTACTGATCCATTTATGGACCAACAACATCGTTGTGCATCCTAGTAGTCTCAAGGAACTGGGTATTGATTTAATATTTTAGAATCATGATGTCTACAATAATTTTCCAAGCTACCACCATGAATACACCTCCCCACACCAATTACACTTTTCATCATACATTCGTACCCATAACAATACCTAGTTCTGGCTAGGCTACAAAGAATTAAATCCAAAATTGGGGACCTTATAAACCAAGCCCAAATACCATATATATTAAAAAACAACCCACCTAGCATATAAGATCAAAATTACTTACATAATTTTATTGTAATAGTAAAACAACAGTGTCAGTATATGAATAAAGTTAATTATCTATCGATATAAACATCATAAGAAAAATAATGAATTTTTTTAAATGTAACTTGTTACTTGAACATGATACAAATAAGTATCGTGAGATATGTAATTTATAAATGGAAAAGTATTTATAAATTCATTACATATGTGATGGTATGAAGGAAAATGTTGATCTATGTAAATGTGACATAGAATTCTCAAAACGTCATAAAGGTCAACATTGAATTACATGACTGTCATAATGGTAATGAGGGAGTTGTAATGGTTGTGTATAGGTAATATGCACTAAGTCCATAATCTTTTTAAAAGTTATGTGGGGATGCATAATGTTTAATTCAGAATTGAACTACTTACATAAATGTAGTTTAATACACCCTATTAAGGTAATAAATAAAATTACTAAGCTGTGTAAACAAGGGTTGATCTACTACTGGAAATTGACATTAAATTTGTGGTCTATATAGGCATGTTCATGTGGTTGATCATATGCGGTACACATGGAGATGTTTATATAGTCAATAATTGTGGTGTCTATGTGGTCTCTTTAGGTTTTGATATATGGTATATCAATTTCAACGGTTGATATACTAGGAGATAAACTTAGTTCTATAATTTTTACATTCTGATTAAATAAAATAGGTTGAAGTTAGGTATGCTGTTTTGGAATGAAAAATTAACATCACATTTCTTATCATGATGCTAGTGGGTTTTTAATAAGTGATGAATCCATGATCACAAGTATATATTATTGCTAAATACATGTGATTATCATGGATAGATAAAATTAATGATTTCATCACACCATTTTGATTTTTATATGGTTTTTTTGGTAAAAATTTAGGAAATAATGTCTAGTTATAAGAAATAGAGAATTGTGATATGCCAAAGGTTATTATGTGGTACCGCATAGATTCATGCATGCACAGAGATGTTTTTAAAATGATTTACATGAAGTGTTATTTTCGGAGATAATTAACTCATGGTTATTCAAATATCATATTACAACGAATTTTTGAGTCGTCATGGAAATCAACAATAGGTTTAAATAAAAAATAATCAATCCACCTGGGGATTTGATGACTCAATATGAAGAAGGATAAACATATGATATTTATATAATATTAAATGTAAAATCATCTGTTAGAGTAAATAAGAATAATATTCATGATATTACAATCAATATATAATTTTAAATGAATCAATGAAGTAGTTATTTTGGAATATTGATAACTAACATACATTAAGTGAGATATTTGTTAGAGCCTAATGCATTACAATATTGAGGGAAGAGAAGTAGTTGAAACCTTGAGCCATTATTCTATTGTACACATGATTATTGATGAAAATTTGGAAGAAGAATAATACTAAAGATCAATAATATGTTTTATAACAAAAAATTGATGACAGTGGCTACTAAAGATCTTGAATAATATGTACATGTGAATGATTGTTAATCTAGTATTCTTTTGATGGAGAGTCTATTTCACATGTGCAACCTAAGAATCTAGGATCAAGTATAAAATTTTATAAAAGTGGATCAATTTTGAAGAATAATCTTGTAAATAGGGAGTCTAACTAGTTGTTAATGTCTTATGATAGGGGTGTCAAGCAAATCACTAGAAAATTTCAATCAGCATGTTAAACCAATTTCTGTATAATTATAACTAGGGCATATAACAACTTCTATCTTAATGGTATTTATGGGAGTGTGAATTTCTGTCTAAATTTTTAAATAACATATTTTTGTCTCCCTATTATTATCATTTGATATGAGGTGAGCCCGTGGGATTATATTGATAGGATCAAAAACATTAACATGTTCAAGAGGTAGAATTTATAAGATGAATATGTTTAATATTAGTCCACTAATTCACACCCAGTGGTAATTAGATTTGGTAAACTTCATAAAAAATAGAAAATTACAAATTATGAAAAATAATATTTAATAAGAGGAACTTGTTTCTGCATGGGTTCCATTGTACGACGGTAGAAAAGTGACCAAATAAAAAAATGATGCACCTCAATAATTACCACCAAAGAGAGAGATATATCACACAAAAATTTATAAATAAGGTCTGGATGTAGTAAAAATTAAACCTTATAAACATGCTTATATCATGAATAATTAGAATTACAATCATGTTCATGATATTTTGGAATATGGTTTCAACAACACCATCCCAAACTCTAGCATAATAATTTTACTAAAGAATAATGGTGGAGGGAGGAGAATGTGCATAGACTACCATTCATTAGGGCGTATTGGTGGTGCTAGAAAAATTAATAATTCATATAATAAAAGGGATGATGGATGAGTTTCATGGATATAAATATGTCACAAATATGTTTTTGAAATCTGATTTACACTAGGTATGGAGGAAAAATGGTGATAATGGGAAGATGTTGTTCAAAACCCATTAGAGTAATTTTCAATAACTTTTTATGCAATTTAGTTTAATGAATTCCCCTATGACATTCTATTATTATTTGGATACTATGTTATGGTCCTAAAAAAGGAAGGGTGTTTTGGTGTTCATTTATGATTTTCCACTATATTGTATGTACTAGAATAAACATCTTGAGATGGTGCATGAAGTCCTACCAATGATGAGATTCAATGTTTAATTGAAAAATAAGAAGTGTTCTTTAAGAAAGAGGATTGTAGAGTATTTGTGGAATATATTTTTTAGTGAAGGAGTTGTGATGGATCTAAAGATTAATATGTAGTAAAATAGTGGAATGGTCCAAGAAATGTGAAGGAAGTGAGAGGGTTTAAGGTGTAACTAGATAAATTAAATTTCTCTCAAGGAATATTGTAGAATTAAATGAACCCTCATGGTATTGATTAAGAACAAGGGCTTTAAATTGACTCATGAAAGTCTATGATAATTTGAAACTCTTATGAGAAAAATGAATATTTCCCTAGTTGTATGCATTATTTATTTTTACAAAGTATTTTTAGTGGAGTGTGATGCCTCTGGTTCAGGTGTTAAGGATGTGTAAAAAAGGTAAGGTGGGTTTCTTTCCTATTTCAGTATGTTGTTATCTGAAACATACTTGTAAAAATAAGTATTTGAAAAGAATATTATGTATTTAGTGATTGAAATACAACACTAGAAACAATATTTGATGGAATTATGGTTTCAAGTATATATATTTTGTTGAGAATTTTGAATTTTCTTAGTCAAAGGGTAGTTTCATTTGATAACCAGTGCTTGTAATCTATGTTAATTGGATAGTATTTTATTGTGATTTAAAATCCATTTAAATATAATTATTTCATTGTTGTTCTTTTGAGGGTGACACATGGAGAATATTATATACAATTATAAATTTTTTAACTCAATGTGGAAGTGTTTGATGTTTTGAATGAATATTTAATTAAACATGTGAGTCTTAAGGCATTTATTGATATATTACAATTTTTTGTTCCCCAATCCTCCTAATAATTATAAAATTGAATGATATTCAGTAAGATCCAATTTTCCGTTCAAAAATTATTGAATTTAACTCCAAATTTAATACAACATTTTATGGAATGGAGTATCATAATACATGGAGGGAATTGGACCAACTGTTAGTGTGCCATACTACACACTATATGACTACTCTTAATCGACACTATAGAAATTAAAAATCACTATATCATTGCTAACCAGTGATACTAATAGGGTGTTTCAGTAGTGGAACCTTTTCAACATTGAATGGTGGTATCTTAGTCTTTTGTGAAAGTGTAATTGTAGCTCCGTAGACTACCTTCCATTTTTTACAATAGAACAATGGACATACTATGTGTTTGGTAGAAATTTTCACTCTCAACATTATGAGTTCATTTCAATCTAGGTTTTTATAATATGGTATTATCTTGTGATTTCTACTCTCGGTTTTAGTAAAGTGTTTTTCCTCTCGATCAGAATTTGGTCTATTACCTAGATTGTTAATATTGTTGTCTCATGTTCTTGTTCTTATTATTCATTTTATATTCTCCTCCCTTTGGCTCTCATTTCTGAGATCATTCTACATTTTTCTCAATAATTTATAAAATAAATTATGTCAAAGGATAAATTAAAAATATAAAGGTCTATTTCTCAAATTGAACAACTGATATGGAATACGGAAATATGAATATTGAAAACATCGATAAAATTGTCTTCATTTAATAGAGTATGTGGGTGAAATACTATCATTAGTGTAAAAAGTTTCACTTGTTACATATAGGTGAAAAAACATTAGATATAGAGAATATGGAGAGGGACCTACAAGATATAAATGATATGGGATATTAAAAACATAAGATGTAACAAACATGGTATTTAGTATTAGGGAGGAGAAGATGATGTCTTGGTTGATGAAATTTATTGTGAATATGCATGAGATTGATTTTTCATTAAAAAATGTGGACGTTCAATCTATTGATTATTGAATTTATTTTTTGATCATGTAATGGATGTTAAAACCATCGCATGTTAGCTTTTATCAGTCGGTATTATGATGGATGATGGGGGTTGTGATCTAGTTTTACTTTCTTCATTCCCTAAATTCTGTGAATCCACTATAACCATTGTGAGTACTTATTTGGAAAATAAATTGTTTGTTATGAATGATTATTTAGAAATGATCCTTAATAAATACATCCAATGAAGGAAATAAAAAAGAATCTATAGTTCTGATCTGAATATGGAAGGATTATCCAGATACGTGTAATATGATAATCATATAGTATGATAAAATCATGAGTAATGTGGTGATATAAGGAAAAGGGGCCTAGTATTACATGCTAGGTTTTGGGAACAAAGTACATGTCATGAATGAGTGAAGAGAAAAAATTAAGGGTCTAGATTGAAATACAGAAAACAAAAAACCAAAGGAAATGAAGATGTGTTACATAAAAGCATGGCAAGTAATATAGAGTCTTGGATTTTGAAATCTAGAGATTCTTTTATTTAAACATTTGTCAAGGGTTTATTAAAAAATTATTTTTATATAAATTTTGTAAAGGTATAACATGTTAGTGATCATCTCATCCATACTGAGTGGAAGGGAGATGAATAGATTAAAACCTACAGTGGGATTATTTTCATTTCAAGGGATTTATTGTATATAAATTGATATAGAATAAATTTTATACCTCTCAATCATCTTGATGATGGATGTTTTGTGAAAAAAATCAATCATCAACAACAGTACCATTGACCATAGCTGAAATGTTTTGCAATGTCATGAGGTGGTAGTTCCTGCGAAGTGTGACCATGATAGTGATGTTTAGAAAAGGAATTCATATACTATATGGAAAAAATGGACTGAATGCCCGTGAAATTATATCTGTAGAAACCTTATATTGAAAAGCGATAGTCTATTGTCATATCAAATCCAATAGACTGTGCCATGTATGTTGAATCAGCGATGGAAAATGACAAAAAAGAAAAAGGAATGGATCTGCGAAACACACAAACAAACAAGTAACCACACCTCTTCTCATAGTTGATCATCCTAATCGATCATGTCACCCTCTTCAGCTAATGGATATCTAAAATTTAATATTACGAGTATGATGAAACTGAACTATTCATTGATGATATCCAATTATATTCCAAAGAATGTTTAACCCCCATGAAAATAGCTCAGAAAAATAAGACTGTGAACCAAGGTTGAACAAGAGTTGTACATTAATATAAAAGAAAAATGTGGATCCCAAGAAAGTTGATGATACCAACCGAGGTTAAACAATAAATGATCACCACCTATGGGATCCCAATAAATATCCTATGTCCCACCTACGATATTAGAGAAGATAAGAACTCCCATGCTCATCACACTCCATCAAAATAGATTAGGAGAATATTAAAGACCACCCAAATCAGAATTGGAGTCATGTGGTAATTATTTAAGCTCCCATTTGAAGTTAAGAAGATCAAACAACATTATCAATCCTTACCTCACTGAGGAATATTCTTGAAAACTAAACATTTGGCATGTCTTCCCCTGTTTATTTGAGCTATTAATGTTGCATATATTGTTTTCATACATGAAAAAGAATATAAGTTCACCACCTTAGGAGTTGACGATAAACAAATCAGAGATAAATGTATCTTGAAACAACCTCACCACCAAATAAGAAGATATCCTTTTCGAACTCACCTTGGTATGTATAATCTTGAGGTAACTAGAAATAATTAATTTATCCTAACGAAGAAACACATTTTTGAGTTGAAATGGATGCGTACTGATTTATCCAAATAAAAAAATAAATCTAATTAATTTATATATTTTTCATTCTACTATTAATGTAGGAAGATAGTAAGACGATAATTTCTCTCCCACACACCAGTTAGAGGATTGAAGATTCCCAAAAAAACTCTTCAATGATTAAAATCAACATGATTACATATATGATAGTTCCCAACCATTTTAATAAAGAGCATATACAATAAGTCTCAAAGGAAAACTACATATTTTCCAAATTAGAAGTGCTAAAAGATAATGAAGAAGGGTCAAATTTTATGTTTTTGGTGGTTCAACAATCCTTAGAAGTCTACGTAGTTGAAATCACTACGTATCCAAATCCATGTACAATATTAGATAGATATTTGACAATTTATAATGATTGAAATCACTATAGCTATCATAATTCCCATGTTTGTTAATTATCACCCTCCCATAACCAATGTTGAAGAAGATTCCAGTGTCCCAAATATTCATAAAATGGGGAAATTCATTTCCCCATTTTGCATTTCATTTACAATGTCCACTTGCCTCACATTACATTATTTTGGACAAATTAGGGATGATGAAGATCCCTGGTGATCCCCTTATAAAAGGAGGCCATACTTTTCTAATATTACGATCACTACTCAGTATATAATTCTAAGGGGTTGTTTCATGTCATTGAAATAGTTCAAAAATTCTCATAGGGACCATATCAATAGATGGTGACAATCACCTCAAGCAACACCACATGGAATTTACTACATTTGAGGATTTAATTGTGATGGTTTTATGTTTCTATTTTCTGAACATGATTAATTTTTATGAATATGATTAATTTTTTTCCTTTGGTTTGGTGAACTTCATTAATTCATAAAACACTTTATTATTATGATATGCAATTTAATCACTTTATTTTATTGTTGTTTCATTTATTTATCATTATATATTTTTTAATAACACTAATGATGGAGCACTAATAGAATAGTGATCAAACCAATTAAAATTCTCCCACTCCTTTGATGAATTTTAATTTTAAATAAAAGATTTTGTCTTGTTTAATTCTCCCAAGTGTTTGGATTAGTATATTTTAAAAGATTATTATATTTGTTCACATTTAAATGTTAGTTTTTTTTATTTTTTAGAATTAAAAACCCTCTTGAGACTCATTCACTTCAATAAAAATTTAATATTGGGAAGAAAAAGATTGATTGCTATTATACAATCACTAGTGTATGTGAATACATGGAATATATTTATTATTTATCTTTTTTATTCCATACCAAAATTTCATGGAAATAAAAATAAAGGATAATTTTTATTAGATACTGATGAAAAATGGTAATTTAATAATGCATCTATATAAGTGAAGAGATTGATCTATGGTCAAAACACTATGTTTTAAACATTTAATTCTAAAAAATATGTTTGATATTTTATTTTCAAATTTAGAAACATTAAAATATTATTTTAATGCATCCAAGACACTACCATACCTTGAGAAAACCCATGTCCTACATTAATAAATTTTTCATAGGACAAAAATTCATTTTGTTTAGTGTCTCATAATAGGTCGAAATCAAACTCAGTACCATCATTGGTGAAGTATTCTATTTTCATTAATTATTAATCTAAAAATTGTTCCATGTGAAAAGATATATCAATCTATCATTATTGAATGTGATCCTATGGTTGCGATAATTATAATCTCAAACTATTGAACTCTAAAAATCACATAAGAAAAGGAAATCAAGTTTTCACAATCACATTTGGTAAAATATCCTTATTATTATTCTTATTCAATATGAGTTATATTATGTAATGTAATGAATGGAAGATAATATTTCTCAAGTGAATGAGACTATGACAAAGTTGTATGAACCAAATTTTGACATCAACAACCATCAATATCAATTAAATTACCAATAAAACTATGAAATCAATACTGAAATGATTGGTATTATACCTGAATTTCATAGATTACCAGGTTATTACTCAAAATGAATTTTATAGAATTTAAATGGTTATGTAATGTATTCAGAATAAGATGATTCTCAATGACTCAAATTATATCTCACTTTAAGTAGTATCCAAGGAGTTTATCCATAACATACTACAATGTGAGGTTACCTCAAGGGATGAACTATAGAGAGAGTTCCTATAGAAATTATTCCCATGTTCATGTAGTGCTCAACATAAAAATGAGATCAATAGAATAAAATAATAAATTATGAAAAAATTCATTGAATTTTGGTAATGTTTTAAAAAAATGACTACATACATCCTACACCATCCCAATGAAAACATAATTTATATGTATTTAATTACAAAGGATTGAAGGAAAACTATCAGAACCTGCTATTTGATTACATTTCAGGATAAATGATTGACAATTCACCTACTGAATTTAAAGGACATTTTGGTAAAATATATCAACATTACAATCAATTTTGTTAGACAATTTAAACTAGATGTGTAAATGAGATAAAATATTCCAAATCACATTTAACGAAAAATAATATTAAAGATCTAAAATCTCTTGTGAGACAACTGGGTTTGAATAATGTGTAAGAGACATCACCCACCTTACCCCATCATGTCTTTCAGCTATACTATTATAATAATCATTTCATCAATGGATGATATCATGTTAATGGAATTTAAAACAATAATTTTATATAATAGAGTTAATACCATAATCAACCAATTAAAAATCATGAAATTAGTGAATTCACTACCAATTAATTTGGATTTTGGATCCAATTACCACAAATTCCACCATTACAGCAAGCTTCCCAAAAACCATTATAACCCTCTCCATTCGAATGAATGTTTAAAACATTCAAAATGCTACATGTAAGAACATGATCATGATCTATCCATGAAGGAAATGTCATTAATTCTAATAGAGTCTAAAAATAGTCAACATAAGACTGTCACTACTCAAGGATTAAATTTGAATGAATTAAAAGACATGTTCATCTAGCTCATGAACACACTCAATAATCTAGTAAATCAAGGATTAGGTAAGCTTCATGCACCACCAATTACTAACCCCAATGGAAATGTAATCTCTATAACATAAAAGGTGGAACAGAGAGGGGAAAAAATGAAGGAACACTTTCAGATACCAAATCATGAAGTGGAAAATAATATATTCTAATGGAATATACCCATGTAAAAAATCATGATGCAGAATCAGTGAAGGAACCATCAATGAAAGACAAGGGTAATGGAAATATGGAACATAAAAATCAACCCTAACGTTCCTTCCCTATAACGATGATATCACCAAATAAAACCAATGAAGAATCACTAAAAATATATATCTTGGAGTTATTTAAAAAATTACATATAAGCATTCCTCTTTTGGAGGTCATTTTACAAATTCCATTATATGGATAATTCTTCAAATACCTATGCATCAAGAGAATGACATAACATGAAAATAATGTAGTAATATTTGTATTGAAATTTTCTACAGTTGTTACCCATTGAATTCCCTATAAATTCTATGATATAAGAGATTTTCCATCCCATACACTATTTGAGATCTTACACTATACAATGTCCAATGTGATTTTGTATCCATAATTAAATTAATTACTTTTTACATTATTTCTTTTATGTATATGGGAGAACTCAAACCCACTATATTGGTTATGTAGTCACCAGCCATGCCACTACCTACTCTGTTTATGTTATTGAAGATGTCTTAGTTTGATTTCAATAATACACATTCCCTTTCGACTTCTACATACTCAACATTGAAGAAAGATAAGGTAAAGACCATTATCACATCATTCTAGGTTAAAAAAAATCCTAAATACCTCTAAAACTACAAAAAAATGTCAATTAACGAGCCCTTGACATGAAATTTTGTTAACAAATAATGGATTTGAACATCCCTGACTCAATGAAATGACTACAGGAAGAGAAATAATCTTTTTCATTAATGATTTTTGAGTTACAGTATTATTATTTGGTAAAAATTTAAACTGTCATTGATTTAATTATACTATGTGAATTTTTAGTAACCCCCAACCATATTGAAAATTATATTTTTGAAAATGAACTAAATTTGGATACTTTTTAGTGTGTTTAACACATCAAAAATATTGAATAATTTTATTTTGAAGTGTTACTAAAATATTCTATTAATATTATAGTCTTACATGTGTAGGTTTCTAATATATAGAAATATGGTGTAAAACCATCCTTAAAACCCACCCCTTTAAACAGTATATAATTTTTTACCATTAAACCAAAAATATGTTTTCTTATATGGAAATGAGAAATTTTTATTTATAATATCAAATAATTTAGAACCCATCCAATAATGAAAGCTATTGAAAATTATGAAACATAATGATAGGTCCATTGAATAGAAATTAGGGGAAATCAAAGTAATTATCCCAACCACTTGAATTTATATTATTTTTCTCGAATATGAATCCAAAAAAATTGAGAAAAACCTAAAGGAGGATAATTATAACCCTTATCAAAGTAGTAATAAAATTGGTAGGGATACATTAGGGGATATAATTATCTACCTAGATCGAACTCCCAATTAGTGATCCCCATCCAAAAATATTTGAATAAAATTAGGTTCAAAATTTAGAAAAATAAAAGTAATGAATTAGATCTCGTTGAAATTAAGATTAGATAGAGAGACTTCATTGATAAACTGATATTGAGCCATGTGTCCAGAAAAGTCAATTTACCAATACCCTTTATGGAACAAATTTTACATAGACGAGATAAGAATGGACGTAATTTATAATTAAAGGTATTTTATATGTATTTTCATGTTTTTTATAGCAATAGAGGACTATGAAAAGACCAATATCATGTATCCCATTGATATTTTTTCCTACTGATGGATACCTTTTAATCCTTACTAATTCCTAGGTACCTTTCAATGTTGAATTGTATGTATATTCTTTATCCTAAATAATAGATTTTTAGAGGTAATACTCCCTGAATTTAATATATTTGTAACTTGTTTTCTATGTTTTATAGAAAAATTAGCAATTATTTAGAATTTATTTGATAGGAACGTGTTTTATAATTTTTAAAAATTATATTCTATGGTGGAAAATGTATTGTAATTTCCATAAAATTTCTAAATATTTAATTGATGTAGTTAAATACAAGGAATATGTTATTTATAAACTACCTAACCTCACCAATATATGTGACCTAAAATCATATGAAAAACATTATGGATTTTATCTAAGGATTATAGGAAAAATATAGTGAGATTTATTTTCCCCTAACTAACACCACTCAATAAATGAACTAATTTTGTTTTTGATAATTCATACATGAAATATTTTGAGTGATTGATAGAATGATTTACTAGTTCCCCCATAATTTATCCTCAAACTGGAGTTACGTATTTAAATTTTATTCAATAATATTCTCTAAAAATTTCCATATTTTAAAACAAGATAAATTGTCAAACCAAAACAACCCATTAAGGAAAACTTTATTCTGTCCAATTCATTTAACAAATTCAATCATATGGAATATCATTTTACAAAACTAGTCATATTGAGTGATGAGTAAGATTCTTTTCAAATTTTAGCTTTATATTCTTTTAAAACCATAAATGAATCACAAAATACTTCCATAATAATCTAGATATAAATGTTGAAGTACTTCAACACCTGGACACATTGGATGTGAGTATTTTGACACATAGAATTCTCATTAAGAATATTTCATAAATTAAAAATTTTATATAATAAATTTCATAATTTACCGTTATTAGTAGAATCATTGTAACACCCTAAGATTCCACGGTATTATTCTTTTTTAATAATAGAGTAGTGTGTGTTGTATGAAACTTCGAGATTCAAACATGCCACGACCAATCATAGCTGTTATGAATAGTAACACCCACTTTTTGAAATTCTATACATTTATCCTTCAAAATGGACTTAATTTTTGGATTCAGAATATTGAAATTATCCTAGGATGAAATTTTGGTACTTTTCAGATAACTTTTATATTTTGATGAATACTGAAAAATACTAAATGTTTATTAAAAACATCTTTATTAATAGAAATAATTATTTTTGATAAATTATGAATTTGAGTGGTTTTAAAGTATATTTATAATATATTTTTACCATTTAATACAATTTTGGTCATTTTACATAATTTAACATTTAAACCGGACATAAACAAGTGTCAATCTTTTGATAGTTATTATCTCTTAAAACACGCTTTTTTTAACAATGGGAAATAATTTTAAATTAATTTCTGCCACTTCTGTATTTTGAATTTGAAAAAATGTACTCTATATTTTAAATCAATATGTCCAAATTTTGTAAATAGGTAACTTTAATTTTTAGACATTTTGAATAATTACTTCGGTAAATATTTTATTTACCATGGTTAAAGGGAAAAATCCCGAGAATAAGGGTAAAACAAATAATATAATAATAATAATAAATTACCCTAAAATGTGTCTTAACCCTATTGGATGATATATGTCAGACCATGGGAATCTTTGGGTCGATTTTGGGACCCCATGGATCCACTTGTAAGTGATAACGACACTATATATTAATTAAGTTAAAGTAAATACAAAAATGACATAAGCCTATACCTTTTCGAAAAACAATTTTTACATGGGGTTATATATGTTATATTTTGGACAATAAATATTCATTATAAATTTTAAAATATTTTCTACATAATGGTATTTTATTTATAATTTTTATTCATTAAATAAGTTAATTTATTTATGACACAATGATGATGCAGTAATTACCAAATTAGTGAAATATTAAAATAATTGATATTATAAATACCCAAATAAAATTAATTTGTGACTTTTAATGAATTACACAAATTTTATAGGTTAATATGATATGTAAGAATTTATTTAATTAACTTTTTTCGAAGTAATCATGCAGTTATGATTTTCACAAAAATCAAATACCAAATAGTGTCAAAATTGTCAAAAAAGAGTTTTTAAAACAAATATTATATTATTAATTGATATTAAATTCTGAAAAATATAATATTCGGCCAAAGGACTTTCATCATGATATGTGTATCATTAATGGACAATTTGGGGGTCTTTTTGAGGTATATTATATGTTTATTAATTATTTAATATAAAAATACAAAGTGACATGGTAAGTGTCAAACTAATTAACCACAAGTTAAAACTAAATAATAAGGTAAATATAATGACCCAAACCTATCTAAAATCAATTGGATGAAAGTATTTAGACCCATCCCTACCTTAGGATTTCAATAATCCACTTTTGAGGCCTTAGAAACCGAATATGAATTTATTATAAAATAATAATTTATGTTTTTTCTAAAGCGCCCCCCTATAAAAGGACACCACTTCTAACCAATTCGTCACACCTCTCAACCCTTTTGGCTCATCCAAACTCATCCCAATTAATCTCCATACATTCCTATACTCCTTTTAAAAACCTTATATTAGGCACAAGGCACTTCAAGAGTTCATTTTGGTTCAAACCAAAGGGAGTTACCCAAATTAAAGGTAACAATGTCTCTTAGATTCTTTTCATTTATTTTACTTCTCCAACCCCTAAACTCTTTTTATTATTTTGTTTTGTAAATAAACCAGTATAATAAATATACTAGGATATTGTTATTAGATGTATTCAAACTACACTTACAAAGACCACCATCTAATGTGTGAAGAACATAATGTTTCTGTGGATGGCAACCAAACGCCTCACAAAGCAATAATTGTTCAATTATCTCCTATCACTTCTCATGGTGGCCATAATGATGGAAATATAATTAAATATTATATTAATGATATTTATTTTATATATAATCTTATGTAATTTCATTTTATATCATACCATTATTCGTTTCATGTTGTATATATATATGATAATTTCATTTGAGGAAGTGTGGACTACCTCCCCCACAAACTGGTATGACTCGTTCATCCCATACATGGAATATATAAAGGATGGTGTTAATGAAATTAATTAACACATATAAGATATTATATTATACTGGAATAATAATATACATATGTATAATTTTGTTTTGATTCCTTTTAAAATGAAAAATGAAATGGAAGTAGCGTTTGTGCGTATGTACGGATTACCGTCTCCACGAACGTGATGATATTTATTTCCCCATCATATACATTAAAGAATAATTATCATTTGATGATTAAAAGTAATTTTTAAGGACTTGATATCATTCTGGATATGAATAAGATACAACCTATCCATAACACACACAACTTACGTAACGAATCATATAAAGGAAAATGAATCAGTTAACACCCAAAACGACGATAATACTAAAATATTATTAACAAAGCAATATTAAAAGATCATATATGATATCATATTTATGAATATGATTCTTTTATAATTTAATAAAAATGATTTAACTATAATAAAATATGTTAACATACACACTATCAAGTAAAAGTACAAGGTACAATGTTTTCATCTCACTCCTTATTCCCGTGAGATTCATTCCATATTGCCACTATTTCCATTTGTGTGTTGTATGTACTGCCCATAGTTGTATTATTTGTGTAATACACTTTAATTTATGTGTATTTGAACATTCATTGTATGATACCTATTTCATGGGATGTATGTTTCGTAAGTTACCAAATTGGTAAGGGTTAATTTCACAATCTCTTTATTATCCAAGGTTGTTTTTATGTAAGTATCTACCAGGACATATTTATTATCCATGTCCATGTTTTTTGAAAGTTTTTTCAAAGGTATTCTTTTAACGGACTTTTTTTACTACAATAATATTTCAAATGTTTTAAATATTTATTCTTCTAAATCTTCCTCACTAGTTTCCATGTATTCACAATGGTTTTAAGGATTTATTTATATGTAATTTAATGTTTTTAAATTGATAATTACTTTCAAAAGCTTCAAAGTGGTATGAGACAATTTGATTTGAAAATGAATTTAAATGACTAATTTTTTAATTATGTGACTTTTAGATGATTTCAAAACAGAGACATTTCTCTCAAACAGTTTTGATTTCATCTATGTCAATATCCTTTGATGGATTTTAAGCTTATTTGAAGTTTACTTATTATGATACAAAACATCCATATATTTTAGAAGTTTTTCTGATATTTTTGACTGTGGATGTGTTATTTTTATACCATTCATGGTTAATGGAGAATGTATTGACATTTTGTATGCTAGTTTTAATACAAATGTTTATGTTATGTTTAAGCCTATTCATATGAGGAATGCATTGGACTTAATATGCGACGGGTGGAGCCCGCTATAGCTCCTTGATGCATCGGTAGGTATCATGAGACAAACTATTGTCTAGGAAAGAACCCTTGAAAAAAATATTATCTGTAATCTTAGCATGAGGACTTGGCTACATGGTTATGATCGTCTGGCATTACGCATTCCATCCTTATGAATGTGGTTATTGATATTGCATGTGATTATTTGACTAGTAGAACATCCATGTGAATAAGTAGATGGCATTATTTCATTTTATCTTTTCCATGTTATGAGGAGGTTCAAGTTTAAAATGGTTTTGTTTTAGATATACATTTCCTTAAATGTTTATTTTAATTTATGAATGTTTCTGCTATATTATTATCTTTACTGAGCATCTGAGCTCACCCCTTTCTATGTTTTATTTTTCCCCTAATTCCAAGAAGTGTATTGTGATTGATATTCATGGTTAAGACAACAAAATAATGGTGTTAATAAAGGATTACTTATGATGTTTTGTATGTTATGAAGTGTAATGTAACATTCATGTATGTAATCTATTTTCCAAGACTGCTAAATCGATCGGTCGTTCGGGACGTGATTCCTTTTAATCATGCCAATGTATTAAAATAATGCACCGACTCTGGGTAACTGGGGTTGAGGCGTTACTGTTGGTATCAAATGATGTTTAGAAATAACCATGGAAGCTAGATTTAGATAAACTCTGATTAAAGAACATAGCCCTAAGATAGAATTTTAGGATTAGTAGTGATGAACTTCCTCGAATTTTGATATTGTAGAAATTTTGTGAGTTTTCCAAGCAATACATCTCTGTCTGGATATGAGCATGTAGAAGAGGCTCTGGCACAGATGTACCTAGGGGTAAAACCCGAAAACACCTCTTTGAGATATAGCTGAACGAGAACTGGTGCACGACAATGGGCCTTGTTTCACTCTTCTTTACGACATTCCATAGGGATATTCTTAGGATAATTATTATTTTCATTACAAACCATTATGAAGGGTTTATGAGTATATACTTTCTCAAAGAAGACATTTTAATGTTATGGATTATATCCATAAACTATTTAATTTATGTTAAGTGTTTTAAATGTTTGGGATTAATTATTTCTATTCACAAACTAATCTAGTGTAGGCCATTGTTTAGAAATGGAATCCAGTAGAAGGAATGAGAACTCCAGCAATACGCATGATCCAAAGATAAATAAAGATCATATCTTTCATGGTATTGAGCAATAATTTAGAAGGGAAATAGTATCCCATGTATTATCATCATATAAAGAAATAGAATCATGTGTTGATAGGATAAGTAAAGAGTTCTCTGAGTTTTATGGAATCGAAGGGAAGCAAGAGAAGAAAAGGATGGAAGAGAGAAAGATGGATAAAGGGAAGAGGGAAAAGAAGAATTTTTCCATATGTGATAACTGTGAGAAGAAACACCCTGGAACTTGCCTGAAAGGAATGGGAGTTTTTTATAAGTCTGGATAAAAAGGACACCTTGTACGTGACTTACAAGGTAAGAAAATGGTTACAAATGTACAATGCATCTTCTCCAAGGAGTTAGGACACTATGCAAACCAATGTCCAAATCCTTAGAGTTTTCCCCAAATGATGCTATTGGATAATAATCAAGTTATGAAACTGCCACAGATGAGGAGGAAATATTAGAGTTCTTATGTTGTTATTAATGAATTATGTCATTTGTGTATTGTATCAACGATGTACTGGTTATAATAATTATTGAGTATATAAGGATTGTACTGCAGTACTATTTCATTACGGACATGAGATTGTGTGGAACCATGAAAAGTCACTCAATAAGAGGTTAAATTTTTTGAAAATATTTGTTTGAAAGAATGATAATCGATAATATGGTTCTGATACCAAGGTAGTGATTTTGGAATAATACATGATTTATTTGGATAAATTATATTGGATATTCTTGACTACCTTGAAACTAATTAATTATTTTTATATTCCATCATTGTTGGAGTTTACAAAATTTTGGATTGAAAGAGTATATCCATTATTTTTTAAGGAATAAGGGATTATGAATGTAATCAATATTTTTTTATAGTAATTCAGGATGTTGTCGTGTTTTAAAAGAATACATGATGAAGGTGTTCACATGTTATTATATGGAAAAAAGAACCTTCATTGTGTTTAACTTCCTTATAAATTTTGGCCTCTGAGTTTTGATAGTAGTATTTTAGATAAGTCTAAAGGTTGAAATGGATTATGTTTGAAAGGTTATTTTTGGATTTTTATAAAACGATAATATGCAGACCGTGTGACAACCTGTCGCGTCGGACAAAGCTGCGGGAATTGAACCCACAACTATAGTGCGATTGTGATTTATTGCCAAACACTAGACTACATGAATTCCCTATATTGTACAATGTAGTTTCTTTTTTTAATGGGTATGATATATGAATTATAAATTCATTATATTTGAAACCCTATACAATTAGGATAAATAGAGTTTTCTTGAGTTGTATTATGTTTTGTAGTGAAAGATGAGTTTGTGGTAGAAATTTATTAATGGATAAATCTCTAATTACAAAGTAAGTATATATCCTTATGATCTTATCTAATATAATAAATAAATTCCTCAATATTAAGAAAAGGAATAAAGAACAAATTTTGTCCTAGATGGTACCTTAGATCATCACAAATTTATGGCTTTAGGATTGTTGGCCTTTTCATAGCCATGTTCTCTACCACTCTCCATAAGATATTGATGGTTAGATTTCTCTCCCATATCCATATTTTCCTACACGAAAACCTAGTATGAGTTATTTTTGGTAACAATCATACTTACAACTCTTTAATTTAAATAGAGTCCTCATTAATCCATTTTTCGATGTGGGATTTCAACTTAGATATTTTGAAATGTCAACCCCATGTTTCCAATACCGAGCATAAATTGCGAGGATGAAATTTATTGAAGGAGGGGAGAATGTAACACCCCAAGCTTCCACAATATGCATCTCTTTGAATAATAGAGTAGTGTGTGTTGTACACAACTTCGAGATTCGAACACACCGCGACCAATCAAAGTAGCAGTTATGGATAGTAATACCCACGTTTTGAAATTTTAAACATTTTATCTTTCAAAATATACTTCATTTTTGGATTCGGAATATCAAAATTATCCCAGGATGAAATTTTGGTACTTTTCGGAAAACTTTTATATTTTGATAAATAGTGAAAATTACTATATTTTAATTAAAAACAACTTTTTTAATTGAAATAATTAATAGTGATAAATTATAAATCAAAGTGGTTTTAAAGAATATTTAGAATTTATTTTTACCATTTAATAAAATTTGGGTCATTGGACATATGTTCACATTTAAACCCGATATAAACATGTGTCAATATTTTGATAGTTATTATCTAATAAAAACACGCTTTTTGTTTTTCCAGCGAGAATTAATTTTAAATTAATTTATGACACTTTTGTGTTTTGAATTTGGAAAAATAGACTCCATATTTGGAATCAGGATTTCCAAATTATGTAAATAGGTATCTTTTATTTTTAGACATTTATAATAATTACTTCGGTAAATATTTTATTTACCATGGTTAAAGGGTAAATCCGGTAAATAAGGGTAAACAAATAATATTATAATAATAATAAATTACCCTAAAACGTGTCTTAACTCTATTGGTTTAAACATGTCCGACCATGTGAATCTTTGGGTCGATTTTGGTACCCCATGGATCCACTTGTAAGTGATAATGACACATTATATTAATTTAGTTAAAGTAAATACAAAAATGACATAAGCCTATATCTTTTAGAAAAAAAATTTTATATAGGGTTATATATGTTATATTTTGGACTATAAATATTCATTATAAATACAAAAAGATTTATACATAATGGTATTTTATTTATAATTTTTAGACATTTAATAAGGTACATTATTTATGACACAATGATGATGTAGTAATTACCAAATTAGTAAAATATTATAATAATCGATATTATAAATACCCAAATAAATATAATATGAGACATTTAATGAATTACATGAATTTAATAGGTTAATATGATTTTTTAGGATTGATTTAATTAGCTTCTTTCGAATTAATCATGTAGATATGTTTTTTACAAAAATTAAATACCAAATAGGGTCAAAATTGACATAAAAGAGTTTTTAAAACAAATATTATATTGTTAATTGATATTAAATTCTAAAAAAAATAAAATTCTGCCAAATTACTTGTATCATGATATTTTTATCATTAATGGACCACTTGGGGGGTCTCTTGGAGGTATATTGTATGTTTATATACTATATAAAATAAAAATAAAATGTGACATGGTATGTGTCAAACTAATTAACCAAGAGTTAAAACTAAAATATAATGTTAATATAATGAACAAAACCTGTATAAAATCTGTTGGTTGAAAGTATTTAGACCCATACCCAACATAGTATTTTAATTAGCCACTATGGAGACATTAGAAACTGAATATGAATTTATTATAAAATAAAACATTAAGTTTTTCCTAAAGCGCCCCTCCTCCCCCTTATAAAAGGACACCACTTCTATCCAATTACTCACAACTCTCAAGCCTTTTGTCTCAACCAAACTCTCCCAAATTAAGCTTCATGCATACCTATACTATCCTTATAAGCATTATCTTATGCAAAAGGATATTCAAGAGTCTTTTTTAGTTCAATCCAAAGAGAGTTACCCAAATTAAAGGTAATGATTTCTCTTAGCTTCTTTTCTTTTCTTTTATTTCTCCAACCCCTAAACTCTTTTTATTATTTTATTTTATCACAAAAATAGTGCCCTAAATATTATAGGATATTTTTATTAGATGTATTCGAACTACAATTACACACACCTCCATCTAATGAGTGACGAACATAATGTTTCTGTGGATGGAAACCAAACGCCTCACGAAGCGATAATTATTCAATTATCTCCAATCACCTCTCATGGTGGCCATTATTATGGAAATATAATTAAATATGCTATTAATGATATATATTTTATATATAAGCTTTTTTAATTCTATTTTATATCATTCCATTATTCGTTTCATGTTGTATATATATACGATAATTTCATTTGAGGAAGTGCGGACTATCGCCCCCTCAAACTGATATAACTCGTTAATACCATACACGGAACCCATAAAGGATGGTGTTAATGAAATTAAGTAACAAAGATAAGATATTATATTATACTGGAATATTAATATACATATGTATAATTTTGTTTTTATTTCTTTTAAAATTAAAAATGAAATGGAAGTAGTGTTTGTGCGTACGTACGGATTACCGGCTCCACGAACATGATGAGATTCATTTCACCATCATATACATTAAAGAATAATTATCGTTTTATGATTAAATGTAATTTTTAAGTACTTGATATAATTCTGGATATGAATAAGATACAACCTATCCAAAAAAACATGACTTACCTAACGATGCATATAATGGAAAACGAATCAGTTAACACCAGAAACGACGATAATACTAAAATATTATTAACAAAGAAATATTAAAAGCTCATATATGATATCATATTTATGAATATGATTCTTGTTATAATGTAATAAAAATGATTTAACTATTATACATTAGTTTAACATAGACACTATCAAGGAAACATACAAGGTAAGGGGTTTTCATCTCACTCCTTATTCCCGTGAGATTCATGCCATATTGCAACTATTACCTATTGTGTGGTGTATGTACTGCCCATAATTGTATTATTTGTGTAACACACATTAATTTATGATTATTTACATATTCATTGTACGATACCTCTTTCATGGGTTGTATGTTTCGTATGTTAGCTAATTGATAAGGGTTAATTTCACAATCATTTATTATCCGAGGTTGTTTTTACGTAAGTATCTACTGGGACATATTTATTATCCATGTCCATGTTTTATGAAATAATATTCAAAGGGATTATTTTAAGGGTCTTTTTTTACTAAAACATCATTTCAACTGCTTTAAATATTTATTCGTCTAAATCTTCTTCATTAATGTCCATGTGTTCAAAATGGTTTTAAAGGATTTAATTATATGGAATTGAATGTTTTTAAAATTATAATTACATTCAAAAGTTTCAAAGTTGTATGTGACACTTTGATTCAAAAATGTATTTAAATTACTTATTTTATAATTATGTGACTTTTAAATTATTTTAAAAAAGGGATATTTCTCTCAAACAGTTTTGATTTCATCTATGTCAACATCCTTTTATGGATTTTAAGCTTATTTTAAGTTTATTTATTATGATACAATGCATCCATATATTTTAGAAGGTTTTGTGATATGTTTGACTGTGGATGTGTTATTTTTATACCATTAATGGTTTATGGAGAATGTATTGTCATTTCATATGCTAGTATTAATACAAATGTTTATATTATGTTTAAACCTATTCATATGAGGAATGCATTGGACTTAATATGTGATGGGTGGTGCCCGTAATAGCTCCTCGATGTGTTGGTATGTCTCATGAGACAAACTAGTGTCTTATCATGAGGCCTTGACAAAATATTATTTGTATTCTTGGCAATATGCATTGGATACTTGGTTATGATAGTCTGAAATTATGCATTTCATCGTTATGATAGTGGTTATTGATATTGCATGTTATTATTCGACTAGTAGAATATCCATTGAATAATTAAATGGCATTATTTCATTTTATAATTTTCATATTATGATTATGTTCATGTTTAAAAGGCTTTTGTTTTAGTTATACATTGCCTTAAATGTTTGTCTTTATTTATAAAAGTATCTGCTATATTATAATCTTTACTGAGCATCTGAGCTCACCCCTTTCTATGTTTTATTTTTCGGAGGATTCCAAGAAGTGTATTATTATTGATATTCTGGGTTAATACAAGGGAATAATTGCGTTCTTATAGTATTATTTATGTTTTTGTGAATGTTGTGAAGTGTAATGTAACATTCATGTATGCAATCTATTTTCCAGGATTGCTAAACTAGTCAGTCCTTCGGGACTTGATTCCTTATAATCATGCCAATGTATTAAAATAATGCACCAACTATGGGTAACTGGGGTAGGGGCATTACATTCATACATTAATTTTCTCAATGTCAAGGATTGATCATAATATTTAGTTTGATGATTATTACATTATTCATCAACAGTAGAATTATTAGGTAACTATCATGTTTTAAAAACATTAAATATGGACTTATATTTAATGGTATCCCACTAAAATGATGAACCCTATTAAATATTCAACACATCAATTAGTGGTACAAGATCAATAGTTTATAATTACATACATTGGTTTCTTCATATAAATAATCCTTGACTAATTAGGAAATTAATCATACCAAATAAAATAGTTATGACTCTTTGATAGTTGAGAAAACAAGCCTTTTTTCAATCCATATTATAGATATACTCAACTCTAATCCTCTGGAATCCTAACAATTAAGGATTCTAAGATATATTAACCCCAGGAACAAACATATAATAATCCCACAAATGACTATCAAGGGATATTTATTTTAATCTTGTCAACATCATCATGTAAATCCTAAATCACATATAAATTTATTTCCTGACACATGTTCATCCATGGGTACTCTTTCTATGTTTAATTATAACTGGTTGGATGATTCAGGTCTTGATAAGTTCTTATTTGGATGTAATCTTTTAATTATTATTTGAAGAGGATTTTAATCTATCCATTTTATATCATGGTATTCCGTTTTATGTATGTATGTTTTATATAATTTAGTTTTGAATCATACTCCCTCTAACAAATCAATATTTTCAAATCATTATGTTGTGTGAAAATTTACACAACCCACATGTTTGTGTTACCCAACAAAAAATAAAAACTATCATATTCACACGTATCTAGATGTATCATATTCGTAAGGTACATGAAAGATTCATTTATATGTATAGAATTATATTTGATTGATATTTTGCACTTGAGTAATCCTAGAGGGATAGATAGAAAACCTCATTCACTTTCCAAGACAATGAATAAGCCTCTAGGTAAGTAGGTTGTCCGAACCCACTTCCTTGTACCCATGGATACATTACTCAAGAGAGAATAAAATTAATAACAATTATAACACATTATATGATGAATCTATATTTAAAAACTAAACTCAATATAACAACATTAATTACAAACTGAGGTAAAGATGGATGAAAAACTAAATTCATTATAGAGTCAATACTAGCATTTAATGAAATGATCTATCCTATAAGTAGTCTAAAATTTTAAAATAAATCTTACCCTATATTAATTGTATTCATTTCAATTTGAATTGTTTCATATTTATCACTATCTCTTATTTCTATTTAAAATAAATGTTATTTATAATCCAACAAATATTATGTTATCATTTTAAATAATACAATAATCATATTCATAAGCATTATTTAAACATTGATCATATCAATAATAACAATATTATTGAGTTGGTTTAAATATTATCCACACAAGGTCCCATTTCATTTTCATCAATTGAAAATAATTAATTATGCATAATTCATAATTTTAAAATAACATATTTATATTTTTTCCTTCTTACATAATTGATAACCCTTTATAAATTATTACTTATGATTTTAAAATAAACAATAGTACTTCTAGATCATCAATCATGACCTATAATTTGATTAAAAGCATCATTAAATATTTACATTTAATTTATTTTAAAATTAATTTTTTTATAAACAATAATAAAATATATTATAAACCATTAATATTGTTTCCCTAATTTAGATACCATTTATAAATAAAATATTCCCAAAATACCTTTTATAATGATATATAAACATTTTATAACCCATTAAAACTATTTAAAAATTTAAAAATTATTTTAAAAAACATTCACTTTTGTCATACGCATAATATTATTCTTTCCTAAAGTTAAAATAGTTTACCTTTTCATAGGAATTCTAGAAATGTGGTGTAATGGTAATAAAAAACTTTCCTTTATGTGGTGCAGATAAATATTGGCTACCATTATGTAAAAACCATTGAACCATAGAGATCCAATAAAATCATTTTCTATATAATGGTTGGAATAAAATTGATGAAAGCTGTACTGTTACCTTAATGAAACCATTATAAATTCATTTTTATTGTTACATGAACCCCTTTTTGTAAAGGTACTCCAAAGGTTACCTTTATTTGAAAAGTCATGTATGGCTAAGCCCAATCATACCCTTAGACCACTGAGCTGCATAAGGGTTTGACCGTCATTACCTTTATGTGTAAAGGTATATATCTCCTAACCATAAACCAAACCTTAACATGTAATGTTATATTTATATGCCCATTAAATCGATTGATCTACCTATGGGTAACGCATGATTAACATTACAAAAACCACTTTTCATAAGGGTAATGATTTAGATACCCTTGTTCATCTTAGTTGTATACTGGTAATGACTTAGTAATCATTACAAAACCTAGTTGTCTGTTTTTCTTATAATAGAAGCATGTGATGGGTCATTCCTGACATTTATTTTTGTTATGATCGATGATTAATATATTAATTACACGATGATAAACACCCTGACCAGCAAAAATAGACAAAAACTATATATAATGGATAATTTACTGAACCAATGTTCAAGATCTTGCATATTATTAATTATTAATTTAATTAAAAAAATAAATTCCTTCTGAGAAATTATTTCTTTATAGATGCATCTAAAAGCAGATCTATGTGGTTCCATCATTGAGTTTTTTATTCATGAATATATTCCCTCTTGTGGTGAACCGCAAATTTTTAAAAAATCATTGAATGTCATCATCATAATCTATGTCTGCTAGCATGGTCGATCTTAATAATTGTGCCATCCACCATTGACCTCCATGATAATCACATACAAAGGATTCTCTTTGATATCTATAGACTTGAAATTGGAAGGTAGAGGAAAATCACTCACCATTCTTGGGGTATTATTGGATTAGAGAGTTTTTTATGGCTTTGAGATGATTCTCTTTATTTCATTGGGGAAAAAATTAAATTATCTATCTTGAGAAATAATATAACATGTTTTATAAATTTATAATGTTAGAAATAAATAATTACACAAATACGAACTGTTATTTAATTAAAACCTCTTAAAAACCATATCTATAATAATATTACCATTACTATTTCTAGGCATAGCCTAACCTCAAAAATTAAATTAAATATTATTTATTGAATTAATAATTAATATATATTATTTATCACATAAACATTTAACATGGTCCTCCATTACTCTATAATGTTTATCGCGTCATGAATAATAACTATAGATTTATTAGGTAAAATGAAATTCCTTATTCTCCAACAAAAAAATTAATATTATATTCAATTAATAAAAAATAATTATTTATTAGATAATATTCTCACATAATTTTCATCCAAAAAAAAGGTGATGGGATATATGTGATCTATAAAACATGAAAAATTATTATACCATGTGTGGTAATATATTTAATTAATATTATTAAATAAAAAAATATAATATATTATTTAATTGATATCCTGGATACACATAGTGTGTGACACTAAAGGCCTCTTTCACATTATTATTAGACAATGTAACCTAATGTCCCAAGTCAGCATCTAACAAGACGCCAAGGAACCCATAGAGAAATAATTAAATTTTGAAATCAGTTAATTTATCATACATATGCTTACTATTTAATATAATCCATTTATCTAAATATCTCTAAAAATTTATAATTATGATTCCCTTACCATACGTCCGCAATGTCTATTTCTTTGACTTTTTGAAAATCACACATTTTTATAGAACACCATGAACATGGATTTAATTAGGTTATATAAATTAAATCAAAGGACCTGATAAGTCTACTTCCATTAAATAATAGATGTGGAAAATCAGTTATTTCATTATTCATTAATTATATATTACTCACAATGCAACCATCGTATCATAAATTTCTGTGAACATATGTCATCACATTTTTCATGAATATATCAAATTAAATGACTTATAACACCAATTAATACTAGTTTTAAATTATAAGGATCAATAAAAACATCTAAATATAAGAATAACCACTGACACATATGAATGTAGATTTCCTACTAGCCGGTCTAGTCCTCCAAATATCCTACAATGGATATTACCAAAGGGAGTATGCCTTGAGAAGGATTATTAATGTCCTATGAGCTTCCATATTTATCATCCTAGATCATTTATGTCCCTAAATGGATTTAAACTAGTTAAAAAACATATATTTAAGAATATTATCATGTCACTTTTGTGTTCTCATAATAATGGGGAACTACTATGGACTTTCAATGCGATGGCTACTCATAGAAAATTATTGTAGGACCCATGAGCACCCTTAGTGGGGAGAGTGAATCAGGGTGTCAAATATAGCTTTTAGAGTCCAAAATCTTTTTCCCACATTAGTAGGAACTTGTAAAAAATTTATATTGGAGTGGGGATATAAGCAATCATTCACATGCAATGAGGTAGAACCAAACTATTTTACTTGGTTCACCACTAAGGGATATTCCATGGAGCATTCATTGATGGTGTTTCAGTCTTAACTAGGTCCGCTAACCATCACTAGTTGTGTATTTAAAATTATTAGTCACATTCGCTCTATTCCTTGTACACTTCCATTAAAAATTTTTATGGATATCTCACAAAATCCCTCAGAAAACTTTCGTCGACTCTCCTTACTCATTATATTTGGAGATGTCTTAATCAGTTATAAACATGAATGAAATTTTAATATATTTTCATTAATTTCATTGTCTTTGTTGAGAAAAAGTCAATTCATGCATCAATGTCTTGAATTGATGAACATGGATGAACTGGTCAAACAACCAAGATGTTCGAATGTAGTAAAATCACACAGTCACACTTGCGTGAAACTCCTTACATTGCATGAGATATTTGGGATTTGATGAAAAAGATGGATTTTTTGAAATCCTTATTTTTAAAACACCCCTTTTCATTCAAATAGACACACTATAAAGTTCACTTTGTCTTTATGGACTAAATGGACACTTTGAATGAATGATTTGATCTCTCCTTCACTTTCGTGGGCATGTCCATCAAGCGATAGAAGAACCTGATCTTCATTGAAATGTTATATGTCTTGAGGGGGTTGCCTCATATTCATAGGCCATGATCACAGTCCATATAATATTATACCACATCATGCAAGATTTTATTCAAGTGTGAAAACCCCCTTTTGATGTGTCATTGGGTGTGAAATACTCTTTCATGAATCCTCATCATTCCCAAACATTAAAAATATTTTGTGCACTTTTTTACATTTCAATATTTCAAGAATAGGACATCAATGGTTCCAAAAATTATTACTTACTATGATCTATAGTAGAACGATCATGAAAAGATAAATTGTTTATTAATATTGAAAAAACGAATATAGGTTATCAAAAAGTATAAAGATGATGGTTCTAGGGTACCAACTTTAACAAACTCCCACTTTCACTAGATCCATCTGCTAATAACCTGTAGTATGCTGGATCTCTATTGTTACTCAATCTTCAACTAATTTATGAAAATAGTCAATAATTCCACCATATTTTATTCTACAAGAAATTTACTTGCTAAAACAACACCCTTATCAAAAAAAAATCAACATCATGGGGTACTTTTTGGGTATGTTATTTTTTATTGGTCTGAGATTGGATCTATTGAAAGATCCACCACTAACATTTTATCACAATACATTGTGATAGGGTATTTACTTCTTCGTACCACATAAATATCATGGACAATCATTCATATCCAAATTATTTCTTTGGTTATATATAAAGCCTATATGTTCTGAGGATCCATTATATAATCATTAACAACCAACATCATTGAAGTATTCTAACACAAAACTCCATCATTGAAAAAAAACTTATCTTTTCTATAACCTCATATTATTATGATACATATGATAAATAGTATTAGTATATCCCCTAATTACCATCTCCCGATCACATCCATACACTAGGAAGGTATCCTTAGTTCATATTATATAAATGATAATAGCGTTAACAATATACCAATGTTTTCACCTAAATGATATTTAAATCTACATACCATAATTAATGCATATGAAACATCATGTCTAGCATATAACTTGGAATACTTGATTGATCCAATCATTGAAGCATATGGTATCTTATCATTCTGTCTTTCATATATTTTTTCTGACAAAACACTTATTGGAATGATATTTACCATGGGACACTAGAACAAATCTCATATTGTATTTTCCCATAAAAAAATCATTAATATATGGTCAATTTGATGTATGTTTACTTAGTCGAATAAGTCTCCTGGATCCTTCTCAAATGGTCTTGATATGTAGAATATAGGCTGCATCACCTAAGTCTTTCATAGAGAAGCACTTGTTTAACTAGTCCTTAAAATAATTTGTGACTAGTATATCATTTCCAATAAGTAATGTTTCATCAACATTAACATTAGGATAATGACCGCGTCCCCACTAAAGCAATTGTAACTACATGAAATACATTTAGTCCTAATGTAACCAAATTATTTTATAGGATCATTGAATAAATTTTTTCTTGACCTAGATGTTTGCATAAATAAATATATATATATCATTTAAACTTGAAAATATCTTTTGGAATGTCATGGAGTCACAAACCCATATAGTTGGGTCTTATATAAATCATCTGGAAGTTTCCCAATAAAGAAATCTATTTTTATATCCACCTTCCAAATTTAATAATCATGGAAAGGTACTATAGAATGTATAATTATAATAAATTTATACATAGAAAATGGAGAAAATATTTTATCATAGTAAATTCGTTCATGTAATACAGACCCTTTAGCCACACTCCTTGAATTATAGGTATTTATCATACTTTCAATGCCTAGTTTTCTCTTTAATACCCATTTTCACCATATATGATTCACATAAACTAGTGCTTCAATCAGAACCCAAACATGATTTTGATAAATGGAAGACAAAAGAAAATTAATAGCTTATGTCCATCTTGGAGCTTCTAATATATCTACATCCTTTTTAAAGGAGAGAGGTTCATTATTTTCAACCAATTAGAAGTCCCCATACCTGGTGACTAGAAAACCATATATCAATAGTTATCTTTACTCTCTAGTGTTTCTATACAGTACATGAGTTTCAATGACTAATTTTTCCATTGGGAACTATACAATATTTTCATATTCCAGCTATTTTATATCCTAAGCATCAACATAATCGAAATCAATATTTCTCACAATATGCTTTTTTAGGATTTTTTCCCTATCAAGAAACATGGATTATCTGAAGACATTCACTTTATTTATAAGGGGTTGTATATGTAGAATACATTCATTTCATTATGATACCATATAAAGATAAAAAAAATTCCATGTGGTGCGAGTTTTATTCCGAATAATACCATAACACATTCTTCACAACCCTGTACATGTGTATGTGACCAAACTAGTTTATTTATAGTCCATAACATGAAGTTATTTCTATTTTCTTCATTACATGGTACTCATATTAGCGTGTATGATTCAGTTTGTAATGCATTTCTCCAAAAGGATAATGGATGATCTATATGACTCATCATTGACCTTACCATATCTTTGAAGGTATTGTTCCTCCTTTCAATAACACAATTCCACTATATTGTGAATTGTAGAGTTATTTGAGATAAAATACCAAAATCATGATGAAATTAGACAAACACTTGTTAAACATATTAACAACCTCAATCCAATTGAATATTCCTTATCTTCATTCCTGGTTAATATTATACTTCACTGTTGTATTTTTGAGTTTCTTAAAGGACTCGAACATAAAACTATGAAGTATAAATATCCATATCTACTCAAGTCATAAGTAAAAGATCTGAATTAAGAATAGTCACCTCTGGATTCTATTGGAAATGGTTAATACACATCAATGTGTATCAATCCAAAAAGACCAGTATCCCTTTACCCTATCCATATAATAATGGTTTGGTATTTTTTTCTTGTAAACAAGCATGTCATATATCAGTTGTTTTTATTTCAAAAGATTCTAAATTATCATCTTTGAAGATATTTTTATACTTTTACTCATTTACAGGACTAAGATAGTAATTCCAAAATTGGTTTTTATATGAGTTGCATGAAAATGATTTTATATCTGTTTCCAATACTTGGTCTTCATAATGTAATATGTAAGGACAATTATTAAAATGCTCCATACCATAATATATGTTATCTCTATAAAATACAAAACATTTATTATGAAACATGAAAATAAAACCACGTAAATATTGGAATAATATATAAAATATGTTCTTTGGAATACTAGGTACATAAAAACAATCCCCTAAAACCAATAACATTTATGATATAAATGAAATGTCGTAGTCACAAATTGCAATAGCTGCCAGCCTCACACCATTATATTTTCACAAATCCATCTCTCATCTACCAATAATTCATAATCTAATTGATTACTACATTTTTATATATAGTTTATCCCCAGAAACTATTTTTGATTCCCAATGTGTAGATATTTAATGATTACAATTGATAATGAAACCTTCATATTATCCTTGATTTTAGGATAATTCCTTCTTCTAGTGTCCTTGTTTTCCCGAGAAAAAATGTACTACATCTTTTTCATTGACCAAACTCTTGATCATTCTCTTATAGAAAGGATGGTGCTTGGGAGCTATATAAATTTTTTTATTGTTAGCCCCCATTTCTTTGTTCTTCATTTTCTTATTAACTATATGTACCATGGTTTTTCCACACCCAACGTCCTAATCCACTTAGATAATATGCGTAAGATGATCCGAAAGACTACTCTCATTATTTATTATACTACATTTAAAAATAAAACTAGAATAAAACTTGTGTAGTGGGGAATGTATGATATATTTACGCAAATCATAAAAGAATTTAATCACGAAGATGTATAAGAATTCAATACAGCTTATAATATTGATTAGATAAGGCCAAAATACCAAAAACTCCTGCATTATTTGTAAACAAAAGATTGGAGATCTTGTAACTTTCTCATATCACATTCTCTTACTAGAGATCTCGATGGTGAGACATCATGTTATACACATGCATGTCCTCATATAGCTTCAATGGAACATTGGTCAAGGATGATAACATGAAACATTCAATATATATGGAGTCAATAAACATTTAATGATAGAGACTTAACACTGCATCACAAGCCTAATTACCAGGGGATTTAGGAATAGTTTCATCCAACACATACAATATCCCTTTAATGGAATATGATAATTCATAAGAGCCTTCACCATTCATAGAAATTTATGAAAGTGAAAAGGTTATCCTTCTCAGGTATGGATCACATTGATATGGTTGATGTGATATTATTGGTGTTTATATGGAAAAGATGATCAAATTTTTATTACATTATCTGATAAAATTTAGATAGATAAAATTATATTATATTTATTAATCTCCCACTATATTATCAGACAAAAATAGACACCACCATTGGATTTGAAATAAACTATTTTATGGATATTTTAGCTGAAAGGTTCCATATTCCCCTTATCATCACCCCAAATTTGGTTTGTCATTAAATTTTATGGGTTTAAGGTGGGCATTCCAAATGATAACTGAATTAACTCCCAATAACTTGATCTATTGAGTGGACTCCCCAATAGTGAAATCATTAAATTAGATTTAATCAAATATTTCCTCTCAATTACACTATGTCCTTCTTCGGTAGTCAGCCCTTGTTGTGAACTAATTTAATTCAACCTAAAACATCCAGTTATAATTACATAATAATTGAAAGCACCCCAACATTGGATGGTCAAAAAATTGAACTATGGATCTATTTAGAATAAATTTGTGGAAGGAAATAATGAATTAATCTATAAAATCATTGGATTTTATCTTTTCAGTTTATATTTATTATTATTATCTTTATCACATTCCTATTAAAATTAAATTGATTTACTTAAGTAATAATACATGTCTTAGATAACATTTTCTTATAAGAAAATTTATTTCAGTTCAATCATTCAGGATCATTAAATCATTAATATATGTGATCATGATAAGAAATCAATAATGAAATAACTATGTATCCTGAGAGAAGTAAAAAAATTAACTGGTATGACCATGATATATTACTAAGGGATAGTTTATATAGAAGATGATAAAGTGTCTATCAACCTAGTGTAAAAACACCTTGAACCAATTAAGGTTTATGTTTCATCTTTCCACTTTTCCACATTTATTTATCTCTTAGATGGGTTTTTCCTCATCTCCAAACATAAACCAACTCCACTCTCTTGGAATATACATAAATTACATATAATGTTACTCACACTTTGGTGATGGAAACAAGGGGTTTAAATAAAAGAAACCTTGTGCATTCATTTCCTTACATATTGAGATGAGATATGACACGTATGACAAAAATTTAATTTAATAATAAATTTAATGAAACCAATCACATAAAAAGAAAATTTTGAAGCTCATGTTCATATATAATCATGAAATTAAATATGAATTTAATAAAATTAGATTTCATTTATAATCATTGTTATTTATTAAAATTTGTATGTGAATAAATTAATTGACCTTTTTAATTAATAAAATCATGTATCTTAATTATCCAAAACATTTCCATGATATTTTCAATCATCATAATATAAAATAAATTAACATATTTAATTAAAATTTACTATCTAAATTTGTTTACATTAGAGGTCGCATGGTTATTACCTTTCTGAACTACACAACGTGTGTTATAAATGTATACTATTTACTCTAGAGACATGTAGTAAACATGAATTATCTTGTAATATCATGGTGTATACTATCAATATAGTTATCACACATTTTACATGATTTTATTTTTACACACCCTATAATGCTTCAATGTGCATATATTAAAAAATGTAATATAGCTTATACATGATATGTTGATACGAATATTATTAAAAACTTATGTAATCATTTATATATATATACCCATCACATGGAATCTCCTATTAAAATAATGACCACATGATAGTATATGTTGATAAGGTTGTCAAGGTATAATAAATTAATTTTAATTTTGTACAATTTGGTAAAATGACATGCCATGTATACTTCACACCATCTATTTATGGCACATGCCTAGGGACATGGTGTGTATCTAGGCTATAAAAAATATTGTAGTACATGGCATGTAGATGTGATACACATTGTGTATTCATTGATATACACACAAACCATTCATGTAGGTTCTGTAAGAAGATACATGGAGCATCTGTGACTAAGGGACTACATGTTGGGTATTGATGTTACATGACATGTAATTCAGTTAACCATGCACCAGGATGGCCTAGTAAACAAATGGGGTATATTTAAATTCAAAACATGTAATAAATTCTCATTCCTTAATTTAGTTACAAATTAATGCATGGTACATTTAACATTAGTACAAGATATGTACCACCGGGTTACACGACATGTACGGTTTTTTATCTGGTCAAATTCCATGGCACCTCCAGAAGAGTTATTCAAATTTATGTTGCTAATAGAATTAATAGATTGGATTTTATTTATGAAAAATGAAAAATAATAAGTAGATATAATAATTTGGATTAATGAATGATTAAAACATAATTGAATCTTATTTACAAAAGTGTAAATAAATCCATGATCATTATATAAATATAAATAGCTATATGACCAATCTGATTCCACTTATACGTTCTAGGCGTAGTGTACATGTGTGATGGTTCAGGACCAACATTTTTTTCTCATGAATGATAATTAATTTGATATTTACATCACGATTACGGTCATGGTAAACTGAAATAATTAAGAGCATTAAAAAGGATAATTTCTAGAATCGAAGTGTAAGAGCCCATATATTATTTATAAATAACTTAATATATTATATAATTACCTTGATATTTATTCTTTCATCATTTATGTTTCTTACAATAGATATATTTCTTACCATCATTTCTTTGAAGTAATCAGAATATATTTCCTCTGGTGGTTATCCACACGTGTTCCAAAAATCTTCCAACATTGTCATACGAATCTCTGGGTGCTAGAATTGTAGATCATATCACTTGGGTATTCCACCTTTGATCACCATGAGGATCACTTCTAAACGATTCTCCATTATCTCTCTATACCTGAGAGTGGAAGGTGGAGGAATATTTCTCATTATTCCTATGAGCATTTTTGGATAAATATCTCTCTTGGGATTTAAGAAGTTTCTTTAGAAATTGTAGCGATTAATAAAAAATGAAACTAGATCTCTTGAAAAATTATTTCATTGTTTTTATATATTTCAAGGATTATAAATAAATAGTTTCACAAGTTCAATTAATTATTTATTTAATCCATATAGAACCCAATCATTAAAATAAAAATAAAAATATTATATATTGACATGCACTAAACTCAGAAATTAAATTACATAATACTCATTAAAATAATATTCAATATATATTATTTCTCACCCGACCATTAAAATTGATCCTCCATTAATCAGTAATATTTAACAGGCCTTGAATAATTACAATTAATTTAATAAATAAGTATCATTTCAGTACTCAAAAAACATTTTATTCCCTAAATAACAAATAAATAATAATTAAATATTATGTTCACATAATAATCTCTAAAATAACTAGTGGAAAAATATTTTCGATCAAGAAAACATGAATTATTATTTAAGCACGTGTAGTAATAATATTTATTCATATTTTTAAAATAATAAATAATAAAATATTATTTAACAGGGATACTGGAGGTACTTCGTGTGTGACCGTCTAGGCCTATTTCTCGGTGGAATTTGACGACGCAGCCTAATATCCAAAGATATTCACTAGAAACATACCATGGAATCAATAGAGAAAGAAGTTAATGTCCAAATGATGTAATGAATCATAAGTACACATAATATATTTCCATTATCAATATATATCTTATCACTTAGTTTTCTTGATGGTTCTATCAACCAATGGGCTTGACATTTCATTATTTCAATTCCATCAAATCAAATATACCTATAAAAACCATGGAAGTTGATTTATTTAGGATATATCATTTCTATAAAAGTCTAGAGATACTAAATTCTGTAATAGAATAGATGGAAAGATCATTTCTCACAATATTAATTAATGAAATATTACTTATTATGCACCGAACATATCCAACCTCACCGAAAACATATGTTATCATATTTTTTATCAAAAAGATCAAAGTGGAAGACTTATAAAACTCATTAATAATTATAATAATAAAGTCATTATATCAATACAAATATCCATATATTGGAACATCTAATGACACATATAAATTTTGACTTCTATCCATCGAGTCTAGTTCTCATAATATCTCGTACTGGATATTACTAAGGGCTTACACCATGAGAAGGTTCCTCAAAGTAGTATATGTCTCCATCCAATATATCCTGAATAATTTGTGTCCCGAAAATTATTTCATATTACTATAGAATTAATATTTAAGAATACTATCTACTCCCATTGGGGTTCTCATCATAGAGGGGTCTAATATGACCTTTCAGTGTGACAACGACTATTTGGACATTTTAACATACTATGTTTCGCAGAAGAATAATAATGATGTGAAAAAGAGTTTATTAATATTTAAAAAATTAATATTGGTTATCATTAAATACATAATTTTTTTTCTGTGGAACAAAATCTAATACTAGTTGCATTATGATAAATATTTTTTAAAAATGAAATTCTAGAAATGAACGAGAGCTCACTTTTTTGGTTTTCTTCTATACTTCCATGCATGATTTCATAAATATAAATCATTGGTTCCATATGAAACCCCTAAAATAGTTTTTTTGGAGTTTAATATCATTTATTAGAAGTAGGGAAATAAATTAAAACCCTTTTTATTATGATCATTATTAATGTAATATGAAATCTATATAATAAATGAAATGAAGAAATGTTGTAAATTTTTTACCTTATACTGAAGTGCTAAAAGACCTTTTTATTATTCAACTAATTATTTTGATAAAGATAAAAAAAGTGGAATAAAATTCTGAAAATGGTCTAATATTATGTATGCTACTATAGATGGAGAAATAGTGGGGAAATAGAAGGTCGGACCAAAACAATTTATTGGATCAGATGTGAAATCAAAAAGAATATTCATATATATGTTTAAATAAAAAACCACTAAAACACTTATTAGCAATACATTTTCATGTGGATATAAGATTAAAATTTAGAAATATGCCCTATATTGAATTTGATGAATTAATGTTTGGAGATGTCATTATATAACTGATTATCCATGGTAGAATAAATAAAATTCTCAATAATGAATGCCTGGGAATCTAAATTTCAAATGTATACATGAGTTACATAATCCTAATTTTGTTACCCAATTATATTTAAATATTTTAATTAAAGTAAATAAATATTCATGTTTTCTAAAGAGGTATATATCAATACAATACAATTTGAAAACATTGGAAGTAAAAATATGGACTCGTTAATCATGTTATTAATTCAAATGAAAATAAATTTTTGGATGAAAAATAAATATAGAAAAAAATAGTTTAACAAGATACAAAATTTGTACTCAAAATATAAAATTATGGGATCTTATTAATTCATAAAACATATAGGTAATACAGTAAAATCTAATTTTATAAAATATATTTTTAGTTTTTTTCAATACTTTACCCTTTTTGTATTTCTTCGGTGCACTGGATAATTATTGTTGTCAATTTGAATACACATAATGTCCAATATTTGGATCCAAATAAAGTAAATCCAACAAATAGACCATAAATAATTTCAATTATGAATTTTTAATTCAGTATAATCAATATTCTGTATATAAACATTAAATTATACTCATTATATTATTTTTTATGAGAATCTAGTTAGATAATATGATAAATATTATTGTATATATAACAATATTTCACTATCAAAATACATATAAAAACCAATTATTTATTTCCTTATGCTTTTTATTGTTACTGAAACAAATTAATGACAATAAGTATGTATATTATATTTGTAATTTTATGAATGATAACATAGTCAATCAAAAAAATATTATCCTTAATGTCATATTTTAGAAGGAATACATTCATATTAATTATTTATTTATCTTTTTCTTTACATAGTTTTTGAGTACTACTAGGATTTCCAATAGTCTACATATTCAAAATAATAATTTGATAAATATTTAAATTAGTGGGATAGTAACATGATATCAAACTGTTTTCAAAAAAATTGTAGAGGTCTGTTACAAATATGATTTTAAATATGTTTTTATTTCAAAGAGATAGTAATTATTTTATTAGCCTGATTAATGTTTTAATTTCACATTTACATTTCTAATAAACTAAAAAATCATCTTAATGTGGCGAAAACCATGAAAATGAGTTATTATTTTGATTTAATATTTGTAGAATTATCTTTGGAGAATTATTTATTGATAGTAATTACATATATGTGAATCTAATGCTCATATTTCTCAGTATGATCCAATATAAAATCTCATTATTGTGTATTCACAAAAAAATCATATCACCAGTCAAGGGACCTAGACTAAGAAAACAACCTTAGATTGACATAAATCTGAGGAAAATGATCCTCCATTCCTTTTTACCTATATAAATCAAATGAGTATCAATATGATTCGGGGATTTATATAAATGATCCAATGTAAAATTTCACCATTGTATTTTAATATTTCAGATGATGTTGACATGATTTTTGGGAAAACAGTCCTTATGGTTTCTCATATTATTGGACCATTTCTTAATTTTAAAAGACCTAAATGACATAATTAATGATATATATTCACCGATTATTGACATAAAAGGCCGAAAACCAGGAGAGGATCTTTTTTATGTTAAATTTAAAATTAATTTAAATTAGATATGAATAGTTAATACATCATCAAATAATATTTATTTAATTACTTTGTTTATTATGTAAAACCCCATTCAAATTATATATTCCTCATAAGGATGAACCAATATAGAGCCCCTCTAGAGAAAATACACACATGATCCTTTGATCTCTGAACAATAGTGATAAAATGTCATGTTCCATCGTGGTAGATCGATCATCATGTGTAGTTCATTTTTATCTCTTCATGATCCTTCAGTATTGATGTATATCCACTCATTCCTGAGAAGATGAGAAATATGTATCTAGAGAGATGTCTTTTATGCACTAGGATTCTAAATTCTTTATTAACTATACAAAATAATAATAAACAATAATTTATAGAGTTATAGTTTAGGATAAAAATATTATTTAATCTCTTATGGTCCCTGAAATAATATAATAATCATTATAAAGATTCATTAGATATTATATTTTTGTTATTATTATATTATTGGCATGCTCAAACTGGTGAGATGATAAATATTATATCACCCGCTTTAAAATTAATATATATCATTGAACACAATCATTGTCGACTCATCCCCATTATAATTTATCTAATACCTAAAAAATATTCATTCATAACTAAATATTCAATTTATATCCAAGAAAATATTAATTTTTATTAATTGTTTAATAAATAATATAAAATAAATATTTTTATATCCATCTAATTTAACAATTTCATTTTTAATATATATATATTTAATTTATGTGATCATTTAATATGAAATAAAATTATTCCTAAATTATAAAAATAATATTTATTCAAATAATTATATTCTAATAGAATATAATCAAGATCAACAAAAACACTTGTTGTTTGACTCAGAAAGATTCTTTCTCATTGTAATTACATTAGCTTATTGAATGTCCATGATTACTATCAAAAAATGTAGCAAAGAACCAAAGAGAAATAAGTTAATTTCATATTATAGAAAAACACACATTAGCACTTGTTGTTTGACAAAAACCACTTTGTCTTAATTTCATATCAAGAAGGTTTCACATATGTGTCATCATCCTATATATGCTTGATACATTTTCAGTGACTATCTGTACTGTCCCGACCCCAGTTATCCAGAGTCGGTGCATTATTACATAACATTGGCATGATCACAAGAAAGATCAAATCTCAAAAGACCGATTGGTTTAGAAGCCTTGTAAACACTAGATATATTCATAAGTCTTACATTACATCATAAAAATGAAAATTACAAAAACATAGTCTACATAGTCCACACTCATATCTGCATATACTATCCCTGTAGTTCATTCATAAATTACTTTTTCACGTCTTGGGAAAAATAAAACATTGAAACGGGTGAGCTCAGATGCTCAGTAAGGATAACAATATAGCAGAAACATTCACAAATAAACATAAACATTTAAGGCAATATATAACTAAATGTAAATACTTTTAAACATTAACTTCAGCATAATATGGCAAAGATAAAATGAAATAATTCTATTTACTTATTCACATGGATATTCTACTAGTCAAATAATCACATGCAATATCAATAACCACTTTCATAACAAAGGGAATGCATAATTCCAAACTTTATTTTAAGTGTCAAGGCCTCATGCCTAGACCTAAGTGATAACTATAACTGGAACCCAACCCAGAGAGCCTCTGTAACCGGATTCCATCCCAGAGAGCCTCTGTAACCAGACTCTATCCCGGAGTTCCACTAATAACTGGACACCAACTTGGAGTGTCTTTAATCTCCAGACACCAACCCGGAGGTTCAGCTGTAACCGGACCCCAAGCAGGAGGGATAAATTTTACCGGTCCCCAACTCGGAACATACTAGTCCAACACATTCATCTTAATAAGTGGATGAAATATAACATAAACATTTTTATTTAATCTAGCATATGAAATGCCAAAACATTAATCATAAATCATTAATGGCATAAAAATAACTCATCCCTAGTCAAACATATCACAAAACCATAAATATAATTTGAATGATTTGTATCATAATAAATCAACTTCAAGCAAGTGTAAATTTTTTCAAAGGATGTTGACATAGATGAAATCAATACTAATTGAGAGAATTTTCTCTTATTTTGAAATATTTTAAAAGAAACATAATTATAAAAGAAAATATTTACTTTGAAAATATTCTTATAATATTTTAAGGGAAGCTTCAAATATTTTATAATGGCGGAAAATATGCGCACCCACCGTATAAGTAAAAAAAAGACATTCTTACCTTAATTCTGTCAAAAAGGTTAAAAAGGAACATTTTTGGAAAATGACGGAATGATTCATTTATAAACTACTTTTAAAATTTCAAACAAGAGTATCAATGGAATTAACCCATATTCATTAAAATATTAATAAGGATGTGAAATACATTTTTTAGAAACATCGATGTGGATGATAAAGAGGTCCCGGTAGATAATAACAAATAAACAACCTCGAATAATGATGAGATTGAAAAATAAAAACTTACCAATTTGGTAAATTACGAAACATACACCCCATGAATGTGGAATCGTAAAATGAATATGTATATAAATATAAATTAAATTGAATTACACAAAGAAGACTATTATGGTCTGCACATACACCACACAAAAGGTAATAGTGGCAATATGGTATGAATCTCACGGGAATAAGGAGTGATATGAAAACCCCTTACCTTTTACTTTTCCTTGGTTGAGGGTAGGTTAGCCTCCTGTATAATGGTGAAATACTTGTTACAAAATTATACATGAATCATATACCTTAATATGATATCATATATGATCTATTAACATTGATTTGTTAATAATATCCTAGTATTATCATCATTTCATTTGTTAACTTACTTGTTTTATTTTATATATATTGTTACATAAGCCGTGTTTGTTATAGATAGGTTGTATATTATTCATATAAAGAATTATAACAAGTCCTTAAACATTATTTTTAATAATCAAATGAGAATTATAATTGTAGAGACCCAAAGCATGACGTACATGGACTTTACATTAGTTTTGCGGAATACTTAGTACATAACAAAAAAACAAACACACAAGGATCGTCATAGTTTAGTGTCTTTGGAAACTCGGAACGTAATCTTCTAATCGTGGTGAAAGATCTTCAACATCTCCCATAAAGATATTCCTTTTTTTAATACCTAAAAGCTTTCTTTATATCCTGGGGAAAAGAAAACATAAAAGGGTGAGCTCAAATGCTCAGTAAGGGTAAACAAAAGAAATATCAATTACATCATATACATAAGAACATAGCTTTTGGAAATCATAACCAGCAAAAGTGCTCATAATATCATAACATGGGGTAAATCATAGAAGTGAAATGTAATTCCAATAATCATAACATAAAACATGAAACATTGTGGCATACACACATAATCATAGAGAATCATTTCTTGTTAGTCAAGACTCATTGCCAAAACTATCTTAGTAAACAAAGTCCCTTTCTAAATCGAGTAACCCTCGTTCCAGTCCTGTTTCACTGAACCGGTATAACCTACCATTCCAGCCATGTCTATCTCATGAGATATAAAATCTTTACCCAATGCATTGTAGGGAGATATAGGTCCCACCCATCTCATAATGATACCATTCTTAGGTGTGCCACAAAATCATAAATCATACATCATTGCATAACCCATGTAATACAAATGGGAATCTTAAACATCATGACATCATAAAACAATTCATACAAGATAAAGGAATTCATAAAAATAATTCAATCACAACATGATCAAATCAATGTAATAATAGGGATAAAAACAAAACCCTTTATTATCTTAGATGGAAAATAATTTTGATAAAACACTTGAACTCCATTCTTGAGGAAAATATCCTTTCTTCTTCAAAATTTTTTTTCCTTTCATAACATGTCATACGACTTTAAAATAAAAGATTTTGATTAAAAATAAACCTGAAAACCTGTAAATGAAGCTTCTTGGAAATAATGTTTTAAAAATCCATTTATGCCGTATAAGTTAAAAAAAACATTCTTCGTACTTTTGTCGGAAAAGTCAAAAACTACCTCGTACGAAAAAACAGCAAAACATTTCTTTCATATTCTTTACTAAAAACTCACCAAAGGGTATAATTACATTTAAACTATTGTAAGTGGATTGAAACAATATTACATATTGAGGGAACATGGATGTGGATGATAAAATACACCCCAGTAAATGCTAAAGTATAAACAATCTCAGATAAAAATGAGATTGTGATATTTCCCTTACCTTAGGTCTGACTTGCTTTGTAAGTGTCCCAACCTCCTGTATAATGATTTAAATCATGTTATAGACATATTACAGAATCATATTCATTGTTATTATATCATATATGGTCCACTTATGACTTTATATTACCCGTTCTTTTGTAAATTCATGTTAAAGTAGCGTTTTGGGTAAAATTGTCTCATTTTTCGTTCGTGTTTTTAACTTGTAATTATTCATATGATTACTTAGATCATGATTACTTAATTCCAGAATATAAAAAATTATTTATATATATATTCATAATATACATATATAATAAATCAGTAAATGGAAAGAAATACACCGTTCATGGAGACGGTAGTCCGTACGTACGCATGAACGCTCTTTTCGTTTCCTTATTGAATTGAATTGAATTAAGTAGATGACATACATATAAATATAAATAATTCCAGTATAATTATTATGTCATATATTTCATTAGTACTTATTATATATACTTTATAATCATTCATAAATGGTTAATCATTGAGAATGAATCTCATCGCGTCGTGGAGACGGTACTCCGTACGTACGCACGAGCGATGATATCGTTCCCATGGTCATGGAATTGTGTTAAAGTGTATGTATAATATTTCAGTATCAATATCAATTTATAATAATCATATATAGTTACTCATTAAACCATTATACCCATCCAATTAAGGTGGTGGCAGAAAATAGATTACACCACGGCGTGGAGACGGTATTCCGTACCTAAGCACGCGCGGTGATTTCCTTTTTCCGTAGGATGGATAGAAGGTTAATTAAAGTTGTTTCATATTTATAATAACATATCAGTATGTAAGTAATACTGATGTTATTACTTTATCATGAAACAACTAAATAAGAAGAAGTTGAAGAAGAAAGAAATTGAAAAGATCGGTAATGGATATTACCTCTTCTTTGAAACGCCTCTTTGAATCCTCCACTTAGAGAACTAAGATTGGTCTTTGAAGAATACCAGGACCTCTAGGATTATTCTATGGAAGTGGAGAAGGGATTTTTGCAGGGGTTGGCCGAGCTTGAGTGCTCAAATTGGTGTGAGGAGGAGGGGGAGGAGGTGTCCTTTTATAAGGGAGGAGAGGGGAACCTTAGGAATTCTTAAAAATATTAATTTATAATAAATCTAACCCCACTTAAAAACCTCCAAAAATGACTCATATTAAAATATTAGATGAGTTAGGGTTGTAATCTCATCAACCAATCAAATTTAGACATGTTTGGATCTTAATTTAAACCTTATCATTTTTATTTATCCTTATTTAATCCATTTAAGTTTATTTGTGGTAATAAAATTCTAAATTTTAAATTATAACAAATAATTAGTTATTTGTTGTGAATTCTCCATAATTGTTTACTTTATAACATTATAGACCATATAAATATAAATTTATAATTTTTAAATATTTTTTTTATTTTTAAACAATTTTATAATATGTTATTTTTGTAAAATAAAAATAGTGTCAATTTTGACATTATTCATTTATTTGAATTTAAATAAAATATATACAGAAGATATGTTCGAACTAAAAGCTTTAATATATTAATAAAAGGTCATATGTATCTATAAAATTAGTTTATCACATTAAATAGTTCATATAATATTTATTTTATTATTTTTAAAACCATTTATTTGGTTTATCTCTTAATAAAATAATTACTACATCATTTTTGTATAATTATTTAATATACATATTTGTTGTATAAAAAATTAAAATAAAATCCTATGATGAAGATAAATATATTATCTTTCACAATAATACTTTTACTCGAATTTATCATCTTAAAATCACAATATTTAAATTGTTATATTTATTAAATTATGAAGGTGACAACTTTGGAATCATTTAAAATAAAATAATATAAGTGTCATAATAGCTTGTATAAGACTCCAAATGGTCAAATATTCGGCCATTGGATGATTATAGTTTCCATTTACATTACCAATAAGTTTTTGTTAGGGTTTTGTGCCTTTTATAGTCACTATTAGTTTAATAAAAACTATATTCTTGATTTTTCACTAGATAAATAATTTCTGCATCACTATTGTGTCACAATTAATGATAATTATTTAATCCCAAAAAATTCTAAATAAATTCTCATGATGTAGATAATTTTGTTAGGTTTCTGGATACTATTCATGTTCGAGATTTTATGATGTTTATCACAAATTTAAAATTATTATACTTATAATATTTAAGAGAGTGGCATGTTGTCACTTTCTATGGTTTTAATAATAATTAAATTATTTTCGTGGTCAAAAGTCCATAAATTGAATCTAATCCGACCCTTAGTTGATATGAGTTTACTTTTAGCCATAAAATATAATTTTGGAATGTTTTAGGGTAATTTTATAATATTATATTTACCCTTAATTACCCGATTTACCTTTAACTATGGTAAATAAAAGTTACCGTAGTTACTATTCATAATTCCCAAAAATAAAAAGTAGCCTATTAACATAATTTGGACCCACTGATTCCAAATATGAAATCCATTTTTTAAAATTCAAAACAAAGAGGTTGCAGAAATTAAATTGAAATTAATCCCGTTGTCGAATAAAAACGGGTTTTTGTTTAAAACATTGCAAAAGATTGAATTGATTTAACCTACGAATTCAAGGTAAAATCAATGCTAATGACATTCATTATATTAAATGGTAAAAATATATTCTATTTATACTTTAAAACCATTAAATATTATAATTTAACCACATAAGATATTACGATGAAAAAAGTTGTTTTTAATTAAAATATAGCGTGTTTTTACTATTCATTAAAATATGAAAGTTATCGGGAAAATATCAAAACTTTATCTAATGTAAATTTTTACATCCTGATTCAAAAGAAGAATTTTATTTTGTCAAATTGAACATATAAACAGGTCAAAAACTAGATTTAAAGTGGGTGCACCATCAAAAGGCGGCAAAACTGCATTTTTTTAAAAATACTTATTTTACCTAAAAAATTTATTTTGTTCTTATACCATGTTCTAGAAAATGTGTAAGCCGAATAATAATGTTATAAAATTCAAAATTTAGTTAATACTATTCATAACGGCTAGTTCATGACAATATTATAATAATATATCATTGTTTATTAAAACCCGGTATTGCATACAACACACGCTATTGAGGAAGGTCGCGACTGCGTGTAATGAAAGCAATGTCAGGGTTGCGTGTTGTGAAAGAATCCTTCGTTGTTTCGTATAAAATAATCCAACCATATTTCATTTATATATTTAATATATATATATATATACTCAATTATGCGTAGATTAACGATTATCAAAATTGTGTGTAACACGGTCCAAGAATAGTGTTGCGTATACTGCAAGCTAATACGGTGTTGCGTATAGCGCAAGGTAATCTTGGTGTAGAATACAACACAAGACATTAATGAAATTAAAATTATATTTTTCATAAAATCTCGGGGTGTTACATTCTACCCCCCTTAAAATGAATTTCTCCCTCGAAATTCGTCGGGGTTATAAATGGTTTACTATTCGAAAGTTTCTTTAATAGAAACCCACATCATAAAAAGGAATACCAAAACCATTATTTAAAAACAAAAGTATGAAACATAACGGTTACCCAAATAAACTAATCACTGGGTTTCCACATAGATGAAAATAAGGTTATGGAAGAGAAATCTAACCATCATGTTCTGATGGAGAGTGGTAGAGAACATGGCTATGGAAAATCCAACAATCACAAATCCATAAATTTGTGACGATCTAAGGTACCATCTGATTAATCAGATATAAGAGCACTAGGACAACATTTTTGGTTGTCATGATTGTTTCCCTAAAGTTGAATAACTTGAATTAGAATAAATACTTACTTTATTTTGGTACAATCTCACTGTTGTTCGTGCCTTGAACAATTTCCACTTCATCTCATAAATAAATGAAGTTGAATTTGTTATTCGGGAAGTGTTAGTAGATCATGTGATAGAATGACGGGTCATTCCATCTGTCTCAAACAAAAGGTTAGCAAAAATTATATACATAAGTCGATCTATAGTTAGATTAATCATATATTGTTCCTAAAATGGACTTATACATCATATATCATACTGATTAATATAATAAAACTAGTTTCTACTAAACTGGGACTTCCTGTAGGCCAGTGGTAGGTGATAAAGGCCAGTCGCACTTCGGTTGTGGGTTCAATTCATACGACCTTGTCCGACGCGATGGGTTGTTGCCAGTCCTGCAGGTTGTCCCTTTTTCTAAAACTATATTACTATAACATCCCATCAATAATATCAAAAAAAGTTTTATCCTTATACAGTACTAACTTATATCTAACATAATCCATTCCAATCTTTAGGCTTATCTAAACTACTTCGGTCCAAGCTCATAGTATAAAGAAAATGATTACTTGAAATGTCACATAACAATCACGTGAATGCCATCATTTATCCCCCATATATCATAAGATATATCTTGTTTGTCAAATTACAAATATGTGAATACCTTATTCATGTATTCTCTTGAAAAATGAATATCCATTGAACTTTAGTGAAAACATGAATGTGGTTAAAAGTTAACACTTTCCACATACCAAAATCCTCAAAATTCTATATACTCAAACCATGATATCACTTAGACCTTATATCAATCATGAGCTCATGAATACAATCAAACATCTCATTATCATCTTGTCCCTTCATTATGCGCATATCATCTACATTCCAAAAATATCTGAATAACCTTTCATGGATACTGGTACCATTAATCATACACTTTCAAAACTCAAGTAAAGACAACAGTGTAACAATCCTTAGATGTCTATTTATTCCATAGTACTATGAGATTACTTATACAACATTACACATGATAAACATGTAATCATTCCACTACATTCTTAAACCATTAACCGAGCTTCAACAATTCTTTCATCTCACATATCATTTGTAGTCTCTTCATCATCATCCACATAAATACTACCCATACAACCATACTGATTCTCTTCACGAGACTTTCCCTTAGGGAATTGGTTTGCATAATGCCCGTACATTCCACATTTAAAACATTTAACCATTGTTGATGTCGTAGCAATACCGTTATCCTCATCCCTGGTGTTAACTGAACCTTTTCCTTTGCACTTACTGGCTTTGTGTCCTTCTTTTCTACACCCAAAGCATCTTCCAGTTCCTTTGAAACATTCTCCTTGATGCCTCTTCCCACAGGATTTACATAGGGGAAATTGAACTTTCTTTCCTCTATGATCATCATGAAACTCCATCTTTCTCTTATTAGCCGAGTCAGGAAACTTACCAAATTTTACTTTATTGATCATATTATGAGATTGCTGATTCGGCATAATAATGATGCTTGGACTTCCAAATCCCATTTCATTTGGTTTCTCATGATGAATATCATTCCATTATCCATCATATCCTCCATTATCGTGACTCATCTTGTTTCCATCCATTTTCTAAAACCCAAAAAGAATAGTGTGAGAGGAAAAATCATAATAAAGGGGGAGTAACTTCAATATCTAAAATCTTTGGTTTAATCTAATATCGTTACCATAGTTCTAGGACTATATCCTATACGTGTACTTATACTTAGGTCATCCCTAGACATACCTTAGAAATATCTCTAGGGATCTCACTAACGTTTCGCATCCTAGTTTCCAAAGGTTGACTAAACCTTTCATCTGATACCAACTGTAAAGACCCGAAGCTTGACGTACATGGACATTACATTACTTTTTCAGAATACTTAGTACATAACAAAAAAACAAACACACAAGGATCATAATAGTTTAGTGTCTTTGGAAACTCGGAACGTAATCTTCTAATCGTGGTGAAAGATCTTCAACATCTCCCATAAAGATCTTCCTTTTTTTAATACCTAAAAACTTTCTTTATATCCTGGGGAAAAGAAAACATAAAAGGGTGAGCTCAAATGCTCAGTATGGGTAAACAAAAGAAATATCAATCACATCATATACATAAGAACATAGCTTTTGGAAATCTTAACCTGCAAAAGAGATCATAATATCATAACATGGGGTAAATCATAGAAGTGAAATGTAATTTCAATAATCATAAAATAAAACATGAAACTTTGTGGCATACACACATAATCATATAGAATCATTTCTTGTTAGTCAAGTCTCATTGGCAAGACTATCTTAGTAGACAAAGTCCCTTTCTGAATCGAGTAACCCTCGTTCCAGTCCTGTTTCACTGAACCGGTATAACCTACCATTCCAGCCATGTCTATCTCATGAGATATAAAATCTTTACCCAATGCATTGGAGGGAGATATAGGTCCCACCCATCTCATAATGATACCATTCTTATGTGTGCCACAAAATCATAAATCATACATCATTGCATAACCCATGTAATACAAATGGGAATCTTAAACATCATGACATCATAAAACAATTCATACAAGATAAAGGAATTCATAAAAATAATTCAATCACAACATGATCAAATCAATGTAATAATAGGGATAAAAACAGAACCCTTTATTATCTTAGATGTAAAATAATTTTGATAAAACACTTGAACTCCATTCTTGAGGAAAATATCCTTTCTTCTTCAAAAACATTTTTCCTTTCATAACATGTCATACGACTTTAAAATAAATGAATTTCATTAAAAATAAACCTGAAAACCTGTAAAGGAAGCTTCTTGGAAATAATGTTTTAAAAATCCATTTATGCCGTATAAGTTAAAAAAACATTCTTCGTACTTTTGTCGGAAAAGTCAAAAACTACCTCGTACGAAAAAACGACAAAAGATTTCTTTCATATTCTTTACTAAAAACTGACCAAAGGGTAAAATTGGATTTAAACTATTGTAAGTGGATGGAAACAATATTACATATTGAGGGAACATGGATGCGGATGATAAAATACACCCCAGTAAATGCCAAAGTATAAACAATCTCTGATAAAAATGAGAATGTGATATTTCCCTTACCTTAGGTCTGACATGCTTTGTAAGTGACCCAACCTCCTGTATAATGATTTAAATCATTTATTGACTTATTACAGAATCATATTAATTGTTATTATATCATATATGGTCCACTTATGACTTTATATTACCCGTTCTTTTGTAAATTTTTGTTGAAGTAGCGTTTTGGGTAAAATCGTCTCATTTGTCGTTTGTGTTTTTAACTTGTAATTATTCATATGATTACTTAGATCATGATTACTTAATTATAGAATATAATTAATTATTTATATATATATATTCAGAATATACATATATAATAAATCAGTAAATGGAAAGAAATACACCGTTCATGGAGACGGTAGTCCATACATACGCATGAACGCTGTTTTCGTTTCCTTATTGAATTGAATGGAATTAAGTAGATGAAATACATATAAATATAAATAATTCCAGTATAATTATTATGTCATATATTTCATTAGTAATTATTATATATACTTTATAATCATTCATTAATGGTTAATCATTGAGAATGAATCTCATCGCGTCGTGGAGACGGTAGTCCGTACGTACGCACGAGCGATGATATCATTCCCATGGTCATGGAATTGTGTTGAGGTGTATGTATACTATTTCAGTATCAATATCAATTTATAATAATCATATATAGTTACTCATTAAACCATTATACCCATCCAATTAAGGTGGTGGCGGAAAATAGATTACACCACGGCGTGGAGACGGTATTCCGTACGTACGCACGCGCGGTGATTTCCTTTTTCCGTAGGATGGATAGAAGGTTAATTAAAGTTGTTTCATATTTATAATAACATATCAGTATGTAAGTAATACTGATGTTATTACATTATCATGAAACAACTAAATAAGAAGAAGTTGAAGAAGAAAGAAATTGAAAAGATCTGTAATGGATATTACCTCTTCTTTGAAACACATCTTTGAATCCTCCACATAGGGAACTAAGATTGGTCTTTGAAGAAGACCAGGACCTCTAGGATTATTCTAGGGAAGTGGAGAATGTATTTTGGCAGGGGTTGGCCGAGCATGAGTGCTCAAATTGGTGTGAGGAGGAGGGGGAGGAGGTGCCCTTTTATAAGGGAGGAGAGGGCCACCTTAGGAATTCTTAAAAATATTAATTTATAATAAATCTAAACCCACTTAAAAACCTCCAAAAATGACTCATATTCGAAGATTAGATTAGATAGGGTTGTAATCTAATCAACCAATCAAATTTAGACATGTTTGGATCTTATTTTAAACCTTATCATTTTGATTTATCCTTATTTAATCCATTTATGTTTATTTGTGGTAATAAAATTCTAAATTTTAAATTATAACAAATAATTACTTATTTTTTGTGAATTTTCCATAATTTTTTACTATATAACATTATAGACCTTATAAATATAAATTTATAATTTTTAAATATTTTTGTGATTTTTAAACAATTTTATAATATGTTATTTTTGTAAAATAACAATACTGTCAATTTTGACACTATTCATTTATTTTAATTTAAATAAAATATATACAGAAGATATGTTCGAACTAAAAGCTTTAATATATTAATAAAAGGTCATATGTATCTATAAAATTAGTGTATCACATTAAATAGTTCATATAATATTTATTTTATTATTTTTAAAACCATTTATTTGGTTTATCTCTTAATAAAATAATTACTACATCATTTTTGTATAATTATTTAATATACATATTTGTTGTATAAAAATTTAAACTAAAAACCTATGATGAAGATAAATATATTACCTTTCACAATAATACTGTTACTCGAATTTATCATCTTAAAATCACAATATTTAAATTGTTATATTTATTAAATTATGAAGGTGACAACTTTGGCATCATTTGAAATAAAATAATATAAGTGTCATAATAGCTTGTATAAGACTCCAAATGGTCAAATATTCGACCATTGGATGATTATAGTTTCCATTTACATGACCAAAATGTTTTGGTCAGGGTTTTGTGCCTTTTATGGTCACTATTAGTTTAATAAAAAATATATTCTTGATTTTTCACTAGATAAATAATTTGTGCATCACTATTGTGTCACAATTAATGATAATTATTTAATCCCAAAAAATTTTAAATAAATTCTCATGATGTAGATAATTTTTTTATCTTTCTGGAGACTATTCATGTTCGAGATTTTATGATGTTTATCACTAATTTAAAATTATTATACTTATAATATTTAAGAGAGTGACATGTTGTCACTTTCTTTGGTTTTAATAATAATTAAATTATTTTCATGGTCAAAAGTCCATAAAATGAATCTAATACGACCCTTAGTTGATATGGGTTTACTTTTAGCCATCAAATAGAATTTTTGCATGTTTTAGTGTAATTTTATAATATTATATTTACCCTTAATTACCCGATTTACCTTTAACTAGGGTAAATAAAATTTACCGTAGTTACTATTCATAATTCCCAAAAATAAAAAGTAGCCTATTAACATAATTTGGACCCACTGATTCCAAATATGGAATCCATTTTTTAAAATTCAAAACACAGAAGTTGCAGAAATTAAATTATAATTAATCCCGTTGTCGAATAAAAATGGGTTTTTGTTTAAAACATTGCAAAAGATTGAATTGATTTGACCTACGAATTCAAGGTAAAATCAATGCTAATGACATTAATTATATTAAATGGTAAAAATATATTCTATTTATACTTTAAAACCATTCAATATTATAATTTAACGACATAAGATATTACGATGAAAAAAGTTGTTTTTAAATAAAATATAGCTTGTTTTTACTATTCATTAAAATATGAAAGTTATCGGGAAAATATCAAAACGTTATCTAATGTAAATTTTTACATCCTGATTCAAAATAAGAATTTTATTTTGTCAAATTGAACATATAAGCATGTCAAAAACTAGATTTAAAGTGGGTGCGCCATCAAAAGGCGGAAAAACTGCATTTTTTGAAAAATACTTATTTTACCTAAAAAATTTATTTTGTTCTTATACCATGTTCTAGAAAATGTGTCAGATGAATAATAATGTTATAAAATTCAAAATTTATTTAATACTATTCATAACGGCTAGTTCATGAGAATATTATAATAATATATCATTGTTTATTAAAACCCAGTATTGTATACAACACACGCTATCGAGGAAGGTCGCGATTGCGTGTAATGAAAGCAAAGTCAGGGTTGCGTGTTGTGAAAGAATCCTTCGTTGTTTCGTATAAAAGAATCCAACCATATTTCATTTATACATTTAATATATATATATATATATATACTCAATGATGCGTAGATTAACTATTATCAAAATTGTGTGTAACACGGTCCAAGAATAGTGTTGCGTATACTGCAAGCTTATACGGTGTTGCGTATAGCGCAAGGTAATCTTGGTGTAGAATACAACACAAGACATTAATGAAATTAAAATAATATTTTTCATAAAATCTCGGGGTGATACAATAATTGCATGGATTTGATGGGGAATGAATCTCATCGTGTTCGTGGAGACGGTAGTCCGTACGTTCCCACGAGCGACAATATCACTCCTTTGATATGAAAATAATCTATAATTGTTAAATATATCATATATAAAGAATCCTTATCATGTATTATTTATTATTTACATGAATTACACATCATTAAGATACCTATCTAAATAATAATATTTTGAATTACAATTACACCATGACGTGGAGACGGTAAGCCGTACGTACGCATGTATGGTGACATGTCATTCAAAAGTTGGATAGAATAATGAATATTCTTGTAAAATATTTATAGTAACATCATAGTATATAGAAGATACTGTATTTATTATTTTAGGAAGGAAATGACAAAGAAAGAAGAAGTTGAAGAAGAATGGAACTTGAAAAAGGGCGGTGAAAACATTATCTCTTCGTTGGGTTCTTCCTTTTCATTGGATCAAAATGGCTCCATTGGTTGGCTTTTTGATATAACTAAGGCCTCTAGGTTGAAGGTAGAGAAGTTAAGAGAATATTTGGGTATGGTTTTTACTAGAAAAATGGCTTTGATGGTGCTATGAATTGGTTAGAAGTGGTGTCCTTTTATAAGGGAGAGGATGAGCTCTTTAGGAAAAACATAAAATATTATTTTATAATAAATTCATATTCGGTTTCTAATTTCTCAAAAGTGAATTATTCAAACCCTAAGGTGGGTATGGGTTGAAATCCTCTCAACCAATAGTTTTAATAAAGGTTTGTGTCATTATATTAACCTTATCATTTAGATTTAACTCTTGGTTAATTAGTTTCACACTTACAATGTCACTTTGTATTTTTATCTTATAGAGTTAATAAACTTACTATATACCTCCAAGAGACCCCCATTATGTATATTAATGATACACTTATCATTATAAATGTCTGTTGGCCTGATCCGTAGATTTTAAGGAATTTATACTCAATTAATAATATAATATTTGTTTTAAAAACTCTTTTATGTCAATTTTTACACTATTTGGTATTTTATTTATTTGAAAATTATAACATCATGATTACTTTTAAAAAAGTTAATTAAATTAATCCTAACATGTCATATTAACCTATAAAATTCGTGGAATTTATTAAAAGTCTCAAATTATATTTATTTGGGTACTTATAATTTCAATTATTTTTATATTTCACTAATAATGTAATTACTGCATCATCATTGTGTCATAAATAAAATAAATTATTTAATGTCTAAAAATTATAAATAAAATACAATTATGTAGGAAATAGGTTTATATTTCTAATTAATATTTATTTTTGATAATATAACATATATAGCATTTTATAAAAATTGTTTCTCTAAAAGATATAGGCTTATGTCATTTTTGTATTTACTTCAACTCAATTAATATAATGTGTCATTATCACTTACATGTAGATCCATGGGGGCCAAAAATCGACCAAAATATGTCCATGGTCGGAAATGTATCAACCAATATGGTTAAAACACGTTTTAGGATAATTTAATAATATTATAATATAAATTTTTTACCCTTATTTACCAGATTTACCCTTTAACCGAGCTAAATGAAATATTTACCGAAGTAATGATTCAAAATATATAAAACTAAAATCTACCTATTTACACAATTTGGATATCCTAATTAAAAATATGGAGTCCATTTCTCCAAATTCAAAACACATAATTCGCAGAAATTAATTTAAAATTCATTCCTGCTGTCAAAACAAAAAGCGTTTTAAGAGATAATAACTATCAAAAGATTGGCACTTGTTTATATCTGGTTTAAATGTAAAATTATGTCCAATTACCAAAATTGTATTAAATGGTAAAAATATATTTTAAATGTACTTTAAATACTCTCAAATTCATAATTTATATCTATTAATTATTTCGATTATAAACGTTGTTTTTAATAAAAATTCACTAATTTTTACTATTCATCAAAATATAATAGTTATCTGAAAAGTCCAAATTTTCATCCTTAGATAATTTAGATATTCCAAATCCAAAAAAGAAGTCCACTTTGAAAGAGAAAATGTTTAAAATTCCAAAAAAGTGGGTATTACTATTCATAAAGACTACTTTGATTGGTCGCGACTTGTTAGAATCTCGAAGTTGTGTACAATACACGCTACTGTATTTTTCAAAGAGAAGCGTACCGTATAAGTTTGGGGTGTTACATTCTACCCTCCATCAAATAATTTCATCCTCACAATTGGAAATTGTTCTTTGAAAATAAAAGGTTGAAAATAGATAATACCTTTATGGAAAACCCATATCAGAAATAGGGTTAATAAAATTTAGTTTTAATAAGAGGGAAAGGGAAATGAGAATGCCACAACAAAATTAGGGTTTCAAATAAGAGAACATTGGTGGAAATTATAGAGATTTAATTACAGGGAGAATGTAAATATTTATTAGAAGTGATTGAGGTCATCAATCACAAACATGTTTATACTTGAGGGCCTCAAAGCAATCAATCTTCGATGATTTAAAATATCATCAGTCCAAAAAAACAAATGGTATTAGGATAACACATTTCTGGTATTAATATCCCTTCCCTCAAGTTCAATAATTAATTTCATCATAGAATAATATAAATAAATAAATATATATACATCTTGACAAATTAGAGTTTTCATCCTTCAACTAATTTCTACTACAAACTCATCTTTCACTCCAGAATAAAATAGAACTCAAATATATTTTATTTATCATAATAGTATAATGTTCCAATCATTAACACATACCATTATAATGAAATTTTTTTTTGTAATAACTAGGGACTTCCTGTAGTCTAGTGGTAGGTAATAAAGGCATGTCACACTATGGTTGTCAGTTCGATTCCTGCAGCATTGTCTGACGCGACAGGTAATCGCCCGACCTACAGGTTCTCCCTTTCCTAAAACTATAGTATCATAATATTACAAAAATAATCATAAGAAATGTTTTATCCTTGAATAATTCTATCCAATGATCATCTTATTACATTCCAAAACATTATAGTTATCCAAAGTACCTCTATTCAGACTCTGTAAAAAGAATCTATATTCCAAAATCAATCGCAACGTCAGATTCTCAAAATAGAGTAACGTTTCTCTTATTGTCACAAAATGAAAATATGACTACCTTAGTCATATTAAACCCTTAATGAAAAAAACAAGTACTGCAACACAATCCTTATATATATCACGATATTCTCATAACCAGAATATAATCCTTGAGTCAAAAAACAAAAATACATTAATTATTCCACTTCAACTGTAGTAACATAATATGCTTGGCCTTGATCCCTTGACTTTTTCTAAAGAAAATTTCCCTAACTCTTAGGAAATTCATTTTCATAATTCCCCAATTTTCTATAATTGTATCATTAAACTTTGACAGCCTCCTTCTTTCCCTTTCAATCATGAGTCTGGTGACATTTTTATCTACAGTTGTAACAAAATCCCATTCCTTTTAGGAAAGTACTGGGGTGTTTCTTCCCAAAATTTTTCACATAATGGAAAATCCTTCTTTACCTTTTCCCCTGTATCTGTCACTTGCTCTAGTGTTCTCTTCTTCTCCTGCTTTACTTTATTGTCATATAATTTAGAGAATTCTTTTCTGTCTTGATAGCACCCGAGACTATATATTTGTACATTGTGAAATATTGTGAGACTAATGATTGATGAAGTAATGGTTTTATCCCATCAAAGAAATGATCAATATTACTTCATGGGTTAAGTATATAATCTCCAGCATACCTTTCTAACCTTCTAATGTTCCCCTAATACTTTTGCGACATTCTCATCCTCCTATTGTCTGAGACTCAAAAATTGTCATTCCATATATACTCGATGGTCACGAAGAAAAGATTTTTATAAAAACAGATCATTGAAGACCCTCAATTCCATATTTGATACTACATAATTGTCCTTCATATTTTGAATCAATGACCACCATTGATCAGTATCTCCAGTGAGGCGGTAAACTACCATGATAACGTTTTCTCTTTCACTACTCCCCAAAGCCCGAAATATTTTCTCTAGGGAACTTATCAATTTATCAGCTTCCAATGGATTTTTACTCCCACTGAATGTTGGTGGTTGTTGCCTCATGAAGTGATCTATCATTGATCCTCCACGTTGTGGATCAGGGTGCTCCATATGGGTAAGGTTATTATTCATAACCTTATTGAGTTGTCCCAGTATGGTGATAACATGATCAACACCAGTTGCATCACCAGCTCCACTATAATTATCATGAGTAGGTGGGAAATCCCTATATGGAGTTCGTGCATTGATACAGTTTCCATTTCATTCACTAGGAGCCATTTATAAACAGTGGCATAAACTATATTAGTTTTTGAATCAAAATACATAATTCCATACATGTAAAATACATAACATAAATTGAACTATTTATGGATATAATCCATATTCATAACAATGTTTTCATTGAGGAAATATATACTCATAAACCATTCATAATGGTTTGTAATGAAAATGATAATTATCCTAAGCATATCCCTTATAGGTGTCGTAACTAAGTGTGTAGTAAGGCCCGTTGTCGTGCATCAGTTCTCGTTCGAGTCTATCTCAAAGAAGTGTATTCAGGTTTTACCTGTAGGTACATCTGTGCCAGAGCCGCCTCTACCTGCTCGTATCCAGATAGGGATGTATTGCTCGGAAAACTAAAAAAATCTCTACAATACAAAAAACTAGGAAGTTATTCTATACTAATCTTCAAATTCCACCTTAGGTCTATGTGCTCTAATCAGAGTTTATCTAAATCTAGCTTCCATGTATTGTACTAGACTTCCTCTGATACCAACTTTAACGCCCTGACCCTAGTTACCCAGATTCGGTACATTATTATATAACATTGGCATGATCACAAGAAATATCAAATCTTGTAAGACCGATTGGTTTAGTATCCTTGGGAACCCTAGAGATATTCATAAGTCTTACATTACATTATAAAATTGAAAAATACAACAATATAGTCTTCATAGTCTACACTCATATCCCCACATACTATCTGTGCAAGTAATTCATAAACTATTCCTTCACATCCTGGAAAAAATAAATCATTTAAAGGGTTTGAGCTCAGATGCTCAGTAAGGATAACAATATAGCGGAAACATTCATAAATAAACATAAACATTTAAGCCAATTTATAACGATAAAAAAAGCCTTTTAAAAATGAACATCAGCATAATATTGAAAATATAAAATTAAATAATGTCATTCACTTATTCACATGGATATTCTACTAGTCGAATAATAACATGAAATACCAATAACCAGTTTCATAACAAAGGAATGCATAATGCCAAACTATAATTTCCGTGTAATTGCCTCATGCCAAGACCTAAGGGATAACTGTAACTGGAACCCAACCCGGAGAGCCTCTGTAACTGGACTCTATCCCAGGGAGCCTCTGTAACCGGAATCCAACCCGGAGTGCCTCTAATAACTGGACACCAACCTGAAGTGCCTCTAATAACCAGACACCAACCCAGAGGGTCATCTGTAACCAGACCCCAACCTGGAGGGTATACTTTTACCGGTCCCCAACCCGGAACATACTTGTACAACACATTCATCTTAATAATAGGATGAAATATAACATAAACATTCATATTAAAACTAGCATACGAAATGCCAAAACATTAATCATAAACCGTTAATGGTATAAAAATAACTCATCCATAGTAAAACATATCACAAAACCTTAAATACAATATGGAATATTTGTATCATAATAAATCAACTTCAAACAAGTGTAAAATTTATCTAAGGTTGTTGACATAGATGAAATCAAAACTATTTGGGAAAACTATCTATTTTTTTAAAATCATTTAAAAGTAACATAATTATAAATGAAAACATTTACTTTGAAAATATTCTTATAAGCTTGTAAGGAAATCTTCAAAGATGTTATAATAGCGGAAAATAGCCGCACCTGCCGTATAAGTAAAAAAAGTCATTCTTACCTTAATTCTGTCAAAAAGGTTAAAAAGGACCTTGTTTGGAAAACGACGGAAAGATTCCTTTATAGACATCTTATAGAAAGTCAAACTAGGGTATAAATTACTTTAACCCATATTCTGTATAATAGTAAGAATGTTTTGAAATACATTGTTTAGAAACATGGATGTGGATGGTAAAGAGGTCCCAGTAGATAATTATGTATAAACAACCTCTAATAATGAAGAGATTGTGAAATAAACACTTACCAATTTTGTAACATATGAAACATAAACCCTATTCAAGAGGTATCATACAATGAATATGTAAATACACATAAATTAATGTGTATTACACAATGAATAAAATTATGGGAAGTACATACACCACACAAAAGGTAATATTGGCAATATGGTATGAATCTCACAGGAATAAGGAGTGAGTTGAAAACCCATTACCTTGTACTTTTCCTTGGTTGAGGGTAGGTTATCCTCCTGTATAATGGTAAAATAATTGTTATTAAATTATACATGAATCATATGCATTAATATAATATCATATATGATCTTTTAACTTTGATTTGTTAATAATATCTTAGTATTATCATTGTTTCGGGTGTTATCTTACTCATTTTCGTTTATATATTTTGTTAAATAATCTGTCATTGTTATAGATAGGATGTATCTTATTCATATTGATAATTATATAAAGTCCATAAAAATTATTTTTAATCATCATATGAGAATTATAATTTCATGTATACGATGGGGAATGAATCTCATCGTGTTTGTCGAGACGGTAGTCCGTACCTACGCACGAGCGAAAATATTACTCTTTTGATATTAAAATAATCTATAATTGGAAATTATTTCATATATATAGAATCATATTCATGTAATATTATTTATTTATATTAATTACACATCATTATTATACCCATCCAAATAATAATGTTTTGAATAACAATTACACCATGACATGGAGATGGTAAGCCGTACGTACGCATGTATGGTGACATTTCATTCAAAGGATGGATAGAAAACTGAATATGGTTGTACCATATTTATAATAACATCAAATTATATAGATGATATTGGAGTTATTATTTTTGAAAGTAAATAACAGTGAAAAAATAAGTTGATGAAGAAAGGAACTTGAAAAATGGTAGTGAAAACAATTCCTCTTTTTCGGGTTCTTCCTTTTACTTTGATCAAAATGGCTCCTTAGGATGGATTTCTGATAAAAATAAGGCCTCTAGGTTGAAGGGAGGGACGTTTAGAGAATATTTGTGTAGGATTTGGGCCAGCCAAATGGCTTTGAAGGTGTGAAAAATTTGTTAGAAGTGGTGTCCTTTTATAAGGGGGAAGAGGTGCTCTTTAGGAAAAACATAAAGTATTATTTTATAATAAATTCATATTCGTTTTCTAAGGGTTCAAAAGTATATTATTCAAATCCTAAGTTAGTTATGGGTCGAAATCCTTTCAAAAAATAGATTTTAGGCAGTTTTGTGTCATTATATTAATCTTATCGTTTTTGTTTTAACTCTTGGTTAATTAGTTAGACACTTACCATGTCACATTGTATTTTTATTTTATATTGTTAATAAACATACTATATACCTCCAAGCGACCCCCAAGAGGTCCATTAATGATACACCAATCATGATAAATGTATTTTGGCCGAAAATTAGTTTTTAGGAATTTAATATCAATTAATAATATAATATTTGTTTTAAAATCTATTTTATGTCCATTTTGACACTATTTGGTATTTTATTTTTGTGAAAATCATAACGGAATGATTACTTCTAAAACACATAATTAAATTAATCCTAACATGTCATATTAACCTAAAAAAGTCATGGAATTCATTAAAAGTCTAAAATTATATTTATTTGGGTATATATAATATCAATTATCTTAATATTTCACTAATAAAATAATTACTCCATCATCATTGTATCATAAATAAATAAAAGTATTTAATGTCTAAAAATTATAAATAAAATATAATTATTTATGAAATATTTTAATATTTATAATATATAATTATAGTCGAAATGATAAAATATATTACCCTATGAAAAAATTTGTTTTCTTAGAAGATATAGGCTTATGTCATTTTTGTATTTACTTTAACTTAATTAATATAAAGTGTCATTATCACTTACATGTGAAACCATGGGGTCCCAAAATTGACCCAACGATGCTCATGGTCGGACATGAATCAACCAATAGGGTTAGGACATGTTTTAGGTAATTTATTATTATTATAATATTATTTTTTTACCCTTATTTACCTGATTTTCCCATTAACAGTGGTAAATAAAATATTTCCCGAAGTAATTATTCAAAATTTCTAAAAATAAAAGTTTCCTATTTACACAATTTGGATGTCCGAATTCCAAATATAGATTCAATTTTTCTAAATTCAAAATGCATAAGTGGTAGAAATTAATTTAAAATTAATTCCCGCTGTCAAACCAAAAAGCTTGTTTTTAAGAGATAATAACTATCAAAATATTCACACTTTTTTATGTCCGGTTTAAATGTGAAATTATTTTAAAAGACAAAAATTGTATTAAATGGTCAAAATATATTCTAAATATACTTTAAAACCACTCAAATTCATAATTTGTCAGTATTAATTATTTTGATTAAAAAAATAGTTTTTAATAAAAATTTAGTAATTTTCACTATTCATCAAAATATAAAAGTTATCTGAAAAGTACCAAAATTTCATCCTAGGATAATTTTGATATTATGAATACAAAAATGAAGTTCATTTTGAAAGATAAAATTTATAAAATTTCAAAAATTGGGTATTACTATTCATAACGGCTACTTTGATTGGTCGCGGCGTATTAGAATCTCGAAGTTGCGTACAACACAGTCTATTGTATTAATCAAAGAGAAGAGTACCATGGAAGCATGGGGTGTTACACTATCTGAAACAAAATCATAGTTACACCATGACTATGGTAATTCAATTTATAGTTTTATTTAAATAATAGGGTCAAAATCTCAACTTCCATAAATTAAGAATGGAAATATCATTCCATGAAATATCTATTAATAACATGTCATTCGTGATGCAACCAGCATACCTTAATTCTTGAAAACATTTGAAATAATGATTTTTGTTAGTATATATAAGTTCAAAAGTCATTACATGTTCTTAAAATAATCTTGATGATTAATGAACATTATACACACTCATAGATAGTAAAATCTGATGACCCATAATCAAATTTAATTTCTACTCACGTCTCTATTAGCATAATCATTTGTCTTAGAGATTACCAATCAAGAACTTATTGAGAGGATTTCTCATTCACTTATGATTACTAACACATATAAACCAAAATACAATGTTCCCCATCATATAATGTTATCTAACCATATAACTAGAATTAAGAATACATTTATGTCCATTCAAGGTTTTCATCACAATAGGGAACTGGTGACCTTTTCAACATGATAGATACTTAGGGAAATGATTTCATTAAATTCATGAAAGATGAAAAATACATAATTGGTTTACATATTAATATTAAAATATTTTAATATACCATCAATTAAATGTAAAAATAGTGGTTCAAATCAACGACTCTAATTGAATTTTTATTTAAAAAACATATTACACATCAAGTGGCCAAAACAATGTTGGTGAGTTTATATTGGGATTGAAACATAGGAAAAATGTTGTTGAATAATTTTCGATATATAGGAACAAATCTTGCATAAATTTTATGTAAATTTTCTTATATGACAAAAAATATGATTTTAAATTGTTAAAAATTATTAATAAATCGAAAATAACCAATGTAGCGGTCAAAATTTAACAAATGAGTTCGTATTTCATAACAAAATTAAGAAAGTGGTCTTAAATTCACTTCTGATCTACATGAATAAAATCCAAATCAATCCAATTCATAAATTTCATAATATTATCCAAAGTATTTTATAACAATCATATTTTTATCATTCACAACAGTGTAAAAAAAATAAGAAAAGTTCATATTGATTTGAACACATAAGTCCAATGTCTTGACATCTTTTATGATCATTAAGGATCAACCACACATCAATCTGATTCCTATATTTTTTGGTATAATGGAAAATATTATTTCATATTGTTAATAAATATTATTTAATGAATAATCACATAGTGGAGAAAAATGACTTTGAGCTGCTTCGCTCCCTCAACATTCATTGATAGGGTTCCTCTGGGGGGATTTGGTGGTGGATTGTCATTGCTACATCTTCGACATCATTTCCCCCTTTCCAAACTCATTACTTCTCCCCTCCCCATTTGGCCCTTTAATTATCACTCCTCATAATCTTGTTTTTCTTGTTTACCTCTCACATCCTTATTCTCATTAGTTTATTTTGTGGTCGTTTATCTCTATGGTATTCCTCATTGGATCTTTTTATAATAATTCTTCATGTTAATACATTTCTTAACCTATTCTATTTTGGATAACTGGTTCTCACTGGAATAATTAGTATTTGTGGGTTTAGTTTTTTTCGTTTCCCATAATCTCATCTTGCGTTCAACCTCATATTTTCTCAATTATCTCTTTCATGTCATTCATTTTAGGTGTGTTATTCCCATTGCAGTGGATTTTATAATTTGGTCCAGTGGCCCAAGATTGGATACGTTCCCCTTTTGAGGACCTATCCCACATAAAACATTTCCCTGGATTCGTATTCCTTCATTACTCCCCTATTTGGTATACGATTGTGATTTCATGGAGTATTTGGGATTTGTTGTCTGAATGGTCGATGGTGTTCCATGATATGCATCCATTGTAGGATTAGATTTGGGATATAGTGTTACTGATTTCATTTTTCACATTGTTGATTTTTCATCATTCTTGTTTTTTTATTGTGTATGTGAACTCAAGGGTTTAGTGTTTCTTAGATCATGGTTTGGCTTAGAAATCCTGGTGAAGGTCATGGATCATTGTTGAGGAACTGATTACTTCCATATATAATTTGGATTCCAACTCCATCAATCCTTCCCCACCCAGTCTAGTGTGGTGTTAGGCAGGAAGTTTTAGTATTTTATCTTCAAGACTTGAATGGTGTTTAATGTGGCTTTATTACACAGGCTCTATCCCTTATGTATGTTTAGGTTCTTGTATTTTGGTTGTTCATTCTACCTTTTCATAATTTTTACATTTTTTATATGATTCTGATGTTGGATTGTGATGATAATGGTGACAGATTGATGATGGTGAGGTTGAAGAATTATTCATTATTTTTTCTATAACATCCCATGTAAGTAATTAATAATAGATATATTTATGTATGTCTATTAATGAATTAGATAGTGTTCTAGAGTCTTAATATGAAAATAAATCAAATCTTAAGCATGGAATACACTAATATTCTTAAAAGATTGTTTTACTGCCTTTTGATGGAAACCCCTTTTTAAATCTATCTTTTGACAATTTTATAAGCTATGTTTGTCAAAATAAAATTATTATTTATGATTGGGACATCAAAATTTACTTTGTGTGAATTTTTGGTATTTTTCCGATAAAGTTCATTTTTTAATGAATAGTGAAAAATGATGAATTTTAATTCAAAAACTAATTTTAATATAATTTATTTATATGATTAGATTATCTTTTGAATTGGTTTTGAAGTGAAATTAGAATATATTTTTACCATTTTATTTAATGGTTGTCATTGGAATCAATCTCACTTTGAAATTGGACTTAAACTAGTGTCAATCTTTTGATACCTATTGTTTCATAAAAACATGCTATTTGTCATGACAGTGGGTATTAATTATTAAATTAATTAATGTGACTTATATGTTTTGAATTTTGTAAAATAGACTTCATTTTTGAATTCGGAATATCAAATATATCTTAGGGTGAATTTTTGGTAATTTTCTGAAAAACTTCAATTTTTGATGAATAGTCAAACCACTAAGTGGTAGTTAAAGAAACTGATTTTTCGTTTCAATGAAACATTGCCACCTTTGTGTTTTGAATTTCAAAAATCCGAAATACATGGTTGTCATTAAGACGTAAAATGTGGTTTAATGAGATTAAAAGAACTTTTTTGGTGAATAGTAACTTATTAAGTTTTTAATCGCGATTAGTGGTAATTAGGTTAGTTTAAGGTAAAAATAATGCTTTAATAATATGAAATGACCTAGAAACATGTCCTAAACTTATTGGATGTGTCATGGCCGACCAATAAAATCCATGGGTCAACTTGGGGACCCCATGGAGCCACTTTGGTTGGGAAATGACATAAATTACTTTTTATTTAATGTTAAAGTAACAATAACACAAACATGAGTTATTTTAGGAAAACAATTTTTATATGGGGTTATACAAGTCTTATTTTTGACAATAAATATTCATTAGAAAGATAAAAAGATTTCCTACATCATAGTATTTTTTTTATAATTTTTTTACATTAAATAAAGAAATGTATTTATGACATCATGATGATGCAGCGATGACCTCATTATTTAACGATTTAAATAAAATGGAAAGATAATGTAATATCTAAGTCCTACACATGTCAAAAACCTATTGTATGAGTGGATTTCTAACCCTTATCAACTTATCCTGGAATTATATCAATGTGGGACCTTTTGAATCTGAAACGCATTTTAAAATAAAGTAACTTATCTTTACTTTCCAAGAGTGCCCCTCCTCTCCTCTTATAAAAGCCCCCCACCCCTACCTCCATACCCACACATCCAATGCCTTTGGATCGGCCAAACCCTGCTCATTTTGTCTCTAAACTTCCCTCTCTTACTACTTGAAGCCTCACTTTGGGCAGAAGTCTTCCCAAGGAAGCCTTTGAGCTCAAACCAAAGGAAGTTTCTGGATTTTAAGGTAATGTCTTCTTTTGAGTCATTTTGTTTTATTTTGCTTCTCCAACCCCCTAAACTCTTTTTATTCTATTATTTTGTAACAAATAAAGTATCATAAATATACTAGGATGTTGTGATAAGAAGGATTCATGATACACCTACACACACCTACATCTAATGGTTAAAGAACATACGGTTTCCGTGGATGGTGAATTTATGCCTCCCGAAACGATAATTGTTCAACATGCCTTTAACACCTTAAAAGGTGGCCATTAAGATGTCACTATATTTATATATGATATTTAATATGTTTATGTTTTACTTAAGCTTCTGTATTTTTCATTTTGTGCATACCTTTATGGTTTCCATTATGGGTAAACGCGATATCTTCATTTAAGGAAGTGCGGACTACCGCCCCCTCAAAGTGATTTGATTAGTTAAATACAATATGCGGGACGTATAAAAGATGGAACTATTATATTATATATGATATTATACTGGAATTATAATATACCTTTATATCATTATTATTCCATTCTATAAAATACGAAATAGAAATGAAAGTAGCGTTAATGAGTACGTACGGCTTACCGTCTCCATGAACAGTCATTTCATTTCTTACCTCTAAATGATTATGTAATATTATAAATGCACATATATAATTGATATATATGATATATATGATATATAAATCATGATTATAATACTGGATAAAATGGATACATGAACAACATGTAATTATAAAGGGTTTATTTTTTACTCAAGTACCAATGATCGTTAAAACGACCGTTATTAACTTAAATAACTACATAGTGTTAATGACATGGAAATAAGTGATATAAAAGAAATAATGAAATTGAAAAAGGTTCTTAAACAATTAAAGATTAACTCAAGTTTATTATTCAGTACATTAAATAACGATTGAGTCATGTTGGACCCGAGGTATGGGACTTCGTCTCAATCTCCTTTCATTGAGGCAGATTTTATTTTATACACAAATTTCTATTATACGGTGTATAAAAACCTTTGAATTTTATGTTTATCCAAAAGAAATCTTTTTTATATGAAGAATTTACTAAATTACAAAAGGGAATGTTTTTGTCGTACGTATGCGGCAACAACGACTTCTCCGCCATCGTGACCATTATTTGAGTTTCGACTTCCTCTACAAGCCATACCTTATATTTAAAAGAAAAATAAATACCATGTTTTACTTTTATTTTATTTTTTTATTGAAAATGGTTTTCATGATGTTTTTTATATCAATGTGTTGTATTTATATCTTGTGATTGAAAGGTGGAAATTTTATGTTTCCTTTTTGCATGTTTTATATGATACGATTATGTTGAGGTTCTTGGGCATTATTATAAAGACGGGTGGTTCCGTGATAATATAAGGGCGGGTGAGCCCGATATAGCTCTCCAATGTATTGGGTAACATGAAGGAGGGAAACTATAAGGTTTCTATGAAGATATTTAGGGAATATACTGTGATGGGTATTCCAAACGTAACCAAGAGGGTTACTCCCTACGTAAGAATGTTATGAATGCCTCAAGTTACCTTTATGTCTTATGATTTCTATGATTTATTCATGATTTGGTGAGTATGTTAGAGTGCTTATGTTTTATGGGTAAAGTATGATCTCATTATTATGTATATATGTACCCATGTTTCCTTTCCATATTTTTATATCCCTTACTGAGCTTTTTATGCTCATCCCATGTTTTTTGAAATGTTTTTCACAGGTCAAGGGAAAGGTACATGATATGATGATATTGTCAAGGAAGTGTCAAGAAAGAATCCATGTTTTATTTTAAATATGTTTCCATTGATGGGAATGAAGAATACCATCTTTATGTAACCACTTTTTTTATATGTGGGATGTAATGCAAGTTTTATGATCTAATTCTCTAAAACTCTAAACCCGAAAAGATCCTCAATGTGTAATCTTGTAATAACTCGAGATTAAGTATGGTTTAAGGAAGGGGCCTTATAGTTGGTATCAAAGGGAGGTTTAGATAACTTTAGGAGTTAGAATTCTATTAAATGATTATCCAAAAATATTTTTTTTGAAATGATATAGAATTTGAAGATTACCATGTTGCTTCATATAAGACATGTTTGTTCAGAATGGTTTTCCGTAGAGGAAATAGGGAAGCAGTGCTAGGAAGGCATACATAAGGAAATAACCTTCCGAATCAGCATCCCAAGATGGTCGGAATTGGAACTGAACAATTTGTTGCATTGATGGCACAATTGACTTATGCTATAAATGGCGGTGGTATCCATACACGAGATCAGCTAGATCAACCGCAGAGGAACATGTCAGTGGTGGAACATTTCATGAGGAAACATCCCCCATCATTCAGAGGATCATCTAACCATGTGCTAGCTAAAGGGTGGATTAAAGCACTGGAGAAGATTTTCAATGTCATGGGGTGTTCGGACAATCAAAAGGTTATTCTTGCTATTTACCGTTTGGAGGGTGAGGCAGATCAGTGGTGTAGGATGGTTAAAAATATCAGGGATGCTGATGAGATTGATGCTCTCGACTGGAAGGAATTCAAAGGTATGTTTCTTGAGAAGTATTTTCCTAAGGCTGTTCGACATAAGATGGAAAAGCAATTCTTGGAATTGAGGCAAGAGGAAGGCTCAGTGGCTACCTATGAAGAATGGTTCACTCGATTGGAAAGGTATGCTCCAATTTTTTTCCGAGACCTTGACAGTAAAATAAATCATTTTTACTCAGGATTAAAGACAAAATATCGAAGGGCATTAGCTTTTTGTGAGTTTAAAAGTTATGAAAATCTTGTTCGATGTGCTGAGAAGGTGGAAATGCAGTTTGCCGATGACCAAGTTTTCTATAACAACCAACAGAAGAAGAGACCGAGGTGGTAGGAGAAAGGTAAGAATTATTCAAAAAAGTCTGATGGTAAGAAAACTAAGTTTCCAGTTTGTGATAAATGTGGCAAAAGTCATGCTAGGGAATGTCTTCTGAATTCTGGAAAGTGCTACCGATGTGGTAAGATGGGGCATAAGGCTTGTGATTGCACTGAAAAGGATCATGGTGAAGGTAAGACCAAATTTTATGTACAGTTAGTGAAATGTTATAAGTGCAATGAGATGGGTCACTATGAAAATGAGTGTCCAACAAAGATCTTGAGTGATGGGAAGCAGTTAGACTACAAGCAGAAAGGGTGGTGAAATCTTTTGGAACTACTTCGGCAGACGTCGGGCCATCAAATGAAGCTGTATCAGGCACTTTGTTTGTTTTTTCAGATTATGCCAGTGTGTTGTTTGATTCGGGGCTACACATTCTTTCATCTCTGAAACATTTTCTAGTAAAATGGGGATACCATCTCAAGAAATGACTCCTGAACTTGTAGTAAAAACAGCTGGGGGAAATGTCGAGGAAAAAATAATTTATAAGAATCCTCCTATCCTTATCTGTGGATAGAACCTACTTTCAAACCTTATTGTTCTACCTCTAGTAGAGTTTGATGTTATGCTGGGTATGGTTTGGCTCTCTATTTACCATGCTAAGATTGACTGTAGACCTAAAGAAGTTTCATTTCAGAAAGACTTTCAGTTTCTGTACAAGAATGAACCCTTACTATTGATAACTTATCAAGAGGCCAAGAAACTTGTAAAAGATGGAAATGAATGTTACCTTGCACACATCGTTGAAAATAAAGGAACTGTTCAGATTAATGATGTGACAGTGGTAAATGAGTATCCTGATGTTTTTCCTAATGAGTTGCCTGGAATAATACCAGATCGGGAAGTTGAGTTTACTGTTGACTTAGTTCTTGATGCTAAGCCAATTTCAAAACCTCCTTATCAAATGGCTCAAATTGAACTTTTAGAGTTGAAGGAGCAATTGCACGATTTATTATAGAAATGCTTCATTCGACCTAGTACATCACCATGGAGTGCTCCTGTTTTATTTTTTAAAAAGAAAGATGGTTCTATGAGACTTTTCATTGATTATAGAGCCTTGAATAATATCACTGTTAAGAACAAATATCCTTTGCCTCATATCGATGATTTGTTTGATCAGCTCCAGGGAGCTCAGTTTTTTTCAAAGATTGACTTGAGATCGGGGTACCATCAGCTGAAGGTAAAGGAGGCAGAAATTCTGAAGACCGTGTTCCATACGAGATATGACCATTATGAATTTGTAGTAATGCCTTTTGGGCTAACCAATGCACTTTCTGTATTCATGGACTTAATGAATAGAATTTTCAATGAGTTATTGGATAAGTTTGTGATGGTTTTCATTGATGATATTTTGGTGTTTTCTAAAAGTAAAGAGGAGAATGAGAGACATTTAAGGGTTATCTTGCAAACCTTAAAAGAAAAGAAACTATATGGAAAATTCAGAAAGTGTGAGTTTTGGTTGCAACAAATTTCTTTCCTTGGTCATATTGTTTCTAAAGATGGAATAACTGTTGATCCTGAAAAAACAAAAGTTGTGGAAGACTGGCCAAGACCAACAAATGTAACTGAGATTCGTAGTTTCCTTGGTTTGGCAGGCAATTACCTAAGGTTTGTTAGAAAATTTTCACGATTATATAGTCCAATGACAAAGCTAACTCGGAAGGGTGTTAAGTTTATCTGGACAAATGAATGTGATGATTGATTTCAGGAATTGAAAAGAAGATTGGTGAATGCTCCAGTTTTGGCACTACCTTCCAGGAATGGTAAGTTTGTTATCTACAGTGATGCTTCATGGAAAGGACTTGGTTGCATCCTAATGCAGAATGATCAGGTAATTGCTTTTGCTTCACGATAGTTGAAAACACATGAGGTAAATTACCCTACACATGAATTGGAATTAGCTACTGTTGTTTTTTGCTTTAAAAATTTGGATGCATCATTTGTATGGTGTAAAGTGTGTAATATATACCGATCACAAAAGTTTAAAGTATATATTCACTCAGAAAGAGTTAAACATGAGACAGAAGAGATGGCTAGAATTAATCATGGATTATGATTTTAAAATTCATTACCATCTGGGAAAAGCAAATAAGGTGGCTGATGCTTTGAGTCGAAAAAGTAATGCTTCATTAGAAATGTTTCGTTTGGAACGTGATCCTTTGGTTAAGGATTTGATGAACTTTGGCATAGAAGTTGTTGGTACAGGAAGTCCTTCTGTTTTGTTTCAGGTATCAGTGAGATATTCTCTATCAGGTAGAATCAAGCAAGCACATAAACAAGATAGTGAGTTGCAGAAAAAGGTAGAGCTGGTTCAGAAAGGTATGTTACCTGAATTCAACATTGATAATGATTGCGTTTTGAGATTTGGGAAGAGATTGTGTGTGCCTTGTGATTCATAGTTGAAGATAGAGTTGTTATGTGAAGCTCATAGTTCTCCATTTTCAGTTCATCCTGACAGTACTAAGATGTATAGAGATCTGCGGGAGTATTACTGGTGGGATGGAATGAAAAGAGATATTGCTGATTTTACTGTATAAGTGTTTGAATTGTCAACAGGTTAAAGTAGAGCGGCATTTACCGAAAGGGATGCATAATCCTTTACCAGTTCCAGAGTGGAAATGGGAGAATATATCCATGGACTTTGTTGTGAGATTACCAAAGACATCTCGAGGTAATATTGTAATCTGGGCTATTGTTGATTGCTTGACCAAATCTGCTCATTTCCTTGCTATACGAGATACATTCTCTCTTGATAAACTTTCCCGTTTGTATCTTAACGAGATATTTAGGTTACATGGAGTTCCTCTCTCCATTGTATCAGACCGTGATCCCAGGATCACTTCTAACTTTTGTAAAGGCCTTCAGAAGTTGTTGGGTACTGAATTAAATTTTAGTACAGCTTTTCATCCTCAATCAGATGGGCAGTCAGAACGAACAATTTAGACCTTGGAGGGTATGCTACGAGCTTGTTCTATAGATTATTAGGGAAGTTGGGACCAACATCTTTCTTTGGTTGAATTTTCATATAATAACAGTTTTCATTCTAGTATAGAAATGGCACCATTTCAGGCATTATATGGGAAGCGGTGTCGAACTCTAGCCTTCTGGGATGAAGTGGGTTAAAGGAAGTTGATGGGACCAAAATTGGTAGAAGAGTTGGTAGAAAAGGTTCAGCTGATTCAGAAGCACATGAGAACAGCTCAGAGTAGGCAGAAGAGTTTTGCAGACAACAGGAGGAAGGATCTATCTTTTGAGGCAGGTGATCATGTTTTTCTCAAAGTATCACCATGGAAAAGTGTGATGTGATTTGAAAAGAAAGGAAAGCTGAGTCCAAGGTTTATTGGACCATATGAAATTCTGGAGAGAGTTGGATCAGTTTCTTACCAACTGGCATTACCTCCAAGTTTGTCACAAGTACACAATGTTTTTCATGTTTCGATGTTGAGAAAGTACATGCCAGATCCATCTCATGTTTTGAGTCCAGAGGTAGTTCAGCTGGAAGAGAACCTATCTTATGAGGAACAACCGGTCCAGATTATTGACCACAGGGAGCAAGTGTTACAGAATAAGTTGATTCACCGGGTAAAGGTTTTGTGGAAAAACCACATGATTGAAGAGGCAACATGAGAATCTGAAAATTCAATGAGGGATAAGTACCCCCATTTATTCGATAAGTAAATAAATTGTGGGGACGCAAATTTCTAAAGGGGGGAAGGATGTAACATCCCAAGTAAGTAATGAATAATAGATATTTTTATCTATGTCTATTAATGAATTAGATAGTTTTTTAGAGGCTTAAAATGAAAATAAATCCAATCTTAAGCATGGAATACACTAAAATTCTTAAAAGATTGTTTTACTGCCTTTTGATGGAAAAACGTTTTTAAATATATCTTTTTACAATTTTATAAGATATGTTTGTCAAAATAAAATTATTATTTATGATTGGGACATCAAAATTTACATTGTGTGAATTTTTGGTATTTTTCCGATAAAGTTCATTTTTTAATGAATAGTGAAAAATGTTGTATTTTAATTCAAAACCTATTTTTAATCTAATTTATTTATATAATTATATTACCTTTTGAATTGGTCTTGAAATGAAATTAGAATATATTTTAACCATTTTATCCAATGTTTGTCATTGGAATCAATTTCACTTTGAAATTGGACTTAAACTAGTGTCAATCTATCGATGCTTATTGTTTCATAAAAACCCGCTATTTGTCATGACAGCGGGAATTAATTATTAAATTAGTTAATGTGACTTATATGTTTTGAATTTTGTAAAATAGACTTCATTTTTGAATTCGGAATATCAAATATATCTTAGGTTGATTTTTTGGTAATTTTCTGAAAAACTTCAATTTTTGATGAATAGTGAAACCACTAAGTGGTAGTTAAAGAAACTGATTTTTTGTTTAATTGAAAATTTGCCACCTTTGTGTTTTAAATTTCAAAAATCCAACATACATGGTTTTCATTAAGAAGTAAAATGTGGTTCAATGAGATTAAAATAACTTTTTTGGTGAATAGTAACTTATTAAGTTTTTAATCGAGATTAGTGGTAATTAGGGTAGTTTAAGGTAAAAATAATGCTTTAATAATATGAAATGACCTACAAACATGTCCTAACCTTATTGGATGTGTCATGGCCTACCGATACAAGCCATGGGTCAACTTGGGGACCCCATGGAGCCACATTGGTTGGGAAATGACACAATAACTTTTTATTTAATGTTAAAGTAAAAATGACACAAACATGAGTTATTTTACAAAAACAATTTTTATATGGGGTTATACAAGTCTGATTTTTGACTATAAATATTCATTGGAAATATACAAAGATTTCATACATCATAGTATTTTTTTTATAATTTTTTGACATTAAATAAATAATTGTATTTATGACATCATGATGATGTAGTGATGCCCTCATTATTTAACGATTTAAATAAAATGGAAAGATAATGTAATATATAAGATCTACACATGTCCAAAACCTATTGTATGATTGTATTTCGAACCCCTATCACCTTATCCTATAATTATATCAATGTGGGACCTTTTGAATCCGAAACTCATTTTAAAATAAAGTAACTTATCTTTACTTTCCAAGAGTGCCCCTCCTCTCCTCTTATAAAAGGCCCCCACCCCTACCTCCTTACCCACACTTCCAAAGCCTTTGAATCTACCAACCCCTGATCATTTTGTCTCCCCAGTTCCCTCTATTACTCCTTGAGGCCTCACTTTGGGAAGAAGTCTTATCAAGGAAGACTTTGAGCTCAAACCAATTGAAGTTACCCGATTTTAAGGTAATGTCTTCTTTTGAGTCCTTTTGTTTTATTTTGCTTCTCGAACCCCATAAACTATTTTTATTCTCTTATTTTGCAACATCTAAAGTATCCTAAATATACTATGATGTTTTTATAAGATGTATTTAAGCTACACCTACACACACTTACATCTAATGGTTAAAGAACATAAGGTTTCCGTGGATGGTGAATTTATTTCTCCCGAAACGATGATTGTTCAACATTCCTTTAACACCTTAAAAGGTGGCCATTAATATGTCACTATATTTATATATGATATATAATATGTTTATGTTTTACTTAATCTTCTGTATTTTTAATTTTGGGCATACCATTATGGTTTCCATTGTGGGTAAACGCGATATCTTCATTTAAGGAAGTGCGGACTACCGCCCCCTCAAAGTGATTTGATTTGTTAAATACCATATGTGGGACGTCTAAGGATGGAACTATTATGTTAAATATGATATTATAATGGAATTATAATATACCTTTATATCATTATGATTCCATTCTATAAAAAAGGAAAAGAAATGAAAGTAGCGTTCATGCGTACGTACGGTTTACCATCTCCATGAACGGTGCATTTCATTTCATACCTGTAAATGATTATGTAATATTATAAATGCACATATATAATTGATATATATGATATATATGATATATAAATCATGATTATAATACTTTATATAATGGATACATGAACAACTTGTAATTATAAAGGGTTTATATTTGACTCAAGTACCAATGATTGTTAAAACGACCGTTATTAACTTAAATAATTACATAGTGTTCATGACATAGAAATAAGTGATATAAAAGGAATAATGAAATTGAAAAAGGATCTTAAAAAAGTATCAATTAACTCAAGATTATTATTCAGGACATTAAAGAATGATGGTGTCAAGTCGGACCCGAGGTATGGGACTTCGTCTCAATCTCCTTTCATTGAGGCATATTTTATTTTATACACAACTTTCTTTTATACGGTGTATAAAACCCTTTGACTTTTACATTTATCCAAAAGGAATCTTTTTTATATGAAGCGTTTACTAAACAAAAAAAATGGAATGTTTTTGTCGTACGTATGCGGCGACAACAACTTCTCCGCCGCCGTGACCATTATTTGAGTTTCGGCTTCCTCTACAAGGCATACCTTCTTTTTAAAAGAAAAATAAATACCATGTTTTACTTTTCTTTTATTTTGTTATTGAAAATGGTTTTCATGATGTTTTTATATCAATGTGTTGTCTTGATATCTTGTGATTGAAATGTGGAAATGTTATGTTTCCTTTATGCATGTTTTATATGATACGATTATGATGAGGTTCTTGGGAATTATTATGAAGACTGGTGGTTCCGTGATAAAGTAAGGGCGGGTGAGCCCGATATAGCTCTCAAATGCATTGGGTAACGTGAAGGAGTGAAACGTTAAGGTTTCTCCGAAGAGATTTTATGGAATATACTGTGATGGGTATTCCAAACGTAACCAATAGGGTTACTCCCTACGTAAGAATGTTATGAATGCCTCAAGTTACCTTTATATCTTATGATTTCAATGATTCATTCATGATTTGATGAGGTATTTTAAAGTGATTATGTTTTATGGGTAAAGTATGATCTCATTCTTATGTATATATGTACCCATGTTTCCTTTCCATATTTTTATATCCCTTACTGAGCTTTTTATGCTCTTCCCATGTTTTTTGAAATGTTTTTCACATGTCAAGGGAAAGGTCCATGATATGATGATAGTGTCAAGGAAGTTTCAAGAAAGAATCCATGTTTTATTTTAAATATGTTTCCATTGATGGGAATGAAGAATACCATCTTTATGTAACCACATTGTTTATATGTGGGATGTAATTCAAGTTTTATGATCTAATTATCTAAAACTGTAAGCCCAGAAAGATCCTCAATGCGTAATCTTGTAATAACTCAAGATTATGTAAGGTTTAAGGCTGGGGCCTTATATTCTCATTATTGGATTTGATGGTTATCAAGCGGTGTTGATAAATGTGGTGTACTCTTGAGCATGATGGCTGGGGACATGATTTTGGTTATTGTTTGTGTTTCATGGTTCTTTGGTAGTGTAACTAGTTATATCCATTGGCATTATTCACTGTTGTAATGTGATGATGATGTTGATAGTGATTTTTTATTGGGATGAAGGTGTGGTGGGACACATGGAATCTATGTTTCATACCATGATGTAGATGGTTCATTGAAGCTCCCTCACATCCTGTGGTGTTTGGTGATTCTGAAATCAAGATGCGATTTCAATTATGAATTAAGTATTTGGAATATGTGTTATTTGAATTTTGAATTTGTATCCTCAATTGGTATATTTATTTTTTTAATGTAATTTTCCATTTAAACCTTATATTGTGGAAACAATTTTTGAGTGGATTGAAAAATTAAGAAATTTTTTTAGTGGTTTATGAACTATTAGAATTAATCACATGTCAATTTGATACCCGAATTTTCAAACATGATCAAATTTATTGTTTCACTATCAAATTGTTATTATAGTAACAAATCCCGTGAAAGGTTTTAAAAATTATAAAATTAAATTATATTTTCATACAAGCATAGGAGAATAATCCATAAAAAATTTTTGATTTATAAGAATATATCATGTATCAATATTATTCTCTAGTTTATCTGTATGATCCGAAGAACCATTTTTCCTATATAGTTTCATTAAAATGAAATATCACCCGTCAACGGGTCTAAAACAAAAACACCTTGGAATGACATGAATAAATAGGAAAACGATCCTTAGGTTATTTGTGACCTATATGAATCCATGGAGTTTCAATATGAATCTCATATCTCTCAATATTATCCTAAGTACAGTTTCACCATTTTAGTTTTATTAAAATGACCTGTCACCAATTATGTGGTCAATACCATGAAGATGAGTTCATAATTGTGTATAAACATTGAACTAGGGTCAATGATTCCTTTTTTATCTATAAGAATAAATATGGAATCATTTTGGTGCATTGATTTCTCAATAGCATCCAATGTAGAATTTCACCGTTATGTTTTTAGTATAATGAAATATCACCCATGAAAGAGTCAAAACCAAAAAAATATACTACATTAGTGTAGATATATAGTACAATGATATTATAATCCTTTTTGGTCTGTATGAATCAACTATTCATAAATCTAATGTCTAGATTTCTCAATATGAGGAAAAATATGTTCTATAATTATTAATAGTTAATAATAAATTAAAAATCATTCAGATAAAGTGATATTTTAATGAAAAAAATCCTTTATATTCAATGTCAAAATCACCTATATCAATTTTAAAACTCAAGTAAAATTCAATTTTTTTATCACCATGTGTTTCTGGGGGAATAATTAGAACTTAGAAAAATTCAATGTTTATAATAAAGTAGTCAACATCTTGTAAGTAGTTTGGATAATAATTCATTGAAATACATGATTTTAATCAGAACATGTGTGTTTTTGATGAAAAAATTGATGTTGATTTAAAATTTTCAATTTTGAATAGTCAATTTGGAATTTAATATTTTTTAAATTAGGATCATAAATAAATTGTGATTTGAAAAACCTTGGTTAATATTAGAATAGAATAATATTTAATTGTTAATATTAAATTCTAAAACCTAAATTATAATAAGTGAAATGGAATTCATAATAATATATTTGATTTATGATGAATTGTTTTATAGCATTTTTTTATTGTTTCTATTTTAATAATTTTTCCATATCATTCAGCAGATCTATTAATTTCTGATGGAGATTGAATGGGTAAAAACATGGAAAATGAAACCGGTTATCATCTCATCACCCTCATGCCAACATAAACCATTATATATGAATCCAAAAGAACTCACCACAAAATTCACCACACCTATTTCATTAATAATCTTCACGTAGAATTTCCAATCTACCATTGCAAAAAATTCCAACTTCCACCCCTGGGTTATCCTATGGTGAAATTAGGGAGGAAGCAACAGATCCTTTTTGAATTAAGAACAATCCAAGATTGGACAAAGTTGTACCATCATGATGTTTCCCAATCTCAACTAGTAAAAGATGATACTTCTCAAGATGTTTTGGATGAAATTGCAGTAGGAGGAGTTCTTGGATCAATGTATTATTAGTTTTTTTGATTTAATTTGATTCACATTAATTGAGGGAGTAGATCACAAACATAATAATATAGAATCTATAATGAAGGGGTGTTGTAATTCCCTGACCTAAAAAGCTCTAATTTGGTGCTATAATTTATTACATTGTAATGTTTAAATGTATCAAATCCTGAAGGGTCGATCATTTTAACCATCTTGGAAAGCCAGATTACATACAAGATACCCATAATACATTTGGAAACCAAAATAAAATATGGTACATAATAAAATGATATAAAATGCATCCATGAATTCTTATTCAATGATTTATTCTTCATAACATTGGGAACGAAACATAATAATTATGAGACAAAATGATCAGTAATGGCATGTAAAGTGAAATAAATAATAAATAACTAGGAATTAATTAACATGGAATGGTGAATAACTGATAAAAAATTCCATTCTAATAACTAGATAAAGAAAGAAGAAATATTATAATGTAAGAAACTGAATCTCAAGCCATCTAAATCATTAAAATGATAATGAAATGTATACATATATATATATATATATCAACAAAAAATATAATGGATGAATAATAAATTAATCTAAATGTGGTAAATGAAACTTATCCATAGAAATGTCGATGGAAAATCTCATATACGAATAATAAGTGAATCTTAATGTGGGAAATCAAATGTATCCATAGATATGTAGAAGAAAAATCTCATGGATGAATAATAACTGAATCCAATTTAGGGAAATGATTAAGTATTAGGATCCATAGTTTATTTGTACATGGTATATTTAACATCAAGACCTTTTACAAGACAGATTACAACATATAATGTAAAAAACCAACCTATTTTTCAAAATGATTAATCTCATGAGTCTATAGATGGATCAAGGGGTTTTCATTAACTGATCTACATCATTTGTCGTACCAGTCCAATGAATTCCTCATATATCAAATAAAAAAATTTACTTATCAAATATCTATATTGAATATTGAATTTGTATTTATTAATAATAAGTCATAGAAATATAAATATTAATATGGGTTTTTTTATATTAAAACATTCCTATGGAAAAATAATATTTAAACATTCCCTTAGTCTAATACCACATTGAAACATTTATATCATAATTCATAGTGAAATAAATAAAACATATAATATCTTGAGAATAATTATATTAATGATACAAAATGTCAACTAATAGTATATACACCAAATAAATTTGAATTGGTGCATAACAAAAACAATTATAAATGGAAGGTAAATAGAGATGAAATCACATAACTTAACATTCATTTTGTTTTGTGGTATTTATCCTCTAATATGATTCTATTAAAATATGATAATAAATTATACATTAACCATTATCATGTTTATAATATCATATATTAATTCCAAATAATATTTTACAACCTGTCTGTTAATAATATTTCTTTATTCTAATAATTTCATGTGTCAATTGCCTAGTTTTTTCAAGATTGTTTTGACTATTCATTTTTTTTCCTAGTACGTATATCAAAATTTATTCATATAGGGAATTTATACAATGATTTAATTATGATATATAATCATTAACTATGAATTTATTATAATAAATATTTTTTGGAGATAATAAATGAATTACACCATACGGGGAGATGGTATGTCGTACGTACACATGAAGACATCTTTATTTTCTTTGTTGTATTAAAATATTATAAACCGAATGATTAATCTATATATTCAAATTATAGTATCATATATATGTTATATATGTTACATATTTTAATTAAACCCACAATCTATATGTTCCATGTAGAGCATAAATGAGTCATATTGCTTTGTGGGAGTGGTAGTCCACACTTCCCCAAACTAAATTACCATATTTACACAAGAAGTAAAGAATAAATGTATTTTCTAAATGAAAATTAATGAATAATAATGTTTAATGACCCTAATTTTTTAATAATAATTTTTTTTTCATAATATTTTTTGTTATTTAATAATCATCAAAATTATATCCATAAATTAATGATGTGAGTATACTTAAAAAGTTATTGTTGGGTTTCAACTATTATATCACTGTTGGCCAATATGAACATTGGAAAATAAACACATAATGTTGTGATTATTGTATATAAATATATGTTATCCTGGTTAATTAGGACAGAAAATGATTGAATGGCCTCATCTAGTAGACGTAGGCCGTACGAAGTCCAACTGTCAGAGCTTTGTAAATATGTTGCATCACTAGGCATTGCACTGGGCCAAGCCCAAAACGAACATCAACAAGTAATGGTTGAACGAAGTAACCTAAAAGAGAAGTTCTAGATGATAGAAATCACAACTCGAGAAATGTTTTTCTAGTCGCCCCATGATTCTATCACCATAACACACCTTACACTTAGATCATATACAGGTGTCATAAGGGGAAATGTAACAAAGCCTTGGTTACTTTCAGTAATCATTTTATATAAATAATAGTTTTACTTCTTATTATGGTAAAATTTGTGATTTTCAATTGTCCAGATAAATATAGAATGAATTTATAGAAGTTCTATATTATTTATTAATTCTGGAAAAATGGTTTATTTTAAAATAATTTTTTTGTTCTTTAAATAATTATTAATGTGATTTGATTTTAAAAAACGGTCTTATAATGTTGTTTTCATTAAGTCATTTAGAGTCTAAGAAGATAAACTTAATTTTTTAGTGAATAGTAAATTATGAATAGTATCATACCCCTACGAATAGTTATGAATAGAAAAACGACAAAAAAAATAGAAACATCACCAATGAATATATAAATACATTTTAAAAATCTTAAAAGTGAAAAAAATCATATTATAAGTTTTGGTATTTTTTTATGTAAAAAACATTTAATTTATAAATTTAAAAATAATTTAATAATTTAAAATGAAAATTTATTTTCATAAATTTAATTATATATTGTTACATTATTTTCTTATTCTTATAAGATAATTTTATGGGACCTCGATTTCTTTATTAAGGTGTTACAAAATGATTTGTTGTTTTAGAGTGGTATTTTTTGAATTAATAATGATTTTATTTAAAATTTAAATTAAAAAATTTTGAAAATTATGTTCATAAAATGGAGATTATTTTTGAATTCAGATCATTGATATTTGGTTACGGTGAATTTTTGGTATTTTTCTGAAACAACTGATTTTCGATGAATTGTAAAAATATTGTTTTGAGTTTCACATGTTTGATGAATATCATTAATGATGTAATTAGGATGTAATAAATCTGGGCTACTTTTGAATAGTAATATATGTTATTAATTGTACCATGTGTCCAATACCATTTGAAAATACAATGGGAATGCCCATGGTTTTTCCAATACCAATGATGTGGAATCCCATGGAAATTAATTAAATATTCCCTCAAATTACATATATATACCACGTCATTCACTCATTCATTTCATTAAAAAATCATCCTCAACAATTTTGTAGTTCTTTATTTCCTAAGGAGTCCTCCCATGGATCCCTCAAGCCCTCCATGGTCATAACCTTCGATCTTTCGAAGTCACACTTCAAGGTAAGGGAACCCTTCACCCACCGCTTTTAAGTCATGACTTCCTTTATATTATGTCTTATAGTTCCATTTTATTATTTTGGGTATTTTTATTCTATATCATTACTACTGTAATGTTAATCTTCAAATTATTAGTGAACTTATCTGCTCTCATCGATTGATTTTATGAATTTATTAGTGATGTCATTAGGTTTGTGAATTTTCGTAAAAGAAATCACATTTTCTTTTTTCCTTCTAAGATTCCTTTTCCTAGGTATTTCATTAAAATTTACAAACCATGATCTTATTTATTTTTATTCATTACCTATAATATAAAATGATTCATTTATTGTTTAGATAACCTTTTCCCCTCTCTTTTTTTTAAACCATGTCATATAGTCACTATGCTGTAAAAATATTGTCTCCAAATATCTCTCTGTTTCTCTCAATAAATTTTAATTTTTTATTTATGTGTATACCTTGACATATTTAGTATCTATTTGTGTTCATAAATATGATAAATGATATTTAGGATTCCTAAATTAACATACATATAATCCTCACTCTCTTTTGTGGGTTATAAATGATACAATGATCTTATTTGTAAACAGTTAAAAAAAGTAATGATTTTTAAACGAAACACATTTCTATATTTTCTCTATGGGTTATTTATGAATTGTATGATTGTGATATATGTGACTCACATGAAAAAAATACATATTAAGGGTGCACCCTGATAGATCTGCAATGCATTGGGTAATGAATTTAATCTCTAGAGATGACATGTTACACGACTTCTTGTTGAATAACCTTTGTAATTTTTATGACACCTTGGTGATGAACCTCAGTGATATATTCATGAATGTTAGAGAGAAATGTTTTATCAACATATTCATGTAATTGATCTGTTTTTTTATTATTAAATTCATATTCTTCAATTTATCATGTCTTTAGGATTTTTATCATGTTCTTTTTGATGATTCTCATGATCAGAAGTAAACTTTTTCACTTGTTTTCCTTACTGGTACTTCTAATCACCCATTCCTTTGATGTATGCATCCATGTTATGAGATAAAGAAATTTTACATATGATGAACTTATGAATAATCCTTTCAAGTGGTTTAGAAGAATATTCTATGTTTTCATGTATTTTTATCCTGATATTCAAGATAGTAGACATTAAAGATTCTCTATTTGTAAAATGTAATGAAAAGTTATGTAACAATAAGGCAGGATGCAATAGTTGGTATCAAATAATAGTTTAGTTATTTATTTAAATTTGTATATGAAAAAATTTGGATGAACCCTATAGAGAAGTTTAAATATATGAAAACTTCTTGGTGTTTTGGTGAGTATTGAGTTTGTGGATTATCAAGAAAATACATTCTTGTCTGGATACAAGTAGGTTGAGGCAGCTTTGGCAGAGATGTACCTAGGAGTGAAAACACCAACAAGAAGTTTTGGGCTTGACTCGGGGTATCCTGGTACATGACAATGGGCCTTGCTGCACTCATGGTTATGATAATCCCTAGGGATATGTTTGTTTAATCACAATATTTTTATGAATCATAATGTTGGATTTATAGAGAAATGTAAATGTTTAAGAATGAAATTTTATGACACAAAATGATTTATTGTAAAAATAATTGTAAATGAAATAAGTTTCTCGCTAAGGTTTTATTCTTTTCGAAACATGGTGCGAAATAGGAACAATCGTTCAAATGGTGACCACAATTGACCATGCACTGACGGCCCTCCAATGGATGTCGTAATATAATAATTCTTGAGAATGATGAAATAAATGATTCAATTTATGGGAAATAATTTGAATCAATCTAAAAGACCTGTCTCACTGTGAAGGGATCAACATTATGTTGAATCCTTTTCACGTCAATAACCAAAAATTGTTAATGGATCGACCAACCCATTAATATATGAATAGTCAATTAGCTCTATAGAGAAGATCTTTTATGTGCTCCGCTATTTAGAGAAAGATAAGGTCACCCTAGATGTCTAACTCTTAGAGGGAAAATCTGATCAGTGGTGATATATGGTTAAAACCAGGAGGCCAAGAGTGGAAGTTAAAGCTATTGAGTGTGATGATTTAAGAGGTATCTTATTCAGTGATTATTTTCCCCATTCTATGAGAACAAGAATGGATAAAGTGTTTCTCAAGTTGAAGCAGAAGGAGAATGAATCTGTGGGAAGATATGGGATGAACATCACCAGACATTATCATTATTCCTCATGATTTTCCATGGATATTAGTGGTAAGTTTGATAGAATATTCCATGGACTGGGACCTCAGCTGCGGAAGAATCTTGCCAACCGAGACTATGATAGCTTAGAGGAGATCGTACAGAGTGCAATGAAGGATGAACTAAAGGTTGGAGATACGTGGTGGTCTCATAAATCCAATGATAACAAATGATTGATGGAGCCCAGATTAGGGGTGGAATTTTGATTAGGGAAGAGGTGGAAAGCAAGTGTAAAATCCCTACATGTAGTAAATGTGGGAAGAAGCAATCCAGGAATAGCTTGTTCAAGAGTAGGAAGTGCAACAATTGAGAAAAAGATAGCCATATAGCACAAAATTGTCTTGGTGAGGTGAGACCACAACATCCCAAAACTAATGACAAGGGGAAGATAGTGCATGCCCTACTTGAGGTACAATTATATACGTGTGACAAAAATGGTCACTTTTCCAATCAATGTCCAAATTTGAGGGAAGTGAATGAGAATCACAGTCAGCCTCATCAATGACCAAGGGAACAAGGTCGTACTTTTTCAATCACTACTTCTGAAGTTGATGTGCCAAATGATATAGTGGTAGGTACACTTATTGTTCTCTCGGAGTTATAAAGTGCCATGTTTGATTCTGGCTCTGTGAATTACTTTATTTCATCCACGTTTTCAAATAATTTAGAATCATCCATAATTTTCTAAAAGTAGAGATATCATTCAAGACTCCATGTGAGATTATCCAAGAAATATTAGTGTTTAGAAGCTCTACTATTTACTTTATAGAGCACAATATTATCGCAAATCTAGTATTCATTCCCATGATTGAATTTGATATAATACTAGGAATTTACTAGCTCTCATAATATAATGCTAATATAAAATGTAGAAGCAAGTAAATCCCAGTAGTCTTGAATGGAAAAACTAAAACTATCTTCCAAGGAGAGATATCAAAACCTGATCATTGTCTAGAAGAACTCCAATATCCTTCTTTATGGAGTTTATCATTGAAGAAGATGAAGGAAATTAGAGTTTATGGATAGAAAATGTCCCCATAATTCATGAATATGATGATTTATTTCTGATGTAGATGCCTAGACCTCCCCCAAAAATATAGGTATAGGTCTCCATCAAACACATACATAGATATCATCTGGTATCAATGATCCCATAAAAGAAAAAAATGTGGATCATGAAGAATTAATGAAAAAACTCCATGATGCTATGTAGAAGGGGTGCATCTGACTGAGTGTGTCTCCTTGGGGAGAACATGTTATCATTTTGAAGAATAATGATTGGTCGATGTGGAAATTCATTGATTATGGAGAACTGAATGTGATAACAGTAAAGAACAAATCCCTTATTCCATTAATTGACGTCGTACTTGATGAACTTCAAGAGGATTAACTCATCTCTAAGATTAATCATCGATCTTGTTATCATCAATTGAGGGTGATGAAAGAAGATATTCCAAAAACTACATTCCAATTAAGATATGTGCATTATGAGATTGTTATTATTCCCTTCAGGCTGACCAATGCACATGATATTCTTTTGGAATGGATGAATTTATTCTTTAAGGAATACCTTGATTACATTTTTGTAGTTTTTATTAATGTTATTGTGATATTTTCAAAAAGTCACGAGGAGCGTGAATATTAACTAAGGTTTATTTTCAAAACTCTATGGAAGGATAAGATTTTGGGAATGTTCGGTAAATTTGATTTCTGGTTGCAACAAGTTTATTTCTACGCTCACATTGTTACCAATGAAGGAATCACTGTTGACCCTACAAATGAAAAATTTGTATAGGAGTGGCTTCAGCCTACAACCATAACTGAGATTCAATGTTTTCTTGAATTAGTAGGATATTATAGTTGGTTTTTGAAATTTTTTTCATGAATTTCTAACCCATTATCAATGTTCAATCTAAAAGGCTTCAAGTTCATCTGGACAAAGGGGAGTGAGGATGGTTTCCAAGAGGTGAAGAAGAGATTGGTTACTGCAACCATGTTAAATATTTCCTAAAGTGAAGAAGTATTCATTATTTAAAGTGATGAATCTATGAAAGGGCTTGGTTGAATCCTCATTAATAATGAAAAATTAATTTCTTATGCATATCAAATGTTGAAGACTCACAAGAGTTACTATCCTACACATGATCTGGAGCACGCTACGATTGTTTTTTCACTAATGATTTGGAGGCACTATCTTTATGGGGAGAAATGTGATATATACATAGACCATTAATGATTGATGTATATTTTCACAAAAAGGAATTGAACATGAGACAAAGTATATGGTTGGAACATCTTAAAGACCATGATTGTTCATTTCATTATCATCTATAAAAATAAAACATTGTAATTGATGCATTAAGCAAGAAACAACCAACTATTCTATTTATGATGTGGATTCAAAGATATCCTTTGAAAAATGACCTAGTAAAGATGGACATGGGAATTATAAGAGAAAGGATATCATCAACCCTAAACCAAATTATTTATCCCTCCTTATTACTAGAGATTTTCAAGAAATATTTAAAAGAAATCCATTGTTATAGATGATGTATGAGGCTATAAAGAATGGTGGTGTACTCAAATTTTGTACAAGACTATGTGTTCCAAATTTTCTTGAAATAAGGAAGGATCAGATTAATGAAACTCATATCTATATCATCTAAATTCATCTTGGAATCACGAAAATTTATAGGGACCTTCGTGATCATTATTGGGGAGAAAATATGAAAAGGGAGATTACTGACCACACTTCAAAGTGCTCGGTATGTCAGCAAGTGAAGGAAGAGTGGTATCTTTATAAATGGGTATTGCAACCACTACACATACCACCATGGAAGTGATACAATATCACTATTGACTAATTCACTTTTCTCCCAAGAACATCCAAAGGAAACAACACGATATGGGTTATTATGTAACATCTCACCAAGATTGCCCATTTTATCTCCATTAAGGAATATTTCTCTCTTGATCAACTATCTAGGAATTACTTGAAGGAAGTGGAAAAGAATCATGTTGTCCCACTAATGATTGTATCTGATTGTGATATAAGGATCACATTAAACTTTTGTAGAAGTATTCAACATGATTGGAGCACTGAATTGAATTTCAGTATTGCCTATCACCTCCAAACTGATTGCCAATCTGAAAGGACAACTCAAACACTTGAGGACATGGTCAGAACAAGTTCAATAGAAATTAAAGGTGGATTGAATCATCATCTCCATTTAGGTGAGTTCTATTACCACAACATCTTCCACTCAAGAATTCCAATGGAACCCTGTGAAGATAAATATGGGACGTTTTGTAGAACTACTACTTATTGGCATGAACCTGGTGCGGGAAAGATTCTTGGGCTTGATCTTGTGCAGGAGATGAAAGAATAATTCCATGCCATCCAGCAACACATTAAGGCTGATGATAGTCGAAAAAAGATCTATGTATTCAACCGTCGATGAGACTTGGAGTTTTATGTTAGTGACAATGTCATTCTTCAGATTTTACCTTGGAAGTGTGTCCATAGACTTTAGAATAATGGGAAACTCATCCCACGGTACATTGGCCCTTATGAAATCCTTCATCGCATGAGAGAAGTGGCATATCGCCTTTCACTTCCTCCAAATTGAGCACAAGCTCATGATGTTTTCCATGTATCCCTCTTGGGGGATGTACATACCTAACCCATCAAATGCACTAAACCAATATGTGGTACAACTAAACCATGAAATCTCTTTTGAGAAGAAGCCGATGGAGATCTTGGATCATAGATAAAAGGTTCTACATAACAATACTACCTTACTTGTAAAGGTGTTGTGGAGGAACCACAAATGTGAAGAAGCAACATGGGATCAAGGGAATTTTTTTAGACAGAAGTACCGACACCTTTTCTCATCATAGTGAACTAGATAATATTTCGTGGAAAAAATTTCATAAGGGGGGAAGAATGTAAAGACCTGAAAAATTTAAAAAATTTTGTATCCCAATTTTTTGTGTCTTATTTCATACTGAATAAAACTACATCCTTAATGCAATGAAGTGAGTAAAATGAAAATGATATGGTTGGGTATCAACTATTATTTGACTGTTGGTCAATATGACCGTTGGAAACTAAACTATTAATATTGGGATTATTGTTTATAAATTCAAGTTATATTTGTTAATTAATACATAAATAAGATTGAATGGCCTCATCCAGTATACTTGCTCCTTAAGAGGCCCATCTTTCAGTGCTTCGTAACGAGATAGCATCGCAGGGCTTTGCACTGGACCATGCCCAAGCCGAACATCAACATGTGATGATTGACTGCAATCACTTATGGGAGATGATCAAGCTGATATAAATCAACACTCGGGTATTGTTTTCCTTGTCGCCTCAAGATTCTATCACCATAGAACACATTACACTTGGGCCCTATGCAGTTTTTATACGGGGATATTTAGTGAAGTCATAGTTACTTTCTGTATTCCTTTGGTATAAATAAAATTTTACGTCTTATTATCTTAAAATTTGTTAATTTCAAATGTTTTGATAAATATAGGATGAATTTATATAACTTCCATAATGTTAATTAATTTTGGAAAAAGGGGTATTTTAATATATATTTTTATTCACCAAATGTATAAAAATGTTATTTGATTTTAAAAAAATGGTCTTCTACAGTTGTGTTCAGTAAAAAAATATAGAGTCAAAAAAGATCAACTTAATTTTTAGTGAATATTAATGAATGAATAGTAACATAGTGTATGAATAGTAATGAATGGTAATGAATAGTAAATCATCCAAAAAAAATGAATCTTCTCCAATGAATGTATAAAAACATTTTAGACTTCTTAAAAGTGAAAGACATGATCATAGTATAAGTTATTGTTTTTTTGTATATCATAAATATTTTATTTAATTTTTTTTTAATTTAAAAAATTTAAATGGATATTTATTTTCATAAAAAGTAATCATATATTGTTACTTTTTTGTATTATGGGTATACGATAATTTTATGGGAACTTGATTACTTTTTTAAAGTGTTACAAAATGAGTATTAGTTTTAGAGTTGTATATTTTGAATAAATATAGAATTTATATTGAAATTAAATTAATAACATTCCGCAAATTATTTTCTTAAAATTGAGTTCATTTTTTTAATTTAGACCATCGATATTAGTTTGGCGTGAATTTTTGGGATTTTTTTGAAACAATGTATTTTTCAGTGAATAGTGAAATTACAATTTTGAGTTTCGGGCATTTAATGATATCATTAAGGATTTCATCATGATTTAATAAATCTGGTCGACATATGAATTGTAAGATATGTTATGAGGTTTCACATGTGGCCAATACCTTGGGCAAGCCCATGGTTTTGCAAATACCACCGACGACATTTCCATTGGAAATTAAATAAATATTCCCCCACTTTTCCTATAAATACCACGCCCTTCCCGAATTTAATTTCATTAGAAATGCCTCCTAAATGATGTTATAGTTTTTTACCTCTCAATGAGTCCTACCAAGGTTCCCTCATGCACCCCAAGGTCCCAATCATCGAGATTTCTAAGTCACTCTTCATGGTAAGGGAACCCTTCACCCTCCTCTTTTTAGGCATGACTTCTTTTATGTTATGTCTTATAGTTCCATTTTATTATGTGGGGGATTGTTCTTCTACATATTTAATACAGTCCATTTTATATCCAAATTATTATAGAACCTTTGTTCTTTTCATTAATTGATTTTCTGATTTTTTAAGTGACGTCGTTAGGCTGCGAAATTTTCGTAAAATAAATCACATTGTATCTTTCCTTTCATGTTTCTTTTTCATGTGGTATGTAATTGAAATTTAAACAACATTATATTATTTCTTTCTATTATGTACCTCTATTGTAAAATTATTCATTTATTGTTGGGACAACCATTCACCGCCTCTATTTTTATTTTCTAAAACCATGTAATATAATAATCATGCTATAGAAATGTTTCGTCTAAATAATCCTCTCTTTCTCTCAAGAAACACTCTAGTTTTATTTATTTGATTAACCAGACCTATTTATTTTCCAAGGGTGTTCATAAATACACAAAAATTATTTCTTTGATTCTAGAATTGACATACATATAACCCTCACTCAATTTTCATGGGTTGTAAATGACATAATGATCTTATTAGTGTGCACGTTTATAACGTCATGATTTTGAAATGAAACACATTTCTTTTATTCTCTATCGGTTATTAATGAACTATTTGATTATGATATTTGTGTATGACATGAAAATAAATACATATTAATAGTGCACCCTGATAGATCTCTATTGAATTTGGTAATGATTTTAATCTCTAGAGATGACAAGTTCAACAATACCTTTCTGAATAACCATAGTAATTTTTATAAATCCTAGTGGATAAACCTTGGTTATATGTTCATGAATGCCAAAATGAAATGTTTTAGAAACATATTCATGTTATTATTTAATTTTTTATTATTATTATATGACTATTCTTCAATTTATCACGTATTAATGATTTTTATCACGTTCTTTTTGATAGCGCTCAAGATCACATGTCAACGATTTCATTTGTTTTCAATACTGGGCCTTCTCCTCACCCCTTCCAATGATGTATGTCTCTAGTTTGTGAGATGTTGTAATTATACTTATGATGATGTTAAAATTATGGGTAAATTGTGTATTTGAATAATGTTTTATTTTTTCATGTATTCTGTTCCTGATTTCCAAGACACTAAACTTTAAAGATCATCTATTTATAAAATGTAATGAAAAGTTATGTAATAAAAAGGTGGGATACAATATAATGACTTTATATAAATTATTTATAACATATATAAATATATTTTATATCAGTATGGACACAAATATAGGTTGTATGGGAAAATAAAAGAATAACTATTTAAAGAGGTTGTAGTTCTCCACACATCGAAACAGTATGTTCGTTTCCCATTAGATGGAGGTTTTTGTAAGTGCAGGTTGAACCATTTAAAAAAAAAATTCCTAGTATGTTGATGATATTTTTGTTATTATTTAATCATGCAACAAAACATATTTTAGGGGGTGTACAATGGAAATTAAACTATATTGTTTCAGATTATATGTTACCACATTATCACGTAAAATCTTTTGGTTTGTACCAAAAATATTCCTCAGAATCCTTTCTTCCAAAATTGCGGCTTCAAGGTCATGTGTTGTAATTTTGGTCAGATATTTGGTCTGATCATGGCCAATCATGTGTTTTTTGAGAGTTTCTAGGAATGGGGGGATGTGGTTGCCTTTTATAGGGAAGGAAATGGACTCACTTTTATTTTTTGGAAACAAGTTAGGATTACATTGTTCTTTTCAAAAAAAAGAATTCCAAACCATAATAACTCAATAATAACAGGGTTATGTCTGATATAAGTTTATAAAATGGGTTTTTAATGTTTATAGGACTTTTGGTCCCTTAATTTAATGGTTTAGCCATTTATTAAGCTTAATTTTGCGTTAATAATTTCAGTTAATTTTAATTACATTCCTTGTATTTTTAGTAAAAAAAATTAGTTTTATTAGAAATGATAAATTATTATAACTAAAAATTTGAAATTAAATTACCAAATTTATATCATATAAGTGTCATAAATTAATTTTAAATCCATCCCATTGGTTGGATGACAATGTGGGGTTTTATAAAAAAACATCAAAAAGTTTGCAATGTTTTTACAGTAAATTTCAAAGTGAAAATGATCCTAATGATCAAAATTGGATTAATTGGTAAAGAAATTTTATAATTAAACATCTAAACAAATATAAAACACAATTTAACCTTATAAAAAATTAGATTTAAATAATGTTCTCAAAAAAAATTCAGTATTTTTAACATTTCATAAAAAATGACATGTTTGCGAACAATATCACCAATTCAGAGTAAACAAATTTTTATGTTTCTATTGAAAATATAATATATATTTTGACATAATAAATAAATTAATTTTTGAAAAAAAATATTTATAATGGGTTCATCATAAAAAGTTGGTAAATTTTCATTTATAAAAATATAGGATTTTATGTGTAATATTTGGTTTGTACTTATCTTATTCTTATCAAGTCTATAGAATTATCATAAAAAATATTATATTGAATACATGATAAATATATAAAATTAATACAACCAACTGATTTTAATTAATTAAATATAATTGGTTAAAATATCATTGAATGAATAAAAATATTTTATTTTTTATTCTATCACTTTGAATAATCATTTCAAAATAATTTATAACTGACGAATTGATTTTAAATTTGTGTAATTCATATAATTTAAAAAATTAGTTACCAATTTATATAAAAACTAATTTATTTTCAAGGTTATATCTTATTATATTTAAAACTATATCACTATTTGTTAAAACACGGCCTTGCGTGTAATGCATGTCATCGAATATGGTCGCTCTTGAGTGTAACACATACTAACATGGTTTTGTAAGGATTTAAAACTATAATATGTATAAAATATATTAAAAATAGTAAATATATTTTAATGTATTGTAGTAACATATCCCCATATGTTCTTGGTGTCACGCTTCATCGATGCTATCAAATATAAGGTTATTATTTTACAGTTTTTGGGTGTTACATTCTCCCCACCTTATTTTAATTACATCATCATAATTTTAACATAATCTATGTTATATAGGGATTGAAAATAATATTTTTTTGAAATACCCACATCATAAAAAGGGTTAATATAACATATTATTAATAATAGAGAAATGAATGTACAACTGTCACGTAACTGGGTTCCCTAGTATGAGAACATAGGTGGGAAATCAAAATATGGATATAGGAGATAATTTACAACAATCATGTTATGATGGTGAATTATTGGGAACGTGTTGAGATGATAGTTTTTGACCACAAAACCCTAAACTATATGTATGAATAAAGGTCATTTGTATCATACAAAATTATGAAAATATGATATTATTTTTGTTTCAAAACCATTATTTTCTATAGTTAAGGAATTATTTCACGCTATAATAATATATGTAAATATAGATTTCTGTACACATAATAATTTCCATTGATTTGTTCCTGATGTATTCCAACTTCATCTCATATAACATGGTGTATCATATAATGAATTAATAGAATGACATCTAAATTCACATTCAATGATGATGTTAAAACATTCTATAAATGGTTATCTTTTCCAACAAATTATAATCAAATCACTTTTTATGTAAAGTCACTAAATTTCCAAAATGAACATATCATTATCCTTTCATCAACATTAATTGTCTCAAAATTTTCACATTCCAAACAAGTGAATAATTTCATCATATGTCCTCTTGAAATGTTGTAATAAATTGAATCCCCATAAAACCTTTTTGGTAAAATGAATTATTACTTATTCATTATGTAAGTCACATGTTATTGGATATATTCCATAAATAAAAATGTTTTGTAAACTCCATCAATGATAGAATAGAACAATTTTCAAAAATACATTAATATGTTATAAGGTAGTCACAACCTTTACAAATAAATCATTTATTCTACATTATATCATCATCTAGAATATATTAAAGGTTTTCATTCCATCAATAAACCATTTAATGAAAATTTTAATGTTCTACTAATCAGATTTTTTTGGTATCATTCATTAATGATCTGAATTCCAAAAACAAATTATTAATGTACAATTCATACATATTCTATAAATCATATGATGAGAACATCAAAAAATAATAATTTTACAATATATTACTCATATTCCAATAAAAACGTATGATACTCATTTAACATAGGTTTTTTCATAAACATATTCATGACCTTGATACCTTAGCTTTATTGGAGTTATATTTTCATAATGCGTGGGAATTTGTTTTCATATTCCCCATCTCATTGCAGTTGTAACAATGAATAAAAATATTTTCCTCATTTATTTTTCTTTCTTTTTTCCTCAAAACCCTTTTCTCGTAACATAGAAAAGACTCTCAATCCTTTCATGAATTTACCAGGGTGATTTTTTCCATATATATCACATGTCATAAAATTCATCTTTCAGTTCGTATTAATTGAATAATTCCCCTTTTAAGGTGTTCAGGATACCTATTCGTTTCTTGGATTCCCTGGAAACCATAGGAATTAGAGAATTATTTCAATTTATTAATAGAATATTAAAATATTTCATTGTATAAATAATGGTTTTGAGATACTAATATAATTTTGAGACTTTTCTTATGACCGTCAATGATTTTGTAAATCATGCACTTCATGTTCTGTATATAATCCGCTACATACCTGGAAAACCTTGTAAAGGATGCATCATAATTTACAACACTCTCTTCTCCCTTTTTCTTTATTCCATATAACTTCCTATTGATTTCAAAAGGATTATTTTGAGGGAATTATTTATCTATGAATGTACCCTTAAACACTAACCATTCCATGAGTTCTATTTATTCTTCATCAAAAATATTTTGAATCAAGGAATAAAACTGACCACCATCACCTTGGAAAAAATAGAGGTCAAGTGTTATCTTTTATTTTTCACTACATTCTAAGGTCCTAAATATATTATCCAGATACTTAATCCATTTTTAAGATACAATTGCATTAGTAGTTCAACTAAATGATGTATGATTCATCCACATAATGAAATCAAGAATATGATATTCTTTTTGTGGAATTGGATGGTCAACTTAGGTGAGTTTATTTGTCATATCCTCACTAATATTACATAATATATCCCTAAATTCCTATGTTCTAATACCAAATACATTGACATTCTAATAAGAAAAACCACTACGTTGGTCATGATTCTTAATGTCCATCATCTTTCCTGAACCATTTCTAAATAGTGACAGAAATTTGATTATATCATCAAATTATAAACATTTTATAACATTAAATAGGCTATAACACATAACATAAATTTATGCATCATAAATCTTGGAATAAAAAAATTGGTTACATTGGGGGAATATTTAATTTTAAATCCTTTATAATGGTAGGTAAATAAAATGTGAATTATCATAAGAAAATCCTTTATTACTGTAAAACAAAGTGCACAGTAAGGCCCATTGTCGTGTAACATATTACCCTGTATCATTCCTGAAACAGATTGTTTGAGGTATTACATATAGGCATATCTGTTCCAAAACCACATCCATATGTAGTATCCATACAGGGATGTATTTCATAGAATACCCATATAATCTATTAGGTTGAAAATTTATTGTATGTATTTCTATACTTGTCCTAGATGTCTATAATAGGTTTGTTCTCTCTAATATATGATTTCTACATCTATATCCCATGTTTACTGGTAAACATCTTATGATACCAACTGTAATGCCATGGCCCCAGAATCCAATTACAGGTGCAACAATTTATTACATTGGAATTATTAAATGGAATGAAATCGAATAGAGATGAGTAGTTTAGTAGTCTTGTAAATCCATATTACATTCAGGATACCCATAATATGTTGTGAAAATGAAATAAAACATGATACACACTAAACTAAAATAAACTGCATCCTTGATTGATTATTAAAATATTTCTTCTTCTTAACATGGGGAATGAAACATAATAAGGGTGAGATAAAATTATTAGTAAGGGTGTGTAATGTGGAAAAAATAATGAATAAATCGGAATAAATTCACCTGGAATGTTGAATAACTTATAACATATTCCATTAATATAACTAGATAAGGTAACATCAATATAGAATGGTTAGAAACCGAATCTCATGACATATAAATCCACAAACTGAGATTTAAATGTATTCATAGATATTTCAATGTAAATTATTATGTATGAATAATAATTGAATTTAAATTACATAAATGAAATGTATCCATATATATATTGACACAAAATCTCTTGGATGAACAATAATTGAATCTTAATGAGGGAAATAAAATGTATCCTTCGATATATAAATGTAAAATATAATGGATGAATAATAACATAATCTAAATGAAGGAAGTAATTAATTATTTTACACTATGATTATTTGGTGCATGGTACCTTTACCTTCAGGTCCATTTATTAGACAATTGAAAAAATATAGGGCAAAACCCCAACTAATTTCACAGAATGATTCATCTCATGAGACTATCAATGCATCGATGTGATTTAATTAACTGATCCCCAACCCATCTCATAAATGTCCATTGAATTACTCATATATCAAATAAATAATGTACCTTATAAAATATCTATATTGAATACGGAAAGTGTATTTATCAATAATACCACATTGGGGGATATGTAACAATAAGGGTTTTTGTAATTAAAACAATCATTTGGAAAAATAATATTTAAACATTCCCATGTGTCCCATACCACATTAAAAAATTTAAACCATAATTCACACTGAATTAAATGAAGCTTTTAATATTATTAGAATAATAATATTAATTATATAACATTTAAAATTTCAATATATACTACGAATAAAAGTTAATTTGTGAATAATAACAATAAGTCTTGGTGGAACGTAAATTGAGATGAATCCCTAAACATAAACATTAGTTGGTTGTGGGGTAGTTATTATACATTATAGTGGTTTAAATTATTATAATATATTAAAACATAACCATAAAATTGTTTAAAATATAACATATTAATTCCTTGTAAAATATTATTAACCATTTGTTAATACACTTTCATTATTTTAACTATTTTGGGTGTCAATTCCCGAGTTTTATCATGTATGACTTGTCTTTTCATTTGATGTTCCAATTAGATAGATCACATTTTCATCATCTAAATAATTTAAACTATTATTTAAATATCATATATATCTAGAACAAATGAAATTATTATAATCTAGATTTTTTGGAAATAAAAAAGGAAGTGCATTCTTCCATTCTTCAAACATTATGAAAATTTATTTGAAAAAATGTCATAGCCCGAATACATCACAAAGGTCTAAAATACTGAATCCCAAGAGCATCAGCTTTCAAAATATTAACACACTATGTGGGAAGGGAAACGATTGTATTAAAAATGATAATCATGTTGTATAAATATCAACTCGTTTCTAGGAGGTAAGAACCATATTACCCACATGCCATGTTTGATTAATAGAAATGCTATTGGACAATATGGTCTGCATTCTCTGCACAAGATTGGTGATTGATCAGGGTAATGAGATGGTCCCTTTCAATGATACCTGAAGAATAGATGACTCAATTTCCACACATTCTTTCACAATATTTTGGGAAAGACACACTTGCAATCCCTTAATCATATATAGAGTTTCCGCAAGAATATCGTCACCACTACAAAAACTATCAATGAATTCGAGAGTAATAGAACCATCCCAGTTACAAACAACTCCACCAAATCTCATAATTCAACTAATACATGACACATAAATGATTAATTTAAATCCATAAACAGTAGGATAGCATCAATCCCAATTTCCTTGTAATAGGGGTTGGTGACCCATTTCCTTATTAATCATTCCATATAGGAGGCGTCACAGGGATGGTGAGGATTCCTAGTGCTTGAAAAAAAAGGAGGAAATTCAATTTCCATGTTGTGATAATTAATCCTCACAACTATATCAGAGTAGAAAATATCATCATGTTTCCCATTCATTCAAGCATTTCAGATGTTCTAACATCTGGTAACCATGAGTGGAGAACTCACAGTGAGTTATTGGGATTTCTAAGTGGTGTCTTGAAACAAATATTGAAGGAATCCATTATTAGGATATTACAGTCCGAACGGAACACATTATTCACATAAACCAATCGACCCATGGATTCACAGTTGCATTCAAAGAATATATGATCTAAAGTCTTTTTTGAGGAAGATTAAAACAGCTACATCGAGATCCCAAAGAAGCATCTATCATCAAAACCATTTCATTTATAGGTAATTCGTTATTATTCACCCTACATAACAAGAAATTATTATTAAATGGGATTTCCATGCACCATTGTGTGTCTCCCCATGAATCAATATCATATTCCCCATACATGATTCCCATGTATTCATTCATTTAGAAATACATGGATGCCGATTTTTTGAATACCAATCTATCATTCTCCGATAAAAGGGAGACAAAATTTAAGACATTCAACTACTACTAATTAAGACTCATAATGATAAACATAGGATAAGAACTTATATGGGAAAAAGAAATATCTGGTATTGGAAATCCTAGAAATGCTATAAATTTACCTACCCAGCTATCCTTCTAATAACATATAGAACCCAGACCAATTACCGAACACAAGTGAATCCTTAGCGATGGTCACTGTTTTCTGATTGAATTCCACATATTATAAATCCTTCTCACTGGTGCATTTAAAAAAGTCTAATATTTATTGTAATATGTTTTCCAATAACTATATACCTTCCATAAAGTCCCATGTCAATCTATCTTGGAGGATCCTCACAGATTCAGTGACACATCTAAGACCAATGCCTACACCTTCAATTTCCTAATCCAATCCTATTCCGTGAATCCCAATGATGCTTTTTACAGCACCATGTTCATCCCAAATGCTAATGGTTTGGAATTTTTCAATTTAATTTTGGAAATAATTAGGACAAATAAGATAGGACAAGGCATGCAATGCAATTAAATATAGGATGCTATTAACAAGGGTGATGTGACCACCAAAATAGAGGAATATATTTTTGAAGTTAAGAATACAAATGGTGATATTATCTTAAAGTGAATCATAGTGTCAAATTCTTACTCTACCCAGAGAAATAGGTGATCCTAGATATTCCATTTCAATTGATCTTTCTTGATCTCCCTATTTATCTACAATTCTGTTGCCTCTTGAATATGAACTTTATTTTCATATATAAAAACTCTTCTTGTCCCATTTGATGGATTATACACTCTAATGACAATATTCATCATGAATACAGTCATGCCCATGACTATATATGATATTTACATTATGGAAGATAATTAGATCATCTGTAATGAATAGATAAGATGGTCCCAAGATTATAGGCTTGCACTGAAATGATCTCATGCTTCCCTCTTAAATATAATTTTAAAAATATCTTAGAGAAGATTATTGGACCAAGATAATGATAGTAGGATATATAGGATCTCCATGCCTTATACCTTAAATTTATTTTAAGAATCCGTAGCTTTTCCACATGATAGTGATAGAAAACTAGGGAGAACTGATGAAACTGAAAATAAGATCAATAATTTTTTCTTAAAAATACACACCTCATATAAAATTAATTATAAAGAACCACTAAAACCTATCATATTCCTTTTCAATATATATTTTAATAGAAATGTTGGATCGAGTGAACTTCTTAATAATTTGACTTTTCATTTATTGAAAATTGGCTATAGGGACGTGAGTAGATCTTTCATTGAATGAAACCCTTTTGTTCCATAGATATCCATTTCAGCATGTGTATGGATAATCGCTTGATGAAAATCGAAGGAAGTGCTTTATAAGAAAATTTTCCCATAATAACTGGATGGAACTTCTTGTTATAGGAAGGATTATTTACCTTCATAATGAGGAACAAAGAATTGAAACAATCCACTCTAGGAATACTTCTACCATGATAAAATTTTGAAGGATTTCCACAAGTTTATTTTAAACAATGCCACATGAATTAATATATAAATACACTAGGAAACCATCTAGACCCATAGCACTTCGAGAATTCAGGAAGGATAAAACCTCCCTCATCATCCTCTCATATGTTATTCCCTGTAAAATAGCATTCAAATCAGTACATACACAATAATTTATGTTATTAATGAAAATTGTGAGCCATGTGGGATAATCATCATACATGCATGTATTAATATGAGAAAGTAAGGAAGAAAAGTGAGACAAAGCCAAAACTACCACAACATGTAGATCAGAAGAGAAGGAACCATTCTAAAGAAATATGTTTGGGGTAATGTGTCTTTTTCACCCATATATTCATCCCTGGAAAAAGGTGGTATTATCATCTAATTCACTCATTATATCTCTCTTAATGAACATTCTTAATCAATAAGCACGACAGACAGATTAGACATCATGTTAACCAAATTTATGAAAAGGTCATAATCCAAATTTGATTCATAAATCCTCTCATCCCATTCAATAACCACCTTAGGACAATCAATGTCTAAAAAATGAGAGGGTATGACGGCCTAAAAAATAATGAGGTCCCCTTTCATGTGCTGTATCTTGTTATGAAACCTGACCCAATATCCACATTTCATAAATTTACCTCATAATGACTGATCCAAAACATGATAGCTAGGGTGAAATTTCCACCAACATAAATAGAAAAAATCATTGTTTCAAGAATAATTCTTAGCCATGAAAATGAGATAATATTCCGTTAAATCCATAACACGGTGCATAACATTTTCATTAGTAAAAGATGTAATTTCTTGACAGTTACCCAAACATTTATTCAAACGAAAAAAACATCAATGATCCCTATTTTTGTTATTACGTGATGTGTAATAATAACATGTGTAGAACATGACGAGATGACTCTTAAGAGATGAAATGATTACACAATCCTTCATGTCTTTCCCCTAGTAAGTCCCTCCTCCCTTCTTCTCAGTCAGATCCATAATAATATTGAAATAAACACCAATGAACCAAGTCATATCACCCATATCAAGATTATCTAATTTTAAATTGAGATGTTCTCTATCCATTTTACAACACATTCTATAAACAATGGAAATGAAAAATCTGGAATTATCCAAACAAACCATAATAGAATTATGTTAATCTGAGTCAACCACTTTATCCACTATGATATAGTTATTCCAAAAAATCTGAATGTGATGGTTTTTTGGATGCCAATGCATAAAATTCTGGATACCAAGCATGGATGAAACATTATTAATACTCTAGAACCAATTTTTATGTTTTTTTATAGAAACCATCATATCATTAAGATGACGAAGTTCTGAATTGAATTAAAAAAGCTTCACCCAACAACCTAAACCTGATGAATTCCATATGAAAAGAGATATCATTTGAAGAGAACCCGTGGGTATTTGTCCCCCCGTGGAACTTGCCTCATAAACTTGGAATAAAGGAAATCCTTCTCCATGTTTTCATAGCCTCTACTATAGGTTCCTCTCTATGTAGACTAGAGTGTATGCTTATCTGATTTCAAATTGGATAGAACACAGAACCCATTCGAAATATGAATAGAAGGAATGTATGAATGTTTTGTGATAAAATGAACTGACTTAGGAGAAACGACCACCTTCCTCTTCAAAGGTTGTCCTTCACTATACTAGAGGTATAAGAAGAAGTATCTAACATAGCTGATGCTACTTTTCATATGATATTGGTAACTGGTGCTGAATTAAAAATAACAATAATTGTGAATGAATCCAATTCAATAACTTATTGGGTACCTAGTGCTTTATCATAGTTATTGATGATTACATGGATGTTTACTGAGGTCAGCTTGACTATAATGGTAGAAGGGGGACCCCGTGATAAGAATGGAGAGGGAGAAAAACAACCATCATCTTTAAAATCTATAGTACGCATAGGTGTTCTTCAAACCATTAGAGAAAAAGATATCCGTTAAGTACCCTAATAATAAAAAAACCATATAAATTTATCATGAAAATAAATAAATATATTGTACTAAGAATAACCTTTCGTTATTAAGGGTAGGACACATGAGAGTTATATTTACATGAATAGATGATGTATCTTTTCTCGGTGGATGTAACATCCTTAACAGGTCCATGTTCGGGTAAGAAGAAAAACCGTGCCCTAGAGGTCAAATATGTAGTCTGGAAAAACACTTTCTACAGATGGGGATGAAGTGACCTTAAAGACAACATCATGTACAGAACTAGGTTTGGGAGAGGAAGATTAGTGAATTCCACCACAATACTGAGTCACCTACATGGAGAATGATATAGACCGGTAGATGGAGAGATATATCAAATTCAATATAGATATGCACTACTCTATACTATTTATGGGGAAGTGTATGTTCATCCGTACAGAGGATGGAACTGATGCTCTTATCAATAACACACAGAAAACCCTGGCTATGAACATGAAGAAAGGGACTTGATAAATTGGTCCAGAAAGCTACTTGTGAGGAATCCTATAGGAAATGCGAATCTGTCATCCACCCGAGGAAGTTGAATCATTATTTACAAAGTGAGTGGTGTCTTAGAGACCATTCATTCTTGAAGTCCATTCCAGAATCAAGAACGATGCATGATACATTTTTTAAGGATATAAACTCTAGTAAGAGCATCTGAATTCTAGGAGGTGGAAAAAATCTAAAAAATTGGGAGAGGTGGTGGTTAGCCCCAAACCTTGCCCCTAGTGTCCACTGGTGAATATAAACAACTTACCCAAAGACGTCATGGGAGAAATCCACCGTAGGAGATCCATCCAACATTGAAGAGAGCAGGTCCCCCATCAGAATATATGTGATTATGGATATCTGATTATAACTATATGGTGTCTGACAAAGAAATTCCTTGATGGGTATTTCTGACGAGATGTCCTTGTATGAATCCAGAGGGTTCCAATCCCCCATATCTAGAAGAGATGAGGACGAAAACTTATATGAGGAAGGAACATGGTTTGTCACCACTATTATTATTGAAGATGAAGAAGCTATAAAGTGTATAAAATCATTGATGGTCGGGGAATTTAGAAAAATCAGAGTGACATACCACTCATTCTCAAGGGAAACCTTGGGTGACTCCATAAGTGAATCAATCATGGAGACAACTGGAGATATATACACGTGGATTCTACATTCATTTTATTTTGGTACTAAAATAATAATAACAAAATTATACATAATTATATTATAATTCAATTAAAATAGATATTTTATATATATAAAAAATATATAATAAAACTATCCTTTATGCATTCCATACATGGAATGGATGAGTTGTATCACTTTAAGGGGGTAGTTGTCCACACTTCCTCAAACGAAATTATCATATTTACATAAGATGGAAAGAATAAAGGTATGTTCTAAATGAAAATTTTAGAAACATAAATACATTATTAATATCATATATGTCATATATAAACATATTGTTCATCAAAATTTCCACTGTGAGATTGGTATAAGAAAAAATAAATAATCATTACTTTGTGAGCTAGTAGTTCTCTATACAAAGAAATAGCATGTTCATTACCCATTAGACAAAGGTGTGTAAGTGTATGTTGAAAATTTTATATTAAAAAATAATAGTAAATTAATGATACTGGTTTTGTTGTATAATAATGTAATGAACATATTTTTGGGTGTGGATAATGGTAATTAAACTAGAGAGTTTGAGAGATGATGTTACCTCTTAATTGGGTGACTACATTCTCTTCATATAAAAAAGATTACATGGATGGATTTATGACCAATGTGTGGATTCATGGTCAATGGGAGTGATGTTGGGTAGTTATTTTGATGTATAATGGTCTATCATATGTTGTTGGAGATGATTGAGGAATGGGGATAGGTTGTTGCCATTTATGGGGAAAAAAAGATTCACATAGAATTTTTGGAAATAATTCTAGTGTATTCATGTTATTACCTAACAAAAGTAACACAAAAAATTCAATAAATTATGGTTTATATCTGATAATTGTCATGATTATAGGTTTTGGACATGTGGATGGATCATTTGGGCCCTATGTTAAAGGATCTGCAATTTATTAAGTGCAATTTCACCTTAATAATTGTAATTAATTTTAACATCATTCACTAATATGTTTTGAAAAAAAATATACATGGTATATTTGACAATATAAATTATTATAATTCCAAATATTTAATGAATTTTTTTTCAAATTCGAGTCATATAAGTTGCATTAAAAATATGAAATTAATCTTTCTTGTCGGATGACAATGCATGGTTTTAAAGGAAAAAATGTATACAAGTTTGCTAGGATTTTTATAGTAAATTTCAAAATGAAATTGATCAGAATGACCTGTATTCGAATAATTTATAAAAATATTATATAATAAAACTTTAAAAATAATCTAATATTAAATTTAATCATATAAATAAATTATAATTAAAATAAATTTTGAACTAAAATTCAGTATTTTTAACTATTCATTAAAAAAATTTATTTTTCAGAAAAATATATAAAATTCACCATAACCTAATTTTTATGCTTTTATTTTAAATAAATTGTTCATTTTAAAATATTAAATAAAATCAAGTGTCAAAATTAATATTTAAATTTAGTTCTCCCTTAAAATAAGATAAAATTTCCTTTATAAAAATATAGTTTTTGAAGTTTAATATTTGGTTTGTTCATATATTATTCTTATCAAATATAAAGGATGAAATTAAAATATATTAAATTGAATATATCACAGATATATATATATATTAAATTAATATCATACATTAATTTTTATTAATTAAATATTTTATGGTAATACATCTGTGTCAAAATAATTATATTATCTTTTATATTCAATCTATTTTCATATTCAATTCTAATTAATTTATAAATAATGAATTCATTTTAAATTTGTGTAAAACATATATTTTAATATGGTATGTACCTCTATTTATAAATTATAATTTAATGGAAAGGTTATATCTTATTATATTTAATAATATATTGTTATTCATTAAAATTTGGTCTTGTGTTTGACACCAGACATCAATGAAGGTCTCAGTTGAGTGTAACACATGCTAAGTCCATGTGGCATGAAATGAAAATAAAATAAAATAATATAAATATAATATTGTAATTAAATTGTAAATTATCATGGAATTATATCCCATTACATTCTTGGTGTTGCGTGTCATTTATTCTATCAAATAAATGGTTCTTATTTTAGAATTTTAGGGTGTTATAGGTGCTATGAATCACAGAAGGCTGGGGATAAGGAATTTTGTCTGTGCATTCAAATATTATCTTATTGGATCATTATAGATGATATTATATTATAAAATAATTATTCTTGATGTAACTACCCATTATAGATTCCACTATATTGGTTCCCCAAGCCAGTTTTCCACAAGACCTCAAGCATGCCTCATCATATGCCAAAGGATGCCGACATGTAGGAGGGGTCTATGGTCGAACTGTAAGGAGACTGTAACCCATATTAGAGTAAACAACTAGAAGTATACAAATAATAATCAAACACATAATAGAATGTATATTAATATATTATGTGAATCTAAAACATACTGTAATAGAATTAAATATAGTAATGGGGAAAATATCCATTCCAATCATTAAATATTGACCATCCACTAGGAAAATCACATATAAAAAATGAAAAAACTTAAAAATAATTAAATAAAACCCTATATATAAATCTAAACAATTTTCAGACCTGGTCTCCACTATCCCTTTGAGAATCTCTAGCCCAATCATCAGACTCTACACGAGAAAATCTGTCAACAATGCTATCAAGGGCCTTTTCCATATCTTTCATGCATTTGTGATGAACCTAAAAGTAGGGATAAAGTCTTCACATGCATTGAAGTGTGTGTATCATGTGTGAGAAATAAAATTTAGTTTCCCAAAACCAACAATAAAACTATATGTTACTACCCTAATTTCTTCCCCATGCTATATTCTCATCCTAGACAAAATATAAATGAAATAAAAACAATACACCCACTATAAATCCTCGTGTCCACGAATCGTGTCAACCATACCTTCTTCGACCAGTGATGGGGTGTAACTGAACACATCTTAAGAAATGTGTATCCCAAACTACCTATGAGATCTATTCCTATAGAATCCTCAACCAAACCTCATTAATTTAGTCGTTATCTTTTAATTGATCCCTAGATGCTTTGGTCATAGGATCTCATCCAATGTTTAAGTACAAAAAAAACAAGCATCAGTCTAACATATCACCAATGTATCTCAATCAAGTGTTTTTAGAGAATCAATCCATCATTTAATCTCTAGATATACATCATCATTACACCATCTATACACCCAGTTTGAAATCTATGCCTAGTGTAATTTTTTGGTACTCAAACCAAGTGTATAATCCAATACATCCTAAGGAATTTGTATTGAACCTAAACCATATGTCAATGTTCTGGGAGAAATATTACAGAGCCTATTCCAACTGGTGGAGAGCATCAATATACCAACCCACACTATGAATAGAAGAGTATCAGTCCGACACCTACACTATTTATTAAAGAGTGTCATTCGAGTAGAAAAAATATGGTACACATAGAATCAGAATTAAGGATAATCTCATTGATCCCGGAATGCCAATATGTCACCTAATCTCATTGATACGTTACATCATTCCACTATTCTATAGTATGGTTCCTTGATTGTTAATCTGTCACCTAATCTCACTGAGTTGAGAGCGGTAGTCTGGCACAAAAACTAGTGGTGCCTAGAGTGTTAGTTTGTAACATAATATCCTATATATAAATATATATTAAAAAAAAATATACACAGACATCACTACACCAATACTCAACAGAAATAAATAGCATGTCTGGAGCATTATTCTAGCACTCATCTGATATACAAATATCGATATAGATACAATGGGTCCTATACAACATCCCAAACAATGGATAACAAAAAGAAAAAATGCAGAACATCGTGTCCAACTCTTTCAACCATCAAATCCCATATAAGTAAACTAGGATAATTATGTGGTAGTCCAACCACATCACAATAGCCACAGGGGAATAAAACAAGTGTCATAATAACAAAAAAACACTTGGTTCATCATATGTATCTTATTTTATGTGACTTGAACATCAATAAAATCATTCTTCAAAGAACAAGAAGAACAAATTTATTGTGTTACTAAAACCACACATCGTTTAGTTTGTGATTCTGAATGGGAAACCCCTGTGAAAAAATCGAATTCCCAAATTTTTACACGATGTTGTATAGGTTGACACGAAAATTTTTAATTAAAAATCATAATAGGAATCTAAAACATGAAAAAAAACTGTAGGGAACTGAGTATCAAAATAATAAAATGGCCTAACTCATGGCATTAATGCTAAAAATTTAGGTCTAAAGCCCCTCCCAGAAGTCGTCACACCTTGATCTGTTCCTATTATCCACCATGGATGAATTCTATCAGAATATCATCCCCTATATCCTCTCAAAAAAGGCATCACACAATGGAGACCTTCTACACCATTAACTTCTATGTGTACAGGGAAAATTGGAGAGGTATTTTTTATCTTTATATTAATTAATTAATTAATTTCACATTGAAACATTGGACCTGATTCTCATAACCTAAACAATTTTTATTCCTCCCCTAAGAGAAACCTCCGATTATAAACTCAACAGGGGATTTAGAATCTCAATTTGATAACATGTTTAAAACTTGTCACCATCCAAACCTGCATGAATAATTTAATATTTAATTATTTAAATATTAAATATTACCCCAACACTCAAACAACATAGAATTACACTAAACTCATGTACAATGGTAATCACCATATTATGAGACCAATTGAGTGGTTGAAAAGATTATTCAAGAATTTATGCAAATGAAAATTGAACATTTTAACCTTTATAAGCACCTAAAAGAAAAAAATCTTCACAAATTCAGTATCTAGGTAAATATAGGTTATTAAAATATCCCCCCATAAACCTACCCATCCATGATAGTCCAAAATGGTATTCAAACCACACATCCTTACCCACCATGGATGGAAACACAACCTCATCATGTTACATTCAACTTGGAGAAACCTTCCAATTTTCACTCCATAACTATAGGTATAAAACAGACGACCCATCCCCTGAACAACCCACCAATTTCAACAATCTGAAAAAAACTAGGATAATTCATAAGAAAATCGACCTTGAGATTTCATAGAATCATCTAAAATATATATATAAGAGCATGTTACTCCCTATTATATAACATAGCCCGCAATTGTTTCATCCAATACTCAACGCCACCCATTGTTAGAATAACTTATTGAATCACATCTTTAGTAGTATGATAACCAATTTAGTGTGGTTTCCACTACATCCTTGACCATATCCATATAAAGTTCACATCACCATGAATGATTTGATACTCCCCACCTTATATGTATATTGAGTATCCCTTTACATCCAAATACCATCTTCACATGACACTTCCAAATTACAACCAAATCTACGAACTAGACGTGGCTACCCCTCGCTCCCACTAGAGTGACAAAATGAAATATTAAATACCACCCATTTTGAGTATATAAGGAAAAACCAATTGTAATTGTCTACATATAATCTATCATAAGGGCCTCACCCACGAATGTCCAATGGTTCACTCCCACCATACATCATCACATACAACGCTCCATGAGTGCTGCCACTGAAGAGGAACTTTATCAATCCAAAGTGACAAATATATTGAATAAAATATAGATAATTTCATCTTACAATACTTAAGATGATGTTAATATATTAGACATGATCTTAAATATACCAGGAGTACAGTAATATTTCATCGAAGAATACCACTAGAAACACATCATTTTATAGAACATCATTATTCAAATATGAGCGCCATGGGTCACCATGCACACTAGCCTCTCATCATGACCACAATGGGTCAAACCTAACTCTTGGATGAAAAATCAACTCAATCCACATATGAATATACTCCCATAACATTTGATCCACTATCCAAATGACGTAGTTGTTCACAAGAACCTGTGTGTCCAATATCCAATTTATGCTTAGCCATTACACACAATTGTGTAACCCCTCCATAAAACAGGATCCAGACTCTATTGAGTCCCATATAATGAAGGGTTAGATCACAAGTCCCATACATAAAACATTAATCCCCTCATGTGATAACGATCTAGCTCATGACCAGTTGTAACAGTATAACTATGAAACCATTACTTGGGATAAAAACCTTAATGTACATGAACCTCTTTAACAAACCACAATTCCAAAGCAATGAAATACAAGTGATCTATCTCAGAACCAAATTCATACTTTATGAATAAACCACAAACTAGTTTGTATACTTCATGTACCATTATAAAGAGTCCACAACATACATATGTTTCTTACACACCCAAAAGAAATTTTAACACTGTCAAACCCTCTCACAATTCATCCTCAAAGTCAAAAATCCACTAAATCTCTATACTATAGTCGCATTAAGATCATAAATATGCTATATGAAGATGTTCGAAGCCATGTAATAGAATTTTAAAAGTCATAGTGTGTCAATAACTCTTTTTGTTCCAATGATACCAGACATTGCTATGTCAAAACACACATATCAAGGGATGAACATACAAAAAAATCACAGTCCAATTTTACAACCCATAACTAGGGAAAATATCACCCATGAATCTGAAAAATAGGCCTCTACTTAGAGGACCAGGAAATAACAAAACCTCAAAAAACCCACCCACAAGGGGTCCCACAAACATACACATACACCATGCTCACATAATAGGGTCACTTCACCTTCTTTTCCAACGAACCAAATCACTATACTCATCGTCATGTGTATGCCGATAGATCCCCAAAACCATCCATCAGAATGGAACCCATAAAATCACACATAATCAGGCCTATAACATATAGACCGTATGTTCTTATCACGATGCATGAGATACTTATTTCCCTTTTAATTGATGATCAAAACTTATTCAAAGGCCACTTTCAAATCGTACAATTACCTAAAATCCCTAAAAAAACCATCAAATCCAAACAACATGTGTAACTCTCGATGTCAAAATCAAATACAACCATAAAATTTCAAACCTAGAAAATCAATCCAAGCACCTTCTAACCTATAATTACTACCAAACATGGGATCATGACACACTAGACGATATCCATCATAGGCTCTGACACATTACTATATCTCCAGTATACCAAATCCAAAAGATTGAAATAAAAGCGTCTTAACTACTCGGATACCACCTTTTAATGTCTAGAACCAAAAAACCCCTAAATTGGAGCCCCGAGCTAGGTCACTGAAATACCTCATGCGTTCCACCTCATAGGACATAAGATTTCGACTAGAAGTAGGGGACTATGGTGGAATTTTGAATAAACTATACCCAAATATTGGAGTTCACAACCAGAAGCGAATAATAAAAAATAATTCATATTAGATAAATAAATAATATATAAACTAAAATTTAATGAGGTATTGAAAATATGTAATATAGTAAGGGCCTAAACAACCATTCCATACAAACAAAATCGTTCTCAGGCTATTTTGATCACATATACAAAATAAATAACAAAAAAATAACTACATCAGACCAAAATTCTAACTCTAGTTAAAGTCACATACCTGTCTTCAACACCCCTCTGTGTAGCACTATCTTGATCTTCAAAATCTACAAGAACAACGTTCACAGCAATAGAATATTGGGATTCCTACCAATCAATTGTGCATATATGATCAACCTAAATGTAGTCACAAGACTTGCACATACTTCTAGGTACATGTACAATTGAGAGAAACCTTTTTATCCCACCCGCAATGGTGAACCTATAACCTTCTTCCATAAGTGAATTCTCATGAAATAATCTACTCCTAGAGAAAACATAACTAAAATAAATATACTAAATCTACCATGGATCCTCAAGCCCAATAATGCGATCAACCATACCAGCTCCATCTAGTATTAAGGTGTCTCTATGCATGTCTCGACAACAGTGCATCAAAAATAAAATATGGACTCCAATCCCATTGAATCCCCCACCAAACCTCATGATATTACACATTTTATATTAAAAGATTCCTATAAACATTGGTCAATGGTTTTCATCCCATGCTAATGTACAACCAAAACTTAGAGCATAAGTCTAACATGTCACCGAAGTGTCTCAAATAAGAATGTTAAGGGAATCAATATGGAACACAAACCCTGGATATAGAGAAATGGGCCAACAAATATACCCCCCATTATATATTCTATTCCTAGGGTATCATTAAAGAAATATTCCATGTTTCTCAACCATGAGTTCCCAGAGAATCATTATGCTTCCTGAACCAAACATCATAGGTCCTACTGAATCGTTCCGACACCTAAACCCATGGATGAAGAGTGTCAGTTCCCCATCCCACATCAGGGTCCCTAGAGCATCAGTATGACACCAAAATACATGATTCATACTTTCAATATTATACCATATAATATGGAATTTAGAGCATCATTTTGGAACCTAATCTCACACTTCCTAGAGATTCAATCTGGCACCTAATCTCATGGATATTATGCATCTGTCATCTATCCTATAATATGGTTCCTATATCATTTGTTTGAAACATAATATCATTGTTCACGTAGCATCAATCCAAAACCTAATTTGATGGTCAATAAATAATCAGTTTGAAACCTAACCTCATAGACACAATCACACACACACACACATATATACATACAAACACCACTACCAAGATATTATGCAAATAAAAACATCATTTATGGATCCTCTGTCTAGTGATCATCCCATAAAGAACTATAAATATAGATTCAATTTTTTATAATCAACATACCCAATAATAAATAACTAGAAGAAACCATGATGACCATCATTTAGAAATCTCTCAACCATCATAACTCATATCACAAGATTAATCTCCAAAAATTGAAACCTAGCCACATCACAACATACACAAGGGCATAAATGATGTCTTATCATAACATATGAATTCTTGGGCCATAACACATGAAAAATATTTTATCCTAGTCCCTAACATATCATGACCTCATAGGCATCAACAATATTAAGTTATTATAAGGTAAAAGGCCTCACACCCTACCCCTTTCTAAGAAACACTAGTTTTGAATGTACGCCCAACCAATCCACCATCTCATGCCACATATCCATCACATTAATAATGTAAAATCACTTTAGAACACCAATAGAGGTCCCCAATAAACTGATACTACGTCCAACAATCATTATATTGACCCTTGATTGGGTCGAATCCCATGTACCAGTCTCAGAATATAGATTATCTCACTTTCTGTTGGAAAACATCTCTATCATTACATACTCACCCCAAATCATATCCCGGGAGTCCGAAAATCACCAGAAAGGTTTTACCATCATGAAAAAAATTGAGAAATTGTTAAAATTCACTACTCAAAAGTCCAATTATGATTTTGGTGAACAAACACCAAAAAACCCCTTGCTTGACGAATTACATGATTTGTTATTCTATGTACACATCATTTTCTCCCAAACGTTCACCAAACCAGGGACTTATATATGGACATATTAGGCAAGGAGTATGAATGTGTACTACTACATGGATAGGGAATACATGGTGTCTTAATATGTACTACTACGTAGCTATAAATCCCAAACATGGGTTGTCTTCTCATGTACGTCGACATGTCCTACTACATGAAGTGTACCCATAGTATGGATTTTACATTCCAATCTTCATTTACCAATGTACTCTACATAATGGTTTCGTACACAGATAGGTACATGTCCATATACTAATACAGAATGTGTAATGGTTGTATATAGTGTGTAGTTCCAAAAATTCAATATTCCCATAACTACATAAAAATGGGGGGTTTTTTTCTTGAAACCATATTCCATGTACTTAGGGATTCTGAATGGGAAAACCTTATCAACCCCCTAAACCCTTGTTTTCCCCGAATTAGAATATATTGACCCCCAAAATGTCCTTAGAAATCATTGTATGGATCTAAAGAATAAAAACAACTAAACTACATGGATTGGGGAATAAATCACAAAAATCATCATATCTCGTTGTGTAATCACTGATTCTTGTGTTTGAAATCTACTCCTGGAAGCCATTTCACCTCAATTTGTTCTACATGTCAACTATGGATGACAATTGGTAGAATCTCATCCTAATCAACCTCTCAATCTGAAAATCTCATGAGGGTGAACCCTCTCCCATTCTCTGAGTTTGATAAATTGAAAACTGGTCATATAATATGTATTTTACAACATTTATTTAATTTGTTAATTAATTTCCCTTTTAAACACATAACTCGATTCCCAGAACTAGAAGGAGCTTTATTTGTTGCCTAAGAAAAAACCCCATTCAAGGCACAAATGATAAGTTGGAATATCAATATGATTATTTGATCAAAATACATATCCACCCAATCCCACAATAATAATTTAATATTTAATTAACTAAATGTTAAACATTCTACAAAAAAATGAACGGCTCATAATTCCACAAAACCCCTATCCTAGGGTAAAATCCAAATTTTAAGACCAATAAAGTAGTCAGAAAAGTTATCAAACATAGTATTCTAGGGTAAAATGTTCATTCTACCTCTTATAGACACATAAAAGTAAAATATTCAGAATTTTAAAGAAATAGAGTATTTGGGGATATTATGGTCTTTACACTCGATGAAAATGTTCAATAATTGATTGAGTACTTACAATGAATTTGAATTACCTGATAGGATTTTTTCATTGATTCTATATGAAGAGTATTAGTTTCGACCAAACGAGACATTCTAAGTGTGAGGTGATAACTAAGTCATGCCTATACCTTATTTTGTTGAATTATATGACTGTGGACATTGAAAAGATATGATATGGAACTTATTTTTATGTGTTCGACTATATTTAGTTTCAATTAATGACCAAGAAGATGTTCAAGTGGGTTTGTTGGATCTCAGAAAAATTGGCTATGTTTTTAAGCGAGGATACATGCAAGATGTTTGAGGAAATTAATATATGGATGAAACCATGTACAACTTGCAGTTCTTGACCTAGCTGTCATTCGGGGAACTACAGATCCATGTATAGAATGGTTTCACAATTGAGCATCCCAATAGACACTAAGAGGTAGATATTAATCACATATTGAAATACCATCAAGTCTCAAAGACCCCACCATGACACCTCCTCCATCCATCACACTCAGTATCACATATCTCATTGGGGTGAAAATAGATCGGTTCTAGAATAATTAATTTTAGGGGGGATAATGCAGACTTGATAGTGTTTATTGTAAAACCCAAAAAAATTTATTGGGTATTTTGATTACTATTTTCAAATTTATTTGAAACATATCATAAATGATGAAATAAATTACGAAATCAACAAAGATTGAAAAAAGTGTTTTACAGGAATAGTTACATTTTATACCTACATTTATAAAAAGAATATCACTACCCACACATTAATTTTACTAAATCTCAAAGATGAACTGGAATATAGAATACAGTAAGGAAGGAAAAATGAAAAAGCATTATATAGAAAAAGATATTGAATGTAATGTTGGAATGTAAAGCTTACAATGCTGACCACATGGGTATAATAGTCATCTTCTCTTCTAGTTTTTAATTGAAATATATTGTGGATATTTATGATTATAGTGTAAATTACTTGGTTTATAATATGTAAATACTATGTTCTTCACATTGGAACTCGACCTCAGATCTTCAACTTCAAATTATGCCTTTATAAAAATTCCACCATAAGGTAGACATATAAGTTGTGTAGGAAGATTGTGGGAAATAGGAATCACCCTAAAGGAAAAAGACTCTTCAACATAGGGTTTCTATATATGGAGGGAGAATAAAACATGAAGGTGAAATGTGTCATCATGAGGTGAAAAGATGGGATATAGGGGGGATTAATTACCCTAAAACAATATACACATAGAGATATAACAACCAACCCGATGTCATCATGGATCCATGAAGAAATAGAATGGAAAACATCGCACATGAGGTAAGGAGACAGATGGTTGGAATGGATCACATGGTTATCAAAATGATCGATTAATAGGATTAAAATGTAGTGGATAGTTATGGTCGTTATGAAAATTATCACAGGCCTTGGAAAACATAAAAATATTTTTCCAAATCCTTACCAAAAGATCCTATGTTGAGATTAAGAATCCTAATGAACATAATAGACCTTGAAATAAATTTATCATATAAAATTTACTCAAAAAAGTTCCATTTATTATTATTATAATATCTATGTTTTGATTTAAAATGTGATATTAAATTCTAGGATAAATTTAATTCAAATTGAATATTACTATACATTATAATAGTAGAATATTATAGCATGAGGTTGGATAACAAACCCTTACTCTATAATTAATCGTTAACAACCATGAATAAATATATTAATTTTGATTTATTGGATAAAAGGGGAACTGAATAACATTATATTGTTGTTTATGGAAATGATACCTCAAAAAGAAGTGATGAAATACAAATTCAATGACATTAAAGTATCAATTTTTCCTTTTTAATTAACTGTCTACATATATAACAATTAATTTATTAGTATCGTAATTTTTTACATAACAAAAATATAAGTTATTAGTAGAAGACAAATATTGCATCATCCTCTTCACAACATATAAGTGTGGCTTCCCATGATTTTCCATAAATCTATTAAAGGTGCAGATTTAAAATGCTATATCATTACACTACTATAAATATGGGAAAACGATCCCTTAAAGTGGGGGACCTCCATTGGCAGTCACTAATATTGACCAATAATGACCACCAATGGTAGTCTTTGGCTTTAAAAAATCACCCACTTATCACCCCACACCACCCCTGAACCGTGCACAGTCCTTCCCCCTACAACCCTATCCGCCACATCGAATCCTTCCTTCCCCATGACACGTTCATCCATATCCTCATCCTCCAAATTGATCTCTTCCTCTCTCCCATCCTTGGCCTCAACCTTTATCTCCTCTTACACTTGTTTCCCCATCTCTTTCTCTACCGCTACCATAGTCTTCGCTGCCACCTCAGTCTCTGCCGCTGCCACCGCTGCTCCTCCACCGCTACCACTGCCTTTGCATCCTACTTTTCCACCACCACCACCTTTGTATCCACCATAGTAGCCTCATCCCCTATTCAGGTATTATTCTGGTGCACAAATCTCCACTCCTCTCCACTATGATCTTTCCCATGTTTTCTAATTCATCTCCTTAAAATTCTTTAGGGTTACATTTCTATTGTGTTTTAATATAGTCATAGAGTTCTTGATTGCAATTTACTGTTCTATGTTCATTTTTAATTTCAATTAATTGAAATCATATAATTTTTCAAAATTATTCCACAAGATTATATTTGGAGTGATTGTTTAAAAACTACAATTTAATAACATTTTCTTGATTATTTTCTTCTTCATCTGCTTGCTTCTCATGAAATTGATCAGACCTAGGTATATGATTTTCATATTTTAAAAACCTTTTATGTTGGTTCTTCTTGGTTTGAGTATGATTTCATGATATATGTCAAAAATATTCAAAATTATCCATGAAAATTGAAATTTTGATAATATTGAACATTAACGTAAAGTGTTTATTCTAAATAATATTTCAATATTTTTTATATGGTTGGAGGTGCTAAAATTTTAAATGAAACACACGTGATCCCATACATTGAAGTGAATCGGATTTGAATACATTCTATATACTTGATCCCAGAGTAATATTCCATTATTTTTTATTGTTTTTCATTATATTATGTATCATTCACCGAACAAGAATTTTCTAATATTTAATGTGTGAGATTATCTGACTAGATCTCATTTATGGATATATTTTATGTTGATCACGTTATCAAAATTTTAAATATTTATAGTAGTATTAATTTTAGATATCATTTAGTAATATATATTTTATGTTTATTTCTAATTGAGAACTTGATGAAAACATATAGGTTCATTGTTATTTTCTCATGATTTCATTAGTAATATTATCTATTTTAATTACCCATTAGACTGTACCCACTATTCATCACCCACTAATATTTTCCAAGTGTACTGTAAACGAGTTAATTTTAAATTTTTTTTGTTACTATTGTTTCCTTCCATGAAGTGATTTTCAATATATGAATGAATGGTTAACTGATTAGTTGATTTCCTAAAAACCACATCTGCTGATAAATGTTGTAATATATAATATATATTCTAATTCAATGAATTTGATTATTTTTTTTGTTTTTCCCTAAAAACATTTTACCTTGGCCTGAGAGGAGATTTGTCACATTATTTTGTGAAAACCCCATTGGATGTGTTGTTTTTTATTGAATAATGATATTGAAGACTATATATCCAATGTTACACTTATAAAAAAATTTATATTATTATCTCCTTTTATTGAATAATGAAATAAATAAACAATGATATATTAATAGACATTTTAATGGGGGATCATTTTCTATCTGATTAACAGTTTCATAATTTTTTTTTCAATTTATCTACATATGTAGGCCTTGTAATGGAATATTAGAATCTATTTCACAAAAAATTATACATATCTTCCTACATGGTAGACATATACAACCTTTTGCATTTCTGAGATCTATGAACTTATTTTTTGTTTGAACATTCCATTAAATCTCAATTATATATTCATGCTATTTTTATATGTGTTATTTTATTTTGTTTCAAAATTCTGTATGAAATTGAACTATATTTTTTATTGATATCATTCAAAATTTTGGAACAATTATATCATAATTATTTCTATATCAGTATACCTCTGTGAAAATTTTGGTTCATTTATATAAGATGTAAAAGTAGGCCAATTTCAATGGTTAACAATACAATGACATGTATATCTCTATAACATTTGGAATTAATATATGTTTTCATTGCTTCTATTTTTTGTTCAAATTATCCTACATTTAATATCAAAATTTTCTTACTTTTAGTCTTCAGTTCAAATATTATTACACTTTTAGAAGCTCTCATGACATCATATCATAAACTCCACCTTTTGTGCTTTGTTTGATGTTCCAAAAAAATTATACATAAGAATGGACATTTTATGAATTGTTTTATGTTCCAACATACATTTTTGTACATAATGTGATGTCCCAAAATCCTTATTTGTTTTGATTAATTGAGTAGGTGTTGTTGTTTCCATTTACCATCATCCATTTATTATTGGTTTATAGTAGAAGCATTATCCATATAATAAGTTTCATGTGAGGTACCTATAGTAATCAATGTAATTGTTGTACATGGAAATGGTTTTCTATTACTAGAAAATTGTAATTAGTATTTATATATATCATGTTATAAAATAAACATATTATGTTATTTTTGGAAAAGTGTGAATTATGTCACAGTGATTTATGTGTAGTACAAGGTGTACACTTTGAATGCAGTTATAAATGTTCGAAAACAGATGAGGTTGAATAACATCTCTCTTAATATTATTTCAATTAATTCAATATTGATTGGATTATATCATTGTTATATAATAGAGGATGTAGGGAGAGGTTTTACCAATCAATTCCACCTTTATATGACAATTATATCACTTGGATCTAGATTTTTACTATAATAATGTAATCCCTATTTTTGGTTTTAGGGTTATGATTTTATGAACTTAAATCACTTTTATTTCATAAAACATTTGAATTTATTTGTCATCATTATGCATGTGTCCTAAAAAATATATATTAAAGCATTTTTGGAAAATAATTAGTTTTTTATTTTTATTTTTGCCATTAGTAAATCTCTTTATGTAAATTATATACTAATCAGATGTAAACTTGATTGTGGTTTCTATGGAATCTAATTTGTAGGCATCCCCCAAAGGGATGGGAAACTGTTATAGTATGTGAACAAGTAGGACAACCATATTTATTTTCATCAAATATGATTGTTGAATTCTACTCTTACTCTGCGGATTTGTTATAAATAATCGAAGGAATAAATATGAAATATGGGGGAAATGGATGATACTATAACATTGAATAAATGTTAAGTATGAATAAATTTCAACTATTTAATGTTTTATGAAATTCAATTTTTCTAAAATAATTTTTTAGAATTATCCATAAAGGATCATGTCATCCATCATGCTCGTCAACATCTCTCATGAACTTCCACAATGACCTGCACTATTCCCTTGGTTGAAATTCAATTTCATACTAGTAGACACCCATTAACAAATATTGTTATGCATAGTGTGTTCATTACTAGACGATAATTTTAGTTTTAGCTCCAATGTATGATTCTCACCATGTCCAAATCCAACACTCAATTAGGGCTCATAATTTTACATGGAAAACATAACATACACCCACACCAAGTAAAATATTGTGAATATCCCTTGTTGACTATAAATAGAATTACTTATATTCCCAATGAAGCTTCTAATTCATGATGAAAACACCTTATTATTTACTGCGGTCTACTCCACTATCTGTTATGCAAGTGTGGTATAATTCCAAGACTAATAGTACACATGTCATCCATTAACTTTACACAAATAAAGGAACATTTCAAATACACTTATATAGCTTCCATATTATTGAGTTACCTTTATTTGAAATATTGATTATAAATTTGATCTTTACATAGGTCATTCCATTGGTTATCCATAACCATTACATAGTAAAGACCATCACCTTTATACCATTCCCCTTAATGGGTGATGGCCATTATAAAAATCAACCTTTACCTGAAAATAATCATATCCAAGACAGGGAATATGACCATTGTGCATTTTAGCATCATAATGGTAATGCAACAAAGACACTACGATGTGGTTGGATACCACTATCCACCTTCAAATATCTCCACTTCCAGATGGATTCCCTACTTCTTCCCTTCAGTTTCTACACCTCTAATAAATAAAACCTACTTTTTGTCGAGAAAAAATCTATCACAGAAACATTCAAACACCACTTTTACCATAGTAAACATGTATTGTTAACAAAGATCCTTGAGCGAACTTCCACATATTTACAAATCAGAACATCATATTATTTACCAGATTTCATTAATTATAATATCCACTTTGGGTCGATATTAACTTATATTGTCAAAAAATACAATACAAACCCGTAGAGTTTAGACAGCTTGTTAAAAACTAGTCATACTTTTATGTAGTTTTTTTTATTTTTATCTATTCATTATCTATTAATTATCCTCCATTAATTGAGATCAAACCTGCATTTCCATGTTGATGGAGAATTCTATAAATTATCATTATGAAAAATTAGGGACTTGTGACATTAATTTTATCATTGGTATTGTTATTGTGAGTTTGATAGGATGATATCATGATGTTGAATTTGAAGGAAGATCATGAATAGATACTATATGATATGGCCAGTAGGTTTTTTCAATATATATATATCTGGTTTGTATTTTTTATTTTTTATTTAGTTATTCAGCGAGGTAGCATGGAAACTGTAATATTTTTTTATATGGAATCTAGAAACCACTTATGGTGGTCGCTAATATGATTTTCTACTGGGAGTAATAGAAGCTGCCTATGATGGTATCTAATACCATAACTAGAAACCTCCAATGAGATTGATTTTGGGCTAATATGGAGACCAATTTTGGCAGAAAATATTTCCCTTAGCGACTGGGGAACTATGACTACCAAATTCCATCAGGCGGCCCTCACTAAAGGTAATTTTAGTTCGTTATTAAAATAAATCTATACAAGATTCTTTAAGCTATATTTGAAATGTAAATTTTAGAAATTCACTTAATATCATCAAAATTAGTATGTTCTTAGACTAAGAAAAGTCTAATGTTCTTCCAAATGGTATACATACAAGTTTTGAGATTAAAATAGTTAAATTTTAATAATTACATGGAATCAATCTTTTTTGTGAAATTAATAATATTTTAGTTTTACTATCCTTATTGATTTTGTCACCTATAATTTTTTTTTCTACACCTAAGTCCTTCATTTCAAACCTACCCTTTGATTATGATTTAACACTTCTAAAATAATATTTTTTCAAACTAATAAGAATGTTATTAAAAATAAAACAATACGTAAACAACGCAACTTTAAATTGACATAAAAGTTACACAAGCATAATAAAGGCTCCAAGAGAAATGGAATCAAGCATTAAAGAAACCAATTTTCTATACCACTACCATGAGGACTATTTTAATCAATACAATGATTTATTTAAAAGGAAAACATGGCTAGCTTTGAATTATTAATACTCTCTATCATGAGTATTCTTATAAATTTTCTCATTTTTTTCACCATTAAGGAAATAAAATTTAACATCATGTTGCTCAATTTGAAAGCCACTATAAGAAGAAAAATAAAGTATCATCCTAATTGAATAATGCATAAATAATACAGAAAAAATTTCTAGAATATTATATTCCTTATCATTGAAGAAATCCCGTAGCAACTAATCATGATTATTATTTGATTTTATTGTCTTTAAAGTTATCCTTTTTCATTGTAAATATCAACTAACATCCAATTATTTTTTAATTTGGTGGATTATATTTCATCAACCATTTTTGATTTGTATTCATTGTTTTCATTTCTACATCCATGTGTATAGATAGATCATTACTATCAGATGCGATGTATTTGGATTTGGGAAAAAATTACTCATAAAATACCACATATCTACTAGTGATTCAATTTTGTTTATAAGGATTATAAACTCCTAGCTTAAAAAATTTTACACCATTAGATTACCACCCAATGATACATTTTGGAGCTTTAGGATCGTTCTTATTTTTATGTACATGAGTATAAAAATTGCATCCAAAGACACACATGTGATTTTAATAGGGTGTTTTGTTATTCCAATGTTCTTAAATTGTTTTAAAATTATTAAAAGAGGATCTGAACCTGTTAATGAGGTAAAATTATATAGTGGAATCATCTTCCCATAATGATTTAGGGAGACCCGAGCAAGCATGAATTCGTTATACTCACATTAAAATGCTTCTTCTGTTATAGTGGGTTCCCTAATAGTTCAGTTTTTTTAAATACCCACATATTCAAATAACTAATTTAATTTAGAAGATAGGTAATTTAATACATTATTTATTATCATTAATTTAATATTATTTCCATCCTGATTATAAATTAGTCCATTCTAGATTCTAATGGTCTGAAAAAAATCATATTTAGTTTTTAGTGTGTAAATCTGTACATTTCTTAACAATATATCAATAATGGTAATAAAATAGTATCCTCAGCCGCAGGAGGTTGTCCTAACAAGTCCTATCATGTCATAATATATGTATTCTATTGGGTATATTACATTAAATTATTCATATTAATTTTGAATCTGTTAGCCTTACCCATTACACAATATTCACAAAATAGAATTTTTCCTGGTGTAATTTTAGTCAAAATCTCTTGTTTGTTATGTTTTTCTAGACTATTTGAGCTTAAATTCATCAATATCCTATTCCATAACATTGTATTATTGTTATTAGTGGTATACACACTACCCATCTTCCTTAAATGGGTGTTTTCATTCAATACATACAACCCATTTATGAGAGAACGTTTTATGAAACATTTAGAGCTTTATGGGACCATTAGGATACATGATTCATACATAAATATATATCCATTTTGTTTCAAGTTTCCTATGGATGTTAGGTTCATATGGTTGTTTGTAACTAACCTGATATCATGAAATGCAATGATGGACTTCTCAGGTACTTCTATTGGAACAAAACATATTTCAACTACTTTACATCTCCTATTATTTCCTAAAAGAATATATTCATATACTCTTTATAATAATTCTTGGATTAACTTTATAAAAAGATTCATATAGAATGAGAAACCTAAGTCTAGAACCCAAAAATAGTTGAGGGCATGGATGTACACATTCAAACATCTAGCAATGTCATAACCAGAATCCACAACAATGGCCTGGTGGGTGGGTTGTTTGGTATCATGTTCATTATATAGATTCCTACATTCGGTCTTAGTGTTCTCGATCTTTCTATAATGATATAAAATGATTTTTATTTTCCTATAATAAGACCTAGTCCTGGGTATTTTACTTTTATTGACATCATCATTACTAAAATCTTTTTCTTACACCTAACATATCGTTACCTCTTGTGGAAAGACACTATGCCATAAATTTTACTCCACCACTATAATATAGTTCCCTAGAGAGATGTGAATACATAAAATCTTATAGGGTTAAGGAATCACGTATATAAACCTTAGATTATTTTAAAGTGCTTTATGAATTATCTACATCAATTATAATGATCATTCCTTTATCATCATAATAACATTCAAATTTATTTTTTCTATATCTAACATAACATCAATGAATTCATACAAATGGAATTTAATAGAAAAAATATGTTTCATTTTAAATGTAAACATTCAGTGTTTCTTTTGAATCATAACATCTAGAGAAGTTTCATTTAAAATTTCTCTAATATAATTCACATACCATCAATAGTAAATACAAAAGAAACATCCCTAAGGACATTGTCACCAAAATAAAGAATTAGAGTACCATATGCCTTAACAATAACATTATAGGATACATCATAATAAACAAAATATGTATATTCATTTTAATATAAAGATACAATTATCTTATTAGCAACAAATAGGGAATAAATTAGTCATTATTTAATAAGAAATTACCTTATCTTAACACAAATCAAAATAAAGCATTTATCAACATAATATTTTTTATTTCATCAATATTATACTTCAATTTTACCCAAAATATCGGTAACTGAGTTATTGCAGAAAACAATATGAATACAACCCAATAAATTTCCTAGATCAATGTGTATGAATGAGTATGAAATTAGGTTAAGGAATTTTAAAATAAATATAGATCTAAATTTAAAATAGAATATCTAAAAGTGTAAATCAATATCATATTGTAGAGAAGAATTATATAATAAACCAATTCTAAATAAGAAAAATAATTGAAAATATATATTACAAATGATGGTCCAATACAACTTGGTTCAGGGTAAGGCACACAGGATAGGGAAGATTACAGAAAACTAAAAAGGGCTGGATAGATCATATTTTTTTGAATTTAATATAATAATATCATAAAATAAGAAAAAAATTTAAAATAGTAAATATATACATAAGGATTTAATGTGATTTAGTCTAGTTTGGACCTACATGCATGATAAGAACACACCCTCAAAGAGAATAATTTTATTAAATATCAATATAGATCATGAATAAATCATATATGTTTGAAGGAAAAATGATATAAGTGTCAAAAAAGAATAACTAAAAAAATGAAAAGTAAGAATGTAAAAAATGTAATGCCAGATGCAGGGTCTGAATGTCCGAATCTCATCTATATGGTGTTAGAAAACTACATTAGAACATTATGCATAAATAGGTATTAACTTGTTCTAGAAGATAGAAATAAAAAATTATTCCCCCAATTATTCATCTACACATCATCAATTTTAAAGGATATTGTTGTTAGAAATACACCAGAAGATATAAACCAGTGGTGTATGTAAATGGATGAAAGATATGGAGAGTCACCGATGAGGAAAATAATGTCTCTGATTCATGGGTTCTAGAGATTGAGGTAGAACAAAAATAGAAATTTAAAATGGTTCAACTGATTTGAAATGGTGTGACGTGGGGGGATCAATTCTCTTAACACATGATGCTCATCAATACAACACAACCCACCAAAAGTCGACTAATATCAATGCCTATATAAAAAGTACAATGATAAAGTTGATTTTACTAGAATCATGGATGACATGGATCACATGGAAAGAAATGTGATCGACATCTAGGAATGAATGAAGGGAATTTCAGTGGTCATAATGAAAAAGTACATGGGCCATGGAAAACACAAGAAAGTTGTTCCAAATCCCAATCCCAAGATCCATTGCATATATTATACCGATCTATGCACATAGAAGTTCTATATTTAAATCAATAATTTTAAATATATTCAAAACATATTTACTTGCATGAATGTTGAAAAAATTAATTTCATTATTATTAATGGTAATATAAATAATAAAACAAATGAGATCAATTTATTTCACAAAATTGGGTGGAAATAGATCAGTTTTGGGATAATTTTTCAATTTTGAAAAAATATTTTGAGAATTTCCAAAAAAAATGAAGCACAAAATTAAATAATGGGAAATAAAACGAAAAATTGGTTTTATCATGTTAAACCCCCTCTAATTGGAAAGATTTAAAAACAATAGGAAAACTATGAAATATTCCCTATGAATTAGAGAGTACAAATTTGAAGTAATACCTGAACATGAATTACAAAAAGAATGTTGAAAAAATTATATGATAATCCACACCCTGTTATTCCTTTTTTCTATGATAATAATATCATGTTAAAAATTCACCCTTCGATGATAAAAATTAAACATGCATCATCATTTCATCACCACAAATAAATTTTCGGCAAACCTATTTCCAATGCTCACCCCTACCCAACACTCAAAAATCATTGCCGTACAATATCAACGAAAGATGAAAATCTCTCCTATATCACCTTTTATATACATCCATTTTTTGTTCTGTTATAGTAATTATTAGGCCTCTAGAATCTATCAATCATTGTGATCAAAATTCACAAAATTAAGGAAAAAAACTATCACTTGTTTGAACCCATAAGCTTTCAAATCCATGTGCCTCATTTCCAATTTAAAACATTATATTCGGATTCGAATAAACTAGGTATGAGATTAAAAAATTTCCCCCATAATCCATTAATAGAATGTGATATCATCCATGAAACTCAGTTGGAATTAAAAATTGTTTGTAAAATGACAACCATCACCCTATGTATTGAATATGACATCACACTTTTTCACCTCTCACAAATACATGATAAATCACCCTACAAACAATTTCAAATATTATATTCTTCATCATATCTATGTCTAAACACCCCAACTAAACTATACTAGAATAAACACTTTGATCCATCATGATATTGATTACCACATAATTAATATTTCTGAGAAAACTAATTTCTCTATCTGATTAACATTCTCTGAGCAGTCTATAACTCTTTGTGCATCATCTTGATCATTGAATTTAATTCCTTATTCACTAGTGAATATCTAAAGAAAAATAATTAGATGTACGACCAAAAACACCTGACATTATATTCATCATCTCCAATTTTTTTTCCATCCTTGTCGATGGTCTTCAACCCATGAAAGATGATCATATATGCCACAAATATCATGAATTCCCCTTTCAAACAACATTCATCACTTCACCACAGAACTTTACATCCATCCTGTAAAGCATTTAATCCATTATGAATCATTCATATAAGATATATTCACAAAAAAATTACATATTCAAATTCCAAATGAACCCATAAATTCTTCATTATCATTTCTAGAAAAAAATATAAAATTATTGTGTATAACTAAAACATCTCACATATCCGTCAGCATCAGTGTACAACCTACATTTATATTGATAACAATATCTCCAACACCAATGACACCATCAGAATATACATTTCACATTTATAATATACCAAATCCATCATCTTTGTATGATGAAATTTATTCACTATTTTTTGTAATATGTTACAAAATTTCCAAATTATTAACTAATTCACTGTACATATCTAACTTGTGACAATCAATGCCTACTTAAATTAAATCACTCTTCCTTAAATATATACAAAGTGTAGTAGTTTATTTGTTAATGACCCTCATTTTCATAAAAGAAGCACATGACCATTCTATTTGTATCCAACTGACCTCACTTATTACCATATATGTCTATGAAAAATAAATTAACACTATTACATACAGATTTTTTGTAGGTAGTCTTTTTTGAGTCTCATTCAACAACAATGTTGAAATCACATCATCCAACTTGAGAGAGTATTTCTTAAAAACCAATTTGGAAATGATATTTTCACCTATAAAATTTAAAAACCCGAAATAATAAAACTGATGTATTCTTATTTCATTTCAATAGGTAACATTTCAACTTTATCATTGATATTGACTGCATTAAATAAATAACTTTCAGAATATTGGCGAACCAATCAAGACTATTACTTTAATCACCATTCTCTAAAATTAGAAAATAAAACAATTTTTTTTTCATATATCAATGATTTGATGGATATTTCAATTTAAACCTCCTTTCAAGATTTTCCAAGATATCCTCCACATTTTTCAGATTCATCAACTCCCAGAGTCTATTATCTCTAAATACAATTGTACTATGATTTCCACCAACTATATTGTATCATTAAATCTCCAATACTCATCATCATAGGTGTTAGGATTTTTTCATTAGTTACCTCACAGTCATTTGAAAAGAAAAAATATATTTTACTCACTACGACCATAGTGTAAAATAATTTTACCTATTCAATAATATATGTTGGCATAAACTGCATGCCATGAATCACTAATTTACAATTAGTAAGAAACAAGTATAAATACCTCTAATATAAGTTATTAGTGAGGAAACAGATCCGTTATTGAAAAATTAGATACTGACAACCAAATTTTTTGATCATCTCCAGTGAAAAAAATAACAAAACAAAATAGAAATAAAAAAATAAAAACATGGATATTAAAATGGAAAAATAATCCAATGTAATGGATTAAAAATAAAGGCATAAACTCTAAAATTTCCAATATGACTGAAAGATTAGAAAACTATGTAATACCGAATCATTAATAAAAATTAAATCATTGAAAAAGTAATTGGATAAAATACACCCTCATATGCCTTGTTTTTTATTCTAATAAAAATATCATGACAAGACACAACCCATGGGTGATCAAAATAGAACACATGATATAATTTTAGCACCTCATATAATCTATTATGTAACCTAATTTGTCATGATCGTTGTTGTCCCCTGCTCCAAATCCATTTCCATCCATATATCCACATATGAATGATTTTTCCCATATCTCAACTTTTATATACTACCCATTTTGGTTCTATTATTGGAATTTGAATTCTTTTATAATATCTTATTCAATGGGATTAAAATTAAAACAATGATAAATATTAACTATTTTTTATACCAATATACTTCCAAATACATGGGCCTCATTTAAAATTTTAAAAATTTTCAATAAACATGAAAAAAACATTGATAAACCTCAATGAATTGTTTCCCTAAAATCCATATCTAGAAACAGTTATAGCTAGTCTTATAGATATTAATTCCGGAAAATATAATATGACCCTAAACTAAGTAGCTAATTGAATAAGACCAAATCATATTGTTCTTAAAATCCATTCCACCCAGCACGTGAGATCTACATTACCTATTTAAAGGTTTCACCAATGATTTTTCTTATATGAAAATGTCAAAAAGGTGTGTAAGTAGCTATGTAAATGTATTTATCTATTTTTGTAATGGTCAAACCGAAAATAATGAATGTGTTTAAATGTAACTTGTGACATTCACTATATACGTAAAAGTAATGTGAGAATTACATTGTTATAGAAAATTAATATTTAGAAACACATTAACTATGAGAAGCTAATAAGGACCCCAATTATATTCATGAAAGTACCAGTGAATTTCTATAACTATTTAAAGGTAATATATGATTTACATAACATGCATAATGGTAATGAGGGGGTTTTGAAGTATTTGTATAAGTGACATGCATTGAGTCTCACTATGTAAAGATGATGATACAATTCAAAAGGGAACATTTTCATTTTAACTGCTTACATAGGTAGTTAAATACACTTGAATTTGTTTGTCATCATTATGCATGTGACCTAAAAAATATATATTAAAGAATATTTTGGAAACTAATTAGTTTTTTTTTTATTTTTTCCATTAGTAAATCTCTTTATGTCCATTATATACTAATTAGACGTAGACTTGATTGTGGTTTCTATGGAATCTAATTTGTAGGCATCCCCCAAAGGGATGTGAAACTGTTATAGTATGTGAACAAGTAGGACAACCATATTTATTTTCATCAAATAAGATTGTTGAATTCTACTCTTACTCTGCGGATATTTTATAAATAATCGAAGGAATAAATATGAAATATGGGGGAAATGGATGATACTATAACATTGAATAAATGTTAAGAATGAATAAATATCATCTATTTAATGTTTTATTAAATTAAATTTTTCTAAAATAAATTTTTAGAATTATCCATAAAGGATCATGTCATCCATCATGCTTGTCAACATCTCTCATGAACTTCCACAATGACCAGCACTATTCCCTTGGTTGAACTAGTATAAACCCATAAAAAAATATTGTTATGCATAGTGTGTTCATTACTAGATGATAATTTTAGTTTTAGCTCCAATGTATGATTCTCACCATGTCCAAATCCAACACTCATTTAGGGATCATAATTTTACATGGAAAACATAACAAACACCCACACCAAGTAAAATAGTGTGAATATCCCTTGTTGACTATAAATATAAATAATTATATTCCCAATTAAGGTTCTAATTCATGATCAAAACACCTTATTATTTACTGGGGTCTACTCCACTATCTGTTATGCAAGTGTGGTATAATTCCAAGAATAGCATTACACATGTCATCCATTAACTTTACACAAATAAAGGAACATTTCCAATACACTTACATAGCTTCCATATTATTGAGTTACCTTCATTTGAAATATTGATTTTAATTTGATCTTTACATAGGTCATTCTGGTGGTTATCCATTACCATTACATAGTAAAGACCATCACCTTTATACCATTCCCCTTAATGGGTGATGGCCATTATAAAAATCAACCTTTACCTAAAAATAATCATATCCAAGAAAGGGCCTATGACCATTGTGCATTTTAGAATCATAATGGTAATGCAACAAAGACACTACGATGTGGTTGGATACCACTATCCACCTTCCAATTTCTCCACTTCCAGATAGATTCCCTACTTCTTCCCTTCAGTTTATACACCTCCAATAAATAAAACCTACTTTTTGTTGAGAATAAATCTATCACAGAAACATTAACACACCACTTTTACCATAGTAAACATGTATTGTTAACAAAGATCCTTGTGCAAACTTACACATATTTACAAATCACAACATCATATTATTTACCAGATTCGATTAATTATAATATCCAATTTTGGTCGATATTAACTTATATTGTAAAAAAATACAATACAAAACCGTAGAGTTTAGACAGTTTGTTAAAAACTAGTCATTACATTTATGTAGTTGTTTTTTTATTTTTATTTGTTCATTCTCTATTCATTAACCTCCCTTAATTGAGATCAAAACTGTATTTCCATGTTGATGGAGAATTCTATTAATTATCATAATGAAAAATTAGGGACATGTGATATTAATTTTATCATTGGTATTGTTATTGTGAGTTTGATAGGATGATATCATGATGTTGAATTTGAAGGAAAATCATAAATAGAAACTATATGATATGGCCAGTAGATTTTTTTGATATATATATCTGGTTTGTATTTTTTATTTTTTATTCAGTTATTCAGCGTGGTAGCATGGAAACTGTAATATTTTTTTATATGGAATCTAGAAACCACTTATGGTGGTCGCTAATATGATTTTATACTGGGAGTGATAGAAAATCCCTATGATGGTATCTATACAATAACTAGAAACCTCCATTGAGATTGATTTTGGGCTAATATGAAGACCGATTTTGGCAGTAACTATTTCCCTATAGCGACTAGGGATCTATGACTACCAAATTCCGTCAGGCGGCCATCACTAAAGGTAATTTTAGTTCGTTATTAAAATAATACTATACAAGATTCCTTAAGCTATATTTGAAATATAAATTATAGAAATTCACTTAATATCATCAAAATTAGTATGTTCTTAGAATAAGAAAATTTTAATGTTCTTCAAAAAGGTATACATACATGTTTTGAGATTAAAATAGGTAAATTTTAATAATTTCATGGAATCAATCTTGTTGTGAAATTAATAATATTTTATTTATACTATCCTTATTGATTTCATCACATATAATTTTATTTTCTACACCTAAGTCCTTCATTTCAAATCTACCCTTTGATTATGATTTAACACTTGTAAAATTATATTTTTTCAAACTAATAAGAATGTTATTAAAAAAAATATGTAAACAATGCAACTTTAAATTGACATAAAATTTACACAAGCATAATAAAGGCTCCAAGAAAAATGGAATCAAGCATAAAAGAAACCAATTTTCTATACCACTACCATGAGGCCAATTTTAATCAATATAATGATTTATTTAAAAGGAAAACATGGTCTTCTTTGAATTATTAATACTCTATGTCATGAGTCTTCTTATAAATTTTCTCATTTTGGTCACCATTAAGGAAATAAAATTTAACATCATGTTGCTCAATTTGAAAGCCACTATAAGAAGAAAAATAAAGTATCATCCTAATTGAATAATGCATAAAAAATAAAGAAAAAATTTCTAGAATATTATATTCCTTATCATTGAGGAAATCCCTTAGCAACTAATCATGATTAATATTTGATTTTATTATCATTAATCTTATCCTTTTTCATTTTAAATATCAACTAATATCCAATTAATTTTTCATTTGGTGGCTTATATTTCATCAACCAAGTTTGATTTGTATTCAATGTTTTCATTTCTACATCCACATGTATAGATAGATCATTACTATCAGATGCGATGTATTTGGATTTGGGAAAAAATTACTCATAAAATACCACATATCTACTAGTGATTCAATTTTGTTAATTAGGATTATAAACTCATAGATTAAATTTTTTTACACCATTTGAATATCACACAATGATACATTTTTGAGCTTTATGATCATTCTTATTTTTATGTACATGAGTATAAAAATTTCATCCAAAGACACACATGTGACTTGAATAGGGTGTTTTGTTATTCCAATGTTCTTAAATTGTTTTAAAATTATTAAAAGTGGATGTGAACCTGTTTATGAGGTAAAATTCTATAGTGGAATCTTCTTCTCATAATGATTTAGGGAGACCCGAGCATGCATGAATTCGTTATACTCACATTAAAATGCTTGTTCTGTTATAGTGGGTTCCCTAATAGTTCAGTTTTTTTAAATACCGTCATATTCAAACAACTAATTTAATTTAGAAGATAGGCAATTTAAGACATTATTTCTTCTCAATAATTTAATATTATTTCCATCCTGATTATAAAGTAGTCCATTCTAGATTCTAATGGTCTGAAAAAAAAATTCATATTTCGTTTTCAGTGTGTAAAGCCGTATATATCTTAAAAATATATCAATTATGGTAATAAAATAGTATCCTCAACCGCAGGAGGTTTTCCTAACAAGTCCTATCATGTAATAATATATGTATTCTATTGGGTATATTACATTAAATTATTCATATTAATTTTGAATCTATTAGCCTTACCCATTACACAATATTCACAAAATAGAATATTTCTGGGTGTAATTTTATTCAAAATATCCTGTTTGTTATGTTTTTCTAGACTATTTGAGCTTAAATTCCACAATATCCTATTCCATAACATTGTATTATCGTTATTAGTGGTATACACACTACCCATCTACCTTGAATGAGTTTTTTCATTCAATACATACAACCCATTTATGAGAGAACGTTTTATGAAACATTTAGAGCTTTAGGGGACCATTAGGATACATGATTCATACATAAATATATATCCATTTTGTTTCAAGTTTCCTATGGATGTTAGGTTCATATGGTTGTTTGGAACTAACCTGACATCATGAAATGTGATGATGGACTTCTCAGGTACTTCTATTGGAACAAAACATATTTCATCTACTTTACATCTCCTATTATTTCCTAAAAGAATATATTCATATACTATTTATAATAATTCTATGATTAACTCTATAAAAAGATTCATATAGAATGAGAAACCTAAGTCTAGAACCCAAAAATAGTTGAGGGCATGGATGTACACATTCAAACATCTAGCAATGTCATAACCAGAATCCATAACAAGGGCCTGGTGGGTGGGTTGTTTGGTATCATGTTCTTCATATAGATTCCTACACTTGGTCTTAGTGTTCTCGATCTTTCTATAATGATATAAAAATATTTTTATTTTCCTATAATAAGACCTAGTCCTGGATTTTTTACTTTTATTGACTTCATCATTTCTAAAATCTTTTTCTTACACCTAACATATCGTTACCTCTTGTGGAAAGACACTATGCCATAACTTTTACTCCACCACTATAATATAGTTCCCCAGAGTGATGTGAATACATAAACTCTTATAGGGTTAAGTAATCATGTATATAATCCTTAGATTATTTTAAAGTACTTTATGTATTATCTACATCAATTATAATGATCATTCCTTTATCATCATAATAACATTCAAATTTATTTTTTCTATATCTAACATAACGTCAATGAATTCATATAAATGGTATTTAATAGAAAAAATATGTTTCATTTTAAATGTAAACATTCAGTGTTTCTTTTGAATCATAACATCTAGAGAAGTTTTATTTAAAATTTCTCTAATATAATTCACATACCATCAATAGTAAATACAAAAGAAACATCCCTAAGGAAATTGTCACCAAAAGAAAGAATTAGAGAACCATATGCCTTAACAATAACATTATAGGATACTTCTTCATAAACAAAATATGTCTATTCATTTTAAGATAAAGATACTATTATCTTATTAGCAACAAATAGGGAATAAATTAGTCATTATTTAATAAGAAATTATCTTATCTTAACACAAATCAAAATAAAGCATTTATCAACATAATATTTCTGATTTCAACAATATTATACTTCATTTTTACCCAAAATATCAGAAACCGAGTTATTGCAGAAAAAAATATGAATACAACCCAATAAATTTCCTAGATCAATGTGTATGAATGAGTATGAAATTAGGTTAAGGAATTTTAAAATAAATATAGATATAAATTTAAAATAGAATATCTAAAAGTGTAAATCAATATCATATTGTAGAGAGGAATTATCTAATAAACCAATTCTAAATAAGAAATAGAATTGAAAAATATATTACAAATGATGGTCCAATTCAACTTGGTTCTGGGTAAGGCACACAGGCTAGCGAAGATTACAGAAAACTAAAAAGGGCTGGATGGAACATATTTTTTTGAATTTAATAAAATAATATCATAATATAAGAAAAAATTATTAAAATAGTAAATATATACATAAGGATTTAATGTGATTTAGTCATGTTTGGACCTCCATGCATGATAAGAACACACCCTCCGACACAATAATTTTATTAAATATCAATATATATCATGAATAAATCATATATGTTTGAAGGAAAAATAATATAAGTTTCAAAAAACTATAACTAAAAAAATGAAAAGTATGAATGTAAAAAATGTAGTGCCAGATGCAGGGTCCGAATGTCCGAATCTCATCTATCTGGTGTTAGAAAACTACATTGGATCATTATGCACAAATAGGTATTCAGTTGTTCTAGAAGATAAAAATAAAAAATTATTTCCCCAATAATTCATCCACACATCATCAATTTTAAAGGATATTGTTGTTAGAAATCCACCAGAAGATATAAACCAGTGGTTTATGTAAATGGATGAAAGATATGGAGAGTCACCGATGAGGAAAATAATGTCTCTAATTCATGGGTTATAGCGATTGAGGTAGAACAAAAATAGAAATTTAAAATGGTTCAACTGATTTGAAATGGTGTGACATGGGGGGATTAATTCTATTAACACATGTTTCTCATCAATACAACACAACCCACCATAAGTCAACTAATATCAATGCCGATATAAAAAGTACAATGATAAAGTTGATTTTGTGAGAATCCTGGATGACATGGATCACATGGAAAGAAATGTGATCGACATCTAGGAATGAATGCAGGGAATTTCAATGGTGATAATAATGAAGTACATGGGCCTTGGAAAGCACAAGAAAGTTGTTCCAAATCCCAATCCCAAGATCCATTACATATATTAAACCGATCTATGCACATAGAAGTTCTATATTTAAATCATGAATTTTAAATATATTCAAAACATATTTACTTTCATGAATGTTAAAAAATTAATTTCATTATTATTAATGGTAATATAAATAATAAATCAAATGAGATCACTTTATTCACAAAATTGGGTGGAAATAGATCATTTTTGGGATAATTATTCAATTTTGAAAACATATTTTGATAATTTCAAAAAAAAATGAAGCAAAAAATTAAATAATGGGAAATAAAATGAAAAATTGGTTTTAACATGTTAAAACCCCTCTAATTGGAATGATTTAAAAACAATAGAAAAAATATGAAATATTCACTATGAATTAGAGAGTACAAATTTGAAGTAATACTTGAACATGAATTACAAATAGAATGTTGAAAAATTATACGATAAACTACACCCTGTTATTCCTTTTTTTTTCTATGATAATAATATCATGTTAATAATTCACCCTTCGATGATTAAAAATAAACATGCATCATCGTTTCATCACCATAAATAAATTTTCGGCAACCCTATTTCCAATGCTCACCCCTATCCAACAGTCAAAAATCATTGCCGTACAATATCAACTTGAGATGAATTTCTTTCCTATATCACCTTTTATATACATCCATTTTTTGTTCCGTTATAGTAATTTTTAGGCCACTATAATCTATCAATCATTGTGATCAAAATTCACACAATTATGGCTAAAAACTATCACTGGTTGAACCCATAAGCTTACAAATCCATGTGCCTCATTTCCAATTTAAAACATTATATTCAGATTCGAATAAACTGGGTATGAGATTAAAAAATTTCCCCTATAATCCATTAATAGAATGTGATATCACCCATGAAACTCAGTTGGAAATAAAAATTGTGTGTAAAATGACATCCATCACCCTATGTGTTGAATATGACATCACACTTTTTCACCTCTCACAAAAACATGATAAATCACCCTACAAACAATTTCAAATATTATATTCTTCATCATATATATGTCTGAACACCCCAACTAATCTATACTAGAATAAACCCTTTTCTCCATCATGATATTGATTACCACAAAATTAATATTTCTAAGAGAACTAATTTCTCTATCTGATTAACATTATCCGAGCAGTCTATAACTCTTTGTGCATCATCTTGATCATTTAATTTAATTCCTTATTCACTAGTGAATGTCTAAGGAAAAATAATTAGATGTACGACCTGAGACACGTGACATTATATTCTTCATCTCCGTTTTTTTCGTCCTTGTCGATGGTCTTCAACCCATGCAAGATTATCATATATGCCACAAATATCATGAATTCCCCTTTCAAATTACATTCATCACTTCACCACAGAACCTTACGTCAATCTTGTAAAGCATTTAATCCATTATGAATCATTCATATAAGATATATCCACAAAAAAATTACATATTAAAATTCCAATGAACTCATAAATTCATCATTATCATGTGTAGAAAAAAATATAAAATTATTGTGTATAACTAAAACATCTCACATATCCTTCAGCATCAGTGTACAACCTACATTTATATTGATAAAAATATCTCCATCACCAATGACACCATCAGAATATACATTTCAAATTGATAATATACCAAATCCATCATATTTGTATGATGAAAATTATTCACTATTTTGTGTAATATGGTACAAATTTTCCAAATCATTAACTAATTCACTGTACATATCTAACTTGTGACAATCAATTCCTACTGAAATTAAATCACCCTTCCTTAAATATATACAAAGAGTAGTAGTTTATTTGTTAATGACCCTCCTTTTCATAAAAGAAGCACATGAACTTTCTATTTGTATCCAACTGACCTCACTTATTACCATATAAGTCTATGAAAAATAAATTAACACTATTACATACGGAATTTCTGTAAGTGGTCTTTTTTGTGTCCCATTCAATAACAATGTTGAATTCACATCATCCAACTTGAGGGAGTATTTCTTAAAAATCAATTTTGAAATGATATTTTCACCTAAAAAATTTAAAAACCGAAAATAATAAAACTTATGTATTATTATTTCATTTCAATAGGTAACATTTCAACTTTATCATTGATATTGAATGCATTAAATAAATAACTTTCAGAATATTGGAGAACCAATCAAGACAATTACTTAAATCACCATTCTCTAACATTAGAAAATAAAACAATAATTTTTTTTCATATATCAATGATTTTCTTGATATTTTAATTTAAACCTCCTTTCATGATTTTTAAAGATATCCTCCACATTTTTCAATTTCATCAACTCCCAGAGTCTATTATCTCCAAATACAATTCTACTATGATTTCCACCAACTATATTGTATCATTACAATCTCCAATACTCATCATCATAGGTGTTTAGGATTTTTTCATCAGTTACCTCACTGTCATTTGAAAATAAAAAATATATTTTACTCACTACGACCATAGTGTAAAATAATTTTACCTATTGAATAATTCTATGTTGGAATAAACTGCATGCCATGAATCACTAATTTACAATTAGTAAGAAACATGTATAAATACCTCTAATATTAGTTATTAGTGAGGAAACAGAACCGTTATTGAAAAATTAGTTACTAACAACCAAATATTTTGATCATCTCCAGTAAAAAAAATAACAAAACAAAATAGAAATAAATAAATAAAAACATGGATATTAAAATGGAAAAATAATCCTATGTAATGGATTAAAAATCCATGCAGAAACTCTAAAATTTCCAATATGAATGAAATATTAGAAAACTATGTAATACCGAAACATTAATAAAAATTAAATCATAGAAAAAGTAATTGGAAAAAATACAACCTCATATGCCTTCTTTTTTGTTCTAATAATAATATCATGACAATACACAACCCATGGGTGATCAAAATAGAACACATGATATAATTTAAGCACCTCATGTAATCTATTATGTAACCTAATTTGTCATGCTCACTATTATCCCCTGCTCCAAAACCATTTCCATCCATATATCCACATATGAATGATTTTTCCCATATCTCAACTTTTATATTCTACCCATTTTGGTTCTATTATTGGAATTTGAATTCTTTTATAATATCTTATGAAATGGGATTATAATAAAAACTATGATAAATATTAACTCTTTTTTATACCACTATACTTCCAAATCCATGGGCCTCATTTAAAATTTTAAACATTTTCAATAAACATGAAAAAACCATTGATAAACTTCAATGAATTGTTTCTCTAAAATCAATATCTAGAAACAATTCTGGCTAGTCTTATAGATATTAATTCCGGAAAATATAATATGACCCTAAATTAAGTAGCTAATTGACTATGACCTAATCATATTGTTCTTAAAATCCATTCCACCCAGCACATGAGATCTACATTACCTATTTAAAGATTTCACCAATGATATTTATTATATGAAAATGTCAAAAAGGTGTGTAAGTAGCTATGTAAATGTATTTCTCTATCTGTGTAAAGGTTAAACTGAAAATAATGAAGGTGTTTAAATGTAACTGGTGACATTCACTATCTACGTAAAAGTAATGTGAGATGTTCATTGTTATAGAAAATTAATATTTAGAAACACATTAACTTTGAGAAGCTAATAAGGACCCCAATTATATTCATGAAAGTACCAGTGAAATTCTATAACTATTTAAAGGTAATCTATGATTTACATAACATGAATAATGGTAATGAGGGGGTTTTGAAGTATGTGTATAACTGACATGCATTGAGTCTCACTATGTAAAGTTGATGATAAAATTCAAAAGGGCACATTTTTATTTTAACTACTTACATAGGTAGTTAAATACACTATTATTGGGTAATAAGTATAATTTTTGAGTTCTATAACCATGAGTTAAGAAGCTACTATCGATATTTGTTGAACATGAAGTCAATATAGGCTTGCTCATGTGTTTGATCACTTCAATCAAAATAGAGTTATTCATAAATTTTCTCATTCATCTTTTCATGTGGTAGATCTTAGTTAATATATATGGTATATAAATTGATAAATTTTATCTTCTATGAAATGGAAAATTTTATTCAATTTGTATATTCTGATAAAAAAATTTATGATTCTATGCATGATTCTCTCAAATGAAAAATAAATATCACAATTCATATAATGATGTCGGAAAATATATAAATATTCCTGAAAAATGCATATGGTAATCATGGACAAAGAAAAATTAATGTATCACCATGACATAATGACTTTTCAATATTAATTTTAGTGAACATTTTTTAAATATAGTCTACTTTTGAGAATCAGTGAGTTGTGATACAATGTAAGTTATCCCATGGTATTGCATGAATTCACGTAGAGGAGAAATGGTTTAAAAATGAATTATATGTGGGGAAAGATTCAGTTATAATGGATTTTTGGTCACAAAAATAACATATGGAATACATTTTCATCTTTAAGGAATTTAGTGATTTGTTTAAATGAAAAAATAACCAATCCACTAGGGCATTTAATGACTTATGAAGAAGGAGATACTATCAGGATCTATTTTAATATGAAATGTTAAATAATATTCTAGATAAAATGAGAATATAATTCACTGTATAAGTGTGAATATATAGTTTTTTAGTTATTCAATAATATTTTTATTAAAAATTTTGAGAACTAATAAACATTGTGTGATAGATTTCTGATAGCCGAATATATCACAGTGTTCAATGAAGAGAATTATTTGAATCTAATATCCATTATTTTAGCGTGCACCCACCTATTCAATAATATTTTGAAGAACCACATCAATCAATATCTGATAGGAGTTTTGAGACCATAAATATTGCTATGATAATCTATTGAATATCATAAAGATTATGTACATTTCTAGGTTTTTCTATTATGTTTTATAATAAAGGGAGATGTATTTCACATGTGTAATAGAATAATATTTGATTATAAAAAAATATTTATATGATTAGATCAAATTTGAATCATAATATTATAACTGGGGTGTCTAACCAATTATTTGGGGCTTGTGATTGGGGTGTTTAACTAATCCTTATAGAATTTCAATTGGGTGTCCCACTAGTTTTTTAATAATGGTATGTTGTTTGTATTACCACTTGTGTCTAATAGAGATAGAAATGAGTATATTTTTTATTTCAAACCATGTAAACATCATGTTCTTTTATCACCCTAAATATCAATACAAATGATTTTAGGTTGTGAGATATTGTTAATATGATCATGAAATTTAATAGATTTAGCATGTTGAATTTTGACGAAGTATATTTTTAAAAAGAAATATCCCAATTCACACCCACCCCCTCTCAGTGGTCTTCTATCATGGGAAACATCATATCTCCGACAATAAATGACATGGTTTTTACAAGAATATTTTCAAGAAGGAAAATTTTGGGTGTAGGAGTTGTGTTGGGAAATGAAGGAAAAGGGACTAGAATGAAATTTTTAAGGTGCATCATGATTTAACATAAAAAATATATACTTATCACACATTAAATTTAACGTAGGGGTCATTCCAGTCAACATCTTACCTTATAAGCATGCTTATTTTCTGAATATTGATATTGAAAAACCCCTTCAAATTATATTTAAATAAGGTTTCACAAGATATATAACTATCCTATACTCTGAACCAAAATGTTGAGTATAGAAAAAAGAATATTGGTGAAGAATGTTTAGAGATTATCCTGAATTAAATAGTATTGTGGTGGTGAATGGATACATAATTATATAATGGAGGACAATATTGATGAATTATAGAGATTGGAATACTTCAAAAACGTGGATATGAAATCTAGTTTCCACCAGGTATGGATAAAAGAGGAATACTTTAGGAAGAATGAATTGAGAACCCATGAGGGGCATTGTGAATTCCTTTCTATGCCTTTCAGATTTATGAATGTTGCTGAAACATTCCATGCTACTATGAATGTGGTATTTTTGGTTTTTCAAATGATGATTGTTTCAGTGTTCTTTGATTATATAATTGTGTAATGCAATGGATGGGATGAACACTTAGAGAATGATCAAGAAGTTCTAAAAATTTTGGTTGAAAATGCAGTAGTTATGTAATGACCTGAAATTTTTAATAAATCGTGTTTCTTAATTTTGTGTGTTATTATATTTTTTATACTCAAAAAAAAATGTTTCATTTGATAACATGAGTATAATTAAAATGAGACAGTTGGGGTTTGACTGTTATATGACCGTTGGTCAATATAACCGTTGGGAACTAAATGTTTTGATTATTGTATCTAAAGAAAAGTAATCTTGGTTAATTAATATAGAAAGATGATTCGATGGCCTCACCCAATAGTCATGGACCGATCGAAGACAATCTAACAGAACTTGGGAAGGAGGTAGCACCATTGTGCTTTGCTCTGGTCCAAACCCAAGCCGAACATCATCGTGTGAAGCAAGAATGGAATCGACTTTGCGAGAAGTTCAAACTGATATAAATTACTACTCGTGCAATGTTGGATGAGCCGCTCTCGGTTTATCTCTCCTTAGCACACCTTACACTTAGGTCCTATGCTGGTATGATAAAGGGCTATATAAGGAGACCGTATCTCCCTTTTTAATCCTTTGTTTTAAATAAAAATTTGGATTTCTTCTTATGATGACGTTTAGGAATTGTCAAACGAACGGATAAATATAGTATGCATATTTATGGTGAGATTTAGAGAAAGGATATTTTATAAAATAATTATGTAAACCTTAAATAATTAAAAATGTTTAATGATTTCCAAAAAATGGTCATGTACAATTATGTCCAGTATGAAATTCAGTGTCTAATAAGATCAACTTGATTTTTGATGAATAGTAAATTATGAATAGTGATTTTATTTTTCGGATTAGTATTGTGACCAAATGGATTTTTAATCTCACTTAAAGAATCTATTAATATAATCTAGGCACCGTGATTAAGTGATGTGATTCAATAAAATGGTTAAATATCGGTTTCATAAATTATTATTAAAGTATTAGTTTTTATCAGTTGAATAGTTTTTTTAATTAAAAATTAAATTAAAAATATTTCGAAAATTATTTTTATAAAATTGATTTCATTTTCGAACTCAGAGCAACAATATTATGTTAAGGTAATTTTTGGGGGTTTTTTTTATAAAAATATGAATTTTCAGTGAATGGTGTATTTATTTAAAAATTAGATTAAAAATATTTAGAATTTTTTTTAAAAAATATATTTCATTTTTAAAATCAGAGCATTGATATTTGGATAATTTGAAATTTTGGGATTTTTCTGAGAAAGTTGATTTTTCAGTGAATAGTAAAAATACAATTTTAGGGTTTCAGTATGTTTAATGAAATCATAACTGTTTAATGATGATGCCATGAGATATTTTAAGGGATGGTCGACTAAAAGGGATGAATTTTTGTATGAGGTGTCCCATGTTTCCAATACCATGGAGAAATACCATGGGAAAGCCCATGGTTTTTCCAAAACCACCAATAAGGTGTCCCTTGGCCATTAATGCCTTATCCCCTCACTTTCCCCGTAAATACCATGAAATCCTCTCATCCATTCGACTCCCCACTCTCCCCCAACGAAGTTCTGGTATCATTACCTCCCACGGAGTCCTGCAAAGGTGCCCCAAGCCCTCAAGGTCCCAACCATTGAGTTTTAAGAGTTACGTTTTAAGGTAAGGGATCTGACCCCTCTCTTTCTTTTCAAGTGATCTCTTTTATGTCATTTATTTTATGCTCCATGTTCTTATATTGGATTATGTTATTTTATATTCATTATACAATCCTTTTCATGCCCATATGATGAGATACCCCCTCTTACTCTCATCATTTCATTTTATGAATGTTTAAGTGGCGCCGTTAGGCTACCGAATTGTAAAGGGACTCTTTCACCCATCACTTTTTTTCAAAGATCTACTTTCAATTCAAGAATTTAATGTTCCTTTTTTTATGTTGGGGTATTATATCTATATATATCATAATTATCTTTGATGTTCATATGATGATAGACCCTATTTGATCTCGTCAATTAATTTTTGTTGAAGCTTAAGTGGCACCGTTATGCTGCCGAATTTTTAAGGGATTCTTTCACCCTTCTCATTTTCAAGATCTATTTTCTTGTCAAGTCTTCCATGTTCCTTTTTATTTTGTTGAGGAGTGATATATATATCTATCATACTGATATTATATGTTCATATGGTTAGATACCCTATTTTATCTCTTTATTTTTTTGACGTTTTAGTGGCGTCGTTAGGCTACCGAATATTTAAGAAATTTGTTCACCCTTCTTGTTTTCAAGCTCTATTTTTATGTCAAGTCTTTCATGTTCCTTTTTATTATGTAGGGGTATGATATATATATATATATAATTATTATATTTTATGTTATTATGATGAGAGACCCTATTTGATCTCGTCAATTCATTTTTGATGAAGTTTAAGTGGTGCCGTTAGACTGCCGAATTTTTAAGGGATTCTTTCACCCTTCTCATTTTCAAGATCTATTTTTATGTCAAGTATTTCATGTTCTTTTTTATTATGGTGGGGTATGATCTATAAATATATCATACTGATATTTTATGTTCATATGATGAGAGACCCTATTTGATCTCTTCAATTCATTTTTGTGGATGTTTAAGTGACACCGTTAGGCTACCGAATCTTCATAAGAGAAATATTATTTTTGTCTTCCTATCATGTTCATATTTTCATTTGGTTTGTCTTTCAAATTTCATTACCATTTTCTTAAATCCTTTATATAATTTCACCCTAATATTTAATGGATCATTTATTAGTGGGTGACCCATGTCCCCTATTTTTTAAATATTTTCTAAAACCTCGTAACATAGCCTTTATGCTACAAAATTTTTGTCTCAAAATGTCTTTCTCTTTTTCTAATGTTATTTTATATTGTTAAGTGAATACTCAATCCTCTCTCTTTAATAAGGGTATTCACATATATATCAAGTTGTTATATTTTGAATTCTTGTATTTATATACATGAGACCCACCTTCCTTTTCTGTGGGTTTTAAAGTGACACTAAGGTCATGTCATTAAAGATGTTTTTAAAACGTTATGATAATGAAATGAAACCCATTTATTTTATGATATATGGGTTTTTTATGAAACTATTGATGATGATATATGTGGATCACATGATTATAAATAAAAATTTAAGGGTTCACCCTGATAGCGCTCAAATGCATTGGGTAAAGACTTAATCTCTAGAGATGACCTTTTAGACTGATTCCTTGGTGAATAACATTGATAATTTTTTAATGACACCTTGGGGATGGACCTTGGTGAAAGGAAATGATTTTCAATATTAAATGTTGTAGCCACATCATAAAGTTATGAAAAATGTTATTTTTATTATGATATATCTCATGATTTCTTTCTCATGGCTTAATGTTCTTTTCATGACCATATTGAAGTATCTCAACTTCACATGTAAAATGTTTCTCTTGCTTCCCTTACTGGGCCTTCTTCTCACCCTTTCTTTTGATTTATGTACCCAGCTTATGAGATGCAATAATTAACCTATGATGAACATGAGGAGAATCCTTTCTAGTTTTTAAGAAGAATGTTTTATATTTTCATGTTTTAAGTTCCTGGTTTCCAATACACTAAACCTTAAAGATCCTCAGTTTTTTAAAATGTAATGAAAGTTTATGTGATAAAAAGGCGGGATTCTATAGTTGGTATTAAAGGATGGTTTAGTTATTTGTGTAAATTAGGATATGAAAACTTTAGGAATAAGCCTATAGAAATGTCTATATATAGGAAATCTTCCTGGTATTTTGGTGAGTATTGAGTAATGGGTTTCCAAGAAAATACATCCCTGTCTGGATACAGGCAGGTAGAGGTGGCTATGGCACAGATGTACATAGGGGTAAAACCCGAAAACACCGCTTTGAGCTAGACCCAAACAAGAACTGGTACATGAGAACGGCCCTTGCTTCACTATTGGTTATGACACTCCAGGGAGATATGCTTTGGTAAATTCATAAGCTAAGTATGAACCATTGTTAAAAGAACAAACATAAAATAAAATAAAGATTCACATAATAATATATGATCATGGATAACCTTGATGGGATCCTAGGGTATCACAAGTTAGTGTATACTTTTCTTTTACAACTTATCCTTATATGCTTTAAGTTCCTTTTCATGATTATTGTCTAAGTATTTATGCACCTAACTATACTTTCTATTCTTAGTTAATGGTGGGAATTGGAAAGAACATGTCCCAACAACCAATGTGATAGGAAATGAAACAATTGCCATATTAATATGACAGAGAAGATTAGTGGATTATAAGATGATTATTATTTTGGAATACTTTCACTATTTTAGGGACCCTATATGATCGAGGAAAATAGATTACTACGTTTTTTCATTGAGGAGTAAGGTTGACTTATATTTTGAAGAATTGATGAATTTAAGGTGGAATTATAGTAAATTAGGTTACTTATGGGAATGATTAACCTGTCATGGGAAAAATAAGTTTAGGTTAGCTACTTTTGTTATAAGATGTCAGGAGTGGTTGATGTTGTTTGGAGATTAACAATGAAGTTTATTTTGCAAGACTATGTTATAAAATACTTCTTGTATTTGTGTTTAAATCATAGTTTGGTTTATTTTGAGGAATTTTAAGGACCGTTATTTATGGAATGGTCTATGATAAACTTTGGGTAGTACCATGGAACTTTTAAGCTTAAAATTAGTTTCCGTTATTATGGGATTAATTCTTTTTGAGGAGTTGTTTTATAATACCCTTTCTGTTTTTGGGATAATGTTTAATGATAGAAGAAATTGATAGTAAATATTCTATAGATTACGTGACTCTCAAGAAGATGATTCATGTGTTTTGATGAGACCAAGTGTTTTTTAATGCGCACTGTTTGGAGAAAAGATTAGTTTTGGTAGAAACTTATTAAAGGATGAAACTCTACATGATAGTAGGTGTATTTTCTTATGTTTTTGTTCTATATATTAAATTAATTCCTCCAAATTATGAAAAGGAGAGTAAAACAAAAATTTTGTTGGTTTACGTTTTCTAATAGGTAATCAAAGACCGTTTACAGACATCATAATCTTGTGATTTTCTTGTTGTTAACTTTATAATAATTATGTTTTCTATCACTCTCCCTCAGAACTTGACCCTTTGTTTTTTCCTCGATGTCCATGTTTTATTACATGGAATCCTAGTGTGGGTAAACTTGGGTGACCATTGTACTTCCCTTTCTTTCTTTTAAGGTAATAGTTTTACTAACTCCTTTTCCGATGTGGGACTTTCAATGAAATTTCAAAACCCAATTTTAAAAATTGAGAGGATGCAATTTCTTAAGGGGGGAATATTGTAACGACCAGAAATTTTTCCTAAATCATGATTCCTAATTTTTTGGGTTATTTTATTTTTTTATAGTCAGAAAAAAAGTTTCATTTGATAACATGAGTATACTTAAAATGAGATCATTGGGTTTTGACTGTTATACGACCATTGGTCAATATAACCGCTGGAAACTAAACATTTTGATTATTATCTCTAAATACGTGTAATATTCATTAATTAATATAGAAAGAAGATTCGATGGCCTCACCCAGTAGTCTTGGACCAATCGAAGCCCATCTAACAGAACTTGGGAAGGATGTAGAACCACTGGGCATTGCTCTGGACCAAACCCAAGGTGAACGTCATTGTGTGAAACTAGAACAGAATCGGCTTCGTGAGAAGTTCAAACTGATAGAAATTACTACTCGTGTGATGTTGGCCGAGCCACCCTCAGATTTTCTCACCTTAGCACACCTTACACTTAGGTCCTATGCTGGTGTGATAAGGGGCTATGTAATAAGACCGTAACTACCTTTTGTAATCCTTTGTTTTAAATAAAAATTTTGAATTCTTCTTATGATGAACTTTATGAATTTTCAAATGAACGGATAAATATAGTATGCATATTTTTGGTGAGTTATAGAGAAAGGATATTTTAAAAAATGTTTATGTAAACCTTAAATAATTAAAAATGTGTAATGATTTTCAAACAATGGTCTTCTAAAAATATGTCCAGTACGAAATTTAGAGTCTAATAAGATCAACTTGATTTTTGATGAATAGTAAATTATGAAAAGTGATATTATGCTTAGGATTAGTAATGTGAACAAATGGATTAGTAATCTCACTTAAAGAAATTATTAATATACTCTAGGCACCTTGATTAAGTAATGTGATTCAATAAAATGGTTAAATACCAGTTTCATAAATTATTATTAAAGTATTATTTTTTTCAGGTGAATAGTGTTTTTTAATTAAAAATTAAATTAATAATATTTAGAAATATTTTTTTATAAAATTGATTTCATTTTTGAACACAGAGCATCGATATTATGTTAAGGTAGTTTTTGGGGTTTTTTCTCAAAAAATGAATTTTCGGTGAGTAGTGTATTTATTTGAAAATTAAATTAAAAATATTTAGAAAATTGTGTTTATAAAATGGAGTTCATTTTTGAAATCAGAGCATTGATATTTGGTTAATGTGAAATTTTGGGATTTTTCTGAGAATGTTGAATTTTCAGTGAATAGTAAAAATACAGTTTTAGGGTTTCAGTATGTTTAATGACATCAAAAATATGTCATGATGATTCCATGATATATTTTAAGGGATTGAAGACTAAAGGGGATTAACTTTTGAATGAGGTGTCCCAAGTGGCGAATACCATGGGCAAATACAACGGGAAAGACCATGGTTTTTCAAAAACCACCAATGAGGTGTCCCTTGGCCATTAATGCCTTGTCCCCTCACTTTCCCTATAAATACCAACCAATCCTCTCATCCATTCGACTCCCCACTCTACACCAACAATGTTATGATCTCATTACCTCCCATGGAGTCCCCTCAAGGTGCCCCCAATCCCTCCAGGTCCCAACCATTGAGTTTTAAGAGTTACGTTATAAGGTAAGGGATTTGACCCCTCTCTTTCTTTTGAAGTGATCTCTTTGATGTCATTTATATTATGCTCCATGTTCTTATGTTGGAGGATGTTTTTTATATATTAATTCTACATTCCTTTTCATGGTCATATGATGACTTAACCCTTCCTACCCTCATCATTTCATTTTATTAATGTTTAAGTAGCGCCGTTAGGCTGCCAAATTTTTAAGGGATTCTTTCACTCATCTCATTTTTTTTCAAAGATCTACTTTCATGTCAAGAATTTCAAGTTCCTTTTTTGTTATGTTGGGGTATGATCTATATATATATAATAATGATCTTTTATGTTCTAATTATTATAGACCCTATTTTATCTCTTCAATTCATTTTTGTTGAAGCTTAAGTAGTGCCGTTAGGGTGCCGAATTTTTATGGGATTCTTTCACCCTCCTCGTTTTCAAGAGCTATTTTCATGTCAAGTCATTCATGTTCCCTTTTATTATGTTGGGGTATGATATCTATATCTATCATACTGATATTTTATGTTCATATTATTATATACCCTATTTTATCTCTTCAATTCTTTTTTTGATGTTTAAGTGGCGCCGTTAGGCTGCCGAATTTTTAAGGCATTCTTTCACCCTTCTCGTTTTCAAGATCTATTTTCATGTCAAGTCTTTCAAGTTCCTTTTTATTATGATGGGGTATGATATCTAAATCTCTCATGCTGATATTTTATTTTTATATTATGAGATACCCTATTTGATCTCTTCAATTCATTTTTGTTGATGTTTAAGTGGCGTCGTTAGGATGACGAATTTTTAAGGGATTCTTTCACCGTTCTCGTTTTCAAGATCTTTTTTCATGTCAAGTCTCTCATGTTACTTTTTATTATGTTGAGGTATGATCTATAAATCTAACATACTGATATTTTATGTTCATATGAGTAGAGTACCTATTTTATCTCATCAATTCATTTTTGTTGAAGTTTATGTGACGTCGTTAGGATCCCGAATTTTCATAGGAGAAATCTTATTTTTGTCTTCCTTTCATGTTCTTCATTTCATATGGTATGTATATAAATTTTCTTTTCCATGTTCTTAAATTCTTTATATTATGTTCCCCTACTTTTTTATGGATCATTTATGAGTGGGTGACCCATGTCCCCTGTCCTCTAAATGTTTTCTAAAACCTCGTAACATAGCCTTTATGGTGTAGAATTTCTGTCTAAAAATGTCTCTCTCTATTTTTCTAATGTTCTTATATTTATTTAAGTGAATACTCAAAGCTTTCTCTTCTATAGGGGTATTCACATATATACAATGTTTTCATATTTTAAATTCTGGTATTTACATTCATGAGACCCACCTTCCTTTTCTCTGGGTTTTAAAGTGACACAAAGATCATGTCTTTAAAGCAGTTTTTAAAACGTTATGATTGTGAAATGAAACCCATTTCTTTTATGATATATGGGTTTTTATGAAATTATTGATGATGATATATGTGTCTCACATGATTATAAAGAAAAACTTAAGGGTGTGCCCTGATTGCGCTCCAATGCATTGTGTAAAGACTTAATATCTAGAGATGACCTTTTAGACTGATAACTTGGTGAATAACCTTGGTAATATTTTAATGACACCTTGGGGATAGACCTTGGTGAAAGGAAATGATTATAAATATTAAATTTGGTTTCCACATCTTCAAGTTTTGAAAAATGTTATTTTTTTATAATATATCTCATGATTTATTTCTCATGCCTTAAAGTTCTTTTCATGACCTTATTGAAGTATATCAAGTTCACATGTAAAATGTTTCTCTTTTTTCCCTTACTGGGCCTTCTGCTCACCCTTTTATTTGATGTATGTCCCCAGGTTATGAGGTGCAGTAATGAACCTAGTATGAACATGAGGAGAAGACTTTCATTAGTTTAATACGAATGTTTTATGTTTTCATGTTTTAAGTTCCTAGTTTCCATGACACAAAACCTTAAAGATCCTCTGTTTTGTAAAATGTAATGAATGTTTATGTGATAAAATGGCGGGATGCTATATATTCTAAGAAATAATAGTTTTTCATCTAGAAATAATACTATAGATTATTTAGGGGATATAATTTTTTTTTGATGGAGTTGTGACAGATCAAGAAAAATTAGAGGCAGTTAAATTTTGGTGTGAGTCAAAGAATATAAAGAATGTGAGGTTGTTTTAGGGATAATTGTATTAAATAAAAATTTATCAAGGATAATGGAATGATTTTAAGACCCCTTAAGATCATGATTTAGATGTAGGGGTATAAATAGACACATAATAATTAAGCAGCTTGTTTCACTCTTAAACCTGAATAATTATCCATTTTTATTAATGTCATATTTTTATAAGGGAATTAAAGTGGATTGTGAGGCATCCATCTTGGTAGTAGGAGTTGTTTTATCCAATAAAGGGATAATTTTGACTACTTTAGTAAGGAATTGTCTAAAACTAACATGGAAAATTTTATATATGAAAAAACATTTATTGTTTTAGTGTTTGAAATAAAATACTAGAAAATATATTTTATTGGAATATTTTTTGAAGTATACACAGATCATTATATCCTTATTAATTGTCATAGTTAACAGGTAGCTTCAAATGATCATCAGAGCTGGTAGGCTATGTAACTGGGATGTAATTTTATAGTGATTTCAAGTCATGGAAAGTGAATTTTGTTTCTTAATTTCAATCAAGGGTGACATAAGAAGAAGACTATATGTACTTAGAAATTTTATAACCCAATTCAAGGATTATGGATTTTTATTGATAGAATATTTGATTGAAGATGTTATTATATAGTAAATTATAGATGCATTACAACATTGTTGTGCCACAAAGATGATATATTAAACCTAAAATGTATTATTATTCCATAAAAACCATTTTGTATTTCAGAAATGTCGGACATTATTTCAAAATCTATTACAACATTTGTTTTACAAGTGTATCTTAATCCTTGAATGTTGTTGGGCCAAAATTTTGGGGCCCACATTAAACATCAATCCACTACTCTCACAAGGCACTATTGCAATGCTGATTCTCTATAGCATATATGACTAGTAATATTGACTAGGCACCGCAACAATAAAAACATGCTCAACATGACACTATAGCTTCTTATAATTTTTGGATGGAGATATTTTAGATGAACGGAATTCATTCCACCGACTACTATATCAAAATGGACTTATTGTGTGATTGGTGGCATTGTTTTACTAATTTATTTTTGGTATCATTTCTTTAGGAGTATGGATTTATTAACAAATCAAATACATATTTTGGGTACCATGATCTTTTTATTCTTATTAATTTTATATATTTCATCCATTTACTATCATTCTTGATATCCTTACTTTAGGTTTATCTAGTATTTCCAACAAAAATGTCATCAACGGTTTTAATCCAAATATCATTGTTGGATTTCTCATATTTAGAAATGGATATAGAGGAATGGAGGGGTTTATATCAACAAATTCAATGAAAATGGGATTCTGCATTGGTAGATATGGATCACAGATTTACATTATCAGAAAAAAGGTTTATATTCTACATTTGGGAGACAAACAAATAGTAATTTAAAAGATGGAGTGGGTGGTACTGATCTATTGTTTTTTAGAGTTTTATGTCTTATTTTACAAAAAAAAAACATGTCAGTCAGCATCAGATATGATAATACAGTGGACAAGTTGATGAAGTATATCATGAATATCATTGAGAATCATTTTGTGTCGAACTATGTGTTATATCAATATGAATATGATTTAAGGGAATATTGTTTCTGATCATATCAAAAAGTTCCAAAACAACTAAAGTAATTTTCATTGGTGAGGATAATGCTGGATGAAGAGTTATGTGATTTATTTTTAAATAAATAATTGCCTAGAAGTTATGAATCAATTGTAAACACCATGAGTAGTTCTTAGGTGAAAAAGATCATGATCCTGAAAATTTCACGAGAACTGATCCATAAAGAGGATATTGATAGAACAAAATTCAGTTGATTCTTTAGTTCTTCTCTAAAAATTTAAGGAATAGTAAAATATGTGGAATGAGTTAATCACATTGGATGATAAATATCAAGAATAAATAGTTCATACAAGGAAAAGGGGACTAGTTCTATCAGCCAGAATTTTGGTATGAAAGGACATTTTAAGAAGGTGTGAAGATAAAAATAGAAGGAATATGAAACAAATTAATCAAACATGAGTACTAAAAGATTCAATGATGTGTTATGTTTTATCATGGATATCCATATATATTTTTTAGTTAATAATTTGTGGAATCATTTTATTCCCCTTCAGAGAAGGGTTTCTGTAAAATTTATATTTATAATCATTTTTGAAAGGATCATCTTTTTTTATGATGAAACCTTTTAAATTTTAGTGATGGGAGATGCATGTATAAAACCCAATACTGGGATCATTATTATTTTGTGGAATGTATGGTATATCCAATACTGAACATAATATTCATTTCTATGAAGAATATTGATGATGAAGGTTTTTTTACCACAATCCCTTGTAGTGCATGAAAAATTACTATGGAAGTATAGTAATATGTCATGGAGTAATGAATTGAACCCTAAAAATATGGTATACATTTTCATGGACATTATTTTAATTAAATTTTTTTTATGGGATTTAAATTGGGGAAATACAAGCTGGGTTCCATGAGTTAGAAGATGACAAACATGATCACAATAAAAGAAATACTACCAATGATAATGTTAGCTGAAGATGGATTTTGTGAATACAGTATCTTTTGGAGGTATAATAAGTTATCCATTTTAAAAGGAGGTAGAACACTGAAGTATGGGAAGCCAGATCTAGTGTACACTGATGTTTGGGGGGCTCTACCAGTACATTCCCATGGAGGGTCACAATATTTTGTGACCACTATTGATGTCTCCACTACAAGGCATTAGTTTACATGGTGTAAAGAAAATTATACGTGTTTAATAATATTTGGATGTGGAAAACCATGGTGAATAATGCGTCAAGATCAATGCTAAAATTATTTAGGTCTAACAATATGGGAGAGTATGACAATAAAATGTTTAGGTACTTCTATGATAATGAGGGAATCTTGTGGGAGAATACACATACAAGTAAAAAAATAGAATGTTGTAGTTGAATAGATGAAAATGACACTAAATGGATGTGATAATAGTATGAGCCTACACATAGGTTTTCACAAAAGTTTCTATGAAGTGGTTATGGACATGGAAGCATATCTCATTAACAGGAGTTCATCTATACTAATGGGAGAATGTCTACATGAGTTACTATGGTCAGGGAAAATGGAAAGACACTACTATTTATGTCTCGTTGGTTTTTTGGAATATATATATTTAAATACAAATGAAAGGCAACATGTTGTGTCTAAATATAATTTCATTATCAGATATCTTGTTGAGGAGTATTGTTATCACTTCTAGGCTGATAAGAAAAATATATTCATCATAAGACCAAGCATGATTTAATGAAATTTTCACATTCATGGACCATAATGTAGCTAAAGTTGATTGTGGGAATAAGAAATAAGAGTTTTACGATAAATTAGATCTGGAGGGTTCACCTGAGTATGTCAAACTAAAACTGGTGGAGTCTACTCCTTATATGGAGTTGAGGAGATAAAAAAGGGTAATGAGACCTATGAATAATCATTAATCATCATTACATTGTATTTTATTGACTAATGGTAGAGAACCATAATGTTTTAATGAATAAATCTAGTTGAATGAGTTGAATAATTGGTAGTTGTCTATAAAGGATTAGATTTTTTCATGGAATGATAACAATAATTAGATGTTGACACCATATGCAAAAGGAAGGAATTTTTTTAGAGTAAATTGAAATATAAAATAAAGAATAAACCTGATGGTAAGATGATGTAAAAGGTAAGGATGGTGGTGAATGGTTTTCAAAAGAAAGAATGTTTGGAGTTTACTAAAATTTCATCACCTATGGTAAAGCTCACCACCATCTGGGTAGTTCCTAGTATTCAATACATCATATCAGGAAATATAGAGTTCAACCCTAAATTATAAAAAAAATCAATGATAATGGGGGTACCTTTAGCATCTCCAGTAAAAATAACTATTAATATTTCACCATTGTCTGTGATTTTTTATGACTGATAATGGACACTTTTTTAGATATGTTAAAGGAATCCCTTTATCATTTCAATTTTAGGAATGATAAAAGATTCATTTCATTAGAAAATTATCCACCATTAAATATATTAATATATATATATATATATATAATATTTTATTAAATATGATTTATATAAGGTTAAATACACATTTAAACTTAATATATTAGTTACTTAGTGAATATGGATTATAAATCAATTAATTAATTAATATTAATTAATATAATAATTATTATTAATATTTAATTATCATTTATGAACAATTTTATGACATAAAAATTCATTAAATTATTTAATGGTCAATGATAAGTTGAATACTTGACTTGTACTTCAGAACACCATAAATTTAGATCTAGGTGTCCATTTGGGTTTTATCACATATTAAATCAACTATTGGGAGAAATATAAATAATGGAGTTCTTGTTGGACCATAGAAAACATTATTTGGAGATCAAAAAAGGCCCGAGAGGCCTTCAGAATTGTGTTTTTTACCATGATGCCTTAATTTTTTCACATTTGATGGAAATTTAAACCTAGTTTGAGGGGGTAATTTTGAAATTTTTTGGTGGAGACTAAATTTATTCTCTTGTCTTGTAGTCATATTGATATTATAGTACATAAATTTTACCATTTTTCATATTATAGTGATATTAATTGTTAAATATATGAATATTTTTAGACATTTACATATGATATATCATTAATAAAGATAAATATTAAAATATAGTTACATGAAAATTAATTTCTAAATATATAAATCATATGGAAATTTTTTTTAAAAAAAATAATTATCCATTTTATTTAGCTTATAAATAAGAATTTATATATATACAAGTAATTCTTATATATAAATATGTTTGTGTCAACAAATAAAAATAAATATATATTTATGTGTATATTATATTATATGTAATTAAATACATATAGGTAATTTTTTGTCTGTATATGTGTGAAATATAAATGTGTACATGGGAGTTGAAATTATTCTCTATATTTGTGTCCGTGTGTGTATGTGTTAATATTATATAAATACATAATATATATAAATGTATTTATATAAATATATTATTATACTTAAACATTTTATATAATCATATTTATAATATATATTTAAAAATATATTATAAAAATGTATATCTAAATGTATAATTTTATGTAAATATGAATAAAATTTATATGAACATATACAATATAAACCCATATTTTTAAAATTTAAGAAAAACTAATTATATCAACATATATTATTATATAAATAATTATTTAAATAAAATAAAATTATCTATATATATTTAGGTATATCATAATGTATTAAACAAATATTGATGGTGTAGTGGTAAAGGGGTTAGGCCTTGAAGGTGGATGTTAAGGGTTCTAATCCATGCGTGAACAATGATGAAGGGAATGAAATGGACACATGAATGAGTTAGAAAGAGGACATAAGTGGGTGATCTTGAGTAAGGCTATTAGCTTGGAATGTGGGGGGCATTTAGCATGGATTATGTGTGTCATATTTCTAATAAAAATGCGGTTGGGTTTAGTGAAATAATGTTAATATATATTTTATTAATTTTGTATACACTAAAAAGGAACAGACAAAGGGTCATTTTATTGAATCTATTTTTAGTATTGAAAAATGTCCTAGAAATTTACTGGAATATAGCATGTAAATGATTTTTATCGGTGAAATACAAATTTCTAGTGACATTAAAAGAACATTATGTTTTAGCAATTATTGCACCTAAAATTTTACATTAGCTTAATGTAAATACTATAATCCATTATATGGATTTGGTGGATTATTTCTATATATATATTAATAAGGGATATGTTGAGTTGAGAAACGAAAACCTAATGTGAAAACACCATAAAACTTATAAGGATTAATGAAAACACCCATGAAGTGTAATAAGATGTTTGATTATTTCCTGTGGGAAAATTCTTACAAATGATGTTCCATGTTAAATTTTGATATTATAACTGTGAATATGAATTTAGATACATGGTTGAAAATTTTAGGAAACATAACCAACATGATTATAAAATACTATCATTCTTTAATAGTGATTAATGTATTTAATAGTTTCTTAATTTAAAGGAATCACTACCTCAAATTCTCTATCCATTAATGATTCCAATGATTGATGAGGAAAATCAAAAGGTCTTTCTATATTTAGGAGGAAATTATTTCACCATCAATTGCCCTTATAATAAATGCACAATTGAAGTAAAAAATACAAAACATATTTAATAAATACTATTAAAAACAATAAATACGTATCTTACATATTAAGAAATAGTGTAGTTATTCTAAATATGATAATATAGTTACTGAGAGTCTAGTTTCAAACAAATTATAGTACCCTACATATTATTTAGTAAATTTCTATATACATATATATATACATACATATATTATTACTTTTTAGTACTTATTTTTTTCATTCAAGAGGAAATTATTATTTCATATTACATATTTTGTAAATATATATTTACGATTTAATTTTTAGTGACTTTATGATGTTCATTATATGAAAAATTGATTTTGTAGTTTATAAATACAAATATATTGTAACATGAGTTAAAGTATGTGTATAACACATAATGAAAATCTAAATCCTAGGTTGTGATATAGAAACTAAGATCATCTATTTTTATATAGTTAAAATGATAATGAATAAATTGAAATAAAAAATGACATTTATAGTAGAAAATATTACAATAGTTATTCCAGCAGGAAAGATATTTTTCATAATGGAGAAATTTAAAACTCATCAAATGTAAACAAATAAAATTTATTATTTTTTATAAAACTATTTAGGTGAATGGAAGCTATGAAATAATGGTATAACAGAATAAACCATTCCTCAACATTTTTTAAATATTGATTTTTAACATTTAATAAATTCAGATTCTGATTCTGTAGGATTATAATTATTAAAATTAGAGAAGATTACTTCAAAAACAAAATGAAAACAATGAAATAATATAATATTTTTGAAAAAAATCAATGATCTTTCTTCTATTAATCTTGAAACACCTTTAATTTATATATTAATTAATATAATGGGGAATAAAACCAATATTTCAGTAAGAATTATAAAATTAATTGTAGAGAAAAAAATTGTCAAAAAATGGAACATAATTTCTAGACCGAACAAATTAGTAGGAGTTAGTACTTTCAATAAACAGTTTTAAAGAAGTTATAGAAAGGAAAAATTAGTTAAAAATTGAAATAGAAATAGTTGATGATTTTTAATTTTTTTTATAATAATTGAAAATTGTATGATGGTTGTTTTTAACTCTAAACATCTATTAATATCTAATGTCACCTACATGTTGATTTGAAATAATAGTGTACTCAAAAATGATGTTTGTATTGATATTGATATCAGATTAATAAGTTGTAAAGATGATAGTGGAGTTATGATAAAAATTATGATCCTGAATATAAATATATATGAATAATTGTTGTATAGTTTATAAATATATGGTTTTTATATTGTATATCTAAATTTAAATAATATGAATAAGCATATAAGTTACCATTGGTTACATAGAAAGTATACATGCATCTTGTAAATAATTAGTCACTTGGATTTGAATGTTTCCACTAATGGAATGCCACACTTTAATAGGTGTTTCTTAACATATAGTTATGTATTAACAATTACAGAATCAATAAGAAAATATTTAAAAATATCCAATTGAATAAATAATTTTTTATAATAGTGATAATAAGTGAAACATTGATATTTTCAATAACTTATAACTAAGTCAATTTCTATGGAACATTTTCATCAATGACATAGGGTTTGATTTTGATTTTTAATTCATGATACAACTCATTTGTTCAATGAAATCATCCTAGAGTACATAATTTATTGTCACACTTCTCAAAATGTTTTAGTAACTTCATTCCCAGTAACAGACAATCAGAAATATTTTTCATATAATTGATGACCAAATATCAAAAAAATATGAACATGTTCATATAATAATGAAAAATTATTAACATGTATTTTATATTCTATTATTAAAATATATATTTATTTATAATAATAATGAAATATAAGGATTTATATTTTAGTTAAATATATAATTTTTTTAAAAAAATACATTTATTTTTGAATTTTTCTTTAAAAAAATATGAACCCATTTTAAGAAAATATCAACCTTCATGATCAAATTAAATTAATGATAAGATAAATTGGGGTAAAGAATATGAAAACATTCTTAAAATACCTACCATTTTATTGATTTGGAATCTATTATAATAATTATGGATAATTACTCTGAAAAATATAATAAAAATAAACATGTATGGTGAAAAATCTAAAACTCTATGAAACAAATATGAAAATATTGGAAAAAAATAAACATATAAAAATATATAAACCAATAAAGACACCCAAATCACTATTCCAATAGAATTTAAATTTCTTCCACTATGGGATACACCATGATTTTTTTGAATACTGAAGAGATAATAATTAATTCTACAACTGAGTTTCCAAAAAAAAATCCAAAAACCATCAAAATGTCATAAAACAAAACAAAACCCCATTATAATAGAGAAATACGTAATAAATTAGATAAATACCATGAACCATGGTTTTTATATCCTCACTCACCTGATGACGATATTTTTGTATAAAAACACTCCATAGTTATATTTTAACTTTAATTCTAAAATATATATTGTTTTTTAAATAGAATAAAACACAATGAATGTAAATAAATTATGAATAAATATAATTTAAGAAAAGAAATATTATCATATCTGAATTAATTTTTTTTTTAAATATTTTAATTTAAAGAAACAAACATGATTAAAATATTTTTAAACAAACCTATATACTGATCTTCTTGATGAAAAAATGAAACTACAATTTAGCTTGTAAATTTTTTTTATCCTTTTCGTGTGTTTTTATGAATTTTAAAATCAATGAAATCATTTATGAAAAAGAATAATATATATACCAATGTGGTGAACCAATTCTACATTAAAATGAATGAAAATGAATTTATTTTATTTTTGGTCATAAATGAAAATCACGAATAATATAAAATGTAAATGGTGGATTCAAGGATTATGATAGTGATAGGGATGAAGAATATGAAATATAAATGTTGGATTCATGGGTTATGATAGTGATTTGAAAAAAAATAAAGTAAATAAATATGGTGTATAATTTGAATAAACAGTACTAAAAATGTTGGACGGAGAATCATTTAATTAAAGTTTTCATATGGATTTAGAATATATGAAGCTGGTCTTTGAGAGATCAATTCATGAATATGCACATTTTATTCATTATTTATAATATTTCTATATTTAAATGGAAAAATCTAATTTTTTGAACTAAACTTATGGGAAATAATTATGCCTTTAACATTCTTTCACAATGAGAAACCATTTTCACTTATTTAAGAAAATAATCAGTAATATGATCCATCAATTGTGGGTGGATGAAGAAGAAAAATACATATTTGGGTATAAATAAGGATAATTTTTACATAACTATCATTTGAGATCTTTTTTCAATTAAATGTGAAGGAATCGTTCAGGAATTACAATCTCGTGATGATTTAGTTGTTCATATGGTATTTCAACTAGAGTAGAACTATCTAAGGGATTTTATTTAGATGAAATGGAAGAATATATATAATCATCAGAGGAAAATGTACTTATTTTAATTATAAACTAAATATTGTTATAAAATTTTATAAAACACCATTTATGAGAAAAGAATTAGAAAATTTATTGCAATAGGAAAAATTATACAAGATTAGAATTGAAATTGGTTAAGATAAAAATATTTAAATAAAATGTACATGAATTATAATATTATAAACACACATAAATAATATGATAGTAGATGAACAAATAAGTATACTGAGATTTACTTTTAATATTTTATTGAGATGGAACATGAAGAAGAAGTGGAGAATGAGGTAGAAGGTACAGGCAATGGCAATGGTGAGAGATGGAGATGAGAGGCAGAATCCTCATGAAACATTTATATATCATCATGGTTTTTAGATTCTTATGGTATATGATCTTCGATAGACTATGGTATTTTGACGATGTGGGGGTGGAATTTTGTATAATACATAATGGAGTTCGACGTTATCCTATTGATGGGGAAGTTTTAGCTATAATGGAAAATTGATGCAGGGACAAATTGAGCCATATATAAGGGATTAGGGAGAAGTGAAATATATGAGGTAAAATTTGGGGGTGGAATAATAGTCCATGAATTCAAAGAATGCATATTGTTGGGAGGTATCGAGTGTCTTGAAATAGAGGAGGAAGACTAATGGGAGGCACGAAGAAGGCGTAATTTGGGGAGGGATCAGGGGGATAAAACGGTGAGGAGGAAGAATGAGGGGAGACATGGATCAAGAGGCAAACACATGTAAGTAGAATTTTTATGGAAGAGAGACATGGCAGTGGAGGCGCAACAAATGACATAGATTACTGATTATTTATAAAAAACCATGTAAATTTTTGTGAACATTAAATTAATTTATAATATTTTAGTTAATATAACATTTTCAACCTATTTAAAAAATTTGAAATATCTAATAATTTTTTCATAAAAAATTAACATAAATATAATATTCAAATTATTTTATTATTGGACTATTTCAATTTATTTAATCATTTTAAATATTCATGAAATTTTATTTTATTTTCAACATAAATTTATTTAATATTACTTTATTAAAATGTAAAATTAATAATTTTTATATTTAAAATGAATTAATTTTTAATAGAATTTAAATACGTTTAATATTTTAAAAAATTCAATTGGTTAAAAATTTAAATTTTTTAATGTTGTTATATTTTCAAACACCATAAATTTTTTATTTTAATAATTTTCAATATTGAAACAAATAATTAGCATATTTAAATTTTTAGTACATTTAATAATTACAAATTTTAGAATAAAATAATTTTTTGGTATTTTTAATATATTTTTAGGTTGTTTTAGGTTTTTATTAAATTTCCTGAATTTTTTTAAAAATACTCTCCACTAATATTATATTACCCAACTTCTTTGGTCACATTTCTTTCTATAATAATTTATTTCATTTAGGTCTTTTGTGAAATTTAATATACATGAAAATCTAATTTTTATTGTATCTTTTTTTCCAAATACAGTTGTCAAATTATTGAATTTTGTTAATATGTCCCATATTAACTAAAATTAAATAATTTATTTATATACAATTCATATTCTAATTATCTATGTACATATTAAATCAACAAGATATTATCTTTAATCATTAAAAAATATCTATTCAAATGCTATAAAAATTACGAAAGTGTCCATTAATTTTATATTTTTTCGTTAATAATACTTTCTTACATAAATATTAATAAAAATCTATATAATTTAACACATTTATTTAATATTTTGTAAATTTTATTATTTTATTACATATTTTTTTTCATTTTTAGGATCCCTTTATTAACACAATCATATTATATATCCAAATACTTATTCAACTACATTATAAAATTTCTAGTACTCCCACCATTGCATTTGCATGACCTAAATCCAAATTAATAATATATATAATCTTGAAATTATTTATATAGTATTAAAATTATATATATAATCTTAATATAGGAAATAATTAATTGAAATTTGATCTTAATAATACAGATTATGTTTAAACATATACATATTTACGAAAATTGAGTTTAAGGGTAACAGTAAAATGTATATAAATTCAAACACATTCAATTTTCATTTTGTTTATATTTACATCAGATTAAATGATTCATTTAAAACCTTTTTTGAAGAATATAAATTCAAATAAAAAACACTATCAAGTGGTGGGTAATATTTGTCATCATAGCCCTAATGAAAATTTATAACTGAAAATATAATGTGATATATAAGCATTAATATTGTGGTATGAAAACTATATGAATTGAATAAAATTGGTGTATGATAATTCAAAAAATATTCAGTATAAATTTAAAAATGTAAAACGTACTATAAATGTAGTATTTGGCTATGTCTTATCCTATTATTGAATAACATCAGCACTGTAAATATTTTATATCTTTTTTATCCATATTTTAATGATTTATTCTCCTGAAATAGTTTTTTAACTAAAATGGAATAATTAAATATATTATGTAATACTAATAACTAATAAATATGAAATTATTTTTCTAATTATATTCTTCTACTTATAAGAATATATGATAATATTTTCAATACGCATAAGCATATAACATATATTTGTTTGAATTAAAAAATTTATAAAAATTATATTTTAATGTCTGTGTGTTATATTATTTTTAGATGAATTTGAACACCACTTATCATAATTAATGTATAATTCTATGCATAAAAACTTAAATTTTGAAAATGTATATGTATTCTAGTGTATTTGTATACATAATAAGAAACATAATCATATAAATTGACATGTTGAAAAATATGTATTTATTTCTTTATTAAAGTATCATGGTATTTTTGATTAATCCTAATCAAAATAAAAGAATATTTGTTATGATATATATATTACTATATTTGAAATGTTTTACGTGCTATATTATTTTTTTAAGTCGAACTAGAAGCATAATCATAATCATATATTTAACCATAATAGTGAAAATATTTACAATCAAATTCAAAATGTATATATATCATTTATTTAACTTTATAAAGAGAAGGATGATATTATACATGTGTATAATCATATTCTAAGATATGATAAAAGTATACAAACAATTCAATATATCTGAAAATCAATAAAAAAAATTACATAAAGGTGGTCTTGTAAAAATTGATTTAAAAAATAAGTGCTACATAGAAATTAATTTGGATATTAAAAAAACATAATAATAAATAAGTATTATATATTAAATTAATACATCGTTAGAAATCATTACTATATCAAAAATAAATTTGCCTTGAAGTCATACCTAGAAGGAAAAATGTTAGCCCATTTTTCCATTATTTATTTTCATTGTAGTGGATTAAAATGAAAAGCCATATTTAATATCATTGTTTTGTAATCTGGAAAAATCCAAACAAATAAATATATTTCCACATTTAGTGGAACATTCATCATTAACATATTACAAAAAAATCTTCTACAATAAATAATATATTAACATGTGATATAATATTACATAAGTTAATTTAATGAAATTTTCAAAAGATTCAATATTATAATTTAATTTGTTATTATATATTAGGGAAAATAAATTTTCAAAAGGGATTATTTATTTACTCTATTATGAAAAATTCCAAAATACATCATATAATTTTGGAGTCAAAAAAGGTAGTTTGATAAAAAAATGACATCATTTTTAAAATGATGAAGGACAAGAATATTTTATAGAAGAAAAAAGTACCAAAATTTTAATTACTATGAATATATAAAATATGAAATGTTAGTTTGATTAGAAAAAAAAAATATTTACTATTATATTGAACATGAAATTATAATTTTTTTGAGTTTCTACAAATTGAATATAATCATTTTCATAACCAAATACATCCTAATTCTACAAATGTTTAGTTTCACAATTTTATAATATTTCCCTTTAACTTATAAATATTAGTTTTTGATATGTTGACTTACAATTCGTAATTTTTTGAAAAATTATAAAAATGTTTTAAATTATGTTTCAGGTTTCAATAAATACAATAATTAATTTCATCATTTTTCTAAATACTAGTTTTAGATTTATCTATAAAAGCACGAAAATTTCTAGATGTATTGAACATTACCTGGACAACACATTTAAAAAATATAGGTGCAAACTTGATGTTATTATGAAGAGAGTATTGATTAAGACTATCCCAATGTTGGTTGATAAATAAATAAAGATAAACTAAAGGATTCTAGTGTAGTTAAATTATGGTTGATTATTAGCTGTTATCAGTGTGACCTTAAATTTCCATTTGACATTAACCCATTGGTGTTCTAGTATTACTATTAAATTTGGAATATCAAAAATATTCATAATTTATAAAAAGAACAATAACATTTAAGATGAAAATTATTCCATGTATAAATATAAAATTAAATTAAAATTAAAAGAGAAGGAAAAAAGGTTTGGATCCTTGGAACAATAAGTTAATCACCAATAAGATTTCCATTTCCCTCCCTATAGACAATCAGAAACTTTTTTTGGCACTAATGAACATAAACTATAATAAAAAATCCTCAATTCCTTTGACCTCACATATCATGTGACAGTAGTGTCAATCATGGATATGAAAAAATTTATATTATATAAATAATTCTTTAGTTATTGAGGTTTTTAGAGAAAAGAAAGGTAAGATAATCATATAAAAAATAAAACATTAGAATATTCACTTACACTTTTTCTATATTTGAGGGAGATATTTCTCACAATACACAAAAAAATATACTAAGAATTCTTGAAAATAAAATATTATGGTATACATAACATAACTTGTCAGAGAATCACTATCAACAATGACAATTTACACCTTTCTAATAATAATAGAAAATGAAATAATTTATCCATTATAGATTAGATAAAATGAAAACAAAATAGAATAATTTTGTATAAATAAGGTATTATTTTTCATAATACCAACCTACAATTAGAAGATCCATAAAATAACTCCACTAAGTAAAATCATCCTCTAGAGTCATGAAGGACCCAAACAGTGTAGGGATCAACAATAAAATATGCCATAAAATATTATACCTGTCTGGTGAATACATATTAATTATAAATATTACACATTCCCTCTAAACTAAAATATATAAATATAATATGAAATATTTTTTAAGACCTGATATTCATTAAAATACATATATTTTTATATTTCTTATTGTAGTGTCAATGTAAATTTTTCATTTTTGAAAAATGATTATAATATTTTCCTCCATTAAATAATATAAAATTTGATATTTTTTAAAAATTAAATAAAACAAACACCACTTATTACTTTAAATTATTTATCACTAATGATAAATATTGTAATCAAATATTAATAAATGATATAATATATAAAAAAATATGTCCTTGAAAATTAATATAAATCAATGATTGTGGCATTAATCATTTTTGATAAAATGAAACACATAATGAATCATATTTTTTTGAAATAAAATTTTATATGGATTTTCTTAGGGATTCATGAGAAAACATTTTTTTAAAAAAATGTTGAAATATTTTTTATAATAATTAGTGATTAAAATTGAATCTAAAATAATCTATGTTTTCATACTGTTGAAATTGAATAAAAATATGAATTAAAAGATTAGAATGCATATTATTAAAATCTATATAATGTAAATACTAAAGGATTTTTTAATATTCAAACAAGGGTATTATTGAAGATTGTATTAATAGTTGAGTTTTAGGTGAAGCTATATGTAGTATGATTTTTTGTTTCCTTCTCGAAATTAAAGAGGAAAAACTAAAACATATAAAATTTATCTAATTCAAATATATAGGAAAATTTTAATTTATTATAAAATAATTTTAATTATTTTAATTATAAGATAATATATCATGAAAAAACTCTGATTTCAATGAAATCAATATAATTTTTTAAAAAAAATAGTGATAGTATTGACATAAACACCTCTATGTTTGTGATATACCTAGATATCTATTTTACATATATTTATTGGATAATAAATAACCCTTTTATGAAAATGTTAAATTTTTATGATTATATAAAAGAAAAATATATTTATTTTGTATCATGTTTGTAGAGAATAGTTTAATTAAAAGTTAAAATTAAAATAGAAGGGTTAGCTAAGAAGAATAAGTTATGAATATATTAACTAAATTTCAATTGGATAAAACAAATAAATGATTTAAATATACTTATTGTACTAAATAAATTGAAAAAAAAACAAATTGATATAAAATGTATTTATTTATGAAAATGGAATGAATTTTTTTTAGAAAATATAAATGAAAGTGAGATAATATTAAAAACAAGAATTATTTTCTTCATTTTAAAATAAAAACTATATTAAAAGAGAATGAAAATAAAATAACTTTTTTCTTCCCATATAATATATCTATGTTATAGTTCCAAAACCATGTAATATATTATATAAATAATGCATCCTGATTCTGGGCATCTATAAAAAACCAAAAAATGACATCACATAAATTTATATCACTGTAATAAAGGAAAATTGTATTAATAAAATACTATTATTTCAGGATTGAAATTAAAACAGAAAAATTAAAATATAATTTCAATAAGTATTCTTTTATAAGGTGTAAAAACTATTATGATATTCAATAATTATAACATATAAAATATAATGAAATAAGAAAAATAGGAAAATATTTATCATAAAGATAGTAAACACCATAGAAAATACATTACATATTACTGTTTGTTTCACAAATATTCCCATGTTAAATGAAAATTAAATTTTTAGTATAAAATTAATAAATAATCACCACTACAGACTGAATTCATTTTAAAAAATTTCAAATATTTCATGAAATTTATATAGTAATTAAAATAACACAATTATATTCATTTTAATTATTATTTCATAGATTTATATTGATAATGTTCTAATTTAACATATTTAAAACTATAGAATTGATAAATAATGTAGATTATTAATAGAAACTTTCTTATAACTAAATATTCAATGATGTACAAATAAGAAACGGAAGAAAGATATAATATATTATCATAAGAAAATCTAACTAGACTAATATGAGAATATCAGGATAGAAATTAAAGAATATATTATAAAAAATATTTAATTTTTGAATATGTAAATAATATTTACATTATTTTGTATATAAATCTTTTTTGCATCAATCATAATGATATTTGATAAATAAAACATGGAAATGGGCCTTATTGTCAGGGATACGAAAAATATCTGTATTAAACATAAATTTGATAAACATAACATTATTAAAAACTATTTATTATTATACATGATGATATTTAACATTAAACTTAAAAATATATAATACATAAGTTTTATAGTATTTCATATGAAGCATAATTTTTTTATGAAAAAGAATTGAATTATTAAAATATTATAGTAATCAAAATCAATGAGGTAAAAAACAAAATCAAAATATTTATGCCAAATTGATTAAAAAAAATAATATCATAAGTGTGATTATGGATTAAACCCAAAAAAAGAGTATATTTCTAGGATGTATCGTTTTTTCATTGTTTTAATCCATGATATGTTTTTTACAGACATATAGTAAAAAACCTGTTTAATTTTTGATAAAGATGAAAAAATGAATAATCATTAATTAGAAGGTTTATAATGTAAATATCGTATAAATTTATAAGTAATTATACATCTAACATAAATATTGAAGAATAGTTTAAAATAGTAGAATGAGTCCCATAGAATATGAATTAGGATTCCAATTGTTCAAAAAATTCTAGAAATAACTTCTTACACATATAAAAAATTAATAAAATAATAATATTTAAATAATGGAGTGGAAAAATTTTGAATGTACCCTAGGTATTACTACTATAAATGATGAGTTTATTAGTTTATTTTTGTGAATTTTGAATTTTTATTAAAACCAAAACCTAAAAAGTGTAAATAAAAAATAATATAAAACATTAAGTATATATTTGAAGAATTTGGTTTAAATAATTAGAAAATGTACTATTAATGGTTATCATATTGAAAAATGCCATGTTGAAAATATATACAGTTCACAATAGAGAGTATATTTTTAGACAACAAAAAAATACAGGCAAAAATTTAGAGAGTTAATATTGAAACAACATATATTTAACAATTACAATGGTAAAATTTCATTTAGTGAACATTTATAGATCCAATACATAAAAATTAAACATATACTACACTTCATGAAAATATATTTAGTGAACATATAGAGAAAAATAAAATAAAATATATTGTTAATAGATAAGATATGAGTTGATTGTTTGAAAAAGTTCAACCCTATGATATCTGAAATAAAAATGTTCTATTGAGATATAATTAAAATTTATATTTTTTCCTACTCTATTATAACTATAAAGAATACCTATTTAGTGATATAATATTTTTTTCGTGGGTGATAATTTATATACAAAAACAAATTCTAGTTTTCTTTAGAGCTATAACAAAATTGTACCATAAATGAAGGTAACATGAATGCAAGTATTGTTCATGAATATACAAACAATATAATATTAAATTACTAAAAATATATTAAGAAAAATCTAGTATACATTTATAAAATATTCGTAGTAGTATTTTGAGAAACAATATGAAATAATAATATATTTGAAAAAATGGGAACAAACTTGTCAAACACCAAAAGTGAAGGGTGATATTAATGGATCCCATTAATGATGAAGATCAATGAACATAAATAAATATTTTCCATCTAGGAAATTTTGAATCTCAAACTAAGGGGTGCGATGAACCATTGAAGGATGAGAAAAAGAAAGACAGACGGGTCAGTCGATGAAGACCAAGTTTGTTCAGCATGACCGAGAAGAGCTAAGATAATGATGAATCTTGATGTTGAAGCTTGAACTCTGATCAAGTATTGATGATGAATATCCCAAACCCTGAAAATTAGAAAAACTCCAATTTAAAGAGTGGAGTGGATGCAAGTTTCATGTTGTTTCAAGTGTGAATCATGATATTTGGAAAAATATTTTATTCCATGTTTCACTATATGTTTGACATTCAAAACACATTAAACAAACATCATTATAACAGGTTGATTTGTGGATAAAAAATTCTCAATATCCACTACAAATTTGGGCCCAATCAAAGAATGGATGTAGATGTTATTTACTAGACAAATAATTGATGTCCAATCTGGAAATTCCATCCCATATTTGAAATCATGGCCCCTTTACTCCAATCAAATTCACAAGTCAGCTCCACAATATAGAATAAAAGTTGTATACCCTTGATTGTATAATATTTCTACAAAATATTATGTTAAAATAATTCAATTCAAAACAATTATATCTTATTTACTATAGTACAAATTAATGTGTAAAATTATATTTTCCATCAAATTTACAAAAGAATGATCTAATCCCAAATATTATATAAATAAAACTATATATAAAACCATAATGCATCATCTAAGAACATGCTTCAATCCATCCTATTTGGATGTATGGTTTTCCCCAAAATTTAATTCAACTCCCTATTTGAAACCTCAACCTGGCCATGTGTTTGGGGGTCGTATGGTGTTCATGTATGGTGTGTCACCCAATACATCCATAGGTGATTATCCAAATTACTATTTTATAAATGTGTCCCTTGGTCACTAATGATGGACTTTGGTTCTCTAAACCTAAAAAAAATTGTGCCTTGATGAATTCCACTACAACATGAGAATCATCAGTCCATGAGGCCTTATCCTCTACCAATTTTCTAACATAATATAAATAAACCAAAATATACAAACTTTGAAATTAAAATTGGAAATGGAATCGTAAAATCAAGGACCCATACTTCAAAAATTTCAATGAATAGTATTGTTTTCTTGAGAATCTCTTGTGTCCTAGAAATGTTCCCGGTGTGTTGGAAATGGATGTGTGACATAAAAAACAAATGAGAATCACTGAATAATATATAGAAATATAATTTAGAGTCTAATACTTTTCTGGATATCCTTTGGGGTCAAATATTCCACCACAAGCAAGTGTGTGACATTAATGTAAAACATAATCAGACTCATGATTGTATACACCAATGCTAATAACATGGTCACTACATATGTGCCATATGTAGGGATCACCCCACTAATGAAATCTAGAGTCAATATTTTATTTTTTGACTTGATGTTTCCTTAAATATGAAGGAATTTCATAGGCAACATGGAAGTGGACTAAATCAGCATTCTAAGAATGTGTACCTGATAGTGTATAAATATGTTCCTTAGAGAATGTGTCATGAAATTTTACCTAGTCCAAGGTGTCAACCTCTAATATGTGAGAAAGAATAATCATGTGGTCTGCCACCATGTTTTTCAAACCATTTTAATACTTTATCTAAATATAATGTTCTTGAAGAATGAGAATCCAAAGGATGAGTCAGAGATTTACATCTAGCTTCTTCAAGAGGCACCCTAGAGATGTATGGTCAGAAAAATACTAATTTATAGCCTAATATTTTGAAATAAAAATATATAAATCAAATATAATGGGAAATAACTCCTTTTATGTTTTTTAGCTTTATGGGGATTTGTCTTATGTCCTTGATGTATAGTTAATCACATGTTAACGTCCAACCACCTTCTGTGATATGATAGGTCATACTGCAATGTTGGATGCATCACACATAAGCAAAAAAAGAGCCTCCCACTTTGGGGGCTGTATGATTTGTGGAGTGATCAGATTCTTCTTTCACTGAAAAAATGATGTCCTCCACGAATAATCAAGGACAAATCCATAATCGTTTATCCATAATTACGATAGAGGAAGTGAAATTTTACCGAAATGTTTGATGATGTCCTCAGAAAATCCTGAATTCCATAGGAAATATCTAATATCACACCCACAAGAATGATATGGTAATGATGAAATAATATATACCTTACATCTATTAACCTAAATCCCATGTTTTCAAAACTACATGACCTAAAACAATCCCTTTATCTAACATGAAATGATACTTTTCAAAGATGAAGACCATAAGCTTCTCAATAGAATGATTCAAAACCTTTCGGAAATTAAATATACATTCATAAAAGTAGGATCTATATACAATAATTTCATCCTCAAATACCTCCATGTAGGTCTCAGTGAATTATAAAAAAATACTCACTATGAATCTCTAAAGGTACCTGGGGCATTGCATAGTCTAAATGGTATTTGTAGGGACAAGTGAATATCATCTTATCCATATTCTCCAGATCTATAGGAAACTCTAAATATCCAAAAAAATCCATCCAATAAACAATAATGTGATTTCCGAGAATGTATCTTACTAATTTTATCTATAAATTGGAGGGGAAATGGTCCTTTCAAGTGAATGGATTTAGTTTCCAAGTCAACACACACATGTCTACTATTTTGTACATTTATAGGAACTAACTACCCACTCTCATTTCATACAATAGTAACCCCACTTTTCATAGGAACAACCTTAATAGGACCTACCCACTAGGAAACTAAAATGAGATAAATTAAACCTACCTCAATAAAATTTTCAAAATTTTTATTAATAAAATAAAAAATAATTGTATTCAATCTGCATTGTGTCTGGATTACAATTGTTTCCCCATTGTCCCAAAAAATAATATCCATGGAGATAGAGGGGCTAATATATAATATATCATCCATGGTTAACCGATTACCCTAATTTTCTTCCTCAAAATATTGTAAAGTATTTATTCATGTTCAAAAGGGAGAATATTAACTATGATAACAGATAGTCTATCACCACTTAACTAGTATGATTATTCTAGAATTAGTGGCAATGGCTTGATTTCCAATTTAAGGGGTTCATGCATGGATGGCTACATTTAAGGAGTTGAAATATGTGCACAATGAACATCAATACTAGAGTAAAAATCATCAAAATCACATAATAATGCATCCAATCCATCATAATACTCAATAGCCAAGTAATAAATAGAGTTAACATGATCAAAATCATAATAGGAATCCACTTAAAAATAAAATATATGAGTTTTTAGTTCATATTATGTAGGTGTTACTGTGATCTTAGAAATAAAAAATAGAACCAATACTCATAATCTCCATAAACCCAGGTCCATCAAATTCCATCGGGTTTTTATTGGTTGTTCAAAATGGGAGATAAAAATGAATAACGGTCCTCTATGGTGCAATTCATGGAGTCCAGGGCATTAAATATCACAACTTCTTCACTAAAATCCATGTAAAGTGTACTGTTAAGGAAATTTAGAATTTTTTTTAAGTATTGAGGAAGGGACTACCTAAGATAATGGGATATTGAGAACTTAATTGATCATCATTTTTGTTATGTTCATATAAATCTAATTGAAAGGGAATGTATCTTAACCAAAATAGTACATACTCAAATAATTCCACTCGGTATGTTGTTGATATGTTCTCCAACTGCACAACTACTCTCATCAGATTCAATATTCAAACCAGTAAATAAGAGAATATAGATTGAGGCATCACATTTATATATGCTCCCATATCAAAAAGACCATCGAAAAAGTGAAACCCCTCTATGGTGCATAGTATGCTGAAAGATCGTGGATCCATGAACTTTTATGGCATTTCAAGAGTTGGTGTAATGAGTGATAACACATTTCTTCCCAGATTGATCCTTTAATTTTTGTTGGTACCTCTTGGATTGGTACAATGTTCTGTCTTGAATTTTCCATGCCTTTTGATTTGATTATTGTATCAATAAAGGGGATGTTTATCTCCACATGCATGAATGTTCCATAATCTCTTTTTTGCATCGCCTCCTCATCCTTGGTCTTGTTTTTTACAAATTTGTTTGGAAATGTAAGCAGTTTTGGAGGAATTCCATCAATAAGTTTCTTTCCATGTCCTTTTTCATGGGCTTCAAATAAGTGGTTCATGAATGGGGCTTCTCTAGAGTTTAGGTGAATCCTAGTGGAATGACAGGTGCAGATATAGAATTTGTTTGCTTACCACTTCTCAATGTGATGGCACTGACTATCCCCTTGGAATTTTGAGTAGGTTTATAATGTGGATTTATGGAATTATTAAATACTAGCTGAGCATGGGAAGTGTAAATCTGGAACGTTTGAGTCTTAAACTCTATCAACCCTGAACCATTAATCATCATCTCATTCTGTTGAATAAGAACATTTTTTTTCAAAATTTCATCTATGTTAGAATATACTCTGGGTGGCGGATTCCCTTGTTTTTTTATTTTTTATTCATAGCATTAAAATATATTTTAGGGTTGTTGGAAACCTTACTGGTATGGTGAAGGCTACTGGATTTTTTTATGAAAAGGGGGACTTTTTTGTTTTCTAGATACATACATCATGTTTGATTGATCATTCCATGCTTGGTTGTTAGTTGGATAATAATAATCATACTACTTCTAGGTATTTGGTTGTCGTTGATGCTTATATGGTATCTAAGGTAATACAGTCGTCCAATCCATCATCTCTGGAATTTTTTGGAAACAATTTGTTGGGTGGTCTGTTTCAATAAAAATTCATCAAGGCCTTATAGTATAGGGATGAATGTATATTATGAAATGAAAATATATCTCACCATAGTGGTCAATCCATAAAACAGAGTATCATTAGAAATTATTTTCATGAGATTTAGGAATTACCTGATGTACTCCTCTAACATGTGGTGTACCTAGACCACCAAATTGTTGGGTGTTTTATTCCATCTTGTCTATCAATGCACGTACAGCTACTAGTTCTTTTTCCACCAATGCCTTTCCATCTACAGAATCCATCATGCTCTTATCCATATGTATTATTTCTTAATGGAAGTATTGGATTAGGAGTATCTCACTGATTTGGTTATACAAATAGCTTGCACACAACTGCTTGAATCACTCCCAGTACTCACACATATACTCTCCTTATAATTTCTTGATCAATGATATCTCCTTACAAATAGAATGGTCCCTGATAATGGGAGACATATTTGTATGAAAATAATTTTCAAATCGTCCCAACATGTTACATCTTTGGTGAGAATGATAATACCCCTAGTTTTATTTGACATTTAGATAAATTTCAAAATATTATGGTTGAGAAAACCACATTAACTTTTTTTAAATGTTTTTTTTGGATCCTCCAAATATAACCCCTGAATTCTTGGATGTAGTTAAATTAACCCATATTTTTATTCAATGTTTGATTCAATATTTGGGTATGCCATACAAATTGGTTGATAGTTAATGTTGGATATTACCAACTCACAAATGGATCTATTAAGTTCATCATTATTTTTTTATCCATTGGTTCTTATTTTATGTTAGATTCAAAATTGATTCCAATTTTAATATTATTAGAGTGGACGAATTCCCTAGTTTGTTAAATGTCGACAATTTTCCAAGACTGAGAATCTCTGATTCGATCTCTAAGGATGCGTTCAATTTTAGGATCTATATCAAGAGTTCCTTGGGAATGGATTATATCATAAATAATATAAATTCATATTATTATAACAAAATATCATGATATAATGTTTCAATTGATGGTCTAAAATAGAATAAAACATATATGATAGAAAAAACAATCAAAAAATGTGAGAGAAAGGGGAAAGAAGAATGAAAAAAGATGAGAAAACAAAAGGATAAAATAAAAGTAAACAAGTACCTCTATTTAGTTGAAAAATGTTAATTACTCCCTATAAATAGTTCCAATTTTAAAGGCAATGTCAGGGGTTATCTCAAATGATGTTTGAATTTAGGTTTTTTAGTACCAGTATAATGGTTGATTAAGGTCATCTCTAAAAATAGTAAGTAATTTAAAACATCATAGTAAATGTAATTTGAAAATAAATAAAATAATATAAAAAAACTATTTAAAAGGATTGGTGGATTTTATCGTTTATAAAGGAATAATATGTAAGATGAAAGAAGATAATATTTTTTTCGTTTCTGAAATGAAATTTGATTACTAAAACACAATAAGAAGAGACCTTTGTAAAAAATATTTGTCAAAAGCATAATAAATATAAATATTCCTATTAAATTACTTATTAATAATTTTTATTTAAATTAATATCACCTAATTATTATCCCTTAATTTTTTATCCCTTGAATCCTATGGGAGATTACATAATCACAAAGGTGAAATGAATTAAGCCCTAGGTTAGCTTCAGATCTTGAAATTATAGCACCTTATATTTATTAACATTCTATTTCATGATTTTGTTGAGTTGTAAATTATGGAACATACCCATTTTTTAAAATATTAATTAATTTTGTTTAGGTATTATATTTTAACTCTATAAATTCATCTCTAGTGCTTTTGTTTCACTGGTTGTGTTCGTGATCCCAAAATTCACATATTAATCAACCTCATGTGTTTTTGTATGAATCATTCAATTGATGTATTTGATTAAATTAAATTAAAACTCATTTCATAAATAATTTTAATTAAATTAAAATAACTAATTGATTTAAAATAAATGAATGAATATAGTAATAGGTCGACCGATTACTATAAAAACTACTCTTCCATTGGTGGTGCAGTCATTATAGAAAATATTTGCACATGAAATGAATTAGAAAGGGTAGAAAAAAATATAATTTCTACTCGTGATTTCAAGATAAAAATAGGATGAATAATATATTAACACATTTTAATATCATAGAAGAAATGGAAGGGAAACTAAGTGTTTATTGAAATAACAAAAATATTACAAAGCTATGTAGAAGATGGATTCTATGAAAGGATCCTAGATTAAAGAAATATCCCTCTTGAAATGACTTTATATATGGATTGAAACTTGTTATAATATTCCTTCAATCACCAAGTGCACATTATAACCCCTTATAATGAGAATAACACACATTTATAGAGTATACGGGAGGCTATGTTTCATATGGTTTCACTTGTGAATGGGGAAATATGGAAAAAAATTTATTACACGTTGTACCACATGTCTGAACATAAAAATTTATGAAACATATATCCATCTATAATTATTATTTTTGAGAAATTTTTTTCTCCATATCCTATCCAAATTTTGGCCCAATTCAAGCATGTATGTAGAGGTTATGGACTAAATATAAAACTAATTTATAATCTTACATGTCCAACCCATCTTTGACTCCATGGCTCTTTTACTCCAACCAAATTCATGATCTATCTCTATAGTCTTGAATAAATGTGGTATCCCCCTGAGTTAGGAATAGTTATACAAAATTTTATGTTCACATAAATCAATTTATAATATTTATTTCTTAATTTGAACAATGCAATTTTAAGGGTAAAATTTTAATTTTCATCAAATTTTCTAAAGAATGATCTAATAAAAAATATTTCATAAATAAACATCTTTAACACAATGTGAAGAGGTTATTTAATTTTTTATAAAAAATACTAAATAAAATTGTTTTTAATCAGCCTACAAGAATTGAGGGCCAAAAATAAAATCTATCCAAAAATTGAGGACTTATGTGATAATACAAGTTATCAGTGTTCTTAAAATCCGTCCAACTAATCATTTGAGATATATATTATTTATATAAATTTTTTGTAAAGGTAAAACAAGATTTTATGTATATGTGTTAAGGTTTTCACTTATCAATTGAACGGTCATAAAAAAATTATAAAGTTTGGTAAATGTAACTGGGGACACGCATATTTTATATAAAAGTAATGTGATATGAATATTGGTTATGTAAAGGTGGATTTCAGACTACATTACATATGTGAATTTAGTAAGGAAATCAATCCTCTGCGTAATTATACCATATTGTTGTAAAAACCTACACCCAAAGTATATCCCTCATGGGTTAGCAATTACAGAAACGAGATAGTGAAAACGCAAGATGTTACACTAGTAGGCCCCATGTGGGAAATTATCACCGAGAGTATAATAAATATATATATTGGAGGAATTACCCACAAATAGAATATAAAAAGGTAGATATGATTGATAAACCAATCAACATTGGATTATACTTAAATATAAAGGAATTACCAAGTGTAAATTTCGATTCCATATAGTACAATTACAACTAAAAGGAAAACTACAAGTACCACAATGGTAAAAATTAAAATACCACAAATCGCAAGTATCTCTCAAAAAACATCAAACCGGTATAGTAAAACAAAATATAATACATAATCTAGATGACCTATAAAATAGATTATATATAAATAGGGTGACCAGAATAGTATAATTAGTAGGATCCTCCCAAGAACCACTCATACCGAATATAAAAAATGAAAGCTAAATCACAGTGAAGTCTAGTGAAAATAAATCATCACCTAAATAGAAATACTATGTCATCATCCTCACCATGGATATATCTCACCATGTATAACATACAAGAGAGCATATAATATAATAATAAAACTATAATGGTGCCCAACTTCCTCATCCCCACTTGTTTTCCAAACGATACCAACATTACACATTCTGATCCATCTCTCTCAAAAATAATCCATCTGAAAAAACACCTAGGAAAAGGATAATAGCATTCACCTCATGCATCACATCATCCCTTATGCAGAAATAAATATAGTAATAAATTAGATTTTAGGAGAAACCACAAGCCATATGATGTGTATCATACATCAGGTATTATACAACAACCCTTTTCGGCCCATACACAGTGTATGTACATCAAATCCATCACAACCTATACATGTCATACCTATTATAATACCTTGGATACGATATTTTTAGATACATATGTGTTAAATAAGCACAATCCATAATGACTCTCTACACATATAAATTGGAAAAATCACAATTGTGCATACTATCACAAATATATACAAAGAGAGGAGAGTGGGGTCATAGGATGTAGTCATCCATCCATCCTCCCAATGGGATTTTGTGTAATACAACCCCCAGAGTCTGCTAGGTGTCGTTATACAAAACCTACATAAGTGGGATAGTTTATAAAATTAAAGAATATAAATGGCATAATATATCTCAAAACCACACCATGTGAATAACCTAATCATATATTCATATTTATCTATCTTCGTTTGTACTCCTGGATTCAATTATATTACTTGATATCCTATAAGAACACAAGAATTAAAAAATATACATTAATTAATACATTTATTTTTACTATTTACTTATATTAATTAATTGATTATACGTTAATTTAACCACTAAAATTATTCCACATAACATTACATTAATCAACATATTTAAGTCCATTCCCTCTGTGAATAATCCAAACTGTGTCCATAGTTTCTCAAGACTAACATATTTTCAAAAAAAAATTCCATCAATACCATCCCCATGGGTTAAGAATTATTTATTCATTATTAGAATCAATAAATAATATTGGTACTGTTGGAAACCCATCCTGAGCTGCATCCAAGAGGTAACATTCATGAAATCCCATCTAGAAACATAAAGAATTTGGCAAAGGGATTCATATAAAACAATAATCACACCTATAGACCACAAAATAGATTCATTAAAGCTAGAATCTAGAAATATGACATCAATGGGTAATCTCGGCTTCAACATGTTCCATCATCTCTGATATCATCCCTGAAACCCACATAAAAATCATGATGCATCTTTTGAATTGAAAAATTAACTACTACAACATAATCTGGGCCTACCAACCAACATCATATATTACATCCTCGTCCCGTCCATCCTAGTCTAAAATCACATCTGGGCCTCCATCCCCATATCACATAATAAAAGGAAACTTTAAACTAATAATAATAACCAATAGTGAAATCTTGCCAGTATAACAAGGAATTCATCCATCAAACATAAATGATCTATCACAATTCAAAACTCAAGGCACTCATCCTTATAAAGGAGATGATACACTCAGACCCTAACCATTATCTTTATAATTAAATCGATTCTTTTTCAATCATGAATTAACTAATTTGTTATTTAAAGATTACAACTTCAGAAAACCAAAGTCATTAATCTAAAACAATTTACTAATATAATTTAACAAATATGTAAATCATTACTCCGATCATACATTCCATTTTAAATAAACTTTAGGCCTTCCAATTTACATTCATGGATTTATTTTCTTTAATCATAATAATTAGCATGATAAATATTATTTATCAAATTCCATCAATACAGGGAATTAAATATGAAATTAAACATATTATCACCATCAATTATATTTTTATCAAATTACAGAAGATAGTAGATTCATTATATATCTCTCATTATTCATCCGTAAATTAATTATCAATAAATTCTAGACTTATATTTTTTACTAGTTTCCATCAATTACAAATTACAAGTCCATATCATAAGAAATCATGTAAAATAATAGTATAGATAGAACATTATCTCTTCAAATAAGAGAAAAATAGTAATCATGGTAAAAATAATCAACATAAACATGCGATCATTATTCAAATTAATAATTAATATTAGTTAATAATTATTTGGTTAATTAAATTTTTATAAAATACGATAAACCATGACAACATTACTATTGAATATAAAAAGGGGGAATCAATTAATTCCATTCCTTGAAGAAGAATCTTTATTTGATGTGATGCACCAAAATAGGGGGCGCACGTAAGATGGAATCATCGCAGGAGAACTCAATCCACAAGAAAAAGGGTTTCATGACTCCAATGAATGTGTACTAAAATGTATTACCTCAAAAGAAAGATAATGTGATTAAATTTAGGGGATTAGATTAATTTTTAACTTAATAGATACAAGATGATTGGATTTTCCAAATCCCATATAATTTAATTCCAACTGATGAGGATCTCATTAAACATAATGCACAGTGATGCATTACAGCCTCGACTATCATTGAAAAAATGAGATATTATTATCATGGATAAAATTATTGCGATCTGTTTCATTGAAGCGTTTTCCTAGATATTTTCACAAAACCAGATGAAATCTATACATACAAGATTTCATGTATCCAGAAGTACCATGGAGTCAAAATCCACTATTAATTATTTTCCCAGTGTAACTCAATTTCCGGCATAGCTAAATTTCCAACATAGATTAATTTCACACGTTTCCAAATTCACTATGTAGCGTAATTCCCCATTTATCTAAATTCCTCATGTATCTGATCTATGCACATTGCTAATTCATGTAGCAGTTCCATATAGTCATGTCGCTCACATAGTAGATTCATACATGTATTCAATCCATCCACAAATTTGTTTCACATAGCTCATCCAACCATATATTCAATTCACATAGTCAATCAATCCATGTATCTAATTAAAATATATGATTGGTCTTGTATACAGTCCATCCACATTTTAAATCTATCCACATATAAGATACTATGTTCATGAGTTGGGCTGTCATTGAAGTCATGAATCACACCCTCAATATGTCAAACACTTTCTACTTCTATATTTTAGTATCCAAACACATCATGACCAGAGTTAGGCCTCCGTCGAGCACTATAGGGTTCAAAAACATGCAAACAGTTGGACTGGAAGGATCTAGATCCTTATATCAGATACCTATTAACACATTATCATCCTCAATTATTAAAAAAAAAATCCTATAAGGAAAATTACAATGGTTTTTTCAAATACCCACCCAACAAGATAACTCTCAAGCATCTCACCATCACAAGTGCTCAACCAGATCATCATAAGCATAGAAAAAAACCACACAACAAAAAAAACCTATAATAAACATTCTCATGGGTATATACCACTCAAATGATAGCATGAATACTAATAATAAATAAGAGGGATCCATCTCATAAAAAAATGGTCGACATCCCTTAGTGAACAATGTCAAAAGAGAATAAATAAACATCAAAATGATCAGGTTACAGAGTGTGCATCTACCAATGAAATACATAGTTACTCCACACATGAAATAATTCCTCCACAAGATAAGAAAATAAGTTAATAGAATGTCTTGGAAACAACTTCGTCTGTTAGTGCTGGATCTCTAAAAGTCACTCCTCAAAGGTCGCATCATCGTCAATATCAATATTACCCCAATCAATGACATGTGAGTCTTAATAAAGATAAGGAATGAGCTAAGTCACATGAATAAAATATTATTTTGTGATAATCTATGTGGAATGTTCTATCTGATACACCACGACTCCCACATTATCGAACAGCTCAAAAGACCCATCAAACTATTGAGAAATATTTCTCCCATGGCCGTACCTTTTCTTCCCATGATGAGAAGTCACCTTCAAGAACATGTGATCACCAAAATAGAACTCCATAGTTCACCTCCTATGATCATCATTGGATTTTTGATGATCCTACACAACCTTTATCCTATCATGAATTACATGAACCATATCCATCATATTATATGTTAGTTCCAACCATATAATTTCTTCCTCACTGACCATAGTCCCGCGGAACAGATAACAAAATATTGAGATGTAAAAAGATTTAAATTTTTTCAAACCAATGGTGGAGTAGATTATATTGTTGTAGTAAATCATGACCATGTTTTGTCACCTTGTCCATGAACCTGCAAAAGCCAAGACACAATATCATATCATTTTTTCATGTTTCCAGATTTTTGGTTCGATCTAACCATCTATCAGCGACAAGAAAATCATTGATGAGGAATAATTTAAATTCAATATAAAACCGGAGACCTATCCACACCATAGAGTAATAATTAAGATCCAAATCAGATATTGATATCATTGTTACTCTATGGTGTGCACCACATCATCTAGATACTACATTGAAGAAACCTATACTAAGATCAACTCTATGATACCTATAAAGTTAGTTTATTTCTATAAATGATCCACTACCACCCATATATAATCATATCCTCATGAGAATGAGGTAAAATAGTAACAAATTCTATCAATATGTCCTCCCAATTACACTAGGTAACATCTGTTGGTTGGAGAAACCCAAAGAAAACATAGTGCAAAACCATTACATTCTGGAGGACCAAACATGAAGAAATAATATGCCACTACAAGCTTCTATGTTGAACACCAAAAATAAAAAGTAAATTATTGGTACATCTTCTTCATGCAATGATGTACCACAAATGCAATATATGGACCTAACAGAGAACCATCTCACAAATATCAAAAATGGAAAAATCCTTCCTTGTAACAACACTCGATATCATCCATCTTGAGACCAACCATTAGGGGCATCACCAAAAATATATAAATCTCTCATGATCTTCACCTCCAAATACCCTAACTAGCACTCAGCTACCCTTCATTTCCATATGGAAATAACCCATTACCTATAACCACTACCATATATAGACCCATTGACATGTGTTCTTCCATCACCCACTGATAATTTCTGGATTCATCCACCACATCACTATGTGACATTCTTCTCAGTGCATCAGCTAAAAAATTTCCATTACCTGGTATATATGAAATCTTTAAGTTTTAATCCATTACGAATTCAATCCACTGATAATAAGAATAGTTCAATACACACATAAAGAATTCATACATATGGCTCTTATGGTCGGTAAAAAACTACAAAATGTTCTCCAATGATGTAATGTTGTTAAAAAATCAAGGAAAAAACACAACCACCATCTCATGATGGTTGGTTGTATAGTTACTCTCATGAGGATGTAACATCAGAGACAAATAAAAACAAATTATCTCTACTACATCATAACATAGCCTATGAAAAGATAGGAAACATCATTTAAACATCAAAATGAACTCTATCATCTAGATAAAAATTAATTGGAGAACTGAACAACTTCCCCCTCATGTAATCCAATGTTTTATAACAGTAGTAACTCCACAAAAAATTCTCATTCCTTACTCTTAAAGGATGATAGAGTAGTCACAACATGAGATAAATAATATATGAACCTCTTTTAATAGCTTGATATACCTTGGAAACTGCACACCTCTTCCTCTATCATTTTAAATTCCCACGAAATAGCCACTTTTATATTTTATGTATCTAAAAATACTCCCTACTGGGTCAAAATTTTCAAAATAAATAGACTACATAATCCTAAAACACACACTTAAAAATCAAAATGAAAAACTACTCATGACGGTGAAATCATAAAATGTAATTATATATTCTATATTATCTTCCACAAATTATTATTAAACAATTATTTCATCGATGAAAAACACCACAAACTTATCCATGAACACTTCAAACAATGAATTCATCATCACCATGAACACAACAAGAGTATCTTTTATACTGAAAAACATCCCTACAAACTTGTAACACCAATGAAGACAATGAAAGTTAGTATTATGAATATCCTAACCCTTAACCTGTATCTGAGGATATCATAATTGAAAATTGATTTTTGATAACAAAAATGAACACGTCAGTTGATCAAATAAAAAACAAATCAGTCTGAGAGAATATAGGTCCTTCATTTTAACTTGGATAAATGTATGATTATCAATAAAAATATTCAACCCTTAATCAAATCTTACTACAAATAAAATTTTTTTACCCTAAGGTGACACACTCAACTCAACAAATCCTCACAACAAAAAATCATCAGGATGTACTCAGAGATCTCACAAAACATATTTTCCATCCTATATAGATACATCGATATAGGAGGCACTCCAAGTAATGGATCAATCCCAAAATAAATCACTCATTGAAGGGGTAACACTATAGCCTCCTCTATAAAGACACCAGGGTAATCTTCTATAAACCTGGAAAACAATGACCATTTTACATCTAACAAACTCATCATTGACATGGAAATTAAGGATGAAAAGGATTGAACACACCTCTGACCCATCTAAGGATCTTTCTCACCAAAAAAACACAATTGGATCTCCTTCATCAGCATAGAATACAACATACCTCTTGAACTAACTCATGATAGCCTGTACAAAAATATAAAAAAGTCATACCACAAATGATTCTACATGTTTTTATCGATAAACATAGTAAATATCCAAAGTGAGGTGCTATCGTAGCACTAGCTCAGAATATCTACATGTGTCATATAAGTCATCTTGACCTACAACTATCATAGTCCTCATCACGGGAAATAGATCCCTCTCTACATGATGTCCAAAATCATGGATGAGATTATATGGTATAATAGAGTGCATCACTGCTGAATCATACAATGAATGCAACCAAGTTGAAAACATAGAATGGGCATGTCGAAATACATATATCTCACATAGAACCAGAAATGATAAAGCGTGAAGCTAAACATGACCTACTCCAGGACCACTCTGGCTCTATTGATGACCAAATCAATGGTCATTATATACTATTTGAGGGTAAGGATGATCTATGGGTTCTACAATGCCTACACCAAATCCTCTTTGATGATCCCAAATTGGAACACCCTAATGGTTCTACCTCAGTTGATACTGCCTCAACAAAGGAACCAGAAATGGAACACATGTAAAATGTTAACTGCTATGGAATTTTGGGATATCTCACCACTTATGGACTCAAAGAAAGTAACAAAAAAAATTCATGATCCCTTGTAATATGACTATGAGACACCACTAGTGAAATGAGATGATGAAGGATATGACCTACCATCAGCTGACCAAAACATATTTCATACATGAAACTTGGAACCCCGCACCATAGATCTACATCACTAGGAATTTTGATGGACCCAATATTTTGATGATCCAATTATATACATCATATTTTCAATGAGTTTTTCTCACACTAGCACCTCAAGATACATCTTTATCCTAAATGAGGTTCCCTGGAAGTAGATATCTTGATGAAGAGCCTAATATAAGTTCCTCAAAATGGCCTCCCCATCCTAGGACAGTTCTGAAACATATCACATAACAATTATGTAATAGATCCGAAACAATCATATGCTACTATTAACGTTATAAAGGGAAATAGTCTCCAAGAAATTTCCAACCTACTTTTTTGGTGAAAGATGTTATTCTTGAAACTTCTCTCAAAACCCCACCCATGAGGCTTCCAACTCCTCGTGATCTCTAAGGAATAATAACCACCACTACCTTGCTACTACATTAACCATTACCATATCCATTGAAACCCAGTGCTCCTTACAAGAATAGATCAATGTAAATCTATCACAAGCTCCGTCAATCAATCTTCTATGATTGGAAATGAATCATATCCCATGTACTTATGAATTATCTAGTTTTGAACCATATAATGTTTCATCTTGAGAGTGTTGTCATCATTTACCTCTACTCTATGGTGATCTGTTTTCACATTCTGCTTAACATATTTGACCCAAAACTGATGTGGAGGACATCATCCTAGAACCACTCCTGAAATAGAATAATGTGTTTAACTCGTAAAATTGGAATAAAAAGATACAAAACATTAATTATATTTTATTTTTAATCCTTATAAGGTTTTAACATATTTTAAGGTCTACACATTCAAATCATATGAATAATGAAAAATAATGCATTCTCCTTTCCCCGGTCATTATCTTTTATCAGGTTTTAGATTATTTATTAGGATCAATAAACAAAATGATAAATTCATCAAATCATTGGGGGCCTAAATACCCTTGTCTCAATCAGACTCTTGTGTTTACATCACATACTAATCTAACCTGAAATTGTCTCCCTACAAACCCATAAAATCTCAAATATGCCTGACATCAAACACCATTCCATAAAAATCATTTTCTTGGCACTATGCCATCATCATAACCTCCCTTTGACTTGTACCCCTCCTAGGCTTGAAAAAATAAAAAGGAGATGGTGACTTCCCGAGTCTTGCCTATAATAGAAACTGAGTTGATCACGCCCATCGAGCGTGGGAGGTATTAACCTCTAATATAACATGTGAAAGATATATATAAGACATATAAACCAATTTAAACCTTAATATATATATATATAATAACATGTTCAACGTGAAATTCCATATATTAGTATGAAAACTAAATGAAAAACTACAGGTACTAATAAGATAAATATGGAAGTTACCATGAATACCAAAATGATCCAACGAGACTATGATTTATTTTATATAGAATGATATCCAACAACTTATGGATAAAAAAAATTTATATATATGTAGGTTATGTAAAATATTTTACTCATTGAGATCCTCCTTAGATTTTATTTTGGAAAAGACAACAAAAAATAATGCTAATGAACAATGAACAAGAGTTAACCTAAATCATTAGCTAAAAATGTATACAATGTTCCCAGCCTCTTCATAGATAACTCTCACCATATATTTTATTCAATAGAGAATATAATTTAATAATGATACATAAAGGGTTCTCTACACCAGCTCCCCCATGGGTTTTCTACTCTAACATAATGTTTCACATCGTGATCCATCTCTCTCTAAATTATTCCACCGCGAAGATGCCATAGAAAGGCATCAAATTATTCACCTAATGCATTACATCATAACATAATCCCATCAAAATCATCATATATAGTATTTATGTTGTTTTCTAGATCCACCAAAACTTGTTTAACATGTATCATACTTCATGTATTATACATCAAGATATTACAACAGATACACCAAGTATGTATATCGAGCCATCATGACCTAGACACGTCATACATATAATATTATATAAAATAAAATATCTGTATACACATGTGTGTTAAATAACAAAGTAATATTATTTCCTTCTAAATAAATATATTGGAAAACTAAGCATCGACCATACCAGAAAAGTAACTACCAAGAGAAGAGAGAGGGGAAAGATAACAAACATAAAGAATCAACATCAAAATTTGATCACTATAAATTTTTTTTTTAGTATTTTTAAAATTATGAGGGTAATTAGTTTCCATCCAAAAGGGCTAAATTATTAATATATTATTATTAAACGTAAAAAAATCAGTGAAGAAACAAATTCCCTACTTGGAAGATAATTTTTCACATGACTAGCTACTCTAAAACATGGGGTCTGTGCCATATTGAAACACCACAGGAGAACATGAGCCACTATGAGAAGGGTTCCATGACTCCAAAGTAATATTTTTAGAAATTCTACTCTCAAGGGAAAACAAACTGGAATGATTTAATTGGTGGACTATTTTGAGTTGATATATATAGGACGATTGATTTTCCTAGATCATGAATGATTAAATTCCAACATAAAAAGGATAAATTCGTATCTTTTTACATCACTAAAAATCAAAGATATAATTATCTTTGATTAAATTTTCTTGATTCACACCACATAAATTGCAACATGGTCATTATCACGTAATTGGTGGAAATATCTATGTCAGTTATTTGATGTAGATCGATGAACTAGATAGCCAAAACCCTCACATAGCCATTTTTAAAACGTGGAGGAATTCTCCATGTAGCCAAATTATCCATAATGCATAATTACTACTATAGTCAAATTCACCACATAGCTAAATTCCTAATGTAGCTAAATTACCCATATAGTTGGTCTATCCATGTATTCAATTCACATAGTTGATCCATGTTGTTGTTTTTCACATGTAGTCATTTCATCCACATAGCTGATCCTTCCCCATTTCATGATTCATATTACAAATCATGTAATATAGACAAATCATGTATCCAATTCATCCATGTATCGGATCGCCATGGATGGTCGCTCACATAGCCAATCCTTCCACATAGTTGATGGCTCCACATTGCAGATTGGTCTGGATGTGAGTTGATCTCTCACCATAGTCATCAGCCACACCCTCATGATGTGATACTCTACCTCTGTCATCATTCAATCTAAAAACCCCTCATGTCCTTCTCTAGGAATCCTTAGTGACTACAAACATCTGAAACAAGAAATGGATGGACTAGATGTACAAGGTCCATTAATCATATGATTATAACAACTTCATAAAGGTTTACTATGATGTACACAACCTATAAAAAGGCACTGATGGATTTATCAAGGTTATGTATAGATGTCATTCCGTTAGTCTTGGAATGATGTAAAGTTTATGAGGCTATGTGATAGTGGAAATTTTGATTTTAACTGCATATATAAAAATAGTTCAATGTAATATAAAAGGAAAATATGTAAAGTTACTAATTTGTTTATACATGAGTATAGTTGATACGGTCGATTGGATTGAAATGTGTGGGTATATCAAGGAATTTTCATGTCGTTGATCGTACACAGTCAATATATATTTGTTCATACGATTGATTATAGAGGTGTTCATGTGTTATTTATAGCTAAATATATATCGTAGATCCATTGGAACATTTTATCTGTTGGGAAATGAACTAAGTTCTCAAATTTTTATATTTTGATGAAATGAAATCTACTGATGCTATGTATAATGTTTTAAATTGAAAAATTAATTTTATGATGCTTTTGAGGGTTCATGATAGTTCATGGAGAAGGGATGAATCCTGGATCATAATTATATATTCATGATAAATGCAGGATGTTTTCAAGGAAAACTAATCATAAATATTTCACTACAACATTGTGATTTTTCTATGGATGTTTTGGTTATAATTTTATAAATCAGTTACACCTGTGAGAAATAGTTAGTTGATCTATGTCATCGGTTATCATATAGTACTAAATAGATTTCTTTAGATGTGTAGAAGTTTTAAATGGATTTATAAGAAGAACGAGTTGAGGAGATAATCATGTCATTTATATTAAAACATTATATCAAAAGTAATTTATGAGTCATTAGATAATTCAATAATATGATTAATTGAATAAAATAATTGATCCACCTGGAGATTTGGTGACAAGAGAATATGAAAGAAATCCTTCTAAGATTTATAGAATATTAAATATAAAATAAAATTTTAGAATAAATTAGAATAATATTGATGATGTTATTGTTAATTTATATTTTCATAGTATTGAAGAATATGTTATTGAGAGTATTGTGAACTAATAATAATTATTTGAGTGATTTTTGGGAGGCCCATACATCACAATATAGAAGTACAAGAATGAATTGAAACCACATTCCATTTTTAAATGTTCACGTGAGTATTAAAGAAAATTGAGGATATCCAGATCACTCAAGATCGGATAGGAGTTTCTAGAACAATAGAATTGTTTTGAGAAGCTATTGGTGATGATGATGAAGAAGTACATGTTTAGTCTTGTTGACCAGTTATACTAATGAATGGAGATCTATTTCACAAGTAGAAAAAAAATCTAAGAGCATATATAAATTTTTCAAATAGTGAATTAATGTTGAATAATAATCAGGTTCTTTTAGTGTCTAACTAGTTGTCGAAGGCATGTGATTGGGGTATCAAATTTATCATAAAAATTTTAAATTTGGGTGTCTAACCAATTTTTGGATAATTATAAATTGTGTCTCTAACCAATTGTGTGGAAATGTTATGGAATGTAGTGGGATTATTTTCCCAACCTTATAAATAACTTGTTTTGTACTCTCTTATTATCAATGCATATGAGGTTAGGATATGAGGTGTTATTGAGGGTATTTATAACATTAATAGGATCAAGAGGTTGAATTTAGAATAATCTTTTTTGAAATAGTCTACTAAATCACACCCCCTTGTGGTCCTTTTACAATAGGAACATTATAAAAATCATTGAAAGTGGCAAGTGATTTATAATAATATTTAGGAAATGGAAAATTGTTACTGCCTGGGTTTTAGTGTATGATGGTATAAAATGTTATCGAAGAAAAAAAATTAACGAACCTTGGTAATTACCATTGATAAGGGATACCAGTCAAACAATAAATTTGAAATTAATTGTACTTCATGTCATTATTTGACCATATGAACAAGATTATTTCATGAATAATGATATTGAAAAACATGTTCTAATGATTTTGAAATAGGGTCTCATAACCACCCAAACATACATTTTTTCAGTAATTTGAGTAAATAAGAAATTCATAGTGTAAATAATGTGAATTTATTACCTATCATAAATTCGTTATGATGGAATGGAAGAAAACCTCATTCTTGTAATAGAATAAATTAAAAAAAAAATTCAAGTATTATCGAATGATTGAAGGGAACCTCCTAGTATTGATTATGATTGTGGGGATTAAATAGGAACATGAAACTAAAGAATCAATTGATAAAACAACTAAAAACATGAATACTTCCCAATGTTAAATCATGTCAGATTTTTAAAGGGATTTTTACTGGACAGTGATTCCTATAGTTCCAATGTTGGAGTCCTATTAACATTTAATGCGAGGAATAATTCTTCGATCATTAATTCATTATCTTAAAACATCATGGACAAATCTGTATAGAAATGTACCATATTTATATATTTTTGGAAATTTATAACTAGAATAAAAAAATTTCGGAGGCGGATTTATGTATAATAATATCATTGGATACCTATTAATTTTCTTATTCGAAGGGAATTTTCAATTGATCATCAGGGCTTGAAGGCTATGTTATTTTGGGTTATGATTTTATAGTGATTAAGATGATGGAGGAATTTAATTTCATTGATGATTTTCTATTGAGGGTGACGTGCTGAAGCGGTCATATACGAATATAATTATTATAACAAAATTGGGAGGCGGTTCATGAGTTAATATAAGAGTTCAAAATATATTTTACTCTATATGAAATTAATAATATTTTACAACATGATTGTTTCACAAATCTAGGATATTATTTCTAGAAATTAATGGAGTTTTTATTAACTGATTAGCCTTTCAAAAAGAATAAAATCTAATTCAAAATATTTTACAGCATTTATCAGAATGGTATAACCTAGTCCTTAGATGATGTCAGGCCTACTGGTTTTGGCCTACGCTGCACACAAAGCTATTACTCTTACTATGGAATGTATCAATGTTTTCTCACAATAGAAGAGATAACTGGTGATAACAATGGGGAATTATAGTAGTATGATCATTGTTAACATGGATCTATGTATCATGGACTTTTTGTCAGTGGTATTACATATCCATTGAATTATTCCATACGTTACTGTATAACAATGGACATACAATGAGTTTGGGGGCACAATTTCACTATTTTCCTTATGAGATCATTTCAAGGTATGGTTTTTTATTAATCATATAAATTCTCTGTTCAATATTAGTGAAGTAATTATACCTCTCCATGGGAATAGGGAATAATACCCAACCCATGTAATTGACATTGTGCATTGGTCATGTTAATATTATTCATTTTTTATTTATCCCACTTTGACTCTCATTTATAAGATTCTTCATCATTGTTCCTCTAGAGTTTCTATAGTAACTTCTATAAAAGGTTGATTCTAATGATTAAGTACAGATTTCTTGAATTAAACAAATGGATTTTTTAATGATAGATATTTTGAATATATATGAGAAACCTTAATAATCAAACAAAGTTTACCTTCTATCAAAATATGATTGATGGGAAGATTGTGGATAACCACATCAATGAATTAAAAATTATCACAATTAAGTTTTCTTCTATGTGAATTATGCTTAATTATGAGGCATGTGATCTTGATTTACAATATACATTACCTAACCATTGGAAATCCACTATAACAATTCTTAGTTGTTCTTTGGGAAAACAATGTTAGTTCTGAGATTTGACAAAGACATGATCCTCAATGAATAAATTCATAGAAGATAATGTAGTATATTATCTAGTTCTGATCTATTAATGAAAACAATAGTAATATATGTGCAATAATATAATAATAAATTTTTATGAAATTCAATAGTAATTAAGATAGACTAGTAAAATAGGGGTAGTCATACTTGTTGGATTTTTGGCATGAAAGGACACATCATGAAGCAGTGTAGATAAAACAAGAAGGTCCCTAAAAATAGTATAGAAAACATGACAACTGAAGGAATCGATGATGTTTTACTAATGAGCATGTATAATACTATGGATTGTATACTTTTTAACTCCAGGTAATATTATGAATCCACTTTTGAGGAGTTTTTCTTGTAAAATTATGTTTATGGAGTTTTTGGGATGCTATATCTCATTGGTGATGAACCCTTATTGATTGAGGGGAAGTGAGATTCATGGGTTAAAACCAATAGTGGGAGTTTGATATTTTTGTGGAATGTACTGTATAGACCTATACTTAGAAGAAATATTATTACTTATATGTAGTGTGATGATGAAGGATTTAGTTCATCATTCACTGGTTGTGCATGAAAAACAACTAAATTACAGGATATCAAAAATTAGAATTTATTTAGCTATTATTTGAAATTACAACATAAATTTTATAAATCCTGTGTAAATTTTTTTCTATTTATATTTTTGTTTCATAAATAATTTTTTAAATGGATTAAAATGTGGATTTTTTTTGATATATTCATCATTGAATATAAATTGAGAATCCATACACAAATTGAAATTTTTTTCCATTATGAACCTTTAATTTTTACAGTTTGGAACTAAAATTATCAAATGGATTTAATTGATTTTTATATATAACAAATTTATTAATTTTTTAATTAAATCAATAAAATGACGTTGAATTTGAAATAAAAATTGATTGATCTTCGGACAAGACACTGTACATCTCTATATGGGGCAATGATAGTTGTAAAGATTTGAAAAGTCTGGTAGTTTGATGAAAAAATAATTATGTTGGGAGGGTCTACCCTTATAGTGTTAGATCGTTAGGTCCTACATGGGTGTTGGTAGAGGCCATATTGGACTACTGGTTCTACTATCAATTTTAGGTTCCCCCTTAACAACTAAAAAATGATTATCCAAAAATAAAAAAAAATTGTATGGACATTGGAATTTCAGGACAAGTTTCTTTTAAATGGCATAATAATGATTATATATATTTTTAATTTTTGAATTTAATTAGAGAGAAACTACAGAACTATGAAAAAAAATGTTCGATGTGAAAATCAGTAAAATTTCACTAAAGTCTAGGATGGATCATGAATAATCATCTTTTTGATGATCCAAACATCAAAAAAATTTAATGGCATGGATGGGATTCATCAAAAAGTCAAGTGAATACAATTGAACTAATGACTAAAACTGAAACTTTTGGATAATTCCAAAGGAGAAAACTTCCATGATGAGAATCTATGACAAGGATGTTTCAAAAATACATGAATCTAACAAATGAATATAAATATATACCACATTTGAAATTTAATCCACCATAAAAACATTTTAAAAATCAGAAATAGATTCCTAAAAATGAATCCAAGATACCTTTCCTTGTATGTAGCATAAATAATGGAAATATAACCAACAATTTTTTATGGAATCGCTTGTCGTGCATAAACAACTAATAAACGACACCTCATCTCATGGACGATCATCATTGTAGACCATTCCACCTTCTTGTTCCGATGTATCTCTAAAATGATGATCATTAGGAGGAAAAACATAAAAATTCATTAATGTTGAACATTTCTATGATAAATATCATCGGACCACCATGATGATAGCTTTGAAGCACAAAACCATAGAACATGTTTGAATATGATCCACGCTAGGATCGAGAAGAAAAAAAACTATATCTATGAAACATAGAGAAACCAATCATGGTGAGACTCCTAATTCTCAATTCCCATGGGATCCCAAGAAACACTTAGTGTAACAAATACTTTATGGGAGAATATACGAAGTACCGTGATCGCTGCACTCACTCAAGAAGGATTGGGATAATATCGATGATTCCATTAATTTTAACAATAGCCACATGATAAAGATGTACAATTCAATTAGAATCCATGGAGATCAAACAACACACTAAATATCGAGAAAATATGTGAAGATTCCCAAAAACTGAACACCATACACACCGTCCCATGTATTCTTATCTCTACCTGTTGTAGATGTTTTGTACATTCCCATTAGAGAATTCCAACACACTACAAGAGGAGATGACTAGAGAGAGGTCCGTTGGAATCTATGAATTATAAATACTATTCATAATAAGAGTATTACATTATACCTGTCTCATACGGATCAAAAAACATGATATTTGCTGAAAAGAGGTCACACTTACCTATGAAGAAAGAAAATTATGACATGTGATGGAAACATTAAGATTTATAAAAAATAATGTAGATGAATTAATTTTTTTATTTTTTTCTCACCTTTGAATTCAAATAGATGTTGAGACCATGTTTCTCAGCCATGTTTAGTTATAGGTTTATAGATTCTTGAAAAAAGTTTGAATTAACAAAACCAACACGATTTCCAATATGACAATGCACGACCATTTGAATGAAACACATAAAAAATCTTTCTTTTATGTTGATCAATTTACTATATGAATTTGGAGTCATAAATGATTAATAATTATTTACTAATTTTAAATTCCTGATGTTTTGATGTATCTAAAAACTCTACATAGCTGGAATCACTATGTTGTTAATTCTATATATGCAATTAAAAATGTATCAAATTATATATAATTAATAAAATTATCTTGGATATCTGAATTCCTACATTTGTGAATGGTGACTCTTCTCAGAACCTACATATTAGAATCTTATGGTTCCCTATAAATTTAGAAAATGGGTAAATTCATTTCTCCATTTGTACACAGATTTGCAAAGTCAAATTTCTTCATCATGCTTTTTTTTGGCCTAAGAGAGGAAGATGAAGATCCTGGGGGATCCCCATCCATGTAGTGGCCATTTTTTGATATCATTATTTCTTCTCAATATATAATTTTTATTGGTTTCTTCATGGAATTTGAAGAGTAAATCTATTTTCATATGGTCTTTACCCACATTTTGTAATGATAACCTCAAGGCATACTATGTGGAATTCACGACCTGTGAGGATTTGTTTGTGATTTTATCCAATTTCTATTTTTAGTAAAATAAGATGTTTTCTAAATTAGTTTGGTGTACAAATTGTATTCATGAGATTATTTCATATTGAGATAGGTTGTTTCATCATTATCTACTGGTGTTGTTCCCTACACTTTTCTTTATTTTTTTCAATAAATCAAGTGATGAAAAACTAGGTGTATAGTGGTCGAGCTTAGGAGAACTCTCCCAACCCTAAGATAAGTTCTTGATTTTAACAAATAAAATTTCATTAGTTTATTTATTTTTATGTATTTGTACTTTTTGATTTTTAGATATTCCAAATTTCTTCATTTTTAATTTTTCATTAATTTGTTATTTTTTTCACACGCATGAATCTTGGGAAATACTACACTACATATGATAGTTAATAGTGGGATGACCATAGATTGATTAGTGGTATCCAATCACTGGCCTAGTGAGGATATAGAATGAAGGGGTTATTTTATATGTCCCTTCCAATCCATAATTTCTATGAAAGAATGAAAATGAATATTTCCTTGGATTAGATAATGATGGGGAATTGAAATTGAATAATTATTTCTAGGGAAGTGAGCAGAGTAATTTGAGGTAAGACGACAATTTTTTTCACATATATTTTAAAAAATTAATCATTGTAAACTATTTTAAAACTATGAACCCATATGAAATATTTCAATACATCCATAACATTATCTTCTCCAAATACAACCCATTTCCCACATTACTAAATTTTTTCTATATTCATAAATCATTTTTTATGAGTTCCCCATGATAGTTTTACATAGAAACTAGAACCATTTCTAAGTAATTATAGTGTTTTTCTAGTAAATTTATTTCAAAAAATGGATTCAAATGGCTAGATTAATTATTATTTCCTCCCAAATATTGATCTTGAGGTTGGGATAACTATGCTTTCTAAACATCAAACTCTAAAAATCAATGAACAATAGGAAGTATATTTGTTCATCATTCCATTTGATAAACCTCATTTATCTACTTCATTTCCCCAAAATTTACATTAGTTTTTGAAAAATATAAAATAATAATTCATATGTGAATGGGGAATTTGGGAAATATATACACTATATTTCAACATCAGTAACATACAATTGCAATAGAATGACCAACAGGTTTATACAGTCAAAATTGAATGATTCGTGTTCTGGATAAATTTCAATAATTGTCAGGTGATGGCCCCAACATGAATTTTATATTATTTAAAGTAATACTTAATGTATTTGTAATAATATGACTTTCAATGAATCAAATAAGATAGGAGAATTTCCCATTATCTCTTAAAATAAAATACAAAGTGTAGCTTTATAATATATAACCTAGAGAAGATACCTCATGGGATGAAATATATAATACTATCCTATAGAAATTATTCCATGATTAATGGAGTGATCAACTATGAATGAATATATATGAAATCACATAAGAAATCGGAGAAACATTCTATTAGTTTTGGGAAAGGATAAATATACTACCTTTATCATTAACCAACTATTTTGATGAATAACATCATTTTATAGTATAATTTTACAAAGGATTGCTGTAAAATTACATAATTCATCTAGATCATTATTTTGAAGGAGCACTGAAAGATAATTCCCCAGTAGAAATGAGATAACTGATGTAGATATTCCCTTAAATTTCCTAACAATTTGGTATGATAACTGCTACTAGAAATGTAAATTAGTAAAACATAAAATCAAATTTATTATAAAAAAATCTTGAGTAAATATCTTCTCTTGTGAGATAGTTAATTGTGACAAAATGTGCAAGAGTCATCACCCACCACACCCCCTCAAATCTGTGAGCTCCACTTTTCATATGTTTATTTCACCAATCGATGACCTCAATTTCAGGTGAATAAAATATAGAACCATATATATTACATTATATTATTTAATAAACCAAGTAGAAACCATTTATTTTTATTATTCACCACCAATGTATTTATAGTTGATAGATAATATCAACAATTTACACCATTCGAGTAAGCTTTCTGATAACCTTTCTTAACACCGAAATTTCAATGATAGAGTTTCCAACCATCCCCAAGATACCATAATGGAAAAGGATGAATATCCTTAAATAAAAGAAAAACACATATAGGAAATATAATATCAAAATATAAAATAGACCACTCTCACTACTCATGGACCAATGTTTAAGGAATATAAAGTGAAAATCGACTTGGACTGGACCACAAACAATAATATAATAATTCAAGGCCTGAGTAATCTTCCTTCACTACTAAATAATAAAACTTAAGTAATATTTCATCAATATCATATAAAATAGAGGCAATAAGATGTAAATAAATTAATGAATTTCCCTCGAGTCAATATGTTTAAGTGAATAGAATCATGCACAAGATGAATCTGGTCATGAAAATGAACCAAATGAGGAATTTTTGAAGGCACCATCAATGACACAAAAGGTCGTCGGAATGATGTACGATCTAAATCAACCCCAACCACCCTTCATATATGTATGATATAACCTATGAATCCTAATGAAAAATCACTACAGTAATATATCCTACAGGTCTTTAAAAATTTAAAGATCATCATCTCTCTATTTGAGTTCATCCACAAGATTCCATACTATGTAAAATTAATTAATGAAATTTACAATGAAATAAAAATATTGTGAGGATATAAAGTGGAAACAATATGTATGAATGCTTCTTCCCTTATTAACCCTAGCATTCCACAAAAATATCCATGATCTTGGTATCTTGCTATCTACATCACTATTGTTGACCATTCATTTTCCTACACATTTTGTGATTTAGGGGCCTCAATTAATGTAATACCATATTCCATTAATATAATATTGTATATGGGAGAACTAATACTCACCCAAGTGGTTATGAAACTCCCCAATCAATCCACTACCTATTTAAAGACCCAAATTTTTCCGTTCATGGACTTTACATAACTTTTTTGGAATACTTAATACATAAAAAAACAGACACACAGGGACCCTAATAGTTTAGTTTCTTTGGAAACTCGAAACGTAATCTTCTATTCGTGGTGAAAGATATTCAAAATATACCTTTATGATCTTCCCCTTTTTGTTTTCTTACCTAAATCCCTTCTTAAAATCCCGGGGAAAAGAAAACATATAATGGGTGATCTCAAATGCTCAGTAAGGGTAAGCATGGATAAAATAAAACAAATCACATACTTTTGAACATAAAAATAAGAACATAATGTTTAATCATCAAAATAATGGGCAATGACATAAACATGGCAGTGAATAAGGCATAGATAATAAAGAAAAATTAATCATGATAAAATAGCATGGGAATAAAACATGTGATTGTGGCAACCATTAATCACCTGATATGATTTCCATAGTAGCCAAGACATTGTTTCCAAGACCATCTTAGTGGACAAAGTCCCTTTCTAAATCAAGTTCACTCCTCGTTCTAGTCCTTTATTACTAAACCAGATTAAATTACCATTCCAGCCATGTCTATATCATGAGATATAAATCATTACCCAATGCATTGGACGTAGATATAGGTACCACCCTTGTCATAATGAAATCATTATTTTGTGTTCCACAAAATCATAAATCATACATCATAGCATAACTATGTAATAGAATGGGATTCTTAATCATCCTGACATCATAACATAATCTATATAAAAAATGGATATCATTTCACCATAAGATGAATAAAACCATGTAAATAATGGAGACATTATACTGGAAACATAAACATATTAAATAATGTCATTGTTAGATAGAAAATAGCTTTGATACAACACTTGATATAAATTCTTGCCGAATATATCCTTTCTTCTTCAAAATAATTTTCTTTTCACAAAATGCCAAGGAATCTTAAAAAAGGGTTCTTTTGAAAATAATCATGCAATATTTTAGAGGAATCTTCATGAAAATGATGCGTTATGAAACCGTAAAAGTCCATTCACGCCATATAAGTTAAAAATAACATTCTCCACGTACTTTGGTCGGGAAAGTAAAAAAGTACCTCGTATGGTAAATAAAAGAAATATTCCTTACATACCATGTAGTAAAAGTCAAAAATGGTTAAAAAGGACTTTAAACATACATGACATCATTTTTAGGAAACATGGATATGGATGATTATAATAACCCCAGTAAATACTTACGAATAAACAATATCGGATAAGAATGAGATTTGAAATGTTATCCCTTACCTTAAGTCTGATATACTTCTAATGTATCTGAACCTCCTATATAATGATTTAAATAATTTCATTGTCTTATTAAAGAATCATAATCATTGTTATGAAATCATATATGGTTCACTTATGACTTTATATTACCCATTCATTTGTAAATTCCATGATAAAGAATCATTTTGGTTAAAATCGTTTCATTTATCGTACGTGTTTCGACTTATTGATCGTGATATTCTTACTTATATCCTGATTTAATTAATTTCAGAATGTAAAACCTGATTTATATGTTATATATATTCAGCATATAATTATATATATGATATATCTATTAATTGATGTAAATACACCATTCATGGAAACAGCTGGTCGTACGTACGCATGAACGAAGTTTTCATTTCCATATGGAATTGAATGGAATTAGTTAGATGACATTAATATATATATACATAAATCCCATATCATTATTTTGTCATATATTTCCCGATTACATATTATATATACTTTATAATCATTGATGAATGGTTAACATGGAGAATGAATCTCATCGCGTCGTGGAGACGGTAGTCCGTACATACACACGAGGGATGATATCATTCCCATGATCGTGGAATTGTATTGAAGTGTATGTATACTATTTCAGAATCAATATCACTTTAAAATAATCATATATGGTTATTTATTTACAGTATTATACTCATCCCTGTAAGGTGGAGGTCGAAAACAGATTACACCACGGCGTGGAGACGGTATTCCGTTCATACACACGCGCTATGATTTCGTTTTCCATAGGATGGATAGAAGGTGAAATCGGGTTGTTTCATATTTATAATAACTGATCAGTATATAATTAATACTGATTTTATTACTTTATAATGAGACAAATAATGAAGATGAAGTAGAAGAAGAAACAAACTTGAGAGAATCAGAATATGATATTACCTCTTCTTCAACACCCCTCCATTAAGCCTTCTCTCAAGGAAGTAGAGTTGGTCTTTTGAGAATACCAGAACCTCCAGGATGTTTCTAGAGAAGTGTTGAAGAGAAATGGGCAGGGGTTGGCCAATCATACATGCTCAAAAGGGTGTGAAGATAAGAGGGAAGTGGTTCTCTTTTTATAAGGGAGGAGAGGGGCACCTTTGGAATAACTTAAAATATTATTTTATAATAAAGACATATTCGGTTTATAATAGCTCAAAATTGATTTATTTCGAAGATAAAGTGGTAATGGGTCTAGTTCTTCTAATCCAATTGGTTTTAGACAAGTCTATGTTACTAGTGTTACCTTATCTTTTAGATTTACCTCTAAGTTAAATAATTTAACTTTTACCGAGTCTTTTTGTTTTCTTACATTATATGGTTAATAAACATACTATAACAAGTCAAACGAACCCCAAGTGTTTAATTATTAATATATATATCCGTATATAATTCATTTATCCCAACCTTAGATTTTTAGGTATAAAATAACAATTAATAATATAATATTAGTTTTATAAAGTATTTTAGGTCAATTTTGACACTATTTGTAATTTAATTTTTGTGAAAATCATAATAGAATGGTTTTTCCGAAAAAAATTAATTAAATCAATAAAAACATGTCATATTAACTAGAAAAGTTAGTTGGATTCATAAAAATTCTAAAATTACATTTATTTGGTTACTTATAACATTAATTATGTTAATATTTCATTAATATAGTAATTACTGCATCATTATTGTGTTATAAATAAGTTAAATTATTTAATGTCTAAAAATTATAAATAAAATACCATTATGTATGAAATATTTGTAGCTTACTATTTAGTATTTATAGTCGAATTTATCTTAAATATAACCATATATTAAAAATGTTTTATTTATTAAACATTGACTCTAACTATTTTATCTCTTCTTTAAATAAAATATTAATAAATGTCCTAATCTAATCCAAGTGGACCTAAAGGGTAATATTTTATTCCTAAGGTTATTTTTGGTCGAATTACACTTATCCGATAGAATTAGGACATGTGTTAAGGTAATAATAAAAACATTTTTACCCTTAATTTCCCTATTTACTTTTTACCGTTGTAAATAAAAGTAAATAGTTAGTTCTCACCGAAAATTATTTTTATCTTATTGAACCACATTTTACTCCTTGATATTAACCGTGTCTCTCTAATTTGAGAAATTCCACTCACAGAAGCAGTAAAATTATGTTTTATGTGAATTTTCAAATTCTCCTAGGAGGTGTGTAAAAGACGGTGAAAAGTTCAATAAAAATTTCTTATATATACAATTATTATAAAATAACTACAATGAATTAAACAGAACATATATAGGCACAATGTATCAATTTTGACCTAAAATAAATTTAAATAAAAGAAATAATTATTTAAATAAAAAGTCGGTTTTTAAATTGTAACCTAGTGTTTTCACTATTCATCAAAAATTGAATGTTTTTTAGAAAAATACCATAATTTCACCCTAGGATAATTTCTATATACTGAATAAAAAAATGAAGTTCATTTTGAATGATAAAATTTATAATATTTGAAAAAGATGGAATTAATATTCATAATGTCTTGTTCATAATAATATTATAATAATATCTTGTTTAGCGAAAATGGGTATTGCATATTACACACGGTATTGAGGAAGGTCTTGATTGCGTGTAATGAAAACCAAGTCAGGGATGCATGTAGTGAATGCTCCCTTTGGTGTTGTGTATTAAATAATCAAAACATATTGCATTTATATATTAAACAAAATCTAAACATAATTTTGCGTATAATAATTTCCACAAAATGAACTTGAATTTGTGTGTAACACAAGCCAAGAATAGTATTGCGTATACTGAAATCTAATGCAGTGTTGAATATAGTACAAGCAAATCTTGATGTTATGTATAATATAAGACATCAAGGAAATAAAAAATAATATATTTCATAAAATCTTGGGGTGTTTCATTCTATCCCCATAAAATGAATTTCAACTTCGAAATTCGTCGGTGTTATAAGTGGTTTACTACTTCAAAGTTTATAACATAGAAACCCACATCGTAAAAAGGAATAAAAAACATTATTTTAAAAAATTAAAGTTAGAAATATACTGGTTTCCCAGATTAATTCATCACTGGGTTTCAACATAAGAGAACATAGGTAGAAATATGGGTGTAGAAGAAAAATCTAACCATCATGTTCTGATGGAGAGTGGTAGAGGACATGGCTATGAAAAAGACAACAATAACAAAGCCATAAATTTGTGATGATCTATGGTACCATCAGATTCATCAGATATAAGAGCAATAGGATTAAAATTTTGGTTTTCAAGATCATTTCCTTAATGTTGAATAAATTTTTAACTAATAGAAATACTTATTTGATTTCGGTACAATATCAACGTTCCTCGTGCCTCAAACAATTTCCACTTTATCTATTAAAGAAATGAAGTTGAATTTGCCTTTCGGGAAGTGTTAGCATATCATGCGATGGAATGATATGTCATTCCATCTGTCTCTAAAATAGGTTTAGCAATAGTTATATATATAAGTCCATATATGGTTAGATTAATCGCGCATGATTTGAAAATAGACTTATACTTCATCTATCATACTTCTTAATAAAAAACTACTTTCTACTAACCAGGGACTTCCTGTAGGCCAGTGGCTAGCGATAAAGGCATGTCGCACTTCGGTTGTGGCTTCAATTCCCGCAACCTTGTCCGATGTGACGGGTTGTCGCCCGTCCTACGAGTTTTCCTTTTTCTAAAACTATACTATTATAACATAACAAAATTTCTAGCCTTAAACAATACTATATGATATATTCTTTAATTTATTCTAATCTTTATGATTATCCAAATTACTTCTGTCCAATTTCATAGTATAAATACATTGACTACTTGAAATGTCATCTACCAAGCATGTGAATACCATCATTTATCATACGGTATATCTTGTTGGTCACATTCCAAACATTGGAATACCTTAATCATGTATTATCCTGAAACATGAATTACAATAGAACCTTAGTGAAAACATGAGTGCTTTCCAAAGATAACTCTTTCCTCATACCAAAATCCCATAAATTCTATATACTCAAACCATGATATCACTTAGTCCTTATAACAATCAAAATCTCCTAAATACTATCAAATACCTCATTATCTCCTTATCCCATCATTATGTGCATGTCATCTATTTTCCATAAATATCTGAATAATCTTTCATGGTTACCAGTACCATTCAATATATACTTTCAAATACCCTAAGAAAAACAATAGTGTAAAAATCCTTAGATGTGTTTTTATTCCATTGTACCATTACCTATACAACATTACTCAGGATAAACATAAATCAATACACTACTTTCTTAAACCATTAACTGAGATTCAACACTTCATTCATCTCACATATCATTTTTAGTCTCTTCATCATCATCAAAATAAATACTACCCATATGACCATGATTATTCTCTTTAGGATATTTCTCCTTAGTGAATTGGTTTGTATAATTCCCATACATTCCACATTTAAAACATCTAATCATTGTTGATGTCTTAGAAATACCATTATCCTTCTCCATGGTATTAACTGAACCTTTTCCTTTTCACTTACTAGATTTGTGTCCTTCTATTCCGCACCCAAATCCTCTTAATCATCCTTTGATACATTATCATTGATTCCTCTTCCCACATGAATTAAATGAAGGAAATTGAACATTCATTCCTCTATAATCATAATTAAACTCAATCTTTCTCTTATTAGATGTGTCAGGAAAAATACCAAAGTTAAGATTGTTGATCATATTATGAGATATATGATTTGGCATAATAACGATGTTTGGACTTGAAAATCCCGTTTCCTTTGGATTCTCATGAAGATTGTAATTCCATTGTCCATCATATCCTCCATTATCGTGAATCTTCTTGTTTCCAACCATTTTCTATAACCCAAATAGAATAGTATGAGTGGGAAAACATGTACTAGAAAAACAACATAATCCGGGGGGAGTACATTAATCTCTAACATCTTATGTTTAATTATATGATCTTTACCGTAATTCTAGGACTATAACTTGTACGTATTAATCTTAGAGACATCCCCAGACATACCTTAGAAATATGTCTAGGGATCTCACTAATTTTTTCGCATCCTATTTTCCAAAGGTTAACTAAACCTTTCCTATGATACCAACTGTAGAGACCCAAATCTTGGTGTACATGGACATTACATTGCTTTTGCAGAATACTTAATACATAAATAAATAGACACACAAGGACCATAACAGTTTAGAGTATTTGGAATCTCGGAAAGTGATCTTCTAATCGTGGTGGAAGATCTTCAACATCTCCGATAATGATTATCCCATTTTGGTTTTATTACCTGAAACATTTCTATAAATCTTGGGGAAACGAAAAAATACAAAGGGTGATCTCAATTGATCCCTAAGGGTATGCATGGATAAAATAAAACAAATCATATACATTTGTACATAAAAACATGAACATAATGTTTAAACATCAAAATCTTGGGCAATGTCATAAAACATGGCATTCCATAAGGCATAGATCAAGGAGAAATATTAATCACAATAAAATAGGTTGGGAATAAAACATGTGATTGTGGAAACCATTAATCACATGATATGATTTCCATAGTTGCCATGGCATTGCTGCCAAGACCATCTTAGTGGACAAAGTCCCTTTCGGAATCAAGTTCACTCCTCGTTACAGTCCTGTATTATTGAACCAGATTATGTTACCATTCCAACCATCACTATCTCATGAGATATAAATCTTTACCAAATGAATTTGAGTGAGATATAAGTCCCACCAATCGTATAATGAAATCATTCTTTCGTGTGCCACAAAATCATAAATCATATATCATTTCATAACCATGTAACAGAATGGGATTCTTAAACATCATGGCATCATAACATAATCCATATAAAAAATGGATATCATTTAATCATAAGAAGAATCAAACCATTAAATAATGGAGACATTATACTTGAAACATAAACTTATTAAATAATGTCATTGGTAGATATAAAATAGCTTTGATAAAATACTTGAAATGAATTCTTGAGGAAAATATTGTTTCTTTTAAAAAATCATTTTCTTTTCACAAAATTACGTGGAATATTAAAAGAAAAGGGTTTTGTTGAAAGTAATCATGAAATAATGTAGTGGAAGCTTCATGAAATTGAGGTGTTATGAAACCGTAAAAATCAGTTCACGCCGTACAAGTTAAAAATAACATTATCCTCATACTTTTGTCTGAAAAGTCAAAAAGTATCTCGTATGATAAAAAAAGAAAGATTCCTTACATACAATGTAGTAAAAGTTAAAAATGGTTAAAAAGGACATTAAACATACATGAATTTTTTAGGAAACATGGACATGGATGATAATAATAACCCTAGTAAATTCTTACAAATAAACCATCTCGGATAAGAACGAGATTGGAAAAGTTATCCCTTACCTCACATCTGATATGCTCTGTATGTATCCGATCCTCTTGCATATTTATTTAGAAATGTCATTAACTTATTATAGAATCATATTAATTGTTATGATATCATATATGGTTCAGGAATGACAATATATTACCCGTTCTTTTGTAAATTTCATGTTAATGAATCATTTTGGGTAAAATCGTTTCATTTATCATACGTGTTTCGACTTTTTGTTCTTGATATTATTACTTATATACTGATTTTCATAATTCCAGAATGTAAAATATGATTTATATGTAATATATATTCATCAAATACATATATATATGATATATTGATAAATGTAAGGAAATACACTGTTCATGGAGACAGTAGGTCGTACATACACATGAACGCTGTTTTCGTTTCTATATTGATTTGAATGGAATTAAGAAGATGAAATACACACATATATACATAAATCCTGTATTATTATAATTTCATATATTTAATAATTACTTATTATAAATACATTATAATCATTCATGAATAGTTACCATGGAGAATGAATCTCATCGCGTAGTGGAGACGGTAGACCAAACACATGCACGAGCGATGATATCATTCCCATGATTGTGGAATTTTATTTAGGTGTATGTATAATATTTCAGAATCAATATCAATTTAAAATAATCATATATAGTTATTAATTTACACCATTATACCCATCCATGTAAGGTGGTGGTCGAAAACAGATTACACCACGATGTGGAGATGATATTCCGTATGTACGCACACGCATTGATTTCGTTTTCCATAGGATGGATAGAAGGTGAAATAGGGTTGTTTAATATTTATAATAACATATCAGTAAATAATTAATACTGAAGTTATTACTTTATAATGAGACAACTAAAGAAGAAGAAATTGATGAAGATTGAAACATGAGAGAATTGGAAGAAGAGATTACCTCTTCTTTGATGCACCTCCTTGAAGCCTTCTCTCAAGGAAGTAGAGTTGGTCTTTTGAGAAGAAAATAACCTCCAAAATGTTTCTGGGGAAGTGAATAATATAAATGGGTAGGGGTTGACCATGCTTCAAGGCTAAAAATGGTGTGATGAGAAGAGGGAAGTGGTGCCCTTTTTATAAAGGAGGAGAGGGGCACCTTTGGAATAACGTAAAATATTATTTTATAATAAAGTCATATTTGGTTTATAATAGCTCAAAATTGTTTTATTTAAAAGATAATGTTTTTATGGGTCTAAATCATCTCAAAAAATTGGTTTTAGACAAGTATAGGTTAATATTTTAACCTTATCTTATAGATTTAACTCTCTGTTAAATAATTTAACTTTGACCGTGTCCTTTTGTTTTCTTACACTACAAGGTTAATATACATACTATAACAAATCAAAAGAACCCCAAGTGGTTCATTATTAATATATATATCCTTATCTAAGTCATTTGGACGAACCTTATATATTTAGGAAAAAAATAACAATTAATAATATAATATTAGTTTTTAAAAACTATTTTATGTCAATTTTGACACTATTTGGTATTTGATTTTTGAGAAAATCATAACAACATGTTTAGTTAGATTTAAGTTAATTAAATCAATATAAACATGTCATATTAACCTATAAAATTAGTTGGATTCATTTAAAGTCTAAAATTAAATTTATTTGGGTACTTATAACATCAATTATGTTAATATTTCATTAATAAGGTAATTACTGCATCATCATTGTGTCATAAATAAGTTAAATTATTTAATGTCTAAAAATTATAAATAAAATAACATTATGTGTGAAATATTTTTATCTTTTTAATTGATATTTATAGTTGAATTAATCTTATGTATAACCATATATTAAAAAAAATTAGTTATTAAACGTTGATTTTAACTATTTTATCTCTTCTTTAAATAAAAAAATAATAAATTTCCTAATCTAATCCATGTGAACCTAATGGGTAATTTATTATTCCTAAGGTTGTTTTTGATTTAATTATAATTATTAAATATAATTAGGACATATGTTAGGGTAATAATAATATCATTTTTACCCATAATAACAATATTTACTTTTTACCATGGTAAATAAAAATTATAAGTTACTATTCACAAAAAATTATTTTTATCCATTTGAACCACATTTTACTCCTTGATATTAACCATGTCTCTTGAATTTTCTAAATTCCACTCACAAAAGTGGTAAAATTATGATTTATGTAAAATTTCAAATTCTCCAAGGAGGTGCGTAAAAGACGGTGAAAAGTTCAATAAAATTTTTATATATCTAAAATTATTATAAAATGACTCCAATGAATTACATTGAACATATATAGGTATATGTATCAATTTTGACCCAAAATAAAATTAAATAAAATAAATAATTATTTAAATAAAAAGTCAGTTTTTAAATAGTAACCCAGTGTGTTCACTGTTAATCAAAAATTTAAAGTATTCCGAAAAATACCAAAATTTCACCCTAGACTAATTTCGATATTCTGAATCAAAAAATAAAGTCCATTTTGAATGATAAAATTTATAAAATTTCAAATAGTGTGTATTACAATTCATAACAGCTAGTTCATATTAGTATTATAATAATATATTGTTTAGTGAAACACGGTATTGCGTACTACACATGCTATCGAGGGAGGTATTGATTTTGTGTAATGAAAGGCAAGTCAGGGATCCGGGTAGTGAAATCACCGTTTGTTGTTGCGTATTAAATAATTAAAACATATTTTATTTTCACATTAAACAAAATCTATATTTAATGTTGCGTAGAATAATTTCCACAAAACGAACTTGAATTTTTGTGTAACACAAGCCAAGAATAGTGTTGCGTATACTACTAGCTAATGCGGTGTTACATATAGTACAATCTAATCTTGGTGTTGTGTATAACAGAAGACATCAATGAAATTAAAAATAATGTATCTCATAAAATCTCGTTGTGTTACAACCTACCCAGTAGGTTTTCTTGAAGATGTCTTCGTATGTGTGCATGGATGATCAATCGATGCCTACATCTACATTCTCAACATAGAAGAAGGAAAAGCTAAATAAAACTATCACATAATTCTATGTAAATAATTTATCAAGAATACAAAAAACATAATATATTTTTATGAAGGAACCATTTCCTTGACTTTTGTTGAGGAAATTGTTGATTTTAACATCCTTAACTCAATGGAATTCCCACATGAAGTGATATCTATTTTGAAATTAAGAAATTTTGAATTAACCTTTTATTCTAAGGAAGAAATTGAAATGTAAAATGATATAATCAGACTAGGATAATCATTAGAAACAAACATCCAACTTGAAAATTATATATTTGAAAATAAACTCCATTCGGAGTCTATTTATTGTTTTGATAAATTTTAAGTGATTTATGAACGTAATTTTGTTATGTAACTACAATATGCTTATAATATATCTATCTTACATGTGAACGTGTAAAACATGGAGAAAATTTAATAAAACATCCTATTAAACTTTCTATAAACTAGAATGCAATATTATATAATCAAATATAAAATATACCTTTTTAGTTAGAAATTAGAAACTACTAGTCATAATCTCAGATAATTAATAACCTATCCAAGAACACGATCTATTGAAAATTCAAAATTATATTTATCATGACATATGTTGGACATAAGGTAAAATCCTTTCAATTATTCATACTAGCTTCATGAAAATGATTTTTCTATAACATGTATCTAAATAGGTGAGATAGCCCTAATGGAGGCTCAACCCACCACATCTGGAAGTAGTAAAAAAATGTGGTAGAGATACCCTTAAGAGATTGAATAATCTACCCCATACTGGACTCTGAATTGGTGTATCCCATCAAAATAGTCCTAAAAAAACTATAAACACAATTTTAAAGAAATAGAATATTGAATTAGTTCCCATAAGAATTCATAAAATCTAGAGTGTCTATTTTGATTATAGGATATTTTAGCATGTCACCAGAAAATACCATTTCCATGCACCATTTATAAAACAAATACTATAGATACTAGATTTTAAGGGTAATTGTTTCTTCTTTGATTAATTTTATGTTTTTTTAAATTTCAAATAGCTGTGGTGGACAGTACAATCCTCATTTTTACATGATATTAAAAACCCACATTTTTAAATAATTTACAAGTTTGTTGATGTGAAAATTTAATTTTTCAATGATTTTGTTTATTATGTATTTATTAAAGGTTAAAAACCATGTTTATCCCTTATTAATATTGTATGGAATTATTTTAGAGTTCATCATTGAGTTATCATGGGAGTATGAGATCCTTAGAGACTCCTCATTAATAGAAAGAAAATATTAAATATATTTTTCCAAATGTTTGTGTGATTTTTCCACAAAAAAACCACAAAAGGTGAAATGAATGAGATATATAATACCAATTTTAGTTCACAGATGAAGGGTTTTCCATAGGTTCAACAGAAGATTTGTGTGTTTTAGGCATTCGGGAACATCACGCATGTGGATAAAAAATAATAGTTTATTATATTTATTTCAAAAATATTGTTATATCTCCCAAATAGTGATTCTAATGGACAGTCTGAGAATGTCATTAAATTTATGATATAGTTTTTACTATAGTCCTAATATATGTTTTTTGCACTTCTATAATTTGGTAACATCACATGTTAGGGTAATAATAACTTCCATATGAATATTTTATTTTGAAAATATAAATAATCATAAAAAATTAATTAATTAATTAATTAATAAATTATTATTATTATAATTATTATTATTTTTGAATAGGATTAAAATTAAAATAAACTCTTTTATTAATACTTCTACTACAATGGAAATAATGAGTGACCAAATTAATTAACATGATAATATTAATTTTTTCAATTAAATTTGAATGTAAGGTTCATATTAATTTATTAACAATTTAATGGTTTTGTTTTTTAAATTGCTAATTTGGACTTTTGTCTTAGATAATCATGAATAATAAGAATAATAAAATATTTTTGTTTTTATAAAAACTGTTAATTTGGAAGAATAATATATGTGTTAAAAATAAATGAGTTTTTATACATGTTCATGTGTATATAGGGGATATATAAATATTTATATTTTTTGTTAAAAATATATTTAAAATATGTGTGAAAATAATAAGTTTATATATATTTGAGTGTACATGTGTTTTTATGTATATTGATTATTTTTCAAAATATATATTTACTGATGGATTTTATGTAATTGGTTATTAAATGTAGCTAAATGATTTTTTTTAAAAAACAAGTAAATGGTTATGTGGGGTGCTTCACAGGGAGATAATGAGAGGAAAAAAAGTCAATTATGGTTTAAAATATTATTAATAATGATAATAATTAAATGGACAAATGTATAATAAAAAGGGGAGTTGAGAAGAGTCACCTACATTAACATCTAGTTGGAAACATGACACACCCCTCCCTCATATTTCCTCTCTTATTCTTTTATCATTTTTTATTACGTACCCAAACATCTCCTAAATAAATTATTTAATATATATTGGATCGATGTGATTTATGTGTCATTTTCTTTATCTCAAAATGAATAATTATGAACATATTTTTTACGAAAGAATTGATGTTTTGGTGGTGCAGTTAACTCAAAAATCAAACCTCATTTTTAGTCATCCTTATATATAAGGATGGAGTTTTTTGAAAGTAGTGCATCAATTATATAGGTTATTGGAATGATTTTGTGTGTGTGTGTTAAACAAAGTGAAACCTTCATGTATAGAGATCATGATTTTTAGCACCAAATTTACTACGGGTAATTGTCCTGACTTTTGGCATGCGTGTGTAGCCAATGAGATCGATGTTTGATATTTGATCACATGTGGTGTTTTTGTGTGTGTGTGTAAATACCTTACTTGTACTTTTATTTCTTTCATATTTAATAATTAAATTATTGTACTGCTTAAATTGAATATATATTGATCTATCATTTTCATTATGTATTGTATATGATGAATTTCTTTTGTTTATAGTAGAGCTATCAATTTTTTCCTATTGGTCACCATGTGAGATATGTCACGTGTTCAGTCGACATAGACAATATTTGAGATGTTACACAAGCATGGCACTATCCACTGAGTGGAAATAACAAAAAATTTGGGTAGCATGTGTATCATGGCTATTCCTTATAGTGGGATGTGTTGCATTCTTTTGGGATATCGTCCTACTCGGTTGAGTTTGATCATTGGTCGACATCTGATATTTTATTCAGGATTTGAATCTATCTTTCAAGATGGATATTCTTGACGTTTATTGTTATGTACATTGGATATTCCTACCAGAAGGTATGTGGCATAGATGTTTTTGTACTATTCATTTGGATGGATTTGTATATCTGGTTACTTTTATTACATTTGGCATTGTGTAGAAGCATGTATGTTTTTCCTGACATTGTGTAGAAGAATGCTGAGTTGGTCCCTGAGGACCAAAAGAGTATGTGGAACTTGTGTGATAAATATTTTTATATGTACACTATTTGTTCATCACATACACATATATATTAAATGTACTAATGTTAACGGTGGGCAGTGGTCTCATACTGAGTCCGATACTCCTACCATACTCAATCATTTTGGAGTTCCTTTAGATTTCCAGAACATAGTCTCGGTGAAGGGAAAAGAAACTATGGTGGGCGGTTGAGCATATGGAGTCAGATGTTGTTGTCGTGGTTGGATGGAGATCAGGAGGGTCATTTGTTTCTGCCTCTATTTTCTATGCTTACCCATACATGGGCTCACTCTTTAGTCTGATTATTATTTCATGTATGTCATAGTTAGTTTTTTTCATGTAAAATAATTTTTATCTTTATATTTATGTTATTATTTATTAGTACCATGACATTTTAAGAAGGTTATAGTCTCCGCAATGATGTCTTTTGACCCTCAATACATGTAAAAATCCTCTTTTGTATGGAGAGGGACACATGAGGTCATCTAGAACAGTATCTTAAACCTCCTGGATTGGTTTAAGATGTTACAAAATGGTATTAGAGGATTATGATTCACTAACATGTCTTTTCACTTTTCCATGGTAATGGGATAAAAATAGAGGGAAGTTAGGGTGTTTAAGACTTTGTCAAGGGAGCTATGTTATTGTCTAATCAACACTGAAAAGTGGACCTCTATCTTTCCATAAAGTTGGAATTTGTATTTTTTTCCTTGATTAAGGTATCCTTGGGAGATGTGCATGATTTTGATATGTTATTAATGGGTTTTGTTGTGTGTTCAGGCATCCGTCTCGGAACATTGGATGACATGGACAATAAACATGTTGATTACATTACATAAATCCCAAATAATTAAATTCCTATCAAAATTATGATATGTTCCCTGGGGAATTATTTCTAGAATCGTATTATTTAATAATGTTGTATTCTATATATTAGTGTATATATGTACCCTACCAAAAAACGGGGCAAGGTAAGTGACACACGCATTTTTCTAATGCAGTTTAAAGATTAACCAGTCGCATCGATCCTGAGGAGCTTTCTCAGTTATTCACTCACATAATCTAATTCACCAAAATTACTTTTTTTGGTAGTTTTATATTTTATGAAATAAATGGAATTTAATAAAATAAATGAAATTCATAAATTAGGAGAAACTATATTTTAATTATAAATTATCATGCAAAGTTAATTAGAATGTAATTAGAGAAGAACAGATGTTCTCCTGAGAGAACTTTCAGGGAGCACATTCATTAACCAGATTCAAATATTCTTAGTGAACAAACTCTATAGTTTGTGTGCACACCTTATTCTACGCATGTTATGAATGAAAAGTCTACTATGAGATCCCCAAGAACACCCTCCTTCCACCTCCTCAATCGGGGGAAATGGTTTTAGATTACGATGTTAAACTATAGACAACCATAGTGAGGATTACACCCACTATAAATTATCCTTAGAATAAACTCAAATAAAAAACATGTTCTTAGGTTCAAAAATCCTGATTAATCCCTCAGGATATTCCTCATAATAGTCAATCATGATCATGAGTATTATAGTTATAGATAATATGATGAGGAGAAGAAAATATGGTTAATGGGTGGGAAAAAAATAAAAATGTCCTTTAATTTATTATAAATATAAATTAAAATAAACAAATACAACAAAATTAAATAAAATGAATAAATAAAAAAAGGGGGGAATAGTTGTAGCCATCCTTCCTTGATGGAGATCTCCTTTTTTGTGCCTTGAATGAATTAGATTGATAATGATATGCTTTGAGGGGGTGGTACTCCCCTCCTTTTATAGCCAGAACATGTCCCTAGAAATATGATGCATTGTTTCCCCACTAAATAAAATCATTACTCATTGAACACATCTTGAATACCGTTCATTATTATCCTGTCTATTTCACCTTACAATCTCAGCAAAATTGGATATGTATTCGGATAGTTAGTCATGTTTTACACTTAAAATTTATTCTATCCCTTCACACCCTCAAAATCACAAAACTCTAGATTGGATTGATTTAGTGACCATTACAATGACCAATTCACACGAAATATACTTCTAAAAAGATGTTCCAAACTCCGTTTGCATCCACCCACAAATGTAACAATAATTGGGCCCACCATTAATGAGTTATGGCCCACACCAAAACTTGGAAGATCTGTAAATAGTTTTCATGGTCCCAATTTTTTGCGTCTTTTGAGCTTCTGTGTGGCCAATTCCTATTTTAGTCACAATGGGTGAAATTAATCACATTACATGTAGAATATAGAAAATAATGAATTTTTCAATTTGGATTGTTGTAAAAACTTTTATTTCGAAAATACAGAAATTATGTAAAACAATAAAAAAGGGCTTGTTTTACTATTAAGCTCAAAACATTGCAATTATCATGAAAATGTATCAATTTATCTTACTGAAACACATTTGTGGGTCTAAAACAATTAAATTCAATGTAAATTTAATTAAAAATATTTTCTCAATCAGTTCCCACACACTTAATCTATTCTTATCCTCAAGCATAAAATCTCAACATAGAATTCAAAAAACACAACTTTTACCAACATTTAAATGATGAAGTAAAATATTTTTACAACTATCAGTGTAAAATAAAACAATAAAAATTAACATAAAATATCAATTTAATTTGTCAAATTTCATTGAAATAAATAATTTATGTAATTCACTTTTTCAGTTTTTAAAAATAAAACTTTTTCATTATTTCATTCATGCATCTCAATTCATTATAATTAAGCATGAAACGTCATTATTTACCTCACACATTTATTTTTCCTATCATCTCAAATGATAAAAATCAAGTAGATTTATGCTCATATCATAAGAACATAGACCCAATCCATAAACATGTAAAATAATTACTTTCTCCACTTTGTAAAATCAAAATACACATAAAATAATGAGGACTTTACAATATAAGATCAAATGACTCTAGTGATTAAGGATGGTATAATTTTCTATTTTAACAAATAATTCCAAAGAGGAGCTTTATCTCATACGTACAATATATGATATCAAAAAATGTAATGAAATTCTTCCCTTTAATGTACCAAAATCCACTTCCCCCAAAACTTTATGTAAGGTCATGCTCAAATTAAATAATACTAATGGATTAATGAACCCTCATGATTTTTTTAATTTTGTATTTTTTTATAATTTTTTTATCAAATGATATGATTAGATAAAAAACCACAACCATCACCTAACTACATACGATTACAAGATCTCTAGTCTGGAAAATGGTGATTTATGGTTCTCGAAAATCTCAACCGATTTTTTATGTTTTTTTTATTTTTTGTCATCATTTTTTAAATTAAATAGGGTAAAACAATAGAGTACAATAAATGAATCCATAACCTGTTATAGTTCCCACAATAATAACCTATCACCTTTCCTTATAATTTAAATATTCTCTTCCACCACAAATGCATTCAATCCCACTATTCATCTTTAAATATCATACAAAAACCATGAGTAGGATTGGAATGGATAAAAATGTCTTACAAAATGGCTCATCCCTATAAAAGACATTCATGTCCTCTATGGGCTAAAATAATGTTGGATGTAAAGGTGGTCTTTAAGGATAAGGGATTTTCAAAATATGGCTCAATCATTTAAAAAGTGCTTTTGTACAGTCATAGCTTTGACAAGTTCAAATGAAAGTTCTAGGAGGTGACATGTCCCCATATCACACAGGAAATATGATCACTATAATTAAGAAGTACCTAATCTAAAAATCTTATCAGGAATGTAAAATATTATATTATAAAATCACTCATGGCATGACTAATAATAACAAATCAATTTAGATTATCCTTAGAAATTCAAAGCATGAGTGATGGTAGAGAAAATTTATTTATATGAATCAACTAATTTCTTCAAATATTGAGTCATTTTTTTAATATCTATTATTCATTTAATTAATTTTATTCTCCATTTTACTCGTTAAATCCAAATAATATTGAAATCTAAAACATGGAATCACTAGAATCCTAATAAACTCATGTCTCATAGATAAGTCATGTAAAGAATTAACTCCAGTGTGGGAATTTAATTTTTATCATTAATTCTATAAACATGTTTTGGACCACAAAATGAAAGGAGATTAAATGATAATAATAAAAAGTGATTTCTCTTCTGAATTAAAGCTTTTATCATATTCCTCTAATCCTTGGTGATTCCTTCTTCCACCATTTTCCTAAAATAGAAAATTTATTCAATTAATCACTAGGATCATTTCATTTAATCTCAAAATGAAAAGAGAGAGTAGGTCGTATGCTGGATTAATTCCTATTAGTAAATTTGAAATTTAAATTAATGATATTGAAATTTAATGTGCTATAATGAAAGTTAAGGATAAATATTTGTATGAATCCCCAAGGGGGCCTTGTCATCTATTACTACCTCTAGAGGGCAGTCCCAGTGTTTATCCAGAATCTGTCAGTGGATGAAGCATCATTGATTTGAACCACCACATGTGGCTCGTCCAAGCTTTCAGTTCATTGTTAATATCTAGGAGGAGTCCATGGACATATTACACCAGATCCACCCACTTCAAAATGAGGAAAAATTCACATGTAGGGGGTACGATGAAGTACAAATCCTACTACTCATTTGTTGATACATTTGAATCATTCCCTTTCCATTCTTGTTCTCTCTCTAGTAAATATTAAGTGTGTTCAGGGAGAACTAAATGGTCCCCAACAGGTGTAATTTATTATCCTTCATCACCCTCCAAGAAATAATACATGATTTCATAATCATTAAATTCAAAATTATTAGGGGTGATACTCAAATTAGTTTTAATTAAATTAAAAGAGTTTGATTTTTAGATTTTATCATCTCCCTGAGTCCGTTCAACTTTAATATCATCTTAAATTAAATGTGCCCCTTTGAGTTTATCTTCACATGATGGAGGTAGGAAAACATGCTCCTCCAGCTCGAGTTTGATGTTGACATCATGGATGTCTTTAATGAAATCCGGGAAGTCCAATGGAATATAATTCTTGGCCTTGAATCTTTTATGTTAACATGGAGTTCATCGACCATGTCCATCAAATCTTCTCGTGAGATCCAAATTGCTATGATTTTTTCCTCATGCGTGACCATTATAATCAGTGCATCAGCTCTTCTATGGTGGGCCTCCTCAGTGAACTCATTTTCTCCCATCTTCACATGTGAGTTATTGTTCCATGAAAAATAATCTGAATTTGAAATCATCATGGAAAAAGTTTTTTTGTATATTTTTTTAAATAATGAAAACTATATAAAAATATAATATATTAAATGTAATGTAAAAAACTGATTATCTCCATATAAACGTTACCAGTTTTGACACACTCCTATCATAGGGTGTTGCAAAAGCATATTTTTATGTTTTCCTAGTGCAGTATATAGGCTGAGTAAGGTCGTCTCACTTGATGAGATTTCTCAGTTATTCACTCACTTAATCAAACTCACCTAAATTACATATTTTTTATGTTTTATATTTTATGATATAAATGGAATTTAATAACAAATAAAATTCCTAAATCATACAAAAATAAAATTAAATTCTAAATTACCATGCATAGCTAAACAAGATGTAATTAGAGAACAAAGGATGTTCTCCCGAGAGAACATTTAGGGAGAACCTTTATTGACCAGATAAAATATTTATAGTAAACACACTCCATCGTATGTATGCACACAATAGTCTACCGTAGTTATGAATGAACAAACTACTTAGCGATCACCATGCACAAACTCTATCCACCTCCTCAATTAAGGGAAAATGGTTTTAGATTAAGAAATTAACCGTTAGACCACCATCGTGAGGATTAAACCAACTATAAATTATCCTTTGAATATACTCAAAGAAAACACATGATCATGGGTTCAATAACCTTATTAATCCCTTGGGATATTCATTATATTAGTTACACATTATCATGATAATTATATTTTACGATGGTAAGATATGAATAAAAAAAGGGTGTATGGGTGGACACAAAAATATAAAAGTGCTTTAATTTATTAGAAATATAAATTAAAATAAAAAACTAAAATAAAAATAACTAAAATAAATAAATTAAAAATAATTGGGGATGATTTTCGGTCGGCTTCCATCAGTGGATATCTCTTCCTTGGTGCCTTGAAGGAATTCTATAGAGAATGTGATTCTTTGAGAGGGAGGAGCTTCCCTCATTTTATAACCAGAATCTGTCGCCTGAAAAATGACGCATTGTATCCCCATTAAATAAAAACATCACACATTGAACCCATATTGAATTTTTTTCCTAATTTTGTTTTTTGTTTCTCCTCACAATCTCAGCATATTTGGACTTGTATTACACTAGTTATTCCTATTTTACACTCACAATTTATTTAGGCCTTTCACACTCTCCAAATCACATTCTCCGGATTAGAATGCATTAATGAGCATTAAAATGGCCAATTCACATTACCCCACCTTCATAAAATATTTTCCAAAACATTGTGCACATCCACCCACAGAATGTAACAACAATTGGTCCCACCATTAATGATTTACGGACCCCACACAAAAACTCGGCAGATCTGTAAATAGTTTTCATGCTCCAATTTTTTAGCTTATTTTGAGCGTCAATATGGAGAAATACACGTTTGGCCATGATAGATGAAATTATGATCTTAATGTGTAGAATCTAGAAAACAAATAATTTTTCAATTTTTATTATTGTAGAAAATATTATTTCCAAATTACTGAAATTATGTAAAATAATTAAAAATATGAAATTGTACATTATTAATATTAAGCATAAAATATTACAAATATCATTAAAATGTAGCAATATATCTTAAAGAAATACATCTGTGGGGTGAAAAAAATTAAATTCAATGTAAAGATAATTGTAAATATTTTTCCAATCAATTCCCCCACATTGAATCAATGCCTGTCCTCAAGCACAGAATCTCAACATGGAATTCAATGGAAACCAATGTAACCAATATTCAAATACCAAAGTAATATAATTTAACAACATTCAATGTTAAATATAACATTAAAAATATACATAAAAACCCAATTAAATATACCTTTTTTTAGAGAAACAATTAATTAATTATTTTACCTTTTCCCGATTAAAAAATATAAATTATTCTTTTTTCATTAAAGATTCTCAAATCATTATTATTAAGTATGACACATCATGATTTACCTCACCTATTAATTTTCCTCACATCTTTCATGATACAATTAATGTATATTTATGCTCATATCATATGAACACACACCTAATCCATATTCTTGTAAAAGAATTACTTTCACCACATTGTTAAGTGAAAAAGAAGAATATAATCATGAGGAAATTTCAATGTAGGATCAAATGACTCTAGGTGTTATGGTTGGCATGATTTGATGTTTTAAAGAATAATTCTTAAGAGGAGTATTATCTCTTACGTACAATGCATGATATAAAAAACGGTTATGAATTTATCCCCTTTTATATACCAACACACACTTCCTCCAATACTCAATGTATGGTCATCCTCCATGTAAAGAATACTGAAGGGTTAACGCAAGCAATTGATTTTTTTTATTTTTGGAATTTTTTTAAAAAAATTTCAAATGATTTAATCAGATACAACGCCACAACCATCACCTAACCACATATGATTAGAATATCTTCAGTCATGAAAATGGTGATTTTTGGTTCTCCAATATCAAAAACCATTTTTTTCTTTTTTTTTGAATTTTAGGTCATAATTTTTTTTAATTAATGAGGGTAAAAAAATGAAGAACCAAAATGACTCCATAACCTATTATATTTCCAAAAATTACAAACTGACACCTTTTCCTTCCAATGTAAATCATCCATACAACCGTGAATCCATTTACCCTCATACTTCATCATTAAAATATCATGAGAATACCACGAGTATGGTAGTAATGTATAAAAATCGCTTCAAACATGGATAAATTATATAAAGGACAGCCATGTCCTCTGTGGGCTAAAATAAGGATGGATATAAAGGTAGTCATTAAGGAAAAGGGCTTCTCAAAATATGCCACAATCATTTAAAATTTCTTTTTATAACGTCATAGCTTTAAATAGTTCAAATGCATGTTCTAGGAGGTGACATATGCCATAATCACTCAAGAATTTTGATCATGATAATTAAGATGTACTTGATATATTATTTTTCTCGGGAATGAGAAGTATTACATTAGAAAATCACTCATTTCTTGACTAATAATAAGAAATAAATTCACATTAACATCTGAAATTCAATGTATGAATGAGTGTAGAGAATATTTATTTACATGAATCAATTAATTTCATCATATTTTGAGTCATTAGTTTAACATACATTTTTAATTTCAATCATTTGATTCTCTATTTTATTTGTTAATTCTCAATAATATTGAAATCTAAAACATAGAATCACTGGAATCCTAAGAAACTCATGTCTCATAGATAAGTCAAGTAAATAATTAATTCAAATGTGGGAATGAAATTTTTATCATTAATTATCAAAATATGTTTTTTAACAAAAAAATATGGGAGTTTAAAGGATGATCATAAAATGTGAATTCCATTTTCAATTAAAGATTTGATTATATTACTATAATGCTTGGGGATTCCTTCTTCCATCATGATCCTAATAAAATTATTAAATTAATCACATGGATCATTTCATTTAATCTCAAAATGAAATGAGAGAGTAGGATACATTATGGTCTAATTCCTAATAATGAATTTGAAATCTAAATTTTTTATATTTAAAATTAATGTACTATATATAATGTAATGGATAAATCATGGTATGATTCAAAAAGGGGGCCTTGAAATCTTTTACTGCCTCTAGAGGGAAGTACCAACTTTTATCCATAATATATCAGTGGATGAAGCATCTTTGATTTGAATGACCAAATGTGGCTCTTCACAGCTTGTAGTTCTTTGCTAATATTTAAGAGGAATCCATGGATAGAGTTCAACAGATCCCCCCCCCCTTCATAATGTGGTACAATTTTCATGGAGGGGGTAGGATGAAGTACAATTACTCCTATGAATTATTTGTTACTTGTAAAGAATTCCCTTTCCCTTCTTGTTGTCCCTCTAGTAAATATTCATTATGTTTGGGGAGATTTAAATAGTCCTCAATAGGTTGAATTTCTTTTCCCTCATCATACACTAAGGAATATTACAAGATTGCTGAATCATAATATTCAAAACTATAAGGGGTGATACTCAAATATGTTTAAATAAATTTAAAAGAGTTGGAGTTTAATATTTTATCATCTCACTGAGTCAGTTCAACATTAATATAATCTTCTATTAAATGTGTCTCTTTGAGTTGATCTTCATTGGATGGAGGAGGGTAGACAGGATCCTCCACCTCGAGTTTGGCTTCGACTTCATGGATTTCTTCAATGAAAATACAGAAGACATGTGGCACATCATTCTTGGCGTTGAATATTTTTAAGTCAACTTGGGGTTCATCGACTAGGGCTATCAAATCCTCAAATGAGATCCATGTTTATATCCCATTCTCCACCTAATTAGCCATTATCATCAGTGCGTCACCTCTTATTTGGAGGGCCTCCTCAATGTACTCATTTTATTCCTCCTACACATATGAATAATTGTTCCATGAAGAATAATTTGAATTTGAATGCATGATGGAAAATGTTTTTTTGTTGATTTTTATAAATAATGAAAACTATGTAAAATTTTAAAATAGAAAAAGTAAAATAAATAACTGATTATCTCCATAGAAACGATGCCAGTTTTGACTCATTCCAATCATTGGGTGTTGTAAAAGCTTATTTTTATGTTTTGCTAGTGCAGTATAGAAGCTGAGCAGGGTTGTCTCATTTGAGGAGCTTTCTCAATTTTTCCCTCACTCAATCTAACTCAACTAAATTGCATATTTTTTTGTTTTATATTTTATGAAATAAATGTAATTTCATAAAATAAATGAAATTCATAATTCAAATGAAACTACAATGTAATTCTAAATTACCATGCAATGCTAAATAGAATATTATTAGAGAAGATAGGATGTTATCCCAAGAGATTTTAGGGACCACCATTATTGGCCATCATCAAATATTCGTAATTAACACACTCTATCGTATGAGTGCACACCATAGTATTCCATGTTTATGAATGAAAATACTACCTATTGATCACCAAGAACACCCTACATACACCTCCTCATTCGAGGGGAAATAAGTAAATTAAAATTAAAGAGCGATGATTTTTGGGCGGCTTCCCATCAAGGAGATATCCTCCTTGGTTTCTTGATGGAATGAGATGGAGAATGGGCTTTTTTAGAGGAAGTAACTCCCCTCATTTTATTGTTAGAATTTGTAAAATTTATGTTGATGCATTTTAGCTACAGTAAATAACATATTCACCCATTTAACCCTTATTTAATGTTGTTCATAATTATCATTTCCTTTCCCCTTAAAATATTAGTGTAGTTGGACATGTATTCCACAAGGGATACCAATTTTATTTTGACAAATTATTCTATCTAGTCAGAATCTCAAAATCACAATACATAGGATTAGAGTGCTTTAATGAACAATAAACGGCCAATTCACGCAGAATTTCCTTCATGAAATATTTTCCAAAACTCCGTTCACATCCATCCACAGAATATATCAATAATTGGTCCCAATATGAAGTAGTTATTGACCCCACAACAAAACAAGGCAGAACTATAAATAGTTTTATTGATCCCATTTCTGAGTTTCTTTTGAGCATCCATGTGTCCAATTAAACTTTTTTTCAAGATGGATTAAATTAAGATCATGATGTGTATAATCCTGAAAAAAATTGAATTTATCAATTTTAATTAGTGTTGAAAATGTTATTTGAAAAATAAAAAAAGATTTAAAATATTTAAAAATTGGAAATGATCCATTTTAAAATTAAGATAAAAATATTACCAATATCATAAAAATGTAGATATTAATCTTAATTTAAAACATTGGTTGGTTTAAAAAAATTAAATTCAATGAAAATTTAATTGAAAATACTTCCTCTATCAATTCCCCAACACATAAACCATGCTTTTCCTCATGAAAAAAAATATCAACATGCAATTCAGGGGACACCAACATTACCAATATTCACATTCCTATGTAATAAAGTATAAAAATTTTAATTTTCAAATAAAACATTCAAAAATCAACATCAAATATCAATTTAATCTCCCATTTTATAAAGAATCAATTATTTCATATGTTTCATTTCTCCACTTTGAAAAAAATGGAAATTATAATTAAATTCAATCATGTTTATTAATTAATTATAATTAATCATGCCACATCATGATTTACCTCACCTTTGAATTTTTCCTCTCATCTCTTATGATCCAATTCAAGTAGAGTTATGCTCATATCATAGGAAAACACACCATATCCATAAGATTGTAAAATAACTACTTTATCCACTTTGTAATGACAAAAGGCACATAAAATCATGAGGACTTTTCAATAAAGGATCAAATAACACTAAAGCATAAGGGTGGTAGGATTTGATGTTTTAAAAATTAAGGCCGGAGGAGGAGTTTTACTTCTTATATATAACTCATGATATCAAAAAGTGTAATGAAATTATCCCCTTTAATTTTCCAACATCGACTTCCCCCAAAACTCAAATTACGACCAGGTTAAAAGTAAATCATAATGAACGATTTGTGCACCATCTTAACTATTTTTTTTATTTGTTTTAAAATTTTATGATTAGATCGAACATTGCAACCATAACCTATTAAAATACAATTAGATGATCATCGGTCTGGAAAATGGTAATTTCTTTTTCTCCCAAATCACAACCCATTTTTGTATTTTTTTGATCTTTTTTTGACCTTTTTTTTAAATTAAATATTGGAGAACAATGAAGTACAATTAATGACTCCATAACATTTTTCTGTTCCAATAATAACACCCCATTTACACCCCCACACATTTTCCTTAGAATTTAAATAATCCCTTCCTCAATGAATCCCTTCACCCCCACATTTCATCTTTAAAATATCTTGCAAAAACCAAGAGTAGAGTAGGAATGGATTAAAATGGTTTGAAACATGGCTCAATGCTATAATAGACATTCATAGTCTCTATGTGAAAATATAAGGATATATATAAAGGTGGACTTTAAGGATAATTTCTTTTCAAAAATATTCCTCAGTCATTTAAAATGTCTTTTTGTACAACCATTACTTTGACAAGTTCAAATGGAAGTTCTACCATGTGACATGTACCAAGATCACTCATGAAATATGATCAAAATAAATAGATATTACTTGGTCTATAAATCCTCTTGGGAATTAAAAACAAATAATTAGACAATCACTCATGGCGTGAATAATAATAAAAATCAAATCACATGAACTTCATAAATAAAAAGCATGAGTTATGGTAGAGACATTTTATTTAGATGAATAAATTATTTTTTTCAAATATTTAGTCATTATTTTAATATCCATGATTCATTTCAATCATTTGATTCTCTATTTTACACATTCAATATAATTAATATTTAAATATAAAACATTGAATCACTGGAATCCTAAGAAAATCATGTATCCTAGATAAGACATGTAAAGCATTAATTCAAGTGTGGCCATGAAATTTTTTTCAATAATGCTCAAAATATATTTTGGAACACAAAAATGAAATGAGTTTAAATGATTATATTAAAAAACTGAACTCCCATTTTAATTAAATATTTTATCATCTTCTTGTAATGCTTGGGGATTTATTTTTCCATCATGATCATAAAAGAGATATTTTTTTTCAATTAATCACAATGATCATTTCATTTATGCTAAAAAAGAAAGGAGGGAGTATGCCACATGTTGGACTATTTTATAATACTGAATTTTAAATATAAATTCATAATATAGAAAATAAAAGTATATAAATCAACTAAATGATAAATCATATTATGATCACCCGAGTGGGCACAAGCATCTTTTACTACCTCTATACAGAAGTAACAACTATTATCCATAATCTGTCAGTGGATGAAGATTATTTGATTTAAACCACCACATGTGGCACTTCCTAGCTTGCAGTTATTTGTTATTATTGAGGTGGAATCCATGGATAGAGTACACTAGATCCACCCCCTACACAATGTGGTGCATCTTTCATAGCGGGGGTAGGTTGAAGTAAAAATCCTCCTCCTAATTTGTTGCTACTTTTTCAACATTCCCTTTCCCTTATTGTTCTGCCTATATAAAATATTATGTGTGTTCGTGGAGCTCTAAATGTTCCTCCAAAGGTGTAATTTCATTTCCCTCTTCATCTTCCAAGACATAATATGAGATGGCTGAATCTGAAAATTCAAAACTATTAGGGATTATACTCAAATTTGTTTCAATAAAATTAAATTTTTTTGAGTTTAAGAATGTACATATACCATATTCGGTTACACTTTAATCTCATCTTCAATTGAATTATTCTCTTTGAGTCGATCTTCACTGGATGGAGGTACATATTCGGTCTCCTCCACCTTAATTTTTCCTTCGACTTCATGGATGTCTTCAGTAAAATCCGTGAAGACCAATGGAATTTACATTTTATCCTTGAATATTATTAAGTCAACATGGAGTTCATATACCATGGACATAAAATAATCTTTTGATAACCATGTTGTTATTCCTCTTTCTAGCTGCTTGTCCATTATCATCAGTGCGTCATCTATTCATTAGAAGTTATCCTCAGCATAGTCAGTTTCTTTGTCCTGCACCTGTGACTAATAGTTCCATGATAATAATTTGAATTTGAATGCATCAAGGATAATGGTTTTTTATATATATATTTTTTACATAATGAAAACTATATAAAATGTTGAAATATAAAAATTAATGTAAACAACCGATTAGCTCCCTAGCATAAGTTAATGTTTTGACAAAGGCCTGTCATAGGTCATGAAAAATGCGTAATTTTATGTTTTCCTAGTGCATCATAGAAGCTCACCAGGGTCGTTTCACTTGAGGATATTTCTCAGTTATTCAATCACATAATTTAATTCCCCTATATTACTTCATCTTTTAATTTGAATTTTATGAAATAAATGGAATTTTATAAAATAATTGAAATTCATAAATCTGACGAAATTAAAATTTAATTCAAAATTACCATGAAATGCTAAATAAAATGTAATTAGAGAAGAAAGTATGTTCTCTTAAGAGAACATTTAGGGAGGACCTCCATTGACTAACATTAAATATTCATAGTGAACACACTACATCATTTATGTTCACAACTTATACTTCCCCGGTTAATAATGAAAATTATACATAACGATCACCAACCACTCCCTACATCCACCTCCTAAATCGAGGGAAAATTGTTGTAGATTAAGAAGTTATTCTCTTAACAACCACAGTAAAGATTACAACCACTATAACTTATCCATAGAATAAAATCAATGAAAAAAACATGTTGTTGGGTTAATAAAACTGATTAATCTATCCGGATATTCCTTTGATTAGAAACTCATGATCATGAGTATTTTAGTTCACGATGGTAAGATGAGAAGAAGAAAAGATGGTGGATGGGTGGACACAGAAATAACAACAATACTTGAATTTATTATAAATCTAAATTAAAATCTAAAACTAAAACATAAATAAATAAAATAAATAATTACAAAAAGGTAAAATATTCCACCGGCCTCCCTCGGTGGAGATCTCCCCCTTGGTACGTTGAATGAATGTGATGGAGAATGAGATGATTTAAGCGGGAGGATCTCCCCTCTTTTATAGCTAGAATATGTCCCCCAAAAGGTGATGCGTTGTAGCCCCATTAAAAGTCATATTCACCCATTGAACCATTCTTGAATGTTGTTCATAATTATCTAGTACATTTCCCCTCAAAATATCAGCGTATTTGGACTAGTATTCCTAGATTTATGCCTGTTTTACTCTCACAATCTATTCTGTCTAGTCAGACTCATCAAATCGCAAACCTCCAGATTAGAATGCTTTAATGGCCATTAAAACTGCCAATTCCTATGGCCATTACTTCATTAACGATGTTCCAAAATTCTGTGTTCATCCACCCACCAATGTTCACAACAATTGGGCCCACCATGAATGATTTATTGACCCCACACCAAAACGTAGCATATCTGTAAACAATTTTTATGCTCCCATTTGTGAGCATCTTTTGAGGTTCCATATGGCCTATTCATATTTTGGTAAAGCAGAATGAAATTATTCTCGTGATGTATAGATTATAGGAAAAAAATTTCAATATGTATTTGTGTTGAAAATGTTATGGCCGAAGTAGAAAAATTATTTAAAATAGTTAAAAATACAAAAGTCGCCATTTTTCATATTAACGTCTAATATTTCCAATATAAAAAATGTATCAATTTATCTTCTAGTAACTCTTTTGTGTGGTTCAAAAAATTAAAATAAATGTAAATTCAATTGAAATTTTTTACTCTATCAGTAAGGGCTTCATTCTATTAGCCTAAAAAAGCACTGATAATTCGACCCATTATCAGCACTAAAAGATGCACTATTAAAGGTGTATCCTTTATCACCGCTCGTTTTAGCATTGATAATGGTTTTTATAATAATTTCAATTCAATTATAATATTTAAATTCAAAAATATTGAATATTTGTATATATAATATGAAAACACATGTTTATAATGAATATATATTTTTTATTAACAGAAATATATATATATATATAATGTTTAAAAAAAATAAGATTATTATTAAATGTATTGGTGTTTCCAAGGAATTATGTTAATTAATATATTGACAATGCGTTCATATATGTTATTTATCATCGTGATTGTTCATTTATACAATACACACTTTTTATTACGCATGTTTTCCATTGATGGCTCATTTTTTAATATGAATATTTTTCTAGGGGAATATGATTAACTCATGTTACCAATATATATACTATATTATGTAAACAATACTTCTAAAATTACATTAAATATATTAAATGAATAAATATATTTATTATATTAATAATTATTATATTTTAAGTATATATAAATACAATTTAAATATATTTTTCTATAAATATATCAGAATATTTATTAATAAATACTAAAATTTATAATTATAACTCTTAAATAAATATAGATATATTTAAATATTTGGATAATAATAATAAATATATTAATTCTATATCTTTATATTCAAATATTGATAAATAAATACACGTAATTATTAATATAATTCTAAATAAATGCTGAAATATTTAATTAATTAAAAAATTATAATAAGTATATTATTATATATATTTTTAAAATTATTAGTATATTTTTTATAATTTAATATATAATATATTTATATGAATATTATTAATTACAACTAAAAAAATCTAATTATTTTAATTTTTAATTACAAATAAATATATATTCATATATTAGAAATTTATATAAATATACATATATTTATTTAAATAATAATTAATTCATAAAAAATATATTTATTATTTTCATAAATAATTTTATATATAATTAATTAAATATATATAAATATTAGAAAATAAATAAAAATATTTTTAGTTATAGTTATAAATAATTTCAAATATATTTAAATAATTACAAAATTATATAAATATGTTAAATATATATTATTAATATTATAAATATTAGAAATTTTTAATTTTAAAATTATTTAAAAAAATATATTTGTATTCCTTTATAATTATAATAATAAATATATATTTTCAAATTAATAATTATTAAATAATAAAAAATATAGTTATATACAACTATAATCTTATAAATATATATAAATAAAATATTTATTATATATCTTTCTATTATTATAAAAATAATTAGTATATTTCTTATAATTTTATAGTTATTTAAGTTATAGATTTATAAATATTAATTTTCATTTATCATGTATATAATTTTATAAATATATATAATAATATAAATAAATTATAATCATTATACATTTATCAACACTTTTTAGTATTGATAAAGGATTATCATTATCAGCACTAAAAAAGAACATATAAAATGTTCCATTATCAGCGCTATATTTTTTTCTAGTGATTAAGACATCTTTTATAAGTGCTTTTTTTAGTGCTGATAAAGGCATGTTTTATCCATGCTTTCTCTTTTAGCACTGATAAAACATACCTTTATCAACGCTTTTTCACTAGTTCTAATAAAAGGTTCAACATTTTTTATTAATAAACCCTAACTTTCGCATATTTCCTCACACCCCTTTAGCTCCCATGGAAGTCGATCACCACCACCTATACCACCTCTTCCTCCTCCACCACGAACTTTTAAGGGCCACCATTATTGAACACCTTCTAATATTTTTAATTAACACACTCTATCATATGTGTGCACACCATAGTCTACCCTAGTTATGAATGAAAAGGGTACTTATTGATCGCCTTGCACACCCTCCATACACCTCCTCAATTGAGGGAAAATGGTTGTCGATTGTTATATTAAACATTAGACAACCACAATGAGGATTACACCTACTATAAATTATCCATAGAATAAACTCAATGAAAAAATATGGCCATGGGTTAATGAACCTGGTTACTCTAATAGGATATATCTTGAGTTAGTTACTCATGATTATGAGTATTATAGTTCACAATGGTAATATAGGAAGAAGACAAGATTGTGGATGGTTGGATACAAAAATAAAAACAATACTTTAATTTATTAGAAATCAAAATTACATTCATAAACTAAAAAAAAAGAAAATAACTAAAGTAAAATTAAAGAGGGAATGTTTTTGGCTGGCCTCCCATCGAGGAGATATCCTCCTTGGTTTCTTGAAAGAATGGGATGGACAATGGGCTGCTTTGAGAGTGCATACCTCCCCTCCTTTTATAGTTAGAATATGTACAATGATTGTAGATGCATTGTTGCCCATATAAATGAAATATTCACCCATTTAACCCTTCTTAAATGTTGCTCATAATTATCGTTTCCTTTTACCCTCAAAATATTAGTGTACTTGGTTAACTATTCCATAAGTTATACCCGTTTTAGTTTGACAATTTAATATATCCTGTCAGACTCTCCAAATCGAAAATATCAGATTATAATGCTCTAATGACCACTAAAATTGCCAATTCACGTGGAATTTCCTTCATGAAAGATGTTCCAAAACTCTATGCTCATCCACCAACAAAATATCTCAATAATTCGTCCCACCATGAATGAGTTATGTACCCCACAACAAAACATGGTAGATCTGCAAAAAGTTTTAATGATCCCATTTCTAAGCGTCTTTTGAGCTTCCATGTGGCCAATTAATCTTTTGGTCATGATGATTGAAATTAAGATCTTGATGTGTGTAATCTAGAGAAAAAGAATTTTTAAATTTTAATTAGTGTTGAAAATGTTATTTCAAAAATACAAAAATGATTTTAAAAAGTTAAAATTCAGAAATGAGCCATTTTTACTATTAAGCTCAAAATATTAAAAATATCATAAAAATTGTATAAATTTATCATAATGTTAAACTTTGGTGGGATAAATGCAATTAAATTCAATGAAAATTTAATTGAAAATATTTCCTCTATCAATTCCCCCACGCATAATCCATTCCTGTACTCAAGAAAAAAACTCAACATGGAATTTAGAGGACACCAACGTTACCAATATTCAAATTCCAAATTAATAAAATTTAAAAATTTTAAATTTCAAATAAAACATTCAAAAATACACATATATTTCAATTTAATCTCCCATTTTACAATGAATCAATTAATTCAAATATTTTACTTTTCCCTTTTGAAAAAAATGTATCTTATAATTTAATTCAATCAACATTCTCAATTCATTATTATTAATCTTGACACATCATTTTTTACCTCACCTTTGAATTTTTCCTCTCATATCTTATGATACAATTCAAGTATAGTTATGTCCATATCATAAGAAAACAATACATATCCATAAGATTGTAAAAGAACTACTTTATCCACATTGTAAAGACAAAATGAACATAAAATCATGACGACTTTTCAAGACAGTCTCAAATAACTCTAAGGCTTAAGGGTTGTACGATATGATGTTTTAAAAAATAAGTCTGGGGGAGAAGGTTTATCTCTTATGTATAATTCATGATATCAAAAAGTATAATGAAATTATCCCCTTTAATGTACCAACACCCACTTCCCCCAAAACTCGAAGTATGGTCAAGCTAAAAGTAAAGCATAATGAACGATTAGTGCACCCTCTTTATTTTTTTTATTTTTTTTAATTTTTTCAATTTTTTTCAAAAGTTATGATTAGATCAAACTTCACAACCATCACCTATAAACATAAAATTAGAAGGCCATCTATCTGGAAAATGGCGATTTATTTTTCTCCCAAATCACAACCCATTTTTATAATTTTTTGATCTTTTTTGTCACCCTTTTTTTAATTAAATATGAGAGAACAATGAATTACAATGAAAGAATCCATAACCCTTTTCAGTTCCTATAATAATTCCCCAGAAAAACCCCACACATTGTCCTTACAATTTAAACAATCACATCCCCCATCAATCCCTTTACCCCCACATTTCATCTTTAAAATATCATGTCAATACCAAGAGTTGTGTAATAATGGATAAAAATGTCATGAAACATGGCTAAATCCAATAATGGTCATTCATATTCTCTTTGTGAAAATAGATGGATTGATATAAAGTTGGTAATTAAGAATAATTGCGTCTTGAAATATGCCTCATTAATTTAAAATGTGTTTTTGTACAGTCATAGCTTTGACAAGTTCAGATGGAAGTTCTACCATGTGACATGTACCCAGATCACTCAAGAAATATGATCAACATAAATAGATAGTAAGTGGTCTATAAATCCTCTTGGGAATGAAAAAAAATACATTATACAATCACTCCTGTCATGACTAACAATAAAAATCAATTCACATGATCTTCATAAATTCAATGAATAAATTACCGAAGATAAATTTTATTTAGATGAATAATTTAATTTTTTCAAATATAGATTCATTATTTTAATATACATGATTCATTTAAATAATTTTATTCTCCATTTTACTCATTCAATCGAATTAATATTGGAATCTAAAACATTGAATCACTAGAATCCTAAGAAACTAATGAATCATATATAAGTCAGGTAAAGCATTATTTCAAGTGTGGCCATGAAATTTTTTTCATTAATGGTCATAATATATTTTGGAACAAAAAAATGAAATGAGTTTAAATGATAATAATTAAAAGTGAACTCCAATTTTATTTAATGAGTTTTTCCTCTTCCACTAAATCTTGGGGATTTATTTTTTCATCATGATCCTAAAAAAAATTACTCAATTAATCACAATTCTCAGTTCCTTTATGCTCAAAATGAACGGAGGGAGTAGGCCACATGTTGGACTAATTCCTAATATGGAATTTTAAACATAAACTCCAAATATTGAAAATAAAAGTATAATAAATCAACTAAAGAAAAAAACATGGTATGATCACCCGAGTTGGCCCTAACATCTTTTAATACCTCTAGAGAGAAGTACAATTTTTATCCATAATCATTCAGTGGATGAAGATTAATTGATTTGAACCACCACATTTGGCTCGTCCTAGCTTACAGATCATTGTTATTATTGAGGAGGAATCCATGGATAGAGTACACCAGATCCACCCCCTTCACAATGTGGTACAGATTGTATAGCAGGGGTAGGTTGAAGTGCAGAGCCTCCTCCTCATTTGTTCCAACTTTTTTCAACATTCTATTTCCCTTATTTTTCTCCCTCTAGTAAATATTAGGTGTGATCAGGGAGCTCTTAATGTTCCTCAAATGGTGAAATTTCTTTTCCCTACTCATCTTCCAAGGCATAATACGAGATGATCTAATCTAAAAATTCAAAACTATTACGGATCATACCCAAATTAGTTTCAATAAAATTAAATGATTTTGAGTTTATAATTGTATCATCTCCCTGAGTCGGTTTGACATTAATATCATCTCTAATTATGTGTTCCTATTTGAGTCGATCTTCACTGGATGGAGGTACATAGTTGGGCACATCCACCTCAATTTTTACATCAACTTCAAGGATGTCTTCAGTGAAATCCAGGAAGACCAATGGCATTTAATTCTTATCCTTGAATCTTTTTAAGACAACTTTAAGTTCATCGACTATGTCCATAAAATCATCTTGTGAGAACCACGTTGGTATTCCTCTTTCCAACTGCTCGACCATTATCATCAGTGTGTCTGCACTTCATTGGAGGTCATCCTCAGCATAGTAAGTTTCTTGGTCTTTCACATGTGAGTAATTGTTCCATGACGAATAATTGGAATTTGAATACATAATGAAAAAATTTTGTATATAGTATTTTAAATAATGAAAACTATCTAAAATTTTAATATATAATAATTAGTGTAAACAACCTATTGGATCCCTATAAACGATGCATGTTTTGACACCGGAATCTCATTGGGACTTGAAATTGCATATTTTTATGTTTTCCTAGTGCATCAAAGAAGCTGACTGGGGTTGTTTCACTTGAGGAGCTTTCTCCATTATTCACTCTCATAATATAATTCACCTATATTACTTATTTTTTTGATTTAAATTTTATTAAATAAATGGAATTTTAAAAAATAATTGAAATTAGAAATTAGATGAAACTAAAATTTAATTCTAAATTACCATGCAACGCTCAAAAGAATGAAATTAGAGAAGAAAGTATGTTCTCTTAAGAGAACATTTAGGGAGTACCTCAATTGACCAGCTTCAAATATTCTTAGTGAACACACTACATCGTATATGTTCACACCTTGGTCTTCCATAGATATAAATGAAAATTATACCTAGAGATCGCTAGGCACACCCTACATCCACCTCCTAAATTGAGGGAAAATTGTTGTAGATTAAGCAGTTAAACTCTTGACAACCACAATGAAGATTACAACCACTATAAGTTATCCATAGAATAAACTCAATGAAAAAACATGGTGTTAGGTTAATAAAACTGATTAATCCATCAGGATATTCCTTGGATTAGCCAATCATGATCATGAGTATTGTAGTTCAAGATGGTAAGATGAGAAGATGAAAATAGGGTGAATGGGTGGAAACAGAAATAAAAACACTAATTTAAAATATTATAAATCTAAATTACAATCGAAAACTAAAACGAAAATAAATAAAATAAATAAATTAAAAAGGGGGAATGTATTCCGCCGACCTCCCTCGGTGGAGATCTCAACCTTGGTGCCTAGAAAGATTGTGAGGGAGAATGAGATGATTTGAGAGGGAGGATCTTCCCTCCATTATAGCTAGAATCTATCCCCCAGAAGATGATGTGTTGTAGCCCCATTAATATACATCATCACCCATGGAACCATTCTTGAATGTTGTTCATAATTAACATGTACATTCCCCCTCAAAATATCAGCGTATTTATACTAGTATTCCTAGAGTTATGCCCGTTTTACTCTTAGAATTTATTCCGTCTAGTCAGACTCATCAAATCGCAAACCTCCATATTAGAATGCTTTAATGGCAATTAAAACTGCCAATTCCTACATCATTTACTTCATGTATGTTGTTCCAAAACTATGTGTGCATCCACCCACCAATTTTCACAACAATTGGGCCCACCACGAATGAGTTATTGACCCCACACCAAAACTCAACATATCTATAAATAGTCTTCATGCTCCCAATGGTGAGCTTCTTTTGATCTTCCGAAAGGGTCCATTTTTCCATTAATTTCTAATATTACCAATATCAAAAAAATGTAGCAATTTATCTTCAATAACTGTTTTGTGGGTTTAAAAAAATTAAAATCAATGTAAACTTAATTGAATATTTTTTCTCTATCAGTAAGGGGATCATTTTATTAGTGTAAAAAAGTTCTAATAAAGGGGGGGGGGGGTATTAGCGCTAGTTAAAAGGACTGAAAATTATACCCTTTATCAGCACTAAAAAATGAACTATTAAAGGTGTACCCTTTATAACCACTAGTTTTAGCACTGATAATGGTTTTTTATAATAATTATTTATTAGATAATAATATTTATATTGATAAATATTGTTTAATTGTATATATGAAATAAAAAACGCATGTTTATAACAAATATATATCTATTAATATCTCAAATATATATATACATATATATATATATATAATTTTAAAAAAATAATAAGATTATTATTAAATATATAGGAGTTTCCAATTAATTATGTAAATTAATATATTGATAATGCGTGCATATATGTTATTTATCATCATGATTATTCATCTATACAATACACACTTCTTATTACTCATGTTGTCCATTGATGGATCATTTTTTATTAAAAATATTTTTCTTGGTGAATATGATTAACTCATGTTACCCATATATATACTTTATTATGTACACAATACTTTTATAATTACATTAAATATATTTAATGAATAAATATATTTATTATATTGTTAATTATTATATTTTAAATATATATAAATTCTATTTAAAAATATTTTTCTATAAATATATCGATATATTTATAAACAAATTCTAATATTTATAATTATAACTCCTAAATAAATACAGATATATTTAAATAATAGGATAATAATAATAAATATATTAATTCTATATCTTTATATTCAAATATTGATCAATAAATTCACATAGATATTAATATAATTCTAAATAGATGTTGAAATATTTAAATACATAATCAATTATAATAAGTATATAATTATATATATATATATCAAATTATTAATATATTTTTTATAATTTTATATATAATATATTTATATGTATATTTTTAATTATAACTATATAAAATTTATTTATTTTAATTCTTTATTACAAATAAATATATATTAATTTATTAGATATTAATATAAATATCCATATATTTATAAAAATATTAATTAATTCATTAAAAATATATTTATCATTTTCATAAATAGTTTTATATATAATTAATAAAATATATATAAATATTAGTAAATAGAAAAAAATATTTATAGTTATTGTTATAAATATATTCATATATATTTAAAAAATTATAAATTTATTTATAAATATGTTAAATATATTTTAATAAAATTTTAAATATTTGAAAAAATAATTTTTCGTAATTTTATAAATATTTAAATATATATATATATTTATTTATAATTATAATAATAAATATTTATTTTCATAAAAGTAATCATAATATAAGAATAAATATAGTAATATACATCTTTAATCTTATAAATATATATAATTAATACACTTGTTTTATATATTTCTATGATTATAAAAATAATTTGTATATTTCATATAATTTTATAGTTATTTAAGTAATAATTTTATAAATATAAATATTTATTTATCATGTATATAAATATATAAATATATATATTAATATAAATAAATTATAAACATTATATATTTATCAACACTTTTTTAGTTTTGATAAAGGTTTATCTTTATTAGCACTAAAAAAGCACAGATAAAATGTTTCTTTATCTGCACTATATTTTTTCTAGTGATAAAGACATCGTTTATAAGTTCTTTTTTTAGCGATTATTAAGGCATGTTTTATCAATTCTTTCTCTTTTAGTACAGATAAAACATACCATTATCAACAAATTTTAACTAGTTCTAATAAAAGGATCAACATGTTTTATTAGGAAACCCTACCTTTCTCCTATTTCCTCACACCCCTTAAGCTCTCACAGAAGTTGATGGCCACCGCCTCCACCACCTCCTCTTCCTCCACTACGAACCTTATGACTCCTCTACCTTTAACTTTCCTTCCTCAGATTCATGTCTTCTATTGTGTTCCTCTTATCCACTGCAGTGATTCCATTCACCACGCACCTATCTAATACTGTTGTGACTCCTTCCACCACATGCATGCCTCCTCTGTGCAACTCTCCTATGCCACTGACTCCTCTGTCACACGCCTCTCCTTAATTGGAGGACTCATCCACTGTGTGCCTCCCCCCATGAAGGCACCTCCTCCACAAGTTGAACCACACATGTACGGTGAGTTTTATCCTCTTTTTCATCTTTTTTTAATGTTATTACAATTTGATACTAATGAGGATGTTTTGAATTGAATGGAAAAAAGCCCCAGTGAAAATCGTGGTTGTTGGTGCTCCTTGTATTCTCAGTAACTGAATTTCATGTTGGTTGTCCTTACTTCTAGAGGTTTTGTCTCATTCTAGATTGTGTGTTTGGTCAGGTAAACCAATTTTGGTTGATGACCATATGATATCAATTATACTTTGGTTACCAGATTCCACATGTTGCAATATGATGTATGTGCTATTGGAAATTATTCTAATTTAAAAAAATGATGGCTTCCGTCTGTTGATGAGTTATCCACAAATGTCCATAGAAGTCCATGAAGTAGTCATATAGGATATGACATTGGTGAAAACATTACCTTTAATCACCTAGTGAACAATAATTTGAGTGACATCATATAAGTTTAACGGGTTTGTTTCATTTGAAAATTAAATTCTATGCATATCCTTGATCCAAATTCCAATGGTTTGTGGCATTTACATTATTACGCATGATATTCCATGAACTCACCCTGTCAGAAATAGTAGTTACCACCTATATCATTAGTCTTTCCATGTACAGGCCCACAACAACCCAATATATCTTTAATCTCTCCCAATGGATTTGTCTAACCCTTATTATTACATTAGTGCACTATTCATTCCTCAGAACCCTCGTTGATTCTGCAGTTCAGTGTCTAGATACGTCATTATGTTTTTATCTCATAAGATTATAATACATGGGTTGGATCATGTTTTTAGTATATGAATGAATTTCCCAGTTACAAAATTTTTACTTATCAATATTCCTTCATTATGTTTTCATCTATTTTTCTATTAATTTTTATATTGAAACCATGTGCATGAAATACACTAAAATAGTAAGAATTGTACATGAAAACATTATTGAATAATATGATCAATTAATGAAAAAACATTATGCATGAATTATATATATTTAGTCTATCTATGCATAGAACTTTTCTTGTCCCGAAACACTAAATCTCTAAACATTCGAAAAGGAACAACTATAATAAAACTATTAAAATTCCATTATAAATAATATAAAAAAATTATCAGTGAGAGAATATATTTTTCTATATCATATAAAATATGTTTCATTAAATCCTCACATCATAGAAAATAAATTCAACATATATTTAACATTTCCATTTATGGAAATAGTGGATGTAATCATAATTTATATATTGATATATTAATTCAATTAATAAATATTATATTATTATTCAAAAAAAATTTATGTTAGGATGTGAACGTGGTGTAGGCCTAGGGAATCACCACTTATGATGAGGTAACAATCATATGGATGTAAACTATTACCTATTTAATAAATGATAATTTCACATGACCTCCATTTTCTTATTAAGATTTATATCTTGAAATTCCCCTCCCTCCATGTGTGAAAAACCAAGATGCACTATTCAATTACTATCGTATACATCTTGATGTATTATGAAAAATTAAATAGGGTGCTAGAATTCCATTAATGGAATCCTACCAGAATAGTGAATTCAGGTTCAACTATAGAATTCATGAAATTGTAAATCCTATAAAACATGAGAGAATAGAACATCAACTTCTTCAATGTTATAATAGAGATTCCTCTTTCATTTTAAGATTGGAATCCAATGATCACTTATCCCATTTCAACCTACATGAAGACCACCACCATTCCATAAATGAATGATCTGTCCTCATTCAAATTCATACCTCTACTAGGTGTCCTATTTCTATCCCATTACCCTTGTAATGGCATGCCTCCTCCTTAAGGGTCAGGTTAAATCATCAAGAGCACCCTCTTTAATGATGCTGATGACATCCTTCCTTGGGTGACATCACCATTGTTCAATATTATTCATATCATAATAAACTAAATATGTGTTTGAGTGTTTGGCCTTCATTCGCTCACATTGTTCGATTATTACCAAAAAACCCAACAAACCACAACATTATTCTTGTCCAATATTTTTGTCTTAGTACCATGCTTCCCAACAACCAAAAACATTGTCATAATACACTCTTAAGGTGGGTCCCCATTAAGCATCCCAATTCAATAAATTACCTATGATCTGCATGGAACTTTCCTTTATAGTACACTCCCATTATCCATTAATGTTGTCATTCAAAGATGATTGATATCCAGGGATGCAAGAACACATACAATGTAATTCTAGAAAAATAACCTTCATTTAAAAATTATAATCTATTTGGTATCACCATGTTCTTCGACTACCAATCCTAGAAGATCTTCATATTATATATATATTTAAATCATATTTTTAATAGCCACTCATCAGATTCATTGTTATAAAAAATGATCTACTAGTAATCCTTCCCATTGATGTCTTTGGGTAATGACTGAAAAAAATAGTTATCATGCACATCAACATTGATATTATTCTAGTGAAGGATGTTATCTTATTACCTACGTGTTGTGATTATGAATCTGGGATGCATGATCGAATATTTGAATTGGATATTATTAACATGGAACAATAAAAATTATAGTTCATCACCATCCAATTCATGATTCTAGTATCTTATATTTTCTCGATCTAGCGCACAATGCACCATCAATTTTAGAAAATTCATCTTCTCGATCATGATACATGAATTTATATACATCATCTTGGTTTTTACATTCCTGATACTCCATTCCTCACTATATATATTCTATTAAATTTTCACATATAAAGAGTTCACTTTTATATCATCCCATTATAGCATCACATGAATTCTCTTTATGTCTCCAAAAAAATTCCTCAAATTAATACCCCTTCGTTTATATCATTCGTCATTCTATTCGAATGATATTTGTTGAATTACCCCAATTAGCATCCTAAATTAATTCCTTTATGATTTTTTCAAAATTATTCATTTTTTTCTTAGGTTCCTAGGTGACAAAGAGGATTTTCATTCAAATTGATGTAAGTAAAATATTCAAAAGTTTAATCCATCCCAAGAATGAATGAAAGAAGATATTCAAGTTGAAAATGGTCAAATTGATTTGAATGATGACTCATTCAAATAAAACCATCCTTACTTTTCTATTTTAATTGGGTTTCCCTATATACACAATTGGAAGGTTTCCTCATTAAATTATATGGAAGTATTTTAGTATTTTAAAATTCTTTCATGGTAAATTTATTGACATGTAAAAGATTTTTTCCAGTGATTTATTCATTGTCTTAATTATTTATTATAGGACTCCATAATCAAAATGAATAAATTGATAAAAATTTTCCTACCATGATCATTGAATTAAATGTTGTCCAAGGACTAAAAATGAGAAACCATTCTGGACGTAAAGCAATTTTATTAGGGAATGATTTTCTTATCTACCATGACACATTAGACTCTCCTGGTGATATCCACATATTTCTCTATAACCCCTCTTGGGAAATATTAGATTATAATTTAGAATGAGATTTAAATTGTGGGATATATAGGTGATCACGATTTGGATCTCTTTAATATGTTGGAGATAGATTCTACTTGACATGACCCTTACTTATCACAGTTTGATTCCTTAAAATTATATTCCAATTGTTAACAAAAAATACAATATTATTCCTTCATTATTAATTTTTCCCAATCCTTTGGTGATAGGTGTTTCATCTTCAGAGAACCTTTATCCTCTATTTTTAGGATGTATCTATTGGCATCAATAGAATAATTTATTTTGATCCATATTAAGTTTATCTTCTTTTCTATTTTATTTCCTATACGTTCATCACATGGAGAAGGTAGAGTCAATGACATTGGACGGTTTGAGGAATATAGGGATGAGTGGTTGATATAAATTTTTGGGGTCAAGGTTATTGAGGATTCTAATAAATGAACTTGGATTACTGATTATCTATGTTTTTATACTTGAACAATGGTTGATAAAATATTATATTGAGATACAGGTTTATGAAATTTTATTTATTTAGTGTAAATTTCGGATGTTTCATGATTTTTTTCGATGTGGTTAGATTTTAGTGATTTTATTTTATCCATAACGCTTCATATCAATCTATCAGGTTCGATTGGAGGAGCCATAACTCCTCATGTGAACCTCCCCATCAATGGATAAATGTTATATCATAAATTGTACAATAATAAAATGTCTATTAAGATTGTTCAATAAAACAGACCCATAGAAATATAGTTGTTAATGGTATATCCCTATTTTATCAAGAAATTATCCCAACATTCTACATAATCCACTGATCTAAAAATAAATGTGTAATTCATCATCAGACCGTCAAGGAAAACATATATCAAATATATAAATATATCCTCATTTAAAATAGAAGTTGATAGAAAGTGAATGGATTTTAAAACATAATACAAAAATGCCACCAGATTAGTCAAAGGTTATTGGCTCTTGGGGAGATGGATAGGAGAGCTTTATACAATAGGATGGAGATCAGTAAATTTTTATAAGAAAATGAGGGTCGGATTTTGGCGTAGGAGGTGAAAAAGGAATAATCATTTAAAACCATATGTTTTATTAGTAGCACCCCTGTGAAGGGCACACTGACCATTTGACAATAAGAGGATTCATTTGATAAAGAAGAACAAGGCACTTCTTCTAGATATGAGTAAAATAAGTTAATTATTTTTTTTAAAAGGAATGAAACTTGATAAATTTTTCATTATGTACTTGGTTCATGGGTAATGATTTTATTATGTGTAATTATAAAGGAAGGAACCAATATTACTTCATGTGAGAGACATATACATTGTTTGTGTGGTGTAAAACCAATTTCATTGGTGTTACCCAATTATTATTTAGAGAATGTAGTGTTTTTATTAATCTGGAACATGATTGTTTCATGGTTGCGAGTGTGGTCACAGACTATGGAACACATCTACAGGGTCTTTGTTGTTCTGGTGAAGGATAATTGATAAAATAAAAAATAGAATCATGGATAATATATATCAAATGGTGGGGAGAACAATATCATATTCTTATGGAAATTAATATTATTACACCAACCCGGGGAATAATGTGATGGAATCATACAAGAATGATTGATTTTTGATGAATTGAGGTGTTTTCTATGTATCTTTTATAAAGTGTCTCTACGGGGATCTATGTCATTGTGAAAATGTCTAAGTGACTATTTTAAAACGATTAAAGTGTTGAGAAATGTTTCTTATAGGTTTGTCTCTCATTTTAAATGAATTAGATTTCTGGGTCATGAAGGTCCCATGAATGTTTAAAAATATAAATTGAGGTTTTATGAAATAGTCTATGGAACTGATTCATTTATTTTAAAAACTACGTGTTATTTTAAAGAGATATTTGTGAAAATGGTTTTTTAATTGGGTTTCACATGAGTTTTTTTAAACTGTTTTCAAAGGACATGTGAATTTTTTTCTTTCCATAATCTTTTAGTTTTTTTTTGAGTAGAATTAGGAAAACCATTACAATATATCAATATTTTTTGTATGTATTTTTTTAAATACCAATATCACCATGTCAAATAGTATGGATATGAATGAATTATGGATGGATTCCAATTGTCTGATAAAACAATATGATGACTGAGTGAAATACTTAATCAAATAAAAAAACAATGCATATGACACTTATCATATCCTTTTTCCATGTTTACACAATTTTTATTCCTGAGATGTTATTCTGGAGGAGTTAGAAGAACACTTGATCTGTTATGGAGTAAATTGATGTTATAAATGTTGAATAAACATATGAAAAAAAGAATGAAGATAGAGATTTGGATAATAGTGAATTTTATGGATCTTATAATTTGTTTACATTTGTAGAAAATAAATAGGTATTTATTAAGGACATGATTAAAGATGTGAATGATGATGAAGATCATATTGAGTAACTGATAAGTGTAGTTGAAGATGAACTTTTTGATTTCCCAAAATTGTTTTTTTGATAAATAGTTTTTAAAAGGCACCTTTGTATGGTGGTTTCACTAAATATACACCATTTTCTGCCATACAGATGTAGTAAAATTTGAAATCAGGAAATAGATGGAGTGAAACCACTTTTATAGACTTATATTTTTTCATTAATTACATGCTACTAGAATATAATGAGATACCACGTAAAGTACACGGTGCCAAATGAATGCTCCATTCGATGTATATGATCTATGAACGAATACACGCCTACTAGAATGTTTTTATACTATTTTCAAGGACAAAAAAACACATAGGGAATGCACAATATATGGTTCTTCTTGATACAAGAAAGTTGAATATGATCTTATGAAAGATGAATTGTACTTTCCAATCATTCCAAGGATTGGGTGCCTATATTAAAGTCAAATGATCGTAGGGAAACAGACGTGGCATGCAAATAGGCGAAATCAGTAAGGGAAACTTTGTCCCTTAAAAGACTCTCCTCGGTGGAATATAATTTATTGTGAGTATCTTGATTTTGGATTCAAGCTTTTAATCCTTAATCTTGTGTTATATATATGAAGTGAATCCTTTTGGTTTTCAAAGATGAACTCAACTTAATGGCTGATTATGTTGGTAAGTTGTAACTTACCACCATGGTAATGGATCAAACAAAAACACACCAGGATATTTATATTTATATGAGGACATAAATAGGTGGGTATTGATATGGATGTTTATTTGGTTCCATTTATTGAGGATTCATAATTATTGTGGGATTAAGGTGTTACGTTGTATGATGCATGTAGAAATAAATATTTCACATTGAGATCCATGTTGTACAGGATGATAAATTACATTCATTCTTATAGATATTTTTCAGAATATACAATTTTAGGATTTCCTATATGTCCCATCTATAAACGAGGTACACTATAATTTAGGTTGAAACATTCATTGAAAACTGTGTTTCTAGTACATCATTGATTTCTACCATGATGACATAAGTACCAATATTGTACGACATCATTCGATGGATGTTCAGAATAATGTACAACACCATGTAAATTAATAGGTGATAAAATCCTTGTAAAATTAAATTATGGGGTACTTCTTTTTGTAATACATTTTTAGAAAATATTATTAAAACTAGTTGGAAGAAGAGATTTTTTTTTGAATTACAATACTATATTTTTCTATTTTCCAGTCACCTACTTGATGTTATGCATGATGAAAAATATTTATGTGACATTGGAATTGGTACATTGTTAAATGTACTGCAAAAAACAATGGATTGAATTTTGGATAGGTTAGACATTGTTGAATATGGAATACGAGATGATTTGGTTCCATTGAAATGTAAAAAATGAACTTTTCTTCCTCTAGATACTTACACTCTTTCCAAGATGGAGAGATATCAGTTTTTCAACTTCTTGAATGAAATAAAGGATCTAGAGCTATATTCATTAAAATCATGAACATAATGTCAATGAACATTTTAATGTTAAATGGTATGAAATCACATGAGTTCCATGTTTTGATGAAAGATGTAATTCATATAGCTTTAAATTTTATTCCCATGAATGTCCATTATACATTAACCATGATCTTTTCTTCTTCAAATATATATGTAGCAAAGTTATAGTCCCAACAAAATTACCGAGTATGGAAAGAGAAATTGTAATTATGTTATAAGAGTTTAAATTTTTCCTCCCATGGACATTCGTTGATGTGATGGTTCATTTGATGGTTCACCTGGTGGGAGTGATATGACTATGTGGCCATAAACACTATAGATGGATGTACCCCATTGAACAAAATGTGACAATTTTTAAATGGTATGTCAAAAATCAAAGTCATCGAGAGGGATGTATTGTGTGGTGATGTATTGTTGAGGAAGCTATTGAATTCTACACCAAATACATGTCCACTGTGGAATGATTTGTTAAAACAAAATTCTTCACACTAGGTGGCTGTCAGGAAAATGAATTTTTTGAATGTATGTTGTCACAATCAATATTACATATCCAGAGAAGTTCAACCATTATATTTTACCTAATAGTTTGGATGTGCATCCATTTGTCGAATCCCATAATAAAATTAATAAAAATATGAATCCATCTAGGGTTCAAAAATGGATATCATATACACATAATCGATAGTTTATATGGCGGTATAAGGACCATATATATGGAGTCAGAGGAAGATCCACACTCAATGTCCGAACGCCTTCGATGGGTAGACAGAGGACCATGTTTGTATATATTATCTTATAATTCTTAAGTAATTAATTTTTATAAATTATATACGAGTGGTCATGATGATGATAGTACTGTGAGTAATAGTTTATTTACAATTTCGTCTTAAATGATACATATTTCTAGTGTTAATTAAGGAAATCCAATTTATGTGAATATGTCACAATTTTGCATCATCAAAAAACAATGGGAGTTGGATTATATGAACTTCCGAGTACCTATTTCTCAAAAACGGTTAGTTGATAATAGGATTATTGTGAAAATAGATGAGTTGGTACTTGTGAATGTCTATTTCAGAAAGTTATTTTACAAATACGAACCTTTTATAAGGGCATCACATGCAGTAGAAGTATTTTATGTTATATATCATGAAAACATGAAGTGGTAAATTATTATGTTATCAACAAAAACCCCTAAAGGGTCAGAGTAAAATTTAATGGAGGTTTTCCCTTTCATTGGGATGTCACAATCCTTTCATAGCTATCCCCATGTAGACTGCGTATGTATGTCAGAGTTGACCATGATGAATGTATATGGATAGTGGATAAAGGGCTAAAATCAATTTATCCTTAAAAAAAGACACATAAATAATCAGGTTATATATATTTTTTAATATACATCTTGTTACCTTATGTTATTATCAGGTCACAGAAGCATTTATGTTATCTAATTAAAATGTTAAACCAACTCTATTGATAATTGATAGTTCAAGTGATGATGCTCCAAATACCAAGGCATAAAGGGTATATCAATATATTGGTACTCATATTACAGAGGAACAATAGGACTCTCAACCTTCTACTACTCATAGCGAAAATGACCAACAGGTTGGTCAACCTATTGCTGATACTGCTCCAAGTGCATAGGTACAACCACAATCTTCACATGTCGATGATAACGCTTCAGAGGAACACATTGATGTTTTTGAAATTGAGGAAATGGTAGTCATTGAAACACTAATGGATTATTAAAAGCATGAGAGTCATAGTATGATGGTGTGAGAAATAATCCATAAGGAAAAATCAAAAGGCATCAAATACAAGGTCAGATAGAATAATCATGGCTATTATGTTATATTGAATATAGCCATGTTCAGTAGTTACAATAGAATCATCACTCAGGAATGCGTTCCTATTGACATAGAGTCATGGAACCATGATGTCACAGGGCTTAAGAATATAATTTTGTGAGATATTATGGTAACATTATGATATAATTTCATTAATTTAATAAAAATTAAAATAATGAAACAATGACATCATCTTCATCATCCCTGGTATAGTTAACATATCATAGATGAGTTGCACAAGGACTATGTATTAATGGTTGTTGGTTGTATTCACAGAGGCTCTCACACAATTTTAACGAGATGTTATCCTAAAGTTGATGATGGGAAAATAAACCCACATGAAACTATTTTTTATGCACTCTTGATATCCCAAGGAGAATGGCATGCATTTAATTATAATCCATCGTGTGGAGTAGTATTTTCAAGTACATTGTTGTTTGTAATATGTTGTTTAATGATACGTGTATTCATCACTTTAATTGATAGATTTTTATTTATGAATAAAAAACTAGGTGCAGAAAATAAGGAATGAACAACAATACCAGCGGACCCATACTCTAAAGTAAGAATGGTGTAAACTTCACTTGATGAAAAATTGGTACATATTTTAAATCTACTATAATTCATTTATGATACATAATTCAACACCATAACTATGTTCCTTTTTTTATATACATATTTATGAAACCAAATCTAATTTCAATACCATCCAACATCATGTGCCATGAAAGGAGGCACATGGAAATAATGATGGGGTACTAATAAAGTAAATCTTATAAAATGTGCGGGAAATATGTGTAAGTATGACATAATAAAAAAATTTCGCATTAAATTGATATTAAAAAACAATGATTACTTGTTTTCCTACATATTATATCTAACAATGTCATAGGAATTAATAACATCCAATCTAAATTTAGACAATTCTTCAATGGCCTTGAAACAGACATAAAACTATGGATGTGTCAAAGGTGCAGGCTTTGGGGTTACACCGTGTACATTTTTTAGAAAAAAACAAGAGGATCAAAATATTATGAGAAAGAATAATTATCCTTGAAGACAATATGAAATTATAGAGAGAGCTCGTTGAAAATTTTATGGTAGGGTTTCAAAGAGAAGAAATAGCTCAAGAACAACCAACATGTGAAGATTTTCCCCACCCTAACTAGAATTGAGGTGAACCATTACCCTAAAAACCTATCTTAGCTCAGGTAATGATTGATAAATTTTCTTTGTGTGAATTGTTAATGAGATATACACTGATACCTTTCTTATACTGATATTGTATAGGGTGAAAATGACTATGATTTATATCTATCAACACCCACCCAACACCTTGGAGTGAGGGCTATGATGTTATATATCCAAAACACCATGCTACATAATAGACGAATTCCAAAAGGTCATGTAAATGTGCTTATTAACAAATCCCATTAAACGAGTGCCAAGATATCAATTCAAATTGATGATGAATATATTCATAAGCTCAAAAAGTATCATGGAACATTCAATGCATAGACGACATAGCTTGTTAAAAACATGTCGACATGGAGGTATTAGTTTTCAATTTATTTTTCAAGATAAAAAGATAAAATTTATTGAAAAAAGGTTTGATCTATGGAATGTTTTTATAGAAAGACATAGTGAAGGTGGTGAAAATAACGAATAGCTCAAAACCATCTCAAGGATTAACCAAACCATCAAAATTTTCTACCGAAAACAATGTAATCCCACCCATTTTATATCTACATTTACTATCATTGTAGGATCATGTGAATATGATTTTGAAAGATGGTGGTACTCACACAATTATTATTTATGAAAATATGTAAAAAGTTGAAGATCTAAATTTTATTTCTAATGACAATGTATGTGAAATCATAGAGTATGATTGGCTAGGAAGATCAGTGGTAAATTTATACATGAGTTATGTTTTCATTATTTGATTTCGAAACTGAAAATATACTATGATAATTATGGATATATAAATTTTTTATTTTTCTGTCATATATATAAACAAAAATTGAAGGAATTTTCCCATGAACCAAAAATTAAATATCGTTAGTCCTCACGTCACCTTTACAAAACAAAAAAAAATTATATCTAAGAAAGGAGGTGAAATGGTGGCAGACATGCTGAAATTATTTAACAGTAAAAATAGGAATGATTAACTCTTCTTAATACCAATTATGCAGGGGTTAAAACTATAACATTTAATCCTATAAAATATATTTTAATTTCCTTTATTAATTATTCTTTTTTTTGTTTTTAGGCAGCATTAGATGCTCCTTACGGTCAATTAGGATACTCCAAATATTTTGTTCATGGATTCAATGCAAGGATATCCAAAAAACACACCACACATGACGAAGTGTGTCAATTTTTAATATAGTAAATCTGAAGTTTTATAAATAAAACTCTAGATATATAATATATATTATATTTTTATCAGAATTGTGTTATTATAGGAAGGTACTTGAATATCATCTACATTATTGAATGAGGATAGGGGAAAATGAAAATAACCATCATAAGTACTACAACTATATAAGAATCAGGGTATACATAATAAGATTTCACTAACCAAAAACATATAAAAAATTAACTAATTTTTCTCAATATATCATCACTTTTCTAAATAAACAATCACAAATGATTATGGTTATTATGATTGTAAATTTATTAAAGATATCATATTATAAGAACAAAGCAACATCCTTGAAGAGGTAATTATGATGTTAATGGATATTTTGTATAAAATAATTGTTAACACATTGTGTATTTATATTTTCTCAATACTACCATGATTGTTGAAAAGCCTAATTTTCAAAAGATGATATAGATTTGTTTAGAAATAAATGGGAAGAGTAATTGATGGTAAACTGTACACAAATAGCATGAATATGTGACCTATATGACTCGAAGTATTTGTTATTATTTAAATATGTCATTATTTTTATTAAAATGTTCAGGTGACATTCTGAAAACTATGTAAATGCATTATGATAGATTTGATAATTATTGATAGTGATACATAAGTCATTTGTGATGTATAGGAATCAATAACACTTAAATCTGATGCATGGTGTAACCATTATGACTTTATGTGTGTAATGTTATATTAAATTAACAATAAATTTAGAAAACATATAAAGTGACATTGTGAAAATTCATCAAATGAATTCCAATTGTTTTGATACTTTTGGAAAATGATCCATTAGTCATTTGATATATGGATGAATCTACTACACCTCAATCTGATGAACTATGTGACTGATATGACTAAAAGTTTTTGTTATCATTTTAATGATTAAATTTTTACTCAAAAAGTTTCACTCAATAAAAGCCATGAAGCTTCACTCATATTTCCTTAATAATTTATTAAAATGATTCACAAGTTCTTTGTGATTTGTATGATGTTGTCTCATGTCAATCCCACACATGATGCGATCAATATGACCCAAAATGTGTGATTCCATTTTCAAATGATATTTTTAGAAAAAAAACATCACAAAGTACGTAATAAAGAAATAAGAAAACGATTTTTTATTTTTTTGATACACCAAAAAAATGATTTATAACTCATTTATGACTGTTAGGAATAAAATTCACCTTGATGTGATGGACGATGTGATAGGTATTACTTAAAGCGTCTCTATAAATTTTAAATTAACATTTATTTTATTAAAAAAAACTAAACTAGAATACATAAAACAATGAAAATGTATTCATATTGTTTTGAGGATTTATAAAACTATCCATGAGTCCTTTTTTATGTATAAGATTTAGTCCCACCTTAATACAATAAACAATGTGAATAGTTTAAATCCAAATGTGTCTTTTTATTTATAAGTGACATTAATTTATGTAAAAATAACTACTAAGATAATGAGAGCCAATAAAATTCATTCAAATTGATTTGATACATTACGACAATGATCTATGATCCATTTGTGATATGTAAAAAACATGTGCACCTTAATATTATGCACGGTGCGGCCAGTATGACTAAAATTGTCTCTTCTAACTTTAAAATTTTATATTTTAGCTCAAAATGTGTCAATCACTAAATAGAAAGAAAACACATTCCAATTAACATAATAATTAAGTACTATTATTCTCATGTCCTTACTAGTTTGTATGATGTTTTCACACATCAAACTGATGCATGATGTGACTGGTTTGACTCAAAAAGCATGTTTCCAGTTGAAATACTATTTTAGTAAAAAAAACAACTAACATACAAAAAACCACGAAAACACATTTCGATTGTTTTTATACCTTACTACAATAATCCATGAGTCACTTGTGACATATAAAAATCAAACATGCCTCAATATGATGAATGATATTTCCCGTATAAATCAAAATGTGTTTTTATTAAAAATTGACATTAATTTATGTAAAAATAATAAGTGATATACTAATAACTGAGGAAACACCTTCATATTTTTCGAATATATCATGAAAATGATCCTTGTGTCATTTTTGATGTGTATGAATCAACTGAAGATCAATCTAATCCAAGGTGTGACTAGTTTGACTAAAAATTTCCATTACCAGTTTAAATTTAAAATTTTAGCTCAAAAAGTTTATCTCGCTGAAAACAAATAAAATTCAATTCAATTTTCATGACAATTTAGGAGAGCGATTTATAAGTCTTTTATAACGTTTATGAAGTAGTTTCACCTCAAACTAACACAACATACTACCAGTGTGAATCAAAATATATGTTTTCAGTTTGAAATGATTATTTAGTAAAAAAATGAAACTATCATACTGAAAACTGAGAAAACTGATCTGTATTGTTTAGATACATTAGAAAAATGGTCCATAAGTCATTTGTGGTGTGTAAAAATTAGCCACAACTAAATATTATGAATTATGTGACCCGTATAAATCATAATTTGTAATTTCAAATTGAAATTAATTTTAGTAAAAATACATGTGAAAAACTAAAAACCAAGAAAACAATTTCATGTTTTATTTAAATTTTAGGACAACTATCCAAAACTCAGTTTTGACTTGTATAAATTAATCCCACCTCAATTTGACGCATGGAATGACCTGTATAACTCTAAATGTGTCTTTTTTTTATAAAAATTGACATTTTTTCAATGTGTTCTTTCATATTAATGTTTTATTTATTTATTTATAATATTAATTACATAATATTTGTTTTAATATCTATGTGTTACCTTTTTCTTTAGTTGGGATGATTTTTCCGGAAATTAATACCATAGGCAAACATTTTATGAGAGTTGATCACAGATGTCAAAGGATGAAACATTAATTTTTTAGACTATTTTTGGATAATTGTAAATGTAATTATCTAAAATAGTGTTTAAAATTTATATAGGATTGTTTTTCGAAACATTGTGTGCGCTACTTTTTTCTTGTGTGAACTGCTTTGTTCTTGCGTGTGTCGTGTTGGTGCTGTTTTGTGTAGTTGGCATGTGTTTGATGTGCGGATGCTGCTAGTGGGTTTGCTGGTTATATGGGCAGGGGTTGTTGGTGGGTGTGCTGTAATATAAATACACATGACAGAAAGCAAGGCCATTATCCATGATATTTTAAGAACTAATGAAGGCCCCCTTTATATGCACTATTTATAGTGTTGATAATTCCCCAATTTATCAGTGCTATTTCAAGCTCTGATAAAGTCCATATTTATCTACACTATTTAAAGCATGAATGAAATGTTCTATTATCAGTGCTAAATATAGTGCTGCTAATACATGACCTTTATCCATGCTAAAATAACACTGATAAAGGGGGGACTGCATCCACAATTTTTTAACCGTAGATAAATAACACCAGTTATCAGTGCTTATTTAGTGTCGTGAAACCTCCCCATGCCCTTTATCTCTGCTGATATTCTGAGCTCATTTCACAAAGTATTTAATGAATTTTCTAGAACAAATGAAATAACTATCTATAGTAGAAGTGGTTGATACTAATGTGCATATGTCAGTAATATGTACATAATCCTTGAATAGATGTTAATTACCAAGTAGATTCCTTTCAATGAGCTTGAATTAATTATACAATGTGTTGATTCTAAACCCCTGTGGTGGAATTAAAAATTTTTTAATTAAAATTTTATTAATTAAACATATATTAATTTTAATATGGAAACTCTAATGGTGGGGAGTTGTGGTCTCGTAACCTATTGTGTTTCTTAAGGAGGATCATAATTATTTTGAGGAGAAATGTACCACCAGTAATTTTATTATGGATTTACAGAAGGATAAACTACATTTTTAATAATATTAGAATATTTTACAGAATATTATCAAAGCTATTTGTTGTGTTAGTGTGATATTCTGGGACCCTTATCTCTTCAATGTTGATAGAATCAATATATAAAAAATATTTTACTCACAAGAGATCATTATTTTTCTCAAAAAATGAAATAAATCCTAAATAGTGCATCATATGAGAAATTTTAGACCATTATTAGGTCCAAGATAAGGGTTTTACACAAGGCGCGATATAAGATTATTGTGCATCGAGAATTTGGTAACATCCACAAAAAGATAACATTAAAAATTTTATATATTTTATAAAAAAATTTAAATCTCACTCATTATATGTTTTTTATGAAAAATATGATACCTTAATTAATTCCAGAATGTGGATTTTACCTTATGTTTGATATATGTTTTGTGTGTGTCAGAAATTTTATAGTATAACATGTAATGGTAATAATAATTCATATTTGATTATTTTATTCGGAAGCTAGAAATAATCATAATGATATAATTATTATAATTATTAGTATTTATGTGAAGGATACACATTCAAATATACTTCTGTGATTAATAATGGAGTCATTGTGGAAATAATTAGTGTTTAAATTAAATAACATGATATTATTAGTTATGTTAATAAAATGTGAACACATTGTTAATTGTAATTTATTAATTATTTAACAGGTTTTTATATTTTAATTTTGTATTTAATGTGAGATAATTAATATTAATAATAATAATATTATTGTTGTTATTATGATTAATTTGAAAAAATAATATATATCAATGTATATACATTTTTCGGAGTATATATAAAAATTGGATGTGTATATATATGTTTGTTAAATATATATATATTATGAATAAATATATCTGGGTTATATATACACACATGAGTGTTTATGAGTGTATATATATATATATATGGATTTATTTCAAAATATATATTTAATGATGTATTTTATTTAATAGATGATTGAATGTGGTTAAATGAGAAATTTTGACAAAACTCCTAAATGGTCATGCAGAGTGGTAGAGGAAAAAAATTAATGGTTCAAAATAATAATAATAATGATATTAAATTAATAGAAAAAAATGATAAAAAGGGAGTTGGGAGGAGTCATGTAAATGAACCCCAAGTGGGGTGGGCAACACACCACTCCCTCAAAATTATTCTCTTATTATTTTATTGTTCATTTTATATTTATATTTATTTTATTATTATCAAAAAATTATCTACTAAATTAAATCTATGATATTTATTTTATTGACCCAAAAGTGGTGGGGTTGGTTTTGTCTAAACATGATGAATTTTAAACATATTTTTTATGGAAGAAATGTGGTTTCAGCGGTGCTACTAAACTAAAACGTCAACACTGATTGCCAGTTTTCTTTTCAATTATTGTATGAGTTCTTTACATTACCCATGCCTTATATTGGTTATTGAAATTATTAATGGAATGCGTGTATAGCCTATTGAAATACCTATGTGTAGGAATATATTTATTTTTATCACATATTTTATAATTGGTAATCAGTGTGATTGTTTGGTGTGCTTGTGTAGCCTGTGAGACCGATGGTTAATGCTTCATCACATGTATTGTGTGTGTGTAACCTTGACATGTGATTTTTTCTCTTATATATATTTTGTTCATATGACTATACTTCTAAATTTAATGTGACATTGATATGTCATTTGTGTTATGTATTTAATATGTTGTATTTTTTTCAACTGTAGTTGAGCATGAAGGTTTGTCCAATTGGTCACCATGTGAGATATGACACATTTTTGGTCAACATGGAAAAAAAGAGATATGTGATAAAAGAATGGAATTTTTCTCCATGTGTAATGCAGAAATCATTTGGTCATTATGAACTTTTGTGTTATTCTGTCCACTGGGATCGGTCACATACATTTGTCTTATCCACTAAGAGGGATGTGGTTGACAATGGTCGGCCTGCGAGGATTGAACCATGCTTCAAGACTATCAATCGAATGGTATATTCCTGATGTTGGTCAATTTTTACCAGGGATATCCCTCCCAGTATGAATAGGTCATACATGCCTTTGGGATATATTCACATAGGAGATGTGCATAGCTGGTTACTGATGTTTCATCTAGCATTTTTTCAATGCATGTATGTTTCCACCAACATGGTAATGATGTAGGTAGATAAGGTCACTGAGGAACCAGGACATATGTTCTACTTGTGTGAAATATTGTTATTATATCTATATCCTACTTATTTTCATGACATACACTTTTACGTATCATTCAATAATGTTAAGGGTCATTGGTGGTGTCTTACTGGGTCTTGTACTCCCACCCTACATCAAAATTTCAGTGTACTTGTATACATCATGAACAAAGACTCATTGAATGGAAAATACCCTATGGTGGACGGTTTTGATGATCAAGATGGAGGAACATGTTTTTTCTATACAAACATCAGGAGGGACGTTTGCTACTACCTTCATTTTATGGCTTTACCTATTCCTCATATCCTTTTTAGTCTTATTATGATATATTGTATTTCATCTTCATTTTTCCTAATGTATCCAAATTTATATTTATGTATTTATGCTATTATTTATCATTTCCATGACATGATATGGAGGGTGTAGTCTCTCCACTGATGAATTTAGACCCTCATCGCTAGTTAAAAACCTATTGAGTATGTAGAGTCATGCATGAGGTAATCTGGAAAATCAGTTCGAACCTGATGATCACAGTCGAGATGTAACAAATTGGTATCATAGGATCAGGATTAATTAACATTCAATTTTCATTTTAGATGGTTTGGGACAAAAATAGTCATGATATATGATGTTTGGAACTCGACCAGGGGAATTATGTCAATGTCTGGTAAACTCTAAATTGTGGATTTTTTAGTTTCCAAAAAGTGGGAATTTTCTGAAAATTGATTAAATTCACCTTGGGTGATTCAAATGATGTTGATATGTGATTTTTGGGTTTTTTAAATTTATGCAGGTTTTTGGGCAAAAATTTTCACATGTTATATAAACATGTTAAATTAATTATATATGGATGAAATAAACAAAATTCCAATTGAAAATATGATATGTTCTCAGGTGCATTATTTGTGGAATTATTTTTTTGAGAATGATATATTTATGCATCAGTGTTTATATGTGACTAATGAGATGTTTTCAGTAATATGCTCTTAAGACATGAATAGGTGGTAATTTATTTGTTTGTTCCTTTCAAAGAGGTCAAATTGAAATTGGAACGTGTAGATTGTAAAACCCTAGTGGAATTAAAAATATTTTAATTAAAAATGTATTAATTATAATGTGGGAAACCTCAATATTGGGGAGTAGTTGTTTTATGGTCAGAACTACTTGTCTAGGAAAATAAAAATTATGTTAGGGAGAATTGTAACATCTTCATTTTTAAGTGATATTAAAAATTCTACTCATTAAATATATTTCGAATATTTAGGCATGAAAATTTTATTTTATATCAATACTTGTGTTTATTATGGATTTTCTAAAGGGTAAAATCCATTTCTCATATTTTAGAATATTTTATATAATATTTTAAAAGGTAGGAACTTATCCATCGTGGAATTTTGAGTCTTGTAAAAATTCTACGGTGATAAATTATAAATAAAAATATATGTTATTCATATGTGTGGTCGATTTCTCAAAAAAACTCTCAAATATAGCATAATATGAGAAATTTGATACTACTGTTTGGATCAGGATGACAGGTTTACCCAAGGTGAAACAGAATAATTTTCTGTGATGGTAATATGGGAACATCACCCGAGAAGATAAATTTTATTACTTCTATTTTGTTTTATTCTGACAATATAGGAATATCTCCCAAATGGTGTTTCTGAAGGAAAATATGAGACCTCCATTGAAACTATAAATTGTGTATTATCCTAGGTATGGCATAATATTTTTGCACATCGGGAAATTGGTAACATCTCTCATTACAATAATAACAATTTGTGTATAAAAAATTTTAAGTGGCTGGTTTTAATCATAATAATGTAATTATTTTTAATATTATTTATGTCAATGATCAAAATGAAAATATACTGTCATGATTAAAAATGGTGTTTTGGTTGATATAATAATAGGTTCAAGTAATTAATGATATATTATTAATTGTGTCAATTAAAATAGAATGTATGGTTAATATTTATTTTTTAACTATTTAATAGTCGTTTATTTAAATTTGTTAATGGTTATATGTTTTGAGATAATTACTAGTAATAAAATATTATTACTATTCTTGTTAATAATATGGAATAATAATACCCATGTTAAAAATATATGTATATATAAATATGTTTATGAGTGTGCGTATATATATATTATATATGTGTGTGTGTGTGTATGGATTTCAGATAAAGTATAATATTTGTAAATATATTCAGGTCATATATATATATACACACACACACGAGTGTATATGTGAGTATAAATATTTGGAATATTTTTCAATATATATATATATATTTAATAATGTATTTTATTTAATGGATGATTAAATGTTGTTAAATGAGAAATTTTAAAAAAAACACCTAAGTGGTTATGGGGGGACTGCACATGGATAGTGGAAGTGGAAAATGTAAATAATGGATTAAAATATTTATTATAATTATTATAAATTAATGGAAAAAATATAATAAAAATAGTGTTGGGAGGAGTCCCTTAGGTGATCACCAAGTGAAACATGCAGAAAACACCTCCCCCGCAATTCCTCTTATTCTTTTATCATTCTTTTTATTTTTATTTTTATTTTTATTTTATATTTATCACAAAAATCTCTCCTAAAAAACATATCTGATATTGATCTGATTGGAACACCGTTGATGTCATCAGGTTTATCTCTGAAAATAATAATTTTAAACAGATTTTTGTTGGTGAAAAAAATTCAGTTTTAGTGGTGTAGTTTAAGTGAGATGTTAACACTCATCAGTAGTCATCTTTTGACATAGGGTAGAAGATCACTCACATTAGTTCATGCCTTATATAGGTTATTGGCATGAATTCTTGTGTGCATGTGTAGCCCAATTTGAAACCTACATGTAGGAAACACTTTAATTTTAGAACATATTTTATACAAGTAATTTCCAGGAGTGTTTGGTGTGTGTGCATAGCCTGTGGGAACGATGTGTGATTCATGATCACATTTAGTGTGTGTGTGTGTGTGTAACCATGACTTGTTCTCAAATTGGTTTCCAATGTATTGTTCATATTATTATACAAATTTATGTGACATTATGTAATTTTTTTTCATTTGAATTTTGTATCATATATGTTGTATTTATGTAGACTATAGTTGAGCACGATGGTTTGGCGTATTAGTCTTCATGTGATATATGAAACATGTGTGGTCAACCGAGAAAAAATGCTAGATGTGAAACAATCATGGAACTATCCTCTAAGAGTAATACGCCAGACATTTGGTCATCATGTACATTTGAGATATTCAATCTGGTGGGATGTGTCACATTCTTCTAGCCTGTCCTCAGTGGTGGATGTGTCTGGAATTAGTTGGTATGTGATATTTGACCCAGGCTTAATGAAAATCCAACAAGAAGTTTGTTAATGGAATTTTTATGTTTTTACTAGGTATATCCCTAATAAATGGATTTTTTCATACATTCTTTTGGGTTAATACACATACTAGATGTGTTAGACCGGATACCCATGATCCATCCAACATTGTGCCTAAGAAGGTATGATTCTCATGATATGGTAATGAAGTAGGTAGATCCAGTCCCCAAGGACTCGACATGTATGTGTAACATGTGTGATAAATTTTTGTTACATCCATACCATATTTATTGTCATTAAATACACTTGTATATTGAATTAACTAATGTTATGGGCCATTAATGGTTCAATAATGTGTCTTTTACTCAGACCATACTTGGGAATTTTAGTGTACTTCTAAACCTCATGACTAGAGTCCAGGTGAATGAAAAAGTCCCTATGGAATATAGTTGAGTAGATTGGGAAGTATGATATAGTTTATGTTGGATGATGATTGGGAAGTACATCTCCAACTGCCTTTATTTTCATGTTTTACTTGTACCTATGATCACTGTTTAGTCTGATTATCATGTCATGTATGTAATATTCAAATTTCTTCCAGTACTCTGATTTATATCTATATTTTTATTCTATTACGTATTTGTCCCACGACATGATATAGAGGGTATAGTCTCCCCAATGATGGAGTTAGACTCTCGCAACTAGTAATAATCCTCTTGCATACGAGGTGGTATGCATGTGGTCATGTTTAAACTTCATCTGAGTCCTAGTGATTTGTTTCCGGATGATACCAAATGGTAATAGAGTATGAAAATTCATTATATTTTATTTCCTCCTTGCATTGGTTTAGTACATTAATAGATAAGAGATAGGATATTGGGGACTTCCGTAAAAGAATTATGTTAGTGTCTAATTGGTACTGAATAGTGTACCTCCAATTTTCTATAAAGTGGTAATTTTTCATTTTTTATCATTGATTAAATTCACCATGGGTGATACAAATGATGTTGATATGTGATTTATCGGTTTTGGTTTGTGCTTATGCATCATTCCAGGCACATATGTTCGTATACCATACATACTTGTTGATTTCATTAAACAGAGCACTAATAATTAAATGCATATTGAAATTATGATATTATCGTGGGTGTATTATTTCTAACATTATTTTATTTTAGAATTTTATATTACATATTTCATGGTATATAGGGGGTAGTGACATATGTGAAGATGTTGGTAATATGGGATTATGTCTTGAATATGTGTTAACTACTTTTTGTGTTCCTTTCAATCAGATTAAATTTAAATTTGAATGTGTTTATTGTGAACCCCTATGGTGGAATTAAAAATTATCCAATTAAAAGTATTTTAATTTTAATATGGTAACTCCCATAGTTGGGTGTTGTGGTTTAATGATCTAAAGAGATTATCTAGGATAATAAGAATTATGGTGGGAATAATTGTAACATCCTCGTTTTAAAATGAAATTAGAAACCCTCTTTATTAAATAAATTACTTGTTTTTTGGTGTAAAAATTTAATGATTAAATAATTGTATTTATTATAGATTAATAGAAGACAAAATTACGTATATAGAAATTTAAAATATTATATAAAATATTTTTAGAGCTAGGAACTAATTTAATGTCATATTCTGAGGCTTGAAGATCCTCAATGATGATAGAATAAAAATATTTAATATATTTATTTCATACACAGGCTCAGTTTTTAAAAAAAATTAAATAACTCCCAAATAGTGAATCATATGAGAAATATGTGACTACAGTTATGCTCAGGATGAGGGTTTTAACTTATATGAAATATAAAATTTGTGTCTATTGTGTGTTAGGAAACATCACATGTGAGAATAATTTTTTATTTTTGGTAAAAAAATTTATTCTAAAAATATTGGAGTATCTCCCAAACAATATTTCCAATGGAAAATCCAATACCTCCCTAAGATCTAGGATGCATGTTTTAAACTAGGAGTAACATATGTTTTGAGAGTGTTGGGTGGTTGGTAACATCACACGTAAGGGTAATAAAAATTGATATAAGAAATTTAAATTTTTAAGTTAGAAATAATCATAATAATTAAATAATTATTAATATTATTTATATCAAGGATAATAATTAGAATATACTACAGTGGTTAATAATGGTGTTGTGGTTGAAATAATGAGTGACAAAAGCAATTAATATGATATTATTAATTATCTAAATTAAAATTGAATGTATAGTTAATATTAATTTATTAACTGAATAATTGTTAGTTTTTTTAAAATGTTAATGGTTACTTTAATGTGAGATAATTATTCATAATAATAACTATGTTTATTATTATTATTATTATTAATTTTTAAAAAAACATAATTTTCAAATATATTTTTATGTATATACATGTGAAAGTATATATATGTGTAATATGAATACATATATTTGTTAAATATATATATATATATGAGTTTACATTCATGTGTGTATATATATGGATTATTTTTCAATCAATATATTTAATGGTGAATTTTATTCAATGGACAATTAAATGTGGTTAAATGAGAAACTTTGAAAAAAATACCTAAATGGTTATGGGGGCGGTGCACATTTAGAGAGGAAGCGTATAAATACAATAATGTATAAAAATCTTAATAACAATGGTATTAAATGATTTTAAAAATATAAAATAAAAATGGATTTGGGTGGAGTCCCTTACTTAAGAACCATGTAGAGTCCCTTACTTCTTGGATGGTGAGTAGTGACTGCTGATTTATGAGTTCATGCCTTAGGTTATCCTAGATGACAATCTCTTATAAAGTATTAGATACTCCTCCAATGTTCATATACATTCATAGAAATTATGGATAATGGTGGTACTTGGGATGACCAAGGGTCATGCATTTCTGAACAATGACAACTTGAAATTTTTTTATTGAGTCACCAAGTCATCAAACATGTCTCTAGATTTCATATGGGGAAAGCGCCAAATTTATACTCTTATTATCTACATGTTTATTCCATTCCTAAAACAATGTATGTTTATATTTTTTTTCTTAATCACAACCCAAAGTATTCTGATTTCGGGTAGTTCAATGATGGAATGATGGGAAAAAAATCCATATATCCACAAGTATCACTAGCACATATGGCTACATAGCTTCTAATTATTTGGCCTCCAATAAAACATATTATCCTTAATCCATTTCATCTTATTTATTATTTATTTTCCCATAAGGATTATTCATACTAGGCTTAAGATGATTAATAAAATTTAGTAGAGGAGGATCAACACTCACAGAATAGTGCCTCGAAGTTGGAAAACATCGCACTACATTTTGTGTCCCTAGATAGAAAGTCCATGATGAGAATAATGGTGGTCATGGAGGAACTAATAGAGCTCCTAGTGTCTTGAAATGGTCCATGAACTCACAAAATAGATATTAGAGATCTAAAATCCAAACAAAATTCTTCAACGATTGCACAAGGTAAGGACTCTTAATTCATTAGAATCAGAACTCTTCTTATTGGTAAGAATTTGTTTTTTAACAAGATAAAATTTGATCCCAATTCCATAAATGTATCTTCGATATCCCATCATGGTATGATATCTGAGTCAAATATAATAAAAAATCATACAATTTTTAACAACATGGGTGTGTAGATGATGAGAAATGATCTGCATTTCAAACAAGCTTCTTCCATGGAAACTAAAGGTAAGGACTCTGAGTCTAGGAGAAATACAAAATTTCTCATTGTGGATAATGTTGTTATCCATAAGATGATTAGTGATCATCATCCAAAACAAGATTCATCAATGGTTCCACGATCTATGGAGTCGTAGTCTAGTAGAATCAGAACACTTCATATTTTATAGATTTTGGTTGTGCATAAACAGAGATTTTTATGTGGTATAAATTACATGGATTAGGTGTTTTTGTGGTTATAGATGGGTATAATTGGAAGAACAAAATTGGGTTGTGGGTTGTATTTTGGTTCTTCAAAACTCATGGATCATTTTCTTAGGAAATGGAGGGGATGAAAATAATATTTCATTGATCAATATCTACATAGGAGAGGGTATCTTAGAAGTATCACTGAAATCTAAGAAATTAATTAGAGGAAAGATGAAAACTCAGAAAAGAAATGTAATTGATGAGAAGGGTGAGATTCCACACAATTTAAATGATGGTTTGAGACTTTTTCCAATGTTTTAATTCTAATGTGTATTCTTTTTTCTGAGTAAAATTGTCCTACACTTTATCAAATGAATTTTAAAAAATTTATTTACTGAATGTTTCTTATTAGAGATGAGAAATATGGATAAGTATTTTGAACTATAGTTTGGTCATGAAATATCCATAAATCTTTTAGAAGCATATAATAAATGGATTTTTCATCATGATTAAGAACAATACAGAAGTTAGTACTTAAACAAAACATAGAGAGAACAACTTCATCATGAAAGGAAAATGTTATCTTTGGTAATTTTTCAATTCTAATATATTTAGACATTGAAAAAATATATTGTATGCTCACAGACCTACTGGTGATGCCATTATATATTTTTTTATTAAAAAATGTATTTTTATGAAAAATATGAGGGAAATATTAGATAAAAAAATCAAATGAAAATGCAGTGGAACTGGAAAAAATCCACGAAGTTGGAGCTCTATTTCCATTTTTTCAACATTAGGTAATTGATATCTTATTCTTTTATCCGAATATTATAATTCCATTTTATTCATTTATGATGGAAAGGGATGATGGAAAAACTAAATAACAAAATCTTTGAGATACAAACAAAACTAGATTCTAATAAAGCATGGGATCATGAAATTGAATGCATGAAATTCTATAACTCTGCTCATGTATTAAATTTCAATATCCAATTCTTTCATTGCATCATGTTTTCTTTACATCATAATAATTTGTTCTTTAGTTAACTTTTCACCATTTCCATTATAAACAGATGAAAACATGGTGAGACTCCTATAAAATAATTAGACAATGTTTAAATAACATTAATACATAATAAATATCGTGCACCAACCTATTGGATTTTTTCTAGTATCATTACATATTCATCGGTTATTATATACACTAATGGTTGCCAAAAATTTATCATTAAAAGGGACAAAAAAAATATTGAGTTAATAAAAAAACAAATAAATGGCTTCCCCAGTAGGCTGGTGAGTATACTATAACATTTGGTTCATTGAAAGAATTCATTTGATGTAATATTTTTGAGTAGATACCATTTTCCTTTCATGATGAAACAATTATCTATGTTTTATTTAAGGAATCCCTTCCGAAGATTCTTTCACATGCTGAAAAAGCCTATTGTTTGATGAATCCAAAATATTGATGGTTATTTCATGCCTGAACAGGGCTCCAACATACTACTCCATCTTTCTCAACTATAATAAAAAGTATTCAGTAAATTCATTTAATACCAATTATTTGATAATGTGTTGACCAATTTAACACCAAAAAGTATACATATTATAATTAATAGATTGAAAAAATTCTTATACCTTCAATAAAATTGTGGATCATCTCATCCTTCCATTCAATTACATTTTTTACTATGTTTTCATATTTCTTCTCATCCCCTACCTAGATTTTAGAGATATTTCTCAAATAATTACTCCTGGGTAAATGTGGAAAAATCAAAATATTATCAATGAAGTATTCTTTTCATCCCCATTAATTGAGAAAACACACCTTGACTTTTGAAAAACCCAAATACTACCAAGCAACCAATTTATTTCTACCAACTATACCCATCGTTTGCCACAAAAATGCCTCATCCATGTTATATTGATACTAATAAAATTATCATCTAATGATCGACCATATTATTCATAGCAAGAAGGGTTTCTATTCTACTAGACTCAGATCCTTAGATTGAAAAGCCATGTAAGAAGCTTGATTGGGATAAGGATCACCAATCATTTTCTACAAAACCAAATTCTCCAAAATATGAAGGTTTTTTATTCTACTTTACTTAGAATCCATACCTCCTGGAGCCATTGAAGCATCTTTGATTCCAATGTGGATCAATGCTCATCTTATACAGAACCATGTTATTAACAACAGGAAGAGTTTGGATTCTACTTATCATGGATTTCATACCTTGAGGAGCCATTGAACCAGCTTGTTGGGATTGTGGATCTCAGACACCCCTTCTGTGAGGTTGTGGGGGTGACTACTGGACCACAGGAGCACTTCCAACTCCACATAACCTCTCCCATTATAGGCCTAGACATTGGAAATTAGTACACAGAGCATAGTGAGAGGTTTCACAACTTTAGGGAATAGTCCCTTTGAGTACTGACCCTCCATCTGGTACATGTTATTATTCATCATCTGATGCCCTGATTGATGCTTCATAAAACCACTAATTTTGTCGCCCATCGGTATGTCCATGGGAACCCCAAATCAGAAATATTTTGGTTGTGATTATATGAATAAAGGACAATGTACATGGTTTTAGAATCAAAATAATGATGTATAAGATTAGAGTTTATAGAAGGTGCAATCCCCGTACCAATCCCCATTATTGAGGAAAAACGAAAGACTAGTGTCCTCCCAAAGCTCCACAATTATCCAGACATTCCATTAATGTGTAAAAAATTACTCATCACCAATCCATGTGCCCCTACCTGATTTTTTGATTAACCCTCATGAAAAAAATGGTCATGCATGTTTTGGGGATTACAACACTGATTGATCACTCATCATTCTAGTCCTTGAACACTAAACCATACGCCACCTATCCCATCACATTGTCGGGGCAAATTTTCTCCGTTTCTACCACTAGGGATTGTGTGTAATGGCCTTTGTGCTTTAATTCCCACTCATAAGAAAACTCAATGCTGACACATGATGTTCTAAATGAACCGACATATTTTTGACCATTTTTTAGGATGAATATTTATTAACTATGTGGGCTAAACCAACAAGAACACAGATAGAAGAGGTGATAGTATGGAAGGGGTGGATGCATTTATACATAATAAAAAAATAATACTGGGAGGGAGAGATAATGAGGTCAAACCATGTTTAATGAATAATGAAAAATTATGATCAGCTAAAATATTTTAATTATTCAAAATATTCAATTTTTTTAATTAAATATCCCAAATAAATTTTTAAAAACATTAATTTTCATAATAAAGTATTATATTAATATTTTTTTAAAAATCCATGGTAATATTTTAAAATATTAATATTATTTTACAATATTGTCATTATTTTAAAATTCTCAAGTTGTTCATATAAATTAACTATTAAAAATATTTTCTTTTTTTAAATAATGTGAACAAAATATTAATATTCATTAAATTTTTAATTAATGTTATTTGTTTTATTTTTTAAAATATTCAAGAATTTTTTTTTCAATCTATATAATTAAATTCATAATTGCATGAATAAAAAATGTAAAATAACGAATTCTAATATTGATAATAAATAATTTACTAATAACATTTAAAAACCATGAATATTTAAAATAAATTTGGTGATTAAAAAGTAAATTTTGTAATGTTTTTATATTTGGAAATAACATGATTTTCTTAATATAAAGTTTTTAAATTCTAAAATAATTAATCATAGTATTTAATATTTAAATGACCTGTATATATATATTTTTTAAAATAAATTAATGATTTTATATTTTAAAAAATAATTTATAATTTTATAGGTTTTTAATTTACTTCGTTATTTATTTTTGAAAATAGTATATGAATATATAATGTTACTCTAGTTAATTACATCACCTCCTCACACACATAACACTCATCATCGAACACCCTTGCTTCCAACTCCATAACTAGACCCATTTCTGGATATTCGTACTGGAATTGAAGACAAAAAATTAAAATAGGCCTATGATTGAGGACATGATTGACTAATACTAGAATCCATTGTTCTTAAAATCCATCCCACCTAGGATGTACGATATATATTAATTATGTAATGGTATCACCCAAAATTTTTCATATATGTAAGGGTAAAATAGGAATGTAAGTAGCTTTGTAAAGTTAGTTCTCTATCTACATCAAGGGTAGACCAAAAATTTTGAATCAATGTAAATGTATCATGTGACTTACAATGGTTATGTTTATGTAATGTCAGTTTTATATTGGCTATGTAATGGTGGAATTAGAAATGATTTAATTATGCGATGGTTATAAAGAAAATGAGTAGTTTCAGGAAGATACCATATGATTTCTATAACTATGTAAAGGTTATCTATGATTTACACAAAATATACAATGGTAATGAGGGAGTTGTGATGGCTATATGTAGGTAACATGAACTGAATCACGCCACATAAATTTGATGAGGATATGCAAAATGGTATATTGATATTTGAGCTATTGACATAGGTAGATCAATGCATTATGTTAAGGTAACCTGTAAAATTTTTGAGCAGTGTAATCATGAGTTAAGATGCTATAGTTGATTGGATATAAACCTAAAGCTGATATAGAATTATTCATGTGTTTGATCACATGTAGTCAATATATACTTATTCCTATGGTCATTCAATTTAAAATTCATGTGGTCAATCTAGGTTAAGGCATGCAGTCGATCCATTGATATAATTGATCTACATAGAGATGTAGTGGGTTCCATAAGTTTTATATTATGATGAAATGAAATTTGATGGCGCTAATTATGAAGTTCTGAAATGGAAAATAAATATGTCAATTCATAAAAAGATGCATCATGGTTTTTGAAAAAGGGAGGAATCCAAAATAAAAATTATTTATATTCATGTTAAATTCTTGTGATTATCAGGGAATGAGAAAAATAATGATATCACCATGACATATTGAATTTTAAATAGCTGTTTTGAGGACCATTTTAGAAATATGGTTCACATGTTTGAAAATATGTGTTGAACGACATCATAGGTTATGCCATAAAATTTTAGGTATTCATGAAGATGTGGAGATATTTTAAATATATTTATTTTTACCTTGAGTTGAGGATAAAAAAAGCGAGACAATTATTCAAATAGAAAGCGAGAATATATTATCATGTATTTAGGGTATTCTAAAATAGGTTTAAATAATAAATTATCTAATCCACCTAGAGATTTGATAATTCATGAAGAATGAGATACAACCAATATTTTTTAAAATCAAATATGAAATAATCATATAGAATATATGAGAATATTATTCATGATATTATTTGGAATCTGAATTTTTGTGGGTATCGAAGAAGATTTTCATTACATAGAGAACTAACATACATTTTGTGAGAGATTTGGCAGATCCTAATAAATGTATCATGCAATGATAGGGATTTGAAACAAGGTATCATTTTTTGTGTGAACCAATGTATTTTAGAAAAATATAAGAACTAGATCTCACGTAAATTGTTAGGTGTTTTGAGACCTATATGACTATTACAAGAATTTTTTGAATATCATTATACTCATGAAAGGATATATATATTTCACAAGTGGAACTGAAGAATCGATGTTTATAAAATGATTTTTCTATGAGAGGATTAATTTTGAAGAATAATATTTTGACGATGATAACGAACAAGTTGATTGAGACTTGTTATTAGGGTGACTAAGAAATTACTAGTGAATTAAGAACGGGGTGTCTAACCAAGTGATGGGTAATTATAAATGTGGTGTCTAACAACTTGCATCTGACCATAATGGAAATGAGAACACGTTTATATTGAAACCTATAAAGATAGTATGTCTCACTTTCTTATTATCACTGCATACAAGGTTTGGGTCTCACATAATATTAAGAGGACCAAAAATATTAATAGGATTGGGATGTTGAATTTAGAAGAGGAATAATTCATAAAATTAGACCATGGATTCATCCGCCTCACAGTGGTCAGCCTACCCGAGACACTTAAAATAACCTACAAAATCTTCCATGTGCTTTGAAATATAGTTTTGGGAAATTAATATTATGGGTGCATGCGTTACCATAAGTTATACAAGAAAATGCTACTAGAGAGGATGTTTTTAATGCTCCTTGGAAACTTTCATCGAAGAGGACGTATGATCACATGGTAAATTTAATAGGGTGGATTCAATAAACATACAACCATATAAACATGATTATTTAATGAATAAAGAGGTTGAAAAATAGGTTCAAAATCGTTTGGAACTTTCTTTCGTCAGACATAACATAAACACATACTATATCCTAATAATTATATTAATGAATAATACTGGTGGGTGGAGAATTTTTTTGGATTCTTAAGAGTTGAATAGTTTTATGGTGTAAGAAAGATACATATTTAATGTCATAGAAGAGCCGATGGATGAGTTTCATAGTGAAAATTACTTCACAAAGTTGAAATTTAAAACCGGTATCCATTAGGTATGAATCAGAGACGAAGATTTTCAATAGACAATGTTAAAGACCTATAAGGGTAATTAAGAATAATTTTTTATTCCAGACTAATTTATGAATGCACGGAAACATTTCTATTATACTATTAATTTGGTATTCTTTTATTTTATAAGGAATATTTTTTAGGTCTTCTTAGATAATATATTGGTGTTCTATAAGTGATCAAATAAAGATCATGATAAGGCATATTATGTCCTAAAATTTTTAATATGTAATTTACTAATTGAAAATGAGAAAAATTGTTCCTTCAAAAGGAGGTACACTGAGTATTTAGGGAATATAATTTTTGACGAAGAGGTTATGATAGATCCCAAAAAGGGTTTTAGTAAAATTATGGAATGATTCAAGAAATGTGAATCAAGTTAGGGGTTTAAGGATAATAGGAAAATATCAAAAAAATTCAATGATTATGGAATGATTAAAAGATGCTATATAGCTTGAATAACAATAAAGAGTTTAATGGGAACCTATAACTCAATAATCATGTGATAAACTTAAGAAGAAAAAGACTACTACCCATATATTATGCTTGTTGAATATTTCCAAGGGATTTAAGGAAGAGATTTATGCCCCTTTTTTAGGATTTGGAGTTATTTTAACACTGGATGGGAGTCATATTACATTTCATAGGAAGGGATTATCTGAAAAAAAAACATAGAAAATTTGATATTTAAAATGTAGGATAGGGATTTTGGGCCTGAAATCGAACATCAGAAAAAATATTTTCTTAAAAGGTGGTATGAGGTATACATAGATCATTAGAGCCATATGTGAATTTTCATAGTCATAGTGTATCATTAATTGAACATCAGTGCTAGTAGGATATGTTACAAGGAAACAATTTTATTGTAATTTAAAAGAATTAGAAATAGAATAGTGTCATAGTTGTTCTATCGAGGGATACATGAGGATAAGATGATATGTACATGGATGTTTTAAATCATGTTTTGGAGGATATTGATGTGTTAAAAGAAGATTTAATGGGATGTATTCGTTTATAGGTACTTATAGATGTGTTACAACACAGTTGTTCCACAAATTTATGATATTATTTTTGAAATAGATTTATGTCCTATAAGAACTGGTTTGGCCTTTCAAAAGGGTCAAATATAATTCCAATGTTATTGCAATATTATCATTCATAATCATATGGAGGGTTCATGGGGCACTTTAAAACCGATGAACACATAGCGGGTGGGGTTTATTATATTTGAATTATTTGGTCATCGATTCATACATAGTACCAGTTCAAGAATTTTCAAATTGAGAAATTTATTACAGTGATCTTCATCTGTCTACATCATTACATTCACTCCATTTGTTCAATACATGGTTTCCTTAGTATCATGTATCATGGTTGAGAAGTTATGGTCTTTTAAATAGTTGGGTTGATATGTGTGAACCAATGTTTTGGCTCAATTCTAGAAATAAAATATATAAGTAAACATATAAATGATTCGTGGAATAAATATATTATCATTTAGATTAACTGCATTAATAAACCACTTTAGATTGTTAGTCAATGAACATAATAAGGAAGAAAAAATCAATAAAATGAAAAATGGGTTTGAAAACATTGAAAGAGAAAGGATGAGTGAAATTCGCATATGCTATCATGACAGAAACTCAATATAAGTTGATACATAGTCCCGATTTTTTGTAACTAGAAAAGATATTAGGGGCCTCATTGATGTGGTGTTCCTTATTAAACAACCATGAATCCACCATTATTGGTATTGCGTTAAAAAATTTTATAATTTTTATAACAAATTGAAATGGATAAGACGTATTCAATATGAATATTGTATAAGAAAAAATAATGAACAAAAAGATATATTGTAATTCATTCTACTATGGACCTAAGTGTATTATATCAAAACCCCATGGACATAATTTCTAACAAATATTGAAAATATTCATCTTATAAGACATTAGAGATGTAAAAGATTAATGAAACTATTTTATGATTAGATTTTATGGGACTGTATGATAGTGATGAAATCTAACATATAGAAATTGTAATATGAATTCATTTCTGGACTCATGAAACAAAAATTCATATAAGGATACAACATAGAACACATGGAATGAAATTAAAAACATGAAAGTGTAATAAGATTGTTATAATTCTACATGTCAATACCAAAACCAAAAATAATTTCAAATGATGTTAATGATATTGATGTATTACTTCACATGACTATGGCTCATGATGATGGGAAAGAATAGACCCCACTCTCCAGAATATACACATTCTATGTTGGAGATGGTGAAAATATTTTATTTCAAAGGACTACAAGATTCAATGAAATGGTCTCTTTCAGGATAATGTCAATATATTTCAACTAGAAATCATAAATTACATAGAAATCCCCTCTCAAGAACCAGTGAATAAAGACACGAAATATATGAGGTGGAGCCTAAGGTTAAAACATGATAGTGGGGGAAGTGATAGTTTTCGAAGCTGTGAAAGCAGGATATAGAGTGTAATGTCTAAAATTTTTCGTGTATTATTAGTAAATTTTATGTCGAATTATTAATAGACTATGCACCGAGACGACACATCATTCCGTGACCTAGTGTTACCGAAATGAATATTTGAATTTTTTTAAAGTTAAGTGAGTCGAATTAAGTGTGTGGTTCGAGATGTTAAAAAACGGATGACCAGATTAAAAATATGAGGGCACCATTTCATCCGGGATGAGAAATTTACCTATGAATGATTCTAACCTCGACCAAAGAGGGTCGAGGGAAAAAATATTTTTTAGAAATTTTTATAAAAAATAAAATATAATAAATTTGGAAGGAATATTTAATTTTTTTTGGAAACATCCCATGCAACACAACGACATGGAAGGTATTTCAATAATAAATTCCACATTGTAATGACTAAGAAACAGAAACATGATTCATTAATGTCGCAACATGGTGGAATTACAAAACACGCTTTCCCGTTTTAATGGGTTAATAAAATGTTTTTAGTTGATGGAAAATTAAGAGAAAACTTTCAACAATTATTGGTGCTTTGGACCAAACTCTCATTGAAGAACGACGAGGAATCGAAGATGTGAATCGATATGCCAATGAAGTGGAATGATCTTGACGATGATGGTAGCTTGACCAAATTTTTCAGCGATTGATCCCTATTTGAGGTAGGGGTTGTTTTTTAAATTTCTACATTCCCTGTATTGAGATTTAAATGATTAACCACAATCAAGATGATATGTGGATTTGTAGGTTCTTGTGGGAGGGTTTTATTTGGGAGGATTTTTAATAATTTTACCATGTGTAAATGATGTTGATTTCTACTCCATTTAATTCTAATAATGGGAATAGATCAATGTCGTCAAGAATGACTATGGAGGTTCATTCCTCAATTTGTTCATTTGAGTTCTACCCCTTTTTCTCTTCATTGTGCATTGTTCGCATTTTTCACAGGGCGAGAAACATTGGATCTTTGCACACCTGTATTGCAATGAAAAAATCTCGAACAGGAGATCTGACATTGTAATGACCCTACGGAGGTGCGACGACCATGACAGATGACGAATCATCTCAGGTCGGAAGAGACCGTTCTTCATGCACTCTTCATGCGGGATGATCAAAAAGTGTTTTCGGGGTCGATCGGAGGCCCAAAAACAACGGAGACGACATTGGGACATTGGGGAAGACTAGAATTTGGAGATTTATGGTGATCGGACTGTCAGAATGAGATCGAGGCATCACAATTGGCACGATTGAGAGATGCGTCGATTCCGGAATATTCCAGAATACATGACGTGTACTTCCGATGAACACTATGTGTAGTACCAGCGGCGGCGTCTAGGGTTTTGGGTGTCCGAAAAGAATCACATTCCACGTGACCATGGTCACACCGTGTGTTGGACCTTCCCCGAAAGCTTGACAAGTAGTTTGGAATGTTACCAGAGACGGGTTGGACCACACGACATCGAGACACAGTGGGTACTCTCTACGCAGCATGGGCGAAGCCGCTACATGGGACTCAATGTGTGTCTAGGGGATACGCAGACACTGGATGGAGTACTTAGTCATGTACTCCACCACACAGAGGGGTGAGGCCAGTAATGCGGGTCACCTCATGTACCGATTACACGAGATAGCGTACGTGGGTAGAATCCATGTACGGGAACACGACTGCATACACAGAAGTGACCTTAGATAACTCAGACACGACGTGTACTCCGTACCACACGTCATGACCTTCCTTTTTGCACAACTAGCCTTATGATAGGTGTCATTGTTCACTGGCATTACCCATGGTCTGAAGACACAATGTGTGACATTTTTAAACACCGTGTACTTTATAGAAAAATGGCTTGGTATTCTTGTCTATATTATCTTGGACATGATCCATTTGGGTTAGTGACCCTTCTTCTCTTTCCCTGATGTTTAGGCATCGTTTCCTACTACTGGTTTACGATCCCTTCAACATGAATTTCTGGTATAGAGTAAGGAATCCCTCTGAGAGGCCCAGAGCGAGATCCTCTATCCATTCTTGACCCAAGGTCGATTTTGGCATCAACGTGACTGAATCCACCAGGATAAGATCCACTACCAAGCTGGTGAATTCTCGGATGAGTCGCGGTATCCGGCATGGCCCTGTCAGTGATCCTCATCTTTGTATTATGATCATTCCCCACTATAGAGTGTTTCTACCATAATGTGTATATCTATCTATCGTGATCTTTCAACACAAGAGTGTGTCGCCCGAAATGAGTGTACCTATCTCTCATAACCTTTCTTAAGGAATAGTTCTTCTAAGACAAATGTCACCAGAGCTATCAGACTCATGTAGTGAGTTCTCCCGGAACGAGTACTTCATGGAATCTTCGTATTGAATCCCTAAATGGAGGTATGCAGTTGTGTGACTTTTCTACATAATTATTCCAAACATGGAATCCATTTTTCCAAATTCAAAACAAATAAGTAGAAGAAATTAATTTTTAATTAATTCCCACTATCAAAAAAAAAATCTTGTTTTTAAGAAATAATAAATATCAAAAGAATGACACTTGTTTATGTCGGTTTTAAATGTGATATTATGTCCAATGACCAACATTGTATTAAATGGTAAAAAAATATTCTATATATTCTTTAAAACAACTCAAATTCATAATTTTTTAGTATTAATTAATTCGATTAAAAAAGTTGTTTTTAATTAAAATTTTCTAATTTTCATTATTCATCAAAATATGAATGTTATCTAAAAAGTACAAATATTCACAGTAGGCTATTTACGATATAATGAATCCAAAAATGAAGTCAATTCTGAAAGATAAAATGTATAAAATTTCAAAAAGTGGGTATTACTATTCCTAATGACTAGTATGATTGTTTGTGGTGTGTGTTAGAACTCGAAGTTACTTACAACACATGCTATTGCATTATTCATATGGAAACGTACTATGGAATATTGGGGTGTTACATTATTCCATAATTCAATAAATTGTGTTATCATAATTTTTAAAATTGGTCTTGGGAATATAATTGAATGTCCCACATCGGAAAAAGAGTCAATAAAACAATCACTTTAAAAGAAAAAAAGAGAAGTAAAAAGGTCAACTAAGATAACCTATACTAGGATTCCATGTAGGAAAACATGGATATGGATGATAAAATAAGTGTCATGTTTCGAAGGAGAGGGATAGAGAACATGATCAGGAGAAAGTTAACAATAAGAAAAACAGAAACTAGTGATGGGACAAATGGTCATAGTTTCCCAGTAGAAAAATTAAACTGACAACATTTTTTTATTTTAAGTTACATTACAAAAAGATGAGGAATTCATTTCTACGATTGTCTAAGAACATAAATAGATATACATACTTTTTAATAAAGTTTCATTAATTAATAAATTCCAACTACTAACACATTTTTAAACGATGAGTATTCAAGAAGACTTGGTCACACTGGAAGAGATAGAATAATCTTCTTATAGAATCACATGATCCATGAAGGATAAACTATATATTTACCTTGTCTTTAGAGATTAATCAATACCAAAATGGTTAGTATAAGATCTAATGATCCCCCAAAAGGATATTCTATTAGAGAATGAATCACTAATCTTAATTTCTAAAATTAAACCAACAAAACCCCAACAATATATAAATACCATTCAATAAACAATTGTCCTTAAAATACTTCAATATAATCCAAACTATTATTGAACGCCAAAAAAGGATGAATTTGGTTATGTAGTCATCCACGTTAAATTGTATATCCAAATGACATCAACTACTCTTAATGTCACATACATAAAAGTAATTAACCTAAACACATATTCATTATTATAGGATAATCATTTCATTAAATAACCAAAAAACATTTATATCCAAAATAAAAACATAAATAACAATCCACCATTACTCGTCAAATGAAATCCTATAGTATTCTATTTTCCTTTGGCATATAGTGTTCCCAACAAAGAGAACATGTTCCAAAATAAAATTTATAAATTAAGCACCAGATCATTTTCTTATACTAAGGGCATTCACATGATAAGACATAAGATCCCAAATAAACATATTATTGATCAATAAAATCATTTAACTAAAAATAATTAGTCACACTAACTAGGGACATCACTTATTCCAGTGGTTGGTGATAAATATCTATCACACTTTGGTTGTGGGTTCAATTCCCACAGATTTGTCTGATGCAATGGGTTTTCACTTGGTCCGTGGGTTGTCCTTTTTCAAAAACTATATTTTATAAAATTACCTAAATGGGATAAATTCCTCAAAATAACCATAACATGATTTAACCACAAATGTTATCTCATACCTTTCATTTTCAACACAATTTATAATAACTTGTAATTTCCTCAAACCTAATGATCATATATAACCAAATTGTTATTTATAACTATATGCACAAGAGAAAAGATAATTCTTCCTCAAATATCATTCTCACATGGAAAACTGAAGGGTTATAAATACAAGAGAAAAATATTCCAAAGTAAACCCATAATCAAAGAGAACTACTACTTTTAAACATTTCTCCAACCATTTATTTCCACATAGCTTCTACACTGACCATAAAAATAACCTATAGAATAGGGCATTCACTTGGGTAATGGCCAGGTCCCCATCATTTACAGCAAATGATTGTAAATGGTTTCTTGGAAACATTTTTATCTTCCTCCAGAGTACTATTCCTTTTTCATAGCCAATTCTTCACTTTATGTCCTTCCTTCCCGCACATAATTCATTTATTTGTCCCATTGAGACACTTTCCTGGGTGTCTCCTTCCATATTTCCTACATGATTGAAATTGAGAAATCCTTTCTCCACGGTCTCCACTGCTAGAGCTCGTATCATTCCTCACCTTTCTCTTCTTTATTGAGTTCGGGAATTGGTTAATATATATATTGTTGAACATATTTTTAGAAAATTGATTTGGCATGGAGACGATGTCCTTTACACCTATCAAAAATCCATTTTTTTCTCATTTCCATCATCTCTCCCAACTTGTACATCATTCCCAAAGTCACTATGACTTCCTTTGAATCAAGCAATTGACTAAAAATAAAAATCATTGTGTGAGTAACAGTAGTAATAAAATTATTTAGAGAATATCATGTCACCATATTCTAAATTTGAATCACATTAGGATTTACCAAGGTCATTTACTCTCATCTTATATATAATACATCAAATCGTTTTGAAAAGAAAATGTAAATTATCCTAAGTATATCCTCCGAGTGTGCCATAACCAAGAGTTCAGTAAGGCCCCTTGTCGTGCACCAGTTCTCCTTAGAGTCTTGCTCAAAGTGGTGTTTTCGGGGTTTACCCCTAGGTATATCTGTGCAGAGATGCCTATAACTGTTCGTATCCAGATATGGATGTATTTCATAGAAAACTCAAAAAATATCTACAATACCGAAATTCTGGAAAGTTCTTCTATACTAATCCTCAAAGTCTATCTTAGGAATATGTGCTCTAATCAGTGTTTATCTAAATATATATCCTAATTATTGAACTAAACTTCCTCTAATACCAATTATAATGCCCCAACCCCAGTTACCAAGAGTCAGTGCTTTATTACATAACATTGGCATGATCACAAAGGATCATGTCTCGAAATACCAATTTTCTTAGTAGTCTTGGAAACACTAGATATATTCATAAGTCTTACATTACATAATAAGGTAGAAAAAAACTACATCAACATAATGTATTCATTTTCCCTCATACTATCCCTACAGGTCATTCATATATTATTTCTTCACATCCTGGGAAAAATAAAACATTGTATGGGGTGTGCTCTGATGTTCAGTAAGGATAAAAATTTAGCAGAATCTTTAATAGATAAGCATAAACAAGTAAGGCAATATATAACTAAAACAAAATCTTTTTAAACATAAACATTAGAATAATATGAAAAAGATAAAATGAAATAATTCCATTAACTTATTCACATGGATATTCTACTAGTCGAATAATCACATGAAATATCAATAACCACTTTCATAAGGATGGAATGCACAATGCCAGACTATCATAACCACATAGCCAAGGCCTCGTGCCGAGACTACAAATAAGATTTTGTCAAGGCCTCATGAAAAGACAATGGGTTTTCTCATGAGACCTAACGATGCATCGAGGAGCTATAGCAGGCTCCACCCATCACATACTAAGTCCAATGCATTCCTCATATGAACAGGTTTAAATATAACATAAACATTCGCATTAATACTAGAATACGAAATGTCAATACTTTCTCCATAAACCATAAATGGTATAAAAATAACACATTCATAGTTAAACATATAACAAAACCATCAATACAATATGTATGTTTTCTATCATAATAAATCAACATCAAATAACCTTACAATCCATCAAAGGATGTTGACATAGATGAAATAAAAATTATTTGAGAGAAATATCTCTTTTATAAAAATAAATTAAAAGTCATAATATTTGTCAAGAATCCATTAAAAAATATATTTTTGAATCAATGTTTCCCATACCACTTTTATACATTTAACAATAATTTACATTTTAAAACATTAATGTCCATATAAATAAATCCTTAAAACCATTTTTAAAACATGTACATTAATGAGAATGATTTTGAATAATAAGTATTTAAAAGATTGAAAAATGATATTTTAGTTAGAGTTTCTAACCAAAAGAGAGACACATGAATAAAAATAACTGAAGTAATCAAAAAATTGTAATATCATGAGAATAAATGGATTTATGATATTCTATGTCAAAGTACATTATATACACCACATAAAAGTGATTTTTTGTATAACAACAAAGAAGTCTCAATGGGATGTAAATTGAGATTGTGTCTCTTATAAAGATTGTATTCGTAGGTTTAGGATAAATAAACGACATAATAATGTGTGAAAAAATATAAACACACTCAATATGATTGGATAATCAGTGTCAATTAATCATAGTACATTCACACATATTCTTGTAAAAACAACACTAAAGAATTGGATGTTTAACTCAATAAATGGAGAATGAGTTAAAATTCCTCTTATCAAGTTCATATCGTTGACTTGAGAATTTATAAATTGAGTGATTATGTTTATCAAAATTATATCCATAGAAATGTGAGTGGAAATTATGTTATAAGAAAATGAATAGTGATTCCACACATTATCACTGAGTAAAATAATCAATGAAGAATGTGTAAAGCCGAATAATTGGAAATTGAAATTTCAAATTCCATTATCTATTTGGTAACTTAAAAAACATACACCCATGAAATAAATACCGTACAATGATGAAGTAAATATCCATAAATTAAAGTATATTACACAATGAATAAAATCATGGGCAGTGCACACACCACATGTAATAAATATGTGGTGAACAATAGAAATCACACGGAATTAAAAGTGAGATAAGAAACCCCTTAATATGTACTTTTCCTTGGAAGAGGGTAGGTTAAACTCCTGAATAATGTTGAAATTATTGTCATTGAATTATAAAAGACTAATATACATTAATATGATATCATATACGATATTTTATCATTTCATTGTTAATAATATATTAGTGTTATCGTAGAATTGAGTGTTAACTTAGTCCTTTTCTTTTATATGTTTTGTTACAAAAGTCGTGTTTGATATAGATAGGTTGTATCTTATTCATATACATAATTATATTAAGTCCTTTAACATTATTTTTTATCATAAAATTACAATTATACTTATATAGATACAATGGGGAATTAATCTCATCCTGTTCGTGTAGACGATTGTCCGTACGTACACATGAGCGATAATATCATTATTTTGATATTAAAATCATATATAACTGGATGTCATATCATATATACAGAATCAATATCATGTTATATTAATTATATAAATGAATTATACATAATTATTATACACATCAAAATAATAATGTTTTGAATAACAATTACACCATGACGTAGAGATGGTAAGTCGTACGTACACACGTATGGTGACATGTCATTGAAAGGATGGATAGAATAGTGAATATTTTTGTACCATATTTAAAATAAAATCACAGTATATAGATGATAATAGAGTTATTATTTTAGAATGGAAATAACAAAGAAAGTCTAATTTGATGAAAAAATGTACTTGCAAGAGGGTGGTGAAAAGGTTACCTCTTCTTTGTGTTCTTCATTTTTATTTGATCAAAAGGGCCCCGTGGGATGGATTTATGATCAAAATAAGGCCTCTAGATTGAATTTAGTAATGTTGGGAGGATATTTGGGTAGATTATGGCTGAGACAAAAGGGTTGAGAGGTTTGAGGAATTGGTTATAAGTGGTGTCCTTTTATAAGGGGGAAGGGGCTCTTTAGAAAAAATAGAAACTATTATTTTATAATAAATTTATATTCAGTTTCTAAAGGCTCCAAAGAGGATTATTCAATGTATAAGGTGGGAATGGGTCGAAATACTTTCATCCAATATATTGTAGACAGGTTTGGGTCATTATATTTACCTTATCTTTTTGTTTTAACTCTTAGTTAATTAGTTTGACATTTACCGTGTCACTTTGTATTTTATATTATATATTTAATAAACATACTATATACATCCAAGATACCCACAAGTGGTCCATTAATGATAAAATTATCATGATATATGTCCTTTGTCCGATATTTATATTTTTAGAAATAGAATATCAATTAATAATATAATATTTTTTTTAAAAACTCATTTATCACAATTTTAAAACTATTCAATAATTGATTTTTTTAAAGTCATAATAAATTTATTAATTCGAAAAAAATTCATTTAAGAAATACCAACATGTTATAATAACCAATAAAATTCTTTTATGGAATCATAACTATCAAATTATATTTTTTTTTACATTTATAATAAAAATTATTTGATTGATTCATTAAGAAGGAAAATACTACATCATTATTGTGTCATAAATAAATTTTATTATTCAATGTATAAAAATTATAAATAAAATACCACTATGTAAGAAATCATTTTATCTTTATAATTAATATTTATAGTCTATGATATATCATATATAATCCATTATAATATTTGTATTTCTAAAAGATATATGCTTATGTCAATTTTGTATTTACTTTAACATAATTAATATAAAGCGTAATAATCACTTACAAGTTGATCTGTGGGGTCCCAAAATCGACCCAAAGATGCCCATGCTCGGACATGTATGAAAAAATATTGTTAAAACACATTTTAGGTTATGTTAATATAATTATTATATTTTTTGTTACCATTATTTACCAGATTTACCTTTTAACCATTGTAAAAAAATATTTATGGAAATAATTATTCAAAATTTCTTAAAATAAGAGTTACCTATTTACATAATTTTGAAATACTGATTCCAAATGTGGAATCCATTGTTCAAATTCCAAACATATAAGTGGAAAAAATTAATTAAAAATTAATTCCCGCTGTCAAAACAAAAAGCGTGTTTTTATAAAACAATAACTATCAAAAGATTGACACTTGTTTATGTCTGATTTAAATGTGAAATTATGCACAATGAACAAAATTGTGTTAAATGGTAAAACTATATTCTATATATACTTTAAAATCACTCAAATTCATAATTTATCACTATTAATTATTTTGATTAAAAAAGTTGTTTTTAGTTAAAATTTATTAATTTTCACTATTCATCAAAATATGAAAGTTATCCAAAAAGAACCAAATTTTCACCCTAGGATAATTTTGATATTATGAAACCAAAAATGAAGTTCTTTTTCAATTATAAAATGTATAAAATTTAAAAACGTGGGTATTACTATTCATAACGACTAGTTTGATTGGTTGTGGTGTGTGTTAGAACTCGAAGTTGCGTACAACACACGCTATTGCATTATTCAAAGGAAAATGTACCATGGAAGCTTGGGGTGTTATAGTCGTGGGGTTCCTACAGGGTATTATTATACCCACCCATGCACAAGCTTCACTCGTGCCTTTTGTATCTTGTGCTACTGAAAGACAACATAATTGATATTTGGGGAGCTAGGGCTATACAGTGCTCAGATGTGATTTATAGACGTGGGGATCGGTAGTGATGACAGACAATGAGATGTACTTACCATTAAGGTAATATCCTTTTTTGAGGAATATAGGAGAATTTATTTCCCTATTTTATGTAATTTATTTTTAGTTGGGTTTGTATACTATCCCTTTTTACTTTAAGTTCACACTTTTACTATTAGTAGTTCTACATTATGGTATTCTTTTGTTGTGTACATAGTATGTCTGTGTATAGGTTAAAGAACATTCCTTCCCATTTTGGGTTATGCCTCTCTGGTGGTAGTCTCCAAACCCTAGTCAATGGAAAGCAGGCATGGAGTAGTCCTTGAATGAACCTCGAGGGATAGGTCGTGATGCTGAGTTTACATGCTGACTCTATTTCTCAAGAAATAACATTGTCATCTTTTGGTCCAAATTATTAGTTTTTTGAAATAAAATCTTTAATAATCAATGGTTATAAATGTGTTATAAATTATTGATTAGATAAAAAGAGAACACATACCTATTACTCTTATTTAATTTCTACAACATACTATTATTATAGTGAATCACATATTCGGCCCAGATATAGTGATGTTTACTATTATAAACATTCTGAGAGAATATTTTTGTTCGATTTATACACTAAAATTTAATTCACTATGAAAAAATTTTAAATGGTTTGATTCAATGAGTCGATTGGGTATATTTATTTATTATTGTAGAGTCATTGTTATTTACATGAGTCAATTCCTCTATACAGATGAACCATACATTTTGGAATCAATGGAAACATGTTTTTTTTTGTGAAATATCATTTGAGACCTAATTATGATTTCATTAATGAAGTAATGTTGAGACATAATATTTATGATTTTGAGAATGAAATTTAATCTATTGACTCCTACAGTGGTGTTCACCAAAATATTTCATTTGAAGACAGAAATTGTCTCATTATTAGAGTTGATGTTGAACATGAATTTATATTGGGTAATATATAGAAGAAACTGTATATGTTTATAGTTAATTTAGTTTCTCTTGACATATTATTCTTAAGATATTATTATTATAAATATATTAATTTATTTTTAGTTTTTAATTATGTGTTTATTTTAGAATTTTTTTGGTTTTGATTCATTTAAATAGAATTATTTCAACTCAGAAAACTAGGAATAAAATCGGTTTTTAGAAACTATCTATCTTTTTTTTCAAATTATTGTTACTAAAAGATGTTATGAAATATTTCATTAATTCATTGTCTTCAATGTTATATGCAGGATTTTATAAAACTATTTCTAAAAAATTTAAATTTCATTCTTATGAATATTATGATAAATACATCGAATATTTGATGGAAGTGATTTTTTGATGATGATTGAAAGATGCATATGAATGGTTCCCTACTATTCATATCATAGTGAGTATAATAATCATAATATTTTCTTCAATATTACATATATTTTCATGTTCATATTCATTATCAAATTTATTATGGACATCCAGTACCACCAAAATTTACTCATCATCGTCTTATTAGCATGTGTCCATGTAACGATTATCTATGCCCTAGATAGAGATCTCTTCATACCCATTCCCACCCTGAACCAACATTGAACACCATATCTAGCAGACCTTTCCATCCTCCACTTGAGCCTCCAATGCTCTTCCTATCCATGCTGCTATTATAATCTATTTTAGCCTCTTATTCCCATACAATGTCTATTCCATCACATGGGTTGTTCCCACTCATGCATCCATCATCACATCTTTGAGAATCTTTATCCTATAAAACATCTACGTCGCCTCTAGAGAAATTCCCACTCCTGGCTCCATAATCATATAATTTGAATTATTCTTCCCATTCTATGTCTATGCCACCTATTGGGGTGTTCTCACTTTTATCATATCCATATCCTTTGATGTATCCCGCATACTACTACCCTTATTCTTCCCTATCTACGCTGCCTCCATATCCCACCATTCTTTTATGATTTTTTGTGTATGTACCTTCATTTTCTACATAATTATATTTAGATCCCCATAGAATGAATTAGAATAGAAACATCCATTAGAGGGTACTCATATAGGATAGAACATGAGTCTTATTGAGCATATTGAATAGCATGCATCAGATTTTCTTAATATAACTGTGTCAAATTATATCACTTATTTATATTTCTATTTACTGTGACATAATAATTATTTTTCCCATATTATATTAATCAGTGGGGGATTATAGAAAGCGGTATGGGAGAACCCATATGCAGGAATCCTGGTATCATCAACAACAGATAAGAGTGGATTACAATGATGAAAATTAGATGGTAGGTAAAAATTCCAGGCACTGTAGATGTTGTATGTCCACATAAACCATGAACCACAATATTAATCCATCCAAACTATTCACAAGGATACGTCTCGTTAATGAAATCAAAGATCATTCAAGGGTGCATATATGGTTACAAAATTTTTATAAATTTATATCTATATAAATTTTTAAATTTATGAATTATCAAGTTCATTGTAGAGTTGGATTAACATTCATGATGGTGATGCTGTTATCGTTGAAATTTTAATGGATCGTGGGGAGTAATTTTGATCATAGAACATGAGTAATATGTTGTTTGTAGGAGTATAGTTTGTTTTTATTTAAAGAATATAAACATATTCCATGACTATTAAAAAACACAATATGATAAAATGACCTCACATTATAATACTGATGAGTTTAGCATATTCCTCAACAATAAGGGATTCCACATAAAATTTAATCCTTATTATTTGTATTTAATTTTTTATGAATTTTTGATAAAACATGAAAAATGAGTCAATGATTTATATGTACACATTTTTGCTTACTACAATTCCTGAGCATGAGAAGCACTAGTAACATTAACATGAATAGAAATAATATATTTTTCTATGTTGATTCTTTGTTAGGAATGTATATTTTCATGTCTTATTTTTTATTCATAATTAATTTTTGAAATTTTAAATCTCAAACCAATGACATATTACGCTATTAATTAATTTTGATATACCATAAAAATGTTCATTTTAAAAATGATACAATATAGATTTTCATAGATAATTGATCAATATAATAACATATTTTTTCAAAAATATTATATAATGATATTTTATCATGAGAAAATTCCCATGGAAATGTGATATAGTGTCTATATTTTAGTTTAAATAGGAGACCCCTTATATTGTTTAATTTAAAAGTTATCTTAAATTATCAAAAACTTTCTCAACATCAATAGTTCTGATATTCCTATTAAACTCGATGAGTTTTATTATGTGATATTGTTTTCATATCTTATATAGGTAGTTGTATTCAATTTTAATGTTGTGATATGAAATTAAAATATCATTATTTATAATCTATTATTTATTTAATTTGAGTTCTTACTAATGAGATATCATGGTGCATGATTCCTTCTATTTTTTCATCTTTATCTATCTGGAAATATATTACTAAATGATTTAACATATAGATTATGCACTATAAATTTATGAGATTTAGTCAACCTTTTCATGTTGGCTGGATCAGTATGGCTTCTAATTTGGATTTTGGGATTCCCAAACATTATTTAAATATCAATTTAGTATTTTTATAGACAAGAGACTAGAAAACTCTTCCATATTTTTTCTAATGTAGTGATATCAATTTTCAATGAATTTTGCAGGTGTTCACATGTATTTTATATCCAATATTATCACTAAATAATAGATGATATTTAGGGAATGTTAATTGAGTATCCAAAATTATATAGTGTTTATGACTATCTTTTTATTATTATTTTTGTCATCAATGTTAATGATTATTTCAAATTTATTAATTGTTCATTCATTTAAAAGTTATACCCTTTATTATTATTTACGATTAATAAATATTTATATTCATAATATGTTTATACTAATCAATTTCATTTTTAGAAAGTGGTGTTGGAATCAATGGTCGAGTGCCTCGAGAAAAATTATTTTTCTTGAGTAATACGAAAAAAGGATCGATGTGAAGTAAATTCATAAATAAAAGAAAATATGGAATGTATTTTTATTTATATTTCAAATATTTATATGAAATTCGTAATTAATTATCTTGTTTATAGTTTCAACAGACTACCCTAAAAGATCATCATGATAAAGAAGATGAAAACTTCGGCCCAAATTAAAATTTGTGGCAGGTATTTAGTGACTAGCATCATTGGATAGTCTAATGTAAACCTGGAAAAAGAATCATCACCTAAAGGTATTTTTTAACATCAGGATCCTCTCAATCCTTTCAGACCCCAGATTTATAAAGTACTTGTGAAAAAGTATATGATGAAAAAAATACTTGTAGGAGCATGGATGAAGTGAACATGAAAATGAAATAAGTATGATGATCATCGAACACATCCTAAACATAATTGTAGTAATAAATAAATCACTTTTAGTAGAGTATTCTACTGCAATTGATTCACATATTTTATCGATATTCTAATTAAATGAGGCCTCAATTGATGCAATGTGGTTCTAGTTGTGATTGATCTTATGGTGGTGGTGGTGGTGATGTTGAGGATGTTGTTACTGATGATATATTTGAAGATAATGGTTTTTTTCTTTTTTGGGGGGAGGGTAGAAGTGAATATGATTATTATGTTTGTTATGGTGATTTGGATGAGTATTTTGACAATGGGGGAGATATTGATCCCCACCATTTTTGAAATTGGAGTAATGTGTCATGCAGAACATGTTTAATGACATGAAATGACTAGATATGTAGATGTTTATATATGTTTTATTATTTAACAATATGTTAAAATTATTAAATTTATTTGTTTATATTATGATTATACAATATTTTTACATCAATGAAGGTATTCAATGTGTCATATTTTATTTACAGGTTTCTGAGATGGTTGAAGCAGGGATGGTGATGAAGCATACAATTAGGGAAAAATATAAATACCCATGGTTTGAAGAAAAATGGATATACGATAACTAATGGGATAAGATATACCTAAATTTGTGGTTAAACTGTGGGTATGATATATTCTCTAGGGCATACAACCATGCCTCTACCATCCACAGTTCATAAAACCGTGGGTATAGCCTATACAAATGGTTTTATGGGATATACCCAATATTAAAAACTATGGGTATAGAGTGGTTTTTCAGAAGTTGATATAGATAGAAGTATTCCATGAACAACAATTATCAATTCTCGATTAACCTTACACAATATATTTATCTATCTATTTATATGGTTAAAGTAAAGTTAAAAATAGTATATAATTACCCAACGAACCTTAAATAATACAATAACCCTTATCTAGACATATGGAATAAAATAATAATAATACTATTATTTTAATGGAGTTTGAAAATGAGCACAATGATAAATATTATTTTACCGTCTTGTAAATTAATATTTATCATCAGACACAATCTTGGTCTTCCAATCCTACATTGAATTTTTTGAATGATTGAATAAATATTTCTTGAAATATTTATTCATAAATATATATTTTATTAAAAATAGAGTAAATATTAATACTTATTAAATATTAAATAAATAAAATTAAAAAATATATTTTATATATACATAATTTAACAATTTTCATGTACATAAAAATTCATTTAATTTATGTGATCATTTAATCCGAAATAAATATTTTCCTTATTCCGGAAAATAAAACATATTCCAATAAATATATTTTAATAGAATATAAATAATATCAAGGGAATGAATTTGTGTGTGACCCTATAATATTATTTATCATTATCATTATATGAGATTTCATAAAGTTCAAGATTACAATCTATCAATAGCTCAAAGTACCCAAGAGAAAGAATTTAATGTTTCACTTTTGAAAACAGCTTACGAGATCTCCTATTTTAATAAAATACATTTTCTAAATATGTTATCAATTAAGTTTTACATTCATATCACTAACCTATACGAGTGATATCTATTTCATTGAATATATGAAATAAACTCATTGTACACCATTTCCATGGAATTAATTATGATGGTTCTAATTTAATCAGAGTGTCAGCATATCAACTTCTATAAATATGAAAGGGAAAAATCCTTCAAAAATTTATCTATAAATAACATGACATCTGTGACACACCTAATGTACCATACAACACATGAACATAGGGAATCATTGTTTCGGTATGTAAATCTATGTGTATGAATAATGAAATGAGATAATATTATACATAAAGACTAAGGGTCATTACACATACTCATGGATTGGAATATCAAATGACAAATAAACAGACTGAATTCTTACAGGTGAGTTTGTTTTAATATTATCCTATATTAGAGAGTACCAAGTGTAAAATTCAATATAAAAAGTGTCATCCACTTACGTGTACTCACACATGACATCCAACATAAAATTTTCCTTGTCATAGGATGTTATCTTATTGTAGAACTATGTTTGAGAATATCGCCATGAAATTTAAAGCTTTTCATCATAATGAGTAACTACTAAAATACTATCAACATGATTGATACATTAGGAAATTTTTATATTTAATACATGCAAAACAATGAATTGTATTTAACAATATGTTTTATTATCATTATAAAATTTGATTGTACATGTAATCTAATGTAAAAATATTTTCTCAATAAAACCAAATCTGATAGTATATTCATTAAATTATATATCACACATTAAGTGTAAAAAACCATGAATGAGAGTTTAGATTAACGTGTAAAAATTGTAAAATTATAATCAAATCATTTTTGATGTGTAAGAATCATTCATGCATCAATGTCATTCTAGGATTACTGTATATGTTGAAAATTTTGATTTAACATTGTTAACACCTATTAATAAATGACTAATTACCTGTACAAGGGTAAAAACTAAGAAAATGAGTTTAGATTGGCTCCAAAAATTAGGAAAATGATCTTAATTTCATTTCTAATATGTAGGAAAAAAACACATGTAAATCCTATTCCAGAATTTCATGCAATGATAAAAACTATATATTGACCTTAATAATGTTATTAATAATTTAGGTCTGATAAAACTGGTCATAACTAATATAACAATAATATATTACCCTAAAAACATATATTTGGGATGCTAAAATAAATTTTTATGTATAAAAATTTACCATGAGACAATTTAATACCCAGATTTCTTGATATAATCCAAATTAACATTTAACCTTTCTAAAATTTTAAAACAACATATCATTTGTAAAGGTGTCAATAACAATAAAAAGATATCATGTAGATGTGCAAGATTAAGAAAAAAATTCCTCAAATTGATTTTGATCTCTAATTATCAATTGTGCATCAATCTGATTATTGGAAAGCCTGGTATGATTAAAAATATTATTTTGTATTGTTTACACATATTAATTAATGAAAAATCACTTGTTTATCGATCATAACTGCCCAAATAATCCTTGATTAGAATTAAAACATCATAACACAATGTAACACATTTATAAACTATTTTCATCAATCACAAATCAATTTTATACCTTAATTTAATGACAAGATCAATTGTGTCGTTTCACTATAATAGTCCTATTAATGTAAAAAATCACCTAAAATATGTCAAAACAATGAATATGAGTTTTAATTTCCATGTAAACATTGTAAAATGATCCTTGATACATTTTTTATTTATAGAAATATACCCCATGTCAAACTAATGAATAAATTCCATAGTATGATCAAATGTACCATTTCACCATTATGTTTTTATTAAAATGACATATCAACCATCAATAGGTAAAAACAAACTAAATGGCATTTTATTAACATAAAAAATTTGGAAAATGTTTCACATGTAATTTGTGGCCTATAGGAATCCACTGATTATTAATCTTAATCTCGGATATCATTGGTTGAATCAATGTTAAATTTTATATTTGAGTTTATATTAAAATTAAATATCACCTATAATGGGGTCAAAACAAAAACAAAATTTATTATTAGTGTTGAAATATAATACATGTATCCTTGGTACATTTTTTATCTATAGGAATATATAAGGAATCAATATAATGTTTGGATTACTCAGTATGATTCAAGTACAATTTCACCAAAGAAATTTTTTAATATATCATATCACCTATCAATTCTTCAAAACAATAAAATTGAATGTATATTGGATTCTAAAAATAGGATAATGATTTTACAATAATATTAGATCTATATGAATAAAACATGAAAAAATATGATGTTTGTGCATCTTATTATATTATAAAATATTTTTTAATATTGTTGACCCATATTAATAAATGAAAATTCACCAGTTTAGGGGGGGGATAAAAAACATGTTTCGATTAGCATTAAAAACAACAGGATAATGTGAGATTTTCTAGAATATTTTCATTTAAAGTCATTGGTAAAATCACCTCAATCAATTTTAGAACCCAACTAAAATCCAAAATTTTGTGTCATCATTTGTTTATAGGGATATAATTATAATTGAAAATAATTTGAGGTTGTGAAATAATTATTCAAAATCATGAAAATTATTTGTAAAATAATTCGATAATGTACATTTTTCTAATCCGAACATATGGGTTTTTGATGAAAAAAACATTCTTTGGTTCAAAAAATTGAATTTTTAATAGTCATTGTTGTATTTAAATTTATATAAATGATTAAACTAAATTTATTGCTTTTTGAAATTCCATAGTGAATTTTGGATAATAATAAAATATCATTTTTAATGTTAATGCTTGAACCTCAAATCTATTTATAGAAATGAAATTATTAAAATTATAATTGATTTATGATGACTTTTATTCATTCATTTATTCCATTATTTTTATTTTTTGAAATGTATAGATACCTTAACATATCAACATTTCACGCTAGGAGAGACCATCTGATAAAATTTGGAAACGGTACTATGATGTCATCGCATCACCCTTTGGCTACCATAAAGCTCTAAACATGAAATAGTAATAACCCCCCACTCTAATCAACCAAACCTCCTTCATCATTATCCCACAAGAATTGTTTTCAACATACCATTTAAATAACCATTGACCAACCATTTTTGAGAAAAATAATCGTAGAAATGATGTATCTACAGATTGGACATTAAAAATGAGTAAAAAACCATGATGTTTCAAATATGTATTAACTAATCACAACCAAAGAGTGACTTTTAAATGATGATAAATCCAATGATTTCTTGGATAAATATGTGTAAGAGAATTTCCCTATGATGAGGATTGATAAAAAGAAATTTTATTGAAGCTAATTCACATGGATTGATGATGAAGATCACTAATTGATACAACATGATCATCTAAACAACGGGTGCTATGAATCAAGGAAGATCAAGGTCAACATAAATACATCCAAGTTTTTGAAGATGACCAAGTCAGTTCAGCATAACCTAGATGATATTGGGTAAGAATGAATATTGATGATGAATATTGAACAATGATTGATGATAGATAACGAAAAACTATATATCATATTGATGTCTTCTTAAAAACCATTTTAAGAATATTTAATTGAACCATATGAGATTTATGGGAGGTGTTCTTCCAACTGATTCCTTCACGAACAACTGTTGAATGAATGGGATGATGGTGAACATCGAAAAAATATGAGTTTTACACAATTTTTATATTTTTCTCCATATATAGTTTTTTGGACGACTATGAAAAAAATGGTGGGTGGGGGGGCTCTAGGATCTCTGATGCACTATCTACATGGTAAAAAGAGGATGCATGTAAGAAGTTTGTGGAAATTCAAAAATTACTGGAACTATATCCAACTCGATGTGCATGTCCTGTATTTCCCCTAGCACTATGCCAATCCATGTACAAACCATTTAATCCCATATACATCCTTGTATACTCAAGGAAGTTTCTCCTTATCACATATTATAACATCATTGTGTCTCCTTGATCTCACTATTCTATCACAATGTCATCACATCCTCGCACCTATCACAGTCATCATCACATATCCAGTTGGAGAGGAAATAGATAGGATCTAGGATAATAATTCTATTATGAAAAAATATTCTGAGAATCACCAATTAAAAAAAATTAAACAACCATGAAAAAAATAAATAAACAGAAATATAGTTTTTAACATTGAAAACCCCTCCTATTTGGTGTATTAAAAGACAATAGTGAATATATGAAATATACACTATGAATTATAGAGTAAAATACACTTGTAATACCTAATCATGAAATAAAATTATACCATAAAAACATGTGTGATGAACCACACCCTGATATACCGTTATTGCCTCTTCTATAATCATCTCTTAATAATATACCACCCTTTATTATTCAAAACCCAACACATAGGATCATTACAACACCTAAAATTATCCATTATGCAAAATAATTTGTGTTTATTACTGCTTCCCCTTGCCCAAATATTAATACCTCCCATATATATTCACAAGATAAATTTACCTTTAATATCACAATTTAACTATTTCACATGGTTGTTCATTTTTAAGGTAGAGAGGGTTCCATAATCTCTCATGCATTTGGCTCAAAATTTAAAAAATAAGGATAAAAAATATCAACATTTTTAACCTTATAGGCTTCCAAATCCATGGGACTCTTTTAAATTTTCAAAAATTGTCTTCATATTTGAGAAAACCTAGAATAATCATAAAAAATCTCCCCCTTCATCCAATAAATGAATTAGATATAATCCAACAATCTTAGTTGAAAAATAAAACTAGTTTTTATTACAATTCCTATTAAACACTGCATAAAATATGACATCAACCTATAGACCCTCCAATAGGAACAATACATCTTCCCCTGTAAAAAGGATCCAAACTCAAGATAATTCATCATATATATCAACACTTACCTATAGAACAATACTGGAACTAAAACATGGCTCTCCCAAGACAACAATGTCTACATAAGAAGCAGTACCTTCAAAAACTAATTTATCCATCTGGTAAACATGCTTTGAGCAGTCTATAACTCTCAGAGAATTACCAAAATCCTTTATTTTACATAATTATTATCTATTGAAACTATATAAAGAATGCTATTTGTGTAATAATTGAAACACCTGACCATACATACTTAATCAAGTAAACATTACTCATCAAATTTTATGGTCTTTGACTCATTTTTGATAATTATTAATGAATCAAATTTGACAATGTTCTATCACAGCTGCATTTTACACATCCCCACACACCTTTACATCTACCCTATAAAGGGTGTCATCCATTATTCCTCACACATATAACATTGATCCTATTGATAATTTTAATCCTATATTTCCAAATGAACTACTAAATGAACCATTGTCGATATTATATGAATAAACAAATTATGGAGTACACCATGAACATGTTTCGCATCCTATATTATTAGTATACAAAATTTATTTTTATTGACACAAATATCTCTAACATCAATGACACCTATAGAATATTCACTAAACATATATAATATACTAATGAATCTTTTTTCAAATGTAGAAAATAATTTTATCCTTAAAGAATTATGGTACGAAATTTCTAAATCAAAAATATTTTTTTACATATCTTATATAACAATCATTTCCAACTGAACATAAATCACTTTAATCTAATATAATACATACAAGAATATCTCAATAAATAGTGAAATGGTATTTTAGGTGGTTACATTTAATTAAATCATTAATGGTCATCAGTAAGAATATGTTTTGGGAACGACGAATAATCTAGTGTTGCTAATGCACTATGGTGATGAGATTATAGAGGACGTTCTGAAGATTAAGGACAAAAAAGAAGATGCTGATGAAATGATAGAAAGAATTCTCTAGGTGGACGCTAATATAGATCAATGTTATTAGATTAACAAGAAATACAGTATTCAAATATGAGGCTCCAATGTGTGGAATATCAACAAAAAGGAATACATGAAATCATGGGATAATTTAGAGGATTATTTTGAATGCCTCCAAAATGATGATTTGTGCATTCTGGTAGCTTTTATCCCTTGGAAATTGTTTCGGGATTACGATTTGTGGTGTGTTAACCTTTACAATGATAATTCTATAGTCTCTATTAGTGAAATACAAGGGTATACTCTTTGTGTTCTCACTTTTTCCCCTAAATGTGTATTATTAATAAAAAAGTTACTTTGCAGTCAGCCATAATATTTTAAATGTTACATATTTTTTTACATAAGATTTTTCAAAGCATTCTAATTTATATATACATTGCATTAATTATATAAAAAATTATCTTGACCTTTGTTCTTGTCTTCGATTGAATTATCTAATTAAAATTCCCTTTTATTATAGATAGAATACCAATATTATCTATATAATCACCATCATTGATATTTTGGTGAGTCTTATTCATCATTAATGGTGAATTAATATTTTACAAAATTACCGTTTCATTATAAAAAATCAATGTAATGATGAGATTATCATATGAATATGGAATAGAATCCAAAAAAAGAAAATATTTGTATTAATCCATTTATATAGGTATTGCATTAGAATTATAAATGATATTACCATCCAATGAAGAAATCATTACTAGACTTTTTTTATTCCTATCTATATGGTTACCCAAATCTACATTCATTAATATTAATAAAAGATACAACAATGTTTATATATATATGATTTGAGAAATATTTAAATTTATACATACATTAAAGCTTTACAAATTTATCCTTTATATCTATTAGATTCATCACCTCCTGTAGTGTATTATTACTAAAATAGATTAGTATTCTGCTATTAAATTACCCTCTCATATCCTACTAATCATGAAATCTAATCATCAGTGGTTTCAATTTTATATAACCTCAGAACCATCAATATCTTATTTTGAACTAAAATATATTTTATTCATTTCTCAGGTAGAGTAAAATAATTAAAATTGTTAAATAGTTTGATTTGGGAAGAAATGTCATGTAATTAATTAGAGATATGAAATAATAAATAAAAACATATAAGTACCTATGACATAAGTTATTTGAGACTAAACAGATTGATTTTAGGATAATTATATATTTTCAACAAAATATTGTGAGAATCACAAAGGAAAACGAATCCTAAAACCGAAACGTAGTAAATAAATTAAGATGTATATTTTAATCTGGAAAACCCATAAAATTAAAAGGATTATAAATACATTGGGAAACATTGAAATTTCTTCAATGAAATAGATAGTTAAAAATACAAGTAATACATAATCATAAATTACATTTAAAGCACATAAAAACCTACATTAAAAACCAAAATGTAACAAACCTCCCTCGCCTCTCTGATAAGTATATTTTGAAGAGAATTCACCCATGAATGATCAATAACAAACAAATTATATCATAGTAACACATCAAATAATCCATTTGTGTCCCAAATTTCACTAATTCCTCACATATATATATATAAAATATTTCATTCTATCATATATTACCTATTATATACTACATGCTTTAGCTCATTTATAGGTGTGTGAAGGCATTTGAAATATCCCATTAATTGGGAACATTAATAAATTAAATAAGGAAAAACATATCACAATTATTAATTAATTTTTCTTCAAATTCCATGAGCCTCATTTAAAATTTAAATCATTAAATTTTACACTAAAAACCCTGGGATGAATGTCAATGTTTCATTTATCTACAATCTATTAATATACTATATTCTATATAATACTATCAGAATTAAAGACCATAATATATATGGGCCCAAAATGGAGGACAATATGAAGAAGATCCCATATACCATTATTCTCATAATTTTTCCCACCAATCACATGAGATAAAAATTATATACATAAGGGTGTCACCAATATGTTTCATTATACGTAAAGGTAAAATAGACGTGTATGATTCTACACAATGTTAGATCTCAATTTTTTCATGGTTATAAAAAAAAATATAAATACGAATAAATGTGACATGTGACCTACAAATGATACATAAAAGTAATATTAGATGTGTATTGGATATGTTATGGTGTAATTAGATATGAATTACCTATGTGAAGATGATTAGGAAATAAGATAGCTACATGAGGTACCAGAGGATTTTTATAACTATGTAAAGGGCATCTATGATTTATAAAACATGTGTAAAGGTAATAATAGAGTTATGTAGTATGTGTATTGGTAAAATAAACTGAGTCACATGTTGTAAAAATGATGTGGTTATGCATTATGGTACATTGATATTCTATCTACCTATATTGGAAGTTCGATGCACTATGTTAAGGTAATAATAAAAATTATTGAGGTGCAAAAAAATGAGTAAATCTACTACAGTCGATTTGATTTGAATGTGTAGATGATATAGTGTTTTTCAAATGATTGATTACATGAAGTAATTATAGAGGTAATTATATAGTTGAACACTGATGTTTTTAGGTGGTTGATCTAGGGTTTGAAATGAGGTCGATCTATTTTTATTATTGAACTAGTGGGAGATGAACTGTGTTCTAGAATTTCTATATTTCAATGAAATGAAATGTTACGATGTTATATAAGATGATATCAAATGAAAAATAAATATCACTATTATAATCATGATTTAGGAAGGTTTTTCAATAAGGGAGGAATCCAAAATAAAAATTATACATATTCATGTTTAATATATATGATTATTATGTATAGAGATGATTTATTGTTTCACCAAGCCATAGTTAATTTTTTATGGTGTTTTATTGACCAATTAAGAAATTTAGTCCACCGATCAGATATGGTATGCAAAGTGATTTCGTATGTTATCCAATGGTATTTAATAGATTCAGGGAGAGGTGCAGAAGTTTTAAATGGATTTATATGTAGTTAATGTTAAGGAGATAATATATCCATGTTTATTCAAATACTAACAAAAAAATTATCATGTATTTTGTAAATTCAATAATATATTTTAACAAAATTAAAATCATTCAACCTAGATATTTTTTCATTCATGAAGAAGTAGATACTTCAAATAATTATTTAAATATTAAATGTTAATTCCAATTCTAGTAAAAAGATATTAATATTCATGTTATTATTATGAATAACAATTTATGTAGCTATCGAATAATATTTTGTTGAGACTATTGAGAGGTAACAATTTTTTTGAGTGATTTGTGAGTGCTCGATACTTCAAAATATTTAGGGAAGTTATGGAGTTGAATCTAGGATCCATTGGTCTATTGTGCACCTATGTATATGTTAAAATTGAGATAATATAATCACTCAAGATTTGGATGAATTTTCAATACCAACTTATCTTTTGTGAGTCGATATTTATGATATTTATGAATAATTTGAGGTATAGTCTGGTAGATTTAGTCTTATAAAGAAGGGATACCTATTTTAAAAGTTTATTATTATAAACCATGAGTATAAAAAGATCTTTTGGTGAGTAGATTAATGTGTAAGAAGAATATTATTTAACGGGTGTCTTACCAATTATTGGAGGGTTTTGATTGGTATGTCAAACCAATCAATATATAATTTCAATTGGGGTGTCCTAATAGTTTCTAAATAATGTCAACTGGGGTTTTTAACAACATAGGTCTAACAGGAATGAAACAAAATATATTTTTATGTTGTTATTTTTAAATATAATATGTATTTATATCTATTATTATACATGAAAATGATATGAGGTTGTAGTACATTATTAATAGGATGGAAAAAATTAAATGTAATAAGAGGTCTAATTTAGAAAGTGAATAATTTTTTAAAGTTATATAAAAATTCACCCCACCACGTACACACCCAATAGTGGTCGTTTGGCTTGGTTCACATCAAGGAACACACAAAATAATTCAATATTATTTAAAATAATATTTTGGAAAAGGAAAATTGTGGGTGTATGGGTGGAAATGGAAAATGAAAAAAAAATGTTATTTTAGATGATTATTTTGAGGGACCTCATGAATTACCATCAATAAGTGACACTACTCACAAAATACATTTTGAAGAGAGGGATGATCTAGCCCTCATTAGACCATATAGGCATTATTATTTCATGAATATTGAGATTAAAAATAGGGTCAAAATATTTTTTAATAGTGTTTCATCAAATATAGAACAAGCCCATACTCTAGTCCAATGAATTGAGTAAATAATAATGATTTGGGTTAAATAATGTTCATGTATTACAAGGAAATAAATTTGTCAGTTGTTTTGGATAGATATACATTTCCAAAAATAAAACATCTGATGGTTAATTTTTATAGAGAGTAAGAATTCACAAAGTTGGATTTTCAATCAAGTTCCCACAAGGTATAGATGAATGTGGAATATATTGGGAAGTCTGTATTCCAGCCACATTATGGGAATTATTAATATTTATTTATTTCATTTATATTGATTAACACACTTATGATTTTCCATGATACTATGAATGATGTATTTTGTTCTTCAAAAAAGGAATCTTGTTTTGGTGTTCCTTGATGATATAATAGTGTACAATATGGATTAGAATAAACACCTTGAGAAGGTGTGATAAGTTAAATAAATAATGACTGAAAATGTACTATTTGAAAAAAACATATTTCTATTCCATAATGAGGATTATAGAGTATTTAAGTATGTAATTTCATATGAATGAGTTGTGTTGGATCCCAAATAAACTATAGGATGTTTAATTGAGTTGTGTGTCCATAAATAAGAATAACGTGAGGGTGGTTTATAGATAATTAGATCCATTAAAATTTTATAAATTATAATATACAAATATAAATAACACTTGTGTTATTTAAAAATAATTAGGTGTTTAAATAGTCATATGAAAATCAATAATCACTTAAAAAACATATGAAAAATAGTAATATTGTGACAATTTTATAATTATAAATTTTGACAAGGGGTTTGTAGTGGATTTTTATTCATTCAGTTTAGGTGTTGGAGATGTTTAATATAGTAAGGGAGTCCTATTTTGTAATTCAATAAGGTGATATGTGACACTAAATTGAAAAATTTGGTATATATAAAATGATTTCATGGATTTAGTCTTAGAAATCTGGAACTGGAAAAAAATATTTTTTAGGAATGATGTTTGTGGTATAACAACTCATTAGAGCCTTATGAATTAACTTAGTGAATGTTTAGTTTAAATTGATCATTAAGGATCGAAGGATAATTTATTGGGATATGATTTTATAGTTTTTTATAATACGGGGAAATTTAATAGTTCCATTTCTATTTTATCGATGGTGGATTGAGGATGAGATTATATGTGATTAGAAATATCAGAAACTAGTTGGGATGATCTGTATATGTTTAAAGAAGAGTTGATACAAAATTTTAGAAAAATGAAAATTATAAATGTTCTACAATTTTTCTATGGCATAGAGATAGGATATTATTTCCAAAATGGATTATTGTTCATTACAAAAAAAATTCCCTTCTAAAATAATCAAATATAATTATAAATATATGAGAGCACATTTTGGATAGGATAAGATGAATTATTCAATGAAGTTGTTCCAACTATTGGTGTCCCATACTGCACACCAGCAAGAAACACCAACATGGCACTATAAAGATAATGAATCAATATAGAACAGCTAACTGTGGACACTAGTAGGGAACTGTGGCAGTGAAAGCATTGTCAACATTGAACTGTAGTATGGAAGACAACAATGACGGTGGTACTGTTTCTCAATGAACTTCCATCCATCAGTTACTATATCACAACAGACTTATTATGAGATTATTGTCATGGTTGAACTATCTACATTATGATATCATTTTAAGATAGTGTTTTATTTATAGATCATACCATGAAATTTTTCTCCCAAATTTAGTGATGTGATTTTTATTCTCCAGGGGTATATAAATTGAATACCAAACCACATAAGTTTTTGTGTCTCATTTTCCTTTTCATATTATTTATTTTATATTTTTATCACATTTAATCTCATACCTGGATCATTCATAATTTTTTCTCTAGAATATCTACAAAAAACTACTATCAAAGCATGAGTTTAGATGATTAAGGTCATATTTTTAGAAAATGAACAATGGCTATGGAAGAAGTGAAGGTGATGATCAATCTCTTTTGTGAAAGTAAACATAGTTACATGAGAACTAAAATCAAAGACTATAATTATCAAAAATAAATGTGTCACTTGTCGGTTTTGGGTGAGAAACAAATTAAGATAGAGAATATAGAGTTTGGGAAATTAAATCAATAGGTACTCAGAGTTATGTGCTTTATGTTTTCCAAAAATAGAATATTTAATATTAGAGAGGAGATGAAGAAGGATAAGTTGATGAAAACTCTTGAGAAAATATATTAAAAGGTTCTATATCCAAAATATGTTTACATAAAATATAGAGATGATAGAAGAGAATATTTTTTCTGGTCCTAGAAAAAATTCAACATCAATATAGGTCATTGGACATTAGTGGTAATTTTGTAGTATGATGAGTTATGTTATCTGGTTTTACTGTCTTTGTTACCTGATAGTTGGGAATCAACTGTAACCACCATGAGTAGTTATAAAAAAATATAATGATTATTCTAAAGGATTAGAGAGACTTGACAGTAAATTATGATATTCTTACTAGGTAATCATGTAGATTCTATGCTTCTATACTAAACATGGTTGGAAGTGGTAGATAAGTTCAATTATATAATCATATAGTATGTTAATAATAATGATTAAAGGTATGATACAAGGAATGTTGGAATGGTTATACATATAGGATTTGTGGGAAGAATGTAAATGTCAAGAATTGGTGTAGAGAAAAATGAAAGGAACATGAAACTAATAAGTCAAACATGATAACAGAAAGAATTATTGATGTGTGACTACTATGTAGGGATATCCCAATAGAGTATTATATTTTAAAATTATGCATATAGTTTTATTAGAAATTATTGAAGGGTTATTTAAAATATTAGATTAATGGATTTTTTTTGTATAAAACATCATGTTGATATTGAAACCATACAAATTTCAGGGAAGGCAGATAAATAGATTAAATCCAATAGTAAGAGATTATTGGATTTATAGATTTTAATGTTTATCCTAGGACTAAAAAGAAATATAATTTATGTAGGGTAGATTTATGATTTTGGTTTTAGTAACACATTCAATGGAGGTTCATGGAATAATAGTAATGGGATATAGTAATAACTTGTGGTGTAATGACTGGATAGTTAAATATTGTGGTAGAGAATTTCATGGAAATTCTTACAACAAAAAATTTATATTTGGATTAACAACTATTGAAATAGAATATATGTATCATTAGTGTGATGGGTATGAAGGTTCTCACAATAAAAAGAATGATTCTAGAGATGAAGTCAGTTAAATTTGAATATATAAAGACTGTATCTTTGGAATGAAGAAAAAGATATCCTTTATAAAATAATATTTATAACCGAATGATATGAAGATGGAGATGGTGCATAAAATTGTTTGGGTGCCTGTACTGTTATATTTTCTTGCAGGGTCACAATATAATAAGGCATTTATTAATGTATTATCACATAAGGCATGAGTTTAATTTTGAAATGAAAATATCATGTGTTTAACATGTTTCAGAAGTGAAAACCCATTTTGAAGAATTAGTCAGTATCAAAGATGATTTGGTTGAAGACTAATAATGTTGAAGATTATGACAGTAAAGAGTTGATATAATTATTTTGTAATGATGGAATCAATTTGGTGAAGACTCATCCAATTACAATACAATAGAATGGTGTATCTAAAAGGATGAAAATAACAATAAATGAACATCTAGGAGTATGAGGATGCACTCAGGGTTACCATTTATTTCTAGGAAGATATAGTAAACAAGGAAGCATATCTCATCAAAATGAGTACATCAATTCCAATTGTAGAATTTACACTTTAAGAGATATGCTCAGTAAAGTATGTGATATTCTCTCATTTATGAGTCTTTTGTTGTTTGTAATATGTGCACATAGATGCTAATGCAATGGACAATCTCAATGCTAGGCCTAAATCTAGTTTTTTTATTGGATACATTGTTATGGAGTTTAGTTATCAATACATGAATAACCTAACCTATACAGTAGTCAAAAGATAGAGTGTTTTATAAAATAAATATTTCATTTATAAAAACCATCATGCATCTGATGTTTATAATTGGAATATATAATTACAGTGCTAAGAGATAATAGATGTTGAAGGTGTACCAGATTATGTTTCACTTAAAGTAAGGGATTATACACCTCAAATGGAGTTGATGAGACAAAAAATGGTAAGGGGACTTCTGAAGAGTGACTCAGAAAACTTCAATTATATATTATTGAGTAATGGTGGAGAACCATAATATTTTTAATAGCTATTCTAGTTAAAGGGTTTGAAAAAGTCAAAACTACCAATAAAGGGGATGATTTTATCATTACATTATAACAATACATAAGAACTAAAACATTTCACAAAAGGAAGGAAAGAGTTTTAGAATAAATGGGTTTAGAAACTCAATGAAGAAAATTATTGTAAGATGATTTACACAGAAAGGCTTTTGGGGAAATGTTTTCCATAGAAAGAAATGTGTATACTTCACACTAAAATTTCATAATCTGCCGTGAAGATGACAACCATCCAGGTTGTTTATGGTATTCACTACTACATATCATGTGATATTAAATGTTAGGATTTATTAGCATTAAATAATCATGGATAAATGGGGTGCCTTTATCACTGAAAGGTAAATGTACTGATAATTGATAACCCTTATAAATACATTTTTGAGGATTAATAATTTATAAATCTCGGTGTTAGTATTGGGTGTCCATTATCATTGGAATTATTTCAATGATAAAAGAAATATTTAATAAGAAATTCATATGTAATTAAATACTTTTATATATTAGTATATAAATATTTTTATACTGATATAAATATAAAATATTTTATTAAATATGACTTATATAAGACTAAATATATGATTAATCTGAACAAATTAAATATTTAATAAAAATGACTTATAAAATATTGAATAAATTACTAATAGTTAATAATCTGTAAATTATTATTAGGTAATAGTTTTTTACTTAATACTGTAATACATAATAATTCAATAAATTAACGACCTCTCTATGATAAGTTTATATCCTAACTAGAATTTCATATAAACATAACATTTCATCTGGTTGTCTATTTGGTATTTATCACATATAAAATAAAATCATGTAAAATAATAAAGAATATGATGACCTTAGAGGACCCTATTAGTATTATTTTGAAGAAAAAAAGTCCTAAAGGTCCTCTAAAAATATTTTTTTATTCCTTAATTCTTGAACATTTGAAGGAATTTATACCTCACTTCATGGATCATTTATTCATTTTTGGTAGAGAATAAATTTATTCATAGTTATTTCAATCATATGAATATTATATTGTATCAATTTGTCCTTTTTTATATTTATGTTTTATTTATAATTAAATATATAAATAATTTCGTCCATTGACATATAATAAATTAATTATACAAATAAATTTCGGAAAATAATTACATGGAAGTTTATTTTTATATATATAAACCATATGGAAATAATTTTATTTATTAATATCTTTTAAAATAAAAAACGATAAAATTTATTTAACTTATAATAATTAATTAATATGTATAAATATAAGTTATTTTTATATATAAATATGTTTTTCAATGAAAAAATATACATTTAGGTGTATATTATATATATATATATATGAAAATATTTCTATGTGTATGTGAATAATATAAATGTTTACATTTGTGTGAAAATGTGTGCATGTATGTATGTTTCTGTCAATATTAAGTAAATACATCATATATAAATGTATTTATATATATATATAATTATAATTTAATATATTATATAAACATATTTTTAATAAAATTTTAAAAATTAATTATAAGATATTTATATATAAATATACATTTATATGTAAATATGAATAAAATTAATGTGTAAATATACAATATAACGATAATTTTTTTAAATATATTTAAAATTAATTATATAAATGTATATAATTTTGGAAATATATATATAAATAAAAATAATTATAAATATATAGATATATCATTTTATATTATACAGATCCTGAAGTTGTAGTGGTAATGCTGGTAGGCCTAGAAGGGAGAGGTCAGATGTTCGATTCCAAGAACAATAAAAGATAAAGGGCCTGAAATGCATGGATAAAGGAATTGGAAAATGATGATAATGGGGATGGTCTGATGTAAGGTTTTTTTATCTAGGAACATGGGGGCGTTGGGTCACATAGCTCTGATAATGGGGGGACATACTGTTGAGAAAAGGTGAGATGGGTTGAACAATTTTTTTAAAAATATTTTTTTATAATTTTTCAGAGCTAAAAAGGGAATCAATAAAGGTGGCCTTTATAGAAGATTTTTTAGTATAGATATTGGTCATTATATTTCAACTACACATAGTATTTTAGTGTTTTATAACATTGTAAAAACTCATTTCTACTTATTTGTAAATGGATTTGGGCAGTTCTGATTATTTCATTAGAATATTTTCATTTGGAGCTACATGATATAAATATTGATTTCCTTCACATAGATCTATAGGAAGTTATATATATATATTAAAACAAGGGGGATATGTTGTGTTAGGAAATGAAGACCAAGTGTGTAAACCCAATATGATATTTTGTGAGTTAATAATTACACCCAGGTAGTGGAATAAGAATTTTTATGAATTCATAGGAATAAAATGCATTCAAATGGTCTGTCGAATATCAATATAGCTATTATAACTCAAAATTGGATTTTAGATACTCATAAAAAACATGGTTAAAAATGTTTAATTATCCTTGACTTTCTTGAATTTAAGGATTCAATGCCTCAAAATATCTATCCTTCTTATATGATAATGATTAATGACTTGCATCAAAGTGTTTTTGAATATTTTGTATGTAAACTACTTCACAATAAAATCCTTGTATCACTAATGCACCATTGCAGTTACAAATACAAAACACATATGAAAAATATTTTGAAAACGTATGAAATATATATATTTGATATTATAAAAGAGTATAGTAATTTTCCATATGATAATCTATTTTCAAACAATAGATTTTTTAAAAATCAAGTTGAAAATATGTATATTTATAGTATATAACATTCATTGAAGTTAGTTGTAATATTTTTCCGATTTCATTGTCAGTATTATTAATTAATATGACGTGAGTATTGCATATGAGTGATTTGGTACTTCTATATTAAATTTTTAAATTTTAGTAACTGTAAAATGATATGTATATGAATAATGTATAATTTAGTGTATGAATAGAAATATTATGTGATATGTTTTTAATTATATGCATACCACATATTGAAAAAATAAATAAAAGGGTTTGATATTGAAAATATGATTTCCTGTTTTTCATAAATTGGAGATTCTAATGAATAAGTTGAAATAAAAAAAATAGAAAATAGAAAACGTTACCATAGTTATTATAGTAAAAAATACATATTTCATAAAGTAAAAATTTACAACACCAAATAAAAAAATTAATAGAATTACAAAATGATCAGAAATCCATTTTGTTGAAGGGAAACTAAAGGAAAAACATACTAGTAAGAACCTTTCTTTAGGTTTTTAATGTAATATTTTATAACAATTAGTAAATTGGGATTTTGGTTCTATTGGACTTTAATAATGATAATTAGATATTTTTAATTCAAAAATCATGAACAAAAAGAAAAGAAATTATTATTTTGTAAAAAAATAATCAATGGATGTTTATCAATTAATAATATAAAAGTTATAATTAAAATTTTAATCTAAAAATGTGTTCGATAATAAATATAACAATAATTATTTTTAAATTATTTTTTCAGAAATAATTTCAATATTTATGAAATTGAATTGTATATCAAGAAACAAACACCTTATTAAAGTTAACCCTTTAGATAAATTGTCTGAAATTTGTTATAGAAATGTAAAGTAAATTAAAAATAGAAAGGGAAACATTGTATAATTTTAATTTTTTTATTATAATTTATTACTACATGAATATAGTAATTACCACTAAATATCTACCAAGTCATGTATAAACTAATTTTTTACATAAAAAAATAGTTGAGTCAAATATGAATTCACAAATGATGTTCATGTTTTATTAGTAAGATTGGAAGATGATAGTGTTTTCCATATGAAATTCAAGTCCTTTAATATATAATTATATTAATAATCATCACATAGTTAATAAATATAATTCTTTTATACAATATATCCAAAACAAAAGAATATTAATAATCAAGTAGATGATCATTGGTGACACATAAATTATACATCTAGTTTTTATAGTTTATATCACATGGATTTTAATGTTCCCATAAATGGAATGCTAGTATTTAACTTCAGTTTCATCCTATACAGGTTGGTAATAAACATTTTAAAATTTGAATGGTGTTATTTAAAAAATATCCAATTTAATAAATAATAATATTTTTGATATTATTATGAATAAATAAATATTTATATTTTAAATAACATAAAATAAGTTTATTTTACATGAACCTGTTCCATCACTACAGTAGAGATTGATTGTAATTTCTCATTAAAGATACGGATCATCTGTTCAGATAATGAATCCCAGAATACACTATTTATAGTTAAAACTCTGATAATTATATAGTTGTTTAATTCCTAGAAAAAAATAAATTAAAACCATGAAATTAAAATAATTAAAATATATGATAAAATATAATGGCGTGTATATAATAATGAACCAATATGAACTTGAGTAACAATTTTGGTTTACAAAAAAAATTAAATATGATCATGAACATAAATAAGACTGTATATTTAATTGAAATCTATTAGTTTGTAAATAAATAGGAATTTTGGGAAAAATATGAGAAAATTGAATCCATCCTAAAAAATATCATCCTTTAAGAAAAAAAATATACATAACAAAAATGGGATTTCAAATCCCTCACAATAAAGATACTATAGTGGGGAGAGGAAGATAACGACCTCTATGTTCCGCCTCACGTGGGCACAAGGTTGGTGACTATAACTAATGAAATGAAAACATCATGAAATGGGTGGTATTATCCAATATAAAAACATTGGATAAAATGATAATATGAATAATCAAAAAGAAACTCCAAAAAAAAAGAAACAAAAACCATACCACAATGCATGTATACATAAAACTAATTCAGTTAAAATAATCCAAATATAAACAAGTAGAAAAAAAGATATTGAACAAACACAACAACTATCTAGAATCATCTTAACTAGTACTATTCATTATGGTCCACGTAATCCACTTAGAAAAATTAAAATAATTTCATATACATAGGTTGAGAATAACATTAAACTCATAAGAACACCAAATTATATCATTCACATTTGAATGAAGCATACTAATGCACCCATGAGAAAAAGAAAACAAAATCCCGTAAAAAGATCAATTACCCATACCAACCTCACCATGGCATGCTCACCAAATAATGAAAGCCAATTATAATAACAGAGATTAAATTATATAAATAATGGTTACTATGAACCAACATTCCACTAATTATACTGTCCCACACCCTAATGTCGTAAGTCTAAGAAATCTGATATCATCTGAAAAAATACCACATCCCCATAGGCATGGTCGTATAACATCACACTGGCTGACACCTAGGACTACACCAAATAGAAAAGTCATGTCTCATATCTCCAGGAGAGACCTGGGCTATCATATCATAACCACTACCATATCCATTGTAGAAGGGTTCATGAAAATTAAGAAAATCAACCTCATTCCCTACTCATATCATGCATGACTGCCAATATATGATTCTCTATAGCAAGCTCATATCAACATTTCTCATGAAGAAACCATGTCCACCTCTCCACAACATAGTAATATCACTATCTCACCAAAAACACATGGTACATCATATAGTGCACTAGGAAACCATTAGACCTCACAACCTATGCATATCAGCATTATTAGAAGTGATAGTGGGAAAGAGACGATATCTAACCAGACACCCTGAACCCCGAGATGCTGGAAAAAAACACAACCCATGTGAATATATGGCTTTTTGCGCATAATGTTCTATATAGATGGGGTGTGTTGTAACGACCCAAAATTTCATTAATGGAAAATACCTCTTGATCCAGTTAAATGTTTCTTTATGAAAAAAAAATGTTTTTATAAGATGTCAACTTCTTCAGTTTAACGTTAAGATTTGTGACCGTTACTTTTATAGCTGTTGAACAGTGATCATCTTGGTAGTTTAAATATAAGGCTTTAATGAACCAATTTTCTACTCAGACAAAGGAAGCGATGGCCTCATCCAGTAGAATTTCCCCTTACGAAGCCCATTTGTCGGAGCTCGAAAAGGATGTGGCGTCTTTGGGCTTTTCCCTTGACCAAGCCCAAGCTGAGCTTCATCAAGTCAAGCTCGAACGTGATCGTCTACGGGAAAAATGGAAGTTGATAGAGATTACCACTCGATCGTTGTTATCCGAGCAACCCCAAGAGTCTGTAACCATCGCACACCTTACCCTTAGGTCTTATGCGGCTATTTTAAGGGGTTATGTGATAAATAAGTAGCACCATGTTCATGTACATTTTTTTTGTATATAATAATGAATATAATTTCTAGTCATTTTTGATACATTGTAATTAGTTTTTAAAGTACAAACGGTGTTTTTAGTTATTATTTAATTAAGAATTATATTTTATTAAATTAAAGGATTTTTGAATTAAATAATATTTTAATAAAATATTATTATTAATATTAAATTAATTTTTATTAAATATAAATGATCTTATAATTTTATGAATGCAATTAAAATTTTTATTAAGGTTTGAAAGCCATTTCTGTCAAAACCCGTGAATTTTTTATAAATGTCGGTTTTTATTTTAAAAGTGAAAATTCACATATTTAGAAACTTATTTAGATAAAATAAATATTATTTTTGGAATCAGGACGTCGAAATTATCCAACGGTGAATTTTTCATAATTTTCTGAGACAATCAAATTTTTGGGTAAAAATTAAATACCATTTAAATATATAATGTGTTTTATGACATCATAATGACCCAATGGTGATGTAATAAAATACCACAATCCCTATGTTCGGCCAATATATGTTTTATCATTAAAATAATGAGGTTTTGGGTTGGTTTGACTCACTTTTCAAAGCATTAATGGAGCCCTCAAGACTTATTCAACACTTTGCCTTTTTAAATTAATTTTCATGGGAGTGTGACTCACCTCCACATAAGCAACCCTAATTTTTTAATAAGTTCGGTCCTTGGCCTTGTAAAATATTGTTTTCCTCTTTCCTTTTCCAGAAACCATGGGCATATCCCATGGGATGGTTTGTGGTTTGGATTATTTTAATATAAGGGGTCTCAAACCTAAATAATAAAGAATTCTCTCACCTTTCCTATATAAACCCACCCAAGCTCCCACTTCCTCCTCACTCAAAGCCCTTGACGTTCGTCCAACCTCTGCCCTACTCTCTCTAGAATCCTCTCAAGGTGCCCAAAGCTCCCAAGAAGCCTCTCACAAGCCTCTCTCTAGCCTTTGGAAGCACACTTCCAAGTAAGGTTTTTCTTCCTTTCTAATTTTTGTCAATTTTCTTTAAGTTGTATTTCCCTTTTAATTTCAATTATGAATGTTGGGGTATGGTTTAGAACCTCTCCCATACTGCCCTATTATTGTTTGAATGATGGGAGACCCCTTTCTCTCTCATTAAATTCCTCCCATGTACACCCGTTACTATGCCGAAATTCCGAAAGGAACCTTTTTCTCCTCTTTTATATTCAAGCAATACTTTTGTATCATGAATCTAAATTCTATTTATATTGTTGGGACATGTATATATATGATCTCCTTACTGTCCATTACATGTAAATATGATGAGGAACCCCTTTCTCTCTCATCAACCTTTTTTTATGAATTCTTATGTCACGCCGTTACGCTGCCGAAATCACACCGATTTTCTAAGCCAATGTCTTTGTGTAGTGAATACCATGCCCATTTCTCCATTTAGGGTATTCACCATTATGCACATTTACTTATTGATTATAAAGTTTCATGTATGAATTCCACATTCCTTTATCTTGGAATAAATGATTATGTTTTATGAATCCATGTTTTTTGATCCATGTGGCACACTTATGCATGAAATGAAATGTTTAAGAAGGGTGCGCCCTTTATAGCGCTCCAATGCATTGGGTAAAGTATAGTATCATGATACGTTATGTGCAATGAGTGTCGAATCATGCTAATTCAAGTGCAACGAGGGTTTACTCGTGCTTCAAGTGCAATGAGGGTTTACTCATGCTCCATGTGCAATGAGCCTTGGCTCATGCTAATTCAATGTTAAGTGTTGTTGCCACATTTCCATGTTATGATTATCATGATTTATCATGCCTTTATGTTCATGTCTCTCTTATTCTCTATTGGTATCCCTATTGCCTAACATGTATTTCACTCCTCGTGGTATTCATTGTTTACTCCCTTACTGGGCTTTATAGCTCACCTTTTCTTATGCATGTCCTCAGGTTATCCCATGCAATGCTAAGTACGAAGGAATGTAGTGGTCATGTAAAGGAAGTTTTCAATAAAGATGTTGTATTTCAAGTTTAAAGTTTTTATGTAATGATCCTAAGCCCCAATGACACTAAACCTCTCAATCTTATTTGTTGGATCAAGTGAAGTTTTATGTAATAAAGCATGTTTAAGTTGTAATAAAAAGCAGGGTTGTCATAGTTGGTATCAGAGGTTAGGTTTATTTATTTTTGGGATTTGGAAACCCTAGTAAAGCCTTAGATACAAGACTAAGCATAATAAGAACATCCCTAAGTTTTGGTAAATACTAAGTAAGTGGTTTATCAAACAAATACATCCCTGTCTGGATACGAGCAGGTAGAGGCGGCTCTGGCACAGATGTATCCTAGGGGTAAAACCCGAAAACACCGCTTTGAGCTAGACTCGAACGGGAACTGGTGCACGACAACGGGCCTTGCTGCACTCTTGGTTACGACACTCCCGGGGGATATGTTTTGATGAATTCACAATCTTAGTATGAACCCTTATTAAGGGAAAAATGCCCCTAAGAATATATGTTAGAAGGAAGATCATGAAAAGCCTGGATTGAATCCTATAGACTCATGAGTTAAAGAGATTAAAGTTTATTTATAAGTCATAAACTTTTGTCTTTGGATTACCCTTTATGTGTTACCCCTAACTTTCCTTTTATTCCAGCCAATGGCCGGTAATAAGAGAATTCGGGCTAACAACCGTTGTGAAGATCAGTGTGATGATTGTACTTATGAGATGCCCAATCCAATGGGAGAGGGAATCGCGAACTTTGTCATGCTTCTCTCTCAGCTAACTCATGTTTTGAATAGAAACACTGGTCAAGAAGAACGTTCAACCCCCCCTAAGAAAGAACAAGTAGCTATTGAAAGCTTCATGAGACAAAGGCCTCCTAGTTTTAGTGGATCATATGATCCCACGATTGCTGAACAATGGATCAACTCCATTGAAAAGATATTCTCCGTCCTCCAATGCTATGAAAAAGAGAAGGTCCTCCTGGCGGCTTATCGTATGGAGGGTGAAGCTGATCAATGGTGGACGTTGATCAAAAATACGAAGCCTGAGGAGGAGATCGAGGCTTTGGAATGGAAGGTATTCCGGAAGATGTTTTTCGATAAATATTTTCCACGCACCCTCCGTCATAAGATGGAAAGGGACTTCATTTCCCTCAAGCAGAAAGATGAGGAATCTGTGGGAGCGTACGAGGAAAACTTCACAAGTCTTGCACGATACGCTTCCGGCTTTGTAGTTACCCCCGAATGCAAGGTTGACCGCTTCTTTGGTGGGCTGAAGCCTAGCTTGCGGAAAGCATTAGCGATCCGTGACTTCGACAGCTATGAGGAAATTGTCCGATGTGCCCTCAAGGTTGAAATGGAGATCGGAGAATCACAGGGGTATCATGGGGACAAGAAGCGGAAGGTGGACTTCAATGCTGGTGGTCCGATGGATAAATCCAACGGCGCTAAGAAATTCCAGCACCCCACTTTCCAAAAGTGTGGAAAGAAGCACCCTGGAAATTGCCTTAGGGGGACAAGAAAATGCTTCAAGTGTGGAAGAGAAGGGCACCTAGCTGTTAACTGTCAGCAAGAAGGACCCGCAGCTGCGACGGAGGGGAGGAACGCTCCGTTCGAACCTCAACGCGTTGTCCAATGCTTCAAATGCAAAGAACCGGGTCATTTTGAGAATCAATGCCCTAATCCAAGGGTTATCGGAGGCAATCAACAACCTCCAAGACAGCAAGGAAGAGCTTTTGCCATCACTTCTGCCGAAGTGAACCCCGACAACGAAGTGGTGACAGGTACGCTAGTTATTCATTCAAGAATAGCGAACGTACTTTTTGATTCAGGTTCTACACATTATTTTAAATCTCAAAAGTTTAGTAGAATAATCCCTGCACCACCACAAATAATGGAAGTAAAGATGTCGGTGAGTATGGAAAATGGGGTAATCATTGCATCCCATGAGTATAAGTCCTCCCCTGTTATAATCTATGGATTGAATTTCCCGGCGAACCTCGTCATACTCCCTTTGGTGGAATTTGATGCAATTCTTGGCATGGATTGACTTTCCTTATATAGAGCCAACATAAATTGTCGGGAGAGGGAAATCACACTCCATATGGAGAATCGACCCCCGATTCTTTACAAGTGTCAGGAGGAAGATGAATCTCCTTTAGCTCCATCATCTCAAGCATGGATATTACTACCTTATGAGCACGCATATCTGGTTCAGATGATTGAGTCCAAGGAAGAAACCACCATTGAAGAAATGCCTATTGTGAGGGAATTCGCTGAAGTATTTCCCGAGGAACTTCCTGGTCTTCCTCCAAGAAGAGATGTTGGGTTCTCAATTGAACTTATACCTGGGGCGCTACCAATATCCAAGACTCCATACAGAATGGCTGTGGTTGAGCTTGAAGAACTGAAGAAACAACTAGAGGAGAATCTGGATAAAGGGTTTATACGCCCAAGTGCATCACCATGGGGTGCACCAGTCCTCTTCGTCAAGAAGAAGGATGGGTCAATGCGGCTTTGCATCGATTATCGTGAACATAACAAAATCACGATAAAGAACAAGTATCCTCTCCCAAGAATTGATGACTTGTTTGATCAGATGCGTGGAGCACAATACTTCTCCAAGGTCGACTTGCGGTCGGGATATTATCAAGTAAGGGTGAAGAAGGAAGATATCCCCAAGACTGCTTTTCGTACAAGGTACGGGCACTATGAATTCATAGTAATGCCTTTTGGACTCACCAATGCTCCAACAATATTCATGGACTTGATGAATAGAGTCTTTAGAGATTACCTAGATAAATTTATGGTAGTCTTTATAGATGATATTCTAATATACTCCAAAACCAAGGAGGACCATGAGGAGCATTTAAGAACTGTACTGGAGACTTTGCGCAAGGAGAAGCTCTATGCCAAGTACAAATAGTGTGAGTTCTGGTTGAAGGAGGTCTCATTCTTGGGCCATATCATCACAAGCAATGGGATATCTGTGGACACCTCCAAAACAGATGCAATTGAGGGATGGCTGAGGCCAACATCGGTAACTGATATCCGTAGCTTCTTGGTGTTAGCTGGATATTATCGACGATTTGTGAGAAACTTCTCACGATTGTCCAACCCTCTTACCAAGCTAACTCGAAAGGGAGTAAAGTTTTCTTGGAGTGATGAATGCGAAGAAAGCTTCAAGGAGTTGAAAAGGAGGCTTATCACTGCACCTGTTCTCACTTTACCCACAAGTGGGGAGCTTTTTGTGGTATTCAGTGATGCTTCGAAGAAGGGCTTAGGATGTGTGCTGATGCAGAATGATAAAGTGATATCCTATGCCTCAAGGCAGTTGAAAATCAATGAGCGAAACTATCCAACGCATGATCTGGAGTTGGCGGCGGTGATCTTTGCCTTGAAAATCTGGCAGCATTATCTCTATGGAGAGAAATGTGAGATATATACTGACCACAAGAGTCTTAAATATTTATTCACACAGAAAGAGCTTAATATGCGCCAGAGAAGATAGATAGAGCTCATCAAGGATTATGACTGTTCAATACATTACCACCCTGGGAAGGAGAACAAGGTGGCGGATGCCCTAAGTAGAAAGGATCCAGCAATTCTATCAATGATGAGAATTGATAAGGATCCAATCTTCTTAGACTTGATGAAGATGGATGTGTGAATCATAAAAAAGGGAACATCATCAATCCTTTCACAAATGATTGCTCAACCATCTCTTTTGGAAAGGTTAAAGGATGCTCAAAAGGATGATGCGAGAATCCAAGAAAAAGTGGAAGTTATCAAAAAGGGAAAATCCTCAGAGTTTAATGATAATGAAGAAGGAATTCTGCGGTTTGGGAAAATACTATGTGTTCCATCATGTTCGGAGCTGAAGAAGGATCTTTTGGATGATGCACATAGTTCAAATTTCTCTATTCACCCAAGGAGCACAAAGATGTATCGAGATCTCCGAGGAAACTTTTGGTGGGATAATATGAAGAAGGAGATCGCCGAATATACATCAAAGTGCCTGGTGTGTCAGCAAGTGAAGGCAGAGAGGCAGAAGTCTAAGGGGATGATGCAACCATTGCCCATACCAGAATGGAAATGGGAGAACATCACCATGGACTTCGTCACTGGACTTCCAAGGACATCCAAAAGCAACAATGCAATCTGGGTTATTGTGGATCGTCTTACAAAGACTGCACACTTCATTGCTATTCGAGAGGATTTCTCTTTGGATCAACTGGCATAGATATATATCAGGGAAGTGGTATGGTTGCATGGAGTACCACTATCTATTGTGTCTGACCGAGATCCAAGATTTACCTCTATGTTTTGGAAGAGTTTTCAACATGCTCTGAATACTGAACTGAACTTCAGTACGGCCTATCATCCTCAAACTGATGGCCAATCCGAGCGGACTATCCAAACACTTGAGGATATGATGAGAGCGTGCTCAATGGACTTTAAAGGAGGATGGGATCAACATATTCCTCTAGTTGAGTTCTCTTATAATAATAGTTTCCACTCGAGCATCCAAATGGCACCATATGAAGCCCTATATGGGAAAAGGTGCAGAACACCAGCATGTTGGGATGAGGTAGGTGAACGTAAGCTGCTTGGACCAGAAATGGTCGAAGAAATGGTGGAGAAGGTGAAAACCATTCAGCAGCATATCAAGGCAGCCCAATGTCGACAGAAGAGTTATGCAGATAATCGTCGACAAGACCTTGAGTTTAAAGTCGGAGACATGGTGTTTTTACGCATATCTCCGTGGAAGAAGTTCATGAGGTTTGGAAAGAAAGGGAATTTAAGTCCAAGGTACATTGGCCCCTTCGAGATTCTTGATCGTGTTGGGGCTGTGGCCTATCGACTAGCACTTCCACCTACTATGGCCAAGGTGCATGATGTCTTCCATGTATCCCTCTTAAGGAAGTACATACCAGACCCTTCACATGTACTCTCTTCTGAGGTGGTACAATTAGAAGACGATCTTTCTTATGAGGATCAACCAGTGAAGATCTTGGATCGTAGATAAAAATTTCTACGAAATAAGACAATGCCCCTCATCAAGGTGTTGTGGAGAAACAACAAGTTTGAAGAAGCAACTTGGGAGTCGGAGGATATGATGAAGCTAAGTTACCCACATTTGTTTTAGTGTGGGAAAAGGAAAATTACGAGGGCGAAATTTCTTAACGGGGGAATGTTGTAACGACCCAAAATTTCATTAATGGAAAATCCCTCTTGATCCAGTTAAATGTTTCTTTATGAAAAAAAATTGTTTTTATAAGATGTCAACTTCTTCAGTTTAATGTTAAGATTTGTGACCGTTACTTTTATAGCCTTTGAACAGTGATCATCTGGGTAGTTTAAATATAAGGCTTTAATGAACCAATTTTCTACTCAGACAAAGGAAGCGATGGACTCATCCAGTAGAATTTCCCCTTACGAAGCCCATTTGTCGGAGCTCAGAAAGGAGGTGGCGTCTTTGGGCTTTTCCCTTGACCAAGACAATGCTGAGCTTCATCAAGTCAAGCTCGAACGTGATCGTCTACGGGAAAAATGGAAGTTGATAGAGATTACCACTCGAGCGTTGTTATCCGAGCAACCCCAAGAGTCTGTCACCATCGCATACCTTACCCATAGGTCTTATGCGGCTATTTTAAGGGGTTATGTAACAAATATGTAGCACCATGTTCATGTACATTTTTTTTATTTTTGTATATAATAATGAATATAATTTCTAGTCATTTTTGATACATTGTAATTAGTTTTTAAAGTACAAACGGTGTTATTAGTTATTATTTAATTAAGAATTATATTTTATTAAATTAAAGGATTTTTGAATTAAATAATATTTTAATAAAATATTATTATTAATATTAAATTATTTTTTATTAAATATAAATGATCTTATAATTTTATGAATGCAATTAAAATTTTTATTAAGGTTTGAAATCCATTTCTGTCAAAACCCGTGAATTTTTTATAAATGTCGGTTTTTATTTTAAAAGTGAAAATTCACATATTTAGAAAATTATTTAGATAAAATAAATATTATTTTTGGAATCAGGATGTCGAAATTATCCAACGGTGAATTTTTCATAATTTTCTGAGACAGTCAAATTTTTGGGTAAAAATTAAATACCATTTAAATATATAATGTGTTTTATGACATCATAATGACCCAATGGTGATGTAATAAAATACCATAATCCCTATGTTCGGCCAATATATGTTTTATCATTAAAATAATGAGGTTTTGGGTTGGTTTGACTCACTTTTCAAAGCATTAATGGAGCCCTCAAGACTTATTCAACACTTTGCCTTTTTAAATTAATTTCCATGGGAGTGTGACTCACCTCCACATAAGCAACCCTAATTTTTTAATAAGTTCGGACCTTGGCCTTGTAAAATATTGTTTTCATATTTCCTTTTCCAGAAACCATGGGCAAATACCATGGTTTGGTTTGTGGTTTGGATTATTTTAATATAAGGGGTCCCAAACCTAAATAATAAAGAATTCTCTCACCTTTCCTATATAAACCCACCCAAGCTACCACTTCCTCCTCACCCAAAGCCCTTTAAGTTCGTCCACCCTCTGCCCTACTCTCTCTAGAATCCTCTCATGGTGCCCCAAGCTCCCAAGAAGCCTCTCAAAAGCCTCTCTCTAGCCTTTGGAAGCACACTTCCAAGTAAGGGTTTTTCTTCCTTTCTCATTTTTGTCAATTTTCATTAAGTTGTATTGCCCTTTTAATTTCAATTATGAATGTTGGGGTATGGTTTCGCACCTCTCCCATACTGCCCTCTTATTGTTTTAATTATGGGGGACCCCTTTATCTCTCATTAAATTCCTCCCATGTACACCTGTTTCTATGCCGAAATTCCGAAAGGAACCTTTTTCTCCTCTTTTATATTCAAGCAATACTTTTGTATCATGAATCTAAATTCCATTTATATTGTTGGGACATGTATATATATGATCTCCTTACTGTCCATTACATGTAAATATGATGAGGAACCCCTTTCTCTCTCATCAACCTTTTTTATGAATTCTTATTTCACGCCGTTACGCTGCCGAAATCGCACCGATTTTCTAAGCCAATGTCTTTGTGTAGTGAATACCATGCCCATTTCTCCATCAAGGGTATTCACCTTTATGAACATTTACTTATTGATTATAAAGTTTCATGTATGAATTCCACATTCCTTTATCGTGTAATAAATTATTATTTTTTATGAATCCATGTTTTTTGATCCATGTGGCACACTTATGCATGAAATGAAATGTTTAAGAAGGGTGGGCCCTTTATAGCGCTCCAATGCATTGGGTAAAGTATAGTATCATGATACGTCATGTGAAATGAGTGTTGACTCATGCTAATTCAAGTGAAACGAGGGTTTACTCGTGCTTCAAGTTCAATGTGGATTTACTCATGCTCCATGTGTAATGAGCCTTGGCTCATGCTAATTCAATGTTAAGTGTTGTTGCCACATTTCCATGTTATGATTATCATGCTTTATCATGCCTTTATGTTCATGTCTCTCTTATGCTCTATTGATATGCCTATTGCCTAACATGTATTTCACTCCTCATGTTATTCATTGTTTACTCCCTTACTGGGCTTTATAGCTCACCCTTTTCTTATGCATGTCCTCAGGTTATCCCATGCAATGCTAAGTACGAAGGAATGTAGTGGTCATGTAAAGGAAGTTTTCAATAAAGATGTTTTATTTCAAGTTTAAAGTTTTTATGTAATGATCCTAAGCCCCAAAGACAGTAAACCTATCGATCTTCTTTGTTGGATCAAGTGAAGTTTTATGTAATAAAGCATGTTTAAATTGTAATAAAAAGCAGGGTTGTCATATGTGTATCAAAATCCCATTGAATATACAACTATATAAATATAACCACAAACAATCCCCACTTATGGGTTCACATGAAAACATTAACTAACTCAAAAAATCCATTAAGTTTTACACCTTTTAATGTATAACACCAAACATGCAACAAGACACATATCACATTTCCAATTAATTCAATTATTCAGACCATTCATGTTGTTATTATGAATCTACCACATTTAATCACAAATACCATTATTTAATTTTTTATGGATAATTTCACAACATTAACCAAACCAATCCCTGGCCATATCAAACATTATTTAGTAGTTATTCCACCCTGACCCGGAAATCTTTAAAAAAGAAACTACATATCCTAGGAAACTCGTTAACCAAATTATACCATGTTTCACCGACCCTAATTGAATACCAACAGACCAAAACCTAGGTGCCAAAAAATCATGGCCAAAACAACCAGAACGAAACAACCCCAAAATTCCTGCCTAACAAACCATCGCCTCACCACTCCCATATCAAATCCAGGAAACCATAACCTCACCACTCTAAAACTACATACAAACAAACCATATATGACCTTAAACCATATCCCAAACACCCAAAAACTGCATAGAAGCATGAACACATATCACAAAAAATTAATGAAATTTTTACATATTTAACCGTGTTTATTTTTTTACATTTTACTCTATTTTAAGAGTGTCATCACATAAGTTATTAATGCATAGAAAATAAATATTTAACAAAATATATGTGGTTGTCTAATATCTATTTTGGGGTTATATAAAAACCAAATAAAACATGAATTACACATGAAAACATATACAATTCAAGAAAAGGCTACAAATAGACCTGATTTCTTGTAGGGTATTTGGACCATACAAAAAAATAGTATAATAAATTTGAATCTATAATATCTTGTGACACATTAAACTTCTCCACTTCATTTTAAAATAGCCAATTACATAATTTTAGTAGATCCAGAACATCCATCCCTTATATATAAAAAATATTAATCCCATCCCGAATGATTCCAAAAAAATGATAAATGTGATATTCGATCAATAAAATAAGCTTTTGAATATCGCTTCACACCGCAGTGTGAAAAAAGATCCCTCAAATAACAACCACACACGAAACCCACATATCATCCTACACTACACAAAGGGTATTACAACAACTATCCCAAATCACAATAAAATATAAAACTACACCAACGTAGTGAATCCCCTAGGGAAGAATATAATAAAAACAACCTACAAGAAGAGAATGTCTTACTACCAATAACCTATGGGATCCCACCAGAACAAAGGTTTTAGAGTAGGTGAAAGAGGGATATAAAATCACTTCAAGGAATCTAGGGTTCATAGAAAAGAAGAGAGGGATGTGTGGTTAAATAAAAACAAATCATCCTAAAGGGTTTTTAAATTACCTGGATCCCATTGATTTCACACCATGTATTCCATTCATGATGTTTCATTCATGGGATTTCCAAAAATTATGGCTTTCCTTGGAATTCACATTTCCATACCCTTTAATTAATTACATTTCTTGAATTACTTTCATAACATTAATTAGTTTCCATGGTTCCGCCTCATCCGCATACAGGATGTGAAACTTTCCAACTTCACAATCCTTGAATAACCAATTCACATCATGTAAACAATTCACAGAGTTATTATCCTACATTAGTTGTGTTTTACCTCTAACCAACATAAACCCTTATCAAGCCTCTACATAAACACCTCCAATACCCAAAAACAGTGATTTAACATACTATATGTTCATAGTTTATATCAAAATGAGGGAGAATATTATCATACTAGAAATATATAAACCTATAGATTGAATTAAAATCATTTATAAAAAGACAAATACAAATACAATGAAAAAAAAATAATATTTATATTTATTAACATAAAATTGGTACCTATATGGAAACAATATTCACCGATATGAAAAAGATATATCTAAATTACACAAATTCTAATCATCTAAAAAACTACACAAATCACCATTACAAAATCACTAAAATGGCCTCCATAATGGGATACACCATGCCTGCGTTTAATCTGAGATAGAAAATAATTCATTCAAAAATTGATCTCCATAATAAAACATCCAAAACACAATCCAAAAAATCCAAATATTATCCAAACCCTGATATAATAGAAAAATACATAATAAAATAGTAAAATACCATAAACTATGGGTGTTACTTTATGACTAACCTATCAATGATATATTTAATAAAAACTACTCATATTCATATTTAACTTCATTTATGATGTACTTTATTAATTAATATTACAATTAAATAAACAAAAAGTATATAGAATATGAATACATATCATTGAAGACAAAAATCATATAATATATGAAGAGAAATTAGTTTAGAGGTTCAAATTTCGAAAAAAGAAACCAAAAATTATATGTTTATAAGTATACATAAACATTATTTATATAGATGAACAAACTAATGTAAAATTTACTTTTTAAAATTGTGTTTTTCTTTTGCATGTGTTTATATTATCGTGAAAATTAATGAAAAGTTAATTAACAAAAAATAATATATATATCAATATTATCGATCAAATTGAAATTATAATGAAAATGAATTCATTTAATCTTATTTTGGTCACAAATTAAAATCATGAAGAATATGAAATATAAATGATAGATTAATGGGTTATGATGGTGTTATGGGAGAAAAATATAAAATATAAATATGGTATTCATTAGTTAGAATAGTGATATTATAAAAAAATTATTAAATAAGGCATCTATTTTGATAGAATTATCTGATAAATTGTGAATGATTAACATTATAGTTATGACAGTATTACAGATCATGAATATATGGAGGTGGTTTTTTTAAAAATAATTCCATGATGATGAAAAAATCATACTTTAAAATATTCAAATATTTAGATGGGAAAAGTGAATTTTGTGAACTAAAATTATTTGATATAAATAATTCTACAACAACCATTATAAAAGTTAAATAATTTCCAATTATTCAAGAGACTAATCATGAATTTGATCCATTTGTTATGGGTTAAATAAGAATACGAATATGTATTTTGACAAAAAAAAATCTCATTTTTACATAACTATCATTTTGAATTTTATATGTAAATATTGTATGCAATTATTTAGGCATTATAGTATAATGATGATTTTGAGGTGCATATGGAGTTCCAACTATAATACACGTATCTGTGGGATTTTATAATTATGAAATAAGACAATATATAAAATCAAAATATGAATATGTTCTAATTTTAATTATAAGAAAAAAAATAAGTTAAAATTCTAAAAAACACCCCATTTCAGATTTAAATAAGATAACATATCAAAATAAGAAAGAACTCAAATCATAAAATATTTGAAATCATTTTAGAGAAACATATTTGACTAAATGGTACATGAGTTAGAAAAATGTAAACATTAGTACATAATATTCTACCACATAAATAAATAAGTAATGTAAAAAATTACTTTAAAAATAAGATGTAGATAGAACTAGAGGTGGATTTAGTGGATGAGTTGGTCAGTGGAGGGGGAGGAATAAATGATAAATAGTGACAAGATGTGGTATTTTAATGATAAATTGAGGGATATATAGGGTTTTAGAATTCTTATGGTAAAAATCTTTGAGTAACTATGTTATTAACACAATGAAAGGGGGAGATTTATAGGAAAACAAATGTTGTTTGATGTGGTGACATTTTATTTAGAGGTGGTGTCTATAGAGAGAAATAGATATGAGGATGTGATGTGATAAAGATCAGGGATTAGGAAGAAGGGATATAGAGGAGGTTGAATGTAAGGATAGAATATTTTTTTCGAAGGAGTTGAATATATTTTTTGGGGTGTGATTGGGGGGCCATTATGGGGATTATGAACAATGAGTGGATGCCTAAAGAAGGTAGACATTGGGGACTGATAAGGGAATGAAATAGGGAGGAGGAATAATGAGGGGAGATATCTAATGAGAGGAAAACACGTGTAGGCAGAAATATCATTGAAGAGACACATGACATTGAAGGCATATAAAATGGTATAGATAATGGATGTTCTTCAAATATCCATGTTAATAATTTAATAAATTCAAAACAATTCACAATATTATAATTATAATAAAATTCTCAAATTGTTTATAAAATTTTACTAATAGTTTTTTAAATAATTTGAATAAAATATTTAAAATATTTAATTATTTATGAGAAATTATTTTTTTAATTCATATAATATTCCGAAAATTCAAAATTTACATTCAATGTTATGAATTTTAATATAAATTGAATAAATTATTTAATATAAATAATTTTAATATTGAAAATAAATAATTTATTTGTAAAATTTAAATAATATTAATATTTAAAATAAATCAATAGATTAAATTTTTAAAAATATAAATGTTGTTATATTTTAAAATACCTTGAATATTTTATGTTAATTTTTATTATTTTAAAAAAAAATACGTAAAGTATTTAAAATTTATATTATTTTATTATGAATTTTTTTAGAATAAATTAATGTAGTTTAATTTAAAATTAATTTCTTTTTATGTTTTAGCCTTTTAATATATTTTCATTTTTTTCAAAAAATTCTCAATAGGTCACATGTTACCCTACTACATTGGTCTCATTTCATTCTTGATAAATGTATTTTGTTTATTTTTTTGTAATTAAATAAATAAGAAAATATGAATTTTTTTGTAACTTTTTTTCCAAAAATTATTGCGTTATTATTTAAATTTATTATGATACCTTATATTAAATTAAATTATATTGTTTATTAATAATTTAATAATATACCTATAATTTATATACACATCAAATCAAAAAGATATTATCATTCTTTATTGGAACGTATCTAGTCAGTTTATTTAATATTTAAATATGTCTCTATTCATTTACAAATTTTGTTTACATTAATAATAAATTATTAATTATTAATAAACAAATCGAAAAATCAGAACATTTATTAAATATTTTGAGTATGATAATCCTTTTAAAATAATTTTTCCAATTTTTAATATCCTTTTATTAACTCAATATAATTATATATCCAAATACCTATTTATATACATTAAAAAATTATTAGTATTCCCACATGTGTGTTCCCACATCATAATTTCTACTTAATTAATAATATAAATAATCATAAAATAATATATAAAATCCTAATATATGAAATAATTATATAATATTGGTCTCATACAACACAAATTAAGTATATGATTATACATATTTTGGAAAATTGAGTTTGAAGGTAACATAGAAATATATATAAATTTAAACACATTCAATTTTAATTTGTTCTGGTCCACATGAGAGGCAATTTTTCATTAAAAACCATTATTGAAGAATATGAATCCAAATCAACTAAAATATCATGTTTTGGTGAATCACTGTAATCATAACCATGTTGAAAAGTTATTTTTGAAAATATAATGCAATCTATATGCACAATAAAAAACTAAGTAATTAGATAATAAACATATAATGAAAATAAAAATATGTCTATGATAATGAACAGAATATTCTTTGTAAATTTAGATAGGGAAGAACCAATTGAAATCCAATATTTATCCTTTCATAATCATATTATTGAATAATAATATACACTGTAAATATTTTCTTTGGTTTCCTATCCTTTTTTATTCTTATATTTGTTAGAAATATATTTCTTAACAAAAATTGAGTATGTGAATAAATTATATAAACATAAACACTAGTAAATATGAACAAGGATGCATAATCATATGCTTCTAATTATATGACTATATTATATTATCTTATTTAAGAGTAATCATAATCAAATATATTTCTTTGAAATAGTATATTTATATTTTAATATAAGAAAATATGTAAGTATTATAGTATTTGTTGGGGCATAATCTATGAATGAGCACAAGAAAATCTCAATCATTGGAATAAGAACATTAATTATGAAAATATATATCTATTATAATGTATCTACAAATATAAGAAGAAGAATATTCATATAGGTTTACATATTGAAAATTATGTATTTATTTTAGAATTTATGTAATATTGTTTTTATACATGACTATGATAAAGAAAATATATATTCTTATGCAATATATATTATAGTATTTGATATTTTATATGTATTGTAGTACTTGTATGAGCCTAAATGTAATAATAAACATAAGAATATGTTAATTAATAATCATAAACATATTCTATATCAAAATCACCATAAGAATGTATTTCATTACTTTAATTGAATAAAGAAAGTCCTGATCCAAGAAATAAGTATAAGAATATGCTAACATATGAGATAATCATAAAAAATGAACATATGTAAAAATATATACCCATGAAATTGTTTGGAAGGGGATCTTGAATAAATATAACTCACAAACAACTACTACATAATAATTCTAGTTGATATTTACGAATACTTTTTTATATTTAACTACTAGATAATAAATGAATACATGTTTTAATAGATTTGGTATATAATAAATAGAATTGCATAGATGTCATACCTGGTATGAAAAATGTTAGCTGATTTTTTCATACATTGTTTTCATTGTAATGGAGGAATGTAAAATGGGTTATTCAATATAATATTTTTATAATATGGAAAAATCCCAATGGATTACTATATTTCCAGTTTTACTGTAATATTTATCATAAAAATTTTACATAAAATTATTATATAATAAAAAAATATAATAAAACAAAATAAATATTCGTATTTTAATTTTATTCAAAGCATTCATGATAACATATTATAGTTTAATGTCATATTTATTATTTGAAGAAATAAATTTTCTTAATGTGTTCCATATATTATCCATTATGAATAATTCGTAAATCCATCATATAATTTAGGATTCTAAAAATGTGTTTTGATTAAAAAATGTAACTGAGTGTCTTTTTGAAAATGATGATGGACATGAATACATTAGGGAAGAATGTAGTAACTAAATTTTGAAAAATATAAATCCAAAATTATGAAATGTTAGTATGATTAAAAATTTAAATGAAGAGCATAATTAAATTTATATAAAACCTGAGATCATACCAAAATGATTATATTTTCTCATAATACAAAAACCAAATACAAACTCATTAAACTAATTTTTATTTTCCCAATTTCATAATATTTTCTATCATCCATAAAATATTAGTTTTCAGTTTAATGATTTTTTGTTCATAACTTTTTCAAAAATAAATATTATTATAATAATATTTATTTTCTTTATCTCTAAAACTATTCATTTCATAATGTTTATAAATATATATATTATATTTATCTACACAAAAAATAAAAGGATGTGTAAAACAATAACAAATACAATTTATCTTAAAAAATATATATTTCATCTTATTCCTTTAAAAATTAAAATATTTAGAAAGAATAACCCACATTGTGTTGAATATTAAATAGTGATAAAAAATAATCTCCATAAATTAATGATGTGGAATAGCATACTTCAGTAGATTTACATTCACTTTTTCTATAATTTAGGGAGTTTTCCCATATCCAAATATTAATATCTACTAATAAATCAACAACACCACACATAATTATATCCAAACATTCCCTTGTTAGATAATTATTCTCAATAAAAACTATATTACCCTTTTAAATAATATTATTAAAGGAACGGTTTATCTATGTTAGAATAGATAAAATAAACACAACCCCCATATGATTTTTTAAATAGCGTATTATTTTTTAGGATCCCAAACCACAAAAAGATTTATAAAACAGCCCTACTAAGAAAAATTGTCCACAAGAATTTTGAAATATCCTATCATAGAAGGTATCAACAACAAAATAGGCCATAAAATATAATTCCATTGGAAAATAAATATCAGTTATACATATTACATATTATCTCAAAAATAAATTCATAAATATAATATAATATATTTCTTCATATCAAATATTGATTAAAATTGATATATTTTCATATTACATATTTTAGTGTTAAAAAATATTTCATATAGTAAAATGATTATAACATTTATCCATTATGGTAGACTCCATTAAATAATTTACAACTCATAATATTTTAAAATTAAAATAAAATAAACACCAAATATTTCTTTACAGAATTTATCAGAATTGATAAATGTCATAAAAACATTGAATAAATGATATATTATATAAAAAAGGTGTTTAAAAAATTTATAAAATTAAGCATGTTGAACTTATCACTTATGTTTGACTCAACTGTTATGATAATACAAAATCATGATTAAATACTAATCGGGATATATTAAGTCATTTTCTAATCCTTTTAATCAGTCTTCATAATGTTTATCTTTAATTAATAAATATTATTTTAAATCTCATGGCTTCTGTAAATCAATTGTTTAGTTTAAATTTCTCTATGTATAAGTTCACTGTTAAATCCTACATGTATGATCCTATCATTCAAGGTCACTGTTATAGCTCACTATCACTCTAGGTCACTGTTGCTAAAAGGTCATCGATGAAGATATACCGTAACTATTGGAAGCTACCGATACAAGGTCACTATCACCAATCTACTTTTGATATGCTTATCCAAGCATATAGTTATGAGTCACCATTATAGGTCACTCCTGTGACAAGGCTTCTGTTGAATCCCACTATCAGACACTTCCTCAAGTCTTCTGTTATGAGCTTCACAGTTCAAGTCTATCGCTGGACATGTCTACTGTTAGTAGATGGCTACAACTAGAGAACTCCTATTATTGATGCAGTCAACTTTTGTTCAATTCTACCATTAGTAGAAGTCTGCTGATAGAAAACTCCACTGTTGATGAAGACAACTATCGAGACAGTCTACTGCTAGAAAGTTCACTGTTGAAGTAGTCTGATGTTACAGATCTACTTTTAGAAGATTACTGAATGAAGTATACTGCTGATACAACTTACTAACTGAATCATAGTATTAAAGGTCTACTTTTGAGCCTACCGATGAGGTCCTATGTTGCAGAGCTTAATGTTGATGTCTACCGTGTGACATGCATTTGATACCAGTCTAATGATAATATATTCTTTAAATTAACAATTTTCTTAATATTATCATAACATTCATGCCTAGAAAATTAAATTATCCTGACATTATTTAATTATATTAGCATGCATATCATGAAACAGTACAAGGTATGAGAATGACCATAGGTGGATGAATCATTCATCCTGTCGGCCCCTACTAAATTATATAAGTGAAAGATGAGCTGAAAAAGAATATATATATATATATATGTGCATAGAGACCTAAAAAAAGATAAATATATCAATATATTTAGATACGTACATCCTAGATATATACACCCAGTACCTGATATTTAATGTATCAAGAAGAAGAATACTCAAGCGCTCATTTTTGTGGAGATCCTGAAACTCCACAGTGATTTATTGGAAGAACATTTTTAATGCTGTGGTGGTGTGCTGAAAAGAGCTTCTGACATAAAAATTTGATCATCTCAACATATAAAAGTCAAAACCTAGATGTTGCGACACTCTGTTTTAGAGGAATCTTATAGAGAAGGAACAAAACATCATTTCCTTCATTTCAATGACTCTAGAGATCATCTTCCAACACATATAGCATTCTAAAAATCATCCTTATATCTTTAGCTCTACTATGTTTAAGAATTTTACATTTGTGAGAATGTGTCTGTCTTACACACACTGACTCTTATGCATGAAATGAGGGATAATGAAAAGTCAAATACCAAACTCTCTATACATTTGTTTCCCACTCATTACTGTAGAAGAAGCCTAGTGTGGCTTGGTAGTTTATTTTCCCACGTAGAACTGTGGTAGAGGTTTCCAGAACTGGACAGTTTGTGAAAACTATTATAAATCCCAATACAGGTTGTGTATCATTTTCAATATAACTAGTTGGTGTATGGTGATCACCATGTGAAGAGGATTAGGTCTTCGATTAAGACTGAACCTCTTGTTTAAATTGTTGTGTTCAACTTTCAAGTACTATGTTTTACATTTATCCACTACGTATATTTTCAAAGACAGAAACATGTTTTCACATTCACTCTGATTGTTAGTTTTGGTTAGTGTGTATATGGGATTCATTTAGTAAACCTGTTTCAAAAGTTAAATTATTACACGCACTGATTCAACTGAGGACTAATCAACCTTTAAGAAACCTGTTGAAAAATAAATCACATAAATCTCTACTTCCTTAATTAACCGGGATGTTTTAATTAGGGAGATTTTTATATGAATCTTTTTAAAAACAATTTTAATTATAACTAAATTCACCCTCCTCTTGAGTATCCACTCTGACCAACATTCTGTATCATAAGATTTTTTTATTCATACCATCAAACATGTTTTTCAAGAATTTCAATTTCTTTTCAATTGTGATTTATGTTGTATGTTAAATATTGCAAAATTTCAATTATGTCTGATTTATCAGTTCTTTGAACTTTTATTTTTCTATGGATAACGTAGACGAGGGTGCTTCTACTAATAGACCACATTTCATTTATGGTAATAATTATGGTCAGTATAAATTGAACATGAAAATGTATCTTGAAATATTAGGACATGAAATATGAGACATAATTAAAGAACATCATGCATTACCTACTACTGCTTGGGATACATGGTCTCAATTGATAACAAGTACTTATAATAAAAATTGTAAAGCAATGAATACCTTATTCTATGCTTTAGGTGATGAAGAATTCAATAGAATATCTTCCTGTAAGACTGATTATGACAATTGGGATAGTTTGGCAATTTCTCGTGAAGAAACAACAAATGTTAAAAAAATTATATTTAATTACTATACTATTAAATATGAAAATTTTACAATGAATCCCGATGAACCTATCTCTAAAATGTATCTTAGGTTCAATGAAATAGTGAACATGATGAATCTTCTTGGGAAACCAATGGACATCAGTGACTAAATCACGAGGCTACTTAGATTGATACCTGGCAGATGGTGAGGCACTTCTATATCAATCTGAGAATCATGTGACATCAGGAAGCTACTATTAAAGGATATAATTGGAAAGCTAATGATGTATGAATAATTGCATAAGGTGAATCATGAAACAGATGATGAACCAAAAACTAAGTCAATAGCAATCATGAGTTCTTCCTCAAAAAGAAAAGACAAAGAAAAACATCAGGTAACTGCAGATAGTTCTAATGTGAAGATTCAAATTTGGACAGTGATGATGAGATGGCACAACTTTCCAGAAGATTATAATGGATCTATAGAAAGAATAAATTCTCTAGGAATTAAAACATTAAAGGAATGTATGACAATAAAGGACAATGGAAGAAATAAATGAAGTTGAATGAGAATACCGGTGAATTAATATGCTATGAATGTAAATGAAAAGGTCATGTGAAAGCAACCTGCCCCATCATGAAATTAAATAGAAAATACGAGGACAAGGTAACATGTTATAAAATGACTATGAAAGAAACATGGAGTGCTTTAGAAGACAACTCCAGTGAATATGATGTCTCTGATAGTGAATAAAACAAACATGAAAATCTATGTTTTATGACAGAGACTTCTGAGGTAACACTTAATTCCCTTGTGCATAATACTTATTATAAAAGTGACTCTCATAATGATGAATATATGTCTAAAAAATAATTATTTGAATATTGATAATTTCTCGAGTATACTTTTAATGAACTCAATGAAAAATATAATTCATTAAATAGACAACAAGATTTGACTACAAATTACAAGTAAAATCTGGATATAGAAAAATGGAAATCTGCTAAACAGCTAAAGGAAAATACCGAGTTAAAATTATATAATGAAAAATTCAGAAAGGATCTTGAGAAGTTCACTAATGGTAGGGATACCATGAAATAGTGGATAGGAAATCATGTTTCTCCAAATTATAAAACTATTCTAGGATATCAGCCTTGACAGAGACAAATTAGCAAAAGAAAATTTGTTCCAAAATCAAGACAGTTCACTGCTAGCTCTAGTTCTGGACCATCTTTTGTGAAATAAATTTATAAAGGACCAATAAATTTATTTATGTCTCAAAATATTTTTTATGATTTTAGAAAACCTATAAAGAAAATTTGTGTTTCCAAATTTTTACATGATAACCTTTCTGGACCCAAGAAGATATGGGTACAAAAATTACCCCATGTTTAATCTGTTTTGCAGGGAAATTGTTTAGAAAGTTCATGTAAGACCTTATGGAACATGGACAGTGGATGTTTAAGACATATTATAGGAGACTATTCTTGCTTCAAGAGTCTAATTAATGTTGATGGAGGTTATGTAATATCTGGTGACAATGAAAAAGGAAAAATCGTCAGCTTAGGCTTGATTAGTCAACCTGATACAATATTAATTTCAAAATTACTTTTTGTTGATGGATTAATGTAAAATTTCATTATCATATCCCAGTTATGTGATTATGGATTTAATGTTATGTTGGAAAATGATGCATGTAATTTTTTTAATTCAAAAAATGATTTAGTTTTCCCTACCTATACAAATGATAATCTATAATTTCTTTATCTAAATTCCTTAACCAAACAAAATGCTTCCTGGTTAAATGCTTTTGAAAATGAGTTGTGGTTGTGGCACAGAAGGTTAGGACACTACAATTTGCACTCACTTTGGAAACTATCTATGAAAATTTTAGTTAAAAATTTACCTAAATTATAATTCCCACTTGAAAAAGTTTGTAATCCCTATCAATAGGGAAAACAACAAAATGTTTATTTCAAACCAGACAAATAAGTTTTAACTTATCAACCACATGAGTTGGTTCACATGGATGTGTTTGTACCATCAATAGTTTCATGTTTAAATTGGAAGCACTATGTTTGTGTTCTTATAGATGACTTTCCAGGGTATACTTTGGTATACTTTCTAGCTCACAAAAGTGAATCTTGTTCATATTTTATCAAATATTCTATGTCTGTTGAAAATATTAGTAGACATATAATCAAGAACCTGAGAAGTGATCATGGTTGTGAGTTTGAAAATCATGATTTTGAATCTTTTTTATCACACAATGGATATAGTAAAATCTTTTATTCCCCTAGAACACCTAAAAATGGAGTTGTGGAATGAAGAAATAAGACCCTTCATGAAATTTATAGAACAATGCTCAATGATTTTTACTAACTAATCTATTTCTGGGCTGAAGCTGTAAATACAACTTGTAATATCATAAATAGTGTTTTGATCAAACATTTTCTAAAGAATACCTCTTATGAGCATTGGAATAATACGAAGTCTAAGGTTAATTACTTTAGATTTTTAGGTTGCAAAGTAGTTATTCATCATACTAAAGATAATCTTGACAAAATTGCTCCCAAAAGTGATGATGAAGTTTTCTTCTGTTATTCTATCTCATGTAAATCCTATATAGTGTGATATAAGAAAAACAAATGAGTTGAAGAATCAGTTGATGTAATATTTGAGGAGACTGATCGACAATGTCCTAAAAACTCTCTTGAACATCTTGATGAAGATATGACATTTCTGAACCTTAATGATAAAAAGTGTGAATCCCATGTAAATGTATCGAGTTCTAAGAACATTCCAGAATATGTACCTATTGAGTATGAACCAATATTCAACAATGAGGAATCTGGTTCAACCCTTCATAGAGGCATTAAGTCTCTGAAGAATATTTCTATAGATGATGTTGTAGGAGATTTAAATAGAGGAACACAAACAAGAGATTCTCTTTGAAACCATTTTGAACATCAATCTTTTCATTCACATATTGAACCCAAAAAAATTAATGATGGTATCAATAATGAATTTTTGGTAATGGCTAGGCAAGAAGAATAAAATCAGTTCCAAAGAAGCAACGTCTGGGAGTTAGTGGAATGACCTAAGGACATATTGAAAATATGTACTAAATGGGTGTTTAGGAACAAAGTTGATGAGTCTGGAATTAATGTTTGAAATAAGGCTAGGTTAGTTGAATAAGGATATAGTCAAGAATAAGGAATGGACTATGAGGAGACCATTTCACCTGTAGCTATATTAGAAGCCATTAGAATACTACCTGCATATATAGCTCATCTAAATTTTAAAATTTATCAATTGGATGTTAAATGTGATTTTATAAATGGGTATAATGTTGAGGATGTGTTGGTTGAACAACCCCCTGGTTTTACCAATCCCCATTTATCCAATCATGTTTTTAAACATTCTAAAAAATTATATGTTTAAAAATATGCTCCAATAGTATGTATGTTGAGCTAATCTCTTTTCTTATTTCAAAAGGCTTTACCGAAGGGATAGTTGATCCTACTTTTTTAATTAAAAGGATTTATAAATATGTTTTTATAGTAAAAAGTTTATTGGATGATATTATTTTTGGATCTTCTAAAAATTCATTATATATTGATTTTTGGAACATGATGTAAAATGAGTTTTAAATTTTTTAATGGGAAAACTCATATTTTTCCTAGGATTTCATATCACTCAAAATAAAAATGGCATTGCTTTGAATCATATTAAATATATTTAGGATCTTTTAAAACGTTTTTCCTTGGATGGTAGTAAAGGTAGTGACACACCTATGAGTACCACTTGTTTGTTGGATGCTGATGATGTTGGAGAAACAGTGGATCAAACCAACTACAGAGGTGAGAGAGAGAGTCTACTCTATCTTACAGCTAGAAGACCCGACATTATGTTATGTGTTTGTATGTGTTCTTTCTTTCAAGCCAATCCAAAATATCCTTATTTAACTACTGTAAAAATTATTTTTAAATATCTCAAATATACTCCCAGGTTAGGACTATTTTATCCAAATGGACAATAATTTGATTTGATAAGTTATTCTCATTCAAATTTTGATTGATGCAAGTTAGGTACAAAAAGAACCTCTGGACCATGTCACTTTTTAGGAAATTCACTAGTATCATGTTGTAGTATGAATCAATATTTTATTGCATTATCTACTGCCGAAGATGAATACAAAGTTTCAAGTATTTTTTGTGCTGAAATTCTTTGGATGAAACACACTTTACTAGACTATTCATATCAATTCAAACATGTCTCTATATATTTTGACAATACAATTGATATTAATATTTCCAAAAACAATGTATCTCTTGATAGGAAAAATCATATTGATGTGAGACATCACTTTTTGGGGGTTCATTTTCAAAAAGATAATATCACCCTTGAATTTGTTGGAACGGAACATCAATTGGATGATATATTCACAAAAACATTGAATTATGAGAGGTAAAATTACATCAATCATGATTAAGGTATGACTAATTTCAGTACTGGACACCTCACAGTAAAAACTCACTTATAGGAACCTCACTGGTGTACCTCACCGTTGATCCTCACTGGTGTACCTCACCGTTAAACCTCACTGGTGTACCTCACCTATGAATCTCAGTGTTAAAAAACACCGTTGAACCTCACTGGTGTATCTCACCGTTAGGAACCTCACTTTTGGTTACCTCACAGCTTGTCATTGATGATTTTTTTGGGAATCCGAAATGTTTTAATCCTATTCATTATTTCTGATTTTTTTTTACTAAATGATAAAACAAAGGCTACGAAAAAATCTCAATCCACATTATTCCTCAATATCAAACCATAACTCTCGAAATCCCTTAACCATAACTCTTCATTTGAACCCTCGAGCAACATTAAATATCCATGTCTAGAACCAAGAGACCCACAACTATCAATGAGGATGCTCTAAGGCCAAAAAAGGACTCATTCCAAGTCTAGTGGAACTAGTAGTACCTCAAAGAGACCTTTCAACCCACATCTGACAAAGAGAGATATCTTGGTTGAGAAGGAGCTGAGTGAAGAATCACTTCTTTTGAGCATGTCATTAGTACTAGAAGCACTAGAAGCCCATGGTTGGACCGAATGCTGTGCCAACAACAATGGGCCGTACTACCTGAAGTTTGTGAAAGAATTCTACGAATACCTAAAGTTTGAAAAAGAAGATGATGGGAATATTCTTGTATCTATAGTCAATGGAAATTAAGTTATCTTTTCTTCTGTTGAGTGGGATGCTTGTTTAAGAGTTCCTCATGAAAGAATTTATGAATACTATTTTTGAGTGGCTCCACCAAACAGTGAGATTTTTGGGAACGAAAAAGCTCTGTAAGAGGTGACAGGGAATGGAAAATCGAGTAAGATCATTGTAGATGAGATGAATGGAGAAGACATGCTATTATTTAAGTTCATTTAGCATGTGATTAGTCCTAGGAGAGGGGATTTTTGAGTACTAGAGTATCAGGACATATTCCAGATGTATATACCAAAGCATTGAGAGTAGATCAACCTATGTAGGTAACAGATCGCACAATTTGAGGATATGAATATGGAAATCTAAAAGTCCAATTCCCTATTCCATGCCAAGCTAATCTCAGTAATGATATAGGTAAAGAGTGTGGATGAAAAAAAAGAGATGATAGTAGCTTAGAACAGTGTTTGTATCTATAAGGTTATTTGAAAATACATGAAAATTATCTAGAATCCTTTGAAGAAGACATGTGAAAATGATGAAGGAAAAGTGTATGAAAATTTTGACCCTACTACTAAACCATCTAGGCCATAAGGCTAGGGAATCCCAGGCCTGAAGCCTGATGAGCCAGAACCAGCTTATTCAGATGATGAGGAAAATATTGAAGGAGATGTGGAACCTGAAATAGAGAACATCCCCATTGATGATGGGAGTGATCCTGATTTACCTGCCAATCCTATAAGGACAATATACATAGGTGCACCTATCCCTCCAAAAGAACTTCCAAGAAGAGAGACAGTTCTAAGAGACAGTGATACAACGACCAGTGAAGAAGAAGGAGTATCTCAGAATATAGTATGATAAACCTCTGATGAGGATGAGACTACTGAGTCAAATCATTCTGATCATGAGGAAAAGGAGTCTGGTGATAAAGAAAAAGGAACGAAGGTCACTATTGCTAAAGTTGATGATTAGAACAATGAAAAAGAGGAGTTCAGTTTGATCCCTCTGACAGGTAATACAGATAGGACCTTGTCTGTCCATGAAGCAGAAGTGGCATCTACTGCCATTGAAATAGAGTTCATAGATATGTCATTGGAGGATGTGACTCACCACACTAGTGAACCAATGGATTAGACTAAGGTTGAATCTACTAGAGTTGAAGAAGAGGTTGTGGATCTTCCTAGAGAAGAACCAACAGTGGATAATACTCAAGAGAATGCTCCGAGTGGGGGGGAGCATCATCGTTATGTATTTGTTCTTCATGACATTGTAGAATGGTCAGTAGACCCTAGATTCATAGTACAAGGGCTGGACTATGATGATTATGATTGTGATATGTCAAGAAAAAGACATATTGTACCTAATGTATTAGATCCATCTGTAGTGCCTCGAGTGGTTGTCCTTCCTAAGAACCTTGTCACTAAAGAAGATCTTGAATAACGGAAAATAGATCTGCACCAAATGATTGATAACCGGGACTATGAAATGGAAAATTAAATGGAATTAATTCAAGAGTTGAATGTCTCTATGATGGATCTAGTTCATTCTTCAATTCAAGCCAGTTTGTCCAAATAAGATTCTCAATGCAAGAATCAACTCAAGTATGTGTCTGAGTCTGTGGAAATTCTAAGACAGTCAGGGGTGAGCCTAAATGCTCTAATGGCCTCAAGGGGCCAATCAGTTAATGAAATTCATTATATCAGAAATTTGGTGCGACAGATGGTTGTAGTGTTTGAATGTCTTAAGGAATCCACTAAAGCTCATGTGATGGTCCAGGATGATTAGGTGAAAAAGATCATCAGTGGTTTGACCAAGTATTTTAAGGAAACTGTTGCTTTCACTATAACATTGGTGGTTTCCTCGGACACTTTTTCAACCTCTACTGCACCACCGTTGGACTCGTCAGCATTCAAGATAGTGGTTAGTGAAGAGTTATCAAAGATATCTGGAGTCATTGCACCTGAATCTCAATCTTTGACTTAGATTATCACGGCTACCAATGAACATCAGAAGGCAGTTAGTGACTTCATGTGAGAGGCATCCCAGGACTAGAATAATATAAAAGAATAGATTAATTTTTATTATAAAATGGTTTACTCCAAGCATCAGATGGATGCTCATTTCATGCTTTTGATGGAAAACATCAAGATTCCACTAGTCACCAGATCCTTCAAGGAAAAAGTCAACCAGCTGGGATAGTTTACTCCATCCATAGGGAAATATATTTAAAACAAGGATGATTTCATCTTGGCTATAGAAAGAGGAGTAATATTTATTATAGACTTCATAAACCTTCTCCTACCCTTTCTTTATGTGGACTATACCCTTTTCATAATACCTCCTGCCTTGCCTGCATCCCAACCCAGTGGTTCCTCCATGATGACTCCTTCTGAGGCCATCAGAATCCATACTCCACTAACAACATATAAATCTACCAACTACAGAAACACATGAGCTTCTGTTACTTCCCCTCACATCATTCCTGTAGCAATTCCCAAACCTACTGATCCACAATCTCATCCTCCATCATTTTCAACCAAAGGGAATGAACAATTTCTTGAGGCTGATGTGGATTGAGTTTGTTTGTTTGTTTTGATAGTGGATATGTATTCTTTCTAGGTCAAGACATTTCATTCATTTAATACAATATTTCCCTGTTATCTCAATTTTTTTCCTTTTTCTAATCAAAAAGTGGGAGAAATGTTGTTCTAATACTAATATGATCCTAGGATTTCATCACTCTCTAAAGATCTTTTCTGATTTTCTCTCTGATACAATGTACCAAAATTCTCTAATATTATACTCTTATTAATCTTAGGTACTTGAGAAACCACAAATGAACAATGATTCCCTTTGGATATGTGTCTAATAATTTTATTATATCCTTATATATGATACCTGTAATTAATTCATGCTAGCATAATTTGTGATTATCAAAAAGGGAGAGATAGTTGGACTCACCTATTTTGATAATCCGAAATCATGTTTAAATACTGATCATGATATATTAAGTCATTTTAAATTAATTTTTATTTATCTTCACAATTTTTATCATGCATAAATATATATCTTTTTCAATATAATGTCTTTTTTAATCCAGTGTTTAGTATAGATATCTCTAATTATATTTTCACAATTAAAGCCTGCTGGTAAGAGCCTGTCATTCATGGTCAGTGTTATAGCTCACTGTCACCCTTGGTCACTATTGCTAAAAGGTCACTGGTGAAGATCTACATTAAGTATTGGAAGCTTCCAGAACAATGTCATGGTCACAAGTGTACTATTTATATGCTTATCAAAGCATACTGACAAGAGTCACTGTTATAGGTCACTGCTGTGACAAGGCTTCAGTTAGAAGTCCACTGTCAGACTCTTTCTCAAGTTTTCAATTAAGTGATTCACAGTTCTATTATACCACTGGACGTGTCTACGGTTAGTAGAAGGATACCACTAGAAAACACCTACTTTTGATGTAGTCCATTGTTGTTCAAGTCTATCGTTAGTAGAAGTCTGCTGATAGACAAACTCCACTATTGATGAAGTTAACTGTCGATACAGTCTACTATTGGAAAGGACACTATTAAAGTAGTCTGATGTTATAGAGCTACTATTATAATCATACTGATTAATGTCTACCGCTGATCAAGCATACTGACTGAAGCCTAATGTTGAGCCTACCGATGAAGTCCACTATTGAAGAGCATACTGTTGAAGTCTATTGTGTGACAAGCATCTGCTACCAGTCTAATTATAACCTATTCTTTACTTTACCAATTTTCTTAATAATATAATAATGGTCGTGTATGGAAAAATTAATGATCCTGACATTATATAATGATATTTATAGGCATATCAAGAAACAATACAAGGTACGAGGAAGACCACATGTGAATGAATCATTCCTCATGTCGGCCCCTACTATATTAAATAAGGGAAAGCTGAGCTGATAAATAATATATATATATATATATCTATATATCTATATGTGTGTGTGTGTAGACCTATATAAATAGACATAGATCAATATATTGAGATACACGCATCAGAGATATATAAACCCAGTACCCGACATTTCAAGGATGAAGAAGAAGAACACCCAAGCGTTCATTTTTTGGGAGATCCTGGAAAGAGCTTCTGACCTAAGAAGATGATCATCTCTACATCTGGAAGTTATAACATGGATTTTCCAACACTCTGTTTTAAAGGAAACTTGTAGAAAATGACCAAAATGTCATTTCCTTCATTTCAAGGAGTTAAGAGATGATCTGCCAACACATATAGACATCTAAAATACTTCCAAATATATTCAGCTCTACTGTATTTATGTATTTTACATTTGTGAGCAGTTTGTCTATCATACACACACTAAATCTTGTGCTTGAACTAAGATATACTAAAAATTCCCATGCCAAACTCTCTTTGCAATTGTATCCCACACATAACAGTGGAAGAATCCCAGTGTGGCGGGGTAGATTAGTTTCCCACGTAGAACTATAGCAGAGTTTGCCAAACCTGGACAGTTTGTGAAAACTATTTTAAGGCCTGATAATGGATTTGTATCATATTAAATATAACTACTTGGTGGATGGTGATCACCAAGAGGAGAGGATTAGGTATTGGCTTAATACTGAACCTCTTGATTAAATTTTTGTGTTCAACATTCAATTTCTCTATTTTACATTTATCTGCTGCTTATATTTTAAAATACATAAATATTTTTTTATATTCACTCTAATATATTGTTTTGGTATGTGTGTATATGTGATTCTATTAGATAACATGTTTCTCAAGTGTAATTAGTAATCAAACTAATTAAAATAAGTATTAATCAACATTTTAGAAACCTATTGAATAATAAATCCCTTATATCTCTAATGCCTTAATTAACTTGGCTATTTTAATTTAGGGGATTTTTATAAGAATACTTTTAACAAAACTTTTTAATTGAAACTCAATTAACCCCCCTCTTGAGTGTCCACTATGACCAATAACTTATGATAAAGGAAATGAATAATGGATCATAGATTTTAAAAAAAATCATTTTTACCCTTGGCAAATCAAGAGAAACAATTATTTTTTCAAAAATGTAATTGAGGACAATATTTTTTTAGAAAAAATAAGTGATTAAAATAGAATTTAATTTAATTGTTGTTTTAGGAAATTTTAATGTGAATACCAATATGTATTCATCAAATATAATTTATAATATAAATATTAATAGTATTTAAATATTATATGTTTTTATATTATTAAAACTGGATTATTATAATTCTTATAGTAATAGTTGAGTCTTATGAGAATGTATACATAATTTGTATATTATTTTCCCTATCAAAATTATAAATGAAATAACTAAAACATAATGAATTAACATAGTTTAGAGAGATTGGAAGTATACAGGTTTAATAAAATAGATGTAATATTTTGAAATAAAAAACATGATAAGAATAAAAAAATGGATGTTAAAGAAATCAACAAAATTTTTAGTAGAAAATGTTGATAGTAGTAATAGAAACACCTATTTCTATGAGATATTCCTTAATATATATTTTGTATATATAGTTTTTTTAATATGTAACCGTTTGGAAAAAAATTTACTATTCAATAGTGAGTAGTAGAAATATATAGTAATTTTTTATCATGTTCGCTAAGAATGGATTAATTAAAAATTTAAAAGGATATTAAATTAGATTGATAAGAAGAATAATTTTTGAATATAATAACTAAAATTAAATATGATAATAAAAATAAATGATTGAAACTTACAAGTTTTACTAACTAAATTGAATTAATAAAATAGAAATTGGTAAACAATGTATTTATTTATCAAAATTGAAGGGATTTTTAGACAATTCAATTTGAAGTGAGATAATTTAAAAAAAACATGAGAATATGTTTTCATTTTACAATAAAATTTCAAAATAAATTGAATCTAAAAAAAATAATTTTTTTCTTCCTCTACTACCCATATAAGTTATGGATGCATATCCATGAACCATATTATATAAATAAAGCATCAAGATTCTCTGTAACTATAAAAAAAGTAAAAAATTTCATCACATAAATCGATATAAATAAAATACATGAAAATTTTATTAATATAATAGATTTATTTCATTTCTAAAATAAATCATATAAAAATGAAATATTATTTCATTAGGGATGACTTAATAAGATGTAATACAAAAATATGATTTTAATCAATGAGAAAATATTACATATAATGAAATAAGAAAATATTACAAAAGTTACATATAGATTGTGAGCCCCAAAGTGAATATCCTTTGTATTTATGTTTGTTTGATAAGTCATATCATAGTACATGACAATTAAATTTTGAGAATGAAATTAATACCAAATCCCAACAACATAGTACATGTATTTACAAACATTGTGTACACATGTCATAAAATTTTTATAGTAAATACAATAGACGAAATATATGAATTTTCAGGATTTTTTGATATGTTGATATTGAGTAAGATATAATATGACATATTTAAAAAGAGTCAATTGATAAATAATACATAGTATTAATTAAAAGGTTACCATAAATTAATATTCAAAATTATATAGAGATGATATGGAATAATGAGAAAATAGATAATTATAGGAAAAATTAACTAGACTAATATGAGAATACTGAGGGAATAAATGTACACATTCAACATATCTGCTATGTCATAACCAGAATCTACAAGAAGGGGCTGCTGAGTGGGTTGTTTGGTCCTATGTTCTTCATTATGATTTCTACACTCAGTCTTAGTTTTCTCAATCATTACAAAATGAATGAAAATGATTTTTATTTTACTGTAATAATTCCTACTATTGGTTTTTTTAATTTTCTTGACTATACCCTTCCTGAACTATTTAATACACCAATAACATAGTCTACCTCTTATGAAAAGAAACTATGCCATACCTTATGGTTTTCAAGCCTAGGATTATTATTTCCGGGTTAGGGTTTCAGTTTTAAGATTTTAAGGTTTATTATTATGATAGTAGGGTATAGGGAATTGTTTTAGTTTCAGGGGTCAACTTTTTGGTGTTAGAGTTCAGGTATTATGGTATCAAATATAGTGTATTGGGTCTAGGATTTAGTAATTTTTAGTTTGGTGTTTGGGTATTGTATAATGATTTACGGGTTAAGGTTTATGTTTTGTGGATTAGGGTTTAAAATTTTGAGATTAGGGTATAGAGGAGTTGTTTTTCAGTTCGTGGTTCGGCTTTTAGGTTTAGGGTTACGTTATTAGAGTTTCTGATAAAAGGTTTTGGGTCAAGATTGTATGATTTTCTTGGGGTTTAGAGATAATGGAATACATAACCCCTTCCATGGTTATTGATTCATATATATATGACAATGTTTTAATTAATGTGTTATAGGAATTACCTAAAAAAATTGTAAGTATCGTTTATTTATCACCATAATATTCATTCACACTTATTTTTGTTATATTTAAAATCAAATTAATGAATTTATATAAATGATATTTAATTGAAATACTAGGTTTTGTTTTAAATGTATAGTTAAATGTTTCTTTTAAATCCTACTAGCTTGAGAAGTTTCCATTTATAATTTATATAATATTATTCATATACCATCAATAGTAATTCTAATATAAACTTCCATAAGGACATTATCTCTTAAAGAAAGAGGTAGAGAACTATTTTCCTTAAAAAAACATTAAGGGATTCATCATAATAAACATTAAATTTATATTCACATTCATATATAGTTACAATAGTTTTACTTTGGTGGAATAGAGAATCAATTAATCCATAATGAATATGAAATTCTATTGTCTTAATACACAACAAATTAATGTCATTGTCATCAGATTTTTTTATTCCAATCATATTCCACATCATGTTTACCGAAATGATTAGACACCGAGATATTGAAAAAAATGATATGAATACACCCCCAAATATTTTACAATATCAATGTGAATGTTTGAGTTTACAGTTAGGTTAATGAATTTGAATATATATATTGATATGAATTTATAATGGAATACTTCAAAGGATGAATCAATATTGGACTGTAGAGTGGAATTAAATAAGAAACCAATTATAAATAATAAAGAGATTTGAAAAAAATAGTACCATTGATGAACTGATACCATTATTTTCAGGGTAAGGTACACATGCTAGGTCAGATCACACATACCTAAAATGGCCCTATTAGGTATTTTTTTGGAATTAAATCAAGAAATATCATAATATATCAAATATATTAGAAAATAAAAATATATTTACATATGGATTTAAAGTGAATCAGTTCATTTTGGACCTACCTGAATTATAATTACTCCTCAACCCACACATTAATTTTATTAATGATCAATATTGAATAAGAATAAATTATATTCGTTTGAGTAAACAATGATAGAATATTCAAACAACTATATCATCAAAATGAAAAGTGGGAATGTTAAAATTTTTACACCAGATGTAGGGTCTGGAAGACAAAATCACTTCTATCTAGTTTTGGAACACTGTAGAGGGTCTTTGTGCTTACAGAGGTAATCACTTGGTCTAGAAGATAGAAATCATAAATTATTCACTCAAGAACTCATCCACACATATTCAATATTAAATGATGATGTTTTCAAAACTCCACCATAAGCTATATAATAGTGCAGTATGTAGAAGGATGGACGATATGAAGACTCACCACTAAGGAAAACAGTCTCACTGATTCTTGGGTTCTAGATCTTGTGGGAGAACCAAACTAGAATTTGAAAATGTTTCAATTGATCTGAAATGATTGGATGTATTATAGATCAATCCTATTGACACCAATTTCTCCTCAAAACCACACTACTAATTATAAGCTGACACAAATCAATGTTGATATATAAAGGAAAATGAAACTATTGAGTTTCTATGAATGATGAATGAAATGGATCTCATAGATTGATTACGGATCAACATCTAGGAAAAAATGAAGCTGATTTCCACTGTGAAAATGAAAAAGTATAGTGGACATGTGGAACAAAATGACGTTTTTCTGAATACCTATCCCAAAATCTAGTGTATAGTCTAAACATATAAATTCTCATAACAGTTAATCAATTAAAATAATCAATTAAAATATATTAAAAACAAATTTTCATGCATGGATGTTAAAATATTTAACATCATAATGAATGATGTAAAATAAAACAGGAGATCAAATTTTATCACTTTAGTTCACACCACTATGGATGAAACAGATCAGTTCCACTATAGTTACTCAGTTCTAAATTTTTTTTTTCAGAATTTCTAACAATAATAAGTCACAAAACTAAATTTTGGGAAATAAATTGAGACATATATTTTAAAATGAAAAAACACTCCAATCGGGATGATTAAAAAACTATGGGGAAAAATCTAAAATATCCACTATGAATTATAGAGTATAATAGACATGTTATACCTAAACAAGAATTATAATTAGAGTGTAGAAAAACTCATATGATAAATCACACCCTAATATGTCTCCTCTTCGAATATGATAATCATATCATGGTTATAATTCACCCTTCGATGATAAAAAACTTAAAATGCAGCATCCCTCCACCACCTCAAATAAATTTTGTGCAACCCAATTAACAATGTTCACTCCTACACAAGAAAAAAAATAGTTTTCCCCCATCTATCTACAAGATATTAAATTATATCGTATCTCAACTTTTATCTACATCCCCTGTTTTTTCCATTATATGAATTTTAAGGCCTCTAGAATCTATCATGCACTAGGTTCAAAATTCAATCAATTTTGGATAAAACCTATCAGTGTTTGAACCTATAATCAAACAAATCCATATTCCACATTTCAAATTATAAAAATTATCTCTATAATTTATAATCCAAATTATGAACCTCAAAAGTGCCTCCCTTCATCCGATTAATGAACGACATCTGATCCAACAGACTCAGTTGGAATGAAAAATTGTGGGAATTGTACCAACAATAACCATATGGATAGAATATGACATCACACATTTTAACCAATAAAAAAATGTTAAAAATCATCCTAAAAATAAAAATAAAAATATCAAAATTTTAATAATATCTGTTTATGCACACCCCAACAGAACTATACAAGTATAAACACTTGTCTCTCTCATAATATTTGATTCCTCATAATAAAGATTACATGTAGAAATTAATTTCTCCATCTAATAAACATTCTTTATGTAGTCTATAAATCTCATTACATCATATAGATCATTGAATTTTATTACATCCTCCCCAGTGAACAACTATAAAGAAAATTAATTATGTGTAAGGCCATAAAAACCTGACATGACATTCTTCATCTTCCAAACATCTATAATCCTAGTTGAAGGTATTCAACTAATTCACGATGATCATATATGCAAGAAATCACAGGAATTATCCATTGAAGCTACATTCATCACTTCACCATACACCCTTACATTCATCCTGTAAAGAGTTAAATTCATTATTCATCATGTGTATACCTCATATTCTACAGACAATTTCCATATTCTATTACCAAATGTTCTCCTAAATTTATCATTATAAAGAGCACAAGAAAATATAAATTAATTTTGTTTAACTAGAAAATACACACATATTTCAGAATTAGTGTAAACCTATATTTATAATGATAAAAATATAATCGACACCAATGTCACGATGAGAATATACATTTACTGTCTATAATTTACAAAATATTCATTCTTTGTATGATGAAAATAATTCACTCTTTTTTGTAATATAGTATGACACTACAAAATCATCAACCAATTATTTGTATAGATCTAACATGTCACAATCAATGCCAATATAAATTGAATCACAATCACCTTTTATTAGACTTACATTAGTGTCCTCACTATCAATTTCACGTGTCTTATTTTATTCTTTAATATTTTTAATGTGTGTTAGATTATTTATGCATGACCCTCCTTATCATAAAATAAGCACATAACCTTTCTATTTTTATGCAGCTTCCCTCACTGACTACTATGTATATTTATGACAAAAAAATATAACTATTATCTAAGGAATAAAAATCATTAAACTATTTTTAGTCTCATTCATCAACAATGATGAAATAATATCATTCTATTTGAGAGTGACATTCTTAAAAAGAAATGTTGGAAGGATATTATCATACAAATCGGGTAAAAATAAAAAATTAGAAAAGTGTTGTTTTTATATTTCATTTTAATTGGTAACATGTTACATCTATCATTGATCTTGACTACAACTAATGAAATATCTATCAAATGTTTGGTGATCTCGTCCTGATGGTTACCTAAATTATCATTCAAAAACATTCAATAATGATACAATTAATTTTTTTCATAATTCAATGATTTGTGAGATACGATGATTTAACACCCCATTCATGATTTTCAAATATATCCTCAATATTTTTTAGATTAATAACCTACCATAGTCTATTATCACCCACATACATATAGACTATGATGTCCACCAATATAATTATATCATTTCAATATCCAATACGCATCATCTCTAGTTCTTATGATATTTTATTTATTTACTACATTGTCTTCTCACAAAACAAAATAAATTTTACTCATTTCAAGAATTTTATAAAATATTTATATCTATTGAAAATTTCTATGATGGAATAAATGCCATCCCATGAATCACATATATACAATCCGAATAAAACTTGTATAAATCCGTCTAATATCAGTTGTCTGTGAGGAAACATACTAGTTGTAGGAAAATTATTTTGTGACAAAAAACTATTATGTGAATCGCCAATGAAAAAAAGAAAAAAATCCAAATATAATGAAATAAATTGAGGCAAGGATATTAAAATTGAAATAATTCTAATGTATATGATTAAAAATCCACATGGAAACTCCAAACTATCCGTTATAAGTCCTTGATTAAAATACCATGTAATACCAATACATGAATTAAAATTAAAACTTAGAAAAAGGAATGTTAAAAAATAAACCCTAATATGCATCCTTTTACAATCTGGAAATCATTTCATGAAAATACATGTCCCTTTGATGATTAAAAAAACACATGATATCATTTCAGCATCTCAAATAATCTGGTGTGAAAAAAATTTGTGATTTTCAATGTTAGACCCTTCTCAAAAACCAATCTCACACCTATAACCACATAACAATGATTTCTCCCATATATAACCTTTTATATACTACCCATGTTGGTTCTTTTATAGGAATGTCAATCCCTCATGAATATCTCTTACATTGGTTTCCAAAATTCAAACATGTAAGGATAAATATTATCTCATTTTTTATACCATTATACTTACAAATCGATCGGCCTGATTTGAAATTTGAAACATTCTCATTAAATATGAAAAAACGTAACATAATCCTAAATGAATCCTTGCTCCCAAATACATATCAAGACCCAGTTCTGGATTTTCCTATAGAAATTAATGCCCAACAATATAATCTGACCTTAAATTAAGGACCTAGTGGACTAAGCCCAGATCATATTGAAATTAAAATCCTTTCCACCCAGCACATGATACCAACATTACATTTTTAAAGGCTTCACAATATTTTTTCATATATGTAAATGTAAAAGATGGGTGTAAGTAGCTATATTAAGGTAGTGATATTTACGCATCATGGTAAAACCAAAAACAATGATGTTTTTTAAATGTAACTTTTGACTTTCATTGTATAAATAAAAGTAACAAGAAAAGTACCATTGTAATTGATAAGGAATATTTATAAATACATTAACTATGTGAAGGTAATAAATACCCAAATGATATGCATCAAGGTACCAGATGATTTCTATAACTATTTAAATGTAATATATGATTTATACAACCTTTATAAAGGTAATGAGGGAATCACAAAGGATATGTACAAGTGACATGCATTGAGACTCACTATGTTAGGGTGATGAGGTGGCACATAAGGGCACATTTTTATTTTTAACTACCTACATAGGTAGTTAAAAGCATTATGATTGGAAAATAAAGAAAAATTTTGAGCTGTATAACTATTAGTTAAGATGCAGCAATCGCTTTTTATTAAACAGAAAGTCAATATAGGCTTGATCATGTGTTTGATCACTAAAATCAATATAGAGTTACTCATTCATCTGATCATTGATGTGATCATGTGGTCGATCCAGGTTAATACATGTGGTGGATCAATAGTTATGTTTTATTTTATAGGAGCTGAAAAAATTTATATAATTTTTATATTCATATGAAAAAAATCACTTAATGCTAGGTATGATGATCTAAAATGAGAAATATATATCACAATTCTTATCGCGATGTGGGAAATGTATAAATATTCATGATAAATTCATATGATTATCATGAACATAGAAAAATAATTATATCACCATGAAATAATGAATTTTTTTATTGTTGTCTTAGTGAAACTTTATGAAATATAGTTTACCTGTGAGAAACAGTGAGTTGAGATACAATGTATGTTATCCCATAGTATTGAAAGGATTCATGTAGAGGTGTATTTGTTTTTAATAGATTTATATATAGACCATATTTTGGAGATAATTAATTTTTTGTTATTCAAATACCATTTTGATGAAATTTTAAAGTCTTTATGGAATTCAATAATATGTTTAAATGAAAAAACTCATTCCACCTAGATATTTTATGACTCGAGAATATGGAGATAATATCATGATTAATTATAATATTAAATGTGAAATAATATTCTAGAATAAATGAGAATAAAATTCACGATATAATTGATAATATATTGTTTTGTAGTTTATGAAGATGATTTTATTGAAAATATTGAGAACGAACATACATTGTGTGATATATTTATGAGAGACCGATACAACACAATTTTAAATGAAGAGAAGAAGTTGAATCTAACATCACTTATTTTGTTATACACTCATATATTCGGTATAATTGAGATGAACCAAATTAATTAAGATATGGTTCGAGTTGTTAGACAAACAATATTGTTGTGAGAATCTACTGAATATCTAGAAGAATAAGTGTATGTGATGGATTTTTGGATTAGTTTTCACATGAAGGTAGATCTATTTTACAGGTGGACTAAAATAATCATGAATAAAAAAAGATATTTCTATGTTTGGGTCAAATTTGAAGAAGAATATTATAGGTGGTGTGTATAACCAATTATTGGAGGCTTGTAATTGGGGTGTCTAACTAATCATTGAATAATTTCAATTGTGGTGTCTAACTAGTGATTTATGAATGGTATGTTGTATGATTTACCACTTGCATATAATAGGCTTGGAAAGTAGTAATTTTTTTTTTATTTCAAACTTGTAATTAATATGTTAAGGAGGTTGATTTTAAAAGTATTATATTTTTGAAAATAAATATACCAATTCAAACCCACCCCATCTCAATGTTCATCCAACCTAAGACACATTAAATTGCCCAAAAAAATGGGACAAACCTTATAGGAATAATTGGGAAAAGGAAAATTGTGGGTGTATGAGTTGTGGTGGGAAATGATAGAAACGGTGACTAGAATGAATGTTTTTTTATCTACATCATGAATTACCATAAAAAGAGAGACTGATCATACAATTAATTTAAAGAAGGGTTCCGTTCAGTAATCATCTATCAGTATACAAATGTTTATTTCATGAACATTGATATTGAAAAATATGTTAGAAATATTTTTTAATATGGTTTCATAATATAGAGAACTATAACACATTGTACCCAATAATTTGACAAAATAATACAGGACGATGGAGAATGTTTATATATTATCATGAATCAAATAGTTTGGTGGTGCGGGAGAGATACGTAATTCTAGTAATAGAAGTGTTCATGGATGAGTTACACATAGAAGAATACTTCACAAATAATTATTTGAAATCAGTTTTCCACCTGGTATGGATAAAAGAGTAATAAATTAAGAATACTACATTCAGAACCCCTGAGGGGAATGTTAAACACCATCTTACGCCCTTCAGATTGATGAATGTACCTAAATTTTTTGATTATCCTATTAATGATGAATTTTGGGATTTTCAAAGGAAGATAATTTTGGTTTTCCTAGGTGATATAATATTTTAATGGAATGGATTGAATGAACACATAGATAAGGTTCAATATATTCTAAAAATGTGGGTAGAAAATATTCTGGTTGAAAAACAATAACAGGATTTCTTCTAGCAGGAGTTTGTTAGAGTATTTAGGGAATATAATTGTATGTGATGGAGTTGTGATGGGTCCTAAAATACTAGAGGGAGTTAAATTTTGGATTGAGTCAATGAATCTAATGGAAGTAGGATGTTTCAGGGATAATTCTATTCATTAAAAATTTATTAAGGATAAAGGAATGTTTTCAACACACATCATGATCATGATTGAGATGGAGGGTTTTAAATAGACCCAGAATACATAAGTATAAGATTTCATTCTAAAACACAACTACATATCTAGTTTTTTTTCTGATATATTTTTATAACGGATTTGATATAGAATGTGATGCATCCCTTCTAGTAGTTAGTGTTGTGCTATCCTAGAAAGGGGGGCCTATTCCCTATTTATGTAAGGAATTATCTAAAACCAAATTTTAAAATTATATATATGAGAAAAATATGGATTAATTAATTACAATGCTACACTAAATTTTTTTTGATGGGAATGTGGATTTATGTATACACAGATCATTATATCCATTTTAGATTTTATAGTCAAATGGTAGTTTCAATTGATCATCATTTCTTATAGGCTATTTTAATGGGAAGTGATTTTATTGTGATTACAATCATTGTAAATTGAATAGTTTTGATCATGTTCTACCAAGGGTGGAATAAGAAGGAGATTATATGTACATAGAACATTTATAACCGAATTAAAATATGATGGTTTTTTTGATAGAATATTTAATACAAGATGTTATTCTAAAGGAAATTATTGATGCATTACAATGTTGTTGTGCCACAATGATTGTATATTCTTTCTGAAATGTATTATTATTCAACCAAAACCAATTGGCATTTCAAAAAGGTCCATCTTTAATTCTAATTTTATGATAACATTTTTTTGATTGGTGTAATGTATTCCTTGAATGAAGTTGATCGATATTTTGATGACCCATACTGAACATTAATCCACATCTCTAACTAGGCATTGTAGCAATTTTGAATCACTATAGACGATCTGACTAGCAATACTGATAGGGAACCACAATAAAGAAAAAATTATCAAAATTGAACTATATTATCTTAGACTTTGGTGTTTGAGGTATTATATTTCCATAGAATTTATTCCATTGGTTATTATAGCTCAATAGAATTATTGTGCAATTGGTGTAATTGTTTCACTATCTACAATATGATCTCATTTCTGTGGGAGTATGTATTTAGTCCCAAATAAAATAAATATTTTGGTATAATGTTATTTTTCTTATTTTTAATTAAATATATTTCATTGCATTACCCTCATTACTGAGATCATTAATTGTTGTTTCTCAAATATTTTCATAGAAAATATCATCTATGGTTTAGTTCCAAACATCAATGTTGGATTTCTCAAATTAAAAAATGGATATTGAAGAATGGAGGGTATATATCAATAAATTAAATGAAAATAACTTTATGCATTTGTTGATATAGATAAAATAATATCCTTATCAGAAAAATGATTCACATTCCACATCTGGGTTAGAAACCAATTGATATGTAAATTATGGGGTGGGAGGTACTAGATCTATAGGTTTTGGGACTTTTACTTCTTCTATTGGAAAAAAAATTGGAGTACAAAATCAGATTAGAAAAAGTGATTGATAGGTTGGTGAAATATCTCATGAATATGTATGAGAATAATTATGTGTCAAAAATGTGTTACATCAATATGAATATGGTTGAGGGGAATATTTTTTTCGATCACGTCCACAAATTCAAAAACAACCCAAGTCATTTTCATTGGTGAGAATTATGGTAGATAATTAGGTATGTGATTCAGTTTTAATGACTTCATTAGCTTGTAGTTATGAATCCACAGAAACCACCATGATTAGTTCTTCAATGGATAAAATCTCGGTTTATAAAAAGTTGTGAGACTTGATCCTCAATGAGGATATTCATAGAAAAAAATCTGGAAGATAATTTAGTTCTTCTATAAATATTGAATGAAAAGGAAGATAAGATCATAAGTAAATTTCATAGGGTTATCAAAATCAATTGAAAATTTTTGAGAGAAGGAATAGGGTTGTAGTTCTACCTGTTGGACTTTTAGGATGCAAGGAAATGTAAAGAACGTGTGAAGATAAAAATTGAAGGAACAAGAAACAAATAAAACCAATGTGAATACTGAAGGAATCGCTAATGTGTTATTTTTTATCATATATAATCCTATTGGATTTGGATTTTAGAATCAGTTGAATAATTTTCTTCCACATCATAGAACGGTTTCTAAAAAAGTAATATTTAAAGATATTTTAGAAAGTATCATCTTTTTTATGATGAACCCTTATATATTTTAGGGATGGAAGATGAAAATGTTAAACACAATAGTGGGATCTTTTTTATTTTAGATAAAGTAATGTATATCCTATACTGATCAGAATTTTATTTCTAAAAAGATTTTTGATGATACATGTTTTGGTACCACATTCATTGGTGGTGCATAGAATATTACCAAGGTAGTATAGTAATAAATCATGTATAAAATAATGCAACTGTAAAAAATATGATATATAATTTTATGAACATTATTGCAATAAAAATTTTTGTTGTGTATTTTAAACTATGGAACTACTATCCAGGACACGTGAGTGAGAGGAGGATAAAGGTGCTCAAAATAAAAGGAATAATACAAGAGATATTGTTAATGGATGTTGGACTGTGGGAATATTCTATCATTCACAAGTAGAATAAGGAATCGATTTTAAAAGTTTGTAGAGCATTGAACGATGGGAAGCTAGATCTGGTGTACACATATGTTTGCAGGCCTGCACCAGTACATTTCCTTGGAGGTTCACAATATTATGTGACAATTATTGATTTCTCCACATATAATGAAATAGTTTAATTTATGAAATGAAAATTTTATCTGTTTAATATGATTTGGATATTGAAATGATGGTGTAGAATGATTTAGGATCAATGATGAAATGACTGAGGTCAGACCAAAGGGGAGAGTATGACAATAAAATGTTTAAGAACAACTGTGATAATGATGGAATATTATGGGAGAATACAATTACAAGAACATAAAAATAGAAAGGTTAAATTATGGGATTTCCATGACACTAAATCTATGTTATAATATTATGAGCCCACACATAGGTTTACCCAATAGTTTCTAGAAAGATGTAGTGTATGTGGAATCATATCTCATCCACAAGATTTCATATATTCTAATGAGAGAATTTTCACCTGAGGAACTATGGTCTAGAAAGGAGGTAAGACTCTTAAATTTATTATTATTTGGTTCTTTGGGAATATATATATTTAAATGATAATGCAAGGTAACATGATGTGTCCAAATCACATTTTATTTTCGGGTCACTTTTTGAGGAGTATGGTTATCACTTCTATATTGATATGAAAAATATATTCATTAGAAGACATAACATGACATTTATTTAAATTTTCACAATAAAGGACCATCATGTAGATAAAGATGATAGTGGGAACAAGGAAATTGACTTCCAAGAAAAATTAGATCTTGAGGATGTACATGAGTACGTGAAACGATAACTATTGAAGTATAATGCTCATGTGGAGTTGAGGAGAAAAAAAGGGTGATGAGACCTATGAAGATGCATTCAGCATGTATACATTATCTATTATTGAATAATGGTGGAGAACCATAGTTTTGTGAAGAGGAAATCTAGTTCAATGAGTTGATCAATTTGAATGTTCTTATGAAGGAGTACATTTATTCATTCCATGATTATAACACTGAGAAGATAATATCTATTAAAAAAGAAGGAAATAATTTTTGAATAAATGGATATATCAACTCAAGAATGAACATGATGGAAAGATGATGTACAAGGTATGGCTGGAGGTAAAAAGATTTTATAAGATAGAATGTGTGGACTTCACTAAAACATTCTAACCTCTGGTGAAGCTCACCACCATCTTGGTGATTCATAGTATTCACTACTACAGTTCTTGCATTATTGAGTTCTAACATTAATCATAAATAAAAAAATTAATGGTAATGGGGGTGGCTTTATCATATCTAGATAAAATCACCATGAAAAGTGAATCTTTTTCAATTCTTTTTATGCACTAACAAAGGTTAATTTTGTAGCTCTGATAACAAAATTCCTTTATCAGTTTCCATTTTGTAATGATAAAAGTTATAATTCATAAAAATTATATATCATTATCTATAATTATATTCTTATAAAAATAAAATATGATTTCAAATATGCTTCATATAAGAATAAATAAACATTTACATGTAATATATCATATATTTAGTAAAACTAGATTATAAAATGATGAATAAAATAATATTAATTTGTAATTTTATAATTATAATTAATTAATTGTAATTTAAGATCAATTGGATGACATAAAAATTCATTGAAGTAATGAATGTTCAAAGATAATTTGAAAAAATTAATTGAACTTCAAACAACCATAAATTTTGAACCGAGTGTCCTTTTGGGATATATCACAAATCAAATCAAATATTGGGAGGAATATTAATATGGAATTCTTGTTGGACCATTGAAAACAATCTTTTGCGGTCAAAATGGCTTGAGAGGTCTTCAAAATTGAGTTGTTTGCCAGGTTGCCCTAGTTTATGAACATTTAATTGAATTTCAACATAGATTGAGGGGGTATTTTTGAATTTTATTAGTGGAGATTAAATTTATTCTCTATTATTACAGTCATATGGATATAATAGTGCATAAATTTTATCATTTCTAATATTATAGTTCTATTTAAAATTAAATATATGTAGAAATTCACAAATTTACATATAATAAATCTATTGTACAAATAAATATTTAAATATAATTTAATAGAATTTTATTTTAAATCATATAACTCACATGAAAATATTTTTTTATTTTTTTTAAAAAATAAATTATCCATTTAATTTACCTTATAAAAAATCATTTAAATATATATATGAAAGTAATGTTTCTAAATAAATATTCCTGTGTTAAATAAATATTCAGGTGTATGTTATAATGTTTGTAAATAAATACAAATATGAAAATATTTTTTCTTATATGTGTCAAATATAAATATCCTCAAGGGTATGAAAATATTTCTTTTTTTTGTGTGTAAGTGTGTGTGTATGTCAATATAATGTATATACATAATATATATAAGGGCATTTTTATAAATATATCATTATAATTAATCATATTATATAATCATATTTTTAATGAATAAATATAAATAAATTATTAAAATTTACATCTAAATGTACAATTTAATATTAATATATATATAATATAAATGAAAATATTCAATATAAAAAATATTTTTAGAATGAATTAATAAATTCTTATTTAAACATATAAAATTATATAAATAAAAATATAAAAAAAAATGAAATCAATATATATATATCATAAAATATTATTCAAATCATGATGGTGTAGTGGTAAAGGAGTTATGCCTTGATGGTAGATTTTACAGGTTCCATTCCATCTGTGAAAAAAGTTGAAGGGATTTAATAGCACTGATGAGGGGGTTGGAAAGAGATTATAAGGGGTGATCTCATGTAATGATATGAGCTAAGAATGTGGGGGGGGAGGATTTTGTTGAGTCAGTAAGGTTTTCCTTATGAATTTTCTATTAATTCTATTTTTGAGAATCACAAACACCTTATACATTAGAAAAGATATGTTTTACCTCCATAAGGATAATTTACTTCTTTGAGGAAACTTACCCTAATCCAGATTTTCTTATACATAGAAATATTTTTCTTTAGTAAAAAAACCGGATTCATTCCCAAAATCCCAAAAGTTAATTAATCTAAAGATTTGGAGCATTCTGTTTTTATGATCCGAATTCTGGATGTGAACTGTAATGATGTTCCAATCCGAATTCTGAACTCTTAACTCTTAAGTAGTTTGACACCGAACACTTATGAAGATCGACTCCAAACTCTTAAGCAGTTTGACTCCGACTTCTTAATGAGCTCGACTCCAAAATCTTATTAAGTTCGACTCTGAAATCTTATGCAGTTCGACTCTGAACTCTTAAGCAGTTCAACTCCAAACTCATATGCAATTAGACTCCGAAATCTTAAGCAGTTCGACTATAAACACTTAAGTGATTCGACTCCAAACGCTCATGAGGTTCGACTCCGAACTTTTACGAGTTCTTCTTCAAACTCTGCAAGTTTAGATTCTAATGTCTGGTGAAACCAGACTCCGAATTCCTATAAAACAGAATCCGAACATTTCTTAGCATTGACTCCGAATTTAATTTTGTTTAGACTCCAAAAATTTGACTTGAGTACACACTGAAATGTTGAATAGATTTTACTTACATATTCTTCATATCAAAACGATGTTGTGAATTCAGTTATATATGATTTATTATTAAACGATGTCGTTCATTCTGTTTCTAATTAAAAATTGGTTGAGTTACACGTGTACAGGTCCCTCCGAATTTAAGGTAAAATATGACCGTTGGAGGAGGGAGATGACCACTGTAAATTTTCCTATAAATAGGAGCTCATATGAAAGAGCTAAACATGATGTTGATCGATCTAGAGACCACATGCTGTTAAGGTTATTTCTAGAGAGAGAAGATTTTCATGCCTTGTGCGTACTGAACTGCTCGATCAGATTGCTTTGTGAGACTCCGAATGTTGGTGATTACATTCGAGGACTTCCGGGGATAGGAAGATAAAGGTGCCGACTACTTTGAAGTTTGAGGGCTTCCTTGCTGAGGAAGATAGAGGTTCCATCTTCCATGAAGTTGAGAGCTTGTGGGGATAGCAAGACAGAGATTCTGGTCTTCGTTTTGAGGGCTTACCATGGTGTGGGTAAGAAAGACTTGGTTGAAAGTATAAATCAAGGGACCCTTATCCAAGGTTGTTGGATACCCATCTCTGTGGGTTAAAAGACTTATATCTTGTTAATTGTAGTTTTACTACTTGTTTGTTTCCACTGCATATTTTATTTTAAGGAAAGTATAAACTTTTTATATTTCCTTAAACTTGTAAACTGATAAGTTTAGATTCTATAAGATTTATGGTATAATCTCTTATTGTAAACCTTAGTTCCAATTATTCAATTGGTGTTAAAGGTGTTGTGAATTTTCATAGTTTAACTTTTTTAAACTTAGAACTTTCCATGTCTAAGTAAGACATAGTTATCCGTAACCAACTTTAAAGGTTCCAAAGGAATTTTTAAAGTGTTAAATTCACCCCCTATTGTATATTGAGCATCTACATCATTATTTAGATCCTACAATTAGTATCAAAGGAGGTCTCTGAAATACTCGTACTCACATATAAGTTTTTCTTGTTCATTTATCCATTGTTCTTTATCATTCTGAACATTGTCATTCCGAACTTTATCGTTCTGAACTTTTTCATTCCGAACATTGTTGTTGTGAACTTTTTCTACTAATATGTTCTATTGCCAAGTATTTTTAAGAATGGAAGGAGTCAATGTGGGTTCTATTGACAATCTAAATCCTACAAGACCACCAATCATTGATGTTAATGACTATGAGTACTGGAGATATCGAATGAAGACTATTGTTATCAATACTGGAGTGGATAACTTCGTATGCTTACTGGTGATTATAAAATTCCTAATAAGAAAGTTAGAACATTCACTAACCAGGAAAAGAAAGAGTATCAACTCAATTATAAGGTACGCAATACTTTACTTTGTTCATTGACTAGAAATATATATAGCCAAATTTCTTCGTGTGAAGTAGCTAATTGTATCTGGAAGAAGTTTGAAGGTACACACTTTCGCACTTCAAAAGTGATTGAGAGTAGGAGAGATATGATTAGAGCTGAATACCATGGATTCAATTTTCCGTATGGAGAACCAATATGCAAATTTCAACAGAGATTTATGACAATAGTGACAACATACAGTCTATGGGAGAAAAATGGTTAGATAATGAATCCCTTATGGATAAGATAATTGATATTATGCCCAATGAGTGGGAATCAAAGGGAATAGCTATAGATGATAACAGAAAGGTCACTCAAATTTCTCTTGATGAGCTATTTGTAACTCTTCTCCCACATTTAAGAAGAACTAAGAGAGATGTTGACAACATTAAAAAGAAGAATGGGAATGGTACTGTCACTTTTACAACAACATCAAATCATATGATAGCTAAGACTCCTGAGAGAGTAACCAGATCCATGTCTAAGAAGGTGGTTATTGAATCAGAGTCTGGTGAGAGTGAAGTGTCTGAGAATGTGTTAGAAAATCTTGCTCCATGGATGAACAAGATAGCTGGCCAGAGAAATTTCCATTCCAAGAATAAGAAAAATGAAAGGAAAGATAGGAAAGATGGAGATGTTACTTGTCATGAATGCAATAGAGATGGACATATTAGACCAGATTTTCTTTTTCTCAAAAAGAAAGAAAGGAAAGAAATGAATTCTTAAAGAAACAGAAAGAAGTACTACCAAACCAATGCTAAGAATGTTTTGAAAGCAAATGACACCTGGAGTTCCAGTGGTGGTGACTCTTCATATGAATCTTCTGATTATGAATCTTCATGATAATATAATCTTGGTCTTATAGCCATATTAACTATAAACAATCATTTTTATGGCTAAGTAATGAAATGATGAATCATTGACCAATGTTTCTTTAAATAGTAAAGATATAGAATATTATAACTCTTCTAATGAAGAATCCTCTTATGATGAAGAAAATACTTTACCTACCTATGAATGAAGTTTATAGTTTTGCTGAACTTCTTGAAATTGATAATTATAAACTCAATAAAAAACAAGATAAAGAAAACTCTAGGAATTCTCTTCTTACAAAAGAAATATCAGATCATTCTAAATATCTTGATAAGAAAAATGCTGATTATATAAATATTTCAAAAAATCTTGAGGAAGTATGTTCTGAGAAGAACCATCTTTCTAAAGAGTTAGAAGAAGTAATTTCTGACAAAAGTATCTTCGATCCTAGCTCTAATTCTAAATCTAATTATTTTTAAGATAAGAACATGGTTATAAAACTCAAGTCCGTAATCTTTTCCATAAAAAAGTGTTTATCAAACTCTACCCATTGTAAGGAGAATTTTGATAAAATGTATCCTCAAATATGACCTTTAAGAAACAAATCCGTATTTGGTTATACCCATGAAAAACCATCATTTAGTAACAACTAATTTATTCCAAAAAGTGCCCCATTTTGTACCAAGTGTCAATGTGGTGGTCACTGGGTGATGAATTGTTCTTATAATAAAACCCAATCTCTAGGTTTTCATAAAGCCAATTTTTCTATGAAAGTGTGGGTTCCGAAAATTTTGTTGTCTGGAAATATCAGATCCAAGCAAGTTTGGATTCCGAAAGTCTAATTCTTGTCATGTTTTCAGGAAAATAGTTTATGTACCAACAACAATACATGGTACATAAATTGTGGATGTTCCCAGCCCATGACTGGTAAAAAAATATATTTTGAAAAGATTATCAATACGAAAGGAGGAAATGTTACTTTCGGAGATAATGCTCAGAGAGAAATTTTTGGTATAGGTAATATAGTTCTTCTTGGTAAAACATTGATTTCAGATGTTCTATTTGTTAAGGGTGTAAAGAAAAACATCATTACTATATGTCAGTTATGTGATGAAGGGTATCTTGTGAATTATATGAATGATAAGTGCTTAGTACACAATTCAACAGAAGAATTTATTCTCTCAATCAACATCCAAGAGAATGTTTAGACATTTAACATAGAAGTGCTCAAGAGTAAAGACCTACCATGCCTAAGTGCAATGGAAGATCATTCCTCATTATGTCATAGATGATTAGGTCACTGTAACCTTGGAAACTTATGTAAACTCTCTAAGAAGAAACTAGTTAAGGTTCTACTAGAGCTTGGATTTGATTCTTCTAAATATTGTGATCCTTTTCAATATGGAAAGCAACATAAATCTTGTTTTAAACCAATCGGTGAAGTCTCAAAAACTGATGCATTATAGTTAGTGTACATGGATCTTTTTGGTCCAACACAAACCGGAAGCATTGGAGGCAAATACTATGTGTTTGTTTTAGTTTATGATTACACCAGATTTACTTGGGTCTATTTTCTAACAATGAAGTCTGAAGCTTATTCTTATTTCAAAATTTTTAGAGGAGAAGTTAAAAATGAGAAAAATCTTCCACTGAAAACTATTCATAGTGATCATGAAGGAGAATTTCAAAATTCTTATTTTGAAACTTTTTGTAGTAGAAAATGTATTACTCATAATTTATTTGCACCTAGAACTCATCAGAAAAATGGTGTAGTTGAAAGATGAAATATAATTTTCCAAGAGATAACTAGAACCATGTTGAGTGAATATTCTATAGCAAGACATTTCTGGGATGAATCTGTAAGCACTGCTTGTTATACTATAAATCAATTTTTGATTAGAACATTTCTTAATAAAACTCCTTATGAATTATGGAATAGTAGATAACCAAGACTTTCTTATTTCATGGTTTTTGGTTGCAAAGTAATCATTCTGAATACTTAAGATATTATACATAAATTCACACCAAAATCTGATGAAAGAATTTTCTTAGGCTACTCCACAACTTCTAAGGCTTATAGAGTTTTCAATATAAATACTTGTACAATTGAAGAAACAGTGCATGTAAAATTTGATGAGTATGATCCTTTTGTTTTCAAACTATCTCAATCTACATCATCGGATGTGTTTTCAAAAACATATTATCAAACTTTGATAGAAGATCCTACTGATAAGGAAAATTTTCAACAAGATATTTCTGAAACATTTACCCCAGAAAACATTCTACCCTATGTTGATGAACAGACTTTACAAAACCCAAATCAGGGGTTTCTTAAGAATCATCCCAGTGATAGAATCATTGGTGATTTAAATAAACCTGTAAGGACTAGAAGTTCCCTATGAAATTTATTAGAACACCTAGAATTTCTTTCCCAATTATAACCAAGAAGCACTGATGAAGCTTTAGGTGATGATGATTGGATCAAATCTATGAAAGATCAACTAAATGAATTTGAAAGGAAGAAAGTATAGACCTTGGTTAAAAGACCTAAGGAAACATCTGTTATTGTAGTTATATGGGTCTTCAAGAACAAGTGTGATGAAAATGGAGTCATAGTAAAAAATAAATCTAGACTCGTTGCTAAATGCTATAATCAGAAAGAGGGAATATACTATAAAGAAACCTATGCTCTAGTAGCTATACTTGAATCTATTCATATTCTACTTTCCTTTGAAGAATTCTTTAATTTTAATCATTTTCAAATGGATGTGAAATGTTCTTTTCTTAACGGTTATGTTCAAGAGGAAGTTTTTTTTGAACAACCTCTTGGATTTGAAGATTCAAAACATCCTGATCATGTTTATAGACTTACCAAAGCATTGTATGGTCTTAGGCAACCTCCACGAGCCTGGTATGATAGACTCAAAGGATTTTTGCTTCAGAATTACTATGTTAAGGGAAATGATGATCCATACCTTTCTATAAAGAATGATAAGAAAAATGTTTTAATTGTTCAAATTTATGTTGATTACTTCATATTCGGTTGTACTCAGCAATCTTTAACTAATTGTTTTGCAAATCTAATGAAATATGAGTTTGAAATAAGTATGATGGGTGAGTTAACTTTTTTCCTTGGTTTTCAAATTTCTAAAAAAACTAGAAGGAACCTATATATCTCAACATATGTATATTAAAGATCTTCTCATAATGTATGGTTATGAAAACACTAAATTTATAAGTACTCCCATTGATACCTCAAACTCTTTAGATATTTTTGAAGCTGAGAAACCAGTAGATCAAACATGTTTTAGAGGTATGATAGGAAGTCTAATTTACTTAACATCTAGTCGACCAGACTTAATGTTCTCAGTATGCTTATATCCAAGATATCAATCCTATCCTATGGAATCTCACTTAAAGGTAGTAAAAATAATTTTTCGCTACCTTAAGGGAACCATGGATCTATGATTATTTTATACTTTTGGAAATAATTTTATTCTAAAATGCTTTTAAGATGCTGACTTTGGTGGATGTAGAATGGATAGAAAGAGTACATCCAGAACTTGTCATTTATTAGGAGATTCTTTAGTTTCTTTGTCCTACAAGAATCAACATTCTGTAGTACTTTCCACTACTGAAGCTGAATATGTTGCAGCTGGAAGTTGTTGTGATCAAGTGTTTTGGATGCAACACACACTCATAGAATATGGCCTGAGTTTTACTAAGACAAAAATTTTGTGTGATAACACAAGTGCCGTAGCCCTAAGCAAGAACCCTGCACATCACTCTCGTGTATAATACATAGATATTAGGCATCAATTTCTTAGGTATCGCACACTTAAAGGAGATATCATTATTCAGTTTATCGAAACGCAAGATCAACTTGCTAATATTTTCAGAAAATCATTACCCTTCAATAGATTTTAATACATTAAACAAAAGTTAGAAATGATAATCGTAAGGTAATCATTCTTCATTAACTTCTTGTTGAACAATTCTCCTAACAGTAATAAACTCTATTTCATAGAAGAAGTAAATTTGTTTGTTAGTGTAACAAATTTTTTTCGAAGATAGTTTTTGAAACTTTTAGGTACCAAAATTTTCCGGAATAGAGATTTTTGTACTGAAATTTTCTGGAATGGGGATTTTCGTACTGAGAAAATCTGGAATGGAGATTTTCATACTGGTTCTTTCGTAATGAGATTTTCGTAATGGAACATTCACAATGAGTTTGTTTTTCAAATCATTCCTTCAAAAAGAATATTACCAATTACGAAAAATCATTCTAGCCCATCTGAAATCTATGATTTCTTTACTTATAGATTTGTTATCATATTTTTCTTTCTGGTATTTTCATTGTTCTTAAAAGTTAGAATTCTTGTTTTTTCTCAAATCTCAATGTTTTCTTTAAAAAACTCAAATGATCGGAGTCACGTTTTTCTTGCAGGATTGTTCTCAACCGTCAGATAAGATCGGAGCTTTATAAACCATTAGATGGGTTTTGGAAGACCGACGGTCACATCCATTGCCTATATAAAGGGGACCCCGAGATTCATCCCACATCGGGTTTTCAAGCTTTTTCATCTCGAAGCCCGGCTGCTCTTCTTACGGATGGTTCTGAACATTGCAAAGATGATCTTAATCTTTCAGATTTATTCAATCTAAATGTCTGTTGAAGAAACATCTCAAGTTATGTCGTCTCCAAAACCAATCTCTAAGTGGTTAGTATTTAGGGAATGGTTAGTTCATCTAGGTTTATATAATCTTGATTCCCTTATTTACAAGAAAATAAAGCTGAATGTATGGGAAGATGTCTACGTAGAAAAGTTAGATAAACAGGATCCAGTTTATACTGATTTTCATACCGAGTTCTATGAGTCTGTTTCCTTCCTGAAGGAAGATTTCAAAGAGTGGTTTTCTATCATGTCTTATGGGAATAATTATAATCTTTCCTACACAAAGGCGGCGATCTTGGTTGGTTTTTTATATGAAAGAGAAGCTGAATTCTGCTCACACAAACTTCCTAATGTGCAAGGAAGTTTCAACAAGGAGAAGGCACTAAAGTGTCTTGGTCTTAAGGATGATTCAACCATTAAGAATTCTTATCTCACTCTGAACAATAGAATCCTTCAGCTTTGGGTGCAAGTACTTCGGGTTCCAAGAAGAGGTGATAAAGACAATTTGAAGAAGAGTGATATCTATGTCTTAGATTTCTTGGTAAATCTAATAAAGATAAATCTGATGAGGCATGTCATGGTTACGATCAATAACATTAAAGAAGGCAATTTGAGAGCTCAGATTATCATGTTTCCTTCCTTACTATCTAAGCTGATAGTTCGGTGCTAGGAATATTTCAAGGATGCTTTCAAATCAAATGTTCAGAATTTCAAGCTTATGCTAGTTAGTTACGATACTCTGAAGAGGATGAAGATGTGTTTTTTCAGTGAATCCAGATAATTTTACCCTCTGCCTGTGGGAGAGGTTGAAGCAGCTCAGAATGAATCACAGAATCTGGAACCATCCAAAAAGAAAAAAAGGAAGAGAAAGACTAAGGAAGTGGTTGCTGTTGAAGAAAAACCTCGGGTTAAGGAAACTCAGTCTGCTCCCCCGAAGCCGAAGAAGCAGAAAACATATACAGGTGAAGTGGAAGCCATGTGGAGGGTAGATAAAGAATAGAGGAAGGAAGGGGATCCACAATTCGGATTGTACCCTAAAGATTCTATGGCTTTAAATGAAAGAGATTTGGAAGAGCTAGAGAAATAAGAGAAGGAAAAATAATGAAAAAGGAAATATCTGAAGCTGAACTGGTGCAATACTTGCTGAAAGATTCAGAGTTAGCTTCCGAAATGCTTCTGGTTCCAGAAATGTTTGATTTTGAACCTTCTTTACCAGAAACCCCAGCCAATAATTACGTCACTTCGGATAGATCCAATGGTTATGAAATAGTTGTAGAAGCTGATAAAGAAGTTGTTGAAGAAGTAGATGAAGAAGATGAAGAATAAGAAGAAGATGAAGTGGAAAGTAAATATTTTGATACCCTAATCAAGAAAGTACAGGACTACAAATATAAGACTGAATCTGCAAAGTTAGTAACTCCAGGAAAGGCAGATGAAGAATATAGTATGAATGTTGACATCCAACAGCAAGAACAAGAAGATGAAAATGTCTTGTATGATGAAGAAGAATCCTATGGGAGGAATTTCCTGCGGTAAGGTCATGAAAAACAGAAACCAGATGAAGACCAGATTATCCAAGTGTCTGAATCCGAGGAAGTATCTCTTAATGAGGAACTCATTCCAAAATCTGATAAGGGGAATCAAGTTCTCATGGTTACACCTATAAAAGATCTCATCAGGAGGAAAGAGGTTGGTGGTACCTCTAGAAGAAAGCTGGTGCAAGATGAAGAAGTGCAGTCTCAAAGAGAAGTTTATAATTTGGAATCATCATGTCATGGCCATGATTATGTGGTTCAATCGTTGAGGAAGTTGGTAAACACCATTCTGATTTTTCCAAAAATAGATTCTAGATGCCAGATGCTGCAACAGAGTATGAATCAGAAATCAGATTCTTTATCCATGTTCATGGATATGTTTGTGAAGTTGGAAGCTGATCATATAAGATTTCTTATCGATTATGATGTGCATAGAAAGTCCTACAGTAAGGTAACCAAGTGGTATAAAATAGTTGATAATGATTTAGTTTAGTTTGATAGTTTTCAGTCCGAAGTTCAAAATGCTTTTGAAATGGATGATAAAAAGGTTAACGAGATTTATGAAAAGCTGACCCAGGAGAAAAATTTTCTGAATCAACAGGTCAGGGACCTGAATGGGAAGCTTAACTCAGTATCTCAAAATTGGAAAACTGAAAAAAATTTCCGGATTGAGTTTCAGCAGAAGATAGAAAAGCAAGATGAGATAATAAAGTTGTAGAGAGAGGCCTTGGAGGCTCAGGCATAAGCTTTAAATGTCCAAGAAGAAAAGGTAAAATCCTTGCAGAGGAAGCGTGAGGAAGATCAAAGAGACTTGAAATAACTCAAAACCTTGTTAAAGAAGCTCATTCCGAAAGAAAAGGAAGAAAATGAACCTACTCCGATATTTTGTTGTAATTGTCTTTCTTTGTAAAATTTTCCAACTCTAATGAAATGATTATTTTGTTGGTCGTATATTATCATATAATAATGTTTCAGGTACCGAATTTTGTTTTCTATTCCCTTCAATTCTTATTGAAAATCAAAAAGGGAGAAGGAAAAAAGAACTACTCCTAAGGAGGAGAAAGGATAATTTCTGTGAGAATTTTTCATAAAGAAAGGGGGAGTTTCCCACTATGAAGATTTATCATTATTACAATAATGAAAACTCCACTCCGTAAACTTAGAATACAATCCTTAGAGAGTCAATGCCTATGGGGGAGTTAGTTGTATTCATTTTCATTCATGAATAAATGGAGATAAGTTTTAATTTCAAAGTCTAATGAAAATTTTCAAAATCCTTATATGCTTTTTTGAAAGGATGTTTGTGCTTTCCAAAAAGGGGGAGTGTGTTGAGTCAGTAAGGTTTTCCTTATGACATTTCCATTACTTCTTGTTTTGAGAATCACAAACACTTTATACTTAAGCAAATTTCTGTTTTACCTCAGTAAGGAAAATTTACTTCTTTAACGAAACATACCCTAATCCATTATTTCCTATACATAGCAATATTTTTCTTTATTATAAAAACCGGATTCATAACCAAAATCCCAGAAGTCAATTAATGTAATGATTTGGAGCATTCTGTTTTTAGGATCAAAATTTTGAATGTAATCTGTAATGAAGTTCCAACCCGAATTCGGGAATCTGAACCCTTAAGTAGTTCGACACCGAACTCTTATGATGTTCGACTCTGAAATCTTAAGCAGTTCGACTCCAAATTCTTAAGTAGTTCGACTGTGAACTCTTATGAAGATCTACACCGAACTCTTAAGCATGTTGACTCCGAACTCTTAAGTTGTTCGACTACGAACTCTTAAGAAGTTAGACTCTGAACACTTAAGTGGTTCGATTCCGAACTCTTAAGTGGTTCGACTCTGAACTCTCATGAAGTTAGACTCTGAACTTTTAATAGTTCTACATCGAACTCTGCATGTTCAGATTCTAATATCTGGTGAAACAAGACTCCAAATTCCTATAAAACAGAATCTGAACATATCTTAACATTAACTCCGAATTTCATTTTGGTTAGACAACGAAATATTGGCTTGCTTACACTCAGAAATATTGAGTAGATTTTACTAACATATTATTCATTTCAAAATGATGTTGTGAATTCAGTTATACATGATTTATTATTAAAGTATTTCATTCATTCTGTTTCTAATAAACCGTTGGTTGAGTTACACATGTACAGGTCCCTCCTAATTTCATGGAAAATATGTCCGTTAGAGGAGGGAGCCGACTGTTGGAAATTTTCCTATAAATAGGAGCTCATTTTAAAGATCTCAAAAAGAAGTAGATCAATCTAGAGACCACATGATGTTAAGGTGATTTGTAGAGAGAGAAGCTTTTTATGCATTGTGCGTACTGAACTGCTCATTCAGATTACTTTCTGTGACTCCAAATGTTGGTGATTATATTCGAGGACTTCCAAGTATAGGAAGACAGAGGTTCCAATCAAGGGGCCTTTATCCAAGGTTGTTGGATACCCTTCTATTTGGGTTAAAAGACTTATATCTTGTTATTTGTAGTTTTTCTACTTGTTTGTTTCCGCTTCATATTGTATTGTAAGGAAAGTATAAACTTCTTATATTTCATTACACTTGTAATATGATAAGTTTATATTCTATATGATATAAGGTAGAATATATTATTGTAAATTTTAGTTCCAATTCTCCAATTGGTGTTAAAGGTTTTGTGAATTTTCTTAGTTTAACTTTGTGAAACTCAGAACTTTCCATGTCTAAGGAAAACATAGTTATCCGTAACCAACTTCAAAGGTTCCAAAGAAATTTTTGAAGTGTAAAATTCACCCCCACCTATTTTATATTGAGAATCTACATCATAATTTGATCCTACAGATTTAGAATTGATTAAGTGGGTCAGATCACTGAAAAAAGGGGGTTGGGTTGAGTGGAATTGTTTTATAAATATTTTTTAAATTTTATCTACATTAAAAAAGGAACTGAAAAAGGTTTATTTTATTGACTCTATTGTTATTACATATAATTTTCAATGAATCTTAATGGAACATATCCTTTCAATTCATTTTAGCATTGAAAATCCATTTCTAGTATTTTTAAAATCACAGTTTGGAGTATTGTTTGTTGCATCGGAGTATTTACATTAGCATAATGTAAACACTATAATATTTATGGATATTTTGAGGGGGTATTTATATATACAAAATAGTTAATGGATGTGTTGAATCAATACCTAGTGTGAAAACTCCAAAAAATCCTATGAGGGTTAATGCAGACACCCAAGAAGGGTAATAGGATGTTTGATTCTATCCTGAGGATCATTTCTGAAAAATGATGTGGAATGGGTCAATGCATCTATTATAACTAAGAATATATTTTTTGATAATTATATGATGTATGGGGGAAACTAACCATATTGAATAGAAAATACTAACTTTTGATAATAGTGATTAATGTATCTTAATGTTTCATGATATCAAGGAATCAGTACCTTAGAATCACTAGCCTTCCATGATACTAATGATTGATGAGGAGAATCAAATTGATTTTCAGTGTTTTGGGAGGAAAAATATTTCACAATTGAATACCTATATAATCAATCCACCATTGATGATAAAAATAAAAAACTTATATAATAAATACAATGAAAACAATGAATATGTATCTTACATATTAAGAAATATTATAGTTATTCTATATACGATAATATCATTATTGAGAGTCTATTATTATATATATTAATATTACCCTACAAATTATTTAGTGAATTAATGTAAATTATTATTCCTATTTAATACTCATTATTTTCAATTATGAGTAAATGTGTATTGAATATTAAATAATTGGTACTTATATTTTTTGGGTTTAAATTTTAGTAATTGTATGATTTTCATTATATGAATAATTCATGTTCTTGTTTATAAATACACAAAACATGTAACATGAGTTTATGTATATATATACCATGTAATGAAAATCTAAATCAAAGGGTGTGATATTGAAATGAAAATTTGATGTTTTTTGTAGTGTTGAAATGATAATGAAGATAATGAAATAAAAAATGCATAATATAGTAGAATATTTGACCATAGTTATACCAGTATGAAAGATGTTTTTCATAATAGATAAATTTACAACCCTAAAAAAGTAAACAAACAAAAATGAATATTTTTTAGAAAAAAAATTCTGGTGAATGGAAACTATGAAAAAAGGTATAGTATGAAGAACCTTTCCTCAAAATTTTTAAATATGTTTTTAACATTTATAAAATTGGGATTCTAATTCCCTTGAATTTGAATTATTAAAATTATAGAATATAACTTCAAAACACAAAAAGGAAACTATGAGAATATTTAATCATTTCGAATAAAATATTTTGTCTATGTTCAATGAAATGGAACCGTGTTTCAAGACATAACCAATTTTTATCAGTGAGTACATCCAATAAACATTTTTAAAGATGTTATAAAGAAGATAAATATATTAAAATGGAATAAAAAACATTTTTAGATTGTTAATTATTTATTATGAATTGAATATTTCATGAATATATTAATTACCTCAAAACATCTACTAATCTCAAGACTCTCGTACATGTGGATGTGAAATATTAGTGGCGTTAAATATTCATTCTCAAGTGATGTTGATTTCCGATTAATAAGTTGGAAAGATGATATTGGTGTTCAACTAAAATTTATGAACCCGAATATACAAATATATTAATAATTATTGCACAGTTAATAAATATAAGGATTTTATATGGTAGAAATAAATATAAATATTATGAATAATCATGTAGATGAAAATTTATTACCTATAAAGTATACAAGCAGGTTAATAAAATATGTCACATGGATTTGAATGTTTCAGCAAATAGAGTGCTAAAATTTCACATTAGTTTTATCCCATACAAGACTGTAGTAACAATTACAACATTTGAATGAAAATATTTAAAAATATATATTTGAATAAATAATTTTTTTTGTATTAATTTTAATAAATGTAACATTGATATTTTCTATAAGTTATAACTAATGCATTTTCATGAACCATTTTCATCACTAAACTTGTTTTTTATCTTTATTTTTTATTCAAGAGACAACTCATTTGATTAGGTAAATCATAATGGAGTAGATATATTATAGTTTCAAATTTAAGAATGTTTTAGTGGTTTCAATCCTACTAACAAAAAATTAACGAACCTGTTCATATAAATAATAACCAAATATGAAAAAATATTAACATGTTCATATTATAATGGAAATTTACAAACCTGTATAAAAAAAATTTAATACCAAATATATATAATATTTATGAATTTTAAGGATTATATTTATATTAATATTTTATTTTTAATTAATATGATGTTATGAAAAAATTAATTAAAAAATATGAATCTTTCGAATAAAATTATCTACCTGTATTAATATATTAAAGTAAATATAATAAAAATGGGAGTAAAATATATGAAAAAATTATGATAATATTATCCCTTTTATTGAATTTGAATCTATAATAAAAATTATGGAAATTTCTATAAAAAATATAACATAGAAACTTGTATGATGAAAAAAATTAACCTGTATGAAACAATTATGAAAATATAGGACAAATATATAAACCTGTAAAAACAATATGATCCTCTAAAAACACCAAAATAATTATACCAATAGCTCTAAAATGTCCTCCACTATTGGATACACCATGAGTGTTTTTAATACTGAAGAGATAATAAGGCATTCTACACTCGATCTTCCAAAAAATCATATGAAATCCCTTGAAAAATTCATAAAACGATTCCAAAACCCCATATAATAGAGAAATATATAATAAAATAGTGAAATACAAAAAATTGTTGGTGTTAAATCCTCACTCACGTTATGATGATATGTTTAATAAAAACTCCTCAAATTCATATTTTAACTTTAATTCTATAATATATACTGTGTTTAAATAGTATAAGAAAATGAATTTAAATAGAAAATGAATACTTATAATTGAATAAAATAACTAATATCATATCTCAAATAATGATTGTTTAAATGTTTTAATTTATAATAAAACATTAATTTTTTTTTTTAAACTAAATATTCTTCTACTTGATTAAAAAAATAAATTAAAATTAGGCCTGTAAAATTGATTTTTTTTATGTTTTTCTAAAAAAGTGAAAATCAATGAAAACATACATAAAAAAGAATCATAAATATACCAATGTGATCAGTCATATATTCATTATAATTGAGGGAAACAAATTTAATTTATTTCTTCCAAAAAGGATAATCATAAATAATATAAAATATAAATGGTGGATTCATGGGGTACGATAGTAGTAGGGAAGAAGAATACGAAATTTAAATGTTGGATTAATCGGTTATGATAGTGATATGAAAAAATAAATTTATTAAATATGGTGTATAATTTGATTAAACAATCCTAGGAATATTGTTTTAAGAATTATTTAATTATAGTTTTGATCTGGCTGAATAATATATGGAGGTCTTATTTGAGAGATCAATTAAAGAATATGAAAATCTGATTAATTCTTTAGAGAATTCCTATATTTAGAAGGTAAATTTTAATTTTATGAACTAAACACATTTGATATAAATAAGCTTGTAACATTCAATCAACAATAGAAAAAAATTTCACTTGTTAAAGATAATGATCAGGAATATGATCCATCGATTGTGGGTAGAAGAAGAATAAAAATACATATTTTCATAAAAATAATTATAATTTTGACATTACTATAATTTCTCTTATTTATTTGATAAAATATGAAGGGATCAATTATGAATTACAATCAAATGATGATTTAGCGGTGCATTTGGAGTGTATATATAATATAACTATCTATGAAATTTTTATTTGGAAAAAATGAAACAGTATATAAAATCATCATCGAAAAATGTACTTTTTTTAAATATGATGTAACTATTATGTTAAAATAAAATAAAACATCCTAGATGAGAATTGAATAAGAAAATATATTTTTATAGGAAAAATCATACCAAATGAGATTTTTAATCGGTATAGATAAACATATTTGAATAAAAGGAAGATGATATAGAAAATTTAGAAACACCTAAATAATCATATACTATATGAATAAATAAGTACAATGATATTTTGTTTTAATGGGATATTTAATTGGAATTGGAGGAATAGGTGGAGGGAGAGGCAGTAGGTAGAGGCCGAGTTATAGGTGAGAGATGGAGATGAGAGGAATAATCCTAATGAAACATTGATATATTTTCATTGTTTTTAGATTATTATGCTATATGATATTTGATAGAATATGTTATTTTGATGTAGAATGGTGACATTATGTAGGATATATAATGGTGTTTGGTGCAATTGCCTTTAAGGGGATGTTGTTTCTACAGTGGAAAATAGATGCAAGGATGAAATGAGAAATATATTAGGGATTATAAATAAGGGAAATAGAGGAGGTAGAATTTGGGGGTGGAATTAATGTTATGGAATTCAATGAATACATATTTTTGGGAGGTATCGGGTGGCCTGAAATAGATGAGGATGACTAAGGGTGATGCAGAGAAGGCATAATCTGGGGATGGATCGACGGGCTATAAATTTTAGGATGAAGAATGAAGGGACACATGGATCAAGAGCCAAACACCTATATGAAGAATTGTTATGAAAGTGATTCATGTCATTAGAGGCACACCAAATAGCATAGATAATTGGTGTTTTATAAACATCCATGTTAATATTTTGTCAACATTAAATTAATTTATAATATTCTTAATATTCTAAAATTCTCAACATGTTTATATAATTTATCAACTCAAATCACTTTAAAAAATATTATGTTAAATAAAATATTCAAAGTATTTAATTATTTGATTACTGCTATTTATTTGATCTTAATAAATATGATTGAAATTTATTTTTTTATTAAAAGTACATAATTTTAAAATAACATTATTTAACTTGTAAAATAACTAATTTTAATATTAAAATTAAATAATTTTTTAACAGAATTGAAATACCTTGACCATTTCAAATAAATCAATTGATTAAAAATTAAATTTTTGTTATGTTTTTATGTTTCCAAATACCATAATTTTTTATGTAAATGGTTTTATTAATTAAAATAAATAATAGAGTATTTAATATTTTATTAAATTTAATATTAAATTTTTTTCGATTAAATTAATGTTGTTGAATTGTAAAAATAATGTTATAAAATTATAGTTTTTTAATATATTTATTTAATATTTTTAATAATATTCTCCATAGATATCATGTTACCATACATCCTTGGTCAAATTTAATTCTATATTATTTTATTTATTTCATCTGTTGTAAAATTTAATATACTAAAAAATATAAATTATATTGTTTCCAATTTTTCCAAATAAAATTCTCAAATTATTACATTTTGTTAATATTTACAAAATTAAAATAAATTATATAATTCATTAATAATAAATTCATATACCTAAAATCTATGAACACATTAAATCAAAAAGATATTTTCATTCATCAATGGAATGTATCTAGTAATGTCATTTAATAATTACGAATGTTTCCTTTAATTTTTTCATTTCTTCATTAATAATACTTTCATACAAAAAAATAAAAAAATTATCTTCTAAAATTTAAAACATTTATTTAATATTTTGACAATTATATTATTTTATAAGTACATTAATTAAATTTTTAATATCCGTTTATTATCTCAACCATATTATATATTGATATACTTTTTAATGTACTTTAGAAAATTACTAGTATTCCCACCTGTGCATTTTCGTAACCTAATTAGTAATTAATAATATATATAATCTCAAAAATATATATATAATCTGAATATTATATATATATAATCTTAAAATTATATGTAAGGGCCTGGACCTCTCTGATCCATTCTATTTGGAAAATCTGGTGATTGAGATGTTATGGGACATCAAGGTGAATTATCCCCTACACTTTGCCAATTTTCCAGTTCTATGAAATGTGTAATAGTTGCCTTAGGTGAACAGTTTCATTGGTTGCCTTAGGTGAATAGTGCAATAGTATCCCTATTTAAATAGGATCATCAATAACATTAGGTGAATTGTGCAACAGTGACCTTCTGTGAACAGTGGCATTAGTATCCTTAGATGAATAGTGCAACGATAACCTTAGATGAATAGTGGAAATGGTAACCTTAAGTGAAAAGTGTCATCAGTAACCTTATATGAACAGTGACATTAATGACCTTATGTGAACAGTGCCGCAATGAAGTTCCAACGGTGAGGATTCAACAGTGACCTCTTTCCTTTGCCAAATTTTGAGTTCATGAATAGTGTTTCCAGAGTTGTGAGGTTCAATCGGTAACCTCTATTTCCATTTCCAAATTTTGGGTTCAGTAAAAATGTTTCCAAAATGCTGAGCTTCCATTGGTAAACTCTTTTTCCTTTTCTAAATTTTGTATTCATGAACTGTGATAGCAGAACTATGAGGTTTTTTCAGTAACCTCAATTTCCTTTGCAAAATATTGAGTTCGTGAACCGTGTTTCCAGAATGTTGAGGTTCCATCAGTAACCTCTATTTCAGTTTCCAAATTTGAATTTCATGAACAATGTTTCCATCGTCCATCACTTTCGTCCCTATGATGTTTCCATTGACGTAAAATGCACTTAAAGCCTTATTTTAAGGACTCTAAGGCCGATTCAAAGATCATAACTCCTATATTAATTTCTTCTAAGGATCTGGATGTTTTTACTTGGTCAAACAGTGTGGTTTAATGTGATCTACTTTTAAGTGAAAATCGAGTGTATCTTAACACATGGCTCTATTAAATCTTTTACATGGACAAGATATCTTCCTCCCCAATTCTTCCTCCTTGTTCTCAAATATGAGATGCTTGAACCTTTCATTCTTCCCATAGGAGTTGCACAATCAAATATTATTCCTAGGATTGGTTCTTCTCTGATTTGATGCACCCTAGATATATCGATCAATATTCGATATAATCTATGATTTTTCTTCATTATTTTGAATTCATCTCTTTCTTCCTCATTTCCAATTTTATAGAATTTTACCTCCATGTTCCTAATGGAATTTTTCCTTGGTGTTGATTAGTGTGGTTGTGTCTCTACATCCTCGAGTTGTTACAGTTGTCATGGGGGGGGGGAGAGCATAAATTGTTGTGTGGATAGTTCTCACATAAAGAACGTAAAGATATATTTAAGGTAGGGGATTCATTACTTATCCTTTCTACTATATTGAACTGTATAGTTAGAAAGATTTATCCAACTAGATCAAAATGGTATTGAAATAATAAATATTTGAGCCATATAAAACAATTAGTTCTGATCATATGTTATAGCATCATGTTTTTCTAGATATTGTGATATCAATGCTTTCTTGTTCAATATTTTTTGTTCTCGATTGAAATTTGTAAATAACACAAAGCCAGAGTTAATTGATAATTGTTTTGAAAAAGATAGAGTCTTGTAAATGAATCTGGTTCCTCTTGTTGTAATTTTATGTTAATAAAATTGGTGCAGTTATCATGTTTATATATTTTTTATAGATTTTTTATGTTCCTTGTAGAATGAACCTACGAATAACAAATTGGTTAATTCAAGCTCGATTAATGAACTGGATGTTTGTTAATTCATAGAAGGGTTCTCATTAACCCTCTTTCTTACATAAGGGATAAGATCCCAGTTCATATGATATTTTTTCCTGCTTCTTGTGTTGAGATGTGAGCCAGGAAGGCTGTTGTGATATGTGGGGGCTGGGAGGCCTATTGTTTTTGGAAGCAGTTGATTCCTTGAGTGGAGAGATGCGTCGTTTTATGCATGTGAGTGTTGGGGAGGACACCAGGGATGATGGAATGGGTTGGATTTGAAATATTGGATGCTTGATGAACTTGTGGGTTGTTATCTACTATAATTTACCTACTGATCAAGGTAGACGGTTATGCATAACCTCATTCTAAAAGGGGAGAAGACACATGGGGTATTCCATGGTCTTTCTTCATTTATCTATTCAAGGAAGGATATGTATATCCTCATATTTTAGGCGGAAATGACCCGACAAGTCATTCATCTATTCACCATGAGAAGCACCCTTGTGTTTAGTAGCATAGAATGTTTTTATAAAATGTTTTGTAATATGGGAATGTAATTCTGTAAATAAATAATCAAAAAAATTTTGTTAGCCAAACGTGTTGGAGATTCTAGGGACGCAATGCTAAGGTTGTAATTTTGAAGGAACAGAGAACATTGGGTATGATGCTAATAAATATAATGTGGAATTGGTAATAGTTAATTAATGGTTAAATAAATAATTAAGGTAATGTGCAACTGATAAAAATGGAATGAAGTAATGTAATTAAGCCCTTCAAATGATTGTGTTGTTATAATATACCTTTTTGTGGAAGTGGAAATCGTAAGTCCAAGAGACGTTAGCTGTAGTTATATCTATTACTAGGTTATTACAATAGTGTTTTTGTGAGCTATAGTATTTTCTATACTTTTTGTGTTTCTATATGCCACACCACCAAGTCAGTTAGGGAAACTGACACCCCAGGGATTCTTATCCATGGGGGGTGTTTTCCCTAACATTCCAATGGTTGGATCAATGGCTTACTACCCCCTTGGTCCCTGCACTCATTTCTAGGAAGTTTCTTGTTTTGGTAGGCCCAATGGTATCCATGGCTAGGGTGGGAACTTAGCATACCAGTTTAGGTGATGAGTCAGTTTTACTTGTTGTTTACTTTGCTTTAGAATTCTTTCATTACTTTTTCACGAGAGTCTTTGGGGAGGATCATACTGAGTATACTACTATACTCACCCTATTTATATATAAAATTTTGTCAGGTCACTTAGAGATGGTTGGAGATCAGGATGGTATCTACTAGCTTGGGATTACAGGATTTGTTTGGGCTTTTTGTTCCATTTGTTTTACTTTGTTTTGGGTATTTCAGTTTTCCCCTTTCCGTTGTAGTAAATTTTCATGGCATTAAAAATGTGTACATGGTATTTCATTCTTATTGCTGACATTTTGGAGTTGGTTGGTGGTTGTCTTATCTCTCTCTTCCACATGTGTTCTTTCAGAGAGTAATTCATCCCATCTGTGTGTTTTCTATATCCTCGGTGCTTGTCTCTATCCTTGGAACTACTAGAGGCGGGAAATTGGGGTAATTATCTCCCTTATCACATTGCTGGCCCAAGAGGACTATACATTGTGGGGAGGGGGTCGGGACAGATTGGAATAAGAGGCTCACGTTGAGGGATAGGATGGAGTTTGGAGTTAGGAATTGGTTCAGTTGCATGGGTTGATATGGAAAAGGTGTCAATCATGTTTAGAAAGTGATGTAAATTATAGAGACCAGCTAAGTCATAGGCTTTTAGGCCCCCCTATGATATGATGTACAGACCATTATGTTTATAATGGATACTATACTAGGTGATACTAGTTGCAGGGTAGAGACATAGGAAAGGATGATAAATCATTCTTTTTGTGTCTATTTTTGAATATGTAGTCCTTGGGATATGTTATCCTAAGAAGAATAAATTACAATATTTAATTAATTAATTAATGTCAAGGCATCCATATTCTATGTTTAAGAGTTGTAACTATTTTTTATTTTGATGGTATGTAACTAGTTCGATTTATTCATTTGGATCACATATTTGTTTTCCATCAGGCTGTGCCAGCAGATCATAGCCGATTAGAGGTTGACGATGAAGACACTTGTACAAGGACACTCTGAGAGTTTCATCGCCAGAGCCTGTAGAAGTACAAGGGCTCTATTTCAGATGTAGTCATAGAATAATGGTTGGAGGAGGTTGAGATATTCATCAGTTATATATGTTCTCCAAATGAGAACTGTGTGTACAAGGTTGTTTTATGCTGCGTGGAGCAGCGAGGTAGTGTTGTTTCATGTTCGTCGGGGATCATGAGGAGTCAGCAATCTCATGGGAGTAGTTTTGAGAAAGTTTTATAGTCAAGTTTCTTTCATCGACTACAATGGAGTCCAGTCATCCAAAGCATCTTACCCTTCAATAGGGGATCTCTAGTATGTGAGAGTTTGGAATCCATTTTAGGATCCATTTAGAATTTTATTTGGAACTCTTTCTAAATGAGGAGGCCATGGCGAGGCATTTTGAGGATGCATTGAGTCCTCTAATCCAATGCCAGGTCACACCATTTTTCATGAAGATATAACTTTAGGTGATGGAAAGGGAAGATGTCATTGAGTGGACGTTGGCCAGATCTAGATAATCATGAGAGGGGAGTTATCATGATTCCTCATGAATTATAGCTGTGGTTCGGGGTTCCTGGTTTTCAGGGCCAAAGAGTTTTCGTTCAGGCGCGGGTATGTCTTTCCCCTAATCATCTCATTTCTCATGGGGCAACTAATCTCTAGCCTATTACTAATGATCAGGTTCTTGTTTTTCTTGTGGTGGTTGAGGCCATCAGCAGTGAGAGTTCCCAACCATTCACAGTAGTCATCATTCACCAGGTGTTCCTCTCTAGGTTCCTCCATTGAGGCAGTTCCATCCACGGTATCAATAGCAGGTTACACCAACATTGGATCGATAGAGTGTATATATGGAAGGCATAGGATATACTCGTGACACTCCTCATCCTCAGAGTGCAGAGTTCAGCCATGGTGGTGGTCATAATCAAGTTCAGAGTGTCCATGGAGGAGGTCGTGGATAGATTCATGCTTTAGTATTTCCAACACCAGGCGAGCCAGACATCGTTCGAAGTACCCTTTTCATGTTTCCTACCTTTGTGTATTCCTTTTATGATTCAAGAGTGACACTATCCTTCATATCACCTACCCTTTTCCATGCATTGGGACTTGAGGTAGAGATTCTTCTAGTTCCTTTGGAATTGAGTACTCTAGTTGGAGTTCAATCTGACTTGATTGAAGTATGTAGATATTGTGAGCTAGTGATGGGGGAACACCTCTCTTATGGAGATTTTCTCTGTTTATGGATACATCCATATGATGTAATCCTCATCATGTATTTGTTTTATTAGTTGTATGGTATCATTTATTTCTTTATGAGGTAGATTGTGTTCTTATATGCAGATGTAGATCTAGTGGTGTTCGTTGGTGAGCGAGACCCATAAAATGGGTCGGAGGAGTGTTTCTTCCATATTATACATGATGGATGAGCTGATGTTGGGTTCTTTAGAGGTTTAGCAGTTGGCATTTTTTAGTATCCTAAAAGATTAACCCGATGTCTTTACAGAAGAGGTTGTAACATTACCCCCTTGTTGATAGACCAAGTTTGGAACAAGCTACAAACATGAGCATCTCCTATCTCTATTTCTCTATAGAGGATACCCCATTTTATGTTATGATATCTATGTATTCAACTTGATGGTATGTTACAATGTCTTTTTCTTCGTTATATTTTGTCAGCGTGGGGTACAAAAGTTTTGTTCGTGAAGGAGGCATTCAGTAGTTTGCAGTTCTATGTCTATTGTAATCGCTTAAACATAGTGACAGTGAAGAATCACTATCGTCTTTTGTGGATTGATGATTTATTCAATAAAATGAAGGATTAACGTTGGTTATCAAATATCGATTTACGGTCAGGATATCACTTGATGCATGTGAATGATGCGGATATCTCTATGAGTTCTTTCTGTTTTCATATTGGGAATTATAAGTTCATTTTTATGCCATTCAGCGTGACAAACTCTCTAGATGTGGTCATGGGATTGATGAACACTATGGTATGTATGATCCTGGATAAGTTCGTTGTGTTTTTCATCAACGAAATCAATGTATACTCCACGTCTTAGGAGGATCATGAAGGGAATCTACACACTATTTTGGGAGATCTTCGTCAACATCAATTTTTTTGGGAAGTTGACGAAGTGTGAGTTTTGGGATCAAGGTGTCCATTTCATGGGGCATGTTGTGTCCTTGTATGGATTAACTATGGATCCATCGATGATAGAAGCAGTTGTGTGTTAGGAATCCCCCATGACAGTCTCTGAGGTGCAAAGTTTACTTCGTCCTGAAGGCTACTACTAGAGGTCCATTGCCGATTTCTCTCGGGTTGCGACTCCTATGACATCACTGGCCTAGAAGGATCAGTTTAAAATATAGATGGTTAAACGTCAGTATGTTTTTGATTATTTAATGGATATGTTAGTAGGTGCTCCATTTATTTGTGTTCGAGTAGAGACAGTTTAGTTTGATGATTTCTATGATGAATTGCATCTGGGGTTTTGATGTGTTCTGATGCAATAGATATCAATTGATTCTAATGGTTCTCGGCAATTTTGTCCCCACGAATGTATCTATGCGACCCATAATATTGAGTAGGAATACGTGGTGTTTTCTCTAAAGATATTGAGACATTACCTCATTTGTGAGAACTTTGTGGTTTCCAGAGTTCATAAGAGCCTAATGTATGTTTTCTTCAAGCCGAACATGAACATATGATAGTGTCATTTGATGGTGTTCTTACAGGAATACGACGTTGAAATATTTCATAAACCTTGAAAGAAGAATGTCGTAGATGGTGTGCTGGGTCGGAAGTCACATATTGACCCATGGTGACTTATTGTAGAACTATCAGCCTTATATCTTGATATGAGAGATGGGGGTTAGAGGATGTATTTTTCTGATGATGGTGTAGTCATCTCTGGTGCAGTAGGTGGAGGAGTTCATGATGGCGAATCTAGAGGTGGAGGTCTAGAGAGACCATGTTGTTAGTGGAGAGGCCCCTGACAGTTGGTCTGAGGATGAACAACATCAATTGTTGTATAATAGAAGGATATTTGTTCCATTGGAGTTGTGTAATATGGCTCTCACTGAGGTCCGTAGTTCTCCTTTTGCGGTGCATCCTGGAATGAAAAAGATATACTGACCCATGAGGTGCCAGTTTTGGTGGTGAGGGCCGATGCTTTTGGTTTTGGAATTTGTTTCTGGATGTTTGGTCTAACAGATGGTGAAGGCCAAAAAACTTTTTCTTGGTGGTCTTCTATAGCCATTACATATTACTTAGTGGAAGTGGGAGGACATCTCAATGGACATTGTTACTGGTTTACATCAATCTCCGGGAGTAAATGATGCTATTTGCATTGTAGTGGATTGTTTAACAAAATCATCCCTCTTCATAGCAACCAATGAGTCATTCTTAGTGGTTTTTTATTGAGGTAGTATCTAGAGGAGGTGGTGAGACATCATGGAGTATTAAGGATGATCATTTTTATTGAGATACTCATTTTAATCAAGGATGTGGAGAGTTATCTAGCAAGATTGTGGTTCTCAGCTATGCCTCAACACTACTTTTCATCCTCAAATGGAGGTCAGAGAGAGAGAACCATATAGACACTTAATGAAATGTTATGATCTTGTGTTCTAGATTTTGGAGGTTCGTGAATAAGGCACTTACCAATGTTGGAGTTCTCTTACAACAATATTTTTCACTCCACCATCGGTTTGGAACCATTTGAATCCTTGTCTTGCTGACCATGAAAATCTTCGTTGTGCAGGACTGGGGTTAGAGAGTCACCAATTCTCGTACCAGAAATAGTGCATAATAGAACAAATATGGTTTAGGGGATTCATGCGAAGATGAAGAAAGTGAAATATAGTAAAAATTCATATGTCTATCAAAGGAGAATACCCTTATATTTTGATGTCGGGGATCACATGTTTTTGAAGGTGACTCCCATTCATGGGAAGAATTGATTTCATCGTGGGATTAAGATTTATCCTCGGTTTTTTGGGCCTTTATAGGTACTAGCTCATGTTGGAGTTGTGGCGTATCGAGTAGCACTTCACCTGTAGATGAGCCAGATACATAATCTTTTTCATGTTTCATAGCATCATCATTATCTTCATGATGAATCTAATGTCATCGATTGGGGAGAGGTCGATAATGATATTGATGTGACCTTTGAGGAGCGGCTTTTATAGATCCAAGACCACCAAGAGAAGGGGTTGCACAAGCATTCTATTCCAATGGTTTGTGTCTTGTGGTGACTTGGTGGTGTTGAGGAAAGTATGTGCGAACATGAGTCGTCGATAAATGCTCCATACCCTGAGTTGTTTAATGATTAACTTTTTTCATGTAAATTATGTCAACTTTATGGTTATAGAACTTTTGTGATTATGAGAATGGTTCATTTTGTTGCTTCTTGTGTCTTTCTCTCTTTTTATAGGTATCTCGATGGGTGGTTGTTTAGACATATTTTCCATTCCCATTTAAGATCGTTTTGAATTCTCGAGGACAAGAATTTTTTGAGAGGTATCTAATGTAATGTCTCAGACCTCTTTGTTCCATTCCTTTGTGAAAATATGGTGTTTGAGTTTTTCTGTGAAGTTATGGTGACTTATCACCAACAACATTCCAATTTTTCAGTTTTGTGAATTGTTCTACAGTAGACATAGGTGAATAGTGTCATCAGTAGTGTTAGGTGAATAGTGAAACATTAGCCTTATGTTAACAATGCCATTGGTAAAATTTGGTGAATAGTGCAATGGTGACCTTAAGTGAACAGTATAATCAGTGGCCTTAAGTGAATAGTGTAATGGTAACCTTAGGTGAATAGTGTCAATGGTAACCTTAGTTGAATAGTGTCATCAGTAAACTTATGTGAACAGTGAAATCAGGGAACTTATGTGAGGACTACAATGGTGAGGTTTCAATGTCGAGGTTCCAATGTTGACCTATTTCCTTTTCCAAATCTTGAGTTCATGATAGGGTTTCCAGAATGGTGATGTTTCATTGGTAACCTTTATTTCCTTTTCCAAATTTTGGGTTCATGAACTGTGATTCAAGAATGGTGAGGTTCAATTAGTAAACATTATTTTATTTTTCCAAATTTTTGTTTCATGAAATGTGTTTCTATAATTTTGGGGATCCATTAGTAATCTCTATTTTCTATGCCAAATTATGTGTTCGTGAATAGTGTCTCCAAAATGGTGAGGTTCCATCAGTAACCTCTATTTTCTTTTTCCAAATTATTATTGGAGAATAGTGTTTTGATAATAGTGCAGCCTATTAGTAACCTCTATTTCCTTTGACAAATTTTGAGTTTGTGAACAGTGTTTCCAGAATGTTGAGTTCTATCAGTAACCTCTATTTTATTTTCCAAACATTGAGTTCATGAACAATTCTTCCATCTTCCAACATTTTATCCCCTTCGATATTTCCTTTGATGTAAAATGCATCTGAATTCTTATTTTAAGGACTCTAAGGTCGATTCAATGGCCATTACTCCTACATTAACTTCTCCAAAGGCTCTGGATATATATACATGGTCCAACAATGTGGTTTAATGTGATCCACTTTTAATAGAAAATATGGTGTATCATAAACTACTGCTCCGTTAAAAATTCTAAAGGGACTATATATCTTCCTCTATAATTCTTCCTCTTTGTTCATAGTTTTGAGATGCTCGATCCTTTCATTCCTTCCCATAGGAGATACAACATCAAGAAATCCTCCAAGTATTGGATCGATTCCTTTTTGACTCAATCAAGCTTTAGTTATCAGTCATTGATATAAGGTATGATCTATCTTCATTATTTCATTTTCATATCCTTCATTCTCCATTCCATTTTAATAAAATTTTACCCCAATGTTCCTAATGGGTATTTATTGGGTGTTGAACAATGTGGTGGTGTCTCTACATCATCAGGTGGATATAGTTGTCATGGGGGAAGGAGATCATAACCTGTAGTGTGGCTCATTCTCATATAAAGAATGTCAATAACTGTTTAAGGTAGTGGATTCATTTAATATATTTTCATTTCTGTGCAATTGTATTGTTATCATGTTTTATCCCACTGGATCAAAATGGGATGGAAATAATAAATATTTATACAGGATAAATAAATTGATATTGATTGTATGTTATTTCCTTTTATTTTTCAATATAGTGTGATATCTATGCATGTATGAGTATAATTTTTCGTTCTAGATAGAACATGGAAATGAACGTATATCCAGAATTAATAGATAATTGTTTGGCTAAAGATAATGATGCATGTAAATGAATCTAGTTTCTCTTGTTGTAATTTGATGTTAATAAAATTGGTTTAGGATGCATGTAAAATTATTTATGATATATTACTGTATAGGTTCCGTGAAGATGGATCCTACGAATAATAAATCGGTTAATTCAAGATGGATTAAAGAACTAATTTTTTGATAATTCCTTGAAGGGTTCTAAGTTACCCTATTGTTCGATTAAGAGTTAAAATAATAGTTGGTATGATGTTTGTTTGCCTACTATGCGTGTTTTGATGTGATCCTATTAGGTTACACTGATATGTAAGTGCAGGGAGGCCTATTTTTTTGGCATCAGTTGATTCATAGGGTTGCGAGATGCATCAGTTTATGTATGCTGGTGTTGGGGAGGACACTAGGGATTATTGAATGGGTTGGATGTGAATGTATGGAAGCATGATGATCTTGTTGGTTGTTTTCTACATTACATTCCCCACTTCCCAAGGTAGCGGATTTTGCTTACCCTCATTCCGTAAGTAGCGATGACGCATGGGTATTCCACCTTTTTCCGCGTTTTGCTTCTCAAGGTAGGATGGGTTTACTCTCTTACTTTAGGTGGCAATGACTCGATAGGGAGTTCATATAATAACCATGATGAGACCCCTTCTATTTAGTAGAAAAGAATGGTTTTCTATAATTTCTAGGAATTTGGGAAAGTAATGATGTAGATAATTATTAAAATAAATGATGTTATCCCATGGGGATGGAGTTTACAAGACGTAATGCTGAGGATATGATTTTGAAGTAATAGTTAAATTTTGGTGTAATGGTAATAATATATAATGTTGAATTTTAATTGGATCATTAATTTTTAAATAATTAATTAATATAATGTGAAACATAAATAATGGGGATGAAATAATGTAATTAATCTCTTTAAAAGATTGTCTGCTTATAAGATACCTTGTATTAGATGTGGAAGCCAGGAGTCCGAGAGACATTAGCTGTAGTTGCATCTACGACTAGAATATTCCCATAGTGTGGATGTAAACTGTAGTATATTCTGTACATTTTGTGTTTTTATATGCTACATGTTACACCCCAAACCCGGTGAACCAGAGTCGGTGAATTATTTTAATATATTGGAATGTTTATAAGGATTCATGTCTCGAAGGACCTATTAGTTTAGTAGTATTGGAAAATAGATATCATAACTATGTTCAATAATTTAAACCTGAAAAGAAATACCACAATAATTTATTTCATTAGAAACATGCAATAATCCTAGATTATTCTGACAAGTCACTCATAAATAACTTTTTTATATCCTATGAAAATAAAAAATAAGAAAGGGGTGATCTCAAACTATATGTATGAGTAATAAATACAAAAGAAGATAATATTAACCTTAGGTATGGTGAATAATTGAGAACACATGCCTTTACAAATAATGAAAACTTTATGATAGGAATATGTATAGAGTAAATAATGCAACAATGAAACATAATAATGTGTATTATACTAGTTGAATAACCTCATTAATCATCAATATTATTTTCTTAATGAGGGAATGTATAATTCCAGACATTTTGAAACATTTTTTAAGGCCTCGACCGAGACATCTAAAAATTATTTAGGCCTCATCCAAAACCATATGTCAAATTGGGAATGGCCTTGGAAAATTCCATGTATAATTGTCTCATTAAGTCTATCGATGCACTGAGAAGCTATAGTGGGCTCCACCTATCACTTACTATGTCCAATACATTCCTCATACAAAAAGGTTGAAATATAAAATAAAATTACATATTAAAACTAGCATATCAAATGTCGATAATTTAACCATAAACCATGAATGGTATTTAAATAACACATCCATTGTAAACCATATCACAGAAACTTAAATACAAAATGGATGATTTTTTTCATATCTCATCAACTTCCATAAAATGTAAAATTTTTCAAAGGATGAGGATATAGATGAAATCAAAACTATTTGTGAGAAATTTTTCTTTCTATTTTGAAATAATTTAATTTCCACATAAGCATAAAAGAAAACATTTATTTTGAAAAAATTCTTATAAGCTTGTAAGGGAAGCTTCGATGATGTTATAATGGTAGAAAATAGCAGTACCCACCGTATAAGATAAAAAGACATTATTACCTTAATTTTATAGAAAAGGTCATAAAGTACCTTTTTTGGAAAATTAATGATGGATTCCATTAAAAACATATATGGTAAAATAAATGTATAAATGAATTTTACCAATAGAATATCAAATAGTAAAAATATTTTCAAATACATGTTTAAGAAAACACGGATGTGGATGATAAGGAGATCCCTGTAGATACTCACAAATAAACAGCCTCAGATAATAAAGGGATTGTAAAATTAACCCTTACATTGTTCTTTTCCTCATTATTCAGTTGGCTAAACAATTGTATAAATGTGAAATAATTGTTTTCAAATTATAAAAGAAGCATATAAATTATTATCATACCATATATTTCTTATAATTTTACTTTGTTAATTATATTTCAGTAGAATTATCGTTTCGGATGATAAATGATTCATTTTTCTTTATATGCTTTGTTACATTAGTCCTGATTAGTATTGATAGGATGTATCGTATTCATATCCAAAATTATATCAAATCATTAGACATTATTTTCAATCATCAAATGAACAATAGTCTTGAATTGTTACGATGGGAAAATGAATGTCATCGTGTTCATGGAGACGGTAATCTGTATGTATGCACGAGCAAAAATATCATTCTTTTGATATTAAAATCGTATATAGATGGATGTTATATCATATATAAAAATTCATTATCATGTTATATTTATTATATATATCAGGTATACTCATTATTATACCCATCCAAATAATGATGTGTTTGAATATCAATCATCACCCAGACTTAGAAACAGTAAGTCGTACGTACGCACGTATGGAGACTTTTTCATTTATAGGACGTATAGAATAAAGAATATGGTTATAACATTTTTATAATAACTTCACAGTATATATATGATAATGGAGTAATTATTTTATAATGTAAACAACAATGAAATAACAAGTGGAAGATGAAATGAACTCGAAAGAGGGGGGGTGATATTATTACCTCTTCTTAGGGTGATTCATTTTGAGTTGATCAAAAGGGATTCTTAGGTTCGATTTATGATCAAAATAAGGCCTTTTGAATGAATTGAGGATAGCTAAAAGGATATTAGGATAGGGTTTGGCTGAGCTAAATTGCATTGAATGTGTGAATTTTAGAGAAGGGGAAGTGCACTTTTATAAGAGGGGTGATGGGAACCTTTAGAAAAGATTGAAATATTAATTTATTATACAATAATATTCTATTTATAATGGATCCATGTTATATTATTTTGAGAATTGGGTTGTTATGGGTTGAAATCCTCTCATCCAATAGGTTTTAGACAAGTTTAGGTGACCATTTTAACATTATATTTTAGAGGTAACTTTTAGTTAATATGTTTAACATTTACAATGTCTCTCTAGATTTTAATATTATATGGTTAATAAATATACTATAAACATCAATGAGAACCACAAGTGGTTCATTATTCATATATATATATATATCATTATTTAATTCTTTTGGGAGAAACATATATTTTTTCGAATATAATATCAATTAATAATACAAAATTTGTTTTAAAAAATTATTTATGTCAATTTTGATACTATTTTGTAATTGATTATTTTTAAAGTCATAACAACATGATTGCATCGAAAAAAATTCATTTAATCAACCCTAATATGTAATATTAACATATAAAATTACTTTAATTCATCAAAAGTCCCAAATTAGATTTATTAGAGTATTTATAAAATTAAATATTTTAATCATTTATTAATAATGTAATTACTACATTATCATTGTGCCATATATAAATTTAATTATTTAATTTTTAAAAATTAAAAATAAAATTCACTTATGTACTAAATCTTTTTATCTATCTAATTAATATTTATTGTCGAATTTATCTTATGTATAACCCTATATTAAAATGGTATATTTATCTACCTTTGAATTTATATCTTTTAACACTTCTTAAAATAAAATAATTATTTATGAACTAATATAATAAAATTTTACCTAAAAGATCATATTTTGTTCCTATGGTTTTTACTGGTAGAATTAAACTTATCCAATAGAATTAGGACATGTTTTGGGGTAATTATAATATCATTTTTACCTTTAATTACCCTATTTACTTTAACAGTGGTAAATAAAAGTTAGAAGTTACTATTAACCACAATTTATTTTCAGCTTATTGAACCACATTTTACATATAAATATCAACTATGTCTGTCATACTTTCAAAATTCAACTCACATAAGTGGTAAAATACTGTTTTACGAAAATTTTTAAATTCTCCAAGGAGGTCGGTAAAAGAAGGTAAAAGGATTAATAAACTTTTTATATAACTATACATATTATAAAATGAATCCAATGAATTACATTGATTATATATAGGTATAATTAATCTATTTTGACCTAATATAAATATAAATAAAATAAATAAAATTTTAAATATAAAGTTTGTTTTAAACAATAACACAGTGTTTTTCACTATTCCTAAAAATTTGAATGTTTTCAAAAAATAAAAAAAATTCACCCTATTGTAATAGAAATATTCCAAAGCAAAAAATGTAGTCTATTTTGAAAGATAAAATTTATAAAATTTCTATAAGTGGATATTACTATTCATAATGGCTTGTTTGATTGGTCACGGTGTTTTAGAATCTCAAAGTTGCATAAAACACAAGCTATTTTCATTATTAAAAAGGAAACGTACTGTGGAAGCATGGTGTGTTACATCCTATAATCCTTAAAATAATTTCATCCCAAAAATTTATAGAATACTACCACAGAAAAATATTTGGGTGGTTCTTCATAATAAGTTAATAGAGTTCCCACATTGCCTCTTCCATCACATGGTTTCTCCATAGAACATTTACTAGAAGATTTTTTTAGTTTCTCAACACGTTTTATCTGGTATAAAGAATTCTGATTGGTTCATTGCAATAAGACAGATCGGGTTCCAGTTCTATTTCTTCACCAGTGATTACATGTGTTGGGTTTGGAAAGTATTTTATAAACAATTATTTGTGGAACACATCATGATCTTTGGAGAGACATAGAGGCATTGCCAAACGGTAAGATACATCCCTAATTCATTATATAATTTCGAAAGGTCCTATTTACTTGGGAATAAATTTACCCTTTTTTCCAAATCATATAATTCCCATTCATGGAGATACCTTCAAAAAAAATATCTGCAACCGGAAATACCAAATCCTTCCTTTGGTTATCGGGATTTCTGTTTTTCCTACTTTGAGCTGCTTTGATGTGGTTTTCTATAACCTTCACGTTTTTTATCATTTCCTCAACATGTTCTGGGCCTACGAGTTTTCATTCACCAACATCATCCCAACATGTTGTTGTGTGACATCTCTTTCCATATAACACTTCATATGGTGCCATCTGAATACTTGAATCGAAGCTATTGTTATAGGAACTTTCTACCAGAGGTAAATATGGATCCCACATACCTTTAATGTCAAGTGAGAAAGATCTCAACATGTCTTATAATGGTTGAAAAGTTCATTCTGATTTTCCATCAGTTTGAGGGTGGCAGGCAGTGCTCAAACGATGTTCTGTATCTAGGGCATTCTGAAAACATTTCATGAATCATAATGTAAAACGGTGACCACGATCATAAAAAATGAATAACGGTACACCATGATGTCTAACAATGTCATTAATATATAGTCATTCCAAATTTTCAAGTGGTAATTCGTCTCGTATAGCAGGAAAATGTGCGACATGGTAAGACGATCAACTATGAACCATATTGTGTCATTACTTCTAGGAGTCTTTGGTAGATCCATGACGACTTCCATTGTAATATCCTCCCATTTAAACTCATGTATGTGATGAGGTTTCATTACTCCTCCAAGATGTTTCTGTCTAGCTTTATCGTATTGACAAACAATACGTCTTGACACATAATCAACAATCTCTCTCTTCATGTTGTAGCACAAAAAATGTACATTAAAATATCTATTTATCTTAGTGCTACCAGAGTGTATAGAGAAATTGAATTTATGAGAATCATCCAACAATTATTATTTTTAGATTAGGTATGTTAGGAATCGAAAGTCTATTCCAAAAATTCAAAATTCCTCCTTCATTTACAAAGTTAATCAATCTCCCACCATTCATATCTTTAATATTATTTTGAAACTCTTCATCATCTATCTGAGTACTCTTTTTTCTTTTCTAGTTAATATGGTTTGGAAAAAATTTGGAAAAATTATTGATGTTATACCTTCTATGGTTATTCTCATATCAATATTTACTAGATCCATGAATGTAGGATCTCTTTCAACCCTCATCTTGTTCAAAAATCCATGATCATTTCTGCTCAAAGCATATTCCACCATATTTTCCATCCCCTGGTGTTAGTCTATAGTGAAATCAAAATACATGAATAGTTCAAGCCATCATATTTTCCTCATGTTAATTTCATTATGGGAGAAAATATACTTCAAACTCTTGTGACCAGAATAAATATCACATTTTTCACCATAGAGATAGTGTCTCCATATTTTTAGTGCAATGATTATAGCTGATAACTCACAATCAAGGGTGGTATAGTTTTGTTCATTAATTTTTTAGTGTCGTGATCCATATGCAATAACTGTATCATTCTGCATAAGGATACAACCAAGAAATTAATTTGAACCACCACTATAAAAAACAAAACCATCATTCCCCGATGATAGAGTCAATATAGGAGAATTGACTAATATTATTTCAGTTCCTCAAAACATTCTTCAAACGCTTTTGTGCAATCAAATTTGACCCCTTTACACGTGAGCTTGGTTAATGGGTTAGCAAATCGGGCAAAATTTCGGATGAAACGTCGATAATAACCTACTAAACCAATATAACTGCATACCTAAGTTATACTCATGGTGGATGGACATTCATTGATAGCTCTTGTATTAGAAGGATCAAATGATATTCCATCATTACAGGAAATATGGACAAGAAAATAAATTCCCTGAATCTAGAATTCACACTTGCTAAACATCCCATATAATCCATTTTTTTCTAAGGGTTTTCAGAATGGGGCACAAGTGTTTTTCATGGTCTTTATATCCTTTTTACTATACCATGATATCATCAATTAATACCACTACAAAGTTATCAATATATTCCTTGAAATGTATTTTCTTTAGATCAATGAAAACATAGGGTTCATTAGGCAATCCAAAATGCATTATTGTAAACTTGTAATGCTCGTACCTGGTTCGAAATACAGTTTTTGGAATGTCTTCCGTCTTCACATAGAACTGATGATATCTAGATTGTAGGCCAATCTTTGAAATATATTGAGCTTCGTGAAGTTTGTCTAATAAATCATTTATGCGAGGTTTGTGATACTTTTTCATTGTTGTTATAACATTTGTCTCTCCGTATTCAATGCATAACCTTATATATCAAACATTATTATTGAAAACAATAATTGGGGATATCCATGGAGAAACACTACGTCGAATAAATACCTTATTACTCAATTCATATAGTTGTTTCTTTAGTTCCACTAATTCCACAGTGTTCATTCGAAAATGGGTCTTTGATATTGTCCTTGAACCATCAATTAAGACAATGGAAAACACAATTTCCCATTCTACAGGATGTCCAGGTAAATCCTCTGGAAACACATCAACATATTCATTCACAATTGGCACTTCCTCTATTTGAACATTCCTTTACTAACCCTCAGTTATTATATTCACTTTCTACCAAATAATTGAATTTAGTTGAACTACTTGTGGTTGATCTAGATAAGAATATAGTGGTGATGTTTCTACTCAAAAGATAAGGAAATCATTATTATCATCAAAAATTGTAACCTCATACTTCATATAATAAATTTTTTAATCATGGTTTGAAATAAAATACATACCAAGGATTATATAATATTCAATCATGGGTTTTCCATTGAGATTAGCAGATAAAGAACAATTTTATGCCATATAAGATACTAATTCACAAAACATTGTTGCAATGATACTTACCTTTAGAGTTTTGATAGACATCTCCATTGTTAAATCATATTGGAAATATCTAATTTTCATAGAAAACTAGGATGATAAGAAACAATGTGATGATATAGAATCAAATAATGGAATGGATACACTTGAGGAAACCAGAAAATTACCTACCACCATGTCTTTCCGAGCATCAACCTCAGCATTAGTGATCACATAAGATTTTCCTTGATCCCTTGGCCGTTTCAGAGGTCTGTTTCCTTTACTCTTAGTAAATTAATTTTCACAATGTCCCATCTACCTAAAATTGTATCATTGAACATTGGTAGCTTATTTATTCCCCTTACAGTTACCTACAAGATGGAATTTTTGTCCACATTTGTAGCATACTCCTTTTCATTTTAGACAGGCACCAGGGTGATTCTTTCCACAATTATCAAAGGGTGGAAATTCAAAACATCCCATCATCCCTTTTTTTTATTTCCCTTCCCAGAGTGTTCAGTAGATCTCTTCTTCTATTGATTTTCTTTAAAGTCGTAAGACAAAGAGAATTTCATTTCTATCATGATAGCACATGAGACAACATCTTCATATGATGAGAAGTATTGTGACACAAATTCTCGATGTAGAAATGGATTAACCCATTATCAAAACAATAACTTTTACTTCATGGGTTACTTATATATTCTACGTCATGCCTTGGTAACCTTATAAAGTTAGCATCATACATTGGGGCATTCTCATCCTCCTTTTTCCCCAGACTCAGAAATTGCCTTACCATATCCGCATGATGGTCACAAGGAAAGTATTTTTATAAGAAAATATATTTATTCTCCCTCCATTCCATAACTGATACTTATTCATCATCTGTTATGTTTTTAATTAATGACCACCATGGATCTGCATCTCCTAGGAGGTGATAAACGTCCATGACTACTTTTTCCCTTCTATACCCCCCAAAGAATGAAATATTTTCCCTGAATAACTTATCCATTAATTAGATAAAAATAGGTTTGTAGACCCATTGAAATTTTGTGGTTGTTGCCTCATGAAACGGTCTATCATTGATCCTTATCATTGTACATATTGGTTCTCTATATGGGTATGGTTATTATTCATAACTTTTGTCAGTTGTCCCTATATTATGATAAGCTGATCAGCACCAGTTGCATCATCAGCTCCACTATAATTAACATGATTAGGAGGGAACTCTGTACATGTATTATTTTAATTGATATAATTTCCATTTCTTCCACTTGGCTCCACTTCTAAAAAATTGCATACACTAGAGTTGTTTTCGATTCGCAATACATTATTCCAGACAAGGAAAGGAATTAACATAAATTGACCAGTTTATGGATATAAACCATAATCATAAAAATGTTTTCTTTGAATAAGTATTTACTAACAAATCCTTCATAATGGATTGTAATTATAATGTAAATATTCATAAGAATATCCCCTAGGAGTGTCGTAACCAAGAGTGAATCAAAGAATGTTGTCATGTACCAAGATACCCCTGGTCAAGCCCAAAACTCCTGGTTGGAGTCTTCACTCCTTGGTACCTATGTTCTAGAGCCGCCTTTACCTTATCGTATCCAAGAAGGGATGTATTTAATGGGAAATAGACAAAATCTATACATTACCAAAATTATTGAAATTTCATCAATAATAGTTCTCAAAGTCTATCTTAGGGTACTGTTTTCTAATCAGATTTTTTCTAAATCTAGTTTCCATGATTTGTACTAATCTTCCTCTAATAAAAACTGTAATGCCCCAAACCAAGTTACCCAGAGTCGGTGCATTATTTTAATACATTGGAATGATTATATGGAAGCAATTCTTGGAGTACTGATTAGTTTAGTACTCTTGGAATATATTTTACATATGTACGTTCAATCATTACAACATAAAAAGAAATACAACACTAATTTATTCCATTAAAATCATCCAAGACCCCTATAATATTCGTTCAAGCCACTCATAACTAACTTCTTCTTATACTTGGAAAATGAAACATTTTAAATGGGTGAGAACAAACAGTCATTAAGTGTATGAAATTCAAACTGAAGATAATATAAACATTAGGCATGTTGATTTATTGAGAACACATGCCTTTATAAATAATGAACACTTTATGGTAGGAATACGATAATAGTAAAAAATGACATAATAAAACATAATCATATGTATTCTACTAGTCGAATAACCACATGAACCATTAATATTTTTTTCATAATGAGGGAATGTATAATTTCAGACATTATGAAACATTTTATCATGTTCTCATCCAAGATGTCTAAAAATTATTTCGGCTTTTCCGCAAACCATATATCAAATTGGGAATAGCCTTGTCCAATTCTGCATCTAATTTTCTCATGATACCTACTGATACACAATGAAATTTAGCGGGCTCCACCTGTCAGTTAATATGTCCAATACATTCCTCATATTAAAAAGTTGATATATAACATAAATAGTCGTATTAAAACTCGCAAACGAAATGTCAATACTTTAACCATAATCCTTGAATGGTATAAAAGTAAAACATTCATATTAAAACATATAACAAGAACTTATATACAATATGGATTATTTTTATCATAATAAATCAACTTCAATCAAGTGTAAAATCCATCATTGTAAGTTGACATAGATGAAATCAAAACTATTTGAGAGAAATATATCTTTTATTTTGAAATAACTGAAGAATAACATAATCATAAATGATGAAATTTATTTTTAAAATATTCTTATAAGATATTAAGGGATGTTCTGACGATGTTATAATGGTAGAAAATAGTCGCACATGCCATATAAGTTAAAAATAGGTTATTACATTAATTTGATTGGAATGGTCATAATGTTCCATGTTTGGAAAACGACAGAAAGATTCATTTAAAATCATATAAGGTCAAATAAGCGTATAAATGAATTTAACCCGTAGTATATAAAATAGTAAAAATGTTTTGAATTACATTTTTAATAAAATGCATATATGGATGATAAAGATATCCCAGTAGATACTCACATATATATAACAACATATAATAAAGAGATTATAAAATTAAACCTTACCTTATACATTTCATCGGTCGAGGGTTGGTTATCAACATTTATAATGGTGATATAATTGTTATTAAATTATACCATAACCATATAGATTAATATGACACCATATATTATCATCTAATATTTCATTGTTATTGATATTTCAATAGTATCATCGTTTTGGAAGTTAACTGATTTGTTTTCCATTATATGGTTTGTTACGTAAGTAATGTTTGTTATTTATTGGATGTATCTTATTCATATCCAAAATGATATCAAGTCAATACATATTATTTTTAATAATAAAATAAAAATTATTCTAGAATGGTTACGATGGGTAAATGAATCTCATCGTGTTCGTGGTGACGGTAATCTATACGTATGCCCAAGCTAGAATATCATTCTTTTGATTTTAAAATCATATATAGTTTTATAGAATATCATATATATACATAATCATTATCATGTTATATTTATTATTTACATTAGTTATTCTCATTATTATACCAATCCAAATAATGAGGTGTTTGAATAACAAACTTCCCCGCGACATTGAGACGACAAGCCGTACATACAAACGTATGGTGAACTAGTATTCTTTAGAATGATTAGAATAACGAATATTGTAATCATTTTTTTATAATAAATTAAATGTATATAGAAGGCAATAGAGTTATTATTTTATAATGTAATCAACAATGATAGTGGATGTTGAAGAAGAATATAACTTGAATGTGGGTGGTGAAATTATTACAACGTCTTCGAGTGCTTCATTTTGAGTTGATCTAAAGGTATCCTTAGGATGGATTTCTGATCAACCTAATGATTCTAGTTTTAATTAAGGATTGTTGAGAGGTTATTTGGTTAGAGGTTGGCTAATAAAATGTCATTTTAGGTTTAAATTTGAGAGAAGGGTAGGTTCCTTTTTATAGAAGGGGTGAGGGGAACCTTAAGAAAAGATTAAAATATTAAATTATTATACAATAATATTCGGTTTATAATGGCTCAATATGAATTTATTTCGAGCCTTAGGTGGTTATAGGTTTAAATCCTCTCAACCAATAGTAATTAGACAAGTTTAGTTTCCCATTTTAACATTCTCTTTTAGATTTAACTCTTAGTTAAATAGTTTAACATTTATGATGTCTCGTTGTATTTTTTTATAATATGATTAATAAACTTACTATATACATCCAAGAGAACCTCAAGTGGTTTATTAATTATATATATATCCTTATCTATGTAATTTTGTCGAACCATATATTTTTAGTAATATAATATTAATTAATAATATAATATTTGTTTTAAAAACATATGTATGTCAATTTTGAGACTATTTTGTAATTGATTTCTGTTAAAGTCATAACAACATTTTTACTTAAAAAATATAAATTTTGTCAACCCTAACAGTTCATATTATCCTATAAAATTAGTGGAATTAATCAAAAGTATAAAATTATATTAATATGGATATTTATAATATCAATTATTTTAATCATTCAAAAATATGGTAATTACTACATCATCAGTGTTTCATATATAAATTTATTTATCTAATTTCTAAATATTATTAATAAAATACCATTATATAGGATATCATTTTATATTTATATTGGATATTTATTGTCGAATTTTGTCTTATGTATAGTCATATATTAAAAATGGTTGAGTTATTAAACATTGAATTTTACTCTTTTAATGCTTCTTTAAAATCAATAACAATAACTGTCTTAATCTAATCCAAGTGGACCTAAAATATCATATTTTATTCCTAAGTTTCTTTTCAGTCAAATTACACTTATACATTTGAATATAGACATTTGGTAGTGTAATTATAATATCAATTTTACCTTTAATTACAATAATTACTTTTAATTGTTGTAAATAATAGTTAAAAGCTACTATTCATAAAAAATTATTTTAATCTTATTGAACCACATTAATCATACTAATATCAACCATGTTTTTTGGATTTTAAATATTCAACTCACTGAAGTAGTAAAATTATGTATTATGTAAATTTTCAAATGCTCCTAACAGGTGGATAAAATACGGTAAAAAGTTCAAATTTTTTTATATTTTTAAATTTATTATAAAATGACTCTAATGAATTGAATTAAACATATATTGGTATTATGTATATATTTACAAATAAAATAAATTTAAAATAATTCAATTAATTATTTAAATAAAAAGTCTGTTTTAAACAATAATGAAGTGTTTTTCACTATTAATAAATAATTGAATGTTTTCAGAAAAATGCCAAAGATTTTACCTAAGATAATATCTATATTCCAAATCAAAAATGAAGTCTATTTTGAAATATAAAATTTATATAACATCAAAAAGTGGGTATTAATTTTCATAACGACTAGTTTCATTGGTCATAGTGTGCTAAAATCTTGAAGTATTGTACAACACAGGCTATTGTATTATTAAAATGGAAATGTACAATGAAATCTTGGGATGTTACACTACTCCACCATATCAGTTGGGGAAAATGACATTCCGATGATTTTGAGACCTAGGGGAGGGGTGTGTTATTCCCAACATTTAGATGGGAGGATGGATGGCTGACTACCCCCTTTGGCCCCGCTCTCTTCCCATGGTTGTTACTTGTAATGGTAGGCACAATTATCAGATTTTCCCAAATATGTATGTAGAGGGGTGTAAAGGATTGAGGTTATTCAAAAACATATATTCTATATATAGATTACTATTGAATAGTGTAGGTGTATCATGTATAGGCTATGATGGCTTGAGGATCATTACTTAGTGCATGGGCTATAATAGATTGTGGTTTAATACCCGACATATGATACATGTTATGCGAGCTTTGGTGGCTCCTAGAAACTACCTGGTTACATTCTAACGTGGAAGTGGTGGTTTTTTGGTTGAGGTGCACGTTGTGGTGCTTCGCCCAGGTGTTTGCAGGCAATCCTTTTTGGAGAGAGATTCTTAGGATGTGCGGCGTGGGGGGAAAGTGTCAACCCATTGAGGAAGTAGTAGCGGGGTACCCTGGATATTCATTATTATTTTATATTCTCATTTATGGGTTACATGGTGAGATTAGCCATGGTGAGGCTAGGAACATAGTATACTTGTTTAGGCAATGAGTCAGTTTCACTTGTTGTTGACTATGCTTTAGCATGATTTCATTACTTTTGCATGAGAGGCTTCAGGGAGGATTCTACTGAGTATACTATTACACTCACCCAATGTATATATATATATTATTTTCATGGTCACATGGTACGAGTTGGAGATCAAGCTGGAATCTACTAGATTGGGGTTTCAGGAGCTGTTTGGACTTGTGGTTGCTGTTGTTTTACAATCTTTTGGGTATTCCAGTTTTACCCCTTTCTATTGTAGAGTATTTAAATGACATTTCATATGTGTACTTGGGATTTGATTCATATTGTTGTCTATGTTGGAGTTGTTTGGTGTCTATCATATCTCTCTCTTCCACATGTGTTCTCCTAGAGGGTATTGTCTCCCATCTGTGTGTTTACTATACCCTTAGTGCAAATTGCCAACCCAGGGCCTACTGGAGGCGGGACTCGGGTTCATTATCTCATTTCTCACATTTCTTGCCTAGGAGGATAACAAATTGTAGGGAGGGGGTAGTGAAATTATATATATAATCTTAATATATTAAATAATTAAATAAAATTTGATGCCAATTATACAAATTATGTTTATCAATATACATGTTTGTGATAATTGAGTTTTTAAGTTAACATTAAAATTTATATAAATTCAAACTTATTAAATTTTCATTTTGTTTATACTGACATCAGAATAAAATTTTCATTGAACACCATTTTCGAAGAATATAAATTCAAATAAACAATACTATTAAATGGTGGTTAATCTTTTTCAACATAGTCCTAAAGAAAATATATTATAAAAATATAAAGTGATCAATCAGCATAAACAACGACATAAGAAAAACATAACCATTGTCAAAAGATGTGTATGATAATTCAAAGCATATTCACTATAAATTTAAAAAAGAGAACAAGAACTTTAAATGTAATATTTTGATATGTGAAGTCAAATTGTTTATAAACAAAAGCACTGTTAATATTTTATTTAGTTTCTTAACCTTATTTTTATGCTTTATTTGGTAGAAAATTTTTTCTTAACTAAAATAGAATAAGTAAATAAATTATGTAAGGGTAAACATTAATAATGATTTTTTTGTAAGAATTATCTTATCCATATATTACTATATTAGAATATTCTCTATACACATAATCATAAATACAATTATTTGTTTGAGTTAGTATTTTTTATATTAATATATATTAAAATGTGTGTGTATTATATTATTTTTAGAAGAGTTAGAGTAATCATTATCTTAATAAAATCATAAGCATGGGAATAAAAAATGTAATTAGGAAAATGTATATTTATTATAGAGTATCTAAAAACATCATAAGAAGCCTAATAATATAGATTTACATGTTGAGAAATAAGTATTTATTTCATTATTTATGTAACATAGTTTTTTGTATAAACATAAAATAAGACAAAAATTTTTGTTAAGATATATATATTATAGTATTTTAAATGTTGTATGTACTATAGTATTTGTTTAAGTCTAAATGGAAGAATATTCATAATCATATATTTAATGATATTCCAAAAAAATATTCATAATCAAATTCAAAATGTTAATATATTTCATTTATTTAATTGTATAAAGAAAAGGATGAGCATAGAAATAATTATAATCATATTCTAAAACATGAGAAAAGAATGAAAAACTAAATATATTGGAGAATTCATAAATTAAATAATTTCTAAATGGGATCATGTACAAATAAAAATAAAAAATAAGTGATACATAGTAATTCATAAGGAAATTAGAAAAACCTAATAAAAAATAATTATTATATAATGTATTAATACATGTTTAGAAATAATTTATATATCATAAATATATTTTCGTAGAAGTCATACCATGAATAAAGATTGTTATCCTATTTTTTCATAATTTATGTTCATTATAATGGATGAAAAAGAAAAGGGATTTTTAATTTCAATGTTTTGTAATCTGGAAAAATACAAACGAATAACTATATTTCTACTTTCAGTGGAATATTTATCATAAAATATATTTTAGAAAATTCATCTAAAATAAATAATATATTAACAGATGATACAATGTTACATATTATAATTTAATTCAATGATCAAAATCTTCCATATTACAATTTAATTTCATATTATATATTAGGAAAATTCATTTTCATAAGGGATTCTATATTTTATCCATTATGATGAATTTTTAAATCCATCATATAATTTTGGATTCTAAAAATTTAGTTTTATTAAAAAAATAAATGGAAACATTTTTTCAATGATGAATTACATGAATATTTTAGGGAAGAAATTAGTAACAAAATATTGATTAATATGATTCTTAAAAATTTTAAAAAGGTATTTTGATTTGAAATTTAAAATATTAAAATATTTAAAGCTATAGTAAAAATTAGATTATTAAAAAATTATTTGAGTTTCTATAAATTTAATATAGTCATTTACATAACCAAATATAGCCTCATTAACCCCGTATTTATTTTTCCAATTTCAGACTATTTCCTCCAAACCTTAAAAAACAGTTTTTGTATGATGACTTCCAATTCATAACTTTTTCAAAAATCAGGAAAACGTTTTTCATCATGTCTATTGTTCTATAACTACATTAATGAATTTCACCATGTTTCTATATACTAGTTTTATATTTACCTACCAAAACATAGAAGTACATAGATGTATTAAACATTAACAAGGACAACTAATTTGAAATATTATGTGAAACTTGTTCCTCTTAGGATGAAAATAATGATAATGGCTAAACCATAGTGGGATGATAATTAAATATATATAATCATAAGTATTCTTAGGTTATCAATGTGCAGTTAAGGTTCATTATTTATTGGTGTTCCCTTCAATTTTCTTTGACTTTAACCAATTAGTGTTATAGTAGAACTATAAAATTTTAATGAAAAACTATGTTCAGAATTGAAAAAAATATCAATAAAAATAATGATGAAAATTATATCTTGTACAAAAATAAAATAAAATTAAAATTTAAAGGGAAGAAAAATAAGTTTCTGATCCATGGAACAATAACTAAATGACCAAAAAAATTCCATTTCCATCGCTATAGACAATCACAACCTTATTTTGACACCAGTAAAAATAAACTAGAACTAAAAATCATCAATTCCATTGATCATGCATATCATCTGATAGTCGGGAAAATCATGGACATGATCTAATTCCTATTATATGAATAATTACTTAGTGATTGTGTTTTTAGAGAAAATAGAGGTCAAATAATCTTTTCGAAAAGCATCCATCAGAATATTCAAATTCAATTTTTCTATAATTGAGGGTGTTATTTATCCACATAAACAAAAAATATACTAATATATATAGAATATAAAATTATATTGTATCCACCAGTATCCTTGTTAGAGAATCAGTATCAGCAATGAATACTTCCTCCTTTTCCATAATAATATAAAATGAAATCATTTATACCTTTTTAGAATAGATGAAATAAATACAAAAAGGAATTATGTTTTATAAATAATGTATTATTTGTTTATAATCTGAAACTCCAAATTGAAGACCCAAAAAATAATTCCACTAAGTAAAATCATCCTCATTTATCTTGAAAGACCATAAAAAGTAGGGATAGATAACAAAACAGGTCATCCAATATAATGTATCTCTCGTAAATACGTATCAGTTCCAAATATTACATATTAGCTCTGATCATAAATAAATAAATAAAATATGAAATATATTTTCAGATTTTATATTTATTAAAATACATATATTTTTATATTACATATTTTAGTGTCCACATAAATTTTTCATATATAAAAAATGAATATAAAAATTAATTCCTATAAATAATATACTAATCAATTTTTTTTAAAAAAATTAAAAACAATAAACACAATTTATTTATTTATGTTATTTTTCAGTAATGGTATATTTTGTAAACAACATTAATTAAGTGATAATAAATATATATAATAGAGTTTTCAGAACATTTTTAAAACAATGCTTGTAACACTAATTATTATGATAAAAGTAAAATATAATGCCTTTTAGTATTTTAGAAATTAAATTTTAAATGTAATATATTTTTAATTCTATAGAAACCAATTTTTCAAAATAAAATTCATGTCATTTATTTTTCAAAAAAATAATTGATTAAAAAAGATAGTCAAATAATATATGTTTCAATAATGTAAAAATTTATTAAATATATGAATGCATAAAATATAATGTGTAATATTAAAATTTATATAATGTAAATACTGTAAAATTTTATAATATTAAATCTTGGTTATTCTTAATGATCACAGTAATAGTTTTGATTAAGGAGAAACTATACATTGTCAGTTTTTTTATTTCCTTATCAAAATTATAAGGAAAAAAACAGAGACATAAGAGTTTTAATTCATTCATGAATATAGGATAATGTATCATTATAATAAAATAATTTTAATATGTTGAATTGTAACAAATTATAATAAGAAAAAAATTGTATTTCAATGAGATCAACGTAATGTTTACTTAGAAATATTGATAGTAGTGACATAAAAAAATATTTGTGTGTGATATAACTTGGTATCTATTTTTAAGATATAAGTTGGCTAATAAATAACCCTTCAAAAAATATATAATTTGAAGGATTATATAATAGAAAAATATATTTATTTTGAGTAATGTTTTGGAAGAACCATTTAATTAAATATTAAAATTAATATAGAAGGATTATCCAAGAAGAATATGTTATGAATATAATATCTAAATTTCAATTTCATAACAAAGTGAAATGATTTAAATGTACCTATTGAAAAATATAAATTAAAAAAAATCAAATTGATATGAAATTTATTGATTTATGAAAATGTCCTGGATTTTTTAGACATTGTAAATTTAAATGAGATAATTTAAAAAATTTATTTTCAAGAAAATTATAATAAAATATTAGGTAAATAACATTACTTTTTTCTTCCCCTAAAATATATCGATTTTATGGTTCCAATAACTTGTAGTATATTATATAAATGAAGCATAATGATTCTGGAATCAATAAAAAAACTAAAAAATGAAATCAATTAAATTTTTATCACTATAATAAAGAAAAACTATTTTAATAAAATAGTATTATTTCAAGATTAAAAATTATAAAATTTATATTATTTCTATAAGAGTGATTTGATAAGGAGTACTACAAATATATAAAATTTAATAATGATAACATATAACATATAATATAATATGTAAATAGGAAAATATTTTTCATATAGATGGTAAAAAACAATGAAAATATCCAATGTATTTATTTTTCTGTCACATATATTCCCATGGTAAATGACCATTTAATTATGAGTATAAATCAATAAAAAATCACAACCACATAGTTAATTTGTTCAAAATAAATGTGTATATATTTTATTAAATATGTATATCTATTAAAATACCACAACTATATGAATTTGAAATATTGTTTCAACGACTTATGTTTATAATGATCTACTATAACAAATTTTAGAATTAATTTGGTAATATTTAAAAAACTAACTAGACTAATATAAGAATATCCAGAAATAAATTTTCCACTTTATATAAAACATAAAAATATTTATATTTTGAATATTTTAAAAATATATACAAGATTATAAATATAATAAAATATGTTTCATTAAAAAAATTGTATATAATAAAAAAACATTGTAAATGGCGGTGTTTTTAGCAGTACCAATAACAATTGTATTAAAACTAAAAGTGTAAAACATATCATTAGTAAAAAAATTATTTTATTATAAAAGATGATATTTAATATTATCAATAATAATATATAATACTAAATTTTTATAGTATTTGCAATGAAACCTCATATTATTTGATGAAAATTCATTGAATTAATACTATATTAAAATAATAAAAAAGAATGTTGTAAAGAAAAAAATAAAAAAATTATGCCAAATTGATCAAAAATAATAATATCCCATGAATTATTGTAGATTTAAAAAATCCATTTGTATATTTCAATTATGTCTCATTTTTTCATTGTATTAACCCTTAATAAGTTGTTTACACACATATATTTAGAAGCCTATGTAATTTTTTTAATTAAAATAAAATGATGAATCATTTATTATAAGGCTTAAAATGTAAATAGCATATAAATTTCTATGAAATTCGATATCAAACATAATTATCGAAGAATAGTTTAAAATATTAGAATGAGGCCCATGGAATAGGAATTAGGATTCAAATTTTTCATCAAAATTATATTAATTTATTCTTACACATATAATAAATTAATTATTTAATTAAATGTAAAAAATTGAGTGTATAAAATTTGCATGTACCCTAGGTATTACAACAAAATAAGATGAGTTTATTAGTTCATTTGTCTGAAATTTGAATTTGTATTAAAATCATTAACCTACAAAGTGTTATTAAGAAATAAAATAAAATAAAAAGTTTATATTTGAAGAGTTGGATAATATAATTAAACAAATGAACTATTAATGCATATGCAATGAAAAATGTCATGTTGATAATAAATATGGTTCAAAATAAAGTGTAAATTTTTAAACAAAAAATTATATACAATGAATAATTAAGAGAGTTAACATTGAAATGAAATATATTGAACATGTATAAAGGTAAAATTTAATAAAGTGGGCATTTATAGAGCTAATACCTAAAAAATAAATAGATAGTACATTTCATGAAAAAATATTTAGTGAATATATATTGAAAAAATAAATTAGACGATATTTTTAAGATATAATGCATGCGGTGATTGTTTGAAAAAGATCAAACCATTGATATCTGAAATAAAAAATTTCTATGGTGATATAAAAAAATACATGTTTTTTCAAACTATATAATCACTCAAAAGAATACCTATTTGGTGACCGAATATCCATTTAGTGAGAGAAAAATAATATACAACACAACATTTATGGGGTTTATTAGAACTATAATATAATGGTACCATAAATGAAGGTACCATGAATGCAAGTATTATGCATGAATATAAAGATACTAAAATATTAATGTAATAAAAATATATTACAAATAATATTTTACACATTTATTAGATACTAGTAGTTGTATTTTGAAAAAAAAAATGATTTACAATTATATTTTAAAAAATGGGATCAAACAAATAAAACAAAAAAAGTGATGTGGTGATATTAATGAATCCCATTAATGTGGAATATCACCTAACTTAAATTATTATTTACCACCTATTGATTTTTTGAGTCTCAAAATAACGGGTTTTATGAATAATAGAAGGAAGAGAAAAAGAATGTCCGACTGGGAATTTTATTATGACCATGTTAGTTTTTCATGACTTAGAGAAAATAAGATAAGAATGAATCTTGATGACGAATCTTGAACACTGGTCTTGGATTGATGATTAAATATTATGACTCCCGTTGTTATTTTCATTGAATCTATTTATGAAGAATTATTTCTGACCAAATGAGATTGAATGGGTGTGAGATGATGATCGAGCCTCGCCTACACCTTGGTTGATTGAACAATATTATGTTGAACTAAAAAAATTATGATTTATACATGATTTTGATGTGTTTAGACATCGGTTGTTTGAATTTACGACCAAGAAAATGATGGTGGGGGCCTCTACAATCTCTATTTCACCTTATACAAGGGAAAGGGAGGATTTACACAAAATATTTGGGAAATTTTATATTAATGAGTCAATTTATAACATTTATTGGTTCTCATGTCTTTCCTTTAGTATAATACTTATCCATTAATTGATCAAAGCCATTTCTATGTATCCTAGTTGAATTGGGGTACCCACTCTTGACAGTAGATTGCAACAACATCAAATCTCCAAGACCTCATTTTTTTACCACTTTGACAACACCACACTACAACCATCATACTTGGCATCCCACATTTGTACTCTTATATTCATAACCTAAAACAATTTAGGATAGGCTTACGAAAAGAGATGTCATGGTCACTCTCAAATGATGTTATAATTAATTATATTTATGTGTAACAGAGTGGACGATTGAGGTTTTCTCTCAAAGGAATAAGTAATTGAAAAAAAATATATTAATGGTATTTTGAATATTAAACAAAACAAAATAAAAAAACTATTTATCAGTACATGGTTTTTATCATTTATAAATGATGAATATGTATCATGGTAGAGGATGATATTGTTTTTGTTTTTTTATTCAAAATGATATTTGATTAAGAAAACACTACAACATGATGTCTTTTAGAAATTATTTTTAGAAGATGAAATCGATCTATGTCTTCTTATTCATTAACATATTAATCATTATAATTTAATACAATATATACATAATTATGATTGAGTAATTTATTAACCCTTGAACCCTAATGGAGTTATCTTAACCATGAAGATGAAATGAAATAAACCCTAGTTCAGCAACCGAAAATACAATTGTAGAACCCTGCATTGAATGATTTTATAAGTCCAGCTATATGTAAGTGGTAAATTAGAGTAGATATCCCTTCTGCAAAATTAATTTGAATTAGATTTTGGGATTATATATTAACTCTAAAAATTTATCATGTGTTCTTTTATTTCACTGGTTATGGTCACACTCTGAATATTCACACATTACTAATACTCATGTTTTTCTTCATGAATCACTCAATTTCGTACTTAGTTTCAATTAAATTAAAAAATCAATTCGTTGCTCATTTTATATGAATTACAGTGTCTCACTGATTCAAAATAATTTAATGAATAATCTAATAGGTTGACCTATTACTAAAATGAACTACTCTTCCATAGGTGGTGTAGTCATCGTAGAGATGTTTTGCATGTTAGAATGTTTAGAAAGGGTAAAACCCAATCTCGTTTCAAATCTTGTTTTCCTGACCGAAATGGAAGACTAATATATGAAGACAAATAAAAATAACAAAATATATGGAAGATAAACTAAGACTTTATTGAATTCACCACAATTTTAAAAGGTGAAGTAGAAGAAGGATTCAATGAAGCGATATTTGCTTCAAGACATCTCCTTCTGTAAATTCCCTGGAAAATGGAGTGAAACAAATTATCCCCTACCTTCAATCTCCAAATTCACCTCCCAAAACATTAGAATGTGAAAGAAACCTATTTATATAGTTGATTGATGTGTAGCATTCAAGTGGTTTCATGTGTGAATGGTGAAATTCAACCAAATATTTTATTCCCTGTTAGAAAACATTATTTACCATCAAAATGCATTAAAAATGGTCCTTTTAGAAGTTTTATTTGTGAGAAATTTTTTTCTTGAGCTAATCTCCCAATTTGGGCCCAATCAATGAACGTATGAAGTGGTTAGGACAAAAATAGAGAACCAATTTCCAATCTAGTGAGTCCATCCAAACTTGGAATATGTGTCCCTTTTAATCCAAAAAAATGCACAAGTTACCTCCGTAGTCTAGAATAAGTGTTGTATACCATTGATTGTGGAATATTTCAGCAATCCATTTTGTTCAAATAATTCAAATTAAAATATTTATTTCTTAGTTACTATAGTTCACATTAATGGGTAAAACTATAATTCTCATAAAATTTTCAAATAATTATCTAATAAGAAATATTATATATTTAAACATATTTAAAATAATGTGAAGATGTTATATATTTTATCTTCAATAAAACACTCAATAAAAGTGTGTTTTATCAACTCCCCCACATTGACACTTTTGCATTCCTAGGAAAAGATACATATTGTGTATTCCAACAACAAAATTGTGACATGATATCCATGTTTATATTATTCAATCTATAGTGGAAAAATATGAAAATTTATAATCCCATAAAGTGTCAATATAATAAAATATATTTCATTGTCTCAAAAATTATGTCAAAACAAAATCCAGTAAGATTAAAACCACTATTCAGAGTGAAAACAAGTCGTTGTCTACCATCCCACTAATTCCCCACATGCGTGTGTGAGCTAGTCATATCAAGCTTGTCTCTTCACCCTTTATCTAGTATATACATGTCAACAAAAATATTTCTTCTTACCTAATTCTATTCTAAGGAACCTTTTCAACATCTTTTACAATAAAATTCCAAAATCCACTCATTTAAGCATTCTTAGATATCAAACCGTGATCTACCAACATAAATATACACACATGTGGTACAATTCTTCACACGCCTCTTTATTGATTGTTTTTATTATTAACTTGTACCCCGACCCTGCATTCACATGGAACCATAAACCAATTTCTATTTTCAAAAGGGATTTATGTTTTAAAAATTTAATAATTAATATTAAAAAAATATATATTCAAAATACAATTGAACGGTAGATAATATTGAAATATCAAGAGAAAAAAGACATCATTATATTAGTATAAATCACTAATGATCTATGTGATGAATTGATAATTGATTTTAAGCATGGAGAAAAAAAATCATGAGTTATCCTACAACTGAAATAAGATAAAATAATTATGAATATTGAGAATGTATTACTGATATATTGATAGTGGAAGGGGAGACTAAGAGACTTGGTTAAGAAAATAATTTTGAGTTTTTCAATAGAATGTTTTGTTATATAAAATTAAATAGAAATAAAAGAAAATCCCCAGTTATCATATTACATTTATACAAATTATAAGCACCTCCCTAAATAGTACATGATGTTTCATTCAGACATTGAAATGAAAATCTGTTAAAATAAATTCCATTTAGTAGTGGTTTCAACACATGCATCACTAAATCCTACCACGTATGTTAGCACCATATAGTTTTTTATCATTACAGTAGAGAAAATGAATGAGACACCGTGTAATCTATTTTGTGTACAAGGGATAATCATTATAAACATAATGTGAAAAAAACTGGTTCAAACAAAACTAAAATGAAGATTTCACACTAAAAATAAAAAATGAAATTTTATTAATGATGTTTTAAATATGGAAGGGGTGACTAAGAGAGTTTGTTTTAGAAAATAAATTTTCGTTCTGAGACCGATTGTTTTGTTATATAAATATAAGTTGAAATAATAGAAAATTCTATGATATCATATTAAATTTCAAATAATTATGAACACATACCTAAATAGTACATTATGTGTCTTTTAGAGACCTTGCAAATGAAATAATTTAAAATAATCACCATCTAGTTGTGATTGCAACACTTTCTGCATTGCTACATATACTGTTTGTTGGAATCATTTAGTTTTTGATCATTGAAGTAGTGAAAAATGGTGAGAAATGAAACCGTGTAATCTTTTTTGTACAGGTGATAGACATCAGAAACTAATATATTAACAAAAAAAAAGGTTCAAACGAAACTGAAATAATGATTTCCTACTAGAAATAAAAAATGAATTGATAATTTGTAAAATGAGAAGCATTAAATTGTAACAATTAACTTTCCATTTCACCTCAAAATTTCATTCACATTCTTCAATATTTCAGTTTATATGTTTTTATTTTATATGAGGATGTAGTTCATCGGTATTGATTTTTTTAGAGTATTGAGAGGTTGAAACAATTATTTAAAATGAACCATCAGAATAAAACTCAATGAACATATTATTCTACAAAAATATTTGAAACAAATGAATATGTACCAAATATTATTGAAAATTAAAATCATATAAACAGAAATAAGATGGTTAACAGGGGCCAATCGAGAAGAATAAATGGAAAGCATGTATTAATCATTGAAAAAATGAAAATTAAATGATAAGATAATTTTTAGTTAGTTCCAATGATGTCATTAAAGAAACACTCAATGAAGATAAAGAACATATACCCGAGTACAATAAATAATTGTACCTGTTGTATCAAGTCCATTGTCTGTGATGGAACAAATTCCTAAATAAACACTAGTTTGAATTTCATGTCATGCAAGGAACAAATGACTATTTCACTAATGTGGTGTTTTTTTCAAAAAACAAAACAAAACAGAGAATTTAAAAATAGTAGTACCTAGTTATGACCAATTCTAACCCCACTTCTTCTGAATTTTGGTTATGGAATGTCTGCATCATTGGTGAAGAGTCCAAGGGGGTATTCTTCCACCTCGAACACCACCAAATCTTCATTAGGTTGACCTGCATGGCTAATAAGAGAGTCACAGTTAATAATATAATCCTACACCATAGTAGAATGTTCATCCATGTCATGTGTAGCTGATGGACAAATCATTGAAGAAATGGATGCCAAACGACCTCCTCAAATTTACATGTAGATATCATTAAGAGGGTTTTTAGGTATACTTTTCTGATTGTGCAACCATTGATATCTTACCAAGATGACATTCATAGTATTTTCTAGCATTAGTGGGGGAGGATTTACTAGCCAGCATGACATCCAAATGAATAATGGAATCAAAATAAGATGGGCCAGCAAATTACACCTCAGTCGAGACGCAATCATCCCCCCCTCAAAAAGAGATGAATCTTGTTATTGAGGGATATTATTTCCTAAAAACCTATCACAATGGAACTAAAGTATTAGGTATTAACTGCTTAAACATATTACATCATCCAGATTTCATAAAAATGTATCACAATATTATACTATAACTACCATTCAATCCTATTGTTTTCTGTTAAAACTGATCTGTTATTAATGTAACCTCTACTTATAGGTTAATAATATATGAAGACTCACTTTAAAATTAAATAAATTTTAGTAAACATGTACTAATCACATAACACTAAGTGTGCAGAGGTTAGGTTGTTAAAACATTCCAATTTTTTAAAACATTACTAGACCAATACAAGGGAAATATATTAATGGATTAGAAATCATAGGTGATTATGTATAGAAAATCCCTAAATATCACAAAATTCATACAGTGAGTAAGATATAATTTCAAAACATATAATAAAAAACCAAAATATATAGACTAGAATTATTTAAAGTCATTAAAGTTATCATGAAAAGTGAAATTGTATAGTACAGAATGTAACAAGATTATTATTTAAATTTCATATCTTAGTTGTCGGAGGGATTATGTTTGGACGTCATCGTCTCTAGGTACTCACTTCTCTATACCAAGTTAATATGTCTTGCAATTCAGAACTTGATATGAGTAGTAATACATGCTATTACTTATTCCCAACATACATCCCAACTATTGCTGAGTGTTAAAGCATTATAAAACAAATTTATTACATGGAAAAAACCACAAAACTCATATGAAAATTTGATGCGCATGGTAGAAAAGAAACATGAACTATAAAAAAAATATCATCACCAAGTGTAATTAGTTTAGAAGAATAAAACAATTTAAAAAGAGTCGATGCACTAATCATCCTGTTAAATTCAATAAATCTGCTCTTGTCAGGGATTAATGTTTTTTTAGGTTTGAAATTATCTAGTTTTAAATATCGTTGTTGTCTATATATGCCTACAATAAGGTTTTAAATAAGGTATTCCTATAGATATTGATGATTTTTATTTTTATGTTTTAGGAGATCATAATTTCCATCTTATGTTCTAAATAAATCAATGACTAATATATTGGAATATTTAAGAACAAAAATCATGAGAAACAAATATGAGTATGAAACGTTAGCAGAAACAGAATAAATTATATAAGACATTAATAAAAGAAGAAAAATATATATGTAAGCATGTAAGATTCATTTAATTAGTAATCATATAGTTATGTGTTGGTACATTGAGAAAAATAATGCATACAAGATAATATAATAGAAATCGAGGTATTCTTCAAAAAGAAATTACTTTTACCAGTAGTTTATTATATGATGTGGTGAAATAGAAAGATGAAAATGATTATAGATATAGTCTAAATGAGCAATTGCAGTCTAGATGGCTCTATTGAATCAGGACAGGGGAAATATTGTATAAATTTTTGTAATGTTTTGAGTATGTTTCTAAAACTAAAAGAATAGGTAAATTTGGAAAGAAGAGAAGTTTCATTTTGATTTACATGGTCACTTATCTTCAATAAATAGGTAGATGTAATGGTGAAGAGAACTGAACCTGTTATAGGTGTAGAAGATTCAAAATAATAGTATATCAAAAAACAATATTAACATGAATAGGCAAATAAATGCCTATTAACGAGAGTAATGATTCACATATTGTCTAAATTTGACTTGCATCTTGTATCCCTTTTGATCATTCCCCATAGAAACAGTAAAAAATGTAAGGTAAATGAATTAAGGTAACAGATTTACTATGTTTAATCGTATTGAAAATTTGAATTAAAATGTTGAAGGGAAGCTCTTAGTTCATACATATATCCCAATTTATGTTGTTTCACTTTTTTAGGTCACATAATTAAAAACAATGTTATCCTTCCTATAGATGCCTAAAATTTAATTATATTGATAAATGAATGATAAATCCTATTAATGTTAAACAACATTATTACAAATAACTATACTGATAATAGAAAATAGTTGAATCAAATATACATAACAAAAAGTATATCAAACTATGATTTCATAGATGATGTAGAAGAATAATATTTAAAATAAATAATGATGACGTGAAACAAAATGAAAAATGAAAAAATATGTAAATGGAAATATAAATATAATTGTGAATCCATTACCTCTTCTTTGATACCATTACATTCAAAATCTAGAGAAGGTGATTAAGAGACCTGAATCATAGAAGCCATGTATGGTCATTTTGCATTGTTTTAATAATCATGCATTGTAGAATTAATGTTGAGGTTGGGGGTAACCATGAAATTCGTAGAACATGAATAATGTAATGAATAGATGCATAAATATTGGATAACATAATTAAATATGTGCCCTAATTTATTAATTTTAAAACTAGAGTACTGTAATAACATATTTGAAAAAAGTTTGCAGTGGAGGGAAATACTAATAATTTAAGTGAATAAAAAATCCAGTAACTCCATATTATGAGAATATACCAGTTTTATTGATCTAGATCTTTAGAATGATAGGTGAATAAATATTGTTTGTAATATTGAAATAGCTGTTGTAATTTTTGACTGGAAGATTCATATGTATACTAATGACATATGAAAATTTATTAATCAATGAGAAATACTAAAGATAGTACAGAGAAAATAAATATAGATTTTTTAAAGAAGATCACATCGAATGAAGTGGTATTAAGGGGTTACCAAAGTAAAAATAAAGGACCGCGATTGTATAATTCATCCACAGACAATGCTATATCAGTGATGAATTTATCGCACACGGATCTTGGAATGAAATCAAATTTGTAAGAATACTATGTATGGAAAATTGTGAATCAATTCAATGAATAGTCCAAAAATATCTATGTATGAGTAATATGGAGTTACATAAAACTAAACAATCTGGAAACAATTGTGTTTGAACAATTTATAAGCATTTATGTATTATGGAATGAGAAAGAATTTGTATCTTGGAATAAAATAGTACATAAACTCGTTATACCTGAATGCATACAGATTATTGAAGGGGGGGGGGGGTAAACAACGAAAAGTTAGAGATTTTCTAGCTATATGCATCATTCACATCCTGAATCAATATCTACATATTAGTAAAAATATTCATGAGACTAATATCTAAAAACATTTATACATGACACCCCTTTTTGTGAAATTTAAAACAAAATTACTATAATAACATATATGAAAATTGTTTTAATTGGACGAAAATTATAATAATTGTAGAGAAGATTACTTTTATGATATTATGAGAACATGCCCGTTGCATTGATCTGGATCTATAGAATGACAGGTCGATAAATATTTTTTGAATATTAAATTAGATGTTGTAATTTGTGGATGGGAAAACATATGTATTCTAATGACATAAACAAATTTATTAGTCAATGAAAAATACTAAATATTGTACAGTGAAAATAAATAAAGATGTTTTGCATGAGATCACATCAAATGAAGAAAAATTAATGGGTTACCATGGGGAAAATCTTGGAATGCGATTGTATAATTCATCAACAGATTATGCTATATCAGTGATGAAACTATTACTCACAGATCTGGGATGAAATGAAATCTGTAAGAACACATTATGTGAACAATTGTGAAACAAATAAATAAAAAATCCAAAAATTTCAATGGTTGAGTAATATGGAGTTTCTTACATATAAACAATCTAAAAGCTATTTTCATTGAACAACTTACAATAATTTATTTTTTATGGAATTACTAATAATATGTATTGTGGAATAAAATAGAACATAAACTCGTTATAACTGAATTCATATAGATTCTTGAGGGGGGCGGGGGGGAGGGGGTCGAATCAACCAAGAAAAGTAAGAGTTTTTCTAGCTATACATACCTTCCATGATTTTTATCGATCATTGCCTGTTACTAAAAATATTCATGAGAGTAATAGACCAAAATTTTTAATCTTGACATACCTTTCTTGGAACATAAATTTACCGTAATAATTCTGAAGAATAAGCTTCACAAATAGTGGCTACAATGAACGAAATTAATCATAAAAAATGATAACTAACATTAGGTAATCATCTTAAACCCTTTGCATTGAAAACAAAGAATGAAAAAAACCTGGATAAGATCCTAAACAAGTTCAAAAAGATGAAATAATGGCATGGGATTAGACTAACTGAATCAAAATCACTACAAAAGATTATTCAGATAGGCCATTGGGTCACTTTAAAAGATATGGGGGGAGGTAGGGAGAGTGTTAGAATTCATGGAATTCGATATAACATTGGAGCTAAAATGAAAACTCTATTATGATATAGTTAAATAGATAAAATAATAATATATTTCATATAATAATCTAATCTAGGGATTTATTTCGTAAGAAGGAGAAGTAATATGTAGATAAAATGAATGCGGAGCTGGTGAATGTGCAGGTGTCAGAGGCAACAAAGTCCAACCAGGAAGATGAAGAGTAGGGGGTGCTCGATATGTGGTAGACAGATGCATAGGATTCATGGTTATAGGAGCTAGATGCGTATGATCTAGAGGCGTAAAATCTTGAGCTGAAGGAGGCAAAGTGGTCATTAGCGGAGCATCGAGATTGAGGACAGGTTTGGGAGTGGAGTTAGGGAGATGAAGAGCAAACATACAGGAACCATAGGTCATAGAGGAAGCAAGGTAGACTTCCAGAAGTAGGGGCAGAGTTAAGGTGTCTTTGGGGATAAAGGCGGAGTTGGTTTCGAAGAAGCCAATTCGATGGAGATTGATACCCATTGAATCCATAAGATAGATGGAATTATTTTATAGGTTGAGGTAGGCGCACTCGAGGGAAGAAAAAATCCTGTAGGTGTGTATTTTAGAGATGTCGAAATGTGAGGTAGTGACACATGTCGGAAATAAATCCTTCTTTAGTATATATATATATATATATTAATTTTTAATTTTTTTATGGTGTAAAACACTCACATATTTGGTGCACACCCATAGTTCAATCAGGTATGGTGATAGAAATTATTGGAGTAGAAATGAATGTATGAAAAGAACATGTTATAAGATGAAAAGAATTAATTACCCTGAATATACATTCAATTAGGTAAAACAAACATTGATGTCATGATTTTGAGAAAATGTTTGTTGAGAAATCAATAAAACAATTTAACATAATAAAAATCACAAAGAATGATGTCAATAGATAAATGGTTTTATTATGAGACAAGAAATAATATCATCGATAAATTATTATTTTTTAATATAAAAACATGATGAAGAAATATTTTTCATTATTATCATGCCACCAATGAGTGTTTAAAACATGTATTTTATTTATATTCCATATCTAGAAAACCATGTTACATTATTTGTTTTTTTGGGGTTTTTTAAATTTTACATAACCAAAAAATGTTGTTCACTCCTTAACACTTAAATTATTTAAAAAAATTTCAAGGAGATCCTATGAGATGATATGTGCACATGAAATGTATAATTTTAAATCGGAAATATAATATAAATATGAAAGGGTTTGGAAAACCTGGTATTTTCTTGTAATGATTGGGTCATGCAGTGTAATGAAATCCTCTGCATCAGTAGAAATTCCCTCAATGTATTGCTTTAATAATTGCATGTTGACTGAAATGCTCCTCCTAATGTTCTATTGTCTGATCTCCACAAGACCATAAGGACAAAAAATAAATAAAATATAAGGACTTATAAATCTATAATGAATAATAGCAAGCATCAGCTTCATTCATGAACTGTATTGAATGAATAACTATTCATCATGAAATTCTCTTGGATGGATCATTCTATCATGATCTATTTTTTGTATTTCTTTTAGATCCTTGATTCCTCATATGATGGAAATCTAATCTCCTTAATCTCATGAATTTTAAGCTTTAGTTGAATTCCATATTAATACAAATCCATCTATCATTTCCTTAATTAGTTATATGATCGACGCTCGAATTACATGGGGAGAAGACTGGAATTCAAAAAATCAATTAGAAATAGGATGATATTGATGGTGGTCATGTATGTTGTCTTATAATCCCACAATACGTCATCTAAGTACTTCGTCCAATCCTTCCAATTTCGCTACTCGGTTTTCTAACGAAAAAAATTAAACTCCTGATTCAAAACCTCGTCTTAGCCATTTGTTTGTGGGTGGTTTGGTGTTGATTTTTTTGTTTCATCCCATACATCCAAATGAGTTTATCAAAATTAATATTGTAGAAGTGTGTCCCTTGGTCATTGATAATGGGTTTGCCGATACAAACTTGAAAAAAAAATCCATGAAAAATTCCACTACAACATGAGAATCATTAGTCTGGGTGACCCTATCCTCCACACATTTGCAAACATAATCAAATGAAAAAAAATTAAAAAAAAAGAACTATTAAAAGAATCCATAAAATCAACACACCATACATCAAAACATTCACAGAATAATACTTGTTATTGGGGAATCACGTGTTTCCTAAAAATGTTCCCATTGTGTTGGCAATGATAACATGACATAAAAAACACATAGTAATCATAGGATATGTTTGTCCAATATAATTTAGTGTCTAAGAAATTCCTAGATTTCCATTGGTGTCCAAAGTTTCCACCACACACAATTTCATGATGAAAATGTTAAACACACACAATCTCATGATCAGAATCACACGTATAGATAACATGGTCACAACATATGTTTCAAAGGTAGGGATCATCCAATGCATAAAATCTAGACTCTCACATTAATTTTTAGACATCATTTATCTTTAAATTATAATGAATTTAAGAGGAAACATGGTAGTTAACTAAATTAACATGCCAAGGATGTGTACCTGATAGTGTATAAATATGCACATTAGGGAATGTGTCCCGAAGTGTTACATGGCCCAAGGGGTCATCCTATTATGTGTGAGTAAGCCTACACATGTGGCCTGCAACAAATTTTTCTAAACCCTTCTAATCATTTATCTAAATATCATATTCTTGAAGAAGAAGAATTCATCAGATAAGCCATGGATTTTCATCTAGCATCTTCAAGAGGTACCTTAGAGCAACATGGTAAGAAAAAGAAGCTAATTTAGAGGAAAATAAATATGAATGGAATTTAACAAAATCAAATATAAGGGAATAAAAATTAATTTTGTGGTTTTTTAGTTTTATGGGTATGCGTCTAACGTTCTAGATACATTAGCAATCACATGTGAACGTCCCTCCACCCATTGTGATAAGACAATGACAACTGAAAAAATGGATGTGTCATACATAAGTGCAAAAGGAAGCACCCTATGTGGGGTGTGTATGATTGGTAGAGTGCTTATATTCTTCGTTCACTCAAAAAGGAAGTCCTTCAAGTATCATCAAACACAAATTCATTTTTCTTTTGATGTAATCGCTACATAGGAAGATAAATCTTACTAATTTTTTTGATTAAGTTCCAATAAAATCCTGCTTCCATAGGAATGATCTAAAATCACCTATATATGAGGATAGGATAAGGATGAAATAATAACTACCATATATCTATCAACCTCTGTCCAATGCTTTTTACACTACATTCCCCAAAACAATCCCCTAATATTCCATGAAATGAAAATTTTCAATGTTTATGACCAGATTCATCTCAATACAATTATTATACACCCTTCCCGAAAAACGATACATTCATCAACGGGGGTTCCATATACAATAAATTCATCCATTAATACCTCCATGATGGTCTCAATGAAATCAGAAAAAAATACTCACCATGAATCTATATAAGGATCCTTGGTCAGTGCATAGTCTAAATAGAATATTTTGGAAATTTAATGTACAAAATGTGCAAGTGAATTTCATCTTATCCTAATTATACATAGCTATAGGAACCTCATAATATCAACAAAACACATCCAACAAACAATAGTGTTTTTCCCATATAGCCTCTTAATCATTTTAGTAATATATGTGTGGAGAAATTTTCCTTCCAAGTGGATTTATTTTTTAACCTATAATCAATACACACACTGCAATTGTTTTGTACCCTCATTGGAACAAACTCATATATCTCATTTCTAACAACAATAACACCACTTTCTAGGGGAACAACCTGAATTGGGACTATCCAAATGGATTAATTACACCTGCCATGAGTAAATTTTCAACATATTTTCTGATAAATTATAGAATAGTTGGATTCAATCTCTTTTGTGCCTGCTTCATCATATTATACACATCCTCCAAAAGAATTATATGAATGAAAATTGTGGGTCTAATACCTGATATGTCAGCCAAGGTCCACCCAATTTCACTAATTTTCTACCTCAAAAGTTTCTAATGTTTTTCATTGTGTTCAAATGGGAGATTATTATCATTGATAAGATATAATCTCTAACCATAAAAAAACATGGTAATTTGGGATTTGGTGTTAATGGATTGAGTACCAGTATGAGGGGGTCACATATGGATGGATACATTGAAGGGGATGAAAAATTTACAAAATGAAGATCATTAATAACATATTAATCATCATAATCATAGAATAATGCATCAAATCTATTAACATACACAACAGACTTGTTCAAATTAGAGTTAAAATGATCAAAATTAGAATATGAATCCATTTCAAAATCAAATATATTTGATTTTTGTGCATAAGAAACATTTTTGGATGTGCTATTATACTTCATAATAGAACCAATACTCATAATCAATATTTTCACAGGACAATTGTGTTTCATGGGGTTTTTACACAGTGGCATAAAATATGGGATAACAAGAGAATAATGGTCCACTAAGGGGAACTTCATAGAGTCCGTGACATTAAATATCACAACATAATATCAAAATTCCCTAGAAAGTGTACCATCAAGGAAATTTATGATAGTTTTTTGCAGTTTTGAGGATGGGACACCCTATGATAATGGGATCAATAGAACCTACATGATTATCCTCTATGTTAAGAACATAGAAATATGCCAGAAATAACAAGTCTCTTACCTGAATATGAACATCCTCAAGGAATCCCATAAGATATTTTGTAGAAATGTTTTCCAACTGCACCACTACTCTCATCACATCTAACTCACAAACCTGTAAACAATAAAATATAGAGTGAGGAATCACATTTATGGAATATCCCAAATAAAAAATATCATTATAAAAGTGTAACCTCCCTATGGTGCATGGGATGTTGAATGTACTCAGATCCATTCACAGTATTGGTATTACAAAAGATGGTTTAATGAGTCCTAAAAAACTCCTTCGAAGATTGATCCTTTCATTTCCATTGATCCCTTTAATATTGGAAAAATATTTTTTTTATGAATTTGGCATACCATATGATTTATTTAATGTCATTAATAAGGGGAATGTTTATCTCCATTCTCTTTAATGTGTCGAAATCAATTTTTGGAATTCCCTCTTCATCCTCCATCTTGGTTTGTAAAAATATTCTTCAAATTGGATGTGGATTAAGAGGAAAACCTTAAATAATTTTCATAAATTTTTCTTTCTCCTTGGGCTGCTCATCAATGGTTCTTGAATGATTATTCTCTAGAGTTTAGGTGAATCCCGGTGGAAGGAAAGGTGAAAATTTAGAAGTTTTTTGCTTCCCGCATCTCAATGTGACGACATTGACATTCACATTAGGATTTGGTGTAGGTTGTAAATGTATATTTATATAATTCTTACTTACAAATATATGTATTGTAGTGTAAATTTGGATCATTTGAATCTCCATCTTTCTCAACTCCGAACCCTGACACTTTAGATGATTCACTTGATTATGAATATTGTTTTTCAAAAGATTGTAGGTGTTATAATATATTGTGGGTGGTGTATAACCTTGTTTTTGGAATGAGTATTTATGTCCTTCAAATCTCATTTAGGGTTATTGGAAACCTTGCTGGTAAGAGAGGATGCTGCTGGATTTTTTTTGATATGGGGGACTTTGTTTTTTTCCCAAATCCATACCACATGTCCTTTATTTCTTTCCAACCTTGGTGGAATATTGGATAAAGGGAATCATAATAATTTTGCGGGTGTGTTTTTTTGATATGTTCTCCCAAGGAATACAATCATGAAATACTTTATGTATTCTAATTGGGGGTAACAATCAATTGGATTCTGTATTTCAGTAAATAATCCACATAGAACTGTAGGAGAGGGTTGGATGCCTTTTTTAACAAATAAATTTGTCTCGCCATAGTGGTTAATCTTTCAAACATATTATAAGTTAATTTATTATCTATAGGAGTAGGATATTCCTAATGTAATCCTCTAACATGATGTGTACCTCAGTCCCCAAATTTTAAGGAGTTTTATTCCATCTTGTCTATCAATGCACGTGCAACTACTGGTGTTTTTTCACCAGGGATCCTCTATCTACAAAATCCACCATGCTCATCTTCATTGGTGTGATTACTTTATATTTGTATTGGATGAGGAGTTTCTCAATGATTTGATGATGTGGATAGCTTGCACACAGCTCCATGAATCCCTCCCAGTGCTCACACATTTACTCCCCTTATGCTTTTTAGATCTCTGTGATCTACATAAGAATGGAACATGACCTTGATGATAAAAAAATTATTTGTAAGAAATGACATTTCAAATCATTCCAATATGATACATCATTAGGTTATATCTAAAACATCCAATCCATTTCATTTTTATTATGTGATAATGATAACAATATTAATTTCATTTGATATTGAGATACATATCTTGATTTTAAGGTTAAGAAAACAACATTAAATTACATCATATGTTTTTCTGGATCCTCATCAGATAATCCATGAAATTTTGAATGTTGGTAAAATAAACCTTATTTTGGTTAAAAGTTTGATTCATGATTTTGGTATACAATAAAATTTCGATGATAATAAATGTTAGATATAACCAATTCTAAATTGGATCTATTAAGTTAATTATTATTGTTTTTAGCAATTGGTTCTTCTTTAATTTTGGATTCAAATGTTTTTCCAATTTATATTTTCATATAGTTGAGTAATTCACTAGTTTTTTAAATTTCGACACATCCCATAGACCAAGAATGTCAGTATTGTGCCATAATATTGCGTTCAATATCAGGGTAGAGATTAAGGTGATCCTTATGATTGTTTCATATCATAAATCATAAAAAGTCATTAGATTAAATGATAATATCCTGATAATAAGTTTCAATTGATGTTATAAAATAGAATAAAAGAGATATAATAGAAAACAAATAAAAAAAGTGAGAGAGAGGGGAAAGAAGAAAGAAGAAATTAGATAAAACAAAAGGATAAAATAAAGTTAAACAAATACCACTAATTAGATGATTAAAATTCTATCCTCCTAATAAACAGATCAAATTTGAAATGATAAGTCTTGGGTTCTATCAAAAGATGTTCAAATTTTGGATATTTATGTGCAGTGAGTGGATGACAATGGTCATCTATCAAACCCGTAAGTAATTAAAAACAAAATATTAATGGTATTCTAAAAATAAAATAAAATAAATAACATAAAATAAGAAAACTATTTAAAAATATGGTGTATATATTATCGTTTATTATATAAAAAGTATGATATATGAATATTGTTATTTTTTATAAGGACTTTGATTAATAATGAAAAACATGATGATGTTTTTTTATTTGAAAATATTTATGGAAGGAGTAATTGATATGAATCATCCTCTTAATGTACATAATAATAATTCTCATTTAAATTAACATCACATAATTATTATCCCTTAATTTTTTATCCCATGAATCTGATGTGAGTTAACTTAACAACAATTATTAAATGAATTAAACCCTAGGTTAGCTTTAGAGCATGCAATTGTAGCACCCAACTATGATTGACATTCTAAATCTAGATTATGGTGAGTGGTAAATTAGGGATCATATACATTCGGGAAATTGAGGACGAATTGTGTTTTGGGATTATATTATTACTCTACAAATTTATATTGTGTGATTTTTTTCACTAGTTAAGGTCATGCTCTCGCAATTCACAAATTACTCAACCACGTGTTTTTTGAATGAATCTTTCAATTTCTAGATTAGATTAGATTAAAGAAAAAAGAAATTAATAGCACATCTTATTTAAATTAAACGATATCAATGATTCTAAATAAATGAATTATTAAGGTATGAGGTACTCTAGTTACAAAAAAATCTAATCTTCCAAGGATGGTGTCATAATCGTAGAAATATTACTCATGTGATATGTTTTAGAAAGGGTAGAACAAATTTTTTTTATACTCATGATTTCAAGATTAAATCAAAAAATTAAATGAAGAATAAAAATTAACATAATATTAGAAATGGAAGATAAAGTAAGAATTTATTGAAACACAAAAATATTACAAAGTGAAGAAGAATATGGATTCAAAGAAGGGATCCTATATTTAAGATATATCCATCATAAAATGAATTTATAAATGGACTGAAACTAATTTAAATCTACCTTAAATATCGCAGTGAACGTTCCAACCACTCCACATGAGATAAAAAACTATTTATATAGTGTATTGGATGCTAGGTTTCATGTGGTTTCATGTGTTAATGGTGAAATCCGGTGAAATATTTTTCCAAAGTTGTATCGCATGTTTTACCTTCAAAATGCATGAAACATATCTCCTTCTAAGTTGTATATTTGTTCGAAATTTTTTTAAGAGATACTCTCTGGATGTGGTATAAATTCAAGCAAGTATGTATATATTATGGCCCACATACAAAACTAATTTTCAATCTACTATGTCCAGCCAATCATTGAGTTCATATCCCATTTACTACAACAAAATGAACCAGTTATATAAATATTCATGAATAAATGTTGTATCCCATTGAGTTAATAATAATTTAATGAAATTGTGTGTTCAAATAATTTAATTAAAATAATTACTTCTTAATTACTATAGTTCACATTACATGGTTAACCTATAATTTTCATCAAATCATCAAAAGAGTAATCTAATCCCAAATATTTTTTTAAAAAATTACCCAAAGTTTATTGGATATATAATTTATTATCAATAAAATACTCAATAAATTTTTTTTATCAGAAATCGAGAAATGTTTTCTAAAAATATAATCTATCACAAAAATTAGGATCTTATATAATAATCCATAATACCATTCTTATGAAAATCCATCCCACTAATCATTTGAGAATTATATTACTTATATAATATTTTTGTAAAGGTAAAAAAGAGTATGTATATGTAAAAAGGTAGTTCTTTATCGACAGAAATGTCAAAAAAAAATATATGAAGCTGAGTAAATGTAACTATTGACTTGAATTTTTTATGTAATAGTAATGAAAAATGTATATTGGTTATGTATAGGTGGAATTAGAAAATCATTAAAAATGTAACGGTAGTAAGGAAATCAACCCACTCTATTATTATACAAGTGAAATGAAACCCTACCCCCAACGTATATCCCCCAAAGGTTTTCAATGAGAGAAGGGAGATATTGACTTCCCAAGTCTCCCCACTAGTAGGCCCGGGTTTAGAGATTATCACCGAGATTATGATGATGATATATATGGGTGTTATTACCCTATAATAGAACATTAAAATGAGATAGATAATACATGTACACCAGTCAACACCAGATCCGAAATATATATAACGGAAATCCTATGTGTAATGTTCAATTCTATATAGAACTATACCAACTGAAAGGAAAACTAAAAGTACCAAAAAGTTAAAATTAACAATTACCACGAAGCCCAAGAAGCTCTCACAAAAAAACATACTAGTATTATCAAACAAAATCTACTAACTAATATGGAAGACCGCTAAAATAGATTATATATATGTTGGGTGACCATAATAGTATACTTTGTATGATCCTCCCTGGAGCCTCTCCTATAATAGATTGAAACAGAACGCTAATGCATAATGAACAGTAGTGAAAATTACTCTTATCCTAAATAGGTTTACTAAGTTCAAAACCTCACCATGGATAACTCTAACAAATTATCACATAAAAGAGAGAATATAATATTATAATAATACATCAAGGGTTCCCCACTTCCACTTCTCATTTGGTTTTCCACACATCCCCAATATCACATGTCCTAATACATCACTCTCTTGAATAAACCAACCCAAAGGCATCTATGAAAGGATAAAAACAACCACCTCATTAATCACATATTCTCATACACAAATGAAATATAATAAAAATGTAGTTTCTAGGTGCCACCACAACCGATATGATGTGTATCATAGATCGGGTATCATACTGCAAACTATTACAGCCCATACACCGAGTATATACCTCAATCAATCACAAATGATACACGTTATCCCTATAATAATAACATCTATACTATATTAGTATATAAATTTGTTTGAAACTACCACAATATATCTTGAATCTCTACACACCAATATGAGAAATCCATCCATAGTGTGTATCGACACAAGTATGTACAATGAGAAGAGAGTGGGGTCAGAGGAGGTAGTCATCCATCGATCATCCGAATGGTATTTTTGGTAAAGAACCCCAACTAGATCCCATTATGTTTCATCTATAGCTAAATTAATTTTAACTCTTGGACTCACATCTAAGACCAGATATCCTATAAGCTCAATAGAATGTAAAGATCGACATTAATTACAACATTTATTTTTATCATTTATTTCTGTTATTTAATCAATTATCCATTAAATGAACCATTATGATTATTCCACATCACATTATATTAATCACCATCATGAATTCTATTCCTTCTAGGAATATTCCAAAATGAGTCCATAGTTTCTCAAGATTAACATATTTTCAAGATTTTCATTCCATCAAAACCAACCCCATGGGTTAATAATTTTTTATTTATTATTAAAATAATTAAATAATATTGGTACTCTAGGAAACCCATCCCAAGTTATAGCCAAGAGGATACATAATAGAAACCACATCCAACTTCCTCAAGATGTTGGGAATAGGATTCATATATAACAAGAAACTCATACATTAACTATTAAACATATTCACCAATGTGACAATATAGTTTTATAATATCAATGAGAAACCCCAACAACTACTCGTTCTATAATCTATGATATTGTCTGTGACAAACACATGCAACTATTGATGTATCCCTCCATCACAGTAATTATGTGCCGCCACAAAATCTGGGCCTACCTACCATCATCATACATTCCATCTCCATCCCATCCATCCTAGGCTCAAATCACATCAGGGCCTCCCCACACCATATGAAATCACCAAAGGAAGCTAGAAAATAACAATAATAACCAATAGATAAATATTGTCCAGAAAACAATCCATTCATCCATCCCGTATAATTGATCTCTCACAACTCCAAAATCATGGTACATAGCCTTCTCAAGAAGAAGGGAAACTCCAACCATAAAAATAATCATTATTATGAAACCAATTATTATTAAATAATTAATTAACTAATTTATTAATTAAAGGCTCTTAATTCAGGAAGCCTAAGGAAACAAGCTATAACATTATTGTAAAATAATTTGAAAAATAATTAAAACAATATTCCAAATATACATTCCATTTACAACAAACATGTGGAATTTCAATTTATTTACATTCCATTAATACTTTTTCCTTAGTATGAATCATCATTGTACTTATTATTTAAAAAATTCAATCAAAAAAATAACATTTTCTATTAAACATGATATCATTTTCAATTTGAATATTATCAAGTATCAGAAAAAACTAGATTAATTAAACATTTGTCGTTATTCATTAACCAACTAATTATAAATAAATAATAGACATACATTATTTACTATATTACATAAATAACATCATTCTAATAAATATCATAATAAATCATACAAAAAATACTAGCATAAAGAGTACATTATCTATTAAAATAAGAGAAAACTGTTATCACAGTTAAGGAAAACAACATCTATATGCGATCCTTATTCAATTTCATAATTAATTTTTTTTAATAATTATTAGGTGAATTATATCTCCATATAATGGGATAAACCATGCCAACATTACAATTTAATTTAAAAAAATAGTTGAATTAATTAATACCCTATATTGAAAAAGAAACATCATTAGACTCACTACACCAAAATAGGGGGGGTTCTCGTAAGATGTAATCATCACTAGAGAACTCAAGCTACCCTAATAAGGGTTCACTGACTCCAAGGGATGGGTTCTCAAATTTATGCTCTCAAGAGAAAGAAACTAGAAAATAATTAAGTGGAGGACCATAATTTTCATTTCAATAGATGCAAGAGGATTGGATTTCCTTAATACCAAAATTTTTAATTACAAATGATGTGGATTTCATTAAACTATATACACATGGATGTATTAACGCCACTACTATGATTGAAAATAGAAGAAATTATTATCATTGGTATAATTTCACTGTTTTTATCCACTGAAGGGTTTGCATGGTTGTTTTCAAAAAACTAGATGAAATCACTACATACCAAATTTTATATAGTGAGAAGTACCATGGAGGAAAAACCCGCACGTAATTATTTTCCCTATCTAGGTGAATTACCCACATAGATAAATTCCCAACACAGAAAAATTCCCTATGTAGCCAAATTTCCCATATAGCTTAACTCTATATGTATCTGAATTCCCCATGTATCTTATCTAACCACATTGTAAATTCACATAGCTAGTTCACATATTAATATTTCTCACATATTAGATTCATACATCTATTAGATCCATCCAATAATCTATTTCACATTGTTTATCTATCTATATAGACGATTCACATAGCTGATCGATCCATGTTACTAATTCACATAGTAGATCACTCATGTATCAAATCCATCCAAATTGTAAATGTATCCACATAGCAGATATGACTTTCATGAGTTGTGATATCATCCAAGTTATGAATCACACACTCAATCCATAAAACACATCCTACATATTTCATTTAGTATCCATAAACCTCAGTACTAGCATTAGGCCTCCTCTGAGCGCCATAGACTTCGAAATCATTCAAAGGGCTACACTAGAAGGATACAGATTATTATATAAGATACCTATTAAAACATTATCATCCTATTGAATAAAAAAAATATTATATTGAAAATAAAATTGGGTTTTCCAAATTCCCACCCAAAAAGATAACTCTCAAGGATCTCACCATCATAAGTGCTCATCCAACTCACCATAGGAATATCCAATTACCACACAACAGAATCATCCATATTCAAAATATAAAAACCCAAGATTGAAATATATTCACATTAAATTACTTATCTAGAATACTTAATACGTAACAAAAACAAATTCCAAAATACTGTATTAGTGTGTTGTCTTTTGAAACTCATAATATAATCATCTAATCATGGTGAATGATCTTCATCATCTCCCATAAGGTTTGTCCTTTTTTTCTTATGTAAAACCTTTATTTATATCCTATGGGAAAATAAAACATAATAAGGGTGATCTCAAATGATCCATAAGGGTAAAAATAGAGAAACATTAATAGAACATATACATTTGAACTTAAAAAATTTATATAAAGTTTAAACATCAAAATCTCGAGTCGTGAAGGAAATCATTGTAGTTTGTAAGGCATAGATCACAGACAAAAATTAATCATGATAAAATAGCATGGTAATATTATATTTAGTTGTCGAGAAACATTAATCACACTATATGACTTCCATATTAGCCACGGAATTTCTTCAAAGACAGTCACAGTGCACAAAGTCCATTACTGAACTAGGTATACTTGTCATTCCAGCCCTATATTACTAAACTGTATTTACTTGTCGTTCCATCCACATCTTTCTCATGAGATATAAATCATTTACCAATTCAATGGAGGGAGATATTGGTCCAACCCATCTCATAATGAAAGCATTATAATGTGTGCCACAAAATAAAAATAAATCATTCATCATAACCCAACTAATAAAATGGATTTCATAAACATCATCCCATCATAACATAATCCATATAAAACAAATGGATAAAATTTCATCATAAAAAAAAAATCAAACCATGTAAATAATAGGGAAATTATACTTTGAACATAACCATATTAAATAATTTAATCTTAGATGGAAAATAATTTTTATAAAACACTTGATTTGAATTCTATAGGAAAATATCTTCTCTTCTTCAAAATCATTTTCTTTAATCAAAATGCCGATCAACCATAAAAGAAAAGATTTTTTTGAAAATAATAATAAAATCTTGTTGAGGAAGATTAATTGAAATAAGGCATTATGAAACCATAAAAATCCAATCATTCCATATAAGTTAAATATGTAGTCTCTTAGTACTTTTTTGAGAAAAGTCAAAAAGTACTTCATATGGTAATCAAAAGAATGATTCCTTCCATACCATGTGATAAAAGTCAAATGACTGTAAAAATTACATTATACACACATGGAAATATTTTAAACATTTTATGAAAATATTTTTATAAAACATGGACATGGATGATAAATATAACCCCAATAAATACTAATGAATAAACAATCATGGAAAAGAACAAGATTGTAATATTTATCCCTTACCTAGGGTCTGATATGCTTTGTATGTATTCTAACCTCTTGTATAATGATATAAATAATATCATTGAATTATTACAGAATCATATACATTGTTATGATATCATATATGGCCATATTATTATCTATTTATTAGTAACATCTCATTGTTACACAATATTCGGGTGTTAACTGCTTTTTGTTCTTATGCATGTTTTGTCAAATAAATTCTTATTCATCTTGTTAGTTTATAGATATATCATTTTATAAATAGTTATTTTATTATATATATTATATTTATTCATTATATTCATTTATATAATCAATCTTCAATGATGATCATGTAGAACGAATCACATCACCTAGTGGAGACGGTAGTCCGTGCATACGCATGAGCGAGGATATCGTTCCCATGATTGTGGAATTATAGTGAAGTGTATAGAATATTATATTTAATTATAAATATCACTTTAAAATAATAATATATAGTTATTTATTCCATCATTATACCCGTGTATGTGTGTTGGGGATGAAAAAAAATTACACCACAGCATAGAGACGATAGGTCATACGTATGCACACATGGTGATTTCATTTTTCATAGGATAGATAGAAGATGTAATATGATTGATTCATATTAATAATAACATATTATTATTAATTTTATACTGGAATTATTACTTAATAATGAAACAACTCATTTAGAGAAAGTATAAAAAGAAATAAGTTTGAACAAACCGGTAAAGGATATTACCTCTTCATTGACGTGCCTCTTCTAAAACTCCTATTAGGGCAGTAAAGTTGGAATTTGAAATAGAATATAACCTCTATAATATAACTATATAGGTTTAGAAGATTAATTTTTTGGGTTTTTTGGATATTGATAGCTTAAAATGGACTGATTAGAAGTGGGAGGAGGTTCCCTTTTATAAGAGAGGAGAGGGGCACTTTTAGAAACCTCCAAAATATTAATTTATAATAAACTCAAATCCCACCTAAAAACATAAAAATGACACAAATTTGAATATGAGATGAGATAGGGTTGTAATATCATCATCCAATATAATTTAGACTTATTGGGAATTTATTTTAAACCTTATCCATCGGATTTATTCTTATTTAAACTATTTAATTTTATTTGTTGTAATAATATTCTAAATTTTAAATTGTAATAAATATATACTTATGAATTGTAAATTTACCAGAATTGGAAACATTATGAAATTTTATACCATATAAATTTCATTTTATAATTTATATGTTTTTTAATTTTAAAAAATTTAATAATATGTTATTTTTATATATTATTAATAGTGTCAATTTGAGAAATTTAAAATTATTTGAATTTAAATAAAATCTGAATAGAAGATATGATCGAAAAAAATATTTCATATATTTCTAAAATTTAATATATATATATATATAATAAATTCGCGGGGCACATTAATTAGTTAATATAATATTTATTTTAATATTTTTAAACCATTTATTTAATATTTCTCTGAATAAAATAATTACTACAATATTTTTGTATTATTATTTAATATACTTATTTGTAGCATAAAAATTTAAAATAAAATACTACGATGAATATAAATTTAATATATTTCATAATAATACTTTTAATCTAATTTAAAATATTAAAATCACAATATATAAATTATTATATTTATTAAATAATGAAAGTTACCACTTTGACATCATTTAAAATAAAATAATGTAAGTATCATAATCACTTTTATAAGGCTCCAATGGGTCAACAATTTAAAAATTGGATAATAATGGTGTAGATATACATGAGAAATATGTTTTGGTCCGGTTTTAGAGCCTTTTATGGTTATTATTATTTTAAAAAAATGATATTAATTATTTTTCTGAAAATAAATAATTTATACATCATTATTTTATAATCTATTAAGGTAATAAAATATTTCTCAAATATTACAAATAATATACCATAATGAGGAAGAAATTGTATCATTATTATGAGTATTTATAATCGAATTTATTTTCTGTATAACCATATATTAAAAATACATTAATTATTAATGTTTGAGTGAGACATATTTCACTTTCATTAAATAAAATAAATTAAAGGACTTAATCACATACTAGTGGGATCCAATAAATTAAATTTAGACCCAATTTTTCTTTAGGGTGATATAAATTCAACCAATGATATCAAGACAAATGTAACAGGAATTCTATAATATTTTTTTACCCTTAATTACTGGATTTACATTTACATGTGGTAAATAAAATTAAACGTAGTTACTATTCATTATGTCTAAAAATAAAAGTAATATATTCAGACAATTTAAACCTCATGATTCCAAAAAAGGAACACATTTTTACAAATTCATAACACATAAGATGCAAAAATTAATTTAAAATGAATCTTATTTTCGAAAAAAGAGGTTTTTGTTTAAAACAGTGTAAAAGATTGAAATGTTTTTACCTATGAATTCAATGTAAAATTAATGATAATGAAATACATTATATTAATTGAAATGAATAAATAATATTGATAATTTAAAATCATTCAGTATTATAATTTATCCATATAAATTATATTGATGTAAAAAGTTGTTTTTAATGAAAAGTTAGCATATTATTACTATTCATCAAAATATGAAATATAAAAGAAAAATATTAAAAAATTATCCAAAGTAAATTATTATATCTTTATTTCAATTAATAAGTTCATTTAGTCAAATTGAACTTATAAACGTATCAAAAACAAGATTTAATGTTGGTGTAACATAAAAAGGTGGCAAAATTAGGTTTTTTTTAAATAGTTATTTTAATCAAAAAAAATATTTTGTTCTCACACATTTTTCTAGAATATATGCATAATGAATGATAATGGTAAAAAATTAGAAATTTTGTTAATACTTTTCATAACACATAGTTCATAATAATATTATAAGAATATATCGTTGCTGAGTGAAACTTCGTATTGTGTATAACAGACTCTATCAAGGAAGGTCTCTCATGAATGTAATGAAATCCATGTCAGGGTTATGGGTAGTGCAAGATTAATTTGGTGTTTCATGTTAAATGAATTTGATTATCCGAGAAAGAGAGAAAAAATACATAATCATTACATAGTGATTTGTCTATGGATTTTTGATGAACATTTTGGATGTCTAGTCCACCTATAAAAAATGAGGAGCTGAGTATTTCATAGGATATTCCATAGAATTTCATGGATTAATGAAGATGAGGAGAGACTTAAAATATATTTATATAGAGTGTGAGTTGAGGATATAATAGAGAATCAATTATTCAAATATCATTTGAGAATAAATTATCGATTCATTGGGAAATTAAATAATAGGTTTACGTATAAAAATATCCAATACACTAATATATTTGATGAATCAAGAAAAAATGAAAGATGAATATATTTTTTTAATATCCAATATGAAATAATATTCTAGAATATATGAGAATAATATTTAATATATTATTTTGAATATGTATTCTTGTAGGTATCAATGACGATTTACATAAAATAAAGAAATAAAGTATATTTTTTTATTGATTTTTAAGGGCCTGATAAATATTTGAAGGGATGAAAGGGAGTTGAATCAATGATGAATTATATAGTTGTGAACCCAAGTATTCGACAAAATTTAAAATAATTAGATCTATTATTATCTGTTAGGAGTTTTGAGACCAAAATAACTATTGTGATAAACATTTTATGATCAGTCTACTCATGAAGGGATATGTAATTCACAAGTGTCATAGAAAAACCAGTTTCATAAAAAGATTTTTCTATGAGCTGATTAAAGTTGAAGAATAATATTGTGACTATGTTAAAAAACTAGTTGTTTTTAGGCTTGTTATTGTGGTATCTAACCAATCAATAGTGTACTGTGATTGGGGTTTCTAACTAGATGATAGAGAATTATAACTATGGTGTCTTACTACATGCATCTAACCCTAATGGAAAGAAGTAAACTCTTATATAGAAAACTATAAATATCATTAGTTTCACTATCTTATAATCACGGTATACAAGGTTAGTCTACAAGATATTATGATGAGGACCATAAATTTAACAGGTTTAGGATGATGAATTTTGAATAAGGAAAAATCATTAATGTAGACAGCTGATTCATTCCCCTCACAGCATTCATCTAACCTGGGACACTTAAAATAACAAATAAAAAAACAATGTTCGTTACTATATAATTTAAGAAAATGATTATGTTGTGTGTTTGAGTTATAGTGGGAGTTAAAAGAAAAGGATACCAGGGAAGATTTTTTTGAGGCTCCTTGGGAATTGGCAAGGAAGCGTACGACTGATCACACAATAAATTTTAAAGAGGGATGGATTAAATCAAAATAAAACCTTATAAGGAGGATTATTTAATGAAGAATGAGATTGAAAAATTGGTTCAAAATATTTTTTAACATGGTTTCATCCAACATAACCTAAATCCATACAATACAATAATCATTTTAGTAAATAAAAATAATGGTGGGTGGAGAATTTTATGTATTAGCAAGAGTTAGATAGTTTGGTGGTGTTGGAATGGTATTTAATTCATGTAATAGAAGAGATGATGGATGAGTTTCATAGTATTGAATAAATCCCAAAGGCGGGTTTGAAATATGTTATCTACTAGATAAAATATGAGAGAATGATATTCAGTAGACTATGTTCAAGACCAAAAAGTGGAATTAATAATACCTTTTTATTTCCTCCATATTGATGAATTCACCTATGAATTTCGATGACACTATGAATGTGGTATTCTAGGATTTTATTAGGGAGATTTTTTTTTATTTGATGATATATTTGTGTGAAATAAGAGATGGAATGAAGACCAATAGAAGGAACATGAGGTCCGAAAATTGGTAATATGCAATTTTTTATTTGAAAATGAGAAGAATTTTAATTTCAAAACGGGTTATGTGGAATATTTATGGAATATAATTTATGTCAAAGTGGCTATGATAGATCACAAAAAAATGTTGTTGTAAAATTATGGGTTGTGTCGAGGAATGTGAATCCATTTAAGGATTTTAGGGATAAATGGATACTATAAAAAATTCATCAATGAATATGGAAATATTGAAAGTTCCATCAAGGCCTTTAAAGGAATACTGAGTTTAAATGGAAACCTATTATTAAATAATAATTTGATCAAATTATGAAAACCATGAATACTACCCAAATTTTATGCATGTTAGATTTTTCCAATGGATTTAGAGAAGATATTAATGCCACCAGTTTTGGAGATTGATCCATGTTAACAAAAAAGGGGAGGAATATTAACTATTTTAGTAAGGGATTATCTGAAACCAACAGGGATGATATGATATATAAAATAACGCTTAGGGATTTAGTGCTAGAAATCCTACATCAGAAGCAATATTTGATGGGAAGGTGGATTGAGGTACACACAGAGCATTGGAGACTTATGTGTATTCTTTTAGTCAATGAGTATCTTCAATTGAACATCAGTGTTGGTAGGATATTTTACAAGGATATATTTTTACAGTGATTTACAAGAATTTGAAATTGAATACTTTCACTTATTCTTTATCTAGGGTGACATCGGGAAAAGATTATATGTTCATGGAAATTGTCAAACCTAGTTGGGAGGAGATTGATGTGTTCAATGATGATTTAATGGATGGTTTTAGTTTGAAGGTAGTTATAGATACAATACTACATGGTTGTAAAAAATAATTACGGAAATACTTTGTAAAATAGATTACTATTCTATCGGAACTGGTTTTCCTTCCTAAAGGGTCAAATTTAATTCCAAATTTATTGCAATATTATCATTTTTCTTCATCTGGGGGGAACATGGATATCATCAAAACATATAAACACATTGTTTGTGGGGATTATTAGGTTTTAATTTTTTATTATTTATTCATACATATCACTAGTTCTAAAATATTCAAATTGAGAAATTGATTCAAGTTATCTTCAGCAGTCTATAACATTACATTTACTGCATTAATACTATAAATTATTTCCTCGGTATCATTTCACAATAATGAAATATGCAGGATGGGTAAATAGTTGGGATGATATGGTTGAACAAATGTTATGGCTCATATATAGTAATAAAATATATATTCTAACATATAAATGATTCATGGAATCAATATATTTTCATTTACATTAACTGTATTAGAAACATCTATATATTATTAAGCAATGTAAAAAAGTATGGATGATAGAAAAAATAAAATAAAAAAAGGATCAATAACCCATGAATGTGAAAGGATGAATGACATTCAAAAATGATATCATGACATGAACATGTTAAAAGTTGATTCACAAGCCCAGTTATTTCTAATTAGAATAGTTGTGAGGGGAATCATTGATGTGGTATATCTTCTGAAACAATGATGAATCCAGTAATATAGATACTAGGATCAAAACAAATCATAAGTTTGATAAAAAATTGAAATGGATATGATGGATTCACGAGGAATACTGTATAAAAAAATATATAACAAAATGATATAATTTACATTAGTTCCATACGGACCTATGTGTATAGCTGGAAAACCACCAGAATATCATTATCACAAAACATTGAAAATTGCCAGCTTATAAGACTTGAATGAATTAAAGGAACAAAGATACAATTTGAGGATTATATTTTTATAGACCATATTGAGGTGGTGAAATTTAACATATGGAAATTGTAATATATATTCTTTTACGGAGTCTTGAAATACATAATCATTAAAGGATACATCATAAAAAACATGGAATGAAATTAAAACAAGAATTTGAAGTAATGAAATTATAATTATTGGTTATAATACCAAATCGTTGAAGAATTTCAAATTATGATCATGATATTGATTTATTAATTCGCATGAGGATGTATAATGAGGATGGAAAAATAATATGCCCCACACTCAAAAAATTACTTAGACAATATTAGAGATGATGAAGATTATCTACATCATAAGAATACATGAATCAAGTTAATGATCACTTTTAGGATACTCTTGAACTATTTCAACTGAAAATCCAAAATTCCTTAGCACTATACACTCTTGAAATATTGAATAAACATACCAAATTATTGAGGAGGATCCTGAGGTAATATCATCATAAAGGGAGAGGTGATAGTGATCCTGGTAGTGAAATCAGGATGTAGACCACATGAATGACTGATATGCGAGAGATAGTTTGACAATATTACTACGTGGAAATAATTTATTCGCCACAAAAATTTAACATAGATCAACTTATCATTTTATGTTCCATGGTTACCATTATACGGTCCGATTTTCCCTTAATAGAGCAAGAGATAACCAATACGTGAACTAGGTTACCATAATGTGATCCAAGGATGTACCCATTCACATTCCATGTGGGCCTTATGTGAGATAAGGTGGTACTCTAATGCAAGATAGGGAGTGCCCATAGAATTCTAAGGATTACCCTTAAGCGATTTTAGAGTGCCCTTACACAATATAGCATGTACCCTTAAATGAGTAGGCATTACACTTATGCATCAATGTATTACCCTTATGCAATTGGTGAAAAAATGTTTTACCCTCAGTCAATATGTAATATAAATTTATGTAAGTTACCATTATGTAGTATCCAAATATGGGTTATGTAAAACTTGTGAAATTAAAATTGAAAAATAAGAGATGTATTTTTTAAAGTGAAAAAATATTAGTAAAAAATGTAAAAAAATCAGAAGTGACAAATTACATGTACATAATAAAATCTAATTAATAATTCAGACCATGAATTGAAATAATTTATATTTGAAAAGAAATAGATAAATAAATTCACATCAAATTTCCAAAATAAAAACCTTTTTCCTAAAAATAATTTAAATAATATGGTGTTATCATCACCTAGTTATTTTAAAAGGTTATAAATTCATATGTTATAAATAATAAACATACATAAAAATTTAATATCCTTAGTCAAACAATCAATAGAATTCTCTGGCATATATATCATATTGAAAAATATCATCCTAATTTCAATAAAATCCATAAAAAATAAAATCTTATGTCTATTTTTATGATAGTCAAGGGAATAAATGTTTTTAAAAAGGAAGGAATACAGTCTGACAATCAAAAATACTTCTATAGAAGAAAATGATAATGAAAATTCATTAACAAAGCCTTTCAATCAAATCGATTCATTGATTTCTATCATTAAAACTATGTATTTGACTGTGGATTCAGCAAGGGAAACAATGGAAATCTGACTATATATCTATGAAATAGGATATTTGTAAAAAAATAATAGATAAAGAGTGATAAATTTATTAGTATATATATTTCTTTCATATCCAAAACAAACAAATATGATGATATATTGACTATAAGAACCATTTTTACTAAAAAATACATCAATATGAAGACATTGAAACTTAATTGTGTCTCTGTTTTAATGAATAATAATTATTCATTGTAGTACGTCCGAAAAACATTCTTAAGGTAAAATGTATATATCTAGATAGGAACGTATCATGGAACACCTAAGGCCACCCACTATGCTTAAATGTGGGATTTTACTCATAAAATAATTATAAGAATCACTACTAGGGTATTAGGAAAATCTAAAATTGATGTGATGACCTAAAGGCAGATTAAAAAAATTCAAACCTTTTTCAAAAAAAATTACTAATAACATATTAGCACAATAATATTGGAAAATATACATTAACCTAACATTTTTTACCTAGTGTTTTCATATCGCCGATTTTATTTTCTTTCTCAAAATATTTGTTTTCAAAAGAAATATATATTTGGTTAATCATAGGAATTATTAATCTTGTATATTTGAAAATTATAAGAATATAATAAAAAATTTTATTAAATAAATAGATATAACATTGAATAATTCTATATGTTAACATGAATCAAATGTGCTTCATATAATGTCATTTTTAAGCATAAAATCATCAAATTACTTATAACATTGTCGAGATTATTTTTCAAGGACATACTTGGATTTTTGTAAATGATATAGTTTATTTTTAAAAAATTATTTTGAAAATCAATATTGTGTTCTCATATAAATATTTTCATCTTACAAACCATAAAAGAAGTAAATTTTGACACCTAATTATTGAACATGAAAATCATTTTGGGTAGAAAAGGAAACAAATAAGCTTACTGAAGAGTTCATAACAATAGGAGAAAACATATCATTGTAATCAATTTCTTCATATTATAAGAATATAATTCCAAAACATATAGATATTTACATAATTTTATTTTTAATGTAATTTTTATTTATCTTATTAAAAATAGAATTAAAATATATTAGTTTTTCCTTTTTGTTTTGTTAAAAATTATCTAGGTTTCATTTTATAGATGATAATACATTTCACCTCTCATGGATAAAGAAAACAATGTAGATTGAGCAGACTAAATATACTTTTCAAAACATTATGGCTCATAACTACATAGTAAGAACCAATCTTAAACTCAATGCTAGGAACATAATCCTTGTAAGAACGATTTAGTTGACTAATGATTCTTCTTTTCCTATTAATATTTAACTAGTAGAATCTCATTTAAACATATCTCTTAACCAAAAACATAGTTTCAAATTCAATAAAAGGTTCTTATATAACATGATCTAATTGGGGTGGTTTAGTAGAGAAGAACTTGAGTTCATGTTATTTTTTATGCTCTAATATAAACTCGACACTAACATGTTTAGATGGATTAAACTAGATATGATCAGAATCCTTCTATTTAAAAGCATAAGACTCATACAAAACAACATCAAGAAAAATAATACATTTATGAAAACCGTTATTATCAACTCATATATTTTACCCTTTGACATAATGTGGGCATCCCACAAAGACACACATCATATTCCTATATACTAGTTCATTAGTATTGTTGTTATTATAGGTAGTACAATAAAAAATCATTTCCTAAACATTTTTTTTGAACCAGTTTGCATAACATCATGGGTTTTAAATGTAATTGTACTATAGTGTAATATATTGATCAAATAAAATATAGTAGTAGTATATTATTCCAAGAAGGGATAAAATATAATAGAATATGATAGCATACATATCACAATTTCTGAAATTTTTTTATTCATCCTCTCTTCCAAGAAATTATATTATGGGGTATCCACAATAGTTCTGTTCTAAGAATACCTTCAAAACAAAAATAGTTTATGTAGAAATTATAAAAATATTCTAGACCATTATATTTTCTATCAATTTAATGTTTTTATTAGTTTCACATTCAACACTAAACATGTAATTTTCATAATGTCTTAGAGGGTTTATGATTTGTGCTGATGTATATAAATCTAAATTTCTAGAGAATATTCATCAATAATTTGATCATATTTGGGGACCCTACTATAGGATGTATCTTTAAAGGACCCCCGCAAAATAGAATGTGCATATTCTATTGGGGAATTATATTTCTATGTATAAATCTTGTAAAAAACATTTTTGGCCTTATTAAGAAGTTGTTTTTCACAAAAGGGAATGATGTCTAAGGTTACATAATTTAAAATTCCCAGCATTATTAGATCAGTCGTCCATTTTGTAAAATTATTTCCCAATCACATATGTAATAAAAATGAGTTATATCTCATGGGGAAAATAGTCGTATTTAATTAATTAATATAATTCAATCCATTTAATAAATATAGGCCATTGGTGAGGTTTCCTCTCATAATAGTGAGTTATCCCTTAAAGATATTATTACTCCCTAAATCATACATAAAATAATATCCATTTAATTCTAAAAAACCTATTGAAATATTATTATTATTCCAATAAAGAACCCACCAAACCTGCTCTATGGATTTGACTCACAATTCATGAAATTCTAGATGGATTATTTTTCTCCCCATTAATGTAAAACACTTTTTAATTCCAATGTAAAACATTCCACTCTCAATCACTATCAAATCGTTGAAGTTCTCTAGATTGGGATATATGATAAAAAATCATAAATATAAGACCCATTCATCACACATAGAACAAAAACATACATATAAAAAATCATCCATATAAAATTATTTCTCAACTAAAAACCATTGTTCACTATTATATTTTTTTATCTTAGAATTCTACATTTGGGAATAATTCTTTTAAATTTGACCAGGTTGTTTGCAATGGAGTAAATTTTTTTGTTTACCCATAGACCCTGATCTGCTCCTAAAAATTATCTTACCTATAATGTTCCCTATATTTTAATGCGTACTCCAGTAATTAATCTCTTTAAATTCACTCTTTACAGAACTATGTTTCCCTTTTTTAGTCTCTTTAGAAAACAAGTATTATTTTAATTATTGTAGTTTCAACAAACCCCGACCATACATCATTGAATCTTTAAGTGAATTACATTAATCATCTAAATAGGTCAGTAGTATGATATATGAATCTCCGTTATCCAACATAACTTATAAATTAGATAAATATAGAATGATTTTATCAAAATCATTTATATGAGTCATGTATACTGTTCATAGATTCATATGAAATTTATAATTGAATATTCTTGTGTATCCAACCTACTAATGATTTAAGAATATATTCTGTTAAGTTTTTTGACTATATTTGCATATTAGTGGATTCATAATCTATATGATGATGTAACATATCAAATAATGATTATAGATTCAAACTGAAGGAATTCTTAATCGCATCTATATAGACATATACTTTATTACGCCACTGTGATTTCCTATGTGTCTGGTCAATGTGTGCTAAATTGGCCACCATGACACTCGATCATAGATACTTTAGTTCTACACTATAACACATCATGACACATCATCATTGGACATTATATTGATACCAAATACATAAATGAAGTCTCACTATTTTATGGCATACAAACCACTAACTGTTACCCACATTAACTAGGTGTGGTCATACAACCACATCATGAAACCATGGATGATCACTCTTGTTAGGTTCCATTTGGTTTCATCGCACATCATCCCATAACCTAATCCCTCATGGGTAGTAACTTTTAATACCCAATACTCTTACGCAGGGTCAATCATCGACACCAACCAATCCCTACATTCTCAAGGGAGGTCACAAGCATGCTAACCCATCCCCATTGACTCTAGGGGGGTTACAAGAATATAAACCAATCATTGCAGACTCTGGGGAGTTTCTAGGCATAAGAACCCATCCACAAAGACTCTAAAAAATTAACAAGCACATTTCTTCATCCCTATAGTAGATGGGGAGGTCACATAAAGAACAATAGGCCTCATCCTATCACACATCTCTTTAGTTAATCTTAGTACACTAGTCTCTCATGACATATTCCCTTATTAAACACATCCCACATCACCTGTTAGGGAATATATTGTTTCTTTGAGACCCACCAAAGTCCTAACTAATTAGTAACAAACCATTACCCTTTCCCCTTTAGTGACACAAAAATAAATATGATCATCTAGGCCAATTACTCATCGTCTATTACACCTCATCATTATTTATCTTCATTCATAGTCTTACAACCCCAGGACTATCCCAAATTGTACACTCTCTAAACCCTGGAATCTTGATTCTATGTCCTGACCAAGAACATACCCTTAAATTGGGTCTCATCTCACATATTCTAAGGAAGGTATCTCAGTATAACAATTATAGTAATTCCATCACTATCACATAAAATCTAGTCTTTATGGACTCATCCCTATATCACCCCAAGCTTCTATGTTACGCTTCTCTTTGAATAATTCAATAGCGTGTGTTGTATGCTACATCAAGTTCTAACACACCAAAACCAATCAATCTTTCCGTTATGAATAGTAATACCCACATTTTGAAATTTGAAAATTTTATTTTTCAAATTGGACTTCATTTTTGGATTTGGAATATCTAAATTATCCTAGGGTGAATTTTTGGTTTTTTTCTAAAAAACTTCATTTTTTTCTGAATAGTGAAGCCACTAACTGGTAGTTAAAAAAACCGAATCATTCATAAAACATAATGTTACCACTTCTGTGAGTGGAATTTTGAAAATCCGAGAGACATAGTTAATATCAAGGAGTAAAATGTGGATCAATGAGATGAAAATAATTTTTGGCGAATAGTAACTTTTTACATTTATTTACCACAGTTTAATTTAAATAGGGTAATTAAGGGTAAAAATGATATTAATATTACTCAAACACATGTCCTAATTCTATTGTACAAGTGTATCTCGACCAAAACCAAAATTATGAATAATATATTATCATTTAGGTCCACTTGTATTAGATTAGGACATTTATTATTATTTAATTCAAACAAGAGATAAAAGATTAAAATCAATGATTATTTACTAAAAAATTTTCATATAGGGATACACATAAGATAAATTAGATTATAAATATTCATTATAAAGATAGAAATAGTTCCTATATAATGATATTTTATTTGTAAATTTTAGACATTAAATAATTTAATTTATTTATGCAATGATGATGATGCAGTAATTACCATAAGAGTAAAAAATTAAAATAATTGATATTATAAATACACAAATAAAGATAATATGGGACTTTTTATAAATTACACTAATTATTTGGGATAAAATGACATGTTAGGAATGATTAAATTAACTTTTTTCTATGTAATAATTATGTGATGATTTTCCAAAAAAACAATTTTCCAAATAGTTTAAAAATTGGCATAAAAGAATTTTTAAAACAAATATTATATTATTAATTGATATTCAATTTCTAAAAATATATGGTTCGTCCAGGAGACTTATATCATGATAGGTGTATCATTAATGGACCACATGGGGGTATCATTGAGGTATATAGTATGTTTATTAACTATATAATTTTAAAACACAAAGTGACATGTTAAGTGGAAATCAAATTAACTATGAGTTAAAAATAAAAGATAAGGTTAATATAATGACCCAAATCCATCTAAATTATATTTGATGAGTGTTTGTTGACCCATACATACCTTAGAAATTAAATAATATACTTTTGAGACATTTAAATCCGAATATGAATTTATTATAAAATAATATATCTAGCTTTTCAAAAGGTGCCCCTCACCCCTCTTATAAAAAGTCACTCCCACTTATCATTAATTAAAACATTAAAATCCTTTTGTCTCGGCCAACCCAAGCCCAAATACTCTTTCAAATTCCCTCAATTCATCCTAGGGGCCTTAGAGTGATCATAAAGGCAACCTAAAGAGACCTTTTGATCAAATCAAAAGGAAGAACCCGGATAAGAGGTAATGTTTTCACCACCCACTTTCATGTTCCTTTCTTCTTCAACATATTCTTTCTTTGTTATTATATTTATAAAATAATAAATCCAGTATCATATATATAATTTGATGTTATTACAAATATGGTACAACAATATTCAGTATTCTATCCCTCCTTTTAGTGACATTTCACCATACGTGCGTACGTATGGCTTACCGTCTCCACGTCGTGGTGTAATTGTTATTCAATAAACTATTATTTGGATGGGTATAATAATGATGTGTAATTCACTTAAATAATAAATATAACATGATAATTATTCTGTATAAATAATATATCATCCAATTATATATTATTTTTATATCAAAAGAATTATATTGTCACTCGTGCGTACGTACGAACTACCATCTCCACAAACGCGATAAGATTCATTCTCAATCGTGTCCATTCAAGTATAATTATCATTTGATGATTAAAAATAATGTTTAAGGACATTATATAATTATGGATATGAATAAGATACAACATATTCATAACAAACATGGCTTATGTAAAAAAACATATAAAAGAAAACGAGTAAGTTAACACCCGAAACGATGATAATTCTAAGATAGTATTAACAAAGAAATGATAAAAGATCATATATGATAACATATTTATGTATATGATTCATGTATAATTAAATAACAATTATTTCACCATTATACAGGAGGTTAACCTATCATCAACCATGGAAAATTACATGGTAAGGGTTTATTTCTCAATCTCTTCATTATCTGAGTTTGTTTATTCGTAATAATATACCGGGATTTCATTATCATCCACATCCATGTTTCTCAAAAATTCATTTTCAAACATTTTTACTATTTACAAGAATATGGGATAAAGTCATTTATACCCTTGTTTGAGTTTTTATAAGAGGTTTATAAAGGAATCTTTCTGTCGTTTTCCAAACAAGGTGCTTTTTAACCTTTTGGACAAAATTAAGGTAAGAATGTTTTTTTATCGTATACAATGGGTGTGCCGATTTTATGCCATTATAAATTATCAAAGCTTCCCTTAGAATCTTATAATAAAATTTTCAAAGTTAGTGCTTAATTTTATAATTATGTGACTCTTAAATGCTTTCAAAATAAGAAGAGATATTTCTGTAAAAACTTTTTGATTTCATCTATGTCAACATCCTTTGATAGATATTATGTTTATTTGGAGTTGATTTATTATGATACAAACCTTCCATATTGTATTAATGTTTTTGTGATATGATTGACTATGGATATGTTATATTTATACCATTCATGGTTTATGATAAAAATATTGACATTTAGTATGCTAGTTTTAATATAAATGTTTATGTTATGCTTAAACATGTTAATATGTGGAATTAATTGGATTGAATAAGTGACGGGTGCAGCCTGCTATAGCTCCTTGATGCATCAATAGGTCTCATGAGATAAACTAGTGACTTGGCACAAGGCCTTGAAAAATTCTTATTTGTAGTCTTGGCAAGAGGCCTTCACTATGTGGTTATGATAGTATGGCATTATGTATTCCATTATTATGAAAGTGATTATTGATATTTCATGTTATTTTTCGATTATTAGAATATCCATGTGAATATGTAAATGACATTATTTCATTTTATTTTTGTCATACTGTGTTGAAGTTGAAGTGTAAAAGGCTTTTTTATGATATACATTTCCTTAAATGTTTATTCTTATTTATGAAAGTTTCCGCTGTTTTGTTATCCTTACTGGGCTTTTGAGTTCACCCCTTTTCTATGTTTTATTTTTTCCAGGATGTGAAAAAGTAATATATGAAAGACCTGCATGGATAGTATGCGGGGTTAAGAGTGTGGACTATGGAGACTATATTGTTTTAGTTTTCATTTTATAATGTAATGTAAAAATTATTAATGTATCAAGTTATTCAAATGTTACCAAACTAATCGGTCTTTCGAGACATGATATTTCATGTGATCATGAAAATGTTATGTAATAATCCACCGACTCTGGGTATCTAGGGTCGGGGCGTTACAGTTGGTATCAAAGAAAGTTTAGTACAATCCTTGGAAGCTATATTTATATAATCTCTGATTAGAGCACATAGATTTAATATAGACATTAAGGATTAGTATTGAAAAACTTCCTAGAATTTTGGTATTTTAGAGATTTTGTGAGTTTTCTTAGCAATACATCCCTGTCTGGATAGGAGAAGGTAGAGGCGACTCTGGCACAGATATACCTAGGGGTAAAAACCCAAAAACACCGCTTTGAGATAGACTCGAATGGGAACTAGTGCACAACTACGGGCCTTGCTGCACACTTGGTTACGACACTCCCGGGGGATATGATTAGGATAACTATAATTTTATTTAAAAATCAATATGAAGGGTTTATGAGCATATAATTCCTCAAATAAAACATTTTTTGGATTATATCCATAAATAGTTCAATTTATTTTAAGTGTTTTATTTGTATGAAATTATGTGTTTTGATTCATAAACTGATCTAGTTTGTTCCATTGTTAAGAAATGGAACCTAGTGGATGAAAGGGAAACTATATCAATGCATGCACTCCATGTAGGGATTTACCTCCTACTCATGATAATTATAGTGTAGCTAGTGATGCAAGTGGTGATGATCAACTAATCACCATACTGGGAAAACTCACTCAGGTTATGAATAATAACCTTACCCGTATGGATCATCCAGATCCACAGTTTGGAGGATCAAAGTTAGATCGCTTCATGAGGAAACAACCACCAAAATTAAATGGGAGTACAAATCCATTGGTAGCTGAGTAATGGATAGGTTCCCTAGAGATAATATTTCAGGCTTTGGGAAGTAGTGAAAGGGAAAAAGTTATCATGGCAGTTTACCGCCTCACTGGAGATGCTGATCAATGGTGGTCATTGATTCAAAACATGAAAAAAGATGATGAAGTATCAAATATGGAATGTAGGGAGTTCAAAGATCCGTTTTTAGAATAAAACCTTCCTCGTGACCATCAAGCAGATATGGAAAGGCAATTTATGAGTCTGAGACAAAAATAGGATGACAATGTCACAAAGTATGAGGCTAACCTTACAAGGTTAGCATGTTTTTCTGGAGATTATATACGTAACCCCAGAAGTAAGATTGATCATTTCATTGATGGGTTAAAACCGTTTCTCCTTCTAGAATTATTCTCAAAATCCTTCTCATCGTACGAAGACATTTTCTCATGTACTATCAAGAAAGAAAAGGAATTCTCTAAGTCTCTTAACATTAAAGAAAAAAAAGATAAGAAGAGATCTGCTGATCAATCGGGGAATGGAAATAAGGGGAAGAAGGGAAAATTTGAATATCCAACCTGTAGTAAATGTGTGAAGAAACACCCCGGTACTTGCGAAAAAGGAATGGGAGTCTGTTACAAGTGTGGTGAAAAGGGCCACAACGCTCGTGATTGTAAGGGGAAAAAGGAAGCTACTGTTGTCCAATGCTACAATTGCAGGGAGATGAGACATTATTAAAATGAATGTTCTAAGGGTGAGTGGAACATAGCTCCAAAAATGCCAAGGGATCATTGCCAAGATTATGCTATCACTACTGCTGAGGTAGAATCTCCGAAAGAAGAGGTGGCAGGTAACTTTTTGGTTTCCTCAAGTTTAGAAAATGCATTATTTGATTCTGGATCATCACATTTTATCATATCTTCCCAGTTTGCTATCTAAATTAGATATCTCCTATTTGATTTAACCAAGGAGTTATCAGTTAAAACTCCTAAGGGAAGTATCATTGCAACAATTTTTTCTGAATCAGTCCCCATTAGAGCACATAAATGTTCTTTATCTGCTGATATCATCATCATACCAATGATTGAGTTTGATATAATCCTCAGTATTGATTGGCTTTCGGACCATGATGTGAATATTTATTATAAGAAGAATGAGGATACGATTTTTGGTGATGATGATAAGGAACACCTTATCTTTAGAGCATAATCGTCACCACCTAATTCTTGTCTAGAACCACCCTCAGTAGCACAAATAAACTAAATTAATGGGGAGGAAGAGAATGAAATTATAGTGGGTGAGGAAAGGAATGTTCAAATAGAGGATGTAACTAGTGTGAAAAAATATGTAGATGTGTTTCTGAACGATTTACCTTGACATCCTCCAGAAGGAGAAGTTTTGTTTTCCATTGATTTAATTCCTGGATAAATGGCTATATCGAAGACCCCTTATAGAATAGACACAGTGGAATTAGTTTAATTAAAGAAAAAACTAAAGGAATTGAGTAATAAGGGATTTATTCAGCCAAATGTTTCTCTATGGGGAGCCCCTATTCTTATTGTTAAAAATTAAGATTAATCTATGAGGTTATGTATCGATTACTTGGAGATCAGTAATATAACATTAAAGAACAAGTATCCCCTACCTCACATTGATGATTTATTTGACCAACTACATGGAGGTCAATACATTTCAATGATTGACCTTCAATCTGGATACCATCAGTTGTTTGTGAAGAAGGAAGACATTCCGAAGACATCATTTTGAACCAGGTACGAGCATTATGATTTTATAGAAATGCCTTTTGGATTGACTAATGCACCCTATGTATTCATGGATCTGATGAATAGTGTTTTCAAAGAATATCTCGATGAATTTTGAGGTGGTATTTTTTATGATATCTTGCTATAATCTAAATGCTACGAAGATCAAGAAAATCAGTTGCTCATTATCTCAATGACTCTGAGAAGACATGAATTGTATGGGAAGTTTAGAACGTGTGAATTCTTTCTTCATGAGATTTCTTTTCTTGGCCATATTGTCTCTAAATATGGAATCACTACTGATCCTTCTGAGACTAAGGCAATCCATTAATAGCATGCTCCGATGAGTACAATAGAGGTACATAGTTTTAATGGTTTAGCAGGTTATTATCAACGTTTCGTCCAGAATTTTGCCCAGTTGGCTAACCCATTAACAAAGCTCACATGAAAAGGGGTTAATTTTTTTTTGGAAAAAAGAGTGTGAAGAATGTTTCAAATTAATAAAGAGAAGATTTATCAATACTCCTATATTGACTCTACCATCGGGGAATGATGGGTTCGTTTTTTATAGTGATGCATCGAAGAATGGACTTGGTTGTGTCCTTATGCAGAAAGATAGGGTTATTGCCTATGCATCATGACAGTTGAAAATTCATGAACAAAACTATCTTACTCATGATCTTGAGTAATCTACTCTGATATTTTCTTTAAAGATATGGAGGCACTACCTCTATGGTAAAAATTTTGTGATTTATACTGATCACAAGAGTTTGAAGTATATTTTCTCACAAAAAGAACTCAACATGAGGAAAATGAGATGGATTGAATTACTCAAGGATTATTATTGTACGATACACTCCCACTCGGGGAAATCAAAAAAGGTGGTATATGCTTTGAGCAAAAAAGATCATCGAGTTATGAACAATATGAGAATTGAAACGGATCCAATTTTCATGGATCTAGTAATGATAGACATGGGAATAACCAGGGAAGGTGAAACTTCAATGCTTTTTCAAATGGTTGCCAAACCATTTTTACTAGAATGGATTAAGAGTTCTCAAATTGATGATGAAGAATTTCAAAAGAAGATTAATGCTGTGAATGATGGGAGATTGAGATACTTTGTGTTTGAAGAAGGAATTTTGAAATTCAGGAAGAGACTGTGTGTTCCCGATATACCTAATCTAAAAAGGGAATTTCTTGGTGATTCTCATAGTTCCAATTTCTCGATACACCCTGGGAGCACCAAAATATATAGATATTTGAGGGAACAATATTCGGGGGACAACATGAAGAGGGAGATTTTTGATTTTGGGTCAAGATGTATGGTTTGTCAACAAGTGAAAGATGGAAGCCAACAACCTGGTGGATTATTGCAACCACTTCACATACATGCGTGGAAATAGGATAATATCACGGAGGGCTTTGTCATGGGACTACCAAAGACTCCTAGAAGGAACAATGCAATATGGGTTATTGTTGATCGTCTTATGAAGTCAGCACATTTTTTTGTTATAAGAGAAGATCTACCATTGGAACATCTCGTAAGACTATATATTGATGAAGTTGTGAGACTTCATGGAGTACCCCTATCGATTGTTTCTGATCGTGATCCCTATTTTACATCATGATTCTGGAAAAGTCTTAAGAATTCCTTGGATACTAAACTTCATTTGAGCACTACCTACCACCCTCAAATAGATGGACAATCAGAATGAACTATTCAAAGCTTAGAAGACATGTTGAGATCCTACTCACTTGACTTTCAGGGTATGTGGGATCAATATTTCCCACTGGTAGAATTTTCATATAGCAAGAACTTCCATTAGAGTATTCAGATGGAACCATATGAAGCGTTATAAGGAAAGAGTTGTCGCACACCAACTTGTTGGGATGATGTTGGTGAAAGAAAACATGTAGTCCTAGAACTAGTGGAGGACACAGTGGAAAATGTGAAGGTATTCCAAAACGATATCAAAATAGCTCAAAGTAGACAGAAGAGATATGCCGATAATCGAAGGAAGGATTTGGAATTTCAAGTCGGTGATAATTTTTTATAGATGGTATCTCCATGGAAGGGAGTAATACTTTTTGGTAAGAAAGGTAAATTGAGTCCTCGGTATATCACAACTTTCAAAATTCTAGAACGAATTGGGGTGGTAGATTACCGATTGGCAGTGCTGCCAAGTCTATCCAAAGTTCACGATGTGTTCTACGTATATCTGTTGAGGAAATACATTCCTGACCCAAACCATATACTCACCTATGAGGAATTTGAACTGGAAACCAATCTGTATTATTGCAAAGAGCCCATCAAGATTCTTGATACTAGAGAAAAAGTACTGAAACAACCGGACAACTCGTATGGTAAATGTCTTGTGGAGAAACCATATGATGGAAGAGGCAACGTGGGATCTCGAGGAACTTATGATGAAGAAACACCCGAGTCTTTTCATGCGGTAGTATTCTGGAAATTTAGATGATGAAATTATTTTATGTAGGGGAGAATGCAACACCCCAAGCTTCTACGGTATGCTTCTATTTGAATAATGCAATTGGGTGTGTTGTACGCAACATCGAGTTCTAACACACCACAAACAATCAAACTACACATTATGAATAGTAATACCCACTTTTTGAAATTTATATATTTTATTTTTAAAAATGTACTTCGTTTTTGGATTCAGAATATGGAAATTAGCTTAGGGTGAATTTTTGGTATTTTTCTGAAAAGCTTCATTTTTTGATGAATAGTGAAACCACTAAGTAGTAGTTAAAAAACTCAATTTTTCATAAAACAGAATTTTACCACTTTTGTGAGTGGAATTTCGAAAATCCGAGAGACACAGTTAATATGAATGAGTAAAATATGGTTCAATGAGATGAAAATAATTTTTGGTGAATAGTAACTTTTTACTTTTATTTACCACAGTTAAAAGTAAATAGTGTAATTGTGGGTAAAAATGATATTAATATTACCATAACACATGTCCTAATTCTATTGGGCAAGTTCATTTCGACCAAAAACAACCTTAGGAATAAAATATTATCGTTTAGGTCCACTTGGATTGGAGTAGGACATTTATTATTATTTAATTTAAAGAAGAGTTAAAAGAGTTAAAATCAATGTTTATTTACTAAAACATTTTTAATATTGGGTTACACATAAGATAAATTCGATTATAAATATTCATTAGTAAGATGAAAATATTTCCTACATAATGATAGCTTATTTATAATTTTTATACATTAAATAATTTAATTTATTTATGACACAAATATGGTGTATTAATTACCATAATAGTAAAAAATTAAAATAATCAATATTATAAATACCCAAATAAATATAATTTGACACTTTTTATGAATTAATGAAATTTTATAGGTTAATATGACATATTAGGAATGATTTAATTAACATTTTTATAAGTAATCATTTTTTTATGAATTTCACAAAAATCAATTTTCCAAATAGTGTCAAAATTGACATAAAAGAGTTTTTAAAATAAATATTATATTATAAATTGACATTCAATTCCTAAAAAACTAAGGTTCAGACATGAAATATATATCATGATATGTGTATCATTAATGAACTACATGGGGGTCTCTTGGAGGTATATAGTATGTTTATTAACTATATAATATAAAAATAAAAAGTGACATGGTTAGTGTCAAACAAATTAACTAAGAGTTAAAACTATAAGATAAGGTTAATATAATGACCAAAACATGTATAAAATCTATAGGTTGAGTGTCTTTCGACCAATCCCAACCATAAATATTAAATAATCGACTTTGGAGCCATTAAAAACCTAATATGAATTTATTATAAAATAATATTTCTAGCTTTTCCAAAGGTTCCCCTCACCCCTCTTATAAAAGAGCACTCACCCATCTAACAAATTCACTCAATCAAGTCCTTTTGGCTCAGCCAAAACCTGACCAAATACTCTCTCAACTTCCCTCATTTCATCCTAGAGGACTTAGTTTGATCAGAAATCCAACCTATGGGGCCCTTTTGATCAAATCGAAAGAAAGAACCAGAAAAAGAGGTAATGTTTTCACCACCCTCTTTCATGTTCATTTCTTCTTCAACTTCTTCATTATTTGTTAATACCATTCTAAAATAATAAATAAAGTATCTTATATATATATTGATTTTATTATAAATATGGTACCACCATATTCATTATTCTATCCTTCCTTTTAATGACATGTCACCACAGGTGCTTAAGTACGACTTACCGTCTCCACGTCGTGGTGTAATTGTTATTCAATAAATTTTAATTTGGATGGGTATAATAATGATATGTAATTCATTTAAATAATAAATATAACATGATAATGATTATTTATATATGATATACCATCCAATTATATATTATTTTAATATCTAAATAATGATATTGTCGCGCGTAGGTACGTACGGACTACTATCTCCACGAACTCGATTAGATTAATTCTCCATCGTATCCATTCAAGTATATTTCTCACTTGATGATTAAAAACAAGGTTTAAAGGGTTTATATAATTCTGGATATGAATAAGATACAACCTATCTGTAACAAACATGGCTTATGTAGCAAAACATATAAAAGAAAACCAGTAACTTAACACCCGAAACGACGATAATTCTAAGATATTAATAACAATGCAATGTTAAAAGGTCATATATGATATCATAATAATGTATATGATTCTTGTATAATTTAATAACAATTATTTATCCATTATACAGGATACTAACCTACCATCAACCAAGGATAAGTACAAGTTAAGGGTTTATTTCGAAATCTTTTCATTATCTGAGGTTTTTTATACGTAATAATCTACTGGGATTTCTTAATCATCCACATCCATGTTTCTTAAAAATGTATTTCAAAACATTTTTCCAATTTAAAAGAATATGGGTTAGAGTAATTTATACCCTTGTTTTACTTTTTATAAGAATTTTATAACAGAATTGTTCCGTCTTTTTCAAAACAAGGTGATTTTTAACCTTTTCGACAGAATTATGGTAAGAATGTTTTTTTAAATTATACGACGGGTGCGGCTATTTTCCGCCATTATAAAATATTCGAAGATTCCCTTACAAGATTATAAGAAAATTTTCAATGTAAATGTTTTATTTTATAATTATGTGACTCTTAAATAATTTCAAAATATGAAGGTATATTCTATAAAAAGAGTTTTGATTTTATCTAAGTCAACATCCTTTAATTGATTTTATGTTTATATTGAGTTGAATTATTATGATACAAAAATTACATATTGTATTGATGGTTTTTTATTTGTTTGATGGTGGATGTGTTATTTTTATACCATTCATGGTTTATGATGAATGTATTGACGTTTCATATGCTAGTTTTAATACGAATGTTTATGTTATGTTTAAACCTGTTTATATGAGGATTGCATTAGACTTAATAAGTGAAGGGTGGAGACCTCTATAGATCCTCGATGTATCAGTAGGTCTCATGAGACAAAATACTGTCTTGGCACAAGGCATTGACAAAATCTTATTTGTAGTCTTGGCACGAGGCCATGGATATGTTGTTATGATAGTCTCGAATTATGCATTCCATCATTATGAAAGTGGTTATTGATATTGCATGTGATTATTCGATTAGTATAATATATATGTGAATAAATAAATGGAATTATTTCATTTAATTTTTTATATAATATGTTCAAGTTCATGTTTAAGAAGCTTTTATTTTAGTTATACATTGCTTTAAATGTTTATTATTATTTATGATGGTTTCCGCTATATTGTTATCCTTACTGGGCATTTGATCTCACCCCTTTTATATGTTTTATTTTTCCCAGGATTTGATGAATTAATTTATGAATGACCTGCAGGGATAGTATGAGGGGATATGAGTGTGGACTATAAGGACTATATTGTTTGTGTTTTCATTTTCTGATGTAGTGTAATCTTTATTAATGAATATAGTTATTCGAAGGCTACTAAACTAATCTGTCTTTCGAGACATGATGTTTCTTGTGATCATTCCAATGTTATGTAATAATGAACCGACTCTGGGTATCTTGGGACGGGGTGTTACAATCCCATTAATAGAAACAATCAAGCCTCAAACCACCCACCGGATGGTGTCACTCACTAGGTGTGAAAAAATTGTTATCTTTCTGATCATCACTAGGCTAAATCATCTCTAATCAATCTAAGAATCCATAAAAATCCTAACCTCAACAACCAAAATATCATCTCATACCTCAAGCACTATCTAAGGCCTCATATGGATTTAAATGAATTCGACATCCCTAAGTGATATAGTCAGTGACCAATCGTAACTCAGTTAAGTGCTAAAGAGTACATATCAAGAGCATTATAGGCCAAAACCCATCTTATGTCTTCATCCCATAGAATCCCTAGTCCCTAGCCATCTACTCAAGCCCAGGAAAAAAGAATGAAAGTGAATTGTAATGCATAAACACATATATGGTTTTATACTAAAGGAACTTCCTCAGTCACATTTCATTATTTTTAATATATTTCTTTCAATATTTTTCTGAAATTTAATATATAATAAAATATATATTATTATTTTATAAATTTATTAGAAATAATATATTCAAATTAGTTCATTTTTTTATGATTTCATGGGTTAAATCGATTTAAAATATTTATTTATAATTGATTAATATACCTAAAATATATATAGACAAAAAATTAATTATTTATAATCTCTCATCATTGAGAAGTATCCAGTCATATCATTTCAAAATTACAAATGATTCAATTCAATTAATAATATTCTTTTTCATAACTTAAAAAATTAAACATAAATAAAAAATATTTTTATCCAATTTAATACATTTATTTAATAAATTGAAAATTATAATCTTTTTAAAATATAATTTAGCATTTTTAACTCCTTTTACTAACAAAAATTTAATATAGTTTAAAATACTTATTTAATTTATTTGAATTTTTTTTACAAATTTAAAATTTTAAAATTTATTATATATCTAAAATGCGGTATATATATTATTAATAATATATTATTAATAAATAATTTAATTGGAATTGAATATATAATTTATTTATAAATCCAATATGTTATTAAATCATAATAATAGAAATAAAATATATTTATTAAGTTATTAGCTAATTATTGTTAGATAATAGTATTTTTGGTGTACAAAATTTTATAAAATCATGAACATTTATTATATAATTAATATTTACTAAAATAGAGTTATTAAATTATTTTTAAAATTAATTATATAAAATTATGAATATTATGTAATCCATTTTATTAAATTTTTTTAATTATTATTAAACCGATTAAATGATTAAAATAATTTATTTAACACTTTCCATAATCATAATGAATTATTATCATTTTTATACATAAATTTTTTTTTATTTTATTTAATTACCATAACAATGTTTGTATACTATTTTAATTGTATTTTTTATTATGGAAACATTTAAGGAAAATGTATTTTGAACTATTTATATTGATATATTTTTTGGCATCAATATTAATGTATGACTAGAGATATTGTAATTAATATTTGAACTTGTTTTTTTAGATATCCATGATCGAATCAAGCACTGTTGAGGATAGAGAGCTCGGTTATTCTTATCCCTCTTCTAGGTGGGTAGATCCACATCTAGAAGACCCTATAACATGAAATCCTTGAAGAATATGTTGTAGTAGATATGGAGGGTGAAATTGGAAGTTTCTATCTAGGGAATTGAACTTAGGATGACTATTTATTAAATTTTTATGGAATATATAAAGATATGCATCTTGAATAGATGTCCTTGATCTTTTTATGATCATCTTACAATGATCAAGTACATTTTTAATGGGTTTAAAATGATGACTTGGAATTCCCTCATTCACATATTTGAATCCATGTGAAATTTAGATCATTAAATGGTAGGAGTGATCAAGTTATATTTGGGGTTGTTAATACTATTAGGGATTTTAAATAATGAGATGTTTTATAACCAATCTAGTGGGTTCCAATAGTAAAAATGTGGGCTATGGTGGACATAAAACAACCCATTAAATGAGTTTCTTTCTTGAAACTCATAGAATCCATGATATTTGATTCTTTTTAATATAAAAAGATCCCCTCCTTTAGTTACTTTTTTGGCCTCATGGGTAATGTTATAAATGAATTTGGAATGAAAAAATCTGATTTAGAGTGGCATCCTATGCTGTAATATAGCACGTGGAGCTAGAAAAAATCTTTGTGATGTCTACACACATCAAAGGATAAAAACATGTGGATGTGGAAAAAAACAAAAAATTTATAGATCAAATATTATCTGTGTCAGAGGTTATTATAATCCATCATGGAATCTATCCATTCCCCATAATCAAGGGTGTTTTTATTACAATTTTCTATTGAAAATGTTCCATTAAGTACCCTTGGTTGATGGGTATAATCACCCTGGTATGATAGATAAAGGATCGCAACATGAGAATACACATGAATTTAGGTATAAGAATATTCTTTTTGGTAAAATTTTTATACCCTATAAAAAAATTTCATAATTGGTTGGTGCACTATAAAATAGGACCTATCTCAAACCAATGACTATTTATCCATGGTTAAAAAACACTAGAGGAAATGAAGGTGTCAATGTCTAAGGGTATTTTTCCTCTTATGTGGGGACGTATGGATTCCAATTTTTTGGGGAGTAAGAGCATCGTTAATTTTCTACCTTGAGGATGGTTATTATAGTCTTATTATAATATTTTCTTTGTTTAATTCTAGTCTAACTAAGATGTTACGAAACATGAATGTGATGGAATAACAATAGAAATATTATTTAGAAAATCAAAATTCACATTTTTATAAAAAAAATAAAATTTGTAGGTACTAAGTTTGTGTTTCCATTGGCTTCCCAAAAACACTCAAAGATAATATAAGGAGATATAATTAACTAATTGATAGAGATATAGGATGGTTCAACCCAACCCAAACTATTAACACAAAACAACTCTACTAAAACAATAATGATCTTGGAAACTCATGATCAGTTCATATGAGCCATTAATGGTGATCTATGTATGGACCTGTTAGGGACTTTCGGTTTGAGACCATATTGGAAAGAAAGTAAATGATTGGGATAACATCCAAACATGTATTTTATAACTATTTATTTTTATGATTTTTCATACATGAATGTGTTCGTTGAATCATTTGATGAAATTAATTCAAATCATCAGTGGTCATATTTTCCCAAAACGATGTCACCTTTTTGATTTATCATCCTCAGGTACAGAAAAAATAAATTCCTAGTGTTTAATATCTAGAATGGTGTAGGTGTAATTTGGTGATCCTAGGGGTTGAATAAATATATTATAATTTCAATTCAATGCCCCCTTTTTCTATTCATGGGATTTTAATGAGATCCCATACCATCAAGATATGCCAGGCCATGCCAGAATTATTTATTTTTCCATACTTCAAATCTAGAACTTCTTTTTTCACACAGGTCTATCAGATCTGGGCCTCTTTGGGAGTCCATGTACATTGTCCTATTGAAATTTCCAAACATATAAATTATGTGAACATCTAAATAGGTTTTGTGGTGTTATGAAAAAAAGTGTTTATGTTCCGTATCTAACTGGACTTCCACTTCCCACCAATTTCATCTAATCATTGTCATATTTTTATCTAGTCCTAGGTGGTGTCATAGTGAAAATTTCCCCTATGGAGAATAAAATTTGAATTCATGTGGATTTATTGTAATATATATAGGTATTTTTTTCAAATATATTGGGTCATACTCTCAGGACCATTTTTAGGATATGATTAAATTAGAGTCTACTTAGATGTAGTGTTGGAGACTATAACACCAAAAGTACTTCTATCAAAAAATTATTAGGGTAGATAAAGAACATTTTAGAAGTTATAAGGAACCCTACTCTGATATATACCTTCATGAATTAATAATTATTGAATTTTAGTTTTATAATTCCTTTAGATATGATGAAATATATTGGTTTGTTTGATCAGGGGGGATTTTATCTAATATGGTGACTAGAATAAATACTTCATTCATCAAAATTCCTTATACAGGATAATAAATAACTTCATTTCAAAAAAATTTGGTTGGGTATAGAAGCTTCACTTTTTATGGTGTTGATATTTGGGAACTGATTGATACCTATTATATATATCCTTTTAGTTATGAGAGTGAAACACCTGAGGGACTATCTATGTTATATTAAGCCAATATTATTTGAGTGAATTAATTTGTAGCATTAGTTGAACATTTCTAGAGAGTATGTTGTCTCATTATTTATTACTATAAATTTAAGAAGGATATTTTTAAGGATTGATACCATATCATATTTTTTTATGTGGCTTTGGTATATAGTCTGTCCTTACATTATCATACCGATGCATGTTTTTTGGGATGGTTCTTTTGGAATGGAAAAGGTCAATAAAACTAAAATTTTATTTATCATTAAATTATATATCCAAGTGAAAATTTATGGTTTTATTCCTATAATCATGTGTTATGTGGTCTACACTAGTTTATAAAAATTCCTCTCTTGGTTTTTGGAATATCCCATCTCTTGATTAAGTTTTAGAATAAATGTTCTTTTATACCCAAGAGATTTATTACATACAATTTTATTATATCTCGTGAGATGTTATATTTTATTAAAACACATTGAACTTATAATAGGGAGACATTGATAATGATATAGTATTTAAAAAAATATAATGTCAGAATAAGATTTCCTAGAATTGGTCAAAGGGAAACTATGTTTTGGACTAAAATGGATTAGAAGACATAATGAGTTGTCATAAGTCAGTTTCCTTCACAAACAAGTTCATTTGTTATCTCATAAAGATCATCAAACCAACTAGAAATTTATAGCATGTTTACCCCTTTACCCCTTAATCATTTCTCCCTGTTGCGGATGTTTTCTATAATCTCTTCTCAAAGGAAGAAATGGATGGAGTCAATAATGGGGCTATGGTTTTTCAGTGTAGTATCCCCATTGCTCACGTATTTTTAATTAATTATTATCTTAATTTTTCAAGAGAAAACCTTCAATAATTCTAGGAGGTTCTAAAAATTGTTGACGTTTTTACCAAATCATTAGGAAAATGTGACAATCTTTTAAGAGAAAAGACATATTTTAGTTTGGATTTGAAAAATGGGATGAGATATATAGTTAATTTTCTATGTTTCAATAGGATTTTGGAAAACATAAATTGTATTTAGGTCTCATGAAGGTATTTTGACACTTTAAAAGATAATTTTTCTACATCATCTAGCGTAATTTTCATAGTAAAATTTAGTTCTGGGCTAGAAATAAACTCTATAAGTTCAGTAATTAGGTTCTAATTAAATTAGTTTCTAAAGAAATTAAATCTAACATGATGTATCTCTTAAATATCCTGGATTTCATTATTCCCAAAGAGTATCATTTCATTGAAATTTTATGGTGGGGTAGTAGTGGAAATAGAAAATATTAAACACACTGGATCTCATTGGAGAATTGTTTTTCACAAAATTCTTATTGTGATATTGTTTTTAAATACTTGAAAGTGTTTTTTATAATTCCATAATTTCCTTGAAATGTTTTTTATTTATAGGAACATGATTGATTTCATACAATGGTTATCAAAGCCATGTATTTTCCCCATAATGATTTTCTATCCTCCAGTCTAGGTTCTCAAATTATATATTTCTAGAGGATCATTTTTTGGATCAACATCTGTCTCAAAATTTGATCTTTATTATTGAATTTACCTAAATTATATTCTTAAAAATTTTAGTAGTACATGGGTGATTGATTTTGAAATTATAAAACAGACATATAACCTATAACCCAGTCTAATGAATGCTTTAGTGATGGATCTTATGGTTAATGACCTTAGTGGATGGTATTTTTAGAAGCATGAAATTTTTTTAATAAGAATTTATGAATCTATTTTTTAGTGGTTTTAGTGGTGCTTATAACAAGACTAGACAATCTATTACATAAATTCGAGAAATTCATCAGATACTCAATTTACTTTTCTTTTTGGAATAACATCACACAAGGAAATGTTATTGGGTTTCAAAAATAGAATAATATATAGAATATACAGCCCTATTTGAAGTGTAAAATATTCTTTTGGAAATGTTTAATGTTATACTTCCCACTAATAATCGTTGTAATGATCAGAAGTTTTCTTAGAAAATCTTCTTCCCTCTTTGTGGGACAATAATTGAAAATGTGTTTCAGGTGATATTATCATACTCTTGGGTTACTAGGTTGTAGTCATCATGTGTTCAGACCGATCATTCTCAATGGATTAGCCGCAATGGTGTGATGTTTATTTTCTTGTATAGGCTCATACTTCATATAGTGGAGACTATGATGGGGTTTTTCATTCATGATTGGATTAACTAGTCCTTCTATAATGCAAATTTGTTTGATGGAATGTTCATAGATTATTTATTATGGATAGATATGATTAAAAAAATGGATTTAGCAGTAGAACCCCAATAGGTGGTCATGTTCCTTTACTGGTTCTACCCCCTATCTAGGTGGCCACCATCCCCTCTAGGAGTCCCTGATATTTGCACTAACCATGAGAGCCCTAGATATTGTACTATTGTCCTCAAGGATATTATTTATGATAATAAAAGATCTATAAATAAGGTTTGAATCTCAATGACTTATTCATTCTAGGATCCCTATGTGGCCAAATATAAGGCTATTTAATATGGTTTGGTGTCCACCTCTTCTCATGGCTGGAAGAATATTATGGTCGAATCTGACTATCAAGTTATTATAATTGCATTGGAGGATGGTGAAGCTAACTATAATACATTCAAGTCTATTATGGATTAAATCATTTTTATCGAAATTTTATTCTCATCATGAGGATTATCCTTATTTAGGAGAGAGGGAAATAATGTGGAACATTTCATGGAAACTTTTTGGAAACATCCATGGTCTATGTGTCAGTTTTCATCCTTCCCCTTAATGCTTTGAAATTTTCTTTCTGATGATATTTATGATGGGGATTTATTTTTTGAAAAGAATAAACACAATATAAATAATAGTAAATTTATAGACATATGGTTAGTGTTAAGATATTATTTAATTTTAAAACATTCCTTATATAATATAATAAACCCTATATAACCCCATTCCTTGTAATAATAATAATATTTCTATTTTCTCATGTATTAAACTAAATAGTGATTTAATAAATATTATTTTACTAGCTTGAAAGTTAATATTTCTCACCAGACACATTATTAGTCTCCAAACCATCATAAACATTTATAAAATACAGAAATAACTATTTATGAATTTAAATAATAAATATTATATTTTTGAATAAAATAATAATTACCACAATAGGAAATATATATTTTGTTTTTGAGATCACATAAATATTGAGAATAATATTTATTTTAATAAATATATTTAATTAAAATTTAACTAAGATCAATGGATGCAGTTAGTGTATAAACATATATGATTCTTTCTCATTGAAATTAGGTGGGAATGCCTAAATTCAATGATTTCTGTCTAGAAATAGGTCATGATGTCTAAGAGAAAGAATTTAATGTCACAATTCCGACTACCACACACTCGAGCTTTCTGTGAAATATAATCCATTTTTCATGACATCTCATCAAACACGTTACCTATATCACCAAGTGATCTACATGTTATGTTTTTCATTAATGATTTGAAATAAAATCATTGCTACCCGATGACCATGGAATTTAATGTGAAATCTCTATTTTATATAAGGGTTCAGATTTCAACATCAATAAATAGTGAATGGAAAATTTATTCCTTAACATATTCATTAATAACATGTCATTCATGTCACACCCAATGTACTATACATCTTGAACATATATGGCATCATAGTTTTAGCCAGTACATATAATTATGTGATTCATGACATGAAATAATAATAATCTAAAAATTAAAGTATCATCGAACATCCCCATTGATGGGAAATTATAATGACAAAAAAACATGTGGACTTCATGTAGGTACGTATATTCACATAATATCCATTATTGGAGATTATAATGTGTTAACTACATGATATAAAGTCTCATATTTTTATGAGTACTCAAACCTGATTGTCAAAATTCTATTTGTCCCATAATAAAATATCATATTACCGTAGAACTATATTTTATTTTATCATCATGTAATTTAAAATATATCATCACATAAGGGAACATAATTTTCCTTTTTAATGAAATATAGACTATATGAAATTATTACCTTAATGTCATGTAGACCAATAAACAATTTTTAATTATAATATTTTAAATAATACTAAATTACTAAAATATAGAATTAATCCAATGTACAAAAATTTTGTTATAGATTACCATAACCAACATTAAAATCATGTTCATTAAAAAATAGTGGAGTTTTACCACAATGTTAACAAAACATATAATGGTATGAAGAAATGAAATATATTTTGAGGTTGGGTAAAATGAATAAAACTAAAATATTCAACCAAACAAGTCAATTTTTCTTATATCCATTTGGGTCATAATTCAAATTCATATGTTGATTGACATAGACATGTGGAATAACTATTTTCCAGCATTGAAGTAATCCATTTGAGAATACAGCAGGGTATTTTTATGATATACTTTATCCATTTTAATGAAGTACATATAATAAAAAATTGATTGACATTTAATTATCCCCTAAAAAGTATGTTTTTTTAGATATTTTCTATAATAAATTTAGATTAATGATCACTAAAATGGTTTTAATATCCTTTCAGAAAATTCATATTTAACAATATCAATAGTATGATAAGGGGAATACGAATCCCCACCCACCATATTGGTATGCAGAAAGAATAAAACAAGAAACAGACAACTCTTTCAATATCTATTATATGGATGACTATTTTTATATGAATTAGAATTCATAATATTTTATTTGAAATTAATTATATTAAAGGTTTCATGTGATATAAAATAAAGTCATAATTATGTTTCATTGTTTATCTACATATTGATTAATTGAAATCTAAATCAACTTCTATCCTAGATCATATGCTATGAATGGAGGATCATGTAAATAAAGATGAAAAAATAAAAGATGAAAACACATAAAAAGTTAGAGAATCATTTGTAAGTACAGAATAATAGTAATTTTTTATACTAGATAATAATATTTTATTAAGATATTTACTTATGTTTATATTGTTTTAATATAGTTTATCAACATGAATTGTTATTAGTTTTAATATATTAATGATAGATATAGTATCTTTTTTGTTGAAAGAAAATCATTTTCACGTTAAAGGTGATGGTATTGGTGTTTCACATCAAGAATATTTTGAGAAAAAAAATTCACATGTGGTTTTAAAAAAGAAAATGATTGATATTTAGACCAAAAATTATTCTGTATAAGAAATTATTACAATGTAATCATTGGTTGAAAAAAATATACAAATGGGTCAAAGTGAACCAACAATAGAGAAAAAACTATAACATTATGACTCAGACGCCACTAGATTTGGTGCTAAACATTCCTCTTAAAATCATTCAATACCAGTGGTAATCTATTGTTTTATAACTATATTTTATAAATTTTAATCTAAAAAATATATATAACGTTCTTATGTTAAAAAATTATACACGTTGAAAGTGATTGTGAATTATATTTAGCATCACCAACCCATTACCTAATTGTGAGGAGTACACTATACAATATCAAATGAGATATGATTCCCAATAAATAAACTCCCAAAATATCATGTGAGTGTGGGTCTACAGATATCTCTATTGTAGATCATTATGTTTTATATACCCCATGATATTATGCACGTTACCATTGTAGAACAATCTATTTGTGAAGGGTTTTGAAAATTTTTGATATCATTTATCAGATGAAGTGGAAGAGATTAAAACCTAATTCTAAAGAACTCCATGAATGAAATATAAAACCTATATGAAAAAGAAATGATGAATACAATAAATTTGTGTACCATATATCGAATAATGACTAAAAAATTGTTATATTCTTCTTACAAGTTTGATAAATATCATATGCGTGTCAACAAAATCACCGCACGTATGTAGTATATTCTTGATCTAATCTGAATAATATTCCATATTTAATGGTGTCACCATTTTTCCATAATATACTAGTACCTCTGTATGAAATAGAAGGAGATAAAATATATTATCTGGTTAGGGAGTATTGAAATATAATGACAAAACACCCTAGAACATTTTCAATAAAATGAAAATAATATATATATCCAATTGAATACACTCATTGACCGCTACTTAATTTACAAATCAATTTATAAAACATCAGTAAATTACATGTCCAATTGATTCATTTCATGAATTCTAACTCTTCTATATCATTATATATCATTTAACACATTAATAAATAATGATTTAATTTCATTAAATAATTAATATATTAATAGATTGAATATTTTGTTGTTTTTTTGAACCATAGTTGTATCATTCATGAAATTGTATTTCATGCATGTATCTTGATATTCCATGCATATGATATCTCTAAGAATCACATATAGGCTGTAACCTTTGGGCATATCTCTTTCAATCTCTTAAATATACTAAAGACTAATAAAACATTTACCAGTTCAACTTAAATATAATTGTATACAATAACTCATGAAACCATATGGTAAAATACTTATGTTTATCTTTGAAAACAGTTTTTTTAATTCAATCATTAACATTACCATGTATCACATCATATGTAATACCTCATGAAAACCCAAAAAAAACTCTTTTAGATTAACTCTAAAACACGTTTACAGAATTTAACTTTGCCAAAATAAAACACAATTAAGTATATCACAATGTGTGAACCTATGGGAATTCATATGAGTGGCAATAAATAAAAATCATTGGATTGAAATATGTTAGTAATGAGTGACCTAAATAACAATGTCATTGTTACTAATGCTATAAATTGATCAAACATTACCTCCATAAAAAATATGTATATATATATATGTGTGTGTGTCTATGGGTATGAATCATATGAATATGGACATTCTTATATTTTACCTTTTTCTAAGGCATACATTGACCATAGGTTATGAACCATGTCAACCTCATATATCCAACTCTTCTATTATCAATTCTTAGAGTATATAATAATTTGATGGATGAATACACCACATGTTGTTTATCCTTATAGGCAAAGACATCACAAGTCCCTTGTCTAGATAGGGAAAAATATATATGTGTGGCCACATACCCCTATATCCTATCTCATTTGAGGGATTGGATGTTATAAATATCATATGAGATGAAAAATTATATCTCAGTTAAGATACAACTGACGACATGATCGACAAACATACCCAAGAACCCCCCCAGATTAACTATGTAAATATATTGAAGTTTTTATGTAGGGAATAAATGTATAAAGGTTCCCATGCTAGATATTTCAGAAACATCGTGATGTGGAGACTCAAATATGATCCATGAACCCCTAGTATACCATAGGTGTCAATATGACATTCCATGTGGTATACATAGTAGGCCATCATGTGCACATAAAGAATGTTATTCATTGTCTTGTTCCACATGAGAGTATTTCCTATCTCTATAAAGTAATAACACTCAGAAAAACATTAACATGTTTTCATAACCTATGAATCTCTATGATGAATATCAGTTAGGGATAATCTCAAAGGTATACATTGAGCAGTCAATTATCATTTCACTTCATAAAATGTAGATCTATATATAAATTTATGTAGCTAATTTGAAATAATGATAAAATGGAGGTTGTATAAAATATAATATATTTTAATAATTGTAAACTCATAAATAATATTTAAAAACCATAGAATAAGCATACATTTAACATATCATATATTTAAAACAGCCTGGTAGGTGGTATGTTTTCCACACCATTATGATTTTTTTCACTCATTAAATCTTATGTAATTCATGTATCATATCAATGAGCCATCAAAAAATACCCTCCCAATACAAAATTTTGTGATATATATATATATATATATATAAAGTAAGAAATTTGAAATAATTTGGGGATTTAGTAATCATATTCCAAACAGTCCAAATTCATAGTTGTTTTCAAACTTCTTATCTGCATATCATCAAATGATACAATTTAAATATTTTTTGTCTATTTATAATTCATTTTATGTTTATCAACATCATCTTAAGAAACATATTAAATAAATATTTTTCATTTAAATAACGCACCTACTTAAATTAATGTTTACTAATAATTCCAAAAACATCGAGGGTATTAAATACTTTAAATTATGTTGGAGTAAACATTTATTTTTTACCTATAAAATTTTTAAGGTAAAATATAATCTCACTAGCATATTAGACATTATATTATAATTATAAGATGATTTTAGGATAAATAAAACTTATCATTAAGGAAAAAAATTTATTTCATTTTAGTATAAATATTTAACAAATAAGCTATTTTTTCATATCATATTTGGTACTCTAGGGGTTTGGATCATTTTCATTTTAAAAGAATAATTTATGAAAATATACCACTGATTGGAGGTGGGAACAAATTCCCATTTATATTTAGAAATAATTTAATAAACATTTTATTTTATATAAAACACATATATCCATATCATTTTCCTAAAATATGTTATAGAAGTTATTGATTCATAAACCATGCGTATACATTAAATCAGCACATATTTGATCCCATCTACTATATATTATATTAAATATTATATAATAACTATATAATAATGAGATTATGATGCGCATATTTTACATAGAAACATATTATATTGATAAAATCATCTACATCAAAATACTGGATGTAGTATCCACTTAATTCAACTCATAAATATAAACTACAAGATCAATAAAATATTCATCTGATTTTGAACACTTTTACATTAAAAACACTTTATGTAGTAGACATTATGAATCACTTAGCTTTAAAAATAAATATATTATATCTATAACATCCATATTTTAGATGTACATTCCATAGTGTTTCAAAAACGTATTTTGGAATATCTTGCATAATCTCATCATATTAATTTATTACTCTTCCTTATTGAAAATCCTAGGTTTATGTAGGCATAAATAGCTTCTTAAATAACCTCAAATGAACATTTAAACTTATATATGATCTTTGAATTATAAATTTTACCTAAATTTACTATTTTTACAGTACTATAGAACCTAAAAATCATATGAAAAGTTCACATATTTTCCCATCCTTGAGAATATATTCTACATGTTATTTTTATTCAATCGTATTATCAAAAATTTACCATAGATTAAAATAGGATAAAATCATTAACCAAAAAAATAAATTAAATAATTAATTAATCTATACATGTTATTTATCATATTCAATAATATTGGATATCATTTATCATACCCTATAAAATTGAGTTGATTCTAATATTCCTTTGGTAATGTATCATCTAATGCCTTCGAAAACATAAATGTATTATTATATGGTTCCATAATCATCTAGATTCATTTTTTTTACAACTCAAACATTTAATTAATGTGAAAGAAACTATTCTGGAACAAATAATATCTTGAATTATTTTTCATAAATTACCAATCTCGCTTCATATCTTTTCTTAAGTTGTTAGACTTATAAGTAGCCAAATTTAATTTTCTACTTATCTGATATTGATCATAATGTTTAGTTTGAGTATTATGATATTATTCATCTATAACAAAATATTTTATCAGATAAATATCAAATTTCATAACCATTATATACGGTATTATATATAATGGGATCCTATTAAAACAATGAATCCATTTTAATATTACCCATACCGATTAGCAGGGGAAGTTCTATATTTCACCACGAATTACAGTAGTTTTTTCATGTAAATAAAATATGATCATTTAGGTATGTAATGATCACAATAAAAATAGTTGTGAATCTTAGATTGTTGATAATAAAATCAATTTTCCAATCCATCATATAGATACACTCAACTATAATCCTATTGCATCCTAATCCTTATGGCCTCTCCTCGAGTATAACGTAATGAAAATTACATGAATAATCCTACGATGGAAAATCTAGGGATTCTAATGCTATTATTCTCAACACCATCATGAAAATAAATTGTCACCCATTAATTACATTTCGTACACACTAAAATCCCTGAGTACTCATTCCGAGTCTTACTATACATGGTTGGATGAAAGGGGTTTTAGCAATTGTCTCTCTTGACGAATATACCATTTATTATATGAAGGGTATTTTAATGTCAATATCTTAACTCATGCTATTCCATTTTATGTAGGCATGATTTTAGAAATATAGTTTAGAATATCATTTCCTATACAAATTTAATATGGTTTATCCATATTGATTTGAAATCCATTTAACAACCCATAAGATTGTGTTACTCAACCAAAAATATAGTCCAAAAATATACAAACACATTTAGATGCAACATATGCTTAAGGTACAAGAACAATTCATGTAAATACATGTAATTATTTGATATTTACAATATCTAGAAGAGTAAGCTAGAATTGATAGATAGTTATCCAAATTCACATTCGTATATAAGGAGTGATCCTCTAGGTAAGTAGGAAGTCTGACCCCATGATTAAATATATAGATATACATTACTCCAGAGATAATAAAATTCATCATAACTCAATATATTATTTATAGGAATTTATATTCAATAATTAAATTGAAGCTAATAAAATCAATTACAAACTTATATTATGGTTGATGAAAAACTAAATTCATTATATAAAAAATCATATCATGTATTGTAAGGCTTTATCCTAGAATCAATTTAACATTTCAAACTGAACTATACAAAATATTAATATTTCATAGAGTTTTTAATAAACAAGAATATATAATGGAATAAACATTAAAAGATTAATCAATTAAAATATTTTAACATGAGAAACAAATTTATGAATAATTTATAAAAAAATTAAACTATAAATATTTTATAATTTCATATATAACATTTTGGGAATTAAAAATTTTGAATATATAAATTTTATATTCATTTCAATATGAACTATTTAAAATTTTTCAATATATGAAATTTTCATTTTAAATATACTATATTATATTAATTATAAACTATTTATAATTCATATTATATTATGTAATCATTAACATAATCCAAATATCATATACTTAATAATCATTGAAACCATTATTTTATCAATCATTAATAAAATTGATGTTACTTATATAACATCATTACAATTCTTCATTTTATTTTGAATAATTCAAAATAATTAATTATCAATAATTCATAATTTAAATGAAAAGATTTTATATTTTGGTCTCATTTCATAATTTATAACACTCTATAAATTATTACTTATGATTTCTAAATAAAATGTTTTTCTTTTAGCTCATATTTCATGCCATATAATTTGTGTTAATTGTATTTAAAATATAAACATTTAATATTTTGGAAAAAATAAAGATTCATTAATTTTGTATTTAACTATAAACCATTTATAATAAATTTTTTTATTTATAAACCAGTTATAAATTAAATATTTCAGAAATATACTTTATAATTATTTATAAAACATTTTGTAATTAAATAAATAAAAATATTATCCATACCCTTATAGAAAAGGGTGTTCTTATGTGGATGAAAATTCTTTTACCTTTTTATAGGTCTTATGGAATTGTGACATATGTGTAACAAACCAGTTGACATTATAAGGTGCAGAGAAATCTTGGATTCCTTTATGAAAAAACAATTTACCCTTACATATGAAATAAAATCATCTTCTATATAAATGTAGTTGATAATAAATATTATATAAGTTATAATATTTATTTAATGAAATCATTGAAATACCATGAATAAAATCTCTATAAGAGTATGTTCGAATCGATAGATAGTCTTCCAAATTCACTTTCGTATATAAGGAGTGGTCTTCAAGGTAAGTAGGAAGTCCGGCCCCATTCGTAAATATGTAGATATACATTAGTCAAGAGATAATAAAATTCATCATTACTCAATATCATAATATTAGGAATTTATATTCAATAATTAAATTGAAGCTAATAAAATCAGTTACAAACTTAGATTATGGTAGATGAAAAACTAAATTCATTTTATATAAAATCATATCATGTATTGTAAGGCTTTATCCAAGAATCAATTTAACATTTCAAACTGAACTATACAAAATATTAAAATTTCATAGAGTTTTTAAAAAAAACGAATATATAATGGAAGAAACATTAAATGAATAATAAATTCAAATATTTTAACATGAGAAACAAATTTATGAATAATTTATAAAAAAATAAAACAATAAATATTTTATAATTTCATATATAACATATTGGGAATTAAAAATTTTGAATATATATATTTTATAATCATTTCAATATGAACTATTTTAAATTTATCAATATATGAATTTTTCATTTGATATATAATATATTATATTAATTATAAACTATTTATAATTCATATTTTATTATGTAATCATTAACATAATCCAAATATCATATAATTAATAATTATTGAAAACATTATTGTATCAATCATTAAAAAATTGATGTTCATTATAGAACATCATAATAATTATTCATTTTATTTTGAATAATTCAAAATAATTATTTATAAATATTTCATAATATAAATGAAACGATTTTATATTTTGGCCTCATTTCAAAATTTATAACCCTCTATAAATTATTACTTATGATTTCTAAATAAAATGTTTTAGTTTTAGATCAGAAGCATGCCATATAATTTGTGTTTATGGTATTTAAAATATAAAAATTTAATATTTGGGAAAAAATAAAGATTCATTAATTTTTTATTTAACTATAAACCATATATAACAAATTTAGTTATTTATAAACCATTTATAAATTAAATATTTTGGAAATATACTTTATAATTATTTATAAAAACTTTTATAATTAGAAAAATAAAATATTATCCTTACCCTTATGGAAAAGGGTGTTCTTATGAGGATGAAAATTATTTTACCTTTATATAGGTCTTATGGAATAGTGACATATGTGTAACAAACCAGTTGACATTATAAGGTGCGGAGAAATCTTGGCTTCCTTTATGAAAAAACCATTTACCCTTACATATCAAATAAAATCATCTTCTATATAAATGTAGTTGATAATAATGATTATATAAGTTATAATATTTATTTAATAGAATCATTGAAATACCATGAATACCTTTATGTGAAGCTAATCTTGTATAGGTAAGCTACATGTTACCTTTTCGTTGCAACTCACATTTGGGTAATGTCATGGATAACCTTTTAGAAGTCATATATGTACGAATGTAGAATTGGATTTCATTATGCATAATGGTAAATATGCCTCCAGCGCTTACATAACACCTTTGCACATTATGGTAGATTCAAGTGACTAATACATCAACCAATCAATATAAGTGTAAGTCGATATGACCCTTACAAAAACCACCTTGAGTGAGGTTAAATCCTTAGTTAACTTTGTTCATATATTCAGAGAAAGGATTATGTCTGGTTACCATTACACAACATAGCTACTTAAGGGTAAATCATTTAAAAACAAATATTCCATAATAAAAAATGGATATCAGTTTTCTTTTTTCTTCTAAATATCAATGAACTATTTCATAAATCAAAATAATTATTTCTCTCTCATACCACATAAGGGTTTTCGTAGAGTTTAATAACATTTATTATAAGAATCTAAATGGAATTAAAAAACTAGCATAAATATCTCCATGAAAAAAATATAAAACATATGTAATATTCAAATAATATAATACAATAAATTTTTGTACCATACACCGAAGATCCACTAGATTTACTTGATCTATGTTTGATGAGTTTTAAAGATATAACCAAACTGGAAAAGATTTATAAAAATGGATTAAATCGTATATTTAATTCCAAATATACAATGAAAAGGGGAAATGGAATGTCGAACCAGAAATATACAGTGGATCAACAAAGAAATATAAATGACCGTTTTAGAGAACCGTTACCCCACCAATTCAACTACCACATTTGTTAAAATTAGATTTTCTAGAGAATACAACATTAAATTTTTTTTTGAAATATATTGAATTTTAAGAACAATTGTTTTGAGTGGTTATTATATTCATGAATTTTCATGATTGTAAAAATTAAAATTATCAAGCATGAAAGCATAGGAATCCCAATTGTTATTGGACACATGAGTAAAATTTTCATAAGATGTTTTTCCAATAAATGAAAAATTATATTAATTATAATTATTAACTTATTATATTTTGTATAGGTGTATATATAACTACTAAAAAAAATATAAACTATGAAATGAGAAAAATGTTACCATTAATCCTACTATAACTTTTATGAAAAAAACATTATTGGATAAAGAAGAATTTGAAAAATTTTAGTTGATCTAGACACAAATTTTTAAATGAAATTAATAAAAGATAGGCTCTTTTTGATACCTATAATTTGTGTGGGTAAACACTATAGTGATATAGTTAAAATATATTTTTTTAATTTTTAATTAATTAATTACTTATTTTTTAGGGAGAATTTGATGATCATTTAAATCAATTTAAATACTCTAAAGGAGTATAGTTTTCATTAAATCAATTTATAAACAAATAATTTATCACACATGATGTGATTTATGAATTTTTAATTACTAAAATTCACATTTTACAGATAATATTTAAATTATAATTTTTATACTATCTTATAATGATAGTTTTATTATGATATGGTGATATTTACATATCAACAAAATTACGGTATAAGGATAGAGACTAATAAAAGTAAGATTATAGATATTTACATGTGGATATATATTATTGTATTTAAAATAATATTTCACTTTCAAAACACATATCAAAAAAATTCTTTATTTTCATAATGTTTTTGTACTATCCAAAGAAATGACCATGACTGTGGATATTTAATATGTAAATTGTTGAATGATAACATTTTCCATTAATAAAATATCATCCTGAATGATTTTTTTCATCGTAATGACACTTTGATTTATAATATTTATCGATTATATATTTTTCTATTTCTTTTATATAATATTGACACTGCTGATAGTATCCATATTCAAAAGAAATAGATTTATTTTGAAATGATTGGGCATAGTACATGTTATCATAATATTTGTAGAAATTAAGAAGAGGTGGTTTATTATTAAATTTTTATTTATTTTATTTAATATATATCATGATTAATTGTTGGTCGTGATAAAGTGTGTTTTATCTTCATATTATTTTTATATTAACAAATCACCTCAAAGGGGTGACAAACAAGAAAAAGTTTTATTCTTTTAATTTAAATAATGAAAAATGATACATAGAAATGTTTTTATTTATAATAATTGAGTATGCATGATTCTAATGCTAAAATAGTTCAGTATTATCCAAATTCCCATCTGAAATTTTTTATTTTACTAAAATGACATCTCACCGGTCACAGGGTCACAACTAAGAAAATGACCTCATATTGGAAAAAAACATATGATAATGATACTACAAAATTATTTTATCTATCATAATAAATTGAGTTATAATATGATGTTAGGATTGCTCAGTATGACCTAAATTACAATTTCACCTTTGGATTTGATTGTTCTGGATGCATTGGACTTTTGTTCTAGAAGAATAATCATTACAGTTTTTCTCAGAGTCAATGGATATTTCTTCAATTTTGCAAAAAATAAATTTCATTACCAATTAAATTTTTCCATATAATATTTACATAGAAATACTAGAACATAGGGATGAATTTTTTCATATTAAATTTATAATTAAATTAAAGTATATCTTAAGAAATAATATCTCATATTAGTATGATTCATTGATGATATTGTTTATCATTCAAAATCCCTTTTTGTATTACAAAAATTTTGTGGGGAGTAACCAAATTAAATCCCCTCTAGTGGTGATCCACAAGCAGTCCTCTTTTATCCAAACAACACCGATGTATTTTTGTTTTCTAGTATGAATTATCAATTAACAGTTATTGTTCCTCTTGATTAAATCATGATCCTACGAGCCTGAATGAGTTCATATAATTCTTAAAAATACCGTATAAAGGATAATAACTACTATAAAACAAATATATACCCAAGGATATATACCCAATATTTAGAGAAATTGTGGGTATAGATTGTCTTCCCAATCCTATGCCCACAGTTTAAAAAAAACAGTGGTATATGGTAATCTATACCTATAGTTTTAAAAAAATCAGGGCACTATCTCTTTAGACAGGTAGCCTCACTTGGGTTCCTCCTCCCCCTCTTCATTTTGAAGCCTGATATCTCCCCAGTGCCCTCTTTTTTGACCATTAGTATCCCCCATCCACTCCTTAAGAGAACTTCTATATTCCCCCTCCTCAAGAAATTTTTTCATACCACCTCCCCTACCCTAATTTCCAAATCACTCAGGAGTTCAACCACTTGAATGAGTGAAGACCTCCCAGATCATCTGGCGATATCCTATATTTAATTCATTTTTATTTAAATAATCATCAAAATCACATATCTGAGTTCAAAATATTTCTACTCTTATACTTACTATTTTTTCTTTTTTATTTATGTTATGATGTGATTGATGTAATTCAATATTTTTTTTATATTCATAAAATACATATTTGTTGATTTTTGGTTAATTTTTTTACATTCTAGATTTATTTGTTTTTTTCTTGATATAAAGTAAAACATTCCAAGTCTATTAAATTTTATTAGATGCGGTTTGACGTTTTATTTGTTTAATGACTTTTGGTGATTCACCTTTTTTATACCATTTATGATTTTTTAGTGTTTCCCCTTGTAGTGGTAGTTTGTGTGGCTGATTGACTATAAGTATGAATCTTTTTCTATTTTGGGTTTGTTTTGGAGTTTGGTTGGAAGTTTATGTGGATTTTGTTGTTTTTGTGGTTCCCACTAAACCCCAAAAAGCAATGTATTACATTTATAATTTCCTTAACATAGTAGACCTCTAAATTTTTTGGTGTTCTTATTTATATTTATCTTAATAATATTTAAAAAAAAATTCAAATAGATATAGTTTATTTTAATTTCTATAGTGATTAAATGTCATCTACTATGTGCTTTATAAAATATATATATTGGGTTTTTATGAAATAATAAATATTTTATTTATGGAATAATTTAATAATAATTATAAAATTATATTACAATTTTTATAATAAATTTTTTCCTATTGGATGAGGTTGTTTTTATTATTTCAAGATATTTTTAATATAATTATTCACTTCCTTTATATTGTTTCCCCTATTATGATATGATTTATCATTTTAAAAAACATTGGCATGAAAAATAAATATTATTCTATTTAAAAATGAACATAGTCTATTTATTTGAAGGGTTGTTAGAGATGAGGTAGGTGGTTTGTAAAATATTTATTTTTTTTATTGATGAACTTATTTATAAAACATCGTGGAAGAGGTAACTATACACAAGGGGGTTCTCAAAATAAGTACACATTCTAGGATAGGTGAGACATTACCTTGGCTTTATGTGGTTTAAATTACAGTCATAATAGGATATTCTATTTTATGATTGAAATTTGAATGATTCCATTTTCCACAACCTGAGTAGTTTAGATTTTACATTTTTAGGTTTTTAGCCCCATGGTCTTCAAATTCCCTTTATCAATTATTTTAGATATTTAAATGACAGTCGGATATATTTAAAATATAGTGATTAAGTTTATATTTTATATATTTAGGATTTATAACACATTAAATATTTCATTATGTTATTATTCTATGATTGGGTGTACATTATTTCAAAAGTAATTAATTCATATATATTAATGAATAATATAAGATTTTTTTTATCCGAGGTTACCTAATGGAATTATTTTTATACTTTTATTTTTATTCATATTAAATCATTACCTTAATGTATGTTGATTTCCATGGATGTATTTTCTATCCACTATTGATCAGGATTAACATTTAAGCCTTATGGTAAACCAGATCTAGTATAAGAAAACATAGATATGTTTTTAATATTAAAACACAAGGGTGTAAAAGGGAATAATATGTATTGTAGTGTCCCAAATTTTTTCAATTTATAATTCATAATATTGAATTCTTAAATTTCATTGATTCACACCATGGTACTTTATTTGTAGAAAATTATTATAACATATGTTATTTTTCTAATTATATGTTTTTCCAGCTTCTAGTATGATTTTATTAATGTCATAATAAAATTTTTTGTAATAAATATTTTAATGATAGTTCACAATTTTTATAGGTTCATATATTGTTTTCCTTGTAACGAATTTATCATTGTTAGATGTATCTTATCGATCAAATTTCAATTGAGATTCAAATGTATTTAATATTTTTTATATTTATCATTTAACGATGATTAATAAAGAGTTTGAATATATTTTTCATGCTATTATTTTTTTGTAATATGATTGTAATATTAGGAATATATTAACCATTATACAACAAAATAGATATTTCAGAAGACCTATTATGTTTTGTATGACCCTGGAGGGTCAAAAAATATTCCACTGTTCATGAACAAAAAGAAAGATGTGGTGTAGATAAATTGATATTTGATCAGTTTAAAATTTGGAGTCATCATGAGAGAGATAGTATGTTGGTTATTGAAAGAAACTATATCAATAAAAAATATGAAAAGATTGAAGATGATGATGATGATGTTGAGAGAATGAAAAAATTTAACAGATGATGCCAGAACTCCAGTATAACAAGAATGTACTAAAATAACTAATTTTTTATTTTTAATAATGTTATATCATGGAAGACACATATATGAAATTTCAAATATCACCCTTGATTATATTATTACCATTTTGAATGATTTACCTCATGATGTCTCATATATTCCCTCAAATCCGAATAAAGAATTGAAGTTAATTAATCATCATTGATTTTATAATAATAATGTTCATTCTGGTCCAAAAGAATGAATTTTATTTTAGGGGAAATTAGATAACCATAATGACTATAAAGAATGTGGTACATCGTTATGTAAGTAAAATGAATGTGGAACGCCATCTTGTGTGCCAAAAAAAGTCATGTGTCACATTCTATTGATTCATAGCATTCAAATACTATTAATTTATATACAAATCTCAGCAAATATGATATGTCATGATTCCAAGATAATTAAAGGTAACAATTAGATGATTTATCATACAGATGGATTATTATAGTGATAAGTGGATGGAAAATATCCTTAATATTAATCTGATGTGCATAATGTCAAGTAAGGTCTATCCTATGATGATTTTAATCCATTTTTTCAGATACATTTTTCTCATAACACGTGGCCAATTTTTAATCATGATTATAATCTTCCTTCATTGAAGTTTATGTAGAAACATATCACATTCATGAGTATACAGATATCGAGACCTTCTAAACCCTGAAATGATATAGGCTTATACTTTCAACCATTAATAAGAGAGATGAAGTAGCATTGTGATATATGTGTGTACACATTCCAAACTACAGCAAAAAATAAATTTCAAATTATTTTTTCCCGTCTATGTATTGTAAATTATTTTCCATCTTATGGAATGTTGTATACTTAGAGAGACAATGGAAGTCTATCATGTCCAATTTTTATAAAGAATAAATTATTAAGAAGGGTAAATTATCAATGAATTTATAGTTTCTTTGGGAATTAGTAATTCATTCCAATGGATCATCAATATAAGAGGAGTCAATAGATGTTTGATAATACATTTGATCTTGAACAAACACATCAACGTTTGTGAGGAACTGGTGTTCTCATTGAACTATAATATTTTAGTTTTTCATTTGGGAATGGTCATATGAAATTGAAAAAGAGGAATATTTTTTATAGTGAAGCCACTTACAATTGGAAAATGAGAATTATCTTATTTTGAGTTTCCATATTGGTCTCCAAATTTATTATTTCATTTATTATATGTAATACAGATTGAGGAAAATATGAGTGAAATTATTATTTTACTTTTTCTAAATATATTGGGGTACACCATATATGACTTCAAACATCACCAAGACTTGTTGGAATGAGGTATTCAAACAGAACATCATCTTTTGTTTATCATTGAAAAAAAGGAAACTTCATTTTAAATTTTATGTGATAACACGGTTAATGGGAAATTATTTTATGTATGAATTGGATAATACCATGGTTTGAGATGGTTATTATAGAAACAAATCTAAATGATTCATTAGAAATTATTTAAAAATAAAATCCCTAAAAACTCATGATTATCACATCCTTTATCATGTATTGATTCCAACAACAATTTTGTATCTTCAGTGCAATAATATATGGGTGATAGTGATATTCTTATGCCATTTATTTAGAGGTATTTGGGCTAAAAAATCATTTCAATTAAATCATTATAAAAATTTTGTAAGAGGCACCATTAATTTTGACTGAGTTTGAAAAAAAATCCACCGTAATTTTTCACAGTCATGGTGCATTTAACAGTTCATTTTTTAACTGAAACACTCTATGGTAGACCTATTTATTTTTTGTGGAACTATCCTATAGAATCTAATATGTGCACAATAAAATATTATGTCTAAAACAATAATTATCTTGATGGTTCCATTTTGATAGGTTATCTGGCTTAGTAATGTAATGATTTTTTGTCAATGTATTTTTCTAATTTGAGATCAAGACATAATCGGCCAATGAGAAATAAAAATAAGAAGAATGGGGGAAATTAATCCCCCTTTTCCAACTCTTCCCTAAACTAGAGGAATTCTTGGGTCATATACGTTGGCCACATTGAGCCTGAAAGTGTCGGATATGGAATAATGCATAGTCTTGTTTAACATTTATTTGTTCAATGACCATATCATGTATGTAATTTGGAAATTTATATGTTATCTCATACTATGTAATTTTACATATAACATTTTATTTTAATTTTATATAGGAATCATAAACAAAATATAATTAGTTTTAATAGATCATTACATTTCAGAAGAAGAGAGGAATTCTATATCAATGTGTTTACTACATGGTTGAAATAATAGGTATGACAATTAAATTATATAAATAAAAATATTGATATCCATTTATTTGTATTATTCATATATATTACAGGTATTTATTTTACATAATGACGATGATATTAAAGAATTAATATTATGGGATTTTGATCCACATTATGTGGTTAGTGAATGAAAATCATTAATAAACATGGGGCATAAATATGTTATTACTTTAGGAGTGGTGAAAATGAGAACACTTCATGATGATGTTATGTTTACTGCTACAATGGACTATTATTATAGTTAATTGGATAATTTTCCATCATATGAAGATGTGTATTGATAATTAACTTTTTGATAAAATATTTTTATTGTATTACTACTCTCAAGGTCGAGTCACTATGATAAAATGTAAATGTTTCGGCTCAGTGACTCAACATGTTACATTTATTTATGACTGTGGATTCAATGTTATTGACATGAGTCAATTCAGGGATAATGATGAACCATACGTTTTGGCATCAATAAAAAACGTTTTATGTGAATTATCAATTGAGAAATAATTATGGTGTCATTAATGATCTAATCCCAACAAATATTTGTCATTATGTTGGAGAATAAATGGAAACCATTGATGCCCACATTGGTGTCGAACAAAATATTTTATTTTTAGACTCAAATTGTCCCATTCTGAGAGTTGATGTTTGACTTAAATTAGTAGTGGGTAATATACAAATGAATCCATATATGATCACAATTCATTCCTTTTAACTTGACATGAGTTTCTCATGTTAGTATTACTGCAATTAATTTAATTTATTTTTTTGGAATGATATCATTGTTTTAATATTTTTTTTATTTATTTAGTTTTATTTCAATTTTTAAAACTATGTTTAAGATATGTTTTTAATAAATGTATAACTTAGTATTTTTATTAATTTTTACTAAAATATGTTATGAATTGTTTCATGAAATATTATAATTCTATCTTGTATACATGATTTTTAAAAACTACTTATAGAAAAGGTTCATTTCATTCTTATGAATATTGGGAAAAATATATCAAACGTTTTCTGGATGTGACTATTTTATGTTTATTGACAGATTCATAAGCATTGGTTTTCTCCCACACTTCCCTTTTTGAGTATAATAATTTATATAATTTTCTACTATATTACATATAATTTCTTGTACATTTCATTTATAAATGTTTTAGGGATACTCAGTTCCACCAAGGTTTAATCCTCATCATCTTATTAGCATTGGACCGAGTAGGTATTTTCATAGACCTAGATAGAGAAACCGTTAATTTTTTTCACACCGTATTCAACTAGTAGACACCCCATCCACCACACCTTCCCATTCTCCTCTTGAGCCTCCAAGGATGTTCCCTTATATGCCACCATCATTATATGGATTACTCTCTTATTCCAATACAATCCCTAAAATTCTGCTTGGGATGTTCCCACCCACACCTACACCATCATCTCCTTTAACATCTTCTTCCACAACCATGTCAAATCCACCTCCAGAGATATTCCCACTCATGCCTCCATAATCAACTCAATGGGCCTCTTCTTTCCATTCCATGTCTACGCAACCTATAGTGGTGTTCGTACCTTTACTATATCCATAAAATTTGATGTATTACCAAGACTACTACCTATTTTGTTTCATGTCTAGGATTCCTACATTTCCTACCATCCTTGTAGGATCTATTGAGTTTTTTCGTTCAACTTCAACTCGAGTACATATAAATCACCCATAACATGCATTGGAAAATGCATATCTTTTAGAGGCCACTAATACATTATTACCCATGAGTCTTTCAGTACCTATTTAGATTAATCCATATGGTTTCTTAAGATAACTTTATCAAATTATATCACTTCATTTTATTACAAAATAATGTCACACAATTATTATCTTTACCATATTATATTATTCATTCGGATATTCTAGTAGGCCATGTGGGAGCACCCTTATATAGGATGTATGGATTCATTATACTCAAATAATGGTGGATCACAATGAATAAAATGAGATGATGGGTAAAAATTCCCGTAAGTGTAGAAGTTTTATGTCCTCTTGAACCAAGTACCACTATATCATTCCAGTGGAACTATTTACATGGGTATGTCTCAATAATAAAATCAAGAAAAAATAATTGTTGCATAAATGGGAAATAAAATTTTATATATTTATATCTATATAATTGATATATTTATATAAATTAACATGATCTTTGAAGAGTTCATTTATCTTTCGTGGTGGTGAAGATGCTATGGTTGCAATGTTTAGGGAAATTGGGGAGTTATGTAGACCATATTCAAATGAGTTATATAATGGATAGATTTGTACGATTGGTTTTGATAAAGAGGGTGCACCAGTATTCCATCACTGTAAAAAAACAAAATATAATAATGAATGCAAATAAAAATACTGATGTGTTTAATTTTTTCCAAAAATCTAATTGTTTTCTTATAAAATATTATTCTTATTACTTGTATTGAAAAAAATATGATATGTCTGTAAAAAACAATTAGATAAAGGATTAAATTATGTATCTATACTCATTGGGGTTCACTACAATGCCCAATCATGAGAAGAACATATTACTTTATTATAAATATAAATAATATCTAGGTTTATATTATTACATAATTTGGTATGAATAATTTCATGTATTATTTTGTTAATAATCCTTAATATTTGAAATTGTTAAACATAGAAATATGTCATATTATGTTGTTATATAATTAGGATATACCATAAACATTTGCACTTTAAACATGATAGAATGTATATTTCTATCTAGAACTAAACATTTTGATAACTATTTTTATTAAAGGATATATTATGATATTATATCATGATATAATCCCATTGGAAATGTGATATAGTGTCCATATATTAGATGACTTAAGAGACACATTCCTTTATCTAATAAAAATGTTAACATTATTTATTATAACCTTTATAAACATCATTGGTTCCTTTATTTTTTTAAACTCAATGAGTTAAATATTATGACATAGTGTCCATATCTTAGATAGGAACATGTATTCCATTTTAAAATTGTTATATGAAATAAAAATCTCATTGATCATAATCTATTAATTATATTATTTGAATTCTAACATAGGAGTTATCATGGTGCATGATTCGTTGTCTTTTTTCATTAATCTTTATCCTTTCATAAATTTATTATTAAATGATTTAACATATTGTTGATACACTAGATATGTAGGAAATTTTGTCATCCTTTTTAACTTCAATCCCTCAATGTGGATACTGATTTATATTTGGGGATTAATACAGTTTATTGTAATATAAATTTAGTATTGTATCAAATAAGAGACTATAATCCTCTTCCAAATTTTTCTTAAATTAGTAATATTAATTTTCAATGAATGATAGTAATTTTTAGTATGATTTTATTTCAATTCTCATCACAAAATTATTTATGAAACTAATTAAAAGTTTATAATGTGTAACTAAAATTATATATTGTTTATAATTATGTTTTATTTATGATTTCTCATCAATTTTTATTACATGTTTAAATTTATTAATTGTTAATTCATTTAAATGTTTTCGAATTTTTTATTATTATAAATTATAAAATTTTTATATTCTGAATTTGTGTATAGTAATCAATTTCATTTTTAGAAAGTGGTATTGGGAATCAATGTTTGTGTACCTTGAGGAAAATAATTTTTCCCCAGTAAAAATCGAAATGATGGAAGTGAATAAAATTCACAAGTACAAAAATGATTTTATGTATTTTTAATTTTATTTTAAATATTTATATGAAAATCATCATTAAATATCATGTTAATATTTCCAACAGTCTACAAAAAGGATATTGATGACAAAGGAGGTGAAAAATTCATCCCAAACAATCATTTTATGAATGTATTAGTCGAGGAGCAAAAATAGAGAGGCCGATGTAAAACATAGAAAAACATCATCCCCTATAGTTAATGGTCATAATTGGGATCCTCTCAAACTATTCAAACCCCTGAGATGTAAAGATCTCGTGAAAAAGTAACTGAGGAAAAATGTATCTTTACAGGAGTGTGGAAGAAGTGAACAGGAGCCTAAAATAAGTAAGAGGATCACCAAACACTTCCTGAAGTCTGTGTTAGTTATAAATGAATCACATTAATTAGAGAATACTACTATAAATCATTCACATATGGCATCAATTTTCTCATTAAATTATGCCTTGTGAGAGTCCAATGAGGGTCCTAGTGGTGATTGATCTGATGGTGGGGGCAATGATGATGTTGATGACGTTGTTGATGATGAGAGTGGTATTTATTTATATGACTTTTTTGTGGTCGGGATGTTGGTGATGGTGACGAGGATGTTGGTTATGGGGTTAAGGATGATTATTTCAGTGATAGGGGAGATATTTATCCCCTCTACTTTTGATTTAGTAGTAATGAGACATGTAGAATTTGTTTACGGACTAGAATTTACTACTTATATGAAATTTTATATAGGTTTATGGATTTTAAATCATTTAAATTTTATTAAAAGTAATTTTTTGAATTATGAATATACAATATTTCTACTACACTAAAAGTATATACTGTGTTTTATGTTATTTATAGGTTCATGAGTTGGTGGAAGAGGTGATGGTGCAGCTGGAAAATGGGAAAAATATATATTCCCATGGTTTGGAGATGAATGGTTATAGGTTCGCTTTTGGGATAAGCTATACCCTGAGTTTTGGTTAAAATATGGGTGTGATAGAATATCTAGGGAATATACCCATGGTTTGTACATAAACTATTGGTATATCTCTATACTCATGTCTCCATCATCCACAGTTCATAAAACTGGCGGTATAGCCTATACCAATCGTTTTATAGGATATACAAACTTTTTATAACTATAGGTATAGAGTAGTTTTTCAGTAGTAAATCTAGATAGAAGTCTTCTGGGCACAATGATTCTCAATTCATTATTAACATTACTTAATATAAATAACCTTCTATTTATAGAGATAGAGTTTAGGTTTAAAATATTTTTTAATTACACAAAACCCCTTAAAATATAATAAACCTTATCTACCCACATCCCATAAAATAATAATAATAACAATATTTTAATGGCATTCGAAAACTGGCACAATATTAAATAATATTTTCCTAACATTCAAATTAATATTTATCACCATACATAATCTTGGACATCTCATACTCATTAGAAATTATTGAAATAATTATTCATAAATATATATTCTTTTCAAAATCTGGAGAATATAAATATTAATTAAATATATAATAAATAATATAAATAAATATATTTTATATCTACATAATTTAACAATTTCTAGGTAAATAAACATTTATTTAATTCATTTGAACATTTAATCCAAAATAAAATTTTTCTTGAGTGATGATTATAATATTTATTCCTATAAATATATTTGAATATAATATAAATGAAATAAGTGAAAATATGTAGTTTTGACTCTTTAAGATTATTACTCATTGGCAATATATGAGATTTCCTAAATTAAAAGATAACTATCTAGAAACTGGCCAATGTAGCAATGGGAATGATGTTAATGATGCAATGTTGTGAACCGCACATGAGAACCCATTGTATAATAAAATATCTTTGTCTCAATATCTTATCAACGAAGTTTCACATTCATGACACTAACCTATATAATTGATATGTTATTATTCGACTTTTTGAAATAAACACATCATTACATCATGTCCATGGAATTTATTGTGATGAATCATTTTTATCACAGTGTCAAGATATCAACTTCCATAAATATGGATGTGACAAATCCTTCCACATATTATCTATTAATAACTTGTCATTCATGAAACACACAATGGAAAATACATCCCATGAACATATGGAATCATTGTTTTGGTAAGTAAATATAATTGTGTAAGATGTGATATGAGAAATTAATAATCTTAAAGTCTAAATACCATTACAAATACTCACAAATAAGAATATCAGATGACAAATAACCCTAAAGAATTATGACGATTTAGTCTATTTTCATAATATCTAATCCAAGAGATTAAAAATAGTAAACCTCATTAGATAATGTCTCATCCACTTACAGGTAAATTCACCTAACATCCAATATCAAATTTTCCCATTCAAAGAATGTTATCTAATAATTGGACTATATTTGAGAATATCTCCATGACATTTCAAGGTTCTCATCCTAATGGGGAACTACTATATACTTATCAACATGATAGACAACCTTGGAATTTTTTACATTTAATCCATGTGGAAAATGAATAATATGTAATTATATGTTTTATTAATATTACAATATTTTAATATATATTTAATATAATACACAATAAATGGTTCTAGAACACCAACTCCAATAATATTTTCATTAAAAATAAATATCACACAAAAAATTTTCAAAACCAATAAAAAACTTTATACTGGCATAAAAGAACGGTAAAATGATACTCAAATGTTTTTTAATATATATTAGTCAATAATGCTTCAGTTTCATTCTAGTATTACTCCATACTATGAAAATTATGATTGAAATTTACTAACACTTATTAATAAAAGATAAATCACAAGTATATGGGTCAAAATGAGAAAACAAGTTCAGATTGGCTAAAAAACAAGGAAAATGATCTTAATTTCATTTCTAATCTGTAGAAAATAAATACATTTCAATATGATGGTTGAATTTACTTTAATGATCAAATGTATGTTTTTACCTTTATATATTATTAATGTTTCATGTCATCTAAAAAAGTGTCAAAACCAAGATAAAATGTTTAGATTACCCTAAAAACATATAATTTTGATCCTCCAATCATTTTTTATCTAAAAAAATTAACCACATAACAATTTAATGAAAATATTTATTGATATAATCCAATGTAACATTTCACTGTTCTATTTTTTATTAAAATGAAATAACCCTTTTAAATGGGTTAAAAACAATCATAACTGTTCATGTAGAAGTGCATGATTATTAAAAAATACAAAAAAAATTATGATATTTATGAATAAATTGTGCATCTATATGGGAATCATATTCTCTAGAATGATAGAATCTATGATTTTATATTATTTACACATATTAATTAATGACAAATCACATATAAAACAATCATAACTTCATAAATAATCCTAGATTGGAATTAGAACATACGAAAATAATGTGACTCGTTTATGAACAGTTGGAATGTAACACCATAGTAATTTAAAAAATATATTTAATGCATGAAACACTGAGTCCCTAAAAATAACAAATTTTATAATCTACTTGTAAAACATAACATATCCTCTACAAATCTTTGAATTTCTAAAAACATCCATCTAGCTTTGTGATCTATAAGTCATTTGGAGTCTAATAAAACAAACATGCTTTTTTGGAAAATAGTAACATAAACATATGAATATTAATATGAATAGTAATATTCCCCTAATGAATATTAAAAAAATTTATTTTTTATTTTATAAATGTAAAAAATGAGATCATAATTAATTATTCAACCTGATATAAAACAAATTTTACCTTTAAATGTTTTTTTTTCAAATTTACAATGATTTCATTTAAAAATTAATATAAAAATATTTAAAAACATATTTTCGAAAAATGGAGTTCAATTTTGAAATCAAAAAATTGAAAAATGGTTGGGATGATTTTTTTGGATTTTTCAGAAATTCATGAATTTTTGGTGATTAGTGATATACGTTAAAATATCGTATATACATATTATCAGTGAGAAAAACTATTTATGACAACATGTGTGATTTAAGGCCACATGGTTCAAAGTCACATGCACTTATTACTATTAAGGGTCACATGAAACAACAATACTTATTAAGACCCAGAAAATTCCAAGTATTTTTTTTATATTATTTGGGATTATATCGAGTCTGTGAATATTGACGACATGTGATTCCTTTGTCGGTGTGCATAGAAATAATTTTTGAACATTTTTTAAGTATGTTGAGTAAGAGAATGTGTGTAATTCTCTATTTTTTGAACTGGTATCCAGATTAAAAATCTGAGGGGACGATTGTATCCGTAGCACCGAGATTTGTCTAAGGGAAGCTTCACTTCGACCATAGTGTGTCGGGTGAAAGAGATAGTTTTTGAATGTTTTAATGAAATAATAAAATGATATTATGATTGTTATTTTTTTCTATTTTTATTACCACATATTGAGTGGTGGTGGCGTGGACCGTGAGGTAGTCATACAATTAATATGGGAAATTAAATGCCCAGTTACTTTTTTGTTGTATAACCACCCCTCATGTATTTAATTCGGCACATTATTTACATCAATTCATGAACCTCATAAATTCATCGGTTTGTTAGTCACCTTTTCCCCCAATATTTAAATACATCTTTTTTAAGAGTTTTTAATATGTCTTCATCAAGCGGGGATCCTCTGGAAATTCTATAAGACACCTTCCACAAATAGAGATGGACGCTCGGGTGGCAATGAACTAGGATTGACGAATTCTTGCATCTTCATCAAAGCATGAATTCTCATTCCACCATTGTGACGACTCCAATCATTCACGACAAAGGGGTTGTCATTTAATTTAATAAATTCCCATGATTCATCAACTTGTTATTGAATTTGTGGTTCATCATAGTGGGAGATTTGAAAGAGGATTTATCATAAATTTAAAGTAATGTGTAAATTACTCTCTCTTGATATAATGCTAACGCGGAGGGCGTGGGTCAATTGAATAAGGCATGAATCCTATGCCTCTTGATTTTCATTGGGTGCATCATAGGAGTTTTGTTCCAACTTTACGGAACCATGAAATGAAGAGGACTGTAATGACGACTCAATCATGGGATGACCATAGGCGTGTCTGTAAAGAAGAATGATCCATTGGAGCTCACTCTATGGATCGCTGATGATTCATTGGCACACCACAAACATGTAGGTTGCGGCAGCGGCTGTCACCCACCGACCACAGACGATGGTGGTGACGCTCGATGCCACGGTGGTAAGACAGGAAGCCGGCAGCGACCTACCACGGAGGTGGGAGGTGGCATGCCGTCATGCGGTGTAGTGAACAGGTTGTGGCTATGAAGCCACAACAAAGGCCATGAAACACACCCTGTGGGTCCTGCGGGAGACGAGGCGGTGCACATGGCACCACCGTTTAGTAAACTGAACGTCTCATTGAGACATTCTAGAGGAGTACTGTGGGACCCACCCACCCCCCCTGTGGGTCGCGCCAACCAGCATGTCGGACTGCATGGGGGGCCGAGCCCACCGCGGCCCATCCCATGATGGTGTGAGCCATGCCAGTTCAGACATGAACTAGGATGGGTTGACCCCAGTAGGGACAGACCCAGGTCGGGTCGAGTCGACCCGTTCTAGGTTAATTCGGCCCACACAGGGTCACGCCGAGTCAGTCCGATGGGGTCAGACCGAACCTAGAACCATTTGGGCCATGTTAGGCTCATGTAAATGTATCATGCGAACCATACATCTGTTCGATGAACCGTTAATGGTGTTGGAATATTTAAAGAGTGACCTTACTTTTGAGATACTCTGTGTGAGTTTTAGAGAAATTTTGAGTATTACCATGTTTTATTGACTCTGAATCCAACCAAGGATAGAATAGTAAGATTCCAATAACATACAGACTGGGTGTCCCGTTGACATGTTGTAAATTTTCATTGTAACACTTATGACATGATAGATAATGGGGTAACATCTTCATGCCGTTTGAAAAATGACAGATGTCTTAAGGAGAGATTTTACCCAGGAACGAGTGTACTATGAGCATGAATTCAATGATTGGATGAGACATTAAAGATGAAGAGTGATTCAGTGTGAATCAGCACCCATTGATTCTATGTAAATTAGTATCGTGCGATTCTGTGTGAATCTTCATAGAGTGAATCTGTGTGAATTGTCACACATCGATTTTGTATCAATACGCACCCATCGATTTTGTGTGAATCAGCACCTAGATATTATGTGTGAATTAGCATCCATCGATTCTGTGTGAATCAGCAACCATCGATTCTGTGTGAATTAGCATCCATCAATTTTCTATGAATTAGCACCTAGTGATTTTGTGTAACTCATCACCCTGTGATTCTCTGTGATTCAGCACCCATTTATTCTGTGTGAATCAGCACCTATCAATCATATATAAGTCTTATAGGGGTAAAAAACTATTGATCCTGTGTTGGTTTGAAGTAGTGACTCTTGATAGAGTAATATGATCTAGACTTATGACTAATCATTTTTACTATTATACTATTTTTCCGCTCTATGTATTTTTCTGTGTACATTGTTATTGACATAATTCTTGTGGTTTTATTTTTTGTAATTGCATGATACCCCCAGTGGTATCAGGGTCTCTAATGAGTATTGTATTACTCACTCGTGCACAGGCTTCGCTCGCACCTTGTTGTGTCTTGTACAGACGATTGTTATCCTTTACTGAGACTCAGGGAGCTAGTACTGGACGGGGGACGACAATGATAGTTGACGTGGTGATCTGTGGAGATTAGTTGTATCTACCCTTCTAGTAGGAACCTTGTTGTACTATCACATTTTATTTTTTCTATTTTCAGTTTTAGTTGTACCTTTTCATTTGGGCATGTATTCAAGCCCTCTTTACTTTCAGAACACACTCTTACTACTATCATTTGACTTTGTGGAATCATCTTGTTGTGTTCTTGGGTTGTGTGTTTATAGAGGATTAAATGCAATATGTTACCATTTTATGGATACACCTTTCTAGTTCTAGTTGATAACCCCTAAACAATGGAAGGCGGGTTTGGGGTTGTCACGACACGAGCCCTGAGGAGTGGGTCTTAATAAAGTGGTATTAGAGGATTCATTACTACTGAAGAACTTGGGATCTAATATTTTTAATAGAACAATAGTGTTAAGTGTTTTGAGTATGGTTTTTAGCTCGGGGATTCCCGTGTTGGTGTGACGGTGACATATCCATACACAAGGACACTGAATTCTCATTTATAACTCGGTGCACGAAATCACTAAATGCATGTGTATTGGGGATGTTTTTACTTTGATATATTTTGAGTCAGCTCACCAGGTATAACATTTACCTGTAGAGACACTATTCATTTTTAGGATTTCGCCACGTAGACAACCTTCCAGGATTCCCGAGATAGTACATGATGATGGCCCACCAAGTGATGAGGCTTCGGTGTAGGGCCCTCTTATAATGTAGGAACCATCATGTGGTTTAACAGCAGCCCCACCACTTAGAGTGCATCAATTTCAACCTACCCCACTAGTTGACAATGCACGTTATCGTTTCGCATTGCATGAGTTCAACTAGAGAAGTCCACTTAGTATTCAAGTCCAGACAGATCCCCAGGCACCTAAGGGATGGCTGGTGGAGGTGGCATGAGTTTTCTGCCTAATAGGGATACCAGGGAAGTATATGGTGATTCTAGATTCTACCGTATTCCTTGGCATGTCTGGAAGATAATGGAGCCTGATGCACCAGTTATATGACAATGAAACCCCAACATGGGTAGACATTGAGAGCCTCTTTAGGGAGGAGTTCATCCCATCGACACTAAACTTTTTGATCATTTATGTGTTGTTGCACTTATAGAAGGGTATCTTATAAGTGATCCAGTACTCGGTGAGATTCACTAACCTCTCATGATACTCCACCGACATGGGGCGAGACCCATTCTTCCAGGACTAGACCTTTGATTAGGGTCTTTGGTGGGATATCAGAGCAATGATGATATCACACAATATCTTGATGCATGCTGGATTTCTCGAGAAATAATTTTTTTGTGGAGTTTTTTTAGATTAGTAGGCACCAGTGGTGAGATCCACCACCGGACGATAGGTAGAAAAGTCATCTGTAGCTGGCAATAAGAAGATGGAATAGAGATCTAAGATGACTAGAACTTCCAGAGGGATACCCCATGATGTAGGGTTGGAGGTGAGGATCTCGCATGAAAGAGTGGGGCTATAGGGAAGAATATTGTACTTCATGTGCAGAGGGCAGGGCCACATGTCTCCAAACTACTCGACCCGCCATATCGACGATCAGTAGATGGTCTAGGAAACACCGAGGTAGTAGAATATGTTTGAGTGAGGAGGTCCGTAGGGTGGTAGAAAGGAAGATGAGTTAGTCATGCAGAAAGTGGTGGATGAAGGTTTTGGGTTCTACCACCACCACCTCCAGGTAGTCCACCCCAACCATATGAATCATGTGTACATGGGTCAGAACTACTATAAGCAGCATTGAACTATAACCACAACACACCAGAGATAAATAAAAGACAGATCTATTTATATTCCACCCTAGATGCTATACTTATAGACACATGTCCCATTCACTCATTCATTTCCACCACACACTTTCAGATCATAAAGATATTGCTGGAGTCTTTGGATCGATCCCTTCAATTAGATACTCATACGGGAGATTATTCTATGATTACACATGGGTTTAGGTAGTTTTAGGTTACTCTATGTGTTGATAAAATTGGATCGGATCTACAAGTATCAGTGTTGAGTCCATAGAACATCATCAATGGTTTTAATTAGCTATCCACAATCCATACATATATTGACTATTTTAGGTGCAATGTGTGGTGTGTCTATGTGGATGGGATCAGGATTACATTCACAGGTGAGGAGGAAGCCTTTGCATTGCATGATGGACAATCCATGAGGAGGTTACAACCAATTACTCATCAGTTGGCTTGCCTCACCCTCATTGTATTTGACTTGAAGAGACCATGTTTTCCTATAGTGGTGAACCAGTATGTTGATGTCTTCCCTTATGATGTTCTAGGACTTCCTCCTCATAGAGAATTAGACATTAACATCAACCTATACCACATGACGTCACAAATATCTACACCAGAAATCAGATAGTTCTTGTGAATATTCATGGGCTAAGGGTACAACTAGAGGACTTTTACTGAAATGGTTTTGTATGGCCTAGTGCGTCTCCTTGGGAATCCTTGATCATGTTCTCCATGGAAGAAGATGGGTGTCTACGGATTTGTATTGATTATTGGTGCATGAACCAGGTGACCATGAAGAACATGTATCATATGCTGAACATCAATGATATCTTCTACCAACTAAAGGGAGATCGTTGGATTTCGAAGATAGACCTTATATCAAGATATAACTAACTCAGGGTACAAGACGAATACGTAGAAAAGAAAAAATTCAAATGTCGGAATTTCCTTTACACGTTCTTGGTGATTTCTTTTGGTGTGACCAATGCTCTAGCAGTGTTCATGGGGCTCATGAGTAGGATCATCCAACCGTACCTATATCGCTTCATGGTGGTATTCATTGACGAAATCTTGATATACTTAGCACCAGAGGTGGAGAACACCACACACCAGCATATAGTTCTGGATACACTCCTAGAGCACCATATTTATGGAAATATCTTGACGTGTATGTTATGGATACGGGATGCCCACTTATTGGGGAATTTTATCTCGGAGGCTGGTGTCATAGTAGATCTAGTGAAGATAGAGGTTGTGCTTGCTTGTTAGCCACAAAGGAGTGTGATCGAAGTGTGGTGCTTCCAAGTATTTTCTAGGTACTACCCAATATTATTAGATGAATTCTCCGTATTAAAGGAACCCTTTTTATCTTCGATGAACAAGTGGAATCATTTATTGTGGAAGGAGAAGTGTCAAAGCAGTTTTACGGATCTGAGGTCGGGACTGACGTCTATCCCCATCATGAGGCTACATTATTAGGGTAGTGGGTATGTAGGCTACTACGACAGTCATGGATCATACTAGTTTTTGTCTTGATGTAGGAGCAAGTGGTGATCACATATTTCCCATGACAGTTCGAACAACATGAGATAATCTACACTATACATGATAGGATGCTAGAAGTAGAGGTCTTTCTGTTGAAGATGTGGCAGCACATCCTGACAGATGAATGTTTTAAAATCTACTCTGATAACAAGAGTCTCAGGTATATGTTCTCTAAGAAGGACCTGAACCTGAGACAACAACCATAGATTGAGTTCCTCCAAAATTACGATTTTAAAATATTCTACACTTCTAGTAATGGTAACATATTAGTAGACACACACAATAAAAGGTCGAGTCTATAGCTACTGAGTGGGGTGATAGAGCAGCGAGCCGCGTTGCAGATATCCTTTATGGATAGAGATGAAGCTTCTTACCTCTAGTATATGACTGTAACACCCCCTCTTCTTCAGTGAGTTTGAGTTGCTCATCATGGGGTTGTACACTTCGAGGCCCTACTTTCTCATATATCCTCAAGACATGCTACAAATGGATTTTATGAAGGTGGGGATTATGACATCCTCTTTAGGGGGCACACCATGGGACCCGTGAATCTACGAGAGGAGGTATTGAGGTAGTTCTTTATATTATCTTTACAGGTAAATCATGGAGTGGTAATGATGTAGTAGGACCTCCAGCGTCAGTACTGGTGGTTGGGATGATGAAAGCAATGGAAGAGGTTTTATCTCATTGCCTCACTTGTCAGCAAGTGAAGGAAAATCATCAGGTAATTTCAGGCATAGCTCGGCACCATCAGGTACCAGAGTGGAATTGGGATGGTATATCCATTGACTTAATGATAGGGCTATACGTCTAGGGGAAACGATTCCATCTAGGATATCATTGAACGACTCACCTAGTCGGCCCACTTCCTAACCATCCATGATTTGGGATCAGTAGATAGTTTCAGACGTATATACATTCAAGAGATTGTATGTCATCACTGGGTTCCATTGATGAGTGTCTCAAATTACAATGCTCATTTTACATCCCACTTTTGGAGGGGATTGTAAGAGGCATTAGAGACCTGCCTATGATTGAAAACAACTTCCATCCTCAGATAGATGTACAGACAAAGCGGACCATATAGAAACTCGAGGACATGATTTGTGCCTATGTCCTCAATTTGGGCTGCAGTTTGGAGTACCACCTACACTTGGTGGGGTTTTCATACAACAATAGTTATCACTTCATCGGCTAGGCTCCGTTTGATTCCTTGAATAGGGAACCATTAATATCCTCCCTTTTCTAGATAGACCTAGGTTAGTCATCACTTATGGGTTCATAGGTGTTGTAGGCTACCATAGAGAAGGTAAATATTATTCAGGAGCTGATAATGATGGCACAAAGCACCTAGATGTCATATCCCTATAGAAGATGGAGACCCTTGGAGTTTGAGAAGGGATACCATGTCTTCCTATAGAGCTCACCCCAACGATGATTAATAAGGTTTGGTAGGGGTGGTGAACATTCTCCGTAGTTCATCAGGCCCTTTAAGAACCTTAGCAGGGTAGGTATGTTTAAAACAATATAGATATTCCATCACAAATTCTCCATATGAATAATGTTTTCCATGTTCGTATTTGAGGAAATATGTGCATGATCCACCACATGTTATTTACTTGGGTGAGCTAGACAATGACGATGGGGTGATGTTTTCAGAGTTCCTGGTTGAGATAAAGGTATGACTGGAGAGGGACTTTCTTGGGTGGTTCATTCCTCTACTGTGTGTTTTTTTGTAGAAAGAGAACCACCAGGAGAGCACATGTGAGTGGGAGGCTCAGATACATGCTATGAACCTCCATTTGGGCCCCTTGTTTTTTTCTAGGTTTTGAGGATTAAAATTCCTATGGTTCGGAGAATTTAAAAACACAGAATAATCCATTTAAATTTTTTAAAATTATTTTGGATTATTTTCGGATTTAAAAAATTTTCATTGTTTGATTTGGAGGCCCTGTTTGCCGGGAATCAATTTTGGAAATTTTTTTAATGTACGTTCCAAAAACGCGTAGGTGGTGTTTTCTGTAATTTGAACTGGTACACATATTAAAAATCCTAGGGAACCTTGGAGTCTACAGTTTCTGGATTCGTTTAAGGGATTCTTTACTTTGACCGCTGTGTGTTCGGTGAAAAAGTTAGTTTTTGAGAATTTTAAAGAAATAATAAAATAACATAATGATTTTTATTTTAATTCTTTTTTCCTATAACTGGTTGAGTGGTGGTGGCAGGGACCACGAGGTAGTCAGTGATTTAATATGGGATATTAAATTCCCATTTATTCTTTAGTTTTGTGACCACCCCCCATGTAATTAAAGTGGCACATTATTTATGTCAATTCATGAACCTCGTAAATTCTTTGGTGCATTACTCACCCTTTTCCCCACTAAATTTAAATGAAATTTTGGGGTAGAGTTTTGACATGGCTTCATCAACCAAGAATCCTCTAGAAATGTGACATGACACTATCGATCCACAAAGACATAATCATGGGCATTAATAACTCGAGATAGACGAATGAAGAAAACTTCATCAGAGCACATATTCTCCTTCCACCAAATAAATGACTCCAATTATATTCTAGGAAGGTATTTTCTTTTAATTCAGGAAATTCCAAAAATTATTATACAAATTCATGAATTGGAGGGTGCTCATTGTGAGGGATTAGAACATGGATTAATCATTAATTTAATTTAATGTCTAAATTACACCCACTAGTTGTATTGATATTGAGGAGTGTGAATGAAAAACAAATAAGAAACAAACCCTCCACAAGTTGATTTTTGTTGCGTTCTTCGGTGGAGGGTTATTCCAACTTTATAGAACCTAGAAACAGAGAAGTACACAACAACGACGACATCCCTAGAGAACATTAGGCATATCTATAAGGAAGAACATACCACCAATGCTCACCCGGTGGCCAACTATGGATTTTCCGGTGTGACACCGGCGGCTGGCAATGGCCGGCCGCATAGGCGGTAGGCAGTGCGATGTCGCGCACAGTAGTGAACGTGATGCACGAAGGCAAGGACCCACTCCGTATGGGCCCCTAGGGTGACGAGGTGACACCACCTGGCACTGTCCTTTAATAAACTAAATGACACATTGATCTATTCGAGAGGAGGACCGCACGATCCCCACACAGGTTGCGCCGACTAGCAAGCTAGACCACCCAGTTGGCCACGCCCAGCCGGGGTGATTCGGGCATGTCCACGGTCCAACAAGCTGATCCCACCATTGTCCAGCCCAACCAGGCCGAGTCGGAACTGGGATGGGTCAGACCAGACCCAGACCCACTGGGTCCCAGTTACGCTTCAGTGACCATATCTCGTGAATTAGACGTCCATTCAATGAAAAGTATGTGGAGTTTGGATCCTTGTAATGAGATGTTCCTTTTAAGATACTCTATGAGAGTTTTGTATAATGTTGGGATATGAACCGGTTAGATCGACTCCTTATCCAACCAGTCACATGGTAAAAAATGCCAATAACTTAAAAACTGGTCGTCCGACTGACATTCCATCTATTACATTGTAAATCTTTTGACACGATGGATCATTGGGTAACATATTCATGCCGGTTGAAATATTACCAATGGATTTTGTAGCCATTTCTCTCAATAATGAGTGTACTATGAGAAGGAATCCATTGACTAGATGAGACATGAAGAGTGAATAGAAATTCTATCAAAATGATCACCCAACGATTCTGGGTGAATCAGCAGCCATAGATTCTGTGTGAATCTGCACCCTGCGAAATCTAAATCACCAAAAGTGATTTTGTGTGAATCTTCACCCAATGTTTCGTTATGAATCGTCACCCGGTGATTCTTTGTGAATCGTCACCTAGTGATTCTATGTGAATCAGTACCCAGCGATTCTGTGTTTACCATCACATAACGATTCTCTGTGAATAATCACCCAACGATTCTATTTGAATCAACACACAGTGATTCTGTGTAAATTAGCACCCAAAAATTCTCTGTGAATCTATAACCAGCAATTCTATGTAAATAAGCACACGTCTATTTTGTGTGAATCAACAACCATTAATTTTGTCTGAATCATCATCCATCGATTTTGTGTGAATCAACACTAATTGACCCTGTTTAGTTCTTGCTAGGGCCAGTGCCTATCGTTACTGTGTGGGTCAGTAGTAGTGCCTCCTGATTTAGTAATATGATCAATACTTATGACTAATCATATCTACTATTGTACTTTTGTAATACCTATGTTTTGAGTTGTGTCCATTTCGTTGTGCTTTATTAATGTGATCATTCTTGTGGTTTCCCTTTGTTTAATTCTGAGAGACCATTGAGGGTATTATGGTCCCTACATAGTATTGTTATAGTCACCCCTGCACAGGATTCACCCACACCTTTTTGTATCTTATTTAGATGACATGAAGCCTTGATTCAGACATGGGGGGCTAGGACATGATGGTGGATAGTAGTTTCGGTTGACGTGGAGTTATGTGGAGACGAGTTGTACCTACCCATTATGTAGGATCTTTGGTGGAAGAGTAAAAGATATGTTTTTTTCAGCTATAGTTGTACCTTTTCAGTTGGTCTTATATTCCAACCCACTGTACATTAAGTACACATTCTTATTACTATAGTTTTACTTTGTTCTTTCATCTTGTTATGTTCATGGGATGTGTGTTTGTATAGGTTTAAAGTTAATTCCTTCCTGTTTTAGGGATACGGATTTCTGGTGCTAGGCTCCAACCCCAGGACTATGGAAGGTGGGCTTGGGATAGTCACTGAATGGCCCCTGGGGTATGGTTCATGAAACTATTGGTTGTCTTGTGGGAATCAATAAAATAATTATCAAAATATTCAAATTTGACTCATATCTTCCACTATAACCCCCAATAACTTCCTCTTCTCTTCACTTTTCTAAGTGATGAAGATCCTCAAATACATTCTCAAATTACATTACCTAGTCACTCCCCACTACCAAAAATCTTTTGTTCTTTCCAAAAGACCAAAAACCCGTCTCTTATGGAGCTTAACAAGGAGGTTATTTGAAGTGGTAATGCTCCCTTTTTTCATATAGGTTCATTTCAATTTATCTTCTTTTGTTATCCTATCCTCAAATCCTATGTCCAAGTGAACACAATGACTCCAGTATCATCAATATACTATAATAATATCATTTGAATGGAATAACCATCATCAATATTCTTACTCAATTTCTTTTATTTTAAAAACTAAATCAACATCCATGAGGTTCGAATTTATAACCTCTGTGGAAGATGATGTTCTGTTATTTAATGCCTCTTTAATAACCAGTCATTAAACCAATTTTTTGGCCTAAAAAGACTATAATATATTTAGTATAACGAAATTGAAAATCAGTAACTATTATACAAACATGTTATTAAATCATATATCCAAACTAGTTATTAATATTCAAAATACAACTAAAATAATCTAAGTTAATGTCATTAATATTTCATCTAATTATTCATCCCCATTTCATGTAACTGAATAACATAAAGGACCATTAAAACCTATGGATCATAAAACTTAATGATTAAATAATATTCTGTACATTTACATCCATTCCACTATAAATCCAAAAAGAGTGAACTGATTATGAAAATCAAGGAAAGAAACACTCTAGAACGACATGATTCAATATTATAACCTGTCACTAAGGAAAAAATGATCAAAATTAAATTATGTTAAATTTATAAATGTCTAATATGTTTTTAAATATGTTATTATAATTTAATATTCTAGGACATTATGATCAATAGTATAACACATTCAGTCTTAAGGTAAGGGTTGCTTCATCTCACTTCAATTTCTGTGAGACATTGTGTAATCACTACTATTACTTGTGTATGTTTTATATATACATCCCAATGATGAGTAAGATCATTAATATATTTATTTTAATGGTATTAAATGAATAATTTTATTATAATTACTTTAGTGGAATAAGATTCAATTGATTACAAAGTTGAAAGGGTTTTTCACCCAAACCTCTATTTTCATTCAAATTACACTTTTGGTCTAATTACCATAATGCAATTCTTATGAATTATTATGTACTCAACATAAATTATTTTTCAGTGTTCTATACATTTTAATCACCAACAATACTTCATTATTTTATGGGTGTTACACATTTTAAAATAAACAATCAAAAATATATCTGAAATACAGGCCCGATTCGATTAAATTTCAAAAATTCTTACCTATTTTCATGAGAACTCTATAATATATTTTAAACCAAATTTATATTTATAAAATCAAAAATTTTAACAAGAAAATAAATTTTTGTTAATTTCTTATTTTATGAATGAATATATTCCTTTTCCTTTTAATATCTCTTTAATTAATTTGTTAAATTTCACTAAAATGTTATAATACCAAAGCTTCTTTAAAAACACTTTTTACAAGATTTCACTTCAGTGGTACGAAATTTTTGAAGAAAAAATAATTTAAATGTTATTACCTCGTTTTGATGGGATATAAATGTTTAAAAATTGAATATAATGAAAAATAAAAAAGAACATTTCCTTCCAAAGTTAAAAGGATTTTTATTCTCTCACTTTAAATTTTATGAGATATACACCTTGTTCACCACTTATTAGATGCTTGTGTTGTATGTATTTCCCTTTGGCATGTCATATACAGAGTATCATTATTCTCAATACATACTATGTGATTATTATTTGAATGTTTCAAGGATGTATGGGAATCTTGGGAATGTTAAAAGATTATTACCTAAATAAATTTTCAGTGGTATCATTTAATAGTATCTTTTCTATTTCAAAATCCTTATTTAATATTGTACTTCATAGAGCTGTATATTTTAGCATATCATCTACCATATTTATTATAATGGATTATAATATGTTTTTCTTTTGATTTTATTTCTTAAAACTATTATCCAACATACACCGAAAGGTTACTGTTTATGCATAATGTTCCGAGAAAGTAATTTACAATTCATATGATAGTTTCAATATAAAAGTAAATAATTTATATATTTGTACATATTAATATTATAAATTCATCCTACATAGTAAGCTTCTGGTGGTACCCACAATTTCCCCTTGGTGCATCGGTTGGTCTAATTAGACAATCTATGGTCTTGGAACAAGGCCTTGAAAAAATGATTATCTATGTTCATGGCCTGAGGCCTTGATGGTATGGTTATTATGCCCAACATTATTCAATACATCATTATAAAAACTGTATTAATGGTTCATGTGGTTATTCAACTAGTAGAATTCCACTGATTAGGTTTTATTATGGAATTATTTAATCCTCTAATATTCTTGTAATAAAGTATTCCCGTTTATTATTTAAAAATGAATGTGTTTCAAATTATTCACCATGCCTAATGTTTATGTTATATTCCTCTATATTTCATACTCTTAATCGGAGTTTGAGCTCACACCTTTCTTATGTTTCATTTTCCCAGGATATGAAGATGTAAATTATGAATTACATGCCGGCATAATCTAGGAGGAATGGATGATTCTAATGGAATTAATTAGTCTTTTACATCCTTTCAAGGTGTGATTTTTAACTTACATATGCGTCTTTTTTCCAAATGATACTAAACTACAAGGAAATTTAGGATGAATATTCCTTTTTTATAAGCCAATGAAATTAAATAATTCACCAGCTCTGTGAAACTGGGGTAGGGTCCTCACATGGAAGCAATCAAACTTAAATTTGATACCTGAATTGAATGAAAAGATCAAATGTGTCATTTCACCATCATTATGTTATTAAAGTAAAAAATTACCTAATATATGTGAAAACATAATAATAAATTCACATTAACCTAGAATGATTGGAAAATGATACATGATATATTTATTATTTATAGGAATATATCCTGTGTCAATATAATGATTCATTTTTTTAATATGATACGAAGTACCGTTTAACATTTAAAATTTTATTAAAATGACTTATCAACCATATAGGGTTACAAGCCATGAAAATGAATTTCTAATTTACCTAAAATCATAATAAAAGGTTCATTATATCATTATTGATACATTAGAATCGATTACGTGTCGATCTAAAAAACGCAATTCTCGGTAGGATTCAAAGTACAATTTGATGTTTTTATTTTTATTAAAATTATATATCCCTAATCAAGTGGTAAAAACCCCAAAAAGAATTAAATATTAGTGTGTAAACATTATATAAGGGACCATGGAACATTATTATCTATATGAATAAATCATGATTCAATATGGTGGTTGGACTAATCAGTATGATCCAACGTACAAATTCACAGTTGAATTTATTTTAAAATGTCATATCACCTGTCAAAGGGTCAAAACCAAAAAAAATGAATTTATATTTTTAATAAATTTAGGATAATTATAATAGAATAATTTTAGATCTATATCATTAAACCATGCATAAATACAATGTCTGTATTTAATATTAAAATGAAAAATATGATTCCATATTATAAGTAATTGTTAATAAATGACAAATCACTATTGTACGGGAAAAAACAAATAAAACATGTTGTGATTATCCCAAAGAAGGCAAGATAATGTTATCTTTTATTGATAAATTTAATTTAAATTCAATGTTAAAATCCCCTCATTGAATTCTAAAACATGGATAAAATTCACATTTTTTTTTCATCATCTGTTTCCAGAGATAGAATTAAAATTGATCATTATTCAAGGTTTTGAATTTTTTTTGAAAATCATGAAAATAATTTAAATTATCATTCTAGAAAATAAATTACTTAACTATGACCATATCATTTTTTTGTGAATAAACTAATGTTTGTTTAAAAAATTGAAATCTTAATATTAAATTTCGAATTTATATTTCGTTTAAAATGATAATAATCAATTAATTGTGTTTTGAAAATAGTTGATATTTTCATTTTTAATAAAATTTTTGTTTTTTTATAATTTTATATCCTTACATATATTTAGTGAAATTCAATTCTAAAAATTATAAATGATTTAGTTTTTTTTCTTCAATCATTTTTTCTATTGTTTATATTTTTCTAATTGTATAGATATCATAGCAGATCCACTTATCGTGTCATGAGAGACCATGTGTGAATTCATTTAAATGTTACTATGTTGTCATCTCATCACCCTTAGGCTACCATAAAGCTTCATAAATGAAATCATAATAACTCCCCACTCCAATCGACCGCTCCTCCTTCATCATCCATCCACAATAGTTTTTTTAACATAAAATTGAAATCCCCTTTGACCTACCATTCCTAAGAAAATATATAGTGGAATAAGTAAGATATTCCTAAGAATTTAAAAACAATGAATGAACCAATTTGGTTCAATGATAATCTAACTCAACACCACCTAAGCTCAACTAGTCAAATATGATACTTAATAAGATGTTTTTGATGAAATCATGGTAGGATATGTTCCATATGCCTGTGATTAATAAAAAATTTATTATTGATGTTGAGTCACTAGGATTGAAGTTAAAGATATCCAATTGATAAATCATTAATATCTAACCAAGGGTTCCTATAAATTGTGGAAGATTGAGGTCAGTGGAATGACATCCAATCTTTTAAATATGACCAAGTTGGATTAGAATGACCAAGAAGATATTAGGAAATAAAGAATACCGATAAAGAAGGATGCAAATTTTATAAATATAGATGTAAAAAACTATAGATTATGTTCTTGTTTCCATAAAATCTATTTTAATAGTATCTCTTTGAACCATATGAGATTGATTGGAGTGTAGATTCCCACTGAGTCAAGATTGCTCCTTGGTTGACTGAATGTGATGTCAGTGATCTTTGAAAAGGTATGTGGTTTAATCAATTTTGATATGTTTTACCATATATAGTTTTATTTTACAATCAAGAAGAAGATGATGAGGTCTAAAATATCTCAGATGCACTATCTGCATGGTCAATGAAGGATTCATGCAAAATGTTTGAGGAAATTCATAAATGACTAGAAATATGTCCAACATGTAGTGCATGTCTTATCTATCCCCTAGTACAAAACCAATCTGTTTATTGACGATATTCAATTCTATACATATCTATAGACTCAAGGAATCTTATACTAATCACATATTTTATTTCCATCAACTCATTATGACCACGCCATGACACCACCAAGAAATCACATCCTCTCAACTGTCAAACTCATCATTGCACAACTATTTGTAGAAGAAATTGCTGGGTTGTAGGATATTTATTCTACTGTGATAAAATATTAAAAAATATATCCAATTAAAAAAATTAAAAAATAATGTAACAATAAATTAATAAATACATGGGTTCTAAAATGGAGAACCATATAATTTGGTGGATTACCAAACTGTATGGAATTCTTAAATATCCACTATGAATTGGAGAGTAAAAAATCCATGTAATATAATAAATTGAATTAAAATATGAGGATAAAAACATCTCTGATAAACCACAGCACAAAATTTTTACCTCTGCCTCTCGTATAATCCCCTCGTGATAGTACATAACCCTTTGAAAACATAATCCCAACACATAAGATCATTACAGCACCTAAAATGATCCATTGTGCAACACAATATGTGTTTCTTAATACAACCCCATGCTGAAAAGACACTAGAAAAAATATATATTCAGAATATGTATATATTTTTAATCTTACCTTTTATCTATTACACATGATTCTTTTTATAAGGTTGTGAAGGGCCTTATAATCTCTTATGTGTTTGGCTGAACATTAAAAACATAAGGATAAAACATATCCCCATTTTTATCCATTTAAGCATCCAAATCCTTGGGAAATATTTAATATTTAACACAATGTCTTAAAATTTGAAAAACCCCTAGATGAAACTCAAAAATCTTCCCATTTATCCCATAGATGGAACATATCTCATCCATCAAACTCTATTAGAAAAAAACTGGTTGGTGTCACACCGACTACCCACCATTGTAGAAAATATGAGATCATCCTTTTTCACCTATCATAAAAAATATATATATCCCCCAGTAATAAATATCCAAAAACTAATGTATTAATAATATGTATATATTCACTTGCCTACTAAAAAAACTTAATCTATAAATTGTCTCTCCCGATAACAATGATTTCCACAAAATATTGAGTAACTATGAAAATAATTACTCTATCTATTCAACATGCTCTGAGAAATCTGTACCTCTTAGTGTTTTACCAAGATCCTTGATTGTACATCATTATTAACTAGAGACACTATCTAAAAAAATTGGTGTATGAATTGACACTAGACCTGACATGGATCGTCTTGCAAACATTATTCATCATTGTTATTGGTCTTCAACTCAAGTATGGTGATTTTTGATGACAAAAAGTTGATGAATTTTTCTTCACAACTACATTTTACACTTAACCACACACCTTTACTTCCATCATGTAATGTTTGCCATCCATTATTCATCATGAATAATACATTGATCCCCTAGAAAATTTTCATCTTACATTTTCAAATGAACTCTTGAATGTATAATTATAAAGGGTACAAGAAGGAAACAAATTATGGAGTATACCTATAACATGTAACACATCCTTCAGTATTAGCCTACAAATATCGTTTTTAGTCAAACTAATATCACCAACATCAAGGACACCTATATAATCTTGATTGACCAACCTAATTATACCAAATATGTTTTCATCATATGCCGAAAATAATTCCATCTTTTATGTAATATGGTATGAAACTTCAAAATCAACCACTTATTTTTTTGTATTTATCTATCCTACAAAAATCAATTCACACTAAAAGTAAATCAAGATCACCTATTATAATACATACATTGGAATCCATAGAATCAATTTCATGTCCATTCTTTTCACCCTTAATTTTTTTAATGAATCGTAATTTCTCTACACATGACCCTCCATATAAAAAAGAATACCTATAACATTCATCTTGACTTTGACGAACATCTGTGACTGATATATCCTTATATAACAGATAAAATACCACTATTATCTAAATAATCAACATCATTTGTCTTTTTAGGAGTCTTGTTCATAAACAATGATAAAATAAAATAATACAACTTGAGAGTTTATTTTCCAAATATCATTGTAATTAGGATATTATCATATAAATCTATAAATGAATCCAAAAGTAGAGAATATATAACTTATTCCATTTAATAATTTATTTCTTTCTATTTACATCAATGTTTACCACCACTAATTAAAACATTACTAGATGTTATTTGAACATGTTTATATGGTTAAAAATGTCCCTTAAATAACATTCATAAAAGATACAATAATTTTTATATATAAATTATGTGTGTGATATTTAAATTTATACCTAATTTCATGATTTACCAAGATATCATTCATATATGTTAGATTCATCACCTCCTATGGTGTATTATGACCCAAATATATTTGGATCATGCTTATAAATAACTTTATCATATCATACTAATCATAAAATCTTTTCATATTTTGTTTAAATAATACTTTATTCAGCACCGACACAATCTCCTTGTGAACATAAATATTTTTTACTCATTTCCTATATATAGTAAAATTGTTTTAACTACTAAAAAATTTGACGTGGGAAGAAATTTCATGGAATGAATCACCTAGGACAAATTGAAAATAAATAAATATAAGTCCTTCTTATAGTAGTTGTTTGGGACAAAACATATTATTTTTGAGATAATTATTTAGTTTCTTAAAAATATTGTGGGAATCCCAAATGAAAACTATGAATAAATCCAAATTTAAGGAAATAAAATTAGATTCATATATTAGCATGGAAAAACCTTCAAATTAAACTGATTGAAAAATCATGTTGAAAATATAAAATATCCACAATGAATTAGAGATTAAAAATACAAGAAATACCTGAACAATAATAGAAAATAGGGAATATAAAATCATATTTGAAAAAATAAATCCAGAAATACCTCCCTCACCTCTCTGATAATAATCTTATGATATTAATTCACCCTTGAATGATCAATACCAAAAACATGATAACATTTTAGCACCTCAAATAAGACATTGTGTGAAAAAATTAATTGTAATTGTTCTTTCCCCATTCTTAAAAGCTGATACGGACCAAGTATCTATACAAGATATATTTCTCATGTATAATTCCTTGTATTTACTACCCGCTTTGTTTAACTTATAGATGTGTGATGGCCTTCATAATCACTCATCAAATGGGCTCGAAATTCGAAAAAATAAGGATAAATAATATCTCTACTTTTAATCTTGTAATCTTCCAAATCCATGAGCCTCATTTAAAAATTTTATCATTAAAATTAAATTTTGAAACCTCGTTGCTGAACCTAAACATAGACTTTTTCTTAACTCCATTATCATACCCTGTTATATCATGTCTTATCATAATTAATGGCCAAAAATAAAATTTGGCCCAAAATTGAGGACTCAGTGGGCAAATCACAGAGAAAATTGTACTTAAAATACATCCCACTGAGCACATGAGATCAAAATTACTAATGTAAATGTTTCACCAATATTTTCCCATATACTAAATGGAAAAATAATAGTGTATGTATCTATGTAATGTTTGTTTTCTATTTACATCAATGTCATACAGAAAATTATGATGCTTTGTAAATGTAACATGTGACATGAATAAGTTATGTAAAAGTAATATGAGAAGTAAAATGGAAATGTATATGTGTTTTTATAAATTAATTAACTGTGAGATGTTTCCATATAAACTAACCAGCTATGTGATTGTACCATATGATTTCTATAACAATGTAATGAATATATATGATTTTCAAATCATTTTTAAATATAATGAGGGAGTTATGAATGATGTGTATAGGTAAAATATACCGAGTCACACCATGTAAAAATGATGAGTTTATGCGTAAGGGTACATTGATATTTGATATACTTATATAGGTTTTTCAATGCACTGTTTTAATTTAATAATTGAAATTATTGAAAAACATTAAAATGAATTATGATTCTATAGTTGTATTTATTTTATTGCGTAGTATATCTAGAAATGTTGTAATGTTTGATCAAATGCACTTGATTTATAGTTTTTTATATGGTTGACCATTGAGGTATTTGAGTGGTTGATCTAGGTTATGATATGAGGTTGATCCATTTTTATAATTGAACTAGTAAGAGATTATTTGAGTTCAAGAATTTCTATATTCCAATGAAATGATATATTTTGATTTTATGTATGATGTTCTGAAAAGAAAAATAAATATCACTATTCTTTTCATGATGTAGGATGGTTTTTGAATAATTGAGGAATCCAAAATCAAAATTATATATATTCATGTTAAATTGATGATATTACTATTTCTAGAGTAAAATAACTTGTCACCATGACGTAGTGAATTTTTCAATTTATTTTTCAACAAAATTTATGAAAATTCAATCGCCCTTGAAAATATGATATCTTGAGTGATATCATTGGTTATAGAATGGTATTTCATGGATTCATGGATTCTAGTATAGTTTTTAATTGGATTTATATGGATTTCATGTTAAGGAGTTAATATTTCCACGTTTCTTAAAATACCATGATGAATAAATTATCAAGACTTCGGGGAATTAAATACCATATTTAAATAAACAATTCATCATACCTCCAAGATATTTGATGGCTCATGAAGAGGATATACAAGCAATATTTCTTTTAATATTAAATGAGAAACAATCATCTATAATAAATGAAATTAATAATCACGATATTATTGTGAATTAATATTTATATAGGTATGAATGAAGATATTGTTTTGAATATTGATAACTAACATACATTGAGTGAGATATTTGTGAGAGCTAGAAACATGTTAGTATATAGGGAAGAGATGCAGTTGAAACTAGGATCCACTGATCTATATTGAACCCATGTATTTGATAAAATCGTTAAGAACTAGATCTCTCAAAATTGGGTAGCATTTTCTTGACCATCAAAACTATTGTGTGTATCTATTTACATTCTTGAAAAATAAGTACATGTATAGTGTTGTTGATTTAGTCTTCATGTGAAGAGAGATCTATTTCACAAGTGGAATAGAAGAATCAATTAGTATAAAATGATCATTATATGAGTATATTAATGTTCTAGAGGAATCTAATTATTGGGGCGTATAACCTGTTACTAGAGGCTTATTATAGGGGTTTCTAGAAAGTCACTATAGAATTGAAATGGGGGCATACAACTAGTTTCTAAAGAAAGGTAACTAGGGTTTATAAACAATTCTGTATAACATGGATGGAATGGAGTATATTTTTATGATGATCATTGTAAAAATCATATGTTGTGATATCTATTATTATCAATGCAACTGAGTTGAGTCAATAATATATTATTGTGTGGATTTATAACATTAACTAGTTCAAGATGTTGAATTTATAAGAGTAATAATGTTTAAAATTTATATATTAATTCGCCCCTGTCACCACCCACACCCCATAGTGTACATTTGAATAGTGTCTCATCAAGGAACATGCAAAATTATTCCGTTTTCATTAATATAATATTTCTGAAAAGTAAAATTAATGTCTTATGGGTTGAGAGGTAAATGATAGAAAAGGTTATTATAGTAGACATTTTGAGGAACCTTTGGTATTACCATCGACGAGTGAGACAAATCACAAAATACATTTGGAAGATGGGTTTGATCTAGTCATCATATTACCATATAAACAATATTATTTCATGAATATTGAGATTAAAAATAGGTTCAATTTTTTTTTGAATAGGTTTTCATCAGATATAGAACAAAACCGTACATTATCCCAATTATTTGATTAATGAAATAAGACGGAGGTTGATTAATGTTCATGGATTATTAGGAACTAAATATATTGTTAGGGTTTGATAGATACCTAGTTCAAATAATAAGAAGAGATGATGGATAATTTTTTTCAGAGGAATACATCACAAAGAAGGAATTCAAATCATGTTCCCACCAAATAAATATGAAACAGTATTACATTGTGAAGACTAAATTCTTAAGCAATTATTGTAATTATGAATACATTTTTATGCATTTCATATTGATGAACAGACTTATGAATTTCCAAGATACTATTAATGAGGTGATCTGGGCTTAAAAAGGTAGTGTGTTGTGGTATTCTTCGATAGTATAATAGTGTACAATAAGGGATGGAATGAACATATGTATAAGGTATGACATGTTCTATAGAAAATGGAAGACAATGTACAATTTGAAAACAATATGAATTTTTCTTCTAGAAGGAGGTCTTTAGAGAATTGAAGTTATATAATTTTAGGGTAATGAGTTTAGATGTATCCCTAAAAGCAAGAGGCAGTTAAATTGTGGTGTGATCTGAGGAATGAGAAATAAGGTAGTGTGTTTTAGGGATTATTAGATAAATTAAAATTTTTAAATCATTATATACATATTGAAAGCCCTCTTATTGTATTTAAAAATAATGATGGGTTTAAATAGTCATATAAAACTCATGAATCGTTTGACACACATATGAAAAATAGAACTATTGCACTAGTTTTGTACGTGTCTAAATTTTACGGGATTTTCTGTTGACTGTGATTTCTATGGATTAGGATTTGGAGTTGCTTTAATATAGTAAGGGGGCCTATTTTATATTTCAATAAGGTGATATCAAAAACATACATGAAATTTTTTTATATAATAAATGACCATATGGACATACTTATAGAAATCTATTACTGGAAAACATATTTTATGGGAGAGAGGTTTTTGGTATACATAGATAAATAGATCATTATGAATTTTCATAGTGAAATTTTTGTTTCAATTGATCATTAGGTTTTTATGTCTATGTTACTGGGATATGATTTTATAATGATTTATATTATGGGGAAATTGAAATGTTCTACAGATATTTTAACGATGGTGCAATGATGATGAAATTTTATGTAATTAAAAATTATAGATCCAAATTGCGATGATCATTATATGTTGAAATAAGAGTTAATGCAATATGTTAAAATGAAAGTAATTATAAATGTGTTAAAATATGGCTATTCTACAAATATATGATATTATTTCTAAAAAGGATTATTATTCATTACGAACAAATTTTTTATTCTATAATGTTCGAATTAAATTAAAATGTTATTATTAATTTTTTTGGTGTATCCTAATCCTTGAATGATGTTGGCTGAACTGTTTATGCCCCATATTTCACAATAAATAGCACCTCTATGTGTGAACTAAATAGATGATGTATGACTATAGAAAATCTTACTAGTGACACCAATATGGCACTTTAGTAATGAAAACATGGTCAACATTGAGTTGTAGAAGTGAAGACATTAGTGGTGGTGGTACTATAGCAAAATGAACTTTATTCCATTGGATAATATGGGTCAATGGACTTATTATGTGATTAGTGTCACTGTTGCACTATCTACATTATGATATCATTTTAAGATATGGTTTTTGCTAAAATTGTACCCTATATTTATTTCTCCAAGATTAAGTGAGGTGGTTTTTCTTATCTATGAGAGTGTGGATTTATTTACTAACCACATAAATATTGGTGTCTCATGTTCCTTTTATTCTTATTTATCTTATATATTTCTACCTTTTACAGTCATTCGTGATATCATTATTCAATTTTTCCTTTTAATTTCTATAAAATAAATAGTATCAAAGGATAATTTCATAACATCATAGTTAGATTTGTAAAATAGAACAATTGATGTGGAAGAAGGGAAGGTGATGATCAATCTCCTCTATTAAATTAACTTTAGTTACTTTATGACACAAAACAAAGACTATATATTTAAAAAAAAGTTTTTCATGTCACTTTTGGGAGATAATCCAATGGAGATGGAGAATATTGAGGTAGGGAAAATATATCTTTTGGTAATAGGAGTGGGGTGCTTTAGGTTTTCAAAAAACATAGAATTTGAAATCCGAGAGGATAACATGATGCATATGTTGGTGAAATATTTTGTGAAAATGTATGACAAGTCTTCATCATCAAAAAAAATTATACATTCAATTTGAGGATTATTTAGTGGACGATTATTTGTGATACTAGAAAACAATTCAACATCATCACAAGTTAGTTGACATTAGTCAGAATTATGCAGGACAATGAGGTATGTGGTATGATTTTACTGTCTTTTTTACAGGATCATTGGGAATCCACTATAACCACCATGAGTAGTTATATAAGGAATAAAAAATTTCCTCTAAAGGATGTGTTAGACTTGATACTCAATGAGGATATTCACACAAGGGAACTAGAAGAACTCTACTGTTTTGTACAGAACATTGAAGGACGAGGTAGATTTATTCAGTGAGATAATCACATATGATGTTTAAAATAATTTCTAATGATTTGCAGTGAGGAAAAGGGGACTGGTGATACTAGTAGAATTTTTAAGAAGAAATACATGTCAAAAATGAGTGTAGAGAAAAATTAAAGGCACCTGAATCTAATAACGTAAACATGTTTATAAATGGTATTAATGATGTTTGACTACTACGTATGGATAGCCTTATATAGTATTGAATTTTAAACCTCGGGGAATCATTTTATTCCACATCATTGAATGGTTTATTATATAAATATATTAATGGAATATTTAGTAAGGTATATCATGTGGATAATGAAAACTTACTAATTATAGGGAAAATAGATACATGAATTTAAACCAATTATATGATATTCATGGATTTATAAAATCTATGGTATATACCTATACAAAATATAAATGATATATGTGATGGGAAGAATTATGATTTAGGTTTTAGTACCATATTCCTTGGTGTTTCATGGAATATTACTAAGGGATATATAGTCATAACTCAGGGTACAATGAATGGAACTATAAACAGTATTGTTGACAATTGCATGGACATGCTTAGAACAACAAATTATTTTGGCGATTCACCACTATGGAACTAAAATATATTTTTTATGAGTGGAAGTGGAGGAATGTACTAACAATAAAAATAATGTTTCTATATAATTTTTAGTTGAATTCAAAATGATTAGTGAATATATCACTGCAATGTATAAGAAGATATCATTTTTAAAAGGATGTAGACAACTGAACGAATGGATGATGGAGATGGTGTGTACTACTGTTTCAGAGCCTACACTAGTACATTACAATGGAGGGAACCAATATTATGTGACATATATTGATGACTTGACAGAAAAGTCCTTATTTTTATTTTTTAAAAGAAAATATGATGTGTTTAAAATGTTTTAGAAGTGAAAACCCATCATGAATAATGAGTTAGGATCAATGCTGATATTCTTGAGGTCTAATAATAATGGAGTGTATAAAAGTAATAAGTTTAGAAAATTATATGATATTGATGGAATCCATTTACAAAATAATCATCTAGGTATATTACTATATAATGGTGTATCTAAAAGGATGAATAAGACACTATATGAATGTTATTGGATTATGAGGATTCACTCAGGGCTACCCAAGAATTTTTAGGTTGTCCAAGTGATCATGGAAGCATATCTCATCAATATGAGTACATTTCTGCCAATTGGAGAATATAAACATGAGGAGATATTATAAAAAAAATATATGAGATTATCTTTTTTATATGTCATTGTTTGTTTTGAATATGTGCATATAGATGGTAATGATGTATAAATTCCTGATTCTATATCCAAATATAGTTTATTTTTTGGCTAAATTGTCATGGATTTTAGTTATCATTATTTAGATGATAATAGCTAAAAAATCATCCAAAAATATAGAGTTATATATAATAAATTATTCATGTATACGGACCATCATTAATCGGATGTTGATAGAAGGAATAACGAATTATAGTGATAATAGAAATTAATGTTTAAAGGCGCATTAGAGTATGTGACACTGAAACCAATGGATTATACTCCTCAATTAGAGATGATGGGATCTAGAAGGGTAAGGGGAATTGTGAAGAGTCATTCAATATCCTCAAATTATCTAGTATTGACTATTTTTGGAGAACCATAATGTTTTAAAGATACAATCAAGTTAAAGGGGTTGAAATAGTAGGAGGTAGCTATGAATGGGAATATTTATGCATTACATGATAATAATACTTAGGAGATGAAACCTTTTATGATAGGAAAGTATGAATTTTAGAATAAATGGATATAAAAATTAGATGATGAACATAGTGGTATGAAGAGGTACAAGGAAGGGATATTGTCGAATGTTTTTCAATAGAAGGAATGTGTGGGATTTATTGAAATTCCCACCCCAATAGTGACATTGACAACTATCTAAGTTATTTGCAGTATTCACTACTACAGACCAAATGATATTAAATGCTACCATTTATTAGAATAATAAAATCAGTGATAAATGGGGTTTCATTATCACTCTTATCTAAAAGCACCGATAATAGAGAACCCTTTTCAATGCTTTATTTAGCAATGATACAGTTTAGTTTTTAGGGACCATAAAGTGAGGCCTTTACCAGTGGAATTTTATCGATGGAAAAAGGCATCATTCAAAAAAACATTATATATCATTAAATATATTAAAATATTAGTATATTAATATATTTATAAAGATATAAATATAATATATTTTATTAAATATGATTAATATAAGCCTAAATAAGCATTTACACTTATTATATAGGATATTAAATAAAAATGAATTCTAAAATATTTAAAAAGATAAATTTAATTAATGGTTTTTTAATTATTATTGGGTAATAGTTGTTTACTAAAAATTTAAATACATTACAATCAAAAAATTTATGAATGATCTAATATAAGTTAAAAACATGACTTGAACATCAAACAACAATAACATTTGATCTTTTTGACTATATAGGCTCTATCACATATGTAATCAAATCTGGTAAAATAATCTACAATATGGTGACCTTGGAGGACCCCATTAATATTATTTTGAGGTAAAAAAGTGCTGACTTTCATAAAAAAACAATGCTTTTTGTCCTGATTCCTTTTGTTTAGAATGTTTGATTGATTTGTTTCCTCCTTTTAGGGTTTATTTATTAGTTTTATATAGAGAATTGATTTATTCTCAATTATTTTAGTCATATAGATATTATAGTTTATAATATTTGCAATTTTTATAGTTTATTGTTATTTATACTTAAATATATAAATATTTTCATCAATTTACATATAATAAATAAAATTTACAAATAATTATTTATGAAAATTACATAAAATTGTATTTTATGCATATATCAATTTGGAAAAAAATATTTTTAATTTATTTTATTTAAAAATTTAAATTAAATTATTTAAAAAAGAAAAATTATAATTTTTATTTACTTTATAAAAAGGTATTTATATATATATACAAATAATGTTCATATATAAAAATTTGTGTCATTAAAAAAATATTTATCTGTATATTAGAATTTATATATATATATATATATATTAATTAAAAAATTTATATGTGTTTCTGAAAAATATTAATTTATACACGTGTGTGAAAAGATGTGCATATATGTGTGTGTGTGTGTCAACATTATTTAGATAAATCATATATAAATGTATTTTAATAAATACATCATTATCATTAAATATATCATATAAATATATCTACAATAAAATATATCAATGTATTATAAGAAATTTATATCTAAATATATAAACATATGTTAATATGTATAAAATTTTAGTATAAATATAAAATAAATTGATACATTTTAAAAATATTAGTAAAAATAAGTATAATAATATATATAATTATCTAAATAAATATTCAAATAATAATGAATTATATTTATATATAGATATATGAAAATATATTATATAAATTGTGATGGTGTTGTGGTAGAGGTGTTTTTCCTTGAAGGCATAGGTCAGAGGTTCAATTCCATGAATGGGAAAAGTTGATCATAGTGAAGATAGTGGATAAATGGGTTGGAAAACGTTGATAATGGGGGTGGTCTGGAGAAAGGTTGTTCGCTAGGAACATTAGGGTTGTGGGGCACATATCTCTGACAATGGTGGATAGATATTTGATTAAATGTGGGATGGTTAAAAAAATTAATTTTTTTTTGAATTTTATGAGAGATAAAAAAATAAAAGGTGGAATGTATTGGAGATATATTTATTATAGATAATGTTCATGGGATTTTAAGGACACATAGTCTGTCCGTTATTTTTAGTGCTGAAAAAACCAATTTTAGTGATTTTAAAAGAGTGGTGTGCATTAGTTATTAATGCATTAGTGTATTTACATCATGAAATACATGATGTTAAGACAAAATTCCTTTATGAATATCTAGAGGAATATTTCAATATATAGTAGTAAGAGGGATATGTTGATTCAAGAAAAAAATTCCTAGTGTGGAAAATCCAGAAGAGATTGTATGTGTTAAAGCATACTGTGAGGTAGTGGAATAAAATTTTAATGCATTCATGGCAAATTATGAATTCAAATGATGCTTCAAAAAAATATTTCCATAATAACTAAGTATATGATTTTAGATACTGAAATGAAACTATGTTTATTGTGAAAATGTATCTCTGGTTTCATTGAATTAATGGAATCGCCATCTCATAATCTCTATCCATCCATGATTCAAACGATTAATGAGGTGCATCAAAATGTTTTTAAATATTTATGATGGAAAATATTTCCCAATCCAATTCTCATATCATCACTGAACCATTGAATCTACAAATTCTAAATATATATTAAAAATATTGTGTATAAATGGAAAATAACTATCTTACATATTATAATATAGTATAGTTATTCTATATAAGAGAATCTAGTTTCGAATAATCTATTTTCCTAGAATCTAGTTGAAAACAATTTAGATTTAATCTATATATTATTAATCTATGTCATGAATAATATTTTTCCAATTTTATTCTCAGTATTATTACTTAATATGTAATGATTATTTCAAATTAGATTTTTGGTACATGTATATATTTAAAAAATAAATTTTAGTAATTATATGTTGTTCAGTATATGCATAATTCGTATTATTGTGTATGAATACATAGACATTATAACATGTATTGAAGTATATACATACCACTTATTAAAAAACAAATCAATGGTTTTGATATAGAAAACAAGATTTCATGTTTTTTGCAACTAGGAAATGATAAAGAATACATTTAAACTAAAAATATTAATAATGTAGAAAATTTCAACATTGTTATTATAGTATGAATGATGTATTTCATAAAGTATAATTTTAAAACTCTATAAAACCAAAAAGAATATAATTATATTATATTCACGAAAAACCAATTTGGTGAATGGAATTTCTGATAAAATAAATTAGTAAGAACATTTATTCAACTTTTTAATGTATTATATTTGGACATTTATTTAATTGGGATTTTGGTTATATTTGGCTCTAATAATGAATATTATGTATTCATACTTTAAAATTGACATTTGAAAACAAAAAAAGAAGACATATTTATTTTGTAAAACAATAATCAATAAAATTTTTTCTATTAATATTATAATGGTTATAATTAAAATTTCAATTAAATGATGGTATAAAACCAATATAACATTTAGAATTGTCAAAATAATTATTCTCAAACAATTTAAATAGTCATGAAATATAACCTTATGTCATGACATAACCATCTTATAGTAGATAGCAATTCAGATAAGTAGTTTGAATTATGTTATATAATAGTAAAATCAATTAAAAATGTAATGAGAAACAATTATAGAATTTTAATTTATTATAACAATTGAAAACATCATGAAGATAGTAATTACCCCTAAAAATATACATATATCATGTCTAAACTACTTATTTATATGAAAAATATAGTATTTTCAAATATGCAATCACAAGGGACGTTGATGTTGTATTAATATATTGGGATGTTTATAGTGTTGTTCACTTGAAATTTAAAATCATCAATATAAAAATATATGAATATTTATTAAATTGTTTATAAATAAAATATTTGTAAACAATATAAGGAATTCTAAAAAATATAAATATTTATGTAGATGAGCATTGGTTATATATAATGTATACAAATAGTTTTTTTAGATTAAATCTCTTGGATTTGAATGTATCCTAAAATTGAAATATGAAATTTACCTTTAGTTTCATCCCATATCGGCTTATAGTTACAATTGTAAAACTTGTATGTAAATATATAAAAAAATATCTAATTAAATAAAAACATTTCTTAATATTAGTGATAATAAATTGAATATTGATATTTTCAATAATATTAAAACATGTTATTTTACATGAACCAGTTTCCTCACTAATGAAGTGTTTTATGGCGTGTTCCTATTAAATATAGAGCTCATTTGTTGATAGAATGAATCCTAGAATACACCGTATGTAGTGACACCTATGACAATGTTTTAGTTATTATATTTCAAGTAAAAAAATATAACAAAACTGTTCATACAAATAATGAACAAAAATTAAAAAATATGAAGTTCTACAAAAAATAATGAACCTATATGAAACTGTATAAAGATTATTGTTAACAAAAAATTCATTATGATAATGACCAAATATAAGAATGTATATTTATGTGAAATAAATCAGTTTTTTGACAAATATGAAGTTTTTGGAGAATATGAAATAATTAGAATCCATTTTAAAAAATCTCAACCAATATGAAAACATTAGATTTAATATAACAATAATTGTATCTTGAACCCTTTCTAGGAAAGATACAACAATTATGGGATATAAATAATGACCCTTGAGTCCTACCTCCAGTAGCCCCGAGGATAGTGAGTTAAACTAAAGGTATTAAAATCATATGAAATTGGTGGTATTACACACTATAATAATATTGGATTGGGTGAAAAGATGGATCATCCAAAATCAACTCAATGATGTAATATAAAAAGAATCCAACCCATACCCCTATACATTTATAAATAAAACTAATTTAGATAAAACACTCGAAAAGTAAATACCCAATATAAAAGCTAAAGTAGAAACTAAACAACTACCTCGAATGATTTGAACTAGTATTATCCATCATGGTCCATGTAATCATTCAAGAAAATAGAAAATCATTTCATAAAAATATGATGAGCATACAAATATACATAGTAAGAAAACCAATGTCCCACTTGCACATATGAATGATGATAAATAATGCACCCATGGGTAAATAAAAATAATAAATCTACCTAAACATACCAATTATCCACCCAAACCTCACAAGTTCATTCTCACCAAATAATATAGGCCACATATAAGAACATAATATGAATCATATCGATATAGGGTACCCTACACAACTTATTCACTGATTATACACTATCACACCCCAAGGTCATATTTACAAGCACTCCCATATATTTTGAATAAAATATAAAACTTCCATAGAAGTAAAGTCTCATCACATCAACCCATTAGACACCTAGCCCATTTCCCCATAACATAGTTACATATAATCTCTTTAGAAGTCCCTTGGACCATTACCACACAACCACTACTATCAATAGAGTAGTAGGGTTTCATTAACAATAAGAAAAACAACCTTGTTAACTAATAAAACCATTTACAACCCCCTCTATAAGCTTCCCTACATCATGGTAATATCACCATCTCACCTAAAGACAGTTGGTCCACCACCCCATTGCACGGTCATATCACCATCTCACATGAAGACACCTGATCCATCACCTAGTGAGCTAGAAGAACCTAAAACATCATATACTATTCATATATACAATATAAAAATATAAAGAGGGAGAGTGTGGGAATCCAGATAGCCATCTTCATCACCAGATTATTTTTAAGAAAACCACCCATGTGAATATAATTGTTTTTCTGAATAATGATCAATATAGGTGGGGTGTGTATAGAAACCACATAAAATATAAATTTATATACAAATAACCACACACAATCCAAACCTATAGGTTCACAAAAAAACACCAACTAACTCACAACATCCCTCATTTTATTAAAATATCTAAATGAAAAACACCACACAATCCACAACCCACATATAACATTTCCAATAAATTTCATTATCTAGAAAATTCATTTCATTTTAACGCATCAACAACATTTAACCACACAACCCATCATTTATTTTTTCCATGATATTTTAATACCATTAATGGAACCAAACCTTGTACATACCAAACAGTATTGACCCATTATTCCATCATTACTTAGTCATCACGAAAAATGCAACTACAGGTCACTGGCAACTCATCATCTATATTCTACAATTGTTTCACCGAAAAAAAATCATGACCAACAAAATAACACCTAGATGCCCCAAAATAATGGGAAAACAACCATCACCCCACTACCCAAAAATCAAATTCAAACAAACCACCTCCCAACCACCCAAAAATCACAACCAAACTACCATCACCTCACTCCTCCAAATACACGACCAAACAAACCATAAATCACCCAACACAACATTGAAACCACACAACACCTCCATACAAGTTGGAACATGCATCACATTAAATTAAATACCTTTTTATATACTTAACCAATGGGCTTTTATCACATTTCAATTTCTATTTGGTGTGTTATCACAAAAATCCATAAATTCACAAGAAATTTTTTTTCATCAAATATAAGTGGTTAGAAAATTTATATTTTTGGGCGATATCAAAAAAACATAAAACATGGTTTCAAGGTAACTGAATATATAATTCATGAAAGGTATATGAATATCTTGATTTTGAGTGGGTCATTCAGACTATACAAACACAATAGTATAATAAATTCTAAGATATGAAATCATTTGAATCATTCACCTTTTCACCTTAAATCTCGAATAACCAATTATTTATCATTAATTGAGAAATAAAAACTACCTCAAATAGATAAATAACAGTAAAACCCTCCTAAATTATACAAAAAAAAAAGAAGTAATGGATTTACTACCTAAATGAACCTTTTCAATCTCACTGCACACTATAGGGTGAATAAGAACCTACTGTAAATCATAATGACGCATGAATCCCACAGATCAACCATCACCGAATCAAGGCTTATCAAACCCATATCCCAAATCCCAATCAAAACATAAACTCCACTAATGTAGTGCATCGCTTGGAGAATAATAGAAGAAAAACAACCAATAATAATGGAATGGCTTATTATCAATTTCTAACAGGCATTAACTAGAACAAAACTAATTGATGTAGGATAAAGAGGGACATCATATCCACTCAACACACATAGGGTTCATACAAAATTAGAGAGAGAGAGAGAGAGTTGGGTCTAAATAATAATTAATCATCCTAATGTGTTAATATAACCTCGATCCCACCGTTTTCACTTCGTGTATTCCATTCATGATGTGTAATTCATGGGATTTCAAAAAATGTGGAATTTCACTCTAATTTATGTAATCCTAGAATTTATTTAATTATATTTCATGAATATATTTCTCTAAATTAATCTGTTTCACTAGTTCCCCCTAATTCCAAAACAGATTGTGAAATTAGCCTACTTTACAAGCCATGAATCACCAATTCACGTCATGGAAACCATTCACATTCTGAATATATTTCATAAATTGTGATTCACATACACGCACAACAAAACATCCTCAATATTCCACTAAAACACCTCTAACACCAAAAACTAGAAACACAATTGACTGGGAAGGCATAGTCTATTATAAAATGAAGAAATAATTACCAGGCTAAGAAAATAGGAAGCTGTATATTAAATTGGAATCAATTATAAAAAAATATAAAAACTACTCAAAAAACTAAGTAGTAGTTATCTATATGATCAAAAAAGTACATTATTTTTAAAGATTTAAACTAACCAATATAATATTCTCCATGTTGAATAAATATGAAAATTGAAATTTAGTTTAAAAGGTAGATAGAGATAGAACTAGAGGTGGAGTCAAAGGAGGTGGTGGTAGGTAGAGGTGGACGAGGGGGTGAGAAATGGAAGAATGATGCGATATTCTATCAAAACAGTGAGAGATATTCAGTGTGTCAAGATTATGATTGGAAATGATATTTTATATACTATGTTCCTGTGACAATGAAGGCATGTAGATTTATACGAAGACCAAATGGGGTTAGATTTGGATTCATTTTAAGGAGGAGAAGTATCTTTATATGGAAAAAATCAAAGGATGTGATGTGACATAGATTAGGGATCATGAAAAAGGGATGCATGGGATGTATAATTTATGGATGGAATCATGGTTTTGACTTGAGGATAATACAGAATCTGTGGTGGTATCTAGGGGCTATGATAAAGATGTAAAAGAATGAGGTGAGGAAAAAAGAAGGTAGGCATTGTGGAGGAATCACAGGGCTAAAATAGGGAGGAATAATAAGGGGAGATGTGGATTTAGAGGCAGAAAAATATTGGTAAAATTATTATAAATGAGAGAAATGGAATTGGAGGATCATCAAAAATTCTAGATAATTCATATTATTCAAATTTAAATGTTAATCTTATATGAAATTAAAATTACTTTACAACATTATAATTATACAAAACACGTCAACTTGTTTATGTAATTTATAAACTCAATTTATTTAAATTTTTTTAATAACATGAATAAAATATATAAATTATTTTATTATTTAATAAATGTAATTTATTTTATTTTTTAAAATATTCATGATTTTTTAATTTTTCTTTCAAATCATTTAATTTTAAAATAATTTGAGTAAAAAATTTTAGATAAATTATATCAATATTGATAATAAATATTTTTTAATAAAATATTAATACCTTGAATATTTAAAATAAATTAATAGGTTAATGATTTGAATTTTTTATGTCTAAATATTTTAAAATAATTTTAATATTTTATTTTCATGTTATTTTAAATTAACAAATTAAAATATTTAATATTAAAATATTTTTTTATCGGATTTCATTTGAATAAAATATTTTTTTTGTATTTTAAAAACAAATATATAATTTAATAGGTTTCTAAATATTTTCATTATTATCAAATATTCTATATAGGTCCCATATTACCCTACTTACGTGGTCCTTTTTTATTCTTCATTAATGTATTTCAACAATTTTTTTGTAAAATTTAATATATAATACAATTTACATATTATTGTATCTGTTATTTTTCAATTATTATTTGGAAATTATTGAATTTTGAAATTATTTCCTATATTAACATAAATTTACCTTTTTATTAATAATTCATTTATTTAACAAAATTCTATAAACACATTGAATAGAAAATATATTATCTTTCATTATTGGAATGTATCTCGTAAAATCATATAAAAATTTCTAAAGAGCCCATTAATTTAAGAATTTTGTTTACATTAATAATAAATTATTATTTCTAAATAAAAATCAATTTTCCAAAAATAAAGAAATTTATTTAATATTTTTAAAACTATGATCCATTTTAATTATTTTTTAGATTTTTTATAACCTTTTATTATGTCAATCTTGTTATATATAAAAATACTTATTCGACTACATTAAAAAAATTACTATTATTCTCATCTGTGTGTTCGAACATCCTAATTTCGTATTAATAGATCATATATATATTATTAAAATAACATATATAATATTAATATAAGAAATAATTAAAAAAAATCATATTATACTAATATAAATTAAGAGAAAAAATCTATATATTTTTGAAAATTGAGTTTAAAGGTAACATAAAAATGTATATTGACTACAACAAAATCAATTTTAATTTTTTCCTTTTGATATCATATGATAATCTTAATCAAACACCATTATTGAATATTAGGACTCTTAAACAACAACAATATCATATTATAGTTAATCATTATCATCATGGACTTTAAGATAATTTACATCTCAAAATATAATATGATATGTATGCATATGAAACAAATTAGTAATGACGTAATCAAACAATAAAAATAATAAAAATATGTGTATGAAAATTTCAAGCATAATCACCATAAATGTTTAAAGGGAACAAGAAATTTTAATTTAGTGTTTTTATTTGTGTAATTATATTATTTTATTATAATAAACATTGTAAATATTTTATTTAGTCGCATATCCCTATTTTAAGCGTATATTTGTTAGAAATTTTGTTATTAACTAATGTAGAGTAAGTAAGTAAATTCTATCAGCATAAACACTAGTAAAGATGAACATGGTTGCATAAGAATATGCATTTACTTATATGGATATATTATAGTATTTTCTATATGAATAATCATAACCACATGTATTTGATTGAATAAGTATTTTTAGGTTACAATATATGAAAATTAGTATATACAAAAATATTTCTAGAGAAATAAGATAAGTATGAACACAAGAAAACCATATGAATAAGAATAAGCACTATGATTTTGAAAATTTATATGTATTATAGTGTATCTATAAATATAAGAAGAAACATAAGATTATATATTGTCATGTGAAAAATTGACTATTTATTGTATTATTTAAGTAACATAGTTTTTAGATAAGAATAATCAAATGAAAATATATTTTTAGGCTATATATATTATTTTATTTAAATTTTTATAATAATTACATAATTTTTATAAACCTAATAATAAGAACAATCATAAGAATATGTTTATGAATAATGATAAACATATTCACTATCAAAAATTAAAATTTGAATGTATTTCATTATATTAATTGGATAAGGAAAAGCATGATCATATACATAAGCATAATCCTATGTTAAGACATGAGAAAATGATAAAAATGTATATATGGGAAATGAGTAAATGAGAAATATTTGGAAATGGGAACCTGAACAAATATAAATCACAATTAACTTGTATATTATAATTTGTGTTGATATTGAATAAATCTAAATCATAATTAAATTCTATATAATAAATAAATACATTTTTATTAATCATTGGTATATCATAATTAATGATTCATAGAAGTCATACATGGTAGGAAAACATTTATCCAAATTTTCTAAAATTAATTTATTTGTAATGGGAGAATATAAAATCTTTAATTTCATATAATTGTTTTATAATATGGAAGAATCCAAATGGATGAGTTTATTTATAGTTTCAATGAAATCTTCTTGAAAATTATTTTACATCAAATTATTCAGTAATAAATAATATATGACAATTAAATTGGTTTATATATTACAATTTAATAAAATGCATTCATGATTCCATATTATAGTATAATTTCAAATTTAATATTTGAAAAATTTATTTTCATAAGAGATTCTATATTTAATCCATTATGAATAATTCATCAATCCATCTTATAACGTAAGACTTTGAAAAGGTGGTTTGATAAATAAATTACTAAAAACATTTTTCAAAATGATAAATGCCATTAATAGTTTATGAAAGAAAGTGGTAACAAAATTTTGATTAATATAAATCTAAAAAACTGAATAGTTTGATTCATAAAAATTTAAATGAAGATCATATTTAAAGGAATATTAAATATGAAATCATAATAATATGTTTTGATTTTATCTCTATATAATAACCAAAAACAACCTCATCTAATCGAATTTTTATTTAACAATTTCATAATATTTCTTATGAACCATAACATATTAGTTTTGAGTGCATTGATTTTTGTTTCATAACCCTTTAATAATTCATAAAGAATAATTCTTCATGTTTCTCTCAATAAAAAAAATTATTTTTATTGTGTCTCTATTTTTTTTTTAAATTTAACTGTAAGAAATGAAATATATTAGGATTTACTGAAAAACAATAATGACAAATAATTTGAAAAAAAACATATGTCAACTTTTCCCAATCACTGTTACAATATTAAGAAATAATAACCCAAACTGGGTTGATAATTAAATATAGAAAACAAGATAGTATCTTGTTCATTCATTGTATAGTTTATGTTCATGTTTTATTTTTACGACCATCAATATAATTTAATGTTAACCCCTTGGAGTTCTTTTAGTATTATAAATGTCTGAATGAAAAAAATGTTAAGAATTTTTTATAAACAATATGAAAATAATTTCATTTAAAAAAACGAATGTGCAATTAAAATTAAAATTCGGGGGGGATAAAATGTTCAGGAGTCTTGGAACAATAACTTAGTAACTAAAAATATTTATATTTCCACCCTCACAGACAACCACAACATTTGTTTGACACCAAAAAACACATATTTGAAGACGAAATTCGAAAAACTATCAATTACACAATTCAAGGGACATTTGGGTCAATCTTGTATGTGAAAAAATTCTTATTATATGAATAATGATTTAGTGATTGATTATATAAGAAAATTGAGATAAAATAATTATATTGAAAAGCATACATCAGTAGCATCACTTTCAATTTTTCTATAATAGAGAATGTTGTTTCTCTATATCCATAGAACAATTTCTACTATGAAATCTATAATATCATAGTTATTTGTATCAAAACACTCCATATCATATAATAAGTCCCAAAAACAATTATTTTCACCTTTTCAATAATAATATTCAATGAAATGATTTATCCATGTTAATAAGATAAAATAAATACAACCAGGCATAACGATTTATAAATCGTATATTATTTTTAAGATCCCATCACACAAAGAGAAGGTATATAAAAAACCGTAGCCATCAAATTAATCTATAATAATCAGGAAATACCATAACACAATAGAGATCAACAACAAAAGAAGCAATCAAATATGCTATAAATATGGTAAATACATATAGTTTATACATATTATATATAATCTCTAAACTAAAATACATAAATATAATATTTAATACTAGTTCATATGTAATATTCATTAAAATAAATATGTTTTCGCGTAATATTTTTATCCCTCAACAAAAATGATTCATATTCATAAAAATTTGATTATAACATTTTTTCACTATCATAGATTCCATTAAATAATTTACTACTTGTTAATTTTTTAGTAGTAAAAAATGCATATATTTCATTAAATAATTTAGTAGAAGTTATAAATGTTGTAAACAACAATGAAAAAATTATCCAATATAAAAAAGGTTTTTTAAATTCATTTATAAAATAGAACATATAACACTTATCACAAAGGATAAAAATAAATTTATAATGGATACTTCTTTTAAAAATAATCATTTATATTGCTTATCATTCGAAATCAATAGAAACATTTATTATTTTTTCACAAATTAAATTGATGTCATTTTATTTATAGAAATAATAGTGATGAAAATATAAAGTAAAGTAATTTAATTTTGAATATATTTTAATGTGAATAAATATATGTATTATTTAAGTATAATGTATAATATAATGATTTTGATTATGTCAACACGATAACATTTAATAATATTGAATAATGACTATTATTAATTGTTTGGGTAATAGTTGTGTCATAGGAAAATGTATAAAAAATTAGTACATTTTGTTTCATTTTCAAAATTAATGAGGAAATCCAAAAAGATAAGTAAATTAATTCATTTATAAATATTGGAATGTTTAATGTAGTTGGAAAATAATGTTAACATGTTGAATTGAAATATATTATAAAAAGAAAAATGTTGAATGTTAATGAAATCAAAAAAAGGATTAGTGGAGAATATCGATAGGAGAAACATAAACACAAATGTGTGTTAGATATGCATTAATATAAATTTCTTAGATATATGGTTTCTATTAAGGAAGCCTTCGGGGAAAAAAATTAATATTCAGTAGTGAGTAACAGAAAAATATTGTAATTTTTAATCTTGTTTACTATTAATGTTTTAATTCAAAATTAAAATTGATATAGAATGGGATAGTTAATACAATGAATTTATGAATATATTAACTAAATTTCAATATGTTAACAAAAATAAATTGTTTTAATGTACATGTTGTACAAACTAAATTGAATAAATTTTATAAAAATGGACAAAAATATTGATTTATCAAAATTGAATCTATTTTTAGAAAATGCAAATGGAAATGAAATACTTTTAATAAAAACTAATTAATATGTTTTCATTTAATAAGAAAAATTAAAAATAATGAAAAGTGAAATAACATACCATTTTTCATACCCAACTATCCATTAAAGTTATGGATGCATAAAAATGAATCATATTATTGAAATTAAGCAGCACGATTCTCAGTATCTATAAAAACAGAAAAATGATATCACATAAATCTATAAAACAAAAATAAATCTAAATTATTTTAATCAAATAGTATTATTTCATTACAAAAATAATTAATGAAAATTTAATATATATTTAAATTATGAATTATTAGATAATAAGTAAAACACATGTATTGTATTCAACAATGAAAACATATGTCATATAATGAAATGAAATAAATATTAAAATATTTTCTATATAAATGATGAACTCAAAAGTGAGTATCCTATGTATTTATGTCTATTCCATAAATCATACCATGGTACATGACCATTATATTTTGTGTATAAAATCAATAAAAATTATGAACCACATAATAAATTTATTTACCAAAAAAATAACACATTTCCAAAAAATGAGTATAGAGAATACAAGAGAAGAAATAAGTAAATTGGAAATATTTTTACATATATTGATATTGATGAAGATATATTAAATCTTCTTTGAAAAAATCTATTTTATAAATAATTTCATGTATAAAAAAATTAACAATATATTAAATTTTAACAATGTATAAATTAGATTAGGAAAAAATAGAAAATATAATATTATAGTAAAACGTAACAATGCTAATATGGGAATAATGGGAAATAAATTAATGAAACCCTATTAAAAAATATATATTTAATTTAGACATAAATGAATAAATATATATAAATATATATAACGATTTAAAGTTATTAACTTATTTTCCTTTACAAAATAAATATTAAATGAAATAACTTGGAAAAGTAAGGTACTATTAGAGATGAATAATATATATTTATTAAACATAATAGGCATAAACATGAGAATAGTAAATAGAAAATTATTAATGATTGACATGATGAAATATAAAATTAAAAATATAAATATAATATAAAATGATTGTAGTATTTTATATGAATCAAATTAATATTTATTGAAAATTCATTGATTCATTAAATTATAACAATATTCAAAATCAACGAGGTAATAAAAAGTAAAAAGTACAAATGAAAAATTTATCATACAAAAAATATCATAAAAATTATTATGAATTAAGAGAACATCCATGAGTACATTTCTATGATGCCTCATTTTATCAAATTTTAAATCCTTGGTAAATGGTCTAAACACATGTTATTAAAAACATGTGTAATTTCTATAAAAAATGTTATAACAAATAATCACTGATTGGACGGTGTAAGAAGTAAATACCAAAAAAATTAACAAGGAATTAGAAATCAAAAATCAATATTGAATAATATGATAAAATATTAGAATGATTTACACAGAATTAGAATTAATATTTTATTTTTTCCTCAAAATTATTTTAATAAATTCTTACAAATGAATATATCAAATTAAATTAAAAAAATGAAGTTAAAAAATATCCATGTACCTTAATTCTTACTAATGCAGAAGACATATTTTTTAAGTAATTTTGTGAATTATAAATTTTTGTCAATCCTAATCACCATAAATTTTTTAATAATATATATACAATAGATGATTATGTTTATATTTAAAAAATCTTTTTAGATAATTAAAAAAATTAATTTCTATTACCTATGATATTGGTAATTAGTAGGTCGATAATACATATTGTGCACAATAAAGGGAGAATGGGTAAACAAAAAAAATACAATGAATAATTTAATGTGATAATATGGTAACACCAAACTTTTAATCTATAAAAAAGGAGATATTTCATATGGAAAACATTTAGAGATACAATTCATAAAAAAATAGATATTATATTTTGAGAAAATTTATATAGTGAACATATAGGATAAAATTAAATTACAACATATTTTTATGATAGAATATATGTGGTGGAATTCTGAATAAGTTAAACCATATTATATATTGATTAAAAAATTTATGAGGAAATATAATTCAAACATTATTTTCCTCACTCTATTGACACTTCATAGAAGTCTTATTGGGTGAAAAAATATCTGTTTGGTGAGATAATAATAATATAAAAACAAAATTTTCTTCGATTTATTATAACTATAAGTGAATGGTACCATAAATTAAGGTACATGGAATGAAAAAATATGAATGAATATGCAGATACATGAGTATGAATGTACAGAAAATGCAGTACAAATAATGTGTCATACATTTACAAAATATCGATAGTAGTTTTATGGGAACAAATGATATAATTTTATATTTGAAAAAGATGCAAACACTATTTTCAAACACCAACATGGATGTAGATATAATAATGAATCCCATTAATGATGTAGAAGTGATTAAATTAAGGGTTAATGATTTTGGTAAGGATATTTAGTCATGTAAAGGAAATTATGGTTATAGTCTGAAAGAGTAAAATTAATATGGAACATGTTATGATAAATCTTTGTAGAAAAGGATAATACAATTTTGGTTATATAAGCATATTAATTTGAATGTTTTAATATTATAGAAATGTGTGTTGACTATTAAATCATGGAATGTTGATGGTGGATATAGAGGAGTCACGTGGGGGTGGGGATGGGGAGGTAGATGAAGTGACCATCTTTTGATATTTTTATGGAATGAATGATATTTTATGATAACATGGGAGGATGAATAGTGAGTGGATGGTGACTAAAAAATTGGAGGGAAAGTGAGTAAGGATAATTTGGAACATGTAATGTAGATCCGCCACTATTAGAATATATATACTTACAATTATAAAAATTTTCTTTATTTTTTAAATAAAAAATGTGTGAATTTTATTATTATTAATGGATTAATAATATCTAATTTAATTTTATGTTAATTTACAATTAATTTATAAATCCAATATAAGATTATATAAAAAATAAAAGAAATATATTTATCTTTATGAAAGATTTTGCAATATAGTTTTAAATAAAAGTGATTTTTTCTACCAGACAATGTATACAATCATGAACATTAATAATATAATTAATATTAAATTAAATATACGTATTAAATAAATAGATATATTAATATTATATAATTATTAACCTAAAGAAATCAAAAAATTGATCTTTGATAGTTACCATTATTATTAACCTCATTGTATAATTAAAATTATTTATGACCCATTATCAATAATCGTAATTAATTGTTACCATTTTTAAATCATATCATAATTAGCATTATAAAATAATTAACATTGTAATTTCTGTTAACATTTTAGTGTTTATTTATTATATCATTCAATTTATGGATATCTAGTTTTCAGTTGTTTAAACAAACATATTTTATGTTATCGATGATAATGCATGATGAGGAAGAGACTGTATAATTAATATTTTTATGTGTTTTCATTGATTTTTTTTGGAAATATTATTATGTTAAATGGATCTAAACTCCAAAAAAATATTATAAATATTCAAGGAAAATATTAATTATACATTTAAAATAATATTTTATGTGAAAATTTTTTAAAACTAATTTTATAAATTGAATTTTAATTTTTAAGTGTATATAAAATAATTTTTTAGAAATTCAAAAAATAATAAAAATTTTGAAATATCTGAAAATATTTTTTATATGAATAACAATTTTTTTAATTTTTTATAAAAATTTTCAAAATTTTAGTCATACTGTAATTTTTTCTTATTTTTGAATTATGGTTGAATTTATTATTTCAAATATATTTATAATTTTTTTTAATATAATAGGTTTTTATAATATTTAAATGTAATGATAGTCACAAATAAAATATTTTTAACAGTAATAAATAGTTATTAGATTTTTTAATAGATTTTTAATTTTTTTGTTTTAATAATGTAATTTTTCCCCAGATTAATAATTTTGATATAATTTTATTTAATGAATTACTACAAAATTATTAAATTTTTATGGTTTTCAAAAATTAATAGTTAAATATAAAAACAAATAATCTTTTATATGGATAAACAACTTATTATTATTTTGCACAAAATTTTATAAAATATTTTTCTTGTTTTTATGTGCAACAGCCCATCACACCAATGAAGCTATAATCAAAAATTTTTTAAAAAAAATTCCCACTTTTTTCAATTCAATTCTATGGTTATTTTTTTATTATGTTTGGAATGATATCCAGAATATACTATATTCTCAAAAAGTATTACTTGAAATGATTCCAATATATGAAAAGTGATCTTCGTTTCAACAATGTTACCACGTGACTACTTCACATCATTCAATCTATTGCACCCCATCCTTCCAACCGCATCGAACTCCACCAACAGTAGACCCTCACCATGGGGTGAAAATATAATTATTCTTCAATGAATCAATTGATGTCATCTTATAAGAACCACCCAATGATCGATCATTGCACACCTAGAGCTACATTAATTCTCTATCCATGTTAACATAAGAACTCCCCATTGTAATTGACTACACCCCCTTCATTAACCTAACACAAAATGAATCTTTAACCTACCATAGTAATGCCCATAAACCTTCCATACTTGATAAAACAAACCATGGAAGAATGATAGCTATATGATAGCCTTTTTAAGGGTACATAAATAGAAACTATTATTATTTTTATAAAAAATTTAAATTTAAATCATTTATTTTTAAAAAAACAGATTAAAAAATAATGTAAAATAATTAAATTATAATAAATTTTAAATTGAATGAATATATATTATTTTAAAATATAATGTATAATATAATGATCTATATTATGTAAATAATATAATATTTTACGATATTGAAACATGACTATTATTAATGATTGTAGTAATATTTGAGTCCTATAAGAATGTATACATAGTTAGTATATTTTGTTTCGTTATCAAAATTGAAGAAGATAAAGTAAAACATAGGTAACTGAAATAAATTATAAATATTAGAATATATGAAGGTGTAATAAAATAATTGTAACATGTTGAATTGATAAAATTTTAAAAATAATGAAATTGAATGTTAATGAAATAAAAAAAAGTTTACTAGAAAATATTGATTTTTGAAACATAAACACATATGTGTGTGAGATATATCATTATATCAATTTTTTGATATAGGGTTTCAATTAATGATTACATTAGATTGAATATTTAATATTGAAGTGTGTGTAATAGAAAAATATGGTAATTTTTTATAATGTTTGATAATAATGGTTTTATTCAAAATTCAAAGGGATATAGAAAGGGATATCTACGAAGAATGTGTTATGAATAAATTAACTAAAATTCAACATGATCTAACAAATAAATTAATTTAATGTACATGTTGTGGTAACTAAATTGAATAGATATAATATAAATGGATAAAATAAATATTGATTTTAAAAAATGGAAGCTATTATTAGACAATATAAATGGAACACTATTGGAAATTAGATCTTTTCCAACGCTTCTATACCAACGGTTTGCAAAAACCGTTGGTATAGGTCCCCTTTCCCAACGGTTTGGCCAAACTGTTGGGAAAGTCCCCCAAATTGGCCACTTTTCCCAACGGTTTGGCCAAACCGTTCGGAAAGGCCCCCAAATTGGCCACCATTCCCAATGGTTTGGCCAAACCGTTGGGAAAGGTCCCCAAATATTCCACTTTTCACAACAGTTTGGCCAAACCGTTGGGATAGGTCTACCCTTCCCAACGGTTTGGCCAAACCATTGGGAAAAGTGGGCAAAAATTCAACATCCCCCACAGAATGAAAATCTCAACCAAAGACCTATACCAACGGTTGATAAAACCGTTGGTATAGGTACTTTCATTTTTTATCGGACCTTCGTACCGAGAACATTATATTAATCAAAATTCAAAATATTTATGAGAATACATATATATATTTATTTAATTATGATCACAAAAGTCATGTTAGGTTAGTTGTTGAGACGTTCAATGATAAACGAGGGGTCATGGGATCAAATCCCAGTGGATGTTTTATTTTTGGAATTTATATACCAATGGTTCCATTACCGTTGGTATAGATTTCATATTACCTATACCAACGGATTCCAAAACCGTTAGCATAGGTCTATAGCAACAGTTTTTGGAAAACTGTTGGTATAGACCTATCCCAACGGCTTACTTGGCTACGGTTCTCCAAACCGTTGGTATATGCTATACCAATCGTTCCAAACCGTTGGTAATGGTTAGTTTTCCGGTAGTGGAAATGAGATAATTTTAAAAAAACTAATGAATATGCTTTCATTTTAACAATAAAAACTAAATATTTAGAAAAGCATAAAAACACGCAATTTTTATTCCCCTACTATCCATTAATGTTATTGATTCACAACCGTGAAACATATTATTTAAATGAAGATGCATTAATCTCAATATCTATAAAAAATAGAAAAATGTCATAACATAAATCTATATCACAAAAATAAGGAAGATTTTTTATAATAAAATAGTATTAATTCATGAATAATATAAATTAGATAAAAATAATATATTTTTTCAATTTGAAAGATTTTATAATAAGTACATCACATGAATTGTATTTAACAATGTGAACATATTACATATAATGAAATAAAAAAATTGGAAAATACTTTTTATATAGATGATGAACTCCAAGTTTTGAATCCTATGTATTCAACATTGTTACATAAATCATCCCATGGTACATGGGCATTAAAATTTGAGTAAAAAATCAATACAAAATCCCTTCCACTTAATAAATTTTGTTTCAAAAAAATTTATACATTACCTAAAATTGTGTATAGAGAAGACAATAGATGAAATAGACGAATTTGAATTATTTTTCCATACATTTATATTGATGATGTTATACTATAACATTTTTTAAAAAAGTGAATTGATAAATAATGTAGAGAATTAAAAAATTGACTATAAATTCGTTTATAACAATGTACAAAGAAGACTAGGAACAAATACAAAAGATATTATTTTAGGAAAACGTAAGAAGGATAAAATGAGAATACTGAGAAATAAAATAATGAAATCATATTAAACAAATAAAATATTTAATGTTTATATATATATATATATATTAATTGAATGATAAAAACATTTATTTCATTAATAAAAATGATATTAAATGAAATAACTAGGATAATGGAGGTATTTTTATAGATTATGAACATTGATATATTAAACATGATATGCTTAAACATGAAAATAATAAACAGAAAATGTTTAATTTTAGATGTGCCTATATTTTAAATTAAACATAATAATATAAAACATTAATCATTTATAGTATTTTATATGAAACAAAAAAATATTTTAGGAAAATTCATTGAATCATTACATTAAAGCAATAATCAAAACCAATGTGGTAATGAAAAATACTAGGTATAAATGAAATATTGATTGTCATAAAAATATCTGAAAAAATATAATGTATTAAAAGTACATCCATGAGTAATATGCTAAAATATAGTAATTATTCACATGGAATTATAATTAATATTCTAATTGTTCATCATAATTCATGTAATAAATTTTAAAAATTGAATAAATTAAATTAAATTTAAAAATGTTAGTGGAGAAAATATGCATGTACCATAAGTCTTACTACTGCAGAAGACTCATATCTCATGTTATTTGTGTGAATTTTGAATTTGTATCAAAACCATTGACTATGAACATGTTAATAATTTATATAAGAAAAAAGATAAAATTTATATTTAATGATTTTTTTTAGATAATATAAAAAAAATATTTTTAATACTTATGATATCGAAAACTGGTCGTTCTATAATACATATGCTTCACAATAAAGATAAAATATTTAAAAAAATAAAATAATAAATGAACGATTGAAGGTTTTAGCATTGTAAAAATATAAATTTAACCTATACATAATGATAGATTTCATATGGTGAAGATTTAGAGAGACAATGCATAAAAAATAAGTGGATATTAGATTATATGAAAAAGTATTTCGTGAAAATATATGGTAATATAAAATTAAAATATATTGTTATGAGATAATATATGTGGTTTCATTCCGAATATGTCATACCCTATGATATATTAAATAGAAAAGTTCCGAGGAGTTATCTTTCAAAAAAAATGTTTTCCCACACTATTGACACTACAAGTAAGTCATATTTATTAAAAAAATATTTGTTTGGTGAGTAAATAATAATGTAAAAAAAGATTTTTTGTTTTATAATTACTATTAGAGAATGGTACCATAAATGAATTTACTTGGAATGGATAAAATATGAATGATTATGCAAACACTTGAATATGAATGTCTTGAAAATATATTAATAATATTTTTGTACACATTTACAAAATTTTGATAGTAGTATTCTGAGAAACAAAATTATATATTGTTATATTTGAATAAATAATGGGAACAATATTTTCAAACACAAATAGAGATGATAATATATTAATGCTTCCCATTAATGTTGGAGAAGAGATATAATTAGGGGTTAAATATCGTCGTATGAAAATTTTTGAAAGTTAATAAAATTATGGTTCTATTACAAAGGAGTTACTTCAACATGGAACGTGAAATGATATATCTTTGAAGAAAAGGATTATTCAACTTTGGTTATGTAACCATATTAATTTCCACCCATAGAAATTATAGAAAGGTTCATTGACTGCTATATCATGGTGTTTTGGAGGTGGATATTAAAGAGCCATGTGGAGGTGGGTAGATGGTGAGGTGGAGGATGTGGGGATCTCATGATATTTGTATGGGATGAATGAAATTTTATGGTAACATGGGAGTAGGAATAGTGAATGGATGGAGATGAAAATATTGGAGGGAAATGGTGAAAGGAGAATTTGGCACATGTATTGGAGATCCACCACTATTAGTATATATATATATTTAGAGTTATAAAATTTTAGATTGAATCTTTAAATATAATACGAGTTAATTTTATTATTATTAATGGATTAATAATAACTAATTTAACTATATTTTAATTTTCATTTAATTTAAAAATAAAATATGAAATTATATCAAAAATAAGAGAATTATATATATATTTATGAAATAATTTACTTAATATTTTAAAATAATAGTAATTTTTATGCACAACAATGTATACAATCATGATCATTAATGGTATAATTTATATTTAATTAAATAAATATATTTAATAAATATTTATATTAATTATATATAAATATTATACATAAGTAATGAAAATATTGTTCTTTTATTATTACCATTATATTAACCCCATTAATTGAAAAAATTATTTATGTCTAATTATGAACAATAGTAATTAATTATTACTATTATTTTAATCATATAATAATTAGAATTATTAAATAATTACAATAGTAATGCTTGTGAAAATTATAATTTGTATGTTTTATAACTCACCATTTATGGATAACTTATTTTGAATTATTTAAAGTGACATTTTTAATGTTATCGATGATAATAAATAATGATTGAGAGTTTATAAATAATATTTTTATGCGTTTTTTTTTTAAAACATCAGAAAATTTATTATGATAAATGTATCTAGAAAATAAAAAAAATCATAATATAAATTTTCAAGTAACATTTTCATTATAAAATTACTATAAAGTTTTTTATGTGAATTTTTATTTTATAAAGTATTATTAGAAATATAATTGGATTTATTAGAAGTATATATAATATTTTAAGGTCTTTTTAAATTACTAATTATTTTGAAATATATGAAAACATTTTTAATATAAATAACAATGTTTTTACTTTTTTTAAAAAAATTTAAAATTTTTAATCATAATGTAATTTTTTCTTCTTTTTGAATTATGTTTGATACTATTATTTCTAATATATTAATAAAAAATATTATTAATATATGGTTTTAAAAAATTGTTATGTAATTATAAGAAAAATAAAATATTTTTTACTTGAATTAAAAATTAATTTATTTTTTAGAAGATTTTAATTTTTTCAGTATTATTATTATAATATTCCTCATATTAATGAATTTAGATATAATTTTATTTATGTATAACTAAATAATTATTAAATATTTAATGTTTTTAAAATTATTAGTTAATTATAAATAAAATGAATTTTTTTTATGGATGATCAATTTATTATTAGTTTTTTTCGAAATCTTTTGATATAATTTTTAACCAGTTTTTATGTGAAATCCAACAACATGCCAATAAATGAATAAAAATATTTTTTTTTAAAAAAATAACTAACAATCCCAGTGTTTTATTTGTTTTAAATTCTATGTTTATTTTTTAACTATGCATGGATTGATCTCCAGAATATAGTATATGCCCCAAAAAGGGTTAGCTGAGATGACTTTGATATATAAAAAGTTATCTTCACTAAAATCTTCTTACCACATGATTTATTCACATCATTAAATCTAATACACCCCAGCCTTCCATCCTCAAAAAACGCCACCAACCATAGACCCTCTCCAAGGGTTGAAATTTTAATTATTATTTAATGAGCCATTTGACCTCCTCCTATAAGCACCTTTTAATGGTCGATCATGCCACCACCCTAGAGCTATTATAATCATCTATTACAGCTACCAAATGAACTCCCCATTGTAATTGAGTACTCCTCCCTCATCACCCTACCACACATTGAATATTAAACCTACCATAGTAATGACCTTCAACCTACCACCCTTAATAAATCCTGATTTGGAGTAATTTTAGCTATATGAAATCCTTTTTAATGAGGAATAAACAATGATGATCTAAGGATACAAGTGTTTGATTCCAATGTTCTCAAATAGAAGCTATTATTCTTTTTATTAAAAATTTTAATATAATTTATTTATTTTACAAAAAAAAGTTATTAAAATTGAATGTAATAAAATTTGTTTATAATAAATTTTAATGTTAATAAATATATGGAATCATTAAGTTTAATGTATAATATAATGATTTAGATGATGTAAATACTATTTTATTTTATAATATTGAAACATGACTATTATTAATGACTGTAGTAATAGTTGATTCTTTATAGAAAGTACACATAGTTATTATATTATGTTTCATTAAAAAAATTCAAAAGGAAAAACTAAAAAATATTTATTTGAAATTATTTATTAATATTGGAATGTTTAATAGTATTATTAAATAATTGTAAAATGTTGAATTGAACAACATTATAAAAGGAAAAAAATTGAATTATAATGAAATCAATAAAATGTTTTGTGGAAAATATTGATCATATAATCATATATAATTATGTGGGTGAGATATACCTTGATGTATATTTTTAAGATATAGGTTTTATAATAAGAAAGCCTTGATAAAAAATATTTAATATTCAGAAGTGCATTGCATAAAAATATTGTAATTATTTGTCATGTTTCCTAACAATGGTTTAATAAAAAATTCACAGGGATATAGAGGGGGATAACTTAAATGAATATGTTATGAATAAATAAACTAAATTTCAATATGAAAAAAATAAATGATTTTAATTTAATTTTCTTACTAACTAAATTGATAGAATATAATAAAAAATAGATAAAAAGTATTGATATATGACAATATAAATGAAATGAGATAATTATTAAAAAAACTTATTAATAAGATTTAATTTTACAAGAAAATGTAAAATTAACTAGATGTTAATAAACATACCATTTTTATCCCCTAATATCCATCGATGTTATTGATGGATAACCATGATTAATATTTTAGAAATGAAGCAACATGATTCTTAGTATCTATATAAAACAAAACAATTCTATTACATAAATGAATATAACAAAAATAATGGAAACCTTAAAAAATAAAATAGTATTATCTCTTGAATAAAATAAATTAGATAAAAATAATATATATTTTCAATATGATTGATTTTATATGAGGTACAACACATGTATGATATTCAATAATGACAACATATGGCAGATAATGAAAAAAATTGGAAAATATTTTCCATATAGATGATGAACTCCAAAGTGATAATCCTATGTATTTATGTTTGTTTCAAAAATCATACCATGGTACATGACAATTAAATTTTGAGTATAAAATAAATAAATTATACCACCCACCTTGTAAATGTATTGACAAAACAAATTACACATTTCATAAAAATGTGCATAATGAATACAATAATGGAAATAAGTGAATTTGGATTACTTTTTTATTGATTGGTATTGATGAATGTCTAATATAACATATTTGAAAGAAGCTAATTGATAAATAATATTGATTATTAAAAATTGTTTATAAATTCAAATATAACAATGTATAATGATGATTTTGAAGAAAGGGAAAACAAATTATTATACGAAAAAGTAAATAGTCTAATATGAGAATATTAAGAAAGAAATTAATGAAATCCTATAAAACAAAAAAACAATGTCGACATATATAAAAAAAGTACATATATATGAACATAAAGATAATAACTGATATATCATTAATCAATATGATATTAAATGATATAATTAGAAAAATGGAGGTATTGTTAGAGAATAAAAAAAATTGTTATACATAATTTGGTTACACATAAAAATTGTAAATAGAAATTTTTTAATTTTTGACATCATGATTAAAATTAAAGATAATAATATTTAATTTTAATTGTTTGTAGTATTTTGTATGAAACATAATAATATTTAAGGAAAATTCATTAAATCATTACATTAAAAAATTATATAATAAATAATAATCGGATGGATGGTTTAAAAAGTAAATTGAAAATAAATTTAACAATGAATTAGAAAATCTCAAATAAATATTTAATAATATGCTAAAATATTGAAATGATTCAAATGGAATTAGAATTAATATTATAAATGATCATAAAAATTATGGTGATAAATTATTACATATGTAATAAATTAAATTTAATGTAAAAAAGGTAGTTGAAAAAATATGCAAGTTCCAAAAGTCTTAGTACTGTAGAAGACATACTTCTCTGGTCCTTTGGGTGAATTTTTAATGTGTATCAAAACCATTCATAAAAAATACACTAATAATATATATATAATAGAATATTATGTTTATAATTTAAGATGAATTTTAGATAATTAAAAAAATAAAATTTTAATACCTATGATATTGAAAATTGGTTGGTCGATATTACATAAAGTGCACAATAATGAGAAAATTAGTAAACAAAAAAATAAAATGAACTATTTCAAGTGTTAATATTGTAACAAAATACATTTAACCTATAAAAATTATATATTTCATATGGTAATCATTTTGAGAGAATATTAAAAAAAATAAGTAGATATTATATTTTTAGAAAATTAGATAGTGAACATATTTAGTTAATGAAATAAAAATATATTATTATTGGAGAATATATGAGGTGCCTTTATGAATATGTTCAACACTATGATTTCATAAATAACAATGTTTTGAAGTGATATAATTCAAACATAATTTTTTTCCACTCTAGAGACACTATAAATTAGTCTGATTTAGTTAAAAAATACCAGCTTGGTGAGAAAATAATAATATAAAACAAGTATTTTATGTGTTTCATTATTACTATAAGAGAAATTATCAAAAAATGAAGGTACTAGGAATGAAAAAAATATGAATGAATATGCAGATAAGGTAATATGAAGGTAATTATAATATAATTCATATAATGTGGTACACATTTTCAAAATATTGATAGTAGTATTCTGAGAAAAAAATTTAATGGTGTATTTGAAAACAAATGGGAACACTCTTTTCAAACACAAAAATGATGGGGATATATTAATGAATCCCATAAATTAAGGATAACAGATAATGTTAGGGGTTAATGATCATGGTATGTATATTTTGACAAGTAAATTAAATTAGGGTTCTAGTCCAAGGGAGTTACATTACTATGGGACACGATATGATAAATCATTGATGAAAAGTAAAACACAATTTGGGCTATGGAAAAATATTAATTTCCATGTTTTGAAATTATAAAATGGTTCATTGACTACTAAATCAGGGCGAGTTGTAGGTGGATATAGATGAGTCGCGTGGAGGTGGAGAGGAGGGTAGGTGGAGGAAGTGAGGATCCTGTGATATTTGTATGGCATGAATGAAAATTTATTTTAACATGGGAGGATGAAAAGTGAATGGATGGGGATTTAAAAATTGGATGGAAATAGTGAAAGGATAATATTGAACATTTAATGAAGGTCCACCATTATTATTGTATATTTAGATTTACAATTATAAAATTTTAGATTTAATTTTTAAAAGATTAAATTTTATTGTTAATAATGGATTAATGATAATTAATTTAAATGTGTGATAATTTACAATTTATTTATAAACCCAATATGAATTTAAATCATAAATTAACGAAATATATTTATATTTATGAAATAAATAGATAAATATTTTTAAAATGCAGTAATTTTTTACCCATGAAAATATATAAAATCTTGAACATTAATGATTTATTTAATATTTAATTAAATATACATATTAATTAAATAGTTATATTAACTTTATACACATATTAACGAATGTAATTAAAATATTGTTCTTTCATTGCTAGAATTATTATTAACCCCATTAAATAATTGAAATTATTTAAGTCCAATTATCAATAATAGTAATTAATGGTTACCATTTGTTTAATCATATCATAAATAGCTTTACAAAAAATTTACCACAGTAATTATTCTTAAAATTCTATTTTGTAGTTTTTATAACCAACCATTTATGGATAACATGTTTTGAATTGTTTTCAATGGTATATTGTATGTTATCGATGATAATGCATGAAGAGATAGAATCTCTACATAATATTTTGATGCATTTTGTATGAATAAAATTCAGAAATATTATTATGATAAATGTATCAAAAAGCCTAAAAATAATAGTATAAATTTTCAAGGGAAATTTTCATTATAAAATATCTATAAAATTTTTGAAGGGAATTGTTATATTTTAAACAAATTTTATAAATGATTTGTTACTTTTTATGTGTATATAATATAGATTTTTCTGTCTTCCAAATTTAATAATTATTTTAAAATATCTTAATAATTATTTAATATGAATAATTTTTTTTTTATTTTTTTATAACAATTTTATAATATTCATTCTTTATGTAATTTTTAATTATTTCTGAATTATGTCTGAAATTATTAATATTAAATTATTAATAAAAAAATTATTAATATTGGATTTTAAAAACATAATATGTAATGATAGTCACAAAAAAATATTTTTTACACTAATGAAATAGTAATTAATTTTTTAAACTATTTTACTTTTTAATTTTTTTTTAAAATAGACATCCCCTTTTTAATGAGTTTAGATATAAAATTCTTCAACGTATAATTAATAATTTTAAAATTTTTATAGTTTTAAAAAATTAATAAATATATATTAAAACAAAATAAATTATATATTGACCTATAATTTATTAATTTTTTTTCTAAAATTTGATATAATTGTTTATTAGTTTTTATGTGCAATAATATAGCAAACCGATAAAGGCATAATCGTGTTTTTAAAAAAAAAACTAGCAGTCCCACTTTTTTATTTCTTTTCAATTCTATTGTTATTTTTATAATTAATCATGGAATGATCTCTAAAATATTATATATTTCAAAATGGGTGTACCTGATATGATTCCAATATATGAAAAGTGATCTTTCACTGCAATCATGTTACAAGGTGTCTTCTTCACATCGTTCAATCTATTTAATCCTAGCCTTCCAAACTCACACAACTCCACCAACCATAAAACCTCTAAATGGGGTAAAATTTTACGTAATCTTCAATGAGTCAATTTACCTCAGCCTACAAGCACATCCCAATGATGGATTATGCCACCACCCAAGAGCTACTATAATATTCTATAAAAGCTACCATAATAACTCCCCATTTTAATTGATTACACCTCCATCATCAACCTACCACAATATTAATCTTCATCCTACCATGGAATAATTTTAGTTATTTATTTTTATTTTGAATGAGTAATAAACCATGATAAGCCAAATATACAAGAGTTTTATGCCAATGATCTCAACAATTCAAAGACGATACTTTCCATGTTGTGTTAGATGAAATTAAAGTAGAAGAAGTACCTAGTGATGAGGATAACTAAAAAAATACAATTAAATCCATGTCACATGGATTGAGGATTAATAGAATTTAACATAAAGTAGGGTTAACCAACAATGAACAATGATTTATATGTGAATATGATATGGTAGGAGTGTATTACTAATTTCTGTTAAATTTATCTTCTTTTTAGATTTTATTTGATGTTATATAAATATATAGTGTCCAAATTGAAATTTTATATATTTTAATGAAATAAAAAATTATTAAATTTTATAAAAATCAACAAATTATTTAAAATTTTCAAAGATAGAATTATATTTTCTAAAATTTTATAATGTATCATATTATGTAATATTTACAACACATGAGTAAATATATATAACCATTTTGTATTTAGAATATTATTCCCCCAAAAAATTAATTAGATTAAAAAACGATATATCAATATGATATGGTTTAAAATATAATCTAAATATGTATAATTTTATTTAATTAGAGGATTTAGACCCAGACACATATTATCTTTTAAATAAATGTGTTTAGTAGAATTATAAACCACAAATAATATTATAATAAATTAAAATTTCAAGAAATTTTAAAAAAGAACCTCCTCCCTCTTATAAGAGGCCATAAACCACTAATCGTTTACTCACACCTTTAATGACCTTCGTCTCATCCAACCTCGGATAGAATAATCTCCCCAAATCCATCCCTTCATCATAGAGGCCACTCTTCAGGTAGAAAGACATCCTAGGGAGACCTTTTGTGAAAATAAAAAGATGAAACTCAAAAATGAGGTAATTGTTCTGTCACATCTTTCAAAATTCTATTCATAATTTACTTAATATTAATATGTTTTTATCATACTAAAATCGTAAATCTATTGTCCTACACATGATTATATGTTATTATAATTGTGGAACAACCTTATACATTTGTTTATCCAACTTACAAATAACAATATCACAATGCGTGCGTGCGTACGACTAACCGTCTCCATGTCGTGGTGTAAATTTTTATTCAAAAATATTTAAATTTGATGTGTATAATGTTGAGTATAATGGAATTAAATAATGAATATGAAATTTTAATTATTATTTATAAATAAAATACCATCCAATTTTTTATCATTAAACCATTAAGTAAATGATATCTTCTCTTGTGCGTACGTACGAGCTAGCATCTCTACATCTCGATGACATTCATTCTCCATGTTAAGAATTCAAGAATGATTATATAGTGTATATAATAATGAAGAATTAATTATGTGGAATAATAATTCCACTTTATATATATATATATATTTATTTATTTATTTTACATTCTTCCATTCTATTCAATAAGGAAACAGAAATAACATTCATGAGTACGTACGGACTACCTTATTCATGAACGGTGTATTCCATTCCATTTATCTAACAATAATATATATTTATTTAAAAAATATTTCTGATATATAAATCATTTTTTAAATTACGGAATTAATTAAATCATTATATAAGTAATAAAATCAATAATAACAAGTTAAAACCCATATGCTAAATAAAATTATTATAAAAAAAACGTTGCTTTTAATATTGAATTGAAAATTAAATGGGTAATATAATGTTGTAAATAAATCATATATGATACCATAAAAATTATTAAGGATTTTTAGAAGTTAATAATAGTTTTAAACCCACAATAAAAGTGTTTTGGACTTATATGGAAGAAATTGGTCATAAGGTAAGGGATAATTTCATGATATAATTATTATTTGTGATTATTTATACGTAAGTATTTAACAGGGTTTACTTATCATCCACATATATTTTTCCAAATTATGTAATATTATTTCTATTAATCTACAATTGTTTGAAGTTAATTTTTAACTTTTTGAATATTTAGTAAACAGTATGAAATATATATTTTTTTCATTATTCATTTAAGGTACTTTTTACTTTTTCGATAAAAGTATGAGGATAATGTTTTTTAACTTATACATCATTAATAGATTTTAATGTATTTATAAATCCATATTTCCATGAAACATATTCTACACAGTTTATAGTTTATTTTTAAAAAAATATTTTTTTAATTGTATTGCATATGTATAAAAGTAAACGTTTTTTAATGAGAAAAAATATTTTTCATTATGAATTAAGGACAAGTGTTTTATAAAAAAATATCCCTCTAAGATGAAATATGGTTGTGTGTCTATCCCTAATATTTTATCTGATTTTTTATTGGAATTATATTGATGTTATAAATTTTTATTATATGGAATATATTAATATTGTAATGATGTTAATGAAACCCATTATTTTTTCCACTTGTTATGATGTGTTGAATTTTTTTTTGTGTGGAACATGTATGACTGATTTCATTATGGGATGGTTGAGAACTATATATGCCTCCAATGCATTGGGTAAAGATTTATATCTAATGATATTGCCATTATTCAAACGGAAAGTAAATCAAGTATAATAATATAGGGTAGTAATGTCAAGTAAAATCCATTTCAGTAATGCATTGCAAGAATGACAATTAATAAATGTTTAATAATGGAAATTTTCAACTTTGATGTCTGTGAAAGAAATTACTTTTCTATTATGGAAACCATACTATGATTTTATTTGTTTTCCACCATTCCATGTTTTATGAAAATTTTATTTTATCATGGCTAACATTCCTTTTTTATCTATTCATTGCGTATTTCCATGATTTATTCCATGACTCTTGATTCTGATATTTAAACATTATGTTCATGTTTTTATATTGTATTGTTTATGGTTTGTTTTATGTTTTTAATTTTTTGCTTTATTAAGAATTTGAGCTCAACCATTTCATGTTTATCCAGTCCCAATGATATAAAGATTGTTTTTAGGTAATAAAACAAAAGGGTAAGATCATTCAGGGAGATGTTGATGATCATTCACCTAGTTAAACATTGTATTCCAATATTCTAAAGACACTATACTAATACAGTCTTTGGGTGTAATTTTTTTAATGTTTTATGTATTCAGAAAAAATAAATTTATTATCCAGGTACGTCAAGCATGATGTTTACAATTGATATCATACCGAACGTTTAGTTAACCATTATAAACTAGGATGCATAAAATTTAGTGAGATACCTAGAGATATTTATAGTGATTTCCTAAGGATATGTCATGTATGATTTACAAATCCTATGTACTTTTTGATAATCACGACTGACGGAAATTTAATGAAATATTTCATAGATTGAAATAATATAAGTTATTTAACATAATTATTTATATCTAATCTGTCATATGTAATTTTCACATTTTTACTTCTATTCTATGTCAGTTTCCAGAACTACATAGAACATGTTTTTCCATGGAATGTTTCATACATGGAAATACTAGGAAAGATGATGATTGGTTTTCTAGGAAAAATGATGATTGAGGCTGAGAAACCTTAATAAATGATTCATATTTTAGTAAAGATGATGATTATTGATCTATAGTATTTGTTTAATAATAAATTTGTATTATTGAGGTTTAAATGTTCTAGAATTCAATGAATATGTTATATGAATCATGAAATATATACGTGTTTTCAGTATGATTTTTTCATTAATGATTACAGATGACATGTTGAATAGTTCAAAGAAGCCCAAAAATTATTTAATGGTAAGGTGATATACATAGAGAACACATGATTGTGTGAAAATTAACCCTTAATATGCCCCTTATATAAAGATAATGATGTTTGGATAATGATATATTGGATTTGATTAAGTAAAATTTTTAATTCATATTTCATGGGAACTAATTATAGAGTTATTGAAAAGAGGTTTATATAATAATGGATGAAGTATATAAATTTTTGGGACATAAGGAATAATCCACTATGTTTTGGAATAAGGAATCACGTATCCTTACAATAAGGTTATATGATAATTTAGGTTGTTACTGTGACTCCAGATAAGATATGATAAAGGTGTTCAAAATTTTGGAATTTTACCAACAATATATACCTTATGAAAAACTAGGGTTAAATATTAAGCTGTGTTTTCTAAAATTATTAAATAGTTTTTATTTTATTCTTTCCAAAGGACTCTAAGGATATCAAATTTTCGGAATGATTATGTTATGCATTGGTTGAAGTTTTTTAGAATAATGTATTATCTCACCAGAAATGGAATTATTCGTATTTTATAACATGTGATGACATTTTTTTGAGATAGATGTAATGAACTATCATTCAATTTATGTATTTCATGATCTGAAAATTATTTTTGAAAGAAAAATTCAACTTCCATTTTTTTAATAAGATATTAAGTGTAAATTTATTAATAGTCGACCAATGGTGATAATGCAACGAAATCAATTAAGTATTTCTTCTCAAGAAAAATTATTTAACATTACGGAATGGACATTGAATACCAAAAATGATATTCTAGTAGCCTATTATCTAATGAATCATATGTCCCCTTATATCATCTTATATTTTTGAATTCATATTTTTTAACATTATTCAGACCTTATTCTTTATCACTATCAATCAGAACATGTTGGATAGATTTTTCTTCAATATCCATGATTTCATTTAAAACATATGTTCTCATATATGGAAACCATGTGATGTGATACATTGACTAACCATTATTTTTATAAATTTCATTTTTAAAATGATATTTTAGCACTCCTTTATATGCTGAAAGAAAAATTCAAGCAGTAAACATTTTATAATCCCAAATAATTTCAAGGGATAAATTCATTTTATTGCTGGTATAATGTAACACCCTGAAATTTTTTAGATTATTTTTAATTTCATTGATTTGTTTTGTTGTAAGCTAAACCATGATTAGATTCCACTATATTAAACATCGTATTAACCTACAATATACACAACACTATACTTGGCTTGTGTTACATAAAATATCATGTTCATTTAATAGATTTCAATTCCCGAAACACTAAGTATAGATTTTTTCAAATTATAATAGAACTATGATTGTATTATTTGATACAGACCAACTACGGGAGACTGTACTAAATGAAACATTGACATGAATTGAAAAACTCACAAAAGAGACCTTCCTCAATAACATGCATTGTACACAATAACACGTTTTTGTAAACAACAATATATTATTATAATATTAATATTTTATAGGATTAAAACTAGATTTAGGAATAGTATTAAATTTTTTTTTAATTTTATTACATTAAAATCCATCTTATGTATTATATAGAACTCTATATAAGTAGAAATTAAATTTTTATTATAAGAATACGTTTTTTTAAAGAAATTCAAATTTTCCCCTTTTAATGGATTACAAATTTTAAATATGGGTTTTAACAATTTTATATAATAAATTTGAAAAAAACATCTCATATTTATGTGTGTTTTGAAAATTTATTTTGGTTGTTTTTTTATTTTTCTGATAAAATACATATTTTAATCAACAGTTAAAAATAATTCCATTTAATTAAAAACATTTTTTCATTTAATTTATTTATGTAGTGATATTATAATATCAATTGGTTTTACGTGTAATTGGATTATTGATTTATCATTTAATCCAATTTGGGTTATTGGAATAATTTTCTCAATTAAATTGGACATAAACACATGTTAATATTTTTATAAGTTTTTACTTCTAAAAAACATGTTTGATGATTTTGTCCAATGAGACTTAATTTTAAATTAACTTTTCACAATTATTTGTATATAGTTTGGAAAAAGGGATCCCATATTTGGAATCATAAGGTCAAAATTTTGTAAATAGGTACATATTATTTTTGGAAATTATGAATAGAAGCTGTGATAATTTTTATTTACCTCAGTTAAAAGTAAATCTGGTAAAATAGGATAAATAGTTATATTATAAGGAAAATAAAATTACACTAACAACTTATAAAACCCGGTTAGATTAATTAATGTCCACCAATATCACATAAGGGTCGGAATGAATTCATTTAATGGACCTTTTTCAATTAATGTGTTGGAATTATAATTATAACAATTTAATGTGACAACATGTCACTCTCTTATCTCTTATAAGTATAAAAAATTTAATACATTGATAAACATGATAAAACAATGAAAAAAATTATAATAAAAAATAATCAAATTATCTACATCGTTAAATTTATTTATAATTTTTATAGTTTAAATAAATTCTACTAATGATGACAAAATGGTGATGTAGAAATTATTTTGTTAATAGTAATATCAAATAAATGTTTTAAAAATATTAAATGAAATTTTATATGAACTAATTATTGTTATCGATGAAATTTATATATTTTTATGGAATATAAGGAGTGTATTAAATATTTTGTTTTGAATTTACCTTCTGTGGGGATTTTATTTGATCGAAAATAAATTAATAGTGTCAAAATTTAAGCAATAAATATATTATAAAATTAACATAATATTAATTTATTTACAAATCAAAAAAACTTTTAAAAATTACAATGAAAAAGAATACAGTCAAACATGTCATGTAGTATTCAATTATGGTCAATTTACAACCCAAATGTAAATAGTTATAACCATTTAATATTTATAATATTATTAAAACAAATAACCATAAATATATTAAATAAAGATAAATAAATATGATATGGTTTCAAATAAAATAAAAACATGTATAAAGTTAATTTTTTGAGAGTATTTTTACCCATACAAATCATATCTTCTAAATAAATTAGTATTGGGCCATTATTAATTGAAAATAAATTTATAAAAAATTAGTATTTGAAGACATTCTTAAAGTGCACCCACCCACTTATAAAAGGCCACATCCTCTACCCACTTACTGACATATTTCCTGCCTAATATATCGTCCATGCATTGATCACACAATCTCCCAACATCCCTCTCATCCCCATAGAGGCCACAATTTTGGCAGAAATTTCTCCAAGAGAGATTTATATTTTAATTCAAAAGGAGATACTCGAAAATGAGGTAATTTTTTATCACCTATTTCAAAATTATCATTTTTTTATACTTTCACTTCATATGTTGTTCCCATATTGATGAAGTAATTTCATTATATAATAAATTCTTAGATGTTATTATAATTAGGGGAAAAACTTGACTGAATGACCCGAAAGCCAATATTTTATTAATTTTGGATAATCCCCCTCTTAAGGGTAAAGTGGGGGAGGGGGGAACCAAGACATCAAGTACATAATACGTTACCATAATTCAAAAATCAAGATTTTGGTAACCCAGAACAAGACTATGTAGAATTACCTTCTCCCAGCATCGACATAATTAAGGCAGGTCTCCAGCAGAGCATGGCTACTCAGCAAGCTGTCCCATGCAAAAAATGTGTGGGCCCGATACCGATGACAGTGTCATACCCACTTAATATTCCAAATCCAAAGATTCATACACGGTGATGATGACCGGCTATATCCTCATCTGATGCAGATTCTTCTAGACTATCTAGGATTCCCATCAATCAGATCCCTTGCATATCCAACAACAATCATCCAAGAAACTCCCAGTTCACCAATTTCACATCCATCCAAATTCGAATCCATTCAACCAAATCAGGAACGAACCAAATCAAGAAAAAAACCTTCAAAAAGAACACAGAAATTCCAAAATCAGGGCCTCTCCCTCCGAACCTCTCTAGATACAATGTCGATATACACCAAAATCTTTCCCATGGCGTCACCTTGTCATGTCGGACCAAATAGCCAAATACTCCGAGCACGTCGTCCAGACCATGCACTAGATGAAAAGATGCATCTTAGAAGCTAAACAAGCCACACAGGAAGTGTGACGTTGTGACTGAACTGCTCAGTCTAAACCAAGGTCATTGTTGTGGGAAGCCGTAGTGACTGACCCCACCAGAGACCCACCTCACCCTGGCAAATCCAGGAAACAACGGGGCAGAGCCAATCCAAAAGAGGCTGACATGATGATCGAGCCAGGTCGAAGGGGGAAGGGAAGCTGAACCACAAGGAACCCTAGACTCCACGGATTAGAGGATAGATGCCGCTCTGAGGATCAAAAAAAGGTCATTGTGGGACAACCTTATTCCTTGGTGTACCCATCATTCAAATAACAATATGACCATGCGTGTCTGTGTACGACGGACATCCTCCACAACATGCTGTAATTGATTATTCATCAATGCATTAATTGGATGGAATTAATGATGCATAAAATGGATTTAAGTTATTAATATAACATGAAAATTATTCTTTATAATTAATATATCGTCCAATTCCATACCATTTAACAATTAAGTGAATGATATCGTCACACCTAAGTGCGTACGACCTACTGTCTCCACGACACGATTAGATTCATTATCCACATTAACAATTCATTATCACATATTAATTATATATACATAATATTTATTAATTATACGGAATAATAACTCTACATTTTTGTATGTATATATATGTCATTTACTTGTTTCAATTCAATTCAATGAGGAAACAGAAACAAAATTCATGGGTTTGTACGACCTAATGTCTCTATGTATGGTGTATTCCATTTCATTTGTCAATCTATTATATAAATTTATATAATGATGATTTATGATATATAATAATTTTTTAGATTATCGTATTTTGTAAATCATGATTTAAGTAATAAGATAAATAATAACAAGTCAAAACATGTACCATAAATAAAAGGATTATTACACAAAATGTTGTTTTAACATGGAAATAATAAATAAACAGGTAATATGAAGTCATAATTTAATCATATATGACAACATAAATATTATTATCATTCTATTAAATGTTAATAATATGTTTAAAACCACTATACCGTAATTTCGGACACATATAAGAGATATCAGACCGAAGGTAATGGATAATTTAAGAATATAATTATTATTTGTGATTATATTTACGTAAATATTAACTATAGTATATTTATAATCCACGTACATGATTCTTAAGAATGTTACATTACTTCAATTCTTCAAAAATTGACTAAATTAAATATCCATTTTTTGGATTTTTTTTAAATAGAATGAATGGAATAATTCATCATTATTCGATTTTTTGAATTTTTTATCCTTTCCAGAAATAGTATGAGGATAAATTTTTTTAACATAAAAAGAATGAAAATATTATAATTTCCTCATAATACATTATTTCTATTAAATATATTCTACACGATTTAAATTTTATTTTTAACTATAATTTTTTTTAAATTGGGTGGTATTTTGAGAAAAGAAACAAGTTTTAGAAAGTAAAGGTTAATTTCTTTAAGAAGTAAGATCAATTATTTTATCAAATTTAATTTTCGTTTAATATTACATGGGGTTACGTTCTATTCAAGTTATTAATTTAGTTAAAATTTTATGATGTAATTATTTTTATAATATCCATTTATCTTATATGGATTATCTTATGATGGAATGATGTTCAAGATAACCATTTCGTGTTCCATGGTTTATGCTATGGTGAATGGTTTACGTTTTTGTACAACATGTATGAATTATTTCATTACGAGAATGGTGGGACCTATATCTCCCTCCAATTCATTTGTTTTTGATTTATATCCAATGAAATATAAATTACTAGAATGAGAAGTAAATCTGGTTCAGTAATACTCGGTAGGAATGGAAATTAAAATCTAGTTCAACAATATATGGATGGAACGGAAAGAAAACCCAACTCATTAATGGACTTTGTCCATTATGATGTTCTTTTCAGCACTGGCATGGATGCTATGGTAATCATATAATATTCATTTTTATTCTCAAAAATTTCATGCTTTATGCTACTGATATTTTATAACGGTTGATGTTCTTTTATTATCAATGCATTACGTGTTGACAAAATTTCTTTCATGACTCATGATTTTTATATTTAATCATTATGTTCATGTTTTTACATTATTATCTTTATGGTTTGTTTTATGTTCTCAATGTTTACACTTGACGATCATTTGAGCTCACCTTTTAATGTATCTTTGTCCCTAGGATAAAATAAATGGTATTAAATTGGAAAACACAAGGGTAAGATCCTTATGGGATATGATAAATATCATTCACCAAGTAAGAATATTAAATTTCATGATTCAAAAAAGACTGAACTAATATGGTATTTGTGGGTATTTTTGTGAAATTTTTAATGTTTTTCATAAAAATAAATGAAATGTCCCTGTACGTCAAGCATGGGCCCTTACATTTATTTCCCTTTCAATTCCACCTTACAAAAAAATATTTTTCAAAGGTATAGAGTTTCCACAAACAAAACCAAGAGACATCTCCATTTATGTGGAATCGTCCATGGAAATATGATAAAAAATTGAAAAGGAATTGAGTAGTGGAACACAAAAAAACGAGAAACCAAACCACTCCTCACATTTGATCATCCTTATCGGTCATGTAACCCTCTTGATGTAATGGATAGATAAAGCTAATTATTGTGAGTAGAATGAAACTGATCTAATCATTGATTAAAATATTTTCAATGTTGAAATATGTTAAGCCACCATGTAAATATCTCAGAAGAATAAGAATGTGAACAAATATTGAAACACTCAATGATCGCATTCCAAGGTATCCAAATAAACTACAAGTGTCACTCCTACTAGGCAAGGAAGACAAGATCTCTCAAGATCATGACACTCTCTCGATCAAGATCAGGAGAATACTAAAGATCCCCGAAATCAGAATTGGATGCATGTAATGAATATTTGAGCATCCATTTGATTTCAATGAGATCAAGTACACTATTAATCCTAACCTCACCAATGATTATTCTTGGAACCATAACTTTTTGTCCGTTGTCGTATATAGACCTGAGATATACATGTTGAAAATGTTGCATTACTACGTGCCAAAAAATCAATGTGCACCACAAGAGGAGATGACCGGAACGAGATATTTGAGAACATGGTATTTAGAAAACCTCACCACCACAAAAGAAGATTTCATTTCTCCACTCAATTAGGGATGTAGAAGCCTGAGGTCACCAAATTTATGTCACGTCATCTTGTGAAAAAAACCCAATTTCTAGTTGTAAATTGTGAGTTTATATTAATCAAAATAAATAAAAAAATTAATTAATTTTTGTTTTTTTATTTACCTTAAGAAATTATGAAGATATTAATACTATTTCTTCTCCACCAACACTAGTTATATGTTAACATATTTTTGAAAAAAAAATGACTGATTGCAGAAAATCAACATGATTTCTTACATTCTAGTGCCCAGGAATTGGAATATATAAGATAAACAATCAATCTTAAAGGAACAACTATTTATTTTAAAAATTTTGATTTCTAGAAAATAATGATGAATGGTTAAATTTTAGGTTCATGATGGTTCAATAAACTCAAAAAGTCTATGTATCTGAAATCACTATGTATCCAAATCCATTCCCACTATTAGAGCTCTATCTGATAGTGGGTGATTATTAAAATAATTCCTGCAATCTAAATTCCCATGTATGTTAATGGTGACCATCTCATAACAAATGTTGAATAAGAATTTAGTGGCCCCAAAATTAGAGAATTTTGAAATTCATTTCTACATTTGGAATCTCATTTTTGAAGTCAACATTCCTCCCATTCCATTGGTTTGTCCGAATCTGGGATGATAAAAATCCTTGGTGATACCCAAACACAAAGAGACTATCTACAGCTAAGATCATGATAACTAGTTAGTATGTAATTTTTTGGGGGTTTTCATGTCATTTCAAGAGTTTATCAATTCTTATAAGGACATCCTCTAGAGTTAGTGACAATCACCTCAAGGCATACCACATAGAATTCACTTCCTGTGAATATTGTTTGCAAATTTTTTATATTTATATCTTCGGAATATGATTAGAATTCTCCTTTGGATTGGTGATCATATTTAATTAATGAGACATTTTTTATTAAATGTGAAAATTTCATCACTTTCTTCTAAAGTTGTTTCCTTCAGTTTTCATTATATCTTATTTTATAATAACATGAATGTTGGTGCACTAGGATAATATTGTCCAATACAAGGAATACTCTCCCAACCCTTTTATGAATTCTTAATTTCAATAAAGACGTTCATCTTAGTTTGATGCATTGGGTGTGTCTGGATGTTCATCTTTTAGGAGATTATTATTTGTTTTTACATTTAAATATTTATTTCTTTTTTTACTAGTGGATTAAAAAAACCTCTATAGAACTCATTAACTCCCTATAATTTTCTATAGTGGGATGAACCAAGATTGATTTGTGGTATCCAAACTCCAGACCATGTGAAGACATATAATATAATTAGTATTATATTTTTCAGTTGTAATGTGAAATTTCTGGAGATACTGATCAACAATATTTCTATTGATTATAAAGTAATGAGAAAATGAAATAGAATAATGATTCATAGAGAAGTGAGAAGACTGATATAATTTCAGAAAACTATATTTTAAAAATATAATTATAAAATAGAATGGTTGATATTATATTTTTACAATTAATAACCATTAAATATTATTTTAATACATCTACTACCCTATCTTCTCCCAAGACAACCCAAGACCCACTTTAATAATTTTTTCATAGGATGAAAAATAATTTTGTTGAGATCTACATGAACGGTAGAAATGAAACATAATATAGACTTTGTTAATGGCTACTATTTTTTTGTTTATTTAAATGGTTTCATATGACTAGATCTAAATCATCCAACCTAAATAATTTTGATCCCATTGTTGAGAGATACATTATTCATAAACATCGAACTCTAAAAATTACTAAGCATTAAGAAAGAGAGTTTGTCACCATCGCATTTTATGATTATGATTATTATTATTATTATTCATCAAGAGTTACAGTATGTATTGAAAAAATGTATGATAATATTTCTAATGTTAATGGGCCTTTGAGGGAAAAGTATGCACAAACATTCAACATCACTGACCATAAATTTCAATTGAATTCACAATAAGACTTTGAAATCAATACATGAATAATTTTTATTCTACCTAAATTTGAAAGTTTATCATGTTAGTACGCAATATTAAATTGAGATAATTTAACATATTATGTAATGGATTCTGAATAAGAGGACTCACCAAGACTCAAATAAGCTATTTCTTAAATGAGAAACCAAGGATTTGATCAGTAATATAATTCGATGAGAGGTTACTTTATGATCTATAGAGGTAATTCCTCTAGAATGTTTTCCCCGGTTTATGGACTTTTCTACTAATAATGGATATCTATAGAATCAAATAATAAACTGGAGAAATAGTCTATGAGTTTTGGGAATGAATCATGAAAATATTTGCATCCTTCCTATAGGATCCCTATGATAACATAATTTATTCGTATTATTTAACCATGTATTTATGGAAAATTATTAGAACATTATATATGATTATTATAGAGATTAATTTATTTATAATACTCCAAGTAAATTCAGAGATATTATTGAGAGAATCTCTCAAAATTCCAAACAATTTGGTTTGATAATTACAACTACAGTTGAAAATGAGTTAAAAATATCCAAATAACCTTTAAATGAAAATAATAATGATGATCTAAAATATCTTATGGGACAAATGTGTATGAATAAGGTGGAATAGTCAACAACCTTCCCACCCCCTCAGGTATATTAGCACTTTTTCTAATGATCATTTCATTGATGGATGTCCTCATGTTCATGAAACTAAATTCAAGATTTCAACATAATACAGTAAGTTCCAAAAAAACCAAGTTGAAACCATGAATTTTGTGAATTCCCCAATAAATAAATTTGACTTTGGATCCAGTTACCACAAAGTCCAATATTCCCGCAAGATTCTCAATAGTCATTATAAAAATATCTATTCTAATAAAATATTTCCCAACAATCCAAAGTTTACCATTGTAGAAAATATAATTTACCTTCCATGAATTACATGAATAGATAGTTAATAGAATATCAAAATATTCAAAAAAAAACTCTCACTTATAATGTATTATAGTTCAATGGATTTAATGGAATGATCATCCAAATCATGTCTACCCTCAATAATCTTGTAAATCAAGGATCATGTATGATTTATTCTCAAAAAATTTCAAACACCAAAAAAATGTTAAGGACTATCACATTAAATAGTGGAAATGAGATGGATAACAATAATGGAACACTTCTAGAGACCCAATATGGATGTGAAAAATAATATACAATTATGGAATATAGCTGTGAAAAATATCATGAGGAGGAATCTATAAAGGAACCGTCAATGAAACTAAATGGGTAGGGAAATATGTAAGATCAACATCAACCATAACTTTACTTCCCTATAAAGGTACCATCACCTATGAAAACCAATGAAGAATAACTACAAAAAGAGATCCTCGAGGTGATACAAAATTAGATATCGACATCCCTCTTCTAGATGACATCTGCCAAATTCCAAGCCAAGGATAATTAATCAAACACATGCACATTGAGAGAAAGATATGTCATAAAAATAAAAAGGTATGAATAGGTAGTAAATATCCAACCCTTGTAACCCATTGTAATCCCTAAAAAAATTTATATAGGTATTTTTATTCCCATGAACTATTAGAGATCTTAATTTTTCCAATTAATTGTTTGATTTTAGAGCCTTAATTAATGTAATACCTTATTCTATTAATATTTATATATATATATATATATATATTGGAGAACCTTAACACACCATATTGGTTTTGTAACTCATTAGTCGCGCCACTACCTACATGTAGATTTTCATGAATATATCATGGTATGTTTACAAGGATACCCATTTCCATCCAACGTTAAATTATAAAAAATTAAGAAGGAGAAGGTAACGACAACTCTATGATCATTATAGGTAAAAAATTCATCAAGATCATTAAAACCATATTAAAATTCAACAAAGTAATTATTTCCATGAATTTCGGTGAGAAAACAATGGAATTTAATATCCTTGACTCAATGAAATTTCCACGTGAAGAGAAATATATTTTTACATTAATGATTTTTGAGTAACCCAATTATTTTAAGAAAGAAATTGAGATGTTCAATGATATAATTGGATTAAGAGAATAATTATAAACACCACACCTTATTGATAATTTTATTTTTCGAAACGAACTAACTTTGGATTCTATTTTTAGGGTTGAAATGTGTTTTGTGATTGATGAAATTATTTTTTTGTGTTACTAAAATATTATACTTATATACTGTTCTTACCATTTTAGGTTTCTAATATAGAGAAATACCACTATCTACTAAAATTTTTGTAACATAATGATATGTTCATAGAATATTCATTAGTGGAAAATCCTAGGAATTATACCTGGAACTTGTATGAATAGTATTTTTCTGGAAAATGAATATAAAAAATGAGAAATCCCCGATAGAGCCCCAATCCAACCCTTCTATATGTTGTATAAAAAGTGGTAGAGATACATTTAGGAGATATAATTATCTACCTAGATCATACTCCCAATCTGTGAGTAGCATAAAAATAATCCTATAAAAAACTAGATACATAATTGTGAAAAATAAGTGCAATGAATTAGTTCTCATTAAAATTCATAATAGCTATTGTTGGTACTGATTAAAGGATATTGAATAATGCGACCAGAAAAAGAACATTCCTAATGCTCATAGTGGGATTTTTTTTGAGAGACCAGCTAGGAAGCTTCATAATTTACTATTTGAGGTATTTTCATTGTATTTTCATAATTTATAGATTTTGAGAACTAGGAAAAGACCTCCTTCACAAGCCACGTTGGTATTTTTTTTACCGAAGGACAGAATTTTGTCATTGGAATTCCTTGAGTACCTTTCTATGTATAATGGTAAGTATCATCTTGATCCAGATTATGGGATGTTTAGCGGTACTCCTCTATGAATTTACGATCTTTTGATTTTATTTTTATAGCTGTATTGAAACATTGGTAATGGTTTAAAATTTTTCTTGATAGAATGTTTTTTATAATTTTTAAAAATTCAATTAGTTGGTAGAAAAATGAATTATTTTGGTCAATTTAATTTATAAATATGGAATGGAAGTAGGTATATCCAATGATGATGTTATTTCTATATGACATTACCTCACAACTTTGAGTCACATCAAATCATTTCTAGGCCATGTTGGATCACATATATGGATTTTCAGGGAACATAGTTGGATTTCATTTCCCCATATAGACCCCACTCAAGAAAAATACTAATTATGTTTTTGATGATTCATACATGACATATTTTGAATGATTGAAATAATGATTTGCCACATCCCCAATTATTTATCATCCAAACCTAAGTTTCCCCATTAAATTTTTGTTTGATTATTCTAATGGAATTACATGGTATGTTCTTACCCAAAATATTGATATGATTAATCAAGTGATATCATATACTTCAAATACATTATAAATTACAAAGATTTACTAAAAAACAATATATAATCACTTTTTTATGTTGATACAGATTTAGAAAAATCATTATCTTATCATTTAGGGAGTAATGTAACTATATATTCTGTTCATACTAAATTGTTATATTTATTCATGAAATTTTATAAAAAAATTAGACTAGTGAGTCGAATGATGTTTCTATAAGATGTTTACATGGATATAAAGGATTACAAGGTTTTTGAAGATACAGTGGTTGAACAAATGATTTCGATACCTCACTCTATAAAAGTAGAAGAAACCCCTAAGACAAATTTGGATGATACATTCCCATGTGATAAACTATACATCCTCACCCAATTTTCCATGGTATGCTGACATAATGATTATTCTGTTCATAAATATTGTACCATCATTATTTTATAAACATAATTCTGCTAAATATAAATCTAAATAAAATGATTATGTTTGGTTGGATCCTATTTTATAGAAAATATACATTTTTCATGTTATTATAAGGTGTATCCATGAAGAGGAAAGGACCATTACTATTTCTTTTATTCAGAAAATTATATATGGATGTAGTTTTGGAATTTAATGAACATGTACATATTTATGGATGTAAGATTCTTTTAGACCTAAATTTATAAAATTCCAGGTGAGTTTTTCAAAAAAAATCAAAATTGAAGATCAATGGTTTAATTTCCCAAAGTCATAAGATCCCAAAAAACATTTGTGAGATATTTGATGCATAAAAAATTGTTTTCATAGGACCATTTCCTATTTAATTTGGATTTTCCAAGATTATTTTAGTAGGGTAAAATATTTATACGTAGATTAATGAAATGGATAGTTGGTTTGATGATTCAAAAATGATGCTCGAGTTATTAAAATCAAACCTTTTTATATAGGTTTGGAATGCCTTAACCTACAACTAATACCCATGAAACCCACTAATGCAATAGGAAAATGAATTTCTTCTTGAAGAAATATAGTTTTTTTAAAAAAACTATTCCTACCACCCATTGAAAAACGTATTGGTTGAGGTGTCCAAGAGAGTAGTAATTTAATTTGTCGAAAAAAATTGTTTCCCAATAGTAAATACATGTTTAATAAATTGGTAGATGAACTTTGGGTATATATAACGTCCTAAAAATCTCAATTATGCATGTATCTCGATTGTATGTCTTGTGGTAAATATTCTCATTTACATGTTGAGATGGGGCGCAATGCCTAATAAGATATTAAACGAGTAAACCAATAGTTTGGTAAGAATGGAGAGTAAAGGAAACTATAAATAATGGAGTTTTAGGAGATGATAAGAGATAAAAATGTTAAATTTTTACTATATAAGGATAAAACTAAATCATTACATGAAAAATTGATACATAAAAGTGTTTTTCAAGCTCGATACAAAGTTTTGTTATTTTCACCATTAATGAATCTATTCCCATGTAAGTATCATTACATGTGGATTTAGCCATAAAAATTTACAAAAACATTTCCTTTTAAGGAATTTTTCATTCAAGGAGACGGATCAAAGTACCCATTCATGTTGAATAGTAAAAAATCGAAGAAGTTCAATAAATACTTATTAATATCACTTTTGGAGGAGTCAAGTATCTTCCCTGAATATATTAAATATAGTGCTATCATGTTGTTTCTTTCTCTTATATTTGGAATGTTTCTAACCTTTTTTTTAATTTCTACTTGAATAAATGAATGTTATAATTCAATTAGAAGTATGTATGATTAAATTTTAGTGGAGAGGGTTGAAGTAGTGTTAAGATGTAAATACCATATTTATAGTTCACATTTATATAAGATAATAAAACAAAAACATAATTTTTCTAGGAATTATTTTATTGATTATATAGAATTTTTTTTCTATATTTTTGTAGTGTAAATAAATAAATTGAAAAAATTGTTTCCTATTTTTAACACGTACAATGTTTTGATTGTTTATCAATTTTAAAAATTTATTTGAGTTGAATTGAAAAAATAACTTCATTTTTTAACTACAAGTGATTTTTGTGGAGGATGATTATACCAGTTAATTTAAAAAGGTCAAGTTATTTCTGTAGAGTAATTTTTTTCTCCAAATATGATTTTCAAAATTTTCATGGTTTTTAACTGGAAAATGAAATCTATATCAAATATTGACTATCGCTACATTTAATTATTTTCATTAGTGTTTCTCGAGACAATTTGATGTCATATTTTAGATACCCTCACATATTTATATATTCATGTTATCTTTTCATAATACATAACATGTTTGGATACACTCGCAAATATTTATAATTCATGTGAAAATTTCAATATTATTTTGTCATTCGATTTGCAAGTCCCTTCTTTATCCTTGAGTCATACCTTGAACACTGATCATAGTTTAGCCCTTAGATTTCCATGAATGGCCATATAGGTTTAAGAAACAATATTATGTAAATAATACCACGCCAACCATCACTATAAATTTTTATTACATGTTTAATTCAAGTACAAATTTTGGGGAATGAGGATTCCATATATTTTCTCTCTGGGAATATTCACATGATAAGGGGACAATGAGAGAACTAAGTCACCATCATGTGGTATCTGAAAGAGGAAAATTAGAATGGGTCACCATTATTTTTTATTAAATGGTTTGGGGTAAATCTCCCTTTATTGATCCTGAAAAAATGAGAGGATGTTTCTCCTTAATTAACTGTATTCTGTTTTCATTATCATCTAATTCTCTGAACAAATATTTATAAAAAATAAAGTATAAAAAAATACGGTATTAGTGTAGAGACCCGAAGCTTATCGTACATAGACATTACATTACTTTTGCGGAATACTTAGTACATAACAAAAACACACACACAAGGATCGTAATATTTAGTGTCTTTGGAAACTCGGAACATAATCTTCTAATCGTGGTGAAAGATCTTCAATATATCCCATAAAGATCTTCACATTTTTTACCTAAAACCTTTCTTTATATCATGGGGAAAAGAAAACATAAAAGGGTGAGCTCAAATACTCATTAAGGGTAAGAAAAAGAAAAATCAATCACATCATATTCATAAGAACATAACTTTTGGAAATCTTAACCTGCAAAAGAGAGCATAATTTCATATCATGGGAAAAATCATAGTAGTGAAATGAAATCCCAATAAGCATAACTTAAAACATGAAACTTTGTGGCATAATCACATAATCATAGAGAATCATTTCTTGTTAGTCATGACTCATTGCCAAGACTATCTTAGTGGACAAAGTCCCTTTCTGAACCGAGTCACCCTCGTTTCAGTCCTGTTTCACTGAACCGGTATAACCAACCATTCCAGCCATGTCTTTCTCATTAGATATGAAATCTTTACCCAATGAATTGGAGGGAGATATAGGTCCCACCCATCTTATAATGAATCTTTTCTTATGTGTTCCACATAATTATAAACCATACATCATTGCATAACACATGTAACAAAAATTGGATTCCTGAAACATCATGACATCACAAAACAATTCATATAAGATAAAGGAATTCATAAAAATATTTCCATCACACCATAATCAAATCCATGTAATAATAGGGATAAAAATAGAACACTTTATTATCTTAGATGGAAAATAATTTTGATAAAACACTTGAACGTCATTCTTGAGGAAAATATCCATTCTACTTCAAAAACATTTTTTCCTTTCATAACATGTCATACGATTTTAAAATAAAATAAGTTGATTAAAAATAAACTTGAAAACTTGTAAAGGAAGCTTCTTGGAAATATTGTTTTAAAAATCCATTCATGCCGTATATGTTAAAAAACATTCTTCTCGTACTTTTGTAGGAAAAGTCAAAAAAATACCTCGTATGAAAAATGACAAAAGATTCCTTTCATATCGTTTATTAAATATTCAACGAAGGGTAAAATTGAATATAAACTATTTTATAAGGATATAAATATTGCATATTGAGGAAACATGGATGTGGATGATAAAATACACCCCAGTAAATGCCAAAGTATAAACAATCTCGGATAAAAATGAGATTGTGATATTTCCCTTACCTTAGGTCCGACTTTCTTTGTAAGTGTCCGAACCTACTGTATAATGATTTAAATCATGTTATTGACTTATTCCAGAATCATATTCATTGATATTATATCGTATATGGTCCACTTATTACTTTATATTATCTGTTCTTTTGTAAATTCATGTTAAAGTAGCATTTTGGGTAAAATCGTCTCATTTGTCGTTCGTGTTTTTAACTTATAATTATTCATATGATTACTTAGATCATGATTACTTAATTCCAGAATATAAAACATGATTTATATATATATATTCAGAATATACATATATAATAAATTAGTAAATGGAAAGAAATACACCGTTCATGGAGACGGTAGTCCGTACGTACGCATGAACGCTGTTTTCGTTTCCTTATTGAATTGAATGGAATTAAGTAGATGACATACATATAAATATAAATAATTCCAGTATCATTATTAGGTCATATATTTCATTATTACTTATTATATATACTTTATAATCATTCATGAATGGTTAATCATTGAGAACGAATCTCATCGCGTCGTGGAGACGGTAGTCCGTACGTACGCACGAGCGATGATATCGTTCCCATGGTCATTGAATTGTGTTGAAGTGTATGAATACTATTTTAGTATAAATATAAATTTATAATAATAATATATAGTTACTCATTTCACCTTTATACCCATCCAATTAAGGTGGTGGCGGAAAATAGATTACACCACGGCGTGGAGGCGGTATTCCGTACGTACGCACGCGCGGTGATTTCCTTTTTCCATAGGATGTATAGAAGGTTAATTAGATTTGTTTCATATTTATAATAACATATCAGTATATAAGAAATACTTATGTTATTACTTCATCATGAAACAACTAGAGAAGAAGAAGTTGAAGAAGAAAGAAATTGAAAAGATCGGTAATGGATATTACCTATTCTTTGGAATGACTCTTTGAGTACCCCACTTAGGGAACTATGATTAGTATTTGAAGAAGATCAGGACCTCTAGGATTATTCTAGGGAAGTGGAGAGGAGAAAATTGCAGGGGTTGGCCGAGCTTGAGTGCTCAAATTGGTGTGAGGAGGAGGGGGAGGAGGTGCCCTTTTATAAGGGAGGAGAGGGGCACCTTAGGAATATCTCAAAATATTATTTTATATTAAAGTCAAAATCTGTTTATAATGGTTCCAAAGGGTCTTATTTCGAAGCTAAAGTGGGGATGGGTCGAAATCCTATCAACCAATTGGATTTAGACAAGTTTAGGGAATGATTTAAACCTTATCAATTAGATTTAACTCTAAGTTAAATAATTTAACTTTTACCGTGTATTTTTGTTTTCTTTCACTATATGGTAAATACCCTTACTATAACATGCCAAACGAACCCCAAATTGTTTATTATTAATATATATATCCTTATGTACGTCATTTGGCCGAACCGTAGATTTTTAGGAATAAAATAATAATTAATAATATAATATTTGATTAAAAAACTATTTTGTGTCAATTTTGACACTATTTGATATATGATTTTTTTGAAAGTCATAACAGAATTATATGTTCGAACAAAGTTGATTAAATCAACACTAATATATCATAGTAACCTAGAAAATCAGTGTAATTCATAAAAAGTTTCAAATTACTTTTATTTTGGTGTTTATAACATCAATTATGTCAATATTTTATTAATAAGATAATTACTGCATCATCATTGTGTCATAAATAAATTAAATTATTTAATGTCTAAAAATTAAAAATAAAATACCAATATGTAGGAAATCTCTTTATCTTTCTAATTAATATTTATAGTCGAATTTATCTTATGTATAACCCCATATTAAAAATGATTTACTTATTAAACTTTGATTTTAACTATTTTAACCCTTCTTTAAATATATTAATAATAAATGTCCTAATCTTACCCATGTGGGCCTAAATGGTCATATTTTATTCCTAAGTTTGTTTTTGGTCGAATTAAACTTATCCAATAGAATTAGGACATGTGTTAGGGTAATAGTAATATCATATTTACCCTTAGTTACCCTATTTACTATTAACCGCAGAAAAAAAAATTAAAAGTTACTATTCACCAAAAATTATTTTTATCTCATTGAACCACATTTTACTTACTGATATCAACCGTGTCTGTCGGATTTTCGAAATTCCATTCACAGAAGCGGTAAAATTATGTTTTATTCAAAATTCAGTTTTTAACCTACCACTTAGTGGTTTCACTATTCATCAAAAATTGAATGTTTTCAGAAAAATACCAAAATTTCACCCTAGGATAATTTAGGTATTCCGAATCCAAAAATGAAGACCATTTTCAAAAATAAAATTTATAAAATTTCAAAAAGTGGTTATTACTATTCATAACGGCTTGTTTTAATAATATTTTAATAGCATATCGTTGTTTAGTGAAACTCGGTATTGCGTACGCCGCAAGCTATCGAGGAAGGTCGTGATTGCGTGTAAAGTAAGCCAAGCAAGTGTGTAGTGAAAGATTCCGTTGATGATATATAAAAACAAAATATTACTCATAAAAATCTCGGGTGTAACATTCTACCCCACATAAAAAGAATTTCGCCCTCGAAATTCGTCACTTTGTAACAAACTGATGAGGATACCTCTCCCTCATCATATCCTCAAGCTCCCGAGTAGCTTCTTCTAATTGGTGGTTCCTCCATAAAACTTTCACCAAGCGAGTGGTCTTGTTTCGTAGGACTTTTTCGCTACGATCCAGAATCTCTATCGGCTGTTCTTCATAAAAAGATCTTGCTCCAACGGTACAACTTCTGAGCTGAGTACATGTGAAGGATCTGGTATGTACTTTCTCAGGAGAGATACATGGAACACATCGTGAAATTTAGAGATATTTGGAGGAAGCGCCAATCGGTAAGCTACATTCCCAACACGATCCAGTATTTCTAAAGGACCGATATATCTAGGGCTCAACTTCCCCTTCTTTCCATATTTCATAACCCTCTTCCAGGGAGATATTCGTAAGAACACTTTATCACCCACTTCAAACTCTAGGTCTTTTCTTCGGTTGTCGGCATAACTTTTCGGTCGACTCTGAGATGCTCTTATGTGTTGTTAAATAGATCTGACCTTTTCTACCATTTCATCAATGAGATCAGGTCCTAATAGATTTTTTCCCCAACTCCATCCCAGCATGTTGGAGTCATGCATTTCTTTCCATAGAGAGATTCATAAAGAGACATCTGAATACTGGAGTGAAAGCTATTATTATAAGAAAATTCCACCAAAGGTAGGTGTTGATCCCAACCTCCTTTGAAATCCATAGAGCAAGCCCTAAACATATCTTATAGGGTTTGAATTGTTCTTTCAGACTGACTGTCTGTCTGGGGATGATAAGCAGTGCTGAAACTCAACTCTGTATCCAGAGTATGCTGAAGACTTCGCCAGAACCTCGAGTTAAATCTCAGATCCCGATCAGATATAATAGAAAGTGGTACTCCATGAAATCTTACCACTTCCTTTACATATATCCTGGCATGCTGATCTAGAGAGAAATCCTCTCTAATAGAAATGAAGTGTGCAGACTTTGTAAGACGATCAACTATGACCCAAATAGCATTATTGCCTTTGGATGTTTTAGGAAGCTCTGTGGCAAAGTCCATAGTGATGTTTTCCAATTTCCATTCGGGTATGGGTAATGGTTGTAACATCCCCTTAGACTTCTGTCTCTCAGCTTTAACTTGTTGACAAACCAAGCATCGAGAGACATATTCAGCAACATCTCTTTTCATGCCATCCCACCAGAAGTACTCTTTCAGGTCCCTATACATCGTCGTGCTTCTAGGATGAATAGAGAATGATGAACTATGAGCCTCATCCAGCAGCTACTTCATTAATTCGGGGATGAGAGGAACACAAACTCGATTCCTGAACTTTATTATCCCATCACAATCAAGGATGAATTCAGGAACATTTCTCACCTTCTTTTGTAACTCGACATCTTCTTTCTGTGCCTCTTTAATCGTCACATGTATATATGGTTAAACATTCATTTGAGAAAGATAATATTTTTCCCCTTCCATTATAATTCCAAGATCCATCCTTTGTAAATCCATAAATATTGGATATTTTGTGATCCTTATCATGGATAAACTAGCATGGTCTTGTCGACTTAATGCATCTGCCACCTTGTTTGCTTTCCCAGGGTGGTAATGGATTGAGCAGTCGTAATCCTTAATCAGCTCCAACCATCATCTTTGACGCATATTCAACTCATTTTGTGTGAAAATATACTTTAAACTTTTATGATCAGTATAAATATCACACCTTTCACCATAAAGGTAATGCCTCCAAATCTTTAATGAAATGATTACCGAAGCCAACTCCAAATCATGTGTTGGGAAATTTTACTCATGGATTTTCAACTGTTGTGAGGCATAAGCTATCACCATATCATTTTGCATAATAACACACCCCAATCCCTTCTTGGATGCATCACTGTAGATCACAAACCTTTCTCCACTACAAGGCAGTGTGAGCACAGGTGCACTGTATAACCTTCTTTTCAACTCCTTGAAATTCTCTTCACATTCCTTTGTCCAAACAAACTTAACTCCTTTCCGAGTCAATTTGGTGAGTGGATTAGATAATCATGAAAAATCTTTTACAAAACGTCGATAATTTCCAGCCAAACCAAGAAAACTTCGGATCTCAGTTACTGTTGTTGGTCTTGACCATCTTTCAATAACCTCTATTTTTGCTGGATCCACAGATATCCCCTCTTTTGAGATTATGTGACCCAAAAATGCAACTTTTTAAAGCCAAAATTCACACATGGTAAATTTGGCATAATGCTTCCCCTTTCTCAGGGTCTTCAATATAATTCTCATGTGATCTCCATGCTCTTCCTTGCTCTTTGAATAGACAAGAATATCGTCTATAAAGGCTACCACAAATTGATCAAGATAGTCTCTAAAGACTCTATTCATTAGATCCATGAAGATATCTGGGGCATTAGTAAGACCAAATGGCATCACTATAAATTCACAGTGTCCATACCTTGTACGGAAAGTCGTCTTTGGTATATCCTCCCTTTTGACCCTTAATTGATGATACCCTGAACGAATATCAATCTTGGAAAAGTGTTGAGCTCCGCATAGTTGGTCAAATAAGTCATCAATGCGTGGGAGAGGATATTTTTTCTTGATAGTGATCTTGTTAAGTTCTCGATAATCAATGCAGAGTCTCATTGATCCATCTTTCTTCTTAACAAATAGAATAGGTGCTCCCCAAGGTGACGCACTAGGGCGTATGAATCCCTTATCAATATTCACTTGGAGTTGCTTCTTCAATTACTACAACTCAATTGGGGCCATTCTATAAGGTGTCTTTGAAATTGGCAAAGCACACGTACGAGTTCTGTTGAAAACTCAACTTCACGATTTGGTGGAAGACCCGGTAATTCCTCCGTAAAGACATCATCAAACTCCCGTACAATGGGCATATTCTTAATCGGGAGTTTCTCACCAACCATTTGAGATAAATAACCGTCATTTAGTGGAATCAATACCCATAAGATGGAAGAAATTTCCACTGGAAGGTTATGTTCATCCTTGCATTAATAGACGATTGTAGATTGATCTGGAATATGAAATGTGACTTCCCTTATTTGGAAATTGATATGAGCTCCATGTAGAGAAAGCCAATCCATGCCAAGAATCACATCAAATTCCATTAAAGGAAGGATCACAAGATTTGCAGGAAGCACTTTCCCACAAACTTCGATCGGAGAAGAATTATAAACTTTTGATGCGACTGTTGTGCCATTAGGTGTTGTCACAGCTAACTCAACATCTAATTGTTGAGGTAATACGGTGATACCCATAGAAAATTTTTCAGAAATAAAAGATTGGGTGGATCCAGAATCAAATAAAACATTTGCAACTTTAGAGTGGATGGTAAGTGTACCTTTCACCACTTCGTTATCGTACTCCACATCGCTGATAGAAATTGCATGTGACTTTCCTTTGTCTTTAGCCTTAAGATTTTGTTGACGTCGACCATCATCATAAACCCTTGGATTTGGGCATTGATTGGCATAATGCCCCATCTCCTTGCACTTGAAACATTGAAGTGTAGTAGGTTCATTCTGTGTATCCCTTCATTTGTTTGCATCATTAGACATCTTCTTCCCATTATCGCGGCATTCAAATGCCTGATGACCTTCCTTTCCACATTTAAAACATTTACTTGGCCCTTTAAGACAACTCCCTCCACGTTTCTTTCCACACATTGAGCATAAGGGAAAGCTCATCTACTTTTCAGTGTGCTCTTTAGATTTTCCTTTGAATTCCATCTTCCTCTTCTTATAAAACCCATGTGACTGATGGGTTACTCCAATCTCCATCTCAACTTTGAGAGCACATAGAACGATTTCCTCGTAGCTATTGAAGTCCCTTATGGCTAACGCCCTTCGAAGACTTGGTTTTAAGCCACTGAAAAATCGATCAACTTTACTTTCAGGTTGGATGATAATTCCAGATGCATACCTTGAAAGTCTTGTAAAATTCGCTTCGTATATACCAACAGATTCATCATCCTTTTGCTTTAGTTCAAGAAACTCCTTCTCCATCTTTGTTCGAAGAATACGAGGGATGTACTTACTGAAAAACAAGTTCTTGAACTCGTCCCATTCCATGGACTCATTTTCATCTCTTGGCCTCGTATTCTTGATAAGATTCCACCATTGATCAGCTTCACCTTCCAAACGATATTCTGCTAAGATGACTTTATCATGTTCAGAACATTGAAGAACTGAAAATATATTTTCAGTGGTACTGATCCATTGTTCAGCAACAAGTGGATCAGAAGTCCCACTGAAAGAAGGTGGACGTTGCCTCATGAAGGACTCAATAGAATATTGTTCCTTTCTCTGCTCATTTGGAAGTCCAGAATGATTCATAGCTTGTGTAAGGATAGAAATAAGATTTTTCACTCCATCTCCCATAACATTTGTTTGTTCAGGAGTACAATAATTGCATTTTCCATTGCATTGATCAACACGGTTCCTTCGGGTTCCATCCATCGTCTAAAACCCAAAAAGAATAGTGTGATAGGCAAAAATCATGCTAGGGAAAACAACATAATAAAGGGGGAGTACCTTCAATATCTAACATCTTAGGTTTAATTCTATGATCTTTAGCGTAGTTCTAGTACTATAACATATAGGTATACTTAACCTTAGGGACATCCCTTGACATACCCTAGAAATATCTCTAGGGATCTCACTAACGTTTTCGCATCCTAGTTTCCAAAGGTTGACTAAACCTTTCCTCTGATACCAACTGTAGAGACCTGAAGCTTATCGTACATGGACATTACATTACTTTTGCAGAATACTTTGTACATATAAAAACACACACACAAGGATCGTAATAGCTTAGTGTCTTTGGAAACTCAGAACTTAATCTTCTAATCGTGGTGAAAGATCTTCAATATCTCCCATAAAGATCATCCCTTTTTTTACCTAAAAACATTCTTTATATCCTGGGGAAAAGAAAACATAAAAGGGTGAGCTCAAATGCTCAGTAAGGGTAAGAAAAAGAAAAATCAATCACATTATATTCATAAGAACATAACTTTTGGAAATCTTAACCTGTAAAAGAGAGCATAATTTCATATCATGGGATAAATCATAGTAGTGAAATGAAATCCCAATAAGCATTACTTAAAACATGAAACTTTGTGGAATATACACATAATCATAGAGATTCATTTCTTGTTAGTCATGACTCATTGCCAAGACTATCTTAGTGGACAAAGTCCCTTTCTGAACCGAGTCACCCTTGTTTCAGTCCTGTTTCACTGAACCGGTATAACCTACCATTCCAGCCATGTCTATCTCATGAGATATGAGATCATTACCCAATGCATTGGAGGGAGATATAGGTCCCACCCATCTTATAATGTATCCTTTCTTATGTGTGCCACATAATCCTAAACCATACATCATCACATAACACATGTAACAAAAATGGAATTCTTGAAACATCATTACATCATAAAACAATTCATATAAGATAAAGGAATTCATAAAAATATTTCCATCACAACATAATCAAATCCTTGTAATAATAGGGATAAAAATAGAACCCTTTATTATCTTAGATGGAAAATAATTTTGATAAAACACTTGAACTTCATTCATGAGGAATATATCCTTTCTACTTAAAAAACATTTTTTCCTTTCATAACATGTCATACGATTTTAAAATAAAAGAAGTTGATTAAAAATAAACTTTAAAACTTGTAATGGAAGATTCTTGGAAAAAATGTTTTCAAAATCCATTCATGCCGTATATGTTAAAAAAACATTCTTCTCGTACTTTTGTCAGAAAAGTCAAAAAAAATACCTCGTACGAAAAACGACAAAATATTCCTTTAATATCCTTTATTAAATATTCACCGAAGGGTAAAATTGAATATAAACAATTGTATAAGGATATAAATATTACATATTGAGGAAACATGGATGTGGATGATAAAATACACCCCAGTAAATGCCAAAGTATAAACAATCTCGGATAAAAATGAGATTGTGATATTTCCCTTACCTTAGGTCCGAATTGCTTTGTAAGTGTCCGAACCTCCTGTATAATGATTTAAATCTTGTTATTTACTTATTCCAGAATCATATTCATTGTCATTATATCATATATTGCCCACTTTTGACTTTATATTACCCGTTATTTTGTAAATTCATGTTAAAATAGCATTTTGGGTAAAATCGTCTCCTTTGTCGTTCGTGTTTTTAACTTGTAATTATTCATATGATTACTTAGATCATGATTACTTAATTCCAGAATATTAAACATGATTTATATATATATATATTTAGAATATACATATTTAATAAATTAGTAAATGGAAAGAAATACACCGTTCATGGAGACGGTAGTCCGTACGTACGCATGAATGTTGTTTTTGTTTCCTTATTGAATTGAATGGAATTAAGTAGATGACATACATATAAATATAAATAATTATAGTATCATTATTAGGTCATATATTTAATTATTACTTTTTATATATACTTTATAATCATTCATGAATGGTTAATCATTGAGAATGAATCTCATCGCGACGTGGAGACGGTAGTCCGTACGTACGCACGAGCAATGATATCGTTCCCATGGTCGTGGAATTGTGTTGAAGTGTATGTATACTATTTCAGTATCAATATAAATTTATAATAATCATATATAGTTACTCATTACACCTTTATACACATCCAATTAAGGTGGTGGCGGAAAATAGATGACACCACGGCGTGGAGACGGCATTTCGTACGTACGCACGTGCGGTGATTTCCTTTTTCCGTAGGATGGATAGAAGGTTAATTAGAGTTGTTTCATATTTATAATAACATATCAGTATATAAGAAATACTGATTTTATTACTTTATCATGAAACAACTAAAGAAGAAGAAGTTGAAGAAGAAATAAATTGAAATGATCGGTAATGGATATTACCACTTCTTTGGAACGCCTCTTTGAATCCTCCACTTAGGGTACTACGATTGGTCTTTGAAGAAGACCAGGACCTCTAGGATTATTCTAGGGAAGTGGAGAGGAGAAAATGGCAGGGTTTGGCCGAGCTTGAGTGCTCAAATTGGTGTGAGGAGGAGGGGGAGGAGGTGCCCTTTTATAAGGGAGGAGATGGGCACCTTAGGAATATCTCAAAATATTATTTTATATTAAAGTCAAAATCGGTTTATAATGGTTTTAAGGGGTCTTATTTAGAAGATAAAGTGGGGATGGGTCAAAATCCTATCAACCAATAGGATTTAGACAAGTTTAGGGTATTATTTTAACCTTATCAATTAGATTTAACTCTAAGTTAAATAATTTAACTTTTACCGTGTCTTTTTGTTTTCTTTCACTATATGGTTAATACACTTACTATAACATGCCAAACGAACCCCAAATTGTTTATTATTAATATATATATCTTTATCTAAGTCATTTGGCCGAACCATAGATTTTTAGGAATAAAATAACAATTAATAATATAATATTTGATTCAAAAACTATTTTGTGTCAATTTTGACACTATTTGATATATGATTTTTTGGAAAGTTATAACAGAATTATATGTTCGAACCAAGTTTATTAAATCAACAATAATATTAAATATTAACCTAGAAAATTAGTGGAATTCATAAAAAGTTTGAAATTACATTTATTTTGCTGTTTATAACATCAATTATGTCAATATTTCATTAATAAGATAATTACTGCATCATCATTGTGTCATAAATAAATTAAATTATTTAATGTCTAAAAATTAAAAATAAAATACCATTATGTAGGAAATATGTTTATCTTTATAATGAATATTTATAGTCGAATTTATATTATGTATAACCCCATATTAAAAATGATTTACTTATTAAACATTGATTTTAACTATTTTAACCCTTCTTTAAATAAATTAATAATAAATGTCCTAATCTAACCCATGTGGGCCTAAATGGTCATATTTTATTCCTATGTTTGTTTTTGGTCGAATTAAACTTATCCAATAGAATTAGGACATGTGTTAGCGTAATAGTAATATCATATTTACCCTTAGTTACCCTATTTACTATTAACCGCGGTAAAAAAAATAAAAAGTTACTATTCACCAAAAATTATTTTTATCTCATTGAACCACATTTTACTTACTGATATCAACCGTGTCTGTCGGATTTTCGAAATTCCATTCACAGAAGCGGTAAAATTATGTTTTATGTAAAATTCAGTTTTTAACCTACCACTTAGTGGTTTCACTATTCATCAAAAATTGAAAGTTTTCAGAAAAATACCAAAATTTCACCCTAGGCTAATTTTGGTATTCCGAATCCAAAAATAAAGTCCATTTTGAAAAATTATATTTATAAAATTTCAAAAAGTGGTTATTACTATTTGTAATGGCTAGTTTTAATAATATTTTAATAGCATATCGTTGTTTAGTGAAACTCGGTATTGCGTACGACGCAAGCTACCGAGGAAGGTCGTGATTGCGTGTAAAGTAAGCCAAGCATGTGTGTAGTGAAAGATTACTTTGATGATATAAAATACCAAAATATTACTCATAAAAATCTCGGGTGTTACATTCTACCCCACTTAAAAAGAATTTCGCCCTCAAAATTTGTCACTTTGTAACAAACAGATGAGGATACCTCTCCCTCATCATATCCTCAAGCTCCCAAGTAGCTTATTCTAATTGGTGGTTCCTCTATAAAACTTTCACCAAGTGAGTGGTCTTGTTTTGTAGGACTTTTTCGCTACGATCCAGAATCTCTATCGGCTGTTCTTCATAAGAAAGATCTTGCTCCAGCGGTACAACATCTGAGCTGAGTACCTGTGAAGGATCTGGTATGTACATTCTCAGGAGAGATACATGGAACACATCGTGAACTTGAGAGATATTTGGTGGAAGCGCTAATCGGTAAGCTACATTCCTAACATGATCCAGTATTTCGAAAGGACCGATATATCTAGGGCTCAACTTCCCCTTCTTTCCAAATCTCATAACCCTCTTCCAGGGAGATATTCATAAGAACACTTTATCACCCACTTCAAACTCTAGGACTTTTCTTCGGTTGTCGGTATAACTTTTCTGTCGACTCTGAGCTGCTCTTATGTGTTGTTGAATAGATCTGACCTTTTCTGCCATTTCATCAACGAGATCAGGTCCTAATAGATTTTTTCCCCAACTTCATCCCAGCAAGTTGGAGTTCTGCATTTCTTTCTATAGAGAGCTTCATAAGGTGCCATCTGAATACTGGAGTGAAAGCTATTATTATAAGAAAATTCCACCAAAGGTAGGTGTTGATCCCAACCTCCATTGAAATCCATAGAGCAAGCCCTCAACATATATTCTAGGGTTTGAATTGTTCTTTCAGACTGACCGTATGTCTGGGGATGATAAGCAGTGCTGAAACTCAACTTTGTATCCAGAGTATGCTGAAGACTTCGCCAGAACTTCGAGGTAAATCTCAGATCCTGATCAGATATAATAGAAAGTGGTACTCCATGCAATCTTACCACTTCCTTTACATATATCCTGGCAAGCTGATCTAGAGAGAAATCCTCTCTAATAGCAATGATGTGTGCAGACTTTGTAAGACGATCAACTATGACACAAATAGAATTATTGCCTTTGGATGTTTTAGGAAGTCCTGTGAGAAAGTCCATAGTGATGTTTTCCAATTTCCATTCGGGTATGGGTAATGGTTGTAACATCCCCTTAGACTTCTGTCTCTCAGCTTTAACTTGTTGACAAACCAATCATCGAGAGACATATTCAGCAACATCTCTTTTCATGCCATCCCACCAGAAGTACTCTTTCAGGTCCCTATACATCTTCGTTCTTCTAGGATGAATAGAGAATGATGAACTATGAGCCTCATCCAGCAGCTCCTTCATTAATTCGGGGATGGGAGGAACACAAACCTGATTCCTGAACTTTATTATCCCATCACAGTCAAGGTTGAATTCAGGAACATTTCTCACCTTCTGTTTTAACTCGACATCTTCTTTCTGTGCCTCTTTAATCTTCACATGTATAGATGGTTAAACATTTATTTGAGAAAGATAATATTTATCCACTTCCATTATAATTCGAAGATCCATCCTTTGTAAATCCATAAATATTGGATCTTTTGTGATCCACATCATGGATAAACTAGCATGGTCTTGTCGACTTAATGCATCTGCCACCTTGTTTTCTTTCCCAGGGTGGTAATGGATTGAGCAGTCGTAATCCTTAATCAGCTCCAACCATCCTCTTTGACGCATATTCAACTCCTTTTGTGTGAAAATATACTTTAAACTTTTATGATCAGTATAAATATCACACATTTCACCATAAAGGTAATGCCTACAAATCATTAATGCAAAGATTACCGCAGCCAAATCCAAATCATGTGTTGTGTAATTTTACTCATGGATTTTCAACTGTCGTGAGGCATAAGCTGTCACCATATCATTTTGCATTAGAACACACCCCAATCCCTTCTTGGATGCATCACTGTAGATCACAAACCTTTCTCCACTACAAGGCAGTGTGAGCACAGGTGCACTGGATAACCTTCTTTTCAACTCATTGAAATTCTCTTCACATTCCTCTTTCCAAACAAACTTAACTCCTTTCCAAGTCAACTTGGTGAGTGGATTAGAAAATCGTGAAAAATCATTTACAAAACGTCGATAATATCCAACCAAACCATGAAAACTTTGGATCTCAGTTACTGTTGTTGGTCTTGATCATCTTTCGATAACCTCTGTTTTTGTTGGATCCACAGATATCCCCTCTTTTTAGATTATGTTAACCAAAAATGCAACTTTTTGAAGCCAAAATTCACAAATGGAAAATTTGGCATAAATCATCTCCTTTATCAGGGTCTTCAATATAATTCTCAAGTGATCATCATGCTCTCCCTTGCTCATTGAATAGACAAGAATATCGTCTATAAAGACTACCACAAATTGATCAAGATAGTCTCTAAAGACTCTATTCATTAGATACATGAAGATAGCCGGGGCATTAGTAAGACCAAATGGCATCACTATAAATTCATAGTGTCCATACCTTGTACGGAAAGCCGTCTTTGGTATATCCTCCCTTTTGACCCTTAATTGATGATACCTTAAACGAAGATCAATCTTGGAAAAGTATTGAGCTCCGCGTAGTTGGTCAAATAAGTCATCAATGCGTGGGAGAGGATATTTTTTCTTGATAGTGATCTTGTTAAGTTCTCGATAATCAATGCAGAGTCTCATTGATCCATATTTCTTCTTAACAAATAGAACAGGTGCTCCCCATGGTGACGCACTAGGGCATATGAATCCCTTTTCAAGATTCTCTTGGAGTTGCTTCTTTAATTCCTGCAACTCAATTGGGGCCATTCTATAAGGTGTCTTTGAAATTGGCAAAGCACACGTACGAGTTCTATTGAAAACTCAACTTCACGATTTGGTGGAAGACCCGGTAATTCTTCCGGAAAGACATCATCAAACTCCTGTACAATGGGAATATTCTTAATTGGGAGTTTCTCACCAACCATTTGAGATAAATAACCTTCATTTAGTGGAATCAATACCCATAAGATGGAAGAAATTTCCACTGGAAGGTTATGTTCATCCTTGCATTGATAGATGATCGTAGATTGATCTGGAATATGAAATGTTACTTCCATTCTTTGGAAATTGATATGAGCTCCATGTAGAGAAGGCCAATCCATGCCAAGAATCACATCAAATTCCATTAAAGGAAGGATCACAAGATTTGCAGGAAGCACTTTCCCACAAACTTCGATCGGAGAAGAATTATAAACTTTTGATGCGACTGTTGTTCCATTAGGTCTTGTCACAGCTAACTCAACATCTAATTGTTGAGGTAATATGGTGATACCCTTAGAAAATTTTTCAGAAATAAAAGATTGGGTGGATCCAGAATCAAATAAAACATTTTCTACTATAGAGTGGATGGTAAATGTACCTTTCACCTCTTCGTTATCGTACTCCACATCGCTGATAGAAATTTCATGTGACTTTCCTTTGTCTATAGCCTCAATATTTTGTTGACGTCGACCATCATCATCAACCCTTAGATTTGGTCATTGATTGGCATAATGCCCCATCTCCTTGCACTTGAAACATTGAAGTGTAGTAGGTTCATTCTGTGTATCCCTTCGTTTGTTTGCATCATTAGACATCTTCTTCCCATTATCGCGGAATTGAAATGCCCGATGACCTTCCTTTCCACATTTAAAACATTTACTTGTCCCTTTAAGACAACTCCCTCCACGTTTCTTTCCACAGTTTGAGCATAAGGGAAAGCTCATCTTCTTTTTAGTGTGCTATTTAGATTTTCCTTTGAATTCCATCTTCCTCTTCTTATCAAACCCATGTGACTGATGGGTTACTCCAATCTCCATCTCGACCTTGAGAGCACATCGAACGATTTCCTCGTATCTATTGATGTCCCTTATGGCTAACGCCCTTCGAAGACTTGGTTTTAAGCCACTGAAAAATCGATCAACTTTACTTTCAGATTGGATGATAATGCCAGATGCATACCTTGCAAGTCTTGTAATATTCGCTTCGTATATACCAACAGATTCAACATCCTTTTTCTTTGGTTCAAGAAACTCATTCTCCATCTTTGTTCGAAGAAAACGAGGGAAGAACTTACTGAAAAACAAGTTCTTGAACTCGTCGCATTCCATGGACTCAATTTCATCTCTTGGCCTCGTATTCTTGATATGATTCCACCATTGATCAGCTTCACCTTCCAAATGATATTCTGCTAAGATGAATTTATCATGTTCAGAACATTGAAGAACTGAAAATATCTTTTCAGTGGTACTGATCCATTGTTCAGCAACAAGTGGATCGGAAGTCCACCTGAAAGAATGTGGACGTTGCCTCATGAAGGACTCAATAGAATACTGTTCCTTTCTCTGCTCATTTGGAAGTCCAGCATGATTCATAGCTTGTGTAAGGATAGCAATAAGATTTTGCACTCCATCTCCCATAACATTTGTTTGTTCAGGAGGACAATCATTGCATTGTCCATTGCATTTATCAACACGGTTCCTTCGGGTTCCAGCCATCGTCTAAAACCCAAAAAGAATAGTGTGAGAGGAAAAAATCATGCTAGGGAAAACAACATAATAAAGGGGGGGTACTTTAAATATCTAACATCTTAGGTTTAATTCTATGTTTGTTAGCGTAGTTCTAGTACTATAACCTATACGTATACTTAACCTTAGGGACATCCCTAGACATACCGTAGAAATATCTCTAGGGATCTCACTAACGTTTTCGCATCCTAGTTTCCAAAGGTTGACTAAACCTTTCCTCTAATACCAACTGTAGAGACCCAAATCTTATCGTACATGGAGATTACATTACTTTTGCGGAATACTTAGTACATAAAAAAACACACACACAAGGATCGTAATAGTTTAGTGTCTTTGGAAACTCAAAACATAATCTTCTAATCGTGGTGAAAGATCTTCAATATCTCCCATAAAGATCTTCCCTTTTTTTGCCTAAAACCTTTCTTTATATCCTGGGGAAAAGAAAACATAAAAGGGTGAGCTCAAATTCTCAGTAAGTGTAAGCAAAAGAAAAATCAATCGCATCATATTCATAAGAACATAACTTTTGGAAATCTTAACCTGCAAAAGAGAGCATAATTTCATATCATGGGATAAATCATAGTAGTGAAATGAAATCCCAATAAGCATAACTTAAAACATGAAACTTTGTGGAATACACACATAATCATAGAGAATCATTTCTTGTTAGTCATGACTCATTTCCAAGACTATCTTAGTGGACAAATTCTCTTTCTGAACCGAGTCACCCTCGTTTCAGTCCTGTTTCACTGAACCGGTATAACCTACCATTCCAGCCATGTCTATCTCATGAGATATGAAATCATTACCCAATGCATTGGAGGGAGATATAGGTCCCACCCATCTTATAATGTATCATTTCTTATGTGTGCCACATAATCATAAACCATACATCATCGCATGACACATGTAACAAAAATGGGATTCTTGAAACATCATGACATCATAAAAAAATTCATATAAGATAAAAAAATTCATAAAAATATTTCCATCACAACATAATAAAATCCATGTAATAATAGGGATAAAAACAGATCCCTTTATTATCTTAGATGGAAAATAATTTTGATAAAACACTTGAACTTCATTCATGAGGAAAATATCCTTTCTACTTCAAAAACATTTTTTCCTTTCATAACATGTCATACGATTTTAAAATAAAAGAATTTGATTAAAAATAAACTTTAAAACTTGTAAAGGAAGCTTCTTGGAAATAATATTTTAAAAATCCATTCATGCCGTATATGTTAAAAAAACATTCTTCTCGTACTTTTGTCGGAAAAGTCAAAAAATTACCTCATACAAAAAACGACAAAAGATTCCTTTCATATCCTTTATTAAATATTCACCGAAGGATAAAATTGAATATAAACTATTGTATAAGGATATAAATATTACATATTTAGGAAACATGGATGTGGATGATAAATTCACCCCAGAAAATGCCAAAGTATAAACAATCTCAGATAAAAATGAGATTGTGATATTTCCCTTACCTTAGGTCCGACTTGCTTTGTAAGTGTCCAAACCTCCTGTATAATGATTTGAATCTTGTTATTGACTTATTAAAAAATCATATTCATTGTTATTATATCATATATGGTCCACTTATGACTTAATATTACCCATTCTTTTGTAAATTCATGTTAAAGTAGCATTTTGGGTAAAATCGTCTCATTTGTCGTTCGTGTTTTTAACTTGTAATTATTCATATGATTACTTAGATCATGATTACTTAATTCCAGAATATTAAACACGATTTATATATATATATATTCAGAATATACATATATAATAAATTATTAAATAGAAAGAAATACACCGTTCATGGAGACGGTAGTCCGTACGTACGCATGAACGCTGTTTTCGTTTCCTTATTGAATTGAATGGAATTAAGTAGTTGACATACATATAAATATAAATAATTACATTATCATTATTAGGTCATATATTTCATTATTACTTATTATATATACTTTATAATCATTCATGAATGGTTAATCATTGAGAATGAATCTCATCGCATCGTGGAGACGGTAGTCCGTACGTACGCACAAGCGATGATATCGTTCCCATGGTCATGGAATTGTGTTGAAGTGTATGTATACTATTTCAGTATCAATATAAATTTATAGTAATCATATATAGTTACTCATTACACCTTTATACCCATCCAATTAAGGTGGTGGTGGAAAATAGATTACACCACGGCGTGGAGACGATATTCCGTACGTACGCACGCGCGGTGATTTCCTTTTTCCGTAGGATGGATAGAAGGTTAATTAGAGTTGTTTCATATTTATAATAAAATATCAGTATATAAGAAATACTTATGTTATTACTTTATCATGAAACAACTAAGTAAGAAGAAGTTGAAGAAGAAAGAAATTGAAAAGATCGGTAATGGATATTACCTCTTCTTTGGAACGCCTCTTTGAATCCTCCACTTAGGGAACTAAGATTAGTCTTTAAAGAAGACCAGGACCTCTAGGATTATTCTAGGGAAGTGGATAGGAGAAAATGGCAGGGGTTGGAAGAGCTTGAGTTCTCAAATTGGTGTGAGGAGGAGGGGGTGGAGGTTCCCTTTTATAAGGGAGGAGAGGGGCACCTTAGGAATATCTCAAAATATTAATTTATATTAAAGTCAAAATCGGTTTATAATGGTTCCAAAGGGTCTTAATTCGAATATAAAGTGGGTATGGGTCGAAATACTATCAACCAATAGGATTTAGACAAGTGTAGGGTATTATTTTAAACTTATCAATTAGATTTAACTCTAAGTTAAATAATTTAACTTTTACCGTGTCTTTTTGTTTTCTTTCACTATATGGTTAATACACTTACTATAACATGCCAAACGAACCCCAAATTGTTTATTATTAATATATATATCCTTATGTAAGTCATTTGGTGGAACCATAGATTTTTAGGAATAAATTAACAATTAATAATATAATATTTGATTTAAAAACTATTTTGTTTCAATTTTGACACTATTTGATATATGATATTTTCGAATGTCATAACAGAATTATATGTTCGAACCAAGTTGATTGAATCAACACTAATATATCATAGTAACCTAGAAAATTATTGGAATTCATAAAAAGTCTCAAATTTCATTTATTTTGATGTTTATAAAATCAATTATGTCAATATTTCATTAATAAGATAATTACTGCATCATCATTGTGTCATAAATAAATTAAATTATTTAATGTCTAAAAATTAAAAATCAAATACCATTATCTGGGAAATCTTTTTAGCTTTCTAATGAATATTTATAGTCCAATTTATCTTATTTATAACCCCATATTAAAAATTATTTACTTATTAAACATTGATTATAACTATTTTAACCCATCTTTAAATAAATTAATTATAAATGTCCTAATCTAACCCAAGTGGGCCTAAATGGTCATATTTTATTCCTAAGTTTGTTTTTTGTCGAATTAAACTTATCAAATAGAATTAGGACATGTGTTAGGGTAATAGTAATATCATATTTACCCTTAGTTACCATATTTACTATTAACTGTGAAAAAAAAATAAAAAGTTACTATTCAACAAAAATTATTTTTATCTCATTAAACCACATTTTACTTACTGATATCAACCGTGTCAGTCGGATTTACGAAATTCCATTCACAGAAGAGGTAAAATTATGTTTTATGCAAAATTTAGTTTTTAACCTACCACTTAGTGGTTTCACTATTCATCAAAAATTGAATGTTTTCAAAAAAATAACAAAATTTCACCCTAGGATAATTTCGGTATTCCGAATCCAAAAATGAAGTCCATTTTGAAAAATAAAATTTATAAAATTTCAAAAAGTGGTTATTACTATTCATAATGGCTAGTTTTAATAATATTTTAATAGCATATCGTTGTTTAGTGAAACTCAGTATTGCGTACGATGCAAGCTATCGAGGAAGGTCGTGATTGCGTGTAAAGTAAGCCAAGCAAGTGTGTAGTGAATGATTCCTTTGATGATATATAAAAACAAAATATTACTCATAAAAATCTCGGGTGTTACAATGAGTTTGAGATCATCATTTTGATAATTTATGTTGTTCACGAATATAATTAAAGAAAAGGGAATGATCAGTATTCATTTATTGATAGTCAAAATAAATTCCCCTACAAATATAGGAAAAAGTATAGAGACAATTTATATGTAAAAGAAGTAAAAAAAGAGGATATTAGAATGGCACAGTCTATAGATTATTTTCATGACTCATTAATAGAGAAAAAAGAAATAATTAAGAAGTGTTTGTCGTATATTGTGTCAGTGGGATTGAGAGAGGGATTCTTTCATTATATGTATTATAAATATTTCACTATATTTAATGCGTACAACCATTATATTTATATTAATGTGTTTTTCAACACATTCCTGCCATCATCAAAGAAACTAAACATCCTTTTCAAAGTCATAATGATTGATTCTATATTTTCATGATTCTTCATAAGGAGAGATGATAATTTTCCTAATCATATAGTAATTAATCACGACCCAATTATGATCAAAACTACATATAAATATTTCTACTTGGGTGATGATTGAAAATTAAAATCATATTAGGTAGGTTATAACATTGTTTTGAACGGTTTTTTAATTATTTACTATATATAATAATGAGAATTTAATTCAATAAAAAGAATACACATAAATGATGCATGAAGTAATTTTTTTGGAAAGAATAAAAAAAATATCCTCACATTTTACATGATTGTTTAGAAGTTTCTATGAGCATATATTTTCATTTCATTGATCATAAATTCTTTAATTTAAACATTCATTTAAAATTTGTTTGAAATTGTGAAAATATATAAATACATGAAAAAATTTAATTCAATAATAAATTTTCGTAGGGTTGAAATAGTTCACCAGTGGGTTAGTGATAAGAGATTAAAATTTTGATGCCTTTTTCTGATATTCATAGAAATTAAACCCACTAATTAAATAACTCATGGGTAACTATTTGGTCTGTGTTTCTTTTTAAGTCATTGAATTATATTTTTAAAGGTATAAAATGATGATTATTATTGATATATTCATATTTGGAATAATCTGTAGAATCCATACATTAATTGTAATGAGATTTTACACTACTAATTTATAATTTTTTGATTATGGAACTAAAGCTCTTAAAGGGATTTAATTTATTTTGATCATAAATCAATTTATTATTTTTTGAATTAAATCCATAAATATATTTTTAAAATTTAAATCATGATTTGGTGATTCTGTTTGATAAATTAAAAATTATATTATAGTGTGAATATTTAATGATTACAATCTAATGATTTAATTAATTTATACAATCAATATGTTTTTTTTAATGGGTGAAACTATTTTTTTTATTTAATTAGAAAAAAAATAATCACACTATGAAAAAATATGTGTTGTGAATATCACTGAAATAACAGAAAAGGAATGGATCATATGATACTTATATAATTATTATTGGTACAACCATCGAAAAATTGAATATTTATGGTTCTAATATATTAAAAAACCCCATGACTACATGTGTACCAGTGTCCCTAAATGAAAATTTTTGTAACATCACAAAACAACCATTCCATTGAATACTATCTATGGTAGTGATTTTCAAAAAATTCATTCATAAAATGCATGACAAAAACGAATCACCTGCGCTGGAAATTGCATCTACCACAAAAAAATTTTGATAATGGGTGGGTGTTTTACATTATTAAAATAGTATATCATGCCTTGTATATGGAAAAAATCATATGAATATGGCCTAAATTTAGAAAAATGATGGTGCTTCCAAAGACACAAAAATAAACCACTACACTTTTCATGAACAATAAACTAGATTTAATATGCCACCCTCTTGTGCTAATGGAGATCTTAATCAAAATATCTCAAGGAGGAGGAATCCAACCCAATCCACTATACTATCCATTTATATTCATAATATCACAATACCCCCTAGGCAACTGCTTAGATGAGAAAGATCGTAGACAATGAATGAACATGATTTGTGCCCATTTTTTGAAGAAAAATATAAATATCATGGAACCTTAAGAGAAAAGTAGAGTTGAGACACCCAATTCTCAAAATACATGGGCGGAAAAGAAACATCTTATTCTAGCCTTAATATCTTTTTAAGATAATAACTCATAATATCAGAACACTCCCTCTAACAGGATCAGTCGAATACCATATATCTCCCAAATTAGAATTAGGGCCAAATGATAATGATCCCCGATTCTTTCTGAATCCAAGGAGATAAAGTCACAATATAAATCCTTGTATCTCTAGTAAAGCATCCCTGATTCCATCTAAATCCATTTAAATCAACATTCATCAATGTATCCTTATAATATATTCAGATAATAATTTTAGAATAAACATTAATATTTGGCTTTTCTAAAGTATCGAACTAATTTTGGTATACATCTCCAAGTATCCACACCAAGATTAAAAATATATCTTCTCATTTTACATACCAAAAATACAATATCTAGTATAGTGCAGTGAATTTCATACATTAAAGAACCTATTTCACTAGTATACTCATGTTGTGCTACAACACTATCCTTATTTTAATAATTTTAACACTTGAATCAAATTGAGTACCGGCTTCCATGACACCAAGATGATATAATTTGTTTAATATATTTTTTTGTAATGGGGTTGACATAATAATAACCCCCACAATGTGTTATATCTTTAATACCTAGAATAGTATATACTATACCAAGATTATTCATTTTAAACAGAGAAGATATTAAATTCTTTGTCATAATTACACAATTAATATTTGTCCCAAATATTAACTTATAACCCATATATAGTATCATAGTAACTCTATATTCTTTTTTAAACATTGAATAAATGATTTTACCCAAATTATTATGAGAAAATAAATTCTATAAACTAATTGAAACAAATTTCTCATTCCCATTCTTAAGATTTTTTGTAAGACCATAATGATATTTGACTACTATGCAAAATTTATTTTCATTAGATAGTAATACATAACCTTCTAGTTATTATATATAAATAACTTCATTTATGTATAATTTTAAAAATCCGTTTTGGAATCCATTTAATGTATATAAAAATTATTAATTGAAGCTAATGAAAATACATTTCTTATTAATGTAAGATCTGTTTCAAAAACATAAGTATAAAAACAATCAATCCCATATTTTTCTGAAACCTTTGTAATCCAATCTAGATTTAAAATCTTCAACGTTACCATTGGAATCATACTTCATTTTGAGACCCCACTTTTAACCAATATGTTTAAATCCTCTTGGAAAATCTATAATGACCCAATATTATTCTCGAAAGTGGAATGCATTTCATAATAAAATGATTCAATTCAAAAAAAACATCTCTATAATTCAATGAATATGTATTAGTCTTTTGAGATCTTAAATAGTCAATACCAAAGGATACTTATTCAAAATATGATTATTTTGATCTCATTCAAGATTTAAAAAATGGAATTTGGAAGTGTAAAATCTATATGTAGAGTTTTATAATTTCTAATTTTTTACTTCATTTACGTTAAAATCGAGAATCGCCATTATGCTCTATAATTATATTTGAGCTTGATGCAGTACATGAGATAGGGTGGTGAGAAATAAAATCCTCCACATAATCATTATAAAAAATATTTTATAAAAAATACATAAAAATCTTCAATAATTATATTTTCTCCCAAATCCATAATTCTATATTATTTTTTATTTTTTGGAGATCCTACAAGAACACCTTAAATTTTCCTATGACCAATTTTAGTGATTTTATGATTAGGAAATCTATTTGAATAAAAACACCCCATTATATAAAATATGTAATATTATATCTTCTACCTCTCTAAATTTCATTAATGGATAGCTTAGTTTTCTTATAGGAAATCTAGTTATGAATATGACATGAATCTAATAAAGCTTCACCCCATAAATGTAATGGTAACTTATATTTAATATAATTAAAATTTACCATGTCAACAAAAGATCAATTTTTTCTTTCATCTAAACCTTTTTTTAAGTGTGTAAGGATATGTACTTGGGTGATTTATACCATTTTCCCCATAGAAATCATTTAAATCATTCATAATTTATTCACCATATCACTCTGAATATATTAAATTAAATTTTTTGTTTAATCTATTCTCTATGTCGGATTTATACTTCTTAAACATATTAACGGGTTTATCCTTTGTTCAAAGAATATTTATTGGTAAATATCTACTTCATTAATCAAAATAACTAATGAAACATCATATTTCTCCATGAGTTAATAAACCATTTAATTAAAAAATATAATAATTTAGTAATTATAATATGTTATAATGTCTTTCAACACTATAAGAATGTTTCATAACTAATATAGATTATACACATGTTTTATATTTATTAAATTATTTTCCATAGATAATTACATTTAACATCTTCGTTAATTTTAATGAATTATAATGAAAATTTTCTAAATGATCATGCCATAAATAATATGAAACAATGATGTAAGTGAATGACCTATTCATATTAATAATTGATTGTCGATACATGCTGTCATTTGAATACTCATTTCACATAAGAATTCCCCCTTCAATAAGATTTCCTCCTCTGATTTTAATGAAACTCTAAAAACATTTATATAATAAATAATAACATAATTTAAAGAATTTTTAAATTTGGGTACATACAATACATAAAGAAGAGTTATATTTTTCTCATTTATAGTTTTATCTCCACTCTTTCTTGTCAACTAACTTTGATGAATTCATTATTTTCAGTTTGTAATTCATTCGTGTTAGCACAATAACAAAATTTTTTAATCATCAAATGATCCTTGAACTCATGCATAATTGCAATAGAATAAAAACATCATTCCAAATTCATTAAAGTATTATTGAATGAGGATATCATTTTTACTAGATTATCTTCAGTCAACATATTTTTAGTGGGTATGTTATCTTTCATTGGATAAATACATTCCCATGAAAAATTCCTTAGTTTTCCCCAAACATGCATTCTCCATTAATCTTAGATGTTTTTCCTTTCTTCTTTAATTATTATCTTTTTGACATTTCAGGAATAATTTGGTAGTGTCTTTCCCTCAACCATATTAATCTTGGTATCAAATTAAAAATCCAAACCGTGATTCTCAACATAGATTCTTCTTCAATAAAATAAATATTTTACATTTTTTATATAGAAACACATCAATAATTTCAAAATGCTATTGGAAAAAAAATTCACATTGGTGAAAAATTAATAATAATTTCAGTAACATGATTTATTTATAGTATAATAATCTTATTGTAACAATGTTTTTTTTCTATAACATATACCTCAGGAACATTCTACAACATTTTCTTATTATCAACCATCATAAATTTTAGATAATTTTCAATTATAAGTTTATTGGTACCTTCTTAGTTAGAAATGTACGTGAACTCAAGTGTATCTCATATCTCAAGATCAATCCTTCTAGGTGGAAATAATCATAAAATCGATTTGATAATTTTTAGATAATATGTCCTCGACATAAAAAATGATCATATTCACATTTCATCCTCATTGACCTAATTTTTATGGATTTTGTCACATAAAAGGTTGTTTCATCATGATTTATAGAAGTCTTGATGGGAATAGAAGGAATATTCGATTCCAAAATGTAAAAAATCACCAACATAGTAATTAGAAACATTATCTTATCTTGCCACTGGGAAATGATGTGGCCATCGAAATGGTAAAATTTGATAACATCATGGTTCGTCACTTTGATGGATTTAGAAATTATATTTAATGATATTATGTAGCTTTAAACATTTCTGATTGTTAGAAAAATAGGTTGGAAAAATTAGAGGACATGTTGAACATTGATAAATGAATTTAATTCACTCTCTTAAAAGGTTTGATCCACCCCTCATATTTTGGTTTGGGGTTCTCAATGGTTGTTTCCCTCTTGGAATTCACCAATATTTATGGAAAAAAGCAATTTATTTTCACTTCAAAGTAGATTATAGATAAATTATTAGATAATATAGCTGAATTTAGCAAAAATTAAATATCATCAACGATTATTTTATAAATCATAATCGATGTGAATTGCACTTGTTATATTTTATAGTTTTGGTCAAAGAAAACCTATGTTCATGAGAAATGAGACAACTCCTATTTAAGGACACAATTGTTAGATATCATAATTTCAGTTAAAGAATTATTGGTTTGATGTAATTGATAAATCATGATGTGAGGGATGCATTAATTTGAATTTAAAAGCACTCTGTTTATTTTAATTAATATTTTGAATTAAATAATAATTGTTGTATATGTAACCTGCCTTTCTACCAGAGAATATGAGTCCAAAAATGAAGGATATAACTAAATATAGATCCATGAGAACCTAGAAAAAACCTCAAAATTTCAGATGAATAAACTACACTTCCAATCACATAGGGTTGAAAAATCCTGAGATCACTAAGAAGAATCATGTTTCCATGTGATAAAATATCCTGAGTTATGAGTTATGGGTTTATAATCACCCTAATAATATAGTAAATAAATTAATTTATATATTTTTCATTCCCCTATGTAGTTTAGTAGAATGTTATTACATTACTTCGTCCCCATGCATATGATTCAGGTTTATAGATTCTTTTAATATTATTAAATAAGGTAAATTAATTAGATCACCAATAATCTAGTACTCAGAAATTAGAATAAATATAATTGGAAATTGATCTTATTGGGTGTAATTTTTACTATCTAAATTTATATTGCTAGAAGATGATGAGAAAGAGTCTATTTTTATGTGCCTTACGGTTCAAAATCCCAAAAAAAACTCAACGCATAATGAATCGCTACATAGACAAATCCATGTATCCAATTTGAGTCGTATACAATTATGTATATGGTTGAAATTACCTCATATATCCATATTACCATTTATGTGAATTATCACCACACCTAGAACCTATTTCGGAGATTCCCATGGTTCCCCTAAAATTCAATAAATAGGGAATTTAATTTCTATATTTGGCTTCACATTTTCAATGAGAGATTTCCACTGCTTCCTTTGTTGTGGATGAATCAAAGAAGATAAATATCTAGGTGATCACCATTAATGTGGTGAACATCTAAAACTGATTTCATGGTCACTATATAGTACATAATTTTAGGTTTTATTTCATGTCGTTTAAGGGGTCCCACTATTCACATTAGGACATCGGCGAAGGTTGATGACGAGTGTCTCAAGGCATGCCAAGTAAATTTTCCAACATGTGAGGATTTTATTTAGACTATTTTCAATATCTATTTCTATAATAAAAGGATATTTTATCCATTAGTTTAGGGTACGTCACATATTCATGTGAATCTCACTCATTCTATGAGGTTGTTTTATCAGTTGATATTGTGGCTATTTCCTACAGTTTTGTTTGTTTCCATTATGTGAAAACTGAAATTGTGGAACACTATGAGAATTGTGATTAATTTGAGGATATTTCTCCCAAATATATGATTAAATACTTTTATCAATAAAAATGATCCTATGTATAATTATTTGGATGTTTTTGGATGTGTATATTTTAAAATATTAATATTTTTCATTACATTTAAATAATTCTTCTCAATTTCTCACTAGTTTCTCATAGTAGACAGTTGGGTACTATTTCGCTACAGAAAATAGTTAATAATGGAATGACCTAAAATTGAATGGTGGTATCCAATCACGAGTACAAGTGACCGTAAATAATAGAATTATTATTGTATTTTTATATAAAAAACTATAATTTATATGAGAGTAAAATCAAGTAGATTTCTTTTTATTAATGAATAATGGGAAAGGGAAATTTAATAATGATTATTAGGGAAGTGAGGAGACTAATGCAATTTTATAAAAATATTCTTTAAACATTGAATATTAATTCAATCAATTACATCCTTTGTTTTCCGATTTTTAACCCATTAAACAAAATTTTAACAGAGCCACAACATTGTCTTCTCTGATGACAACGTTAGTCCCACATTAAAATAATCCTTTCTTTTTTAAAAGTAATTTGATTGACTGACCCCATGATAGGTCCACATCACTAAAGGAGATATGGTCATAATTCATGTAGTCATGAATAGCAGCATAAACAATATGGTATAAATTTCCATGGACATTCTTAAAAAAAATTGATGAGGAATCCCAATTATAGCACTACAAGAAAGGACAAAAGAATGATAAGGGAATTAAAGTGCTCAAAAAAATAAATGATACCATAGGAAATGTTTTTTGATGTTCTCTTGGGTCATTATTATATATTTGGAATGAAAAATAATATTTGTATTGTAAAAGGTGGAAGGAAACGAATGTCTAGAAGCTAGACATGGTGCACACTAATGTTTGGGGTCAATCACAAGAAAATTCCCTTAGGTGATAATAAAATTATATGAAATTTATCTATTAATTGATGAAATAAATCATAGTATACTTTATAGAAATACAATATATGTTGTCTAACAACTTTCAAAATTGGAAACCCAAGGTGGAGAATGATTCGAGATAAAAGTTGAAATGATTAAGGTATAATAATGGTGGAGTGTATGGTGGAAATAATTTTAGGGAACTCTATACTAATAATGGAATTATTCAGATATTAATATTCTAGGTACACCACAATAGAAATATGTAGCTGAAAGGATGAACATGATTCTAAATGAATATTTTAGGAGTATAGGGATGAACTAAGGGTTACCAATTTCATTCTGGGTAGAGGCGTTAAAAATGGAATAATATCTCCTCAATATGCTACCATATTTGACAACAGGATAATGTTTACCTAAGTAGATCTAACCATAAATGGATGTAAAACACTCTCCATTTTTTTTTTATTTTGATGTTTGACATATGCACATATAGATTTTATAGAAAGGGACAATCTTGATTCTAAGTCCAAATATCATTTTTTTTATAATCAATGGTGTTTAGGAGTTTTGTTATCTCTTCTATGATGATATGGAAAATATAATAATAAGAAACTAGAGAGTTACATTTAATGAATGTTTCATGTACAAGGACCATCATGAAAATGAAGTTGATAGTGGTAATAACAAATTAGAGTGAATATATCATGTGGATCATAAAGGTGTACCTGAGCATGTAGTACCAAAACTAACAAATCCTACTCCACAAATGGATTTGAGGAGATCAAAAAGATTAACGATGTGTATGCAGAGGTATTCATCATACATACATTATCATTTATTTATTGACAGTATAGAAACAAAATATGTTGTAGAGGCAATCTCGTTTAAGGATTTGAACATGTGTGAGATTACAATGAATGGGGAGATTTATTCTTTCCATGAAAATAATAATTTGGTCCTAACACCATTTCTAAAAAGAATAAATTGCATAATATAGTGGTATATCAACTCAAGAAACAACATGATGGAATGAGGAGGTGAAAGGGATGGATAGTGATGAAATGTTTTCAATAGAAGGAATGTTTGGACTTCACTAAAAAATTTTCACCAGTAGTGAAGTTCCTAACCATTTTGATGTATATTATAATTCACTATTATAAATATTATGACATTAAGTGTTTTCATTTATCATTGATAAAAAATAAATGATAAAGGAAGTTTCGTTTCATTTCTAGTTAAATGTTATGATAAAATAACACCTATATTGGTGTTGTTTATGAATGTGAATGATCACTTGTGTTACTGGTTTTTGTCAATATCAATATAGGGTTTCCATAAAACCACTATTTTATCACTTGAAAAAGAAATTTTTCATAATATATATATAATAAAATGTATTCCTTTGTAAATATATAAATATTAATATATATTTATAATGATATAAATATATTATATTTTCATAAATATCATTTATATATGAAAAATATGCATTTACACTTAATATATATGATATTTTGTGAAAAATTGGATTATAATAAAATTTAAAATTAATAGTAATTAATAAATTGAAAATTGTTGTAATGCCACGGCCCTAGTTACCTAGAGTCAGTGCATTATTACACAACATTGTCATGATCACAAGAAAGATCAAATCTCAAAAGACTGATTGGTTTAGTAGACTAGGAAATAATAGATATATTAATAAGTCTAACATTACATCATAAGAATGAAAACTACCACAACATATTTTCTTCATAATCCACACTCATATCCCCACATACTATCCCCGTGTGTCATTCATAAATTATTTCTTCACATCCTGGGAAAAATAAAACATTGAAAGTGGTGAGCTAAAATGCCCAGTAAGGATAACAATATAGCAGAAACATTTATAAATAAGAATAAACATTTAAGGCAATGTATAACTAAAACAAATGACTTTTAAACATGAACATAAACATAGTATGGACAAAATAGAATGAAATAATTCCATTTAATTATTCATATGGATATTATACTAATCGAATAATCACATGAAATATCAATCACCACTTTCATAATGATGGAATGCATAATGCCAAACTATCATAACCACATAGCCAAGGCCTCATGCCAAGAATACAAATATGATTTTTCCAAGGCCTTGTACCAAGACACTAGTTCGTCTCATGAGACCTACAGATGCATCGAGGAGCTATTGCGGGCTCCACCCGTTAAGTCCAATGCATTCCTCACATGAACATGTTTAAACATAACATAAACATTCATATTAAAACTAGTATAAGAAATGTCCATAATTTCTTCATAACCACGATTGGTATAAAAATAACACATCCACAGTCAAACATATCACAAAACCTTCAATACAATATGGAAGTATTGTATCATAATAAATCAACTCCAAATATGCATAAAATCAATCAAAGGATGTTGACATATATGACATCAAAACACTTTTTAAAGAAATATCTCTTTCTATTTTGAAATAATTTAAGAGTCATATATTTATAAAATAAAACATTTCCTTTGAAAATATTCTTATAAGATTGTATGTGAAGCTTCAACGATTTTATAATGGTGGAAAATAGCCACACACGCCGTATAAGTTAAAACAGACATTTTTACCTTATTTCTGTTTAAAAGGTAAAAAAGACCATGTTTGGAAAACGACAGAAAGATTCCTTTATACACATCTTATAAGAAGTCAAAAAAGGGTATAAATGTCTTTAACCCATATTCTCTATAATATTAATAATTTTTTAAAAACATTTTTACGAAACATGGATGTGGATGATAAAGTGATCCTAGTAGATTATTATGTATAAAAAACCTCAGATAATAATGAGATTGAGAAGTAAACTCGTAACTTGTACTTTTCCTTGGTTAGGGGTAGGATAACCTATTTTATAGTGGTGAAATTATTGTTACTAATTTATAAAAGAATCATATACATCCATTATATCATATATGATCATTTAACATTGACTTGTTAATAATATCTTAGTATTATCATTGTTTTGGGTGTTAACTTACTCGTTTTCTTTTATATGTTGTGTTTGGTAAGTCATGTTTGTCATGGATATGTTGTATCATAATCATATCCAGAATGATATCATGTCTTTAGATACTATTATTAATCATAAAATGATAACTATACTTAAATGGATACAATGGAGAATGAATCTCATCGTGTTCGTGGAGACGGTAGTCCGTACATACGCATGAGAGACAATATCATTCTTTTGATATTAAAATAATATATAATTGGATGTTATATCATATATACAAAATCATTATCATGTTCTATTTATTATTTACTTGAATTACAAATAATTATTATACTCATTCAAATAATAATTTATTTAATAACAATTGTACCACGACGTAGAGATGGTAAGCCGTACGCACGCACGTAGGGTGACATGTTGTTCAAAGGATGGATAGAATACATAAATATGGTAGTAAAATTTTTATAATAACATAAAAGTATATATAATATACTTTATTTATTATTTTAGAATGGTAATAACAATGAAAGAAGATGTGCAAGAAGAAAGGAACTTGAAAAATCGTGGTGAAATCATTACCTCTTCTTCGAGATCTTCCTTTTGATTTGATCAAAAGGGCTCCTTAAGTTGGCTTTCTGACTAAAGGAATGCCTCTAGGATTAATTGAGGGAAGTTTAAAGAGTATTTGGGTAGATTTTTGCCGAACCAAAAGGCTTTGATGGTGTGAGTTAATGAGAAGGGAGAGTGCCCTTTTATAAGAGGGGTGAGGGGTACCTTTGGAAAAGCTAGAAATATTATTTTATAATAAATTCATATTCATTTTCTAATGGATCCAAAGTGGATTATTTAATGTTTAAGGTGGGGATGGGTCGCAAACCACTCAACCAATATAATTTAGATATGTTTGGGTTACTATATTATCCTTATCTTTAAGTATTAACTCTTAGTTAATTAGTTTCACTTTTACAGTGTCTCTTTGTATTTTTGTATTATATTTTTAATAAACATACTATATACATCAAAGAGACCCCCATGTCATCCACTACTGATACAAATATCATGATATAACTCTCTTGGCCTAACCTTATAGTTTTTTAAATTTAATAGCAATTAATAATATAATATTTGTTTTAAAAACTCTTTTATGACAATTTTGACACTATTCAATAATTAATTTTTTTAAACTCATAACAGAATAATTACTTCGAAATAATATTATTAAGTCACTCATAACATGTCATATTAACATAGAAAATTAGTTTAATTTATAAAAAGTCTAAAATTATATTTATATGGGTATATATCATATCAATTATTTTAATTATTCACTATTTTGGTAATTACTGCATCATCATTGAGTCATAAATAAATTAAATTATTTAATATCTAAAAATTATAAATAAAATATCATTATTTATTAAATCGTTTTATATTTCTAATGAATATTTACAATCTAATTTATCTTATTTATATCCCAATATTAAAAATGATTTAGTAAATAAACATTGATTTTAACTCTTTTTACTCTTCTTTGAATTAAATAATAATAAATCTCCTAATCTAATACAAGTGGACATAAATGATAATATTTTATTCCTAAGGTGGTTTTTGTTCGATTTACACTTTTGAAATAGAATTAGGACATGTGTTAGGTTAATATTAATATCATTTTTCATTAATTACTCTATTTACATTTAACCGTGGTAAATAAAAGTAAAATGTTACTATTCATCAAAAATTATTTTCATCTCATTGAACCAAATTTTACTACTTGATTATAATAGTGTGTCTCGGATTTTCGAAATTCCACTCACAGAAGCGGTAAAATTAAGTTTTATGAAAAATTCAGTTTTTTAACTACCACTCAGAGGTTTCACTATTCATCAAAAATTGATGTTTTCCTGAACAATGCCAAAATATAACCCTAAGCTATAATTGATATTCTGAATTCAAAAATTATTTATATTTTAAAAAATTCCAAACATATAAGTTTCATTAATTAATTTTATAATTAATTCCCGCTGTTACAACAAATAGCGTGTTTTTAAGAAACAATATATATCAAAAGATTGATATATGTTTATGTCCAATTTCAAAGATAAATTAATTCTAATGAACACCATTAGATATAATTGTAATAATATATTCTAATTATACTTTAAAACCACGAAATAATATAATTTATCACTATAAATTATTTTGATTTAAAAAGTTGTTTTTAAGTATTTTTCACTATTCATAAAAATTGAAAGTTCTCAGAAAAATACCAAAAATTCAACTTAGGATAATTTTGATATTCTGAATCCAAAAATGAAGTCCATTTTGAAATATAAAATATATCTAATTTCAAAATGTCGGTCTTACTATTCATAACGGCTAGTTTGATTGGTTGTGGTGTGTTAGAACTCGATGTTGCGTACAGCACATGCTATCAAATTATTCAAAGAGAAACGTATCATAGAAGCATGGGATGTTTCACATAAAATTTTTGATGTCCCCATTCTAAAATTTAAATTTATTTATTCTAATTTAATATATAAATGTTTAAAATATTGGATTTAAAAAGGTTTCGCTATTAAATTTTTTTAAAAGTGCAACACTGAAAATGAATTTGTTCTTACATAAAGTCTATGAAACTCATAACATCGATTCTAAAATTATAAGGATTATATAAAGTTTAAAATTTAGTTAATACTATTCATAATCTCTTTTTAACAGATTTTTTAGTATGTCATGGTGCGCTAGAACTCGGTGTTGTGTGTAGTGAATGTTATTGAAATATTTTGAAGAAATAACACACTATGAAATCATGGGGTGTTACATTCTCCCCTCCTTCAATAAATTGCGTCCTCGCAATTTGGAATTGTTCTTCGAAAATTAAATGTTGAATATATAAAATATCTTTGTGGGAAAACCCACATCGGAAAATGGGTTAATAAAATTTAGTCTTAATAAGATGAAAAGAGAAATGAAAGGGTCACCACAAAATTATGATCTCTATTTGGAGAACATTTGTGGAAATTTGAGACATATAATTGGATGAAAAACGTAAATATTTATAGGTAGTGATTTAGGTCATCAATAACAAAAATGTGTAAAATTGAGGTCCTTAAATTCATCAATCTATGATGATTTAAAATACCCTTGGTTCAGCAAAACATATGGTATTATGATAACACCTTTTTTGTTTGAAGATCCTTTCACTACAGTATAAGAATTAATTTCTTCATTGAATAAGAGAAGAAGAAAAATATATACTTGGAATGTAGAGTCTCATCCTTTAACTATGTTCTACCACAAATTTATCTTTCACTCTATAAGATAATAAAACTCAAAAATAATATTCTATTTATCCTATTTTTATAGGGTTTAAAAAAATGAATTTTATAATTCATCTAACAGAACCATTAAAAAAACTTCATTATTCAATACAGGAAATCACGTGGGTCATTGGTAGGTGATACACCCTTGTCGCCTTTTGGTTGTGGGTTCAAGTCTCGTGGCCTTGCCAAACGTGACGGGTTACGGCCCAACCTTCGGGTTGTCTTTTTTATGGAAATCCCAAAATAATCTCAAACTGGACTTATCCAAAATACTTCTGTCCAAACTCAAAGTCCAAAATTTATAAGGCAGGTAAAAACAATGAAGACCCTTTTTTCCATGTAATAGAATGTGAACACCGTCATCATGTATTCCTTAGAAACACTGCAACATCATGAATTACCATAAAATCTTATTGATTGCGTTCATGATCCCTTATTAATTATAGAATACTAGATATACTGATTCTATCCAAAAATGTTGTAAACTCAAACAATGATGGAATATACAAATCATTAACCAGTTTCAAGGTTGTCAAAAATATCCAATATAATATCCAAATCAATCATGAATTATTCCAAAATTACTACCTCAGTATTTGGACCATATTATGGTTTATCATTCTTTCAACCATATATTTTCCAAAAATTTAACCCTCTATTGAGTCACATTTCTTTCTTCCACAGAATCTCAAGTCCTTAATGAAATAGTACTGTTGTACAATCCATATATACTCCATAATTATTATAACAAGTAAATTGTTGATACAACACTCAAATGACATATCAACATAAGAACTCTAATCATTCCTCTTCATATTTTTTAGTATCATAAAATGATTATTATCCAATAGCATCATTTGTGGCATAGTTTGATTACTGGGAAATCGGTTCGCGTAGTGTCCAAACTCCTTGAAAATGTAGAATTATACATTTGAAACCATTTTCTTACGCTTGCAGTCATGTACATTGTCTCCTTTTCCTCCACACTTATAACATACTCTCATTTCTTTCAATAATTTTCCATGGTGACTCATTCCACAGTTATCACATATGGGAAAATCCTTGTTTACCTTCTTCCTTTTATCTGTTCTTCTCTCTACCATCCTTTCATTCTCTGACTTTCCTTCAAAGCCACATGACTCCAAGAATTCTTTCCTTATCTTATCAACACATGATACTATTTCTTCATATGATGATAATACGTGGGAGACTTTTTCCCTTCTAAATCCTTGATTATGTCCATGAAAGATATTATCCTCCATACTCTTTGGATCATGCGCATTATTGGAGTTCTTATTCCTTCTATTGGGTGCCATTTATAAACAATGTCATATAGTAGATCTGTTTATGAATCAAAATAAATAATTTCATACTTATAAAACACATAACATAAATTGAACTATTTATGGATATAATCCATAATCATGAAAATGTTTTCTTGGAGGATGTATATACTCATAAACCCTTCATAATTATTTGTAATGAAAATGAGAGTTTACTTAAGTATATCCCCCAGGAGTGTCGTAACCAAGAGTACATAAAGGCCCGTTGTCGTGCACCTGTTCCCATTCGTGTCTCGCTCAATGCGGTGTTTTCGGGTTTTACCCCTAGGTATATCTATGCCAGATCCACCTCTACCTGCTCCTATCCAGATAGGGATGTATTTCTTGGAAAACTCACAAAATCACTACAATACCAAAATTCTAGGAATTTCTTCTATACTAATCCTCAAATTCCATCATAAATCTATGTGCTATAATCGGAGTTTATCTAAATCTAGCTTCCAAGGATTATACTTAACTTCCTCTGATACAAAATATAATGCCCCTGCCCCAGTTACCCAGAGTTGGTGCATTATTACATAACATTGGCATCATCACAAGAAAGACCAAATCTTGAAAGGCCGATTGGTTTAGTAGCCTTTAAAACACTAGATATATTTATAAGTCTTAAATTAAATGTTAAAAATGAAAACTACAACAACATATTTTCTTCATAGTTCACACTCATATCCCCACATACTATCCCTGCAGGTCATTCATAAATTATTTCTTCACATCCCGGTAAAAATAAAACATTGATAGGGGTGAGCTCAAATGCCCAGTAAGGATAACAATATTGCAGAAACATTCATAAATAAGAATAAACATTTAAGGCAATTTAAAACTAAAACAAAATCCTTTTAAACTTGAACTTAAACATAGTATGGAAAAAATAAAATGAAATAATTCCATTTACTTATTCACATTGATATTCTACTAATTGAATAATGACATGAAATATTAATAACCACTTTCATAATGATAGAATTCATAATGCCAGACTATCATAACCACATAGCCAACGCCTGGTTCCAGACTACAAATAATATTTTTCCAATACCATGTGCTAAGAAATTAGTTTGTCCCATGAGACCTACCGATTCATTGAGGATCAATAGCAGGCTCCACCCGTGACTTATTAAGTCTAATGCATTTCTCATATGAATAGGTTTAAACATAACATAAACATTCGTATTAAAACTATCATAAATATTCCAATACATTCTTCATAAACCATGAATGGTTTAAAAATAACACATCCACAATCAAACATATCACAAAACCATCAATACCATACAGAAGTATTGTATCATAATAAATCAACTCCAAATAAAGATAAAATCCATCAAAGGAAGTTGACATAGATGAAATCAAAAGTCTTTTTAACGAAATATCTTTTTCTATTTTGAAATTATTTAAGAGTCATATATTTATAACATAAAACATTTTCTTTGAAAATATTCTTATATGATTGTAAGTGAAGCTTCAATGATTTTATAACGGTGGAAAATAGCCACACCCACCGTATAAGTTAAAAAAGACATTGTGACCTTAATTCTGTAAAAAAGGTAAAAAATACCTTGTTTGGAAAATGACAGAAATATTCCATTATACACTTCTTATAAAAAGTCAAAAAAGGGTATAAATGGCTTTAAACCATATTATGTAAAATATTAATAATATTTTGAAAAACATTTTTAAGAAACATGGATGTGCATGATAAAGAGATCCCAGTAGATTATTACATATAAACAACCTCGGATATTGAAGAGATTGTGAAATAAACCCTTACCCTGTACATTTACTTGGTTAGGGGTAGGTTAAAATCTTGTATAATGGTGAAATAATTGTTATTAAATTATAAAAGAATCATATAAATCAATATTATTTCATATATGATCTTTTAACATTTATTTGTTAATAATATCTTAGTATTATCATTGTTTCGGGTGTTAACTTAATCGTTTTCTTTTATATGTATTTTTACGTAAGTCATTTTTGTCATGGATAGGTTGTATCTTAATCATATACATAATTATATAAAGTCTTTAGATACTATTATTAATCATCAAATGATAATTAGACTTGAATGGATACAATGGAGAATGAATCTCATCGCATTCGTGGAGACGGTAGTCCATACGTACGCCCGAGCGACAATATCAATATTTTGATATTAAAATAATATATAATTGGATGTTATATCATATATACAGAATCATTATCATGTTATATTTATTATTATCAATAATTACACAACATTATCATACCCATACAAATAATAATTTATTGAATAACAATTACACCACGACGTGGAGACGGTATGCCGTACGTACGCATGTATGTTGACATGTTATTCAAAGGATGGATATAATAATGAAATATTGTTGTAAAATGTTTTTAATGACATCAATTTATATATAATATACTGGAGTTATTATTTTCTATTGGTAATAACAAATAAAGTAGAAGTGAAAGAAGAAAGGAACTTGAAAAAGGGTGGTGAAATCATTACCTCTTCTTCGGGTTTAACCTTTTTATTTGATCGAAAGGGCTCCATATGTTGGATTTCAGACTAAATTAATGCCTCTAGGATGAAGTGAGGGAATTTTATAGTGTATTTGAGCAGTGTTTGGCCGAACAAAAAGGCTTTTACGGTGTAAGTTAATGAGAAGAGAGAGTTCCCTTTTATAAGAGGGGTGAGGGGAACCTTTGGAAAAGCAAGAAATATTATTTTATAATAAATAAATATTCGGTTCATAATGGCTCCAAAGTGGATTACATAAATGTTAATGTGAGGACTGGTCTAAAACCACTCATCAAATAGAATTTAGACAGGTTTGGGTTACTATATTAACCTTATTTTTAAGTATTAACTCTTAGTTAATTAGTTTCACTTTTACAACGTCTCTTTGTATTTTTATATTTTATGGTTAATAAACATATTATATACATAAAATCGACCCCCAAGTGGTTCATTAATTATACACCTATCATGATATATATCTCTTGGCCGGGGCTTAGATTTATATGAATTTAATATCAATTAATAATATAATATTTGTTTTAAAAAATCTTTTATGTCAATTTTGACACTATTCAAGAATTGATTTTTGTGAAACTCACAACAGAATGATTACTTCATAAAATGTTACTTAGGTCAATACTAACATGTCATATTCACCAATAAAATTAGTGTAATTCTTAAAAATTCTCAAATTATATTTATTTTAGAATTTATAATATCAATTATTTTAATTTTTCACTATTATGTTAAGTACTACATCATCATTGTGTCATTAATAAATTAAATTATTTAATATCTAAAAATTGAAAATAAAATATCATTATGTAGGAAATCTTTTTAGAGTTATAATGAATATTTAAAATCTAATTTATCTTATGTATTACACTATATTAAAAATGTTTTAGTAAATAAACATTGATTTTAACTCTTTTAACTCTTCTTTGAATTAAATAAACATAAATGTCCTAATCTAATCCAAGTGGATATAAATGATAATATATTATTCCTAAGGTTGTTTATGGTCGATATTCACTTCTCCAATAGAATTAGGACATTTTATATGGTAATATTAATATCATTTTTACCCTTTATTACCCTATTTACTTTTAACCGTGGTAAATAAAAGTAAAAAGTTACTATTCACCGAAAATTATTTTCATCTCATTGAACCACATATTTCTACTTGATAATAACAGTGTCTCTCAGATTTTCGAAATTCCATTCACAGAAGCGGTAAAATTATGTTTTATGAGAAATTCAGTTTTTTAACTACCACTTAGTGGTTTCACTATTTATTAAAAATTGAAGTTTTCCAGAACAATGCCAAAATTTCACCCTAATCTATAATTGATATTCTGTATTCAATAATGATGTCTATTTTACAAAATTCTTAATATATAAGTCACATTAATTAATTTTATAATTAATTCCTTCTATTACCACAAGTAGCGTGTTTTTAAGAAACAATATATATCAAAAGATTGATATATGTTTATGCCCAATTTCAAAGTGAAATTAATTATAATGAACACCATTGGATAAAATGGTAAAAATATATTCTAATTATACTTTAAAACCACTAAATAATATAATTTATCACTATAAATTATTTTGATTAAAAAAGTTGTTTTTAAGTATTTTTTACTATTCAAAAAAATTGGAAGTTCTTTGAAAAATAAAAAAAATTCAACTTAGGATAATTTTGATATTATGAATCCAAAAATGAAGTCCATTTTGAAATATAGAATATATTTTTTAAAAAAGTAGGTATTACAATTCATAACGACAAGTTAGATTGGTTGTGGTGTGTTAGAACTCGATGTAGCGTACAACACACACTATCACATTATTCAAAGAGAAACTTACCGTAGAAGATTGGGATGTTTCATTGTAAATTTTTGATGTACGCATTCTAAAAAGTAAATTTATTTAGTCAAATTGAATATATAAAAGTTTAAAATATTGGATTTAAAAATGGTTCACTGTAGAAAGTTTTTAAAAGTGAAATACTGAAAATGAATTTGTTCTTACATTATGTCTAAGAAACTCATAATATGGATTCTAAATTTATAAGGATTATATAATGTTTAAAATTTATTTAATACTATTCATAATCTGTTTTGAACGGCTTGTTTAATATGTCATGGTGCGCTTGAACTTGGTGTTGCATGTAGTGTAAGTTATTGAAATATTTTAGAAGCAATAACACACTATGAAATCATGGGGTGTTATATTCTCCCCTCCTTCAATAAATTGCTTCCTCAAAATTTGAAATTGTTATTCGAAAATAAAAGGTTGAATATATAAAATATATTTGTGGGAAAACCCACATCGGAAATTGGGTTAATAAAATTTTCTCTTAATATGACGAAAAGGGAAATGAAAGGGTCACCACAAAATTATGATCTCTATTTGGAGAACATTGGTGGTAATTAGAGATATATAATTAGAGGAAAAACGTAAATAATTATAGGTAGTGATTGTGATCATAAATCACAACCATGTGTAAACTTGATGGCCTTAAATTCATCAATCTATGATTATTTAAAATAACATTGGTTCAGCAAAACATATGGTATTAGGATAACAAGTTTTTTGTTTTAAGATACCTTCACTATAGTATAAGAATTAATTTCTTCATTGAATAAGAGAAGAAGAAAAATATATACTTGACAAGTAGTGTCTCATCCTTTAACTATGTTCTACCACAAACTCATCTTTCACTCTAAAAGATAATAAAACTCAAAAATAATATTTTATTTATCCTATTCATATAGGGTTCAAAAAAATGAATTTTATAATTCATCTAACAGAACCATTAAAAAATAATATTATTCAATCCAGGACATGACGTGGGTCAGTGGTAGGTGATACACCCTTCTCTCCCTTCAGTTGTGGGATCAAGTCTCGTGGCCTTGCCAGACGTGACGGGTTGCCACCTGACCTCCGGGTTGTCTTTTTTATGGAAATCAAACAATAATCTCAAACTGGACTTATCCAAAAAACTTCTGTCCAAACTCACAGTCCAAAATTTATAAGGTAGGTAAAAACAATATAGAACCTTTTTTCCACATAATAAAATTTGAACACCTTCGTCATGTATTCTTTTGAAACACTACAACATCCTAAAATACAATAAAATCTTATTGATTACGTTCATGATCCCTTATTACTTATAGAATACTGGATATACTGATTCTATCCAAAAATGTTGTAAACTCCAACAATGATGGAATATACAAATCATTAACCAGTTTCACGTTAGTCAAGAATATCCAATATAATTTACCCAAATCAATCATGTATTACTCCAAAATTACTACCTCGGTATTAGGACCATATTATGGTTTATCTTTCTATAAACCATATATTTTCCAAAAATTTAACCTGTTATTGAGTCACTTTTCCTTGTTCCACACAATCTAAAGTTCTTAATGAAATAGTACTACAGTACAATCCTTATATACTCCATAATTATTATAACAAGTACATTATTGATACAACACTCAAATGACATATCAACATAAGAACTCTAATCATTATTCTACATATGTGGTAGTATCATAAGATGATTACTATCCAAAAGCATAATTTTCGGTATAGTCTGATGACTAGAACATAGGTTCGCGTAGTGTCCAAACTCCTTGAAAAAGAAGCATTGTACATTCGAAACCATTTTCTTACCCTTGAAGTCATGTACATTGTGTCCTTTTCCTCCACACATATAACATACTCCCATTCCCTTCAAGCATTTTCCAAGGTGATTCTTTCCACAGTTATCTCATATGGGAAAATCCTTGTTTACCTTCTTCCTTTTATTTGTCCTTCTCTCTACCATCCTTTCCTTCTCTGGCTTCCCTTCAAAGCCATTGGACTCCAAGAATTTTTTCATTATCTTATCAACACTTGATACTATTTCTTCATATGATGATAATACATGGGAGAATATTTCCCTTCAAAATCCTGGATTAACACCATGATTTTTATGATCCTCCCTAGTCTTTGGATTATGCACATTGTTGGAGTTCTCATTCCTTCTATTGGGCACCATTTCTAAACAATGTCATAAACTAGATTAGTTTATGAATCAAAATACATAATTTCATACTTATAAAACACTTAAGAAAAATAGAACTATTTATGGATATAATCCATAATCATGAAAATGTTTTCTTTGAGAATGTATATACTCATTAACCCTTCTTAATGATTTGTAATGAAAATGAGAGATATCCTAAGAATATCCCCTGGGAGTGTCGTAACCATGAGTGCAGTAAGGCCCATTTTCGTGCACTTGTTCTCATTCGAGTCTAGCTCAAAGCGGTGTTTTCCGGTTTTACCCCTAGGTACATCTTTTCTAGAGCCACCTCTACCTGCTCATATACAGATAGGGATGTATTGCTCAGAAAACTCACAAAATCTCTACAATACCAAAATTCTAGGAAGTTCTTCTATACTAATCCTCAAAGTCCATCTTAAGTCCAAGTGCTCTAATCGGAGTTTATCTAAATATATCTTCCAAGATTTACACTAAACTTTCTATCATACCAACTGTAACGCCCTGGCCCTAGTTACCCAGAGTCGGTGCATTATTACATAACATTGGCATGATCACAAGAAAGATCAAATCTCGAAAGACCGATTGGTTTAGTAGCCTTGGAAACACTAGATATATTTATAAGTCTTACATTACATCATAAAATGAAAACTACCACAAAATATTTTCTTCATAGTCCACACTCATATCCCCATATACTATCCCTACAGGTCAGTCATAAATTACTTCTTCACATCTTGGGAAAAACAAAAGATTGAAAGGGGTGGCTCAAATTCCCAATAAGGATAACAATATAGCAGAAACATTCATAAATAAGAATAAACATTTAAGACAATGTATAACTAAAACAAAAGCCTTTTAAACAAGTACTTCAACATAGTATGGCAAAAATAAAATAAAATAATTTCATTTACTTATTCACATGGATATTCTACTAATCAAATAATCACATGCAATATCAATAACCACGTTCATAATGATGGAATGCATAATGCCAGACTATCATAACCACATAGCCAAGGCCTCGTGCCTAGAATACAAATAATATTTCTGCCAAGGCCTTGTGCCAAGATAGTAGTTTGTGTCATGAGACCTACCGAGTCATCTAGGAGCTATAACAGGCTCCACCCATCACTTATTATGTCTAATGAATTCCTCATATGAACATGTTTAACCATAACATATACATTCGTATTAAAACTAGCATACGAAATGTAAATACTTTCTTCATAAACCATGAATGGTATAAAAATAACACATCCATAGTCAAACATATCAAAAAACCATCAATACAATATGGAAGTATTGTATCATAATAAATCAACTCCGAATAAACATAAAATCCATCAAAGGATGTTGACATAGATGAAATCAAAACTCTTTTTAATGAAATACCTCTTTCTATTTTGAAGTAATTTAAGAGTCATATATTTATAAAATAAAACATTTTCTTTGAAAATATTCTTATAAGATTGTATGTGAATCATCAAAGATTTTATAATGGTGGAAAATATCCACACCCTCTGTATAAGATGAAAAAGACATTGTTACCTTAATTCTGTCGAAAAGGTTAAAAAAGACTTTTTTTTGGAAAATGACAGAAAGATTCCTTTATACACATCTTATAAAAAGTCAAAAAAGGTTATTAATGACTTTAACGCATATTCTGTAAAATAGTAATAATATTTTGAAATTTTTTTTTATGAAACATGGATGTGGATGATAAAGAGATCCCAGTAGATTATTACGTATAAACAACCTCGGATAGTGAAGAGATTGCGAAATATACACCTACCTTTTATTTTTCCTTGGTTGGGGGGTAGGATAACCTCCTTTATTATGGTGATATAATTGTTATTAAATTATACAAGAATCATATACATCAATATGTTATAATATATGATCTTTTAACATTGAATTGTTAATAATATCTAAGTATTATCATTGTTTCGAGTGTTAACTTACTCATTTTCTTTTATATGTTTTGTTTTGTAAGTCATGTTTGTCATGGGTAGGTTATATCTTAATCATATCCAGATTTATATCATGTCCTTAGACACTATTATTAATCATCAAATGTGAATTTTACTTGAATGGATAGGATGGAGAATGAATCTCATCGCGTTCTTGGAGACGGTAGTCCGTACGTACGCACAAGCGACAATATAATTCTTTTGATATTAAAATAATATATAATTGGATGGAATATAATATATACAGAGTCATTATCATGTTATATTTATTATTTATGTGAATTACTCATCATTATTATACCCATCCAAATAATAATTTATTGAATAACAATTACACCACGACGTGGAGACGGTAAGTCGTACGTACGCATGTATGTTGACATGTTATTCAAAGGATGGATAGAATACTGAAATATGGATGTCAAATGTTTATAATAACATCAAAGTATATATAATATACTGGAGTTATTACTTTAGAAAGGTAATAACAAAGAAAGAAGAAGTGTAAGAAGAAAGGAACTTGAAAAAGGGTGCTGAAATCATTACCTCTTCTTGGGGTTCTTCCTATCAATTTGATCAAAATGGCTCCTTAAGTTGGCTTTCTAACTAAAGTAATGCCTCTAAGACTTATTGAGGGAAGTTGAGAGAGATTTTTTGCAGTGTTTGTCCGAACCAGAAGGCTTTGAAGGTGTGAGTTAATTAGAAGGGAGAGTGCCCTTCTATAAGTGGGGTGAGGGGCACCTTTGGACAAGCTTGAAATATTATTTTATAATAAATTAATATTCGGTTTCTAATGGATCCAAAGTGGATTATTTAAAGGTTAAGGTGGGCATGGTTCGAAAACCACTCATCCAGTAGAATTTAGACAGGTTTGGGTTACTATATTAACCTTATCATTAAGTATTAACTCTTACTTAATTAGTTTCACTTTAACAATGTCTCTTTATATTTTAATATTATACGGTTAATAAACATACATTATACATCCAAGAGACCCCCAAGTGGTCCACTAATTATACACCTATCATTATATATGTCTCTTGGATGAACCTTAGATTTTTAGGAATTTAATATCAATTAATAATATAATATTTGTTTTAAAAAATCTTTTATGTCAATTTTGACACTATTAAATAATTGATTTTTGGGAAACTCATACGAGAATGATTACTTCAAAAATTGTTACTTAATTCATTTTCAAAATTTCATATTAATCTAAAAAATTAGTGTAATTCAAAAACAGTATCAAATTATATTTATTTTGGTATTTATAATATCAATTATTTTAATTTATCACTATTATGGTAATTACTACATCATCATCGTGTCATAAATAAATTAAATTATATAATATCTAAAAATTATAAATAAAATATAATTATGTAAGAAATCATTTTTATCTTTCTAATTAATATTTACAATTTAATTTATCTTATGTATAACCCTATATTAAAAATGTTTTAATAAATAACATTGATTTTAACTCTTTTAACTCTTATTCGAATTAAATAATAATAAATGTCCTAATCTAATCCAAGTGGACCTAAATGATAATATTTTATTCCTAAGGTTTTTTTGGTCGAGATACAATTTTACAATATAATTAGGACATGTGTTAGGGTAATATTAATATCATTTTTACCCTTAATTACCATATTTACTTTTAACCGTGATAAATAAAAGTAAAAACTTACTATTCACCAAAAATTATTTTCATCTCATTGAACCGCATTTTACTACTTGATATTAACCATGTCTCTCGGATTTTTGAAATTTCATTAACAGAAGTGGAAAAATTATGAATTATGAAAAAAACGGTTTTTTAACTACCACTTAGTGGTTTCACTATTCATCAAAAATTGAAGTTTTCCAGAATAATGCCAAATTTTCACCCTAAGCTATACATGATATTCCGAATTCAAAAAATGATGTCTTTTTAAAAAAATCCAAAACATATATGTTACATTAATTAATTTTATAATTAATTCCCTCTGTTACAACAAATAGCGTGTTTTTAAGAAGCAATATATATATCAAAAGATTGATATAAGTTTATTTCCAATTTCAAAGTGAAATTAATTATAATGAACACCATTGGATAAAATGTTAAAAATAAATTATAATTATACTTTAAAGCCACTAAATAATATAATTTATCACTATAAATTATTTTTATTTAAAAAGTTGTTTTTAAGTATTTTTCACTATTCATAAAAATTAAAAGTTCTCAGAAAAATACCAAAAAATCAACAGAGGATAATTTCAATATTCTGAATCCAAAAATGAAGTCCATTTTGATATATAAAATATATATAATGTCAAAAATTAGGTATTACTGTTTATAACGGCTTGTTTGATTGGTTGTGGTGTGTTCGAACTGGATGTTGCATACAACACACGCTATCACATTATTCAAAGAGAAGCATACCGTAGAAGTTTGGGATATTTCATTGTATATTTTTGATGTCCCCATTCTAAAAATTAAATTTATTTAGTCAAATTGAATATATAAAAGTTTAAAATATTGGATTTAAAAAGGGTTCACTATTAGAAGTTTTAAAAGTGCAATACTGAAAACGAATTTGTTCTTACATTATGTCTAAAAAACTAAAAATATGGATTCTAAAATTATAAGGATTATATAAAGTTTAAATTATAGTTAATATTATTCATAATCTCTTTTGAATGACTTTTTTAGTAAGTCATGGTGTGCTAGAACTCGGTGTTGCGTGTAGTGCAAGTTATTGAATTATTTTGAAGAAACAACACACTATGAAATCTTGGGGTGTTACAATTGATATTGAGTAATAACTATTTAATAACAATTAGATGAAAAAAATATATATTATTGAATGATATAAGATATTTTTAATACCCTATTTATATTTTTTGGTAAAAAAAGAATGTAAGGCCTCTAAAAAATAGTTTTTTGTTGGGATTCCTCAATTTTTGAACGTTTGATACAATTTCAACCACTTTTTAGAGGGTATTTTTTCATTATTCAATTGATAGTAAATCTATTCTCAGGTATTGTAGTCATATGGATATTATAATGTTTAAATTTTACCTTTTTTATATTTTATGGTTATTTATAATTAAATATATAAATATTTCCACACATTTACATATTATGAATCAATTGTAGACATAAATATTTAAACATATTTAAATAAGAACTATTTTTTTAATTATACATGGTATTTTTAAATAGATATTTATTATTTATGCTATATAAAATAAATTTTAATCTATTTTATTTACCTTATAAAAATGAATTAATATATATATATATACATATGCATGTAATGATTGTATATATATGTGTGTGTGTGAGTGTTGATAAAAATTATATTTATTTCTTTTTAAATTATAATACATGTAGAAAATCCATATATATGTAAATATTTGTTTGAGTGAATGAAATATAAATGTACATGTATGTGTGAAAATATGTGCATGTATATTTTCTTGTGTCAATAATATGTAAATACATCATATATAATTTAATTTTATTAAATATATGACTTGATCATTAAATATTTTTTATAAATATAATAAAAATAAAAAATTATATATACATATTAAAAAAATTATATCTAAATATACAATTATATATAAATATCTATGAAATTAATATGTAAATATACTATATATAGACATATTCTTAAAATATATATAAAAATAACTATATAAATATGTATTAGTTTATAAATAAATATTAAAATAAAAAAGTAATATGTTTTTATATATACACATTAATAAATACATATATTATAAAATAATATACAAATATTTATGGTTAAGTGGTAAAGGTGTTATTCCTTAATGGTAGAGGTCAGGGGTTCGATTCCAAGCATGAGAAAAGATGAAGGACATGAAAATCACTGATAAAAGGGTTGGATCACACTGATAAAGGGGAAGGCTAAAAAGTGCTTGTGGGTTGGGCATGTGGGGGGAACATAGCACTGATTAATTTAGGTTGGATTACTAATAAAAAGGTTACTATGTTTAATGAATTTTTTTTTAAAATAAAATTATAATTTTTATTATCTCTAAAGAAAAGAATTGTTAATGCCACATTTATCAGCACTAAATAACACTAATATAGGAACCCTATATCAGTGCTAAAAATGTGTGGATATAGGTGTCCTTTATCATTACATTTGTTAGTACTGATAAATTTCATCGGTGTTTAGGGTGCTTAGCCCATCATTTCTTTTTAAAACTGAAAAATCCCATTGCAAATGATCTTAAAAGAATATTCTATATTAGTAATTATTACATCTAATCATTTAAATCTTGTAAATCATGATTTAAATAATACATTAAATCATGGAGATTCAGTTGAGTAAATTTAGGTACAAATCCATTTTTATTTGTTGAGTAAGGAAAGGAATACCTATTATTTAAACTCGAGAGGCATTTATATGAGTTAAAGTAGTCTCACATGAGGTGGAATATGAATTTGGATGCATTCATGTTAAAAAGTATCCAAATTCACTAAAATTAATTAATTATTCTATTATGTGACCTTTGGTGATGGATATATTATATATCTTCACTATGTTGTTGGCATGATAACTGCATGATCATGTATGCATAGGATTGATGACTTAAATGGGAAAATAACTAAGGAGTTCAAGATGAAATATCCTAGGGAAGATGGTAATATTTTGGAAATAAAGATCATGCTGGACCATACATACTGGAACAATGATGTTATCATAGGATTGATACATTGAAATGGTTTTTAGAACATTTATTATGTTTTAATTAAATCATGTTTCTATTCCCCATACATATCATTTCAAATTATCCAAGATACAAGAACCAATGACATAAAAAGTGGTTGAGTACATGTCAAAGGTTTCACATGCATCAGTTTATAGAAGTTTTATATATATCATGGTATATACATAAAATGGTGTCCCTCATGCTATGGAAGTTAAGTTTTGTTACATAGATAACCCTAGAAGACAACTTTGGGAAGCTGTCAAGTAGATATTGTGATTTTTGATGGGAAGCAAGGAAGTGTCTCTATGATTTTGGAAAGGAATGTCATTGTGGTGTTCTGTGGACACTTAAATTAGAGTTGATTTCAATAATAGAAGGATTACCAATGGTAATGTGTTTACCTATGCAAAAAATTTAGTGACCTTGATATATACGTTGCATATGGTGGTGAAATTATCCACCATAGAGTTATAATACATTGTTGAAACAAATGTTGAGAATGAGATTGTTTTTTAGGAAATTCTTGGAGTTTATAAGAAGAAATAACATGGAAAATTTATTTCCCTGTGATAGTCATAGTTCAATGAATCGCTCAAATAACTCTGTGATTCATGCCAAGAAATGTAATATTTAGTTTAATTACAATATAATCTAAAAGTTAATACCGGAACAGTTTCTGATAATTTAGAATATTAGTTGAATAAATGATATAGTATAAATATTGATGATGTTTATGTTGATAGATAAGTTGAGGTATTATTGTGCCTTGGTTGGTATTTATAGGTGATGGTAGGATGAAATGAAGAATATGGGAGAACAATACAAGTGCATGTAAGGAATTGTTTTTTGTATTTCATGAATATCCATCTTAGAATCGAAGAGTTAAATATAAAGAATACACTGGTGAGTGGAGAAGAAGAGGGGCTCAAATTAAGTATGCTTTCTATGTCAGTAGCATCAAAGCAGGTCAAAATACTAGGCCAAGGTCTATGTGGTAGAATGCTGAAATGGTGTAGTCCAATCCATGGATGATGTAATTCCAACTATTTGCAGTACATATTACACCCCATGTCTCATATCCATATTTTCAATGTAAAAATGATGAATTATTGTAGAATAGTTGTCCAATGGCATTCACAGGTCACTATGGCAATGCAGACACTGTCAAAAAAGAATTTTAGTAGCTTTGAAAGACTGTGGTACTAAGGTTTCATATGCTTTCTCTCATTGGTTTCCACAAAAAAATTGAAATATTTTTTTTGGTGGTACAATTCTAATATCTTCCATATAAGATCATTTTGAGATAGTGTTTTCTTATATGATTGAACATTTTTATTCTTTATCTGTATTTTACTAGAGTGATTATGTCTCTTTATAGTTTTAGATATTATTCGTCTAACGATGTAAATATTTGTTTCCCATGTTCTTATTCATCCTAATTTTATCTTTTTCTCCTTTTTACTCACATTTTTGAGATCATAAATTTTTTTCTCCAGCATTTCTACTAAAAATTTATCATTCATCTTGACATGGAGGGGTCAATGTGTTATTGGAAAAAAACAATAATCTAGCATGTCATGTTTACTGGAATGGAATTATTTTTAATTGATTCATTCATAAAAAGATTCAAAAAATTGATAGATTTGAAAAATTTTTCCAAGGTTATTCATCCCTTAGTATTACTATATTCACTCCATTACTTTTGGATACTATTTACTTATTATAATTTAAGTAAATGAAAAATGATTATGTGGTAAAAAGTTGGGACGAGGGGGTTTCAACAAGGTAGTAACTAATAACTATGAAATATATATTTGATCTAATATATAAATGATTCATGAAATCAATAATTTACCATTTAGATTAAATGTGTTAAAAATATCTGTAGATATTTATTGATAGGAATAACATAGAATAGAGAAACATGAAAATGAAAAATATGTCAAAAACTAACCAATTAGACAACAAAATTAAAAGGACATGGGACATTGGAATATGAAATTGTGATAGTAACATGTGAAAAGATGATACAATTGACCAGTTATTTACAACTAGCATGGATGAAGCAATTTGAAATAATAAAAAATAATCTACTGATAGTCGCCAATATATACATTCCCTCTCTAGTAGGTGTTTGGGAAAACCAGTGAGAATATAAGAGGATCCCTCCTCCATCATGTCTTTCCTATTATCTTCAATGTTCTATTATGGAATTTGTAATTGCCACTATGGTTGTACTCATTCGTCACTCTTAGAGAGGTCTTCCCAACACCTGCCACATCATCTCCCATTTCTTTATTTAATTTTTTATATTTTTCATCTTGTACATTAATTATTTCATGAATTATGAAAAAAAATATTATAGTATGTATGGAAATTGAAACAATTTCTCTACATTTTATAAAAAACTATAAACAACATTGCTAAAATAACAATTGGAAATTTTTTTAAAACAAAATATCCAAAATTGTCCATTTGATTCCAATCGTGGACAAAATATATCAGTTGATAAATATGAATGGTTTGAGTGAAATATGGACATTCAAATTTATTAAAAACAAAGGAAATTTTAGAAATAGATATTTTTTAAATGATAATTGTTAGAAATGTTATGTCACATTTTTTGACTTTTTTTTGCATGTACAATTTTATAATAAAAATGATATTATGAATAAGCCGGATTCATTAAGATACTTGGATATATCATCATCATCCTCTATTGGCTTCCCAAATTAGATACCATATATGATTTTGTGATGAGACATGATCCTGGAAGGTTACCGCAGGGTCCTCAAAGATGAAGATAAGCTATTGGTAGAAATCCTCTTCGAGATCCTCTAGTTCATCTGCATGAAGATGGGGGTATGCCTCCTGTGTGTATATAGGTAATAGTGGAGATTGATCGATAGTCCGATTTTCATGGAGCTGGACAATGCCCTCATCTAACATCATATAACCCTCGATATTTTCTTCACCCCCATAAGTGATTTTCCATCATGCATATGGTGGCGTAATGTGGGTGAGCCGTGCTTCATTGTTGGGAGCCCTTTTCAATGTTGGTGGGCTACCCAGGGAGATTATATCATTATAGAACATATAAGGGTATTCTCTACTTCATCTAGTGAATTAAATGTAGTGCATGGATCATCATCCCCTGTAAATATCGTGGTGTTCTGGGGTCTATCAATCTCTGTAATCACCGTCGGTGTCGAACCTTCCATCCTGTGATGTATATGGACTAGGATTCGACAAGGAATATGGCATGTACAAGATTATATGGGTGCTCATTTTAGGGCCATTCCCTGATGAGGAGCCAAAATAGGGGGAAAGATTATTGAAGAAGTGCATGAGTTGGTTATTCAATAATGGATGCTAGTTGGTGGGTCATAGCGACCACTACATTGGGGATCACTGGTGCTTTATGGTAGGGTGGACCACTGGGTGGATATGTGATTTGGAACATCATGATATGACGTCATGTTTTTCGATAGGAGGTGGGAGGTGTTCAGTTGGATCTGTGTGCTGGTGGATATAATAATGATTCATTTAGTAGAATTGAGGGGGTGATTTATTATGTTTGATTAGTCATCCTGGGATTAGAAATGGATATGGGTTCTCAAGGAGGGCACCAGATGGGTGAAAGTCTATTAAATTTTATTTTTAGTTATTAAAATATATCAAATTAGGGTATTGGAGGATTGTGTGTTTGAAGATATTAATGAGATTTTCTAATGTGTATTTTTTATTTGATTTCGAGAAATGTGGATTGAGATACATTCATCATCATGCATAAAATTTTGGAGGGGAAGAGTGGGATATAGGGATAAATATTGTTTATTTGTGGATTTATTGACATCATGTGATATTGGTTTCACTGTTTAATTAATGAAATACATGCCTCTCATTTATGGTTTGGATTTTAGATTTTTTATGTATAGACACAAACGATTAAAACCAACCTAAACAAAGAAACCTAACCCATGAAAAAAGAATTCTTCAGACACATTATTGTGAGAAATGAATTTATTAAATCAGTTTTTCTAGAATAATGATTCTAGTTTAAAGTGATGGGATATATTTAATATTTGTATTTTGTTTATATAGGACATTATTTTTTCTTATGAATAAAGTTATTATGTGTCTTGTGGTAATGTTTAATATTTAGAGTTTAATTAACTCGAATGTAATAATCTATGTCTCAGGGTTTTAGATATTTTATCAATTGTTTATGGTTTTAATGACTAATTATATAGTTCAGAATTTTTCCAATCATACCTTAAAAAAGATGAAATTTTCTCCTATCCACACATTAATATTGAGTAAGGATATTTATTTCTACACTAACTTATCCCACGCTCTTCATTACAAAAAAACTGACATAGAAAAACAAGCACCTCATTAAAAAAGAAAAAATAAAAATAAAAATAACAGCATGATATAAGGCTAGAAATTTTCCCGGAGACCGTGTTGGTTATCCATTGATTTAGAAAAAAAACACATTTTATATTGTCTAACACCACTACTATTTTTTTTTCCTATAATAGAATATTCCATGACCTATTTCATACTATTTTCATAACCCATCCTAGGAGGACCGTGACGGGAAAACCACATGCCTGCCTCCCAAAGGCCGTGGGATAGAGACTAGCGCTGAAGGGGTAAACCTACATGTGGGAGGATTTTTTTGACAAACAATACACACACACAGACACCCAACCACTTCCCATCACACTGAAATGAGAAAAACAACTATACTAAAACTAGACTATGTAACAAAGTACAACTCAAAGAATGTGGGTTAGAATAAAAACCCAACCAAAAGGAACTAATAACACCAAAGTATATATAGGATCTCTAGTTTCCATCAAAAAACTACACATAATAGAAATGTTAGTGAGGGTACTAAATTCTGATGTTTTATGTCATGTCCGCATGGTCCTATGGGGACCCACCTGGTCTTTGGCCACCATGTCCACCAAAGAACTGTCGATTGGTTATGTCTCCCTAGGCTCAATTAGGTGCCAGTCCACCAAGGTCACTATCGAAGTGTCGATCATCTTCACAGGACACAACCTGCATGGATGGGGGCCATGCATGGGTGAGTATCACGAAACATATAAGGGACCCTAGAAAAAAAATGAAATACTACAAAAAAATTAATCAATGAAAATCCGGAAGAAAAATCACATAGATTAAAGAATATCATAATATGTATATTTTGTTGGAGAGATAGTAGCTGCATCCATCACATCATCAAAATCTTTAGTTGTTGGAGAAATCCTACTATATCGAGTACATTTGGACTACCAGGTCACATAGTAGATTATTTTCGCTATCCTTGGACTGAGGTGGTACTCATCCCTGGTGAGTATCATGTGTATGTTTGGTCACATAAGGCCACTCCCCAATGTGGGCCTATTGGGTCACCCATAGGCGGTTCCTCTATAGTCGAATTGTGATACACCACGTTTCGAGTATCATGGGTCTACCAGGTCACATAGAGTCATTCCCCTCCATGGGCCTTTTGGGTAACTTTGAGTAGCTTCTTACTTGGTCATCTTCAAGCAGTCTTTTGTTCTCATCCAACTGCTAGCTTCTGTATGTACTATTTTTGGAAGAACCTCTCCTCATTCCATTGTTCACATATAAACTACCATAAATGTCAACACAAATCTTCCAAGAGGTATGCCTCACAAAGAGTGTCTCATAACCACAAACGAACTGTCAATCAGTCATCGAGTTTGCAATATATGGGCATTTTAGTTAACAGGGGGACTATTGCAATAGAACTAGGTCCGACCCGGTCGGACCAACCAGAACAACCCAGCCTTGGGGTCCCACATTTCCCAGTTTAATTAGATTGACTCGACCTGAACAGGTTTGGGTCAGGGTTGGTCTGGTCTGGCATGGCCAATGGGCCAGGACAAATGAACATCATTGGACTAGGCCTGGTTTTGCCAAAGGTCCAGTCCGTTGGATAACCTGACAAAACATGCTAGTCCGGTCTGACCTGAATGGTGCGGGTCTGGCCTATAGATTCAGGTCTGGCATTCTGGCTTTGGTCTTGCCTACTGGGTGTGGGTCCGGCCCACCAAGAGATGGACCGAACCACAGGGCTGAAGGTGTGGCCTGCCAGTGTAGCCTGATCTGCCATGTTGTAGGTCTGATGATGTGCCGCCCGGGCGAGACACGGATTTCAATCTAAGACCCACTGCAGCTGTCCCCACAAATGTGGGGCCCCTCTAGCTGTGGTTGAGGGAGTACAGCCCGCATCTCCCAGGGGGCTTGGACACAGGACACCCCCTTCACTAGGAGCCTACCAGGCATCATGCATCCCACCACCTCGGCCAGTTAGGCATGATCGCCTACCACTAAGGCACGTTGATGGGTGATTTGTCGTCCTCCAGCGCAGCTGCAATGGGCCGGGTGTCGTCGTGATGATGTCACCATTCAAGGGCCACTAGAGTTACTATGGTGGTATTTATTCAAATCGGTCTACGCCTATAGTCCTCTCTGTTGGCCTACATCCCTGCTCAGGCCCCGAGATGAAATTGAAGGCATGTAGAAAATGTGGACAACACAAATGCCAGAGGGAAGGAACTCATGACTTGTTCATGTCAGCATGGACCCTATGTGTTGGAGGTTTAAATTGGGGGGTTTGGTGGTTGATGTTCAACCATTACATGCAAGGTGTGAATCTGAAATAATAATTTCTCATGACAAGACACCCTCCCACATAAACGTACAAATCATGGATCAACGAAATCATGGGATGATCTGTGTATGTCATTTATAGAAAAAGAATATCCGGGAAAACATTTAAAAATAATTCATAACCCAGCCTATTTGACATTCAATGGAAAAACGTTTTTCCTCAAGAGTACAAGGAGTCTATGTCATCACTTACATCTCTATTCGTCGAGGTTCGTCAAAGTCGATGAAGTCTCACCGATGATTATCATCGTTCATCATTGGATAGAATTATATTGGATATTAAACAGAGTGTCACCATGATATAATTTCAAAATTTCCAACATGACAAATAATTAATGCAATCAGGTCATCATGTTTCAATTATGCTATTTCATTTATAAAACAACGTCACTATTATGCTCTCATTTTTGTGTATATATGCTGCATGATACATTACATTAATTAGGCTCAATAATACGACATGTTCCCTCTTCTTATCCTCACCACAGGGTCATCTTAACATGATCAATGGATGAGATTAATTTAATATAACATTTAATGTTATTATATTATTTGTCTACAAATGAGGGAAAATAATCACTTCCATTCGTCTCATGCTGGCCGAAGTTTAGTCCATTCTAGGAAAATATGGTTGTTCAGAAACCAATGGTTTCCTCTAATTTTTAATCCAATCATTAGTTCAAATGATATAAAAGACTAATCACACGTTTATCAAAAATACCTTCAAAAAGTTCAAAAAAATTATTTGGGTTCTCCGGGCCTCGGTATCAAATGTCGTTAGAGCACTCAGTCTCAGAAAAATTACATATAACATAATGAACATTACACATAATTTCCAAGAAATTACATTCTCTCCAATGTATGGAATTACATTAATAGAAGAAAAAATAGAAATAAAAAAATAGATGTGGGTGTTGAGCATGAATTTGAGCCTCCCACTCCAATGTTCTATCCTAAATATTCTTATGATGCCACTGAACTCGCACTAAAGGAATCGACTACCCATGTACAACCCACTCCTCTCAATCCCTTATCTCCATTGAGAACCATGCAAACATCACCCCATTGTCAATTTCCTAATCTCCCCTGTTGATGACATATGATGGGTCATGCACATACCTCCAGATATATGACATGGAGAAAACATCATGCACCTGGTACATCTATTAGGGATGGCCTAGGTTGTATTCCACCTTACTGACTCTGATCAGGAACAAAAAGAGGTCCATAAACCTCAAGGATATCTGGTCTCCCTTCACAAATCTTTGTAACCCTCATTGTGGTGGGACCCGAAGGAACACATTGTCTCCCTCCTCAAACTCCAAGGGTCTCCATTCCTGTCAGCATAAGTCTTCTTCCTAAAATTTGAAATCCTAATCTTATTATGAATGATCTACACATTATCAGTGGTAGCTCATTCCATCTCCAGACCCTTTAGTGCCGACTCCCTTGGTTATGTCCAGCATAATGGTGATCTGCAAGGCTACCTGTACAGGGCCTCAAATTGTTCCATAACAATGTTGGAGTGTTATCTATTATTGTATGAAAACTCTAAAAGTGGTAGATGGACCTCCCAACTATGACCAAAGTCAGGTACACAAGAAAAAATCATGACCTCCAGGTTTTTGTTTTGTCTGATCCATTTGACCATCCATATGGGGATGAAAATATGTGCTCAAACCCAGTTTCATCGCGAACACCTCCTATAATCCCTTCCAAAACCGGGATATAAAGCAGGTGTCACGGTCATAGAAAATCATCAAAGGAATCCAGTGATGCCACGCTATCAACAAGATGTAGAGGCATCCCAAGTACAATACCTGTCCATGCTCTCTAATGGGTAGGAAGTGTTCCGACATGGTGATTCTTTCAACCATCACCAAAATTGAATCTTGGCCTCTGGACGTACATTATAACCCCATCACGATGTCCATCGATATATCCTCCCACTTCTGCTCTAGAATCTCAAGTGGCTAGGCCAACACTACCAGAACTTGATGCTTGGCATTAGACTACAATCAAGTGAGGCATCATGAAACAATCTAGGACACCACTTTATTTATCATCATCCACCAGTACTAACATCGGTGGTTCTGATAACGTTTTTCCACTTCAGGATGTACCACTAATGGGTGAATATGTAAATCTCTCAACACATCCTCATGCAATGTCAATGGTACTATGGTGAGCCATCTGAAAAGGACAACGTACTCCCAAACTATTGAAAATCCATTAGGATCTCATACTGAGGATAACTGAGAACATCAGGACTCATAGTCAACGTCCACCAGTTGGTCCTCCAATCATCACAGTATTAGTGGGTGAGTAACAATCATCAAATATAAATAATTAGTCCACTATCATCCAATATGGATATCTGCATCATAGTTAACTTCTATATTGCCTCACTCTGCAGCTACAAACCGTTCCTCCTACAAATTTCTTCTGCTACCATGTTACCCTTCCCATATGTATATACTATCTCAAAGTCATAATCCTGGATGAACTCTAGCCATCGTCACTCTCTAAACTTCAGGTCCTTCTGGGAGAATATATACTGAAGAATCATGTGTTTGAAGTAAATTGTAAACCTATCACCCATCATGTTGTGCTGCCACATATTTGTGGAAAAGACCACTAATGCTAACTAATGGTCAAAGATCATGTAGTTATACTCATACTGCATCTACTTGTGTGATCTATAGGCAATAACTACTTTCTCTTGCATCATCACATGACCCAATCTGCCGAATGATGATTCGTAGAAAAATACATACCCAACGCCATCATATGGTAGTCACAAGATGAGGGGAACTAGTTAGTCTCCTCCAGGGCACATAGATACACTAGATATATTTATCCATAAAAAATAAGTGTTGTACCATACATGTAAAAGTTTATACGAGTGATGCTACTCTAGAGAAGATGGTCATGAACCTCCGATAGTAACCATCCAATGACAAAAAGATCTGCACCTCAGTCACACTCTTGGTAAGCTCCAAAGAAAGAAATACCTCTTTCTTTTCTAGATCCACTAGAAATATAACATCTGAGATGACATGTCCTAGTATGTGGACCTCATGAATATAGAACAAGAACATCAAGATCATACCATAATGATGGTGCCCTCGGAGTGTATCCAGGTCCATCAACAGGCGTGTAGTTTGCTCCTCCTCCGACGCTGAGTACAACAAGATGTCCTCAATGAAGAAAATGATGAACCAATAAAGGTAAGGATGGAATATACTATTTATGAGCCCCATATACAGTGTTGAGTGTTGGTCATACCAAAAGGCATCACCAGGAACTCCTAATGGTCTTACCATCACCTGAATGCTGTCTTTGGTACATCCTAATCCCATACTCGAAACTGGTGATAGCCTGATATGACAACTATCTTCGAGAACCTCTTCACTCCCATCATCTATTCAAAGAGGTCATCATTTCAAGAAATTGGATACTTTTACATCACGGTCACCTAGTTCAGGTGCCAGATGTCCAAGAACAACCTCAATATCTTATATTTTATATTGGAAAAGCACCAGGGCTGCCCATGGTGAATCACTGGGCCTTACAAAACCCTTATCATGAAATTCCTTTTGTTGTAACCACTACTCAGGAAGCTCCATGGGATACATCCGATATAACAATGTGGATATTGATGTCGTCCCTGGCTACTGGTTTATGCAAAATTCTACCTCCCTAAGAGGAGGTATTCATGAAACATCCTAATGAAAATAATCCTTGTACTCATACAACACTATAGGTAAGCATGGACAGATCACATCAACTGCTCCATAGGTCAAGCTAGCCAACTTGTGAGTGATCGGTTGTACCCTCCACCGAGAGAGTCTGTCCTATGGTGCAAGGGTTTCCTTCTAGCTGTTGAATGAAAACATGGTCCATTATTCATGGACAGACAAAACTTTACTCATAAAATAGATGATCTCAGTATTTACTATGGAAAACCATTTTATACAAAAGATGACTTCATAAGACCTTGAAGCTTCTAATTGGAGTTCGTAGTTGAAGATCTCGCCATCTAGAGTGAGCCAATACTATAAGAACCAGTGTGTAATTTGAATGTCCTCTCCCATAGGAGTCTCTAGCTATTAGGATCGATCCAATGACTCCACTGGAATCTCTAACCCTTTAACAAGAGTCATGGCATAGAATGAGTGGCTAGCACCTATGTTGAAAATTACTGCATCTAGTGTGGAGAAGACACATATCACATCTCGTATCATCACTAGTGTGCTATTTTTTTAAGCATATGATTACTGGAGCAAAGATTTCCCTTGTATTCCTTCTCCCTGATGTCGGAGAGGACAACCTGGGGGAGGTGGTCGTAACACATCAAATAATCACCCACCACCTACTTCTCATCCAGCTTCATTGCCACGTCGGCCACAATGAGGACCTCCCCTCTCAAACAGATTTCACTACCTTGGTGACCCCTCGACCATCCTCTGGTCATATGTGCAGTGGGTTGGGTAGTCACATGCCATGTCTCCATTTAGAACACATGGGAATAACTTCCTGGATCCTTGCTGGCATCCTATAGAATGGGTGCCCTTCACTATCTACCCTAAGTCATGGGGTTAGCCTCTGAAATACCTGGCCTTCTTTGGCCTATGTGTCTTCTGTCTGCTACCTACTAAAGACTCTAATTTCTTGGGTCTACTAGTAGCTCTAGATTTTGGCGCCTGCTCCGCCAATAATCTCTCCACAAGAAGGGCATTCTCTAGCACCCTGTCCTAGGTTAGGATTACGAGAGAAAACACTGAATCCATAATCCCCTACCTAAGACCCAGCTAAAAGGCTCGATCTATGATGAAAAGATCCGTAACCATGTTTTTGGAGTACCAATATATCTCATTCATCCTTTTTGTCTACTAAAATATCAACAACATTCATTTCTGAAGGTGAAGAAGCTCTTGAATTCACCTATAGAGTTTGGTTACGAAAAAAACTCATCATAGACGAGACTCTCAAAGACGCACCAGGTGAGGGACGTTGTATCGTGTGTCTGGTTGGTAAAACTATATTGTCTCCCTGTTAAGCCCTATAGAATTTCCGCTTCCATGATTGACATCTAGTCATGAGGTGTACTCACTATGCAGAAGAATCAATCATAGTCTCCATCCAATCCTCATCGACCAGAGGATCCGTCTCTCCTATCAACGTGGGATGTCTCTGTCTATAAAACCCATGTAGGTAACTGAGCCTACGATGATCCTCTTCCAAAAATTGCAGTAGTAAATGATGAACATCAGGTTCTGGTAGAACTATGGAACCACCCTGTGGGGTAATCACTAGAACTAGTCCCTAAATGGACACCTTTTCACAAGGTGTTTTTTCCTCACGAGCTCGTATCGGGATCCTAGCTAGTCGTCCTCGGGGAGGCATCCTGAGATAGATCACGATGTACCACGATAAGTAGGTTATACCAGGTAAACATAATATTATTCAAAATAACATAAGGTGACACTTATGAAACAATTTTATTCCTGTGTTGAGCCAAAAAGAGGAATTCATGGTCCTGGTGTATGGATACATCACCCTCTGCACCAACACTAGACTCCCCAAATCTGATAGTCGAACATTCAAGACCTAACACTATTGCCCCAAAAAATCTCCTAGACATTTTGGAAGGAATGAATGTCATTGTATACCACTTATTCATGATCCTTAACCTAGGGCCCATGTTGTGACTACCCCCATCCAACTTCCCATATGCCAGGGGCAGGAGACTAGCGCCAAAAGTGTTAGCCTTCAAGTGGGAGGCATTTTCATAAATACATGTACGCACACACATTCCCAACAATGTACCAACACACTGAAAGGGGAATACTATGTATACAAAAAACGTACTATTTATAATGTACAGCTGAAATCATGTGGTCCATAATACAAACCCAACAAAAAATAACTAAAAAAATACATCACTAAAAAGAGCTCTGATGGAAATATCTGGAAAACCCCAAATGATTGTAAGAGTAGTGAGGATATTTGAAGATGAAGTAGTATCTCTTGTCCACCTTGTCCTACTGAAACCCACCTATTCCTAGACCACCATGTCTACCGTAGAATCGTTGATCGATCCTATCTCACTAGGCTCCACCTGGTCCCGGTCCACCAAGTTCTCTATCGATGTGTCAATCGTCTACACGAGACACGACACGAATGGGTGAGGCCCATGCAGGGATGATTAACATGAAACTCAATTGGGGTCCCAAAATAAAAAGGAAAGACCACCCAAAAATTTTCAATCATATCATGAAGTAAAATCACATAGCTAAAGGAAGGTCACACTTGGAATATTCTAGTGTAGTTATAGTAGAATCATTAGTCACATTATCAAACTTAATGTCTACTGGAAAACTCGTACTCAATCGAGTACAGTGGGCCTGCTGGGTCACATAGAAGAAACATTCCTTTATCTTTGGACAGATTTGGTACTCATCCTAGTTATGTACCAAGGGTATGATGGGTCACACAGAGCATCTCCCCTCTGTGGGCAAGTCGGGTAACACAGAGCAACTTCCCACCATGGTCGAACTGAGGTACTCCTGTTGTTGAGTATCATGGGTATACAAGGTCACAAAGTGTCGCTCCACATTGTAGGACTGCTAGGTCACACAAAGACACTTCCCATTGGGATTTTTTTGAGCAGTCAACATATCTCATCCAACCGTTGGCTTCCATACATAGCATGATTGGGAGAACCTCTCCTCAATCCATTTTTTGCTTCTCTAACTCTATAAATGTCACAAAAAAGAATTCCAAATGATCCCGCTCATCAAACGGGTCCCAATGAATAAAAAGTACCATCAATAGAATGAACGATTTTCAATATATATGTGTTTTTCTAAACATGGGGATGGATGAGATGGGACCCGGTCCGACCCGGTCGGACCGACCTGACCATCCCCACATAAGGATCCCACATTCCCCAGTTAAATTAGATAGACTTGACATGGCTTGGTTCGGGTCGGTGTACATTTGTTATGGAATGACCCATGGGTAAGGACCAATAATCCTTGATGGACCAGGATATGTTTGGACAAGGGTCCATCCCATCAGGTCACATGAAAACCCGATCTAGTCCAGCCTACTTGGAGTGGGAGTGGCCTAGCCTGCTGGTCTTGGGACGCGGTAGATGAGCCATTGCACTGTCTGCTATGTGGGGGGACCAGCAATGTACCACACATCCGGGAAGCATCATCCAAGCTGCTTCCAGATCTAGTTGTTGACATGGACTAAGGGCCACTCCAGGAGTGGTCGATAAACCACAAACTGCACTGCTCGGGTGGCCCAGATGACATCCACCGCACCACGCGGCGCTCACCTTGCATCGCACCTCCCACCGTTGTGCCTAGTTGTACGAAGCATCCAGTTGCCGCAGCACGCTAACGTGCGCACCGCTATCATCCAATGCGCCCAGAGAGGGTTGGTGCCTCCACTGCTTCCATGAAGTCGGGTCACCACACACCCATTCATGCTGTCGGCGTGGGCCAGCCATCGCCACGCCGATGGTGCAACAGAGGCGGCACCTCCCACAAGCCACCAGAGTTTCTCTGTTAATTTGTTTTCTGATCCGTCTATTCCTATATACCTGTATGGTCACCTCCATCCCTATTTCAGGTTCGGAATTGAACTTCCACTACATTGAGATTCAAACCACCATGAACGCATGAGTGGAGGTTCTCGAACCTTTTTCTTGTTGGCAGGTGTCGTTGACGTTAGAGTTTTAAATAGACGTTTTGGGGGAGTTCAAGGATTCAAGGCCAACAATTTCATACAAGGTTTGAATCTTGGATTATAAATCCCCATGAAAACTCACCTTCTGTATAAATTCATGAATCACAGATGAACCTGTTCGTGAGTTGATCAATGTACGTCTATTCTAGAATAATAAGAGCGGGGAATCACTTTGAAATAAAAATCAGTCCCATACCTCATTGATGTTCGATGATGAAACATTCTTCCTCGATAGTTCAAGGTGTCGATGTCTTCACATGCCACTCCGTTCTTTAAGGTTTTTCGAAGTTGTAGAAATCTCATCGATGTTCTTCATCATTTCTTAGTTAGATAGGAATTCAGATTGTGATTTTTCAGAGAGTCTCCATGGTTTAATTCCACCGTTTCCAATATGCCAAATAATTAAAAGAATCATGTTGCAATATTTTAGTTGTGCTGCGATGTCACTTCGTTACGTTGTTTCATTTATGAAATAGCATCATTATTAATCTAAATTAATTTCACCATTACACTCCATGATATAGGAAATTAATGGGACCTATTAATATGTCACATTGACACTTCATCACTTCACCACAACATCTACATCCTTCTCTCAACTTATGAGAATGAATATAATATAACATTTTATGTTATTTTATTATTGTTCTTGAATGGTATGAAAATAAAAATTTTCCATTTCCCCTTTCCTTTTGATGATAATCCCATTCTCGGAAATTATAGAAATTCTATATTCAATGTTGTCCTCATATTTTTGATCTGAACACTAGTTCAAAAATTAAAAAATCCCGCTCTCTTGTATACTGAATGTACCTAAAAAATGATCAAAAAAATTTCAGGCTCTCCGAATCTCGGAATTTTGTGCTGTTAGAACATGCTTTCTCAAAAATGTTCCGATGAATATTAAAACATTACATGGAATTTATATAACATTACATTGATCATGAATTTTCACATTGTGATTCCAGATCAGTGGCACTACTTGAACCCCCATTATCTGTAGAACAATCCAATGATGACGTCGTACCGATGACCATTGATGGAGTAGGCCCAGAACCCATCCCCGGACATGTATAAGATGATAATTCCTTAAAACGAATAATTCTACATCATTCTGGGAAACCAATGATGATTGTGAAGGGTTCACACCATAGACATAGTGAATTTTAATATGCTAATACAAAAATATTAACAATGATATTTTAATATATCTAAACATTAAATTATTATCCAATTATTATTTTTTCATAATAATAAATTATTATTTCATTGTATAAAAATAAAATATTAAAAAATAAATTATATCAACAAATAATCCTTAAACCATGTAAACTATGATAGACAATATTAATCAAATGACACCAAATTGGAATTATTTGATCAATGTATCTAGCCCCATTTAATTGGGTTTACATATAGTTATCTGTTATAATATACCTTTCATTATTATATTTTTATACTAATCAATTAACATTAAAAGTAAATTTAAATATCATAATACAACAAATTTTTTAGGGTCATTTACCAAACAGCCACCTAGTTTCCTATGCACATTAAACCTCATCTCTATTCAACCAACAGAGTGAACTGGTTTATTTTCCTTTATAAAAAATAAACAACGTAGAAAAATCGTATTATAAAAATCATATAATTAATAAGGAATTAAAAATAAACACAAATAGTTCATTTCCTAAAAATACTATGACACCTAATGATTTGAGGAATTACTTGTTTCTGAAGATTCAAAGATTTGTTTTGATAATTCCTACCAAAAATATCAACATTAATAAAAATTAAAATTTTATTGTGTTTATTTAATTATGGTACTATAATAATTTGAAATAAACTAATTTGATGTGTCTATGATAATTTTAATAAAAAAAGTACATTGCAAATGATAAATTCTTTTAGGCACTTTAGAATAAATATGTCGTGATCATAGAGATGTTTCAAAAAACACATGCCATACTCTCTATTTAAAATCTCTCCATTTCCTGCAAACAAATTTCATACTCCAGGCAAACGAAACAAAGTCCGGGACATCAAAATGAAAAACAAGTTGATATAAAAAAATTCATCACAGGTATATTATAAAATTTTACTCATTTATTTTAAATTACATATCAAGAATTATTTAATTAATATTAATTTTACAAGAGTATCAAAGAACTCATTTTTAAAATCTATAGAAATGTCTCCAATATTTATATTTGATGGGAAATTTCACCATATATCAAGAAAGAATCCCATGAATCTTCCCATATATTCTGGAAGCATCACTAATAGGCACCCCAAACTCATCAAATGGAATGATAATCTTGAAATCCTTTAGGTCCCGTACAAATTCTCTGTTCATATTTATATCAATTATATTATTATCATTATTTTTTTGAAAAATGAAATAAATAATTTTTAAAATATATTTTTTTGAATAATATCCTACATACCAATAACGGTAAATCGCCAAAATCTCTTAGAACAAGCAGATACCAAATGCTTCATTTCCAGAGATGAATTAGACAGTCAGATACCAACAATATTTTGGGAAATAACTGACTCACTAGTAGTCTAAGGTAAAATGAAATTACTTGGATCCACTAAAGTTGATGGATATGGTGGAGTTCTTAGAGATGGTTATCAGATAGGATAATGATTTTTTTGTCTTCATATTCTTATTGTTCAAAAGGATCATATATAATAAATGTTTAAAATGTTTAAAAAATTTACAAAAAAATATGAAACAAGAACAATGTATATATGTACGAAATACTTATCATTGTGAAATTGTTATATAAATTCTTTTTAAATTTATACGTTCAATTATACTCATATTTATTTTATCTTTTGTTCTCAAAATACATTGTGAAGAGGGCTTCATTTTCACCATCCCTTACAATTTTTATTGTTTTGATATTATGAGTAAAAAACTTTTAAATTTTCATTGGTTGAAGAGGTCCATTATCACAATTTACTGATTGAAAATCATCACTCATGTCTTATAAGTCTCTCTTCATTTAGATGACAAGAATGATCCAACCATTATTTATTTCATCATTAACGTAATAAACCATTAATTTTATGTAAATACATGTTAAATGGAGCATTATATTCACACTCACTAGTATGGATTAAGAAATATAATTTGATAAAAGTAAAATAAAACGAATCATTCATTATACCCCTATAAATTTTGATCAACATTAATTTGAATAAGTCAACTGTAAAAACTAACCATTATATTTTAATTCATTTCTATCATTCATATTTCCATAGTATTCCACCACTTCAATTTTAAATACCATACTATTTTGTGTTTTTAGGTATGCTTCATGATAAATTTTATAAAACCTAAATATTAGAAAATTATAGGCATCAAATCTATTTTCCTTCCTTTTATGTCCTGAAACCAAAAACTTTAAATCATGTGTTATTTCAACTAAATTTTCAAAATTATTTATCTAGAAAAAAATATATATTATGTTACTCTCAACATTTTTAACATAAGAAGATGTCAATAATATAAATATGTGTATATACATACACGATGGTTGAACCCTTCGAAAAACACCTTATTAATAAATTTTGATAATTACAACACATTTCAACCTCAACCCCTTAGACAACTCTTTGTTTTGAATCATAAATATTGAATAAATTGATCTACAATACGACTATTTGGTAGCACATATCTATGGGCTTATAGAAACTCGAAATCATTCAGTGTAAAATTTTTCCATTTTCCAATTTGACATCCAGTAGTTGGAAATACCAATGACTGGGTTTCAGAATGATAATTTGTAACAACCCAAACTTCTACAGTACACTTCTTTTTGAATAATGCAATAGCGTGTGTTGAACGCAACATCGAGTTCTAACACACCACAACAAAAAAACTAGCCGTTATGAATAGTAATACTAAATTTTTTAAATTTATAAATATTAATCCTCAATATGGACTTCATTTTTGGATTCGAAATATCGAAATTATCCTATGGTGAATTTTTGGTATTTTTCTGAAAAACGACATTTTTTGATGAATAGTGAAACTAATAAGTGATAGTTAAAGAACTGAATTTTTCATAAAACATAATTTTACCACTTCTGTGAGTGGAATTTAGAAAATCCGAGAGACACGGTTAATATCAAAAAGTAAAATGCGGTTCAATGAGATGAAAATAATTTCCGGTGAATAGTAACTTTTTACTTTTATTTACCACGGTTAAAAGTAAATAGGGTAATTAAGAGAAAAAATGATATTAATATTACCCTAACACATGTCCTAATTCTATTGGACATTTGTATCTCAACCAAAAACAACCTTAGTAATAAAATATTTTCATTTAGGTCTACTTGGATTAGATTAGGACGTTTATTATTATTTAATTCAAAGATGAGTTAAAAGAGTTAAAATCAATGTTTATTCACTAAAAAAAATTTAATATAGGGTTACACATGTAATAAATTTGATTATAAATATTCATTAGAAATCTAAAATTATTTCCTACATAATGATATTTTATTTATAATTTTTAGACATTAAATAATTTAATTTATTTATGAAACAATGATCATGCAGTAATTACGATAATAGTGAAAAATTAAAATAATTGATATTATAAATACCCAAATAAATATAATTTGAGACTTTTAATGAATTACACTAATTTTATTGGATAATATGACATGTTTTTATTGATTAAATAATCTTTTTTTATGTAATCATTCAGTTATGATTTTAACAAATATCAATTTTCCAAATTGTGTCAAAATTGACATAAAAGAGTTTTTAAAACAAATATTATATAATTAATTGATATTCAATTCCTAAAAATCTATGTTTCAGAAAAGAGACTTATATCAAGACATTTGAATCATTAATTTACCACTTGGCGGTCTCTTGGAGGTATATAGTATGTTTATTAACTATATAATATAAAAATACAAAGTGACATGGAAAGTGTCAAAGTAAATAACTAAGAGTTAAAACTAAAGGATAAGGTTAATATAATGACCCAAACCTATCTAAATTATACTGGTTGAGTGGTTTTAGACCTATCCCCACCTTAAACTTTAAATAATAAACTTTGGAGCCATGAGAAACCGAATATGAATTTATTATAAAAAATATTTCTATCTTTTCCAAATGTGCCCCTCACCCCTCTTATAAAAAGGCACCCCCCCTTCTCATTAATTCACTCCTTAAAGGCATTTTGGTTCGGCCAAACCCTGAACAAATACTCTCTCATCTTCCCTCACTTCATCCTAGAGGCCTTCCTTTAGTAAGAATGCCATCCTAAGGAGCCCTTTTGATCAAATCAAAAGGAAAGAACCTGAAGAAGAGGTAATGATTTCACCACCCTTTTTCAAGTTCCTTTCTTCTTCCACTTCTTCATTCATTTTTATTACCATTATAAAATAATAACTCCAGTATATTATAAATACATTTATGTTATTATAAACATGTTATAACCATATTTCTTCATTCTATCCATAATTTGAGTGACATGTCACCATACGTGCGTACATACGGCTTACCGTCTCCACGTCGTGGTGTTATTGTCATTCAAAACATTATTATTCACATGGTTATAATAATGATGTATAATTAATTTAAATAATAAATATAATAAGATAATGATTCTGTATATATGATATAACATCCAATTAAATATTATTTTAATATCCAAATATTGATATTGTCGCTCGTGCGTACGTACGGACTACCGTCTCCATGAACGCGATGAGATTCATTCTCCATCATATCCATTCAAGTCTAATTCTCATTTGAATATTAATAATAATGATTATGGACTTAATATCATTCTTGATATGAATAAGATACAACCTATCCATAACAAACAGGTCTTACATTATAAAACATATAAAATAAAATATGTAAGTTAACACCCGAAACGACGATAATTCAAAAATATTATTAATAATGAAATGCTAAAAGATCATATATGATATCATATTAATATATATTATTCTTGAATACTTTAATAAAACTTATTTCACCATTATAAATGAGTTTAACCAACCCCAACCAAGGAAAATTACATGGTTAGGGTTTATTTCGCAATCTCTTCATTATCCGAGGTTGTTTATACGTCATAATCTATTGGGACTTCTTTATCATCCACATCCATGTTTCTTAAAAATTTATTTCAAAAAATTATTACTATGTACTAGAATATGGGTTGAAGTCATTTATATCCTTGTTGACTATTATAAGTGGTTTATAAAGTAAACATTCTGTCGTTTTCCAAACAATGTCCTTTTTATCATTTTTGACTGAATTAAGGTAAAAATGTTTTTTTAACTTATACGGTGGGTGCGTTTATTTTCCGCCATTATAAAATCATTGAAGCTTCCCTTACAAGCTTATAAGAAAATTTTCAAAGTAAATTCTTTATTTTATAATTATGTGATTTTCAAATGATTTAAAAAAAGATATTTCTCTAAAATACATGAAAATCTAGTGCAAATGTATACGTATTTAACACAAGATAAAAAATGATTTCAGAAAACCTGACTCTCGAGTGTGGTAGACATGAAGGGATTGGGCGAGGACCCATCATGGCTTGTAATTAGTCAACCAGTCTCTAAATTAGTTATTTTGTTTTCATAATCTTGCATAATGTTTTCAGAAAAACACTGGAGTATATTTGAGCAATTTTAAACGTAATTATCTTCAAAAAAATTGCATCGGTAGGTCTCATAAGACAAACTAGTGTCTTGGAACAAGGCATTGAAAAAAACATATTTATAGTCTTGAAATGTGGCCTTGGCTGTGTGGTTATGATAGTCTGGAATTATGAATTCCATCATTATGAATGTGGTTATTTATATTGCATGTGACTATTCAAATAGTAGAATATCCATGTGAATAAGTAAATGGAATTATTTCATTTTATTTTTTTCATAATATGTGTAAGTTCAAGTTTAAAAGGCTTTTGTTTTAGTTATAAATTGCCTTAAAGGGTTATTCTTATTTATGAAAGATTCCTCTATATAGTTATCCATACTGGGAATATGAGCTCACCCCTTTTCTATGTTTTATTTTTCCCAAGATGTGAATAAGTAATTTATGAATGACTTGTAGGGATAGTATGAGTGGATAAGAGTGTGGACTATGGAGTCTATATTGTTATAGTTTTCATTTTTTGATGTAATGTAAACATTATTAATGTATATATTTATTCCAAGGCTACTAAACTAATCGGTCTTTCGAGGCCTGATCTTTCGTGTGATCATGACAATTTTAGCTAATAATGCACTAACTCTGGGTAACTGGGTTCGGGGCATTACAGTTGGTATCAAAGATGTTTAGTACAAACCTTGGAATCTAGCTTTAGATAATCCCTGATTAGAGAACATAGACCTAAGATGTACATTGATGATTAGTGTAGAAGAACGTCCTAGATTTTTGGTATTGTATAGATTTTGTTAGTTTTCATTGAAATACATCCATGTCTGGATAAGAGTAGGTAGTGGCGGCTCTAACACAGATGTACCTAGGGGTAAAACCCAAATACACTGCTTTGAGCTGGACTCGAATGGGAACTGGTGCACGTCAACAGGCCTTGCTTCACTCTTGGTTACGACACTCAGGGGGGATATTCCTAGGATAACTCTCATTTTCTATAAAAATAATTATGAAGGGTTTATGAGTATATACTTCCTAAAATAAAACATTTTTACGATTATGGATTATATCCATAAATAGTTCAATTTATGTTAAGTGTTTTATAAGTATGAAATTATGTATTTTGATTCATAAACTGGTCTAGTTTATTCCATTGTTTAGAAATGGCACGTAGTGGAAGAAATATAAACTGTATCAATACAGAGACTCCAGGTAGGGATTTACCTCATACTAAAGAAAATTATAGTGGAGCTGGTGTTGCAACTAGTGCCGATCAGCTAATCACCATACTGGGACAACTCAATCAAGTTATGAATAATAACCTTACCCGTATGGAGAACCCTGATCCGCAATATGGATGATCAATGTAAGATCGCTTCATGAGGCAACAACAACCAATGTTCAATGGGAGTAAAAATTTCTTAGAAGATGAGCAATGGATAAATTCCCACAAGAAAATATTTCAGGCTTTGGGGAGTAGTGAAAGGGAAAACATTATCATGGAAGTTTACCGCCTCATTGGAGATGTTGATCAATGGTGGTCACTGATTCTAAACATGAAGGAAGATGATGAAGTATCAAATATGGAATGGAGGGAGTTCAAAGATCAATTTTTAGAAAAATTCTTTCATCATGACCATCGAGAAGATATGGAAAGGAAATTTCTGAGCCTGAGACAAAAGGAGGATGAGAATGTCGCAAAGTATGATCCTAACATTACAAGGTTAGCAATGTATGTTCGAGATTATATACATATCCCAATAAGTAAAATCGATCGATTCCTTGATGGGTTAAAACCATTTCTATTTCGAGCATTAGTCTGAAAATCCTTCTCGTTGTATGAAGACATTGTCTCATGTGCTATAAACACTGAAAATGAAGTCTCTAAGTATTATGACATTAAAGAAAACCAAGAGAAGAAGTGATCTTATGATAAATTTCGGAATGGAAGTAAGGATAAGAAGGGAAAAGTTGAATATCCATCCTGTAGTAAATGTGGGATGAAAAACCCCAGTACTTGCATAAAAGGAATGGGAGTCTGTTACATGTGTTGTGAAAAAGGCCACCATGCTCGTGATTGCAAGGGGATGAAGGAAGCTACTGATGATCAATGATACAATTGCTGGGAGATGGGACATTATGCAAATGAATTTCCTAAGAATTAGGGAATCTTACCTAAGAAAAGGCCAAGGGATCAAGGCCAGCATATGATATCACTACTGCTGAGGTAGAAAATCCAAAAGATGTGGTGGCAAGTAATTTAATGGTTTCCTCAAGTTTAGAAAAATCATAATTTGATTTTGAATCATCACATTGTTTCATATCATCCCATTTTATTAAGAAAATTAGATATTTCCAATTTTATTTAACAATGGTGTTGTCAGTTAAAAATCCTAAGGGAAGTATCATTGCAACAATGTTTGTGAATCAGTCCCCATTAGAGCACATAAATGTTCTTTATCCGCTGATCACATCCTCATACCTATGATTGAGTTTGATATAATCCTTGGTATGGATTCACTTTCAGACCATGATGTGATTATTTATTGTAAGAAGAAAGAGGTCACGATTTTTGATGATGATGATAAGGAACACCTTATCATTAGAGCATAATAATCACCACCTAATTCTTATATAGATCCACCCCTAGTTTCTCAAATAAATTCAATTATTAGGGGGGAAGAGAATGAAATGACTATGGGTGAGGAAAGGAATGTTCAAATAGTGGATATACCTGTTGTTAAAAAACATGTTGTTGTGTTTTAGGAAGATTTACAAGGACATCCACCTGAATGAGAAGTTGAGTTTTCCATTGATTTAATTCATGGATCAAGGCCTATATCAAAGACCCCTTATAGAATGGCCACTATTGAATTAGTTGAACTAATGAAACAAATAAAGGAATTGAGTAATAAGGGATTTATTCGCCCTACTGTTTCAATATGTGGAGCCCCTGTTCTTTTTGTTAAAATGAAAGATGAATTTTTGAGGCTATGTATCGACTACAGGGAGATCAATGCTATAACAATAAAGAACAAGTATCCCCTACATCGCATTGATGATTTATTGGACCAACAACATGTAGCTCAATACCTTTCAAAGATTGACCTTCGATTGGGATACCATCAGTTATGTGTAAAGAAGTAATACATTCCGAAGACAGCATGTTGAACCAGGTACATGCATTACATGTTTATAGTAATGCATTTTTGATTGACTATTGCACCATCTGTATTCATGGATCTAATGAATATAGTTTTCAAGTAATATCTCGATGAATTTGTTGTGGTATTTATTGATGATATCTTGGGATACTCTAAAAGCTACGAAGATAATGAAAATCACTTGTGCATTATCCTGAAGACTCTGAGAACACATGAATTATATGGGATGTTTAGAAAGTGTGAATTATGGCTTCAAGAGATTTCTTTTCTTGGCCATATTGTCTATAAAGATAGAATCTCTATTGATCCTTCTAAGACCAAGGAAATCCATGAATGGCCAGCACCTATGAGTATAACTGAGTTATGCGGTTTTATTGGTTTGGCAGGTCATTATCTATGTTTCGTCCATAATTTTTCTTGATTGGCTAACACATTAACAAAGATGATATGTAAAGGGGTTAAATTAGTTTGGAAAAATGTGTGTGATGAATGTTTTGAAGAACTGAAGAGAATATTAGTCAATGATCCTATATTGACTCTACCACCGAGGAATGATGGGTTCGTTATTTATAGTGATGCATCGATGAAAGGACATGGTTGTGTCCTTATGCGGAATGATAGGGTTACTGCCTATGCATCACGATAGTTGAAAATTCCTGAAAAAAACTATACTACTCATGATCTGAAGTTAGTAGCTGTGATATTTTCTTTGATGATATGGAGGCACTACCACTATGTTGATTCATGTGAGATTTATACTGGTCACAAGAGTTTGAAGTATATTTTCTCACAAAAATTAATCAACATGAGGAAAATTAGATGTCTTGAATTACTCAAGGATTATGATTGAATGATACACTACCACCCGAGGAAGGAAATCAAGGTGGCAGATTCTTTGAGCAGAAAAGATCCTGAAGTTTTGAACAATTTGAGAATTGAAAGGGATCCAATTTTCATGGATCTTGTGAAGATGGACATGGGAATGACTAGGGAAGTTGAAACATCAATGACTTTTCAAATGGTTGCCAATCCATCTTTACTAAAATGATTAAGTGTTCTCAGACCGAAGATGAAGAATTTCGAAAGAAGATTAAAGTTGTGAATGTTGGGAGATTGAGAGACTTTGTGTATGAAGAAGGAATTTTGAAATTCAGGAAGAGACTTTGTGTTCCTGATATACCTGATCTAAAAAGGAAATTTTTGGATGATACTCATAGTTCCAATTTCTCTATACACCCAGGTTGCACAAAAATGTATAGAGACTTGAAGGAACATTTTTGGAGGGACAACATGAAGAGGGATTTTGCTGATTTTTTTTCAAGACGTATGGTTTGTCAACAAGTGAAAGATGGAAGGCAACAGCCTGGTGGAGTATTGTAACCTCTTCCCATTCCCTAGGGTAAATGGGATAATATCACAATAAACATTGTCATGGGACTACAAAATACTCCTAGAAGGAACGATGCAATATGGGCCATTGTTGATCATCTTACCAAGTCCGCACATTTTCTTGCTATAAGGGAAGATTTAACACTTCAAAGACTATAAAAATTATATATTAATGATGTTGTGAGACTTCATGGACTACCCCTATCAATTTTTTCGGATCGTGAACCCCATTTTACTTAAATATTCTGAAAAATTCTTCAGAAATCCTTGGATACTGAACTTCATTTGAGAACTTCCTACCACCCTCAAACAGATGGACAATCAGAAAAAACTATTCAAACCATAGAATACATGTTGAGATCCTGCTCACTTGACTATCTGGGTATGTGGGATCAATATTTACCTCTGGTAGAATTTTCCTATCACAATAGCTTCGATTTGAGTATTCAGATGGCACCATATGAAGCGTTATATGGAAAGAGATGTCGCACACCACCCTGTTGGGATGACGTTGGTGAAAGTAAACTTGTAGGCCCAGAGCTAGTGGAGGAAACGATGGAAAAGTGAAGGTAATCCAAAACCATATCAAAGCACCTCAAAGTAGGTAGAAGAGCTATGTCGATAATCGAAGGAAGGATTTGAAATTTTAAGTCGGTGATCATTTTTTCCTGAAGGTATCTCCATGGAAGGGAGTCATACGTTTTGGTATGAAAGGTAAATTGAGATCAAGGTACATTGGACCTTTGAAATTCTAGAACGAATTGGGGCTGTAGCTTACCGATTGGCAATGGCACCAAGTCTCCCCAAAGTTCACAATGTGTTCCACGTATCTCTGTTGAGGAAATACATGCCTGACCCAAAGCATGTACTAACCTATGAGGAATTATAACAGGAACCCGATTTGTCATATTGGGAATAGCTCGTCAAGATTCATGATACGAGAGAACAAGTACTGAGAAACTAGATGACTCCTCTGGTAAATGTCTTCTGGAGAAACCATAAGATGGAAGAGGCAACGTGGGAACCCAAGGAACATATGATGAAGAACCACCTGAGTATTTTCATGCGGTATTATTCTTGAAAAATCAAGGACGAATTTATTTGAAGGAGTGGAGAATGTAACACCCCAAACTTCTACGGTGCGCTTCTCTTTGAATAATTCAATAACATGTGTTGTACGCAACATCGAGTTCTAACACACCACAACTAATCAAACTAGCCGTTATGAATATTAATACCCACCTTTTGAAATTTATAAATTGTATTTTTCAAAATGGACTTCATTTTTGGATTTGGAATATAGAAATTATCATAGTGTGAATTTTTGGTATTTTTCTGATAAACATCATTTTTTGATGAATAGTGAAACCACTATGTGGTAGTTAGAAAACATAATTTTTCATGAAACGTAATTTTACCGCCTCTATGAGATGAATTTCAAAAATCTGAGATACACGGTTAATATCAAGGAGTAAAATTTTGTTCAATGAGATGAAAATAAATTTTGGTGAATAGTAACTTTTTACTTTTATTTACCACGGTTAAAAGTAAATAGGGTAATAAAGGGTAAAAATGATATTAATATTACCATAACACATGTCCTAATTCTATTTTATAATTTTATCTAGACCAAAAACAACCTTAGGAATAAAATATTATCATTTAGGTCCACTTGGATTAGATTAGGACATTTATTATTATTTAATTCAATGAATACTTAAAAGAGTTAAAATCGAAGTTGATTTACTAAAACATTTTTAATATAGGGTTTCACATAATATAAATTAGATTATAAATATCCATTAGAAAGATAAGACGATTTCCTACATAATTATATTTTATTTATAATTTTTAGACATTATAAAGTTTAATTTATTTTTGACACAATGATGATACAGTAATTACCATAATAGTGGAAAATTAAAATAATTGATATTATAAATACCCAAATAAATCTAATTTGAAACTTTTCATGAATTAAACTAATTTTCTAGGTTAATAAGACAGGTTAGGATTTATGTAATTAACTTTTTTTGAAGTAATAATTCTCTTATGATTTTCAAAAAAATTAATTTTCCAAATGGTGTAAAAATTGACATAAAAGAGTATTTAAAACAAATATTATATTATTAATTGATATTCAATTCCTAAAAAGATAAAGTACGGCCAAGAGACGTATACCATGATATGTGTATCATTAATGGACCACTTTGGGGTAGTTTGGAGGTATATAGTATGTTTATTAACTATATAATATAAAAAATACAAAGTTACATGGTAAGTGTCAAACTATTTGACTAAGAGTTAAAACTAAAAGATATAGTTAATATAATGACCCAAACATGTCTAAATTCTATCAGTTGAGAGGTTTTCGACCTATACCCACCATAAATATTAAATAATCCACTTTGGAGCCATTATAAACCGAATATTAATTTATTACAAAATAATATTGCTAGCTTTTCCAAAAGTGCCCCTCACCACTCTTAAAAAAGGGAACTCCCCCTTCTCATTAATTAACACCTTTAGAACCTTTAGGATCGTCCAACTCCGTCCCACATACTCTATAAACATCCATCACTTCATCCAAGTGGAATTCCATTAATCATAATGACATCCTAATGAGCCCTTTTGATCAAATCAAAAGAAAGAACCCGTAGAAGAGGTAAGGATTTGACCACCCTTTTTCAAGTTCCTTTCTTCTTCCACTTCCTCTTTATTTGTTATTACCATTCTAAAATAATAAATACAGTATATTATATATACTTTGATGTTATTATAAACCTGTTACAACCATTTTTCAGTATTCTATCCATCCTTTGAAAGACATGTCACCATATGTGCGTACGTACGGCTTTCCGTCTCCACGTCACGGTGTAATTGTTATTAAAAACATTATTATTTGGATGGTTGTAATAATGATGTGTAATTCATGTAAATAATATATATAACATGATAATGATTATTTATATATTATATAAAATCCAATTAAATATTATTTTAATATCAAAAGAAGGATATTGTCAGTCGTGCATACGTACGGACAACCGTCTCCACGAACGCGATGAGATTCATTCTTCATCATATCCATTCAAGTATAATTCTCATTTGAAGATTAATATTAATGTTTAAGGAATTAATATCATTATTGATAATAATAAGAAACAACCTATCCATAACAAAGATGTCTTACATAACAAAACATATAAAAGAAATTGAGTAAGTTGACACCTGAAATGACGATAATTCTAAAATATTATTAACAAACCAATGTTAAAAGATAATATATGATATCATATTAATATATATGATTCCTGTATAGTTTAATAACATTTAATTCACCATTATACATTAGTTTAACCTACCCCAACCAAGTAAAAGTACAAGTTAAGGGGTTTTTTCGCAATTTCTTCATTATCTGAGGTCGATTATACGTAATAATCAACTCAGACTTCTTTATCATCCAGATCCATGTTTCTTAAAAATGTATTTAAAAAAAAAATTACTATTTACTAGAATATGGGTTAAAGTCATTTATACCCTTGTTGACTTTTATAAGTGGATTATAAAGGAATTTTTCTGTCATTTTCCAAACAAGGTCCTTTTTAACATTTTTGACAGAATTAAAGTTAGAAATTTTTTAACTTATACGGAGGGTGTCGTTATTTTCCTCCATTATAATTTTGTTGAAGCTTCCTTTAAAAGATTATAATAATATTTCCAAAGTAAATGTTTTATTTTATTATTATGTTATTTATAAATGATTTCAAAAAAAGATATATTTCTCTCAAATTCAAGAAAATCCAGTGAATATTTATACGTATTTAAAGCAAGATTAAATTTTTTTTTTCAGAAAAATAGACTCTCGAGTGTGGTAGACAGGAAGGGATTGGGCGAGGACCCATTATGTCTTGTAATTAGTCGACCAGTCTCAGAATTAGTTATTTTGTTTTTATAATATTTCATAATTTTTTCAGAAAAACACTAGAGAATATTTCAGCAATTTTAAACGTATGTATCTTAAAAAAAATTGCATCGGTAGGTCTCATGACAAAAATTAGTGTCTTGGCACAAGGCCTTGACAAAATATTATTTGTAGTCTTTGCATGAGGCCTTGGGTATGTGGTTATGATAGTCTGACATTATGCATTCCATCATTATGAAAGTGGTTATTTAAATTTCATGTGATTATTCTATTAGTAGAATATCCATGTGAATAAGTAAATGGCATTATTTCATTTTATTTTTTCCATACAATGTTGAAGTTCAAGTTTAAAAGTCTTTTGTTTTAGTTATACATTTCCTTAAATGTTTATTCTTATTTATGAAATATTCCTCTATATTGTTATCCTTACTTGGCATTTGAGCTCACCCCTTTTCTTTGTTTTATTTTTCCCAAGATGTGATGAAGTAATTTATGAATGACCTGCAGGGATAGTATGAGGGGATAAGATTGTGTACAGTGGAGACTATATTGTTGTTGTTTTCAATTTATGATGTAATCTAAACTTTATTAATGTATCCAGTTTTTCCAAGGCTACAAAACTAATCGGTCTTTCGAGACTTGATCTTTCTTGTGATCAATGTTATTTAATAATGCACTGACTCTGGGTAATTGGGGTCGGGGCATTACAGAATTAGTGGTTATTTCTAAATCATTTCCAACCCAATTTAATCTTATATCAATACTATACAAATACCAAAAATTGAATATCAATCACTTCCTCAAATATGATTTCAAATTACCTATGTACCTGGTTAATAAAAAAAGAAACATATTAAAAAATTTACACAATGAATTGATAAAATTGAATTCATAGATGAAAATAAAGATAGTATGAATATACCTATTAATTGAAAAAACTAATCAATAGTGTGCTAGTCCACTATGTTTTTATTCATCAAAAAATTTAACAGTCAAATGAATCATGATTGTGAATAATGAAGGGGAAAATAACATATCAAAATGAAATAGTGTAAAAAAATCCTTATTTTTGTAGTGATAATATATTTTTCATTATTATTATTTCATAGTAGTGAAATGATAATGAAAATAAATACCCCAAAAAATTTGGTAGGCCCAATTAGATAACATACATCAGGTTTCCGGTGCACTATATAGTACATCACTATTTGTCCAAACGAGTGACCTAATTAACTATCCTTTAAAAAAAATGTTTGAAATAACCAGGACTTACAAAAAGTTGATATAAATAGTAATGAATAAAATAAAAACCAAAATTCTTCTTTTTCTAAAAAAACTCTACGACACAACGGTTTGAGGAATTTGTAGTAACTCATGATTCAAAATATTTTTTATGTATTTCCAATAAAAAATAGAAACATTAATAAAAATTATAACTTTATTATGATTATGTTATTAATATACTATAAAATATACAGTTACCATATGATATACATATCTATAAATATCAAAAAACAACATACATTGAATATGTAAAATTCTATTATGGATTTTCTCATTCATCACTCATGTGATTGAGATGTGTCACTAAAAGCATGCCATAATATTCATTTAAATTATCTCTATCTCATTCCCAATTTTTTACAATTCCATGGAAATGAAACAGATTCAGTGACCTTAAAATCTAAAATATCTAGAAATAAAAACCACAATAATTTAAATGTATTTTACAAAATTTAACTCAAATCATTTAAAGTAGATAACTTGGAATATTAAATTAATTTTACTTTTATATGAGTATCAAAGACAAAATTTCATAATGTTGTAGTAATATGCCACCAATAAAAATATTTAAACTGAAAATTCACCATCTGGCATGTGAGTTTCCAATGAATCTTCCCATAGATTTTGGCGGTGTCATTGGTAAGAACCTGGAAATCACAAAATAGAATGATAATTGTGAAGTCCTTCAAGTCTCATGCATCATCCATGTTCATATTTATATCATTTTCTTGTTATCATTATCTGTTTGAAAAATGACTAAAATAATTAATAATATATATAAATGTTTTGTCAAATGACATACATACCAGTAATGGTAACTCTCCAATATCCCTGAGAAAGGGGGGTGACTAACTGCTCCATCATAGGAGGTGAATTGGATGGTGGGATACGAATATTATTGGGGGAAATAACTAGATCTCTAGTAGTCTATAGTAAAAGAGAATCACTCGAATCCACTGAAGGTGATGGTAGTGGTGGTATACTCTGAGATGATGATCAGCTACGACCTTGATTTTTATTTCTTCACATTGCTGCAATACAGATGGATCAAATACATTAAATGTATAAAAAATGAAGAAAATAAAAAATGGATAACTATAGTATTGTATAAATGTACAGAACACTTATCAATGAGAAATTATAATATATTTTCATTACCAATTTATATATTCAATTAACTTCACTATCATTGACTAAATTTTATTCAACCTCTATTGTGATGAGTACATCATTTTCACCCTCTCTTACAAGTTATATTGTTTCAATACTGTCAGAAAAAACAATTAAATATATTTTGGTTATTGAGGTTCACTATAAAAAAGTACCAATTGATCTCCATAACACATATCACATAATTCTATCTTCTTTAAGATTAATAAAACACATTACACATCATGTTTTTTATCATCCACATAATAAATCTTATTCACTTATAAATCCATGAAAAATGGATTAGGAACTACATACTCTAAGATATGGTTCATGGGGGAGAATATGAAAGATGTAAAATGTAAAGAATCATTCATTATACCCCTATAATTGTTCACCCACTGGAATTTGATTATTATAAATGAAAATTGACCATGATAGATTAATTAAATTATATCATTCATCGTTCCATAGTATCCCACCTATGAATGTATAAATACACTACTATATTGGGTTTTTATGTCTTCTTCGTGATTAATTTTATGAATAATAAATCCATGACAGTTGTAGGCATCAAATCTTCTATCGTTACATAGTTTAACTTGATCCAAATACTTAAATTATTTGATATTTATGATTAATTTTAAACATTCAGTTTTTAGAAAAAAACAATTAATGTGTTACTTTTAACATAGTCAAAATAAATACTCATCAATAATATGAAAATGAGTATATACGTACATGATGGGTGAACCATTCAACAATCTCTTTATTAATAACCTTCGTTAATTATAGATCATTTCGAGCTAGAATCCTTAGTGACCTATTTGTTTAAAATTTAAACTCTTTTATAAATGGATCTATAATAAGACTATTGTGTAGCTCATAACTGTGTCATTTTGGACACACCAATTCAGTTAGTTTAAAACATGACCCATTTCCAATTGGATGTCTAGTAGTAGAAAATATTGATGACTGTCTTTTTGAATGATAATAAGTGGAGATGTCATCAATATATCATACAAGATCAAATCTAGTCTCAATACCATCCAAATACCACGAGAAAATGGTCATTCCGTATTTAGCTATGTAACTTTTAGTTACCACACATTCAATTTGAGCATGATTCTTCATATATGATTTCAAAATAACTATATACCTGGTGAAGAAAACAAGGAACATATTAAAATTTTTTTGCGTTGGTTTTATAAAATTGAATTCACCTATAAAAATAAAAATAATATCAACATTTCTCCCAATTGGATACATCCATTAATAGAGTACATGTCTACCATATTTTTCTTCTACAACCAAATGGATATTAAAATGAATCATGAATATGAATAATGGATGGGGAAATAACATCTCTATATGAAAATGTTTCAAAAAAATTATGTCATGAAAGTTATCAAACATTGTTGAATTTATATTTTTTACAAAAGTTTCTCGAAAAAGGGTAATAAAAATCAACAATAATCAATGATACATTTTCATGAAATGTTTTATCTAATGAAATACTCAAAAAAATACACTATCAGAATATGAGATTCATGAAATTTCAATCCATGTAAATTCAATGTTTTAATTCAAAACACCTTAATATGTTTCTTGACTATCTATTTGAAACTTTAAAATTCATTAATATTTGATGGAATACATCTTTCTCATGATTTTTCATTATAAATATAGCTGATGGGTAATTTCCATTTTCATTTTCCAATATAACATGAATTATATTTATTGAATTCAAATCCTTATGAACATCAAGGAGATCGTTTTATTTACCCTACTTATTATGCAATGTGAAAATTACATTGTCATTGACATTCATCTCAATATTCATTATGACAATATTATGAAGTATCAAATTAAACTAAAAAAAATGTTTTAAAATATACACTATATCTTCATTTTTTGAGTTCCACCTACTTCGAATAGGGTACCTCATACCATTTCACCCTTCATTAGATTGATTACATGTTCTAAATTCATTTGTGAAATTAAGTAATTTACCCATGATTTTTGAACCAGATAAATCCATTAGTGGATTTCTCAAATCAATATCTCCATTGAATTATATCATGTTAAACATTATTTTATGAGAAGCATCAATAATTTATGATGAAACATAAAACATCATTTTCATATTCGAGGTAATCAATGCAGTTTAAAATTAAAATAAAAAAACTGGAGAAGACAAACTACTATGACTGTTCGAACTAGATAAATTTCAAAATCTATGAATGTCACTAATTTTATACATTAATGAAAAATGAATTATGAATTGTTTTCTTATTAAAAAATAATTTTTTGACACACAATCATCCCAATATTCTCATAATTATATTACTAAAGGTTGAAGGTATACATCAATGCCAGTTCGAAGTATTTTATTTCCAAGAATTATAATTGAAATAATGAAAGAATTACACTTTATACACATCTATGGAGGTATATTATAGTGGATAGAAATCTTTCCAAATGCTATAATTAATACATAATGTAAGAAAACGGATAAACCCATCAAAATCCAATCCCTAACATACATTCACATAGTTTGATGAAAAATATAGATATAATAAATCAAACATATTCTATAGTGTCGAATAATTTGGAAGAAGCATAAATACATTGTTACTATCCTAAACATTCCACTTCATGTCGTATGTAGTCCTAGATAAATAAATAATATTTTGAATAATGGATTTTTAGTAAAGTAACATAATATATTGGAAGGATTTTTCTTCTCCTTTTTTCCTTCAATGATTTCACTGATTTACCCTCTCAATATTGTTAACTTACTTCTATATTCTTGTATGACATCATACGCATTCTTATTTATTGGACTCTTCTCCCTAGTAAAGCATGCATTCATTACGGCATGCATGTATCTTTGTATAATAAAGACCAACTTCTTTTATCAATTCCTTTATATCATAGAGTGATATAGGGATCCTAGTTTAACTAAATGCATAATGAAGAAACACTGATATCATAGATATTGAAATGTTAGTAATTCTATAGAGACACTTGATATGAAAAAACATATGTATAAAATACAACTTTGAATATTTGGCACACCATTCATACAATACTTGTTACATATATTTAACTAATTTGAAAAACTCGTTTTTTGGTTGCTGATGTTCATAGTAAAATCAACCTTCTCAGGTTCGACTGATTTTTTTGGTGATATATTAAAATCATGGACATTATATCCCATGAATCCAAATGCATCATTTATCTGATTTTGAATAATATTCACCTATAGTGGATCGCTTTTTATTTATTTGACAAGATTTTAATTGTTTTGAGTTTCTATAATATTTGATTCACCATGCCAAATATAAAATACATATCAATGAATAAATTGTCTTAGTTCAAAATTATTATATACATTGTTTCTATTCCAACGTAGCATGAATCTAAAATTACGAAATATACATTTTATTCTTCCATTCATTGATTTGTTTATAATTGCATAATGAAAAAATTCATCAAAATCTAGGAATACTGAGGTGTGTTTCAAGGTAAATTAATCCATCTTTTATCCATATATAACAGATTTTTACACTTCTACCAATATATTTAGATATAAATATCTGAATCTTTAATTGAACATGTACAATCAAAATTAAACATCACCAAACTTTTATTAGATTTGTAACCAAATCTATCCTATAATTTCATAAATATAGTATATGCAATCAGGGTGAAATTAAATTATACAATAATAGGATCATGAATAACATATATTTCATCATCGTATTAATATTGAATATTTTAAAAATATATTATTTAAATATATAAAAAATAAATAATAATATATCACTTCAAAGGAATATCAATACTTCTTAAATGAATAAAAACTGAAAAAATAAATAAAAATCTTGATTACAAATTAGATATAGAAAATACCGAAATATATAATATTTTTAAAAAATAAAAATAAATTGCAATACAATAGCTAATCAGGATAAAAAAATTATTTTATCGCATGAATCATTTTTTTATTTTTAAATCGACATATTATAAGCCTATAATTTTTATGTTGGGATAAATTTTATAAATGATAATCATAATTATAAAATAGATACAAAAATAAAAAATATTGGAACTCTTATTGATTGTTTGATTGTAAGGAATTTATTTATAAATTTGTTATTTTATCAATGTTTAATAATAAAATATTTTGAGAAACCAAATAATATCACAAGTTATGATAAAATGAAACATTTACAAAACCCATATACTTTTGAGAGTGAAATCCATCCCATCATGTGTCAAGAATTAACATTGTACTCCATATTTGGAAGAGTTATCTAAACTCGATATTTCCAAAACATTCATAGAATATGATATACCACATATTGATATAATCAAAACATTTATACAATATTAAATAATTATACCTTACGATTGGGGATCACACTCATCTAGAGAAGAGTAAGAGGGGATACCATTGTTGATTGTTTTCAATGAGAAGGGGGTAACTGTGTGATCATCATTGGAAGTTGGTTAGGTCAGGATTACAAGGATCCAATGTGAGGGTTTAGAAAGGGGTGTTTTTTGTCTGGGATGTGGAAAGATCCATTGGAGAGAAGGGGAATTGGTAGGAATGTCAAGATTTTTGAGAGAAGTCGTATCACTATTGGGGAGAGGTGGGACAGACGGTAACAGATGGTTGCTAACATTTGGGAGAGTTGTGATAGAGGGGGAGTGGTCATCGCTTCCTTTAGGGAGAGGAATGACTGAGAGAGGGAGGGTTGGTCACGAGCATCAGGGATAATCATGACCAATCGAGGGGGAGGTGTGGTCAGAGGGAGGAGAGGGGCTAAGGAATCTTATTGGGGGAGAGTTCTAATTTGGGTTAATTTTCAAATATAACCAGTTGTATAAACAAAATCACTCCTAAATATTTTAAAGAAAAACTAACGGAGGTTTTGTAGAAACCATTAGTATTACCTCATTTTTTGTTGTGGGAAAATAAGAAAAAGAAAACAAAAATATATTTTTTTGAATGCATGTGATGACTTTCATTTGAATCTCTTGATTTCAAGTCTGCTGCTATACTTTTCTGGAGATATTTTCCAAAAATCACTAAGAGTTTGTTGTTTCTAATAAACATAATCCCCACATATTTGTAGTGTAATTATTCTAGAGTTAAAATAAAAAATATAGACTCTAACTCTTCCATGGAGACAATCAATTTACCTAACAAAAATAATAAACCCCTAAATGATAGCATCTTCATCGAACAATAAGATATTCATTTTATAATAAAAATATTCTCACTATATCATATAAATTTTTTTTTAAAAACAATATTGGTGCTTCTATGATGTGAAAGTAGGGTATTGTGTTTGACCGAAAGTGTTCTAAATCTATATAGGCTACCCCCATTAAAAACACATTTTTATTTCCAAAAAAATGGTGAAATAAATTGTGTTTTGAAAATTATTATTATTTTTATAAATATCTTCAATCCTATTTTGAATAATATTTGTTTTATTTTAATCAATTTAGAAACCAACATCCATTTTTTTTCACCATCAAATTATAATTCAGAATCACCCATGTATTTTTTAATGTACAATGAAGTGTTTATTTCTGAAAAATATTCAATGGTATCAATATTAACCTCTATTAAAACACATTCAACAAGAAGATCTGTTCTAATTCCATTAAAAACCTAGGAGATGATGTTTCTTATTTTATCACATGAACTCCAAGTTGATCCTTATTAAATTTCATTTCATGAACAATTTTACTTTCTTTTCTTAAAAACATTGAATTTCAATTTATGATTCCTAGAGTATTTCATCTATTAAGACCCAAAAGGAAAAAGTCAATTGACCAAATTTATGACACAAAATATTCAAGTTAGATAGGTTCTATCATTGAATTCAAATATGTCACCATGAATATATTATAAAAATATTGTTTCCAATTATTTAGATGTTTCGGATGTTTTGGATTCTTATTCAATAAAGTTAATTCATCACAAATTCCACATTATTCCTCATCACTATAATTCACAAGAAATATCTTTTTGAGTTTTTCCAAATCAGATCAATCACTATCATTCAATATGATGAAATTTATTGAGGTTTTTACATGTTTATTGATGACATGAGCAATATAAGTAGAGACCAATAAGAGAATAAAAAAGAACGAGGTATAAAACTGATGAAATAAATCTTATTTCCCCAATAAATTTAGTTTACAATTTTTTTCTGTGTGACTAGATGAACCAATAGTGAGATAAACCCATTGAGTAATTATTTGAATAAGGAGTTTAGAAGGATAAAATGATTCCCAACTAAGTTAGCTCACATTTCTCTAGTCTCCCTCATTGGTGTTGCTGCCTAGTCTTGCATCTCTTGGATGTTTGGTCTAGACCTCCCATTGAATTATAGAGTGCCCCAAATATCTCTTCTGCCTACAATATTTAATCAACCTATATACTGACTAAAAATTAAAAATTTTCATAATCTATGTTTTTGACACCTAATTTACCAAGAAACCCACATGTGACCGAGACAAAAAACAATGCGAGAACAATACACAACAAAGCACTGTTGTGGGTGAGATAACAGTTGAAACTCCCTTTCCAAGCACACTATTATGTTGTATGTTCTTGGTATCTACCATAAGGGTCATAAATATAGTCATTTATTATAGTATTTTTATGGTAAGGGCACTAATATTTAATTCAAGTGAGGATGTAATACCCTTGCCAACACATGTTTTTTTCATGAATCGAATGATTTTTTTAACCTTTTTGAGAATCATGTGACTTTTTTAATGATTCAGACAACACCTACATGAACATTGAATGTATACATGATGTATTTTTGGGCTATTATGACATTTTTTAATTAGTTATGTAGTAAAAAACAAGACTAAAATGTAAAAAGAGATATAATGTTGTCAAACTGTGTTATTGGGGTCAAAATATAAAGATATGAAACCATGTTTAATGAATAATGAAAAATATAGGGGTGGGGATCCAATAAATATTTTAAATTATTCCAAAGGTTCATTTTTTAATAAAATAAATTGAATAAAATATTTAAATAAATTATTATTTTAATCAAGTTATTTATTTAAATGTTTTTTAAAAATAAATGTCAATATTTTAAGAAATTATAATTATTATAGAATATTTTAATTAATTTAAAATTCTTAATTAGTTTATATAATTTTTATTTTCATTTTATGTTAATTTTTCTAAAATAACTTGAATAAAATATTTAAATTATTTAATAATTAAATTATAATTATTTTTTTCTTAAATTTGCAAGATGTTTATATTTTCATTTAATGTTACTAATTTTAAAATAGCAGGAATAAAAATTTTAAAATAATTAATTTGAATATTACAAATAAATAATTTACTAAGAAAACATAAATAAAATGAATATTTAAAATAAATCATTGATTAAAGATAGAATTTTTTTATTTTTTATATTTTAATATTCAATGATTAATGTAAGTTAATTTTTTTAAATTTTAAAATTAATAAGTAATGTGTTAAAATTAAAAGGACCAGGATATTTAATTTATGATAATAAATTATTGTATGTGTATTTTTGAGATAAATTTTTAATGATATTGGTTTTTAATATATTTCCCTCCATGTTTTGTAAATATTATCCATAAATATTATGTTCTTCAAGTTCCTCAATCACTATTATTTATTTTTTAATATATTACAATAATTTTTGTGAAATTTAATATATAGAAAAATATAAATTTTATTTTATATATTTTTATCTAAATATTGTTTTCAAATTATTACATTTTTTATGATATACAATATTAAATTAGATTTTATTATTTATTAATAACAAATTCATAAACCTAATATTAAATCAAAATGATATTACCTCTCATATTTGGAAAACATATATTCAATTCACTCTACAATTACTAGAGTTAATTAATATATGAATTTGGTTCGGGTTGAAAATATATTATTATATAAAAATAAAAAACAATTTTATACAATTTAATACATCTATTTTATTTTTTAGAATTATAATATTTTTTAAATACTTTTATATTTCATAATATCCTTTTATTAACTCAATATTAATATATATTCATGTACTTTCTTAACTACAATAAAAAATATTTAAAATATTTCAATCTTAAAATTAATTTGTAAATATAAAATTAATGGATTTTATTTTTATAAACACATTAAAAATAATTATTTTAATTGGATTTGAATTTAGAAATAAAATATGAATAAAATATTTAATTATCTCAAAATAAAATTATCATAAATATATATACTAATTTATTATACACTGTTTTGGATTTCGGGGATTGCACACATGGCCCCAACATTCACAATTTTCCATCTCAAATCCTCACTCTTACATTCCATTTTCGTCTCTAACTCTCTAAAAGCCTCTGTTGGGTCTCCATTGGTCCTACCTGTCATCTCCAACTCTTTATATCCCCACCCCCCTCTCTCGGTTCTCCTCACCTCGGCCTCTACCTCATCACCTCCCCTATTTCCTTGCTCCCTAACTCTTCCTCCTTCTTCATATAACATCATACCCTCCCTCACTGTAGCTCATCCATATATACATGTCTCCCTCCAAATCATTCTCATCGCTCCCCCACCCAACCCATTCCTTCCTTCTTTCATTATTTCTCTCCATGGTTAAAATTTTCTTATTTTTTCATATTTGGTTCCATTTATTTTCTGATTCCCTCTATTCCACTTCTCCATAATAATACAACAATAACCATTATCACCTCTTTAATTCCTTGGACTAGACAAGATTGACTGGATGCAAGATACTGATCGATTCACGCATGTACATTGATTGATTGATAGAGACTATGGTGAAATTTGCAACGATATGAGATGGAACTAATTTTGATGTAGTTTTATTGTAGAACCAAGAAGTAGATGGTTGGGGCCTCCATAATCTCTAACATGGAGGTAGTAAAGTCATAGGGGGATGTACATATGATGTTTGAGGTAATTCCTAGATGAATGGAACCATGCCCAATGTAATGTACTTTTCGTCGACCAAAATTGAGGATCTGTTGGACAAAGCGCAGAACTCATTGTTCTAAAAATCCACCTCCTCAGATGTACATTATTTTAGTAAAGGTGTCACAAATATTTTTCCTTATAAAATTGTAAAATAGGTGTGTAAGTATCTACATAATAGTAGTTGTCTTTATATTCCATGATGTTAGTTTCATTGGTTATGTAAAGAGATGTGTGAAGGTACCAAATGAATTCTATTACTATGGAAAGGTCAAACAACCTCTATAATGGTAATAAGTGAGTTTAGAAGGCCATCTAAAAGTAAAATGATCCAACTCCCACCACATAAATTTAATGTGGGGATGTGTAAGGTTTCATTGAGATTTTAACTACATACATGTTGGAATATATATAGCTTGGTAGAAGGCGAAAAAAATTAATTCTTGTTGCCTAAATTGAATTCACTATCAAAAATGGGTTTGATCCAGCACCACGTTGATGCTGTAGGTTTCTTAGTGGAAGTTTCCATTGAGTATTTCACCAATATTTTGAGAAAATTTTACTCCAATTTCATATTTCCCTACTTCACATATGTTAGGAGATATTTGGATAATTTCATGGAGTGAAAAATGAATTAAACCATAATTGATCTCATCATAAGTTATTTATAAGTTGAAAACAGGGGGAATTTTATTGGTTCGATCAAAGAACCCATTGGTCAGACAAATTTAAGAAAAATCTTGGTGTGAGAGACACCAGTTCTATCGAACAATTTAGGTCAAATATCACCTTGGTTTGACCAAAATGATACAACTTTTTGTTAGGGAATCATATGTTGGTATTTGAAAAAAACACAATTTACTTTACCGAATTTTCTGAATAAAAATATAACAATAAAATATTTTGAATGAAATTATTAAAAAAACATTCATTTATAAATATTAATTCACCAGATCATAGGTGATTCATTTATACATAATAAAGGTATCATTAGATGAAATCCTTTACTTATAATCAATATCTTAATGTTTTATCATATTTTCGTGTTTTCAAAACATTAAGCATGCTAATATTTATGAAAAAATATAGATATCATACAAATAATTATCTTTCATCCACCATATCATTTTTTCGCTTTTATGGCTATATGGATATATCCTTTTCATTAACAATCAAAGGAGAAAACACTTCAACTCCTATAAGAAGCGGTACCACATCTATGATCATAGAGGTAAAAATATTAAAGTGTTCTTCTATTATTAGAGATCATAAATAATTGAGTCTTAATATTTTGGTAAGAGTTTATAACTCATCCTTTAGTCATAACAGATGTAATTGATACCAAAAAAATTGGGGATATAATTTTCAATATCATCAATAATCTTTATAAATTGTTTGTTCCTATTAAACAAATTGATTAGGATCTACGTAAAGAAATGATTTTTTTCAATTATTGAAATGATTTATTCTATGGGATTTAACACCATATCATTATTTGTTTCACTATTGATCTATCACAGTAGAGATTTTTTAAATGGATCCCTGTGTTTTTTACATGATCTTACATAGACAATTGTTATGGTATCATCTTTTAAGAATTGTCTCACATAATCATGCCTCAAACTTATATCTCTAGACTTTCCCTTGTAAATGAAACTATATTCCTTTGATAATGTTTCATCACTATCACAACGGATAGAGATTGGAGTCATTGGACAAGTCCATAATCTACTATCCAATAATAGATTCATAATTGATTCATCTTTCTTTCTATAAGCCACTTACATGATAAAATCCATCTCCATGGTCAAATATGAAATACATGTTTTTTTCTTGATCTCCAATGAAATAGCATAACTTCCATGAGTAAAAAACCATCCAGATGTAAATTGGTTATCACCAATAATGGTAATCCAGCTAGCATCGATTTATCCTTCTAATACATTCATATAATCATTTTAGTATAATCATAAATCATTGTTCTTTCTTATTTTTCAAAAAATTATCATTATACATCTCTAATGACCCACACATGGATTACTAGTACATATACTAAATTTACATACCGAAAAATAAATATCTGGACTACTGAAATGTTTTTCACAAATTAAAGAACCAATTACACTAATATACTATCATTGTGAACTAGATATCCACATATTGGTAAAAAGTTATATACTAGAATCAAATTGTGTATTGGACTCCTGGAAAAAAATACGGTAAAATTATTTAACATTTTTTCTTTGTAATGAGACTGATTAAAGAAAAAACATGCTATGTTTTCTAACATTAATACCTATAATAGTATCCTCTATTCAATGATATTTCAATTTAATCATAAGAAGATAAGTAATTATTTTTCCCAATTTTAAAAACAATATTGGTTTCAGAAATTTACATATAATCAACATAAAGACACACAATAAACCCATATTCTTTTGTAAACATCATATAAACACATTTATTATCATTTTTATTTGTAAATCAATTAGATAAAATAATATAATCGAAATTCTCATGTGACTACTTCAGATAATGTTTAATACCAAAAAGTGATTTTTCTAGATTACATAATTTTTTTTCATTACCTAGATAGAAAACAATCTTCTTATCCCATGTAAATCTCATCATTATGTATCCATTTAAAAATTATGTTATATCTATTTAATGGACATACAAATGATTAATAGAATTTAATGAATAATGATCCTTATTTATGTAATCCGAACTATAGGGGCACAAATATCAAAATATTCAATCCTTTCTTTTTCTCTAAATCCCTTAGAAACCAATCTATATTTAAAATATTTAATTATACCATTGGAATCATATTTCTTTATGAAATCACATTTACTACCATGAGGTTTTTAATATGAAGGTAAATCCATACATCTTTCTAGAAAGAAGAATCTCTTGAATCCATAGCCTCTTTATAAATCTATAGGACTTATTCTATAGTAAATATAATTGGATAATTTTTTATAAGATGCTTATTTTTATCACAAAAAAAGGGATTTATTGAATCATGAGAAAGAATATGTAGATGATTCTACCTCCTAATTCTCATTAACTATTTAGGTTCAACTCAAAAATCATCATTATTCTTTACAAATGTATTGGAACTATATCGAGTACATGATATTGTTGAATGAGTAATAACATACCCCACAACATCTTTATGAAACATATTTTCAAAAACTCTACATACCATGATTCAATAATTATTTTTTCTAAAAAATACATAATTATATAGGATTTTATATTATCAACATATTCAATAAAAACACTTTTAAATACTCTAAAAACAATTTTATTTATTTTAGGATTAGGAAATAGATAGTAAGATAAGTAACCGAACACATTTAAAAAAAGAAATATTATATATTCTACTCCATAAATTTAATAAAAGGATAACCTATTTTTCATGTAGGAAATCCAATTATGAATATAACATGTAGCCAAAATATCATATCCCCATAATGTTAATGGAAAATTTGATTTATTCATAATGAGCTTCACCATTTATACTAATGTGCGATTTTTTCCATTCCGATAATCCCATGTATCTTCACACAGATTATTCTTCAATGAGAAGAAGCTATTTCAGTTACTTCAAAAAAATTGCATCACTATTTTAATGAATGATTTACCAAATATTAATACATTGTTTGGAAAATAAAAATAATTTCACCAACATGAACATTTCTTTGTATATTAATATTTAGGGAAAGAATATTTTTTTATATAACATGATTCTCATGAAGAGGATCTAACACTGGTTTGTTATTAACCATCTTAATGGTTACTTACATTGCAATAGGATATTTATTTTTACCTTCTTCTTTATCTTAGTATGTTAACTTGAGTTCACCTCAAATCTATTAAATGTTCTTTAGATAGATGAAATAGTCATTGAGATGATTTGGTAATAATTTGAGGATTTTTCATTGACAAAAAAATATAATCATCTTCACATTTCAACCTCATTTCTTGAATTTTATTGAATTGAGTCATATCCATGGGTGGTCCTTCAGGATTTAGAGTTGGGTATTGATGAACAAAAAGAATAATTGTTTAAATAATGTGAAAAATATTCAGCACCATAAGACCAAAGTTCATCATGTGTTCCCATCATGAGAGGGTTTTTCAATCAAATGGACATGTTTGACCATGCCTTGGTTCATCACATTGGGAGATTTTGAATCCATCTTCTATGATCCACCTTCATGAATCAAACACTTGTGATTGTTGGAAAATATATATGTAGAAGAAGAATACTTATTTATATCTGATTCATGGATTAAATTAAATATTCAAAATGGTTTATACACCCACACACTGATTTTGTTAGGTTATCGATGGAAGTATCCCTCAATGATTTCTCTATGTTTTTTGGAAATTAGAACACCAATTTTCGATATCCTTTCCAAACATATTCTTGAAAAATATGTAGAGAATTTCATTTAACTAAAATAAATTTACACACAATAAATATCAGCATTTCTTATTTATAAATTTCAATTTGGTTAATAAACAACTTGGTATTACTGATATGATACAACTATTGGCTAGGGATACACAAGTTGGATCTCGCCATTTTGGTCGAATAACACATTAGTTTAACCATAACAATTCAACTATTGGTGAGGGAGACACTGATTTGACTTTGAAAAAAAAAACTATATTTATTTTAATACTTACTTGAATAAAATTGTAACAAACAAATATTTGAAATAAAATTATAACTTTATTTCGGTAGTTTAATGCAATTTTATGAGGTAATAATGAATATTTTTGAGGATTTTAAACATGGGTTATGGTGATATGGTCAATTTTCAATGAATAAATCTTTATTTTCCATGTGTTTTATCACATATAATCGATCATTTAGGGGTTCATGGGGTTGATCTAGGTAAAGGCAGATGGTTAATCCATTTCTATGGTTAATCTTATGAATGATGAGCTAAGTTATATAATTTTCATATGCTGATGGAGTAAAATATTATGATTCTCGGTTTGATGATCTCAAATGAAAAAAATACCACAATACTTATTTTGATGTTACAAGGTTGTTGATGAAGGGATTAATCCTTAATAAAAAGTATATATATCCATGTTAAATGATTGTGATTATTGTGGACATAGAAAAATAATGATGTCACCATTCCACAGTGACTATTCCATGGATATTTTGGTGACAATTTTTGGAAATCTGGTCCACCTATGATTAAATGTGAGGAGTGTGGTGTTTTAGTTTCTCTTGTGTTATGTCAGGGATTCATGTAGATATGGAGTGGTTTAAAATTGATTTATACTCATCACGAGTTGATATGAATTGTTGTCTCACTCGTCATCACTAGTCGAAGCCTCTTTCATCCATCAAATAATACCTAAAAACCCCTTCCAATGCTATTAATTTGTCATATCATACCCAAAGACATATCTAAGGCATCATGAGAGCTCAAACAGATTCCACATGTAACACCCCAAGATTCCATGGTTCGCTTCTCTTTGAATAATACAATAGCGTGTGTTGTACGCAACATCGAGTTCTAACACACCAAAACCAATCAAACATGCCGTTATGAATTGTAATTACCAAATTTTGAAATTTTATAAATTTTATCATACAAAATGGACTTAATATTTGGATTTGAAATATCAAATTTATCCTAGGGTAACATTTTTGTATTTTTTAGAAATCTTTCAATTTTTGAAGAATAATGAAAAACCACTGTGTTATTCGTAAAAACCGAATTTTTATTTAAATAATTATTTATTTTATTTAAATTTATTTTAGGTCAAAATAGATACATAATAACTAAATATGTTCAATGTAATTTATTGGAGTGAATTTATAAAAAATTTAGATATATAAAAATTTTGATGAACATTTTCCCGTTTTTTACCCACGTGCTTCGAGAATTTGCAAATTAACATAAAACATAATTTTACCACTTTTGTGAGAATAATTTAAAATATCTGAGGGACACAGTTGATATTTGTAAGTAAAATTTGGTTCAATGAGATGGAAATAATTTTTTGGGGAATAGTAACTCTTAATTTTTATTTACCACGGTTAAAAGTAAAGTTGGTAATTAAGGGTAAAAATTATATCATAATTACTGTAAAACATGTCCTAATTCTATTAGATAAGTGTTAATCCACCAAATACGACCTTTAAAATAACATGTGATCCTTTAGGTCCAATTGGATTAGAATATGACATATTTTATTATTTAATTCAAAGAAGAGTAAAATGTTTTAAATTCAATGTTTAATAACTAATAAAATTTTAATATAGGGTTACATAGAAGATAAATTCGACAATAAATATAAATTATAAATTTAAAAAGATTTACTACATAATTTTTTTATTCATTATTTTTAGAGATTAAATATTAAACTTTATAAATGACACTATGATGATGCAGTAATTACCTTATTAATGAAAGAATCAAATAAATGTTATTATGAATATTAAAATAAATAGAATTTCTATGTTTTTATGAAATAAACTAATTTTTTAGGTAATATGAAATGTTAAAGGTGGTTAGATGAATTTTGTTCGAAGTAATAATGATGTTATGAATTTATCAAAAACAAAATATCAAATAGTTTCAAAATTGATATAAATGAGTTTCTTAAACAAATATTATATTATTAATTGATATTATATTCATAAAAATCTAAGTATTGGAAAAATTATATATATGCGGTTATATATATTATTAAAGAACCACTTGGGGTTCTATTGGCTTGTTATTGTTATTTTATTAACCATATAATATAAAAATACAATGAAACAAGGTAAAAGCCATACTATTTAACTATTATTTTAATATAAATAATAAGGTTAATAATGTGAAACAAACCTATCTAAAACATATTGGTTCAAATTATTTCTACTAATTCTCACCCTATAATCTAAATAAGTCACTTTTGAGCCATTATAATCCTAATATTAATTTATTATAAAAGAATATTTCACTCTTTTCCTAAGGTGCCCCTCACCCCTCTTATAAAATGTCAATCACCCTTCTCTCACATTCACACAATCAAAGCCTTTTTACTCAGCCAAAATCTGCCAAAATATCTCCTCAAATTCCCTCACTTCATTCTAGAGGCCTTCTTTTAGTCATAAATCCATCCTAAGGATCCCTTTTAATCAAATCAAAAGGAAGAACTCGAAGAAGAGGTAAATATTTCATCACCTCTTTCATGTAATTTTCTTCTTTCACTTCTTCATTATTTGGAATTTCCATTCTAAAATTAAAACACAATTATATTGAATATACTTTTATGTTATTATAAATATTGTACAACCATATTCATTATTCTATCCATCCTTTGAATGACATGTCACCAAAAGTGTGTACGTACGACTTACAGTCGGCATGTCATGGTGTAATTGTTATTCAATAAATTATTATTCGAATGTGTATTATAATGATGTGTAATTGATTTAAATAGTGAATATAACATGATAAAAATTCTGTATATATGATATAATATCCAATTATGTATTATTTTAATATAAAAAGAATGATATTGTCCCTCGTGCGTACGTACGGATTACCGTCTCCACGAACGCGATGAGATTCATTCCATATCGTATTGATTCAAAAATAATTTTCATTAGATGATTAAAAATAATGATTAAATACTAAATATAATTAGGAATATGAATTAGATACATTCTATACATAATAAAAATTTCTTATGTAACAATGCATATAAAGGAAAACGAATCAGTTAACACCTGAAATGGCGATAATACTAAGATATTATTAACAAAGTAGTTCTCAAATAAAATATATGATATCATATTAAAGTATATGATTCTTGTATAATTTAATAAAAAATATTTCACCATTATATAAGATGTTAACTTACCCTCGACCAACGAAATGTACAAGGTAAGGGTTAAATTTCACAATCTCTTTACTATCGGAGGTTGTTTATACGTAAGTATCTACTGGGACTTCTGTATCATCCACATCTATGTTTCTAAAATTTTATTTCAAATCATTTTTACAATATACTTGAATATGGTTTCAATACATTTATACATTTATTTTACATTTATATTTTTTTTATAATGAATCATTCTGTTCATTTCCAAATAAGGTATTTTATGACCTTTTAGACAAAATTAAGGTATGAATGTTTTTTAACTTATATGGATGGTGCAGCAATATTTTTCAGTTATAAAATTGTTTAAGCTTCCTATAGAAGAATATAATAATACTTTCAAATTAACGGTTTTGTTTTATTTTTATGTATCTTTTAAATTTTATAAAAAATAGATATTTCCCTCAAGTAGTTTTGATTTCATCTATGTCAACATCATTTGATGGATTTTAAACATATTTTATGTTGACTTATGGTGATACACAAACTTCAATATTTTAATGTAGGGTTTGTGATATCTTTGACTATTAATGTGTTATTTTTATACCATTCAGGGTTTATGGATAAAGTATATACATTTTGAATGCTAGTTTTAATATGAATGTTTATTTTAGGTTTAAACCTTTTCATATTCTGAATGCATTGGAATTAGTATGCGATGGGGGGAGCCTTCTATAGCTCTTCGTTTCATTAGTAGGTCTAATGAGACTAACTAGTTTCATGGTGCAAGGCCTTGAAAAAATATTATTTGTAGTCCTAGTCCAAGGCCTTGACTATGTGATTATGAATGTCTTCCATTTTGAATTCCATCATTATGAAATAGGTTATTGATATTTCATGTGATTATTTTACTAGTATAATATCCATGTGAATAAGTAAATGGAATTATTTCACTCTATTTTTTCCATATTATGCTGACAATCATGTTTAATAGGATTTTGTTTTAGTCATAATTTTCCTTAAATGTTTATACTTATTTATGAATGTTTCTACTATATTGTTATCTTTACTGAGCATCTGAGAGCACCCCATTCTATGTTTTATTTTTCTTAGGATGCGAAGAAGTATATTATGACTAACCTGTAGGGATAGTCTTTGGGATCATAGAGTTGTATATGGAAAAAATTATTATTGATGTTTTTATTTTATGATGTAATGTAAACATTATGAATTTATCTAGTGTTTCTAAATGTACTAAATTAATTTCGAGACATGATATTTTGTGATCATGCCAAAATTATGTAATAATACACGGACTCTGGGTAAATTGGTTCGCAACATTATAGTTGGTATCATAGGAATATTAGTAAAAATAGTGGAATCTAGGTTTAGATAACCTCTGATTAGAGAAAATTACCATAAGATAGAATTTGAGGATCAATATAGAATAACATCCTAGAATTTTGGTATTGTATAAATTTTGTGAGTTTTTCAAGAAATACATCTTTTCCTCAAAACAAGCAGGTAGAGGTGGATCTAGAACATATGTATCTAGTGGTAAAACCTGAAAACACTACATTGAGATAGACTCAAACAAGAACTGGTGCATGAAAACGGGGCTTGTTGCACTCTTGGTTAAGACACCCCTAGGGGGTATGCTTAGGATAATTCTAATTTTCTTTAGAAACCATTATGAAGGGTTTATGAGTATATACATCATCAATGGAATTTTTTTTATTATTCTGGATTATATCCATAAACCGTTCAATTAATTTTATGTGATATACAAGAATGAAATTAAGGATTTAGATTCATTAAATAATATCGTTTATTCCATGGTTTATAAATGGCACCGAGTGGAAGGAATATAAACCATATCAATGCACTCACTCCATATACCAATTTTACACCATCTCAAGATAATTAGAGTGGAGCTGGTGATTCAATTGGTGCTGATCAGCTTATCACTATACTTTGACTACTCACTCTGGTTACGAATAATAATCTTACCTGTATGGGGAACCCTGATCTGCAACATGGAGGTTAAATGTTAGATCTCTTCATTAAGAAACAAGCACCAACTTTTAATGGGGGTATAAATCCACTAGTAGCTTATCAATTGATAAATTAATTATAGAAAATATTCCACACATTGGGGATTAGCGAAAGAGAAAAAGTTTTCATGGAAGTATACTACCTCATTAGAGATGCTGATCAATGGTGGTCATTGATTCAAAACACAAATAAAGATGAAAATGTATCAAGTATGGAAATGAGGGAGTTTAAAGATATATTCTTTGAAAAATACATTCATTGTGATCATCGAGTGGATATGGACAGACAATTTCATTGAATGAGGAAGAAGGAGGATGAGAATGTCACAATATATAATGTTAACTTTACAAGGATAGTGAGGCATGCTACAGATTAGATATGTAAAACAAGGATTATGTTTGATCATTTCTTTTTTGGTTTAAAACCATTTCTCCATCGAGAAATATTTTTTCAATCCTTCTCGTCAAATGAATATATTGTCTCTTGTGTTATCAAGATATGAAAGTAATTCTCTATGTATTATGACTTTAAAGAAAAGAAAGAGATGAAGAGATATGCTAATAACTCTAGAAATGGAAATAAATGGAAGAAGGGAAAAGTGGAATATCCATGATATAGTAAATGTAGGAAGAAACACCGCGGTACTTTATTTAAATGGAATGGGAGATTGTTATAAGTGTGGAAAAAAAGGCCACCATGCTCTTGATTTCATGGGGAAGAAAGAAGCTACCAATTTGTAGTGCTTCAATTTTAGGGAGATGGGACATTATGAAAATGAATGTCCTAAGAGTCATAGGAACATACCTTATAAACGTCCAAGAGAGAAAGGACAGGCTTATGATATCAATACTGCTGAGGTGGAAGCTTCGAAAGACATAGTGGAAGGTAATTTAATGGTTTCCTCATGTTTATCCAATGCTTTATTTGATTCTGGATCGTTACATTGTTAAATATCCTCCTAGTTTTTTAAGAAAATTAGATATTTCCAATTTTATTTAGCAAGGTAGTTTTCATTCAAGACGCCGAAGGGAAGTATCACTGCAAAAATGTTTTTTGAATCAGTCCCACATAGGTAATATAAATTTTCATTATCTATTTATGTCATCGAAATATCCATGGTTGAATTTGATATAATCCTTAGTTTGGATTGGCTTACAGACCATGATTCAAGAATTTGTTGTAAGAATAAGGAGGATACTATTTTTTATGACGATGATAAAGAACACCTTATATTTAGAGGAGAAACATGACCATCTGATTCTTATATAGATCCACCACCAATAGATCAACTAAATTCAATTATTGTGTGGGAAGGGAATGAAATAACTGTGGGTGAGGAATGTAATGTTCAATTAGAGGTTGTACCTATAAGAAAAGAATATGTAGATGTGTTTCTAGAATATTTACCTTAACATCCTCTAGAATGAGAAATTGTGTATCCCATTGACTTAATTCATGGTTCAAGGCCCATATCCAATTCCTTGTATAGAATGGGCACTGTGGAATTAGTGGAACTGAAGAAATAACTAGATGATTTGAGTAATAAGGTATTTATTCTCACTAGTGTTTCTCCATGGGGAGACCTTGTTCATTATGTTATGAAGAAAGATGGGTGTATGAGGTTATGCATGACTACAGAGAGGTCAATTCTATAACAAGGAAGAACATGTATCCCCTACCTCACATTGATGATTTATTCAACCTAATTCATAAAGATCGATATATTTCAAATTTTTACCATTAATCTGGATATCATTATTTGTGTGTGAAGAAGGAGTACATTTTGAAAACAACATTTCAAACCTAGTACGGGCTTTATGAGTTTACAGCAATGCCTTTTGCATTGAATAATCAACCCTCGGTCATTATGGATCTAATGAATAGATTTTTCCAGGAATATATTAAGGAATTTGTAGTGGTATTTATTGATTATATCATGGTATACTCATAATTCTACAAAGATCATGAAAATCACTTGCGCATTATCCTGAAGACTCTTAGAATACATTAATTATATGGGTTGTTTTACAAGTGTGAATTCTGTCTTCTGGAGATTTCTTTTCATGGCCATATTTACTCTATGGATGGAATCTCTGTTGATCATTCTATGAAATAAGACATCCATGAATGGCCAGCACCAACAAATATAACTGAGGTATGTAGGTTTATTGGGTTAGTAGTTTGTTATCGACATTTCATCCAGAATATTGCCCAATTTTCTAACCCATTAACCAAGCTCACATGTAAAGGTGTTAAATTTGTTTTCAAAAAATATTGTGATGAATTTTTTGAATAATTGAATAGAATATTAGCCAATGCTCATATATTTACATTAACATCGACGAATGATGGGTTTGATATTTATAGTGATGCTTCAAATAATGGACTTCATCGTGTCCTTATGTAGAATGATAGGGTCATTTCTTATTCATAACGACGACTAAAAATACATGAGAAAAACTATCCTACTCATAATATTGAATTATAAGCTGTAATCTTTATTTAGACGATTTGGAGACACAATATCTATGATGAAAAATGTTATATATATACCGATCACAAGAGTTTTAAGTATATTTTCTGACAAAATAATTCAACATGTGGAAATGTAGATGGCTTGAACTACTCAAGGATTATGATTCCACTATAATGTACCACCCCGGGAAGGCAAATAAGGTGTTAGATGAATTGGGAAGAAAGGATCATGGAGTTTTGAACAACATGAGAGTAGAAAATGATCCTATATAAATGGATCTTGAAATGAAGGATCTGGGAATAATAATTTAAGGGGAAACATCAGTACCTTTTCAAATAGATTGCAATAAATATTTACTATAAAGGATAATGTGTTCTTAGACTGGTGATGAAGTGTTTTGAAAGAATATTAAGGGTGTGAATAATGGGAGATTAAGTGACATTGTGTATGAAGATGAAATTTTGAAATTTGGGAAGAGTCTTTGTGTTCCCGAAATACCTCATCTAAAAAAGGAATTTATTTGATGATTCCCATAGTTTGAATTTCTCTATACACCAAAGTAGCACCAAAATGTATATATAATTGAAGGAACATTTTTTGTGGGACTACATGAAGAGGGGGATTTCTGATTTTCTGTCAAGATGTATGGTTTGTCAACAAGTGAAAGTTGGAAGGTAACTGCCTGGAGGAGTCATGAAACATCCTCTCATTCCTCATTTGAAATGGGATAATATTACGATGGAATTATTCATGGTACAAAAAAGACTCCTAGATGGAATAATGCAATATGGGTTATTGATGATCGTCTTTCCAAGTCAGCACATTTTCATGGTATAAGGGAAGATTTACCAATTGAACATTTAGAAATACTATATATTAATGACGGTGTAAGACTTCATGGAGTACCATTATCGATTGTTTCTGATCCTGATCCCCATTTCACATCATGATTAAAGAAAATACATTAGAAGGCCTTCGATACTGATCATTATTTGAGCACTGCCTACCACCATCAAACATATGGACAATCAGAACAAACTATTAAAACTTTTAAAGACAAGTTGAGATCCTTCTCACTTGACTTTCAGGGTATGTGGGATCAATATTTTACAATGATAGAATTTTCTTATAATAATATCATCCATTCAAGTACTGATATAGCACCATATAAAGAATTATACAGAAATTGATGTCGTACACTAACCTGCTGGTATGATGTTGTCGAAAGAAAACTTGTAGGCCCATAACATCTAGTGGAAATGATGGAAATGGTGAAGGTAATCCTAACCCCACATCAAAGCTGATGAAAGTAGGCAGAAGAGATATTCTGATAACTGAAGAAAAGATTTGGAATTTTATGTAGGATATCATTATTTCTTGATGGTATCTCCATTGCAGGGAGTTATAACTTTTGGTAAAAAAGGTAAATTGAGTCACATATACTTTGGGCATTTCAAAATTCTTGAACCAATTGGGGCAGTAGATTATTGTTTCACAATTGGTGCCAAGTCTCTCCAAAGTTCACGATGTGTTCCATGAATCACTGTTGAGAAAATAAATACCTGACCCAATGCATGTACTCACCGATAAGGAATTGAAACTAGAACACGGTCTATCTAATGGTGGAGAGCCGATCATGATTCATGATACCTGAGAACAAGTGCTGAGAAACCAGATGACTTGTCTAGTATAAGTTATTTGGAGAATCCATAAGATGGAAGAGGCAACATGGGAACCTGAGAAAATTATGATGAAGAACCACACGACACTTTTTTGGAGTAGTTTTCCAGAAATTTAGAGGAAGAAATTATTTGAAGGAGGAGAGAATGTAACCCCCGAAGCTTCCATAGTACACTTTTCTATGAATAATTCAATAGCATGTGTTATACACAACTTCGAGTACTAACACATCACAACCAATCAAACTAGCAGTTCTGAATAGTAATACCCACTTTTTAAAATTTAATAAATATTACCTTTAAAAATGGACTTCATTTTTGTATTCGGAATATCGAAATTAGCATATGTTGAATTTTTTGTATTTTTCTGAAATCTTTATATTTTTGGTTAATAGTGAAAAAACACTGAGTTATTGGTTAAAACCAAATTTTTATTTAAATTTTTATTTTTATTATTTAAATTTATTTTATGTCAGAATTGATCCATAATACCAATATATGTTCAATTTAATTCATTGGGGTTAGTTTATAATAAATTTAGATATATAAAAATTTTATTGGACTTTTTACTCTCATTTACCCACCTCCTAAGAGAATTTGCAAATTTACATAAAACATAATAATACAACATCTATGAGTTGAATTTTAAAAATCTGAGAGACACGATTGGTATTAGAAATAAAATGTTGTTCAATAAGATGAAAATAATTTTTGTTGATTAGTAACTTTTAACTTTTATTTACCACGGTTAAAAGTAAATAGTGTAATTAATGGTAAAAATGATATCATAATTACCCTAAAACATATCCTAATTATATTGGATAAGTGTATTTCAACAAAAAAACCATAGGAATAACATATTATCCATTAGGTCCACTTGTATTAGAATAAGACATTAATTATTATTTAATTCCAATAAGAGTTAAAAGTGTTGAATTCAATGTTTAATCACTAAACAATTTTTGATATAGGGTTACACATAAGATTAATTTGTATACAAATATTCATTAGAAAGCTAAAAATATTTCCTACATAATTTTAATTTACTTAAAGTTTTTAGAAATTAAATATTTTAATTTATTTATGACACTATGATGTTGAAATAATTACCTAATTAATGAAATATTAAAATAAGTGATATTATAAATAACCAAAAAATATATAATGTGAAAATTTTGAGAAATAAAATTATTTTATAGGTTAATATGACATGTTAGGGTTGGTTTGATGATTTTCTTTCGAAGTAATAATACTATTATGAATTTATCAAAAACAAAATTCCAAATAGTGTCAAAATTGACATAAAAGAGTTTTTAAAACAAATATTATATTATTAATTGATATTTTATTCCTAAAAATCTAAGGATCTTCTAAATGACATATATAAGGTTATATATTCAATTATGAACCACACGGTGTTATTTTGGCTTGTTATAGTATGTTTATTAACCATATAATATAAAAATACAAAGAGACATGGTAAATGTCAAACTATTTAACTAAGAGTTGAATATAAATGATATGGTAATTATAGTGGCCCAACCCTGTCTAAAACCTATTGGTTGAAATTATTTCAACCCATCCCTAGTCTAGCCTCCAAAAAGTTACTTTGGAGCCATTTTAAACCGAATATAAATTTATTATAAAATAATATTTCACTCTTTTCCTAAGGTGCCTCTCTCCCATCTTATAATAGGGTACTCCCCCTTGTCTCAAATTCACACCTTAAAAGAAATTTGGCTCGGGCAAACACTACCCAAATATCCTCTCAACTTCCTTAAATTCATCCTAGTGGCCTTAATTTAGTTATAAATACATCCTAGGGATCCCTTTTGGTAAAATCAAAAGGAAGAACCTGAAGAAGAGGAAAATATTAAATCATCCCATTCAAGTTCCTTTTTTCTTCCACTTCTTCTTTATTTGTTATTTAAATTCTAAAATAATAAATCCCGAATCTTCTATATACTTTGATGTTATTATAAATATGTTAGAACCATATTCAGTATTCTATCTATCCTTTGAATGACATATCACCATAAGTGCGTAAGTACGGCTTACCATCTCCATGTCGTGGTGTAATTGTTATTCAATACTTTATTATTTTGATGGGTATGATAATCATGTGTAATTGATGTGAATAATAAATATAAAATGATAATTATTCTGTATATATGATATGAAATATAGTTAAATATTTTTTTAATATCAATAGAATGATATTTTCGTTCGTGCGTACATACTTATTACGGTCTCCACAAACACGATGACATTAATTCCCCATCATTTCCATTAAAAACTAATTTTCATTAGATGATTAAAAATAATATTTAATGACATAATATCAAACTGAATATGAATAAGATACATCCTATCCATAACATTCATTTCTTATGTAACAAAGCATATAAAGGAAAACTAATCATTTTACACCTGAAACAAAGATAATACTAAGATATTATTAACAAAGCTGTGTTAAAATATCATATATGATATCATATTAATGTATCTGATTCTTGTATAAATTGATAATCATTATTTCACCATTATACAAGAGGTTAACCTACACTCTTCCAAAGAAAACTACTATTTATGGGTTAAATTACACAATCTCTTTACTGTATGAGGTTGTTTATAGGTAAGTATCTAACGAGACTTCATTATCATCCACATCCATGTTTCTAAAAATGTATTTAAATTTTTTTTACTATTTACTAGACTATATATTTATGTAATTTATACACATATTTGACTTTTATAAGATGTTTATATAGGAATCACTCCATCGTTTACCAAACAATGTACTTTATGAAAGTTTCGTCGAAATTAATGTAAGAGTGTTTTTTAACATTAACGGCAGGTGCAGCTATTTTCCTCCTTTATAAAATCATTGTTGCTCCCCTTACATGTTTATATGAATATTTTCAAAGTAACAGTTTTCTTTTATAATTATGTGACTTTTAAATGATTTCAAAAAGAGATATTTTTCCCAAATAGTTTTGATTTCATCTATGTCAACATCCATTGATGGATTTTAAGCTTATTTGAAGTTGATTTATGATGATAAAAATCATCCAAATTGTATTGAAGGTTTTGTGATATGTTTGTCTATGGATGTGTAATTTTTATACCATTCATTGTTTATGGATAAATTACAAACATTTCGTATGCTAGTTTTAATATGAATTTCTATGTTATGTTTAAACCTTTTCATATGATGAATGCATTGGACTTAGTAAATGATGGGTGGTGCCTGCTATAGCTCCTCGATGAATCAGTAGGTCTCATCAGAAAAACAAGGGTTTCTTATTTGTAGTCTTAACACAATGAATAGACAATGTGGTTATGAAAGTCTGGAATTATACATTCTATCATTATTAAAGTGGTTATTGATGATTGATTTGATTATTCAACTAGAAGAATATTCATATGAATAATTAAATGACATTATTACACTCTATTTTTTCCCATATAATGCTGATGTTCAAGTTTAAAAGGCTTCTGTTTTAGTTATACATTTCATAAAATGTATACGCTTATTTATGAAAGTTTCAACTATATTGTTATCCTTACTCAGAATCTCAACTCACCCCTTACTATGTTTTATTTTTCCCAGGAAGCGAAGAAGTATATTATGACTGACCAACATGGATATTCTATTGGATATCAGTGTTGTCTATGGAAACAATTATTGTTGATGTTTTTATTTTATGATGTAATGTAAACATTATGAATGCATCTAGTGTTCCAAGGCTACAAAACTAATCGGTCTTTTCAGACTTGATATTTTCTAATCATGCCAATATTATGTAATAGTGCACTAACTCTGGGTAACTAGGGTTGGGGCATTAAACCCCATCACTTGGGGACACAATATCGAGTGATCTTTTGTCACTTCAGTTCTATATTATTTATCTAGATCATGGGATGGAAAACTATGTCTTATAATTTCTTCCTATGGCGAATCCCTACTCCCTATCCCCCAACCTAGTCTCATACAACATGGAAGGACATGTACAATCATGCATACACATATATGTACTTGTATTAAATATAATTTCTCAATCACATTCCTTTGTTGTTTAATATATTACCTTCAATTATTTTGTGAAATTAAATATATAAGAAATAATATATTTTATTGTATCCTTTTTTTCCAAATATTATTTACAAATTATTTTAATTTGTTAAAATTTACTATGTTAAAATAAAATATATTATTTATTTAGAATTGATTTATATACTTAAAATTTATATACGGATAAAATTAATAAGATATCATCACACATAATTAGATTTTATTTAGGTAAATAATTTCATAATTACTATAGTCCATTAATTTATGAATTCTATTTTCCATAATTATAGTTTCATAAAAATAAAAATTATTTTTCAACAATTAGACACATTTGTTAAATTTTTTGAAGATTATTATCTTTTTAAAATACCATTTTTCTTTTCCAAATCCATTTATTAACTCAATAATATTATATTTTTAAAAAATATGATTAACTAATATAAAACAAATTACTTCGAATTTAGAATATTAATATTAATTATTTAATTTAAAATGAATGAATTTATTATTATTAATAATGGATTATTAATAACTAATTTAAATGGACTTGAATTTAGAATTCATTTATAAATTCAATATTTAATAAAATCATAATAAAAGTAACAAAAATATATTTACAAAACGATTAGGTTAATATTATTAAATAATAATAATTTTTTACAACATTAGAAACAATCATGAAAAATAATTTCATAAATAATATTTCCTTAAATAGTTGTATTAAATTAATATTTAAATTATTTATACACAATTATGAACTTAATGTAATCCAAACAACATTATTCAATTATTACAATTATTATTAACCCCATTAAATGATTAAAATTGTTTAATTCCCATTTTCAAAAATCGTAATGAATGATTAACATTTTTTTGTCGAATCATAATTATATTTATTAAACAATTCTATAAAAAATCACTCTAATTTTTTTATTTTTATTTTTTTTATATAAAAAACATTCAATGATAATTTATTTTGAATTTATTAAACTAATATATTTAACAATATCAATGATAATGCATGTCCAAAGACACTATATATAATAAGTTTATGATGTTTTTTATGAAATAATGAAAAAAATCTATGGACACTGAATGGACATAGGGTTGGGGTTAAAATATTATTCAATTTCACAAAAATCCTTATTAAATATATTAAATCATATATGACTTTGTGTCCTGTAATAATAATAATATTTATATTTTATCATGGTTTGTGCTAGCTGGTGCAATGACAAATATTATTTTACCAGCTTGAAAACTAAAATGTATCACCATAAATATTTTTATCCCTTAGTCCTCCTTGAAATTTATCAAATACACGACTAAAACATTATTAATCTGAAAAATTAATATAATATTCTTGTAATGAAATAAATACCATTTGAATAAATAATTATTTACTTTATGTGTTCAATAAAAATTGGATAAAATTATTCCTCACTCTTGAGAATAATATATATTATATTAATTAAATTCAAATAGAATTAAATTGAGATCAATGTATAAATATTTTGTATGACCCTCTAAGATTCTTTATCATTATCATTAGGTGGGATTACCTAAATTCCGAGAATTATTGACTTGAAATTTTTCAAGGTGCCTAAGAGAATGAATTTAATGTCACAATGTTTCAAACCACACCAAAGTTAGTACTATGTAATATAATCCATTTTCCATTATACATCATCAAATAGGATACCTACATCAGCAACCTATATACTTGATTCATAATTCTTAGACCGCTTAAAATAAACACATTGTTACCACATGCGATGAAATTTAAGGTGACACCTCTATTTCAATCAATGGGTTGGGATATGAACATCAATAAATATCGAATGAATTTTTTTTTCTCAATTTATTAATTAATAACATTTCATGAATGGAGAACCCAATGTACCCATCTTCTTGTGAACATATGGAATCACAGATTTTGTAAGTACATCGATGTAAGCATGCCGTGACATGCATTAATAAAAATATTAAAATATAAGGCCATCGCAGAAACTCATAGATACAAAATTACAATGACATAAAAACATGGGAAATTCTTATAGTTGGGTCTATTATCAAAATATCACATCTTATATATTACTAAGTGAGAAATTCAAGGGGAAAAGTCTCTTCTACCTATGAGTACTCACACTTATAATTACACATTCTACATGTATCATAATAGAATGTTATACAACCATAGAACTATATTTATGAATATCATCATGTCATTTCATGGTTTTCAACATAATGGGGAACTTATATGGTATTTTTAATGTGATATATAATCCAGGACATTAAAAAATTAATGTCATGTAGTTCAATTAACAATATGTAATAATATGTTTTTATTAATATTCAATTCATCTAATATAAATGTAATCCAATGTTAGAAAATATTGTTCTAGAATACCAAAACAAATATCAACAACATGTTGATAAAAAAAGACAAGTGATGTAGCACCACCATGAAAAAAATATATAAAGGAAAGAAAACAAGGTATAAAATTTTCGTTTGGGTAGAATTAATGAAACAATCCTATTAAACCTAATAATGTAATTTTTATTAGTTTCATTGGGGACACAACTCAAATTCATGTGACGATTGATATAGATATGTGGTATAAATATATTATTGCATTGATGGAAATAATTTGGGATGAAATTAGTGTAAATCTATGATATACAATCAATGTTTTAATAAAAAACCACATAATTAAATCTTTATTTGCATTCCATTATCCAGTGCATAGTATATATATGTTTGATATTTTCTATATTAAATTAGTATTAATGATCACTGTAAAGGATCATAGATCCTTTTTGAAACGTACGATGTAGCAATAACTCTCTTATGCTATAGGGAAATTAAATCCCCACCCACTAGCTATATATGTACACATGAAAAAAATCATAAAATTATTTCATTGGTATTCATGAGTATAAATATTTTTTGGTGAATTATTATTCTAAATAATTTATTTAAAAATATTTGTATTATTAAATTTTATTAAAAATTATTAATTTAAGAGACATTAAATGAGAAAATAAAATAAACATTGTGAATCTAAACTAATATACCCTGACCTTAATGCAAGGATGATGAATGGTTAAATTTAAAAAAATGTTACTTATTTTTAATATATAGTGAATATTTTATGTTATATTAAACAACAACATAATTATCTTCCTTTTTTATATATACATTGATGATTTGAAATCTAAATCCACTTCTATCCCACTTTATGTGCTATAGAAACAAGATCATGTAAATAATGAATAACTAATAGTAGATGAAATAAAAAAATATGTATTTTAATCATGTGTAAGTAAGAAATAATAGTAATTTATTATTCATTAAAATAATATTACATAAAAATGGATACTTATTTTTATATAGATTTTATATAGCTTAGACATAAGAATCTTCATTGGTTATTCTTAAAGAATTATTACATATAGAAGAATTGAAACGAACAAAACAATATGGGTGCGTTAAAGGTGTTGATTTTAGAGTGTCACCAATATCATATTTTGAGAAATCAAGGTTCCATAAGGAAATAAATATGAAAATGAAATAAACTTAGCAACAAATAGATTCTGTAAAATATGTTATTATCATGTATTATTTTATGGACCATAATAAACACAGGGTTCGATGTGAGCCAACAACAGAGAAAAAACCACTACATGAAGACTCTAACCCCACTAGATTTGGGGCTAGATATTCCCCTCAATGGACCAACATACCTATGGTAATCTATTTTTTAATATATTTTTGTTTATAAATTTTAATCAGACAACCAAAGATAACATTCTTATACTACAATTAATCACAAAAATAGTGATTATGATTTATATATAGTAGCATCCAACCATAAACTTATTTTATGGGGTACACTACACAACATCAAAGAATATATGATTCAAAATAAATAAACTCTAGAAATTTCACATGATTTTGGAGATTAAGGTAGATCATTCGTCGAGCAACATGTTTCTTGTTCCCCTTGATGATATTTATGTTAACATGGTCGAACATGATTTCAGTGAAGGGTTTTGTTAGAGTGTAAAAACATGTATTAGAAGAAGTGGAAGTGAGTAAAACCATTGTATGAGGATATCCATGCACGACCTATAAATCCCATGTTAAAACTGATATGAAGAATATTGTAAATGTGTGTTACCATACAGTGAAAATCCACTGTAACCTTTTGGTATCATTATGATGTGTTTTATAATGATCAAAAAAGCAGAAAAAATAATCCAACCCTTATAGTGTATCCACAAGATGATATAAATCATTAAATATTAGTAAGGGAATAACTGTTTCTCTTTGGCATGCCAGTGACTCCATATGAAATGAAGAAAGTTAAAAGACAGTTTTAGGTTAGGGAGTATACTCCATGCATGAGTTAGAACCCATAAAACATTACCATTGAATGAAAATAAAATATATTACCTAAATAAATCAACATTGGACTTCTACTAATTTTACTCATGATTTTATAACACATTATTAAATTCCATGCACAAGGAATTCATTTCATGAATGGAAACTCCACTCTTGAATTACATATCAAGTAACACATTAATGAATGATTCATTAAATGATTTAAATCATTCACAGACTAACTCCCTGAATATACATCTATTAATTTTATCAAATGTGGTATAATTCATGAATTATTATTTCATACATGTATCTTGATATCCCATTCACATGATACGGTCATGCATTATATAATAGATATAACATTAAGGAATATCTCCATCAATATACCACTTGCGCTAACTCCTAATAGAATATATTGCATTTCACCTTATATAATATGGTATATAATAACTTGTGATTCCATATCCAAAACCACCTTTTCTCATATTCCTAAACATTTTTGGAAAGCATTCATTAATAACACCTCGTATAAAATCAAATGGAATACCTTGAAAACACTCATCAAAAACACTTTTTGACTAACTCTAAAACTCATTTTGAGTAGCTCTATAAGTAAACCACAAGCCCAATTCAGTAAAACACAATGTGTGATCCTACACTAATATATATCATTGAAAGTAAATTTTATTCCACAAATCCAAATATTTTAGCAAGGAGATGACTATAGAAAATCATCAATGTTACTCATGCTATAAAGGGATATTGAATAGAATTAATCAAAAACATGTATCTTTACTTATTTTATTCTTAGATAATATTCATATATGATTTATGATTACACAAAAAGTCATTTATCCTCATAGATAATCACATCACAGGTACCTTTTCTATATAGATATAAAATATTAATGTGTGTCCAGACTCTCAGACAATCTATCTTAATTTTGGACCCTAATTTCATACTAATTATATGAGAGGAAAAATATCATATTGGTTAAGCTCAAATCAATGACATGATGAAAAACATACCCAATCATCCTTATATTAGCTATTTCAATATGTAGACTTGTGTATGTTGGGGATCAAAGTATAAAGGTTCTCATATTAGGTATCTCACCAAACTCAAGTAGTAGAGACTATAATATTATACATGCACCCCTTGTACACCAAAGGCATCTATATGACACTCCATTTTGTATACATAGTGGTTCATCCAATTCACTCAAAGAATATTATCCATTTTCATTTGCTTCTTGAGAGTATGTTTTATGTATATAAAATAATCCTACTTTCACTAACCTTAAAATTTCACCATAACCTATAACACTCCATGAAAAAACATCAGTTAGGGATAAACTCAAAGTTATACTTTGAGAGGACAATTATCATTGTACTTCATGAAAAGTATATCTATATATACATTTCTTAAGATAATGTGATGGAATGACAAAATGAAGCATTCCACAAATATGAAACATTTTAATTTTCGTAAAAACATTAATAATATTTTATAGATATAACATAAGAACCACAATACCATATCATTAATAAAAAACTACTAGATTAGACTTATGTTTGCTACACTTTAGGGGTTTTTTAACTCTTTACATCTTATTTAATTCATGTCACATATCTATGTGATGATCTAATAAAACACTCCCACTAAATTCTATAGTGAGAAACATCTATATATTAAGAATGTTTGTAATATTCATGTGATTTAGGAGTCATATTCCTAACATTTCATGATCATGACCATATTCAAACTTATTAAATATAAAGAAAATGTTATGTTGTAAAAATTGTTTTAATGCATGGAAGTCTTTCTATATTCATCATCATCATCATAAATACCATGTTACATCAAAAAATCTTCTTGAAATATTGAAAGATATTACATTATTATGTTCTAGTACATCCTAAATCACTTAGGGTATTAAATACATTACGTTTATATTGGTTCCGTTATTTAGTAAATATAATTTTTTAAGTCAAAAAATTCACTATGTATCCTTTTAGACATTATATTTACTTCAATATATCTTTATATGACGGACAATAAATGTTTATTTTATGAAATAAAATTTATTTCCATTTAGTGGGAATAATTAAAAAATAAACAAGTATTTTCATATAATTTATGGCCTTATATGTGTATGAAAATTTTATTTTGAAAAATGGAGTTTATTAAAATATTCTATAGAATAGTGGTGGGACATATTCCAATATATTTTTACAAATACATGGATAACCATTTATGTTAGAGAAATGGATTTTTATATATATTATTCAAAAAATATGTTATCGAAATTAATGAATCATGAAACATGCTAATAAATTTAACCATCTCATACTTTATCCGTAAAAGAAATTATTATCCAACATTATCTCTTATCACATAACTTGATAAATATGCAAATTTATTACATAGAAAATTTTGATCATGATTAAATTCTGTATATTTATATCATTCATGTATTAACTACTTATTTTATATCATTAATTTAAAATACAATCTCAATCAATTATTCCAATAATTTTGAATTACTTTATATTTAAATGAAATTATACTATATATATTCAATATTTCATACCTTTCAAAATCAATGAATTAATTTCTATAACATCCATATATTACTTGAAAATTCCACGATGTATCAAAACCTCTTTCAGGTGTTTCTTGGATAGTTGAATCATTTTAATGTTTTACTCTTACATCATTAACATCTTTGCTTTCAATGACCATTACTAGATTATTTAAGAACTATTGGTGATATTTTCATCTAACTTTATTCTTTCAGTTTGAACTTGTTCCTACTAGTAATATCTTTACAGTACATTATAACCTAGACATCATATTCCTAGTTCATGATTATTACCAACCTTGAGAATATCTAATAAATGTTTATTAGATTTAAAAAAAGGTGGAAACATTTTCATATATGAAATATGATAAATTTCATAACCAGAAGAGGGAATTTGGGAAAACATTAATCTCTCATTGTCATTTTATATGTTAAATCGTATTGAATATCATTTAACATACCTTATAATATTGAGTGAAGCCTAATATTCCTTTTCTAATTTAGCATATGATGGATTTTAAACCTTATATAGATCACTCTATGTTTAAATAATCAGCTAGATTTAGTTATTAAACCACATAAACACTTTGTTACTATGGAAGAAATTATTTCAAAACATAAAATTATACCTATGAACTATTAAATTAATTACCATCCTTGCTTAAGATATTTTCATAAGTAACCAGTCCTATGAGTAGTTTACATTAGGTTTCTCTATATCTGTTGACGCTCCTTTCATCACAGAGTCTAACGATTGGAAAAGAGGAATATATTAGGTCAAAGTGATTAATCCTTTGGAAAAATATAAAAAATTGAAAAAAAGAATGAATAAGAAGAACTTTTCACAAATGTAACGCAAGTTCTACAATGGTCGCGCAAGTACACTTGTGCGCAGCAATGGTCGCGCAAGTACACGTGCATGCCAAAGTTGGTCGCGGAAGTCACTTGCGCGCGCTAGTTGATAACCGCCCGGGGTCTTCTCCAGCATATAAATAAACCCAGTGGGCCCCCATTTTTGGGAAAAAATTTTATAGAGTTCTGTTACATAGCTCTGAACACCCAAGTCTCTTCTTCTGGTCTTTCGAACATTTATCAGGTAATTCTTTACCTAGAATAGAAGGTATAACCTGATTAGTAAGGTCTAAGTGTTAGAATTTACTAACACTTGCACGCCTAAGGTGTTTTACCCATAAGGGAAATGAACATACTAGCGCTCCACCCTACTTCTTCACTAAAACATGCACGCTTCACTTATGGATGTACCTCAGGATAATTATAAATGCCTTGGTCAAGGATCTCCCAAGTGTTACCCAACTGGTTAACAATCGCGCAAGTACCCATGTGTCGCGTAGGTATACCTGCGCGACCAGGACTTGTGCACCCATGCAGTACCTACATGCCTTCCAGGACTTGTGCACCCCTGCCTTTTTGGGTGCTCTTCTTGCCCATTTAAACCCTCTTATACCATTCCACCCCTCCTATTCATGATTCAGTCTTCAAGACACTATTCAAAGCCATTTATGTAATTTTTTCTTGATTAACTTCCTTATCTGAATGGAATTTTGTGGAATATCTCTCAAAACCTAGGGATTTACATATCTTTATGTCACTAAATATTGAGGTTTCATTCATTCAACCTCATCCTTTAAGATGAGAGAACCCCTTAACCTGGGCCTCCTTTTCAGGAATAATCCCCATTCATAATTCTCAAATCTGGGCATCCTCTTTAAGAGTAAGACCCAAGTCCCCTTAACCTAGGCCTCCTTTTAAGGAATAAGCCCCAGTCATAATTCTCAAATCTGGGAATCCTCCTTAGGATTAAGCCCCAAGTCCTCTTAAACCTGGGCTTCCTTTGCAGGAATAAGCTCCAGTCATAATTCTCAAATATAGGCATCCTCCTTACAAGTAAGCCCCAAGTCCTCTTTAACTAGGGCCTCCTTTTCATAAATAATATCTAGTCATAATTCTCAAATATAGGCATCCTCCTTTTGAGTATGCCCCAAGTCCTCTTTAACTTGGGCCTCCTTTTCAGGAGTAAGCCCCAGTCTCAAAATTCTTGAAGATGGGATCCTATTTTTCAGGAGTAAGTCCCAGTCATAATTCCCATTAATTTTGGGAATCCTCCTTAAGAGTAATCCCTAAATCATCTGGGCATCCTTCTTAGGAGTAATCCCCAACCATAATTCTCTTAACCTGGGCTTGCTTATCAGGATTAAGCCCCAGACTTAAATATGGGCATATTTCTTATGAGTATGACCCAAGTCTCTTAATTTTTCAAGTCCCTTTACCCAGGCCTCCTTTTCAAGAGTAATCCCTAGTATTAATTTCTCTTAACCAGTCCTAATTTACTTTAGATTTGTGCTTCTTTCTTAGTAGTAAAACAAAATCATAATCCCCACCTAACATGGGCATCTTCCTTAAGAGTAAGCCCCACGATTAGAGTATAAAAATTTCCATGATGAAAATATACCTTTATGGACCATGTTCCTAGATTTAATCCCTGAAGTAAATCTTAATCCTCATATATTTGGGCAGTCATACACACATAAGCCCCACATCATTGCATCTTTTGTGGAATAGTTGTCTAGTTTCACCAATACCTCTAGTTTCTCACACTGAGCATGACCCACGTGATATTATAATATAAAAGTAATAATGACATATTTATTTGATCCATCAGTCATGAATAAGCAACATACTCATTCACTGGAACAACGTGGGTTTAGATTCCTTTTCGTAAACAAAGGATACGTATGTAGCCCATCTGTAGGTATGATCCAAACTCTAAAATAATCCATGTCCTTCTGAATGGAAATAAACGTCATATGCCCCAATGAGTGGATTTAAAACCAGTACGGTGATCATAATGATCAAAATACTTATTATGTTTCAAAGGATACCATTGACTAATAATCTATAACAAATATATATGATTCATTATTAGTGAAGAACCTTGAATGCATATAATAGATTCTCTAAATTTCCTAAATATCAATCATTGATTGTCAGATCTAAAGGAATTCTAATTTTATACTTTGTAATTTAATAATAATTCCCGAATATAACTTAAATCTATAAAGAGAGTCCCGAATTAGACAATAATTTCCCTTATAAGGTGTGATGAGTCTGACCTCCCATCCTCTCGACTAATGCATATTCATATGATTGATCAGTCTACAACTAATGGGTGCCTACCTTTGGAATGTAGGTTCAAATGAATATGGAATAATTGGATGTTTCCAGTTCTATGAACAACCCCGTTAAAAACCGCATGGAATGTTTGAGTCATTAATAAATGAGATCATCCCCCATTATAGCAGAAAACATAACATGGTGAACCCGACGTAAATCCTAAACCAAGTTAAAATGATGTTTTACTTATTTTTTGGACCCTATTAAAAACTCAATGAGAGGGCCAACAAAAATAATCAATAATTGATATATGTGCTCATCCAAAAGATGTAGTGGCTGAATTTATCTTGATTACATCTGTTATATCAAATAGGAACTCTTTTCCAAGATTTTCTGCATTCTAAGAAATGGCTGCTCTCATGTTTACACCTGTGAATACCGCAGTTGTGAATACCGCTATCGAAATTCCACTACTGCTACTCCTGCTGGATCATCTTCCTCTTTGAGGACGACATCACCTACACAGCGTCTTCAAAGCTAGGTATCAAATGCGCTGGTTAAGGCATACTGTCAAAACGGTACTATTACAACTATGGAGGCTGCCTGATAGGCCCCCAAGTGAACAATTCACCCTGGTCGTCCGGACAATGATGACCAATGATCAAGAAGCAGGTGGTGCTAACCACCGTCTCCAACTGTTTCAGGTCATTATCCCCAGAACGCAATCACCATTCACTCCCTTATTCTGAGGAGGTGAATGAGCAGGTCCGTGAGGGCCTTAATTCAAGCAGACATGAGTTCTTCCCGAGGGCTCCTATCAACAATCGCCGCCAGACTCCTCTGGCAGCATCACGCCAATCCCGCCAAGCAATTTCAGCGGAGTAATATAGGAAGGAATATACGCCTGTTTGTACATCATCAGCGAGTCAGCAGGCTTTTCTGACTACATATGATGGAGCTCATCAACCAAATTCTAAGAAGTGTAATCAGCAGTTACATACACCTGGTAGTATTGATCAGGCCTACAAATAGTATTTCTTGGTAGCACACAGAGAAGTCAGTCAGAAAGCTCTGGTGACAAACATGAGGAAGATTGAACATTCTTCCCCCACACTTGAGTACTGTCATGATTCACTTATAGAAAAAGGAGGACAGGAGCAGACACATTAACCTACTCCAAGCATGGAATGGATGTATATCCCCATTCCGGCATCTGAATTCACCATCCATATTTTATCAATGGTGAAAGAGAAAAAGAAAATCCATGCTCATATTCTAGATGCTTTCTAGGATATTATAATAACTTAAGCAGCATCTCATGGAATGACACATAAATCTATCCCTATCAGTAATGTGACACATCAACAGTTCACTCTGGAATAGAGACACACATCTAATCTAGTCCAAGATGGTCAGGGGACATTCTCCCCTATATCATATGGATAAACCAGTCAGGCACATACACCTGATTTGAGTACAGTTTGTCAGCCTAACCTGGACATCACTCCTGATCAGCAACATGCACCTACTCAAATCAGCCACTTTCGTCAACTGGTGGTTTACAAGGCGCGTAATAAGGCGTCTAAGAAGAAGACGCCCCCCCCCCCCACTACAATCATGAGATCAAGAGCCAATCTGTTACAAGGCCTTGCTTGATGCTGGAGTTTTGAAGCCCTCGGATGGTTATCTGTTGGAATGCAAGATTCTACTCCCTCATTTCCCAATATTGGGACCTTAATTCCGAAGTTCTTCAATAGACACTTCTTCATGAAGGCTGGCTTCATGACAATTCGGTCGATCTCAATGATTCATCTTCAGATGAGAGCCACAAGAACCCTCTTTGTGGTCATAAGAACAAGGAGCAAGAGATCTCATCTTTTGTTGTAATCCACCATGGTGGTCCTCCCCATGATGATGAATTATCTGCGAAAGTCCTCTCCACATTAGTGATACACATTTACCGAAAAATGCTCTAATAGACACTGTAGTGCCATGAAATCACTCTTACCTTGAGGCACATGCAAAGGCAAAACTAGTCATGTATGATGCTTTATCGCTAGCAGGTGAAATACTTTCTCAATCGGAAGAGAGCCCAGGGTGTAGGTCATTATCTGAACCACCCCTATGTCATGCATCTTCTAGTTTGATCAATGATTTCTATACCAATTTTTTGAATCTGATGAAGCAACAAGGAAGAACCAACTCTGGTCAAAACTGGTAGAAGAATATTCATTGAATGATAAAGAGGAAATACTGAACATGAGAAAACACCTGGTGAAAGGTGATGTACTAGTCATATTTTGGCCTCTGGCTAACTCTCAGAATGACATTCCAGAGATTATGACGAAAGATGGAATTCATGATTTTCGTCTCAACATATGGAAAACTCATTGTTAGTTGAAAAATAAAGTATCATCTTATGATGAATATTAAAATCATGTTAATATAATAGAAGGGTTACAACATCATATTGACTTGGCATATCTATCATTCTCTCGATATCCAACGACTGAAAAGCAGCAGAGAGCCCTTCAGCCTTCATGCCTTGGAGAACTAAGAATATTGTTCCAGTTAATTTCCAATGCCCCATCTGGTATTCATATCGGAGGATCTTTTGTTCATGGAGCACTAAATCTTATTGTGCTCTCCAGTCAGCGAAGCCCGTTGAAAATGGTCTCATGCAATGTTATTGCCCATGGTCAGCCACAGTCAATGGGTTTTGATTGTAATCAAAAGCTTGCCCACGAACATGCCTCAACTAGTTCTCTCAAAATCAATAATAAAGATAACAATTTATTGAATTAATCTTGCATCAATCAAAAGAGAATATTGAACATGCCTCTCATGTGGAGAAAGAACACCATCTAGTGATAGAAGTGTCGGAAATCATCCAACAGTCTTTCGATCCGGGTGATAAAGGTGGATACAGGTTGATGCATCCAGCTAATTTCCAGACTAAGGTCCGAAAAATCAAGAGAGATTTTAAGAAAGTCTCATTAATATCATGTCATGAGCCACACCAGATTTCCAGATTGGGACTCTTTTAAACCAACCCTCAGAATCAAAAAATCGGATTCGAGGATTTGAGCAAAGAAATAAGGAACAACCCCATTCCACCGGACTGGAGACTTTTTCAAATTATACATCCCCTCCTTAGAGAAAGTCGGACTTTTCTCAATTGGGGAAGAATCCTCAAGAGGGACAAGGAGCCAAATTATCTAGAGATTCTCTCCAAATTAAGGTTCCCCAAGAAGTTCCTGAGGTATCAAATCAATGAAAGGCAATGTCTCATCAGAGACATAGAAGAAGACAATATCATAGAAATGTTGATAGAAGGGATGCGATGTGTTATGCATCAACTATTGTCATCAACGCTGTTGTTGCTGATCCACCATATGAGTTTCACTCAGGGGACTCAGATGAAGAGGTTCCTGCTCATGATGTTTTATGCACAGACACAAATGTTGAAAGAGTGAGTACATGAAATCAATGGTTTACCCAGAATATGGGTGTTACTTCAAATAACCCACTTACCCATCTTCTAAAGGGATCAAAAAAGGGGAAGGGAAAGAATCAGGTTACATATCCTTCCTCTAGAGAAGGCCAATCGCTCTCACTAGAGATAATATTTGCGCAACAAGAGGAATAAAGGAAACAATTAAATAGGTTCAACACAGAACTATGTCAAGGTAGTCTTCCTCCTAAGCGTGTTGGAGTCAGTCAAACAAGGGTGTTTGTTGAAGCTACTGAGATGGATCATGAATATCCTCCTTTATCAGTACACCTGCACAGGTCTAATCCTACGGGTCAAGTGAAACAACAATTGGCAGTGCTGCCATTAGTTGCAGTACCAACTACCATACATGTCCAAGCTCCAGTCAGTGCACCTGTTCAGGTCCAAGCTCAACTGGATGTTTCTCAAAAGTTAAATAACTACTATTGAGTCATTAACATCTCGGTTGGATGTTATGAAGGGAAAGCATGTGCAGGTTCAACCGGAAAAGAAAGCATACACTTAATGGGTAGAATCAATTTCTCCCCCATCAAATTTTGGGAACCCTATATTCCCTATTTTCAATGGATGAGGCGATCCTGAATAGCATTTGATGCATTACATGTCTTGTTTCGATCCAATGATGGGAACTCTGGAGCAACAAGAAGCAGTGAAACTCAGATGCTTCATGTGAACCATGCAAGGACTAGCTTTAGTCTCATATAAAAGCTTGAAATCCCAGTCAATTACCAGATGGGAAGATCACCGTGAGCGATTTATTCTTCAATTCAGCAAAAATTTTCCAAAGGCTGTAGTTTTAGATCATAAAAAATGTAATAAAAGGGAGAATGAAAGAATCTCTTATTTCATTGCTCGTTGGGAGGGATTAACATATTCCCCGAGCATAGAACTCCCTCAAGAGGAACTGTTTCCAATCTATGTGGAAAATCAGTGTGACGAATTACGCACACCACTAATCCCTGTGAAATACCGTGGAGGGTTTCGAGACCATACTTCAATCGTTCAACATATTAAAGAATCTCTTATACAGACTAAGGCATAATCTCGTGTAATTCCATCTGCTCCAGGAAGGAGAATGAGTAATGCTGAAACTGCTACAATTATGCTTAAAAAAGCACATGTACCTACTTCTACCTCAAAACCTTCATCTTCTTGAAGGGCTCCACCTCCTGAGCGCCAAAAACAAAGGCTGTTTTGTCAAGACGATCAAAGAGATCAAAGACGAAAAGAATTTGAGGATCTGAAGAGAAAAACAAACTCTTTCTGAAATAAACATTTTCTTTTTTTTACTTTATTTCGGCTCTGGAGAATAATATTGTTCAGCTAACAAGGCCCAAAAGGCCATACAAAGAAGGATATAAATACCGTCGTAATTACTGACCCTTTCATCAAATGTTGGGGAATCTGATCCAAGTGTGTTTTGTCTTCAAAGACCTCCTGCAATAGTTGGTTGACTCAGGACAAGTCAAACTAAAAGGATCTTCAGCCCAGGTAGCATGTGTTACTTCTACATTCTCATATGAGGAAGGCGAGTGGCAAGAAGTCAAAAGCAAAAAATGCACAAAAATATGATGATTGGATGGTCAGAAAGACAATCAACTGAACTCATGCTATTTTGCGAATTCAATTGTAGAAATAAATTGTGCCTTCTTCCATGAATGCCGCAGAAAACCCCTCTTCATTAGATGGAAAATCCTCAAAGAAACGACATGATTCCACGAAAGAGAATGAATCAGAAGAAGATGAGTATGTGTCAAAGCCTAAGGTGTCTTTGACTCTGGCAGACTTCATGCCATCTACGTCAAATTCACGGGCACCGTCCCACCAAATGGCACAACCTAAACAGGCTAATCAGGCAGAGTCTCCATCGGTTGATTAGAAGATTTTTGGTTCTATTAATATGATTCAATTTACAGATCCATATTCCAATCGCAGTCTCGATTTCGATGATCCTAAATTCCATGTATCAAATAAATGAATCAGAGGATGTTCTAAAGGCTCAGGATACAGGGAAAGACAAGGATCTTTCAGAAGCCACTATTCCAATTATACCCCTGCTAAACTATGTACATAGTAGAAACACGTGGGGGAGCCCTTCAGCGAGCTCAACAAGTACAAGAATGTTCACCAACCAATACCAAATTCAGTCCGGGAATAGTTATTTTGGAAGACTGGTTGAATATTCCATCTTCTTCCTCTCACATAGTAAATGGATCTAATCGGTATAATCTACCAAAACCAAAAATATTGCCAACTCATATCCCAATACAAGATGCATCAACTTCCAAAGCATCTGCTTCCAAGGAATTTGCTAAACCACATGTTCCTTTTCGGAAATGCATACCTCTGGATCAAAATTATGATGTATTGAAACACTTTAACAAAGTACTGGCCACGTAATCAATTCTAGATTCTTTGAATCTGTCAAAGGATCTTCGGGAGGCACTCATCGAGGCTTCTTCAAGTCCTCCTGAGTTTGAAACTGAAATTGATGTAGCTTAAGTCTATCACATAGAGAATAATCCTTCGGAATTCCATGCAGTAATATCTTTTACTAATGAAGATGAATATGATGTTGTGCATTGGCATATTAGACCTTTGTACTTATCTGGAAAGGTCAATAGTGTAGACGACTGAATATCTTTCATTGACAAGGGTTTAGGATTCAACCTCATGCCCATTCATACACTTTGTCTATTGGGCCTCACAGAATCAGATTTATCTCCTTCTCCCATGATGTCACAAGGATATGATAAAAATGACCAAGAACCATTGGGCGAAGTTACACTCAAAACTCAGTTTGGATACCTTGTATCCAATTCCGATTTCATGGTTGTTGATCAAGACTCATCCTTCAACATATTTCATGGAAGACCCTGGCTATGTCAACATGCGGTTATCCCTTCATCATACCATCAATGTCTCAAATATTGTTTTGATAGTCAATTTGGGACATTTTATGGTTATAAGGCCCCATTCAAGACATGTGAGTCTCAATACATTGAGGCAGAATTCTATCGCTTGAAGGGAAATGATATATTCACAACCAAGGAGATTACCAAAGTTAATTTCCCATGTGGATTGGAGAAGGTTCCAGTAAATCCATTGGCACATGTGAGTAATGATTATGTGTTGCCTATCATTCAAATTGACAGGATATACCCAAATAAAAATAATATTATGGAATGATCCATAATGTCAATTACGTCAGTCAAGCAAGACAACATGGGAGAAATTGGTGATCCTCCAAGCAGTGATTAAAGCCCAAATGGTGATGTCATCATTTCATCTTTTGAATTCCAACAAGCCTATACTTTTCCAATCAGGCCATAAGATGTTATAGAAACATCGAGGGTGAACAATGATGTCGATTCATAATCCATCACCTTCTCTTTATTTCCCAAGGAAGACCCTTCATCATCAATCGGGTCAGAAATGGAAGCCTCTTCTTCACGATGTTCAAATTTTAACATCTCTATTAGTCATGGAAATTTTGCTTCATCATCTACTATGAAATTAGAAACAGAAAAAGTAACACATGTTGAAGAAGAAGACGAATATCTGAGAGATGCTCCTCCATCATTTGAAGAAGGTATCTGTACCACCGTAGATGAACACAGAGAAATAAATCTGGGTACAAAAGAAGATCCAGACCCCACATTAATCAATGCGGTCATGACTCTTGTAGAAAAAGAGATTTATATTTCCTTTTTAAAGAAAAATTGAGACATATTTTCATGGAACTATACAAAAATTACCAGGCTTGATCCTGATGTTTCTACTCATCATTTTGGTTTACCATAAGAACATCAAGGATTCAAGCAAGACTCAAGAAGAACACACAAAACTTGTGATTCCAAAATTGAAGCTGATGTGGATAATCTTATCAAAGGTAATATCGCCAGAGATGTTCAATATCCCATGTGTTTGGGTAATATTGTCCTTGTAATGAAGAATAATGGAAAAATTAGAGTTTTCATCGATTATAGATATCCTAATCGGCATTGTCCTAACGATGATTTCCCAATTCTGATTACAGAACTTTTAATTGATGCTACAGTTGGCTATGAAAAACATTACTTCATGGATGGATATTCTGGATATAATCAAATCCGAATGGACCCAGAAGATGAGGAATCTACAGCCATCTAAGCCCCTTAGGGTGTGTATTGCTACAGTGTAATGCCCTTTGGCTTAAAGAATGAATTTGAAACATATTTGCGTGCCATACATCGTATCTTAAATCTCTTTTAGGGATGTTTGTTGAATTCTATGTGGACTATTTTTTGGTCAAATCCAAACAATTTTCAAATCACTTGGATGATTGGGAAGTCATATTTAGCAAGTTTCGACAACATAATTTGATGGTGAACCCCTTAAAATGTGATTTTGGGGTAACCCCGGGAAAATTTCTCTGCATTTTTGTACGCCATCGTGGTATTGAAATCGATCCTGAGAAGACAATGCCAATTCTTGGTATGTCACCCCCTCTAAATTTGAAAGTATCAAGAGGAATTCAAGGACACTTAGCCTATATTCGGCATTTCATCACCAATTTTGTTGGAAAAAGTTTACCCATCACCAAATTGATGAATAAGGAGTCACATACCAGTGGACTGAATAATGTCATGAGGAATTCAATATTCTCAAAAATACCTCTTCAGTCTGCCGGTACTCATGCCACCTGTTGAAGGAAGACCACTTATCCTCTATATGACAGCTTTAAAGCGATCATTGGGTGCCTTTCTTGTTCAACGGAATGATGCTAGGAATGAAAATAGCCTCTACTACCTCAGTTAGACTATGCATGAAGTAAAAACCCGGTATTCATGTATTGAAAATTGCTTCCAGGCATTAATATTTGATGTTCAGAAGTTGACACACTACCTGCAACATCACGTGGTCCAATTGTTATCTCACAATAATCCGCTCAAATTCATCCTTAGTTGTCCAATTCTTACAGGACGTCTAGCAAGGTGGGCAGTTATTTTGTAGCAATTTGACATTCTGTATGTGTCACCAAAGTCAATAAAGGGGGAAGATCTGCCTAATTTCCTTGGTGAAAACCCTTCACTGGAAGACACATCTTCAGATATTGAACTCCCTGATGTGGAAGTCATCCTTACTCAAGAAAGTCCTCAGGCATGGAAAATGTTTTTTGATGATGCTTCCAGAAGTCCAACAGGGAGGAAAATGGAAAATCCTAAATTCAAAAAAGTCGGCTTAATAATTGTGCACATTTTTTCAAAGAAGGTACTGTTACCATATTCCTTTTTATTGTGGGAAGGTGGTACCAATAATGAAGCATATTACCAATTTCACATCACAGGCTTGGAATTGGGGCTTCAAGCACAAGTGAATCACTTAAAGGTGAAAGGTTATTCAGACCTGGTAATCAAACAAGTCAATGGGGATTATGCCATCAGAAAAGAAAAACTAATCCCTTGGTATGATTACATCAGAGAGATAATGGAGGAATTACCTTCGGAACCGACATTTTCATAGGTCATGTGATCACTAAATGCTCAAACTGATTCACTGGCTAATATAGCCATAGCCTTGGCAGATCCAAATCGGGATGAGACAACCAACAGTATTGCCCACCGTCGTGCAATTTCACCTTATGTTCGAATCAGAATAGAGGAAATTAAAAAAATTAGTCCCATTCCTGAACTGTATGGTCATATTATAGGCTGGATGTCACCTATCAGGGAATACCTTCAAAATGGATGAATTCCACCTGATTGATACAGGAAAGAACAAATCTGGAGACGTGTGATCAATTTTAGTCATTATGATAGCCCAAATCACTTAGAGAAAATTCTCTACAAACTTGGTTTTGATGGAGTAAACATCAGGTGCATTAATTGTGAAGAGACAATGGCTGTCATGAAAAGAAGTTCATGCAGGAGTTTGTGGTGCCCACCAGTCTGTACATAGACTGTCTGATCAGATTCTAAGGCTTGGATAATTATTTACATCAATGATACATGATTGTGTTGATATCACAAATAAGTTTCATTAATGCCTAGAACATTACAACTTCATTCATCAACATCCAGAGTTGCTTAATACAACTAAAAAATTGTGGCCATTTTCCACATGGGGAATGGTTGTGGAGGGTCTTTACTCTTCAGCTACGGCCAAGAAGTTGAAGTATATTTTTTCTGATACTGATTTCATTTCCAAATAGGCAGAGGCAATACCTCTCAAGTAATTCCATTCTAAATTCATTGTTAGCTTCATCAAGTCTAACATCATTACCAGATTTGGTGTCCCTCATACCATATTGAAAGATAATGGAACCAACTTCTGTTCATCTGAGGTGAAGAAGTTGTATCAAGAATAGAACATCAAATCCAATCATTCATCTCGGTATCATGCAGTGGTCAATGTAAAGATAGATGCCTTCAACAAGTCTCTTTCGAATATACTGCTAAATTTTGTGAATAAAGATAAGAAATAATGTCCTAATAAACTCTTTCATGCTTTATGGGATTATCGGACCGCCACCCGCACTGCAACGTGGTCAACTCCATATGCATTGGTATACATAATGGAAGCAGTCCTGTCAATTTAAGTTCAACTACCCTTGCTCAGAGTTTCCATTTGTGATCAATCATCTACAGATGAATAATATCCAAAGAGATTGAATGAATTGGAACTGTTAGATGAGAAAAGATTGTTTACTTTTCACCACTTGGAAGTCTATCAGAATCGAATAGCATGAGATTTTAACAAAAAATTTCATCTTCGTTCATTCACTCAGAGGGAATTGGTATTAGTTATCAAAACTCCAATGATAGCAGGAAAGAGACCTCCCAAGCTTGAGCCCAAATGGGAAGGACCTTACTCAATATATATGGTCAACTCCAGTGGAGATTATTCATTAATCTCGATGGATGGAGAACTCATCAATATCTAACCAATGCCATATTTGAAGAAGTTTTTTATATAAAAACAAAATATATCCCCAATGGTCCGGTATGACCTTAAACTGCACCACCATCAAGCAAGACGTTAAACTGCATAACCAACGGTCCATGCATATGACCCTAAACTATTTGCAAGTCCCTTATGTCCAGCAAGACGTTATACTACATCATAAACGGTCCATGCATATGACCCTAAACTATTTGAACATACGTCCAACATGACGTTAATCCTTTTCCCCTTCATCGTTCTTACTATATGACGTTAAACTATACAGCAACAGTACATACATATGACTGTAAACTATTTGTATTTATTACATCTCCCATGACATTAAACTGTGATGTCCTAACTACATGACACTAAACTGTACAGACGTCCCTTACATCTAGCATGACATTAAATTGCACCATCCACGGTCCATGCATATGACCTTAAACTATTGGCACTTACGTCCAATAGGACAATAAAATGCATCGTCCCTTTTTCGTCCAACGTGACGTTAATATGTGAAAAAGTCCCTAATACATCCAACATATTGTTAAATGGTGTACTCTTTTGTCCTCACTACATGAAATTAAACTGAACAGTCCCTCTTTCGTCTAACATGACGTTAAACTATATTGACCCCATCATCCTAACTACAAGATGCTAAACTGTACAGAAAGTCCTTGATTTGTCCTACATGACATTAAATTTTACTTTTTCCCTGCTACATGACACTAAACTATGCAGCACCAATAGTCTTATCTACAAGACTTTAAACTGCATAGTCCCTTTTTATGTCCTACATGACATTACACGGTGCATTGATAAGGTTGTTGTTACATTTTGTTTCTCACACCGAGTATGACTCATGTGAGCTTAGATAAAACATCAACCATAACACTCTCTCTGGGCTACTAACCATGTGTAAGTCCCAACAAAATCATTTTTTAGGTCATTGTCCCCAAGAACAACTTGATCATTAATTCAATCTTTAATTGAACTATGCAGACATTGATCCTTGCCTTCCAGGCTTGGTACATAGGCAACCTCCCAAGGTTCAAGCCCAAAATCAATCTCTTCACATCGGTTCACCTCCATATCATATGATGTTGATTCGTGAAATGGCCCGTAAAATCAATATCATTACATTGGTTCACATTCTTCCTTTCTATAAGACGTTAAACTATAAAACAATTTTTTCCAGTATGACAATAAACTATAACTTTCTTTGATACCCTCACCTTAGAGGGAGTCATTATTTACATTGATTTTCCATCATGTTTCATTAAAATGACTACATACATACATAGAAATGCCCGAACCTTTTATCATGGGTTAAACCATCATTGCACTAAATTCCATTTTCACCCTTCACATGTACAAACCAAATTTGTACAGAGGGTAGTTCTAGAACAACGTGGGCTTGATTCCCATCCTTATGGGATACGTAGGAATGTTCGAGTGTCCCTCGAATCTGGCCCCATGTCCTTTTGGCCTAACAAAAAATTCAAATTTCAGTCCCTTGGCTGAAAGGCCCCCATGAAAACACACACTGCGTATTTATTATAATTGTCCAAGATATATGACCCTAAACTAAGATCTCCAATCCTTTTGCCCCATAAGATGTGAAACTGTATTTCATGAACTATGTATGGCTCGATTCCCATCTTTATGGGATACGTAGTGAAGTCTAACATTTCCATTCAGGACCCAGCCACAAAATGGTTATGGTTTGCATTGATTTGCGTATCTTTGTATATATTGGACAATACCCATTTGTATGTTTCATAATCCTAACCATAATTTTTTTTAGATCTTCATACCCCTTTTCAAGAATTTTAGTCACAAAAATGTCATATTTCTGAGAGTTCTTTTACCTAACTATGCAGTATGTGCCCTTAGGCAACCTTGCATAAACAGTCTCCATAACAGATTTTTCAGCCAAGAGATACGATTATTTCACAGTGCAGCCAATTCCCTTAGATTTCCCTACATAATTCAACCCCCTAACAGGTTTTTCAGATACTGGTAACTTCATTCTTTGGAAGAGATCCTCTTCATCTATGTAGCACGTGTCCTTTGGCGGCCTTGCATAAACGGTCTATATAACAGAACTGTTAGCCAAAAGATGCTATTTATTTGACTATGTAGCCAATGCCCTTAGGTGGCCCGGCATAATTCAACCCCCTAATGGGTTTTTTATGTAATGGTAACATCATTCTTGGAAACTGCTTATTCTAATGCCTTTTAACTCTTTTTCATATCAATCCTCATATCCAAATTTTCATAATTTATAGTTTTCATATTTTACCTCATACTTGAGTATGGTAATATGTTTTCAGATAAATTATCAATGAATTGAGTCAATTTTTATTTATTTGGTCAATGATATTTCGACCATAAACATTATCCTCTTTATGTCTGATGTGCATGACATTAAACTACCCAAAATAGACAAAGGAAATCTGAGTAAAAGTCAAGCTTCAGCTTACTAAACAATCATTTTGTATGATTTAGGTAATATTGAGTAATTAAAAGTTTCAAATTTTACAGGGTTATTTACATTAATCCTATTAAAAATCAAACTATGATCACTACGACCATTGGCTTAAGTAAATATATATCAGCTAGGAAAAGAGAATGCAGGTAAAAATGATTGAAGATGAAAGTGCTTTTCATTGATGCATAAGAGTTAGAAGGACATCCACCAACTAGAGTCTCTTCTATATTTTAGGAATTAAAAAATACTTTCAACATAACTCTTTATTTGATTTACAGTATCCCAAGCTTCATCAGAAACCACCTGGAATACATTCATTCAACTGGATACAATAAGAGAAGCAGTGATACCAACTCTTCTTGGAACAATTTTAAAAGGTTGTTCTTGAGTGCGGTTTGAGAAATTTTTCTGCTGATCAAACAATGACTTTGTTTCTATTCATGATTATTTGAAGATGGATACATGGATTTGAGAATGGAGCATTGTAAGTAAAGAACCATTTGGAGAGAATACTCTTTTCAGATATTTCACTAATGCCATGTTTGTCTTCACTCCACCAACCAGCAGCGGAAAACATTTCAGCCCATGGGTTTTCCATTTTCATATCTACAAGGAAATTACATGGAAGAAAATTTTGAAAGTTCACACCATTTTTGTTTCTCTTGATTCACAGCATAACCTAAATAGAGGAGTAGCAGTGCAGGTGCATCTCAGGAATATTGTTCTTTGCTTCTAGAATATTTACTCCTTCTAGATGACCATGACCACATAGAGGAAGATAGATGCTCTGTGGTAAATTAAGAAGATATTTCTTCAAGTACATAGCCAAATCTGGGAGAGTGCGGTAAAAGATAGCATAGTAATCATGGCAAACAATGTTCATCATGTCATCAATCCACTTGCTTTCCAGTTCATCAGTCATTCCAATTCTCTTGGGAGCCATTGAATCTGCACAAAAATAGAGTAAATTAACTCTTATGTAAGTTGATATTTGAAAATTTTTTTGAAGGAATTCGAAAAAATGGCTAAGGAATTATGGTGTGGAAGTCCAAAAAATGGCGCGAAAGTATCAGTGTGTCACGCAAGTGTTGGTGCTTAGGTATCATCGTGTAATTCCAAATACTTCTATAGTAGCGCGACATCAAGAAAATAGTGGGAAACAGAGCAACTTGTGTGGAAAATGCAACTTGCGTGGCGAGAGATCGAATGTTTCAAATCCATATGCTTTGTACCGAAGTGACTCCCTCTATTTATAGACAAGGCCGTAACCCTATGCGCCATACCATGCGTGACCAAAGGCCATACCCTGCTCGTCCAAAGGTCATACCCCTGTGCGCCAGAACCTGCACGCCCGAAGCTCATTTGCACGCCCAACCTTGTGTGACACAATTTTCTTTTTGATTCTTGATTTCCTCAGAGTCAAATCCTTATTTCTTTTGGATCCAACTCTGATGGGGGACTTTTTTTGACGCTCCTTTCGTCAAAAAGTATAAAGATTGGAAAAGGGGAATATCTTAGCTCAATGTGATTCAACCTTTGGACAAATATCAAAACATGACAAAGGAATGAATAAGATGACCATTGCAAAAAGGTTGTGCATGTTCTACAATGGTCGAGCCGGTACACCTGTGCGCTGAAATGGTCACACACGTACACCAGCGCGACGAATATGTTCGTGCATGTCACTTGAGCACCCTAGGTGATAACTTCCTGGGGTCTTCCCCAGCCTATAAATACCCTCGTTGGGCCCCCCATTTCGGGAGGAATTTTTCCAGAATTCATATACACAGCTCTGAACACCCAAGTCTCTTCTTCAGGTCTTCCGAACATTTATTATGTAATTCTTTACCTATAATGGAAGGTCTAACAAGAGTAGTAAGGTTTGTGTGTTAGAATTTACTAACACTTTCATGCCTATGGTGCATTACCCTTAAGGGAAATTAACATACTTGCACGCTACACTACTTATTCACTAAAACTTGCAGTACTTTCTTATGGAAGTACCTCAAGATAATTCTATAGGATTTGGTCAAGGATCGCCCAAGTGTTACACTACTGTTTAACAATTGCGTAAGTACCCATGTGTCACGTAGGTATACATGCGCGACCAGGAGTTACGCGCCCATGCAGTACCTGCGCGCCTGCCTGGACATGATGCCCCTTCCTTTTTGGGTGCCCTTTGTGCGCATTTAACCCCTCTTATACCATTCCACCTCTCCTATTAATGATTCAGTCATCAAGACACTCTTCAAGTCCATTTATCGTATGTTTTCTTTATTAACATCCTTATCTGAATGGAATTCTGTGGAATATCTCTCATAACCTAGTGAGTTACATATATTTATTTAACTAAAGATTGAGATTTCATTCATTCAACCTCATCAATTAAGATGAGAGAACCAATTAACCTGGGAATCCTTTTCATGAATAAGTCTCAGTCATAATTCTCAAATCTGGGCACCCTCCTTAGAAGTATGCCCCAAGTCCCCTTAACCTGGGCCTCCTTTTCAGGAATAATCCCCAATCATAATTCTAAAATATGGGCATCCTCCTTAAGAGTAAGCCCCATGTCCTCTTTAACCTGGGCCTCCTTTTTAGGAATAAGCCCCAGTCTTAATTCTCAAATTTAGGTATCCTCTTTAAGAGTAAACCACAAGTCCTCTATAACCTGGGCCTCCTTTTCAGGAATAAGCCCCAGTCATAATTCTCAAATCTGGAAATCCTCTGTAGGAGTAATCCACAATTCCTCTTTATCCTGGTCCTCCTTTTCAGGAGTAAACCCCAGTCTCAAAATTCTAAAATATTGTCATCCTCTTTAAGATTAAGCCCCAATTCCTCATTAACCTAGGAATCCATTTCAAGATTATGTCCCTGTCATAATTACCATTAATTTTGGGAATCCTCCTTTAGAGTAAGCCCCAAATCCCCAAATTTGGGCATCCTACTAAGGAGTAATCCCCAACCATAATTCTCTTAACATGGTTTTCTTTTTAAGAGTAAGCCCAAGTCTCAAATATGGGCATCCTTCATAGGAGTAAGCCCCATGTACCTTAATTTTTCAAGTCCCTTAACATGGGCCTCCTTTTCAAGAGTAATCCACAATCTTAATTTCTCTAAACCAATCCAAATTTACTTTTGATTTGGTCTTCTTTCTTAGGAGTAAAATCCAATCATAAGTCCCCTAATAACATGGGAATCTTCCTTAGGAGTAAGACCCATGATTAGAGTATCCAAATCACGATGAAGCACATATACCTTTATGGTCCCTGTTCTTGGATTTCTTCCATGAAGTAAATATTAATCATCATCTATATGGGCAGTCATACACACTTAATCCCTACATCATTGCATCATTCATGCCCCAATTGTCTGGTTTCACCAATACCTCTCGTTTCTCACACCGAGCATGACTCACGTGCGCATAGAGTGTAAAAGTAATCATTACATAATTTTTTGAGCCATCAATCATGAATAAGCATCATACTACCTTACTCGAACTACGTTGGTTCTGATTCCTTTTCCTAAACAAAAGATACATAGGTAGCCCATATGCGGGTATGATCCCAACTCTGAAATAATCCATCTCCTTCTGAATGACAATAAACATCAAGTTCCCCACCGAGTGGCTTTAAAACCAGTATGGTCATCATAATGATCAAAATTCTTTTTATGTGTCAAAGCATACCATTGACTAAGAGTGTAAAAAAAATATTGATTATTCTCTATCAATGAAGAACCTTGAATTCATATAAAATATATTCTAAATTTCATACATATCAATCATTGATTGTCAGATCTAAAGGAAAGATCATTTTATACTTGGTAATGTAATAAGGATTCTCGAACAAAACTTAAATCTATAAAAAGAGTCCCAGAGTAGAAAATAATTCCCCTAAAAAATGTGTGATGAGTCTGACCTCCCATCTTCTCAACCAATGAAAATTCTTAAGCCACATCAATCTACAAATAATGAGCACCTACCTTTGGAAATTAGGTTCAAATGAATATGGAATCATTTTATGTTTACGATTCTATGAACAAACCTATTAGAAACCTCTTGGAATGTTTGAATATTAAATCAATAAGATCATCCCCCCTTCCAGAGGGAAACAATATCAAGGATAAATTAAAATGATTAGTATAACAATTGAGAAATTATTCATCTACCACAAATGATTTTATCCAATATGTGTAATGTTTCATAACCATTAAATATGGACTTATATTTAATGAGGTAACACTAAAATGGTGAGACCATTAAAATATACATCATATCCGTTAATAGAAAATTATCTATATTTTACCACGAATTAAATCAATTTGTTCATGTAAATAATCCATGCTTATTTAGGTTTGGAATCATCACAATCAAAATAGTTGTGATTCATGAAAATTATTGAAAACAACCATTTTCCCAATCCATCAAATAGATATAATCAACTCTATCCCTATATAATACATACTATTAGGGATTAATAGCTAGTGTAACCCAAAAAAACCTTAAATATGCCAATAATGGACAATCAAGGGATACTTGTTCTAAGCACAATAATACCATCATGTCAATGAAAAAACACCTGCAAATTTATTTCCTTACAATAGATAATATATGGGTACTCATAAAAAGTTTTATGATACATGGTAAGATGATTGAGGTCATGAAAAGTGCATAGTTAGAAAGAATATCACACATTGTTATTGAATGGTATTTTAATCTCACCATTTTATCTCATGCTATTCCATTTTATATATTAATTATTATATTAATTTATTTTGAAATCTTATTCCCTACAGAATATCAATATGTTGAAACTATATATTTATGTAACCATTTATGAAACCCACATATTTTTGTTAATCACCCAATAATAGAGGCCCAATATATCCAGACATATCCAGATACATCATATGCATATGGTATATTTACACTTCTTGTAAATACATATAATTAGTTGACATTGAAAATCTCCACATGAGAAATCCCAGAGTGATAGATAGACAACCCTATTCACTTTCCAAGATAAGGTATAAGCCTCTAGATATGTAGGTTGTCAGACCCCATGTCCTATTACATGGGGATACATTACTCAAGAGAGAATTAGATTAATCATAACTCTAACACATTATATGAAAAAAAAACATATTCAACATATTCATTCAATATAGTAGATCAAATTAATAACTGAGGTAATGGTAGATGAAAACTATATTCATTATGGTGTCTGTAATCATGTAATGCATGGTTCTGTCCTTGATTTAATTTATCATTTTAAACTAATCCTAAAGAATAATCTCATTTCATATAATATTTGATAATCATGAATATAAAAATAAAAACATCTAAAAAAATCATTTCAAATATTTTTACATGATGAAAAAATTTATTAAAAATTCATAAATAAAATATATATATACATATTTTATAATTTTATCATTATCATTATATACATTCCATAATATTAAATTTAAAAATTTTATATTTATTTTAATATGAACTATTTAATATTTTTCATTATAATACATTTCCATTTAAAATATATAATATTATAAGAATAAATATCTATTTTTGATCAAAATTATATTATATAAACATTTTACAAAATCAAAATATCATATACATAATCATTATATAAACCATGATCATATCAACCATCAATATATTCATGATGAGGTTTGAATAAGCTCCAAATAAGCCCCCCTTTTTTATTCAGCAATTCAAAATAATTAATATTTAACAATTAATAATTTAAATATAATCATCCCATATCTTTTCCCAATTCCATTTTTATAACCCATTATAAAATATTACATATAATTTTAAAATAATTTTTTTTCAATATCATAATTCATTCAATATAATATTGTTAATAGTAATTTCAAATATTTACTTATAATATTTGGAAAAAATGAAAGTTTCACAAACATTTATTTAATTAATTATAATCCATTTATAATTAATAGTAAATTTATAAACCCATCATAAATTAAATATTCACAAAATTACTTTTATAATGATTTATACACATTTTATAAACCATTAAAACTATTTATGAATTTATAAATAATATTAAAAAACATTTCACTTTACCCATAAACATAGTGTTATTCCTCCATGAAGGTAAAATATTTTAACTTTACATAATAATTCTTGATCCGCAACATAAATTTAACAAAATGGTTAACTTTATGTGTTGTTGAGAAATATCTCATGACTTTATACAAAAACCATTTTCCCTTATATAGCCAACAAAGTCCTTTTCTATGTAATGGTAGCTCACAATAACATATTTTCAAGAAATAATATTTGACTTATAAAACTTTTTGAAAATAATGTTAGCACTTACATGAGACCTTCAGATTTAGTTTATCCACGAGTTACCTTTATATAACCACTCATGATTGTGTATTGTACTATGAACCCTTACGCAACTGAGCTGTAAAAGAGCTCGACCTTCGTTACCTATATGAATAAATTAAATTATACCACCTAAACTTATGTAACACATTTACACATAATGGTTGATTTAGGTTACACTAACTTAGACCAATCAACAGAAGGGTATGTCAATATGACCCTTACAGAATATACTTTTCATAAGAGTAAAGCCTTAGCAATCCTCACACATCTCAGCTTCAAAAGGGTAAGGACCTTATTACCTATACAAAACCTAGCTACATAATTGTAAATCCTTTGAAAAACATAAAATCTACATGATGAAATAGATCTCACTTTTCAGTTTTCTTCTTCATTTCCATAAATAACCTCATAAAAATAAACCATGGGTTCCATTTGATACCACTTGTGTAATTTTTTTAGTGTCTAGTAAATATCATTAGAAGCATCATAAGTTATTGAAAAACTAGTCTGAGGATAACCATTAATGAAATATGAAATCTATGTAAATATGAAATGAAGGAATATTATAAATGTGTGTACTATATACCTAGTGGACACTAAATCCTTTTGAAATTCAATTGACATGTTTTATAAAGATCACCAAATTGTAAAACAAATTATGAAAATGGTACGATATGGGGTGTGCCACGAAATATATAGAGAGATATGGAAACTAATCATTAGACCCAAAAAATTTTGTAGATAAAATAATAAATCCAAAGGACCATACAATATTAACATTAACCTAGCACTTCCATGTCCATATTTAAGAATATTACTTGTTCTTGTGGACACAACATTCAAAGAAAAAAATATGACATACATTGAATTAAAAAAAAGTTTTTGTAGATTTAATTATATTCATGAATTTTCTTGAGAGTTTAAATTAAATACTCAATAATGAATTCAGGGTAATATTAATTCTGAATGTATACATGAGTTAATATTTCATATGTTTTTGTCAAATAATTGTTAAATAGTGTAAATTGAAATTAATAACGATTCATATTTTTGATTGGTGTAAATATCACTACTATAGAAATGAAAAATACCGAAAATAAAAATTTTTACACATTAAACAAACTATCATATAAATAAAAAACAATTCAATGAATAAAGAATAATTTAAAAAAATTGATCTGGCAAGAACATTTAATCTCAAATTAAAAAATTGATAGGATATCACGATTCCAACTTCATAGTGCTAAAAATCTACAATATAATCATATAAAATATATTTTTATCGTTTTCATTACTTATTCCATTCTGTATTTTAGGGGGGTGGGAATGCTCATTGTGGTAAATATGATTAATCTAAAGGTTTATAGATTAGATCCAATGTGTAGACAACCAGAAAATTTATCACACATGATGTAGATTATGAATTTTTAATGAATTACATTCAAAATTTTGAAGATAAACATTAAATTATTCATTTTATATTATGTTCCAATGATAATTTTGTTATAAAATCATGAACTTTAAATATTGAAAAGATCATGGTATGGAGATGGTGACTGAGAAAAAAAAGCATATGGATTTTTATGCATGGATAAATATTATGATATATATAACAATATTTCTCAATAAAAATACATATCCAAAGAAATTATTTATTTTATTAATGTTTCTACAGTGTCTAATGAATAATGAAAACAATTAAGGATATTAAAATTATAAATTTATGAGTGTACATATTCCATAAATAAAATATCATCATTAAAGATATATTTCATAATGTAATTAAAATTTCATTTAGGATATTTGTTAATATATTGTGTGTATATATTTTTCAAGTTGTAACTAGATTTCTGACAATATATGTACTTAAAATAAGAAGTAGATTTATATTGAAATTAGTTGGAAGAGTACATGCTATCAAATTGTTTTCATATTTCATGAAGTGATTATTTCCTATTATGTTTTTAATATTTTTTTTATTTTTTAAGATCATGATTATTTGATTAGCACGATTAAAAGTGTTGTTTCAAATTAGGATTGTAATTACAGTATAAAATTTACAAAAATAGTTTCAAATAAATAAAATGAGTTAATATTTCTATTTAAACATAGGTGAATGATCCATGTAATATTTATTTTGTTTGTATGAATTGACTGCGTGTGAGTCTGATGCTCGGATTTCATAGTATGATACAAAGTACAATCTCATGTTTGTATTTTTACAAAAAATTGACATCTCACAAGTCAAGTGGTCGAAATAAATAAAACAACATCACATTTACATGAAATCATAGAAAATTAATCCTCCAAACATTTCTAATATATATATGAATAGATTGAGTATTAATATAAATCTTTGATTGCTTGATATGATCCATTGTAAAATATCTCCTTTGTATTGGAATATTTTGGATGCGGTGTATGTGAATATTGGGAGAATAATCATTATTTTTTCAGAATTTTGGAATCTTTTTATAATGTTTTATGATCTAATCACCATGGAAAATGAATTTTCCCTTTACTATTGATGTAGAAATATATAAAATGAGAAAGGAACCTTTTCATGTAAAATTTATAATTAAATTTAATTATATCTGAAGGTTCAATTCCTCATTTTAGGATATTTAATTAATGATTTTGTTGATCATCTAATACCTCTTTATAGATTATATGTGTTTTATATAGAGAACTTGATGTTGATCCCCTCTAGTAGTGATCCATACCGTGTCCTTATATCACTAAAAAACATTGAAAGAAGGTCAATTGCCAACATGTTGGATTAATTTTATTGTTTTTTTCATCTTGATCACTTGCTTTAGGCTTGAAGGATTTTTTATAATTCTTTTGAAGATGATAAATATGAATCTAGAGAGAAATTTTTTATATGAAAGAATTATTAATTCTATATTAACCATACATAACATATATTACCATATATTTAAGTAGTTAGAGTTTACATTGAATATATTATTTAATTTCATAATGTCCTAAAAATAAAATAATTATACTTATATGACATTATTCCGTAAAATAATATTATTATTACTTTAATGGAATGCGCAAACTAGTGCAATGATAAATATTATTTTATAGGATTTTAATTTGATATATATAATCAAACACACTCTTGTCCCACTCATCCTCATAAAAAATTTTCAAATACATGAATAAATATTTATTCACATATTTATTGAAAAATAAATATTCTATTCACTGTTTGGAAAAAAATATTTATTAAATATTTAACAAATAAAATGAATAAATATATTATATATTCGATTAATTAATCAATTTTAAATGAATACATATTTATTTAATTTTTCTGTCCATTTAATTTCAAATAATGTTTCTCCAAGGTCCTGAAAATAATATTTATTCCTATAATTAAATTGTAATGAAATATAACCATGATAAATGGGGGAACATTTTGTGTCATTCTATAATATTTCAAAACATTTTAATTTAGTGAGGTTGCATAAGGTGAAGATTACTTTCAGAAAATGGGTCAAGGCACCCTTGAGAAAGATGTTAATTTCATAATTTCAACAACAACTAATGAGCACTAGTTATGTAATAAAAACCATTTGAATCAATATCTTATCAAGGAGGTTTCACATATGTGTCATAAAAATATATTCTTGATACATATATATTTAAATATTTGTAATAAAATAATCATTACACCATGTCCATGTAATTTAATGTTACAATTCTTTTTTAATAAGAGTTTTGAGATAAAAACTTCCATAAATGTGGAAGGTAAAAATCGTTCCACAAATTATCTACTAATAACACATCATTCTTGATGCACAACCATAATCTTCTTCCAAATAATATATAAAATCATTGTTTTATTTATGTAAATTAATGTGTGTGAGTTATGAAGTTCATTAAAAAATATTAAATTTTAAGGACCCTTGCACACACTCATAAATTTGAATATGCAATGAAACCTTAGCATAAGAATTTTTTCTAGAAGTTCTAGTCATGTAATCCCCCAAAAAGAAGATTATTAAGAATGAACTTCATGAGAAGAAATTCCATACGGTTACAATTACCCAAAACTAACAACTAACATACTATGTTCCCAATCATACAATGTTTTCAAAACCTAGAACTAGGTTTAATAATATCATCATGAAATTTCAAGGTTATCACCATAATGGGAAACATCTATTACCTTATTAACATGACCGATACTATAAGATATTAATACATTAAATTCATTATGAATAATTAAAAATATATTTTAATATGTTTTATGGAAATTCAATTATTTGAATATACATACGATTCAATGTCAAAAATATAGTTCTATTGGCGGCGGGTTTCCTTCTCTGGTGAACATCCTTACTATGGCACAATTTCATTAGGTAGGGCTCTCGATGTCTCCATGATGTTTGTCTCGGGTGGTCGATGTTGTGGTCTATGGGTTGACGTTGCGATTCACATTGATTGTGGGTGTGATAGTTGGATCTGGCCCCGGGTTTGGTTTTGATGGTGGAGCCAGGATTTCTGGCATAGGCTTGTAGAGGGGTCCCCTACCCACGAGATCTGGCATGGTTTGTGTTTGTTCGCTTTTTTTTCTGTGTGTTTTTCTTGGTTTCGTGGTGCGATGGTTGTTACAGTGCAAGGTGTGGACTCGACTCCAATTCTGGCGACCGTTGATGCATTCTTGGTGACTGAAATCTTAGTTTCATGTGATTTTTGATGTTCTGTGATGGCATCACGATGGCTGATCTTATTTTCTCGGACTTGCTGTGATGTTTTTGTAGCAGGTTTAATGAATCTGTGATTATGGTTTGGTTTTCTATTGGTTCTTTGTGAATGGTCCGTGATGATGGTTGGAGTTTCTGGTGATTACATGAAAACACCAGTGGTGAATTTTGATGATTAGATTGAGGGGTGTAAGGGTTTGAAAACCAGTGATGCTATGGTGTTTTGTGTATTTTTTTAGGTTCTCAGTTACCCAAAAGGTGACTTATTTAAAAATCAAATAAAATGTTTCAGTCAATCTTTTAAAACTTATTACTAAATGTAAAATCACAATTATAGAGGGTAAAAACGAATATAAATAGTATAGATTGGCTCAAAATGTTATAATACTGATCTTAATGTAATTTATGATCAATGTGAATAATACACATGTGAATCCAATGAATGAATATATCAATATGGTCAATAGTTTTTTTGTATTTAATGTTTTTATTAAAGTGTTTAGTTAACTAAAATAGTTCAAATCTAAGAGAACAAGTTCATTTAACAATAAAAACATAAATTATGATCCTCAAATCATTTATTATCTATAAAAATTAATTATGCATAAATTAAATATATATATTCATTAATATGATCAAAAGTAACATTTCCCCTATATTTTTTTTAAATGACATATCTTTTGTAAAGGTATAAAAAAACCAGAGAAGTTCATATTGATGTGAAAACTTTGGAAACATATCCTTGAATCATTTCTGATCTATAAGAATGAATTCTACAACAATATGATTCCTAGATTGTCTTTTATGAACTAAAATAAAATTTCATATTCATAAAACATTTTAATTAATGAAAAATTACACATGTAGTGGTCATAACTATGCAAAAAATCTTTTACTGGCATGAAAACATAGGATAATAATCTGATTCATTTATGAACTGTTGGAATCAATCACTTTTCAATTTGATAAATAAATTGACTGACATGATCAAATGTGTTGTTACAACTTCACATTATAATTAAAGTTACAAATAACCTAAGGGGTTCAAAACTAATAAAATTTGTTTCTATTTCTAGGAAAACATTTGGGAATGATACTAGAGAAACTTTTTATTTATAAGAATATACCACGTGTCAATCTTATGCTCATATTTCTTAGTAAGATCAAAATAACCATTTCACCTTTATATTTTATTAAAATGAAATATCACCCATCAAGGGAACAAATTGAGAAAATGAACTTCTATTGATGCAAATAGATAGGATAATTATCTTTTGTTCATTTTTTACCTGTATAAATTATTTTAGTATCATCATGAATCTAATATTTCTCAGTATGATCTAATGTAAAATTTCATGGTTTTAATTTTAATAAAATGACATATCACAATAAATTGGTCAAAACCTAGAATATGAGGTCGTATTACTGATCAATCAAAGGACAATGATCATCAGGTAATTTATTATTAATAAGAATAAATCTAGAATCCAATTGATGATTTGATTGCTCTATATGAGACAATGTACTATTTCACCTTTGAATTTATACAAAAATGTAATATAACCTATAAGTCCATAAAAACAAATAGAAAACTATGGATTAGTGTAGAAACATATGAAAATTATCTTAGAATAATTTTTTATCTGTAAGAATCAACCATTAATCAATATAATTATCTAATTACAGAGTATGATGATTAATTTCTTTTCAAATCATTTACATATATTAATAAATTAAAAATGTAACATCCCAGGTAAATAAAGAATAAGACATATTCATATTTATGAATATTTTTTTAAAATATTAATTTTATTTAAAAGGGGTTGCTATGTTCGAAAGCTTACCCGATACGCAACGATTAGTTTCTTTGAAAACTTACGTTGCACACTAGTAATATAATAATATTATTTTAAATGTTAGTTAACATGTAGCCATTGTATTGGAGGGAATGTATATAAATAACTAAAATATGATTATATATGTTTTTAAATGTTTTTACATTTATCCAATAAACGATAAAGGCATAAAATACGGAACGAATTCAATTTTAGGCATTTATACCCTAATTTTTCACTAACGGTTCATTTTTCCCCTTTTAATGGAGAACCCTCATTAAATATTGTTTTGGTCACTCTTATACATTATTTTGGACCAAATGAAATCCTTATTTATAAATGGGACATCAAAATTTACTTTGTGTATGTTTTTGTTATTTTTCCGATAAAGTTCATTTTTTATGAATAAGTGAAAAATGTTGTATTCTAATTCAAAACCTCTTTTTAATATAATTTATTTCTATGATTACATAATATTTTGAATTGGTTTTAAAGTGAAATTAGAATATATTTTTACCATTAAATCCAATAGTGGTCGTTGGAATTAATTTCACATTGAAATCGGACTTAAACTAGTATCAATCTTTTGATACTTTTTGTATCCTAAAAACACGCTATTTGTTTTGACAGCGGGAGTTAATTATTAAATTAATTAATTATACTTATATTCTTTGAATTAGGTAATATAAACAACATTTTTGAATTCGGAATATCGAATATAACTTAGAGTGAATTTTTGGCAATTTTATGAAAAACTCCTATTTTTGATGAATAGTGAAACCACTAAGTGGTAATCAAGCAAACTGATTTTTCAGTTTAATGAAATTTTACCACTAATGTGTATTTAATTTTGAAAATCCGACATACATGGTTGTCATTAGTATGAAAAATGTGGTTCAATGGGATGAAAATAATTTTTTGGTGAATAGTAACTTTTTTTTTCATTAATCGCTATTAGAAGTAATTATTGTAATTTAAGGTAAAAATGATATTATAAAAATGTGAAAACACCATGACACATGTCCTACACCTATTGGGTGAGTCATGGCCGACCAGGACAACCCATGGGTCGATTTAGGGGACCCCATGGAGCCACTTGGGTGAGATAATGACTTTAATGCCTTTTTTTAAATAAAGGTGAAAATGACACTAACATAATTTTTTTTACTAAAAAAATTTTTATAAGGGGTTATAATAATAATATTTTTGTCTATAAATATTCATTAGAACGATATAAAGATTTACTACATCATATTATTTTTTTATAATTTTTAGATATTAAATAAATTAAATTATTTATGACATCATGATGATGCAGCGATGACCTCATTATTTAACGATTTAAATAAAATGGAAAGATAATGTAATATCTAAGACCTACACATGTTCAAAAACTATTGGATGGGAATATTTCGAAGCCTTTTCATCTTAGCTTCGAAATACATCAATGTGGGACATTAGAAATTCGAATCACTTTTGAAAATAAAATAATAGTTTCATGATTTCCAAAAGTGCCGCTCCTCTCCTCTTATAAAAGGCCCCCACCTCTACCTCATTTCACACACTCCTCAATCCTTTGTCTCGGCCATCCCCTGCCCATATACTCTCTCCAAATCCCTCTCCTCATCCAAGAGGATTCCCTTTGGGAATAATCCTTTTAAAGGAAGCCTTTAGGCTCAAATCAAAAGGAGTTACACTTTTAAAGGTAATTCTTTCTCTCATGTTCATTTGTTTTATTTTGCTTCTCCAACACTATAAAATCTTTTTATTTACTTCTTTTGTAACAACACCAGTATCTTCAATATACTAGGATGTTGTTTTAAGATTTATTCAAGATACACTCTCACACAACTACATCAAATGGTTAAAGAACATACGGTTTCCGTGGATGGTGAAATTCTGCCTCCCGAAACGATGATTGTTCAATACTCATCTAACACCTTCAAAGGTGGACATTATGATGTCACTATTTATATATATGATGTTATACTGGAATTATAATACACCTCTATATTATTATTAATTTTTTCCATTAAAGTATGAGATAAAATGAAAGTGGCGTTCATGCGTACGTACGGCTTACCATCTCCATGAACGGTGCATTTCATTTCTTATCCCCAAATGTAATGTACTATTAAAAATACATGTATATAATGGATATATATAATGAATGATATATCTAAATGATGAATATAATTTTAGAATTAAAATATACATACCTCTCATTTAGATTTAATTCCATTAATATGACAAAGAAATGAAAGTAGCGTTCATGCGTACGTACGACATACCGTCTCCATGAACGGTGCATTTCATTTCTTACCTCTAAATGATTTTGTAATATTATCAATACATGTATATGCTGGAAATATATGATATATATGATATCCAAATCAGTAATGTCATTCTGGATATAAAGAACCTTTGACCACACGAACAACATGTAATTGTAAGAAGTCCACTTTCGACTTAAGAACCAAACATCGACAAAAAAATCATTATTAACATAAATGGTTACATAATATTTATAACATGGAAATAAGTGATATAAAAGGAATAATTAAATTTAAAAAGGTTCTTAATCAAGTAGAAATTAACTCAAGTTTATTATTCAGGAGATTAAAGAACGATCGAGTCAAGTCGGTCCCTAGGTAAGGGACTTCGCCTCAATCTCATTTCATTGAGGCATATTTCGTTTTATACACAACTTTCTTTTATACGGTGTATAAACCCCTTTGACATTTACTTTTATTAAAAAAGAATATTTTTCTATGAATCACTTTACTAAACGACAAAAAGGAATGTTTTTTTTAACGTACGCGGTGACGACAACCTTTTCTGCCGCCGCGAGTATTATTTGGTCATTTTTTTCCTCAACAAGCCTTAATGTTTTTAAAATAAAATAATATCATATTCTCTTTTATGTATTTTGGTATTGAAAATGGTTTTGATAAAGTATTCTATTATGATATATTGTGATTGAAATGTGGAAATATTATCATTCCAGTATATTGGTTTTTTGTTTTATGATTTTATATTGGTACATGGACATTTGACGGGTGGTTACGTGATAAACCATATGACAGGTGGTGCCGTGAATACCAGGATGGGTGGTTACGTTATAACCTCCAATGCATTGGGTATGGAAGTCGGCCGTATGGCTATTCCATTAAGTATGTATGGAAATTGGACATATGGCTATTCCATTAAGTGATATGTGTGGAATTCGACCGTATGGTTATTCAACTTAAGTTTGTTTATGTCCCATGTTACCTTTATATATGATATGTGTTCTTTATATGGGTTTTATGGTAACCGTTTGGTTACAAAAAGTTAAGTAATGATACTTTATTCAGTGAATAGTTTTTACTACATCATGAAGGTAAAGGTATTACTTTGATAGAGTATACATGTTTTACTTGATGTTTGAAAAACTAATAGTTTTCATTCTTTGTGTATCCCTTACTGGTCTTTTTATGCTCACACCATGTTTTTTGAAATGTTTTTCACAGGACTTAAAGTGGAATAAGGTCAAGGATGGGATCAAGGGAATGCCACGCTATATAAAACATGGAACTAGACATGTTTCTTTTTAAGAGTTTTTTTTATTATGGAAACTTAGTAAAAGTGTCTACGTTGTAATCTTTTGAGATGTAATAGTTATGTTCTAATTCTTTAAAACACTAAACCTGAAAAGATCCTCAATGTGAATTATTCATTTAATTCAAGAATAAGTAATGTTTAAGGCTGGGGCCTTATATTTGGTATCAGAGGTCAGTTTAGACATCTTTTGGAGTTAAAAAATTGTAAAATTATAAGATAATTTATGATATGATTGAAATGATATAGCATTTACAGATTACCATGTTGATTCGCCTAAGATATTTCTGTGTTCAGAATGGTTTTCCACAGAGGAAACAAAGCAGCTATGTTGGGATGACATCATGAGGAAGACAACCTTCCAAATCAGTATTCTGAGATGGTCGGAATCGGAACTGAACAGTTTGTTGCAGTGATGGCACAGTTGACTCAGGCTATAAATGGTGGTGGTATCCATGCAAGAGATCAGCCAGATCAAACACAGAGGAACATGTTAGTGGTGGAACATTTCATGAGGCATCATCCCCCATCATTCAGAGGATCATCTTACCCTTTGCAAGATGAAGGGTGGATTAAAGAACTGGAGAATATTTTTGATGTCACGGGGTGTTCAGAACATCAAAAGGTTAGTCTTTCTGTTTACCGTTTTGAAGGTGAAGCTGATCAGTGGTGGTCGATGGTGAAAAATATCAGGGATAGTGATGAGATTGAGGATCTTCACTGGGACGAATTCAAAGGTATGTTTCTTGAGAAATATTTTCCTAAGGTGGTTCATCATAGGATGGAAAAAAGTTCCTAGAATTGAGGCAAGAGGATGATTCAGTGGCTGCTTATGAAGCAAAGTTCACTCGATTGGCAAGTTATGCTCCAAACATCATACGAGATCTTGATAGTAAAATAAACCATTTTTACTCATGGTTAAAGCCAAAGTATCGAAGTGCTTTAGCTTCTCATGAGTTCAAAAGTTATGAAAAACTTGTTCGATGTGTGGAGAAGGTGGAAATAGAGTTTGCTGATGATCAGGTGTTCTTTGACAAACAACAGAATAAGAGGTCTAGATGGCAGGCAATGGGGAAGAATTCATCAAAGAAGCAAGGAGGCAAGAAAACAAAATATCCATCCTGTGAGAAGTGTGGTAAAATGCATCCTGGAGAAAGTTTATCCAAGTCTGGTAAGTGCTTTCGGTGTGGTAAGTCTGGTCATATTGCTCGTAACTGTAAGGAAGATGATAAAGAAGGCAATGAAAAGCCAATGGTAAGATGTTTTAAGTGTAATAAAATGGGTCATTATGAAAACGAGTGTCCAACAAAGAACTAAACTAGGTGAATGCAGCCAGACTACAAGCAGAAAGGGGTGGTGAAATCCTTTGTAACAACTTCATCAGATGTTGGGCCATCGAATGAAGTGGTATCAGGTACACTGTTTGTTTGTTCAGATTATGCCAATGTGTTGTTTGATTCAGGGTCTACACACTCTTTCATTTCTTGAGAAGTTTTCTAGTAAATTTCAAATTCCATCTCAAGATATGAACCCTGAACTTATGGTAAAAACACCCGGAGGGAACGTTGGGACAAAAAGGAATTATAAGAACCTCCCTATCCTTGTGTGTGGAAAAAATCTACCAGAAAACCTTATTTTTTTCCTCTAGTAGAGTTTGATGATATTCTGGGCATGGATTGGCTTTCTGTTTATCATGCTAAGATTGACTGCAGAGCTAAAATGGTTTTTTTCAGAATGATTTTAAGTTTGGGTACAAGAATGAACCCTTTATTTTGATAACATATTAGGAGTTAATAAATTAGTAAAAGATTGAAATGAATGTTACCTTGCACATATTGTTGAAAATAAAGAAATTGTTCAGATTAATGATGTGACAGTGGTAAATGAGTATCATGATGTTTTTCCTGATGAGTTCCCTGGTATTATTCATGATCAGGAAGTTGAATTTATTGTTGACTTAGTTCCTAATTCTAAGCCAATTTCAAAACCCCCTTATCGAATGTCTCAAGATGAACATTTAGAGTTAAAGAAACAATTCCAGGAGTTATTAGATAAAGGTTTCATTCGACCTAGCACATCACCATGGGGTGATTTTATCTTATTTGTTAAAAAGAAAGATGGATCAATGAGACATTTCATTGATTATAGAGCCTTGAATAATATTACTGTTAAGAACAAGTATCCTTTGCCTCATATCGATGATTTGATTGATCAGCTCCAGGGGGCTCATTATTTTTCGAAAAGAAGATTGGTGAATGCTCCAGTTTTGGCACTTCCATCCAGGAATGGTGAGTTTGTTATATACAGTGATGCTTCGTTGAAGGGACTTGGCTGTGTCCTAATGCAGAATAATCAGGTAATTGCTTATGCTTCACGTCAGTTGAAAACTCATGAGTTAATTACCCTATACATGATTTGGAATTAGCTGTTGTTTTCATTACATTAAATATTTTGAGGCATCATTTGTATGGAGTAAAGTGTGAAATATATACTGATCACAAGAGTTTAAAGTATATATTCACTCATAAAGAATTGATCATGAGACAGAGGAGATGGCTGGAATTAATCAAGGATTATGATTGTACAATCATCTACCATCCGGGAAAAGAAAATAAAGTGGCTGATGATTTGAGTCGAAAAAGTAATGCTTCATTAACCATGCTACGTTTGGAACGAGATCCTTCGGTTTTTGATTTGATGAACTTTGGCATAGATGTTGTTGGTGCAGGAAGTCCTTCTGTATTGTTTTAGGTACCAGTGAAATCTTCTCAATCAGACAGAATCAAGAAAGCACAAAACCAAGACAACGAGTTGCAGAAAAAGGTAGAGATGGTTCAGAAAGGTAGGTTTCCTGAATTCAACATTGATAATGATTTTTTTTTGAGTTTTGGGAAGAGAATATGTGTTCCTTGTGATTCACAGTTGAAGAATGGGTTGTTATGTGAGGCTCATAGTTCCCCGTTTTCAGTTCATCCTGGCAGTACTAAGATGTACAGAGATCTGCGGGAGTATTACTGGTGGGATGGAATGAAAAGAGATATTGCTGATTTTTCTGGGAAGTGTTTGACTTGTCAGCATGTTAAAGCAGAGCGGCAGTTACCTAAATGGATGCTTCAACCTTTACCAATGCCAGAGTGGAAATGGGAAAACATATCCACGGACTTTGTTGTGGGATTACCGAGGACATCTCGAGGTAATATTGAAATCTAGGTTATTGTTGATCGCTTGACCAAATATTCTAATTTATTTTCTATATGAGATACTTTTTCCCTAGATCAACATTCCCGTTTGTATCTTAAAGAGATAATCAGGTTACATGGAGTTCCTCTCTCCATTGTATCTGACCGTGATCCCAGGTTTACTTTTAACTTTTGGAAAGGCCTTCAGAAGTCATTGGGTACTGAATTAAATTTTAGTACAGCTTTTCATCCTCAATTAGATGGGCAGTCAGAATGACCTATTCAGACCTTGGAGGATATGCCACGAGCTTCTTCGAGGGATTATCAGGGAAGTTGGGACCAACATCTTTCTTTGGATGAGTTTTCTTATAATAACAGTTTTCATTCTAGAATACAGATGGCACCATTTCAGGCATTATATGGGAAGTGGTGTCGAACTCCATCATTTTTGGATGAAGTGGGTGAAAGGAAGCTGATGGGACCAGAATTGGTAGAAGAGATGGCAGAAAAGGCTCAGTTGATTCAGAAACACATGAGAACAGCTCAGAGCAGGTAGAAGAGTTATGCGGATAACCGGAGGAAGGATCTATTTTTCGAGGTGGGTGTTCATGTTTTTCTCAAGGTTTCTCCATAGAAAAGTGTGATGAGATTTGGTAAGAATGGAAAGCTGAGTCCAAGGTTCATTGGACCATATGAAATTCTGGAGAAAGTTGGATCAGTTTCTTACCGAGTGGCTTTACCTCCGATTTTATCTCAGGTACACAATGTTTTTCACATTTCGATGTTGAGAAAGTATATGCCAAATCCATCTCATGTTTTGAGTCCAGAGGTAGTTCAGCTGGAAGAGAACCTATCTTATGAAGAACAACCAGTCCAGATTCTTGACCACAGGGAGAAGGTGTTACGAAATATGGTGATTCATCAGGTAAAGGTTTTATGGAAAAACCATGTGGTTGAAGTGGCAATGTGGGAATCTGAAAATGCTATTAGGGATAAAAACCCCCACTTATTTTGATAAGTGAATAAAATTTCGAGGACGTAATTCCCAAAAGGGGGGAAGGATGTAACATCCCAGGTAAATAAAGAATAAGTCAAGTTCATATTTATTAATATAATTTTTTTAAAATATTAATTTTATTTTAAAGGGGTTGCTATGTTCGATATCGTACTCGATACGCAACGATGAGTTCCTTTGAAAACTTACGTTGCACACTAGTAATATAATAATATTATTTTAAATTTTAGTTAACATGTAGCTGTTTTATTGGCGGGAATGGATAGAAATTACTAAAATATGATTATATATTTTTTAAAATGTTTTTACATTTATCCAATAAACGATAAATGCTTAAAATATGGAAAGAATTCAATTTTAGGCATTTATACCCTAATTTTTCACTATAGGTTCATTTATCGCCTTTTGATGGTGAACCCTCTTTAAATATAGTTTTGGTCACTCTTATATATTCTTTTGGACCGAATAAAATCCTTCTTTATAGTTGGGACATCAAAATTTATATTGTGTATGTTTTTGTTATTTTTCCGATAAAGTTCATTTTTTATGAATAAGTGAAAAATGTTGTATTCTAATTCAAAACCACTTTTTAATATAATTTATTTATATGATTAGATAATATTTTGAATTTTTTTTAAAGTGAAATTAGAAAATATTTTTACCATTAAATCCAATAGTGGTCGTTGAAATTAATTTCACTTTGAAATCAGACTAAATCTAGTATAAATCTTTTGATACTTATTGTTTCATAAAAACACGCTATTTGTTTTGACAGTGGGAGTTAATTATTAAATTAATTAATTATACTTATATTCTTTGAATTAGGTAATATAATCATCCTTTTTCTATTCAGAATATCGAATATAGCTTAGAGTGAATTTTTGGTAATTTTCTGAAAAACTCCAATTTTTGATGAATAGTGAAACCACTAAGTGGTAATCAAGCAAACTGGTTTTTCAGTTAAATGAATTTTTACCACTACTGTGTATTGAATTTTGAAAATCCTACATACATGGTTGTCATTAGTATGTAAAATGTGGTTTAATGGGATGAAAATAATTTTTTGGTGAATAGTAACTTTTTTTCATTAATCGCGATTAGAGGTAATTAGTGTAATTTAAGGTAAAAATGATATTATAAAAAAGTGAAAACACCATGAAACTTGTCCTACAACTATTGGGTGAGTCATGGCCGACCAAGACATCCCATGGGTCGATTTAGGGGACCCCATGGAGCCACATGGGTGAGATAATGACTTTAATTCCTTTTTTTAAAATAAAGGCGAAAATGACACTAACATAAATTGTTTTACTAAAAAAAAATTATAAGGGGTTATACTAATCATATTTTTGTATATAAGCATTCATTAGAAATCTAAAGAGATTTATTTGATCATATTATTTTTTTTAAATTTTTAGACATTAAATTAATTAAATTATTTATGACATCATGATGATGCAGCGATGACCTCATTATTTAACGATTTAAATAAAATGGAAGGATAATTTTATATCTAAGACCTACACTTGTCCAAAAACTATTGGATGGGAATATTTCGAAGCCTTGTCATCTTATATTCGAAATAAATCAATGCGGGACCTTATAAATTCGAAACACTTTTGAAATAAAATAATAGTTTCATGATTTCCAAAAGTGCCCCTCCTCTCCTCTTATAAAAGGCCCCCACCTCTAACTCATTTCACACACTCCTCAAGACTTTGGCTCGGCCATCCCCTGAACATTTACTCTATCCACATCCCTCTCCTCATCCAAGAGTATTCCATTTGTGCATAATCCTTTCAAAGAAAGCCTTTAGGCTCAAATCAAAAGGAGTTACACTTTTAAAGGTAATTCTTTCTCTCATGTTCATTTTGTTTTATTTTGCTTCTCCAACCCCCTAAACTCTTTTTATTTACATGTTTTGTAACAACACCAGTATCTTCAATATACTATGATGTTTTTATAAGATTTATTCGAGCTACACTCTCACACAACTACATCAAATGGTTAAAGAACATACGGTTTCCGTGGATGACGAAATTCTACCTCCCGAAACGATGATTGTTCAATACTCATCTAACACCTTCAAAGGTGGCCATTATGATGTCACTATTTTTATATATGATGTTATAATGGAATTATAATATACCTCTATATCATTATTTTTTCTTTCCATTAATGTTTGAGATTGAAATTAAAGTAGCGTTCATGCGTATGTACGGCTTACCGTCTCCATGAACGGTGCATTTCATTTCCTATCCCCAAATGTAATGTACTATTAAAATTAATGTATATAATGTATATATATAATTAATGATATATCTAAATGATGAATATAATTCTGGAATTAAAATATACATCCCTCTCATTTAGTTTTAATTCCATTAATATGACAAAGAAATGAAAGTAGCGTTCATGCGTACGTACGGCTTACTGTCTCCATGAACGGTGCATTTCATTTCATTCCTCTAAATGATTAAATAATATTATAAATACATGTGTATGATGGATATATATCATATATATGATATCCAAATCAGGAATGTCATTCTGGATATAACTAACCTTTGACCACATGAACAACATGTAATTGAAAGAAGTCCACTTTCGACTTAAGAACCAAACATTGACAAAACAAACATTATTAACTTAAATGGTTACATAATGTTTATAACATGAAAATAAGTTATATAAAAGGAATAATGAACATTAAAAAGGTTCTTAATCAAGTATAAATTAACTCAGGTTTATTATTCCGGAGATTAAAGAACGATCGAGTTTAGTCGGACCCAAGGTAAGGGACTTCTTCTCAATCTCCTTTCATTGAGGCATATTTCATTTTATACACAACAATATTTTATATGGTGTGTAAACCCCTTTGACTTTTACTTTTATACAAAATGAATCTTTTTCTTCGAATTAATTTACTAAACGACAAAAAGTAATTTTATTTTTAACGTACGCGGTGACAATGACCTTTTCCGCCGCCGCGAGTATTATTTGGTCTTTGGCTTCCTCAACAAGCCGTAATGTTTTTAAAATAAAATAAATACCATATACTCATTTATGTATTTTGGTATTGAAAATGATTTTGATAAAGGATTCTATTAGGTTATATTGTGATTGAAATGTGCAAATGTTATGATTCCTTTATATTGGTTTTATGTTTTATGATTTTATATTTGTACTTGGACATTTGACGGGTGGTTACGTGATAAATCATATGACGGGTGGTGCCGTGAATACCAGGACGGGTCGTTACGTTATAACCTCCAATGCATTGGGTATCGAAGTCGGTCGTATGGCTATTCCATTAAGTATGTATGGAAATTGGCCGTATGGCTATTCCATTAAGTGATATGTGTGGAAGTCGACTGTATGGTTATTCCACTTAAGTATGTTTATGTCCCATGTTACCTTTATATATGCTATGTGTTCTTTATATGGGTTTTATGGTAACCCTTTGGTTAAAAAAAGGTAAGTAATGATACTTTATTCAGTGAAGAGTTTTTACTACTTCTTGAAGGTGAAGGTATTACTTTGATAGAGTATACATGTTTTACTTGATGTTTGAAAAAGCAACAGTTTTCATTCTTTGTGTATCCCTTAATGAGATTTTTATGCTCACCCCATGTTTTTCGAAATGTTTTTCACAGGACATAAAGTGGAATAAGTTCAAGGATGTGATCAAGGGAATGCCACGCTATATAAAACATGGAACTAGACATGTTTCTTTTTTAGAGTTTTTTTTATTATGGAAACTTAGTAGAAGTGTCTTCTTTGTAATCTTTTGAGATGTAATAGTTATGTCTTAATTCAATAAAACTCTAAACCTGAAAAGATCCTCAATTTGAATTATTCATTTAATTCAAGAATAAGTTAGGTTTAGGGATGGGGCCTTATAAAAAATGATTTGGATAATTTGAGATTTTATTGCAAATTTTCATTTTATTTAAATGTTAAAACCACCATTATAAATTTTAAAACACAAGTAAAATTTAATTATTTTTTTGTAACATATCAAGCTTCTGTGGTACACTTCTCCTTGAATAATACAACAACATGTGTTTTATGCAACATCATGTTCTAACACACCACATCCACTTAAACTATCTGTTACGAATAATAATTGCCACCTTATGAAATTTTATGATTTTTAACATTCAAAATGGACTTAATTTTTGGATTTAGAATATTGAAATTAGCTTAGGGTGATTTTTTTGAATTTTTCTTAACACATTCAATTTTTTATGAATAGTGAAAACCAATAAGTTATTAGTTTAAACCAAATTTTTATTTAAATAATTATTTATTTTATTTAGATATGTTTTATGTCAAAATATATAAATAATACCTATATAAGTTCAATGTAATTCATTATTGTCGTTTTATATTAATTTTAGATATAAAAAAGTTAATTGAACTATTTACTGTTTTTTAACCACCACCTTAGATAAGTTGAAAATTCACATAAAACATAATTTTACCACTTCTGTGAATATATTTTCAAAAATATAAGAGACACAGTAGATATTTGTAAGTAAAATTTTGTTCAATGTGATGGAAATATTTTTTGGGGAATAAGAACTTTTTAGTTTTATTTAGTACCGTTAAAAGTTAATAGGGTAATTAAGTGTAAAAATGATTTTATTATTACCCTATCACATGTCCTAATTCTATTGGATATGTATAATTCGACCAAAATCAAACTTAGGAATAAAATATGAACCTATTTGGTCCACATGGATTATAATAGGACATTTATTATTATTAAATTACAAGAAGAGTTAAAAGAGATTAAATCAACATTTAATAAAAAAAAATTAATATAGGGTTATACATTAGATAAATTATCATATAAATAATCATTAGAATGGAAAAAATATTTCCAACATAATGGATTTTTATTTATAATATTCAGACATTAAATAATTTAATTTATTCTTGACACAATGATGATGCAGTAATTACTTAATTAATGAAATATTAAAATAATTGATATTATATATATCCAATTTATGTAATTTGAGAAATTTTATTAATTCCACTAATTTTCAAAGATAATATGACATATTAGGGTTTGTTAGATGAATTTAGTTTATGTAATAATTCTGTTATGAATTTAGAAAAAACCAAATAACAAATAGTGTAAAAATTGACATCAAAAGTTTTTAATACAAATATCATATTATTAATTGATATTATATTCCTAAAAATCTATGGTTCGGCCAAAGGGATTATATTATATTATATATCACATTAATTATCCAGTTGAGGGTTTTTTTGGAAGTTTATAGTATGTTTATTAACCATATAATATAAAAATACAAGGATATATGGTTACTGTCAAAATATTTAACTATGAGTTAAATATAAATGACAAGGTAGATATGGTGACCTAAACCAGCCAAAATTATACTAGATGAAAGGATTTCGACCCATAACCACCTTATCCACTATATAAATCAGTTTGGTGCCACTATAAACTGAAAATTATTTAATTATAAAATAATATTTAATGTTTTTCCTAAGGTTCCCTCACCCCTCTTATAAAATGGTACATCACCTTCTGTCAATTTCACACCTTCAAAGCCATTTGGATCATCCAAAAACTTCCCAAATATCCTCTAAACATCCCTCACTTCATCCTCAAGGACATACATTAGTCATAAATCCATCTTAAGAATACCTTTTGATCAAATCAAAAGGATGATCCCGGAGAAGTGGTAAATATTTCATCAACTCTTTCAAGTTTCATTCTTATTCCACTTCTACTTTATTAGTTGTTTCTATTATAAAATAATAATTCTACTAACTTCTATATAATGTGATTTTATATTGAATATGTTACAACCATATTCATTATTCTATCCATCCTTTGAATGACATGTCATCATACGTGCGTACAAATACATATTACCGTCTCCACATCATGGTGTAATTGTTATTCAATACATTATTATTTGGATGGTATAATAATGACGTGTAACTGTTGTAAATAATAAATAAAACATAATAATGATTATTTATATATGATATACCTTCCAAATATATATTATTTTAATATCAAAATAATGATATTGTCACTCATGCATACATACAGATTACTGTCTCCACGAATGTGATGAGATTAATTCCCCATCATATCAATTAAAGACTAATATTCATTTGATGATTAAAAAAATAATTAAAGACATGATATATTTCTGGATATGAATAATATATTACCCATCCATAAAAATATGACTCACATAACATTGAATATAAAGGAAAACAAATCTGTTAACACCCGAAACAACAATAATACTATGATGTTATTATCAATGAAATGTTAAAAGATCATATATTACTCCATATTAATATATACGATTGTTTTATAATTTAATAACAATTATTTCACCATTATAAAGGAGGTTAACCTACCCTTGACCAATCAAATGTAAAAGGTAAAGGATTATTTCACAATCTCTTCATTATCTGAGGGTGTTTATACATAATTATCTATCGGGGCCTCGTTATCATCCACATCCATGTTTCATAAAAATGTAATTCAAAACATTCTTGCTATTTCTTAGACTCTGTGTACCTAAGGCCTTCTGATGCCCCTACCAGAACCTAGAAGTAAAGTGTGCATCCCTCTCTGAAACAATAGAGTGTGGAACTCCATGAAGATGAACGATCTCTTTGATGTACAGTCGTCCCATATCATCAACACCAAAGGTCTCCTTGATCAGCAAGAAATAAGAAACTATCATGATCATGTCGATGACATCGCAAACAACAACGTTTTCCTGTGGGGACCTCGGCAACCCGGTCATGAAGTCCATAGCAACATTGTTCCACTTCCACTACAGAATGGCTAACTACTGTAAAAGGCATGCTGGTCGTTGATGCTCTGCCTTTACCAGGTGACAGGTAGAGAATTTCATGACCAAACCAGCAACATCCCTCTTCATACCTGGCCACCAGTACTGGAGATGAAGATCCTGATATATGCAGGTGATTCCAGGATGAACATCCCAAATAGTGGAATGAAAATCCAACATCATCTCCCTGTGTATGTCTGCTAGCACCCATATGGGTCCCTGGAAAAGAAAGATCTCATCCTCACCCACTATCCATCCAGGAAGGAGGTCCTCTCCTGAAACACTCTCTTGCAAGACTAAGCCTTCTGAGTCTGATAGCATCCCCATATGTACCCGATCAAGTAGTTTAGAGGTAACAACTACAGAAGATAAGAAAGTCTGTCCATCTATGTCATGCACACCCAGATGCATCTCAGAGAACAGACTTATAAGCTACCTATCACTGCTAGCCTCCTGATCTTCTTGAATCTGAGTTCTCATGCTCAATGAATCTGCCACTGCGTTTCCCTTTCCCGACATATATTCAAGATCGAAATCAAAATACTGAAGGTACATGACCCACCTATGCTGCCTTAGCCTCAGATCACGATGAGTAATGATATACTTGAGACTCTTGGGGTCAGTGAAGACCACAATGTGCTCTCTTATAAGATACTGTATCTTACTACGTAAGGAATGAACAACAACTGCCATCTCCAGATCCTGCGTCGTGTCGTTCTTCTGATGTGTCCTCAAAATTCCGAGGCCCGTACGCAACAACTCCATCTCCCTGCATAAGTAAATCTCCCATCCCGATACCTGAAGTATCATAATAGACTGTGTAGCTCTTACCTGTCTTTGGAAAGACTAGTATCAGTGTTGACATCAACCTACCTTTCATATCCTGAAAGGCTGATTCACAAGAATCTGACCATAAGAAATTATCCCCCTTCTTGGTCAGACCTTTCAAGGGTGATGAGAGATGAGAAATGTTCTGAATGAAGCGTCTGTGGTATCCAGCCATCCCTAGGATGCTTTTTATCGCAAAGATGTTCTTCGACTGCTTCCAGGAAACTACAACTCTCACTTTCTCTGGGTCTACTGATACACCTTCCTCTGAGATGACATGTCCCAAGAATTGAATCTGATACATCCAGAAGTGGCACTTCGAGAGTTTAACATAAATCTAATGCTCTCTCAGTGTACTCATAATGATCACAAGAAGAGTGGCATGTCGTGTCGAGTGTTAGAATACACCAAGATATCATCCACGAAGACCACGATAAAGGAGTCCAAGTATGGATGGGACACTTAGTTCATCAATGGCATGAAAACTGAAGGCGCGTTCGTGAGACTGAACGGCATGACTGTATAATCACATAGACTATAGCTTCTCCTGAAGGCTGTCAGTGGTATATCTGATGGTCTAACGTGCAATTGAGCTAACCGGACCTCAAATCGATCATCGAGAACACCCGATCTCCTGAAAGCTGATGAAAGATATCATAAATATTTGGAAATGGATATCTATTCTTGACCGTCAACTAGTTCAGCTTATGATAATCCACACAATGGCTAAGGGTATCGTCTACCTTCTTCGCAAACAGGACATGTGAACCCCATGGAGAAGTACTGGGTCAGATGAAACCCTTTGCTTGTAACTCCTCCAACAGCTTCTTGAGATCCTGCAACTCATGTGTCACCATCCTATAGGGAGGAATGGACACCGGTGGTACTCCTAGAATAAGCTCAATAGAGAAGTCTACCTCACGCTCCGGAGGTGAACCTGGAAAGTCCTATGGAATGACATCAATGAAGCAATCCACCACTGGAAGAAAATCCAACTGTGGAGTCCTTTGATCATCCAAATAAAGACTATAAATCTAGGCCGTCACCCCTCCTAGCCTAAGATTCTTGATTCCCTCTCTACTCACCCGAACATCCCATTCACCTCTATGAAGAAAGGATTCACCCTCTGGTGAGATGAAACATACCCTACGATGGTAACAGTCGGTGACTTCCTGGAAGGGAACTAGAAATTCCATTCTGAGAATGACATCATATCCCATCATCTCTAGGATGTAGAGATTCCATGAGAAACGATACCCTGCAACCTTGACAGGGCACTCTCAAAAATTGCATACACTAGATGTCCTTGTCCCCAATGGTGTGTCTAGTGTCAACGAGTTGGCATAAGAAAATATACAGAGCCCTAGCCTCTCACCAAAATAAATAGAGATAAAGCTATGTGTTGCACTAGTATCGAAAAGAGATAAAGATAAAACTGAGGCTACTAAGATCGTACCTCAAAATTTAGAAGGTATGGGATCCTCCTTATGATAGGTCTACTCCACCGCAAATTCCTGGCCTGCCCTGCGGGTCCTGTAGCCCTACCTGACCACTCTGAGCTGATCCTCCTTGTTGGAGCTGAAGGACCGGCGACTGACTGCCACTGTCTCAGCCTCCACCTCGTCCCGAACGACCGAAAGAACTATAGTTCCACGACTGGTGAGAAACTGGTGGTGCGACTCTTGAATGAGGAGTCATAGAAGAACCCTCGTCTCCAGCTACTAGTAAGAAAACCTGGAAGAAATGTTGAAGGTGACCCATCTTGCAGCAATATCAGCACTCCATTGGGTCTCTATGGCACTACAGATCTCCCGCCTGAGACTATCTTCAAATTTTTTTGCTAATAACACCCCACATCCATCCCGGAGGGGTGTGAAATGCTGCAGCTTAGTTAAATGATAGTATTACTCCATTACTGAAAGAGTACCTTGCTCTAGGCTCATGAACATTTGGGATCGATTGGCCCTCAGTGTCTCCGGGTATAAGTAATCATAAAACACGCACTGGAAGTCCTCCCATGCCATAACCTATTGATGACCCACATGTGATATCACATCCCACCACCTTTTGGCGGAGTCTCATAGCATGTAGGTAGCGAGTATGACCCACCTCTCTTGAGGCATCTCCTGATGCTCGAAGATAGTCCGCATTGCTTCCAGCCATGACTCTGTAGCCTGTGGTCCTCCTTCCCCCGAGAATGTAGGAGGATGCTGCTGCTGGAAATCCTGCGTCAAGTCATACATAGTCGTGGATGGATGAGGCACTCCCTAGAATATATGCATCATCCTCATAAAGCCTTCCCTAAACTGCGCATCATCACCCGCATCTGGGATGACAGTTGGTGCCATGGATGGCATGACTGGAGGATCAGTAGGAGGACCCTGGTCAGCCATAGCCAGTGTCTGATCACCGTCTGGAAAATGACATACAAACGAAGGATGTCTTGGAGGCATAACTCTGAAAGATCAAAAGCATGCCCTAGATCAGGATTAACCAGGACAAATAAAAAAAGCGTACAAAATAGAAACAGGGAACAGAAACTAACATGTTTATACAATGCCCAACTAGATGGAATGTATAAAAACTACATGATGTGTTCACTTTAGACCAATTTCATGGGCGTGAAATTCTTCCATCCCTGGTCGTGTTGAACCCTAGAATACATGACGTGTTATTCCCACACACGGCGTGTACATGAACTTTAATCGGCTACCTGATTCTCCTTGCATGTCTATCCCACATGGTCTCCATAAACTAAGACTACACAGTGTGTTCCCTAAGGACACAATGTGTAGTAGACAAGGTGTCAAAGACCCATGATGTTAGTTACATGGCCAACTACATGGCTAAAACTACACAGCATGTTCCAAATAAACACGGTGTGTACTGTATGATTTTCCTGACCCGTGTTGTTCGTGACATGACCAAGTACACCGCTAACCCTTAGATGACATGTTCTTAAAAAACATGGCATGTATACGAGGAGAGAACATTGTCCCGTGTTGTTCTTGACACGGTCGGGTACTGAGGATAATGATACACGGCGTGTTCATACAACACACGGCGTGTATGACACAAGCTTCCCCGACCCGTGTTGTTAGTGACATAACATGGTACATGGCTCACTTCTACACGGCATGTACCTTTGGTACATGGCGTGAACCTAATGTTACTTTCATGATACCGTTTTTCTACTCACATGGTCAGTGACATGGCCTGATAACTACATGACGTGTATCAAAAAAGTATACACCGTGTATTCTGGGTTTATCTGGGCAGTAGCTAAAAAAATGCACAGAATCCCAGAAACACTAAAAACAAAGAAATGAGGTGCCAAATTCGATTCATGAGGGCCCATACTCCCCGCGAATCAAATCTTGGAATGTCCTACAATCATAGACAAGATATGACAGGATCATGATTCCCCAATTTCTGATTCAAGAGGGCCCATAACACCTCAAGAATCAAAATTTGGCATTCATTTAAGAAGAGTGTAATAAAAACAATCCTCTAACAAGGCAGCATAGATTTTATCAGGCATCTATCACAACATCTTGATTAATCTACACAATGTCTATCACAACAACATGAAATTGCTAATGCACCCTTGATGGCATGGCAAGAATGCTTGACATTTGATTTCTACAAGTGCTGATATGATGCATGAGATGGAATACCCTCATCTCATCAGGTTGCAATAGAAATAGAACTGTAATAGTCAAGACAAAAACAACACAAAACATGTGAATCACTCTAGGTGAAATTATCTCAACCGTAAAAATCTAAAAACTAGAAACTGTAATTAATGAGGTCTAATGGATTTTCCCTGTACAAGGGTTAGCTACTCCCGTGCATAGCTTAATACCAAGTACTGAATCCATCCTATCCCTGGATAAAGGCTCCAAATAGTAAATCAAGAGAAAAGAACTCCTATGATACCACTTTGTAACATCCTGGATCCGGAAGCCACCCAGAGGCACCCCGTACCCAGTCGGTCACATGATCTCAAGCGTGTTTCCCCAAATTCTAGAGGTTGCTGACATGCAGGGAGGGCCTGGGTGAGCCGGTGGGGAATCTATGCCCTCATTTGGTAAAGTATACAACAGAAGAACATCCAGACACAATAGTGGATACAATAACAGCATAAAACAACTGAACTGAACAACAGAACAATAATATTTTTACAATGATGATAATGATGCAGTAGGTACAAGTTTCTAAGGAATGAAAAAAACACAAAAACGTGCTGAAATACAACTGAACACAAGTACTAAAGAAACATAAAAAGAAAAAAGGGTGAGAAACTACTCCGCATCACAAGCCTCGACTCTGTCCCATGCTCTCCAGCTCTCGTGCAATCAAGAACCTATTGTAGAATGGAGATTTCCCTAATATATACCTGAAACAATATAATATGTTTGGGCCCAAAATCATGACCAAAACGGGGTGTGAGACAATGTACGAATAGGAAACCACCCAATGATCTGTCCCTAATAGTTAGTGAATATATGGCATGTAAAAAAACAATAAGTAGTGAACAGTAAGTAGTAAACTAGATAATACACAGCAGTAACGATCCATAGATTCTGGCATATATTCAACAAAAAAGAGACAGGTACTCAAGAAAATAGAACAAAAAGGTAACCCCTGGGTAGTTCTCACAGTCTAACTACTATGGTTTAACCTAAAAGTACTAGCAACCCTCTGGGAGGCACACACAGTATCACCCCTCTGGTTAAGCTAATGAATAGACTCTCTGGGGAAGCACTCACCATCAATTCCCCCTATAGTCTCGTATCGTACTAAAGGCTCTCTGGGGAAGCACTAAATGTCAATTCCCCTAGTGGCCCGCATCGAGGATATACAGACTCTCTGAGGAAGCACTCAACGTCAATTCCCCATGTGGCCTCACATTGTAATTAAGACACACTGGAGAAGCCCTTTCGTCCATTCTCCCTATAGTAACTACACTAGGTTCTTGCAGCCCTGTGTAAAGTAAACATGCATAGCACGCGTGTATCATCCATGTAAACCTCAAGAACTACCTGGCTATCATTCTGAGGCTCAACAGCATAACAAATGAACAGTTCCAGTATCCTAGATATAGGCATGGAAACTGGGATAATGCCAAACATCAAGAACAAGCATAGAAAATATCAAGAGTACAGTAAAACTACCATATTCACAGGAAAAAACATCTACTCTAGAAATCAAGAAAAACAGGAAATTTAACAGGGGAAAAATAGTAACATGTAATACCCCGTTCAAGGGTATTAGTGGAATTTGCAAAAAATACTCAATGACATTCTGTAGAAAGGTACATACCACCTACCATGATCCTAGTGGATCGATATACATGAACCACGATGACTGATTCCCCTTAGTGAGTCGTAGATGACAAATAGCTCAACCTACGATAACTTGATAAGGGAAGGAATTGGAAAACACGGTTCAAGCATAAGGAAGAACTCACCGCTATGATTCCAACGCGATCGACAGAACTAGAAATGGAGAACAGACATAGGCTCGAGGATCCGGAGAAGAAACGTGGCTGTACGGGTCACTCTCAGACGATGAACCTAGATAAGGGGTGTGTTCTGTCCGCCAGGCATGACCCTAGTGCGTTTAATGAAAAAAAATGAATGTACACGGCATGTAGTTGTAGTGTACACGGAGTGTACTAGGTCTTTTCTATACTCCGCCAAAATCGGCCTAGACGTCACCCCTATATATGGTGTGTGTGGCCTGGACACGGCCAACACATAGCTTCTAGCAGAAGAAGAGTACCTAGAGTATACTCAAAAATTACTCGGCGTGTACTTAAAAAATTTCAAGAAATTTTATTTTTCCCAAAAACTCCAGAAAAGGGAAAACATACCTGAAATGAAGATCCATGTTCTTACATTTTCCACTACCCCGTTCTGAACAATTCTTTGTGATTCAAGGAAAATTTGAGCCGCTTTCTTGCACACTAATGCAGAGGTTGTGAGGCAAACGAACATGGCCTGACCACTCTACAATCGTACTGTAATTTTGATCTGTTCATTGCGATGGAGGAAGACGGGGACTGGTGCTGGTGATTGGCACCAGTGGGATACATGAGTGGCGACCGGCCACACGAAATGGACGGTCGTGCGCATCTGAACAACCTTGTGAGGAAGTGTCTATAGCGGGAAAGAGAGTATGGTCAGCCGATCCAGCCACCGGAAAATGCACAACGCGTGATAGCGCTGTGCGGAGGGGATGGTTGGCCCTCCGACACACTGCGTTGGAACACCACACTGCGTCTGCCCCGCAACGAGCCAGCCCTACACCATGGCCACCTCGCTACACCACGACCACCCACCGAGGCCCGAGACAGGCCCAGTAGGCTGGGCCTGACCCAGCAGGTCGATCCGAGTCGACGTTGGCTAGGTCGGCATGGACCCATAACAACTTCGACCCATTTTCCCTATTTGAGCCATATCATGAGCTACGAGAGTCCATTTGACGAAACATCTGTGGCACATGAATATTTAGAGTGCGGAAGTCCTTTTAGTATACCTCACTTGATATTTGGATAGAGTTGGGATACATTCGGGTTGGATCGTGCATGAATCTGATATGGCCCTCTATACTAAAAGGCTAATATCATACAGACCGGGAGTCCATTTAATGCAATGTATTTTTCATTGAGACCCATTCGACCTGGAAGTCCTTTGGGATACTCATTCCTGTGAATTCATTGTAGTTGGAGTATTGAACAATGGATTTAAGAGAGGATGCTCTGGAGACAATCAAACATAGTGTGAGAACCCAATAACTCATTGTGTTATGAGAAAGGGATCCATCGTTGGTCTGTGATCGAGGATCCCACATGGATATGATATAAAGAATTCATGTGGGACTACTCAAGGATCCTTTGTTGGTCTGTTGTACTCGGATCCTGCATGGGTCTGATGTAGTACTAGGATCATGTGTGGGTCTGATGATGTACTAGAATCCTTTGTGGGTCTGATGATGTACTAGATTCTAATAATGTACAATAATCCTATGTAGGTCAGTGATTTAAGATACTTTGTGGGTCTACCTCTTAAAAGAGTAAGATGATTTGGTAGTTACATCTAATCATCTATAGTATTATACCAAAGAAATATGTGGTTTGATCTGAGTCTCTACCTTGTGGTATTTACCTTCATGGTGATATCTTTGTGGTATTCATATGTGTTGAATTCCTGTGTGGTACTTTCCTTCATGGTAATACCATGGTGGTATTCTTTTGTGTTGTGTACCTATGTCGAACATACCATCACGATATTCATTCTTTTGTGGAATAGTTAAACTTTGGGATTTTGTGTTGGACTATGTGTTTCCTAATTTTTGTGATGGGTATACATGATAACAAAGGTATATGTATGGGAATATGCCTATGTATGGTTGACCATTGATTTAATTCTTCGTGGTTTGTCATTTGCGGATTTTGTGAGACCTTGAGGGTCTCGGGGTCCCTACTGAGTGATGCTATACTCACCCCTGCTCGGGATACGCCTGAACCTTGTTGTGATTGATGTCGATGATAGACAATATTGATTGAGGACGAGGGTACCAGGACTGGACGTAGGTCGGAGGTGGGAATTAGACGAAGAGTACGGAGAAGACGACCATTCAAGTGTTGTACCTATACTCCAGGTATGATCATTAGCAGGTGTTCTTCGAAGCTATTCATGTTAGTTATACATTGATGTTTTTCCTTGTACATTCCAGTTCGTCTTGTATTCTAGACCCTTATTACTTAGTGTACACACTCATTATTACTATACAGTTTACTCATGTTCATATCTTGATGTGTGCATGGTTGTGTTAGTTTACAGGTTATAAAACAATGCTTTCCAAGTTTTAGAGAATACACTTTCAGTGCTAGTCTCCAGCCCCTGACCTATGGAAGGAGGGTTTGGGGTAGTCACGACATGTGCCCTGGGGGAAACGTCGTTGAATTAGTATTATTTAATAAACTACAACCTAGGGAAAGAAAATAAAGTATTATATGTATAGATCTGGAACGATCATGGAGTACTAAAAAGGAGGATTAATAGGGACATTGTGTGCATGGATCAATTAAAGGTGGATATTGAAATTATCATGGATGGTGGAACATCACTTATTTTCCAAATAGTTTATATACTATAATTATTAGAAATGATAAAAAATTCATATTTTGATGACGATAATTGTTAAATGAAAATCAAATATTTGAATGAGTGGATGTTGGTTGACTTTCTATAGGATGTTGGTATTTTGATGTTTTGGAAGAGGATTGTTGTTCCACATATACTGGAGCTAAAAAGAAATTATTAGATGAATCTCATTGCTCAAAATTTCCAATACATCCAGGTAACACTAATATTTAATGATTTTTGACAGATCATTTTTTGGATAATATAAAATGGGAAATTGATGATTTGGTATCAAGATTTTTAGTTTTTAAAAAGGAGAAGGACGAAAGAAAACATCCTAGAGGAGTCATGCAACATCTACCTACTCCTACACGGAAATAGAGTGAAATTACTAAGTATTTTGTTACCATATTAATAATGACATCATGTATGAATGATAGAATATGTGTAATTGTTGATCACCTTACCAAATCATCACATTTCCTCTATATACATGATGATTTACCAATGGACTTCCTTGAAAGAAGCGATATTAATAATGTTGTAAGATTTCATGAAGAACCAATTTAAATTGTCTCATATCATTATTCTTGATTTAAAACTATAGGTATTATGAAAGGACGATCCAAACTTTAGAGTACATGTTGATATCAAGCTCACTTGACATTCAAGGTATGTGGGATCTGTATTTACCCATTCCTGAATTTTTCCTTTAAAAATAAATTCTGTTGTAGTATTCAAATTGAACCATTTAAATGATTGTATGGTAAGATATTTTGTAAACAAACATTTTAACATAATGTCAATGAAGCCCAGAAATAATTAAAGAGACACCGATAAAGGTAAATATTATTCAGGTTCTAATCAAATGGGAATAATGTAAGAAAAAGAGCTATACTGATAACTGAAGGAATTAATTGTATTTTGAAGTAGGATATCATGTCTTATTGAATGTATCTCCATAGAATGGTGCTATAGGAAATGGAATGTAAAAAAAACCGAGCCCTAGGTACATCAGATCTTTTGAAATTATAGATACAATTGGATCTATGGCATTTAGTTTTGTTATGAAGCCTATTCTTTCTAATGTACATGACGTATTCCACATTTCATTATTAAAGGAGTACATTCTAGATCCAACACATGTACATATCTATGAATAAATAGAACTAGATCCTGATTTTTATTACTATTAAGATCCTATCTAGAATCTAGACACTGGAGAACAGGTGTTGAGGAATCAGATGATGTAGACGGTAAATGTAATTTGTAAAAATCAAAAATCAAAGAGGAAACTATGTAACTAGAAGGAATTATTATGAAGAAATAACCAAATAGTTTTATGTTGTGACATTATATAAATATTTAGGAATTTTTTTATATGATGTTAGAATGTAACACACCAAAAATTTAATGGTTTTCTCCTATAAATTCAACATCTTTGAAAGATTTTGATGCATATAACACTATGTTTTAAACCATGATATACAATTAATTATTTACATAAAAATTTGAATATTAATTTTAAAATTTGTAACAGTAATTCATCAAATACAATAACAACCTCACATATTATAAAATAATCAAAATTTCTATATATTATTAATTAAATTAAAATATATTTATATAAAGGAATTAGTAAATAAATGTTTAAAAAATAATAAATTAAGTATTGGTATTTTTGTGAAACATAAATGTCATCTAATATTTAAAAATTAATATAAAGATTTAAAATAAAAATTATGTTCCTAAAATATAATAATAAATAAATATTTTGTATGTTATGATTATAATATAATTATATGATACTTTAATTAACTTTTTAATGTATCAATACAAAAGTTCTAAATTTAAAATCATTATTTTTGTGAATAAATGAATAATTCAATTTGAAATTAATTTTCACATATTTGTATAATTATTTTCACAAAATAAATTCTATTTTTGAATTCTACACATTGAAAAATCGTTACAGTGATTTTTTTGGATTTTTCATATGTAGTTGACTATTTAGTGAATAGTGGAATATGATAAATTATGAAATAAGCTAAATTCATGATATTTTTGAGTCATTATTCATGTATTGATATTGTATGAACCATTATATATAACTATAATTATATATTTAATATATTTATTCATCTTATTCATTACTATTTATAGTATTTAGACAAAATAATAAATAAAAGATAAAATATTAAAAAACATGAATCTACTCCACTAAAAATACAATCCCTCAAAACTTCTTCTCCATAAAGATTATGAGTATTTTATAGTGCTTATATTATGACCAATTCCACACCAAATTCTCTTCCCAATGTTATGGTATTTATAGTTCCACCAAAATTTCATTTCCTTGTCCCCTATGTAGGTTCCCAAGGACTCTAAACTTAAGAGGCAAACCCGTCCATTTTTATCTTTCAATTTCTTTTCATTTCTTATCATTAACGCACCCATTGTACAACGTAACATGATAAAATCTATATCATATATATACATTAATTTTATTATGATAATTTTATATAACACATCAATTCTCTTCCCTTCCCCTTTTGGTCAAAAAATTAAAACATCATCTATGATGTGTCAATTCCCCCACTTTCATGGATGATAATTTTTAGTTTTCTAATACCACCATCAAGAATTGCCATTAAAAAATTATAATTGTTATAATTGAATATAAAAAAATATTATAAATCATATTTAGGGTTCCAATACTAGTATATATAAATAATATTTATTAAAAAAAATAACTGGTTGCGATGATCGAAAAGATGCCAAAATAATCTAAATGGTTATCATAAAAGTTTTAAATAATTAATAATCCTCGTATATGGAAAAAATTATATATAAGACCATGTAATATTATATAACTTCATTATTAACATATAATTATAATTCATGACAACTATTTCTATATTACATGATCTTTCATAAATGTACTCAACTAATCCAATCATAAAAAACAAGGAAATAAACACATAAAAACAATGGAATTGATTCTTATAACTCCTCAAAAAAGACACAAATTAATGAAATATAAATATAATAATTATAATTAATATTTTATAGGTTAATAATAAATTATTTATTAATCTAATTTCATTATATAATATATTATGTGAAAGTACATTACATTTTCGTACACAAGGTAAGGGCTTCATCCTAAGCCTCCTTTTCCGTCAGGTTACACATTGTATATATTTACCAGAATAAAATTCCTGATTATTCTTATTTACTCCTACTAAATTATGTGTTAATGTTACAAATATATGTTCCTAGATCAATTCATCTATCCTTGGTGATGAAATACTTGTTTTATAAGATTCCCTTTTCAATTCCTCTTGATATGAAAGACCGATAAAAGGAAACCTCAAAATATCTTACCCATTTTCAAGTACAACACATATTACATTATAAGAAAAAAATATTTTTATAAAATTAAAAATCTTATCGTGAAAAACTATATTAATTCATTTCATGTTTTTTGAAAACAAATATTCCGTTTTCCGGTATAAGTACTCTTTTATTTTTCCCTCATACCACACATAAGTGGCTCATTGATAATGTTTCGTAATATGTACATGAATTCATTTTATTTGGACACAAATTATATTTATATTAGACTATTTTCCATTAATTAATTTTACATATGATTTAATTACATTCTTTCATGGACACCAATATGATACACCGATTTGTTATACATTATTAGATGTTTATGATACACCATTTCTTCATGGGAAAGCATTATTGTAATTTCTGATGCTTAATTTAGGTTGATCTTTAATTATAAAATCTATCATATATTATTGAATACGATCATTCTGAATGGGGATGTACTATCTTGATTATAATGACCCTAACCATTGTGAATTAACTTCTCTATTTTGATTTAATCGGTATAAAAAATTCATGCACTTCATATGTTTAATTTCATAATATTGGATTTAAATGATCATTGTGTATCGTTACAATTGATAATGCATGCATTGAATAGTGATCATATGACTAGTAAAAATATAGGGTTTTAACAAATCCTGTTGACAAAGACAGAGGAGTGATGGCCTTATCCAGTAATATTGTACACTATGAATGCTATTTATCGATGCTTACTAGGGAGTTATAATTTATAGGCTTTTTCATAGACCAATCCCAATATGAGAAACAACAAATTAAGATTGAGAGAAACTTTATTTGAGATAATAAACGACACAGCATGTTCATTGTGCAAATCATGTTCACCGAATGGCCCCGTGAAAGCCCCACCATTGTGTACCTTACTCTTATGGATTATGCTAGTATAGTATAGGTATATGTATAAAGACTCTATCAATAATATTATGAATTTTTTTGTATAGGATAATGAATATTTATTCTTCATATTATTGTTACTTTGTAAATTATTTTAATGAAAAAATATTTTTTTGGATAATATCCAAAATCATTTATGAAATATATTTTGATGAATTAATGGATTTTAGAAATAAAAAAATATTTAATAAAATATTATTATTAATTTAATTTTATTAAGTATAATGATCATATAATTTGTATGACATCAAATATAATATAATTAGGAATCAAAAATTGTAATTATCAGAACCCGATAACATTCAATAAAAATATATATCTTTTTAAAAGTGAAATATCACAAATTTAGAGAATTATTTAGATAAAATAAAATTTATTTATTGAGTCAGGATTTCAACATTTTCCAATATTTTATTTTTCATAATTTTATGAGACAGTAAAACTTTTTGAATAAATTTAAATTTTGTATAAATATATGGTGTACATTAAGACATCCTAATAGACCAATAGTGATGTAAATAATACTATAAAAGGTACCCTTGAAATAATATTCTTCTAAAATAATATAATATCTGTTTATTTGATTTATTTTATAATGCCATTGTGAATCCTCCAAAACTTATAATATATTCTATGATATTAAAATCATATCATTGAATGTGTAACTCACCTCCACATAAGAAAGAGAATTTTATTTATTATAATTGTCCCTTGGCATCTTAATATAATTTATACCAAACCACTTTTTCAGAAACAATGTGATAAAACCATGGTAGGGTTTGTGATTTGGTATATTTGGTTATGTAGGGACGAAAACCAAAATAATAAAGAAATGCCCCTCTTTTACTATATAAACCCACAGAAGCTCCCATTTATCTTAAATAAAACTTCTCTATGCTCGTCCAATCTCTTCACTATACTTCCTAGAGTACTCGAAAGGCTCCACAACCTCCCATTAATCCTCCCAAAATACGTTGGTGTAAGTAAGGTATTTCTCTCCTCTTATTTCAATTTAAGAACCACCTTAGTGATTAGTTTTTTTAATTTTAATTTATTGTATTTACATTCATTTTAATAATTAAATAATAATCCAATGGATTTTATTAGTATTAGTGATCTTTTATCCCTCTCATTGGGACCCTTACCTACTTCGTTACTATGCATGAATTTCCTAAATGATTTCTCTCTTCTCATTTCCATTCAAGAACATATTGGATAATATGCTTCTTAAATTTCTTTTCTATATGTTGGGATACGATATTACATTTTACGTTACCTTCCATATGATTTATGAATTACGTTTTCTTGATTTCACTATCATTAATCACCCTATGATCCATTATGCACACCTGTTACCATACCAAAATTTCATAAGGTTTCTTTTTATTTCTCCTCTTACTTATAGTCCCTTTTTTGTTATACCTTTTTTCCCAAACACCTGTGTTTGGTACATTACAATAATTTCCCACTTAATTTCCCTTTTATGTCTAAATTATTTGATACCTATTTCTCTCTCATCAAACCCTTTTATGAATTTATATATTATGTTGTTATGCTGCCAAAATTGCCCTGTAATTTTACCATGCAAAAATCATTGGATTGTGAATATTATATTCATTTCACTATCATGGTTATTCACCATTATGTCCATAGAAATATTAAATTTGGTTATATATGTATTTATTCCATATTTACTTGATCGTGTAATATATTATGATGAATAATGAATCCATGTTGTATGATCAATGTGGAAAACATAATCATGAAAAAGAAATGATTAAGAAGGTTGTGCCCTTATAGCGCCTAAATGCATTTGTTAATGTTTAGAATAATGATCTATCATGTTCAATGAGCATTGAATCATGCTCCTTCACGTGCAGTGAGATTGGAATCAGGCCCCTCCATGTGCAATGTTCTTTGACTCGTGCCCCTCCATGTGCAATGTGACTTGATGGTGAGCCTGGGTCCCCCCAGGATATTATCTCGGTTTGGCTCTCCAGTACTAGAAAAATAGCATTGGAATAGACTATATGGATTATCATTAAGGTTGCAATTTTCTGGGTCATATGGGAGGCACGAAATCAAGATAGTCAAGGATCCAAAAGATCATTGTTTTCTATCTAGTTTCTTCTTAAGTATCTCATAGATGAACTGGCCTTGCTTGTCAATGATGGGCTCTATTGAGTTATAGTTTTCAATATTTTTAATTGTACCTACATATATCTTAGAGGGGGAGGATGTTGGGTGAGGTGGAAGCCTCTGAGTTATGGTTTGAAGCTGAATATTGACTGTTCCTTCATAGTGGGAGTCATGAGGGGCGATGTTTTTCTGTGGGATTGACGTGGCTACATTATTCTTTCTTTTAGTTCCTTTTATGGTCTAGGAAGCTCCTTGGGTGCGGAGGATCATTCTCTTATATCTGGCTTGATGGTTTATATGTGTAGAGGTTTGATGTTTATGGAGGTGGAGTAAGATTGTGTGGTTCTAGTTATGGTGTTACATGGAATCCATTAGATACCATGGGAATTGATATACCGCATATGAATATTTCAAGGTAGAGACCAATCATGGAAGTATTATTTATCATAGTTGGAGGGAATCTAACATTGTGGCAAATTCACTTTCTCATTTGGGATGATAGGAGGAGTCACTTATGATCACTGATAGCCTTCACTCCCTTCCCCTTGAGTGTTTTACTGTGGTGCAAGGCGATTCCCTTGGACTTCATTACTTTTTTCCTCCTTGAAGGGATATTCTTAGTTTTACTTGCTCTAATTTTAATAGTAATAAAAAATTACTTTCAGTCAGTCAGTCAATAAATATTTTTTTATGTTTTATGTTATTATGTAATATACCTTATTTCCCAAATACACTATACATGTTGAGATTTTTAGTTTTATTGTGTTTCATTTTATGTAATAAATTATGTTTAAATATTGAATAAAGTGTATGGTTGTTATAATTGGAATCCAAAGATAGGTTTAGTTATTTTTCTTATTATGAGTAGAAAACCCCTGTGAATACCCTTAGGGATAATACTAATTGTATGAATACATCCCTAAATGTTCGTAAGTATAGTGTTCGTGGTTAAATATGAAAATACATCCATGTGTGGATACTACAACTGGGAATTGTTCAGGCAAAGATGTACCTATGCCTAACAACTCTGACAAGGTATTTCAGGCTTGAATCGAGGTAACCATGTACAAGAAAATTCACCTTACCTCACACCTCCTATGAGTGACCCAAGAGAAATGATTTGATAAATTCATAATCTCATTATAAACCATTATTAAAAGAATGAAAAAAGATGCCTAAGAATATATGTTTGGAAGTAGATCTTAGATAACATAGACTGATGTTCATAAGCATAAGAGTTAAGGATACAAATATAGCTCATATGATATCCCTTCAATTTAATTGGATAACAATTTATGTTTTTAATAGTCTAATATACTCATCACTAATTTTCCTTGTAATCTAGCCAATGGTTTGAAAATTGTGGAATCATGCTAATAACAGATGTAATGGGAAATGTGGGGAGTTCCCAAATGAGATGCCCAACCTTATTGGATAAGGAATAAAATTTTTTTCATGATAATCATTCAATTAATCCATGTTTTGAATTTAATACTAGAGTAGGCGGAGTGCCCACCCCCAGCCCCCACAAGAGAGAGAACCCCTCAATAAAGAGCATTATGCAATAAAGGTCTCCTACTTTCAGTGGATCATATTATTCCTTAATCATGGATAAATGGAACAATTCCATTGAAAATACATTCACTATACTTTAATTTTCTAAACAAAAGAAGGTCCTTCTGGATGTTTATTGTATGGAGGGTAAAGCTTATCAGTTTTTTATGTTGATCAATAACCTGAAGACTGACGAAGAGGTCAAATAAATGGACTGGAAGGAATTATAGAAAATGTTTCTTGATAAATATTTTCATTACACCGTCCATCTTAAGATTGAAATATATTTCCTTATATTCATTCAAAAGGATGAAAAATGAGTTTTAGTATATGAGAAAAACATTATAAGTGGTTCGTGATACACCTCAAGTTTTTTCATTACCCATGAATGAAAGATTGTCAACTTCTTTAGAGGGACAAATCCTATCCTAAAAAATTCATGGAAATTCATGAATTTGATAGCTACTTGGAAATAATCCTATGTTCCCTCAAAGTCGTGATGGAGATCAGTGAATGTCGGGGGTATCATGTGGATAAGAAGAAAAAAGTGTAATTTATGTCTAGCAGTCTGATGGAAAAATCCAATGGTGCTATTAAATTCAAACATCCCACATGTCAAAGGTGTGGAAAAGAGCACCCCAGAGAAATCATAAGGTGATCATCGAAATATATTAGTTGTAGAATAGAAGTGAACATGGATAATATTTGATGACACGAGGACCCCACCAAAGTGATAGAGGAATTGAAGACTCAGGTAAATCCTAAACTCATTGTTTATTTATACAACTACAATGAACCAAGGCACCTGACAGACCAGTGCCCTATGACAAGAGTTTTCCGAGGAAACCAACAACTTACAAGTTATTAAGGGGGATTTTTATTCCCTCACTACCATAATGTATATCTAGAAATCAAAATGGTGATAGTTATGCTTGTTATTCATTCGAAAATAGAGAATTTAATTTTTGGAATTGTTATACGCATTCCATTATATCCTGAATGTTTAGTATAAAAAATCAAACATCACCAAAAAACATAGATGTATAGATTTTAGTCAAAATGGAAAATGAGGAAATTATTGCATAATATGTATATCACTCATCCACTATCATAATATTTGGATTGAACATCACATAATACATTTTTAGACCACCGTTTATGGAATTTGATGCAATTATAGGCATGGAATGGATTTCTTATATATAGATCCAACATAAAAAGTCTGAAGAGGGAAATAACTCTACAAATGGGGAATCGACCCCTGATTCTATAAATTTTAATGGAGGATGGGAATTTTCTTTAGCACCATCATCTCAACCATGGATACTACTACCCTATGAGAAAGAGTATTTGGCTCCAATGATTTAGTCTATGGAAAAGATCATCCTTGAAAACGTTCCTATTGTGAGGGAGTACACATATGTGTTTCATGATGAATTTCCTTGTCCTCCTCCTATACATGAGGTATAGTTTTTGATGGAACTAATACATGGGTATTTGAAAATATCTAAGACTCGATATAGACTGCTTGTTGTAGAACTTGAGGAGCTAAATGAACTAGTAAAAAATAATTTAGATAATGTTTTAATACTCCCAGATGCATCACCATGGGGTGAAACTATCCTATCCATCAAGAAGAAGGATGGATCAATGGGAAATTTAATTTAATATTAGGAGATCAAAAAAATAATGATAAATAACATGTACCATTTTGAATGAATTGATGACTTATTTGATCATCTACATGGAGAAAAATAGTTCTCTAATGTGGATCTTCGTTTGTGAAATTATCCAGTAATGGTGAGAGGGTGGATATCCCCACGAATTATTTTTTACAAGATCTGAGAATTACGAGTTCATAATGATTCCATTTAGACTCACTAATGCTCCATCAATCATTATGGACTTGATTGATAGAGTCTTTATATATTACCTCAAAAAATTAGTAGTTTTTATAGATGATATCATAAAATACTCCATACCTCTCAATGTGGTTGAGGAGAATCTAAACATTATTCTTAAGACCATGAGAATTGAGAAGCTCGATGAATATTAATACAAGTGTGAGTTCTAGTTGAAGGATGTTTAATTCTTAGGGCACATCATCACAAGAAATGAGATATCTATGGATCCTTCTATCAAAAAAAAATTGTCCGATGGATGAGTTCATCAACTATGAGATATATCCCTAGATTTCAGGGGTAAACTAGATATTATAATTAATTTTTTTGAAATGAATCATAAATTTTGAAACCCTCGTACCAAGATAACTCATAAAGGAGTAAAAATATATTAGAATGATGAATCTGAAGAATGCTTATTGGGGTTGAATATGAAGCTTGTCACTACCCATGTGTTCACACTACCAACAAGTGGGGACCATTATGGGATATTCAGGGATGCTTCAAAGATGTTATTGAGATATGTATTAATCAATAATGAAAAATTCATTTCCTACACCTCAAGGGATTAGAAAATAAACATGAAAAACTATCCATTGTATGATATATAGATATAATTTGTGAAATTTGTGTTAAAAATATGACAGTATAATCTCTTTGAGGAGAAGTGTGAAAAATATACAGTTCACAAAAATACTTCAATATATATTCATACAAGAAGATGTGAATATATACAGATGAATATGATTAAAGATCATCATGGATTACAAGTACTCAATCTACTACCATAATGGGAAAGTGAACAAGTTGGAGGATGCTCAATATAGAAATGACCCAACAATTATACCATTGATAATAATTGACAAGGATCTGATCTTCATACATTTGATGTAGATGGATGGGTGAATCCAAAAAAAAGTTTCATCATTAATCCATTTAATAATGATTGCTCAACCATCTATTTTGGAAAGGATAAAGGATGCTAAAAAAGATGATGTGGGGATTCAGATGAATGTGGAAACTATTAAAAAAAATGAAAATCCATAGTTATTAATGTTAATGAAGAATGAATTTTGAGATTTGGGCCTAGACTATGATTTCCATCAAATCCTTAGTTGAGAAACGAACTATTGGATGATGCACATAGTTTGACATTATCGATTCTCCCAAGAAATAAAATGATGTATTGTGATCTATGAGAGTACCATTTGTTGGATATCAGGATAAAGGAGGTCCTGGAATATACATGATGTGATTTCTATGTCAATATGTGATGGCTGAAAGGAATACAACTAAGGGGATGGGGAAACCATTACCCACACCAACATATAAATGAGAAAAAATAACCATGGACTTTATCACCGGACTTCAAAATACGTACAAGGGAAATAATGATATCTATGTTGATGTGGATCATCTTTCAAATAATGCACACTTCATTGTTATTAAAGAGGATTTATCACTAGATCAACTAGAACAGATATACATCAGAGAAGTGTTAAGTCTGCATGGATTACCACTATTGACTTTGTGTGATCACGATCCAAGATTCAACTCTATTTTTTGGAAAATTCTCCAGCTAACTGAAAACACTAAGGTAAATATAAGTATTTATAACACCCTGAGATGTTATGAAAAATATTATTTTTAATTGAGGTCTTGTGTTGTACGCTACAGCAAAAGAAGCTTTCACTACATGCATCCCTGACCTGGCTTGCTTTACACGCAATTGCGACCTTCCACGATAGTGTGTGTTGTACGTAATATCGAGTTTCACTAAACAATGATATGTTATTAAAATACTATACAAACTAGTCGTTATGAAAAGTAATACCAACATTTTAAAATTTTATAAATTTTATCATTCAAAATGGAATTCATTTTTGGATTTGGAATATCGAAATTCGCCTGGGGTGAATTTTTGGTGTTTTTCTGAAAACATTCAATTTTTGATTAACAGCGAAAACACTTTGTTACTATTTAAAAACCGACTTTTTATTTAAAAAATTATTTATTTTATTTAAATATATTTTAGTTCAAAATTGATACATAATACATATATAAGTTCAATGTAATTAATTGTAGTCATTTTATAATAATTTTAGATATATAAAAATTTTGTTGAACTTTTCACCGTCTTTTACCCACCTCTGAGGAGAATTTGGAAATTCCAATAAAACATAATTTTACCATTTCTGTGATTGGAATTTCGAAAATTTGAGAGATAGAGTTATTATTGAGGAATAAATGTTGTTTAATGAGATGAAAATAATTTTTGCTTAATAGTAACTTTTTAGTTTTATTTATCATGGTTAATTGTTAATAGGGTAATTAAAGATAAAAATGATATTATTATAACACTAACACATGTCCCAATTCTATTTTATAAGTGTAATAATACCCGGGAATAAATATGACTATTTAGGTCCACTTGGATTAGAATAGGCCATTTATTATTAATTTATTTAAAGAAGGGTTAAAATAGTTAAAATCAATGCTTAATAACTAAATAATTTTTAATATAGGGTTATAAATAATATAAATTCCACAATAAATATTCAATAGAAATATTAAAATATTTCCTACGTAATGGTATTTTATTAATAAATTTTAGACATTAAATCATTTAAGTTATTTATGACAAAATGGTTTTGCAGTAATTACCTATATAATAAAATATTAATATAATTGATGTTATAAATACCAAAATAAATATAATTTGATACTTTTTATGAATTCCAGTTATTTTCAAAGTTAATATGACGTGTTAGTATTGAATTAATTAACTTTTTTTAAGTAATCATGCTGTTATGATTATCACAAAGTTTTTTACCAAATAGTGTCAAAATTGACATAAAATAGTTTTCAAAACAAATATTATATTCTTAATTGTTATTATATTCATAAAAATCTATGGTTCGGCCATGACACTTATATAATGATAGGTGTATCATTAATGGACCACTTGGGGTCTCTTTTATATATATGGTAAGTTCATTAACTGTATAATATAAAAATACAAAGTGACATGGTAAATATCAATCTAATTAACTAAGAGTTAAAACTAAATGATAAGGTCAATATAATGACCCAAAGCTATCTAAAATCTATTTGATGACTGTATCTAGACCCATCCACACCTTATCTTAGAATTAAATCAAATTTTATCTATTAAAAACCGAATATGACTTTATTATAAAAAATATTTTAGGTTTTTCTAATGGTACCCCTCTCATCCCTTATAAAAAGGGCACCCCTTCCCTCTTCTCTTCACACCTTTCTGAGCCTTAAATGTCCACCAACCCCTGCCTATTTCACTTATCCACTTCCCTAGAAACAATTTAGAGGTTATTTTTTTCTCAAAAGTCCAACTCTACTTCCTTAATAGGAAGCTTAAAAGAGGTTCGTCAATGAACATGTAATCTCTTCATCAAATTCACTCAAGTTTCATTCTTCTTATACATCTTCTTAATTAGTTGTATCATTATAAAGTAATAACATAAGTATTAATTATATACTGATATGTTATTATAAATATTAAACAACCTTATTTTACCTTCTATCCATCCTATAGAAAATGAAATCATAGCGTGTGCGTACGTACAGAATACCGTCTCCACGCCGTGGTGTAATCTGTTTTCGACCACCACCTTACTTGGATGTGTATAATGGTGTAAATAAATTACAATATATGATTATTTTAATGTGATATTGATTCTGAAATATTATACAAACACTTCAATACATCTCCATGATCATGGTAATGATATCATCGCTCGTGCGTACGGACGGACTACCGTCTCCACGACGCGATGAGATTCATTCTACAGGTTAACCATTAATGAATGATTATAAATTATATATAATGAATAATAATGAAATATATGACATAATAATCATACTGTATTTATGTATATATATATTTAGTTCATCTAATAAATTCCATTCAATTCTATAAGGAAACGAAAATCGCGTTCATGCGTAGTTACGGCCTACCGTCTCCATGAACAGTGTATTTCATTCCATTTATCGATATATCATATATATATGTATATTTTGAATATATATTATATAAAAATAATGTTTTAAATTATGGAATTATGTAAATCAGTATGTAAGTATTAATATCAATAACAACAAGTCGAAACACGTACGATAAATGAAACGATTTTCCCAAAATGCTGCTTTAACATGGAATTTACAAAAGAACGGGTAATATAAACTCATAAGTGAACCATATATGAAATCATAACAAAGAATATGATTCTTTAATAAGTCAATGAAATTATATAAATCATTATACAGGAGGTTTGGATACATATGAATCATATCAGACGTAAGGTAAGGGATAATTTTTCAATCTCATTTTTATTCGAGATTGCTTATACGTAAGTATTTACTGGGGTTATATTTTTCATCCATGTCCATAAAATTGTTTTTCATAAAGTTTTTAATATTTTTCCATGTATTTTTAAAGTCATTTTTACTCCTATTTAACTTTCACTTTGTGTTATAGAAGGAAGGATTCTTTTGTATACCGTACATTCAACATTTTGACTTTTTTCTGCAAAAGTACGAGGAGAATGTTTTCTTTAACATATACGGAATGGTTAGATTTTTACGGATTTCATAACGCCTTCTTTTCATGAAGATTACTGTAAAATATTTCACTACTATTTTCAACAAAATCATTGTCTTTTAAAATTTCATGACATTTATTGAAAAGAAAATGATTTTGAAGAAGAATGGATATTTTCCTCATGAATTCATTTAACGTGTTTTATCAAAAACATTTTCCATCTAAGATGAAATTATTTAATATATGTATGTTTCAAGTATATATTCTCGATGATTTAAATGGAATCACTTTTCTTATGATGAAATCATATCTATTTGTTTTATATGGATTATCTTATGATGGGATGATGTTTATGAAACCCATTTTATTCTTTGGGTTATGATGATTGTTTTAAGTTTATTTTGTGTAACAAGTAAGAATGGATTAACTATGAGATGAGTGGACCTATATCTCCCTAAAATTAATTGTGTAATGATTTATATCTCATGAGATATACATGGCTGGAACATTAAGTTAATCCAGTTAAGTAATACAGAACTGGAATGAGGAGTGAACTCGATTCAGAAAGGGACATTGTCCATTAATATAGCCTTGGCAGCAATAGCTAGGCTACTATGGAAATCATATCATGTGCTTAATGTTTACTACTATCACATGTTTTATTACCATGCTATTTTATCATGATTAATCTTTCGTTATGATCTTTTCCTTATGTACGGCCATGTTTTGTGTCATTGTCCTAGATTTTGATGTTTAATCATTATGTTCATGTTTTTAAGTTCAAATGTATATGATTTATTTTATACATGATTACCCATACTAAGAATTTGATATCACCCTTTATATTTTTTATTTTCCCTATGATCTAAAGAAAGGTTATAGGTAAGAAAACCAAAAGGGGAAGATCTTTATGAGAGATGTTGATGATCATTCACCATGATTAGAAGATTATGTTCCGAGTTTCCAAAGACACTAAACTATTAAGGACCTTGTGTGTCTATTTTTTTATGTATTAATTATTCTACAAAAGTAATGTAATGTCCATGTACGCCAGGCTTTGGGTCTCTATAGTTGGTATTAGAGGAAAGGTTTAGTTAACCTTTAGAAACTAGGATGCGAAAACTTTAGTGAGATCCCTAGAGATATTTCTAAGGTATGTCTAGGGATATCCCTAGGTTAACTATAAGTATAGGATACAGTCCTAGAATTACCGTATTGATATTAGAATAAAACCTAAGATGTTAGATACCGAAGGTACTCCCCCTTTATTATGTTGTTTTCCCTATCAGGATTTTTGCCTCTCGCACTATTATTTTTGGGTTTTAGACGATGGATGGAACCTGAAGGAACCGTGTTGATCAATTTAATAGACAATTAAAGTATTTTCCTCTTGAACAAACCAATGTTATTGGAGATGGAGTGCGAAATCTTATTGCTATACTTACACAAGCGATGAATCATTATGGACTTCCGAATGAGCAAAGAAGATAACAATATTCTATTGAGTCCTTCATGAGGGAACATATACCTTATTTCAATGGGTCTTCTGATCCACTTGTTGCTAAAAATGGATCAGTACCATTGAAATGATATTTTCCATAATTCTATTTTCAGATCATGATAATATCATTCTATCCATTTACCATTTAGAAGGTGAAGCAGACCAGTGGTGGACTCTAATTAAGAATACAAGGCCCCAAGATAAATTGAATCCATGGAATGGGACAGGTTCAAGAAAATTTTTTATTAGTAAGTACTTCCCTCGTATTATTCGAACGATGATGGAAATTGAGTTCATTGAGATTAAGTAAAAGGATGATGAATATATTGGTATATATGAAGAAAATTTTACAAGGATTTCAAGGTATGCATCTAGCTTTATCATCCAACAGGAAAGTAAAGATGATCGATTCTTCAGTGGCTTAAAACCAAGTCTTAGAAGGGAATTATATATAAGAGACTTCATTAGCTATGAAGAAATTGTGTGTTCTGCGGTCAATGTAGTAATTGAAGTTGGTGTTACATATCTGTCTCATGGTTTGGAAAAGAAAAGAAGGATGGAGTTCAAGGAGAAATCTCAGAAAAATGGTGATTAAAAGATGAATGTTTCTTTATGCTCAAAGTGGCGAAGGAAGCTTGGTGGATATTATCTTAAAAGGACTAGAAAGTGTTTTAAGTGTGGAAAAGAAGGTCATAGAGCATCTGAGTGTCTAGGTAATGGAAAAAGGGTTTCTAATGATGTGAATAAAGAAAAGACTGCAGAGAACACACTGCCAACACTTCAATGCTTCAAGTGCAATGAAATGGGGCATTATGCTAATCAATGCCCTAATCCAAGGGTTAATGATGATCGACATGAGCAACCACTTAAGGAAAATCACAAAGGGAAGTCACATGCGATCACTATGGGCGATGTTGAATATGACAATGATGTGGTGGAATGATTAAGTGTTTATGTAATGGGATTCCAAAATAATGTTATATATAGAATCGGGGAATATTGGAATATGTATGTATTGGTCTATTGTGGTTTTCAATAATTTTATGGTACGAGTAACCATGGAATGTGATTGAGATATTTTTGGAATGAAGTTGATATGCGCATAATGAAGGGATAAGGAGGAAATTAAATTTTTGACAGTATTCATGAGCTCATGACTGAAATAATTACAAAGTTATATCATGGTTTGAGTATATAGAATTTTTGGATTTTGGTATGTGGAAAGAGTTAACTTTTGACAGCATTCAAGTTGTCACCATGGTTCAATGGGTATTCATTTTTCAAGAGAATACATGATTAAGGTATTCACATGATTGGAATGTGTCCAACAATATATTTGACGGATAAATGATGGTATTCACATGATTTTTATATGACCTTTATAGTAATCATTCTATTTATTCTACGAGTTTGGATTGAAGTATTTTGGATAAGCCTAAAGATTTGAAATGGATTATGTTGAACATAATTTATTATTGTTTAATGCTAGAAATGTTTTATCGATATTATTGATATAATGTTATAATAGTATAGTTTTAGAAAATGGAAAACCCGTAGGATGGGCGACAACCCATCGCGTCGGACAAGGATGCGTGAATCGAACCCACAACCATGTGCGACAGTGTAACACCCCAAGATTTTATGAAAAATATTCTTTTTAATTTCACTAATTTCATGTGTTGTACGCTACACCAAAAGGAGCTTGCACAACACGCATCCTTGATTTGCCTTGCATTACACGCAATTGCGACCTTCCTCGATAGCATGTGTAGTAAGCAATAACGAGTTTCACTAAACAACAATACGCTATTAAAATATTGTTAAAACTAGCCGTTATGAATAGTAATAACCACTTTTTTAAATTTTGTAATTTTATTTTTCAAAATGGAATTAATTATTGGATTCATAATATCAAAATTAGCTTAGGGTGAAATTTTGGTACTTTTCAGATAACTATTATTTTCTGATGAATAGTGAAAATTACTAAATTTTAATTAAAAACAACTTTTTTAATCGAAATAATTAATAGTGATAAATTATTAATTTGAGTGGTTTTAAAGTATATTTAGAATATATTTTTACAATTCAATACAATGTTGGTCAATATAATGGTGTAATGAGTAACTATATATGATTATTATAAAGTGATATTGATAATGAAATAGTATACAAAAACTTCAACACAATTCCACGACCAGGGGAACGATATCACCGCTCTTGCGTACGTACGGACTACCGTCTCCACGACGCGATGAGATTCATTCTCAATGATTAACCATTCATGAATGATTATAAAGTATATATAATAAGTACTAATGAAATATATGACATAATAATGATTCTGGATTTATTTATATTTATATGTATGTCATCTACTTAATTCCATTCAATTCAATAAGGAAACGAAAACAGCGTTCATGCGTATGTACGGACTACCGTCTCCATGAATGGTGTATTTCTATCCATTTACTGATTTATTATATATATGTATATTATGAATATATATATATATATAAATCATGTTTTGGAATTAATTAATCATGATCTGAGTAATCATATGAATAATTACAAGTCAAAACACGGACGACAAATGAAACAATTTTACCCAAAACGCTCTTTAACATGAAATTTAAAAAAGAACGGGTAATATAATATCATCAGTGAACCATATATGATATCATAACAATGAATATGATTCTGTAATAAGTCAATGACATTATTTAAATCATTATACAGGAGGTTCAGACACTTATGAAGCAAATCAGACTAAAGGTAAGGGAAATGTCACAATCTCATTTTATCTGAGATTGTTTATACTTTGGTATTTATTGGGGTGTATTTTATCATCCACATCCATGTTTTCCCAATATGTAATATTTATATCCTTCTACAATAGTTTATATCAAATTTTCCCCTTCGGTGAAATTTTAGTAAAAGATATGAAAGGAATCTTTTTCCGTTTTTTCGTACGAGGTACTTTTTGAATATTTCGACAAAAGTATGTGAAGAATGTTTTTTTTAACTTATATGGCATGAATGTATTTTTAAAACATTATTTCCAAGAAGCTTCCTTTAAAAGTTTTCAAGTTTATTTTTAATCAACTTCTTTTAGTTTAAAATTTTATGACATGTTAAGGAAGGAAAAGTGTTTTTGAAGTAGAAAGTATATTTTCCTCATGAATGAAGTTCAAGTGTTTTATCAAAATTATTTTCCATCTAAGATAATAAACGGTTATGTTTTTATCCTCATTATTACATTTATTTTATCATGTTTTGATGGAATTATTTTTATGAATTCCTTTATCTTATGTGAATTGTTTTATGATGTCATGTTGTTTAAGTATCCCATTTTTACTACATGGGTTATGCAATGATTTATGATTTATGATTTTGTGGCACACATAGGAATGGTATCATTATGAGATGGGTGGGACCTATATCTCCCTCCAATGAATTGGGTAAAGATTTTATATCTCAAGAGATAGACATGGCTGGAACGGTAGGTTATACCGGTTCGGTGAAACAGGACTGAAACAAGGGTGACTCAGTTAAGAAAGGGACTTTGTCCACTAAGATAGTCTTGGAAATGAGTCTTGAATAACAAGAAATGATTCTCTATGAATATGTGTGAATGCCACAAAGTTTCATGTTTTAAGTTATGATTATTGGGATTTCATTTCACTACTATGATTTATCCCATGTTATGAAATTATGCTCTCTTTTGCAGGTTAAGATTTCCAAAAGTTATGTTCTTATGAATATGATGTGATTGATTTTTCTTTTGTTTACCCTTACTGAGCATTCAAGCTCACACTTTTATGTTTTATTTTCCCCAGGATATAAAGAAAGGTTTTAGGTAAAAAAAAGGGAAGATAATTATGGGAAATATTAAAGATCTTTCACCACGATTAGAAGATTACATTCCGAGTTTCCAAAGACACTAAACTATTACGATCCTTGTGTGTGTGTTTTTTATGTACTAAGTATTCCTCAAAAGTAATGTAATATTCATGTACGTTATGCTTCGGGTCTCTACAGTTGGTATCAGAGGAAAGGTTTAGTCAACCTTTGGAAACTAGAATGCGAAAACGTTAGTGAGATCCCTAGAGATATTTCTAAGGTATGTCTAGGGATGTCCCTAAGGATAAGTATACGTATAAGATACAGTCCTAGAACTATGGTAACGATCATATAATTTAACCTAAGAAAATAGATATTGAGGATACTCCCCCTTTATAATGTTGTTTTCCCTAGCATGATTTTTGCCTCTCACACTATTCTTTTTTGGTTTTAGACGATGGCTGGAACCCGAAGGATCTGTGTTGATCAATGCAATGGACAATGCAATGATTGTCCTCCTGAACAAACAAATGTTATGGGAGATGGAGTGCAAAATTTTATTTCTATACTTACACAAGCTATGAATCATTCTGGACTTCCAAATGAGCAGAGAAGGGAACAATATTCTATTGAGTCCTTCATTAGGCAACGTCCACCTTCTTTTAGTGGGTCTTCCGATCCACTTGTTGCTGAACAATGGATCAGTACCACTGAAAAGATATTTTCAGTTCTTCAATGTTCTGAACATGATAAAGTCATCTTAGCAGTATATCGTTTGGAAGGTGAAGCTGATCAATGGTGGAATCTTATCAAGAATACGAGGTAAAGAGATGAAATTGATTCCATGGAATGGGATGAGTTCAAGAACTTGTTTTTCAGTATGTACTTCCCTCGTATTCTTCGAACGAAGATGGAAAAGGAGTTTCTTGAGCTGAAACAGAAGGATGATGAATCTGTTGGTATATACGAAGCGAATTTTACAAGACTTGCAAGGTATGCATCTGGCATTATCATCCAACCTGAAAGTAAAGTTGATCGATTTTTCAGTGGCTTAAAACAAAGTCTTCAAAGGGCATTAGCTATACGAGACTTCAGTAGCTATGAATAAATTGTGCGTTGTGCTATGAAGGTAAAATGGAAGTTGGTGTTACATATCCATCTCATGGTTTTGAAAAGAAACGAAAGATGGAGTTCAAGGATAAATCTCAGAATAATGGTGAAAAGAAAATGAATGTTTCCTTATGCTCAAAGTGTGGAAAGAATCTTGGTGGAGATTGTCTTAAAGGGACTAGAAAATGTTTTATGTGTGGAAAAGAAGGTCATCGATTAGCTGAGTGTCGAAGTAATGGAAAAGGGTTTCTAATGATGTGAACAAAGAAAACACTGCAGAGAACGCACCACCAACACTTCAATGTTTCAATTGCAAGGAGATGGGACATTATGCCAATAAATGCCCTAATCCAAGGGTTAGTGATATCAACATGAGCAACCACTTAAGGCAAAGGACAAAGGGAAGTCACATGCGATCACTATTGGTGATGTTGAATATGACAATGATGTGGTGGAATGATTAAGTGTTTATGTAATGGGATTCCAAAATAGTGTTGTATATAGTATCGTGGAATATTAGAATATTTATGTATTGGTCTATTGTGGTTTTCAATAATTTTATGGTACTAGTAACCATGGAAAGTGATTGAGATATTTTTTGAAAAAGAATGATATGCGCATAATGAAGAGAAAATGAGAAAATTAAATATTTGACAGTATTCATGAGCTCATGATTGATATAAGGACTAAGTGATATCATGGTTTGAGTATATAAAATTCTGAGGATTTTGGTATGTGGAAAGTGTTAACTTTTAACTGCATTCATTTTTTCACTAAGGTTCGATGGGTATTCAAGAAAATACATGATTAAGGCCTTTGAATGTTTGGAATGTGACCAACAAAACATATCTTATGATATATGGGGATCAACGATGGTATTAAATCTCTGGTAATCGTTTTCACTATGTTATGAGAGTGGACTGCTGTATTATGGATAAGCCTAAAGATTGAAATGGATTATGTTGCACATAAGTGAGTATTGTTTAAGGATAGAAGTTTTTTTTGATATTATTGATGGGATGTTATAGTAATGTAGTTTTACAAAAAGGACAACCTGCAGGACGGGCGACAGCCCATCGCTTCGGACAAGGCTGTGGGAATCGAACCCACAACCGAAGTGCGATTGGCCTTTATCGCCTACCACTGGCCTACAGGATGTCCCTGTTTAGTAGAAACTAGTTTTATTATATTATGCAGTATGATATATGAAGTATAAGTCCATTTTAGGAACCATATATGATTAATCTCAATATAGATCGACTTATTTATATAAATTTTGCTAACCTTTTGAGACAGATGGAATGACCCGTCATTCTTTCACATGATCTGCTAACACTTCACCAATAACAAATTCAACTTCATTTATTTAAGAGATGAAGTAGAAATTGTTCTAGGCATGAACAATAGTGAGATTGTACCAAAATAAAGTAAGTATTTATTCTAATTAAAACTCTTCAACTTTAGGGAAACGATCTTGAAAACCAAAAATGTTGTCCTAGTGCCCTTATATCCGATGAATCAGATGGTACCCTAGATCGTCACAAATTTATGGCTTTGTGATTTCTAGCTTTTCCATAGCCATGTTCTCTACCACTCTCCATCAGAACATGATGGTTAGATTTCTCTTCCATATTCATATTTTTACCTATGTGGAAACCCAGCGATTAGTTTATTTGGGTAACCGTTACGTTTCATACTTTCGTTTTTAATGATTGGTTTTGGTATTCCTTTTTACGATGTGGGTTTCTATTAAAGAAACTTTCGAATAGTAAACCATTTATAACCCCGACAAATTTCGAGTGCGAAATTCATATTTAGGGGGGTAGAATGTAACACCCCGAGATTTTATAAAAAATATTCTTTTTAATTTCACTAATGTCTTGTGTTGTACGCTAAATCAAAAGAAGCTTGCACAACACACATCCTTGATTTGCCTTGCATTACACGCAATCACGACCTTCCTCGATAGCGTGTGTAGTACGCAATAACGAGTTTCACTAAACAACAATACGCTATTAAAATATTATTAATACAAGCCGTTATGAATAGTAATAACCACTTTTTGAAATTTTGTAATTTTATTTTTCAAAATGGAATTCATTTTTGGATTCATAATATCGAAATTAGCTTAGGGTGAAATTTTGGTACTTTTCGGATAACTTTTATTTTCTGATGAATAGTGAAAATTACTAAATTTTAATTAAAAACAAATTTTTTAATCGAAATAATTAATAGTGATAAATTATTAATTTGAGTGGTTTTAAAGTTCATTTAGAATATATTTTTACAATTCAATACAATGTTGGTCATTGGATGTAATTTCACATTTACACCAGACATAAACAAGTGTTAATCTTTTGATAGTTATTATCTTTTAAAAACACGCTATTTGTTGTGATAGGGAAAATTAATAATAAAATTAATTAATGAAACTTATATGTTGGGAATTTTTTAATATAGAAATCATTTTTGAATTCGGAATATCAATTATAGCTTAGATTGAAATTTTGGCATTTTTCTGAAAAACTTCAATTTTTGATGAATAGTGAAACTACTAAGTGGTAGTTAAAAAAATTAATTCTTTCATAAATCTTAATTTTACCGCTTCTGTGAATGGAATTTCAAAAATCTGAGAGACATGGTTGATGTTAGTAAGTAAAATGTGGTTCAATGAGATGAAAATAATTTTTGGTGAATAGTAACTTTTTACTTTTATTTACCACGGTTAAAAGTAAATAGGGTAATTAGGGGTAAAAATGATATTAATATTACCCTAACACATGTAATAATCCTATTGGACAAGTGTATCTCGACCAAATTCAACCTTAAGTGTAAAATATTATCATTTAGGCCCACTTGGATTAGATTAGGACATTTATTATTAATTTATTTAAAGAAGGGTTAAAATAGTTAAAATCAAAGTTTAATAAGTAAATCATTCTTAATATGGGGATATAAATAAGATAAATTCTACTATAAATATTCATTAGAAAGATAAAACGATTTCATACATAATGGTATTTTATTTATAATTTTTAGACATTATATAAATTAATTTATTTATGACACAATGATGATGCAGTAATTATCTTATTAATGAAATATTGACATAATTGATGTTATAAACACCAAAGTAAATGTAATTTCAGACTTTTTATGAATCCCACTAATTTTATAGGATGATATGATATATTAGTGTTGATATAATCAACTTGGATTGAACATATAATTCTGTTATGACTTTCAAAAAAATCATATATCCAATAGTGTCAAAATTGACACAAAATAGTTTTTAAATCCAATATTATATTATTTATTGTTATTTTATTCCTAAAAATCTAAGGTTCTGCTAAATGACATATATAAGGATATATATATTAATAATAAACAATTTGGGGTTCGTTTGGCATGTTATAGTAAGTGTATTAACCATATAGTGTAAGAAAACAAAAAGACACAGAAAAAGTTAAATTATTTATCTTAGAGTTAAATCTAATTGATAAGGTTAAAATAATAACCTAAACATCTCTAAATACTATTGGTTGATATGATTTCGACCCATCCCCACCCTAGCTTCGAAATAAGACCCTCTGGAACCATTATAAACCGATTTTGACTTTAATATAAAATAATATTTTGAGATATTCCAAAGGTGCCCTCTCCTCCCTTATAAAAGGGCACCTCCTTCCCCTCTTCCTCACACCTATTTGAGAACTAAAGCTCGGCCAACCCCTGCCAAAATCCCTTATCCACTTCCCTATAATAATCCTAGAGGTCCTGGTCTTCTTCAAAGACCAATCATAGTTTCATAAGTGGAGGATTCAAAGAGGCGTTCCAAAGAAGACGTAATATACATTACCGATCTTTTCAACTTCTTTCTTCTTCAACTTCTTCTTATTTAGTTGTTTCATGATAAAGTAATAACATCAGTATTTCTTATATACTGATATGTTATTATAAATATGAAACAACTCTAATTAACCTTCTATCCATCCTACGGAAAAAGGAAATCACCGCGCGCGCGTACGTACGGAATACCGTCTCCACGCCGTGGTGTAATCTATTTTCCGCCACAACCTTAATTGGATGGGAATAATGGTGTAATGAGTAACTATATATGATTATTATAAAGTGATATTGATAATGACATAGTATACAAACACTTCAACACAATTCCATGACCATGGGAACGATATCATCGCTCGTGCGTACGTACGGACTACCGTCTCCACGACGCGATGAGATTCATTCTCAATGATTAACCATTCATGAATGATTATAAAGTATATATAATAAGTACTAATGAAATATATGACATAATAATGATACTGGATTTATTTATATTTATATGTATGTCATCTACTTAATTCCATTCAATTCAATAAAGAAACGAAAACAACGTTCATGCGTACGTACAGACTACCGTCTCCATGAACGGTGTATTTCCTTCCATTTACTGATTTATTATATATATGTATATTATGAATATATATATATATATAAATCATGTTTTGGAATTAATTAATCATGATCTAAGTAATCATATTAATAATTACAAGTCAAAACACGGACGACAAATGAAACAATTTTACCCAAAACGCTCTTTAACATGGAAATTACAAAAGAAAGGGTAATATAATGTCCTAAGTGAACCATATATGATATCATAACAATGAATATTATTCTGTAATAAGTCAATGACATTATTTAAATTATTATACAGGAGGTTCGGACACTTACGAAGCAAATCAGACCAAAGGTAAGGGAAATGTCACAATCTCATTTTATCTGAGATTGTTTATACTTTGGTATTTACTGGGGTGTATTTTATCATCCACATCCATGTTTCATCAATATGTAATATTTATATCCTTCTACAATAGTTTATATCAAATTGTACCCTTCGGTGAAATTTTAGTAGAAGATATGAAAGGAATCTTTTGCCGTTTTTCGTACGAGGTACTTTTTGACTATTTCGACAAAAGTACGTGAAGAATGTTTTTTTTAACTTATATGGCATGAATGGATTTTTGAAACATTATTTCCAAGAAGCTTCCTTTAAAAGTTTTCAAGTAAATTTTTAATCAACTTCTTTTAGTTTAAAATTGTATGACATGTTAAGGAAGGAAAAGTCTTTTTGAAGTAGAAAGGATATTTTCCTCATGAATGAAGTTCAAGTGTTTTATCAAAATTATTTTCCATCTAAGATAATAGAGGGTTCTGTTTTTATCCTCATTATTACATTTATTTGATCATGTTGTGATGGAATTATTTTTATTAATTCCTTTATCTTATATGAATTGTTTTATGATGTCATGTTGTTTAAGTATCCCATTTTTACTACATGGGTTATACAATGATGTATGATTTATGATTTTGTGGCACACATAGGAATGGCATCATTATGAGATGGGTGGGACCTATATCTCCCTCCAATGCATTGGGGAAAGATTTTATATCTCATGAGATAGACATGGCTGGAACGGTAGGTTATACCGGTTCGGTGAAACAGGACTGAAACGAGGGTGACTCAGTTCAGAAAGGGACTTTGTCCACTAAGATAGTCTTGGCAATGAGTCTTGAATAACAAGAAATGATTCTCTATGAATATGTGTGAATGCCACAAAGTTTCATGTTTTATGTTATGATTATTGGGATTTCATTTCACTACTATGATTTATCCCATGTTATGAAATTATTCTCTCTTTTGCAGGTTAAGATTTCCAAAAGTTATGTTCTTATGAATATGATGTGATTGATTTTTCTTTTGTTTACCCTTACTGAGCATTAAAGCTCACACTTTTATGTTTTCTTTTCCCCAGGATATAAAGAAAGGTTTTAGGTAAAAAAAGAGAAGATCTTTATGGGAGATATTGAAGATCTTTCACCACGATTAGAAGATTACATTCCGAGTTTCCAAAGACACTAAACTATTACGATCCTTGTGTGTGTGTTTTTGTATGTACTAAGTATTCCGCAAAAGTAATGCAATTTTCATGTACGTTATGCTTCGGGTCTCTACAGTTGGTATCAGAGGAAAGGTATAGTCAACCTTTGGAAACTAGGATGCGAAAACGTTAGTGAGATATCTAGAGATATTTCTAAGGTATGTCTAGGGATGTCCCTAAGGATAAGTATACGTATTAGATACAGTCCTAGAACTATGGTAACGATCATAGAATTTAACCTAAGAAGTTAGATATTGAGGATACTCCCCCTTTGTAATGTTGTTTTCCCTAGCATGATTTTTGCCTCTAACACTATTCTTTTTGGGTTTTAGACGATGGCTGGAACCCGAAGGATCCGTGTTGATCAATGCAATGGACAATGCAATGATTGTCCTCCTGAACAAACAAATGTTATGGGAGATGGAGTGAAAAATCTTATTGCTATACTTACACAAGCTATGAATCATTCTGGACTTCCAAATGAGCAGAGAAGGGAACAATATTCTATTGAGTCCTTCATGAGGCAACGCCCACCTTCTTTTAGTGGGTCTTCCGATCCAGTTGTTGCTGAACAATGGATCAGTACCACTGACAAGACTTTTTCAGTTCTTCAATGTTCTGAACATGATAAAGTCATCTTAGCAGTATATCGTTTGGAAGGTGAAGCTGATCAATGGTGGAATCTTATCAAGAATACGAGGCAAAGAGTTGAAATTTATTCCACGGAATGGGACGAGTTAAAGAACTTGTTTTTCAGTATGTACTTCCCTCGTATTCTTCGAACGAAGATGGAAAAGGAGTTTCTTGAGCTGAAACAGAAGGATGATGAATCTGTTGGTATATACGAAGAGAATTTTACAAGACTTGCAAGGTATGCATCTGGCATTATCATCCAACCTGAATGTAAAGTTGATCGATTTTTCAGTGGCTTAAAACTAATTCTTCAAAGGGCATTAGCTATACGAGACATCAGTAGCTATGAAGAAATTGTGCGTTGTGCTATGAAGTTATAAATGGAAGTTGGTGTTACATATCCATCTCATGGTTTTGAAAAGAAACGAAAGAAGGAGTTCAAGGAGAAATCTCAGAATAATGGTGAAAAGAAAATGAATGTTTCCCTATGCTCAAAGTGTGGAAAGAAGCTTGGTGGAGATTTTCTTAAAGGGACTAGAAAATGTTTTAAGTGTGGAAAAGAAGGTCATCGAGTAGCTGAGTGTCGAAGTAATGGAAAAAGGGTTTCTAATGATGTGAACAAAGCAAACACTGCAGAGAACGCACCACCAACACTTCAATGTTTCAAGTGCAAGGAGATGGGACATTATGCCAATAAATTCCCTAATCCAAGGGTTAGTGATGATCAACATGAGCAACCACTTAAGGCAAAGGACAAAGGGAAGTCACATGCGATCACTCTTGGCGATGTTGGATATGACAACGATGAGGTGCGATGATTAAGTGTTTATGTAATGGGATTCTAAAATAGTGTTTTATATAGTATCGTGGAATATTAGAATATTTATGTATTGGACTATTGTGGTTTTCAATAATTTTATGGTACTAGTAACCATGGAAAGTGATTGAGATATTTTTGGAAAAAGAATGATATGCGCATAATGAAGGGAAAATGAGAAAATTAAATATTTGACAGTATTCATGAGCTCATGATTGATATAAGGACTAAGTGATATCATGGTTTGAGTATATAGAATTCTGAGGATTTTGGTATGTGGAAAGTGTTAACTTTTAACTGCATTCATGTTTTCACTAAGGTTCGATGGGTATTCAAGAGAATACATGATTAAGGCCTTTGAATGTTTGGAATGTGACCAACAAAACATATCTTATGATATATGGGGATCAACGATGGTATTAAATCTCTGGTAATCGTTTTCACTATGTTATTAGAGTAGACAGCTGTATTATGGATAAGCCTAAAGATTGAAATGGATTATGTTGCACATAAGTGAGTATTGTTTAAGGATAGAAGTTTTTTTCGCGATATTATTGATGGGATGTTATAGTAATGTAGTTTTAGAAAAAGGACAACCTGCAGGACGGGAGACATCCCATCGCTTCGGACAAGGCTGTGGGAATCGAACCCACAACCGAAGTGCGATTGGCCTTTATCGCCTACCACTGGCGTACAAGATGTCCCTGTTTAGTAGAAACTAGTTTTATTATATTATGCAGTATGATATATGAAGTATAAGTCCATTTTAGGAACCATATATGATTAATCTCAATATAGATCGACTTATGTATAAAAATTTTGCTAACCATTTGAGACAGATGGAATGACCCATCATTCTTTCACATGATCTGCTAACACTTCACCAATAACAAATTCAACTTCATTTATTTAAGAGATGAAGTCGAAATTGTTCAAGGCACGAACAACTGTGAGATTATACCAAAATAAAGTAAGTATTTATTCTAATTCAAACTCTTAAACTTTAGGGAAACGATCTTGAAAACCAAAAATTTTGTCCTAGTGCCCTTATATCCGATGAATCATATGGTACCCTAGATCGTCACAAATTTATGGCTTTGTGATTTCTAGATTTTCCATAGCCATGTTCTCTACCACTCTCCATCAGAACATGATGGTTAGATTTCTCTTCCATATCCATATTTTTACCTATGTGGAAACCCAGCGATTAGTTTATTTGGGTAACCGTTACATTTCATACTTTTGTTTTTAAAGATTGGTTTCGGTATTCCTTTTTACGATGTGGGATTCTATTAAAGAAACTTTCGAATAGTAAACAATTTATAACCCTGACGAATTTCGAGGGAGAAATTCATTTTAAGGGGGGTAGAATGTAAAACCCCGAGATTTTATGAAAAATATTCTTTTTAATTTCACTATTGTCTTGTGTTGTACGCTACACAAAAAGGAGCTTGCACAACACACATCCTTGATTTTCCTTACATTACACGCAATCACGACCTTCCTTGATAGCGTGTGTAGTACGCAATAACGAGTTTCACTAAACAACAATACTCTATTAAAATATTATTAATACTAGCCGTTATGAATAGTAATAACCACTTTTTGAAATTTTTTAATTTTATTTTTCAAAATGGAATTCATTTTTGGATTCATAATATTGAAATTAGCTTAGGGTGAAATTTTGGTACTTCTCGGATAAATTTTATTTTCTGATGAATAGTGAAAATTACTAAATTTTAAATAAAAACAACTTTTTTAATCGAAATAATTAATAGTGATAAATTATTAATTTGAGTGGTTTTAAAGTATATTTAGAATATATTTTTACAATTCAAAACAATTTTGGTCATTGGATATAATTTCACATTTACACCAGACATAAACAAGTGTTAATCTTTTGATAGTTATTATCTCTTAAAAACACGCTATTTGTTGTGACAACGAAAATTAATTATAAACTTAATTAATACAACTTATATGTTGGGAATTTTGGAAAATAGAAATCATTTTTGAATTCGGAATATCAATTATAGCTTAGGGTGATATTTTGACATTTTTCTGAAAAACTTCAATTTTTGATGAATAGTGAAACTACTAAGTGGTAGTTAAAAATATTAATTTTTTCATAAATCTTAATTTTACCGCTTCTGTGAATGGAATTTCAAAAATCTGAGAGACATGGTTGATGTTAGTAAGTAAAATGTGGTTCAATGAGATGAAAATAATTTTTGGTGAATAGTAACTTTTTACTTTTATTTACCACGGTTAAGAGTAAATAGGGTAATTAGGGGTAAAAATGATATTAATATTACCCTAACACATGTCCTAATCCTATTGGACAAGTGTATCTAGACCAAATGAAACCTTAAGTGTAAAATATTATCATTTAGGCCCACGTGGATTAGATTAGGACATTTATTATTAATTTATTTAAAGAAGGGTTAAAATAGTTAAAATCAATGTTTAATAAGTAAATCATTCTTAATATGGGGTTATACATAAGATAAATTCTACTATAAATCGTAATTAGAAAGATAAAAAGATTTCCTACATAATGATATTTTATTTATAATTTTTAGACATTATCTAATTTAATTTATTTATGACACAATGATGATGCAGTAATTATCTTATTAATGAAATATTGACATAATTGATGTTATAAACACCAAAATAAATGTAATTTGAGACTTTTTATGAATACCACTAATTTTATTGGTTGACATGATATATTAGTGTTGATTTACTCAACTTGGTGTGAACATATAATTCTGTTATGACTTTCAAAAAAATCATATATCAAATAGTGTCAAAATTGACACAAAATAGTTTTTAAATCAAATATTATATTATTAATTGTTATTTTATTCCTAAAAATCTATGGTTCTGCCAAATTACATAGATAAGGATATATATATTAATAATAAACAATTTGGGGTTCGTTTGGCATGTTATTGTAAGTGTATTAACCATATAGTGTAAGAAAACAAAAAGACACGGTAAAAGTTAAATTATTTATCTTAGAGTTAAATCTAATTGATAAGGTTAAAATAAAAACCTAAACTTGTCTAAATACTATTGGTTGATAGGATTTCGACCCATCCCCACTTTGGCTTCGAAATAAGACCCTTTGGAACCATTATAAACCGATTTTGACTATAATATAAAATAATATTTTGAGATATTCCTAAGGTGCCCCTCTCCTCCCTTATAAAAGGGCACCTCCTTCCCCTCCTCCTCACACCTATTTGAGCACTCAAGCTCGGCCAAACCCCGCCAAAATCCCTTCTCCACTTCCCTAGAATAATACTAGAGGTCCTGGTCTTCTTCAAAGACCAATCATAGTTTCCTAAGTGGAGGATTCAAAGAGGGGTTCCAAACAAGAGGTAATATCCATTACCGATCTTTTCAACTTCTTTCTTCTTCAACTTCTTCTTATTTAGTTGTTTAATGATAAAGTAATAACATAATTATTTCTTATATACTGAGATGTTATTATAAATATGAAACAACTCTAATTAACCTTCTATCCATCCTACGAAAAAAGGAAATCACCGCGCGCGCGTACGTACGGAATACCGTCTCCACGCCGTGGTGTAATCTATTTTTCGCCACCATCTTAATTGGATGGGTATAATGGTGTAATGAGTAACTATATATGATTATTATAAATTAATATTGATAATTAAATAGTATACAAACACTTCAACACAATTCCATGACCATGTGAACGATATCATCGCTCGTGCGTACGTACGGACTACCGTCTCCACGACACGATGACATTCATTCTCAATGATTAACCATTCATGAATGATTATAAAGTATATATAATAAGTACTGATGAAATATAAGACATAATAATGATACTGGATTTATTTATATTTATATGTATGTCATCTACTTAATTCCATTCAATTCAATAAGGAAACAAAAACAACGTTCATGCGTACGTACGGACTACCGTCTCCATGAACGGTGGATTTCTTTCCATTTACTGATTTGTTATATATATGTATATTATGAATATATATATATAAATCATGTTTTGGAATTATGTAATCATGATCTAAGTAATCATATAAATAATTACATGTCAAAACACGGACGACAAATAAAACAATTTTACCCAAAACGCTCTTTAACATGGAATTAACAACAGAACGGGTAATATAATGTCATAAGTGAACCATATATGATATCATAACAATGAATATGATTCTGTAATAAGTCAATGACATTATTTAAATCATTATACAGGAGGTTCAGACACTTACAATGCAAATCGGACCTAAGGTAAGGGAAATGTCACAATCTCATTTTATCCGAGATTGTTTAGACTTTGGTATTTACTGGGGTGTATTTTATTATCCGCATCCATGTTTCCCCAATATTTAATATTTATATCCTTCTACAATAGTTTATATCAAATTTTACCCTTCGGTGAGATTTTAGTAAAAGATATGAAAGGAATCTTTTGTTGTTTTTCGTACGAGTTACTTTTTGACTATTCCGACAAAAAGTACATGAAATATGTTTTTCTAACTTATACAGCATGAATGGATTTTTAAAACATTATTTCCAAGAAGCTTCCTTTAAAAGTTTTCAAGTTTATTTTAAATCAACTTCTTTTAGTTTAAAACTGTTTCACATGTTAAGGAAGGAAAAGTGTTTTTGATGTAGAAAGGATATTTTCCTCAAGAATGAAGTTCAAGTGTTTTATCAAAATTATTTTCCATCAAAGATAATAAAGGGTTCTGTTTTTATCCTTATTATTACATTGATTTGATCATGTTGTGATGGAATTATTTTTATGAATTCCTTTATCTTATATGAATTGTTTTATGATGTCATGTTGTTTAAGTATCCCATTTTTACTACATGGGTTATGCAATGATGTATGATTTATGATTTTGTGGCACACATAAGAATGGTATCATTATGAGATGGATGGGACCTATATCTCCCTCCAATGCATTGGGTAAAGATTTTATATCTCATGAGATAGACATGGCTGGAATGGTAGGTTATACCGTTTCAGTGAAACATGACTGAAACGAGGGTGACTCGGTTCAGAAAGGGAATTTGTCCACTAAGATAGTCTTGGCAATGAGTCTTGACTAACAAGAAATGATTCTCTATGATTAAGTGTGAATGCCACAAAGTTTCATGTTTTATGTTATGATTATTGGGATTTCATTTCACTACTATGATTTACTCCATGTTATGAAATTATGCTCTCTTTTTCAGGTTAAGATTTTCAAAAGTTATGTTCTTATGAATATGATGTGATTGAATTTTCTTTTGTTTACCCTTACTGAGCATTCGAGCTCACCCTTTTATGTTTTCTTTTCCCCAGGATATAAAGAAAGGTTTTAGGTAAAAAAAAGGGAAGATCTTTATGGGTGATATTGAAGATCTTTCACCACGATTAGAAGATTACGTTCCGAGTTTCCAAAGACACTAAACTATTACGATCCTTGTGTGTGTGTGTTTTTTATGTACTAAGTATTCCACAAAAGTAATGTAATGTTCATGTATGTTATGCTTCGGGTCTCTACAGACAGGCCTTTATCACCTACCACTAGCCTACAAGATGTCCCTGGTTAGTAGAAACTTGTTTTATTTTATTAAGCGCTGTGATAGATGAAGTATAAGTCCATTTTAGAAAACATATATGATTAATCTCAGCATAGATGGACTTCTCTATATTTAATAAATTCTGCTAAATTTATTTGCGATAGAAATAGATGGAATGACCTATAATTCTATCGCATAATCTGAAAACACTTCATAGAAGTCAAATTAATCTTCATTTCATTAAGATATGAAATGGAAATTGTTCGAGGCATGTGAAATATTGTGATGATACTGACATAAAGTAACTATTTCTTCTAATTCAAATTCTTCAACTTTAGGGAAATGATCGTGAAAACAAATGTTGTCCTAGTGCTCTCATATCTTATGAATCGGATGGTACCTTAGATCATCACAAATTTATGTATTTGTGATTGTTAGCTTTTTCATATCCATGTCCTCTACCAGTCTTCCTCATAAGTTGATGGTTATATTTATCTTCCATATCCATATTTTCACCTATGTTATTCTATGTGGAAACCCAATGCTTAGTTAATTTGGGTAACCGTTACATTTCATACTTTAGTCTTTAATGTCATGTTTTGGTTTTCCTTTTTACAATGAGGGCTTATATGAAAGAAACTTTCATCTAGTAAACCAATTATAACCCCGACGAATTTTGAGGGAGAAATTTATTTTAAGGGGGGGTAGAATGTAACACCCCTATATTTTATGAAAAATAATCTTTTTAATTGAGGTCTTTTGTTTTACGCTACAACAAAATGATCTTGCACTACATGCAACCCTGACATGGCTTTCTTTACACGCAATCGTGAACTTCCACGATAGTGTGTGTTTTACGCAATATCGAGTATCAATAAACAACGATATGTTTTTAAAATAATATACAATGTAGCCGTTAAGAACAGAAATTCCCACTTTTTCCAATTTTATAAATTTTATCGTTTAAAATGAAATTAATTTTTGGATTTGGAATATCAAAATTACCCTAGGGTGAATTTTTGGTATTTTTCTGAAAACTTTCAATTTTCAATGAATAGTAAAAACAGTGAGTCTATATTTAAAAACCGACTTTTTATTTAAATTTATTTTAGGTCAAAATTGATACCTAATACTTATATAAGTTCAATGTAATTAATTGGAGTCATTTTATAATAATTTTAGATATATAAAAATTTAATCGAACTTTTCACTGTCTTTTATCCACCACCTAGGGGAATTTGGAAATTCACATAAAATTTATTTTTACCGCTTCTGTGATTAAAATTTTGAAAATCTGAGAAACACAGTTATTATCAAGAACCAAAATGTGGTTCAATGAGATTAAAATATTTTTTTGTGAATAGTAACGTTTTACTTTTATTTACCACGGTTAAAAGTAAATCGGGTAATTAAGTCTACAAATGATTTTTTTATTACACTAACACATTTCCTAATTCTATTTTATCAGTGTAATTCGACCAAAAAACCATTAAGAATAAAATATGACAATTTCGGTCCACTTGGATTAGATTAGGACAGTTATTATTAATTTATTTAAAGAAGGGTTAAAGTAGTTAAAATCAAAGTTTAATAACTAAATAATTATTAATATAAGGTTATACAGAAGATAAATTCGACTATAAATATGAATTGGAAAGATAAAAATATTTCCTACATAATGGTACTTTATTTATAATTTTTAGACATTAAGTAATTTATGTTATTTGTGACACAATGGTTATGTAGTAATTACCTAAATAAAGAAATATTAAAATAATTGATGTTATAAATACCCTAATAAATGTAATTTGAGACTTTTTATGAATGAAACTAGTTTTACAGGTTAATATGACATGTTCATATTGAATTAATTAACTTCGTTCTAACTAATCATGCTGTTATAATTTTCACAATAATCCATTACCAAATACTGTCAAAATTGACATAAAATAGTTTTTAAAACAAATATTATATTATTAATTGTTATTATATTAACAAAAATATACGGTTTGGCCATGATACTTATATCATGATAGGTGTATAATTAATGGACCACATGGGGGTCTCTTGGATGTATATGGTATGTTTATTAACTATATAATATAAAAATACAAAGTGACAGGGTAAATGTCAATCTAATTAACTAAGAGTTAAAACTAAACGATAAGGTTAATATAATGACCCAAACCTGTCAAAAATATATTTTTTGAGAGTCTTTAGACACATTCCAACCTTAGTTTCTAAATAAATCAATATGGATCTATTAAGAACCGAATATTTATTTATTATAAAAAAATATTTTATGCTTTTCCAAAGGTTCTCCTCTCCTCACTTATAAAAAGGGCACCCCTTACCTCTTATCATCGCACCCTTTTGAGCCTTAGAGCTCAACCAACCCATGCCCATTTATCTTCTCCACTTCTCTAGAAACATTCAGTAGGTTCTGTTTTCTCATAAGACTAGCTATACTTCTTTAAGAGGAATCTTAAAGGAGGTGCGTCGTAGATGAGGTAGTCTCTTCTTCCGATTCTCTCAAGTTTCATTCTTCTTCTACATATTCTTCTTTATTTGTATAATTATAAAGTAATAAAATCATTATTAATTATATACTGATATGTTATTATAAATATTAAACAACCCTATTTCACTTTTTATGCATCCTACATAAAACGAAATCACCATGCGTGCGTACGTACGGTATACCGTCTACATGCCGTGGTGAAATCTATTTTCGACCACCACATTACTTAGATGGGTAAAATGGTGTAAATAAATAACTATATATGATTATTTTATAGTGATATTGATTATGAAATATTATACATACACTTAAATACATCTTCACGATCATGGGAATGATATCATCGCTCCTTCGTACATACGGACTACTGTCTCCACGACTCGATGAGATTTATTCACCATGTTAACCCTTCATGAATGATTATAAAGTATATATTATTAATAAAAAAGAAATATATGACATAATAATGATACATTATTTATGTATATTTATTTTTATGTCATCTACTTAATTCCATTCAACTCAATAAGGAAACGAAAATAGCGTTCATGCGTACGTACGGCCTACCGTTTCCATGAATGGTGTATTTCATTCCATTTATCGATCTATCATATATATATGTATATGAGGAATATATATTATATATAAATCATGTTTTAAATTCTGTAATTATGTTAATTAGTATATAAGTATTAATTTCATGAACAACATGTCGAAACACGTACAATAAATGAATGGATTTTAACCAAAATGCTGCTTTAACATGGATTTTACAAAAGAACCGGTAATATAATGTCATAAGTAACCATATATAATATCATAACAAAGAATATGATTATGTAATAAGTCAATGAAAATATTTAATCCATTATACAAGAGTTTCTGATACATATGAATCATATCAGACATAAGGCAAGGGATGATTTTTCAATCTCATTTTTATTCGAGATTGCTTATACGTAAGTATATACTAGGGTTATAATTTTCTCCCATGTCCATAAGAATGTTCTTCATAAAGTGTTTAATATTATTCCATGTATGTTTAAAGTCATTTTTATCTCTATTTGACTTTTACTTTGTGTTATAAAAGGAATCATTATTTTGTTTACCGTGCGATGAACTTTTGGACTTTTCCGGCAAAAGTACCAGGAGAATGTTTTTTTAACTTATACGGAATGAAAAGATTTTTATGTTTTTAATAAGATTTATTTTCATGAATATTACTCTACAAGATTTCATGACTATTTTCGAAAAAAAAATTTTCTTTTAAAATTTCATGACATTTTGTGAAAAGAAAATGATTTTGATGAAGAAAGGATATTTTCCTCAATAATTCATTTCAATTATTTTATCAAAACCATTTTCCATCTAAGATGACAGTATTTTATATGTGTATGTTTCAAGTATAATTTCTCTATGATATAAATGGTTTCACTTTTCATATGATGAAATTATATCAATTTTGTATATATGTATTACCTTATAATGGGATGATGTTTAAGAAACTCACTTTATTATTTAGGTTATGATGAATGTTTTAAGTTTCTTTTGTGGCACAAGTAAGAATTATTTAATTATGAGATGGGTTGGACCTATATCTCCCTCCAATTCATTGGGTAATGATTTATATCTCTTGAGATTGACATGGCTGGAATGGTAGGTTAACCTGGTTGAGTAATACAGGACTGGAATGAGGAGTGAACTCGAATCAGAAACGGACTTTCTCCACTAAGATGGTCTTGGAAGCAATGTCTAGCCTACTATGGAAATCATATCATGCGCTTAAAGGTTTCCACAATCACATTTTTTATTCCCATTCTATTTTATCATGATTAATGTTTCTTTGTAATCTATGCCTTATTTACTACCATGTTTCATGTCATTGCCAATGATTTTGATGTTTAAACATTATTTTCTTGTTTTTAAGTTCAAATGTCTATAATTTATTTTATCCATGCTTACCCTTACTGAGAATTTGATCTCACCCATTATATATTTTCTTTTCCATAGGATTTAAATAAAGTTTTTAGGTATGAAAATCCAAAGGGGAAGATCTTTATGGGAGATGTTAAAGATCTTTCCCCACGATTATAAGATTACGTTGTAAGTTTCCAAAGACACTAAACTATTACAGTCCTTGTGTGTTTATTTTTTATGTATTAAGTATTCTGAAAATGTATTGTAATGTCCATGTACGCTAGGATTTGGGTCTCTACATTATTGCATATCTCCCTGAAATTGATGAACAATATGATCTAACAATCCAAACACATTAGGACATGTTGAGATCCTGGCCATTAGACTAAAAAGGAGGATGAGACCAGAAAACTTATTTTGGTGGAGTTCTCTTATGACAATAATTTCCAATCGAGCATTGAAATTCCCCCTTATGAATCCCATAATGGAAAGAGGTGAATAATAATGGAATGTTGGGATGATGTTTGGAAATGAAAACATATAGGCCCTGAAATGTTCAATAAAATGGTGCATAAGGTTCAAAGACTCTAGCATCAGATCACAGATGTTTGTAGTTAATAAAAGAGTTATGGTCATAATCACCGACAAGACCTAGAGTTCAATGTTTGGATTCATGGTATTCCTCATAATATCATCATGGAATAGATTAATGATATTTTGGAAGAATTGAAATATTATTATAATGTACATAAGCCCTTTTGAGATCCTTGATTGCATCGAAGAAGTGACCTATAGACTAGCACTCTTACCAATCATTTCTCAAGTACATGATGTATTCCATGAATCCCTCTTCAGAATGTACATCCCATATGCATTACTTGTACTCAATATAGAGGTGGTACCATTGGATACTGAACTTTCATAATAGGAAAAGATGGTAATGATCTTAGATCATATAGAAAAAGTTCTATGAAATAAGAAAACTTATCTCACCTAGGTGTTGTGGAAAACCACAAACTTGAAGAATTAATGTGGGAACCAGAGGAGGTGATGAAGAAAAGTTACCCTCATCAGTTGTAGTGTGGGAAAAGGATATTTTAAGTGTGAAATATCATAATTTTTGAAGGATGTAATGACCCAAACTATTGTGATTAAAATTACACTTCTTGATTTAATGGATATAGAAAGAACATGGACTTATTCTGTTTTATTTAATCCAATTGGATTGAAATGACTATTATGTATCGTTATCTTTGATAATACATTCATTGAACAGTGATCTCATGACTAGTATGAATGTATGGTCATAAAAATTATATTTAACATAGGAAAAGGAAGTGATGGAGTCATTTAGTAGGATTGTTCAATATGATGACCATTTATCAGATATTCCAGAGGACATTGAATTTTTGGGAATCTCTCTAGACCACTCCTCTCATAGAACAAAAAACATAAGCATGAGTGTAACTATTTATGATATAAGTTAAATATAGTTGAGATAATTTCCTAAATCATGTTCACAGATCATCCCCATGAAATCACCACCATAGCACACCTTACCCTTAAGGCATATGTTGGTCTAATTATTGTATTTGTATCAAGACCCTAGAAATAATATTATGTTTTTTTAGAGTAATAAATATATTTTCATGAAATTTTATTACATAGTAAATTATTTTTAAATCACAAGTAGTATTTTTGGTTAATATTCATATTTAATTAAGAAACCTATTTTGATGAATTAATGGATTTCTGAAAGAAATAATATTTAATTAAAATATTATTATTAAATTAATTTTATTAAATATAAATGATCGTAGAATTTTTATGAATCAAATTTTAATTTTATTATATTTCAAAAACTATTAATGTCAAAAACCAATCATTTTTAATAAATATATGTATTTATTTTAAAAGTGAAAATTCAAATATTTTTTAAATTATTTAGATAAATTGAATATTATTTTTAAAATCAAGACATATAAATTATCCAAAGTTGAATTTAAAAAAATTGAGACATTCAAATTTTTGCATAAAAATTAAATTTCGTATAAATATATGTTGTGTTTTATGACATCAGAACAACCCCATAGTGATGTAATAAATACTATAAAAGTTACCCTAGTCCAAATAAATGTTTTTACATTAAAATAATTAAATTTTATGTTTAATTTTTTTATTTTATAAATTCATAGTGAATCCTCAAACACTTGTCATATATTTTTTGATTTTGTAATCATTTCATTGAATGTGTGATTCATGTCCACATTAGCAGGGGAAATATTTTACTATCTTCAGACCATGGCCTTGTAAAATAATTAGTAACACTCCCATTTGGAATAACAAATGTGAAAACCTATTGGATGGTTTATGTTTTTTAATATTTTATTATGTAGTGTCAAAATCCTAAATAATATTCAAATCCACCCCTTATCATATGTAATGCCACCAAAGGCCCCATTTCTCTACACTAAAACTACATTACTCTCATCCAAACTCATATATATACTCCGTATAGACCTCCCAAGGCGCCCCAAGCTCCTAATAAGCCTCTCCAATGCATTCGGAATCACAGATCCCAACAAGGGATTTCTCTCATTTCCTTTGAATTCAACACCGTCTTTGAGATTAGTTATTTTAATTTCTATTTTTTTTATTTAAATTCATTTATTATAATCATTTTACTATAAATTGGATGTTGTTTTAATTTGGGTTCATTTATCCTTCTCATTTGAATAGTTACCTATGTTAATATTATGCTGAAATACCATAAGGGGTATCTCTCTTCACATATCCAATCAAGAACATCTTTAATATTATTCTCATTAATTTTCATTATTCATATCATTGTATATGATGTTACATGATTAACATACTATCCATATTTTTTTTAAATTATTATATCATACTTTAACACTCATTAATTTTCCCAATGATCCTTTATGTACGCCCATTACCACGCCAAAATTTCATAAATGTTCTTTTTCATTATCCTATTTGTAACATCCCAAGTAAGTAATGAATAATAGATATTTTATGTAGCTCTATTAATGAATTATATAGTGTTTTAGAGGCATAATATGAAAATAAATCCAATCTTAAACATAGAATAAACTTATATTTTTAAAAGATTGTTTTACTGCCTTTTGATGGAAACCCATTTTTAAATCTATCTTTTGACAATTTTATGAGCTATTTTTGTCAAAATAAACATATTCTTTATGATTTGGACATCAAAATTTACTTTGTGTGAATTTTTGGTATTTTTTTGACAATGTTCATTTTTTTAATGAATAGTGAAAAATACTGTATTTTACATCAAAACTGCTTTTTAATATAATTTATTTATATGATTAGATTATCTCATGAATTGTTTTTAAAGTTAAATTATAATATATTATTACCATTTAATCTAATAGTGGTCATTGGAATTAATTTCACTTTGAAATTGGACTTAAACTAGTGTCCATCTTTTGAAACTTATTGTTTCATAAAAACACGCTATTTGTCATGACAGCGGGAATTAATTATTTAATTAATTAATGTAACTTATAGGACTTGAATTTTATAAAATAGATATCATTTTTTAATTCAGAATTTCAAATATAGCTTGGGGTGATGTTTTGGTATTTTTCTGAAAAACTTCAATTTTTGATGAATTGTGAAACCACTAAGTGGTAGTTAAAGAAACTGATTTTTCGATGAAATGAAATTTTACCACGTTTGTGTTTTGAATTTCAAAAATCTTACATACATGGTTGTCATTAAGAAGTAAAATGTGGTTCAATGAGATTAAAATAATTTTTTGGTGAATAGTAATTTATTAAGTTTTTAATCACGATTAGAGGTAATTAGTGTAGTTTAAGGTAAAAATAATGTTTTAATAATATTTTATGAGCATGACACATGTCCTACCATCATTGGATGTGTCAGGGAAGGCCAAGAAAATCCATGGGTCAAATTGGGGACCCCATGAAGCCACTTTGGTTGGGAAATGACATAAATAACTTTTTATTTAATGAAAAAGTAAAAATGACACAAACATAATATGTTTTACGAAAACAATTTTTAAATGGGGTTATACAAGTCAGATTTTTGACTATAAATATTCATTGGAAAGATAAAAAAATTTCCTACATCATAGTTTTTGTTTTATAATTTTTTGACATTAAATAAATAAAAGTATTTATGACATCATAAAGATGTAGCGATTACCTCATTAATAAATGATTTATAATGACCTACACATGTCCAAAAACTATTGGGGGGGGGGGGGTGGATTTCGAACCCTTATCACCTTATCCTCGAATTATATCAATGTGGGACTATTTAAATCCGAAAATAATTTTCAAATAATGTAATATTTCTTTACATTCCAAGAGTTCCCTTCCTCACCTCTTATAAAAGGCCCCCACCTCTACCTCCTTACCCACACTCCCAATGCTTTTGGCTCGGCCAAACCCTGCCCATTTTGTTTCTCCACTTCCCTCTATTACTCCTTGAAGCCTAACTTTGGGCAGACGTCTTCCCAAGGAAGCCTTTGAGCTCAAATCAAAGGGAGTTACCCGATTTTAAGGTAATGTCTTCGCTTGAGTCCTTTTGTTTTAATTTTCTTCTCCAACCCCCTAAACTATTTTTATTTATTTCTTTTGTAAAAACTAAAGTATCTTCAATATACTAGGATGTTGTTATAATAAGGATTCAAGCTACACTTACACACACCTACATCTAATGGTTAATGAACATACAGTTTCCGTGGATGGTGAATTTATGCCTCCCGAAACGATGATTGTTCAACATTCTTTTGACTCCTTCAAAGGTAGCAATTAAGATGTCACTATATTTATATATGATATATAATATGTTTATGTTTTCCTTAAGCTTCTGTATTTTTCATTTTGGGCATACCTTTATGGTTTCCATTATGGGTAAACGCGATATCTTCATTTAAGGAAGTGCGCACTACCGCCCATTCAAAGTGATTTGATTCGTTAAATACCATATGTGGGACGTATAAAGGATGGAACTATGATATTATATATGACATTATACTAGAATTATAATATACCTTTATATCATTAGGATTCCATTCTATAAAATATGAAATATAAATGAAAGTAGCGTTCATGCGTACATACGGCTTACCGTCTCCATGAACGGTGCATTTCATTTCTTAGCACTAAATGATTATGTAATATTATAAATGCATGCATGTACTGGTTATATATGAAATATATAATATCTACATCATGAATACCATTCTGGATATAATGGATACATGAACAACCTGTAATTATAATGGGATTATTTTTGACTCAAGTACCAATGATCATTAAAATAACCGTTATTAACTTAAATAATTACATAGTGTTCATGACATGGAAATAAGTGATATAAAACGAATAATGAACTTGAAAAAGGTGTTTAAACATGTAGAAATTAACTCAAGTTTATTATTCAGGAGATTGAAGAACGACTGAGTCAAGTCGGACCCGAGGTATGGGACATCGTCTCAATCTCCTTTCATTGAGGCATATTTTATTTTATACACAACTTTCTATTATACAGTGTATAAACCCCTTTGACATTTATGTTTATCCAAAAGGAATCTTTTTTATACGAAGCGTTATAAAAAAGGGAAAAGGGAATGTTTTTGTCGTATGTATGCGGCGACAATGACTTCTCTGCCGCTGTGACCATTATTTGAGTTCTGGCTTCCTCTTCAAGCCATACCTTCTTTTTAAAAGAAAAATAAATACCATGTTTTACTATTCATTTATTTTGGTATTGAAAATTGTTTTCATAATTTTTTTATATCAATGTGTTTTATTGATATCTTGTGATTGAAATGTGGAAATGTTATGTTTCCTTTATTCATGTTTTATGTGATACGATTATTTTGAGGTTCTTGGGCATTATTATGAAGACGGGTGGTTCCATGATAAACTAAGGGTAGGTGAGCCCGATATAGCTCTCCAATGCATTGGGTAACGTGAAAGAGTGAAACGTTAAGGTTTCTCCGAAGATATTTAGGGAATATACTGTGATGTGTAATCCAAACGTAACCAAGAGGGTTACTCCCTACGTAAGAATGCTATGAATGCATCAAGTTACCTTTATGTCTTATGATTTCGATGATTTACTCATGATTTTACGAGTTATGTTAAAGTGATTATGTTTTATGGGTAAAGTATGATCTCATTCTTATGTATATATGTACCCATGTTTCCTTTCCATATTTTTATATCCCTTACTGAGCTTTTTATGCTCATCCCATGTTTTTTGAAATGTTTTTCATAGGTTAAGGAAAAGGTACATGATATGATGATAGTGTCAAGGAAGTGTCAAGAAAGAATCCATGTTTTATTTTAAATATGTTTCCATTGATGGGAATGAAGAATACTATCTTTATGAAACCACTTTGTTTATATGTGGAATGTAATGCAAGTTTTATGATCTAATTCTCTAAAACTCTAAACTCGAAAAGATCTTCAATGTGTAATCTTGTAATAACTCAAGATTAAGTAAGGTTTAAGGCTGGGGCCTTATAGTTGGTATCAGAGGTCGGTTTATATAACTTTAGGAGTTAAAATTCTATTAAATGATTATCCAAATTTTTTTTTATTTGGTGAAATTGAAGTGAAATATTATTTGAAGATTACCAGTTTGCTTCATCTAAGACATGTTTGTTCAAAATGGTTTTCCATAGAGGAAACGGGGAAGTAGTGCTAGGAAGACATACAGAAGGAAATAACCTTCCGAATCAGCATCCCGAGATGGTCAGAATTGGAAATGAATACTTTTTTGATGTGATGGCACAGTTGACTCAGGATAAAAATGGTGGTGGTATCCATGCACGAGATCAGCCAAATCAACCGCAGAGGAACATGTCTGTGGTGGAAAATTTCATGAGACAACATCCCCCATCATTCAGAGGATAATCTGACCCTGTGTTAGCTGAAGGGTGGATTAAAGAACTGGAGAAGATTTTCAATGTCAAGGGGTCTTCAGACAATAAAAAGTTTAGTCTTTCTATTTACCGTTTGGAGGGTGAGTCAGATCAGTGGAGGTCGATGGTTAAAAATATCAGGGACACTGATGAGATTGATGCTCTTGACTGGGATGAATTCAAAGGTATGTTTCTTGAGAAGTATTTTCCTAAGCCTGTTCGACATAGGATGGAAAAGCAATTCCTGGAATTGGGGCAAGGGGATGACTCAGTGGCTCCCTATGAAGATAGGATCACACGATTGGCAAGGTATGCTCCAAATTTTATCCGAGAACTTGATAGTAAAATCAATCATTTTTACTCGGGATTAAAGCCAAAATATCGAAGGGCATTAGATTCTTGTGAGTTTAAATGTTATGAAAATCTTTTTCGATGTGCTGAGAAGGTGGAAATGGAGTTTTTCGATGACCAAGTGTTCTATAACAACCAGTAGAAGAAGATACCGATGTGGTAGGATAAAGGTAAGAATTCTTCAAAAAAGTCTGATGGTAAGAAAGCTTTGTTTCCGGTTTGTGATAAATGTGGAAAAAGGCTTGCTGGGGAATGTCTTCTGAATTGTAGAAAGTGCTACCGATGTGGTAAGATGGGACATAAGGCTCGTGATTGCACTGAAAAAGATCTGGGTGATGGTAAGACCACATTTTATTTACAGTTACTAAAATGTTATAAGTACAATGAGATGGATCACTATGTAAACAAGTGTCCAAAAAAGATCTTGAGTGATGGGAAGCAGTTAATCTACATGTAGAAAGGGGTGGTGAAATCCATTGCAACTACTTCAGAAGATGTCGGGTCATCAAATGAAGTTTTATCAAGTACTTTTTTTGTTTTTTCAGATTATGCCAGTGTGTTGTTTGATTCGGGGTCTACACAATCTTTCATCTCTGAAAACTATTATATTAAAATGGGAATACCATCTCAAGAAATGACTCGTGATCTTCTGGTAAAAACACATGGGGGAAATGTTGAGGCAAGAAGAATTTATAAGAATCTTCCTATCCATATCTGTGGAAAGAACCTACTTGAAAACCTTATTTTTCTACCTCTAGTAGAGTTTGATGTAATCTTGGGTATGGATTGGCTCTCTATTTACCATGATATGATTTACTGAAGATCTAAAGAAGTTTCTTTTAAGAAATACTTTTAGTTTGTGTTTAATAATGAACCCTTACTGTTGATAACTTATCAAGAGGCCAAGAGACTTGTAAAAGATGGAAATGAATGTTACCTTGAACACATCATTGAAAATAAAGGAAATGTTTAGATTAATGATGTGCCAGTGGTAAATGAGTATCCTGATGTTTTTCATGATGTGTTTCATGGAATAATACCAGATCGAGAAGTTGAGTTTACTGTTGACTTAGTTCCTGATGCTAAGCCAATTTCAAAACCCCCTAATCGAATGGCTCAAATTGAACTTTTAAATTTGAAGGATAAATTGCATGATTTATTCGAGAAAGGTTTTATTCGATCTAGCACATCACCATGGGGTGCTACTGTTTTATTTGTCAAAAAGAAAGATAGTTCTATGAGACTTTGCCTGGATTATAGATCCTTGAATAACATCACTGTTAAGAAAAAATATCTTTTTCCTCATATCGATGATTTGTTTGATCAGCTCCAGGGAGCTCAGTTTTTTTCAAAGATTGACCAGAGATCGGTGTACCATCAGCTGAAGGTAAAGGAGGCAGATCTTCCGAAGACCGATTTCCATACAAGATATGGCCATTATGAATTTCTAGTAATGCCTTTTGGGATAACCAATGCACCTGCTGTATTCATGGACTTAATGAACAGAATTTTCCATGGGTTCTTGGATAAGTTTGTGGTGGTTTTCATTGATTATATTTTTGAGTTTTCTAAAAGTAAAGAGGAGTATGAAAGACATTTAAGGGTTATCTTGCAAACCATAAAAGAAAAGAAACTGTATGGAAAATTTAGCAAGTGTGAGTTTTGGTTGCAAAAAAATTCTTTACTTGGTCACATTGTTTCTAAATATGGGATAACCGTTGATCCTGTAAAAAAAACAGTTGAGGAAGACTGGCCATGACCCACAAATATAACTGATATTCGTAGCATCCTTGGTTTGGTAGGCTATTACTAAAGGTTTGTTAGACATTTTTCACGGTTATCTAGTCCAGTGACTAAGCTAACTCGGAAGGGTGTTAAGTTTATCTGGACAGAAGAATGTGATGATTATTTTCAGGAATTGTAAAGAAGATTGGTGAATGCTCCTGTTTTGGCACTACCTTCCAGGAAAGCTGAGTTTGTTATATACAGTGATGTTTCATTGAAATGACTTGGTTGCGTCCTAATGCAGAATGATCTGGTAATTGCTTATGCTCCATGACAGTTGAAAACTCATGAGGTAAATTACCCTACACATGATTTGGAATTAGCTTCTGTTGTTTTTGGTTTAAAAATTTGGAGGCATCATTTGTATAGATTAATGTGTGAAATATATACTCATCCAAAAAGTTTACAGTATATATTCACTCAGAAAGAGTTGAACATGAGACAAAGGAGATGGCTAGAATTAATCAAGGATTATTATTGTACAATTCATTACCATCTATGAAAAGCAAATAAAGTGGCTGATGATTTGAGTTGAAAAAGTAATGCTTCAATAGAAATGTTTCATTTGGAACGTGATCCTTTGGTTAAGGATTTGATGAACTTTGTCATAGAAGTTGTTGGTGCAGGATGTTCTTCTGTTTTGTTTCAGGTTTCAGTGAGATCATCTCTCTCAGATAGAATCAAGCAAGAATATAAGCAACACATGGAGTTGCAGAAAAAGGTAGTGCTGGTTTAAAATGGTATGTTTCCTGAATACAACACTGATATTGATTATGTTTTGAGATTTGGGAAGAGATTGTGTGTGCCTTGTGGTTCACAATTGAATATAGAGTTGTTATGTGAAGCTCATAGTTCTCCGTTTTCAGTTCATCCAGGCAGTACTAAGATATATAGAGATCATCGAGAGTATTACTGGTGGGATGGAATGAAAAGAGATATTGCAGATTTTACTATGAAGTGTTTGACTTGTCAGCAGGTTAAAGAAGAGCGACAGTTACTGATAGAAATGCTTCAGCCTTTACCAGTGCCAGAGTGGAAATGGGAGAATATATCCATGTACTTTGTTGTGGGATTACCGAAGACATCTTGAGGTAATAATACAATCTGGGTTATTGTTGATCGCTTGACCAAGTCTGCTCATTTCCTTGCTATACGAGATACTTTTTCCTTAGATCAACTTTCCTGTTTGTATCTTAAAGAGGTAGTCGGGTTACATGGAGTTCTTCTCTCCATTGTATCTGACAGTTATCCTAGGTTCACTTCTAACTTTTCATAAGGCCTTCATAAGTCATTGGGTACTGAATTAAATTTTAGTACAGATTTTCATCCTCAATCAGATGGGAAGTCAGAACGAACCATTCAGACCTTGGAGGATATGCTACGAGCTTGTTCGATGGATTATCAGGGAATTTGGGACCAACAATTTTCTTTGGTTGAATTTTCATATAATAACAGTTTTCATTCCATTTTACAGATGGCACCATTTGAGGCATTATATGGGAAGCGATGTCGAACTCCAGCTTTCTGGGATGAAGTGGGTGAAAGGAAGTTGATGGGACTAGAATTGGTAGAAAAGATGGCAGAAAAAGTTCATCTAATTCAGAAACACATGAGAACAACTCAGAGTAGGCAGAAGAGTTATGCAGACAATAGGAGGAAGGATCTCTCTTTTGAGGTAGGTGATCATGTTTTTCTCAAAGTATCACCATGGAAATATGTGATGTGATTTGCTAAGAAAGGAAAGCTAACTCCAAGATTCATTGGACCATATGAAATTATGGAGAGAGTTGGATCAGTTTCTTATCGAGTGGCTTTACCTCTGAGTTTATCTCAGGTACACAATGTTTTTCATGTTTCAATGTTAAGGAAGTACATGCTAGATCCATCTCATGTTTTGAGTTCAGAGGTAGTTCAGCTCGAAGAGAACCTATCTTATGAGGAACAACCGGTCCAGATTTTTGACCATAGGGAGAAAGTGTTACAAAATAAGGTGATTATTCAGGAAAAGGTTTTTTGGAAAAACCACATGATAGAAGAGGCAACATGGGAATCTGAATATACAATGAGGGATAAGAACCCCCATTTATTTGATATGTAAATAAATTGCGGGGACGCAATTTTCTAAAGGGGGAAGGATGTAAAATCCAAAGTAAGTAATTAATAATAGATATTTTTATCTAGGTCTATTAATGAATTAGATAGTGTTTTAGAGGCTTAAAATTAAAATAAATCCAATCGTAAGCATGTAATACACTAATATTTTTAAAAGATTGTTTTACTACCTTTTGATGGAAAATCATTTTTAAATCTATATTTTGACAATTGTATGAGATATGTTTTTCAAAATAAACTTATTCTTTATGATTGGGACATCAAAATTTACTTTGTGTGAATTTTTGTTATTTTTCTGACAATGTTCATTTCTTAATGAATAGTGACAAATACTGCATTTTACATCAAAACTGCTTTTTAATCTAATTTTTTTATATGATTTGATTATCTATTGAATAGGTTTTAAAGTGAAATTAGAATATATTTTTACAATTTAATCCAATAGTGGTCATTGGAATTAATTTCACTTTGAAATTGGACTTGAACTAGTGTCAATCTTTTAATACTTATTGTTTCATAAAAAAATGCTATTTGTCATGACAGCGGGAATTAATTATTAAATTAATTAATGTAACTTAGTAGGATTGAATTTTGTAAAATAGATATCATTTTTGAATTCAGAATATCAAATATAGCTTAGGGTGAAGTTTTGGTATTTTTCTGAAAAACTTCAATTTTTGATGAATAGTGAAACCACTAAGTGGTAGTTAAAGAAACATATTTTTCATTTAAATGAAATTTTACAACCTTTGTGTTTTGAATTTCAAAAATCTTACATATATGGTTTTCATATAGACGTAAATTGTGGTTCAATGAGATTAAAATAATTTTTTGGTGAATAGTAACTTATTACGTTTTTAATCACGATTAGAGGTAATTAGTATAGTTTAAGGTAAAAATAATGTTTTAATAATATTATATGAGCTTGACACATGTCCTACCCTCATTGGATGTTTCATGGCCGACCAAGACAATCCATGGGTCAACTTGGGGACCCCATGGAGCCACTTTGGTTTGAAAATGACATAAATAACTTTTTATTTAATGAAAATGTTAAAATGACACAAACATAATATGTTTTACGAAAAAAAAAATTAAATGGGGTTATACAAGTCAGATTTTTGACTATAAATATTCATTAGAAATCTAGAAAGATTTCCTACATCATAGTATTTTTTTATAATTTTTTTACAATAAATAAATAAAAGTATTTATGATATCATAATGATGTAGCGATTGCTTCATTAATAAAGGAATTATAATGACCTACACATGTCCAAAAACTATGGTATGGGTGGATTTCGAACCCTTATCACCTTATCCTCGAATTATATCAATGTGGGATCATTTAAATCAAAAAATAATTTTCAAATAAAGTAATATTTCTTTACAATCCAAGAGTGCCCCTCCTCTCCTCTTAGAAAAGGCCCCCACATCTACCTCCTTACCCACACTCCCAAAGCCTTTGGCTCGGCCAAAACCAGCCCATTTTGTCTCTCCACTTCCCTCTCTTACTCCTTGAAGCCTCACTTTGGGAATAAGTCTTCCCAAGGAAGCCTTTGAGCTCAAACCAAAGGGAGATACCCGATTTTAAGGTAATGTATTCACTTGAGTCCTTTTGTTTTATTTTGCTTCTCCAACCCCCTAAACTCTTTTTATTTATTTCTATTGTAACAACTCCATTATTTCCAATATACTAGGAGGTTTTTATAATAAGGATTCAAGCTACACTTACACACACCTACATCTAATGGTTAAAGAACATACGGTTTCCGTGGATGGTGAATTTATGCCTCCCGAAATGATGATAGTTCAACATTATTTTAACACCTTCAAATGTGTCCATTAAGATGCCACTATATTTATATATGATATATAATATGTTTATGTTTTCCTTAAGATTCTGTATTTTTCATTTTGGGCATACCTTTATGGTTTCCATTATGGGTAAACGCGGTATCTTCATTTAAGGAAGTGCGGACTACTGCCCCCTCACAGTGATTTGATTTGTTAAATACCATATGTGGGACGCATAAAGGATGGAACTATGATATTATATATGATATTATACTGGAATTATAATATACCTTTATATCATTATGATTCCATTCTATTAAATTCAAAATAGAAATGAAAGTAGCGTTCATGCGTACGTACGTCTTACCGTCTCCATGAACTGTGCATTTGATTTTTTTACCTCTAAATGATTATGTAATATTATAAATGCATGAATGTACTGGATATATATGACATATATAATATCTACATCATGAATAAAATTCTAGTTATAATGGATACAAGAACAACTTGTAATTATAAAGGGCTTATTTTTTACTCAAGTACCAATGATCGTTAAAACGACCGTTATTAACTTAAATAATTACATAGTGTTCATGACATGGCAATAAGTGATATAAAAGTAATAATGAACTTGAAAAAGGTTCTTAAATAAGTAGAAATTAACTCAAGTTTATTATTCGGGAGATTAAAGAACGACCGAGTCAAGTCGGACCCGAGGTATGGGACTTCATCTCAATCTCCTTTCATTGAGGCATATTTTATTTTATACACAAATTTATTTTATACGGTGTATAAACCCCATTGACTATTACGTTTATCCAAAAGGAATCGTTTTTTATATGAACCGTTCTAAAAAACAACAAAAGGGAATGTTTTTGTCGTATGTATGCGGCGACAACAACTTCTCCGCCGCCGTGATCATTATTTGAGTTTCGTCTTCCTCTACAAGCCATACATTCTTTTTTTTTTAAAATACCATGTTTTAATTTTCTTTTATTTTAGTATTGAAAATGGTTTTAAAATGTTATTATATCAATGTGTTGTATTGATATCTTGTGATTGAAATGTGGAAATGTTATGTTTCTTTTATGCATGTTTTATGTGATACGATTATGTTGAGGTTCTTGGGCATTATTATGAAGACGTGTGGTTCCGTGATAAACTAAGGGCGGGTGAGCCCGATATAGCTCTACAATACATTGGGTAACGCGAATGAGTGAAATGTAAAGGTTTATCCGAAGAGATTTAGGGAATATACTGTGATGGGTATTCCAAACGTAACCAAGAGGGTTACTCCATATGTAAGAATGTTATGAATGCCTCAAGTTACCATTATGTCTTATGATTTCTATGATTTACTCATGACTTGATGAGGTATGTTAATGTGCTTATGTTTTATGGGTAAAGTATGATCTCATTCTTATGTATATATGTACCCATGTTTCCTTTCCATATTTTTATATCCTTTACTGAGATTTTTATGCTCTTCCCAAGTGTTTTGAAATGTTTTTCATAGGTCAAGGGAAAGGTACATGATATGATGATAGTGTCAAGGAAGTTTCAAGAATGAATCCATGTTTTATTTTAAATATGTTTCCATTGATGGAAATGAATAATACTATCTTTATGTAACCACTTTGTTTATATGTGGGATGTAATGCATGTTTAATGATCTAATTCTATAAAACTATAAACCCGAAAAGATCCTCAATGTGTAATCCTGTAATAACTCAAGATTAAGTAAGGTTTAAGGCTGGGGCCTTATACTCTTATATCAAGAATCCTTATGATCTTATGAAATCTATTTACAATTAATTATATTAGTGAATTTTTTTACCTGTAAATATTATAGTCCATTTCATATCTAAATTATGAGATAACACTTTATCTCTTGTCAACCCAATTTATGAATTTCTATATGACGTCTTTATGCTACCAAAATTTCTCCATGATTTTTTCCGTCCAAAAATCATTGAGTAGTGAATATCATACCCATTTCTATATCAACAGTATCCACCTTTATGTACATACATGTATTTATTATGGATCTATATGTTCGTATTCCACATTTATTTCATTGTGGAATAAACTATGATCATTAATGAATCCATGTTGTATGATCTATGTGGCACACTTTAGTAAGAGGATGAAATGATTAGGAAGAGTGTTCCATGATAACGATCAAATGAATTGGGTAATGTTTATTATCATGATACATCTAATTAAATGATCATTAACTAGTTCTCATTCAAGTAAAATGAGATTTTAGTCATGATCATCCATGGACAGATAGTTTTGACTCATACTTCTCAATGTCTAATGAGGCTTTTCAGATATTATTACCATGTTGTATGACTTTTACACATTTTATATGATATGATTATCATGCTATATCATCCCTCATTATTCATTTTCAATTATGTCTCATTGATATAAATTTTATATCATGTATTATTAACCTCATGTTATGAAATATTTATTCCCTTACTGGGATTCATATCTCCCCCATTCATATGTGTTCCCTCAGGTTATCCGATTTAGTGTTAAATATGAGTGAATGTTATGGTCATGTAAAACAATTTTTCAATAAAAATGTATCTTTTAATGTTTTAAGTAGTTATGAAATGTACCTAATATCAAAAATACAGTAGACCTATGGATCATCTGTTTTTTTATTTATTCCAATTTTATTTAATAATCCTTGTTTAAACATGAAATAAAGAGTATGGTTGTAATATAGATACCACACTCCATATTACTATGTACAGTTTTTGATTTTGTTTTCTAATTGGTTGATGTATTTACATTTCTTATGGTATTTTTAATATAAAATTACTTTTAGATTATGTTTCACCACTTTCATTTTTGTAATGAATTGGACTTATTATGTGTTGTGTGGGGCCTGATATAGACCTCAATGCATCTGTAGGTCTCATGAGACAATCTTGTTTGGGTATTGGATGATTTTTTACCAGATTATGTTTGGTTTCTTGGTTGATGCCTTAATGGTATTATTCTGATGTTTTGAATTATGCATTACCTCATTATGAAAATAGTTAATGATAATCCATGTTATTATTCCATTAGGAGAATATCCATTGTAATTTTTTATTCTCATTTGATTATATATATGAAATTATTTTATATGGTTTTATCCCCTCTATAATATGTTCCTGATTATGATTTCATGGAATTTATTTTCACATATTCACATTTTCTTCATAATATTATTTTTCATCCTCTGTCTTCTCACCATTAACAAGAATACGATATATCCCTTTTATGATGTTTTATTTTTCCTAAGGATTCCATGATGTATATAATAATTAAAATGAAAAGATAATAAAGGATAATAGTTATGATTCTAATTTATTTCCTATGTTGAATTTTATTTCTCCTTTTGATGAAACAATTAGTTGTTTTGGTTTTACAAAGGTACTAATCTATTTAGTCCTATTGGGAATGAGAGGTTTTTCATGTGTGGTGAAAATTCCCAACAAGCCTGTGATTGTGGGGGAGAGAAATAGGTCGTTAATTTGAAATGATCCAACTATAAGAATATTTGATGTTGTGCACATGAATTTTCTATACATCAAGGGATCTTTTCAAGAAAAGGAAATGGGAACAATACCATTCTTATACATCCACAATAGATGTGGTAGATGTTTCTAATTATGTGGTGGAAGGTACATTAATAATATTCTCAAACATTGTTAATCAATTATTTGATTCTGGATCATTGTATTATTTTACATCCTCCTGGTTTTCATAAAAATTATATATTTCAAATTTACCATATAAAGGGAATTATTACTAAAAACTCATTTTATAAGCCTTATTTAAACAAATATGTGTCGATAAAACCCACTGATGAAAATTTTGATATTAAAATTGAGGATGTAACTATTTTAAATGGATATATTGATGTATTTATATAGGATTTGAACAACCTATATAGATAAAAAGTAATTATTCTATTGATTTAATCCCCAATAAAAGAATTATATCAATGAATACCTATAAAATGACCATGGTGAAGATAATATAGTAAAAGAAACAACTAGAGGAATTGAGTGATAAGGTATTTATACACCCTAGTGTTTCCACTTTATTATATCCTACTCTTTTTATTAAGAATAGTTATGGATCTATAAGCTTGTGAATTTACTATAGAATATGAACTCTATTAAAATAATGTACAAGTATCTGTTGGCACACAGTGATGACTCATTTGTCCAACTTCGTGGAGCTCAAAATTTTTCGAAGATTGAACTTCTATATTTATATCATCAATTTCATGTGAAGAAGGAAAAAATAAAAATACAATATTTAGAAAAATGTATAAGTATTATGAGTTTACAGTAATGTTTTATGGATTGACTAATGATCCCTCAATTGTTACATATCAAATGAAAAGTGTACTAATGGAATATATTGATAAATTTGTTGAGGTATTTATTAATGATGTCTTGGGGTACTTGAAAATCTATGAAGACCATGATAACACTTTTTAGATTTATTTGGTGACTCTTATAAGACATGAAATTTATGGAATTTTTTGAAATTTTGAAATCTGGCTTCAAATAGGTTCTTTTTTTAGCAATATTGTCTCCAGGGATGAAATCGAAACTGATTCTTCAAGGAAAAAGGAGGTCGTGACGTTTCATACACAAATGAATATAATTGAGTTATGTAGTTTCATTGGTTTATTTGGTTACTATTTTCATCTCATTCAAAAATTTTCCTGATTACCTAAAATGTAAATCGAGTTTACTCATATAGGGTTTTAGTTTATTTGTAAAATTGAGTGTCATAAATTATTTAAAGAATTTAATGGGTGATTAGTGAATTATATTATCTCGACTCTACCACTGTGAAATGATGGATTTTTGATATATATTGATGCTTCGAAGAAAGGAATTGGTAGTTCCCTTATGCAGAATGATAGAGTTATTAACTATACATCAAGGAAGATAAAAAAACACATGAAGAGAACTATAAAACTCATGATACTGAGTTAGAATTTGTATTATATACTCTGAAGATATAGACATATTAACTCAATGGTGAAAATTTATATATATATATTTATGACAAGAATTTTAAATATATATATTCCTATATAAAGAACCCAACATGAGGTAGATGATATGGCACGATCTACTTATGGATTATGATTGTTCAACACATAGAATACAACGGAAGGAAAATATGCTATCATATGTATTGAAAATGAAGGATCATCGAGTACTGAAAAAATGATGTTTCACAGGGATCCTGTGTGCATGGATCTAGTAATGATTGATATTGGAATTATCAGAAAAGTAGGAACATCATGAATTTTTAGAATGGTTTCCAAACTATATATATTAGATATGATAAAAAATTTTAGTCTGAGGATATGTATTTTCAACATAAAATAATTGATGTGGATGAGGGGATATTAGTTGAAATCTTGTCTAATGATGTAATTTTGAAATTTTTGAAGGGGTTTGGTCGCCCCTCTATACTTGGGATAAAAAAGGAATCATTGGATGATGTTCATGGATCGAATTTCTCTATACACCCTGGTAGCACTAAGATGTATAGAGATTTGATTGAACCTTTTTGTTAAGATAATATGACACATCAAATTCTTTATTATCTATCAAAAGTTTAATATTTTTCAATAGGTGAAGCATGAAAGTCAAGATCATATATGATTCATGAAACCTATACATATTTCTACAAGGAAATTGGATGGGATTACTGTGGAATTTTTCCCTAGATTACCAAAGACACTAAGAATTATTGATGAAATATGGTTAATTGTTGATTGACATACCCAATTTGGACATTTCATCCTTAAAAGGGTGGAAATTCCATTGGTTATCCTTGAATGAAAATTTATTAATGAAATTTTAAGACATCATAGTGCACCACGATCAATTTTCACTGAATGTGATCCCTGATTTACATCTAAAGTATAGAAAACTCTTTAGAATTTTTTTGGATACATAGCTTCATTTGAGTAATTCTTCTCTCCCTCAAACCGATGAAAATTTTGTAAGGATGATCCAAACATTAGAATACATGTTTAGATCATGATCACCTGACATTCAAGTTATGTGGGATCAATATTTAGCCTTGGTATAATTTTACGATAACAATAATTTCCATTCTAGTATTCAATTGCTTCTATATAAAGCATTATATTGAAATCGATTTCATTCATCAACTTAATGGGATGGAGTTGGTGAAATGAATCTTGTAGGACTAGATCATATTAAATATATAATGATAATGGTAAATAATTTCATGTTTATATCAACGGTGCTAATAGAAAAAAATATCAATATCATTATTTGAAGGAATGATTTGGAGTTTCTAGTGGGTGATCATGTCTTCGTGAATGTATCTCCATGGAATGGTGTCATAACATTTGGAATGAATTTTAAATTGAGCCTTATGAAAATTATACATTTTTAAATTATAGAGATAATTTTATCTATTTCTTATAATTTTATGATGCCACCTAGTATTTCTAAAGTACAAAATTTGTTCCATATATATTTATTGTGGAAGTACATGCTAGACCCAACACATGAATTCACCTATAATGATATTGAAGTGGACCCAAATTCATCTTATTTTGAAGAGCCTATCTAGATTCTAGATACTAGATAACTAGTGTTGAGGAATCATATGACTTGACCGTTAAATTTACATCATAAAAATCACAAAACTAAAAAGGCTACGTGGGAACTCGATGGAATTATGATGAATAACTACCCAAATATTTTTATGAGTTAACAATATATGAAATTTTTATTACAATTTTTTTAAGAGGGTAGAACGTCACACCCAATGATTTTATGTTGTGAAATTTAAATTTGACATCATAAATAGCTTATGTTTCACAAAACAACATTTTTAAAACCACGAAATACTATAAAATATCAACATGACCTTTGAGATATCAATCAGACCATTAAGTGTATATATTTAGCTAATATATTTGTAACCTTACCTATGAAATTATAAATAATATTTATTTATATTATGAATGAAAATATTATATATTTATATAATCTATTGAGTAAATAAATCTTATAAATGTGATAAATTCTATGTTGGAATTTTTTTAAAATGTAAATTAATATTTACAGTTTTATAATTAATATTATGATTTAACATAAAATTTATTTTCATTAAATATAATAATATATTAATAATTTGTTATCAAATGATTATGAGATAATTTTATGAGAATTTTATTCATATTTAATTGTCATATAATCCATTATAATTTTAATTTTTTTTTCAAAAAAAATAATGATTCTTAATAAAAAATAAATTTACCATTTTTAAATTTTTTTTTATAAAATGGAGTCCATTTTTTAATTCTATACATCATAAAATATATATGGTTAATTATTGGTTAATAGTGAAATATGAATATTTACAAAATAAGCTAAAAACAAGAATAATTTAGTCATTATTAATGTATATATGAAGTATGTTACATTTTTTAGATTTATCCTTCTATATTTTCAACATTTATTCATGTGAATGATCATGGTTTGGAACATTATCGTGATGAGAAAGAACTTATCCTATTAATCGATTCACTTCTGATTAAGATGATGGATCTCATATGTTACTTGGTTATGGGAAAATATTTGAAATGATATCTCCCTTGTAAGCTCTAATAAATGTGCTTCATAGGGTATGATCCTACTAGTTGATTCCATTACATCTGTTTTCTAGATCAATGGGATTTGATCAAACCAAATATTTCTAATAACCATATGATCACCATTCAATGGATATATTATCAACAATAATGATACTTAATGTTATTTTAAATCCAGTGGAAATAATAATATAAAATATGTTCATGTTTTTTCTATAACTAAATTATTTAAAATAATATTTAATAAAAAATCAAGGGGGATTATATTTATAATAGTTCAGGTCGTGACTATCTTCCCCACTTAAAAAATTTCACCCTCAAAATTTTGTATTTTGACACAGAAATAGATAAGGGTAACTCTTCATCATCACTTACTCTAATTTCTATGTTTCTTCTTCAATCATGTTGTTTCTCTACAGAATATTGACTTTGGGCATTGTCTTATTTTTATAAACATGTTCTCAATGATTTAAGATCATTACCAGCTTGTTGTAATAGGAAAGGTAATTCTCTAATGATACCACCTATGGATGATTACATGTATGGGGTATTGTATGTACTTCTCAAAATGGATACATGTAATATATCATATACTTGTGATAGGTTCGGTGGGAGTGCTAGTCGATAGGCGACCACTCCAACGTGATCTTGGATATCAAAAGTGCCGATGTACCTTGGACCATGCTTCCTATTCTTCCCAATTATTGTCACATTCTTCCATGGAGAAATGTTGACAGAAACTATCTCTCTAACATTAAATTCTTGTCATCATCCACAATTGTTAGCATAGCTCACCTATCGACTCCATGTAGCCTTAATGTTCTACTAAATGGTATTAACATTATCTGCCATTTTCTTGATCATTTCAACACCCAATAGTTATTGTTCCCTAACTTCATTCCAAAATGGATTTGTTCTACACCTCCAACTATAATGGTCTTTATAGGGATCCATTTACATGCATGAGTTTAAACTGTTTTTCTAATAGAACTAAACCAATGTTATATTTTTCTCCCATACTGCTTTAATGTCCATATAACATGCTCTTAAGCTGTATTCTAGAATCTAACTAGTCTTCTTATATTAGACATATGTTTGAAGTTGATAAGAAGTATTAAGGTTTATCTTAGTGTTTAGATCATGTTGGAGTATTTCCCAAAACATAGAGGTTAATCATGGGTCTCAATCGAATGTAATTGATAGTGGTACTACAAACAACCTCACCACATCTCAATTATATATCCATACATGTTGATCACCCCCTTAGACTTATAACTTTTAAACTTCACTTTCTACCATACCATACACATTTATGTATATTTAGCAATCTCTATCTACATTTTGTCCCCCCAATTGTATTGTCAAAAGATCCTGATACATCATTTTGTTTAATTGGTGAATGAAAAAAATTCAAACTATGTGAATCATCCAATAGTTCGTTATTCAACACTGGATTTTATGGAAAAAATTGTCTTGACCAAAATATCACAATTTATTCTTCATTAACATTGAACATTTTGGATTTCATTTTTTATATTGTTTTTCCTTATTTTTAATAATCTAGTAATCTTTTTGATAGTTCATTATCCTTTCCTGATGATATGGTTGACAAATAATTTGTGAAAGGATTGAGGATTACCCTTCCATTATGATTCTCATGTCCATCCAATCAAAATCAATGATGATCAGACCCACCATAATTCTCATCAATGATAAAATTATTGGATCGATTATACATGGAGAATCATACATTCTATTACATTCCCAATATGGAAATTAATTGAGAAGTAATAATATTTGATGAGATCAAATGTTATTCATTAGAACATATTCAAATCCTTCTTAGTGAATATATAATTGATACATTATTGATCCTTTATAATTCACACTTGTCCTTAAGGAGATAATGACATAAAATTTTCAATGAGGAAATCACTATATCCAACTCTGGATCATGTTTCAGATAGTTCTATTTATGAACCGTCATCTCTAATTATGCATTGGATATGAATTGGTCATTTTGTATCAACACCAAACAAAATACCTTTACTAAATTATCACTACAATTTATAAAAAGTTCTCTAATTGTGCGTTTTGTAAGAATATGGGGAGTGATAATACTCATCTTAAACTCATTGAATATCTCTTCAAAATAATCATCCAATGAAAAAAATACACACATCCAGGTTATCTTGGTAATAGAGATTGAAAATAATGAAATTTTTCTCAAAAATCAATGACAATAACATACTGCCCACTGAAAACTACGGATATCTATTATGGATGTTGGCCTCAGCCATCATATAATTTATTTTTCCTTTAAAGGATCAATATATATCTCATTCCATGTGACGATAATCTCCAAGAATGAGACATCATTCAACTAGATCACAAACTTTCTATACTTGGTATAATGATTCCTTATTCATATGGTTTTTACAATAGTTTTCAATTATTCCTCATTCTAATTTTTTAATTTAGATTATATTAGGATTTCATCTAAAAATACTAACACAAATTTGTTGTGGTAATATCAAAATACTCTATTCATAAAATACTTGAATATTTATGGGGAATTTGTGAGTCAAAATGGAATTAATATGAACTCATAGTGACCATACCTTGTACAATAAGAAGTCTTCTGGATATATTCCTTCTTCACCATTAATTGATAATATCCCAACTAATGATCCACCTTTATTAATTATTTTACTCCTTGTAGCTAATTAGAAAAATCATCATCCATGGAATTTTATACTAGTTAGTTATTATAAACTTGTTAAGATTATGATAATCAATGAAAAGGTGCATTATAACATCCATCTTCAGGATGATGAGTACTAGAACATCCAATGGTGATGCACTTTGGAATAAAACCCCTTTCTAGGTTCTCCTATGGTTGTTTCCTTTTCTCCTCATGTTACTCAATAGCAACCATATATAGAGTCTTGGATATTGGAAACACCTCAGGTATACACTCGATTGAAAATTCATCATACCTACTAGGAAGAAGACTAAGAAATTCTAGGGGAAACACATCAGTGTACTACATCAAAATAGGCATGTATTTGAGGTTGATAATATCTTTATAGTCAATAATTTGAGGTATATATTATTTATCATAGGGATATAATATCAATTATTGAGAAAACAGTGTTAAATAAGAACCATCCTCATCCTTGCAAATGTACAGAATCAGGGGTCGATTAACCATGTGAAGAGTGATTTCCTTCTTGTATCAATTTTTGTTGGCTCTATATAGGGAAATCCAATCCATGTATATAATTTCATTAAATTACCCCAATGTATTACAATGTTATATTTTAGTTTCATCCAAATAATTTTGATATTTTAAGAGTTATGTACAAGGGATGAACTTATTTACATATTTTCCATTTTCACTATCATCTCTACTTCCATTATATGTGGTGTTGTTTGAATTATTTTTCTATGAATTCGTGATATTAATAAATCCCATGAGTTATGGACAATAACCCTAACTTTTACTTTTTTATTCTTTCTTAACTTATTATCTTTATACAAAAAATAAATAGTGCTGATAACTGTTAAACAAATAAAGAGCCAATCCAATAACATTGAACGAACAACATTTAAATCACATTTATTTACTTAACATATTAATTTATAGGCTATAATTAATGTTATCCATGATCTCATTCTTAACATGTGTTTTTGTGGGTTTTTTTCTACTCCAATAGTAATGGTTCACAATAATATTATGAAATTACCAAGAATATATGAAATATAAAATTCTAATGCAACTTAGGAGGTGTCACGAGCCAGTTGGGCCACATGGGCTCATGTGCATCTCCATGAATGCTAGAAGCTAAGAACTATTAGGGAGTTCCAAGGGTGGGTCGGTGGGGAGACTATGTCCTCATTACTATATTGTAACCCAAGAAATAATTATATACATAAAGAATAATTATAATCTATATGTAAATAGATTGTATCATGAAAATAGACAAGAATAACAATAACTGAAATAACTAGAATAACATACAATAGTGGTTGATGATATATTCCACGTCACTAAAATCTAAAAAACATAGATAAAAAGATACATGCATACATGGAAAACCTAATGTAGAAAAAATAAAATAAATAAACCATCCTAAACATACTAAGATATAATTTCATCATATACTACCAACTCCATTTTAGAACAGCATGGAATCATGTGTATGGAATATTATTCTTTCCTTTATCAACACCATCATACATGTAGTCTACCCTCAGTACCAAACGATGCCCAGAGAATGTGTGAGTTAAATCATAGTGGGCCACTACTAAAAATGTCTATAAAATTTGGCCCATGTAATGGAAAAGTAATAGTGTACAGGCATACATATATAATGTAATGTAGTACAATATAACTAAATACCCAACTGCCTATTTCCACCATTGATTGGTGTCTCAACATGTAAATAGATCATTAATTAATTATTTACAAATTTATATAAAAAATCCACATGAGGAATATTCAGAACATCCATCAACTCATGATATTGTAAATTTTGAAGGTTTTCAGATGTATAAAGGAAACCACAATTGAAAAATTAAAATGAAGTGGTTCTGTAGTGATCACCAAGTCATCGTAGACCTCAGGGGTTACTAATTCATTATTAACTTAGTCTATATAAGGAGTAAGAGTTTATTCCAAGGATCATCTCCCATGTATTCCCACATTAATGTTTCTAACATAGTCTAAGGAATTCCTCCATGGAAAAACAATAGATATGTTGTGGTCATTCTCAAGGACATAACCAACGACCCTTATGTCATGCTGTATCCAAAGAGTGAATATGAGACATACAATAAAAACAATTAAGGGATCTTATGGTTTCATATTGGGCATCCAATGATAGAATAGGATTACGTTTTTGGGTAGGTCTCACCCAAGGCAATCAACACCCAGGAATTGGAAAGGCATCCTCAAGTACCCAAGGAATTCCCCAAGGAATCCAAGAGCTAACATGATTGAATCCTTCCTATAATGATTTCTTATTCCATGTCTATAATTGTTCACCTTATATATAATTCACTAAAAATAATTTGGTTATATGATAACTATTCCATTTATAAATTTAACATAGTTCAGTCATTTCCTTTCATTGGATTGCAAAGGCCATGTAGCAAGAATATATTTTATAAGAACCATATATGTAAAGTTCAATTACTAGGGATTTCTATACTACCTTCCATGAACATGGAAAGGCGTTCTATGGATGTTAATCTAAAAATTATTTTATATTTAACAATCCCTAGTCATATACTTAATTATGCTTTCCATAGTATCATTGGAATGAATCAAATACATTAATGTACTTACATTGGGCAGTCAAGTGGAAGTGATGTTGTAAATCCATTATTAATTTCATAATTCACTGGTAATTTAATATAAGGAGGCTTTCCATTAGTGTGGTCTGACTCGATCACAATCAAATGATGGCTCAAAAGTGTTAAAACAATAAAAACTCAATAATGGAATATCAACCTACATTGGGTTTTAAGTGTTGTGGATATAAGAACCAAGAAACAATCATGTTTATGAAATGAGAAAAACCATATGGGTCTAATGAATATAATAATGGCTTATAAATTCAATAAATGGAATCCAATGAAATCAGTAGGTCTAACACTTCAATTCTGAAATCAATGAACTTGAGGATTGAGTTATAGACCTCCCACCTAAGCCTTGTAAAAATATCATCGTACAATTTTATCCTGTAATTTAACATTTAATAGAGTATATATGATAAAATAGTAAAAAAATTACTCCTCAATAACTTTATCTAGAGAAAGAGAGATGAAGAATGATTTAAAAAAACTCGAATTCTTAATATTGTACATCAAACAAGATAAACAGAATCCTTAACATATCCTTGGATAATTAATCATTTTGATCCCTAGGTTTGGCTTAAAAATTATCCATAATGGATGAAAATCTAGTTCATCCGACTATAAACTCGATTAAGGTTTATAAGAGTTATGTTAATTAGATCATTAAGTGTAAAATATTAAAATTAAAAAAAATTATCACGTGCATGGTTTGGCCGCAAAGTTTTCCAAACCATGTGTGAGCAATTAATGTGTACCTGTAGTATGGGGAATATCAAACAGTTAGGATTCATGGATTAGAAACTGTACACCTATCATACGATATGGATATGTCTAAAATTTATGACAATTTTCACGATTAGATCTAACCATGCGGCCTAACCACTCATTTTACTCTAACCATGTGATGAGCTTATTTCTCCCAAAAAGAGGGGTTATGTTCTTCAAACAAGCCACATACATCCATGGGACCTTCTCTAACTCATTATGCATCCATATTTGCTCCAAACTAATGAATTATACTGAAAATTTATGTATCCATTGCAAAGTCAAAAACAAGGTTCTTACAGTCTTCCACCCTTAAAGGAACTCATCCCTATGTTCACATTACATGGGTGGTGAAATAGTATATGAGAATAAATTTGGACACTATGAAGGTGCATCTCACTCCCTCTCCCAAGTCTCATCTTGCATATGGTTGTGCTGCCACAAAAGTGGTACTAGAGGTACAAACTGGCCTCAAAGATCCTTCGTGCTTCTATCAATGATGTGTATAGCATAATACTCAAAATATTCATTAGAACCAATATCATATTCCTTAGGAAAAATATTATGAGATGGTTCAACATGATAATGGTGAAGCTATGGAATATGGAAGACATCATTCATAACACATTACCTATTAGTAGTAACAACTGATAGGCTACGAGATTATGTCATTACAAGATATCAAATGGACTTCCATAATTAGATGACAACATCACTTGCTATTATAACTATCATTTACCTAGCATATGTGATACCTAATAGAAAAGACGATCCCAAACCCTGAATTTTAAAGGTCATCGACGACAACCGACATATGATTTTTTTTTCATGATTTATTAGTTGACATATGGTTCCCAATCAACTGAACCTACTCTGATTTCTCCGGTACGAGACGTGGACCTAGTAGTTCTACCTCACCTACCACTATCCAGAATAGGGGTGAAAGGCATGAACAACCATATAATGCCTCAAAAGAATCCATTTGAATTGCCACCTAAAATCTGTTATTATTTGAAAACATGATGAGAGGGATATTCTTTTCTCAAGAACCACTAAAATCAAGGACAGGTGCTCAGATCACTTTCACTAGAACCTGTTTCATTCTTTTTGACATTCCATCGGACTGAGGGTGAAAAGATATTCTCAAAATCACCTGTGTACCCATAGATTTTTGAAATCCCTTATTGAATCAAGATGTGACACTATACTCCCTATCTAAAATGATAGTATGAGGGACCCCATTTAGTCAAATTATCTCATGGTTAAAATTATATAAAACAATACAGATAAATAATTTATTCAGTATATCCTTTATAAATTATGATAATAAATACATTGCCTTAGTAAAACATGAATCTTATTTCATAGGAGTTCCTTCTTTAGGTAGGTTCTCTTTTACATTCCCACAAATTAACTAAACATTGTGAGAGATTTGATTAATGGAATGAAGATGAATCTATTTTTTAGATTTAGGATGAGAAGATGAAGTTAAATAATCTATCAGCTGACAATCGTCTCATTTCCCTCTGGATGTATGTTTTCCTAGTACCGAGAACGGGTAACAAGGAAACTCTAAAATATTCTGAGTTCTATGTACATGACTTTATAGTTAATATGAGGAAGTTAAATCTTATTGGTTTTATTTTCATGACCATCAAGAAACATAAATATAGTGAAATAAAGTTTCAGTTGTTCATGTTTCTTTCAATATTAAGAATGTTTTGGAAATAATTTCAGAGTTTGTGAAATGTGTCAATAAAATCAGATCTGATAACTATCAAGGATATTCATGTCACTAATGATACGATCAAGAGACTCATGGTAAGATTCAATCAAAAATCAAAAAATCATTAGAATGATCCAAATGACGAGAATGGAAAAGAAATAACTGATGAGAGTTTTTAAAAATCTAATACCTACCAATAAACAACTAGAAAAATAATAATTTCAAAGGCTAAACCCCTAATGAAATCAAGGATTCAATAAATTATTGGATAAGGTTGCAGAAAAGTAGAGGAAGGAGAAGGAATAAAGTAAAAAAAGGTGATCCTCAATTTGGACTAGACCCTACTGAGACCAGGCTAAAAAAATAAGAACATAATAAACTATAAAAAATATTTAAATAAGATGATAATGTAGAATAGAAAGTATCAAGCTATTGATATTTATAGTATTCTAAAGATATCAAGGGAAGCCAGAACTATAATAGTTATATAGGAACAACCTATTGTAACTTTTTCAGATCTAGTAGAAAAAGGGAAAGACAAACATGTATCTGAACAATTAGCTACACAATGTCTCAATAATGAAACTGAATAAAAAAAGAATAACAAGGTGAATAATAAAAAAATGAAGAAGAACATGGACACAAAGAAGGCGAAGTGTAAGATAATTAATCAAAAAAAAAAGAAAAATCATTCATCAGAATCGTCTCAAGTCCCATCTTGTATGTTTACATCTCTTGTTCCCCAAACATCAAGAAGAGTCTCTCAAAATGATACATCCAAGAATGTTATTCAAATCTATGATATATAAGATGAATAAGAATCTGATAAGAATTAGAATCAACAAGCCATCTTTTTGGTATGGAGACTCAATTAGGATATATCCCAAAATATAATGAGAATACCGATTCAGAAATGTAAATTATAGTATAGAGTGTTCAATATATTGAACATTCGATGAACATATTATAAAATATTATATTTTTATTTTAGAAAATTAAAGACATGGTAGATATCATCGATAATAGTAATAATGAAATAATATATTCTGTTATGATTCTGATGGATAAGTTTTTGATTCATGAAGAAGATTTTAAAGTAATTATTGAACAAAATGTTGATCATAGAAAGGATAGTAAAAAATGTTTTTAAATGGTCCTATAACATTATTGATAATATATAGTATCAAATGGACATGTTTGATGTTTAACTGAAGCGTGTTAATGTTCTCAGTTCAGTCTACCAAATGTTTGTCACAGATTTGAATTAAAAAGAAAAATAATATCAATGTTTGAGTTCCTCAAAATTAATATACTCTGATGAGATTAAACAACAAAAATGAAAATTGGAAAATAGATGTAATGAGGTTTTTTACTATCAAACACAGTTGTAATCTTAGAGAATTCATACATGCACAGAATGGATTATTCAAATTTCCATAAAGTTAGACTTAAAAAAATATGCAATCTATCGACATCATGAAGAACTTCTCTAGAAACATGAAAGGATTATTGTAGAAAAGGTTGTGACGTTGAATGCCCACCAAGACTCACTTGACAAATTGATGAAGGATATAATAGAGTTCAAGAAGATTAATCTTTCTATGTTCAACCTCTTGGAAAAATAGAAGGGCAAAGAATGAATTTTTTAACACTTGTTGTAATAAAAACATATTTCATTTCATGTTATTTATATTGTTTCTTGTACTTCTTTTGCCTAACTCATTTCATGAAAAGTATTTTTTTGTTTAATGTTTCTGAAAATCATGAAGGGTGAGAATAAAATGGAAAAGAAGATTTATTTAAAATGTTAAAAGGGTGAATACCTTTTTAAGGGGAGATCTCATAATTAAAATTAAATAGAAAACAATCCTTAGTGATATTTTTATCCTAAGGTGGAATTAGTGATATACACTATTACTTTCATAATATTTACTATGCTCGAGGTGGAGATAAGACTTTTTTGTTTGGTTTGTCTTGTGAATTCCAAAAAGGGAGATATTGTTGAGTTAAAATGTGTTTGAACATTTCCATTCATATTTTTGTTTTGGAAATAAAAAATTCAATATATTTTTATGTTGTTGTTTTAAATTGTAATCATATGCAATGTTTTTACATCGTAATCACATGATGTTTTTTTTCATCAGAATCAAATATGTTGTTTCTAACTGTATCCACATATGATGTTTCTCATTGTAATTATATATGTTGTTTCCCATCATTTTCATACATCATGTTTTTTTATCATTAGAAACCACATGTATTGAAATCACAATATTAATCATAATCATATTATGTATCGTATCCATATTATGCATTGTAACAATGATTCATAACCATGATAATCATATAATTCATGTTATGCATCATATCTGTGTATCGTATCCCTGAAATGCATCATAATTATGTTATGTATCATAATCATGTAATGCATCGTAACCATGTATTGTATCCATGATGTACATCGTAATCACGTTATGAATTTGAACTATGATATGTTTCTTATCTATGATATGCATCGTAGAAAAGATATTTATCCTGATCGTTTAATGCATTGAACTCATGTCTTACTCTAATACCACATACATATTTCACATTATAATTTTTCATATTCATTTTTTCATACTTCTGAACATATTGTTTTCTAACCAAAACGATGTCGTGAGTTAGTTATATTCGGATAAAAACATTTTTTTATTCTTTTTTAACTGTTATAATTTCATGTTTTTATCTTCCTCCATGTATTTTTGACAAATATTATTGTTGAAAAAAATATGACTGTTGGAAAGGAGGCCAATAAATATGAGTTCATTTGTAACAGTGAAAACAAGACTTGGATGATTGAACATACAATACACTATTGTGATTCTATAGAGAGACAATGTATCTTATCTCTTTATTCATGTGAAAATCCTTGAAGATACATGACATGGATGTCTTGTTCCTAGTTCTTGAATTTCAATAAGTTCATTGTATTTTATTGTGCATCTGATCATTGTGATAATGATTGAGGGATTTCATGTATAGCAAGATGGTGTTTTCGATCAATGTATCAAGGGATTTAAAGTATTGGAAAGACATGGGTATCTATTACCTTCTTAATCAATGTGTTTTAAGTATACAAATATATACATTTCAATCATCATATCGAAATATTACCCTAGTAGTGGTAAGATTAACCGTATATCCAAGTTGTGAAGTACTGCTACTCATAGGGAAAAGAAAAGTGTATTACCCCTTTAATTTTCCACTACTATTTTTAATATAAATGGAGTCATTTTATTACCTCATTCTACTCATATACTATTATAATTTATTTAATTACGACACATTAATTTTCATTAATCATTGTATTAAAGGATTCTATAAGATGTGTGGTAGATTCATTTACATTTGTTTTACTCTGATCATTGTATTCAGTTAAAATATTTTTTAATAACCTATGGTATCATATTATATCAATTGGATTCAGGACCATTTCAATCATTTGTATTGTTTGTGAATTGTATTAGTTTATGATTTCTGAAACTATGTTTATTCTTAATATTTTAAATACCACACTTTTAAACATACTATTCAACCCCCCTAATGTATTGTTTAATCTCATATACATTTACATCTATATTTCAATCCAAAAATAATTACCCAAATAGAATAATTATAACTCAACGACCTAGGTAATCCAAATTAAAAAATACCTATCAATAACTTCCTATATACATTTTGAGATTAATAGAAGATGTAACAAGCCATCTTCTCTCTGGTGATCCTAGTTCACCTAGTAATAGGTGTAAAACATAGTGATGAATCCTTATATATGATGTTTCATCCGATAATATACATATTATCACTGCATACCACTGATACAACATTGTGATTTCCTACACCCAGATGCCACATAGGAGGTTCCCTGGCCTTGGTGGTCCACATGTCTTCAAGCACATTTCCCCAAATTCCAAAGGCTACCTACTAGTAGTGAGGGACTATGATGTGTATGTGGGGATACTATTACCTAAAGACTAGAGTGTATACCAAAGGATATTATAAAAATATCTAAATATAATATGAGATAAGTCAGAAAAATGTATAGGTAAAAGAGACAGGAATAAAAAACTAAAATAACCAGAATAACATACAATATATGATGATTAAATATGACATGCCACTAAAAACTGGAAATCAAAAATACAAATTAGCAATAATACATAAAAACACAATAAATAATAAATGAAATACACAAACTATCCTAAGAATCACAAGCAATAACCTCGACATCTCCTGGTAGCTTCATCCTAGAACAATAAGAAATCAAGTGTCTTGAGAATTATTATTTCCTTTATTAACACCAACATACATGTAATCTTCCCTGGGTAACAAATGGTGACCGGATATGGTGTCAAATAAATTTCAGTGGGACACCACCAAAAGTGTCTATAACATCTGGCACATGTAATGGAATTGTAATATAATGCATGAATGCATATATTAACTAAAGCAACAAAACAAAAATATATTGGAAAGTGCCTTATTCATCTAGTAGTTGATGTCTGAACATGTAACAAGTTCATTAGTTAATTAGTAATCGACTCATATAAACAAGACATGTAATCCCTATCCAGTTCAGAAATCACCTCAAAACTGTGTAAATAGTGATGTTTCCAACCAACGTTTATCAATGAAACCATAATTGATAGCTAAATTGGATGAGGTTCTTTGGTAATAAAAAAGTTATCCTAGACATCATGTACCACTACGAAATTATTCACTAAGTCTAAATAAGTAGTAAGACTGTAATCGAGGGAGCATCATCCAAGGCATTCCCACAAAAATATTCCTAAAAGAGTCTATAAAATTTATACTTGCAAAAATAGGAGATAACTAATGGCCATACCCAAGGATGTAACCAAGGTAGCTTATGTCATTTTGGATCCAAAGAGTGTATATGATGCATCCTATAGAAAAAATGACGGGATCTTATAGTGTCATATTGGTCAACCAAATATGGACCCGGATACGGTCCCCAGGTAGGTCTCACGCATGGAAATTGGAATCCATGAAATGGAATTATTCCCTCGAGCAACCATGTCATTTCCCTCTAGAATCTAGGAGCCTACACGATTCAAGCCTTCTTATAATTATTTAATGGTCCTAGTAAAAAAAATTCACCTTACATTTAATTCAGTAAATATAATTTTTTATTATGATAACTATTCTATTTAACAAATTCACAAAGTTCACTCATTTCCATTAATTTGTTTGAGAAATCCATGTAGCATGAAACCTTTTAATTAATGCCATGTAAGTCATGTTCAATTAATAAGGTTCACACAACATCCATATATGAACATGGAATGATGTTATGTTACTACGAAACCAATCATTCCATTACATTTAATAAGGCTAATTCATATACATAAGTATGCTTTCCATAATAACATTTTAATGAATTACATTCCTTTAGGCACATACCTTAGGTGGGTCCAGTGGAATTGACATATTAAATGACAATAAAAATTTCATTATTTAGTAGGAATTTAATACATGGAGGCTTACCATAATTTCTTTAATGCTCAATTCCACCCAAAAGATGGATGAGAAGAGTTAAAAGACTAAAAACACAATTATTTCATATCAACCTACATGGGGTGTTATGATTTGTAGACATAACCGCTAACAACCAATCAAATTTATGGAAATAGGATTACCAAATACTTCAAGTGAATATAATAATGGAATATAAATTCAAAAAATGGAACTCGATGAAATTTTGGGGCCCCAAACATAAATCACAAAATCAACAAACATGAGGAATGAGTTATAGACCTCCCACCATTGGCTTCAATGACTATCATTGTCTAGTATTAGCCTATAAATTATCTTGGAACATTGTAGATTTGAGAAAATATTAAAAACACATACATTGAGATAACTATGTTGAGAGCAAGAGAGATAAATAACTTCTTAAATGAACATGAGTAATTACCATTTTACATCCAGTATGATGAACGAAATCCTGAACGGATCATGGATTAAGGGTTCTCTTGAGCCCAATGTTAGGCCTTAAAAATCTCCAAAATGGGATAAAATGGAGTTCATCCCTCTGAATTTATATTAGGGAATAGGGGTTATGTTAATTATATCATTATTGGTAAAATAATCAAATTACCCAAAATTTATCAAGTGCATAGTCTGGCCACACAGTTTTCCAAACAATGTGCCAACCATGAATGGGTACCTGTAGAAATGGGATTAACTCATAGTTAGGTCTCATGGTTTATAAATGATACATCGATCATGTGAGATGACTCTGCTAAAAAATTCAGACCTTTTTCATAGTTATATCTATCAATGTGACCTAACCGAGCGGTTTCCCCTAATAGTGTGGTAGGACCATTTGTCCCAAAAAGATGTGTTTTCGACTTCGAACAAGCACTGAACGACATTGGGACCTTCCCTATTTCAATAAGAATCTATATTTGGTCTGAAATAATGAATTATACTACAATATTGAGTATCCACACATTTGTGTAAAACTAGTATCTTAAAACATATCCCCTGATAATGGAAATCATGGTTCATAGTAAGGCACATTTTCATGTACCAAGTTACCCTGAATCAGGCCCGGAACACCTTATTGCATTTTTTACTCCTAGGTACACCTATTCTAGAACCAAAATGACTTGTAGTATCCAGACATGTGTGTAATTTCTTGATAAACCACATACTCTATACTTATCAAAATTTAAGCAAGTTTTATTATATGTAGTCATATCCCTAAGGATTTCTCTACAGTTCTATAATCCTAATCACAAAAATAAGAAAAAATTTCCTATGATATCAACTATGACAACCTTGCTCATTATTTCACTTTAATACAAGATTTATTACATAAAAATATACATCATACAACCTATATGATGGAGAAGTCTAGTGTCTTTGGTATTTAGGTACATAACATAACATCTTGAACATGTGATACACCGACATTATTAAAAACATACAAAGCTTGCTTTATTGAAAAATTCACTATTATGCTAAAAAATATAATTTGGACTTAAAACAAAATGGGATAAACTTGGTACATACATAATAATTGGAAGAGTTATAAATCCTAGTAATTAAAAAAAATGAAAAACGATTCTTGTTATACAATAGGAACTATATGTGGAATGAAAGGAACATGAATAATAAGTCATGATATATCATGATAATCATAACATGTGTAATGTGGAAACAACATAAGACACTGAATAATAAAAATAGGTCACAAATAAAACATGAAGAACTAATAGAGGACAATGCCCTATAAATTAGTCATTTACACCCTTATCCCAATATGATGTATCATTATACTAAACATTACTCGTCGCATTAGAGCACTATCTTGGTTCACTCATGTAATTATTTCACTTTCATGCTTAAAATTTCATCCTAGATCATATCATTTGGATTCATTCACCAAATCAATTTTTTCAATGATCAAGTAATATGGATTACATACATGTATGTCCCTATTCAGTCTCTTTATTTCCATAAAGTTTAATAACCTTGATATAATAATGGCTATGATATTCCCTTGTACATGTTTTCGCATGGAAAATTATGGGGAAATTTTTGAAGTATAAAAGTGTTACATAAAAATTGATTAAAATAGATGATTAGAGTGAAAGGGGTCCAAATTATTTGTACATAAAGTTTAATGTAATAGGGTCATGTAAAATCATACCCCAACATTATAAATTTGGAAATAGAAGGAATATGGCAATGAAGAAAAATGAATAGAGAAAAGAAATCTTACAAAATTTTATAATTGTATCGAGTCTACATAAAGGATCATGGGTGGATTAATGAGAGTGGAAGTAAGATATAAAAATTTATAAATAATATTTACTATGAGGTTAATAAGTAATATCATGTCCTGTCATAATAAAATGAAATTTAAAAGGCATAACATAAATAGAGTTCTTTATATAAGAGGAGAGTGGAAGATCCCTTATAAATTTTTGGCACAGTACCAACCTTGATAAAGTTAAAAATGAAATAGGATAAATGTTATATAATTCAAATAATATCAAATATATATTAAAAAAATTTGACACAAAAAAATAAATTATAAACAATTAAAATTAAGAAGACAAATTCTAAATAATGTTCTTGAATTGAAGGGAGTAGAGGAAGGTGAGGATTCCCTACAAAATTTCAGCATAGTAACAGCTTAGAAAATGGTCAAAATGAGAGAGGATAAATGTTATATCAATAAAGAAGCATCAATTTGATAGTAATATAATGTTTTTTAAATAAAATACATTATAATAAATTTCAATTAATAAGACATATTTTAAAGAAGGTTCATCATATGAAAGGAGGAGAGGAAGGTGGGGATACCTTACATGAGTGCATTAATCCAAAGGAATTGTAGGGGATTAATGAGATATTGGGGTGAATTGGGAGGACTCTAGATAATGGAGGGTATAATATGGGTTTTCTATCATGATTTTGGGTGAAGATATATAAGAGATTTTTTGGGATTATATAGGATAAGAGATAGATTTACTTATTGTTTTGGTTTTGGATACTACATAATAAAATATCCAAAACCAAAAAACCATATCATAGTAATATTAAAAGGTTTATAACAAAGGGGAGTGGATTTTATTATTTTATAATTAATGGTAATGACTTATTAAAATATTATCCTTGGTGATCTGGAGGTCATTCACATTCTTAAAGAAATGTCTTTAAAGTCATAAAATATACTATAAGTATTGGAAGATTCATAATGGATTTAGAAAATAAATAAAAAAACATAATCACATTATTTTAAATTTAAAACATATTTTTGTTATTTTATCCAATTTATATTACTAATTAAATCACTTTTGGGTCATTGTGATGTAATAGATCACAATGTATATTTACATGGAATTTACTTTTTACTCGAAAAATTGACTATCTTAGAAAAATATGAAAAATTCACCATTGGAAAATATTGACATAAAGATTAAAAAAATAATATTCATTTTAACTATATAATTTTCTAAATATGTGATATTTAGCTTTTCAAATAAAATTAACATTTTTTTGAAAATGATGTGTTTTTTACAATTACATTTTTTTGAAACCTTAGAAAAATTATATTTGACATCATTAAAATAATTTGATCATTTACATTTAAATAAAATATTATATAATAAAATATTATTTATATATTATTTATTTTAAAAATACAACAATTCATCAAAATAGATTTCTTAATTGAATTATAATATCAATAAAAAATACTATTTGTTTTTAGGATGAAGCAAAATGAAAATAAATTATAAATAAACAATAATAGGATGGAATAATATTCATTATTATATAAATAATAATATAAATAATCATATTTCTCAGGAATTATTACATATCCCTTTAGAATTCCAGAAAATTCCCTAAGTTTAAGGAGCGTGATGGTCAAACTTTCATGGGGTGGTTCGACGAACACAGTTTGGGCCGTGATCTCTATGAACTTGAACATATACCATAAGTAGTTTTGTTCATTATTATGTTGTTAGATCATAGATTGGTCTTGGTAAAGAGAGAAGGACATAAAGTCTATTTCCATTGGAATATCTGATAAATGTGCTTCATATGGTACAATTCCACTGGTTGAATATATCAATTCCTTTTTATGTCTTAATTAGATTTGTTCAAACCCTATATTTATACATACCATGTGATCAATGTTAAACTACTATATTATTAGTTGTAATGAAACATAATGGTCGTTTATATAAAATGGGAATAATAAGGAAAAATAAATATATTGGTTCTCTATAACCATATTATATAATAATACAGTTAATAAAAATACTAGAGAAATTTTATTTATAATAGTTCATGTCGTTACAGGTCACATGTCGTGTGACATTTGTCTTCTTCAAAGAAACCCTAACACTACACTTGGGGTACCTTATGGCATGTAAACATGAAATACACATCGTGTAATGCATGATTTTATAGATATTGTGGAATCATAATGCATCGTACAAATCTATATCCTCCACTATCAAATATGCCTATGAACCATGGATATAGGGTTTGAACTACCTTTCCATCACTAGGGGCCACATTACGGCTTGTGGTTTTCCTAAAATTGTTACCTAGTGATAAACCTCCACTGCTCTTCAAAAATATACGCATGAATTTCTTTAATCAAAATCATATCCAACTCTATTGCGACTACAAATTGATCACTCAAAAATTAAAAACATAGATATATGAAATCTATCCATTATGCCAAGAAACATGGTAACAATAATTGATTATCTGGTATTTCGTCAAACCACTAGTCAAAATGAATACTAAAAATGAGCACATGATGAATTCTATGAAAAATCCAATAACATGAAAAAGAGGAATAAATCATGGACATGTTCAGTTGGCCTCTGTTTTTTTACACTATAATGAAAAAAAAATATCCATTACAAAATAAACAATTCTTTAAATAATCTATATAGATAATACCATACATTCAATAAAACCGAAATGCGAATCAATTTATTAGTAGATTGATTCTTTTTAATTTTAGAAATAATAAAGGGGAAAGAATCTGAATAAGAAAACATCATATCACAGATGAAGAATGGTTCCATGTCATTTACATTGGTGAGATCCCCTAGTCCCATCGCACACTGATTGGTGATCTAGGATTTTTCTATCGCTCTCAAAAAGAAGCACTTACAATGTTGTCCAGTGGATCCGCTATATTTGTAGGGTTTGGTGATTGACCTTGTTAATTATCTATAATAGTTTTATTATTATTAAATTCTAGGTTAGGGTAATTATCTAAATAATTTACCTTATTCAATTAATTTATTTAAACTTCCACCCATGACTGCATTCCGCCCGAACGTCTGTTGTGCTCCAAGGATATATTGTGCCTAGGGATAAACCCGTGATTTAAACTCAACTGTGGCATCGTAATTATAAATCGTTCATCATTATATATGATATTTAACATTTTTAGGATAACATCATTTTCATGAATTTAATATATTTAATATATTTCAAAAATTCATTCAATGCACACCAGGACACATAATCTCACACAGTCCATGCAGCTTGATTTGGAAATAATCCATTAAATTTTGTAAAACAATACATGGTAAATCAGAGTTGATACACCATGACACCAGGGAAATCCATCACTAAATGCACCTAATGCATAAAATAATCACATCATCACATCATCCCTTCCAAATCACCATATATTGATACCTATTAGTTCATGAGAACCACCAAAACATGTATTATTTGTATCATTCATTAGGTATTATACATCAAGACATTATAGTCTATAGAAGGAATATGTAACTCAAGATATATCAACCTGTACAAATCATACCAATAATAATCCCTTGGATACAACATCTAGATATACACGTGTGAAAAATAAACACAAAACCACATATCCCTCTAGACATATATTTGGGGAAACTGACCATCATTCATACTAGTACATGTAACTACTAAGAGAAGATAGTGGATAATGATGTTTCAGCCAAACATTCATCCTCCCATTGATGTGTTCGGGAAAACACCCTCTTAGAGTCCATTGGGTGTCAGTCACCCTAACTAACATTTTTTTGGTAGAAAATGAAATCATATAATATACATGATATAATATATCTCCCAACCAATATATGGCCATAACATAGTCATAGACTCATCTAAAGACAATGTCACTTGAATCCCTAACTATTATTGTTAAAACTAGATATCCTATAAGAAAACATGAATTTAAAGAGATACATTAATTACATAATTTATTTTTATCATTTACTTATTTTAATTAATTTTTTATCAATTAAATTAACCATTAAAAATATTCCAAATCACATTACATTAATCAATAGTTTAAATTCCTTTACCATCAAGAATTATCCATACTAAGTCCACTGTTTCTCAAGACTAACATATTTTCAGCATTTTCATTCCATCATTACCAACCACATGGGTTTTGAATTATATATTCCTTATTAGAATCATTTTATAAGCAATGTACTCTAGGAAATCTATCAAAATATACATCCATGAAACATACAACCATGGACATCTACATGCCTCATGATGTGGGGATACAGATGTAGATTAAACGTGAAACCCATCAATAGACCATTAAACAAAATAAATGAAGAAACCACATAGTTTTATCACATCTATGGGTAATCAAAAATTTATCCCATTCTATCATCTTCAGTTAAATCCTAACACCCACTTGCATATCACATCTTTCCATCATATGAATCCACTACCTCCAATTCACATGGTCCTCCTCACCCAAATCACATCAACAATCCATGGCTCATGCATCTTAATATCATAACAGATATTTTCCTACCTAACGCATATAACATCACAAAATGTAGAAAGAAACATACTTGTAATGCCACATGGAAATATATGCCCTAAAACATGGAATATAGAAATCACACACAAACATGTTCTCACAGATCCAAAGTCAAGGTACCCAGCAATCCAAAAAAGACGAGAATCATTGGCCCTATAAGTTATCATTATCACACAAATTATTCTTTTCATCTTTAATTAACCAATTTATTATTCATAGGTTTTAATTTGGGAAACATAAGGCATAAACTTATAAAAAATTAATCAATTAGTTAAACAATTAATTAAACTATTACTCCCATCATAAAGTATTGTTTCAACAAACCTGTGGAATTCTAATTTATTTACATGACATTAATTGTTTTAATAAAAAACATCAACATGATTGAAATTATTTGTCAAATTACATTCACACATTGAATTACATATTGAATTAAATATTTAAATAGAATCATTTTGTTCATATTAAAATTACAACCTACACCATATTCATTAATTATTCCTCTTTATTCTCTAGAAATTTAATTATCAATTAATTACAACCTTAATTTATATATAAATTTTTCTTAAGAAAAAAATTCTGATCCTATGAATAAAAAAATTCCAACAAGAATAGTATACATATAAAAATATTCATAAAAACAAGTAGAATGATGTTATCATGGTATAAATCAACAAAATCGACATGTTATCGCAATTAAATTTATTTGTTAGTTAGTTTCTATAATTAATAGGTTAATCCCCTTTCAAACTAAAGGGATAATACATAAAAAAATTGATTTCATTTAATAGAATAAGAGAATTGATGAATCCACTACCTTGAAAAAGAATCTTCACAAAACTTATTACATGAAAACATGGGTCGCACATAATATGGAATCACCACTTGAGAACTCGATCCATCAGCAGAAGGGTTCCACAACTCCAATGAATAGGGTTCTGAAATGAATAGTCTTAAGTGAGATAAACTGGTACAAAAATAAGTGGAGGAAATCCATTTTCGAGCCAACATATATGAGATAATTAGATCTTCCATATTGAATTATATATAATCCCAAATGATGATGATCTCATTATACTTCATGCAAGTTGAAACATTTACAACCTCAACCATCAATAAATATAAAATCTATAATTATGATTTTTGAAATTCCCATGGATCGTACTACTGAAAGGTCCACATAGAGGTTTCCCAAAAATGGTGGAATCCACTTTGTCAGTGATTTCATGTATCCAAGAGCACCACATATCCAAAATCTCCACATATTCATTTTCCTCGCATAGCTAAATTTCACATGTAAATGAATTCCCCACATAGTTTAGTTCAAAATGTAGAGAATTAAACATGTATCCAAATTACCTGCGTAGAATAATTATCCATGTAGGAGATCCAATCTCATAGATTATTCATGTAGAAATTCAATTTAGTCATTTCATTCATTTATTTGATTCATCCATGTAGCTGATCCATGTTGTCGATTCACATAACTGATATATCCACATATATGTTTCATATAGCCAGTCTAGCCACATAACGTATTCATGTAGTCGATCACCCACATATACAATCCATCCATCTATCTGAATGATACATATATCTAATTATATTGGTCATGATTTGGGATCATATAAAATCCATGAACAACACCCATGTGATGTGAAAATATTTCAAATTCCTAATTTTTTCAGCCCAACACATCCAGACCTGCTCTTGACTTCCTCCGACAACCATAAACGTAAAAAAACAAAAAAAGATGATCTATAAGGATTAAAAACCTTACATATAACAATTCTCAAAAACAAATAAACAATCCAAAAGATATAACAAAAATCGTTCATCCAAAAATCCCACAAATGAAAGGCCAATTAAAGATCTCACTCTTAGAAGAGGTGTATCAAATTATCAATGGAACAACATGAAATGACAGAACAGTAACAATACCATCAAAAACAAACTCTGATAGGATATTCCATGAAAATTATTGATTTGTTACCATCAAGATACAATATAGAACTATATCCCAAATGAAAAATTTCAACATACATAAGAGAACATCGTTACAAGAGAAGAGTTAGACATAAAACACACGTGGTACTGAGTGAAAATTCAAGACTCATGTTCTCAAGTACTCTCATCCATGACATCATGCTACAACAATATAGAAACCTAGGGAATATAATACCCATGACAAACATTCTTCTAGTATTCATGGATATCTACTGGCTGCTCTAAGCTGGTGGAATCATCGTCAACATTTTTCTCTACACAATATATGACATTGAAGTCATCATGATGATAAATAATGGTCTGTGACATGTGAGGATCATCATGTATTATGATTATCTATGGGGGAAATTTTATATGATAATTTATGATTCTAATGTGATACAACAACTTAAAAGTCCCAAAATTGATGACAAAGATTACTACCACAACCGAACCTTTTCTACCATTGACGAGGAGTCATGTTTATGACCATATAATCTTCAAATATAAAATAATAAGTTGTCATTATATGAATATAAATGTATTTTTACAGATAAGTCACTACCTTTATCCTATTATGAATTACATGTAACATTTCTTTTATAATCTTCACTAGTTCTGACTTGAGAATTACTGCCTCTCTAACCCTAGTCCAACACAATAGATAACATAATGGTTGGTTATACAACGATTGAATTTTAAACACACCAATGGTCTAATAGAAATAATTATTTTAAGAAAACTCAACCAAGGGAATGTTACTCATCCATATGCCTCCAACATCTAATACACAAGAATGAAGCATGTCTTTAAGAGTCAGAACGGTCCGCTCTATATCACCATATGTATGCTGATGGTAAATAGTGATAAGGCATAACTGAGAGATAAAAAAATTTTAGCGAAATATTGAAACGATGGAGGAAAAGGTTTTAACCAAACAAAATATGATAATCCTTGGTACTAGTTTGATAAAAAACATCAACTCTAGATACTCTCATAACTAAACCACTTTTGATCTGAATTCCCTGATTATTGTAAAGTGGGATTATTTTTTAAAACAAACCAATGTAAACTATATATAATAATATCCCACCCATACACTAAAGGTAAAATAGTCAATAATCCATAAATATTTCCTCCCACTTCAAGTAGGGAATATCTAATTGTTGTATAAAACCATAGGGAGCACATTGCATGGTCTTTATCATTTGTAAGACCAACCACTAAGAAAAAAAATTTCAACTTCACGCTTCAACCATGGATACCAAAACCTGAAATTCAAGGATTGATACAAATTTTTCATGCTATGATGTACTACCAAACCTGATTTATGAAAATCATTGAGATCCATCTCAAACATCAATGAAGAAATAAAGATACCTCCATGAAACAAAACATGATGTCATTCATCCTCAAAACAACCATTATGGGAATTTCCAAATACAACTTGTTCTCTTCACACCTCAAACTCATAATCCCACAATAGGTAATACACCACATTATGAACAATAGACAAAAAAAATCATCATTAAATAATGATAACCTTTACCTCAAACCTCTCCCATAACTAAATGAATCTCTAAGATTTCAATCATAATTTTTCTAGAATCATTAGATTCATGCTTGGAATCAACCCATGAATTACCGCACAGTATATCAGATAAAAAAATTCCCTTAATTAGATTATATAAATTATTGATGTCATTATCCTTTAAGAATTATATCCACTGATGATTATGTGTGTTTAATTCACAATGGGGGATGACATACCATAGGCTCTTATAGTAAATAAAAATATATTAAATGAACACAAATTATTTATTCTCTCCACAACATCAAGTAAATCACCAATTATACAAATTCAAAACTATTTGTGGAATAGTTACAGTCATGTAAAAGTATCCATAAAGACCCCTAAGAGAAAATCAATTTATACCACATTAGAAAATAATGTAATAAAATATGTATATATTTATAGAAAACATAAAACTGAACTCCCCTTCATGAAACAAGGATGGTATCACAAATAAAATTATCTATAATGTAATAAAAATCTAACTAAAAATTGTCATCCCACATAAACACCCAATCATTTCTTGTCAAGGCTATCAGAGGCGTCAAATAATGATATAAATTATCTATGAAAATAATACAATAGAAAGAAATGCTAATAAAATTATACACCACTTCCATTATCATGGGGGTTACCCAAGAGAAAACCTCTTCTATCATATATATATCTACATCTTCACCCTATTAATAACTGAAATTCCTTAATAACAGACTTTTCAAGACAATAAATAACTCTATGAAAACTTCATGAATAGCCTCTCATGGAGAAGAACTCCCAAAATGGCACACATATTATCTGCATCCTCTTCCCAAAATTTGGAATATACATGTATGTCATCAAAGTATACAACCATTAACCTACTCAGTAAATATCTGAACATTGAATTCATCAACCCTATGAACATTTGTGGGGTGTTCATTACACCAAATGACATCACAATGAACTCGTGATTCCCATGATGACATCATAATCATGTCTTTTCAATATCATTATCCTTCATGATCATTAGATGATGTCATAACTATAATTATATTTTTGATAACCAACTTGATCCCTTAATTTGATCGAATAAATCATCAATCCATTGAAGATGAAATTTGTTCTTCAATTCTTACATGATGATAATCAATAAAAAGATTCAATCATCAATAATCAATCATTACAAACAACACCGGTGCACCCCACTGTGACAAACATAGACAAAAAAACCTCACTACAATAGATCATCCAGTTTTCCTCACATCTCTCGAAACTCATAATGATCCATCATAAATTTATACATCAATATAAAAGATATGTGTATGTATATCTCAACCCCAACTGGGATCTTATTTTAAGGGGATAACGCTACAACCACTTCTCTGAATACACCAGGGTACACTTTCATAACCATGGGAAATTGTAATAGTTCATTATTTGACACAATAATCATTTGACAAGCTATAAAATATGACAAGGAAGAAACATGCCTCCAACCCATATGAGGGTCTTAGTTGACAATAAACACTGTTGTCTCTCCAGCAGCATCATAGAACTAAACCTACCTCCTGAAAACATTCATGATATCCTACACCAAATACTACCAGTCTATTTCTAGGATGATGTAATAATATATACATTAATAACGGAAATATTCCAAAGAGCGGTGATTCCCCAACACTAGCTCAAAATCACTATTTTCATCATATAAGTCATCTTGACCTCCAACTATATTAGTCAATTCCAAGGGAACTGGAAGCCTCTCAACCTAATGTAACAATGAATTGGGGAGGGTAGGTTATATAATAGTGTTCTTCACTCCAAAAAAACCTGACCCCAAGTAGAAAACATGTAAAGGGTACCTCAAATGATGTGTGGATCTCCCGTTACTAGAAATTATGATGTATGAAGTTGAATAAAATTTCAACATGGCCGCTCTGACCCTACTAATGACCAAAACTATGGATGTTCTCTTATATATTAGGATGAGAATAATCTCTTTGTTTAACTCTGTATGGACTATCTCCTATCAATTGATATCAAATTACAACACCCTACTACTAATGCCTCAGAATAAACTACCTCAACGGAGGAACCTGAACTAGAACATTGGGCACACACTAAATTCTCAAGAAGGCCCTATACTCTCTCTACTGATTTCCATATCCTCTATTAAAAACATGTGGTTGATCAATGTTAATATTTCCTAGATCCCCCACCCGTAGAAAAATAATATAATGATTCTTAGGACCTACCCTAGCTGACCAAAATCCGTTTTTTCATTGAAATTGGGAACCTCATACCGCATATCTACTTTTAGAGGAATCCCAATGACTCACCTACTATGAAGATATAGATTTGAATTGTGTCATGTAAATAAATTATTCTCTTTTCAGTTCCCCAAGATACATATTTATTATAAAGGGTTTAACATGGAATTGGATCTACGGACAAAATTCCTCCTCGAAATGCATTTCCCTGGCTTCCTCATCTTAAAACAGGTAAAAAGCATATCAAAGAAGGGTCTTGAAATAGATCCCAATGTCTCAAACAATGATACTCTCCTAATTAAGTGTATTTATATCATAGGTATTATCTTCCGTTGTGGAAATAAAATAGGAACACTCATAAAGAATTGTTTTAGAACATCTCAAATGAGTCTGCTGAATCCTCACAATCAATAAGGTATTAGAACAGCCACTTTTATTCAACTCTATGAAACATAATCTCCACTAACAAAACCTAGTGCTCAATCAAAGCCTAGATCAAACTGAAAAATATCTGAACAGACTCTACCCTTTATTCTATGACTAAATATAAAATGGATCCCCATGATTTTGCAGGCTCTAGTGCTGAAAATATTAGAGTGTCCTCTTGAATGTGTAGTCATTTTCGACCTCTTCTCTGAAATGATATGATGACATATAATTCTGAATATATTCAATGAAAAATATATCAGGTTGATATCAACATGTATTCATAATGAAAAATAATTGTTGGACTGTTAAACTTGGAATATGAAATACGTAACATTAATTGATTAATTTTTTTATTATCTTGTTTTGTTTTTATCCTATTCTAAGGCCCACCCATTTAAATAGGTGGAATAAAGAAGTATGATTCATTATCCCTTCATAGGACTATATGTTTAAAATGGTTTCACATTATTTAGTAGGCTCATTAAATATAATTGTTCATGTATAGGATCATAGGGGTGCCTATATACCCATGTCTGAGATAGTCACTAGAGTTTATATCACTTACTAAACATAAGTGACACTATTTCCCTACCAACCCAATTAAATCTCAACTATTCATAACTCCAATCTCTTTCCTACTACTCAACCTCCCTTTAATTTCTTTCTATGATGATACCATCAACCAATGTGTACACCTCCTAGGCCAGAAAATAGTGAACAATGCTGGTGAATGTCTAAGTTCCACTTCTTATGGGCCTGGGTTTGTGACTATCACTAAGGGAATAATAAACATGCATATGGGATTAATTGACCTATATTATAACATGAAAAATAGAAATATAAGCTTTATACACCAATCAAAACCTTATCAAACATATATATAAAGTAACTCCCAAGTTCAACATCAAATATATCGCAATATTATAACAACTGAAATGAATCCTACATGTAAAAAAATGTTTGTAATGGAAGTGACCATAATGTCAAAATATCTCCTACAATTCCATTAGCCCACAATATCCATATTGGCCTCTATCCTTCTTGGGATGACATGAAAAATAATTTATATATAGGTAGGGTTAGCATAATAGTATGCTGAGAATAGAGGAAAATAGAAGGGATGGTGTCGTTCTCTCTTGGAGGATCTCTCCATGAGCTATAGGGTCTCTCCTCCCATCCCCCACTCTCTTTCTCACTTGATCTGGTTTTCATCATCGATGCTCCTTGCATCGGTCATCAGGATGGTTGGATCTCCGTTCTTGTCTTCTCCTTCATTGGGTGTATTTCCTTTTTTGGATTTCTTTCCTCTCCATGTTTTCGGTTCATCCTTCGCTTTTGTCCTATGTTGATATGTTGTTCTCCATGGATTCATCTTCCCTGAAGGTTTTTACCATGATATTATCCCCAGAACCTTCATGCCAAAACCCCACATCGGTTTGACCAATAGGTGCTCTGTTGTTTTTGGATCTGTTTGTATCGATGTTCAGTGGTTATCCTCTTGTCTCGAATGCCCATATCTACTATTGCTGCCTTTTCTGGTGTAGTAGATTCTAGTTTGGTCTAGTATTAAGGTGTTTGTGGTGGTTTTGGGATGGTGTTGGTGGTAGCATTCGGTGTCAAGGTTGTGTATCAGCTGTGTCGCTCTGGGGCTTGGTCTCGACAGTTGCATCTCATGTTGGTTCTCATCTGTTCTTGGGGTTCTTTTTGCTTTGTTCTTATCAGATTTATGATGTTCATTTGACATCAGTACTGTTGTTCAGCCTTATATGATGTCTGTCCTGGTGATGATTCAGATTAGAAAATGGTGGGGCCACCATCAGTATTCATTTGTTTTTAGTTTTTGTGATGTTCTGGTTTGGTATTCATTCTCTCAACACCATCATTGTTAGGAGAAGGATTTTATGTTCAGATTCGATGTTCATTTGGGATTACTGGTATCTATTTTTCTAGTTTGTATCCCTCTGTTTTGACGACTTCTGACAGTGGATGGTGAGGTTAGTGACAGAAACTACAGTGATGATGAAGGTGGTGGTTCTGAGAAGCGATGATGAAGGAGGTGACTGGATGTTGGATTGTCGTTGGATCAAATCCAAGCAGGTGAGTGAATTACACTTCTCAAGGTGTCTCTTGGTTCAACCCATAATGATGCAGTTGGAACATGATATGAAGAGATGTTTTAGGTTTTTGACATTTTATTTTCAAATAATATTTGTGTCCCGGTGCTTTGGTTCTGAAGAAGTTGGAAGTGATGGTTTTCAATTATTTTTGTAAATTGGTGAGTTTTTGTAATATGGTGTTGTTTTTTTATCCTTGTGATGTATGGTTACAAATTAACCTTAAAGTGGCTATTATAAAATATCATTTAATATATTTGGATACTGTATGCTGAGAAGGATCCTCCCTAGATCCTCTTGTGTAAAAGATAAAAAGGTATTATAATGCATAGTTAACATCATTGAAACTAACTCATCACCTAAATATATATAATACGTTCGCAACCTATGAATGGATAAATCTCACCAATTATTTCATAAAAGAGAGCCTATAATAGAATAATGAAACATCATGGGTACCGCACTACAACATCCCCACTGGTTCTCTACTCTACACTAATGGTTCTTGTCCTAATCCATCTATCATAAAAATAATACATCCAAAAGACACATGGAAAAGGGATCACCACATTCACCACATTCATAAAATAATCACGTCATCCTATCCCCATCACCATATATGGAAACCAAGTATTTTTTGGGTTCCACCATAGTATGTATAAAGGGTATCGTGTCTCAGGTATTATACCCAAATTCATTACAACCCATACACCAAGTAAGTAAATTAATTCATTATATCCAATAAATGTCATAACTATAATAATACATTGGATAATATATTTGGAGATACATGTGTGTGAAATAATGACAATACATCACATACCTCTATACTCAAATATGGGAAAAATAACTACTATGCATAAAAACATAAGTTACTACTAAGAGTAAAGAGTGGGTCCATAGGGGGTAGTTGGCCATCCATTCTCTCACCGGGATGTTGGGGAAAACACTCTCCTAGAGACCATTGGGCGTCAGTCTGCCTATCCAACATGGGTGGGAAATCATATTAAATCAAATAATATAAAAGATATAATATATTTCACAACCAAAATATGTCTTTAACCTAGTCTAGGACTTATCTACAACTAACATCACTCACAATCCTGGTAACCACTATTAAGACTAGATACCCTATAAGAACACAAGAATATAAAGATCTACATTAATAACATTTTTTCTGGTTATCATTTCCTTCTATAAATTAATTCATTAGTTATTAAATGAACAAATAACATTATTCCGCAACACAATACATTAATCACCAGTCTGAATTCCATACCTCCTGGTATAATCCAAACAGAGTCCATGATTTCTCAATATTAACATCTTGTCAGAATTTTCATCCCATAATTAAAAAACTCATGGGTTTTGAATTAATTATTCATTATTAGTATTTTTAAATAATCTAGGTACTATATTAAAACCATCCTAAGCTACCACTTCGAGTAAATATGCAACAAAGAAAATCGAGATTCATCAAGGAGTAGGAAGAGTTTTGAAAATAAATTAAGAAACCCAACCATTGATGATTAAATAGATTTTTTACCAACATTATAAAGATTTATTAAATAAATGGGTAAGCACAAATTCAACACATTTCATCGTCTCTAATTTCATCCCCAACACCTTCATGAATTTCCCAATGCATCTAATCATCACAGACATCAACTACTACCACATCATTTGTTCCTCCCCTCCCATATCACATCAGTAATCCAATGCTCATTAATTCTTGGATAATATCCCATATGATCATCACCAACCCATATAACATAAAAAAGCAGTAATAAACACATAATGAATTATAATAGGGAAATATAGGCCATAAAAAAGGAATCCAAACTTCAAAACAAAACTATATCTCACTGCTCCAAAATCAAATCACATGGACATCTCAAAAAGATGAGAAAATCATTCCCTAGTAATTATTTTTATTATAAAACCGAATCTTATTCCATATTGAAATAAATAATTCATTATTAAAAAGTTACAAATTTGGTAAAATTAAGTCCTAAATATATAAAATGGTACTAAATTAATTAAATAGGTAATTTAAAAATGTTTCCAAATATATATTCTAGTTTCAACAAACCTGTGGAATAATAATTTATTTAAAAGATATTAATTTTTTATAATTCAAAGAATCACCATGATTCACTTTATTATTAAAATTTTATAACTACATGGAATTACATATTCAATTGAACTTCTAATCAGTACCAATTTTATCATTATAAAATTACAAAACGCACCATATTCTTTAAACATTCCTCTTTTTTCATCCAACTAATTATAAATTAATTACATATTTACATTATTTTCCATTTTCCATCAAGAACAACATGATAATACATAGAATAAAAATCCTGATAATAATAATATAATAGATATTACATAATCTATAAAAATAAGATTAATTTCATTATCATGGTATAAAGAAACAATATCAACATGAAATCACTATCAAATTTCTTTATTATTCCAGTTAAAAAATAATGAGGATAATTACATTTCAATCCAAACGGATAAACAGTGAATTTTTTTTTATTACATGAAATAATATGAGGATCAATTAATACCCTACCTGAAATAAGATTCCTCACATGACTCGCTGCACCAAAATATGGGGCATGCGCAAGATGAGATCACCACTTGAGAACTAGATCCACTAGTAAATTGGTAGAAATGATCCAAAGGAAGGGTTAGGGAACTTCCCTATTTTGGTAGAGATAAGACAATATGTAATTAAGGGGAGGAAAATAATTTTTGATTTATAAAATAAGGGATGATTGGATTTTATAGGTCACAAAATATTTAAATCCAAATTATGTGGATCTCATTAAACTCGCTACACAAGGTTGCATTTATAACCAAAACCATTATTTAAATTTAAATATAAAATTATATTTGATGAAATGAACACGATTTACCCCAATGAATGGTCTAAATTTGCGATTTCATGAAGCCATAATAAATATCAACATGGGTGATTTCACATAGCTGGAAGTACTATATATCCAGTATCCCCACATTGTTATTTTCCATACATAGTTGAATTACCACATAGAAAATTTCCCCTTGTAGCATAATTTCCCATGTAGATGAATTCAAAACATATCCAAATTCAATGTGAATCCAAATTCACCATGTAGTTAATATAGACACATATCCAATTCATGTATTTGATCTACATTGTGAATTTTCTAATGCAGTCAACTCATCCTTGTATAATATTCAACCATATAATTGATTCACATAGGTGATATGGCCATGTAGATGATTCACATTGCTAATCCTACCATATAGTAGATTTAAATAGCCAATCGCTCACATATCCACTTCATCCATATAAAAAATTCCTTTCTATATCTGATTGGACATTCCATGAGTTAGGCTCTCACCCATGACATGAATCTCTCCAACACAATGTGAAACTCTTCCAGCTTCTAAATTTTGGTAGCCAAGCACCTGTATAACTAATATAATACCCCATTGAGCACCAAGGGCTTTAGAAACATTAAAATGGTTGTACTAGGTGGATATATTCCTTTATATATTGAATCCCTACAGCTTCGTAAAGGTTATCTATGATTTACATAACTAGTATAAAGGTAAATAGGGAGTATTCAAGGTAGCATATATATAACATGCACTAAGTCTAGGAACTATGTAAATGTTAGGAGGCTATGAATAATCATAAATTGGGAATTTATCTAATTATATAATGTTAGTTCAATACACTATGTTAATGGTAATAATGAAAATTACCATACTTTGTAAACATTATTTAATAAACTATGGTCGATTGGATTTAAACATGTGTCATATATTTAAAAGTTCACAGGGTTGATTTGACTTCTTTGATTTGGATTTGTTCAAATATTTGATCACTGTGGTGTTAATGTGGTTTCTATAAGTTAAGATATATAGTTTATCCATTGATATGGTTGATCGAATAGGATATAATCCGACTTCTATATTTTGTATACTTTGATGAAATTAAATCTGATGTTTCTACGCATCACGTTTCCAGATAAAAAATAAATATCACAAAGCATTTCATTATATATGAAGGTTGTTGAATAAGGTAGGAAGACAAGATCAAGTATATATTCATGTTAAATGAATTTTATTATGAAGTAAAAATAAAATAAAAATATCACCACTCAATTGTGATTTTTCAATGTTTTTTTTCGTGACCATATTGGATGTCTGGTCCACCAATGAGAAACAGGGAGTCGAGCTATGTTGTAGGCTATCCTATAGTGCTATATAGATTCATTTAGATGGGGAGTGGTTTTAAATGGATTTATATTTATCATTATAGATGTATATAATGAAAACATTTTTATTCAAATATCAAGTATGGATAAATTTTATGAGTCTTCTAGGGATTCAATAACAAATTTAAATGAAAAAATATTTGATTCTCCAGAGACGTCTTGACTCAAGATGAATGAGTTATTGATGTGATTTAAAGAATAGATAATTTAAAATAATATTTTATAATAAATGTCAATAAAATTCATGATATTACTGTCAGTATATATTTTTTGAGATATCAATGATGATTTTATTGAGAATGTTGAGAAATAACATACAACAAATGAGTGATTTCATGGATCACAATATGTCCCAATATCAAGGGAAGTGAAGCTGTTAAAACCATGCTGCATTTTTTTTATCCTGATTACTCAATAAAATTGATAATAGCTTGATCACTCATGTTCTAGTAATATTTTTAAGAACAATATAATTGTTTCAAAAAACTATTGATGATATTGGATAAAAAGTACATGTTCATACATGTTGATCTAACAATCTAAATAATGGAGATATATTTCCCATGTGGAATAGAGGAATCTAAGAAAATAAATATATTTTTATAAAATTGGGTCAATGTGGAAGGTTATGATTATGAATGGGGTGTCTAACTAGTTTTGAATGTCTTGTGACTGTGGGTTCTAACTACTCATTACACAATTGAAATTGTGGTGTCTAAACAATTGCTAGTGAATTATATATGTGGTGTCAATTTACTTTTGTATAAATGTTATATAGAGGACTGGTTTTTTTCATACCTTATAAATAACATCTGTTGTTCTATCTCTTATTTTTAATGAATATGATCCGAGGAAATGAGAAATTATAGAGAGGATCAATAACATTAACATGTTCACAATGATGAATTTATAATTAAAAGTATTTTTAATATTGGTCCAATGATTCATCCCAGTCAGTTGTCCTATGACCTAGGGTTGTTATTAGAACCCAAAAGTAATACCTTGTTATTTAATAAAATATTTAGTAAAAGGAAAATTTTCTGTTCATGACATGTAGTGAATGATAATTGAAAAGGTGACCAGAGAACTAAATTTAATGGATACTTAGGAATTTTCATCGAAGATGAGAAAAAACACCTGATAAATTTGACACAAGGGGTGTATCTAATCAAAATTCAACCATATAAACACGATTATTTCATGAATAATGAGATTTAAATACATGTTCAAGTACTTTTAAAATAATGATTCATCGCCAATAACCAATAATTTAGCCCAATAATTTATGTAAATAATACATCCAGATGGTCGAGAAAGTGTATTGATTACTAATAATTGTATAGTTTGGTTGTGCTAGAAAACACCAAATTCAAGTAACAAATGAGATGATTGATGAGATACATCGAAAAAAATACTTCATACTGGTGAATTTGAAATATTCATTAAGCATGGTATAAAATATGATATTAGGAAGACTATATTTAAAACCCAATAAGGTAATTACAAATATATTTTTATACATGTTAATTTGGTGAATGCAACAGTGACTATGAAATATACCATGAATGTAGTATTTTGGAGTTTTATAAGGAAGAGTGTTTTGGTGTTCTTCAATGACTTACTGGTGATGAGCATTGGATACAATGATATCATAGATAATATGAAATATATTTTAAAAATGATGATAGAGAAATTATTTTTTCTAAAGAATATGATGTATTGTTTTAGAAGGAGGTCTGTAGAGTAATTAGGGCCTTTAATTTTTGGTTAAGGAGTTGCGATGGTTCCCAAAAAAACTAGATGTGGTTAAATTGTATTATGAACTATGGAATGGTATATAAGTAAAGGGGTTTTATATATAAATGGATATATTAAAAAAATTCATGAATTATGAAAGGATTAAAGGAATCCACATGACATTGACAAAGAAGGATGGGTTTATATAGACACATGAAACTCAAGAATCATTTAAAACACATCAGAAAAACATGAATACTACCCCATTTTTATACATGTTAGAATTTTTAAATTAATGCCACTAAATTTAGATCAAGATGTGGATATTTATTATCATAGGAAGAGATACCCTTTTCCTAATTCAGAAAGTAATTATCTAAAAACATGTAAAATTAAATATATGAAAAGAAGATTATTTATTTTGTACCTGAAATCCATCACTGAAAAAAAAAATTTATATGAAGTTAATTTAAGGTGCACACAGATCATCATATCCTTATACATTTTCATAGTTAATGTGATTTTTTAATTGATTATTTTTTATATTAGGTTATGTTATTGGGATAAGATTTTATATTGATTTACAACCTAAGGAAATTTAATTAGGTCGATGATTTTATATCAAGGGTTATATGTGTAAGGGATTATATATACATAGTAATTTTATAACTATATTAGAAATATATTTATTTGATTAAATTATATTTAATGAATATTTCAGTCTTAATAAACTTGTAGATACTTTACAACACAATTATTCCAGAAACCAATGGTATTGTTTTTGAAATGGATTGATGTTTTTAAGAACCAATTGGTATTTCAAAAATGATCAAATATAATTCCAAATATATAATAACATTTTTTTGATAGGTGTAATATGAACCTTGGATTAAGTTGGTCTAATTGTTGTTTTCCCATATTTCACACCATGCTACTACCATTGTTATGAAATATAGAAATTATGACACACTATAGAATAGTTAGCAACTGTTATCAGATGGTTATTGTAATAGTGAAAAACATTGTAAAAATAGAACTATACTTAGAAATTAGTTATGGTAGTATTTCATCCTCATTAATTTCATTCTACTAGTTAATATTTATAAATTGTATTATTTTGCATTCAGTTGCACTATTGAACTATTTATTTTATGATCTCAATTCGAGAAAGGGTTTTATTCTATGATTATAACTGAAAAAATTTTACACTAAATTATAGTGAAGTGATTATAACATACCCTGGTAATAAGGATTAAATCACTAATGATATAAATTATTGTGTCATATTTACTTTTTCTTCTTATTCATTTTATATTTTTCTCACATATAATATCATTTCAAATATTTTTTATCGTTACTATTTTAGAGTTTTGGTTGTAAATATTATCAAATTTTTGGTTATAAATATCAAGTTCATATTTCATGAATTGAAAATTCAATATCAAATAAGGAATAATAAAGATATTTTTCTTTAATAGAACTATATTCATTTACTATAAGACTTAAATCATAGACTATCATTATAAGAAAAATTTACTAACTGATTCTAGGTGAGAAACCGATAGAGATGGACAAGACATATTGGGATATACTACATATGATATTTTTTGGGGGTTTCTTTACCTTAAGTTAACAAAAAACAATTTTTTCATCATTTGAGAGTAGAATATGACACCTTGGTAGATGAAATATCATATAAATATGTATGATAATAGTTATGAATTAAACAAAGTGTACCGTATATTTTAAGAGTATTGAAGGGAAAATTGTTTCTAATAAGAATAATAAATTCAACATCATCAGAAATAAATTTTTATCTATGGTAGTTACACTTGATGATGAGGTATGTGATCTTTTTTTCTGTCTTCATTTCATAACCATTAAGAAGCCACTGTAAAATCAAGGATTAGTTCTTTATTGAATACAACATTGGTTTTGAAAGATGTGGGAGGAATAAAATTTAATGTGAAAATAAATATAGAACAATTATGTAGATTCTATAGTTTTTCTCAAAACATTGAATGTAGAGAAAGATATGTGAAATAAGATAATAATAGATGATGAAAAAATTAATAGTTAATAGCTAAGTCAAGGAATAGGTTTCTATTTATACATATTGGATTTGTGGGATGAAAGGACATGTTAGGAAGGAGTGTAGATAAAAACAGAAGGTGCTTGAAACCAATATAGTAAACATAAAAACTAAATGAACTAATGATATGTTACTAATGATCATGGATAGTATTATAGAGTCATGTATTTAATAATCGTTATAATCTTTTCATTCCACTTTGCATAAGGGTTTCCTAGAAATTTATTTATATGGTAATTTTGTAAAGTAATATCTCATTGGTGATGAACTCTTATAAATAGCAGGGAAGGGAGATACATGGATTAAAACCAACTGTGTAAGTTTATTGGTATTGGGGATTGTAAGTTATATCCATATAATGAAAATATATCTTATTTTTGTTAGTCATCTTGATGATGATGTTTTTAGTACCACACTCACTGGTGGTGCATGGAAAATTACAATGTGATAAGAGCTAACTTTTTTGAATTTCGAGTCTATTATTATATTAAATTAACAAATTAATTAATGAAATCATGTTTAAATTTTTTATCATTGTTACCCTTTGAGTTTTGGACATAATTTGAAAATTTCTTCAAATTGTGATATTTATTTATATATTCATATTGAAGATGAAATTAGAATCCATGAATTGATTGGAATTAATATTCAAACTATTAACTTTAAATTTTTTTATTTTGGAATCACAATTATTAAAGTGATATAATTTATTTTGATCTTTAATTGATTTTTCAATTTTTCAATTTAATATATAAATTGAATTGAAACTAAACTTATAGTTGAGTGATTTGTTTATAAAATGAATAAAATAGAATAGTATAAAACATTTAATTATTAGAATTTTATTTTTTATTTCATCGAAATAATGAATTACAAATTGTTTTTTAATTTGTAAAACTATTATTTTAATTTTAATTTATCATTTCTTATTTTAATTTGCAATAAATACTACACTATGAAAAAATTATATGATGCAAAGATCACTCAAATATCTGTAAAGAAATTAGTTGACCGTGATATAACTTCATTTGATTGATCTAACCACTAGAAAACTAGTAATCTCATGGTTCTTCAATACCATAAACTGAAGTGAACACAAGTGTACCAGTGACCAAAAACAAAAGATTTTGGCAAAGTCAATATGTGACCACAACTATAATGAGTTGTTATAAGAGTGTTTTTTGGAAAATAAATTCATCGAATTAAAAAAAAGATTGATCACCCTTGAAATTTCATATACTACAATAACATTTTAAGAAAGGGGTGGAGTTTCATAACAAAAAAAACATGAGATGATGCCTTGTATGTGGCATAAACCGTGAAAATATAACCATAATTTGGCAAAGGTATTGAGTTTCACACACACAAAATCAAGAAACCAATCCTATTAAGATGGTCGATCATCAATCGACCTCAACACAATCTTACAATAATGAAGATTTGAAATGGATGACTATGAGGAGCATGAAACTGAATTAGTAATTGAATTTTTAATTATTCATGGTTCAATGGTGTGATAGAAGATGGCATAGGTGGTCTAGTTTTACATGCATGATGGTTCTAGGTGCTTGAAAAATCTATATATCTTGAATCATTGTGTATCCAATTCAACAGACCTGATTGGAATTATATATATTATTATTGAGAAAGAATGAAATAATATTATATGTCTAAATGCACATGTTTATGAATGCTCCTGCATTCCATAACCAACATTAGATAATATTTCATTACTGTGAAAATTCAGAAATTGGGTAAATTCATTTCCCCTTCTTGCCTATCATTTGAAAATTCAACATGAATCATAGTCTTTTAGATAGGATAAAGTAAAAAAAATATGATGATCCTTGGTGATCCCCCTCTATGTGGCATTCATATGCAATAGATATCATTTTCAAAGATCTGTTTTAAATTCTGATGAGGTGTTTCATGTAATTACAGGAGTTCAACTATTCTCTGAGGGACATCACCAAGAGCTGATAATGAGTTGCTCAAGGCATATCAAATTTATTTCACCACCTGTGAATATTTTTTGTTTTTTATTTTTTTTAGAATAATATGATATGTTATACTTTTTTAAGGAACATCCCATATTAATGAGACACTAACATATTATCGTAGGTAGTTTCATCACTTGCTCTTGGTACTGTTCCCTACGAATTTCATTTTATCATTTATGTAATAACTCCAATGATGGAACTCTAGTAGAATATTAGGTGACTTGAGGATAAATCACCCTCCCCTATGATTAAATATCGTTTTCTTAAAAAATGTTTCTTTTATTAATTCTTTGTGTGTGTATATTTTCAAATATTCCTATATGTATTCATATTTATGCATTTCTTTCTTTTTTATCTTTTTTAACAAAATCCTCATGGTAACTCCATCTGTAATTATAATAGTTAATAGTGGGACGACCCAATAATGATTGGATGAATCCAATCACTTGGCCAGCTGATGTAAGAGCATAGAATAAATATTACATTTTTCTATTATAAACAGAATTTTCTAGGAAAGTGTAATCAATGATATTTTCTTTGATAATTGAATAATAGGTAATTGAAATTAAATAATAATTTATATGAAACAATTTATTGTACATAGAGGTTGGGCAGCAATGTTTTCAACATTTATTTTTTAACCAATCAATTGTATACATTATTTTAGAATTTTGAACCCATTAAATAAGATTTCAATACATCCACAACAACATCTTCTCTGGATATAACCCAAATCCAACTTTACTACATTTTCCTAGGTTCAAAAAAATATTGTTGAGTGCCTTGTGATATGAACACATTAAACCTACAACCTATGATATGGAAGTATATTGTTTTGATAAATTTATTTTTTTAAAAATGTTTCGAAGGAATAGATCCAGTCATCTATTTTCCTTAATTTTGATCATGAGGTTGAGATAATCATGATCATTAAACTATAAACTCTAAAAATTATTTAACGAGAGGAAAGTGAGTATCCATCATTCCATTGGATAACTATCCTTCCACAACATATTCATTTACAATAGTAACATTAGATTGTGAAAAAAGGGAATATAATCATTATCAACTAAGTGGGACATTAAGGGAAATGTATGCACTAAATTTCAACATCAATAACCAATAATTACAATTGAATGAAAAACATGATTGAAAAAAACGTGAAGGATTAGTATTCTAACATAATTTTATAGAATATTTAGTGAGGACCCCCACATGGTTTTGAGTGAAATCAAAGCGGTATTTAATGGATTTTGAATAGGAGGATTAACTAAGAATCAAATATTCTAGAAGTATTCCCACTTCTCAATTAAAGGATAATCCAAGGAGTGGATCTATAATATTATACCTGTAGTCATTACCTCATGAGATGAACTATATTGGACCTTACTCTAGAAATTATTCTGTTATTTATTAATTGATCAACTAAAAAAGAATAGTTATGGAATCAAATAAGAAACTAAAGAGGAATTCTATGAGTTTTGGGAAAGATTTAAGAATATCTCTGCATTCTTCCCACACCAACCCTATGATGATCATTATTTCATGGTTGTATTTTTCCACGAATTGATGGAGTATTACTATAACCTACAATATGCATATTTATGGGGATCAATTATAGATAAATCAATTTTTTATGTTAGAAAATATATTGATATAATCTGTCAAAATTCCAAATAATATTGCATGAGAAATGAAACTAGTGGTATAAATGTGCCATAAAGTTAAAAGTCAACTTTTATAGAAAAAAAAACATAAATAACATATATAGTGACATATATAGATTTCTAAAAAGTGTAGGATTCATCACCACAACACCCCCTAGGGTTTGTTAACACTGATTTTCTCATGATCATTTCATTGATGCATGACATCATGTTCAAGGGATTGAAATCTATAATTCAATATATTATATGAACTTTTAGAATAAAACATGTTGAAAAAAATGATTTATTGAATTCTCCATAAATAAATATGGAGCTAGAACCATAAACCTGGAAGGATTCCCATTAAGTGAGATTCCCAGAATCCATTCTAATGCCCTCCATTCCAATGACACATTTTCTAACCATCAACAGGATAACAGAAAGGACATGATCAAGATCCTTCCATGATGAAAATATTAATATAGATAATATAATCTGAAAACATTCAACCGACCACTATAATAGTTCATGTATAACAATTAAAGAATTTAAAATCATAGTTCAAGAAGTTCATGAATGCCCTCAATTGTAACACCCCAGTTAAATAAAGAATATGATATTTTATATTTTTATCCCAATTTCTGAATTAAATGTTAATTTTACTTTAAAGGGGTTTCTATGTTCGATAGCGTACCTGATATGCAACAAAGAGTTTATTTGAAATGTTACGTTGCACACTAGTAATAAAATAATATAATTTGAAATGGTAGTTAACGCATAGCCATTATAATGGCGGGAATGAATGTAACTAACTAAAAAATGATTATATATGTTTGTAAAATATTTTTACTTTTATGCAATAAATTTTAAAGGCATAAAATAAAAATGAATCCAATTTTAAGCATAAATCTTCTACTATTCTGTAAAAGGTCTATTAACCACCTTTTAATAGAGAACCATTTTTAAATATACTATTGAAAATTTTATATGTTCTATTTGAAAAAATAAAATCCTTCTTTAGAATCTGGACATCAATATTTAATTTATGTAAATTTTTGTTATTTTTCCGATAAAGTTCAATTTTTAATGAATAGTGAAAATGTTGTATTTGAATTCAAAACCACCTTTTAATCTAATATTTTTATACAATTATATTGTCTTTTGAATTGGTTTTAAAGTGAAATTCAACTATATTTTTACCATTTAATCCAGTAGTGGTCATTGGAATTAATTTTACTATGAAATTGGTCTTAAACTAGTGTCAATCTTTTGATACATTTTGTTTCATAAAAACACTTTATTTGTTTTGACAGCGCGGATTAATTATTAAATTATTTAATTCAACTTATATGTTTTTAATTTTTTTAAATAGACAACATTTTCAAATTTTGAATAGCAAATATAGCTTAGGTTGAATTTTTGGTATTTTTCAGAAAAACATCAATTTTTGATGAATAGTGAAACCACTATGTGGTACTTAAAAAAATGAATTTTCATTTAAATAAAATTTTACTACATATGTGTCTTCAATTTAAAAAATCCAACACCCATGGTTGTCATTATGGAGTAAAAATTAGTTCAATGGGATTAAAATAATTTTTTGGTGAATATTAACTTTTAAGTTTTTAGTCACGATTAGATCTAATTAGTGTAGTTTAAGGTAAAAATAATTTTTTAATAACATTAAATTAACTTGACACATGTCCTACCCTTATTGGATGTTTCATGGACTACAATTAAAATACATGGGTCAACTTGGGGACTCAATGGAGCCACTTCGGTTGGAAAATGACATTAATAGCTTTATATTTAAACATAAAATAAAAATATCACAAACATGAGTTGTTTTACTAAAAAAAAATTTAAATGGGGTTATACAAGTCATATTTTTGACTTAAGAATGTTAATTATAATTATAAAAATATTTCCTACATAATTATTCTCTTTTTATAATTTTTAGACATTAAATACATTAAATTATTTATGACACCATGATAATGCAGTGATTACCTCAATATTTGACGATTTAAATAAAATGAAAAGATAATGTAAAATATAAGACCAAAACTTTTCAAAAACCTCTTTAATGGGTGGATTTAGAACTATTATCACCTTATACTCGAAATATATTATTTTTGGACCTTTAAAATTCGAAATGAATTTTATAATACAGTAACCTTTTATAACTTTCCAAGAGTACCCATCCTCTCCTCTTATAAAGCCCCCCACCTCTACCACCATACCCACACCTCGCATGCCTTTGACTCGGCCAAACCCTGATCATTCTGACTCTGCACATCACTATCTTACTCCTAGAATCCTCACTTTGGGATAAAGTCTTCCCAAGGATGCTTTTGAGCTCAAATAAATAAGAGTTACACGTTTTAAAGGTAGTGTCTTCTCTTGTGTTCTTATGTTTTATTTTGCTTCTCTGACCCTCTAAACTCTTTTTATTCCTTTCTTTTGTAACAAAAAATGTATCTTCAATATACTAGGATGTTTTTATGTGATGTATTATAGCTACACATACACACACCTTCTCTAATGGTTAAAGAACATACTGTTTTTGTGGATGACAAATTTCTACCTCAAGAAACGATGATTGTTCAATATTCTCTTAGCACCTTTCATGGTTGACATTATGATGACAATATATTATATATATAATATATATGGTATTTATGTTTTCTATATTCAGCTGAATTTTATATTTAAAAAATGCCTTTATTCTTTTCAAGTTGTGCAAATGCTATAATTTCATAAGAGGAAGTGTGGGCTACCTCCCCCTCAAGTGATGTGACTCGTTCATGAAATGTATGGAATGTATAAAGAATGAAATTAATGAACATATGTGACCTATATAACATATATATTATACTTGAATTATGGTATATATATCTCTCATTTATTTTTAATTCCATTAATATGACAAAGAAATGAAAGTAGCGTTCATGCGTACGTACGGCCTACCATCTCCATGAATGGTTCATTTCATTTATTTTTATCTCCAAATGTTATGGAGTAGTATAAAATGAATATGTACTTGGTGTATATGATATTTAAATCATTAATACTATTCTAGAGATGATTTACTTATAACTACATGGACAATCATTTTCAAACAAGTTCATTTTTGACTCATGTACCAAACATCGATAAAAACGTCTGATATGAACTCACTTTATTATCCAATTATTATAACACTATAATATGTGATATGAACTGAATAATAATATTTAAAAGAGGTACTTAATCAATTATAAATTGACCAATGTTTATTATTCAGGAATATAAAGAAACGAATAAGACATGTCAGACTTGAGGTAAGGGATCCAACTACTCTCGTTCTTTTTAAGTACTATCTTTTTTGTCATTTCTTATAATCTCATCATTATTATGTTTGAGGACATTCTTTTGTATTAATAATATTTTAATGTTTTTTTTTCTTATTATGAGTGACCCTATTTGATTTCATAAATCCATTTTTGGATGTTTTAAGTGGCGTCGTTAGGCTTCCGAGTTTTCGTAAGGTGTTTTCCATCTCGCTATTATTCTTGTGAGATTTGTGCTACATTTTCCACCATTTTCATTTGAGTGGTGTACATACTTCCCATTATTAAAATCTTGGTGTTATATAAATTCGTTTAATGGTAATAACATTAATGTTTTATTTTTTTCTTTCAATGGGTTTATGTTTCTGAAGTTACCCAATTTGGTATGATAACCATTCACCCATCTCATTTTAAAAGACATATTTTTTAGGTATTTAAATCTTATTATGATGGGATATGTTCATATATATCCTTATTTATATAAATGTTATGTCCAAGTGATGAGATGCCCATTTTTATCTCTCATTATCTCATCTTCTGAATTTTGAGGTGACGCCGTTTGGCTGTCAAATTTTTTCAAGGGAACTTCTTAACCCAATTTCGTTTTTTGGGTTCAACTTGTACATCTTGAACATGTCATCCTATGAATATGTGTGAATGACCTCTGAGTGTTTCGCACATAATATATACTTATATTGGGTGTATTTATATTTATCCCACATAATTATGTGGTAGATTTATCCTTAATTTAAGGATACCATCCTTATAATGGATTCTATCTCAATTTACATTTCAACTGAGACTTCATTGTTGTTATGGACAAATTCACTCTTATATGGTTTGTATACATTACGTTGACATATTATATCATGAATCCCTTTATTCTCATGATATTATAGTGTTCGTATTAAATGTTATTCCTCAATTATTTGTATTCAAGTGTCTCACATTTTGTTAAAAACTCTTTAACAAAATATACCCTTTTAATTTTTTTAATGATTTATTATTCTAAATATTTATCTTTAATGTCCATGTTTTCAAAATGGGTTTCAGTATTTATTTATATGGACATCAATTTTTTAAAATTGTAATTTCATTAAAAGCATCAATGTGGTATTGGAAAATTTGATTGAAAAATATCTTTCAAATTGTTTTTGAAAATGAATTGATTAATTCAATATCTTGGAATTACTTATTGTGATTGCAAATGAAGTGTAGTTATTAAAATGTTTATATTTTCAATATTTTATGTGTAATGATGGTACTTTAACATTTTACGGGTGGTTACGTGATAAACCATATGTCAGGTGGTGCCGTGAATACCAGGACGGGTGGTTACATTATATCCTACAATGCATTGGGTATGGGAGTCAGCCGTATGGCTATTCCATTAAGAATGTGTGGAAGTCGACCGTATAGTTATTCCATTTAAGTATGTTTATGTCCCAATTTACGTTTATATTTTATGTTTTCTTTATATGGGTTTTATGGTAATATTTTGGTTATAAAATGGTATGTAAGGGTATTTTATTCAGTGAATAGTTTTTACTACTTCATAAAGGTGAAAAGTGTTACTTTGGTAAAGTATTCATGGTTTACGTGTTGTTTTTGAAAAACTATCAGTTTTCCATCTTTGTGTATCCTTTACTAGGATTTTTATGCTCATCCCAAGTTTTTGAAATGTTTTCAATAGGACTTAAATATGAATAAGGTCTACCGTGGGATCATGGAATGACATTTTATCTAAAACATGGAACTAGACATGTTTCATTTTAAGTGTTTTTTTATTTTATGGAAAAATTGTAGAAGTTTCTAATATATAATCTTCTGAGATGTAATAGTTATGACCTAATTCTTTAAAACTCTAAACCTGAAAAGATCATCTATGTAAATTATTCATTTAATTCATGATTAAGTAATGTTTAAGGTCGGGGCCTTATAGTTGGTATCAAAGGTAGGTTTAGATAACTTTAGAGGTTAGGGTATTCTCTAAGCATAAGTGACATTACCATAATGGTTAGGATTTAAGAAAGAGTCCTAGTTTTAGATAAAGTGAATGAGTAAGTATATCTTAGTGTTTATCTTCCTAAGTAGTACATGATGGTTTTGTTGATATACTCACACTGACCTTTTTGGTGTTAGTAAATGGCTGGATCTAGCAGGCACCAATGTAATAGTGGATGTGAAGGAAACTGTGACAGCTTTTTGAGCGAGAAAATGAATGATATGGGAGCTTCAATGATAACTCTTGTGTTTATCCTCAACCAACTATCTAGAGTAATGATTGACCACCTAAACATTGATGATTTCTATAAGGCATCATATATGCGAGAAACATATCCCTATGGAACAACAGTTATTAATCATAAAGTTATGTGTGTTCAAAAACCTATGTGTCAATGATGAGGAAAGAAACACCTAGGAAAATGTTTCAAAGGGACAAAAATCTGCTATAGAAGTGGAAATGATTATCATAAAGCAAGAACCTTCCATGGAAAAAGGAAGCGTCCAGTTGACTCGAGGAATGGGAAAGAAGTTCGTTATGAGGGATCAATTGAATGTTTTAAATTTTGTGTGCATGTTAATTATGCAAGAACATGTCATATGAAGAAGTTTCGGGAATGGAATCACCATGAACGTTCAAATATTCGTTTACCAATACCTAATGCCATTCCACTTGGGGATGAAAAACTGTCAATGACCAATCAAAGGTATGGATTATTTCCTAAATTTTTTTTTCCTATATTGGAATTTTAGGATATGATTCATGTTTTTGTTTTTAGGAAAGATGAATTTCAGAATAAGTTGGAAAGGAATTGTTAATGGATCATGAAGAATGTTGAATGAGTGTGAAGTCAACATATAAAAGCTTCAAGTGTAATGGTGAAATTCGTAATAGTATGAAGTCTCTTTTGATGATGAGGATACATTAGAAGTCTTTTTCATGTATTTGTAACCCTGATGTTTGATATATGAAAATTTTATTCAAGGAATAGTTTTCTGTTCTTTTGTGGACATAGTTATAAAGAACCGTTTGGGTTTATATGATCCTTACTTTTGAGGTAATTATGGGTTACTAAATGTTATGATGGAAAGTGAATGGCTTGAGATAAAATTGAGGTTAAATTATGTTATGGTTATTTTCAATGATTTTATATCTTTCTTGGGGAATAATTTGAGAATTATATAGTTAGGAAAAAGGAAAACACGCAAACCGTGTGACAACCCGCCGCGTTGGAAAAAACTGCTGGAATCGAACCCACAACCAAAGTGCGACTAGTATTTATCACCTACCACCAGACTATGTGAAGTCCCTTGTTAGTTTGACTAAATATATTTAGTTAAGTGATTTTATGAATTTAGAGTAAGTTGATTTTGGGTTATCTAGTGAAATTATTAACCTATCATAGAGGATATGGTATTAGGTAAATTAATTTTCAATATGAGACTTTAAGAGAAACTGATGTTTTTTGGAGATAAATTTTACTATTTAACTTGGATGACTATGTGATTAAATCCTTTAAATATTTGGATTTCAATCTTAGTTTGGTTTACTTTTTGTCTTCGTTTATCATTGGGTCTTGTTGGAAAAATTTTGGAGATTAAGAATAGATTTCCTTTTTATAAAGGATTATCCTTTTTGGGTATTATCTTATCTCATACTAACCTTTTTGGTTTTAGTTTTGGTTTAAGTATAAAGACATGGGAAGTATAAAGTTTTCTTTTTTGGATTAGGTGATTTTATATAAGTTGATTATAGCTCTCTTAATGTAAACAAGTCATCCTAAATACTCATCTTTTGGAGAAAATATGAGTTCGTGTAAGAAATCTAGTAAAAGTTGAAAGTCAACATGACAAGTAAGTATGTTTCCGTATGTTTTACTTAAGCTCAAAAATAAATTCTTCAATGAAATGTAACATAAAAATATGTTGTCTGTTAACTTTTCCTACTATGGAATCCAATACTGTTTAACCCATCACATGTTTGTGATTTTCTGGTGGTTAACTTTCTCCTAAACATGTTTTCTATCACACTCCCTTAGAACATGAACCTTTGTTTTTTTCAATCATATCCATGTTTTCATACATGTAATACTAGTATGGGTTATCTCGGGTGACCTTTGTACTTCCCTTTCTTTCTTTTAATTTGATTGTTTAATTTACTCCTTTTCCGACGTGGGGCTTTCAATTAAGTTTCTGAGCCCAATTTTAAAATTGCGAGGACACAATTCACAAAATGGGGGGAAGGATGTAACACCCCAGGTAAATAAAGAATATGGAATTTTTTATATTTATCCCTATTTGTGAATAAAATGTCAATTTTACTTTAAAGGGGTAGCTATGTTCGATAACGTACCCGATATGCAACAAAGAGTTTCTTTGAAATCTTACGTTGCACACTAGTAATAAAATAATATTATTTTAAAAGGTAGTTAATGCCTAGCCAATGTAATGGTGGGAAATAATGGAACCAACTACGAAATGATTATATATTTTTGTCAAATATTTTAACTTTTATGAAATAAATGTTAGAGGCGTAAAATGCAAATGAATCCAATTTTAAGCAAAAATCTTCTAATATTCTTTAAAATGTCAATTAACCACCTTTGGATGGAGAAACCTCTTTAAATATACATTTGACAATTTTATATGTCCTATTTGACAAAATAAAATCCAAATTTAGAATCTGGACAACAAAATTAACTTCGTGTAAATTTTTTGTATTTTTCCGATAATGTTCATTATTTAATGAATAGTTGAAAATGTTGTATTTTAATTTAAAACCTCCTTTTAATATAATTTTTTATATGATTATATTATCTTTTTAATTGGGTTTCATTTAGAAATAGAATATAAATTTTTACCATTTAATCCAATAGTGGTCATTGAAATTAATTTCACTCTGAAATTGGACTTAAACTAGTGTCAATCTTTTGATTCATTTTGTTTCACAAAAACATGAAATTTGTTTTGAAAGAGGGAATTAATTATTAAATTAATTAATGCAACTTATATATTTTTAATTTTGTAAAATAGATATCATTTTTGAATTCGGAATATCAAATATAGATTAGGGTAAATTTTTAGTATTTTTCGGAAAAACATCAATTTTTTATTAATAGTGAAACCACTAAGTGGTACTTAAAAACTGATTTTTTTTAAATGAAATTTTACCAGATCTGTGTCACGAATTTCAAAAATCTGACATACATGGTTGTCATTAGGAAGTAAAATTTTGTTCAATGGGATTAAAATAATTGTTTGGTGAATAGTAACTTTTATGTTTTTAACCGTGATTAGAGATAATTAGTGTAGTTTTAGGTAAAAATAATGTTTTAATAATATTAAATGACCTTGACACATGTACTACCCTTATTGGATGTTTCATGGACGACCCTGAAAATACATGTGTCAACTTGGGGACCCCATGGAGGAACTTTGGTAGGAAAATGACATTAATAACTTTTTATTTAAAGTTAAAATAAAAATATCACAAACATTAGTTTTTTTACTAAAAGAATATTTAAATGGGGGTATATAAGTCATTTTTTTACTATAAAAATTCATTTTAAATCTAAAAAGATTTCATACATCATGATATTTGTTTTATAATTTTTAGATATTAAATAAATTACATTATTTATGACACCATGATGATGCAGTGATTACCTTATTATTTAATGATTTAAATAAAATAAAAAGATAATGTAATATATAAGAACTAAACTTGTCAAAAACCTATTAGATGGGTGGATTTCTAACTCTTATCACCTTATCCTAGAAATATATAATTTTTGGTCCTTTAAAATCCGAAAATAATTATATAATAAAGTAACCTTTTATAACTTTCCAAGAGTGCCCCTTCTCTTCTCTTAAAAAAGGTCCCCACCTCTACCACCTTACCCACACCTCTCAAGCATTTTTATCGGCCAACCCCTACCCATTTTGTCTCTCCACATACCTTTATTTCACCTAGAATCCTCACATTGGGAAAAGTCATATGAAGGAATCATTTCAGCTCAAATCAAAAAGAGTTACCCATTTTAAAGGTAGTGTCTTCTCTTGTGCTCTTATGTTTTATTTTTCTTGTCCAACACTATAAATTTTTTTTATTCCTTTATTTTGTTACAAAAACATTATATTAAATATACTAGGATGTTTTTATGTGAAGGATTCGTGGTACACATACACACACTTTCATCTAATGGTTAAAGAACATTTTGTTTCTGTGGATGGTGAATTTCTGCCTCACGAAGCGATGATTGTTCAATATTATCTTAACACCATTCATGGAGACCATTATGATGTTACTATATTTTATATATGATATATATGGTATTTATGTTTTCCATATGCTTCTGAATTTTATATTTAAAACATGCCTTTATACTTTTCATGTTGTGAAAATGTGATAATTTCATACGAGGAAGTGTGGACTACCGCCCATTCAAGTGATGTGACTCGTTCATGCAATACATGGAATGTATAAAGAATGAAATTAATGAGAATATGTGACCTTTTTAACATATATATTATACATTAATGATAATATATATATCTCTGAATTATTTTCAATTCCTTTAATATGACAAAGAAATGAAAGTACTGTTCATGTGTACGTACGGCCTACCGTCTCCATGAATGGTGCATTTCTTTTCTTTTTATCTCTAAATGTTATGGAGTAGTATAAAATGAATATGTACTGGGTATATATGATATGTAAATCATTGATACTATTCTGGAGATGATTTACATATAAATACATGGTCAATCATTTTTAGACAAGTTCATTTTTGACTCATGTAACCAACATCGAGAAAAACGTCTGATATGAACTCACATTATCAACCAATTATTATAGCAGTATAATATGCAATATGAACTGAATAATAATAATTTAAAGAGGTCCTTAATCAATAATAAATTTACCAATGATTATTATTCAGGAATATATTGAAATGTACAAGACAAGTCAGACTTGAGGTAAGGGATCCAACCTCTCCCTTTCTTTTTAAGTACTCTCTTTTATGTCATTTATTATAAGATCATCATTCGTATTTTTGGGTATGTTATTTCATATTCATCATACTGAAATTGTTTTACTTATTATGAAAGACCCTATTTGATATCATAAACCCATTTTTGGATGTTTTAAGTGGCGCGGTTAGGCTGCTGAGTTTTCGTAAGGGATTTTTAATCTCCCTTTTATTCCTATGAGATTTATGCTACATTTTCCTCCATTTTCCTTTCAGTGGTGTATGTACTGCCCATTATTCTACTCATGGTGTAATATAATATTTTTTTATGGGTATTTACATCAATTTTGTATAGTCCTTATTTCATGGGGTGTACGTTTCCGAAGTTAGCCAATTCGGTAAGAGAAAATTTCACCCTCTTCATTTTAAAAGTCATCTTTTTTAGGACTTTTAATCATATTATGATGGGATATGTTCTTATATATCTGTATTGCTATTAATTTTATGTCCAAGTGATGAGTCATTTTCTGAATTTTGAAGTGACGTCGTTAGGCTGTCAAATTTTTGTAAGGGAACTTCTTAAACTAATTTCGATTTCTTTGGGTTCATCGTGTACTTGTTGAACATGTCATCCAATGAATATGTGTGAATGACCTATGATTGTTTCACACATAATATCCACTTATATAGGGTGTATTTTTATTTCTCACACATAATTATGTGGTAGATTTATCCTTAATTTAAGGATACCATCTTTATAATGGATTCCATCTCAATTTACATTTCCATTGAGACTTCATTGTTGTTATGCCCCAATTCACTCTTATATGGTGTGTAGACTTTCCTTTGACATATTATATCATCAATAACTTTATTCTCATGATATTATAAAGTTTGGGTTAAATGTAATTATGTAATTATTTGTATTCAAGAGTCTCTCATTTTGTTAAAAACTCTTTAACAAAAAATACCATTATAAATTTTTTAAAGATTTTTTATTCTCATTCATTACCTTTAATGAACCTGTTTTAAAAATGGTTTTCAGTATTTATTTATTTGGACTTTAATGTTTTTAAATTGTAATTCCATTAAAATCATCAAATTTGTATGGGGAAATTTTATTCAAAAATCACTTTTAAATGGTTTTTGAAAATGGATTGATTAATTTAATATCTTGGAATTACTTATTATGATTGAAAATGAAATGTTGTTATTGAAATGTTTATATTTTCAATTTTTTATTTCTAATTAAGTTACTTGGACATTTAACGGGTGGTTACATGATAAACCATATGACGGGTGGTGCCTTGAATACCAGGACGGGTGGTTACGTTATAACCTCCAATGCATTGGGTATGGAAGTCAGTTGTATGGCTATTCCATTAAGTATGTGTGGAAGTTAATCGTATGGTTATTCCATTTAACAATGTTTATGTCCCAAGTTACCTTTATATGTTATGTTTTCTTTATATGGGTTTTATGGTAATATTTTGGTTTTAATAGGGTAAGTAAGGGTCTTTTATTCAGTGATGAGTATTTACTACTTCATAAAGGTAAAAAGTATTAATTTGGTAAATTAGTAATGGTTTACTTTTCATTTTTAAAAAACTACCAGTTTTCCTTCTTTTTGTATCATTTACTGGGATTTTTATGCTCATCCCATGTTTTGGAAATGTTTTCCACAAGACATTAAGATGAATATGGTCAAGGATGGGATCAAGGAATGACATTCTATCTAAAACATGGAACTAGACATGTTTCTTTTTAAGTGTTTTTTTATTTTATGGAAACATTGTAGAAGTGTCTACTATGTAATATTTTGAAATGTAATAGATATGATATAATTCTCTAAAACTCTAAACATGAAAATATCCTCTATGTGAATTATTCCTTTAATTCATGATTAAGTAATGTTTAAGGAAGAAGCCTTATATAAATAATCTAGTAAATAATGGGTCTTGGAAGCTTCCTACACACCTAAATCATGACCCCAATTGAAATTTCAGTTCTATGACATCAGGAGGTGGAAAGTAGATAGATAAAAATGAAGCAACATCCTTGGAAACCAAATTGGTAAGTTAACTAAAAAATGAACATAATGAATCTACCCATGAAAAATAACATGATGAAGAATATGTTAAGGAAATATAAAATAAAGTTAAGTGGAAATGAATGATGTAATATCCACATGTACCCCAACCTCCATTTTTGTAAGGATGAAATTTCCTATGAAAACCAATGAATAATCAATAAAACAAGTGATCCAAGAGCTGTTAAAAAATTTAGATATCAACATCCCTCTCATAGAGGTCATCAACCAAATTCCATGGTATGATAAAATCATTAAAGACATGTAAATTTATAGAATTATATTTAATTAAATGAAGAAGTAATATTATTTAAGAATGATTCATCCATTGTTACCCCTCTATATTCCCCAAAAGTTCCATGACACATGTAACTTTTCCATCCCCTATACTATTGGAGACCTACCATTTCTAATGCATTCTATGAGTTAGTAGCCTCAATTAATGTTATTCATTATTCTATTAATTTTTATTTTTGGATGGGAGAACTCAAACCCACCCAATTGGTTATCCTACTCTCTAATAGAGCCATTTCCTTCTCATTAGGTGTTCCTGAAGATGTATCGGTTTGTGTAAATGGATACCCAACCCATGCCTTCTTCTATATAGTCAACATGTATGAAGGAAAATGCAATGGCCACTATCCCATAATTTTTGGTAAACCATTCCTAATGACAACTAAAACCATAATTTATGAAAATGAAGGCATGATTTCCATTAAATTTGGTGTGGAAATTTTAGATTTCAACATCATGGACGCAATTAATCACCCACATAAAGAGAAATATATTTTTATAACAAAAAATTATAAATTAAACAATTATTATATAGAAGAAATTGAAATATTAAATGATATAAATATAATAAAAGAATCTTTAGAGACACCAAACCTGATTAATAATTATTTGTTTTTCGAAATTAACTCAATACAGAGACTATTTAATGTCTTGATAAATATTATTAGATTGATGATTATTATTTTTGATGATTTAATCAAATGTAATACTAATATTTCTACAATACATGTGTAGGTTTCCAAAATGGATAAATTATAACTAAAACCATCCATAGAAAACCCATATATACTACAACATAACATGTTTCTATCAAACTTAAAATATTCCACTCCCAATGGAAAATGAGAAACTACAAATCATAATATTAAAAAATTTGAACTCATCCATTAATAAAAAGGCTGAAATTTATGAAACATAATTATAGTGTTATAGGATGGAAATTAGTGGGAATCTCAAGAATTATCCCAATAACCTTCATACATAGTATTACTATAGAGGTAGAATCCAAACATGTGAGACATCCCCAAAGGAGGCCCAACCCAACCTTATTTGAAGTAGTAAAAAAAGAGCCAGAGATGCTTTAAGGAGATAGAATAATATACCCATTATATGACTCCCAATGGGTGAATCTCATCGAAATAGTCTTCAAGAAAATTATAATCACAATTTTTAAAATTGAGAACAATTAATTAGGACCCACATGAATTCATTATAGATGGAGACTTTATTTATATTATAGGATATTCAACCATGTGAAAAATCCACTTCCCCATATTCGTTGTGGACCAAATAATAGTGTGACTAACTTGTAACCATCATTATTACATAGTTTATGTATTTTATAAGTATTTAAATGTCTTAATAGATTTGGAGGACTATAAAAATACTACCTTCACATGACCCTTCAGTGCAGTTTCCTACCATGGGATACCATTTTGTATTTTCAATTCCACAGGTACCATTCAGCATTGCATGGTAATTATCTTCATATAACCAATTGAGAAATTCATAGAGGTACTCCTAGATGAATTTACTATCTATATATATTATTTTAAATAATTTCAACAATGTTTGTAAATTTTTTTAAATATATGTATTGATAAAAACAGTTTTTAAATTTTGAAAAATTATATTTTATGACAGAAATGGAATTTTATTCGGTTATTTAATATTTAATGATGGAATTGATGTACATAAAGACAAATTTAAGGTTTTATACACACCTCCTTTATCAAATACAATGAGACAAATTAAATCATTTTAAGGCTATGATAAATTTTATAGAAGGTTTATTTGGGACATTTGAAAGATATATTTTCCCTTAATTAACCTACTTGAGAAGGAAAATAATTTTTATTTGGATGGTTCATACATGATATATTTTGATTTAATGAAATAATTCTTGACCACTTCACCCATTATTTTTCCATAAAACTGGAGTTACCCATTTAAGATTCAGTGTTATGATTATAATTGAGTTGGATGGGCTATGATTTTCTTGAAGACTGATAGGATTACACATGTTATAAAAAAACTCATAGACATTAGACACTACCCCTATAAACTATATGAAAAGAGAGAATGTCATTTAAATACATTTTTAGATTTAGAAAATTTTCATTCTTATATTTTAAGGGTAAAGTAATAGTTTAATTTGGTCATTTATCATTTTGATATTTAATCTATAATGGGATTCAACTCCCTACGTTTGATATGGTTTTTGCTAATATATGTGTCTGAAAAAAAGATTAATAAAATTTAAGGATATGTAAATATAGTAGATAACAATATGATACAGTTACCTCACATAATCACAACATTCCTCAGACCAATATATGTGATTAATTCCCAAGAGAGTAACAATAAATCCACATATAAGTTCCCTTGTATGCTGACAGAGTGAATTTTTTGTACTCAACAATGTCACCCTCCTTATTATCTATGCTTCAAAATACTATAATGAAATATGAATCAAAATGTTATTTTTTGGAGGATCTTTATTTATAGTGATTTTTCAATGACCAATGTAATGTCCTGACCTGACTCACCTCTAAGACGGTGGTCGGACCGGTGGGTCACATATCCTCAAGCGCATCTCCTCGAATGCTAGAGGATACCGACTAGCAACGAGGGCCCTTATTGTGTCCATTGGGGAGACTATTTCCACATAGGTATTATATAATATCACATCAAAAGTAATTATAATAAAATAATAAATAGCAGAAGAAAGTGAATAAATAAATTGCAGCATAATCAATGTAAATAATCTAACTGAATAATAGTAATAAAATGAGGAAGATCACAAAAGATGGCATGCCATGATGTATGTCAAAACTGAATTTACGGAAAAGCAGAACTCAAACACACAGTCAACCAAAAGACAAATACACAAGCATCAGCATCATCATGAAAAAGGCCCATTCCATTTCCCCAGTCTCCACCCTAAGCAACAATGAATAGTAAAACATTGGAAGCATCAAGATATCCCTTGTTAATACCTATGATCATGTAATCTACTCGAGTGTCAATGATTCATGAGCAGGGTGTGAGATAATAATCCTAGTAGGTCGGAACCTAGTGTGTTTGAACAATTCCATTTCATTCAATGATAATAATATAGTGTGCTATTATATAATAATTATACATCATTAATTTAAGTGCATTGAAATAAAAAAATTCATCCTGGGTCCCTAACGACACCTATTCTTAATCACCGGCTTTTGTTTATGATAGTTGTCTGAAATGGTACCTGTTAGTAGAATCCAAGAACACATATTAATATAAATCCCAGAAAAGAAACATAAAAATGAAAAAAGTATAACCCGGGCATGTGCGTTTACTTGGGGTCTAAGTCCAGTGTCAACCCAGTGCACATTCACATGTCAAAATGATCTCTCAATTATCATGAAAACTCAAATGAGAATAATATAAACCTTAAGGGAATTATTATTAAGCATCATGTTGGGAAAAGGACTCTGAGCTCATCCTGAACGTATCGCTCATGAACATCCATCATTTTATCCAATACCACCAAACCCGTCCAAGGAAATCATTCGAATGACCAAGTATCACTCGAGGCATGGATTTACCCTGAGTCTATCTCGATCTCACAAAAAGTCATTGAGTATCATCCAAGGATGGGTTAGCCACAATGCCAACATATCCGTCCGGATGGGCCCTTTTGGAATCAGTATCACTGAGAAGTATTAGAATATCCGGTGAAGTCTCGGTCAAGAAAATTCAATGACACTTCCCCCGACACATAATAGTAACAGTCCGGAACAGAGGGTCTAATCATGGACCTTATTACCAGACACAGCTCCTTTTCTACTCCAAATTTAATTACGTTTTCATAGCTGATGATATGACATAATCAATATATAAACTCACAACATTAAAACTAACTAGATACATCCATGCATCACAAGGTAAAAATATAAAATCACATCATAACAAATTTCAAGGAAATATACATATCTTATCAACATCAAATGATAGTGCACTATTTTAATAATAAAGTGTAAAAAAACAAGTTCCAATGAACGACAAATTCAAGTTCATGTTCCATGAAACTATTTATTTAATTGAATTACAATATAAAGGGGCTTTACCACACATGAAATTTATCAAACAATAAACATGGATAATGGTAGAATACACCAATCATGTCAGCATTCCCTAAGGGATTTCCATCATTGTTACAATAATTCAAACAACTATTCATTTAATTTAAAAAAAGGGTTGTGCAATACCTAGAACTAATTAAATTATTAACTCATCTAATAGAAAAATTCACCGACTATGTCCGTACACAGAATGGGGTGTCTGATATTGTTACAACCATTCATGAAAATTAATTTTATATTATTAAGGTAACAAAATTTAAGAAAAACCATTAAAATAATTAAATTGGGTAAAAATGCACAAAGTCGGTAGACACCCACTAACGACACAATGGTGCATTTTTAGAAATCACAACAAAATGGAGGGAAATCAAGTAGTCTCCCTACTATGTTGTCTTATATGACCCTAATGTCCACAATAGACTTTTATATTATCTAAAAAGGTTGAAAATAGAAGATTTTAAAAAACCCCAAAATAGGTTAAAAATATTCCACAATGAATTGTGCATAGAATAATCAACGGAATCAAATGATTTCACTTTATCAATGTTATCTGTTACCTTTGGTTTACTTCACACTTTATGGTTAATGGATCAGACATCAGATGGAGGAGCAGTGGCCTTCCGAAGGGGCTTCTGGTTGGTGCGCCACCTAGGGATGAGTAGGGGTGTGCCATGAGTGAAGGGAGAGGGGGAGAGAAGAAGAGAAAAAAGGAAATAAAAGAATGAAAAGAAAATATATAAACATAAGTGAAAAATAAAAGATAATAAAAAAAATAAATGAAATGAAGAATATAAAATAAAAGGATGGAGGTGAAATATAGCATAAAAATAATTTAAAATGGAAATCCCCCATTTTTATTTGTTTTGTTTTTCATGTATCCCCCATTCTATTTTATTTTAAAATTTATATTCATCCTTATTTTCATTCTTTTATATCCTCTTTAAATCCATTATTACAATTTTTAAAAATTTAATTAATAATTTGAACCCAAACTTCGCGCTAAGGCGCGACGTTAAATTTTTTTATAAAAAAGGATGCAGATAATTTAATTAATTAGAAAGCTATTTGGGACCCACAATGAGGTGTGCAGACAGGTGCCCTGATTGATAAATTACTTAGACTACAATAATTAAAAATTCTCTGTAACTGATTAAGGGTGGGACGTTACAACCTCCCATCCTTAAGACAACTAATCCCCGAGTTTCCCTTCCGATGGTTGTGCAACGTCTCTAGAGAAAAGTTCTAGCAAATATCAACGTATATTTATCTCTCACTCCAAGGTATCATCAAAAACAAATCTGTGTTTCCACAACACCCTAACCAGAGGGACTGACTTTCCTCGGAGGAAATTCATGTTGTGGATGATGATACATATCGAATGCTCCGCAAAGGATGCATCAGCAAGAAGGTCGGTGTCGTCAGGGTAAAAAGAATGAGACAAGTTTATATGATATTTCCGAAGTTGAGATACATGTAAAATGGTGTTCATGGAATGCTCCCTCTGAGGTAGTAGTAACTGATAGGCTACTGTCCTATCTCTCTCCACTATCTCTAGTGGCTCCACGTATCTCAATGATATCTTACCCTATCTACTGATCCTCCTATGACCCGACCTCTAAGAAACACATTGAAAGACTCGATCTCCCACCTCAAACTTAAGAGGTATGAGGCGATGATATGTATAAATCTTTTACATAGACTGATATGTAGTCATATGCTTCTAAATCAGCTAATATTTCAGAGAAGTGTCCTAAACGAGAAAAGGACCCAACAGAGCTACCTCACCTACTTCAAGATAGCACAATGGTGAATGACACAGTCTACCATTGAGAGACACATATAGAGCCATTTGAATTTTCTCTTGGATGCTTATGTTATATATAAACTCAACAAGAGGTAAATTATTCTCCCACGAACATCCAAATTCCAGTATACATGCCTGTATCATATCCTCAAACACTCGTATTGTTCTCTCAGATTGCCCATTTGTCTGAGGGTGACATGCAGTAATTAGAATTACTTGAGTAAAAATTTCCTTTTGCATCCCTTCTCATAACAGTGAAGTAAATAGGGCATCCCGGTCGGAGACAATAGGATGAGATACACCATGAAGTCACACAATAACTCGGATATACATCCATCCCAACTCATCAATCGTAATGGTCTCTCGGATAGGAAAGATGTGTGCAACCTTGTTCCACCTATCGACAACCACCCATACGACATCACTTCTTCAATGAGATCATTTCACGACTTTAATAAAATCCATGGTGATGTCATTCCATTTTCATTTAGGAATGTAAAGTGGCTATAGGAGTCCAGCAGGTCACTAGTGCTCTGCCTACACCAGTTGGTAGGTGGAGCACCAAGTGATGATACCTTATATATTCTTTTTCATAAAAGGACACCAATACTATAGACAAATGTCTATATTCAACTTGGACAACCCAGGGTGAACATCCCAAAATGAGGATTGAGATTCCATCATCAGCTCTTCCCGTATACCTGAAGGAACCCATACATGGACACGATAAAGGAGGGTTTCACTGCCATCAATAACCCAACCAGTAGGTGGGTTCTATCCTGTATCAAATTCCCTAAAAATAGACCCTCAGGGTCAGCCAACTATTTCCTACAGACATGCTCTAGAAGAGAAGATTTCACTATAAGAGCTTCTAGAACCTGTTTTCCACTATGCTCTGGAACCTCCTGATGCATCTATGAAAACATGGACATCATCTTCCACACAATGCTGGCTAACTGCATGGAATGTGTTCGTGTCTTGTGTCTTAAAGCATCTGGCATAGCATTTCACTTCCCAGGGGTATAAGAAATCTCAAAATCGAATAACTACAAGTATTCAACCAACCTATATTTCCTTATGATCGTGTCCCTTTGCATGGAGATATATTTCAATCTTTTATGATCCGTGTAAACAAAAAATCACTCACCTAACAAATAGTGTCTCCAATAACATAGAGCATGTACCAAAACTGCCAACTCATGGTAGTGGGTAGGGTAGTTCTACATGTGAGGTCTCCGATGGCGGGATCCATAAGACACGACTCGATCACCCTGCATCAAAACTGCCCCTAGTCCCATTCCTAGAGCATAACAATAATCATATAGCTCTATCCAGGTTCAAGAAGAATTAGGATCGAGGCTAAGGTCAGTAATTCTTTTATCTTCTAAAAAGTCATTTCACAAGCTTCTGACCATATAAACTATACACCTTTCTTAGTCAAGCCTATAATAGGAGCTTCTAAGTGGGAGAAATCATGGATGAAACACATTTAATAGCCAAAAAGTTCCAAGAACCTATGAATGTCGAAGACACTCTTTGGATTCTCCCATGAAACCACATTTCTCACCTTTTATCGGTCAAATGATCCCCCTGCTTCAAATATAATATGACCTAATGTAATACCTTATCAATCCCACAGTGGCATTAACTGAGCTTAGCATATAGATGTTTCTCTCTCAGTGTACTCAACACAAACTATATATGGGTTTCAAGGTAATTTCTGGAACATGAATAAACTAATATGTCATCCATGTAGACTACCACAACAGAATCATGATACGAATGAAAAACTCGGTTCATCAGAGCCATGAACACTACTGGCGCATTCATGATGCTGAATAGAATAACCCGATACTCGTACAAGCAATACCTGCTTCGGATAACCGTACGTGGTATTTCATATGGTCTCACACGCAGCTGGTGGTATCCCAACCTCAGATCAGTGTTGTAGAAAATTGTTTCTCCATAGAGTTAATCAAAGAGATCATCTATATGAGGCAATGGATATTGATTTTTTTGGTGAGGGTGTTGAGTCAAAATTAATCAATGCATAACCTGAGGTTACCATCTACCATATTGGAAAAAGGATATGTGAACCCCACAGTGATGTTCTAGGCATGATGAAACACTTAGCCTCAAATTCATCAATCTACTTTTTGACATCATGTTTCTCAGCTGGTTCCATCCTATAAGGACGGATAGAAACTGGTGCCACACCAAGTATGATCGTGATAGTGAACTCCATGTCTATCATAGAAGGTAAGAAAGAGAAATTGTTGGGGATGACGTCACTAAAAAGATCCACCACTGGTGGGAATTCAACTAGATACATTCCCTGGTCACCCAAGAAGAGACTTTCCAACTGATGACATTCACCACTGGTGGGAATTCAAACAGAAGTCATTCACCTGTGATCGTATAGTGTTCTCATGTCCATCCTTGAAACGCCTCAAAGTAGTCTACCCATCTCTAGTCAAATATTGGGAAACATTATATAGTTCTGTGAGTAGTGTAGAATACTATATATATAGTTATAGAGACATGTTAAAGATGTAGGAACTCACGTGCACGATCATCACTCAGAGTCTACTGGAAGACGTGGTCATAAAAATATTCTTGGAAGTCAGCCCAATCCATGTCACTGGTCTCCTCATACAGGGATACAACATCCCACAAGTACACGGCAGTGTCACAGACCATTTATACTATAAGAATGACCCTTCGCTCAGTAAGCGTCTTAAGGTGGTTGATGATAGACCTTATAGATTCTATCCACGACTCTCCATCATGAGGGCCACCACTCCCAGAGATGGTGGGAGGGTGATGCTATAGAAAGACCCTCATGAGGTCTTCCATAGACGAGGAAGGGCTGGGGATATTCTAAACCGACTACATATACCTGAGGAGACTATACCTGATTTGAGCGTTAGGGTCCCTCGGAATATCAACATGAGGTAGTTCCACAGGAGGCTCTATGAGTGGTACTACTGGCGGTTCATGTCCTACAATCTCTTGAATTTTCTCATTACCACTCACCTGAGGTACAACACAAAGATTCCATGGAGGCATTTTTCTACAATAGCCAAACACACACCATTTAACAATGAGTATTAATGGTGAGAAAATAAGCATGGAGAAATGATAGGATAGGCACATAGCCGGACTCTGAGCACTAAACAACATAAAACCCGCCTTAAGAACATGAATTCAATAGAGAAGAGAAAACTAAAAAGGATTAATAATCATGTTCTATAGTAAATACATCGTTTATGCCAAGCTAACATCTAACAGAGTATCACAACATTATATTTAATAAACCATCATTTCAAAAAATTTACCACTTTGCACAACAACACAGACATGAAAACAGGCAGATGCATGCTAAATGTAGATATGAACTTCCAATATGCATGGAATTTAAATCCTATAGTTCTTGTTATGATGCATGCAATGCATTTACCTCGTATCATCATGATAAATCGTAACCCATTATATAAACAATACCAACACAATAAAAAACACAATTCAAGTGAGCCACCCAACGGTGGAATTATATCAATAGTAACTATAATTGTCAAAAACTACAATCTCATCCTATGAATGCAGGTTCCCCTAATACATGGGATAGCTACAACCAAGAACAGGGTGCATTCCATGTCCTTATATCCTAATCTCATATCTAACCCAAACAGTACGACAAAAGAAAAACCACATCCCATTCCACTTAGTAATGTCCCGAACCAACTCACCTCTAAGACGGTGGTCGTACTAGTGTGTCACATAACCTCCAGCACATCTCCCCAAATGTCAGGGGCTTCCGACTAGTAGCGAGGGCCTTTCATGTGTCTTTAGAGGAGACTATGCCCTCATATGCAACAAATAATATCATAGCAGAAGTAAACATCATCAAATAATAAATAGAATAAGCATGTGAAAAAATAAACTGATGTAGACACAATGTAAATAATCCAACTGAATAATAGTAATCAAATTTGGAAGCTCATAAATGATTACATGAAATAATGTAGGTCTAAAATAAAAGTACGGAAAAACAGAACTCAAACACAAAGTTAGCTAAAATAAAATACACATGCATCAACTGGATCATGAGAAAGGACTGGTCCTCTGCCCCAGTATCCATCCTAAGAAGTAACGACGAGTCAAAAATCAAAAGAAACATGTTTTACATTGACAAATACCTACAAGCATGTAATCTTCTCGGGTTTCAATAAAGCCCAAGTAAGGTGTGATATAAAAATACCAATAGGCTAGAACCCATGGTGTCTAACCATTTTCATTTTGAACAATGATAAAAATGAAGTGTGCCATTATATAACAATTCTTGATAATTAATTTATATGAATTGAAATAAATAATTCAGCCCGGGTACCAAACATCACATAAACCTAATCACCTATTTCAGCATAAGATGGTAGCCTGAAAGGGTACCTGTTAGCAGATGCAGGAGAACACACATATATAAAACCTAGAAAAGAAAGGTAAACTATAAAAAGCTATACACCAAGCTTCATCATTGACATGGGGACTATGTCCATTGCAAACACGGTGAACATTCACATGTCATAAGGATATATCAATCCTCAATAAACTCCAATGGAAATAATGTAAATATTAAGTGCTTCATTATTAAGGATCAAGTTGAGAGTTGGATTCAAAGCCCCTCCTGAAGGAATCACTATGGAACATCCTTTGATTTATCCAATACCACTGAGCCAGTCTAAGGAAATCGTTCGAAAGACCAAGTATCGGTCGAGGCATGGATTGACCCATATTCCATTCAGATCTCACCAAATGGGGTGGAGTGTCATCCGAGGTTTGATTAGCCACATTTACAATGGATTCGTTCCGATGGGCCCTTTTTGAACCCGTATCACTCATCAGTATTAGAATGACTGAGGAAGTCATGGTCTGGCAAAGTCAATGACAGCTCCCCCTAGCACATAATAGTAATAGTCTGGAAAATGGGGTCTAAGCACCACCCTTAGAATGAGACCCACCTCTTTTCCCAGCCATGAATTTAATTAATGTTTCTGAGTAGTAGATTTGACATAATCAACATATAATCTCACATCTTGAAAACTAACCAGATTCACTAGTGAATCACAAATTATAAATTTAACAGCATAACATAACCAATGGCAAGGAAATATACATATCTTATCAACATCAGCAGATAATTCACATTTAAAAATAATAAATCGTTCAGCAAAAAAAGCTCCAATGATCAAATAATTCAAATCATGTTCAAAGAAATTATTTATTTAATTTAATTACAATAAAATGGGGGTTTTCCAAACATGTAATTAATCAACCAATAAAGTAAGATAATGGAAGAATGGAATGATCATGTTATAACACCTGAAGATATTTCCAACATTCTTAAAAAAATTCGAACAACTATTCATTTAATTTGAAAACATTAAAAAGGGGCTGCACAATACCTCCAACTAATTTAATTAATAAACATGATAATGGAAATATACAGTGACTATGTCAGCACAACCAATTTGGTGTCTGATCATATTATAACCGTTAAAAAAATTAATTTAAGTTTTTTAAGGCCAAAAAAATTATGCAAAACCGTTAATGTAATTAAATTTGGTAAAATTGCACAAATCCAATAGACACCGACTAACGACACAATGATGAGTTTTTAAAAATCGTAACAAAACAGAGGGAAAGTGAGTAGTCACCATATGTTGTAGTCAATGATGTGTCTAAGAACCATGGTAGACTTTGATATGACCTAAAATAGATGAAAACAGAGCATTTTATAAAAACCAAAAAAATAGGGTAAATATCATTCGCAATGAACTCAGCATAGAATACTGAACGAAATTGAACGATTTAACTTGAGCAATGTTAAACATTCCCTAATGTTTACTACACACCAAATGATGATGGAATCGAGTATCGGATGGAAGAGAAGTGACCTTCCGAAGGAGCTTCTAGTTGGTGCGCCACCTAGGGGAGAGGAGGGATCCAGCTCTAGAAAAGGGACTGTGAGAGAGGAGAGGAGAAAAAAAGAATGAAATGAAAGAAAAGGAAAGAGAGATAAATAAGAGATATATAAAAGATAAGAAAAAAAAGAAATAAATTAAAAGAATAAAATAAAATAAAATAAAAGGATAGAAGGGAAATAAGGGATAAAAATAATTTAAAAATGGAAATCCCCCATTTTAATTATTTTTATATTTCCCTTAGCCCCCTTTCTATTTTATTTTAAAATTTCCTTTCATCCTTTATTGCATTATTTTAAATCCTATTTAAATCTCTTATTATTCTTTTTGAATCTTTAATTAATTATTTAAACCGTAACATCGTCCTAAGGTGTGACATTTCATTTTTTTATAAAAAAGGCAGTAGTTAATTAAATTATTTAGAATGTTATCTGAGACCCCTAATGAGGTGTGCTGGTGCGCACCACGATCACATAATTTGTTAGACTGTAATAACTAAAAAATATATATACCTGATTAAATCTAGGACGTTACAACCAAGGCATTATAAGGTGTATCCCTAAAGTGGAAACTAACATTGTTATCTGATTTTTTCAAAAACATTCATGTAGAGGCCATTTTGGAAATAAATGAAAAACAATAATTTTTTTTTGAAATAAATATTGTTTTCGAACTAAATTTTGAAAAATTAACATGAATTTTTCAATTAAATGTCCGAATACATTTTTTAATAGTGTAATTTCCATATGATTTGACATTCCACCAAAAACTTTGATTTTTTTTGATATATTATTTTTGGGCAATTGACATTATGGGAACCTTTCATATGTCATTTTTATTTTCCAAAATAACATGAAGTATACTATTTTTATATATGGATTAATGAAAAAGATTCTCAATTTAATGATTCAAAAACTGTGATTGTGTTTCTAAAATAAAATACTTTATTGTATTATTAGAATATCTTGTTCGATAATAAGTGTCAAAGGAACCAAATTATATAATAAGAACATAGAGGCCCTCGAGAATAAATATGGAGTTCTCGATAATACTTACATTTCCTTCCACCCATATAAAAATGGATTGGATGGGGTTTCCAATAGAGAAGACATTTTTTATAGGAAATATTGAATCACAATTCCAAAGACTAGAGTAAGAAAATGGAGGATACACTATGGCCATTAAAAACTGCCTACAAAACCCCATTATGTATATCTACCAATAGCTATTATTATGGTAAATATTTTTAATTACCTATTGAGACACCAATAAAAATCATGGGATATTAGTAGACATATCATATTGTTTTTTTAATGATAGATAGCAATGGAAGCTTTAAACTACGTTGCTTTATGAGGTATGAAGGAAACATATTAAAAATAATTACATCATGATAATAAACATAAATCATCCCTAAATAAATTGTTCTGAAAAAGATAATTTCATTCTATAGAGAAAATGTTGTTAATTTTTTTGAGGATGAATTTTTTACATTGTTAATATCATTCTATGTGTATTGAGCTATACATAGTATATAATAAATTTCATTTTGTTTTAGTTGACATTTGTAGTAAAATGTTTAATGAATACATTCAAGGTGAATGATAAACAATTGAAAATGTACCATGAGGATTTCTAAAAATAACCTATAGAGGAGTTTGAACATATCCATAATGCTATAATATAGATCACTGTCAGGTAGTCTCATTCCCTAATATTGGTCTACCTACTAACATTATTGTGAACAATTTTTCTTTAAAAAAGAAATGTTGGAATTACATATGTAGTATATATAAAACAATTGTGGGGGATAAGATCAATGTATATTTTATATTTTCATACCATTGTTTATGTTTTACAATTAAAAATTCATTAAAAAAACTTGTATAAGGAATATGAAAATAGTTTCTATTGGTTTTTTATAAAATTTTTAGATATTAAATAAATAAATCATATAAATTTCTATTTTGAACATGAAAAATGTTTATTTTTTGAGTTTTGAATCATTCATTGCGATGAATTCGAGAACTCACTACATTTATTTAATTCTATGTCACTTTTGAAGAGATTTATCATAATATTAAATGTTAAATAATAGAATGATTTTATGATTTTAATAATTTTCCTAGGATATTTTTTGAAATCATTTTCATGATTTTTTTACTAAAATTGAAATTAAGAATCACTAGTGACTATCCTAAATTTAAATTTCATTCATGGGAGTTTTTCAATCCATGTTTACGTCATATATATAATACCCTCACTTATTTAGGAAATATTGTGATTTTTTTTATTAGATATAACTTTTGTTTTTACCCTATTAAATATTTTTAATTCATGAGATACATTCAATATGATTGAGGCATTTTATTTTCCAGACTATCATTTTCATTGAGTCCCACCATGAAAATTGATCCTAGTTAATCACATAAATAACCGTGAATAGTAATATAGGTTTAGGCCACATTACATGATGAATTATCCCTTACCTATCGTCATCTATAATATAATTTCTTGTCTAATTCACATATATGTTTTGGGGAAAGGGGGTTCTAACTATTTTTTCTCAACGAACCATTAAATGCTAAGGTGTTGGTGATAGGTGTGAATCCAAATCATGGTGTATCAATGAGTGTAAAATTGGAATGGGTCACATGCATTCACTTTGTTAAATTTACGTTATAGTCCACTTATAATAAAAAATGTGTAAAAAATTTAAAAAAAAAGTGGGGATCATTATAAAATAATCATTTTGATAATATTGGTTATTAATAGCCATAATCAAAGAATATGGCCTGAAAAATATTCATTATTCTAATAGTCACAATGAATATACCCTCAAAAAAGTGAAAAAATAGGATAATATATATATATATATATATATATAAATTTAAAAAGTGAGAGGAGATTAAGATGACGCATTTTGTTAATTTATTTAATAAATCATGCACACTGTAAAAAAATTGAAAACTGGGATATGTGTGTCACATCTTGTGTCACTAGGATTGAGTGTGGGATTATTTCATGATTTACACGATAAATAATGCACTGTATTTAAAGAGTAAAACATTACTCTTTCTTTTAAAGAATTTTTTTCACATTTCCAACAACTACAAATCCATTGAACAACCATTTCAAATTCGTTGTGATTGATTATATTTTTTCATGATTCACAATGTTGAAAGATAACAATTTTCACAATCCTATGTTAAATACTAACTTCCCAAGTATAAGAATAAATGCACCCAAATATTTTCTCATAAATGAAGAGTATAAATTTATTGTATGTGATTAAGGACATGAAATAGTTTTTGAATGATTGATTTTATATAAATAGTAGAATTGTAAGCATTTGATATTAAAAAAATGTTTAAAGTGGGGTGTCATTTTATTAGAGAATAGGAAAGAAAAATTTCTTCACCTATTTCATTACATTTTTGAATTTACTACATGAATATATTTTCATTTCAATATTCACATTTTCATTGAATTGAATATTCATTTCAAATCTCTTTGGAAATGAGAAAATTTAAAAATACATTAATAAATTGAATTCAATGAAAAAATTACCCCGTAGTTCAATATTACATGTGTGGGGGACTGATAAGAGCCCATATTTTTTTAATTTCTTTCTATTATTCATTGAAATTACGCCCCATTAATTAATGAAATATCAATTACTTTTTTGTTTTTTCTAACTGTTTCAATTTATGAATTTATTATTAAATAGATTAAAGTGTTTATTTTTATGGATATATTTATCATTTGAATTAAATTAAGAAGCCTTAAATAAAATAAAATTTGTTTTTACAATATCAAATTAGAATATTTTTCATTCTAGAAATAAAATTTTTAAAAGTTATTTAATTTATATTTATCATAAATTTATTTATTATTTTTATAGTTAAATATATAAATTGACTTTGAATTTAAAATTTAATTGAAAGATTCTTTTTTCAGAAGTGAAAAATTAGATTAGAGTGGAACATTGAAAGATAAGAATATGATGTCCAAAATGATTTAATTAATTAATTTGAATATATTTGATTAAAGGGTGTTATACTAAATTTAATGTTGTTTATAATTTGATTTTAATTATAATAGAAATAATGAATTACGAAAAAAACGTGTGCCATAAATATCACACAAATAATGAAAAAGTAATGGATCGACCATGACTTCTATTAATGTTGTTGATCTAGACACCAAAAAATTAGAATGGTATTGAATCTCTACATTTCAAAACCAAGACACTCAATCTGTACCAGCGACCACAATTGGAATGTTAGGTAATGTCAAGATGTGATTGTGCTCGCGAATAGTTGACATAATAGTGATTTTTGGAAATGGAATGCATCTATCACATGACAAAAATAAATCAACTTCAATTGAAATTCCAAGTACCTCAAGCACATTTTAATTACTGGTTAGAGGTACCACATAGAATAGTCAAGAAACTGTGCCTTTTATGTCTAATCAACCATGGATAAATTGTTAAAATTGGGAAATGGCATAGGGATTCCACACTCAAAAATTAAAATTGAACCAGACCTATTATCATAGTTGATCACCCCGATCGATTATGCCACCCTCCTGTGATAATAGTGTTCTATAACAGAATCTCACAAAGAGGATGAAACTAAAAAAGAAAATAAATTTGATCATTTATATAATGAAAACCACTGAACACCTAATCAAATATCTCAAAATATGAAAACATCAAACCAATCTTGAATACATGATGCACTATGATCATTATGATAAATATGAATGCTAATGCACCTGATGTTACCAGCTAATGCGAAACCCTCAATTCTCACCATCTTTGGGTGCCCAAGAAATTAATGGTGCCACACTTACATAAATAGAGAACACAAAAACTCTTAAGCTCCACACACTCCCCCAAACTGGATTAAGATAATAATGATTATCCCCTTAATCAAAATAAGATATGGAGAATGAATATCCATGATTCTACCTGAATCTAATTATATGTAGTCACAATATAAATCCATATCTAATTGTGGAACCATCCCGGAAATGGAACATCGTTCATGTCATATCCATAGATATGAGCTCCACATATTTCCAATGTAACATGCTTATCCACTACATAATCTAATTTTTCTACTTGGTGAGACGACCAGAAATATATCCTTAGGAAAACCACCATGTCATTGGAAAATAATCCACACCACCAGTTTCCTAGGGATGTAGAATACTAGTCTGACCAAAAGAAGTCACACACCCTTATGATGAAAAAATAATGAGATTTGAGCATCGGGTTTAAATTTAGAAAAAAATTCACAAAATTATATTATATATATTTCATTCCCCTAAACTATTTTAAAGATGGAGAGATCATTATTTCTTCATAATTAATTATTAATAGTTTAGCATATTCTTGGAAAAAAAGAATGAATGTGGAAAATAAATAGAATCACATGTATGCCAATACCCAGGATGTCAAATGAATCACATTTAAAATTGAGTTTAAAGGAATAATAATTTACTATCAGAGTGTTTAGTGTTCTAATATGAAGATGGGTGGTCTAATTTTATATACCCAATAGTTCAATGTAGTCAAAAAATATATGTAGCTAGAATAGTTTTGTATCCAAATCCATGTGCCCGATTGGAGACATATACGATTATGTAGAATGACCAAAATCACCTCAACTATCCAAATTCCCACATATGTGAATGCTCACCCTGCCTAGAGAAAACGTTGGAGGAGATCATTGTTCCTTGAAAATTTATAAAATGTGGAAATTAATTACAACATTTGGATTTCATTGTCAACTTTCTTGTTATTACAATTGTTTGGTTAAATCGAGGAAGATAATGATACTTGGAAATCACTATCCACATGGAGGGAGTATGTAGCTATGATCATTCTTGGTGTAAAATATATAGTTCTATGTTGTGTTTCCAATGTTGTTGATACATTTAAATTATTTTCGCATGTAATTTTCCTAGATGTAGTGACAAGTTCCTTATGTCACACCATGTATGATTCACCACGTGTGAGTCTTTTTCTATAAATATTTGCTGATTCATTTTTTTAAAATAATAATATATTTTTTCCTCTAGTTAGAGGGACTTCCTGAATTGAATAGATACTTAGTCATTCTCATAGATTGATTCATCAGCAAATAATGTTGTGGCTTCCTATAATTTTACTTATTTCCTTTTTGTAACAAATATAGTGATGGAATACTATGTGAATAGTGGTCAATCCAGCGAGAAATCTCCCACCCCTTTGAAGAACTCTTACATTCAAAAAAATTGATTCTCTATTTAATTTCCAATTTTTTATGGATTCTTATCTTATAATATTTTTTTTATTATATTATCATTTAAATATTTATTGTCACATTATTAATTGTTTGAAATATATGACACATTATAGCTACTTTATTTATTATGATAGATAATTATGGGATGAATTGATAGTGATTGGATGTATCTATTCACTAGGACATGAGTGGATAGATAATATAGTTATTATTGTATTTCCCTCTTCTAAAATAATATTTCCAATAATGTAAAATCATGGAGATTTTCTTTTATTAGAGAATTATAGGGAAGTGAAATTCAACAATGATTCATAGGAACATAGGGATACAAATACAATGTTAGAATATAATGTTTTATGTATTGAATTTTAAACAAGTCTTTTTGATATAAAGGTTTTAAATTTTGAACCCATTAAATAGATTTTATCACATCTACAACACAATATTCTTAGAATACGACATGATTCTCAATTTAATACCTTTTTATTAGTTTTAAAAATAGTTTTATTTATACATTATGATAGCTGTAAAACACTAAGGGAGCTACAGTCAGAAATCCGGGGGTAATAAATTAATCATAAAACAATATGTCAGATCATTTTATAAAAATTATTACAATTATAAATTATATTGCATTATCGTCTAAATGAGTGTGAAGGGGACCCATATAAGGCCCCAGCCTTAAACCTTACTTAATCTTGAGTTATTACAAGATTACACATTGAGGATCTTTTCAGGTTTAGAGTTTTAGAAAATTATATCATGAAACATGCATTAGATTCCACATTTAAACCTAGTGGTTACATAAAAGATAGTATCCATTTTTCCCATCAACGGAAACATATTGAAAATAAAACATGGATTCTTTCTTAACACATCCTTGACTCTATCATATTATCATGTACCTTTCCCTTGACCTGAAAAAACATTTCAAAAACATGGGATGGGCATAAAAAGCTCAGTAAGAGTTATAAAAATATGGAAAGGAAACATGAGTTCATATATACATAAGAATGAAATCATACTTTACCCATAAAACAAAGGCACTTTAACATACCTCATCAAACCATGAATAAATCATAGAAATCATAAGACATAAAGGTAACTTGAGGCATTCATAAAATTCTTATGTAGGGAGTAACCCTCTTGGTTACGTTTGGAATATCCATCACAGTATATTCCCTAAATCTCTTCGGAGAAACCTTAACGTTTCACTCCTTCGCGGTACCCAATGCATTGGAGAGCTATAACGGGCTCACCCGCCCTTAGTTTATCACGGAACCACCCGTTTTCATAACAATGCCCAAGAACCATAACATAAATGTGTCACATAAAACATTCATAAAGGAAACATAACATTTTCACATTCCAATCACAATATAACATTTTAGTATATTGAAATATTGAATCCATTCAAAAAGAAACCATTTCCAAAACCATTTAAAACATTTAATAAAGATATTTTTGAATCAAAGTGTCCCATACCACCTTGATGCTTAAAATTTTAAACCATTAATATCCATATAAATAAATCCTTAAAACCATTTTGAAAACATGGATATTAATAAGAACAAATAATTAAAACATTTAAAACGAAATTTTGGTTAAAGGGGTTTTACCAAAATTAGAGACACTTGAATACAATAGTTGAGGAATAACATTTAGTCAAAACTTTATAATATCATGAGAATAAATGGATTCATGATATAATACTCCAAAGGACAGTATATACACCATATAAAGAGTGAATTGGTTCATAACAACAATGAACCCTCAATAGAAATGTCAAATGTGATGAAATCACTTATAAAGAAGGTATCCTTAAATTAAGGACAAATCAATCTCAAAAATATGTGTGACAAATATAAATACACCCAATATAAGTGGATATTAAGTGTAAAAAGGTCATTCACACATATTCAATGGACGACATATTCATTGACTACATGTTGAACCCAAAGAAATCGAAATTGGGTTAAAAAGTTCCCTTGACAGCCTAACGACATCACATCAAAAAGAGTTGATGAGAGATAAAAAGTGTATCTCATCACTTGGAAATAAAATTTACATCAATAAGGATATATGAGAACATATCCCAACATAACAATATGTAAATTAAAAGACCCAACAAATGAAGTCTTTTAAAAAAGAGGAGGGTGAAAGGTTCCCTTACCGACTTGGGTATCTTTCAAAACATACACCCCAGGAAAGAAGGACAACAGATCATTGATGTAAATACTCATTAAAGAAATTATATTACAAAAAGAGTAGAATAATGGGAAGTACATACACCACTCAATGAAATTTGTGGCAAATGTGGCATAAATCTCACGGGAATAAAAGTGAGATGAAAAATCCCTTACGAAAACTCGGCAGCCTAACGGCGCCACATAAAACTTCCGAATATGGATTTATGAGATCAAATAGGGTATCTCATCACATTACCATAAAATGTACATAAATAGGAATATAAAAGAACATCCCCCAACATTACAAAGAGGAGCTTAAAAGAAGTGACATAAAGGAGAGTACTTAAAAAGAAAGAGAGAGGTTAGATCTCTTACGAAAGTTCGGCAGCCTAACAGCGCCACTCAAAACTTCCAAAATGAATTGATGAGAGAGAATAGGGTCTATCATCACACGAACATAAAAATTTCAGTTTGTTTAATATAAAATATCATCCCAATAAAAAGAAAGATGAGCTTTAAAAGGAATGACATGAAAGTGTGTACTTAAAAAGAAAGAGAGGAGTAGGATCCCTTACCTCGGGTCCGACTTGACTCGATCGTTCTTTAATCTCCTGAATAATAAACTTGAGTTAATCTCTAATTTATTATGAATCTTTTTCAAGTTCATTATTCCTTTTATACCATGTTATGGACATCATGTAATCAGTTAAGTTAATAATGTTCATTTTGTCGGTATTTGGTTCTTAAGTCAAAAATATACTTCTTACACTTACATGTTGTTAATTTGGTCAAAGGTTAATTATATCCAGAATGGTATTCATGATGTAGATATCATATATGTCATATATATCCAGTACATACATGCATTTATAATATTACATAATCATTTAGAGGTAAGAAATGAAATGCACCGTTCATGGAGACGGTAAGCCGTACGTACGCATGAACGCTACTTTCATTTCTATATCATATTTTATAGAATGGAATCATAATTATATAAAGGTATATTATAATTCCAGTATAATATCATATATAATATCATAGTTCTATCCTTTATATGTCCCACATATGGTATTTAACGAATCAAATCACTTTGAGGGGGCGGTAGTCCGCACTTCCTAAAATGAAGATATCGTGTTTACCCATAATGGAAACCATAAAGGTATGACCAAAATGAAAAACACAGAATCTTAAGGAAAACATAATCATATTATATATCATATATAAAAAAATAGTGACATCATAATGGCCACCTTTGAAGGTGTTAAATGAGTTTTGAACAATCATCGTTTCGGGAGGCAGAATTTTTCCATCCACCGAAACCGTATGTTCTTTAACCATTTGATGTAGTTGTGTTAGAGTGTAGCTCAAATAAATCTTATAACAACATCCTAGTATATTTAAGATACTGGTGTTGTTACAACGGATGTAAATAAAAAGAGTTTAGGGGGTTGGAGAAGCAAAATAATACAAATGAACATGAGAGAATGAATTACCTTTAAAAGTGTAACTCCTTTTGAGTTGAGCCTAAAGGCTTCCTTTGAAAGGATTCTGCCCAAAGGGAATCCTATAGGATGAGAAGAGGGATGTGGAGAGAGCAAATGGGCAGGGGTTGGCCGAGCCAAAGGCTTGAGAAGTGTTTGGAATGAGGTAGAGGTGGGAGCCTTTTATAAGAGGAGAGGAGGGGCACTTTTGGAAAGTAAAGAAATATTACATTATTTGAAAATGTGTTTCGGTTTTAAAAGGGCCCACATTGATATAATTCTTAGATAAGGTGATAAGGCATCGAAAGCCACTCATCCAATTGGTTTTGGACATGTGTAGGTTGTAGATTTTTCATTATCTTTCTATTTTAATTAAATCGTCAAATAATGATGTCATCGCTGCATCATTATTATGTCATAAATAATTTAAATTATTTAATGTCTAAAAATTAAAAAAAAAATACTATGATATAGGAAATCTTTTTAGATTTCTAATTACTATTTATAATCAAAATTGGGACTTGTATAACCACACTTAACAATTGTTTTCGTAAAACATATTATGTTTGTGTCATTTTCACTTTAACATTAAATAAAAAGTAATTTATGTCATTTCCCAAAAAAAGTGGATCCATGGGGTCCCCAAGTTGACCCATGGCTTGTAATGGTCGGCCATGACAAAACCAATGAGGTTGGGACATGTGTCAAGTTCATTTAATTTTATTAAAGTATTATTTTTACCTTAAACTACACTAATTACCACTAAACGCGATTAAAAACATAATAAGTTACTATTCACCAAAAAATTATTTTTATCCCATTGAATCACATTTTACTTCTTAATGACAACCATGTATGTCGGATTTTTGAAATTCAAAACACATAAGTGGTAAAATTTAATTTAAACGAAAAATCAGCTTTTATAATTACCACTTAGTGGTTTCACTATTCATCAAAATTGAAGTTTTTCAGAAAATTACCAAAAATTCACCCTAAGCTATTTTTGATGTTCCGAATTCAAAAATGAAGTCTATTTTACAAAATTCAAAACATATAAGTCACATTAATTAATTTAATAATTAATTCCCGCTGTCAGAGCAAAGAGCGTGTTTTTATAAAACAATAAGTATCAAAAGATTGACACCAGTTTAAGTCTAATTTCAAAGTGAAATTAATTCCAATGACCACCAATGGATTAAATGGTAAAAATATATTCTAATTTCACTTTAAAACCAATTCAAAAGATAATCTAATCATATAAATAAATTAGATTAAAAAGAGGTTTTGAATTAAAATACAACATTTTACACTATTCATTAAAAAATGAACTTTATCAGAAAGATACCAAAAATTTACACAAAGTAAATTTTGATGTCCAAATTCTAAAGAAGAGTTTTATTTGGTCCAAAATAATTTATAAGAGTGATCAAAACTATATTTAATGATAGTTCTCCATCAAAAGGTGATAAGTGAACCTTTAGTGAAAATTAGGGTATAAAAGCCTAGAATTGATTTCTTTCCGTATTTTAAGCCTTTATCTTTTATTGGATAAATGTAAAAAACATTAAAAAACATATATAATCATATTTTAGTTATTTCTATCCATTCCCGCCAATACAACGGCTACATGTTAACTACCATTTAAAATAATATTATTTTATTATTAGAGTGCAACATAAGATTCCCAAGAAACTCGTTGTTGCGTGTTGGATAGGCCATCGAGCATTGCATACCCTTTAAAGTCATATTAATATTTTATTCACAAATATGAATAAATATGAAAATGTCTATTCTTTATTTACCTGGGGTGTTACATCCTTCCCCCCCTTTTGGGAATTGTGTCCTCGCAATTTTAAAATTGCGCTTGGAAACATCCTTGAAAGTCCCACATCCGAACAAAAGTCGGTAAAACAAACACTTTAAAATAAAGAAAGATAAGTACAAAGGTCACCCGAGTTAACCCATACTAGGATTCCAAGTATGAAAATATGGACATGGAGGAAAAAACAAAGGGTCATGTTCTGATGGAGAGTGATAGAAAACACGTTTAGGAGAAAGTTAACCACGAGAAAATCACAAACTTGTGATGGGTTAAACGGTATTCGATTCCCCAGTAGGAAAAGTTAATAGACAAAATTTTTGTTTTAAGTTACATTTTATTGATGAATTTATTCATAAGGAAACATAATCACTTATCATGTTGACTTTCAACTTTTACTAGATTCCTTAATCAAACTCATATTTTTTTTTCCAAAAGACGAGTATTTAGGGAGACTTGTTCGCACTAAGAGTACTATAATCAACTTCTAGAGGATCACCTAATCCACAAAAGAAAACTATGTACATCCTATGTCTTTAGGCTTTAACCAGAACCAAAACCAAAAAGGTTAGTACAAGATCAGATAATCTAGAAAAGGATAACCCCTTATAAAAAGAAAATCTATTCTTAATCTCCAAAATTTGTCCAACAAAACCCAAAGTTCAACAAGGACCATCCGATAAACAATTTGTCCATAAAATTCTTCAACGTAAACCAATATAAGATTGAAACCCAAATATTTGAAGGATTTAGTCACATAGTCTTCCAAGTTAAATCGTAACATTTATCTCTAAACAACATTAGTTGCTCCTAAAGTCTCGTATTGAAAAGTAATTAACCTAATCACATATCCTCCATGATAGGTTAATCATTTTTATAAGTAACCCAAAATCAACTTACTCTTAATTCATAAAATCATATAACTAGAATGAATCAGTCAAACTAACCAGGGACTTCACGTAGTCCAGTGGTAGGCGATAAATACCAGTCGCACTTTAGTTGTGGGTTCGATTCTCACAGCTTTGTCCGACGCGACGGGTTGTCACACGGTCTGCGTGTTGTCCTTTTTTCAAAACTATATAATTCTCAAAACAATCCCCAAAACGAGATAAAATCTTCAAAAATATTCATAACATATTTTAACCTCAATTTTATCTCATTCCTTCCACTTCAATCATAACATTTAGTAACCCATATTTTCCTCAAAAGTAAGGATCATATAAACCCAAATGGTTTTTTATAACTATGTCCACAAAAGAAAAGACAACTATTTCTTGGATAAAATTTGCCTATATTAAACATCAGGGTTACACATAATATAAAAAGTCTTCTAATGTAACCCCATCATCAAAAGAGACTTGATAATCTTAAGAATTTCACCATAACTCTTGAAGCCCTTATATGTTGACATCTTACTCATTCAACATTCTTCATGATCCATTATCCATTCCTTTCCAACCTATTCCGAAATACCTCTTTCCTACAGACAAAATCATGAATCATATCCTAAGATTCCAAAATAGGAAAACAATAGTCATGAAATAGTACATACCTTTGATTGGTCATTGTCAGTTTCTTCATCCTCAATAGGAATGGCATTAGGTATTGGTAAACGAACATTTGTACGCTCTTGGTGACCCCATTCACGAAACTTCTTCATAGAACATGTGTTTTCATAATGACCATGCACACCACATTTAAAAAATTCAATTGATCCCTCAGAAAGAACTTCTTTCCCTTTCCTCGAATCAACTGGATGCTTCCTTTTTCCATGGCAGGTTCTTGCTTTATGACCTTCATTTCCACATCTATAGCATATTTCTGTCCCTTTGAAACATTTTCCTAGGTGTTTATTTCCACATCTTTGACACATAGGTTTTTGAACACACATACCTCTATGATTATTACCTATACTTCTGTAGGGATTTGTTTCTTGCATATATGATGCCTTAGAGAAAACTCCAAGGTTTAGGTGGTCAATCATGACTCCAGATAGTTGGTTGAGGATAATCAGAAGAGTTCTCACTGTAGCTCCCATATCATTCAGTTGCTTGCTCAAAAAACTGTCACAGTTTCCTTCACATCCACTGTTACTTTGGTGCCTGCTAGATCCAGCCATTTACTAAAACCAAAAAGGTCAGTGTGAGTATATCAACAAAACCATCATGTACTAATGAGGAAGATAAACACTATGATACACTTACTCATTCACTTTATCTAAAACTAGGAATCTTTCTGAAATCCTAACCATTATTGTAATGTCACTTATGCTTAAAGAATACCCTAACCTCTAAAGTTATCCAAATCGACCTTTGATACCAACTATAAGGCCCCAGCCTTAAACCTTACTTAATCTTGAGTTATTACAAGATTACACATTGAAGATCTTTTCAGGTTTAGAGTTTTAGAGAATTAGATCATGAAACATGCATTAAATTCCACATTTAAACAAAGTGGTTACATAAAAGATAGTATCCATTCTTCCCATCAACGGAAACATATTGAAAATAAAACATGGATTCTTTCTTTACACATCCTTGACTCTATCATCTTATCATGTACCTTTCCCTTGACCTGAAAAAACATTTCAAAAACATGGGATGAGCATAAAAAGCTCAGTAAGAGTTATAAAAATATGGAAAGGAAACATGAGTTCATATATACATAAGAATGAAATCATACTTTACCCATAAAACAAAGGCACTTTAACATACCTCATCAAACCATGAATAAATCATAGAAATCATAAGACATAAAGGTAACTTGAGGCATTCATAACATTCTTACGTAGGGAGTAACCCTCTTGGTTACGTTTAGAATATCCATCACAGTATATTCCCTAAATCTCTTCGGAGAAACCTTAACGTTTCACTCCTTCGCGTTACCCAATGCATTGGACAGCTATAACGGGCTCACCCGCCCTTAGTTTATCACGGAACCACCCGTTTTCATAACAATGCCCAATAACCATAACATAAATGTGTCACATAAAACATGCATAAAGGAAACATAGCATTTTCACATTTCAATCACAGTATAACATTTTAGTATATTGAAATATTGAATCCATTCAAAAAGAAACCATTTCCAAAACCATTTAAAACATTTAATAAAGATATTTTTTAATCAAAGTGTCCCATACCACCTTGAAGCTTAAAATTTTAAACCATTAATATCCATATAAATAAATCCTTAAAACCATTTTGAAAACATGGATATTAATAAGAACAAATAATTAAAACATTTAAAACGAAATTTTGGTTAAAGGGGTTTTACCAAAATTAGAGACACTTGAATACAATAGTTGAGGAATAACATTTAGTCAAAACTTTATAATATCATGAGAATAAATGGATTCATGATATAATACTCCAATGGACAGTATATACACCATATAAAGAGTGAATTGGTGCATAACAACAATGAACCCTCAATAGAAATGTCAAATGTGATGAAATCACTTATAAAGAAGGTATCCTTAAATTAAGGACAAATAAATCTAAAAAATATGTGTGACAAATATAAATACACCCAATATAAGTGGATATTAAGTGTAAAAAGGTCATTCACACATATTCAATGGATGACATATTCATTGACTACATGTTGAACCCAAAGAAATCGAAATTGGGTTAAAAAGTTCCCTTGACAGCCTAACGGCATCACATCAAAAAGAGTTGATGAGAGATAAAAAGTGTATCTCATAACTTGGAAATAAAATTTACATCAATAAGGATATATGAGAACATATCCCAACATAACAATATGTAAATTAAAAGACCCAACAAATGAAGTCTTTTAAAAAAGAGGAGGGTGAAAGGTTCCCTTACCGACATGGGTATCTTTCAAAACATGCACCCCATGAAAGAAGGACAATTGATCATTGATGTAAATACTCATAAAAGAAATTATATTACAAAAAGAGTAGAATAATGGGCAGTACATACACCACTCAATGGAATTTGTGGCAAATGTGGCATAAATCTCACGGGAATAAAAGTGAGATTAAAAATCCCTTACGAAAACTCGGCAGCCTAACGACGCCACATAAAACATCCGAATATGGATTGATGAGATCAAATAGGGTATCTCATCACATTACCATAAAATGTACAGAAATAGGAATATAATAGAACATCCCCCAACATTACAAAGAGGAGCTTAAAAGAAGTGACATAAAGGAGAGTACTTAAAAAGAAAGAGAGAGGTTAGATCTCTTACGAAAGTTCGACAGCCTAACGGCGCCACTCAAAACTTCCAAAATGTATTGATGAGAGAGAATAGGGTCTCTCATCACACGAACATAAAAATTTCAGTATGTTTAATATAAAATATAATCCCAATAACAAGAAAGATGAGCTTTAGAAGGAATGACATGAAAGTGTGTACTTAAAAAGAAAGAGAGGAGTAGGATCCCTTACCTCGGGTCCGACTTGACTCGATCGTTCTTTAATATCCTGAATAATAAACTTGAGTTAATCTCTACTTGCTTATGAATCTTTTTCAAGTTCATTATTCCTTTTATACCATGTTATGAACATCATGTAATCAGTTAAGTTAATAATGTTCATTTTGTCGGTATTTGTTTCTTAAGTCAAAAATATACTTCTTACACTTACATGTTGTTAATTTGGTCAAAGGTTCATTATATCCAGAATGGTATTCATGATGTAGATATCATATATGTCATATATATCCAGTACATACATGCATTTATAATATTACATAATCATTTAGAGGTAAGAAATGAAATGCACCGTTCATGGAGACGGCAAGCCGTACGTACGCATGAACGCTACTTTCATTTCTATTTCATATTTTATAGAATGGAATCATAATTATATAAAGGTATATTATAATTACAGTATAATATCATATATAATATCATAGTTCCATCCTTTATATGTCCCACATATGGTATTTAACGAATCAAATCACATTGAGGGGGCAGTAGTCCGCATTTCCTAAAATGAAGATATCGTGTTTACCCATAATGGAAACCATAAAGTTATGCCCAAAATGAAAAAAACAGAAGCTTAAGGAAAACATAAACATATTATATATCATATATAAAAAAATAGTGACATCATAATGGCCACCTTTGAAGGTGTTAAATGAGTTTTGAACAATCATCGTTTCGGGAGGCAGAATTTCGCCATCCACAGAAACCGTATGTTCTTTAACCATTTGATGTAGTTGTGTGAGAGTGTAGCTCAAATAAATCTTATAAAAACATCCTAGTATATTTAATATACTGGTGTTGTTACAACAGAAGTAAATAAAAAGAGTTTAGGGGGTTGGAGAAGCAAAATAATACAAATGAACATGAGAGAATGAATTACCTTTAAAAGTGTAACTCCTTTTGAGTTGAGCCTAAAGGCTTCCTTTGAAAGGATTCTGCCCAAAGGGAATCCTCTAGGATGAGTAGAGGGATGTGTAGAGTGCAAATGGGCAGGGTTTGGCCGAGCCAAAGGCTTGAGAAGTGTGTGGAATGAGGTAGAGGTGGGGGCCTTTTATAAGAGGAGAGGAGGGGCACTTTTGGAAAGTAAAGAAATATTACATTATTTGAAAATGTGTTTCGGTTTCAAAAGGTCCCACATTGATATAATTCTTGTATAAGGTGATAAGGAATCGAAATACACTCATCCAATTGGTTTTGGCCATGTGTAGGTTGTAGATGATTCATTATCTTTCCATTTTAAATAAATCGTCAAATAATGATGTCATCGCTGCATCATTATTATGTCATAAATAATTTTATTTATTTAATGTCTAAAAATTATAAAAAAAATACTATGATATAGGAAATCTTTTTATCTTTCCAATGACTATTTATAATCAAAATTTTTACTTGTATAACCCCACTTAACAATTGTTTTCGTAAAACATATTATGTTTGTGTCATTTTCACTTTAACATTAAATAAAAAGTAATTTATGTCATTTCCCAACAAAAGTGGATCCATGGGGTCCCCAAGTTGTCCCATGGCTTTTCATGGTCGGCCATGACACAACCAATGAGGTTGGGACATGTTTCAAGTTCATTTCATTTTATTAAAGCATTTTTTTTACCTTAAACTACACTAATTACCACTAAACGCGATTAAAAACATAATAAGTTACTATTCACCAAAAAATTATTTTTATCCCATTGAATCACATTTTACTTCTTAATGACAACCATGTATGTCGGATTTTTGTAATTCAAAACACATAAGTGGTAAAATTTAATTTAAACGAAAAATCAGCTTTTATAATTACCACTTAGTGGTTTCACTATTCATCAAAAATTGAAGTTTTTCAGAAAATTACCAAAAATTCACCCTAAGCTATTTTTGATGTTCCGAATTCAAAAATGAAGTCTATTTTACAAAATTCAAAACATATAAGTCACATTAATTAATTTAATAATTAATTCCCGCTGTCAGAGCAAGGAGCGCGTTTTTATAAAACAATAAGTATCAAAAGATTGACACCAGTTTAAGTCTAATTTCAAAGTGAAATTAATTCCAATGACCACCATTGGATTAAATGGTAAAAATATATTCTAATTTCACTTTAAAACCAATTCAAAAGATAATCTAATCATATAAATAAATTAGATTAAAAAGAGGTTTTGAATTAAAATACAACATTTTACACTATTCATTAAAAAAATGAACTTTATCAGAAAGATACCAAAAATTTACACAAAGTAAATTTTGATGTCCAAATTCTAAAGAAGAGTTTTATTTGGTCCAAAATAATGTATAAGAGTGATCAAAACTATATTTAATGATAGTTCGCCATCAAAAGGTGATAAGTGAACCTTTAGTGAAAATTAGGGTATAAAAGCCTAGAATTGATTTCTTTCCGTATTTTAAGCCTTTAGCTTTTATTGGATAAATGTAAAAAACATTAAAAAAAATATATAATCATATTTTAGTTATTTCTATCCATTCCCGCCAATACAACGGCTACATGTTAACTACCATTTAAAATAATATTATTTTATTATTAGAGTGCAACATAAGATTCCCAAGAAACTCGTTGTTGCGTGTTGGGTACGCCATCGAGCATTGCATCCCCTTTAAAGTCATATTAATATTTTATTCACAAATATGAATAAATATGAAAATTCCTATTCTTTATTTACCTGGGGTGTTACAACCCATGTGCTCAAAATAAAAGGAATTATACCATATCTATTTTTAGTGGATGATGGATTGTTTGAACATTTTATTGTTGGATTGTAGAAGAAGATATCCTTTGATAAATGCAGTAGAAGACCAAATGCTAGGTGTTTGAGCTAGGGAACACTAATTTTTGGGGGAGTGAACTAGTAAATTCCCTTGTAGAACCATAATATCATATGAAATTTATTGATGGATAAATGTGAAATGTATGGGTTTAATATCTAAAAATAAAATTTATTGTTTTTAACTATTTTCAAAAGTGGAAAACTGTGGAGGTGAATGGTTATTGATTAAATGTTAAATTCATGAGAAATAATAGTGGTGGAAATTATGACTGTATTGATTTCATGTAATTATATTCTAATAATGGAATTAAGTTAGAAAAGACTCTTCTAGGTAAACCACAAAAAATTGGTGTATCTAAAATGATGAATTTGACGATGACAAAAATGTTTTTTTAGCATGAGGTTGCACAAACGGTTTCCCCAGAATTTTTGGATAGATGCAGTAAACATGGAATCACAAATCTCCAATAGAAGTACATAGAATCTAATGCAAGAATTTATTCATGGATATATATAGTTACGAATATATTTATAACACTCCAATTTATGATACTTTTTAATTTTATGATATGTACATATAGATTCTATGTCATGTGGAAAACATGATTCTAAGTCCAAATCCAATTTCCTTTTCAACTATGTTGTTGTGGAATTTGTTTATCATTTCTAGGGTTATAAAAAAACGTCAATGAGAGAAATACATTGGATGATATTTAATGATAGTGCTTTATTCATGGACCATAATTCAAATTATGTTGATAGTGGTAATATGGAATTAGAGTTCCAAGAGCAAGTAGTGATTGAAGGTGTACCTGACCATGTGACACAAAAAAATTGTGGAGCCTACTCCTCAAGTGGTGTCATGAAGATCAACAAGGGTGAAGAGGCATACATAGAGGTATTCATAATCCATTCATTATCTGTTGTAGCATTATGGTGGAGAATCATTATGTATTTAAAAGGAATTATAATTAAAAGGATTCAAAAAAGTAAGAGCTAGCTGTGAAGGAGGAGTTTTCTTCATTTACTGATAACAATACATTCAAGTTGACACCATTTCCAAATTTATGGACTGAATTTATGATTAAATGGGTATACCAATTTAAGGAAGAACATGATGTTATATAGAGGTAAAAGACAAGGCTATTAGTGAGAGGTTTTCAATATAAGGTAGGAGAGATATTCCCTAATATTTTTCCACATATAGTGAAGCTACCATAAATCTTGCTAGTTTTTAGGATTCATTACTATATATAATTTGATTTAATGTGCAACCCTTTATTATTGGTAAAAAGGAACTAATAAAGGGGGTTTCATTTTTAGTGATTTATAAAAGAACTGATAAATTTTCACATATTTTAGTGCTTTTATTAGTGCTAAGAAATGACACTTTTATCCGTGCTTTTTAGTACTAATAACTGGTATCCTTATCAGTTCCATTTTAGTGTGGAAAAAGGGTATATTTCATAAAAAATTCTACATATATGAATATATTTATATATTGACATTGGTAAATATATTTATATTGATACACATATAATATATCGTTATTAAATATTATTTTTTTTATAATTAAATATAAATTTACACATAATATATAAGATAACTTTTGAAAAATGGATGATAAAATAATTAAAAATAATATTCATTAATAATATAAAATTTATTATTTTTTAATTTTTATTTATATTAAATTTTTGAACATATAAATTCTGAAAATTAATGAATGATCTATGATAGGATGAAAACCTGACTTGAACTTTAAACAACCATCACATGGTATCTGGGTGTCCATTTAGGATCTACCACATAACAAATAAAATATTGTGAAAAAATTTATTATATGGTTAACATGAATGACACTAGTTAACAATTTTATGATGTATAACATTCCTATAATTCCTTAAAAACTGATTTTTTTTGGTACTTTATTTTTCTATCATTTTATTGAATTTAATCCACTTATGAGGGGTCTTTTTATATTTTCATAGAGGTAACCATATTTATTCCCAACTCTTACAGTAATATGTGTATTATAATGATTAAATATTACAATTTTTCATAGCGTAGTGTTATTTATAGTTAAATATATATATATATATATATATATTTAATTACATTTAAATATATTAAATCAATTTTACCAATGAACATTTAACAATATTTACAGAAAATTCATTTTAAATATATATACAAATGAAAATAAATATTTATTACTGATTTTAATTAAAAAAACAAACCATTTTATCAATCTTATTAAAAATCATGAATATATATATACACCTATATTTGTAATTTCTATATATAGAATTGTGTGTGTAAATAAAAACATATTTATGTGCATATTATAATATATTTAAATAAATATTTATATATAAATATTTGTGTGTGTATGTTTGAAATATAATTGTGTAAGTGTGTGTTAAAATGTGTGTGTGTATATGTGTATAAGTGTCAGTATTACGTAAATACATCATATGTAAGTGTTTTAAATAAATATATCATTATCATTAAATATAGTATATAAACATATTTATAATAAATAATAATAAATAATTTATAAAAAATTATATCAAAATATATAATTCTATTAAATATGTTTAAAATTTATATGTAAATATACAATATATATATATATATATATGAAATTTTAAGACATATTTAAAATCAATTATATAAAAATATAAATAAAAATTTAAGAAAAAATGAATTATGTTTATGTAAAGATATATAAAAATAAATAGATATATGATAAAATATTATATAAATCATGATGGTGTGGTGGTTAAGATGTCAATGGTTTGATTCTAGGAATGATCAAGGCTAAAGGGCTTGAAAAGCATTGGAAAAGGGGTTCAAAAGCAACAATAAATGTTTTGGGATCAGGAAAAGCAATGGTATGTGACTATAAGGGGCACATAGTAATGATAAAAGTGTGGTTGGAGTGATGATATAATGGTGGCTTGGTTGAAAAAAATTTGAGAATATTTTTTTTAATTTTTTCAGTGTTAAACAAAATATCGTCATTATCGTCACTAAACACCTTCTCATAAAATCACCCATTATTAGAAATAAAAATTTGATGATGAAGGTTGTCTTTATGAAATCTTTTTTAGTATTGATAATGGTGACAGGGTTTTATGCGAACTTATGTTTTCAATGATTTTTTGGATTGAAAAAAATCAATTTCTAGTACTTTTAAAATCCAAATATTTAGTGGTGATTATTACATCTGGGGATTCACATCAAGACAAACTTGATATTAATACTTCATTCGTTAATGTATATCTTGAGGAGAACCCACAAACAAAGACACACAAAAACAAAAATGTAGATACATACATAAATATATATAATATATAGAATCTAGTGGGGTCTGTTGAGTCAGGAATTGATGACCTAGTGTCCAAACACTAGAATTGTCTATATGAGTTAATGTACAGACCTAGGTAGTGGAATAAGAATTTTGATGAATTTCTGAGAAAAAAAAAATTATCTAGCATAGATCAATGTTAATATTATATGTTCTCCAGTGATGTATATAATATAATACTTCAATATTTGGATGACATTATCATTGTAGTAGTCTGTATGTAGAGAATTCTGAATAAAAGGTGTTGATGGTTGAGTAGTTCAAGTGAATGATCATAGAGATTATGACATGATATGGAGGATGAAGTTCAAGATAGACCATATAGTTTTAACCTTGATGTTATCACATGATGAATACATTGAAATGTTTTTGAGAAAATCTAGTTTTCTTAATGAAAATCAGGTTTATATTCTTGTGACATGTCATTTCAAATTGGAAATAGTGCAAGTACAAAAAATGATTGAGGTGGTTGAGTACCTGGAAAAGGTCTCATATTCATCATTAATTGGAATTTTGATGAATTTAATTGTATATACTCATCCTGATATTTCTCATGCAGTGGAAGTTATGATCATGTACATGACTATTCCTAGTAGACAACATTAGGATGTTGTGAAGTGGGTATTGAGATATATGTAGGGAATAAAGGAATTATATCTTTTCTTTGGGAATGGAATGCCAATGCAAGGGTATATGGATTCTACCATTGGTGGTGATGTCAATAGATAGATTAGTACCATACGTTATGTGTTTACAAGTAGAAGGACTATAGTGATATTGATATATCAGTTGCAGAAGGGGGTGACTTTATCGACCATAGAGATAGAATACATTATTATAATATATATGAAGAATGTTATTACATTATTGAATATCTTTTTAGAGATTTTGGGAAGAAGGAGATGTGATAATGTATTGAACTATGTTATATATAGTGTTAAACATCTTCCAAATATCTGAGTGTTTTATCCCCAGATTATGCACATTTAGTTGAAGAACCAATTTCTTATATGTTTAATACAAGAAGGGTTGATGATATTATCAAAGAATCATGAAAAAAAACTATCGGAATTATTTATGAAGATGATAGTGATAGAGAATTTGATGCACTATTGTTCCTCTTTTTTTCTTAACTGGTGAATAGAGGATGAATGTCAGAATATGGATGAATAATATGAGATCATGGATGGGGAAAAAATTGGGATTTGATGAATTTTTATATTATAATTAAAGCATTTAATAGAATGCATGCACTGGTGAGTGAAGAAGATGGAGATCCCATATTAAGTAATTTGTATATGTTTGAAGCATCCAAGGGGGTTTGCATACTATATTGGTCTCTATGTGTTTGAATGTTTGATTTTTGTATCCCGATCCTTGGATGGAGTGAGGCAATGAATTTGTATTCCAAAATGCAAATATGGTATCAACATCGACTATGAACAATATAAATCATCACATAGTATAGTAGAGATGGCCAAAAAAATAGAGAAAACATTGTATTAATTTTGACTTAGTCGACATGGATGTATAAAAGTTTGGATGCTGGTGAAAGTAGTATTATACCAATTCAGACTTCATTCCACTAGTTATTGTATCATAGTTAACTTATAGTAATGTTGTTGGTACTAATGTATCGTCTGATGTATAATTGTATTTTGAGATAGGGATTTATTCGTAGATAGTACCTTGTAATTTCATCTCCCAATATTAGTGGAGTAATTATTCCACTTCATGGATGTAGATATTATTCATAAACCATATAAATTGTTATCTTTATAATTCTTATTCTTCTTTGTTGTATCTTTTTCTCCTTTTTACTATCATTTTATGAGGCCATTCATCATTTTTTATAAAATATTTTAAAAAAAACATTATCATTATTTCCCATTTAGAGTGATCCTATGGTACATGAAAATCTATATACTTTTAGAAGTTGTGTTTCATATGATTAAAATTACTTTTTTATTCATTCATACTTCTCATGATTCCAACAATCATTCAAATGTACAAATTCTTTCTAGGGAACTTCATCCATCATCAACACTACTTTCACCAATCCTGTAGAAATACATTTCTTTATATCATCTCACAATAATAAATAATATTGGTTTGTTAAATATTTGGGTTCAGGGTGTTGTGCCAAATTTTTGGAACAAAACGGGGAAATTGATATATGACCAAATATATAAAAAATTAATGACATCGATATAATACAATTTTGATTAAATATGTTAAAAAAATTATCGATATATAGAATATGCATAATGGTTGGAAAAGAGGAACAACAAAAAATGAATCAAAAACCAAAAAATTATACAATTAAATTTAAAGTATGAGTGAAATTGGCATATGATATCTCAACTGGTGCATGTGAAAAGTATATCCACAAGTACTGTTTTTTACAAGTAGGAAATATGGTGAAATTTAATATAATAACAAACAAAACAATGAATGTCAGAATTATAAACACTCCCTATCATGTGGGTGGTTGTAGAAAAAAGTGATAAGTAAAAGGATCCCTCCTCCATCATGGCCATCTTGGTATCATGGATGTTCCATATTATGCTGATTTCTATATCTTTCTCCACACCTATTTTTCCTCCCTAATTCTCCACACATAGCATCTTATCATTCCCTCTTTCCACTCCTCCATAGTCATCAAAAATTAACCTTCATCACTTCTTCAATTCTTTATCACTTTGAACTATATGAGATTTGATGGGTGGGAAATGTCGACTGAGTCATGCATGCACCATGGTTGATTCAACAAGACGATTCTGAACATTGAAAATATATAAGTTGGATATAATTTTTTTTGACCGGATATATATTGATTGTGGGATGAATATATAGATTATGGGGTTCTTCAAGATCTCTAATTCACTGTATATAAGGTCAATTGTGGATGAAATAAATATATTCAAGGAAGTTCATAGATGACTGAAACCATGGACAACATGAATTGATTTTCCTTCCTTTCCCATGGTGTAATATCGATCTATGTATAGATTTTATATCATCATTCCTTCAAGGGATCATCATTACACCACCATGTCATGACCTCCTTTAACCCATTACACTTAGAATAACATATAATTTCTACCAAATCTATTAACATACTCAGTTCAATGGCTAGCATTCTGAAATTAATGCCCAATAATATGATACAGACCAAAATTGAGGATCCCATGGTATGAATTAGATGTTGGATTAAAATATCATTGTATGTATGATGTCTATGATTTAACATAATCATTAACAAGTATAATGATTAAAAACCTGTAAATATGATAATAATTTTAGATATTGATACTAGGTAAAGGATTAAATTTAATGAAAACATTATTATGTATAATGATTCACTTGTGATCTAGAGAGTTACTTTTATGAATAAAATTGGTGGATTTCGATATTTTAATTTGTAAAAAGAATAAATAAATATAGTACCCTCAATTTTTTATTGGACATATGAGGTGGAGAAATATGTGGAATCCCAAATTGGTGTTAGGGGTCTAATTCCCAAATATCCTCAGTTACAAAAAGGTACATTGGGAATTAGCTTTTCCATTTAAAAATATATATTTCAATATTTATTTTTAAAATTTATATATATATATATATTTTTAGTTAAACATTATAGTATATATTTATAAATATTAAATATATATATATATATAAATTAAATAAAAATTATATTTTATAATAAATGAACTATAATATGATTCGTCATAAAAGTTGGGTTTTATATACCTTTTTATCTAAATGATCACCCCCTATAATATTTTCTCAGTTCAATAAAACCAAGGTATATTTTGATCAAAATGGTGATATCAAATTGATGTGATTCTCATTGATTTTTATCTAAAAATATAATTCAAGTTCATCCATTCGATCAATCATTTTAATTAAAAAATTAACAAGTAAAAAATTTCCTAACTTCAGTGCTACATAAGTATCTAAAGTAGGTGTTCGTCATTCCAAAAATAAGGGTGAAATTCTATAGGTAACCTACACTATAAACCCAACACCAAAAATTGGTGCTAGATTAAAAACTCGTGGATAGTGAATTATATTACCCAAAAACATTTTATTGTCTTATCTATCACCATACACATTTTATAACCTTTTCAACCATATTTGAAAATCAATCAACCTATTGCACCAAAGACAACCTATGGTGGAATAGGGTCAGCTATGTTAGAGCCTTTTCAAATGAGGAACATGCCATGATGGGATAATGATGGACTATCTGAACACTAACTGAGCTAAACTAGCCTAATCGGATGCTTTTCAAGTTGTATTAGAATAAATTAGAGAAGGAAATGATCCTGGTGCTGAGGATTAATAAAAAAAATTATTAAAGACAAGTCATGCATATTGAGGATGAAGATCACAAAGTAAAAAATTCTGAATCTCTAACCAAGGGTTTCTATGAATCTAGGAAGAATGAGGCTAAAGGATGGCTGCATGAGCATTAAAAGATGACAAATTTACATTGGAATAGTCGTGAGGAAATCAGATAACAATGAGTCTTGATGGATAATATTGAACAAAAATTGATTTTTAATGATTAACAACTATGACTCAAGATAATATTTTTGTTGAATTCATTTGAGGAGTATTGTTAAGACCAGATGAGATGGGAGGGTTGTGATAGGCTGATTGATTCAATCATGTACCATGGTTAATTGGATTAGATAATGGTGATCTTTTAAAAGACATGAGATGGACTTGATTTGATGTAGTTTGATTACAGTACCACAAATTAGATGGTTGGGACCTTTAGGATCTCTGAATCCCCAGATGAAATGTTATAGGTGGCTGAATGCAAGATGGTCACAGAAATTCCTAGATGTCTAGAACCATGCCCAATGTGAAGTTCATGTATTTGATTTCCCCTAGTGTAGTACATATCCGTTTATAAACCAACATCAATGATATGATTTATAGTAGAGTCGAGGTGGTATCTTGGGATCAAATTTTGCAAGAATATAAATTCCCCATGACCTAACCATGAAAATGTCATGAAATCCATTTAAAAATTAGTATTTCATGAATAATGAGATAGAAAAACAAGTTCAAAGTAATTTAGAACCTGGTTTCATCAAACAATGAAAAAACCCATATTTTAGCCTAAAAATTTAAATAAAAATTAAATACGAAGGGTGTATAATTTTTATAGGCTACCAGACATTAAATATTTTTGAAATTATTGATATATAAAAAATTATATTAATTTAAGAACATGTGGATTATTTTCATAGAGAAGAACACTTCTCAAAGGTGGATTTCAAATCTGGTTTCCACTGAGTATAGATGAAGGAGAAAGTTAATGCTAAAACTAAATTCAAATTCTATAATGGGCATTACAATTAACATTTTATGCCTGTCATATTGACGAATTCACTAAATAATTTCCATGGTACTATAAATATTGAATTATTTTTTTTTATACGAGGGTTTTAGTGTTCCTCGATGATTTATTTGCATGTAGTGTAGGATGTAATGATGACCTAGAGAAGGTGGAAGAATTTTTTAAAATGATGATAGACAATGTACTCATATAAAATTAAAAAAATTATTTTAAATATATATTTTTGGATTATTTAAGGAATATAATTCTATCCAAATGACTTATTATGGATCCAAGATATGAGGTGGATAAAAAGTGGTGTGGGATAATGAATGTGAAACATGTTAGGGGTTTCTATGGATAACTATATATTATTAAAAAATTCAATTATTTTGGAATGATTTCTAGACCCCTCACAAACTTAACTAAGATTGATGTGTTTTAATAGAAACATGAAACTCATGCATCATTTGACACACATAATAAAAAAATGAAAACTTCCCCACTTGTATACATGAGATTTTTTTCCAAGGGATTTGTAGTGGTGTTTTATGCTTCTAGTTATAGATTTGAGTCTAGTGTTAAAAATGGATGTGAGGCCACATTTTTTTTTAATAAGGCGTTTTATGAAACCAACTTGTAAAAATTGATATATCAAAATGATATTATTTATTTATTTATAGAAATTCATCACAAAAAACAATATTTAATGGGATGATGTTATAGGTATACATAAATAATTTGATCTTTAAGCAATTTTTCATAGTCAAAGGGTATTTTAGATTGACATTTCATTCAATAAGGATATGTTAATAGGATATAATTTTATAGTGATTTCCATGATAGGGAAATTGAATAGTGTAACAGATACTCTACCAAGGATGAAGTGGGGAGAAGATTATTTGTACATGGTTATTTTAGAAACCAGATGGGAGGAACTATATGCGTTGAAAGAAGAGTTTATGAAATGTGTTATTATCAAGGTAGTTATAGATGTAGTATAGTGTTTTTATTCGAAAAACCTGGTTTATTGTTTCTAAAATAGATTTTTGTTCTATAGAAACCGATTACAAATTCTAAAATGATCAAATTTCATTCCAAATTTATTTAATTATAAACATTCCTCACTTCATGGGGGACGATCCTAGGTTACTTGAAAACATTTAAAAACCAATAGAGTGAGGTTTACTGGAATAAAATTATCTATTCATTGATTTATACTTAAAACTAGTTCTGTAATCAACAAATGTATAACCTTCATATGGTGATCTTCACCCGTCAACAGTATTTCCTTCAAGCAATTGCCTCCAGACAATATTTCCTTATTATTATTTCATAGGAATTAATATTTCATGTCTAGTAAATTTTTTTTCTTAGGTGGGTGACAGAAATTTGTGACCTACAATGGGATAAAAATTTAAAAGGTTGTGTATAAATGATTCATGTAATCAATATAATATAATCTACATTACTTTTATTAAAAACACTCTATATATTATTACCTGATTCACATAGGTTGTAATATGAAAAAAATAAATATGAAAAACATCATGAAAACCAATGAATAATGAAAAAAATGAATGTATAAGTGACATTTTTGTATACTATGTTGACATGCACATGTGAAAATATGATCCACCTTCCCAATTTTTTCCCAATGGAAACGATGATAGGGTTTTTTTTTTTTGGTAGTCTATATGAAACAACCATTAATCCACTATCATAGGTACTCGGTTAAAAAATTAGGTTATTCGATAATCAAAAAAATGGTGTAAACCCGATTCAATACAACTGCAGAGTAAGAAAACAAAATGAACACAAATATATAATGTAATTTGGTCCACATTAGACCAATGTTCCTGGTAAGAAAACCAAAAAAAAATTTATTACTAATGAAATAAACCACCCATTTTGTAAGACACGAATGCAATAATGGACCTGATTATCTATATGAAGATCAGATATAGTTAGTCATGATTTTATTGATGAAATCCTACCTATATAACTTGAAATCATTATTTCTATATAGATGCATGCTATGAAAATTAATTTATGGGTAAAAAAACGCATACTTAGCATTAAATGAATATAAGAAATAAGAATAAACTTCGTACATCACTGGATTATAATACTATAACAAGGAAGAATCTAAAATGGGGCTCATTATGTAGATGTCTTCCTTCAGATGAGTATCTCCCTTGATGAAGGAAACAATTCTCCACATCTCTCCACCAAATCCCAACACAAATTTTGGGATAATGAATAATGTTTTATTCAGTGGACTACATATAAATTGGATTTGATCTCGTCCAAGATACTCAAATTCTTTCTCAACTAACAATAAAAAATTCTTCATTCCTCTCCTCTCTCAAACCAATGAAGAATCATACTGAATGATTATGGAGGAACCTAAAGTGAAATTATAATGGTTGGAGAAACGAATGAAAGCCATGAAATAACAAATATTTTCTATGAGGAATGAAGAATTTATTATTTTTCATATTTTCTTATATTTTATCCTTATGGGAGTGTCAAGTGTGGTCAAAGAGAAAATGAGGTTGTCTGGGACATATATGGATCTAATAGCATTAGTTTTTGTGGAAGGATGTTATGTTACCAAGTTATTAGAAGCTGTGTTGCTGAGTCTGTAGGGTTATAGAAAACTATGTGTGGTGTTTCATTTCATTATTGATGGAATAAATATTCCCCTAGCCATTCCATCTAGTATGAACACTCATTCATGTGTAGAATACATTTAAATAGGAATAAAATGCATGGTCAACACATAGTTTATCCAACAAAGTTCAATGTATATTGATGGGGGGTCTTGAGGTAGGTTTGGGTGCCCATTTAAATTACCGTTTTTCCAACACTATGGCCAAACCGTGCAATCTAGTTTTTGAATAAAAAACATCCTTTTAACCCTTATTTGTTTTTAGAGATAACCCTTTATATTTATTATTATTTCATCCAGCGTCCAACCACTCTCTATCCCATTGAATCTCCCATCCAATCCTATCCTAATATTTGAGATAACTCTTTATTCTTATTTCTTCATCAAGAGCCTTTCATATTCTTAGATAGCCACAAATGAGTAATTTATTCATTAGACTCCTTTCATTTTTTTCGTTAATATCGGTGAAATTTTTTTTGTGGGCTCTCATGACCTATTTTCATCGAATTCATATGTTCTACCCTTTTTTATGATCAAAATAGAATAAAATAATTAGAGTAGATGTGTATTTTTATATAGGGATATGTTTTGTGGTTTAAAAAAATTTCCACAAATTCTTTTTGTTTAAACCCTATAACTATAGTTCTACAGGACGTACGTTCTGAGAAATGATTCGTAAATTTATAAACCCCTAATGTAAATGGAAAATTATTGTTTATTTCATGCCATAAAACCCATATATATGATTAGAGGTTGTTGACCCCAACCTGACCCAACCATGTTTTGGGTTCGTCCTTTTTATCATGATTAATCTATCATTGGGGTGTCTTGAGTTAACTTTACATTGATTGGAATTCAATATTGTAATTAAAAGAATTAGTAATGGTGATAAGCTCATTAAAAAACATATCATTTTTATATTAAATGTATAAAAAGTTTAATCCCTTGGATTTTATATGATTATGAAGGTATTAATAAAATACCTAATGTAATGTGTTATGTAGGGTAAATGATTTTGTTATAATTATAATGGATGGTTCCTGATTTTTTATCAAGGTCCCATTATGATTTTTTGACATTTTTAATCCATGTATCCTATGTAATTATATTACATGGATTCCATGGAAATTTCTACTCATTATATATGATTTTCTTGAATTAAATTACTTTCAAGGATTACTTGGATTGTTATACTCCCGGGATTCAATGTACTAATAGGATTCCTTGGCCATTTCTACTCCTTGGGTCTAAACCATTAGAATTTCTTTGACATTTCTACTCCTTTAAAATTATTTACTTGATTTACATATTTCATTTGGATTCATTGAACATTTTATATTCTTCTATCCCAGCCTATGTTGTCCTATTAGATGATTACTCGGTATAGGTCATTGATGATGACTATCATTTTTTATAGTTGTCACATACGATGTGGCTTAATGATCATGGTGAGACTTGATAGAATAAAAAATATCACTTCTAATGTTATCAAATTTACTCTTATATATGCACACTAAATCAACATACATGAAAAGATAGAACTTGTTACAAACAACGTTGGTGGCGACCTGATGATTGCTTTCTCACACCCTGTTCGGGACACCATTTGGTGCTAGGATACACATTATAGATGCATTAAGTGATTTGGAAAATTTATTTCATGGTGATTCTTGATTTATTAATTCATATCAGTAGGGGAGTGTAGGATTGATTTATGGATCGTGATGTTATATGGAGATAGATTCTTTGGTCCTTTTGTATTATTGAAACATATATTGTACTATATTTTTGTGGCCATGTATGTCGATTTTTTTATATATTATTCCACAATTATTATTTAAATATGAATCTTTTGGATGAGATTACTTGGATTTTTATATGATATATGTTTATTCTAAACTTTTTCATTTATCTTATATGATTCCGCTATAGATTGATATGATTATAACCCTAATGTTACATTATGATCCTATGTGTATAGTCTCCCTACTTTTCCACCAACGAAGCTCACTTATAGTTGGTAGCCTCTGGCATACTAGGAGGTGCACCTTAGGATATGTGGTGAACTGGGTTCAGTTACTATTTAGTAAACCAGGTATGGGATCTCAAAAATTGGTATGAGAGTTTTATTTCGATCACCTTGCTATTTTATGATGTTATAATGGATAAATATGGTGTTTCATGATTTATTCAAGAGACTATTACTAGGAGTATCAAACCCATGTATTGTTAAAGGCAATATTTCCTAGGATGGTAGAAGATGTTCTAGATTGTTCTTATTAATGTTTATTTGATTTCACCATTAGGTGATGAACTTGATGTTTGATGTTCCTTATGGTTACAAATTTTTTCCCTTGGCCTGGTATAGAAATAATTTGTTGCATCATTCATCATAATAGGAAATTCATGATTTATATATCATTTATTATTCCTTTCCACATTTATATTACCTATTGTATTTTTTGCAACATGTGTTGGTGCCTTTATTTCCATGTCCGTGAAATTGTTAAAACATTTCATGAACAGACTTGATAAATGACTGTTTATTATTAAATAGATGTCACATATAAATTTATATATTGTATGAACCCTTATAAATTGGTAGTGATGATCCATATAGTTCAATTTTTTTTATAAATTTTTTATATAAAAGAGTAGTAAAAGAAAATGAAAATAAATCTAAACTGAGTGATCACCGCAAAATGGGGATTCCAATTGAAATTTAAAGAAATTATTCCTTTGTAAAATGAAATTGAAATTATGTATAAAAGGAAATTTGACTTATTGTATAGAACATGACCCTTACATGACTTTATTAGTGGGTATTTGGCAGTTCCTATTTATTTCTTTTGATATTTACGTTACACAAACCAGGAATTAGGAGAAGGAAGTGGGGAATTCATCATAAAAATGATGGGATGTGCCTATCTTATTCATACAACTATAATCATTTTCATACCAAATTTTTTCTGATTAATGTAGATAGAATTTTTTTTTCATTCCACCATGACACCCTGGTGTTGTGCACCTGGAGGGTGGATATTACCATACTTTGATAGTGGTGGGCCCTAGGACATTACTCGATCATATAGTAGTGCCTCTTGTTTCACTTCCTGGGATACTAGACATGGGTTCTATTGCCCAATATTGTTTAGGGTTTCGTACACCATGTGGAGTCTTTTCTAAGAGCCCTATGACTAACCCCTGCAATAGAAGTGTTGATGCATGATTTTTAGTAGTATCATCCAACAATGTCTTCATGGGATAACATGCCACATGATTTGGATTTATGGATTGAGGTAAAGCTATTTATTTTTTAGCATCTTGAGAATCTTCCTGAGAGGAGATTGAAGCTTTCTATATGCGATTTGATTCCTCCAAGATATGTTGGTATGAAAATAAATGAAAATATTATCAATGACATATTTCATGGATGGATTTATAGATGGAATTTTAAAACTTTTTTTATCTCTGTATGTTGAGGTACAATGTATCCAGAGAGTTTGACCACTTGGAGTAAGGAAAATTTTCAGTTAGGGACTATTTTTTCCATTTTACGGAGTTCTGAAATTTCACACCTATTTTTAGGTGCTAATTTATCGAAAAATAGTTGATTCATGGGTGATATTAGGTATTTCGTCCAATTATAGTTTAATGTATATACGAATTATATTGTACCATAAATAATAAATGTGGTACTAATTACTAACCATAACCTGAGGAATACTAGGTATAGGGAGAAGATTAGATCCAAATATTGACCTTATGGCTCAGTATCATTTGGTAGGAAGCACCACATAGAGGTCTATAAAGAGGTTAATACCAACCGAAGCATGATTACTAGTAGTACTATTTTCTATTATCAGTGTATGAGGGAGGAACACATGAGGATCCAGTGTGATATAAAACTAATTGAATGTTGATACTATATTAGGAAAAGTTATCAATAGTTGTTTTATATGATTATTCATCCAGAATATTATGAGAGAGTGTTTACATGGATTCCATGTTCATGAGCTAGGTCAGTGGATTCTCATTAGGTAGGTAGATCGAGTGTATTTGGCCGATCGTGCCAATGTGTTGGTCATTGCTAGGTTATCTAGAGACTATATTTAAAGTTATAATATAGTGGGATTATATAGAATAACCAATCTATATCTTAGTGATATGGATTAGGATATATATTTGTAGTGGAACTGATACAATATTAGTAGAGTGTTTGACCATATACTTTTAAAGGCACTGCTATGATAGCCTCAACATTAGTATATTCTCATTTATATACTTGTGTTTCTAATTCATTTATATTTATGCTTGTTGTGGATATCCTTGGGATCGATGATTGGTTTTCCAGTGGTGTGAGGACACTCAATACTCTATAGGGGATTCAATGAGAGAGTTTATTCTAGTGTAGGGAGTTACCCTTGATATAGATGGGTGTCTCTTCGTATGATGCCTATTTGTACTTGAGATAAAATGGTTTGAAATTATTTTTAGCATTAACTTGATAGTTCACTGCCATGATTACTTTGACTTCTATCATCTAAGGGTGTCATTAACATCACTAGATGGTGGGATTTTTGTTCAAAATGGTAAATGGGATTTCCATGTGAGCTGAGATTGACCCTTGCATCGTGGGTTGGGCATGATGATTGCTTATATTGTATGCTTATATATCTGGATAATTTGTCGATGTGTGAGGAAAATTTCTATATAGTGGTCAATGAATTCATGGATTCTTTCCCATGTGACTTTTTTAGGGCTACCTTCTGAGATAGAGGTGGATTTTCCACCAAGATAGTTGTAATATCTACACCAATATACATTCCACCTTACATTATGACCACTATTGAGTTTCATGAGATCAATAAGCAGCTTGACGACTGGGAATAAGATTGGTTTATATGAAATAGTACTGATAAATGGGGTTAACTAATCCTCTTTACTAATATGTTATGTTGATCCATTCATTTGTGTGTGGATTTCTAGAAATTCAATTAGTTGATAGTCGGGAAGCCATATAATTTACCTCGTATAGACGATCTCTTTGACTAGCTCAAAGGGTATTACGTTTTTAGTAATATTTACCTATGGATGGGTTATCATCAAGTCCATGTTATACCATCAGATATACCAAATACAAGATTCCATCATAGATATGGATTTTATGAGTATTAAGTCATGCCTTTGGATCTCATGAGCACACAAGTATTTTTCAATGGAATTGATGAACTATGTCTTCATGGAGAAATCTCAATGTATTCTAAAACTAGACACAACCATTACAAACATCATGAGCTCATACTGAATAAAGAGATATAGCATCAGTTATATGTTAATACCATAAAGGGCCTCTTTTGGATGCATAATATTTACTTCATTGGTCATTTTATCTTTGATATAGTATTTTTAGTTGTCCTAGAGGTTGTGAGAGATATAGTTTCTTGGAATTTTTCCAAGAACATATTTTATATGCATAGTTTCTTGTGATATTATTTTTATTACATGCACTTCATATAATATGTATCATTCCTAGAATTACCTATTTTGATCTTTAATAATAACCGTGTGAAGTTAAAATTGTCATAATCATATAAGATAGACTTTTAAGAGCTAAAAGGATAAATGAGTAAAGTGTTGATCTTGATTCTTCCAAATCTAGGACGAATTTATATCATTTATTGTTCTGCATCAAATATCATGATAGAAGTATTTCTAATATTTGAGGAGTGATTCATAGTGTATGTGATACTTAATTTGAGGTCGCGTGAGTAGAACTACCTGATGCACTGTCTTGAGTTAGTCGCCATAGTTCAGGACATGATCATTGAGATTCATTTGTTACTAGGATCACATTTTTTAGTATATATGTTGGATTTGGAACCCTAGAACCAACTTATGTGATCTTAATGATATAAATTTATTCATGATATTTATTATTTATAAAATACTTATCACATCATTATTTTTCTTCTACATTACATTTTATGTCTTAATGTCCAATATTTATTTTTCACACTAAAAGGTCATATCTATTCCCCGTTGTGATGAAAACTGAGAGGTGCTATGATAATATTCGAGAATATATTTTCTATAGCTAGATGATATCATTTGAGTGATGAAAATGATATGTGATATTAGGGGTGGAGACTCATAAGACTTTTCGGCACATTCTCATAATGAACTCCATCGGTAATATCCAATTGTGAATTATGAGAACATGACACTCGAGTAGGAAATCCACATTTATATGTCATTAAAAGTTACTATTTATAGATATCTGTATTGGTCCTTATACATTAAGATTATTATTAATGATTATTATGAGTCACACACATAGATGTATTAATGGACACAAGGATGATGGTTGTGTTTGGTGAGGAAGGATATGTTGAGTGTGTCACAAGTAATATTTCATTAATGAATAATGTGATATAGGATGGTTGTGTTTGGTGAGGAAGGATATGTTGAGTGTGTTACAAGAAATATTTCATTAATGAATAATGTGATATATGATTTATCCATTCATTTCATTAAAGGAAGATAATATCTCAGGCCCCTTTATTTAAAATATATATCCTAGATAAAACCATGGCTATGGTGATCAATATGGACATTATATTTCAATATAGACAATGAAATTGATATCAAGAATGCATGAAACCTACTCTAATTGAGATATTGTGTTAAAGGAATTATATTACATGGTATGTGATTGTAAAAGGTGACATGTCAATGCAGCATTAACTTCATTACCTTTGGGTTCCTTTGCGTTTTAATATATGTTAACATTGGACATTAGGATTCATTTCATATTGCCACTGAGAAAGAGGCCTAGAGGGTAGCATACCATGTTTATCCAAAATATCAGTTAAATAATATTTTTTTAATAAATTGAAAAAATATTATTCTTATTCATGGATTTATAATTGTTCACGTATCATTGATCACATTTATTCCAATAATAATTATTTGAGAGATTATATTGACTATAATATTCAATAAATATTTATTTTTCTATTTAGTGAATATAATATTTATTTATTTATTATACAATAATATAATGATGCTTATTTAATTAATAAATAATCATTTTTTATGTCCTGATAAATATTATGGAGGAATGGAGGACTGAGTATAAGGGTCCCGTGAGAAATAATAAAATTTTAATATTATTTAATAAAATAATATTTAATTATAAATTTAATTTTATGAACATGTCCAGAAATAATAATATTATTATTTTTTGATATGTGGATTTTCTTGGATTAAATAAATATTGAAGGGAACTTGTGAAATTATTTTATTTTAATCCATTTATTATAAATACCCATTCATATTATTCCCTCAAAAGAAAATGTGTTTGCTTTTGTTGTGCAAAATGGATTTGGAGAATCCTATCGAGCCTAGAGATCTCCCGTCTCCAAGAATTCTCCCAATACTAGAGAGAAATCATCCACCACCACATCAAGGAGGACTATTTAGAAGCAGTTTTTCAGGCGATCAAAGGGATACAATGCAAGCATACTGATCTTCCGAGCTTGTTCTTGGAAAATCCTTTAGTGATATCTATAGATTCTTAGAACATGTGTGGATCACCACTAGAAGAACTCTACAATTGGTTTCTATAATTCCAGGATGGTTCTCCACAAATCTGTAACTGAATAATCAAAAAATAAGGAATTCCTTTGATAGAATTCTAATTAATTAAAATTCATTATAAATAGTTTGTGAAGATCCCATATCTTTTGTTTCAGTGTGATTGATGTGGTCTATTTTTGATTAAATTCCCTTGATCATTGTAATTAAATATCAAATAGATCATGGATTGATCAATTATCATGACAAAAAGAAATGTTGAGCAGTGCCAATCGAACACTTTCTCTACACCCGGAACCGATAGTGTATATACCTCAAAATCCACAAATATATCGTTCAAGGGCACAAATTGAATATCATACGATGAATATGTGTTGAATAAAGAAATAATTTTCACATTTATCGTTCTTGTATGTTTAGAAATGGAAATGAAATTGTCGATGCCCCAAGTATGAGGACTCAAACGTAGGTGGTTTGGGAGGCTAGTAGCGAGTGGAATCTTATGGCATTTTTTTCAAATATGCACATTGAGGTTCAGGACCATCAGGCACAATCCGTAAATTATTTTTTATTAGTAACCTCATCACTAAAAAAGTTATTTTAGATGAGGCATCTTTCATATTATGAGGGCTTTGTCCTATAAAAGAGTGTTGCTGGATATGACCTACATACTAGATGGATCATTAATGAAAATTATATATTATTCATTCACATATTCGTATTGGTTCTTTTATACATTAGAGAGGATTTGATTTGAATGTATCATGACATGATATGGGATGTGACTCCTAGTATTACCTAGTTGTATCAAGAAATACGACATCAATACTAGTAATCGAGGAGGCAGAGAGAGATACTAGGATTTTTTACTTAGTGTTTCTCCTATCAGAATCTAAATATAGACTACTAGAAATTATAATGGATTTTAGAGCAATATAATTTTCTTTATTTGGAATGCTATTATGTCACAATAAATTTTTGGATAGTATTTCTTTGATAACAATAGAGTATTGATGTTGTATGGGTGATCATAGGAATGCTGATAAAGATCACCCATTTATTTCCCATTTGAGAATCTTTTTTACTATATGAGCTTGAGAGGCTCGACACTGTTGAGAACATATGCTTCCAAGGGGTTCCACATTTTATCATATCAGGATGAGATTCTTGACTCACGTCACAATTCAATAAAGTAATAGAGATCGAACTGGGTTCAAATGTACTATTGAGTACATCCTATCACCAATAGACCAACGATCGGTCTGATCATATGATTAATGTATTAGAGGACAAAATTTAATTGTATATACTCTATTTTTTGGTTTCTTCGGTGAAATACTTAACTCGCACTGATTTCTCTTTTAATAACATCTTGTAAGATACCATACAGATAAATCCACATAAGTCCCTATGCAGTAGGTTATTCCATTCAACCCTATACTTGTTTGGTGAAGGAGATGAAGTACTAGTAGGTCCTCATATTGTACATGATTCTTTAAAAATAGTTCATCATATTAAGAAACATATATCTACAGATCGTTCTAGATAGATGTCATATACCCATCATCAACATCGACCACTAGATTTTTAGGTGTGGAGTGAGGTTTTATTGGAGTTTTTTCATGAATTGGGAATAGATAGATTAAGAAAATGGGATGATATTTCCTTAATATGTCGATCCCTTCAAGATTATGGAAAGATTCAGGATGGTATCATATCCGTTTTAGTTAAATTATATGTACTGGGACATGAATGACTTTAACAACATATTTCATCTTCCCCTATATCATAATCATCCATCACATATTTTTTAATAGATGAGGTTGATTTGGATTTAAATGCAACCCTTGACGAGAATCCTATCTGTTTTGTTGATCGAGGTATGCTGGTTCTCTATGGATGGTTAGTTCCTCTAGTGATGGTGCTATAGAAGCATGACCATGTATAGGATGAGACCTTAGAGTGGGAGGTTGATGTATGTGCTCAGTGTCTGGAGTTATTCATAGATGATTCCTGATCACGATTTGAAGTGACATTCTTTGGAGAATTACTTTAATGGGGGAATATTGTATGAAAATGGATTTTCTATAAGGCAAAAAACCTTTTTTATTTCCATTTTTTTCAATATTATCCTTATGGGAGTGCCATGTGAGGTTATGGATGGAATTGAGGATTTCGGGATAGTATATATCCTAAATCAAGAGTTATTAATGAATGGTGTTAGGCCACAAAGTTAGTAGAATCCTTGTTTCCTGGTCTATATGGTTAAGGTAAACCACACATGGTGTTTTATTCCACAAAATAGGGTGTATTGTTTAACCTAACCATGTGACTCAAGCAACATGATCGTGCATGTGTTGTTGAATTTTTTATAGAGGGAAAATGAAATATAGACACATGATATGTTTAACCTTGTATTGTGACCGTACAATGGTGGCATTGAGGTAGAGTTGGGTGAATGGTCTGAACATTTATTGGCCAACCGTGTGACCTAGTTTTTAAAGGAAAAATTTCCATATTCGTCCTAATTTATTTTAAGTGTTAAACATCCTCCTTATTTAAAATTTCATCTTGATTCCATCCATTATCCCCCTCATTGATTCTCCAATCCAATCCTAACCATGTCTTTTGGGAAATTCCTTTTTTAATGTCTTAATCAAGAGTCATTCATCTCATTGGATATCAAACACTGAAATCTTATTTCCTTATAATCCTTTCCTTGATTTTATTAATATTTGAAATGTTATTTTATTGCAATCTCTAATGACCTGTTTTATGGTAATTCATATATTCTTATATTTTATTTGGATCTAGAATGAATCATATGAAAATACTGGACAAATTTACTTCATTGAGATTATGATATTTGTTCTATTCCTTTTACCTCAAATTCTAGTCATTTTTACCATATTTCCATTGCATTGCATGCCATTATTTTCGGGATATTCTTCTTAAATTTATAATCACTGGAGTTAAATGATGAATTCATGTTTAAGACAATTCATGGAAAAATTATACTTGGTTAGTGTTTTTCCCCTAACATGAACAACCCATGGGGTGCGTTCTTCTTTTTTTATCATCAGTATTCAACCCTTGGGTTGTGTTGAATTTTGTTTACATCATTTGGATTTCAATAAATAATTAATATAATTGATAAATATGGTAAGAAAAATAATGAATATTTTAATTTTTATATGAATGGTATGAAATTATTGATCCATTATATTGTATATAATTATGAATGGATTAACTAAATTATTAATGAAATGGTTTAGGAAGGGTGAATGAAATGGTTATATTGACAACGTAGCATTCATTGTATTGATCGTGGGACCCATTTGGATGCCATGGATATTTCTAATCCATTTATCCTATTTAATTACCTTACTTGGATTCCATTGTTATATTTTCTCCATGGATCTAATTTACATAATTTACTTATCCTTCTAGGATGCCTTGTACATTTCTACTCCTTGGAACTAATGACCTTATAGGATGCTTTATACATTTCTAATCCTGGGATTCGACCCACTATGATGCCTTAGAAATTTCAACACCTTAGATCCACCGACTAGGTTGCCTAAGAAAATTATAATCCTTGTATTTGACCAAGTTGGATTCCTTGGACATTTCTACTCTGAATATGTTTACTTAATGTACATCAATGAAATGGATTCCTTGGAAACTTATTCTCCTTTGAACATAGATCACGTCGCTCTGTTATATTTTTACTCATCACATGCCATTGATGATTCCTATAATTATTTATAGATATCCCTTATGATATGGATTATCTATCATGGTGAGACTTTTTATATTGTTCATTATCACATCTATTAATATCACATTTAGTCTTGTCAAATTTTCATACTACATCAACATATATAAATAGACTACACTTGTTATCGATGCAGTCACTGGTGGACTACGGAGTGTTATCTCACAACCTATTGAGGAAACCATTTGGCACCTAGATATAATTCACGGATATATTTTGGGATAGGTGGAATATCCTATTATCTAATGATTTATTCATTATTTCATAGGATCATGGGATAAAAATAGTGAACTATGTATATCTAATATATTTTTAGATAATTTTTTTGGGCCTTTTATGATTTTGATACATGTATTGTACTGGATATCATTTTCCCAGTATTTCAAGTCTTTTTTGTAAAATTCCATGCTCATCATTTGTATATGTCACTGTTGGATTGGATTACTAGGTCACTTATTTGATGTATGTTTATTCATTATCATTTCAATTGTATCATATTATTAATCAATTGATTGATTTAATTATTATCATTGTGTTAAACTATGATAATGAGTGTATTATATCCCCATTGTTCAACATGTAAACTCATTACTAGTTATATCTTGCATATGTGGATGCACACTTGGGTACATGTGAAAAAACAAGCTTTGTTACTATTGAATGAAGCTGGATCGGGATGTCACAAGACATGTAGTGAATTAAATATGAAGTCCACATGGATGGCCCATATTCAAGAGACAGTTCAGTGAGATAGCCATGCGATGGCAGGTGATTCACCACCAAAATATATCATGGATCAACATATCTTCAAGATTTCATTAGTAAACCTTATGTGATCCAATTTAACCTTCGTCAATCCAGACAGTACTCTTACATGACATAGGTTACGCTTATATGCGTCGGGTTTCTGTTACACAAACCATTATAGTAACCTTATGCGAGATCAAGGTTTCCCAAATTGATGATGGGGATAACCATTTCACAAGTTAGGAGAACCATTATAAAATTCACAGAATACACTTATGAGAGAAATAATTACCCCTATTCATCCATTTCATACCCTTACATAAAGGGGAGACAATGATTTACCCTCACGAGATATGAATTTAAACAATATTCAACTTACCTTTATGCGGCGTCTGACAATAGTGTAAGGAAAACAAATGAAATCAAATTAAAAACAAGATAGTGAAAAATAATTTTTTCATGGGAATAATATGACTAATAAATATATACAATATTTTTTCATGGGATAATATACATGTAAAACATATAATCAAAATAATAATCAAACCAATAATTGGGAAAATTCTGTTTGATAGAAGACCACGAAGTACATGAATATCTTATTTCACAAAATTCCACCTTTGATCTTCAATGGGAAACATTATTTTTTTTGAAATATGGAATGTTGAATGACTATCATAACAAATTCACTATTACTAGATGTATGATATTGTTCGTTATCTAATCCATTCATCGAGATTATTTCTTTGATGGCTTCATTAAATGCTATTAATTCCAACTCGGTTATAGAAAAAGGAAAATTGAATTATATATTACATATACATGAAATATGACCACCATAATATTAGAATACATATCCAGGGGTAGATATTTTATGATCTATATTTTCATCATAGTAAAATTAAACAAATTGAAAAAATGTAATGACTATCAGATTCATTTTTACCAAAAAAAAATTGAAAATCAAATTCATGGACACATACTAGATTAACAAATTTTATGGATACCAACAAGTCTTTACAGCACTTATGATAATCCAAAATAAGTTATAAAGCACAAAATATACATTTTCATGAGAGAATATCATGACATACATAAGGAAACCTACTTTGTTTTCAAAGGTGAATTTACTCATAAAATCAGTATCTGAATAATTTTCATGGGATTGGCACAAGGAAGTCACTAAGTTCTCACATAAAAGTGAATTAATAGTTTTAATATATTATAGAAAATAAAATTTTAACACCTTATGATCATAAGATTATTGGGACAAGTACAATTCCCTAATTTGTTTTCTTAATGACTTTCATTCCAAATATTTTCTTTACTTCATCTAAATCATTCATTTCAAAAGCATTATGAAATTTTTTTTTCATAATATTTATTAACTAGATTTATTGTTTTATTAAAATAATATGATCATAATGTATAAGTAAATAATCATTTACATTATTTAATGATTTAAAATATAAATATACATCATATTTACATATAGAAATTTCTTTTTAAGCATAATGGAATCAAACTTCTAATACCATTGTGTAGGTAATTTCTTAAGGCTGTACATTGATTTCCTGAAAGGAATATTTGATTTCATCCATAATATTTTGAAAATCCATCAGTTGGTCACAAATAAATATGTTCATTTATCATACCATGCAAGAATAAATTTTAACATTCTGTTATTAAACATGAAAATAATTTCAAATAACCAAAGATAACAACAATATATTGGTATAATTCTTAACAAAAGATGACAAAATACAATAATAATCAATTCCTTCACAATTGAGGAATCCATGTGCAAATGTATGGATTTATTCTTAATTTTATTTTCATTAGTGTTGTCTAAATTGTTATTAATCATACAATTAAAACATGTAATTTTATATTTTTCAGGTTTTTTAGCAATTATCCAGGTTTGATTTTTAAGAAGAGAATCCATTTATTCACTCATGGAAACAATCCAATAACTAGTGTTTTCAGATTTAAGAGATTGTTTGAATTGTTTTGGTTCATCAGTACTTGGTAAAAACCTAATTAAAGTAAATGGTAGTAATCATAGCCTTGATCAACTAGGTTGGAGTTCTAATGGTTCTAATGGTCCTACAACGAGTCAACAAGTAGTCTATTAGTTAACCATTTCACTCAAACTCAGACTCATGTCCAAATTCATTAATAGGTTATTCATTAATTTGACTTATATGGGTTGTATTTGTGGAGAAAATATTGGTTTCATTTTACATTTTAGTCTATAATATAACCTCATGACTTACAGGTTCAGATAGATCATGTATTTCGAGATTAGAAGCCTTCTGTTGAGAAGTAGAAGCCTCATAGAAAACAACATCGTGACTAAGTATATATTTTTGAAAAACATGATTATCTAAACAAAGAAATTACACTTTCAATCCATGATGGAATCCCACAAAGATACAATTAATATCCTTATATTTGAGTTTATCTATCCTTCTATGAACATGGGAAGTGCAACAAAAAAATAAAAGATGTCCAAAATTAGGGTTGAATTAGTCTACATCACATTAGGGTTATAAAACTAATGGGACAAGAATGGAATATATTTATTAGATATAGAGAATTAGAAAAAAATCATTTTAGAAGGACATAAGAATACTTGTGTATGATAGAATGATTATTAATCATTCTAAAATATTCATATTCATCATATCGACTAGGTTGTTCTATTGTGGGCATTCTACATGAGTTTTGTGTATAATAATACCATCATTAATATAATACTCTATGTAGTCATTCGACAAATATTGATGACCATTATTAGTCCTAATGGTTTTATGTTTGTTTCTAGTTCCACATTCAATAATACAATTGAATCTTCTGAAAGTTTCAATGTTTTCAAATTTTTTCTCGAGTATGTAAATCCCCACTTTCCATGAATATTCAACTTTAAATGCCACATAGTATATCACCCAAAATGGGATGTTGTTCTAGAAGGACCTCAACGTTAATAATTTGAATATTATAAAAATGATTTAGATTTATATATATATATATATTAAAACTAACATGTTTGGACTAATGAATAACACATTCTTCACATAGATGAATAATGTCCAAGGATAGATCATTTAAAATTCCTTTCCTTATTAATCCATTCATAGATTTTGAAATAAAATTATCTAATAACCTATTCCATAAAATTATTTTATTTATCATGATGGGAAGGAATTCCATTTAATTTTTTCATATGATTTGTAACACCCTGAGATTTTATAAAAACTATTCTTTTTAATTTCATTAATGTATTGTGTAGTACGATACAAAAAAAGGATCTTTCACAACACACATCCCTGGCTTGGATATCATTACACGGAATAAATACCTTCCTCGATAGCGTGTGTAGTACGCAATACTGAGTTTCACTAAATGAGAAATTATTATAATATTATTATGAACTAGCCGTTATGAATAGTAATACCCACTTTTTGAAATTTTATAAATTTTATCTTTCAAAATAGACTTCATTTTTGGATTTGGAATATCGGAATCATCTTAGGGTGAAATTTTTGTATTTTTCAGATAACATTCATATTCCGATGAATAGTTACAATTACTAAATTTTAATTAAAAACAAGTTTTTTAATAGAAATAATTAATAGTGATAAATAATTAATTTTAGTGGTTTAAAGTATATTTAGAATATATTTTTACCATTTAATTCAATTTTAGTCGTTGGATGTAATTTCACATTTAAACCAGAAATAAACAAGTGTCAATCTTTTGATTGTTATTATCTCATTAAAAACACACTATTTGTTTTGATGACAAGAATTAATTTTTAAATTAATTAATGCAACTTATATTTTTTGAATTTGGTAAAATAGACATCATTTATGAATTCATAATATCAAATATACCTTAGGCCTAATTTTTGGTATTCTTCTGGATGCTTTCATTTTTTGTTGAATAGTGAAACCACTAAGTGGTAGTTAAAAAACTGAATTTTTCATAAAACATAATTTTACCACTTCTGTGAATAGAATTTTGAAAATCCGAGAGACACTGTTAATATCAAGTACTAAAATGTGGTTCAATGAGATGAAAATATTTCTTGGTGAATAGAAACTTTTTACTTTGATTTACCACGGTTAAAGGTAAATAGGATAAATAAGGTTAAAAATGATATTATTATTATCATAACTCATGTCCTAATTCTATTGGATAAGAGTAATTAGACCCGAAACAACCTTAGGAATAAAATATGACCATTTTGGCCCACATGGATTAGATGAGGACATTTAATATTAATTTATTTAAAGAAGGGTTAAAATAGTTAAAATCAAAGTTTAATAAGTAAATAATTTTTATAATAATGTTATACATAAAATAAATTCGACAATAAATATTCGTTAGAAAAAATAAATGATTTCCTACATAATTATATTTTAATTATGATTTTTAGACATTAAATAATTTAATTTATTTATGACACAAAATGATGAAGTAATTATATTATTAATAAAATATTGACATAACTGATGTTATAAATACCCAAATAAATTTAATTTGAGACTTTTTATGAATTCCAGTAATTTTATAGGTTAATTTGACATGTTATTATTAATTTAAGTAACTTTTTTTGATCTAATAATGCTGTTATGATTTTCAAAAAAATCATGTACCAAATACTGTCAAAATTGACATAAAATTGTTTTTAAAACAAATATTATATTATTAATTGTTATTTTATTCATAAAAATTTAAGGTTCTACCAAATGACATATTTATGTATATATATATTAATAATTAAGCACTTGGGGTTTTTTTGGCTTATTATAGTATGTTTATTAACCATATAGTGTAAGAAAACAAGAAGACATGGTAAATGTATAATTATTTAACATAATGTTAAATCAAAATGATAAGGTTAAAATAGGAACCTAAACTTGTCTAAATTCTATTCGATGAGAGTATTTCTACCCATACCTACCTTATCTTTGAAATAAATCAAATTGGAGATATTGAAATCCGAATATGACTTTATAGTGAAATAATATATTTTGTTATTCCAAAGGTGCCCCTCTCCTAACTTTTAAAAAGGGCACCTCCTCCCTCTCTTCCTCCCACCACATTGAGCCTTAAATATCATCCAAAACATGCCAAATGATCTTCTAAACTTCCATAGAAACATCCTAGAGGTTCTGGTATTCTTCAAAGACCAATTTTAGTGCCCTAAGAGGAGGTCTGAAAGAGGCGCTTCAAAGAAGAGGCAATGTCTGTTACCAATTCCTTCAACTCTATTTCTTCTTCCGCATATTTTTCATTAGTTGATTCATTATGAAGTAATAATATCAGTATAAATCATATACTTATATGTTATTAAAAGTATGAAACAACCCTATTTCACCATCTATCCATCCTACGGAAAATGAAATCACCAAGCGTGCGTACGTACGGAATACCGTCTCCAAGCCGTGGTGAAAAATGTTTTTCCACCAACACCGTACATGGGTGGGTATAATGGTGTAATGAATAACTATATACAGTTATTATAAAATCATACTGATTCTGATATATAATACCATCCACTCCAATTCTATTCTATAATTATGGGAACGATATCATCACTCGTGTGTACTTACTGACTACCGTCTCCACAACGCGATGAGATTCATTCTCCTTGTTATCCATACATGAATGATCATAAAGTATACATAATGAATAATAATGAAATATATGAAATAATAATTCTACTAGATTTATGTAAATATATATGTATGTCATCTATTTAGTTACATTCAATTCAATAAAGAAACGAAAACAACGTTCATGCGTACGTACGACCTACCGTCTCCATGAACGGTGTATTTCATTCCTTTTAACAATATATAATATATAAATGTATATGATGAATATATATTATATATCAATAATTTTTACATTATGTAATTATTTAAATCAGTATATAAGTAATAATATCAAGAACGACATGTCAAAGCACATACGATAAATTAAATGATTTTACCCAAAACGTTTCTTTAACATGTAATTTACAAAAGAACGGCTAATATAAAGTCATAAGTGAAACATATATGATATCATAATAATGAATATGATTCTGTAATAAGTCAATGACATTATTTAAATCATTATATAGGAGGATTGGATACGTACAAAGCATATCAGACCTAAGGTAAGGGATAAATTTTCAAATCTCATTTTTATCCAAGATTGCTTATTCGTATGTAGTTTCTGGGGTTATTGATATCATCCATGTCCATGTTTTATAAAAATGTATTCATGTATGTTAAATTTCCTTTTTACCCATTTTTACTTTTACCCCTTGGTATGGAAGGAATCTTCTTTTATTTACCCTACAAGGTACTTTTTTGACTTTTCTGACAAAAGTACAAGAAGAATGTTTTTTCAACATATACGACATGAAAGGATTCTTTCAGTTTTATAAAGCCTTATTTTCATAAATATTCCTCCAAAATTCTATATGATTATTTTCAAAAAAAATCCTTTTATTTTAAAATTGCATGACATTTTGTGAAAAGAAAATGATTTTGAAGAAGAAATGATATTTTCCTCAAATTTCAAGTGTTTTATCAAAACCATTTTTCATCTAAGATGAAATTATTTCATATATTTATGTATCATGTATAATTTTTCTATGATTTACATGGTTTCTATTTCCTTATTATGAAATTATATCCATTTCTTTTATATGTATTATTTAACGATGGGATGATGTTTATGAAACCCATTTTATTTATTGGGTTATTATGAATTATGTATGTTTATTTGGTGGCACATGTAAGAATGATTTAATTATGAGATGGGTGGGACCTATATCTCCCCCCAATTCATTGGGTAAAGATTTATATCTCATGATATATACATGGATGGAATGGAATGTTAAACCGGTTCAGTAATACAGGACTGGAACAAGGAGTGAACACGATTCAGAAAGGGACTTTGTCCACTAAGATGCTCTTGGCAGCAATGCCTTGGATACTATGGAAATCGTATCATGAGCTTAATGGTTTTGAAACAATTACATGTTTATTTCCCATGCTATTTTATCATGATTAATGTTTCTTTATGATATATTCCTTACTTACTTCTGTGATTTATGTCATCGCTCAAGATTCTGATGTTTAAATATTATGTTCATGTTTTGATGTTCAAACGTATATGATTTTTTTATTTAATCCATTATTACACATACAGATCATTTGATCTCACCCATTATATGTTTTATTTTCCCTAGGATTTAAATAATGGTTTTACATAAAAACACTAAAAGAAAAAGATCTTATGGGAGATGTTGAAGATCTTTCACCATGATTAGAAGATTATATTCCGTGTTTACAAAGGCACTAAACTATTACAATCCTTGTGTGTCTATTTTTGTTATATATTATGTATTTCACTAATGTAATGTAATGTCCATGTACATCAATCTTCCGGTCTCTGCAGTTGGTATCAAAGGAATGGTTTAGTCAACCTTTGGAAACTAGGATGTGAAAACATTAGTGAGATCCCTAAGGATATTTCTAAGGTTTGTCTAGGGATGTCCCTAAGGATAAGTATATTTATAGGATATAGTTCTAGAAATATGGTAACGATCTTATAATTTAACCAAAGATGTTAGATATTGAGGGTGATCCCCCTTTACTATGTTGTTTTCCCTCTCATGATTTCTGCCTCTCACACTAATCTTTTTGGGTTTTAGAAAATGGTTGGAAATAGAAAGGTTCATGATAATGGAGGATATGACAGACAATGGAATGATATTCTTTTTTGAGAACCCAAAAGAAACGGTATTTGGAAGCCCAAACATCATTATTATGCCTAATCAGTAATCTCATAATATGATCAATAATCTCAAATTTGGTAATTTTCCCGACTTAGATAATAAGATAAAGATGGATTTTAATGATGATCATAGAGGAAAGAAAGTTCAATTTACCTCATGTAAATCATGTGGGAAGAGGCATCAGGGAGATCGTTTCAAAGGAACTGGAAGATGTTTTGGTTTTGGAAAAGATGGAAATAATGCCAGTAAGTGAAAAGGAAAAGGTTCAGTTAACACCATGGATGAGGATAATGGTATTGCTACGACATCAACAATGGTTAAATGTTTTAAATGTGGAATGTACGAGTATTATGCAATCCAATGCTCTAATGGAATGTCTCATAAAGAGAATCAGTACGGTCTTATGGGTAGTATTTATGTTATTGATGATGAAGAGACTACAAATGATATATGAGATGAAAGAATTATTGATTCTCGGTCAATGGTTTAAGAAGGTAGTGGAATGATTAATTGTTTATGATGTGTAATGTTGTATAAGTAATCACATGGTACTATTGAATAAAGAGACATCTAAGGATTGTTACACTATAGTCTTTCCTTATGTTTTGAAAGTGTATGATTAATGGTACCAGAAAACATGAAAGGTTATTCAGATATTTCTGGAAAGTAGATGATATGCACATAATGAATGGATATGGAGAAAATTAAATGTTTCATAGTATTCATGAGGTCATGACTGATATAAGGAGAAGGATATATCATGGTTTGAGTATATATAATTTTTGGATTTTGGTATGTGGACAGGGTTAACTTTTTACAGTATTCATGTTTTCACTAAGGTTTAATGGGCATTAATTTTTCAAGACAATACATGATTAAGGTATTCACATGATTAGAATGTGACCAATAAGATAATGGGGGATAAATGATGGTTTGTTGATGACATTTCAAGTAATCTTTTTCGTTATACTATGAGCTTGGACCGAAGTATTTTAGATAAAGATTGGAATGGATTATGTTTGACATAAAATAATATTGTTTAATGATAGAAATTTTTCGATATTATTGATGGGATGTTATAGTAATGTAATTTTAGAAAAAGGACAACCTACTGGACGAGCGACAACCCATCGCGTCAGAAAAGGCTGCGGGAATCGAACCCATAACTGAAGTGTGACTGGCCTTTATCGCCTACCACTGGCCTACAGGAAGTCCCTGTTCAGTAGAAACTAGTTTTATTATATTAAGCAGTATGATATATGATGCATAAGTCCATTTTAGGATCTATATATGATTAATCTCAATATAGATCGACTTATGTATATTTAATAAATTTTGATAACATTTTGTTTGAGACAGATGGAATGACCCTTCATTCTATCACATGATCTGCTAACACTTCACAAATAACAAATTCAACTGCATTTCTTTGAATACTGGTGTGGAAATTGTTCAAGGCACGAACAACAGTGAGATTGTAACAAAATAATTTAAGTATTTATTCTAATTCAAATTCATCAATTTTAGGGAAATGATCTTGAAAACCAAAAATGATGTCATAGTGCCCTTATATCCGATGAATCAGATGGTACCCTAGATCATCAAAATTTTATGTCTTTGTGATTGTTGGCTTTTTCATAGCCATGTTCTCTGCCACTCTTCATCAGATCTTGATGGTCAGATTTTTCTTCCATATCCATATTTTCACCTATGTTCTCCTACTTGAAAACCCAGTGATGAGTTAATTTGGGTAACCATTACGTTTCAAACATTAGTTTTTAAAGCCATGTTTGTGTATTACTTTTTACGATGTGGGTTTCTATTAATGAAATCTTCGAGTGGTAAAACATTTATAACCCTGACGAATTTCGAGGGAGAAATTCATTTTTAGGGGGTAGAATGTAACATCCCGAGATTTTATAAAAATTATTCTTTTTAATTTCATTAATGTCTTGTGTTGTACACTACACCAAAATGAGCATGCACAACACACATCCATGGCTTGGGTTTTATTACATGAAATAAAGACCTTCCTTGATAGCGTGTGTAGTACGCAATACCGAGTTTCACTAAATGAGATATTATTATAATATTATTATGAACTAGCCGTTGTGAATAGTAATACCCAATTTTTGAAATTTTATAAATTTTATCGCTAAAAATGGACTTTATTTTTTGATTCGGAATATCAAAATTTTCTTAGGGTAAAATTTGGTACTTTTCAGATAATTTTCATATTCTGATGAATAGTGAAAATTACTAAATTTTAATTAAAAACAACTTTTTTAATCGAAATAATTAATTTGAGTGGTTTTAAAGTATATTCAGAATATATTTTTACCATTTAATACAATTTTGGCCATTGGATGTAATTTCACATTTAAACCAGACATAAACAAGTTTCAATCCTTTGATAGTTATTATCTCATTAAAAACACTCTATTTGTTTTGACGACAGGAATTAATTTTGAAATTAATTAATTGAACTGATATTTTTTGAATTTTGTAAAATAGACATCATTTTTGAAATCATAATATCAAATAAATCATAGGCCTAATTTTTTGTATTTTTCTGGAAACTTTCATTTTTTGATGAATAGTGAAACCACTAAGTGGTAGTTAAAAAAACTGATTTTTTCATAAAACATAGTTTTACCGCATCTGTGAGTGGAATTTCAAAAATCCGAGTGACACGGTTAATATCAAGGACTAAAATGCGGTTCAATGAGTTGAAATTTTTTGGTGAATAGTGACTTTTTACTTTTATTTACCACGGTTAAATGTAAATAGGATAATTAAGGGTAAAATTGATATTATTATTACCCTAACACATGTCCTAATTCCATTAAATAAGTATAATTCGACCAGAAACAACCATAGGAATAATATATAACCATTTAGGCCCACTTGGATTAGATTAGGACATTTAATATTAATTTATTTAAAGAAGGGTTAAAATAGTTTAAATCAAAGATTCATAAGTAAATAATTTTTAATATAGAGTTATACATAAGGTAAATTCGACTATAATTATTAATTAGAAAGATAAAATGATTTCCTAAATAATGGTATTTTATTTATAATTTTTAGACATTATATAATTTAATTTATTTATGACACAAAGATGATGCAGTAATTATATTATTAATAAGATATTAACATAATTGATGTTATAAATACCCAAATAAATTTAATTTGAGACTTTTTATGAATTAATCTAATTTTCTATGTTAATATGACATGTTATTATTGATTTAAGTAACTTTTTTCGAACTAATCATGCTATTATGATTTTCACAAAAATCACGTACCCCATAGTGTCAAAATTGATATAAAATAGTTTTTAAATCAAATATTATATTATTAATTTTTATTTTATACTATAAATTTAAGGATCGGACAAATTACTTAGATAAGGATATATATATTAATAATGAACCACTTGGGGTTCGTTTGTCTTATTATAGTAAGTTTATTAACCTTATAGTGTAAGAAAACAGGAAGACACGGTAAAAGTAAAATTATTTAACTTAAAGTTAAATATAAATGATAAGGTTAAAATAGGAACCTAATCTTGTATAAATTCTATTCGATGACATGATTTCAACCCATTCCCACCTTATCTTTGAAATATATTAATTTGGATCTATTAAAAACTGAGTATGACCTGATAATAAAATAATATTTTTAGTTATTCCAAAGGTGCCCATCTCCTACCTTATAAAAGGGCACCTCCTCCCTCTCGTCCACACACAACATTAAGCTTTAATGCTCAGCCAACCCCTGCCAAATGCTCTTCTCCACTTCTATAGAATCATCCTAGAGGTTCTGGTCTTCTTCAAAGACCAATTTTAGTTCCCTAAGAGGAGGTCTCAAAGAGGCGCTTCAAAGAAGAGGTAATGTCTGTTACCGATTCTTTCAACTCTATTTCTTCTTCCACTTCTTATTCTTTTGTTGTTTAATTATAAATAAATAATTTCAGTACAACTCATATACTGACATATTATTAGCAGTATGAAACACCCCTATTTCACCAACTATCCATCCTAAGTAAAACGAAATCACCACATGTGTGAACGTACGGAATATCGTCTCCATGCCGTGGTGAAATCTGTTATTACACCAACACCTTACATGGATGGGTATAATTGTGTAATGAATAACTATATATGGTTATTATAACATCATACTGATTCTGATATATTATACCATCCACTCCAATTCTATTCAATAATTATGGTAATGATATCATCGCTCATGCATACGTACGGACTACCGTCTCCACGACGCGATGATATTCATTCTCCATGTTAACCATTCATGAATGATCATAAAGTTTATATAATGAATAATAATGAAATATATTAAATATTAATGATACTTTATTAATGTAAATATATAATTATGTCATATATTTAGTTTCATTCTATTCAATAAGGATACGAAAACAGTTTTCATGCGTACGTATAGCCTACCATCTCCATGAACGGTGTATTTCATTTCATTTATCGATCTATAATATATATATATGTATATGATGAATATAAATTATATATAAATCATTTTTTACATTCTGAAATTTTTTAAATCAGGATATAATTAATAATATCAAGAATGACAAGTCGAAACACATATGATAAATGAAATGATTTTACCCAAAACGTTGCTTTACCATGGAATTTACAAACGAACGGGTAATATAAAGTCATAAGTGAAACATATATGATAACCTAACAATGAATATGATTCTGTAATAAGTCAGTTACATTTATTAAATCATTATAAAGGTGGTTCAGATACGTATGAAGCATATCGGACCTAAGGTAAGGGATAATTTTTCAAATCTCATTTTTATCCGAAATTACTTATTCGTAAATATTTACTTGGGTTATTGCTATCATTCATTCTCATGTTTTATAAAAACTTATTCATGTATTTTTAAAGTCCTCTTAACCCATTTTGTATTTTACTCCTTGGTATGGAAGGAATCTTCTTTTATTTACCCTACAAGGTACTTTTTTGACTTTTCCGAGAAAAGTACGAGAAGAATGTTTTTTAAACGTATACGACATGAAAAGATTTTTACGGTTTTATAATTCCATATTTTCATAAAACTTCCTCCAAAATATTTCATGACTATTTTCAACAAAATCCTTTTCTTTGAAAATTTCATGAAATTTTGTTGAAGGAAAATGATTTTGAAGAAGAAATGATTTTTTCCTAAAATTTCATGTGTTTTATCAGAACCATTTTTCATCTAAGATGAAATTTTTTCATATGTTTATGTTTCATGTATAATGTCTCTATGATTTACATGGTTTCACTTTCTTTATTATGAAATGATATCCATTTATTTTATATAGATTATGTAATGATGGGATGATTATTATGAAACCCATTTTATTTATTGGGTTATTATGAATGATGTATGTTTATTTTGTGGCACAAATAAGAATGATTTCATTATGAGTTGGGTGGGACCTATATCTCCATCCAATGCATTGGGTAAATATTTATATCTCATGAGATAGACATAGCTGGAACGGGAAGTTAAACTGGTTCAGTAATAAAGGATGGGAACGAGGAGTGAAGTCGATTCAGAAAGGGACTTTCTCCACTAAGATGTTCTTGGCAGAAATGCCTTAGCTACTATGGAAATCATATCACGTGATTAATGGTTTTCCCCAATTACATGTTTAATTCCCATGTTATTTTATCATGATTAATGTTTCTTTATGATCTATTCCTTACTCACTTCCAAGATTTATGTCATTTCTCAAGATTCTGATGTTTAAATATTATGTTCATGTTTTGAAGTTCAAATGTATATGATTTGTTTTATTTTATCCATGTTTAACCTTACTGAGCATTTGAGCTCGCACATTATATGTTTTCTTTTCCCCAGGATTAAAAGAAATGTTTTAGGTAAGAAAACAAAAAGGGGAAGATCTTATTGGAGATTTTGAATATCTTTCACCACGAATAGAATATTATATTCAAAGTTTCCAAAGACACTATATTATTATGATCCTTGTGTGTCTATTTTTGTTTTGTATTAAGTATTCCACTAAAGTAATGTAATGTCCATGTACATCAAGCATCAGGTCTCTACATGATTAATATCACTAATGACACAAAAACCATTGGTGATGGTTCTTCTCATAAAGATGAGTGTGCCAATAGAGATATTATGATTCCAGGAATAAACCTAAAAGATAACAATTTTTGGTCTAATACACCTAGTTAAATAAGATTTCTCTTCATGTCAGTCTCCCACCAAACCCCCAATAAGGATTTTATTGAAAATTAATATTATTATAGAGGGAACATAATCTTAACAATAATTTGAAAACTCATTTATATTTCATTGGTAAACCTCACGATTCTCAATATATCTCATAATAACAATGTAATCATGTTTGGAATATTTTAAAAAAGTGAATCCTAAGTCTAGCATCCATTCAACAGTCATATAATTGAAACATACATTCAAAAAATTATATATATCAAAATATTTTCCATATAACAATTGATAATCACTGTTATTGGTGTTGTTCATTGAATTTTTCATTTAGAGACATTTCTATCTATTTTGACCATGTATTTTACAATGGAAAAATTTTATTTTCTACCAATAGTCTTTGATTAAGCTCATATACTTACTCTTACATATCATATTCCAACACTACATAGTCCCACCCCTGACATTAATCCCATGTCATTCCATATGAACAGAACAAGGATTCTTATTTTGACTCTCTATATACAACAAGGTAGATTTAACTCATTCTATGATAAATGTATCCCAACCATACATCATTTAATTATTAATTAATTATAATAATCATATCATGAGGTCAAAAATATGATATTCAAATCCCCATCATCGATATTTAATTATAAATTAGAAAAATCAATAAAAAATTTATAAAAATCATTGATATGAGGACAAAAAATTGTTCTATGAAGTATAAGAAATTCATACAATTGAATGTTATTTTGATGCTGGCCTATTTATATTTTTCTCATATTTATAGTTTAATTTTCATAATTTTTTAGAAAGAATTGGATTCATAAAATACTTCATGAAGGTCATTATCCACTAAGGAAAATATCATAAACAATGGCCCTTCTTAGGCACATCAGTGAGGACTTCAACTTTAGTAGTAGAATGTTTTCCATCACGAGATAGAGTGAAATCATTAATATTTGGACCACATAGGGAATCAATGAGTTATTTATTGTCCAATAACAAATTCATTTTTATATACTATATATTGAAATCATTATACCCAAAAAATAACTCTATTTACAATTAAATTGAACTCATTACTCTATATTAAGTGTCTATGTTACAAATTGTTAGGGGCTATGTTGATGATTTTTTTCGTATGCACCAACAATGATTCGAATAATATTGGAATTAGGTTCAAGAAATTTTTATGGAGATAAATAAAAAATTAAAAGTGATAAGATGGAGTGAAGATGAATTCGGCGTAAGAAAAAATAAACAACATAGATATATAATGCAATTTGGTTAACTATTGACCTATGTGTACAATGTGAACACATCCATAAGATCATTATTAATATATAAAGAAAAAAGAAGGATTATTGGACAAAATTGATGTAAGGGACCATAGAAACTATCTATGTTTTATATCATTTTAAACTAGATGGATGTGATGAAATCTAACATGACGAACTAGAAATATAACATCCTGTAAAAAAACACATTATGCACACACATTGAAGGATACAACACCATACAAGAAGCAAGAACTAAAAACCAGAAAGAGAAATAAAATTCATATAGTGTTTTTTTCTAATACCAATACTTGGAATAAGCTATAATGGATCTAAAAGTGGTTATATATTTCATCTGGAGATGATATAACATAATAAAGGCAAAAAATATTTTCAAATTTGGAATCTTATTGTTATAAATTCAATTATTTTGTTTTTTGGATTTTTTTATTTCATGAATAATATATTATTGATTCTTATATCATACATTATATAGTTTTATTTTTCATATAAATTGGATTTGAAACTTATATCTTGTTTTTGGTTAGCCATAAATGAAGTGGTTTTAACCTTACATGAGGTTATGTTATTTGCCTCCCCATTAATATCACTATTTTTGACAGCAATTCTACACATGCACGTCCTCCTCATCTCGATTCTCATAGACTTTGGATCTACCTTGATCTCTTCTCTTTCATATTTTCTAATATCTCCTCCTCAGTCTTCATATCCCTACCCCCTTCACCTCACTACCACAACTTTTGCCTCTACCTCCCCATATCATTCTCCCTCCCCCCTTGGCCTCTACTTCCTCTTGTCCTCCCCGCATACATCATCTAGAGTTTCATTTTTTAGTCTTTCATCTAGTGTAGCTTTGATATTTCTATTACCCCTATACAACTACTCTACAGACATATAAATATAATCTTCTTCTATTTTACAACCCCCTTCCCTCCCCATGTGGCGTCTTGAACTACAACGCCTTCCAAGTCACCATCCATAACATGTATAATTCTAATTCATTTAAAAATATTATATATCATTGATGATTATAAAATATGGAATGGTATTCATCTTTTAAATTTGGTTAAACTATATTAATTTTAGTAATTCTGTTATCATTTTTATTTCATAATTTTTGTTGTTGATTTTGGAACACTCATCATGATTTTGATGATAGTTTCATAGCCAACCATGAGTACCCTTGAATAATTTTAACAGTTTTAAGAAAACATATACAATCTTGTCAATATATATTCATAATTAGTATGATTTATTTACTAATATTGGTTTCCATTCATTTTCCCCCCTTTACCTCTTACACACCAGGAGGTGTACATTGATGATGTTACATTTATCTTCAAGTTTTACCTTGTATATTACCCTCCTTAAAAATGACATATTTCTTCATATATTATCCAATGAAACTTTCTGTCTTCTATATAAAAATTTCACCTTAAATTTTTCTTATTTAAGGTATTTTTGAAAGTAATTCCTTTGATATTTTTTTTTCTTCCCCAAGAAATATATTTGACCGAATAATATTTTCATTTATATTTTATATAAAATGGATCATTTGTATAAATTAATTAAAAAAACATTTAAATTTTTAGCTGTTTTTATTTATTGTGGTATGATACAGAGTTTTATAAAAAAATGTATAAAATATAGATGAATTTATTGTGATGAAACCGCTTTATGCCACATTGTGAAGTGAAAAAGCACAAAAATAAATTTTTTATGATATATTAAAGATTTAATACAGTCTATGACCAAACCCATATCCAAGAAATGAAGAACAAGAGTAAAATAAAGAAAATCCTTTGGAAGTATATTTTAAGTGTCATATAAGTCATTCATGATGTGTTAAATGAACAATTACATGGTTCAAGATCAAGAAATGAGAAGGGGTGTCCTGAACATTACACATCATGAACCCACTATTCATGAAATGTAATATTTTGGAAACCATAATTTCTACATGAACATTATAGGTAATGTTGCACATACACGATGGGAAAACAACTAACAGACTAAATATTTAACGCATTAATGAAAATTAATGATGAATTTATTTTTTATCTACAAGTCAGACTGCGGTCCATTAATGCACATTTATAATGGATCAAAGGATATTCTATGCCTACAAGTAAGATTAAATGGCGGATTGATAGATGATCACCTGGGAAGGGATGTTCTGGATGATGTTCTATAGTTGTGACACACTACTATTATCTTTTCTTCTCTTTTATTAACATTGTTTCTTGTAAATTATCCATTCTCCCTAATCAACTAAAATTCCCCATCCACGATGGGGTAGTTTTTTCGAGTGATCTAGAAAGGGGATGTTGGACCAATGTATCTAAGCTTCCGTTTATGTGCCTAAATGAATAGAAATAATTTATATTTTTTGGATTCATGATTCAATTCATTATAGTATTAATTACAACATGCAATTGGGTAGGGTTTTAAAACTTGTTTATGATAATTTCAATAACTGATGATCCAAATCTCCCTCCACCCAATTTTGATTTGTAGTGAGTGTTTGGTGATCATCATCACATGAAGGGAATTATTGAAGTTATAATTGGTTGATAAGGTAATAACAACATCTAATTATGTATTTTCCTAACTAATAAATTATAATAACTATGAAAAAAAACGCATAGAACTACTATAGATATTCCCTTTCACAACATAAAAAAAGGCCTATTACAAATATAAAAAAGCATTGTTTTCCTTAGTATCGTTAATATTTGTATCATTTATCATCACTAAAAAATACTAATAAATGGGGGCCTTTATCAATGATAAATAATGGATGATAAAGGCCTCCCTTTACAAGAGCTTCCAATAGCACTGATAATGGCACAATAAAAAACTATGTTCTATTTTCATAACATCACACTACAACAAATAACTATAACCTATATGTAAAATTTATATTTTAATTGAAAAAAATACATCATGTATGAAAAACACTACTATATACCTTTCAAAAAATGTTTTAAATAATTACATTTACAATTACTAGCCACAATAATGTTAAAACATTAATGTCTTATAATATTTGGCACCCATGATCCCCTTTCGAAAATCCCACCCATGGTATTTATTGCCATGAAAATCACTTCAAACTGAGTAAAAGAACCTATCTATATAGGAAAATATATCTTATATTATTATTAAAAAAAATTAATAAATTGAACAGAAATATGAAAGAATACATTAAAAAAATTTAGTTTTAAATAAAAAGATACACATTTAGTTCTACTTGTCACTCAATGCGTTGAATGGGGGTGTGTGGGATTACTACACATCACAAATGATTTATGGATCGTTTTCCTATAATATAGAAATCAACTGAATTTGTTTTTTCAATTCCATGATTGTAACATGTTCTTTTTACTATAACTAATTCCAATTTAAATAATGTAAAACATGTTGTTTTATCGATCACAACATGTGTTGGATTGAGGTGTGGCTACTTCATACACATAAAATATTTCTTATGGATTATTGTCTAAATGTATCAAAATAAAATGAATGTGTTTTCTTTGTTTTGAGTATGACACTTGTATTTATTACAAAAATGACATTTCAAACTGTAAACAAACTCCTTGAATAATATTGATCACATCATGTGTCTGTTTTATGTAAAACTACATTCTACATGTCACAAATTATTTATGAATTGCTACGTTAAATTATCAATAAAATCAGAATTTGTTATCATGGATTTCATTGAGTGGCATACAGTTGGAACTAAAATGTCAATTTTATGTTGTTATTGGATACTTTGACTCAGATTGATCACATCGTTCAACAGTTTAAGGTGAAATTGAGTTCAATATTTTACAAATGACACATGTATAATTTTTATAATGTAGAAAAACAATCTGAATGTGTTTTCTCAATTTTCAGTGTGTCACTTTTTCATTTTACAAAAAATATTGTAAATTTTCAATGAAAATACATATTTGGAGTCATAACAGTTAAACAATTCAACATATTGTTGTTTGGTTGATTATTATTTATAAAAGTGGATATATTGATAGCTATCATAAATTATAAATATATTCCAAATATTTTTTCCTAGCATTCACTATGTCACTTGATCTTTTTACTAAAATAAATGTCACTTTTAAATAAAAATACACACGTTGAGTTATACCACTCACAATGTGCATCATATAGAGTATTTTTTATTCCTACAATTTAGAAACAACATTTGGATAGTTTTTCTAATGTATTGAAAAAATAAAAATGTGTTATATTGGTTTTTATATGTCACTTATTATTTGTAATAAAATTATTAACAATTATTAATAAATAGATACACCTGAAATTTTACCGGTCACACCATGCATCAGATTTCATTTATGATGATTCATAAATTTCACAAATGAATGATGGATAATTTTTATAAAATATAATACACTAAAAATGGATTTTATAGGTTTGGAGTATGTCACCAATCTTTCTTATTAAAATGTCATTTGAAACAGGAAACACCCACTTTGAGTCATATCGGTTGCATCATGTTTTTGTATGACATGAGAAAACATCCTACATGTCAAAACTGATGTATGGATCATTATACTAAATTATCAACATAATCATAGTGTGTTTTAATTGTTTTTATTGAGTGACACAATTTGAACTAAAATGTCAATTTTGAACTCATAACGGTCATTTTGAGTCATACAAGTCACCCCATGAATTAGATTGAGGATCACTTAATTCCTATATATCTCAAGTAACATATAGATTGTTGTTATAAAATATCATAATTATACAAATGTTTTTTTTGGTTTTCATTATGTAAAATTATAGTTTTAATAAATTAAATGTGAATTTTTAAAAATAATATGCAGTTGGAGTTATACTAGTCGCATCATGCATCATAATGTGGTTCGACAAATTTCGACATGTCAAAGATGAATTAGAGATTATTTTTTCTATAGTATAAAAACAGCCTGAATGAGTGTTATTGGATTACAATATGTCACATTGTATTTTTACTGAAATTAATGTCACTTTTAACTAAATATATACACATTGAATTACACCTATCACACCATGCATCAGAGAGAGGTGAACTTGATTCTTATATATTACAAATGACTTAGGTATTCATTTCCTAATGTATCAAAAATATATTAATGTGTTTTATAGGGTTGGAGTATGTAACCTGTGTTTTTTATTAAAATGTCATTTGAAAATGGAAACACACACTTTGAGTTATATCAATCGCATCGTTTGTCGTTTTGATGTGAGACTGCTTTCTATAATTCAATACAGACTTATGAATAATTTTCCTAAATTTTCAGGACAGTCCTATCCCATTTTCATGGTTTTAGTGAGTGACATATTATGAACTAAAATATCATTTTTAATCTGAAAACAGACATTTTGAGTTAAATGATTCACACTATGAATTATATTGAAGAGATCTTGATTACTACATGTTAAAAATGACATATCGATAATTTTCCTAAATTATCAAAATAATCAAAATACATTTGACCAGTCTTCAGTATGTCACCGATTATCTTTAAGAAATTATTGTCAATTGTAAATAAAAATATACCCTTAGAGTTATAAATGCCTCACCATGCATTATATTAATTTGAAACTAATATATACACTTTAAAAATGACATATGGATCATTTTCTGAAATTAACAAAATAAAATGATATTGTTTTCTCAGTTTTTAGAATGTTAGTTTATCTCATTAATAAAATTAATGTCAATTTTAAAAAAAATAGACATGTGGGATTATACTGGCCACAATGTGCTTCAGGTTTTTGTGTGGTTGAATCATACATGTCACAAATTACATATGGATAAATTTCTTAAATATAAAAATAATTTGAATTTTTTTCATGGAATTGAGTATCGCAGTTGTGTTTTTTATTTAAATATCATTTAAAAATCAAAACATAAACATTGATTCATATCATTTAAATTGTATTTTAGTTTCCTGCGAGTGTACTTCCTACACATCACAATCAATATATAAATAATTTTCCTAAATTATCGATAAACTCATAGTGTGTTTTCATAGTTTTGAGTGAATGAAAATTTATGAAGTAAAATGTCATCATCAAATAGATTATTGACAATTTGAGTGATACATGTCACACTGTGCATCAGATTAAGTAGTAGTTGATTCCTAATCATCATAACTTGTTATGTATTGTTTTCCTAAATTATGAAAGTGATCTGAATATGTTTTATTATTTTTTAGCATGTCAATTTTTCTTTTTACTATATTTAATGTCAATTTTTAATAAAATTACTTACATGGAGTTATACCAGTCATAACATGCATCATATTGACCTTTTGTTGATTCCAACACTTCAAAAACAACATATTAATCATTTTAATATAGTTTCATAACTATCTAATTTTTTTTATAATTTCTCAATATGTCAATTTCTTTATATTAAAATTAATATAAATTTTAAATAAATAGACACACATAGTATTATACCAATCACATCATGTGTTAGATTGAGGTGAGGATGATTCTATATGTAAAAAATGAATTATGGATAATTTTACTAATTTATCAAAATAAGCTAATTGAATTTTATCAAGTGTGAGTTTGTCACTTGTGTATTTTTTTAAAAATGCCATTTATAATTAAAAGACACACTTTGAGACATATTAGTCACATCAAGTGTTAGTTTAATGTTATACTACTCCATAAATGTCAAAACTGACTTATAAATATTTTTCATAGATTATCAATATAAATGGATTTTGTTTTCATGTTCTTCATTTATAGAAATTTTTTGAACTAAATTAAAATTTTGAAACAAATAACGAACACTTTGAGTCTTACCGGTCTCACCATTTTTCAGATTGATGTATGATTGGTTGGTAGACATTAAAAATAACATACGATTCTTTTTAATATAGTATGAAATCAAAAAATATTTTTTTGTTTATAATTTATTATGTCACATATTCTTTTTTCAAAATTTAAGGTCAATTTTAAATAAAAAAGACACACTTTGAGTCTTATCGGTCACACCATTCATCAGATTGATGTCTAGATAATTATTACGTATCCAAAATGACTTATGGATCATTTTTCCAATGTATCAAAACAATTCAAATTAATTTTCTTGATTTTTAGTATTTAAGTTGTTGTTTTTATTAAAATTAATGTCATTTTTTAATAAAATGTCAGACATGGTCTCGTATCTATCACACTATGCATAATATTGAGGTTGAATAGATTTCTAAATGTCGAAAATGACTTGTGGATCAATATTCAAATGTATAACAACAATATAATTTTGTTTTCTTAATTTTGAGTACTCAAGTTGTATTTTTTAGAAAATATAATTTCAATTTAAAAAAATGATATTACTAGACACATTTTGGTCTCATCGTTTTTAAGATTGATATGTTGATGATTTTTTCACATCCTAAATGAATTATGGACCAATATCTGATTATATAAAAACAATCCAAACTGGAAATGTTACCATGATTTCAATTTACATTCTTTGTCGATATTCCAACACTACATATTGAGTCAATGTTCATAGATTAAAAAAGTCTTTCTACTCTCCTAGTTTCTGACATTGTGAAAGGGTTTTCAGCTAAGAACATCTTCTCAATATGTAGTGTTGTATGTTCATCAATGATAGATAATAGAAGTTGTTGTAACATTATTATAAAAGATCATGTTATCACTTTTGAGGCTTGTTGTGGATAATTTAAATTAAAATATGAATTCTCAAAATATATGTGAAATAAATACTAAATAACTTTCTGTTTAAAATGAAAAGGATGTTAAATTAAAAATAACAGATAAAATGATGAAAAAAATAATTAATTTATTTATATGAAATCACATTTTTATTATGGTTGTGAATATTCATGAACCATTTCCTTATTGTAATTATCTCAATTATAGGCATGATGTCTAATATCTCATGAGCATGAGCAGCATCGAAAAAACAACCCCAACTCAAATAAAAAACACAACTATATATGAAAAATAATTTCCCATGTGAGTAATACTAAAAATAAATAAATAAAAAATGAATATGAAATAATAAATTACTTCTATGAAAGTCACATATTCCTAATATATGTGTACATTCTCCCATTAAATATGTTTCCCATTCATTTCCAAACAAATATATTTCATCATTTGAATATGAAATTTTTTGACAGTCATAGTTTTACTTGACGAATATAAATACTAAATGGAAAAATAAAATATTAAATTAAATAGTAATTATCCTTAAAAATAATACATTACGGAAGATATTTATTATGTAATATAATCATTTCCATACATTTACAAACATAATAACCATAATACTTTCAATTGGATTGTTTCATAAACTACATAAACATTTAGAAAAATAAATAATTATTTATATGTGTTTTGATAGTGAAATAATATTATATATACCCTGATACATGTCTACTTGTAGAAAATTTCCATCTCTATGTGAACATGGAATGTCATCATTTCATGATATTAATGATATTTAAACATGGCCCTATTATAATTAAATTCTCATTAAAACATAATTTAAAAAATAAAAAATAATTTTTTTTTCTAAAAATTCGAATGTAGTGTATTAAACATTAAAAAATTTCATCACGTGTGGTTTGTTTGTTGGGTATCCATGTAGTGAATTCATGAAAAAAACCTTTGGACTATCCAAACTGACCTTAATGGGCATCTAATGTTTACAAAAAACAAATAAAAGAATAAATAATAAAATAAATAAAAATATATTTGATATGAGTAAATTGTAGAGTTTTACCCCTACATCATTGGTATTATGAATAGTCTATCAACTATATGTTTTATTTCAAAAGATATTTCACGTTTTTCTGTTTCATCAATCATTTTTTTTATAGTTCATTTAATTCCATAGAAGTAATGTGAGGAATTATGATTCCAAATTAATGTTCATGGGGTAATAACATCAATCGGTATTCATATATAAACATTAAAAAATATTTTAGACGAATTTTGTCATAATTAACATGGTATATTGTCTATTAGAAAAAACATCATGAAAACACACCTCATTTATACCTTTATCGTTGACACTCCTAGCCCTTAATACTTTCATATTTCATTTACAATATCAATATAATAGTATTTTGTAACATCCTCTCCATAAATTTTTTCTTAGAAACAAATTTTGTGATTACAAAAACTCAATAACTTTACATCTTCAGGATCCTTTAATGTTAGTAAATGGGGATATTATATATGTGGGCTAAAGGTGATTTCAAATGATCTTTTACATTTATTGGTTGATCATTTAGATGGTATTGATTCAACCATTTGTTCCACCCCTTCCCTTTTATATTATATAATACCCTTCTTTGATTCAGAACATTTTCATTGATATTTAAATGTTTAGCATGGAAACAATTTTAAAGGAGTACATCATTGACAATGAGTTTTTACGTGATTTAATGTCCATGATGTGAATGTTCTAACAACTAGGTGGACCATCTGGATATTTTGGTTTAGCTTGTGGAATATGTAGCTCGACACTAGGCTCATGAGTTATTCTAATCATCATGCTTACATGACTTGTAAGAAGTGGAATGTTGTGTATAGTGTCTTCATTGATATTGTAAATAGTATCCCTCACTATAAGATAATGGGTCGGTTTTTATAGACAAAAATCACAGTCATATTGACCATGTATAATATCATTATAATAACAGTAATAATGTATTCCTGATTTAAATTTTACAAAAATAGTTAACAGAATATTGATTACCTCTTCTTAGACATATTTTATTGGTGAATGAATTTCTTCAATGGTGTTGGGAGGTATGGGATGGATCTTTATGGAATGGATGATCTTTATTTTATTCTTATATTTTCTTCCTCCCATAAGATTTTCTAGTAAATCATAATTCAAATGAAATTTTTCATTAATGGAAGAAACTCTTTATTTGACATCTTTCATTTCATTATCTTTATGCTCCTTATATATTCTTTTTCAAAGTATGTTTGTAGTGTCACCCCAAAACCTAAACCTCTATTATGGACATCCTATTTTTTCCATGTCAAAGACATTGATATTATATGTTCATCCAGTACATGTGTTGATGATTACTATGTCTTTGTTGAATATAATATATTTGAAAATTAATAATCATTGTAATATAATAGATATTTAATGAAAAAAAAGATTATATTATGTCACACTTACAATTGATTCCAACACATTTTGTGTGTTTTAATCTATTATTATCCCATATTTATTTACACATTCATATTTCTATATAAAATGACATGTGATTTAATTTTATTTGGATTTAGATTTCTAAATCTGTATATAAATTGAGGAACATAATAACATTGTTGTTTCATGTCACATAAAATTATTATGGTAAATTTAAAATAAGTATAAATTTTTTTCAAGTGATGTATACCTCGTTCATTCTTTACAGTAGGGGTAAATTGAATTTTCTACCCATTCCATACATTCAATAGTTATTTGTTGATTCATAAATAAGAATGTATTAATCAACGTGATGAATATATGTAATTTAAAACAATTTATTACCTACCACAGTGTAATAAAAAATATATCTCCTCGTGATGACCAGAAAATATATCTCACACTTCTTGTATTATCATGTGTGAATACATATATGGTGGGTGTGGGGTTGTTTTCCCTTCTTTATATTTATGATTAAATCCTGTTAACATATTTTGAAATCATCATTGAGTACTTCTATTAAGAATTAAATCATATTATCTATGGGATTAATTTACTATAAATTATTTCTGTATGTGATGATGAATAATAATTCAATGTTTCATTATTTTATTATCTAATAAAATAAATAAAATATATTATTATTTTACTGTAATATATGCACATGTCAGTGTATTAAACATAATAACAATAAGGTTCCAAAAATCTACATCCACCAACATACACTGCCATGTGATGGGCTGAATGTAAATACAAGACATGGCTTTGTTTCGGTCAATAGGTTGGCCACGAGCATTCCGTCCAACAAAAAATTTGATGCCTTTGTTATTAAACATATTAATTTTTTCTAACACTATCACAATATGATGATTCTATTTTTTCTACAGCATCATTTATTCATAATCTTACATTTCATTAAATTTAAAATCATCAACATTTTTTTCTTATAGATTGGTAGAATCATCATGTGTATAAGGTCATTGTTCCATTTCATTGGGCGAAGCAGCAGGTTGAGAAACATGTTGTTCCTATGGATTGTGAGCATTATGACCTGAAAAATTCATTGTCTATAGAATTTGTTAAACATTTAGTATATATTACATAAATAAAATGTTGAACAGATAATAACACGAGGTAACACAATGTTTATTATGAAAAAATATATGACCTAATTGTTGAAAAATAATTCTTAAAATGTTTGAATGGATTTTACCACTCTATCAAGTATCCAAATCCCATCATTATGATATCCTATGACATAAAAACCCATATAATTTTTGACTTAGATGAAATTAATCTGAAAACCCTATTAAAGGGACATTCTCAATGTAATTTTCACCTAACACATCATTGCGTTTGGCTGATAATAAAATAGTTGAAAACATTCATTTTGGGGGATCTGGAACATAAATAACATATAATTCCTATGTTCCATTATAATTTTTTCATCATTACACCATTATTTACTGAAATCCACTTTCATGAGTCCCAATTAATCTAATTTAACATCATTCCTATTATCAACTCACATGCATTGACAAACCGACACATTAAATGTTTTATAATCCCACTCCCATATTTGTTTGATGGTACCAATGTATGAAATATTCATATAAAATGGATTTTTCATATTTACAACAAACATTCATTACCTCTTACATAAGTGAACACTACTATTATTAATGGTGCATTCTTCATCATGTTCCTTTTTATATAATTATAACCATTTATTACAAACCCATAGTAAAATAATACGTACAAAAATTTTCCCAGGGATATCGATCATTGTTTTTCAGAAATTGAATCTAAATTTTTACTTGACATCATAAAAATATCGCCATCAAACCATTCTATAAAATATTGATTATGTGTATTTAATATCTAGTGTTCATCCCTTCATAGATTCAAATGCCTAATAATAAATTTTTAGGTTTCAATATATAGGGAATACTTTAAAATGTTCGTTAAAAAATAATGGTGGGTCTATGCTTGATCTATAATATTTTTTATGACAAATATATTCCAGAAATTCCTTCACCCAAAAAACTCCCAATGTCAAAATATTTTAGTAGACCAATTATTTCCACACTAGATATGTAGGTGGTACATAATTCAACAACATCCTCAACAATTTTCACCATTCAATATAACCCTATATCAAACATCTAATTTTGATATACCCATTCAAAACCATCATATACCGTTAAAAGGGGTATATCACTCTATAATGTATAGGACCACATAGTCGAATGTATCTCACCATGTTAACCTTCAAGTGAAACAATGTATCAATGAACAGCAGTGGGTATAACATTTATAATTCCAATAATATGACAGAAATTCCTTTTTCCATAGATGAATATTAACTAGATCTGTAACATTGATGCTCATATATTTGAAAAAGAAACTAATCTTGGTTAATGTATGAAATTCATTCTTAGTAAAAATGAAAAATGAAGCTACTTAAATTAAATCGTTCATCAAAACAATATATGCATTTGATTTCAGACCCATTGACATTAAATTATTCATTAACACAACATTCAGGATATTATATGAATACACATTTAAATAATTTACCTCATTCAAGAAGTTGAAAAATAGATATATCTCCTACTTGGAAGGACTGTAAGTATCTAGGGGAAGAAAATTTTTTTTTTCATCAATCAATGAAACTAATAATTCCAATATTCCCACGTCAATATTGTCTAATCTATCCTTAATTCCATAATTTATTGTTTTGAATGAATTTATAAACATTCCATTGACATTATCACAAACATTTTATTCAACAAACATTACATCATTAATGATTCGAATGTACAAATATTTACAGTATGATAATTGAAAAAACTGATCTCTTTTTCTAAATTGTTCTCATAATGTTTTTTAAAATATTTTTATAATAATCATTGTCCATATATTTTAGTTTCTCAAATTGTGGATCACTTTTTATTGGATATTCTGATGTATTTTTTTCAACATACATCGAATGATGTCATCCAGGATTTGAACATATGTCATCCGAGTAGAAATCTATGTTGTTCTAAAAACACAAACTCTGATGAATGGTTCATCCAAATTTATTGTGTACCTTGATCGCAAATGAGAAACCATAGAGTTCTTCTAATTTTATCTCCTAAAAAATATCCATAAGTAGTAAACTCCATTATCATCATAGAAAACATGGTTCTCAATGGAAAATATTCTATTCGGTAGGCATAATACAATGTAACAATTGAATCGTGTAATAATTTGTAGTATTTGATCAATAAAGAAAAATAAACATCAATATCATTACTCTATTTTTTGGTTTCTTATATAATCATTGATAACATAATGTAATTTTGTTTTGAATAACCATGCTGGAAAGTTGTCATTTACCAATATAATCATCCATTTAATATATTCTCTACTTTGAAAACCAAAAGTATTTATTCCATATATATATTATGCATGCCAATGGTTTCTCATCTTATTTCCAAATTCAGGATACTCATGATTTGTTCACATCCACTATAAAATGTCTACTAGATGAAGAAGTTTCACATCGTTATTGAATGTATCTGTCAGCCACATCAATTTCTTTTCAGTATCCTCACTTCCATATAGGTACCTGATCATTGGAATGATTGTAAATTAGTATCCCTCTTTCTTAGGACCCAATATATATTTCTTGTATTGATAAGAAACATACTTTGGGAATTAATTAAGTTAATTGTGTTCCTTTTAAAATATTTTATATTCATTTGGATAGGAATTTATTTATTATGTGATCATAAACATCGAACATAAAATTAATTTAACATATATGTTTGGATAAGGAACTCATTACCATTTAGGAGCATATTATTGAAGAGAGAAAATAGCTTATTAAAACTGTAATCACTCCCTATATTGATAGATTTTAAATTATACATCTTCAGTACGACTATCAATGATTTATATTTAATTACACCAACATATAATGCCATCTTATCACAACACTTTAAGACCTCAAAAAATGAGCAATCATGAATTTTATCTTAAACTATCATTGTCATTCCCATAATACAATATTCATAATCCCTCACACCTATAATCACATCATTCATATAGACTTTTTCATTTTCTGCCCTTGTAATCATATTAGATGACCAATAATACATATTGTTATCCTAGCCTATATATATATTATCTTCCCCCCATGTTTAATAAAAAATTTATAAATATTATCTATTCAATGACTGGTCAATTATTCTTCCAACACTTATAGACTAATTAGTAAAGAATAAAAACTATTAAAAAATATTTCATACAGTTCATAATCATGATCTTTTGAAAACATGATGAACACATTCACCCCCTATGTGTTGGATCGAATAGTAGATGTATATGTCTATTAGATGGAACAATACAAGAGGGGGGTGAATTGTAGGTTAAAAAACCTTTGAGTTTTAGAAACAAAGAGATTAGTTTAAATGATCTTAAACTAATACAAATACAAAAACCCAAAATTTTATTGAATGTAAAAGGTATGATGTATTGTAATACTAATGTACAGTAAAACAATTGTATTCAAGGTGAACACAATAATCAGAGTAATACAAAAAGATGAATGATTCTACCTAAAAGCGTATAGAATCAATCAATACAAAAAGTAATAGAATGATTCTAATTGAAACAATTACAATTGAATATGTAAAGAAGAAAGGAAACAATACAAATTCCTTTCTAATACAAGTAACAGCGGAAATGTAAAAGTAATACAATTATTTTAACCCAAAGAGAAGGGTTATCCTTTCACCTAGGATAAAAGGTCTGTCTCACCAACACCTTGGTGATCCCTTGATACGATGATTGGCACGTCTGTCTGCCTATCCCCAGCAGCCCTCGATATGATGATCGGCACGTCGGTCTACCTATCCCCGGCAGCCCTCGATACGATGATCGGCACGTCTGTCTGCCTATCCCCGGCAGCCCTTGATTTTGCAGGTAATCGGAACCTCTGTCTTTCAATTACTTGAAAGCACTCGATACGATGATCGGACGCACAAGGCAGATGAGAGAAGTCAGAGTGTCTCTCTCTAGAATCTTTGTAGATAACAGAGTCTCTTCATTCGATCTCTTTGTTCATCGTTGTTCTCTCTGCTTCAAATGACCTCCTATTTATAGGCCTCGGGTTCCAACGGTCATATTGCCTCCAACGGTCATATTGAAACAGAAAGCACAACATCATTTTGATTAGTTTGTAACTAACTCAATGGCATTGTTTTGTTAGGACATAAGATATATAAAAATGTAAAACATGAGTACGATTCATATACAAATAGTGTTTTTGACTAAGTACCAAAACAAATAATGAACATCTGAATAACAGAGTCAGTACAATACGATTAACAGAGTCAGTACGATACGATTGACAGAGTCAGTACGATACGATTGACAGAGTCAGTACGATATGATTGACAGAGTCAGTACGATACGATTGACAGAGTTAGTATGATATGATAATCATGATAGAATAGAATTGTGATTTCCAAAGCATGATATAGAATATATTTGTGATTTCCAAAACATGATGTAAAAGCCAAAAGAGGACTTTTGACTTAACAATCTCCCCCTTTTTGGAAACCACAACACACAATGTAAATGTAACAAGAAATACTTATCTCCCCCTGAATTATTGAAAACTCTTCTGAATAAGAAATTGAATACAACTAACTCCCCCTTAGGTATAGACTTTACTAAGGATTGTATTCGTAGATTTTCCTTAAGAGCATTGTAAAGCATTCTCCCCCTTTGTAAAACATTCTCACCTTTTTAAACATTCTCCCCCTTTGTGATTTACAAAAAGAAAGGAGTAATATTGAATTGTCTGAAAGAGTTATTAAAGCAATACAAGACAATAGATAATAGAAAAGGATCATAAGAGTCATTACAAAACAAAAACTAGTTCCAAAAGAAATCAAATACAACAATCATTTGTTTTATCTTTCCTTATCCTTCTTTATAATCTCATGAAGAATAGCTTTCATATTCTTGATCTCCTTCTTGTCTCCAGAAATTGATTCACCCTGAGTTTTGAGAAGCTCTTGTTGATCCGCAAAAATCTGATCTTGATTTTTGATGGTCTCCTCCTGGACTCTGATTACTTCTTCAAGGGTATCAATCCTGTTTTGCAGATTCTTGTTATCCTTGGAGAACACAAAATTTTGATTCTTCAGCAAGACCATTTCCTCCTTGAAAGATGAAACCTTCGAGAATTCAGATTGAAAAACATTCATTCTCTCTTGCAAATCTTTCACTGAAGGAACATCGGCTCTTTGAGAAGACAAAAGATTCATCCTTTCAACCATTTCTCTATCAAGCTTGTTGAAAGCAATTGCAAGCTCATTTGATAACCTCCTTATATCTTCAATAGCAATTTCATGATCATTGATTGAGCTCTCGGTTTTGTATGACCACTTGGTTATCTTATTGCATGCCTTCTTATGAGCAACCGAGCTTTCTGAAAGAACATTCAAATCGGCTTCTACTGACAAAACTTTCTTCCTCAATTCTTTTACAGAGCCAAACTTCTTCCTTTGATTTTCAGTAATAAATTCAATCTTCCCTTCCAACCTCGGGAAATAAGGAATGGTTTTCTCCAACCTTCTCAAAACATGAACAATGTAATCACCCTTCTTGAGAGAGATTGTATGCTCTGAATCAGTATCCTCATCATACGATGGTAGTTCATAAGATTTTCTTTAGTCAACAACTAGCTGTTTTCCTTTCTCTTTTTCTTTCTGTTTTCTTTCTTCTTCCACTTTTTCACTAATGACAACAACTTTATCAGAAAGAGAAGATTGAGCACCTTGCCTTTCTTGAGATGACATTCTGTCCGGAGATTGTTCTTGATCGGCATGAAGGGTTTGTTGAACACCTTCACTCAGCTTTTGAATCGATTCGTCTCTACTCTTCTTTGAATTTTGAAGAAATTTTAAAAGAAAGTCTCCTTCTTCTTCTAATTCTATTTCTTCCATCACTTGTTTTCCTTTTTCTTTCTCAGGAATACTCTGTACGATTGGATCTTGGTGCACTTCTTCTGTTAGTTGGGCACTAGCATCCTCAACCGCTTTCAAGACTTTAGAGACATCAAAGTCCTGAGCCTTTATTTTCAAAAGATCCTTCTTCTTCTTTTCGGCCTGAAGGGTTTCTTCTACACATATTATTTCTGCAAAAGCCTCAGCAGGGTCAAGACCAACTTTCGGATCACCTTCTTTTCTCTATTCCTTATCATTTCTCCATTTTGCTACAACCTCTTTACTGTACCTTGGCATCTTCTACGACTTTGAACTGGTTTTCGGATCAGACTTTTGAGTAACACCGGTAGATTGAATGTCCTTGGCTGGCATATGTGCCGATTGATTCTGAGCCAATTCAGCTTCTACATCTCTGACAAAAAGTTTTGAATTCGGATCAAAACAAACATTCAGCTTTTTCATCGTACTCTTATTAATCAATGATGGCTTCAAATCCATGGGGTTTCCTTTCAAAGGAATGTTACAAAACTTCATAGTCTCAAAAATGATCTTCGTAAGGATAGCTGGATACATAATCATCTGGGACTTAATTCCTCCTGTCTTGACATTCATAATGGTTTCAAAAATATATCCCATGAGATTTAATTTTCTCATATTTACAAGATAGTCGAGCATGAATATATCAGAAACTTTCAGAGTTTCTCTATCCCCTTTCCTTGGGATAAGAAAACCTTGCATCCATAAAGCGACAAAACGATTGTCCGGAGAAAGATGAGACACTTTTCTCTTTTCCTCATTAATAACAAACAAAGACTTTTCAGCACTTTCTCTATTAAACGTACCAACTTCCTCTGGTAGTTTGTGAGATGGACAAAATGAATCCCCTTATATAGAAACAATCCGAAAATGTGCCGCTTGTTTCATAGACATAGAAAATTTTCGATCGTACACAGCGAAGTTTATAGTCATATCTTTGTCGAAAGAAACGGTTTTGTAAAACTGACAAACTTCATAAAAAAGAACTGGATCTTGAATATCAGGCTTTTCAACACACAGATGTTCCCAACCTTGAAATAAAATGATCCTCCTAATTGTAGAATCGTACGTATCGAAAAAGTCTCGAGATACTAACCTTTCTCTGTTAAAGTCTTTCTCGGTAAAAGTCTTTGAAGACATTTCGGCGGGAGTGTTAGCAGTGGATTGAGACATAAAGGTGATGCAGATGAGAAGATCGTACGATGATTTATAGCTGGTGGAGCAGAGCTACCCCTCAAATCCTGAAAATTCAATGTGGGTTTGGGGAGGGGAGGGGGGGCTATTTATAGGCGATAAAAGGGTGACCGTTGATCTTCTACGGTCGAAAAAGGGTGACCATTGATCTTCTACGGTCAAGATTAGAGAAAACCAGATCAATGGTTAGGATTAAAACAAAGAAAAAAAATAAAAAAAATGAAATAAATACATGTCGGAGAACATAAGGTAATTGTTGGTTTTGATATAAATCAAAAGAAAATAAAATCGTAAGGAAAAAAACATCATCATGCCGATGGAAAACAAAGTCATTACTATGAACTGACCGTACGATGGAAAACAATCTCAATACCATCATCGGTCGATTCAATACCAAGATTGATTGATACGATGTAAAAGAATTTCAATACTATCGTTGGTCGATTCAATACTATTGATTGATTGGTACGATGGAAAAGTAATTCAATACCATCATCGGTAGATACAATACTATGATTGATTGATACGATGGAAAATAATTTCAATACCATCATCGGTCGATACAATACTATGATTGATATGATAGAAATGAATTTCAAAACTATCATCAGTCGATTCAATACTAAGATTGATACGATGGAAAAGAAATTGATTACCATCATCGGTCGATAGTAAATGATACTATAAAACTGTCAATACGATAAACAGAAGGGAAAAAGAATGATACGATAAAATTGTCAATACGATAAACAGAAGGGAAAAAGGATGATACGATAAAACTGTCAATACGATAAACAGAAGGGAAAAAGAATGATACGATAAAACTGTCAATACGATAAACAGGAAAAAAAAATTGAACAATCCAAAGAGTAAATAGTTAAAGAACATAAGATCAAAAGAAACATAAAAACAGAAAGAAATGTCCTCCCCCTTTCTACGAGGAGTTTCTTACTATTAGGAGAGATGTAAAACAGGAAGTAGATATGAATGATTACTTTAATGTAATCATTCCTTGATTCTGTTTTATATATTCAAATCTATCGGAAGGTAAAGGTTTTGTAAAAATGTTAGCAAGTTGTTCTTGCATTCCGATGAATTGTAAAATAATATCTCCTTTTTGTGTGTGATCCCTAAGAAAGTGATTCCTAACATCTATGTGTTTTTCACGAGAGTGATGTACTGGGTTTTTACTAAGAGCTGTGGCACTTGTATTATCACAGAGAATTTGAGTTTTGGAGAAAATCAAACCATAGTCAGTGAGTGTGTGCTGCATCCACAATACTTGATCACAACAACTTCCAGCTTCTACATATTCAGCTTCAGCAGTGGAGAGTGCAACTGAGTGTTGTTTCATGCAGGACCAAGAAACCGAAGAGTCTCCTAAGAAATGACATGTTTCAGATGTACTTTTTCTATCCATTATACAACCACAAAAGTCAGCATCTGAAAAACTTTTTAAAACAATATCATTTCCAGAAGAGTAGAAAAGACATAAATCCATAGTGTCTTTTAAATACCGAAAGATTCTCTTTACGGCTTTTAAGTGAAATGCTTTTGGATTAGATTGATATCTTGCACATAAGCATACAGAAAACATCAAGTCGGGTCGACTAGCTGTCATGTATAGCAAACTCCCTATCATACCTCTAAAATTTGTTTGATCTACTGGTTTCCCAGTTTCATCAAGATCAAGAGTATTTGAGGTGCCAATTGGATTGCTAATACTTTTAGTTTTGTCGAATCCAAACTCTTTGATTATGTCATTAATATACTTATGTTGAGATATATAAGTTCCTTCTGGTTTTTGAGAAATTTGAAAACCTAGAAATAATGTTAACTCACCCATCATATTCATTTCAAACTCAGATTTCATTAAATTTTCAAAACAATCGGTCAAAGATTTCTGAGTTGATCCAAATATGATGTCATCAACATAGATTTGGACAATCAAAACATTTTTGTTTTCCATTTTGATAAAAAGAGTTGGATCTGCTGTACCTTTTGTATAATTGTTTTGTAATAGAAATCCTGTAAGTCTATCATACAATGCTCTAGGGGCTTGTTTAAGACCATATAGAGCCTTGGTATGTTTAAAAACATGATCAGGATGTTTTGGGTCTTGAAAACCAGGAGGTTGTTCGACAAAAACTTCATCTTGAACAAAACCATTTAGAAAAGCACATTTGACATCCATTTGAAATAGTTTGAAATTGAAATATGCTGCGAAGGCTAATAGAATAAGAATAGATTCAAGTCTATCTACAGGAGCATATGTTTCTTCATAGTCTATTCCATCTTGTTGATTATAGCCTTTAGCAACAATTCTTGCTTTATTTCTTACAATGATTCCATTTTCATCACATTTGTTTCTGAACTCCCATTTTACACCAATCACAGTTGTTTCTTTAGGTCTTTCAACTAAAGTCCATACTTGATTCCTTTCAAATTCATTTAGTTCATCTTGCATTGCTTTGATCCAATCATCATCACCTAAGGCCTCACTTGGACTTTTATGTTCAAATTGGGAAAGAAAAGAAAGATTTTCTATTTCATTTCTTAAGGAATTTCTGGTCCTTACAGGTTGATTTATATCACCAATGGTGTTATCACTGGGATGATTCCTAAGAAACAATTGATTTGGGTTTTGTAAAACCTGTTCATCAACATATGGTAGAAAATCTTCTGTGGTAAATGTTTCAGGAATACTTTCTTGAACATTTTCCTTATCAGAATGTTCTTCTAATAAAGGTTGATAAACATTTTTAGAAAACACATTCGAGGATGTAGGATTGGGTTGGTTGAATACAAAAGGGTTAGTTTCATCAAATTTTACATGTACTGTTTCCTCAACAGTACAAGTGTTTTTATTGAAAACTCTATAAGCCTTAGAGGTTGTAGAATAGCCTAGAAAGATTCCTTCATCAGATTTTGGTGCAAATTTGTGTAGATTATCTTTTGTATTCAGAATGAATACTTTGCATCCAAAAACTTTGATGTATGAAACTTTAGGTTTTCATCCAGTCCATAACTCATAAGGGGTTTTATTAAGAAATGGTGTAGTTAAAACACGATTTATAGTATAACATGCAGTACTAACAGCTTCAGCCCAAAAGTGCTTAGCAATTGAGTATTCACTCAACATGGTTCGAGTCATTTCCTGAAGAATACAATTTCTTCTTTCAACAACACCATTTTGTTGATGAGTTCTTGGAGCTGAGAAATTGTGAGTAATACCTTTCTTACTACAAAAAGTTTCAAAATCTGAATTTTGAAATTCACCACCATGATCACTATGAATAGTTATCAATGGTAGGTTTTTCTCATTTTTAACTTGGGCTCTAAAAGTTTTGAAATAGGAAAAGGCTTTAGATTTATTTGTGAGAAAGTAGACCCATGTAAATATAGTAAATTCATCATCTAAAACAAATACATAGTATTTGCCTCCAATGCTTCCAGATTGTGAAGGACCAAACAGATCCTTATGCACAAGCTGTAATGCATTAGAAGTTGAAACTTCATTAATTGATTTAAAGCTAGTTTTATGTTGCTTGCCAAATTGACAGGGATCACAGACTTTTGAAGAATCATATCTATGATCCGGTAGCCCTTTTACAAGTCCTTTCTTTGAGAGTTTACTTAGGTTTCTCAAATTACAGTGTCCTAGTCTCCTATGCCATATCCACGATTGGTCTTCAATTGCACTTAAGCAAGGTAATTTTTGGTTCCTATGGTCTTCTAAGTTAATAGTGTAAACATTCTCTTGCCTTTGGGCAGATAGAATGAACTCATCCTTGGAATTGTGAACTAGACACTTATCATTTCTAAAATTCACAAGGTAACCTTCATCACATAATTGACTTATGGTGAGGAGATTGTGCCTAAGACCTTTAACAAACAAAACATTTGAAATAAGAACATTTCCAAGAAAAACAATATTACCTATACCAACAATCGTTCCTTGAGCATTATCTCCGAAGGTAACTTTTCCACCTTTTGTTTTGATAACCTTTTCAAAGAAATCTTTCTTTCCAGTAATATGTTGAGAACAACCACTATCCATGTACCAAATGTTCTTATTGATACACTTCTCATTTTCCTGAAAAAGAAACAATTAGATTTTCGGAATCCAAACTTGTTTGGATCCAGAAGAGTTAGATAAAAGAATTTTAGGAATCCACATTTGTTTTGCAAAATGACCTTTATGAAATCCTAAAGATTGAGTTTTGTTAAGAGAACAATCTCTTCTCCAATGTCCACCACATTGACACTTGGAACAGAAAATGGTTTTTTGAGGAAAAAATAGTTATTAACAAAAACGGGTTTGGAATAAGTATAACCAAGACCAGAACGATTTCTCAAAGGTCTAATTTGAGAATAAATCCTATCAAAATTTTCTTTTCCATAAGTAAAGTTTGAAAAACACTTTTTCAAAGATAAAATTTCTGACTTTAGTTTTAAAACCAAATTCTTATTTTCGAAAACATTTGAATTTGAACTAGAGTTAGACTCTAAAATATTCTTCTTTGCAGTTTCAAGATCCTTAGAATGTTTATCCTTATCAGATTTAACTTTCTCAAGGGTTTTTAAAATACTTTCAAAATCTGATGTTTTCACATCAAGATCTTTAGAAAGATCTGATACTTCTTTAGTCAAAATTGAAATTCTAGAATTTTCTTTTTCAAATCACTTTTTGAGTTTAGAATTTTCATTTTCAATTAACTTAGCAAATCTAGATACCTCTTAAAAAGAAGTTAAAGTATCATCTTCTGATTATGAGGGTTCATCATTTGAAGATTCATAATATCTATTATCAATACAATTTGCATTTAAGGAGACATTTGTAACAGCTTCAGCATTATGTACCATAGCCATTAGACAATGATCTTCAATTGGTAGTCTGGCTAGAAGTCCAATATTTCTTTGTCATGATGTCTCATATTCTGAAGAATCATATGAGGAATCACTACCACTTGCACTCCACGTATCATTGGCTTTCAAGACTTTCTTTTTCTTAAAAAACCTTTTATTGTTTCTTTCAGAGTGTTTCTCTTTTCTATCTTTCCTCTTCAGTAAAGGACAATCAGGCCTTATATGTCCTGTTTTCTTGCACTCATAACAAGTTACCTCTGAATCTTTCCTATCTTTCTTTTTGAATCTATATTGAAAATCTTTCTTTCCCACAATCTTGTTCATCCTTCGAGCAAGATTGGCTAACTCATTATCCGGAAGATTACAGTCACTTGAATCAGATATAACAACTTTCTTGGATTTAGACCTTGTAATCCTTTAAGGTGTTTTAGCTTTAGATGAAAAAGCTACACTTCCATTCCCATTCTTCTTCTTGTTGAAATCAGCATCTCTCTTCATTCTTGTCTCATGTTGTAGAAGATTTCCAAAGAGTTCATGAAGAGTAATCTGGGAAACTTTTCTATTCTCATCAATAACTGTTCTTTTTGACTCCCATTCATTTGGCATAATATCTATAATCTTATCAACAAGAGCTTCATCATCAAGACCTTTTTTTCCCATAGATTATAAGCTGTTGACAATTGTCATAAACCTTTGTTGCACTTTACAAACAGGCTCTCCATAAGGAAAAACAAATCCATGATACTCTGCTCGAAACATTTATCTCCTTGTTTCTATAACCTTGGATGTACCAAAATGAGTGACTTCTAATTTCTACCAAATACAGTTGGCTGCTTCACATGAAGATATCTGACTATATATATTCCTGGTCATAGAGCATAATAAAGTATTACGTACCTTGTAATTCAGTTGATATTCTTTCTTCTCTTGGTTGGTGAAAGTACTAACTTCTTTTTCAGGAATTTTGTAACCTCTAGTAAGCATAATAAAATTGTCTACACTAGTATTGATAACGAAAGTCTTCATACGATCTCTTCAATACTCATAATCATTCCCATCAAAGATTGGTGGTCTAGATGGATTCAGATTATCTATTGATCCAATATTCATTCCTTCCATCTAATACAAAAACAACTTTTCCACTCCACACGTTAGTGTAGTAAGTATTCAAGATAGTAATAAGAAATAAAGCTAGTAATACAAATCAGTGTAAAAACTGCTCTGATAGAAATTGTTGGATCGAATAGTAGATGTATATGTCTATTAGATGCAACAATACAAGAGGGGGGGGGGTGAATTGTAGGTTAAAAAACCATTGAGTTTTAACAACAAAGAGATTAGTTTAAATGATCTTAAACTAATACAAATACAAACACCCACAATTGTATTGAATGTAAAAGGTATGATGTATTGTAATACTAATGTAAAGTAAAACAATTGTATTCAAGGTGAACACAATAATCAGAGTAATACTAAAAGATGAATGATTCTACATTAAAGCGTATAGAATCAATCAATACAAAAAGTAATAGAATGATTGTAATTGAAACAATTACAATTGAATATGTAAAGAAGAAAGGAAACAATACAAATTCCTTTCTAATACAAGTAACAGCGGAAATGTAAAAGTAATACAATTCTTTTAACCCAAAGAGAAGGGTTATCCTTTCACCTAGGATAAAAGGTCTATCTCACCAACACCTTGGTGATCCCTCGATATGATTATCGACACGTCTGTCTGCCTATCCCCGGCAGCCCTCGATACAATGATCGGCACGTCTGTCTGCCTATCCCCGGCAGCCCTCGATACGATGATCGGCACATTTGTCTGCCTATCCCCGGTATCCCTCAATTTTGCAGGTAATCGGAACCTCTATCATTCAATTACTTGAAATCCCTCGATACGATGATCGGATGCACAATGCAGATGAAAGAAGTCATAGTGTCTCTCTCTAGACTCTTTGTAGTTCACAGAGTCTCTTCATTCGATCTCTTTGTTCATCGTTGTTCTCTCAGCTTCAAATGACCTCCTATTTATAGGCCTCGGGTTCCAACGGTCATATTGCCTCCAACGGTCATATTGAAACAGAAAGAACGACATCGTTTTGATTAGTTTGTAACTAACTCAACAACATTATTTTGTTAGGAAATAAGATATATAGAAATGTACAACATGAGTACGATTCATATGAAAATAGTGTTTTTGACTAAGTACCAAAACAAATAATGAACATCTAAATAACAGAGTCAGTACAATATGATTAACAAAGTCAGTACGATACGATTGACAGAGTCAGTACGATACGATTGACAGAGTCAGTACGATACGATTGACAGAGTCAGTACGATACGATTGACAGAGTCAGTACGATACGATAATCATGATAGAATAGAATTGTGATTTCCAAAGCATGATATAGAATATATTTGTGATTTCCAAAACATGATGTAAAATCCAAAAGAGGACTTTTGACTTATCAATATGCGTACTCTTTTTTCATATGATTGAAATCCATCCATTATCTATTTGTGTTCACCATATATGATTCGGTAATATTAATATTTAAAAAACTAAAAACACAAAAATGGGCCATTGAAATAAGGGGAACCGAACATTTTAATATTTCAAAAAAATTCATCTTTCTTTGAAGTAAATAGCTAATTTAATTTAATAAAATAATTACTCTATTATTGTATTCTTTATCCTATGAATTTATCCATAAGTGATGGTGGATGATTAGAATTCAATTGAAAGAAATGATAACTATTTGGGAGGTGAAGTAGATGTGGATGATAGTTGTTATTTTATTTTTTTTCATTAGACTCATCCGCATAAAATATGACACCAAATCAGATATAAGATGTAGTTGTGGAGGACTCCCCAAATTTAAACCATGATGGTGATATTGGATATAGAGTAGGTTTAAGATTTTTAATGGGGTTAAAATCTAATTAACATTTGTAAGAGTGAGGTCATGATCTATATCATATGGGCATGATAAAGTTAGCGACATTCCCTTTCAATGGTGTTGTTATCAATCTATATTTTGAACGAGGTGAAATTATGTGTATCTAGGATGTCTATAAAAGGAAATATTATCATATAAATATTTATTTCTTCTAGTATGAGTAAACCATGGTCTACAAATGAAATTATAAAAAATAATCGAATAACTTCAAACTTAGTTAAATTCTTGAACAGGAAATCCAAACAAATCTAATTTTGAAACTCATTTAACCCTAAATTAAAATAATACATCCAACATCAATCCATTATGATTTAAATTTTGAAAAATTTCATATAATAAAATAACTCTTAATTATCCAAATGAATTTATTAAAAAAATAATAATCATAATAAAATTAGAAAAATATTACGTTCTAATTTAATGAAATAAATATAATAAAATTAAGAATGTTTTAAACTATTGATAAATTGAAAATACTATACAGGTATAACATAACAAAATAAAATGTATATATTTATTTATATAAGTACATAAAATTAAAAAAATATAGATGTATAAAAATATTTACAATTTATATAAGATTATATATTTTAAATAAATATAATAATTTAAAAATTCATTTAAATTTATAAGACTATATAAAATTATATATGTGTTAGAAAAGAATATGTAATACATTTTAGTATATAGTTTTATAATTTTAAATATATATAAATTTATAAAATATACAAGTAAATTTTATGAAAGTATTAAAGTATAATAATTTTTAGTTAACAAATCTACACTTTTATATTAATTTAGAAATCTATAAATCTATAAATGTATAAATAACTGCCAAAATTTTTTATTTAAACTATATATTTAAATTTGATATGCTATATAATTTTATAAAGGTATATAAATTTATAAATATATAAAATTAAAAAATTAAAAATATCTAAAAAAAATTATTCAATTATTTTACTATAATATGATACAATTTAACATTTTTAATTGTTTGTAAATTTAAAATAATATAAAACTATAAAATTATTAACATAAAACACATTGAATATGTCAAAACAGATTTTCATACCATGCATTTTCATTGCATCCTATTTTTTTTTAAAAATAATCAAGCTGAGGGTATGTAGAATAATTGTTAATGTTTTTCCTTATTAAATGCATATAAAATACATTTATAGAAAACATGTTGTTGTCAAATGTTACTTTATTTAATATAAAATTATCATTCTATGAATTATGTTTAATGAAAATATTTACATTATAATTTAACATTTTATCATTAATAAAATATTATAAAATAATAGTATTATACATGTTGAAATTCAATCATTCAAAATATATATATGAAATACTCTTCCATGGGTAGATTGGATTTTGTAATGAACTATATAAAATAAAATGGTTCCATATATATAAAAATATTAATTATATTTTTCCTGATTTTCATTATTGAATTGTCATATTTAATTTTATTAGGCCCTCAATATATATTTAAATTTAAAAAATCACATGATGTATATTAATAAAAAAATAATATTTTCATAAATATTTAAAATGTATTAATTGATCTAAAAAATTATATGATACATATTGTTGTTTTTTATTATTTGTACTTTATGTAATAAATCAAACTTATGTCCTTTGAAAATTCATGAATGAGCAAATTTTATATTATAAATCATAATCACATTCATATTTTTATTCCCTGGAATATTATGAAAATTTCATTTGTGATATTCTGACAAAGGGAAATTATATCAGACCCATGAAGGGTTTATTCTTAATTTCATACATGCTACATATTCAACATTCAATTATATATTATAATTCCACATTAAAAAAAATTAAAGAGAGAAATACCCTAATATGATATGAAAAAGAATGAATAAATATAGAAAAAAATAAAAAATACAATAATTACATAAATATATATATCACATATGTAATCAATGGAAATGTCCATTAATGTATATAAAAAACAACACAAACGAATAAATGACATGATAAGAACTAAATGTAAATCTTTTAAAAAACACTACTCAAGTTGTTCTTTCATGTGAAAGGATAATATTCAGTCTCGCTAGTCTAATTAGCTAATAGGACAATTGATTTGACTAAGTTCGATGACTAGAACAAAATATATTATGACTTTTTTAGGGAATTATTGGTCTAATGAGGAGTAGAGAATGTTTGATTCGTCTAACTAGAGGGACACGTCCTATGCAAGAGTTCCAAAAAACAAGAATCTCCTCACATTGAATTAAGACACAATATTGAAAAAATGGGTATCTACAGATTTAATAAAAAAAATATATTTTGAGTGCAGATAGTCCCACACACCACTATCGAAGAGCTTCAACCCCAATAAAATGTTGTCAATGAATAAATTTCAACCAGATCTAGAGCTAGGAAACCGAATAATTGAAGACAAGGGATGGATGATAATAAGAGACTCTTACTCAAAATAGATTTAATGGGGAGGAGAGCTATTCATTCAGTTTTTCAAGAAGAAGTGATGATGAGCACAGTGTTGTGCGACTAGAAAAGAATAGTGTTGTCAGAGGTGCTAATAAGATTAATATTTATATACCTTTTATTTGGAGATAAAATGATCCATCGAGATTGTAGAACATCAATAGAATTAGGTTCTGGTGGAAGCCATTGAAAAGTTATAGTTCCGTGAAAACGTGAGGCATGAGCGATAACACTATTTTGTTAGGGATTATTAAATAAGAACATGTAAGTCTTTTATCATTGATTTCAAATAATTGCAGATAAATCTCATTAATATCAGTGATAAAATATAATATATATATATAACAGAACTTAATAAGTATTTTTTTTAGTACTGATAAAGACAACCTACCATCATTGGTAAAAAATTGATGAAAAACATGTCTTTTTCGTCACTATAATTATTATGATGATAAATACAAGTTTAATCATCGCTTTTTAGTGCCGATAAAGTTCAAATATTAATAATTTATATATATTAGAATATATTTTAATAAAATTTTATATATTAAATATATATAAATTTAAAATTATAATTATAATTATTTATTAATTTAATTAAAATTATTTTTATAACTGAATATATTTAATATATATGTATATATATAATTATAAATGTAATAATTATATTTATTATTTTAGTATAATTATTACCATTTTCTAGTTATGTAAATATATATTTATTTATTTTTACTTATAATTATAAATTAATATATTTAAAAAATATATATATATAAATAAATATATACATGTATATATTATATCACTATTTTTAAAAATTATTAATATATTTATTTTCATTATAATGATATACACATTTTTTAATCAAAGTATATAAATAAACTATTAAACATTTTCAGTGATATAAATTTGACAATTTTTAAAATATAAATATTATATTTTTTAAAATATAAATTAATTTAAAAATATATAAATATATATTGATTTATTTAAATTTTTATATAATATGTTCTTTGGAGGTACAATTACATCAAACACACACACACACCTCACACACATGCCGAAAAGGAATGCGAAAGCATTCCCAAGGGGATAACCCACCCACCCATTATAATTTATTTATATATACATGGTCTAATGGCCCCATGGGCCCGAGACAAATTTTTATAACTTTCCAAAGACACAAAAGCAGACACATCACCACTATGACATAGGGTCCTCATTACCTCGACTCTGCTTGCACTAATCCAGTTGTATTCCAATAACTAGTTACATACGGCTGGACCCATCAATCACCGAGTAATGGTTTCTAGTTTTCCTATCTAATTGCATGCCATCTCACCCACTTCTTCCAAAGGAACTCCACCTTCTATGAGCCACTGCCTATGAGGGAAGCACCCACATCCCGACACATATCTATTGTCCCCAGCTCACATCATCACCCAAAAGTGGTTCCATGCTCACATGCCATAAATCTAGCTAACTATGAGAAGAACACATATAGTCCATTATATATATTTTTTCAACAAAGACCTGGACCTCCATCCATTTAAGTCCCAATACTAGGATTAATGTCCATGGAACCCACCCTCATCTATCACAAACAAAGATGGGTCGTCATCCTAACAGGCGACTGACCTAGTCAAGGGAAAGTCCAAAATGGTGTTCATATCTCCATGTTATAGAATAAGTTCATAGGAATCATAAATAATGTATTGGGAACAATTTTCCAATTTTTAGAAATATAAAACACAAATAATGATAAATAATTCAAATCTGATAATTTTCACTAAAAAATTCTTAACAAAAACACAGAATTGAATTACATAGTTTCAAATAAAGCACCAAAGGGCCACATTTGAAAGGATAAGAAATTCATACTCAAAACCTACAACATGGTAAGGGGACATCTTCTTGAATCCATATCCCAAACACCACACCATGGATGGAAGCTAACAACCCGAACATCAATCACTAAAGACCATTCCCTTACCTATGTCAAACATTTACAACTCTACAGACATCCAAAGTTGAAATTAGGGTTTAATAAAAATCCCAATAGAATTCCACTGAAAAATATTCCACGTGATAAACATTTTAAAACAAAAATATTGCATTTTTTCACAAACAAGAAATTCTAGTAACAATTTATAAGATTTATAACATTAAATGAAAATAGTTTTGATGAGTAAAATATTAAAAATTGACCAATTTTAAATAAAACACACATGATTCTGAAATTACCATACAAACAAATTATATATTTATGGTTAATAAAATATAATCAATGATCACTAGTCACAAGAACACCCCTATGAACTATGAAGTAATGGGGCCATAAGTACATCATATCTCGGTGTAAAAGAAACTAAAACCATAACCAATTTCATTCCCATTTTAGATAAACTAGAAGGTGAAACCCCAATGTCCTAGTGAACACTCACCAATCATCATTATTTAGTTCTTATTGTCATTTTCAAACATGATATGTTAAACCGGGATGCAGCCACTTCCGAATCAATATAATTCGAGCCCTATTCCACCCACCTAGGTACTCAGGCTTCCCTCATTTTGCTCAAAAAAGATACAAATTATCTAAAATATCATTTGAACATCAAAAAACCATTTATAAATAATTCATACACCAAAAGTACAAAATCATTTTACTCACCCCAAATTCATTCTAATACACTATTTAAAAATTTTATAAAATAATTTCAAGAGTTAACATAATGGTATCCACAAAAAATCCATTAAAAAGAAATTGTATAGCACCAAATTCCCAACCATACCATACCAGAACAGAATTGGTAGACATATAACCATTTAATATGTTAGATTCATAAATCATAAAATAACCCCAAATGATACAACATGGATTACACATGAAAATTACCAATTCTCAGGTCAAAATGCAACAAGAAAATTAAATTCCCAATCAATGATACAAAAATTGGATTTCCCACCACACAAAATGGGTAAGAAAATATAAAAATATTTGAATAAAGATAGTTAAATTCATCTAAAAATATTTAATCATGGATCCCCCCACCATGAATATCAAAAACCCCAAATATTTTTTTAAACATCAACTGCACCACAACCACACCACAATTTATTTAAAATAAACCCAAACCAAGATTATTGAACCTAAAAACTCAATATTAAACCTTAGGGGCAAAGCCCTAGCTACTGGAAATTTGGAACCTCAAGAAGGAGGAAGGACACCCTAAAGATAAAGAATAAACATGGAAGGGATTTACTTAATTTATGAATCATGTATTTCCCCTACTATAAAGCCTTCAAAAAATGGGTTCTAATGAAGATATATATGTATTGCAAGACTTACATGGATGAAATGAATTATTTGGTGAATAAAGGGGCACAATCAGTTTATTTTTTGAATGGATAATGGAAAAATCCATTTATTTAAAACCCAAAATCTGTGTGTAGCTTCTCCACACAATTTAGTAAACCATGATTGCCAACTGTGCGACCTGTTATGAAACCCAAATACCCTAATTTTCATCAAACACTAATGTCAAAAAATATGGGGAAATGTAGGGTGAAAGATAGGTCATGTATAGAAGAAAAAAATTCCTGAAAATAAGGAAATGGATGTTACAATTTACCCCACCATGAAAACATTCCACCCCTGAAATTAAACCCGATGATCGATCGGGAAACAAGAATGCGTACTCTTGATTAACCCATAACATCCAATCCCATGTATCATGCACATAATTTCCTTGGTATAAAAGGATCCAATCTATTGTAATATGCTTTCCCTGATGCACCTTCTCTTGGGGATCCTCTATTCTTATCGGGCATTCAAACACTGATAAATCATGATCATTATCTAACTCTTCCAAATTCAAAACAAGAGATGGATTTTTATTTTATGTATTCTAATCAGATACAAGAAATATGTCATAAATCGATGTCAAATGAGAAGGAATTTATGACCTTAATTCTACCCTTCCACTCCGCTCAGTGTTCTCAAATGTGATAACATACATTGACGTTAGATTTCCCTGATTTCCCAATTGTTGATGGCCCAAATGTGGGGCCAACCTCAAGACTACCAAATGACCTAAAGATAACGGAAGATATAAATTCTTCTTATCAGCATAAGATTTTTTGTGAATCTATGTTTTCCATATCCTCTACCTGATTATGTTGACCGTCTTAGACATCACTTACACATGGCTCAACCCCAACAGTGGGGTCTCACCAACCTCATCTATACACAGAGGGGACAGACAAGGCCTAACATAGAACACCTCAAAATGAGCTATTATAATAGCATATTGATAACAATTATTATATGTCAAATCAACCAATCCAAAATTTCTATTCCATGATACTCTAAAATCAAAAACAAATATATTAAGCATGTTATCTATAATAAGATTTCCCACTCCTTCTGTACATCTGATAGGGGATGGTATTTCATGATCATCATAATCTATGACCTCAATTCCTTATTAATTCCTTTACAATATTTCGAGGTAATACATGGGTCTCTATCAAAGAAAACTGCTAAGGGAACACCATCAATCCTTACCACCACTTAAATATACAATCATCCTAACTCATCCACTTTAATTATATCTCTAATCAGAATGAAGTGGGGTCATTTGGTCAAGAGATCAATCATTACACAAATAGTTTTCTATCCCTGAGGAGTATAAGGTATGACAATAATGAAATAAATGGATAAATCTTCCCAATTCTGGGTTAGAATGGGTAATGTATTAATAAAACCTTGTCGCCTTTGATGCTCTTCTTTTACCTGATGACATGCATAGAATCTCAACATGAAATTAGCTATGTCATGTCTCAATCCTAGATGGTAGAACTCTCGATGGACATAATAATATATTTTGGTACCTCCATGATGAACATCCCATTAATATTGGTGGATATCCTACATCACCACATTCCACCGAGGTAATAGTACCACTGGACGACCCTCAAAGCACATGTTTCCATCTCGAGAAGAATACCAATTAGAAGAAATATACCCTACATGAATACATTTTATAGACTGCATACATAGATCATCTCTGGGATTAGCCCATTGAATTAACATTGAATGATTATGAGTTAACTGAACACTCACCAATAATTCACATCCACTCTGATCCTTGGTCTCCATGTGCATCTGAGAAAATAGTACCTTTTGATTCCACTCATCACTAGACTTACTCAAAGCCTACACTGGTAAATTTTTGCTCAACATGGTATCCAACAAATTACACTTGCCTATGGTATAGAGACATAAAAGTCAAACCCTTTCAAATACTCTATCCAATAGTGTTACCTTAGATTAATATATTTCTATGAGAATATGTCTATTAATATCTTAAGACCAGAGTAGACCGCCAAATATCCCCCAAGAGGTAATAACACCATGTATTCAAATCATGCATCACTACTACTAACTCCATGTCATGGGTTGATTAACTATTTTCATTTGTATTGATTTGGGGGGAGAAAAAAATATATCACATGATAACCCTGCATAAGAACATACCTGATACCTATTCATGAAGAATCACAATACACTACTTACCCATTCCTTAATTCAGAAACATCAACACATGTGTCATACTCAACACCACTTCATATCCATGATGGATTACTATCAATAAAGGGCCTCTGAAAGAAAACACCACTTTTGGGGTGAGTGAGACCATGGGTGAAGCAAGGTGAGATAAATCCCAAACAAAAATCATATTGTTTCCTGCCTAGTGAAGGAATCTACTGATATTGAACACATTCTTGGGAATCTCCAATGACATAACTACACTATTATTCTTTGGGACCACCTAAAACCCTGTTTAAGATGACATGGACAAGAAACATCACTCCCATGATCCAGATAGTCCATTTCGAAAAAATTTATAATGGTGATGAACCAACATAGTGCCCAACAAAATATGAAAATTATGCTCATGCTCTTACTTGGATCCCATGTAAACGGAGATGTCATCCATGAATATAAAGAAATATGAATCTAGATATTGGTGGAATAATATTTTCATATTCCATAAATACCACTAGATCCTTAGTTAAACATAAATTCATTACAAAGTACTGTAAGTAGTCATACCTATTTCAGAATGCTGTCTTTGAGATATCCACCTCTCTTACCTTGACTTGGTGGTAACATGAATGAAATTCTATCATGTAAAACCACTTTTACCCCTTCAATTTATTTAAAAAGTCATATATTTTGTGAAATTGATATTTTTTATTCATTTTTAGCTTATTGATCTTCTAGTAGTCAATTCACAACAAGAGGGAACTATCATGATTTTTTTGCAAAAAAAGGAACATGAGTGGCCCATATAGAGGTACTCGGGCTAATGAATCATTTGAATTCCAAATCATCAAGTTGCATATTTAATTCCCTAAACTCTGTGGGGTCCATATGATATTTTGGAATCTTTAATTTTGTGTTCCTAGTTATAAATCAATTGATAATTCCACATCCCACTCCGGGGGAAATTCTGAAAAATAATCTAGAAATACCTCGAGGATATACTCCACTACATGATTAAATCCACCCCCAGGAGATTGCACATCATCCTCTCTAATGAGTGAATATTACTTGACGATCAGGTTTCCATATTCTGGGAGTGTAGGTCCCTTGCAACAAGGCAAAGGATCCCATTCCTCAAGGATATGATAAGGAAATGCATGTTATCCATTAAACTCACTAACCTCCTATAGAAATATATATGTTCATAAAAGTTAAGTAGCTAATTATTATCATGGATTATATCAAAAAGGTGTATATTGAAGACCATGAAGTCCCATTCCATCTCATCCATTGACACAAAAATTTCACATGATGGGAACCTTATACCATGCCCCTTCTTCTTACCCAATGGTGTCACCAACAACATCCAAAAAGACAAAAAACTGTTCGAAAATTAGGAATATTCAAAAAATGAGTATATATAGAAGAAAAAGAATAACAAGAATCAATGATAAAATTATCTATAGAATATGTACCAGAAAAGTCTGAACCAGGAGAATGCCCGATCCCAAAAATTTATTAAAAAAAAGTGCAAGTAAAGACAGTAGAAAATAAAAATTCTACATTACATCAAACCCATACTCATCCCTCTCACTGTCATCGGATAACTCATCACCAGGATCAGCTGACTCCCATTCTGAGGATTCATACCTCCGCATCATCTCAAGATACATGTTTTTCTTCCTAAGAATCTCCTCAGACATATTCTCCTTGATTGTCTGTTTCCCACTATGTTCATTATCCATCTTAGAAGACCCTCCCCTTCGCTTGCCACTGTTCCCATTTTCATGAACAATTTCTTGTGACCCTTCATTCTTGTATCCAGACCACATCTCCATTGTTTTGGGTAGGTCCGTATAGTCCCTTCGTGTCTTCCTCCTACTTTTGGTTTTACCCTCCACTTCCTTGCATAGGGGCTTATGAATTCCATGCTTGACAACATCAGTGTATGATGCTTTGAGATTATGGATCTCTTCTTCTTTCATGGGGTAACCATGTGACTCCACAACACATCCATGGTCAACCTTACTGCTCTTACTCAAGTCAAAATGGCACCTGAATCTATCAATGGTCCGACATCTGATCCTGGTGGTGTCTGATCTATAACATGACGATGCCTAGTCTCTACCTGAGAATTTCCACTCACCTTTGGCACTACCCTAAATTGGATCTTCCTAGAAAAAGATCTGACACTACCACCATGGCCACCAAACTGATATCCCATTATCTTAGGTGTCTCCGACTGAAGAGACACACCCTTGGAATCCACATATCCAACCCCACTCTAAAGGGGATGTTTAACCTTGAAAAAGTGCCGAATATTCCATATAGCTACACACTATTAATAAGTCCCTGTAAGAGATGTACATACAGGTCAGTTGTTCCCTACACTCCCAAATAGTTGTACACAATTAACCATTTATTAGAATCCATATAAGAAAACTTCCTTGGATGATGGCCCAAACTACCACCTACCTTCTTCCCCTACTCCGCTTGCTTTATTTTTTTCTCGGATGAACTACCACCGCCATCATTGATTCATTCCCATAGAATCCAATACTTCCCTTATGGTAATTCTATACCATAAAATCCAAATCAACCACCTCCATAAACATATTCAAGATAAATTTATATTCCAGAGAATAGATCTTTGGCTAGAATCCCTTTTCAAATCTTTGAGATTTAATCTGTTCATTAGAGAATATCTCAGGGGCATATTAGACTTGCTCGGAAAAATAGTTGGCATACTCTATCATTGATTTGTAACCCTGGACAAGATCTATATACTTTTAGGATCTAGCATAGTCCACGACTTTAGGATAGTATTGGTCAATGAATATATCCTTGAATTCCTTTCATCTCATCTACGCATGCTTCCCATAATATAATAGTAATTCCCACCACCTTCATTTAGGACCATCATGAAAAAATAAGGTACATTTAACCCTGTCCTCCTCAGGTGATTCAAGGAACTCTAACATGCATTCGATTATCTCAATCTACGCCTCTACTTCCTAAGGATCCATGATATATGAGAAGGTATGTTGCTTATTATTCAAAAAATCTTGGTATTTTTCTATCCTATAACTAGGTTAATATTCTCTAAATTGATCTTGAGTAGAACCCGCTCCATTCCCCAGATACTGGACCACCCAAACAATTACTTCAACAATCCTTTGATCAATTGGTGTGGGGTATCTCTCTCCAGAGTCCTCCAATGAGTGCCTGGGTGATTTCTAGAAGACATGTTTTTACAAAAAATTAAACATACAAAAGAGAAAAAAGTAGTTCAAAAAATATGTTATATTTCAGTAATAACATCAATGATAAATAAATAAAACTCATCACAACAATGAAATGAACAAATAATTCACCCTCAACCAATGTCCACGTGCAGTCTACAACTTAATCATCCTATCATGAAGAGAAGTCAAACAAGAATCCCAACATTCCATGGAGACTCATGGTATGTCAGGAGAGGTACGGTCATGGAACCCTACTCGCATCCAAAACTCTGAGTCCTGATAGTCCTTGATCTTCTCTAACTAAATTCATTCTAAATAATATTATCCAATGAGGTTAACCTCCTCTGATACAATTTTGTCCCGAGCCAAGCTGGGTCTCCATCAAAACCGGCACCTGGCCTTGTCAAAATAATAACTCAAAGGGGGTTCATTATCTCCATGGGCTGGCCAATGTTCTCAGGTATCATAAATCATCTTTTGGGAATGCTTTAATATCATTTAGAAACATAAAACTTCAAATAATGATAAATTGAACGAATATAAAAAATTTCACTAAACAAGTCTTCAAAAAACATCATAATTAAATAACATAGTTTTATATACATCCAAATAGGGTAAAATCTAAAAATAATCAACAATTAAAACTCAAAAACCTCAACAGATCAAGGTTACATTTCCCTCAAGAGAAATCCATAACATGACAACACTGAAAAAGAAACTAACGACCTGAACCTCCATCTCCAAAAAAAACATTCCCTTTCATGTGTCATGAATTACAATATATACATACACACAATGGTGTATGTACGATGTGTTCCTAATCCAAAAATAATTCCACCCTAAAATATTCCATGCGATAAATATTTTAATTCAAAAATATTGAATGTTTTCATAAACAAGAAATGATAGTAACAATTTCTAATAGATGCAACATTAAATGAAAACAGTTTTCAACAAGAAAACCTTTAGAAATGAACTATTTTATCGAAAACCGACATGCTTATTAAATTACCTTCCAAACAAACCATATGTTCATGGCTTATATAATATCATCAATGAAAACTAGTCACTAGAAAAACTTTAGGAACAAGTTAGTTGTGGGGACATCGGTACATCTTATCTCGGTGTAAATTTAACCATAACCACCTACAATTTCATTACCGTGCATGAGACACTTGGAGGGTAAACCCCAATAGAATCATGTTCTCCCACCAATCATCATTATTTAGTTATTTTTTTCATCATCAAACTATCTATGTGAAATTAGGAGAATCCCACTTCTGAATCACTAGCATACTAGTCCATGTCTTCCCACCTAGATACCTGGATTCCATCATTCCGATCAATCAAGTTCCACATGTTCTAAAATATATTTTTCATATAAAATCACAAAATATAAATCATACGAACACCAAATAGTAAAAAAATTGTTTCCACACACTAAATGTAATTGTGAAAACACTTTAACAAATTTAACATACAATTTAAAGAGGTAATACCAGGGTTTTCACAAAATATACAATAAAAAATACTTGTTCAAGGACAAATTACAAACAATAAATTACCGAAAAAGAATTGGATGCACTAAATATATTTAAAAAACAATTTCATGAATCATAAAATAACCTCACATGATTCAACATGGAATACATATGAAAAACACCCAATTTCATGTCAAAATGAAATTTAAAATTAATCTACCAATAAATGATTCCAAAATTGGTTTTCTCACCACACAAAATGGATAGAAACATTATAACTTGGTTAATCAAGAAATAAAAATTCATCCTATAATGTTTACACATGGAACAACCTACATTGAATATCAAAAACATCAAATCCATTTGTGAAACATCAATCATACCACAATAGCACCACAAGTGAGTGAAAAAAAAACCCTATCGAATAAGATTGAACCATGAAAATAAATATTAAACCCTTAGGATGAAACTGCAGCTGTCAAAATTTTATAGAATCATTAAAGAGGCAAGAAACCCTAAGGAGAAGGAAGGAATAAGTAATTAATTCACATACATGATGAATCAGGATGCTTCAACACCAAAAACTCCTTCATTAATTGGTTCCAAGGAATCTAGTGGGGGATTTGAAGCCTTAAATGGATAAAATGGTCAAATGGGGGAAGAAATAGGCGCATTTGGGTTATTTATGGACGGGAAAATGGTAAAAATACATTTTTAGAGCACCTATACATTGTGCATGGTTTTTCCACAATGTTTAGTAAACTGTTTGTTCGAACCATGTGGCCTGTTATCGACTCCCAAAAAACATCATATTCATTGATAATTAAATGGGGGAACCTGGGGGTAATCCTAGGGGAAATTGTATGCAAAGAATATAAGAAAAAAATACCTGAAAATAAGAAAATGGACGTTTATAGTACAAATATTTGTAATTATTTTATTATGAATTTAAATTTTTTTAATCCCCCCAATGTGTTATTTTAATTGAATTTGTCGCATTTTATGTTTTTGGAGGAATTTTTAACTTAATTACTAAAATGGAATATTTTATAATTTAACTCTTTTAATTTGTTTTAATTTTGTGGATAGATGTTTTTGTTTACTAAGACTAATTTAAAAATTATATTTTTTGGTTCCTATTTTCTATTGGAGGAATTTTATCCTTTTGTACCCGAAGCTCAATCCATCATTTGGGAGCTAAATTTCAGCTGAGAATATGTACTTCAAAAACTATGCACATATATGACAAATTATATTATAGGGACTATATATCATAAATTCACTAACCAATTGAACTAATATTTTACATGTAGTTATAATCCATCTATTGGAACATGTTTCATTCATATAGACTCACCTTATTCCTTCTTTATCAAGGCCATAAATGCATTGGATGTTTGTGTATTGGAATACAATGAGTCTGTATGGATGAATTAAATATTTTGATTGAATCAACCATTAATCCTTAATTTCATGAAAAAAACAGCTTCAATTTCATGATCATAATAGGAGAAATAACTGAACAACTTTTTATTAGAACAAATTCCAATATTTGATCATTTATTAGGCCTACCATGTCCAAATTTACAGAAGAATTTTTTTGATTCAATTTTTCATTACCATTGCCTATAAAAGTTTATCCCTCCTTCATTTCATATTGTTGGAAACATAGGGATATCCTTTTTTGACTATTTTTATGAAGATTTTATTCTAAATTTATGTTTTAATAGTTTAATATATTTATATTATATGTTTTCTTCTTCATCATCTCATTCTCTTATATTTTTATCTTTTGTATTTTCACTCTGATCTTCTCCACTGTGAATTCTTATACTGAGGATCATAAGTAGATAACACAAGGAAATTCTTGGGGTGACTAAAACAATGATAAAACCATGTTTTGGAAAATTCATTCTTTATTATTCGTGTTTTCTATGATTTTGATTGAGGGAGATCGTAGTGGGAAACACACCACTGTGTCCCTACATACCAACAAATGTATAACTATCGCAACTATAACTTTTCCCCTTGATCGAGGAGGTAGATGTGATGTCTCTTGATGACCGCTGAGAGTACGATATATTCATAACCATATGAAGAGGATTATGTTCATTCATATGAAATATCATGTTGATTATGTAATATTGAAAAACAAATTATGATATGATGAAGGCTCACTCAGGATGATTCTCTCACTAATGTCTCCTTTATTATTAACTTCATTCTGTCTTCATTAATTCTATTTGAATTTTTTTTCATATTTATTTATAGATTGTAATTTTAATTTATCATATATAATTTATGTATTATTTATTTCATTAATAATAAAATAAAAAAAGGTTAAACTATAATTATTGAGTGAATTCTTGTGAAATCACCTCAAGAGATCGATGTAAGTCTGTCATTTTGTTCCAATTAGTATAAATATTTTTCATATTATGCACAAAAATGCATCATAAAAATGAGGCTATTTCTGGGGATCCAAATGGTCTTTAGTCACTATTTTTATTCACATTTTGTAAATTATCATCATTCCCTTGATTCAAAAAAGAAAAAAAACTAAATTTCCAAAAACTAAAAAATATTTGTTCATGATGTAATTGAATTCAAAATTTTATGCATGGACTAACGAATATTCAGTGATATCAGAATGTAAAAATTCTCATCTAAAATAACATCAAGAAGACATAAAAATGTGAAGAGAAATTCTTAAAGGGTTGAGGAATATTTATGTTCACTAGTGAATTAACCCATACCCAAACAAAAACCAGAATCAAAACCTGAACCAAAACAAGTGGTGGAAGAAATTTTGCTGATCATTTTTATTCCAAATAACACTAGGAGGGATAAAATGAGATTCTAAAGAAATTAATAAAATAATAATATACTTAACCATTTTTCAAGGAGGCCCCTGATGTACACATTCTATCTGATTCACTTATGGGAGATCAACAATTAATTTAAGAATCCTAAAATAAATTTTTTGAAGATAACCTGAATCACGATCTTCTAATATTTTGTATTGAAAAATTGACCCCTTTTGACCTCTCTATTTATTTGGATATGAAAAAGAAGATACACATTCTGATTTGGTGTTTTCAATTATCTTTCATGAAAAGATCAATTACCAAGATGACTTACATGAAAGGGAATATTTCATTATTGATTAATCAAGTTTTAATCTTATTAAATCTAATTTGATTCCTGACGTCACATTTGTGAACATTTCTGATAAAACACAAATGGAGAAGACCTTGGATTTTAATAAAGATACTACAATTTTTTTTGTCATTTTATAAGAATAATTTGAGATGATGGTGGTGGTGCGACTACCTCCTCTATTAAAACATGCATATAATATGGAGGATGAAACCACAGAAGTTAATAGGGATCATTCCTATATTATATTTCCTCCCACTCTAGAACTCAAACTCAATATTTCTTCTTTCTTTGTGGTTGGGAATTTTCTTATCATATGTGGGGTTCTTTACTTTCAGTTTTTACTTATGGAAACTTGAAAAAGTCAAATTTGGCGGTTCATCTCAATGAAACCACACCCACCTTTTCATTTGGGATAATTCACTCCAACTTCTTGACTAGTGGATGCAATAACCAAGAACCTGCATGGGGGATCAAACCAAGAATTATCTATTTTCTTTCCATTTCATCTTACATTATTATATATTTTTGTTATGTTTTTTCATTTCGTTATTATAGTTTTAATGTGGTAGCGTCTTGGATCTTAACTCAAGGATGCCTCAAAAGAATATATCAGGATGAATCATTCCTTTTCTTTATTTTTTATCTAACCAATATAAATTCGTCATCAAAAATAATCATGATATAATTGGAGATATAAATAGGGTAGTTAATGGAATATGTGAGAGTGAAGGATTTCAACATGTTTTAGGAATTTTTTGCATAATTCTATTTTGGTTTTAATGTTTTTTTAAAATTATCATGCTTTCCTTTTTTTCAATTTTTTTGTGTTTTTATAATTCATGAGATGAATAGACTACTTTGGAAAATTCACACGATCATATTATTTTTTAAAACATAAATAGATTTGAATAATTTATGATTTAAATGATTGTTGAGTGGATTTTTATTCATGATTTCTGATCATTTCATTTGATGTAGATTGATTGATTGTAAAGTCATGTACATGAGTACTATAAAAATTGAAAATAATTCCCTACCAAAGAAGTTTCTAAACCTACTTTACATCTCCATATTTTTTACTTTTTGATGAAAATCTTGAACATTTTGTTTGATTAAGAAATTACAGTATTTCTAATTTTCAAAGATGTTAGAGTTAATGAAATGTGCCTAGTATGATTTAGGCACCACTTTGAAATCCATTTTTTAATTAAAATATTATTATGGACAACCTATTGATCTAAACTATAATTAGTGACTATTATCCATGAAATAACTTGATATTCAGCCACATAATAAGTAATTTATCCAATTAAAACATTCTATATAAGATAAATGCCCTCTTATTGTTTATCTCATGAGTGTGGGTGTGAGTAGAAGGGTGGTGTTTTTCTTTATTAATGAATCTATATGAGTTAAATAGAAATTTTAGTAATATTTATTACTACATGGGTTGAAGAAATTTCATGATGGAATGATTTATGGGTTCCCAAAAATATAGTTTCCATGATGGTCAGGTTTGTCACAAGGTTTTGTAGATCAATAGTCTCCTCTCTTTTCCTCAAAAATCTGATTCTAAAGTGAAATCCAGATCTACATTATATTTGAAATAATGATGAAAATGGGGAGGAGAGGGATGATATTAATTGATGATAAAATTTCAAATTTAATTTTTTCAAAGAAATAATTTTCTCGTGGTGATTAATTTTCATGATGATTGAGGAGCAGACCATTCATCAGAAAAACTATTTTTATGCATTTACATCACGTAGAGCTTAACCCTCCTCATTCTACCTCAGTAGTTTTTGTATTGAAACATGTGAAACCACAGTCTCAAAAAAACCCATCAAAATACCCCATGATTAAAACATTTATGAATCTATGATGGTTTTATAATATGAGGATAGAAATTCTATGGAGTTCAAACATGTTTTTGGGAATGAAAAAAACTCCACATTAAATATGCTTTAGTGAAGAGAGAAATATTTTTCTATGAAGGTAAGTATGACATGTATGTAATAATTAACATTTTTAATTGATTGATATTAGTTTTGTGGTGTTATGAATGTTTTATCCATTTAAGAGACCAGATATATTATTTTATATGATAATTGGAAACTAATGTCATTTATGCTTTGAGAAGTTTGTTTTGACCATGTTATAAGATGATTTCCCAAGAGTGAAATGTTTATGCGTGGAAAAAATGGTAGAATAAATATTTTCAATTATTTTATATTGAATTTCAATGGTTTTAATCCCAATAATGTGTTATTTTATGTTCAGTGGTCATACTTTATCATTTATGTGCCTTTTTTAGCTTAATCACTAAAAAGGAATATTCTGGAATTTAACTATTTTAATTTATTTTAATGTATTTAACATAATATTTTATTCAACAAACCATAATATAAACTTCATATATTATAGTTTTCTATGTTCAATTTTCATGATTCTATCCATCTAGACTAAAAGCTCAATCCATCATTAGGACGCTCAAATCCATCTCACAAGTCGTACATTTAAAACATTGAACAAATCAGACACCTTTTATGGATTGGAAGATATATCCAAAAGTAACAGAAAAAATGAGCTGATACTTTACAGGAAGATATAATATATTGATATGAACATGTTTAATTCAGATTTATATGCCTTATTCTGTCTTTATCAAGTCTATAAATGGGTTGGAAGTTGGTGCATTGGAATATGAAGAGTCTCTTTGGATGAATTAAATATTTTGAGTGAATCAGCCAAAACTACTTCATTACTTGGAAAATAATTATTAAAATTCATCAAAATAAATAAGATAAATAACTTAAAAACTTTCAAGAAGAAATAATTCCCAATATTTATCATTTATGTGTCCTACCACACTGAATCTTTTGGAGAATATTTTTGGGAAAAATCATTCATACCCTTTGCCAATAAAAGAGTATCACTTTTTCATTTCATCATCATAGAAACATAGGGATTACCTTTATTTGATAATTTTATATAGTTTTTATTATTGATTTATGTTGTAATATTATTATATATTTTTTGAATATATTTTTTTTCATCTTCATCTAATTCTATCATATTTTTATCTTTTCTGTTATCACTCTAATCTTTTTCACTGTGAACTCTTATGCTCATGATCATGATTAGCTAACCCAAGGATGTTCATGGGTGAGTAATCCTGTGATAAACCCAAGTAGTTTAACATTAATTTGTTATGTATCTTATTTTCTTAGAGTTAGGCTGAGTGGGATCTTAGTGGGAATGGCACTTTTTTGTCTCCACATTCCACCCGAGATTTATCTTTCACTTCTCCAATAATTTCCCTTAATTGAAAAGGGTGATGTGTGGGCTCTCAAGGGTCATTGAGAGTGCCATATATTCACCACCATATAAATTCAAGGATTATCATGATAATTATATATAATGTTCATTATGTAAATTCAAATCAAATAATGATATGATGATGGTTCACTGGGGATGATTCTCTAATGAATGTCTCCTTTCATCTTAATATCATTTTTCCTTCATTCATTTAATTTTCATTTCATTTGGATATTTAATTTTATTTATTAATTTTCAATTATCAAATAAAATTTCAATAAATTTTATTTCATTAATAAAAATATATTAATTTTTTTTAATTATAATTTGTGAATGATTGACCATGAAATCCCCTCAAGAGATCGACCTATGTCAGCCATTGCGCTGCACTTAGTATAAATATTTTTGAGAACATGCACGAAAACACATCATCAGATATGACATCATCGATTTATAATTTTTCCACCCACAAAAAAATATATAATTCGAGTTGGGCCACACAAATAGTGAAAAAAATCTTATATTGAAATGAAAACATTTGAAAATGACCCTCATGAAATTTTTTATCTATAGGAATTAATTGAGTATTAATCTGAATCATTGATTTCTCAATGTGATCCAATGTACAATTTCACCTTTTTGTTTTTATTAAAATTGAATAGCACTGGTCAAGTGGTAAAAACAATGAATATGAGTTCATATTTGTGTAGAAACATAGGAATAGGATCCTTGGGTAATTTTTGATCTATATGATTTTATTAAGAATCAATGTGATGTTTGAATTATTTATTTGATAAACTCAAATCCATTTATTTAAATGAAATTCATAAAAATTTAATTTATCTATGATGAGTTTTAATGTGTCGTTTTGTTCCTTACATCTATTATTTTTTATTGTGTAGACCCCTCATATGATCCACTTATCATTCCACACGATAGTATGGGAGATAATTTGAAAAGGTACCATGTTTTTGTCTAATTACCCTCATGATACTATAATCCTCTATACATGTAGTTTTAATAACTCCCCACTGAAAATGAACCTAACTTCTTCATCCACTAACCACATGAAAAATTTTTAATCTACTATGGAAATATCCAACATCCTACAACACCTAAGAAAATATACAATGGCAGAATGTCTATTGTGTCTATGCCTTTTCGAATGAGGAATAATCCAAGATGGGACAAATCTGAACCAGCTCCATGCTGCCTGAGATCAACTAGTAATGGATGATACCTCTCAAGATATTTTAGATAAAATTATATTAGGGTAATTTCTGGATTCCGCGATTTAATAAAAAAATTGTTATTGAAGTTGATTCCCAGGGATTTATAATGAAAATAACCAATTGATAAATTGATAATCTCTAACCAAGGGGTGATACGAATTGAAGAAGATAGAGGGTTAAGGGAGGTTGAGAGATCCTTCGATGATAACCAACATGGATCATAACATCCAATTTGAGCTTAGATAAGAATGAATATTTATTGTGAAGCCAAAAACCTGATCAAGGACTGATGATGAAAAAATATAACTTTAGATCATTTTTTATTGAATCCATCTGAGGGGTAGATGTTCAATCCAAAAGAGATTGATTGGATGTTTGATGTCGAATAAGACCCACATACACCATTGATTATTAAATGATACAGACCCATTAAAATAGTTTCTGGTATCAATGTTCTCTCCATAGTTAATATCTACATTTCAAATAATTAATTTAGTAGTATCCACATTCTTACCATATCACAAAAATAAATCATTAGTAGAAGAAAAATATTGTAACGTCCACTTCAGGTCATAATAATGTCCTTTCCATGAAATTTTCATAAATATACCAAGGGATCATATTACAATGGTGACATTAGTCTATTCTCAAATGATAATATACAAATTGATGCTAGGTATATTTTCATTAGGATTTTTAGACATAAAATCAATAAAAATAGCAGTTATAGTTTCTTGGCCTATTGAAAGTCTAATTTTTTACCAAATGGTATACTTAAATTTTTGAGAGATTAAAACATGCACCCTTAAATGATTTTTAGAACAAAATCATGATGTGATGGATATAATAGTTTATCTGCTATATCCTTAATAATATATAAACCAAATTTTTTTTCTACACAGAAGTCCTTTATTTCAAACAATACTTTTAATTGAGATTTATTTGTTATAATAAACTTTATTTTATTGAAAATAAAATGTATGTCATCAATATACAACTCCTAGTAAATAATATTATTTTTAATTGACTTAAATAAAGGACCGCATCATACCAGCTCCTAGTGAAATTGTTATCAAGAATAAAAGAATCAAATAATAAATACCACTACATTGAGAACTTTTTTAAACCATATAATGATTAATTTAAATGTATATTGTGGTTATATTTTAATTATTTAGTGTATCAATCAAGAGAATTAATGTAAATTTTATAATTTTGGTCACCATAAAGGAAATCAGATTTCACATCAAATTTTTCAATATGAAAGTCATTATAAGCTATAAAAGAATGTAGTATCATAATATACGAATGATTAAAAACTAGAAATTTTTTAGAAAAATATATTCCTCATCATTTAAGGGATCCCTTAACAACTAATAATTCCCTAAATTTTATTTTATTCTGGGTAGTGTTATACAATTTTATTTTATAAATAAAATTTTATCCAATTACTTTTTCATTCAGTGGTTTATCATTGATAGATCATGTGGATTTTTATTCAAAGGGTGTATTTCATCATTCATGTAAGATATCAACTATATTTAATATTTGACATTAAGATCATGATTATATGTTTGAGTGTCATCATCAGTGAGATCCTAGGTAAATTGAATGTAAAAAAGAATCAATTGTATATTGACTAAACCAATAATAAGGTATAGAAACCCCAAAAATATATCTACAGTAAACTGATAGTAAATATTATTTTCAAGAGGTTCATAATGTGAATCATAAATGGATCTAGAATTAACTTGGGTTACAGGATAACTATTAATTATAGGAGAATATAATGTAGCCTCAAACTGAGATGAAGGACTGGTTTCTATGGCCTCATCGATGGATAGATCGTTATTATCATATGTTATGGGTTTGTATTTGGGAGAAAAATAATCATGAAATAAATAATCTCCACTAATTATCCACTTTTGATAACTAGATTAGTAACTCAAAACAAAAAAAAATTATACACCTTCAGGATATCCAAAAAACATACATTTATGATCTTGATGATTGTGATTATTTTTATTTACATGGGCCGATGAATTGCATTAGAATACTGAATAATGATTATAAGAGGGTGGTTTTTTATTTGAATGTTATTACATGGATTTAAAATGATTGATAGAGGATGGGAACCTATTTATTAGGTAAACTATTATAGTGGAATACTTTACCTATAAATATTACATCCTTCAATACCGTATACCGTAATCGGGAGTTATCATTATTAATGGTATACAAACTATCCAACATAATTAAATGAATTTTCCTATTCAAGAAATAAAACACATTAATGAGAGATCCCATCATGATAGTTCTAGATCCATAGGTGACATTTAGTATACCTAATTCACACTTAAAGGTATACACATTTTGAAATATAATTTCATAGGAAATTAGGTTCTTATAGAGGTTGGGAACCCACATAAAATCAATCAATGTGATGATGGTGTAGTCAACTAGTTCTATTAAAACATAACCTCTTCCTTCTACACTAAACCTCCAATTATTGATTAAAATCAGATATATTTCTACTCTGTCTATCAATTATAGGAATGAATATCTAAAAGAACACAAATGGAATGAGCAGCCTGATTCTTTGACCCACTCATGGTTGATGGAATGTCTAGAAACATTCAACACCTAGACAACGTCATAACTAGAATACATAAAAACTTATTAGTGATTTGTTTTCTCGATCTTCGGTTCTTATTTAAGATCTCTACACTCATTATAATTGTGAATAAGATTTCCATAGTTGATTCAAATGATTTTTCCTTCCCTAGACATAGACCTAGGATGGGGTTGATTATTATTATTTACATTATCATTACTAGAAATTTTATTTTTACAACTAGACTCTGGTATACCTATTTTGAAAAGAATCTCTATAACACATTTAACTCTAGATCTATAATATAGTTCCTCAGAGAGAAGGGAAGGCATAAATTCTTTATGGTTTAATGATTCACATTCATATATCATAGTTTCTACTATTGTTCTAAGCATTATTTAATGAAATTAAACGGATAATTTATTAAACTTCATTTTCAATAGTCACATTTATGTTGTAATGATCTAACATCACTTTCTGAATTCATCTAAATGAGATTAAATAGTAATACCGGGTTTATATTTAAATTTAAACATTTGTTTTTCTTGTAAATCCTACAAACAGAAGAATTTATCATGTATAATTTCTCAAACTTAATCCATATAGAGGAAATAATAGTTTCAATGAACCATCCCTAATATTATTATCACCTAGAGAAAGAATTTGAGAATCATGTGCCCTAATAACAACATTGGGGGATACATCTTCATAAACATTTTTGTATGTCCACATTCAGATATAGTTACAATATATTTCTTAGGTATGAATAACGAATCAATTAATCAATTATGATGGTTCAATTATCTAATCTTAATCCAACAAAATTGATATTATTTATCCCCATTTTTATTTGTATCCTACTTAAAATCACGTTATCCCAAAATATGAGTTATCGAGTTATTGGAGGTTATAATAATAACACCCCCCCCAAGAATTGGACATGATCAATTGGTATGAATGAGTTTATGATTAGGTTAATTAATTAAAAAATAAATTGAGGATATAGTGACATTATTTTTAATTAGAATATCATTGATAAAAATCCAGATGATATTGAAGTGTGGAATTAATGTAGAAACCCAATTGAAACACTTAACAAATTTGAATATGCAATATAAATGATGAGGATATAATAAAACATTGTTAAAGGTAAGGAGAACTTGAATTGGAAGATCACATAGACCAAAAAAGGACCATATTGGGTCTTTTTCTAATAGTGTTCAAATAATATGGAAACAAATCATAAAAGATATAAGATATTAAAATAGTTGCAATGATTGGAATAAGGATTAACAAGATTTTGTCTAGTTTAGACCAATATGGATGAATAGACCACAACCACCAACATATTCATGTTGTTAATGCTAAATTAATAAAAAATTCAAAAGAAATATTTTTATAAACCATTATAAAAGATTCAAGTAGTCCATGCTACAAAATAATAAGATGGAATGTCATATTTTTATATCTTATTGCATCGGTATGGAAGTCCTATTCACTTATAGCTATCATCAGAAAATTTTAGTGGATATTTGTGACTGAAATGGTAATGACTTTGTTTGGATGTCATAAGTTAAGTTTTCATCACTCAATAACTCAACCACACATAGTTAACATAGAAAAATGTTATCATCGTAACACTACAATGTTTTATAACAAATTGTTATATGTAAGAGGATTAATGGAACAGAGATTCACCATTGAGGAAAAGAACACACACCAAATTTAGGGTTCCAAAACTATAGGGAGAACCAAACAAAAAGGTGAAAATTCTGCATGTGAGGAGATATGATGTGATACATGGGTGATGAATTCTACTAACATCCGACAGTCCATAAAACCACACAACAAGCATAATGTTTCCACATATCCAAAATAAAATAGATTTAAAAATGAACCACATGTGTTCCAATTATATATGGATTACATGTATCACTATGGTAGAAAAGGGATCAACAATAATGAACAAAATGCATCAGATTTCCATGGTGGAATCTCAAAAATAGAACAGGACATGGAAAATAAAACCAAACTATGCCAATTCCTAAACCAGAGATCCCATTTATTGATTAAGCATCCCAGTTCACATAACATTTCTAGAATTAAATTCATCATATCATATATATTCTATAAAAATTTTAATTTATTCATATTAAAAATTAAATGTGATAAAGAATAAAGGTAATTTCAATAAGAAAACAAAAATAAACATGATTTCAAAAAATTAGGGTTGAAACAAATTTTTTATATTATAATTATGTAGTCAAGAAATGAGAACCCAAAAACTAAACATAAGGGAATAAGTTGAGATGATGGTTTTAACATGGAAAAACCCTCTAAGGTGTAGGATTAAAAACCCATGGGAAAACTCTTAAATATCCACTATCAACTAGAGAGTAAAAATTACTTGTAATAAATGAAAATGAGCTATAATTAGTGAATATAAAAACTTGTGTCACTAACCAGACCCCGATATGCCTCTTTTGCCTCTTTGATAATCATCTTGTGGTAATACATAACCCTTAGATGAAAAAAACGAACACAAGTCGTCATTGAGGTGCCTCAAATAATTTTTTTTGTGAAGGTAATGGGGTACACAGTGGATTTTTATGGACTATAGATATAAAAATTTTCATCATCAATCAATCTAATAATTTCATCTCTGGTGATACACTTCCCCAATTTAATATTGAGTATCAAACATGAAGAAGTTTTAGTACAACAATAAAACTATAAAAACCATGTACCATCTAAATTGATGTATTTATTTTCAATTCATCTTTTAGTGATTTTGATTGAATATTTCAGATTATAATTCCTATACATCACTCATACATGTGTTAAAAATTTGGGGTAGAGTCGATCATCAAATTCTGAGTTCTAGTGCAGAGATCTGACAATTCCATCAATGTCCCATCAATAACCACATCAACGTTACTACGATATGTGGGGGAGATCGCAATATGATCACTTGGACAATGATCATATCTATCTCGAATGAAATTCAGGGGTTATAGGATCTAAATATCTCATAATGAATAGTTGACATGTGATAGCATCTCTCTTCCTAAATATAGTGATTCAGAAAATTACTCGGAAAAGTGTATTAAAACCTGAAAATATAATACCCATAAAAGAAATCATAAATGATATATCATGACTACTTACTGATTAATAAATATAATTTATACTTTTGAAATTTTCTTAAAATATAATAAATATATTATGTGTTAAAATGGATCAATTAAATCATCTTATCATTCCCAAAAATATTAAACGAACCATGAATATTAAAGTAAATTTTGTTCATATAATAATTGAAATATATTTACATTAATACATGTAATTAAATTAACTAAATAACTTTAAAACTAAATAGTTTTAGTCAAATAATATGAATTCATTTATTTCTTTGTGATCATGTTTCCTCAAATATATCTACAACTCCATTATTGCGTCCCACCAAGTCCTATATAACTATTTACCAGAATAGTGCACTCTCTTGAATATGCTATTGTGTGTGGCCCTATAGATACTTATCTCAATAGTAGTAAATAGTACTTATCGACCATGAGTGGATTCTAGAAATCCATCAATACCCCAAAAGAGATAAGGAATTGTCATTCCAATGAAAAACAACAAACGAACACATTTTAGGTAATATAATATCTTTGTCATATGATATATCATAAAGTAGTACACACACTTGTTTCATTGTCATTTTAGGAATTTTTTTTTATATAACTAGACATAGTTACTTTCGACTACCCTGACCATGGATTTATGAAGCAACTACCGTCCTGATCGACCTTACCTGATATAATACATCTTCAACATGCATGTGAAAAATTCTATCTTGACCATTAAACCAATGTCATACCACCAATGATGCAGCGAACACAATATACCTTTCCATGACATTATTTTGATATTTTTATCCTTTCAACAATGTATGCAATTAAATGGTACACGTTTGTAATGATATCAATTCAGGATACCAATACACATTTTTGTAGATAGGAAAACTCAATAGCACCCAAAACATGTGGTGTTCCCATTGGCAGATCTATCTGCATGATCTCAACTACCAGAGATAACCATGTGAAACCATATGGGAAGAAGCCTCAATGCATATAATCCCATAGCACAAGATAAGAATAAATCTAGTATGTCTATTCAATAAGATGTATCTATAATATAGGATATATATTAAAGATTAATGATATTGAATCTCAGGGTTAACATTATATCCTGTAATTTTCTATAAAATTTTGATACGATAAATAATATTTGTACATTACAATTTAAAAAGTGTATGATGAAATATATACACTATAATGGTATGTTAATATCATGAATATATCACATTATACATGAACTGTTAATTGAAATGCAATGTTTAGTTGTTTCTAGTGAACCCACTATTACAACAATCAAACAGTCACTAGAGCCAACTTACTTAATATCTATGTTATCTCTCACATAAGTAAAATCATGTTTCCACTAAGACCTGGCTTTATGTTTTGGGTCTTCCATGTCTCCACTGTGTGGATATTTTTCTTTGTGTGACCACACCTCCATGAGTTAGACTCCTCAAGAGAAGATATCATTGAGATTATTCCATTTTCTCCAATATCAAAACATGATAACATCTCTAGTAAGAGTATCATAGTTTATATTATTATAATAATTGACATTCCTGGATTGATTCTATGAACTAGAAAATTTTGTTGAATATAACAACCATACACAATATTTCACATTTAAACATGATTTATTAAATAAAATTACACATAATACAACTCCAAAGAACAATATTTCTAGTGTCTCTGGGAATTAGGTTCATCATATATCAACATTAAACATAAATAGGAACATATCTATTGACAAAATATTCTACATGACAAAAAAATTCCTTCACACTTACCACTATATGGGATAACCTAAGAACATATATAAGAATTGGGTGAGCTATAAAGCGCAGTATGTGAATAATAAAGGAATAAAACGAGGAATAAAATTCTTGTTAGACAATAGGAATATCTATTGTACATAAAAATGAAAATGAATAATATGACATGATATATTATGATAATCATAACATGGGAAATGTTGCAACAACATAAAACATGATATTAACATGATTCAAGTATCATTGTATCTGGACGGCTTGTGTCAATGCTCATTGTACATGGAGGAGAATAAGTTAAACCATATTACACATGAATTATCATTATTAAAATATCATTTCACAAGAATTATCTTGATACATGTCATTACCCAATGCATTGGATCACTCTTAGGGTGCACCATTCATAATCATTTCGTTTTCATGCTTATGTGTTCCACAAAGATCATTCTAGGTGGATTCATTAATAATCATAGTTTTTCCATGATCACGTTAATGTAAAATAAATACATATAGATAGAAAATCCATAAATATATGTGACTAATGTTGAGTAAAAATTATAGAGAAATGGGTATGGTAATCACTATACAATGATTTGGGCAAGGAAAATCATAGTTCCATTTTAGCATCATAACGACATTGCATAGTAATTCATAAAATGGGATGACGAGAGAGAAAGGGGAATATCATAAATTATACATTAAATAAAATTTAATAGGTAAATGGAAGTAAATCACGCAACATAATTAATTGAAATAATAAGGTTTAACATAACAAATTGTCTTTAATTAAGTGGAGAATGAAAAAGAACCCTTTAAAAATTTTGGCATGGTAATAGTTTTACATAAAAGATCATAGAGGGCATTAATGAGATGGAAAGGAAGAAATCACAATATATAAAAAAATGAATAGTATGTGAATCATAGAAAATCATATCCCAACATATAAAATTTTAATTTAAGAAGAATAATATAAATGAAGTTCATGAATAGAAATGAGAAAAGATAAATTCCTTAAAGAATTTCGGCATAGTAACAGCTTATGTAAGAGTCCAAATCAGCAGGAATAAATTATCCCTATTAAAAATGAAATTAATTTTATTATTAGTTAATTATTATAAAAAAATTTAAACATAATAAATAAAAATTAACAGAACTAATCTCATATGAAGTTGTTGGAATTCAAAAGAGAGGAGTGAAATCCCTTATTTGGATGTGTCACGCCAAAGGATTAGGAGAGGATTTTTGAGAGCATGGGGGAACCTTGGATGGAATCTAGGGATTAAAGAGAATATTTTTTATTAGATTCAAGGAGTTTTTGTGAAGAGGAATGAGATCTGGTTTGGGTTTATATAGTGAACGATGAGTATTTCTATATTAATTTGGTTCTGAACACTATTTAGAAAAATATTCAAAACCACAACCCATACCATGAATTTTTCCCATATTTTCTACCAAAGGAGAGTGTTTTAAAAAAATTTATAAGGCCATTGGATAATGATATTAAAATATTTCCATTAATTATGTGGTGGTGATTCACACTTTCAAAGATGTGATTTTAAAATCCTAAAATATATTATATGTATTGGTGGATTCATAATAGATTTAAAAAATAAATAAATAAAGCTTAAAACAAAATTTTGGTAAAGATAAAACAAATAATTGGCCAGAAGATACCTTTTATTTTATTTGCTAATAATTATTTGTCCAAGATGAGGTCATAAAGAACACTATATATATATAACATATTTAATATTCACCTAAAAATTCAATTGTCTCAGAAAATTATGAAAAATTTTCCATTGGATAATTTCAACATCTTGATTCATAAAATAATATTCATTTTATCTAAATTATTTCTTAAATATTATAATTTATACTTTTAAAATATATGCAGACAAGTATAGAAAATGATGATTATTTTTTGACAATGAATCCTTTTGAACCCTAATAAGAATTACATTTGACTTCAAAAAATTTTTAAGATAATTTATATTTTAAAAAAGTAATTTAATAATAATATTTTAGTAGAAGATTATTTATTTAAACATTACATTAATTCATCAAAATATATTTCTTAACTGCCTTTTAATATTAACCAAAATACAATTTTTTCTATAAAAAACATTTACAAAAACAATAATAAGAAGAAAATACATTAAATATTGTATAAAAAAATAATTTATATATTCATATTGCAAGTGTCTTGATACATAAATCTTTATTACAATAAAATAAGCCCTAAGGGTAATGTGCATGATTGTGGGGATTTTATTGTACCATTCGGTGAACATACATTAGACCGGTATCTCGATGATCTTAAACCTCTCTCGTAAACAGCTTTACTCATGATTAAGTTATTGGATCTCAGGTTGGGATTGGTCTAGGGAAAATATTAAACATGTTATCTCCCTCATATGCTCTGATTGATGGGATTCATAAGTTAAATTTCTATTTGATAAGGCCATCAATTACTCTGTCAGTGTCAAATGGTTTTGTTAAATCCGAATATTTATATTAGTCACGTAATCAATATTTCACGAATATATTATCAATTGTAATGATACATAAATGTCATTTAAATCAAAATATATAAAATAAAACATAATAATTTCATGTTTTTTCTTATATACATTAAATCAAAAGGGAAAATTTTATTCATAATAGTTAGGGTTGTTACAACCTTCCCCCCTTAAGAAATTTCAGCCTTGATATTTTCTTCTCTCACCCTAAAATAGAAGACCTCAACTCATATTTATCAACTTCTCTAGTTCCCACATTTCTTATTCAGACTTGTTCATTCAACACACCACCAGGAAGTGTGTAATTGTCCTATTTCTAAGACGTTTTAATCTATGATCTACGATCTTCATTATATGAACCTTTTAAGAGAGGATATTATCTAAAGGTACCACATCTATATTGAGTACAGATTATGGTTTTTGGATTTACATCCTTAAGAGGGATTAATGGAATAAATTATATAATTGAGACAGTTTTAGGGGGATTAAAAGTTGATAGGCCACTGCTCTGAGGAAAAAAAGGATCTCAATAGGGTCGGTGCACCATGGAATAAGCTTTACCTTCATCCCAAATAACATCACTCTCATCCATATATATATGCGGGGGAATACCATGTCTTTATCACTGAACAGTAGGTCACATCGATGATTGTCATCATAGATCTTTTATACACTATTATAAGCTTCCATGTGCTTATGGATGTTCTTAAACTTCTCCACCATTTCTTTGACAATTATCAAACCTATATATTTTAATTCCCCAAAATTATCATAATATGTTTGTGTTCTAATCCTATTCCCATAAAGGTCATTATGAGGGTCCATTTGGACTCTCAAATAGAAAATATTGTTGTAAGAAATCTCCACCAAATGAAGATGATGGTGTCATATAACTTTCAAATCCACTGTGAAATATCTCAAAATGTTCTCAAGTGTTTGGATAGCCTTCTTAAATTAGACATTAGTTTAATTGTGGTAATTCATACTGAAATTCATCTTAGTGTTTAGAGGATGCAGAATATTTTTCCATAAAATATAGGTGAATATTGGATTTTGAACAGAAAAAATCGATTGTGGTACTCCATATAGCCATACCACTTATCCTATGTATATCTATACTAGTTTATCCATTGTTAAATCCTCTGAAATCTCAAAGAATTGCACAGCCATTTTAAGATTATCCACAACAACCCATATAGAATTGTTTTAATTGGATTACTTCGAAAGTCCAGTGACAAAGTAGATGGTGATGTTTTCGCATTTCCATGTTTATATATGTAATGGTTTCATCATCCCTTTAGACTTATTCCATTTATCCTTGACTTGGTGAAATACCAGGCACATTGTGGTATATTCAGAAATCTTTATCATTATGTTATCCCAACAATAGTGCTCTCGAAGATCTAGGAACATCATTGTTTTTACTGGGTGGATGGAGAAATTAAAACTATGTGCATTATCCAGAAGTTATTTATTTATCTCATGATTTTATGGAGAAAATATTATTCATCCACCTCTCACAATTTTTTCTTCATTATAATTAAACTTTTATGATTTCCCTTTTCGAATAGTTTCTACATTATTTAGAATTACCACTTCATTTTTTGAGAATCCCTTAAACATTCTAAAATATAAGTTTGAGAAATAATTCGTGAAAAGATTGAGTAATTTACTTTATTTATGAATCCCATTTTTGTCTTCTTCAAATATAAGAAGATCATATACTTCTTGATTCTCTATCAATTATAGAATTGATGGGTCATTTCTACTTAGAGCATGTACCACATGTTTTTCTATCCCAGGATGGTAATGGATGGAGTAGTAGTAATCATTGATGAGATATATCCATCTTCATTGGTACATATTCCTCTATTTAGATGTTAATATTTATTTGATTCTTTTTTATCTGTATATATTTCAAACATCTCCACAAAGAGATATTGCTGCCATATTTTTGACACAATTATTATAGCTTCTTACTTCAGATTATGCATGAGATAGATGATCATATTATTTTAAAATGACTTGTGATTTAGGAAATGGATTTTTCATTTTTTATTAACACACATCCAAATCAATTCTTTGAAGCATCATTGAAAATCATGAAAAGTTCTCAACATGTGGGTAGTATTATGATAGGTGATGTAACAGTCCTCCATTTCAACATCAATAAGCATTCAAAACATTCATCATTCGTTGTAAATTTGACTCCCTTCCATGCTATCATGGTAAGACATTTTTAAAATCATGATATATTTTTCACAAATCAGTGATAATATATAACTAACCTAAGGAACAAACTGATATCTATGACAGATAATGGCCTTATGCATCCCTTGTCTTCTTTTGTTTGGGAAGGATCCATAGATATCACATTTCTTGTGATGATATTTCCTAAGAACGAGACTTCCGTAAACGAGAAGTCATAATTTTTGTTCATATCCATGAGCTTCTCCATTAATAAGTTCTTCAGCATAGTATTCATATGCAACTCATTATTATCCTTGGTTTTGGTGTATTTTATAATATCATCAATAAATACTTCCATAGATATTTTGAGGTAATCTCAAAGGAAAATATTCATCAATTCCATGAATATGTATAGAGAACTAGTGAGTCTTAATGTCATCAATATGAACACATAATTCACATACCTTGTACAAAAAACACACTTGGAGATATCCTCATTATTCAACCTTACATGCAAATATCCTGATCACATATCCATTTTAGAGAAATATTATTCTCCAAATCGCTTATCGAACAATTCATAAATCCATGGAAAAGGATACTTGTTCATTATTGTGGTACTTTTGGAATCACAATAATTAATGTAATGGCACATTGACCAATCCTTCTTCTTGAATAATAAGACTAGTGCACCACATGTGAAGCACTTGGGCATATATACCCTTTATATAGATTCTCATGAAGTTATTTCTTTAGTTTCCCATGTAACACTATAGCCATCCTATATGGGGTCATGTATATTAGAAAATCACTTTGTACAAGTTTGATAAAAAATCCATCCCCTCATCTAGGAGGAAGACTAGGAAATTACTCGGGAAACTTGTTAGTGTATCACTCACAATAGGCATGTATTGAAGGTTGATCATTTCTATAGAATTACTCATTTGTGATATATATGATTCATCATAGTGTATTAATATCCATGATTGAGATGATGTTGCTATAAAATAATCATATTCCTCCTTGCACTTGGATAGAATTGGGGGTCGATTCTCTATTTGGGGAGTTATTTCCCTCTCATGGAAATATATGTTGTCTTTATATAGGGAAAGATATTACATGCATATAATTACATAAAATTACACAATGGTAATTATGAAAGGGTTCTATGGTATGTTCAATCCCAAAATTGTGATAGGGGTGGAGTTATATACATGGGATTAATGAATTTCCACATATGTTGTTTTCATTGACATCTCTACATACTTTCTTTGTTGTGGTGTTTGAATAGTTCGACTAAAAATTCATAATATAAAGTAATATGTAGAATTAGAATAGAAAATTATGTTCTCTATTCCTAAAATATTAACTAGCATACATGTCACTACATCAATTTCGTGATTCAAGTCAGTGGTAGTGATGAAAAAATATCACCCTTACTACCTTGGAAGTTGTCGTATACCTCAGAAAACCCTTGGCATAGGGCACTAGTTTGCAACATTCCTTGTTTATTTTTAGTTGTATTCAAAAAAACATGTTGAGGGTCTACAAGATCATTCCCTTCATCAGTCAAATTGGTGGGTTTCTCATATCAACAATTATTATCATGGTTCCCTTCTCTTCCGCACATAATGGATTTCTTTGATCCCCATAGGCAATTTATAGGTTTCTAATTTCCGCACCATTGAAGTGTGGGATGTTGGAATTTCTTATAGCCATTGGATTTATAGATCAGAAATATAGATTTAGTGTCCACTTTCCAATTCATATCTTCATGATACCCTAAATATTCATAGATTTCCATCTTGACCTAGAGGGAACATCAGACAATTTCTTCACAGCCATCAATGTCACAGACTTCCAAGGATTCTTGTACGCTGGGATTTAGACCACCAAAGATGTGATTAACCATGAATTATAGGGTAATGAAAAAACCTAAGGTGTGTCATACACGTATTTTGAATTCGGCCTAATATATCCCAATTGAATTTTCGTGTTTTTATTTATTGATGGTAGATATATATCCATCTTAAGATAGAGGTTTCGAGGTATATATTTATAAAAAAAACATATTCTGGAATTCCTTCCACTCCATTGATTTAATCTCTTAGTCATGTTTCATATTATTGATCAGTGTCGACCACAATTCTACATCAACCAGCATAATAAAAACATCAAGATGAACCTTCTCTTGTTTAGAACATTGAAAGATGGAGAATATTTCATCAACGAAATTTTTCCATTCCTCCACGATTAAGGGATAATATGATCCTTTAGATATATGAGTGCTTTGTCTCATAAAGCCCTATATTGTTAGTTTCTATTTATTTGGAGGGGGTTGGGTGATCTTCCTAGTCTATGATTCAATTCATAACCTGGGTTAATTGAGAGAGTATGGTGAAAATGTTTTTTATTCCCACTCTCGTCAGGTTTACAGTCCCATTGAGGTAAAACACACACATCCCTTCACATCGGTTGTCAACATGATTCCCCCTATTTCTGGATATTATCTTGATTAAAATGGACATAAGTGTTGAAAATTTTAGATAGTTAAATATTTATTAGGGAATACAAAGACATTGAAGGTATAACATATAATGTAAAATTAACTCCTTAACATATGAGTTTATAAGATTCATTATATCTCCTAACATATAATATTATAGCCATTTTTTGTTCCCTTAATAATGGGTTGTAATGTGATTAAGAATTTAACAATGTATATCCTCAAGGATTATAAATCTACATGTGTAGTAAGGCTCGTGGTTGTGTACCATATTTCCCTAAGTCAATCCTAGAAGGCCATGTCAGATTTGTTACACCTAGGTACATATGTACAAGAACGACACACACTTACATTATCCAGATAGGGATGTATTTTATTGATAAAACATATAATCTGTACATAGGAAAATTTACTGAGGTTTTATTAAATATAGTTTTATCCCTAAGAGTTTTCACTATGTTTTCTTTTTCCTAATCCCAAAAATAACTAAAAAAATCATCTAACTCCAACAATAACAACCATGGCCTTTATTTTATATTTAAACATGATTTATTACTTAAAATATCATTGAATACAAATATAAAGATTGTTAGGTCCAGTTTCATTGACAAATAGGTAAACCACATAATTACATAAAACATAAAAATTTACATCATTATTTAAATTTTTTTAAGATGATCGAAACATTCATTTGTACATAACACTGAATGGGATAACCAAAGAACACACATAAGAAAGGGGTGGGCTATGATTCCCAGTGAGATAATAAACATGGATTTACATGAGGAATAAAACACATGTTAGACAATAGGTATATCTATGGGAAATATAAAAGAACATGAATAATAATTCATGATATATATGATAATCAAAACATGAGAAATGTGGAAACAACATACAACATTATATTAGCATGAGTCGAGGCTCATTACACATGGAGGAGCACGATGCAAAGCTCATTGCATATGGATGAGGATGATTCAAATTTCATATCCAGTGAAGTTGAATTAGTCAAAGATAATATCACATGACATGTCATGATACATTATATTACCCAATTCATTGGAGTGCTATTAGGGCACAATAGTCATCATCATTTCATTTTCATGATTATGTGTGAACCATAGATCATACAACATGGATTCATTTATCATCATTGATTATTCCATGATCAATGAAATAAATAATAAATACATATATATATATATATATCCATAATCAATAAGTATATTTTCATTGTGATTAATACCCTTGGTAGAAAAATGGTTATTGTATTCAGTACAAAAATATTTTGGTAGGGAAAATAAATGTGCAATTTCGACAGCATAACGACATCTTATAGAAATTCATAAACTAGTTTTATTGTAGTGAAATAGGTGTCATATAATTTAGAAATAAAATTTTAATTAATTGTTAAATTTTTGGACAATACCCAAATTTATTAATTCAAAGTATAATATGTAACATAATCATCAGTCTTGAAGTAAGAGGAGAATGCAAAAGAACCCTTACAAAATTTCAGCATGGTAACGAGTGTACATAAAGGATCATGGGGGTATTAATTAAATCTAACTTAATATATAATCAATATTTAATAAAATTTATAGAATTGGAATCATAGATCATTATATACTAACATATGAAAATCGAATTTAAGAAGCATAATATAAAAGCAGATGTTGAATGAAAAAGAAAAGCAATAAAACCCTTATGGAATTTTGGCATAGTAATTTATCTGATAAGGGGACAAATTAGGTTTAATAAATGATACCTAATAAAAATAACAAAAAAATTAATAGTAATTCAATGATTATAAATTATTATAAATATAATAAATTTAAATTAATATAACTAATCTCAATTATAGTCTCTTGAATTCAAAGGAGATGAGAGAAATCCCTTACATGGATGTGTGGATACAATGGATTAGGAGATGCTTATATGGAGCTTTGGGGATCCTTGGGAGGACTATAGGTAGTATATATATGATTGTGGAAGATATTAATGATGTTTGAGTGATTATTAATCTGAGATTTGATGGGCCTGTATATAGAAAGAGGGGGAGTCCTTATTATTCTTGTTTTGGAAACCATATAATAAAATATTCAAATACAAGAACCATAACATTGTTTTTCCTATGGTTTCCTACTATGGGGATTGTTTAAAATTATTTTATATGTTAACGGGATGAATTTATTAAAACATTTCCATTTCTTTGGTGGAGGTTACTTATACTTTAAGAAATGATTTTAAAATCATAATATATGTTATATGTATCAGAGGATTCATAATAAACATAAAATATAAATTAAATAAACTAAATTCATTATACAATATATATAAAACATATATTTTAGCTAATATACCTTTATTGTATTTATTAAATAATTATTTATCAATTATGATGTCATAAAAGACACTATATATTTATACGGTATTTAATTTTACCCCTAATTCAACTGTCTCAGAAAATTATGAAAAATTTAGCATTGGATAATTTTGACATCCTGATTAAAAAATAATATTTTTTTATCCAAATAAATATATAAATATTTTAATTTTCAATATAAAAATAAAAATATATATTTAATGATAATGATGGGTTTTTTAAAAATAACAGTTTTGAACCCTATTAAAAATTACATTTGACTTATCAAAAATTAAAAGATCATTTATATTTTACCTAAATTAATTTAATAATAATATTTTATGAAAATATTTTTTATTTTATCAATCCCTTAACTATTCAAAAATATATTTCTTAATTAAATTTGAATATTAACAAAGAATATTATTTGTGCTTTAAAAATCATTTACAAAGTAAAAATATTTGGAATACAACAAATTCTATGATATATAAAAAAATTAATTTAACTATTCCTATTTATAGGGTCGTGATACATATCCCTTTATTACACATGCAATATATCATAGAATAAGGTGCATGATGGTGGGGATTTCATGGGTCCTTTTTCTGAACATTATTTGGGAAGTGTCATTGATGAGCCTGAACATATCTCTTAAATGATTTATCTCATGCTTAATTTGATGTATATTAGTTTGGTCCTGGTCTATATAAAATATCATAAATTTTATAACGTTTAGAAACTCTAATAAATGGGCTTCATAGGGAACAATACTACTAGATGTGTTCATCACATCATTTTTCTATGTCAAAATGATTTGTTAAAATGATATAATTATACTATTCATGTTATTAGTGTTCAATGCCTATATTATCAATGGAAATGATATATAATGATCATTAAAATATAATATAATTAAATAAATCATAATAAGTGAATTTTTTTTATATTCATTAAATCAGATGGGGTCATTTTTTTCATAATGTTATGGGTTATTACATTGAATATTATACACTGCATATTAGTTACTATAGAAGTGTCAAAACACTTGGTTTTTATAGAAATAGTTACCACTATATTGAATGAGTTTATCTTACTCACTAGTTTATCCTAACTGTGATATTATATCATATTGACCTTATAGGAAAACTAGTTTTTGTCACTATATAACTACTGTCCTTTCCTTTCTATAGACCATGTACATATCATTTAAACATTATCATGTACAATCAGATAGTTATGACTGCTTCCCTTGTAGGTCTTATAGGTTTAACTAATATTTTTCTACTATAATGTATATCTTGGAAATATAAAATCTGTTATATATCAAGGAATTCATTATTAGAAAATCATAAAAATTCATTTAGTAAAACTCACTGTATTAAACATATTTTATATCCCATACATGTCTTCTTAGAGAGATTTATTCCATGTGACATTGGTTAAACTTTCATTTTGAATTTTTCATTATTCTGTTTTTTAATACTATGTCAGTATTTATATGATTTTCTAGGATTAGAAAATTATTAGGTCTACCTTAGTTGATCTAGTTCCTTATTAATTAGGTTTCTAATTTAATTCAAAAACTAAACAATTACATTCATTAATTTCTTTGATAATTTTAAGTCCAATGTCTTTTTAACATATGATACAAGGCATATTCTAAATGTAAAACCAAAGATCTCCCACTACAATTTATTAAACATATGGGAAATATTAATACCAAATGAATGTTTTTTTATCTTGTTAATAATTTATTAAACTAGATTTTAGTACATATTTCCCCTTATTGGAATTCTATGGTTCCACCATCCGTTTCTGGTTGCGTCATATATACACCTTCCACAAATGTTGGTATTGACATCAAATCCTCAATAAAATGATCGTATAAATTAGTTATGAAAGTAAAATTTTAATAAAATTTTTCAGAAATAAATTGTATTTACAATGAATTTATGTTAGTAATATTCTTGTACCTACCATGTATCATCTCACATGAATACCCACCATAATATTCTAAAAAAAATCCCCATGTACTTTGATACATAGAATCCATTATTGGATTTTAAATAATATTATAAATATTTATAATCTCCAAATAATTCTAACGTATATGTATTCTTATTCACATTGTAAAATAGATCATAAGGCATGGTGAATATAAAAATTCATAATGGTTTTATCCATACTATGTCGTATGTGTCTCTGGAACATTCTCTTTCCACAACTCGGGTGGACATCGTTCATATGTCTACTATTTTTCATCTATATCATTGACTAAAACCAAGTCAATATTTATCCCTCTATCTCAAGTATAGATGTTAACCCATATGTTTAAATATATTATATCACATTACTACAAAATTTATATCATTGTTATTTATGTAATATCATTATATGGACATTTGGATGATTAATTTAGATGCATATTGTGTTTTTCATTATGAGTGTTCATTTGTATCCTTAAACAAATATTTGCATTTAAATGAATATTCATATTAAATTATGGATTTCTATTAAATTATAACTTATATTATATCCATTAATCATGATATTTGAAATTTTGATGTGGGATTACATCATTATATGTGATGCATGTATTGAAAATAATGGAAGTATTTGTATTGAATATATGTCCCATCATTGATACCACTTTACCTACATCATGAATCTAGTGTGTATAAAGAAATGTACATTTAGGAATTTATACATACAACATTTTATTGATAAATGCCAACATGTAATACTAATCATCAATCTTACCTATTAGAATAACTCCTATAATGTGGATAAGATAATGTGCATTTAGGAATTACTTTTCACTACATTATTTGAAAGATTAATGTTTGGTCAAGATATTCTTAGACAAAAAATACCAAATCATTGCATATCATCTCACCATTAATTTACCATACATCACTCTCAAATTCTTGAAACACTTAATGGACCTTATCAAGTATACATTCCAATTGCTTACACATTGAATATTTCACAATTTATAGATGAAATAATTCTGAAATATTTGTGTCTTACCATTATTTGTGAAAATTTCATTGTCCAAAACTATATAAATAATTGTGTCAATAGAAGCTAAGGTATTTACATCAAAATATGCAAACATAATATGGAAAATTTCATAAAATTATGTCTTTATTCATTAAAATGTATTATATTTTTACAACTAGGTATTTATGTCTTATATTTTATATTCATCACATATATTTAATCATTCTAGATTTATAGAACTATTAATTGGATATTTAAACAACATAAAAACACAAAATCATGAACATAAAATAATTTATCCTGATTTTTAAAGTAATTTTTTGTTTAATTCTTTGGGAAAACCTTAAATGTTCAGTTGTAATCAATATAATTAAAAGTTATATGTTGTGTGCTTCTCACCACTGATTTTAAAACCTCCAATCTCTATTTCATAGAGAACACACCTTACATCTTGAAATGATCTTATTACATACTTGGTTAGTACATTTTTATTCATATATGTAACAGTCATATTGTATTAAATAACCAAGGAGGGCGATAGAAATATTTCTAAAAATTGAGTAATATAACTAAAAAACAAGTGACAAATTTCTTTTTAAACACACTTCATTGTGTTTAGACATCCATATATATATTTCGTGATACGAATAGAAAGAAACCACTTGATTAAACCTCTATTATTTCATGGGTATTGTGATGGTGCCTTTGGATTCAATCTTTACAATTTCCTTTTTAACTTGTATTTCATCCTTTTCACTATAATAACTCAGGATTAATATTTATTTAATTTCATATTCAGCTGGAAATCTATAACAAAAAGTTAATGAACTGTTTTCTCCACATTTTTCATTATATAGGCTTGAATGATACTTGTGTATATGGGAGAAAAATATAAAATAATGCGATGTCTTGGAAAATCATGGATCTCGTTTCATATATACATGTAACAAGTGTAATTATCTCCAAATAATATCTTACTTCTCTTTTTCCTTGTATTATTCTCGGACATGACACTACATGTAATGTCATCCCCATCCCAATGTTTTATCAGCAACTCACATCGTATGTTGAAGATTTAATTATGAAATAACCATCATATGTGTAACACATGAGTCTCTTATAAGTATTTTTACACCCTGACTTCTTGAGGTTGATTAACCATTATTTAGGACAACAACGCATTGAATTTCAAATATCACAATACTATGTTAAAGTTCATGTATTACTCATGGAAATTCTATCCATATAGGACATTGAGTTTTTACAATAAATATCAAAGTATATTTACTAACATAGCATTCCATTTTCTATAAAATTTAAATCTATATGACGAGTACATTCTTCTTGATTATCTATTATACATTACAAATTATTTAAATAATTAAATGTATCCCACTATTTTATCAGACTCTAAAAACCCTCTATACTAGAATAAAAATACTCTATCTATTGAGTATTCTAATGGGTATTATCATTAAACCACCCCTCATAGTCTACAGTCTAAATATACACCATTACTCGGAGAGTTCAAGGTAGGTATTTGACTAGCCAACCACATTATCTTGTGGATCCTAGATCTATTGCGAAATGTACAAGTTTCTAAAATCGTAAATATGATTTACTCAACGAATCCATCTGATGTTTCATCATGGTAGATATAACTACACATTTGATTCAAATTCCAATTAAATTATCCCATCACTATCATTAGAACTCACCAATAGTAGGAAGCACCCTCAACTATGGGTGATCAAATACATCGTACACCTGGATCTGTTCAAAATAAAATTATTAATGGAATTTGAAAATTAATATTGCTTTGAAGGTTTATTATTTAATGAAGAAATGAAATATCCTTCTATAAAATAAGAATATATTACTTGATCCCACCCACTGTTGACCATGTAATAAATATAAACATTCATCACATCACATGTTCATTTTATATATAAATGCTTGCATATTATATTATGTGATTCTGCATAAAAACTATATATCCATAAAATAATAATCCGTGAATATAATAATATTAGATGACATTATCATTAATTGAATTTAATGGTTCTTCCAATGAGTGATTAATGGATCAACCTGGATCCTTGGTGTAACTCCTTGAGTCTCAATTCTTTTGACTTGAGTTGAAGCACTCACCTATCCAATGCGTCAAACTCTAGTGTGTCGTGTTGCCAAATATCAGCATGAGGATTTTCACTGATTGTCCTTGCCATTATACTCCAATACTCACAAGTAGGAAATGGGGTATTGGGAAGTGCAATGTACATACATAAATTATAATGGATGCATAGACCCTTATATAAAATTAAATTGAAAAGATGATACACAGACCGTCATTTATTTAATTAAACATTACACACATGCATTTCAATAATTAAGTCAAATTTATATACCACACTTTCATTGGTCTGTCTATTGTGGATGATCATTCAAAACACATTAAAATTGTATATATAAATTAAATACATAAATAAAATCAAACTTGTAATAATTTTTTTGACACGATTTTAATGAATTTTAAATTAAATTTTTTTAATTCAGAAATCTCGATCATTCGATCCTGATATTAATTTAAATTTAATATTATAAATTATTTACTTTAATTTAATAGAAAAATAAAATAAATATATCCAGTGGTATTAAAAATATTAAATTTTAACCTAATAATAATAATTAAATAATAATATTTATTTTCAAAAATAATCTAATTCTTTAATTTAATTTATGATTATATATAAATTACATGGGATCCAAAAACCACATACAAGTCCGGTGTACGCTATCTCGAAACCTTGAAGACCCATTTTAGGCTAGGTAGAGCATGTGTTGGGCTGATCTATGTTAGGAAATCCCACCCAAACCCTTTTCGGGTCAGGTTAGCCCGCCCAGGTTTATTTCAGGGTGGATCAGTTCCAACCAAAAAAGTAGGGGGTTATCTTTTTTATGTAGTAGGATGGGTCTTCCATGGAAGGAAAGAGGGATGTCGGTATGAAAATGGTAGTTTTGGTAGGTGATGATTTTAGGAAAGGGAGTGATCTGAGGTGGTGTAGTTAGATCTGACTGTGGGCTCATTGGTGGTCAGGATCTGTAAGAGGGTAGGAATGATTCAGTGGGGTTTGTCCATGGAAAGAGGCACTGATGGTGGTGGTGATGACACTCCACAAAAATTCATGTTTGGAAGGGGATTTTTGGTTAGACAACTGTGGGATGGAGCTACATAGGTTAGGATTTTCAGGTGGTGGATGAACTAGGAAGGTATACAGACTATAGATGGACTCAGCCTCGCGGACAAACTAAGGGGAAATACATCTTGTCCAGGATTGAAGGCAGGTGTCCTCCATTTCATGGAACATGGCTTCACTTGGCCAGAATTGGGAGGGAGGGTGTGAGAATTTGGCTACATGTGTCTGTTGTTATTGTCAGCTGGGGTTATGGTCTTACCGAAGGAGATGAAGGAGGTGGAAATGTGGTCGATAGCCTTTGATTAGGAGGGTGTCATAAACGAACCTGTTTTTTATTAATATTATTTTTTTATTCCTATGAAGCAATATAGCCTACCTCATCTCCCAAAAAAAATAATTGATCGCTATGAGCCACTACAAAATGTACAACCGCCCCTTATTATTTTTGATTAGTTTAATATTTATATTTTATAAAGCCTACAACCATAAGGTATAAAAATAAAATTATTATTATATTAAATATTATTGTAGCCTACATATTAAATGACCCAAACTGATATTACTGTTTCGGTGATCAAATTTCTTGGACAGTGTTAAATTTCACTATAAATTATTTTGCAGACAGATTCATGTAGAAATAATATATAGAATATATATGTTCTTTGAAAATAATACACATAATTATATTTTTTCAATCCATATTCAAAACATCGGGTGTCCGACAACTAACCATATGATGTTGGATTAAAATATTATTTGTGGCAATGGGATTGGAAGGACACCTTAATTTAATTTAATGGAATTTTAATTTTTTCATTCCATAAATTTTCAGGTATTTATTTGAATATAATTGAAGGTGGCAACTATGCAATGGAATCTAATTGGCTTGGGTTTTAAAAAAATTCACTGAAAATTGACATAACAATATCATTGTTGGTGAATCACTACCCTAGTTTAATCTCATCGATCATGCATCAACAAGTTTAATTAAAAATTTAATACATTTATACATAGATCGACCTAAAGATGTGCATTTGTAATCCACTCTTCACTGGTGATTACTTGTTGAATAATCCAATGTTGAATTCCTCTAAATAATCCCCACAGGCTTCAAAAATATGTTGGAGCATCGTTCGTTGAATTATGGGTGCTATCATGGAGATCTGATGACACATTTGATGCTCTAACATTCTCTATGTCATATTTCATTATATGAATGAGGGAGATCTCAATACGTTTACATTGATTGAGATCTTCTATCTCTAGGAAGTAGGATATCATAGATAATATCTCTAGATCATGAAGTCAATATTTATCCTGATAGGGACTCTTTCCTCATATATATACTTAGTTCTGAAATTACCTAAAAAATGATGCTGAGTTCCAAAATATTTATTACCCACTAAATAACCCATAAATGACATAGTATTACTATTGCACTATGTCGTAAATATCATTTTTTTTATTATAATATAATAAATATATTACATGATAACAAAGATATTAATTCGACTAAAAATTCCTGTTAAATTTTAAACACACCTTGAATCATAAACTAATATTCTTTCCAATAATATTTTCCATGTATTTAATATAATAATTGTAAATCCGTTAAATAAATAAATTTTATACTAATAATTATAAACTCAAATAATGTGATTTTATTTATTCTGTGGTGATCTTGTATCCTCAGAAATATCTCAGCCCCATGTGGTGGGTCCCACAATGTCCCATATACATATTCATTAAAATAGGGTAGATTTTTGAATACGCTATTCTATGTCACTCTATAAGACCTTATCTTGATATCAGTGGATAGTATTCAATGATTAGGAGTGAAGCCTAACAACACATCAAGTCCCCTAAATAGATAACAAATAGTCATTTAAATGAAAGCCAACCTAAGAACATGTACTGTGTAATATAATATAGTTTTCTTATGATATCTTATAAAGAAGGATGCACACATGTGTCATCATCCTTTATTACTTTATTATTTGTTGACATAACTAGAAAAACATACCCTTGACTACTATGATCATGGATTTATGAAGGTAATAACATCTCCATCAACCTATCCTGAGATATTAATTCCTCAACTCAGAAGCAAAAAAATATATCTTACCCATACAAACTATTTCATGACACTAATGAAGTACCAAAAATAAGTTAACTCACCAAAACATTAATTCCATATATTTTTTTCTTGAAAGAAATTATGTGATCAAATGAAACAAATATTAAATGATATCAGTTACGGGGACCAATATATATGCCTATAGTCAAGAACAACCAATGACACCCAAAACATATTGCGATCATATTGGAGGGTCTATCATCCTGATCACAATTACTAGATATCACCATGTAAAATTTTATCTAAAGAAGTATCGATGCTTTCTATACCCCAAATCATAATAATTATACATCTACTATATTTAGTCAGCATGATGTGTCTAGACAATAGAACATATATTTAATATTAATGTCAATGAATTTCGATGTTCTCATTATAAATCAAGATCTACAATGAACTCTTGATAAAAAAAATAATCTATGGATGTTACTAATTAATTTTTAGAAACATAAATATATACACTATAATGGTAAGTTTACATCATCAAAATATCTCTGTATACTTGAAATGGTAATAAAATGAACCTTTTATTCTGTTCTAGGACACCCATTATTACTACAATTTGCATTGTTTATTGCTGATCGATGCTAAAAAATAGTTTCAGGCTGAATATATAAATTAGATGACATAATCCCATATCTCAACATTCTTCTAATACTCATGTTGGTTATTTTATAGGCGTATAATGTCCTCCAAACTATCTCATTCCTTAGATTTAAAATTCAACCAAATATAGATTAAGCTTATCACTAATTTTTATAATATAAACATTCAATCCAAAGGCCACTTTTCAAATTAAAAAATATCATTAAAATTTATAATCCCTAGTATAAACCTCAAAAATATCCCCCTGAATCCCATAAAAGTAAGATTTTCATCCATTAAACAAAATTAGAGATAAAACTAGTTGGTATAACCCCCACCGATTCCCTTGGATGAAAATATAAATTAAGCCTATTTTTACCTATTGCAGAAACATGATATACCCCCTCTAAAAGAAATCCACACACTGATGACATCATCATATCTGTTATTAGACTTCCCTATTGAATAATACTAGAACCACCACATGGATCCCACAATATAGTGATATCCACATAATCAAGAGTGCCCTAAAAAATTAATTTCTCATTCTACACAACATCCTATAAGAAGTTCGTTAATCTCAATGCATCACCTTTATCATGGATATGAATTCATTCATCACCAGTGAAACATGATGACAAAATATAATTTGTTTTAAGACCTGAAACCGATAATCTAACTTTCTTTGGATTCTTCTTAATCATAGTTTATGGTCATCAAATCATGCATGACTATATTCAATTCCATGTATATAACCAAAGTTCGATTTGAAACAACATTCATAACTTATCCACACACCTTTACATATGTATTATAATGAATCTTATTTATTCTTCCACATGAATAGAACATATATCATCAATAAAAATTATATATTCAATTTTCAGATGAACACGTATATTCGGGATTTTCAAGATTAAAATTTTTTTATCAAATTATGGTGTATACATGGTACATGTCAATCATCGATCAGTTTCAGTTTACAAACCGCATCTGTATTGATAAAAATATCCCCAATACTAGAAAACTATTCATTTTCCATATTCTATATAAAAAATTACCCTTCTTAATATGAAGAAAATAATGAACTCTTATGTCTATTATGGTATGACAATATTGAATCAAAAACCTATTCATTGTATATATCTGACCTATGATAGTCAATGCCTACAAGATGTTATCCACCATCACATAATATCATACATACATAGGTATCATTATAATTAGTTTCATGTGTCTTATTTTATTCCTTATTATTTTCTTATTGATAGAATTTTCTCTACACATGACCCTCCATATCGCAAAAGAATCACTTGTCCTTAATAATTTTCTTCATCCAACCTCTCTTCTTACTATGTGCATCATTCTCCACCAGGACAAAACTATTACCTAAATAATAACTATCATGGTATTTTTTTGAGTCTCATTCATAATAAATGAAGAAATTACATCATCCATCATGAGAGTGTATTTATTGAAAAGAAATGTGGTGATGCTGTTATTATATAATTCAGGTAATGAAATCAATAGAAGAAAATATTTTTCTTATTCATCCATATAAACAGGTATTGCATTTACTTTATCATCAATCCTGAATTCCAAAAATGGATGCTCTATCAGATGATCAGTTAACTCATTCATATACATACATAAATCTATATTTTCTGACATCCACAAATGATACAATCGTTTTTAATATATAAATGATTCATGATATATTTTTATTTATAACTTCTTTAAGGATTTTCCCAGATATCATTTGAATCAATCAAATTCAACACATCCCTCAATTTATTATCACCCAAAAACATCAGGGTTGTACTTATCTCCAACTCCCTCATATCCATCCAACGAGGAATGCACATCAACCAATGTTTCCCTAATTTTTTCTTCAGTTCCTTCACTAAATTCTAACAAAAGAAAATATTTTTCACTTGTTTCTACCATAGACTAAAATAATTTTACCCATAACACAATTTTATGTGGGAATAAATCTATTGGTGTGAATAAAAAAATCCATTCACCATGAAACCTAGATAATCACTCTGATATTTGTTATTGGGGATGAAATGGATCGATTTATGGATAATTAATTTTTTCAAATAAATTGAATCACCGACCAAAAAAATAATCACAAATCCAAATCGTAAAAAATTAATTAATATGCAAATTTTAAAACGGGAAAACCCTCCAACTCAGTAGATTAAATAACAATGAGGAAAATATAAAATATACAGTACAAATTACATATTAAAGATTCCAATTAATACCATAACTTGAATTAAAAATAGAGAATTGGAAAAAATTTGTGAAAATGTACACCTCGATACACATCCATTTCTTTTAGGATATTTGTCTCATGAAGATATTACACCCTTGGATGATCAAAAACCAAACACATGATGTTGTTGAAGCACCTCAAATAAGTTTGTACAAACAATCTCACAATACTCATAGCTTCCCCAAGCCCAAAACCACAAAAACCCATATATAAACATAATAAAACATTATCCTATATCTCTCATTTTATCAACTTCCCATGGTATTTTTTATAGGTGTTTAAAACCCTATAATATATATCATGCATTGGGTTTAAAATTCTAAAAAATTAAGGAAAAAACATATCACAGTTCATAAACCTGTATGCTTCCAAATCCATGAGCGTTATCTCTTATTTAAGACATCGTATTTAAATTTAAAATACCCTAGGACAAATCTCCCCACATACATTATACCAACTTTATTACCATACCCAGTTCTCGATAGACCTAATAAATTGAATCCCAAAAATAAAATCAAGCCCAAAATTAATGACATGATTGACTATTCCTATAGCCCATTATTCTTATAATCCATCCACCAAGAATGTGATATATAAAATACCCATTTAAAGGTGTCAACAATATTATTAATTATATTTAAAAATCATACATTTCAGTAAGTATCAATGTAATGGTTTTTCTCTATCTATGTCTTGGTCTGACCAAAAATAATGAAGATGCATAAATGTAGCATGTGACTTGAAATGACTACATTAAATTAATGTGAAAATTACATTGCATAAGTATAGGAATATTACGAAATAAATTACCCATGTCAAGGTAATAAGGAACATGAGGAGTTGAGTGAAGGTACGAGAGTATTTATACAACCCCATAAAGGTCATATAAGATTTACGGAACCGGTTTAAAGGTGATGAGGGATTAGTGAAGGCTGTGTATAGATATCACGTGTTGAGAAACACCTCTAAAAGGTGATGAGGCAATGTGTTAGGGTACATTTTAATTTTAACTACCTAAGTATGTAGTTTTGTCAGATATGTTGTGGTAATAAGGATAACTATTAAAATACATAAACATAATTCAATCTTCTATATTAGATTGGATTTGAGTTTGTAGTTGATCCAGACATGTTCATATGTTTGATCACATGCAGTAAATATGGAGTTATCCATATAGTAGATCATTGAGGTATTAATTTGGTTCATCCATGTTTAGACATTTGAAAAATCCATTCATATAGTTTATCTACTATGAGATAAACACGGTTCTATAATTTTTATACTATAATGAAATATAATATACTGATTCTAGGTTTTATTTTTCCAAATGAAAAATAAATAACAAAATGCTTATCAGGATGCATGTAGGTTTTTTAAGAAGGGAGGGATACATAATAAAAACAATATATATTGATGTAAAATTAATGTTATTATTTTTTAAAACTAAAAATAATGACATCACCATGCCATAGGAATTTTTATATGGATGTTCTGGTGACGTTATTCGAAATTTTGTCAACCTATGAGACAGGGTGAGTTGTGTAACACCCGAGACTTTTATGTTATATAAATCATCAAAGGAATCTTTTTCTACACAACACTTGCTTGGCTTGCTTTACACGCAATCGCGACCTTCCTCGATAGCTTGCGTCGTACGCAATAACGAGTTTCACTAAACAACAATATGCTCTTAAAACTAGCCGTTATGAATAGTAATAACCACTTTTTGAAATTTTATAAATTTTATTTTTCAAAATGGACTTCATTTTTGGACTCAGAATATCGAAATTAGCCTAGGGTGAAATTTTGGTATTTTTCTGAAAACTTTCAATTTTTGATGAATAGTGAAACCACTAAGTGGTAGGTTAAAAACTGAATTTTGCATAAAACTTATTTTTACCGCTTCTGTGAATGGAATTTCAAAAATCCGAGAGACACGGTTAATATCAAGGACTAAAATGTGGTTCGATGAGATGAAAATAATTTTTTGGTGAATAGTAACTTTTTACTATTTTTACCGCGGTTAATAGTAAATAGGGTAACTAAGGGTAAATATGATATTAATATTACCCTAACACATGTCCTAATTCTATTGGACAAGTGTAATTCGACCAAAAACAAACTTAGGAATAAAATATGACCATTTAGGCCCACTTGGATTAGATTAGGACATTTATTATTAATTTATTTAAAGAAGGGTTAAAATAGTTAAAATCAAAGTTTAATAAGTAAATCATTTTTAATATGGGGTTATACATAAGATAAATTCGATTGTAAATATTCATTAGAAAGCTAAAAAGATTTCCTACATGATGGTATTTTATTTGTAATTTTTAGACATTAAATAATTTAATTTATGACACAATGATGATGCAGTAATTATCTTATTAATGAAATATTGACATAATTGATGTTATAAACACCAAAATAAATATAATTTGAGACTTTTTATGAATTCCACTAATTTTATAGGTTACTATGATATAGTAGTGTTGATTTAATCAACTTGGTTAGAACATATAATTCTGTTATGACTTTCACAAAAATCATATATCAAATAGTGTCAAAATTGACACAAAATAGTTTTTAAATCAAATATTATATTATTAATTGTTATTTTATTCCTAAAAATCTAAGGTTAGGCCAAATGACTTAGATAAGGATATATATATTAATAATAAACAATGTGGGGTTCGTTTGGCATGTTATAGTAAGTGTATTAACCTTATAGTGAAAGAAAACAAAAAGACACGGTAAAAGTTAAATTATTTAACTTAGAGTTAAATCTAAGTGATAAGGGTAAAATAATTACCTAAACTTGTCTAAATCCTATTTGTTGATAGTATTTCGACCCACCCCCACCTTATATTCGAAATAAGACCCTTTGGAACCATTATAAACCGATTTTTACTTTAATATAAAATAATATTTTGAGATATTCCTAAGGTGCCCCTCTCCTCCCTTATAAAAGGGCACCTCCTCCCCCTCCACCTCACACCAAATTGAGCACTCAAGCTCGGCCAACCCCTGCCATTTTCTCCTCTCCACTTCCCTAGAATAATCCTAGAGGTCCTGGTCTTCTCCAAAGACCAATCTTAGTTCCTTAAGTGGAGGATTCAAAGAGGCGTTCCAAAGAAGAGGTAATATCCATTACCGATCTTTTCAATTTCTTTCTTCTTCAACTTCTTCTTCTTTAGTTGTTTCATGATAAAGTAATAACATCAGTATTACTTACATACTGATATGTTATTATAAATATGAAACAACCTTAATTCACCTTCTATCCATCCTATGGAAAAATGAAATCACCGCGCGTGCGTACGTACGGAATACCGTCTCCACGCCGTGGTGTAATCTATTTTCCACCGTCACCTTACAAGGATGGGTATAATGGTGTAATGAGTAACTATATATGATTATTATTAAGTAATATTGATACTGAAATAATATATATATACTCCAATACAATTCCACGATCATAGGAATGATATCATCACTCGTGCGTACGTACGGAATACCGTCTCCACGATGTGATGCGACTCGTTCTACATGATCTTCATTTCATAATGATTATATAAATTAATTGAATGAATTAATATGGTATATACTACACTAATACCATTCTGGAAATGAATTATCTATAACCTAAAGATAAGAATAAGAATTTATTCGACAAAACACGCATAAGAACAAAAAGTTATAAAGACCCGAGTAACAAGTAACAATGAAATATTACTAACAAGAAGCTAATAATATGACCATATATGATCTCATATCAATATGTATGATTCTGGAATAAGTCAATAACATTATTTAAACCATTATACAGGAGCTTCGGACACGTACAAAGCAAATTGGACCTAAGGTAAGGGAAATATCACAATCTCATTTTTATCCGAGATTGTTTATTCGTAAGTATTTACTGGGGTGTATTTTATCATCCACATCCATGTTCCCTCAATATGTAATATTGTTTCCATCCACTTAAAATTGTTTAAATCCATTTTTACCCTTCGGTGAGTTTTTAGTAATACGTATGAAAGGAATCTTTTGTCGTTTTTCGTACGAGGTATTTTTTGACTTTTCCGACAAATGTACGAAGAATGTTTTTTTAACTTATACGGCATGAATGGATTTTTTAAAACATTACTTCAAAGAAGCTTCCTTTACAAGTTTTCAAGTTTATTTTTAATCAACTACTTTTATTTTAAAGTTGTATGACATGTTATGAAAGGAAAAATGTTTTTGAAGAAGAAAGGATATTTTCCTCAAGAATTCAATACAAGTGTTTTATCAAAATTATTTTCCATCTAAGATAATAAAGGGTTCTGTTTCTATCCATATTTTTACATTGTTTTGACTATGTTGTGATGGAATTATGTTTATGAATTCCTTTATCATATATGAATTGATTTATGATGTCATGATGTTTCAAGAATCCCATTTTTGTTATATGTGTTATGCGATGATGTATGTTTTATGATTATGTGGCACACATAAGAAAGGATTCATTATAAGATGGGTGGGACCTATATCTCCCTCCAATGCATTGGGTAATGATTTTATATCTCATGAGATAGACATGGCTGGAACGGAAGGTTATTTCGGTTCAGTGATACAGGACTGAAATGAGGAGTGAACTCGGTTCAGAAAGGGACTTTGTCCACTAAGATAGTCTTGGCAATGAGTCATGACTAACAAGAAATGATTTTCCATGATTATGTGTGCATGCCACAAAGTTTCAAGTTTTATGTTATGATTATGGGGATCTCATTTTCACTTCTATGATTTATTCCATGTTAAGATATTATGATCTCTTTTGCAGGTTTTGATAAAGATATGATATGATTTTTATTTCCTTTATTTGCCCTTGCTGAGCATTTGAGCTCACCCTTTTATGTTTTCTTTTCCCCAGGTCAGGAAGATGGATATTAAGTAGAATATGCTAAAAGGGACCCTAGATATGATGAAATAAATGGGAGACACTGTAGAAGATTTATGAACCAGTTGTTTATGTTTCCCAGTTTATAAAGACACTATACCTATACGGTCCTTTGTGGTTTTGTCATATGTTGTAATAAGTGTGCTTCAATTTTGAAGTATTAACAATGTATGTAAATGGTGGGTCGTTATAGGTTGAGTGACATAGTAAGTTATCCCAGGATGTTACATGGATTTATATAGCGTTGGATATGTATTAAATGGATTTATATTTAGTGTGAGTTGTTGAGATCACGGAGATATTTTCTTGCACTTGAATTTTTCTGAAGGATTTCATTGAATAAAAAATTCCAACTGATATACATATCAAGGATTCGCATTATTTTGAATATTCTTTGAATAGATTTGTTGAAGAAAACCGAAAACACTATATCCCCATCATTGATAATGAAAAATAAGTACCTTTTATCCTCTATATTTATTCTTCAAATGATGATAAATATGCACCCACTATGATTTTTTTTCCAATATTCATGAATTAATATATCAATTTCTAAGCTGACATGATTTAAGGGAAAGATTACGTTATTGACATTTCATATTTTACTCTTAATCATGATTATTTTTTCTATGTTTTCATTATATGAAATATATAATATATCAAAAATTGAGTGGTCATTGGATATGAAATAATATACCAACCATGTGGGGGTTATGTAAAAATAACATCTATATAATTTTGTGGTGCCGAAACTACATCATCAATAAAAACACATGTACCATATAGAGATGGACACCATGAAAATCAACAAGGAGAACCCTTATTTAATTTTCCCTCCCACTATGGAACTAATATTATATATTTCATATTTATTTGGCGATTTGATATTTATTACATTATATGGGGTTCTCAATTATTGGTTTCTACTCATGGACAATAGAAAAAGCCATATGTGGTGGTTCATCGCAAAAAACAACACCCCACCATCTAATTGGGGATAATCCTCTATAACTGTGTGGAAAGGGGAAGAAAAAAACATAGCACCCACTGGGGGGTATAAAACCATATTTATACATTTTCTTATGTTTTTTTACATTTATTCTTTTAGTTTAAATGTGGTTGTAGTACGGTGACTAAATCAATCCTTATACAGTAAATTTGACAACGTTGTTTCTTTCTTTTTACTTATTTTATTTATTTCCAAATTTAAATTCTATGTGAAAATAATTTTTGACATAATTTGAGATAATAATAAATAAGTAAATGGAATAAGTGTGGGGGATAGAAGATAATATATCCCTAGAAATATATTTTGTGCTTCCATTTATTTGTGTCTTTTATTATTATTTTTTATGTTTTTTGTGGTAATTTTACTAATCTTGATTTTAATCTAGTACTTTGAAGAATTAAAACCATATTAGTGTTTTTGGATCGTTACATAATTTGAAATTATGAGAATTTAAAGGATTCTTTAATGGATTTATCTTCATGACTTCAAAACATTTCATTTCATTTTATAATTTTTTATTTATTTTCTTGATAAATGTTTTGGGATACAAAATATATTGTTTCTTTCTATTTCATATCTTTAGAGTTTATGGAATGTGTTATGTATGATTTAGGGACCAATTTGATTTCAATTTTTAATATTGAACTCTAATTCTAGACTACCATTACATGTAAACTCTATTAATACCTTATTATCCATTAAATAACCTATAAGAAAGCCACATTAAAAAAATTAACCATTTTAAACCTACACTAGAAGTTAAATACATTATTATTGTTTAAGTCATGTTTGGGTGAGGGAGAATATGAGTTGTATATTTATTTTTTGAAGATTTTTTAGCTGAATAGAATGTGTAGTCATATTTATTGATTATTTTGTTGGATAAATTTAATCATGTATTTATTCATTGGTGGTCGTAAACATTATTACAAATATGGTATGGGTGTTCACCATTTTTTGATGATCAAATGATGCCTCATTTTTTCCTCAAATTATTGTGCTGAAGATATATTCATATCTGAAATCATGCTAAAAATGATGAAAATGGTGGAAAAGAGGGAATAAATTAATCCTTTATTATGAAATTAAAAAGGGTGAAAAATAAAAATTTAGATAATTAAGTGTTTGGAGGTGATTTATTTTATTGTTGATTTAGGATCACACTGTTCTTGAGACAAAAAATTTTCATGCATTTACATCACATTACAACTTAACCCTACTTATTATAAATTGCATGTTTTTACATTTAACACCTACCAATCCTCATACAATGAACAACCCATGAAAAATACCCAATTATTGAAAAAAAAATTACACTATGAATTATAGATACAAGGAGTTTTGCAATCCTATGGATATCACAGTTGTTCGTTGGAATGAAAAAAACTCCACAAAAAAATCCTTTAGTGAATATTGAAGTATATTTTTAGGGAGGTAGGTACGACATGAACGAGATAATTAACCTGATATTGAATACATTTTTTATTACTTTTTAGAAGATAGGAATTTTTATCCATGTAGGAGGCATGATATTTTCCATTATATGATAATTGAGTTATGTTGTCATTTATACACTGGAACGTTTGATTTGACCTTCATATAATATGATTTCCTAATAGTACAATGTTTAAGTGTGGGAGAATTTAAAGGTAAATAATTTAAATTATTTTACTTTTATTCTCAATATAATAATCCCATACAATTTTTTTAAGGTAATCATTCAAATCTTATGGTTTAAAATCATTTTTTAGCTCAATTGGAAAAATGGCCTAATTTTGGATTTTATCTAATTTTTTTCTTATTTGAGGAATAAATTTTTAAACACTAATCCAAATTTCTAAATTCTTATTTTTTAGGCCTCTATGTCTTTATTTATTCATTTAATTATACTATAACAAAATCTCAATCCATCATTTTAAGGTCCAAAACAAACTCAGAAGGGCACAAAATTTGTGTACAAGTATTGGTAATTTTATTATTGTCATCATATATCATAAATTCCTAGTACAAAAAAGTTAAAATTATACTTGGTCCTATATAAAATCAATTATAAATATTTATTTAACTCTTTCCCTACCATATTTTTCTATCCATGAGGTTCTTAATGCATGGGAATGTGGATAATTGAAATTTGAGGATTCTCCTGGAAGGAATTAATTTCTCAGATTAAATCAGCTATAAAATCAAAGATACCATGTCTAATAAATATTAATATTGAGGAAGGACATATATAAATTAGATGATATTATTTTTATAAAAAATTGCTTCCAAAATTGTTCATTTATTTTGGAATCCGTGCACATAAATTTAGTGGATATAAATGGATTTCAAAATTTCATCCCTTTGCCTATAAAAATTTGTTTCTTCTTCATTCAATAGAGTTCTCAACATATGGGTTGTATTTTTTGGCCATTTCTTATGGTTTAATTTAGTTTTAAATAATAATTTCAGTTCTTATTATTTTTAAAATATTTTTCATAATCACATTCTCTAAAATTTTATCTTTTGTGTTTCCATCCCTTTTTTTCACTCTGATCTCTAATACTCAAGATCATAACTAACTAAACTGAGGATGTACCTATGAGATCAATATATTTTCAAACCCAATTTATTTCACATTCATTTTTTATGTTTCATATTTTATTAGAATTATATTGAGGGGATATTTGTGTATAAGGTTTCATTGTGTCTCCACTTCCCAACCGATGTTTTTCTTTCTCTTCTAAAATATTCCCCCACTTTTAAGGTAATGTTGTATGGTCTAATTATGATTATTGAGCATATTTTATATTAAATAACATCAGATGAAGGGGATTTTAATGATTATATTGGAGCATTATCATTATGAAAATTTGAAACTAATTTGGAGATGATGAAGATTTACTTTGGGTTTTAAGAGGATATCATTCTTATATAACACTAATCATCTTGTCTCCATTCTTCATTGTATGTTTAGCTTTATTTATATATCATTGACTGATTTTCATTCTTAAATTTCTTTTACTTTTATTTCATAAAAAATATATAAAATTTATATATATGTAGTGATTTATTGGACATAGTAGCTCCTCAAGATAAGGACATAGGACATCCCCTATAATGAAATTTGTTAAAATATATTGATAGCATGAACAACAACACTTCATAAAATTGTTTCTGTTTTGTGGAGAAAATTATTCACCACTCACAACTTTATTTCACGTTTTGTAAAAAAATTACATTTTTTCATAGAAAAGGAACAATAAATCACAAATTTTTTAAACCAAATAAGATAACTCTTTTTGTACATGATGTATTCGAATTATGATTATAACATATTGAATGGACAATATAGAGTTTGAGAAGAAGTTCAAAGTTATATTAATTCTTGGTTGCAATGAATTACTGATTTAATGAAAATCCTGGAAGAAAATAGAGTGGACAGATTTATATGTACGCACATCCTAGGAGAAACCAATACTGGAGCAATAACCTTAACCAAAACTGTGGTGGAGGATATATCGCCAGTAATTTTTTATATTAAATAACAATATGTGGGTGAGAAGGAATATCTAATGGAATTAATAAAATAATATTGTACTCAACCATTTCTTATTGAATTCTATTAATAAAACATTTCAAATGATATACTTATGAAAGATTAACATTTTTTGGATGAATCCTGGAATAACTTTGTTGAAGATAACCAGGAATCTAATATTCATATCATTTAAAAAAGAAAATATGTACCTATCTAACCCTATATTTAATTGTAAGTCAATGATAATGATGCACCTATTGATATTGAGATACCAATGGTCTTTCTATAATAGATCAATTTCCATGATAAAATACTTGGAAGGGAATCTTTCATTATTTATTCACCATATTTTAATCATAATCAAGATGAAATATTATTTAGTTATCATTTTATGAAATTTATAATACAACCTAAATGTATAGGGACTAAGATATAAAATAATAGACCACCCAAGAGGTGTTAATAAAATTAGAAGATCTATATAATTAGGTTGTGGTATGGATACCTCCTCTAAAAACATGTGTACTTTATGGGTGAGGGAACCATTGAAGTTAACATGAAGCTCCCCTATTTTCTTTTCCCTCCCACTACAGACCTCAAATTTTATCTTTCCAATTTATTTGGGGTTGGTAACTATATTATATTCTTTGGGGTTCTCCATTCTTTTTTCCAATAAATTTAAATATGTAAAATTAATATGTGGTTTAGCATCTCAAAGAATCAATACCCACCTTATGATTGGGGATAATCCACTACAACTAATATATTAGGAGAAGTAAAATTATAACACCCACTTAGAGGTCAAATCCAAAAAATATATATTTTTATTATCTTTCTTTTTATTTAATTTTCTTATGTTTTGTTTAATTCGTTACCTAAAATTTAATGTAGTATTAGCTAAGAGATTAACTCAAAATTCCACTGGAAAAATCATGTTTTCCTTTCTTTTTCTTTTTATTTCTGACCAATTGAAATTCTATGTGGAAATCATTCATGATCTAATTTTAGAAAAACAATATGGAAAAATGAATATTTTTTTGGGTGGGATATCAATATATTTGTAGGAATTTTTAGTGTACTTCTATTTTTTCATGTTTTATGAAATTTTCATATTTATAATTTGTTTTTAGGATTCTTGATATAAATCAAATAATTTGGAAAATAAAAACCATCATAATATTTTTATATCATTAAATGATTCTAATATTATAATGTGATTTTATGGTCTAATATATTGTTTTATATTATTTATAAATGGTTCCTAGAGGAAGAAATTGAAACAATATCAGTGATAATAATCCAAAGACTATGAATGGACATTTTGTTGATGTGTTTAATACAATAATTCTAAGGGAACTAGTCTCCGAAACATCCTCAACATATGAGGAAATATTATAATATTCTAACCAGACTATAAAATAATTCTCCAAGTAGAATGACTTGGGGGAGAATACAGATAATAATAGAATGGCATAACAAATGATGGATAAAGCGATGCAAGGAAAATAGCTTTTTCCAACATGTGATTCATGTCGAAGAAAACACCTTCGAATATTATTAAACGGAAAACGAATTTGTTTTATGTTTGTAAACATAGTCCACCACGACAGTGATTTTAAGGGTATGAATGAATTTTCCAATGTACAATGCTTCCATTTTAATGATATGGGGTACTACAGAAATAAATTCACCATGAGTCTAGGGATTATACCTCAAAATAAGGATATGGATCACGTTTAATCTTTTCTTATGGATATAGTCAAACTTGGTTGATTACTATTCTTGCGTATTTAGATTCAATATAAATGTTTTAAAAAAATTTCGGACATTATTGTTATAATAATCATGAAATATAGAAGGATTGTACTATAGTACCATTTCTTTAAGGATTTGGAGTTATGTGATGAATAATATGGGTAACCAATAGAATTGATTATGTGGATGGTGGATCTGTTTTAAAAAATTATTTAGAAAAAATAAATTTAATATGTGCTTGATGTTGACATAATAATGATAAAGATGTGTTTATGGGATGATATTGATGTTCATAAAGGATGTTAGTGATTTTATGGTTTATGATTTCTTTTTTGGGATTATTAGATTTTTGGATTTAAGGAATACATTCAACAAACTATGATATTATTTTTGGAAGAATGCATGTTTTCATTAATCAAAAATAGTGATCAAGGTATTAATATATTTTATATAATTGCTATATTATGATATTTATGTGAAATTTGATTGTAGATTTATTTTTTAAATTTAGTGACCTTCCTTCTACTGTTTCTATCTTTGAATTTGGGTAGATATATTTTTGATAAGCCTTAAGATTGATTTATTATAGAATCGATTATGTTAAACTTTCAATATTATTGTTTTTTGATAACATGTGATAACATTTATCTTTTAGTTATAATTCAATTGAAGAAGAAAGGAATATTATATATAATGAATCATTAATTATCTTCATTCATGAAAATTTAATCTCAGAGTTCCATTTCCTGGTGTAACAGATAATGTGAAAATAGATCAAAGCACATCCAAAGGATGAGATTATGCTTATGATATTGAAATAAATCAGGTATGTTCATTTTATCATGTTCTTATATGGATAATGAATGTTTAACTCAACTCTAAGAACATGATTTTGGGAAAAAACATTATCTATTTAATTTTCTTAATAATAGAAAATTGATATTTTACCAATTACAAATTTCTCCTTTTGTGGTGGTTAACATTATAATGACCAAATTTTGTATCACTCGCAATAATAATATGATAGATATTTTTTTTCCATGGCCATATTTTCACTTTCTACTATTGTTCTTGTATTCAATGCTTGATTTAATGGTGACCTTAAAATTTCCATTCCCCTCTAATTAATATGATGTTTTTTAACCCTATTTACTATGTGGGTTTCCCACATAGGAATTTTCAAATATCAACATTTTATTTATGAATTGAAATTTTAAATTGTGAGGATTCAACTTATTGATGGAGGGGAGAATTTAAGACACAAAAATTTTCCAGTTTGTCACTTTTTTTAAAATTTAACCCCTTTGATAGCTTATGTTTCATGCAATACCCTGTTAAAATGAACAATGAGATATTATTATGTGAGAATTATAACCTAGCCCTTGAATTAATTATTATTGATAGTATTAACCAAATTATTAAATATAAAATTTTTCAAGTAATTTTGATTTTATAATTAATTATTTTAAATAATTACTTAATTTTAAATAAAATCATTTTATTCTGCAAATAACATTTTCTAAAAAACTATTTCCTTCATTTTATGGTAAAATATTATTAAAAATTTATAGAACTTATATGAACTGTATTTTATAAAAATAATATATTTTTTGAAATTATAATATCAAAATTAACTTATGTTAAATTTGTAGGAATTTTCTGAATGGATTGATTTTCTATTGAATAGTGGAAAATACAAATTTTTAAAAAACTATCAAATTTTTTATAATAAATTTATTTTCATGATTTCAATTTTATATGAATGTAAAATTATATAATATTCAGTTATAAATAATCTGCTTTATTTTATTTTAGTAATCTTAATACAATATTTTGGTATAAATAATTTTTTTTGCTTAAAAATGTATTTTTCGAGAAAACTATTTTCCATTGTGTTTTGGAGGATTAATTAAAAATTAAATTCTAAAAAATAAATGTTTTGAAATTTTAATAGTTTATTTTATATTTGTATTTATAATTCATTATTTATTAAATTGTTCCCTTTTAATTTTTTACCATATAAACTATAACCCTGGTAGTTTTCATTACCAGTGTAAAGGGTAAATTGGGTAATATAGGTTAAAAAAAAATTATAAGGACTATAAAATAACCATAAAATGTGGAAATTTTTTATTTTATAAGTAATTTTCATCCAGAACTATTAAATTTTCAGATATATGAGCATTTTTCATTATTAAGTGATTATGAACATTATAATATTTTACTTGAAGAAAAGTCAAAGATTTAGCATTCAAGATTTTAATAACTATAAAATTCTTAATACGAGGATATCCATAGGATATATTGGAATATAAATTTATATTAAAAGTTTATTAGTTTCAGATTAATGATGGTTAGTTATTTTTTATGTTTAGGTAAAAAATAATAATCTAATATTCTATCACGATGTTGGTGCAATAATTATTTATTTATTTGAAAAATCAAATAAATTATGTTAATTTTTTTAAAATATTTATAATTTGAGACAATTAATGTGATCAAAAAACATTTGACCACCTTGAAATGTTTGGTATGTGATAATATTTTTTTTTCTAATAATATGGTGTATGTTTATATTATTAATGTCAATCTAATGAATATATTTTTAAATTGAAATTATGAATATTCTGTAATAAATAATATGTTTTTCAATTCCATAAAATTACTAAAAATCATAAATGATGAAAAAATAATGGGGATAATTTTTTAAATTTTATCTATGATAAATATATTTATATTTTTTATTTTTATATTGACTTTGTTAACCCTCAAAGAGTTAAATTTCATATTATCGTGTTAAGTATTAAAGAGGTTAAATAAGGGTTAAAACAAAATGATAAGGGTAGATATGTAATAAAAAAATCTCTACGATTTATTGGATGATGTTATTAAATTCAATAATCATATTATATTTGGAATTAATAAATTTTTATTCATTTTAAATTGAAAATTTAATTCTATTAAATTAATATTTTAATACAATTCATAAAGATCCATTCACCTCAATTATTAATGGGAACTCCTTCATTCCCTTATTATACCATTTTTATCCTTATATCAGGACCAATTAATAAACATTACTTTTATCAAACATGTTAAAAAATTTATGGAGTTTCTATTCTTTTAAAAATACCAACCCTATGTCCCTTAAGAAGATATCTAACAGAAGTCTTGTAAAGAAGAGGTAATCATTTTTATCAACTATATCATGTTTATTTCCTTTTCTAATTCTTATTCATGATTTGTATCAAAAATAAAATAATAAATAATAAATAATAAATATAATGAGGTGTTATTATGATTATGAAACAACTATAGACTACATATTATTCATCCTATGGAAAAATGAAAGCACCGCACATGCGTTTGTTTGGCATGTTTCCTACATGTAGTGGTGTAATTATTTTTTTCATCACCATTATACAAGGTTATAATGATGGAAAATGTTGATATATATGGTACTTATGAAATTATATTTATTCGATAAAATTAATATATCCAAAAATTCTTTATTTTAACAAAAATTAGGGGAATGGTATCATTGCTCACATATACATACGACCTATCATCCCTATGACGTGATGCAATTCAATTTCCATGTTCAAAATTCAATATTGATCCTATAAAATATATAGTTTTAATAAATATTAAATATATGAACCTAATATAATTTTTTATATGATGTAATCATATCATATTCCCATGACACATGACTTACATGAAAAAAACTTCATAATAAAATGATGTAGTTAACACCCAAAACAAGGGTAATACTGATATATTATTAACAAACTGGGGATAAGATGGAATAAGAGGATCATATATCAAATAAAAAAAATTAATATGATTTTTTATATAATAATACATGATTTAAACAATTATACAGGATATTAAATCCTGCATAATTAAATATAAGCCTGAGGTAAAATATTTCTTAACTCAATTTCTATTATTTGGGATGAGCATCTACTTCTTTATTATGATACACTAATATTATGAGTAAAATGAATTTTTATTATCTTATATTGTGTTTCCACTTATTTTATATGTATTTAAAGGGGATACACATAATCAATTCATTTCATTAATGTTCACTTCAACTATTTGATCTTTGCAAGGGTCTTCATTGAAGCATATTTTGATGATATATAGCTATATTGTTATATGAGGTGTATATAGTTCCCCTTTCAAATGGTATATCATGAAATATTTTTTATCATAATATTTAATGTTAATCTAAATGTTACACTTTCATCAGAAATATGATTCTTCTGATTATAAAGTGGTAAGAGATTATTTCACAACCCCATCATGATATGGGATTTATTTTGATTATGTTTTACTTAGGGAATTAATTTTTATGTTAATCTCAATATATTTTATTATTAATTGACCATTCATGAAAAATACAAGAAATTGTACAATTTTTTTACTTTTTTTACTTAAATACATTATTAATTTTTTTTTAAAAAATCATCATTTTTATTCATAGGTCAAAAAATAACATTCATAAAATCCAACGATTTATAAAATAATCTTATAAAACATATTTTAATCCTTTTATAAATGAAATAAGAAAACATTTTTTCCGATTTTATCATTTTAGATTTTTTTAAAAGAATATTCATGTCATTTTTAAATCAATGCTCATTTTTCTTATACTAATAACATAAAAAGAGTTTTTTGTAAAGAGTAAACTATAATTTAATTTTCCTCTAAATATTTTATAACTTATTTTAAAATTATTTTTATTGTATTGTATTCTTCAATACATTTGTGTACATTTTTTTTTAAATGTGGTTTTCAAAAATAAAATAATATTTTCCTCAAAATATTTTAAGGATATTTTAATGGAATTTTTATTCATGAATGATATCAGCCCTATATTGTATGTATAATCATCATGAGATACGTTGTATTGATATCATCATTATTTGTTATTTGGATGGTTTATGATTACTTTGATTATGGATTATATATTTTGATAGCATTATCTATGTTACAATGGATGGTTTGTGGTTATCTTTATTGATTTGTGGAAGTGTTCACATAATATATGAAAGTTTTTAAATACGAATATTTATTTTTATTATGTTTCAGAACATTAATATGAGGAATTAATTGGACATAATAAGTGATGGTGGAATCCCACTATACCCCCTACATGCATTGTTATGTCTCATATGATAAAATAATTCATGTATTTGATGATATATTAACCATTTATATATGGTGTCTTAGACTAAGAATTGTTGGTATGTTTTCAATATATTTTATTCTGCATTACATAATTATGAATCGAGTTATTCATATTACATGTGATTATTCTAATAGTATGACATCATCAGTTAAGTTTAATTGTCATTTGATTATTTATTTGGAAATATTTGATCATCTTTTATTCTATCCATACTATGATCAAGTTATTTATTGAATGCATTATATTACTTATTTATCTTTGAATATTTTTTTCCTTATTTATTCAAATATTTCACTATATTCTTATCCACATTGGGCATTTGATCTCACCCCGATCTAATGTACATTTTTACCTAGTATATAAGCAATTTATTTGTGATTCATATTCATGGATTCACTATGGGGATAATTTATTTTTCAAATAAAATATTGGTTCATTTTATGTTTTAAAATGTAATGTGAATTTCAGGTATGTATATAGATTATAAAGACTACTAAACTATTTGGTTATTTTGGATGTGATTCATTGTTTTCTTTTTTCTAGTGTAATAATGTAACCACTAGCTCTTGGCTATTCAGTTTGGGGTCTCTATAAAAAGAAAGAGATATCTATTTCTATATTAAAACATTTTTTAATTACTTAATAATCTAATTAATAATTGAAATGTTTGATGATATGATAATACCAGGATAATAATTAGAAACAGCCAACCTAATTGATAATTCTATTTTGGAAAATGAACTCAATTTGGATACTATTTCTAGTTATGAACATTTTGAAGAGATTGAATTAATTTATTTTAATGAGTTACTCAAATGTACTATTAATATTTCTATATTAAATATGTTGTTCCCTACATGGAGAACATTGGACTGAAAATATATATAGCCCCCCCCTCACAGGAACGCAATTTTCTACATCCAAATATGAAATATTTATTTTTAAAAGGAAATTAGAAACTGTGATTCATAATCCTAAATAATTTAGAACTCATCCAAACACACCAACAACTAAAAATTATAAACCAAAATTCTTGGACTATGGCCAGGAAATTAGTGTAAACCCCATGAATTATCCCTACAACCTCCATAATGAGGGTTTTCCTTGAAGATGAATCTAAACATGTGAGACAGACCAAAACAGGGATCTTCCCATCCCTAATAGTAGTTTTAAAAAAGTGTTATAGAGACTTTAAGGAGATGGAATAATCTATCCCATTTTGGACTCCCAATGGTCAAGTCCCACACAAATAGTCTAGAAGAAAACTAGATACAGAATTATGAAAATTGAGAATAATGAATTTGTGACCATAATAATTCAGAATAGATGAAGAGTTTACATAGATTTTTGGATATTGATCAATGTGTGCGGAATAGACTATTTCCTTATACCCTTTGTGGACAAAATACTAGAGAGACTTGTCAGGAAGGGTAATTATTGGTTTTATAAGGAATTTTATAGGTATATTTATTTTTGAATTTTTCAAGAGTACGTAGACAATACCACCACCACTTCCCCATCTAAAAAATTTTCCAACTGAAGGATTCCTTTCTTTATTTTCAATACCCCAGGCACCATTCAATGTTATAGGGTATGTATCTCCTTAGGCCTAAATGAGAGCATCTTATAGGTAATAATAGATGATTTAATTTTCTATAGAACATTATTTATATATTGTCTATAAAGTTATTAAAAGCTTATAAAAATTTGTATTAAGAAATGTTTTGTTTTATAATTTTGAAAAATTAGATTTTATATTGTAAGAATGAAATGTGTAGTTCCATTTAATTACTAAATATATAATTTAATTAGATAAATATAAAGATTATTTTATTTCCACACTACCTTACCCCACTACTATGAGGCAAATCATATCATTTCACGTCCATGATTGATTTTATATAATTTTTATTAAGGACTTTAATGAGATTGATTTTCCCCTAACAAACCCACTCAAGAAGAAAACTTATTTTGTTTTTGATGATTTTTGTATGATATATTTTAACTATTTGCAAGAATAATTAGCCACTATCCCCAATTTCTATTCACTAAACTATTGTTACCAATTTAAAAATATATGTAATGATTTTAATAGAGTTGTAGGGGTTTTAATTTTCAAAAATATTTGTAGAATTCTACTAGTGATATCGCACACTTCATATAACATATGCATTAACTAGTTTGACTAAAAAACAATAGAGGACATTTGAAAATTGTTTTATATTTTAAAAAAATTGTTCTTGACTATTTCATATTAAAGTAACCATTAATTACGATCATGATTTTTTGAGAAATTAAATCAAGACAGTTTATGAAAATCCCAGATTAATGAGATTGATGATGTCGCTAAGAGAGTTTTACCTAAAGATTAAGGATAAGAAGGGGTATGAAAATAAAATAGGTATCAACATGAGATAACTACCTCACATTTTCAAGGTATAACAATTCCCCATGACTAATTTGGATGATTCCTTCCCTGGTGAGAAACTATAAAACTTCACCCATGTTCCATGGTATGGTGAAATGGTAAACTTTCTGCTCACCACAATGTTACCCTCAATCTTTTCTAAAAATAAATTTTTTAAATTATTTTCTTATTCAAAATATTATGACTGGGAGGATCCTTGCTTATATAAAACTTGCACTGACCATGTCACAATAAGCTGCATCTCGAAAGTGGAAATTAACTTTCTTATAATTTTAATCTATATAATTTGGACATCAAAAAACTTCTAAATTTTTGTTTATAGATGGATTATTTTGGTCCTCAATTTTTTAAAATTCATATGAATTTTGAAATAAAATATTTAATATTACATGTATTGGTGTTATTTCAAAAAGACGCAGGGTTCCCCCAAAACCTTATGTTTTTTGAAAATTTGATTTATTGGGAATTGGATTAATAACCCCCTTCCTATTTCATTTAGTTTTTGCTAAATTTTTTAGTAGTAGAAAACATTTATATGTAGTATAAAGAAACATCTGTGTAATTTAATGACATTAATAATGCAATTGAGTCACTAAAATAATTATTTTGTATGTGTTTGGAATATATTGAACTATTATCTATTACCAATTAACCCACATCTACTATAAAAAATATACACTGCCTACCATCGACAAACAAATTGAGTGTATGAGATGTCCAATAGAAATAGTGATTGAGTTTCTAAAATAATTATTTTAGTTTTGAAATACCTTGAACTATAATCAGTGTCCATGGATCCCACATTTATATTACGACCATTGAGACACTCTATATGATATATGGAGTTCACTAAAAAACATCCAGTGTAATGCACCCATGGTAAAATGGAATAGATGAGGTTTTTAATAATGAAGTCGTTTTTTGGAGGAAATAGTGCATCCTATTCACAAAGACTAAATTAAAAAAAATTAGAATTCTTTGTGGGCATACACAATTTCCTATAAAACTCTACTAGTTAGGTCTCACAAAAAAAATTATGGTAATAAATTTCACATGTCTATTAGGTTGTAGTATAAATAATATTGTGTTATTAAAAGAGAGAAACTATAGTTTTTCAATGATATAGAGTATTGGAAAGTGAAAATTATGGTTATTTAGGATATAATAATGAAAACATATTAAAACTCACTACTTTATACAGATAAAACTAAATTTTCCAAAATAAATTGATATAGAAAAATATTATTTCAATCTATAGACATAATGTTGTTATTTTCTTCAATGATGAATGTATTCCTAGATATGCTTCATTCAGAGTGGATCAGTCCATACACACTTACTAATACATTTCATTTTAGTGAAGTTTATATTAACTGATGTGGTTCAAATAAACCATTAATGTTGAATAAAAAAACTAAATAAGTATAATGAGTATTTGAAGAAACAACCCATGGAGGAGTCTAGACTCCTCCCTACAATGATTAAATAGAACATTTTCGTGTTTTTTCATTACCTCATATTGTTTAAGAATCTTAATTTATTTTGAAATATTTTTCTTTAATAAATTCAATTTTGAATTCTATTGGAAGTGTATCTGAACCATGTGTTAGGGAGAGTGGTGAAGTATCATTAAAATGTAATAACCATTGTTTATGGTTTAAATTTTATAATGATAACAAAATAGAAACCAATTTATTTGGAATATGTATATAGTTCGGTATGTTTTTATATATATATTTTTAGAGTGTAAATACGTAATTTTTTTTGAACATGTACACTTTTTTTGAGTTTTCTAATATACTTATATATGAATTATAGAAAAAGCAACATTTTTTACTCTAATTGATTTTTTGAATTCTTGATAATTATATTTAAAATGAATATATTCAATATTTTTTAATATTTAATTTTTTTTCATGAAATTATTCTCAAATATTTTCATTATTTCTCAATGGAATTTGACATATTGAACAACTATTAACTCTCACAGAATATTATTATTGTCTAAAAAAGTTTAATACATTATTTGACATCATCTTTCTGATACCCAAGATTATTGAGAGATTATTTGGACTTATTTATAATCCATAAATTCTGTTTATACTCTCATATATCCTTTTAATTCATGAGATTTTACCCATATTATTGAGGAATTTGATTTGTAATTCCTCTATTTTATTTGATTATTACCTTGAAAATTGATTGTTATTAATCCCTTGGATTATAATGAATGGGAATATAGGTTTAATCTAAATTATTTGACAAATTAACCCTTTCATATGATAACTCTAAAATATAATTTCATGATTAATTATTGTCTATGTTTTTGGGAAAGGGGCTTCCATGTTTTTTTTCTGAGGGAATCATTGCATGCTATGGGGTATTTGAGAGGTGTGAGTTATCATCATGGGAAATTTGAGAGGGGAATATGGGAATGGATAACATTAATTAAATATATTATGTTTTCACTATAATCCACTTATCCTAAAAAAGTTTATAAATAAATAAATAAGGGGGATGATTTTGAAATATTAATTGTGCTCATCTGATATATTCATGAAAATGATCAATGAAAAGAGAATGATCAATATTTGTAAATCAAATAGTGACAAATAATAACAAATTAATAAAATAAAATAAAATAGATAGAATGTACATACAAAAAAATTAAAAAATAAGTGATTAAAATTAAATATCATTTGGATTCATTTCATCACTCCTGCCCAGTGGAACGAAATACTAAACTGGGAAGTGTGTGTCATGTCTTGTAATGTTTCATTTGGTGAAGGATTCTTCCATGGTTTACTTTATAAATCATACATTGTATTTAAATATTAAATCATTAATCTTTCTACAGATGCATTTTTAAACACTTTCCCTCTATCCTCAAAGCTATTGATCAACCTTTTAAAAAACCTCATGATTGATTTTACATTGTAATGATTTGCAATGTGTAGAGATGATAATTTTTCAAAGACTTTGGTAAATACTCGATTCATAACTATGATCATGACTCCACATCAATATTTTTTATTGAGAAATGATAGGAAATGTACTACACATGACGTAGGTTTTGAAATGGATTTTTAAATGGATTATCAATGTTGGATTTGACGTAAATATGATAATTTTACTCATTTTAAATTAAAAACTTGTATGAATTATGATGTCATTTTTATGTATAGAACATATAAAATATTCATCCCTTTGTTCTTGATATTTTAGAATTTATATAATCATATATTTTCATTTCATTGATTACATCTTCAGTTTATTGAAAATTTATTTCAAATCAAGTTTGAATTGTGAAAATTTATAAATACATGAATAAATTGGATTTAATGAAAAAATTACCTAGGAGTGAAATCGTTTATGCATGGGTGAGTGATTAGACCTCCAAATGTTTCATTTTTATCTTTTATTAAATGAAATTACCCCCATTAATTAAAGAAATATCATGAAAATTTGTGATCTATGTGACTTTTTGAGTATTATAATTAAAGGTTATATGGATTAAAAAGATTATTTTTTTGACATATTTATCATTGGAATTAAATTGAGAATCCATAAATAAGATGAAATTCATTTTTACACTGTGGAATTATAATTTTTTGATTCTTGAACTAAAAGTATTAAATTTATTAAATTTATATTGAGCATTAATTGATTTATTAATTTTTTATTTAGATCCATAATTTAAATTTTAATTTGAATTTGAAATTGAGTGATTTTTTTTGAGAAATGAAATATTACATTAGAGTGAGAAAATTTAATGGTGGGAATGCGATGTTTTAATCATTTGATTTAACATATTTAAAATCAACTTTTTAATGTGTGTAATTATGAATTTAATTTGTTTTATCATTTTCTAATTTAATTATGAAAATATCCTACACTAAATAAAAATTGTGTTTTGGGAATATCCCCCAAATATAAAAAATAGATGGATTAAATATGAATTAATTTTTTACAGTCAATTCAACAGATGAATATAGGGATTGTTATGGATCTACTACATTGAAAAACCTAGAGTCCAAATGTGTACCAATTACAGAAACTGAAAATTTATGTAAATTCATGTTGCGACAACACCCATAAAGAGTGACTACGAGAGTTCTTTTTTAAAAATGAATTCTTCTACAGAATGAAATAAAAAAAATGAATATATTTGAAATTTTATCATCCTAAAACATGTTTTGATAATAGTAATTAGCTTCCACATAGAAAAACTAAGTTATTGTGCCCTGTATGTGGCATTGGCAGTGGAAACATTTCCAAAATTTTGCAAAGGAATTGATATACTACATGAATAGAAAACAGCCATCCACAACTCTTCTCATGGTTGATCATCCCACTGACCATGACAACCTCTTAGGTTAATGAGTATTATAAACATAATCCTGTGAGGAGGATGAAACCAAAATGGTCACTAACACCATCTTTTTCTATGATTGATATAATTGAACCCTGAATCCAATATATAAGAAGAAGAAAAACAAAAAACATTCTTGAAAAAGAGATATTCTCGGATCTGGATGAAAATTATGAATCTCAAGTAACCTAAAGATACCATTCATGGTAAAACACTCTATGATTTCCATCGATGGGTTCCCAAATTACATCTTGTGCCATTTCTATTTAAATCCATACGATAAGATCTATCGTGCTCACCACAGTCCATAGAACCGGTTCAAGGGAATAGAAAATATTCCCAAAAATGGAACTAGAGATGGATGATGAATATCCTAGATTCCATTTGAATCCAAGGGGATCAATCTATATTGTAAATCCTATGATTACTTTTTGAACCATCCATGATACTGAATGTCGTGCATGTCATTGATTGTAGATCTGAGCATCACATGGTGTTGATGTTCGGTGCCTATCCATTGGAGAATCCAAGTGGGAAACTAGAGAAGATTACTATAAACAAATACACAAGAACCCAATCTTCATAAAACAACAGCACTAGGCAATAATATTCAATGCGAACACTCTCTTAGCGATGTAAAATCCTTAACTCACCTACAAGATGTCATGCAACCCTGTGAAGAATTAATATCATGGTATTTAAGAAATGAGTTTAGATGTAAACAAAAATAAATATATAAATCAATCCCTATATTTTCCATTCCCCTATGTAGGTTTAAAAATCGTGAGACCATAGTTTCTATATGAAACACTGATTACTGGTTGGTGGATGCATAATAAAAATGACTGAAGGAGGTCAATAAAGAGGATCCCCCGTTTTCTAGTAACTCTCCATTCTAATGACTCTTTTTTCCGTCAAGATTGAAGCATGATCTATCTACAATACAAATTTAGAGTGTTGGAAGATGATAATAGATGGGATAATTTTACATTCATTGTGGTTCAACATACCTAAAAAATCCATGTCGAAAAATCACAATGCAGCCAAATCCATGTACTCAATTAAAGATATATCAGATTATGGATAATGACTGAAATCACCTTAGTTATATAAAATAAAAACATGTTAATTATCACCGATCCCATAACAAATGTAGGAGAATCCCATTGTTCCATAAAATTTCATAAAATGGGGAAATTTATTTTCCCATTTGGCTTCTAATTTTCAACGACAATATGGCTCTCATTTCCATGGATTGAATGTATTGAGGATGATATAGATTCTTGGTGATCACAACCTACATAAAGGACATAAGAATCAATGATTTTTATCAATGCATAATATGGAAAAATGAGGGGATATTTCATGTCATTACTATAGTTAAGCTATTCTTATCGGTACATCACCCAGGGCAGGTGACATTTTCCACACGACACAATATATGGAATTCTTCCTACGTGGACTTTTTTGTGAATACATTCTATTTCTATTTTCATAATAAGAGGATATGTTCTCCTCTAGTTCATGGGACTTCCCAGATTCCTAATACACTACCTCATTCTTAATGGTTGTTACATCATTGACTGATGTTGATGTTTCATGTAGTTTTCTTGACTACCCTATTCTGATAACTAATGTTCTGCAATAGTATGTAAATAGTGTTTTAGAAGAGGATAAATCTCTCACCCCTGTGATGAAATATTATTTTCAATAAAAATTCATTATCTATATAATTTCTTAGAGGTGTTTGGATGTATATTTTATATGTAATTATTATTTTTCTTTACATTTTAATATTTATAGTAATTTTTTTGGATTCACACACATAACACATAATAACTACTTCACTTATTAATATAGTAACAAATGGGATGAACTAAGCGTTATTTTTGGTATAAAATATCTACTTTATGTGAGGATAAATAATAATGTGATTTATATATTTTTCTATTCTAAAAAAATAAAATAAATGCTAAAAAATGATATTTCCTTTTATTAGATAATGATAGGGAAGTTAAATTCAATGATGATTCATATGGATGTGGGGAGACTAATATAAGGTTAGAACATTGTGCCTTAAACATTGGATTTTAAACCATTCTTTTCAATCCATCGTTTTCAAATATAAAACCCATTGAAGAATATTTTAACATGTCTATAAAATCTTTTTCTCAGAAGAAAATAGGAGTCCAACATCACTACATATTTCTTGGTCTTAAAAATCATTTTTTAATGAACCCCAAGATAGTGACACATATGGTCACAAATCATGGAGTATATAATGAACCCTAAACAATATGGTAGATAATTTCATGGAAATTCCTGAAAATATATTTTTTGTTGGGAATTCATAGTTATGGAATTAATATCTATGCCACATTAGTGATAATGGCATGTAGATGCTCACAACAACATAAAATTATACAAATGATGACGTTATTTGAAGTATTCTTGTGTGAATACTTTATCATTGTAATGTGGAAATAGATATACATAAAAAAAAGATGTTGAAAACCAAAATATTAGAAGACGGGGTCATTGTACAATATTGTTTATAAGGATAGAATAGTATATTCCCCTTCAGGGTCACAATATTATGTGAGAATTATTAATAAATCAATGAAAAAGGTATGAGTTTACTTTTTTTAACGAAAATATGTTGTAATTTACATGTTTCAGAAGTGGAAAACCATGGTAGTGAACTAATCAGGATAAATGATAAAATTATTTATGTCTGATAATGGCAGATAGTAAATAGTAATGAGTTTAGTGAATTCTATACTGATGATGGAATTCAGTGAGAGAATACCCTTTTAGGTACACCACAATAGAATTTTGTATCTGAAAGGATGATCATAATGATAAAGAAACATGCTAGGAATATTAGGTTTCACTCAAGGTTAGCCAATTATTTTTTGATGGAGGCAGTGATCATTGAATCACATCGCATCAATAGGTGTCTATCTATACGAATGGGATAATGCATACCAAAGTAACTATGGTCAATAAAGGAGGTAATGCTCTCTAATTTATGAATCATTATTTGTTTGATAATTTTATATATAGTTTCTAAAGAAAGTAATATGATTGATTCTATGTCGAAATCCCATTTTTTATTGGCTTTGTTGATTATGAGTTTTTTATCTCTTCTGGGATAATAAGAATAATATAGTCATCCAAATCCATAGATTGATTTGTAATGAAAGTTTTTAATATAAGTAACATAATGAAAATATAGTTGACATTAGGAACAAATAATCATAAACCTATGAGAAATTATACATTCAAGGTGTACCACATCATGTGACACTAAAACCAATGATGATTTATTCATTCATCTCTCTTAGTATGGTCTTTACAGCATCTTCCACATCATGTCCTACCTCATTATTTTATATCCTATATTTTTTAACTTTGTCACTAATTATTTCATGAATAAACAAGAAAAAAATAATATTAGAATCATATTGGTACTTGAAAATTTTTACATCTTTTTTCTAATTTTTTTTTGAAAAAACATAACCCAAATTAAAAATCATAGTTTTTGAGTAAAAATTTATCTATTTGATTCTAATTGAAGACCCAACATATCTGATACCTAACTACACTAAAAAAATCAATTTAAATTTAATCGAACACCAAATACTTATTTTTAAATGTATTCCCCCTTTTATTTTATTTTCCATTTAGAGACCAGAGCTTTGTTAAATTCTTCTATTTCTTTAATCCCTTATTCTTTCTTTTTCAATGCTTATTTTTAACTCCTATAATTTTAATTTTATTATTTAATTAATGTTATTAATTTATTTTCTTTTAAATATTCATGCATTAATTATTGATAAAAAGTTTTTCATTTTAAAGTATCATGAATAAATATCTAAAATAACTAATTTGAATATTTAAAATTTAAATTATATATATAAAATTTAAATTCCATTAAATATTTAAATTAAAAATATTTGATTAAAAAAAAATTAATGTTTTAATATTTTAAAATATCTATAATAATTTTACTTAATGTTTTTAATTTAAAAAATAAATATATAGAGTATTTATTATTAACATAAATGGGATATTTAATTTTTTAGAATAAATTAATGTTTATTCATTTTAAATATAATATTTTAATGTTATACGTTTTTAATATATCTCCATATTTTTTTCAAATACTCTTTTTAGATCTCATGTTTCTATTGTTCTTCAATATCATTTCATTCTTTGTTAATATATTTCCATCATTTTTTGTTAATTTAATATATAGAAAAATATATATTTCATTATATCTATTATTATCTTAATATTACTATAATATTATTTAAATTTTTATGATTTCCCATATTAAATTATATTATATTATTTATTAAGAATTTATACCAATACCTAAAATTCATATACACAATAAATCATTAAGAAATTATTTCTCATCATTAGAAATTATCAAGTCAAAAAAATCATAATTTCTAAAGTGTTCATTCAATTAAGATTTTTTTTATGTCAATAATATATTATTACATAGAAATAAAAAATAATATTATAAAATTTAATACATTTTTTTAATTTTATAAAATTATAATCTTTTTAAATAATTTATTCAATATTTAAGCTCATTTTAGTAATTGAATGTTTTTATATATGAAAATACTTATTTACAAAGATTAATAAACTAATTAAAATTTTTAAATTTTTAAATTTATTTGCGAATAAAAATTGAATGAATTTAATTTTATTAATGATTTATTTATAATTTATTTTATTTTAATATAATTTAATTAATTTAAAATTTAGATGTTTTTGGTCAGATGTAGTTTGATTGAAGAACAATGAAGAAGATGGTAGGGGCCTCCAGGTTCTCTAGCACACTAGATGCATGGTCAAAGGAGGATGCAAACAATATGATCAAGGAAATACCTAGCTATTTATAACTATGTCCCACTTGAGGTTCTAATACTAGGTTTTACTTTGTGAAGTAAGGATCCATGTAAATTCCGGCTTCACTTCTATACATCCCAGTAGACGTGAGGTTGGGGCTTTAGATCATAGATTGCAACATCATCTGGTATCCAAGACCTCACCACGCCACCACCATGATATCACCATCTTGCTCATATCTCACTCAACATCGCACATCCTTGTTCCCAACTCAATAACTAGACCTAGTTAATGCCATACCTAACTGAATTAAATCCCAATGATGAAATCAGGACCAAAATTGGTGGCCAAATAAATTAATATTAGAACCCATTATACTTAAAATCCAACCCTATAATGACCCTAACCATTCATTAATGGAAATCCATCTTAATCTAATTAAATAAATATTTATGTAAATGATTTATATAAAATGTAAAAATCGTTGGTTTTATGTTTTTGGATTTTAAAATACTAATATTAATAGTGAAATTTGCTTTTTTTTGTCGTTGAATAGCGATCACATGATTAGAATAAATATAGGTCTTTAACAATCCAATTTAACCAGACAAAAAAATTGATGGCCTCATCCAGTAGAATTTCTCCATATGAAGCCCATTTTTTAGAGCTCGAAAATTAGGTGGAATCATTGGGATACATTCTTTTCAAAGCCCAAGCCGAGCTTCAATAGGTTAAGCTCGAGTGGGACCGCCTAAGAGAGATGTGGAAGTTTATAGATATTACCACCCCAAGCAATGTTATCTGAGTCTCCCCAAAAGTCTATCACCATCGCACACCTCATCCATCAGTATTTGTATTCAATGCACAAATACTATTTTTAGTTAATATTAAATAAAGAAATATATTTTAATTAATTAATGGATTTATGAATTAAATAATATATTAATAAAATATTATTATTTTTAAATTAATTTTTAAATATAAATGATCGTATAATTTTATTAATGCAATTGGAATTTTTATTATGGTTCAAAAGCCAGTTTTTTCAAAACCCGTGAATTTATGATAAATGACTGTTTTTATTTTAAAAGTGAAAATTAACATATTTAAAAAAAATTGGATAAAAATAATATTATTTCTTGAATCTGAAGTTCGAAATTATCCAACAGTGAATTTTTCATAATATTCATAGAAAGTCAAATTTTTGGGAAAACAATATATAATGTTTTTTCTTACAGCATAATAAGCATATAGTGATGTAATAAAATACTATAAGCTTTATGTTATGCCAATATGTTATTTACCAATAAAATAATGTGATATTGGGTTTGTTTGAAATATTTTACAGAGCATTAATAGACCCTTCATGACTTATTAAACATCTTGTCTTTTTAAATTGTTTTCCTTGGGAGTTTGACTCACCTTCACATAAGCAACCCCATTATTTTAAGAATTTTGGACATTGAACTTATAAAATATTGTTTTCCACTTCCCCTTTCAATAAAAAATGTTAAAAGACAATGGTCTGGATTGTGGATTGGATTAGTTTAATGTAAGGGTTCCCAAACCTAAATAATAATGAATTCCCTCATCTTTCTTATATAAACCCACCTAAGATCCCACTTCCTCCTCACTCAAAGCCATTGGAGTTCGTCCAACATATGCCCTCCTCTCACAATAATCCTCCCAAGGTTCCCCAACATCCCATGAAGCCTCTCTCAAGCCCCTCTCAATCCATTGGAAGCACACTTCAATGTAAGGGGTTTTCTTCCTTTCTCATTTTTTCCCAATTTTTTTAATGTCTATATTCTATTTTAGTTTCAAATATAAATATTGGGTTATAGTTTCTCACCTCACCCATACTGGATTTTTTATGCTTTAATGATGGGAGAATCATTTCAATCTCATTAAATGCATCCCATGTATACCTGTTACTATGCCGAAATTCCAAAAAAGATCTCTCTCCTCTTTTACATTCAAACAATCCATTTGTATCATGACTCTAAATTCCATTAAAACAATATGTACATGTATCTATATAACTCCATTACATTCCATTTCATGTAAATATGATGTGACAACCCATTCTCTCTCATCATCAATTTTTAGGAATTCTTACGTCACGTCGTTGCGCTGCTGAAATTGCACCATTTCTTCAAGAAAAAGACTTTGTGTAGTGAATATCATTCCCATTTACCTATCAAGGGAATTCACCTTTACGCACATTAGGTTATTGTTTAAATAGTTTCATGTATGTATTCCATATCATTTTATCAAGGAATAAATGATGATGGCATATGAATTCGTGTTATATGATCCATGTGGCACACATATGCATGAAATTAAATGTTTAAGAAGGGTTCTCCCTGATAGCGCTCCAATGCATTGGGTAAAGTATGGTAATATGATAAGTTATGTGAAATTAGATTTATCTCATGATAATTCATGTGAAAGGTGGTTTTACTCGTGCATCATGTGCAATGAGGATTTACTCATGATCTATGTGAAACCTCCCTTGGATCATGGTTATTCCATTTAAGAGTTGATGCCACATTTCCAAGTTATGATTATCATGCTTTATCATGCCTTTTTTAATGTTTATCTTGTGTTCTATTGATATTTTAAATGTCTAACATGTATTTTATTCCACATTTTATTTCATTTTTATTCCCTTTTTTTTGCTTTTTAGCACAACCTTTTCTTATTCATGTCCACAGGTTATACCATGAAATGATAAGTACAATGGAATGTAATAGTAATTTAAAGATTTTTTTCAATAAAGATGTTGCATGTTTCAGGTTTTAAGTTGTTCAGTAATGATCCTAAGCCCCAAAAACACTGGACCTCATGATCTTATATGTTGTATGTAGTTATGTTCAAGTAATAAATTATGTTTAATTTTGTAATAAAAGATAAGGGTTGTCATAGTTGGTATCAGAGGATTAGTTTAGTTATATTTGATATTAAGATTATAAAACTGTAGAAAATCCTTAGATACACGACTAATTATAATTAAAACATCCCTATGTTTTGGTGACTATTGAGTATGTTTTTATCATGAAAATAAATCCCTCTATGGAAACAAGTAGGTAGAGGCGGCTCTGGCACAGATATATCCTAGTGGTAAATCCTAGAAACACTACTTTGAGCTAGAATCGAAACAGAACTAGTGCACGACAATGGGCCTTTCTGCACTATTGGTTACGAAACTCTTGAGGGATATGCTTTAGTAGATTCAAGATCATAGTATAAACCATTATTAATGGACCAAAAAGTCCCATAAGACTATAACATAGGAAATATATTGAGGATAACCTCGATTTAAACCTATGAAATCACTTGTTAGGATATTCTTCTTCATTATAAGTTTACAGTTTTATGTTAATCATTTCATTTTTAGGATCCATGGCTATGTATTTAAGACCTCTTATTATACGTCCTTCTTCTAAGCTAATGGTGGGAAGTAGAAGAAGACGTTCCATCAACCAATGTGATAGGAAATGTGAATATTCCCCTAATGATATGTCTGATATGACAATAGTGGGTGCTCTGAATTTCATGATAGTACTTTCTCATCTGGCCCGATTTTTGAATAATAACATGAATCAGGCGGAACTCTTTCCTCCTCCACAGAAAGAGAATGTTGTTGTAGAATCCTTCATGTGGAAAAGGCCTCCCATTTTTAGCAGATCATTTGATCCCCTCATCGTGGAGAAATTTATTAAGTCAATTTAAAATATATTATCTGTCCGCTAGTGTTTGGAAGTGCAAAAAGATATACTGGATTTATATTGGTTTAATGGGAAGTAGATCATTGGTGGACACTGAGAAAGAATACAAAGTCCCAAGAGGAAATTGATTCCATGAATTGGGAGGAATTCCCGAGGATGTTTTTTAAATAATATTTTCTTCAAACCCTACGTCCCAACATGGAAATAGAGTTCCTCAGACACTAGTAGAAGGAAGATGTGTCCATCAGGGCGTATGAACAAAACATTACAACACTTGAACGGTACACCTCTGGCTTTGTCATTAACACCAAAAGCAAGGTTTATCGCATTGCTAGCGTATTAAAGCTGAGTCTATGAAAGTCATTGGTGATTCAAGTCTTTTTCAGTAATGAGGACATTCTCTGTTGTGCAATCAAGGTTGAAATGGAGATTAGAGACTCTCAATGGTCAGTTTGTCCCATTGAAAAGAAGCATAAAATATAGAACAACATGGGTGGTCTATCCAAAAAATCCCACGATGGAAATAAGAAAGACTTTTCCCCTTGAAAAAATTGTTGGAAGAATCATCCCAGTAACAATCTCAAGGGAACCATGAATTTCTTCAAATGCGGAAAGATTGGTCATCTTTCCTAGAACAATCGAAGGAATATGGAAAATCCCGCTAATATTGAAGAAGAAAGGAAGGTTCAGATCAAAACTAAGCCGACAGTGCAGTGTTACAACTGCAAGGAGCATGGGCATTATGCAAAAAAAATTTCTAAGCCGTGGGATGTCGGATGAAATCAACAAAAACTCAAAGGAAACGAGGAAGGGAATATGCTATCACTCCTTCTAAGGTGGAGTTGGACAACGATGCAGTGAAAGGTATGCATGTTATTAATTCAAGAATATAAAACATACTATATGATTCTGGTTCTATGCATTCTATCATACTGTTCAAGTTTAATAGAACAATTTAAACACCACCTAAAAATATGGATGAAAAGTTATCTGTGAGAAGAGAAAATGGGGAAATCGTTGCATCCATGGTTTATAAATCCTCATCGGTTATGATTTTTGGACTGAACCTCCCATAAAATCTCGTAATACTTCATTTAGTGGAGTTTTATTCTATATTGTGAATGGATTGTATTCATTATAAAAATCCACTATCAACTTCCAGGAATGGTAGATCACTCTTCCCATCCTAAAGCATCCTCAAATTCATTACATGTGTAAGGAAGGAGATGGATCTCCTTTCGAATCATCATCTAAAGTGTGGATCTTGATGCCTTATGGGAAAGCATATCAGCTCAAATGATTGAGACAATGGAGAGAATCATTCTTAAGGACATTCCCATATTGTGGGATTACACTAATATATATCCTGAATATTTTCATGGTATTAATATGGACCGAGAGTTTGAGTTCTCAATTAAACATATCCCTAGATCTCTACCAATATCATAAAAACCATACAGTATTTCCACCTTAGAGATGGAAGAGTAGAAGAAGCAGTTACAAGAGAATATGGATGAGGCTTTTATATGCCCGAGTGCTTCACCATGGGGTGCGCTAGTCCTCTTCGTCAAGAAGAATAATAGATCAATGCGCCTCTCCACTGACTATCATTAGATCAATAAAATTAGGATAAAGAATAAATATCCCTTACCATGGATAAATGAATTGTACGATAATATTCATGGTGCCAGTTATTTCTCTACGGTACTCCTTCTGTTGGGATATCACCAAGTAATGGTGAGGATGATATTCAAAAGAATACCTTTCAAACAAGGTATGGACACTATGACTTCATAGTGAGGCCCTTAAAACTCCGTAATTCTCTAGAAATTTTCATTTATTCAATGAATAGAGTCTTTTACCTCAACAAATTTGTGGTAGTATTTAATGATTATATTCTGATATACTCCAAGAGATGTAAGAACTTGAGGAGCATTTGAAAACTGAGTTAAAGACTTTGCGATGGGAGGGATTGTATTCAAAGTACGGTAAATGTGAGTTCTGAATGGTGGAAGTATCATTCAGGGGGCATGTTATCAGCAACAAAGTGATATCTGCGGACCCTACCAAGATGAAGGCAATTGAAGAGTGGCCCATGACAACTTCTATAATAGAGATCTGCATCTTTTTGGGTCTAGTGGTGTATTATCTATGATTAGTGAAAAAAATATCACAATTGTCAAACCCAATGACCCTGATAACATAGAAGGGTGTAATGTTTATCTGGATACAAGAATGTGAATATTGTTTCAAGGAGTTGAAAGAGAGCATTATCACTACACCAGTACTCACACTCCCTATATGTGGTTAACTTTTTTTGGTGTATATTGATTCTTATAAGAAGAGCATAGGATGTGTGCTTATGAAAAATGACAACGTGATAGCCTATGCCTCAAGGAAGTTGAAAATACATGTGAAAAACTATTCAACGAATGATCTGGAGTTGGAAGTTGTAATCTTTTCCTTGAAAATATGGCGGAAATATCTCTATGGGGAGAAATGTGAAATATATACTGACCAACAGAGTCTGAAATATATTTTCCCACAAAAAGAGCATAGTATGGACCATCATGGATTGATGGAGCTCATCATGAATTATGACTATGCAATCCACTACCATCATGGTATGGAAAACAAGGGGGAAGATGCTCGAAGTATAATGGATCCTACACCATTATAAATGATGTGAATTTAAAAGGATCCGAACTTCTTAGATTTTGAAATGATGGACATGGGAATCATTAATGGAGGAACATAATCAATCTTTTCTAAAATTATTTCTCATCAATTCCTCATGGAGAGATTAATGATGCTTAAATAAAGTTTGTGGAAGTTCAGAAAAGGGTAGAATCTGTTAGAAATTGGAAATCCTCTGATTTAAAAGTTATGGAGGAAGAAGTTGTATGACTTGGGATGTGAATATGTGTACCATCCGATCTAGAGATAAAGAAGGAGCTATTGAATGATGCACATAGATCTCCCTTCTAAATCCACATAGGGATCATAAAGATGTACTGAGATCTCCGAGAAATCTTTTGGATGGATGATATGAAAAGGGATATTGTCGAATATATATCAAAGTGTATGGTATGTCAACACCTAAAGTCTGAGAGACAAATGTCTAAGGGGATTATGCAACCACAAACCATACCAGTGTGGAAGTGGGAGAACATTACCATAGACATTGTCACTGAACATCCAAGGACATCCAATGGAAATAATTCTATATCGGTCGTTATGGATTGACATACAAATACATATCACTTTATCACGATTTGAGAGGACTTCCCATTAAATCAACATCTGCATATTTAAGTCAAGGAAGTGGTAAAGTTGCATGGAGTACCACCATCTATTGTAACCGACCATGATCCTAGATTCACGTAGATGTTTTGGAAGAGACTTCAACATAATTTGGATACTGAGATGAACTTCAGTACGGATTATCACCTTTAAACTGATGGCCAATCCGAGTAGACTATCCAAACACTTTAATATATGTTGAGAGAGTGATCAATGGACATAAAAGGAGGGTGGGATCAACATGCTCCTCTGGTTGAGTTCTCTTATAATAACAGTTTCCAATCAGGCATCCAAATGGATCCTTATGAAGACCTCTATGAAAGAGGTTCAGAACACCGACATGTTGGGATGAAGTTAGTTTGCGTATGCTGCTAGAACATGAAATGATCAATGAAATGGTGGAGAAGGTGAAAACCATTTAGCTGCATATCAAGTCATCCCAGAGTCGACAGAAGAGTTATGTAGATAACCGTCAATGAGAACATGAAATTAAAGTTGGAGACTTGGTATTTATACACATATCTCCATGGAAGAAGGTCATGAGGTTTGGAATGAAATGGAATTTAAGTCCAAGGTACGTCGTCCCATTCAATGTTATTGATTGTGTTTGGGTTGTAGCCTATCGACTAGCACTTCCACTCACCATGGACCAGATACATGATGTCATTCATGTATCACTGTTAAGGAAATACATACTAGAACCTTATCATGTACTCTCTTCAGATGTGGTATAGTTGGAAGATGATATTTCCTACAAGGAGAAGCCAGTCAAGATTTTGAATCATAGAGAAAATGTTCGACAAAACAAGACTACTAATTTGTTCAAGGTACAATAGTGAAACCATAAGTACAAAGAGGGAACATGGGAACTGGAGGAAGCTTTTTTGGTTTTATGTTTTTGGATATTAAAATACAATTAAGAATTGTGACCATTGCTTTTGTAGCCATTGAATAGTGATCACATGATTAGTATAAATATAGTGATTTAACAACATAATTTACTCAGAAAAAGGATGTTATGGCCTCATCCAGTAGGAGTTCTCCATACGAAGCCCATTTTTTAGAGCTTGAAAAGGAGGTGGCATTGTTGGGATTCACTCTAGACCATTCCAAAGCCGATCTTTAATAGGTTAAGTTCGAGCGGGACCGACAATGATGGAAGTGGAATTTGATAGAGATTACCACCCGAGTAATGTTATCCGTGACTCCCCAAGAGTCTGTCATCATTGCACGACTGACCCTTCGGTATTTTGTGGGTTTTTAATGGGTTATTTAACAAGATTCTATAACAATGTTTATGTACACTAATTTGATATATAATAATGAATATACTTTCATTTTTTTATTGTTACCCTGTAAATAGTTTTTAAAGCAGGTATAGCATTTTCTTATTTTATTTAATTTATAAATATATTTTGATGAATTAATGGATTTTTTAATTAAATAATTTTTTAATAAAATATTGTTATGATCCTATTAATATTTAAATTTAAATGATCATATAATTTTATGAACTCTATTGGAATTTTAATTTATGTCCGAATGCCATTTCTGTCAAAACACGTGAATTTTTTATAAATGTCAGTTTTTATTTTAAAATTAAAAATTAAAATATTTAGAAAATTATTTGGAAAAAATAAATATTATTTCTAGAATCAGGTTTTCAAAATTATCCAATGGTGATTTTTTCATAATTATGTGATACGATCAAATTTTTGTGTAATAATTAAATACCGTTTAAATATATAATGTGATTTATAAAATCATAATGACCCAATATAAATTTAATAAACTAACATAAGATTTATGTTCATCCAATATAAGTTTTACCCATAAAATTATGTGATTTTGTGTTTGTTTGACTAATTTTACAAAGCATTGATGGAACCTTCGTAACTTACTAAACATCTGTTCTTTTTTAATTGTTTTCTTTGGGAGTGTGAGTCACCTACACATATACAACCTCATTATTTTAAGAAGGTAGGAATTTGGACTAATAAAATATTATTTCCAACATACCTTTTCCAAAAAAACATGGTCAAAAACCATGGGCTAGTTTGTGGTTTGGGATTGTTTAATGTGAGGGCACCCAAACCTGAATAATAAAGAATTCACTCACCTTCCCTATATAAACCCACAAATGCTCCCACTTCCTCCTCCCTCAAAGGCTTTTGACATCATGAAAAATACTCCCTACGCTCTCTAGAATCCTCTCATGGTGCCCCAAGTGTCCAATAATCATCTCGCGTGCCTCTCTCAAGCCTTTGGAACCACAATTCCAAGTAAGGATATTTCATCATTTTTACATTTTTGTCCAATTTTTTTAATGTTGTTATGGCAATTTAATTTAAATTATAAATTTTGGGGTATGGTTTCACTCCTCCCACATAATTACCTATTTATGTCTGAATTATGTGAGACCCCTCTCTATCTCAATAAATTCCTCCCATGTACACCTGTTACTATGCCGAAATTCTGATAAGAATTTGTCTCTCTGCTTTTACATTCAAGACATTATTTTGTATCTTGACTCTAAATTACATTAAAATTATTGGAACTTGTATCTACATGACCCCCATACTTTCCATATCATGTAATTATTATTAGACACCCATTTCCCTCTCATCATCCATTTTTACGAATTCTTACGTCACAGCGTTGCGATGCCAAAATTGCACCGTTTTTTCAGGAAAAGTAATTGTGTAGTGAATACCATGCCCATTAATAAATCAAGGGTATTCAACTATATGAACATTTAATTATTGTTTAAATAATTTCATGTAAGTATTCCATATTCCTTTATCGTGTAATAAATGATTATGTTTTATGAATCAATGTTATATGATCTATTTGGAACACTTATGCATGAAATGAAATTTTTAAAAAGGGTGTGCCCTAATAGCGCTCAAATTCATTCAATAAAGTATAGTATCATGATATTTTATGTGAAATGGGTTTTAAATCATGATAATTCTAGTGAAATGAGGGTTATCTTATGATTTATGTGCAATGAGGGTTCACTAATGCTTATGTGTAATGAGACTTGGCTCATGCTAATTCGATGTTAAGAGTTGTTTTCATATTTCCATGTCATGATTATCATGATTTATCATGCCTTTATTTTTATGTTTCTCTTGTGCTCTATTTATATTCCTATTTTTTAACATGTATTGTATTCGTCTTGTTATTTCATGTTTATTCCCTTCCTGAGCTTTGTAGCTCACCCTATTCTTATGCATGACCTCAAGTTATCCCATGCAATGCTAATTACTAGGGACTATAGTGGTCATGTAAAGGCTTTTTTCAATAAATATTTTGCATATTTCATATTTCATGTTGTTATGGAATGATCTTAGTCCCCAAAGACACTAGACCTCACGATCTTCTATATTTAATCAATTGAAGTTCATGTAATAAGTTATGTTTAATGGTGTAATAAAATATGAGGGCTGTCATAATCCCATGTGTGATGTGAGAAATAAATTACTTGTATAAAGGTCTCTCAAATAATTTTACTTATACATAAATGTAAAACAAGAGATTAAGTATATATTTATTGGTAGTTTTTAATCTCCATCAAGGTCTGAAAGAAAATTATGAATCTACATAAATGTTACTTGTGACTTGCACTTGTTATGTAAATATAATGGGGAAAATACATTGGATATGTAAAGGATGAATTAGAAATTCAGTATCTAAATGAATTTAATAAGGAAAAAATGTATGTGTGTGATGGTGATAGAGAATTTCTAAAAATATGTAATGATTATCTCTGATTTTCATTACGTGTGTAAAAATAATGCTTGAGTTGTGAAGGATATGTATATGTAATATGAATTGAGTCATTCTACATAAAGGTGAGGATGTTATTCATAAGGGTGTGTTATGATTTGAACTAATTTATCTCACTAGATCAATTAAATATGTTAATAAATCAAATAAAATTGTCAGAATGAGATAACATCAATAAATCTGCTACGATCGATTAACATTGAATGTGCAGTCGATCCAGGCATGTTCACGCATTTGATCACACATAGTCAACCATGATTTATTCATGTGTTCGATCATTGAAACATTATTGTGGCTAATCTAGGTTAAAATACGTGGTTGATCCATTTCTACAGTTTATCTATTGTGATTTTACAAAATTTCCAAAATTTATATATTTTGATGGAATTATATTTAAATATTCTATGAATGATGTCCTCAAATGAAAATTAAATATCAGAATGCTTATCATTATGTAGAATGGATGTTGATCAAGGGAGGAATCCAATATAAGAAGTATATATATTCAGGTTAAATGTACGTTATTATTGTGAATGGTGAAATATAACAAAAACATAATTCCATATTGATCTTTCCAAGGATTGTTTGGTAAAAATTATGGGAATCTGGTTCACCTATGAGAAACGGTGTGTTGAGCGACATTGTAGGTTATCCCATGATATTTTATGGATTCATGCATAGGTGGAGTGGTTTTTAAAATGGATTTATATATAGTGCGATTTAAGGATATGATGAACATGTAGTGGTTCAAATACCATGTCTGAATACATTATCGAGTTGTCATGGAATTCAATACTATGTTTAAAATAAAAAAACTGATCCACCTATTGATTTTAGGAATCAAGAAGAAGGATCTACTAACAAGATTTATTTTAATATTAAATGTGAATTAATATTATTGAATATATTAGAATAATATTGATGATGTTATTTTGAATATAAATTTTTGTAAGTATAGAATATTACTTAATGAATATTAAGAACTAACATTTATTTTAAGATAGATTTATGAGAGCCTGATACATGTATCATGGGAAAAGATGGAATTGAAACTCGGAGCCATAGTTTTGTTGTGCACTCAAGTATTCATGGAAATTGAGAAAATCCAAATCACTCTATATTTTGTAATATTTTTAAAACTAACATAACTATTGCAATAAACATTTGAAGATATTTAATAATTGGTACATGTAAAATCATTTTGATCAAATCTACTCATGAAGAGATATATAATTCAATAGTTGAACATAATAATCCAAGTGCATAAAATTATCATTATATTAGTGGATTAATGTAGATTATGACGATTTTTACTGTTTTTTCTAAATATTTATTATTTTATTATGATTAGGGTTTCCATACAATTACCAGAGACATGCTATTAATGTGTATAACCAATTTATCAGGAACTATAACTGGGATATCTATCCAATTTTTTAAAATTGATTTTTGTTGAGTAACCGTTAATACACAACCATATACATATCAATTTTTTTACTCTTTTATAGTCAATGTATACAAGTTGAGGGTATAAGAGATTATTGAGAGGACCGAGAACCGTAACTAGTTTAAGATGTTGAATTTAGAAGAATAAGAATTTGTAATGGTAGAAATTGATTCACCCTCAATCTCAGTGGTCATCCAACATAGGAACTTCAAAGAAAATGGAAAAAAATCAATGCACACTACAATAAAATTTTTAAAGAATCCTATTTTTTGTTCATGATTTTGTGTGTGATACTGGAATAGGATACTGTAGGAGGATTTTTTGACGCACCATAAGAATATCCATTGATGCAGAAGACTAATCACAAAATAAATTTGAATAAGGCGTAGATCCAACAAACATAAAACCTTATTATCATTTTTAAACTATAAAGAATGAGATTTGAAAATAGGTTCAAATTAATTTATGAAATGGTACAGGTAAATATGAGTATTCATAAATGAGGATTTGAAATCCGGTTTTCATTAGGAATGGATAAAAGTGGGAGATTGAAAAATGAAACGATTAATTTTCACACCTCTCTGAATTTAGTATTATAGTATTTTATAAGGAATTGTTTTTTAGTGTTCTTTGATTCTATATTAGTGTAAAGTAATTGATGTAATGAAAAAATAGAAATGGTACATGAATTTCATAAAATAATAATAAGAAATATCATATTTGTAAACAATAAGAACTTTTTTTTGATATAGATGTGATGTAGTATTTATGGAATATAATTTTAGTCAATGGAGTTATGATAGATCAAAAAATAATATATGTAGTTAAATTGTGGCATGGGATAATGAATATGAATAAAGTTAGGGGTTTTAGGGATTACTAGATAATATAAAAAAATTATCAACATGTATGAAAATATTGAAAGACCCATCATGGCCATTTCTAATATGAATGATTTTATTAATCACCTAAAACTCATGTATCATTTGATACAATTAAGAAAAAAATGAATACTTCCCCACTTTTATTGAAATCTAATTTTTACAAGGGTTTTCAAATGATGTTTAATACCTCTATTTCTAGAATTGGGGATATGTTAACATAATAAGTGAGTCCTCTTGTATATTTTAATAAGGTTTTATCTAAAACAAACATAGAAAAATAGATATATTAGATTGTTCTAATATATTTAGTTCCATAAATACATCACCAGAAAAAATATTTGAGGGGAAGGTGGTATTATTTATACAAATATCATTGGAGCCTTAAGGGAATTTTCATATTCAAAGGGTTGTTTTTATTGAACAATAGTAATGGTAGTCTATGTTACTTGATATGTTTTTATATTGGTTTATAAGCATGGTAAATTGAATAATATCAAAATTTCCCAATCGATGGTGAAATAGGGTTGTGATAATATGTACTTGGAAACATCAGAACTCTCTTGGATGGATCCAATTGTGTTTTAAGAATATTTAATGAAAAATGTTAGTCTGAAGGTGGTTATAGATATGTTACAACATGGTAGTTAAACAAAGTAAGTATATTCTTTCTAAAGTTGATTGTTTTTTATATAAACAGTCTTTTCATTCCAAAAACATCAAATTTAATTCCATGTAATTGCAATATCACCATCCTTATCCCACTAGAGGGAACTTGGGGTACATGAAAACATATAAATTCATAGTGGGAGAGGTTTAATGGACTAGAATTAGTTGTTCATTTATTTATAAACAAGACCAGTTCAAAAATAACTAAATGTAAAAACTACTTCCAATTTTATTCATTTGAATGTGGCATTACCTTAACCCTATTACATTCGAACACATTTTATCAAGTATCATGTCACGAGAATGAAAAATGTGTGTGTGGTAAATAGTTGGGTTGATGTGGTTGCACTAAAGTTATGGATCACATCTTACAAAAAATATATAATTTAATATATAAATGATTCATGGCATCAATATAATTTTATTTGGATTAAAAATTTTAAAAAATACTCTATATAATTTTAGTTGATGAAAATAGGTAGGATGATATATATAATAAAATGAAAAATAGATAAAAAACCAAGAATACCTCTAGTGATAGTTAAAGGATGAGTGACATTATCATAGGCTATCATGGTAGAATTATATGAAAATAATATCCATCAGCAAAATTATTTCAATATATAAAAGGATTATAGGACCTTTTTGGATGTATTATTCCATATGTAACAACCATGAATCCCCAAATATATGTGTTGGGTTCAAAAATAATAATGTATATTGATAAATAAAAATATAAGATGGGTTGAAGGAAAATGCAGTGCAAGAAAAAAGTGACCACATAGAGATATAATCTATGTTGTCCCACTATGGACCTTCATGGATGGATAGAAAACCACTATAATGTATTTATTAATAAACAAATAAAACATACAAATTAAAAGAAAAGAATGCAGTAATGTACCAAAGAAACATTCTCTGGATAATATCTAGATGTACTTGATAGAAATGATGAAATCTAATATTTGTAATATACATTTTGAATTATGAGAAAATATCATGATATAGATCTGAATAGACGGTTAAACCATCATAAACATAGAAATAAATACAAATAAGAATTTGGAACAAACATTCTAAAATAAAAACATTTAACACTAAACCTAGGAGAGGCTAAAATAGTTCTCAAGAAGATAATGTTTTCCTTCATGTGTGTACATCCCATGATGAAGGAAAAGAATCTACACCTCTCTCCACTGAATCCCTAATATAGGCTAGTTATAATGAAGAAAATAAGCTTCAGTGGACTACTTCAACCATGGATAATATCTTTCTTAATCTACTCTCATTATGTCTCAATCAGAAATCATATATTCCTATGCACTTTAATCTCTCAAATCAGTTAAGAAAGCCTTCGAATGACTGAGTAGAGTCCTGTGGTGCAATCATAATGGAGGGAGATATAATAGGGATCTAACCGATGAATGGATATTATAGACCACGTGGGTGGACGATATGAAATATATCGTTCAAAAATATAGCCACATGGTAGTAGGTGATTCACTATCAGAATATAACATAAATCATATTTTCATTACATGGGACAAGGTTACCCTTACATGATCCAGGATACCATTACTGGATCCCAACAGGAACCTTATGCAAGATGGTTTTCCCTTATATGATCCAAGGAAGTGTCCTTTTCTGAGGCCATGTTATACTTTTACAATCCAAGGTTGTTCCCTTATTAAAGATTATGATTTCCATTAGACAAGGTTGGGAGTACCCTTAATCATGTCAGGAGTACCCTTTTGTAATCCAGGGAGTAATCTTATGTGATTATTAACTACCCTTATCCATCCATGTATTATGGTTATGCAATGGGAGATCCAATACATCACCTTCATGCATTGGTAATGTAAACATTACACAATTTACCATTATATTGGATCCATTTGTGGGGTATAGAAAACACACAAAATAAAAATTTTCCAATAAGAAATTTAAATAGAATTTTTTTCATGGTAATATTTCTGATTTAGAAATGAAAACAAAATTTTATCATGGGAGAAAATATAATAAAATCATGGAATTTAAATAATAAATCAATCCATGAATTGGGAATATTATATTTGATAAATGAAATTAAAAATATGCATATAAAATTCCCAAATCTCAACCTTTTTGATAAAAATAATTTAAAAAAGTTAGTTCTCTCACAACATAGCTCATTGAAATGAGACTATATTCATGTGTACTAAACAATGAATAATATTTCACAATTGAATTACCATAGTCAAACTATTAGTTTGATTATATTAATTATGTATTTCAGTGGCACATACCATCCTATTTTCAATGAAAATCAAAATAAAATGAAATATAATGACCATTTATTATCATTGATAGAATAAATGATTTTTAGAAAATTTGAATATAGACTGACTATCACAAAAAACTTCTATATCCCCATGAGAAAAATAAGGTCCCTTAAAAATAAATTCATCCAAAAATATTTCTTTTATTTCTTTATTTAATGCAACATTTTTGACCATTGAAGTGGAATGGGAATCAATGGATTTCATATTACATTTCTATGAAACATGACCACAACAATCTAATAATACATAACGAGTGATATATTTTTTCATATCAATATTTAAAACATAGTCATAATTAACAATGAAAATAAAATCCTGACTATAAGAATCATTTTTTGCCAAAACATTCACAGATAAGAAGAAGTGGACTCATACCCAATTAACTATTTCAAATCATTCCACTGGAGATTTACAAGACATAACTAAAACCTTCTTATGTTATAAACTTCAACGGATTTACATGTATAAGAACATATAATGGAATAAGTATATCCACCTTTTATGTTTACATAATGAATTTTACTCATAAACATATTATCAGAATCAATTCTAGTTGATTGTGATATGCTAAAATTGAGATTTTGACCTAAACGTCAACTAAATGGTATCAAATATTCAATAAAATAACTTTTAAAAACTATATGATCATTATATGACAGGGAAAAATACAATACCCTATCATATTTATCCCTGTTAAATTTTATTCCAATTATTTTGTTTACTTTAACTAAATATTTCATTTCAACGGAATTATGCAATTAGTTTTTCTTATGATTTATTTACCTAATGCCTTTGAAACTAATGAACATATTATAACCATATATAAGAAAATAAAAAGATACAATCGCGGAAGATTTAAAATAAAAACAAGAATCAGATTTATTTCTAAAAATTTCATTTTCAGTAATAAAAGAATCAAATTCTTTATTCTAATATATTGATGATTGTTTAATTCCATACATGGATTTTCATAAAATTTATACATTATTGAATTAAAAATATATTTGAAAAACCATCAATTATTCTCATATTAATCTATTCATCTTATATACCATGAATGATGGATGATATAATATCAAATTATTCAAAATAAAAATTGTTATTGGAAATAAAGGATAAAAATAATCTAATGGAAGAGTGATTAACAACATGTGATAAAATCCCATTTTAATCAAATATTTCATCTTGTAGGAAACCATGTGAAAAAATCCTGACCTTTAATCAATTTTTTACATAGGTGCGGTCCTCTTTCTACGAAAAATCCAATTACTACTCATAAGTTTCACATTTTTAAGTTTATTATCAATTATCTAGGTTGGATTTTATGAAGAATATCCATTTAATATCTCATGTCATCAAACCATTACCAAGATTCATCAAACATAAAAGAATGTTTGATATGTATTGGTTCATCAGTATCTGGTAAAAACCTATATTAAAATTAAAGGTAGAATCATTATCGATGGTATAGACTTGGTTAGAGACCTAATGTTTCTTTTGGCCTTATCATGAGTCAAGTTGTAGTCTCTAGAGTAACAATCCCTCTCAACGACAAACTCAAGTTTCAATTCAATAATATTTTATACATTTTTAGTTAATTGAGGTGTATTATTAGAGAAAACCTTGTGTTGATGTTACATTTTAGTATCTAATATCACCTCAACACCTACATGTTCATATAGATTAGAATAGATAGGATCAAAATCCTTATTTTTATAAGTATAAGCCTCATGAAAAACAATATCATTACTGATTATACATTTTTTTTAATATGGATTATCTACCAAAATTCATTCTCCTTTTATAAATTTTGGTTATCCAACAATGAAACACTTCATTGTGATCAGTTCCAATTTATCAGTCATGATAAGAGAAACTGTTTTACAAAAAAAATCTACGATGTCCTAATCCAAGGTGAACCAATCCACATCACCTCAAGGTTTTTGAAACTAGTATAATTAGTTGTAAATATATTGATATATAGACAAGAGTATTAGAAACTTCTACCTAGATACACTTAAGGAGAATATAATATGAGAGAATTGTTTTCACTCTTTCTAAATAGTCTTATTCAACCCCTCATCGAGGAACTTCTTCTGTGGGGGTATACACAAAATTTATGTGTGTAATAATAACTTTATAAATAAAATAGTTTATGTAGTCATTATAAAAATTTTATTGACCATTATCATTTCTGAGCTTTTTATTTTTTTTATTTCTCTTTCAATTCTAGAATACCAAATTTTGAATGTTTCAATTGTTTTATATTTTCTGATTGAGCATGTAAATCCACATGTACCATTAATATTAATCACTAACGGGAACATAGTAGTCTTCCCCTCCACTATAGGAAATAGTATTATAAGGACACCAAAAATCAATATGATTGTATTCAAGGAGAATTTATGTTTATATATAGACCTTATAATTATAACATGTTTGGAATTTATATGAGCATGGTCTTAACAAAATAGAATATTTTTTGATGTTAGATAATTTAATATTTTTTATTTGATATTTCATTCATCTTTTTTGAACTAATTTGAAATAATATCTTATTCCTTAACATGTTTAATCTATCATGGTGTAAATATTTTTAAATAATTATTTTATATGAGTCCTTCCATCTAAGATATAAAGATCATTAGTGAGGGTTCCTCTAATAACATCGATCAAAACCTTATAGATATCGTGACTACCTAAACTGTACCTACTTAAATATTCATTTTGGTCTAAAATGCCAATGTAAATTAGATTATTCTTCATATCAAGTACCCACATAATCTCTTATAGGGATCTGACTGACCCACCATGCAGTTATAGATATATTTATTTTCTACCAAGGAATGTAAAACATTTATTATTTCTTAGGTAAGCCTATCAACTATAAATATACCATAGAAATGTTATGTAATTCCACTTGCCTTCCCAACGCCATAATTTTCAAATTTTGTGAGTTGGAGGTGTTCTCGAGGACTCTTGAGGAGGTTATAGGAGTTTTTTGTGGAGGTGGAGGCTCCATGATAACTATTGGAGGAAATTCATGTCATGTAATGTTTGCACAATTTAAGCTGATGTTTCAAGTATTTTTTAGATATATAGTTCATTGATTTTATGCTGTTAAGGTGTATCCTAGGAAATGTGTTTATTTCATATAAATTTAATTCCTGACTTGTAATAAATAAAGGATGAGTTGATGATTTTTTTTGTGAAAACTGGATATTTTTTGAACACAATGATTACACCCCATGTAATGTTGACACAACATAAAACAAATAGTAGTCTTGGTTTTAGGTACCTTTCTCCAAAAAAATATATTCATTTACCCATAACCTTTCTTCCACATATTATTATTGTGAACAGATTGTAGTATTTGGCAGAATTCCAACAGTCTTCCCCCAGATTTTCATTTTTGGATTTAATTTATTACTATTAGATATCAGTGTTAATCCCTTCCTTATAATTGATTAGTTTCCTCATATTCTTATCTTATGGATTCACTACAATGATGTTTCTTTGGTTAATGCTGTATGTTTTTCTACATTTTATGATCCTTGGGTGAATTGAAGGGAAATCCATAGTTTCCCTTGTGTTTTTGTGGTTTGATGGTGTTTCGTCATTTCCCTACCATGTGTTGTGAATCATGAAATCCTATTTGAAGTAGGGAATCCCTCAGTTCTTTTTATTTTTTATCTTTTTTAGGGGTATACTCTTTTTTATCTATAGTATATGGTTTTGAAGGCTTACTCTAGTAAAAAAATAGGATAATTGAATTTTCATCTGTAAGGGGATGGATTACATGCCTTTATTACTTTAATACTAATTTGAAATAGAGGACTGTATGATTTAGTTTCCTGAAAATAATTATAGTCATTGGATGATTTATTTAAACTAGTTTGATATGTGTTGCGCATCCCTTCTTGTTTATTTGTTATGATCTTATCCAAAAATGGAAATTTGATAACCACATTTATATGATTAATAAAATGGATTCGCCTTGATCTATGGATTGTGTGATAACACAAATAAAATATTATGAAAGGTGAAATGATATTAGTTTTTAAATCTTTTAAATTATCTAAGTTGTGCTCTTTATTTTTTTGTAATTTTGGGGTTTTGGGGTTATGGTTATTGGGACATTTTTTAGGATTATGGGTTGACGATTTTTTGGTTTTTCTTTTATTGTGCTGAGTTGATGGTTTTTTTGTCATGATTTTGGGGTGTATAGGTGATGGTTGTTTGGTTGTGCTTTTGGGGCGGCAAGTTGTTGATTTTTTTTGGACATAGTTTTTGATTGATGAGGTGGTGGTTTTTCTCCATTGATTTTTTTGAGGTGAGGTGATGTTTTTTTGGTTGTGATTTTTGGGAGGCGAGGTGGTGGTTAATTTGGATATACTTTTGGGAAAACTAGGTGATAGTCTTTTCAGACTACTAGTGGGGTGGTGTGGTGATGGTTCTATAGAGATGATGATATGCTTATGATGTGAGTTTTTTCAGTTCTAGATGACCAGGTAATTATGGAATAATTTTTAAATAGTATTTGAAATGGGTAGGGTTTTGTTTATTTAAAGTGAATGAAATGATTAATGGACAAATAAATAATGGTTTATGTAGTTTAATTTTTTATATGATTAATACTGAAACAAATGGATTGTATAATGTGTTTGTATGGAAACATGAAATGTGGATTGGGGATAATGTCGTCGGTGGTGTTATGCAATTAGAGGTGGTAGTGAATGTGATGATGTCATTAGTTGGTTAGTGTTTGTTTTTGAACCTCTAGGTTGGTATTTTGTGTGGATATATGTATATAGTTGTATATTCTTTGTGATTTCATTTTTCACCCCTACAGTATTGAGAACAATTTTTCATCACCTATATATTTTCATGGGGGTGTTTTCCGGACATCATTTTGATAGGGATCGGGCTGGAAATCCACTCTTTCCCACTATTTTCTATGTGAGTATATATGAATAGGATGTGATGGTTGGATGTTTGTTAGTGCATTGGGTGATGTACCATGTGGTTTTGGGAAACTTTTGTATGAACATACTTGTGGGGTGATGGAAAAGGTCTTTTATGTCAAGATGAGAGGTGATCATGTTGTGGGGCAGGGGCCTAGGCTTTTAACTTCATGATGGGATGTGACTTTATATTGGGGTGGTGGTATATGTTATTTGGAAGATATGAGAGCACTAGGATGTAGGACGTTGGGGTGTAAGATCAAAAAATTAGTGGAAAAGTCATGCATGTTTCCTTCATCTATATTCTCCTTATTATATTTTTATACATGGATTATTATTTTGGTGAGAATGCATTGGTGAGGTTTGGATGGATTGATGACCTATTTAGGTGTTGTTTTATCTAATGTTTTCTCACATGTTCATTGGTATTCTTCTTTCACATGTACATGAGAGGCGTTTTTTTCTTAATGAGTATACATATATTCTCAACCTATGTATATAAAATAATTGTTTTGGATTATAATGTGACTAATTCTACTTTTAATATATTACTAACTTCGATCATTGGATAACTATTGTGTCACTACTTCAACATTTTTTTTGTGTATTTACTTTTGGGGAATTGTTTTGTATAGTTTCAATTATACATGCACGTGGGGTAGTTTTTTCAATATTTTACATTATTTCATGGGATTTTTTGTTTGAATCGGCATATATCCCAATATTATAATATTATAATGGGCAATTAGTGTCGTTTCATGAGATTTTTATACCCTCAATGAAAGTCCCTTCTTTGGGACTTCTAGAGTCAATACATGATGGTCATTATCTCTCTCCCCTCATTATGGTATATTTAGAGGGAGGGTTTTTTGATAGTGTGGTATCAAATGATTTGGTTGAGAGATAGAATGAAACTATGAGTTAGTCATTGTATTGTTTTAATGGGATGGTATGGAAACATTACTAGTTGACCATGGTGTATGGAACAGGTAAGGGAGACCAGCTAGGACACATGATTTTAGCCCCCCAGCCCCCGTGATGTAGTGCATAGACTCAGATATTATTGAACGACCATGTGGGGTGAACTATTTTATAGGGTATAATCCTAGTATATGTACATGCATCATGATTTTTTGTGTTTGTGTATGTAATGGGTGGTTTTTGGGAAATAAAATGAATAAATTAATTATATTTGATAAAATTTTATACTAATAGTAATAGGTTGTTCTCCATTCTTTATAGAAATGGCTATCATTATTCTTATTCTTAATCCATGATTTTTTCTAGCAATTGAGGTTCAAAATGATGATATAGGTGATATTTGGAGGGTGAAATCAAAAAAGAATAGTGAAGCATGGAAGCAGGATTTTTGTACCGTTCAGTTCTAGAGTTTTTGTATGCACAAGTGGAGCATCTCTGATATAGAAATGGTGGCATGGATAGAGGATCATGATTTTTTAGTCAAATCCACATGCCTGTTGAGTTATAATTGCCATTGTAAATTAGTCAAGATGTAGGGAGAAACATGTCAATGGTGGATATTTTTATTGCTAACTATAATTATTATGGTGTGATTTGAGTAAACATTCATAGCATGTTTCAATAGAAGTTACTTTCATCAATGATTAGATAGTCCATGAGGAAAGAGATACTCTCCCTTCACTATGAGTGTTTGACTGTGTCAGAGTTTAGGATCTTGTTCCAAAATTTTCTACATTTTTCCTAGATATTTTTATACAAGTAGATTATTGTGTGAGATATATTAATGAGGCAGTGCATTCTTTTATCTAGTATTTTTCCCTCCTTTTACATTGTCAATGTATTTTAGGTTCATAATAATGAGGAGGTCATCGAGTGGGCACACGCATGTGGATGTTTGTTGTGATAGGAGAACCAATAAGATTCATATAGGAGTAGGTTTTTAGTGGTAGGTATTTAGTTCAATGATATTTGGGGATTTGACCATAGGAGAGTTGACATCAATTGATTCTCTTTTAGCCATCTAGGTGTAGTGGTTTCTTAATTTTCGTAATGATATAATGATAGTGTGTTTTGGTTGTGGGTTCATGGCCATCGCCACAACCTGTTCCTAGTGGTTCCCTGATCTTAATTTGGGGGTGGATGATATGCTTAGTACTACCATCTTTGGAAATTTCTACTGATACCATTTCAACACCATGAGGGGAAGGATTATTCTCTAATTAGGGGAGATAGATTACTAAGAGAATGACCACTTGATGTTTTTCCTATTTATTGACCCTAACCCTAGTGTGGTCATGGAAGTGTTCATTAGTATAGAGGTAGAGGATCTAGGAATGGACTGTTGCCCAAAAGAGAGGTAGTAGCACTGGAGGGGCCATAAATCATCATTGGTATAATCGATTCATTTCGTACTCTAGTTATTTATTTCATTGATTTAGTAGTATCACAGTCCTTTGATTCACTTATTATTTTCTCTTTTTTGGAATCAACAAAGAGAGGCCTCCCATGACCATGGGGGTAATATGCTATTTAGAGGATAAACCAACATATTTAATGTGTTTTAGGGGTGTGGAATGATGAAGTGGACACATCATTCAAATGGGGATATTTTCCTTCTATAGATGTAGACTTACGATGTTATCCTTGGAATCAACAAGTTGTTTTCATTTTTTGATTTTATTAACTTATTCTAGAGGATATATGTTTTCACCAATATGGATAGTCAGTGTAAGGTTTTCATTTAAAATTAGGGTAGTTAGGTTGGAATTTGGTATGTGGAGCCCCCTCATTCTTTGATGGATGGGTTTTTTGTGAAATCACTAGACACTGGGATAGTGGATTTCCATGGTGTTCTTTTGGAGATTCTAGATGTTTTCCCCAAGGAAGAAGTTATGGTACACACATAACGTGATTTTGATTTTTAGAGATAATTTCAATGTAGTTGTTCTCTGATATCAATGGACCATTGTCAGATGGAACCTTATGAATAATAGGAGATGGTTATTCAAGAATATGATTTAATACATAATTGTTTTATCTATCCTAGTACATATCTAGGGGTTCTTTAGTATTGTTCTCCATAAAGGTGGATGGTATTGTAAGGGTGTGTATAGATTATTGGAGTTTAACTCCGGTGACTGTCAAGAACTGTAACCCAGTTCCGAGGATGGATGATCATTATGAATATTTGATTGGTGTGAATTGGTTTTCTAAGATAAATCTATGGTCTGGATATCACCAGTTGAGGGTGATGTGTGGTGATATCACAAAGATGGTCTTTAGATGCAGGTATGATCCATTTGAGTTTATAATCACACATTCGGCATTATAAATGCACTGTTTTTGTTCATAAGGATTATAACCTATATTTTCCATATAGTATTGAACCCTTTAATCCTCGTATTCATTGTGGATATCATGTTCTAATCTCGGTTAGGAGAGGATCATGTTGAGTATTATTGATTTTAATTACATGTTATCTGATTCCACCAGCTCTATGGAATGTTGTCCAAGTGTATGTTTTATACAATATAGTTTAATTTCCTTGGACATGTGGTGTCTTAGGAGGGTGTGTTAGTAGACCCATAGAATATTGAGGCAATAGTTTCAGGGGTAGCACACAAGAATGTGGAAAAGGTTCCCAATTTTCATTGTCTTATAGTCTACTATCAGAGGTTTGTTTCTTATTTATGTAGTGTTTCTACCCCATTGAAAAATTTTACAAAAAATGGACATATTTTGTGTGTACTAATTAGTATTAGGTAACATTATGTTGCCTGGTGGGGACGTTGGTCAGTTCTTCAACGCTTCATTTTCCGAAGGTGGGTGTGTTGTTTGATGTGTTTTGGAATGGTTACCATAAGGGATTGAGATGTATCTCGATAAAGTGGAGAGATATGTTATCTTATTTTTTAGGAATATACATCCCACATGTGTAACTATAAAACCCTTGATCTTTAGTTAGTTTCAGTTATGTTTGTATTGATGTTTTGGAACCATTACCTTATATGGAAGCACATTGTGTTCTTCACAGATGACAAGACTTTGAGGTAGAACTTTTATCTGCGTGATTTGAGTTTTTGGTAGAATATTTTGATAAATTTTCTTCAAGAATATGATTTTTATATCTTCTACTCGTTGGAAAATGGGAATGTAGTGGCTGATTCATTGAGTAGGATGTTGTGAAGGAATTTTTTAAGAGTCTAGAAATGTTTGGATAAAGATGGAGGAGTAAGAATCCATTCACATGGATGTAAGGTTGAATGATGATAGAGTTTATTTGTTTCATATGATAGTGTAGTACTCTCTAATTTGGTAGTTTGAGGAGTCTCAATGTGGAGACTCATAGGTGTAGGTGATGCATGATCTTGTTAGTCATGGTGATGCTCTAGCTGGATGGTCAGAGGATGGTCATAATAAGTTTTTGATTCATGTGAGGTATTTTGTTTGGGTAGTAGAGTGTGATACAATACTTCATGAGATTCATAAATAAGCATTGGTTGTATACCCATGATTTTTCATGATGTATTATGGTTTGTGAATATAATTTTTCTGGTATGGGATGAAACATGCGGTGAAAGAGTACACAGTGAGGTTTTAAGATTGACAACAAGTAATGGTCAGTCATCAAGTCCATGGTGGTTTTTAGCAACATTTTAATGTTAGCATATTAAAATTTTATTACATCGTGATGGATTACTTCATAGGTTTACATTTATATCATGGATTTTGTGATGTTATATGGGTGATTTCTAATTGGTTGATGAAATCAGACCACTTGTTAGAAATTAGGGTGTCATGTGGATTGGATGATTTGGATAATAAATATGTGGATGAGATCGTGCTATTGTATGGTGTCCCAATATCCATTTTCACTAATTGATATGTGTAACACCCGAGACTTTTATGTTATATAAATCATCAAAGGAATCTTTTTCTACACAACACTTGCTTGGCTTGCTTTACACGCAATCGCGACCTTCCTCGATAGCTTGCGTCGTACGCAATACCAAGTTTCACTAAACAACAATATGCTATTAAAACTAGCCGTTATGAATAGTAATAACCACTTTTTGAAATTTTATAAATTTTATTTTTCAAAATGGACTTCATTTTTGGACTCAGAATATCGAAATTAGCCTAGGGTGAAATTTTGGTATTTTTCTGAAAACTTTCAATTTTTGATGAATAGTGAAACCACTAAGTGGTAGGTTAAAAACTGAATTTTTCATAAAACTTAATTTTACCGCTTCTGTGAATGGAATTTCAAAAATCCGAGAGACACGGTTAATATCAAGGACTAAAATGTGGTTCAATGAGATGAAAATAATTTTTTGGTGAATAGTAACTTTTTACTATTTTTACCGCGGTTAATAGTAAATAGGGTAACTAAGGGTAAATATGATATTAATATTACCCTAACACATGTCCTAATTCTATTGGACAAGTGTAATTCGACCAAAAACAAACTTAGGAATAAAATATGACCATTTAGGCCCACTTGGATTAGATTAGGACATTTATTATTAATTTATTTAAAGAAGGGTTAAAATAGTTAAAATCAAAGTTTAATAAGTAAATCATTTTTAATATGGGGTTATACATAAGATAAATTCGATTGTAAATATTCATTAGAAAGCTAAAAAGATTTCCTACATGATGGTATTTTATTTGTAATTTTTAGACATTAAATAATTAAATTTATGACACAATGATGATGCAGTAATTATCTTATTAATGAAATATTGACATAATTGATGTTATAAACACCAAAATAAATATAATTTGAGACTTTTTATGAATTCCACTAATTTTATAGGTTACTATGATATATTAGTGTTGATTTAATCAACTTGGTTCGAACATATAATTCTGTTATGACTTTCACAAAAATCATATATCAAATAGTGTCAAAATTGACACAAAATAGTTTTTAAATCAAATATTATATTATTAATTGTTATTTTATTCCTAAAAATCTAAGGTTCGGCCAAATGACTTAGATAAGGATATATATATTAATAATAAACAATTTGGGATTCGTTTGGCATGTTATAGTAAGTGTATTAACCTTATAGTGAAAGAAAACAAAAAGACACGGTAAAAGTTAAATTATTTAACTTAGAGTTAAATCTAATTGATAAGGGTAAAATAATTCCCTAAACTTGTCTAAATCCTATTGGTTGATAGGATTTCGACCCATCCCCACCTTATATTCGAAATAAGACCCTTTTGAACCATTATAAACCGATTTTGACTTTAATATAAAATAATATTTTGAGATATTCCTAAGGTGCCCCTCTCCTCCGTTATAAAAGGGCACCTCCTCCCCCTCCTCCTCACACCAAATTGAGCACTCAAGCTCAGCCAACCCCTGCCATTTTCTCCTCTACACTTCCCTAGAATAATCCTAGAGGTCCTGGTCTTCTCCAAAGACCAATCTTAGTTCCTTAAGTGGAGGATTCAAAGAGGCGTTCCAAAGAAGAGGTAATATCCATTACCGATCTTTTCAATTTCTTTCTTCTTCAACTTCTTCTTCTTTAGTTGTTTCATGATAAAGTAATAACATCAGTATTACTTACATACTGATATGTTATTATAAATATGAAACAACCTTAATTCACCTTCTATCCATCCTACGGAAAAATGAAATCACCGCGCGTGCGTACGTACGGAATACCGTCTCCACGCCGTGGTGTAATCTATTTTCCACCGTCACCTTACAAGGATGGGTATAATGGTGTAATGAGTAACTATATATGATTATTATTAAGTAATATTGATACTGATATAATATATATATACTACAATACAATTCCACGATCATAGGACGATATCATCACTCGTGCGTACGCACGGAATACCGTCTCCACGATGTGATGCGACTCGTTCTACATGATCTTCATTTAATTATGATTATATAAATTAATTGAATGAATGAATATGGTATATACTACACTAATACCATTCTGGAAATGAATTATCTATAACCTAAAGATAATAATAAGAATTTATTCGACAAAACACGCATAAGAACAAAAAGTTATAAAGACCCGAGTAACAAGTAACAATGAAATATTACTAACAAGAAGCTAATAATATGACCATATATGATCTCATATCAATATGTATGATTCTGGAATAAGTCAATAACATTATTTAAACCATTATACAAGAGCTTCGGACACGTACAAAGCAAATTGGACCTAAGGTAAGGGAAATATCACAATCTCATTTTTATCCGAGATTGTTTATTCGTAAGTATTTACTGGGGTGTATTTTATCATCCACATCCATGTTCCCTCAATATGTAATATTGTTTCCATCCACTTAAAATTGTTTAAATCCATTTTTACCCTTCGGTGAGTTTTTAGTAATACGTATGAAAGGAATCTTTTGTCGTTTTTCGTACGAGGTACTTTTTGACTTTTCCGACAAATGTACGAAGAATGTTTTTTTTAACTTATACGGCATGAATGGATTTTTAAAACATTACTTCAAAGAAGCTTCCTTCACAAGTTTTCAAGTTTATTTTTAATCAACTACTTTTATTTTAAAGTTGTATGACATGTTATGAAAGGAAAAATGTTTTTGAAGAAGAAAGGATATTTTCCTCAAGAATTCAATACAAGTGTTTTATCAAAATTATTTTCCATCTAAGATAATAAAGGGTTCTGTTTCTATCCATATTTTTACATTGTTTTGACTATGTTGTGATGGAATTATGTTTATGAATTCCTTTATCATATATGAATTGATTTATGATGTCATGATGTTTCAAGAATCCCATTTTTGTTATATGTGTTATGCGATGATGTATGTTTTATGATTATGTGGCACACATAAGAAAGGATTCATTATAAGATGGGTGGGACCTATATCTCCCTCCAATGCATTGGGTAATGATTTTATATCTCATGAGATAGACATGGCTGGAACGGAAGGTTATTTCGGTTCAGTGATACAGGACTGAAACGAGGAGTGAACTCGGTTCAGAAAGGGACTTTGTCCACTAAGATAGTCTTGGCAATGAGTCATGACTAACAAGAAATGATTTTCCATTATTATGTCTGCATGCCACAAAGTTTCAAGTTTTATGTTATGATTATGGGGATCTCATTTTCACTTCTATGATTTATTCCATGTTAAGATATTATGATCTCTTTTGCAGGTTTTGATAAAGATATGATATGATTTTTATTTCCTTTATTTGCCCTTGCTGAGCATTTGAGCTCACCCTTTTATGTTTTCTTTTCCCCAGGTCAGGAAGATGGATATTAAGTAGAATATGCTAAAAGGGACCCTAGATATGATGAAATAAATGGGAGACACTGTAGAAGATTTATGAACCAGTTGTTTATGTTTCCCAGTTTCTAAAGACACTATACCTATACGGTCCTTTGTGGTTTTGTCATATGTTGTAATAAGTGTGCTTCAATTTTGAAGTATTAACAATGTATGTAAAGGGTGGGTCGTTATAGTTGGTATCAGAGGAAAGGTATAGTCAACCTTTGGAAACTAGGATGTGAAAGCCTTAGTAAGAACCCTAAGGATAAGTCTAAGCATAGAACACAATCTTAGTGTTTTAGAAATGGCCTTGAATAACCTAGGATAAGACCTTAAGCATGAAAATTTTATTCTTGAATTATGTGGTTTCATATTATAATTAGTGTTGCTCACACTATTCTTCTTGGTTTTAGTCAATGGCTGGAACCCGAAGGAACCGTGTTAATGCGGAATGCGATGGGAAATGCAATGATTGTCCCCCTGAGCAAACAAACGACATGGGAGCTGGAATGCAAAATCTTGTAGCCATGCTCACACAACTTTCTCAAGCTATGAATCATGCAGGATTTCCAAACGAACAAAGGAGGGAGCAACATTCTGTTGAATCCTTCATGAGGCAGCGTCCATCATCTTTCAGCGGGTCTACTGATCCATTAGTTGCTGAACAATGGATTAGTACTACTGAAAAGATATTTTCAGTTCTTCAATGTTCTGAGCATGATAAAGTCATCCTAGCAGTGTATCGTTTGGAAGGAGATGCGGATCAATGGTGGAATCTTGTTAAGAATACGAGGCAAAGGGATGAAATTGAGTCTATGGAATGGGACGAGTTCAAGAACTTATTTTTCAATAAGTACTTCCCTCGTATTCTCCGAACAAAGATGGAGAAAGAGTTCCTTGAACTGAAGCAAAGGGATGATGAATCTGTTAGTACCTATGAAGCAAATTTTACAAGACTTGCAAGGTACGCTTCTGGTATTATTATCCAACCTGAGAGTAAGATCGATCGATTCTTTAGTGGCTTAAAACCAAGTCTTCGAAGGGCGTTAGCCATAAGGGACTTCAATAGTTACGAGGAAATCGTTCGATGTGCTCTCAAAGTCAAGATGGAGATTGGAGTAACCCATCAGTCACATGGGTTTGATAAGAAGAGGAAGATGGAATTCAAAGAAAAATCTAAAGAGCACACGGAAAAGAAGATGAACTTTCCCTTATGCTCAAAGTGTGGAAAGAAACATGGAGGGAGTTGTCTTAAAGGGACAAGTAAATGTTTTAAATGTGGAAAGGAAGGTCATCGGGCATTTGAATGCCGTGATAATGGGAAGAAGATGTCTAATGACGCAAACAAAGGAAGGGATACACAGAATGAACCTACTACACTTCAATGTTTCAAGTGCAAGGAGATGGGGCATTATGCCAATCAATGCCCAAATCCAAGGGTTGATGATGATGGTCGATGTCAACAAACTCTTAAGGCTAAAGACAAAGGAAAGTCACATGCAATTTCTATCAGCGATGTGGAGTACGATAACGATGTGGTGAAAGGTACACTTACCATCCACTCTAAAGTAGCAAATGTTTTATTTGATTCTGGATCCTCCCACTCTTTTATTTCTGAAATATTTTCTAAGGGTATCACCGTATTACCTCAACAATTAGATGTTGAGTTAGCTGTGACAACACCTAATGGCACATCAATCGCATCAGAAGTTTATAATTCTTCTCCGATCGAAGTTTGTGGGAAAGTGCTTCCTGCAAATCTTGTGATCCTTCCTTTAGTGGAATTTGATGTGATTCTTGGCATGGATTGGCTTTCTCTATATGGAGCTCATATCAATTGCCAAAGAAGGGAAGTCACATTTCATATTCCAGATCAACCTACGATCGTCTATCAATGCAAGGATGAACATAACCTTCCAGTGGAAATTTCTTCCATCTTATGGGTATTGATTCCACTAAATGAAGGTTATTTATCTCAAATAGTTGGTGAGAAACTCACGATTAAGAATATGCCCATTGTACGGGAGTTTGATGATGTCTTTCCGGAGGGATTATCGGGTCTTCCACCAAATCGTGAAGTTGAGTTTTCAATAGAACTCGTATCGGGTGCTTTGCCTATTTCAAAGACACCTTATAGAATGGCCCCAATTGAGTTGCAGGAATTGAAGAAGCAACTCCAAGAGAATATTTATAAGGGATTCATACGCCCTAGTGCGTCACCTTGGGGAGCACCTGTTCTATTTGTTAAGAAGAAAGATGGATCAATGAGACTCTGCATTGATTATCGAGAACTTAACAAGATCACTATCAAGAACAAATATCCTCTCCCACGCATTGATGACTTATTTGACCAACTACGCGGAGCTCAATACTTTTCCAAGATTGATCTTCTTTCAGGGTATCATCAATTAAGGGTCAAAAGGGAGGATATACCAAAGACGGCTTTCCGTACAAGGTATGGACACTATGAATTTATAGTGATGCCATTTGGTCTTACTAATGCCCCTGCTATCTTCATGGATCTAATGAATAGAGTCTTTAGAGACTATCTTGATCAATTTGTGGTAGTCTTTATAGACGATATTCTTGTCTATTCAAAGAGCAAGGAAGAGCATGAAGATCACTTGAGAATTATATTGAAGACCCTGAGAAAGGAGAAGCTTTATGCCAAATTTACCAAGTGTGAATTTTGGCTTCAAAAAGTTGCATTTTTGGGTCATATAATCTCAAAAGAGGGGATATCTGTGGATCCAGCAAAAACAGAGGTTATCGAAAGATGGTCAAGACCAACAATAGTAACTGAGATCCAAAGTTTTCTTGGTTTGGCTGGATATTATCGACGTTTTGTAAAAGATTTTTCACGATTATCTAATCCACTCACCAAGTTGACTCGGAAAGGAGTTAAGTTTGTCTGGACAGAGGAATGTGAAGAGAATTTCAAGGAGTTGAAAAGAAGGTTATCCAGTGCACCTGTGCTCACACTGCCTTGTAGTGGAGAAAGGTTTGTGATCTACAGTGATGCATCCAAGAAGGGATTGGGGTCTGTTCTTATGCAAAATGATATGGTGATAGCTTATGCCTCACGACAGTTGAAAATCCATGAGCAAAATTACCCAACACATGATTTGGAGTTGGCTGCGGTAATCTTTGCATTAAAGATTTGGAGGAATTACCTTTATGGTGAAAGGTGTGATATTTATACTGATCATAAAAGTTTAAAGTATATTTTCACACAAAAGGAGCTGAATATGCGCCAAAGAAGATGGTTGGAGTTGATTAAGGATTATGACTGCTCAATCCATTACCACCCTGGGAAAGCAAACAAGGTGGCAGATGCATTAAGTCGACAAGACCATGCTAGTTTATCCATGATGAGGATCACAAAAGATCCAATATTTATGGATTTACAAAGGATGGATCTTGGAATTATAATGGAAGGGGAAAATATTATCTTTCTCAAATGAATGTTCAACCATCTATACATGTGAAGATTAAAGAGGCACAGAAAGAAGATGTCGAGTTACAAAAGAAGGTGAGAAATGTTCCTGAATTCAACCTTGATTGTGATGGGATAATAAAGTTCAGGAATCGGGTTTGCGTTCCTCCCATCCCCGAATTAAAGAAAGAGCTGCTGGATGAGGCTCATAGTTCTTCATTCTCTATTCATCCTGGAAGCACGAAGATGTATAGGGACCTGAAAGAGTACTTCTGGTGGGATGGCATGAAAAGAGATGTTGCTGAATATGTCTCTCGATGCTTGGTTTGTCAACAAGTTAATGATGAGAGACAGAAGTCTAAGGGGATGTTACAACCATTACCCATACCCGAATGGAAATGGGAAAACATCACTATGGACTTTGTCACAGGACTTCCTAAAACATCCAAAGGCAATAATGCTATCTGGGTCATAGTTGATCGTCTTACAAAGTCTGCACACTTCATTGCTATTAGAGAGGATTTCTCTCTAGATCAACTTGACAGGATATATGTAAAGGAAGTGGTAAGATTGCATGGAGTACCACTTTCTATTATATCTGATCGGGATCCGAGATTTACCTCGAAGTTCTGGCGAAGTCTTCAGCATACTCTGGATACAGAGTTGAGTTTCAGCACTGCTTATCATCCCCAGACAGATGGTCAGTCTGAAAGAACAATTCAAACCCTAGAATATATGTTGAGAGCTTGCTCTATGGATTTCAAAGGAGGTTGGGATCAACACCTACCTTTGGTAGAATTTTCTTATAATAATAGCTTTCACTCCAGTATTCAGATGGCTCCTTATGAAGCTCTCTATGGAAAGAAATGCAGGACTCCAACTTGCTGGGATGAAGTTGGGGAAAGAAAGCTATTAGGACCTGATCTTGTTGATGAAATGGCAGAAAAAGTCAGATCTATTCAACAACACATAAGAGCAGCTCAGAGTCGACAGAAAAGTTATGCCGACAACCGAAGAAAAGACCTAGAGTTTGAAGTGGGTGATAAAGTGTTCTTATGATTATCTCCCTGGAAGAGGGTTATGAGATTTGAAAAGAAGGGGAAGTTGAGCCCTAGATTTATCGGTCCTTTTGAAATACTGGATCGTGTTGGGAAGGTAGCTTACCAATTGGCGCTTCCACTGAATCTCTCTCAAGTTCACGATGTGTTCCATGTATCTCTCCTGAGAAAGTACATACCAGATCCTTCACATGTACTCAGCTCAGAAGTTGTACCGCTGGAGCAAGATCTTTCTTATGAAGAACAGCCGATAAAGATTTTGGATCGTAGCGAAAAAGTCCTACGAAACAAGACCACTCGCTTGGTGAAAGTTTTATTGAGAAACCACCAACTTGAAGAAGCTACATGGGAGCTTGAGGATATGATGAGGGAGAAGTATCCTCATTTGTTTGTTACAAAGTGACGAATTTCGAGGGCGAAATTCTTTTTAAGGGGGGTAGAATGTAACACCCGAGACTTTTATGTTATATAAATCATCAAAGGAATCTTTTTCTACACAACACTTTCTTGGCTTGCTTTACACGCAATCGCGACCTTCCTCGATAGCTTGCGTCGTACGCAATACCGAGTTTCACTAAACAACAATATGCTATTAAAACTAGCCGTTATGAATAGTAATAACCACTTTTTGAAATTTTATAAATTTTATTTTTCAAAATGGACTTCATTTTTGGACTCAGAATATCGAAATTAGCCTAGGGTGAAATTTTGGTATTTTTCTGAAAACTTTCAATTTTTGATGAATAGTGAAACCACTAAGTGGTAGGTTAAAAACTGAATTTTGCATAAAACTTAATTTTACCGCTTCTGTGAATGGAATTTCAAAAATCCGAGAGACACGGTTAATATCAAGGACTAAAATGTGGTTCAATGAGATGAAAATAATTTTTTGGTGAATAGTAACTTTTTACTATTTTTACCGCGGTTAATAGTAAATAGGGTAACTAAGGGTAAATATGATATTAATATTACCCTAACACATGTCCTAATTATATTGGACAAGTGTAATTCGACCAAAAACAAACTTAGGAATAAAATATGACCATTTAGGCCCACTTGGATTAGATTAGGACATTTATTATTAATTTATTTAAAGAAGGGTTAAAATAGTTAAAATCAAAGTTTAATAAGTAAATCATTTTTAATATGGGGTTATACATAAGATAAATTCGATTGTAAATATTAATTAGAAAGCTAAAAAGATTTCCTACATGATGGTATTTTATTTGTAATTTTTAGACATTAAATAATTTAATTTATGACACAATGATGATGCAGTAATTATCTTATTAATGAAATATTGACATAATTGATGTTATAAACACAAAAATAAATATAATTTGAAACTTTTTATGAATTACACTAATTTTCTAGGTTACTATGATATATTAGTGTTGATTTAATCAACTTGGTTAGAACATATAATTCTGTTATGACTTTCACAAAAATCATATATCAAATAGTGTCAAAATTGACACAAAATAGTTTTTAAATAAAATATTATATTATTAATTGTTATTTTATTCCTAAAAATCTAAGGTTCGGCCAAATGACTTAGATAAGGATATATATATTAATAATAAACAATTTGGGGTTCGTTTGGCATGTTATAGTAAGTGTATTAACCTTATAGTGAAAGAAAACAAAAAGACACGGTAAAAGTTAAATTATTTAACTTAGAGTTAAATCTAATTGATAAGGGTAAAATAATTCCCTAAACTTGTCTAAATCCTATTGGTTGATAAGATTTAGACCCTTCCCCACCTTATATTCGAAATAAGACCCTTTGGAACCATTATAAACCGATTTTGACTTTAATATAAAATAATATTTTGAGATATTTCTAAGGTGCCCCTCTCCTCCCTTATAAAAGGGCACCTCCTCCCCCTCCTCCTCACACCAAATTGAGAACTCAAGCTCGGCCAACCCCTGCCATTTTCTCCTCTCCACTTCCCTAGAATAATCCTAGAGGTCCTGGTCTTCTCCAAAGACCAATCTTAGTTTCTTAAGTGGAGGATTCAAAGAGGCGTTCCAAAGAAGAGGTAATATCCATTACCGATCTTTTCAATTTCTTTCTTCTTCAACTTCTTCTTCTTTAGTTGTTTCATGATAAAGTAATTACATCAGTATTACTTACATACTGATATGTTATTATAAATATGAAACAACCTTAATTCACCTTCTATCCATCCTACGGAAAAATGAAATCACCGCGCGTGCGTACGTACGGAATACCGTCTCCACGCCGTGGTGTAATCTATTTTCCACCGTCACCTTACAAGGATGGGTATAATGGTGTAATGAGTAACTATATATGATTATTATTAAGTAATATTGATACTGAAATAATATATATATACTCCAATACAATTCCACGATCATAGGAACGATATCATCACTCGTGCGTACGTACGGAATACCGTCTCCACGATGTGATGCGACTCGTTCTACAGGATCTTCATTTCATAATGATTATATAAATTAATTGAATGAATGAATACGGTATATACTACACTAATACCATTCTGGAAATTAATTATCTATAACCTAAAGATCAGAATAAGAATTTATTCGTCAAAACACGCATAAGAACAAAAAGTTATAAAGACCCGAGTAACAAGTAACAATGAAATATTACTAACAAGAAGCTAATAATATGACCATATATGATCTCATATCAATTTGTATGATTCTGGAATAAGTCAATAACATTATTTAAACCATTATACAGGAGCTTCGGACACGTACAAAGCAAATTGGACCTAAGGTAAGGGAAATATCACAATCTCATTTTTATCCGAGATTGTTTATTCGTAAGTATTTACTGGGGTGTATTTCATCATCCACATCCATGTTCCCTCAATATGTAATATTGTTTCCATCCACTTAAAATTGTTTAAATCCATTTTTACCCTTCGGTGAGTTTTTAGTAATACGTATGAAAGGAATCTTTTGTCGTTTTTCGTACGAGGTACTTTTTGACTTTTCTGACAAAAGTACGAAGAATGTTTTTTTTAACTTATACGGCATGAATGGATTTTTAAAACATTACTTCAAAGAAGCTTCCTTTACAAGTTTTCAAGTTTATTTTTAATCAACTACTTTTATTTTAAATTTGTATGACATGTTATGAAAGGAAAAATGTTTTTGAAGAAGAAAGGATATTTTCCTCAAGAATTCAATACAAGTGTTTTATCAAAATTATTTTCCATCTAAGATAATAAAGGGTTCTGTTTCTATCCATATTTTTACATTGTTTTGACTATGTTGTGATGGAATTATGTTTATGAATTCCTTTATCATATATGAATTGATTTATGATGTCATGATGTTTCAAGAATCCCATTTTTGTTATATGTGTTATGCGATGATGTATGTTTTATGATTATGTGGCACACATAAGAAAGGATTCATTATAAGATGGGTGGGACCTATATCTCCCTCCAATGCATTGGGTAATGATTTTATATCTCATGAGATAGACATGGCTGGAACGGAAGGTTATTTCGGTTCAGTGATACAGGACTGAAACGAGGAGTGAACTCGGTTCAGAAAGGGACTTTGTCCACTAAGATAGTCTTGGCAATGAGTCATGACTAACAAGAAATGATTTTCCATGATTATGTGTGCATGCCACAAAGTTTCAAGTTTTATGTTATGATTATGGGGATCTCATTTTCACTTCTATGATTTATTCCATGTTAAGATATTATGATCTCTTTTGCAGGTTTTGATAAAGATATGATATGATTTTTATTTCCTTTATTTGCCCTTGCTGAGCATTTGAGTTCACCCTTTTATGTTTTCTTTTCCCCATGTCAGGAAGATGGATATTAAGTAGAATATTCTAAAAGGGACCCTAGATATGATGAAATAAATGGGAGACACTGTAGAAGATTTATGAACCAGTTGTTTATGTTTCCCAGTTTCTAAAGACACTATACCTATACGGTCCTTTGTGGTTTTGTCATATGTTGTAATAAGTGTGCATCAATTTTGAAGTATTAACAATGTATGTAAAGGGTGGGTCGTTATAATATGCACATTTTACCTCATCGTTCTGGAGGGAATTATAGAATGTTTTTGGAACCCATTTATGCCTCAACACTACTTTCAACCTTCGTACAGATGGGTAGATAGAGAAAAAAATTCAGTTTCTAGAGGATAAGTTGCCGGCATGCATCTTGGATTTTTGTAGATCTTGTGAATGACCCTATACATTGGTTGATATTTCTTATAATAATATTTATCACTATTACATTGGCATGGCTCCTCTTTATGATTTTTAGGGGGGGTTGTTTCATTCTCTATAATGATGGAAGGAGGTTGTGGAGGCATCCGTTCATAGAACCAATTTAGGGTAGGGCATATTAGAGAAGGTTCATCTTGTTCATGATAGAATGAAACCATTAATAGTACTAAAATAAGTCTTATGGAAATAATGGGTGGAAGACTTTCAAGATCAAGGGTATGGTGCACCTGTTGTTGAATGTTTCACATAGATGTTGGAAGATAGGGTTTGGTAGAGGGGGTGTTGTTCTCCTAGGAATGTTGGGACCATTAAGGTGTGGGGTGTGTTTGAGAGGTAATTTATGGGTTGGAATTTCCACCACAGATGGAAAATATCTATAATGTATTCCTCATATATCATCTTCATCGGTAACTTAATAATAAATCCTATAATATTTTATGTGGAGAGTTTCATATAGGGGGTGATGTAATATTCTAGGTGTGGATAGTTGAGATCTAGTATTGTCAAGAGAGGGTGTTGTGTGGATGAACTATTACCTTGGTTCTCATATTTTGGATGCACTAGTCCAAGAGGAGAATAATTGGGTGCAATAGATGCAGATGTGTGCCCAGTACACAAAGGTGTTTTGAGTTTCCATGTGATGTTTTACTTTTTATTTGATGTTTGTGACATTTTTCTTTAATCTGATGAGTTTTTTCACTTATTTTGTGATGTATAATGTGTGAAAATGTTCCAAAATATGAAAATGGGAGGACATAATTGCTAATAAAGATTCATTATACAATGATGTGATTGAACCCATGTGGGATATATAGTGTCACCTATAGTGGGTAGTATCTATACATAGAAGATGGAATTTAATGATTCTTATGTTTGGGTATTATGGAATGTTGGTTATGGTGGTTCATGGGATGGATTTGTGGAATATAGATGGTTGTACTGATGTGGAAGTGTGGTGGTGAAGTTGTGAAAGGTGTTTATGGCCATTTAGTTTGGCACGTTTGGCTAGTAGTAGCATTTGTGGTATGAAGCTATCCTTGAGATGTATTTCACAGGGTGGTTTTTTGGAACTTTTTATATCTGAACATGGTTTGGGATTCTTGAGGGCAATAATCACTTGAGAGGTATCTGATATAATGGTTCATGCCTTCTTGGGCTGTTACTTTTCTATTTTTGGGTGTTAGAGGAGTTTTAGAGGAGTCTTGAAGAGCACATGGGATTTTTTTTAGACGTTGAAGATGTAGGAGTGAACCCTTTGGATATTCTTGTCATATAATGTTTACATGATGTGAACTGATGGTTCAATGAATGTGCAGTCAACTAGTTTATAGCTTCAACGAGGCTGAGGTACATCCCATGAAACATGTACACATCGTGTATGTAAAATTCATAATGTGTAATAATTAAAGGCCTAGGTGATATTTTCTTCATCTAAAGATGGAATTTATATGGAGCCCACGAATTACACTCTATATAAATCTTACATGACATGAAATCAATAATATTCAAGGTATTAGGTTTTATTCTGGAGCAATTATCTTCATTTATTTTCATCATTTACTCCAATATTTACAATGGTGAAACCAAGGTGGTTTTAAGAGGAATTCTATCCCTCTTCTCCTTGATTTTTTTGACTATATCTAGTGTATGACCACTGTAGATTTTTGGTAATCCATTTATTCTTTTTGGATATATTTCTATTGTTGTTGTCAATGAGAATCACTATAGTTATTTTTTGGGGTGTGGCATGGACTGTTATGATCCTTGGTCGTAGAGTAGGTTGATATCTGGTTTCCTATTTGTGGTTTTGGTTTGAGGCCATTTCATTATCACCTCGAAGTGATCTTTGAGTCAGTTTAGTCTCTTTGAAGTATGGAATCCATCATTCCAATTTATTGTGTATCATATGGGAGGGGTTTACACTTTTTTATTGGGATTTGGTTGTGATGGATAAATCAAATATAAAAATATTCTAATTGATATGGAATGGTGAATGGAGATGATTCTCACATTTTTATAACATTAATATTATTTTGATTTGAGGGATTTTACGTGCTTCATTAAAAACATAAAATTGTGTCCATTTGAGGAATTTTTTGTGATGGTTTTATATGAATTGTGGATCCCTTATTGTCAAATTGTTGTGATATCACCATAAAATATTAATTGGCCAACCTCTAACATTTTATTAATAATTTTTTCCCTATATAAATTGATTGCTTTATAACACATCAAATATATAGTGAGATGTTATAAAACACCCTTTGTTAAATATGTAAAATGATCTGTGATGTGTGGTATTTTTTTTATGATTATGGGGTTCCAGGGTGATAGTTTTTTTGGGTATGATTTAGTGGTGGCATGGAGAAGGTTTTTTTGTTGTTCATTTGGGTCTATAAGGTAATGGTTGTTTGGTTTTGTTTTTTGGGTGGTGAGGCTATGGTTGGTTTGTACATTATTTTGAGGGCGGTGAGGTGATGGTTTTTTTATGTGTGTTTAGGGTGAAAAGGATGATTCTTGGATTGGATGTGACTATTGTGGTAGTTATGTGGTGTTTTTTGTGTGCATATTGGGTGGTGAGGTGATTGTTTTTTTTCATTCTTTTGATGTGGTGAGGTGACGGTTAAATGAAGATGATGAGATGCTTGTGATGCGTGGTTTCATTGTTATAGATGTTTGATTAGGGTTGGAATAATTATTTAATAATGAATAAAATGGCTATGGTTTGTTCCATTTGTGGGATGTAAATAATAAATTAAAAAATAATTGATGGGTTCTGTGGAATTATGCGGTTGATTCTTAATAGTTATTTGAATGGGAAAGATAGTGGGTATGGTTGGAAATTTAAAATGTGGCTTGTGGCTTCTAGATTGTGTGTTGTTAAACATATATAGGTGGTAACGATAATGATGATGTTGTGATTTGGTTAGTTTTTAATTGTGAACCCATAAGTTGGGGATGTGTGAGGGTGTTTGTATATCATTTTATTTCTAAATACACCCCACCCACATCTTGCACTATGATCCAACACCAATATATTCACACAATGGTGTTTTTCCCATGTATCGATGATGAGGATGGATGGATGGATAAATACTTTTTCCAATATCTATTCCAGAAGATTATATATTCATGGAATATGATTGTGGGAGCTCTGTTTGTATTCTACGTGCTGACCCAAATGCTTTTAAACAAGATTTGGTATGACCAAGCTTATGTGGCAGTGGCCTTGGTATTTCTGAGTGAGATGAGATGTGACCATGTTGGGGTGTCATGGCCTAGGAGTATTCATGTTTGATTTGATGTATTCATGTTTTTGGGTTGGGGTAAAGGTTATTTATAAATGACAAGATATCTATGGCATTCAATTTTAGGGTGTTAGAGTTGAAAATCAATTGGAAAATGGTGTGTGGTACCCTTTATCGATACAATTCTTATTATATTACTAAGCGTGGATGAATTTATTTGGTTCTCAGTTATAAGTGAGGATGGGATGAGTAGTTAACCTATTTTGGTGTTTTTTGTTCTTCAGTTTTCTGTCATGTGTTTTAGTATGGTCCTTTCAAATGTGAACAGGAGAATTTTTCTTTCTTACTAATTATACTTATATTCTTACACTACATATATAAACTAATTTTCATGTTTCCAAGAGGACTACATGGATTGTGATATATATTACTAGATCTGACATTTGGATAGTTATTCTATCGTTGATTTAGTGTTTTGGGGTTTTTAATTTAGGATACATTTATCTATATCAGTTACATTTATAAACACATGTTGGTTGTGTTTATATTTCCTTTATATTATTTCATGAGGTTACTTTCATTTTAATCATCTTATCTCCTGATCTTATGTTACTATAGAGGTTAATGCATGTAATTTCACGATATTTATATACCTTTAGTGCTAGTCACCAACCTGGGGTATAATGGAGGTGGGACTCTGGGGATCCTTATCTCCCCCCCCCCTCATTGTGGTATCTTTGGAGGGCAGGGTTCATGTAAAGTCGAGTAATCATGTTTGGTACAAATATGATATGAAAATCATATATCCTAGACCGATTTAGTACTAATAGAATCAAAACATACATTTATTGCATCAAAATTCTCAAAGTATTTCACAACTAACAACAAATGTTCACTCTTATTAGTTTTTTCTATTAATTACTTCCATGGATACAATTACATCTAATTTTAATAGTCTCATTTCAATGGAATGATTTTATTTATTTACCCCTTGACCCGGATCAGCTCCTTGAATTTCTCTTACCTCTCCTCTTCCCTCTCTACCCATGGTTCTCCTTGACATCAAGCCCTTTATATTTCTTCATAACAAAAATAATGGGTTTTTACTATATTTAGAGAACAAGGAAAAATTAACTTATTATAGGTTTAAGGAACTCTGACCGTACAATATTTAATCTCTAAATGTATTATAAGAATCAACTAAATAGGTTATCTATATGATAGTCAAATCCCAATCATCTAACTTTTCTTATATATAAGAAAATTCTAGAACAATTTTATTAAAATCATTGATATGAGTCATAACTAAAACTCCAGGAAGCATATAAAATTTATACAATTACATCTTCTTTAGTATATGACCTATGAAGGATTTTTTATATATATAGAGTTTCATTTTCGGACCATATTTTGGAATAAGTGGATTCATAAGATACCTCCAGAAGTAACTTATCACCTAAAGATTATAGAATTAAACTACGACCCATCCAATGCACATCAATAAGAATACAAAAATCAGTATTAATAGGATTTCCATCATCAGATATGGTGAAAACATTATTCATAGGATCTCATAGGGCATCGAAGAGTTTATTATTTTCCAATACCACAATTATATTTTATCCACCATATATTAAATTGATTATCCCCTCGAAACAAATTTATTTAAAAAAATTTCAATCTCAATATTATATATTATGTTACGACTCTATCCTGACATTGTGTACCTATCCTTTGCTGGTAATGTGATAAGGGTGATAGTGACACCCGATTCCTACCTCTAGTTGGCTTCGTGTTAGCAACTAGAAAAATTGGTATAATAATCACTTATACAGGAGACATTACCCTCTAAGAGAACACTTGAAAAAGAGAGAGATAAGCCAAAAACCAACAAACACCAACTCATAAAGCAATATAAAAAGAATCCAGGTACCTATATTCAATTTCATGGAATGAATCCTACAATAGAGTTGGAAAACTGCCAGTACCAAAGGAAAGTAAAACGACAATGACCTCTAAGCATAGCCAAATATTGTCAAACCCGTACACTATTAGTAACCACCCTAGTTTACAACCTACTCCGAGTGACCTGAGAAATATTTTATATAATATAGGGGTAGTATAACAATATTCTCCATAGGACCCTCCCCAAATCAACTGGTGAAAAAATGAATAATGCATGCTAGAACACATTTACGAACAAGTTATACCATGACATCACCTAAACAAGTATACTATGTTCACATCCTCACTATGGATACTCTTGACAAGTCTAACATATAATATTATATAATATAATAATTAATATCAAGGGTACCAACTATCACTTCCCCACTTGTTTGATGCTTTTCTCCAACATCGCACATTCTAATCATCTCTCACCCAAAGGCTTCCCCGCAGACACCTGGGTGAAGCACCGAAACAAGAACCTCATGTAACCAAACCACCACATTCACGTAAACAATTTAAACAAGAAGTTTTTTTGGATCCACCAAAGCCCGTATAATTTATATCATACATCAGGATTTATACCTTAAACCATTAAATCCCATTCACCAAGTAAGGGTCCCCAGTCCATCATAGCCTATACACATTACACCTATAGTAGTCCATTGGAATCTATATCCTAAATAAGTATGTGTGAATAACCACAATCTATTACATCCCTATAATGAAATATATGGGGAATCTACTTTTTGTTCCTGTAATCAAAATTAACTACTAAGAGAAGAGAGTGGAACCAAATAGAGTAGTTAGACATCCATCCTCCAAACGAGAGGTTGGGTAAAACACACAATAGGGCTTAGAATCCCCATGGTGTCAGTTTCCATAACTGATAGGGTGGATAAGAATATATAATCACAAAAATGAATTGAATATACTATAGCACACACCCACATTATGGAAAAAACGTCGTCTTAGATTCTACTGCAGCTAAAATCTCATAGACTCCATGATTCCACTACTAATACTACATATCCTATAATAATATAATCATTTAAAGAGTGATATTATGTTACTTATCCCTCTATATCAGTTCCTCTTTACATAATAAATTCTTTAACCAATAATTGACCGATAATAGTTTTATATTACATTTCATTATAATCACACAATGTTCCATGCCGTCGAGGCATAACCAAACCATGTATATAGCTTCTCAAAAATATTACATCCACATATCATCCCAACAAGATCCTTCCCCATGGGTTAACATCATTTATTAAATCATTTTTTAAATCATTTATTATCAAAATTATTAATCTCTTATAATTACATACATTCTTGAAATGATAAACTATGCTACCAAACATAAGAGGTCTCAACAAAGTGAGTATATGGAATACCTTTCGAGAATTTTCCAACTATAGTAGGAGTATAGACCCATCCATCCTCAATAATTTAAACATTGAAAGCACATGGGATACCCCACGCAACTTATCTTAAATTGGAAGGAGGGTAAGAAGGACCATCTTCCTTAAGAAGGGGTAATGTAATGATGATAAATAATGAATAATATTCAACAACATCCAACATTAATAACTAACCCATTTCACCATCTTTGTTGTCCTCCCTGACACCCACATGCCAAAACCAATGCATCTCGCAACTCTATGTGTCAACTTCTACCACAACCCCTATGGCTCCCTACCCCACATACCACAATAGCTTCCCAGTCTTAGCTATTCTATGATCACACCACAACATAAGTGGAAGTAATATAATCAAAAAGTATATCTGATCTCGACCCCATGCAAGGAATATAGCCTTCCCACAAAATGAGCACTCACAACTCCAATCATAAAGCTCTTTGACATTACATGAAATAGCATAACTCATGAACCTAGAAGGAGTTATATAAAATCCAACAACAAGTTATTTTATCCTTCATGAATTAGTTGTTTCATTTAAACATGCACAACTGCATCCATTTGATTATCAACATTTTACCACAGTAAATACCGAATTAAAAAACATTCCACTATATCTTTATCCAATTAATTTACAATTAATCCCAAATTTAGGTTATTAAAAAATTTCCATAAATAATTACACTCTAAATAATGAAAGCATATATATAACAATATTCTTTAAAAATGATAGGCAATAAAATATGATCAATATTAATTTCTTTATCTGAATAAAATATTTATAATATAAATTTAATTGTGACCAAGCTGGATAAAATATGAAAACTCTACTGTTACACATAATAGAATAGAGATGAAAATAATCCCCTAACTCAAAAATTTATTGATGATCCTTGCACAAGAAAATCCAACACAATGAATCATGATCACTTCTACAGGAAGACTCGATGCACTAGAGGACTCAGAGACACCACCACACTAACCAATACCCATGAAAACTACATTAGACACATAGATATCACATTACATAACATTTCAAGGAGGAATGGATTGTGTGTATCCCAAAAAAACAATGGTAGAATATTCCTTATATCAAAGACGTATCTGCACTTCCTGGTTGCACCAAAACTGGGGGTGCACATGCAGAAGGAAGAATCTACAGTGAAGAGATGATCCAATGATTAAACACTACACACAACCCCAATGGGATTGAAAGAAAGGTATGAACATCTCGCACCAGGGAACAATAAGGAAGAACATGGGAGGAAGATATCTCGTCCCATTTCTTGATTTAAATAGTTGCGTTGTAATATAAACTAGATTATCCATTAATATGGGGTATGTCAAAGATGATACATTTTTTACAAGTAAATGATTCCCAACTACTAGGAAAAAAATTAAGATAAATATAATGGGAATTAAATAGCCCTTAAATACCTTAAAACATTACATTAAAAGCATTTTATATCAAAGGAAATGTAAAATATGAAAAAGTGGAAGATAACTGGAAAAAAATTAGAAATTTGACTAAGGAAGTGACACCATTGTTGACTCACCATTTCGTTAACAATGTTTTGGTGCCACCATTTTGTTGCAACAATTTTCATGACACCATTTTCATTCGATCATTTTTGTTCCACCGTTTCCATTTCACCGTTTTGTTTCCATTATTTTATTTCCAAAAGATTTATGCCCCAATTTTATCTCCACCGTTTTCATGCCACAATTTCCATGCCACAAAATTCCGTGCCACAATTTTGTTGCCACCATTTCTAACTCATCATTTTGGTAATTTGGAAAAGTGTTGGGGGTAATTCATATTGTCCTCCCAAAAAACCTCAAACAACATATTTCATAAAAGGAATGGAGTACAGATGTTTGGGACATTACATTAGACCCCTCTCAAAACATTATCATCCTGAATAATCCAAAACCAACCCTGATTGGAAACCAAAAACTGTGTCTGAGAAACCACTCTTCGAGATACCTCTTAAGGATATCAACACCAAATGATATCAACTGCTTCAAAAAGGAACATGTGAAACCACATGATACGCATCACCAGCTTCTAAAATCTCGTCTAGGGGAGATACATCTCAAAATAGACCAATCCACACAAGAAAAGAGATAATGAGACCTCATAAACAAGAAATGTCTACAAACATGAAAAAAACAACATTAGAAAGAAGGTTTTTAACATCAAACCGATCGGGGTACTAAGCACATATCTGCGACTCATATTCTCAAGTATTCTCATCCTCACCACTGTGATGCCACAAGACATAATAAAAGGTGATAACAAACCCACACAACATCTTCTCCTTGTGGTATTGAATCTCTATAGGAAGCTCCTCATAGGTCTCATTATCCTCAACATCAATAATTCCCCAATCGATGATGTGAGAGTCATTATGAAGATAATGAAAAATTTGTGACACATAAAAAAACTGTGTATCCAGCTCATCATTGGGAGATGTTCCACCCAATACATCATGGCTCCAACAAGATTCAACACCACGAGAGTCCCAAAAAAACTATGGAGAATGATTACTCACATGAGAAGGAAAGGATGTCCAGAAAGGTCTTCAAACGGTGTCACACTGATGGTTGAGGGAAAAATATTGTTGAAAGATAACTCTTCCAATGGAAGTTCCCTCATCCATGATCCTCTATAATATAGGACATAAGAGCATAACATGTCTTCAAGAGAATGGATGGCCCACTCCATTTGACCATTTTTCTATTGATGAAATGTAATGTTAAGGAATAGTTGTGAGATTATATAATTCCAGAGACCACTCCACAACCCGGAGGTAAAACATGGGCCTCAATTACAAATTTTCATCCTCGGGACTCTGTGGAGTCTCACCACCACCTCCAGATACTCCCTTGACAAAACCTCCAATGAGATCGACTCTTTGATCACTATAAAGTGGTATGATTTTCTCTGGTGATACACTACCAACCATATAGTTTCATAGCCTACCTTAGCTCTAGGTAAACTAGTAACAATGTCCGTCAAGATGTCCGCCTACTCCCACAAAGAATCATCTAACAATTAATGAATACCATAAGGATTGTTATACTAAGCCTTTACCTTCTATAAGATCAAACATCAAAACACAAACTCTGAATCCAAATTCATCCTCCTAGGCCACCAAAAATGACTCCTCATGGAATGATACATTTTCATCTTTCCAGGATATAGAGCTATGGTTAACCATGAAACTCTTTGAGAAACATCTCATGCATCACCAAAGGAACAAAAAGCCTTCACTGGAACTACACTCGGGGTTGGCCACTCTCATACCATCCATTAGTGGCTTCACCTCAAACAACTCTTCCTCTGTAGACCTCAAACTCAAGATCCCCCATCAATGACTCTTCTACTGGATACATTATAGATAATTAAACCGTCATATCGAAAATAAAACCTCTACCCATGACCTCTCACATATTAAGATGAAATGTTGAAAGCACATAAATCATTATCTAGGACTCGCCAGATTCATGGATTGTATCACTACATGATTTCTTGCTCAATGAATTAGCTAAAACCTTCCCTTTACCATTCTTATACAAAATTTTTAAGCTGTAATCCTATAATAACTCCATCCTCTGACGGTACATCATGTTCATGTCATTCTGGGGGAAAAATACCTCAATGTAATACAACTGGTGAAGAAAACAAAGCACTATCAGATGAGGTAATGTCTCCACAACATCAGAGATAACAGTACATTAGACAAATCTAGATCATGGGTGGAATAGTTACATTCATGGGAACACAACAATCAACACCCAGAAGAAACAACCAATATCTTCTACATCAGAACAAAGCCTAACCTATGAAGAAAACCATTGAAGAAAACATCAATATAAACCACATATACTAGCATAAATTGAATCAGAGAAATGATTAACTTCTCCTTCAAATACTAGAATTCGATCTAACACCGATCAGTTCAGATGAACAAATGATCCTTTCTAGTCAACGATATTAGAAAAATAAAAACTCAAGAGAAATTTTCACCCTTATAGACTAAAGAATAATTTCACCTCTACCAGTATCATGGTGGATTCCTAAGACATAACTTATTCTATATTCAAAAGATCTATAGCTAATCCCTACTAGGATACAACATGACCCATGAAAAAGACTTATGAAGCCCAATACTCACACATTAAAAACATCAAAAATAGCTATTTCTGAATATGAACTACCAAAATGGCACATACATGCTTTGCATGCTCCTCCTTATATGAAAATCACACAATGATTTTCTTGATGGAACCCACCATGATCTTATCAATGAACTCGAGGAACATCACATTCATCATCCCCATGAACATTTCTAGATCATTTTTCATACTGAATGAAATCTCCAAGAACCCACAATGCCCATGAAGTCACTGGAATGTTTCCTTCAGAACATCATCATCTGTCACACACATATAGTGATACACAGACCAAAAATCAATATTCATGATCCAATTCACATCATTAAATTTATAAATATAAATCATCAATATGTGGAAGAGGATAGCAATTCATCACTGTCACATTGATCAAGTGACGATATTCAATACAAAACAACAAAATCCCACCAGCCATCTTTATGAACAAAACTACTGTTCCCAAAAGTGAACATTTGATGGAACGAAACAAAACTACAACTGAACATCAAAATGTATATACAGCTCCAGAAACTCAAGAGGGTCCATCCTACATAGAGACATATAAAAAAAGATGAATCTAGTTGTAACATGATTCCAAAATTGATCTGTTCTCATGGCGGTAATGATACATCCTCTTCTGGATAGACAAAGGGTACTCTTCAATGACCCAAGGAAGAACCAATGTTTGAAAATATGATGAAATCAACATCAGTTTAGTAATCAAGGAATACGAATAAGTAACATGCATGTAACACATTAGCGGGTCTCTATCGACCAAAAACAATGATCGATCACCATCATCATTGAAGAACAAAACATATCTCTAGATGAAATCCACAATAACCAGAAATAAATTCAATGAATCCATGTTGAGGATGAAATTGAGTGGTTATATCTATAAACTTTGGAAATATCCACAAGTGTAGTGCTTATTCAGTTCAAGATCATAGTCTATACAACATTCAAACAAGTCATCTTGACCTCCAATTAAGATAGTCAATGCTAATGGCACTGGGACCCTATCTACATCACGTCCAATATCATGGAAATGGGAAGGTGATATGAAGAAGTTCATGGCCTCTCAGTTAAAAAAGGCATACACCCAAGTGGAAAAAAAGAAAATGGTACATCGAATGACATTTGGCTCACCTTGCACTAGAAATACTAAAGCATTAAGCTAGACACAACCTTCTACACGACCTTCCCATTGATTATGACGACCACCACCATGGCCACGCTCTGATCTCACAGTATAGGGAGCATCCTAAGGATATCATATGCCTTCCACGTCTAGTCTATACTGATCCATGTTTGGTGAAAACTACTGCTACTATCGTTGATGGAACTACCTCAATGGATGAACCTAGAAGGGAAACACCATGTGCATGCTGACCACTCAAAAATTTCAGGCACTATCACAATTGATGACCATAGTTTCCACAAGAAAACAAAGAACATGAACCCTTCACATTGTACTGAGACCCACCTCACTTAGAGAAATGAGATGTTGGGGGCTAGGACCAACCCCTAGTTGAATGGAAAAACTTCTTCCTTGAAAAAAAGAAACCCCAAAACACAGGTCTGATTCATGGGGAATCCTAATGACTCACCTCTCATGATGATTTGATTGGTGAAAATGTACTCTCAATGACCTCTTATCCCTCCATCACCTCATGATATATCTTCAACATGAATGAGGTTACCTAACATTAGATCTCTAGATTCAAATAATCCTCTAAATTCCTCTTATTGGCATTATTATCTAGTAATATGTCAAAACCATATCGTAATATTTTCCTAAAATAGATTCTAAACACTCACATAGTGGAGCTCCCCTATATAATGGAAATATGGTCTTGGAGATTTGACGTCTTCATGGTTGAAGAATGAATCTCAACTATAAACTTGTCTAGGAACTCCTCACATGTGATCACCGACTCCTTGTGATCCTTATGGAAAAATTACCACCACTACCTCATTGCATCATGTAGAATATTCAAAACCCATGATGCCCATTGATTTATTCGATCAGAGATTGAACTGAAGGTTATCTCAACCTACTCCATCTAGTTTTTTATGACTAAAAATGAAACAGAGCCCTAGTAATTCTATAGACTAATGTGTTTAAACACTTTAAGTGTCTACATATGATATTCATAGTCATCTACCTCTTCAATGTGGTGATTAGCTGGTGCTACCTGATGGACATCTTTTCTGTGAACTTGATGAGGACATCGACCTGGGAACATACATAAAAAAAATAGATTGAGCTCATTAAAATGGAATATGAAATACTCAATATTAATTAATTAATTAATTTTAGTCATTTAATGATAACATATCCCAATGGTTTTCCATTCAAACAAAAGAAAAAAAGAAGAATGATTCATGATACTTTCCTAGGTCTCTATCCTACAAAAAGTATCAACTAGTTTAGTAGTAACTGTAAACATAATGGATCATGTGTTAGATTACAAGGGGGACTTAATACCTATTTCCCAGCCAGTCACTAGTGTTTACAACACTTGTTGAACATGGCTGAAACCATTTCTCAACCAACCCATAAAACATCACCTGTTCCTAACACCAAATTCCATCATGTCCCTCAAATAGAGCTCTGATACCACACTTTCAAAACCCCCTCCAAAAACTGTGTAACCCTTCCGGGACATCATTATGAAAATAGAGATAGCGATTCAGGAGTCCTGCCTCAAGAAGGCCCCGTGATGGCGACTAGAAATGAGGGTTTAATAATCACAAAGATGTGAGGCATTACCCTCTATGAGAACAGATGTGATAGATAATGATAACACATACACCAACCAACTAAAACTCATACATCAATATAAAAAAGAAACCCATGCACACATATGTAATGTCACACAAAGTATAGTACAGCTGAAATAGAAAATTGCATATACCAAAAGAAAGTAAAACGACAACAAAAATGAATCCTGAACAGCTTCTGAAAAAACCCGCATTCTAGTAGTAACCATCCTACTCTCCAACATTCTTCATGTGACATGAAAAATAGATTACATAAATATGGTCAGTATAATAGTATATAGAGTACGATCCTCCCCAAAACCTCTTGTGGAAATGTAATGAAATCACCCTAAAGCATAGTGGACAACATGTGAATCCAAATCGTCACATAAACAGGTATACTATTTTCTCATCCTCACTATTGCCACACTAACCAAGTATCACATAAAAGATTATATAATATATTAATGAATTTTATTGTTACCCAACTACCATTTCCCCATTGGTTTTTGGTTTTTCCCCAACATCGCACGTCCAAAGCATCTATGTCCAAAACAGATTTCCCACAGACACATAGGCGAAGCAACACAACATGCACCCTTTTCAACACAACCACCATGTCCACATAACCAAAGTAACCAGGTAGTTTTTGGGAGCCAACACATCTCTCGTGACATTTATCATAGGTTGGGTATTATACATTAATCCATTATATCCCATACATCGTGCAAGGATCCCCAATCGATCATAGCCTATACATGTTACAACTATAGTATTACATATGAAAATATATCTAGAATATGTGTGTGTGAATAACCACACCACATTATATACCTCTACACAGATATATGGGGAAAACTAATCACCATGCCTACTAGCATAAGTAACTACCAATATAAGAGAGTGGGTCCAAAGAGGGTAGTCATCCATCCATATTTCAATCGATATATTGGGTAAAAAGACCCTTGGGTTTCAAAATCCATAACATGTCAGTTTCCCTAACTAATAGGGTGGAGTAGAATATATGAAAACAAAATCTACATAATATACTACAGATCACAACAACATTTTGGGAATAAACGAGTCTTAGACTCAACTACAACTAATGCCTCTGGGACTCTCGGATTCAACTGGTAAGACTATATATCATATAAGAATATAACCATTTAAAGAGTGATATTAAATTATTTATCCATTTTTCTTTTTATCTTTACATTATTAATTTTTTAACCATTCATTAACTATTCTAAATTCCACATTCAATTTTGTTATCATTGTACCAATTTCAATTCCCCCCAAGTATAACAAAACCAAGTCCACTGCTTCTCAAAAATATTACATCAGCATTTCATACCTGCAAACACGAACCCCATTGTTTAACACCCTTTATTCAATCATTTATTAACCGAAATATCACATTCCCACAATTTGATAAAATCTCGAAAAGAAAAACTTATCTACCAAACACAATGGCCACAACACGGTGAGTAGAGAGACTACTTGTCGAGCCTTTTCCACCTACAGAAGTATCACACCCTCTTCCATCCTCGACATGTTAATTATAGAAAGCATGTGCATACCATGTGGATCTCCGCCTCATTGGGAAAGTGGGTAAAAAAAATACCTATATTAAGTAGTGTGGAATGTAAAGAAGATTAAAAACCAACAATATTTAATGGCACCCATCATTAATAACTGATCTATTTCATCATCTCCAGTGTCCTCCTAGACATCCACATGTATAATCCAATGCATACCTCCACTCTAGTCGTTAACTAATCATCAAAACCATGGACCTCAATACAGCACATTCCACAAGAGAATCCCAGTATTATACAACAAAGGATCACACAACTAAAAAATTAGTGGAAGAACACTCAACATGCAACAGGGATCATGGTCTCAAGAAAGGCATCTAGACTTCACACACAACGAACACTCATGGCTCCAAGAATAAGACTCTTTTACTTTACAAGCAAGAGGGTAACCAGGACACTATTTGGAATTATCCATAATAAAACAATAAATTATTTAATCCATCATGAGTTAGCTAGTTAATTAAAAATATCAAAAGTACATTTATTCAATTATAAATAGGTTACAACATCAACATCGTGATTTAATCATATGCCTCTATATCTTTATCAAATTAATTTACAATTAATATCATCTTTAAGTAAATTACCAATTTCCATCATTAAAGAAATGATAAACAAATAAATCATATATTTCAAAATTTATAGAAAAAACAAGAGGCAACATCCTACCATCGATACCAATTTATTTATCTATGTAAAATAATTATTATTTCAATTTTAATGTGAACCATTGGGATGAAACAAGATAACTCTAAATTTTCATGTAAAATAATAGATAATCCATGAATCACCTACCTCAAAAGTATTCAAACGTTTTTTTTCACAATAATGGATAACACAAGAGATCCTAATCACCCCTACTAGCAGACTGCATCATCCCAAAGGCACATATACACCACCACACCAACCAAAACCAAAGAAAACTCTATTAGAATTATGGAGATAACATTACATTACAAGGAAAGGATGATTTGAATATGATGATCCCAGAATAAACATAGAAGAACATACCTTATATCTTTGATCGATCGATAATTCCGGGTTGCAACATAATAGGGGGTGCACATGCCATGTGATGAAACTCCAATGAAGATATGATTTAATCTGACAACACAACACATGAGTCCTACGATAAAGAAGGATAGTTTTGAGAATATCTCAATAGGGAACAATAAAAAAGAACCAGACCAGAAGATATAAAATCACTTTATATGATTTAACCGAATAGAGATTAAAGATATGCTGGATTTTCCAATAAGATCAGATATCTCAATGAGCACACATTTTGACTGAGTAATGGATTCCCTATAATTAGGATAAAATTATGATAGGAGTAAGGGGATTTAAATCAGCCTTAAAAGACATAAAAAGGTTTTTAATGAATTTATATTAATGTAAAACGTCAAATGGGTGAAACTGTATGAAAACAGGGAAAAAGATGGAAATTCAGAAATAGAAGTGACATTGTTTCGGACCCACCATTTTGGAAATTCGACAAAGTCATGGGGATAAGTCATCTGGAAAATATAAAACACCTCAAATATAATATTTTAGAATATTAACAGAGGGTAAGAGTCTGGGACATTACATATTAGGTGGACCTTATACCAATTTTTACGGGCTTTGTTGATGGGGTAATATCTATGCACCAACCAAGAATCCTCTAATATAGGTATTGAGTTCAATAATTTTTAGGAAGTTCATTAAACCAAAAATCAAAAAGGGATAAAATGGATTCATGATGTATGTCGGGCATGAAAAAATAATTAACAACGATTTGTAACATACTTTGGTCCATTATGGATTTACATGCATGATGAGAACACCGCCATAGTTCCTTTGTTACTAATGAAATAAAACATGCGTATTATAAGACACAAAAGTTTTAAATCACCAGAGTAACTATTTTAGGATCAGATCTATCTAGACCGTATGATAGTGATGAAATAAAAAATGAGAAACTAGCAATATGACCTCCTTTAAGAACTGACATTATACACAAAAATTTAAGTATACAAAATCATATTACAATGATGAAATGAAAACAAAAAAGATTAATAAACTTCTTATTCTAGGAGGATTTAAAACCATAACATGGAAGAATCTCAAATGGAGCTCCATATGTTGATTTATTCCTTTATATGAGTATGTCATGTGATGAAGGAAAATAATCTTTTCTTAATGTTCTTGTTCATGATCCAAATTAATAGGATAGTTATTTGATTTTTTTTCATGAATAATATCATATTGCATCTTATCTCATTATTTTTTTTTTATTTTACTATGAAATTTGGTTGGAATCTTATGGACTATTTTTTTGTTATACATACATTTGGTGGTTTTACCATTATATGAGGTCGTGTTATATTTATATAGAATTTATTTTTGTAGGGATAACACTTATGTAAGTAGTTTTTTACCCCTATGTAATCATCGTGTTATAGGGTTTTCCATTATATAGTGGTTTTCATACCCTTACATAGCATCTATTCTGTATGAGTTACCTTTACGTGGGGTTTATTCTACTATTATGTTGGCTCAGGATGAACCTTACATGATGTCGGAATCATCTGTGTTACCTTTATATAACTTGTTGCATAGAGTGTGCTAACATAATCTAAGTGTTGTGGTACCTTAACATGAGGACCACATGACACTAATATAGTGGGTGAAAACCCTTATATAACACCATCTTACCCTTACACAATGGTCAATAAACACTTACAAAATGATGAATTGACCCTAAAATACCTCATGGTCAACCATTACATGTGAATGATTATGAATACCTTTACATAGTGTAGTTATTTTGTTTTTTATATATTATTCTTCTGGAATATTCATGACTGAACACATGCCCAAATTCTATTTAATGTCGTTTGATTGATTTTTTCCTTCAATTTTATGTGCCCAGGGACCAATATTATTATAATAGAGACAAAATCAAAATTTTACAGAGGTGAATAAAATATATAATAAGATTGGGTAAGGAGATGATCTATAGTGAGGAGGGCTCATTCGGGGCCCTATTGGAAAATAAAAATTCCAATTGAATTTTAGAGAAATTGTTCTATTGGTGATCTCTTGATTTTACAAGTTATGAGGAGAAGGAATGTAGGTAAAAAATATGTAAGGACTACAACCAGTGGTGATCAACCCTATTAAGGTAATTTTGACATGGTATCTTCTCTTTGTAGAGTGTTTTATCCTGGTTCATTTTCTACTTTACTTTTATTCATATATATTGTAGTATTATTTTATTGTTCCACTAGTTTATTTTTTTTATTTTTTTTATTTATATTTATTATATCCTTATTTTTTTATATTATTATTATAATTTGGGTTTTTATGTATTACATGTGTGGCCAACATGTTCATAGTTTTCCAATTCCAATTTTCATCAAAAGATTCCATCTTAGGTTCATCACAAATTCCAAGTCTTGAGATGTCCATTGGATGGGTTAAACATTGATAATTCTTTTATGGACATTAAATTATTTATTATATTTGAAAATCAATTCATCCGAACATTTAAAAATAATAGATGCCCGCCTATTTCCTTCGTTATTTTGTCTGAAAACCCCTTCAAAAACCGCTTAGCGATTTCTTCAGTGAACAGCTCGATGAAACCATCTAAAATTCCACCATTTATCTAGATGAGTAATAACTAAGAAATCCAATTTCATAATCCATTGACATTCCATTTGAGATTCCATTGGATACCCTCTTATTGAATCCCTCAGTGAACACTTTATCGAACTCCGTGATGAATCTATCAGGAAAACCGGACACTAACGTTTTGTTGTACACCATATAGACTACTATTATTATGATTCATTATACTAAGAAGGATGAAAGATGAAATGTGTTATATGTGATTTTTTTTCATTGTTTATTTATAATTAATTACAGTCACAGTGATAGAATCGTATTTGGTAGTTTATTTATAAATGTTTGGAGGTATAGATGTAGAGAGATTAATAGTATTTCAGTTCGTATTGGTGTGTCTTGGTTTCTGTAGGGATGTCCATGTTTTTGTGTATGAGTTTCATTAACAAATATATGTTTTTTTTCCATTTATCTGAATAAATAATTAAATATGATTTTTTTTCTAGTAGTATTTTCAAATAGAAATTTTTAGGTTATGTTTCATTTATTTTCTAGTATTTTCATGTAAGGAAAATTATATTGATATTTACAACAATTTTTCACTTTTCATTTATACTATACAGTTCCACTATTATAGAGATTATCTATTGTGTTAATTTAGGATTTTATGTTTTTTGATCAATTCCTCCTACTTATGTCCATTTATATTTGAAATTGTCCATTTGTATTTCACACATATTTTTTTTCAATTTTCATTAAATAATTGGATGCTTCAATTGAGATTTTTCAAAAAGATTTAAATGTTGAATTCGTAAGGGACTGTGGAATTTTTGGAGTATTTTTAAAATATGTTTCATTCAATATAACTAAATTGTACGTTATAATTTATCTTAATTGTAAATTTATTCTGAAAATTTTCAATTTGATAGAAAAGATAAATTTAATTTGAACTTTTTTCTAAAACATTTCACTATGAATTCTAATTTGAATTTAATATATTTATTTCAATTGAGAATTTCTATTCACTGATATTTGTTAATAGTAATTTTCTAGGGTATTTGACAGCGAGAATTCACACATAGAATTCCATTTTATTTTTTCATTTACGAATTTCCATGTATGCATTTTTTTCACAATTTAAATGCAGTAGTAATTTCTATTCATATATAAATTAGAAATACCAAATAAATTTATAAATTATTTATAGTTGGATATTTCAAGTAATGATTATCATATTATTACAAGACTTAATTTTATTTTTTCATTGATTGGATGTCAAAAACATCAGTATAAGTTTTTCAATATACTATAACTATAAATTTTAGTATTTTTATTTTCAATTAGTGATTTTAATAGTTGAAAAGGAAAATTTCATTATTTATAGGTATTTTAAAAGTTGAAATTTACACTAGAATTTACCTACATTGAATTCCCTTTGTAAAATTGATAGGAATCTCTTAGAAGAAGTTCCCTGTGGAAATTCTCTCTTATATTCACTACTAAACTCCAACTTGTAAACTATATATAATCAATTCAAAATTTATACAGACAATTCCCAATATATATTTCTTATGGAAATTACCAGGGTGAATTTCCTGTGGGAATTCATAGTGAACATTTCTAGTGGAAGTACCCAATAAACATTCAAAGGTGAAATTCCCATTCGAAATTCCTAGTGGAAATTCCTAGTAACAATTCCAATTGAATTTTCCAATGATAATTCATATTGGATCTTCTCAGTTGACATTTATTGTGGAAATTCATTATAGTAATTCCCTGTAACAATTACCAATAGAAATATACAGCGGAAATTCCTAGTAAGAATTTTTTGTGGAATTTTCCAGTGGAATTCCCAATGGAAATTCCCATTGGACATTCCAAACAGATATTTGGAGTGGAAAATTTCATTTTTAATTCATAATGGTGATTACAAGAATAAATTATTAATTATATTCAATAATAATATCCAACTAGAATAAATGTAACGTCAATGAGTTTAAAATTTCCAACAATAATTCCTAGTGAAAATTTCTATATGATCATTTTTCTATGTAATTACCTATGGGAATTCCCACTTGGAATTCCATATGGAAATTACAATTATTAATTCTTACTCAATTTTTTCTGCACTATTAATTAATATTTCTTATTTCTACTGAGAATATCCACTGAAATACCAAATTGATTACAACGTGAAATTTCTATTAATGATATGAAAATTATTTGAAAACATATTTTTGTTTTTTAATTGATTGTTACTAAAATTTCTACTACCATAAAAGTTTTTCAATGAACTATAACTTGAAATTTTAGCAGTAAGATTTCCCACTCAAAATTGTTCTCGTTAAACTTCCCACGGTCATTACCTACTAGAAATTCTAGTTGAAAGTGACATTGGAAACTATAGTTAAAATACAGGTTTACTCACCAATGTTTATTCCCATTTAAAATTAGCTATAATTTACATATATAAAATAACATATATAATAATGAGTTGACCATTTACAATGATAATATTTAGTGGGAATTTATATGTGTAAATTTCCCTATTGAAATACCAGTTGGATTTTCCAATTGTTATTCCTATTGGAAATTCCCACTAGACATTCATAATGGGAACCCCTACTAGGAATTCCTAGTGGACTTTCGAAGTGGAAATTACCATTGGAGATTCATAGTGGAAACCCCCACTTGAAATTCTCAATGTAAAATCATAGTGGAAAATCATAGTGGAAAATTTCTCTTTCAATTGTTAAAATAATTTAATTTTAATTTCTAACTAGTGTGAAATAATCAATTCAAAATTCCAACCATAAATGCCTAATGGGAATTCGTAACTATAGAAAAATTTATAGAAACATTTTTCATTTTCTGGTCTGAATATCCATTGCATGATAGATGATTTCATTTCTTTGTACGAGATGATAATTTATTAGGGGTAGTTATAATTAATCCCAGAATAAGACAATGCATAAAGTGAAGAACATTAATGGTCATTCATGAATTGGATGTTGAAAATAGTTAATGATATCATAATAAAAAATACTCGGAATCGTATCAATTTTATTCAAAGTAAGCCATATTGGTCATTGTTTAATGTTTTTCATTATAAAACACTTCTGTTTGATGATTTTAAAAAACCAATGTATTTGTTTTATTTTAACTATATAGGTAAAATGTCACCTTATAACTATTTAACATACTAGGAAGGATGAAAAAGTGAATAAATACTAACATCAGTAATATATTTTTCCTTGAGGATGGTGACATACAATTATTAGATGCCTATAAATTAAGACCCGATAACTCAACACTATTAATGTAGAGGTTTGGACTTGTTGGATTCATATTATCACGTAGAATGTTATGGAAATAGGTAATTTATAAAATTAAAGGTGGTAAAGAATTAAATTTTTCTGATGTGCCCTTTCTGGCTTCCCTTTTTTAATGCAGAAAATTATTTTTCCCCACCCAAAATTCTTATGTGTGTGGGAATATTTTAACTTATTTTGATGACATCTCAAAAGTGAAAATATATTAGTTGGTTTCTGTTGTTCATTACAAGTTGATTACATTGGTAAAAAATAATTCTCCACTCATTTAAAATATATAGGTTCTGTTTTCAATTCATTTGTAAGGCTATAGTGTTTTTTTAACTTTATTTAGTTTTTCTATGTTACCTAACCTATTCATAACAATATTATCTATTATAGTATTAGTAATTTGGGAAATATTATAATGTTCTACCAAAAAGAGATATAAAAACATTTATTTTTTCATGGGTTTTGAATTATATTGATTCCACTCTGCAAGAATATCCTATGGTAATGTTATTAGAATATGTTTCTGAACTGTCATTTATTTTCAAATAAATTTATAACTCTTGCATTTATTTTTTAACTATTATATGTAGAATCAAATCACTATAATAATAAAATAATGATCTTCCATGGATAAAAAACATGTTCATTTAATTTTTGATGAAAAAACCGATCATCTTTCTTTTGGGTATTATACAAAAAACCTATTTAGGAGGTTGTTGATGAAAAAATCATGAAATTTGTGTCAAAGGACACATGGAAGAAGTTTCAGTTGGTGAATATTTTTTTTTGGTTTTTGTAGAATATGAAAATTAATAAAAATGTAAAGAGAGTAGAATTCATATTTATGTTGAAAAAATTAAAAATTATTATTTTGAGAGAATGATTGAAGAAGGAAGTGATTAACCCAACTTTGGGTGAGGTGAAAGGCATTGTTTTAGAGGATATAGAGATTGAAAAAAATGCATCTTTTTCATTATTATGGTGTGGGGAACACATGAATTTATTTGATATGGAATAAGTGAAAATACTGGTATATAGGGAAGTGAGGACATGAACAATTCTGTGAATATTTATGTACGAATGAATTTAAATGGCCTAAGGAGTCTACTTCAACCTCTTCTGAATCAAAAAAACCACATTGATCATAGGTTTCAAGAGTAGAGTGAGAAAACCAAAGAGTCAATCTACATATATATATATATACTGATTTGATTATAAATAAGAGATATTAAATTCCATAAATTCAATCCAAGTTACTTTGTAGGTGGGTGAATCAACATACTATAGTGATGAGGCTTGATACATGGTTGATGTAAATGTGAAAATACTACATGATTTTTTTGATGGGGTGACATAATGCTGGAAATTATATAGTTCATTTTTGAAAATATTTTACTCTATACTAAAATAGCATATGACCTCCATGAGGTCATTAGTGTAGTTTTGGAATGAACTATGAAATCTTGTCAAAACAATATACATGACATTCAATTTGTTAAACAACATGTGCACATAGAATACAATATATATCATATCATATTATGTAACCAAAGTTGTTGTTTCTTCATTTATTAGATCTTTTTTTGGAAACATGCCATCAATTATTACAATATTTTATTGAAGAAATATGTCAGTAACATACTATGGATGACATTGCTAAAATGGGATGATTTTCTTTTTTGTACATCACAATTATAGTATGACTAATGTTCTTTTTTTCATGATGAATTATCTTATTTTTTCATGTTTTCTTTGACTTCAGTGGATGTTCAATATTAATGATGACTACATTATTTGATTATTGTTTATTATTTTCATCTAGGGATTTTTGTATTCATGAAACGATAATTTGAAGGAGATCATTTTATGATGGCCAACAGCTTCCAATATGAGTCCTTACATGTAGTTATTCTACCATGTAAATTTAGAAAATATCCATTAGACCATGATGATCATGGATATATAAACAAATGATTATCAGATATTAAATTTATGTTTATCCTCTTTGTGGAACAAGAACTATAGATCCTTTTATTAATGATTTATTTAGTGTTGTATGAATTTGTATAGTTTTTGAATTTTTTTCACAAAATTGAAATATGGAATGCATATTTCTTTTTTTTTTGAATAAATATTGTTTGGAAAATGTTTTCTAACACAATTTTTCACACGATGTCCGGAAATATAAATGTAACAAGATAATTGAGAATACATGGTGGCATTGTAACACCCCAGTTAAATAATTATTATGAAATTTTCTATATTTATCCCTATTTGTGAATAAAATGTTAATTTTACTTTAAAGGGGATACTATGTTAAATAGCGTACCTGATACGCAACAAAGTGTTTCTTTGAAATCTTACATTGTACACTAGTAATAAAATAAAATTATTTTAAATGGTATTTAACGCCTATCCATTGTAATGGCAGGAAAGAACGGAACTAACTACAAAATGATTATATATTTTTGTAAAATATTTAAATTTTTTTCCAATAAATTTTAGAGGCGTAAAATGCAAATGAATCCAATTTTAATCACAAATCTTCTAATATTCTTAAAAGGACGATTAACCGCCTTCTGATGGAAAAACATTTTTAATTATAATTTTGACAATTTAATATGTTCTATTTGACAAAATAAAATCTTTCTTTAGAATCTGGACATCAAAATTTACTTTGTGTAAATTTTTGGTATTTTTCTGATAAAGTTCATTTTTAATGAATAGTGAAAAATGTTGTATTTTAATTCAAAACCACTTTTCAATATAATTTTTTTATATGATTAGATTACCTTTAGAATTGTTTTTAATGTGAAATTAGAATATATTTTTTCCATTTAATCCAATATTGGTCATTTGAATTAATTTCACTTTGAAATTGGACTTAAACTATTGCAAATCTTTTGATACATTTTGTTTCATAAAAACACGATATTTATTTTGACAGTGGAAATTAATTATTAAAATAATTAATAAAACCTATAGGTTTTGAATTTTTTAAAATAGTCATCATTATTGAATTCGGAATATCAAATATAGCTTATGTTGAATTTTTAGTATTTTTCTGAAAAACTTGAATTTTTTATGAATAGTGAAACCACTAAGTGGTGCTTAAAAACTAATTTTTAGTTTAAATGAAATTTTACCACCTCTGTGTCTTGAATTTAAAAAATATTACATACATGGTTTTCATTAGGTTTAAAATATGTTTCAATGGGATTAAAATAATTTTTTGGTGAATAGTAACTTTTAAGTTTTTAATCGCGATTAGATGTAATTATTGTATTTTAAGGTAAAAATAATGTTTTAATATTATGAAATGACCTTGACACATGTCCTACCCTTATTGGATGTGTCATGGACGACAAATATAATCCATTGGTCAACTTGGAGACCCCATGGAGCCACTTTGGTAGGAAAATGACATTAATAACTTTTTATTTAAAGTTAAAACAAAAATATCACAAACATGAGTTGTTTTACTAAAACAATTTATAAAGGAGGTTATACAAGTCATATTTATGACTATAAATATTCATTAAAACTAAAGAAAGATTTCCTACATCATGAAATTTTTTATATAATTGTTAGAGATTAAATAAATTAAATTATTTTTGACACCATGATGATGTAGCGATTACCTCATTATTTAACTATTTAAATAAAATGAAAAGATAATGAAATAACTAAGACCAACACTTGTAAAAAAACTATTGGATGGGTGGATTTATAACTATTATCACCTTATCCTTTATATATATAATTTTGGGTTCTTTAAAATCCGAAATGAATTTTATAATAAAGTAACCTTTTATAACTTTACAAGAGTGTCCCACCTCTCCTCTTATAAAAGGCCCCCACCTCTACCACCTTACCCACACGTCTTAAGAAATTGCCTCGGCCAACCCCTACCCATTTTGTCTCTCCACATCCATATATTACTCCTAAAAGCCTCACATAGGGAAGATGTCTTCCCAAGGAATCATTTGATCTCAAATCAAAAAGAGATACCCGTTTTAAAGGTAGTGTCTTCTCTTGTGTTCTTATGTTTTATTTTTCTTCTCCAACCCTATAAACTCTTTTTATTCCTTTTATTTGTAACAAAACCTATATCATAAATATAATAGTATGTTGTTATATGATAATTAGAGCTACACTTATAGACACCTTCGTCTAATGGTTAAAGAACATATTGATTCTATGGATGGCGAATTTCTGCCTCACGAAGTGATGATTGTTCAATCTTTTCTTAACACCTTTCATGGTGGCCATTATGATGTCAATATATTTTATATATGGTATATATGTTATTTATGTTTTCTATATGCTTCTGAATTATATATTTAAAACATGCCTTTATGATTTTATTGTGGTGCAAATGCGATAATTTCATACGAGGAAGTGTGGACTACCGCCCCCTCAAGTGATATGACTCATTCATGAAATACATGGAATTTATAATGAATGAAATTAATGGAAATAGGTGACCTATATAACATATATATTATACTGGAATTATAATATATATATATCCCTCAATTATTTTTTATTCCATTAATTTGATAATTAAATGAAAGTAGTGTTCATGCGTACGTACGACCAACTGTCTCCATGAACGGTGCATTTCATTTAATTTCATCTCCAAATGTTATGGAGTATTATAAAATGAATATGTACTGGGTATAAATGATATTTAAATCATTAATACTATTCTAGAGATTATTTACTTATAACTAAATGGACAATCATTTTCAAACATGTTCATTTTTAACTCATGTACCAAACATCGACAAAAAACGTCTGATATGATCTCACATTATTGACCAATTAATATAACAATATAATATGTGATATGAACTGAATAATAATCATTAAAATATGTCCTTATGAAATTATAAATTGACTAAATTTTATTATTCAGGAATATAAATAAACGAACAAGACAAGTCAGATTTGAGGTAAGGGATTCAACCACTCTCGTTCTTTTTAAGTACTCTCTTTTATGTTATATCTTATAAGATCATCATTATTTTGTTTTGGGATGTTATTTTATATTAATCATACTGTAATTTATTTTTTCATATTATGAGAGACCCTATTTGATCTCATAAATCCATTTTTGGATGTTTGAAGTGGCGCCATTAGGCTGTAGAGTTTTCGTAAGAGAATTTTCATCTCACTATTATTCTTATGAGATTTATGCTACATTTTCCACAATTGTTTGAGTGGTGTATGTAATTACCATTATTCTAATCTTGGTCTAATATACTTACGTTTATGGGTATTTACATCAATGTTGTATAGTCCTTCTTTCATGGGCTTTACGTTTCTAAAGTTACCCAATTCGGTAAAGGAACCTTTCACCCTCCTCATTTTAAAAGACATTTTTTATGACTTTTAATCTTATTATGATGGGATATGTTCTTACATATCCTTATTGATATAAATTTTATGTCCAAGTGATGAGATACACCTTTTTATCTCTCATCAACTCATTTTCTGAATTTTGATGTGACATCGTTAGGCTGTCACAATTTTGCAAGGGAACTTCTTAACCCAATTTTGATTTCTTTGGGTTCCACTTGTACTTCTTCAAAATGTCATCCTATGAATATGTGTGAATGAACATTGATTGTTTCACACATAATATCAAATCATATTGGGTGTATTTATATTTCTCACACATAATTATGTGGTAGATTTATCCTTAATAAAAGGATACCATCTTTATAATGGATTCCATCTCTATTTACATTTCCATTGAGACTTCATTATTTTTAGGCACCAATTCACTCTTATATGGTGTGTATACTATACTTTGAAATATTATATCATGAATCCATTTATCCTCATCATATTATAATGTTTGGATTTAATTTTATTCCGTAATTATTTGTTTTCAAGAGTCTCTCATTTTTTTATTAACTCTTCTACAAAAAATACCGTATAAAATGTTTTAAAGATTTATTATTCTAAATCATTATCTTTAATGTCCATGTTTTCAAAATGGTTTCCAGTATTTATTTATATTGACATTAATGTTTTAAAATTGAAATTCCATTAAAAGCATCAAAGTGGTATGTAACAGTTTGATTAAAAAATCTATTTTTAATGGGTTTTGAAAATGGATTGCTTCATTCAATATCTTGGAATTACTTATTGTGATTGAAAATGAATTTTTGTTATTGAAATGTTCATATTTTGAATATTTTATGTGTAATGATGGTACTTAAACATTTTATGGGTGGTTATGTGATAAACCAAATGATGTGTAGTGCAGGGAATACCAGGACGGGTGGTTACGTTATAACCTCCAATGCATTGGGTATGGAAGTCGGCCATATGGATATTCCATTAAGTATGAGTGGAAGTTGACCGTATGGTAATTTCATTTAAGTATGTTTTTGTCCCATGTTACCATTATATGTTATGTGATCTATATATGGTTTTTATGGTAATATTTTGGTTACAAAAGTGTAAGTAAGCGTCTTTTATTCACTGAAGATTTTTTACTACTTCATAAAGGTGAATAGTATTACTTAGGTAAAGTACTCATGGTTTACTTGTTGTTTTTGAAAAACTAACAGTTTTCCATCTTTTTGAATCCATTACTGGGCTTTTTGTACTCATCCCAAGTTTTTGAAATGTTTTCCACAGGACTAAAATATGAATAGGGTCAAGGATGGGATCAAGGAAAGACATTCTATCTAAAACATGGAACTAAACATGTTTCTTTTTAAGTGTTTTTTTTTATTTTATGGAAACTTAGTAGAAGTGTATACTATGTAATCTTTTGATATGTAATTGTTATGACCTAATTCTCTAAAAATGTAAACCTGAAAAGATCCACTGTGTGAATTATTCATTTAATTCATGATTAAGTAATGTTTAAGGTCGGGGCCTTATAGTTGGTATCAAAGGTCGGTTTAGATAACATTAGAGGTTAGGGTATTCTCTATTCATAAGTGACATTACCATAATGGTTAGGGTTTTAGAAAGAGTCCTAGTTTTAGATAAAGTTAATGAGTAAGTATATGATAGTGTTTATCTTCCTCATTAGTACATGATGGTTTTTTTGATATACTCACGCTGACCTTTTTGGTTTTAGTAAATGGCTGGATCTAGAAGGAACCAATGTAATAATGGATTTGAAGGAAACTATGATAGTTATCTGAGCGAGAACCTGAATGATATGGGAGCTACAATGAGAAATATTTTGTTTATCCTCAACCAACTATCTGGAGTCATTATTGACCACCTAAACCTTGGTGATTTCTATAAGGCATCATATATGAGAGAAACAAATCCCTACAGAACTACAGGTAAAAATAATAAAGGTATGTGTGTTCAAAAACCTATGTGTCAAATATGTGGAAAGAATCACCTAGGAAAATGATTAAAAGGGACAGAAATATGCTATAGATGTGGAAATGAAGGTCATAAAGCAAGAACCTTCCATGGAAAAAGGAAGCATCCAGTTGACTCTAGGAAAGGGAAAGAAGTTCTTTATAAGGGATCAATTGAATGTTTTAAATGTGGTTTTCATGGTCATTAAGCAAACACATGTCCTATGAAGATGTTTCGGGAATGAGATCACCAAGATCGTACAAATATTTGTTTAACAACACATAATTCCATTCCGATTGGGGATGAAGAAACTTACAATTAACAATCAATGGAATAGATTATTTCATAACATTTGTTTTCCTATTTTGGAATCATAGAATATGATTCAGGTTTTTGTTTGTAGGAAAGAAGTATTTCAGAATAAGTTGGAAAGGAATGGTTACTGGATCATGGAGAATGTTGAAAGTGTAAGAAGTCAACATATAAGGGCTTCAAGAGTTATGGGGAAATTCTTAATATTATGAAGTCTCTTTTGATGATGGGGTTACATTAGAAGACTTTTTATAGTATGTGTAACCCTGATGTTTGATATATGAAAATTTTATTCATGGAATAGTTATCTGTTCTTTTGTGGACATTGTTATAAAGAACCATTTGGGTTTATATGATCCATACTTTTGAGGTAATTATGGGTTACTATATATTATGATGGAATGTGAAAGGCATGAGATAAAATTGAGTTTAAATTATGTTATGGATATTTTTGATGATTTTATCTCTTTTTTGGGGAATAATTTGAGAATTATATAGTTTGGAAAAAGGACAACATGTAGACTGTGTGACAACCTATATTGTCAGAAAAAACTGCGGGAATCAAACCCACAACCAAAGTGTGACAGGAATTTATCACCTACCCCTAGACTATGTGAATTCCATGTTTAGTTTGACTAATTAATTTTAGTTATATGATTTTATGAATTAATAGTAAGTTTATTTTGAGTTATTTATGGAAATTATTAACCAATCATGGAGGATATGTATTAGGTTAATTACTTTTCAATATGAGACTTTAAGATCAAATGATGTTGTTTGGAGATAAATGTTACGATTTAACATGGAAGACTATGTGATTGAATCCATCAAATATTTGGTTTTCAATCTTAGTTTGGTCTACTTTTGTTTTTTGTTGAACATTGGGCCTTGTTGGAAAATTTTTGGAGATTAATAATAGATTTCTTTTATATAAAGGATTATTTTTTTTGGGTATTATCTGATCTCATACTAACCTTTTTGGTTTTAGTTTTGGTTAAGGTCTAAAGAAATGGGAAGTATAAAATTCTCTTTTGGGTCTTTGGTTATTCTCTAGAAGATGATTATAGCCCTCTTAATGTAAACAAGTCATCCTAAATACTCATCTTTTGGGGAAAATATGAGTTTGTGTAAGAAATCTAGTAAAAGTTGAAAGTAAACATGGAAAGTAAGTATGTTTTCTTATGTTTTAGTTAAGCTCAAAAGTAAATTCTTCAATGAAAAGTAACTTAAATTTTTTTTGTCTGTTAAATTTTCCTACTGGGGAATCCAATACCGTTAAACCCATCACAAGTTTGTGATTTTCTAGTGGTTAACTTTCTCCTAAACATATTTTCATTCACACTCCCTCAGAATATGACCCTTTGTTTTTTCTACCATATCCATGTTTTCATATAGGGAATCCTAGTATGGATTAACTCGGGTGACCTTTGTACTTCCCTTTCTTTCTTTTAATGTGATAGTTTAATTTAATCCTTTTCCAATGTAGGGCTTTCAATGATGTTTCCGAGCCCATTTTTAAAATTGCGAGGACACAATTCCCAAAAGGGGGGAAGGATGTAAAACCCCATGTAAATAAAGAATATGACCTTTTTTATATTTATCCCTATTTGTGAATAAAATGTTAATTTTACTTTAAAGGGGTTTCTATGTTCGAAGCATACCTGATATGCAACGAAGAGTTTCTTTGAAATCTTACGTTGCACACTAGTAATAAAATAATATTATTTTAAATGGTAGTTAACACCTAGCCATTGTAATGAAGGGAAAGAACAGAACTAACTACAAAATTATTATATATTTTTTTCAAATATTTTTAATTTTATCCAATAAATTTTAGAGGTGTAAAAGGCAAATGAATACAATTTTAAGCATAAATCTTCTAATATTCTTTAAAAAATCGATTCACCACCTTTTGATGGAGAAACATTTTTAAATATACTTTTTACAATATTATATGTTATATTTGACAATATAAAATCCTTCTATAGAATCTGGACATCAAAATTTACTTTGTGTAAATTTTTGGTATTTTTTCAATAATGTTCATTTTTAATGAATAGTGAAAAATGTTGTATTTTAATTCAAACCCTATTTTTAATCTAATTTTCTTATATGATTATATTTACTTTTGAATTGGTTTTAAAGTAAAATTAGAATATATTTTTACCATTTAATCCATGATTGGTCATTGGAATTAATTTCACATTGAAATTGGACTTAAACTTGTGTCAATCTTTTGATACATTTTGTTTCAATAAAAACACGCTATTTGTTTTGACAGCAAGAATTAATTATTAAATTAATTAAATCAAATTATATGTTTTGAATTTTTTAAAATAGATATCATTTTATAATTTGGAATATCAATATATCTTAGGGTGAATTTTTGGTATTTTTCTAAAAAACATCAATTTTTGATGAATAGTGAAACCACTAAGTGGTACATAAAAAACTCATTTTTCGTTTAAATGAAATTTTACCACCTCTGTGTATTGAATTTGAAAAATAAACATACATGGTTGTAATTAGTATGTAAAATTTGGTTTAATGGTATTAAATTATTTTTTTGGTGAATATTAACTTTTACGTTTTTAATCGCGATTAGAGGTAATTAGTGCAGTTTAAGGTAAAAATAATGTTTTAATAATATGAAATGACCTGGACACTTGTCCTACACTTATTGGATGTGTAATGTCCGACCAATAAAATCCATTTGTCAACTTGGGTACCCCATGGAGCCACATTGGTAATAAAATGACCTTAATTACTTTTTATTTAATGTGAAAATAAAAATATCACAAACATGAGTTGTTTTACTAAAACAATTTTTAAATGGGGTTATACAAGTCATATTTTTTACTATAAATATTCATTATAAAACTAAAAATACTTCCTAAATCATAATTTATTTTTAATAATTTTTTAAAATTAAATAAATTAAATTATTTATGACACCATGATGATGCAGTGATTACCTCATTATTTAACGATTTAAATAAAATGAAAACATAATGTAAAATCTAAGAACTACACTTGTCAAAAACCTATTTAATGGGTGGATTTCGAACTCTTATCAACTTATACTATAAATATGTAATTTTGGGAACTTTAAAATATGAAAATAATTTTATAATAATGTATCCTTTTATAACTTTCCAAGAGTGCCCCTCCTCTTCTCTTATAACAGGACCCCACCTCTACAACCTTACCCACACCAATCAAGCCTTTATCTCAGCCATACCTTTCCCATTTTGTCTCTCTACATCCCTTTATTACTCCTATAAGCCTCAATTTTGGTAGAAGTCTTCCCAAAGAATTTTTTGAGATTAAATCCAAAAGAGTTACCCATTTTAAAGGTAGTGTCTTCTCTTGTGTTCTTATGTTTTATTTTGCTTCTCCAACCCTATAAACTCTTTTTATTCCTTTCTTTTGTAACAAAACCAGTATATTAAATATTCTAGGATCTTTTTATGTGAAGTATTCGAGATACACATACCCACACCTTTGTCTAATGGTTAATGAACATACTGTTTCTGTGGATGGAAAATTTCTGCCTCACGAAGCAATGATTGTTCAATCTTCTCTTAACACCGTTCATGGTGTCCATTATGATGTAACAATATTTTATATATGATATATATGGTATTTATGTTTTCTATATGCTTCGGAATTTTATATTTAAAACAGGACTTTATTCTTTTCATGTTGTGCCAATGCGATAATTTCATACGAGGAAGTATGGACTACCGCCCCCTCAAGTGGTGTGACTCGTTCATGCAGTACATGGAATGTATAAAGAATTAAATTAATAAACATATGTTACATATATAACATATATATTATACTGTAATTAAAACCTATATATATCTCAATTATTTTTAATTCCATTAATATGACAAAGAAATGAAAGTTGCATTCATGCCTACGTACGGCCTACCGTATCCATGAACATGGCATTTCATTTATTTTTATCTCCAAATGTTATGTAGTAGTATAAAATGAATATTTACTAAGTATATAATATTTTTAAATCATTGATACTATTCTTGTGATGATTTACTTATAAGTACATGGAAAATCATTTTTAAACAAGTTCATTTTTGATTCATGTACCAATCATCGACAAAAATGTCTGATATAAACTCAGATTATTAACCAATTATTATAATAGAATAATATGTGATATGAACTGAATAATTATATTTAAAATATTTTCTTAAACAATTATAAATTGACTAATGTTTATTATTCAGGAATATATATAAATGAACAATACAAGTCATACTTGAGGTAAGGGATCCAACCTCTCTCGTTCATTTTACGTACTCTTTTTTATGTCATTTCTTATAATCTTATCATTCTTATGATTGGGATGTTATTTTATATTCATCATACTATAATTTTTTTTCATATTATGAGATACCCTATTTGATCTCATAAATCCATTTTTGGCTGTTTTAAGTGGCGTCGTTAGGCTGTCGTGTTTTCATAAGGGATTTTTCATCTCATTATTATTCCTGTAAGATTTATGCTACATTTTTTTACCATTTTCCTTTAAGTGGTGTATGTAAAGCCCATTATTCTACTCTTGGGGTAATATAATTTTGTTTATTGGTATTTACATCAATGTTGTATTGTCCTTCTTTCATGGGGTGTACGTTTCCGAAGTTACCCAATTCGGTAAGGGAACCTTTCACCCTCCTCATTTTAAAAGATATTTTTAGGTCATTTAATCTTCTTATGATGGAATATGTTCTTATATATCCTTATTGATATAAATATTATGTCCAAGTGACGAGATACTCCTTTTTATCTCTCGTCAACTCATTTTCTGAATTTTTAAATGACGTCGTTAGGCTGTCAAATTTTTGCAAGGGAACTTCTTATCCCAATTTCAATTTCATTGGGTTCAACTTGTACTTCTTGAACAAGTCATCATATGAATATGTGTGAATTACCTATGATTGTTTCACATTTAATATCCACTTATATTGGGTTTATTTATATTTTTCACACATAATAATGTGGTAGATTTATCCTCAATTTAAGGATACCATCTTTATAATGGATTCGATCTCAATATACATTTTCATTGAGACTTCATTGTTGTTATGCGCCAATTCACTCTTATATGGTGTCTATATTGTCCTTGGACATATTATATCATGAATCCATTTATTCTCATGATATTATAAAGTTTTTATTAAATGTTATTCCGAAATTATTTGTTTTCAAGAGTCTCTCATTTTCTTAAAAACTATTTACCAAAAAATACCGTTTTAAATGTCTTAAAAATTTATTATTCTAAATCATTATCATTAATGTCCATTATTTAAAAATGTTTTTAAGTATATATTTATGTGGAAATTAATGTTTTTATATTTTAAATCCATTAAAATATAAAAAGTGGCATGGGACACTTTGATCCAAAAATTTCTTTTAAATGATTTTTTAAAATGGATTGATTAATTCAATATTGTGGAATTACTTGTTGTGATTGAAAACGAAATGTTGTTATTGAAATGTTTATATTTTCAAGATTTCATGTGTAATGATGGTACTTGGACATTTTAAGGATTGTTACATGATAAACCATATGACAGGTGGTGCCGTGAATACTAGGACGGGTGGTTACGTTAAAACCGACATTGCATTGGGTATGGAAGTTGGCCGTATGGCTATTCTGTTAAGTATTTATGGTAGTCGACTATATGGTTATTCCATTTAAGTAAGTTTATGTCCCAAGATACCTTTATATTTTATGTGTTCTTTATATGGGTTTTATTGTAATCTTTTGGTTACAAAAGGGTAGGTAAGGGTCTTTTAATCAGTGATGAGTTTTTACTACTTCTTAATGGTGGAAAGTATTAATTTTGTAATGTACTCATGGTTTACTTGTTTTTTTTGAAAATATAATAGTTTTCCTTATTTTTTTATCCTTTACTAGGCTTTTTATGCCTATTACATGTTTTTGAAATGTTTTCCACATGACTTATAGATGAATAGGGTCAAGGATGGTATCAAATAATGACATTCTATCTAAAACATGGAACTAGACATGTTTCTTTTTAAGTGTTTTATATGGAAACATAGAAGAATTGTGTACTATGTAATTTTTTGTGATGTAACAGTTATTACCTAGTTCTATAAAACTCTAAACCTGGAAAGATCCTCTATGTGAATTATTCATTTAATTCATGATTAAGTAATGTTTAAGGTTGGGGCCTTATAGGCATGAATATTCCAGTTTGGATTGTGGTGTCATCATTTGTTTTATGTTAGAATATTTGGATATAGGTGTTATATTGAAATATTGATTTATAAAAAATGAATACAATGATAATAAATTATTTATGGTTTATTTTTTCATTAATACTCAATTAATTACAATATTTTAGTTGGAAGATGAGAGTATAAGTTATCTGGTTTGGGTAAAAAACATTCAAAACAGTTGAATCATGTTTTCATATAAACTAAATTTTTAATTTTGCTTAAATAATCAACTAATTTGATTTGTTAAGTTTATTTGTGTTGGTGTAATATTTGTGGTGAAATTTGTTTTGATGTAATACATGAATATATGATAGAATTTAGATTCTTTGATGTTGTGGTATCTAGTATCTAATCTTGGAATCCATTAGAAACATAAAGTGCAAAGAATATTGGATTGGGTCATTACAGGAAATTTACATTTTTAATTTAATTGGATATTTCCACTTGAAACACTATATAAAACAAGACTAAGAGATTCCACTATGATTTAGATAGCTGATATTGATATAATCTGTGACAGTATGTTAGCTGATAATCTGTAATCTGACATTGTAGTCTCCAATTTATTTTATTGGAATCAATTTAAAACATGTGCTACATAGAATTCCCACTGGGAATTCTAATTTGAAATTTTCACTTCAACCTTCTTCTGTATACTAGGACAAGAAATTTCTTCTTTCATTTGGATCATTTGGGTGGGCGATAGATATGGGTGGACATGGTGATTTGGTGATTTAGATATTCACATTGATAGAGATAATGTTGATGAAATATGTGATTTAATGATAGTTACTAAACTACAATATGACTTTGAATTATCCAATATTAATCCTAGTAATAAATTGGAAACATGTACTAAATTGAATTACCACATGGGATTATCATATGAATATTCCACTAGAAACTCCCTTTATATTCCATGACTAGAAATTTACACTTTTATTATGCAAAAAAGGGAAATAGAAATTAATTGTACTGAAACATGGCACTTAAAAAAGGAAGTGGAAATTTACAAAGCAATTGAATTAGAAATTCATAGTGGCAATAACCTTTTTAAGGACCTAGTAGTTAGATCACAATAAAAATGGGTAGTTAACATTCGAAGAAATAAATTGGTATTTAACATACATGTATTTACTTGAAATGCAAGATACCATCAAAAAATGTCATTGAAATTAACATTATTAAGTTAATAAAAAAGGAACGCCTTGTAGAAACTGACATGAGCCTCAACTCTATTAGTGAGGTATCCTTAAATGCAGCAAAGAGACCTATCTTTAAAACCATGAAGAGGTATATTTCTGAGGATTGTAGAATCCCTGTAGCAGGCACTATAGAATAATTGTACACTGTGCTGCTACTGTAGCAGAACTGTACACTGTGTAGTTACTGTGCCGACATGTACACTATACAGGTACTTTATTGGGCAATGTAACAGTTGTTGTAGCAGGTACTATTAAGAAATGTAGCAGCTAGAACTTTTCTACTTGGGAAACCATTTTGGTCTCGAAGCCCTTAAGGATATTAGGCCACCAAGGCATTCAGGTAAGTAGGGATTTCTGGCCATCTTTATGGCCTTTGGGCCACCTCAAGGCCATCGGGCCACATGCAGCTGCCCCAGATAGACCACAGAAAGATTATATAAGGAACCTCTCCAGAGGAGGAATGAAAAGTGTGAATTCACAAGAGCAGGGATAAACACACTTGGAAGAATGATTGGGTATGTAATTTTCCATCGATACCACGCCAGTGCACCTATACACATGGAAATGCTCGGTGAACAGTCATGCAATGTTGGAGAGCTGGTCATGATGCAGATGCTGGGGAGGGACAGTTTGAAGTAGTCATAGTCTATATGATTTCATTAATACCTATGGTTCCTCTACTATCTCCAAGCCTACTATAAATGTAATATCAAAGCCTTTGGGCCACGTTAGAGTTCACCCTCATCCCTTGAAAGATTTGTTATCAGAAAAATCTACAAAAAAAGAAGGCCATTAGGCCATTCAAGTAATTGTTGAAATCATCCATTGCAACCACCCACATAATTATATATAAAGTCTAGTTTTCATAAATATTTGCACATTGTGATGACATTTGTCATTGAAGCAGAGATAAATTGAATGCAGGAATCATTCCATTGACATGTCAGTCATCAAACTTCTACTAACATTATGATTTGTAGAGCATTGTTTTAAAATCTTCCTATAAGTGTGACTTCATAGACCATTTTCGAAGAATTTTTAAATAGATTAATTTCTTCATTTATTTGTGTATGACATATTTCAAAAATCCATCTTACTATGAAGAATATTGTAGTCTGCTTTGGTCAATCCAAGAAAGGATTCATTAGATGATGAGTTTTATACTTTGAATAGATGTAAAGTGGTTTTTTCTACCTCGTAATTACCATTATATTTTTATATTAATAACTAAAAATAGAATTGGGGTTTTTGTTTTATAATAGTTTTTTATCCTAAATTCATATTTCAGAATATACGATACTCTTTGATGTGTTTTTCATCCTACGTTACAGTAATTACATATATTATGATCTATAAAATGAACACCAAGGTAGCCAACATTTGATAATTCATTATCACTTCCCTATAACAAAAAAATAACATTATTTATCCACGCTATCTCAACTTATAGTAGTTTGTTAAAATAATAATAAAATTCTAATTACATACGGGTTTGGAGCTCTCTTTATTTGTGATATTTTACCAATTGATTATGTATTTTCTTGCCTTTTGTAGACTAATTTTGATCATATCACCACCTTTTATTTTATCTTTTTTCATGAATGATGTTTTATATTGGTTTTGATGTTCCATGATTAGTAATTCATGACAATGTTTTGAGGGTATATTATTATTTATTCATATAATTCCCACATATAATTGATCATATTTGGCATCCCAATCATATGTATTTGTTCAAACTCACATGATTCTCTTACAAACTTTTTTTCTATTTGTGCCATATATTGGTTACATATAGATTTTGAGGCTGCAAAATATGTTTCAACATGATTTACTATCAAGACTTCCATGTGAATTTAATTGGAATATATTTTCCATCTCTTACAGATATATAACTATCAAAAGAACTGTATACTTGTCCTCTCTAATATATTGTGTGCATGAAAACACAAATACCTATTACTGTAAAATTAAATTATGATACAACCAATTTTCACAAGTGATTTGTCATACACTATTACATAATACTCATTTGATGAACCATTCATTTCGACATCAAAACTTTGGAGGAAATTGTTTAATTAGAAGAATTATTGTAACAAGAACTACATAGATGGTGTTAATGCTGAAAAAGATCGATTTTTTTTGTGTACAAATGACTAGATTGAACCATGATCACATGATACCGAAAATGATTGCTTGAGATTATATCCCTTGAATAAAATTCAACCTTCATTTAACTATATCTATTCTTATCTAAAATGTGGTTAAACTGATAGAATAATTCCAAGACACCAAGCATATGATTCATGTAATCCTTTTATACTCTTTAAAAATATCACACATGTGTGTGCTTTGAATTACTAATTTCAATGAAATATTCAAGAAACAATGATCCAATTTCCCCTTTACATTGTGAATATCATTTAGCCATGTCAATGTTTTGTCACCGCATGATGTATGGATTTGTTTCCATAAATCCTCAAATTATAAAGTGTCATTAACACCATATATGTTTTTTTAATTTCTCCAACAATGTCATCCCATATTTTATTACATATATTCTGTGTTTAATTCCATTTTTCATTATCTGTAATGTCCATAGGGTGTGTCTTGTTTTAAGTAGTTCTAATGAAATGGATTTACACATAGTTATATTATGATATGTGAAAATCATCTCAGGATTCTTCTCACCATGAAAGTCAAAAAAATATACTAATCAAACAACTTATGAGTATTATTCCTCATCATAAAACAATGTTTCCCCAAATATTAAAATCTGTTTTTCATGGTTTATACCTATAACACTTTCAAATGCTGACGATCCTTGGTTGTGATGAATGTAGTTTCAAACATGTCAAAACTTCCAAAGTGATCATAATTCACATTTATTTGAGATCAACCCAAAATATGTTTCTAATTTGACCGCACATGTCATGTTGAACTATGTACAAGATTGATGTGTTATCCCTTGATCAGTTCTCTATGTATTATAATATACTATCAGAATCACCAAGATTAAATACTCTTTGTATTTTGGAAAGAAAAACATTCTCTTTGTCTACTAATATATATCTCGGACTCTAAGTCCCACCAACAACAGCTGATACAAGTGAAAATGAATAACAATGATTCAGACCAACTTCATACTTGACATACAACTATTCACCCTATGCATCACTGATGTGTTAGTATGACATCATAAAATGAATAGTCTATAGGGAATGTATAGAGTGGTTATGGTCATAAACTACATATCTATAATCATATTTCTTATTTGACATTTAGAGAACACCCATTCGCGCTGGACAATAGATCATTGTTTCGATAGATGATTTTTTTGACATTGACATCACGTGTGTCTGATATTCGAATCCTTTTTTAATTGATGTATACAATGTTGATTTTTTTACTTTTATCCTTTTAATGTTTTCAATATACTACTTCTACACATTGAAATCAACAATGCCTCTGGGAGATACATAAAAAGAATAGGCTTTAGTAACTTATTTAAAAAACATTCCAATTTTTGGTCTCCATAGAGTGCATTGTTTATATATTCTATTGGATATAGTGTTTTCTTATGAATATTGACCTTTATATCTATCGATGCATATTTTTGAAATGCATTTTGATTTTGTAATGTCATCACTTTTTTAATATCTCCCATATGACTCAAACTAATAATGAAAAATATTAACATATATTTAATGCATGTGTTCTAGTCTTCTACCCCCTCAAAATTCAGCTCGGCCCCATTCATTCTAACCATTTCAATTTTGGAGTACACATTGTTAGATCAAATTTTTTAAATACTATTTGATTTGGTGTTTTATTTTGAATAAATTGGAAATATCCATTTAAAATATCCACCAGAGAGCCCCAATGGAACCTACTAGAGGAAATTTCCACTTACATTGAATTTGAAATCTTACAATCAAAAGGAAAGATTAAATTCTCTCTTTAAATCAACTAAACATCAAAAATAACTTCGTATAAATATTTTGAAAATATAATGTTAAAATACCATGTAGAAATTCATAGTTTCTATATCTAGTAGATATGTCATATAGTTATTCCTTGTGGAAACTCATACTTGAAGGATCATGGGTCATTTCAACATTAAATCAATTTGAAATCACATAACACTTCTTCTAAAACAATTAGAAATTTCAACTGGGAAATCTAACTACGAATTTACAATGCTAATTTCTAGTAGAGTTTTCATCTTGGAATTCATATAAGAAATATAAAATTGAAATTAATTGGGGATATTATTGGTGGAAATTATCAATGAAAAATCATAGTGGATATAAATAGTCAAAATTCTAGTAGAATGACCTTTAGGTTAGGATTATGAATGTTATCATAAATGTTTCATTTTTTAAAATCCTTCAATGAAACGGTCTACTGAAAATATTGTATAACATGACATTTTTCTATGAAATTTATTATTAGTTTATTACAAGGTCTCATAAATAAAAATCAAGAAATTATTCCATTATCATCTTATCTATTTGTTTCATTCTCTCATTAGGATAAAATCTTCCTGAAAAGGTTAGGTCGGTAAATATTTTGAGTTTTCAAAGATTCATGATGGTCATCGCCCTCATTCCTGATGGATTAAACATTAATAGTTTTTCAATGGGAACCAATTTTAGACTGTCTATTCGTTATTTTTTTATAGAGATATTATTTTTTATTCTTATCTATTTCAACAATCATGATATGACCAACCCACGAGTCAGGTCCTCTTCGCCACATTCTTGTCGTCTCCACCTTCCCAAATCATGCCTCCCCACTATGGTCACGGCTTATTCCTCCACACTAATGTCACCGCTTAACTCGGAGTTTGTACCATGAGGATCCCTGGGAGCAGCTTAATTCATATAAGGATAACCACCCATATCTTGCATAGCCACATTCTCAACAACATGAAGTGTTTTGATTTTACATTACTCAGATTCCTTACATAGAAATAAGAATCAATATTAAACAATTTAACAGATTTATTTAGTATTTTTTTAATTTTAACATTTATCAAAAAAATTAATTTTTAGGCTCCTATTATTTACTAAATCATATTATATATCCAATTAATTATTTGACTACATTAAAAAAAATTTAGAATTATAAAATTTTAAAATAAAATAGTAAATAAAAAATGAATGATTTCATTTAAGGGATAATTAATATGTTATTTAAATACACTAAACAGAATTTAGAATTATAATATTATATTATAATATTTTATATTTTTTGGGATTACATGTGTAGCCTCCCAAATCATAGTTTTCCTAGCATATATTGATTCTCATGTTCCATTTTCACTACTACCTCACCGCACATTGTCGTCGTCTCCACCTCCCCATATCCCGCTTCAACATAGTCACCACTCAGTTCTTCTGGACTCATCGTCCACCTCCCCACCTCCCCACATCCTTGACCCCGCCCTCTATGCATCCTGTTCCTCACTTTATCGTCAACCCCTTTTCATCCCTGCCTCTGTTTCCTCCCCCTTTCTTTCTCTCCTCCCCACTTCCTCTCTTTGTATGATCCCCTTCGCTCAACCTCCACCCTTCAGGATCCACGATTTCTTCTATTCATGATTTATTTTCCTCTTGAGTACTATTTTTTGTGGCATGGGAGAAAGTTGTGCCATAGAGCCCCCAAAGTCCCCCAGTGTCATCCAGAACAATAGAGCCTACTAGGTCACCATCCACATCGTGCATGATTTTCATTCATTTTAAATTTATATATATTAATAGATATTCCACATTATTGATTTGTATAGATATTTTAAACCTGGATTAACTATATTTAATTGAGTGTTTTATCTATCAATTTGAATGTTCCTCAAAAAAATTTATCGTGTTAATTTTATTCATCTTTATTCATAATCACCCAGGGATCATTTTATAGGATTTAAGTAGTTTCATGTTATCATGATATCAGTGTCATTATGATTTCTTCACAAATATTTTTTTCATTCATTTTTCCACCATTGACGTGATACATAAGCGGGGTAGTTAGATGAGGTTACCTTTATCTTCATATTTTACCTTATATTTCCCCGATTCTAATATTCTCAATATTTTCTCCAATTGTAATTTTTTGACAGCTTTTTATGTATCTTAAAATTTTAACCTTGTATTTTATTTTTGGTATCATTCAAACCAATTTCATTAGATTTTTTCTCCGTCCTCAAGCATTGTATTTATGGTACCAATTTTTAAAAAATTTCTATATTTTTTCTATAAGAATTTATTATACATATTTTACTCAATAACAAGAGTAATATATCATTATTATCTAGTTTATTTATTATCCTATCATGTTTACCCATTACTATTTTTAACAACATTATATATACCTGATTTTTTTGTTTGAAATTGTATATTACTATAATATCATTAAAATGTATATTTATTTTTCATATTATTGAAATATGTTGTCAAGTTTTGTTAGATAAACTAAACGTGTAATTAAAAATGGGAACATCAATCCCAACTGTTTCCAGTAAATTTTTTCTTTTCATTTTATTAATTTTATTGTTCAATATATAATTTAGTTTTTATATTTATTTTCTGCCATCTATTATTCCCATATGACTCTTTAATAAGGTTATTACATCCTTCCTTAGAATTGGTTCTCTATTTTTCATGTTGTTTTCTTTCTTATTCAATGTGACTTTGATTTTGAATTAATCAATTTTCTTATTAGTGTTGGTAAACTCAGGCATCAATTATTGTATGAGCACTAATATAGTATTAGTATGGCTATTCATATTAAGACTAAATTTATATTTATCCTACATTTTAATTTGTTATAATATAATATTTGAGATAAATTTTAATTAATTTATTTTTTATTTTTTAAAATCATGCATGATTCTTTTTGACTGAACATCATAATACAAAGGCATGGTGCAAGGATATGTATCCTATATATATTGTGAGTGAGTATAAATTTTTTTTTCTACTCTTCAGAAAAAATTTACATATATGCTGTTGGGTACTTTGATTTTGCAGTATGATCTATAATTCATAAATTATGTGGTCTGATTTGAATTTTTTTGATTACAGATTATAAATATATCTTAACTGAACATATCTATGAAAACAGGGTATGCTATTTTCATTGATTATCCCAGTTAACAATACATGAGAATATTTTTTATATGTAATCATCTACATAAAAATTACATATGTACAAGAAATTTGATAATTTTTCCTCATATAATGTGATAAACATTTAGATGTCTTGGAGAAAAAGATACACCAAATATCAAACTCCTATACACATAGTTCAGTATTTGATTGTATGATTTTTAGTTAATATCATTATTATTACACTATAATGTTTTAATTTACAAAGGTGGTGCTTTTTATATAAATTTGTTATTTTAAAAAGAATGAATATCAGTTGATATATTCATGTGTTTGCATATATTAATTAATTCCATTTATTTTAAAGACCTATTATATACGACACAGACATAATAACAATTTTTTATGTTTTTTATTTATTTAAGAATCATTCTTTCATTTTCTTCTCTTATATTTGATGTAGTTATATTTTTAATAACCTAATTTTATTTTTAATATTTTTACAACCTATTATGTTTGATATTGTTTTGTGCACAACATTATATAGATTCATAAATGTTAATGATCTAAATATCATATATTTAAATACATATTAAAAATTAATATTAATATTTATTATATAAAATTATGAACCTTACGTAATCATAACAGTGTTCTTTAACAGTGTTCTTTAATACATTTATGGTTACTTTGTTTTGAACTGTTTGAACACATATAATTAATGTTATTAATGATAGTGCATGAACAGAGAGAATACAAATAATATTTTAATTTGTGCTGTTTAGAAAAGAAAAAAAAAAGTTTATTGAGTTGAAGAGATCTATTCTATAAGGACTCACCATGATCACATCTCTCATAATGCCATATACCACCCACAAAAGAGTGTCCCATATAAATGTGAGATCAATAGTTGTCTCACATATTATCATTATGTAAAATCCACTCTACTTCTTCTAATAATCTATAAATTTGTTTTCTTTGTCTCCTTGTGTCTCATCTCCTACCCTGAGACTTACATAAGTCCTCGTGAGAGCTCAAACAACTTCATACTCCCCTATTGATAAAGTAGCATAGTGGTATTATCTCTCTTCATTGTTAAGTAGTATTTATTTAGATTATAGGAGGCTGGATTTTATCTTACGTATTTTTCATGGGGCACCCTTGGTCCTTATACATCTATCTCATTCCATGACACATTCATGCAATGTATAATCATGCATAAACACTTGTATGAAATTTTATTAGAAGGAATTACTTGGTCACCATTCATTCGTGTTTAATATATTTTTTTCATTTATTTTGTAAATGTTTATATTTATGAAAATTTATATTTTATTGTAATTAATTTTTTTAAATAATTTTTTTAAATTATTTCATTTGTTATTATTTATTGTATTAAATTATATTATACTATTTATTTTGAATTTATTCATATACAAAAAATCTATATACATATTTAAAAAAATATTTATTAGAAATTGCTAAAACGTTTATTCTTTTATGAATATTTTTTGTTTCAATAATAAATACTTAAAAATTAAAAATAAATTTATACAATTTCACACATTTATTTCATATTTTGAAAATTTGGATACTTTTATAATTCTTTTTTTTCATTTCATTATCCTTTTATTAACACAATTTTATAATATATTGAACTACTAATTTAATAAAAAGTATTTTTTTATAATTTTTAAATATCAAAAATAATTCATAATTAGAAAATAGTATTTTTTATTAAGAATGGATTAATAATAATGAATTTGATATGATTTGAATTTCAAATTCATTTATAAATCAAAAATGAAATTATCTCATAATAAAAGAAATTTAAATATATTTAATAAAGGATTATCTAAATAATTATAAATAATATTTTTTTTATGACATTATATAATACTTTTGAACATTAATAACATTATTAATATTTATTTAAATAGATATATTAAATCATTAGTAAGATAAATAATATAAAATAATGAAAATTATGTAATAAATCAATGTTCTTCAATTTTTACTATTATTAATCTCATTAAAAGATTATATTATTTATTTCCGATTATTGTAATAAATTATTTACATTTTCTAATCATATCAAAATTAGTGTTATTATGCAATTATCCAGACTATTCTCATAATCAAATTTATCTGTATTTTTTTTATAAATGAATCATTTTAGGATCATTTATTTTGAAAAATTTTATTTTTTATATATAAAGCTATCAATTATAATATATCACTCTAGATACCATAAATAATATTTAGATGTATTTTGCTTGAATGAAAAAGTTGAAAGTTTTATTATGTTGAATGTATCTATTAGAAAAATATTTATAATTTATTTAAAATATGAAAAAAAATACATGAGATTTGTGTCTATCTTTTTTTGGTGAATGTTGATCATGTAAAAAGATCCTTTTAGATTAACTTTGTATTTTTTAGATGATCTCAAGATAGAATCCATTTAATGGTGATCCACATGTTCTCTTATACTCTCCTATCAACATTACTCGATCTTCGTGTCTTAGAGCTCTAATGTGAGTGTCTTGCATTGTTCATTTTTGGTTGCTCGTTATTAGGTCTTGAATAAATCTTTCATGTGCTTATTTTTCATTAGAGAGAGATAGAGAAGAGTTGAGAAAAAAATCATCGTGCACCACATTTCTCAATTCTCACTTTTTGTTTTTCACTACACAGTAGAATTATAATCATTTATAACATAATGAAAAATAATATGGATTACATAAAAATAGTTATCTATATGACCAAAAATTAGGTACTTGTAAGGAAACAAATATACATCTATATGATGGGAGGCAAAGGGAATGAAAAATTTGGGGAGGGATTACGGTGTTGAAATGCAAAGGAGGAAGAATGAGGGGATATGTGGATCAAGAGGTATACACGTGTATGTAGAATTACTGCCAATGAGACACATGACAGTGGAGGCACATCAAATAGTATATATAATTGTTGTTTTTAAAAAAACCATATTAATATTTTATGAAATTGAAAATAATTTACAATATTCTACTTATTCAAATATTCATAACTTGTTTATAAAATTTAATAACTCAATTTATTTATATTTTATAAAAAATAACTATAATTAAAATAATAAAATTATTTAATTATTTAATTAATGTTATTTATTATTTTTAAAATATTTATGTAATTTAATTTTTTCATTCATATTTATTAATTTTAAAATAACATGAATAAAAAAATAAAATAACTATTTTGAATATGGAAAAGAAATAATTAATAACTAAAATTTATATACCTTCATTATTTTAAATAAATCAATTGATTAAAAATTAAATATTTAATGTCGTTATATATTAAAATACCTTGAATATTTTATGTTAATGTTTCTAATATTAAAAAATCAATTATAATATTTAAAATTTTATTAATTTTGATATTTAATTTTTTTAGAATAAATCAATGTTGTTTTATTTTTATAGTAATTTTTTATGTTATGAGTTTTTAATATGTTTATATTACTTTTTTAAAAACTATACATTTCAAATCTCATGGTACGCAACATCCTTTGTCACATTTATTTAATGACTAATATATTTACATAATTTTTTTTAAAAATTTAAAATATTATAAAATAAAAAAAATTTGTATATATTTTTCTGAATAATATTGTCAATGTATTTCATTTTTTAAGGTTCCCTGTATTAAATTAAATTAAATAAAAATATTTATTATGAATTTTTTAATATACAATAAATATATATAACTATTAAATAAAAAAATATTTTCATTCATTATTATAAATTATATTGTGAAACAATTACAAAAGATTCCAAAGATTTAAAAATTTTGTTTGCATTAATAATTGATTCTTACCTAAAAATAAGAAATTATTTTCTACAATTTCACACATTTATTTCATATTTTGAAAATACTAATCATTTAAAAATACATTTTTTTCATTTTTTAATATCTTAATATTAACTCTATCTTATTATATATCAAAATACATATTAAACTAGATTAAAAAATTACTAGTATTCCCACCCATGCGTTTGCATGGACTAATTCTTACTTCATAGTAATATATATATATTATTACATGAATATATATAATCGTAAAATGAGAAATAATTAAATAATATAAGATTCCAATAATTCAATTAATGTGTAAGAATATTCATATTTTTGAAAATTGATTTTTATGATAGCATAAAAATGTATATTAAATCAATCACATCTCATTTTCATTTTATCATATTGACATGAGAAGAAAATTTTAATTGAACACGTTTGTTGAAGCACATCAAAATTAATTATTAGCACTATCAAGTGGTGGTAAATCATTTTCATCATATCTCTAAATAAAAATTATATATGAAATTAAAATTTGATCCCTAAAAATAAGAAATGAATATGCAGTGAGGTACGAATAAAATAAAAATAGTCAAAATATGTGTATGATAATCAAAAGAATATTCATTGTAAATTTATAAATGTAATATGAACAATCAATTCTATATTATTCCATCCATAGTAATAATATTCAATAATAATAAGCATTATTATTATATTGTTTATTGGATTATATATATTTTTATATTTATATTTGTTTGAAATTTTTTTCTTAAACAAATTCGAACAAGTAAAAAAATTGTATAAGAATAAACACTAATAATGAGGAACATGGTGTTGGATGAATATGAATCAACTTATATGACTACACTATAGTGTTTTCTATAAGAATAATCCTAAAAACATGTATTTATTTGAATTTTTTTTTATACAATATATGAAAATGTGTATATATATTATTTTATCGGTAGAAGCTTCAAAAATATGCATGAGAAAAAGAAACTCTTAAGAATAGGAATAAGAATTGAAATTTTGAATATTTATATTTAAAATACTGTATCTATAAACCCACGAATATCCAAAATCATAGAGAATAACTTGTTGTAAATAATATATTAATTTTATTATATAAATAACATAGTTTTTTATTAGCATAAGCTGGAAAATCTATTTTTTAAAGGCTATATATATTACAATATTTTTAATTTTGTATATATTATAGTTTATTAGCCTAACAATATGCATAATAATAAGAATAAGTTTATGTAAAATCTTAAACATATTCACTATCAAATTCAAAATGTTTATATATTTTATTTTTTTAATTATATAAGGAAAATAACTAGTAGAGAACTATGTATAATCATATTATAAGACATAAGAAAAGAATATAAAATGAACATATAGAAAAATCCATACATAGAAAATACTTTGAATGAGATTTTCAAAAAAATTATAAATCACAAAAAACATGTAACACTCCTACCTCATAAGCACAAAGCTAGAAAATTATTTTAATACATTGGCAATATTACAGGGAATCAAATCATGGAGGACCAATCATTTTAGAGATCTTCCAAATTAGATTCCATACATGAACTTTACATTACAATTCATAACAAAAAAATTGAAAATAGATATTTCATTTATAATTTATTTATTCTCCTAGATTAACACTAAATATCAATCATAATACACATATTGGAATCAAGGAAAAATATAACATAAGAAAGGTATGATATTAGACGCTCAATAAAAATAAATAATACAGAAAACACAATAATAAATATGAGTAAACTTTTACAAAAAGTATATAACTAAAATCCAATCATTTTAATCATTAAAATGAACATAATATGACAACAATAAATCAAAATTCTTCCTTTTAAACATTTAAATGTATATTCAACTATTCTAATAGTCAAATATAATATCAATAAATAACTTCATAAGGAGGGAATACATAATACCAGACGTCCGCACTATCAAGATATATCATCAAAAATACTATTGCTTGTCCTTGTGATAGTTTCTATCTATGGGTATAAACATATCTTATATATGTAAAGATCTTTCCTCCTAAAATGTTAAATTGAATGTAAAACAAACAGAAAGGGTTTGTATCTAACTAATTTCATATCATGAGACCTATCGATGCATCGAGGGCCTATAGCGGGCCCTACCCATCACCTACCAAGTCCAGTACATTCCTAATAAGAAAATTGTGGAAGTTGAAAAATATAAATATTCATATTAAAACTAACATACATAATTTTAATACATTAACCAGAAAATATAAATGGAATCAAAATAGCACATATACATTCAAATATTTATCTTAAACCATTAAATGAAATATGGTAAATTGTATAAAATGTCAACCTAAATTAATCATAAATTCAAAAAAGGGATTTTTACATATATGAATATAATCTATTAAAATCCATTAAAATTTCCTTAAAAAATATGTTTTTTTATTTTAAATAATTAACTCAAAATACACACATTTATAAATGATGAAATTTACAAATTTATTTTTGAATAAAATTTGACCATAACACATTGAAAATTTTGAGAGGAATTAAAAAATTAACATTTAATAATATTCATGTCCTTATAAATAAATCCATAAAATCCATTTGAAAACATTTACTTTAATTAGAAATATTGAGAAGAATAAATCTTAAAACATTTAAAATGATGTCCTAGATAAATAGTCCCTTAAATAATAACTTTAAAGTATTCATTTATATTTTATTTTTAAATATGGGCATGTATGATAAATATATCTAAATAAATACTTACGTATAAACAATCTCTGTTAATAATGAGATTACAGAATTAACCATTAATTTTATTACATTTTGGGCGATCATAATTTAACATCCTATATGATGGTTTAAAAAATATCAATCTGTTATTATATAATCATAATAATTTTTATCATATTTAATATATTCTCTTTATAATATATTATTACCCATTCATTAACAACCATTCATTATTTCACTATTTTAGGTGTTAATTCACTAGTTTTCTCAACAATGTTTTGACATGTTATTCGATTCTTCTATTTCATAGATCATGGTTTAATCATCTATATGCTGTAAACCATGAATAAATTAATAATCTATAATGTTTAGAGATATGAAATGAATGGAACTGTTCATAAAGACTGTAGGCCTTACGTACAAATGAACACTACATTCATTTCATTGTCATATTAAAATATTAAAAAGTTAAAAATAAATATGTAAATTATCATTACATTATCATGTCTATGTCATATGTGGTATGTATATTTATTAAAATTGTACTTAATATGCTCTATGTATATAGTGAATGAATCACATCACTTTGAGGCGGCGGTATACCACACTTCCATAAACAATGTTATTTTATATCGATAAAATGTAAACAATGAAGCAATGATTAGTATAAAATTTATTGAATATGAAATATTTTATAAATTAAATATTAAAATATTATCGAACCAGAAAAATAGTTTTAAGACTATCCATTAAGGAGGTAATGTAAAAATAAAAAAAAATATTCACAATGTTGATTAACCGGCATAACTTGGACAACAATTACATTTCATTGAATATGAGGATGTGATAAACGACATGGATACAAATATTCCATTAGAAATAAAACAGTCCAGTATATAAATTATTCTAGAGTTACCATACATTAATGAATGAAGTTGGTGAGGAGAAAGTAAAAAATGAAATGAAATTAAGAGAGGTACTTTGATAGAATTACCTCTTTAATATCACCTCCTTAAAAGGCCCTTGAGGACCATGTATTTGGTATTTTGGTTATAAAATAAGGAATTGGATGTATGTAAAATTAAAATTAGAGGTTTGGGAATATATTTTATAATCTAAATGGATTTTTGGGTTGAAATGGGGAGGTGAGAGATGATATTTATACATAAGGAGAGGTTGGTTAAAGTAATTAAATTATTGATTTTTTTTATTAAAAGATAACCACATTGATGTTTAATTAGTTTCAAAAAATGATAAATTAAATTAATTTTGAGTATGGTAGTAAGGGTCACCCCACACCTCAACCAACCATTAAATTTTAGAATTTTTATCTTTGATATGTGTTTACCTTTTAACTCTATCACTTGTCACCAATTTACCAATAAAACGGTATATAAATTTTTTACCATGGTAAATATTTTATACCTAAAAATAATATTGATCTTAGAACATAATTTAGAACTAATTATTCCAAATTATTACTCCATTTTACCCAATTCAATTCAATGAATTGTGAAAATTATATTTCAAATTAATTCAGTACTCAAAATAAAAACTTGTGGTTTTAAATTGAATGGTTCAAAATATTGAAATGTTTATATATCAATTTTCAATTTGAAAATTATTATAATGACCTATAATTTATTTATTTATAAAAACAATATAATTATGATTAAAAATAAATTAAAATTATAATATAACAATCATTTGAGTTTCTATAAATATAAAATGAGTTATTTCATTACAAAAAAAGCCTTATTCATCTAATTTTTAGTTTCCTAGTTTCAGAATATTTTCTAGGAGTCTTACCACATTAGTTTTTTGTTTCTTAACATTTGGTTCAAAATATTTTTAAAAATAATAAAAAGAATTCATAATTTTTCATTTTTTCATTTTTTTCTCTCTACAACAAATAATATAATCATGTTTCTAAATAGAATTTTAATAATTATCTACAATAACATAGAAATAACTAGCTTTATTGAACAATAAAAAATCCAACTAATTTGGAGAAATTACATATATAATCTTGTTCCTATAATGATAAAAATATTGATAAATACCAACACATGGTGGGTTAATAATTCAATATAGATAAATATAACATTTATAGTGAAATCAATGTATAATTGTGCTTCATATTTTACTAGTCCATCCTTCAATTTTACTTTAGAATTTACCATGCAGTGTAACAATAGTACAATGAAATTTAGAATAACAAAAATGATTATAATTTTAATAAATAAAAATAATAACACTAATGAATATTATTTCAGGAAAAAAAGTAAACAACAATAAAAATTATAAGGGAAGGATAAGAAAATCTAGAATCTAGGAAAAATAATTGAATGAATAGAAAAATTTCCATTTCCTTCCACATAGAGAGCCAAAACCATAGTTTGACACAAAAAACATCAATTTGAACCACAAAGCCTGAAATTATTTGATTACTCATATCATGTGACATTTGGGTCAATTAAGGCCACGAACCAATTCCTATCATATGAATATTGCTTGAATGAGTGAGTATGTTAGATAAAATAGGGATAAAAATAAAAATATATGAAATAAAACTTTTGTAGATTAATTTTCACTTTTTATTATAATTAATGTAGTTGTTTATCCATATCAACAAAAAAATCTACTAAACAATATATATTATCAGTCATTGTTTGTCTAATACTTCCCATGTTAGAGAATTAATCTCAATAATGAGTAATTTTTCCTATTCAATAATAATAGAAAATGAAATTATTTATTCATGTTGGAATATGTAAAATAAATACAAACCACCATAATGTTTTATAAATAGCATGTTATATTTTAGGAGCCCATCCGACAAACAAAATATCTAAAAAACAACCCCACCAAGATAGAGAATCCTCAAGAGTCTTGAATTTCCCAAACGCAATTATGATCAAGACCAAAATAGTCCATCAAATATCATATAGGTTTCGTAAATACATATCAGTTCTATATACAACATATTAGATTTGAAATAAAATTGAGAAATAAAATATGAAATATTAGTTCAGATCAGATATTCATTAAAATACATCTATTATAATATTATATATTGTAGTTTCAATATAAATGTTTTATATATGAAAAAGGATTATAAAACTTTTCCACTATGATAAATTAATTAAAATAATTTACTACTAATTATTTTTCTAATGTAAATAAAATAATGGACACTTATTTCATTAATATATTTATTAGAAATGATAAGTATTGTAAACAAAATTTAAATAATGATGTAATAAAAAAACATGTTCATGAAAACATTTCTAAAAAATATTGTAGAACATACCAATTAATGTAAAAGAAAATTCATAATGGATCCTTTATTTTTTGAAATTTATTTTTAAAGGGTTTAAATTTGGGATTGAAGAGAAACTATTTTTTATCCTAAAAGATGGGTTTTTTTCAGAAAAACACGTGATTAAAGTAGAAGGTAAAATAATTAATGTTTTAATAAAGATTAAATTGAATAAAAAATTTGTTCAAAAAATATTGTGTAATATTAAATTTTAAATAATTTAAATACTACAAGAGTTTATAATATTAAAAATAGTCTATTATAGATGATTTAAGTAATATAAGAATCTTAGGAGAATGTATATGTAGTTTTCATTTTTTTCATTATGAATGTTATAGAGGAAAAAAACATAATAAATTGGAATCGTTCAAAAATATAGGAGAATGTAAACATATAATAAACTAATAGTAATATGTTTAATTGTTAGATATTGTGAGAAGAGAAAAATAGAATGTTTATGAAATCAAAGTAATTTTTATGGAAAATAGTCATTGGAGTAAGATAAATACATATGTGTTTGTGTTATTCATTGATATCTATTATATATATATATGAGGCTAAACAAGAACCCTTTAGGAAAATTAATATATTTTCAAGAGTACGTAATAGAAAAATAAACATATTTTGTATTATTTATTTTAAGAATAGTTTAATAAAATAATTTGGAGTAATATAGAAGGGTATAAGAAATAAAAAAAAATTATGAATATATTAACTAAAATTAAATATGTTAACAAAAATTAATGGTAGAACTGTACCTATTGTATGGAATAAATTGAATAAAAATATTTCCAATGAATAATGAATGCGTTAAGTAATGAAAATTGAAGGAATTTTTTAGATAATGTAAATTGAAATGAGTTAATTTTGTTTAATAAAATTATATGTTTTAAATTTATAAGAAAAAATCATATGAAAGGGATGATAAATAAAATTTCTTTGTTTTCTTAACATACTATCTATAGATGTTATGGATACACAACCATACAACATATTTTATAAATGAAGCATCATGAATCTTGGTAACTATGAAAAATTGAAAAATGGAATCACATAAATTTACATCACTATAATAAATGAAAATTATATTAACACAATAGTATTATTTCATGATTAAATTAAAAAAATATACAATTCAAATATAATTTCAAAATAAATTATTTAATGAGTACAATACAAGTATGCCATTCAAAAATGAAAACATATAACATATGATGAAATAAAAAATGGAAATTATTATTTATATAGATGGTAAAAATAGAATTGAATATCCTATGTATTCATTTTTTCTCAAATATTCCCATTTTACATGATTATAAAATTATGATTTTACAATTAATGAAATAGCTGAACTGCATGATGAATGAATTTTTAAAAATTTAATACACATTTCTTGGAATATTTATCATGAATTTAATGGGACCACAATATGAATTTGTAAAGGTTTTCAAATATATATATTGATGAAGTTATATTATTACATCTTGTGAAATAGTTAATTGACAAATAATGTAGAATATTAATAAAAAATAGACTATGAATTAATATTTAACAATATATAAAGAAGAAATACAAAAAGAGATAACACCTTATCATAGGAAAATGTAACCAGACTAAAATTAGAATACTAAGAAATAATTTAACAACATACTTTTAAATATAAAAATATTTAATATTGATAAATGTAAAGAATATGCATCATTTTAAAGACATTAATTTATTTTACATGAAACAAAATGTTATTTAATGAAAAAACATGGAAAAGTGCATTATTTTTTGGGATGAAAAAAATAAATGTATTAAACATGACCTAGTTAAACATAACATCCGTAGGAAAAAATATTTAATATTATTGTTGATTATTGAACATAAAAATATATAAAATTAAATGTTTTTAATAATTGATATGAGAAATAATAATATTTAATGAAAATGTCGTGAATAATTACAATATAATAGTAATCAAATTATATGATGTAATGATAAATACCAACTATTAATGACAAAGTGATCGAAAAAAATAATATCATAAAAATATTGTGGATTGTAATAAAATAAATGAGATGATTTTACAATGTCTCATTTTTTCTTTGTTTTAATCCTTGAAAAGTGTTATAGAAAAACATAGTAAAAAATTATAAAATCTTTTTGAAAATATAAATGAATAATAATTTATTAGAAGGTTAAAAAATTGATCAATATACGAATTCATATGGAATTAACAATAAAACATCAACATTAAAGAATCAGTTAGAAAATTAGAATTTGGCTAATTGACAAAGAATTACGATTACAATTATTGATATTTATTCTTTTAAAAAATTAATACACATATGATAAAAAAATTAATTAATTAAATATAAAATATAGAGTGGAGAAAATATTCATGTTTCAATGGTATTATAACTACAGATGATGTCTTTCTAAATTAGATTGAGTAAAATTTGAATTTTTATCAAAACTATGAACCTATAATGTGTTAATATAAATTATATAATAAAATATTAAGATTATATTTATGTAAATGCTTTAGATAATTAAAAAAATAAATATTAATGCATATGATTTTGAAAAGAGGAAAGTTGATAATATATATGGTGTGACATAAAGATTAAATTTCAACCAAAAAATATACAATGAACAATTTAGAGAGTTAATATTGTAAAATATACATTGAAACAACAAAGAATAGAAATTTTATATATAAAAAATTAAGAGGGACAATACATAAAAAATAAACAGATCTCACATTTCAATAAAATGAAATTAGCATTAATACAGGGTAAAATAATGTTAAAAGATGTTATTACATCAGAATAAATGAGTTTCTTGTCTCAATATTTTCAACGTTATGATATGTGAAATAAAAAAATTTTGAGAAGATATCATTCAAAAATATGATTTTTACTACTCTATTGGCTCTTTAATGATGTCTTATTTTGTGAATTAAGATAATTTTGCTGAGAGAAAAATAATGTATAAAAATCGGTTATTGTTTCATTATAACTATAATATAATGAAACCAGAAATACAAATATTTGGAATGCATGTATTATGAGTGAATATGTAGATTTTGTATTATTAAATCACTTAAGGAACACGACGTGATAAATCCTTCTCCTTGGAACAAGTCATGATAAATCCATAAATAAAAGAAAATAAAATTTAGTTATGGGAACATATGTTTTTCTATGTGTCTTATAGTAGATTTAGAGAACCAACCCCCTTCATGCTCTAATGCATTGTTGATTCACGAAGGAACACCAAATTCTGAGTTATGTTAAAAGTATAAGATGTTGTATAGGCTAATAAATTAGGAATGAAGGACATCAACTTATCTTCTATAGAGTATACTCCTAAAACAATAATAACGATGTGAGGTGATTAGAGGAAGGAAGCAAGGAGATTTAAGTGGGGATGCAACATAGAAAGGTGTGTCATAGTTAGATATAGAGGATTTATAGGGAGACGGGGAGGCAGGGAGGTGGAGAACGAATATATTTTTGTGCTATTGTACTTAAAATTTCAACAAATTATTTTTTTATGGCTTTAAAAAATTAATATGTAATTATAGTCAGAAAAAATATTTTTTAAGATGATAATACATTTTTTAATTTTTTAATCAACTGAACGTTTCTTATTTTTTAAGATAATTATTTTTTATTTTTATGAATTCAGTTTCATAATATTTTCTAATGTATTATTAAAAATAAATAAAAAAATTAAGGTTTCAATAAATTATAGTTAACTGTAAAAAATTACTATATAGATATAAAATTTATTATTTTTTTATTGTTTTACAATTTTTTATAATATTTGACCCATTTTTAAATACAAATCAATAATACACTGAAAAGGTCATAATCAAGTTCTTCAAAAAAATGGGAATCCAACATTTGTATTAATTTACAATACAATGGTTAATTTTTTATAACTATGCATGGAATGATAACCCAAATATTGTATATTCAATATTTGGTAAACTTAAGATTATTTAGGTCTATAAATTGTGGTCTTCCATTAACTTTTTGCTGTCAAATGATTACTCTACCTCTCATTGCTGGTAAGTCTAATTCACCCCAGCCTTCTAGGTTTACAGTAACTCTAAAAAATACAAACCCTATCCAATATGTGACATTGTATGAATTCTTCTACTAGTCGGTTGACTATATCATATAAGCACCTCCCAGTGATCAATCATGTCAATAACCTAGGTATACCATAAGACTCCATATAAGCTAATGTAAGAAGTATTTTCAACCTACCATATCCATCAACATCAACCTACCAAACCTGAGAAAACATATCATGGATGATATTCGGCTGTGTATGAGACTTTTCAAATATGGGTAAACAAAAAATAGAAAAATATGCACTATCGCGATGTCATTGAGGTCAACCATATAGAAATGATACTTATGAAGCTGTGTCTGATGAAATTGGAGTAGGATAAGTTTCAAGTGCTGAGGATGAATATAACATTATGATTGAAGCTGAGTCACATGGATCGAGGATGATGATCACAAATCTTATTGTTTTATTTATGAAATATGAAATAGATAATCTCTAACAAAGGGTTGCAATAAATCACGATAGGTAGAGGCTGGAAAAATTCCGACCAAGTATTCAATGATAACCATTTTTGGTTAGCATGATCAATAGTACCATGGATACGTATTGAGATGGATGTTGAATCATTAGGACTAAATAAGGATTGATGTTGAAAAATTAGGACATGATTTTATGTTTTCATGAAATCCATCTATGTAGTATCATTTCAAAACGGATGATATTGAATGGGTGTGAGATACTGTCTGAGACCCACTTTTACCTTGTTTGATTGAATGAGATGATGGAGAAATTCTAAAAGATATGATATGGATTCAATTTTTATGCTTTCAAATAGATATAGTTTTATTTTAGGACCATAAAAAAATGGTGGGGCCTCCAAGATCTATTTCACACTGAATGCAAGGGAAAATGAGGATGCATGCCTGATGTTTGAAGAAATTCCTATATGATATAATCAATGTATAACATGATGTGATATTCTTATATTTCCCCTGGTACATTACTAATCCATGTATATCATAGCTTCACCATTGTGCCTCTAAGCAGACTTGAGGTACCAAATCTTAATCATAGATTGAAACATCATCACTTATCTAAGACCTCAACATGACACAATTATTAAAACCCATCCCCACTCCCGTCACTATTGGTATCACATAAACATACTAAAAACTCCATAAATAGACCAACCTTAGTCCAGACCTACAATAATTGATTCCCAAAAAATAAATTATTTCCCACAATTGAAGACATGATGGACTAATCCTAGATACCATTATTCTTATAATCCTTCTCATCTTGCATGTGATATCTATATTACTTATAAAAAGGCATTGTAGAGGTAAAACAATAGATTATGTAGATACATAAATTTATTTTTCTGTATGTGTAAATGTCAAATAAAAAATTATGATGTTCTATAAATATAACATTAGATATTTACATTTTATGTAAATGTAATGTGTGTAGTGTATTTGCTATGTAAAGGTGGATTTATAAATTAATTACCTATATGAATGTAATAAGGAAGGTGAGGAGTCATGTAAATGTAGCAATGGATTTCAAGAACATCTTGAAAGACTTCTAAGACTTTCACGACCTATGTAATGGTGATGGAGTTGTGAATGACGTATATTTGTAACATGCACTATGTCTGGGATGTTTTTAAAGGTGATGAGGCAATGCTTAAATGTACATTTTGATTTTAACTACAGACATAAAGGTAGTTCAATTCACTATGTTAAGGTAATAAGTAATGTTATTGATTGGCATAAACATGAGTTAAGATTGTGAAATAAATTTAATTTAAATGTGTAGCCTATTCTGATATGTTCAAGTGGTTAAAAACAAGGGTCGATATGTGTAAGACCACATGCTTCCACGATACGCTTCTCTTTGAATAATACAGTATCGTGTGTTGTACACAACATTGAGATTCTAACACGCCACGACCAATCAAAGTAGCCGTTATGAATAGTAATACCAACTTTTGGAAATTTTATACATTTTATCATTCAAAATGGACTTCATTTTTGGATTCGTAATATTGAAATAATCCTAGGATGAAATTTTCGTACTTTTCAGGAAACTTTTATATTTTGATGAATAGTGAAAATTAGTATATTTTTATTCAAAACAATTTTTTTAATAGAAGTAAATAATAGTGATAAATTATGAATTTGACTAGTTTTAAAGTATATTTATAATATATTCTTACCATTTAATTCAATTTTGGTCATTGGACATAATTTACCATTTAAACCGGACATAAACAAGTGTCAATCTTTTGATATTTATTATCTTTTAAAAACATGCTTTTTGTTTTGACAGTGGGAATTAATTTTATAATAATTTTTGACACTTATGTGTTTTGAATTTGATAAAATTGAATCCCTATTTGGAATCATGATGTCCAAATTGCGTAAATATATAACTTTTATTTTTATACATATTGAATAATTACTTCGGTATATATTTTATTTACCACAGTTAAAGGGTAAATCTGGTAAATAGGGGTAAAAAAATAATATTATAATAATAATAAATTATGCTAAAATGAGTCATAACCCTATTGGCTGATACATGTCTGACCATGGGAATATTTAGGTCTATTTTTGGACCCCATGGATCCACTTGTAAGTGATAATGACACTTTATATCAATTAGGTTAAAGTAAATACAAAAATGACATAAGAATATATCTTTTAGAAAAACAATTTTTACATAGGGATAGATATTTTATATTTTAGACTATAAATATTTATTAAAAATAAAAAAATGTTCCTGCATAATGGTATTTTATTTAAAATTTTTAGAAATTTGATATACTAATTTATTTATGACACAATTATGATGCAGTTATTACCTTATTAGTGAAATATTAAAATAATAAATATTATAAATACCAAATAAATATAATTTTAGAATTTTATGGAATTCCATGAATTTTATCAGTTACTATGAAATGATATGATAGATTTAATTAACTTTTTTAGATGTAATCATGCTGTTATGAATTTCTAGAAAAATAAAATACCAAATATTGTCAAAATTGACACAAAAGAGTTTTTAAAAAAAATTATTTTATTAATTGAAATTAAATTCATAAAATTCTAAGGATTGGCCAATGGAATTGTAAAATGATATGTGTATCATTAATGGACCACTTGGGGGTATCTTGGAGTAATATAGTATAATTAATAACAATATAATATTAAAATACAAAGTGACATGGTAAGTGTCAACCTCATTAACCAAGAGTTAAAACTAAAATATAAGTTAAATATAATGACCCAAACCTATCTAAATTCTATTGGTTGAATGAATTTAGACCCATCTCCACCTTAGGATTTGAATAATCTACTTCAGAGACATTAGAAACCGAATATGAATTTTTTATAAAATAATACTTTATGTATTTCGTAAAGAGCTCCTCCTCCACCATATAAAAGGACACCACTTACAACCAAATATTCACACCTTCAAAGCCATTTGGATCGGAAAACCCCTACCCAAATATTCTCTAAACGTCCATAACTTCAACCTAGATGCCTTAGTTTGATTAGAAATCCAACTTATAGATCCCTTTTTATCAAATCAAAAGGAAGAACCCGAAGAAGAGGTAATGTTTTCACCACCCTTTTTCAAGATCCTTTCTTCTTCAACTTATTATTTCTTTTTTATTTAATTTCTAAACTTATAACTCTATTATGTTCTATATACTGTGATGTTATTATAAATATGGTACAACCATATTCAGCATTATATACATCCTTTGAATTACATGTCATCATACGTGTGTACGTACGGTTTACCGTCTCCACATCATGGTGTAATTATTATTCAAAACATTATTATTTGGATGGGTATAATAATGATGGGTAATTATTGTAAATAATAAATATAACAAGATAATGAATTGGTATATATGATATAATTTCCAGTTAAAGATTATTTTAATATCAAAATAGTGATATTTTCGCTCTTGCGTACGTACGGACTACCGTCTCCACGAACACGATGAGATTCATTCCCCATCGTATCCATGAAATTATAATTCTCATTTTATGATTAAAAATAATTTTTATGGACTTGATATCATTCTAGATATGAATATGATACAAACTATCCATAACAAACATATCTTATGTAACAAAATATATAAAAGAAAATGAGTAAGTTAGCAACCGAAAGGATGATAATACTATGATATTATTAACAAATCAATGTTAAAAGATCATATATGATATCATATTAATGTATATGATTTTTGTATAATTTAATAACAATTATTTAACCATTATACATGAGGTTAACCTACCCTCTACTAAGGAAATGTACAAGGTAAGGGGTTTTCATCTAACTCTTTATTCTCGTGAGATTCATATCATATTGCAACTATTAACTTCTGTGTGGTTTATGTACTGCCCATAATTGTATTATTTTGCATAATACACTTTAATTTATGTGTATTTATATATTCATTCTATGATACCTCTTTCATGGGGTGTATGTTTCGTAAGACACCAAATTGGTAAGGGTTTATTTCACACTCTCTCATTATATGAGATTGTTTATACGTAATTATCTACTGGGACCTATTTATCATCCACATCCATGTTTCATAAAAACGTAATTCAAAACAATATTACTATTTTACAGAATATTGGATAAATTCATTTATAAACTTGTATTACTTTTTAATGAAGTTAACAAAAGAATATTTCTATTGTTTTCCAAAGAAGGCCCTTTTTTGCCTTTTCGACAGAATTAATGAAAGAATGTCCTTTTTTTAACTTATATGGAGGGTGCGGCTCTTTTCTTTCGTTATAAAATCTTTGAATCATCTATTACAAGAATATAGGAAGATTTTCAATGTAAATGTTTTCTTTTATAATTATGTGACTTTTATATGATTTAAAAAAAGAGATATTTCTCTCAAATAGTTTTGATTTCAGCTATGTCAACATCTTTTGATAAATTTTACACTTGTTTGAAGTTGATTTATAATGGTACAAGTCTTCCATATTGTATTTAAGTTTTGTGATATGTTTGACTATGGATGAGTTATATTTATTCCATTAATGGTTTGTGATTAATGTTTTGGAATTTCGTATGCTAGTTTAAATACGAATGATAATTATATATTTCATCCTCATCTTAAGATGAATGTGTTGGACTAGTATGTTCCGTGTTGGGGAACGATAAAATTAAGCCCTCCGAGTTGGGGTCTGGCTACAGAAGACCCTCCGTGTTGGTGTCCGGTTATTTGAGGCACTCCGGGTTGTTGTTTGGTTATTATAGGCACCCCGAGTTGGTGTTTGGTTATTAGTGGCACACCAGGTTGGTGTCTGGTTATTAGAGGCCCTTTGCATTGGAGTCTGCTTACAAAAGATCTCCGGGATGGAGTTTGGTTATAGGGGTCTCTCGGTTGGGTTCCGGTTACAGTTATCCCATAGGTCTTGGCACGAGGCCTTGACACATAATTTAAAGTTTGGCATTACGCATTCCCTTGTTATGAAAGTTTTTTTTGATATTGCATGTGATTATACGATTAGTAGAATATTAATGTGAATAATTAAATGGCATTATCTCATTCTTTCTTTGACATATTATGATGAAGTTCATTTTTAAATGGATTGTTTTAGTTATACATTGCCTTAAAAGTTTATGTTTATTTATGCATGTTTCTCCTATATTGTTATCCTTACTGAGCATCTTAGCTCACCGATTTCAATGTTTTATTTTTCCCAGGATGTGAATAAGTTTTTTATTAATGACCTGCAATGATAGAATGAGGGGGTGAAAATAATAAATGTTGTAGTAGTTTTTTTTAAAATTTATGATGCATTGTATGAGTTATGAATATATCTAGTGTTTCCAAGGCTACTAAACTAGTCAGTCTTTCGGGATTTGAACCCTTGTGATCATGAAAATGTTATGTAATAATGCACTGACATTGGGTAACTGGGGTTGCGACATTACAGTTGGTATCAGAGAACGTTTATTACAAACCTTGGAAGCTAGATTTAGATAATCTCCGATTAGAGCACATAGACCTAAGATGGACTTTGAGGATTAGTATAGAAGAACTTCCTAGAATTTTGGTATTGTAGAGATTTTGTGAGTTTTCCAAGAAATAAATCCCTGTCTAGATACGAGCAGTTAGAGGTGGCTCTGGAACAGTTGTACCAAGGGGTAAAACCAGAAAACACCGCATTGAGCTAGACTCGAACAGGAACTGGTGCATGACAACGGGCTTTGCTTTACTCTTGGTTATGACACTCCTGGGGGATATGCTTAGGATAATTCTCATTTTCATTTCAATCCATTATAAAGGGTTTATGAGTATATATTTCATTAAAGGAAACATTTTTATAATTATATATTATATCCATAAATAGTTCAATTTATGTTAAGTGTTTTACAAGTATGGAATTATGTATTTTTATTCATAAACTGAACTAGTTTATGCCACTGTTTAGAAATGGTGCCTAGTGGACAAAACGGAAACCGTATCAATGAATGCACATTTTATAGGGATTTCCTTCCTACTTGATATAATTATAGTGGAGCTGGTGATGCATCTGGTGGTGACCATTTTATCACCATACTGGGACAACTCACTCAGGTTATGAATAATAACCTTACCTCTATGGAGCACCCTGATCCACAGTGTGGAGGATCAATGATAGATCGTTTCATGAGACAATAACCACCAACATTCAATGGGAATACAAATCTGTTAGTAGCTGAGCAATTGATAAGTTCCCTAGAGAAAATATTTCAATGTTTGGGGAGTACTGAAAGAGAAAACATTATCATGGCAGTTTACCACCTCACTAGAGATTCTGATCAATGGTGGTCATTTATTCAAAACATAAAGGAAGATGATGATGTATCAAATATGTAATGGAGGGAGTTAAAATATCTATTTTTAGAAAAATACATTCTTCGCGACCATCGAGCTGATATGGAAGGGAAATTTCTGAGTTTGAGATTAAAGGGGGTGGGAATGTGGCAAAGTATGAGGATAACTTTACAAGTTTAGAAAGGTATGCTGGAGATTATATAAAGAACCCAAGAAGTAAGATTGATCGGTTCGTTGATGGGTTAAAACCATATCTTCGCTTAGCACTAGTCTCACAATATTTCTCAACCTATGAAGATATAGTATCATGTGTTATCAAGACAAAAAAGGAATTCTCTAAATCTTATGACAATAAAGTAAATCAAGAGAAGAAAAGAAATATGGAGCAAGAGACAGATAAAGGGGAAAAGGGAAAGAAGTATTTTCCATTATGTGAAAATTGGGGGAATAAACACCCCGGTACATGGCTAAAAGGAATTGGAGTTTTTTACAAATGTGGAGAAAAAGGTCACCATACTCGTGATTGCAAGGTAAAGAAGGAGGTTGTCAATGTTGAATGCTACAATTGTAGAGAAATGGTGAATTATGTGAATGAATGTCCAAAGCTTTAGAGAAACATGCCTTAAAAAAGTCCAAGGGATCAAGGCGATGCTTATGCTGTTACTACAGTTGAAGAGGAATAATTAATGTATTTGTGTTTTTGGACTCGAGGATTATATTCTGGTTATGTGAATAATGTGATATATATAAGGATTGTACTGCAGTACTTGTTGTTTTAATTAAGGTTTTAATATGACTAAGGTAATCATATTTTCATTATGTGACATGAAGAGAAACTTTACTCTGTTTGGATAATCTAATGTTGCAATTGATTTTGGAATTTAGATACCTTTCAAAGAGTCTGTAAAGATGTACTTTGGATAACTATGATGTTTTGGAATTGATTAAGTTGAACTTTGTATAGTATTATTCAAGGATAAAACATTTATTATTATTATTTTTTGAATATTATGATACTATATTTTTAGGAAAAGGACAACCTGTAAGTCGGGCGTTAACCCATCGTGTCGAACAATGCTGCAGGAATCGAACTGACAACCATAGTGCGATAGGCCTTTATTACCGACCACTACCCTATATGAAGTCCCTGGTTATTACATAATATTTTTTCATTATAATGGTTTGTGTTAATTATTGGAACCTTATTCTATTGTGATAAATATAATATTTTTGAGTACAATAATCATTTGGAGTGAAATAAAAGTTTGTGGTAGAAATTAATTGGAGGATGAAAACTCAACCTGTCAAGATGTATATATATATTTATCTTATTCTATGAAGAAATTAATTCTTGAACATTAGGGAAGGTATATTAAGAACAAAAATGGGTTATACTAATACCTTATGTTTTGTGAAATTGATGATATTTTAAATCATCATAGATTAATGGTTTTGAGGCCCTCAATTACAGACTTGTTTGTGATTGATGACCTCAATCACTCCCTATAAATATTTACTTTTTTACTTTAATTATATTTCTATAATTTCCAACAATGATATCCTATTTGAAACCCTGATTTTGTGGTGACATTTTCAATTCCCTTTCCATCTTATTAATATTAAATTTTATTAACCATATTTCTGATATGGGTTTTCCACAATGGTATTCTCTATTTTCAACCTTTTATTTTTAAAGAAAAATTTCCAATTGCGAGCCCACAATTATTTGAAGTAGGGGATAATGTAACACCACAAGCTTACATGGTATGCTTCTTTATGAATAATATAGTAGCGTTTTTTGTACGCAATTTCGAGATTCTAATATGTTGTGACCAATCAAAGTAGCCGTTATGAATAGTAATACCCACTTTTTGAAATTTTATACATTTTATCTTTCAAAATGGACTTCATTTATGGATTCTGAATATCAAAATTATCCTAGGATTAAATTTTGGTACATTTTAGATAACTTTTATATTTTGATTTATAGTGACATTTACTAAATTTTTATTAAAAAACATTTTTAATCAAAATAATTAATAGTGATAAAATATGAATTTGGGTGGTTTTAAAGTATATTTATAATATATGTTTACCATTTAATACAATTTTGGCCATCAAACACAATTTCACAGTTAATCCGGACATAAAGAAGTGTCAATCTTTTGATAGTTATTATCTCTTAAAAACACGCTTTTTGTTTTGACTACAGGAATTAATTTTAAATTAATTTTTTCCACTTATGTGTTTTGAATTTGGAAAAATGGACTCCATATTTGGAATCAGGGTGTCCAAATTGTATAAATATGTATGTCTTATTTTTAGACATTTTCAATAATTACTTCGGTAAATATTTTATTTACCACGGTTAAAGGGTAAATTCGGTAAATAATTGTAAAAAATAATATTATTATTATAATTAATTACCATAAAATGGGAAATAACCCTATTGGTTGATACACGTCCGACCATGGGAAACCTGGGTCGATTTTGGGACCCCATGGATCTACTTGTAATTGATAATGACAGTTTATATTAATTATGTTAAAGTAAATACAAAAATGACACAAGCTTATATCTTTTAGAGAAAAAATTTTTACATGTGGTTATATATGTTATATTTTAGACTATAAAAATTTATTTGAAAGATAAAAATATTTCCTACATAACGGTTTTTTATTTTTTATTTTAAGTATTTATATAATTTAATTCATTTACGACACAATGATGATGACGTAATTTAATTATTAGTGAAATATTAAAATAGCTGATATAATAAATACCAAAATAAATATAATTTGAGTCTTTTAATGAATTACAAGAATTTTAAAGGTTAATATGACATGTTAGGATTTATTTAATTAATGTTTTTTGATGTAATCATGCTGTTATGATTATCACAAATATAAAATACCAAATAGTGTCAAAATTGACATAAAAGAGTTTTTAAAACAAATATTATATTATTAATTGATATTAAATTCCTAAAAGTCTATAGTTAAGCCAAAATACTTGTATCATGATATGTGTATCATTAATTTAACACTGGGGGGTCGCTTGGAGGTATATTGTAATTATATTAACTATATAATATAAAAATACAAAGTGACATTGTAAGTGTCAAACTAATTAACCAAGAGTTAAAACTAAAACATAAGGTTAATATAATGACCCAAACCTATATAAAATCAATTGGTTGAAATTATTGCAACCCATCCTCACGTTAGGATTTTCATAATCTACTTTGGGTCCATTATAAACCGAATATAAATTTATTATAAAATAACACTTTATGTTTTATCTAAAGAGACCCTCCTCTCCCTTATAAAAGGACACCACTGCTAACCAATTCTTGACACCTTCAAAGCCAATTGGCTCGGCCAACCCCTACCAAAATATTCTCTCAATTTCCCACCCTTTATCCTAGAGGCCTTAGTTTGATCATAAATCCAACCTACGGACCCATTTTGATCAAATAAAATGTAAGAACCCGAAGAAGAGATAATGTTTTCACCACCCTTTTTCATGTTCTTTTCTTCTCCAACTTCTTATTTATTTGTTATTTACATTATAAAATAATAACTCCAGTATCTTCTATATACTGTGATGTTATTATAAATATGCTACAACCATTTTCAATATTTATCAATCCTTTGAATGACATGTCACCATACGTGTGTATGTATGGCTTACCATCTCCACACCGTGGTGTAGTTGTTTTTCAAAACATTATTATTTAGATGTGTATGATAATGATGTGTAATTAATGTAAATAATAAATATAACATGATAATGTTTCTGTATATAAGATATAATTTCCAATTATATATTATTTTAATATCAATAGAGTGATATTGTTGCTCGTGCGTACGTACGGACTATCGTCTCTATGAACACGATGAGATTCATTCCCCGTCTTATCCATGAAATTATATTTCTCATTTGATTATTAAAAATAATGTTTAAGGACTTTATATCATTCTGTATATGAATATGATACAACTTATCAATAAAAAACACGGCTTATATAACAAAATATAAAAATTAAAATGGGTAAGTTAACACCCGAAAGAATGATAATACTTAGATATTATTAACAAATCAATGTTAAAAGAACATATATGATATAATATTAATGTATATGATTATCATATAATTTAATAAAAATTATTTCACCATTATGCATGAGGTTAACCTACCCTCATCCACGTAAAAGTACAAGGTATGTGGTTTTCATCTCACTCCTTATTCCCATGAGATTTATAGCATATTTCCACTATTACATGTTGTGTGATTTATATACTTCCCATAATTGTATTCATTGTGTAATAATCTATAATTTATGTGTATTTACATATTCATTGTATGATACCTCTTTCATTGGGTGTATGTTTCATAAGTTACAAAATTCGTAAGGGTTTATTTCACAATCTCTTCATTATCTGAGGTTGTTTATACTTAATTATCTACTGGGACCACTTTATCATCCACATCCATGTTTTTTAAAATGTATTTCAAATCAATATTACTATTTTACAGAATATGGTTTAATGTCATTTATACCCTATTTTTGACTTTTTATAAGAAGTTTATGAAGGAATCTTTTTGTCCCTTTGCAAACAAGGTCCTTTTTAACCTTTTCGATAGAATTAACATAAGAATGTATTTTTTTAACTTATACGGAAGGTGAATCAATTTTCCACCATTATAAAACCTTTGAATATTCCCTTACATTATTACAACAATATTTTCAAAGTAAATGTTTTCTTTTATAATTTTTTGACTTTTAAATGATTTAAAAAAAGAGATATTTCTCTCAATTAGTTTGGATTTCATCTATGTCAACGTCCTTTGATAAATTTTACACTTTTTTGGATTTTATTTATTATTATACAAATATTAAATATTGTATTTAAGGTTTTGTGATTTGTTTGAATATGGTTGAGTTATTTTTATGCCATTAATGGATTATGATTAATGTTTTGGCATTTCGTATGATAGTTTTAATACGAATGTTTATGTTATATTTCATCCACTTCATAAGATGAATGTGTTGGAATAGTATGTTTCGGGTTGGGGACCAGTAAAAGTAAGCCCTCCGGGTTAGGGTCTGGTTATAGAAGACCCTCCGGGTTGGTGTCTGTTTATTTGAGGCAGTACGGGTTGGAGTCTGATTATTAGAGGCACTCCGGGTTGGTGTCCGGTTATTAAAGGAACTCCGGGATGGTGTCTGGTTATTAGAGGCACTCCAGGTTGGATTATGGTTACAGAGGCTCTCTGATATGGAGTCCGGTTACAGAGACTCTCTGGGTTGGGTTCCGGATACAGTTATCCATTAGGTCTTGCCACGCGGCCGTAACACATAAATTAATGTTCGGCATAATGAATTCCCTTATTATGAAAGTGGTTATTGATATTGCATGTGATAATTATATTAGTAGAATATCCATGTGAATAATTAAATGGATTTATTTCATTTTATCATTTCCATATTATGATGAAGTTAATGTTTAAAAGGACTTTGTTTTATTTATACATTTCCATAAATTTTTATGTTTATTTATGAATGTTTCTACTATATTGTTATCCTTACTGGGCATCTGAGCTCACCCCTTTCAATTTTTTATTTTTCCCATGATGTGAAGAAGTATTATATGAATGACCTATAGGGATAGTATGAGGGGATATAAAGAAAAGATGTTGTTGTTGTTTTTTTATTATATGACGTAATGTATGACTTATGAATATATCTAGTGTTTCCAAGGCTACTAAATTGATCGGTCTTTAAGGATTTGATCCCTTGTGATCATGCTAATGTTATGTGATAATGCACCGAATCTGGGTAACTGGGGTCGGGGAGTTACAATATGTTTTTGTTCATACTAACTTTCACTAATGTGTTCATGATGTCTCCCTAGGTTAAGATATAAGGCCAAAAAATTTCTATGGTCAATCCAAATGGTGGTGAACTGAGTTATTGAATTATTATATTTTTATGTAATGATATTTGATTATTCTAGGTATAATGTTTTCGAATGAAAAATAAATATCATAGTGTTTATCATGATATAAGAATTTTGTTGAATAATAAATAAAGGCATGATCACGAAGTATATATTCATGTTAAATTCATGTGTTTATCATGAAATTATAATAATAATAATAGCACTATGCCATTGTTATTTTTAATATTGTAGTTTTCATAACCATTTGTACAAATCAGGTCCTCCTGTGAGAAACAATGACCTCAATTACAGTGTATGTTATCATACGGTACTGCATAAATTCATTCTAATGTGTATTCGTTTTAAATGAATATATTTAAAGTTCTATTTGAGATATAATGGATGAATAATTATTCATATATCATGTTAGAAAAAATTATTGACTACTTAGGGAATTCAATAATATATATAAATGAAAAATATAATTTATCCACCAGAATATTTGATGACTTAAGAATAATAATTAGATCCTATCGAGATTTTGAGAATATTAAATGTCAAAAAATATTTATAATAAATAAGAACAATATTAATTATATTAATGTTAATAAATATATTATTAGGAATAGAATAATATGTTATTGGGAATATTGAGAAATAACATACTTTGTGTGAGATATTTTTGAGATCCATATATATCACAATATCAAAGGTAAATAAAGAGTCGAAATTAGTATGCATTATTCTATTGTGCAGCTAAGAATTTGATAAGAATGATGAGAACCAAATCACTCAAGATCCAGTTGGTGTTTTGATAACAATAGAATTTTATTGATTGTATATTGATGATCTTAAATAATAAGTAAATGGGCACTTCCATTGTTAAAGTATGATCATGATAGAAGATCTATTTTACAAGTGGAATCGAATAATCCACGAGAATGACTAGATTTATCTATAAGTGGATAAAATATGAAAAATAATCTTATGATTGGGGTTTCAAACTATTTTTTAATGGTTTGTAATTAATGTGTCTAACTAATCTCTAGAAAAATTTCATTGGGGTGTCTAACTAATTCCAAGATATATTTTATTTGGTTTTCTAAACACTTGTGTCTAAATGGTTTGGTAATGAGTCATATTTTATGACAAACCTTATAAATAACATGTTTTTGTTTATCTATTATTATCAATAAATAAAATATTACTCGGTGATACATTATTTATAATTTCAATATCATTAATAAATTTAATAGGTTTAATTTAGAATAAGTTGAATTCGAAAAAATATTTCACCGATTCACCTCATAATGGTCATCTGTCCTAGGAAACCATATAAAACACTAAAAAATGATAGTTTCATTACATGTATATTATAAAAAAAATAAATTATTGGTCAATGGGTTATAATATATGATGGTAGAAAATGTGACTGGTGCAAATTTTTTTGAAGCACCATGGGAATTCACAATGAAGTTGGAGACTGATCACACAACAAATTTGAAAGAAGGGGTGGATCATGTAAACGTTAGACCTTATGAACATTCTTATTTCATGAATAATGATATTAAGAAACGTTTTCATGATATTTTGTTATAAATATTCATAACCAAAAAACAATAAGTTATCCAAATAATATGAGTAATGAAAAAATATGGAGAGTGTAGAATGTGCATAGATTACATGGAATTAAGTTGTTTGGAAGTGGAGGAAAATTACTTAATTCTAGTAATAGAATAGCTAAAGGAAGAGTTTCACAGATAATAATACTTTTCTAATGTTGGATTTATGTTCTCATTTCCACTTTTTTTATAGGAAATATGATGAAATTGTGGAAATGTTGTTCAAAAACAAATAGTGGTACTATAAATATATTTTTATTCCATCTAATTTGATGAATGAACCTATGAATTTCTAGGATAATATTAATTTGGTATTTGTAAATTTTCTAAGTAATAGTTTTTCGATGTTCTTTTATGATTAACTATTGTACAGGATGAATTTGAATGAAAACCTAGATAAGGTGAATGAGTTTATAAATATGATGACATATAATATACTATTATAAATGTAGATGAAGTGTTATTTTATATGGGAGACTGTAGAGTATTTAGGTCATATAATTTTAGGTGAAAGAGTTTTGGTAGACCATTAAATACTAGAGGTGATTAAATTATTGCCTGAACCATGTAAAGTGATGGACGTGAAGAATTTTTAGGGTTAACTAGATACTTTAATAATATATCATGTATTTTTTATGTAAGGTCACAGTTGTGTATGTCTTACAAATGTGCCTCGTACCCAGTTGATCACATGGCCTCAAGCACATTTCCCCGGTCGTTGGATGTTGCCGACTAGCAGCCATGGCCTTTGGTGTGGCAGTGGTGAATTTGTTCTCTCATTAGTAGAGTAACATAGCAGAATAACAATAATAAAAACATGTGGAAGGAGTAATACAATAAAATAAGTAAAAAGTGGAATACTGACTATAATAAACTATTGGAGAAGATAAAAAAATGATGCATGTCATATATGTCTCGGAAAATAGTCAGACAAGATGATATGCTGGAAATAGAGTAATGAACTAATCTCAGAAAAGAAAATAGGTAAACGCATATATCCCTCATCTTCTTCACATGATCAACAACTCAACAACAATCAAGTACCCAATGTAGAAGGGATCGTTCCATTATAAATACATATAACCATATAATTAGTTTGGGATAAAAATCATGACCCAAACAGGGTGTTAGATGAATCCTAGTAGGAAACCACAACATGAACCGTGGCTAAATGTTAGTGAGTATATATCGTAGGTAAAACTATAAATGCAGAAAATAAACTAAGATTACAAAGATGTAACCAATCCTACATTTTCCATTTTCATTAATTAGAATTTAATGTTCAACATTGAAACAAGAAAGTACCAAAAACATGTATCTCAGAAAACTACATAACTAGACTGAATCTAAGATTGTTCTTTGGCTTGGAAGACGCGTCACAAACATTCAATATTTATATTAACCCTTTGGTTAGATCACATAGACTCACCCCTCTGCTAAATTAATGAAATCAAAGGGGCAAGAAACTATGTGGAAGCACTCACAATCTACCCCCCCCCCCCTATTGTACTTCCAAAATAATTATATACTTTTTGGGGATGCACCCAACGTTAATTCCCCCTATATTCTTTTAATGTATCTGTATACACTCTAAGGGAGCCCACATAATCAATCTACCATATTGCCTCGTAGCACAAATTATATCAGACACTCTGAGGTAGCATTGAACATCAATTCCTCTTGTAGTCTTGTATCATAACTATAGACACTCTGAAGGAGCACTTACATTCAATCCCCGTTTTTATCTAACTACATTGGGTTCTCGCAGCATTGTAAACAACAATCATGAAAATATGACATAAAGAAACCCAAATTAATCTCAAATAATACATGGCTAAACAATTCCAATTCATATCATAATAATGTAACAAGAAATAAGATACAAATAGTTCCATCCTATATGGTAATGCATGGAAACAAGTTTTGCATCATCGACAACATGGACCCAATGTACCAAAACATTTAATCAAGGAAACACACTTGTGGGGTTCTCCATTAAAAAGAAATTTTATATAATACTACAATAATAACCCTTATTCTGTCAATCAATCAAATAAATATTAAACATGGTTGAATTCCTTTAATCCAAAATTCCCAAACCGTGGTTAATCATCATATTAACACATAAACTCAAAGACAAATCACAAAAGGTGACCATTCACAAACCTCAACATAGTATGATCGATATAGTTCAACCTCTACCATGGAATCAACCAATAAATTCTTAGATATAAAAAAACATTTGAAATGCTCATCCTTGAATATTTCACACAAAAATAGAAATAAGGAGGAGAGGTTGTAGAAGAAGGATGAAATCATCATTGCGATTCCAATGCAACTGACAGTGTTTGATTTTTAGAATGGATGAAAGATTAGTTTCTCAGGGAAGAATCTTCATTTTTTATCGCTCTTAGACAAGACAGAGTTCGAATAAGACAATTATATAAATTAAACGTGACCTTAGTCCGATTAAACAATTGAAATGAAAAGTACATGACCTCTTAATTTAATGTACACACCTTGTACATGCCTTAACTAGCCCTCGCTTTAGGTGGTTTCCTTGCGACATCACACTGCCACATAATCCGCTGTTACATGGCCTATACGTGTCTACCTGTGGAAACTGGTTACACGGTATGTACTATAGTGTACATGTCCTGTACATATGAATATTACAAATTCTCACCCGTTTCTAAAAAAACCAGTAGAAATCAGGATCCATACCCGAAAACAACATATATATTCATCAAAGCTTCGCACCTTATTGAAATTCTTCCCCAATTTTGTCTCACTATGTGATGCCGAAGAATCCCTGAATAGCTCTATCCACTCTGATCACACATCAGTATCCCTCTCCATGTCTCGTCCTATTGTTTTTTGTGATTCTACAACACACATACCAGAGGAACATATCGTCCATGGAGAAAATTCGTGGTGAGATCAACAATATGGATTGGATGATTCTAGAATGATGTGTCCACCTCCAACTCAACTTCACTGGGTTGAAAAACATGAGATTGTTCTGAGAATTAATGACATGGCTGAGAAACATGGAAGATGTCGTGCATAGCTCGATACCTCTGAGGTAACTGCATGTGATAGGAAACTGTCCTGACTCTCTCCAAAACCTCAAACAACCTGACATATCTCGGTGAAAGCTTCCCCTGTCTCCTAAACCTCTTCTCTTCCAACCTCAGTGTGACACATAAGAAATCATGATCTCAGATCATAATCAATAGAGTTCATCTTCACCGATCAACATAACAATTCTATTGTGACTAGGTAGTACTTATCCACTTCTAAATCAACTCCAACTGCTCAATGGTCTCTTGGAGAAGACTATGTCCCATTACAACTTCCTCTCCTGCCTCTAGCCAACATAGGGGTGATCGTCGTGGCCAACATTAAAAAGCCTCATAATGTGTCATCTGAATCATTTCCTAAAATCTATTATTGTATGAAAACTTCACCATAGGTATGTCTTTCTCCAAAGAACCTCCAAAATCTAAGAAAAATGCTCGAAGCATGTCATCCAGAACCTAAATCTTGTGCTCCGACTAGCTATATGTCTTGGGATGGAAAGCTATTTTCAGAAGTAACAATGTACCACAAGCCCTCTATAGTCCCTTCTAGAATCGAGAAGTATAGTGGGAGTCCCTATCCGAAATGATGGATTGTTGAACCCCATGTAATCACAAACTCTCTAATATGTACAACCTTCTATGCTCATCAACATAGAAGGTAACATTGATCAGTTAGAACTATGCAACATACATGAGTTTATCAATGAAAACACAAACTACATAATTCTACCGTGGCGACCTCTGTAATCCTATCATGAAATCCATCATGGCATCATTCCACTTCTACATGGGAAAGGGTAACTGCGGAAAAATCCCTATTAGATAGTGATTCTCTTCCTTCACCTACAGCGAAGTGGAACACCAATAAAAAAACTAGAAACATATCTCTTCATACTGGTACACCAATACTAAGGCTTTAGACCTCGATACATCTTGGTGACATGAGTATAAACTTCCCAAACTGAGGAACTAAAATAACCCAAACTCTCCTTGCGTATGTCTGTTGTAACCCACATGTTACCATAAAAATACAAGATCTCATATTTACTTACGGTCCATCTAGGAGTAGGTTCTTCTCTTCACACACTCTCCCAGAGGTCTAGTCTGTTGAAATCTGATAGCTTCCTTATTTGTAGTTGATCAATTATATTATATGTAATAGCTAAAAAATACAGAAATAGCTCCCCTATTTGTCGTGCACCTACAAATTCATCTTAGATAACATAGCCATAATCTTCCACTCACTTATGGCCTCGTGAAATGAATATATCTCAGTCCACCTACTCAATGCATTAGCTTCTCTGTTTCCATTCATAGGCGTGTATGCATGCTCAATGTCAAAGCTCTAAAGGTACTCAACCACCTTCACTGTCTCAAATTCATTTCACACTGATTAATGTTATATTTAGACTTTTTTGGTTAGTGAAAAACAAAAAATACTATTCATAAAATAATGTCTCCAATAGTGCAAGGAATGAGCAACTATAGTATACTCGAGATTGTATGTTGAGAAAATTCCTCTCATGTGGCCTCAACTGCCAAGACTTATAAAAAATGAATCCTTCCACCTGCATAACCAGTACTCTTAGCCCGATTCCGGATGCATCGCAAAAAATTTTATAACTATTCATTGGCTCTATAAAAACTAGAATCATTGCTGATGTCAACCTCCCTTTCATCACCTAGATGGTTGAATGTCAGAAATCTGTCCAAAATTACATCACGACCTTCTTAGTATGGACCATATGTGGTGGTGTATAGCTTATGAAGTCATGTATATAACTCATGTGTTGACAAGACATACATAAAATTCTTTGTACCTAAAATAAATTCTATGGAAGATCCCTAGATACCACTGATCTCACATTATCCGGGTCAACTGATGCTCTTATCTATGAGAAAAAATGACATAGTAAGTGAATCTGGTCCATCCAAAAGTGGAATTTTGTTAGCACATCATATAACTGATTCTCTCATTGTGTTATCTAAACCATCTCAGGATGGGTAGTCCAATTGTGCCACGTGTGAGACTAAACCAAGATATCCTCCTTGAAAACAACGACAATGGAGTCCATTTATGGATAGAACACTCTGTTCATCAGTGCCATAAAAACTTTTGGCATGTTCATGAGACTGAACGACAAAACCACATACTCATATAGATCATACCTTTTCATAAAGACTGTAATAGGTTTATGTGATTGTATAATGTGCAACTAATGATAACCAGATAGTATTTCAATATTTAAGAGTACCCAATATCCAAAAAGTTGATCAACAAGATCATCAATCCTCATCATGGCATATCAGTTCTTGATCATCCACTAATTCAGCTTCCAATAATCCATACAATGTTTGAGTGTACCATCCGCATTCTTCAAAAATAGTAAAGGCGATCTCTAAGGATAAGTACTAGGTCAGATGAATCCCTTCACATGTAAAAACCTTAACTACCTTTTTAGCTCCTGTAAATTTTGTGTATCCATTCTATAAGGAGTAATGGACACATGTGAAACTCTTGGAACAAGATCAATAGAGTAATCTTCCTCTTTCTCCAGATGAAAACTAGTAAATTCATCTAGAAATACATCCTTGTTATGATCCATCATGGGAGGAAGGTCCATCTGTAAAGTCCCATAGTCATCCAGATATAATAAAAAAAATCAGGTCTATAACTCCTCCTAACCCATGGTGCTCGAGTTCCGCTCTTCTCTCCTGGACATCACATTTTTTTATATATAAACCAATCCAACCTCTAGTGATGTCGAACTCACCATAATATGATAAAAATAAACAACACCTGAGATGGGAACTATCAAGTCAATTCTAAGAATGATTTCATAGCCAGACATCTCTATGACAAAAAGGACCCATGAGAAGTGACACCACCCTCCTCTAGAGTGAACACCTTGCATGGACATACACTTTCATTTATACTCCCCAAAGGAATTTTAATCATCAAGATATAAGCAGAAGTAATGATATGGAGCCTAATGATCTTCACAGCAAGCAGTAATATAAAGTTATGGGAGGACCCTGTATCAAAATGAGAAGATGATAAAACTGAGGAAATCAAAATCGTACCTCGAACTATAGAGGTTCTGGGATCCGGATCCTTCTAGGTGTCCTCTAGAGCAAAAGCCTAACATTTGTCACTACCCTATGAAGCTTTCTGATATCCCTATGTTGATCCACCTTATGGATGTTGAAACGCTTATGTTTGACCTCTATGGCTATGACCTACACCTTAGCCGGAACGTCTTGAATAAATCTATCCTCCAGTATGGTGTGGGATTGGTGGTCCTTCTCCAGTTTGAGGTGTTGGAAAGGACCCTCCCTCAGTTTCGGCTGGAAAGAGGGTGTTGTAGAAATGGTGATGATGTACCATCCTACCACAAGATTAGCACTGAATGAGGTATCATTGGAACTATGGTTTCTTAAGTCCTCCATCCTTGCACTAGTAGCATACCACATGACTACCATAAGGAAAACCCACCAACTCGGTACACCATGCACAAACTCCCTACAATGCTTCCTGTTATCAATCAGTAGGGTACCAACTCTTGTTTCTGAACCGCCCTGGACTAAAACTCTAGAATCCCTTAGGTTACACTAAGTGATTAGCACCTGGTAGACATTAGATGATATGGAAGTCAACATGAAGATGTTCACATGAGATTGAATGTTATGATTGAGACCATCCCCAAAATTCAACACCTTAAATAACTCATCACCCACCAGAATGGGTGTGAAGTGCTATAACTATGTGAAGAGAGAATAATACTCTATGACTAAGAATGTACCTTACTACAAACCCATGAACTCTCAGGCTTGATCGTCCCTCAAAATATATGTAAAAAAGTTTTCATAGAAGGTACACTGGAACTCATCATAACTCATTACTAATTGATGTCCCACATGTGATATCACATCCCACCAGATCATGGAGGAATCCAAAATCATGTATGTAGCGAGCCTTACCCTCCTCTTTAGAGGAATCTTGATATGCTTGAAGATAGAGGGCATGGATTCGAACCATTACTCTGAAGTCTAAAATCCATTATCCCTTGACAATGTGGGAGGATGCTAATGCTGATAAACCTACATCAACTCTCCCATAAATGTTGTCGGATTTGGTGCACCCTGGAAGGTCAGCATCATCCTTGTCAACCCTTCTCAGAACTGTGCATCAGAACCTATATCTGAAATGATGGATGGTGCCAAAATGGGAATGAATGGAGGATATGATAGTATTCATTGATCTAAAAAGTCCAGTGTCTTATCACTGCCCTATATATGTTGTTCAATTGGAGGACATCTCGGTGGCATGACTATAAATGGTCTAGGGAACTCTGTAGTTAACGAATATCATTGAATGAAACATTAAATTATTTGAAATAAATAGGATAAATAAAACATTATTTTTTTTCTAAAAATGGGTACACTGCATGTATGAACCATACATGGCATGTTCTCTTAATCTTCTACATCGGCATGTACATTTCCCAACCGTTGTCATGTAACACCCCATACACACAACATGTTCTCCTTTGACGCGGCGTGTACATGAGTCATTTACAATGAAGAAGTTCTTGAACCAGGTTAATCTTCATGGTTTTCTTAGAAAACAACTAAACGACGTGTTTATGAAAGAAAAACCATGTACTATAAGGGTTTCACCAACCTGTGTCATTAGTCACACAGCTAGAAACATGGTCCCTATAATATGGTGTGTACTCCCAGTACATGATGTGTTCCACCAAATAATTCCTAACACGTATGTCTCTGCCCACATAGCCAGTCACACAGTAATGGACTACACGGCATGTACATATAGTACAAAGTGTGTACATACGAAAAAAATCATTTCCTGAATAGAAGGATACATGGAATATATTCATCATCACACACCATGTATTTGGGGTTTTTCCGGATAGTAGTACTCACAAAAAACTCTATAACCCCATAATAACAGTGAATCAAAATTTAAAGATCCAAATTTCGATCCATGGGGGATCGTACACTCAACTAATCATTTATTGGAACCATATTCATGTATGTCACAATGTATAACATCGAAATCAATCACATGGTCCACAAAATTATGATCCATGAGGGCACATAAAACCTCATAGAAAGATGTTGGTTTCCCATTAAAAAGAATCATTACATATTATCAATACCCTACTAAACAGTAGGTATTCTATCAAGGAATCCATCACAACAATAGAATATCCATCACAAAACCTATCTAAAAAACATATAATCAGTAATTCACCCTATATGGCATGACAAAAATGCATGGAATGTGATCTCTAGTATGTGCCTATATATTTCATGAGATGTAATACCCTCATCATATAAGAATTAAACAGATGTATAACCTCAATAATATCAACGATAATAGCATGAAACATGTTAATCAACCAGTGGTGAAATCAAATTAACAATAATAATTGCAAAACCATAAAAATTACGATAATCGAGGTAAATTGGATTTTCCCTATGCGTGAGTTAGCTAATATTAGGAAAAACATATTACCAACTACCTATTCCTTTCTATTCATGCCTATAGGCTACAGACAGTAAGTCAAACAAGAAATTAATCCCTTTGATACCAAATTATAACATCAAGTTTCTGGGTGATAACCAACAATCCCCCATACCTAGTTGGTAATATGGCCTCAACCGCATTTCCCCAAACACTATAGGCATCCAACTAGCAGCGATGTTTTTAGGGTGTGATAGTTGGGAAATAATTCTCTTATTGGTATAGGAAAACAATAAATTAACAATAATACACAATGATAGAAGTAGTAATACAATAAAAAAAGTAATCAATGGATGAATAAATAAAATAATCAACTAGAGAACATATATAAATGGTGCATGTCAAATTTGTCTAGGAAAATTTCCAAAAAAGACAATAGGATTAAAATATAGTACTAAAACAATATACAGAAGAAAACAAGTAATCTCATGTACCATCGCAAGAATCTTCTTTGTCCCATGTTCTCCAGCTCCACAACAATCATTTACGGGATGTAGAATGGCACTTTCCCTTATCTATAACTACAACCATATAATCTATTTGGGCCCAAAATCATGACCCAAATATGTTGTGAGACAAATCCTTGAAGGAAACCAACAAAAATTCTCTACCTAACTGTTATTGATTATATTTTTTATTTAATAAATGAAATATATAAGAGAAAATAGGATTACATAGAAATAAATATTCATGTAGCTTAAATTTACATTAATTACCATTTAATGTTCATCATTTAAACAAGATAGTATCAAAAACATGTATCTCATAATACTACCTAACTTGATGGAATACAGTCTTTTTGTTTTTGTTGGTAGATGCATCACAAACATTCAATATTAATATTAACCCTCTAGGTAGCTCAAAGTGTATCACCCCTCTAGTAAAATAATTAAATCAAATGGGAATGTCACTGTATGGAAGCACTCATAGTCAATTCCTCAAATTGTCTTTCCATAATAAATAAATACTCATTAGGGAAACAGTCAACATCAGTCCACCCTGTGATCTCATAATGTATATATAGACACTCTGAGGGAGCCCTTTTAGTAAATCCCCAATGTGGTCTCATAGCATAAATTATATCAGACACTCTTAGGATGTACACAACATCGATTCCTCCTATGGTCTCATAACATAACTATAGACACTCTAAGGGAGAACTCACAGCCAATCCCCCCTATGGTCTAACTAATCCAGGTTCACAAGGACATGTGTAATCCAAATTGTGCAAATATTATATCAAGAAGCCCAATGTAATATAAAATACTAATTGGATAAACAATTCCAATGCTTATCATAATCATGGAATATACAACAACAGAAAATAAGTACCATTATATCATGCAAGGCAAGGAGACATGGTTTTCCTCATCGACAACCTGGACCAAAAAGAACAAAACAAAAAAATGAAACTCACTCTTGGGGTGTTCCATTAACTTGAAATATCACATAATACAATAACAATAACCATTAATATGATGATAAATCAATGGAGGATTAAACAGTGTTCAATTAACTTAATCTAAAATACCAGAAACTTGGACAATTGGCACTTTAGCATATATAGTCAAATGAAAATCAGGAAAGGTAACATAACTCCATCTTCAACATAGTATGATAGATATATTTTGATCTATGAATTTGAATTGACCTATAACGTCATAGATCTACAAAAATATCAAAATATTCTCAACCTCGAATATCCCACGAATGAAGAGAAATTAGGATGAGAGGATCTAGAAGAAGGAAGAACACACTGAGGTGATTCCGACACAATATACAATGATTGATTCGGAGAACAGAATACGGATCGATGGATAAGATAATAATAATAATTATCAGTTAATCATATTTAGGATGAGTTTAGAAGTAGATGATATAGGTAATTAGACATGACCGCAGTCCGGTTAAACAAATATAATGAAATGTACATGACATTTTCAATTAATGTACATATCATGTACATGCCATAACTGACCCCCACTTTAGGATTATTCCAGTTCACCTCACATGACCGTGTATCCGCCTGTTACGTGGCCAGTACATGAATACCCGCAGAAACTGAGTACACGACATGTACTCTTATGTACAGGACATGTACATATAAATTTTCCAAATTCTCTCCTTTTTATCCAAAAACAACAGAAATAATGATCCATACCTAAAAATATGATTTGGATAATTACAATGTAAGGATTGAATTACCCAACATCGTATTTTCTAAGAAGGTGGAGTTTAAATAAATATATAAAACTCAATAATTATTCAATACACATTGAAAAAATGGGACGAATACCCTAGTTTTATTCTAGTATTATTTTCCAAAAGGATTTTTAGTGGAGTTTGATGCCATATTTTCAAGAGTTGGAGTTTCATTAGCACAATAAGGGAGACATATTTAATATTTTAGAAAGGTGTTATTAGAAAACAAATTGAAAAATTCATTATATAAAAATGAGATTGTGGATTTAGTTCTTACAATCTATCACTGGAAAAAATATTTTATGGGAATACAATTTTAAGTATACCTATATCGTTAGAGCCTTATGAATGTCCAGTGTAAAAGGGTAATTTCAATTGATCATCAGTGTTAGAAGGATATGTTATTGGGATAATATTTTATAGTGATTTACAAGTTGATGAAATAGTATTTTGTAGAAGATGATCTATAGAGGGGGATGTGTGGAGGAGATTATATATACTTAACAATTTCAGAACCCAATTAGGAGGTGTATATTGTGTTGGGATAAGATTTAATAAAGTATGGGAGTTAGAAGAATATTATAAGTGAACTATAATGTTGTTATTTCATAAGGAAAACATACTTTTTATGAAATGGAGTGATGTTCTATAAGATTAGATTTACCTTTCTAGAAGGATCAAATTTTATTACAATGATATTTAAACATTCTTTGTTATGGTGTATCTAGATCATTGGATGATGTTCGTCCAAACATTAGAGGCCAATACTTCCCTCTAAGACTGAACTATGAATAAGCATTTTAACAATGTTGAATCACTGTTGCAGAGATAACCAATGATTATGAAAGAGAATTATAGTAGTACAAACATGTAAAAAATGAGACTATATCATCTTGGGCTATATTGATGGTGGTATAGAATCTCCATGGACTTCCTACATCTAGTTAATATAACACAATCGGATAATTGTGCGTTTGGTGGCACTATTTCACTATATGGATTATGGGAACCTTTTACGATTGGTTTTTTTATAAGAATATACATTGTAATTTATCCTCTAATTTTTAGTGAATTGATTCTGCATCTCCATGGATGTAGGGATTTATTCCATTACAATGTAAATTTTTGTGTCCCATGATCTTGTTTTTATTTTTTTTATATTTACTACCTTTTATTCTTATTTATGAGACCATTAATCATTGTTTTTATAGAATTTACACAATAACATGTAACAAAGGATGAGTTTTAAAGATCTAGGTAACATTTCATGAAATGAACAAAGGTTATGGATGATGGAGTGGTGAAGTTCGAACACTTCGACTGAACTGAAATCAGTTATTGGAGGACAATGATCAAATGTTATCTTTATCAGAAAAAGTTACACTTTATGTTTCAAGGTTAGAAACCAATTGAGATAGAGAATATGATGTGTGAGCTACTAGATATATATCTTCTAGGATTCATGTAACATATGTTGGCTACAAATTAAGTGATAAACATTAGAGAGGATAATGTGACAGCTATGTTGATGAAAGATCTCATGAATATGTATGAGAATCCATGTACATTAAACAATGTGTACCTTCAACATGAAAATTATTAAAAGGAATTTTTTTCTGATTATATAAATTAATTAAACACCATTACATGTTAGTTTTTATGAGTGAGAATTTTTCTACATGGTTAGGAAAGAACTCTAGTTTTACTATCTTCAAAACTAGGACATTTGGAGGCCACCATAACGACTATGTGTTGTTCTATGTGGAAAAAAAATTTGATATTACAAGATGTGTGATAACTAATAATCAATGAGGGTATCCATATAAGAGAATCAGGATGATCCTACAGTTCTTCTCCGAACATGGAAGGAAGATGAAGATATGAACAATGAGATAATCATAGAGGATGATCAAAATCATGATTAATGAGATGATATAGGGAAAGTATTATAGTCCAACCGATTGAATGTGTGGGAATAAAGGATACATCAAGAATGTATGCATAAAAAATAGATGGCGCCTGAAACTAAATAATAAAAAATGGAATCCAAGAGAACCAATGATGAATTATTGATGATTTTGGATTGTATTATAGTGTCTTGGATTTTATACTTGAGGTTATATTTTCTATATAATTTAGAGTAGGTTTTCCTAAAAAATTATGCATATTAAAATTTTGGTATGGAATATCTTATTGATTAACCCGTTCAAATTTAGGGGAAATGAGATACGTTTATTAAAACCAATAGTGGGAGTTTGATGGTTTTTTGAAATGTGAGGTATATCCCAAGAATGATAAGAAATATTATTTTTTTAGGTATCATTAATATAAAGTTTTTAGTACCAAATTAACTATTGGTTCATAGAAAATCACTTAGTGAAATGATCTTAAATTATTCAATTATAGTTTATTCATTGAAAATACCCAATTAATTAAATAAATCAGAGTAAAATTTAATATATTTTTGAAATATGAGTATTTTACATAATTTTTAAATGGATTAAATAAAAAAAATTATTTAAATAGTCATCATTGAGGTTATAATGATAAGCCATTCCAAAACTAAAATTGATTTTTACACTTTGAATATATAATTGTCAAATTTTGGAAAAGAAATTCCTAAAAAGATTAAATTTGTTTTGATATTTTATTTATTAATTAATATTTTAATTAAATACAATGATTTACATTGAAATTTAAATTTCAATTGAGTTATTTTTTTTAAATGAAAAAATATATTAGAGTGTGAAAATTTAATGATGATAAAATGGTGTTTTAATATATTAATTTAATGATTATGAAATTATTTATTTATAGTTATAAATTATGCAGTTAAAGTATTATTTTTCATTTTTGTGTTTAATTTGAAACAAATCATGCACTAAAAACATTTTGGTTCTTTGAAGATCACTCAAATGTAAATAAACGCATGGATCGACTGTGGATTCACTTATTGCAGTTGATGTAGTCATTAAAAAATTTATAATGGCGAATATATCTATGACACCACAAATTCAAGTGACAATAATTATATTGGGACTGAAAATAATTTTTTTGGTAAAATTCAAGAGGATATTGTGCCAGCAAATATTGGATAAAATATTTATTTTTGGTAATTCATTGCATATACCACATGACACAAATAGATCAACTGTCCTCGAAATTTTATCTACCATTACCATATTTTGACATAGGGATGGAGTTTAATCATAAATAAATCGAGAGAATATGACTTCTATGTCTCTTCTACCATGAGAAAATGGAAAAATATTTAAAATGCTTAAATTTTCTACAAAAAAACACACATCTTCTCATAGTTGATTATCTCGATTAACCATTCCACCCTCTTATTCTAATGGATATCTAAAACCGATGATCATGAAGAGGATGAAATCAAACTATTTTGCGATTCTAACCTTTCCAATGATGAAGATTGCAAAAACCCCCATGCCGATAGATCAGAAGAAGAATACCATTTACTAAGATTGAACAAGATATACTCCTAGAACTGGAAGGAAAATATGAATCCAATGAAAACTACAGATTCCAACCAAGGTGAAACATTTGATTCTCTCCAATGATGGGTGCCCAAAAAACAAACGGTGCCATTCCTCCTTGATAAGAGAATAAAAGGACTCTCAAGATCACTGCACTCCCTTGAACATGATCAAGAGAATACTAAAGATCCCCCAAATTTGATCTAGTTCAACATGATAAAGAACCCATATTATGTATAAATTCAAAAAGATCAAAGCGCACAATAAATCCAAATATCATTAGTAAATATTTTCAATAACACAACTATGTGTGTACTGTCACCTGAATATTTGAGATATTTTTGTTAGAGATGTCACGCAACAACCCACCATAGAATCTAAGCAAAATACCTGGGGATATGACTAGAACCCAATTCATAATATCCTTATATATGAAACTCATCACCATCATAGAATAATATGTCATAAAAACACTCTCCTAAGGATGAAAAATCCCTAGATCAGTGAGAGGAAATTATAATTAACTATGAAGAAAAAATTGAGATCTGTGAGTAGCGAGTTTATATGTATGAAAATAAAAAATTAAATAAATTAATAATTATATTTTTCTTTACTATATAGAAGCACGAAGATAGCGAGACTCATGTTTCTCCCAATATCACTGGTTAAAGGTTAATAGATTCTTGAAAATATGATTGAATTTGGAAAATAAACATGATCTATTGTATACCGGATCCCTGAAATTAAATTAATTCATATTGAGAATGGATCTAAAACAAATAACTATTTACTATCAGAAAATTTCATTCCAGAATACATCAAAAGTGTATCAAATATAAATGCAAGATGATTCTAAGTACTTGAAAACTATACGTATCAAAACTAACTAGGTATCCAAATACATGTAACTAATTGGCGACTAATCCAATTATGGAAAATGATTAAAATAGGATTTTCTATCTGAATTCCCACATATTTGAATTCTCACCCTACAACGAAGAAATTTTGGAGATGCTCACGGTCGCATAAAAACTTATAAAATTGGGAAATTCATTTTCATATATGGCCTCCCATTTTAAAAGTCAACATGACTATCATTCATTTTTTTGGCCGAATCGAGGAAGATGAATATCCTTGGAGATCCCCATCCACCTGGCGGTCAGCAATGTTGGGACCATGTGTTATACTATTTATGTAAATATTGGGGGGTGTTTCATGTTTTTTCAAGAGTTAAACTATTTTCATATGGATGTCACCCAAATCTAGGGACAAGAACCTCAAGGAACACCATGTAGAATTCAATACCCATGAGTATTTTATTTGTCTTTGTTTTATATTTATATTTTCATAATAATAGGAGTGGTTATCCTTTTAGGGGTCTCCATGGATTCATGATACTGTCACTCGTTCTCAAAGGTTGTTTTATCAATATTATATACTGTTTTTTCCTTTTTTTCATTATTTATTATTTATAATAACTCATCTGATAACACAATATGATAATAGTGGTTGAGTTGAGGAGAACTATAACACCCTTATAATTAATTGTGGTATTAAATAAAAAATATTAATCTTAGTTTAATTATTTTAATGTGTGTGGATGTATAGTTTTAGGAGATCCTTATTTGTCTCTACAGTTAAATAATTCTTTTTTTTGGTTGTACACACAATCCTCTTTGGAAGTCCTCAAATGAGTATAATAGTTAATAGTTGAATGAACCAAGATTTATTGGTGGTATCCAATCATTATGAGAGGTGAAGGTGTATAATACATTGATTATTTTATTTTTCTATTCCAAAATGAAATTTTTATTAATGGATAATTAATGAGATTTTATTTTATTATAAAATGTTATGGATTTGAAATTGAACAATGATTTATAGGGTAGCGTAGAGAGTAATATGTGTTTAATCCAAAATGTTTTAAATATATAATTTTAAACCAACTAACTATATACATTGTTGTCTAATTATTTACACATTAAAGATTATTTTAATACATCAACAAAATTATATTCTTTCTAGATAACTTGATTACCACATTACTGCATTTTTCTTCTCTACAAAAATAATTTTCTAAAGAACCCGATGATAGAAAAAAATCATGCATATAATATTTACTATGTAAGGGTTGTGTTTTTAGTTAATTATACTTTAAAAAATTGTTTTCTGAGAATAAGTCCAGTTCTTATAACATCTATTATTTTTATCATGGGGTTGGTGGAAGCATGCTCTCAAAACATAGAACTATAAAAATCACCAAATATGAGGAAATAGAGTTTTTCACGATTACATAGGTTATCTTTTCATTATATTATTCTTCTCACACAAGAGTAACAATAGGTAGTTAAAAAGTCGTAAGATAATCATGCTCATGTGAATGTGACTTTGAGTGAAATATATGCACTAAATTAGAAAATCAATAACTAAAAACTATAATTAATTGAACAATGTGAATCTGAAAGAAAATTAGATACATTTTTATTCTACCTAAACATTATAGATTTCAAATTGAAGTCCCTAGCTTGAAATTATGTGAATTTAAAGGAGTATGTAATTTATTCCAAATAAGAGGATTTATTAAGGCTCAAATAAGATGGAAGACTTTCCCATTATATTTTTAAGGAGAAACTAAGTATTATATCTATAATATACACACTAGATAATTTACCTCCTAGAAAAAACTATATACGACGTTCATCCCAAAATCCATCCGTACATCACTGAGTGATCAACTAAAAAAGAGATCATTGAAATTAAATAAGCAAAAATATAAATTTATTATGAATTTTTGGAATGCTTCAAGAAACATTCTACATCCTTACCACACATTTTCTATAAAAAACATCATTCCATTATATTAATTTATTATTGATTTTTGGAAAATGTCAAAAAGATACAAGATTCTTCTTACATAGGAGCAATGAACGATTATTCACATACTGATGGTTGAAAATGACTGATAGAATCTCTCTTAATTACTAATTACATGTTATGAAAAAATCAACAAGAGGAGTATATGAGGTTAAAAAATTAAATCACAATTACTAGAAAATAATTTAGGGATTAAAATCTAATATGAGGTATAATTCCTCGAGAAAAGCGCAAGAGTCATCACCAATCGATCCCCCACAGGTCTGTCAGCTCTACTATTTTTTGGATTATTTAACTGATGTATGTGCTCAATTTCAAGGGAATACAGGTTAAAATTCCATATTATTAATGAAATTATATAATATTCCAATTATAAGAAAATTAATTATAATATTTTATAATAGTCAATTTAGAACTAAGAGAAAAAAACCACAAATTGTTCCATTCATGTGACCTTCCCAAAATCCATTCCAACCCCCTCCATTCCAAAGATAAGGTTTACAACCATACATAATTTATAACAAATTAAAATAACAAGAGACTTCCATTAATGACATAATGCGATAGGTAATAGAATATCAAACTATACAATAGTCTACACTCACAACTCATGGATTATAATTAAAGGAACTAAATGGATAGTTCAACTTAAAGATAACCAACCACAATAATATAGTAAATCATGGATTAGATTAGATTCAAACTCAGAAAATTCCTAACCCAATATAAAATATCGAAATTATCACACTAAGGAGTGGAGAGGATCTTGAATCCAATAAAGAACATCCCATGAGACCTAATAATAAAGGGAAAGACAATATATACCTCATGAATATACTATGGAAATAGATCATTTTAAGAAATCTATAAAGGATCCTTTGATGGAAAACAAGTGGAAATGTACAATGAAATATTCAAAATCATAAACAACATCCCATATGCTTTAGTATGAAATCAACAATGAAATCTAATAAAGAATCACAATAATAATAGATCATAGGGGTGTTCAATAAAGTATAGATTAACATACGTCTCTTGGGGTTCATCCACAAAATATACAAGGTACACAATTTCCATTAATGAAATTTTCACTAATAGGAGTGGATTGTGACGAAATAAAGAGGTAAATTTTGTAATAATGTTTCTTCTCTTGTTACCCATTAAATCCCCAATAAATTCCAAGATCTATGTTTCTTTTTAAGGATCTTCACTATTTTAGAGATTAATTTTTTCCACTTCATTGTGTGATTTAAGAGCCTCAATTAATGTAATTATTTATTCCCTTAATTATTTTTAGTGATGAGAGAACTCAAACACACTTGAGTTGTTGTGAAAGTCACTAGTCAAACCGCTACTTACCCATTAGCTGTTCTTTAATATGTCTTAGTATGTTTAAAAAGATAACCATTTCTTGTGGACTTCTACATTCCAAATATGGAATAAGGAAATGATAATGACTACACTTTTATCATTATTGTAATCCAAGCCTAAAAGCAACTAAAACTATTTCAAATATCAAGGAATAAACCATTTCCATGACTTTTGGTAATAAAAAAACGAATTTTATAATTTTAAAATCATCGAAACACCCACATCAAGTCAAATATATTTTTACATTAAAAAAATTTGAATTACCCTATTCTTCTAGGAAAGAAATAGAAATGATCAAAGGTGTAATAAGACTAAGAGAAAATTTAGAAACACCCAAACATCGTGAATATTATATTTCATAAAATGATCTTTACATATACAATGTTTTTTTGTTGAAAATTTTAAGGAGTTTGATGAAATTTTTTTTTGTGTTACTAATGATTGCTACTAATATTTCTATCTAACATGTATAGGATACCAATGTAGATAACTCTGAAATAATACTACCCATAAAAAACCCCCTTGAACATGAATATATTTTACTATCATCAAAATTAAAATTATGGTTTCTTCAAATAAAATGATCAAATAGCAGTCATGATCTCAACAAGTTAATATCCCATCCAAGAACATCCACCGCAGAGAATTCTAAAACATAATTTTTAGGATAGAGGCTTGAAATTTAGAGAAATCCTAGGAATTATCCATACCACCTATATTCATTGTTTTTTATGGAATATGAATCTCATCAAGTGATAAATCCCTATGTGAGGATCAACATTACACTTTTGGAAATAGTAAAAAAATGTTGTAGGGAGACTTATAGGAGTTTGAATAATCTACCCATCTAGAACTCCCATTAGGTGAGTCCCATCCAAATAGTCTGGAAGAAATCTTGATAAAAAATACTGAGAATGTGAATAATTAATTAGTACACACAAGGATTTCGAATATCTAGAGATTCTGCATAAATTATAGGTTTTTAAACGATGTGATAGTAAAAAACATTTCTAATACAATATATAGATCATATTATAGAGAGACTGCATATGAAGGGTCATTATTATTTCTTTGAAAATTTTTGTGGGTATTTTAATGTTCAGATAGCTTTAGTGATCTATGAAAATACCACCATAACATGCCCCTTTGGCACTTTTCACCACAAATGAATGGCTTTAGGTCATTAAAATTCCCAATGTACCTTTTAGAATTTCATTGTATGTATATTCTCAAACATGATTGAAAAATTATTAGAGGTACTCTCTAATGAAATTACAATCCATGGGACTTTTTGTCAATGTTTTATAGAATTTTTGATTTTTTTTTAAAAAAAATTTATATTGAAATAAATTTCTTATTAATTCGAAAAACAAATTTTTATTGTTAAAAATGAAATTTTTTAGGCCATATAATATAAAAATATGATATTGAAGTATATAAAAACGAAGTTGATGTTATTTTCCCACTACATTACCCCCACCACAATGATTAACTTTATATCATTTCAAGTCCAATTATGAATTTATAAAAGACTAATGAGAGACTTTAGGAATATTTGTTTTACTTAGACTAACCCACTCAAGAAGGAAACTGATTAAGTTTTATATTATTCAAGAAATAAACACTTTTATTGAATGAAATATTGCTTTCCCACTACCCCTATTATTTGTCTTCCAAACTACAGTTAACCCATTAAAATATTGTGTGATAATTCCAGCAGATCTGTAGGGGATGTACCATCACAAAATTTTGATAGGATTCAACAAGTTAGAGACAACACTTTGAAGAACATAGAAACTAACCTGATTAACTACATAATAATAGATAGAAGATTTTATATATATTTTTGTATCTTTATAAAAATTTCATTCTAATATTTCATGGAGTAAGGTAACTATTTATTCTTATCAGGAGACATTGAGATTTAAGAAATATGTTGAAAATCATAAACTAGTGAGATTGTAGTTTTGTTATAAGAGTTTTACCTTGTGATTAAAGGCAAGAAGGGATATGAATATAACGTGGATGGACACATTAGCTAGATAAATCAAACTATCAAAGAAAAAACAAATCCCCAATACCAATAAAGATGAGTCCTTCCTTGGAGAGAAACATCACAACCTCACCCAATCGCCCTAGTATGTTGACCTAGGGAATTTTTTTTCATAAAAATGTCACACTCTTTATTATCTAGACTACAAATTACTACATAAAAATATAAATCAAAATATTATATCTTAGGTGATTATTATATATAGTAAATTTTTAATGACTAATTAATAAATAGGTTAATCACTAAAGAGGAAATGAACTTTGTGCTTTCTTTTTCCATACACATAAATACAGATGCTATTTTTTACCTCACATAATTGTTATAAATATTTCAAAGGATGTATTATTTTCACTAATGTTGATAAAAATATCATGATTTTTTTATAAAAAGTAAAATATTAAAATTTGTTGGTGAAATTTAAAAAATACATCACATTCTCCAAAAAATTTATTTTCTGTGAGATATTTTTTTGTATAAATAATTCACATCATTGGAAAAGTACCTATTCCATTTGGATTTTCCTATATATCTTATATGTACATCATGATTCAAGGTGGATTAAAGAAAAATATAATATATTTGATGATTCAGAATTTTTTTTGAGTTTCTAAAATAAATGTTTTTTATCGGTTTGGAATAACATCAGCTAAAATCAGTCACTACGGTACTTAACTATACAACAAGAAATTGGTTTTCCTCAAGAAGATATATATTATTCACCACAAAAAAAATAAATTTCCTTACAACCACATACAAATAGATTGGATGAGTTTTCCAATAAAGGGGTCAATTTTTTAAAAGAAAAAAGTGAAAACAAATAGTAAATACTAGATTAAGAAATTGGAGGATTTATTGTCAGAATATAAAACATCCTATGAAACCACAATAGGTGTATCTCTCAATATAATTCTTTATGATAAACATTTTCACTTTCTTAATGAGTTGTACAAAGAATACATTGTGATGTTAAAATAGAGAACCTAGATTTTGGTAATGATGATGTGTATATCAATCTACAAATGATAAAAATTGAGAATTTGAAAAGGTATTAATATGAGAACTCAATACTGTATATAGAGAAAAATTAATATTCTCATGATAAATTGATCCAGTAAATAGAATTTAAATATAAAGATAATGTGCTTCCATTTTCTTCAAGGATGGTTAACTTCACTAGTATGCTTTGTTCCTTATGGATTGGGAACCACTAAATGACAAATAAATTTCCTTTGGTGTAGTTGTGATTCAAGGAGAGGTTTCAAAAAATTCATTCACGGTGAATGGATAACAATTGATGAAGTAAAATTATTACTTCTAGAATGAACCAATGGAGGAGTCTGAAATCCACCATGAAGGTATTAATTAGAGCACTATTAATTTATCCCATTCCCACATATTTGTATATCTACATACTTTATTTTGAACTCTTTTTCATGAAGAAATTCATTTTATAATTCAGTTGGAATTACATCTAAACAATGTGTGGGGGAGAGGGATAATGTAGTTTTTGGATGTAAATACCATTTTTTTGTGATTTACATTTTAAAAAACCAAAATAATTAATAAAATATTTGAAATTAGATTTTATAGTAAGTTTCCATTTTTTTATTTCTAGATAGTAAATAAATAAATAAATAAAATTATTATTTTTTCTTAACAACTTTTATTTTTTATTCTTTTTTATTTTTAAAAAATTAATTGCGTTGAATTTTAAAGATCACTACATTAATAAACTCTGAGTAATTTTCTAGGAGATTAGTCATATTATTGAATATAAAAATATCCAATTATTTTTTAAATGTAATTTATTTTCCTAGGATATCATTTTAAAATATATTCAACATTTTTACAAGAAATTGAAATCTAGAACCACTAGTGACTTTCCCAAATGTTGATTCCTATACTTATAAGTTTCTGAGCAAAATCTACATCATATTTTGATACCCTAGCATCTTCATAGAATCTTATGATTTTTAATAATCTAAAAAATGTGTTTATACTATATCATATCATTTTAATTTTGATATACTTTAAATATGATTGAGGCATTCGATTAGAAATACTCTTAATTGTCATTGAGTCTATCCTTGAATAATAATCATAGCAAATACCATTGATTATAATGAATGTCCTTGAATGATTAATATACATTTAACGATGAGTTATACATTACCTTAACTCTCTCAAGAATATAATTTCATGATTAATTCATGTTAGGTTTTTTGGAATGGGACTCCATGAGTTTTTTCTCAGGGAACCATTGCATGTTAAGGGTCTAGTGAGAGGTGTAAGTCAACATCATGGGGAATCTGAGAGAGGGAAATAGACATGGGACAATTTCATTCACTATATTCTATTTTATTTATCATATAATTATCTCAAACAAATTTGTACAAAAATGAAAAAAATTAAAAGGGGGGATGATTTTGAAAGCATAATTTTTCTCATTTTAGGGATTGGTGACCATAATCAATGAAAAGGGCATAAACCCTATTCATTATTTTGACAGAGTTAACTAATTTCAAATATGAAAAATAGATAAAACGAGAGAGAAAATTTAAATATAAAAAATCAAAAAGGGATACGTGATTAGGATAAAGAATTCTTTGGATTCATTTCTTGTATCATTTTGTGTAATAATAATGTGTACATTGGGTACATTGTGTAACATCTTCTGGAGGTGGGATTGAGTGATGGTTTATTTTATGCTTTAAATGATAAATCATGCACTATATTAAAAGAATAAATCATTCCTTTTTCCTCTAATGTGTTTATGAAAACTTTCACACCATCCACAAATACACTAAAAATCATTTGAAATACCTCATGATTAATTGAATTTTTTTCATGATTCATTGTGTGGAGAGATGATATTTAATATCCCAGGCCCAGATACCAGTCAACATATCTCTGATCCATGATTTTTACATGGAATGAAGTGCATATCACAAAATTTTAGAGGCAACTGACTAGTACTGTGGGTCTTATTGAGTTAGAGGGGAGCATATGACCTCATTAATAGAGTACTATAAAAAAAGTCATACATATAGTAAAAAATAAGAAGCAAAAAAATAGTAGTGAACTAAAAATAGGACAAGACATGAATAGATTTCAATAACCTGAATTATCTCATATACAAAATGATATAGATGATACAAGTATTCTATAAAGAATCCAGAACAGTACATGATAATACAATATAGTAAATGTATCATAAAATATTATATGACCAAAAATGTTAACTAGTAACGCAAGCTTTAGCATAGTCATATGTTCCCCTGATCCAAGGCCATATTCAACTATAATTTCTCGGTCTCTTTCCCCTAAAATCAGATGAAACCATATAATCTATTTGGGTCCCTATGGAGGCCCAAATAGGGTGTCAGATAAACATACCATTAGGAAACCACCAAGGTCTATACAGTTATAACATCATTTCTGCATGTGCAATCAAGTGTAAACACTGTATTAAAGTGATGTGAAAAACCATGTCATAGGTCAAACACAATATGTAAAACAAAATAGCCCTCAAAGAATCCTACAACTCAGATTTATATCTTAACTAGGTAGCTATAGTAACGTAATCAAGTCACATAGCCATGACGTAAATCCATTCATATAAAGAAACCCACAACCATGCATTATAAAGAGTTAAAATATCCCACGACCATGCCTTATAGTGAAGATTAGAATCCCACGGCCATGTTGTATAGTGATATGTAGTCCCTAAGTGCTATATCCACTGTGTCATGTACCACAACATTCAAATAATATATATAGACATTGAATAGATGGATCCAAGGAGATTTTACAAGCATCCACATTGATTCCCATGGGCATCCTAGTGGTAACATGATCTAGGAAATGGTTGGGATCCTAGGAGCATTGAAATGGAAATTCAAACATGATAGCATGCAATAGTGATCCACAGGGTAGTATGGCTCAATGCATCCAATGGAATCAAGAACCAGAGGGAAGTGTCAATCTGAGGCATCCACTACCGCATTTCCAGACCCATTGAGAGAAATCAATGATGTCTATAAAAACATTCATACAAGAATTATGAAATTAAACATTCAAATTCATGTGAGTATACCCAATCACATCAACATGAAAATCCCTGAGTATACCCACTCATGAAATACACTAATCATTTAATAATAATATGGTCCACCCTCCCATAAAATTTCATTAACATTCCATTTATCATTAATATACGAATACCAACCAATATTATACATTTAATCATCCGAGTTAAATTAAAAAAGTATTTCATAACATTATAACACTATAAAAGGATGTGATATGTCTATTAAGAATACTATCCAACTCATTAATTCATTAATGTGATTCCTCTATCGTGTAATGAAAAAGAACACACCACATGGGTGGTTTAAACAAGTATAAACATGTAATTAATTAAAGGTGCACCTTATGTGTGACCTTGATTCATGAAACAAGTGCCAACACACCTAAATAGAATCTATATAAATCCTCACCTACTCCACCACCAGCTACTAGAAGCAACGCACTCAAAAATGAGGCCTTGTCGGAATGTCTGATAGTGGTCATATCAGTCGAACGCGCAAAAAGCACTAGAAAATTCAAAGGGTAGTATAGACCTCTTATCATACCTCAGCAGTAGGGAGATCATCCAATATCAAGTCATGATTCATTTTTTATTAGTAGAAATTTGAGGAATTGACGGATAATGATAAATTATGGAATATTTTCCAAAAAACATATAGCACAACTATTGGTCCAATGATCCCAGAATGACTAAAAAGGAATTTAGGACCTACCGTTGCAGATTCAATGTGATTATCAATAATCGAAATAGAATTCGGACAAAGAGTATGGATCAATCTCTACCATATGCACCAAAGGTTAGCTACATGGGAGGAGGGAAACTATATAGTAGAGATACCCAAATAATGTTTGAAAATTAATTAATTTTTTTAATAACTTTTTAAAAAAAATATTATATATTATGGTCAAATAGTTTACCAACACGGTTTCCAAAACCATACAGAAATAGATCACTCCTCACTATATATAATTGTAACTTCACATGGTTACCCTACATGGTTTGAAAAACCATGCCCTAAATGTGTGAAAACATTCATCTAAAAACAAATAACTTTTTAGAAATATCACAAGGATGGGCGAGCTCTTCAGCAAAGTTTCAGAAATTGTGTTGAAGCTATTGCCTCCCATCATATGATTATACAACAAATTTGAAAGTCATGAAAATATTTGTCAAATTCCTTATTATGCCCAAAACATGGTTTTGAGATATGAAAACGCACCAGACACCACCAAAATACCCATGATCGAAAGGGGTACATTGGTAAGGACATAAAAAAGTATTAAAATAGAAATGAAAAGGATAAATACATTATACAACAACCCGAGTTATTATAATCATCCCTGATTATATGAATTTGTCCACAAATTGATCTCTGAATGGTGTTTATGGTTCATTTAGAACTACTGTGGACACTAAACATAAACGTTGACTTACCACTCCCAAGTCTCATCCTAAAAAAAACTGTGCTGCAATAGCACCTTAACTAGAGAAACTGACCAGCCTCATAGAACCTACATACTCATGTCAGTGATATTAATCAGATGCTCCTTGAAGGACATTTAAATATAAAGATCATCCTATACAAGTGAAAAAACATGAGATGTGTCTAAGTGATAGTAGTGAAACTGATATAAATGGAAGATTTAGATCATATATAAATACCTTCGAGTTAACTGTAACTGATACGAAGGCAACCTAAATCTCTCTAGAATATCAAATATCCCGACATATCTTGATGAAATCTTACCATTTATCCTGATCCTCCTGTGTACCAACCATAGTAAAACATGAAAGAAAACCTAATCCCCAAACTCAAACTTTAGAGGTCGTAAATGACGATCAACATAAGATTTTTGAAAATAATTTCCTCTTTTCATCCACTTCTGTATCAACTAGACCTAATTAGAAGTATCCTACAAAAGACATGGTCTTAGTAATGTTGCCTCACCTACCTCATAATAGAATATAGGAGAACATAATTTCCTACTGTATGAAACCTCGTATGGTTCCATATTTATAGTATCCTGATAATTGTTTTAAAAAGATAACAAAACCTAGGGAATGTCCCTCTCCCAAGAGCTCCAAAATCTAGGACGCATGCACACAACATTTCCTCTATTACCTGTATCATATGCTCTGACTGTCCATCATTTTGAGGGTGGTATGTTGTTCTCAGAAACACATTTGTACCAAATTTCCACTAAAAACATTGCTAAAAACTAGACATAAAGAGGGTGTACCTATCAGAAATGATAGTGTGGGGGACCCCATGTTGTTGTACAAACATCTTGGATGTACATCCTACAAAAATAATAAACATTGAAGGTCTCCTTGACCAGCTAGAAAATAGAAACCTTTATACTCATGTGAACAAAAAATCGCATGATGTCATTACAATGAAACCTCCACCATTGGAAAATTCTCCAAATCACACCCATGAGCATTCTATTGATGATACCAGTGTGATTTCATTTAACATGGTGAACCCAAACCCAACTGAGTTCATATTAGCATCCTCAGAGAAAATAATGGTAAAACCCTGATCAACATCATAAAAAATGGTCACAAAATATTCCCTTGAAATACATTGAATACTTTCAAAGAACAACCACCTTAAACTGGTGGTGTGTTCAAACTAGTTCACATGAACCAAACAAAAGGATCAATAAGGATAATGAGTGAAACCATCATTGGAGTACTTATCTTCGAAAAACCCAACTTAAAAGGCCAATGTGTTGTAATAGAAAAAGAAAAACTTCTCCCAAGGCACCATTATCCCACCACAATCAAGTTCATCGAAGCCCAGACTTGAATTTTGGTGGCACTCCTATTCAAAACATACCATTATCATATTAAAGGTCATGCCACAACACGAGCTAAAATGTTATCCAGATCCAACCCACTGGAATCAAAACCTCCTTTATAAATTACCATATAAATTTATTTAGACTCATAAAAATATTATATATTTTATTAAATATGATTTATATAACTTTAAATATTCATTTACAATTAATATCTAAAATAGTTACTGAAAAATGGATGAATAATTAATAAAAAATTAATATTAATTAATAAATATCTAATTATTATTTAGTAATAGCCATCTAATAAAAATTGGACGACATTAAAAATCAATAAATTAATGAACAATCTACCTAATTTGAAAACATGACATGAACCTCAAATAATTATAACTTTTTATTTTGTGTTTTTTGGGACCTTTCAAATATCAAATCAATGATTTCAAAAACATATATGATATGGTAGTCTTAGAGGACCTAATTCAGCATTTTCTTCTGTATAGAATTCCAATAAGTCCTCCAAAACTGATAATTTTCATTAGGATGCCTAAATTTTGGAACATTTTCTTGAATTTCATCCTCGTTGGAGGGGGATATTTCTATTATTTCAATATATAGTAAATTTATTCTCAGATATTGTAGACATATGGATATTATAGTTTTTAAATGTAACTATTTTTCATATCATATTTTTATTAATAATTCAATATATACAAATTTTTATACAATTCCATATAATAAATCAATTTTACAAATAAATATTTAAACATATTTGAATAGAAATTCTTTTTTAAATGTATAAATTAAATCGAAATAAATATTTATTATTCTATTTATTTAAAATAAAAAAATATCCATTTTATTCTCCTTAAAAAAATAAACTAATATATTCACACACACACATATATACAAGTAATCCTTATATATAAATATGTTTATATCAACAAACAAATATATAATGATGTGTATATTATAATATTTGTAAATATATATATATATATATATGAATATTTTTGTGTGTTTGTGAAAAATATAAATATGTCCCTGTGCGTAAAAATATGTGTATGTGTGTGGGTGTCATTGTTATGTAAATAAATCATACATAAATGTATTTTTATAAACATAATTCGATCATTACATATAGTGGATAAAAGAATTTACAATAAAAATCTATAAATTCATTTCAATAATATTATAACTAAATATAATATTATTTGTAAATATGAATAACATTTATATGAAAATATACATTAAATAGAAATATTTTAAAAAGGTATTTAAAAATAATTATATAAATGTATATAATTATATGAATAATTATTTAAATAACAATGAATTATATATGTATATATAAATAGATAGACATATCTTAAAATATTATACACATCTTGATGGTGTAATAGTTAAGGAGTTATGCCTTCGAGGTAGAGGATAGGGGTTTCATTACTGGCATGAGCAAGTCTAAAATTCTTGAATGGCACTTATAAAAGGGTCTAAAAGAACTGATAAAGTGATTGGGATCAATATAGTCAATGGGATGGGTGTGCATGGGACATATAGAAGTGATAAAGGTGGGGTTGGAGCGTTTCAAAAATGGTTTTAGGCTTGAATGTTTTTTTAAATATTTTTTGATTTTTTTCAGAACTAAGAAAAAGAACCATCAAATGAGACATTTATTAGTGCTATAAAAGAAGTAATAAAATTAAGACCCAATAAATGTGTCCTCTATCATAATTTTTTTTATCCTTGATAAATGTCTTTTAGATTTATATATCCTTAGAGTACCACAATTCTGGAATGTAAAGAGTATAGATTGATGGGGAGGGATCGGGGGTCCGTGACAGGGAGGCGGAAGAATGAGATGAGGTGTAAAGAAAGAAGAATTTGAGAAATTATTTGGGGGATGAAATGGTGAGGATGATGAATGAGGGGAGATGTTTATCGATAGGTTGACATGTTTATGGATAATTATCATGAAAGTGATACATGGAATTTGAGGCACATCAAGTAGAATATATAATCGATGTGTTTTAAAATCCATGTTAATCATTTACAAAATATAAATTAAATTTATTTATTTTATTTATTCTGAAATACTCAATTCTTTTTATATGATTTAACTATCAATTTATTTTATTTTTTTAAAATAATAACATGAATAAATAATTTATTACTTTTAAATATTTAAATAATGTTATTATTTTTAATATTCAAGAAATTTAATTTATTAAATAAAAGTAATAAATTTTATAATTAATTAAATATTAAATTTAAAATAAATAAATTTAATATTTTAAATAAATAATTTTTTAATTATATGTAAATAGCATTAATATTTAAAATATATCAATTGATTACAAATTTTAAAATTTTAATGTGGTTATATTATAAAAGTCATTGAAAATTTTAACTTAATGTATTTAAAATTTAGAATAAATAAGTAGAGTATTTCAAATATAAATTAAATCGATATATAACTTTTTTTAGAATAAATTAATGTTACTATATTTTCTAAATATTTTCTTATGTTTTAGGTTTTTATAAAATTTCCTATATTATTTTAAAAACTATTCTCCATAGATGTTGTGTTACCCAGCTTCCACAGACGTATTTTATTCATGGTTAACGTTTTTCTTTAATTTGATTTGTGAAATTTAATATATATGAAAATATACATTTTATTATATCTAATTTTTTCAAATATTTTTGTTACATAATAGAATATTTATAAGATTTACAATTTTAAATAAAATTAAATTATATATTACGAATTGATTCATGTACTTAAAATATATATTCACATTAAATCCTAATGATATTATCATTCATTATTGAAAAGGATATAGTCATAATATTTTTGCAATTTGTAATGTTTCTGTTTGTTGATTAATTTTTCTTATATTTATAATAAATTCTTAATTAAATATAATAAATAAATTTCTATAATTTGATACATTTAATAATTAATTTCAAAATAATAATTTTTCATAAATAATATATTTTCATTTTTAAGACCCTTTTATTAACTCAATGATATTATATATCAAAATACTTATTCAACTTCTTTATAAAATTACTCGTATTCTCATCTGTACGTTCGCATGACAAAATTAAAAAGTAATTCAGAATATATATAATCTGAATATATTAAATCATTAAATAAAATGGGATTTAAATCTTAAAAATTATGTTTATACAAATATATATTTCTGAAAATTAAATTTTGAGGTAACATGAATCTATATATAAATTCAAACACATTCAATTTCCATTATCATGATGTTGACATCAGAAGAATTTTTTCATTGAACAACTTTTTGATTAAATATATGTTCAACTCAACGGCACTATCACTTGGTGGTAGACTTTTTCATTATAGAATTGATGAAAATTTATATATAAAATTAAATTGTGTCCCATAAGTGAAATAAAATCAAAATAAATGATGCTGGAAAAGAATAAGAATAATCGAAATATGGGTATGATAATTGAAAGCACATGCATTGTAGATGTATAATGGGAACAAGCACTATATATACAATATTTTTCTATGAGTAGTCATATTATTATTTTTTGATAAAAAACACGGAGATTGAATAAGATGATGGATGAACATGACGTAAAAGGGAGTACAATTGTGAAGGAAACTTATCATACCAAACATGATTCTCTTTAGAACAGCCATGAGTTACAACAATATGGTATGCTAAATTCCCAACGAATTTAATAAATTATAGTGAACAATCTTAAATGATACTAATGAAGGAGAGAATATCTAAAATTGGTATGTAAATTGATTGGAATCCCCTCTATGTCGTATGGATAACGTCAACAATGGCGAGACTGTATGATTCAATGATAATATATGATGAAGAAAAAAGTAATTCCCAAGGACTTTATGTTTGTTTCATAATGATTCCCTTGGTACATCAGTATAAAATTATGATTATACAATCAATACAAAACTCTAACCACATAGTGAATGCATTTTAAATGATTTCTACACATTTCATGGAATGTGCATAGTGAATACAATAACAGAACTATATGAACTTGTTGAAGTGATTCTTGGATTGATTTTGATGATGATATACTATAACATATTTTAAAATAATGAATTGATATATAATGAAAACTATTAATATATATTTTCCAATAAATTAAAATTTAACAATGTATAAAGAACCAAATGATGAATGTGAAAATAGATTATCATAATGAAAAATAAATGGAATAATATAAGAAAATTGTGAATGAAATTAATGACTTATTATTAAACATAAAACTATTTAATATGAGCATATGTAAAAATATATTCCGGATTATAATGATTATGAATTTTATTTCAATAAAAAAAATTATAATTAATGAAAAACATGGCAAAGGGTATTATTGTTAGAGATACGATAAATAATACTATTAAACAAAACAGTGTTAAACATAACATTAATAAATAAGAAATATTTAATACTATACGTGATGATATTTTATATTAAAATCAATATTAAATAATATTAAACATTTATATATTTTATATGAAACAAAATAATATAAAATTAAAATTCAATGAATCATTACTGTATAACAATAATAAAAATCAATGAGGTAATGAAAAAATAACTACTCTTTATTCCAATTTTGGTTGACAAGAAATATTATCATAATAAATACTGTGGACTTAAACAAAATCAATTAGTAGATTTCTATGACATCCGATTTTATCACTGTTTTAATCCTTCATAATTTTTCCACCCACATGTATTTAAAAACCTGTGTAAATTATTTAACCATTATATGATGAATAATAATTGATTGGAAGGTTTAAAAATAAAATACTATACAATTCAAAAGAAATTATAAATCCAACATCAATATTTAAGAATATGATAAAATATTAGAATGAGGCCCAAGGAATAAGAATTAAAATTCAAATTTTTCATAATGATTCTTGTGATGAATTATTATATACATAATAAATTAATTAATTTCTTAAATGTACAAAATGGAGTGGATAAGGAAGGAATTTAGCATAGGTCTTACTACTGTAGAAGATGTATTTCATAGTTCAATCGAGTGAATTTTGAATTTTTGTCAAATACAAGAACATGAAAACTGTTAATAAAGAATAGAATAAATGATTAAGTTTTTATTTGAAGATAATGGTTTAGATAATTGAAAAAATAAATATTATTTCCCATAATATTGAATAATTTCATATTAATAATTCATACAATTCACAATAAAGAAACAATTTTAAGAAAATAATATACATATAGTGAACAATTTAGATATATAATATTTTAATAGTATCATAGAACCTATACAATGGAGAAGTTTCTTATGTTGAACATTTTGAGATCCAATACAGAAAACATAAATAAATTATAAATTTCATGAAATTAAATTTAGTGAAAATATTGGGTAAAATGAAATTAAATGATATTTTTATATTAAAATATATTAGGTGGTTGTCTCCAGAAGTTCCATGCTACGATATCTAAAATGAAAATTTTCTACATAGATATCATTCAAACACATGTTATTTCATACTCTGTTGTCACTGAACAAAATTAATTTTTGGTGAAATAATATCTATTTGGTGAGAAAAAATTAATATGAAAAAATTATTTAGTTCTCATTATATCAATATGACAATAGTAATATGGTCTAAATAATGGTAATGCAATGAATATATAAATATAAGAATATGAAAGTACTATAAATATTGTACAAATATGGTAGTACACATTTAGAATTTGTTGGTAATGGAATTCAGAGAAAAAAATGGGATGGTAGTAGATTTGAATGGTAAAAACCCTATCTAACACCATTAGTAACAGAAATATATTAATGAACCCCATTAACGAGGGATAAGATATTAAATTATTGGTTAATGATCTATATAAGAAGATTTTGGAGTGTAAATTAAATTAGGGGTACTATGAATCGAGGAAGGCTGAGGCCATAGGAAGATCAATTGAGCATTATAAGATTACCATTTAGGTCATCATGAATGATATGAGATCAAATAATTTTGAGGATTGTTGAAATATATTGATCATTGATCAATGTCTTATGATAATCATTTATGAATCAAGTTTACATTTTCATCCAATATATTTATGGAGTATACATTCAAACTATATGAGTTTAAATGGGTGTGAAATTCCTACGAAGTCGCAACTCCCCCTTGTTTGATTGAATGATATGATGGTGAAATTTAAAAAGATATAATATGGACTGGATTTTTATGTGTTCATCCTAACATAGATTGATTGTAGGAAAAAGAAGATGATGGTTTGGGCCTCCAAGATCTATGTCACATTGACTAAAATGGAAAAGGAATATGATCAACAGATGATAAATAAATTCCTATATGTCTGAATCAATTTCTATCATGAATTACATGTCCTATATTTCCTCTAGTGCAGTTTTGTTCCATGTATAGATGATCATCACTGGTGAGTACCCAAATAGACTCGACAAACCAAATCTTGATCATTTATTTCGACATAATCAAGTATCCAATACATCATCATGACACCACAATGACACCACCTCCAAAAACCCATCACACATGGAATCCTGAATCCATACTCCCCCCCTCTATAAATAGACCCTATTCATGCTAGCCCTGCATGAATTAAAGTCAAAAAGTAATATCTAAACCAAAATTGAGAACATTATAAAATAATATTAAAGCCCATTATTCATAAATTCCATCCAACTAAACATGTGCTATCTACATTACATATGTATAGGTATCAGAAAAGTAAATGAAATTATATAGATTCATCAAGGTACTTCTCTGTCTATTTAAAGGACAGAAAAAAAATTATGAAGTTGTGTAAATATAACTTCTGACTTTCACTTGTTATATAAAAGTATTATGAGATGTATATTGGATATGTAAAAGTGAATTTAGAAATAAATTACCTACATGAATGTAATAAGGAAACTTAGGAGATGTGTAATTGTACCATATGACTCATATAACATCGTAAAGGTTATCTATGATTTATACAACAAAAGTAAAGGTAATCAGGGATTTGTGAAGGCTGTGTATATGTAATAGGAACTATGTCTTGGAATAGGATCCTGGTGATGAGGTAATTTGTATGGGTACATTGTTATTTTAACTAATTAAATAAAGGTATTTCAAAACATTTTGTTAAGGTAATAAGGAAGTTTACAGAGCTGCGTAAAATTGGGTGAAGTTACTAAGGTCGGTTGTCTTTAAATGTGTAGTCTATACAAACCTGTTCATGTGGTTGATCACACATGATCAACATGGATCTTGATCATACAATTGATAATGAAGGGGTCCATGTGGTCTCTCTAGGTTATGATATATTTCCAATCCATTTCTATGGTTTATCTATTAGTAGATTGACTACATTCGTGAATTTTTATATTCCGGTGAAAAGAAATCTGGTGATTCTAGGAATGATGTTCATTTAAAAAAATATCAGGTTGTTTTTGTGATATAAGGTGGTTGTATATTATGGATAGAATCCACGATCAAAACGATATATTCAAGTTATGTTCATGTTAATATAATGGGAAATGAAAAATAAAGATATCAGCAGACCATTGTAATTTTTATGGCTGTTTTGGCGAAAACTTTGGAAATCAGGTCCACCTATGAGAAATAGTGTGTTGATCTATGTCGTAGTTTATCCAGTGGGGATGTATAGTTCCATGAATATGTGGATATATTTTAAATGGATTTATCTGTAGCACATGATGACAATAATATGGAGTTTCCGTTATTCAATTATTACATTAGAATAAATCATCATGTCTTTATGGAATTAAATTATAGGTTAAAAAGAAAAAATAATAATCAATCCATATATATATTTTATTAATCAAGAATAAGTGTAAATTTTTTATTTTTATAGAATATTAAAAATATAATAATATTTTAGATTAAATTAGAATAATATTCAGGAATTTAATTTTAATATATATTTTTGTAAGTATCGAAGAAGATATTATAGAGAATATTACGAACTAACATACATTTTCTAACATATTTCTCATATCCCATTACATCACAATATATAGGGAAGATAATTTATTAATACCAATAGCCAAAGTTTTTTTTGTTTTCTTGAGTATTTGAGTTAATTTAGAAGAACTATATAATTCAAAATCTGATAGTAGTTTTGAGAATAATAGAATTTTTTTGAGTAGCTATTGATGATCATGAAGAAGTACATGTGTATGAATATTGATTGGGTATATTCATGAAGGGGGGTCTATTTTACAAGTGGAATAGAAGAATCTAGGAGAATAAATATTTTTATCAAAAAGTGGAAAAATATTTATGAAGAATCTAATGGTTGGGGATTTTAACTAGTTGTCAAAGGATAGTGATTGGGGTGTCTAACTAATCATCAGAAAATTGAAATTAATGTGTCTACCAAATTTATGGAGAATTGAAACATGGGTGTCTTTCCAGTTTTTTCGAAATAGTATAGAAGGGAGTTGGTTTTGTTCTTAACCTTGTAAATAACATGTGTTTCGATCTCTCTTATTTTCACTACATGTGAGGTGAGGCAGTGCGATATTATGGATTTATGAGACTTGGTGATTGAGGCTCGCGTGAAGGCGACGCTCTCAGGCGACAGGCGTGTCAACCCTAAATTTGATGATCAAGGGTTTCAAGATGAGCGATCCTTCGCAGATGTGGTCTTAGGTAGAATCCCCCGCACAGAATCGGAGGCCTCCAGCTCTTTTTCTCCAAAAACCTACTGACACAGAGTTCTATCAGCAATTAGTTTCTCCGAGGACGAGGTAAACGATCTTACTTCAGACCTACGATTTGTTCTTGCAGGATGCTTTATCAAAAATCGACCTTCGCTGTTCTTTTTGCGCAAAACCCTTGAGAACATAGGTTTTACAAACATCCAGATTGGCCTTCTTGAACTCTTTGAATGTGGTGTTTCGGTTATCCTCGTACAAGGACTATTACCGTTTTTGGATTCTAGGTTCATGGTCTCTTGGGGGGGCTTCTATGATGGTTTTCAAGTGGTCTCCCGATTTTGAAATAGGTTATGAGCCCCCTATTGTCCCCCTTTGGATCGGTTTTCCAGGTTTGCCTCTACATTTATTTATGCAGCATGCTCTGACTGCCATTGCAAGTAAATTTGGAACTCAGATCAGATTAGATTCTGCCACCTTGAACTTGTGTCGTCCCTCAGTTGCTAGAATCTACACTGAGGTTGATATTTCTAAAGCATTGCCTTCTAGATTTTGGCTCCAGAATGGTGATTAAGGTTTTTCTCAAGAAGTGGTTTTTGAAAATGTTCCACCTTATTGTAACTGCTGCTTCAAAGTTGGTCATTCTATGCGAGAATGTGAATTAAAAAACTCTAAACCACCTCAACCTCACTGCAAAACAGTTTGGGTCGAAAAGACCAGTGCTAAAATTAACTTGAATCCTTCTAAATCAAAATCTGCTGATGATATTGCGACCCATTTTGCCAAGGATGTCTCCAGGACATCTAATGTGCCTCCAGAACATTTTGATTCATGGAGGGATCATGAAGGTTCTCTGAATTTGGGTGAGAATAGGATTTCACCCTATGTGGTGAATGCAAATGTACATCATAGGCCCTCTCCCTTACTTGAAGATAGGTCGACAGCGAAAATTAAAGAAGGCAGTCCAGAAGAGGAGGAAAAGGAGGGGTGTGATGCATCTAAAGATAGTCTCTCACAAAGCGTTGAAGAAGACAAATCTACTGATATTGAGGAGAAATACTTAAGGGACATGGCCAGGAAAGGTAAGAAACCAATAGTGGATGAGGATGGGTTTATTACACCCAATCCTAAAAAAACTAGAAAACGCAAGGATTTTTCACATGTGGAGAGGAATATTGTCACTCGTTATTTGGACATTGCTAGACATAATGTTTCTGCCCCTATTAGAAATCAACATGCAGAGATGGAGAAACAACTGAAAGGGATGATAAACGTACTGTACCAACATGTGAAGCTTCGGTTTCTTCGGAGGGACTTTATGATGAAATCTTATACAACTCCTTTAAGAAAGGAGAGATCCCTAAGAGCGCCTATTTGGCTGCAAAGTAGGAGATATTCAACGAAAGAAACAAAAAATATTTCTTAAGCTGACTTTTGATTTTCTACTGGATGTATTCTTTACTCTATGAAGATAATATTTGAATTTTCATACTGTATTGATGGTTCTGTTTTTTGAGATTTATCTGAAGCATTTTCTTTTATTTCTTCACTCCCTTGCCTTCTTTCTACATCATGTGCTTCTTTTTTTTCTAGAGGTCATGAAAAAAGGATGCATGAAGGTTACAGACTGAGCTCCTGAATGTTACCCCTTATTGGTTGAGGTTTTTCTGGTCTTCTTCTGCATTGAGCTGGTTCTTTCCTCTCCTTGGTCATAGTGTTTCGATTTGTCTGTCTTCTAGTGTTCCCATTCTTCTGGTTGTGGTTAATCTGCTTTCCCTTGGATTGATTCTACTCTCTTATGCACATGTAATGTCATGAAATGGAGTTTTCCTCTTTCGGTTCTGTACAACACATGTGCTATTAGTTGTTGTATGATGATTACTTGTGGATGATGATTGGATTTCTGGATCAGATCCTTCTTGCTAGCCTGATACTTTGGTTCTTCTTGCTCTTGATATGAAGTTAAGAGCAGTGCAGACTGCTTGGGATGCAAGTGACACCATTTGGAGTTTTTGATGCTGGAACTTGTTATCTGTTTTCTTTTAGAGATGTTTTGATAGACTTTAACACCTTTGGACTGCTTTGGAATGGTGCATAGTGCAGAATGCTTGTGTTTGTTCCAGGAACGCAAGGTGTGCTATATATGCGGGATTTTTGGTTTCTTCCAAGCTGATATACTTCTAATCTTCTACTTTTATTCTGTTATGCATTTTTCTCTGTTGGATTCCTGGTTTGGTTGCTCTGGATATGCTCGTGCCTAGAAGATTGAAGATTTGATGCAAGTTCTTATCTGCTATGGAGACATCTCTGTTACATCAGTCTTTGCTTGTTTCTAACCGACTCAGCTTGGATGTTGTTGCTGACTCCTATGTGATATCACGTACCTAATGCACTCTCAAGATGTTCATATATCTTGGAGCTATTTGGCGTTGATTACCAGTTTGGAGGGGTCTGCTGCATTTGTTGGAGTGTGTTTGTTCGGTCTTTATCAGCCTACATTATTCAATTGTTTGTTATTGTGGGTTGTTTTATGCTTTAAGCTGGTGTAGAGTTACTACACCTCATGTGTACCTTGTACTATTTTGTTTTAATAAAATTCCCTTTTCATGGATTGGGAAACCAATCCATGTCATCTACAAAAAAGGCAGTGTGATATTATTGAGAGGATCAAGAACAAGAATATGATCAAGAGGTTAAATTTATAATAAGAATCATTTGTAAAAGTAGCCAACTGATTCACCCTCCCTAAATTGTCTTCATAAATTGGTCGACTCATAAAACCTAACTAAAAATCTACGTTCTAAATAATAGTATTATAGAAAAGGAAATTTGAGTATTCAATGGTTGTAGTTTGTGATGGTAGAAATGGTTTCTGAGGAAAATGTTTTTGAGGAACCATGGGAACTACCACCTACAAGGGAGACTGATCAAACCATAAATTTAAAATATAGGGTGGGTAAAATTCACGTTTGACATTATAAACATTATTATATCATGTAGAATGATATTTAAAAACAATTCCAGGTGGGTTTAGAAATGGATTTCTCCCCACCAACACAAAATTTAGCACCATAATTTGATTAAAGAATAATATTGGATGTTGGAGAGTGTGAATATATTACTAAACAATAAGTAGTTAAGTAATTCTCAAAAAATACCTAATTATAGTAATAGAAGGGATGATGGATGAGTTTCTAGTAGGAAAATATTTCAAAAAACGGATTTTAAACCTTGTTTTAACCATGTAAATTGGAACTAGGGTGATATTTGAAAGATTGTGTTTCAAACCCCTTATATTCATTATTAATACCTTTTTATGACATTCAATTTGATGAATGTGCCTATGTATTTACAAGAAACTATTAATGTAGTATTTTGGGATTTTCAAGGAATATTGTTTTGGTGTTATTCAATGATATACATATATACAGAATGGTTTGTAATAAACATCTATATAAGGTGTCATAAAAACATAAAATTTTGAAAAATAAAGTATTGTTTGAAAATAAGAATAATTGTTCTTTCAGAAGGCGGTCAATTAGAGTGTTTAAGGAATATACATTTAGGTGAAGGAGTTGTGATGGAATCCCAAAAAACAAGAGGTAGTCATATTATAGTGTGATATGAAGAATGTGAATGATGTGAAGGGGTTTTTGGGATAACTAGATACATTAAAAATTTATCAAGGATTAGGGATATATTGAAGGACCCCTTATGAACTTGACTAATTAAGGGTTTAAATGGACACATGAAACTCAAACAGTATTTGACATAGTTATGAAAAACCTGACTATTGCCCTAGTTTCATGCGTGTAATGTTTTTCGAGGGGATTTTGATAGGAGTGTGATTTCTCCAGTTCAGAATTTTTGGGATGTGTTATGAATGTAAGGGAGGCATCTTACCTATTTTAGTAAGCCATTATCTAGAAAAAACCTACAAAAACCAGTATATAAAATGGATCATATTGATTTAGTTCTTGTAATCCATCAAAGCAAACAATATATTATGGGAAGAATTTTTCAGGTATAGAAATAACATTTGATCCTTATACAATTTTTTAGTCAAAGGTCAGTTTAAATTGATCATCAAGTTTATCATGATAATTTTCAAAGATATGATATTATCGTGATTTATATGCAGGGGGAATTTAATTATGCTTATGATGTTCTATAAAGTGTGTATCTTGGAGAGGATTATATATATATATCATTTTAAAAACACAATTGATAGGATCATGATGTGATGAATTAAGAGTTACTGAATGATGTGAGTTTGAAAGAAATTATTGATATGTTACATGTGATTGTGCTACAAAAACATGATATTCAATCCAAAATTGATTATTTTATTAGAATTTATTTCTCTTTCTAAAAGGATTGAATTTAATTCAAAAAATTTTCAAAAAATTTTTAAACTAGTTTAACATAATCCTTGGTTGTTGTTGGTCCTACTATTGGCGGCCCATATTTCACAGTAGGCTACAACTACGACTATGCACTATATTAAGGCTAACTAGTTAGAGCATAGATGTCAACAAGATACTGAAAGGGAATTACTATTGTGGAAACATGGTAAAAATGGAACAATAGTGTCTTGGAATTTGGATATGGTAGTATTTTAGCTCTATGGAATTCCTGCCACTGATTACTGCAGCACAATAGACTTACTATTTGTTTTGTGACACCATTGCACTATTTCTTTATGATCTCATTTAAATATAGGGTTTTATTATGATATTGTACCGTTTAATTGAAGATAACAATCATAGTGAAGTTATTCTTCCTTTCTAATGGGAAATGGATTGGTTACCTAACAATTTAAATTATCATGACTTGTGTTCTAGTTCTTATTCATAATTTTATATTTTTTTCACTTTTACTCTCATTTCTATGACCGCTCATAATTTTTTATATAGTGTTTCCAATTGTTTATACTATCAAAGAATGAGTTGAAATGATCAATGTTGTATTTCTTAAATTTATAATTGGCAATGGAAGAAGACAAAGTGATGATCATTAACATAGATATAAATGAATCCAGTTACTAGATGATGATGATCATTGAATATATTTATCAGAAAAAGTTTCCATTTCTACTTCAAGTTGAGAAACTAATGGAGATGGAGGTGATAGATTACTCGCTACCAGATCAATAGATTATAAAGTCCACGTGACTTGATTTATCAAAAAATGTGGTGTTCAACATCAATAATCTGAAGATAATGACTATGTTAATGAATGTTATTAAGAATATGTATGAGAAGCCTTATGCATCAAACAAAGTGTACAATCAATATAATGATGATTGAAGAGAATATTTTTTCTAATCATGTAAATAAATACAATACAATCACAAGTTAGTTTGTATTGGTGAGAATTTTTCTAGATGATAAGGTATTTGATATTGTTTTTCCATCTTCATTTCCTAATTATTATGAATCCACTATCATCACTATGATTAGTTATTAAAGGAATACAAATTTTTTTCTAAAAGATATGTGAGAAATGATCCTCAATGAGAAAATTCATAGAAGATAATTTGATATATTATCTATTTATACTATAGAAATTGAAGGAATCAAGAAGATACATGAAACAAGATAATCATAGAGGATGATCAAAATGAAGAGTAAATAGGTGAGTTAAGAAATCGATATATTCCTACCTGTTGTTTTTTTGGTACGAAATGATACATCAAGATAGTGTGAAGAAAAAAAAATAACGCTTCCTAAAACCAATACAACAAATATGAAAATTGAAGGAAGTGATGATTTGTTACTGTTGATCATGGATATTATAATATATTATTGGATTTTTGACTCAGGGGAATTTTTTAAACCACTGTTGAGAAGGGTTTCGAAAAAAAGTATGTTTATGGAAATTTTTAAATAGTATATCTCATTTGGGATGAACCATTATAGATTTATGGGAATGAAGATGGATATATTAAAACCAAAGGTTGGAGTTCTCTAGTTAATGTAAATGTATGATATATCCCTTGATCGAGAGTTTAATGATGAAGGTGATTGTACCACATTCACTAGAGGTTCAGGAAAAATTACTAAGTGATAAGAGCTCAAAACATTGAATTTTTTGTGTATTTTTTCATGAAATAATCCTAATAATTATATAAATCGATTATATATTGGGATGTTTGTGACTTTTTGAGTTATGTAATAAATTGTTAAAATCTTATAATGACGATTTTTATTGATATATTCATCTATTTGGTTAAATTGAGATTCAATGCTTTCATTGAAATTGAATTTGACACTGTGAACTTTTAGTTGTATGAATTTAGAATTGAGATTATTAAAGGTATTTAATTTATTTTTAAATTTAATTGATTTATTTATTTTTAAATTAAATGCCTTAATTGAATTTGAAATTGAAATTGTAATTCAGTGATTTTTCATTGTAAAACGAAAACGATGATTAGAGGGTGATCGTTTAATGGTGAAAATATTAAATTTTAATTTATTGATTTAGTAAAATTGAAATTACTTTTTTATTGGTGAAATTAAAAATTTAAATGGTGTTATCATTTTTTTTAATTTGACTAGAAAAAAATACTCCACTAACAAAAAAATGCCTACTATGCAGATCACTCAAAATGTCATCAATGGAATGGATCTACCATGACTTATATTTTTAATGGTTGATCCAACCACTGAAAAATTGTTAATGTGTGGATATATATAATGGAAAAATCAATCGATCAAAACTGTACTATGGACCGCTCCTGAATATTTTGGAAATGTTAAAAAGAGATTATGCCCGAAAACAGTGGCTATGAGATTATGGCTTGAAAAGGAATGTAACTTCATCACACACAAAAATATTGAATGCCCATGAAATTCCATCTATTGAAACATCATTTTAACAAAAGGCTAGATTTTCCTCATTTGAAATACAAGAGAACATGCCTTTTCTATGGGAGAAAAGATGGAAAAGGAAAAAAAAATTAATATCATGGAGTTTGGGTACGTAGAAAAAAAAATGACACCACACCTCTTATCACATTCAATCATCCTGATCAACCATTTCCCCCTACCATCTTGCATGAAAATCTAAAATCAATGTTTGAAAGGAGGATTAAATTGATATATTTATCAAAACTACCCATTTCTATGTTGACTATCATTGAACTTCCATGTAGATATATATGAAAAACAATGCCATAGAATAAACGTAAACAAGAGAAACATTTGTATCTGGAATGAAATTATTAATCCCCATAGACCAGATGATAAAAAATTAGTTGAAACACCCAATACATACTAACCATGGGATCACTAGAATCATTTTAGGGTTCTACTTCATGATTAGAGAAGAAAAGAACTCATGATCTCACTACAATCTCTCGAATAGTATTATGAGAATACAAAAGAACACCTACATTGGATCTAGAGACACAAAATGAATATCCAAACATCTAACCAAATAAAAGTAGATCAAATTGCACTATAAATCTTGATCATTCCAGTAAATATTACTTGAAATATAACACCTAATGTTCCATCACCAATAGATTTGAACTCCAACTATTGTTTATGTTGCATACATTCCTAATAGATAATTTGATTGCACTACCAGAAGAGATGACCAAACCTTGAATTGTGAGAACTCAAGAATGTGAAATTAAAATCATTACTGATGAATATACTTCACCCCTCGACTCCAAGGGCTCCACAAGCTCGATCACACAGAAAAAAGGTCACACCACCCAGTGAAGAAACAAAATCATTATCTATGAGAAGTGAGTATATATTAATTTTAATGCCCCAACCCTAGTTACCTAGAGTCTGTACATTATTACATGACATTGGCATGATCACAAAAAAGATCAAATATCGAATGACTGATTGGTTTAGTATCCTTGGAATCACTACATATATTCATAAGTCTTACACTACATCATAAAAATGAAAACTACAACAACATAGTCTCCATAGTTCACACTCATATCCCCGCATACTATCCCTGCAGGTCATTCATAAATTATTTCTTCAAATCCTGGGAAAAATAAAACCTTGAAAGGGGTGAGCTCAGATGCTCAATAAAGATAACAATATAGCGTAAAAATTCATAAATAAACATAAACATTTTAGTAAATGTATAACTAAAACAGTATATTTTTAAACTTGAACATCAGCATAATATGGCAAAGATAAAATGAAATAATACCATTTACTTAATCACATGGATATTCTAATATTCAAATAATCACATTAAATATTAATAACCACTTTCATAATGACAGAATGCATAATTCCAGACTATCATATTGATGTATCCAAGGCCTCATGTCGATATGACAAATACGATTTTGTCAAGGCCTCATGCAAAGACACTAGTATGTCTAGTGAGACCTACTAATGCATCGAGGAGCTATAGCAGGCTCCACCCGTCACTTATTAAGTCCAATGCATTCCTCATATGAACAGGTTTAAACATAATATAAACATACGTATTAGAACTATCATATTAAATGTCAATACTTTCTCTATAAACCATGATTGGTATAAAAATAAAACATCAACAGTCCAACATATCACAAAAACTTCAATACAATATGGATGTTTTGTATCATAATAAATCAACTTCAAATAAACTTAAATCCATCAAAGGATATAGACATAAATTAAATCATTACTATTTGAGAGAAATATTACATTTTTTAAATCATTTAAAAGTTTCATAATTATAATATAAAACATTTACTTTGAATATATTCTTATAAGCATGTAAGGGAATCATTGAAAATTTATTATGGCGTAAAATAGCTGCATCCACCGTATAAGATAAAAAATATTCTTTCCTTAATTCTGTCGAAAAGGTTAAAAGGACCTTGTTTGGAAAGCGACAGAAAGATTCATTAATAAACTTCTTATAAAAAAGTCAAACGAGGCTATAAATGACATTAACCCTTATTCTTTGAAATGTTAAGAATGTTTTGAAATACATTTTTATGAAACATGTATGTGGATGATAAAGAGGCCCCAGTAGATAATTATGTATAAACAACCTCGAATAATGAAGAAAATGAGAAATAAAGTCTTACCTTGTACTTTTCATTGGCTGAGGGTTGGTTAACCTCTTGTATAATGGTGAAATAATTGTTATTAAATTATATAATAATAATATACATTAATAGGATATCATATCTGGGATTTTAACATTGATTTGTTAATAACATCTTAATATTATCGTCGTTTTGGGTGTTAATGGATTCATTTTCCATTGTCTATTTTGTTACATAAGCCATGTTTGTTATGGATAGGTTATATATTATTCATATCCTAAATTATATCAAGTCCTTAAATATTATTTTTAATCATCCAATAAAATTTAGTCTTGAATGGATACGAAGGATAATGAATCTCATTGCGTTCGTGGAGACGGTTATCCGTACGTACGCACGAGCGACAATATCATTCTTTTGATATTAAAATAATATATAATTTAATGTTATATCATATAGATAGAATAACTATCTTGTTATATTTATTATTTAAATGATGTATAAATCATTGATACAACCTTCTAGATAATAATATATTGAATTACAATTACACCACAACGTGTAAACGGCAGGTCATACGTATGCACGTATGGTGACATGTCATTCACGGGATGGATAGAATAATGAATTTGTTTATTCCATAATTATAATAACATGACAATATATAAAAGTTACAGGAGTTATTATTTTAGAATTTAAATAACAAGGAAATAAGATGATGAACAATAAAGTAACTTTAAAGAGGGTGGTTAAGACGTTACCACTATTTCGGGTTCTTCCTTTTGATTTGATCAAAAGGGCTCCTTAGGATGAATTTATAATCAAAATAAGGCCTCTAGGTTGAATTGAGGGATGTCAGGAGGATTTTTGGGTAGAGTTTGGACGATCCAAATGGCTTTGATGGTGTGAATTATTGAGAAGGGGGAGTGCCCTTTTATAAGAGGGTGAGGGGATTCTTTAGAAAAGCTAGAAATATTATTTTGTAATAATTCCATATTCGGTTTCTAATGGCTCAAAAGTGGATTATTTAAATTGTAAAGTGGTTATGGGTCCAAAAAAACTCAACCAATAGATTTTCTACAGATTGGGTCACATTATTAACCTTATCATTTAATTTTAACTCTTAGTTAATTAGTTTGACATTTACCATGTCAGTTTTTATTATTATATTATATATTTAATAAACATACTATATACATCCAAGAAACCACAAAGTGGTAAATTAATGATACAAAAATAATTATATAAGTCTTTTGGTTGATGATTTAATTTATAGAATTAATTATCAATTAATAATATAATATTTGTTTTAAAAAACTCTATTATGTGAATTTTGACACTATTGGGTATTTTGTTTTTGATAAATTCATAACCGCATTATTAATTCGAACCTACTTCATTTATTCAACTATATCTTCTCATGTTAACCTATGAAATTTGTGGAATTCTATAAAAGTCTCAAATTATATTTATTTGGGTATTTATAATATCAATTATTTTAATATTTAACTACTAAGCTAATTACAGAATCATCATTGTCTCATAAATAAATTAGATTATTTAATATCTAAAAATTATAAATAAAATAAAAATATGTAGGAAATATTTTTAAATTTCTAATGAATATCCATGATAGAATTTATCTTATGTATAACCCTATATTAAAAATCATTCACTAATTAAACGTTGATTTTAACTCTTTTAACTAATCTTTGAATTAAATAATAATAAATGTCCTCATCTAATCCAAGTGGACCTAAATGAAAATATATTATTTCTAAGGTTGTTTTTGTTCGAGATAAACATGTCCAACAGAATTAGGACAAGTGTTAGAGTAATATTAATATCATATTCACCCTTAATTACCCTATTTACATTTTACAGTGGTAAATTAATGTACAATGTTACTATACACCAAAAATTATTTTTTTCTTATTGAACCACATTTTACTCCTTGATATTAATTGTGTGTCTCAGATTTTCGAAATTCCACTCACAGAAGCTATAAAATTATGTTTTATGTAAATTTTCAAATTCTCTTAGGCGGTGGATAATAGATGGAGAAAAGTTCAATATAATTATTATATATCTAAAATTATTCTAAACTAACTCCAATGAATTACATTTAACATAAATAGTTTTTAATTATCTATTTTGACCTTAATTAAATTTAAATAAAATAAATAATTATTTAAATAAAAATTCGTTTTTAAACAATAACTCAGTGTTTATTCACTATTCTTCAAAAATTGAATGTTTTCCGAAATATACCATGAATTAACTGTAGGATAATTTTGATATTCTGAATCCAAATATGAAGTCCATTTTGAAAGATAAAATTTATAATATTTCAAAAAGTGGGTATTACTATTCATAAAGGCTACTTTGATTGGTCACGGTGTGTTAGAACTCGAAGTTGTATACAATACACACTATTGTATTATTCCGAGAGAATCGTACTGTAGAATCATAGGGTGTTAAATTATCCTCTAGTAAAAATAATTTCATCTTCAAAATATCTAGAATATTACTGCATAAAATGACTCGGGTTATTCTTCATCATATGTTCCTGGGGTTCTCATGTTGCCTCTTCCATCTTTTGGTTTCTCCATATAACTTTTACCGAACGAGTCGTCTGGTTTCTTAGCACTTGATCTCATGTATCAAGAATCTTGGGGGGCTCTTCACAATAAAGTAGATCAGGTTCCAGTTCTAATTCCTCCTCGGTGAGTACATGTATTGGGTCAGACATGTATTTTCTCAACAGTGATACGTGGAACACATAATGAACTTTGGAGAGATTTGGTGGCATTGACAAATGGTATGCTACATCCCCAATTCGTTCCAGAATTTCGAAAGGTATGATGTACCTGGGACTCAATTTACCTTTCTTACTGAAATGTATGACTCCCATCCAGGGAGATCCCTTCAAGAAAACATGATCTCCTACATGAAATTCCAAATCCTTATTTCGATTATCATGATAGATCTTCTGCCTACTTTGAGATGCTTTGATGTTGTTTTTGATTACCCTTACCTTTTCCATCGTTTCCTCCACTAGTTCCAGGCCAACACATTTTCATTCACCAACATCATCCCAACAGGTTGGTGTACGACATCACTTTCTGGAAAACGCTTCTTATGGTGCCATCCTAATACTTGAATGAAAACTATTGTCATAGGTAAATTATTCCAGTGGTAAATATTGATCCCACATACCCCGAATGTCAAGTGAGCATGATCTCAACATGTCTTCTAAGGTTTGAATAGTTCATTCTGATTTTCCATTTGTTTGAGGGTGGTAAGAAGTGCTCAAATGAAGATGAGTATGCAAGGCCTTCTGAAGACTTTTCCAGAATCTTGAAGTAAAATGGGGATCACGATCTGAGACAACTGATATCGGTACTCCATGAAGTCAAACAACTTCATTAATATATAGACTTTCTAGATGTTCAAGAGTTAAATCCTCCCTTATTGCAAAAAAATGTGCTGACTTGGTAAGATGGTCAACAATGACACATATTGCATCATTACTTCTAGGGGACTTTGGTAGTCCCATGGAAAAGTCCATCGTGATATTATCCCATTTCCACTCAGGTATAGGAAGTGGTTTCAATACTCCTCCAGGTTGTTGCCTTCCGGCTTTCACTTATTGAAAAACCATACATCTTGACACAAAATCAGCAATCTCCCTCTTTATGTTGTCCCACAAAAAATGTTCCTTCAAATCTCGATAATTTATGGTGCTCCCCGGGTGTATAGAGAAATTGGAACTATGATCATCATCCAATAATTCTCTTTTTAGATCAGGTATATTGAGAAAAAAAAGTCTCTTTCCAAACAACAAAATTCCATCTTCATACACAATGTCACTCAATTTACCATCATTCAAAACATTAATCTTCCTTTGTAACTCTTCATCACTGGTATGAGAACTCTTTATCCTTTCTAGTAAATATGGTTTGGCAACCATTTGAAAAATCATTGATGTTTCACCTTCCATGATGATTCCCATGACCATCTTCACTAGATCCATGAAAATATGATCCCTTTCAATTGTCATAACATTCAAAACTCCATGATCATTTCTTATCAAAGCATCTTCCACCTTATTTTCCTTCCCCAGGTGGTAGTATATTGTGCAATAATAATCCTTGAGTAGTTCAAGGGATCTCCTTTTTTTCATGTTGAGTTCGTTCAATGAGAAAATATACTTCAAACTCCTGTGATCAGTTTAAATCTCCCATTTCTCACCATAGATATAATGTATCCATATCTTCAATGAAAATATTACTGCAGCTAACTCAAGATCATGAGTAGGATAGTTTTTCTCATTAATTTTCTGTTGTATTTATTCTTAAGCAATAAGTCTATCATTATTTATAAGGACACAACCATGTCCTTTCATTGATGCATCACTATAAATAATGAACACATCATTCCCCGATGGTAGAGTCAATATAGGAGCATTCACTAATAGTCACTTTTGTTTTTAAAAAAAAACTTCACACTATTAATTACATACAAATTTAACCCATTTACGTGTGAGCTTCATTAATGGGTTAGCCAATCAGGCAAAATTATGGACGAAACATCGATAATAACCTCCTAAACCAATATAACAGCGTACCTCGGTTATACTCGTTGGTGCTGGCCATTCTTGGATTTCCTTGGTCATAGAAGGATCAAGTGAGATTCCATCCTTAGAGATAATATATCCATGAAAACAAATATCTTGATGCCATATTTCACACTTGCTGAACTTCCCATTTAATTAATGTCTTCTTAGAGGTTTCAATATAATGTGCAAGGGATTTTCATGAACTTTTTAGATTTTGAAGTATACAATGATATCATCAATAAATACCACTACAAAGTCATCAAGATATTCCATGAAAAATCTGTTCATTAGATCCATGAATACAGAGGGTGCATTAGTCATCCCAAAAGGCATTACTTTAAAATCGTAATTCCCATACCTTGTTCAAAATGATGTCTTTGAAATATCTCCCTTCTTCACACACAATTGATGGTATCCTGATCGATGGTTAATCTTTGAAAAGTTTTGAGCTCCATGTAGTTGGTCAAATAAATCATCAATGCGAGGTAGGGGATACTTTTTCTTTATTGTTATAGCATTGATCTCCACGTAGTCGATACATAACCTCATAGATCCATCTTTATTTTTAACAAATAGAACATGGGCCCCCCATAGAGAAACACTAGAGAGAAAAAATCCTATATTACTCAATTACTCTAGTTGTTTCTTTATTTCAAATAATTCCATAGTGGTTATTCTATAAAGGGTCTTCGATATAGAACTTGATCCAGAAATTAAATCAATGGAAAACTCAACTTCCCATTCTGGAGGATGTCCATGTAAGTCTTCCAGAAACACATCTATATATTCTTTCACAATAGGTAATTCCTCTATTTGAACATTTCTTTTCTCACCCACATTTATTTCAGTCTATCCCTCCCTGATAATTGAATTTAGTTGAGCTACTTGTGGTGGATCTAGATAAGAATTAGGTGGTGACGATTCTAGCCTAAAGATAAGGTGTTCCTTATCAACATAATAAAAAATCATCACATCATGGTCTGAAATCCAATCCATACCAAGGAATATATCAAATTCAATCATGGTTATGAAGATGAAATCAACAGATAAAGAACATTTATATTCCCTAATGGGAACAGATCCATAAAACATTGTAGCAATTATACTTTCCTTAGGGTTTTTGATTGAAAACATTCTTGTTAAATCAAATTCAAAATATCTAACATTATTAGAAAACTAGGAAGATATGAAACAATGTGATGATCCAGAATCAAATAATGCATTTTCTAAACTTGAGGAAACCATTAATTTACCTGCCACCAAGTCTTTCGGAGCTTCTACATCAGCAGTAGTGACAACTTAAGCTTGGCCTTGATCACTTGGAATTTTCTAAGGCATGTTCCCATAACTCTTAGGATATTCATTTTCCTAATTTCCCATGTCTCTACAATTATAGCATTCCACGTTTATACCAACTCTCTTACCCATAAAATCATGAGCTTGGTGTCCTTTTTCACCACACTTGTAATAGACTCCCATTCTTTTTAGTCAAGTACTGGGGTGTTACATCCCACATTTACTACAGGATTAATTTTCTACTGTTCTTTTCATCCCCTTATTTCCAGTTCAAGATTGATCAATAGATCTTTTCTTCTCTTGCTTTTCTTTAAAATCATAAGACATAGAGAATTCTTTTATCGTCTCCATAGCACACGGGACAATATATTCGTACGACCAGAAGGTTTGTGAGACTAATGCTCAATGGATAAATGATTTTAAACCATCAAATATTCGATCAATATTAGATCATGGGTTACATATATAATCTGCAGTATACCTTGCTGACCTTGTAATGTTATCCTCACACATTGCGACATTTTCATCCTATTTCTGCCTCAGACTCAGAAATTGGCTTTCCATATCTGCTTGATGGTGTCGAGGAATGTATTTTTCTAAGAATAGCTCTTTGAAATCATTAAATTCCATATCTGATACTTCATCATATTCCTTCTTGTTTTCTATCAATGACCACCATTGATCAGCATCTCTAGTGAGACAGTAAACTGCCATGTTAACTTTTTCCCTTTCACTATTGCCCAAGGGATGGAATATTTTCTCAAAAGAATTTATCCATTGCTCAAATACCAAGAGATTTTTACTCCCATTGAATGTTGGTGGTTTCTTCCTCATGAAGCGATCTAACATTGATCCTCTACGCTGCGGATCAGGGTGCTCCATACGGGCAAGGTTATTATTGCTAACCTAAGTGAGTTGTCCCAGTATGGTGATTAGCTGTTCTGCACTAGTTGCATCACTAGCTCCACTATAATTATCTTGAGCAAAATGGAAATCCCTACATGGAGTGTGTGCATTGATATAGTTTCCATTCCTTCCACTAGGTGCCATTTCTAAACAATATCATAAACTAGATTAGTTTATGAACATAAATACACAATTCCAAACTTGCAAAACACCTAACAAAGAATCAACAGTTTATGGATATAATCCATAATAATAATAAAAATTTCCCTAAGGAAGTATATACTCATAAACCCTTCATAATGGTTTGTAAATAAAATGATAATAATCCTAAAAATATACCCTGGGAGTGTCGTAACCATGAGTTCATCAAAGCCCATTGTTGTGCACCAGTTCCCGTTTGAGTCTAGATCAAACCAGTGTTTTCGGGTTTTACCCGTAGGTACATTTGTGCCAGAGCCGTCTCTACCTGCTCCTATACAGATAGGGTTTTGCTTCTCGGAAAAGTCACAAAATCTCTTTAATACCAAAATTCTAGGAAGTTCTTATATACCTATCCTCAAAGTATATCATAGGGATATGTGTTCTAAATAGTGTTTATCTAAATCTAGCATCCAAGGTTTGTACTAAACTTTTCTATGATACCAACTGTAACTCCCCGACCCCAGTTTCCCAGAGTCTTTTTATTATTACATAACATTGGCATGATAAAAAAAGCTCAAATCTTGAAAGACCGATTAGTTTAGTATCCTTGTAAACAATAGATATATTCATAATTCTTACATTACATCATAAAAATGAAAACTACAACTACATAGTCTCCATAGTCCACACTCAAATCCCCACATACTATCCATGCAGGTCATTCATAAATTACTTCTTCACATCCTAGAAAAAATAAAACATTGAAAGGGGTGAGCTCAGATGCTCAGTACGGATAACAATATGGCAAAAACTTTCATAAATAAACATAAACATTTAAGTCCATATATAAATAAAACAAAACCCTTTTAAACATGAGCATCAGCATAATATGGAATTGATAAAATAAAATAATTCCATTTAATTATTCAAATGGATATTCTACTAGTCAAATAATCACATGCAATATCAATAACCACTTTCATAATGACGGAATGAATAATTCCAGACTATCATAACAATGTAGCCAAGGCATCATGCCAAGTCTTCAAATAATATTTTATCAAGGCCTCATTCCAAGACACTAGTTTGCCTCATGAGACCTAACGACGCATCGAGGAGCTATAGTAGGATCCACCCGTCAATTATTATGTCCAATGCATTCCTTATATGAACCGGTTTAAACTTAACATAAACATTCGTATTAAAACTAGCATACGAAATGTCAATACTTTCTCTATAAAACATGAATGGTATAAAAATAACACATCCACAGTCAAAAACATCAAAAAAACTTCAATACAATATGGAAGTTTTGTATCATAATAAATCAACATCAAATAAGCATAAAATCCATCAATGGATGTTTACATAGATGAAATCAAAACTATTTGAGAGAAATATCTCTTTTTTTAAATCATTTAAAATTCAAATAATTATAAAATAAATATATTTACTTTGAAAATATTCTTAGAAGATTGTAAGGGAAGCTTTGAATATTTATAAAGGCGTAAAATATCAGCATATGCCGTGTAAGTTAAAATAAAAACTCTTATCCTAATTATGCCAACAAGGTTAAAAAGGACCTTGTCAGGAAAGCGACGGAGAGATTCCTTTATAAAATTCATATAAAAAATCAAACAAGGGTATAAATGACTATAACCCTCATTATTTAAAATATTATAATTTTCTGAAATACATTTTTATGTAACAAGGATGTGGATGATAAAGAGGTCCCAGTAGATAATTACATATAAACATCATCTAATAATGAAGAGAATGTGAAATAAACACTTACCTTGTACTTTTCCTTGGTTGAGGGTTGTTTAACCTCCTGTATAATGTTGAAATAATTGGTATCAAATAATAAAAGAATCATATTCATTAATATGATATCATATATGATCTTTTAACATTGATTTTTAATAACATCTTAATATTATCGTCATTTCGGGTGTCAATGGATTCATTTTCCTTTGTCTGTTTTGTTATGTATGCCATGTTTTTATGGATAGGTTCTATCATATTCATATCCTAGATGATATCAAGTACTTAAATATTATTTTTAAACATCCAATAAAATTTAGTCTTGAATGGATATGATGGGGAATGAATCTCATCGCGTTCGTGGAGACGGTAATCCGTAAGTATGCAGGAGCGACAATATCATAATTTTGATAATAAAATAATATATAATTGGATGGTATATCATATTGACAGAATAATTATCATATTATATTTTTTATTTACATGAGGTATACATAATTATTACACCGATCTAAATAATAATATATTTAATAACAATTACACCACAACGTGGAGACGGTAGGCCATACGTACGCATGTATGGTGACATGTCATTCAAGGGATGGATAGAATAATGCATTTTTTCCATAATTATAATAAATTGACAGTGTATAGACGATACTGGTGATATTATTTTAGAATGGAAATAACCAGGAATGAAGAAGGTTAAGTTGAAAGGAACTTTAAAGAGGGTGGTTAAAACGTTACCACTTCTTCAGGTTCTTCCTTTGGATTTGATCAAAAGGGATCTTTAGGTTGGCTTTCTGATCAAACTAATGCCTCTAGGTTGAAGTGAGTGATGTTGGGAGGATATTTAGGCAGAGTTTGGCTCGGCCAAATGTCTTTGAAGGTGTCAATTAATGAGAAGGGGGAGTGCCCATTTATACGAGGTGTGAGGGGCTCCTTTGGAAAAACTAGAAATATTATTTTATAATAAATCCATATTCAGTTTCTAATGGCACCAAAATAGATTATTTAAAGGTTAAGGTGGGGATAGGTCGATAACAACTCATCCAATAGATATTAGACATGTTTGGGTCACATTATTAACCTTATCATTTATTTTTAACTCTTAGTTAATTAGGTTGACACTTACCATGTCGCTCTGTATTTTTATATTATATAGTTAATAATCATACTATATACATAAATGCTACCCCAAAGTGGTCCATTAATGATACAAAAATTGTGATATATGTTTTTTGGCCGAACCATTGATTTTAAAGAATTAAATATCAATTAATAATATAATATTTGTTTTAAAAACTCTTTTATGTTAATTTTGACACTATTGAGTATTTTGTTTTTGATAAATTCATAAATGCATTATTACATCGAAAGTAATTCATTTAATCAACTCTAACATGTAGTAACCTTTGTAATTCGTGGAATCGATTAAATGTGTCAAATTATATTTATTTTGGTATTTATAATATCAATTATATTAATATTTCCGTAATAAGGTAATTACTGCATCATCATTCTGTCATAAATAAATTAAATTATATAAAATCTAAAAATTATAAATAAAATATCATTATGTAAGAAATTTTTTTTATCTTTATAATGATTATTTATAATCTAATTTATCTTATTGATAACCCTAGATTAATAATATTTTAGTATTTAAACGTTGATTTAAACTCTTTTAACTCTTCTTTGAATTAAAAAATAATAAATGCCCTAATCTAATCCAAGTGGACCTAAATGATAATATTTTATTCCTAAGGTTGTTTTTGGTCGATATACACTTGTCCAATAGAATTATATCATGTGTTAGGGTAATATTAATATCATTTTTACCCTTAATTACCCAATTAACTTTTTACCATGGTAAATAAAATTAAAAAGTTACTATTCACCAATAATTATTTTTATCTTATTGAACCTCATTTTACTCCTTGATATTAACAGTGTCTCTTGGATTTTTAAAATTCCACTCACATAATCCATTATGTTATGTTTTATGTAAATTTCCAAATTCTCATAGGAGTTGGGTAAAAGACAGTGACAAGTTCAATAAAATTTTTATATATCTAAAATTATTATAAACAAACTCTAATGAATTACATTGAACTTATATAGGTATTATTTATCTTTTTTGACATTAATTAAATTTAAATAAAATAAATAATTATTTATATAAAAATTCCTTTTTGAACAATAATTCAGTGTTTTTTCACTATTCATTAAAAATTGAATGCGTTTAGAAAAATACCATAACGTCACCCTAGGATAATTTTGATATTACGAATCCAAATATGAGTCCATTTTGAATGATAAAATTTATAAAATTTCAAAAAGTGGGTATTACTATACATAACGGCTACTTTGATTGGTCGCGGTGTGTTAGAACTCGAAGTTGTGTACAACATACGCTACTGTATTATTCAAAGAGAATCATACCGTAGAAACATGTGGAGTTACATTTATAAAAATAAAAAAGAAAATAATTTAAATGTAATATTTTATTGTACCCATGAATGTCCATTGAAAGAGAGACCATGGTATCTACCAGATGAACCTATTGGACATTTTTATATTCTTGAGAAAATTCTTGAATTAGGAAAATAAAGATGATCACTAGTATTCTAGTTCCTATACATTCAAATGAGTAACATTGAAAATTGATCTTGAAGGAAGACTATTTACTCTAAAAATTTGGAGTTCTAGAAGATGATAAAGGAGGGTTGGATTTTACATGCCTGACAGTTCAACGTACCCAAAAACTCCACATAACTAAAATAACCGTGTATCTAATGCTACATACCCATTTGGGGTTGTATTTGATTACATAGAATGACTAAAAAACATTTGATATCTGAATTAAAAAATTTATGAATGCTCACCCTACTCAAAACCAACAGTGGAGCAGCTCACGGTTCCCTTAAAATTCTGAAAATGGGGAAATTCATTTATCCATTTGGAATCTCATTTTTAAATTTAACATGCCACCTAGTCCTTCAGTTTGGATGATTTGACAAATATTAATATCATTTATGATCCCCATACATGTATTTAACTTATATAGTTTAGATCATGGTCACTTATTACTATGGAATTACGATGGGGTGTCTTATGTCAGTGTATGATTTCAATTATTCTTAAATAAATTTCACCTAGTGCTGGTAATGAGTTCCATCAAGGTACACCACATTGAATTAAACACCCTATTTGATTTATTTGTTATTTTTTTCCGATTTCTATTTTTATAATAAGAGTAAATATAATTCTTTGGTTTGGGGAATTATTGAATTCATGAGATTCTCATTTATACTCCATTTGTGATTGTTTTATTTTTTTATTTGAATGTGTTTTGATGTGTATATTTAAGGAGACACTTATTTTTGTTAACATTTAAATATTTCATTATTTTTTATTGGATTCACACATAATCCAGATGGGAAATCCTTCACTACATACGATATTTAATATTGGGATAACACAATATTTAAAAGTGGAATCAAATCATTAAGTGGGAGAATTATTTTACACACTGGATTGGGGTATTTACTAAATGATTGGAAGCTCATTTTTTTGGGGTTATTCCCTTGTCCTCTATCATTTTTTTCCTCCTTGTTTTGGGAACACATTTTTTTGATTTATCTTTTACAAATAATTTATCAGTTAATTTTTATCCATTCATTCAATAAATAGTCCATATTATGATAGAGAATACAATGATGGTTTTATTTTTTTGTTCATAACTAATGTTTTTAGGAAATAATAATAATTGAGAGTTACTCTTAGTAGAGATTGATGGGTATGTGTTATTGAATAATTATTCATTTTGAATTGTGGAGGGTAATATGAGGTTATATAACTATGTTTTAGTCATCTAATTTAATCCAATCAAAATCATCCAATATTCATGAAAGTTTACAACATTACATATGAATTTAATGAATCCAAAACACTATCTTCTCAATAGACTACCGAAGTCCTACTTTACTATAATTTTCATCAGATCAATAATAATTTTTAGTACCCCATTACAGTTTGTGTCAAACCTATCACTATTTCTAGTGAATTTAAATGTTTTCTAAATGGTTTCAAATGACTACATATTATTCTTGTAACACTAGTAATTTTTATCTCTAGGTTGAGAGAATCTTGTTCATTAAACATAAAACTATAAAAATAATTGAATAAGTTAAAATATATTTTTCATAATTCCATTGGGTAAATCTCCTTCATATACATTTTATCAAATAAGAGCTATATTAGGTACTGAAAATGAAATATAATCAATCTCAAGTGAACAAGACAATGAGGTAAATGAATTCACCAAATTGGAAATAAAACAACAAAAATTATAATTTAATAACCAAAAGTACTATGAACTCAAAATTGGAATGATTATTATACTGCATAAATTTGATGGAATATCATTTTAGTATCCCAAAATTATTTTGAGCTCATTTAAAGGACTAGGTAATATATTTAGAATAAGAGGATTCACCAAGACTCCAATAATAAGGAGAAATTTTCCCTTCTCTGTTAGAGGAGAAACCAAGGATTGGATCCATAATCTACAGCATAGAAAAGTTACCTCATGGGATGACCAATAGAAGACCATCCTCTTGAAATCCTTCCCTACTTATGAATGTGTGAAACTCTGAAAGGATATCTATGGAATCAAACAATAAATTATAGAAAACATTTATGAATTTTAGGGATAAATTCAATAAACATTCTTCATATTTCCTACACCATATCTATGAAGAACATCATTTAATTGAATTATGTTACTAATGATTGATAGAAATTGGATTGAACCAACTAGATTCTTCTTTAAGATGAGTAAATAATTAATAATTCACCAACTTATGTTGGATAACTGGTTGAGATATTTTCTCTAAATTCACAAAAATTTAGATAGAGAATTGTAACTAGTGGTGTAAATAATGTAAAATGTTTCAATTCACCTTCAATAGAAAATAAAATTAAGTACTGACATCTCCTTTAAGAAAACTAACAATGAGAAAATTACAAATTTTATAACCCAAAACAACCCTTCATCAAGGTAATCTATTCTCTTTGCAATATCATTAAACAGATTGATTCCCTAATGTTCAATGGACTGAAAGTTGTAATTCTATATACCAGAAGCAATTCCAGAATCACCCAAGTAGAAATTAAGTATTTATAAAATTATCCACTAATAAATTTGGAGTCGTTATCCAATATACACAACGGAAACTAATACTATAAGCTTCACAAAAACCAATATAACCCCATGTAGTCCAAATTTATAGTTTCCCACCATCCACTAGATATGAGAGGATAATATTTCAAGAGCCTCCCATGAAGGAAATAATGATAAATATGATAAAATAATAAAATAATGAATAGTCCACTCTCACCACTCATTGTTCAGTATTGAATTAATTAAAAGAAAAGTTAAAATACCACATTACCACCATTAGTAATTTAGTAACTCAAGGATCATGTATGCTTCCTACTCCACCAATTCTTAACCAAAAATAAAATTTAATCTATATAACCTTGATTATTTTCATGTATATGGAAGTCAATGAATAAAGATCCCTAAAGAACATAGCTTGAAGTGAACATCAATATATACATGGTGATTCTTCACAATAAAAAGAACATGATGAGGAATCTATAAAGGCACCAACAAGGAATGTTAAGGGGAAATAAAATATGTGAGATCCATATAAAACCTAAACTCCCTACTTATAAGGATACAATAACCCAAGAAAAAAAATAAATAATCACCACACTAAGTAATCCTCGAGGTTTTTAAAATATATTTGAACAACATCCCCATCTTGGAGTTAATACACCAAATTCCATTGTATGAAAAATTCATTAAAGTAATGTTAATTTAGAGAAGGATAATTTGAAGAAGTGGGGAGTAAATGTTATGTAAGAATGTTTTTCCCCTGTCACGCATCAAATTCAACCGAATATTCAAGATCTATGTATCCTTTTCATCCAATAAGATATTAAAAAAGCTGAGTTTTTTTACAATGAATTGTTTGATTTAGGAGAAAAATTTAATTTAACTCCTAATTCAATTAATTATTTGTTCGGGATGGGTGAACATAATCCCACCTAAGTGGTTGTGAATATCAACAATTTAGCCACTGCTTACACTGTTGGTGTTCTTTTAGATGTTTTGGAACGTGTACAAGGATTCCCAATCCATGTCGACTTTTAATCTATAAACATTGAAGAAGGAAATTGTATAGACCAATATCCTATAATTATAGGATGAAAATTCTATAATATATCAAAAATTGTAATAAATGTCAATGAATGTTTTATATCCATTAATTTTGGTGAGTAAATAGTGAATTTTAACATCCTGGACTTAGTCGAACACCCATATGAAAATAAATATATTTTTACATTAAAACATATATAATGATCCTATTTTTTATTGTTGAAATTTAAATGTTTGATAATATAATAATAATAGGATATTATTTTAAAAAACCATACTACATGATAATTCTAATTTTGAAAATGAAATCAATTTAGATACTATTTCATGTGTTGAACAATTTGAATATAACAGTGAAATTTATTTTGTTAAGTATCTCAATAATGATAATATTTTTTTGTATTACATGTATAATTTTACAACATGGAGAACTATAAACTAAAATAATTCGTAGAAAACCCCCTAGAATTAATATTATGTTGATACCAACAAAAATATAATACAGCTATTTAATGGGTAATGATAAATTGAATGTTATAATATTATATAATTTAGAACTTGACCAAGAACAATAACAACTAAAATTTCTAAAACATAATTATAGGTCCACAATATAGAAATTAGGGTTTGTAACATCCTTTTTAGTCATTATATATTTTGGTTTTATTTAGTTTTGTTTCAGTTAAAATTGTGAATATTTTTGAAATTTCTACTCTAGTGAACAGTTGGCATGTGATTTTCCCAAACCATGCGCTCACATAGTGAAAATCATGAAAAACTCGGTAGTTTGGTTTTTCATCATATGAACATTGTTATACTAGCCATTTTAACTCTTCATATAGATCATACATACCATTTAAAATAGGAACACAATTTGCGTATGGTTTTGTATAACCTTACGAGCCTATCTAGGAATCTATGGATGAATTTTAATTAGTATGATAATTTTATTTTAAAAACCATAAACCCAAACATTAGGATATAAAAAGACCTAGAATGACGAAATAAAATTTCTTCTTCCTTGTGAGCTCCCAAGAAATTTTTTCCCTTTTAGAACGCTCCTAAATGTGATATTGTTCTTGATAAATGTCATTCAATCTCTTTTGACGAGGTATAATCCCCACATTTTCTATCTCTAATAATCTATTCTCTCTTTTATAGGGTTATGGGGATCCCCATGTTGATTTGTAGACCTTATAACCACTATTTTGGTCTAATCCTAGGTTTTATTCTAATTTCCTAGATTCTGTGATTGTCATTATTCATTGTCAAATACTGATTCGGCATTGGCATTACGATATCCATTGATTTTGAGGTAGGTGGTTCCATTAAGATTCCCAATTTTTAATAAAACCAAGTTGATTTTTATTAATTTTAGTTTTGTTAATTAAATGTTATTTTTTTATTTTAATTATTTTTATTTAAATTGATTGGTTTAAAATACCCAATTTAATGTAATTGTTGATTTAATGAGGGATTTTAGAATGAAATTGTTAAAACACCCAATTATATTGAATTGGAATATGTTTATGGAAATTAATGAAATTTAAATCATTTAATTTTAAATATGGAATGTTTTTATCGAATAATTATGAAAACTCCATTTCAATTTAATTGCGGATTTATTTATAAATTTATCTCTTTTTTAAATTAAATTATTGAATGAAATTGTCAGAGAAAATTTTGAAAATGAATTTTCAATTGATTTGAAAATATTTTTTTTAAAAATATCATAAAATGAGTTTGATATAAACCTTATGGTTAATAAAGGAAAAAGCATAATTTTAATTGAAAATCCATATTGTGGATTTTTAAATGTAAAATTGGTATATTGGAAATGGTGAATGGTATTAATTTCATTTTTGTTATAAAATTTTTTTCCCATCTTTGATATTTTTTCTAGAGAACATACTAGTATTTTTTAGTTAATGAGTTATATGGAAAACACTCCATGATTCTACGATGTTTCAAAAAATAAATTTAGTACGCCACATATCATAGGGGATGGTGATGAGTCCTCCATAACCTAAACTCAAATGGACATATGTAAACATTACTATGTCACCTATAGAGTATGCGGAGTCCCTTTATCTAGGAAATATCATATCATATAAGAATATGACCATGTGGTTCACTTTTTTGTATTTGAAATGATTTTATGCGAATTTTGTAAACTATTTAAAATGTTTTGTGTGTTTATATAAAATATTTTATATAAATTGTTTTATTAAGCCTTTTTTGGAAATATCCGTTCAATTTAGAAGAGAAGAATTTTCTACAGTATTTTCATCATTATATATATATATATATAATGATTTCATTTAATATAATTTTTTATAAATACAATCCTATTTATTTAAAATTTAAATCATTATTTGGTAAATTAAATGATGGGATATTATTATAAAATCCATAGTGAGAACCTACTAAGACATTTAGTTGACAACCTATGGGTGCCTTCAAGTGTTTGAATATTTCTTCCTTATAGGTTCACGCAGTGTAAAAGAACCACTTTGAGGTGGTTCTAGCTATTGATCTATGGACTTAGAATGTTGGGTCCGTTGGGACATTGGATGTTCTTTCAATTTCCTAGTACTTTTTTATAGTATTTGGGGTTGTAATACCTATTTTTTCTGGAAAACAAATCCTTGTGGTGTTTTATTATCATTTATAACGATTTTTTATCATGTTTCGACAATGTTTTTGGAAAAATCGTTCCTAATTTCCTTTTTTTATGATGCCAGGTGCTAGTTTCCAACCTGTGGGGATCGAGAATTTCCTTCAAGAAATGGAAGTTTGAACTCAATTTTTGTGCTACTAGGTTACCTAGGTTTTTTTGTCACAATTTGGTATTAGATCTCTAATTTGATATTCTTATCATGAATACAATATACACTTTGTAGTCTTGTTGGAACATAAAAGGTATTTACGACTGATTTCCAATCCATATCTCAGCAAAACAAACTTTCAGTTACCAGGGGTGGTTTGGGAAATATATCATGAGGATTATTTATTGTATTTTTCTTTCTTTATATTTTGATAGAGTGAAACCCAAATCTTGTTTTCTTATATCCTGGGATTTATTTCTCGTTTTTCTTAGTTTGAGTGTTAATAAGATATCTTCTTGTTGGTCGGCTTATTTTCTGTAGCATCATGCCTATACGAGGATGTGTGGATCAGATCTAGGAGGATTATTTTGTTGAACCAAGATGATCGAATCATATTATCGACCTAAACATATATGATGCTATTGTTTGTGTTTTTCAGGTTCTAAGATAGGATCCACTACAAATTCACCTTCAGGATCTAGTTATGGAACCATATAAGGACATTATCAAAATTAGATCTCAACAGTTCCTTCAACAAGAGGCCACACAATTCAAAGGTTCAAATGTACCTAAATAATATGAGGAATGGTTGTGTAGAATGGATCTCATGTTTGGGTTCTTATAAAAACCTAATGAGATTACTTTGATGTCTTCCACCATCACATCGGAATAATCATTCGTGATATGGATGGAAACTATGGCGATTCTTGGCAATCATGTATGATTAAAGTTGAATGAATTCAACATTCTTTACATGGAATAGTTCTATATAGAGTCTTTGATATGAAGGAATTTAGTTGAATGTTTCAAACTTGATATTGGAAATAGGATCACGGTAGAGTAAGAAAAATGGTTTTCTGAGCTTGTGTAGTTTCAACCTAATATAGTATCGAATGAGAAGTTTAAGGATTTTTGGTTCGATATTGGAAGAAAATATTATATTATTTATCGGGATTTCTTACTAATGATTACATCTTATTCTAATGTGATGGATAGAGCACTGATGTTCAAAATAGACCTACCTGGAAATTTAGGGTTGTTTGGAGTATCTTTAAGTCCTAGTGGCTATTCATGTTCCTTAAAAGTAAAGTGTTAGTGCGATTATTATCATGACATCTCTCAACATTATTATTTTCCTATACCTCTTTAATTTTCTGGTAGATGATTCTTGATTTGATACTAGTGTGGAAAGCCTCGAAATTAAAAGAAGGATTTTTTAGAGGCACCCAAGGTATGTGGTTCTTCTGGATTCTTATGTTACCTATAGAATCTCTACCACATATATTTCACTACACATAGTGTCATGGGATCATTTATACCTCTCAAAACTAATGAGAAATCAGATTCTTCCTGAATAAAAGGGTTCTAACCACATTCAACTAGAATGATTCTTCTTCAAATAATGGATGTGTCTCTAGAAAAAGTGGATATAGGTCCATAAATAGTAATAGGTACCATTAATATTGCATCGTCATTAGTGATTTCTCTATTTGATATTGGTGCATCTAATTCATTTATTCAAACCATTCATATAAATCTGACAAATCTTCCTCTGAAGAATTTATATTACGCAATGGATATTACTAAAGCCCTTTGTATGATGGCAGAGTAGGATATTCATAGTCCATATTTTGTTTTATCTATGTTATATGTAAAAATTTCGTTATGTTGTTTTGTTCTTGACATGTAAAAACAGACTTCAATTTTTTGATAGATTTCCTCATCTCTATTAATGAGGGGATTTATTGTTATCTTTGATGGGTAACTTTTACTACACCCAATGGTGTGTGCAGTGTCATTCGAGGAGATTGGTTATATAATCCCACCTATTTATCACATAAACACTCATTACATTTTACAAAACTGATCATCTTTAAGGTTTCGTGTCTTGGAAACTAGGAACTTAAAACATGAAAACATAAAATATTACTCATAAACACTTGAAAGGCTTCTCCTCATGTTCATACTAGGTTAATTATTGCATCTCATAACCTGGGGACATACATCAAAAGAAAGGGTGAGCAGAAGGCCCAATAAGGGAAATAAGAGAAACATTTTAAAAGTGAACTTGAGATACATCAATAATGTCATGAAAAGAACATTAAGGCGTGAGAAAGAAATCATGAGATATATCATAATAAAAATAACATTATTCATAACATGAAGATTTGGATACATCATTTAACATAGAAAATCATGAACATATCACCAAGGTACATCCCCATGGTGTCATTTGAATATTACCGAGGTTATACACCAAGGTATCGTGAAAATTGTAATCTCTAGTGGTTACATCATTACACAATGCATTGGAGCGCTATCAGTTCACACCCCTAAATTTGTAATTTTCATCATTTGAGCCAAATATATCATCATAAATCATTTCATAAAAAACCAATATATCATAAAACAAATGGGTTTTATTTCATAATCATAACTTTTTAAAAACTGTTTTAAAGACATGATCTTAAAGTCAATTTAAACCCACAGAAAGGGAAAGAGGGTTTCATGTATGTAAATTACAGAATTTAAAATAGAAAATTTTGTTATATATGTGAATACCCATATAGATGAGATATCTATGTGTATTCACTTAAAAATAAAATAACTTTAGAAAAGGAGAGATACATTTTGAGACGAAAATTCTGCAGCATAATAACTATGTTATAGGGTTTTAGAAAACATTGAAAAGAGAGGGGACATGGGTCAAACATTCATAAATTTCCCATAAAACATTATAGGGACAGAATATAAGGGATTTAAGAACATGTTAATGAAATTTAAAAATATACCATTTGAAATGAAGAACATTAAAGGAAGACAAAATAAGATTTCTCTTATGAGATTCGGCAGCCTAAAGACGTCACTTAAAACTTCATAAAATTGATTGACGAGATAAAGTAGGGTCTCTCATCATATGAACATGAATGATCAGTATGATAGATGTATAGATCATACACTAACATAATAAAAAGGAATTTGAATGACTTGACATGAAAGTAGATCTAGAAAACGAGAAGGGTGAAAGAACCCAATAGAAATTCGGCAGCCTAACTGCGCCACATAAACTTCAACAAAAATGAATTGATGAGATCAAATAGGGTCTCTCATAATATGAACATAAAAGATCAGTATGATAGATTTAGAGATCATAACCCAACATAATAAAAAGTAACATGCAAGACTTGACATGGAATTAGAACTTTGAAAGAGGAGAAAGGTGAAAGAACCACTTAAAAATTCTGCAGCCTAACGGCGCCACTTAAAACATCAAAATACTTAATTGAAGAGATCAAATGGGGTCTCTCATCATATTATCATAAAATATCAATATGATAAATTTATAGATCATACCCCAACATAATAAAAATGAACTTGAAATACTATACATGAAAATAGATCATGAAAAATGAGAAAGGAGAAAGAATCTCTTACAAAAATTTCGGCAACCTAACGACACCACTTAAAACATCATAAAAAGAAATAATGAGATTAATATGGGATATCTCCTTATATTAACATGAAAAGGGAAGTAATAGGAGTATAAAATAACATCCTTTAACATTAGAACATGGAGAATAAATGAAATTACATAAAATAGATTTCATGAAAAGAAAGGGAGAGGTCAGATCCCTTACCTTAAAACGTAACTCTTAAAACTCAAAGGTCGGGACCTTGAAAGCTTGAGGGAACCCTGGGAGGACTCTTTGGGAGGTAATGAAACCAGAAATTCGTTGGGGAAGGGTGGGGAGTCTAAATGGATGAGAGCATGGCTTGGTATTTATAGAGAAAGTGAGGGGACAAGGCATTAATGGCCAAGGGACACCTCCAAAGTGGTTCTCTCAAAACCAAGTTCTCTCCAAAGATATTTCCCATGAAGTTAGGACAAATGAGCCCCCATACAATAATTCATCACCTTTGGTCGACAGTCCCTTAAAATATCTCATGATATCATCATGACATAGTTATGATGTCATTAAACATACCAAAACCGTAAAACTGTATTTTTACTATTCACTGAAAATTCAATTTTTTTCCAGAAAGATCCAAAAATTTCACCTTAACCAAATATCAATGTTCTGATTTCAAAAATGAACTCCATTTTATAAAAATAAATTTCTAAATATTTTTAATTTATTTTTTTAAATTAATACACTATTCACTGAAAAATCATTTTTTCAGAAAAAACCACAAAAATTACCAAAACATAATATCCGCGCTCTGAGTTCAAAAATGAAATCCATTTTTTTAAAATAATTTTTTTAATAATTTTAATTTAATTTTCAATTATAAAACACTATTCACTCGAAAAAACTAATACTTGAATAATAATTTATGAAACCGTTATTTAACCATTTTATTGAATCACATTACTTAATCAAGGTGCCTAGATTATATTAACAATTTCGTTACGTGAGATTATTAATCCATTTGGACACATTACTAATCCTAATCATAAAATCACTATTCATAATTTACTATTCATCAAAAATTAAGTTGATCTTATTAGACTATAAATTTCGTACTGAACATAATTGTAGAAGACCATTTTTGAAAATCATTACCCATTTTTAAATATATAAGGATTACAAAAACATTTTTAAAATATACTATTTCTAAAATACATCAAAAATATGAATACTATATTTATCCGGTCATTTGAAAATTCATAAAATTCATCATAAAAAGAAATCCCAATTTTTATTTAAAACAAAGGATTAAACAAGGCATTTACGGTCTCCTTACATAGCCCCTTATCACCCCAGCATAGGACCTAGGTGTAAGGTGTGCTAAGGTGAGAGAATCTGAGGGAGGCTCAGCAATCATCGCACTAGTAGTAATTTCTATCAGGTTGAACTTCTAACGAAGGTGATTCCGTTCTAGCTTCACACGATGAATTTCAGCTTGGGTTTGGTCCAGAGCAAAGCCCAATGGTGCTACCTCCTTCCCATGTTCTGTTAGATGGGCTTCGATCGGTCCAAGACTACTGGGTGAGGCCATCAAATCTTCATTCTATAATAATTTACCAAGATTACTTGTATTTAGAGAAAAAAATCAAAACGTTTTGTTTCCAACGGTCATATTGAACAATGTTCATATAACAGTCATAACCCAACGGTCTCATTTTAATTATACTCATGTTATCAAATGAAAAATTTTTTTTGAGTATAAAAATAAAATAAAATAACCCATAAAATTAGGAAACAAGATTTATTCAATATTTCGGGTCGTTACAATCTTCCCCAATTAAGAAATTGCGTCCTCGCAATTTTTAAAAATGGGTTTTGAAATTTCATTGAACGTCCCACATCGGAAAAGGAGTCAGTAAAAATATTACTTTAAACGAATGAAAGGGATGTACAAAGGTCATCCATGTTAACCCACACTAGGATTCCATGTACGAAGAGATGGACATGTAGGGGAAAAAAGTGTCATGTTCTGAGCTAGAGTGATAGAAAACATTATTAAGAGAAAATTAACCATAAGAAAATCCCAAACATATGATGAGTGTAAACTGTCTTTGATTACCTAGTAGGAAATATAAACCAACAACATTTTTTTTACGTTCCTTTTCATAATTTTGAGGAATTAATTCACATCATAAAACAAAAACATAAGAAAATATACCAACCTTCATGTAGAGTTTCATCCTTTAATATGTGTCTACCCAAAACTAATCTTTTCTCCAAACTATGAGCATTCACAACTACTTGGTCTCATCAAAACACGGTAATCATCTTATAGAGAATCACATAATCCACTAATGATTATCTATATATTTCTTCTATCATTAAACATTATCCCACAAACAGAGAGGGTAAGGTAAAACAACTCTTCAAAAAGAAATAAACCCATAGAAATGGAAACTACTTTTAAATCTTCAAAGTTCTATGGTACTACCCAAATTTCATCATAGAACTTTCCATAAATAACTTTTCTTTAAATTCATCAAAATAAACCAAACTAATATTGAAACACAAATACAAGAAGGATTTGATAACATAGCCTTCCAAAATAAATTTCATTGTTCATCTCCAAAACACATCAACCACTCCTAACATCTTATAACAAAAATAGCTAACCTAAACATATTTTACCCAGGATAGGTTAATAATTTCTACAAGTAACCTAAATAACATTAAGTCTACCTTAAATTCATAAATTCTTAATAATATAAGTGATCCATACTCCTCAATGAAAATAACATAGTAATCTATTTACCTCGATCATATATGGTCCCCAAAATAGTGAACGTCTTCCAAAATAATAATCATCTTTTAATCCCCTATTCATATCTGTCATATTAATACGGAAATAATCACATTTCCTATCACATTTGTTGTTGGGACATGTTCTCCCATTTCCCACCATTAACTAAGAAGAGAATGTATAATTAAAGGCTTAAATACTTAACCAATATTCATGAAAAAGAACGTAAATCATATAAGGATAAATTGTAGAAGAAAAGTATACACTAACTTGTGATTCCCTAGGTTTCTAACTAGGTTATCCATGATCATATATTGTTATGTAAATATTTATTTTATTTTATCATTGTTCCTTTAATTATGGTTCATACTATGCTTATGAATTTACCAAAGCATATCCCCGGGAGTGTCATAACCCAGAGTGTAGGAGGGGCTGTTTTCGTGTACCAGTTCCCGTTTGAGTCTATCTCATAGCATTGTTTTTGGGTATTATCGCTATGTACTTCTGTGACAGAGCCACCTCTACCTACTCGTTTCTAGATAGGTAGGTATTTGCTTGGAAACCCCTTACTCAATAATCGCCAAAATACCAGGAATATTTCCTATATTTATACTTTTCTATAGGGTTTTCCCGGAGTTTCCATATCCTAATTTCCATAAATAACTAAACCCTCATTTGATACCAACTATAGCATCTTGCCTTTTTATTACATAGACTTTCATTACATTTTACCAAACTGGGGATCTTTAAGATTTAGTGTCTTGGAAACCAGGAACATAAAACATGAAAACATACAACATTATTATTAAACACTCGAAATGCTTCTCCTCATGTTCATCCTAGGTTTATTACTGCATCTCATAAACTGGGGACATGCATCAAAATAATGGGTGAGAAGAAGGCCCAATAAGGGAACCAAGAGAATCATTTTACAAGTGATCTTGAGATACTTCAATAAGGTCATGAAAAGAACGTTAAGGCATGAGAATGAAATCATGAGATATAACATAATAAAAATAACATTTTTCATAAATTGAAGATGTGGCTACATCATTTAACATAGACAATCATGAACATATCACCAAGGTCCATCCGCAAGGTGTTATTTGAAAATTACTAAGGTTATTCACTAAGGTATCGTGAAAATTATAATCTCTAGTGGTTACATCATTACCCAATGCATTATAGTGATATCGAGGAGAACCCTTAAATTTCTATTTATCATCATGTGAACCACATACATAATCATAAATAATTTCCTAAATGACCCATATAGAATAAAAGAAATGGGTTTCATTTCATAATCATAATGTTTTAAAAAGTGCTTTATAGACATGATCTTAATGTAACTTTAAACCCAGAGAAAGGGAAAGCGGGTTTCATATATGTAAATCACAGAATTTAAAATAGAAAATTTTAGAATATATGTGAATACCCATATAGATTATAGAGCTTTGAGTTTTCACTTAAAAATAAAAGAACTTTAGAAAAGGAGAGATACATTTTGAGACAAAAATTCTACAGCATAACGACTACGTTATAGGGTTATAGAAAACACTGAAAAAGGAGGGGACATGGGTCAAACATTCATAAATTACCCATAAAACAGTAGAGGGACATAATATAAGGGATTTAAGAACATGGTAATAAATTTTAATATATACCATATGAAATGAAGATCGTGAATGGAAGAAAAAATAAGATTTCTTTTATGAGAATTCAGCAGCCTAACGACGTCACTTAAAACTTCCAAAAATTTATGGACGAGATCAAATAGGGTATCTAATCATATGAACTTAAATAATCAGTATGATAGATATAGAGATCATACCACAAAATAGTAAAACAGAACTTGAAAGACTTGACATTAAAGTAGATCTTGAAAATGAGAAGGGTGAATGAACCCCTTAGAAACTCGACAGCCTAACGGCGCCACTTAAACTTAAACAAAAATGAATTGATGAGAGAAAATAGGGTCTCTCATCATATGAACATAAAATATAAGTATGATAGATTTAGATATCGTACCCCATCATAATAAAAAGTAACTTTAAAGACCTGACATGGAATTAGAACTTTGAAAATGGAGAAAGGTGGAAGAACCACTTAAAATTTCGACAGCCTAACGGCGCCACTTAAAACATAAAAATACTGAATTGAAGAGATAAAATTGGTTCTTTCATCATATGATCATAAAATATCAGTATGAAAAATTTAGAAATCATACCCCAATATAATAAAAAGGAACTTGAAATACTTTACATGAAATTAGATCTTGAAAAATGAAAAGGGAGAAATAATCTGTTACAAAAAATTTGGCAGCCTAACGGCGCCACTTAAAACATCATAAAACGAAATAATGAGAGTAAGAAGGGATATCTCATTATATTAACATGAAAATTTCAGTAATAGTAGTATAAAATAACATACTTTAACATAAGAACATGGAGAATAAAAGAAATTACATAAATGATATTTCTTGAAAAGAAAGAGAGAGGTCAGATCCCTTACCTTAAAACGTAAATCATAAAACTCAAAGGTTGGGACCTTGAAAGCTTGAGGGCACCATGGGAGGACTCCTTGGGATGTAATGAGTCCATAAAATCATTTGGGGGAGGGTGGGGAGTAGAAATGGATGAGAGGATGGCTTTTTATTTATAGGGAAAGTGAGGGGACAAGGCATTAATGGCCAAGGGACACCTCAAAAGTGGTTTTCTCCAAACCATGTGCTCTCCCAAGATATTTTCCATGATGATAGGCCACATGGGGCCCCCATATAATAATTCATCACCTTTGGTCCACCATACCTTAAAATATCTCATGATATCATCATGACACAGTTATGATGTCATTAAACATACTGAAACCCTAAAATTGTATTCTTACTATTCATTGAAAATTCAGCTTTCTCAGAAAGATCCCAAAATTTCACCTTAACCAAATATCAATTCTCTTATTTAAAAAATGAACTCCATTTTATAAAAGTAGTTTTCTAAATATTTTTAATTTATTATTTTTAAATAAATACATCATTCACTGAAAATTGATTTTTTCCGAAAAAAAAACAAAAATTACCATAACATAATATTGGTTCTCTGAGTTCAAAAATGAAATCCATTTTATAAAAATAATTTTTTAAATTTTTTTAATTTTATTGTTAATTAAAAAACAATATTAACTGGAAAATCTAATACTGGAATAATAATTTATGAAACTATTATTTAACCATTTTATTGAATCACATTACTTAATCAAGGTGCCTAGATTATATTAACACTTTCTTTAGGTGAGATTACTAATCCATTTGGACACCTTACTAATCCTAATCATAAAATCACTATTCATAATTTACTATTAATCAGAAATTAAATTGATCTTATTAGACACTAAATTTGGTACTGAACATAATTGTAGATGAACATTTTTTGAAAATCATTACAAATTTTTAAATATATAAGGTTTAAAAACATTTTATTAATATAATTTTTCTAAAATTCATCAAAAATATGCATACAATATTTATCCGGTCATTTGAAAATTCATAAACTTCATCATAAGAAGAAATCTTATTTTTTAAAAACAAAGGATTACATAAGGAATTTACGGTCTCCTTACATAGCCCTTTATCACACCAGCATAGGACCTAGGTGTAAGGTGTGATAAAGTGAGAGAATCCGAGGGAGGCTTGGCCAACATCACAAGAGTAGTAATTTATATCAGGTTGAACATCTCGTGAAGGCGATTCCGTTCTAGCTTCACACGATGAAGTTCGGTTTGGGTTTGGTCCAGAGCAAAGCCCAGTGTTACTACCTCCTTCCCAAGTTCTGTTAGATGGGATTCGATTAGTCCAAGACTACTGGGTGAGGCCATCGAATCTTCTTTCTATAATAATTAACCAATATTACTTGTATTTAGAGACAAAAGTCAAAATGTTTAGTTTCCAATGGTCATATTGACCAATGTTAATATAATAGTCAAAACCCAACGATCTCATTTTAATTATACTCATGTTATCAAATGAAACATTTTTTATGAGTATAAAAATAAAATAAAATAACACATAAAATTAGGAAACAAGTTTTATTCAAAATTTCAGGTCGTTACAATGGTACTGAAGGATGAGCAAAGATAGAACATTTTATTTAGATTATGTTAAAGTAATATCTATGTTTTACTTTGATATAGAGTAAGAATCCTTTTGTGGTGATATCCCTTCAGTCAATGTTGAGTTTCCCTATGTGTTTCCATCCGACTTCTCTGGTTTTCACTGGTAAGGGAGGATGTTTTTTCTATTGACATAGTGTATGCAAATCAACCAATTTCTATTCCCTCCCACCACATGGATCCTGATGAAATGAAACTGTTCAAGAACTAGTAGGATGATATTCTATAAAAAGTATTTATATGACTGTGTGTGTCACATTAGGTAGTTCCAGATCAGTATGACAAGAAATCTGATGGTTCACATCACCTATGTCTTCTTTATCGAAAAATAAATTGAGTTACAATAATAAAAAATTATCTATTACACATGATTTATGACATATTTGATAAGTAGGAATGGGAACAGTGGATCTTCAAGATCTACCTTTGATATGGTTACCATTAGCTGAGTATAAATGAATATAACATACAAAGAACCAACATTCAGTGTAGGGTTAGCCATTATGTGTACCTTCTCATGCACGTTGGTCTAACAAATGATCATATAGTTTTGATGCAATTAATGAATAATATTTCCCAAGAGTATCTTGATACTTTAATTGTATTCTTTGGGATGAAATCTTAATTTACTCTATGCCCATGGAGGAACATGTGCATCTTCTCATAAGAGTTATTCTAATGTTGAGAAATCCCTAAATTTATCCCATGATATTGAATGGGATTTATGGATTTAAGGAGAAATGTTACTGGGACATGTGGTGTAAAAACATGGTATATCAGTTGATCGTGAAAAAGGTATATTTTTTATGATATAGGAGAAACCGTGGAATGGTATTGAGATTCCTAGCATCTTGGATCATTCTGAATATAATCACTGATTCATTAAGGACTAATTAACGATCCCTTCAACAATGACTGCACTTACTCAAAAGGGATTAATGTTTTCATGGGATGAAAAATTTCAAAGTTCTTTTTTTTTGTCTGAAAAATATTTTGATAAATACTTTATTGTTAACCCTTCTAGAGGACAAGAATTCAAATGTGGTCTTCAATGATGCATCGAGTTCAGGTATGGTTTGTGTTTTTATACAAGGAAAAAATGTCATTTCTTTTGGATCTCATCGCATTAGGAGACAATAGAAGAATTATTTGACCCATGAACATGGACTTATATCTGTGATGCACATTCATAAGAGTTGGTGACAATACCTTTGTGGTAAAGGTTTATCTAGTATTCAAAAGACAAGATATTGAGTTATATATTCTCCCAAAATTTTTTGAATATATACTAGAGGTATTGGTTGGAGTGCCTGAAATATTTGGTGTTTGACATCACCTATACCATAGGGAAAGGGAATGTTGTCACAGTTGCTTTGAGCCAGAAACAACCAACTATATCATTGAAAGAATATTCAGAATAGAGTAAACTGATGAATATATTTCCATAGTTTCATATTGTAGTCTATAAATCATGGATCAATTATTCCTTTGATAGTGTTTTTTATATCTTCTATTCTCAAAATGATTCCTCAAAAATAATATCTTTATGATGAGCTTCATAGCAGTAAATAATCTCTTTATAAGGGGAGACTTTTATTGAGTGAACATTTTCCACCAATGAAATTCAATGAAATTATAATCACTTCGTTGTTCTTTTAGCGGTATGGAATGATATTATAGGGGATTTCTATAACTACTAGTGGGAATTGAACCTAGGAACTGAAAATATTTTATATGACATGCAACATTAATTTTGATTCCCATGTACGAGATGGAGCATTTTTGAATTTGGCTCTCATTATTATACATTCCAAGTGGTTACTTTTGAGCATCATAAGTCATTGGATTTTCATCAGCCACTTAAAATACCTACATTTATGTGGAATATGATCTCAATCAACTTTTTTGTTTGGTTTCTTCATACCTAGTGAATGAAGAATGTGATATGTGTTGTGATCAATCAACTGAATAAATTTACTCACCTTATACCCATTCATGATACAACCAATGTTAGGTAGTTGGGAAATCTCTATATGATAGGGATTTTTCATTTTAACACTGTTCCATATTTATTAATTTCTAATGGATATCCTTGTTTCACTTCTCTGTTTTCCAGAGATCTTCAAGATGCACAGATATATCGGGTCTGTACGATCACTAAATACAAACCCTAGTCAAATGGACTAACAGAAAGAGATATTAATATTATTGAGGATATACTTTGTTCTTGTGATATCAACATTGGTGCAGGTTATGATGATCATTTTAGGCTGGTTGAGTTTTATTATAATAATAGTTACCAGTTCATGATCAGAATAGATCATTTTGAGTCCTTGTGTAGTCAACCTTGTAGATCTGTATTGTGTTGGTTAGAGATTAGTGAATGTTTCCTGGTTGGGCTGATGTTGGTCCCAGAGATGATGATAAATATTTTGATGATTTTTTAGATAATATTTATGACATTGAGCTGGTACAAATCTTATGTTGATCATCTTCACAGACATTTGGAATTATATGTTTCTGACCAATTGTTCTTTAATGTTTCCACCCGTTTAGACAATCGACTACTTAGATGAAAAGGGGTGATTGCTCCTCATTTTTATGGAACATTTATGTTAGTTGAGTAGGTGGGAAAAGTTTCAATTAATTTGGTACTTCCACCATATATGATTTTGATACATAATGTGTTACATTTATCTCATCTCAAAAAGTATCTATCTAATCCATTTCCGGATATCATTTGGAGTGATCTTGATGTTGTTCTTGATTAATCAATGATTGAATGAACAATTATTATAATTCATTCTAAAACCAAGTCACTTTATAATAGTATGATAACTATTGTTCTTGTGTTATGGAATCATGGTTTTGAGAGTCATGAGATATGGGAGATAGAGGTACTGATGAGAGAGCAGTGGCCTCATCTTTTGCTCACGGAAGATTCTTCACAGGCTTTTTGGGGACAAAAAGTTTCTATAGTGAGGTGGTTGTAACATCTTATTACTATTTTTAGGTACTCAAAACCCCTCTTTTTATCCCTCATTTGTTTGGGATTCAATTTGGTTAGTTTCAGGAATTTTTTTTAATGTTTTTGTATTTTATGGGATAGTGAATGGTTTTCACATGGTTTGCCCAAATTGTGTTCTCTCTTAGAAAAAACCATGTAAACCCAAGAAGAGGGGATTTTCATTTCTTGAGTATAGTTTTAATAACTGTACTACTTCTTCAGGGAGACCATGTAGCCCATATAAAACAAGAACATGACTTGTTACAATTTTTTTAACCGTGAGGCCCTGTGCAGGAAACTGTATGTGGATTTAAAACAAATTGGAAATTTAATTTCAAAAGACTAGAACCCTCAGTTTATGTACCGAAAGAACTAGTTTGACCCTATAAAATTTCTTCATCCATGGGAGACCCAAATATAAATTCATGGCCCTTAATAACTCTCCTAAAGGTGATCTAAATCATGAATAACAATTTTTTATCTCTTCCTAATTAGTTTTCTCCTCTCATTCTCTATCTTTTGACATATTTATTATCCTCCATTGGGTTCTGTGGATACCCATGGTTCTTTTTCGGATATAATAATAGATTCTTTAGATCTAAACCTAATTTTATTCTCAATTACCAGAATCCATGAAAATCATTCTTCATTTTCAAATCCCGATTAGGCTTTGGCATTACAAGATCCATTGATTCTGAGGTTAGGGTTTCTGTTATAATGACTAAATTTTATTAACCATAAATTAATAATTTTAATTTCATATGATTTAATTAAATAAAATTACTTGATTTTAAATTATTTTATTTCAATTGGTATGGTAAAAATACCAATTCCATTTAATTTGGGTTTTAAAATGGGATTTGGAATGAAATTAAAAAACCCCCAATTCTATTGAATTGTGGTATATTTATGGAAATTGAAGAAATTTTAATATTTTAATTTTAATATTTTATGGAGTTTGATTGATAATTGTGAAAAAAATAATTCTATTGAATTAGGGATTTACTTTCAAATTGATGGAAATTGTATGAAGTTAGATTTTTTATTTTAATTAAAAATGTGAATTAAAAAATTGATTTTTAAATTGAATTCAAAATATTATTTATGTAAATGGATTAAAATTGGTTTGATAGAAACCATATGTTTTCATCACGGAAAAAGGACGTTTTTTTATAAAAAACTAGATTATGGGTTTTAAAAAGAAAATTGGAAAATTTATAATGGTGAATGGGATGAATTACATTTTTTTTATAAAATGAATTTTACATCATTAATTTTGTACTACATAATATGAATTACTGAGGTAGTTCATGAGTTATTTTGACTACACTCTATGATACTACAATGTTCCAAAACATTATTGTAGCACATCACATACCTTAGACAATGGTTATGATTCATCTTTTACCTATGCTCGAAGGGATTCATGTACATATTTCTATATCACCATGATAGTGTGTGGAGTCCCTTTATCCTAGAACAATCATAACTTATTGACATATGACCATGCGAAATGCATGTTTGTATAGGAAATGATTATATACCATTGTTGTAAACTTCATGACATGCATTTTAAATTTATTTAAATTGTTTTATATAAAGCATTTTATTAGGAAAATCTTTCAAAAATATCTCATAAATTGAATGGTGAAGATTTGATTAATTTATTTTCCACTAATTTAAATGTAAATCATGATTTTTTTTCTATATAATTATTTGAAACACCAATCCAATTAATTTAAAATTGAAATCATTATTAGGTTAATTAAATGTTGAAATATTATTATGGAATACCTAGTGATACCATGCTAGTCTTTTTATCTCACACCCTAGTAATTATTTTGAGTATTTGTAGATTTTTTCTTTATAGGTTTATGAAGGGGAGAACCAACACTTGGATGTGGTTCCCGTATTTGATCATTGGAGTTGATGATTTTTACCATTGGGAATTTTGATGCTATATTATTCTTCTATTACTTTGATGTAGTACTTTGGGATTTTATACATCTTATTTTCTGGTAGAAATCTACCCATAAAATTTCTTTGGTATGAATACTAATTTTTTGTCTAGGTTCCATAGTGGTTGTGGATAAATCATTTCATCTTTCAGTTTTTAATGCTACAATGTGCTATCTGCCAACCCATGGGGATCATGATTTCCATTTAGGCTACATTTGTGTCAGCCTAGAAATAGGGTTAGTAGGGTATACATGATAGTTTGTGATAAGGTAAATCCTAGGAATTATCCCTATCACCTGCATGCATAGTATTTTTCTAGAATGTAAACACAAAAAATTATGAAAACCCTAATGGAGAATCATCCTAACCCATCTAGAGGTAGTAAAAAAGTGGTATAGGGACTTTTATGAGATCAAATAATATACCACATCTTTGAATACCAATTGGTGAGTCCCATCCAAATAGTCCTGAGGAATACTAAATAAAAACTTTTGAAAATGAGATAATGGAATAGTTCCCATACGAATTCAAAATAGGTGAGAGTTTGTATAGAATATATGTTATTGAACTTTTTTACCATAAGAAACCATTTTCCCATAATCTTTTTGGACCAAATACTAGAGAGACTTGTTGGGAAGGGTCATTAATTAATCTCTAATGTCTTTTTTGGAATTTTCATGTTCTAGTTTCTTTAGTGGAACAAGAATAAACCACATTCACATATCTTTTGTGTAGATTTATCTTTTGAAAGATGCCATTTGGTATTTGAAAATCCCTATGTAACTTATATCACTATAAGGTAAGTATCTTCTAAAAACTGATTGGGAGTTGATCATAGGTACTCCATGATGACTTTACTATCTATAGAACTTGTTTTTAATGTTGTTTATAAACTTTTGTAAATATTTTAAAAATATTTTTTAAGATAATCATGTTTAAATATTTTTTAAATTCCATTTTATGTTAGAAAAAGGTATTGTTTTGGGATAATTAATTTTTTCATATGGAATTGAAGTATAGAAATCCAGAAATGATGTTATTTCCACAATACCTTACACCATTATGTTGAGATAACATCAGCTCATTTCATGGCCTTGTTGGATTTTATATATTGAATTTTTGGGAATTTAGCATGATTTATTTTCTACTATCTAACACACTCATGAAGGAATCTAATTTTTTCATATGATTAATGTGGGATATATTATGACTAATTTAAATAATGATTTACCACTACCCCCATTATCTATCCACTAAACTACAATTACCGCTTTAAATTTTTTAGTGATGCTACTTACATGCCATAGGTGTTGTTCTTGTCCAACAGATTGATCAGATTACAAAACTAATATCCTACAGTTAATTGACATTATACACAACCTTGATAAACTACACCATAATAAGGAATTAATTTTGTCATGTTTTTTGATTTATAAATAATTCATTTAAATCATATTGGGAGTAATGTAATTGTTTTTTTGATCATATAGATTTGATATATTTTATCAATAAATTGTATTCAAATCCTAATATAGTGAGATGAATATTGACTATACAAGAATTTTACCCAATGATTATGGAAAATAAGTTTAGTGAAAATATTGTGAATGTCATCATGAGTTAGATAACATACACTATCAAGGTCGAAAAAAAACCCTTTTCAAAAATTGATAATCCATTCCCTAGTGGGTAACATTAAAACCTATCCCAAGTGCCATGTTCTATTTACGTAGTGATTTTTTTCATATTAAAGGTACCCTAATTCTTTTCTAAAAAATCAAGGTAATCAACTAGATTCTGAATAAAAAGTTTATTTTTTGAAGGATCCATATTTATAGAAATTTATAATTAAAAATATATTAGATGGTTAACACATGAAAGGGAAATGAACATTTTTTACTTTATCCATACACTTTCATATGGATTCCATTTTGTACCTAAAAGAATTGCTAGAAAATTTTGGGACACAAGATTCATATAGACTTAAATTTTTAAACACTCCTATTAATTTTTCAATAAATATTCCCAAATTATAGTTTACTGGTGTAATTTTCAATAGTTCATAGATTTCCAAAAAAATGTTGATTTTTTTAGATATTTTATATATGGGGAATTATCCTCATGGGACCCGTTCTTGTTTCATTTGTATTTCCCAATAATTTTTAGTAGTAAACCATGGTTATAAAAAAATAAATAAAATATACTCTATTTGAATATTCATAATCTATTATTGATATTCAAAAATCAAATATATTTTTTATTTTTTGAATACCAAGAAAAATAATCAGTACCTGTGGAACCAAATTATGTAATTTGAACATGGATTCCCTCAAGAAAAAAAATGGAGCTCGCCACAAAACATCCACTTCCAACCACCCATAGAAAAATTGATTGGATGTGGTGTTCAATTGTAAAGCCCATTTTTTTGAGGTGATATTGTAACGCAACTAAAAGGATAGGAGTAAGAAATTAGAGGATAAACTACGAGCATTAATAACCACATTAAATATCCCATTCGGTATGTATCCCTACAAAATATTTTATGGTAAACATTGTAAATTTCCTATTGAGATATAGTATAAAGCCTTATGGTTTGTTAAAATAGTTAACCTAGATTTTGGAATGATTGTATAGTAGAATAAGTATAAGATGATGTATGTTGGGGATATTTGTATTGAAACATATTAAAACTCATATCATTATAAAAAATATGGAATTTGGCCGTGATATTTTTTTCTAGAAAAGTGAATTTCATGATAGAGAAAAATTGGTGGTATTTTTTTCATGGATTAATATAATCTATGAAAATATTTATTCCAAGTGGATTATAATATAATTAGTTACTAATAAATTTTACTATTGTACAATTGAGATTTAAGGATAAGGTATAAAGATTTCATTCAAGGTGAATGGACAAAAGTTGAATATGAACCATGAGGATTTCTATAATCAAACTATGGAGGAGTCTAGACTCCTCCCTGAAATGTTTAAATAGAGCACTATCATGATGTCAGTTTCCCTCATAATTGTTGAGATTCTTACATTATTTTGAACTATTTTTCTTGAAAAGATGAATTCTAGAATTAAATTGTATGTATATATGAATCATGTATGGGAGAGAGGTATAAAGTAGTTTTTAGATTTAAATACCATTTTCTTGTTTTATTTTTTATAAATATATAAAAACAGAAACCAAATTTCTTTTTAGGAATATTTACAGTGTTTTTATAGGTTTTTGTTTTTAAATTCAGGGAATTTAAATGAAAAATACATTCTTGTTTTGAAAATTTAATAATATTTGTATACATTAAGAGTTTTCAAATATTTTATGAACATTATTAAATAAATAATGTTTTTTTGGAAGTATATTTTATTTGTAAGGAACTTGATCATACTATTGAATGTGAATATATAAAAATATTTCTGATGTGAAATTTTTTTTTTGAGCTCTGATTTTCAAAAAAAATTATGATTTTTGATTGTAAATATAAATATAGATCTGATATCGACTATCCTAAATTTTTGTTCTTATCCTGAGAGGTTTCCAAATCTTATTTTAAATATTTTTTCCAATACATTCATTTCATGATAGAATCTGTGGATTTTTTTTATAATCCATAACTATTGTTTCTACTCTCTCAATTTTTTTGATTTCATGGGATATGTTCAATATGATTTACCAATTTGATTTACAAGCCCCTCATTTTTCCTTTAGTCTTACCCTGAACACTGATCCATGTTAATCCATTAGATAATAATGAATGGAAGTATAGGTTTAAGACATAATAGAATCCAACATATCACTAACTTCCATCACATTAAAATTCAATTTAATGAATAATTCATGTTCAAGTGTTAGGGAATGGGGATTCCATTTTTTTTATATATGGGAATCATTGAAAGATAATGGGTCTGTGAGAAGTGTGAATAAACACCATGGGGTATTTAAGAGAGGAAAATGGGCTTCGGTCAATTTCATTCTTTTTATTCTGTTTACTTTAACATACAATTATCCAAAAAAGACTTTATTAAAAATAAAAAATAAAAAATAATTGATGATTTTAAAACATTCATTTTGATCATAAGGGTGATATGTGACCATAATTAAACAAAAGAGCATGATCACTATTCATTATTTTGATAGTTCAAACTTATTTCCCCTAAATAATAGAAATAATAGAGATAAAATGTTTATATATATAAAAATAAAAAATAGAGGACATTAGGATGAAACACTCTATTGATTCATTTCATGAATCATGCCATTTGATAACAAAGAGGAACATAGGTAGTGTGTGTGTCCCATATTGTATAGATGGGATTGAGTGAGGAATTAATCCAGGATTTACATGACCAATAATGAACATTATTTAAAGATTAAAACCTTCCTCATTCCTCATATACATTTTTAATGGCATTCCCACCAACCTCAATGCCACAGAACATCCTTTTCGAAGACCTCATTATTGATTATATTTCTTCACGATTCCCAGTGCGAATAGATGACAATGTTCCTATGCATATGGTAAATAATCACATCACATGAATGATCATGACTATAGATAAATATTTTCTCTTGACCAATGAGTGGAAATTTGCTTCATGTTAGGTAGGTCATGAAATTATTTTTAATGAATTTTGATAATTGAATTTTATGTAAATTGGATAATTTATTACCTCAGAAATTAAACACATGTCTGATGCATGATGCCATTTTTTAAAAATAACATAACTTTTTCCTCTCATCAATAATTATAGTTTATAATTTTTAGTTATAATTTCACTTAATTTCCTTGATTTTCTATTCTATGGATTAAAATTTTATTGAAAATATCTTTCCATTTGTGATAATCTATAAATAATTGATTAAATTTAATTTAATGATAAATTTCATGGGAGTGAAATAGTTGAAGTGTTGGGGAGTGATAAGAGTGAATAATTTAGAATTTTTTGTATTTTATTCTTTGAAATTACCAATATTAATTAAATAAATCTCAGGTAATTTTTTCATATTTGTTAGTTTCTTTGTTTTGGATATAATTGTTAAATAGATTAAAATGATGATTTATATTAATATATTCAACATTGGAATAAAATTTGGAATCTATAAATAGTATAAAATTTATTTTTATAGAGTAAACATATAATTACTTAATTATATAATAGAAATTCTTTAATAGATTTAATCTATTTTAAGCATTAATTGATTAAATAATTTTCAAATTAAATCAATAAATTGACTCTGAAATTGAAATTACAATTCATTGATTTTCATTGAAAAATAAACAATTAGAATATATTTTGAAAATTTAATTATTATAATATGAATTTTTTATTTATTGAAATAATAAATATAAAATTAATTGGTTAAAGGTTGAAATTGTGATTTAAATATGATTAATAAATTTTTACGTCAGTTAGAAAAAAATGTAAAAATATTCATTTTGAATATCACTCAAATATATGAAATGGAATGGATCATCTATGATTTATCTTTTTATGATTGACCTAAACATTGAAAATAAATAATCAAATGGATATACCACATTGAAAAACCATGATACCACAAGTGTGCCAGTTACTGCAGGTAATAATTTTTGTGAAGTGAATAAGTGACTTTATTCACAACTAGTGGACATGAGATTCATTTTTGGAAAAGGAATGCATCTACCACATAATAAAAACAGATCAACCATACTTTAAATTCTTTATAATAAAACCACATTTTGAAAAAGGAGTGTAGTTTACACCAAAAAAAAAAGAAACCATGCATTGTATATGGCATCAACAATGGAAAATGACAAATTTTATGAAAAGTCATGGTGCTTCCTTACACATAGTAAAATAGTCGACCACATCTATTCTCACAGATGATCATCATAATCGTCCAAACCACCCCTTTAAGCCAATGAAGATATATAACTAATGCTCTTGATGATGTTAAAACTAAACAATTCCCAATGATGACCTTTTCTATGCTGAAGATCACTGAACACCCCCATCCAATAGACTGATAGAAGAAGACCAATGAACATGATTAAAAAGGAGTCATATAAAGATTTATAAGAAAACGATAAATCCCATAAAACCTAATGAAAAAATTCAAGCTAAAAAAAATGATTATTCCCACCCATGGGTACCCAAGAAACTCCCAGTGCCACGCACTCTTAACTGTAGAAGATAAGAACAAATAATCTCACAAAAATTCCTCAAAATAGATCAAGATAATATTGTAGTTATCTTGAACAAAAATTAGAGTTGAGTGATGATGATACAAGTTTACTTCTAAATCTAAGGAGATCAAGAATCACTATAAATACCAGGATCGATGGTGATGTATCCCTAAAAATAAAATATATGCATACTATCAACTGTAGATATGATCTCCTTTTGTTGAAAATGTTACGCACATGTCCGCTAGTGAATCATAATGCACCACTGGAGGAAATGACCAAAAGAATATTTATGAGAACCTGAGCTTGAGAAAACCTCACAACCATATAGGAAGATTCCACATCACCACTAACCTAGAGATAAAAATTCACGATCTCACTGATAATATGTTATTCTTCTATATGAAAAAATATTACGAGCATCAAGATATGAGTTTAAGTTTAACAAATTAAAAATGAAATTAAATTAATTTCTATATTTTTTCCCCATTTTAGTTTTATAGAATGAGAGTCTGTGGCTACTCCCCCATGCACCGATTTCTGGTCCACATAGGCCTTAAAAATTATTAAATGTGAAAAATTTATAGGATCACCAATATGATAGTTCCCATCCATTCAAAGTAAGTTCATTGATAATTGATCTTGAAGGTTGAAATGTTTATTTCAAAATTTATGGTTTTAATAATATTGAAGGATGGACATTTTTTAAAGAAAATAAGGTTCAATGTACCCAAAAAGTCTATGTATATGGAATATATATGTATCCATATCCATATAATAGATGGGATATATTTATGTTTATTGATAATGACCAAAATATCTTTATCTATCCTAATTCTTGTGTTTGTGAATTCTAACCCTACCTAGAACAAATGTTGAAGAATCTCTTGGTGGCTAAAAAATTCTAAAATTGTGGAATTTAATTTCCCTATTTGGATTATTATTCTCAAATTCAACATTCCTCTAATTCCTTTAGTTTCACCAAATTAGTGAATTTGAAGATCCATAGTGATCACCATCTATTTGAATATCATCTAAATCATAGATCGTGATGACATAATAGTGTGGAATAATAAGGATGTTTTTTCATGTCATCAAAAGAGTTCAACTATTCTTATAGGGACATGACCTAGATCTTGTTATGATTGCTTCCAAGCAACCTAAGTGTAAGTAACCACACATGAATATTTTTTTGTGGCTATTTTATATTTATATATATATATTAATAGGGGATATTCTCCTCTAGTTTAGTGGACTTCCAAGATTCATGAGATACCCCCTCATTTTTATAGGAATTCATTATCAATGAATGCTAATTCTATATCATGCAGTTTTCTTTATATCATTTTATAATAACTACAATAATGGACCACTAGTTAAATAGTTTCCAATCCAAGGAGGAATTTTCCACCAATGTGATGAACAGTTATTTTCATTATAAATGTTTATATGTTTAAATATATTTATAAATTTATATGAATAACTTTTTGGATATTCTAATTTTTCTTCTAATTTAAATATTTAATGTTTTTTATACGTTGAAAACATATGCCACATAATGAATCATTCATTACATATAATAGTTAATAGTGGGATGACCCTAGTGTTATTGGTTGTATCTAATCCCTAGGACATGAGAGGATAAAGAATATAGTGATTATTATATTTTCCTATTCCAAATTGATGTTTCTAGGAATGTTCAATCAAGGATACTTCCATAGACTAGAAAATTATTGGGAATTGGTATTGATTAATGATTCATGGTAATTATAGTAGTCTAATTCAAGGATAGAAAACTAGGTTTTAAACATTTAATATTAATCCAATAATTTATATCCACTATTTTAAAATTTCAAAACCATTAGATAATATTTTAACACATCATAAACAATAACTTCTCTGGATACAACCTGATTATGATATTACAATATTTTATCTAGTTTAAAATTATTTTTTATGAGTTCCCAACAATATGAACAAATAACTAATAGAGATATAGTCATAACATATGGATCAAATAAAGGAACCTTAAATAATTTGGTATAGAATTTCATGCAGATTCTTACAACAACAAATTCTGTTTGGGATTCATAACTATTAAAGTACAAGCATAACAACCAATGTGTAAAAAGAATATAGGTTCTCAAAACCAAAGGAATCATATGAGTGCTAAAGTCGGTGGATGTTGGATTGTGTAGAGATTATGTCTTTTCATATCACAAGAGATATCCTTTGAAGAAGGTAGAAAAACCTTGATGGTTGTGAAGCTATATTTTTCACACAATAATTTTTGGGGTCCATCACTAGTACATTCCCATAGAGGGTCCTTATATTATGTGGAATCTATTACTGAATCAGTGATAATGGTATGAGTTTAGAGTATAAAATGAAAATATGATTCGTTTATCAGAATTTAGATGGAAAAAGTATAGTGGATGGTGATTAAATATGAAATATGAAATTATTTATGTATTGAAAAGGCATATAGTAAGAATGAAATGAGTACAGGGAACTCTATTATAATGATGGAATTTTATGGGAGTAATCTATTTTTGGTACACCATAACAAAAAGGCCAAGATGAATGGATGGACATGATAGTAAACAAATATTATAGGTGTATAAGGTTACACATAGGATACCCATGACATTATTGGAAGAGGTCATGAACATATAATCATATCTCATCAAAAAGAGTCCATTTATACTAATGAGAGAATTTATACTATAGTATCTCCACCATTGAAAGTAGGCAATACTCATTCATTTATGACTCTTTGGTTGTCTGACAAATATACATATAGATTTTAATGTAAGAGACAATCTTGATTCCAAGTCCAAATTCAATTTATTTATTGGAAATATTGTTATGGATTATGATTAACACATCATCGATAACATGAAAAAAGTAATCATCAAAATATATGGAGTTATATATAATAATGGTGTCTCATGTAATTACCCTCATAAAAGTGAAGTAGGTAGTGAAAACAAAGAATCATAGTTTCTAGATCATGTGGAGTAGAATGTGTACCTAGCCATATAAAACAACGGCTATTGAAGCCTACTCTTCAAGTGGAGTTTAGGATATCGACAAGGGTGAGAAGGCATGTGAAGAGGTATTCATCACCCTTACATTATCTGTTATTGACTAACGGTGGAGAACCAAAAATGTTTTGAAGATAAAATATAGTGTAAGTAGTCGAACAAGTGGGAACTAGCTATGAAGTAGGATATTTATTCATGTAATGATTACAATACTTTTTATTCGACACCATTTAAGAAAATTAAGGAAATAAATGCATAATATATTGATATATAAACTCAAGGATGAAAATTATCGTAAGGGGAAGTACAAGGAAGTGTTAGTGGTTAAAGGTTTTCACTGAAGGAATGTGTAGACGTTAATAAAATTTTATCACCTATATTGTATCTCACCACCATTAGTATGGTTCTATGTATTCTCTACTATATTTTGTGTGATATCCATCACTACCATTCTTTAGTGCTTAAAAAACTTATAAAGATGGTTTTGTTCGGAGTGAGTTACTCTAGTAGGGAGGTTATTGAGTACCCAGAAATATTTCTATCATAAAAAAGTTCAAATAAATTCTCCTTGTTTAAAATAAATAATTCCATTTAATAAAAATAATGGTTTTATAATAAAAATTTCATATAGCTTGATTAGTGATCAGTTAAAACAATATTAAAATCACACTATCATTTGAAATCTATTTATACAAACAAATTATAATATAAACACCGTTTAGGACTAACAATCAAAGTACTAGTTTTTCTCAAAGTTTAAAAAGATGTAGTTAATGCTATGAAATGAAGAAAACAAAACTAAATCATACAATATAATAGACAATGGTTTTAGTCTCAATATGAGATATAATTCCCCCAATATAGAAATCACATACTGACAAACTTATTATATAATTATAATCTGATCCAAATTCTATACCAGGTATAGAAACAATAGGATAAAAGATATCCATCCTCAAAGCCTCATTCATAGTTAAATGTGGGATGATGAATAATCACATTACACATAGGTACCCCTTCCATAAATTTTTTTCCATTGAATATGAAATTATATAAAAGAGAATATCAAGTATGTCTAGTCTAGCATATGAAACAATGTGTTCTATTACACAGATGAAACAACGAATGACACAGTACTAAAAAAATAAATAAATAAGATATAGAAAATGTAGTGATTGTTGGTCTATAGAACATTAGACAATAGAGGGTCCTCAAATGTATCTTGGTGATATGTTTTAATTGATTCCCGAAATGTAGTAGTAAAACAGATTTTTGTAAGGTTCTCATTTCTATCTTTAGTAATGGATCATGATATTCAATGAGTTCCAGTCATTCATATATGAAATTTAGTAGGAATGTAGAATGATATATCTCTTGTGATGATACACTTTTCTTATATAAAACTCTTTACACTTCTGGATAATATTGTGTTTTTTTAACATCACTAAATGAGGAATTCTTATGGAAAATATAAAGCACTTCGTGCATCCATTGTCGAATAATCATCAAAATCATCTAGATACTTATAATTACTCTGATGTTACCATTAAATCCTAAATTAAATAGTAAATAAATTAATCTTTAAAAAAATTATCCATTATTTTCTTCAATATAGTCATTCAGATAATTTAATTAAAATTTGACAGAACTACAATGAATGCCCTTATATATGCGACTCACTTCTAGTTGTGTCGCATATGTAGTGTTGAGTAAATATGGCATTGAGTTAGTCTGGTAGTGACACATTTTAACTAATGGTAGGTCATGCTAGTATTAAGTCATTATAGCTTTGATTCAGTTGAACATACACTGACTCATTTGTAGTGATAAGACATTCTAGAGGTGAGTTATTTGATCTAGCGATGACTCATGTATAGTGTTAAAAAATTCTTGTGGTGAGTCATTTTTAACTAATAGTGATTCAGGTCTGGTAGTGAGTCATTCTAACTCATAGTAACTCAAGCTAGCAGTGACTCATGTCTGAAGGTGACCTATTTAAACTAATTGTGAGGCCTTTCAACCATTCCCCAAATTTTCCTCAAAACACATTATAATAAAAAATGATATCATAAAACAATAATTTCATTGGAGATATAATAAAAATGATTTTGAGCATTAATATTAGTAGGTTCCGATAATATTCTCCTTATTTATAATTGAAATTCTTGTAATATTTATAAAACATGTATAAAATAATCATAGGAATACATAGATTTATTTAAAGTCTAACTATTTGCTTACCATTTCAAATGTCAAATGTGAGATATAAATAAATATGATATCAAATAATAAAAACAAAATCAATTTTTTAAAATAGAAAATGATAAGATAAATAAATCTATCAAAATTAGTCTTTTAAGATAAACATGGTATCAAATGTTACATATCAAGGGATATATAAATGAATTACCAAAGAATAATGTCATCCAAAGGACATAAAAGATTGAGATCAACGGTAAATCCCGTCAAATTTTCTCCCCCTTTTGGGATTATCAAAAAGGTAAAATAATAAATAGTAATGAATAATAATAATGACATGAATAAGAATAGAGAGACTTGTCATTAAGAACAAAATGTCAGAATATTATAGCTCAAAAAGAGATATAGGGGAATGTAAATATATACCAATCAAAAACTAATTACTAAACAATGTCACTTTTACCATAGGAGCTAGGAACAATAGGCCACATTCACTTGTTAGAGACATGAGTCGCATATATAGAGGTTGAGGGTTCTCTGGTAGTTCTTGGAGATGTTAATAGAGGCTGAGGCATCACATTAATAACCATTTGATCATGATATTAGATGACTTCCATCAGAGAAATGTTTAAGGTCTAGTACTAATGAGTTATAGTGTATAAGAATGGGGAGGATGTAAAAGAATACATATGAATATCTTCTAGAGTGAAATCTTACATACCAAATTCATACTGGAAGTGATTTATAAGGTTAGGAAAATAAATAATAATGTTTCCTCCACACACTATAGCACTAATGTAATATTTCTTTCCCTCTATTACTATGTTAAGAAGGTGTGATGATACTTTCAAGCGTTGAAATTTTCGTTCATATCCCTAGTGATATTTGGAATCCAAATATTCTTATCGAGATTCATGAAATGGGAATTTAATTCATGTTTTTTATACACCCTAGAATGGTAATATTTAATAGCCATGTTGATAGTTTCTTAATCAATTCTAGATTCTTTTAAACATCCCCATACCAGTTAGAAAATGTTCCAAACATATTGTGAGATCTGTATCAGATCATCCTAATGAGTAGCATTAATATCTACCAAAAAATTATGAAGATACTATTAAAATATATAATAGATCAACATGAGATTGACTAAAACTAAAGGAGGTGGAGCACTAGATATAGAATCCACAGAATGTAAACTATTTATCATCTCCACCATAACAACCAGATTGCATGAATAAAATAATCTCATCATCAACATAACTAGCATCCTGGTCTCCATCTCACTATCAATCCATTGTTTCTAAATTTATACTACCTAAATGTGAAAATTCATCATTAGCTGGATATGGAATATATAGAGTTCAACGATATGTATTTCATTATCTTTACTAAGGTGTGGGAACAAACAATATCATGAACTAAAAATACCACTAAAATATTAATGAAGACTCCCAATGAAATAATCTATGTCTACGCTATAATCAACATCTATAGGTACTCATGGAGAAATAGGTGAATGTGCAGTTTCTTCTATCAGATCTAATATAGCAGCAAGAGCATTTGAACTAAAATCATATATCTCAACATCAGGGGAAATCAACCCAACTGGGGGTCCCATATGATTTGGGAAAACAATAATTGAGATATATGGTCCACCATCCTTTGGTGGAATTATCCCGTCCTCTGAGTCATGATATTCTAGGCCAAGGCATCCGGATCCTAGGGATGGAATCCCTTTAAATGAAATCTCATCTTATGCCTGAGAATCTCTATGCTATTAAAAAAATCATCTACTAATATAGACTCCGAATAGACTAAACCAAACTAAAAAAATCTAGTATGTTCTCTCATTTTTCATGAGCAACTACTTACACTATAGAAATAGAGAAAACAACATGAGAAATAGGCTCAAAAACATGTTTTACAGAACTAGGGGATTTATCCTCATCAACATATACTTTGATCACTCCTCTTGTAGATGCAACATATATAAATTGTTTCTTTGGAACAAATCTCTCCAAATACGTAGATCTATTTAAACCTGGTCTCTCAATAAACTAAACTAAAGAAAAAAATAGAAGGGGATGTAATGTGAGATTTTTCACTAATGGAATCAACATTATCATGATTAATTCCTCCACTATCACTATCCTCAAAATCATATTTTTTATTATTGACATAATTTCTATCTTCTCCAAAAAATAACTATACAAACTAATTAGATGATTTTGAATAAGAAATTTTTAATTTTTCATCTCCACTAACCTCTGTCTCATCATCATCATCTTATCATTCACTTAAATGATTTTCATTGGAAGGTATATAAATTGGAGGACTAGTAGGGAAAAAAAGATTGAGTAGGGAATTTATAAATTGTATGTACATTCATATCTTTAACTATGGTAGACACATCCTCATCAAAAACATCATAATCCTCCTCCTATTTCTTATCATAATACTGAACTATTTCATCCAGATCCAATCTAGGATCGATAAGGTTCATGGATATGGTAGGAGGATTTAGAGGATTATGATTTTCATAGAGATTATCTTTATCTCTAACCCACTTCTTCCTCCAAGGGTTCCAACATAGTCTCATCATTCTAAAACCGACCTTAGTTAGGTAGATCCCACCACATTTGAACTCAGTTTCGTCCTCTTAATCCATTAAAAATTTGGTTTCCCCAAAGGATGAAATTAAAATAGGATAAAATAAAGAGTAATATATGGTGGATGGCTTATAAATTTCCAGCATGTGTGCCATGATCTTAATTATAAGGTTGATCTTATCCCATAATTTCAAAAGAAATAATAAGTAATCATCTCGTTATGTCATGGTATTTAATTAACCTTTATTGGGACCCAATAAGTACGTAATAAAATTAAAATGAATCATTCACTCACCATTTATCTCATTTAAAGTGGGACTTCTTAGGGTTCCCTCACATGTTCCAACAATGAATTTTCATAACTAAATAGTCCACTAAACCTAGTTATCATACATTGATAATCCTCAAAAACTCATTGATGAGGTTAATATAGATATTTTTCCCATTCTTTTAATGAAAAGATAAACTCTTTACCATCAATCATACTTTCAATCAATTGTTACTGGTTTCCAAATGTGAACTTAGGGTACTGATATAATTTATTAACCAACTAAATATAAAAGGCCATTAATTTCTTAAACACTACCCATCCTTGGTCTTGGATCGCCCTTAGAAATATGGACTTACATGAAATAAACCAATTGATATATATTTATTTTTTAGTAACCAATACATTATTTTCAAGATGTAAGACCCACTATTCACTAGTATCTCATCTCAGTTATCCATTTGACATTTTCACTATCCTTGATTCATTAGGATAAAACATATAAGGGAGATTGATTCTCGGCACATTGGTGAAACAAAGACAGAAGAAAAGGCATAAGAAGGCTGAATGATGCGAGATATGGGGAAGGTGAAACAACTCAAATGAAGTAGACGTGAGTGAGACTTACGTGAGTTTGAATTTTTCTCCAGATTTATCATTTATATATTCAAAATAATATATATAAATTAATTAAAAATAATAAAATCGAGAAAATTAGTAATGGTAAAATAACTTTAAAAAGAGAATAGTGACATTTCAAATGTTGACTTGACAACGGTGACTCAGAAGTAATTATTTTCCAGTGGTGAATCTCTAATGATGAATCCACAATGAGGAATCACCAATGGTGACTTTATAATTATTAAATACAATTCATAATTATATATTACTAAATCATATTTTATGTTGTTTAATCTCTTAGAATTCAAGTTTTTGTTTGAAAAAACACGCAAGATGATGTTCAGTTCCTATGAATTGAAGATTTATATCACCCATTGTAAAATAGTTCTTAAAAATTTGATGTCATACGTTGATGTTATTTTTCCTAAAATGAGACACATGATTTTGAGAAATATATTTTATTCCTTGTATTGTCACCATTTATTGGGAAATTCAGAATTGGTATCCATAGTCTACTTTTCTTGGTTTCATCTAAAAAATTTGAGCTCAATAAATTCCTACAAAAAATGTATTAGACCTTAGTAGAAGATAGTGAAACCATATTTTGATTCTTAATAAACCATGATAGTAGATACATTCCAAAATGTTTATATGTTCTCGAGGGGTATTTTCAATCTAAAGTTCAGCCACCAAAATCATTATCTGAATAACTCACTAAGTCATATTTGATTCCTCTGGGATTGAACAATCCTAAATTGGTTATATATTTCAGGGATTTAAATAAATTAATGAAAATAAAATGAGGCTCTTGGATATTCTTAAAAAAGGGACAACATACACACATTAAACATAATTTTATGATTGTTATCATTCAAGTATAACAGTATTATAATCTTGACAATATTATTGGTTTGATCCATTACCTTTACAACATCATTAAGATCTAAATTATAGGTAATACTCATTGGAGGGTCACTAAATATTGTGCTATCCAAAATAAACCATTTTATCAAATATTTAGTGTTCTTACTATGATTTTAAATAATTTCGTCATTATTTTTCAAATACTAAAAATCCTAAAATAATTTAATTTCACCCATTAATATCATTTTAAATTTATTTTCCAAAATTTTTGAAGCATTATAACACATACTATTTAGAAGATCAAAAATTAATATAATCAACAATGATTTAAACAACTAAAACATCATTTAAATTTTTTTTGTTGGATAGATAAACTATACAATTTTAAATAACTTTAGAAAATAGAAAATATGTGATCATTTCAAACCATGCTCTAGAAGACTATTTTAAGACACATAAGGAATTTTTAATATTTAAAACATGTTTTGAAAAATAGGTATCTTGAAATCCATTGGGTTGTTCAACTAAAACATCCTAGATAATGTATCCATTTAAGAGTTCACTTTTGACATTAATATGATATAGTTTTAAATTAAAATGTGTTTCATAGGCATGTAGTATTATGAAAGATTAAATTATATCCCTTGGTCAAAAGGTTTCTTCATTTTCAATACCCTCTTCTTGACTCTACCCTAGTGAAAAAAACCTAAATTTATTTATTACTATTATTTTTGACTCATCGATCATTTTTCTTAATACCCACATAGTCCCTAAAATTAGAGTGTCTTTACGACTAAATAAAATATCCAAAGCATTATTTATTTAAAAATGAACTACTTCCTATTACATTTCCAGCACTAATAATTCATCATTAATTTAATCAATATTGTTCTTAGGTTGAAGCTAATTCAAGAATTATTGATGTTCAACATTGTTTCTATGAGAAGATCATGTTTTCATACCACTATCAAGCTTCCAACTACAGAATATAAACAATGATATCTATGATTCCAATCATCTCTTGGAAAATTATGGATGAAAATATTATAGACATATAAAGGTTCATGTTTGGGTCCCACAAAATTTGATTATTATTTTTCTTATTTATAGTATTTTCAAAATGAATTCCCATGATATTTAGGGTTAAAAATAGTTCTCACGGTTTTCTAATGTGGTCTTACTATCATGTGGAACAATTTTATCAAAATTGACAAGAATGTATACTTCTATAGTCATGGTTATTTGGTTAAACACACAATTAAATTTATTAGAATATGAATATCTAAGTAAAATTCTTTCATAACTATTAGTTAGAATTATTTCATGATTATCATTATTGTTATGAATAATTTATGTCAAACCAAAAAAAAAACTTAATTGGATAACCATGGAATTTCTATTAATCTATAATACATAATGGGATTTCTTTAAGAGTGGTCGAATCAAAACTATAAAAATTATACTATGGGTTGCATTCATATCCTCATCTAAAAAATAATAGGAATTTCATACTCATTAAGTATTTTCTGATCAATTAATTAATGTGATTCATTTATTGTTTCGATAACACCATTCTACTATGGGGTCGTAAGAGTAGAAGATTTATGATTATAGTTATTTTATTAGTAAATATTTTAAAATTCATGATTGTGAAACTCATGTCCATGATCACTTATTTCAGTATTAATCCATAGTCGAATATCATTTTCTACAGATTTATCAAACTTGGTAAAGTAGTAATATGCTTCAATTTTTTGAGCTAGAAATAATATCCAATAATTCCTAGGAATTTATTGTTCAATTACATAGACATAGAGTTTCTAATATTACACTATATACTCTATTTTCATCAAAAATCCATTATAACTAACTCTATGGGTTGAGGAGATCAAACTTTTTCATTGATTTATATGATATCTTGTCTTTTTCGCATTTTGACATGGGTTAATGACATTAACATTTTAGAATTCTAACATAGGTAGATCCTTGAATAACCCTATCATTGTTATCATTCTAAGTGAGTGAATAATAAAATTGTCTAGTCTCCTATTCCAAATCCATGATAATTTTTAAAAGACATATAGACATGAAAAAATATGGGAAAATAAAGAAACTTAATTAATAGCGATAAAAATGTAATTTCTTATATCTGTCAAAATGAAATCAATTTTAAAATAAATAACATTTAAAGAATAATTTTTCAATTTAACATAAAAAACATCATCAAATAACTATGAGATGATAAAAGAATTTACTTTAAACCATCCACATAAAATACTGTCTAAATTTATACAGTATGAAAATTACTGACTTTCCTAAGGCCAACAATCTTCCCTTAGAAATTGTCACCAAAAAGACATGTCAACAAAAAAACGTTATCAAATTCTTGAAACATGAATAATCTGAAGTCATGTTTCTAGAACATCCAATGACTAGTAACAATATGTTCTTATTGAATATTTTCAAATAGGTTCCCTTCAACACATTTTTTACACCAAAAATAATTTTACTACCCAAATATTTTTATGTTTAGAAATGTCAATAATTTATAGTTTATGAATCCCTATCTTCTGAACATGTTTCCTATATATATATTTCAATATCATATAAATAATTTATTTTTTCGGTTTATATGAATAATAACAAGTGGTTTATTTGAACTATAAGTAAAATTATTTTTAATAATTTTCATATGTCCATGTTGATGAATTATACCAGTATTTTATTTAGGTTTATTTTGTTTTATATGATTTGGGTGAGAGTGTTTCTACGATTAGTTAATATCTATAAATTATTATTTAATTTACCATTATATAATATTATGTCATTATTCTCTTTTAGTAATTTATCGTATTTCTCTCTCTCAATAGAATGGGAGGATTTTAAATTAGCAGTTATATAATTTTATTTCTTTATAATTATTTACTTATACCTAAGATCATTGAATCTATATTCTAAAATGTTACAATAATTTTAAATCTCATCATTAGTCATTTTATCATAATTTTATATATCCCTTTAATTATTTTAAATATTTTTTGGTGAATTAGTGATGTCATTGGATACCTTATACGTGATTTTCATAAAATATGTCTTAGATGTTTCTTGTTTTTATTCATAGGTAGTGTATGAATCACTTCAGCTATCTTAAGAAGATATCCAAGTTGATTTAATTTATTTTTTTACCTCTTATCCTTTTCATCATATTTTTTTTATTTTAGGATAGGATAGAAAACATTGACATCTCCTATCCGTTTTCATTCATAGAATATGATATTATTTGAATCATAATATCTTTTATCATCCTTCTTCCAATTAAAAATGGTGTCATATTTACCTTTCAAGCTAGTTTTACTAAATAACATATTATTCATATAAAAAATTTAAATCGTTAGAACGATAGCCCATCCATTCATCACTATCAGCTGGTGATTCTTCATCACATGAAATTTGAACATGAACATTCCCCTTTTGTTATGAGGTAGTTGATCAGAAGTCTAAAGACTTCCTCTTTGGTTTATATTCATCTTAATTGTTGACCATAAGTAATTCCTCATACATCATCAACATTTTAGTCATCTCCATGACATGTATCTTAGTAATATCACATGACTCTATGATTTATTTTGATTTCCCCCTCTATATTTTTAGTTGGCACCTCAATATGTACATCACATGATCTTTATTCTATAAAAGGAATCTCCAATTAGTGCATTATATTCATGATATAGTTAAACATGAAATACATGTTATAAATAATATCATCATGTTTCATATTAAAATTATCATATTTAATAGTATATGTATTTATCCTCATTTCATTAAAATTGGATGTTATTCATGAGAAACAAATAAAGTGTCCCAAATTTCAAAAGTGGTTTTTCATGGAGATACTATACTGATTTATTCATAGATACAATGCACAATACATCGAATTATTAAATTTAAAATTACTATTATATGTATATTTAGCAGCATTATCCAATTTATTTACAGCAGTCTTAGTTATTTCATATTTTTTTACAATATCATTCCAAATTTCAAAATCCATGATTTCAATATGCATTTTCATCTTGATTTCTCATTGAGAAAAAATCATTGAATTAATGAAAGGCGGTTTACTAGTAGAAGAACCCTCTTGTCTAATATCCTTAAGAATAAAAATATATAACTAATTGAAATTTTAGATCATTATTATAGAAATAAATTCACAGATGAAATAAATTTAAAATTCATGGATATCAAATGTCGGAAAGAGTGAGTTACTCAAGAGAGGGGTGAATTGAATACCCAAAAAATCCTTTTAAAAACAAGTTCTAATAAAAGTCCTCATTTTAAAATTCTTTAACTTATTTTAGTGACCAGTTAAAACTATATTTTGAATAACCTTAACATTTTTCTCAATTTAAACAAAAAAAATCTTTTATAAAGACTATTTAGGACTCACTAGCAACATACATCTTTTTCACAAAATTTTTAAAAAATTAAAATTATTTGAAATAAATGAAAAACACTAAATTACACAATATAAAATACAAGTGGTTTAATCTCGTGCCATGAACTAACACCACAAACGTTGAAATATCCCACTACCAAGAAGAAAATATCAAGTATTATATAGTTCTAGAGCAGGAGATGGTGTGTTCTATTAAACAGAAAAAACAACACAATACTCAAATGTAAAAGAAAAAATTTGAATCGGTAATATTGAATCAGAGCATCGTATGGTTATTTTTCTATATCTATAGGAAAGGATCAAGATCATAAATGAGTTACACTCCATCACACCTGAATTTTTGTTTGATTAAAAAATATAATATCTCATGTGATAATCCTTTTTTTATTCCTAAAATTATATACATCTTGATCATCTTGTGGTTTTTTAACATCAGTGAAGGAGGAAGTCTTCTAGAAAATATAAATCACTACATCAATCCTTTGAAGAAAATCATCAAGATATTGTGGATCCTTTTATTGACTCTAGTTTTTTACTTTAATGGGTCGTGTAAATAGCTAATAAAATATTCATAATTAATGTATTTCATTAATTTGATTAATACATCCATTGGGAGAATTTAATTCAAAATAAGAGGAATAATGACGAAATCTCTTTTAGCAGGGATTCATTGATGGTAGTGACTCATATCATTTGGTTAGTCAATATACTAGTAATTTAGAATGATAGTGACCCATTAAAATTAATGGTATATCATGATGGTCGTAATTCATTTTGGTATTGAGTTATTTGAACAAAAGATGACTCATTACTAGGGGTAAGAAATTCTGGAAATGATTAATTAGAAAAAATGGTGACTCGTGTTTTGCGCTAAGACATTCTAGAAGAGAATAATTTTAATGTAATATTGAGTTAGGTCTAGTGGTGAATTATGATGGAAGTGAGTCATTTGAACTAATGATCAATCATGCTAGTGGTGAATCTTGTCTAGAAATGACACATTTGAACTAATGGTGAGTCATTCCAACACTTCACTAAATATTCATCAAAACAACTTATAAGAAAAAATGATATCACAAAATAGTAATTTCAATAGATTCATAATAAAATGATTTTTGGTCATTAAAATAAATAGGTTTGAACAGTTTGTAGCCTTATTAGTTCTTGATAAAAATGTTAATAAAAGCGCACCACTATTAGTTTTTTTATCACTCAAAAAGGCAACTTTTATTATAGTTTTTTTATCATTGAAAATGGGTGGCTTTATTAGCTCTATATTAACACTGATAAAATGAATACTTCATTAAAATGTATATAATAAAATATATCTCTATATATTCATATAAATATATTTATAACAATGCAAATATATTATATTTTTTTAAATATGATTTATCTAATACTAAATAGGCATTTACACTCAGTATAAAATAATTTTGTGAAATGGAATATCAAATTATTTAAAAATAATCATAATTAATAATGTTAAAATTATTTTTGAGTTATAGTAATTTAATAACAATTGAATGAAACAAAAATAAATTAATTAATTAATGATGTAAGATAGGTTTGAAACATCACTAGAAATTCAAACAATGCATATTTTTTATCCGAGTGTCTATATGGGCTCTACGATATATAAAATTGAATATTATAAAAACAAATATGATATGGTGAACATGGAAAAAATTATTATCCTTATTTACGTAAAAAGGGACTATAAAACCTCTATAACTACTCTTTTTGTCATGATGCCTTAATTATTGAACATGTGATGGAATTTCAGTCAATTTTGAGGGGTCTTTTTTGTCTTTATTCAATGGAGACTGAATTTATTCTCAGTTCTTGCCATCATATGTATTATATAGTCTTTATCTTTTACTAATTTTCATATATTAGTGTTATTTATAATTAATTATAAACATATTTCTATAAATTTTCATATTATAAATAAAATTGTTAAAATAAATATTTAATCATATTTCCATAAAAATTAATTTTTAAATATATAAATAATATGGAAAGAAATATTTATTTCATATATTATTTAAAATAAAAATTTATTCATTTTATTTAAATTATAATATATAAATATACTTATTAATGTAATTATTATATATAAATATTTGTGTCAATAAAAAATATATACATTTATGTATAAATTAAAATATTCATAAAAAATACACATATGAAAATATTTTTTCACATATGTGTGAAATAAAAATGTAAACGTGTGTGTGATTATATGTTCATGTGTGTGAGTCAATATTATGTAAATACATTATATATAAATGTATTTTTTTAAAATATATCATAATCTATAATTATATTATATAAATTTATTTAATGTAAATATATACAAATTCCTCTTTAGAAAATTATATGTAAATATAAATTATAGAGACATATTTGTAAAATACATTTAAAAATAAATATGTAATTTTTTTAAATATATAAATAAGTAATAATATAAAAATGAATTATGTGTATATTTATATATACATATATATATATATATTGATATATCATAAAATATTATAAAAATCTTGATGGTGTTGTGGTAAAGGTGTTAGTCCATGATGATAGAGTTCAAGGGTTCAATTCCATGCATGGACATTCTTTAAGGTCATGAAAAGAACTAATAAAATAATTGGAATGAACTCATAAAGTGGGTGGGCTAGAGCAAGGCTGTATTCTGGGCATGTGGGTGACACATTAAACTGATAATGGTGTGGTCCATGCACGAATAAAAATGTGATTGTGATGAACTATGTTTTTTTAAATAAATATTTTTTGAATTTTGATGGAAGTAAATAAAGAACAGATAAATTCCACCTTTATCAAGGATAAAAAAGAATTGATTAATAAATATTCTTTGTGAAAAAAAAAGTTTTACTAAATGTGGTTTTATCAAGGATTATTTAGAACTGATAATGGTAATGGTTTTTCAAGGGTGCATATCCTATCAGTGCTTTTCTGCACTTAAAAAACCATTCTTAATTATTTTTAATGCATGAAATGTAGTACTGTGTTTTTCATATGTGGATTAATGTATTGAGAATCTTGATATAAATATTTATTTAATTCATGGATATTTGTATAATTACATCTATATAAAATATCTTGAGGGATATTTTGAGTTAAGAAAGGAATCCATGTTTTGTATAAGATAGAGGAGTTTCTATTAGTTAAATTCGGAACCCAGACAGTCGAACAAGACGCTAGATATGTTTGTGTAAAAAAATGAACCCAATGATATTTCATGGGTAAATTATATTTCTATAAGTCCATTCATGATGTATATATTATATTTCTTTTGTATGTGGTTGACATGATAATTGTATGATCTTGTATGCAAAGGATTGATAGCCAAAAAGTGATGTTGGTTTAGGAGTTTGATAATAAATATATTGGAGAACATGAAAATATTTTTGGGATAAATATTAATAGAGACCACAAAACTGGAACCTTGATATTATCATAGGCTGAATATATTAGAAAGGATAAGCTAAGGTATATTATAATAGAATCAAATCCTATTTCTATTCCCCTGAAAAATCATTTCAAATTTTCAAAGATGCAAGCACTAAGAATGGAAAAATTGGTTGATCACATGGAAAATGCTTCATAAAAAATCATTTTTAGAGTGTTGATGTATTTCATGGTATCTAATCAACTTTATATTTCTCATGCATTGGGATTTACGATCAGGCACATGGATAACCCTAGAAAACAACATTGGGAAGATGTGAAGTGGATATTTAGATAGATAAAGCGGATAAAGGAAGTATCTATATGCATTAGGAAAAAATATGTTCATTGTAGCTGTATGTGTATTAAAACATTGTAGGTGATTTATATCGAAGGAGGAGTACAACATGTTATGTGTTTACCTATGGAGGAACTACAGTGATATGGATATCTAAATTTTAGAAGGTAGAATCTTTTTCCTCCATATAGGTAGAATGAATTGTTATAACAGAAATCAATAATGATATTGTTTTGTTGAATAACTTCATTGAGAAGATTGATAGAATGATAGATGGGAATTTCTTTATGTATGAAAATTAGAGTGATGTACATCATGCAATTAATTTGGTGGTTCGTTCCCGGAAAAAGCATATTTAGTTGAAGTTCCATTTTATCAGAGGTTTAATATAGGAAGGGTTGATGATATTGAAAAAGATTCATGAAAAAAATTCAAAAATAAATGTTGATGAATTCGATGGTGATAGGGATGTTGTGGCACTATTGTACCTTATTTGGTATTCATTGGTGAATGGGGGATGAAAGGAAGAATATGTGAGAATACTATGTTAGAATGGAATGGAAAACTGTTAATATTTCATGAATCATCAAAATGAAATTCAATATTAGAATAAAAATAACACACTGCTGAGTGGAGAAGATGAGGATCATAGATTACTTAAGTTGTTTACGAAAGTATCATCGAATCTGTACATCATACCAGATTGGGATCTATGTTTGAGTATGTTTAAATTTTTTACCATGATACTTCGATGACGTAAGGCCATATTTTGGTAGCCGGTACTAAATACCATGACTCAACACTGAGTAGGGACTGTATAAATTTTGACATAGTTTAACAGAGATGACTATCAACACTAATGGTGCATTATCGCAATGCTTGTACAGTCAATATGGAACTATAGTAGCTTCCACTTTCGTAATAGTGGTATTGTATTTCCACAAACCTCATGGAACTGATTACTCTATCAATGACCACATACTATACAGTTGGTGAAACTATTGGACTGTCTACCTTATATGATCATTTCAAGAAAGGGTTTTATTATGAGATAGTACCTTGTAATTTTTTTTCCTAATTTTAGTGTAGTGATTATTCCTCTCATTGAATGTAGATATTATTCACAAAAGATGTAAATATTTGTGTCTCCTGTTCTAATTCTCCTTTATTTTATTATTTTTTGTGTTTTAAAATAATTTTGACTTCATTCATTGTTGTTCTCCCATTATTTCCAAAATTACATTATTACTGTCCTCATGTTGGTGGGAACCTAGGGCACTTGAAAAAATATAAACATTTATCAGGTACGGTTTACTAGACTGGAATAATTTTTTCATTGTTTCAAACATAACAGTAGTCCAACAATCACTGTATATGAAAATTACATTCAAGGGTCATCATTCGTCAGTAGCACTAATTTCACTCCATTTCACTAAAAAATACACAACACACAACGCTAGATATCATCAATTCTAGTGGAAGGCACTCCAAAAGGGTACCATTTATTAGTGCTAACAAAAAATGATAAAAGGTAACGTTTAAAAGTGCTTTTAGCGCTTATTAAGTGTTACCTTTATCACCACCTTTTGTTCACTTATAAAGGGAACATTTATAAGCGCTTTATTTTTAACACTGATAAATGGTACCCATTATCAATGTTTTTAGTGCTAATAATTGTTCTAATTTCTCTTGCAATTTCTACATTGAAATAAAGAAAGTGAAGCCACTTCATTATTTATGATTTTGTCGCATTATAATCTCAGAAGCCTGGTGCGGGGATGGGCGCCCACAACCTATCCCACAAATTTATTCAACTAATTTTCCCTCCTAGGGCCATGCCACATATTTTATATAAACTAATAAAAAATACATGTATTGAAACTATTGAAAAAATTAAAATAATTAATCAAATGAAAATTTAAAATGAATCAATTGAAAAAAATAATAAAAAATATATTTATTAATTAATTGTTATAAATTATATATATATATATATATATGTGTGTGTGTGTGTGTATATTATAAATATTTTTTAAACTTATATATTATATATAGATAAATAAATTAATAAATTAAAATAATTTTTAAAATAAAATTAAAAAATGCCTAAATTAATAACAATTAAAAAACTTATAAACTAAATATGTATTAATAAACTGATGAAATTTAATAATCATATAAATATATTATAAATATTAATAAATAGTATATATTAAATATAGATATATAAAATGAATAAATTGTAATAACATAACCATAAAATTAAAATTCAATAAATTAAAAAAATTATTAAAAAATTATTGATGAATACATTATTAATAAGAAAATTATAATATATATAGATAATAATTATAATTAGTAATAAATAATATTTATGAAATAAAAAAAATAAAAAAAATAAAATTTAATAATTAAATAATATTAACTTTTTTTCTTTTTTAATTACTTTATACATAATTATTCATTAATATATTTAATATTTTTAATGTAGAAATATATTCATATATATATATATATATATATTATTTTTTAAAATATAATATTTATAATAAAAAATTGTTACACATACATTAAATAAGTCATATATTTAGTTAAGAAAGCTTATAATTAAATATTAAAGTGAATTGAAATGATTGACTAATTATAATGAATCATTGACATTTAATTGAATGTTGATTGGTTTTTCAATTTAATATATATAAATTTGTTTTTCATTTATTTCAGACTTACATATCCGTAATTAATTCATTTTTATATATAACACACACACAAAAATATTTATAGAATTAATTAAATCTTTTATGGAAACATATACAACAAATATTTATGTAATTTATTAAAATTTTATATTAATTTTGGAATTTCATTTAAGGAAATTCTATATTTTATAAATTATGTTTTCAAGTGGTAATTTCTATTTATTTATTTGTAATATTACTAAAGATAGTATTATTAATTAATTTTAAATGTTTTTTTGGAATATAATAATTTAATAATATTTATTTATATATATTTATATACTATGTTTTAATATTTTCAACATATCTTCATATTCATGTAAATATATGCCCTTATTTTATTAATAATTTTTTTAAATTAAAACATATACATCTTTTTAATATTTTCAATGTGTACTCATTTTTAATTATTCAGTTTCCCTCATTTTTAACATGAATGCATTTATGATTACACATTCATTAATAATGATAATAATGATTTGTAAATAAATATATTTATAAAGGTATATTTAATATTTTATAAAAATTATATATTTATAATTATAAATAGATAAATATTATAATTTTTGAATTTGTATTTATATAATTAAAAATAAAGAAATATATATATTTAAATAAATAAAATATTTTAATAAATACATATAATTAATGAAAATATTTACTATATATATGTTTATATTTGTATTTATATATATTTAATATATTTATAGATAATGATATATTTATATTTATTATTCTAAAATTGTAATAAATGTATTTAAAAACATTATATATTTACAATATATATATATTTATATATGAATTGTTAATATAAATATATAATTATATAAATATATTTACAATTATAAATAAGTAAATAATAATATTTTAATTTAAAAATAGATTTATAAATTTCTATTTACTATATTTGTAATATTATATGTGAAAAATTATAAATAAATAAATTTATATATTATGTAAAAAGTCTTCAAATAAATATTAATAAATAAATCGATATTTTAATAAATATAAAATTATATTAAATATATTTAAATAATGAATATATTTCATATATTTGTTATATATATATAATGTGAATATATATATATATATAATGATAAACAATATTTCATGTTATATAAAATATTTATAAATATATTTACAAATTTATTTAATTTTAATTATATTTATAAATTTTTTTCAGTGCTTAACAATAAAAGATAAAATCCATCTTTCTCAAGGCTAATGTTTTATCACTAATAAAGATACATTTTTCAATAGTTTTTAGTAGTGATAACGATATATCTGTATTAGTGATAAAGAAGTGCGGATAAAGAGATTTTTTATCAGTGCATTTTATTTTTAGAACCGATAAAACCCCATCTTTTTCTGCACTTTTTTGGATGTACTGATAAAACTATCCATGATTATCTAAAAATATCCCAAACTTTGCCAATTTTCATCATGCTCCTCAAGCTCTAGCGGAATTCTAGTGTTACCGCATTTTTCCCTCAACCTTCTCTCCGAGGAATAAAGCATGAAATCTAAGGTATGTAATTTTTTTATCCTCCTCTCTCATTGGTTTCTGGATTGGGTCTATTGGATTGAGATGGTGTAGTGTTATCTTGGCTAGATGCTCTCATGGTTCTATGGTTCTATTATCCCCCCTTCTCTTCATTTTTTTCTCCATCAATGTTCTTCTTTCTCCTCTATCACTACATCACACATATTTTTTGAACCCTAGTAGGTTTCAGGTTTTAAATTTGTAACGTGTCGATCCCTAGGGTGTTAGGTTTTATTTAAGACCATTGTATCGTCATTTAAGGGACTTTCATCATATATTCTTGTTCCTTGTAGGCGATTATATGTTTACCCTTTTTTCATAACATTTATTGTATGTTCGATTTTTTATTATCATAGATTGATTTAATAATTATTTGTATTTTTTAATTAATTGTTAATGTCACATTGAAAATTAAAATGTTTCAAATTTTATATTTTACAAAATGGTAGGTTTTCATGTTCTATATTTAAATGAAATATAAATTTTATTTTTATGTCTTTTATAAATCTAATTTTATGATGGAAGATATTCCATGAGTGATTTTTAATATTTAAATGGGTTTATTATTCCTTGTGATTTAGTATAATGTTTTTTTATCGTTGACATGTGATATAATATTGGATTTTTGTTACAAAAAAACCTTTACATTTTCATTGAAGGGGTTCTCTATCTAGATATCTATTGTTTATGTATTTTACAATTCATTTTCCTTTTTATGATGCTTCCTAGCAGTTTTAGTAGAATGAAACATTATATGGTTTTAAAATTTGTTTTGGAAATCAAATTAAATTTTAAAAATGTGTTCAATAGAATATGTTTTTAAATGTTTATTCCTAATAAATGTTCCAAATGATCATTTTCTATATTAAAAAAATACTTATGAATTATATTATTTTTTAAATTATTTAAAAAAGAGCATTATCATAAATTTCTATGTCAAATGTTATTTATAATTTTCATGTATATATCTATATTTGTTTCTTTCTATGTAGTATGATTTCAAAAACTATAACTTTTTATTATAATGGGTACATAAATTATGTATTAAATAATTATTATTATGCAATGTAATGGTTTAAATAATGATTTGAAGCTGGATGTTGTTTGAGTTAAATTTCAAATTAGATTTTTATGTAAGGAAAAGTAATTATTATTCAATAAATTATAATTTCGATATATTAAACTGATTTTTATTTTCATATATACATAAATGTTTTTCAAATGATATATTTGAATGAATTTTGATGTGTTTATAAGTTAAATTTATGGAAACATTTCCCATTTGGTTTTTTTTCAGAATAGAAATAATTTGGGATAATGATGTTAAAAATTTATTTTTTTTCTTTGGTTTTAGAGGTTTTATTGGAAATAAATAATTTTCCTCATATTTTTCATTATTTAAAGTTTATGTAATTTTTTGTCTTGAAATTATAATTATATTATAAAATCAAGGTATATGATCACTTGTTACCCATTTCACCCCTTAAAAGAAAAACTTTAGTTCTTAATTTTCTCAAATGGTGTGAATAACGTGTGCAAATGATAATAATTGTCCACTATATACATCTTTTAATCACCATCCATTATCTCTTCCCTTGATCCATTATTGTTTTTGAATCTCCCTATAATTAAGGTTTAATTTCACTCATTTATAAATATTTTTCACATAGATTTCATTAAACTCCAAGATGTGCACCATAAAAACCCCACCTAATATCACTTAAGTTGGGGACTACAAATGATAACTACACATAGATTTTGTGGTTCACAACTTTTAATCATCTCTATGTTACATGTATCCCTTTTATTCCCTTCTTCCAATAATTCTCTCATTACTCAATCCATTATTGATTCACTCTCTCCCTCATCTTCACATTCTCTAACAATATTCTATGTATTAATTTTAAATTTATGTGTTATTAATTATTATGTTTTGTATAATTATATATTTGGAATTCAAATTCCATTAATTTTAACTGAAATATCACATTTATTATTGTATAATAATTATAATAATATTTAACATTGAATCAACACAAGAATATTATTATTATTTGGATCTATTTTGTATCATTAGGAATGGTTTTAATGTCAATGAAAACAAAATTTTTTAGAATGTTTATTAATTAAATGTATTTGTTGTAATTTAAGGAAATTAAATTTTATTTTTGGAAACTATAGAATATGTGAAATATACAGAAGATTTTAACTACACTATTTTTAAAATTTGTGTTCATTAGTCGGTTGTAGTACATATATACATGTTGGTATTCCTATAATACATGGTATGGAATAATCTATTGAAAAAAGAGTAATAAGGAATCCAAATTCGCTTATTTGATCAATATTTGTTTAATCAATTGGTTTCATGAAATTCCATGTTCCATGACCCTATGTCAAAATTTAGTTATTCAATGACCTTGTATGTTCCAAGGAAATATATTTATATAGAAATTTAGAAATCCAAGTCTCAATTAAAAGGAAAGTATGAACCAAAATTTCCAAGGGAAGTCTTCTATCCAAAGGTAAATAAATTCTATCTTCCAACATATATATTATCGGTGATTATATTAATATATTTCGGTAAGTGATTCAGTTGAGTAATATATCCGTTTGTTAACAATTTCTTACTATAATTTTTAATTATATATTTAATAATGATTTGAAAGGCATTGAGTTATGATTAAAAGTCTATCAGGACATGTTAAATGGGAATAAACGAGTGAGGAATTTTTTTTCATGAATTGGGTACCTATCATTTGCAAGATTTCATAATTAATTTAAATATATATTATGTCATGAAGAATATTTTCAGTGGAAATGTTAACCATTTTGTTTCTATTTCTTTCATATTTTTGAGATATTTTAATTAATCATATGTGACATTTTTCCACTAACAAGTTATAATAACCTAAACCTTCTCACTACATTAATGATCCACATAGATAGCCAATGAAACACCCCATATCCCACAATATACCAAGTTAATAAAAGAATATACATCATCTCCTCCCACTTTTGGACACCCACCTTGAACGGTTATAGAATATATCCGAGAGTTATTGCCATTTTTATGGGAAGCTAAGAGCATCTGAAATTCAGTCCTTAAACAATATGAAATTTTCTTTTCATGGAGTAATTAGATGCCTGATTATAATATTGTAACTACAAAGTCAATCTCACCATGTGTGTGTGTATGAAAAACTAGCTCATACTTATCACAGTTACAGCAATCATGGATCTCCTTGTAGGAATCAAACTATTGATACTTATTTTTCATCTTTAAGAAACAAAATATAAGTTATTGTTTGGTGTTTTACCAAATCCCCTATTGGGAACATTTAATATTTAACGATAAAATCATCATCATCGTTAGTTTCACCTCCCAAACAGTCATTATTTCATTTTTTTCTTGATACCCATCAACCATCTCTTCTGGACATACAAATATGTTGATGGAACTACTCTGAGTATTAGTCATCCCATATTGGGTTTCAATTATCATTTTGGGTTATTTCATAGGATTACACCGACCAATAGTGGAGTATTTATTTTCTAAACATTTATTACCCATTTTCATTAATGGATATTGAAATTATATAAATCAATCAAATGTTGGGTTCCCCTTATTATAATAATCTATATCTTTTTCCATTGATTATGAATATCTTATGTGAATTTATTTATTTTTTAAAGTAAATGAATATTTGATGATACTAATTGGATGGATATGAATCAAAAAGTGATACATTCTAATCTTATGACAATATTTAATGAACATGGAGTTATAGAGTTCATCATGTTCACAAAAAATCATGAATATTAGCCTTCTAGACTCCTTTTTAAATATTTATGTTGTTTTCATGCAATAAAAATTAGTCCAGACTACTTGAAAGAATATTTGATTTGTCAATATATAGATAAAATTAATAAATGTTGGACAGTGAATGGGGAAAAATTGAATGATCACACCGAGTAAGATGACAATGTAGTTTATCGATTATTTGATATGAATACCAATGTAAAATGATGATAGAGATCGTATAGAAGATATTACAATGGATATTTTAAGATAAACAAAAGGATTATGAAATGTTGTTTGAATATTTATTTAGTTTTGATAAGAGACAACTTTATACTAATTTTACTAAATACATATTTCTATTAGTTGTATGCAAGTTATAAAATTTGAAACATGGCAGCAGATGGATTGACAGCAACAATACAGAACTACTTAGTCTCCTGAATGAAATGCTACTAAAGGAAAATGAACATCCCTATCAAAACAATGTTTCTAAATTAATTCAATGTTTAATGGGAGTGATCTTTAGAAATGTACATGCATGTATAAATGATTTCATATTTCATCACAAGGACTATGAATCACTCAAAAAATATCATAAGTGTGGAAATGTTCAATACAAGCAAGATGAACCAATTCCTTCAAAATATTAATGGTTCATTCCAATCATCACATCGTTTAGAAGACTATATGGTTGTCCGGAAATTTTTAGATAATTAACATGGAATGTACATACAAGAATTTAAAATGGGAAACAAATTTATCCAAGAGACTCTACTTAGTGTTAGAAAATGTATTATGAGATTCATAATTTTTTAAATATGATGAGAAACTTCTATATTTCTTCCTCTACATATAGAATCAATCCTTTTTCTGTATATAGTAATACTCACAGTACATGGATAGTCATGTTTGTAAATTATAACATGATTATATGGTTATTCATGAAGTGAATATACATTAGGTTGCCTCAGGATATATCTAAAACAAAAGAAATCCATAATGATTTTGATATCTATTTGGATTGATTGATTGACGATCTGAAATTGATGTAGGATATATATAGAATGGATGATTCTCTTAGAAGTGTAGAATTCACATAGATGGCCCTATTGTATGGGGTGATAAATGACGTTCCTACTTATGGAAATTTGTCAATTTATTGCATTAAATAAATGATGGGGTGTCCCATTTTTTATGAATGAACACACTCAGTTTTGTTGTAACATTTTTTGTAGAATTTTTTTTAGATATCATAAATTCTGACCTCCACGACAAAAATACTGATCTTATACAACATCATTCGATGGAAATATCAATCAAAGTAGAACAAAATATCCAATAATGGGTGATAATTTATTAAATAATGTAAAAGATATTGAAAATATTTTTGATAACCCTTTTTTGAAAATCGTTAGGAAATCATGAAGGAAAATGAGATGAATTTTCTTAAAATTACCATACTAAAATTGTTTGTACATCATACATTTTCCAGATTTTCTATATGTAAAATATTTTATTATATATTATTATTGTAATGTTACTAAATGTTTCTAGAAATACAAAATATGGAATAAAGGATTGGTTGGGGATGATTGAAATGAGGACAAGGGGAGTGTTTTCCCCAGTGAAGGGTATAGGGTAGACATTTCTTCTTCAAGCAGCATACATTCTATACAGACATGAAAAACTGAAAAATTGTATTTTCATTTATTCTATAAAAGTTACATTGTGGTATTCATAAAATATGAGAAATATCATGTCAATAAATAATTTAATGTTATATGTACTAAAATCACACAACTATCATGTTTTGATGCAATATTTAATGCTCTTCACTTTATGTTTCATTCTTCCTAAATGTGTATGACATACATTAACCAAATATTTTTTCTAAATACATTTACAATAACTTTATAGAGCTGAAAAATATTTCAATAATTAATAAGGAAGATTAAATCATATTATATGATTCAGAGATGTTTATTCTACAATCATTCTTTGATTTAATTATCCACATAATGGTTCAGTTGTTTAGAGAGGTTAACCTATGCGGTCCTTTCCTTTATAGATTGATGTAACACATTCAATGGTATATGATGATTTTGAATGTGTACAAAAAGAATAAAAATCTCCCAGAATATTGTGTTTTAGAATGATATATTATTGAATAAGACATTGAATTTTGTACTGATTACGTATCATATGTTGATAAAATCAGTCTCCCAAAATTCCATCACTACATACACATTATGGTTGACGTGATTACCAAAAATATATATTTATATAGATACCATCATAGAGATGGAGCAAGCTTGCCTTTATATTTTATATAACAGTTAATTTTTGGATCCATCCACTGAATACCACATAGAAATTATTAGATATTTGCATCGAACAAGTGATAAAAATGTTTATAAAATAAACATATTCAACACTTTATATAATTTTTTTGAGATCGTATTTATAGGGAGTTATCTAAATTTATGTATTCCATTGATAATCAACATCAATTTCCAGCAAGGCGACCAAATTAAAATTTTAATTCATTCATTAGTTTTATATTAAATGGTTATACATTCTATAATAAAAAACATAATGACCGCAATACAATGACAAATTGTAGAGTAATTCTTGTGGGGGATTTAATGCACAAAAACTAGTCCTAAGGATATAAATCCAATTTATCTGAATATGTCATATTTTGAAATTATCGAGCTATTATATGAGTTAGATTATACAATATTTCAAGTGATAATTTTATATTTCAGATGGGTTGACAATAATATTATAGTTATAGTTAATGAAATTAACTTTGTGGAGGTGAATCGTAGTTTTTCCAGATAAAAGGATGAGTTGTTCATAATGAAATTACAAGATGTTAAAATATTTTATGTCTCTAATACAGAAAACAAGAATTGATCAATTTTCCATAGAGAGACTACAATAACAACAAGGTCAGATTAAAATTAAATCAAGGTTGGCCTTTTCATTTGGAGATCACAATTTATTTTTGGAAGTCCCAATGTAGAAAATGTATTGTATGATATAGGGTACTAGAATGATGTGATTAGGATTATCCATATAGGATCCAAATCTCTTAAATCATTAAAACAATAATAATATTTAAATGATCATGTAAAAGGGTTTTTTAAAATAATGTGATTTTCATCATAATATAATGTGTTAACTCATATATTAAAATAATATAAATTAAATTTTAGAATAATAATCCATAAAATTTCTTTACAATATGATGATGTTTTTCATTTCAAGGAAGAATAAGTTGTGGATGCTGCCACTGCTGAATTTTAATTTTACCAATAAGATGTTGATGAAAAAACAATTAATACACTACATAACAATATTGACTAAAATTATCAACGTGAGAAGTAATCGTATAAAATTATCGGTCGGTTGCAGTCAAAATAACCAAAATATTGACCCAAATATTTAAATGTTCAATAGTTATATTGGGGTCACAATGAGGATGGATGTGACAATGGATATAGATTCATGGCACCATCTATAGCCTGTAATGATGGAACCCCTTTGGTAATATTTTAAGGAAATGTTATGATAAAATTTCACTTAGTTTACCATAAAATTATTTAATTAAATATAGATTTAATTTTTATTATTCCTACTCTATTAAATTTATTTTAGATTATTTTTTTTTTTGAAATATTACTTAATGTTGAGTAGAAAATGCCATAGAGGCTTCTAGGCGCATTTTACCATGTTTCATCTTAGGGATTATAAGGAAAAAGTAAATCCCCATAAACCAATTAATTATCCAAACATTATAAAACAAGATACCTATAATTCTTTCAGCAATCATCTCAACTTAAAATCATTTCATGTGCATTATATTTGATATTATACTATTTTAAATTATTTATATTATCTAATTTGAGGCCATATTTTTTCCTTTGTGATATATGATATGATTCATAAAAATAAATAATATGCATCAAAACCAATGTATTCCTATCTAAATGCAAGGACGAGGTATGCTTCACTAAATAATAAATTGGTTTGTATTTTAAATGAACAATAAAAATTTTATTTGATATGAAACAACATATGTTTCTTATCTTATATGCGTATTGATGAATCAAAATCTAAATCTTCATTCTTACTGTCTAATGTGTGATGAAGGATGCCTGTGTAATTAAGAAGGGTAAACTAGTTGATAAAAAAGTATTTATGTGAAAAATGTGTAAGTATAAAGACATTGTAATTCATTATGCTCTCTAAAATACTTAATTAAAAATATATATTTTATCATATTCTTTATACAGATTAGATTCAATAATTAGCGGAAACCATATCAGAAGAAAAACTACTTTCTGTACTTTTGATGCTTTCGGGATAATATTGATTCATTAGAGGAATAGTTTTTATAATGTCTCTTAGAAAATATTTCAAGACCAAAAAACCACAGAAAGATACATAATATACGATAATAGGATTTCATTCTAAAATTGATAGTTTTCAATATATTATTTTTCGGTCTAGTTTGGCAGACTAATATATAAAAATTATCAAATTGAACTAGATGTGGAATAAACATCAATACATGAACAACCAAATGACCCCACAAACTATGAGCCTATTCATTCCCCGAAACTGTATACCTTTCTTAAGTTAATCAATTGATTCATTAAAAATTATCTGAAATTTGAATCAAATTTCTTATACTAACTTTATTTTACTAAAATTATAAAAGGTAAAATTAAATATGATATTTATCTATCCACACCCTTGCACCACCTTGCTGTATGGGTGCAACACATAATATCCCAAGAGACAAACAACACAAAAAATAACTCCACAAATATCACATGAGTGTGGTAATTGAAGTTTCTCAAGATATGAGAACAAATCTTTCTATTATACTTGATGATCTGGATATTAAAATGGTCTTTATTGTAATTAGAACATTTGTTTCATGATTTTATAATCATATAAAGCTACATGAGATATGTACCTATCAAATTTTTCATATCAAAACCCTATAATAGTTTATGAAAATGGGTCTGATGTGAGGTATGCTCTAATTGATAGAGATAATGACAACGAAATAGAAGTTTTTATCAAAATAATCTAGTGAATCGTCCAGGGAAAAAAGGACCTTATGGGAGTAACTTTTCCCTGCCAGTCCCATTTAATCATATATTACCAGTATAACTTCATGAAGAAACCACATACAAAGAATGATATATGTACTACATTTCATATGAAGATTAAATATTTGGAACATTCATTTCAATCATAGTTGGGATCGAGAGTATAAATGAGATTCCCAGGTTTGAATGGTTGGGAGTCTCACTTGTGAATACATATATAAGGTAAATATTCATAATACATCTATCCTAAAAATGATTTAATATTTTCATTAAAGTTAATAAATATATGTTTTTTCTGTAAGATATTAATTTACTACTATATAAAGGAAAAATACGGGTTGAACGATTTAGATTAATTAATCCCTATATCATATCTATGAGTGAAATTTATATGGAATTGGAAGAAATTGATATTAGAAAATATGTTTTGAATGATTCATTTGAGAAAAAAATAACATATGAAATATGATTTTTGATTCTTAAAATATAGGTTAAAATTCTATAATTTTATCACATAAAATGTATTTTTTAATTTTTATTAATTATTTGTTTTTTAAAATGCACTAGATGCTGATCGCAATCAATTTTGATACCCCAACTATTTATTTTTATAATCCAATTCGTGGATTTCCAAAAAAACAACAACACATAATGTGTATTTTGAATTTTTAATCAATTTTAGACAACATTTTATAGATGAAAGTAGAATTATATGTTTCATTTTTATTTTAAAAAGAAAATTTTTATGATAGGATGATCTCTAAATGTATGATAACTCATTGAATGAGGTCAGCTCTTGAAAATAAAAATCTTGTTGATTAAATCAAATAGAAATAGATTCAATAATATAGGAAGATACTTATATATCAAATCAAGATTAAAAATAATTCTATTATTTTGTTCAATGTTTCTATAGTGAGTATAGAATGATAATGAAAAAAATTGTGGATATTATGTTATAAAATTTATTAATGATATCATATCCCATCAAAAGAGTAGCATTCCCAAACATGTAATTCATGAAGGAAATTAAAATTTCATTAAAAATATTCCCTAATCATTTCTTTGTCAATATTTTCTCAATACTATAAACATTGATGAAAATCTATGTACTCAATGAAAGAAATAAATTTGTTTTGAGATTAGGGGATAATGTACATTGTGTAAGAATATTTTTATACATAAAATTTATGTTAATACCTACTATTTTTGTGATATAGTATTGGATATGACCATAATAATATATTTTGGATGTTAATTATTAATATCATAATGCCTATATATATATATATTTATCTATTTATCCAACAGATGTATAAAAGTGGAAATAATTTTTTTTTGCAAAAAAATGTGAAGAATACATATTATCATAATGTATAATGAAATTACAAGAAGGTTACATCCTAATACTTATATTTCTAATTTGGTCATCATTTTAACTACTTTTTTTTATTAATTTCCTTATAATTTTTATCTGATATTTATATTGTTAAATTTAAATATCAGTACAAAACACACATCACATGATTAAAACCAAACAAACCAATTCAAATTGTTTTTATACATTAGTAAAATTATCCTTATGTCATTTTTGATGTTCATAAATCGATCAAACATACATAAAACACACAATGTTGTTAGTATGAATCAAATTTCATGTTTTCAGTACAAAAGATTCATTTTAGTAAAAAACAAGTTCCATGTCACTAAAACTGAGAAAAAGTTCTTGGATTGTTTTCAAAAATTCGGATTATAATCCAAATATAATTTTTCACATGTAATAATTGAACCCATAACAATCTAACACCCGACATGGTAGGTATGACCTGATGTTTGTGTCTTCAATATGGAATTGTCACTTTAGGATAAAATACTTGTCACATAGATGAACCCAACTAAATGAGTTTTGGTTATTTTCAAATATTATAAAAATATCCATTATTTATTTTTCACATGTATAAATAGAATTCATAACAATTTTACCCTCAATGTGGGCTATATTACTCGAAGAACGTTTTTTCAATTCAATAGTTTCATTTTAGTTTAAAACATGGATTACTTATCAATAACTGAGAAAATGACCTTTAATTTTCTAAAAATCATTATGAAAATGGTCCATAACTCAATTTTTATGTGTAAGAATCAATTGTTCATCAATCTGACATATGATCTGATAGATATGACTCAATGTCCATCTTTTAAACAGAATTGTTCCATTTTAGAATAAAATGAATTACACATCATCAAAATTTAGAAAATAAGCTCAAATTGTTCTCAAATATTTGAAAAATAATCCATTACTAATGTTTTACATGTAAGAATTATCCACACATCAATGTGACACATGATGATGTCAATATATCATGATGTGTGAGTTTTCAAAACAAAAGAATCATTTTTGTTTAAAGAACACATAAAATATCTTGTATATAGAAAATGAGGTTGGTTTGTATTTAAACATTATGAAAATGGTCCATAATTCATTTTTTTGAGTATGAATCGACCACACATAAATCTAACACCAAATGTTGTTAGTATGACAAAAAATAAGTTTTTCAAATAAAAAGATTCATTTAAGATTAAAACATGAATCAAATATCAAACATCAATGGATTAAGCTCATAATATTTTCCAAATTTAGGAAAATGGTATAAATTTCAATTTTTATTTGTATTAATTGACCACAAATCTATCTGAAACACAATGTGAATGATATGACTCTATGTGTGTCATTTGAATAAAAATGTTCCATTCAGTGTAAAACCCTAGTCACATAATCAAAACCAACAAAACGAGATTGGATTGTTTCCAAACATAAGGAAAATGATATATAATTCATTTCTAACTGGTAGGAATTAACTGGTCACAAATATGACACCATATCTGGTAGATACGACTCAAATAACATGTCATCATTATAAAACTATAATTTTAGTTTAAAACAAATCACCAAGAAAAAACTATAAAAATTAGCTCATATTATTTTAAATCATTAGTAATGTGGTCCATAATTCAGTATTGACCTATATTAATCAACCAAACATAATTCTATTATTTGATGAATAAAACGATGTGTGTGTTTTCAATAAAAAAGTGTCATTTTTGTTAAAAACAGGTGTAAAATAACCCAAACATTTATGTAGAGCTTGAATTATTTACAAAATTTGTGCAAATGATCCATAATTCATTTTTTACATGTACAAATTGACCACAGATAAATATGATACATGATGTGATTAATATAGATCATGGTGCTTGTTGTTAATAGAATCGTGTCATTTTAGTTAAAAACACGTGCCCCACAACCAAAATTGACCAAATAAGATCATATTGTTTTCAAAAATTAGTAAAAAAATCCATTATTAGTTTTTAACGAGTATGAATTGACCACAATAAAATACGACACATGGTATGCTAGATATGACTTGAAGTATTATTTTCAATTTAAAACTATAATTTTACTTTAAAACACACCACATAGAAAAAACCATGGAAAAATTATATATGAATTCAAACATTAAAAAAATGGTACATAATTCATTTTTTATCAGTAGGAATTATCTGAAAATCAATCTGACCTATTATGTGATCATTATGACTCAAAGTGTGTATTTTCAATACAAAAGATTAATTTCAGTGTAAAACATGCAATAAATATCCAAAAAAAAGGAATCAAGTTCAGATTGTTTTTAAACATTAGTAAAATGATTTATAATTCAATTGTGTTTTGTATTAATTGAACACACATTAATATAAGACATGTTATGATTGATATACGTCAACGTGCATGATTTTAATTGAAACTGTCATTTTAGTTCCAAATGATTGTCATATCAACAAAACTGACAAACAAATCTATCATTGTTTTCAAAATATATAGAAACCATTCATAATTAATTTTTCATGTGAACAAATTGACCACACACAAATCCAACACATAATGTGGTCAATATGATTTCATGTAAATTTTTTCAATATAAAACCATCATTTTAGTTTAAATTTCATAACATAAAAAATTCCAAATAAACGAGCTCTATTTGTTCTCACACCTTAGGAAAATGGCCCTTAATTCATTTTTTAAAATGTATGAGATGATCACACATCATTATGATAGACAATGTGACTTATGTTAATTAAATTGCATGTTTTCAATAGATATGTAACATTATAGTTTAAAATTCTTTTCACATCACCAAAACTGAGTAAATAAACATTGGTATTTTCAATCTTTTAGGAAACAATCCATAAATCACTTATCACACGTAATAATTGATGAAACTCAATCGAATACACTGTGTTCCTAGTATGACTCAAATTTTATTTTTTTAGTTTTAATTTGACACATTAGGGTTTATATATTTATTTTTATTATTAATACCATAATAATTTTTTTGTTATATAGTTGAATTTGTTTGCTTGAGTTGGGTCGGTTTGTTCAACAAAAAATAGCATGGTTGGTAGTCGGGGTCCAGAGACAAGGGAACATTGATTGTGATAATGTATACATAATCATGGAATTGTACAAAAAAATTGTTTTAAATGTATATAATACAATTTTTTTATCTTATATTTGTGTTGTAAATTTTATTTTAATTAAATTCAATATTTTATCCGATATTTGATGTATATTATTGGTCATTTATATTTCTTTTCATTTGAGTTTGATTTTATAGGGTTGTTTCATGGTTGTTGTAGGGATGCAAATATTTAGTATCATGAATGGCCTTTATCAAAACTTCATGGTGGATATGCAAATATATCATTTACCACTACTTTATATAGCTTGATAATGGTTCCCTTTATCAGTGATCAACTAGCACCGATTAAGGTTCCCTTTATAATTGCTTCATCCTACACTGATGTAGGTCCCCTTTAACAACACATCATCTATAAATGATAAAGGTACCATTTCCCATGATTTTTCTAGAAAATATAAATTTGACACATTATCAACAATAAATAAAAAGAACTATTATTGATAACCATTATGGGATTTTAAAAAATATGTGATAAAAGAGTCTTTTATCCGGGTTGTTTGGAAGCGTAGATAAAGGGTATCTTTATTAGGGTTATTTCTAGTAAAATAATGGCCCTTGGATCTTAAAATGTGTTAGGTATTCATCACTAACAAATATAATTAAAAATTTGTTAAGATCATGTTTTAAAGTAGTGTCTACAACACCATTTCCTTTATATAATTTCATATAAATGAGAAATGTCAGTGTGGTAAATATTGGGGTTAAGGGGGTCGCACTAACGTTGAGGCTCGCAAATGGGAAAGTAATATATAAGAAAATGTATAAATTATTATTAACATCTATATATTACTATTTGTATCAACATTTTAAAAAACCTATATAGATATTTATGATACAGACATAGGTTGGAAGACAAAAAAATAAATTTAAAAACTGATTGAAAACAAACATGGTTCTAACAGAAGTGAAAGGATGAGTGAAATTGGAATATGATATCTCAAAAAGCACTTGAGAAATGATGATCCACCATCCTTGTTGATTCCTACGAGAAAATATTGTGAAATTAACAATAATAACAAAAACAAACAATGAATGTTCTTAATATATACACTCCCACTCTATTGGGTGTTTGGAAAAACAACTGGGAATGTAAGGGGATTCATCCTCATTCATGGCCATACTGTTACCATGGAAGTTTCATCTGATATGGTGTAATTTCCATTATGGTCCATGTCTCTTAGAGAGGTCATCCCAACACCTACCACATCATGTTGGTTTTCTTTTTTCTTTTTCCTTTATTTTTCATAATCATCATTAATTATTTCCTGAATGAACCAAAAAATAAAAATATTATAATCTATTTGGAAAATTCCAATTTTTCGTTCTATTTTCAAAAAAAATCAATAGAAACAATATATAAAAAATAAAAATTGTGATTTTAAAAAACAGAAAAAATGATCCATTTTATTTCATTTGAGGACACAAAATATTATATAACCGACCTAAATAAAAATAATAATTCCAAATGAAATAAGCACCCAATAATTCATTATAATAATCCTTCTACTTTTATATATTTTTTCATTTAGAAACTATAGATTAGGTCAATTCTACCATGTATACCAAGAATTCTTATTTATCTTTCAGTATATTTGTGATTTCCTTCAATATTTTCTTGATCTTAGCATCTCCACCTTTTCTCATGGCCCTCATAACTTGCTCAACCCCTCCAATGAATTCAATTCCAAGATCCAATGGTCTTTTAACATCTTGTTTTGTTACTAGAATAATAATTTATGTCTTTAGATCATTCTTTATCCCCAACAATCATACTCAGATAAAAATACATGAGGAGAATTAGATAAAAAAATTAGATATTGAATACAAAAATATTTCTATAGAAAGACAATGGACCACCAACCTCATGGATTTTTTCCTTTTTCATTACATTTTCATCCACTTTTCCATTCTACATATCGTCCATGATATTCTTCATGATAATGGATAGAATAAATACTTGTTAATAAATAAAGATTATATTCACTTGTAGGATTTTTAATAAAAAGATTAATTTGTCACGGATGTTCAAAGAGGAACTTCAAAAAATGACTCACAAGAGAATCATTATATCCCTACATACATGACTATTTAAAAATATTTACAATTTTTTACATGCTTGTGTTGGGATTTGTGACCACATGTGAGTGATTTTAGATCCATCTCTTTGACATCGACCTGAACCAGCCCTTTCTAAGCACACTGCCATGGCATAAGTTCCCAGTGCCTTCTGTAAGGTATATACATGTGAATTTATTCAAATTAGCCAACAGGATATATGCCTCAGTGTTGAATGTTCCTAGAATTGGATCCCTCTAGGTCCAGTTGGTGCTTAAACTGGTCAGATGACAAGAGTTGTCACGGTAAGTGTTCTCTTCTTTAATTCCAACAATGAAGAAAGAACCCACACCAATAAAAGTTTTCTTGGATGAATGGATGGATTTTATGACCATTATTAAGAATAAAGTCACATTGTTAATGATGCGGGTTTTACTCCCAAAAATAATATAATGAAGACGTGATGGATTTTATGCTTTTATGAAAAATTTATCATTGATTTATATAGTGAAAAACTAAAGAAAAACAAATAGATAGTTAATGAGGTCAAATTTCTGTATTGGGGTCAAACCATAAAGATGGAAAACCATGTTTAATGAATGATGAAATATATAGGGGTTTGGATCCATAGAAATATTTCACTTATTAAAAATAATCATTTTTTAATAAAGAAACTGAATAAAATATATCAAAAACCTTCAATTTTTAATAATGATAATTTTTTATTTTTTTTAAAATCCATATTTATATTTAATGAAATTCAAATAATTTTATAATATTATAATTAATCATAAATTATAAACATTTTTATATAATTTAACTATTAAATAAATTTAATCATTTAAAAATATATTAAATAAAATATTCACATTATATAAGGCCGATAAAGTTCATGGAACTGCAAGGGGCTCAGTGTTGTGGTCCGCAATGATTAACTTTATACCGTCTCTTTTACCGCTCTCACAATGGATTATCGGGGAAGGTATCATCCACTTCTGGAAACACAACTGCGCTGGCGAAGTGCGGGGATACCCCGGATGCCTGGCCCTAACCATCTCTTTCCGGGAGGCAAGTATGTACCCCCTATTCTTTTGATCGGTACTTGACACCCCACAACAAGAAGTTTTCGACGATGTGGTTCTGAATACAGAGCATGATAGATTTGTATACACTTCGTCTACTTCGGGGAGGTTCAAGGAAAAATATTTATGCAGCATGAGCGCACCTCAGGGGCAACATGAACGGTGGCATAGTATGACCTACTATAAAAAGATACATAAAAAACTCAACTTCCTCACTTGGAGGATCCAGAAGAATGCAATTCCTTCCAATGATCACATAAAACATATTGGTATCAGTCTGGCGTCATGTTGCCATTGTTGTGGGAATAGAAGCGAGGACTGCATGAACCATATTTTTTTGGAGGGAGAATGGGATCGACACGTTTGGAGGTTATTCGGCTCCTTTAAAGGATTCCTTCTTTGAGAGGGCAATGCGGAGTTGGTTATGGAACACTGGTTTCAGGAGGATAGTGGGACAGAGGAAGAGATGAAGGTGTGAGCCATCTTTTTCAATGCGACCTACTAGTGCCTTTTGCAAGCTAGGAACTGGGCTAAATATGAGGGGAGAAGTTTCACTGGTCGATCTATGGTGGAGAATACTCTTTGCTTGCTGATAGACCCGATTAGAACCAAAGGATGTGGGAGGGGGGCGCTCACCCTTGGGGTGGTGCAGAATCCCCACAGGAAGGGTATTCAGAACAGTGAAGAGGTGAAAGGTAGGTGGGTTCAGTGTTCTCCCCCACAAGCTGGTCTTAAACTTAATTCTGATGGATCATGTGTGTTGGGTGACATGCGTAGAGGAGGAGTCATTCGGGACTCCAAAGGAATCTTGGTACTTGCCTTCACGGCGCATTATGGCAGCAGTTCCTTGATTCGAGCGGAAGCAATGGCGGTCCTGTCCAGACTCTCCTTAAGCAATAACAGGGGCATTTCCGTTGAACACATTGAAACATACTCAAAGTCCATCCATGATGTTGTCCAGAATAAAGGAACCATCCCATGGTCTATCATCTACACGATTATTCAATTCAAGGATCTCATCAAGGAAAACGTTAGAATATCGCATATGTGGCATGAGGGGAACAAAGTGGTAGACTATATTGCCTCAATCATAGTACCTAGCTCTCAGATGTTGTGGTTTACTAATGTGTATCATCTTAAGCCAGAGGGGGTGAATCTTATCCAGGGTGATGCTCTTGGACTGCATTATTTCAGGCCCTCGTAATATGGGTTTCCCTTCCCTTGTATGGTCCTTCTAGGCCTCCTCTTTATATGAATAAAAATTTTAATGTAGGATGGATATAAAACCCCAGTTCTTCCATAGAGGTGCAGATCTTTCCATTCATCTTGTAATTATGAAAATGGGGGAAAAGTTGTCAAAGATGGATTCAGTCCTATTACACAACATGAATGAGGTCTAAAAACCATGTTAGTTGATGCACATTCTATGTTTGTAGGGCTACATGCCTTTTAATCCCATAAAATGACCATGTGATGGTCTCACCATGAGTTTTATGAACAAAACATGTAGTCTCATGTACGTGTCATGTACGTTTTTATTATTATTATGTCTTTAATATATTTTCTTTGTATATAGACATAAATTAATAATTACTGACATATGGCTCCCTAAGACAATCTGAATAAGGGTTTGTCTCCTAATTCGTTGTACGATATTTGACTTGAACACCTTCAGATCTTTTGGCACCCTATCGGTAAGCAATAAATTCCTCTCAATACATTATTCTAGATTTCTTCCCTCTAAGTAGTTATTTATGGTCATGATTTTATACCCAATTTTTTATATCTACTCCATTCACGTTCGAATTTGAGCTTGACACTAGATGGGGAGTATCATATGAGTATGAGGTAGGTGGTCTTGTGACTTCTGTTGATTTTCATGATGTTTATATATGCTAAAGTTCTACCCACCCACTTTTAGGGTGAATCTTGATTTAATAATGAACTCTACTATTTCCTATTTATTATTATTTAATTAATTTTATAATTTTAAAACATGTTTAGTGTGGTGAACCGTGATTTTGGGCCACCCAATGGGCGCGTCTTCCATGGATGGTTGTTTTGTCGAGAATGCATATAAGGAAACACATTAATTCTAAATCTTAGATAGTTAAAAATGAATTTATCTATCTATTAATTACACAAATGAGCTACTTATTATGTTAAACCATGTAAATATTTAAATTGAATTATTGGATTTTTATATGTTTTTTCATGTGATTTATCCTTGTTTAACCATGTAATTTTTTGATTTACATGTGTTGGTTATGATGTAAACTGATCCCACATGAGTTGATTATGATAAATCCATGTGATAGTTTCATTAAAATGTGTTACATTTGATATGGAATGTGTAATTTATATTAATTGATAAATGGAGGTAAATAGAAATGGACGAGCCAGAGTCTCGATTAATATACAATGCTAGGCACATTTGACTAATTTTACATTATATAGCTTGGGTGAACAACTGTCTCATTTAAATGAACATTGATGGGATCAAGAGGATAATTATGTAAAGTCCATGAGTGAGCAATAGATAGGGGGTCATAATTACTGTGCCTAATTTAAAATGTCACTTTAACCTAGGATCCATTGAGGGATACCCATGTCGGACTATATTGAAAAATGATTTACATGATTCTTTTGTCATGAGATGATGGATATTTTTATATGTACAATCATCGGTCCAAGTTCTATCCTCGAGAAATTATATAATTCATGGAACATGAATAATGAAATTGATAACAATCGATGTGTCAACCAATCCAAAGTGCAATCTAGGATTCAGTATTCACATGTAATTGGTTACATTGTCTTCTCATGCATCAATTGTGCTTAATTATTTTACCTTCTAATTTAAAACATTCACTATTGTGCAACGCCTGTTATATATATTCACTGACAGATTGGCATAGGCCATGGGTGGTTGCATATTGGGATTTAGTATCAGACCTTTTTTGGGTCATACATTTGGGACCAAATAGATGATATTATTTCATGTGCTCATCATGGAAAGTGCCCTTCTATAGGTACTTGATGTGCTTCTAAGGAGTCAGAGAGCATTGAACCGAGCCGAACATGTGATTCTTACTATTCTATTTTTATTTCCATTATTATTTTGAGACTTATATTGTGTATTACTCAAGGATACTTGTTTGGATGCATTCTTATAACATGTCACATGCCCCATCATCTTTTTTATTGAATTATTCATGGTTATTTATCGTATCAATGTTCCATTATTTGTTCCAGTTGTATGTTGTTTACTGCTTCTTCTATTGAATTATTATTTTTTCTATTTTGTTAAAATCATCCAGTGAGGGTAATATTTTTGCACTATCACGCCCTAGTCACCTGTTACTCGTCCACAGCCTTTGTCCTTCGGAGTATTGTGCCTAATACCATATGGCCAACTAGGTATGGGGAACTAGTTGAGTGGAACCTGGATTTGGGATGTTACAAAGTGATTTCAGAGGGATTTCATTGCTATTTTTCTTTACAATTTTGAAATGTTATAAAGTAAAATGAATTTGTTAAAAAAAATCTTGGGTGTAGCTTCCATGTGTACAAAGAGAATCCAAATTACATATAATTAAATTGTAATATTTTGTTATTTTGAGCTATTATAGTTAATTTGTTTTCACAATTGGGTGACACACTTGTTTTGTGCTATTATTATTGATATCATTATGGTCCTATGTTGTTAAAATCCAATGAGGTGAGGGAATTAAATCTCATGAATCATATATGAACATGATATAAATCACAATACATTCATTATTTATATTCCTTTTAAAGAGAATTATTGATTGAAAGCTATTGTGATAGTTTTCATGCTAGATATTCACGATGTTGTGACAGGATCCGTGATAGATAATAATATTACCATATGTGTATTGGTATGTATTATGGTTGAATTATATGGATGTATATATTTGGACCATGAGGAGTTTGGGCCCTCATGGATCGGAATTTTTTGGACCATCATTCGACCTTGGGATGTAGATTGGGTTGTTATATGATATATAGTTATTCCAATATTTTATTCATGGGTAGTATGGGCCCCCACAAATTGGAATATGGAACAATGTTGCATTATTTTTTAAAAATAGGGGTTTTAGGAATGTTTCTATGGATACTGTCTGGAAACCAAGACAACATAGCATATTATTCTATGAAAACTCACCATATTTTCATCAGTTTGGGAATAAATGAACTTTTTAAGTACATTTTGTGTACTTTTAGTACACACTGTGTGGTTTCAGACCATGTGTCTGACCTTGTGAGAGTGAGAATGGGTATTTGAGTTTCGATCAGAACACATTGTGTAACCTAGGTACACCACTTGTAGTTTTACATAGGCAGACCCTTGTGGCTCTGACTATTTAAATGTACATTAATAAGAGGGAAGACTTTAGTAAATGTTGTGTTTTAGCCTGACATGCCGTGTACCGAGGACATTTACAAGACTAGGGTAGGCAGAGTAACACAACCATGTAATAGATTATGTATATGTGCCATGGATGGTCCCTATATGCCATGTACCATGGGTGTATACACACCTAGGTCAGCGGGTGTTCACGACCATGTAAGGGAATAGGTGTACATGGAATGTATTGTCCCTACATTCCATATACACATATTTTATTAAACATTGAAAATTTTCTTCTCCTGTTTAGTTCTTGCACTCATGAACTATATTCCTTGATGAATAAGTTTATAATATGGTCTATGTGGAACAATTTATAGAGAAATGAAAACATGATGACCTCCAGTTATATGAGATGATGGTGGAGATGATCATACCCCATAGTTGGTAGGCCATGGGATAGTAGTGGACCCTCCCGTAATTCCTGTTGCGGAACTATGTATTATACAAAATGAAGGTACTGATACACTTTTCTGTGAATTCTTTATGAGGTTCATGAAAAACATTAACGGAGAACCACAGCTTGCCACATCTATTGTAGAATTGACACGAGTGTTATAGTAGGAGAATCTTCCCACATTATCAGGGGATGGTGAGCTACAAGATGTAGCTCATGGTAGAGGCCATGTTATCTATATTCAATAATCGTCATACACCTATTGAGAATATAGTTAGGCATATGACATATATTATTAGTGATTCTAATAAGATGTGGTGGGATGTTTCCACACAGACAGAGCATTATTGGGACATTGCATGGGAATATTTTCATACAGTTTTCGATGAATACCTCTTTCCCAAGAAATTGAGGGATAAAAAATAACGTGATTTTATGCAACTAGAGTAGGATTCTCTATCATTTATGGATTACTCGTCCCTCTTTACAATGTTCCAGCACTTCACCCCTATTCTGATGGGTGGCGATCAATCAAAGGATAGGCAATTAGAGGATGGTATCATGTATTACATCCTCTCATCGGTGAATATCATCTGGATGAATACTATATCTACAATAATAAACCAGGTTCTAATTACAGAGTACATGTAGAGGGAATATGGAGTTGCATGCCATGGATGTTCAACATCGATATCTGGTACTATTTTGATAGGTAGTAGGAAGCATCATCTAAAGCTTACACTTGGAGAATCTAGTACTCATAATTGATCGTCTGGTATCTAGGTGAGGAGCTTCTAGTGCATAATAATTGGGCATACTAGACCTCAGTGCTTGATGGAACCAGTCAAGTGTTGAGCATGTGGAATGATGGGAAACTTACAACATTTCTGCAGGATGTTTCCACTGGTGGCTAGTGAGAGAGGATCTACATAGACTCCAAATTTCATAGTAGGGTCAACACCATCTCACCAGTTAGTCAATTGGAATGCATCATTCCATTCAAGATTAGGTGGTAGTCATGGCCAAGGTATCCATACCACAGGATGTAAACGACAGCAGGACGGGTCAGCTTATGGTAGTTAGGCAGTGTCCTGGGGCTGCGACAGTGGCCTGACATATGGAGTGCAATAGACCTAGTAGGAAAAGAATCACAGAGCTTCTACTATAAGAGTTATGTTACTAGTTTCATTAGTTTTACTTCTTCACTCTTTGATACATTGGCTTCACATAGTTTCCTATCTGTTCCCAATGAAAAGATCTTATGGATCCTTTTTTTTTACTTCTGATGATGCTTTTAAGTAAGACACTACATTAGAGATTATAACACCAGGTGTGTAATAGTGTAAATTCTTCCCCCTTGAAATTGGTTGGTGTCACTTAGTTTTGGATCTCTATGTATTATAGATGATTATATTTTATTTCATACACGAAATGGACTTATTAGTATCCTGTCAAGCCTTTTTCAATTTTTTTCACCGTAGGATGAGTTTTAGATCCGAAAAATAAGGGTCATTTCTATACAAGGTAGTGTGGGATATCCGGGAAGCTGAGATGGACTTGAGAATCAGGTGTTGATTTGGATGATAGAATATATTTCCATTTTATATCTAGATGACTAGGGGACACGTCAAATGGACATTCTTCTGATGGTTGATTGTTTCAGGGTGATCTTCCAAACAACATTTAAAGTTTACCTCTGATAAGGATGTAGAGTTTTCTATCAAGACCGTAACAGGAGATTCACCATTATCCATTCCACTTCATAGAATAGATACGATTAATTTTCAAGAGATCAAGAGGATGAATTATGTTTTCAAGGTAATGGGTTTTATCCATGCCATTACTTCTCCATGGGGATCACAAGACCTTTTTTGAAAAAGGTAGACGGTACCCTCAAGATATGAATAGATTAAAGGAAATTTAACCATGTAATAGTAAATAACCGGTATACTATTCTATGGATAGATGATCTCTTCGATCATCTATGAGGAGATCTGATAATCTCTATGATTGATATGATATCTAGTTATCATGGGGTGCATGTTAGATCATTAAACATACCTTGAGTAGATTTCCAATGTTGATATGGTCTGTATGAGTATTTGGTTATGTTTTTCACTCTTACGAAATCTATAGAAGTTTTCATGGAACACATGAACCATGTGTTCCATACCTATAATGATTTTTTTGTGGTTTTCATCGATGTTATCTTGGTGTATTCTCATAATCGACGTGACCATTCCACAGATCCTGATATCATTTTGAATACACTTAGAGAGAATTAGTTACATTTCGATGATACCAAAGTTCCACTTATGGATAGATCAGATTCAATTCTTTGGTCACACCACCTCGGAGATAGGAATACCAGTAGACTAATTGAAGGTGAGAATTTTAGTTACCCAGGTACAAATAGAGAATGAATTTGAGGTGTGATGTTTTCTTGGGATTGCTGGTTACTAAAAGAGTTTCATAAAGTAATTCTCAGGCTTAACAACACCGATGGTAGGTCTGACAGTGAATAATTTGAAGTACATATTGTTAGATTAATGAGAGATAGACATTCAGAAGCTGAAAGAGAGATTAATGTCAGCACCGTACCGGATTTTTCCAATTTCTGGCAGGATTCATACCATGAACGTCGATGAATCAAGTATTGGACAAGGATAAATTCGTTTGTAGGGGGATCATGTTTTTGTGTATGAGTCATATCAGCTGATGTCACGTGAGAGGAACTACCTAATGCACGATCTTGAGTTAGTCATTGTTGTTCATGCATTACGATGATGGAGACATTACTTGCTGGAATATATTTTTTGGTGAACAAAGTCCACAAAAATATAAAGTACATATTTAGTCACCATGATCTGAATTTACGGTAGTGATGGTGGGTAATATAACTTTAGTATTTTGACATTGATATTTCTTACATGCCTTGGAACAGAAATGTAGTGATTGATGAACTGTGTTAGAGGACATAGATTCACGATGTAAATTAGGCTAGTAGTGAGTGGAAGCTGATTGAATTTCTCTCTAAGATGAATATGGAGGTGCATGATAGGAAGGTGAAGTTATTTTTTAAACACCTAGAAGTTACCTATAACTTACTGGATAGAGTAAAGATGTGGTAGCTATCGTATTAAAAAATCCTAGTTCTATGAGTGAGTATGTTAGCAGAGGATCCTACTCCTGGTTAGACTATAGGTGGGGATGAGGTTCGACAGTTATGGGGTCACATATTGGATTCTGTAGACATGAGTGTGGAGCTGATGAAAGATTTTATTACATTAGATTGGGAAGTTCATCTGGGTGGCACCAAGATGTATTGAGATTTACATCTTCAGTACTGGTGGGCAGTCATAAAGGGAGATGTAGCTAGTTTTTTATGGAGATGTTCAATATATCAACAGGTGAAGGAGAAACACCGAAAAATGGCATGAATTTTACAGAAGCTACCTATTCCTAAGTGGACATGAAATGACATCACGATGGATTTCATGATGGTTTTACCAAGGGCACCCTCAGGTAATGATAAAGAATGGGTTGTGGTTGATAGCCTTAAGAATGATTCAGATTTCCTACTGATCGAGGAAACCATTTATGTTTATGAGCTTATGAGGTTTTAATTCCATTAGATTGTATGATAAATTGGGTCACACATTCTATCATATCCGTTACGGAATCCCAATTTTCTTATCATTTCTGGAAAGGGCTTCATGGGGATTTGGGTAAACAGGTTCTTCTAAGCACAACTTACCACCCACAAATAGATGGCCAGTTAGAGTTCATGATTCAGTTGTTAGAGGACATTTTTCGGGCATGCATCCTAGATTTCAAGGGTTGCTGGGAGAGACAAATACCCCTTGTTGAGTTCACCTACAACAATTTCATCTAGTAAACTATTAGGATTGTTCCATATGTTCCTTTGTACGTTAGGCCCTGCCAATCACCCATATGTTGGATTGAGGCAATAGAGGCAGGGATGTTGGGAACTCATCTAGTATAAGAGACCACTGAGCATATTCAGTTTATTCCGAAGCAGATGGCTGTTCCGCAGTCTCATTTGAAATCATTCATAGATTACCATAGATTTCCTTTTGAGTTCTATGTGAGGGTTAAATTTTTTCTATTTGTTTCACCGACAATTTGATATAATATTATCAAGAGTTAGAGTAATCTTTCATTGTAATACATCGGTCCATTTGAGATTTTGGAGAGGGTAAGGCATGTTACATATCGATTACAGTTTCCATAGATTTATAAGGATATTCATGACTTCTTTCACATTTATCAACTTCAATGTAACATTTATGACACATATCTCAAATTTATTCCAAAGTAATTGGAGTTGGAGGATGATTCATCCTTTGAGGAGCATTCATTTAGTATTGTGGATACAAGCACGAAGGTTCTCCATGGCCATTCCATTCCATTTGTATGGGTGCTACCGATGTTTTTCCTTGTAAAGGATAAGTCTTGGGATAGGGAGGCTAATATACAATCATAGTGGCTTGAGGTGTTCTCATATATTTCTTCATCATCCTTGGAAGGGCAATTCAGGGATGAATTACTTGAAGGGGCAAAACTGTAAGAACCTAATTATTCCTTAGAGGAATAGATCATTACTTTCATCTTGTATATATGAATATGGGGGAAATAGGTCAAGGGCTGTCTTTAGTCCTATTAATTGATATGGATGGGAACTACATGCAGTGTAATTTTTTGTACATCCCATGTATGGAGGGATACATGCCATGTAATCCCTATAAATGGAAATTTGATGGTCTGGGTAGGAGTTGTATAGACATATAGTATAGTCTCAAGTATATTTCATTTACCTATTTTTTTTATTAATTCAAGAAATAGAATAATTTATTTAAATGGATTAAAATGACTAGTTTTTTATGTACGACATGCCTGGAAAATCTAAAAAAGGGTTTTTCTCATGATTCATCATATGATCTCTGATTCGAACATCGCCAAATCCTCGGAATCCTCTTGGTGAGTACTCAATTCCTTTTGATCCTTTCTTCCTGATTTTTTCTCTCAATAATGTTATTTATGGTCAAGTTTTTATACGTATTTTATAGATCTACTCCATTCATGGTTGAATTAGTCCCTAACACTGGATGAGTAGAGTTCTATGAGTATGCGGTTGGTGGTCCTATGCATTTCATAGATTTTCATGATGTTTATATATGTCGAACTGTTGAAAAACAAATTTTTTGGTGGATCTTGATTCAATAATGAACCGTGTTATTTCTTACTAATTTTTATGTAATTATTTGGATAATATGAAACCATGATTAGGGTTGTGAACCTATATTTAGGGCCACCCCATGGGTGCGTCTTCCATAGATGGTAATTGGAAAAAAATGCCTATAATGCTTGACTTGAATTCCAAATATAGAGTTGTTAAAAATTTATTACTGATTATATGAAATATGTATGTGAGATACTTGTTTAGTCCATCCATTTAAATCATTAAATTTCATAATAGGTTTGTTAGATGTTTTGTGGTGTGAGTTTTCCTTATTAAACCATGTAATAGTTTAATTTACATGTGTTTTTTATTATGTAAACATAGCTCGTGTGAGTTGATTATGTTAAATCCAATTGATATTTTAATTTTCATGTCTTGATTTTGAGATGGAATGTGTAATTTAATTAAATGATAAAAATAGGTAATTAGAAATGGGTGATCCACGATCATGGTTAAAGGACATGCTAGGGTTCATTTGAATAGTTTCACATAATCTACCATGGATGAACAATTCTCTCGATTAAAAGACTATGGATGTGCTTAAGAGGGTAATTATGTTAAGGTTGTTACCAAGCCACAAATAGGGTGGTCGGTCTCATTGACTCTTATTTAACATCTTGATAAAACGTTGGATCCATTGAAGGATACAGAGGCCAGGATCTATTGAAAAATTATGTATATGATTATTATGTCTCTAGATAATGGTTATTTTTATTCGGGGGTTATTGGTCCTATGATAGATCCTGATACATTATATAACTTATAAAACATGGGTATTGAAATGAATAAATTATGACATAACTACCTATGCAAATAACATGCTTGGATTTAGTCTTCAATGGAACTTGGTTACATTATCATTTTCTACATTTGTTTTCCTTACATTTGAGTAACTTCTGGTTTACTTCTTTCACTATTGTACAAACCCTATTAAATACATTCAATGATAGATTGTCATAGTCCTAGGGTGGTTGCTTTCTGGGATTGAGTCTCACACACTATTTGGGTCATACTCTTGGTCCCAAATGGATTATATGATTGCATGTGTTGATTAGGGAAAGAAACCTACTATAGGTACTTGTTGTGCTTATTAGGACTCGGAGAGCATGGGACATATTCAAGGCTTACAATGCTTCCAATACCCTTTTTGTTTCATTTGGGATTTTGGGACATATATTGTGTATGAACACAATGTACATATTTCGATTATTTCCTAAAACATGTGGCATGATGCATCATCATTTTTATTGAAATATTATTGGTTTTTTATATTATATGTCTTTCGACGATTATTCAATTTGTATGTTTTTTACTGATTCTTCTATTATATAATTATTTATTCCATTGTTTTACACTCTGCCAATGATGGCTTAGTTTCCCACCATCCCACCCTAGGCACTTGGTCCTATTCGATAGCCTCTGGTGTTTTTTGAAATGAGAATAATACCTAGTGGCAAACCAGGTATGGGGCACCAGTTAGGTGTCACCCGGATCTGTGTCATTGAAATTTATTTAATTTTCTTAAAATATTAATGAAAAATAATTGTTTAATTCAAATATAATCATCTAAATGTAATTTTAATAAATAATTTAAAACAAATAATTTGAATACTGAAAATTAATAATCTAGTAATAAAATGTAACCACCTTGAATAATTAAAATAAATCATATGATTAATTTTTTAATGTACTTATATTTTAAGATAATTTTAATATTTTAAGATAATTTTTTTTTATTTTTAAAATAAATATGTTATTATTTAAAATTTAAATTATTTGGATATTAATTTTTTTTAGAATTAAATAATTTTGTGGTATTTATTCTGGAGGTGGATTTTTTCCCCATTATTTTGAATTTGGGTGAGAAAGGGGTCTTCCATAGGGTTACAGTTTGTCAAAATAGTCCTAATATTCCCCACCTCTTAATTATACATGAAAGCCTCCTTTCTGCTCATTCCACTACTCAAAAATATTTTTTATTAAAAAATTAATTGATATGTTTGGAAGGGCTTATGGAATATGGATTAGTCCTATTAAATAATAAATATTCCCAAATAGAAGTTTTTTACAAGAGAGGTTAGAGGATTTGTAGTGTCTAATGGCATTCCAAATTGGTGAAAAATGTAAAAAATATCCAGGCCATGAAAATATTAATGGAAGATATAAGAAACTATTACATTAATCGATTATTGATAGAATAAATAAAAGGATTTGATAATGTTCGAACAAAAAAATTTCCAATGATGTGAAGGAGACTCTTGTTAATCATGTGGCCAATGTGATCCCTTCTTTTTCTTTGTAAATTTTTAATTTTCCAGATACTGTCATTAACCATATCCACTCATGTTTGGTTAATTTATTGTGGTGGCTACTTGATGGTAATAATTATACCAAATGTGTTTCATGGGATTATATTTTGATATCTATGTTAAATGGAGGGATCAGTTTTAAAAACATGATTTTGTTTAATGAGGTGCTTTTAGAAAAAAATGGTGGTACTTTATCTCCTTCCAAAATATGATATTCTCAAATGTTTTCCATCCAAAATATTTTCATAATAAAGATTCCATGCCATCCCAATAGGGGATTTAAAATAGATTGTTGTAGATGATAATTTAGGGAGAAAATTTCTTACATCAGAAAGGGTTTCTGTAAAGAATTTAAAATAGTAATAATGTGTATGTTAAAATCTATTAATGGATAGATGATAGCAAAAAATGATGAATTTCATCACATGTATCCTCAGGGTTAGATAACATTAGGATTCATGACTTGATAAATGACTCCCTATTTGATTGGTTTCAGGAAATGAATTTCTGTTGGTTAAATGAATGTTACTGCCAGCTTATCGTCAGTATTCCCCTAACTATGGTTTTGGGTATTAAAATTAACTATTATAAAGGGGGCCACCTTCTGTGTTCTCAATTCGACCATAATAGAATATTTTTTTGAATGAATGATCATATAGACACCCTCTCAAATTCTGGTATGATATTTTATCACTCAATATCTTTTCCCAAATTAGATTTTTTTGGTTGTAGGATTGTTTATGAGCTCTCTCGAAGAATGTAGTCCTATTTTGGTACCACCTCTCTCTCGATAATGTACATCATATTTTTCTATAACATTTTGAAACTCCATTACTTGTTTTTCGTCTATTATGGTGTGTGGAGGGAGTGTGAATCAAAATTTTATAAGTTTTTCGTAACCAACAAAGGATTTGGCCCATAATATTCATAAGATCTTGTACACATTTGATCCGAGGGTGGTCATGTTGATTGCACCAATTCTTGGATGGTTTGGACTAGAATAAATGAGCATGTTTTTCAAAGAAATTTGAAACACGATACTTTATGGATTGAAAGGGAATCATAATGGATGAATTGTTTTACTGTAAATGAAATTTCTTTAACAGTTCGATGACCCCTCAAGGAATCAACTATTTGGTCCCCTCCACCAAATGTATTTATCAAAATAAATAAAGACACTGATATCTCTCTGGGTTCAATGGTGGGAATTTAGATTTTTTCACACCAGAGTGAAGGTCATATTGCGGTGGCCCAACACATGGATTTCAGTGAAATTTGGGAATAGACTGTAGTGGAGGAAAAAATAATTCTTCATGGAATTAGATTGTCTTGCTCCAATGTCCGGGGGAATGTTATGATATAATATTACACTATCTATTCTATTAGCATGTTATAAAACAATAAAATGGACTCAATGCCTTATGATAAAATTATCAAAAAGATCTGGTCTTTATTGGATGTTTTCTCAATGTGAATCATCATTTTTACTAAAGGCAAAGTTAATATTTCAGCTCCCTATTTGGATGGCTTTGGGAAGGATTGGGGAGACCATGTATGGTATGATCATTTTCCTTGTTGTATTTGTACTACCACATTTATTGATTCATAATATATATTCTATTTTTCATCAGCAAATAATTCAAAAAATTTATATACACATTAAATCTAAAATATATTTTCTCCCATCATTAGAAATTATCTAGTCATATAATTTTACAATTACCATGGATTCCATTCATTCAATAATTTATTCTGCATTAATATTTATATCATACATAAAAATAAATTAAAAATATACAATTTGACAAATTTCATTAATTTTTGAAAATTATTATCTTGTTTAAAATTTTATTTCATTTTTATGATCACTTGATTAAATAAATTTTATTATATATCTTCAAATACATATTTAACTACGTTAAAAAGTTATTTAAAATTAAAAAATTTCAGAAAAAATATGTATGTTTAAAATGAATGAATTTAATTTTTACTAAATGAATAATTATAATAATTTTAATTATATTTGAATAAAGAATTCATTTATAAATCCAATAGTTAATTAACTAAATATAAATTAATATATATATCATTAATAATAGATAAAACTTGATTTAGTTTTTTGGATTAAATGTGTGGGACAATCGTTCATAGTTTTCCCGCATAAATTTTCACTCCCACATTAAAATTTTTATTTGTCTTTATGTCTCCCCTCTCACATTCTCGAATCACCATCCTCTACACCATCATGTCATATCGACCTCCCCATATCTTACCTCCCCGCCACTTTCAACACTTTCACCTCCCTACAAAAATCACTACTTCCACTATCTACCTCTCTCATTTCTCCTTACCTCATCCATAGTGTCATCGCCTCCAAAATTTCCATGCTCTCCACCTTCACCTCCTTCTCCATACCCCTTCCACCTCCCCACCCCCTCATCTCCTTGCCCCCTATGCCCTTATCTCCCCACCTCCGTTTCAACCTCCACCACCCCTTATCTTCCACTTTTTCCTCCACTCCCCACCGCATTAATCTAATATGAGGGGGATATAAAGGTATACCAAGATCATTAGAGGTTTATTATCATTTTCTTAGTCAAAGGGTAGTTTTGATTAAAAATCAATGATTTTATGGTATGTTACTAGGATATGATTTTATAGTGATATTCTTTATCAATATATAGTTTTTTAGCTGAATTAAAAAACCAATATAGATTATTATGAAATACACATATGTTGTAATATTAAAACAGGAAAATGGAAAAGGGATTAGAAACAAACAATGTATTCAGTGAAAGTACATGGATGAGTGACATTGGAACATGCTATCCTGATTGGAACATGTGAAAAGATGAACCCCCATCCTAGTTGTTTCAAAATATAAAATATATTAGGGGATTAATTTTAGTGGTCATCCATATTTAACAACCAATAATCCCCTATTATATCTAGAGGGTTTATAAAATATTTATGCAGTTTGGAAAAAAACAATAAGGGATAATATAGATCCATGAAAATTTCTGTGCAAGAAAAAATAAATAACACATATATATATTGTAATTTTGTCCACATTGGACCTATGTGCGAACTGATAAAACGTCCATAATATTTTTATTAATAGAGGAAGAAAATTTCAAAATTACATGACAAAAATTAGTATAGGTCTAAAGTTATAATCTGATGATAAAATCTAGCTAGCATAGATGATTGTGATGAAATATGACATACAAAACTTGTAATATGACTTCATTGATAAACTCATGATACATACATTCATATAAGGATACAAAATTGTACACGAAATAAGACATCAAAACAATATAGTGGAATAAATATTTTACTATTACTTTTTATAATACTAGAACATATAATAATCTCAAATTTTGTTCAAGATGTTGATGTATTCCTTAAAATATGAACCTCGCTAATGAATTAAAATAATCTCCCCCACTCCCCAACAAATATCTAGTCCAAATTGGTGATCATGAAAACAATATGCTTCAGAGAACTATATGATCCTTTTTTGGTATCTCCTACATGATAAATTCATCCCATCTCAACCATAAATCACAATTTCAATAGTGATCTTCTCTCTTAAATGATACAAGAAACACAATGAATGATTGTGGGTGATATTGAAGTGAAGTCATGATGGCAGGAGAAGAAATAGCGGGCATGGTGGTGAAAGTAGAATATAGACCTTGTGGATGGACAAAATACACGATATTGTTTGCAGGGATGTTTATGTAGTGACAAATGATTTTATATCGAAATATAAACTGGATAAAATTACTTTTATGAGGGCCACATTTACCATTACCTTTGTTTTTTACCCATACTCGATCCAGGAAGTACCCTACGCGAGCAATGTTACCCATACACAAGACAATTAATAACCCTTATGGGATCGAGGTTACCCTTACAATAGTCATGTTATTACCCTAACACAAGCTAGGGAGTTCCATTTTGCAAGCTAGGGAGTACCCTAAATTGAGTAAATAGTTACCTTATGCAATCCAAGTAGTACCCTTATGCGAGCAAAAATTTACCTTATACCTCTATGTCATACCCTTATGCAATGGGTGAGCCAAGACTTTACCCTTATTCAATTAGATATTAAACATTACCCAAGTTAACTTTATGTAGTATCCATCTACATTTTAAGGAAAACTAGCAAAATGTAAATTGAAAAATATGAAATGTGAGAAAAAATTCTCATGAGAATAAATAAAATTAATAAATATAAAAACATTTATTCATGGAAGTAAATACAAGAAATCCATTCAGTAAAAATCATAATAAATCTATGAATTTAGAAAATTTTATTTAAAAATTCCATATAAAATTCCATAAATATACATTTTTACAATAAAAATAATTAAAATAGGTTGGTGTTCTCACAAACCTGGTTATTGAAATGGGATTATATTCATACGTTCTAAACAATATCTACACTTAGAAAATTGAATATCCTTAGTCAAACTATTGGTTGGATTATATATTTTATATATATTAAAAACATATATTATCATAGTTTCAATAAAAAACCTATCAAAATAAAATATAACGTCTATGTGCTTTGATATTTTTTGGAAAACATGATTTTTAGAATGGTATATTGCAGTCACACTATCTAAAAAGACTTCTACATAACCCGAATTTAAATAAAATTCATTAACCAAACTTCTATGCACAATTTCTTCTCTGATTACTTTGATTATTTCATTTTATTCAAAATTAATTATGGAAAGGGAAAATGGATTTTAACTGAAATTTCCATAAAACAAGGCCACCCCATGCTAATTATACATATCTAGTGATGTATTTTTTAGTATCTATATGGTCAATATAGTAATAATCAAAAAAGGAGATGAAACCATGACTATAGAAATCATTTTCCAAAACAAATACACAAATCAGAAGACATGGACACATACTTGAGTAACAATTTTAATTCATATCAATGGGCATTTCTAGTACATCCCATTAACCTACTTAAAGTACAAATAGAAAACTATATATTTGGATAAGAGTATGTCATGACATCCATAAGCCCCCACATAATGATTTCATGAAGGATTTTACTCATAAAATCATTATCATAATCATTTCTAGGGGATTATGACATGGAGATCATGAAGCTATGAAGTAATGGCACCCTAATATGTTTCAAATTATCCATATATTATCTTTATAATACAATATTAACATTATAATAATAGGATTTGATCAATAACCAAACATATATTTCCCTAGTGAGTTTCATACAAATTATTTTCTTTGATTCTTTTAAATCTTTCATTTTAAATTCATTATGAAATTGGGATTTGATATGATTTATTAATTAGGTATTGTGGGAAATTTAAAGAATATCGTCAATTATTATGATTAAAGAAAAAGAAAGATTATTTAAATATTTAACATAAACATACACATCAATTTTATTTCCATCAATGTCATTTTTAAGCAGAAAAGATTCTAATTCTTTATACCATTATTTAGATGATTTCATAAGTCCATACAAGTATTTTCCAAAAATAAATACCTGATAAATTTTGAAATATTTTAAAATCAATTAGGTGGTGTCATATAAATCAATTCATCTTACATACCCTGAATGACAATATTTTTAAAATCCAATTATTCATCTTGAAAATCTTTTTGGTTAGAAAAGTCTAAGAAAAATATATTGGAAGTGTGATTAACAATAGGAGAAAAATCTCATTGTAATCAGTTCCAACACATTAAAGGAATATATGAGCATTAATTATTGATTTATAATTAAAACTAATTTTCATTAGTGTTTTTATCTTATTCTTAATAATTAATTTTCAACCTATAATTCAATTCTTTTCATGTTTGTTAAAAATTATCCCAATTTGATTTTTTTAAAAAGAATCCATTTTATCTCTCAATGTAGTATTCCATTACCCTAAGTCATTGATATTAATGGATTGTTCGAATCTATTTAGTTCATCACTTATTGGTAATAAACTAAATTAAAGTAAAATGCGGTGATATCGGCCTCTATAATCTAGGTTAGAGGCCTAATGGTTAATTTGGTACTATCAAAAGTCAAATTTTAGTCTCCCTAGTCACCATCTCTATGAACCTCAGTCTTATGATCAAATTCCCTAAAATGACCTTCTTTAATTTGAAATTTTTGCGGTGTAATAGTGGTGGAATCCTCATGTTCTAATTACATTTTAGGCTCTAATCTGTCCTCAACTCCTAATGGTATATATATATGATCTGATGTGATTAGAAGCCTTATTTTTAAAAGTATAAGACTCATGGAAAATAATATCAGGACTAATTAAACATTTCTGAAAACAAATATTATCACCTAAACATTAACCCTTCAACGCCATGTGGGTATTAAAGAAAGAAACACTTCATACTCCTGATTTTTAGTTTATCAGTCCTTCTATGAGAAATGGAAGTACAAAAAAATCAAATATGTCCTAAACTAGGGGAGAACTAGTAGACACCTCTTCAGGTGTTTGGAAATAATGGAACTATAGCTTAGTCTATTAATTATATAGAAATTAATAGATATAGATTCAATCCATATGAAATTTGGAAGACTAGAATAAAAGATCTCTCTTCTCACTCATTCTATAAAATAGTCCTATTCAGCCTCTCTAATTGAAAATTATATTGTGGGGTGTCCCTGAATTTTTTCTCATACAATATATTCATAAATAAAATATTCTATATTGTAATTAGACAAATATTATTGACTATTCTAAATCCTAATAATTTATGTTTGTTTCTAGTTTCAAATTCAATACTATACTTCTAAATTTTATTTATTTGAAATGTTTCATATTTTTCTTGAGTGTGAATATCCATTGTTTTTGTGAATAGACTTCTATAAAGGCCACATATTAGTACCCCCTACATTGGGAAATAGTTATAGAGGAAGCTTAAAAAATATAATTTTCTTATTATAAAATGGATTTATGAGTATATGAACAACTCATAAAACTAACATGTTTGGAATTTCCAAGAACACAATATTCACAAAAGGGAATCCTATTTAATGCTATATCATTTGAATTTTTTTTGTTCATTCATCACATTTGAACTAGAATTTTGTAATCACCAGTTCCATAACATTAGGTTATCAGTTGTGGGGGAAAAAGTTTCATTTAATTATTTGATATGAGCCCAACCATATAAGACATATAAACCATGGGTTATTCTTTAAATCCTAATAGTGATTGACCCATTCAAGATATTAATACTACATGAATCATACTAGAATTAATACCCATTTTGTTTTATAGAACCTAGTAAAATAAGATTCCTCTTCCAATCCGGACGCACCTCACCTCCTCGAAGGATTTTAGTTCCTTGTGCTTTCCATAAATATGATATGGATTTATATTACAAAGTTTACATCAGGACTTTTGAAAATCATATATGACGACACTAACTAAATTTGAAATTTTAATCTTAGACATTAACTAAATATAAACAACAATAGTGGGTTCATAACCTGAGGAAAGTTTATTGTGCATTTTAAAAGGTGTACATATATTTTTTAGAGACTATAATAAGTACCTTTTATGATTTTTTAGAACATAAGTATGTTGTCAATGATATAACAGTTTATTTGGTCAATCTGTATGGATTTCTACACCAAGAATTTTCTTTTCTTCACCAAAGTAATTCATTTCAAACATCAATTTTAATTGAGATTTAAAAAAAATTAACTAGCTTCAGGTTATTAAAAATAATAAGAATGTCATCAAAATTAAACTACAGGTGAACCATGATATTTTTAATTTACATCAAATAAAAAAAATTAGTATACATGAAACTAGTTAAATTTTTTTCATATATAAATGATTAAACATTTCAATTACACTGCATTGTGGAACGTTTTAAACCTTATAATGATCTATTTTAATGTAAAACTTATTTATATTTGATTTCTTTAGAGTAACCAATATGAGGATTCATGTACGGTTTCTTATTTAGGTCACTATGAAGGAATATATTTTCAATATCATTTTTTTCGAAGTAAAATTCATTATCAGAGGAAAATTTATACAATAACCTAATCGATGAATTCTTAGAAATGATAGAATTTTCATTTGAATAGTCTATTATTTCTCTTTGAATTAATCCCTTTGGAAATAATCTTGTTTTAAATTAGATTTTCTTCTCAATAGTGATTTCATTTTCTATTTTATAAATCAACTTATATCCTATTACGTAATCATTGGTTGGGTTATCTACAATATATTAAGTGTCATTTTTATTAAATGAACTCATTTCTTCATACATGGAAGATACCAAAAATATTCAATATTTTTAATTAAGGTAATTATTATAAGTACAAGGAAAATCATCAGTGAGATATTTGGAAAAATGAAAGGAAAATTAGTAATGTCATAATGTCTAGATTGAGAAAAAGGTCTAGGGTCACTCTTAAATCGATATAAAATTACATTATTATAGTATTATTTAGAGGAGGATCAAAATTTGAAATTGAATCATAATTGGAGATAGAATCATCAAGAGTATCAAGTTGAGGATCAAATGGTGGTGTCCAGATAGTATCCTCAAACTAAGATGAAGTCTCAGTTTCTGTAGCCTCATCTATAGCTATATCATTACTATCATATGTGAAATATTTGGATTTGGTAGAACATAACTCATGAAATAACAAATCTTTATTAATGATTCATGTTTGATAATTTATTTTATTAACCCAAAGATTATAAAATTCTACACCCTTGGGATATGCTATAAATATTAACGATCTCCGGGATTGATCTTATTAGTATTTACATGGGTATATAAAGTGTATCCAAAGCCACATTGATGATTATAAGATAGTGGTTTGTTATTCAAATGTTCATTCGTGGTTTTCCAATGATTGTAAAAGTATGGGAACCAATTTATGAGGTAAAAACTATTGTAATAGCCTCTTCCTATATCGACTTTGGGAGAAACACTCATGAAAACACTTTGTAGACTCTATAAAATGGTGATATTCATTATTTCCATAATAAAATTATATTGGGGGGGTTTCCCTGGTAGTTAAGGGTCTTGAAATACCCTTATATTCAATGAATTGAATAAATTAAGTTTTCAGGTTTTATAAGACCTTATTTGTTCTCATTGTTTTAATATTCCTTACAACCTGATTTTTCTACTATGATTTTCTATGTTTTAAAGGTCTATAAAACCTCAAGTTTATTTTTCAGCATATAAATCCACACCATTCATGATAATTATTCAATGATGGTAACAAAATAGAACCCACCACCATGGAAGATGGTATTATCTACTCCACACAAGTCAAAATTCATGTAATCTATTGGTTAGTAGACTTCGAAGTTGGACCTATTAACTGTGATTCTCTTTTCCATACGCAATATGCAGTCTTCACTAAATAAACATTTTCTTACTGTGATGTAAAAAACTCATGTTTTTTAAGTTCTTATTGAACCTTGGAGCTTAAATGTCCCAATATCCTACTCCATAATCGGGTATCATCAGTAATAGTGGCATAAACACTACCCAACTACCATAAATGGGTCCTCCCATTCAATACATACTACCCATTAAAGAGAGAATATATTATGATAGTTCCAAATCCTTTAGATACCGTTAGGATACCTAATTCAAACCTTTAGGTATACCCCTTTTGATAAAAATTCACTAAGGAAATTATGTTATTATATAGGTTGGTAAACTACATAACATAAAAAAAGTGACGACAGAGTGGTCAAGTAGTTATATCAGAATAGATCCACTTGACAATACATTACACCTCATATTATTTCATAAAATCACATCTCCTTTTATTATTAATATCAATGAATATCTAAATGGATGCATATGGAATGTGATACCTATGTCTAGGACCCCTTAATGGATGATTGAATGGATGGACACCTTCAACACATTGGTTGTGTAATAACTAGAATCCATAAGAAGGGACATGTGAGTGGAATGTTTGGTCTCAATTTCTTCTTTATGATTCCTACACTCGGTCTTATTGTGCCAAAGATTAACAAAATGAATGAAAATGAATATTCATTCCATAGACATAGATTGAAGCTTCGGTTCGTTATTGTTATTTACTTTATCTATAACAAAATATTAATTTTTACTTGTAGACTATGCTCTACATATTTTGAAAAGACTCTCACCTCACTTTTTACTATTTTTTTAGAATGCAGTACATTATAGATAAGTGAAAAATAAACATATTCTATGGTTATGATGTAACATTGATAAATCATAATAATTACTAAATTTTTGAAGTAATAATATAAATATATATTAAATGGTACGTTACATGATCAATATCATTAATAGTCACATTTATTTGGCTAGTTCTACTATAACATCATTGAATTCATATAAATGATATTTAATTGAAATGCCAAGTTTCATTTTAAAAGTGTACACTTAGAATTTCCTTGAAATCTCACCTACTACAGAAGATTTCATATATCATTTCTCTAACATAATCCATATATGAGAAATTTTCTTTCAAAATAAATATCCATAAGGACGTTATCACCGAAAGAAAGCAGTAGAGAATTGTGTCCCTTAACAATAACATCAGTGGATACATCTGCAAATATTGGAGATGTTTATACATTTTAAGATACTGTTACTATATTATTATTACAAACAAATAGGTATTAAATTATTCACTACTGAAGGAGAAATTTTCTCATATTAATCCCCCAAAAATTATATCTATTTTCACAGTTGAATTGTTCGGGTTCATACCTAGTTGATAAAATGTTTATCTCACATATCAAATACCGAGTGTTTGCAGTCAACGATAATCATACTCCTCAAAAACTAAATACGATCAATTGTAATCCATGATTTTATAGATAGGTTAATAATTTTAAAATTAATTGAGGTCATAGTGACTTCAATTTCGAATAGAATATTGAAAAGAGAGAATGAAGATGTGATTTAACTGATGAATTAAATAAAAAACTAAATTGAGACAAGAAATAGATTTTAAAGTAATAGATAATTAATGGATCTTTAATACCACTTTATTGGAGGAAGGCCCATAGGATTGGGAGGATCAAAAGAACTTGAAAATGAATTAATTGGGTATTTTTTTATAATGATCATGTCATATGGAAATAGATCATACAAGATTCATGAAATTAAGAAATTTTTAATTAATGACAGAAATATTTTTCATGATTTAGTCTGTTTTAGACATACATGCATGAAATGAACACCACCAACAACAAATGCATTTTATTAATGCTCAATAAAGAACAATAATACAACATACAAGTTTGAAAAAAAAATAATGATGCATCCAAATACTAAAGATACTAAATTTTAAGTAGGAATGTAAAACATCAAGTGGTAGATGAACTAGTTTGGTAGTCCAAATATCATTTAGTTATCATCAGATAATTGTAGAGGATCATTATCCTCATAGAGTTACTCACATAATTTGGACGTCAAGAATCATACATTATTCACTTATGAACTCATCCAAACCTCTTCAACGTCAAAGTACTCCATTTTTAGAGCTACACCAGATGTTATAAACTAGTAGTTTTCATATTTGGATGAGTGAACCAAAAATTAATCACCATGTGAAACATAATCGATGACTCTAGGGTACTATATAAAGAGGGATAACCAAACTAAAAGGTCAAAATATTCAATGTGAGGTGAAATGAAGGAATATAGTGGTGATCAATTCCCCTAAAAACCACTACTCTTAAAAACCAAAAAACAAACCATATGTCACCAAAGATCTGTATGGAAAAAATCAACTTCCTAGGATAGATAGATGGAATTGATCACATAGGTGAAAAAATAATCGATGGATACGAACAAAATTCAAGGGATTGAAGTGGATGAAATTAAATAGAGAAAGATCCTTTGAAAAAACAAGGAGACTATAAAAAAGATCATCCCATTATACCATGCATTGATTAAGTGACCTAGTACACATAACAGGACCAGAATTAAATTGAGCATATAAACAATATTAAAAAAATTCATTCATGAATATAAAAAATTTATTTTCATTACGAATGATAGAATTTTTAATATGAAAATAATAATATAACTAACAAGACATTGTTGGGGTGGAAACAGATCAGTTCCAAGATAATTTTTTTATGAAATAATATTCTGAGAATTGAAAAAACAATTTAGGCACAAAATTAAATAACATGAAATAAATATAGATATATGTTTCTACATAGAAAGAACCTATAACGAGGATAAAAAAGAAAATATTAGAAGAAATTGAAATATATCCATTGAATTAATGAGTAAATAATTCAATTAATAATTGAAAAAAAATTTAAATTAGAGTGTAGAAAAAATGTGTGATAAACAAAAACCCAATATTCCTCATTTATATCTCTAATAATCATAATAATGTAATATGTCATCCTTTGATGATCGAAGTCGACCACATAGTTTCATTTCACACCTAAAATATGTCATTTTAAAACCAAATTTGTTCTACCCACTACTTCCACATGCTCAAAAATATCTACCACCCGTTTATTTTAATAGGAAGGATTTTTATCATATCTCATATCTTGTCTACATCCCATGTTGTTTATTTTAGAGGAATGAGAAGTCCTAAATAATATCTCTTGATTTTGGATCAAAATGAATACAAATAAGTATTCAAAATATCATAGTATTTAGACATTTAAGATTTCAAATCCGCATGCCTAATTTCAAATTTAAACATTATTGTTAAATTTGAAAATTCCCAGGATGAACCTCAATAATCTCCCACTTTATCCCTTTATAAATGAAGATATCATCCAAAAAACTAATTTGGAATGAAAACTAGTCGGTTCTCACCAATCATTACCCTCCTTATAAAATATAACATCGCTGATTTTCACATTTCATAGAAACATGACACCTCTCCCTATAAAAGAAATCTAAACGCTAAAGTCATTGTCATATCTATGTCAACACTACCCTACTAGAAAATACTAGAAGCAATAGTTTTATACCTCATTATAGTAATTTCCGCATAATCACGAGGGGTTGTAGAAACTAATTTCAATATCTTATCAACATCCTAAGATAAATTTGTTTCTCTTAGCATATAACATTAATATTTGAATTTAATTCATTCTTCCCTAGTAAAATTAATTGAAGAAAAAGAATTATGTGTATGTCCAAAATCACTTAACATTAAATTCTTCAACTTTAAAACATTTTTCATCCTATTTGATGGTATTTGAATTATGAACAACAATCGTGTTGGCCACAAATTTGATGAATTACTCTTCACAACTACATTTTTCACAACACAAAAAAATTAACATCTATCTTATAAATCATGTAATCCATTATGCCTCATGCATATACCATATATCCCTTGAAAAATTTAATTATTCAATTTAAAAATTAAATTTGAAACCCATCAGTATCATGAGTACAAGAGAATAAAAAATCATGGAATATACCAAGAACATGTCACATATCCTTCTGCATCATCAAAACATCCAAAAACGTTTTTTATAAAATTATCAAAAACACAAATGAAACTAGTGGAATCTATATTAAAATATTTAATATACCAATGTATCCTTCTTTATTTGAATAAAATATTTAACACGTTTTGTAATATAGTAATACCCTACTGAATAACGAACATATTTGTTGTACATATATGGCATACACCAATAAATTCCAACTAAATGTAATTATATATAACCCTATATAAGACTTACATGGGTATCCTTCAGATCATTATCATGAATATTCTTTTCATACATATGATTTTTCAATGTGAAGATGTTCGTCTACATATTAACATTCTTATCACAAAAGAAGCACATGACATTTTCTCTTGTCATTGAATTACCACTTTGATTAACATGTATATCTGTCAATGCCAAATTACAACTATTACCTAAATAATCACTTACATTGGACATTTTTTTGAGCCATGTTAATCAATAATGATTGAATCACATAATAAAAAATGATAATTTCCGCCCGTATAAGCAATGGGGTGGTGTGATTATCATATAAATCATTTAAAAAAACAAAATAATATATTATTTATCTTCTACCTCAATTTCAGTAGCTATTGTATTGCCTTTATCATTGAACAAGAGGACCATTATTGAAATATATATCTTATGATTGGTGAACTCATCCAGATGGTTACCTAAATCTCCACTCTACGACAATCATAAATTATACAATCAATTATTAAAATATAAATGATATGTGAGATATTTCAATTAATAACTTCTTTCAAGATTTTACTACATCTCCTCAATATCTATCAGATTCATCACTTCCGGTAGTTTATTATCATTCAAATACATATGGATTGTGATTGTTGCTTACTTTATCATATCATTCCAATCAACAATACTTGTCATATCTGGTTTCAAAGAATTTTCTTCAGTTCCTTCATTGTCTTCTCACAAATAAAAATATATTTTTTACACATTGCTACCATAGTGTAAAATAATTTTACCCATTAAACATTTTGATAAGGGATGAAATACCATAGAGTGAATCAATGATATCCAAAAAAAGAAAAGGTAAATCCATCTGATATAAGTTATTTATGGGAAAATGGATCTGTTAAAGGATAAGATTTAGTTGAAAAAAAATTGTGAGAATTACCAATGAAAATGAGAAATAAAACCATATATTAAGAAATAAATTGAGATATATATTTTATTAAAAGATAAAACCAACAATAAAAAGGAATAAAAACAATTGTGAAACATTTAAATATCATCTATAAATAAGATGGTAAAAAATCCATGTAATACCCAAACACGATTTACAATTAGTGTGTAGAAAAAATTATGTAAAAAACTATAACCCGATATGACTCATTCACATAATCAATAATCATCTTTTAACAATTCTCTTCCCTTGGATGATGAAAACTGAACACACGATGTCATTTCAACACCCAATATAAGCTAATGTGTAACCTAATTAGCACTATTTGTTGTTTCCTCACACTAAAAAACAACTACGGACCATCGATATATAAAAGATAGTTTTCTTATATATATCACCTATTATCTACTTCCCACCTTTTATTTTCTATTTTAATGTGAATAAATATAGAAACTATCATTCATTGGTTTGAAAATTCAAATAAAATTTGGATAAAATAAATCATCATTTTTCAACCTATATGATTTCAAATACACATGCCATGTTTCAAATTTGTGACAGTATCATTAATTTTGAAAAAATTGGCTAAACCCCCCAACAAATATTGTTTCCATCTCTATAAACTAAACTAATTTTCGTTTGGCTTACAAATATTAAATCCTAAAAAATTTTGGTACCAAAATTTAGGATCATAAGGATTATTCCTTGGGCCCATTGTTCTCCAAATCCATCCCACCCAGCATGTGGGGTATGTCATCCCTATGAAAAGGTTTCACTAATATTTTTCCTCAAATGTAAATTTATAAAATTTGAATAAGTAGAGGCACAAATGTTGTTCTATATCTGCATCAAGGCCATTACAAAAACTATGAATCTATGTAAATGTAACATGTTAAATACAATGGATACATAAAAGCAATGTGAGATGTATATTTGATATGTAATGGTAAATTTTCAAATACATTACCTATGTGATGTTTATAAGGAATCCAATGAGATTTGTGAAGGTACCTATATATTTCTACAACCATGTTAAGGTCATCTATGATTTACACAAACTATTTAAATCAAATGAGGGAGTTGTGGTGGCTATTTAAAGGTAACAGACATTGAGTAACACCATGTATATGTGATGAGGTGATGCGTAATGGTACGTTGATATTTTTAATACATATTTACGTTGTTCAATGCATAATGTTATGTTAATATGAAAAATTGTTTATATACATAAGCATGAGTTATGATGTTATAGTCTATTGTCATTGAACATGAAGTCAATATATAATTTTTCATGTTTTTTATCATGAACACCCAATATAGAGTTGTTCATACAGACGATTATTAAGGAGTTCATGTGGTCAATCCGGGTTAATACATGTATTAAATTCATTAATTCAGTTGATATAATGCTATATGATCTGGGTTATATAATTTTTATATTATGAGGAATGAAATTCTATGATATTATGTAAGATATTCTCAAAAAAATATCACAATTCTTATCCCGATGAATGATGGTTTTTGATAGAGGAAGGAATTTGTAATCAAAATTATATATATTCATGTTAAATTCACCTGATTATCATGGAAGGAGAAAGATTAATATGTCACCATTCCATAGTGATTTTTCTTGGGTTGTTTCGGTGACTAATTTGGAAATCCAACCCACCTATGAGAGACAGTGAGTTGAGTAAAATCATAAGATATCCCCTGGAATTGAAGGGAATAATTCAAATGATGAGAGGTTTTAAATACATTAATATGTTGTGGGAGTTGGGGATATAATAAATAAATGGTTATTCAAATAGCATATGGAATAAATTTTTCTGTATTTAGGGAATTCATTAATATGTTTATGTGAAAAACTAATCAATAGACTAGGAGATTTGATGACTCTAGAAGAAGGTGATCCTACTAATATATATTGTAATATTAAATGTTAAATAATATCCTCAAATAAATGAGAATAATATTCATGAAATTATTGTAATTATATATTTATTTAGGTTTCAAAAAAGACGTTTTTTAGATTACTAACAACCAATAAAAAATTTAGTCGAGAATTGTGAGAGATTGATACATCACGGTATTAAGGGAAGAGAAATAGTTAAAATTAAGTGCCATTTTCCTATTGTATACCCAACTACTAATGAAAATTTAGGAGAACTAGAGAACTCAAGATACAATAGTAGTTTCGATACCAACAAAATTACTATGAGTAGTTATTGGATATCATGAAGAATAAGTGCATGTGTTGGATTTCTGATCCAGTTTTCTCATGAAGGGAGATCTATTTCACATGCGGCGTAGAAGAAACTTGACGTATAAAAGTATATTTATACGAGAATATTTATGTTGAAGAAGAATCATGTAACTTTTGTTTCTAAATAAATTTGTATACTATTGATTGGGGAATCTAACCATTCATTATATAATTTCAATTGTGGTCTTTAACTATTTTCTGAAGAATGGTAAATAGGGTTTATAACCAATTTTTTATAATATGCATAGAAATGAGTAATTCTTTACGTTGGACCTTATAAATAATATTTGTTTTGATATCACTTATTATAAAAACAAATGATTTAATGTTTTCAAATATTATTGAGAGGATCGATATATATAATAGGGTCAAGAGGTTGAATTTAAAAGAATATGAATTTTTAAAATTAATACAATAATTTACCAGCATTGCCTCTCAGTTGTCATAAAATAATAGGGAATTCAAAGAAACCAAAACATTCATTTTATTTATAAGAATATATAGGAAATGGACAATTGTGGGTGTAGGGTTGTAGTGGTAAAAGATAGAAAATGTTACAAGATTTGATATTTTTAGGCGTATCGAGAATTACCATAAAAATGGGAGAATGATCAAAAAATACATTTTAAATAGTGGGTGGATCCTTTCGACATCCATACATATATAAATTATCATTTCATGAATATTGAAATTAAAAAATATGTGAAAAATATTTTTACAAAAGGTTTCCTCAGATATAGAAGAAACCCATACTCAAGACAAAAAAAATTGATTAAAGATGAAATAATCAGGGTGGAGAAGGTGTATAAATTACAGATAATTATATATTTTGGTAGTTTTGGATAGATACCTAATTCCAATAATATAAGAGCTAATGGATGAGTAATGTATATATTAATACATTAAAAAGGTGGTCTTGAAATCATGTATCGACTAGGTATTAGTGTAAGTGTAATATATTTGGAAGAATGAATTTAGAACCCATGAGAAGAATTAAAAATAACATTTTATTCCATTGAGATTGATGAATGTATTATGAAATTTCTATTCTATGATCAATGGTTTATTTTCAATTTGAAAAAAAAAATATATTTTTTGTTCTTAGCTGATATACGAGGGTACATTAATGTCTTCAACTAAAACTATGAGAATGTGATAGAAGATCTAAAAACTATGGTACATAATGTACTATTTATAGACATGAAAAACTATTCTTTTGAAAGGAGTTCTGTACATCAATTTGGGAATATAATTTTAGTAAATACAGTCATTATAGATCCTAAAGAAACTAGATTAAATTATAATGTCGTGTGATCTGAGGCATATGAAGGAATATAGGGGGTTAAAGTAAATTGGGCACATTAAAAATTTATCAATGATTATAGAAATACAGAAAGAAACCTCACAGTCATGATTAATAATTATGGGTTTTAGGAGACATCAAATTCAAAAAAAATTTGAAAGACTTAATAAAAACCTGACTACCACCCATTTTTTTACTTTTCATATTTTTCTAAGGGATTTTTAGTAGTGTGTGATGCCTCTAGTTTAGAAGTTGGAGTTGTGTTTATATAAGAATGGAAACCCCAAACCTATTTTAGTATGGTGTTATCTAAAACCAACATGGAAAATCAATAAATGTAAATGAGTTTATGGATTTAGTGCTATCAATATATCATTGAGATTGAATATTTTGGGAAGGAGGTTTGAGGTATAAAATAATAATATGATCAATATTATCATTATTTGTCAATGGGTAGTTTAAATTCACCATCATTTTTGGAAGGCAAGGTTACATTTACCTGATTTTATAGTGATATACCAGACATTAAAATTGAATTTGTCATTGTTTTTCAATATATGTTGGTATATAGATTATATTATATGTACTTACCAGTTTTAGAGCCCAATTTGTAGGGTATTGTTTTTTTAATATTATCTGATAGAATATGATAGTTTTTATCAATTAAAGATGTGTTTTTATTGGGTAAAAATCCATAAAGGTAAAATTGATGCATTGTTGGGTTGATTGTGTTTTTTGATAATGTGGGTTTCCATGATAAGTTATGGAGTTATAGAGAGATTTTTGACAGATATGTTGAGATTCATCCAATATAATTTAATGGATGATTTGGAGTATGAAAAAAATTGTTTGATATAAGGTGTCATTGTTTCCCAATGTTTTTCATTATTTTTAAGTACACAAAATTAGTTAATAGAGATAAGAGTTTTGGGAAACATTGCACAAAATTTTTAAGGAGGTTTGGAAAACAGTGAACCGTGACTTTTTAAATATAAGATCATCCAAATATTGAAATAAAAATATTGGAATGAATGTTATGTATATTCTATGCAAGGTGAGTCTACCCAAAAGATATTTGTTTGAATGGACTTGCATGCCTAGGGAAAAGATGTGTGAGCTTCACGTATGGTCATAAAAGTTCCTATAAATTGGTGGCTACCCCATCATTTCATTATGATCAACACTTGAGGAAATTGGAGCTCTATATCTCACAAGTAGTGTGTTTTGCACAACTAGGATGTCACATGATTTTGTTCAAGTTGGGATTTGTGTAGCATAAGGCATTTAACTGAAAGTAGTGATTTGTGCATAATAAAGAAGTGGTACAAATTTTGTATTTGGTGTGAAAGATAGTTTTCCATTATAAATGAATATGTTATGTGCAAGGAATCGGATTGGAGTACAGGTTATCCTTTGGTTTCATGAAAATATTTATGTTTCCCAGTACTACTATGGTAAGGAGGCATTCATCAATTGACTGAATGTTGAAATCAATGATACAATAAGTGAGGTGTAAAACACATTGATTCATGAAATAAATGGAGGGTCATCTAAAGAAGCAGTGAGCACACATCAGTTGAGATAAAAGTTATATTTAATTTTTTTGTTGGTTGTATACAATTAGGGATAGTGATTATACTATGAACATTGTAAAAAATAGTGCACTTTTAGTGGATTTGGTACTTCGTAACATTATCTTTGTATGATCCATTTGTATATCCCAATGAGGGTGATCCATGTAAATTTTTTTGCCTCATGCATTATTAATTTATATTCATACATTTCCCTGGGATAAAGAGAGAGGATCATTTTGTTTAACAATGAAAAAAGATCAAAAGTGATAGTTGTTTTAATCTATCATTCCCTAATTCCCCACCCACATCTAAGGGTATTTAAACTAGTTGGGACTAAAAATTGGTATCATGGACTATGGTGAATTTTAGTATTTCACTGATGTATGTTTTTAATTATAGATGGATTCCAATCATTGAGTGGAGTAATTGCCAATTATGGAAGAATCAGATGCAACAATACCTTTGATTGTTATGAATTTATGTCATTACTACAACAATACATGTAATTTTGGCCAATGTGGATAGCTTTTCTTTATAATAAGATTATATAATGGAATAAGATATGGATGATTATGGAATAAATTCCTTAGGGAGATCCATATATAATGAATTCTCTACGAATAGGAATTCATGTAAGAAAACACATTCTATATTGGAAAAGTTTATAAATATTTATGAGGGTGACTCAAGGTTCAGAGAGGAAAAGTTGAAGGTTATGTGGAACATGTATTATGATATAATAATGTAATCTAATGAGTCTGTAGATGCTCTATTTTATAGGGATCATGTTGTTGTGGAAAATATGCACAGACATGGAGAAATTATATGATATGTGATGATCGTCAAACACACCGTGAGAATACATTCACCTCATTTCTAAATGAAAGTATCTATGTTATTATAAAATGATCCAATGGATCTGACATTGGATAGTTTTTAAAATACTCTTGTCTCAAATGAGTTGCGAAATGAAGTCATTGAGTCAGTGGAATAAGGGAATTCCAAAGATGTGGAATTCGAGGACATGAATGAATGTTCCGGGCGCAACGGAAGCGCGTTAGTGGGTTTTCCCAACTTTAATTTTAACGTTAAACAATGTCCAATCCGAGATCCGTCACGATATAAAACACTAAATCTTTGGAATAGAACGAAGAAGGAAAAGAAAATAAGAGTCCCAGAACCCTTGAGGGGGATCATCATATGTTGATTATAATTAATTTAATTAATGCATAAGAATTACCTCATTAGAATTCTTTCTTCGTTGATGGGTCTTGTCACGATTCGGTGATCTGTCATTGCATTGTAGAATCCAAGTGATGGATTCATCTATCGGTGATCCACACGTGTGTCACGTATCTCCAGATGTCGCCGAAGGGATCTCCGAGTGCTAGCGCAGAAGAACCTTCGCTTGCGATATCTGCCTTTGACCGCCTTGATCTGGTGGAGGATCCTGCTCTCGTAACTTGAGGGCGTTCTTGGTGGAAGGGAATTCTCTCTTGTCTTGAGAGTATTTCCAAATCTGTTGTGCACAACCAATGGATCTACAAAATTTTGGGGTTGTGAGGATATTTATAATCATGTCTGAGGTTAATAGAGTTATGACAATAAATAAATGCATTATGTGTTTTATTTATTTCATTAACTCTTATTGAAACCCCCCCACCCATGTCGAATTATTAATTCCTTGACATGTGCCCACGCTGATTATAATAAATATCATTTAATAAAATAATATTAAATCCTCAAAATCCCAACTGGAAAAACTCCACGGCGTGTAATAATTAATACACGACATGTACTTGTTTTCCATAAAACTACATGGCATGTATATTTAATATACAGGGCATGTACTTTTATTTTCCATTTTTCTCCACCACATTTATTAGACCTTGAGTAGTGACTATTTATTTCATATATAAATTTAACTGCATTACTCGCTAATAAATATATTATTACGTCAACAATATATTCTCTCAAATAACTAGGGTCAAAATAAATGCGATCAGACTTCCTTAAAGAATTATTAAACCACAGTCAGGAATAATATTTATTTAACTTGTTAAATTAATATTTAACTAAGATACATGGACACGCTTAGTGTGTGACCCTCTAGGTCTCTTTCTTAGTGGAATTAGGCTGAGCCTGCCTAAAGTCCAAGGTTAGCATCTAGAAACACACCAAGGCACCCATAGAGAAAGAAGTTAACGTCGCAATGACGTGTTACCTCCTACGAACGCTTACCATGTAATATAATCCCTTTGTCTCGATATCTCCAATCAAGCGGGTTTCATGCAAGTTCCATCAACCCATGTGCTTGATTATTCTTTCTTTGACTTCCCAGAATTGAACATGACCATACCTTACCATGGCCATGGATTTATTTAGGCTATATCAATTCCATCAAAGGGCCTGAGATATCTACTTCCGTTATAGAACATAAGGGACAAATCCTTTCTCGCATTATCTATTAATGTGGTATTACTCGTGATGCACCCAACGTATCCTACCTCGCTGCGAACAGTGTGTCGTCACAGTTTTCATCAATACATCTAAGTGCGTGAGTTTTAATACCGATTAATAATAATCTTAAAGTATAAGGATCAATACACACATCTGTAAATAAGAACATCCAATGACACTATGAAATGTGGATTTCCTACTGGCAGGTCTCATTCACATAATATCCTCCTGGATATTACCAAGGGCACACACCATGAGAATGTACCTCAATGTTTTTTGAGTCCTCACCCATAATGACCTGTATTATTTGTGTCCCTCAAATAATATCATCCGGCCATAGAACATAAATTCAAGAATAATGTTATGAAACTTCTGGGTTCTCATCATAGCAGGGATCTGCTACGACCCTTTAATGCAGGAGATGTCCTTAGGACATTATCACATGACATGTCATGTAGAAGAACAATCAAGATGTGATAAGGATTTTATTTAATGAATAAAGTACAAAGTAGTTCGTTCTAGACCACCAACTCCAAAAAAATCCCACTTGGACTAGATCCAACTACTAACAACCTTTAACCTGCTAGCTCCCACATGATATTCATGCTTCTGTTGAGATAGGACTTTAGTCATGGGGTCCGCCACATTCTCTTCCGTGGATACTCTGCTCACTACAACATCACCCCTTTGATAGAAATCCCCCAAGAGGTGATACTTCCAGAGTATGTGCTTTGTCTGTTGATGTGACCTTGGTTCTTTTACAAGAGCCACCGTTGTAGTATTATCACAATACAATGTAATGGGATCTTTACTGCTAGGCACCACATCAAGCACCTGGACAAAGTTCTGAATCCAAACGGCTTATTTGGCTGCATCAGAAGCCGCTATATACTCGGACTCCGCTGTAGAATCGGCGAAAACTGGCTGCTTTGAACTCTTCATGCTCACAGCTCTTCCATTGAGACAGAAAACATATCCAGATTGCAACTTCAGATCATTCTAATCTGTTTGAAAACTAGAATCAGCATACCCTCTGATGATAGGCTCCTCGTCTCCTTCATACACCAGGAACATATCCTTAGTTCTTCTCAAATAATTAAGGATAATCTTAACAGCAGTCCAATGTTGTTCTCCTAGATCTGCTTGATATCTTCCTACCATGCTCAGTGCATAGGCAACATCAAGCCCAGTACATAACATGGCATACATGATGCATCCTATAGCCGAAGTTTATGGTATCTTGCTCATCCTATCTTTCTCCTGTTGTGTCTGGGGACACATTTTCTTAGAAAGTTGTAAGCCATGTGACACTGGAACCAATCCCCTGTTGGATTTTTCTATACTAAATCTCTTTAGTATCTGGTCAATGTATGCACCCTGACATAGTCCAAGCACCCTCTTGGATCTATCATGAATGATCTTGATCCCTAGAATGTAGGCTGCTTCTCCTAAGACCTTCATGGAGAAACACTTGTTCAACTAGTCCTTAACTGACTGTAAGGCTGGTACATCGTTTCCAATAAGCAATAAGTCATCAACAAATACAACTAGGATGACGACCACTTTCCCATTAAACCGCTTATAAACACATTGCTCACATTCATTCTTAATGAAACCAAATTCTTTTATGGATTCATCAAATCAAATGTTCCATTACCTGGATGCTTGATTCAATCCATAAATGGATTTTTGCATCCTACAAACCCGTTTGGCTTCACCTGGTGTCACAAACCCTTCCGGTTGTGTCATATAGACATCTTCCTGAATGTTCCTATTAAGGAATGCTCTTTTGATATCCATCTACAAAATCTCGTAGTCATGGTAAGCTGCTATGGCAAGTATGATTCTTATGGATTTAAACATGGAAACTAGCGAGAATGTTTCATCATAGTCAATTCCTTGACGTTGTCTGAATCCTTTAGCCACTAGCCTTGCTTTATAGGTGCTAACTTGACCTTCCATGTCCAGATTACTTTTGAATACCCATTTGCATCCAACAGGCTTTACATCAACTGGCTCATCGACCAGAACCCAAACATTGTTCGGATACATAGAATCCATCTCAGAATTCATAGCTTCTATCCATCTTGTAGCTTCTGAGCTTTCTATTGCTTCCTTGTAGGAGAGAGGTTCATCATTGTCCAACAATAATGATTCACCATCTTCGGTGACTAGGAATCCAAATCTCTCTAGTTCCCTTACCTCTCTTTAGCTCCTACGCAGTACTTGTGTTTCTGGAACCTCTTCCATAGAGACTTGTGGAACTTGTTCCTCTACCAACTCCTGTGTATCTTGAGCATCAACTTCGTCAAAGTCAATCTTGTTCCCACTATCCTTCTTGAGGATGTGCTCCCTCTCAAGAAATACAGCTTGTCTGGTGACAGTAACTTTCTTGTCTTGGGGTTTATATAGGTAATATCCTTTCGTTTCCTTGGGATTTCCTATAAAGATACACCTCGTGCCCTGGGGTGCTAGTTTGTTTCCTGAGAAGGCCTTAACAAATTCCTCCCATCCCCATAGACGTGTGTGTGACAAAGTGGGTTTCCTTCCATTCCATAACTCCGATGGAATTCCATTTTCCACCTTAGTTGGTACTCGGTTTAATGTGTATGTTGCAGTTTGTAATGCATATCCCCAAAAGGATAATGGAAGATATGCATGACTCATCATAGACCTCACCATGTCCAACAAGGTGCGGTTCTTCCTTTCACTGACACCATTCCACTGTGGTGTTTAAGGAGGAGTGAGCTGAGATAGAATCCCAAACTCCTGTAGAAGATCGATGAACTCTTGGTTCAGATATTCTCCACCTCGATCCGATCGAATATTCTTTATCTTCTTACCAATGTGATTCTCTACTTCATTCTTGAATTCCTTAAATTTCTCTAAGGACTCTAACTTATACCTCATTAAGTAGACATATCCATATCTACTCAAATCATCAGTAAAAGTAAAAAATTAAGAATATCAACCTCTAGCTTCTACTGGAAATGGTCCACACACATCTGTGTGTACCAATCCTAGAAGCTCTGTGGCACTTTCACCTTGTCCTCCAAAAGGTGGCTTGGTTATTTTTCCTTGTAAACAATCGTGACATATATCAAGTGGTTTTAGCTCAGTAGAGTCTAAATAGCCATCTTGGCAGAGCTTTGTCAAGAGCTTCTCGTTCACATGACCAAGGCGGTGATGCCATAACTGGGTGATGTATGAGTCATGTGAGTTTGTTTCATTATCGATTTGCAACACTTGGTTTTCGTAATATAATACATACATACCATTATTCAAATGTGCCATACCATAACATGCTTTGTTCTTATAAAAGAGACAACCCTTATTTCCAAACTTGGAAATAAATCCATTCATATCCAAACAAGATACGGAAATTATGTTATTGGTAACACTTGGAACAAAATAATAGTTTTGTAAAACCAAAATCATACCAATTGGAAATGAGAGGTGATAATCGCCAATAGCCAACACAGCCATCCTTTCGCGATTTGCAGCTCGAAGATCCACCTCTCCTCTAGCGATCTTTCTAAATCTACTTGGTTCCCGCATTTGAATACAGATATGAGCCCCACAAGCTATATCTAATACCCAATGTGTATAAATAGAATTATTGCACTCGATAACGAACGCACCATTAGCGTCCCCATGCTTCTGGGTGCAATTCCTCTTCCAATGGCCCTGCTTGCCACATGCAGAACACACTGCCTCCCATTCCTTGCCCTACCTCTGGATCATCCCCTTCTTGGAGGGATAGTGCTCGGGGGCTTTAGACTGATTATAAGTCTTTGGCCCCTTTGCCTTGTCCTTCCTTTTCTTTTTCACCATAAGAACCACGGGTTTGTCACTCCCCATGTCCTTATCTACCTGGAAAATCAAGGTCAGAATCTCTGATAGACTCTTCTCATTACCTCTCATGTTATAGTTAACAATGAAGCTAGAGAAGGTCTTGGGAAGTGATGATAGAATGAGATCTGTACGCAACTCATCCGGGAATTTAATCCCTATGATGTCCAAGCGTTCAATGTAGCCAATAAGCTTGACTACATGAGGCCCAACTGGCGCAGACTCTCCAAGCTTCGTGGTAAACAAAGCATTGGAGATCTCCTACCTCTCCTGTCTCTCCTTCTCTTGGCAGAGATCTTTAAGGTGAGACATCATGCTACACACATCCATGTTTTCATGTTTCTTCAAGAGCTCATTAGACATGGCCGATAGCATGAAACACTAAACATCTGTGGAATCATCCTTGTGTTTCATGTAGAGAGATAATTCCTCATCACTAGCCTATTTCCCAGGCGCAACTGGAATAGGCTATTCCAGCACATATAATTTCCTTTCATGGTGAAGGACGACGCGTAAACGCCTCTGCCACTCTTGGAAATTTGGGCTGGTGATAAGGTTTTCTTTCTCGAGTATGGTGCAAAATGATATGTTTGAAGTCATTTTATTTCCATTTCTACAAATTAAGATGAGAAAAGGATTAGTACTTTTTTATAAAAATTGAGACAAATAAATTAATACTTATTAGTCTCCCACTATTTTATCGATATCCAATAGCCCTCACCATTCACTTCGGAATATTCTGTTGCGTGAATATTCTAGTGTCAAGGATCTATATTTCCCTTCTAATTACCCCAACCAGGGTTGGTCAAGCAACTTGAAGGGTTTTAGGTAGGCATTCCAAATGCCAACTGCATTAACTCGCAGTTCCTTGATCCGCTGAGTGGACTCCCCAATCCTGAAATACTTTTTGGATTTCCTCAACCTTTGCCTCTTTGCCACACCATGTCCTGCTATGGTAGTCAACCCTTGATGCGAACCAAGTCAAGTCAACCCAAAACCTTGAATTAGAGTTCCCCGATAATTGAAATCACCCCAACAAGGGTTGGTCAAGCACTTTGAACTATGGTTCGATTCTAACCATGATTATAGAAGGCTATGCTAACTTAATATTTATCTTGAGTGATTTTATCCTTATACGTAAATTTCAATTTGACTATCTTTGATTACATGCTTGTTAATATTATGTGGGATATACATAAGTGATTAACCATGTATAAGATAATATTTACGTATAAGCCAATTTTATTTTAGTTCCTTCTTGAATACTCGTTTATTTCATTAATTGTGTGATCCTGACAACACACCCATAATAAATAAACCATGAAACTGACAAAAATACAATAAATGGTATGATCATGATCTTTTCTATTGGTTAGTTTATCTAGATGTTCATAAACTAACCCAAGACCTTGGGGATAAACACCTTGAACCTTTTGGGTTCGTGTCTACAGCTTTCCACCTGTCCACCTTTGTATCTCAATGGATTGGTTTCACCTTGGCTCCGGACTTGAGCTGCCTCCACTAGCTTGGGAACTCCATCCATTTCATATGAATTTATCTCACACACAGTTGATGGGTAAAAAGGGGTTTTACATAAATGAATCCTTGGGAGCACAGACCCTACAGATTAATGAGGAGATGGTTCGCAGGCCAACAAATTTAATTTAAATAAATAAATTAATTAAAAGAAACCATTATCATACAAAGGTCTCGGTCTAGCTCATGATCATCCATACATGCAACGATATTTACGCATAAATAAAACTAGCATTCAATTATTTAATCGTTCTTGTTTAATATAAATCATGCTCAAATCAATTAATTATATTTACTTAATCAATCCTTTTATCTTAAATCAATTTTCTTAATTTCCTTGAGATTCTCATCCATCATAATTTTAAACTAATAAATTCATTTAAAATTATCCTTGTACGTAACTTGTTCCTTGCAGGCAACCTAGTAAATTCCCATTTATTACACAGATGTTAAATTAAACACATATATATAAAACACCTATCACGTGTTGTGCCTCATCTTTACGCCTGCAACATGGTACACATCTCAAGGGTTTGTATAATATAATAATAAATTTTAATAAATCTACGTAATTTGGGTGAGTACACGGCGTGTAGTTCCGACTACACGGCATGTACTTTTCTTCACCTTCCATCCGAAGTACACGCCCGGGGATATGGTGTGTTAATGTACTTCAGAAATTTTTTGAGTACACGGTGTGTACAGTGGGACAAACGCCGTGTAGTTTCCGCGTTACACGGTTTCCAGCTGGGCAGGCCGTGTACGGAGTACACGACCCAACGCTTACCCGAAGGGACTACACAACGTGTTCATTGGACCACACGACGTGTATTCCAGAAACCATGTGCCACCTGTTTCTGGTCTTAAATTCATAGAAAGAATCCAATACATTTCTTGATTTGGCGGATCAGTCAATGCATTGAACCTAGACTACACGACGTGTACTTCTGAATACACGCTGTATATTCTGGTGTTATACGGCCAGAAACGTTTGGCTCCTCCGGATGAGTTCCTCTATTTTATTTTAATCAAAATTAAAAGAAAAATATGTTTCTGTGAGGTGAACGTGAAATGACGGAGGAAGAACATATATCAAGATTCCGATTTTCAGAATGATTAAACATGAATTGAAATAACTAAATTATTAAATGCATAAATCACCAACGAATAACTAAATAATTATAACCAACGATATGACCGCTCTGATACCACTTGAAGGTTCCGGGCATAGAGGAAGCACATTAGTGGGTTTTCCCAACTTTAATTTTAACATTAAATTACATTCAATCTGAGATCTGTCACGATATAAAATGCCGAATCTTCAGAATAGAATGAAGAACTAAAAGAAAAGAAGGGTCCCGGAACCATTGAGGAGGATCATCATATATTGATTATAATTAGTTTAATTAATGAATAAGAATTACATCGTTGGAATTATTTCTCCGTTGATGTGTCTGGTCACGATTCAGTGATCTATCGTTGCATCGTAGAATCCAAGTGTAGGATTCCTCTAGCGGTGATCCAAACGTGTGTCACTTATCTCCGGACGTCACCGAAAGGATCTCTGAGTGCTATCGTGGAAGAACCATCGTTGTGATATCCGCTTTTTGACCGCCTTGATCCGGTGGAGGATCTTGCTCTCTTAACTTGAGGGCGTTCTTGGTGGAAAGAGAATTCTCTCTTGGCTTGAGAGTATTTCCAAATCCATTGTGCACAACCAATGGCTCTTCAAAATGTTGGGGTTGTGAGGATATTTATAATCATGTTTGAGGTTAATAGAGTTATGACAATAAATAAATGTATTACACGTTTTATTTATTTCATTAACTCTTATTGAAAACCCCCCATGTCGAATTATTAATTCCTTGACATGCGCCCACACTGATTATAATAAATATCATTTAATAAAATAATATTAATTCCTCAAAATCCCAACTGGAAAAACTACACGGTGTGTAATAATTAATACACGGTGTGTACTTTTTTTCCATAAAAATACACGACATGTATATTTAATTTACATGGCGTGTACTTTTATTTTCCATTTCTCTCCACCACATTTATTAGACCTTGAGTAATGACTATTTATTTCGTAAATAAATTTAACTGCATTACTCACTAATAAATATATTATTTCATCCACAATATATTCTCTCGAATAACTAGTGTCAAAATAAATGCGATCAGACATCCATAAATAATTATTAAATCACAGTCGGGAATAATATTTATTTAACTTGTTAAATTAATATTTAACTGAGATACATGGACACACTTAGTGTGTGACCCTCTAGGCCTCATTCTCAGTTGCATTAGGTTGAGCCTACCTAAAGTCCAAGGTTAGCGTCTGGGAACACGCCACGGCACCCATAGAGAAAGAAGTTAATGCCACAATGACGTGTTACCTCATACGAATGCTTACAGTGTAATATAATCCCTTTGTCTCGATATCTCTAATCAAGCGGGTTGCATGCTAGTGCCATCAACCCATGTGCTTGATTATTCTTTCTTTGACTTCCCGGAATGGAACTTCCACATACCTTACCATGGCCATGGATTTATTTAGGCTATATCAATTCCATCAAAGGGCCTGAGTTATCTACTTCCGTTATGGAACAGATGGGACAAATCCTTTCACGCATTATCTATTAATGTGGTATTACTCATGACTCACCCAACATATCCTACCTTGCTACGAACATTGTGTTGTCACAGTTTTTTTCAATACATCTAAGTGCGCGAGTTGTAATACCCATTAATAATAATCTTAAAACTAAGGATCAATACACACATCCGTAGATAGGAACATCCAATGACACTATGAAATGTGGATTTCCTACTGGAAGGTCTCGTTCTCATAATATCCACGTTGATATTACCAAGGGCGCACACCATGAGAAGGTGCCTCAATGTTTTATGAGTCCTCATCCCTAATGACATGTATTATTTATGTCCCTCAAATAATATCATCTGGCCATAAAACATACATTAAAGAACAGTGTTATGGAACTTCTGGGTTCTAATCATAGCAGGGATCCGCTACAACCCTTTAATGCAACAGCTTTCCATAGGACATTATCACATGACATGTCACGCAGATGAAAAATCAAGATGTGATAAGGCATTTATTTAATGAATAAAGTGAAAAGTAGTTGGTTCTAGACCACCAACTCCAACAATGAATTGGATCACCATTGAAGATAGTCAGGAAGAAATGAGGTAGATAAGGTGATGTCATTCATTTATTCAAAATTACAAAGTAGAAAAGGAATTTTCAAGGGGAATGTTCAAATATAATGTTATCACTATGGAATGGTTGGTTATCTTGCTACTAGTTTACCCAATAAGATTCAACATAATTATGATGATGAGTTTAAAATTCCCATGATGATGCCTTCATCCTTTTTGAATGGAAAAAAATTCATATAAAATTCATCAAAAAGAAGAATCTTCATTCATATGAAAATGACAACTAAGATGAGTATTGGGTTTAAGTGGTGGAGAACAACAAAGATCAAAGAGATAATGTTATAGTTTTTATTGTAGGTTACTCCCTTAAAAATTAAAAAAATGATATTGATGAATTATAAATATATAATTATTTCTAATATGATGGTTAAATTGAAATCTTCTCTTACAGAGAATGATGTATGAAGAGAAAAAAATTATGAATGCCAACAAAGTGGTCCATTATGCCAATCTATATATATTATCATAGTGAAGATCTGTATGATCTAACGGAATAAATTGTTAATCAAAAGTTTTCATTTACAGAGGAATAAGAAACATTGGTTATTATAAAATAAAAATAGAAAAATAGAAAAGGGTGATCTATGGTTGAATAAAAAAGGTAAAGAAAAGACTAAAAACATTGATGAACATGAATTGGTTGTTTTATAACAACGATGATAAGTTAAGGATCATTAAATACTCTTTATTCCTGGTGTTTCATAAAGAAATAAGATCATTCAAGCGATAGAAAAGGAGGAAATAGAGCCTAAAGGTTTAATGTAAAAGATGAATCTATCATGTTCAATTGATTTGTGGATTGACCAAAATAATATTTGATGAATAATGTCATACCGCAGTCACCCATTCTATGATTGAAGGTTGAGTTCGGTGCAATGTAGAATCAGAATATTTATGGAAACCATGGGATATACATTGGTGTTAAAGTGACATGCATAAATTCACCCAACATTTATTGTTATTGTAGTGGAAATATGAGAAATGATGATAATGTTTGTCCTATGTCCAAGATATATAGAAGGGAACAAGAATAAAAATGGAATCTAATCAAAGTGTAATACTATATGATAACTTTTTTGATCATTGTTTTAGGTGTGAAGGATTAGGACACATGCTATTATATTGTACATTAACCATTTTGTGGAATGTGCAAAAGAAGAACCAATGTTCCCTCATGTAAAAGATCAATGAATCAGTAGGTGACCTGAAAAATCAAAATCTATTTGTAGAACTACAAGATGAAGCTGGACCATAGTACTATGAAGAAGATAAATATTTTTTATTTATACAAACTATGAATTCAAAAACATGGATTGAAAAGAATGATTTGATAAGGTATTGGTTTCATTAATTACCCTTAAATCATCGAATCATTTTTTTCTATGGATCCATAATAGTGGATGCACATCCTGTGTTTTAGGAAATTAGAATCTGGTTATAGGCATAAAATATGATAAGGAAGGTGTTATTAAATTTTAAAATGATGAAGGATTGAAGTAAATTGGATCTGGGAAACCCAAATTTGGGGGAAAAGAAATGAGATTTTATTATGTATATATTCATTGAAGGTCTCATAGACAACTTGATAAGTGTTATTCAATTAAGTGACTTGGTCTATTCCATATGATTTACTAGGAAGATGTGTATTTAAAAAGGTAGATATTAAATAGTTGTTATAAAGGGAAAATTACAATTGAGAATCTCTACCATGTAAGTGGAGAATATGATATGTTCTTTTCTTCAGAGAAGAAAAACAATTGTGGAATAAACGACATTGCCATCTCTGTCAACCATCCCTGGAAGTTCTGTTAAAGTGTGATATAGCTCGAGAACACCCTATGATATCACATGATCAAACTAATTTGTGTGATTCTTGTTAACAAATGAATATCATTAGAAAAATCTACAAAGAAAAAGAAAATAAGTCTATATGAGTGCTTGAATTAATACATGCAGATGCATGTGGGACTATTTCAACAAGAGACATTAACGAGAAGAGTTATTGTGTTCTATTCATTGGTGATTTTAGAAGGATGGAATGGGTATCTATCATTTGAAATATGTATAATGGAGTTGTTTAAAGGAGAAATTCTAGGGTGGAAAATTCTTTTGTTTTGTATACATTACTGTATAGAATTCTCAAATAGTATAGAGGAATGTTATCCCAAAAAATTGGGACAAGGAATCATGATTTAGTAGAATGAAATCCTCAACATAATGGAGTTGTTTAAAGGAGAAAGAATATCACCAAAAATATGTCTATAATGTTGCTTATTAAATAGGGAAAACCATAGATAATCTAGAAGGAAGAAGTCTTGTCATTAGTCTACATTTATAATAGTTCTATGTTGTTTTCGAAAGAAGGAACGACTCCATATGAGTTGTGGTATGGAAGGAATACAAAATTGAAATGGTTTTGAATATTTGATGTAAATAATTTATTCTCAACAATGAAAAAAACATGAAATTTGAGTCTCATTGAGATAAAGGGATATTCCATGGATACTCAGGAAAAATAAAATATTATAAATACATTAATAAGAGGTTGGTAAATGTACAAGAAATAAATTATTTTACTATAGTGAAAGATGAACCAAATATTCAACATCACAATGATTAGTTTCCTGATGAAATCGATGAGGAGTTAAGAAATACACAGGGAGAAGAATTGGAAGATTCTTATTCAGAATAAGATGATGATGGTGAGGAGGAAAAAATCTGTATCTTCACAATGATAGAACAGAAGAGCCAAAATTGATAGACAAAACATTTTTTGTGATCATACAGATCTAGTGTATTCAAGGATGATGAATACACTATATAAATCATCATACATATCATATGAGGATCCAAAATGTTTTCATGAAGTATATGTAAATGGGAACTGGGATCAGGATCTGAATGATGATCTAGAAAAAATTGAGAACCGTGGGAGATTATTCCAAGTCCATTACATAAGAATTTCATTGGGACCAAATGGGTCTTTCACAACAAGATGACTGAAGATGGAATACTTATTCAAAACAAAGCATGTCTAGTGTTCAAATGATACTCATAGATAAAAGGTATGGATGTTGATGAAACATTTTAACTAGTTTCCAAGATAGATACAATCTGATTATTTATGAACATAGTAGTAAAAATAAAGTTCATAGTTATCCAGATGGATGTTATGTTGGAATTTTTTAGTGGGGTTCTAGATGAATATGTTTATATTGAGAGAAAATGGTTTTCTCATTCATTAATAATAGAATATATGTTTTCTGATGATTATTGGATTGAATGGATTGATGTAAGAACCATGATAATGGTATTCAATAATATATTAGTTTTTTAAGAAGCTCGATTTTCAGCACGGTGGAATTTATTACAATATTTATCTCAATAATGATAGATTTCAATGGATGATAATACTAGTGTATATCGATGAAATAATATTTAGTGGATTAGATAAAGCATGGTGTAGAAAAATTTCTGAATTCTTGAAAATGGAGTTTGAAATGTCTAAGATCAGTGAACTAATGTTTTCCTTTGAATACAGGTAACAGGATGAAAGCATATCACTTTTATATCTAAATCTAAAAATTCTAAGGATGTTTTGATAAGATTGAAAATGAATAACTATAATAAAATTATTACTCTAATGTATAAATTTATGAATATACAAAGTCATGATGAAGGAAAAGTGGTTAATGTCATCGAATATAAGAACATCCTTGGAAGTCTGTTGTAATTAACAGCAGCACAACAAGATATTTTTTTCCACATATCAATAAGCATGGAATTGAGAAAATTATAATGAAATTCACATGGTTTATGTGAATAGAATAAATTGGTATATCAAGGATACATTATAATTCAGTTTGAGGTATAATAAAAAATCATATCATGTGTTATTGGGATATACTGATACATATTATGTTGGATCAACTACTAACAGATAATCTATTTCTGTTGGTTCATTCGGTCATGCCTGGTTGTGTATTTCTTAGAAAATAATGATAAAAATTAATTTCATTGATCACCAAAAAAGATGAATACATTGTAGACTCTATAGCGTGCATTTAGTTATTGTTGATGAAGGAACAATTTGATGATATTGGTGTTGAAGTGAAATCTCTGATTAGAATAAATTATTATAATTCAAGTGCAATAAATCATATAAATATTAAAATCTATCACTCAAGGAAAAAAATGTTGATATCAAATATCATTTTATCAAGGAGAATGTGGATCGTGGTCTTTTGAGGTTTGAGTATGTGCCTACAGAACAATAGGTTGTAGATATTTTTTCAAAGTCCTTAACCAAAGAAACAATTGTGATGAATCGACTAGATGTGAGAGTTTTTCCAACACCCAACACTTCAAAAAGTAATGATGTGGGACCCCCTATCCATGATGTATTTTGTGTTATTACATAATGTACTTATGTATGTTCTTTGCCCTATTATAGACCACCAAATGAGTAACCATTGGGTTCATTGAAAAAGGGGAAAAATGTGTGTCAAAAAGGGAGAAAAATGTCATAATCTATATAGGGAGAAAAGTTGTTACTTGGACCTATAAGATAGGGGTTGTTGAAATTGAAGGGAGGAGTTGTGAAGTAGTGGGAGTTTAAATGTTTTCATGATTTTAGGTTCATGACAGACTATGCAATGCTTCTCTGGCACATTGAGAATTCAGTGTTGTGCGAAAACAACTCATGGACATGTCTATCAGAGCTTATCATGGAAATATTTAATCATTCTGGTTCCCAATAACCCATGAAGTGGAGTTGGTATTGTTTTAAATATGAAAATTCTAAAGCTGATCAGTCAAATGTTACATGTCATGATAGTTGGTGTTTGTAATGAAAGCAGTTGGCCGGTTTCATAATGATGAGTTTCATTGATGGACATTAAATTATACTCTTGTTTCTCACACTGATCATTTGTCATGTGAACTTAGAGAGAGTGTTCATCTAATCCATGATCACAATCTGAATCACACAAATTGAATTGTGGTGGATGTTGTAAAAAGATATAATAAGGTAACTATATTTGAAGAGTTTTCAACAATCCAAGAGGGGTATATTATTGGATAAATCTCTATAGGTAATGTTGAATCATTTTTGGGATGATTGTGTTTTTAAAAAATAGGGTTTCTATGATAATTAGTGGAGTTCCAGAGAGATTGATGACAAGCTATGAGGATAAAGATCCTAGAAAAATGAATGTATTATTTGGAGGTTGTATACAAATGTTGTATACAATGTAGCACCATTTCCTATTTCTTTCCTAATTATTTTTTCCATAAAAATAAATAATATTGAATTTTTGTTGGAAAAGAAATTTTATGAAAAGTGTTAATTAGTTATGGTATGTTTTACTCCATGATTTCATCATGATCAAAACCTAAAAATATAGAAAATAAAATAAGGCCGCACAAGTTATGGATATTCCACAAAATGTGAGTGTTCACAAATGATACTTGCATGCTTGGGGGAATTTTGTGTGAGCTTTAAACATGGTCAAAAAAAATCCTATAAATTGGTGGCTACCCCCATAATTTCATTATGATGAACACATAGAGGAAATCAGAGCTCTGGATCGCGTTAGTTGTGTGCTCCACATAATTAAAAAGATGCATGTTTCTAAAAAAGTTTGGATTTCTGTGCATGAAGGTTGTTTAGGTAATTTAGCGAGCTTCACATAAGAAGGGAGTGGCATATAAGTAGTAAATTACGCAAAACTAGATTTCTGTGATAAAATTTGTTGTTGTGCTGAAGGCAATTGAGTGGAGTTCATGTTATCATAAGGTTATGTGAAAAGAATGAAGATTGGCAGTAAATATATGGTAAATCATCATTCATCAAGTAAATGAAATTGTAACTCGATCATACACATAATGTTGTTTAAAATAAATTAATTTGACAAATCACAAGTGAGTTTTCTGAAGAAGCTATATGAACACATTAGTTGTGAGAGAAGTGAGCCTTCATTTTATGATTTGTATTTGAAATGTAGGGACAGTGAGTCTGCATCCCACATTGTAGACATAAATTTTATTTTATTTGATTTGGTACATTAGAAAATTTTCATTTTATGATACTTAGACATAGACCTATAAGGGTAAACGAAGTAAAATTATGGTGTCTTGGGAATGTATTAATTTCAATTCATACATTTATAAGAGAAAAATAGAGAAGTTCATTTTGTTTAACAAAAAAAACATGTCCTAAGGGGATGTTTTTTTAATCTATCATACCATTGTTAACCCCCCTCCACTCTCTCATGGTATTTGACCTAGTTGGGACTAATAGTTACAATATAATAGTGAAAACTAGACATGATATTCTTTTTTAAAAGGATTGTTGTACTATAAGAACTGATTGGTATTTCAAAAAATATGAAATTTAATTCCCAATATATTACAACATATTTTGGAATTTTCTAGACAAATTTTTTAATGAATTTGGACCATATATTGTGGGCACAAGCTACACACCAAACCATAAATCTAAATTTTCATTATAAAAATGATGAATCACTATAGTAGAGCTGACCAATGATACTAATATGGAACATATGAAGTCAAAACATGGTCAATATTTAACTGTAGAACCTTCGACTTTAGTTGTGGTGATATTGTTTCTCCATAAACATATTACAACCCAATACTATAGTATTATGGACTTATTGTGTGATTGCTTGCACTGTTTCATTGTATACATTGTGAGTTCATTTTAAGCTAGAGTTTTACTATGATATTGTAACATCTAAATTATTCTCGCAATTTTTGTGAAGTGATTATGCATCTCCAGAGGAGTATGGATTTATTCCTTAATCACATTATTTTTTTCATCTCATATTATTTTTCATCTTATTAATTTTATATTTTTTCCCTTTTACTGTCATTCGTGAGGTCGTTCGTTGTTTCTTTTTTAGAGTTTCCACAACAATCGGTATCAAAGGTCTATTTTTGGAGATCATGGCATGATTTCACAAATTGAACAATTTAAATAGAAAGCGGGAATGTGAAGATAAATCACTTCAACGAAGATGACATTGGTTACTATAGGATATATATCAAAGACTATCTTTATAAAATAAATTCACTTGACAATTCTAGGACAGAAACCTATGGTGATAGAGAGGTCGGAGTGAGAACTACTAGATCTATAGGTTATAGTAATTGTACAACTTAGGTTTTCCAAAAAGTGACATTCAGTATACGAAATGATATGATGATGGATGGGTTGATTAAAGATAAAAAAAGGTATGATAATACTTTTATGTCATAAAAAGTGTAATATCAATCACAAAATTATTGTAGTGAAGATTTTTTATGACCATGTCAACAAACTCAACACCATCATAAGTTAATTTTAATCTATGGGAATTACATTAGATGATGAGATATGTTCTCTCGTTTTAGAGTCATTTTAATACCTGAATGTAGGGAAGACACTAAAATCACCATGAGTAGTTCATTTGGGAATATAAATTTGGTTCTAAAATATGTGGATGACATGATCCTTAATGAGGATATTCATAAAAGTGAATATGGTAGATTTGCAGGTACTTTTATGTACATGGAATGAAGATGAAGATATGTGTAATGTGATAATTATATATGATGATAAAAATCTAGAGTAAAGTTTCAAGATAAGAAAAAGGGTCTTGGCCCTGCAATATAGATTTTTCGGAAAAATGACACATCATGAATGAGTTAATGGAAAAATATAAGGTTCCTAAAAACCAATACAACATACATGACAATTAAATGATCCAGTGATGTGTTACTCGTATGCATGGATAACCCTAATATTCATGGATCTTATACCCTGGGGAACTATTTTATTACACCTCAAAGAACGATTTCATAGAAAAATTATTATTTTTAAATTATATCAAGGAACATCTTGTTGATGATGAATCCTTAAAAATTGAGGGGATGAGAGATGAATGTATTACAAACAATTGTGGTAACTTTATGATTTTTGGGAATGTAAGGTATATGAATAGACTAAGAATAAATATCATTATTATCATGTAGCATGATGATTCATGTTTTGGAAATACATTAATCAGTGGTGCATGGAATATTAATAAGGGTGTACAGTAATAACTGGGTGAGTAATGAATGAAAACGTAAACATTATGGTAGATAATTACATTGAAATGATTTGAAAAACAAATAATGTGGAGGATCTACAATTTTCGAACTACATTCTAGGACACATGAGTGAGAATAGGATGAATTTGATCATAATAAAAGAAATAATACCATAGAAAAATTTAGCGGATGTTTGATTTTGTGAAGATTTTATCTTTGGAACATATAAGAATGTATCCTTTTTAAAAGTAGGAAAACCAGAAATCATAATAAGATAGAGCTGGTGTACATAGATATTAAGGGCCCTACACTAGTACATTCCAATGGAGAGTCATAATATTTTGTGACATTTATAGATGTATCAATATAGAGGGCATGGTTTTATTATCCGAAAATATAATATAATGTGATCATTATGTTTTATAAGTGGAAAAAAATATAAGATAATGATCTAGGGAAAAGTTGAAATTCATTATGATTAAAAATGTTGGAATGTATTAAAGTAATGAGTTCATTTAATTCTATGATAATGATTGAGTCTAGTTGGATAATACTTTTCCAAGTATACAAAAATTGAAAAGTGTAATTGAGAGGATGAACATGAAACTAAAAGATTGTTCTAGGAGTATGATGCTTCAATCAGGGATACACAAAAGTTTTGGGCATTGTAATAGAACATGGTAGTATATATCATAAAAAAGAGTCCATATTAAATAATGGGAGATAGTCTACATGAGTATATATAAAAAGAATAAAGTCTCTCTCATTTATGATTATTTGGTTTTTTTGAATATGTACATATAAATGCTAATGAAAGGTAGAAGCTTCATTCTAAATCAAAATATCATTTTTTTATTGGCTATGTTATTTAGGAGTTTGGTTATTTCTATCTAGACGATAAGAACAAGACAATCATCAGAGTCAATAGCATGATATTTAATTATGTGTTTATGTAGATGAACTATCATGTAGCTGATGTTGATGGTGGGAATAAATAATTAGAGTTCCATGAGCAATTAGAGATTGAGGGTGTACCTAAGTATGGGACACATATAGTAGTGGTGGGTACTCCTCGAGTGGATTTGGGGATATCAAAAAGTGATATTATACCTTTTCATAGTCAATCATCATCTTTACATTATGTTTTATTAATTCTTGGTGTAGAACCATAATATTTGGAAGAGGAAATCTGGTTGGAGGAGTCGAGAAAGTTGGTGATGGATATGAAAGATGGGATTTCATCATTGCATTATAACAATATTTAGGAGATGAAACCTTCTCCAAAAGGAAGGAAATAATTAATCAATAAATGGGCATACCAAATCAATGAATAACTTGATTGTAATAGGAGGTACAAGGTACGGTTGGGGTGAAAGAAATTCAATAGAACGAATCAATGCAATACACTAAAATTTCACCACCTTTAGTGACATCTACCACCATATGTGTTGATCTAATTATTCACTATAGTATATCATGAAATATTAGTTGACTCAATTTGTTGGTTTTAAAATAATATTGATAAAGGGAGTGAATTTATCATCTCTAGTTAAAAGAACTAATAAATTTTCACCCTTATCAAAATTATTGTTGCATAGATAAATGACACATATTTATCATTGATAAAGGAAGGTCCTTATTAGTGCCATTTTATCATTGATAAAATTTATATTTCCAAAAAAATTATATATCCTTAAATATATGTATATAATATTTTAAAAAATATATTTATTCTAATATAAATGTTATATATTTTATTCAATATGATTTACATAAGAATAAATATTAATTTACACTTACCATATATAAAATTTAATGAAAAATTGATTATTAAAATATGAATGAATTAATAATAATTAGTAAATGGTTAATTACAATGGATTAATATTAATTTCGTAACAATTGGAAGACATAAAAATTCAATAAATTAATTAATTATAAATGATAATTTATAAACATGACTTCAATTTTAAACAAATATATCTTTTGATCCTGGTGTTTGTTTAGTCACTATAACATATGAAATCGATGCATGGGAAACATATATGGTATGTTTGCCTTTTTGGACTGATCCAGGATTATTATATGGTCAAAAAATTCATAGGATTCCTCAAAAACCTAGTTTTGTGTGGATTCCTTCATTTTTGTACAATTAATGGAATATTAATCTCGTTTGAGGGGGTCTTTTGTATTTTTCAAAATGGAGAAAAAATTTATTATTAGGTATTGTAGTCATATTGTTTTTATATTATATAAATTATTCCAATTTTTTATTGTATTTCTGTTTATAATTAAATATATACATATTTTCAATCATTTACATTAAATAAATAAATTGTATATATAAATACATAAAATAAATTAGATATAAATCTTTTCATAAAAATATTATCCATGTGGAAATATATATATTTTTAAATAATAAATTAACCATTATATTAATGTTAAATATATCCAATAATACATATATAAAAGTCACGTTTATATAAAAATATGTCTACGTCAATAAAAAAATAAAATTATGTTTATATATTTATATATATATTTAAATATTCGTGTGCATATGTGGAAAATATAAATGTGTACGTGTGTTCGAAAAGAAAAGTGTGGATGTGTGTATGTGTGTGTGTATCATTATTATGTAAATACATCATATATATATGTATTTTTATAAATATATCATTATCATTAAAGATAGTATACAATCATATTTATACAAAATACTTATAATGATATTATAAAAAAAATATCTAAATATTCAATTTTATGTAAATATATATAAATTTATTTTGAAAATATAAAATATAAAGAAATACTTTTAAATTTTATTTAAATATTATTATATAAGTGTATATAAAGATATGAATAAGTATTTAAAAATTGAATTTGGTATTTATGTATTTAAATGAATATATATATCATAAAGTATTAAACAGATCATTATGGTGTTGTGTTAATGGCATTAGGCCATAAGGGTAGACGTCAAGGGTTGTATTAAATGTTTGAGACAAGATTAAGGCTTTGAGAAGCACTGATAAAGGGTTTGGAATGCGATGATAATGGCGGTCGGTTGGAGTAAGGATGTTGGATGGGAATGAGGGGGAGGGGTACATAGTGTTTATAAAGGGGGGTCGATGATTGAAGAAATTCGGTTGGGTGGACTGAAATTTTTTAATAAATATTTTATTAATATTATCAGTGCTAAAAAATGAACCAATAAAGGTGGCCTTTATCAGCTCATTTGTTGTTATAGATAATGGTCATGGCATTTAAAGGGAACTAATTCTTTAAGTGATTTTTATCATTGAAAAACTGATTTTTATTTATTTTGAAATCATGATTTGTAGTAGTGATTTTTTCATCTAAGGATTTACATCTTGAGAATCATAATGTAAAGAGAACATTCGGTCATGGATATCTAGATAAGGATTTCTATATACGACACCAAGAAGGAAATGATGATTCATGAAAGGAATTACTAGTTTGTAAACCCCATAATATCATATATGGTTCGAAGAAGGAAACTAATATGTTGAACGAGATTTTTGATTCATTCAAAATAAAAAAATCTTACAAATGATGATTCATGGAACAATTTTTCTATTATAACTGACAATATGATTTTATATATTTATATTAAAATTTGGGAAATCATAACCTACATGAATAGAAAATAATATCTTTTGTTAATAGAGGTGAATGTATCCATGAGTATCATTATTTCAAGGAATCACCACCTTAGAATCCTTATCCTTCCAAGATGTTAATGATTGATGAGGTGCGTTAAAATGTTTTTCAAGATTTATGATGAGAAATATTTCACAATCCAGCAAATATATCATCAAAGCACCATTGATGTTAAAAATAATAAACATATATGAGAAATAATATGAAAAATGAGAAATATTTATTTTACATATTATGAAATAGAATTGGTATTCTTCATATTCTAATCTAGTTAAAAAAAAATTTGAGTTACTATAGATATTTTTTATAAAATTCATATATAATATGTTTCCTATTAAGTAATTATTATTTTTATTTAACATTAAATGATTATTTCATATTATAAATTGGGTAATTTTATATTTAAAATTTAATTTTTAGTAATTGTATGATGTTTAGTATATGGATAATTCATATTTTATTATATGAATATATAGACTTTTTAACATGTTTTTTAGTATATTCATACCACTTATTGAAATCCTTAATCAAAGGTATCGATATGAAAAATAACATTGTATGTTTGTAATATAATTGAAATTATAATGAATAAATTTTAAAATAATTATGAATATAATAGAAAATTTTATTGTAGTTATACTGGTAGGAAATATGTATTTCATACAATATTAAATATCAACTCCACAAAAGTAAACAAATAGAAATAAATAATGTTCAAAAAACATTTTTACTGAATAGATGACAAGTGGAAAAAGTATAGTAGTATTAATCGTTCTTCAACATTTTTAAATATTGTTTGTAAACATTTTATAAATTTAGATTTTCATTATATTTTATTTTAATTATGAAAATTAGCGAATATTACTTAAAAATTTAAAAATGAATCCAATAAAAATATAATCATTTAAAAAACAAATAATAAATTATATTTGTTCTACAAGTCTGGATGTATTTTAATTAAAATTTAAATAACAAAAAGGGTTACAAACTATATAAATCAGTATGTGGTGTCAAAATAAATTGTAGAAAAATAATATTTATAGTAATGAAATGGAAAATTATGTCACGAGTTATACTCGTTTTTAGTATATTGAACTTATTATATATAGTTTTATAGATGTTATAGAAAAGTAAAATCTATTAAAAATTAAAAGAGAAATAGTTGTAGATTGTTAATTTTTTGTAAATATTTAAAATAGCAAGAAGATAGTAATTACCTTTAAATATATAATAATATCAAGTATCATGTAATTTTTTATATGAAATATTAGTGGAGTAAAATATATAGTATCATGTGATGTTGATTAAGGATTAATAAGTTAGTAATATTATTGTTGTGTTCACCTTAAATTTATGATCATGCATATAAAAATATACGAACAATTATTACATAGTTTATAAATATAAATTATTTACATATTAGAACTAAATCAATGTAATATTAATAATCAATTTGATAATAATTGGTTTCACATAATATATACATATAGATATCAAGAAATAAATCACATGGATTTGAATGTTTCTACAAATGGGATGCTAGAATTGAATATCAGTTTCATCCCATACAGGCTCGTAGTAACACATATTGAATATGATAGAAATTATTTGATAAATATCAAATTGAATAAATAATATTTTTTATATTAGTGATAATAAATGGAACATTGTTGTTTATAATAACTTATAACTAATACATTTTTTCAAGAACTAGCAGCATCACTAATGTAGTATTTGAAGGATATTATTCATTAAAATTAGAGGTCATTTGTTCAATGAATGAATTATGGTGTTTGCAGTTTAATGATACTCCTCTAATAGTGTTTTTTGTTTTTTCAATCCTAGTATCAAAAAAATAATGAACCCCTTAATATAAATAACAACTAAATATGAACCAACATGAACTTGTTCATATAATAATGAACAAATAAAGACATCTATAAAAATTATTTTTAATAAAATAATTATATATAATAATGTAAAAATATATGACTGTATATTTTTTTGAAATATATTAGTTTGTTTTTTAATATGATGTTGTGTGAAAATGTATTAAAAAATATGAACACATTTTAAAAATATCAACTTTCATGAAAAATTTAGATTAATGATAAAAATTAATGGGTAAAAAATATTACAAAATTGGGAAAAATTGAAAATTTATATTAAATTGGAATCATTAATAAAAAAATAGGAACAACTACTTTTAAAAACTAAAAAAATATTACCCATATGATGAAAAAATATGAACCAATATGAAAAAAATATGAACAAATGGGAATAAATGAACCAATACTAAAAATGAACATTTAAAACACCCAAATAACCATTCCAATGGCACTAAAATAACCTCTACAAAGGAATACACCATGGAAGTTTTGAATTTTGGAGTGATATTATTCATTCTATGAGTAAGCTGCCAAAAACAGCCAAAAACCCTAAAAACATCCCAAAAGCACCCAAAACCACTTATAATAAAAAATACATAATAAAATAGTGAAATACCATAAAGAGATGGTGTTATATCATCCGTCAACTATTGATGATATGATTAATAACAAATCCTCTTATTCATATTTCTCATTAATTGAAAAAAAATCAATTATCTTAAAATAGTATTAAATGAATCGAATGTAATTATAATATAAATACATATGATTGAAGAAAAAAAATCATATTATATCTAACTTGAAATTTATTTATAGGTTTTAATTAATAGAAATTTAACATGAATTATAAATTCTTGAACATAGCTAAATATAATACTTCTTGATGAAAAAACTAAAGTTAAATTTTGATGGGAAAATTCGTATATTTCATTGAATGTGTTTGTGTTAATGTGAAAACCAATTAATACTTATATATCAATGAATAAGATATATTACCACATGTTCAATCAATATAATCAAAAAATACTTTAAAATTATTATTTATACAAAAGAAAATAATGAAGAATATGAACTATGAATACTGGATGCATGTGTTATGATAGTGATATGGTAGAAGAATATGAATTATTATTGTTGGATTCATTAGTTATGGTTAAAATATGAAAATAAATACATTTAATAAATATGGTGCAGAATTTTATTAAAATATCTTATAAATTGTGCTTAAATAATCACTTAATAATGATAGTGATATGGATCAAAAATATATGGAGGTAGTTTATTAGACATCATTTCATGAAGATTCACATTTATTTAATTCTTTAGTAGATTCCTTAATATATATGTGAAAATGGAATTTCGTGAACTAAACATATTGGATATAAATAACACTAAAATTCATTTATAGGAGTAAAAATTTTAAATTATTCAAGAAAATAATAAGGAATATGATACATAATTTCTGGATTAAAGAAGAATAAGAATATATATTTGGTAATAAGTAAAGCTTATTTTTACATTCCTATAATTAATTAAATGTATTTGGAAAATATGGATGGAATCATTCATGAATTAAAATATCATGATGATTTAGTTGTACATATGTAGCTCCTAGGATAGTATAAGTATCCATGGGATTTTATTAAAAATTTATCAATCTATAAATATTAAATGGATAATAATTTTTTTTAATTCTGAAAAAATACCATGTTAAAATTATATAAAACACCCAAGTTCGAATAGTTCTTCTTTGGGGAGATAGAGGACCGATGTGCCCGACTATAGATCTCACAGTAGGCTGGGCCCCACTCAACTGCTAAGGTCAGGTGCACCTGTCTTCACTTCAAAACTACCAACGGTTCCTTATCCACGAAATGTGGACCTTCTATCCAAAGGCAGGCGTTAGCTGGGTGGTTTGGCCAGCGAAGCTTAAGGACTCACATTGGTCGAGAGGATGGGAAGTCTGGCTCATCACACCCTTTTGGCAGAAATTTTTGCATGTTCTGGGACTCTCTTATAGATTTAAGACGTAGTCATATATTCATGATTCACTGGATTATACCCAAGCATAGTTTCCACGAATTTCAACTGGTTGGAAATGATCGGCTGAACACAGGGATTCAGATTCATTTAAGCCCGAGGTTTACCATCCCTCGTTGGATTAATGACCCTGAGGAGTCTGGACACATTAAGGCGGAACTAGGAGTGGTGTGATGAACTGATGTGAAGATAGTCGGATCGACCGGTCATTGGGCTTGATCCTTGAGGAGGATTCCTACATACCCTGCCTAGAAGACATGCATCAAAGTCCACGTAGTTCAAATTGGGGTGTCGGAGAACTGACGTGAAGGGGGACCCAGGGATCTGATGGTGATCGGGCTTGAACCCCTTGGAGTCTTCCTACGTATCCATGTGGTGTGGAATACAATTTCTTGTACTTCGCATGAGAGGGGCTTAAGCTCTGAGGAGGCCCATAGTAATATATTGGGGCTTACACTTTGAGGAGGCCCATAGAAATGGATTGGGGCTTACATTCTGAGGAGGCCCATAGTAGGATGTCATGGTCAATGCTTACTCTAAGCCCACATGAGTCATGCTCGGTGTGAGAAACAAGAGGCAGCAGGGACCAGATGATCACGTTGCAAAAGGTGTGTCCGTGGGAAGTGGAGTGGGTCTTATTCATAGAGCGGCCCATAAGGTCGGGGCTTACTCCGAGAAGGATGCCCATGGTGACGAAGCTCAGAGGGAGAGGGAAAAAGGTTCTCATGTTCCCATCACCTCTCTTGTTCCCAGGGGAAGTACAGAAGTGCATGCGGTCTTCCTTTTCATGGGTATTTTACTACCCCCTGAAGAAGGGAGAAGTGCCTCGACCCCAACAAGTGGAGGGACTGAAAGACGACACTCGAGCTCAGAATCCACATTAACATGGGAATGTGAACCTAAGAATTCTTCTGGAATATGCTCTAGGGTCGGGGCAACCCCATCTCCCCTTCATACCATGGGTATGTGAACTCTATATGGTTCACTGATGTGCTTGAGGGTTACACCACATGGATTTGGTGGCTCTGGTGGAGGCCTCGGCTCGTGGCCGATGATTAGGCCAATGAGGGAGTCACAGAGGATCAGGCCGGATTGGAAGGATTTTATCTGGCACGGGGAATGGGAACTCCGAAGGATTCGTCAGGACACACTGGGGTATGGTTGGTGGCGCCCTTTGCGTATGGAAGTGTTACATGGTTAGAGAAGCCATCCGTGAACCAGGGTGGTCCGCGGAATGATGGGCATCCCGCGAACAAGGGTGGTCTGTGAAACGGTGAAAATCATGTGAACCATGTGGTTTGCGTCTTCGTGTTCAATCCGTGTACCATGGTGGTACGGGGAGGGTTCCATTCGAGCAGAGACAGCCAAGGGAGGCACCGGTCAAGGCTTCTCCCGCGTAGGAGGGTGCCACACGGTGCGGCAGATCGAAAAAGAGGCATAAACTACCTAGTCCATAGGGAGTGCATCCATGGAGGAGGAATGGTTCACTGTCTTCTCTTCTTTGTTATTTTTGGTTCGCGGTCCACCCAGTTATTATGCATTTTTGGTTCTTTATTAATTCGTTCACAGGTTCATACCTAGTCTGGTTCACAAACTGGAACATCTCTTTTTGCAAAATCCTAAGCCTTCTGTCGAAATTCTTCCACCCAAATCTTATCGTCTCCTCCGAATCCACTCTTCTCTTCACCTCGATCACTATTTTTAGAGTAGGGAAAAGGATGTATCTATGGTTGTTCATCACCTTTTGTGGAGGCCCATGACAGAAGACCCGGTTAAGGGAAGACTTGGTCAATCCTCAACTCACGAGGGCATTGAGTGCATCTCCTCAGCGAACCAAATGAGCTCAGGGAGTGCTTCGCGGCCACTTAGGTCGCTGCCTCCATTCCGTGAACGATAGTGGATGATGCCTGGGATGATCGACACAGTTCGCGGCTTGGGGCGGTTCGTGACGGTGAGTCTGTTCGGTGCCTCTCCTACATCGCGCCCGAATATGAACTCCGCCTCCATTCCGTGAATGACAATAGTCCGCGGAGGGGGTGCTTCGTGGAACCGTCCGTGTGGCATCATCATTTGGACCGGTCTACGGACTGGTTCGCCATTGTGCTTCCTTTGAATTTTCTCCATTCTCCCACGAATTCTTGGGGGGGGATTGGGTAGAATCTTCTTTGAGGATTTTTCAGGACCCTACAAATGCCCCCCATAGGAATGGGGTCCGATTAGAATGAAGAGGAGGCCATTGTGATGCAGAGTGGTCCTGAAACATGGATGTTTTCCGGTAGAGGGGTGGACCCAGTAGGGGACCACGCCTATAAATATGGGCGGCCCTTCATTTGTACTTTACCGGATGCATTGTGAAATCATATTTTTCTCACTTTTCTATCTCTGTGTGCTCATTATTTCTCAAAACGCCTCATCTGCAAAGCAACTTCCTCTTCCTCGAACAATTCTTCTCTCAGAGTTGCCTCCCTCCACAGATCAACCTCCAACTGTGAACTAACACTTTTAATTAATAAAAAATTAAGTCACGACGGGCTGCGGATGAATTCACTTCACTGTTTCGATGGTTCACAGACTGATATCTCCCTGACATTGAAAAATTCATATGTTTTCCAAATCTTAATTATATAATTCTGGGATTAGGAATCCACATAGCAACCTGGTTCATGGTTCTCTGGCCAATGCTCAGCGGGGAAAAATACCGTGAACCCCTTTGGCGTAGGGTTGGTTCTCAGGATGCCATCTACATGAACCACCTTATAAGGACTACTTTTGGACCTTATGACGATGTCCTCTCATCTCCTTTTCCATGCAGATGGTATTTTTTTCCAGTTTTGTTATTACTTCAGACTATCCATTTTATGATCTTCATAATGTAGGGATAAAACATGGTTCTTCCTTGCCCTACACCCAGGCCTGCCGCAGAACCTCTCCCAATTGGTGATCAACTCATGAAGGATATGGCCGGCTCTGTTATGGATGGAATACGCCACTCCCTACTATGTTCCTTCCTTGTTGAATTGCTCTCCACGTCACAGTGGGAGTACCGCTTTTCCAACAACCTTCCTACCTATGGGTTCAGTTTACTATTTGATACATCGATTCTAGTGCCATCCCATGAAAACAATCCTCGATCATAGATATTTACTACCAATATCCATCAATTTGTGATATCCGACGTAGGGAGGCCTACCTCAAGGGACAAATTTTCTAGATCTGTGTTGAATCACCTTCCTGTGTCCTCAATAGGACAACAATGTTAGCAGGAAGGGTCAATTCACTGTTACCGGAGCATTGACCACAATGCCATGGTAAACGGGTGTCATGGTTGGTCAGTGAACGGAGATCTCCGGCCTAGAGGGGCATTTATGTCATTGTATTGGCGCTGTCACTTCTTGGTTCACCAAAGCTATTCAGAGTTTGAGTTAGTGTTGCGATCCGTAGTCTTATATGAAGCTGCATGGGTGTCCCAAACCTATACCCATCATCTTCAAGCCTTCTCTAGGAAACATATGATCTGTTGGATTCCAGACACCAACACATTTCACCTAGTCCACAATGAGGTGAGTATTAGTCTCTGGGACATCTTTCAGATCTCAGGGGTCGCCATCATTGGGTGTATGTATGACGAATTCCTTCCTCTTTCTTCTGTGTGGGACAATAAATAGAGGACTCCCCCCCTCAGTAAGGCATCTTATTCTCCTGGCCCAGAAGAATTCAAAGGATACATCTCCGAAGTTGCTTGTCCCATATCATGAAGTTCAATGATTTTTCTAGAGAGACCAAGTCCGTAACTCTCCCACGCTGGCCCATGATCTGCCCTATTATGGAGTCTGGAAAATAGAGGGGCAACTATTGGTTGATCCTCGAAGAAGGTTAGTTCAATGACTAGGGATGAGAGCTTTATCCGGACGTCGATCAGCTGCTCCATCTAGCGGCATTCCTAGCCATGTTCCTGAGTGGCTGGCTATTGCCCGTACGTGAGACCGGAGGCATGCAGGTATATACTTTTTTCAGGGTAGCCTAGCTGGCTACCGTCAACGTCATCAACATGGCAGTCCCAGTATTGGCCAGGGTTTATCGGTTGCTCAGCAATACTACTGATGGATTTCGGCCAAACCAGGTAGCTGGCCCTTTTAAAATTCTATGGGGATTGTTGGGAGTGCATATCAATAACCTCTTCACATTCATCAACCCTCTTCGGATATCAGGGACCACATTCTGTCTATACATGCAACTGACCAGTGGGGTCATGCCCGAAGAGTAGGCAACCCCATAGAAGGATATCCAACAGATATCTCGTAATATAAATCTGTTATTGACCTAGATCTCGAATAATGATCCTTTCAACTTCCATCCATATCCCTTCTTAGCAGGTGCAATTAGGAACACCATATTATAGGAGTTTAGTAATTGGGGCCACCTCTTTTCTCGCCGAGAGGGCATTCTGGTGGCCGGTATCGGTGGGGAACTGATTTGTGAGGTGTATGCACCTTGCCGATTCAAACGCTAATTTGAATGCGTCAAGGCACTGTGTCCTCCCTCACTCAATGGAGCCCACGAGAACCGCCATTTAATGGTGGCCAGACAACTGTGGTTAATGTTTACCCAGGAAGATACAGTTTGAGAGGTTATGACTCCCACACATGTAGACTCTACACCCTTTTTATCCTAGAGTTACGCCGACTCCTGGATTCAATCGTACCTGAATGGCCATCTTCAGTTGTGGGTGCCTACCGTCTCATGCCCTAATACATCTAAGGGAAAGAGGAAGTGAAAGGGGGACGATGCTTCAACTAGGCTAGGAACGGTTCTTCTCCCTCCTTCCAGTCCTGTGCTTTTGGGGAAGGTTTTAAAAGACAGATATGTATCCTCTCATGCCTTCGAAGCCGCCTTGAGTGGTTTGTTAATCCCTGTTGATGCTGCCTTCCCGATGTCCTGGGGCCAATGGGATGAATTAAAAGGCTAGTCATCCTTTCGCAGCCAGTAATCCCCTTTCTCTGTGCCAGTATCTTCATGAATCGGAGGTGGCTTCTGATAGTTTGGGTTACCTATCATCTCCCGTTGATATTCATTATGATTCAGAACTAAAGAGGGTTGACCGATACCATCAAGACCTCGAGGCCTACATCCACCCATGTCGGGGCTATGCAGTGTTGACTCATCGAGTCCAGGCCATGCTGCAGTCGTCGACTATTGAGGATGAGGAAGAGAGTGATCAGTCATCAGGAGGAGGCGATCAGGGTGGTTCCTCCGCTGTAGCTGAGGTGAGGGAATTTCCCCCTTTTCTTATGAGGTCCCACCCACAGGTAGCTCTCGAGAGCTCAAGGGCAACAGCGAGATCCAGAAAACAGACACGACCATTGATGCCCCCAACCTTGCCTGCTTCTACCAAACCCTCCCATATTAATCCATCTGGGCCAGCTGTTCCCATTATTCTCGGACGCATGGAGGATTTGGGATGACCTGAGGTCATGTGGCACAGATGAAGAGGTTTGGGAATTACTCCAGACGGGCCCTCTCAAAATTTCGGCCATTGGAACTATCTTCGCTCTGCCACAACTTTTGTTGGAAGAGCATTTGGATGAAATAGTCCCCTCATTGAAGGAGAAGGATGCATATGTGCATTCACCCCAAAACCAACTCTATGGGTCCACACGGGTGTCCATGATGATTAGACACCTTGAATCGTCTGATCCTGAAGAAGAGGATTCCCTTCTCATCCATTATGGATTTCCTCCTCCTCTACTGTGATGGTTATAAAAGTTTATTTCCATTTTTCAGGGTGACAAGGAATCCCAGGGGTAATTCCCTCCCCGGAGAATACTCTCCCTGGTAACATAGTAGGAGAACATGAGCTTTCTCCCATGGGGGTAATCGAGGAGGGTTCCTCTGGAGTAGCTGAGCTCATGGAAGCGACCATTGTGGGCCTGGCTAGAGTCTTTCCTCCTCCCACTCCTTCCAGCATTCTGAGCGAAGAACTGTCCCTCAGGAAGATCCAGAGACGTCAGCATGCATCCCGTTTAACTGAATGGCTCAGACTATGGGCGTTAGGTAATTATGACTTCTCTTTTCCTAAATTTACAAATCATATATTCTGATCCTGCCAGTTATTTACTATTTTTTCACATGGTGATGGGCCATTCGGGGATCTGGCTATGGCTACCCATGTGGTCGTACCATCTGCCCCTTATCACCTGAGGGATCACTTGCAGCCACACCCGAGTGTGAGGAAATGGAGGGCCTTGCTGGAGGGGCCAGTGATATGGATGATTTGCTCTTGCGTTCAAAATTTATAGATATGTCAGAGTAGGAACAGCTGGAATCTGAGATTCCTGCTAATCAGACAGCCCCTTTAATTGCATTGGAGAATGGGGTGCCCGTAATTTCTGAGGGGCCTCTAGATCTAACGAAGCCAACCGCCTTAGACCCAATGGGTCTCGTGGTGATGGAGGAAGATCCTGCCTCCAAACCATCTGTTATAAACCCAGAGCAGGCCATTATTTTATTTATCAGGGAGTGATTTCCTCGGGTTTGATCACTGTAGCTGATTGGTTGGGGACAACATTGGGAGATGTTGTCCTTGGGCATGGCCTTATGTATTGGACAACTCTAGGGTTTCCAAAGACTCCCTTCCCTCTCGAAGATGCGGCCTCTTCGTCGGGTGGCATCGGCGGTGCAGAGCTTGAGGATACCAATGCCTTGATGATTTGGAGTAATTTTCTCACCCTCTTGCCACTGACTCCTTTCTTTTACCTTTTCTGATTAGTGGTACTCCTTTATCTTATTTTCTCTTGTGCTCTAGGACCACGACCATTGGCGTTGACGATTGTGTCGTTAGATCTGATCATGCCTGTGACCACAACAATAATGGGCGAAGTTTATGTTGTGCCAGAGTTTGCAGGTGAAGCTGAACCAGGTCCCTCCCGAGTGAAATTCATCCCTGAATACATAACATCATCATAAAGTGACTCTTATCCTGATCAAAAAGTTATTTCATGTCATTTTCCTTCTCGCCAAAGGGTTTGGGAGTGAATTTAAAAGAAAATTTTTCACACACCCTTGGATGAGATGCCGATCAAATTACCGAACATGCACAATCTATCTTTGTTGTTGTGATTTGACGGCTTCGACTACCATGGTATTTATGAAATTTTCAAACAGGTGGTCGCTAATTAGGAAAGACTGGGTGATTTTGAATCTCACATTTCTGATGGTCAATCTGAAGCCTACCTTTCCACATCCCGACAGCCTTGCCTAACATAAGCTCATGATCATGTGGGGGTAGTTGCAAGGCTCCAGGGAGAAGTCACTATGTATCATTTTCAGATAGAGTTGCTAACGAATGAGATATCGTGGCTACAACAGGAAGAGGCTAACATCGACTCCATAATAAAAGTAGGGGAGCGGCTGATGGAGGAGGAGATAAGGGTGAGCTCAAAGGCAGCCCAAGAGGTGGAAGCATTGTGGGCTGGTGCATAAGATATGACAACATTACTACGGAATCTCCATCAAGCAATCAAGGATTCTCATCAGCACCTAATACAACTTTCTGAATCTGTTGAAAACCTCCTGTAATGATCTTTCATGCCAGAGGAGGCTCCAGATTGTGGATTCTCTTCTTTCCAACCTTGTTATGGAACGAAGAAATGTTTTCATTAATTCTCTGGCTATCCTCTCCTATGGGAGGAGTTATTTGTAATGATTGTTGTATATGTTAACTCACCATACTTGGAACAACCAAAGTTTGGGACAATAATAAAAATCGAACGATCTATAACTTTTTCCTAGATCATGGGATCTAGCGAGCATAGTTTGAATATTACTAGCAGTTTGTAGAAATACTCCACAAAAATTTTTTATTTTCATTTAATGTAGTGATTTTTCTAGGGCCCATTTGATGTGGACCCAGGGGGTATGTCCCGACTATTTCATAGGTCACCCTTTTCGTGTTTTTGGCATAACAAGCTCTGTGACTCTTTTGTGAGCGATTTAAATTCCTACTGTCAATAGTATCATTACTGATGTTTTAGGTTGTACAACATTAACCAAATATATTGGTTAAAGGTCCCCAATGAGGTTTGGTTGATTAGAAGTTGTATTTGGGTCGTTCATATGCATGTGAAGGGAGTGTGTTAAGATTCGAACAACAAGTAAGGCATGTCTCAAGGCATGGGAGTCGTACCGGCGTGCCGAGGTAGGAAGAGCATCGTCTAAGGAAATTTTTCCTTTGGTAGACGAGACATGGGCGATCAATATATAGAGCCGCTGAGGGCATGGTATGATAGTCATGCAAAGACATCCTTATGTCAATGAAACCCCATTTTTGATGGCCATAGGACTTCATGAATGTTCGGCTTATGGAAAACATCATGGCTGTCTTGGAGAATTATGAAAACCAATAGGGTGTCTTGGAAGGGGTATGTGACATCTAAAAGCTTTTGAGAACATCTGTATCAATCAGTAGTGTGGAAGCAAGGTTCCTTTCTTATGCATTTATCTAGCGTAAAGGATGGTTGGAGCTTGGCGCAGTTTAACTTCATGTAGATGGGACATTATCTAGAATGAAACGGCTACTCTTGTTCCTCATTAATCTCTTCAGAGATGCCCCACCATATTCTCACAGGGTTGTGAAAGAGGCTGGTAAACTGTATCTGAGAGGATTTTTCAAATCCCGTGATTCCATGGGGGCTTAGCGGTTAAGAGGCGTATGGAGAGAAGCATTTACTAAGGAAATATTTCCTTTGGTAGATGAGCCATAAGCTATCAATATGAAGAGTCGCTGAGGTCATGGTATAAATAGTCAAGCAATGGTGTCCTTGGGACAATGTTTGTATTGTCCCGATGGCCGAGCAACATCAGTGAAGTTCAGATTCGGGACCACCTGGGGTGGATTATGAGAGTTCGGATTTTTCTGAGTACAGATTATGGGTTATGAAGAGAGGGTGACTGGATATGCGAGGAGCATCTAGACTAAGTATCCTGAGAATGGGTGGGGTCATTTCTTCTCACACTGGTGTGAGACGGTGGTTTGTGCAGGTCTGACTTCTGCACTAAGGGACAGAGAATGGTCTTTTTTCCTTACTAAAACCATGACGGGTTCCACCATGTAGATTAACATCATGTGGTTAGGACTGGGGGCATTTTGAAAGGATTTTGTGTAGTTTTACATCATGTTGCGAGGACGTAGTTGCAAGGGTCCTAATTGCAAAGGCCACTTTTGATCATAAAGTAACTAGTATTTAGAATCTCGGTACGCCCAGACGTGGAGTGGGGTGGATTGATGTAAATCGTGGTTCTGGGATTTCTTGGATCAGGAGAAATGTTATGGGGCAATAAGGCCGGTGAGCGTATGGATCTAGGAAGAGTGTCGCCTATTGAAATCTTGCCATCAGTAAATGGGCTAGGGGCTATCAATATTCAGAGCCGCTGAGGGAATGGAATGAATAGTCATTCAAAGGATTCCATGGATCGATAACATTCCACTTCCGATGGCCATGAATGGTTATGAGTATCTGCAATTTTCTATGCCATGAATTCTGTCATTTGGTAAGAAAATGTCGGGACATGTCCGGCATACTCGGCCCAGGATGCTATTAAAGCTTAGAGAGCTCCCTTCTCTGATTTAGTTTGTGCACGGGGGTGTACCTTAACTCCATGAAGTTTAACGTCATGCGGTAAGGATGAAGTAATCGTAGTTTAACGGTCATAGGGCTCAGACCACTGGGTGTCTATTGCTGTAATCACTCAAAGGATAACTGAGTCACCATGCTCTGATATGCTCTGAATAGGGTGGGGGATGATGGTTGTAAACTACAACTTCGAGGTTTCTCGGATCAGGAGATGTGGTGTGGGGGCTCTGAGGCCGATAAGCATACGGAGCTAGGATGAGTACTGCCTAAGGAAATCATGCCTTTGTTAGACGGGTCAAGGGATATCAATATGCACAGACTCTGAGGGAATGGTATGAATAGTCACACAAAGGTGTTCCCATCTCGATAACTTTCCACATTAGATGGCCATTATTGATTATGAAAATCCATGATTTCCCAGAGTATAGTGTTTAGCATGTGGGGATAATGGTTTCCGAGCATATAAGAAAAATCTTCACTGCAATTATCAGTTGAGTCAAAGTAGCCTAGGCCTGGCATGATGTTCGTAGATGTAGGTCGTCATGTGAACCACAGGCGGATACACAGGCTAACAGGGTAGGGATACCCTGGTGATGTTTGGATGTGAAAAGGGGACGAACATGTAAACCATTGTGCCATAAATTTATGGACAAGGAGGTATGCTATGGGGGATTTGTGGCCGGTAAGCATACAAAGCAAGGAAGCATGTCTGTTGTGGAAATAATGCCTTTAGTAGATGGGTCAGGGGCTATCAATATGCAGAGCCGCTGAGGGCATTGTATACATAGTCCCGCAAAGGATTCCACGGGTCGATAACATTCCACTTCTGATGGCCGTGAATGGTTTTAAAGATCCATAATTATCTGGGTCGTGGAGTATGATGTATGGTGAGAATGTATCGAAATGCGCAAGGAGTATTTACACCTCATTTCTCAATACATGTTAGGTGGTTCTTGACCAAATCTGTGCAGTTTAACATCATGAGGTGAGGACGTGGTCCATGCATTTTAACGTCGTGTTGTGAGGATGAAAAATACACCACGTGCAGGTCTGGTCCATAAATGGGCGAAATGGGCATTTTTAACTTTCATTATTGATGTAGTTTAACTTCATGTGGAGGGTACGCAAAAATACACCCCGTGCAGGTCTAGCCCATACATGGGGGAAAGGGATCCTTTTAAAATATTGATATTCATGTAGTTTACCGTCGTACGGTAAGGAAGAGGAGTACAACCCATGCTGGTGTGGTCCGTATACAGGGAAAGAAGGAATTTTAACTTCTATTCAGGGGTGGATGGGCTAGGACGGGGATCCCTGGTATCACTATGTATCCTACGAGGGCCAGTATCAGGCCGCACGTAGTTCTCTGAAATAAGTACACCCCATGCAGGGCTAGTCTGTACATGGGGGAAGGGGACATTGTTACTTTTATTTTATTTCATTTGGGAGTGACTGGGCCAAGACAAGATCCCAACATTGCTACATATCCTGCGAAGTCCGGAATCAAGATGTACATAGTTCTCTGAAAGAAGTACACCCCGTGCAGGGCAGGTCCACACACGGGGGAAGGGGGAATTTTTTTTATTTGAGGGGTGGCTGGTCCAGGATGAGGAACCCCGGTGTCTCTACGTATCCAGCGAATTCAGGAATCAAGTCATATGTAGTTCTCTGAAATCCCTACAGTTTAGCGTCATGTGGTGAGGAAGAAAAATACACCCCATGCAGGAATGGTCCGTATACAAGGGTAGGGAGTATTTTTATCTTTCCTTCTTTTTTTTCATAGGTGGCTGGGCTAGGATGGGGGTCCAGGCATCACTAAGTATCCTGCAAAGGCAGGAATCAAGTCGTACATAGTTATATGAAAGACCATACACCCCATGTAGGTATGGTACATACACGGGGGGAGAGGGCATTTTCAAAATATCATGTCCATGTAGTTTAACGTCGTTTGTTGAGAATGAAATAATCTTAGTTTAAGGTCATAGAGATAAGACCATCGGGTTCATGTAAGTTTAACATCCGGCAGCTCAGACGATCACTTCTTTTAGTTATTCTTGTGCAGACGTAATACTCTTAGTTTAGTGTCATAGAGTTTGGACCGTTGGGTGCTTGGCAGTTTAACATCATGCAGCCCAGGCGATCCCTTTTTGTTTTTATCTGTGTATTTTATTATCCTGTGGTAAGGACAATGGATACTTTTGGTTTCTATGTGAAATACTCTTCGGGAATCTCACATTTATAGGAGCGGTGGTGAATTTCCCATCCATGGAGATCAGGGCACATGCTCTGTTGGAGTAGACCTTGTGTATAACATATGGTCCCTCCAATTTGGGATCCACCATTAGAGGTTTCCTTCCTTGTATCATTGGGGTCCGGATGTCCAACACCAATTCTTCTTCCAAGAATGACTAAAGACAGACCTTTTTATTGAAGGCTCGTGCAATCCGATTCTGGTATACTTAAAAATGGTGCAATGTGTGCAGCCACTTCTCATCTAGAATTTACAATTCACCTAGTCACTTTTTCTGATTTTCTCAATGTCAGATAAATTATCAAAAATTGAAATGCGGACCGAGGGTAATTGTAGATTAATAGGAAGGACTGCTACTATTCTGTATACAAATGTTTGTGGAGTGACCTGAGTAGCGGTGCAGATTGTGGTTAGTAGGACCACAATGCATGAAAGAGTTTATCCGGCCAGGACTTCTAGTCTTTCTCAACCTTTTTCTTGAGATTTTTGGGCATGGTCTCGTTGAAAGCCTTTTTCTGTCTGTTGGCCGCCATATGGTAGCAGGATGCGTGGTTTGCCTTGATATCATACTCTTGGTATAGTCTCTCAAATTCAGCAGAGCAGAAGTTGGTGCCTTTATCCTCAGTATTGTATGAGGGACATCAAATCTGGTGATGATATTGGTTTTCAAAAAGTTGACAAAATTTCTTGCCCCGACTTCCTTAAGGGGTACATCTTCTGCCCATTTGGAAAAGAAGTTGGTTACTGTGAGGATATACATCAGATGATTGGCTTTGGTAGGGGGATATGGTCCCACGACATCCATTCCCCAAACAGAAAATGTCCAGGATTACTTTGCCTGATGAAGTAACTCTGGGGGTTGGTGTATGAAGTTGGAATGTATTTGTCATGTGTGGTATTTTGCTGTAAAATGCTCGCAATCTCATTCCAATGTTTCCCAATAGTACCTGAGTCTTCGATCCTTATGGGAAATCTTGGTCCCCGGTTGATGTGCCCCACATACTACAGCATTCCCTTCAGTCATGACAGTGGTGGTTTATTCTCCATCAATGCACCTAAGGAGGATTCCGTCGTGGACTCATATGTAGAGGACTTCTTGCTGACTCATGCCACCATATAGGACAATGATGATTTCCCTTCTCTGTATTTTTTCTCATCCATCGATGTCTGATGGATGTTCTCCCTGTTGAATGTATTTTCAAATGGGGGTCATCCAACCAGTGGCGGGATCATTCATCTCAGAGACAGGACTGACATCATGGATTTCATCCGACTTGGTCTAGGAAAACAGCAAGACCATTCTGTGGTGAGAAATACTGATGACCGTTTCATCCCGGTTTGGGTTAGCTATGGATGTCGCCGCGTTGGCTAATGTGTCGGCCTGGGCATTCTAGGACTTGCGAATATAGAACAATGTTGGTTCTGTATAGAATTCCTCCATTAACCCTAATACATGGTCATATAGGGGAATCATCTCTTCCTTTTTGGTATCATAATCACCATTGACTTGCATGATAAACAGTGCTGAGTCACCTTTTACCTTAAGGTGTTGTACTTGTTCCTGGAGTGCGAGCTCCAGGCCTGCAATAAGGGGATGACACTCCACTTCATGGTCCATACATCCTTCTAACATGAGAAAGGAATATGGAAAGACTTCCTTTTCCGGGGTCATGAGTATTATACCCCTACCCACTTTATTATATTTGGGATCTTCCATCCTCTTCTAGGCTGGGCTTCGGGATGCGTCGTCGAAGTACATTTCCCATGTCGGGATATCCTCTTGAACTGTGAAGATGTATTTTTTTACTAGCTCGATTTCCAGTGCGGTAGTCCCTGTTGAGGGGTGATTTACTAGAAAATCTGCTAATGCATGGCCATTGATGGCTTTCTGAGGTAGAAACCAGATGTTAAACTGTTTCAGGATGACTGCCCATCGGGATAGGCACCCTGTCAGCATCGGGTGGTTGAGCTTATATTTGGGAGGGTTATTACGCGAGACAAAGTGACCTTAATGATGCTGCAGATAATGTCAAAAATTTATAACCACGAAGAACAAGGCCAAACATCTCTTCTCGGTGTTTGAGTATTGAGTCTCAGCATCAATCACTGTTCGACATAGGTAATAGAGACAGTTTTCATGGCCGACGTTGTTCTTTTGTGCGAGGAAAGCTACCAATGACCACTCTAGGGAGGTCACGTATAGAATGAGAGGTATTCATTCAACCGAGGCATGAGAACTGGAGGGCTTAAAAGATACCTATTTATGTTGTCGAACGTATCTTGGCAGTCATCTTTCCATTGGTATGACACTCCGTTTTTCATTAACCTGGTAAAGGGAAATCATTTGCCTTCCAGGTTGGCTATGAACTGGATGATATAGGACAAGTGCCCATGGAATGATCTCAACTCAGTGAGGATTCTGGGTGGTGGAAGGACGAGGATAGTCGTTGTATTTTTAGGGTCGACATCAATGACATGATGGCATACGACGAAGCCAAGGAATTTCCCTGAGGTAACCCTGAATGAGAACTTCAAGGGGTTCATCATCATGTTATGTTGTCGATGCTTGTTGAAGACGGTCTCAAGGTGTGACAGTTGATATGAGCACTGTATGGCCTTATCCAAGAAGTCATCTACGTAACAATTAACGAATATTCCCATGAATGGCATAATAATACGATGCAAGATGCGCTGATATGTGGCGCCAGCATTCTTGAGAACAAAGGGCCTGAACATGTAATAGAATATTCCTTGAGGGGCCCTGAAGGCAGTGGCTAACTCATCTTATCAGGACATCCTAATTTGATTATAGCCAGAATAACCATCCATGCAGTATAGAGCCTCATACCCAGCCATTGTATCCATTAACAACTCGGTGATCGGGTCCATGATGTCATCCTTCTGGAAATGCAGATTGAGATCTCTCAAATCGATGCTGGCATGGATTTCCCAGTTCTTTTTCATGTTGGGGACGATGTTGGCCAACCAGATGGGATATTGGACCTCCTGAATGAAGCCAGTTTAATGAGCATATCGACTTCAGCCACTATTATGGCAACATGTGAGGGATGTATCCTTCTGGCGGCCTATTTGTAGCCATGGAATCCTTTTGGAAGACATAGGTTATACGTCGCCACTTCATGATCGAGTACCGGAAGTTCTGTGTAATTCCAGGAAAAACATCATGATGTTGCTTCAGGAAAGAGGTATATACCTCATGTTCTTTGGGGGACATGGCTGCACTAATGATAGTAGGCCTCATGACTTCCTCGGCTCCCATGTTTATTTTCTGGAGCACGTCCACCATGGTGGAGATACCCTCCTCAAGTGTGGGAGGTGAATCCTTGAGATATTCCTCCTCTTCAACTTTCAAATCCTCGTCATCTTTATCTGATGGGGGGAGAGCTCCCAGAACAGGTTCTTGGGAGTCCAGAGGTGAGGCTGAGGTATTGTGGTCATCCATGATTGAGTATTTGTCCCCAGATTTTTGGTTGGCGGATGTTACCGCATTGTCACGCTCTGTCTTTGTTGCTGAAGTCATGAAGACAAATAAGTGTGTGTCCAAACATTAACCATTTATCTCAATATTGTTGATGGGTAGTATGTAGTCTCTGCCAAGCTTCTTGAAGGGGTCGTCAGGAACCACTTCCAAACCTTTTGAAGCGGGGCTCTAGTCAACACCATCGGTCGAAGACTTCTTCTTCATTTTCCAATAAAATCATGAGTCAATGTAGTGTGACTCGAAGAGCTCGAATTGGGCCTTGTTGGTGTACAATTTCCCACTTTTCCCATTGATTAAGTACTTAATACAATGTTGGTACAAAGAATGAATGGCCATGTGCTTATAGAGCCACAGCCTCCCCGACAGGGCATTGAATGTTGTGTTCTGCCAGACCACTAGGAAATCTATGTAGGCCACGAGGTCTCTGAAATGGGTCTTTAGCTTAATTTTTCCCATCAGATTCATCTCCCTCTTATTGTAACCTAATAGATTTGTGAATGAGGGTATTAAATCATCCACAATGTACCCCAACAAACTGAGTGTCTATAGGGGAAGTATGTTAACTTTAGAGCCTTTATCGATGAATAATTTTTTGACCTCAACATCATTCAATGTGCTGGACACATATAATGGTTTTATGTGTCCTTGCATGATGGCATCTTTATCTTGGTCGGTGAAGTAAATCGCCACATTGCATTCAGCCAGGCTAGTCTCAGTCCGGTAAATCTTGGAAGCATCTACCTCAGCATGAAACTCTTAGGGGATGATCAAGGCTCTTATAAGAGCGTCCTTGTGGTCAGATGACAACCCCAATCCCTCTAGGATAGACAGCTTCGCTGGTACTGATTCCAGAAGATTAAGGATGTTGTACTTTTTCACCAACGGTCGACACTTTTTCGTGGGTGGGAGAGTTTTTGTAGGAATCTTGGGAGTTGGAGTTTGTGATGAGGTGGGACCGTCCACGGTTTGGAGGTTGACGATGCACCCACGTTTTGGGGACTCGGTCCAATAGGTCTGTTTGTTTGCACTAGGTGGCTAGACTTTTGTTCCTCCTCTATCGGGTAGTGCAGAATAACGGGGGCAGACTGGCATATTGTGAACATGGAGGGATATTCATTCTGCTATGGAATCCGTTGAAGGGGAATCCCATGGGTTACCAAGATATTGATGGTTTTGGCTGAGGTCCAACCGTAGGGTTGGTTTCGGCAATGATTGTGCCTCCCCTGGTATCACCTACCTCTAAGATTCCTCCTCCCTGTCCCTTGTGTCAGGAACTCGGGTTCATAACAATAGCATTCATCCGTGAATTGTTCTATAAGATGGATGACATTGATGGAACCATAGACTAGCTCCTCGTCCTATGATGAGTCAACCTGGTCGGTTGACTCAGATGGTGTCATTTGGTGGGTCGGTGCCCGTGGTGCCATGTTTGGGGACATAAAATCTTTCAGCGTCTGGGCTAACATCGGCCTTGTTCTGGATTTCTTATCTTGTTATTTTCACATCCCTTTTCAATTACTCTTAGATGACCTAATCATGGATGGTTGTGAGGCTAATACTATCGGTTGTGCAGCATTAGGGGATGATTGCGGCAACACTGGCTTCCATAACAGAGCAAGAAGTATGCCATGTCCATGGTTGATAGTCTTCCGAGTCATCCAATTGTCAAACTTCTGCCCATTTTTGTTGGTGACTTCCTGGCACCCCTCCACTTTGTCAGAGTCAGTTGGAGAAATTTACGTCACATATGCTAGGGGTGGTCCTAGCTCGGCCTTCACAGATTCTAGAATCCTTTGCAGGAGGTCATTGAAGATGAATCATTCCCGAATATTGTGCCCCACCATTCGATGGTAAAGATAGTAGTCTGGCCTATAATCACGGACAACTTCTTTAGGTTTTCATGGCTTCGAGAGGCCGATCAAGTTGTAATTCATGGCGGCGATGAAGTAGCCACAGATTTGGTCCTCATAGAACGAGTATACTTTTTGTCTTTGTTCCTCTTGTTTATTCTTATTTGATCCTCTCTAATCATCTCACTTTGGCGGAGGCGGCCACTGATATACAGGGGGTCCTTGATGATTTGATGGAGGCCTGAGTGGTGGAGCGGGCACATGGGTTGGCCTGAGCGTGACAGAGGACGCTTAATCTCTAACCACTCTCTTTACAGGAGCTTGTGAGGCCACTCGAGACTTTAAATTGGTCCGTTTGATGGAGTCATCATTTCTATGGGCAATGGCCGAGAGATGGCGGAAGCCAGTGGTGCACTCCACTAGTATTAGCTATGTTCTCACCTCATCTCGAATATTATAGATGCATATAGCCAGCAGCTCGTCTTGGGGAATTTGCATGTTCAGAGAGTAGGTCAGACCTTTCTATATGGCGACGAAATATGAGACCCTCTCGTTCTCCCTCAGCTTGCAGTTCAAGAGGTCGCTGACTGTTGTCTTAGGAAATGTGGAGCTGAAGTGGAACAAGAACTATCGCTGAAAGTCTTCCCAGCTTTTTATTGACTGGGCTGGTAGACTCTTATACCCGACGAAGGTGGATCCTTGAATGGTCCGCAAGAAGAATCTGAGTTTCACTCCTTCTGGTTGTCCTGGAGATCCCATCATAGTGTCTCAATAGGATGTTTAGTGCATAAAATCTTGTTCCAGATCGCCTGAACCATTGTAGATAGGGAATACACGGCTCCCAAAATTGGGTTGTGGGAGGCGTGTGGCTTACCCAATCCGGTTAGGGCATCCACTCTGGCTGTATCGAAATAAGTCGGCCCTCCATCGCCTCCAATCCAGCTCTCAGTGCCTTGATGGAATTGGAGAAACCTTGGTTTACATCCTGTTGGGCCCGGTCTTGGATTGGTGCAGCATGGGGAAATGCTCAAGGATCCGGGTATGCCGGCACCAAGGGTGCATATTCTGTTCGGGTCACCCTCAGAGGGTTCGGGCGTACTTTCTCTGGTTTCTTCCTAAGTGGAGGGAAGTCTAGGTATTCATCCAAATCCACATTTAGGTAGTTCGACGGACCAGGCACCACATTGGGCAGGGAAAGCCTAGGACTTTGAGGTTCACTTACTGGGAGTGAATTATGTGGCTCCTCTTGGGATGTGTTTTAAATAAGAATGTTCCTCGGGAGTAGCTTGGCGTTATGCCCCATCAATTCCTTCATTTCCTCTTCCTATCGAGCGAACCTCTCTTTGAGTGTGAGTGGCTCGTTTTTGTCGAGAGAAGGGGGTGAATAAAGGGTAACTGTTCCTTTGTTCTTATCCTTTTTGGAATCTCACAAGGTAATATGATTGTGGTTATATGAAGGGGTGGCAATATTTAAGGCGAACCACTGGATCCGGGAGTGCACACATGGTGGTTCATTGTGAGTCACAGCCTGACCAGAACCATCGTCACCCAATCCATCCTGATTTGTTGTATCTCTGTTGTCACCTGTGGGGTTAATATCTATGACGTTTATAGATGAATATCACGGGGTGGAGATGATGTCATCTCCCGAATAAGAAGAGTATATCCCACGTATACTCTGGGCCTTCCCTTTCATGATATGGGATTGCCTTCGGACTTCTTGAAAAAGGGTGATGCAGAGAGTTCTTTGACGTGACCTTACGGTGCGCCTTCCTCTTATAGGGGATGATGATTAAAATGACAGGATAAGATGGGAACCTCCTCTTCTGAATATCCTTCCTTGATGAGAGAATACTGACTCTCATGGGGGAGGTTGTTGTTGAGTGGGTAATAATGCCACAATCCCTCTGGGTTGGGCTGGGCTGCGTTCAATGGACGTTGAGTCTCTTCCTGTTTTTATTGACTTATGGGGGAATTTGTTGTTAAAAATGTCTCCAGCCCTACAGGATGGGGTTGACCCTGGATTCTGGTAGTGGAAATGACTATCACTACCTGCCTGATCATTTGTACCCCCACTCGAGGGTGAAGATGGTTTGGTACCGAGTTCTTCTGTGAACCTATCCCTTCTGAGGAGGCAGGTAAAGATCATTGATTGGCCTCTCTGAGGCAAGTGGCATGTTTTATGTCTTGGAGGCTTGATTCAAGAGTTATTGAATGTCTTGTTCACGGCGAGCCTAACCCTTCTAGGAATTACTCAAGGCCTGACTCTGTTGGGTGTGTTGCCTTTTGCTAACAGGGAGACCACTCGATTGTCATCTTGAAGTGATGACATTGCAAGAAACCATGTGAAACGTGTTCTTCTGGGAAGGGAGCAGAGTGAAATTCAATGCTCAATATTCCCCCATCCTCAAATATGGACTCACGTCGTATTATCCCAGATGATGTGACGCAACTCGTGCAGCGCCAGGATGCAGTGAATATCCATGTATTCATTACGCCTCTCGGGTCACTGTTTCCACGCTGAAGGAAGAGCTTCCAAGTCGATGTGACCCATGAGGTCTCCTATTGTCATAACGTGGATTACATTCCCATCATAGAGAAGGAAACATTATTTCAGTCGGCAGAGGGTCATCCATATACTATAGCGGATGTCGTTCACGCATTCCTCCGACAACTCTCTGGGTTTGTCGAACTGAGAGGTGGTCGTGGGCCAAAACATAATTGGTATATCATCCTGAGCTAGTCATTTCCTCAGGTTGAACGTGTCTGCCTACTCCTCTACTAGTGACTCCACTACATGGTCATCCAAAATGAGGTTCTCATCGATAGTGTGGTCAAGGGTAGTGGGGCTGGATTTTTCTGAATCATTATGTGGGAGATTCTGAGGCCGTTCAAAAGTTGAATGCGGCCTCGAAACGTCTCCCGAATGAAGATGGATGACGCTAAAAACTAACTAGAAATCTGATGTTCTTGATCACGTCCTTCTGATTGCCTTGTCATACAAGGGATTTTATGTTCTTGATTCGGTAGGGGGAGGACCTTCCTGTCGATATGATATTTCATTGCGAGGAGGACCTTCACAATGGAAGATTCAATGGTGAGGACTGCCATCAGAACTTAACGCCTCACTGCATAGATGAATTTTGCAGTGCATACCCTGGGGAGGACCTCCAAGGGGTGTCAAAACAAGTGGAGGACCTTCTGGATGCGCAACGTTGTTTCAGGGATGGCCTTCGCAACAAATGTCCTCATGGTGAGGATGACCATCATGGATTGATGTTCGATGTAAACCATGGGGAGGACCTTCAAGACACACTCTGACACGGGAAGGACCTTCTGGTTTCTTGGGGCCACCGTGGGGAGGACCTTCGCAATGGCGGTCGTGGTGGCGAGGACTACCACCACTGCTATTGTAATGGTGAGGACAACCATTATAGCTAACTTATGGAGAATATCTACAAGGCACACCCTAGGGAGGGCCTTTAAGATGTACTGCAACGATGGGAGGGCCTTCTCGACGCATGACGTCTCTAGGGGAAGGGCCTCCTTTATCAGGGTGGAGATGACTACCACTGTGATCTGATGCCCAGTTGCACGGACATTCGTTGAAACGTAACCCATGGGACGGACCTTCAGGGTTGGCCACGACAAGGGTAGGGCCTTCTTGCCATGATGAGATGTCACTGAAGGGAGGGCCTCTGTAGTTGCGACTATGATAGTGTGGACAAACATCATAATATGTGGTCCCACCGCATTGAGAGTGTTTGCAGTGTATACCTTAGGGAGGACCTTCATGGTGGACTATAGAAAGTGGAGTAACTTCTTGTTGCTCGATCTTCTAGTCACGTGGAGGGTTTTCATGAATCACATTAAAAGTGGAGCTCTTGTGATCGATTGTTATATGCCCATGTGGGAGGCCCCCACGGGTGCTCTGGGGAGGACCTTCAGTGTTTCTACTAGAATCATTGTAGGGAGGACATTCGTATCTACTACTGCCACTCCGATAATATGGTAATGGGTGGGAAGGATTTTGAGCATGCGATGTGTTCTTAGCAGCCTTGGGAACCCAAGAATCCAATAGAGCGGGTTCATGAACCCGCTATTTATTTTCTGGTTGCCTTCGGAGCGTTTGAGGTTCTTTCATGCGGGATGTGGGGACCGTCTGCTGTGAACAACGAACTTGACCTTTGGGTCCCTGTTTAATTGGTTCCCATGATGCTGTAGGGATATGCCGATGAACATCTTGACTTTTAGCAGGGATATATGCCTGCTCTGGAGAATCCACCATGATGGACGGGTGTCCCCCAGTTGGAACGAGTGAAGCTACTCGACCCAGTTGCCCTTGTGTCGCAGAATATAGAGGGCAACCCTCCTGGGTAGAATTATGGATGCCGATCTATTCAGAGGAGGCTATCTCTTCTCTTATATGAGTCGCCTCAATTGGGGAGATGTGCTCACGGTCCCGAATCCTTACTGTTGTCGCTGATGTAATTACATTCTGGAAAGTCTGCAAGATATGATCTGGGATCGATACCTGCTCCTCCATAATTGAAAAGATATGCAGAGAGACATCTTTTGATTGAACTGGTATGAAGTTCCATTCTTGTGTAAGAGTAGGAATATCCTGCTCCGGTCCTCCAGTGGTTAGTGGGTACTGACAATTCACCTATGTCGGGTCATGTGAACGAATCTAACCCTATACCAGGATTCGACGGTTTATCTCTCTATTTGCCTCCACATCGGGATGACTGAATTTACTTGAATCCATAGGGAGATATCCCGACATATATTGGTTACCCACCGTATCGAGTCAGTGGCCTTTTTTGGTAGGGAGACGTGCCCGCATATGAGTTATCGCTATATCTGGAAGGTGGGAATTGTTGATAACCACCATACTGATATGGTAGGCATCAAGAGGACCTGATGGGAGCTGGTCCTACAGACGTTCGGTAGCCACAATGTCGGGTCGGTGGGCTTCATGACCATGGTCATGGAGAGGTGAATACCCAGTATATGTCGTCCTATGTGATTGACGGGATTAAATAAACTCAAATGGGATGTGCACCTGCTCATATGATGCCGCCATATCTGGATGGTGGGATTGGGAGTAGCGGACATGTGTATGTACTTGTTCATGATGCGTCTCCATGACTGGGTAGCAGAGCTCCTCATCTGGGACAAGGGTGATGACTGGTCCCTGATTGAATGGTTTTCGCCCTCATCGGGCGGTCCGAGGGGCTGGAGCTCGGGGAGCGTGTGGCTAGGTCCTCTGGCCAATGTCCTCCCTGGGGAGAGGATTTTGGGTCGTGGCGTGATAGTGACTACGTCTTCCGGTTGGGGCCTAAGAGCAGAACCTCCGTTCTACGGGGATGAGGTCCTCAGTGCCGACCTCATCTGCCTCCCTATGATAAGGGAGGTACACAATATCTAATTCTGGGGATAGACTCCTAAAATGGTTTGAGACACCAATTGGTGCTATCTGGATTTGCCTTTGTGCCCGCTGCTGGGAAAGAGACCTACGAGTCCTAGCAGATTAGAGGTCGTGCATGGCCGCCTCCACTGTCGGGAGAGTACCGTTCACATGGTACTCTCAGATTAATGCTTCTTATACCCAGCATTGAAGACACTGGTTGGGATACGGGCACATCCATTGGTGAGGATGTACGGTCATCGTACTGATGGAAACACCTACTTGTGAGTTCCTTTATGACACCATTGGATAGAAGGGTGTTCTAGGTGGTACCTATAAAAAATTATAAAAAATACAAACATCAAACTCATCAATGAAAAATATCATGATATCATTTGTAATTAATGACCTTCATTGGCCCTCCTTGTGAGTATAGGGGGAATATAGTGGGATTAGGTTAAATCTGTCATGTATGGTTAAAGATTCATGTTGTGTTCACCAGTTTTTGTTTCGAATCGTTCCTCTTCGGGGATATAAAGTACCGACGCCCCCAACTGTCGATCTCATAGAGGGCTCAGCCCCACTCAACTTCTAAGGTCAGGTACGCCAGTCTTCACTTGGATAATCCCAATGGTTCCTTATCCATGATACGTGGACCTTCTTTCCAAAGGTAGGCATTGGCTGGGTGGTTTGGCCAGCGATGCTTAAGAAATCGCATTGGTCGAGAGGATGGGAAGTTAGGCTCATCACACCCTTTTGGATAGAATTAATGCATGTTCTGTTACTCTCTTATATATTTAAGACGTATTCATATATTCGTGAATCTTTGATTTATACCCAATCATAGGATCTACAAATATCTCCAGTTTGGAAATGGTCAGCTTAACGCAGAGATTCACAATCATTTAGGATCATGGTTTACCATCCCTCGTAGGATTAATGACCCCGAGGAGTATGGATTCATTGAGGTGGCACTAGGAGTGGGGCGATGATCCAACGTGAAGATAGTTGTATCGACCAGTCATTGGGATTGAACCTCAGGGAGGCTTTCTACATTCCCTACATAGGAGACAAGGATCAAAGTACACGTGGTTCGAATTGAGGTGTTGGAGAACCGACGTGAAGGTGGACCTGGGAATCTGATGGTGATAGATCTTGAACCTCTTGGAGGCTTCCTACATATCCCTTTGGTGGCGAATCAATGTTTTTATAGTTCGTATGAGTGGGTATTATGCTCTGAGGAGGCCCATAACAATGTATTGGGGATTACACTCTGAGGAGGCCCATAGAAATGGAGTGGGGCTTACACTCTAAGGAGACTCATAGTAGGATTTCATTGTCTATTTTTATTCTAATCCCATGTGAGTCATGCTCGGTGTTAGAAAAAAGAGGCAGCAGGGACCAGACGATCACATCATGAATGGTGCGTCCGTGGGAAGTGGAGTAGGGCTTACGCATAGAACGGCCCATATGTTAGGGGCTTACATCGAGATGGACGCCCGTGGCGACAAAGCGCAGTGGGAGAGGAAAAAAGGTGGTCCTCTACCCATCACCTCTATTGTTCCTAGGGGAAGTACAGAAGTGAATGGAGGCTTCCTTCTGATGGGTATTTTACTACCCCCTGAAGAAGGGAGATGTACCCCGACCCCAACAAGTGGTGGGACAGAAAGGGGACTCCCGAGATCAGACTCCACATTACTGTGGGAATGTGAACCCCAGAATGCATCTAGAATCTACTCAAGGGTCGGGGAAATCCCTTCGCCCCTACTTACCGTGGGTATGTGAACTCAAAACAGCACGCTGATGCGACTGAGGGTTACACCTCACGGATCTGCTGGCACTGGTAGATGCCTCGTCTCATGGCCAATGAGTAGGCCAATGAGGGAGTCATGGGGGATCAGTCCGGATTGGAAGGATTTTATCTGGCCCAGGTAAATGGAAATCAGAAGGATTCGGCGGGCCAAATGGGGGAATGGGTGGTGGCTACCTTCATATAGGGAAGTGATACGTGGTTGGAGAAGCCGTCCGCGAACCAGGGTGGTCCACTGACTGATGGGTATCCTGCAAACTAGGGTGGTCCGTGGAATGGTGAGAATCCCGAAAACAGAGGTGGTTCACGGCTTCGGGTTTGATCCACGTACCAGGGTGGCTCGTAGAGGGTTCCATGAAAGCAGCAACGACCAAGGGCAACACCGGTCGAGGAATCGCCCGCGTAAGAGGGTACTATGCGGTGCGACTGATTGGATAAGAGACACAAACTCTCTGGTCTGCGGGGAGTGCATCCGCGGAGGGGCCATGGTTCATGGTCTTCTCTTCTATGTTATTTTTGGATCGCGGTTCACAAAGTTATTATGCATTTTTGGTTCCTTATTTGTTTATTCCCTGGTTCATACCTGCTCTGTTTCGCGAAATGGATCTTAGTTGTTGGGAAAATCATAATCCTTCCTTCGAAATCCTTCCACCCGAATCTGATCAATCTCCTCCGAATATCGTCTTCTCTTCCCCTCTATCTACATTTATAGTGCGGGGAACGGTATTTATCTATGGTCGCTCGACACCTTTTCTAGAGGCCCATGACAAAAGACTCGGTTTACTGCTGACATGGTCAATCCTCAACTCACGGGGGGCATTGAGCGCATCTCCCCATGAACCGAACGAGCTCGTGGAGTGCTTCGCAGTCGCGTAGGGCTCCGCCTCCATTTTGCAAAAAACAGTGGATGTGGCCTGGGCCGGTCGACATGGTTCGCAGCCGGGGGTAGTTTGTGATGGTGAACCGGGTCGGTGCGTGTCCTGCTTCGCGCCCGCGGAGGATCTCCGCCTCCATTCTACAATCGACAATAGTCCGCGGAGGGGGTGCTTTGTGGAACCGGCCGGGTGCCTTCATCCTTTGGACCGGTCTGTGGACCGGTTCAGCATTGTACATCCTTTGTGTTTTCTCCATTCTTCCCCCCAATTCATTGGGGAGAATTGGGTAGAATCACCTTTGTGGATTTCTGATGACCCTACAACCCAATATGATAATATAATAAATAAATATATCATAATAATAAAAAACCTATATCAAAAAAAAATTATATGTTTAGAGAAACATTTTTAGATAATAGTAAAATGAGTAATAGAATTATAAACAAAACTAAATAATATTTTTATAGTTGAATAAATAAGTAAATTGATATTTAGATTGAATGGGAGATAGTGATGAAACTAGAGACAGAGGAGGAGGAGTAAGTGATAGGTGGAGGTCGAGGAAGAGGGGATTGATGAAGATGAGAGGTGGAATTAAGATGAATCATTGAGAGATATTTGCGGCATCTAGATTCTGATAGAATATGAGATTCGACATACTATCTTCCAATGATGAAAATGTGGAAATTTGTAGGAACTATAATGTAGTTTAACACTATTCCATTGAAGAAGAAGCGATATATGTGGAGGAAAATAGATCAAAGGATGAAATGCACTGGAGATTTGGGATCAGGATGAAGGGAAATATAGGTGAAATAATTTTGGGGAAGTATCATGGTTCTATAAATGAGAGAATGTGGATTGTGGGGAATGATTGGGGGCTTTGAAAGGGATGATGGATATTGAGGGGAGGAATAGAGGAGGCAGAATTTGGGAAGTGAATAGGGATCCGAAATGGAAGGGAGGAATAATTAGGTGAGACATGGATTGATGGAAAGACATGTCTAGGGAGAATTTCTATAGAAGAGACACATGTCATTAGAGCAACATCATATAGTATAAATAATGACAGTTTTTGAAAAATCCATTTTAATATTTAAGGACTTTTAGATTTATTTAAATTATTCAATTTATTCTAAAATTCTCAATTGTGCATATAATTTTACTAATATATTTATTTTAATTTCATGAAAACATTACTTGAATAAAATATTAACAATATTAAATTATTTAATTAATATTATTTAGTAATCTGTTTAAAATATTAATGAAATTTAATTTTTTCAATCAATGTTAATCATTTTAAATAAAAATGAATACAAAAAGTAAAAAAACTAATCTGAATATTGAAAATAATTATTTTTAAAAAAATTAATTTCCTTGAATATTTAAAATAAATAAATTTACTAATATTTTAAAAAATTTAATTTTTTAAAATTTTAAAATACATTGAATATTTATTCATAAATTTATTTAATTATAAAATAAATAATCATTGTATATAAAAACTAAATAAAATCTATATTTAAATTTTCAATAGAATAAATAATTGTTTATTATTTTAAAAATTAATTTTTAATGTTAATGTTTTTTAATATATATCCTTAATATTTTTTTAAATTTATATTTTTTACATATATCGTGTCACCATGTTTCCATGGTCACATTTCATTCATGATTAATGTATTTCCATCATTTGTTGGGAAAATTCTTAAATTAGAAAATATATATTTTATTATATCCCTTTGGTCAAATATCATATTCAAATTTTTATGTTTTTTTATGATTTAATATATTAAATTAAATTAAATAATTGTTTAGGAATTAATTCATTTACCGAAAATCAATATACACATTAAATCAAAATGATATATATTTCATAATTGGAAATTATTATTCAAATAGTTTTAAAAGTACTAAAGTTTCCATTAATTTAAGAATTTTTTTGCGTTAATAATCATTTCTTAATTTAAAATAAACAATAATTTTCTATAATTTATCAAGTTTATTTAATATTTTAAATAAATTAAATTGTTTATTTTTATCAATTTTAATCTATTTTTATTAACTCTATCATATAATAAAATAAAATAATTATTTAACTATTTTAAATAATTACTAGTATTTTAACAAGTTCATTCGCACAACATAGTTCCAAATTAATTAATAATATATATATACTTCATATGTGAAATAATTATTTAAAATTGGATTCCAATCATTCAAATTATGTGTAAACATATAATTATTTCTAAAAAATAAGTTTGAAGCTAACATAAAAATTTACATAAACTCGAACATATTCAATTTTCATTTTTTTCATGTTGACATCAGAATAGATTTATCATTAAACCCCTTTTTTACATAGGAATCCAAATCAACATCATTATAATGTGGTTGTTTATATTTTTCATCATAGCCACACAAAAAAATTATATAGAATAATATAATGTGTTTCAAAATCATAATAAGTTAGGTAATAAATAGAATAACCACAGTAAAAATATGTGTATGATAATTCAAAGCATATACAACATAAAAATATAATGGGATCAAAAAATATAAATTTTTTATTTTGCCAAACGTAATAATTTTATTTAATAAACATAAGCACTTTAAATAGTTTTTTTGGTTGTTAATCCATATTTTTAGGCTTTTATTTGTAAGAAATATTTTTCAAAACTAAAATGGAATATGTTAATAAATTTTATAAGTATAAACACTAATAAAGATGAACTTGGTTTTATAATCATATTCTTATACTTACATGACTATATTAAAATATTTTTTATACACATAAGCATTACCACTTGTATTTTTTTTTTGAATTATTTTATTAATATTTAAATATAAGAACATGTGGATGTATTATAGTATTTGAAAAAGATTAAGAATAAGCATGATCATATAAAAGGAATATGCATCAGCATATTAACTATAATTTCAAAAATTTATATGTATTATACTGAGTTTATAAACATAAGAAGATACCTAATTATGTAGACTAATATGTTAAATATTTTGTATTTATTTAAGTATTTAGGTAAAACAGTATTTGTATTAGTATAATCTAAAGAAACTACATTTGTTAGGCTATATATATTACAGTATTTGAAATGTTGATTGTATTATAGTATTTCAAATAATCCTACATGTTAAAATAAGCATAAGAATATATTTATGCATAATCATAATGAAATCCAATATCAAATTAAAAATGTGTATGTATTTCATTTCATAAATTGAATGAAGAAAAACATGAACATAGATATATGTATAGTAATATTCTATGATAAGAGAAAATAAAAAAAAAATAAATGGGAAAAAGAATACACAAAAAATAGTTTGAAAAGGGGTCGTGAAAAATTTAAATCACAAAATATTGATACAAAATAATTCATTTAGACATTAATGAAATCAAAATCATAGATAAATTTTATATAATAAATTAATACTTATTTAGAAATCATTGGAATGTCATAAAAAGAGATTCCTAGAAATTATGCCTAGAAAAAAAAATATTACCCCATTTTTTTAGAAATTATTTTATTTGTAATATAAGGAAATGAAAATGGATATTGAATATCATTGTTTTGTAATAAATAAAAATTAAAAAAAAAGTCATTATTTCTAGTCTCAGTGGTGTCATCATCATAAAAATCTTACATCAATTTCATGTGAAATAAAAACAAATTTAATAAATGAAAAAACATTCCATGTTGTAATTTAATTCAAATCACAAAAGTTTGCATATTATTATTTAATATCATGTTAAATATTTGGTAAAATACATTTTCACAAGGGATTATATATTAAATTTAGTATGAAGAATTCCTAAATCCATAAAATAATGTTGGATTATAAAATGTGAGTTTTATTAAATAAATAACAATTTTTTTTTTGAAAATGAGGAATGAAATTAATATTTGAGGGAATAAATTAGAAAATAAATTTGATTAATATGTATCTAAAAATTGTGAAAATGGAGTTTGATTAAATGATTAAAATAATAGCATATTGAATGTTATATTAAAAATGAAATAAAAAGAAAATTATTATAGTTTCTCATAATAGAAATGGACCTTTTGAATAAGAAAATACGACGTCATTACAACAATTTTTTATTATCCCAATTTCAGAATTTTTCATGTAAACCTTAACACATTAGGTTGTGGTACATTGAATTTCAATTCCTAACTTATTCAAAAATCAGGAAAACAATATTCTTCATGTGTCATGTTACTCTATCTATAACAATAAATTTCATTATATTTATAAAAAGTAATTTCATATTTATCTATAAGAGTATAGAAATATGTAGATTTATTAAACATTAAGAAAGACAAATTATTTGAAAAAAACATATATAAAAATATGCTCATCTGGATGAAAATATTGAGAAAAACAAACCCATGTTGGGTTTATAATTAAATATAGATAAAATAATTATTCCAATGAAATAAATATATAGTTCAAGTTCAACATATTCTAGTGAGGATTTTAAGTTCCCTACTACATTAACCCTTCAATGTTTTAGTAGTAATATATAATTTGGATGGAATAAAATTTTCAAAATTTTAAAAATAACAACAAAAATAATGATGATAATTATTTCATGAATAATAACAATCTGCAATTAAAATTAAATGGGTGGGAATTTTATTTATAATCTTGGAAAAATATCCAACTAACCAATAAAATTTCCATTTCCATAATTATAAAAAACAATATCTTTAGTTTTACACCAAAAAACGTCAACATTGATACAAAATATTAAAATCTATTGATTAGACATAACATTTGCATTTGGGTCAATCATGTACATGATCAAATTCCTATTATATGAATAATAATTTGGTGATTTTTCTTGATAGCGAAAATAGAGATAAAATAATGATATTTAAAATCATACATTAGAGGATTCACTTTCATGATTTATATAATTTAGGGTGTTGTTTTTTCACAACCATGAAAATATTTCTACGAAGAAATCTTGAATATATCCCTTTTTATCCACTAATTCCCCTATCATTGAATCATTTTCAAGGATGAATCTTTTTCCCCTTTCAATATTCGTAGACCATGAAATGATTTATACAAGTTTTAATAGATAAAATAAATAAAAAGTGGAATAAGGTTTTATAAAAAGTGTATTATTTTTTAGGTTCCCAACTGTCAAATAGAAGAACCATAAAATAATCCCACCACAAAAAAGTATCATCAATATTAATGAAGGACCCAAACACATTAGGGATCAGTACAAAAATTCACCATCACATAATTGTACCTATGGTAATTACATATCAGTTTTACATATATTATATTATCTCTTAACTAAAATACTTATATATAAAGTCGAATAAAAAAATTTATCATATAAGGGAAATGATTATAACGTTAACCACCATTATGTAATTTATTATTGATTATTGTTTTAAAAGAAAATATAATAAAAACCAATCATTTTATTTAAATATTAAAATAAATTGATAAATTTTTTAATAAGCATTGAATATATGATGTAATATGTATATAATAAAACGTGCATGAAAACATTTATTAAACATGGATTATAATACTTATCACTTAAGATCAAAGGAAATCTATAATTAATCCTATATTTTTTCACTAATTATAAAATGGTTTAATATGAGATTTCATGAGAAACTATTATTTTTTTCTAAAAGAATATTCAGGCCATTAATGTTTCATAATAATAACTGATTAAAATAGAATGTTATGTAATGTAATTTTTTTAATGTTTAACGAAAATAAACATATAGATGCATAAGAAAATATGTATAATATTTAAATTTAGATTATTTAAATATATTTGGATTTTATAATATTAATATTGGGTTATTATTAGTGAGTGTAGTAATAGTTGAGTCTTAGGAGAAAATATACATAATTAATATTTTTTGATTCATTATTAAAATTATAGTTGAAAAAATTAAAACATAAAAAATTGACATCATTTATAAATTTAGGAAAATTAAAAGTTATAATAAAATAATGGTAATATGTGTAATTGTAATACATTATAAGAAGAAAAAATGGGATTGTAATGAAATAAACACAATGATTAGTTTAAAATAATATCTAAAGTTAAATAAACACTTATGTGTTTTAGATATACAATGAGATATATTTTTTAGATTTAGTTTTGAAATAAAGAAAACTTTTGAATAAATATTAAATTTTCAAGAGTACAATATAGAATAATATAGTTATTTAATATCATGTTTTCTGATAAGAGTTTAATTAATGTTTGAAACGAATATAGAAGGGGATACCCTAGATGAAAATGTTATGAATATATTCACTAAATTTCATTATAATGAAAATAATAAATGATTGGAATATACCTATTATAATTAATTAATTAAAAAAATATAATATAAATAGAGTATTAATGTATTGATTAATGAGAATGGATGGTATTTATAGTCAATGGAATTGGAAATGAGATAATTTTAAAAAACACCAATGAATATGTTATTATTTTATAAGAAAACTTAAAAATAAAGGGAAGCTAAATAAAATACCTTTATACTTCTCCTTTTATCTATCAATGTTATGGATCTACATCTAATTTTCTTGTTATATAAATTATGCATCGTGATTCTAGGTATCTATAAAAAATCCAAAAATTACATCACATATGTTTATATCACTACAATAAAGGGGAATGTTATTAATATAGTAGTATTATTTCATGATTATAATAAAAAATATAAAATTCACATATAATTTTATAATGAATTATATGATACTATAACATTCCAAGATTCCATGGTACAATTCGAATTGAATAATATAGTAGAATGTGTTTTATGTAACTTCGAGTTCTAACACACACCACAACTGATCAAACTAAACGTTATGAATAGTAATACCCAATTTTTGAAATTTTTTAAACTTTATCTGTAAAACTTGACTTAATTTTTGGATTCAAATTATCTAAATTATATTAGGGTGAATTTTAGGTACTTATCTGATAAATTTCATATTTGGATTAATACTGAAAATTACTAAATATTAATTAAAAACCACTTTTCTATTCGAAATAATTCATAGTGAAAATTTTGGAATTTTAGTGGTTTTAAAATATATTTATAATATATTTTTTCCATTTAATACAATTTTGGTCATTTGATGTAAGTTCACATTTAAACCGGACATTAACAATTGTCAATATTTTGATAGTTGTTATTTCTTAAAAACACGCTTTTTGTTTAGACATCGTGAATTAATTTTAAATTAATTTCTTCCACTTATGTGTTTTTAATTTAAAAAAATGGATTCCATATTTGTAATTAGGATGTTAAAATTTTGTAAATAGGTAACTCTTATATTTAGAGATTTTGAATAATTACTTCGGTAAGTATTTTAATTACCATGGTTAATGGGTAAATCCGGTAAATAGGGGTAAAAAATTGTATTATAATAATAATAATTTACACTAAAACCTGTTATAACACTATTGGAAGATAAATTTCCTACCATGGAAATATTTGGGTTGATTTTGGGACACAATGGAGCCACATGTAAGTGATAGGGGCACATTATATTAATTAAGATAATGTAAATACAAAAATGATATAAGCATATATCTTTTAGAAAAAAAATTGTACATAGGGTTATATATGTTATATTTTAGACTATAAATATCCATTAGAAATTTAAGAAAATTTCCTACATAGTTTTAATGAATTTATTATTTTTATACATTAAATAATTAAATTTATTTATGACAAAATTATTTTGCAGTATTTTCGTTACTAATGAATGAATCAAATAATTGGTATTATAAATGTTAAAATAAATATTATTTCAATGTTATTATGACATCCAATAATTTTATTGGTCAATATGACTTGTTAATAATTAATAAATTAAATTTTTTAGAATTAATAAAGTTGTTAATACTTTAACAAAAATAAATTATTGAATAGAGTCAAAATTGGCATAAATGTGTTTTTAGATGAAATAATATATTATTAATTGATATTCTATTCCGTAAAATCTAAGGATAGTCCAAATGAATTATATAATGATATTTGTATCATTAATGGACCATGTTAGAGTCTTTTGAATGTATATATTGTGTTTATTTACTAGATAACATAAAAACACAATGAGACATGGTAAATATCAAACTAATTAACTAAGAGTTAAAACTAAATGATAAGGTAAATATAATTACCCAAACCTGTATAAAACCTTTTGGTTGAGTTGTTTTCGACCAATCCCTTCATTAGTCTTTAAATAATAAACATTTGGTCCAATAGAAACCTATTATTAATTTATTATAAAATAATATTTCTAGTTTTTTCTAAGGTCCCCTCACCCCTCTTATAAATGGCACTCCAACTTATCTTAAATTCATATTCTCAAAGAATTTTGGTTCATCCAAAACCTACCCAAATATTCTATAAAAATCAATCACATAAACGTATATGCCTTAGTTTGATCATAATACCAACCTAGAGAGCCCTTTAGATTATATCAAATTGAAGAACCCGAAGAAGGGGTAATAATCTCACCACCTATTTCAAGTTCTTTTCTTCTTCCACTTCCTTTTTCATTATTGTTTCCATACTAAAATAATAACTCCAGTATATTATATATAATTTAATGTTATTATAGATATTATACAACCAAATTCATTATTAAATCTATCCCTTGAATGACATGTCATCGTACGTCTGTACGAACAGATTACCGTCTCCACGTCGTGGTGTAATTATTATTCAATATATTATGAATTGGATGGGTATAATAATGATGTGTAATTCATGTAAATAATATAAATAACATGATAATTATTATTTATATATAATACATCAACCAATTATAAATTATTTTAATATCAAAATAATGATATTGTTGCTCATGCGTACGTACGGACTACCGTCTCCACGAATGTGATGGGATTCATTCACCGTCATACCCATTCAAGACTAATTTTCATTTAATGATTAAAAATAATGTTTATGGACATGATATCATTCTGGATATAAATAGGATACAACCAATGGATAAAAAACATGGCTTATGTAAAAAAACATATAAAAGAAAACGAGTAAGTGAACACCTAAAATGACGATAATACTAAAATATTATTACCAATTAAATATTAAATTATCATATATTGTATCATATTTATGTATGTGATTCTTATATAATTTTATTAAAAATATTTCACCCTTATACAAGAGGTTATCCTACCCTCGACCAGGGAAAAGTACAAGGTATGGTATTATTTCACAATATCTTCATTATTCGAGGTTGTTTATAAGTAATTATCTTATGGGACCTCATTATCATCCACATCGATGTTTCATTAAAATTTATTTCAAAACAATATTACTATTTTATAGAATATTGGTTATCATCATTTATACCCTTGTTTGACTTTTTATAAGATGTTTATAAAGGAATCATTCTGCCGTTTTCCAAATAAGGTCCTTTTAAACCTTTTTGACATAATTAAGGTCAGAATTCCTTCTTTAACTTATACGGCGGGTGCGGCTATTTTCTACGATTATAAAATAGTCAAATCTTATCTTACAATCATATAATAAAATTTTCAAAGTAAATGTTTTATTTTATAATTATATGAAATTTAAATGATTTAAAAAATATATATTTCTCTCAAATAGTTTTGATTTCATCTATGTCAACATCCTTTGATGGATTTTAATCTTATTTGAAGTTGATTAATTATGATATAAAACTTCCATATTTTATGAAGATTTTGTGATATTATTGAATGTGGATGTTTTATTTTTATAACATTCATGGTTAATGGAAAAATTATGGACATTTCATATGCTAGTTTTAATACAAATGATAATGGTAGGTTTAAACCGTTTCATATGAGGAATGCATTAAACTTAGTAAGTGACGGGTGGACCCCCTATAGGTCATCGATGCATCGGTAGGTCTCATCTGACAAACTAGTGTTTTGAAAAAAGGCGTTGAAAAAATCGTATTTGTAGTCTTGGAACAAGGCCTGGACTATGTTGTTATGATAATCTGGAACTATGCATTCCATCATTATGAAAGTTGTTATTGATATTACATGTGATTATTCGATTAGTATAATATCCATGTGAATAAGTAAATAGAATTATTTCATTTTATTTCTACCATATTATGCTGATGATATGTTTTAAAAGGATTTTGTGTTAGTTATACATTGGCTTAAATGACTATGCTTATTTATGAAAGTTTCTACTATATTTTTGTTCTTACTGGGCATCTGAGCTCACCCTGTTCTATGTTTTATTTTTCCCAAGATATGAAGAAGTATTTTATGAATGAACTAAAGGGATTGTATGAGGGGATATGAGAGTGGTCTATGGAGACAAGATATTGTATTATTTTACACTTAATGATGTTATGTAAACATCATGAATGTATCTAGTGATTCCAAGTCTACAAAACTAATCTGTATTTCGAGACTAGATCTTTTGTGATAATGGGAATGTTATGTTATAATGCACCAACTCTGGTTAACTGGGGTCAGGGCATTACAATTGGTATCAGAAGGTGGTTTAGTACAAACCATCGAAACTTGATTTATATTCACTCTGAATAGAGCACATAGCCCTAAGATATAATTTGGGGATTAATATAGAAGAACATCTAAAAATTTTGATATTGTAGAGATTTTATGAGTTTTCTGAGAAATACATCCATTTTTGGATATGAGCAGGTAGAGGCAGATCTGGCACAGATGTACCTAGGGGTAAAACCCAAAAACACCGCTTTGAGCTAGAATCAAACAGGAACTGGGGAACGACAACGAGCCTTGCTGCACTCTTGGTTCATTATTGTGTATGTCAATAAACAGTTCAATTTATGTTAAGTGTTTTACAATTATAGAATTATATATTTTGATTCATAAACTGATCATGTTTATGTCATTGTTTAAAAATGGCACATAGAAGAAGGAATGGAAATTGTATCAATGCATGCACTCCATGAAGGGATTTTGATCCTTCTCATGATAATTATAGTGGAGCTAGTGATGCAATTGGTGATGATCAGCTAATCACCATATTGGGAAAACCCACTCAGGTTATGAAAAATTACCTTACCCGAATGGAGCTCCCCAATCCGCAGTGTGGAGGATCAATGTTAGATCTCTTCATGAGGAAAAAAACCAACATTAAATGGGGGTGAAAATCCACTAGTATCGGAGCAATGGATAAATTCCTTAGAGAAAATATTCCATACCTTGGGGAGTAGTGAAAGGAAAAAAAATTATGGTAGTTACCGCCTCACTAGAGTTGCTGATCAATGGTTGTAATAAATTAAAAATATTAAAGAAGATGATGAAGTATCTAATATGGAATTGAGGGAGTTTAAAGATATTTTCTTTGAAAAATACATTCCTCATGACCTTAGAGAAAATATGGAAAGACAATTTATGAGTTTGAGGAAAAATGAGGATTATAATGTTGAAAAGTATGAGTCTAACTTTAAATGGTTTGCAAGGCATGATGAAGATTATATATGTAACCCATGAAGTAATATAGATTTTTTATTTGATGGGATACAATCATTTCATCATGTATCATTAGTCTCACAATCCTTCTTGTCGTATGAAGATATTGTCTCATGTGCCATAAAGACAGAAAAAGAATTCTCTAATTCTTAAGACATTAAAGAAAAGCAAGAGATGAAGGGATATACTGATCACTATGTAAATGGAAATAAGGGGAAGAAGGGAATGTTCGAATATCCATCCTATAGTAAATGTTGGGAGAAACACCTAGTTACTTGCATAGAGGGAAAGGGAGTCTATTACAAGTGTCGTGAAAAATGCCACCAAGCTCGTGATTTCAATGGGGAGAATTATACTACCAATATACAATGATATAATTTCCAAGAGATGGGACATTATGCATATTAATGTACAAAGTGTTAGGGGAACTTAACTCATAAAATGCCAAGGGATCAAGGCCATTCTTCTGGTATCACTACAGTGGAGGTAGAAGCTCCGAAATACGTGGTGGCAGGTAATTTAATGGATTCCTCAAGTTTAAAAAATGTTTTATTTGATTCTGGATCATCGCATTATTACCTATCTTCCCAGTCTGCTAAAAAAATTAGATTTTTCCAATTTTATATAAAAAGGTAGTTGTCAGTTAAAATTCATACAGTATGTATCATTATTACAATGTTCTGTGAATCAGTTCCCATTAGAGCATATAAATGTTCTTCATCAATTGATGTCATGGTCATACCAATGATTGATTTTGATATAATCCTTAGTATTGATTAGCTTTAGTTCCATTATGCGAAGATTTATTATAAGAAGAAGGAGGATACGATTATTGAGGATGATGATAAAGACCATCATATCTTTAGAGCAGAATCGTCACCACCTGATTCTTATCTAGATACACTCATAATAGCTCAACTAAATTCAATTATCATGGAGAAAGGGAATGAAATAACTCTGGTTGAGGAAAGGAATGTACAAATACATGATATTCTATTGTGAAAGAATATGTTGATGTTTTTCCATAGGATTTACCTGGACATCCTCCAGAATGAAAAATTGAGGATTTCCATTGATTTAACTCATGGATCAAGTCCCATATTGAAAACCCATTATATAATGGACATTGTAGAATTAGTATAAATAAACAAATAAAAAGAGGAATTGAGTAATAAGGGATTTATTAGCCAGTGTATCTCCATGGGGAGCCCCGATCCATTTTGTTATGATGAAAGATGGATAAATGAGGTTATATATCGACTATAGGGAGATCAATTCTATAACAATAAAAAAAGTATCTCCAACCTCACATTGATGATTTATTTGACCCACTTCATGGAGCTCAATAATTTTCAATAATTGACCTTCAATTTCGATACCATCAGTTGTGTTTGAAGAAGGAAGACATTCCGAAGATAGCATTTCGAACCAGGTATGGGAATTACATGTTTACAGTAATGCCTTTTGGGATGACTAATGAACCATCAGTTTTCATGTATCTAATGAACAATGTGTTCATTTAATATATTGATGAATTTTATTGTAATTTATTAATGTTATCATTGTATACTCCAAAATCTACAATGACTATAAAAATCAATTGCACATTTTATTGAAGTCTCTGAGAAGACATTAATTATATGTGAAATTTAGCAAGTGTGAATTCTGGTTCAAGAGATTTCTTTTCGTGGATATATTGTCTCTAAGGATGGAATATTTGTTGACACTTCTAAGACAAGTGCAATCCAAGAATGGCCAGCACCGATTAGTATAACTGAGGTACGCAGTTTCATTGGTTTAGCAGGTTATTATCGACATTTCTTCTAGAGTTTATCCTGGTTGGCTATCCCATTAAAAAAGCTCTCGTGAAAAGGGGTTAAATTTGTATGGAAAAAAGAGTGTGAATAATGTTTCGAATAATTGAAGAGATGATTATTCAATGATCTTATCTTGACTCTAACATTGGGGAATGATGGGTTTGTTATTTATTGTGATTCTTCCACAAAAGGACTTGGATGTTTCCTTATACAGAATGATAGAGTAATTTTCTAATCATCATGATATCTGAAAATCCATTAGAAAAACTATCCTACTCATGATCTTGAGTTAGCAGATATGATCTTTTCTTTGATGATGTGGAGAAATTATCTATATGGTTAAAAATGTGATATTTATACTGATCATAAGAGTTTGAATTATATATTTTCTCATAGAAATAAATCAATATGAGGCAATGGAGATGGCTTGAATTACTCAAAGATTATGATTTCACGATACACTACCATCCGTGGAAGGTAAATAATGTTGCCGATTTATTGAGAACAAATTATCATGTAGATTTGAACAAGATGAGAGTTGAAAAGGATTATATAAACATGGTTCTAGAAAAGATGGATATGGGAAAAACCATGGAAGGTGAAACATCGATACATTGTCAAATGGTTTCCAAAACATCATTAATAGAATGGATTAAGATTTCTCATACCAATGAAAAAGAATTTCAAAAGAATATTAAAGGTGTTATTGATGGGAGATTATGTGACTTTGTGTATGAATAAGAAATTTTAAAATTTGGGAAGAGACTTTGTGTCCCCGATATACCTGATCTATAAAGGGATCTTTTGGATGATGCTCATTGTTTCAATTTCTCTATACACCCTTGGAGCACCAAAATATATAGATATTTGAAGAAACATTTTTGGTGGGACACCATGAAGATGGAGATTTTATGATTTTGTGTCAAGATGTATGTATTTTCAACAAGTGAAAGATGGAAGGAAACAGCTTGGAGGAGTCATACTACCACATTCCATACGTGAGTGGGAATGGGATAATATCACGATGTACTTTGTCAGTGGACAACAAAAAACTCCTAGAAGGAACAATGCAATACGGATCATTGTTGATCGTCTGACCAAGTCAGCACATTTTCTTGCTATAAGAGACGATCTACCACTTGAATGTCATGAAACACTATATATTAATGATGTTGTGAGACTTTGTGTAGTAACCCTATAGATTTTTTCTTATCGTTATCCCCGTTTTACTTCATAATTCAAGAAGAGTATTCAGAAGGCCTTGTATAATGAACCTCATTTGAGCACTGCCTTCCACCCTCAAATAGATGGACAATCAGAATGGACGATTCAAACCTTATAAGACATTTTTAGATCTTTCTCACATGACATTTAGGGTATGTGGGATTAATATTTACCATTGAAAAAATTTTCCTATAATAATAGCTTCCATTCAAGTATTCAATTGGCACCATATGAAGCGTTATACGGAAAGAGATGTCGCACACCAACCTGTTGGGATGATGTTGGTGAAAGAAAACACGTAGTCCCAGAACAGGTGGAGGAAATGATAGAAAAGGTGATTGTAATCCAAACCCACATCAAAGCAGCTCAAAGTAGATAGAATAGCTATGCTAACAAATGAAGAAATGATTTGGAATTTCAGGTAGGAGATCATGTTTTCTTGAACAAATCTCAAGGGAAGGGTTTTATACGTTTCGGTAAGAAGGGAAAATTGAGTCCCAAATACATTGGACATTTTGAACTTCTAGAATGAATTGGGGTTGTAGATTATAGTTTTTCAATGCCGCCTAATCTCTCCAATGTTCACGATATGTTCCACCTATCATTGTTGAAAAAATACATGCCTGACCCAACACATGTACTCACCTATGAGGAATTATAAATGGAACCTGATCTATCTTATTGTGAATATCCTGTCTGGATTCTTGATACCAGAAAAAAAGTGTTGAGAAACCGGATGAATCGTCTGGGAAAGGTTCTATGGAGAAACCATAAGATAGAAGAGGTAAAATGGGAACCTGAGGAACTTATGATGAAGAACCACCCGAGTCTTTTTGTGCATTAATATTCTAGAAATTTTGAGGATTAAATTATATGAATAAGGAGATAATGTAACACCCCAAGCTTCCACGGTATGCTTCTCTTTGAATAATATAGTAGCATGTGTTGTACGCAACTTCGAGTTCTAACACACACCAGAACCAATCAAACTACCCGTTATGAATAGTAATACAAACTTTTTGAAAAATAATAAATTTAAACTTTCATAATTGACATCATTTTTGGATTCTGAATATCGAAATTATCTTAGGGTGAATTTTTTGTACTTTTCTGATAACTTTCATATTTGGATGAATAGTGAAAATTACTAAATTTTAATTAAAAACTACATTTTTAATCAAAATAATTAATAGTGATAAATAATGTATTTGATTTTTTATAAATTACATTTAGATTATATTTTTACAATTTAATAAATTTATTGTCATTGGACGTAATTTTATATTTAAATCAAACATAAACAAGTGTCAATCCTTTGAAAGTTATTATTTCTTAAAAACACGCTTTTTGTTTTGACAACGGGAATTAATTTTAAAATAATTTTTTCCACTTCTATGTTTTGAGTATGGGGAAATGAATTCTATTTTTGGAATAAATATTTCCAAATTTTTTAAATATGTAACTCTTATTTTAAGTCATTTTGAATAATTATTTCGGAAAATATTTTATTTATCTTAGTTATAGGGTAAATCCGGTAAATAAGGGTATCAAAATAATATTATAATAATATTAATCTACCCTAAAACATGTCCTAACACTATTGGTTGAAACATGTCCTTCAATGGGAATCTTTGGGTTGATTTTGTGACCCCTTGGATCCACTTGTACGTGATACGAACACATTATATTAACTATGTTAAAGTAAATACAAAAATTAAATAAGCATATATCTTTTAGTAAAACAATTTTTACTTAGGGTTATATATGTTATATTTTCGACTATAAATATTCATTATAAAGATAATAATATTTACTATATAATGGTATTTGAATTATAAATTTTAGACATTGAATAATTAAATTTAAATATGACACAATAATGATGGAGTATTTTCTTTATTAATGAAGGAATCAAATAATTGGTATTATAAATGTTATAATAAATATAATTTGAACGTTTTGATGACATCCTGGAATTTTATTGGTCAATATGACATGTTAGTATTTCTTAAATGAATTTACTTAGAATTAATAATATTTGTATGACTTTAACAAAAATAAATTATTTATAGTGTTATAATTGACATAATTGAGTTTTTAAAACAAGTATCAAATTATTAATTGATATTCTATTCATAAAATATAAGTTTCTTCTAAAGGACTTATATAATAATAGTTTTTTAAATTATTGGTCCACATGGGGGTCTCTTGGAAGTATATAGTATGTTTATTAACTATATAATATAAAAATAAAAAGAGACATGGTAAATGTCAAAATAATTAACTAAGAGTTAAAACTAAACGATAAGGTTAATATAGTGACCCAAACATGTCTAAAACCTATTGGTTGAGTGGTTTTCTAACTATACCCACATTAGAATTCAAATAATACACTTTTTAGCCATTAGAAACCGAAAATTAATTTATTATAAAATAATATTTCTAGTTTTTCATAAGGTTCTCCTCCCCCCTCTTATAAAAGGGCACTCCCCCTTCTCTTAAAATAATACCCTCAAAGCCTTTTGGATCGGCCATCCCCTAACAAAATATTATATCAACATCACTCACAAAATCCTAGAGGCCTATGATTCATCAGAAATCCATCATATGGAGCCCTTTTGATCAAATCAAAAGGAAGAACCAAAAGAAGAGGTTAAAATCTCACCACTTTCAAGTTCCTTTCGTTTTCCGCTTAATTTTTATTGTTTGTCTCCATTATAAAATAATAACTCCAGTATATTCTATATAATGTTATGTTAGTATAAATATGGTACAATCAAATTCAATATTCTATCTATCCCTTGGATGACTTGTCACCATACGTGCATACGCACCGCTTACCGTCTCTACGTCATGGTGTAAATATTGTTCAATACATTATTATTTGGATGGGTATAATAATGATGTGTAATTTATGTAAATTATAAATATAAAAGTATAATTATTCTGTATATATGATACACTAACAAATTATATATAATTTTAATATCAAAATAATGATATTGTCGCTCGTGCGTACGTACGGGCAACCGTCTTCACGAATGCTATGAGATTCATTCCCCATCGTACCCATTTAAGTCTAACATTCATTTAATGATTAAAAATAAAGTTTAATATCTTTATATCATTCTAGATATAAATAAGATACATCCTATGGATAACAAACATGGCTTCTATAACAAAACATATAAAAGAAAATGAGTAAATGAACACCCAAAATGACAATAATACTAAAATATTATTAACAAATAAAAATTAAAAGATCATATATGATCTCATATTTGTGTATATGATTCGTTTATAATTTAATAACAATTATTTCACCCTTATAAAGGAGGTTAAACTACCTTTTACCATCAAAAAGTACAAGGTAAGGGTTTATTTCACAATCTCTTCATTATTCGAGGTTGTTATACGTAATTATATTCAGGGACCTTTTTATCAACCACATCCATGTTTCTTAAAAATGTATTTCAAAACATTCAATATTTTTTACAGATTATGGATTAAAGTCATTTATACCTTTTTCTGACTGTTTATAAGATGTTTATAATGGAATCATTCAGTCGTTTTCCAAACATGGTCATTTTTAACCTTTTCGGCAGAATTAAGGTTAGAATGTCTTTTTTAACTTATACGGCGGGTGTGGCTATTTTCCACTATTATAAAATAGTAAAATATTCCCATACAAGCTTAGTATAATATTTTCAAAGTAATATTTATCTTTTATAATTATGTGACTTTTAAATGATATCAAAAAAGGAGATATTTTTCTCAAATAGGTTTGATGTCATCAATGTCAACATCCTTTGATGTATTTTAAGCATATTTGAAGTTTATTCAATATGATACAAAACACCAATATTTTATAGAAGGTTTTGTGATATGTTTGATTTTGGATGTCTTATTGTTATACTATTCATGGTTTATAGAGAAAGAATTGACATTTCTTATTCTTGTTTTAATACGAATGTTTATGTTCTGTTTAAACCTGTTCATATGAGGAATGCATTGGACATAGAAAGTGACTGGTGGAGCCCGCTATAGGTCCTTGATTCATCGGTAGGTCTCATGAGACTAACTAGTGTCTTGACAGAACACCATGACAAAATATTATTTGTATTCTTCTCACAAGTCCTTGACTATGTTGTTATGATAGTATGGCATTATGCATTCCATCATTATAAAAGTGGTTATTGATTTTGCATGGGATTCTTCAATTATTAGAATATCAATGTGAATAAGTAAATAGACTTATTTCATTTTATTTCTTACATATTATGTTGAAGTTCAATCTTACAAGGCTTTTGATTTAGATATACATTTCCTTAAATGTTTATGCTTATTTATGAAAGTTTTCACTATATTGTTATCCTTATTGGGCATCTGAGCTCAACCCTTTCTACGTTTTATTTTTCATAGGATGAAAAGAAGTATTTTATGAATGAGCTGTAGGGATATTATGAGGGGATCTGAGTGTGGTCTATGGAGACAAGATGTTGTTGTGGTTTTTCACTTTATGATGTAATGTAAACTTCATTAATGTGTCCAGTGATTCCAAGGCCACTAAATTAATCAGTCTTTCGAGACGTGATCTTTTGTGATCATGCCAATGTTATGTAATAATGCACTAACTCTGGGTAAATGGGGTCGAGGAATTACAATAAGGAGTAAAACACACATTTCATATTCAATAATAAGAACATATAACATATAATTAAATAATAATATTGGAAAAATATGTTTCATATAGATGGAGAACAAAAAATTGAGTGTCTTATGTATTTATGTTTGTTTATCAATGTTTCCCATGGTACATGACCATACAATTATGAGTATAAAATCAATAAAAATGATCAAACACAAATTGAATGCATTAACAAAAAATGTGTACCGAATTCCTAGAATGTGTATAGTGAATACAATTACACAACTATATGAATTTTTAAAATTGTTTTACTGATTCATATTGATGAAGATCTAATATAAAATATTTTAAAATAGTGAATTGATAGATATTTCTGTTTACTAATAGAATATTTACTATAAAATTATATTTAAAAATGAATAATGAATAAATGGATGAAAGTAAAAATATATTATCATATGAAAAATTATTTGGACTAATATGAGAATTATAGGAAAAAATTATTAAAAATCTATTATTCCTAAAAAAACATGAGGCAATATGTAAAAGTTTTAGGCATGATTTTAAATATAGTAAATTATTTTTCATTAGAAAAATGATTTTAAATTAAAAAACATGGAAATGGGGTGTATTGTTAGAGATAATTTTCTTTATTAAACTCAATAGAGTTAAACATAACATTAATAAAAAATAAATATAAAATATTTTTCATCATGATATTTATTATTAAAAATAACAATATATAATATGAAATATTAATCATAGTTGATATGATACATAATATTATTTAATGAAAATTAATTTAATCAATGTAATAAAAAAATAATTAAAATAATTTAGGTAACGAAAAAATACCAACTATTTCTGCCAAATTAATTGACAGAAAAATCTCAGGAAATATTATGGATTAAAAAAATAAATCTGTATATTTATATGATGTCTATTTTTTTAATTATTTTAATCCTTGAGAGTGGTCTACACACACGTAGTTAAAAACCTATGTCATTTTTTTGAAACATGATATAATTAAGAATCATTGATTGGTAGGGATAATAGTTAAATACCATACAAATTCATAAGAATTTAGAAATCAAACATTAATATTGAATAATATGATAAAAATTTTGAATGATTCCCATTGAATATAAAATAGTATTGTAATTATTTATCATGATTATAATAATAATTTCATACAATTTGAATAATTTTATTATTTGATAAAATTTGAAAATGGAGAGGATAAAATAGGCATGTGGCATAGATATTATTATTTATAAAGATGCATTTCTCAGGGTATTTAGGTGAATTTTGAATTTGAATAAAAACAAAGAACCTAGAAAATGTTAATTAAATATAAAATAAAATATTAAATTTATATTTTAATAATATGGTTTAAATAATTAAAAAATCATCCTTTCATTTCTATGATATTGAAAAATGGAATGTTTATAAAACATACATTTCACAATAATGGTTACATTTGTAAAAAAATTATATACAGTGAAAAATGTTGAGAGTTAATATTGCAACGACATACAATGGACATATAAAAAGGATAAATTTCATAAGTAAACATTTAGAGACACAATACCTAAAAAATTAAATATATTGTCCATTTCATGAAAATGTAATGAGTGAACATATAGGGTAAAACGATATTAATAGATAGTGTCACATGATAAGAGATGAGGAAATTCTCCAAAACAGTAAAACCCTATGATATACGTAATAATTTTTTTACTCTATATCTTTCAAACATACATTTTTTCATATTCTATTTTCACTCCATGTAAACACTATTTGGTGATAGAATATCTATATAGTGATAGATACCTAATTAAAAAAATATGGGTTTTTTAGTACTGTAATTTAATTGTACTTGAAATTCATTTACTAAGAATGGAAGGATTACGAATCAATATACCTACACATGAATATGAAATTACTAAAAATATAGTATCAAAAAAGATCAAACCATTTAGAATAATGTTTGTAGTGATATTATGAGAAACAATGTTAGATAATTGTATCTTTGGAAAAAAGGGATCAAACCTATCCAACACCGTTAGTGATAAGGAAATATTAATGAATCTGATTAATGATGAAGATTATGAATATTAGATGTGTATTTATTAATAATGAAATTTAGAATCTCTAACTAATGGGAGCTATGAATTGCAGATGGTAAAGGCTGAAGGAAGGCCTAATTAATTTTTTTAGATGACCATGTTCGGCCGACATGATCGAGATAATATTAGATAAGAATAAAGGGTGATGATGAATCATTAATAATGATAAAGTATTGTTGACAAAAAATCATGAATCAAGTTGTGGTTTTCATTCAATCCATCTAAGGGGTATCTATTTACATGAGATGATATTGAATGGTTTGATATTTTGATCGAGCCGCACCTATACCTTGGATGATTGATTGAGATGATGATAAAAATTGGAAAGATATAACTGGACTTGATATTACTTTGTTCAATCATAGATTTTTTGATTAAAATACCAATAAGAATATGGTGGGGGCCTTCATGATCTCGGTTTCAACAGCTACAATGGAAATGGAGGATGCATGGAATATATTTGGGAAAATTACTATATTACTTAATCAATGTCTAAATTATTGTTATTGCCCTAGATTTCCCTTGGTGTAGTACTAATACATTTACTAGTCTACTTCACTGTTTTGCATCCCAGTTCACTCGAGGAACATTATTTTGATCATATATTGTATCATAATAGAGTATCAATGACCTCACTATGACACTACCATGATAACACCTCTTCACACCCATCACACTTGACATCACACATCTACACTTCCAGCTCAATAACCAAACCCAATTCAGGACAAGCCTATAATAATTGAAACTTAAAAATAAAATTTAGTAAAAAATTGAGGAACTGATACAATAATCCCATATGTCATCATTCATAAAATTTATACAAACTAGTATGTGAGATATTTATTACTTATGTAAAGTTATAATAAAGGATAAATAATGGTATAAGTATATGTGTAAAGGGAGTATTATATATATGTAAAGGACAAAACAAAAAATATGAAGTTGCAAAAATAAAGACTATGAATTGAAATTTTTATGTATAAGTAATTTGTGAACTATATTGGATATATAATGTTAGATTTGGAAATTAATTACCCACACGAAGGTAATAAGGAATATGAGAAGACAGATAAATGTACCAAAGGATTACAACAACTTCATAATGGTTATATATGATTTATATGACATATGTATTTGTAATGAAGGAGTAGTGAAAGCTACAAATAGGTCACATGAACTAAGTTTAGGAAATATGTAATAGTGATAACGATTTGAATAAGGTTAAATTGTGATTTGAAATAATTATATAATGTATATCAATGCACTATGTTAAGGTAATAAAAAAATTAATGACTTTCATAATCATGAGTTAATTATATATGATCGATTGGATTTATATGTTTGGTCTATCCAATGATGTTCATCTAGTTGATCACAATTAGATGATCTATATTTTTTTCATATGTTTAATCTCTAAGGTTTTTATGTGGACTATCTAGATTAAGAAATGTAGTCGATACATTGTTATGTTTTACCTAGTGGGAGATATAATGAGTTCTAGAATTTGTATATTCTGATTAAATGAACTCTTATGATGCAATGAACGATGTTTTCAAATTAAAAATAAATATCATGATATTTTCCATGATACATGAATGTTGTTATACACGGGAATAATTGATGATCACATGTATATATTAATGTCAAATTCATGTGATTATCATGTACAATGAAAAATTATGTTATCACCACACCATTGTGATTATTCTATGGTTGGTTTTTTGACCAATATGTAATTTAGGTCCACCTATGATAAAAAATGAGCAGGGATAGGAAATAGTTTATCCAATAATACTGAATAGTTTCATGTATACATGGATTTGTTTTCAATGTATTTTTATGTATCAAGAGATGAAGATACTATTGAGTGACATTTGTTCAAATTTCTAGTTAGAAATATTTTTTCTTTATATAATTCAAGAATAGTTTTAAATTAAAAATAATTGATCAAATACAGATTTTATGAATCAAACTAGGGATTTTATGAATCAAGTAAACTCTGAAGATCTTAGTTATATTTATAGAATATTAAATGTTGAATATTATTTAAGAGTAAATGAGAATAATATTCATGATATTATTGTTATGATATATTATTTTAGGTATCAAAGAAGATGTAATTGAGAATATAGAAAACCGACATACATCATGTGTGAGATTTTTGGGTGATAGATACATCACAATATCAAGGGAAAGGGAAGGATATGAAACAAGGGGCCATAGTTCAATTGTACATATGAGTATTTGAGAGTATTTAGAGTAACCATGTTAGTCATGATCTGTTAGGAGTTCAAATAACAACAATAATATTTTGAGAAACTATTGAATATCATGAAGGAGAAGTATATTGGAATTCTAGTTGATCTAGTATAATCATGAAGGGAGTTCTAATTTGCAAGTGTAGTAGATTAATTTAATATATATATATATATATATATATATTAGAATTTGATAAAATTTCAAGAAGATTATTTTCATAGTAATGTCTTAATAGTTTTCGAAATACTGTGATAGGGGTGTCTAACTAATCATTTGAAAATTTATATTATGGTGCATAACAAATTTCTATAGAATTGTAACATGGGTGTCTGGCCACTTCTTTCTACAAGATACAGAAATCAGTGGTATTTTTATCCAAATAATTAAATAACATGATTTGTTATCTCTATAATTATCAATGAATACATGGTGAGACTGTGATATATTATTGATAGGATTAAGAACTATAAATTTTTGAAGAGAATGTATTTATTGTAATATGAATTTTTAATTGCAGTTCACTAGTTTACCTCCCCCCTGAGTGGACCACTGACTTTAGATACATCATACAACTCATATAAAACGCGATGTGCTTTATAAGAATATTTAGGATAATGAAAATTATTAGTGTATGGGTTTTAGAGGATGATGGTTGAAGAGGGGACTATAGAAAATATTTTTGAGGAACCATGGGAATTACCATTGACAAGGGAGGCTAGTCAATAAATAAATTTGAAATAATTGGTGGTTCTAGTAAACATTTAACCTCATAATCAAGAATATTTCTTGAATAATGAGATTTGTATAAAATTAGAATACTTTTAGAATAGGGTTTCTTCATCACTATCTGATACTTTGGCTTCAAAATTTGAGTCAGGAATAATGTCAGTGGGTAAGGAATGTTCATAGTTTTCCAAGAATTATATCATTTGGTGGTGTGGGAAAAAAACTAATTCAAGAAATATAAGATCATATGGATGAGTTTCTGGGATAAAAACACATCAAAAAGGTGGATTTGAGATTCATTTTTTACTAGGTATTGAGGAAAAATGTTGATATTGGGAAGGTTTTTTTCAAAACACATTATGGGATTACAAGTACATTTAAATGTCTTTTTAGTTTGATTAATGCACATATGGCTGTCAAGGCTACTATGGATGTAGTATTTTGGGCTTTCCTAAGGAAGATTGTTTTTGTGTTTGGCAATGATATACTGATGTACAATAAGTGTAGGAATAAACAACTATACAATGTTAAAGAAGTTCTAATATTTTATAAATAAAATTTTTTATTTTCAATAAATAAGAATTGTTTTATTAGATGGTGTTATGTAGAGTATTGTGGGCATATAATTTTAGGTGAATGATTTATGATGGATCCCAAAAAACTATATTTTGATAAATTGTGGTATAAAATTAGGAATGTTGAGTATGTGATGTGGTTTTTGAGTTAAATAGAACATTACACAATTTTTATGGATTTTGGAAGGATTGGGGGACACATTACAGTCTTGTCTAAGAAGGAGGTGTTTTAAAAGACACCTGAAACTCAAGAATCATTTGAAACACATAAGAAAAACTTGTCTAATTCCCTGTATTTATGCATGTTAGATTTTTACATGGGATTTGTAGTGGAGTATGATGTACTTATTTCAGGATTTTTAGTTGTGTTAAAAATGAAATGTAGGCCTCTTGCCTATTTCATTATGTCCATATCTAAAAAAAATTTGTAATTTTTTTTTATAAAAATGTGATTATGGATTTTGTGATTGAAATTATCCATTGAAACATTATTTTATTATAAGGAAGTTTCAGGAATACACATATCATTAGATAATTATACATTTTATTTGTTAAATGATATTTTCAATGGAGAACTAGTGATATAAGGCAATGTTCGTGTGATATTATTTTATAATGATTTACAAATTGGTGAAATTTAAATTTTTTGGTGATGATTTATTATGGGTGAGGTGTAGTGGTTTTTATACATATTTTTCAAATCAAAACATATTTAATAGGATCTTGATGTGTTGAATGAATAGTTAATAAAAGTTGTAAGTTTGAAAGAAATTATGGATATGTTCAAACAAGTATTTTACCCAAAAACATGATATTAATTCCAAAATGGATTTATGTTTTAGAGAATAGATTTTTCCTACCAAAATGATTGAATTTAATTCCTATGATTTTTACAATATTCATTAGAATTATATAACCCGATCCTTGGATGAATTTGGCCTAACTGTTAGTAGCCCAAAATACACACTATCCTACACCTCCAACCTAGAACTATAGTAATGTTGATGAATTATAGAAGATATGACTAGGGATATCGATAGTTCATTACAGCAGTTGAAACATTGTCAACATGGAACTGTAGTATCTTGGAATTTGGTGGTATTTGTATTACAACTGCATAGACATCCTTCCATCAGTTACTATAACAAAACAAAATTACTATTTTTTTAGTGGAACCATTTCACTATTATCATTAAGAGATCATTTCATGCTAGGGTTTTTTCGGAGAATACACCATGTAATTTTAGCTGGGGATTTTAGGAAAGTGATTATACCACCCTATGGTTGTATGGATTTATTAGATAATATATAAAATATTATATGAAATATTATTTTTATTCATCTTATTTTTATATTTTTCTCACTTTTAATCTCATTACCAATATTTTTAAATATTTTTTCATTGGAGTTTTCGTAGTAACATGTATTGACGGTTCTATTCAAAAGATGAAGGATGGATTTATCACATTGAATAATGTTTGTTGAAGAAGGAATGATAAAAGATCAATTTATTTTGATAGAACTGAGTTCAGTTATTAGAGGATACAGATGAAATATTATCTTTATTAGAAAAAGGATAACATTACACTTATAGGTGAGAAACCAATGGATATGGAGATACCATAGTAGTAGATAATAAATCTATATGTTCAAGGGGTGTGTGATTTATGTTACAAAAAATCATGTCATTCATCATTAGATAGGAGAAGATGATGGATACGTTGATGGAAGATCTTATGAATATATTAAAGAATCCTTGTATATTAAAAAATTGTACCTTCAATTTCATGATGATTGAAGGGAAGATTATTGATAATCATTCTGATCAATTCAACAACATAATATGTCAGTTTTATTCAGTGAATAGAATTATGGTTCTATAAGATGTCAGGGACATGATCCTCAATTAGGAAATTCATAGAACAGACTCAAGAGGATTTTCTAGTTCTTATCTGGACATGGAAGAAAGATTTATCTATATGAAAAAATATAATCACTGAGGATAATCACAATAAATAGTGAAGGGTCAAGATAAGGAATAGTGACCTAGCCCTAGTTGTTGTATTTTTGGGAAGAACTGCAATTCCAATAAGGATTTAAGATAAAAAAGGATGAATCCAAAAACCAATATATAATACATGTCAACTAATGTAACATATGATTTGTTACCAATAATCATAGACAGTTCTGTAGAGTTATTGATTTTAGAATCAAGGGAAAAATTTCAGTCTAATTTGGTGATTGGTTTCTAAAAATATTATGCTTATAGAAATTTTGGAATGGTATATGATAACATCCCTCTTATTCTCATTTGATAGAGAATTTTGATTAAAATTAATTTCCATTATAAAACAGCCCAAAGATGACCAATGAAATCATGAAATGACGAAGGGGTTCATTAATTGTGGGGTATGATTTTCCCTTTATGAATAAAACAATCAACCATAAAAATCACTACATGATGGATGATATCAATGAATGAAAACTCAAGAAACCCAATGATATTAAAAACCAACTAAAACCAATTACCATATCATAATACTATAACGTCTAGGTACATAGTAGAAGATACAAAATAATATCCCAAAGATGCCAAGGACATAAATTCAAACTCGAACTGCAAGTCGAAACTATAGATTAATAAAGTAGCACAAGATAAGTGCATCAATTTACCATATCATATGTCCTCAAAAAAATATACAATAACTCCAGTGTGACAATATATGGGTGAGTAATGAAACTGGGATGATTTTACCCCAATGAATTCCAAACACATTCCACTGGGATAATACTGGTCAACACATTTTAAATATTATTATAAAAGAATTAATATAAAACAACATAAAAAAATTACCATAAAACCTAAAAAATTATAAAAATATAGTTTTCCACCTAGTAATTGTTTCATAATAATTAAACTAAGAAGGTTGTTTGAAACCATTCCTTGTTTCCTTTTTTGGCACATCCAATTCCAATCCACATATCCACATATCCACACATCTAAACGGGAATGATTCATTAGGATAGTTCCATACTCATGAGTGGTTTCTCATCAATCTACCAACTCGTCACATGGAAATTAAATCCCATGTGCCATAACACCTTTGGTACTGAGAATAATGTATTATTTCACCCAACCCTCTTAATGAAATATTAACACACACCACCAAGTATGCCCAAAAACCATTTCAATTACAAAAAAACATCAATGTTAAAACAATTTCAATAAAACCATATTTTTATTGAAAACCATTACAACAAACCATTTCATCAAACCAGACCATTTATTGAATCCCAATTATCATGCAATAAAAAAAAACCAGTTTCAAAATAATATTTTAAAAATAATTTGACAAGTCATGTCACACAACAATTCACAATTCTACAAAAATTCATAAAATATCACTAAATAAGGTTTATACCATTTTTATCAAACTAATTTCACAGTAAATTTATATCAATTCAGTCAATTTGAAACTACGACTTCATGTTATAAATAGTGTAGTTTTTAGTGAATCCACCTACCTAGGATTTTAATATGAAAATTAAGCGGCATGAAAATGCCAATGAAACCAGTGTACATCTCCATGAACCAGCCTTTGATATAATCTCCGATCATCAACCAAGAAAAATATATTCATATTTGAAAAATATCTCTGAAATATCTAAAATGTGAATACATCTATGAAAACAATAGGGATATAGAATACATCTATGTAAAATAAACATGTATGATCACTTACTGTAAGAATCTGACTTCATATCACCATGAAAAGCAGAAGAATTGCATCCAAATCAATGAGGATAGGTTTTACAACCATTAATAGGTAAAAATACCATGTTATAGAAGATTTGGAGAAAATGAGGCATTAAAACACAAATTCAACCTTGATCAACTTTTTAGGATCTAGTTCTCTTACTGCACATGGTTTTGTTGAATTATTAGTCAAACCATATGAAAACTGCGTGCCAGCCACTACCTTAAGGAAGAACCTCACTAGGTTAGATCTCATGGTTTCCAAAATACGGTCTGGTCATTCAAAATATCATTATCTCAAGATACAGTGATTTCCAAATCTTCTATATGGGTTGTGAAAACCATGCATCACTTGCACACCATCTCTTTATACATTGTTTCATTGTGCATGACATCTTGTAGGTTTTTCATGGTTGCATAAAAATATTGAACATGATTGAAAGACCCAAAAAAACCCTCCACAAGTTCTCCAAAGTCTCCCAACCTTCAACAATATATTTCCATACTGAATAATCATAAATAATTGATTACATAATTGAATCTAGGAGTGCTATATTCTCTCCACCATTTCCCTTTCCATTCCCATAATGTAGAAAACAATCATCTTCCTGAAGTTTTTTGTATAATATTCTCTTTCATTTAATTATTGTTTTCCCAAGCCTCTTTATGAATCTCTCCACTTTTCCCCAAAAACCACACTAGAATAATTATTTTTCCATATAAGAAATTTTATCCCTATCCTCAACACTCACTAACTTTTGAATCAATGATGAATCAGACTCTAGTTCTACAGGATCCCATCGAATCACTTGGATAAAATCAGGATGATACTTTTTCAACTGAGACACATGAAAAACATTATACTCCACACTGAAACATGGTGGTAATTACAGCTGATATTTACCTCACCAATCCATTCCAGTAACTCAATTTGAACTATTTATTGAGGATAAAACTTTACCGACTTCCCAAAATATCTATGTCCAATCCTTGGAGAGGTCTTCAAGAACCCATGATCGCTCATTGGGAAAGAAAAAGACCATAATTGATAATCCAAATAAAATTTATCATGGCTCTATACCATCTTCATCTGTTTCATGATCAATTCAATCTTCCCTTTTATTTCTCAGAAAATGCATGACCCCACTACTAAAGTCTTACAATTTTTCAACCAACAAAGTGATTAAGGATAAAGACACCCATAAAATTCTTCAATCAAATCCATTTGTATCAATGAATGATAAATATTGTAATAAGGTAACTCCTTGAATGGAACATTCTATTCCTATGACCCACAAAAATCCATTATGTATGACCTAAACATTTATTTCAAATTTTTTACTGTACACTCTGATTGTCCATCCATCTAGGGATGTTACACCATAGTCATATTCTATTGTGTCTCGAGGGATTTCCTTACGAATTTAACGAAATAATATGTAAAACAACGATCTTTGTGTGGAATGATCCAAATTTCTATTACATGCCTCTTTAACACTTTTCATATATAGATTTTTTAAAATGATTCCATTGTATGATATTAATGTATATAGATTAAATGAACCAATGTTTTGATTTGATACACTATCACCCATATGGTATCATGTTTCTGAACCGTTCTTGGTAGAACTATTACAAAATTCATTTCTATCTACTATCATTTCCACAAAAGGATAGGTGTATACTACAACATACCTACTGGTCGCTGAAACTCTACCTTAACTTTCTGAATAGTTAATCATATTGAAACAATCTCAGCGAAATTGTTTTTCATAATGATCCAACAAAAATGTGGTTTCAATGAATTATATGTATAATTTATTCTAGGATGAAAACCACATCTCAAATAGTAATATGAATGATGAATTTATACATGATAATCCATAGGTATGACCATCAAGAACCACAACATTGAAATGTCATCTAGTTCCCATACCTCAATGGTCTCCCCACCATTATTTTTGGACCACAACGCTTCAATTTATGAGTAAGGTGTATATGAATCATTAAACATATTTACTAAATTAGGAACCACTAAAACAATAATAAAAACCAAAAAATCACCTCAATCATTACATTTCATATTGATATCGGCTCGAGTTGATATAAAATGTTACTCATCTGAAGATTCTATTAAAAACTGAGCATATGAATTTTTTTTAATGCATATACCACAGAATTTTTCTTACCTAGGGTTTACATAATTTCAAATTCCAAAATTTATAGATACTCTATCCATCTTCTTTTCCTAATGTTCAAATCACATTATGTGAAAAAAATCACGTACATGTGATCTTTTAGGACAATAAATTTCTCACCAAATAGATAATGGCGCAATATCTTCAATGCAAAGACATTGAAAGCTAACTACAAATTGTGGGTTGGGTAGTTCTTTTCATGAACTCATAGCTCACTTCGTAAATAAAAAACAACCTGATCTCCTTAGATGAGAACAAAACCCAACCCTGGTCCTAATGCATTACAATAAACAATGTACCCTTTTTTTATTCCAAAACAAAAACACAATTGGTGCTGATGTAAGGTGAATGTTACGGTATTTAAAATACTTCTAACATTATTTATTTCACTCAAATGGAACATTAATATTTTTAATATAATTAATAGTTGAATATATTAATGAAAAATCATGAAAAATGCATTGAAAGTAACTATACAATCCATGAAAACTATATATCTCAAAGATGTTCTTCGATAATTTCCACAAGATAACTACTTATTTGTTTTCTATATCCTTAAAAAGACATTTTGATAATATAACATATCCAATAAATTGTACCTATTATATCCAAAAATCAATCATAGATAATTTTTCATGAACATGATGATCCCACAGGATTATTAACACTGTAGAAATGTGTTGCTGATACTCAGCCCTTGTCCATGAATAGAGAAATATATCATCCAAAAAAACAACCATAAAATAAATCATATATTTGTAAAATAATTTATTCATCAATTTTATAAAGTCCACAATTGAATTATTATTTCATAAAGGCATTATTATATATTCATAATTTCCAGATCTACTTCAGAAATCTATCTTAAGAATATCCTTTTTTTGAACACCCAATTAGTGATATCCTGATCCGATGTCAATATTAGAGAACCTTTGTGATCCCCTTAATCGATTAAACAGTTCATCAATGTATGTATATGGATAACTATTATTTATCAAAAATTGGATATTATTATGATAACACATACAAAACCTTAGATTTCTATTTTCCTTTTGGAAAAATAAAACATATGCTGCCCATAGAGATGTATTAGCCTGAATGAACCCTTTGCTATCCAGAAATTCCAACTGCACTATCAACTCCGTTAATTTATTTGTTCCATTATATAAAATTGGTGGAAAATAGTATTGGTCCCCAGTAGGATATCAATCATAAAATATACTTACCATATAGGTGGAATCCTTATGAAATAACTGGGAAGCACATCTGGGAAACTAATCAACAATTTCTCATTAACTACTCTCCATCGCCTCTTCCATAAACACCAAAGAAAAAAAATCCAATTTTGATTAGATAATTTGAAATATTTGTTCAAATAATCACATTACACCCTTAATCATAATTTTTTCAACTCAAATGACATGCTTGACACTATCTTCAATCGTATAACTGACTTATCATGTATAACAGTTGATGTAAGCCTTGAACACTATCAACCAATCCAAACCAATGATTATATCAAAGACATATATCTCATGAATGGATAAATTCCATTTCCTCTTACCACTATTAATTGTAATTTAACATGGTATTCATATTAAGGCTCGATACTCTCTTTGTCCATGTGGAGATTTCTATTTTATCTTAGAAGGAATCATCTAAACATTTAAACTTATTAGAACAATAACATGGGAAAAATAATTTAATTGGAATCATGAATATCAAACAACACTTTCATGAGGGAATAATTTAAAGAATCATACCTCTAACTATATATGGTCTATACTAATCATCAATAAATAATTATTCAGCACTATGAAATTCATTCAGTGATGCACTTTGTTCCTTATTTCCCTCTTGATACTAAACTACTTCATGAGTTAGGGTATTCCTAAAATCACCATGGAAATCCCTATTTTTCTGGTGAGATTTATTGATCTACCCTATCACTATTGAGGCATATAAATCCTGCAAGAATTTAGATGTGTCCCAAACACCCAGCCGAATAGCACTAAGACAATATTGTTGAAGGTGCCTCATTCTATTGAAAATATGGAATTATATTGGTGGTGATGTACACTCTCACTTCATGTGGTTGATGGAACTAAATTGGAAACATCTATATTTATTTTGGGCCTCGAAGGAAAAAATACCGATTCATCTGTCATATTTTTATTCATTCTTCACCTTGGAAATAGGTACCCCTCTTCTACTTTGTCCTTGTAGTATATTTCCCACAGTTTCCTAGGGGTATTAATATGATTTCTCCTCACATAGCTCATTATATGTCTCTATAAACTACACTTACTCTATTTACTATCTAATTAATTTCTGGAATACAGTGCACAAAAAACCTGTAGAAATATCATCCATATACACCAATTAAACAATGTGATCCATCAAGGGAAATCAATCAGAAAACTTGCATGAGAATCACACTAAATTCATGAATCTAGCTGCACAATCTGTGAAAGATATATTTTCCTTATTCAAGTTGAAGAATTATATTTTTATTTGAATTCTTAACATATGTTGATAGATTTAGTTGTTGAATTTTTTTTCAAAATCATCATATGCTAGCTGGTGGTATGATTTAGCTTAGATACCTAAAACCCACAACTATTGTGCTATGTTTTCTAGCATGTGAATCACCATCTTGAATTTTAGATCTGTAGTTTTTCTAATGAAATCAAAGATATTATTCCACATATTCATCCACATATCTAGATTTTCTTGTTCCAAATCATCCCAAAATATGGGTGGCTTCTGCTTCTATAATTGTTTGGAACGCACAACTTGCATTGGATCGTCCCTTTGGTTCCCGATATCCATATATTTAATATCATGGACTATACTCAGAATCAACTATTGGTTCACCTATGGCTTAGGCATAACCAAATGCTGAGCATCCTCTTCTATTTTGTTTACACAACACCTATTCCGTTCTATTTTCTATTCACATAAGAAATAACATAAGTCTCAATCTCTATTAACTGAATGCTTAGAATATTGAATTCTAACACATCATACTATCACAACATTTCATTCAAACCTGAATATTTTTTAGGTTCAACTATTTTAGAAAAACCACTATATTATCTGGAAATCAATCCATTTTGAAAATATTATAATCATGATATTTTTCAAAATATCACATTCAAAAAAACATTAACATCTTTCAAAAATCAACAATTGCATCAAATCATATATTATTACTCAAAATGAGATATGAAATCCTAAATTGATGTCATTATTTTAATGAATATCATTCTTCTCTCATTGACTAAACCCATGAAATGGATATTCTAAATACTATAAGTGTCTTCAAAACACTTATGTCCGCGAATACCTTGTAACTTGATGTTCAACATAAATGGTTAGCTTCATATTTTTAGGCTATACATTTCATGTCCTAAAAATCTTATTCCATTCAATGTTCCCAACTCAAGGAATATTACATAATGAAATCAACTTCAAGACTAAAAACCAATAAAATGTAAAATACTAACCAATACATAGACCAATTGTTCCACAATGAAAATACCACCACTTGTCTCAAATAGAATTTTGGATCAAACAAAACTGATACCACTTAATGATTCCATCCTATTATCATTGTCTTGAAAAGGTGGAGTAACATTACATGGATTTAGGAAACATCTACAAGATGTCAAAGAATGGAAATAAATTCCAATGGCCATCATTACATGTGGGTGATGACTTTACATTTATGAAGAAAACAACAGACCAAACATACCACAACTAAAAAATCACTACATGATCCCATATATCAACTTAAGGAAACCAAAAAACCCTTTAATATTAAAGACCAACTAAAAAAAGTTCAACAGTAGAATAGAATACTATAATTTCTTGCTACACAACAGAAGACAAACTAGATAATCTCAATGTCTACAATCACTTAGCTCGATACTCTATGTCCAACTCCATGCTCCAGAATCACGAAGTACTAATAGAGAAGTTCCATGCTTTGACTTTATCTTTTTCTTGGTAAACAACATATTAAAAAGCACCAAAGTTCCAAAAAAGGAGTGACTAATGAAACTCACTATATTTTCCACAATGAGATCCCCAATCATTCAACTAGGATAAAACTGGTAAGAAAAGTTTATATGAAATATTATATAAGACATTTTATATAAATAATTAAACAATTTATCACAAAACAAAAATTATTCTAACAAAATGGTTTTCCACCAAATAAAAATTTTCCATGAATGAAACAAAGAATGTTCATCAAAACCATTCCTTATATCAATTTTGTCATATCACATTCCAATCCATATGTCAACATATCCACTCATCTACACATGCATTCGTCATTATCACATTTTTATACTAATGATCTTTTTTCATCGATCTTACAAGTTGTCTTAAGGTAATTAAATACCATGTTGCATTACACATTTTGCACTAATCACAAGATCACCTTTTAAAAAAACCTCATAATGCAATTTGAACATACACCACCATGTAATCCGAAAAACTATGTCAAGGCCAAAACCACATCAATGACAAGACCATTTCAATAAACAAAACTTGAAAACCATTCCAAAAATTCAGTTCAATAAAACAATAATTTTATTGAGAACCCTTTCTCTAGATATTACTTCCAAAAATAAATTTTAAAATCATCATTTTAAACATCAAACACATCACCTTGCACAACACGTCACAGTTCCACAAAAATAACAAATCAATCACTAAAGAAGGTTTATACCAGGATTTGAACGCCAATTTCACAATAGATTTCAATCAATTTTATCAATTTTAATTTGAACCTAAATGATCAAAATAGAGTATCTATTATTGAATCCAACTACCTTGGGGTTTAAGATGAAAATCAAGTGGCTCAAAATGTAGATGAAAGAATGTTAAATCTCTATGAACCCAACCTAGATATCATACCCTATCATCAAAATAGCCAAATATATTAATATTTAGAATGAATTATCTTATATTTATCCATAGGGGGAATAGATCTATGAAAATGAGAATTATAGGGAATAAGATCTATGAAAATGGGTCAAGAAAAACAAAGAGAAATCACATACCATGAGAATCTGGCTTGAAATCACCAAGAGACGCCTCCAAATTTCTTCTATATTGATTGGGAGAGGTTCGCAAACCATTGAGTAGGAAAATCCAATGTTTGGGACTTTTTGGGGGAAAATAATGCATTAAAACACATTGATGTCCTTGATCCCCATTTTTAGGATCTATTGATTTTAACATGGATGGTTTACTCCCACAGTTAGTCAAAATGTGTACAAAACCATGTGCTAGCCATTGCATCAAAGATGAACATGACATGGTTGGCCGGAACGGTTTCAAAACCATGTTCCAACCATGACAATGTCCACAGTATCAAGTTATATAATTCACTTTGTCTTACACATGGTTTTGGAAAACCATGTGTCGCTCGTACACTTTCCCATTAGCCTGTGTCCCATTGATCAGATAATCCTATAGGTGTTGCAAGATTTTACCAAGACATGCACCTTTAAAGAAATTCTAAAAACCCTCAGAAAAGGTTTTATCCTCTCATAATCATAACCCATATATATTATGTACTTAAACATCATAAATAAATGGTAACTTAATTGAAATTGATGGTTCTACCATTTATTTTATTGGTGATGCACCCTTATAGATTGATGGGAAGGGGGTGTATAGATTTAAAAAATAGTAGGAATTTACTAGTTTTGGGGAATGTGACATATATCCTTATACTAAGAATAAATCGTACATAAATCATGTATAATGATGATTATGGGTTTAGTAACACATTCAATGGTGGTTCTTTGAAAATTAATATGTGATAAGAGATCAAAATTATGAAATATTTGTCGAATAGTATTTGAAATTTGTGCATTAATTAAATAAATACTGTGTCAATTTTTGATGTTTGTGACTTTTTGTCTTTTGGAATAAATTTCTAAATATATTATAATTTTGATTTTTATTTATATATTTATCACTTTTGTTAACTTTATAAGCCATAAAAACTTTGAAATTTGATTTTACATTGTGAACATATAATTATATTACCATGGATGAAAGATATTTATCAAGATTTAATATATTTCAAGATTAAATCTATTTCTTAATTTTTTTAATTGAATTTATAAATACAATATGAAATAGAAATAGATATTGAGTTATTTTTTATGTGAAATGAAAAATTAGATTAGAGTGTGAAATTTTTAATGATGAGAATATAATGATGAAATTGATTAATTTAATGAATTTGAAATTATTTACATAACATGTTAAATTTTGATTTTTTGTTACCTTATCATTTTATAATATAATTTAAAGAAATTATTACTATAAGAAAAAACTTTTGTTATACAGATCACTCAAATGTAGATGAAGGATTCTATCAACCATGAATTACCTTCGACTTTTTGATCCAACGATAATACAATTGTAAATTTAAAAAAATAAAAAAACACACATTTAGTTGACCAATATGTACATATGACCACAACATAAAATTTTGTAAAATTAATGAGACACTCGCACCTGCAAAGATTGGCTATATGAGTGACGTTTTGTAAAATAATGACTTTTATCCATGGAAAAAAAGACCAACCAATATTGAAACAACATTTTCTAAAACCACATTTTACCAAAGGGATGGAGTTTCCCCACAAAAAAACCGATTAGTTCTGCTTTATGTGGAATTGAACATGGAAAAATTGCGAACATATAGCAAATACATAGAGTTGACGCACACACAAACAATCCAAAAAGGGAGGTAATATAGGCGGGTTTTTTTTTCTATTTGCGGTAGTTTAAACTAAAGTATTTGGCTTTTTATTTTTTAACAAAACCACTGCATTTTCCATGTAAAACAATAATTTAGCGGAACTTATTCTTATTTAGAGGTTATTCATATTTTTGTCATATTTTGAGTATGTATAACTGGATACCTATTAATATATCAATAGTTCATTTAAAAAAAATAAATGAAAAATGTAATTGATGATATTAACATGACCATCACCAAAATATATAGTGGCAGTTAATAAGAACCAATGATAAATAATATATTGTTAAATATATTTATTAGTGATTTTTATAAACCAACCAATATTTTTTTTTTATTTTATGAAATATTTAATAAATATATTTGAATATAAAACTCTAACATGAAATAATCAATAACTTAAATGCACAAAAAAATCATAAATACACCATCATACATCCATATTCATATATATACATATGTGTTCAATCTGTACCTTGATCATCCCATACCTCAGTCATCTTATACCCTAGTCAACCCATATCCTAGTCATCAATTTAAACATACAAAATATGTCCACCAACAACAAACCATAGCTAATATATATCTTCCCCTTGACCTCCATAGTATCAATCTCCCTATGCATCTTCTCATCAATTAGAAATGGAAAAATTATCACATTTACTCATATAAATTTTTTATTAAAATTAAAACAAAACATAATAAATTAGAATTAATTTAGAATAATTGATAATATTTAATCAAACCAAATAAATTAAGAACCCTCAAGACTACCTTCTGAAGTAATTCATGCATTTGAATGGTTGACCTCCTTAAAACATCCAACATCTGTCACCTTCAATAAAAACCAGAACATTTAAGATAAATGTGAAAGAAAATATACACAAAATATATTCAAAATGTTGCACATAACAGTTTTTATTTATTTAATCAAATTAAAAATATTTTAAAATAAAACAAATAATATATCATGTATAACACTATGAAATCATAATGATATCTTCTTAAGATATGATTCAACCATTGAAATAGAAAAGGGATTACAATATAATAATTTAATCAAATTTCAATATGACGTGTGGTGTGCTTTAAATAAGAATAATAAAAAATTAATTACATTTATATGGTAACATGTCATATATTTAGAAAACAAATCAATGATGGTTTTTCCATTATCTTATTTTAATCTAAGGTTGATTTTTTATTGTTTTGACCTTTAAACTTATGTATTTGAGATTTAAAAAACTGAAAAAAGGTTAATGGGAATACATGGAAAACTGTAAATTGCAATGACATGTTTTCAATTCCTATATTTAGAAAATATGTTTGTGGTCATTTTTCTATGATTTCATTATAATGTAAATTTTTTTATAGTTTCAACCTCTATAAACCTGTTTCTAAAGACATTGATATATTTAAAAAAAATTGAGTCATTCCAAGAACAATGTACACTAAATGGATGTGTTTTCTATGTAAAAATGCCAAACAAATAATTCAACTGTGACTGTACCATGATTTATTGTCTTCCTTTGGTAGTTTTTATTGTTTTTTCCCATTACACGCACATTTTTGGGTTTTTAATCCAGGAAAACTTATTTGTAGTAATAATAGGGAAACCACATATCATAATGGAATTTTATTAACTCCTAAATTTCACATATATTTATAAAATCATTTTTCTCTAATTTCATAGACATCAAATATCATTTTCCTAGTTTTGAACCCTCTAACACATGATTTTTACATCTTTAGTACATGTAAAAACTTTTTAATGAGTCATTCAAACCACAACACACATCATATTGATATGTTTTATATGATTAAAAATCAAAAACAACTCTACCAAAATTTTATTATGACTTCACATCAATATGAGGTCATTTTCATTGACATTTATTATTACACGCATGTTTTAGTGTTTTAAGACACTAAAAATGCATTTGTCGGAATCCCAAAAAAAGCATAACCTATATTGAATTTTCACTAGTTACTACATTTTATGAATAAATCCATTGTTATTTTTGTGTGATTTCATTTTAATCCAACATCTATATACAAGATTTGACGCCCCTAACCCACCTTTTAATGGTTTTGATGCATTTGATAAATTTTTAGTGAGTCATTCTGACCATACCGCACATAAAATTAATATGTTTTATTTAAGTAAATATAAAAAATAACTCAACGGAACTTTTTCTATTATTTGACATCAATATGAGGACATTTTCTTTTTGGTTTAATGTTACATTCACATTTTAGTGTTTTAAAACACTAAAATCACATTTATATGCATATCAGGAAACCTGCTACATAGAATGAAATTCAAATACTTCCTAAATATAAAAAATAATTCTATGGTAAATTTACTTGGATTCCATGGCCATAAGATGTTCATTTTGATGTTTTTTCCCTTGACACAAATTTTTAATGGATTTGGTAACTTTGTAAACTATTTATTGAGTCATTCTGACCACACCACACATCTTATGGATGTGTTTTCGATGAGTGCAGACAAAAAACTATTCAAAATTGGTTTTACCATGGTTTCATGTCAAAATGAGGTGTTTTTATGGGTTTGACGATTACATGAATATTTTAGTTTTTAAAACACTGAAAAAATATTTACGAGCATCCTTGGAAAACCATAATAAGGAATAAAATTTCATCAGTTCTAATATTTCAAAATTAATTATATGGCCATTTTTATATGATTTAATATAAATATGAGATCAGTTTCCTAGTTCTGACCATCAAATTTTCATTTTCAAAAGATTTAGTATCATTGAATACAGTCTACTAAGTAATATAGACCACACCTCACATTAGATAGATGTTTTTTCTATGAGTAGATATAAAAAATAAATTTATTTTTTTCATAGTATTTTAAATCATTTCCTGTCATTTAATATGGTTTTTATCATTACACACCCGTTATAGTGTTTTAAAACACAAAAAATGTGTTTATAAGATTTCTTGGAAACCTATAACTTGGAATTATGTGTTGTTGGTTCCAATATTTAAACAATAAATATAAAGTTGGTTTAATCTAATTTAATAATAATCTAACATCATTTTCCATGTCTTGATCCACACCAAAACATGTTTTTAAAGGCTTCAGTTCCTTTAAAAACTTTTTACAGTGCCATTCCAACCAAACCTCATGTAGGATTGATGTGTTTTCTATTATCACAAATAAAAAATAACTCAATAGTGGGTTTCCCATGATCTCACATCAATATGATGTTGTTTTCTATAGTGTTTAACCATTACAGACATCTTTTAGTGCTTTAAAACACTAAAAACAAATCTATGATGATATAGGAAAAATTTTCATTGAAAATTATATTTTTCATTTCATATATTTCAAAAATAAATCTATGGGAGTGTTACTATGGTTTAATTATAGATTAATAGTATTTTCATGATTTAGACCATGCAATACATGTTATTAAAGGCTTTGATATCTTAAAAAATTGATTATTGAGTCATTACGAGCACAAAAAACATCAAATGTATGTTTTTTCTATGTGAAAATGTAAAAAAACATAATGTTTATTGTATAATTATTTCACTTCAATATGATGTTTTTTCTATGATTTTAATGTTACATGCATGTTACAGTGTCTTAAAATATTAAAAACTCATTTACCATCATCTTAGGAAAACTGAAACATGGAATTACATTTTGTCAGTTCCTCCACATTTAAAATAAATATACGGTCATTTCCATAATATTTATGTCCATCAGACATCATTTTCCTAGTTTTGACCACCTAACACATATTTTTAAGTGCATTGATATCTTTAAAAAAATTACCAAGTCATTCCAAAAATACAACAAATTTTTTGGTTGTTTTTTTATGTTTACATGTCAAAAATAACTAAAATGTTGTTGTACCATGATTTCACATCAATATTATGTTATTTTCTATGGGTTTGTACATTACACGCGTGTTTTAGTGTTTTAAATCAATTAAAACATGTTTATGGAATCACGAGAAAACGGTAACATTAAATTAATTCAAACCTGTTTCTACATTTCAAATATCATTATACAACCATTTTTCCATGATTTTAGGGCTATCTGGCATCTTTTTTCAGATATTGATCCCCCAAAACTTGTTCTTAAATTCATTGGTAACTTTAAAGAAAAGTTTAATGAGCCATTATGACCACACTACATGTCAGATTTCCATGATTTCTATGTTTACACATAAAAAATAACTCAATAGTGTGTTTTATATGATATCACATATATTAGAGGTAATTTTATGTGGTTTGGACTATTGCACAAACATTTTAGTGTTTTAAAACACAAAAAACGCATTTATTAGCATCTCAAGAAAAGTTTAACATATAAATATGTTGGTTAAGTTCCTAAATTTAAAAATAAATATATGGAATTTTTTTCTATGTTTTCATGGCCATTAAATGTCATTTTATTGGTTTTTACAACATGGAAAACATTTTTAATGGAATTGGTACAATTAAAATTAATTTTTAGAGTCAAAATCAAGAAAAAAAGATCATGTTATTTCCAATATTTAGGATAATTATACATATTTTATTATTCACATGTACTAATCTACCAAAAGTAAATCAGGTACATGATATAGATGGACTGGCTTGAAGTGAATGTTTTCAATATTTAATATTCATTTCAGTTTTATTTATTGATATTTTATGTGCTATTTACAAATGTGTGAATGATTAATGGGATTTAGAATTTATGGTGAAAGGATGAGCAATAATGATAGAAGGGATCATGTTGGTCATCAACTGAAATAAATAACTAAATCATTTTCCATTTTTAACCACCACTAAGCTTGTTTTTTCTTATAAGAGTCTTATTCATTCACTTTTTCTTTCAACCATGAAATTTATCTTTGTGATGCCTGGTCAATTTTACTAATCAAACCCCAATGGGTGTATCAGTAATATATGATGTCTTCTAACCAAGGATGGATGATTGAGTTGGATAAGAGACCATCCCACATACATTTCTAAGAATCTACTTCCCAAAAATGATTGCAACAACATCATTATAGGTAACCAATAATAATTTTATAATGTTCACATACTAGACTTATTGAATTTAATTCTATTAGAAACAATATATTAATAATTATATTTCAATTTATATGAACATCATAATATTATCTAATTTAAAAAAAACTATATTACTATTTATTTTAATTTCAATAATAAAAAGACAATAATGAAATATATATTATAACAAAAAATCTGTAAACACAATAAAAAAGTGGTTATATACAGGGATCAAAAGATTCTATTGTAGAGTCTCTTGATCCACATAGCTGATCCAATATAATTGGGTTTAAATGTTTTTAGTCATTATAATATATTTTTCATTATTATGTTTTTATTGTAATGAAATTATGTGGAATTGTAATGAAAAGTACTTACACCAATGTATTTGAAATGTTCACTTACATGACTACCATCAGGATACCTTTGAACAATAAAAAATATCTCTATTTGACCAATAAAGTGAGATAATTTATTAGAATGTATAATAAAAATATTAACAACCTATAATAATACATAACATATAATTTACTGATATAAATAATCATTTATAAAATAAAAAATGTCTTTTTCTTGAAGAACTCTGAGATCCACCAATATGAAGAATCACATGTTTCTCATGATTAATAGTATTTTTTTAGATAATTCTTAAAAAAATAGAAACAATAGTAAATATTATAATTTTATTGTGATTATTCTATTATGATATTTTAAAATATATAATATCTTCTTTAGATGAACCTATATTAATATCAACAAATAAATAAATTCCATTGCTCATAAGAAATTCCATCAGGCACTTTTTCTTAAATATCTTCTGATCTCAAAGATCTTTTATAAAATTCATTCTATAATTTCTATTTAAAATATTTTCATATCATACACTCATTTTTCAACGTAAATGGGTTTGAAATGGTGTTAGGGTCATCACAATGAAAAAACATCTAGGAAAAAAATAACTCTATTTAAGTATATTATGATATTTAACTAATGTATTTTAATTTTTATGTCGATGAATAATAAATTAATATTACCTTCACCTGATAATCCTATACCAAATTTTCCAAATATATGGGTATATGCCTCCAATCATTATAATTTATATAAAACATTATTGTATCACATGAAATATTCCCAAGAAACTATTTGTAGAATCTAATAGTGAAAATAGTAAAAAACCTAAACTCATCAAATGTAATGATAATATTGAGTTATTTTAGGACCCATATATCTGTTGGGTTCATATTTATATCCCTTCTATTTTTTTCTTTATCTATTTTGATAATTTCATTTGATAAATAATAAAATATAAACTTTTTATACAATGATATACATACCAGTAATGGTAACTCACTAATATACTCTAGTTGGAGAGGTGACCAATTGATCCATCACTGAAGTTGACTTAGATTGTGGGAAACCAACGACATATAGAGAAACAAATGGTTTGGTAGAAGTCTCGAGTACAATATATTCTCTTAATCCCCTTGGGAAAATGTTAGTGGTGATGTGATCTAAGATGCTAATCGGATATGATCTTTATTTTTCTTTTTAACATTCCTTAATTTAAAATTATTTGGACATATTAAATGTATAAAAAATGAAAAACTAAATTTTTTTACAATAAAATTCAAAAATGAAACAACATATATATGGGAAAAATAGTTAGAAATAATAAATTTTAATATTGTATCATTACAAATTTATAAATTTAGTTATATTCATCTTCATTATATTCGTTGTTATAGACCTACATAATGATGAGTGATTCATTATTACCCTCTATTGGTTGTTCTATTTATTTAATTTTAATCAGAAAATATTGTTCAATGTTTTTTTGTTAATATGGGTCAATATCATAGAGTAACAATTTATCTTCATCGCCTATATCATATAAATCTCTCTACATTATGTTTACATGAAAACTAAAAACATCATGTATTTCATCATCCAATAAATAAACCATTTTAGCTTTTAATGCCAAGATAAATGGATCATGATCTGCATTCTCATCAATATGGATTAATCTAGAGAAGTTTAAAGAAGTAAAATTTTATGAGTCTTTTATTATACCACTATCAATGTTTACCTTATTTGATTTTATTAAGATAGATGAAAACTAACGGTGATATTCCAATTCAATTAAATCAATTGTATTTTCAATGAATCACACCTCTAAAGGTATAAATACACCACTATTTTGAGTTTTCAAGTATTATTCATGATAAATTATATGAAACCTGATTCCATGAATACTGTTGGGATTGAATCCCCTAGCTTTCCTTAGAGGACCTTAAGCCATAAATGTAAAATAATATTATATTTTAATTCAATTATTAATATTAATTATCTAGATAAAAAGATATAAGGTATTACTTTTATCATAGAAAAAGTAATTATATGTTAATAATATGAATATGATTATATAAAAACAAGATGGGTGAAGAATTCAACAATATCCTTATTAAAAGATTTTTTTAATTCCATATTATTTTTAGCTCGAACCCTTAGTCATCTATTTTATTAATCACAATTCTTCAATAATTAGATAAATAATAATACTACTGAATATCAAATATCTATGTGCATGTAGTAACTCAAATTAAAATAGTGTAAATTTGACCCTTTTCTAATTGGTTATCCTTAAGTTGGAAATACCGATGACAAGTTTCTGGAATTATAACTAGTTGAGATGTCATCAAAACATCCAACAAGACTGAATGTAGTCTCAAACCCGTTAAATTACATGTAATATAAGTTCATGAACTCTTCAACAATGTAACCTTCAACAATAGATCATTTTGTTTGAGTTTTATTCCACAAATATGATTTCAAACGAAGTAAGTAAATTATGAAAAAGATAATAATCATATATCAAAAATTTAAAAAATGATTTGATAAAATGGAATTCACCAATGAAAATTAAAATAATATAAACAACCCTATAAATTGTATACATACATCGATAGTGTATCAACCCATATTGTTTTGGTCCTTCAACCAAATAAACATTCAAATGAATAATGAATATGAATAATGAAGGGAAAAATAACATTTTCAACTAACATAGTTTCAAAAGTAAATCTTGAAGTTTATTTGTATTAGTTTTATTTTTTGTCTTTCAATAATTATTTATAAAAAGGTATACAACTCAACTAGAACCACAGTTACTTTATTATTTAACATATTATTCAATTCCAATGAAAAAAACTACTCTATAAGAATGTGTGAGTAATGAATTTTAAATACATGTAACATTTTATGTTTTAAGTCAACATACAATAATATGTTACATGAATAACCATATGTAACTATTATATTCGTTAACATTCAATGTAATATTTTTTTATTGAATTTCATTATAATAATAATTTAAGGATACGTTCAATTCCCATTTTCCCACAATAAATTAATTATATTCATTGTTTCAAAATACATAAAAGCCTTGTCGTCATTCATTGATTTTCCTTTCTCATTGAGAAATGTACAAATTACATTAATACATAGAATCTTCTAAAAATTCATTTCTTCAAGATTATGTATTATAAAATTACACTCCAAATAACAATCTTTTGAAAAATATACACATTTTCATTCTTTTTTTGTTCCAAATTATCCAAATGATGTACCTCATACACTTTCCCCCTTCATGAAAATGATTACATTTTCAAAGTTCTGTAGTGACATTCATTAATTGTCCAAATATTTCTGAACTAGATAACACCTTCAGTGGATTTATCAATTTAAAATCTCAATTGAATCATGCCTAATTAAACCTGAATTTATGAGGTCCCTCAATAAATCAATGATGACACAAAAAACACCAATTTTTATTATGAGGTAATTGTTGAGGTTCAAAATATTATGTACAATCTACTCAACCCGAACCATAATGTGTGTTCTACCGAGATAATATTCCATGTCTTGGAATTTCAATATTTTTCACCTTAAATCTGCTTTTATTTTTGAATAGTTTTCTTATTGAAGCATCATATGATTCTACTCCCTCATCATAAAATTCTCTCAATTCATTGACAAGTGTTTTAATTTATACATCTAGGTCATTTTTAGGTATTTTATTTCTAGTAATAATTATCAAAATAATGAAATAAGTAATCTTTATAAAAATCGTCGGAGGTATATTATAGAGGATAACAAAATCACCAAATTCTAATTTTTACATAAAGTTCCAAATGGGTTAGAACCATAAAAATAAAATCCCAAACATACATTACGAGGATCTGAAGAAAAATATTGATATAATTAATCAAACACATTACTCGATATTGAATCATTTGGATATCTCATCAATCCATCATTATTATCCTGAGTATTCCAATTCAATTAATACACATACTTAGACAAATGAATTAACATTGTATGTGTGGTTTTATAGAAAATTAACACAATACCTTTATTGGTATTTTCTTCTTCTATTTCATCCTTATGTTTCATTGAATTATTCTCACATTTTATTTCATTAACATCCATTTTCCTGTATAATAAATTTTCATTCTTCTTTATTTGAATATTTTTTATAGTATATCATGAATACAATAATGAATACTTGTATCTTTATATAATATAGTCATTTCTTGTTGATGACATTATTAATCTTATAAAAATATGTACATATCATAGATTCAATAAATGTATCGTGAACAAAATTTAATGTGATATACATTTTTTCAGTAATACCATAGAGACACTTGATATGATTCAGCTTAAGTAGAAAATACATCTTTATATACTTGTCAAACCATTCATTCCATTCTTGTTGTTTATATTTAACTAATTCATAAAACTAATTTTTTTGGTCATTGATGTTTTGAGAATGATCAACATGTTCAGGTGAAATGACGTTTCTATTGATCTATTAAAATCTTGTACATTGTATAATACAAATGTAAATGCGTCATTTATTATATTTAGAACTGAATTATCCTCTAACATGGAGACTTTGTGTTTCACTGATAGTATTTTCATTGATTTGATTTTCCTTAAAAATTTATTCAGCAAGGAAAATAACAAATAAATATTGAGAAGGAAACATTTTGAATATTAAATGATCGTATAATTCATTTTATTCAACAATTTCTTGAATTTAAAATCAAGACATAGACATTTTATTCTACCACCCATTTAATTTTTATCAATTTACTCATTTAAATATTCTTTTAATCCCTTAGAATACCTAGGTGTGTTTCTAGGCAATTTAATCCAAATTTTATACATAGTTATTTTATTATCAATCTTCTTCCAAAATATTCAGGTAAAAAGTTATAAATGATTAATCAAAAAAGTAAAATCAAAATTAAGCATCACACAAGTTCATAACTGACTAGGGTAGGGTATTGATTCATCATAAAAAAATTAAAAAAAAATCAATCCAACAGTAAAAACATAAACAAAATAAATGAAAAAATATTACCCCTCAAAATAATACAATTGAACGGCATGGAAAAAGTTCATTGATATTGGGAGAGATGTTACTATGATGTAATACATATTATTATTAATCCATAATAATACATAAAAATATTTATTCTATTAATTGATCTCTATTTTTCATATTTTATGCTAATATTTTATACTAAAAAAACATGATTTAATCTATATCTAGAACTAGCGTCGATAATTATGAAAATCATGGTTTGTTGAATTTCAAAACAATTACATAGCATTGTGATATCTAGTGCATCTATTTCCATATGTGTCATAGTATTTCATGAAAATATGGTTTTACAACATTTTCAGAATCGTTTTGAAAGAGATTACTTAACAAGAAGAAATCATCACATATAGAAGGATTCATGAAATGAGAATCTATATAGCTTGTAATCATAATTATTCATTTTAATCAGGATTAAGAGTATCATTTATTTAATATATCAACTTCATGATACCATTTTTTAAAAAATATTTAAATTACATGCATCTTATGTTCCTACACTGCAGGATAAATGATTTTGTTTTCCAAATGAAACCCCCACTTTGAATCATCTAAAACCACTATCCTCCTCAAGGAGACTCATAGTTTCCATTACAGTGGACCTAAATAAGACAATTATCATTTTAAAAAACATGTAAATGATTACTATAGGGGGAAATTATAAAAAAATATATATTTTCATACCTCTTGATTAAAATGTAAAAGCTTCATGTTTTACACCACACAGCAAAAACGCCATGGGAACCTCTATCTTGCCACATAAAAAATGGGGGATCAAAAACAATTGGGTGCAGGTGACTGTATCAGTATTGTAGTGCACTATAGTAGTGACAACACTATAGCACTGAGGGGAACTGTAGCAGCAGCAGGATACTGTAGCGGTGGCAGAAAATTGTAGCAGCATTGGGAGTGTGCAGAATTATAGCAGGCGGATAATGTAGCAGTAATATTTACAAAATGGGCCTTATGAAATTTTTTGGAACTATGGGAAATGTAATAGGATAAATTTCCACTATGAAATAGAGCTATGCAATTGGTCTTCCTTTACCTAGTTACAAATATGTCGTTGCTTGGATTTAATAATAAATGAGACTTCAACCACAACCTTTAAAAAATGCCACATAAAATAAATAAATAATTATAAAGACTATTAAATAAATATTCAAAAATACGAATAGAGGAATCCACACATAAATTAACATTGAGGTCCATCTAGTCTCAAAAATTGTGACCATCTGCCGATGAAAGAACTACAACTTAACACCAATATCATCCCAGAAAAAAGACCCAAAATACACTCAATTACACATATATTTATATAATTTAATGAAAATCCATAGTAAAATCCAGCATCCAATCGTACCTTCAATGATATTAAAGGAAATAGTAACTGGAATAAGGTTTAGAGAGGCCATTGGGGTCATTATTAATGAGTAGGGTGTCTCTATGAGGTCCTCATCAGGGAGCAGTGGTGTTGGGGTAACGGGTATCAGAGGGTGGGGTGAGGGATATTTATATGTCATTGGGAGTGGGGGTGGTGGTTGTGGGGAATATGTGGTAGGTATAATGGTCAACTTCGAGAGTAGGGGTCAGGTACATGAGGGTTTCTATTAAGAGCTAGGGTGTGACTTTGGGGTGATATTTTTAGGAGCAAGAGTGGGGGTGAGTCGTGGCTTAGGGGGGTGGCAGTGAAAAATTATGTTTTATTAAAATAATTAGTTGTGGTTCAAATAAAACCACATCTAAATAAAAATTATTAAAAAAATAGTTGTGGTTATATTAAACAACCACTATATTATAATTATTTTAATATGATTTATTTTTTGTGGTTATAAGAAAAACCTATAATAAACCACCACTATGACCTATTTTTTAGTGAAAAAAATAGCAACTGTACCAATTTTTATGACCAATCATCTTGATCAACCATGCCACCCTCTTGAGCTTATATAGATATGAAACCAAATATTGTGAGGATGATGAAATCTACCTACTTTTCAATGTCATAATTTTATACGCTAAAGATCATCAAATCCCCATGCTGATAGCTTAGAAAAAGATGACAACAGACCAAGATTGAAAAAGAGTATCTCCCATAATGTGAAGGGAAATTGAAAATCCCACAACACCTAAATATAGTAAAAAAGTTAAAATAGAGGATTCGGGTCACCAATGTGAGACCATGAAACATATGGTTATATATTTTCTTGATAGGAGATGATAAGGAATCATAAGATAAATGAAATCAATTAAATATGATTTTAAATTACTATAGATCCCTTAAATCAGAATTTTAGGCACAAAATAATGATCCAAGATTACATTTGAATCCTAAGAGATCAAACCAAACTATAAATATCAAACACACTGGTGAATATTACCTAAAAAATACCACCACACATGTCGTTTCGTATAGATCTGAGTTCTACATGTTATAGATAGCATGTGCATGCCCACCATAAAATCATAACACACCATTAGGGGTGATGAACAGAACCATATACATGATGACCCCGGATTTAGAAAACAACAATGTCATAGAAGAAGATTTCGCAATTCCACTCTCCATGGTATCAAGATTACCAAGATTACTAAGATGAATCTATATTGCCCTTGTGAAGAAAAAAACAATTATATGTGAGTAGAATGTTTATATTTATCCATATAAATAAATAAATAAATAAAATTCAAATATTATTATTTCCCCTGTGGAATTTCATAGTTTTAGAGACCATGGATTTCACCCCCACACACCCATCAGAGGTTTTCGTATTTATAAAAAAATGTAAAAATGAGGAAAATTAACATGATCACCTATATGATAGTTCACATCTATTCAAATGAAGTACATTTAAAATTTATCTTGATTTAATAACAATTTACTTACTAAATGTAATTTTTTAGAAGTATATAAGGGAGGGTCAAATTTTACATGCCTAATGGTTCAACATACGTAAAAACTCAATGGAAATGGAATTTCAACATTGAAATTATATCTACACAATTAGAGATATATATTATTATAGAGAATTACTAAAATCATATCGGCTATATAAATACCTATGAAAGTTAATGCTCACTCATTCTAGATCCAACATTGGAGAAGATCATGGTGCCCTAAAAATCATGAAAATAGAGAAATTTATTTATCCATTTGGCCTCTCCTTTTCAATGTTGACTTTTCTTCTGGCCCTTTCATTTGGACTAATTGGTGAAGATAAAGATCCTTGGATATAACCTTCCATGAAGTTTCTTTTTTTAGTCTATATCATGGTTGTTTCACAATAATAAATTATGATGGGGGGTTTCATGTCATTGTAGGAGTTTAATTGTTATCACAGATACATCACCCAATGTTAGTAATGAGCGCCAGACGGCACACTACATAGAAATCACCACCTCTGTGGAATTGTTTTTGATTTTTTTTTCTGTATATATTTTTAGAAGAAGAGGATATATTCTCATTTGGTTTGTGGGACTTCCAAGAATACTGATTCCCTAGCTTATTATCAGTGGTTGTTACATCACTAGTAGCTAGTGCAGTTCTCTTTGATTTTCATTATTACTTTTTTAATAACATTTGTGATGGAATACTAGTTGAATGGTGTTATAACCAAGGAAAACTATCCCACCCCTATGATTACATATTTTTGTCAATAAATATTGTTTCTTATTTAGTTTTTTTTTGTATTGTTTTTGGGTGTGTTACATTTAGGATATTCATAGATGTGTTTCAATATAAACAATTATTTTTTAGAAGATTCATACACAAGCCTATTGGAAATTCCATCACTACTTCTGATATTTAATAGTATTGTTTCCAATGATTGATTAGTGGTATCCAATCACTAGATATAGTGAGGAATTATAATAAAATGATTATATTATTTTTTTATTCTAAACTAAAATTTCATGTAAGTTCCAATCAAGGAGATTTACTATGATTAAAGAATGATATGGGAGTGAAATTGAATAATGATTCATAGAGAAGTGAGGTGAGTAAACCATGGTTAGACAACTATGTTTTTAATATTGATTATTATACCAACCAATGGTATACAATATTTTAAAATTATGAATGCAATAAATAAAGTATTATTCCATCCACCAAATTATCTTAATCGAAGACAACCTAAGACCCACTTTAATATATTTTCATGGGTTCACATCATTTTATTAAGAATAATTTTAAAAGAGTAAGTCAAACATGACTCCATTTTTTGTGAAAGAAATTGTTTGATTAATTTGGATTGAAAAATTGTTTCAAATTACGATATCTAGTTCTTACATCCTCCTTGATTTTGATTCCAAATATTAGACAACAATGATCCCTTTACCTCATACTCTAAAAATCACTAAACAAGAAGAAATAGAGTTTTTCACCATTCCATTGGATAAATATCCTTATTTTGACTCTTCATACAGAAGAGTTGTATTAAGTAATGAAAAAAGAAAGATAATATATCTCAAGTAGAAATGAACTTGACAAAAATGAATGCACCAAATTGCAACATCAATAAAAAAATATACAATTGAATGACCAATGGGACTGTGAAATCAAAACTGGAATGATTGGTATTCTACCTAAATTTAATTAATTATATGGTGGGGATCCAAACATTCATTTGATAGAATTTAATTGAGTATTTAATAGATTCATAATAAGAGGATTCACCAAGACTAAAAGAATATTGAAGGATTTTCCCTTCTCTCTTAAAGGAGAAATCAATGAGAAGATCCATAATCTACATCCTAGAGAAGTTACCTCATTGGATGAACTATAGTGGATGTTTCACTATATATTATTACCTCCTTCATTGAGTGATCAAATAAGATAGGATATCTAAGAAATAAAATAAGATACTAGAGAAATTTTCTGTATGTTTTTGTAATGTTTCAAGAAAATTCATGCATCCTACAGACCCCAAAAATATAAAGAATATCATTTATAAGCATTATTTTTAATATTATTGAATGAAAATGAATACATCCTACTAGATACTTATTCTAAAGGGTAACATATTAATAATTCACCAGCTAAATTTAAGATACTGATTGAGATAATCTCTCACAATTTACAACAATTTTTTATGAGAACTATAAATAGTGGATTACATTATGTAAAATGATTAAAATATCCATTAAAATATATTAAAATTGAAAAACTAACATAAATTGTGAGATAAAATTATGTGAATAAAGTGCAATAGTCACCACCCACCAATCCTCCATAACTTTGTCATCTCTGATTTAATTAGGATATTTTAACTAATGGATGACCTCAAGATTATGGTGTTTTTATGCTACAATATGAAATTCCAGTATCAACCAAGTGGAAACCTAGGATTTAGAGAGTTACTGACCAATCATTTTAGTGATTGGAACCAACAAACACAAAGACCAGCATGGCAAAATGATTCCCAACTACCTTTCTAACCCCCTCCATTCCAAAGGTAGACAATCAACCCATCCAAAAGTTACAAAAAGGAAAATATGCATATCCTTCCATGAAAGACATGGCATGATAGGTAATAGAATATGATATTAGTCAATAGACCACTCACACCACTTATGGACCAGAGTTGATTGAATTAAAAGGCTGCTTCATTCAGATCATTTCCACCCTCAATAATATTTAAAATCAAGGATGAGGTATGCTTCTTATTCAACTAATTAAAAATCAAAAATTCAATGTTATGAAAAAATTGAATTTTATCCACAATAATAGAACCTAGAGTTTTTCAAAAAATAGATATCAATATCCCTCTCATTGAGGATATAAAAAAAATTATAAGTTACAAAAAATTAATTAAATATATGATCCCCTACTGAAGGACATTACAATGAAATTCAGAAAGAAGACTATTTAACTATTATTATTCCCAAATTAACCCTCAAAATAACTAAATATTACAAGATATAGCTATATTTTTTATACATTGCACTACTTGAGCGCATAATTTTTGCAATGAATTGTGTGATTTAATTGTCAAAATTAATGTACTACCTTATTCCATTAATCATTCATTGGGATGGGAGAATTTAAACCCTCCTGACTATTTTTGAAACAAAACAATCAAGCTACTACCTATCCAGAAGGTGCTCTTGATGTTGTCTTGGTATGGTTACAATGATACCAAATCCCTATCGAATTATAAATTCTTAATATGGAAGAATGAAAAGGTAATGAAAAGTCTCCCATAATTCCCGGTAGACTATTCCTCAAGATGACTAAATCTATAATGAATATTAATAAATGAACCCTTTCCATGAATTTTGGTGAGTAAATAGGGGATTTAAACATCCTAGACTCATTGAAACACCCACATGAAGTGTAGTCTATATTTACATTAATACAATTTGACCTACCATGTTCTTTTTTGGAAGGAAATTGAAATGTTAGATGATATAATTAGACTTGGATAAGCTTTAGAAAAAACCAACCTACATGGTGAATATATTTTTGAAAATAAACTCAATTTGGATATGGTGTCGAGTGTTGAACAATTTTATGTCATTGATGAATTTTATTTTGATCGATTACTCAAATATACAACTAATATTTCTATCATACATGTGAAAGTTTACAACATGGATGACTATGAAATAAATTCATCTTTAAACACCCCTTGAACTGGAACTTATGTTACTACCATAAAATATAAAATACATCTTTTTAAAGGGAAATGAGAAACTACTATTAATATAATAAAATAATTTAGAAACTATCCATGAACATTAACCACTAAAAATTAAGAACCATATTTCTTCTGCCATAGGATAAACATCTGGGGACATCCCATTAAATATCCGTACAACCTACATGCATAGTGAAGATGAATCCAATAATGTGAGATAGCCCAAAAGGAGGCTCAACCTGAACCTTTTGGAAGTAGAAAGAAATATATGGAGATATTTTTTAGATGGGATAATATACCCCATTTTGGACCCCCAGTGGATGGGTACCATCCAAAAAATTCATGAAGAATAATAGATAACCAATTGTGAAAAATGTGAATAAAGAATTCGTTACCGCAATAATTTTAAATAGATGGAGAGTCTATATTGATTATAGTATATTGAACCATGTTACCCAAAAAAATGATTTCCATACACACTTTATAGACCAAATACTAGAGAAACTATAAGGGAAGGGTCATTAATGCTTCTTTAAAAGATTTTGTGGGTATATTTAGGTTCAAATAGATCTTACGTACTAGGAAAAGGACACCTTCATAGATCTGTTTGGTATGTTTTCCTACCAAAGGATACCTTTTAGTATTTTTGGTGCACCACATACCTTTCAGTTTTAAATGGTATGTATGATCTTGAACAAGATTAATAGGATCTTAGAGGTACTATATTATGACATTATAGTATAAAACACATGTTTACAATGTTTCATATAATTTTTGGAAAAAGTATTAAGATGATATATTGAGAAAATCATGGTTTAAAATACTGAAAAATCTATTTTACTGATGAAAAGGAAATTTTTAGGGCCATTTAATTTATAATTTGCAATTGAATTAGAAAAATAAAAAGTTGGTTTTATTTGAACACTACCAACCCCCAACTACTTTTAGGAACATCAGATAATTTCAAGCCCATGTTGGATTTTATATAAGGATTATTAAGGACTTTAGAAAGGAATATTTACCCCTGATGAACCCACTCAAGAAAGAAACTGGGTTTGTTTTTGATGGGTTGTGAAATATATATTTTGAATAGTTGAAACAATCCTTGAACACTAACCCCATTATCTATCCGCAAAACATTATTTACCCCTTCTAAATTATAATTTATGATTCTAACATTGTTTTACAGATTCTGATTTCTGAAAATATTTATAGTATTCAACAAGTGATATCCTACACTTCAAATCCTTAGACACTACCCAGGAAAACTATGCAAAAATAGAAACTGAATTTTGAATAATATGGAAGATTTAGAAATAATTTGTTTTATATCATATAGAGTAAAATAACTATTTAGTTTAACCACATTACATTGTGATATGTAATCGATAAAGCATATAAAAATCCAAAAAATGTGATATGGATGTCGTTGGTACAAGATTTTTTCATGATGAAAAAAGATAAGTAGGTCTGTAAAAATACAATGTCTAACCACATGAGTTAGCTACCTCCAACTATCAAGGTAGAACTAATCCCTAAGACTAATCTAGTTGATTCATTCCCTACTGAATAAACATAAAACACGACACAAGTTCCCACATATACGAACATAGTGAAATTTTATGTCACAGAAAATTTACCCTTGTTTTCTAATCATCAAATTGCTAAATAGATATCTAAATCAAATTATTATTTCCTAGAGGATTCTTATTTATAGAAAATTTGAAATTCTAAATCCATTATAAGGTGTATCCCTGATGAAGAAATGAACTTTGTTCTTTCTTTATACCATATAATTGCATGGAGATTCTATTTTAGACCTAAAAAGACTCATAGAAAAAATTGGGAAGATGAATTTTTTAATGTAAATTTTGAATAATTTAAATGTGTTTTTCAATAAAGTGTCATAAATTCATTTTTTTAGGTTCAGTTTCCAAAATACATGATATTCCCCAAAAACCATTTATTTTTTTGAGATATTTTTTATGGGTAATTGACTTCTTGGGTCTCTTTCTTATGTAATATATATTTTCCTAAATTTTTTAGTAGTTGTCCATGTTTCTAAGTGTAATAAATAAAAATGTAATAAATTTTCTGATTCACAAACTGTGGTTGATTTCCTAAAATAAATATATTTATTATTTTGGAATAAATTGATATATAACAAATGACCCAGAAAACTATATATTCAATAATTACATGGAGAATCTCAAGATGAAATATGGAGATCATCATAAGACATTCACTGCTGACCACCTATATAAAAATGGATTTGATGAGGTAACCAATATAGAATTCATTTTTTTGGTGGAAATAATTTATCCCAATAACAATGAATAGAGTAAGAAACATGAGGAATCATTGTGGTAATACTTAACTTCTTACAAGACCCCATTAGGCATGTCTACCTATAGAATTTATTATGGTAACCTTTGTAACTTGCCAATTGAGCTATAGTACATAGCCTGCTAGGCTGTTAAAAGAGTGAGCCTAGAGTTTGGAATGGCATGAGAGTATAAGAATCATGAAATTAAGGATAATTAGGATATAATAATTGAAACATATGACAATGTGCTGCTTTATAACTAGAAAAAGAAATCTATCAGTGAAAAATTGATTTGTAGATGATAATTTCAATGTAGAGACACTGTGTTGTTATTTTTCTCAGGGGTGAATCTCATCCTTGGTAATATTCAATCCTAGTGGATTGGGCCATACACAGTAACTAATACATTTCAAATTTTTGTGGATGATATTCAAGGATAAGGTTTACTGAATCCATTCAAGTTGAATGGTCAATAATTGAAGAAGCACCCAAATAATTTTTGAAAAGATCTTATAGAAGAGTCAGGACTCATCCCTGTATCTGTTAAATAGAGTGGTGCAAATGATTCTCTAATCCTAATTTTAGTCTAAATGATTACATCATTTTTGAATTATTTTTCATGAAAAAATGCATGATGGATTTCAATTGGATGTATATCTGAACCATGATTTTGGGTGGGGGATGATGTAGTTTTTATATATAAATACCATTTTTTATGTTTATAATTTTAAAAATACATCAAAATAGAAACCATTTTTTTTTTGAATATTTCCATAGATTCTATATGTTTATTATTATATATTTTTAAACTGTAAGTATATATATATATAATATATATATTTTAAATTTTGAACATGTACAACATTCTGTATATTTTATGTGTTTTCAAACATTCTTTTAGGTGAATTGGAAAACTAACAAGAAAAATTATACTCCAAGTGATTTATGAGAATATTGATCAGACTATTGAAGATGAAAAGTAAACATAATTTTTTGAAATGTAATTTTTGATGGATTAATATTTTAAGACATTTTCATGAAATTTTATGGATAAAGAAATACAGAACCACTAGTGACTCTCCCACATTTTGATTCTTATCCTGAGTGGTTCTTGAGCCAATTTGACATCATCTTTCAGATGACGTCACATCTTGATAAATGATTGGGATTTGGTTTTAATAAACTAAATATGTCTAAAATATCTAAAATATTGTGAATTCTTGAGACACTTTCAATATGATTGAATGTTTTTATTTTCAAGCCCCTCATTTTCCATTTAGTCTTACACTGAACATTTATACTAGTCAAGTACATTGATAATTGTGAATGGGATTATATGTTTCGAGAATATTTCAAGAGGAATTATCCATTACCTATGATAAATCTGAAATCTAATTTCATGATCAATTAATGAATAAGTATTCTGTAATGGGGATTCAATATGTCTATTTTCTATGAAGAATTGTATGTTAAGGGGTCTGTGAGATGTGTGAGTCAATATCATGGGGTGTCTGGGAGAGGAAAATATTTCTAGGTTACATTTGTTAACTATATTCAATTTTCATTATCACCAACTACTCCTAATGAATGTTTATAAAATTATAAAAAATAAAAAATAAAATGTGTGTTGATTTTTAATCATTCATTGTTCTCATCAGTTTTGTTCACAACCATAATCAAAGAAAAAGGAATGATCATTATTCATTATTCGTGTAGTGAAAACTCATTTAACCTAAAAATAGAAACAATTGAGAGATGAAAAAGAAAATGATGGATTATATATTGATGAAAAAATCTTTTGATTCATTTAATGAATAATTACAAGATAAAACAAAGTCTAAATTGAGTATTGTGTGTAACATATTTTGTAGAAGAGATTGAGCATTGGATTCATTGATGATTTAATAGGTAAATCATGTAATGTATTTATTGACTAAAACTTTTATCATTATGTCAATGTATTTTTCAGCACTCATCCACAAACCTCAAATAAAATAAACAACCTTTTTTTATACCTCATTATAGATGGATGTTTTTCATGATCCATTTGGTGGATATATAATAATTTTCCCTTAACTATGGTTAGTTGTAACTTCCCAAGTAATTTCATAACAACAAATAATTATTTTCCCTTCAAAAAAGATAGAAAATTTATTTCATAGCATTTAGGCCATGAGATAGGTTTAGGAATAATTTTTTATCATTTATTTTATGTAAATAAAATAATTCTATTCCTTTAATATTAAACAAACTTATAAAGCATGATGTCATTTCTTATAGAAAGAATAGAAAAAATGTTCCTAGATTTACACATTATTGTTTAGAATATTCAATGAGAATATATTCTTGTTTCATTTATTTAATCTTCATTGAATATAAATTTCATCGAAAATTTCATTAGAATTGTGAAAATCAATAAATACAATAATAAATTCAATTAAATGACAAAATTACCCATGAGTACAATAGTTTAATTATGTGGGAGTGATAAGAGCTCAACATTATTAATTATTTGTCTATTATTAGAAGAAATTAAAACAATTAATTGAAAAATATATAGAAATTTTTTTATCAATGTGTATTTTTTAGTTTTGTTCTTAATTTTGAAATGAATAGAATTAATGATTTTTATGATATATTTATCATTATAATGAAATTGAGAATCCAAAATTAAATTGAAATTGTTTTTCATACTATTAAAATATAATTGATTGATTCTAGAATTGTAATTATTAAATGTATTTACATTCATTTATCATTAATTGATTTATTATTTTTTGAATTAAATCCATAAATTCACATTCAAATTGATGTTTTAATTGAGTGATTTTACTAGATATTTGAAAATCTTGATTAGAATATTAACATCTAATTAAGAGAAGCTGATGTTTTAATTATTTGATTTAATTAATTTGAAATTATATTTTTAAATGGTTCTAATTAGGAATTTTTTTGACATTATAGAATTTAATAATAAAAACATCCGGCACTATATAAAAAACATGTGTTTTTTGGATCACTAAAATGTCCAAAAATGGAATTGATTGATCAATAATTATCATCATGTGTTTGATATAAACCCCAATAAATGGAAATTTTAATAATTTAACACATTTTCAAACCAAGATACAGCAAGAATACTAGTGACTGCAACTGAAAAGTCTTCTGAATTAACGATGTGGCTGCTGGCTAAAGAGTGGATATAACAATGATTTTTAGAAAAGTCATGCATATAGTGATCGATAAAAATAGATTAACCAAAATTGAAATTAAATCCACCAAAACCATATATTGAAAATGGTTTTGAGACTCCACATTGTGAAACCAAGCTAATCTAACTTTTATATGGAATCAATCATTTTAAAATGGGAAATTTTTTTGCTAAGGCATAGAGTTTCTAGACAAAAAAACAATCAACCACCTCCTCTCAAATTCAATCATATCATTCCACCACACAACACTTTTTCAATATTGGTAATATGAAACCAATATTCATGTGTTTTGGATGCTTAAGAACAATTTTCAGCTACAACATCAACTTCTATCAATGCTACGATAGTGGTCAGACAAATGTCAATGATTGCTTCTTGAAAACTATGGATATGGATGAATGGGAGAAACATACGAAACCAGATATGTGGATTTTAATTTCATGGTTTGATTTTGTTTTTTCATTTTATCCCTTAAATTGTGGTTTTTTATAATAATTTTTATATAATTATGAGTAACGAAATAAATAAAATGATTTCGCTGCGTGTGTGTTGGTGTGATCACCTCATGTGATTTGCATCCACGAGATTGTGTTTTACACTATGAGATCCTCCATATGTGGTGTTAAAAGAAGAATTTAAGATGGTATTGTAAGATATTCAACCTCTTTCACTTACAAATCCACCTTTAGTGGAATTTGGTCATTTGAATGTACAATTCCTTGAATGAGTTCTGTGATATCCAGATCTGATCTGTTGTAGGGGTGAGATGAAGAATTCGATGATTAGTATAAACACTATTATATTCAGTATGTGATTTTTCTCTCCACCTCTCTTTAGCATCTGATTATTTCTAAAAAAAATTATTTAATGTGTCTTCTATTTTAAAAATTTTCACACCACTTTTTAAAAGTGTGCATATCATTTTGGTTTCCCATCACCCCATTATTTTCCTTACTCACTCATCATTTTATTTCATTTTTTCCACCTTGACTACCTTTCCATCCACGCCTCATCTAATTCCACAAAAAAAAACCCGATTCTTTTTTGTAAATCCACCACACTATCACCCTATTCAAAAAATGCCTCTCTATTATTTTGTATTCTGATACAAAATTTAAATCCTTCAATTCAACAAAAAAAATTTACAATCCAAAATTAAAAAAAGAAATTGGGAATTCATAAAATGGGCATGTTTCCAAAAAAAGGAACTTTTACATTTCGAAAAAAACATATCAAAATTCACTATCCATGTAAATGATTATCCTGGATATAGAATTTTGTTTCTCCGATGATCCCTTTGACTTCATTCTAGATACATATGACGATGTTGGAAATTGTTCCTCATCCATGATTCTACTCTAATAGAAGAATCAATCATCTGTACAAAATTATTACCAATAACTAGAGTTTCTAAATGATGTAATTTCCTACCAAAAGTTTATACCCTTATTGATGTAGTATCTGATAAACCATCCATCATTTCAATCTTCTTAAATGATCATAGCCTAATGTATTATACTCTGATGAAGAATAGTGGTTCCTCATTTTTATGCATATGAGTCCCAGTAAATTCCCATAGAAAGGGGGATAATGTCAAGGAACCCGTGATATAGGATTCTAGGATAAATAATATTAACCTAGAAGATGAAAACAAGTTTTTATAATTTAAAAATTAATAAATAAAATTCAATTTGTTTACAATTACTATTATTTTTCTCTGACAATCACCTCCAGTGATCTACATATCAGATTCTTCATGGTATTTTGAATTTAATATAGGTAATAACCTAGTGAATTCATTACACTTGTTGGTTACCCACTCATATAAGAATAAAAATCATGGTTCATAATGAATACAAGTTAAATGGGGGATGTTGTAAAGTTAAACATTATTTTCCTCTACGATGGGACCTAAAATAATTATATGATAGATGAAGAACAAACTTATAAGATTGATTCTGGATGTCTGCTGATTTGGATTCTTTTGAATCACCTTCCAAACCAAATCTAAAAACATTTAATTTCTCAGTTTGATTTTGTTGTGTTGTTGTATCCTTATAAATAGGGTTTTTATTTGTGTTGTAATTCTATTCCGAGTGAATAAATAAATATCATTATTTCAGTGCGTCTGTGTTTTTGAAATCATTTTATGTTATTTATGTCTCCCTGGTTGTGTTTTCCACTATAAGATCATTTATCAATGAGGAGGATGAAACCAATACAGTCCCTTTTGGTGACTTTTTCTGCATTGGAGATCACTAAACCCAAAAGCTAATAGCTCAAATAAAGAAGACTGTGAACCAATATTGAGTAGTACCCAATCATTTATCATGAAGAATAATATGAATCCCAATGAACATAAAGATACCAACCATGATGAAATAACTAATTCTTTACACGCATGGGTTCCTATGAAGCTTTGGGTTCCACGCATGCTTAACTATAGAAGACAATAACTCATGAGTGCACCACACTCCCTTGAACTTTTTTGGTTGATTACTGAAGAAACGAAAAATTAGAATCAGATATGGATGATGATTATACAAGAATAATGGGATACAATGTAAACAATGAGAAATTTGGTGAACCATCTATATAACCAAACTCCACACATGAGAAAACCTATATATGTTATCTCATCCTATTAAAAATATTGTATTCATATAAATTGAAGAATTCCAGTGTGAAACTGAAGGAAATGACAAAAAATAGATCTGTGTGAACTCAATACTGAGTAAACCTCACCACCATGGAAGAAGATGTCATTACACCACTCACATAGGGATAAAAAATCCTATGTTCACCAAGAAGAAATAACACCACCCTATGAAGAAAAAAATCACAAGTTAAAATGTAAATTAATTGATTAATATATTTTTCACTCCCCTATAATGGTTTCATGATTCTGAGACCATAATTTCACTACCACGCACTGGTCATAGGTTTACATATGAATAGAAAAACGATTGAATGAGGAAAACCAAGGGGATCACAAGTATTCTTATTTGGAACCATTCAAATGAAGTTCATTGAAATTTTGTCTTTAAGGATGATCTTTCTACTACCACAAATTTATAGTGATGGAAGGGGAAAACATGTCGGTAATTTATTCAACAGATAGAACTACCCTTTGTTTTTTTCAAAGTGGGATGTTAGTGGTAGATGTGGTGGGTGGAAACCCCTCCCCCCAAACTCAGTAGTGGAGAAGAGAGGGATGGGGAAAGTCATTCTATAAATTGGGATCCTCCCTTATTTTTCCAATATCAGCTATAATCAGTTTCTCATCACCGATACTCCATAATTATTCAAGTAGTATTTTTGATCCAGTTTTCCCATTTATTCAACAGAGATGTTATGAGGGTTTTCTCATTGTAATAGTTAGGGAGTGTGTACAAAATTTTACACGTAGGTATCCTTCTATTTACCAATAATTTTTTATCCCTTTCATTTGGGGGGGGGTTCCAAGTTACATATCATTCCCATTATATTTCAGAATTTTTCACTTCACTTTATCTCATGATTATCAATATACCATTTGGCTAATAATTTACATTTCCAATAAATGATAGGTATATATTATGTTACATATGGTAAAAAACACTTTAAAACTCCATATATCTAGAATCCATATGTATCTTAATCCTTGTACTCAATTGGAGATGTATCTCATTATAGAGAATGGGTGAAATAACCTCATCAGTCGGAATTCCCATATATTTGAATTCTCAGTCACATAGAAATAAAATTATATAAGCTCATGGTGCCATAAAAATTCATAAAATTGTTAATCTAATTTCCCTATTTTTGTTATCATTTTGGAAGTAAACTTTACATTCATTGATATTGTTTGGTCAAATCATTGATGATGAAGATACATGGTGATCAAAATCCATATGGGTTCCATCTATAGCTGAGATTGTTCTCACATCATGGTAAAAAATTTGAATGGTGTGTTTCATGTCATTGCAAGGGGTAAACTATCCTCAGAAGAACATCACCACAAGATGACAATGAGTTCCTCAATGCATTCCATGGGGAATTCAACCCCTATTACGATTTATTTTTGACTATTTTATATTACTATTTTTAAAATAAGAGGATATTCTATCTAATATTTCATGGGACATTTTCATATTCATAAGATTCTTTCTCATTCTCTTAAGTAGTTTCATCACTGGATGATGTGGTGTTTTCTGGTAGTTTTCTTTATATCCTTTATATAATAACATTAGTGAAGGATGACTCGTGGAATATTGGAAAATAAATAGATAAATATCCCACCCCTTTTATGAACACTAATTTCCAATAAAAATTTATTCTATGATTATATGCATGGATGTTTATAGATGAGTAGGTTTCATGAGATTCTTATTTTTCCGTGAATTCAAATGTTTATTATCATTTTTTTACTTGTTTCACATAAAGATTATGTAATAACTACTTCAATAATTATGATAGTTTGTATAGAAATGAATAATGAGTAATTTGTGGTATACAATCACTATGCATGCGAGGAAATATAATAAATCTATTATTGTATTTTTCTATTCCAAACTGAAATTTGTAGGAAATGTTGATCAAAAAGATTTCCTTGGACTATATAAAGTAAGGGAAGTGAAATTCAGTAATGATTCATAGGAAAGTGTAGAGTCTAATATTATGTTAAAAACAATTTTTTAATCATTAATATTTAATTCATTCAATTACATCTAGTCTTTTAAAATTTATACCCATTATACAAGAATTGAACACATACAAAACACTATATTCTCTTCAAAAAACCCAAATCCCACTATAAAACATTTTTATTAGAGTTGAAAGACATTATTATAAGTGTCTTTTGATAGATTATCATCTCTTAGGGTGTTTTATTCACAACATTGGTAGTAAATAATGGAATGTTAAACAATAAGGTAAATAATTACATAATAATTATTGCAACATCATATTTTTTCGCGATTCACAATTGTGGTAATATAATATAGGATACACAGCTAAGGAGGAGATGATGGTTCCCACACAATAAAAAGAATGAATCCATAGTTAATGTCAACGGATGTTGGATTTTGATAATACTCTATGATTGGAATGTAGTTGAAGATTACCATTAAAAAAGGAGGTCGACCACCAAAGGCTGGGAAGTTGGAGATTGTGCACAAAAACATTTGAGGGGATACAATAATACATTCACTTATAGGATTATAATATTATGTGAAATTTATTAATGAATCAGTGAATAAGGTATGTTTTTACATTCTAAAAATAACATATGTAAATTTTAACATCTTTTATAAGTAGAAACCAATGTGAAGAATGAGTCAGGATCAGAGTTGAAATTCTTAATGTCTGAAAATGGGGGGGAGTATGATAGTTTTGAGTTTAGGGAATTCTATGATAATGATATAATTTAGTGGGAGAAAAGACATCCTAGTAAAAAAATATAATGTTATATAAAAAATGATGTAGATTATACTAAAAAAATGTTCTAGGAGTAAGAGGTTGCACTTAGGATTACCCAAGACATGTATGTTTTGGGCACAATGGAAGTGTCGTTGGGTCAGTACCCAAACATAAATTTTCCAATGATCAATGACTATTTTGAGATAAATATGATGATGAACGCCGATATCCATAGAATAATTTAACAGATTTAGATAAATAAGAAAGCGGCTCAGAACCTAAAGAGATGATAGACATATATTATTAATTTTTAATTTTAAAAAATTTAATAAATACCTCCATGGTTTTCATTCTTCATTGATGTGTCTGACCATATATCTAACTCGAGCGTTTAGTATCTTTTTAGAGATTATTAGTAGATTGTCACAAGAGGTACTCCACACATGCTTTGTGAATCTATGTACATCGTTGAAGGAGTCTCTATGTTCTAACATGGAATATCCTAGTGCTTGCATCGTCTTCCCATGATTGCCTTTACAACCAATTCCAAATCATTCTTTAAACCAGTGGAGGATAAATACTCTCCTTCATGAGTGAATTATTGTAGGAAAAGGTGGAATTAAGGATTGAGATATTTTTATCAAATGTTGTGCACAAAAAAATCGACTATCATTCCTGATAGTTTCCCCACATATCTAATTAGAGAATAATATATCACTGGAAATTTATTATTGTAGGTTATAATAAATAATCATCACATGTATTGTTACTTATTTTATTATTCCATGTGAAAACCCATATCATATAATAATATGAATATGATTATTTCTGTGAAATGTTCACACCAAGCATGTTAAATTACATATTAATATTAGCAACTAATATTTAATATTATTTTTTCACTGGACCCTTTAACTTAGTCCTCCCACCCTCTGAAATATTTATCAGAAAATGAATAAAAAATATTTATTTATTAAATAAATAAACAAATCTAACATCATTATTCACTATTAAATAAATAAAATGAACTCAATCATAACAAAATAATTATTAATCACAATCGATAATAATATTTATTCAACTTGATAAATAATAAATTATTTAACTGAGTCTTTGACCCTCTATGCCTATTTATCGGTGGCATTAGGCAAGCCTACCGAAACTCTATGGTTAGTGTATAACTACAAGCCAAGGAACCCATAGTGAAATATTTTAATTATGCATTGACATGTCACCTCTATTAATTCTTACCATGATTTATAATCCCTTTAAGACAATATCTTCAATCGATCAGGTTTCATGTTGGTGTCCTCAGCATATATGCTTGATAACTGGTTCTTTGACTTTCCATAAACAGAAAATTCCTAGAAAACAACATGGGAATGGATTTATTTTGGCTATAATACTTCCATCAAAAATCCTAATATATTTACATTCATTAATGAACATAAGGGATAAAACCTTTCTCGCATTATTCATTATTGTAATATTACTTATAAAACACCCAATGTATCCTACCTCTCAATGTGAATATGTCATCATATTTATTGCTAATATGTCAAGGTGAATGACTCATAATATAAATTAATAATATTATTAAATTGTATGGAACATTACACTTTAATATATATAAGAACATGCAATGACATTTACAATGTGCATTTTCTACTGTCGGGTCTCGTGCACAAAATATTCCTTTAAATATTACAAGGGGCATACACTATGAGAATGTTCCTCAAAGTCTAATGAGTCACTAACCTTGTTGACCTATAACATTTGGGTCCCTTAAAATGATATTAACCATCCATAGATCTATTATTCCAAAGTGATGTCATGGCACTTTCATGTTTTCATCATAGTGGGGAACGACTATTACCTTTTAGAGCAACAACTACTCTTGGGACATTATAAAATGCTATGTTACAAAAAATAACTATCATGATGGGAGGAGGAATTTATTAATATTAAAAAACATGACTATTTTCTGATCATAATGTGCAAAGAATATGGTTCTAGCACACCAACTCTGGCAGACTCCCAATTGCACTAGTGCCAGCTACTAACAGCCTTCAGTCTGCAAGCTCTCACATGATATTAATGAATCTTATTAGATATGACTTTTGTCAAGAGGTCCACTGTGTTCTACTTTATGTATACTCTGCTCACAAAAACTTCACCACTCTATGGAAAATCCATCAAGATATAGATTCTTTTGGAGAATGTGTTTTTATCATTGATGTGATCCTGGTTCCTTTATAAGAGCCACTGATATAGTATTATTACAATGAAATGTGATAGGGTATCAACTACTGGGAACTAATTCATGCTCATTGTAAAATATAAAAATAAAAACGGATTCCGTGGATGCATCATAAGCCACTATATATTCATACTTTTATGTAGAACTAGTGAAAGATGGTTACTTTTTAATCTCCGGCTCACAGATCCTCTATTGAGATAGAAAAAAATCCCGATTGCGACAATAGATCATCATGGATTTTTTAAAAACAATCATCATCATACCATCTAATAAAAAGCTTCTCATCTCTTCTATACACCCAGAATATATCCTTAGTTTTTCACAGATATATAAGGATAACCTTAACATGAGTCCAATGTTGTTCTCATGTATCTTCTTGATATTTTACTACCATGATCAGGGCATAGGGAACATATTGTCTATTATATAGAATATAATACATGACTGATCCCATTACAAAAACATATGAGATCATACTCATTCTATATTTCACATGTTTTGTATGGGGAAACATTTTATTAGAACTATTTATTATATGTGACACTAGAACCAATACCCTCATGGATTGTTCAGTAATAAATATCATTACTATATGGTCAATGTTTGTACTCTAACATACCACAACCAGCCTCTTAGATCTATTATGAATGATCATTATCCCTAGAATGTAGGCCGCATTGCATAATCCATTCACGGAGAATCACTTTTTCATCAAATCCTTAACTGACTGTAACACTGGTATGTCATTTCCAATAATTAATATGTTGTCATCGTATAATACTATGATAATGATCTCATTTCCATTTATCCTTTTGTAAACACTACTCACATTTGTTCTCAATGAAAACAATTTACCATATGGATTTATTGAATCTAATGATTCATGACCTGGATACATGCTTCAATCCAGAAATGTGTCATCATAGATTGGAAACACTTTTGGAATCACATGGTGGAACAAAACCACCTAGTTTTTTCATATAGACATATTCTTGTAGGCTCCCATTAAAGAAAAAAATTTCAAATACATCATCCAAATCTCATTGTCATTGTATGATGTTATGTAAAGTATGATTATAATGGATTCAAACATGGAAAATGAAAAAACAAATTAATCATAGTTAGTTCTTTGAAGATATTTAAAAACATTATCATGTATCCTTGTATTATATGTACGTACAGTACTATCCATGTTTAGTTTCTTCCTTAATAACTGTTTTCATCCAACAAGCATTACCTCAACTAGCGCATAAACCAAAACCCAAGCACAGTTCTGGTACATGGAATCCATATCTGAATTCATAGCTTCTAGCCATCGTTCATCTTCAGATCTGTCTACTACCTCCTTGTAGGAGAGTGGTTCATAATTTTCAAACAATAACGTGTCACCATCCTTGGTGACAAGAAAACCATATCTCATTGGTTACCTTACCATTCTTACACTCTTACATTGTACATGAGTTTTAGGAACTACTTATTCCATGGGGACCTATGGAACTTTTTCATGTACTAACTATTATGTATCCTGAGCATCCACTTCATTGATGTCAATCAAGTTCCCACTTTCATTTTTATTGATGAAATCACTCCCAATAATGATAGTCTGTTTGGAAATATTCACTTTCTTGTCTTAGGGTTTTTATAGGTTGCATCAAATTTTGTCCTTGGGAAACCCTATAAAGCTATGAATCATGACAAAAGGTTTTAGTTTGTTGAATGATAAATCAATAAATTTTCATTAAATCCCCATACAAGTGAAAGTGAAAAAAAAATGATTCTTTTCAATCCATAACATTATAGGTATTCTATTTTCTTCCATAGTTTGTACTCAATTTAATGTGTATGTCGCAGTTTTTAATGCAGATACCAAAATGGATAACAGAATATTTTCATAACTTATCATCTACCTTACCATGTCCACCAAGGTACGGTTCATCCATTAATTAACACCATTCCACTGTGGTGTATAAGGTGGAGTGGGATAATATGGAATCTTAGTCTCCAATAAATGGTCGATGAACTCTTGGTTAAGATATTCTCCACTAACATCCTATAGAATCTTTTTTTTCTTACATAACTGATTATCTACATCATTCATGAAATCCAAGAATTTCTCAATGGACTCAAACTTATAAATCATTAGTTAGACATAGCCATATCTACTAAATTCTCTAGTAAAAGTAATGATGTAAGAATAAACACCTCTATATTCTTCTAAAAGTAGTCTGCACATATCAATTTATACCAATCCTAAAAGAACTATATATATTACACCCATCCCACCGAATGGTGGTTTGGTCATTTTCACTTGTAAACAAGCATGGAATATATCAAGTGGTTTTAGCATGAAAGAGTCTAAATAACCATCTTGACAGAGCATTGTTAGGAACTTCTAGTATTCATTACCATGATAGTGATTCAACAACTGGGTGTTATATGATTCATGTGAAATTGATTTTTTATCAATTTCCCACACGTGGTTTTCATAGTTTAATACATAAAAAAATTTATTTTGTTGTGTCATACCATAAAATATTTTTTCCTTATATGATAAATATATTTTATTTATGAAAATGAAATAAAATAAATCTGTATCTTAACTCGATATAGAAATTATGTTCATGGTAAAACATTACACATAATAACATTCTCATAAAACTAAAATCATCCCAATTGACAAAGAAAGGTGGTTATCACCATTGGCATAAACATATATCCACAAACAATTAGTATCTTTCAAATGCAACTCTCCACTAAAAATTTTCTGAAATCTATTTTTTTCCTATATTTGAATATAGTTTTTGAACCATAGGCTATATCTAATATCCAATGTGTAGAAATGGAAGGATTGAACATGATAACCAATGAACCTTTAGAATCCCCTTGCCCTTATGTATAGTTCCTCTTCTAATGTATTGAAATTCCACATGAAAACATACTACCTCATTTTTCTTTCCCTGTATTTGGAACCTCTTCTTATTCGTTCGTAGGTGGTCGGGAGCATTAGAATATTTATAAATAGAAGGCCCATTTGATTGTTCTACTTCTTCCTATTCCCCATAAGGACTGTGAGTTTCTCGTTCCCCATGTCCTTATCCACATGGTGAATCAGGGTCATAAGTTCTGATAATATCTTCTCATAATTTATCATATAATAATTTACAATAAAATTAGAGAAGCCCTTTGGCAGTGATGAGAGTATGAGATATGTACACAACTCATCTAGTAATTTAATCCCTATGATGTCAAAAAAATTAATCTAGATAATAATATGGACTACATGTGGTTCGACTTGTTATGAATCTCTAAACATATTAGGGAACAAAGATTTGGAGAACTCAGAACTCTCTTGTCTCACCATCTCTTAATAGAGATCCCAAAGGTGATACATCATCCTATAAGAATCCATTTCTTTATGATGCTTTAAGATTTCATTGGTCATAGATGATATCATGAGGAACTGAACATTTTCAGTATCATTCAGATGTTTCTCATACATAGAGATCTCCTCATCACTCCCCTCATTCTCAGGTACAACTGGTAATATTTCTTCCAACACATATAGTTTCCTTTCATTGTGAAACATGACCAGAATTTTCCTTTCCAACTCCTTGAAATTAGTGCTGGTGAGAAGTTTTTCATTCTCGAGTATGGATCACAATGTAATGTTTTATTTCATTTTTAATTTATTTTCCTCAAATAATATTAAAAGTGATTTTGTACATTATCTGATAAAATTAAAATAACTATATAAATTATTAACCATTAATCTCACACTATTTTAACGAAACCCTATAGACCTCACCATTAGCTTCAGAATATCATGTCGCTTGGATATTCTATTGAAAGGATGATTATTACATTCTCATAAACCCAACATTGGATGTTCAAGAAACTTGAATGGTTTTAAGTAGCCATTCCTAATTCACACTACATTAACTCACAGCTCCTTGATCCGCTGAGTGGACTCCCCAATCCAAAAATCATTATTTTATATTTCCTCAAACCATGCCTCTTAGTTACACCAAGTACTACATTAGAAGTCTAACCTTGATGCAAACCAAGTTAATTCAACCGAAAACCATAAATTATAATTCCCTGATAATTGAAATCACACAAATATTGCTGGTCATGTACTTCGAACTATTGGTTTGATTCTAACCGAAGTTATAGAATGGTTTACCGACATAATGTTTTATTGAGTGATGTTATCCTTTATATGTAAATTGACTCTTATTATCTTTTACCATACATGTTAATATTATGTTTTATATATGTAAGTGATTAACCATGTCATTATACTATTTACACATAGGAAATTTTTGAATTATTATGTTCATAAGCTTTTTGAATGGTTAGTTTATCTAGCAATTGATAAAATAACCTTGACGTAGGGGGGAAACAGCTTGTACCTTTTAAGGTTATTGTTTAATGCAATACACCAATCATCCTTTTTATATCTTTAGATGGGATTCTCCTTTTCTCCTAACTTAAACAATCTCCACTAGCTTGGGGGCTCTATCTATTACATATACATTTAACTGACACGCTGGTGGGGGTAAAAGGGAGTTTATATAAAAGAAACCATGGGAATGTAGTCCCTAAATATTAGTGAGGATAAGGCAAAAAAGAAAAAAAATTTAATTTAAAAAATATATTAAAATGAAAACATACGGATTCAATGATCTAGTACAGCTCAAGATCATCAAAAAACATGCAACATATTACACATTTAATAAAACTAGAATTCAATTATCTAATCATTATTATTAATATAAATCACACTCGAATGTATTAATAATTATCATTAATTAATCAATACTTTTATCTTAATACTTTTTTCTAAATTTCCTATATATTATCAGTTATTGTAATATTAATCAAATTAATAAATTCATTTAAAATTAACTATCTATATAACGTATACCATAGACAAACCCATTGAATACACGTCCAAAACTACCCAACACATATTATTCTGGTATACACATTAGTCTTTGTGACATATTGCATGCATGCAAAATTATAATTTTAATGAAACTCATACATGATGTGCATAACATTGAACATTACACATATGTTAATTAAAAATATTTATATATTTATATCAAACATCTATAATAGGTTGTGTCCAAACATTACTCCCACACGATGATCCATGTCTCAAGGATTATATAATATAATAATAAAATAATAAATCTACGTAATCTGAAAAAAAGTACATGGAGTGTAGATCAGACTACACAACATGTACCCTCCTCACCATCCATATGATGCACATGCCAAGGTAAACTGTGTGTGCGGTGATCATCAGAAATCTTTGGGGTACATGTTATGTTTATTGGGTCACATGTCGTGTAGACTCCACTTTACATGGTCACCAGCTGGGAATTCAGTGTTTGTGATGGAAGACCTGACCCAAACTCAAAGGGACTAAACGCTGTGTCCAATTGGACACACGGAATGTAGTCTGGTTGATCGTGTGCCAGTTTTCTCTGCTCGACATGTGGTGTAAGAATTAATTACTCCACATTTCATTAATACACATTGCTTGAGTAATTGACGAATTACCCTCAGTGCGTTGAACATAGCCACATGTTGTGTAATCCGGATTACATGTCATGTGTGGTATATTACACAGTCTGTAACTAAAAATACAATGGGTTTACTATCATCTTACCTCGTTAGAGTCTTTTTCCCCTCATGAAGGATTCCTTGATGTAATTTTAATCCAATAACTATTCATTTATATTAGATTTGTGAGAGATTAAATTTGATGAATAGATCTCCAAATTTATATTACAATAAAGATTAAATATGAATTAAAAAACTAAATTATTAAATCCAAAATAACCAATGATTTCATTATATAATTTTAAATGAAACTCTGACCCCCTATGATACCACCTATAAGTTTCAGGTGTTGCAAAAGTACAGTTGTTTTGGCACCCAAAATTAAATTTTACCATGATAAATTATTAATTTGGGATCATTATGACGATGAATACCAGAATCCCGAGAATAATGGAAATGATTTAGTTAAAGAATAAAGAGTATCGTAACCTATAGATAGAATTGGCATATTTTTTATAGTTAGATTAATTAAATTAATGAAATAAAACCATGTTATTGTTTCATAGATGATGTGTATGACTATAGATCTACGGTGAGCCTTTCATTTCTTGTAGAGATAAAGAGTATATCTCCTCTAGTGGAATTACACATGTGTTTTGTACATCATTGGATTCCCAAAAAGAACCATTGAGCGATTGCACAGAAGGTCCTTGTGCTTGTGTTTTCCTCCCTCAATTGCCTTGAGAGCCACTTCCAAAGCATTCTATGATCTGATAGAGGATGGTTGTTCTCGTTCTTGAGAGTGTTGTTGGAGAAAAAGGAAGCTCTCAAGTCTTGAGATAATTTTCTCCAAATTATGTGTACAACCAAAATTGGATAACATTAATATGTGTTTTCAAACTTTTATAATATGTGAATAATATGTAACCATGAATTTAATTCACTAGGTAATAAAAAATAATTACCACAGGTGTCGTTACTTATTTTATTATTTTATGTGAAACATCATATAAAATAATAACAAAAATACCATTATTTCCATGACATGTACATATATTAAATGTTACAATTAACTATTATTTTAATCAAAAAATATTTTATATTATTTTCTCACTAGACCCTTTAAATCGGTCCATCCATCCTCAGAAATATTTATCAAACCATGAATAAGGACTAATTATTTATTAAATATAGAAATAAATGTAACTAAATTATTCTTAGATAAAAAAATAAAATTTTATCAGGAATACCTGAATAATTATAAATCCTCAAAAGGAAATAATATGTATTCAACTTCTTAAATAATAAATTATTTAAACGAGATTCGATATACACATAGTTTGTGAATGCCTAGGCCTCTTTCTAAATAACATTAAGAGAGTCTGCCTAAAGTCCTAGGATAGAATCTAGAAACACACCGAGGAACCCATAGATAAATATGTTAATGAAATAATGACATGTAACCTCATATGAACACTTACTGTGTAATATAATAAATTTTTCATAATATCTCCAATCAAGCAGGTTGCATGCTAGTGTCATCAACCTATATTCTCGATAACTCGTTTTTTGAATTTTTAGAAATAGAACATTACAAGATAACACCATGGCCCTGGATTTATTTAGGTAATATCATTTCCATAAAAGGGCCTATGATATTCACTTCTATTAATGAAAATAAGGGATAAATCCTTTCTTTCATCATTCATTAATGCAGTATTACCTGTGACACACCCAAAGAATTCTACCTTTCTGTGATCATATGTCATCATAGTTTTTGTCAATACATCAAAGTGTGTGACTCATAATATCCATTAATAATAATATTAATGTATAAGGAATGATAAAAAAGTCATCTGATATGAACATCTAATGACACTTGTAATGTGGATTTCATACAGTTGGGTCTCATTCTCATAATATCCTAAAATATATTACCAAGGGAGTACAACATGAAATGTTTTATCAATTCCATACAAGTATCCAATATTAATTCAATGTATCATTTTTATCCCTTAAATTGATATCATCAGGCCATTGTACATTTATTCATGAATTGTGTTATGACACTTCTGAGTTATCATCATACCAGGAAACTCCTATAATGTTTTAGTGCGACAACTTCTCTTGGGATATTATCACATGCTATGTTACAAAGAATTATAATCATCGTGTGGTAATTTATTTCTTATATATTTTAAACCATGTATATATATTTATCATAATGTACAATGATGTTGGTTTTGAAGAACCAAATCAAACAGGACATTCTATGAAGAGGAAATGAACATGGGATCACATCTCATCAATATGAATTTATCTATTCCAATGATAGAATGTATACCTGGGTATATATGGTCATTAAAATAGTTAATAATATATCATTTATGAGTGTTCAGTTTTTTAAGATATGTATACATAAATTCTAATGCAAGGGACATGCAAGATGTAATGTCCAAATCTCATTTAATAGTTTCCTATGTTGTTGAGGAGTATTTATATCACATATGTGATGATATGAATAGGATATTCATATAAATTCATAACCTGATATTTAATGAATGATTTTTTTACATGTACATCAAGACACTAAGGTTTCTAGTGGGGATGAATAATTAGAGTTCCAAGAGAAAGTGGACAATGAAGGTTTACCTAATCATGTGACACCAAAACCAGTGGATCTTACTCTCCAAGTAGACTTAGTGAGATATTCATGGTTTAGGAGTCAATTGAAAAGGTATTAAATATCATTAAATTATTATTTATTTACTAATGATGTAGGAAAATAATGATTTAAAGCTGAAATCCAGTTGAAGGTGTCAAAAAACTGGGAGCCGGATATGAAGGAGGAGATTTCTTCATTGCATGATGAAAATACTTTGGAGATGAAACCTTTTACAAAGGGGAAGAATGAATTGGAGAATAAATAAGTATATCAATTAAATAAAGAACATTATTGTAATAGGAGGTACAAGGCATGGCTATCTGTGAAAGGTTTTAAAAAGAATGAAATTAAAGGCTTAATTGAAAATTTTTCAAATATAGTGAATCTCACAACCATCCATGTGGTTCATTATATTCACTACTATAGATAGTGTGATATTAAGTGATACAATTTATTTGTGGTAAAAATCATTGATGAAGGGGGTTCCATTATATATAAAGATAACCTCTGATAGTTCTTTTTTTCAGTGTTGATAATGGTCATTTTATAATCTCTTATAAAGGGAGGCATTATTAACACCATTTTAGCACTAAAAAGTGTTATATTTCATAAAAAATTCTACATCCTTAAATATATTTATATATTAATATATAAATATATTCATGATGATATAAATATTACATTTTTTTATTAAAAATGATTTATATAAGACTAAATATGAATTTACAATAAATATATAAGAAAATTTATGAAAATAGATTCTAAAATAATTACAAATTAATTTTAAGTATCTATTAACAAATTATAATTGAGTATGACTCATTCGATAACAATTTTATGAAATAAAAATCAATAAATTAATGAACTGTCTAAGGTATGTTTAAAAAATGAGTTGAACTTCAGACAGTAATTAATTTTGATCTATGTGTCTATTTTGGCGCTAGAAAAAATAAAATAGATGATTTTGAAACAATATATGATATTTTGAACATGTAAGACCCAATTCAATGTTTTGGGATGTAAAAAAGTCTATGAAGGACACAAAAATAGAGTTTTCATCAGGATTCCTTATTTTTTGAACATATAATGTAATTTCACCCTCGTTTGAGGGGTGGTCTTTTTTTTATTTTTTCAGTGGTGACTAAATTTACTATCTGGTATTATTTCTATATGGATATTATAGTTTTTAGATTTTAGTGTTGTTCATTACATAGTCAAATTAATAATTAAATATATTCAAAATTATTTACATTTACATATAATAAATCAATTGAAAAAAATTAATATTTAAATCTATTATGATTTAAGTGAATATTTTAATATATAAATTTGATAGAAGAAATATTTATTTTCATTTTATATATAATAAAAAATATTCATTTTAATTATCTTGTAAAAATTTATTACTATATATATACCTTTACAAAAAGTGTTTATATATAAATATGTGCGTGTCAATAAATATTCGTTATATTTATGTGTATATAATCATATATGTAAATAAATACATATATATAAATTTTTGTATGCGTATGTATGAAATATAAATGTGTATATGTTTATGAAATTATGAATATGTGTGTCTGTTAATATTTTGTAAATACATCATATATAATTGTATTTTTATTAATATATCATTATCATTAAATATACTACATAAACATATATTTATAAAAAATGATAAATAAATTATTAAAATATTATAACTACTTATAAAATAATATGTAAATATATGAAAAATTTATTTGTAAATATTAAATATATCAATATATTTTTAAAATATTTTTTAAATTATACAAATATAAATAATTATATGAATAAATATTTAAATAATAAATGAATTATGTATGTATTTATATAAATAGATAGATATATCATAAAATATTATTACAATCTTGATGGTGAAAAATTAAAGGCCTTAAACCTTGAAGGTTGACGTCAGGAGTTCAATCCCAGGCACGAGGAAGGCTAAAGGACGTGAAAAGTACCGATTAAGGGGTTGTGATGCAGTCATTAAGGTGTAGGATTGACCAAGGATGTGGAAAGGAAGTGTGGTGGTGTGGGAGGTGCCACAAAGTGTTTATTATTGGAGTTTTTAAAAAATTATAAAAAACGGCTATGTGGATTAAATTTTAAAAAAAAATCTTTGAATTTTACCAACGATAAAAAAATGCCTGATAATGGCCTCATTTATCAGTGATAAAAAATCACTTATAAAATCACCCATTATCAAAAATAAATATTAAATGATAAAGGTGGAATTTATTATCTCTTTCATTACCACTAACACATATCATGGGTTTTTAAGGGTACATTGCATATCAATGATTTATAGCACTGACAAAAACCATTTCTAGTTCTTTTAAAAGCATTATTATAACAGTTGTTATTGCATCTAAGGATTTATTCCATTTGAAACATGATGTAAATAATAATAATATGTCATATAGATCAATATGAGGACATATATATCTATATAGATATAATATATTTATGCATGTATTGATTCACAAATGGATGACCTTGTGTATGAACACTAGAAGAGATTATATGAGTTAATGTAGGAACTTGGGTTATGGAATAATAATTTTGATAAATTCATGATAAAAAATGCATCCAAATGATCTATAATTGATAAATTCAACCATTATGAGTCCTTTTTATCTGGATATATTATATAGCATTTGTATGTGGATGACATGCTCATTGTAGGATCATTTGTGCCATAGATTGATGACCTAAAAGGGTAGCTTCATTAGGAGTTCGAGATGAATGATCTTGGAGAAGATAATATTATTTTGGTGTTTAATATCAAGAGACAATAGATCTCTAAACATGATGTTATCATAGGCTAACCACATTGGATTCTTTTATATTATATTTAGTATGCTGAAACAAAGCCACATTCTATTCCCCAAACAAGTAATTTAAAATTTTTGATGGTTTATGAACCAAAGATGGTAGATTAGGTTTAGTATATTGATAGTTTATTTACATTTCATTTGATGGAGTATTGATTTATATCATGTTATGTTTAATAAATATTAATTCCCAAACACTGTGAGTTATGATTATGTACATGGAAACCCCTGGAATATAATATTGTGAATCTCTGAAGTGGATACTGTGATAAATAAAGGGTAGAAAAGAATATATATTTTCTTTGGGAAATGAAATTAAATGCATATATATGTGGATGTAGATATCATATGTGGATTCAATAGTAGTATTAGTACAATAGGATATGTTTTTAACTATAGAGGAACTGTAGTGAGATGGATATTTTAGTTGATGAATGTGGTGACTTTATCCGCACTAGAGGCAAAATACATTATTATATAAGAAGATAATAATGAGATTGTTATTATGAAGAACATCATTGGGAATATGGGAAGAAATTAAGATTATAATGTTTAGAAATATGATTGTAATAATGTTATACATATTACAAAGAACCTAGTGTTTCATTCCCCGGTGAAGCACATTTAGTTGATGTTCCATTTTATTAGAGGTTTAATACAAGAAGTGTTGTTGATATTGTATAAGACTCATTGAAAAAATAATACAATAGTCATTTTCATTATGTGAATGGTTATAGGGAAATTTAAGAACTATTATTCCACTTTGGTCATTATTGATTATTAGAGGGTGAATGTAAGAATACATGAGAACAATATGAGAGCATCAAAGAAAAAATTGTGGGAATTTCACGAATTGTCGGACTGGAAATGATTATTTGAATAGAAAAAAACATTGTTTAGTGAATAAGTATAAGATATCATATTAAGAAACTTGTCTAAGACAATAGCATCAAAGAAGGTCAGCATGGAAGATCATGCTCTATGTTGAATGATTTTGGACTATTGTAGCCCAATCATTGGATGATGTAAGGAAATCTACTGGTGGCCTATATTGTAAACTAGGTCTCTAATCCAACATGAAATGTATTAATGTAGAGTCAATGTATAAATTTTTACCAAATTACACATAAAGGGAATATAATAATGAAGAGTTAGTCAACATTAAAATGTATCAGCTTGTAATTTGGTGATAGTGTAATTGTAGCTTTATAGATTTCCTACCACTAGTTACTATAGAACAATAGATTTTCTATGGGTTTTGTGGAACTATTGCACAATATAAATTATGATTTCACATCATGATAAGATATTATTATAATATTATGCCATGTAATCTCTACTATTGATTTTAGTGGAATGATTATACCTCTGTGTTGATGTGGATATTATTTTCAAAAAATATAAAGATGTGTGTCATGTTTTCTTATTCATTTTCATTTTATCTTTTTGTCTATGTCACTCTAATTTTTTAGATCATTCATCATGGTTTTCCTACTGCTTTTTAAAGAACAGTATCATTCATTTCTAGAAGGAGGGAACCTAGTTTACATGTAGAAATATAATCATTTAGTGGGTGGGGATTACTGGAATTGAATTATTTTTTCATTGATTCATACTTACTCTAATTCCAATAATATCTAGATGTACAAATTTATTCCACAAATCTAGAACCCTTAGTATCAATACTTTCACTCCATAACTTTTGGATACAATTTCATTAGTATCGTTTCATTAGATTAAAAAAATTTGGTGTGGTAAATAATTGGGGTTGATGGGGTTTCACCAAATTTGTGGATCTCATCTTGGAAAGAGAAAATTATCTAATGTATAAATGATTCATTAAATAAATACATTACCATTACGTTTAACTACATTAAAAAATCACTATAGATATTTAGGTAATTCACATCGGTTGGAAGGTAGAAAAATTAAATATCAAATGGCTCATAAAATAAACAAAAGTAGCCATTTAAAATGAAAGTATGAGGGGCACTGCCATATGGTATTGTGACAAACACTTATGGAATGTTTATCAACTAGCACAGTTGGTTCCAATTACCAAAGATAGTGAAATTTTCAATAAAAATTAAACAATGATAGCTTGGAATATAGATACTCCTTAACTATTTGGTATTTCCAAAAACAATTGAGAATGTAGGAGGTTCCCACCTCCATCATGGCCATCCTATTATCTTTTTTTTCATCTGGGACTGGGTAATGACCACTAAGGTTTTACACATTAGTTTTTTTAGATTGGTATTTACAACATATGACATATCATTTCCAATTTCTTTTTTTGATTTCATTTTTTTCATCATCTTAACAAATTATTTAATGAATGAACAAAAACCAATAATAGACAAATCAATTTAGTGATTGAAATTTTTTTTCCATTTTCTAATAAAAATAGAAACAACATAATCCATATAAAAATTAGGAATTTTTTAGAAACAAAATTTTAAAAAGATCTATTAGAAAACAATAGAGTACAAAACATATCACGTTCCTAAACTAAATAAATAAATTTAATTCAGATTGGAATCAATATGTAATAAATGTATTTGTGTTTCCTGGACCATTTATTTTATTTTTAATTTAGAAACTAGAGATAGGTTTAATTACTCCACTTCTTCTATCTCTTATTGTTTCTATTTTAGTAATTATTTGATCTCGTTAATTTTTTATGTCTCTTCGAATCCCTATATTCACTCATGCACCTCATAATTTTCATAACCCCTCACATCATTCACATTAAAGATCCAATGTTTGTTTAGAACCACATTTTGTTTCTAACCAAATAACATGATACTATAATTCATTATTCATCCCTTTCCATCAAACCTAAATAAAAATACATGATGAGATTTAGATAAATCAGTTAGATATTGATTAAATAATGTTTATACAGATAGGAAATGGACCACTAACTTCATGTATTTTTTCCAATTTCATTACATATTCATCGTCTTTTATTTATTAAATGTTGACCGCAGATTTTTCATATCATGATGATTCTTATCTCTATGTTTTATTCAAGGATTCTGTTATGCATTTTTCTTGATAACACTAAAATATTTTTTTTCAATTATTATATTTTTTTATAGTTATTTTATGTCTAATATGACCTCCAATATACCAATCCATATTTCTGATCTCTAAAAAAACATTCTATAAACTCATTTTAAACCAGTTATTCGAAAAATTGATGTCCTAACTGACACAAAAAACATACATATTATAAATACTAGATTAAAAAATTCTGATAACTTCATGGATGTTTTATAACATCTCTTCCTTCCCTTAATTTTCATTATTTATTGATTTTTCATATTTCCTTCCACCAATTCTGAGATTTTAGTGATACTTATTAAACACCTTCTCCTTGGTAGATTTTATCCACTTATGATATTATCAATAAATTCATATTTCCCCCCTCCTCTTCCTATAAAATTATTATGTATTATTGAAGCAACAGAAATACTACCCAACATTCTATTTATTTCTTCCAATTATACCCATCCACAGACACAAAAAACCTCATCATCAATATTGATACCATATGAAATTATTATCTCCATTTAAACGAAATTCTTCAAAAAAGAAATAGTTTTTGAGTCTACTATACTAGGAGTCCATAGATACAGTATCCAGGTAGGCATCTTGTTATGGTATGAAGATTTTTTATAATATTCTACCCAAACACATTCTCCAAAATAGCATGATATTTGATTCGACCATACTCAGAGTACTTACCTTGAGAAGTCGTAGAAACAACTTGTTTGGAAGTAAGATAACCAATAATTTATGAACAACCACATTCTGGACAATTTAAATACAATTTATTATACTTTTCTAAGATTTTGTACCATTAGGATCCCTGGAAGTAACTTCTTTGGAATTGAGATCACCGTTTATCTTATGTAAATCCTTATCCCCTAAATTAAGAAGAGATTTGATTCTAGTGGACTCATATTCCATACCTCAAGGACCCATATAAGTACTTTTTTCAGATTGAGTGTCATCAGCACCCCATTGGTGAGTTTTGGGACCACTTATAGACATTAGTCGCCCATCCAGTTCCACCATTACCTCCCCCATGCTAATTATAAACTTAGGATATTGCGACACATTTCATAGTGTGAGATCTTCCAACTTGAAAGAACTATCCCTTGAGTATTGTCACTCTATCTTGTTGTCCTTCATGAAAAAAATCTACTATCAGTGGATTCCGAATAGTATCTCCCACTCCACTTCATTTTGCTTCCCTTTTGGTTAGTTCATGTCCACCACCTTCCACCGAGATAACATTTCTAGGAACATTACCCAGAAGTGGTACATGTCATTTATCATCATCAAATTTTCTACATTAATAAGTATAGTAGGAAACTATAATTTAAATACTATGACATTGGTGATGTTGAACATGTTTTACCAGTGGAAATATATTCATTTTTTTGTAGCTATATCTGCTGACGATACATGTGGAGTCCAGGATTTTGTCTCCCATTATGTCGTCCTTGACTAACCCAAAATAAAAAAACATTGGTTAATGATTCTGTAATAAAAATAATGTACATGGTTTAATGATTGGAAGAAACAAGTATAAGATGAGAGTTCAAAGGAGGTGAAATCTCTATACTACATCAAATAATATATTTTATGTCTATATGTCTCTTTAACTGGATTTCACATTTTCATTGTATAGAATATGTATGCCCCTTTAATATTCCAAGAACCAAATTTACCCAGTCATTCAATTAATGTAGGGATATACATTTTATACCTAAAATCAATAATTAAACGTGGTACACATACTTTTTGTTTGGATTGATGAGGTGGATGAATATTTGGAATCCCACATTGGAGTTTCAGGTAGAATTCTCATAGACCTTCCTTATAAAAAGGTTCTTTGGGAATTTTTATTTTCAAAAAAAATATATGTTTTCCTAAAATTGATCGAAATATTTTAACACATATATTTTATTAAAAACAATTTATAAATATATATCAAATATACATATATATATTATATATATATATAACAAAACAAAACAACTATGAAATGTAAAATAAGAAAAAATATTTTACAAAAATTTCTAATAACATGAATATTCATAATAGATGGACCTAATAAAATTTAAAATCCAAATAGGTTCCCCCAACCATTAACTATCTCGATTTGGTCGAACCAAGTTCTTATTTAACATAAATAGTCAGATCTATTTAGTGTAATCCAAAATTATTCTTGTCTATAAAGAAGTGATGAAAATATTTATTATTTAATTAATTTTTCTTCAACAAAAAAATTAGACATATATTTTTTCTAACATCTTTGATGCGGTGCGGTCAAAAAATGGGGTTTTGATTTCCCTAAATCATGGTGAAATCATTGATGGAAACCTCCACTAATAACCCTACAACAACTAGTGGGGGTGGATAAAATACATTTGGATAGTGAATTAATTTGAGGCTTCAAGATTCAGTCTGTCACCTCCATCTGACTGTTTATTTTTTAACAATCAAAAGTTATTAAACAAGGTATAAACTTGAAGATGGATTCTTAGTTACTCAATGTGATGAACCAAGACACGGTCAAAAATGACTATTTTTATGTAAACAACATATCTAACGGAAGGACAAGCTGCCATTTATTAATTTAGTGTTAATGATTTTGTATACTTTAGAACCAAACCATCCTCCCATTCCTAATGGTCAATCCCCAAATCCCAATCACACACCCATTGTCATGACTAAATTTCAACACATTCGGGAAATGGGGAAGAAAGGTGAAGACGATTAGGTTTTTTGTAGAGGAAATAACACTTTATCAAATCACCATTATCACTATTTCCACCAAATATATTCATTTTAGAGATATGAGATAAACTCGTGTTCAAGTAGAAATCAATGGAACAATGAACCATTAAATTTAATTTTGAAATGTATCTTAGCATCTAAATTTCTAATAACTAGACATTGTGCGATCATGTAATGACCTAGAATTTATATTTTAATTTTTTATATGAAATTTTTCAAGACCGCAAAATTTGATTGCTCGCAATTCTGAAGCCTGGAGTTCCTAGAATCATCAGACGAAGTTTTGTTAAACTAAAATTAACGCATCTAAGATGTTTTACAGAAAAAGTTAAATAAATATTAAATGGTAACTTGGATCCAAAATCAGAGGGCACCGTTGAGTTTGAAATGGCGGGTTTACTCTAGAATGACTTCTGTTTAGTCGACGCGGGCCTCCTTTGAGAAAACCCAAAAATGGCATAACCGTAAATAAAATAAATAAATAAAGTTATTTTATTTTTAAAATTATTATAATTCATCCACGGTAACTCAAATTAAATATATGATACCACCGTTTAAATCATGATGGTTTTCTTTCATTAAGCAGATACTAAATTTGGCTGGTGCAGGCCCCCAGAGAAAGATAGTTTTTGGTCGTAAATAAAACAATTAAGTGATAATTATTTTATTATAAAAATCATATGATTTAAACGGTAACTCGGATCGGAAATCTGAGAGTACAATTGGGTTTTTTTGGGGCATGTTTCACCTAGGCAGAGCCTATCCTCGACCTTCGCAAGTCAAAGGTGACTGATAATAATTTTCTGAACATTTTTCTGGGTATGTTAAGTAAACGCACGAGCATTGTTTTGTAACTTTTGAACAAGTTCTTTGAGTTGAAATACATGGGAACCGTTGAACTCACAACACCAATATTCACATAAAGATATAATCACCTCGATGGCAGTTGGTCGAGGGTGAAAGTTAATTTTTGGGTTTTTCGTGGAAATAATAAAATAAAATAGTCACATATATTTATTTCATTTAACCACCCATGTGGATGTTCATAGGTGGGGTCTACTAGATCTAAAACTCTATGTGTAAGTGAGAAGTGGGTACCACTACACCTTAACCTTCCAAGGTTTGTTATGGTGGTGGGGACCACCCGAACAATAGCCTCCCTTGAGAGGTTCTGGTGGTGTGAACAACCTTGGTTTAAACCACCCTCGAAACCTCCCATTATTATGTAGAAATCTCTGAAATCCCACAATTAAAGAGTGAGAGACTCTTATACTTCTCCATCTTAATTGTGCCAATGCACCCAGATAATTGGCATACTCCCTATTAAATTATGTAGCAACATCGTTGATATTTTGTATGGTTCCTAATAAATGAACCGTCATAAATTCCATGATCGATAATTACTATCTACCATATTATATATATATATATATGGAGCTTGGGAAGAGGATTTGGGACATCTAAAAAAAACTACAAAGCACAGGTAATGTGACGTGATGCCCAACACTTGGAAGTTTACACTCTCTGATGTAGAATGATCCACCGACAAAGAATGTCATCCTTGACTTCGACCTTCTTCTAAGGGACATCCTCCAGTGTGGGAAGTCTTCGGCAACCATCATTCCCTCTTCATCCTCATCAATGAACCTATTCATGATCCTAGGTTTGAAGGAGTGTAGAGGAAGTGAAGAATGTTGACATCACCGTCATCTTCCCCGTGACTCTGTCTACGAACAACGAACATGGTAGGGGGTTTTTGTGTTTTATTTTAATTTCCGTGATTCATTCCTTCTAAAACAAAGAACACTGATCAACTTCTAACTAGCTGATCCACACATGTTTTCCTTTTATGGGTTTTCGGATTAATCATGGCGGGAGAGTTTGTTGTGCTTTATTTTTTTGAGCCAAATGCTACCACCCTAAACATGGAGGGTACAGACCAGACCAACATGGTCCAACCCCTCTGCCATTCTCTTTTGCAGTTTTCTTCAAAGAAGAGGAAGGCAGAAACGATGTTAAAGGTGACAGAGGTGACCTGAAACGACCGCACTACCCACAACCTCCACACAATGCGCCAACTTAGCGGCGCTCTGGGCGAACTGGCTCTACCAACCCAGGCCGAACCATGCTCATGTCAGCTTCTGAGCCACACTGGTCGTGCCACCGACTGTGTCGTGCCGCCCCCCGGCCCGACCCATGCCGCACCCCGAAATGGCCACCCGACATCCAGCTACCCACCGGGGTCCCGACATAAAGCCGCCCGCCAGCCTCGTGAGTCCCTCGGCCGAACCGGAGCCCTAGTCGTTCTGGCCTCTCGAGCCAGCCCCCCACCCTCCCTCACGACGTCATGCCTGATCCAGTCCCGACCGCACCATCCGGGCCGAGCTGTGTCGAGCCGTGCCCTCATTTTACCCTGTCTGAACTAGCATGTTCCCTCGTGGTACCCCCGGCCAATCAATCCCGCACCATCATGGTGCCATTTCGAGTCGCGCCACCTCGAGCTGGGCCAAGCCGCCCTGCGCCCTTGCGGCTCTCCGTGCCCTCGGGGCCTGCTGGGACGGGCCCAGTAGGCCTGGACGAACCCAATGGGTTGGCCCGCCAAACGGGCTAGGGCAGACCCAATGGTCATGTCTGGTTTGACACGAACCGGGTCGGCCCAGACTATGTCATGCCTGGTCGGACCGGACCCGGGCTCACTACAGTCCATTTAACTTTTTTTGGCGATAACTATTGTACCAGACGTCTATTTGACGAACTGTCTGCGGTGTTGGATTTCATGGAGCATGTTGTTCCCATTGAGTATAACCCACTGGAGTTTTGGTTATAGTTGAGATACGGTCTGTTTGGATCGTGCATGAATCCAACCGGGCCCCCGAGACTAAATGGAAAATAACTCACTGACTGGGCATCCGATTGATGTGTCGTCAGGTGCGTTGACATCCCTATTATGTGGCAGACCTTTGGGATACGTCTTCAAGAAAATTTTTGGTAGTTGGAGCATTGACCTGTAGATTCTGGACCAAATATTCTGACGACGAGTGTGCATTTGTGTGTTAACGTAGTAACTGGGTGAGATTTGGTGACTACTGACCAACTGACTCGGAGTGACTCGTATGGCCCAGTTGGAATCACCTAGTTGTGGAGGCATACCCACAACGAAGGAGTGTCTGGTTGTGGTGGCAGACCCACAGTACTCGACAGGAGGAGTACCTCTACAAGCTGTAAGGGGGAGGGCCTGATTGTGGTGTTAGACCTATAGGTGGGGAGAGACTCAGTGAGACGTAGAAGACCCACAATACGTGATAGGAGGAGTACCTCAGCAGTCCAAGTTTATTGGGAAGCACCATGGTTCCATGGAAGGCCCATTTTACTTGATAGAGGAGGAGTTCTCCAACAGCCAAGGGTTTGAAATTTTACTACTCCTAGATTAAAATCCTAGTTGAGTAGAGTCAGTACTTTTGTGTTTCCTCTTGGTTGAGATGGGTTACATGATAATATAGGTTTATGTATGGTCATATACCTATGTAAAGGTTATCTATTGATTTCATACTTTTTGGTTTATCCTTGATGTATTTTGTGAGACCATGATGGTCTCGGGGTCCCTACTGTGTATCGTTATACTCAACCCTACACGGGCTATGCACACAACTTTTTGAGTTGGATTCAGATGACGGACAACACTAACTGAGGTTGAGAGTACTAGGAAAGGATGGTACCCTGGAGGTTGACCATATGGTGTGTCGGTACACTGAGGAGAAATACAGACATGGAGTGCTGAGGAGGCTATGTAATCCTACCCTTCAGGTACGAATCCCATAAGACGACCCATCAGCTATTATTCCTTTCTTTAAAATATATGAAAATATTTGAATAAAATAATATTATTTTAAAACATTATAATTATTCAAAAATAATCAACATTTTCATCTAATTTACATATGATTTTGTTTTATTTTCTAAAAATAACCGAAATAAAATATTCAAATAATTTAAATATATAGATAAATTTATTTATTTAATTCTATTTAGTATTCATGAAATTAAATTATTTTTCATTCTAATTTATTCATTTTAAAATAACATGAATAAAAAAATGTATAATTACTAATTTTAAAATTGAAAATAAATAAATAACTAATAAAATTTAAATACTTTGAATATTTAAAATAAATCAGTTCATTAAAAAAATTATAATTTTTTTTTTATTTTTTAGAATATCTTCAACAGATTTACCTAAAGTTTTTGTATTTATAAATATATATGTAGAGTATTTTAAATTTCTGTTACTCAGATATTTATTATTTTTTCAATAAATTAATGTTGTATTATTTTAAAAATAAAAATTTAATGTTATTGGTTTTTAATATATTTCTGTCATTTTTTCTAATATAATATCTACAAAATCTCAGGCTTATTTAGTTACTCAGTCACATTTATTTACTATTTAATAAAATTCCTTCATTTTTTGTGAAATTAAATATATATAAATATTTAATTTTTATTGTATCTATTTTTTTATTAATATTATTTCTATATTATTTCATCTTGTAATGACATTCCTTATTAAATTTAATTTAAATTTGGTTAATAAGAATGATTCATATATCTGAAATGTATATACACTTTAAATAATAAATATATTATCTCTCATCATTTGAAAGTATCTAGTCCAATAATTTCACAATTTTTAAAGAGTCCATTAATTTATGTATTTTGTGTGTTTAAATAATAAATACTTACTTAAAAATTATTTTTATACAAATTAACAAATTTATATAATTTTTGAAAATTATAATCTTTGGAAGTACTTTTTCTATTTTTAGTAACGTTTTATTAACTTAATATTTTGAATTATTCAAATAATTATTTCACTACATTATAACATATTTATAATTTTAAAATATTAAAACTAATTTTTATTTATAAAATGAATTAGTTTAATTTTTATTAATAGAATAGTAATAGATTATTTAATTTTATTTGAATTTAGAATTCATTTATAAATTTTATATGTTTGACCGAAAGTAGTCTTATACCATGACCATTAAGAAGATGATAGGGGCCTCCTAGATCTCCAATGCACTAGCTATAATATCAAAGGAGGATTCACACATGACGTTAGAGAAAATTTATAAATATCAGGAACCACTTAAAATGTGATGTTCTTATTATATCCCCTAGTGTAGTTCGGATCCGTGAATAGAATAGCTTCTCCATTGTGAATCTCAATAGACTCGAGGCATCCGCTATTTATCATATATTGAAACAACATCATGTCTCCAAGACCTCACCATGAATCCACCATGACATCACCTCCTCACAACCATCACACTCATCATTACACATCCTTGCCCCCAATTTCAAAACTAGACCCATTTCTGGAAAGACATACTAGAATTGAAGCCTAAAAATAAAATCTTGCCCAAAATTGAGGTCTCGATGGACTAAAACTAGAGAAAATTACTCTTAAAATGCATCCCACCAAGGATTTGATATATACATTACTTATGTAAAGTTGTTACCAATATTTGTCCATATACGTAAGTGTAAAAAAGAGTGTTAGTAGCTACGTAATAGTAATTCTTTCTCTACATCATTATCAGACCATAAATTATGAAGCTGCATAAATGTAACCTATGAATTAATCTGGTTCTATAATGCAATTTGAGAAGTATTTTGGCTATGAAATGGTTTATTTAGAAGCACATTACCTATGTGAAGGTAATAAGGGAACTATTTATCTACGTGATGGTACTAGAAGATATGTATAACTATGTAAAGGTTATCTATGATATACAAAACCTGTGTAAAGGTAATGAAGGAGTTTTAAAGGCTGCGTATAGGTAACATGCAATGAGTCACACCAAATAAAGGTGATTAGGCTATTTATAAGGGTATATTTATATTTTTACTACTTATGTAGGTAGTAAAATTCACTTTGAGAAGATAAGAAGGAAAATTGTTGAGTTGCATAAACATGTGTTATGATGCTATGGTCGATTGGATTTGGACATGTAGTTGATCCATACTTGTTCATGTTTTTGATCACACATTGTCGATCAATTGTTATTCATATAGTTGATCATTGATGTGTTCATGTGGTCAAAACATATTATTACATATAGTCAATTTGTTACTATGGTTTATTTGCTTGGAGATGTACTGAGTTCTAGAATTTGTATATTATGATGAAATGAAATCTAAAAATTATTGATATGATGTAATCAAATGAAAAATAAAGATGATAATTATTATCACAAAGTAGCTATGTTATTTAGTAAGGGCGGAATATAGAATCAAAATTATATATATTTGTGTCAAAATCATTTGATTTTCATAGATAAGGAAAAATAAGGAAAACACCATTCCACATTGATTTTGCTATGGTGGTTTTGGTGAACAATTTATAAATTCAGTCCCCCTATATGAAATGGGAAGTTGATTGATTTCATGGGTTATTCCAGGGTATTTTATGGATTCATTCATAGGTGTATAGGTTTTAAATATATTTATAGGTAGTATTAGTTGTCATGATAATGGATATGTAGTTATTCAAATACTATGCGGGCATAAATTATTGAGACTTCATGGAATTTTATAATATATTAACTGAAACAATATATGATCCACCTTGAAATTTTATGACTCAAGAATAAAGATATACTACCAATATTTTTTTTAATATTATATGTTAAATAATATTTTATAATATGTGATAATAATATTAATGATATTATTGTGAGTATATATTTCATTAGGTATCAAATAAGATTTTAAAAATATTTAGAACTAAAAAACATTATCTGAGAGATTTGTGATATCTCAATACATGTTTTGTGGGAAGATAATGAGTTGAAACCAGGATCCATTTTTCTATTGTGGGCCAATTTTTTTGAGAAAACTAGTAAGAAGTAGATAACTCAATACATGGTATAAGTTTTGAGGCCATCAAAACAATTTCATGAAACATTAAATGTTCTTCAATAATTAGTACATATGCACGCCTATTGACCTAGTCTACCCGTGAAGGGATATATATTTCACACATGTAATATAACAAACCTAGTGCATAAAAAGATCATTATATGAGTGTATTAAACATGAAAAAAATCTTATTATTATTGTTTCTGACCAGTTATAAGAGGCCTGAAATTAGGGAGTCTAACCAATCACTAGATATTTTTGATTGGGGTGTCTATCCAATTGATGGAGATTTATAGCTGGTATGTCTAACTAATTGTGTCTAAAAGGAATTGAAAGGGGTAATCATTTATCCAAACCATGTAAATATCATTTAACATCAATTTTTATCACCGCATACATGTTGAGGTTGTGAGATATTTTGGAGTGGATTGAGAACTTTAGCAGGTTCCAGAGGTTGAATTAATGTGAATAAAATTTCTTAAAAGTATACCGCTAATTCAACCCCCTATCAATGGTAATATGACCTAGAGAAATTCAAATACCCATATAAATTCCAGGTGCTTTAATAAAATAATTAGGAGAATGAAATTTGGGGGATCCTGAGTTGTAGTCAGGGGTGAAAATTGTAGAGACTAGAGTGAATGTTTTTATGCACCTTGAAAATTTCCTTCGAAGATGAATAATGTTCGCACAATAAATTTAAAGAAGGGGGAGGAACTAATCAATATAAAACCTTGTAAACATGTTTATTTATAAAGAATAGGATTGATAAATATGATAAAAATATTTCAAAATAGTGTTTCATCAGACATATAACCAAACCATACTCTAGCACAACCATTTTAGTAATGAATAAAGAAAGAGGGTGGACAATGTTCATAGATTTCTAGGAGTAATAGTTTTTGATGGTGCTAGATATATTACTAATTACATTAATATAAGAGCTTATGGTTGAGTTTCATAGAGTTGAATACTTCACAAAGGAGGATTTGAAATCTTGTTTCAACTAGGTCCAGATGAAAGAGGAAGATATTTGGATGAATAATTTCAAAATGATAAGGGTTATTGAGAATTTGATTATATTCCATTCATATTATTAAATGAATTGAAAATTTTTCATATTACGATGAATACAGTATGCTATCCTTTTATAATAAAGAGTTTTTATGTGATCTTTGATGATATATTTGTGTAGAGTAATAGATGGAATTATGACCTATAAAAGGAACATGATGTGATAAAAATGATTATAGAAAATGTAATATTTTAAAATGAGAAGAAGTTTTCTTTTATATGAATTTTTTTGGACTATTTAGGGATTATAATTTTAGTGTAATGGGTTATGATAGAGCCTAAATAATAGAGGTAGATAAATTGTGTCATGGTCCATGGAATTTGAATCTAGTTAAGGGTTTTAGAGATATTTGGACCCTATAAAAATTTATTAATGTTTTTGTGATGATTTCAAGACCCCGCATAGCCTTTAATAAGAATTATGTGTTTAAATAGACATATTAAATCCACGAATAATTTGATACCATTATAGAAAACCTAACTACTTCTCCACTATTATGCGTGATTATTTTTCCAAAGGGTATTTCAATGGATTTTGATTCCATCGATTATAGAGTTAATGATGTGTTAACATGGGAAGGGAGGCCTCTTGCCTATTTAATAATGATTATATGAAACTAACATGTATAAAAAGATTAATGAAATGTAGATTATAGATTTAGATCCATAAATCTATCAATAGAAAAAATATTTGATTAGAAGGTAGTTAGAGGTATACAAAGATAATTGGATCCCTAAGATAATTTTATTTATCTATGTTTAGTTCTGATTGAACATCATTGATTTCATGCTGTGTTTATAGGATATGATATTATCATGATTTAAGATAATGAAATATTTAATAGTGCTAAAGATGCTATATCGATGGTGATGCCGAGAAAGGATTATATGTACGTGGAAATTTAAGAACCCGGTTGGAAGGTAATTGATGTCTTTAATGAAAATTTAATGAAAGATGTTATTCGAAATTCAATAAAAGATATCTTACAACATGATTTTGATACAAAGTAATGAAATTATTTCGGACATAGATTGTTATTCTATAAGAAACGATTGGTGTTTCCAAAAGGATCAAATTTTATTTGAAATTTACTGAAATATTATCATTCATATATAGTTGGATGGAACATGGGATAATTGGAAATATAAAAATGAATATCGAGTAGAGTTTAGTAGACTAGAACATTTTTTAATTGATTCATACTTAGAACTAGTTCAATAATATCCCAATATACAAACTGCTTCTAGTGATCTTCATTCATTAACAACATTACCATCACTCCATTAATTGTAGTCACAATTTCCCTAATATAATTTCATAGAAGTGAAAAATGATGGTGTGGTATATAGTTGGGTTTATGTGGTTACACTAATGTTTTGGATCACAACTAGATAAAAAATACGATCTAATGTATAAAGTATTCATGTAATCAATATATTTTCATTTAGATTGAATAAGTAAAAATCCATTATAGATTATTAGGTGACACACATAGAATGGAATGTAGATATATGAAAAATGAAAAAATGGATCGAAAACCAAGGATATAGAAAATGAAAGTGAATGTATGACTGACATTCAGAGATGTTATCATGAAATGCTCTTTTGAAAATATAATCCATCAAACAATTTTTTTTAAAAAAACAAAAGATGTTAGTGGATTTTTTGAAGTTGTATTCCTTATGAAACAACCAATAACAGACGAATATAAATACTGGGTTCACAAATTTTTATGAAAATTTTACACACAAATAAATTGAAATGGATTATATAGATTCAAGCTAATTGTGGTTCAAGAAAAAATAAAGAAAATGGAGATATAACATACATTATTCCAATTATGACCTACATGAATAAAAATAAAACCACTATAATATAATAATTACTACAGAATGAAAACAACTAGATTAAAGAAATGAATTTAGTAAAGGAAAAAAGAATCTATATGAATATTAGATTTAGCTAGACAAGATAGAAGTGATGAAATATTATATGTGGAACATGAAATATTACTTCATGGAATGAATCATGCTGCACACACACACATAGAAGGATATCACATCATACACATGGAAGGAAATGAAAATAATAAAGTGTATTAAACTTCTTATATCACTAATTTTTAATACCAAAACCTAGAACAATATCAAATGGTTACTAAGTTATTGATGTCTTATTAAATGTTAGGATATCATGCGATGAATGAAAATAATTTACACCACACTCCACTGAATCCATATAATAGTTTGGTGGCAAAGAAGACAATCTAATTCAGAAAACTATATGACCATAGAAAGGATATCTAATGGGTTACTTTTCTTATATCCTAACAGGAAATCATAAATTCTTCAACACTCTCATCTCTCAAACTAGTAAGGAAACACATTGAATCAATGAGGAGGATCTTGATATGAAATCATGATATTAGAAGAAACCATAAATATATAGGCATTGAAAGTATGGTGCAGACCAAATGGATTACCAATATGCGAGAAACAGTTCAACAATATGGCTACATAGTGTAAGGAGATTCACCACTGAAATATAAAATATATTGGATTACTATTACCTGGGACAAGGATACCCTTATGGGAGCCATGTTACCCATAATTGATAAACACAATTCCCTTAAATAATATAGGTTACCCACCATTATGTGATCCAAGTAAGTACCCTTATGCAAGCTATAGAGAGAACTTACTCCTTCTAGGGAATACCATTACATTAGTGGGGAGTACCCTTACATAATCTTGGGAGTAAAAGTATCTGAACAACAAATACCTTTACACATCCAAATCTTACCCTTATTCAATTTGTGATCCAACACTTTACCGTCACACAATGGGAATATAAAAATCAGAAAAATTTCTTATATGTGAGATAAAACTATGGGGTAAGGAAAACCCGTGAAAAAAATTGAAAAATAATAAATGTAAATTAATTTTTGTGTGGGTAAAAATAGATGAAAAAAAATTAAAAAATGTCTTCACATTGGAAAAAATACAATTAATCAATAAAATACAAATAATAATTCTAACCATGAATAGGAAAAATTATATATGATAACAAACTATTAAATACATAAATGTAACATTTCCAAAATCTATACCATTGTAATAAAAATAATTTCATCTGGATGGTGTTTTCACCACCTAGGTTATTGAAATGGGAATACATTCATAAATTCTAAAAAATTTCTATACATAGAAAATTGAAAATCCTTAGAAAAACTATTAGCTATATTCTCGTATTATGAATCTTAGGGACACATCCATCCTTGTTTCAATGAGAACCCTAAGAAAGAATTATAAGGTCTATATGATTTGATATTACAAGGAGGATATTATTTTAACAGATGTTTAATATAGGATTAATATCATAAAAGACTTCTATATTACCACACGATAACGATAGTTCATTAAAAAATCCTTTCAAAAAATTGGTCCTTTGATTAGGAAAGTTATATCTGTAACACGATGAGATTTTATGAAAAATATTCTTTTAATTAATGTCATGTGTTTTATGATACAACAATATTATCTTGTGTTGTACGCAACACTGTATTAGCTTTCACTATAGGCAACACTATTCTTAGATTTTGTTACACACAATTTCAAGTTCGTTTGATAATTTTCATTCTATGAAACATTGAGTGTCTCTGTATATATATTTATATATTCAATGTATAAATGGAAAGTGGTTGGATTCTGTTTTAACGAAACAACAAAGAAGTCTTGCACAACACACAACCTTGACTTGGGTTGCATTACACGCAATTGTGACTTTTTTCGATAGCGTGTGTTGTACGCAATACCGAGATTCACTAAACAACGATATGCTATTAAATTATTATTAAAACTAGCAGTTATGAATAGTAATACCCACTTTTTGAAATTTTGAAATTTTTATTTTTCAAAACGGACTTCATTTTTTGATTTGGAATATCGAAATTAGCCTAGGGTGAAATTTTGGGATTTTTCTGAAAATATTCACTATTTTTTGAATAGTGAAAATACTCGGTTACTATTTAAAAACCAACTTTTTATTAAAATAATTATTTAAATTATTTAATATTATTTTAGGTCAAAATTTATATATATTACCTATATAAGTTCAATGTAATTCATTGAAGTCATTTTTTAATAAATTTAGATATATAAAAATTTTATTGAACATTTCACAGCCATTTACCCACCTCCTAGGAGAATTTGAAAATTTACATAAAACATAATTTTACCACTTCTTTGAATAGAATTTCAAAAATCCATGAGACACAGTTGATGTTAGTAAGTAAAATTTTGTTTAATGAGATGAAAATAATTTTTGGTGACTAGTAACTTTTTACTTTTTTACCACGGTTAAAAGTAAATAGGGTAATTATGGATAAAAATGATAATATTGTTACCCAAAAACATGTCCTAATTATATTGGATAAATTTAATTTGACCAAAAACAACCTCAGGAATAAAATATGACCAGTTAGGCCCACTTGAATTAGATTAGGACATTTATTATTAATTTATATAAAGAAGGGTTAAAATTGTTAAAATCAATGTTTAATAAGTAAATAATTTTTAATATAGTGTTATATATAAGATAAATTCAACTATAAATATTCATTACAAAGATAAAAAGATTTCATAACATAATTGTATTTTACTTATAATTTTTATACATTAAATAATTTAATTTATTTATGACACAGAGATGATGGAGTAATTATTTTATTAATGAAATATTGACATAATTGATGTTATAAATACCCAAATAAATGTAATTTGAGACTTTTTATAAATTACAGTACATTTCAAGGAGAAAATGACATGTTATTATTGATTTAATTTAATTTTATTTGAACTAATCATTCTGTTATGATTTTCACAAAAATCAATTACCAAATAGTGTCAAAATTGACATAAAATAGTTTTTAAAACAAATATTATATTATTAATTGATATATTATTCATAAAAATGAATGTTCAGGAAACTATACAAAGATAAAGTTATATATATTAATAATAAACAACATGGGGTTCGTTTGTCTTGTTATAGTATGTTTATTACCCTTATATTGTATGAAAACAAGAAGACACGGTAAAGGTAAAATTATTTAACTTAACATTAAGTCAAATTGATAAGGTTAAAATAGAAATTTAAACTTTTCTAAATTCTATTGGATGAGGGTATTTCGACCCATACCTACCTTTTATTTTAAATAGGTGTATTTGGAGCTATTTAAAACAGAATATTACTTTATAATATAATAATATTTTTTTTCCAAAGGTGCCCCTCTCCTCCCTTATAAAAGGAAACCTCCTCCCTCTCTTCCTCACACCACTTTGATCCTTCAAGAATGGTCAAAACCTTCCAAATTATCTTCTCCACTTCCCTATAAAAATCCTAGAGGTCTTGGGCTTCTTCAAAGATCAATTTTAGTGCCCTAAGAGGAGCTCTCAAAGAGGTGATTCAAAGAAGAGGTAATGTCCGTTACCGATTCTTTCAACTTTATTTCTTCTTCCACTTCATCTTCTTTAGTTGTTTCATTATGAAGTAATAACATCAGTATCACTAATATAATTATATGTTATTATAAGTATGAAACAACCCTATTTCACCATCTATCCATCCTATGGAAAATTAAATCACAGCACATGTGTACATACGGTATATCGTCTCCACGCCGTGGTGTAATCTATTTTCCACTACCACCATACTTGGATGGGTATAATGGTGTAAATAATTACTATATATGATTATTTTAATGTGATATTGATTCTTAAATAGTATAAATACACTCCAATACAATTCCACGATCATGAGAATGATATAATCGCTCGTGCGTACGTACGGACTACCAACTCCACGAACGCGAGGAGATTCATTTTCCGTGATTAACCATTCAAGAATGATTATAATGTATATATAATGAATAATAATGAAATATATTAAACAATTATTTTACTGGATTAAATTTTATATATATGTATGTTATCTATTTAATTTCATTTAATTCAATAAGGAAACAAGAAAACGTTCATTTGTACGTACGGCCTACCGTCTCCATGAACGGTGTATTTCATTCCTTTTATCGATCTATAATATATATGTATATGATGGATATATATTTTATATAAATCATGTTTTACATTATGTAGTTATATAAATCAGGATATATGTAATAAGATCATGAATGACAAGTCGAAACACACATGATAAATAAAATGATTTTACCCAAAACGATGCTTTTACATGGAATTTACAAAAGAACTGGTAATATAAAGTCATAAATGAAACATATATTATATCCTAACAATGAATATGATTATGTAATAAGCTAATGACATTATTTAAATTATTATACAGGAGATTTGGATCCATACGAAGTATATCAAACCTATGGTAAGGGATAATTTTGTAATCTCATTTTTATCCGAGATTGCTTATACGTAAGTATTTACTGGGGTTATATCATTCATCCATGTCCATAAAAATGTTTTCATAATGTGTTTAATATTCTTCCATGTATGTCTAAAGTAGTTTTTACTCGTCTTGAATTTTACCTTGTGTTATGGAAGTAATCATGCTTTTGTTTACCATACGAGGTACTTTTTGACTTTTTCGGTAAAAATTCAAAGAGAATGTTAATTTAAATTATATGGCATAAACGGATTTTTACAGTTTTATAACACCTTAGTTTCATGAAGATTACACTACCAGATTTCATGAGTATTTTCAAAAAAATCGTTTTTCATTTAAAATTTCATTTCATTTTGTGAAAAGAAAATGATTTTGAAGAAGAAAGGATATTTTCCTCAAGAATTCATTTCAAGTGTTTTATCCAAACCATTTTCCATATAAGATGAATTTATTTCATATTTGAATTTTTCAAGTAAAATTTATCATTGATTCACTACTGGAAAAACGTCCTATACCCAGGGTTCAAAACCGTGGGTATAGCCCCCAAAACCGTGGGTATAGGCTATACCCACGGTTTTGGGAACCGTGGGCTGGAACGCCGTCGGTATAGGTCCCCAGCCTATACCCACGGTTTTCCAAAACCGTGGGTATAGGTGTTCTGCCACCGTGTCAACAAAACATTCCCAATTTCCACGGTGTCAATGGCATTTACCCACGGTTTCAAAACCGTGGGTATAGATCTTAAAATAAAGCCGCAGGCGCGTTTCGATCCCACGACCTCTTCGCTGCAAAGTACCGCATCTACCACTACCCTACTAAAAATTATGTATATATATATATATTTAGTTAAATATAGTTATATAAACCGTGGGTATAGAGGGAAGAACCGTAGGTATAGGACTCCCGCCAAAAAAAAATCATTCCCGCGAAAAAAAAAATTTCCCGCCCACACATGGGAAACCTATACCCACGGTTTTTCAAAACCGTGGGTACAGGTCTTGAAAATTGACCTATACCCACGGTTTTCCAAAACCGTGGGTATAGGGTGTACCTATCCCCACGGTTTTGAGGAAAACCGTGGGGATAGGTCCATCTTCCAGTAGTGATTTAGATGGTTTCACTTATCTTATTAAAAATTGATATCCATTTCTTTTATATGGATTATGTGATGATGGGATGATGTTTATGAAACCCATTTTATTCGTCGGGTTATTATGAATGATGTGTTTCTATTTTGTGGCACAAGTAAGAATGATTTCCTTATGAGATGGGTGGGACCATTATCTCCCTCTAATGCATTGGGTAATGATTTATATCTCTTGAGATATGCATGGATTGAATGGTAAGTTAATCTGGTTCAGTGTTACAGGACTGAAAAGAGGAGTGAACTCGATTTAGAATGGGACTTTGTCCACTAAGATGGTCTTGGAAGCAATGCCCTGGCTACTATGGAAATAATAACATGTTCTTAATGGTTTCCACAATTACATGTTTTATTCCCATGCTAGTTTATCGTGATTAATGTTTATTTATGATCTATGCCTTATGTACTTCCACGATTTATGTCTTTTCCCAAGATTTTGATGTCTAAATTTCATGTTCATGTATTTTCGTTCAAATGTTTATTGATTGCTTTATGTTCTCTATGTTTTCCCTTACTAAGAATTTGAGCTCTCCCTTTTTATGATTTATTTTCCCCAGAATATTAAGAACGGTTTTAGGTACGGAAACAAAAAGGGGAAGATCGTAATGGCAGTTGTCGAAAATCATTCAATAAGATTAAAAGATTATATTCCGATTTTCCGAAGACACTAATCTATTACGATCCTTGTGTGTCTTTTTTTGTTATGTATTAAGTATTCCGCAAAAGTATTGTAATTTCCATGTACATCATGATTTGGGTCACTACAGTTGGTATCAGTGGAACGTTTTACTCAATATTTGGAAACAAGGATGTGAAAATATTAGTGATATCCCTAGAGATATTTCTATGGTATGTCTAGGGATGTCCCTAAGGATAAGTATACATATAGGATATAGTCCTAGAACTATGGTAACAGTATTATAATTTAACCTATGATGTTAGACATTGAGGGTACTCCCACTTTACTATGTTGTTTTCCCTAGCATGATTTTTTCCTCTCACAATATTCTTTTTGAGTTTAGAAAATGGCTGGAAATAGGAACATTCACGATAATGGTGGATATGACGGACAATAGAATGATATTATTCATGAGAAACCAAATGAAACAGGATTTGGAAGTCCAAAAATCATTATTATGCCTAATCAAAAATCTCATAATATGATCAATAATCTCAACTTGGTGAAGTTTCCCAACTCAGATAATAAGAGAAATATGGAATTTCATGATGATCATAGAGGAAAGAAAGTTCAATTTCACTCATGTAAATCATGTGGGAGGAGGCATTGGGGATATTGTTTCAATGGAATTGGAAGATGCTTTGGGTGTGGAAATGATGGACACAAAGCCAGTAAGTACAAAGGAAAAGGTTCAGTTGAAACCATGGATAAGGATAATGGTGTTGTTATGACATCAACAATGATTAGATGTTTTAAATGTGGAATGTATGGGCATTATGCAATCCAATTCCCTAACGGAAAATCTCATAAAGAGAATCAGCATGGTCATATAAGTAGTATTTATGTGGATGATGATGAAGATACTACAAATGAAATATGAGATGAATGAAATTATGAAGCTCAGTCAGTGGTCTAAGATGTTAGTGAAATGATTGTATGTTTATAAAGAATAATGTATAGTACTATGGAATAAAGAATCATCTAAGGATTGTTAGACTATTGTTACTCCTAAAGTATTTGAAAGTATATGTTGAATTATACCAGTAACCATGGAAGGTTATTCAGATATTTTGAAGTAGATGATATGCGGGATAAGAATATAATGAGATGTTTGATTGTATTCATGAGATCATGACTGATATAAGGACTAAGTGATATTATGGTTTGATTATATAGATTTTTGGGATTTTGTTGTGTGGAAAGAGTTAACTTTTGACAATATTCATGTTTTCAATAATGTTCTGCGGTAATTTATATTTCAAGAGAATATATGACTATGGTATTCATGTGTTTGGAATGAAACCAAAATGATATATCCTATGATATATGTGAGATAAATGATTGTATTCACATTAATGGTAGATAACCTTTCTAGTAATTGTTTTCTATATACTCTGAGCTTAGACCGAAGTATTTTAGATAATCATAAATATTGGAATGGACAATGTTGGACATAAGTTAGTATTGTTTAAGGATAGAACTTTTTTCTATATTATTGATGGGATATTATAGTAATGTAGTTTAAGAAAAAGGGCAACATGTAGGACGAGGGATAGCCCATCGCGTCAGACAAGGCTGTGGAAATCGAACCCACAACCGAAGTGTGACAGGCCTTTATCACCTACCACTGGCCTACAAGATGTCCCTTGTTAGTGGAATGTATTTTTATTTTATTAAGAGGTATGATAAATAAAGTACAAGTCCATTTTTGGAACCATATACGATTAATCTCACTATAAGATGAACTTATAACTTTTTCTAACCTTTTGTTTGAAATAGATTGAATGGCCCATCATTCTATCACATTATCTAAAAATGATTCACGAATAACAAATTCAAATTCATTTCTTTAAGAGATGAATCGGAAATTTTTCAATTTACGAACAACAGTTAGATTGTACCAAAATCATGTAAGTATTTCATTTAATTCATCAACTTTAGAGAAATGATATTGAAAACCAAAAATGTTGTCCTAGTTCACTTATATCCGATGAATCAGATGGTACCTTAGATCTTCACAAATACATGGATTTTTGATTGATGGATTTTTCATAGCCATGTTCTCTACCACTCTCCATCAGAATTTTATGGTTAGATTTTTCTTCCATATCCATATATTCACCTATGATATCCTGTATGGAAACCCAGTGATGAGTTACTTTGGGTAATTGTTACATTTCATACTTTAGTTTTTAAAATTAAGTTTATCATTCCTTTTTACGATGTGGGTTTCTATGAATAGTAAATTATTTATCACCCCGATGAATTTCAAGGGTATAATTCATTTTAAGGGGGGTAGAATGTAACACCCCGAGATTTTATGAAAAATATTCTTTTAATTAATGTCATGTGTTTTATGATACAATAAGATTATCTTGTGATGTACACAACACTGTTTTAGCTTGCAGTATATGCAACACTATTCTTAGATTGTGTTACACACAATTTCAAGTTCGTTTGATAATAGTCATTCAACGCAACATTGAGTGTGTGTGTGTGTGAATATATATATATATATATATATATATATATATTCAATGTATAAATGAAAAATGGTTGGATTATGTTATAAAGAAACAACAAAGGAGTCTTTCACAACACACAACCCTGACTTGGCTTGCATTACACGTAATCATGACCTTCTTTGATAGCGTGTGTTGTATGCAATACCGAGTTTCACTAAACAATGATATGCTATTAAAATATTATTAAAACTAGCCGTTATGAATAGTAATACCCACTTTTTGAAATTTTGAAATTTTTATTTGTCAAAACGGACTTCATTTTTGGATTTGGAATATCGAAATTATCCTAGGGTGAAATTTTTGTATTTTTCTGAAAACATTCAATTTTTGATGAATAGTGAAAACACTGGGTTTCTATATAAAAACCGAATTTTTATTTAAATAATAATTTTTTTATTTTATTCCATTTTATGTCAAAATTGATATATAATACCTATATAAGTTCAAAGTAATTCATAGGAGTCATTTTATAATAATTTTAGATATATATAAATTTTATTGAACTTTTCACCGTCCTTTACCCAACTCCTAGGAGAATTTGGAAATTTACATAAAACATAATTTTACCGATTCTGTGAATGAAATTTAAAAAATCAAACAGACACGGTTGATGTTAGTAAGTAAAATGTGGTTCAATGAGATGAAAATAATTTTCGGTGAATAGTAACTTTTTACTTTTTTTTACCACGGTTAAAAGTAAATAGGGTAATTAAGGGTAAAAATGATATTATTATTACCCTAACACATGTCCAAATTCTATTGGATAAGTGAAATTCGACAAAAAAACCATAGGAATAAAATATGACCATTTAGGCCCACATGGATTAGATTAGGACATTTAATATTAATTTATTTAAAGAAGGGTTAAAATAGTAAAAATAAAAGCTTAATAAGTAATTAATTGTTAATATAGGGATATATATAAGATAAATTCGACTATAAATATTCATTATAAAGCTAAAAATATTTCATAACATAGTTGTATTATATTTATAATTTTTAGACATTAAATAATTTAATTTATTTATGACACAATGATGATGCAATAATTATTTTATTAATGTAATATTAACATAATTGATGTTATAAATATCAAAATAAATGTAATATGAGATTTTTTATGAATTCCAATATTTTTATAGGTTAATATGACTTGTTATTATTGATTTAATTAATTTTTTCCGAACTAATTATTCTGTTATAAATTTATCAAAAATCAATTACCAAATAGTGTCAAAATTTACATAAAATAGTTTTTAAAAAAAATATTATATCATTAATTGATATATTATTCCTAAAAATCGATGTTTCAGCAAAATGACTTAGATGAGGTTATATATATTAATAATAAACAACTTGGGGTACGTTTGGATTTTTATAGTATGTTTATTAACCTTATTATGTATGAAAACAAGAAGTGACGGTAAGAGTAAAATTATTTAACATAAAGTTACATCTAAATTATAAGGTTAAAATAGAAACCTAAACTTGTCTAAATTATATTGGAGGAGATTATTTCGACCCATCCCTACTTTAGCTTCGAAGTAAATCAATTTTGAGCTATTTAAAACCAAATATGACTTTATAATAAAATAATATTTTTTGTTTTTTCAAAGGTGCCCCTCTCCTCCCTTATAAAAGGACCCCTCATACCTATCTTCCTCACACCACATTGAGCCTTCAAGATTGGCAAAAACCTGCCAAATTATCTTCTCCACTTCCCTTGAAAAATCCTATAGGTCCTGGGCTTTTCAATGACCAATTTTAGTGCCCTAAGAGGAGGTCTCAAAGAGGCGCTTCAAAGAAGAGGTAATGTTCGTTGCCGATTATTTCAACTTTATTTCATATTCCATTTCTTCTTCTTTAGTTGTTTCATTATGAATTAATAACATAAGTATCACTCATATACTGATATGTTATTATATGTATGAAAAAATCATATTTCACCATCTATCCATCCTATGGAAAATGAAATCACCGCGCGTGCGTACGTACGGAATACCATCTCCACGCTTTGGTGTAATCTATTTTACACCACCACCGTAAATGGATAGGTATAATGGTGTAAATAGTGACTATATAAAATTTATGTAATGTGATATTTATTATTAAATAGTATACATACACTCCAATACAATTCCATGATCATGGGAATGATATCATCGCTCGTGCGTACGTATGGAGTACTGTGTCCACGAACGCGATGAGATTCATTTTCCATGATTAACCATTCAAGAATGATTATAAAGTATATATAATGAATAATAATGGAATATATGAAACAATAATTCTACTGGATTTATGTATATATATATGTATGTCAACTATTTAATTTCATTCAATTCAATAAGAAAACAAAATCAGCGTTCATGTGTACGTACGGCCTACCGTCTCCATGAATGGTGTATTTCATTCCTTTTATCGATCTATAATATATATGTATATGATGAATATATATTATATATAAATAATTTTTTACATTATGGAGTTATGTATGTAAGGAAATAAGTAATAATATCAAGAATGACAAGTCAAAACACATACGATAAATCAAATGATTTTACCCAAAACGCTGCTTTTACATGAAATTTATAGAAGAATGGGTAATATAATGTCATAAATGAAACATATATGATATCATAACAATGAATATGATTATGTAATATGTAAATTACATTATTTAAATCATTATACAGGAAGTTCGGATGCATACAAAACATATCGGACCTAAGGTAAGGGATAATTTTGTAATTTCATTTTTATCCGAGATTGCTTATACGTAAGTATTTACTGGGGTTATATCTTTCATCCATGTCCATAAAAATGTTTCAATAATGTGTTTAATATTCTTCCATGTATGTCTAAAGTCTTTTTTACCCCTCTTGATTTTTACTTTGTGTTATGGAAGGAATCTTGCTTTTGTTTACCATACGAGGTACTTTTTGACTTTTTTGGTAAAAGTTCAAAGAGAATGTTTTTTAACATATACGACATGAATAGATTTTTAAGGTTTTATAATGCCTTAGTTTCATGAAGCTTACTCTACAATATTTCATGATTATTTTCAAAATAATCATTTTTCATTTAAAAATTCATTTCATTTTGTGAAAAGAAAATGGTTTTGAAGAAGAAAGTATATTTTCCTCAAGAATTCATTTCAAGTGTTTTATCAAAACAATTTTTCATATAAGATGAATTTATTTCATATGTGTATATTTCAAGTAAAATTACACTATGATTTTCAGGGTTTCACTTTCCTTATTATAAAATTATATCCATTTCTTTTATATGGATTATGTGATGATGGGATGATGTTTATGAAACACATTTTATTCGTTGGGTTATTATGAATGATGTGTGTTTATTTTGTTACACAAGTAAGAATGATTTCATTATGAGATGGGTGGGACATATATCTCCCTCCAATGAATTGTGTAAAGATTTATATCTCATTTTATAGACATGACTTTAAAGGTAACTTAATCGGGTTCAGTGATACAGGACTGAAATGAGGAGTGAACTCGATTCAGAAAGGGACTTTGTCCACCATAATGGTCTTGGCAGCAATGCCTTGGATACTATGGAAATCATAACACGTGCTTAATGTTTTCCAAAATTAGATGTTATATTCCCATGCTATTTTATCATGATTAATGTTTCTTTATGTTTTATGCCTTATGTACTTCCATGATTTATGTCTTTGCTCAAGATTTTGTTGTCTAAATTTCATGTTCATGTTTTTCCTTTCAAATTTTTATTGATTGTTTTATGTTCTCTATGTTTTCCCTTACTGATCATTTGAGCTCACCCTTTTTATGTTTTATTTTCCCTAAGAAGTAAAGAAAGGTTTTAGGTAAGGAAACAGAAAGGGGAAGATCGATATGGGAGTTGTCGAAGATCATCCAATAGGATTAAAAGATTATATTCCGAGTTTCCAAAGACTCTAAACTATTACGATCCTTGTGTGTCTATTTTTGTTATGTTTTAAGTATTCCAAAAAAGTAATGTAATTTCCATGTACATCAAGCTTCGGGTCACTACAGTTGTTATCAGAGGAATTTTTTTGTCAATCTTTGGAAACTAGGATGCGAAAACGTTAGTGAGATCCATAGAGATATTTCTAAGGTATGTCTAGGGATTTCCCTAAGGATAAGTATACGTATATGATATAGTCCTATAACTACGGTAACAGTCTTAGAATTTAACCTATGAAGTTAGATATTGAGGGTACTCCCGCTTTACTATGTTGTTTTCCCTAGCATGATTTTTGCTTCTCACACTATTCTTTTTGGGTTTTAGAAAATGGCTCAAAACAGGAAGATTCAAGATAATGGAGGATATAGAAAACAATGGAATGATATTCTTCATGAGAAACCAAATGAAACGGGATTTGGAAGTCCAGACATCGTTATTATGCCTAATCAGCAATCTCATAATATGATCAATAATCTCATCTTTGGGATGCTTCCCGACTCAGATAATAAGATAAAGATAGAGTTTCATGATGATCATAGAGGAAAGAAAGTTCAATTTCCCTCATGTAAATCATCTGGGAAGAGGCATCGGGGATATTGTTTCAAAGGAACTCGAAGATGCTTTGGGTGTGGAAAAGAAGGAAACAATGCCAGTAAGTGCACATGAAAAGGTTCAGTTAACACCATGGACAAGGATAATGGTATTTCTACGACATCAAAAATGATTAGATGTTTTAAAGGTTGAATGTATGGGCATTATTCAAACCAATTCCCTAAGGGAAAATATCATGAAGAGAATCAGCATGGTCATATGAGTAGTATTTATGTGGATGATGATGAACAGACTACAAATGAAATATGAGATGAAAGAAATGATGAAGCTCAATCAGTGGTTTAAGAATATAGTGAAATGATTTTATGTTTATAAAGAATAATGTATTGTACTATGGAATAAAGAATCATCTCATGATTATTACACTATTATTTCTCCTAAAGTATTTGAAATTATATGTTGAATGGTACCGGTAACCATGGAAGGTTATTCATATATTTTTGGAATGTAGATGATATGCGGGATTAGAAGGTAATGACATGATTGATTGTATTCATGAGATCATGACTGATATAAGGACTAAGTGATATTATGGTTTGATTATATAGATTTTTGGGATTTTGGTATGTGGAAAGAGTTAACATTTGACAATATTCATGTTTTCACTAAGGTTCTATGGTAATTTATGTTTCATGAGAATTTATTACTAAGGTATTCATGTGTTTTGACTACAACCAAAAAGATATATCTTAGGATATATGTGAGATAAATTCATGTATTTACATTCTTGGTAGATAACCTTTCTAGTAATTGTTTTCTATATACTCTGAGCTTAGAACGAAGTATTTTAGATCAGATTAAATATTGGAATAGATTATGTTGGACATAAGTTAGTATTATTTAAGGATAGAACTTTTTCGATATTATTGATGGGATGTTATAGTAATGTAGTTTAATAAAAAGGACAACCTGTAGGACGAGCGACAACCCATCGCGTCGGACAAGGCTGTGGAAATCGAACGCACAACTGAAGTGCAACAGGCCTTTACCGCCTACCACTGGCCTACAGGAAGTCCCAGGTTAGTGGAAATTAGTTTTATTTTATTAATAGGTATGATAAATAAAGTATATGTCCATTTTTGGAACCATATACGATTAATCTCACCATAAGATGGACTTATAACTTTTGAAAACCTTTTGCTTGAAATATATGTAATGACCCATAATTCAATCACATGATCTGTAAATGCTTCACGAATAAAAAATTCAACTTAATTTCTTTAATAGTTGAAGTGGAAATTGTACAATTCACGAACAATAGTGAGATTGTACCAAAATCATGTAAGTATTTATTTTAATTCATCAACATTAAAGAAATGATATTGACCACCAAAAACGTTGTCCTAGTGCCCTTATATCTGATGAATAAGATGGTACCTTAGATCATCACAAATCTATGGCTTTGTGATTGATGGATTTTTCATAGCCACGTTCTCTACCACTATCCATCAGAATTTTATGGTTAGATTTTTCATCTATATCCATATTTTCACCTATGTTATCCTATATGGAAACCCAGTGATGAGTTACATTGGGTAATCGTTACATTTCATACTTTAGTTTTTAAAATTAAATTTTAGTATTCCTTTTTACAATGTGGGTTTCTATGAATAGTAAATTATTTATCACCCTGAAGAATTTCGAGGGTGAAATTCATTTTAATGTGGGTAGAATGTAACACCCTGATATTTTATGAAAAATATTCTTCTAATTAATGTCATGTGTTTTATGATAATATTATATTATCTTGTGCAGTATGCAACTCTGTATTAGCTTGCAGTATACGCAACACTATTCTTCGATTCTGTTACACACAATTTCAAGTTCGTTTGGTAATAGTCATTTTACGCAACAGTATGTGTGTGTGTTTGTGTGTATATAAATATTCCATGTATAAATGAAAAATGGTTGGATTCTGTTATAATGAAACAACAAAGGAGTCATGCACAACACACAACCCTGACGTGGCTTGCATTACACGCAATCGTGACATTCTTCGATAGCTTTTGTTGTACGCAATACCGAGTTTCACTAAACAACGATATGCTATTAAAATATTATTAAAACTAGCCATTATGAATAGTAATACGCACTTTTTGAAATTTTGAAATTTCTATTTTTCAAAACGGACTTCATTTTTGGAATTTGAATATCCAAATTATCCTCGGGTGAAATTTTGTTATTTTTCTGAAAACAGTCAATTTTTGATGAATAGTGAAAACACTGGGTTACTATTTAAAAACCGAATTTTTATTTAAATAATTTTTTATTTTATTTCATTTAATTTTAGGTAAAAATTGATACTTAATACCTATATAAGTTGAAATTAATTTATTGGATTCATTTTATAATAATTTTAGATATATAAAAATTTTATTGAACATTTCACCGTCTTTTACCAACCTCATAGGAGAATTTACAAATTTACATAAAACATTATTTTAACACTTCTATGAATGTAATTTCAGAAATCTGAGAGACACGGTTGATTTTAGTAAGTAAAATTTGGTTCAATGAGATGAAAATAATTTTCAGTAAACAGTAACTTTTTACTTTTTTTTCCACGGTTAAAAGTAAATAGGGTAATTATGGGTAATAATGATATTATTATTACCCAAACAAATGTCCTAATTCTATTGGATAAATGTAATTCGACCAAAAACAACCTTAGGAATAAAATATGACCATTTAGGCCCACTTGTATTAGATTAGGACATTTAATATTATTTTATTTAATGAAGGGTTAAAATAGTTAAAATCAAAGTTTAATAAATAATTCATTTTTAATATAGGGTTATATATAAAATAAATTAGACTATAAATATTCATTAGAATGCTAAAAATATTTCCTAATATAATGGTATTTTATTTATAATTTTTAGACATTATAAAATTTAATTTATTTATGACACAAAGATGATGCAGTAATTATTTTATTAATGAAATAATTACATAATTGATGTTATAAATACCAAAATAAATGTTATTTGAGGATTTGAATGAATTAAAATAATTTTATAGGTTAATATGATATGTTATTTTTGATCTAATCAACTTTTTTCTAACTAATCATTCTGTTATGATTTTTTTAAAAAACCAATTACCAAATATTGTCAAAATTGACATAAAATAGTTTTTAAAACTAATATTATATTATTTATTGATATTTTTTTCCTAAAAATATAAGTTTCATCCAAATGACATATATAAGGTTATATATATTAATAATAAACAACATGGGGATCGTTTGGCTTGTTTTAGTATGTTTATTAACCTTATAGTTTAAAAAAAACATGAAGACACGGTAAGAGTAAAATTATTTAACTTAAAGTTTAATCTAAAGTATAAGGTTAAAATAGAAACCCAAAATTGTCTAAATTCTATTGGATGATATTATTTCTACCCATACCTACCTTAGATTCTAAATAAATCAATTTGGATCTATTTTCAACCGAATATGACTTTATAATAAAATAATATTTTTAGTTTTTCCAAATGTTCCTCTCTCCTCCCTTATACAAGGACACCTCCTCCCTCTCTTCCTCACAGCACATTGAGCCTTCTTGCTCGGCCAACCCCTGAAAAATTACCTTCTCCACTTCCCTAGAAACCTACTATAGGTCCTGGGATTCTTCAAAGACAAATTTTAGTGCCCTATGCGGAGGTCTCAAAGAGGCGCTTCAAAGAATAGGTAATGTCTGTTACCGGGTCATTCAACTTTATTTCTTCTTCCACTTCATCTTCATTAGTTGTTTCATTATGAGGTAATATCATCAGTATCACTCATATACTTATAAGTTATTATAATTATGAAACTACCATATTCAAAAATCTATCCATCCTATGGAAAATGAAATCACCACGCATGCGTACGTACAGAATACCGTCTCCGCGCCGTGGTGTAATCTATCTTCCACCACCACCGTACTTGGATGGGTATAATGGTGTAAATAATGACTATATATGATTATTTTAAAGTTATATTGATTCTTAAATAGTATACAAACACTCCAATGAAATTCCACGGTCATGGCAACGATATCATCGGTCGTGCGTACGTACGGACTACCATCTCCACGAACGTGATGAGATTCATTTTCCATGATTAACCATTCAAGAATGATTATAAAGTATATATAATGAATAATAATGAAGTATATGAAAAAATAATGCTACTGGATTTATGTATATATATATGTATGTCATCTATTTAATTTCCTTCAATTCAATAAAGAAACGAAAATAGCGTTCATGCGTACGTACGACCTACCATCTCCATGAACGGTGTATTTCATTCCTTTTATCGATCTATAATATATATGTAGATGATGAATATATATTATATATAAATCATGTATTACATTCTGGAATTATTTAAATCAAGATATAAGTTATAATATCAAGAATGACAAGTCGAAACACATAGGATAAATAAAACGATTTTACCAAAAACGCTGCTTTTACACAGAATTTACAAAAGAACGGTTAATATAAGGTCATAACTGATACATATATGATATAATAACAATGAATATGATTATTTAATAAGTCAATGACATTATTTAAATCATTATACAGGAGGTTCGGATCCATACGAAGCATATCTGACCTATGGTAAGGGATAATTTTGTAATCTCATTTTTATCTGAGATTGCTTATACGTAATTATTTGTTGGGGTTATATCTTTCATCAATGTAAATAAAAATGATTTCATTGTGTGTTTAATATTCTTTCATGTATTTCTAAAGTCGTTTTTACCCCTCTTGACTTTTACTTTTTCTTATGGAAGGAATCTTGCTTTTGTTTACCATATGAGGTACTTTTTGACTTTTTCGGTAAAAGTTTGAAGAGAATGTTTTTTTAACTTATACGACGTTAATATATTTTTATTGTTTTATAAAGCCTTAAATTCATGAAGCTTACTCTATATTATTTATGGAGTATTTTCAAAAAAAATAATTTTTCATTTAAAATTTCATTTCATTTTGTGAAAAGAAAATGATTTTGAAGAAGAAAGGGTATTTTCCTTAAGAATTCATTTCAAGTGTTTTATCAAAACAATTTTCTAAATAAGATGAATTTATTTCATATGTGTATGTTTCAAGTAAAATGTCTCTATGATTTACATGGTTTCACTTTGATTATTATAAAATTATATCCATTTCTTTTATATGGATTATGTGATGATGGGATGATGTTTATGAAACCCATTTTATTCGTTGGGTTATTATGAATGATGTGTGTTTATTTTGTGGCACAAGTAAGAATGATTTCATAATGGGATGGGTGGGACCTATATCTCCCTCTAATGCATTGGGTAAATATTTACATCTCATGAGATAGACATGGATTGAACGGTAAGTTAATCCGGTTTAGTGTTAGAGGACTGAACGAGGAGTGAACTCGATTCAGAAAGGGACTTTCTCCACTAAGATGGTCTTGGCAGAAATGCCTTCGCAACTATGGAAATCATAACATGTGATTAATGGTTGCCATAATTACATGTTTTATTCCCATGCTAGTTTATCACGATTAATGTTTCTTTATGATCTATGCCTTATGTATTTCGATGATTTATGTCTTTGCTCAAGATTTTGATGTCTAAATTTCATGTTCACGTTTTTTCTTTAAAATGTTTATTGATTGTTTTATATTCTCTTTGTTATCTGTTACTAAGCATTTGAGATCACCCTTTTTATCTTTTATTTTACCCAAGAAATAATGAAATGTTTTAAGTAAGGAAAAAAATGGAGAAGATCTTTATGGGAGTTGTCGAAGATCATTCAATAGGATTAAAAGATTATATTCCGAGTTTCCAAAGAATCTAAACTATTACGATCCTTGTGTGTCTGTATTTGTTATGTATTAAGTATTAAACAAAAGTAATGTAATTTCCATGTACGTCAAGTTTCGGGTCACTAGAGTTGGTATTAGATGAAAGTTTTAGTCAACTTATGGAAACTAAGAAGTGAAAACGTTAGTGAGATCCCTATAGATATTTCTAAGGTATGAATAGGGATGTCCCTAAGGATATGTATACGTATATGATATAGTATTAGAACTAAAGTAACGATATTATAATTTATCCTATGATGTTAGATATTGAGGGTACTCCCCCTTTACTATGTTGTTTCCCTAGCATGATTTTTTCCTCTCACAAATTTCTTTTTGGGTTTTAGAAAATGGCAAGAAACAGGAAGATTCACAATAATTGAGGATATGACGGACAATGGAATGATATTATTCATGAGGAACCAAATGAAATAGGACTTGGAAGTCCAAACATCGTTATTATTCCTAATCATAAATCTCATAATATGATCAATAATCTCATCTTTGGGAAGTTTCCCGACTCAGATAATCAGAGAAAGATGGAGTTTCAAGATGATCATATAGGAAAAAAATTTCAATTTCCCTCATGTAAATCTCGTGGGAAGAGGCATCGGGGAGATTCTTTCAAAGGAACTAGAAGATGCTTTCGGTGTGGAAAATAAGGACACAAAGCCAGTAAGTGAAAAGTAAAAGGTTCAGTTAACACCATGGACAAGGATAATGGTATATCTATGACATCAACAATGATTAGATGTTTTAAATATGGAATGTATGGGCATTATGCAAACCAATTCCCTAAGGGAAAATCTCATGAAGAGAATTAGCATGGTCATATGAGTAGTATATATGTGGATGATGAGGAAGAGACTACAAATGAAATATGAGATAAAAGAAATGATGAAGCTCAGTCAGTGGTTTAAGAAGATAGTGAAATGCTTGTATCTTTATAAAGAATAATGTATAGTACTGTGGAATAAAGAATCCTCTAAGGATTGTTACACTATTGTTTCTCCTAAAGTATTAGAAAGTATATTTTGAATGGTACTGGTAACCATGGAAGGTTATTCAGATATTTTTGGAATGTAGATGATATGCAGGATAAGAAGATAATGAGATGTTTGATTGTATTAATGTGATCATGACTGATATAAGGACTAAGTGATATTATGGTTTGATTATATATATTTTTGGGATTTTGGTATGTGGAAAGAGTTAACATAAGACAGTATTCATGGTTTCACTAAGGTTCTATGGTAATTTATGTTTCATGAGAATATATGACTATGGTATTCATGTGTTTGTAATGAAACCAATAAGATATATCTAATGATATATGTGAGATAAATTCTTCTATTCGCATTCTTGGTAGATAACCTTTCTAGTAATTGTTTTCAATATACTCTGATCTTAGGCCGAAGTATTTTAGATAAGCTTAAATATTGGAATGAATTATGTTGTACATATGTTAGTATTGTTCAAGGATTGAAATTTTTTCGATATTATTGATGGGATGTTATAGTAATGTAGTTTAAGAAAATGGACAACCTGCAGGACGAGCGACAGCCCATCGCGTTGGAAAAGGCTGTGGAAATCGAACCCACAACCGAAGTTTGACAGGCCTTTATTACCTACCACTGGCCAACAGGAATTCCCTGGTTAGTGGAAAGTGGTTTTATTTTATTAAGTGGTATTATAAATAAAGTATAAGTCCATTTTTGGAACCATATATGATTAATATCACCATATGATGGACTTATAACTTTTTCTAACCTTTTGTTTGAAAGAGATGAAATGACCCCTCATTCTACAACATGATCTTCAAATGCTTCACGAATAAGAAATTCAAATTCATTTCCTTACGAGATGAAGTGGAAATTGTTCAATTCACGAACAACTGTGAGATTGTACCAAAATCTTGTAAGTATTTCTTTTAATTCATCAACATTAGAGAAATGATATTGAAAACCAAAAATGATGTCCTAATGCCCTTATATCAGATAAATTAGATGGTACCTTAAATCATCATAAATCTATGGCTTTGTGATTTATTGCTTTTTCATAGCCATGATCTCTACCACTCTCCATTAGAATTTGATGGTTAAATTTTTCATCCATATCCATATTTTCACCTATGTTATCCTATATTGAAACCCAGTGATGAGTTACTTTGGGTAATCGTTACATTTCGTACATTAGTTTTTAAAATGAAGTTTTAGTATTCCTTTTTATGATATGGGTTTCTATGAATAATAAATGATTTATCACCCTGACGAATTTCGAGGGAGAAATTCATTTTAAGGGGGTAGAATGTAACACCCTGCTATTTTATGAAAAATAATCTTTTAATTAATTTCATATGTTTTATGATACATCAAGATTATCTTGTGTTGTACGCAACACTGTATTAGCTTGTAGTATACATAACACTATTCTTAGATTGTGTCACACACAAATTCAAGTTCATTTGATAATAGTCATTCTACACAACATTGAGTGTGTGTGTGTATATATATATATTCAATGTATAAATGAAAAATGGTTGGATTATGTTATAAAGAAACAAAAAAGGAGTCATGCACAACACACAACCCTGACTTGGCTTGAATTACATGCAATCGTGACCTTTTTCGATATCGTGTGTTTTACACAATACCGAGTTTCCCTAAACAATGATATGCTATTAACATATTATTAAAACTAGCCGTAATGAATAGTTATACCCACTCTTTGAAATTTTAAAATTTTTATACTTGAAAACAGACTTCATTTTTGGTTTCGAAATATCTAAATTAGCCTAGGGTGAAATTTTTGTATTTTTCTAAAAACAGTCAATTTTTTATGAATAGTGAAAACACTGGGTTACTATTTAAAAACCAAATTTTTATTTCAATAATTATTTATTTTATTTTATTTCATTTGATGTCAAAATTTATACATAATACCTATATAAGTTCAAAGTAATTCATTGTAGACATTTTATTATAATTTTAGATTTATAAAAAGTTTATTGAAGATTTCACTGTCTTTTACCCACCTCCTAAGAGAATTTTCAAATTTACATAAAACATAATTTTACCACTTCTGTTTATGGAATTTCAAAAATCTGAGAGGCATGGTTTATTTTAGTAAGTAAAATGTGGTTCAATGAGATGAAAATAATTTTCGGTGAATAGTAACTTTTTACTTTTTTTTACAACGTTTAAAATTAAATAGGGTAATTTAGGGTAAAAATGATATTATTATTATCCTAACACATGTCCTAATTCTATTGGATAAGTGTAATTCGACCAAAAACAACCTTAGGAATAAAATAAGACCATTTAGGCCCACATAGATTAGAGTAGGACATTTAATATTAATTTATTTAAAGAAGGGTTAAAATAGTTAAAATCAATTTTTATTAAGTAAATAATTTTTAATATAGGGTTATATATAAGAGAAATTCAACTATAAATATTCATTACAAAGATAAAAAGACCTTATAACATTATGTTATTTTATTTATATTTTTTAGACATTAAATAATTTAATTTATTTATGACACAAAGATGATGCAGTAATTATTTTATTAACGAAATATTGACATAATTGATATTATAAATACCCAAATAAATGTAATTTGAATCTTTTTAAGAATTACACTAATTATATAGGTTAATATGACATGTTATTATTAATATAAGTAAATTTTTTCAAACTAATAATTCTGTTATGAGTTTCACAAAAATCAATTACCAAATACTGTCTAAATTGACATAAAATAGTTTTTAAAACAAATATTATATTATTAATTTATATTTTATTCTCCAAAATCTAGGTTTCAGCCAAATGACTTATATAAGGATATAAATATTAATAATAAACAACTTGGGGTACGTTTGTCTTGTTATAGTATGTTTATTAACATTATAGTGCAAGAAAACAAGAGGACACGGTAAGAGTAAAATTATTTAACTTTAATTTACATCTAAATGATAAGGATAAAATAGAAACCTAAACTTCTCAAAATAATATTGGATGATATTATTTCGACCTATCCCTACCTTATATTCGAAATAAATCAATTTTGAGCTATTTAAAACCGAATATGACTTTATAATAAAATAATAATTTTTGTTTTTCCAAAGGTGCCCCACTCCTCCCTTATAAAAGGGAACCTCCTCCCTCTCTTCCTCACACCACATTGAACCTTCATGCTCGGCCAAACCCTGCCAAATTATCATATCCACTTTCCTAGAAACATACTAGATGTCTTGGGCTTTTTCAAAGACAAATTTTAGTTCCCTAAGAGGAGGTCTCAAAGAGGCGCTTCAAAGAAGAGGTAATGTCTGTTACCGATTCTTTCAACTTTATTTGTTATTCCACTTATTCATCTTTAGTTGTTTCATTATTAAGTAATAAAATCTGTATCAATCATATACTGATATTTTATTATAAGTATGAAACAATCCTATTTCACCATCTATCCATCCTACGGAATAGGAAATCACTATGTGTGCGTACGTACGAAATACCGTCTCCACGTCATGGTGTAATCTATTTTCCACCACCACCGTTCTTGGATAGGTATAATAGTGTAAATAATTACTATATATGACTATTTTAAAGTGATATTGATTATTAAATAGTATATATACACTCCAATACAATTCCACGATCATGGGAATGATATCATCGCTCGTGCGTACGTACGGACTACCGTCTCCACAAACGCGATGAGATTCATTTTCTATGATTAACCATTCAGGAATGATTATAAAGTATATATAATGAATAATAATGAAATATATTAAAAAATAATGCTAATGGATTTATGTATATATATATGTATGTTATCTATTTAATTTCATTCAATTCAATATGGAAACGAAAATAGATTTCATGCGTACGTACGGACTACCGTCTCCATGAACGGTGTATTTAATTTCTTTTATCGATCTATAATATATATGTATATGATGAATATATATTATATATAAATCATTTTTTACATTCTGGAATTATTTAAATCAGGATATAATTAATAATATCAAGAATGACAAGTCGAAACACATACGATAAATAAAATGATTTTACCCAAAACGCTGATTTTGCATGGAATTTACAGAAGAACAGGTAATATGAAGTCATATGTGAAACATATTGGATATCATAACAATTAATATGATTATGTAATAAGTCAATGACATTATTTAAGTCATTATACAGGAGGTTCATATCAATATGAAGCATATCAGATCTATGGTAAGGCATAATTTTGTAATCTCATTTTTATCCGAGATTGCTTATACGTAAGTATTAACCGGGGTTATATCTTTCATCAATGTCCATAAAAATGTTTTCATAATGTGTTAAATATTCTTCCATGTACGTCTAAAGTCTATTTTACCCCTCATGACATTTACTTTGTGTTATGGAAGGAATCTTGCTTTTGCTTACCATACGAGGTACTTTTTGACTATTTCGGTAAAAGTTTGAAGAGAATGTTTTTTTAACTTATACGGCGTGAACGGATTTTTACAGTTTTATAATGCTTTAGTTTAATGAAGCTTACACTTCAAGTTTTCAGGAGTATTTTTAACAAAATTCTTTTTTCATTTAAAATTTCATTTCATTTTGTGAAAAGAAAATGATTTTGAAGAAGAAAGGATATTTTCCTCAAAAATTCATTTCAAGTGGTCTATCAAAACCATTTTACATATAAGATGAATTTATTTCATATGTGTATGTTTCAAGTAAAATGTCTCTATGATTTACATGGTTTCACTTTCCTTATTATAAAATGATATCCAGTTCTTGTATATAGATTATGTGATGATGGGGTGATGTTTATGAAGCCCATTTTATTCGTTGGGTTATTATGAATGATGTGTGTTTATTTTGTGGCACAAGTAAGAATGATTTCATTATGAGATTTGTGGGACCTATATCTCCCTCAAATGCATTGGGAAAATATTTATATCTCATTCGATATACATGGCTTGAACGGTATGTTAATCTGGTTCAGTGTTACAAGACTAAAATGAGGAATGAACTCGATTCAGAAAGGGACTTTGTCCACTAAGATGGTCTTGGCAGCAATGCCTTGGCTACTATGGAAATCATAACATATAATTAATGGTTGCCACAATTACATGTTTTATTCCAATTCTATTTTATCATGATTAATGTTTCTTTATGATCTATTCCTTATGTACTTCCATGATTTATGTCTTTGCTCAAGATTTTGATGTCTACATTTCATGTTCAAGTTTTTTGCTTTCTAATATTTATGGATTGTTTTATGTTCTCTATGTTTGCCCTTAATGAGCATTTGAGCTCACTCATTTTTATGTTTTATTTTCCCCAGTAAATAATGAATGTTTTTAGGTAAGGAAACAAGAAGGGGAAGATTGTTATGGGAGTTGTCGAAGATCTTTCAATAGGATTAAAAGATTATATTCCGAGTTTTCAAAGACACTAAACTATTACGATCCTTTTCGGTCTGTTTTTTTATGTATTAAGTATTCCGCAAAAGTAATGTAATTTCCATGTACGTCAAGCTTCAGGTTAGTAAAATATCTATGTATTTGAACACATTTGTGGAAAGGGATAAAATGGACTATATAATACATTTTCATGAAATAGGAACACCAAAAGATAAGAATACATAACCAGTGATCTATTTATTAGCATCTATATTTACATTATAGTCAATATCAACAATGTTGATTACATATTGACTATAAGAATCATTTTTTAAAAAAATAATTGCACAAATCAGAATTCAAGGACACATAAATGAGTAAATATTTTAATTCATACCAATGGGTCTTTACCAGACTTCCTACAAACCTTCTTAAGATACAAACATCGAAGGAAATGTCTAGATATGAGAATATCATGACCTAAATATGGTCAACTAGTATGTTTATATAAGGGATTTTACTCATTAAATGAACATGCAAATCACTACTAGGGGACTTAGATAAGGTAAACATAAAGTATTGTCCTAAATATGCATTAATAGGTTTCAAATTTTCCATAAATTATCAATTTAACATCATTTTATCATTGGAATATTTTGAAAGGTACAACACTCTAACATTTATACCCCTATAAAATTTAATTCTATTCATTTTCATTACTTCCTCTACATATATCATTTCAAATTTTGTATGAAATGGGGTTTTCATGTGATATATTAACCTGATGTCATTACATATTACAATCTTATAATCAACATATAGTATTAAAGAAAAAATAGTATTTAAATATTTTAAAAAAATAGTTGCATTATATTTAGTTCATGAAAATAAATTTCAAAGAAAAAAATAATAAAATTACTTATACTATTGTGTAGAGGATTAATTAACGCCATACATGGATTTTCATATAATTTATACATGAATTGCTTAAAATATTTTTAAAACCAAACATGATGTCTCATATAAATTTATTCATCTTAAATAAAATATTAGAAGGATAGTTTAACATCCAATTATTCAACAAGAAAAGCATTTGAGGCAATAAAGGCTAACAATAATCTAAAGAAAGTGTTCATATCAACAGGTAAAAAAATATCAATGTAATAATTTTATACAAGTTATATAAATACATGTGAAATAATTATATCCCTATACATAATTTTATATTCATCATTGTTTTATTATTTATTCTTAAAAATACAACTACAACTTATAATTTTTCCCCTTTCAGCTTTGTTAAAAATTATCATGGGTTCATTTTTAAGAAGAAAATCTATTCAATCAATAATGGATACACATAAATTCCATGATTCATTTGACTTACGATCATTTTGAAACTATGGGGTTCATCAGTTCCTAGTACAAAAATATATTAACGGTAAATGTAAAAACATTAGCCTAAGTAGACTGGGTAACAGATCTAATAGTTCTTCTGGTCCAATAATGAGTCAAATGGTAATCTATCAAGTAACCATCTCTCTCAATCACAATCTATGGTTCAAATTCACTAATAGATTCTTCTTCAATGTGAGATAGACATGGAGGATTACTGCAAAAAACCTTAGTTTTAGTTTACATATGAATCTCTAGTCTAACCTCAACACCTGCATTTTTAGATAGATCAGTCTAGAAATGATCACAATCATTTTGTTTAGAAGCAAAAGCCTCATAAAAACAATATCATGATATATTTTACATTTATAAAAACCAAAAATATATACCAAATTACATTATCCTTTCTCACAATCTATTTGTCCAAAAATAACACACTCCATATTTATAGGATCTCTTTTATCAATTATTTTATGAGCATAGGTTGTAAAAAAATATAATATGTCTTAAATAAAGTGTCAACTAGTCCACACCACATCAAAGGTTTTGAAACTAATATAACTATAGGGGAATATATACATAAAATATATATTATCAATAACATATTCAACCAAGAAAGATATTGTAATTCCATAATATGATTGCATTATTATCACACTTTCTAAAACAGACATTTTTATCTTCTCTACTAAGCTATTATATCATGGGATATTTGTAATAGTTCTAAGACTATGAATACCTTTAGAAATTCAATTTTCAATGTAGTTATTAGACAAATATTTTTGAACATTGAAAGTCATAATGGTTTTATGGAATTTCTATATTTCACATTAAACACTAGACATCCAGAATTTGAATGGTTCAGAGGATTTATATTTGTTATTTGGTATGTAAACCCATATATTCTGTGAATATCCATCTATAAAGGGAATGCAGTTTTGACCCCACTATGATATTTTATTTTAGAGGGACCCTAAAAATCATAATGAACATATTTTTTAAGGATAGTTAGCTTTAGATATAGACATATTAAAACTAACATTATTGGAATAACCATTAACATATCCTTCACAAATGGGGAGACATTATGAGGTTAAATAATTTAAAATTCCTTGCTTTATTAGTTCATTCATTCCATTTTTTCTAATATTGAAATGGTTCAAACCTTCAAGACAATTAATTTTAAAAAAAATCTATTATTAGTGGTGTCCAAGGTATGTTTTGTGTGTTTTTGGGACATGTGAGTAATTACAACGGTGACCCATTTCAATATTATTCTAATGATAGTTCATTCAGGTGGTAGCTCATTATAGTGGTATCTAATCCCTGTGGTAACTCATCCTCGGGGTACCTCACTGGGAGTGACACGCTGTTAGTGACACATCTGGTAGTGAATTGTCTAGATGTGACTCTCAAGTAGTGAATAGATGCCAGTGACACGCTGGTGGTGACTCACTGGCAGTGACTCACTGGTGGTGACTCATATGCCAGTGACTCCATAGTGGTGACTCAATTTCAATGACACATCTAGTTGTGACTCATCTGGGCGGTGGTGGTGTCTCATTTCAACAATTTTCCAAATTTCATGAATTTTCTAGTTTTTTCATTTTTCCCTTTTGACATATTTCTATAATGTAAAATGAGTTAAATTGCATATTTATAATGTATTTAATCCATTTCAAATGATTTAAATTATATATTTAATTTTATAAAAGATTTGGGTCCTTTAAATGGTCAACAAATGTTTTATTGGCCTAATATGCCTTTAATTAAATTTCAATCGGTATTTAATCCCCATGTCTCAGATATGACTTTTCAAAAGATGAGATATCATTCCCTTGTTTATTTTGGTCTAGATTTTTCTGGATAATGGATTTATTCATGTACTTATTCCTTGGAGAGTTTTCCAATAGTCGGTTCATGATTCCCTAGAATGATAACTACATTACACGCACCTCTATTTTTTGTTAAACAAGGAAGTGTCGATCATCTTTCATCTAGGTAGTATTTCCTTTTTTTATTGTTTTTTTATCTCGTTGGATGGGTATATAAAGGTTTATCTTTTTGTATATTGTTGATTCTTGATTAATAAAGATAGTCAAACTGGTTTAAAATCAATATAAAAGTGCTGGGGAATAAGATGAATGTTCATACAAAGTTTATTTTATTTTATTTGTTCTCTTATGATGTTAAGAATTTTATATGCTAAATTACACATTGAAAATTACTGCTGTTGGGGGTCCCTGCTAGTGCTTATGATGATGTGATCTATGGACTGAATGATTTATGACTATTGATGCTACTTATTATGAAATTGGTTAACCAGATAAATTTATTTAGTAAAATGGATTCCTTTGGATCAAATGGAACATGTGAAAAAACTGTTAATCAAAATTGTGAAATTAAATAATGGAATCATTTTTAAATATGATAACTGGTTTTGATCTAGTATGTGTTGTAATATGTTTATGGACACAGTTTTGAGCTGTGGGTTTGATTTGGTGATATGATTGATGGGATGTGAATATGTTGTTATATGTGGGGGTAGTGGATGTGACATTTTATGAAACATGGATATAATGATGGTTGTTGTGATGTTGTTATGCGGTGGTCCTATTGTGGAAGGTTAAATTGGTTTTGGTTTTTGGTTTTTTATTTTACTATGTTTCATCATATGTGTTGTGTTGGGATAGTTTCCAAGAAGGTATGGATAGAGAAATGAATAATTATCAAGAATTTTATTTATAAATTATAATGATTTAAACTACATGTTTAATAGAATGGGTTGGTAACATAGAATATTGAAAATGTTTTAATATTAATTAAATACTGAATAAAACTATCACTTTTGTTTTCTCATATATTGTGTTATTCTTTTAGAGGTGGAAGAATAGTGGGGAATTCATGATTAGCATGGTTTTTTGTTTTTAAACCCATAGGTTGGGCTTGTGTACCTTTATATATATATATATAATCTATGTTCCTGTGATTTATATAAACTCCCCACCCTTATAATGAATTATATAATGACACCCACACTATCATGTGGGATGGTTTCATTCCCAATAACATGGTAAGATGATGGATGGTTGTCCACCCACATTTCCTTTCTTCGTTTTCCAGGTGATAATGTCCTAGGTGTCTTCGGTCGAGTTGTGATATGGTGTCTCGGGTGTCTTCAGGATGAGTTGTGGGGTGTTTTCTGTGGTTTCTTCATGATGAAATGTGTTTTGATGGAATAGATGTGTGTGAGAGGTATGTGATGTGTTGTGATATCCTAGGTATGTGTGAGAGGGATGTGTCGTGACGTGTGGCCCAAGTGGGTGTGGCCATGATCTGATGTGATCTATTCTAAAGTGGTGGGATCTACAAGATTTTTTTTCTATTAGGGTGTGAGAGTGACTAATCATTGGGAAGGTGGTGAAATTTATCCTATCATCGATGTGAATTAGATTATATTATATTTCTTGGATGCATTAGATGCTGAGAAAGACTTACTAAGGTCGGGTTTATGGTTTTTATACATGCTATGTGGTGTTTGGTTATGTAGTTTTATCATGTGATAATTATTATTCTCTTTCCACTTGTCCATGAGAGACATCTGTTTTCATACTGTGTGTACTTTTATGATCACCCTATGTATATAATAATAATTTTTGGGTTTCTAGGTGGATTACAAATACCGTGCGGGATGCTACTTTCCCAGACCATGGGAACATTATTGTTTTACTGCTCATGGTTGTTTTTGGGTATTTTCATTGAAGAATATAATTTGTATCAGTTTTGTTTACACATGAATTATGGGATGTATTTTATTATTTCTAATATCTATTTCATAGATTTGGTTCTGGTTCTGGTTGATACATCTTATCTCAAAATTTCATTCCATTCAAATGGTAATGCCTCTCATATTGTGAGATTTGTATGCCCTTGGTGCTAGTATCAAAATAGGGTCCTATTGGAGGTGGGACTCATGGGTCATTATCTACCATTATACATTTACATTATATGATGGGTATTTTGGATTGAGGGTTCATGAGATTTTTTAATCAAATGTAATAGATGAGAGATATGATTGAGTTTGAAATTAGGCTTAGTGAAGTATGCATGAGTTGGTATGGAAATGTTGTTAGTTGACCTTGGTGCGCGATATAGGACAAATAGACTAGCTAGAAAATGGGATTTTAAGACACCCATGATCCCAGGAATAGACTCTATTCTTATTAAATTACAAAGTGTGATGAGACTACTTATAGAGTATAGTCCTAATAGAGGTACATGCATCATGATGACTTATGTTGCTGTATGAATTAGATTTTTAAGGGAAATTCAAAATGGATTAAATGAATTAAACAAATTAATGTAAATTAAAATATATCCTAATAAAAATAGATACTACAAGGGTTAGTAAATCCTAGTTTCTCTAACAATAATTTCTCATTGTCATCAAATGTGTGTGTCTTTGACAGTGGGGCTTCAACAGGACGACGTGGTTGATTGATGGAGGGTCGATCCAACTACGGATGATGATCAATGGTATAAGATGTTGTTTTATTTTCAGCATCATTAATTGGAAATGTATGAGGGGATTATTTCTGATATGGAAACTTAGTGATGGTTAAAGGATATGGATATCTCTTTTGGATTAATCAGAGTTACAATGGAGTATAGGGCCCCTTTAAGGAATACTCAGATGTGAGGATCTGAGCTTCAGTGGTGGATGTTGTGCTTTGGTGACCATAGGTAGGTGAATGGTTCTTGTGTTATCTTCCAAAATGAGTTTCAAGCAGAGTCCCTCACGTTAACCATGAAGGCCAAGAAGAGGTAGAAGCTACTGTCCATTCACCATAGCAGTTTGTCAATCTGGGATCAGGATATTACATTAAATGTCCTTTTTCTCTTCAACCCAAATCATATTTCGGATGAGGAGTCCTGAGCGAGGCATCTGGAGGAGGAACACCATCCTTTGATCCAGTACGTGGTTACACATTTTATGTTTCCAAAAAGACTAGAGGTTCAGAAGAAGGTATATGTGATCAAGAATATTCACTAATGCAGATGATTTCTTTGAGGGGATATTAAATAAGGTTTTATAAGTAAAACAATTGTTGGTGGAATGATTCAAGTGTTGGGGACTTTTAGGTTTCAATCATATGGGTGTCAACCTCAGTAGATTCCCTTTCGACCATCTATTTTTCATTAATTACTTAGTGGATTGGGGACAATTTATTTCTTAAATGGTGTTCATGACCATCTTTTGAACCAATTCTCAGTGGCTTCTTATGCTCAATTTTTCCAAGGCAAACTAGTTTAGTGTCCTCCTCAGTAGCAGTTAATGGTGAGGCCATTCCAACATCAGGCACATTATGCTAATGGTCTGGGTAGTGAAGATGATCTAGGTAGTGGCTGATCTCAGGATGTTCATTGAGATCAGGGACCTTGAACCGAGCATGGTCATGGAGTTGGTCATTAGTATAGAGCCAAGGGAACTGGGTGTGGTCGGTTTAATTTAGTGTAGGTAGAAGCACTAGATGGGCCCGAGATCATTATTGGTATGATAATTTTATCATCTATCCTTGTCCATAATTCATTTTATCCATTAGTATTACAATCCTTAATTTCACCCGCTCAATCCAATTCTCGGGGACTAGACATAGAGAGGCTTCCCATACCTCATGATTAAACTACGCTAGCTGGAGGCCATTCTAGTTTATTTAATTTGTTCCTGGAGTGTAGACTGATGATGGGGCCATGTAATTCCAATGGGGTTATTTTTTCATTAGATGAAACCATAGGATGAAATTTTTGGAATTGAATGGTTGTACTCTGTGTGTTCTATTATCAACTTCTTTTAGTGGATAATCTTGTTTTAGGATATTAATGGCCAGTTCATGGTTTTCCAAGAAGAGATGAGTTATCAGGGGGGAGGTCGGCATTTGGATACACATATATCATTGTTTTCTATGATTTTGGTGGATTCAGTGGATTCTAGGATGGTAGAGGTTCCTATGGATATAAATTAATTTAGTTATTTCTTCCCTGATGGGGTTTTTACATTACCCCATCGACGTGACATTGATTTTGGGATAGACTTGTTCCCTGGAGGTTCTCCGATTTCTATGGTTCCTTATCATATAGAACCATTAGAGTTGTAGGGCTTGAGGATTAAAATATATTATCTGATGGAGATGGATTTCATCAATACTAGTGTCTCCCTATGTGGTACACTTGTGTAATTCCCAAAAAAGTCAGATGGTATTCTATGTATGTGCATAGACTACCAAAGGTTGAACCAGGTGATGATCCAGAATCACTTTCCTTTTCTGAGGATCGATGATATATTTTACCAATTGAGAGGGGAAATATTGTTTTCTAAGATTGACCTATGGTCTTGATATCACCAGTTAAGGGTTAAGAACAGTGATAACCCAATTAACAACTTTAGATGAATGTATGGGGGCTTTATGTTTGTTGTAATGTATTCGAGGGTTACAAATTCACCATCCACGTTTATGGATGAAAGGGTAATGTTTGATGTTTTTTTGTGATGATTATCATATGGGATTGGGATGTGTCTTAATGAAAAATAAGGTAGTGATCTATTTTGGGTTTATACTATAATTCCCTCATGAATGTAACTATTCCACCCACGATCTTGAGATAGTGGAAGATATGCTTGTGTTGATGTTGTGGAAGCATTACCTCATTGTGTAGCACTTTGTGATCTTCATAGATCACAAGAGTTTGTGATATGTCATTTATCAATGAAATATAAATCTATAGTAGTGAAGGTGGATGGTGTTTATTAGTAGTACAATTTTGAGATCACCTACACCTCAGAAAAAGTGAATTTTGTGGCTTCCAATTTGAGCAGAAAGTCGCAGAAGGATGTTTTTTGAGTGTTTGTGGATTCTTATAGAGTGAGGGGTGAGTTGGAAGCCCTGTTATTAGATAAAAGGGTGGATAGTGGTATATAGTTTTTTAGATGATGGTAAAGTATTATTTTATATACCAGTTGGAGGAGTCTCAGTGGGCATACATGGAGGTAGAGGTGTTTCACGGTCATATTGGACATTGTGATACTATATAGGGATGGTTGTATGATAGTCAAAAGTTGATTTTCTTTTAAGGAAGGATTTTCTTTCTAGTGGAAATACACAAAGGATTTGTTTTTGTGTTTGATATATATCCTTTGGTGGTACAAAAATATGTTTTCAAAATGAACCATGGATAGAAGAAATATTTCTTGTGGCTCGAAATGAAATTGGAAGTGGAAGAGTTTCTTGATTGGTGTTTGGTTTTCTAGTAGCTAAATGTCGAGTATCATGTTATAGGGTGTATCTTGTATCACATTAATGTTCATGAGTGGAAATTTGATTCCATATAGATGGATTTCATCATAGGGTAACCTTGATTTCAAAAGGTTTTCAATGTTATCCATGTGATCGTGGACTGGTCGATGAAATCAGGTCACTTATTAGTAATCAAGGAGTCTGGCATAATAGATTTTTTGGAATAGAGGTATGTGAATGAGGTGGTATGGTTACATGTATTTCCAGTGTCCATTATCTTGGATCGAGATCCCTATTTTACCTGACATGTCTGGATGGGATTACAGCATGTTTTTGGCACACAATTATTCCACATCACTACAATCCACCGTCAGAAAAATGGGAGGATAGAGTAGACTATCAAGAGGCAATGGGAAATTTTTTTAGCATTAATCATAGAATTTTAGGGATATTTTGTATAAAAACTTCACAGGCCTAGTTTCTTTTCAAAAATAACTATCACTCTTCCACTAGTAGGGATCGTTTTGAGGCTTTTTACCGAATTTATTTCATTCTCGTTATTTATGGACTGAGGTTGGGGAGGCATCAGTTCTTAGTCTTGAGGTTCTGTAGAGAACAATATAAATGGTTCAATTGGTTCGAGTGTGGATGAAAATGGAACAATACTGGAAGATGTTTTTTTAATTGTAGGAGGAGGCCCCTAGATTTTATTTTTGGAGACCATGTGTTCGTGACGGTTTCCCTACAATGTCGGCATCAATGATTCGGGAAGGGGAGTAATCACTCTCCCCAGTTGGATGGACCTTTTGATGTGTTAGGGAGAGATGGTGATGAGAAATATCAGTTACCATTTCTACCATAGATCAAAAGGATACACAATTTCTTGCATATCTCTCATCTTTTATGATATCATCATAATGAATCCCATGTCATTGACTAGGGAGAGTTGGATATTATGAATTACACACCCTCTATGAAGCATCCTATGGATATCTAAGATTATCAAGATAATGTGTTGCGAGGATAAACGGCTCCCCTGGTTTGGGTGTAATAGAGACAGGGTGGCTTGAAGGATAGTCATTAGGAGTGTGAGACGTAGATGAGATCCCAAAACCTGATGTCTTTAAAAATATCCCCTTTTTATTCACTTTTCATTATGTTGTGTTGTTTGAACATCATTTTTTTTGTAAAATATGATATTTTCCCCTGGATGTGATTTGTGATGTTTGATGTGTGATAATGTCACAACATGCAGAATAGGTAATAACTGACTCTTAATCAATACACATTAACAATGATGCGATAAACCCATGTGGGTGACTCTATGCCATCTAGAGTGGATATTATCTTGATATGGAGGATAAAATTCCTTAATATGTTTATTTGGGATAGTGTGGTTTGTTTTTAAATTCAATGGTTGTGTGAGATGAGACAATTTTTAGTCTTGGTTTCATGGTGATGAGGTTGTTCATGATTCTTTTTGTTATTTGTTTTGGTAGTGTTGCAAGTGTAATGAGATCCTTGAGAGGTTTCTCAAGGAATAGTTTTTCATAGCCTCCCTCTATTTTCATTTGGTTTTTAATTCTCAATCGCGATAATAGTTTGAGAGGTATCTGAAATAATGGATTTATCCTTCTATCCCATTACTTTTACAATAATATAATGATTGAGGTGTTTGTGGGTAGTTCCATGTGTTTTGGGACATGTGAGACATTATAATGGTGAATTATTTCAATATTTTTGCAAATTTCCAGTTCTGCAACGGTATCTCATTATAAAAGTCACTCATTCTCGTGGTATCTCACCCTATCAGTAGCTAAACCTAGTAGTAGCTTTCGGGAAATGAATTGTCTGTCGGTGAATCTATTGCAGTGACTCATCTGGTGGTGACATACTAGAAGTTACTAACTGGTGGTGACATTCTGGCGGTGACTCATCTGGCAGTCACTCACTTTTAGTGACTTACTTGAAGTGACTCATCTAGTGGTGACTCATCTTGTGGTAACTCATCCTAGTGGTGGTGTTGAATCATTTTAATAGTTTTCCAAATATCCGTAATTTTCCAATTTTTCTAGTTTTCTCATTTTGACATATTTTTTTGACGTAAAATTAGTTTAATGGAATATTAAAGTTGTCAGGAAATTTTTTCAATGGATATCAATTATATCATTATTTTTATAAAATTCGGGGGCTCTTAAATTGGCAAAACACATGCTCTTGGTCAAATCATACTTTAAGAACAATTGAAACTATATCAAATACACATGTATATGAGCTGATAATTCTAAAGATGATATATCCTTCCCATCATTTTTTGGTCTAGATTTCTCTTGATACTGGTCATACACAAGGCGTTCTTAGTGGGAGATGTTTCTTATAGTCAGTCCGTGTTTCCCTGGAGAGATTCATGTAGTACACACACCTCTATTATGTGTGTAATAAGGATGTGTCGATCGTCTTACGTCCAGGGATGATTTACACTGTATTTATTATTTTTTATAATGTAGGATGGGTATATAAGTGTTCATATTTATGGATGTTGTTGATTTCATATTAATAAAGATAATATAATTCCTTTAATATCAATATCTATGGGCTAGGGAATGTGACATATGATCTTACAAAATTTATTTGATTTGATTTTTTCAATTTTTATATTATGAGTCATATGGTATAAAATACCCATTGATGTTTGTGGTCGTTGGGGGTCCGTTCATATGCTTATGATGAGTGGAACAGTGGAATGAATGTTTTGTGATTTTTGATTCTACTTATTATAAAAATAAATAAACGCATACATTATGTTAATAAAATGGATGTGACTAGATTATATGGCTTCTGTGATAAAATCCATAATCAATAAAATTAAATTCAATATTGGATTTTGACACGCGCGTCGCAACGCGTGCAAATTTGCAATATTTATTTACCTACTAACTACTGTAGAAGTGGCGAGCAGGGTCGAACCACAGAGAGAATGTGAGTAGACACTAGAAATGTCCTTTTGGTGGAATGTTCAGGCGGATGAGCTTTAATTGTGTGATTAACAACTAAGTTCTAAAAACTAAATGACTATTTTAAAAATGACTAATTAAATTGAATAAAACTATCTAAGTGAACTTCGCTATGAAAAAACTGGCAGAGATGGAAGTGTCAGAGTCGTGATGTCCGTTCAAGTGCATGCAATGTCAATTATTTAATTCCCACATTTGAATATTTATTTATTCAATTATCACTGATTCCAAATTTAATCAAAATGTCATCCGGTCTCGTTCTCTGATGTTAGATAACATTCAAATTTTCACACAAATTATTTATCATTTCGTTCTCTGTCCTGACAAATAATTTGTGCGTCCTTATAGTGCTGAATCACTTGGTGAAATACAACAACCCGTTTCTCACAAAGTCGAAGTATCTACCTGCGTTGAGTTCGCTCAAATGAGATTACTTATTAGGTATCACTCAGGAAAGTTTGAAGGAGAGCGCACACAATATATTAATTTTTTCAATTAATATATTTATTTATTCAAAATTCGATCGCGCGCTTGATTGAATTCCAGATAAATAAATTCTTTGATGAACTCCCATTCGTGATTACTTATCAAGTATCACACGAACGGGCACCAAAGCATGTGTGCAGGGCCCAAATGATAATTAATTTAAACGCAGATACAATTAATTAAATAAACATTCTAATGAAATTAATTCAAAAGGCAATCAAACGTAAGAATAAATTAAAGACATGCATTCACCATCACATTTATCACAACTCCAACACTAATGAATTATCCCGCCATCACGACGACACGATGCATAAAATAATAAATAAAAGATATCACCGTGCTCGTGTCATTGTTTTGGTCACCACGAGATGCCGTCAATGATCTCAAAACAATAACCATCGCTCCGCTCCGTGCTGTCGCTGATGCCGCACCCGAATCAAACCACCATGCCGCTGAAAATATGCTCTGATGCTTGCTCTCAGTGTGCGACATGAATCTTCAGAATCCAAGAGAACGTTCCAATCCTCCGCTGCGTCGATGACTTGTCTGAACCTCCGCTGCGCTCTTGGTGATGGTTCGCCGCTGTGGGTTGCGTACCTGCTGCACTTCAAGTGGCCGAGAAGGGAAGGGGGAGCGGGTTGGGAGTGTGGCCGAGGGGCTGGGGGCACGGGTGAGAGGGGATGCCGCTGGAGGGAATAATAGGGAGAGGGAATAATAGGGAGAGGTGGCCGGCCGGTCCAGCGGGTAGGGTTGCTTGGGGAGAAAATGGGGAGAAGGGGGGGCGGCGGTTCCAGCGGGAGAGAAAAATGGGGAGGGGCGTGGGGTTCGGCTGGGTAGATAGGGGGGCCAGGGAGCGGGGGCCAGCGGTATGGAGAGTGGGATAGAGGGGAGGGCCGTGTGGGATAATTGGAGAGAGGGAGAGTGGCGGGTCCCGCCGGAGAGATGCAGGGAAATAGGCTGCTTGGAGATGAGGGGGCCGGCGGGTTCAGCGTGGAGAGAAAAGGGGGAGGTGGTTGATTGGTGAGATAAAAAAAATAGGTAATGGGGAGGGGATGGCGTGGAAGAAGGGGAGAGAATTGGGGGGGGCGTGGTATTGAGAGAGGGAAGGGGAGCGGGTCAAAGGGGTAGATAAAAAAACAAAAATAAATAAATAAACAAGTAAAATAAAAGTTAAAACTAAATTTCAAATTCAAATTAAAAGAAAACAATTATCTAATTATTTAATGTTAGAAAATAATAATAATAATAATAATAGAACTAAAAATTAATGCACTTGTAATTAGATATTATACTATTAAATATAAAGATAATAAACTAATAAAAAGATATTATGTTATTAATACTATAAAAATAATGAAATAAAATTCAAATAGAGAATTAAAATATATACATACTAATAAAAATTAATAAAATAAACTAAACTAAAATTACTGAAACTAATAATAATAATATAGTGTTAAATATAATATATAAAATTAATATGACTAATAGAAATACTAAATTACTAATATTAGTATATAAATTAACTAAAAATTATCAAAATATCTAAATTACTACAAAACTACAAAAATAAACTAAAAATATAAAAATTGGTTAAACTAATTAATTAAAACTAAGTTAGAAAGTTATAAAAATATATGTAAAAATCCATGTACATCAAATCCCCCACACTTAAACTTTTGCACTCCTGGGAAAAACAATCAGAAAGAGAAAACAAGTGGTCGCAGACAAATCAAAACATCAAAATTACATGTTCAAAATTTTCCAATCTCTTTCCTCATAATATATCATGCTTCATTTAAAACTTTAGTGTCAAAAACAATTTTTCTTTCACTTTCATTTTTTCAAAACAAGTATGTGCACTCATCAATCATGTGACCTACCTTACCATCACTCTCATCTCTCAAAAAAATTTGATCAAAGTTTTTCTCAGTTCTCATACACATGCAGGCTTACCATAGGCTTGCCATGAATTTCACATCTCCACTAGTGGAAATCAAAAGAATGCACCAATCTCAAGGACATTACATGAGGTTCAAATGTTTCTGAAGCTGTGGGACGGTGGGTAAAAAAAAATTGACATCTTTTTGGTAAAAAGGAGGGTTGAATCTTTAAATAAATGCATGATAAATCAATCTAAATGTCTCCCTCAATATCTCGCTCCCCCACACTTAAAACACTTCTTGTCCCCAAGAATTTGATAATCCAATGTTTCGCTCTTTTTTTACACAACTCACTCAAATAAGATGGGTAGGAAAAACAAGTGAGTATCAGTTCCAAAACCCCATGAAATAAATGTCAGACAATAATCCCAAAGAAAGGTACACAAGTAGTGTATACGATGTAACATCTCAATGAAGGTAGGTCATATAGAAAACTTTCTAGTTCCTGGAGTAATGGATCATCACTTTAATAGGTATCCCCAATGTCGAGGGTTACCGCGTAATGACCACCAATGTACTCATTGTTGGAACTGAAAAGGATTCTATATTCCTATATCAAAATAATATGAAATGAATGGGGCTACTGTGAAAAAGAACTCATATGATCAGGATGGGATAATGTCAATCCATGTACATCAAATGACTCACTGCCCCTCGAAGAACCCTCTCCATGAGTAAGTCTCTCCCCCACACACATAGATTGAAATCATCATGCAAAAATTCAAGAAATTGGTAGGGAAGGGTATCGGCTTGGGCTCATCCTAAAAGGCTCCTGCATGGCTTGTAAGGGATATACGATGGAGAAAATGTTTGGGTGGCTCAGTGGGTCAACGGGGATAAAATATCAAACAGATGCCTCGATCATTTTAGTACAACTTTCAAAAATTCCTATCACTTTGATGAAAAAACATGGAAAGTTCTAGAAGACAAAACATGGTTGAGATTAACTCAAGAAATAAGAGAAATAAGAGACGATTGTAAAATAGCTCAGAGTCCTCACGGGTATGGAAATATAATTTTGGACAGCACAGATGATCATGAGTGCGAATAAGTGTAAAAAATATACAAGTTTTTGGAAACCATTTTTGAAGCATGAAATAATATCAGCAATCATCTAAGTCATGAGAGAAAGGATCAGATAATTCCAAAACATGAATCAGGTACTCAAACTGCCTAGGGACACAAGTGTTATGTTCCTGACTGTGTTGTGACAAAAATACAATGTCTTTTATGTGGGTTCATCAATGACAAGAATGTTAGTTTTTTTTCTTCAAATTTTTCTAAAATTTTCTCTTTTTTTTTGGTTTTTTTACATGGTGTTTTTGGAAGCATAAAATATGGAAAAAAAATAGAACACTTCCCTGTGTAAGTGCAGATTGACGCGGAGAGGTTGTTTGTATCCGATGAAGCTCCAGAAATGGTATACCTGTAAAACCTACACATTGACAGCACATACTCGCATCATATCAAAGAAGTCACACCATAATCAAAATCATGTGGATGATAAAAATATTTATGATGAATTTAAATCCACTGCAGTTTCAGGAGAAAAGAGATTGCGGTAAATGCATGCCTTTTTATTTTAAAATAAAACTAAATGAAATGAAATTAAATGTAGTGAAAGAAAACAAACAAATGATGGGCTGCCTCCCATTGAGCGCTAAGTTTACTTCGTCTTCAGCCAGACGTTATTGAAACTCCACCAGGATCGAACGGAAATGTAAACCATGCATCTGCTTCTTTTTCAGTAAGTGTTTGGAATCCATTCGCTGAAGATGAGTTTAACCTACAAGCTGCACAAAATCTCAATGGAATATTGTCAGAATAATGGATGTGTGGAATGAAATGAAAATGTTCCAAATCATAAGGGAATGAATATACCTCTCCAGAAGAAAGACTTATTGAATAATTGAATTTTGGGAAAATGTCATCAATGGAAAGATCAAGAAGATTACCTCTTCGAATTCTCACAGGTGGAAAAATTCCATTACTAGACTCCTTCAGTGGTCGACTTATATCCTTCACATCCTTGAATGCAGTATCTGGGTTGATGATGTATCCCAATTCGTTTTCACACCCAACTACTAGCATTAAAAAATCCACTGGTTTCCAACTCAATTCATGCTTGATGGTTTCATTGATTGTGCCATGGTCAAAAATATTGTTAGAATATGTGGGTATTTCAGGTGAAGTGTTTTTAACCTCGACACATAGAGCATGTGGTGCAGGATCAATTGGAGCAGATGACTCCATTGTGTCAAGAATGACATCTTTTTCAAAATTTTCTTCTATACCGCCCTCATCATATTTCTCTGTTGGCACATGTGTCACCACAAAATCAGGATCCTCCAAGCAATCCCATTCTTCCATTGTTTCTAGAAAATTATGAGTGTTCTCTACCACCAATGATGATTGATTCTTCGACTCCAGAAATGTTTCAGAAATCTCCATTTTAGAAAAAGTTTCAGACTCACATGGATTTTCATAAAGAGGTGATTTGATGTCATTTGAAGTGATGTCCTCTTGAGTGTGGCAATCCAATGTCTCTTGGTTCAATTCTAAATCTATCATGGTAAAGAATGGTCCTAGTTCAATGTCCTCTTCATCCTCAAAAGGTGCAATATGATAGACATTGAATGTGTCCTTTTTAACTTTGGGATGACTAGGTTGTGAATTCACAGAAGGACATGAAATCACATTTTCTGAGGGACCATTATGTTCAACAGGGCGGAAGACCAAGCTCTCATATTCTTGAAATGTGATTAGATTGGAAGAATTATTTTGTGATGGAGGGGAGTCATCAATTGTATGATAAGAAGGCAGATCAATCCTATTATCAGACTCGGGACATAGATGTTGTTCAAATGGAACCTCTATTGCACTCTCCTCAAAATAATTGTTTTTAATTAGATCATCAAGGGGTAATGAAGCATCTAGTTCGGAAATATGATTCATTTGATTTACTAAATTATTCAATTGAATTTCTAGATCTTTTGTTGAGGAATGAAACTTTGCATTGCATTCATCTTGAAGTTCAAACCTCCGATTGGTCTCAGTGATAACACAATGCAACATGTGTTCAATTATTGAATCATTTGTTTGACATGAATTGTCAAGTTCTAAATTTTCAGGAATGCATTGACTTTGAAAATAATTAACAGATGTATAAGGACTTGTTTCGTAACATGGTGAAATGTTCTCATATGGGTCATAGCATGGACTTGAATAAAGATCATTGAAATAAACAGGATTACCTGGCTAGATCATGTGCGGTGAATCGTTATACATCATACCTTGAGTCGGGGCTGCATAGGGCGGGTACTGGTTGTAATTGTGTGGTGCGGCCCACGTCATTCCGAGCTTCTAGGTGTCTTGAAAATTCCTGCAATGAAAAATTCCCAGAGTAGTAAACTGTTGTTTTTTTTAATTAATTTTTTTTAATTTTTGACCTAAATTACTCTTTTAAAGGAACTCCTAATTCTACTTTTCTCCCCGGCAACGGCGCCAGAAATTTGACACGCGCGTCGCAACGCGTGAAAATTTTCAATATTTATTTACCTACTAACTACTGTAGAAGTGGCGAGCAGGGTCGAACCACAGAGAGAATGTGAGTAGACACTAGAAATGTCCTTTTGGAGGAATGTTCAGGCGGATGAGCTTTAATTGTGTTATTAACAACTGTGTTCTAAAAACTAAATGACTATTTTAAAAATGACTAATTAAATTGACTAAAACTATCTATGTGAACTTCTCTATGAAAGAAACTGGCAGAGATGGAAGTGTCAGAGTCGTGATGTCCGTTCAAGTGCATGCAATGTCAATTATTTAATTCCCACATTTGAATATTTATTTATTCAATTATCACCGATTCCAAATTTAATCAAAATTTCATCCGTTCTCGTTCTCTGATGTTAGATAACATTCAAATTTTCAGACAAATTATTTATCATTTCGTTCTCTGTCCTGACAAATAATTTGCGCGTCCTTATAGTGCTGAATCACTTGGTGAAATACAACGACCCGTTTCCCACAATGTCGAAGTATCTACCTGCGTTGAGTTCGCTCAAATGAGATTACTTATTAGGTATCACTCATGAAAGTTTGAAGGAGAGCGCACACAATATATTAATTTTTCAATTAATATATTTATTTATTCAAAATTCGATCGCGCGCTTGATTGAATTCCAGATAAATAAATTCTTTGATGAACTCCCATTCGTGATTACTTATTAGGTATCACACGAACGGGAACCAAAGCATGTGTGCAGGGCCCAAATGATAATTAATTTAAACACAGATACAATTAATTAAATAAACATTCTAATGAAATTAATTCAAAAGGCAATCAAACGTAAGAAAAAATTAAAGACATGCATTCACCATCACATTTATCACAACTCCAACACTAATGAATTAGCCCGCCATCACGACGAAACGACACATAAAATAATAAATAAAAGATATCACCGTGCTCGTGTCATTGTTTTGGTCACCACGAGATGCCATCAACGATCGCAAAACAATAACCATCGCTCCGCTCCGTGTTGTCGCTGACGCCGCACCCGAATCAAACCACCGCGCCGCTGAAAATATGCACTGATGCTTGCTCTCAGTGTGCGACGTGAATATTCAGAAGCCAAGAGAACGTTCCAATCCTCTGCTGCGTCGATGACTTGTCCGAACCTCCGCTGCGCTCTTGGTGATGGTTCGCCGATGTGGGTTGCGTACCTGCTGCACTTCAAGTGGCCGAGAAGGGAAGGGGGTGCGGGTTGGGAGTGTGGCCGAGGGGCTGGGGGCGCGGGTGAGAGGGGATGCCGCTGGAGGGAATAATAGGGAGAGGGAATAATAGGGAGAGGTGGCCGGCCGGTCCAGCGGGTAGGGTTGCTTGGGGAGAAAATGGGGAGAAGGGGGGCGGCGGTTCCAGCGGGAGAGAAAAATGGGGAGGGGCGTGGGGTTCAGCTGGGTAGATAGTGGGGCCAGGGAGCGGGGGCCAGCGGGATGGGGAGTGGGATAGAGGGGAGGGCCGTGTGGGATAATTGGAGAGAGGGAGAGTGGCGGGTCCCGCGGGAGAGATGCAGGGAAATAGGCTGCTCGGAGATGAGGGGGCCGGCGGGTTCAGCGTGGAGAGAAAAGGGGGAGGTGGTTGATTGGTGAGAGAAAAAAAATAGGTAATGGGGAGGGGATGGCGTGGAAGAAGGGGATAGAATTGGGGGGGCGTGGGATTGAGAGAGGGAAGGGGAGCGGGTCAAAGGGGTAGATAAAAAAACAAAAATAAATAAATAAACAAGTAAAATAAAAGTTAAAACTAAATTTCAAATTCAAATTAAAAGAAAACAATTATCTAATTATTTAATGTTAGAAAATAATAATAATAATAATAATAATAATAGAACTAAAAATTAATGCACTTGTAATTAGATATTATACTATTAAATATAAAGATAATAAACTAATAAAAAGATACTATGTTATTAATACTATAAAAATAATGAAATAAAATACAAATAGAGAATTAAAATATATACATACTAATAAAAATTAATAAAATAAACTAAACTAAAATTAGTGAAACTAATAATAATAATATAGTGTTAAATATAATATATAAAATTAATATGACTAATAGAAATACTAAATTACTAATATTAGTATATAAATTAACTAAAAATTATCAAAATATCTAAATTACTACAAAACTACAAAAATAAACTAAAAATATAAAAATTGGTTAAACTAATTAATTAAAACTAAGTTAGAAAGTTATAAAAATATATGTAAAAATCCATGTACATCAGATTTCTTGAAAAATAAGAAAATATATTTTAATTTGGTCTATCATGTAATGTGTTTGTAGTCACATTTGTGAAATGTGTGTTGGTTTTAATGATATGATGGATCATATATGAATACATTGTGAAAAGTGGGGTAGTGGATGAGACTTTTAATGAAATAGGGCTGAATTATTGTTGTTGTGATGTTGTTGTGTAGTAGGGATGTTGTAGAAGGTGGTATTGGTTTTGGATGTTGGTTTGTTTCTTTTATTGTGATTCTTGATATGTGTTTTGTTGTGATATTTTCATGGTTATTATAGATGGAGAAATAAATAACGACCATGAATTATAATTATTTCAAGATAATTATTTAAAATAAAGTTTAAATAGAATGGGATTGTATCAGAGAATATGAAAAATGGTTTAATATTAATTGAAGACATAAAATTACCCATGGATTGTGTTTTTCTTTAATGTTTTTAAGAATTTAAAGGTGGGAAAATGTGTGGAAGTCATGTGTATGTTGGTGTTCTGTTTGTAAACCCATAGGTTGATATTTTGTACCTTTATTTATATATATATATATAAATAAACATTGTATGTTATTGTGAATTTCATACACACCCTCCCTTATCAAGCATTATGTTCTGACACCCACATAGTCACATGGGAGGGTGTCTTTGCAAAAATCCAATTGGGAGTATGGATCATTGGCCAAACTCTCTTCCATGCTCCCTCATCCAGGTGATAGGGGCCCAGGTGTCATTGGGCGAGTTGTGATATGGTGTCCCAGGTGTCTTCGGTAAGAGTTTTGGTGTTATGTTCTAGGTGTATTCAGGATTTCATGTGATGTGATGGACCAGCTGTGTACATGCAAGATGTGATGTGTTGTGATGTACTAGGTGTGTGAAGATGGGATGTGTTGTGAGGATGGGACCAAGTGTGTATGGGTGGGATGTGATGTGGTATATTTAGTAGATGTGGGAGAAACCTGATGTTTCTCATTTATGCGTGAGAGTGGCTAGTCAATGGGAAAGTGGTTCGGGGTACCCTATCATCTATGTGATTTATATTATATATATTTCTTGAATGTGTTATTTGGTGAGTGATCCATGGTGAGTTTGGCATTATGGTTAGTCTACCTATTAGATTCTATTTGGGTTTTTTTCTCACACTGGTATAATTATTATCCTTCACCTTGTGAGTGAGATACATTGGGGTTTCTACTGAGTATACCTATATTCTCACCCTATATATATTAAAATAATTTCTCGGTTCCAATGAGAATTACATGGACTGTGCTAGATGTTATTAGATTAAACCTTCAAAAAGTTTCTATGAATCTCCTCTAGTTTTTTTGGGTGTTTACTTTGGAAATTTTTATTTAAATCTGTTGTATTTAAATATTCATTATTGGACAGTTTTTTATTTTTCTTAAATATAAGTCATGGAGTTTGTTTTGGTTAATACATCCTACAACTCGATCTGTTTTTCTAATAAATGGTAATTCCTCCCATATTGTGAGCATCGTACACCCTTAGTGAATGTATCCTTTCACGGGCCAACTAGAGGTGAGACTCAGGGTTCATTATCTCCATTAATTCAATTCCACCCTAGGAGGGGTATCATTGGAGTGAGGGGGTTCTGAAAAATATTTCCTAACTACCTATGCCATAACATTGTGTTATCTGTTTTGGGGGAATGATTTTTATTTATTTATTTTAGAAGAGCCCTACCATATTAATTATTTAAACAATTGGTTAGGGATCCTCTCATAATCTTGAGTTACACCTCAGAGATATTATGACTTCCTGAATCAAACATAAAAGAATACATATTGTGTTATAATACACCAAGGGAAATAATATTCCTATTAGAATCAGGAACCCACCTAACATACTCTAATCATTTGAATGATCTATCGTAACATTCAAAATAGATTATTCTCCTACCATTGATTTGTAAACCCTTATTATTTACAAGGTAAACCATGACACCATCAAAATCACTCAGATAAATAAAGTGCTCATGTTTGAAAAACATATAAAAAATATATAATCCATGACCTATAAATCACTAATAGAATCAGAACAGACATTTTGAACATCAATAGTATTGAAATATTCTTCCACAAACAACAAATGGTCATAATTATTGGTTTTCTATCATAGTATTGTCCCTTTGGGGACAATTACTTCTATTTTTGACCTGGATGTCTGAAATGGAAACATTTTATTTGTTTTCCCCAAGACCATGATCGTATCTTAAACATGATGATACTCCACCTCTTCCTTATTTTTTCTATATTACCCCTAAAATTAATAACCTCAAATTACATTTTCACATAACTAGGATTATTTTTTTGAATCTATTTTGTCAAAAATATAGATTTAGATACTTATAAGATTATGTAATCCCAAACACATATCATTGGATCTTTAATTAAATTATTATAATCATCTAAATAAGTCAACAACATGAAAATAAAATACCCATCATCCAAAATAACTTCTATATTAGAAAAATCTATAATTATTTTTTTAAAATCTATGATATAAGATCATACTACAGTTTTAGGATGTATACGAATGTTATTCAATTATATATTATTGTGTATCTAACCTACTAGGTATTTTTTGTATATAGAGTATCATGTTTTAACCAAATTTGGGTAGTAGTGGATTCATAAGCTACCCCATGATGTACCTTATCACCTAAATACTAACCAATTAAACTACATTCCATCCAAATCACATAAAAATGAACATAAATTTTACTATTAATAGGTTTTACATCATCATACAAGGTGGAAACATTCAATTTAGGACCACATTGGGCATCATGGGTTTCATTATGGTCCAACAACAGATTCATTTTTATCTTTCTTATATTAAAATCATTATCACCTAAATTAATATCTATTTAAAATTTTCTCAATATCATTATAATATATAAGGTGGCTCTGATTCAAGTTATTATGTGTTTTGTTTACTTTGTATTCTCAAGGAACCAACCATGATTCCACTAATATAGTTATTGGGTTCACCAATTTTTTAGGTAGCTTGATAAAAAAAATTATGATAAGGAAGAATCAAGATGAATGAGGTTCAAGGAAAAAATAAATAACACACATATATATATAACATGATTTGGTCCACTCTGGACCTATGTGCATGATGGGAACACCACAAGAAGATCATTATTACTAAAGAATAAATATGTGAATATTATAATAAACAAAAGTAGTAAAAGGCTAGAGAAACTATTCATGGATCAGATCTGACAAGACTAGATCGTATTGATGAAATTTTAGATGAATAACAATAAAAAATTCTTCCTAAAAGAACACGCACTATGCACTTGTAAACAATGATAAAACATCATATATGATGATAGAACTAAAAATAAGAAATCGGGATATACTTATTAAAGTGCTAGGTATAAATAGTTGAAAATAGATGAATCTAAAATGGAGCTGAATATGTCGATGTCTAACATCACACGAGTATCTCCTATGATGAATCAAATGAATATTGATATATTTTTGTGATAATTTTGAAAATTAAAAGGAATTTTATTTTTATTTTTCTGATGTCATGAATAATATCCTTTTTTATCTTATCTCATGTTTTCCTGGGATAATGTTTCGTGGAAATTTGTTTGGCATCTTCTAGATTGTTGTTTGTTTCCCTACCATGTGGTTGCTTTACCCTCATGTGATGTTATTATACCATTACACAACATTGATTTTACAATTATAATCTATAAATAAGTGGTTTTGTACCATTAAGAATTTTTTGTGTTATAGGATTTACATTTACATTGTATTTTTTTTTACCATTACGTAGCATCAATTCCCTGTGATTTACCATTATGTGTTGGATGTGACTATCTTATCTAGGATTGGGGTAAACCTTTCATGTAGTTGGAATCTATCGTTTTCCCCTTATGTGACTAGTGTAATGTAGTGCACTAACGTTATGCAAGAATTGGTGTACCTTTACATAAGGACTACATTACCCTTATGTACTAGGTTCCGACCCCAACATAATTCCATACAACCCTTATGAAGTGGTCATGTGAACCATATGTATTAGAGAATTGCCCCACACAAAAGTCTAAGTCAATCAACATAAAGTGATGCTTATGAAGACCTTTATGCAATTTAGTCATTCATGTTTTTGTTGCAGCTACTTATTTTGGAATCTCCTCAACCGAATAAGAGTCCATACGCTATTGAAGGTTTTTTGAGGGATCTGTTCCTTTAGACCTACGTGCACAGGGCCCTAACATGTGTTGTGAGAGAGAATTTCAACTTCATAGAGAGGTGAATTGAATGGAGAATGAGAGAGGAAGGAGATGACCACAAGTGAGGTGGGATCAATTGAGGTCCTATTTGGTGATGGAAATTGCGATTGAATTTAGAGATATTATTCTAATGAAGAGCTCGTGAATGTGAAATATTGGAGGAGTAATAAAGTGAATGTAACATTATGAGGGGTTTTTATAGGTGATTTCGAGCCCTAGTGAGGGGGTTTAGACATGGTTTCTGCTACATGTCTAATGTTTTAGCATGTTGTGTTGTTTTCACATCATTTATTTTATCATACAAAAATATTATTGAATTATTACATTTTTTTGGATTATTTTCTTCAGTGTGATTTCCATTTCATGTATCCCTTATTATAATATATTATATATGTTTTTGGATATTTGGTATTACATGTGTGGCCACATTGATCACAGATTTCCCACTCAAATATTCGCTCCAATGTTCCCTTTTCAACACTGGCTCTCCACCTACCATCTCACACTGATGAATTAGCTTCCTCTACACCTTCCCATAATATCCACCTTACAATATCCCACCACCCTAGCTCCATCACTTGGTTCTCCTCGCCTCAACCACCACCTTGTCACCTCTCATGTTTCTTGGATCCCCAACTCTGCCTCCTTCTCCCCACCCTCTTCACCTATCGGCCTCCACCTACACCTCTTCCCCCACCACTCCCCTATTCTGTCTCACTGCGTCCACTTCCGCCCCTCCTACCCCACCTCTATTTCATTTTCCCCACATCCCCACTTCCTCTCCTCCAATGATCTCCTTCACTCTGCATCCACCCTTCAGGATCAACGATCTCTAACCATTTGCTATTATTTTATTATACGGTTTAATTTTTTTCTTCAGGTTTTCATCTAGGGTTCCATAATGTTTCCCATTTCCTCTTTACACTACATCAAATTCATATAAAAACATCATTCTTCACTTCTTCAACAGTCCTCATCAGTTGAACATCTAATTTCATTTCACTGGGAACGGTCTTTAATTTTTTATCACCAAAATACTACAACTAGAAACCACCCTCTAATTATTTGTATGGAGTCGATACCCTGTGTATAAGAGAAACCCAATATCCCCAGGTGTTTTCAAAGACAATGAAACATACTATGTAGCCTTTCAATATCAAAGAACCCCTATATCCTCTGGCGTTGTCCAGAAAAACTGCACCTACTAGGTTGCCTTATATAATGGGTATGGATTTGGTTCATTTACAATTCTTCTAGATTACTGGAGATTCCACAATATGAATTTGTATTCATTTTATAAATTTGGATAATTATTTTTCATTTCGGGGATTCATCTATCCTTTTTATTTCATTCTTTTTTACATGATGATTTTTCCACAATCCTATTTTTAGAATTTTCATATATAGTTATCATGATTTTTCAAAGCATGAGTACTCACGCATCAGTCAACAGGTTTTAATAAGTTTCATGTAACGATATCATGATATTTATATTGTTATTATAATTTACTTATAGATATTTGTTTCCATTCATTTTTTTCTTCCATTAACATGATACTAACGAAGATGGATACTTTGATGAGGTTACCTTCTTCAAGGTTTACCTTATTTTTTCACCTTCACTAACATCTCAAAAAAATTCAATCTTATCCAATGACCCCATTTTTCATTCTCTTGAAATTTTCACATAATATATTTTTATTTTATGTATTTCTACAACTAGATTCCATTGATATTTGTTGTCTTCCTAAAGCATTGTATTCAAGGTACCAATTTAATCAAAATTCCAATATTTTTTATTAATTATGCATCTTTTATACCTATTATTCTCCTTCACACTTGTACCATATTAGTACTACCCAATTTCCATAGTATCCTATTATGTTGATACATTCTTAATGATTACAATATTATATTTACTTACAAAATTTCATGTTCAAAATTGTGTATTAGACTAACTTATCTCATTAAAATTTATTTTCATTTTCCAGATTATTCATTAATATACTTCAAATTTATTATAATCAGAAAAATTATTTCTATAAAAATTTGATTTTTAGTCCCAACTATATAAAAATATTGGAATCTCTATCTTGAATGTATCAATTCTTTTGTTTCCATTAAATGTATTTATTTTAATATTTAATATATAATTTAGATTTTATATTTATAGAATCTCTAAAATTACTACCTCATGCCTCTAATAATGTTCATGCATAATTCTACACAATCAATGCTCTATTTTTCATGCTATTTTATTTTTATTATTTTATGTTGCTTTGATTTTGAATCATTCAATTTTCTTATTGATTCAGGCCAAGTGTTGAATCATCTATGGTATACGAATCAGTGTTACATTATTATTAGTATTCATATTAAGACAAAATATTTATATATCATAGATTTTTATTTTCTATATCATACTCATTATAGGTAATAATTATTAATTGATTATATTTTTTAAAATCATACAAGACCTTCCTTTTTACTAACATCATAATATACTAGGCATGCATTAAGGATGGGTATCCCATCGACAGAATGAGATTTTCCTACATTATAAAACATTTTCCTACACTTGATTATAAAAATTAAATCCAAATGTTGGATATTTTGATGATTTTTCCATTTGATCTATAATGTAGATACTAGGTTTCATGATTTATATTGTATAGATTATAGATGATATATATCATAAATGAACATGTTTATGAAACAATGCAATCTTTTTTCACAATTTATCCAATTTTACTATACATGGGAATATTTTTTATATGTAATCATCTAAGTAAAAATTACATTTAAAAGAAATTTAATTAGTACACCAAATAGAATAGGAATAGAATTGTGTTGTCCTCCAGGAAATGATCCACCTAACATCATACAATTACATAAATTACTCCTAGGATCCCGACTGTATGGTTTTTAGTCAACTTCATAATTATTTTACTATAATTTTTTACTGAATCAATTCCTTTTCATCAATTGGACTATTGAGGGGAAGCCCTTGTATGGGAATTGGTGGCCATGGAATCCATTACAACAATGAAAAAAAATTAATCGTGATGCCTTTATTGGCTCTCCCATTATCTAAAGCATCTCTATATAGATCATTGATGGTGAAAAATTTCATTGTGAGGGTTACACAATTTATATGACATTATCATCATGGTTATCCTTTCTTACATTGAATGATCCTCCATCCATGTCTTGTAGTAGCACACCAATAACATTTATGAGGTGTGTAACAATTTTAATATAAATTGGGATAACTAGAAAACATTATTTCTTAATATTTATAAACTATTAGGTTATTTTACGACTAAAATACCGATGAATGTTATAGGGGATTATGTTTTGCCAATGTGAAGACCAGTCTAGCATTCTTGAGAAGAAATATCAAACTATTTTTTAATTTATGATATCTTAGGGAATTAATTTCCCAACTCAAGCAGTTAACATAGATGGTGTGGAAAAAGATGATAATAACATGTTATAAGAAATAGAACCTCCACAATAGTATTTATTTAATTATACAACTATTAAATTCTTTGGAATATAAAATGAAAGTACATAGAATGAATTTTAATCGTATATGTATAGTTCATATAACTCGATCCCCAACAGATAATATGTAGAAGAATAAGATGAAAAAGATGATCTACCTGAAGTCAACATGAGAAAGACAACTTCTACGCTCCAGTCCTACTCCTTTCCCATGGGTTACATCACCGAATTACACTCCAGAACTTCCTAAAACCTTTTATATGGAGTTATTATGCCATGTAATCACCTAATTATACTTCTTACACATGAACACGTCTATTGGTATTTAACCCTCCTTTGATTAGTATAATGGTGGGGAGGCCTACAATCATAGTTGACACTAACATTCTCAACATGGATAACAATTAACCCATCTGTAAAATTCACCTTGTCCTCAAGGTGAAACTCTAGAACGGGTTCATGGAGAAAATGAATTATCCCCTAAATTAGACTTATTTGTAGTGAATCATTACCACCAAATCATACATAAAGACTTCAATGAAAGAGACTGGGTTTTATACGCCAATACTTGAATAGGAATAGATTGATAGACAATTCCTTAACATCTTCTGTTATAGTTTCCTAAACCGAATGATTCCCAATTTCACCTTTATGTTTGGAAACACCAAACAATGGGTGTACGCGAGTTCCTTCTGGGTTGGAGAGGCATTTAGCATTATCTCCCAATTTATAAAAAACATGCTAAGAACTATAATATCGAGCATATTGTTTGGGATTGACATTAATAGATATTGGGGTCATATCATTGGGATGCGATTTTTCATAAATAATATAACTCCCATTAAATTTTTCTTTACCTCTACATTTATTATCATAATGATCCCTTAATTATTGATCTCAGGAATGATTTTGTCAAAGCTGTATTAGTACAGCATCCCGGTCACAAAAATTTTGTGCCACTGATTCCTCAAGTGATTCTCCTAGAATAAATTAGTGAATTGTTGGTGGATTCCAACCATAAATGACCTCAATAGTATTCATTCAAGTGGCTAAATGAGATGTGGTGTTGTAGAAATATTCATCCTAATATAACCACCATGCCCAGGATAGTGGTCGCTCATAAGAGAAAAACCTCAAATAAGCCTCAAAAAATCTATTGGAATCCTTTGTTTGTCCATCCATTTGTTGATGGTAGGATGAGATCATTTTCATGTTTAAACCCTCCAATCATGATAAATCTATCTAGAAATTACTAACAGAAAAAGTATCATAGTCAAAAATGATATAGCTTGGAAATCCATTCATTAATCGATTCATCCCCTTATCAAAACTTGTAGACAAAATTTTATTAGTATATGGGTGTTATAGTAAACCAAAATGAGCATATTCTGTGAGTCCATCTACTACCAACATTATAAAATCAAATCCTTGTGATATAGGAAGCCAAAAAATGAAATCCTTCGAAATATCTTCCCAAATTTGTTCGGGTATAGATAAGGGTTGGAGCAGGCCGACTGGTAACTATGCTAAATATAATATGGGGTTGAAAGGTATCACATAATCATACATATTTTAAAACACTTTGACTCTTTACCTTCCAATATAATGCTCATTCTTGTCTTTTATATGTCTTGTAATACACAATATGCCCCCTACTACAAAAGAGTGAAATAGTTGAATAATTTATAGATAAGGGATAATGTGATAGAAAGAAACAGTAAATCATTATAATACAATATTACTACTCATATTTGGTATTTAGATTCTTCATATATATGAAGATAAACAATAGATATAACCTATTTTAATTATGGATCCTTCTATTGCTCAGATTTTACATGATCCTATTCTAAACATAGAGGTGCTGAAATGGATGAAAAAAGATGTAGAGTTGGAATTTCACAATTATTTTATTATACTATCCTCTGAGATAAAGAGTTTTCAGCCTCATTAACCATTCATGGTTTGTAAAATACCTCAAAATCCAGACCAAGTAGTTTATATAACTAGCATTGTTGACTAATAGTATGTATTCAATGGTAAATTAAATGTTTTAAGTCATTATGATCTGAATATAAAACGAATTTTTATCCCATCAAGTATTGCCTCCAATGATTAACGACCAATACTAATGAAATAATTTCTTTCTCATAGACTAAATTGGACAAATTTACATCTACATGGGTCTTACTAAAGTGGGAAATCAGATTCCCTCCTACCTTAAAACTACACCCAAACCTGACATAGAAGCATCACATTTGGAAAGAATGGTTTTTATGAAATTGGGTAAAGATAAAAATAGAGCCAAAATCATTTAGTGTTTCATCTCTTCAAAGGCATGTTATTAACTTTCATTCCATTAAAATCAATCATTCTGAGTTAACATTGACAATGGCATGGCTATTTTTCAATATATAGTAAGTATTTTTTTTAATAATTGGGTAACCTCAAAAAATAACGCATTGCCTTCACATTTTATGGTTGGGCGAGTACTTAATACATGACTCCTTTTTGGGATCCATATTTACCATTTCAAAAGAAACAATATGTCCATGATATTCCACTGTAGGTTGAGAAATAGAACACATTTTCAGATATTCCTTCAAATGATTTGATTGTAAATATTTAATCAAATCTTCTACGTGGGTAAGATGTTCCATCCATGATCAAATATATATCAATATATCATAAAAAATTGTACAATATTTCTTAATAGGGATCTATATATTTGGTTTAATGTTTAATTAAAAGTGACTGGGGTATTTATTAACCAAAATTGAATGAAAAAATATTTGTAATGTCACTCATGAGTCTTAAAAGCTATTTTTCGAATGTCCTCCTCCCATACCATATCATAGTGGAAACTAGATGTGTGATCATATAGAGTAAAATATCATTCTCTATGAATATATTCTAGTAATTCCTCAAAAAAGGGATTGAAAGATTTTTGAGAATTGTTAGCTTGTGAAAAGACCTATAGTCGACACATAACATCCACTATCCATTTTTTCATTACTAAAATAATTGGACTAGAAAATAGGCTATTTATATGCAAGATTATTTCATTTGATATAATTTTTTACTTGTTTTTTCTAGCACATACTTTATTTAATGTGTTATCGTGTATGGTTGCATATTAACTACTGTTTATCCATTAATTAATAGAATATATTGATCTATAGTTCTGTTAGTAAGATGACCATTCAGATCATCAAAATTTTTGGGAATTGTCATAATAATTTTCCAATTGATTGTTGTACCTTAATTTATTAATTCACTTCTACAAAAAGAATCATATAATCTCTCTATATCCTTCACTCAATAGAAACTTTCCTTTCATGTTAAACTAATTGTAAACTTTTAGTTCTATATTCTTTTTTTAATTAATCCCTACAACATAATTTTATTTCACTCCCACATGAATTCCATAGTCTTCCAAATCTAGTTGGTTAATACATACCCCAGAGTTATTAACCACTTCATCCATAAAACCACATTTGGAACCCTGATTTCAAATATAAAGGCTTCAATCTTGAAGTAACTGTCTCCCAGATTAATAACAATATCTCTACACACCCCTTTGGATATTTTATTCCTTCCATATCCCAATTTGATCTTGTATGGCTGAGTTGGAATTTTTTTAATATCTTCCACCTTAATAAGGGCTTTAGAAACAAATTTCCGATTTTCTCCACTATCCACTATTAATTTTTAAATTCTTCCAGCCAAAAGTAATGAATTTTATCTTCATTCACCCATAATTCTAAACACAAATTATTCATATTCTACAATAATTTCTAACAATATTTTCCATTATTCCATATTATATTCTTCTCATTTTTCTTCCGCACCTTCCATCACCTCCATTTCAAAAACCAATAGTCATAGATTCTTATCTTGACATTGATGTAATGGTGTATATGTCTATCTTAACCTAAAACAAATTCCATTTAGTATTCATTCCAATCATTGTTGTCATATAATGGGTTTAACAAAATTAAAAATTTTCTCAACCCCATTCCTCATTATTTCCCCATTTCTATTCCTTTACACTATGTACATAGGAACAGAAGTAACATGAACCAGTGGTAATGAACATCGTGGTAAAGTTGTTAAATATTTTCCATGAAGGCATACTTTTCGAATCAATTCACTATTGACATTCTTAGATAAATAAAACAATCCTATATTTATTTGTCAGTTCATGAGTCAATACTTTTTTCTTGATCTGTGGTCGCAATCCCCTCCCATAAAAAGGCTCATGTACCACTTTATTTTGAAAATCTGGTATTATCAACATCACTTATTCATATTATTCAATGTAATCTTCCATTGTTCCTTCATTCTGCAATGAATTAAGATGTCGTACGTGATTACCTTTAGTATAAATACCATAACATTACATTAATGTAGGTTTCTACTATTCCCAATTAAATTTGGTCCATAAAACTACTAAGATGGAAACCAATACAGTGATTCATCCTCCATACACAATTATGTCAATGGAAACATCAGGTCCTATAGAGTGCATTGTATCCAAAAATAAGTATCTACTTAGTTAGTCCTTCCAAATAGATCATTACTAAAAAATAAAGGCATCTCAACTCACTTAGTTACCGATTTCAGATTCTCATCGTGTTTTACGTCCTCTACAAGAGAACATACCCCTAGTGTTGGTACATTTTTTTTCTCTTCCACCACTACCTTCTACTAATTTTATCATCATTTCATCCATATTTCTAGATGTTGAACTCGGATTTGTTTGTTGTTGCACTTCCTTATGTTGTTTCACTATTTTTTTATCCAAATATATTATTCTTCGTGCTTCATTCTCCTTATTCGAATGAATCTATTCATGAATCAGTTTCTGTGTTTCAGATTGTCTAATCAATAACTTCTCCATGCTACCATGAACTATCACCATCAATTTTTTGGGGTCCTGAAACATACGTTGATGTACATATAGTGATGATATAATCACAAAAATCATACATTCTATTTTTATCTACATTCAATATTATCTCGATTTTACAGACAATCCTTCTCTCATGAATGCTCCAAAGGTTAGATAATTACCTTCCTAACTCAAGTAGTAAACACAGTAGGTGTGGAAGATGCATAAAATTGCATATTACCTGAAATAGAACCTCAAAAATTTTATTTATTTAATTCCACTGATATTACATTTTTTATTGGAAAAGGAAACAACACTAAAATAATTTAGATCATATCTACATAGTTTTGTGTACTTGGTCCCCAACTAGGGAGAACAAAGAAGAATATGAATATCCTCTTGTTGTTGTGATGTTGTTGTGTAGCAGAGATGTGGTAGAAGGTGGTATTGGTTTTGGATGTTGGGTTGTTTCTTTTATTGTGATTCTTGATATGTGTTCTGTTGTGATATTTTCATGGTTATTATAGATGGAGAAATAAATAATGACCATGAATTATAATATTTCAAGATAATGATTTAAAATCCAGTTTAAATAGAATGGGATTGTATCAGAGAATATGAAAAATGGTTTAATATTAATTGAAGACATAAAATTACCCATGGATTGTGTTTTTCTTTTATGTTTTTAAGAATTTAAAGGTGGAAAAATGTGTGGAAGTCATGTGTATATTGGTTTTTTGTTTGTAAACCCATAGGTTGATATTGTGTACCTTTATATATATATATATATATATATTGTATGTTATTGTGAATTTCATACACACCCTCCCTTATCAAGCATTATGTTCTGACACACACAAAGTCACATGAGAGGGTGTCTTTGCAAACATCCAATTGGGAGTATGGATCATTGGCCATCCTCTCTTCCATGCTCCCTCATCTAGGTGATAGGGGCCCAGGTGTCTTTGGGAGAGTTGTGATATGGTGTCCCAGGTGTCTTCGGTATGAGTTTTGGTGTTATGTCCTAGGTGTATTCGGGATGTCATGTGATGTGATGGACCAGCTGTGTACATTAAAGATGTGATGTGTTGTGATGTACTAGGTGTGTGAAGGTGGGATGCGTTGTGAGGTTGGGACCAAGTGTGTATGGGTGGGATGTGATGTGGTATATTTAGTAGATGTGGGAAAAACATGATGTTTCTCATTTATGCATGACAGTGGCTAATCAATGGGAAAGTGGTTCGTGGTACCCTATCATCTATGTGATTTATATTATATATATTTCTTCAATGTGTTATTTGGTGAGTGATCCATGGTGATTTTGGCATTATGGTTAGTCTACCTATTAGATTCTATTTGTTTTTTTCTCACAGGGGTATAATTATTATCCTTCACCTTGTGAATGAGAAACATTGGGTTTTCTACGGAGAATACCTATATTCTCACCCTATATATATTAAAACAATTTCTAGGTTCCAATGAGAATTACATGGACTTTGCTGGATGTTATTAGATTAGACCTTCAAAAAGTTTCTATGAATCTACTCTAGTTTTTTTTGGGTATTTACATTGGAGATTTTTATTTAAATCAGTTGTATTTAAAGATGCATTATTGGATAGTTTTTTATTTTTCTTAAATATAAGTCATGGAGTTTGTTTTGGTTAATACATCCTACAACTCGATCTGTTTTTCTTATAAATGGTAATTCCTCCCATATTGTGAGCTTCGTACACCCTTGGTGAATGTATCCTTTTAAGGGCCAACTATAGGTGAGACTTAGGGTTCATTATCTCCATTATTTCAATTCCTCTAGGAGGGGTATCATTGGAGTGAGGGGGTTGTGAAAAATATTTCCTAACTGCATATGCCATAACATTGTGTTATCTGTTTTGGGGGAATGATTTTTATTTATTTATTTTAGAAGAGTCCTACCATATTAATTATTTAAACAATTAGTTAGGGTTCCTCTCATAATCTTAAGTTACATCTCAGAGATATTATGACTTCCTGAATCAAACATAAAAGAATACATATTGTGTTATAAGACACCAAGGGAAATAATATTCCTATTCGAATCAGGCACCCACCTAACATACTCTAATCATTTGTGTAACGCCCCGACCCCAGTTACCCAGAGTCTGTGCATTATTACATAACATTGGCATGATCACAAGAAAGATCAAATCTCGAAAGACCGATTGGTTTATTAGCCTTGGAAACACTAGATATATTCATAAGTTTTACATTACATCATAAAATGAAAAACTACTACAACAACAAAATGTTTCCACAGTCCACACTATAATCCCCTCATAATATCCCTGAAGGTCATTCATAACTTACATATTCACATCCTGGGAAAAATAAAACATAGAAAAGGGGTGAGCTCAAATGCCCAGTAAGGATAACAATATAGCGGAACATTCAAAAATAAGCATAAACATTTAAGGCAATGAATCACTAAAACAAAAGCCTTTTAAACATGAACTTCAACATAGTATGGAAAAAGTAAAATGAAATAATTCCATTTACTTGTTCACATGGATATTCTACTAATCGAATAATCACATGCAATATCAATAACCACTTTCATAATGTTGGAATGCATAATGCCAGACTATCATAACCACATAGCCAAGGCCTCATGCCAAGACTACAAATAAGATTTTTCCAAGGCCTTGTGCCAAGACACTAGTTTGTCTCATGAGACCTACCGATGCATCGAGGAGCTATAGCGGGCTCCACCCGTCACATATTAAGTCCAATGCATTACCATATAAAAAGGTTTAAACATAACATAAACATTCGTATTAAAACTAGCATACGAAATGTCAATAATTTCACCATAAACTATGAATGGTATAAAAAAGCACATCCACAGTCAAACATATCACAACACCTTCAATACAATATAGAAGTTTTGTATCATAATAAATCAACTTCAAATAAGCGTAAAATCCGTCAAAGGATGTTGACATAGATGAAATCAAAACACTTTTTAGAGAAATATCTCTTTCTATTTTTGAAATCATTTAAGAGACATATAAAATAAAAAATTTTCTTGAAATTATTCTTATAAGCTTGTAAGGGAAGCTTTGAAGATTTTATAATGGTGGAAAATAACCGCACCCACCGTATAAGTAAAAAAAACATTCTTATCTTAATTCTGTCGAAAAGGTTAAAAAGCACCTTGTTTGAAAACGACGGAAAGATTCCCTTATAAACCACTTATAAAAAGTCAAACAAGGGTATAAATGACTTTAACCCATATTCTATTAAATATTAAAAATGTTTTGAAATACATTTTGAAGAAACATGGACGTGGATGATAACGAGGTCCCAGTAGATAATTATGTATAAACAACCTCGGATAATGAAGAGATTGCGAAATAAACCCTTACCTTGTACTTTTCCTTTGTTGGGGTAGGTTAACCTCCTGTATAATGGTGAAATAATTTTTATTAAATTATACAAGAATCATATACATTAATATGATATTATATATGATTTTTTAACATTGCTTTATTAATAATATCTTAGTATTATTGTCCTTTCGGGTGATAATCGATTCGTTCTTCTTAAATGTTTGGTTACGTAAGACATGATTGTAATGGATAGATTATATCATATTCATAATCATAATGATATTAAAATTATTTTTAACCCTAAAATGAGAATAATACTTGAATGGATACGATGGAGAATGAATCTCATCGCGTTCGTGGAGACGATAGTCCGTACGTACGCACGAACGCTACTTCCATTTAATTTTTATTTTAAAAGAATCGAATCCAAATGATACATAGTTATATTACTATTACAGTATAATATAATATTTTATATATGTTACTTATGTTCATTAACACTATCCTTTATACGTTCCATGTGTGGTATGAACGAGTCATATCATTTTAAGGGGGCGGTAGTCCGCACTTCCTCAAATGAAATTATCGTATGTATATACAACATGAAACGAATAATGATATGAAATAATATGGAATTACAGAAGCTTATATATAAAATATATATCATTAATATCATATTTAATTACAGTGCCATCATAATAGCCACCATGAGAGGCGGTAAGATGTATTTGAACAATCATCGTTTCGTGAGGCGTTAGTTTTCCATCCACAAAAACATTATGTTCATCATCCATTAGATGGAGTTTTGTGTATGTGTAGTTTTAATACTTCTTATAAAAACATCATAGTATATTTTGGATACTGGTGTTGTAACAAAAGAAAGGAAATAAAAAGAGTTTGGGGGTTGGAGAAGCAAAATAAATGAAAATAATTTAAGAGAAATCGTTACCTTTAATTTAGGTAACTCACTTTGGTTGGAACCAAAGGACTTCTTGAAATGCTTTCTGCCTAAGGGGAAGCTTCTAGGAGGATGAGAGGGATGTGGGGAGCTTATTTGGGTAGGGTTTGGACGAGCCAAGTGGCTTGAGAGGTGTGAGTAATGAGTAGAAGTGGTCTCCTTTTATAAGGGAGAGGAGGGGCTCTTTAGGAAAGAGTGAAAGTATTACTTTATAATATAATTATATTCGGTTTATAATGGTCCAAAAATCATTTAGGTCGAAGATAATATGACTCCTTTTCTAAATAACATCAACCAATAAGAATTGGACAGGTTTTAGATAATATTTTAATCATTATAATCTTATTTATTTAAATTTTTTATTAATGAGGTAAACATTGCATCATTATTGTGTCACTAATAATTTAACTTATTTGATGTCTAAAAATTATAAATAAAATATCATTAAGTAGGAAATCTTTTTATCTTTCTAATGAATATTTATATTCTAAAATCCAACATGTATAACCCTATGTAAAAATTGTTCTTCTAAAAGATGTAAGCTTATGCCATTTTTATTTTTATTTTAACTTTTTTAATATAATGTGTCCCTACCACATACAAGTGGCTCTAAGGGGTCCCCAAATCGACCCAAGGATTCCCATGGTCGGGTATGTGTCCAACAATAAGGTTAGGACACGTTTTAGGGTAATTTTGTATTATTATAATATTATTTTGTAACCCTTATTTACCGGATTTACCCTTTAACCATGGTAAATAAAATATTTAACGCAGTAATTATTCAAAATGTGTAAAAATAAAAGTTACCTATTTACATAATTTGGACATCCTGATTCCAAATATGTAATCCATTTTTCCAAATTCAAAACACAGAAGTGACATAAATTAATTTAAAATTAATTCCCGTTGTTAAAATAAAAAGCGTGTTTTTAAGAGATAATAACTATCAAAAGATTGACATTTGTTTATGTTTGATTTAATTGTGAAATTATGTCCAATGACAAACATTAAATTAAATGGTAAAAATATATTCTAAATATACTTTAAAACAACTCAAATTCATAATTTATCAATATTATGTATTTTGATTAAAAAAGTTGTTTTTAATTAAAATTTAGTAATTTTCACTATTCATCAAAATATAAAAGTTATCCGAAAAGTACCAAAATTTCACCCTAGGCTAATTTCAATATTCCGAATCCAAAAATGAAGTCCATTTTGAAATATAAAATATATATGATTTCAAAAAGTAGGTATTACTATTCACAACGGCTAGTTTAATTAGTTGTGGTGTGTGTTAGAACTCGAGGTTGCGTACAACACACGCTATCGCATTATTCGAAGGGAAACGTACCGTGGAAGCATGGGGTGTTACATTCTCCCCTCCATCAAATAATTACATTCTCGTAATTTCTAGGGTATTACTGCATAAAAAGACTCGGGTGGTTCTTCATCATAAGTTCCTTGGGTTCCCACGTTGCCTCTTCCATCTTATGATTTCTCCACAAAACTTTTACCAGACGCATCATCCGGTTTCTCAGTACTTGTTCTCTTGTATCAAGAATCCTGACATGCTCTTCACAATAAGACAGATCGGGTTCCAGTTCTAATTCCTCATAGGTGAGTACATGCGTTGGGTCAGGCATGTATTTTCTCAACAGAGATACGTGGAACACATCGTGAACTTTGGAGAGACTTGGCGGCATTTCCAATCGGTAAGCTATAGCCCCAATTCGTTCTAGAATTTCGATATGTCCGATGTACCTGGGACTCAATTTACCTTTCTTACCAAAACGTATGACTCCTTTCCATGGAGATACCTTCAGGAAAACATGATCACTGACTTGAAATTCCAAATCCTTCCTTCGATTATTGGCATAGCTCTTCTGCCTACTTTGAGCTGCTTTGATGTGATTTTGGATTACCTTCACCTTTTCCACCGTTTCCTCCACCAGTTCTGGGCCTAAAAGTTTTCTTTCACCAACCTCATCCAAACAGGTTGGTGTACGACATCTCTTTCCATATAACGCTTCATATGGTGCCATCTGAATACTAGAATGGAAGCTATTGTTATAGGAAAATTCTACCAGTGGTAAATATTGATCCCACATACCCTGAAAGTCAAGTGAGCAAGATCTCAACATGTCGTCTAGGGTTTGAATAGTTCGTTCTGATTGTCCATCTGTCTGAGGGTGGTAAGCAGTGCTCAAATGAAGTTTAGTATCCAGAGATTTCTGAAGACTTTTCCAAAATCTTGAAGTAAAACGGGGATCACGATCAGAAACAATCGATAGGGGTACTACATGAAGTCTCACAACTTCATTAATGTATAGTCTTGCTAGACGTTCCAGGGGTAGATCTTCTCTTATAGAAATAAAATGCGCTGACTTGGTAAGACGATCAACAATAACCCATATTGCATCGTTCCTTCAAGGAGTCTTTGGTAGCCCCATGACAAAGTCCATCGTAATATTGTCCCATTTCCACTCCGGTATGGGAAGAGGTTGCCTGACTCCTGCAGGCTGTTGCCTTCCAGCTTTCACTTTTTGAAAAACCATACATCTTGACACAAAATCAACAATCTCCCTCTTCATGTTGTCCCACCAAAAATTTTCCTTCAAATCTCTATACATTTTGGTGCTCCCAGGGTGTATAGAGAAATTGGAACTATGAGCATCATCCAGCAATTCCCTTTTCAGATCAGGTAAATCGGGAACACAAAGTCTCTTCCCGAATTTCAAAATTCCATCTTCATACACAAAGTATCTCAATCTCCCATCATTCACAGCTTTAATATTCTTCTAAAATTCTTCATCATCGGTCTGAGAACTCTTAATCCTTTCTAGTAAAGATGGTTTGGCAACCATTTGAAAAAGCATTGATGTTTCACCTTCCCTGGTTATTCCCATGTCCATCTTCACTAGATCCATGAAAATCGGATCCCTTTCAATTCTCATATTGTTCAAAACTCCATGGTCTTTTCTACTCAAAGCATATGCCACCTTGTTTTCCTTCCCCGGGTGGTAGTGTATCGTACAATCATAATCCTTGAGTAATTCAAGCCATCTCCTTTGCCTCATTTTGAGTTCTTTTTGTGAGAAAATATACTTCAAACTCTTGTGATCAGTATAAATCTCACATTTTTCACCATAGAGGTAGTGCCTCCATATCTTCAAAGCAAAGATCACTGCTGCTAACTCGAGATCATGAGTAGGATAGTTTTGTTCATGAATTTTCAACTGTCGTGATGCATAGGCAATAAATCTATCATTCTGCATAAGGACACAACCAAGTCCTTTCTTCGATGCATCACTATAAATAACGAACCCATCATTCCCCGATGGTAGAGTCAATATAGGAGCATTGACTAATCTTCTCTTCAGTTCTTCGAAACATTCTTCACACTCTTTTGTCCAAAAAAATTTAACCCCTTTACGTTTGAGCTTTGTTAATGGGTTATCCAATCGGGAAAAATTCTGGACGAAACGTCGATAATAACCTGCCAAACCAATAAAACTGCGTACCTCAGTTATACTCATAGGTGCTGGACATCTTTGGATTGCCTTGGTCTTAGAAGGATCAACAGAGATTCCATCTTTAGAGACAATATGGCCAAGAAAAGAAATATCTTGAATCCAGAATTCACACTTGCTAAACTTCCCATATAATTCATGCCTCCTCAGAGTCTTCAAGATAATGCGCAAGTGATTTTCATGATCTTCGTAGGTTTTGGAGTATACCAAGATATCATCAATAAATACCACAACAAATTCATCGAGATACTCCTTGAAAACTCTATTCATCAGATCCATGAATACAGAGGGTGCATTAGTCAATCCAAACGGCATTACGGTAAACTCGTAATTCCCGTACCTGGTTCGAAATGCTGTCTTCGGAATGTCTTCCTTCTTCACACACAACTGATGGTATCCAGATCGAAGGTCAATCTTTGAAAAGTATTGAGCTCCATGCAGTTGGTTAAATAAATCATCAATATGAGGTAGGGGATACTTGTTCTTTATCGTTCTAGCATTGATCTCCCTGTAGTCGATACATAACCTCATAGATCCATCTTTCTTTTTAACAAAAAGAACAGGGGCTCCCCATGGAGAAACACTAGGGCGAATAAATCCTTTATTACTCAATTCCTCTAGTTGTTTATTTAGTTCGACTAAATCTACAGTAGCCATTCTATAAGGGGTCTTCGATATAGGCCTTGATCCAGGAATCAAATCAATGGAAAACTCAACTTCTCGTTCTGGAGGATGTCCAGGTAAATCTTCTGGAAATACATCTACAAATTCTTTCACAACAGGTACATCCTCTATTTGAACATTCCTTTCCTCAACCGACAGTTATTTCATTCTCTTCCTCCCCAATAATTGAATTATGTTGAGCTACTGGGGGTGGATCTAAATAAGAACTATGTGGTGACGATTCTGCTCTAAAAATAAGGTGTTCCTTATCATTATCATCAAGAATCGTAACCTCGTTCTTATTACAATAAATCATCGCATCATAGTCCGAAATCCAGTCCATACCGAGGATTATATCAAACTCAATCATAGGTATGACGATGAGATCAGCAGATAAAGAAAATTTATGTGCTCTAATGGGGACTGATTCACAAAACTTTGTTGCAACGATACTTCCCTTAGGAGTTTTAACTGACAACTCCCTTATTAAATCAAATTGAAAATATCTAATTTTCATAGCAAACTGGGAAGATATGAAACAATGCGATGATCCAGAATCAAATAATGCAATTGCTAAACTTGAGGAAACCATTAAATTACCTGCCACCACGTCTTTCGGAGCTTCTACCTCAGCAGTAGTGATAGCATAAGCCTTGTCTTGATCCCTTGGCCTTTTCTGAGGTAAGTTCTCCTGACGCTTAGGACATTCATTTGCATAATTCCCCATCTCCCTGAAATTGTAGCACTGAACGTTGGTATCTTCCTTCTTCCCCTTGCAATCACGAGCTTGGTGGCCTTTTTCACCACACTTGTAACAGACTCCCATTCCCTTCAACCAAGTACCAGGGTGTTTCTTCCCGCATTTACCACAGGATGGATATTCACCTTTCCCTTCTTCCCCTTATTTCCATTCCCAGATTGATCAGCAGGTCTCTTATTCTCTTGCTTTGCTTTAAAGTCATAAGACTTAGATAATTCCTTTTCGGTCTTGATAGCACATGAGACAATGTCTTCGTACGATGAAAAGGATTGTGAGACTAATGATCGATGGAGAAATGGTTTTAACCCATCAATGAAACGATCAATAATACTTCTTGGGTTGCGTATATAATCACCAGCGTACCTCGCTAAACTTGTAAAGTTAGCCTCATACTTTGCGACATTCTCATCCTCCTTCTGTCTCAGACTTAGAAATTTCCTTTCCATATCTGCTCGATGGTCGCGTGGGAAGTATTTTTCTAAAAACCGATCTTTGAACTCCCTCAATTCCATATTTTATACTTCATCATCTTCCTTCATGTTTTGAATCAATGACCACCATTGATCAGCATCTCCAGTGAGGCGGTAAACTGCCATGATAAATTTTTCCCTTTCACTGCTCCCCAAAGCCTGAAATATTTTCTCTAGGGAATTTATCCATTGCTCAGATACTAAGGGATTTGTACTCCCATTGAACGTTGGTGGTTGTTGCCTCATGAATCGATCTAACATTGATCCTCCACGCTGCAGATGAGGGTGCTCCATACGGGTAAGGTTATTATTCATAACCTGAGTAAGTTGTCCCAGTATGGTGATTAGCTGATCGACACCAGTTGCATCACCAGCCCCACTATAATTATCTTGCGCAGGAGGGAAATCCCTACATAGAGTGCGTGCATTGATACGGTTTCCATTTCTTCCACTAGGCGCCATTTCTAAACAATGGCATAAACTAGATCAGTTTATGAATCAAAATACATAATCCCATACTTATAAAACACTTAACATAAATTGAACTATTTATGGATATAATCCATAATCATAAAAATGTTTTCATTGAAGAAGTATGTACTCATAAACCCTTCATAATGATTTGTAATGAAAATGAGAGTTATCCTAAGCATATCCCCCAGGAGTGTCGTAACCAAGAGTGCAGCAAGGCCCGTTGTCGTGCACCAGTTCCCGTTCGAGTCTAGCTCAAAGCAGTGTTTTCGGGTTTTACCTCTAGGTACATCTATGCCAGAGCCGCCTCTACCTACTCGTATCCAGATAGGGATGTATTGCTCGAAAAACTCACAAAATCCCTACAATACCAAAATTCTAGGAAGTTCTTCTATACTAATCCTCAAAGTTCATCTTAAGTCTACGTTCTCTAATCAGAGTTTATCTAAATCTAGCTTCCAAGGTTTGTACTAAACTTCCTCTGATACCAACTGTAACGCCCCGACCCTAGTTACCTAGAGTCGGTGCATTATTACATAACATTGGCATGATCACAAGAAAGATCAAATCTCGAAAGACCGATTGGTTTAGTAGCCTTGGAAACAATAGATATATTCATAAGTTTTACATTACATCATAAAATGAAAAACTACTACAACAACATAATGATTCCACAGTCCACACTATAATCCATTCATAATATCCCTGCAGGTCATTCATAACTTACATCTTCACATCCTGGGAAAAATAAAACATAGAAAAGGGGTGAGCTCAAATGCCCAGTAAGGATAACAATATAGCGGAACATTCAAAAATAAGTATAAACATTTAAGGCAATGAATTACTAAAACAAAAGCCTTTTAAACTTGAACTTCAACATAGTATGGCAAAAGTAAAATGAAATAATGCCATTTACTTGTTCACATGGATATTATTCTAATCGAATAATCACATGCAATATCAATAACCACTTTCATAATGTTGGAATGCATAATGCCAGATTATCATAACCACATAGCCAAGGCCTCATGCCAAGACTACAAATAAGATTTTGCCAAGGACTTGTGCCAAGACAATAGTTTGTCTCATGAGACCTACCGATGCATCTCGGAGCTATAGCGGGCTCCACCTGTCACATATTAAGTCCAATGCATTCCCATATGAAAAGGTTTAAACATAACATAAACATTCGTATTAAAACTAGCATACGAAATGTCAATAATTTCACCATAAACTATGAATGGTATAAAAATAGCACATCCATAGTCAAACATATCACAAAACCTTCAATAAAATATAGATGTTTTGTATCATAATAAATCAACGTCAAATAAGCGTAAAATCCGTCAAAGGATGTTGACATAGATGAAATCAAAACACTTTTTAGAGAAATATCTCTTTCTATTTTTGAAATCATTTAAGAGCCATATAAAATAAAACATTTTTTTGAAAATATTCTTATAAGCTTATAAGGGAAGCTTTGACGATTTTACAACGGCGGAAAATAACCGCACCCGCCGTATAAGTTAAAAAAAACATTCTTATCTTAATTCTGTCGAAAAGGTTAAAAAGAACCTTGTTTGGAAAACGACGGAAAGATTCCCATATAAACCTCTTATAAAAAGTCAAACAAGGGTATAAATGACTTTAACCCATATTCTTTTAAATATTAAAAATGATTTGAAATAAATTTTGTAGAAATATGGACGTGGATGATAACGAGGTCCCAGTAGATAATTATGTATAAACAACCTCGGATAATGAAGAGATTGCGAAATAAACCCTTACCTTGTACTTTTCCTTTGTTGGGGTAGGTTAAACTCCTGTATAATGGTGAAATAATTGTTATTAAATTATACAAGAATCATATACATTAATATGATATTATATATGATCTTTTAACATTGCTTTATTAATAATATCTTAGTATTATCGTCGTTTCGGGTGATAATCGATTCGTTCTTCTTAAATGTTTGGTTACGTAAGACATGTTTGTAATGGATAGATTATATCTTATTCATAATCATAATGATATTAAAATTATTTTTAACCCTAAAATGACAATAATACTTGAATGGATACGATGGAGAATGAATCTCATCGCGTTCGTGGAGACGGTAGTCCGTACGTACGCACGAACGCTACTTCCATTTAATTATTATTTTAAAAGAATACAATCCAAATGATACATAGGTATATTACTATTCCAGTATAATATAATATTTTATATATGTTACTTAAGTTCATTAACACCATCCTTTATACGTTCCATGTGTGGTATGAACGAGTCATATCATTTTAAGAGGGCGGTAGTCCGCACTTCCTCAAATGAAATTATCGTATGTATATACAACATGAAACGAATAATGATATGAAATAAAATGGAATTTCATAAGCTTATATATAAAATATATATCATTAATATAATATTTAATTACAGTGCCATCATAATGGCCACCATGAGAGGCGGTAAGATGTATTTGAACAATCATCGTTTCGTGAGGCGTTAGTTTGCCATCCACAGAAACATTATGTTCATCATCCATTAGATGGTGTTGTGTGTATGTGTAGTTTGAATCCTTTTTATAAAAACATCCTAGTATATTGTGGATACTGGTGTTGTTACAAAATAAAGGAAATAAAAAGAGTTTGGGGGTTGGAGAAGCAAAATAAATGGAAATAATTTAAGAGAAATCGTTACCTTTAATTTAGATAACTCACATTGGTTGGAACCAAAGGACTTATTGAAATGCTTTCTGCCTAAGGGGAAGCTTCAAGAAGGTGGATAGGTATGTGGGGAGATTATTTGGGCAGGGTTTGGACGATCCAAGTGGCTTTAGCGGTGTGAGGAATGAGTAGAAGTGGTCTCCTTTTATAAGGGATAGGAGGGGCTCTTTAGGAAAGAGTGAAAGTATTACTTTATAATATAATTATATTCGGTTCATAATGGTCCAAAAATCATTGAGGTCGAAGATAAGATGACTCATTTTCTAAATAACATCAACCAATAAGAATTGGACAGGTTTTAAATAATATTTTAATCATTATAATCTTATTTATTTAAATGATTTATTAATGAGGTAAACATTCCATCATTATTGTGTCATTAATACATTAACTTATTTGATGTCTAAAAATTATAAATAAAATATCATTATGTAGGAAATCTTTTTAGCTTTCTAATTAATAATTATAATCTAAAATCAAACTTGTATAACCCTATGTAAAAATTGTTCTTCTAAAAGATTTAAGCTTATGCCATTTTTATTTTTATTTTAACTTTTTTAATATAATGTGTCCCTACCAAATACAAGTGGCTCTAAGGGGTCCCAAATCGCCCCAAGGATGCCCATGGTCGTGTATGTGTCCACCAATAAGTTTAGGACACGTTTTAGGGTAATTTTGTATTATTATAACATTATTTGTTAACCCTTATTTACCGGATTTACCCTTTAACCATGGTAAATAAAATATTTACCGCAGTAATTATTCAAAATGTGTAAAAATAAAAGTTACCTAATTAAATAATTTGGACATCCTGATTCCAAATATGTAATCCATTTTTCCAAATTCAAAACACAGAAGTGGCAGAAATTAATTTAAAATTAATTCCCGTTGTTAAAATAAAAAGCGTGTTTTTAAGAGATAATAACTATCAAAACATTGACACTTGTTTATGTCGTATTTAATTGTGAAATTATGTCCAATGACAAAAATTAAATGAAATGGTAAAAATATATTCTAAATATACTTTAAAACCACTCAAATTCATAATTTATCAATATTAATTATTTTGTTTAAAAAAGTTGTTTTTAATTAAAATTTAGTAATTTTCACTATTCATCAAAATATAAAAGTTATCCGAAAAGTACCAAAATTTCACCCTAGGCTAATTTCAATATTCCGAATCCAAAAATGAAGTCCATTTTGAAATATAAAATATATATGATTTCAAAAAGTAGGTATTACTATTCACAACGGCTAGTTTAATTAGTTGTGGTGTGTGTTAGAACTCGAGGTTGCGTACAACACACGCTATCGCATTATTCGAAGGGAAACGTACCGTGGAAGCATGGGGTGTTACAATTTGAATGATCTATCGTAAAATCCATAAGAGATTATTCTCCTACCATTGATTTGTAAACTCTTATTATTTACATGGTAAACCATGACACCATCAAAATCACTCAGATAAATAAAGTGCTCATGTTTGAAAAACATATAAAAAATATATAATCTGTGACCTATAAATCACTAATAGAATCAGAACTGACATTTTTACCATCAATAGTATGGAAATATTCTTCCACAAACAAAAAATGGTCATAATTATTGGTTTTTTATCTTAGTATTGTCCCTTTGGGGACAATTACTTCTATTTTGACCTGGTTGTCTGAAATGGAAACATTTTATTTATTTTCCCCAAGACCATGGTCATATCTTAAACCTGATGATACTCCACCTCTTCCTTATTTTTTCTATATTACCCCTCAAATTAATACCCTCAAATTCCATTTTCACATAACTAGGATTATTTTTTTGAATCTATTTAGTCAAAAATATAGATTTAGATACTTATAAGATTATGTAATCCCAAACACATATCATTGAATCATTAATTGAATTATTATAATCATCTAAATAAGTCAACAACATGAAACTCATATACCCATCATCCAAAATAACTTCTATATAAGAAAAATCTATAATTATATTTTTAAAATCATTGATATAAGTTCATACTACAGTTTTAGGATGTATACGAATGTTATTCAATTATATATTATTGTGTATCTAACCTACTAGGTATTTTTTGTATATAGAGTATATTGTTTTAACCAAATTTGGGTAGTAGTGGATTCTTAAGCTACCCCCTGATGTACCTTATCACCTAAATACCAACCAATTAAACTACATTCCATCCTAATCACATAAAAATGAACATAAATTTTACTATTAGTAGGTTTTACATCATCATACATGGTGGAAACATTCAATTTAGGACCACATTGTGCATCATGGGTTTCATTATGGTCCAACAATAGATTCATTTTTATCTTTCTTATATTAAAATCATTATCACCTAAATAAATATCTATTTAAAATTTTCTCAATATCATTATAATATATAAGGTGGGTCTGATTCTAGTTATTATGTGTTATGTTTACTTTGTATTCTCATGGAACCAACCATGATTCCACTAATATAGTTATTGGGTTCACCAATTTTTTAGGTAGTCTGATAAAAAAATTATGATAAGGAAGAATCAAGATGAATGAGGTTCAAGGAAAAAATAAATAACACCCATATATATATAACATGATTTGGTCCATTGTGGGCCTATGTGCATGATGGGATCACCACAAGAAGATCATTATTACTAAGGAATAAATATGTGAATATTATAATAAACAAATGTAGTAAAAGGCTAGAGAAACTATTCCTGGATCATATCTAACAAGACTAGATGGTATTGATGAAATTTTAGATGAATAACAATAAAAATTTCTTCCTGAAAGAACACGCACTATGCACTTGTAAACAATGATACAACATCATATAGGATGATATAACTAAAAATAAGAAATCGGGATATACTTATTAAAGTGCTAGGTATAAATAGTTGAAAATAGATGAATCTAAAATAGAGCTGAAGATGTCGATGAATTACATCACACGAGGATATCCTATGATGAATCAAATGAATATTGATATATTTTTGTGATAATTTTGAAAATTAAAATGAATTTTATTTTTATTTTTCTGATGTCATGAATAATATCCTTTTTTATCTTATCTCATGTTTTCCTGGGATAATTTTTCTTGGAAATTTGTTTGGCATATTCTAGATTGTTGTTTGTTCCCCTAAAATGTGGTTGTTTTACCCTTATGTGATGTTATTCTACCATTACACAACATTGATTTTACAATTATAATCAATACATAAGTGGTTTTGTACCATTATGAATTTATTGTGTTATAGGATTTACATTTACATTGTTGTTTTTTTACCATTACGTACCATCAATTCCCTGTGATTTACCATTATGTGTTGGATGTGACTATCTTATCTAGGATTGGGTTAATCCTTTCATGTTGTTGGAATCTATCGTTTTCCCCTTATGTGACTAGTGTAATGTAGTGCACTAACGTTATGCAAGCATTGGTGTACCTTTACATAAGGACTACATTACCCTTATGTAGTAGGTTCCGACCCCAACATAATACCATACTACCCTTATGAAGTGGTCAAGTGAACCTTATGTATTAGAGAATTGTCCCACACAAAATTCTAAGTCAAACATCATAAAGGGATTCTTATGAAGACATTTATGCAATTTAGTCATTAATGTTTTTGTTGCAGCTACTTATTTTGGAATCTCCTCAACTGAATAAGAGTCCATACGCTATTGAAGGTTTTTTTAGGGATCTGTTCCTTTAGACCTACGTGCACAGGTCCGTAACATGTGTTGTGAGAGAGAATTTCAACTTCATAGAGAGGTGAATTGAATGGATAATGAGAGAGGAAGGAGATGACCACAAGGTAGGTGGGATCAATTGAGGTCCTATTTGGTGATGGAAATTGCGATTGAATTTAGAGATATTATTCTAATGAAGAGCTCGTGAATGTGAAATATTGGAGGAGGAATAAAGTGAATGTAACATTATTAGGGGTTTTTATAGGTGATTTCGAGCCCTAGTGAGGGGGTTTAGACTTGGTTTCTGCTACATGTCTACTGTTTTAGCCTGTTTTGTTGTTTTCACATCGTTTATTTTATCATACAAAAATATTATTGAATTATTACTTTTGTTTGGATTGTTTTCTTCAGTGTGATTTCCATTTCATGTATCCCTTATTATAATATATTATATTTTATTTTGGATATTTGGTATTACATGTGTGGCCACATTGACCACAGTTTTCCCACTCAAATATTCGCTCCAATGTTCCCTTTTCAACACTGCCTCTCCACCTACCATCTCACACTGATGAATCATCTTCCTCTACACCTTCCCATAATCTCCACTTTACTATATCCCACCACCCTAGCTCCATCACTTGGTTCTCCTCGCCTCAACCACCACCTTGTCACCTCTCAGGTTTCATGGATCCCCAACTCTGCCTCTTTCTCCCCACACCCTTCACCTATCCGCCTCCACCTACACCTCTTCCCCCACTACTCCCCTATTCTTTCTCACTGCGTCCACTTCTGCCCCTCCTACCCCACCTCTATTCCATTTTCCCCACATCCCCACTTCCTCTCCTCCAATGATCTCCTTCACTCTGCATCCACCCTTCAGGATCAACGATCTCCAACCATTTGCTATTATTTTAGTATACAGTTTATTTTTTTTCAGGTTTTCATCTAGGGTTCCATAATGTTTCCCATTTCCTCTTTACACTACATAAAATTCATATAAAAACAACATTCTTCACTTCTTCAACACTCCTCATCAGTTGAACATCTAATTTCATTTCACTGGGAACGGTCTTTAATTTTTTATCCCCAAAATACTACAACTAGAAACCACCCTCTAATTTTTTGTATGGAGTCGATACCCTGTGTATAAGAGAAACCCAATATCCCCAGGTGTTTTCAAAGACAACGACACATACTATGTAGACTTTCAATATCAAAGAACCCCTATATCCTCAGGCGTTGTCCAGAAAAACTTCACCTACTAGGTTGCCTTATATAATGGGTATGGATTTGGTTCATTTACAATTCTTCTAGATTACTGGAGATTCTACAATATGAATTTGTATTCATTTTCTAAATTTTAATAATAATTATTCATTTCAGGGATTCATCTATCCTTTTTATTTCATTCTTTTTTTCATGATGATTTTTCAACAATCCTATTTTTAGAATTTTCATATATAGTTATCATGATTTTTCAAAGCATGAGTACTCACGCATCAGTCAACAGGTTTTAATATGTTTCATGTAACGATATCATGATATTTTTATTATAATTATAATTTAGTTATAGATATTTGTTTCCATTCATTTTTTTTCTTCCATTAACATGATACTAATGAAGAAGGATACTTTGATGAGGTTACCTTCTTCACGGTTTACCTTATTTTTTCACCTTCACTAACTTCTCAAAAAAATTCAATCTTATCCAATGACCCCATTTTTTATTCTCTTGAAAGTTTCACATAATATGTTTTTATTTTATGTATTTCTACAACTATATTCCATTGATATTTATTTTCTACCTAAAGAATTGTATTCAAGGTACCAATTTAATCAAAATTCCAATATTTTTTTATTAATTATGCATCTTTTATACCTATTATTCTCCTTCACACTAGTACCATATTAGTACTACCCAATTTACATAGTATCCTATTAGGTTGATACATTCTTAATGATTGCAATATTATATTTACTTACAAAATTTCATGTTCAAAATTGTGTATTAGACTAACTTATTTCATTAAAATTTATTTTCATTTTCCAAATTATTCATTAATATACTTCAAATATATTATAATCAGAAAAATTATTTCTATAAAAATTTGATTTTTAGTCCCAACTATATAAAAATTTTGGAATCTATATCTTGATTGTTTCAATTCTTTTGTTTCCATTCAATGTATTTATTTTAATATTTAATATATAATTTAAATTTTATATTTATAGAATCTCTAAAATTACTTCCTCATGCCTCTAATAATGTTCATGCATAATTCTACACAATCAATGCTCTATTTTTCATGCTATTTTATTTTTATTATTTTATGTTGCTTTGATTTTGAATCATTCAATTTTCTTATTGATTCAGGTCAAGTGTTGAATCATCTATGGTATACGAATCAGTGTTACATTATTATTAGTATTCATATTAAGACAAAATATTTATATATCATAGATTTTTATTTTCTATATCATACTCAAGATACGTAATAATTATTAATTGATTATATTTTTTAAAATCATACAAGACCTTCCTTTTTACTAACATCATAATATACTAGGCACGCATTAAGGATGGGTATCCCATCGACAGAATGGGATTTTCCTACATTATAAAACATTTTTCTACTCTTGATTATAAAAATTAAATCCAAATGTTTGATATTTTGATGATTTTTCCATTTGATCTATAATGTAGATACTAGGTTTCATGATTTATATTGTATAGATTATAGATGATATATATCATAAATGAACATTTTTATGAAACAATGCAATCTTTTTTCACGATTTATCCAATTTTAGTATACATGGGAATATTTTTTATATGTAATCATCTATGTAAAAATTACATTTTGAAGAAATTTAATTAGTACACCAAATAGAATAGAAATATAATTGTGTTGTCCTCCAGGAAATGATCCACCTAACATCATACAATTACATAAATTACTCCTAGGATCCCGACTGTATGGTTTTTAGTCGACTTCATAATTATTTTACTATAATGTTTTACTGAATCAATTCCTTTTTGACAATTGGACTATTGAGGGGAAGCCCTTGTATGGGAATTGGTGTCCATGGAATCCATTACAACAATGGAAAAAAATTAATCGTGATTCCTTTATTGGCTCTCCCATCATCTAAAGCGTCTCTATATAGATCATTGATGGTGAAAACTTTCTTTGTGAGGGTTACACAATTTATATCACATTATCATCATGGTTATCCTTTATTACATTGGATGATCCTCCATCCATGTCTTGTAGTATCACACCAATAACATTTATGAGGTGTGTAACACTTTTAATATAAATTGGGATAACTAGAAAACATTATTTATTACTATTTATAAACTATTAGGTTATTTTACGACTAAAATACCGATGAATGTTATGCGGGATTAAGTTGTGCCAATGTGAAGACTAGTCTAGCATTCTTGAGATGAAATATGAAACTATTTTTTAATTTATGATATCTTAGGGAATTAATTTCCCAACTCAAGTAGTTAACATAGAAGGTGTGGAAGAAGATGAAAATAACATGTTATAAGAAATAGAACCTCCACAATTGTATTTATTTAATTATACAACTATTAAATTATTTGGAATATAAAATGAAACTACAAAGAATGAATTTTAATCATATATGTATAGTTCATATAACTCGATCCCCAACAGATAATATGTTGAAGAATAAGATGAAAAAGATGATCTACCTGAAGTCAACATGAGAAAGTCAACTTCTATGCTCCAGTCCAACTCCTTCCCCATGGGTTACATCACCGAATTACACTCCAGAACTGCCTAAAACCTTTTATATGGAGTTATTGTGCCATGTAATCACCTAATTATACTTCTTACACATCAACACGTCTAATGGTATTTAACCCTCCTTTGATTAGTATAATGGTGGGAAGGCCTACTATCATAGTTGACACTAACATTCTCAACATGGATAACAATTAACCCATCTGTAAAATTCACCTTGTCCTCAAGGTGAAACTCTAGAACGAGTTCATGGAGAAAATTAATTATCCCCAAAATTAGACTTATTTGTAGTGAATCATTACCACCAAATCATACATAAATCCTTCAATGAAAGCGACTGGGTTTTATACGCCAATACTTGAATAGGAATAGATTGATAGACAATTCCTTAACATCTTCTGTTATAGTTTCCTGAACCGAATGATTTCCAATTTTACCTTTATATCGGGAAACACCAAACAATGGGTGTATGCGAGTTCCTTCTAGGTTGGAGAGGCATTTAGCATTATCTCCCAATCAATAAAAAAAATGCTAAGAACTATAATATCAAGCATATTGTTTGGGACATACATTAATAGATATTGGGGTCATAACATTGGGATGCGATTTTTCATAAATAATATAACCCCCATTAAATTTTTCTTTACCTCTACATTTATTAACATAATGAGCCCTTAATTATTGATCTCAGGAATGATTTTGTCAAAGCTGTATTAGTAAAGCATCCTGATCACAAAAATTTTGTGCCACTGATTACTCAAGTGATTCTCCTGGAATAAATTAGTGAATTGTTGGTGGCTTCCAACCATAAATGACCTCAATAGTATTCATTCAAGTGGCTAAATGAGATGTAGTGTTGTAGAAATATTCATCCCAATATAACCACCATGCCCAGGATAGTGGTCGCTCATAAGAGAAAAACCTAAAATAAGCCTCAAGAAATCTATTGGAATCCTTTGTTTGTCCATCCATTTTTTATGGTAGGATGAGATCATTTTCATGTTTAAACCCTCCAATCATGATAACTCTATCTAGAAATTACTAACAAAAAAAGTATCATAGTCATAAATGATATAGCTGGGATATCCATTCATTAATCGATTCATCCCCTTATCAAAACTTATAGACAACATTTTATTAGTATATGGGTGTTATAGTAAACCAAAATGAGAATATTTTGTGAGTCCATCTACCACCAACATTATAAAATCAAATCCTTGTGATATAGGAAGCCAAAAAATAAAATCCTTCAAAATATCTTCCCAAATTTGTTCGGGTATAGATAAGGGTTGGAGCAGGCCGACTGGTAACAATGCTAAATATATTATGGGGTTGAAAGGTATCACATAATCATACATATTTTAAAACACTTTGACTCTTTACCTTCCAATATAATACTCATTCCTGTCTTTTATATCTCTTGTAATACACAATATGCCCCCTACTACAAAAGAGTGAAATAGTTGAATAATTTATAGATAAGGGATAAGGTGATAAAAACAAACAGTAAATCATTATAATTCAATATTACTAATCATATTTGGTATTTAGATTCTTCATATATATGAAGTTAAACAATAGATATAACCTCTTTTAATTATGGATCCTTCTATTGCTCAGATTTTACATGATCCTATTCTAAACATAGAGGTGCTGAAATCTATGAAAATAGATGTAGAGTTGGAATTTCACAATTATTTTATTATACTATCCTCAGAGATAAAGAGTTTTCAGCCTCATTAACCATTCATGGTTTGTAAAATACCTCAAAATCCAGACCAAGTAGTTTATATAACTAGCATTGTTGATTAATAGTATGTATTCAATGGGAAAGTAAATGTTTTAAGTCATTATGATCTGAATATAAAACGAATTTTTATCCCAGCAAGTATTGCCTCAAATGATTAATGACCAATACTAATGCAATAATTTCTTTCTCATAGACTAACTTGGACAAATTTATATCTACATGGGTCTTACTAAAGTAGGAAATCAGATTCCCTCCTACCTTAAAACTACACCCAAACCTGACATGGAAGCATCACATTTGGAAACAATGGTTTTTATGAAATTGGGTAAAGATAAAAATAGAGCCAAAATCATGTGGTGTGTCAACTCTTCAATGGCATGTTCTTAACTTTCATTCCATTAAAATCAATCATTCTGAGTTAACATTGTCAATGGCATGGCTATTTTTCAATATATAGTAAGATTTTTTTTAATAATTGGGTAACCTCAAAAAATAACGCATTGCCATCACATTTTATGGTTGGTGGAGTACTTAATACAGGACACCTTTTTGGGATCCATATTTACTATTTCAAAAGAAACAATATGTCCATGATATTCCACTGTAGGTTGAGAAATAGAACACATTTGCAGATATTACTTCAAATGATTTGATTGTAAATATTTAATCAAATATTCTACGTGTGTAAGATGTTCCATACATGATCAAATATATATCAATATATCATAAAAAATTGTACAATATTACTTAATAGGGGTCTATATATTTGGTTCAATGTTTAATTAAAAGTAACTGGGGTATTTATTAACCAAAATTGAATGAAAAGATATTTCTAATGTCACTCATGAGTCTTAAAAGCTATTTTTCGAATGTCCTCCTCCCATACCATATCATAGTGGAATCTAGATGTGTGATCCTATAGAGTAAAATATCTTTCTCCATGAATATATTCTAGTAATTCCTCAAAAAAGGGATTAAAAGATTTTCGAGAATTGTTAGCTTGTGAAAAGACCTATAGTCGACACATAACATCCACTGTCCATTTTTTCATTACTAAAATAATTGGACTATAAAACAGGCTATTTATATGCAAGATTATTTCATTTGATAGAATTTTTTTCTTTTTTTTCTAGGACATCCTTTATTTAATGTTTTATCGTGTATGGTTGCATATTAACTGGTGTTTATCCATTAATTAATAGAATATATTGATCTATAGTTCTGTTAGTAAGATGACCATTCAGATCATCAAAATGTTTGGGAATTGTCATAATAATTTTCCAATCGATTTTTGTACCTTAATTTATTAATTCACTTCTACAAATAGAATCATATAATCTCTCTATATCCTTCACTCAATAGAAACATTCCTTTCATGTTAAACTAATTGTAAACTTTTAGTTCTGTATTCTTTTTTTAATTAATCCCTACAAAATAATTTTATTTCACTCCCACATGAATTCCATAGTCTTCCAAATCTAGTTGGTTAATACATACCCCAGTGTTTTTAACCACTTCATCCATAAAACCACATTTGGAACCCTGATGTCAAATATAAAGGCTTCAATCTTGAAGTAACTGTCTCCCAGATTAATAAAAATATATCTACGCACCCCTTTGGATATTTTATGCCTTCCGTATCCCAATTTGATCTTGTATGGCTGCGTTGGAATTATTTTAATATCTTCCACCTTAATAAGGGCTTTAGAAACAAATTTCCAATTTTCTCCACTATCCACTATTAATTTTTAAATTCTTCCAGCCAAAAGTAATGAATTTTATCTTCTTTCACCCATAATTCTGAACTCAAATTATTCATATTCTACAATAATTTATAACAATCTTTTCCATTATTCCATATAATATTCTTCTCATATTTCTTCTGCACCTTATATCTCCTCCATTTTGAAAACCAATAGTCATAGATTCTTATCTTGACATTGATGTAATGGTGTATATGTTTATCTTAACCTTAAACAAATTCCATTTAGTATTCATTCCAATCTTTGTTGTCGTCTAATGGGTTTAACAAAATTAAAAATTTTCTCAACCCCATTCCTCCTTATTTCCCCATTTCTATTCCTTTCCACTATGTACATAGGAACAGAAGTAACATGAACCAGTGGTAATGAACATCTTGGTAAAGTTGTTGTTAAATATTTTCCATGAAGGCATACTTGTCGAATCAATTCACTCTTGACATTCTTAGATAAATAAAACAATCCTATATTTATTAGTCGGTTCATGAGTCAAAACTTTTTTCTTGATCTATGGTCGCAATCCCCTCCCATAAAAAGGCTCATGTACCACTTTTTTTTTGAAAATCTGGTATTCTCAACATCACTTATTCATATTATTAAATGTAATCTTCCATTGTTCCTTCATTCTGCAATGACTTAAGATGTCGTACATGATCACCTTTAGTATAAATACCGTAACATTACATTAATGTAGGTTTCTACTATTCCCAATTCAAATTTGGTCCATAAAACTACTAAGATGGAAACCAATACAGTGATTCATCCTCCATACACAATTATGTCAATGGAAACATCAGGTCCTATAGAGTGCATTGTATCCAAAAATAAGTATCTACTTAGTTAGTTCTTCCAAATAGATCATTACTAAAAAATGAAGGCATCTCATCTCACTTAGTTACCGATTTCAGATTTTCATCGTGTTTTACGTCCTCTACAAGAGAACATACCCCTAGTGTTGGTACATTTTTTTCTCTTCCACCACTACCTTCTACTGATTTTATCATCATTTCATCCATATTTCTAGATGATGAACTCTGATTTGTTTGTTGTTGCACTTCCTTATGTTTTTTCACTATTTTTTCATCCAAATATATTATTCTTTGTGCTTCATTATCCTTTTTCGAATGAATCTATTCCTGAATCAGATTCTGTGTTTCAGATTGTCTAATCAATTACTTCTCCATGCTACCATGAACTATCAACATCAATTTTTTGGGGTCCTGAAACATACGTTGATGTACATATAGTGATGATATAATCACAAAAATCATACATTCTATTTTTATCTACATTCAATATTATCTCGATTTTACAGACTATCCTTCTCTCATGAATGCACAAAAGGTTAGATAATTACCTTCCTAACTCAAGTAGTAAACACAGTAGGTGTGGAAGATGCAGAAAATTGCGTATTACCTGAAATAGAACCTCAAAAATTGTATTTATTGAATTCCACTGATATTACATTTCTTATTGGAAAAGGAAACAACACTAAATGAATTTAGATCATATCTACATAGTTTTGTAAAGTCGTTCCCCAACTAGGGAGAACGAAGAAGAATATTAATATCCTCTTGTTGTTGTGATGTTGTTGTGTAGCAGGGATGTGGTAGAAGGTGGTATTGGTTTTGGATCTTGGGTTGTTTCTTTTAATGTGATTCTTGATATGTATTGTGTTGTGATAGTTTCATGGTTATTATAGATGGTGAAATAAATAATGACCATGAATTAGAATTATTACAAGATAATGATTTAAAATCCAGTTTAAATAGAATGGGATTGTATCAAAGAATATGAAAAATGGTTTAATATTAATTCAAGACATAAAATGACCCATGGATTGTGTTTCTATTTTATGTTTTTAAGAATTTAGAGGTGGATAAATGTGTGGAAGTCATGTGTATGTTGTTGTTTTGTTTATAAACCCATAGGTTGATATTGTATACCATTATATATATATATATAAATAAACATTGTATGTTATTGTGAATTTCATACACACCCTCCCTTATCACGCATTATGTTCGGACACCCACATAGTCACATGGGAGGGTGTCTTTGCAAACATCCAATTGGGAGTATGGGTCATTGGCCAACCTCTCTTCCATGCTCCCTCATCCAGGTGATATGGGCCCAGGAGTCTTCGAGCGAGTTGTGATATTGTGTCCCAGGTGTCTTCGGTATGAGTTTTGGTGTTATGTCCTAGGTGTATTCTGGATGTCATGTGATGTGATGGACCAGATGTGTACATGCAAGATGTGATGTGTTGTGATGTACTAGGTATTTGAAGGTGGGATGTGTTGTGAGGTTTGGACCAAGTGTGTATGGGTGAGATGTGATGTAGTATATTTAGTAGATGTGGGAGCAACCTGATGTTTCTCATTTATGCGTGAGAGTGGCTAATCAATGGGAAAGTGGTTCTGGGTACCCTATCATCTATGTGATTTATATTATATATATTTCTTGAATGTTTTATTTGGTGAGTGATCCATGGTGAGTTTTGCATTATGGTTAGTCTACCTGTTAGATTCAATTTGGTTTTTTTTCTCACAGGGGTATAAGTATTGTCCATCACCTTGTGAATGAGATACATTGGGTTTTCTACTGAGTATACCTATATTTTCACCCTATATATATGAAAACAATTTATAGGATCCAATGAGAATTACGTGGACTGTGCTGGATGTTATTAGATTAGACCTTCAAAAAGTTTCTATGAATCTACTCTAGTCTGTTTTAGGGTATTTACTTTGGAGGTTTTTATTTTAATCTGTTCTATTAAAAGATGCATTATTGGACAGTTTTTTATATTTCTTATATATAATTCATGGAGTTTCTTTTGGTTAATACATCCTACAACTCGAACTGTTTTTCTTATAAATGGTAATTCCTCCCATATTGTGAGCTTAGTACACCCTTGGTGAATGTCTCTTTTCAAGGGCCAACTAGAGGTGAGACTCAGGTTTCATTATCTCCATTAATTCATTTCCACCCTAGGAGGGGTATCATTGGAGTGATGGGGTTGTGAAAAATATTTCCTAACTGCCTATACCATAACATTGTGTTATCTATTTTGGGGGAATGATTTTTATTTATTTATTTCAGAAGAGTCATGCCATATTAATTATTTAACCCATTGGTTAGGGTTCCTCTCATAATCGTGAGTTACACCTCAGAGATATTATGACTTCCTAAATCAAACATAAAAGAATACATATTGTGTTCTAAGACACCAACTGAAATAATATTCCTATTCGAATCAGGCACCCACCTAACATACTCTAATCATTTGAATGATCTATCGTAACATTCAAAAGAGATTATTCTCCTACCATTGATTTGTAAACTCTTATTATTTGCAAGGTAAACCATGACACCATCAAAATCACTCAAATAAATAAAGTTCTCATGTTTGAAAAACATATAAAAAATATATAATCCATGACCTATAAAGCACTAATAGAATCAGAACTGACATTTTGAACATCAATAGTATTGAAATATTCTTCCACAAACAACAAATGGTCATAATTATTGGTTTTTTATCTTAGTATTGTCCCTTTGGGACAATTACTTCTATTTTGACCTGGTTGTCTGAAATGGAAACATTTTATTTCTTTTCCCCAAGACCATGATCGTATCTTAAACTTGATGATACTCCACCTCTTCCTTATTTTTTCTATATTACCCCTGAAATTAATACCCTCAAATTCCATTTTCACATAACTAGGATTATTTTTTCGATTCTATTTAGTCAAAAATATAGATTTAGATACTTATAAGAATATTTAATCCCAAACACATATCATTGAATCATTAATTGAATTATTATAATCATCTGAAAAAGTCAACAACATGAATCTCAAATACCCATCATCCAAAATAACTTCTATATAAGAAAAATGTATAATTACTTTATTAAAATCTTTGATATAAGTTCATACTACAATTTTAGGATGTGTACGAATGTTATTCAATTATATATTATTGTGTATCTGACCTACTAGGTATTTTTTGTATATAGAGTATCATGTTTTAACCAAATTTTGGTAGTAGTGGATTCATAAGCTACCCCATGATGTACCTTATCACATAAATACCAATGAATTAAACTACATTCCATCCTAATCACATAAAAATGAACATAAATTTTACTATTAGTAGGTTTTACATCATCATACATGGTGGAAACATTCAATTTAGGACCACATTGGGCATCAAGGATTTCATTATGGTCCAACAACACATTAATTTTTATCTTTCTTATATTAAAATCATTATCACCTAAATAAATTTCTATTTAAAATTTTCTCAATATCATTATAATATATTAGTTGGCTCCGATTCTAGTTGTTAAGTGTTATGTTCACTTTGTATTCTCTAGGAACAAACCATGATTCCACTAATATAGTTATTGGGTTCACCAATTTTTTATGTAGTTTGATAAAAAAATTGTGATAAGGAAGAATCAAGATGAATGATGTTCAAGGAAAAAATAAATAACACACACATATAAATATAACATGAATTGGTCCGCTGTGGACCTATTTTCATGATGGGAACACCACAGGAAGATCATTATTACTATGGAATAAATATGTGAAGATTATAATACACAAAAGTAGTAAAAGGCTAGATAAACTATTCATGGATCAGATCTAACAAGACTAGATGGTATTGATGAAATTTTAGATGAATAACAATAAAAATTTCTTCCTGAAAGAACACACACTATTCACTTGTAAACAATGATACAACATCATATAGGATGAGAGAACTAAAAATAATAAATCGGAATATACTTATTAAAGTGCTAGGTATAAATAGTTGAAAATAGATGAATCTAAAATGGAGCTGAAGATGTCGATTTCTAACATCACACGAGGATCTCCTATAATGAATCCAATGAATATTGATATATTTTTGTGATAATTTTGAAAATTAAAATGAATTTTATTTTTATTTTTTTGATGTCATGAATAATATCCTTTTTTATCTTATCTCATGTTTTCCTGGGATAATTTTTCTTGGAAATTTGTTTGGCATATTCTAGATTGTTGTTTGTTTCCCTACCATGTGGTTGTTTTACCCTTATGTGATGTTATTCTACCATTACACAGCAATGATTTTAAAATTATAATCTATACATAAGTGGTTTTGTACCATTATGAATTTTTTGTGTTATAGGATTTACATTTACATTGTAGTTTTTATACCCTTACGTAGCATCAATTCCCTTTGATTTACCATTATGTGTTGGATGTGATTATCTTATCTAGGATTGGGGTAATCCTTACATGTAGTTGGAATCTTTCGTTTTCCCCTTATGTGACTAGTGTAATGTAGTGCACTAACGTTATGTGAGCATTGGTGTACCTTTACATAAGGACTACATTACCCTTATGTAGTAGGTTCCGACCCCAACATAATACATTACTACCCTTATGAAGTGGTCAGGTGAACCTTATATATTAGAGAATTGTCCCACACAGATGTCTATGTCAAACATCATAAAGGGATGCTTATGAAGACCTTTATACTATTTAGTCATTCATGTTTTTGTTGCAGCTACTTATTTTGGAATCTCCTCAACCGAATAAGAGTCCATACGCTATTGAAGGTTTTTTGAATGATCTATTCCTTCAGAACTACGTGCATAGGGCCCTAACCTATGTTGTGAGAGAGAATTTCAACTTCATAGAGAGGTGAATTGAATGGAGAATGAGAGATGAAGGAGATGGCCCAAGTGAGGTGGGATCAATTGAGGTCCTATTTGGTGATGGAAATTGCGATTGAATTTGGAGATATTGTTCTAATGAAGAGCTCGTGAATGTGAAATTTTGGAGGAGGAATAAAGTGAATGTAACATTATGAAGGGTTTTTATATGTGATTTCAAGCCCTAGTGAGGGGGTTTAGACTTGGTTTCTGCTTCTTGTCTATTGTTTTAGCCAGTTTTGTTGTTTTCACATCTTTTATTTTATCATACAAAAATATTATTGAATTATTCCTTTTGTTTGGATTGTTTTCCTCAGTGTGATTTCCATTTCATGTATCCCTTATTATAATATATTATATAGGTTTTTGGATATTTGTTATTACATGTGTGGCCACATTGATCACAGTTTTCCCACTCAAATATTCACTCCAATGTTCCCTTTTCAACACGGCCACTACACCTACCATCTCACACTGATGAATCATCTTCCTCTACACCTTCCCATAATCTCCACCTTATAATATCCCACCACCCTAGCTCCATCACTTGGTTCTCCTCACCTCAACCACCACCTTATCACCTCTAAAGTTTCTTGGATCCCCAACTCTGCCTCCTTCTCCCCACCACCTTCACCTATCGTCCTCCACCTACACCTCTTCCCCCACCACTCCCCTATTATGTCTCACTGCCTCCACTTCCTCCCCTCCTACCCCACATCTATTCCATTTCCCCCACATCCCCACTTCCTCTCCTCTAATGATATCCTTCACTCTACATCCACCCTTCAGGATCAACGATTTCCAACGATTTGCTATTATTTTCTTATACGATTTAATTTTTTTTCAGGTTTTCATCTAAGGTTCCATAATGTTTCCCATTTCCCCTTTGCACTACATAAAATTCATATAAAAACATCATTCTTCACTTCTTCAACACTCCTCATCAGTTAAACTTCTTGTTTCATTTCACTGGGAACGGTCTTTAATTGTTTATCCCCAAAATACTACAACTAGAAACCACCCTTTAATTATTTGTATGGAGTCAATACCCTGTGTATAAGAGAAACCCAATATCCCCAGGTGTTGTCAAAGACAACAACACATACTATGTAGCATTTCAATATCAATGAACCCCTATATCCTCAGGCGTTGTCCAGAAAAATTGCACCTACTAGGTTGCCTTATATAATGGGTATGGATTTGGTTCATTTACAATTCTTCTATATTACTGGAGATTCTACAAGATGAATTTGTATTCATTTTCTAAATTTGGATAATTATTATTCATTTCGGGGTTTCATCTATCCTTTTTATTTCATTCTATTTTACATGATGATTTTTCAAAAATCCTATTTTTAGAATTTTCATATATAGTTATCATGATTTTTCAAAGCATGAGTACTCACGCATCAGTCAACTGGTTTTAATAAGTTTCATGTAACGATATCATGATATTTTGTTGTTATTATAATTTAGTTATAGATATTTGTTTACATTCATTTTTTTCTTCCATTAACATGATACTAACGAAGAAGGATACTTTGATGAGGTTACCTTCTTCAAGGTTTACCTTATTTTTTCACCTTCTCTAACTTCTCAAAAAAATTCAATCTTATCCAATGACACAATTTTTCATTCTCTTGAAAGTTTCACACAATCTGTTTTTATTTTAGGTATTTCTACAACCAGATTCCATTGATATTTATTGTCTTCCAAAAGCATTGTATTCAAGGTACCAATTTAATCAAAATTCCAAAAAAAATTATTAATTATGCATCTTTTATACCTATTATTCTCCTTCATACTAGTACCATATTAGTACTACCCAATTTCTATAGTATCCTATTATGTTGATACATTCTTAATGATTACAATATTATATTTACTTACAAAATTTCATGTTCAAAATTGTGTATTAGACTAACTTATTTCATTAAAATTTATTTTCATTTTCCAGATTATTCATAAATATACTTCAAATATATTATAATCAGAAAAGTTATTTCTATAAAAATTTGATTTTTAGTCCCAACTATATAAATTTTTTTGAATCTCTATCTTGAAAGTTTCAATTATTTTGTTTCCATTCAAAGTATTTATTTTAATATTTAATATATAATTTAGATTTTATATTTATAGACTCTCTAAAATTACTACCTCATGCCTCTAATAATGTTCATGCATAATTCTACACAATCAATGCTCAATTTTTCATGCTATTTTATTTTTATTATTTTATGTTGCTTTGATTTTGAATCATTCAATTTTCGTAATGATTCTGGTCAAGTGTTGAATCATCTATGGTATACGAATCAGTTTTACATTATTATTAGTATTCATATTAAGATAAAATATTTATATATCATAGATATTAATTTTCTATATCATACTCAAGATAGGTAATAATTATTAATTGATTGTATTTCTTAATATCATACAATACCTTACATTTTACTAACATCATAATATACTAGTCATGCATTAAGGATGAGTATCCCATCGACAGAATGAGATTTTCCTACATTATAAAACATTTTTCTACTCATGATTATAAAAATTAATTCCACAGTGTTGGATATTTTGATGATTTTTCCATTTGATCTATAATGTAGATACTAGGTTTCATGATTTAGATTGTATAGATTATAGATGATATATATCATAAATGTACATGTTTATGAAACTATGCAATCTTTTTTCACGATTTATCCAATTTTACTATACATGGGAATATTTTTTATATTTAATCATCTAAGTAAATATTACATTTAGATGAAATTTAATTAGTACACCCAATAGAATAGGAATATAATTGTCTTGTCCACCAGGAAATGATCCACCTAATATCATACAATTACATAAATTACTCCTAGGATCCCGATTGTATAGTTTTTAGTCAACTTTATAATTATTTTACTATAATTTTTTACTGAATCAATTCCTTTTCATCAATTGGACTATTGAGGGGAAGCCCTTGTATGGGAATTGGTGGCCATGGAATCCATTACAACAATGAAAAAAATTAATCGTGATGCCTTTATTGGCTCTCCCATCATCTAAAGCGTCTCTATATAGATCATTGATGGTGAAAACATTCTTAGTTAGGGTTACACAATTTATATCACATTATCTTCATGGTTATCCTTTCATACATTGAATGATCCTCCATCCATGTCTTGCAGTAGCACACCAATAACATTTATGAGGTGTGTAACACTTTTAATATAAATTAGTATAACTAGAAAACATTATTTCTTACTATTTCTAAACTATTAGGTTAATTTACGACTAAAATACTAATGAATGTCATGCGGGATTAAGTTGTGCCAATGTGAAGACCAGTCTAGCATTCTTGAGATGAAATATCAAACTATTTTTTAATTTATGATATGTTAGGGAATAAATTGCCTAACTCACGTAGTTAACATAGAAGGTGTGGAAGAATATTATAATAACATGTTATAAGAAATAGAACCTCCACAATTGTATTTATTTAATTATAAAACTATTAAATTCTTTGGAATATAAAATGAAACTACATAGAATTAATTTTAATCGTATCTGTATAGTTCATATAACTCGATCCCCAACATATAATATGTAGAACAATAAGATGAAAAAGATGATCTACCTGAAGTCAACATGAGAAAGACAACTTCTACGCTCCAGTCCCACTCCTTCCCCATGGGTTACATCCCCAAATTACACTCTAGAACTGCCCAAAACCTTTTATATGGAGTTATTTTTCCACGTAATCACCTAATTATACTTCTTACACATCAACACGTCTAATGGTATTTAACCCTCCTTTGATTAGTATAATGGTGGGAAGGCCTACTATCATAGTTGACAGTAACATTCTCCACATGGATAATAATTAACCCATCTATAAAATTCACATTGTCCTCAAGGTGAAACACTAGAACAGGTTCACGGAGAAAATGAATTATCCCCTAAATTAGACTTATTTGTAGTGAATCGTTACCACCAAATCATATATAAAGCCTTCAATGAATGAGACTGGGTTTTATACACCAATACTTGAATAGGAATAGATTGATAGACAAGTCCTTAACATCTTCTATTATAGTTTCCTGAACCGAATGATTTCCAATTTTTCCTTTATGTTGGGAAACACGAAACAATGGGTGTACGCGAGTTCCTTCTGGGTGGGAGAGGCGTTTAGCATTATCTCCCAATCAATAAAAAACATGCTAAGAACTATAATATTGAGAATATTGTTTGGTACAGACATAAATAGATATTGGGGTCATAACATTGGGTTGTGATTTTACATAAATAATATAACCACCATTAAATTGTTCTTTACCTCTATATTTATTAACATAATGAGCCCTTAATTATTGACCTCCGGAATGATTTTGTCAAAGCTGTATTAGTACAGCATCCCGATCACAAAAATTTTGTGCCACTGATTCCTCAAGTGATTCTCCTAGAATAAATTAGTGAATTGTTGGTGGCTTCCAACCATAAATGACCTCAATAGTATTCATTCAAGTGGATAAACGAGATGTGGTGTTGTAGAAATATTCATCCCAATATAACCACCATGCCCAGGACAGTGGTCGATCATAAGAGAAAAACCTCAAATAAGCCTCAAGAAATCTATTGGAATCCTCTATTTTTCCATCCATTTGTTGATGGTTGGATGAGATTATTTTCATGTTTAAACCCTCCAATCATGATAACTCTATCTAGAAATTACTAAAGAAAAAGATATCATAGTCAAAAATGATATAGTTGGGAAATCCATGCATTAATCGATTCATCCCCTTATCAAAACTTGTAGCCACAATTTTATTAGTATATGGGTGTTATAGTAAACCAAAATGAGCATATTTTGAGAGTCCATCTACTACCAACATTATAAAATCAAATCCTTGTGATATAGGAAGCCAAAAAATAAAATCCTTCGAAATATCTTCCCAAATTTGGTCGGGTATAGATAAGGGTTGGAGCAGGCCGACTGGTAACTATGCTGGATAGATTATGGGGTTGAAAGGTATCACATAATCATTCATATTTTAAAACGCTTTGACTCATTACCTTCTAATATAATGCTCATTCTTGTCTTTTATATGTCTTTTAATACACAATATTCCCCCTACAGTAAAAGAGTGAAATAGTTGAATAATTTTCAGATAAGGCCTATGGTGATAGAAAGAAACAGTAAATCATTATAATACAATATTACTACTTTTATTTGGTATTTAGAATCTTGATATATATGAAGTTAAACAATAGATATAACCTCTTTTAATTATGGATCCTTCTATTGCTCAGATTTTACATGATCCCATTCTAGACATAGAGGTGCTGAAATGGATGAAAATAGATGTAGAGTTGGAATTTCACAATTATTTTATTATTCTATCCTCTGAGATAATGAGTTTTCAGCCTCATTAACCATTCATGGTTTGTAAAAGACCTCAAAATCCCGTCCAAGTAGTTTATATAACTAGAACTGTTGATTAATAGTATGTATTCAATGGGAATGTAAATGTTTTAAGGCATTATGATCTGAATATAAAACAAATTTTTATCCCAACAAGTATTGCCTCCAATGATTAACGACCAATACTAATGCAATAATTTCTTTCTCATAGACTAACCTGTACAAATTTACATCTACATGGGTCTTAATAAAGTAGGAAATCAGATTCCCTCCTACCTTAAAACTACACCCAAACCTGACATGGAAGCATCACATTTGGAAACAATGGTTCTTAAGAAATTGGGTAAAGATAACAATAGAGCCAAAATCATGTAGTGTTTCAACTCTTCAAAGGCATGTTCTTAACTTTCATTCCATTAAAATCAATCATTCTGAGTTAACATTGTCAATGGCATGGCTATTTTTCCATATATAGAACGAAATTTTTTTAGTAATTGGGTAACCTCAAAAAATAACGCTTTTCCTTCACATTTTATGGTTGGGGGAGTACTTAATGCAGGACACCTTTTTGGGATCCATATTTACCATTTCAAAAGAAACAATATGTCTATGATATTCCACTGTAGGTTGAGAAATAGAACACATTTGCAGATATTTCTTCAAATGAAATCATTTTAAATATTTAATCAAATCTTCTACATGTGTAAGATGTTCCATAGATGATCAAATCTATATCAATATATCACAAAATATTGTACAATATTACTTAATAGGGTTCTATATATTTGGTTCAATGTTTAATTAAAAGTAACTGGGGTATTTATTAACCAAAATTGAATGAAAAGATATTTGTAATGTCACTCATGAGTCTTAAAAGCAATTTTCTGAATGTCCTCCTCCCATAACATATCATAGTGGAAACTAGATGTGTGATCCTATAGAGTAAAATATATTTCTCCATGAATATATTCTAGTAATTCCTCAAAAATGGGATTGAAAGTTTTTCGGGAATTGTTAGCTTTTGAAAAGACCTATAGTCGACACATAACATCCAATATCCATTTTTTCATTACTAAAATAATTGGACTAGAAAATAGGCTATTTATATGCATGATTTTTTCGTTAGATTGAATTTTTTACTTGTTTTTTCTTGCACATCCTTTATATAATGTGTTATCGTGTATGGTTGCATATTAAATGGTGTTTATCCATTAATTAATAGAATATATTGATCTATAGTTCTGTTAGGCAGATGACCATTCAGATCATCAAAATTTTTGGGAATTGTCATAATAATTTTCCAATCGATTGTTGTACCTTAATTTTTTAATTCACTTCTACAAATAGAATCATATAATCTCTCTATAGCCTTCACTCAATAGAAAATTCCCTTTCATGTTAAACTATTTGTAAACTTTTAGTTCTGTGTTCTTTTTTTTGTTAATCCCTACAACATAATTTTATTTCACGCCCACATGAATTCCATAGTCTTCTAAATCTAGTTGGTTAATACATACCCCAGAGTTGTTAACCACTTCATCCATAAAACCACATTTGGAACCCTGATGTAAAATATATAGGCTTCAATCTTGAAGTAACTGTCTCCCAGATTAATAACAATATTTCTACACACCCCTTTGGATATTGTATGCCTTCCATATCACAATTTGATCTTGTATGGCTGAGTTGGAATTATTTTAATATCTTCCACCTTAATAAGGGCTTTAGAAACAAATTTCTGATTTTCTCCACTATCCACTAGTAATTATTAAATTCTTCCAGCCAAAAGTAATGATTTTTATCTTCTTTCACCCATAATTCTGAAATCTAATTATTCATATTCTACAATAATTTCTAACAATCTTTTCCATTATTACATATTATATTCTTCTCATATTTCCTCTGCACCTTCCATCACCTCCATTTCGAAAACCAACAGTCATAGATTCTTATCTTGACATTGATGTAATGGTTTATATGTCTATCTGAACCTAAAAAATTCCATTTAGTATTCATTCTAATATTTGTTGTTGTCTAATGGGTTTAACAAAATTATACATTTTCTCAACCCCATTCCTCCTTATTTCTCCATTTCTATTCCTTTCTACTATGTACATAGGAACAGAAGTAACATGAACCAATGGTAATGAACATCATGGTAAAGTTGTTGTTAAATATTTTCCATGAAGACATACTTGTCAAATCAATTCACTCTTGACTTTCTTAGATAAATAAAACAATACTATATTTATTAGTCGGTTAATGAGTCAAACCTTTTTTCTTGATCTATGGTCACAATCCCCTCCCATAAAAAGGCTCATGTACCACTTCTTTTTGAAAATCTGGTATTCTCAACATCACTTATTCATATTATTCAATGTAATATTCCACTGTTCTTTCTTTCTGCAATGACTTAAGATGTCGTACATGATCACCTTCAGTATAAATACCGTAACATTACATTAATGTAGGTTTCTACTATTCCCAATTAAAATTTGGTCCATAAAACTACTAAGATGGAAACCAATACAGTGATTCATCCTCCATACACAATTATGTCAAAGGAAACATCAGGTTCTATAGAGTGGATTGTATCCAAAAATAAGTATCTACTTAGTTAATCCTTCTAAATAGATCATTACTAAAAAAATGAAGGCATCTCAACTCACTTAGTTACCGATTTCAGATTCTCATCGTTTTTTACGTCCTCTGCAAGAGAACATACACCTAGTGTTGGAAAATTGTTTTCTCTTCCACCACTACCTTATAATGATTTTATCATCATTTCATCCATATTTCTAGATGTTGAACTCTGATTTGTTTGTTGTTGCACTTCCGTATGTTTTTTCACTATTTTTTCATCCAAATATATTATTCTTCGTGCTTCATTCTCCTCATTTAAATGAATCTATTCATGAATCAGTTTCTGTGTTACAGATTGTCTAATCAATAACTTCTCCATGGTACCATGAACTATCACCATCAATTTTTGGGGTCCTAAACCATACCTTGATGTATATATAGTGATGATATAATCACAAGAATCATACATTCTATTTTTATCTACATTCAATATTATCTCTATTTCATAGAATATCCTTCTCTCATGAATGCACCAAAGGTTAGATAATTAACTTCCTAACTCATGTAGTAAACACAGTAGGTGTGGAAGATGAATAAAATTTCATAGTACCTGAAATAGAACCTCAAAAATTGTATTTATATACTTCCACTAATATTACATTTTTTTATTAGAAAAGGAAACAACACTAAATGAATTTATGTCATATCTATATAGTTTTGTGAACTCTGTCCCCAACTAGGGAGAAAGAAGAATAATAAGAATATCCTCTTGTTGTTGTGATGTTGTTGTGTAGCAGGGATGTGGTAGAAGGTGGTATTGGTTTTGGATGTTGGGTTGTTTCTTTTAATGTGATTCTTGATAAGTGTTCTGTTGTGATAGTTTCATGGTTATTATATATGGTGAAATAAATAATGACCATGAATTAGAATTATTACAAGATAAGGATTTAAAATCCAGTTTAAATAGAATGGTATTGTATCAGATAATATGAAAAATGGTTTAATATTAATTGAAGACATAAAATGACCAATGGATTGTGTTTTTATTTTATGTTTTTAAGAATTTAGAGGTGGATAAATGTGTGGAAGTCATGTGTATGTTGGTTTTTTGTTTGTAAACCCATAGGTTGACATTGTATACCTTTATATATATATATAAATAAACATTGAATGTTATTGTGAATTTCATACACACCCTCCCTTATCAAGCATTATGTTCTAACACCCACATAGTCACATGGGAGGGTGTCTTTGGAAAAATCCAATTGGGAGTATGGATCATTGGACAACCTCTATTCCATGCTCCCTCATTCAGGTGATAGGGGCCCAGCTGTCTTCAGGAGAGTTGTGATATGGTGTCCCAGGTGTCTTCTGTATGAGTTTTGGTGTTATGTCCTAGGTGTATTTGGGATGTCATGTGATGTGATGGACCAGTTGTGTACATGAAATATGTTATGTGTTGTGATGTACTATGTGTGTGAAGGTGGGATGTGTTCTGAGGTTTGGACCAAGTGTGTATGGTTGGGATGTGATGTGATATATTTAGTAGATGTGGGAGTAGCCAGATGTTTTTCATTTATGTGTGAGAGTGGCTAATCAATGGGAAAGTGGTTCAGGGTACCCTATCATCTATGTAATTTATATTATATATATTTCTTGAATGTGTTATTTGGTGAGTGATCCATGGTGAGTTTGGAATTATGGTTAGTCTACCTGTTAGATTCTATTTGGTTTTTTTCTCACAGGGGTATAAGTATTATCCTTCACCTTGTGAATGAGATACATTGGGTTTTCTACTGAGTTTACCTATATTCTCACCCTATATATATATAAATAATTTCTAGGTTCCATTGAGAATTTCATGGACTCTGATGAATGTTATTAGTTTAGACCTTCAAAAAGTTTCTATGAATCTACTATAGTTTGTTTTTGGGTATTTACTTTGAAGATTTTTATTTTAATCTGTTCTATTTAAAGATGCATTATTGGACGGTTTTTTACTTTTCTTATATATATGTCATGGAGTTTGTTTTGGTTAATACATCCAAGAACATGATCTGTTTTTCTTATAAATAGTAATTCCTCCAATATTGTGAGCTTCATACACCCTTGGTGAATGTCTCCTTTAAAGGGCCAACTAAGGGTGGGACTCATGGTTCATTATCTCCATTTATTCATTTCCACCCTAGGAGGGGTATCTTTGGAGGGAGGGGGTTGTGAAAAATATTTCCTAACTGCCTATTCCATAACATTGTGTTAACTGTTTTGGGGGAATGATTTTTATTTATTTATTTTAGAAGAGTCCTACCATATTAATTATTTAAACCATTGGTTAGGGTTACTCTCATAATAGTGAGTTACACCTCAGAGATATTATGACTTCCTGAATCAAACCTAAAAGAATACATATTGTGTTCTAAGACACCAAGGGAAATAATATTCCTATTCGAATCAGGCACCCACCTAACATACTCTAATCAATTGAATGACCTATCATAACATTCAAAAGAGATTATTCTCCTACCATTGATTTGTAAACTCTTATTATTTACAAGGTAAACAATGACACCATCAAAATCACTCAGATAAATAAAGTGCCCATGATTGAAAAATATATAAAAAATATTGAATCCATGACCTATACAACACTAATAGAATCATAACTGACATTTCGAACATCAATAGTATTGAAATATTGTTCCACAAACAACAAATGGTCATAATTATTGGTTTTTATCTTAGTATTGTCCTTTTGGGGACAATTACTTCTATTTTGACATGGTTGTTTGAAATGGAAACATTTTATTTGTTTTCCCCAAGACCATGATTGTATCTTAATCATGATGATACTCCACCTCTTCCTTATGTTTTCTATATTACCCCTAAAATTAATACCCTCAAATTCCAGTTTCACATAACTAGGAATAATTTTTTTAATATATTTAGACAAAAATATAGATTTAGATACTTATAAGAATAATAAATCCCAAAAAAAAAATCATTGAATCTTTAATTGAATTATTATAATCATCTAAATAAGTCAACAACATGAAACTCAAATACCCATCATCCAAAATAACTTCTATATAAGAAAAATCAATAATTATTTTATTAAAATCATTGATATAAGTTCATACTACATTTTTAGGATGTATATGAATGTTATTCAATTATATCTTATTGTGTATCTAACCTTCTAGGGTTTTATTGTATATAGAGTATCATGTTTAAACCAAATTTGGGTAGTTGTGGATTCATAAGCTACCCCATGATGTACCTTATCACCTAAATAGCAACGAATTAAACTACATTCCATCCTAATCACATAATAAAGAATAGAAATTTTACTAGTAGTAGGTTTTACAACATCATACATGGTGGAAACATTCAATTTAGGACCACATTGGGCATCAAGTATTTCATTATGGTCCAACAACACATTCATTTTTATCTTTCTTATATTAAAATCATTATCACCTAAATAAATTTCTATTTAAAATTTTCTCAATATCATTATAATATATTAGGTGGCTCTGATTCTAGTTGTTATGTGTTATGTTTACTTTGTATTCTCTAGGAACCGACCATGATTCCACTAATATAGTTATTGGGTTCACCAATTTTTTAGGTAGTTTGATAATAAAAATTATGATAAGGCAGAATCAAGATGAATGAGGTTCAAGGAAAAAATAAATAACACACATATATAAAACAGGATTTTGTCCACTGTGGACCTATGTGCATGATGGGAACACCACAAGAAGATCATTATTACTAAGGAATAAATATGTGAAGATTATAATACACAAAAGTACTAAAAGGCTAGACAAACTATTCATGGATCAGATCTAATAGGACTTGATGGTATTGATGAAATTTTAGATGAATAACTATAAATATTTCTTCCTAAACGAACACACACTATTCACTTGTAAACAATGATACAACATGATATAGGATGAAAGAACATAAAATAAGAAGTCGGAATAATCTTATTAAAGTGCTAGGTATAAATAGTTGAAAATAGATGCATCTAAAATGGAGCTGAAGATGTCGATGTCTAACATCACAGAAGGATCTCCTATGATGAATCCAATGAATATTGTTACATTTTTGTGATAATTTTGAAAATTAAAATGGAATTTATTTTTATTCTTTTTATGTCATGAATAATATCCTTTTGTATCTTATCTCATGATTTCCTGGGATGAGTTTTCTTGGAAATTTGTTTGGAAACATCTAGATTGGTGTTTGTTTCCCTACCATGTGGTTGTTTTACCCTTATGTGATGTTATTCTACCCTTACACAGAATTGATTTTACAATTATAATCTATACATAAATTTTTTTATACCATTATGAAATTTTTGTGTTATAGGATTTACATTTACATTGTAGTTTTTGTACCCTTACATAGAATCAGTTCCCTACGATTTACCATTATGTGTTGGATGTGATTATCTTATCTAGGATTGGGGTAATACATATATGTAGTTGGTATCTGTTGTTTTCCCCTTATGTGACTAGTGTAATGTAGTGCACTAACCTTATGCGATCATTGATGTACCTTTACATAAGGACTACGTTACCCTTAATTAGTAGGTTCCGACCACAACATAATACCAGACTACCCTTATGAAGTGGTCAAGTGAACCTTATGTATTAGAGAGTTGACCCATACAAAATTCTATGTCAAACATCATAAAGGGATGCTTATGAAGATAATTATGCAATTTAGTCATTCATGTTTTTTGTTGCAGCTACTTATTTTGGAATCTCCTCAACCGAATAAGAGTACATACGCTATTGATGGTTTTTTGAGGGATCTGTTCTTTCAGACCTCAGTGCACAGGGCACTAACATGTGTTGTGAGAGAGAATTTCAACTTCATAGAGAGGTGAATTGAATGGAGAATGAGAGAGGAAGGAGATTACCACAAGTGAGGAGGGATCAATTGATTTCCTATTTGGTGATGGAAATTGTGATTGAATTTGGAGATATTGTTCTAATGAAGAGCTCATGAAAGTGAAATTTTAGAGGAGTAATAAATTGAATGTAACATTATGAGGGGTTTTTATAGGTGATTTTGAGCCCTAGGGAGGGGGTTTAGACTTGGTTTCTGCTTCTTGTCTACTGTTTTAGCCTGTTGTGTTGTTTTCACGTCTTTTATTTTATCATACAAAAATATTATTGAATTATTCTTTTGGTTTGGATTGTTTTCATCAGTGTGATTTACATTTCATGTATCCCTTATTATAATATATTATATATGTTTTTGGATATTTGGTATTACATGTGTGGCCACCTTGATCACAGTTTTCCCACTCAAATATTCACTACAATGATCCCTTTTCAAAACTGCCTCTCCACCTACCATCTCACACTGATGAATCAGCTTCCTCTACACCTTCCCATAATCTCCACCTTACAATATCCCACCTCTCTAGCTCCATCACTTGGTTCTCCTCACCTCAACCACCACCTTGTCGCCTATCATGTTTCATGGATCCCCAACTCTACCTCCTTCTCCCCACCCCCTTCACCTATCGGCCTCCACCAACACCTATTCCCCCACCACTCCCCTAGTCTATCTCAATGCCTCCACTTCCTCACCTCCTACCCCGCCTCTATTCCATTTTCCCACATCCCCACTTCCTCTCCTCCAATGATCGCCTTCACTCTGCATCCACCCTTCAGGATCAACGATTTCTAACCATTTGCCATTATTTTCTTATACGGTTTAATTTGTTTTTTCAGGTTTTCATCTAGGGTTCCATAATGTTTCCCATTTCCTCTTTACACTACCTCAAATTCATATAATAACAACATTCATCACTTCTTCAACACTCCTCTTTAGTTAAACTTCTAAATTCATTTCATGGGGAAGAGTCTTTAATTTTTTATCCCCAAAATACTACCACTAGAAACCACCCTCTAATTATTTGTATGGAGTCGATACCCTGTGTATAAGAGAAACCCAATATCCCTAGGTGTTGTATAAGACAACAAATCATACTATGTAGCCATTCAATATCAATGAACCCCTATATCTTCAGGCGTTGTCCAGAAAAACTGCACCTACTAGGTTTCCCTATATAATGGGTATGAATTTGGTTCATTTACAATTCTTCTAGATTACTGGAGATTGTACAAGATGAATTTGTATTCATTTTCTAAATTTGGATAATTATTATTCATTTTAGGGTTTCATCTATCCTTTTTATTTCATTCTTTTTTACATGATGATTTTTCAACAATCCTATTTTTCGAATTTTCATATAAAGTTATCATGATTTTTCAAAGAATGAGTACTCATGCAGTAGTCAACATGTTTTAATAATTTTCATGTAATGATATCATGATATATTTATTGTTATTATAATTTAGTTATAAATATTTGTTTCCATTCAGTTTTTCCTCCCATTAACATGATACCAACGAAGAAGGATACTTTGATGAGGTTACCTTCTTCAAGGTTTACCTTATTTGTTCACCTTCATTAACTTCTCAAAAAAATTTCAATCTTATCGAATGACCCCATTTTTCATTCTCTTGAATGTTTCACATAATCTATTTTTATTTTATGTATTTCTACAACCAGATTCCATTGATATTTATTGTCTTCCTAAAGCATTGTATTCAAGGTACCAATTTAATCAAAATTCTTATATTTTTTTATTAATTATGCATCTTATATACCTATTATTCTCCTTCACACAAGTACCATATTAGTACTACCCAATTTCCATAGTATCCTATTATGTTGATACATTCTTAATGATTACAATATTATATTTACGTACAAAATTTCATCTTCAAAATTGTGTATTAGACTAACTTATTTCATTAAAATTTATTTTCATTATCCAGATTATTCATAAATATACTTCAATTATATTATAATCAAAAAAAGTATTCCTATAAAAATTTGATTTTTAGTCCCAACTATATAAAAAAATTTGAATTTGTGTCTTGAATGTCTCAATTCTTTTGTTTCCATTCAATGTATTTATTTTACTATTTCATATATAATTTAGATTTTATATTTATAGACTCTATAAAATTACTACCTCATGCCTCTAAAAAGGTTCATGCATTATTCTACACAATCAATGCTCTATTTTTCATTCTATTTTATTTTTATTATTTGATGTTGCATTGATTATGAATCATTCAATTTTGTTATTGATTCTGGTCAAGTGTTGAATCGTCTATGGTATATGAATAAGTGTTACATTATTATTAGTATTCCTATTAAGACAAAATATTTATATATCATAGATTTTAATTTTCTATATCATACTAAATATAGGTAATAATTATTAATTGATTATATTTTTTAAAATCATACAATACCTTCCTTTTTACTAACATCATAATATACAAGAAATGCATTAAGGTTGGGTATCCCATCGACAAAATGATATTTTCCAACATTATAAAACATTTTTCTACTCTTGATTATAAAAATTAAATCCACAGTGTTGGATATTTTGATGATTTTTCCATTTGATATATAATGTAGATACTAGGTTTCATGATTTATATTGTATTGATTATATATGATATATATCATAAATGAACATGTTTATGAAACTATGAAATCATTTTTCACGATTTATCCAATTTTACTATACATGGGAATATTTTTTATATGTAATCATCTAAGTAAAAATTACATTTAGAAGAAATTTAATTAGTACACCCAATAAAATAAGAAAATAATTGTGTTTTCTACCAGGAAATGGTCCACCTAATATCATACAATTACATAAATTACTCCTAGGATCCCGACTGTATGGTTTTTAGTCGACATCATAATTATTGTACTATAATGTTTTACTAAATCAATTCCTTTTCATCAATTAAACTATTGAGGGGAAGCCCTTGTATGGGAATTGGTGGCCATGGAATCCATTACAAAAATGAAAAAAAAATTAATCGTGATGCCTTTATTGGCTCTCCCATCATCTAAAGCGTCTCTATAAAGATCATTGATGGTGAAAACTTTCTTAGTGAGGGTTACACAATTTATATCACATTATCATCATGGTTATCCTTTCTTACATTGAATGATCCTCCATCCATTTCTTGTAGTAGCACACCAGTAACATTTATGATGTGTGTAACACTTTTAATATAAATTGGGATAACTAGAAAACATTATTTCTTACTATTTCAAAACTATTAGGTCATTTAACAACTAAAATACTGATGAATGTTATAAGGGATAAATTTGTGCCAATGTGAAGACCTGTCTAGCATTCATGAGATGAAATTTAAAACTATTTTTTAATTTATGATATGTTAGCGAATTAATTGCCTAACTCAAGTAGTTAACATAGAAGGTGTAGAAGAAGATGATAATAACATGTTATAAGAAATAGAACCTCCACAATTGTATTTATTTAATTATACTACTATTAAATTCATTGGAATATAAAATGAAACTACATAGAATAAATTTTAATCGTATATGTATAGTTCATATAACTCGATCCCCAAGAGATAATATGTAGTAGAATAAGATGAAAAAGATGATCTACCAGAAGTCACCACAAGAAAGACAACTTCTACGCACCAGTCCTACTTCTGCCCCATGGGTTACATCCCCGAATTACACTACAGAACTGCCTGAAACCTTTTATATGTATTTATTTTGCCACATAATAACCTAATTATACTTCTTACACATCAACACGTCTAATGGTATTTAACCCTCCTTTGATTAGTATAACGGTGGGAAGGCCTACTATCATAGTTGATAGTAACATTCTCAACATGGATAACAATTAAACCATCTATAAAATTCACCTTGTCCTCAAGGTGAAACTCTAGGATGTGTTCATGGAGAAAATTAATTATCCCTTAAATTAGACTTATTTGTAGTGAATTGTTACCACCAAATCATACATAAACCCTTCGATGAACGAGTCTGGGTTTTATATGCCAATTCTTGAATAGGAATATATTGATAGACCAGTCCTTAACATCTTCTGTTATAGTTTCCTGAACCGAATGATTTCCAATTTCCCCTTTATGTTGGGAAACACGAAACAACGGGTGTAAGCGAGTTCCTTCTGGGCGGGAGAGGCGTTTAGCATTATCTCCCAATCAATAAAACAAATGGTAAGAACCATAATATCGAGCATATTGTTTGGGACAAACGTTAATAGATATTGGGGTCATAACATTGGGTTGTGATTTTACATAAATAATATAACCCCCATTAAATTATTCTTTACCTCTACATTTATTAACATAATGAGCCATTAATTATTGATCTCAGGAATGATTTTGTCAAAGCTGTATTAGTACAGCATCCCGATCACAAAAATTTTGTGCCACTGATTCCTCAATTGATTCTCCTGGAATAAATTAGTGAATTATTGGTGGCTTTCAACCATAAATTATCTCAATAGAATTCATTCAGGTGGCTAAATGAGATGTGGTGTTGTAGAAATATTCATCCAAATATAACAACCATGCCCAAGATCGTGGTCACTCATAAGAGTAAAACCCCAAATAAGCCTCAAGAAATCTATTGGAATCCTCTGTTTGTCCATCCATTTGTTGATGGTAGGATGAGATCATTTTCATGTTTAAACCCTCCAATCATGACAACTCTGTCTAGAAATTACTAAAAAAAGGATCATAGTCAAAAATGATATAGCTGGTAAATCCATGCATTAATCGATTGATCCCCTTATCAAAACTTGTAGCCACAATTTTATTAGTATATGGGTGTTATAGTAAACCAAAATGAGAATATTTTGAGAGTTCATCTACTACCAACATTATAAAATCAAATCCGTGTGATATAGAAGCCAAACAAATAAAATCATTCGAAATATCTTCCCAAATTTGTTCGGGTATAGATAAGGGTCGGAGCAGGCCGACTGGTAACTATGCCAAATAGTTTATGGGGTTTAAAGGTAACACATTATCATACATATTTTAAAACGCTTTGACTCTTTAACTTCCAATAAAATGCTCATTCAGGTCATTTATATGTCCTGTAATACACAATATTCCCCCTACTGCAAAAGAGTGAAATGGTTGAATAATTTTCAGATAAGGGCTAAGGTGATAGAAAGAACCAGTAAATCATTATAATACAATATTACTACTCATATTTGGTATTTAGATTCTTCATATATATGAAGTTAAACAATAGATATAACCTCTTTTAATTATGGATCCTTCTATTGCTCATATTTTATATGATCCTATTCTAAACCTAGAGGTGCTGAAATTGAAGAAAATAGATGTAGAGTTGGAATTTCACAATAATTTTGTTATTCTATCCTCTGAGATAAAGAGTTTTTAGCCTCATTAACCATTCATGGTTTGTAAAAGACCTCAAAATCCAGACCAAGTAGTTTATATTACTAGCATTGTTGATTACTAGTATGTATTCAATGGGAAAGTAAATGTTTTAAAGCATTATGATCTCAATATAAAACGAATATTTTTCCCAACAAGTATTTCCACCAATGATTAACGACCAATACTACTTCAATAATTTCTTTCTCATATACTAACTTGGACAAATTTACATCTACATGGGTCTTACTAAAGTAGGAAATCAGATTCCCTCCTACCTTAAAACTACACCCAAACCTGACATGGAAGCATCACATTTGGAAACAATGGTTTTTAAGAAATTGGGTAAAGATACCAATAGACGAAAAATCATGTAGTGTTTCAACTCTTCAAAGGCATGTTCTTAACTTTCATTCCATTAAAATCAATCATTCTGAGTTAACATTGTCAATGGCTTGGCTATTTTTCCATATATAGAAAGAAATTTTTTTAGTAATTGGGTAACCTCAAAAAATAACTCATTACCTTCACATTTTATGGTTGGAGGAGTACTTAATATAGGACACCTTTTTTTCGATACATATTTACCATTTCAAAAGAAACAATATGTCCATGATATTCCACTGTAGGTTGAGAAAAAGAACACTTTTGCAGATATTCCTTAAAATTATTTGATTGTAAATATTTAATCAAAACTTCTACATGTGTAAGATCTTCCATCCATGATCAAATATATATCTATATATCATAAAAAATTGTACAATATTACATAATAGGGGTCTAAATATTTGGTTCAATGTTTAATTAAAAGTAACTGGGGTATTTATTAACCAAAATTGAATGAAAAGATATTTATAATGTCACTCATGATTCGTAAAATCTATTTTCTGAATGTCCTCGTCCCATACCATATCATAGTGGAAACTGGATGTGTGATCGTATACATTAAAATATATTTCTCCATGAATATATTCTAGTAATTCCTTAGAAAATGGATTGAAATTTTTTCGGGAATTGTTAACTTGTGAAAAGACCTATAGTCGACACATAACAACCACTATCCATTTTTTCATTACTAAAATAATTGGACTATAAAATAGGCTATTTATATGCAAGATGATTTCCATTACAAGAATTTTTTACTTGTTTTTTGTAGCACATCCTTTATATAATGTTTTATAGTGTATGGTTTCATATTAACAGGTGTTTATCCATTAATTAAAATAATATATTGACCTATAGTTCTGTTAGGCATATGACCATTCATATCATCAAAATGTTTGGGAATTATCATAATAATTTTCCAATCTGTTGTTGTACCTTAATTTTTTAATTCACTTCTACAAATAGAATCATATAATCTCTCTACATCCTTCACTTAATAGAAACTTCCCTTTCATTTTAAACTAATTGTAAACTTTCAGTTTTGTATTATTTTTTAGTTAATCCCTACAGCTTAATTTTATTTCAATCCCACATGAATTCCATAGTCTTCCAAATCTAGTTGTTTAATACATATCCCAGAGTTTTTATCCACTTCATCGATAAAACCACATTTGGAACCCTGATGTCAAATATAATGGCTTTAATCTTGAAGTAATTGTCTCCCAGATTAATATATATATCTCTACACACCCCTTTGGATATTGTATTCCTTCCATATCCCATTTTTATCTTTTATGGATGAGTAGGAATTATTTTAATATCTTCCACCTTAATAAGGAATTTAGAAACAAATTTTCGACTTTCTCCACTATCCACTAGTAATTTTTAAATTCATCCAGCCAAAAGTAATGATTTTTATCTTCATTCACCCATACTTCTAAACTCCAATTATTCATATTCTACAATAATTTCTAATAATCTTATCCATTATTCCATATTATATTATTCTCATATTTCCTCCCCACCTTCCATCACCTCCATTTCCAAAATGAATAGTCATAGATTCTTATCATGACATTGATGTAATGGTGTATATGTCTATCTGAACCTAAAACAAATTCCATTTAGGTTTCATTCCACTCTTTCTTTCCGTCTAATGGGTTTAACAAAATTAAACTTTTTCTCAACCCCATTCCTCCTTATTTCCCCATTTCTATTCCTTTCCACTATGTACGTAGGAACAGTAGTCACATGAACCATTGGTAATAAACATCGTGGTAAAGTTTTTGTTTAATATTTTCCATGAAGACATACTTATCGAATTAATTCTCTCTTGACATTCTTAGATAAATAAAACAATCCTTTATTTATTAGTCGGTTCACGAGTCAAAACATTTTTCTTGATCTATGGTCGCAATCCCCTCCCATAAAAATGATCATGTACCACTTTATTTGAAAATCTGATATTCTCAACATCACTTATTCATATTATTCAATGTAATCTTCCATTGTTCCTTTATTCTGCAATGACATAAGATGTCCTACATGATCACCTTCAGTATAAATACCGTAACATTACATTAATGTAGGTTGCTACTATTCCAAATTCAAATTCGGTCCAGAAAACTACTATGATGGAAACCAATAGAGTGATTCATCCTCCATACACAATTAAGTCAAAGGAAACATCAGGTCCTATAGAGTGCATTGTATCCAAAAATAAATATCTACTTATTTAATCCTTTCAAATGAATCGTTACCAAAAATGAAGGCATCTCAACTCACTTAGTTACCAATTTCAAATTATCATCGTGTTTTACGTCCTCTGCAAGAGAACATACCCCTATTTTTGGTACATTGTGTTCTCTTCCACCACAACTTTCTAATGATTTTATCATCATTTCTTCCATATTTATAGATGTTGAACTCCGATTTGTTTGTTGTTGCACTTCCTTATGTTTTTTAAATATTTTTTCATCCAAATATATTATTCTTCGTCCTTCATTCTCCTCATTCGAATGAATCTATTCCTGCATCAGTTTTTGTGTTTCAGATTGTCTAATCAATAACTTCTTCATGCTACCATGAACTATCACCATCAATTTTTTGGGGTCCTGAACCATACGTTGATGTACTTATAATTATGATATAATCACAAAAATCATATATTCTATTTTTATCTACATTCAATATTATCTCGCTTTTAAAGACTATCCATCTCTCACGAATGCACCAAAGGTTTGATAATTACCTTCCTAACTCAAGTAGTAAACACAGTAGGTGTGGAAGATGCAGAAAATTGCATATTACCTGAAATAGAACCTCAAAATTGTATTTATTGAATTCCACTGATATTACATTTTTTTTGTTGGAAAAGGAAACAACACCAAATGAATTTTGACCATATCTATATAGTTTTGTGAACTCGGTCCCCAACTGGGGAGAAAGAAGTAGAATAATAATATCCTCTTGAAGTCACCTGAAGAAGGACCACTTCCCCACTCCAGTTCTAATCCTACTTGATCAGTTACATCCCCAAATGCCTCTCCAAAACAACAAAAAAACTATCATAAGTAGTGAGTTCTCTAGTAACATCAGTACCTAATTAGTCTTATTCCACATCTGCACTACTAATGGAATTTACCTCTCCCTTGATACATATATAGAATGGGAGACATACTGTCATGATTGACACGCCCAGGCTCATCACGTATAACATGATCTATCTAAACATGAAAATTATGCATAGGTTATTTTACACGTGGGGTTGGTGTTGGTACTATTTGATTAGTGATTTTAGTGAATGGTTATAAATTTTCATACTTCGAAAGGATGTTTTCAATACCTTTAATTTATATTATAATACATTTAATAATACTAATATTCACATTACAAAATTCCCACATTGGTAGCATACAATATATTTATATTTGTATATATGAAAATGACATTTGATATAAAAATATTTATAAATTTTTCAATGAAATAAAGTATTAGTTTTTAATTAAATTATATGAATTTTTATGGAGATTATTTTGATGCAACACTCTTGATGATTAAGATTCACCTCAACTTGGATGTGATGTTGATTTATATCTTCCAACATCAAGAAATATTGTTCAATGAAAAATTTATTTTCATGTCAGCATGTTGGAAATTAGATATAACTTTATTTGGAATCCCTCTCTTCCTGTTATACAATAGTAGAATTTCTGAATTTTGGAATCCCTAATTGTATTTCCCTTTCACATTATCTTAATCGCCATACACAGTTTCTCACTCAGCGAATATCCTCTACACATCCACAATTTTCTCTCCATCTAGAATATATCGATTCATCTCACATCCCTAGTAAATTATAATGAATGAGATGTCCTTGATTAGGTCCAAGCTGTAGAAGATTTTGTAATTGGTCCAATTCTCACCTGCTATCAAAACAGTCATCATAATATCAACTACTTTATTCTGAATTTATATCATCCCAATTGGGGCTCTTTATCAAGGATTCATATCCTTCTGATGATGTCATAGGTGGTCAAAAAACCATTATTTATACTATTTTTTGTCTCTGTATGAGGATTCCTTATTCTCCAAGATGAGTACAGAAATGTCATCCTTATGAAATTCCTCCATCACGGTGATTTCATGATTTGGAAAGATTTATTCGAGGACTGAAACAACATCAGCTAGCATGTGGAGTTCAAAATTGGGGATTTTTTAGAGGGTGATGTAGGGGATAATTATTTCATGATAATGCCTACAGAAAATACATCTTTTCATGTGTACATTTTTAATTGAAGTTTTTTTAAATCCACTTTTATTATTTTTTATATATGTGTTAATCAATTTTACTTGGGGGAAATATGACCTCTAATAAGGCCTTTTGTCCTAGCCTCACCTAGAGGAACCATGATTAAGTTCATGTTTCCCACCCCATTCAAATACTTTGATTCATTTTCAGAGTTTTCAATGCAATATATATTTCATTTCCTCCATCAACAAGATCATCACTCCCACCGTATTATTCAAAACACGTGTATTAAACCATTTTCAAAACTAAAATTTATTAGTCATTTTAATAATTATTCAATTTCTTTTTTAGGTAAATATAATGTTAATAAAAATTATTATTTTAATATTTATCTGGTTTTAAATATTTCGTTACATTTGAATTATTAATGGAATTTTAGTTTCAGGTAAATAGTACACTCAAGTTATCAAAAATTTTAATTTCACAACTCTTTCCATCAGCCTATATATGGATGATATTTACTAAGTAATGAAATTTTACACATCTATATTGATGAATGTCATATTTTCGTGACTGGGTTACATTTTCATAAAATTTAATATTTCTCATTCTTTCCATTGATTACAATAAGAATTAATTTTTATTTTTAATTGGTTTCTGAATTTATAGAAAAATATAATGATAATTTAACAAAAAAATTTAAATTGAATATTTAGGGAGTACTTCATATGTAGTTTGGTTCTTTATTTTAAAGAACATGTGATTTATTTTTCTACTTTTCTGCATACCATTTATGTAGTTTCAATGATTTTTATTTTATTATATATGATTTTGATTGTATAATTAATTAATGTTGGATTTTATTTAGCATAAAATTTATGGTTGGATATATTTTATAATATCCGTAAATGTATTCATGTTTATAGGAATCAAGGGAAATATAGATTCATTTCCCTTGTTTGATTTCAAATAGGTCGTTTCCACAATCCAAAGTATTTATATTTTTTATTTATTTATACATGATTTTATTAATATATGATTTCATGACACAAAATGTAAAACATGTTATTGTCAAATTTAAACTATTTGGATTATATCAAAATCATCTTATGTTTGTGATTTCATAGGCTTCCCTCATTGACATGATGCGTAGAAAGCATGTTACAAAGATGATTTTACCATCATATTAATGTTTTAAGTTATATTTTTACCTTCCCAAACATATAATAATTTTTCAAATTTTAGAAGCTGGCCCCCTTTTAATTCCTAACAAAAATTTACCTTATATTTTTTTATCACAATTACATCATTAAAAAACTTATTGAGATATTTTTTCTTCCACCATCATTATTTCATGATACAGATTTATTGAAAATTTCTAATATTTATGATTCAATATTAATTTTTTTATACAAATTCTTCTCAACCACACTACATACCATACCAATATTAAATAATTTTTGTATAATCAAATTATATTGAAGATTTATTAATGATAAAAATATTATAATTACTTACTAAATTTATTGTTTAAAATTGTTTATTAGTTTTACATATATTATTATAATGTTTATTAATTTTCCATATTTTTTAAATTTGTAGTTAAATTTTATTATATCTACTATGAATTTACCTCTATAAAACTATGAATTCAAGTCCCAACTGTGTAAAAAAATACCTTCTATATGGTATTTCTACATATTCATGCCAACCTAAATAATTGAACAGACCTATTGGTTGATGCGTGAGGCTAAAAAATCAAATATAAAAATGTTAATGAATATAATTTCATAAACATGATTCATACATCACATAAAAGGTGTAGTTATTTTACTTCATTATAGTCAAAAACTGAATTATTTATGTTCATTAAAATAGATATGATATAAATATTTTTTGTAATTAATCAGTGTTTATATACATATCCATCATAGATTTTATACTTAAAAAACATGTTTTATGTAAAAAAATGTATAATTAATAAAATATTATTATTCAAGAAACATTATACTCCAAAAATTTAATTCAATTTTTATTATCAATATCATTATTTTCTAGAAAAACAATGGGGATGTTGTTTCTAAAATATAAATTATTTATTTATATTCATTTTTGGGTTATTATATTTCAATTTTTCAAGGAATTAATTCTATAAAACTATAGTAACAATTATTTTAATAGATAATTAAAGAGTAATCCTATATATTGAGGTATTGTGATTGATGATTTAAGATGGAATTATATTTATGACCATAATTAAAAAAATATCTCTTCACTGCCTCTTTTAATTTTTTTTCATTTTATAGAATACTTTATTATAAGAGTTCCTGGAAAATTTAAATTTATTATAATTATTTTTTGAATATACATTGAATAAAAAAAATTTATGAATCATCTATTCTATCATTCACTAATTCATTATATTCCATTTTCATAAATAATTTATAATTTAATAATGAAAATAATGTTTAGTGAATTTTATTACATTTTTCATTTTGATGATGCTATTTGATATCAGTTTCCATGTAATTCAATTTGCTATATCAAGCCTTATTTGTATTTTTTATATTGAGAACCACCCCATTAACATAATTTTGTGTCTCATTGTGTAGAAGGGGATTATTTTATTTTTTTTCTAAATAATGTGTGTTAATTATGTTTATCAAAACAAAACTATGATACCACAATTGATAAAAAAATTTAATTATTATAATAGCAAATGATATATTTTATAGCCTCTTAATTTCAAAAAATATTTAAATCATAATGAATTTTTTACTGTGTTCACTACTTTTGGAACACCTTTTCGTGTGGTTATTCCTGTAAATATTTTATATATAATTTTGTGCATTTGCTATTGTTATCTTTCGGAGTCTTACAATGTAGCCATTATATGTTAGTTCTTTTTAATTGGGGTTATTATATGTTTATTTTATATTATATCTATAGATTTTATTGATCATATATATAGACTAGCATCATTCATCAACAATTATGAATTGATCACATCTATTTTGACATATGAACTTATAATTCACCAACTCTCTTAACCATTATCCCTCAAGAATTTACAAATATAAGGTCATATACTTTTAATTTATGTTTTTTAGTTATTCTAATATCTTGGAACTATCTCAAAACTTGGGACATGGATGACCGACATTGGTAATTGATTTCACCTACGATTATCTTAGAATTTTTTCTAATGTTAATATTGAATTTATCAAATACATATATAAATATATTTATAAGATTAAATGTTAATGAATTCATGGGATTGTATGAAATTGAGGTTGAGTTTTACCGATACTATATTGGAATATTTCTTGGAATATTTCTTTATATGAGCATGAATTTATTTTTTATAAATATGTTTTCTCATTTTTTAACATGATCTATTTCTATGAATCATTAATTTATACATCTATTTTATTGGGTTTTATTTTATATTTTTTCTATGGGAATTAGAATTTTAGTATTGATAGAGTGTATGGTTACTAAATTTATAATAAAAGGTTGTTTGGTTGAATGATTATGAATTTTGAATTTTTTTTAAAATTAATAATTCATTGTTTTGCATCACCTCTCACATTTTGGTTACTACATTTTTTATTTGATTAGAGATTTACTTGACAATGTTAATGAATAATTATTTTTTGAAAGAGAAGTAGTCTTAAGTGACTTACATCAATTAATATAAATATCAAACGATATTTTTAAATAGATGATTCCAAAAAGATACATGAAGAAAACAAAAATTCAAAATAATTAGTATCATTTGATATATTCATGAGTTTGCCTACGTAGTAAAATAAAATTTTTTGGAAGACCCTTTTACATATCACTTAAAATTAATTCTAATTGTTTCATTTTATTTTCATAAAATCTCATTATTTAAAAATTATTCTAGTTTTTTTATTCTTATATTGTAATTGGCTATATTTTTAATTAAAATGGTATTTTAACTTGTTTCACAACTTATTACATCCCATGTAAATGCAGAGTTATTGAAATTATTTTTCATGAAAGGATTAGGTAACTATTAAAAAATAAAAATAATTTATATCTATATAAAATTATTTATATTAATTATCATTAAGGATATAATTATCATTAATTTAAATAGTTATATTAAATATATACAATTACTTATAGTAAGTAATAAAAACAATGTTCTTTAATTTTTACTCCTATTATTAACTCAATTAAATAATTAAAATTATTTAATTCCTATAATTAATAATCATAATCAATTATTAACAATTTTTAATCATACCATAATTACAACTTTTTGAGTAAGTACAAAAGCAATGCTCTTAAATAGTTTTAATTGTAATTTATTGTTTGTAAGTGTTTCATTTAAGGATATTCTTTTTTTTTGTTTTTAATGGATATATTTAATGATATCAATAAAAATTCATGAAAAAAAATGTAAATAATATTAGCATATGATTTGTTTGAAAAAAAGCAGAATGCTTATTGGGTTGAATATATCAATAAGCCAACATTTACTAATGAAGAATTATTTATTTTTCCCATATCTACTAAAATCCTCTCTTAGTTATCATGACCCCATATAAAAAAAGGCTAGAATTGAATTTTATTTTATAAAAAAAATTATTATCATCTTATTATTTATAATATCAATGTTTTTATTTCAAAATAATTTTTATAAATGTGACTACACCCAGCGAGACACATCGTTATAGGTCAAAGAAATTTCCCATGTTGTATGTTAAATTTTTTCCCATTTAAATAATCATCCCAAATAAAAATTTCAAAATAATCTTGTACCGAAGTGAATAACCCCACGTGGTCACATGCCATCTCTCAAAATTTCTGACATCAATTTTTTTAAAAAATTAATAATATGGGTGACTCACTATTATTAGTTCTTCAACATTAATATATATCACATTACTACAAATATCAATTTGAAACATACTTTTTTACATTGTATATTTTTATTTTTAATTAAATCTATAACTCGAGAAAGATTTGGGTATGAAAAATGAAATATCATATGTGATATGACTAAAAATTATGTCAAATATAAATTTTTTTCATATTTTGAAAAACTATGGATTTCAATTAATATATCAAAGATCAAGATGTACAACTGAATTCATCCAAGACATAAAATCCTCCCACCAATCAAGTGAATTTCATGTGACATCATTCATTAGAAAAAAAATACCATCCCTGTAGCCCTCTCTTTTTACGAAAGAGACAAATTCTAGTTGAGAAGAATTGAAAAAATCAGTGGATATTTATAAATTACTTTCCAAAATATTAAATACCACTTTTTGGTGAATGGATTACATTGGTAATTATGAGGTAATTCTGATTCCAAAATAATATTTTTTTTCATCTTTTGATGTCATGCATCATTTCCACATAAATGGCATGTGCTTCTGTCATCGGTGGTTCCAAATGGGCCTGGAGAGAATTATGTCTATCCAAAACAAAGCATCCATGGGAATCACAAACCATAAAACCATTACCAAAAATATCTCCTCCAGAGAATGATACATTTACATTAATTTTCAACACATTCATTGGGAGAGTATTTCCCTTCATAATAAAATTATTCACAATTAGAATCCTATTCTTTCTAGATGGAACGAACACTAGAGCATGTGATAATTGCATCGAGTAGAGAATTTGGTGCTTCCATGCACATGGGAAAAATAGGATCGTCAAATGCATAATGGAACATGAGGAATTCCTTGTAAGGGAATATGATAAAAAATATTTTCCACAAGAAATATTGTACCATTGGTGGAACACCCATATTCCATGAAATCATCCCAAACAACTCATACTCTAGGTTTTAAAACCCAACTGCCTTAGAATACACTGAATTAAATGAAAAAATTACCAAGAATTATTTTCTCAAAAAACCCAATCATGACCCATATCATTCATACATGCGATGCCCACAACAATTTTTGATCACTCACATTGATGTAGTCATCCAATTTCTTGACACACCATTTGTTTTCAATATTATTAAAAAGGGTGTTAACTATAGAATCTCCCAAACCTAGGATCACCGGTTTGGCTGCCTATACACTATCACTATAAACCTTCCATGGGTCCCTCAATATTTTAACCACAACCCCTTCATGGATTCTACAATAAATATCCTCACAACTAATCTCATGAGATGGACATAGGATTCTATAGTAAATTCGTGGTTTAGGGCCTAAAACCAGTCCACCAAAATCAGAGTAAGGAAAATAATAATCTTTGAGGATCCAAGTTAACATGGAAATATGGTGTTACAATATCCACCACCACTTATTCTATATAAGAGCACAATTTAATCATCAAAAATCCATAAACACATTTCACATAAAACCTTTTAGGAGGAAATGGGTTTCCATTGACAACCAATGAATTTTGTTTCTCTCATTATAAAGGGACCATAAATTTTTTATGAGGAAATAGTGTATTTAATCATAAACAAATCCAATTAGCATAAGAAAGGACATAACATAGGTTACTATTTCCTATGTCACTGCCTTGATAAGAGTTTCTTTCACTTCATTATAGATCCTCTTAAAGGTCCATCCTTGGATTTTTTCCACTCTGTCCATGATTTTTTAAGAATCCACAATTATAGAGAGTCGAAAAATCATGGAAATCCAAATTTATATATTTTGTTTGTTGAACAAGAATTCCTAAAGTTTTGTTGAGTTCTTCCCTAATACTTATGAGGACTCTGGACCTGAAGGAAACTTCATACGTAGCATGGGTGATAGATTGAACAGATTCCCACTTGTACATGCTGATGATGTGACAAATACAATCACATTCAGCTTGTATGGTATTTGAAAAAATAAATCTATCATAAAAAATAGATATGGGAAATTGTTGTAATTATTAATCAAACCTTCTCCCTATGGAAAATATTTTCCTCTACTATCACTAATATAAGATTAGAGAACACGTCAGCTAAAAAAATAAAACGGAAAGGAGAATTATGGCCCCTTAAAAAGTCCCCAAGTAGCGTAGAACCTCTAAATAGAGTAGACTATTAATTTTATACCTCTATCCATATATGTAATAATCCCATTCTACACATAAAAAACTAAAGAATGGGCCACTCAACCCTATCATAAGCCTTTGTCATGTCAAGATTTCATGTCGTAGTACCAACTTTTTCAATAGTGTGTATTTTAAAAGATGAAAAATGTTTATAAGAGATAATTTAATTATAAATGTTAAATCTTTTAGGGATGAAAAATGCATTTTCAGAAATAAACTATGGAAAAAATAGCATTAGTGATTAACAAAAAATCATTGAAAGAATTTTGTAAGGAACATTGCATAAAATGATTGTACTAAAATATGAGACTAGAGATTTTTTTTGATCACATAGATAAGGGTAATAATGGTTTATTTCATCACATATAATTTATCCTTAACCACCCCTAAATCGTTCACGATTCTAGAGATATCACACTCCAAAATGTGCAATTTTTTTAAAAAATAAAGTGTGGAACACATCTAGAACTAGTGCTTTTTTGGAGTGATTTTTTATCACCATAAATATTTCCTCATTAGTAAAGTCACATGTAAGATAATGGGTCATCACATCCACGACCAGTATTTTAATAAAAGAGGTAATTTCATATAAAATAATGGATTCTCTAGCCTTATTAATCTCTTGATATAAATGGATGAATGGATCATAGATACCCCTGTCATCAAAAACATTTCACCCTTCCACATTGTATGATATAATATGTATGGCATATGCTACCTTTAAAATGCATTCTAATAAAATTATAAGGTATTAGAGTAACCTTCCTTGATATAGGTATCACATGTGCATAATGACCAAAATATTTCCCTACGTTTTGACATCACATCCAATTTTTTTTCAACAGATGAAATTATATGAAAGAAATTTTCATAGGGGGATGAGAATAAAACTCATTAATCATCCTATTAATTGATTCAAAATGAGAATCAGGTTGTAGAATCTTTTCATTGAAACAATATTTAAAATTTTCATTCACATGAAGATAATCCTCCCAATATCAGGATCCATGAACTTCGAGAATAAATAGATCACATCATCACAATCCTTATCCTAATCCCAAAATCATTCAAATATGAAAATTATTTTATACTAAGACTTTATTTTTCTATGAGAAATGTCATTGAGGATAGGGTAGTGGTATGAAGTGGTAGGAGCCAGGTGAGAAATCCCAAAGAACCTGAAAATGTTATTCCATTCACTCGATCCAAACAACAGTACACAATAGGATTATTTTCAGAGTTCCCATGAAAACATGGGTTATGGTTTCCTGAGTACCACAGATCCTCAAATTCAAAATCTATATAGCCTTTTGAAACTCCATAATTGACATGAAAGTCATATTTTACCTCTTTCTTCTCATGGTGGATTCATTTTTTGTTGGCGTCCTCACCAACATGGAGAGGTCTAAAAATATCTCCAATAGGATCTTCAGTAGTTACAATGTCTTCCATTTAACCCTCTGAGAGGTACATCCATAAAAGATAATGAAAACCCATACCAAGGTTACTGGATGGTGAATGGATGGAGCATTGTGGTTACAAAAGAATGATTTGTCCCTTATATATACATCCTCCCTCTACAAAAGTCATCCCCCATGGCCTTATCTAGAGATGTTTAAACTTTTATGGAAGCCAATTTTTTTTAAATACTAACAATTTCCATATATTATAAGATGGTTTCAAATATGCAAACCTTATCAGGGATCTTTTAGTATATTAATAATATAGGATTTGGAATAAGAGTTTGTTTCCAAGAGGATGACACTTCCATCATAAGTATTTCTATGAGATTGGTGGGGGTAATATCAAACAATCCTCTACCTCCGAGGATTCAAGATAGGTTCTATATCCCGCAACTTTACATATCATGGAGTATCTCGCATTAACCATAACACCCTTCATTCATCTTTGGGATCCAAAGGTTTCTTCGATGCAAAAATCAATAAAAATATCTCCTACAACATTATTTATTAACATTTATTTTTTAGGCCCTGCTAATAGAGGTTTGATATGATCATTTCTTAAAATAGCGGAATGTATGGGGAATTGAGGGATTGGGGAAATATTGATATACTTAATCATTGAATATATGATATGGTCTATTGGGAGATTTCTTTTTTCCCTCCAATGTTAAACATTTAAAATCAGGGGAACATTTCCTTTCCACATGGGCCTTAACTATCATTTCACTGGGATTTGTTGACTTTCGTGACATAGTTCTAGTTGATTTATACTATTGACCTTCTTCCGGAGAAAAAACATGTTGATCTACAATAAAAACTGGTGTACCCAACATGATGATTTTATTCTCATCTAGATATACTTGAGATATTAGAGCCTTAAAAATCCAATATTTATCCCCTCTTTTTTTCAAAATTTGGAATGAAGAATTCTAGAATACTCATCTTACTCTACCATGATCCATACTGAAAAATAATATTACCTACCCCATCTAGAGACTTTGAACCAAATTCATTTCAGTGTGCCTCATGCACCCACATTAGAAGAAAATTAGTAGTATTTTTTTATACTCCAATGAGATCAAAATATTAAAGTCCTCCAATTATAGGAATATACCTCTCATAAATCCCAAAACCACATCGATCAAAACCCTAATCCGAAATGTTGACCACCAATGAATAGGATCCAATTGATCCCATTCTAAAAATTGTCTAATTTGGCCATCAATTTCTCGTATAAATTGCTATGATATTACAAAAAAATGAGATTCCGTTAAGTGTAATCCAAAAGAGCATTTTGGAAAGAGTATTGTTCTAGATATCCCCATAGTTTTTTAAATCCTCCATTAAAATAAGGTTGTCGTCAATGGACCATCGTCTCCCTTTAAGAACCTTCTTCTTATCCTTCACATTGATAAATTCAAATATGATGAGTTGCGCTCATATTTATCATATTGACATTCCATCAACTAAATACCATACATTTTACCATCTATTTTTAGGTAATTTATATTATTTGTTCATCAAATTATAAATTTATAATGCCTATAAAAGTCCTTTACTACATTAGAAAATAATATGTGTTCTTTTTTGATAATATAGCTAATTTTCTCATTCCTTGTTTGCGCTAGATTCTGATTGTACTGATGATTTATTAGTATATTACCCATTTCACCATGTCTCAGTTTGAATAATAAAAGGGAATCATCATATGAGGGGTCATACTTTGATTCATGCACATCATCATGTCGGCATATCACCATCATTCTAAGGAGATCGTAGGACTCACCCAACCCTTGGATGCCCTAGGAGAAACTCTGTAGAGAAAGATTTTTTTAACTTAAAAAAATTTAGTCATAAAAATAAACTTAATAAAGAACCTATTGAGATTATTTCTATTTAAATATTTATATAAAATTAATTTCACTACTACATATTTGTGTTTTAGCACCACTAGTTTTATGGAATTAAAACGGCTACTTATATCAACATTCATTATAAGCACTAATAAATTTTTTCTTCTATTAGTGCTAAAAGAACATAGATTAAAGACAATTGTTATCTATTTATTAGGAGTAATAATAGTAAGAGATTTATCATATACTTTTTCTTGATTATAAATGATGAATTTTATAGCATTGTTTGAATTTATATAAAATTATTTATTTTATTTATACAATTTTATATAAATATAAATCTAATTTATACAATAATATGAATATAATTTTATAAATATAGTATATATTTTTTTATTTTTATACTCATTTATAACAATATGTATATTAGTCATGTACATGCAGTAATTAACTATGTAGAAATAAATAATTCAATTAATTATACTAAAAGGATTGTGATGCTACTCATATACTTAGTGGGTTGGGGAAACTTAGTGAATAATGACCCATCCCATCATGCATGGGGTTTATACCGTCCTAATATATTTTTCATGAAACCATGAATATACATATGTGTATATTCATATCTGTGTGTGTGTGTCTATAAGTAAATGAAAAAAATACAAAATCAAATATTTAAATGAATTTATATTATAAAAAGAACTTATTAAAATTTATGTAATTTCACAAATTAGTAATTACTATTGAAAAGCTTTCATTCTAAAGTTTATAAATTTAATTAAAAAAATATCTTTAATTACAATTAAATTTTCTAAAAATTCATAATTAACTATATATTTTTTATAATTCCAATAAAATACATACTAATATATTTATAAATAATAATATATATCTATATATAAAATTTTAAAAAAATTAAATACAATTATGAATTTTATTTTACTTAATCATATAGTTTTAAAATTGATGATACATCATGAAATACATATCTACATAAAATTATTATTAATACATTTATATTAGTGATATATTTCAAAATATTTATTTATTTATTTAAAAATTAATGTCTTTACTTATAATTAATACTTTCACTGATATATTTATTAAAAACTTATTTATAATATTAATACCTTTATATTAATATTAATATATTTTTAATATTTTTAATATAATTATTTGTGTTTATTCATCTTTAATATTTTTATAATTTTTTCATTTTTGTTTACTTTTATTAATTTATTCATTTTTAGAAATTACATTTTTAAAAATTCAAATTCATTCATTTATTATTTAATTATTTATATCTATTTATTTATTATTTTCAAACGTTTTCAATAATTTTTTAATTTAAATGATTAATATTTATTTATAGTTATTTATTAATATATAATTATTTTAAATTGTTTGATGCATACATAATATGTTATTTTCATTTATTTTAATATTTTTATAATATAAATAGTTAATAAAATTCATTTTTAATAATTTTATTATTTATATAATTAATTTTGTTGTGATGCCTCACCCCGAGCCACTTGATAGTTCCTTGTCCATGGTCACCACATGATCTTCAGTTTGCCTATCCATACTTCAAAGGGTGATGTCTAGCATCATATGCCTATTCTATAAAATGAGGAGACTATTCCAATGAATCAGAGTCATACAACAACAAAAAACTAACTAAAATCTTATACAATAGAAACATTAGAGTATGCACAAATAGATAAAGAATTTTGTAATAAATTCCATGTACCAGTCATATAGCAATAAATTCACTAATAATCCATTATGCTGATCCCAAATAGAAAATAAAAAAAAATAAAACACATCACTAGAAAAAATGCACTCATTAGTGGAAATTCTAGTAACTGCTTGGAAATAAATTTGTTTTAAAAAGTAATAATATCACGGTTGTGTAGTAAAAATTCATTTATATGATTTTAATTAAATAAATATCATCAATTTCCATTAAACTGCTTTGAAATTTTAACAACCATATTTCCTCACCCTCCCCCTATCCCTTTGCGGGACAATGAACCATATCCCCCTACCCTGAACTTCTCCTCTCCCCTCCCCTACATGACCCCAACCCCAACCCTGTGACATCTACATCAAAACCCCTCTACCAAATCGTGACATGAACCCCCACCCCCTCCTCTATCCTCTAGGGTGTCCTTGAAGGACACGACTCTCAATGACCACCATCTTCCCAGCTACGACATAGAATACCCCTCCAACCTCCGTCTTCTCAATGATTCCCCTCCTTAGTGGAAAAACAGACCCAACCCATCCAACCTCCCTCTCATAGGTTTAGATCCCCTCTTCAGTGGCATAGATCCCCTATCATTCATCCCATGAACAACAGGAACACCTCCACGATCTATTATCGCAATTCTTTGGGCCTCTCCATAAATTTTCAGATGTATTCATAGAAATTCTTATAGGTAAATCACTTCAAACATCTTTTTCCCCATAATCTTCATTATCTCCTTCTCTATTAAATAGTTGAATTGTCTAGATGACCAAGTTGTTTCTTAGATTGACTTTAACAATGGATTTTGTGATTTTATGGTTCTTCATACCCTATTAAGTCTTCATTGGCATTGTTGGGGTAATTTAGTGTCACAATTATTGTAAGTAGTAGACCATAGGATGTTTTTCTCTATTATATAGTTCATTAAATTAATATAAACTAATTTATTTATTATTTAATATTGGTTTTAGATTTCTAGTGAAGTTATTATATGTTTATATAAATCTATAATAAAGGAAAACCAGGTTTCACTTTTTTCCATTGAATGTGATGGATTTTTTTATGAAAATATGTATTTTGAATTTATTTTTCAACTAGCATTTATACCAAACATTTGATAAAATTATATAATTAAATTTATTACATGATTTCAAGGCATTGAATGTTGTTTTTTTCCTTAAAAATATTTTAATGGAAACATATAAATTCTGAAGTTTTGCATGGATTTTTAAGAACCAATGTCGGGTTACCTTGGATACTGGGACTTTGTGATGATTGAGTATTCATGTTTTAAAATGAAATTTTATAAAGAGTGTTATCAATATGTATTCAACATTATGGTTGTAAATTTTCAAAAATAGTCTAAAAATTTAACCATAGGCTGTGCCCTTTGATATATTTTATAAATTGAAACGCTATGGCGTGTTGATTTCCCATAGGGGGTTTTCATATTGAATGTTGTTAACAATGAAAGAGAAGTAGATGTCTTTGAAAGGGTTTATAGTGGCGAGGTGAGCTTATATGTTAAATGTTTAAATATATTATTTTGTGATAATTGACTTCTCACAATATTTTTTAACATGTGATGCGATGGAATGTTTTTCATTAAATTTAAGTGCACATATAAAATGACCTTAAATTGTATAATGAATTATATGCACATTAAATAAACCTAACACTTCTATATTTATCAGTTTTATTCATCCAATACTTAGTTATATCATAATAAAGTATACTTTTCATTAATATATTTAAAGGGTTGTTCTTGTTCTAAGTTAGACTAGGAGAAATGGTTCACACATAGATCAATATAGATAATTATTCAATAGAATGAACCCTCCATAGTTACAATACTATGGTAGAATACACCATATCATTTAATCTAATAAAAAAAATATAATTTACATATAAAATATAAAAAATTCATACATATTTATCATCGTTATTTTATAGGTTATTCTCCATATATCCATAGGACAACAAGCACATAATAATTTTTGAAATGTTGGAATTGATATCACTACAATCCGAGATACAATTTTCTTGTGATTCCCATAAATACATTTCTCCCATTTCAAAAAATTAAAATCCACATTTAATTATAAAAACATTAAAAAGTGATCTCGTATTGACATGATATCATGATAAAACCACCATTAAATTGTTTGTGACATGTACAATAAAACAACACTATTATTAACTGTGTGGTCTGATTTGATTGACTCGATATTTTAAAAGATATCAATGATTTAGAAACATGCGATAGGGATTGAAAACTAATAAAATGACGTCATATTTTCATTAAATAATGGGAAAATAATAGTACATTTAATATTGAAATGTAAGAACTGATGACATGTCCTTCCGAATAACGGTATTCTTGTTTTGTTCCCAAACATGTTTTTGGTATTTTAAAACACTAAAATATGTTTGGAAGAGTCAAAAACATAGAAAATGACCTCATATTGCTTTGAAATCATTGGAAAACCACCTATGAGTTATTTTGGATGTGTACTTGTGGACAACATGTAATTATGACATGTAGTGTGGTCAGAATGATGAAGTAATCACTTATTAATGGTATAAAAACATTAAATTTTTTTGGGAGTTAAAACAAAAAAAATTAAGTCATATTTCCCTATAATATTGTGGAAATGATCATATATTAAATTGTTAAATTTATGAACCAGTTACATTTCTTTCTGACTAACAATTTTTCTGTTATGTTTATAAAAGGGTTATGGGAGTTTTAAAACACTAAACCATGTGTGGAACGACCAAAAACACAGAACATGTCCTTATATTTAAGTTAAATCATTGGAAGACCACTAATGAGTTATGTTTTATGTGTATGTGTAGATAACACATCAATCTAAAGTGTGTTCTGATCAGAATGATGTATAAACAACTTCTTAAAGGTAAAAAAACCATAAATGCATGTGTTGTGTCATGACCCATCCCCTGGGGCCTGTGGCGTGAAAACCCCAAGCCCTCCTGCCATATTCTAGGGGTTGGAGAATAACACTGGGAACATACATCAATATAGCATAATAGAATTTCCTTTAAACCTGTACAAACACAGAATCCAAGAACATAACAAGAATAAACTGCGAAGTAAATTTCTTTTGTAAAAAGTGTATTGAAAGTCAAGCGGCCAGAATACAAGCCCAACATAAAATTACAATTACAACTGAGAAATGAAAATAGATCCCATATCATCTACCAAGGTTCCAACATTAAATGTAGGAACAAATCATCATTACCCAACTCCACGTCAGCCTGTCACCTCTGTATACCGCTCGATCCTGGATCCGTCAAATATCAGCTCAACTACTCATCATCTGCACAAGACACAACAAGGTCTGGGCGAATCCTATGAAAGGGTGAGTATAAAAATAATCATTAGGGATACCAAGATCCCCGTAGGTCTCCTATATTTCCACAAATGAAAATCCTAAAAGCATGACCTCAATCACGAAGCCTGAAGAATTCATCAACTATACATTGGTAGATGCCCATACATATACATAAGTTATCAAAATATACTCATCTAATACATGATAAAACATAAGTCCCCAACCATTAATCCATTTGCACAATTGATAAATTATGAAACAATACCACAAAGGAAACACCATGTACATAACCCTGTGAAGGTAGAGTACTAAAATGTAACACCATGAAGATAACACCATGAAGGTAAAATTACAACAACGTAACACCATGAAGGAAAAAGTACAAAAATGGTAAAACCAGAAATCTTACAGCATGAAGGTAAAATTACCAAAAAGGTACACCACGAAGTTAAAAGTACCAAAAAGGTAACACCACAAAGGTAACACCATGAAGGTAACACCATAAAGGTAAAAGTACCACAATTGTAAGGACTCAGCTCACACCAGGTATATAACATATGTAAATAAGTACATATGATTGGTCATAAATCAAGATCATCTATTCTATCAAGAGTTTGTGCTGCTAACACACAAAGGATCCGAATGCACTGACCTACACAAGATCGCTGAGTGCTCAACCACACAAGATCTGACCCACATAGTATCTGTATCTGATAACCAACATAGGATCTCTGAGCGTTGAACCACATAGGATATATAAATATTGTCTCACATAGGATATATATTCATTCATAATGTCACAACCAATATCCTCAGCCTCACTTCCATCCGTAGAATTCCCGCATATATTATGATTTATTCTGGGAGGTTCCACTCCTCATTTAATAATTAATATTTCAAATGGCATGAAGATTCACAAAAGAGTAACCCAAAAGGACCTCCATGTAAAAATGGTTCTATCGCAATAGAATGCGTGTCAACCGAATGTCTGGTCTGTATGTTATAAGAAATTTAGTTCAAATTGCCTAGTTGGTTCCAGGTATGATCCAACCTGTCCAAACTCCATATTTCTAAGAATTTGTAATGGAGTATCTCAAAAGAACTTCATTCCCATAAGTATTTTGGTGCTACTGAAAGGTTGTCAAATGGATGACAAGTCTATTAGTTACAGCTCCTTCTGCTAAACAGGGGTGTTCACACCTCAGTATATCATTGCTTTTTTTGGTCTACTGGAATATGAAAAAGGGACTGATTACAAAAATGGATCCGAACACCATGGAAAACGTGTCAAACAGACACTAGTTTGGTCAGTTATGGGAGTTTTTTATTTGCGGACTTGTTGGGTCTAGGCCCGGTCTGACTCAGTCAGGCCGGCCAGATGCAACAGTTCATGGGGTATACCAGACCCTGTTCATGTCTTACCAACCGAGATTGGCTCAGTTTGGTTCGTAGGCCCGGTCCATGGTAGGCATGTCCCATCAGGTGGGGCTCATCCCACCTATATTGACCCACTAGGATGGGGGTTCAGTCCATCCTGATGGGCCACAGGACTTGTCCGGCCCACTTGGTTGACCCGTGACCGGCCCAGTCCACTAGATGGTGGACCAGATGTCCCATCTATCTCTGTGGGTGGAGGGATATTTCAGCCAGCAAGGGTGGAACTACCCCACCACATAACGGTCAGCCTTTTTGGCTTACTAGGGGTACGCCATCACGCCGTGGCATGGGGTCGTGCCTCTCACAACTTGTGATGGCCCACTGGTCGCGGTTATAGCCACTAGAAATACCTATAAGAGATTCCCATTGTCCTTCATGGTCGGATCAAGCCGGCTGCCTCAGGGGACTGCGGAATGCCATCACACGCTTCCCTCCACCATCCGTGCCATGTTACCACGGGCCTCCTTCAGCCATAGCCATCTTGGGGAGCCGGCAGTTTCCACCACATTGCCGCCATCTTCTGGTTGGCGTCTCCCTAAGAAAACTTTTATTGAAGAATGAAACTTCAACAGAGATGCAGAGAGTCTAGTAGTTGTTTGTTTGTCATACACCCACCTTGTTAATATGATAATGAGCAAGAACATTCAAATGATCAATGATTAACTATAATCAAACCACCTACCTGGATAGGACATCTGCTGATGAAGATCGACTAAACCTCCTTCATCATTGTCGTTTGTTCATGATTCAGTGGCACTTGACATCCCTCTCCAAATTTAGTCTCATCCTCCTGGTGGTTGGAGTCACAATACATAGGCAGAGCTTTGTCGCTTGGTTTAGTCATTACAAAACTCCATCTCGAGCTCCATATAAATAAGAGGGGGAGGAGGTTGGTAACTCCCTAAAGAATTTATGAGGTTCATTTAATTAATTAACCTCTCTTATTAAAATGGTGTGGTTACTAAAAATGAAGAGTAATGTCATTTAATGGAATGACATGTTGTGGGTCCCGCCACCGCCACTCGTCCACTGTAGGAAAAGAAACGGAAAATAAAATAACAAAACATGTTATTTTATTAATCTTTCATTAGTTCAAAAAATTTACTTATTCACCCATACTACTATGGTTAAATTGAATCCTCCTATAATGAATAATAGAACTGTAGATTCAATGGTACCCTTAGATTGTTAATACGAGCACTGATTCAGAAGTTATAAAATGCCGCATGCACGTTTATTGAACGTACCTTAAAAAACATCAGAAATAATTAACATTATACTTTGACCCAGACCAGTTGAGGTTAGGTTAATTCTACGGGAAAAACATTCCATCAAACACAATAGTACTCTCAGATTTTCAGTATTTGTTACCGTTTAGATGTTATAAATTTTAACAATAAAATAATTGTTACTTAATTAATTTATTTACGGCCAAAACATTATTCCATAGTTGGCCCACTCCGGCCAATGTTATTATCTTCCTAAAGAAATCACACCCTCACGAGCTCAGCAGTGTTATCATTTTTTTTATCCAAGTAAATTTTTGTGAGTTATAAGGATCTGAAAAATAAAATAACTTTATTTAATTATATTATTTATGGTTATTCCATTTTTAGATTTTCATAACAGAGCACTGAACAGATTAAAATTAACTCATTCCTTGGGTAAACCCGTTATTATGAACGCAACGATGCCCTAAGAATTCTAATCTAGGCACCCGTTTAAGAGTTATTACTCTTTTTCAATTAAACCACTCAAATGTGGTATTTAATGTTTAAGAAAACATTGATACGTCATTCTGGGAACTCCATGCCTCATAATCACATGCCGTCAAATTTCGCAGTCTCGAAATAATAACATATAATTATAAAAAATTATACGAAAATTATGGGACATTACATTCTCACCACCTTGGGTATTTATTTCTTCGAAATCCAAAACAAAGGAAAATCAAACAAATGAGGGCACTGAGAAAGAAATCTGAGCCTTCTTCTCTTATGTGCTCTTTTGGTGGTTCTTGTGATACCACCAAACTCGCACCTGAGGGACAAACCATCTAAAATGGACTCTCTATTATCGATCCTATATTCCAACCAGAAACCCCATAAAATTCACCCCATCGTCAATGTCTAACTCACTATAATAGATAACATGAAATAGATCATGCACACCTCTACTCAGTTGCAACACATTGAAACAATTATGCACTCAGTGCGTCTGTTGGGGAAGAGATAGATGGTACGCCACCTCTCAGACTATTTTGAGAATCTAGAAAGGTCTGATTAACCTCAGGGACAAACATCCACCCCACCAAAACCACCAAAGACATCACTGTGGTGAGACCCATAAAAATACATGGTCTCCCTCCCTCAGACTCCAAGTGTCCCCATCTCCTACCTGCAATAGACTTTTTCCGGCTCTGTGTAGTTTTCGTTTGCTGACAAATGATACATTGTGATACAAACTCTGACACTACATCCATCATCCCTAGCCACCAGTACTGACGCTGGAGGTCCTGTTACTTATTTTCCACTCCAAGATGTCACAATAATGGGGATTTATTGAAATCCCTCAACACCTCTTCTTGAAACATCACTGGTACAATGGTGCATCCGCTAATGAGAAAGTCGTTCTCCCAAACTTCGTAAAATACATCAGGAGTCTATCTAAAGGATATCTAAGCATGTCAGGACTCAATGTCAACGTCCCAATGATGTTCCTCCCAAATTCATTGAATATGATAGGGAGTGATATTCATAGAATAGAGGTGAGCTTCTCAATCTTTATCCCCAAAGGATATCTGTTGAACTACTAGCTTCTTTGAAACCTCACATAGTAGTTATAGATGATATCTAATGCTGAGGGCATCTGCTACAACATTTCCTTTTCTATGAGTATAGACTATCTCAAAGTCATAGTCCTAGAGGAACAATATCCATCGTCATTGTCTCCGCTTCATGAGCTTTTGTGAGAAGATATATGTGAGACTCCTGTGATCATTGTTAATATTAAATCGCTCTCCCATCAATTAGTTCTTCCGCATATTCAATGAAAATACCATTACCACAAACTCTTGGTCATGAGTAGGGTTGTTCTTCTCTTATTGTCTCAACTACTCTATGCCATAGGTGATCACTGTGCACTACTGCATCAGGAAACAACCAATTATAGTTCCTCATGTGTTGTAGTCGACAATATACCCAATGCCCTCTTCTAGAAGCTTCAAGATGGGGGTACTCAGTACTCTCTATCTCAACTCTTGTAAACACTTTTGACACTTCTATGTCCAGAGGAAAGGCTCCCCCTTCTTCATTGAAGATGAAAAAGGTACCTCTACCCTGGAGAAGTCATGTAAAAATCATCAATATTACCTAGCCCATGTATAATTATCTCTATCTTCAGGGAGGTAATCCTGGAAAAATATTTTCAAAAGGTGTCCCCACACTCTACCACTCATGTTGGGAACTGAAAACTCAAAACTACTGCTGGAATAAGGGTAAGGTTGGCCGACTCAAATGTGATCAGGTTTACCCTCCCATGAATGATTTTAACATGTGTTTCCTGGGATTCCTTTTTCACTAACGATGGAAAAGCCGATTCCAAAACTGTAGATATATTACACATCCTTTTTTCCAAAAATAGGCAATCTAAGTATGAAATGTGAATGACCTGTCTATACTCAAACTAAGGTAGCGAGGCCTCGACACTTTCACCAATATGTTCCATCAACAACTCTTTCCTCAAGGGTCATGTCACACCTTAAAAATAAGTGTTATTTTTGAGTCTCCTACAAAAGGTATCCCTAGACGTAAGGGTCAAGTCAACGGTTTTACTGGAAACTCTAGGTATTGCACATGATTTTTAGAAAGAAGGAATGATTAGTTCCAATGTCTATTAATATGTAAACTACTATTATCAATATAAAATTCCTCTAATTATCCCTAGATCCATTGGTTCATGCTCTGTTACAGCATGGAACTACTCCCTTCCCCTGTCCTCCAGTGCCATGAGACTGGTGGGGAACAAATTGGGGTGTTAGTTTGAACATGTAGAACTGTATACCACCTTATATTTCTCTTCTAGATACACTTCCACATCTGCTTCCCTACAGATTAATATGTCCCTATCACAACCTCTTTCCAAAAGATTTTATAGGCCCATATCTCAGAGACTGGCATTAGTTTTCTAGTTTCCCAATATTAACATTCACTGGTTGTATCTGCTCTTTCAAAAAACATTCAACAAAAAAGGTTCTCTCTTGCACCTTATCATTTGTAGGAAGGCATAGAGGAATAGGGATGGCTTACATGTCCCTAGACACACCTCATTCGGATGTCCGAGCCATAAATAACTAATTGTATTGTATTCATCGAGTACATGTGATCGTCGGTATGCATTGATGATTACTCAACTACCGATATGTCATCCACCCGAAGTAGCGTAATATATTTGGATTACACACCTCTTAGATATTTATTGAATTAGACCCCCTTATCCAAAAAGGTTCTTAAGTGCGTCCATGGGAAAAATTCATCTCATCCTAAGAACACGGTAATCTAAACCCCGTCATCACTATGTTAAGCCTCATAGAAGGATCACAACCAAGAACTCCATCTGTTCTAATGGTGCCCCAGCTAGATGAAAACACAGTCTCCCACTCATGCCAATCCTTAGCCACATTTGAGCTATGCTCACCTCGGAGCCTGAGGGGTATCTGAAGCTGAAACCCGTGAAAGGAACTAAGCGTAAATTGATCTCTACTAGAACCACCCGTTGATTTTTCTTAGCAACGGGATGTGGTATTGTTGGCACAACACCCAAAGATAATAGATCAGGAAACAGTCCATGTACAATAGCCTTATTACCTTACTTAATGTCCTCATGGTCACACACAGATAATGACTAGAATATATGATCACCATTTGATCTACTTGTGTTTGTAATAGGCGGAAAACACTATCCATAGCCTTCAGCCAGTCCTCAGTTGCTTGGGGATCGCCTCGAAACCTCAAAGGCCTCTACTGATGGATCTTGTACAGCTTGCTCAGTCATCATGAATGGTCCACTGGTAGAATCTCATGGTAGATCTAGTGGAAACGACTTCCCAAAAGGTTGCGGTGCTGGTGGTACACCACCCGAAGGTGCAAACAGAGTAAGAGGTCCTTGCACCATAGCCTCTTTTCTTGGTGGGCCATCATCGTGTACTTTCATTGGAATCCTAGATGGTTCTCCCTGCGGTGGATTCCTAATATGGAAATGGTGCTCCAAAGTCATTATGTTATACATGTTGAGATGACTCCAAAGAATCAAAGGAAAAACATTTCCAAAACATATGAAATCAATTTTTTCGTGCACCGAGTAGGAAATCAGAATTTAGGGTCCTGGTGTATGGATACATTGGCCACCACACCTATACTGGACACCCCTATTTGAGAACCACACTCCAAAAACAAAACAATATTTCTCTATTAGAAAGACCATAGTCCTAGTTCATCGATAAACCATAATCCTCTAATTCCACTTTTCCATGACCCGTCCCCTATGGCCTGTTCCGTGACTACCCGGAGCCCACCTTCCATGGGCCATGTGCAAAATACTAGCACCTGAATGACGTATCCCAATAACAGGATGGAATTTACTGAAAACCTGTAAAAACACACAATCCAATAACAAAACATGAAGCAACCTTGGAGTAAAATAATGCTGTAAAAAGTGTATTGACAGTCAAGGGGAAAAAATATAGGACCAAAGGAAAAGTACAAGTACAGCTGAAAAGAGAAAAAAGATCATGGATCTTCCACTAAGTTTCCTACCTGATGGGTAGCTACATCTCACCTCCACAGAATTCCACATTAGTCTGTCACCTCCGTATACTGCCCTGTCCTAGCTCCATCAATCTCAGCTCAGCTTATCATCGTCTGCATAGGGCATAATAAGGTATGGGAATATCCCATGTATGGGTGAGTATAACAATACTAATTGGGGTCACCAGGATCCCCGTAGGTCTCCTAGAGTTCCCCAAAGGAACAACCACAATGCAAGACCTCAATCACAAACACGAAAGAAGTTAGCAAATATACTTAGGTATATGCCCATACATATACCTAAGTTATCAAAAAATAGTCTTCTCATACATGAGTAACGGAAAGTTCCAAATATTAATCCATTTACTCAATTAATCCACAAGGGAAGAATACCACAAATGTAACACCATGAAAGAAAAATTTTCCATAAAGGTAACACCTCGAAGGTAAAACCATGAAGGCAACTGTACCACAAGGTAACACCAAGAAGGAAACACCATAATGGTAAAAGTAACTCAAAGGTAACACCACAAAAGAAACACCACAAAGGTAAAAGTACCAAAAAGGTAACACCACGAATGTAACACCATGAATGAAATGTACCACAAAGTTAACACCATGAAGGTAACAACATGAAAGTAAATGTACAACAAAGGTAAGGACTAAGCTCACACTAGGTATATAACATATGTACATAATTATAGATGATTAGTCATAAATCTATATCTTATTATTCAGTTGAGAGGCTCTGTAGCTAACCCACTAAAGATTAGAAAGTAGTGACCTAGAAAATAACATTAAGTGCTGACCTACACAAGATTGTTGAGCACTAAACCACACATGATTGATAAGTACTAACCCACACATGATCTTTATCCATTCTTCACGTCACATCCAATATTATTATCCTCACTACCAACCACTGGATTCCCTGTCATAGTATGATTGATTTCTGGAGGTTTCATTCTTAAATCTGTTGACTGTATTTCAACAGGAACTATGTTCTACAATGGACTAACCGAAAGGACCTCCATGACATAAGGGTTCCGTCTAAATAGACATCATGTCAATAGGACGCTCAGTCTGTAAGCGATATGAATTTTTTGGCAAGGTCCTAGTTGTATTCGGGTACGATCCAACCCATCCAAACCTCAACATTATTTGAATATACAATAAAATATCTAAAAAAGACCGCCTCGTTGTAAGGGTTCTCGCACCATAGACGGTTCGTCAAATGGAATCAAAGTCTGTTAGTTACAGCCCTTTCCATGAAATGGGTTGATCACATCTCTGTCCGACTTGACTCGGTCGGGCCTACCAAAATATGACAAAAGGACCACTTTCCAAGAGGTATCCCAACACCACTAACATCATGTCGAATGAATACTCGGTTTGACAATTATATGTGTTTCTTGATTTGGGGAACGATTTGGTCTGGGCCAGGTACGACTCGGTCAGGCCGGCTCAACGTAATGATTCCTGGTGTCTACCTGACCCTGCTCGGGTCCATCATGCTACAGTTCGGCTTGGTTCACTAGGTAGGGCCCCATCAGGGTCGGCCCAATTCGGTTCGCGGGCCTGGGCCGCGGTTCTGCCAGCCCATCAGGTGGGTCTTGGCCCACCTGCATTGGCCCACTATGTCGCGGGTTCGGCCCGGCCCTCTAGGCTGCAGGCCTAGCCCAGACCTCTCAGGCAACCTACATCTGGAATGGTTCGCCATATGGTGCACCGGTCTTCTCAACTATCCTTCTGGGTGTGGGGACACATCGGCTAGCAGGTTGGGTGATGCCCCAACAGGAAACGGTCAGTTGTTTTGGCCGACCGTGGGTTCGCCATCGCAGCATGGAGCATGGCCACACTACTCTCCAGCTGATACAGCTGGAGCTGCCGGAGGCGCCTGCGGGCACCGCCCCTTGTCCCATGAAGTCGGCTCCAGAATTCATGGCACACCTTCACATGCCTCCCTCCACCACTAGTGGATAGTTACCATTGGTATCCCCCGTCCACTGCCAAAATCGTGTTTCAGAAGTTTCTTCTGTGATGCTGTCGTCTTCCCGTTTTCGTCAACCTAAGGAAAACTTCCATGAATAACGCAACTTAAATAGAGTGGTGTAGAATCCGGTCCTTGATTTTCTGGAATGCACTGTCCATGTTAATATCATAATTACCAGAATAATTTAAAATATCAATAATGAACATTAAACAAACTCCCTACCAGGATAAGATGTACACAGATGACAATCGATGGAACCTCCTTCGTTGTGGTTGTCGTTTTGAGATTTGGTAGAGCTCATCACCTCTCACTGAATCTGGTCTCATCCTCCAGGTGGAGGGCGTCATAGTACTTTGATAGAGCTTCATCACTTGGTGAATTCGTGCCAACACTCCATCAAGAGCTCCATAGAAATAGGGGGTGGAGGAGGTTGGTAACACCCCAAGGAATTTATAAAGTTTATTTAATTAAAAAACCTCTAAAATTCCAATGGTTCGGTTATTAACAATGAAGTATCATTCGATTTAATGGCTTGACATGTCGTCAGTCCCACTACTGCTACTCATCCGCTAGAGGAATAGAAAGGAATAATAAAATAACAAAACAATTTTATTTTATTAATGATTCATTAGTCTGCAAAATTTTCTTTTTCACATAACCTATTATGGTCAACGTGAAGGCTCCCTTAAGAGAATATAAGCATTGTAGATTCAACAGTGCCCTAATATCTTTAATCTGAGCAGTGGTTCAAAATATAGAAAACAATGCTGGAACGTTTACTGAACTTACCTTAAAAATGTTTAGAAATTATGAACATTCACCATCGACCCGCACAAATAGAGTTTAGGCTCTGGCTAAGGGAACTGCATCCCAACAAAATCAACAGTACTCTCAGATTTTCCATCTGAGATAACGTATAAAATATATGGATTTTATCAAAAAAATAGTTGTTACTTAAATATTTTATTATGAATAAAATCTAACATCCATTATTGGCTTGCGCCGGAAAATGGAAGTATCTTCCTAAAGAATGTATGCCCTTAATAGATCAGCGGTGGTCTCAAATTTTTTATCTTAGTCACTGTTCGTTAGTTATAAGCATTTGAAAATTAAAATAACATTATTTATTTATATTATTTACTATTATGACATTTTCGGGTTTTCGCAACAAATTCCTGCACAGACTAAACATAATTAGCGCAAATGGTAAACCCACTATCCTGATCGCAATGGTGCCCTCAGATTTATGATATGGGAAACTATTTAAGAGTTATAACTCATTCTCAGGAAAACCACTCATACATGATATTTATTTTTTAAAAAAACTTTCCCAGATCATTTCAGGAAATCTGAGCCTCAGGATCATGTGTCGTTAGATAACACGGTCTTGAAATAATTCCATATAATTAAAATCTATATATGTAAATTCCGGGACATTACATGTTGGGGTGTCAAACCCAGGGAAACGACATCAGATTTTTCTAATATTAATGGAAAATTACCATATATTTAATTTTGATATGTAGTAACTGAAGACATGTCATTCCGAATGATGGTTGGCCCATTATGTCCATTTGAATATTTTTTGTGTTTTAAAACACTAAAATGTTCATGGAATGATTAAAACCCTTGAAAAATACACCATATTGGATTTAAATCACTGGAAACCCACTAACGAGTTATGTTTTATGTGTATTCATTGAAAAACGTCAATAAAATATGTAATATGGTTGTAATGACTCAGTAATCACTTCAAAAAGGTGTAAAAACCATTAATAACAACATTCAGGTGATCAAAACCTAGAAAAAATGTTGGATTACCCTGAATTAAAGGAAATTTTATTATATTATATTGTGAAATGTATGAACCGATTCCAATTCATTTTGAATGATGTTTTTCATGTTATGGTCATAAATTCATTTTTAGTGTTTTAAAATGCAAAAATGTGAGTGGAATGGACAAAACTATAGGAAACATCATTAGATTGACAAGAAATATTTCTGAAACCCCCACTATGTTATTTCTGATTTTTATATGTATAAAAATCATTCATACGACATGTGGTGTGGTCAAAATCACTCAGTAACCACTTCTTCATGGTACAAAAACCCTTAAAAACAATTATCCATGGGTCAAACCTTGGAAAAAGGCATCCGTTTTCCATAAAATAATGTGGCAATGACCTTATATTTAATTGTGAAATTTAAGAGCATACGACACAACATTCTGAATCAAGGTTTTCTTATTATGGTCATAAATATGTTTTTAGTGTTTTAAAACACTAAAACGTAGGGAGAATATTCAGTACCATAGAAAAAAACCACAAATTGATGTTAAATCATTGGAAAACAGCCATTATGTTATTTTTGATGTTTAATAATTGAAAAATAAATAAATCTGATGTGTGGTGTGGTCTTACTGACATAGTAACCAATTCTTAATGGTTCAAAAAGCATTAACAACAACTGTTGGGGGTGAAAACTTGGATAATGATGTTGGAGTTCCTTGAAATCATGGGATATAGACCACATATTTAGTTTTGAAATGTAGGAACCAACAACATGATATTATGAGTATCAGTTTTCCCATTATGTCTGTAATTTTTTTAGTGTTTAATTTATTCCCTCTTCTATGAGTTGAACATTCATTGAAATTCTGTTTTGAACTATCAAAATATTTGAATACATTATGAAATTTAATATAATGATAAAATTGTCTAGGATTGGAATAGATCATGTGTGGGTGAGTGATAAGAGGTCAATATTTTTAATTTTTTTTTTCTTTTATTTTAAATTACAAATATTAATTAATGAAATTTTCGTTAAATTTGATATACTTTTGTGTATTTTTGTGTTGTTGACTTAATTGTTAAATGGTGTAAAATGTTACGCCTCGGCCCTAGATGTTCAGAGATGGTTCATTATTTTAATACATTTTCATGATTAAAAGGAATCAATTCCCAAAATACTAATTAGTTGAACAGTCACTGAAAATAAATTGCATACATTAACATTACATTACAAATCAAAACATGAAATACAATATATATAATCATTTTATAATGCCATTATTCTCCTAGATTAACACTACATATCAGTCATAATAAACATCTTGACATCATGTGAATGTTAAACATAATAAAGGGGTGATCATAGATTCTTAGTAAGGGTAAACGACATAGTATAAGAAAAAAAATCATAAATTTTTAAGGCAAGCAATAAAACTGAAACACAAGCCTTTTAAACATTATATTCATCATAATATGAAAATAATGAATCAAATAATGATATTTTATCTTTAACGTGTATAATAAACTAGACGAATAATCATATGTAATATCAATAACTAATTTCATAATGATGGAATACATAATATTGGACATATGAAACATTCAATAAAGGCTTCATGATAATAATATAATACTATCAAAGATTCATTACAGGAATTTGATTATTGTCAATGATTCATTCCAAGTATCTAATACATTCAAGGCTTAATTCAAAGAATATAATAAATGGGAAAGGACTTGGCCAAAACAATTTCTATTTTGTTTCATGAAACCTACCAATTCGTCGAGGTGTTATTCAGGGCCACACCTATCACATACTAAGTCAAATACAGTCCTCCAATGAAACTCATCAAACATAATCATCATAATCATTCGTATTACAAACTAGTATATGAAAAATTAATACATTAACCTTAATCCAAGAATTGTATCTAAATACCACATCCACAATCAAAATAATCATAAACAATTCAATACAATATTTTTAATGATAACAGTAGAGAGAAAACTCAATTAAGAATAATTTCCAATGAATTACTTTGTCGTAGTTGAATATAATATAATAAAATTATAAAAAGTATATGGAGAAAAATTCCCCTTTTTCATTGAAATAATTTTTTCAAAATCCATGATCTTATAAATCAAGACATGTAAAAATATATTTTTTGAATAAAAGTGTCCCACACTAATTTGGAACTTTTTAAAGGAATTAACATTTTAAAACATTATTTTCTATATAAATAAATCCTTAAACCATTATGAAAACAAGGATATAAATGAGAGCGATTTAGAAAAATAAATATCTAAAAAATTAAAAATGATGTTTTAATTACATATTCCCCTATATAAAACATTTAAAAAATTACGTCTAAAAATAATTTAAAGAAACAGGTACATGGATGATAAATATTTCCCAATACATCCATACATTTAAACAATCACGAATAACAATGAGATTACGAAATTATCCTTTACCTTTGGTCAGATTCCTTTCGTAGGTGACTCAAACTCTAATATGGTGGTTTTAAGAAAATTATTAATTTGTAACAGAATAATAATAATATTTATTATATCATATATGATTCCTTTATGACTCTATAGTACCATTTTATTAAAAATTTCGATGTCAAATCAATATTTTGGGTAAAAATGTCATTGTTCATCGTACATGTTTTGAATTTTTATTCTTGATTCTATTACATTGATCATGATTTAATTACTTCTAGACATTAAAAAATGATACATATATATCATATATATTTATTATATACACATATAAACAATTTAGATATATGAAATTGAATACAAATTTCATGGACATAGTAGGCCGTACATATACATGAACGTTGCTTCCATTTTCATGTCGTATTAAATAAAAGAATGTAAATGACATATATATACATATTATTCCTATATCATTATTATGTCATATATTTCATATTTTTTAATTATATATGTGTTTATTATCATTCATGAATGGTTAATGTTGAGGATGAATCTCATCACGTCATGGAGACTCTAGGCTCTATGTATGTACGAGCGATCGTATAATTCCGTAATGGTAAAGGGTAAAAAAATTTATATAATATGAATTATAAAAAACAATATCATGTAATATTTTGTATTTAAATTCTTTAAATTCATCTATATTCCCATAAAAATAATATATATATGAAAAAAAGTTTACACCATGATGTGGTGAAAGTAAGTCGTACGTATGTAGACAAGATGATATTGCTTTTCGTAGATTGGGTAAAAGGGGGAGTATCATTGTCCCATTATCAAAAAATATATCATCATATATTATATGATGGATTTATTACTTTAGTATGGAAAAATACTAAATGGATGTAGATGAAAAAATAACATAGAAAGAGGTAGTAAAACAATTACCTCTTCTTTGATTGTCTCCTTTTGATTTACACAAAAAGACTCATTAGGTTGATTTTCTACCAATGTATGTACTCTAAGATGAAATGAGGGATGTTTCTTGGATAAATCAAAAGTATTTAGTTTAAAAAAAGGAAATTAGTGTTGTGAATAAATTTTAATGGTATGTTCCATTTTATAAGAGAGGGGCAGGGTATTTCTGGAAATTTTGTAACTATTATTTAAATATTATTTTATTTTCAATTTCAAATTGATAAAAAGTGATTTATTTTGAATACAAGGTGAGGAATTGTTGAGATACTCTCAAAAATAATTTCTATATAGGTTTAGGTCACAAAAGTAAACTTATCTTTTGGATTTAATCTTTAGTTAAACAATTTAACTCTTATCGTGGCTACTTGTCTTTCTTCACTATAGTGGTAATATATTTACTGTAAAAATAAAACAAAAAACCCAATTGGATAATTTATAAAATATTTAATGTTATTATTTTTTTATAATTTTTTATAAATTTTATATAATTTAATAAAATATTATTTAATTTACAATCTCATTTATGTCAATTTTTACACTATTTATTAATTTAATATTTATGAAATCATAACAGCTATATTATTTTAAAATAAAGACATTATCTCATATATAACATGTATATATCATCTAATAAAATCATTTATTACATCATATATTTAAAAATATATTTATTTTAATATTATTAAAATAATTCATTTGATTCATTCTTTAATAAATCAATTACCACATCATCATGGTTTTATAATTAAATTTAATAATTTATTATCTAAAAATAATAAATAAATTGTCATGATGTATATACAATATTTCAATTTCAAATGAATATTTATAAATGAATTCATTTTTTTATAAACATATATTAAAAATATTTTAGTTAATAAAATTATGGTGGAAATCATTTTTTTCATTTTCTCAATACCGGTTTATGGATTACCGGTAACCAAACAGATACTAATCCAAATTACAACCAAACACCCCAGACACATTTTCAACCATCAAAATTAAAAATTTAAAAACCATGGCATCATTTTTAACACGAGTTTTGAGGCGTCTCGAGCAGAATCCCACCTCGATCCAGACCCCTGCATCGTAATCGTACCGCTGGTGAGCAACCCATCAATGTTCAACATCCACCACTTTGGTCACCAGTGAGACCATCGGAAGCATCGTCACCAGAACCTCCTCCGCAAATCACCACCATTCAATATATCTCTCATGCACAGTAGCAGACATCAGTAAAAAACAAGAATCAGCTTCAATGCCCAGAAAACAAACCAGCGCAGAAGTAGCAACATCCCTTCAAAGGCCTGCTACCAGAACCAAAATCTACGAACCCCACCACCACCATGAGACCACCTCCTACATAACAACCATGCCAGAAAACCGAAGAGGAAATCATACCATAAAACGCAGAGCCAAACCACCATCACCAAGGACTGGGAGGCCCAACCCCCTGTCGATGTAGATTATAGTGTGCTCGAACTCAATGTTGTGTACAATGCAGCTATTGAGTTCATTTAATAAAAAACATACCATGAAATCATGGGTTGTTATATCATCCTCTCCATCAAAAAATTTCATCCTAACAATTTTCAAATTCATTTTCAATAAATAATGTTTGACTATTCAAAAGCCAATTACTGAAATCCCACATTGAAATAAGGGTCTATTAAAGTTCTAATATAAAATAAAGAAATGGAAGTAAGAAGGTTACCATACATAACACATACAAGGGTTCCATGTATGAAAACATGGCCATGATATAAAAATATAACCATAAAGATTTCATGGGGAGTGATAGAGGACATGATTATGAGAAAGTTAAAAACCACAATGATATAAATGTACAATGATCTAAAGTACAATTTTTTTCATCAGAATAGTACTAGGATATAATATTTGGTATTATGATCCATTAGTTAGAGATGAAGATTTATTTTACTATTCATACAAGCACTTAATGGATATCATTCCATGTTATAATAATATTCCCATCCATTGGTTGTGCTTCGATATATTCTCACTTCATCCCTTAAACCTAGAAATGAATGTTCAAAATGAAATTTACATGCCCGAAGCACTTTGGATAAATCATAAGCCCATAAAGTATTTATTTATTCCTATAAATATTTAATGAAATAAAAATGTTATCCCAAAATATCCAATTAATAATACCTTACCACAAATAATAATAATAAATTTTCAAATTACTCCATTCCAACCTTTTGATTTCTCCAAAATACATTGGTCCCAATTAACAAATGAAAATGGTCTCTAAATATAAAAATATATGTTATATTATCCAAGAAACATAATGTAGAACATGTTGTCACATACCTTTATAATCTTAAAATCATAATGAAATCATTCATACTTCTAAATCCATAATGAAGAAGTATTGTAATAGAATCCTTATATATCTTATGATTCAAATAATCTGAATATCATAACTTAATTCTTGTGTCCAAATACACAAATAACCATAATCATTCCACTTCACTCTTAAAACCTTTAATAAAATTAATAATATTATTCCTTAACACTTTCTTTTATATCATTTTTATTTTTTATCTTCTTCATTATCTGATCTATAACCATTTTATGTATATAATTATTGATTCTAACCTTTTACCCAAACTCAAAGCATAATTTGAGGAACAGTAATCATAGTTATATAGTGATGATAAATCGTTTATAGGATATCTAAATGGACATATATTATCATTGATCCATTTCTTTAAAGGAATAACCTATTTTATCAATTATGAACTCTAAGCGATGATTTCCTCTTCATAGACTTATCGTAAGATTCATTCATAGGTTTATGTTTTCTAATATATGTTTTCTCAAACTAATTTTCAAGGTTGTTTCTATAATTAATTTGATTCCAACTATAACACTGTGTCCATTGAAACCTAGTTATGGTGTATTATTTTTATAAATTGGCATGATTACATGGAATCAAAATGTGAAGGACTGATCAGTTCGTATGTATTGTAAAATAGATTACGAACAAGAATATTACATTAACATTCAAAACATAAAATACAAAATAGATAATATTTTTATAACACCATTATTCAAAAAAGATAACCCTTCACATTAGTCATAATACAAATCGTGGAATCATGTTAGAGTTATGCATTAGAAAGGGGTGAGTTTAGATGCACAGTAAGGGTATACAATATAGTGGATGATATCATAAATAACCATAAACTACTAAAAAGCGGTATACAACAGAAAAAATCCATTTAAACATAATCTTAATTATAATATGGAACCAATAAATCAATTAATTCTATTTAAACATTCATATGGATATTATACTAGTTTAATAATAACATGTAATATCAATAAATAATCACATAATGGGGGAATATGTAAGCATGGATATATGAAACTTACCATTGAAGATTAATTAAAAGATTCAAATAATATCAAAGATCCATGTCAAGAATCTAACACTATAAGGGTTCATGCCATAAATATAATAATTTCAAAGATTCATGCAATGAATATAATAAATGGGTATGGTCTATAGGTTCCAGGTGCAACGGGGGAGCGTTGGTGGGTCTTCCCAAATTATATATTAGCGTTAACAACAAGAAAACCAAAATTTATCATAATATAAAATGTTGGATCATCTGAATAAAACGAAGAACTAAAAACAAAAGTGGGAGTCCCAGAACCATGGAAATTGGATCAATATATGTTGTTCATATTTAATATAATTAATTAACAATAATTATCTTGGTGGAATTATTTCTTCATTGATGTCTCCGGTCATGATATTTTGATCCATCGTTGGGTCGTAGAATCCAATATTAGGATTCCTCTAGCGGTGATCCACACATGGGCCACATATCTCTGGACGTCGCCAAAGGGATCTCCGAGTGCTAGTGGGGAAGAACCTTTGCTTTCGATGTCTTCCACTGATCTCCTTGATCCAATGGAGGAGGATCTCTATCTGTCTTGAGAGTGTTCTTGGAGGAAGATGTTCTTTTAGCCTTGAAATAATTCTCCAAAATTGTTGTGCACAACGATTGGGAAAAGTTTGGTTGTTGTGAGGATATTTATAATCGGTTTTAAGGTTACAGAGTTCTGAAAATAAATACACATGTTACGCATTTTATTTATTTCATAAACTCTTAATGAAAACCCCCATGTCGAATTAATATTTCCATGACATGCTCCCACACTGATTATTATAAATATCATTTAATAAAACAGTATTATATCCTCAAAATCCTGACTGAAAAAACTACATTTTGTGTAATCATTAATGCATTTCATGTACTCATTTTCCAAAAATATACATGGCGTGTATATTTAATATTACTGGCGTGTACTTTTATTATTCATTTTTATTTATTTCTTCCACAAAATTTATTAGACCTTGAGTAATAATTATTTATTTTTATATAAATGTAACTGCATTACTCGCTAATAAACATATTATTTCACCCCCAATATATTCTCTCGAATAACTAGTGTCGAAATAATTTCCATCAGGCATCCTTAAATAATTATTTAACCACAGCCGCGAATAATATTTATTTAACTTGATAAATTAATATTTTGCTGAGATAAATGGGAAAACATTGTGTTTGACCATCTAGGTCTCTTTCTCAGTGGCATTAGGTGGATCCTGCCTAATGTCGAAGGTTAGTGTCTTGAAACACACCAAGGCTCCCAAAGAGAAAGAAGTTTACACCACAATTATATGTCACCTCCTACGAACGTTTACCATGTAATATAATCCCTTTGTCTCAATATCTCTAATCAAGCGGGTTGTATGCTAGTGCCATAAACCCATGTGCTCGATTATTCTTTCTTTGAATTTCCATAATTGAACATGACCATTCCTTACCATGGCCATGGATTTAATTTGGATATATCAATTCCATCAAAGGGCTAGAGATATCTACTTCTGTTATGTAACATAAGGTAAAAATACTTTCTCACATTATCTATTAATGTGCTATTACTCATGATACACCCAACATATCCTACCTCACTGCGAAAAGTTTATCATCACTGATTTCATCAATACATCTATGTGCGCGAGTTGTAATACCCATTAATAATAATCTCAATGTTTAAGGACCCATACACACGCCCACAGATAAGAACATCTAATGACACTATAAAATGTGGATTTCCAACTAGAGGGTCTCGTTCTCATAATATCCTCCTGGAAATTACCAAGGGAGAACACCAGGAGAAGGTGTCTCAATGTTTTATTAGTCCTCACCCCTAATGGCTTGTATTTTTTGTGTCCCTCAAATAACATCATTCGTTCATAGAACATATATTCAAGAACAATGTTATAGCACTTCCTTGTTCTCATCATATAAGGGATCCAATATGACCCATTAGTGAAACAACTATCCTTGGGACATTATCACATGAATTGTCATGTAGAAGAAGAATCCGGATGTGATAAGATGTTTATATAATGAATAATGTAAAAAGTAGTCGGTTCTAGGCCAACAACTCTAACAGAATACCACTTGGACTACAACCAAATACTAACTACCATTAACATGCTATCTCTCCAATGATATTCGTCCTTCTTCTGAGATAGGCCATTATTCATGGGGTCTGCCATGTTCTCTTTCATGGACACATTCCTCACTCCAACTTGACCCCTCTGATTGAAATCCCTCAAGAGGTGATACTTTCGAAGTATGTGATTAATCTGTTGATGTAACCTTAGTTCTTTTGCAGGAACCACCTCTACAGTATAATCACAATAAAATGTGATAGGGTCATTACTGCAAGGCACCAAATCATGGTCCTGGACAATGGCCCAAATCTAGAAAGCTTCCTTGGTTGAATCAGGAGCCGCTATATATTTATACTCCACTGTCGAATTGGCGACAACTAGCTAATTTGAACTCTTACCGGTCACAGCTCCTCCATTGAGACATAAAAAATATCCAAATTGCGACTTCAGAACCTTTTGATCTGGCTGAAAACTAGCATCAACATACCCTCTGATGAAAATCCCTTCGTTCCCTCCACACACTAGGAACATAACCTTAGTTCTTCTCAGATACATAAGGATAGTCTTAACAGCATTCCAATGATGTTTTCCTAGATCTTCTTTATTTCATTCAACCATGATCAGTGCATAAGAAACATCATTCCTGGTACATAACATGGCACACATTATGTATCCAATAGCCTAAGAATTTGGGATCTTACTCATTCTATCTTTCTCCTATTGTGTTTATGGACACATTTTCATAGAAATATGTAGTCCATGTGACACTATAACTAATCCCCCATTGGATTCTTCCATACTAAATCTCATTAGTATATGGTCAAAGAATGTAATCTGACTTAGTCCAAGCAGACTCTTGGATATATCACAAATGATCTTGATCCCTAGAATGTAGGCTGCATCACCCAAGTCCTTAATAAAGAAACACTTGTTCAACTAGTCCTTAACTGACAGTATTTCTAGTACATTGTTTCCAAATAATATATATGTCATCCACATATACTAGTAGGATAAATACTCCATTCCCATTAAAACTCTTATAAACACATGGCTCACTTTCGTTCTCAATGAACCAAAATTATTTTATGGCTTCATCAAATTGAATGTTCCATGAACTGGATGTTTTCATTAATCCATAAATGGATTTATGCAACTTAAAATCCCATTTGGCTTCAACTGGTGTCACAAAACCTTCTGGTAGTGTCATATAAACATCTTCCTAAAGGTTCCCATTAAGGAATGATGTCTTGACATCCATTTTCCAAATCTCGTAGTCATGGGAAGTTTCTATGGAAAGTATGATTCTTATTTATTTAAACATGGAAACTGGCGAGAAGGTTTCATCACAGTCAATTCCTTGATGCTGTTTAAATCCTTTAGCCACTAGCCTTGCTTTATAGTTACTAACCTGACCTTCAATGTCTAGTTTTTTCTTGAATACCCATATGCATCAAATAGGCTTTACATATATTGGCTCAATGACCAGAACCTAGACTTGGTTCTGATGCATGGAATCTATCTCAGAATTCATAGCTTCTATCCATCTTTTAGATTCTGAGCTTTCTGCTGCTTCCATGTAGGAGAGAGGTTAATCACTGTCCAACAATAATGATTCACCAACCTCGGTGACTAGGAATCCAAATCTCTCCAATTCCCTTACATCTCTTGCGCTCCTAAGCAGTACTTGGGTTTCTATAACCTCTTCTATGCGGACCTATGGAACTTGTTCCTATACCAAATCATGTGTATCTTGAGCATCAACTTTATCAAATTTAATATTTCTCCCACTATCCTTTTTGAGTATGTGCTCCCCCTGATGAAATACAGCTTGTCTGGAAATTGTCAGTTTCTTGTCTTGAGGGTTATATATGTAATATCCTTTCATTTCCTTAGTATATCCTATAAAGATACACCTCATGCCCTAGGTTTCTAGTTTGATGCCTGAGAAGGCCTTAACAAACGTCTCACATACCCATACACATGTATGTGTAAAAATGGGTTTCTATCCATTCCATTTCTCGGAGGGAATTCCATTTTCCCCCATAGAAGGTACTCGGATTAATGTGATTGTTTTCATTTGTAATGCATATCCCCAAAACGATAATAGAAGATCTGCATGACTCATCATCAGCCTCAGCATGTCCAACAAGTTTTGGTTCATCCTGTCACTAAAATTGTTCCACTATTGTGTATAATGAGGATTGAGCTGAGATAAAATCTCAGAGTCACGTAGAAGATCGATGAACTCTTGGTTCAGATATTCTCCACCTTGATCTGATAGAAGTTTCTTTATCTTCTTACCGACCTGATATTCTACTTCATTCTTGAATTCCTTAAATTTCCCTGAGGCCTCTGATGTATACCTCATTAAGTAGACATATCCATATCTTCTCAAATCAGTAGTAAATGTAATGAAGTAAGAATATACACCTCTAACTTCTACTAGAAATGGTCCAAGAACATCAGTGTGCACCAATCCTAGAAGCTATGTGGCCATTTCACCTTTTCCAACAAAACACGACTTATTAATTTTTTTTGTAAACAAGTGTGACATCTATCATGTGGTTTTATCCTAGTAGAGTCTTAATAGACATATTTGTAGAGCATTGTCATGAACTTCTTGTTCATGGGAACGAGATGGTGATTCCACAATTGGGTGATGTACGAGTTAGGTGTGTTTGATTCATTATCAACTTCCAACACTTGGTTTTTGTAATTTCATAAATACAAACCATTATTTAAATGGCCATATCATAACATACGTTGTTCTTATAAAAGATACAACCCATATTTCCAAACAGGAAAATAAATGCATCCATATACAAAAAAGATACAAAAATTATGTTCTTGGTAACACTTGGAACATAATAATAGTTATGTAAAACCAAAATCATCCTATTCGGCAATGAGAGGTGGTAGTAGCCAATAACCAATTTAGCCAGCCTGAAACCATTGGCAGCTTGAGTATCCACCTATCTTCTGAAAATATTTATAAATCTACTTGGTTCCTATATTTGAATAAATATATGAGCTCCACTAGCTATATCTAATATTCAATGTTTAGAAGTAGAATGATTACACTCAATAACGAACACACCTTTAGCGTCCCCACGGTTCTGGGTGCAGTTCCACTTTCAGTGGCCTTTCTTTTCATATGAAAAACACATTGCCTCTCATTCCATGCCATGACATTGAATATACCCCTTCTTAGAGGGATGATGCTCGGGGGCTTCATACCATTTATAAGTTGTTGGCCCCCTTTCCTTGTCCATCCTTTTCATATTCACCATAAATATTGCATGTTTGTCATGCCTCATGTCCTTATCTACCTGGTGATTTTTGGTCAGAAGTTCTGATAGACTCTTTCCATTGTTTCTCATGTCATAATTGACAATGAATCATGAGAATGACTTGTGAAGTGATGATAGGATGATATCTGTACACAACTCATCTGGGAATCTAATCCCTAAGATGTCCAGGAATTTGCTGTATCCAATAAGATTAACTACTTCATCCCTAGTTAGCACAGACTCTACAAGATTTTTTTGTAAAAAAAGTCTTGGAGATCTCATATATCTCATGTCTCGCCTTCTCTTGGTAGAGATCCTTATGGTGAGACATCATGTTATACGCGTCTATGGGTTCATGTTGCTTCATGATCTCATTAGACTTGGAAGATAGCATGAAACACTTGACATTTGTGGCATCATCCATGTGTTTCATGTAAAGAGATAGTTCCTTATCACTGGCCTCTTTTCCAAGTGCAACTAGAATAGGCTCTTCCATCACATACAATTTTTTTTCGTGGCGAAGGATGACGCGTAAACGCCTCTGCCACTCATGGAAATTGGTGCTGGTGAGACGGTTTTCCTTATCGAGTGTGGTTCACAATGATATGTTTGAAGTCATTTCATGATGTTTCTACAAATTATGATAATCAAATATTTACTACATTATCAAAAAACTAAGACAAATAAATAAATTAATACTTAATAGTCTACCACTATTTTATTGAAATCCAATAGCCCTCACAATTGACATCAGAATATTCTATTATCTGAATATTTGAGTGGAAAGGATCAATATTTCCCTTTGAATTACCCCAACCAGGGTTGGTCAAGCAACATGTAGGGTTTTAGGTAGGCATTCCAAATGCAAACTGCATTAACTCACAGCTCCTTGATCTGCTAAGTGGACTCCCCAATCCTGAAATCATTTTATTTTGGATTTCCTCAACCTTTGCATCTTTGTCACACCAATTCTTGTTGTGGCTGTCAATCCTTGATGTGAACCAAGTTTTATCAACCCAAAACATTGAATTAGAATTACTTGATTATTGAAAGCACCCAAACTAGGGTTGGTCATACACTTTGAATTGTGGTCTGATTCTAACAAAGAATATGGAAGGCTATACCGACTTAATATTTCTTTTGAGTAATTTTATCCTTATACGTAAATTTCCATTTTATTATCTTTGATTATATTATTGATAATATTATGTGGGATATAATTAAGTGATTAACCATGTTACGATAATATTTACACATAAGCCAGTCTTATTTTACTTTAATCTTACATTATTGTTTAATTAATTAATTGTCTTATCGTGACAACACATCCACAATAAATATACCACATAAATGAAAAATATAAAATAAATTGCATGACCATGAGCCTTGTTCTATTGGTTAATTTATCTAGCAGTTGAAAAAATAACCCAATACCTAGGGAAGAATCACCTTGAAACTTTCGCGTTTGTGGTCACAACTTTCCACATGTCCTCCTTTGTATCTCCTTGGATTGGTTTCACCTTGGCTCCTAACTTGATCCTCTTCATCAAGCTTGTGAGCTCCATCCATTACATATGCATTTATCTCAAATGCAGGTGAGGGTTAAAAGGGGTTTTTACATAAAATAATTTGTGGGCATGCTGGCCCTTATATTAATGAGGAGAATGCTAACAGACCAAAAAAATTAATTTAAATAAATAAATTAAAATAAACCTTTTACATAAAAAGGTCTCCTTCTAGCTCATGATCATCCATACATGAAATGGAATTTATGTATAAATAAAATGATCATTAAATTATTTAATCATTCTTGCTTGAGATAAATCACATGCGAATCAATTAATTATCTTTAATTAATCAATCCTTATATGTTAAACCCTTTTCTGAATTTTCATTGAGATTATCATCCATCATAATTTTAAATAAATAAAAATTATCCTTGTACATAACTTGTACCTCATAGGCAACCTGATGAATTCATTTTTATTATGGAGATGTTATATTAAACACATATATATAAAAAACCTATCACGTGTTGTGCCTCAGCTTTACACCAAAACGTTGGTACACTTCTCAAGGGTTTGTATAATATATAATAATAAAGATTAATAAATCTGCATAATTTGGGTGAGTACACGGCGTGTAGTTCCGACTACATGGCATGTGCTTTTCATTATCGTCCATCAGAAGTACACACATGGGTAAATGGTATGTAGATGTACTTCAAGTATTTTTCAATGTACACATCGTGTTAATTGGGAAACGCATTGTGTAGTTTTTGTGTTACACAGTTTCCAGCTGGGCAATCCGTGTATGGGGTACACTGTCCAACCCTTACCCGATGGGACTATACACCGTGTTCAGTTGGACCACACGGTGTGTAGTATGGAAACTATGTGCCACCAGTTCCTGGTCAATGCATGATGTCATAAATGACTTAGATAGGATCAATACGTGGCCTGATTTGGCGGACCAATCTGATGCATGAACATAGACTACACAATGGGTACTTCTAAATACATGCCGTGTATTCTCTTATTGTACAGCCAATAACTTTTCGCTCCTCTGGATGAGATACTCTATTTTATTTTAATCAAAAATTAAAAGAAAAGGTCTTTTCAGTATGGTGAACGAAAAATGATAGTAGAGGAATAGATCTTGAGATTCATATTTAACGAACGATTGACATGATTTGAAACAACTAAATTATTAATTGCATAAATCTCCAAAAAAAAACAAATTAATTTTAATCAATGATATGACCTCTTTGATAACACTTGTAGGTTCTAGTTGCAGCGAAAGAGCGTTGGTGGGTTTTCCCAACTTTTATTTTAGTGCTGAAAATGATAAAACTGAGATCCTTCACGATATAAAACACCAGATCTTCATAATAGAATGAATATCGAAGAAAAAAATATGGATTACCAGAACCATAGAGATTAGATCATCATTTTTTGGTTATAATTAATTTAATTAATTCACAGGAATTACCTTGTTGGTATTCATTCTTCGTTGATGTCTCCGGTCATGATCTAGTGATCTATCATTGTGTCTTAGAATCCAAGTGTAGGATTTCTCTAGTAGTGATCCACATGTGTGACATGTATCTCTAGACGTCGCTGAAGGGATCACTGGGTGATACCGCGAAAGAACATTCGCTTGCGATGTCCGCCTTAGATTGCCTTGATCCGATAGAGGAGGATCTCTCTCGGTCTTGAGAGAATTTTTGGAGTAAGTAGTTCTTTATGACTTGGAATAATTCCACATAATTTTTGTGAACAACGATTGGGAAAATTTTTGGGGTTGTGAGGATTTTCATAACTGGGTTTGAGGTTTTAGAGTTATGAAAATAAATAAATGCATTACACATTTTATTTATTTCATTAAATCTTATTGAAAACTCATGTGCTGAATTATTTATTCCATGACATGCACCCATGCTGATTATAATAAATATAATTTAATAAAACAATATTATATACTCAAAATCATGATTGAAAAAACTACACAGCGTGTAATCATTAATACACGGCATGTTCACATTTTTCATAAAACTACACGGGGTGTATATTTAATATACATAGTGTGTACTTTTATTTTACATTTTTCGTTATTTCCTCTACCACATTTATTAGACCTTGAGTAATGGATATTTATTTCATAAATAAATGTAACAACATTACTCTCTAATAATGATATTATTTTACCCACAATAAATTCTCTCGAACAACTAGTGTCGAAATAAATGCAATCTGGCGTCCTTAAATAATTATTAAACCATAGTCGGGAATAATCATTATTTAAATTGTAAAATAAATATTTAACTGAGATACATGGACACATTTAGTGTGTGGCCCTCTATGCTTCTTTCTTAGTGGCATTAGGTGGAGCCTGCCTAAATTCCCAAGGTAGCGTCTAGTAACACATGAAGGCACCCATAGAGAATGATGTTTATGCTGCAAAGATGTGTTTCCTCCTACGAACGCTTACCGTGTAATATAATCCCTTTTTCTCAATATCTCTAATCAAGCAGGTCTCATGCTAGTGACATGCACCCATGAGCTCGATTACTCTTTATTTGACTTTTCGTAATTGAACTTGCCCATTCATTTCCATCACTATGGATTTACTTAGGCTATATCAATTCCATCATAGGGCCTAAGATATCTACATCCGTTATATAACAAAAGTGATAAATCCTTTGTCCCATTATCAATTAATTCGGTATTTCTTGTGACACACCCAAGGTATCATACCTCACTAAAAACAGTGTGTCGTCACAGTTTTTGTCAATGCATCTAAGTGAGCGAGTTGTAATACCATTAAATAAAAATATTAAAGTGTAAGGACTAACACATACGTCTGAAGAAAGAAACATCCAATGAAACTATGAAATTTGGATTTATTACCGGTGCATCTCGTACTCATAATATCCTCCTGGATATTACCCTAGGAGCACACCATGAGAAGGTGCCTCAATGTTTTGTGAGTACTCACCACTAATGGAATATATTATTTTTGTCCCTCAAATAACATCATCTAGAAATAGAACATATATTCAAGAATGGTGTTATGGAACTTCCGGGTTCTCATCAGTATATGGATCCACTATAACCCTTTAATGAAAAAACTATACTTGGGACAATATCACATGGATTTTCATGCATATGAACATTCAACATGTGATAAGATGTTTATTTAATGAATAATGTAACAAGTAGTTGGTTCTAGGACACCAACTCCAACAAGGCCTTGAACTAAAACATATGTAATTTGTTTCATGAAACCTACTGATGCATCAAGTGGCTACAGTGGGCCATGCCCATCACATAATAATCAGATACATTCCTTATATAAAAATGGTGAAAGATGAATAACATAATCATTTGTATTAAAAACTAGTGTACGAAAAATGAATACTATAACCATAAACCAAGAATGGTATATAAATAGAAAATCCACATTCAAAATGATAATAAACCATTCAAAAAAATATGGTAACTGATATAATAAAAGGTAAACCTAAATTAGTAATAATATACAACAAACGATGTTGACATTGATGATAATACCCTAAAAAATATAAAAAATATCATGAAAAAACTCCCCATTTTTAGAGAAATAATTTATTCATAAGTTGCATACATATAAAAAAAGACAATTAAAATGATATTTTTTAATCAATGTTTCCCATAACAATTATACACTATTGAAAGGTATTGTCATTTCCAATCATTCATGACGATATAAATAAATCCTAAAAACCATTTTGAAAACATGGACATTAATGAGAATGATTTATAAGAATAAATCATTAAATCATTTAAAACGATGTTTTACTTCAAGAGTACCTTACTAAAACCTTAAAATAATTCATTTTGAAAATATTTTTATGAAATATGGACATGGATGATAAATATGACCCAATAAATTCTTACAGATAATCAATATCAGATAATAATGTGACTGTGAAATTAACCAATACTGTAGGTCTGGTTCTTTATGTACGAGTCCAATACTTCTTTATAGTGGGTTTAAATATTTCAATAAATTATACCAGAATCATAATAATATTTATGATATCGTATATGATTTATTAATGAATTTATATCACCCATTTGTTAGTAATTTCCTTATTAATGAAATATTTCATGTAATAATATCTTTATTTATTGTAAGTGTTTTGACTTGTTATTATTCATTATTTTAAATTGATCAAAATTTAATTACTCTTATAATTTATAAAATTATCTATATATCATATATTATCATTATATAGGAAAATATAAAAGATTTTTTTATGAAACAAAATCAATCATTATTGGAGATGATAGGTCGTACATATTAATAACCATTGTTTCCATTTTCTAATTCTATTAAATTGATGAATGTAAATGAAATATTTGTATATATATATATATATATTTGAAAAATATATTAAAACACGGTGTAGAGATGGTATGTTTTACGCACACACGCATGGTGATACAAATTTTTGAAGGATGGGTAAAAGGAGGAATATGGTTGTAACATATTCATAAAAACATCATAGTATATATTAGATAGTTTATTTATTACCTTATTATGAAAAAAACATAGTAAAAGGAAGTATAAGAAGATTATAAGTTTTATTGAGTTGGTAAATCAATTTCCTCTACTTCGACTGCCTCATTTTTTATTTGTAAAAAAGGACTCCTTAGGTTGGCTTCCTGAAAAAAAATTTCCTTATAGGATGAAGTGAAGGTAGATTTGAGGATAAATGATCAGTTTTTGGCCAAAACAAAGGCTGTTAAAGGTGTGAATAAAATAGGACATGTTCTGTTTAATAAGAGAGCGGATGGGATCTTTCGAAAATTCCAAAACTATTAATTTAATATAAATTTAATTTAGATTTTAAATAGTACCAAATTGATTTGTTTAATTTATTTAATGAGTATGGGTAAAATAATTTTAAAAAGTTATTTTTATACATGTTTAGGTCTCCAATGTAACATTATATTTTGGATTTAAGACTTGGTTAAAAAATTTAACTCTTGTTGTGACAACATGTCTTTTTACAATATAAAGTTAATATAGTTACTATTTTAAGAAAAAAACCACAATTGGATCATTTATGCCATATTTAACATTTTCATAGTTATTTTGATGAATTATATATTTTTAATAATTTTATAGCATTTAAAAAAAAATTATTTATTTTAATATATTATTTATGTCATTTAGACCCTATTTATTAATTGGCTTTTTAAAAAATCATAAAAAAATGATTCCTTCGAAAAAAATTTAAACATCCATATCATGTCAATTTTATACATAAAATTAATTTTTGACTTCAAATATTTGTAATTATATTTATTTAAATATTATTCTAATCATGTATTTGATTCATCTTTTAACAAATCAATTACTACATCATCATTATGTCACAATTAAATTTAAGTATTTAATATATAAAAATTATAAATAAATTATCATGATAAAGATAAAATGTTTATATTTCAAATCTACATTTATATTATATTTTATCTCGTGTATAACCCTATATAAAAAATTATTTAATTATTAAAATTATGAGTATAAATTTTTTTACATAAGTTAAAACAAAATATAATAAAAGTCTTATTCTTACCCAAGTTTCTAAAAAAGATCATAATTTTGAAATAAGAATGACTATAGAAGAAATCCACTTATCCAATGAATCTATGAAAAGTGTAGGTTATCTTTTCAATATTATAATATTATTTTTTTCTATTAATTACCAAATTTACCCTTCACTGCCGTAAATAATTTTTTTACAATGTTATAATTCACAAAAAATTATTTTGTTCCTATTAGCCCAAAAATTCAAAAATATTAAAGGCATTCATTTCCAATTTTCAAAATTCCATTCCTAGAAATGGTAAAATTATGTTTAATGTTAATCTTGTAGATGTGGTGAGAATTCGGGTAAATGAGACACTCCAAAGGTCAATAAATTTTAATATCTATTTATATTAAAAAATTGATTTCAATTACCTAATTTTTTTTGTTTTATGTATTAATTTTCTATTTTTTATTTTAAATTAATTTAAATAAAAAACAATTTTTTAATAAAATTGTTGCTTTTAAGAATAATGAAGTATTTTTCATTATTCATCAAAAAAATAAATTTTTCAGAAAATTACAAACAATTCACCATAAACAATTTTTTATATTAAAAATTCAAAAATAAATTTTATTTTGAAAATAATTAATTTCATAATGTTGTTAAAAATTTTCTTAACAAGTTTGTAAAAAACTAATTTGATAGATCATAGTGAAATCGCACTCAGTATTGCATAAAATACAAGGTATTGAATTTATTTAACAAGAAACATACCATTAAATCATGGAGTGTTTCATAAAATGATGATTTTATTAATATATTCATCATTGGAATTAAATAGATAACCCATACAATATTGAAATTGATTTTTTTAAATTGTGAACTTATAATTGTTCGATTCTTGAATTGAAATTCTTAAATGGACTTATTTTTTTTTTGAGTTGTAATTCATTTATTAATTATTGAATTAAATCTATAAATTGTCATTAATGTTGAGGGATTTTTTGTGAAGTGATAAATTTGATTAGATTGTGAACATTTAATGATGGAAATTATATTTTTTAATCCACTTATTTAATAAATTTTATTTTTGATTATTTTAATTGTTAAATTTTCATTTTAATTTTTTTATCATTTTTTAATTTAAATAAAAAATCATACCACTGTGAAAATATGTGTATTTTTAAGACCAATCAGATGTTGAAAAATTCATAGATAGATCGTGAATTCTCTTCTTGTGGTCAATTCAACCACCCAAAAATTTGAAAAGGCGTGGATCTTCTACATTAAGAAACCATGATACAATAGGAAAACAAGGGAAATTTTTTTCAAAGTCAAGAAGTGATTGTCCCCATGATGAGTGGATATATGAGTTTTTTTTAAATTAATACATCTACTTCCTTAAAAAAGAAATTCATCTACCGCACCCACAAATTGAAAAGGGGATGGAGCAACCACACCAAATAACCAAGCCATTGTGCCATGTATATGGAATCATCCATTGAAAATTGAACTAAATTTAGAAATGGCATGGAACTATTGCACACAAGAAAAAAACAACTAAACCTTTTCCCATGATAAGTCATCTTACTCAAATGAATTACCCTCTTTTACTAATGGATCTATGAAACTAAATAGCACGAGGTGGACGAAACAAAACTAGTCACTTATGTCAGACGTTTCTATTCAGAACATCACCGCATCCCCCATGCCAATAACTCAGAAGTGGAAGATCATGGAACATGATTGAACTAGATATATGGTCATATCTAGAAAAAAACTATGTATCCCATGACACAAAGATATATTAACTAAGGGTAAAAATGTGATTCTTTCCAACCATGGTTTCCTTATATACATTTGGTGGCACACCTACTTATCTCGAGAAGTCATGAATTTGCGAGCTTACCCCACTCCCTCAAACTGGATTGGGAGAATAATGAACATTCCCCAAATCAGAACTTGTGTTAAACGATGATGATCTAAACTTCCATCCAAATATATGGACATAATGATGAAACTTAAATCCTGATAACACAAGGAAAGCTGCCCTAAATCTAAATGTTTTGTAAACCATCACCTGTAGATATGATCACCACCTATTATAAATATCACTCTCATATCAACTAGAGACTCTGAGTGAGCTACTCGAAGATATGACTAGAACAAGATATGTGAGACTATAGTCTTGAGAAAACACCACCTTCATGGAAGAAGAATTCATTCCACCACTCTCCTAGGGATATAGAATCCTGAGATCATTGATAAGAAGTCATGTATTCCTATGAACAAAAAAATATCAAGCTATCAGTAGTGATTTTAGATTTAGAAAAATAATAAATGAAATAAATTCATTTCTATATTTTTCTTTTCCCATTACTAGTTTGAGGATTGTTAGACCACATATTCTCCTCCTTTTACTGGTTATAGTTTCATAGTTTCATGGAAAAATTATAAAATTAAAAAAATCAACAAGAGAGATTGTATTCAAGTTCCCAACCATTCAAGTAAATCAAATTTCCAATCATGTTTTAAGGAATAAATTTTTACTATCAAAATTTTGAGGTTTGGAAGGAAAATAATGAGGGTATAGTTATATGTTCTTGATTGTTCAACATACTCATAAAATCCATGTATTTGGAATCACTTTGTACCAAAATCCATGTACTCAATTGATAATGTATCTAATTATGGGAAATGACTGAAATCACATCAGATATCAAAATTACCACATATGTTAATGGACACCCTATCGAAAACAACGATTGGATAATCTCATAATACCCCACAAAAAAATAAAAAATGTGGAAATTCATTTCACCCATTAAATTATCATTTTCAATTTTAACATTCATATCATAAATTTGGTTTGGAATAATATAGGAAGATAATGATCCGTAGGAATCCAAATCCATGTGGTTTTTATTTTCAGTTGATATCATGATCACTACATAGTATGGAATTTTCAGGGGGAGTTGCATATAATTTAATGTGTTCAAATATTCTCACTAGTACTTCACTCAGAGCATGTGACGACCACATCAAGGCATAACACATGGAACTCACCACTTGTGATCATTTTTCTTTGTATATTTAATGATTCTGTTTTTATCATAAGAGGATATTTATTCCTCTAGTTTGAGGGACATTACAACTTCATGATATGATTTCTCATTCACAGAAGTTGTATCATCACTGGATTCTATTTCTATTTCTGGTGGTTTTTAATATTTCCTTTTTATAATAACTCCAGTGATGGTAAACTAGGTGAATAGTTGTTTTGTTGAGGATAAATATACAAACCCTATGATGAAAACTGTATTATATTAAAAACACTCTAATTTTAATTATCTATATTTTTTTGGATGTATAGATTTTAGGATATTATTTTTCATATTTTCTTTGAAATATTTCATTAAATTTATTACAAATTACAAATACATGACACTTAAGAACTCCATCACTTCTTACTAAATATAATAGTGGGATGACTCAAGAGTGATTAGTGGTACCCAATATCTTTTCCATTTGAGGATAGACAATACATTGGTTATTTTAGTTATTTTTTCCAAATAAAAATTTATAGGATATGATAAACAAATACATTGACATTAATTAAAGAATATAAGGGAAGGGAAATTTAATATGGATTAATAGGGTAATGATGAAAATAATATAAGGTTAGAACACTATGACTTAATAATATAATTTTTAAACAATCAATTGAGTCCACTATTTTAAAATTCCAAACCCATTAAAAACTACACTAAAATTCGATTATTGTGACGGGTTATTTTCGATGGAAATAAATCCCATCACAATAAATCTGACGAAAAGAGTATTTGCAACGGGAATAAATGCCCGTCATAAATGGTTAGTTAGTTGCGATGGGAATACAGGACCCGTTGCAATAGCTATGGAACTGTTTGCGCGCCAAAACGCGGGAAGCCTATTTGCGAAGGTGGCCTTGGTCCCATTGCAAGTACCCGGAGGTGGTAAATACTATTTGCGATGGGACAATTACCCGTCACAAAATACTATTCAGCAGGTGTTATTTGCGACGGCTCATATCCCCAATACCGGCGGTGGTATATAGGCTTTTGTGACTGGGATATCTGCCTGTCGCTAATGGTATATCGGCCAATAGGTATTTGTGATGGGCTTGTCACAAAAACCCTTTTAACCACTACTCGTATAAAATGCAGGCGAAGGTATTTGCGATGGTGCCCGTCACCAATACTAGTGGCAGTAAATATCAATCTACGATGGGGATATCTGCCCGTCTCTAATGGTATGTCGGCAGGCAGCTATTTGCGACGGGCCCGTCGCAAAAACCCTTTTAACTGCCGCCCGTAATTAATGTGGGCGAAGGTATTTAAGACGGTACACCGTCGCAGATACTATTATTTGTGACGGGCTACCATCGCAAATATTCTAACCTATGTATACCCCCATCCGTTTTGTTTTCAAATCATTCAGATCTCCCTTCTTCTTTTTCCTTTCTCTCTTTAAATTTCTGTTCTAGGTAGAAATTCTTTTTATTTTATTTTTCTCTTACCATAAGAGTAGAGAAACAGTTAGGAGGTGCAAACTACATCAAAATATCAATGGTATATATAGTTTTTTAAATTGTTAAATTATTTTTAATTGTTAATTTTATTTTTAATTGTTAATTTTAATTTTTTTAATAGAATGTTTATTGGGCTATATAGTATACATAGATTAAGAGGTTGTACCAAATAGTCCTTGTCTAGATATGAACAAGTAGAGGCAGCACTAGTACAGATGTACCTAGGAGTGAAAACTCTGACAAGGTGTTTCGAGCTTGACGCCGGATAACCAGGTACACGAAAACGGGCCTTGCTACACTCTTGGTTCGACACACCTAGAGGGTGTTTTGGTAATAATTACAAATAAATATATTTAATTAGAAATAATTATAAATAGTTATTTTTAAATAGGAATAATTATGTAATTATTAATTAATTTAGATGTAATTATATTTAATTAAAATAATCATCAAATAATTAGGAAATAATTTGATTTAATTGATTAGAAATAATTAAGAAACAATTTGAAATAATATAATTAGGAAATAATAATTAGGAAACAATTTTAATAATTAGGAAACAATTCAAATAATTAGGAAACAATTAAAATAATTAGGAAACAATTAAAATAATTAGGAAACAATTAAAATAATTAGTAAACAATTAAAATAATTAGGAAATAATTAAAATAATTGGGAAATAATTAAAATAATTAACAAACAATTAAAATAATTAGGAAACAATTAGAAAAATTAATAAAAAATTAAAATAATTAGGAAACAAATAAAATAATTAGGATACTAATAAATATAATTAGGAAACAAATAAATATAATTAGGAAAAAAATAAAACTAATTAGGAAACAAATTAAAATAATTAGGTAACAATTAGCAATAGTGATTGACCGCTCATCTACGTCAATTTTATTTTCATTTGTGTATTGAGGCTTGACAGGAAAATTCTGCCTCCACATGTAATATTTGCTTTTATTTTCAAAATTATCAACCTCCTCACAAGCATAGACGAGAGGAGGTTTATAATTTTGAATGTAAAAGTAAATACTACATTTGGAGGTAGAAGTTTCCTATCAACCTCAATGAAAAAATGAAAAGAAAATTGAGGTAGATGAGCGGTCAATCACGTTTGGTACTAATTAGTAACATAATTAATAATATAATTAGTAACATAAATAGTAACATAATAAAAAATATTATATTACTCTAATATTGATAATTAAATAATACTAATAATATAATTATTTTATTATTTTATGTTTAATATTTCTAAAAAAATAAAAAAATATTTAAAAATATAAAATATTTATAAAATATTACAATTATCAATATTTTCAACATGTTTTTCTTTATTATGAAAATATTCAAATCTTACAGGGTCACCAATTTTAAGGTCATGCCCAATAAAAGGTTTGCGTCAACCATGTCCAATGTAAACTCTATTATTGTTCTTAATTGGTTGATCACCTTGCAAGTAACGTTGTAGTAGGAAAACCCAAGTCATGTCTTTCTCATCTATAAGAATCATATCATAATACTTTTTACATAGACCATTCTTTCTTGATAAATTAAGGTAAAGATACTGAAGTTCTCTTCATTTTTCAAGTAAGAATGATCTATGTAAAGGGTCATGTGAAATGATTCTTAAAGACGAGAACGACATTACTTGGGTTTGTCCTATTACAACACTACTTGTGAGGTGATCAACCATGTAAGGGAAATTATATAGTTTAAATTGGACAAGGTTGATGCAAAAATTTTATTGGGAATGACCTGAAAATTGACAGAATCATTAAGATTTAAACATGTTAAGAATAGAGAAAAATCTATTGGAAATATTGAGATTTGTAATAATTAGTAATAATATCAAAATCAAATAAACTCAAGTACATGGTTATAAATTGGCATAATTACCAGCGGATTGGCGGCTACCATTTGTTCAACGTCTCATATCTTTTCTACTTTGTCCCACTAAAATCAGTATGAAAAAGGTTCTCTAGCATATGTCAGAGAATGTTTTTCATACTGATTTTAGTCAGGGGAGACATAAAATGAGATGACTCGTCGGACAAAAGAGCTGCCTCCAATCTGCTGGAAACATATAAGAATAATTAGTAATATAATCTCCACAATGATGATTACAAAATTTTATTTCATTATTAAAGAATATTTCATTTTGCCAAGTATTGAAAAGTATTTATAAATTAATAATAATTAGTGGGGATGATTACAAACTAACTGTTTTGCATATAATTATTGGTAATTACTAAGAAATAACTGTAATTATATATCTCCTCTTTTTTAGGATATTGTTTTTCTTATATCAAATTATTTAACAATAGTAATGTTTTTAAATTTTGTAGAAACATATATTTGAATATAGAACAAGGAAATCGACATCAATCATTATTAGATGATCGTGCTTGGATAAATTAGCGTAGAATTCCAAACGGTTCTATTTTAAATCATGTATATATTGATGGTGTTCAATCTTTCATATCATTTGCATCATCAAACCCAGAATTTGTTTCAGAAGGGACAATTAAATATCCTTGTAAAAAATGTTCTCTGAGAACGTTTGAGATATTTGACATCGTTGGGAAACATCTCTAGCATTATGGTTTTCAATTAGATTATATTTTTTGGTATCAAAATGGTGAACGTAGTTCTAGAGAATATACTAATAATTTGATTCTAGATCCATCACGGTTTCAAGAATTTAGTACATGATGTTGCAGGGTCATCCGTTCAACTATCTGAAATCGAGGATGATGTTGATTTACCTCCCGAGTTGGCACCATCTGAATTTGATGAGTTTTTCAGGTCTGTTGAGGATGCATTATATCCTGGTTGCTAGATAAGAAAATTAGAAATAGTTGCAAAATTTATGGATATTAAATCATATAATGTAATTTCAAATAACTATTTTGATCAGATATTTTCTTTGGTTAAAGCCCCGTTACCTGAAGTAAATGTTCTACCTGCTAATTATTATGAGAGTAAGATATTGGATCGTAATCTAGGCCTTTGTTATCAGAAGATCCATGCATGTTCAAACGATTCCATCTTATATTCTGGTGAAAATTATTTGTTGGATAGTTTTCCCACATGTGGACAATCGAGGTATAAAGAAGCACAATCAGGGATGTCTGGATTGATTCCTATTAGACAGTTGTGATATTTCCCACTTACACCAAGGTTGTAGTGTTTATTTATGTCTCAGAACACAAAGACAATGATCTCATGGAACAAAACCAATATTTCAAATTGTAAAATCATGATTCATCCATCTGAGGGTGATTCGTGGAAACATTTTGATCAAGTGGATTTGTTTTTTCTTTAGAATCATAGAACGTGTGATTTTGCATTTCTGTTGACGGTTTTGGCCATTTGGATCTTTTGGTAGTCATTATTCCTGTTGGCCTATCTTCATAACTCTGTAGAATTTTCCTTCATGGATGTTGATTAAAGAGCCTTATATCTATTTCACATTATTAATCCCAGGACATCCAAAAAAGAATATTGATGATTATATGAAACCATTGATTGATGAGTTAAATTTATTGTGGAGTTATGGTGTTGGTACATATGATGCTACTGTAAAACAGAATTTTGTAATGAATGGTGCATTGATGTGGAAAATTAGAAACTTCCCAGCATATGGCATGTTATCTGGTCAGAGTAAACATGTTTCAAAATCATGTCCTTACTGTATGAGAGACAACAAACCATTTATGCTCATGAATGGAGAAAACCTTGTTTTTTTGAATGTCATCGAAGATTTCTTCCAATCGATCATCCTATTCAGAGGAATAAATCTCATTTCAGAAAAGTCATAATTGCAAGAGATGAACCTCAAAAAATGATCCCAGGTACATAGTTAAAATCTGTTGTATTTTCATTACCTTCAATCACATTTGGACTGACAATAAACCAACAGAAATTTCATGGCTTTGGGAATGAATATAATTGGACAAAACGGATAATTTTTTGGAATCTTCCATATTGGTCTGATTTGTTGGTCCAACACATGTTGGATGTCATTCATATTGAGAAGAACTATTTTGATAATTTATTTCATACAATTTTGGATACACCGGGTAAAATCAAAGATAATGTAAAGGCACGTTTAGATCTTGCCCAAATTCACAGGCGACCAGAACTTGAATTGTTTGAAAATGTCAGATCAAAAATATTAATGAAGCCAAAGGAAGCATATACACTAACCAAAGAGAGTCGCTTATTTTCTTGTTACTGGATTGCATATTTGAGACTTCTATATGGATATGCTTCCAACTTGGGCAGATGTGTTAATAATGGTCATATTACCGGATTAAAAATTCATGAATGTAATGTTATAATGGAAAGACTTATGCCTATTAGATTAAGAGGATTGTTGAATACTAGGATTTAGGATTCGATAATAGATATATCTTAATTTTTCCGAGACATGTGTGATGTAACAACAGACTACGATACACTAAGCAAACTGGAAGAAGCTGTTGTTGTAATTATATGAAAACTGGAAAAATCTATTTCATCGTCTTTTTATGACTCAATGGACCTTTTGATATTACATTTTACCTATGAAGCAAAATGTGGACATTTGGTTCAGTTTCGATTGATGTACCCATTTGAGAGATGCATGCAGAAATTGAAGAAAAAAGTCTGTAACAAAGCATCAGTTGAAGGCTTGATTGCTGAAGCTTATTTGCAAGAGAAAATTGATTTATTCTGCTGTCATTATTTTGAATCTGAATATCCCTCAAAATTTAACCGCGTGGGCCGGAACGATCGGAATGTTGATGATGATATGAAAAATAAATTATCAGTTTTCAATCAGCCCGAACATGGCTTTGGTGGAGTCCATGATAGATGGATTTCACATGATGAACATCATAGATATCATATATATGTTCTACTCAACTGTGATGAAATATCACCAATTTTACATTGAGTGATCCTATCCCTTATTCTATAGATTCATTTACAGTAAATTAATCATATTGTATTTTTAGGTAATATGATGATCATATCAACAAAAAATTTCCACAAATTATAGCAGTTGTCATTGAAGAACATCGCCAAAAACATTTTTCCTACTCGTTTCAAAAACCTGTAACATACATTATTTTTTGGTTTTACATATAAAATAAATTTATTAATTGTAATAGTGATAAATGTTTTACAAATTTTCAGGTATCTGTACATACTGATAAGATTGATAGTCGATTGCGTATATTGAGTAGCCCACCATCCAGAATGGCTAAATCTTATAATGAATATGTGGTGAATGGTTATCGCTTTCATACACGTGCATATGGGGAATCAAAGAAAACTATGAATAGTGTTGTTTGTTTGAAGTGATCAAATCATAGAGATATTGAAGTTGACTTTTATGCCATGCTTGAAAAAATTGTTGAATTGTTCTATTTGGGACAGAATTATGCAAAAATGATTAAATATCGATTGCTGGATATTGAGAGAGTCTTGCGTATTCATCTGACTCATGGAATTGTTGATATTAAACATAAAATTCATCTTGCAGTAAATGAACCATTTTTATTGGCTCATCAGGATCATCAAATTTATTATGCAAAATATTGTGCTACTGTAAAAGAGTTGGATGAATAGTGGAGTATAATAAAAGTTAAATCTCAAGAAAATCAGTTTACATAAACTGAATGTGGTTCCACTGAAGTGCATGGAAATAAAATTTTTCAGGACACTCCTCAAAACACATCTTTTTCACAAAGAGTCTTGAATATTGAGGATGACACTCCATAGTTAAGGGTCAATGGTGATGATGTTGTCAATGATGTTACAACTGAATTTGAAATGACAAGAAATGATGAAAGTGAAACTAATATGGAAATTTATGATATTGATGAGGAAGATGAAGACATTGACATTGACAACTATGAAGATGATGATGAAGATGAACATTGACACTATAAAATGATAGTTAGAATAATAACAAATATATATCTATACATAATATTTATTTTCAACTGTTTTCTAATAACAATCATTTCATGTTTCAGATGGACATGGAAACATTTCATCAGTTGCTGGAGGTTGATCTACTTATGGATGATGAGGTTCTTGAGTCATCTGACCCTCAGGCTATTGGCACTATAGGGAGCACTCAGAGGGGGCGTGGTTTTGCTAGACTGATGATTCCAGATCCTATCCTGGAGCGATGTCCAGCTCTTGGATTCGATGCGCACACGCGGTGGTATGGTAACCTGTGTATTTTAGTTATCTTTTATTTTAATTTATTTATATTCTAATTGTTTGATTATTTGTTCTTTTCAACTGTTTTAATCATATACCTATTGGACATGGGAGGGCTATCTTGCGCAATTATTTTTCTCAGCCCTGGCTCACATCGGATCAGATTCCTGCTGATGTGCAGGCCTCCATGTTCGATCATTGGCTGGTACATAATTAAATTTTGTTTATTTAAATTTTAATTAATTATTAACTTTATATTGGGGTTTATGATATCCCATCGATGAGAGAATGCCTTCTAATATCCATGCGGCATGGGTGGTGTCTATGTGTGACCGTTTCCGTCAGTTTTTTCATAATTTGAGAAAGAAAGCTGTGAAGAAAGCCGGAGTGACAGAATTTGATGAGTCTTGTAAAGCCCACTGACCAGAGTACATTTCATATCACATTTGGGATGGATTATGTACGCACTGTTTGGGTGGTGGGTTTCAAAGGAGATCTGCATTGAGTCGACAGAATCGGGGGAGACAAGAGGTGACACGTCGAGCCAGTAGTCGTACATTCAGTATGCATAGAGAGCATCTGGTATGTACTTTTTTTAATATTTTATACAACTTTAAATATAAAATGTTTATTTTATATTCATATAGGAAGCCAGGCATCCGGGTATTATGACGTACGGCGTTTAGCGGAGGATGTATTCTAATCCGGCTACGGGGTATATTAGTGGTGACCGCCAGCATCAGATTATGGTCAGTATTAATTTCTTTCCAGTTTTCAAATTAAATGCATATAATCTTTTCATTACATTAATTTCTAATTGAATCTTAATGAGTCAAATGAGGCCACGACCTCCCAGACATAGGATGAGAGTCATGACGAGATGGGTGATCAGACTAGGGCCCACAATTTTTACGGCATGGATGCAGGCGACCCAGCATGGCTTCGAAAAGGGTCGAGTAGTTGATATCAGCTCTCATTTGAATCTTGCATCTTATTATGGTATTGTTGAGATGACATCGTCCAGCTCGAGAGGAGATTGTGGAGAGACATCATCTTCTGCCTCACAATATCAAGAGCAGCTCTGTGCTTAGAGTTAGCTTATAAAGGATTTGAGTCAGTGGCAGGAGTAGATGCGTCAGCAGCACGATGAGCAGATGCATCGATGGTAGGAGCAGATGCGTCAGTAGTAGGATGAGGAGAGACGTCGATATGAGGAGTAACATCAGGAGCATATGGAGTATATGTGTCATCTGACCCATCATATAGGGATGAAGTTTCCTCCAACACCTCTTCCAAGTCCTCCAGATTATCCACCATCAGTGATTTTTTTGATGTAATAAACATTTGAGTTCGTAGTGTATTGTCATATTAACTATTTACAATTCCTCTTTCATATTGATACGAATATTGCATGATTTAATTTGTTTTTAATTTGTTAATATTTTATTACATATTAGTATTATTTTTATTGTCGGTTTATTTTAGTAATATTACTTTTAATATTTTATATTTATTGTTAATATTGAAAAGATGATAATTTTATAATTTTATTAATAATAATAATATCAATATTATTTTTTCATAAATATGTATGTTTATTTTAATAATAATAATAATATATTAATTTTTTATATTATTAGTATTAGTATCATTATTATTATTTTTTGATATTAAGATTTTATAATATATAATATAATATTATTTATATTCATATTATTAATAATTTTTTATATTAATATTTCATAATTAAATTAAATATATTTATTATTATTATTATTATAAATATATAATCTCTTTATATTATTAATATTTATATTATTATTCTATACATAATTTAATTATAATAATATTATTTTAATTTTTAATATTATTAATATTAGTATTATTATATTATATTATATTATTTATATTCAGTTTATTATTATTTTATAATATTATTTCATATTTATATTTTGTATATTTTTTAATTTATATTATAATAATAGAATTTTTTTATATTATTAATAATATTATTATTTTTATATAATATTATAAGATTTGTATTAATTATTTTATATTATTTTATTTTTTTTATTTTTTTCGATGGGAATATTTTTCACAGGATTTCCTGTCGTAAATTTTTTTTACTGTAACAATTGTGACGGGAAGAATACCCGTTATAAAAATATTTCTGCGATGGTCCATCACAAATACCTTTGTTGCAAATATTTTTTAAACTTCCCATTTGCGATCGGTCAGAAACTTGTCGCTACTATTATATCTATGACGGCCCGTCAAAAATACCTTTTTTATATATAAACGAAAACCCATTTGCGACGGGGGGAATATACCGTCACAAATACTCTTTTGGTGACGAGACCGCCTCAAAAATACTTATTTGCAATGCCGTTTTCGGCAACTGGCGAATTGCGATGGAGCCCAGTCACAAAAGTCCTTTTGCGATGGGATCTTGTCGCAAATATTTCATTTTCCTATAGTGAAACAAGATTTTACACATCTACAATACTTTCTTCTATGGAGAAAACTTGAGTCCAACTTTTCTACATTTCATTCAGGTTTAAAAATAATTTTACTATGATCCATGTCACAATAGAACATTACTAAGTGATCTATAGTCATAACTCAGAGAGTAAATAATTGAAAATTTTACAATATATTTGAAAAATCATGTACATGGTTGAAACAAAAAATTATATTAGGGATTCACTAATGTTACACTACATGTTGGACACATGAGTGGGAAGGGGATACATGTGATAAAAAAAATTAAGTCCACTAGATTTTAATTTGGTTGATGTTATATTATGTAAAGATTATATGTTTGGAAATAAAAACGAAGTCATCCATTATAAAAGAAGGCATAACAACAATGGTCGTGATATTGGAGCTTGTGTACACTAATTTATGGGGACCAACACTAGTAAATTTCCATATATAGTCACACAATTATGTGAAATTTATCAATGAACCAACATGAAAGGTATGAGTTTAAAATTAGAAAATTAAATATGTTTTCTTTAATATATTTAAAAAGTGGAAAATCATAGTGGAGAATGAGTTAGGATCAAATTTGAAATTATTTATGTCAAACAATCGTAGAATGTACGATCATTATGAGATTATGTAATTATAATCTAATGATGGAATTCAGGGGGAGAATACACTTATAGTTACAACACAATAGAATGGTGTAGATTAATGGATAAATATTATTCTAAATGAATGTACTAGGAGTATGAGGTTGCACTCAGTAATACCCAATAATTTATTTGTAGAGGTATTGAACAAGGAATAATATTTCATTAATATAATTTAATTTTATACTAATGGGAGAATCTATACCCAAGTATCATTGCTCAAAAATGTAGGTAAGACACTCCCATGTATGTGTTTTTATTCTTTTATATACGTACATATAGATTTCAAAACAAGGGACAAGCTTGATGAAAAGTAAAAATCCTATTTATTTATTTTATATGTTGTTGAGGATTTTGAGTATCACTTCTAGGATGATATGAGAAAAATATTAAACAAGGATTAAGATGATTGTATTGAGGTATTCACCGTCCATACAATACATTTTATAGACTAATGGTGGAGAACTATAATGTTTTGAAGTGGAAATCCATTTGAAGGACTCAATAATGCAGGAGATGACTATGAAGAAGGATATTTCTTCATTACATGATAAAAATAAATCGGTGCCAAAATAAAGGAGATTATTGAATAATAAGGTTTTATATCATCTTAATTATGAAAATTATAGAATTGGTTGTATAAGTAAAGGATAGTGGTAAAAGGTTTCAACATAAGGAAGGTGTAGAATTTAATAAAAATTTCTCGCCTATAGTCATGCTCGACCCCAGGTGGGATGTAATTATTATTCACTACCATAGATTGGGTTATATAAATCACTAACCATTATTTTTGATAAAATACAAATGATAATGGGGTACATTTATACGTTCTAGCTAAAAGTGAACCTCTATTAGTGATTTTTTATTGAAGACGATGGTCACTTTTATAATTATTTTTTAGCACCGAAAAAGGGTGGAATTTTAGCTCCATTTTAATACTAATAAAATGTATATTTCATAAACAAATATATATCATTAAAAATATTCAATTATTAATATAAAAATATATTTACACTGATTTAAATATAATATTTTTTATTAAATATGATTTATATAAGTATAAATATTATTTTACACTTAATTTATAATATATTTAGTGAAAAAGGATTATAAAATAATTAATGATTAATATTATTTAATAAATTACTAATTATTATTGATAAATAGTCATTTAATAACAATTTGATGACATAAAAATTGAATATATTAATGTACATTCTACGATAAGTTTAAAACATGACTTGAACATCAAATAACAATAACTTTTGATATAAGTGTTTGTTTGGGTGCTACCACATATCAAATCAAATATTGTGAACAATTCTATGATATGGTGAACATTGGAAGACCCTAGTCAAATTTTTTGACGTAAAAAGGTCCTGGAAGTCCTTTAGAACTGTGTTTTTTTTCAGGGTGACTTAGTTTATGAAAATTTGATGGAATTTCAGCATCATTTGAGAAGCCCTTTTTGTATTTATTTAGTGGATACAAAATTTATGATCAGGTATTATGGTCATATGAATATTATATTGCTTATTTTTTGCTGTTGTTATATTGTAGTATTATTAATAATTAAATATATAAATATTTACATACATTTACATATAATAAATCAATTATACAAATAAATTATTATATCATATTTATATAAAAATTTGTTTTAAATATATAAACTAGATGTAAATAAATATATATTTTACATTTTCATTAAAATTAAAAACTATACATTTTATTTACCTTATAAAATTGAATTAATATATTTATATACACGTCATGTTTATATTTAAATATGTGCGTGTCTATAAAAAAATATATTTATGTGTATATTATAATATATGTAAATAAACAAAAACATGAATATATTTGTATGTTTATGTTCAAAATATAAATGTGAATGTGTGTCTGAAAATATTTGTGTTTTGGTATATGACATTCCATTATAGAGATATATATGAGGAAATATATACATGTAATCCATAGGGGCATGTGGAGTCATGAAAGGAATATCGGGTGTGAAAAATATAGAAGATTTTATATGAGTAAAATTAAGAAATTATGAATTGGAATAATAAGTTTTATGCATTAATTATAAATAGTGTATCAAAATGAATTTTCATGGATAAATCATTCATTTATATGTCGTTTAGTGAAGAATATATTAAATTAATTATATATGATTATTAAATATCATTTTCAGATCATGTATATTAAAGATTCATGAACTAAATTGTTATATGGAAGTGGATTTTAAGATGAATGATATTGGGTAAGATGACATGATTTTGGGGATAACGACCCAGGGATACTGTACCGTTGGATCCCTGATGTTATCACAGGCTTAATAGAATGAATGTTTTTGAGAAAATTTATTATGCAAGAAGAAACTATAATATCTATTTCCTTGGAATGTAATTTCAAATTGTTAAAGGATAATGCATAAAAGAAGTTATATAAGTTAGTTTACATGGAAATGGTTCCATGGTCATCAGTTGTTAGAAGAAAAATGTGTGTCATGATTTGTACTCAACATTATATTTATTGTGTAGTTGGAGTTAGGAGAAGGTACTGGGATTACCTTAGAATACAGCATTGGGAATCTGTGAAGTGGTTACAGAGATAACTTAAGGGAATGAAGGAAGTGTCGTTGTGGTTTGGAAAAGAAAATTCATTATAGAGGTATATATATTCTTAAATTCGAGGTGATGTAAATTTAAATAGGAGAATCCTAGGTTATGTGTTTTTCATTGGAGAAACTGTACTGAGATGGATATCTCAATTATTGAATGTAGCGCCTTTATCCACCACCAAGGAATAATACATTGTTGTAATAGAAGATAATAATGATATTATATACTTGGATTACTTCATAGAGAATCTGGGATGAAAGAGAGAGGAGAATGTATTTCATTTTAATAGTCATAGTTCTACACATCTTGTAAAACACTCGATGTTTCATTCATGTGAAAGGAACATTCAATAGAATTTCCATTTTTCATGGATTAATATAATAAGGTTTAATGATTTTATGTATGATTCATGGATCAAATTATCCAGTAGACACGATCATGAAGTCGATGTTGATAGAGAAATTGGGGAACTAATTTTACCCTATTGGTAATCATTGGTGAATAAAGGATGAAATGTAGAACATGGGAGAAAAAAAAGAAATCATGGTATGGAAAAATATGGTATTTAATGAATCATAAAACTGAAATTGAATATTCAAATTGAAATCATGAACTGGTGAATTAATAATAGGGGGATATTAGATTTAAACATATTTCTATGTTAGAATCATTGAAGATTGTCAACATACTGAATCAAGATTAAGGTGGGAGAATGTTGGATTATTGTAGATTGATCCTTGGGTGGAGTATCGAAATATATTAGTGCCTTATAATGCACATCAAGTCTCAAAATAGACAACATACTATAGAATCAATGAATAAATTTAGTTGACCTTACTGAAGACAATGAAATGACACTATAATAATTAAAACATTGTTAAAATTTAACAATAAAATCATAGAGAGTGGTGAAAATGGTATTATAGCTCCACAAACATCCAACCACAAGTTACCGTAGCATTGTAGACTTACTATGCAGATGTCAGTACAATTTCATCATCTGGTTTATGAATACATTTTTATCTAGGGTTTTATTATGAGATTGTACCTTGTAATTTCATCTCTTAGTTTTTGTGAAGTGATTATGACTCACTGTGGATGTAGATATTATTCTTCAAAAATGTAAATATATGTTTCCAATGTTATTATTCTTATTCATTTTATCTTTGGATCCTTTTAACATTAATTTATGAGATCATTCTTCATTTTTTATCCATCATTTCCACAAAAACATTATCTTTATTATCTATCTTGAGGGAACCATGGGTACTGGAAAGAATATAATCATTTACTAGGTGGGGTTTACTAGAAAATAATATTTTTTTCATTTATGTGTGCATAAAATAGGTCTGAAAATTTATAGATGTACAATTTGATTTTGGAGATCTTCATCCATTAGCAACACTACTTTCACTCCATTACCTCTAATCATCACTTCCTCAATATCATTTCATAGGAATGAAAAATATAGGTGTAGTAAATACTTAGGATTAGGGGTGTTCATTAATGTTTTCCCTTGTGATTGGGAAAATGATATGTTTGTTAATGTATAAATAATGTATGAAATAAATATATTAAAATTTGGAATAACTTCTTAAAAAATCCTATTAGGAAATTTTGGTGATAGTCGTAGGATAGAAGAGAGAAATATAAGATGAAATAAATTTCCAAAACTATGAAATGTAGCCAATTTAAGTGAAGGGATGGGTGAAATTGGAAACTGATATCAATCCAGGCACATATAAAATGCTGATCCACTAGTCTAGTTGTTTCTGACATTTAAAGATTGTGAAATTTTAAATATTAACAAATAACAAAATGATATCAAGGGTTACAAATACTCCAACTCTATTGGGTGTTTGGAAAAACATTTTAGAATATTAGAGGATCCATCTTCCATCATGGCCTTTTGTATATCTTGGAATTATCATCCAAGATGAGGAAATGACACCCGGTTTGTACTCATTCATCTATATTAGAGAGGTCATCACAACATATTCCACATCATTTGATAGTTCATTACATGATTCCAATTTTTCATTATCATTTTTAATATTTATTTCATTACAGGACTAAATAATAATAGTATTATAATCCATTTTGTAAATAAAAAATATTTATTTACATTTTCTAAAAAATCATTAAAAATGACGTAACCTAAGTAAAACATTGGAATTTTTTTTTAAAAAGGAAAAAATATCCATTTCACCCCAACCAAGGACACGACATATCATATAATTGACTAAAATAAAACATTTATTTCTAATTGAATCCAAGACCCAATAATTCTTTTTATAATCCTTCACCTATTATATTCATTTCTTTTTAGAAACCGGATCTTTGTTCAAATCCTCTATGTCTTAAATCCCTCATTATTTATCTTTTGATTCTTATTTCACTTCCTTAAATTTTTTTTTCTCTCTCATCATCTCGATATTCACCAATGAACCTCAGAACATGTGTATACACTATCATGCATTTATTTTCAATCTCTAATTATTTTTATGAATCGATTTTTCATTGAAACTAAATAATTTGATTTGATAGTTTATTTGTTTTTCAATTACATCATTCCTGAATAAATAGACATGATGATATTTAGATAAAATAAGTATATATTGATTACCTAAAGTTATTACTAAAATAAATAGAGTAGAAAAATGATGATTTATTTTCCACTTTCATTACATTTTAACTGTATTTTCTCTACTCAAAATAATCCCTCATATTCTGTATTAAATGGGAAATAAAAAAAATGAGTTAATAGAAATATAATTAAAATAACATCACCAATAGGAAGATGAGAACATAATTATATTTGGTTCATTAGAAGAATATTATTGAAGGAAAAAAGGAGATATAACATTTTCCTCCCACGATGATGCTTCCCTCTCTATGTTTTACTCAATGATTCCCTTCTACATAGTTCTTGATCAAACTAAAAAGACCATTTTTCTAGGATTTTAAATATTGGATGGCCATTTCATGCCTAAAGTGGCCTCTAGCAAGTGGATCCTTCATTATAATCTCTAATACAAAACATTGAATAAATTCATTTTATACAAGCTATTTGATAAAGTATTGACTCTGTTACCACAAAAATTACAAAAATATAATTAATAATCTGAAAAAATTCTTACATATCATTAAAATCTTGGCACATCTCATCATTACTTTCAATTCTATTATTCACTTATTTTTAATATTTCTTATTCTCTCATGCATAGATTTTTGATATACCTCTCGGATTCCAACTTATGGGTAGATGTTGATCTATCAAGCTATTATCAATAAAGTATTGTTTTTTCTCTTCCCATGCTCGGCCAAATGCCCATTTTGTTCTAATGCTCCAAAATACTTCCCGCTATCCAATTTTGTGATACCAATTATACCCATCTATGACCACACAACAAATTCATACATGTTTTCGATTCCGGGTGAAATTATCTACATTTTCATAAAAAAATATACATATGAAAAATGATATTTGATGCTAATAGTTTTGTATTCCTTTGATCAAGGATCCCTAGAAATAAATTTTTTGGGACACGGATCATAAATAATCGTCTACACAACCACATTATTCAATATATGAAGATTTTATATTCTACTAGAATCTGGGTACTTACCACGAGGATGCATGGAAGTATCTTGTTTAAAATGAGGATCGATTCACATCTTCTAGAAAACCACATTCTCGATAAAAAGAAGAGTTTTTATTTTACATGAATCATAGTCTGTAACATTATGAGCCATGGAATAATATTTTTTGGTATAAGGATCACAAATCATCTTTTACATAGCCACATTCTCAAAAATAGGATGAAATTTTATTCTATGGTACTCATATTCCTTACATAAAAATAAAAAATAATTGTATACAATCTAACATGTCTATTTAATATTTTGAAAATTATAATCTTTGTTTAATACTTATTTTCATTTTTAGCTCCTTTTATTATCTCAATAAAATTATAAATCCAAATACTGATTTAACTACTATAAATAACTAATTATAATTTTAATAAATTAAAATTAATTTGAAAATCTAAAAATAATGAATTCAATTTTTACTAATATGATAAAAATAATTAATTTATTTGGATTTGAATTTAGATTTCATTTATACATCTAATGGTTAATTAACAATGAATAAAATTAACATAAATATATATAATAATATATTATAATTTCTTTGGATTTTTTGTATTACTGAAATGGCCACCACAATATAGTTTTCCCGCTCCAATTTTCACTCTAGTGTTCTTATTTCACAATTTCCTCTCCACAGCCCCTCTCAAATTCAAAAATCACATTTAGATATGTCTTCTCATCATATCCACCTCTTTATATCCCACCTCCCAACCACTTTCACTTTATCCACCTACCAACTAATTTCACCAATTCATCCTCTAACTCTACCCATGCCCCTATTTAAATTTTGAATGAATATAGTGTATCCTTATGGGTCATGTTTTCTAGGTGTAGGGGTTGAGTCCCCCAATGGATATTAGAGGTGTGTTGGGAATCATATATAATTCATATCCATCCCCCTCACATCACAAGGCCTTTTTAGAAGTCGGATGGTAGTGAGCCACCAAGGTGGGTAGTGAGACATACTAAAGAAAAACCCCATGAGGTATTGACAAAAGTACAAAATATTGTGATGTGGGGTCCTTTAGCCCTGATGTATTCCATAAAATTGGTCTCATGGGTATGTAGTCAATATATTGATTCATAGGGGAAATCACTATGTGAGAGATTTTTGGAATCCCAAATGAACACATTGCGTCCCTATAGGTCATTGTTTTTGGATGTAGGGGCAATATCCCACATCATATACTAGATGTGTATTCGGAATCATATATAATCCCAACACAAGGCCTTTTTATAATAGGTAGGGTAGTGTTCCACCCTAGTGGGCCGTAATCCATATTGAAGAACAAACCCACGAGGTAGGGAACAATAGTAGACAATATTGTGATGTAGGATCCTAAAACACAAATGTAATCACTTCAATTGGTATAATATATAGTTAAGAAATCCTCTAATTTATTGGGAATGCATTGGGGGAGATATTGTAGGAATCCCAAATGAATGTAGTGAATCTCTATGGATCAAGGTTTCTAGGTTCATAGGCCTTGTTATATATCATAAATTGTAGGGGTTTTGGGAATCATATATACGCCCTATTTATCCCCGTATCATCACAAGATATTTTTAGAAGAGGGATGGTACTGAGCCACCCATGTGGCTAGTGATCCCTATTAAATAACAAAATCACGATGTTGTGGACCAAAGTGGAAAATATTATTATGAAGGGACCTTCAACCCAATAAATATATCCCATTACCCCTCCTCCCTCTCTTTTTTCTCATTTCCTATGCAACCACCTCCTCGCCTCCCTAGATTGTTGGCCCTCCCCCACTGTCTCCTTCTCCCCACCACCTCCACCTCTCCACCTCCCTACTTCCTTATCCTCACACCCACCTCTACTTCATTTAATACTCCTCCTTATAATCTTACCCCATCTTTCTTCCCAACTCCCGTATTCCTCTCTATACATGATCAGGATCAGTATGAATCCACCATTCAGGATCCATGATTTCCTCCCATCAGACATTAATTTCATCTAATGTTCATTTTTTTAGTTTTTCATGTTGGGTTACTATTATTTTCTCATCATATATATTCTAGTCCACTATGGTCACGTTAAAACACCCTCTTTAATTTCATTAACACTCCTCCTCACATCAGCCTATAATTTCAATTCATTATATAAGGACTATAATTTCCTTTATCCCCAATCTATTCCAACCTCACACCACCCTCTATTTTTTTGTGGCTGGAAAACCATCATTAAATAGATCCCCCAATGTACCCCATTGACTACTTGAATAACATCACACATCAGGTTGCATTCCACATTGAGTTATATTCTAGTTCATTTACAATTATTCTATATTACCAGATATTTTAAATGATGTGTCTGTATTCATCATAGGAATTTTGTTTTATAGTTTTCATTTTTGTGATTCAGCAGCCATGTTTATTTGTTTGTTTTTCCCAATGATTTTTCAACAACTATGTGAGTACATTATAGCTCGCCGGGTTTTAGGATAACTTCATAGTGATACATGAGTACCCAAGAATCGTTCTACATGTTTTAATTAGTTTCATATAATTTTATCATGATATATTTATTAGTATTTTTTATTTAACAATATTTTTATTTGATTCATTAGTTTCCCTCATTGACCTGATACTCATAAAGTAGGGTAATTAGATGACGTTACCTAAATTATCTTGTTTTACCATATGTTTACTCATTCACAATGTTCTCATAATATTATCCAAATGTAGTCAATGACATCTTTTTTATGTCTCTTTAAATTTTTAACTTATCGTTTTTATTTATTTATGTGTTTTTTGTTACAAACTACTTGATATCTTTTTGTATTCCTGAGGAATTTTATTCATGGTTCTAATTTCCTAAAAATTCTATATTTTTTATTCCATATTCATTTAGTTTACAAATCCAACTCAATCACACTTGTACATCATTATTATTACCCAGTCTATATATAATCCCATTATGTTGATACATGCCTAATGATAACAAAATTATATTTAAATTCAAGATTTCTTATTATAAATTTTTTATTAGTATAACTTATATCATTAAAATTAAATTCATTTACTATAATTTTAAAATATGTACTTCAATGTTATTATATTCAAAAAACATTTCTCTCAAAAATTTAATGTTAGTCCCAAATGTATAAAAAAATTTAAATTTCAGTCCCAACTATTTACATTCATTGGTTTATATTCATTGTATTCATTTTAATGTTTCACATATATCTTAGGTTTTATATTTATATTTTCTCCTCAATTACTCACACATTACCCTCTATTAAGGTTCTTAAATCATTCCACACAATTTGTGCTCCATTTTTCATGTTATCTTCATTCGTATCAAATGTGGCATTGATTTTTGAATCAAAAATGTTTTTTATGGTGTTGGTTAAGTGTGGCATCATAAATGGTACAAGAACATGTTTTTCATCAGTATGTGTATTCATACTAAGAATAAACCTATATTTACCATAATTTTTTTCTTTTTTATAATAGCATATTTAAAATATATTTTAAATTTAAATTATTTTTATTTCATTAAAATTTTACATAAACATCCTTTCAAATGAACTTCAAAATAAATTAGGCATACTACAATGTTGGGTATCCCATATACACAATGGGTGAGAATTATATTTTAAATTTTTGGTACTATTGGGTAAAAAATTTACCTCTATAGTGTTAGATATTTTGATGCTTTTACCATTGGATCTATAAAGTATAAACCTGGATTTTCAAATTTGGATTGATTATATTAGATATGATAAATATATCATAAATTAACATTTTCATGAAAACAATTCATGGGTTTTTCATGTATTTTACATGTTAATTATACCTAGTAATATTACATTTATATATAATTACATAATTAGAAATTACATAAGTGGATGATATTTAATTAGGGTTATAATATTTTTCATTGAAATCACATAATTAGATTTTATCTATTGCATCTATTTGCTATCATAATACATTGGCCCTCTTGTAGAAATCACATCACCTATGACAAATAACCTCATTAACAACCTACACTCCTCAATATTTTTCATTTTGATGTTAAATATAATGGTAAGGTTATATAATTTTAATTTTTGATTCATAGTTATTTTAATATATGAGATCATGATCACAACTTGGGTCATGGATGAATGAAAATTGTGATTGGATTGACTCATATTATCATAGAATTCTAACTCATATTATTGTTGGATTTATGAAATCAATCTATAAATAGATTTATGAGACTAAATCATGATGAATTAAAGAGATTTTAAGAAAATGAGGTGGATTTTTACTCCTACTATAATAATCTACTGCATTGATATTTTTTCATATTTGAGTATGAATTTATTTTTTTATAAATTTTTTGTACTATTTTTAACATGATTTATTTATTTTAAAAAAAATTTATTCCACTCTTTTTTTTGTTTTATTTTATGTTTCTTCTTATTTTAGTATTGTTATATTGTATGGTTACTCAAAATATTATGAATGTTTGGTTAGTTGACTGGTTATAAATTGTATATGAGTTAAAATAAATGATCTTATTTTCATCACCTATCAGATTTTTTACTAAATGAGTCATTTGGATAGAGATTTACCTCATGATTTTGATGCACAAGTCCTTATAGAAATATAAATAATCATAAATGAATTAATTCTAGGATCATGAACATTGAAAGATATTTAAAAACAATCAACTCTATAAAGATATTTGAATAAAACAAAAAATTAAATGAATGAGTATCATTTAATATATTCAAGTGTTTTACTACACTGTACAATTCCATTTATTTAAAAAACATTTTATTTATAACACAAAAATAATACTAATAGTTTAATTTTCATGATTTAATATCATCCTAGAGTTTTCTTCTCATCTTATATTGTGCATGGGAATATTTTTAATAACAAAATATTATTTTTATTTGTTTCACAACCTATTAAGTTCCATGAAAATTCTTAGAGTGGGATACTGGTATTTATTAAAGGATTTACTAAATATTGATAATTAATAATAATTTTTTAATAAAAAAAATCATATATAATCATAAACATTAATTATATAAATAACTTTTTTTAATATAGATATACTATACAAATAGTTTTATTAATTATACTCAATTATGAACATTAAGTGATCAAAACAGTGTTATTCAATTATTACCATAATTATTAACACATTTAAGTGTTGTAATTATTTAATACTCATTATCAACAATAATAATTCATAATTAACCTTTTATTCATATCATCATTATCATTATTAATTATTTAATGTAATAATTCCATTAAATTATTTTATTTTATTTTTTTCATAATATCATCATTTATATATAGGTTTATCTGAACTCAATAAACCAATATATTTAATTAAATAATAAATAACTAGAGGGAGAATGTAAATAATATTTCAATGATTGTTGTTTCAAAAAATTGTAGAAAGCTTATAGTGCTGAATAGATATAATAGCCAAAAATTTACTCATGAATCAATTTTCATTTCTTCCAAATTGACTAGATATGTAAACTTATAGCCATAATGACCTCATTTATAAAACATTGGATATGTTTTTTATTTTTTTTGGAAATTTTATTATTATATTATTTCTAAAAATAAAAGTGTTTCAATATAAAAATTATTTTGAAAAATAAGACTAACCACATCAAGTGATGTTAATAAAGCCTGAGAAATTAAAAATGATTATCTTTATCTTTTTTGCAATTTAAAAACTAGTCGTAAATTGGCATTTCAACAAAATCTTGAATCCATCAAAGAAACCCAACATGGACACATGCTATCCTAATGCACGTTATACATGTTTTTTTAAAATGAATTATATGGGTAACTTAATACTATTAGTTTATTTTTCACTTTAAGATATATCACATTACTCTTTCCATCAATGTAAACACATCCATTTTTTATTTTTTTTTTCAATTAAACAAATTTACTCAAGAAATAGGTGGGTAAAAATATATGAAATATCAACAGTTACATGACTCAATCATTAGTGAAATATTAAGTTTTAAAAATAAATAACCACATATTTTTAAATTATATATTGTTTCATTCTTTTTAATTTTTAATATAAAATTACATTCACTACTATAGATTCCTATTTTATGACCAAAAGTTTAAAGTACTAAAAAATGATTATTTATATACATATTTATTAAAATCAGTAACAATGGTTATCTTCAATTAGGAATACATTATAATTTTTTCAATTCTATGTTTATTAGTAATTTTTTAGCATTGATAAAATTAAGAGAATTATCAGTGATTTTATTAGTATTGATAACATTAGGAGCTTTATCTTAGTTTTTTGAGCAATGATAAATGATTAATTTTATTAGAATTGTTCAAATGAATTCAAAATAATTTAAATTATTTTTAAAATTTATATATTTTTAAAATTAATTTTTGTAAAAATAATAAAATAATATTGATGTTACTATATATATATATATATTAATTTTTACTCATTTATAATTATATATAAATAAATCATTGAGACAAAAAAATGTGTCGTTCGAAACACAAAACTACATAAATTATATGATGAGGATGGTTTCGATGCTCGTATCTAAGATGGTCTTGGGCAGGTCAATGAATAGTGACCCATCCCATCACACATGGGGTTTATACCCTCCTAATATATCATTTACGAATATGTGAACATATATGTGTGTCTGTGTGAGAGTAAATGTATATATGTATGTATATATAATTAATTTAAAAAAACGATACTTCAAATATTAATTTGAATTTAAATAGTAAAATGAAATTATTAGATTTTATTAAATTTCAATTATTATTATTGTATTTTGTATTTTTTTTGAAAATAATATAAATTTAATTTAAAAATAATAATAATAATTAAAAATTCTTAAAGTTATTAATATATTATATTTTTTATATAAAATAAATCTAATACATACATATTTAATTGACAATAATATTTATATATTAATTATATTTAAATAAAGTTATTATATTTCTTATATTTAATTTTATAGATTTATAATTATAGTGATATCGTGAAAACATATAGGCATAATATTATTATTTATACATTTATATTAACTACATATTTATAAAAAACAATATAAATATATATATTAAAAATTAATTTTTAATAATAATTAATGCATTTTGATAAATTTATTTATTGTTTTTATAATGTCATTACATTTATCATAACAATAGTACATTTTTATGTCATTTAATATATTTATTATTTATATTCATTTTCAATGTTTTTCTAATTAAATCATTTTAATTTATTATTATTTTATATTTTGTGTAATTTATTCATTTTTATAATTATTAATTTTTATCATTTTTCAAATTTATAAATTTTTTTAATTTTTATTTTTTTTATTTATATTTTAGGTCAAATTTTATTCAAAATTGTTGTAATTTTATGTGATTAATATTCATTAATATTTATTTTTTTAGTTTAAATAATTTTAATATTTTTGAAACATATATAATAAATTAATTTAAATAAATATTAATATTTTTTAATTAAAATGTTTAATATAATTCATTTTTAATAATTTTATAATTTATATAATTAATATTGTTACGATACCTCTTCCTGACCCACATGATTGCGCCCTTAATGAGGTGACCACTTGGCCTCAGGTGAGACTCATATATGTAAGAGGATACATACTAGAGGTATAGATCTATTTTATACAATGGGGAGAAAATTCCCTTGAATCCATGTCATGCAAGAATGAACAATTAACTAAAATCTTAAACAACATAAACATTAGAATACACACAGATAGATAGAAACAATGCTATAATAAATGCCTTTTTGAATTCATACAACAATACAACCAATGATCTTCCAATGTGCTGATCCAAAATAAAAAACATACAAAAAATACAACCCATGCACATTGAACATACGTATATCCTTGAGCTTCACTTACCCTTGAGCTTCAACACCCGTATCAAGTAAACATCTAATGTTGAACATGAATGGAAACATAAGGTATCAACATGCATGGATTTACCCATGTGATGTGTGAGAAATACATCCTAGTCGGGTCTCACCAAGATCCCATAAAATTCTACATCACATAGATGTATTATTGAGGGAAAAATTAAACATATCACACAAGTGTGATAGACATTGTGTCGTAAACAGGCCACCATGACTCCTTTTACGTCAGGACAATGTGTGCCAAATAGGCCACCATGACACTCGATCATACGTAATTTGGTGTTGTGTTGGAATCCACCACAACACATTATCTCACACCATCATACTGAATCCCAACCAGTACATGATGACTAATGGTTTATTGGCATCCAAACCTCAACCAATTACCTACAGAACCTATGTATGGTCATAAATCCACATCATGAACCGCTATTTGATCACTCAAGGTAGGGTCCATTAGTCTCATCTTTGGTCCTCCCATGACCTGGCCCGACAGAGGATGACACATCCAGTACCCAATCCTTTTAAAGAAGTTCCATCATCCATGAAAACCAATCCCCACATTCTCAATGGGGGTCACAAGAACCTCGACCCATCCCAGGATTCTCTTAAGAATTAAAAAGAATGTAATGATTTCCCCTAGAAACTTTGGGGAGGTTAGAAGCACATAGACCCATACACATAGACTCTAAGGATGTAAAAAAATAACATCATGTAATTGTTGATGTTTATAGTGTGGTCACATTTAGAAAACGAGGCATCATTCTATCACACATCTCCCTAGCTGAACCTAGAATAACCCCTTGATGAACTCATCCCAACTCACCTATTACGGTATATTTGGGTCCTCTTAACCCGCCACAGTCTCCACTCATCCACACCAGCTAATTCCCATCACCCCACAGTGATACCACATCCCATACAATCATCCCATACTAGACATCAAGATATGTTTATCCACATCTAAGACTCTATTGACACATATTACACCAACCCAGGGACCATCCCAAACTGAAATCGCTAAATTCTTTGTCAACCTGATGCCAGATCCTACCCATTACCACACCTCACACCTGGGTCTTTTCTAACATGTTAAAAATAACATATCTGATCCCTTTATTTAGAGGAAACCCATCTCTATTAAACCATGTCTAATCATGAAGGAAATCACCCCGCTAACACTACTAATAAAGCCTCCGACAACTGTCATGAGGGTTTCACTCACTAGGCAAGGGACAAATGGTTGTCTCACCCATCATCACTAGAGAAAATTCTCTTTCACCCAACCAATTTTCCATAAAATATATCCAATCCAACTTACATCTCATTTCACAACCCGAGATCAACTTTAGGCCACATGAGAGGTCAAATGACTTCCCTTCCCCCTCATGATATAGTCACCATGTAATCATAATCCACGTAAGTTCTAGAGTGTACATTTCCAATAGAAGGAGGTTGAACACCAGTTTATATCTTCTTCCCAAGGCATCCATTATACATATCCATTTACCCAGTCCCATGCTACATGCATGAAAGTTTATAATCATGCATAAACACAAATATGGATTTGTATTTAAGGCACTTTCATTGTCACATTTAATTCTTATTTAATATAGTTATTTTATTTATTGTGTAAAATTTTATATATAAGAAAATATACATTTAATTGTATCATTTTTCTGGAATATTATTTTCAAATAATTAAATTTTTGTATTATTTCCCTTATAGAATATAAATAAATTTAATGATTTTTTCATAATTGATCGATATACCTAAGATATATATGCACATTAAATTTAAAATATATCAACTCTCATTTTTTGGAATGAATTTATTAAAATATTTTCACAAATTACTAAATATACCATTCATTAATTTATTTTTTTCATTAATAATAAATTATTACTTAAAATAAAATATATATTTATACAATTTAACACATTAATTTAATATTTTGAAAATTAATATCCTTTTTAAATATATTTTTTCATTTTAAAATCCTTTATTAACTGAATATCATTATATATCAAAAAACATAATTACCTTCTTTTTAATTTTTATAAATTTTAAAATCATAAATTAGTATTAAAAATAAAAGGAATGAATTTTATTATTAAAAATATATTAATAATAACTAATTAAATTAGATTTGAATTTTGAATACATTTATAAATCCAATATATAATTAAGTCTTAATAAAATAAGAATAAATATATTTAGGAAAGGATTATCTAAATAATGATAAATAATAATAATTTTTGTGTGTGAAACATTATATAAAATCATGAAGAATAATTAAATAATTAGTATATTCTTTAAAATACTTATCTTAAATTAATCATTAAATTAATTATATATAATTATCAGCATTAAGTAACAAAAACAATGTTCTTCAATTATTAACATTATTATTAAGCCCATTAAAGGAATAAAATAATTAAATTACTACATTCCATAATTGAAATGAATGATTAAAATTTTATAGTAATATCATAATTATTGTTCTGAAACAATTACCATAATAAATTTTTTAAATAGTTTATTTGTATTAATATATAAATGAAAATTTTAAGGCGTGATTATTTTGAACTATAATAAATGATATATTTAATTCTAACAATGATAATGAATTAATAAATGTGATTCAATTAATATATTTATGTGTTTTGTTTGAAAAAAAATGCAGAAATCTTAATATGATAGATATATCTAAAAGACAAACATTTACTAATGATTAATAATTTATTTCTCCCATATCTAGTTCGTACTTTTGTCATTTGTCATCTTGAATTTATATATAAAATGAAAGCGTAGTATTTAATTTTTCTTATTATATTATTATTATTAATATTAATGTATCCATTTAAAAGAATTTTAATAGAGCTTTAAATTTTTTTGTGGACAACCACTCTCATTTTGTATTGATCAAACTATACACAATAGACACAATTTTATATTTATAGACATAGTTTTATGTAAAAATATTATTTAATTTCACAAAGGACCTTGAATAATATATTAATCCTAATATGAACCTATTCCATGATTTAATAATATTATTATTATTTTATAATGTTTTGTTTTAACTAAAGCTAAAATAAATATTATTTTAATCGCTTTGAAATTAGTATTTGTCTTGAGACACATTCTTGGTCCCCTAGACCCCTTTGAAAATTATCAAATAACTAAATATATATTTATTAATTTAATAAATAAATATTTCTTAATTTAATTAATAAATATTATATAACATATTAATGAAATAATTAACTTGTTTTAAAATTTTAATTTAATTTATGAGAACAATACACCATGGTCAAAATTATTTAGCAGTCTTGAGAATAATATTTTTTAAAATATTTAAATTCAAATATAATTTAATTGACTTTAATGGGAACACATAGTGTTTGACACTATCTGCTTATTTCTCGTTGAAATTAGATGAGTTTTCCCAATGTTAAATATTACCATCTAAAATTTGGTTATGGATCCCAAGAGAAAAAAGTAAATTTCAAAATTTCAACAACCTCCTAGAATCAATTTCTATAAGATATATAACATTCTTCATTATATCTCATCAAAAAAGATACTGGAGTCCCCAACCTATATTCATGATTCATGTTTACTTTTACATTTAAAATAATCTCATTATTACACCAAGACCATAAAATTTAATGAGACATTTGTATTTCAACCAAAGTTTTAAGATATCAACTTCCAAAAAATATATAAGGTACCGATTCTTCCTCAACATATTCACTAATAACATATCATTCTTGACTCAAACATTATACCCTACTTCACACAGACATCTTCTATCATGATTTTGGTCAGTACATTAATGTATATGTGTGATTATATACATTAATAATAAATATTAATGTTTATAGATTGTCACAAATGCTCATAGATATAATATTTTAATGACATGAAAACATGTGGAATTCTTATAGGAACGTTTGTTAGTATAATATCTCATCTTAGATATTATTAGTGTGATCATTATGAGAAAATGTCTTGCCTTATTGTGAGTAATCTTACCAGACAGTCAACATTCTAAGTGTACCGTCGTAGAATTTTATCTGAATATTAAACTATATTAAGGAATATTGTCATGGAATTTCATGTTTCCCATCATAGAAGGGAAATACTGTGGCTTTTTCAATGTGATGGATTCCCTAGAAAATTATTATATGAAATTCATTTAGTCCAATGGATAATATGAAAGAAGATGTTTTTATTATTGTTTTATAATTAAAATAAACATGTAATTCATGTTATATAAATTTTCTTCTAGAAAAGAAACATCAACATCAATGACATGTAGATGAAGAAACCACGAGTGTTGTAGCACCACTTTGTTAACAAAATCAATTAAGGAATCACTAAAAGGTATAAACTTCATGGTTGGGTGAAATAAATGCAACCAACCTATTGAACTTGACAAGTCAATTTTCAATAGTTACATTACTGTCACAACTCAATTTTATGTACCCATTAATATAGATACATGGAATAAACTTTTTTCTTCTTTTTAGGCCATCATTTTGGAATAAATTAGGGTAACGTTTGACATACTTTCTTCATTTTAATGAAAAAATATATAATAAATCATTTATTTACTTCTCATTATCCCTTATATAGTATGATTATTTTAGATATTCAATTTATGAAATTCATGTTAATGATCTTTGGAAAGGTTCATAGATACTTTTAGTCCCTTTGGATAAATAAGTATATTTGGGATATAAAGGGGAAGTTAAATCTCCAACAACTAGCTACATATGCACCCTTGATAAATCATAAAATATAAAAGTATTTCATTGTTGATCACTATAAATAATATTTTAATGAGAATTGTAATTCATAATATTCTTTTTTAAAATATTTATATTTTTTAAATATATTCCAAATTATTAAATTATGAATCAATAAATGAGTGCTTAAGTTAAATAGTGTTCATGTAAACAAATGCATCCCAACCATAAAACAAGGATTAAGTTCACATCACTTGAAAAATGGTAATTATTTGAAATATATAGTATTGGTTTTATGTGATCTAATAAAAGAACAAAATTATATTCCTTTTTTATAAATAGAATAATGAATTGAAAGATAGATCCACTTCTATCCCACTCCATCTGCTATGGACGGAGGCTCATGTAAATAAAGAATGAAAAATAATAGATGAAAAACACAAAACACGTTTTAGAATCATGTATGTGTATGAAATAATTATAATTTGTTATTATTTATATTAATATTAAAAAAAACACCTCCTTATGTTCATATAGATTTTATACAGTTTAGATAGAATATTCATCATTCTAGTAACTAGAAGGATGAATTGTTAAATTAGCATTGAAGAGTATTGAAAAATATGGAAACATCAAAATTCATGGTTTTGGAGTGTCTCTTAAAGAATAATATGAGAAATAAAAGTTACATGGATATTTAAATAATAAAATGAAAGACCTGAAAATAGAAATAGATGCTCTAAGATAAATTATTAACTATGGTTTGATGGGCTATTTCATACCAATGGGACAAAGTGAACCAAAAATGGAGAAAAATTTAATACATAAAGACTGATACGCCACTAGATGTGGGGCTAAACATTCCCCAAAATTGTGTACCATACCCAAGTTAAATGATTTTGTTATAATAATTATTTCTAAATGTTTATTAAAAAACCAATAACATTATTATGCTATAATTATTGTTTGTGTAATTGATTTTGATTTATATCTATTTGTACCCAACCATTTCTTTATTATTAGTGGGACAACATGAAATTTAATATGAGATACTATAGAAAACAAACAAATCCCAAAGGATCACATGTTAGGGGGTATTATAGTGGCTTATGAGTTGAGAATCTAGTATCATATACCAATTGATGTTATAGATGTTACCATGGTCAAACATGGTATTGGTTATGGTTTTTTAATGTATAATAACTTTTATCATAATATGTGGAAGCTATTAAAACCATGTTCTACGGATATCCATGTATGTAAAATGATAAATACATAAAATTGAAATTAAGAATACTATAAATGTGCATACTTTACACTGAAGAAACATTGAATCCTTTTGATATTTGTCAGAAGGTTTTGATATAGCTCACCATAGTGGAAAAAAAATTAAGGCCACCTCTATAGGGTATAAATTGTATGATATGAATCATAAGATGTTTGGAAGGGATATTCATTTCTTCCATGGTATTATGATACATAAATATGCAGTTGAAAAATATTTAATAGGGAATTAATTTAGGGAATATTGGGAAAAAATGAGTAAGAACCCATGAAACACTATCATTTAATGAAAATAATTTATATATAGTATATAATAAACTGTTATAATGCTACTAAATATACTCATGAGTAAACAATTAATGATTAAATTACTTGAAAAATATATCTATTTCATGAATTCAAACTCTACCCTTGAATTACATCTCTTGTAACGCCTTAATAATTGATTATTTAAAAGAGTTGAACTATCCCATTACTAACACATCGAATATTCATAAGTTCATATGATAAAATGTGGTATTAGGAATGAAATATAATTCCATGCATGTATCTTGATATAACATTCAAATTATATAGCCATCATACAGGAGCTATAAAATGAGGGCATATACTTTCAATCTCCAACTTATTAAAAATTCTTATAGAGTTTGTTCTATTTCAACTATTATTGTATCATATACAATAAATCAAGATTCTATATCCAATTTTTTTTTCATATACTCCCAAACACTTTGCGAATGCTAGGATTAAAATCACCTTGTATCACAACTTATGAAATATCATCTAAACACCCATACAAAACACTCTTATATTAACACTATATCATGTTTATATTATTTATATGAATAAAACTAAATTCCAATTTATTTTACCACAATGTGTAACCCTATGTATCTTGGTAATGTTGAAAATTAATACAAATCCTTGGATCGATATATGTCATAAATGAAAGGCTTATAAAAATCAGCAATTCTACTCATTTTATAGTGGGATCTGTCATGATCTCCATCAAACACTAGTATCTCTATACCAGTGTCCACCAGTTTGCATCATTTAAAAATTTTCATTTTCATACATTCTCTTTTCATAAGACATACAGTGACCATGGGACACAAATCATGGCATCCCCATATAGCCAAATCTTTATTCTCGATTCTTAGATTATATACTGATCTGATTAATAAAAACAAAAAATGTAATTTATCCTTATGGATAATATTAAAAAAAGACACTTATTAATATATATATATATATATACATTATCTATCTCAGTCTATTTCCCAGATTTCATACTTTCCATAAGAGGGGAATATCACATTTTGGATAAGCTTTAACTAATGACATGATCAAAAAAATACACAACCACCCATGTATTAGCTATGTTAATATGTATACTTCTGTTAGTAGGGTGTGGATGTGGGAATTTTATCATGCTTGGAATATCACCAACATCAAGTATTTGTGACTCAAATAAGATCCATACACCCATTACATACAAAATACATCTATATGAAACTCTATTTGGTATACTTAGTGGTCCATCCAACACACAAACATAATATTTTAATTTGTCTTGTGAGTCATGAGAATATGTTATATCTACATTCTATAATCTTACTAAAAATAACCATAGAATTTAAATATAACCCATAATACTAAATGACAAACATTGGTTTTGGATAAAATCAATGATATATTTGAGTAGTCAATTATCATTAAACATCATGAAATATTTAAATATGTATACATTTATGTAGATAATGTGAAATAATGATAAATGAAAGTTTCAAAAATATGATGCATTTTAATATTCTTAATCTCATTAATAATATATAAAAACCATAACATTAGATCTATTTTAACATTTCATATATGTAAAACCATCATATCATCCTTTGTTTTTCTACAATTTATGGGGTTTTCTAACTCCTTAAATATTATGTAATTCATGGCATATCCTTATGTGACTATTTGATAAAACCCTCCCTCTAAAAAATTAACTGATAATCATATATAATGTAATAAATTTTCAATAGTGGCGGTATTTATGAATCATATTACTAATAGTACAACTTCATGACCATTTTCAAATTAATTAACATAGAAACATTAAATTCAATGATGTTAACATCTGTTGTCTACTTAGAACCCTTTATATGTTCGTCATCATAATCATTGTAACTCTATTATATAAAACTTATTTCATTAAATTATGAAATTATTGCATTAATATTTACTAATACATCCTAATTCTGTTAAGGTATTAAATAATTTGACTATATATAGTTTTAATCCTTGGTTAATAAACATTGAATTTATGTAAGTAAAAAAAAATCCCACAAGCTTCTTCGACATTATATTCAATTGAGAATATATTTCTATGATACATAAAACACTTTTTTATTATGAAATAACATTTATTTCCATTTAGAGGGAATATTTAACATACGAACTATTATTTTCATATCATATATGGTATTTTATGTGTTTGGATAATTTTAATTTGAAAATATTACTTTATTAAGAATGTACCACATAATACTGGTGGACACATATACCCATATATTTTAACAAATACTAGATAAAACAATTATATTCATATATTATTCTGAAAATTCTAATGAAAATTAATGAATCATAAACCATACGTATACATTTATTTATCTCATATTTGATCATAATAAGTATTTTCATATCCAACATGTTATCATATCAAATATGAGTAATGAGATGAAGATATAGTTATTTTATCGAGAAATATTAGATCTTAATCAAATTCTCTATATTTAAATCCTTGATGTAGCCACTAATTTCTTTTTATCATAAATATAAACTCCAAAATCAATCATTCCATCCGTTAATTTTGAACAGTTTTATATTTACAACACTTCATAAAGTTTACATTCGATATCACATACATTTAAAAATAAAAAATAATAATTTCTATAACATCCACATCTTACATGGACATTCCATAGTGTTTCAAAAACTCTTTTTGGTATATCATTGATAATCCTATCATATCGAATTATTACTCTTCCTTATTAACAATCCTATTTTTCAATGTCCATGAATGGATTCTTGAAGAACAACTATGGAACTTTTTTACAAAATTTTCTTCTTTTAATTTTAACATTAACCTACTTGTGTTGTGTATACAATACATTAGAACCTATACATCATATGCCTAGATTATATATATTCCATGTAACTACCCATGTTTTAAAGATTTATTTTTTTCAAATAAATTAAATTACATTAATTAATTTAATTTCCCTCTACACAATGTAAAACATCCATTATATATTATAATAAGTTAAGCTTGAGTAACACATTACACCATCATATCTAGATTAATAAGAAACATTGGGTTTCTATGAAAGAATATTTTTATATTTTTAATAAGGTGATTATAACATACCTACTAAATCTATTCATATGAATGGAAATAATTTTTTTTACATTATACGTAATGGATTCATATATATATATATATAACATATTTATAATGAAATATATTATTTTTAGTATAACTAAATAATTTGGAAAAACATTTTTAATTTCTTAAAAGAAATGATTTTTTTCCAAATATGAATAAAAATAAAAATAATTTCAAATCTTTTATAAACTTAATTAGATAAAATAAATAATAAAATTTGAATTGATAATTAAAAAATTTTCATATTTTGAATATTTGTGATTTCTCAAATATATTTTATTTTTGGATGAATAATGAAAAATACAGAGCTTTAATTAAAAATGAATTTTTCATCCATTTTATTTATATAGTTAAACAATGATTTATTGTTATTTTATAGTTTAATTAGATCAATTTTACATCAATTAATCTAATTTAGGTTATTAGAACCAGCTTCACACAGAAATTTGTTATATAAATGTTTCATACTTTTGAATGTTTCTCTTTAAAAACCCATTGCCTCGTAGTGTATATGGAATTAAATTTATATTAACATTACCTAATTATGTGAATTGAATTTTTAAAAAAGGATAAATTTATTTGTAATCAATAATAATTTTTTTATAAATAGAAAATAAATCATTGAAATTTTTAGTCAAAATAATTAAAATTATTTACAGTGATTAACGTAAGAATAAGTTTCTTTTATGGTCGAACATAGAATATAAGGTGTAAAATGAACCACCACATGTCAAAAACACATTCTATGGAAAAACATTTCCACAAAGTAAATTTCTATATATATTTTTTGTGTTACTGGGATACAATTCCATGATAGTGACCATTTTAATACGTTATGTATAGAAAATGACAAAAAAGAACCTTCCTTAACTTCAAAACTTATAAAACATTGGAGTATGGAAGAAACTACAAAGGATTAGTGATTAATATTATATCATAATATATTTTTTATTTATATTCTGATTATATGTATTTACTTTTTATATCAGATATAATTACATTAAATTCATTAGAAACACCAATACATGGATTATTTATATAATAATTTAAAATATTAATGATATTTTATTAAATAATTTTAAATTACTAAAAATACTATATTAAAAAAATTTATATTAATGTGTTAATTAATATAATATTTTGGCCCATTAATGGGAAAATATATCTTTTATAATGAACTTATAGACCCATAAATAGTAAATGCATTGTTACCACAGTTAGGGTTAATGCAATGTTTTTACAGGTTACATGTGTTTCTATTAAAATTAATTTCTGAAACATATAATATTTTTTTATAATTTATATTACATATTTTAGAATAATTTGGTCTAAATATTATAATATGGACCAATTTAATTCATTCATATTGGATGATTTACATAGGTTAGAAAACAACCCAGCCGAATGAAAGAACAAATCGAGAAAAATAAGGAAACATAATGACTTAAAAAATGATAAAAATTATTTTATTATTGTGTTGGCGAGTTTTTCTAGAAAATACATCCAATATAATAAATTACATTTCAGTTATTAAGAACATTATATAAATAATACCTCCCAATAGTGTTTACATTTTTATATTTACAAGAATGCCACTCCTCATCCACTATAAAAAGGCACACAACCTCCCCAAATCTTCACACATATCAAGCCATTTAGATCATAAAAAAAATTCCTAAATAATCTCCCAAAATACATCCTATCATCCTATAATCCTGACCTTGTGCATAAATTTATCCAATTAAGTCATTTGGTGTAATCCAAAAGGAGTTACCTAATAAAGAGGTAACCTTTCTTAACGAACCCTTTTGTTTTCTTTGCTTATCAAACCACTTATATTATTCTTAAAACATGATTATATAATAAAATATTTATCCTACATTTAAATATATTTATTTTAATTGTTATACCTACAGCTACACACACTTCCATCAAATGAGATACACAATCGTCATTTGTGAGTACGACGCACTACCACCTCACGAACTGATGTCGTTTGTTCTCTCATTACTACCCATCAAGGTTGGAATTGATGATATAATTTATATTATTATATGATATATATTATGTTTATGATTTATTTATTGTTATTATATTATTATATAACACTTACCTTCAAGATTTCCATTTTAGGGGAATGTGATAACTTTATTTGTGGATGTGCGGACTAATACATCATCAAAGCAACTTGATTCATTAACACTTTACATGGAATGTATTATGAATGGGTTTTGTGAATATATATGGTATATATAAATTTATAATTCTAAATTAATTATTATATATATATATATATATTTCAATTAATTTATTTCTTCTTATATGATAAGAAAATGGAAGCATCATTTATCCGTACGTACTACACCATCTCCATGAATTTTGCATTCCATTTCATATTTATATATTTAATAGATTATTATAAATACATATATTATGAATATATATGATATTTATATCATTTTTTAATTTATATATATATATTTAAATCATGATCATAGTAAGTGGAACAAAAATAATAATTTCACACATATACGAAAAACAAAGCATTAATTACAAGAAACAAAACATTATCATTGAATTGTTAATAAAAGACAAATATAAAGTAATAATAAAATAATATATGGTATGATATATAATAATAATTTTCTATTATATATTTACTATAAACTTATTTTTATAATAATGTTTGTTAATCATGTACAATTAAAGTCAAGATTAAGGTAAGTATTTTTCTCGTCTTAATTTTATTTTAGTGAAATAAATGCTATATTCACCACTTATTATTAATTTGTGATATATATATATTGAACAATTAAATTTTATATCATTAATTTTATTTTTTTAATTATATTAATATATTTAAAATAATATATTAATTCATGGAGATCATGATTCAAATGTTACTCACATTGTAAGTGGATTTCTAGTCACACATTTATTTCTACGAGACTTAAGCCTTATTTACCACTAATTTTTATTGTATGGTGTATATAATTACCATGAATGTATTATATTATTATTATTATTAAATTTTTGTTAATTTACATATAAAATTTCAAGATATCTATTTCATGTGGGTTTACTGTTCAAAAGATACAACATCGTAATAGTAATTTTATCTCAATTTGACTTATTTTAGACACATGTTTTGTTATGCACCAATAATATTATAAGATGTGTATATAATTTTATTTGAAATGTTATATCATGAATATATTTAATTTAATGTGATTTTATGATTAATGTAATATTATTCTTTCATGGGGATTAGGATTTAATGTTTCAATGGTAGTAATATTTTATTGCTACAATATCATTGTTTATCGAGATTGTTTATGATTATGATTCCATTGATGAAATATTATGATACATATCTCATTAATTATCTAGATATTTATTTTAATTTTGTTGTTGTTAATTATATAATAGTTTATTGGTATCATTTTTTCCACTCTTTGGTAATTATGATAATTAATTAAGTGTTTTAAGAAAAACTGACCTTATATCTCTCTTCGGTCAAAAATTTGTTTTATTTTGATAATAAGTTTAAATAAATTTCTTCAGTAATATTTGATGCTATTTTAAAGTAAAATTATTTCAAAAATATTTTATGTGTTAAAATGTGCTTAAAATGGTTTTTAGAAGCATTTTATTAGTTTTCAAGGTTATTTTAAAGAAATGTTTTCAAAATGTTTTATTATTTTAAAAGTATTTTTTATAAATAAAATGATATTTTTATCATGATATTTTATAAATGGGTTTTAAATATTATTTTATAGGGTTTCAATTTGGATTTAAATGAAAATTATATTGAATATCTTTTATTCCTTAAAATGTATTTTTCAGAAAAAGGTAAATTTCCTTAAGAAATTCCCAATGTTATCTTTCAAAATCCTTCTCTATCCCTGATGAATAACTTTTATATTGTTTATTACCTACTTGTGATATGTTCCAAGGTCGCAATACTCATTTATTTCTCTAAATGGTTTTTGTTGAATATTTCAATTTGTCTATGATACTTATTTATCTTCCATGGGTCAAATCCTGATAAAATGCTTATGAAACCTCTTTTTTTCATGTGTTATTATATGGTGAAATTAATTTGAAATATAAATCTTCTCGAAATGTTATGATATGATAAAAATTTTATGATACCCATTTTATTTCATGGGTTATGATTTTATGTTTATGAAACCCATCTCTTTTATGGGTAATTACAATTTGAATGTTTTTTGTCTTGTGGCACATTTTTTTATGAATTCATTATGTGAAGGGTGAAACATATATCCACATACAATTAATTGGGTAAAGATTTATATCTCATGAGGTAATTTTATATAACAAGTGAATGGTATTGATCAACAATAGAAATAGGTGTTCTATAATATACAATGGGGAAAAGGTGTATCCTTATCCATAAAGGGAATCATGTATGTCCTAATCCACAATGGGAAATAGTTTTGTCCTAATACACAATGAGAAATAGGTGTGTCATGAAGCACAATTATAAACATGTTTATACTGATCCGCTATAGGAAATAGGTGTTTCCTGATCCACTATGTTGATGGTCTTGGTAGATAACCATGACCCATGAAATATTTTTCTATATTTTTTATCACACTACACTTATATGACCTGAGCATATTTTTAATGATTTATTTATCATGAATTATAACCATTATGATTAATGTATTATGAACTTCCAAACATTATACCATGACTCATTTATTAAATCTTTTTTATGAAGGTTGTGAGAATCAAATTTTATTCACATGTTCTATTACCCTTATTCTCATGTTATGCTTATGTAAATACTTTATTTTCAATTTCTAATGTTTTCTTTCCATGGGTTATGGATAGGGGTTTTATATAGTAGTAATAAAGTGGAATATATTTATGTGATATGCTGAAGATATTTTAGCAGGATATATGATTATATTTCCATGTTTCCAAAGACACTAAACTATTTTGGTCCTCAAGCATGTACTTTTTTATTGTAATGAATATTAAAAAAAGTGATGTAATATCCATATATGTTATGCTTGGTTTTCTATAGTTGCTATACAAGAAAGGGATTATTCATCATTTGGAAACTAGGATGATAATAATTTAGTGAATTACCTAGGGATATTTCAAAGGATATGTGAAGGGATATTTGTATGGATAAACCTAAGGTGTCATAAATTGAAGAACTAAGTTCTATAAGTTAGAAAGAAAATAATAATTTCTTCATCACTTTTTGGATTTCCACTATGATAAGTTTTTCTCATAATAAAATTAATGGTTTTAGTAAATTACTATAACACAAAGGAACTATGGTAATGCTAAATGCACAGGAAAATGTGAATACTGTCCTCCTGAGAAACAAAATGAAATGGTAGTTTTAAATGAAATCATGATGATATTATCCAACAACATTCTGAACCATGATATCATGTTAAAATTCAATGTGATCTATGGAAAGGAAAAAGTTATATTGAGTCCTTAATTAGAAAATATCTACCATTTTTGGTTCCACTAACCCACTAAATGATGAAAAATGGATCAGTACCATTGAATGATATTTTCCATTATTTATTACTCATATAAAGAAAATGTAATGTTGGGTTCTTATTGTTTGGAAGGTGAAGCAGATCAGGGGTGGACTATTATTAATAACACGAGGGAAAAAGAAGAAATTATATCTATATAATGAGAATAAAATTCGGTGATATATTTTACTGTGTACTTACATCATATTATATAGAAAATCATTGAAAAATATTTCCTTGAGATAAAGAAAATGGACGGTGAATCAATTGGTATATATGAGAATAACTTTACAAACATGCATGGTAAGCTTTTGGTTTGATCATCAACCCAAAATGAAAAAATTAGTCATTTCAATGATGACCTGTAAACACTTCTTTAAAAGGTGTTGTCTATATGGGACTTTAGTAGGTATGAAGTTGTATATCTATGTGAACTGAAGGTAGAAATGTAAATTTGATACTCCAATCATTAGTCTCGTTATGAAATGACAAAAAAGATCGTGTTTCATGAATGTTGAAATTATAAACAGAAATTATATACATATATGTTCCTGAATTGTTTGAAGAAGAATAAATGCTATTATTGAATGGTACTAGTAGGTGACTTAAATGTTGAAAGGTAGGTCATTATTGATTTTTTGATATACAATTAATGTGACAGTTATTGTAATGGAAGAGAAGAGAACTTCAACTAATGCACCATCCACACTCTAGTGTTTCAACTAAATTGTGTTTGGGAATTTTGAAAATCACTGCCCCAATCCAAGGGCTAATATGGATGATAAGATTCCACATCCTTTAATGATAATGGTTAAATTTAAACCTTATTCAATCCAAATGGATGAGGTGAATCATGATAACTAGGGAACACTTATCCTCCATTTTTATTTGTGAATTTTATTTTTTATTTTGTATGATGAAGCACTATGAAAATATTATGGTTCATCCATTTGTGATGTTTCATGTGATTATCTCCTTAAACATGAATTTGGTAATATTAAAATCAAATTTAATATTCTATGGGGAAAGGATGAACCAATGTATCCAATAAAAAATTTTCTTCGTATAAGATAAGAGCTTATTTAAGGAATAATATGAGAATTTTTTTTGGAAGAGTCTTATGGTTAACTATTTATTGAATGGTTTAAGATATAAATTAGTTGAGGATTTATTTCATAAAGGTATTATCTCACCATTTGTGGATTTATTCATATTGGATAACCTATGATATCATTCAGTTTTTATGATACCTGATGATATAAATAATGACTTATTAGTATATCCATTGGTCTTATGATCAATTACTACATCTGTTACAAAAAAAATTCACCTTCATTTCATAGAGAAATAGATATAGTGGAAGTTGGTAAGGGGAAAACATGAGGGTGGTATGGTGCATATTAAAATGAATGAAATCAAGTAATTGTATTTCCTTATGTTAGTAGATATTAAACTAAATCCTTGACACATGGAAAAATAAAATTGGAATAGATTTATCCTAATAATTTAATTTATGTATAACAAATGGTCTCATAAATAATTAATAATTTATTGTTTTTAGGCCCTTAACATTCTATTTATCATTATATTTCTTGTGATTAATGACCTAAATCATACTCTATAACTATGTATGACTTTCTTTATTGTCCAATATTCACATCCCACTTATGTAATCCTATTTGGAAACATATTTTTGTTGCTTTGGGTAACCATTATGACATAGATTTTTCTTTGTAAAAGTTTTTTTAGTATTAATTTTTTCATTGTGGGTTCCCATTAAAGGAACATTGTCGTAATAACCCTATAATGACATAGAATCATTTTGAGGCCGAAATGCATTTTAAGGGACATATAATGTTAAAAACTATGTATTTATGAAATATTTATTTTGAAAATTTTTATTTATTTGATGTCCTTCATTTCACACTAGAAAAAATGAATCTTTTATTATACACTAAAACAAGTTAAGCTTACTCTATAGGAAACATCATCTTAGTTTGTGTTATTTGCAACACTGAGTTTCTAAAAAAGAGAATTTTATTAATTTTAAACAATAATATTATAATATATTTTTTAAACATAGTAATATCAATATTAATAACTAATTTTTAAATTATATACTTAATGGTTTCATGTGTAAAAAATATATTTAAAATGAAATATATTATTTTTTGTAAAGTCTATTTGAAATAAAAAAACTATTTTCTCAAAAGAGCTACATATTTTGTCCTTCTGTGAATAATAACAAATTTAATTTTAGACACTTTTGGACACATAATTAGATAAAATACAGTTAATATTTGAGTTAATAATGAAAAAAAATTATCATACATTGATTTTGTTATTTTTTCTGAATTATTAAATTTTTAGATGAATAGTAAAAAATACAATATCTTAATTGATAAATTGTTTTTTCATCTAATTTATTTTAATAGATTAATAATATTTTATTTTTATTTTAATTTTTAATTAGATCAATATAATATAAATAAAATAAATTAATGTCATTAGAACCAATTTCTCATTAAATTTGATATAAAAACATTTCATTCTTTTGATCTTTTCTCATCAAAAACCCGCTATCTCGCAGCCTATAGAAAATTAATTTTAAATTAATTTTCACCACTAATGTGAATTGAATTTTTAAATATGAATTTAACAATTGGATATAATTAATATATATATAGTATAATCAGATCAACATTATTTTTTGAATGAAACTATTAGTGAAAACAGTTAAAATTAATTTTAGTGATTAATGTTAGAATAAACTTTCATAATTATTAAACATAGAGTATAAGTTGTTTAAATGCCCCAAAACATTACAAAAAACTATTGTATTGAAATAGGTAGACCCCAACCACCTTAGAATATATTTTTATGAGTTTTGGGATACCATTCCAGGAATGTGACATATATAATAAGCTCTGTAAGGAAAATGCAAAAAAACCTTTTTCGACATGAACAGTTATAATGATTTAGAAGAGGGAATAAGATTCATAGGATTGGTTATAAGTATTTTTTTTAATATAAATTCGTTATTGTTATCATATTAATTTAGATTTAACTTCTATAGATGATATAATTACATTGAATTCTAATGAAATGCCAATGAAACTATTATTTAGTTAACAATAAAATAAAATAAATGATATTTTATTAATGAGAAGAGCCTCTAATTCATCTCTGACAAATGATCACCCAGAAGGATTTATGGTTTCCATCTCACACTATAACGACCCACCCTTTACATACATTGTTAATACTTCAAAATAAAAGCACACTTATTACAACATATGACAAAACCACAAAGGACCGTATAGGTATAGTGTCTTTAGAAACTGGGAAACATAAACAACTGGTTCATAAATCTTCTACAGTGTCTCCCATTTATTTCATCATATCTAGGGTCCCTTTTAGCATATTCTACTTAATATCCATCTTCCTGACCTGGGGAAAAGAAAACATAAAAGGGTGAGCTCAAATGCTCAGCAAGGGCAAATAAAGGAAATAAAAATCATATCATATCTTTATCAAAACCTGCAAAAGAGATCATAATATCTTAACATGGAATAAATCATAGAAGTGAAAATGAGATCCCCATAATCATAAAATAAAACTTGAAACTTTGTGGCATGCACACATAATCATGGAAAATCATTTCTTGTTAGTCATGACTCATTGCCAAGACTATCTTAGTGGACAAAGTCCCTTTCTGAACCGAGTTCACTCCTCGTTTCAGTCCTGTATCACTGAACCGAAATAACCTTCCGTTCCAGCCATGTCTATCTCATGAGATATAAAATCATTACCCAATGCATTGGAGGGAGATATAGGTCCCACCCATCTTATAATGAATCCTTTCTTATGTGTGCCCCATAATCATAAAACATACATCATCGCATAACACATATAACAAAAATGGGATTCTTGAAACATCATGACATCATAAATAAATTCATATATGATAAAGGAATTCATAAACATAATTCCATCACAACATAGTCAAAACAATGTAAAAATATGGATAGAAACAGAACCCTTTATTATCTTAGATGGAAAATAATTTTGATAAAACACTTGTATTGAATTCTTGAGGAAAATATCCTTTCTTCTTCAAAAACATTTTTCCTTTCATAACATGTCATACAACTTTAAAATAAAAGTAGTTGATTAAAAATAAACTTGAAAACTTGTAAAGGAAGCTTCTTTGAAGTAATGTTTTAAAAATCCATTCATGCCGTATAAGTTAAGAAAAACATTCTTCGTACTTTTGTCGGAAAAGTCAAAAAATACCTCATACGAAAAACGACAAAAGATTCCTTTCATACGTATTACTAAAAACTCACCGAAGGGTAAAAATGGATTTAAACAATTTTAAGTGGATGGAAACAATATTACATATTGAGGGAACGTGGATGTGGATGATAAAATACACCCCAGTAAATACTTACGAATAAACAATCTCGGATAAAAATGAGATTGTGATATTTCCCTTACCTTAGGTCCAATTTGCTTTGTACGTGTCCGAAGCTCCTGTATAATGGTTTAAATAATGTTATTGACTTATTCCAGAATCATACATATTGATATGAGATCATATATGGTCATATTATTAGCTTCTTGTTAGTAATATTTCATTGTTACTTGTTACTCGGGTCTTTATAACTTTTTGTTCTTATGCGTGTTTTGTCGAATAAATTCTTATTCTTATCTTTAGGTTATAGATAATTCATTTCCAGAATGGTATTAGTGTAGTATATACCATATTCATTCATTCAATTAATTTATATAATCATTATGAAATGAAGATCATGTAGAACGAGTCGCATCACATCGTGGAGACGGTATTCCGTATGTACGCACGAGTGATGATATCGTTCCTATGATCGTGGAATTGTATTGGAGTATATATATATTATTTCAGTATCAATATTATTTAATAATAATCATATATAGTTACTCATTACACCATTATACCCATCCTTGTAAGGTGACGGTGGAAAATAGATTACACCACGGCGTGGAGACGGTATTCCGTACGTACGCACGCGCGGTGATTTCATTTTTCCGTAGGATGGATAGAAGGTGAATTAAGGTTGTTTCATATTTATAATAACATATCAATATGTAAGTAATACTGATGTTATTACTTTATCATGAAACAACTAAAGAAGAAGAAGTTGAAGAAGAAAGAAATTGAAAAGATCGGTAATGGATATTACCTCTTCTTTGGAACGCCTCTTTGAATCCTCCACTTAAGGAACTAAGATTGGTCTTTGGAGAAGACCAGGACCTCTAGGATTATTCTAGGGAAGTGGAGAGGATAAAATGGCAGGGGTTGTCCGAGCTTGAGTGCTCAATTTGGTGTGAGGAGGAGGGGGAGGAGGTGCCCTTTTATAAGGGAGGAGAGGGGCACCTTAGGAATATCTCAAAATATTATTTTATATTAAAGTCAAAATCGGTTTATAATGGTTCCAAAGGGTCTTATTTCGAATATAAGGTGGGGATGGGTCGAAATCCTATCAACCAATAGGATTTAGACAAGTTTAGGGAATTATTTTACCCTTATCAATTAGATTTAACTCTAAGTTAAATAATTTAACTTTTACCGTGTCTTTTTGTTTTCTTTCACTATAAGGTTAATACACTTACTATAACATGCCAAACGAACCCCAAATTGTTTATTATTAATATATATATCCTTATCTAAGTCATTTGGCCGAACCGTAGATTTTTAGGAATAAAATAACAATTAATAATATAATATTTGATTTAAAAACTATTTTGTGTCAATTTTGACACTATTTGATATATGATTTTTGTGAAAGTCATAACAGAATTATATGTTCGAACCAAGTTGATTAAATCAACACTAATATATCATAGTAACCTAGAAAATTATTGGAATTCATAAAAAGTCTCAAATTATATTTATTTTGGTGTTTATAACATCAATTATGTCAATATTTCATTAATAAGATAATTACTGCATCATGATTTTGTCATAAATTAAATTATTTAATGTCTAAAAATTACAAATAAAATACCATCATGTAGGAAATCTTTTTAGCTTTCTAATGAATATTTACAATCGAATTTATCTTATGTATAACCCCATATTAAAAATTATTTACTTATTAAACTTTGATTTTAACTATTTTAACCCTTCTTTAAATAAATTAATAATAAATGTCCTAATCTAATCCAAGTGGGCCTAAATGGTCATATTTTATTCCTAAGTTTGTTTTTGGTCGAATTACACTTGTCCAATAGAATTAGGACATGTGTTAGGGTAATATTAATATCATATTTACCCTTAGTTACCCTATTTACTATTAACCGCGGTAAAAATAGTAAAAAGTTACTATTCACCAAAAAATTATTTTCATCTCATTGAACCACATTTTAGTCCTTGATATTAACTGTGTCTCTCGGATTTTTGAAATTCTATTCACAGAAGCGGTAAAATCAAGTTTTATGCAAAATTCAGTTTTTAACCTACCACTTAGTGGTTTCACTATTCATCAAAAATTGAAAGTTTTCAGAAAAATACCAAAATTTCACCCTAGGCTAATTTCGATATTCTGAGTCCAAAAATGAAGTCCATTTTGAAAAATAAAATTTATAAAATTTAAAAAAGTGGTTATTACTATTCATAACGGCTAGTTTTAATAGCATATTGTTGTTTAGTGAAACTCGGTATTGCGTACGACGCAAGCTATCGGGGAAGGTCGCGATTGCGTGTAAAGCAAGCCAAGCAAGTGTTGTGTAGAAAAAGATTCCTTTGATGATTTATATAACATAAAAGTCTCGGGTGTTACATTCTACCCCCCTTAAAAAGAATTTCGCCCTCGAAATTCGTCACTTTGTATCAAACAAATGAGGATACTTCTCCCTCATCATATCCTCAAGCTCCCATGTAGCTTCTTCAAGTTGGTGGTTTCTCCATAAAACTTTCACCAAGAGAGTGGTCTTGTTTCGTAGGACTTTTTCGCTACGATCCAGAATCTCTATCGGCTGTTCTTCATAAGAAAGATCTTGCTCCAGCGGTACAACTTCTGAGCTGAGTACATGTGAAGGATCTGGTATGTACTTTCTCAGGAGAGATACATGGAACACATCGTGAACTTGAGAGAGATTCGGTGGAAGCGCCAATCGGTAAGCTACCTTCCCAACACGATCCAGTATTTCAAAAGGACCGATAAATCTAGGGCTCAACTTCCCCTTCTTTCCAAATCACATAACCCTCTTCCAGGGAGATATTCGTAAGAACACTTTATCACCCACTTCAAACTCTAGGTCTTTTCTTCGGTTGTCGGCATAACTTTTCTGTCGACTCTGAGCTGCTCTTATGTGTTGTCGAATAGATCTGACTTTTTCTGCCATTTCATCAACAAGATCAGGTCCTAATAGCTTTCTTTCCCCAACTTCATCCCAGCAAGTTGGAGTCCTGCATTTCTTTCCATAGAGATCTTCATAAGGAGCCATCTGAATACTGGAGTGAAAGCTATTATTATAAGAAAATTCTACCAAAGGTAGGTGTTGATCCCAACCTCCTTTGAAATCCATAGAGCAAGCTCTCAACATATCTTCTAGGGTTTGAATTGTTCTTTCAGACTGACCATCTGTCTGGGGATGATAAGCAGTGCTGAAACTCAACTCTGTATCCAGAGTATGCTGAAAACTTCGCCAGAACTTTGAGGTAAATCTCGGATCCCGATCAGATATAATAGAAAGTGGTACTCCATGCAATCTTACCACTTCCTTTACATATATCCTGGCAAGCTGATCTAGAGAGAAATCCTCTCTAATAGCAATGAAGTGTGCAGACTTTGTAAGACGATCAACTATGACCCAGATAACATTATTGCCTTTGGATGTTTTAGGAAGTCCTGTGACAAAGTCCATAGTGATGTTTTCCCATTTCCATTCGGGTATGGGTAATGGTTGTAACATCTCCTTAGAATTCTGTCTCTCAGCTTTAACTTGTTGACAAACCAAGCATCGAGAGACATATTCAGCAACATCTCTTTTCATGCCATCCCACCAGAAGTACTCTTTCAGGTCCCTATACATCTTCGTGCTTCCAGGATGAATAGAGAATGAAGAACTATGAGCCTCATCCAGCAGCTCTTTCTTTAATTCGGGGATGGGAGGAACGCAAACACGATTCCTGAACTTTATTATCCCATCACAATCAAGGTTGAATTCAGGAACATTTCTCACCTTCTTTTGTAACTCGACATCTTCTTTCTGTGCCTCTTTAATCTTCACATGTATAGATGGTTGAACATTCATTTGATAAAGATAAGATTTTTCCACTTCCATTATAATTCCAAGATCCATCCTTTGTAAATCCATAAATATTGGATCTTTTGTGATCCTCATCATGGATAAACTAGCATGGTCTTGTCGACTTAATGCATCTGCCACCTTGTTTGCTTTCCCAGGGTGGTAATGGATCGAGCAGTCATAATCCTTAATCAACTCCAACCATCTTCTTTGGCGCATATTCAGCTCCTTTTGTGTGAAAATATACTTTAAACTTTTATGATCAGTATAAATATCACACCTTTCACCATAAAGGTAATGCCTCCAAATCTTTAATGCAAAGATTACCGCAGCCAACTCCAAATCATGTGTTGGGTAATTTTGCTCATGGATTTTCAACTGTCGTGAGGCATAAGCTATCACCATATCATTTTGCATAAGAACACACCCCAATCCCTTCTTGGATGCATCACTGTAGATCACAAACCTTTCTCCACTACAAGGCAGTGTGAGCACAGGTGCACTGGATAACCTTCTTTTCAACTCCTTGAAATTCTCTTCACATTCCTCTGTCCAGACAAACTTAACTCCTTTCCGAGTCAACTTGGTGAGTGGATTAGATAATCGTGAAAAATCTTTTACAAAACGTCGATAATATCCAGCCAAACCAAGAAAACTTCGGATCTCAGTTACTGTTGTTGTTCTTGACCATCTTTCGATAACCTCTGTTTTTGCTGGATCCACAGATATCCCCTCTTTTGAGATTATATGACCCAAAAATGCAACTTTTTGAAGCCAAAATTCACACTTGGTAAATTTGGCATAAAGATTCTCCTTTCTCAGGGTCTTCAATATAATTCTCAAGTGATCTTCATGCTCTTCCTTGCTATTTGAATAGACAAGAATATCATCTATAAAGACTACCACAAATTGATCAAGATAGTCTCTAAAGACTCTATTCATTAGATCCATGAAGATAGCAGGGGCATTAGTAAGACCAAATGGCATCACTATAAATTCATAGTGTCCATACCTTGTACGGAAAGCCGTCTTTGGTATATCCTCCCTTTTGACCCTTAATTGATGATACCCTGAACGAAGATCAATCTTGGAAAAGTATTGAGCTCCGCGTAGTTGGTCAAATAAGTCATCAATGCGTGGGAGAGGATATTTGTTCTTGATAGTGATCTTGTTAAGTTCTCGATAATCAATGCAGAGTCTCATTGATCCATCTTTCTTCTTAACAAATAGAACAGGTGCTCCCCAAGGTGACGCACTAGGGCATATGAATCCCTTATCAAGATTCTCTTGGAGTTGCTTCTTCAATTCCTGCTGGGGCCATTCTATAAGGTGTCTTTGAAATATGCAAATCACCCGGTACGAGTTCTATTGAAAACTCAACTTCAAGATTTGGTGGAAGACCCGGTAATTCCTCCGGAAAGACATCATCAAACTCCCGTACAATGGGCATATTCTTAATCGTGAGTTTCTCACCAACTATTTGAGATAAATAACCTTCATTTAGTGGAATCAATACCCATAAGATGGAAGAAATTTCCACTGGAAGGTTATGTTCATCCTTGCATTGATATACGATCGTAGGTCGATCTGGAATATGAAATGTGACTTCCCTTCTTTGGCAATTGATATGAGCTCCATATAGAGAAAGCCAATCCATGCCAAGAATCACATTAAATTCCACTGAAGGAAGGATCACAAGATTTGCAGGAAGCACTTTCCCACAAACTTCGATCGGAGAAGAATTATAAACTTCTGATGCGATTGATGTGCCATTAGGTGTTGTCACAGCTAACTCAACATCTAATTGTTGAGGTAATACGGTGATACCCTTAGAAAATTTTTCAGAAATAAAAGAGTGGGTGGATCCAGAATCAAATAAAACATTTGCTACTTTAGAGTGGATGGTAAGTGTACCTTTCACCACATCGTTATCGTACTCCACATCGCTGATAGAAATTGCATGTGACTTTCCTTTGACTTTAGCCTTAAGAGTTTGTTGACGTCGACCATCATCATCAACCCTTGGATTTGGGCATTGATTGGCATAATGCCCCATCTCCTTGCACTTGAAACATTGAAGTGTAGTAGGTTCATTCTGTGTATCCCTTCCTTTGTTTGCGTCATTAGACATCTTCTTCCCATTATCACGGCATTCAAATGCCCGATGACCTTCCTTTCCACATTTAAAACATTTACTTGTCCCTTTAAGACAACTCCCTCCATGTTTCTTTCCACACTTTGAGCATAAGGGAAAGTTCATCTTCTTTTCCGTGTGCTCTTTAGATTTTTCTTTGAATTCCATCTTCCACTTCTTATCAAACCCATGTGACTGATGGGTTACTCCAATCTCCATCTCGACTTTGAGAGCACATCGAACGATTTCCTCGTAACTATTGAAGTCCCTTATGGCTAACGCCCTTCGAAGACTTGGTTTTAAGCCACTAAAGAATCGATCGATCTTACTCTCAGGTTGGATAATAATACCAGAAGCGTACCTTGCAAGTCTTGTAAAATTTGCTTCATAGGTACTAACAGATTCATCATCCCTTTGCTTCAGTTCAAGGAACTCTTTCTCCATCTTTGTTCGGAGAATACGAGGGAAGTACTTATTGAAAAATAAGTTCTTGAACTCGTCCCATTCCATAGACTCAATTTCATCCCTTTGCCTCGTATTCTTAACAAGATTCCACCATTGATCCGCATCTCCTTCCAAACGATACACTGCTAGGATGACTTTATCATGCTCAGAACATTGAAGAACTGAAAATATCTTTTCAGTAGTACTAATCCATTGTTCAGCAACTAATGGATCAGTAGACCCGCTGAAAGATGGTGGACGCTGCCTCATGAAGGATTCAACAGAATGTTGCTCCCTCCTTTGTTCATTTGGAAATCCTGCATGATTCATAGCTTGAGAAAGTTGTGTGAGCATGGCTACAAGATTTTGCATTCCAGCTCCCATATCGTTTGTTTGCTCAGGGGGACAATCATTGCATTGCCCATCGCATTCCGCATTAACACGGTTCCTTCGGGTTCCAGCGATTGACTAAAACCAAGAAGAATAGTGTGAGCAACACTAATTATAATAGGAAACCACATAATTCAAGAATAAAATTTTCATGCTTAAGGTCTTATCCTAGGTTATTCAAGGCCATTTCTAAAACACTAAGATTGTGTTCTATGCTTAGACTTATCCTTAGGGTTCTTACTAAGGCTTTCACATCCTAGTTTCCAAAGGTTGACTATACCTTTCCTCTGATACCAACTATAACGACCCACCCTTTACATACATTGTTAATACTTCAAAATTGAAGCACACTTATTACAACATATGACAAAACCACAAAGGACCGTATAGGTATAGTGTCTTTAGAAACTGGGAAACATAAACAACTGGTTCATAAATCTTCTACAGTGTCTCCCATTTATTTCATCATATCTAGGGTCCCTTTTAGCATATTCTACTTAATATCCATCTTCCTGACCTGGGGAAAAGAAAACATAAAAGGGTGAGCTCAAATGCTCAGCAAGGGCAAATAAAGGAAATAAAAATCATATCATATCTTTATCAAAACCTGCAAAAGAGATCATAATATCTTAACATGGAATAAATCATAGAAGTGAAAATGAGATCCCCATAATCATAACATAAAACTTGAAACTTTGTGGCATGCACACATAATCATGGAAAATCATTTCTTGTTAGTCATGACTCATTGCCAAGACTATCTTAGTGGACAAAGTCCCTTTCTGAACCGAGTTCACTCCTCGTTTCAGTCCTGTATCACTGAACCGAAATAACCTTCCGTTCCAGCCATGTCTATCTCATGAGATATAAAATCATTACCCAATGCATTGGAGGGAGATATAGGTCCCACCCATCTTATAATGAATCCTTTCTTATGTGTGCCACATAATCATAAAACACACATCATCGCATAACACATATAACAAAAATGGGATTCTTGAAACATCATGACATCATAAATCAATTCATATATGATAAAGGAATTCATAAACATAATTCCATCACAACATAGTCAAAACAATGTAAAAATATGGATAGAAACAGAACCCTTTATTATCTTAGATGGAAAATAATTTTGATAAAACACTTGTATTGAATTCGTGAGGAAAATATCCTTTCTTCTTCAAAAACATTTTTCCTTTCATAACATGTCATACAACTTTAAAATAAAAGTAGTTGATTAAAAATAAACTTGAAAACTTGTAAAGGAAGCTTCTTTGAAGTAATGTTTTAAAAATCCATTCATGCCGTATAAGTTAAAAAAACATTCTTCGTACTTTTGTAGGAAGAGTCAAAAAATACCTCGCACGAAAAACGACAAAAGATTCCTTTCATACGTATTACTAAAAACTCACCGAAGGTTAAAAATGGATTTAAACAATTTTAAGTGGATGGAAACAATATTACATATTGAGGGAACATGGATGTGGATGATAAAATACACCCCAGTAAATACTTACGAATAAACAATCTCGGATAAAAATGAGATTGTGATATTTCCCTTACCTTAGGTCCAATTTGCTTTGTACGTGTCCGAAGCTCCTGTATAATGGTTTAAATAATGTTATTGACTTATTCCAGAATCATACATATTGATATGAGATCATATATGGTCATATTATTAGCTTCTTGTTAGTAATATTTCATTGTTACTTGTTACTCGGGTCTTTATAACTTTTTGTTCTTATGCGTGTTTTGTCAAATAAATTCTTATTCTTATCTTTAGGTTATAGATAATTCATTTACAGAATGGTATTAGTGTAGTATATACCATATTCATTCATTCAATTAATTTATATAATCATTATGAAATGAAGATCATGTAGAACGAGTCGCATCACATCGTGGAGACGGTATTCCGTACGTACGCACGAGTGATGATATCGTTCCTATGATCGTGGAATTGTATTGGAGTATATATATATTATTTCAGTATCAATATTACTTAATAATAATCATATATAGTTACTCATTACACCATTATACCCATCCTTGTAAGGTGACGGTGGAAAATAGATTACACCACGGTGTGGAGACGGTATTCCATACGTACGCACGCGCTGTGATTTCATTTTTCCGTAGGATGGATAGAAGGTGAATTAAGGTTGTTTCATATTTATAATAACATATCAGTATGTATGTAATACTGATGTTATTACTTTATCATGAAACAACTAAAGAAGAAGAAGTTGAAGAAGAAAGAAATTGAAAAGATCGGTAATGGATATTACCTCTTCTTTGTAACGCCTCTTTGAATCCACCACTTAAGGAACTAAGATTGGTCTTTGGAGAAGACCAGGACCTCTAGGATTATTCTAGGGAAGTGGAGAGGAGAAAATGGCAGGGGTTGGCCGAGCTTGAGTGCTCAATTTGGTGTGAGGAGGAGGGGGAGGAGGTGCCATTTTATAAGGGAGGAGAGGGGCACCTTAGGAATATCTCAAAATATTATTTTATATTAAAGTCAAAATCGGTTTATAATGGTTCCAAAGGGTCTTATTTCGAATATAAGGTGGGGATGGGTCTAAATCCTATCAACCAATAGGATTTAGACAAGTTTAGGGAATTATTTTACCCTTATCAATTAGATTTAACTCTAAGTTAAATAATTTAACTTTTACCGTGTCTTTTTGTTTTCTTTCACTATAAGGTTAATACACTTACTATAACATGCCAAACGAACCCCAAATTGTTTATTATTAATATATATATCCTTATATAAGTCATTTGGCCGAACCTTAGATTTTTAGGAATAAAATAACAATTAATAATATAATATTTGATTTAAAAACTATTTTGTGTCAATTTTGACACTATTTGATATATGATTTTTGTGAAAGTCATAACAGAATTATATGTTCGAACCAAGTTGATTAAATCAACACTAATATATCATAGTAACCTAGAAAATTAGTGGAATTCATAAAAAGTCTCAAATTATATTTATTTTGGTGTTTATAACATCAATTATGTCAATATTTCATTAATAAGATAATTACTGCATCATCATTGTGTCATAAATTAAATTATTTAATGTCTAAAAATTACAAATAAAATACCATCATGTAGGAAATCTTTTTAGATTTCTAATGAATATTTACAATCGAATTTATCTTATGTATAACCCCATATTAAAAATGATTTACTTATTAAACTTTGATTTTAACTATTTTAACCCTTCTTTAAATAAATTAATAATAAATGTCCTAATCTAATCCAAGTGGGCCTAAATGGTCATATTTTATTCCTAAGTTTGTTTTTGGTCGAATTACACTTGTCCAATAGAATTAGGACATGTGTTAGGGTAATATTAATATCATATTTACCCTTAGTTACCCTATTTACTATTAACCGCGGTAAAAATAGTAAAAAGTTACTATTCACCAAAAAATTATTTTCATCTCATTGAACCACATTTTAGTCCTTGATATTAACCGTGTCTCTCGGATTTTTGAAATTCCATTCACAGAAGCGGTAAAATTAAGTTTTATGCAAAATTCAGTTTTTAACCTACCACTTAGTGGTTTCACTATTCATCAAAAATTGAAAGTTTTCAGAAAAATACCAAAATTTCACCCTAGGCTAATTTCGATATTCTGAGTCCAAAAATGAAGTCCATTTTGAAAAATAAAATTTATAAAATTTCAAAAAGTGGTTATTACTATTCATAACGGCTAGTTTTAATAGCATATTGTTGTTTAGTGAAACTCGGTATTGCGTACGACGCAAGCTATCGAGGAAGGTCGCGATTGCGTGTAAAGCAAGCCAAGCAAGTGTTGTGTAGAAAAAGATTCCTTTGATGATTTATATAACATAAAAGTCTCGGGTGTTACACACACTTTTTATTTAAAGAGGATGATTTCCTTGTAAATACCTAAGGGCACCCATTTTACATAGTAGACTATGGATTTGTGACGTCGATTTTCATATCAACAAGATCATAGGGCGTATCCAGAACTATAATAATGGGTTCATGTCCTTTGGGTGTCTCATTTATCTCATTAATAGTGTTCTATTGGAATCAAAAATCCATGATCCTTCAATTTTCATGGTGCGAAATTGTTTCATCTATAGTATAGTTCAGCTCATGGATTGTTTCATTAAGGTCCCTCTTGCGGAAATGAAAATGAATTCATCTTGATAGTGATGGCTGACAAGACCTAAAATGTAAGGTGGTATTTACATGAGTAGATTGGATGAAACCCTTTTTTTCTTGCATGAATGGTTTACATGGGAAGGTCTAGAATAGAGTTCTCTATGGGGGAGAACAGTGCACTGTCTGTTTAGTAATCATCCCTAGGTTTATGGTTTGGTTTCTTCGTTATGGAATAATTTATTCTACATGATATCAGATCATATTTCACACACTCAATGGATTATTATGTCGGGTAAAATTCAATTCTAGAACTATAACTGGGTAGGGAATGTTCTCAATTTCCCAGGGTGCCCTGCTCCACCCATATCATTAATGGAGGCTAGAATATACCCAACTCTCATCAAGACTATGCTGGATGAGGAGAAAGACTTCATTGTCAATCTCATCTTCTGGACATAGGACCCTGATCATTGCATTTTCTCTCCATCTTATATTGGGGATTTCGCTACATGGAATTATCATTGCTCATGGGTCATAATAGAGGAGAAAGAAAACTGGAATTACACCCTTTAGTCATTAGTGGTTCCTTCGAAATATAATTTCATGTTATGGGGGATCTGGTGTCGGGCCATCCCCATGGATGAGAATATCAAACGCTTTGGTATCCCAGATTTATCTCTATGTTCCTATAGTAAATACTACAACGAGGAATGTACAAACCACCTCTTCTTCATGGCTTATTTGGCATCTGATGTGTTGTATTTATTTGGGGACTTCACAAGAATCCATGAATATAACCTGGGGGATCTCCCATTCATGGATATGTGGTTATATGGTTTTGGAGACAAAGGGATGGAGAAGATGGAATGTTATGTGATCCTCCATACTGGGTGTTGGTCTATATGGATAGCTAGAAATAATCCTAGAGATGATATGATTCATTCAACTGGTAAGTCTATCATCATTAGGACTAACAACATTGTCATTTATTTGGCTTCGCTCATTAGAAACATTATGGATTTCCCCTCCCTCTAGTTCATAATTACTCATCCACATGATGCCCAGTCGGACATCAACAATACCTAAGGCAACTGGGTACGATGGCATCCCCTCTCTAGGGGTTCTAATATCTATACTAATGGTTCTTGTACGATGGGAATCTTGCACTAGGGTGGGTTTGGCTGGGACTCTCGAGGCACGGTCCTATTGGACTTCTCCCCAGGCTTGGGCTATAGTTCCTCTCATTAGGTTGAAGCCATGTCTATGCTTATGGGTATTAATATCATCCACCAAAAAGGGTAAACATTATCAAAATATGAAATAGACTCGATGACCATCCACGCCATTTTTTATGATATCTGATCTCATCCATGTCCTATTATTTATATTATCATAATGTTAAATGGCATGATCACTAATAAAATAAAAATTAGGAAACCCTGTCATGAGGGTAACCAAGTGAATGTTCATCTATCTAGATTCATTTCCATGGTAATGATCAGGTATGGTTGTATGATATTATCATATTGAAACCCGAAGGGTTCAGCTTGATTAGAGGGGATTCCCTTGGCCTTTACTATTTCAGACATTCAGAGGCCTCTTTGTTTATGTTGTTGGTTTGGATATCTTGCCTCTTTCTTAATAAATATGTAAATTTGATAATGTAATGAACATATTGTCCCATAAATAGTAAAAACATTGTTAGTGCAGTAGTGGTTACTATTGTGTTTTTGTGCATTACATGCATTATTGTTAAAATTACTATCCAAAAAATATGGTATTTCATTTTTTTTAATTTTTTTTTATTTTTTTTATTAATTGTGATTTTTCTTATTAAATTCACTTTGTATTGTGATGATATCGAAATCCATTGTGTTTGGGTCTCTTTTGTTCTTATCATGTTGTATAGATAATATATTAATCTAAACATTATTAGTTTATGAGGAAGTATAAAAATGCTTTTTAGAGCTCTAAAAATACAATGATATTTTTTTGGTGGCCTTTAGGATTCTACAATGTATAGTATTATAATTTTTTTGATATTTGATTTATTAAAACATCTAAATATATCTTATTTTTATGAAACATTTTTTTTAGAAATAAAAAATGTCTATAATTATTTCATTAGTTTACATGAAATTATTAAAAAGGCATTTTTATAGTGTATATATTGTTTAATATTCGGATTTAATTTTTCAGAACTTCATTTTTTGAAAAATGATCTTTCTTCTTTTTTATTGAGGATATTTGGATCAGTAGATGTCAGATTGATTTGATTCCTCATTCACAATAAATCTAATAATTTTTTTACAAATATGTCTTCTTGAACAATGTATGAATATGTTGTTTAATGCCCATTAAAATTCATTTATGGTTCCTAAATTATGATGTCTAGTTTTTCACAATGAATGGGAAACCCTGCATTCATGAACAATGAAATATATGGCTCAGAAACCCTACTTTCGCTATAGTGAAAATCATGGTTCTGCAACCCTATATTACTGTCCATTTTTTGAAATGTATGGATAGACAACCCTACATCACTAGTCATTCCCTATGGTAGGTTACTATTATTTTTCTGCATGAAATGGATTATCAAACCTATGTTTTTGTTCATACCCTGTGCTACGATATTGTTCATTATGAAAAGTATGCCACATCAACCCTAGGTTACCGTTTATACAATATTCAGTGTTACTGTAAATTCTACATTGTATGGTTCATCAACCCTATATTGTTATTCATATCATATGATATGTTACTAATCATTTCTACAAATTATCGTTTGAAAACCCTACATCACTATTCATTCCATATTCAATTTTATGATTCATTCCCCATGCAATTTTATTGTTCATTCTCTAAGTTATGTAACTATTCATTCAATAGTATATGTTGAAAATTTATTTTATGAATATATTTGAATTATTTTCCACTGTATTTCAACTCGATAAATTGACATTAAATATAATTATAATGATATAAGAGTTTTTAATGTTTTGATAGAATATTAAATGAAAAAATTAATAAATTATTTTTATATATTTTCCAATAAATTTTTGGGTTTCATGTTTATTTATTTTCAAATATTTGAATTTACATTTACCTTGTACTGCTAGTTTTAATGAAACTATATTGACAAAGATTAAATGAATTTTAATTTAAATTTTAAATCATTCAATGATATTAATATTTTATAGATTATATTAGAAGAAATAATCAATTTATTTTGATTTTTTTTATTAGAGATTTTTTCATATAGGAATGAAGGGGCAATAATGATGCACATTTTAAGTAGATATTTACAATATCTCTTAACACCTTTATTTTTAATATCCAAAGGAAGATAAATTGATGTATATGTTTAATATTTATTATCTCTATATATATATCATTCTCTCTTGTAGGTTAAAAAAAGTACATTAGAGGTACAGACATGTTAAAATTTTCATTACTATGTATTTTCAAAGTGACTGTGTTGTGAACATGGGACCTAATGTGCAATTTTCAATGTCCTACAACCCTCTGTTTCGTCACCCATACATTCTCACAATTGGCGGATTATTTACTCTTTGACTACATTTACCTTGATGATACATGCTAATTAATATATCAATAACCAGTATATCTGCTATCATTTTTTATCTTCATTCTTCTAGTTCTGAGACTGTAATAATTTTTCCCATCATTAAAACACAATAAATTACTTCTATCTATAATTTTACAACGAAATTTTGTTTTTATTATATTTCATTATGTTGTGACTCATGAATTCTAAATTCAGCATATAAGGGTTGGGACTCCTTATATCTAAAGTTAGGACTATTTGGGTCATGACTCCCAGATGCTAATGTTAGGATCTAATGGTTTTGACTCCTAATATCTAACGTTAGGACAGTTCGGATTGCAAATAGCAGTGTTTAAAATCAGGTTATTAGGGTTGTAACTCCCAAAATAAATGTCAGTGTCATGGTTATCCTTACACTAGAAATTGATTCTATAATTGGGTTATGATTCTGCCTTAAAAATAATTTTTAGTGCACACGTATTTCTCACTGAGTAGACAACTATAAGAGTATAGTAGGCCCAATTTGGACTGAACTACTATAAAAAATCCTTCTATTATTAAAATTCTCCATTTCTAATTAACCTTAATAATTAATATTCATATTTAATTAAATTAATCAAGTTATTTATTTAATATTTTTTAAATTTATCTATTCATCCCAATGTAGACCATCTAACATTACAAGTTCCAAAATAAAAATTGGTATCAAAAGGATAATAAATTTAAGAATTTATTTTCTCTATTTTTTTCCAACTGATACATACAAATTGGTATCAAAGGATTATCCTATTAGACGTGATTAGATCCTTTTTTATTCTTCTGATGAGTAATAATTGATATCAGAGGTTATTACATTTGGATTTTAGCCAAACCTTTTACAGAGTCTTCTTTTATATTTAATTGTGTCAACCAATTCCAAGTCCACATAGTTAATAGATAAATATATAATAAGATGGCAGGATTGAACCCAAAGGATTATTTTCTTCCTCCAAAGCTACAAAACATTGATGGTAATGATTAAACCTTCTGGAGATCTTGAATGTAGGCTTACCTCAACTATGTGAGGGTTGAGAATTATTCTATCACTTTAAAATAGGACACACAACCTGAAGCAGATCATGATACTCTTATCAGAATTGATTCTACAAGATATTTTTTTAATTACATTGTAGTTAATATTTTATAGTGTGATATTAATATAAGTGTCTTATTCATGCGTCTTCTTGTAATACATCTCACGAAATATGGAATATTTTACAAGTCACATGGCTTGGCTCTAAAAAATTGATTTTAAAAAATCTATGAATGATTTGTGTTGAGTTCCATGACTTAAATATGAGTGATGTTGAAATAGTAAACCAAATGTTCCAAATATTCATAAAAATTATAAATGGAATTTATTCAATTGATGATGATTTCGAAAACCCCTTAAGTGTTGAAAGAGTCCTAGGATCCTAACCAAATAAATGGAATGAAAATAAGGTATCCATCATTGAAAGAAAAAATTTCAATGTGTACACACTAAGTGGATTGATTGGATAACTACTCAATTACGAACTCTAACTGATTAACATAGATGATGAAGATAACCGAAAAAGAAAAATAAACTACATTTTAAATATGTTAATGTTTCTTCGATTGATTCTTTTGATTCTAATCAACAAGATAATGGAAAATAAGATATGGATAAGATTTTAACTAGAGTAGAAAATATAACGAGAAAGAAACTCTTCATGAATTGGTTAAAAATAATCCATCAAAAAGAAAAATATAATTGAGATAATAAAGGTAGTACATATTTCAATGCTTTATATTTTACCTATTATGGTTGAAATAAGAAAGAGAAAATCAAATTTGATTGTCAAAATTTAAGAATAAAAATAATAAAAAGGTGAAAAGGGAATTAACAACCAGTTGAAGTTGTAAAGAAGAATATAATTCCAGTAAAAATTTTGAAATTTAAAATAACATGTTAACTTATACTTCATTGCATCACTGGATAGGTTTGATGATTCTTTTTTTGAATATTTTGATTCTAAATATTATTATAAAAAACAAAATGTTTTTGTATTAAATAAATAATTAAATGATTTAGACAAGATATTTTTAAATCTATTTATATATATAATGATAATAAATAAGATAATGAATTTTTTCTATAAATAAGATTCTCTTATAGTAGAATAAAAAAATAATTAACATTAATTCTCTTTCATACTCAAAAGTATACGAATATTTGAAATTTGCTCAATATATGAATTAAATATTGAAAATGAAGTGGAATGCCTTAAATAATGATTTTCTAATTTTCTTCATGGTTGTGAAAAACTTCACGAGATGATATCTTTGAATAAAATACATAAAAATAAATATGGTTTTGGTTATGAAAGGAGATTTACTCAAATGTATAAAATTTTTTTTATTAAAAGTATAATTGGTTTTACTTCAACTCTTACATGTTTTAAATATGGCATAAAAGACAACTATGAAAATGATAGTTCTATTAGACTTAAAAAATATTTTGGATTTATAGAAACAAATATTTAAAAATCCATATTATCAACAGTAGTTTATAATACATGTTAGAATTTAATATGGGTACCTAAATATTAAATAAATAATTTTATTGGCCCCAATATAGCTTGGGTACCAAAATTGTAAAATAATTCATATTTGTAGGAAAAATATCATGGATGTCTCATGAATGACATATGATACATGGAATGTGGATTCTCTCAGCATATTTCCAGAGACCCATTAAATTTTACCACTTAAAACTCATGTGATGAGGCACTGTTACATTTGGAGATAATTCCAGAGAAAAATTAAAAGGTTTTTGTGATGTTGGTATTTCATATTATACTTTTATTTCTAAGGTTGTATATGTTGAAGGTTTAATACATAATTTAATTTGTATATCACAAATATGTGATGATGTAATGGATGATAAATCTTAAAATGAAAAATGTTTATTATTTAAAGATGATTCTTTATTATTTTATTCTAACCAAAAAATAATATTTATACTATTTGTTTTGATGAACTTATTATTCAAAATGATAATTGTTTGAATGTTTTATTGAATGAAAACATCCATTGGAATTGATGTTTAGGTCAGGTAAATTTCATAATATTGCATATGTTCACAAAACATGAGAACGTGATACAACTACCTTTCATGAAGAAATATCGTCTTCCTGTTTGTGATGTTTTCTTGAATGAAGTAAAACCAAAAATATATTTTAGATCCATCAATCTGATATGTATAAATACACCTTTCCATTTTATAAATCTTGATTTAATTGGACATAATCTAATTTGTATCATTCATGGAATGAAATACCCAATATTTAATTTTTGATGATGATAGTATATTTACATGGGTATACTTTCATTCTCAGAAAAATGATATTTTATCTAGATTTAGTACTTTTTGTAAATTACTTAAAAATGAAAATTATTTTATGATTATTTATATTTATTATTCTAATGGAGGATAATTTCAAGATTTATATTTCAAATAATATTTTGTTAATAATGGTAATTTTCTTAATTTTTCTTCTTTTAAAACAACATAGAATGTTGTTTTTGTAGAATAGACAAATAGAACTATTATTGAAATAGCTCGAACATTGTTCTGTGAAAGTAATTTTCCTATATATTTTTGTCATGAGGCTATTTTTGATTCATGATATATTATAAATAGAATTACTAGTAGACATTTTTTAGAGAAAGTATTAATGAATTATTATAAGAATATTAATGTTGTGTACATTAGAGTTTTTGGTTGCAATGATTTAATTTTAATTTCAAAGGATAATTTAGATCAATCTGATGTTAACAGAGATGAAGTTATTTTTCATGGTTATTCTAATGATAGTAAATCATATAATGATTACAATTAAATATCTATTATTATTGAATAATCTATTCACCTTATGATTGGTGAACACAATGTTTAATTAAATTCTGATTTTAATGCTATTGATGAAGAGATTAGATATTTTAATTTAGGTGATGAAATTCCTCAAGATAATATTGAATCAATTAAGGTAGGGAATACTCCTTCTTAACCTGATCAAAAATCATGGAAGATTAAAAATTATCATCATGTTCAAAATATAGTTGGAAATGTGGATTTTTGTGTTGATAACAGAAATTATATTTTAAATTCTTGTGCCAATTATACTTCTATTTCTGATTTTGTTTCTATTAATGTTATTAATTCATTAAATGAATAAATTAGGATTTTTTCTATGAAATAAAAATTATATCAGTTTTTACAAATAATTATTGTAAATGAGTATAATTTCATAAGGATAATAATGAAATTGGAACAAATTGGATATTTAGAAACTATTTAGATGAATATAGTCAAAATTTCAAACAAATATCTAAACTTGTAGGTCAAGGATACTCTCATGAAGAAGGTATAGACATTGAGGATTATTTTTCACCTATTTACATGTTATATGTAATCATATTTGTTTCTATTTATTTATTTCAATGTATCAAATTATATCAAATGGATGTGAAAATTGATTTCTTATATGGTATTATAATATAAGTAGTTTATGTTCTTCATCCACCAGTTTTTTAGAGTAAAAAAATTCATATACATGTTATAAAACTATCTAAAGCTTTGTATGGTCTTATACAGGCACCACATACGTGGTATGAAGAACATTATTTTTTATTTAATAATGGTTTTATAAAAGGGAAATTCGACCGAACACTTTTTATTAAAAGTACTTATGATGATATTTTTATTGTATAAATCTCTATTGATTGTGTAGTTTTTGGTTCCTCTGGTGAATTACACTGAAATAATTTTTCATCATTTATATCTTATGAGTTTGACATGAGTTTAATGAGGGAAGTAAATTTCATTCTGGGACTTCAAATTCTTCAATTAATTGATATATATGATATTAATTAATCTATGTATGATAAAGAGTTGGTTAAATGTTATTTTCGTTATTCCTCGGAATCTATGAAAAATCTTATGGTAACTAATTGAAATTTATATTTTGTTGCATATAGTAAATATATTTATTTTATTGTTTATAGTGGTGTGATAGCTATATTATTTTATTTAACTACATCTAGACCCGAGATCATCTTTAGTCTTAATTTATGTGCTAGATTTAATGAGGATCCTAAATAAATTCATTTTAAGGATGTAAAAATAATAATGGACATGTTAAAGGAACTATAGATTATGGATTATTTTATCAAAAATATAACTGTTTTGATTTAGAATTTAATTCTAACTCTAATTTTGGAGGATGTAGAATATACTAGAAATGTACATAATGCTTGTTTCATTTTCTGGTAAAACTATTAATTTCTTGGTCATCTAATAAACAACTATTGAATGCTTTTTCTACTGAAAAAGATGATTATATCTCATCTGCTTGTAGTTGTGCTCAAATTTTATGGTTTAAAAAAACATATGAAATTTTGGTGTTTATCTTTATAAATTTCATATTTTTTATAATACTTCATCAATTTCTGTTTCTCAAAAACCTTTACAGAATTCTATAACAAAGCATATTGATCTTATATTTCATTTTATTAGTGATCCTGTGAACCTAGGTGATATTGTTTGAGAATTTTTACATTCTTAAAATAATAGAGTAGATATTTTTACAATGCCTTTATAATATTTATAATTTGGAAATATTAAAATTGACCTTGGTATGTTTGAATTTTAATTTTTTATTTATGCATTTGTTTAGGGGGAGTTTGTTTTATTTACAAAAAGGGAAATAAATAAATCTATTTTAATTGGATTAAAACATTTGATTTTGGTAGAAATAAATTTTTTTTATTTTTTTAATTTTTCTAATTGGTTTAAATGATTTTATTTTGAAATCGAACAAAAATTTGGAAAATGGTTTTTCTTGTGGTTGTTTTTCTTTTGTTTGATTACAAATGTTTTTTTGATTAATTTTCCTCTATATATTTATGATATCTCAATAAATAGTATTTGGATTTGTGTGAGAGTTCTCACTTTGAATAGTTATGATATTTATCTAAACACTATTAATTTATGAGTAAGTTTAAAAATTCTTTTTTAGTCGTATATGAATTCCATTAAGATACTATTGTTGTTTTTGAGATTTTATAGTTTTTAGTTTTAAAATATTTTTGTATTTATTTTACTTCATCTTCTATAGATATATGATTTACATGAAACTTGTTTTTTAAGAATCTATTTTTTATCTTGTTATTTTATGTTCACAAAGATGTCTACAAATTTCATTTTGATGGTGAAGAAATTATCTGATGTTCTGCATTGAATTTTAAAAACTACATTTTTTCTAGATTAATATTGCTTCTATTTTCTTATCATATTGCATGCTATAAGTGTCAGATTTATTTAATTCATGATTTTTTGGAAAGATAATTTATTTTTATTAAAATATTTATTTTCACTAATGTCTGAATATACAATTTAGATGCCATTAAAATTAATTTAATGTTGTTAATGTATGTTGTCATTTTTTTAAAAATTATGGGAAGTCATACTTTAAATATTAGTGAAATGTTTGGTTCGACAAACATAATTACACTTTAGTAAAATTATGGTTCTGCAACCCTATGTTACGGATCATTTTTCGATAAGTATGGTTGGGATACCCTGAGTTACTTTTAGTTCCCTACGTTATGTTATTGTTATTTTTCTATAAAGTATGTTTCGAAAACCCTATGTTACTGTTCATAACCTATGCTATGTTAGTGTTCATTTCTGAAAATTATTGTTTTTGGAACCCAATGTTACTATTCATTCCCTACTCTATATTTCCTTTTAATCCCTATGCGACGTAATTATTCAATCAATAAGTGACATTACTATTAATTTACTACATTATGTTGAATGTTGATTTTTTTTGCATATATATGGATTAATTTTAATGTTTTTTCAACGAGATCAATTCACATTAAATATAAGGATTATGAATGAAGAGTTTTTAATTTTTTTGTTGAATATTTAATGTGTATAATTAATAAATTATTTTACCATTTTTTTCCAATAAATTAATGTTCTCAATTTTATTTATCTTTATATATTTTAATTTACATTTCATGTGTTCTACTAGTTTTCAAGAACCATACTGACTAAGTTTAATTTCATTTAAATTCGAATTTTATATCTATCAATGCTATTGATTTTCTAATGAATTTATTTGAAGATTTATTCAATTTATTTTTGAATACTATTATTAGATATTTATTCTACATGAATAAATATGCAACATTGCTATGAATTTTGTAGAGATATTTAGGATAGCTCTAGAATCAATTTATTTTGAATATCAAATAGAAGAGAAGCTATTGTAGCTTCTGAATAATATATATATATATATATATATATATATATATATATTTATCCCTTCTATGATAAAAAACAATAGATATACACATGGGTTAATATATTTGATACCTTGTACTTCCAATTGAATCGGTTGTGAACAATGAACATGTTATTGAATTTGAAACGTCCTAAGAAACACTTTTTCATCACCTAGAAATTCTAAAAAGTGATGAATTATATTTTATTCAACTAAAATTGAATTGATGAGAAATGCTAATTAAAATCTACAAAACTAGTACCTTTTATTTAATTATTTATATTATTTCTATTGGTTCTGGGTTTATAATTATGTTTCCCATATTTCACATGCACTATATTTTTTTATCCTTTTACAATAAAAATCATTTTTTTCTTCTATTTCAATGGGTTTTGACAACCATATTATAATTTTACGATCTAAGGTTCATCACTCCCTATATCTAATGTCAGGAATATTCGGGTTATCACTCCCAGATTGTAATGTTATGATCTAAGGGTTGTGACTTCTGTTATCGAAATTCAAGACTACTTGAGTTGTGTATCCCAGGGTCTAATGTTTTATTGAGAGGGTTGTGAATCCCCATTCAAAACACAAGGTCATGGTTATACCTCCATGAGAAAAGGATTCTATAATTGGGGTACGATTTCCCAATAAAAATCATTTTTATTGCACATGTATTTCTCATTGAGTAGAGAGGTATAAGAGTAGATTATTCCCATTTTTTACCAAACTAATATAAAAAAATCCTTGTTTTATTTACATTTTTCATTGATAATTAACCATTATAATTATCTATGATAAATAATTTAATTAATCACTTTATTTGTTTATTTTTTATATGCTTTATTATCCCACCTCTAGACCATCATCCATTACCCATTCTAACATAATAATTTTTATCAAATGGATAATCCTTTTTATAAATGATTTCCTAGGTTGTTATCCTTTTGATACCTAAAAATCGGTTTCAAAGGATCATATTTTTATAATATATTTGCTTTATTGTTCTCTGTATGATACCTATCAAATGAAATCAGAGGCTGTTCCTTCTGGAATTTAACCAACCATTTTAGAGGGTATGATTTTATATTTCATTGCACTAACCTACTCTTAGACCTCAACGTCTAAGGATAAAAATCATATGAGGTTGAAGGTTTGGACCTAAAGGATGCTTGGATTCCTCAAAAGACACCATATTTCGATGGTAATTATTATGACTATTGGAGATCATGAATGTAGGATTACCACAAATAAATGATTATTGAGCACTAGTCTATCATGTCAAAATAGTATTCACTTACTAATGCTGACCTAGATACTCTTATCAGAATTGATGCTGAAAGATATGTTTTAAATTAAAAAGTAATTAATAATTTATATAGTTTCTTTAATGGAAGTGTTTTTAGTCATGTGTATTCTTGGATGACAACTCATTAAATATGTAAGACTCTATAATTCATTAATTATTTCTATGAAAAATTTATTATAACAAATATTTGAATTCTTCCTTATATGAACGAAGACTTTAAGATGGATGAAATGAAATAGTAAACCAAATGTTCCATAGATTCACAAGTATTATGAATGTAATAAATTTTATTAGAGAATCCCTGGAAAACCTAGAACATATTGAAGGATTTTTAAGAGAATTACCAAATAAATGCAATGTAAATAAGGTTTCCATTTATTGATGAATGAATTTCAAGGTGTCCACACAATATTAATTGATTGGATTACAATTCCAATATGAACATGAACTAAAGAACATATCTAATGTGAAGAAAATAAAAAAAGAAAAGGTGGCGATTTTAAATCTGTGAATATTGATTCCACTGATTCTTGTGATTATAATTTATATGATAGTGATGAAGAAGATGTGGATCAGATTGTGAATAGAGTATACAATAGAATAAATAATAAAGGTTTAATGAATTACTTTAAAAGAAAATATCAAAATGAAATATAAAAGGAATATAAGAAAGGTATTACAAATTTGAAAGCTTTAGATGTGACCTGTTACGAGTATAGGAATACAAGGAATATCATACATGACTGTATTAAATATTAGAATAAATAAAGTGCAAAATGGAATTTAAAACTGGTTGGATTTGTACAGAAGAATCTCATTCTAGTGAACAATAGGGAAATGAAAAACAAACTGCAAATGCATGCTTTATGGAATCACTAGAAAATCATAGTAATTTGTATTTTTATTCTAAATATTTGTATTCTGAATGTGACTCTAAAAACCCAATGTTTTTCAAATAAATAAAACATTAAAATATTAAGAAAATATATTTTCGAAACAACTAATTTCTATAATAAGCATAAAGAAAAAAAATCAAAAATATATTTCTAGAAAAAAAAACTTTTACAAAAGAATGAAATATTAAGTAATAGTGGTTTTTATTGTCATTCTAATGAAAATGAGAATTTAAAATATGATCAATACTTCAATTAAATTTTGAAAAAGGAAGTCGAATCTATTAAAAAATATTTTCATTTATTGAAGGTCATGAAAAATATAATGAGATGATGTATTTTACAACAAAAGATAAAAATTAAGATGGTTTTTTATATGATTTGTGGTTACTTCAAATGATTAAAACTATTTTTGTTAAAAGTTAAAATGTTTGATCTTCAACTGTTATTTGTATTAAATGTGGCATAAAAGTTCACTCTGCAGATGATTGTTCTATTAGATTTTAATTATCTTTGGGATTTACAAAAACTAATATTTCTAAATCCATATTAACTAGAGTATATTACAATACATATTAAAATTTTGTATGGGTAACTAAAAATTGTACACTAATCCTATTGGAACCAAAGTAGTATGGGAACCAAAATTTCCATGTATTTTATTTTTTTAGAAAAAATTCATTGGATGTATCATGAATAACATAGATTAAATTGACAGATGATGATATACGCTTGTGAATAGAGATCCATCATTTTTTACCACATACAACAGATGGTATGGAATCACTTTTACATTATAAGATAATTTTAATGGGAAATTAAAAGGCTTTGGTAATTTAGTTATTTAAAATTCTATTTTTATTATAGAAATTATATATTGATGTTTTAAAACATAATTTAATTAATATATCACAATTATGTGACGATGTGATGGAAGTTAAATTTAAAAATGATAAATCATTAGTATCTAAAGATGGTTCTTTATTAATTTATGCTAATCAAAAATATAATATTTATACTATTAATTTAGTTGAACTATTCAAAATGTTAAATGTTTTAATTCTATACAAAATGAAATCATCATTTTTCATAGATGTTTGTGTCATGTCTATTTAAGAATGTTGCATAAGCTATCACAAAATGATAATCTTTTATATCTTGCCTCCTTGACGAAACAACATCATCATGTTTGGGATGCGTGCATGAAAGGAATGCAACAAAAAATTTAATCTAGACCCATCAATTAGATAACTACTAATATACCTTCATAGTTAGCACATATTGATTTATTTAACCCCATTCAAATTTCCAACCTTAATGGAAATAAATATAACTTAGTTATTATTTGTTATTTAGTATATTTATAGGGGTATACTTTCTTTCTCATAAAAAGACACATTATCTTGATTTAATTTTTTTTTAAATTAGTGAAAAATGAAAATGTATGAATGATTATTTCTATTCATAATGATAAAGAAAAAGAATATCATTTATTATACGTTGAAAATTTTTGTGAAAAATAATATTTATTTCCATAATTTTTCAACATCTAGAACACCCATGAAAAATAGTTTTGTAGAATAGAAAAATAGAACTCTTATTGAAATGGGTCGAACACTGTTAATTGAATATAATATTCAATAATATTTTTGGGTTAAGGTTATATTTAACTCTTTTTATATTTCAAATAGAATTCTTATTAGAAATATTTTAATTAAAACTTTTTAATATTTATTAAAAAAAATTATATAGTTTGTTACTTTAGTGTTTTTTGATGTAATGTTTTCATTTTAAATTCAAAGGATAATTAAGATAAATTTTATGCTAAGAGTGATGAAGATATTTATCATAGTTATTATTATAATAGTAATTCATATAATGTTTTTAATAAAAGATCTATATCAATTGAAGAATCTATTCATGTTGGGTTTGATAAAAAAAATGATAAATTAAATTTTGATTCTTATGATATTAACGATGAGTTTAGAAGTATTAATTTTGGTGAAGAAATTAACCAAGATAATATTGATTAAATTGAGAGGGATCATACTATTTCTTAACTAGATCCCAAATCATGGATGATCCATAAATATCATCCTGTTGAAAATATAATTGGCAATGTTGATTCTGGTGTTAAAACAAGATAGTCTATTTTATATTATTGTTCCAATTTTATTTTTATTTCATCTTTTGTTCCTATTATTGTTAATAATTCTTTAAAATATGAAAACATTATTGTTTATATGTAATATAAATTAATTCTATTTTTTATAAATAATGTTTTTACATCAGTATAATTGACTAAGGATAAGTATGTAATTGGAACAATGTGGATCTTTAGAAACAAGGTAGATTAATCTAGATATATTTTCAATAAAAAATCCAGACATTTTGCTCAAGGATACTCTCAAGAATATGTTATAGACGTTGAATATTCATTTGAACCTACATTCATGTTAGATGTTGTTTTAATTTTTTTTGTATTTTTTATATTTTCATGGTCTCATATTTTATCAAATTGATGTGAAAAGTGATTTTTCAAATTGTTTTATAACTGAAGAAGTTAATGTTTCTCAACACATGGGTTTTTAAAAGTAAAAAATTCAAAACCATTTTATTATATTCTTTTACGCATTTTATGGTCTTAAATAATCACCCCAATCTTAGTATGAAGGGATTTCAATGTTTTAATTAAATAATTGGTTTATCAAAGTAAATGTTAATACAACACTTTTTATTAAAAAACGTCTAATGATTTTTTAAATATACATGTCATAGTTAATGATATAGTTTTTGGTTCCTATTATGAATTACATTGGAGTAATTTTTATTCAATGATAAATTTCTAGTTCGAAATGAGTTGAATAGGATAACAAAATTATTTCGTGGAATTTAAAATTTTCAATGAAATTATGGAATTCTATTTAATCAATATAAGTATCATAAAGTGTTGGTAAAATTATTTTGTCTTGATTCATCTAAATCTATGAAAAATACAAGGGTTAATAATTTTAAATTATGTATTGATGCATCTATTAAATCTAATTATTTTATAGTTTATAGAGGAAATATATATAGTGTTCCATGTTTTACTACTTCTAGACCGAAAACATTTTTATGTTTGTTTATATTCTAGATTTTAGGAAGATTATAATGAAAGTAATTTTAATGATGAGAACATAATAATTAGACATGTTAATGGAACTGCTAAATCTGGTTTAATTTATTCGTAAAATAACTATTATGATTTAACATCTTATTCTGACTCTGATTTTAGAGGCTGTTGGATTGACTAAAAAATAACATCAGGTATCATTTTTTTTCTGGGAAAATTTTATATTCCATGTAATCTAAGAAACAAATATCATTTTCTTTATATACTATAGAAACTATGTATATCTAAACATATAGTAGTTCTGATCAATTTATATGGATTAATAAGACCTTATGTTATTTTGTTGTTTCTATTGATAAATTTTATATTAATTGTGATAATAATTCTACAATTTCTATTTCACTAAACCCCTTATAATATTCTTGAACATAGACTATTTATATTATATTTCATTTTATTAGAGGTCATGTGAACATGTGTGATATTTTTTTAAAATTTATCCATTTTAAAATTCATCTAGAAGATATTTTTACAAATCCTTTAAAATCTTCTCAATTAAAAAAATAAATAAAATTGATATTGGTATTTTGGAATTGTACTTTTTTATTAGTACATTTGTTTATGGGAATTTTGTTTTTTCTTTGTGTTTATATAAAAAAATATAGAGAAATTACATGGTTTTAATTTTTTAAAATCGTTGGTTTTGTGGAGAAATATATTAGTTTTAATAGTTTTAAATAATTCATTTTAGATTGTTTAAAATTTTTAATATTTTAATAAATAAAGGGGGGACTTTTTTTATTGTGAATGTTTTAATTTTGTTTCATTACATCTGAGTTTGTTTGATTACCTTTCCTCTATATATTGATGATATCTAAAAATATATTTTTTGGATTTTATTGATTCATAACATGTTCTATAGATAAGATATTTATATAAACATCATTATCTTATGAGGATGTCAAAAATTTATTCTTTTGTACTTTAAAAATTAAATGATGCTTATACATTTGTTCTAGGGATTCTATAGTCTATAGTTTTGAAATGATTCTTTATTTATTTTACTTCAACGTATACATATATCATATTTTCATGAAACCTGATTTTTTATGAATCCAACATGTTAATATTGAATTCATTAGTTTACATCAAAGTCTAAAAATGTAATTTTGATGGAAGGTAAATTTTCTGAAATTCTTACATTTAATTTTTAGAACTGTAGTTTTACCATATTGAGGATTCCTTTATTATTTGATGATATTTGGAAAATTACATATATGATTTATTTGATTATTTATTCAATTTAAATCTAATATTTTTTAAACAAATTATTTTTTTTTAAATGATTGAATATTCTTTTTAGAGCCCTTAAGAAATCATAGAATGTTATTAAAGTATGTTGTCCAGTTCATCACAAAGTATGAGAATCCATACATTCATGAATAGTTAAATATATGGTTTGACAACCATAAATTATATATATTGAATGGTATGGTTCAACAAACCAATGTTACTATTCATTTTATGCAATGAATGGTTTGAAAACCCTATATTACTGTTCTTTCCCAACGTTACATTACTATTATTTATTAACAAAGCATGGTTCAACCATTATATGGTATTGTTTATACCCTATGCTACATTAATATACATTCTACAATGTATGAGTTATCAACCCTATGTTATTGTTCATACCCTGCACTACCTTACTGTTCATTCTACAAATTACGGTTCATCAACCCTACTTTATTGTTCATATGCTACACTATTTTATAGTTCATACCATACATTATGTAACTATTCATTTCTAAAAAGTATGGTTTTATAACCCTACATTGTTGTTCATCCACTATGCTATGTTACTGCTCATTCCCAACATTATGTTATTATTCATTTTCTGTTTAATATTGAAAATCGATTTTCGTAAAATATAAAGATTATTTTCAACATGGTTTCTTCTCAATAAATTCACATTAAATCTAAGGATTATGATTTAATAGTTTTTAATGTTTTTGGGGAAATATTAAATATAAAAATTAGTAAATTATTTATCTGTATTTTTTCAATAATTTTTAGTGTTTCGAGTTTATTTTTTTAATGTATTTGAATATATATGTGTCTTGTGATACTAGTCATTAGGAATCGTATTGACTATGTTAAATGAATTTATAATTTGAATTTTTAATCATTCAATGCTATTAATTTTCTACATATAAATATATATATATAATTCTATCATATAGGTTAAAAAAGGATCAAATGAGATACACATAGGATAAAATATTTGATCTTCTATTTTTTCAATGGGAATTTACTGTGAAATTTGAACATGTTGTGAAATTTTCAATTTCCTAGAACACTATATTTCATCACCTAGAATATTATTCATAGTTCCAGATTATTTCAGTTTCGAGTAAAATTTCATTTTTTGGATGTTCAAATTAATATATAAAAATAAATATTCATTTATTTTGTTTTTTATAATATAATTTCGGGTCCTGATTCTATAACACTTTTTCCCATATTTCCCACGCACTTTTTTTCATTTTTTTATTTTACACCAAAAATCATTATTTTCTGTTTTGATTCTTCTAGTTTTGACTCCCACATTATAGAGTTGTGTTTTAAGGGTTGTTACTCTATGTATCTAAAGTTAATATTGTACTTGTTTGGACTTAAAGTTTATAATTTTAGGTTTTATGGGTTGTTACTCCAAATAAAAACTTTAGTGTCATTATTATCCCTCTACTAGAAAAAGATTCTATAATTCTGTTATGATTCCCCCATAAAAATCATTTTTAGTGAACATTAATCTCTCATATTAAAGAGAGATATAAGTGTAGAGTTGGCCCACATTGGATCAAACTACTATAAAAAAATTCCTTCTATAATTTACTTTTTACACTATTATTAAATATTAATAATTATCTTTGAAAATTAATTTAATTAATCAATTTATTTGATTAAATTTCTTTAATATAAACTATTCATACCCCTCTATATCATCATCCATAACCCATTCTGACCGAATTTATTTTTATTTTATAAATTATATTTCTTATTTTATAATAATTAGGTATATATTTTATAATAATTATCAATTTATTTAGTCTTAATGGATGAATTAAATATGTTTGAAAAATAGCTACCTAAATGAATAACCAAAATCAAAAAAATTAAGGAAACAAAAAGGACTAAAAAAGTGATAAATATGCTTCTTATTTTTTTGGTGAATGGTTGGATTGACTATAATTCCACATTACTCAATTATTTTTCATTTTGGAAGCACGTTTTTAACGGATAACTTGCAATAGTGTTTAACTTTTTATATTTACAAGAATTCACATCATCCTCCACTATAAAAAAGAACTCACCCTCCCTGATTCATCACACCTCTCAATAAATAATGATCATCCAAAAGCTAAAAAAATAAGATCCAAAAATACATACTCTGATCCTATAATCCAAAAACTGATCCAAAATAAATACATGTAAGTCATTTGGTGTACCAAAAAAGTGTTACCTAAAAAAGTGTTACCATTATTCAATGATCAATTTTGGTTTCATTATTTATCAAACCACCTAAATTATTCATATTTTATGATTATAAAATTAAATTAGTATCATAAATTCATGGATTTGTTTTTATGTTAACTGTTCTACTAAAACCTATACACACATCCATCAAATGGGATATGAAATAATTCTTCGTGTGTACGGCAAACTACTGTCTAGCGAACTGATGTTATTCATTTTTTCGATTACCATCTATCAAGTTTGGAATTAATGGTGGATATTTTGTTTTAATATGATATATATGATATTTATTATTTATTTATTCTTATTTAATATTTATATATCACCTACATTCAGGATTTCCATTTTATGGGAGTGATATACCTTCTTTTGTGGATATGTGAACTACCACTTCCTCAAAGCGATGTGATTCATTCACACTTAACATGGAATGGATTAAGGATATGTTTATTGTTGTTATATGAAATATATTAAAAAATATTTACATTGTGTTGATAATATATATATATACATATATTTCATTAACTATCTTTCTTTCAACATGACAAGATATTAAAAACATCAATCACGCCTATGTATGTCATACCATCCCAATTAATGATGTATACCATTTCATATATATATTTTATATGTTCATATATTACATATATATTTAATATATATAAAATTTATATCATGTTGTATATTAATTATATAATTAAATCATGATACACGTAAGTGGATCAATAATAACAAGTCAAAACATATAAATAAACTAAGCGGTGATTACCAGAATCATAACATTATCTTATTATTGATAATAAGATGGTAATATAAAGTCATAATAAAATAATATATGGTCTGATATATAAAAATATAGTTATGTGTTATATGTATTGTGAAATTATATTTATTATATAAGATATTTTTATATGTACAAATAAAGTCAATATTTAAGGTAAGGGGTTTTCTCATCTCCCATTTATTCTTATGAGATGTATGAATATTCACCACATATTATTATTATATTGATTTTATAATATCATATGAAATTTTATATAATGATTTTGAATTATTTAATTATATTAAATGTTTGAATTGATGAAATTATTTAAGGAATGTCATGATTCAAAAGTTACTAAAGTTGTATGGATATTTCATGTCTCGATTTTATTTCTGTGAGATTTATGACATATTCACCAATTGTATATATTAAGTGGTGTGTATACTAAACAAGAATTTTTTATAATATTAATACACTTAAATTTACAGGTATTTAAAAATAAATTATTTAATCTCTATTTCTTGGGGTTTTATTATTTATAATTACCAAATTAGTAATGTAATTTTGTCTCAATTTTCATTTTTTGAGTCACATGTTTTGTTATGAACCTATATTACTTAATGAGGGGTATATAATACCCTATAAAATGCAATGTCATGAAGATAATTCCTCTAATGATATTTTTAGATTCATTTAATGTTATTATTTCATTGTCATTATGATTCGATGTTTCTATGCAAGTGATAGTTTATTACTACAATTTCATCATTTATCGATATTGTTTGTAATTATGCATCCATTGATGAAATAAAATGATACATATCTCAATAATTATCAGGACTTTTCTTATAACCTATTTTACTATTATATATTAATGTATTGGTTCCGTTTTCCAATCTTTAGACATTATGATAATTAGGAACGAGTTTTAAATAAAATATACCCCTAATTCCATCAGTGTTCAAAATTTTTTTCTTCAAAAATAGTGTTTTCAAAAAAACATAAAGGGATATTTTATGATAATTTTTAGTGAAAAATATTTAAAAAAATTTGTTTTAAAATGGGTTTAAATGGATTTCAAAAGTATTGTTATAATTTTTCAATATAATTTTAAAATAATAATGTTTTCCCAAAATTTATAATTAAAAAAGTGTTTTTCATAGTCGAAAAGATATATTACTAAAAAATTGTTTTAATTGATGTTTAAAGATTAGTATATATTTTTTCAAATTATTTTTCAATGAAAAGGATATTGAATATGTTTTATGCACTAAAATTCGATTTACAATGAATTATTATTTTCATTATGATATTCCCCAAGATATCCTTCAAAATACCCCTTCATCTAAGATTATGTACTCTGATATTATTTTTGATTTATTAGGAATTTTATCTAAGGATATCATATACATTTAATTAACTAAATGTTTTATGATTAAGATGTCATGATTCTTATTAAACCTTTGTCTCAATAATGGGTCATATCATGATAAAAACATATGAAACCAGATTTATTTAACTAGTTATTATATGATGAAATGATTGGAAAATATTTATTATTTAATCATATTTTGATATGATAAATTATATATGACACCCATAACATTTCCTGGGTTATGATATTCTAATATTGAAACCAAACTCTTTTTATGGGTCATGTTTGGACGAAGGTTTAATTATATTGTGCCAATCATATGAATGTTTTCATAATAAGATGGGTGAGACCTATATATTTTTCCAATGTATTGTGTAATGATTTATATCTCATGATATAATGATAAGAAAAAAGCAAATTGTACTTATCCATAATGGTAAATAAGTGTGTCCTAATCCAAAATGAAAAATAGGTGTGTCATTATCCACAATTGGAAATGGGTGTGTCTTGATCCACTAGGGGTAATAGAAGTGTATTGATACAAAATGGGAAATAGGTGTGTTATGATCCACAATGGAAAACAGGTGCATCATAATCTACTATGGGAAATAAGTAAGTCCTATCCCCTATGTTCATGGACTCTGTAGTTAACCTTGACATGTAAAATGGTTTTCAATATATATGATGGAGCCACACTTATATGACATGATATTTTTGGTCATGATTGATTTATGATGATTTATCACCCTTATGGTTCATGTATTATTAAATACCAATAATTATACCATGACTCATGTATATGATCTTTGAAATTTATTGTATGATCGTTAAATGTTATTCTCATGTTCTCTTACTCATATTTTCGTATTATACATACATAACTCCATTATTTACCCTTACAGAGAAAATTGTTCTCACTCATTCTTAAGTTTTCTTTCCCCATGTTATGAATAATGTTTTAAGTGGGAGTATTAAAGGGGAAAATATCTAAGGTATATATTTTATATCTTTCACCAAGAGAGAATATTTTGTTTCTATGTTTCCGATGAAACTACACTATTATGGTCTTCAGGCATTTACCTTTCTAATGTGATGAATATTCCTAAAAAATAGTTAAAATCCATTTATATTAATCATTGGTATCTATATTCCCTTCTTATATTATATTGAGTAAATGTTATTTTTTCAATAATATATTAAAAATATTTCTATATGTGAAAATATTATAAATTTTCTAACATAAACCACCCATTAAAAAACTATAACCATGTTGTTTAATATATTAAAAAATATTGAATATAAATGGACTTACATAATAATATTTAGAAAATTCTAGTATTCATTTTGTAATTTAGAATATGATGACTACGAAACCATAAATTAATCATTGTATGCTTCCATTAGTATCTAGTTTTAGTTACTGAAAAACTTTAACACCTAGTTACTATGGAAGGAACATTTATGACACATATATTTCAACATATGATCTTTTCATAAATTTCCAATATTGCATAAGAATTTTTCATGAGTTACCAGTATGAAGAGCATCATATATTAAGTTTCTCCTTATTAAGGATTGATGACAAATAATAGTTTGATGACGATGATACATTTAATTTACAATAGAATCTATTATCACATAAGTATAAATTTTCATAATCATTAAATATGGAATTCTTTTAATGGGTCCCCAATAAAAATTTTAACCACTTTAACTATTCATCATATCCATTAGTAGGCTAATATCTATATGTCATCATAACATCAATTAGGATGTTCATGTAAATAATCTATGATTATTTATAAAATTCATCACACAAATCATAATAGGTTTGATTCTTGTATACTTGATAGAATGGACCGTTTTCCAATTCATCATATTAATATACTCTACTTTATTTTTTGGTATGCTAACCATTATTGTTTCTCCCATTCTATAATAAAAATAAAACAACAAGAATAAGCCAAAAAATTAAAACAAAAGGATAATCATGCTATTCTCAACAAAAAAATCATGGAAATGAAATTATTGTAATAAATTTGATTCATTTCACAAGATAATATAATAGTAATCATGTTGAGATTGAAAATACTGAGTTGGATGATTGAGGTCTTGAAAAGTGCTGATTTGGAAAGAGTCTCATGATTAGTATTTGAAGGGGATTTTAATCTACCCATCTAATCACATGTGTTTCCCTTTTATGTATTCGTCCTTCCTGTAATTTAATTTGAGTTAGTATTCCCTGTAACAAATGAAAATGTTCAAACCATATTGATGTGTATTTCATTAAAAAATACACCTTTTTTTATTACTCAACCAAATATAGAAGAAAAATATATTCATACATTTCTATATTCATTATATTCGTAATGTATATGAACACTTTAGGTAATGTATATAATTATAATATATTGAATATATCAACATGGGTATTCCTAGAATTACAAATATCCAACCACATTCACTTTCTTGGATAAGGAATAAGCCTTTAGCTAAGTATGTATTCTGACACCAAGACCCTATTCCCAAGGATACATTAATCATGAATGAATAAAATTTTTTATAAAAATAACCATTACTTTGTACAAACTGTAAACATAAACAAAATTCATGATTGAAAATTCAATTTCAAACTTAGGTAATGGTGGATGAAAAAATAAATCCATTATAAAGTCCAATCTTCCATGTAATGCATGGATCTATCTTAGAAGTAGTTTAACATTTTAAACTAAATCATAAACAGAATTCACATTTCATAAAATATTACTGAACATGAATATTAAATGGAATAACCTTTAAATAAATAAACTGTTTAAATATTTATACAATAAAAAAATGTTTTTAATCAATTAATTAATAAAATATAACTATAAATGTTTTAAAATATCAACATTGGAATTATGGTAATTTGATAATTTTGAATATAAAAATTTTATATTAATTTTTTGGTGAACTATTTCATATTAATCATTATATGAAATTTATTTTATAAATTTATTGTTCCTATTAATTACAAACTATTTACTATCAAACTTCTATTATGTAAACATTTTACATAATCCAAATCTCATATTATTAGTAATTATTTAATCCTTAATCACATCAATCATCAATAAATTCATAATGTGGTTTAATTAATATAATAATAAGGACCCCATATATTTTGAACAATTGAGAATAATTAATTATGATTAATTTAATTTTTAAATATTTTGTTTATATTTTTAGTGTTATATCATAATTTATAACCTGTTATGAAGAATTACTCATGAATTTTAAATAACTAATTTTTCTTATAGATATTTTTTATTCCATGTTATTTGGTTAAAAGATGATTCAAATATCAAAATTTAATATTTTGGAAAAATAAATTTTCCAAAAACATATATTTAATTAATTATAAACCATTTATAATAATTTAATTAATAAATTTATAAACCATATTCAAATAGAATATTCCCAAAATACCTTTTTAATGGTTTATAAACATTCTATAAACCATTAAAACCATTTATGAATTTATAAATAATTATCCAAAACATTTCTCTTTCCCATTACACATAGATGCACTCCTACATGAAGGTAAACTCTTTTACCATTATATATGACTTATGGAACAATGACAAAAAATTAAATAACTAGGTACCTTTATTTGGTCAAGATAAATCCTAGCCACCCTTATGTAGAAATAATTTACCATTATGTAACCAATAAAATAATTTTCTATGTAATGGTGTCCTTCAAAAACCCATTACCAAAGAAATAATATTACCTCTATGAAGCCTTTAGAAAATCATGTTTACCCATATGAACCCCTTAACATATAGGTAACCCATGGGATACCATTATGTGAGCAGTCATGTATGAGTATTTCTCTAGATACCCATATGCGACATTGCTGTAAAGGTTTTGACCTTAGATACCTTTGTGTATAACGGTAAATGTACCACATACCCTTATGTAGCACCTTTACTCATAAGGTTATATTTAGGTAACCGTTATATAGACAAATATATATTAGGGTAAGGTGATATGACCCTTATAGTAACCTATTTTTAAAAAGTAAATACATAGTTACCCATAATAATACCATCTATGAAAGTGTAAAGATACAATTACATTTATGCAGCCTAGTTCTATTAATATAACTCCTTTTAAAAATCAAAATTCCAAAATATGAAACAAATATATATTTTTTAGGTTTTCTCTTCATTTCTGTGTATGATTTAATAAATCTAAATCAAGGGTTCAATTTAATACCATGAAGGGTTTATTTATAGCCAAATATTTTTTATTATAAGTAACAGACGAAATTAAATCCCTAGTCTAATGATATCCATGAAATAAATATCAATCCTACATAAAAACTAAAATTAAGAAATACTATATATTTTTTTCACCTTAAATTTATGAGACACTGAATAACTATTCTCTCTATCTGATTATTTTGATAAATATAAATAAAGTTGAAGTTATTTTGGGAAAATGTATGACATGATATTTTCTATTACTGATGGATAAAGATATGGGAAACAAAAGGTCAAACCAAATCAATCTAGTTGATCAACTAAAAATTAAAAAGGAACATTATTGAGTACCATTAAACAACCAATTCCATTCATATTTATTATAATTACCCATTCTTTCAGAAACAAAATTCAACTATAAAAATATTACTGACATGGAATTTGAATAAAAAATATTTTTAATAGTCATTACATTGATCATTGATCCTGAGATTGTCAATGAAATTATCTAACATACATCCATATACATCTAAATTTCAAATATATACATGAGTTACATTATTATTAGTTGTTTTTTAATAATTGATATATTATGTTGATTTCTATTAATTACTTGTCATATTTTTATAGGTGTTTATATAACAACTTGAAATATGGAAAACCATGAAAAAAATTGGACTCATTAATAAAAATATTATTTTAAAGGAAAAATATCATTTGATAATGAATAAGTGGAATACAAAAATAGTTTAACAACTAGAACATTATAACTAAATATAAAAAATGGTATGCTCTTCTTGATGCTTAAAATATAGTAGTAAAAATATATAATCTAATCATAAAAAATATTTTTTTATTTTTATTATATATTCCTTATTAGAGGAAATAGATACTCATTTCTATCAATTTGAATACTTTTAAGGATTATTATTTTGATTCAATGAATGAACATCCAAAAAATCGACCCCACATGATGTTGATTAAGAATTTTGAATGCACTATAGTCAACATTTTACAAATAAACAATAAATTATACTTTTTATTTTATTTTTTAATTTAATTTCTTTTTGATATGGAAATGGTAAAATATTTAAAAAATCATGGTATAAAGATGGTGACTGAGATATAAGAGCTTATGAATTTTTACACATAGAAACAAATTATAGTATTTATTGTATTTTTTCAATTTCTAAAAACATTAAAAAATAAATTGTTTATTTTCTTAATGTTTATATATTTTCTGAAAGAAGATAAAGATAATTATTATTGATATTATATTTTTAAACTTATGAAAAATAACATATTCCAAAAATAAACTATCATCCTCAAAAAGGTATTTCAAGAAGTTAATTTCACTATTATTTAAAATATTTAGTAATATTTTTTTCAATTTTTTAAAGTAATACTCAGATTGGATAAATTCAAAATATTGAAAAGTAGAATTTTATTTTTTTTAAATGAGTTGGCAGAGCACATGATATTAGTCTATTTCAAGAAATCATGAATATGTGATTTCCTATTATATTTTCAATTATGTTTTTATTTTTTATATATAATGATGATTTTATCAGCATTATAATCTTTTTCTAAGTATTGCATCATTTTAAATAAAAAAAATCACCAAAAATTGGAGAAAATAAATATAATGATTTCATATAATCATTTATTCTTATGAGAGTGATTTATGGGACAATTTTCATTTCTAGGAATTGACTATTCCTAAATCTAATGCTTGGATTTATGAGTAAGATCCAATGTAACATATCAAGATTGTGTTTTTAATAAAATTTATTATTAACAGTCAAGAGGTCAAAACCTACAGTATGGCCATAGATTGACATTAAAACATATGAAAATGCTATTACAGTCATTTTTGATCTATAAGTCTCAAATGAGTATCATTCTGGTGATTATATTAGTTGGTATGATCCAAAGTACAATTTAATATTTGTATTTGATGGTTCTAGATAAAATGGAAGTGGTTTTTGGTTAATTAATCATTTAGGATTTTTCAGAATCGATGGATCAGTCACAAATTGTGTAATACATAAACATCATGAACACTGAAAAATTTCAGTCGAATATTGACAATGAAATCTTGGAAATGCTTGGGGAAATATTTCATGATAAATTTATAAATAATTAAAATTATATATAAACAAGGAATACATTAACATAGTACATTTATTTAATGATATTTATGATAATCCAAAACTCCTTTTCGGATGACCAATGCTTTGTAGGGAGGACACACAGTAGATCCCATCAAGTGGTGATCCACATGTGGTACTTTGATCTCCAAACAACACCGATAGACTATATGTTTCTTGCATGGACTGTTGATAATATTATATAGTTCATATTGATTGCGTCAACATAATTTAGGATTGAATGGGGTGTTATCATTATTGAGAAGATTATATAAATATTAATCTGAAGAGAACTCTGTCATGCTCAACAATTCTCAGTTCCCATTTAACCATACAAAATATACATAACCATCTATTAATAGATTTATATTTTAGGATTAAAATTTTATTTAATTAAAAAAATACCATAAATAATATAATAAACCTTATCATACATCATTTTATAAAATAAAAATATTATTTTTTTAATGGAATGTGAAAACTGGTGTAGCAATAAATATTATTTTACTAACTTGAAATTTAATATTTATTTCTCAACGTAATCTTTGGATGATCTTCCTAACTGAAATTCGTAAAATACTTGGATAAATATTTCATAAATAGAATACATAATTATAGTACATATCTGAATAAGTTAAAATCCAAATTTTAATAAATATTTATTTAATTTATGCGATCATTTAATCTTAAATAAAATATATCCTCAGTCATGAGAATAATTTTTTTCCTACAAAAAAAATCGAATAGAATATCATAGAGATTAAAAGAGAAACATTGTTCCTAACTCTGTAATACTGTTTCTCAATGAAATTAGGAGAGTATTCCTAATGTCCAAAATTACTATCAAGTAACATGTCCATGCATCGAAGATAAATATGTAAATTTCATAATGCCAATACTAATATATGGGTACTTGTTGTGTAGTAGAATCAATTTGCATCAATATCTAATAAATCATTTTGGGCATCTGTGTCATCAATCAATATTGTTGATACATGTTTCTATGAATATCTGAAATTAACCCATCGTTACAAAAGTACTAAGGAATTTGTTTTGAATTTTCTATTTCAATTAAATGATTGAGATATCAAATTCTATGAACATGTAAGGGAAAAATCATTCATCTACTCATCTATTTATAATATGTCATTCTAGATTCACCCTACCACACAAATAACAAATGGTATCTTGTATTTTTCATAAAATATAAGTATACGAGTCATGGAATACATTAATAATTTTCCTAATATTTACAGGCCATTACACACTCTCATAGATAAGAATATACCATGAAATAAAAATATATAAAAATTCTACGGGTGTGTTTTTTCTCATAATATCTCATCTTTTAGATTTCCAAGAGTGAACATTCATAGAATAAGTCTCATCCTCTTATGAGTAGTCATACTTGAAAACCCCATACTATATTTCACATCATAGAAGGTTATCTGACCATAGAACTTGGTTTAAGAATACCATCATGACATTTTAAGGTTCTCATCACATTGGGAAACGCTAAGACCTTATCAACATTATCGATACTCTAAGAAATTATTACATTAAATTAAGATATAATAAGGGATACCATAAAATATGTTGTTTTATTAATATTCACATCTTCGAATATACATGTAATCCATAGTACAAATAGTGGGTCTAGAACACCAACTCAAACATTATTATTATTATAATAACATATCACTTGTTGTGTAGTGAAAACAAAGTAGATGAGATTAAATTCGAATAAAAGCATCAGAAAATGATAATTAAATCATTTATTATATGGAGTTATAGATTTTTAATCAATTTGATACATGGATATCTACATTGAATGTAAAATGTTATCTAAAATTGTTAACATTTATTAATAAATTAAAAATCAATAATGTAGGGGTAAGATCATTGAAAACGATTTCAAATTAGCTTATAAAATTAAGACAATGGTATTAATATAAATTAATATATATAGGAATAAAACACATGTAAATCCAAATCATGAATTTATCTATATGATCAAAACATTCCTTTGTCCTTTATATTGTTATTAAAGTGGCAAGCCACCTAAAAAGGGTCATAATGGAAAAAATATTTGGATTTCCATGAAAACATAGAATAACAATCCTCAAATAACTTATTATCTAAAACAATTAACCCCACATAAATATTATCACTACATAGATTGATATAATTCAAAGTAAAATTTCAAATTTCCATTTTTATAAAAATGAAACAACATCAAGAAAGAGGATAATAAAAAAACTGACATGATCATATAGATTATAAAACATAAGGTAATAATCCACAAATAATTTTTGTTCTCTAAGATTCAACCATACATTAATATATTTCCCATATTGTCTAATATTAAGAAAAATCAGATTTCTTATAGTTAAGAAATATTATTTAATTAAATATCGCATGTGTATTGATCATAAAATCACATAGAATATTAGATTTGCATGAAATATTAGGAAAATAATCTATCTTGTTTAAGAATTACTGGACTTAATCATATATCAATTTGATACATGAATGGACAGGTATGATAAAAATTGTTCTTTCTCCTTCACATTGTTATTAAAGTAACAAATCCACAAAAAAAGGGTCAAAATTTAGAAAATAATTTAATATTACTATTAAAACAAAATAGTATGATCCTTGATATGTTTTTTATTTATATGAAAATATCTCATGTCAACCTGCTACTCAGATTTATTAGCATAATCCGACGAACCATTTCATGTCAATCCACTACTCAGAATTATTAAAATTCCATATCGCCCATAAAGGTATCCAAACATTTAAAAAAACATAGTATATACTTGAAAAGATTGGAAAATAATCATTAGTTCATTTTTTATATATATGAATCAATTTATTGTTATCATTAATCTCATATTAATCAGTATGTTCCAAAATACAATTTCACCTTTTAATTTTTATAAAAATGATATATCGCCTGCCAAGGGGTCAAAACAAAGGATATATGTTCAGATGAGTGTATAAACATAGGAAAAGTATTCCTCGATCATTTTTGATCTATAAGAATAAATCATGAATCTGTGTAATTCTTGGATTTCTTAGCAGGATCCAAATAACAATTTTATCATTGTATATTATTAAAAATTATGTGTCACCCCTCAAAGGGTGAAAACGTAAAAGTTGAATTTTTATTGGTGTGGAAAATTCAATAAAAATGTTAAAATCATTTTTGGTAAGTAGGAATCAAAATTCAATTATTCTTACATCAGGATTGATCAGAATGATGAAAATTAGTAATTGGAATTTTTAATAATAAATAATGAATGAAATTTCATTTGGAAATAGTGTGATTTTATTGAATATTTTTAAATTCATTTTTGAAATCTCATCAATAAATTTTAAAACCTGGGTAAAATTTACATTTTCTGTTATCATGTGTTTCACGGGGAAGAATTATAATTTATTATAATTTTTCATCTTTATTAAATTATGCATCATCATGGATATAATTTGGATAAAAATTCTAGAAAATACTTGTTATAATCTGGAAAGAAGTATTTTTGATGGATAAATTTTATTTGGATTAAAAAATATGATTTCTCAATAGTAAATTTATAATTTATATGTGTTTGTATATGTTGACCTTGAATTAATTATTTTTTCAAATGCATGGGTTAATTATGGATTTTAATATAATTTCATTTTTATTTTAACATAGTTGAACCTGAAATTGATTTATTAAAATGATATTCCTAAAAATTAAATGGAAATATGATTAATTTTATTCAATAATTTTTTCATTTCTATTATTCTATGAATCATATAGATATATCATCAGATCAACTTACCATGCTAGGATATACCATGTGTAAAAATTTGGAAAATTTACTAAGCTATCATTCCATCACCGTCAAGCAATAATAATACTCCACAAAGGCATCCATGGGAACTCCCTACTATAATAAACCATAAATTCTTCATCAACATACCACACTAATAATTTTCCATTATAATTAAATTCATACAATGAATGAATAACAATGGGACCCATAATTTGGGAGAGTATTTATGATGTCATATAATTTGTTGAATCCCACATTTCATTTGGGGGTAGTATTCCCAGAGATCCTTTCTTATAAAATGGGGAATTGTAAATTTGATTTTTCATTCCAAAAAAAGTATGCCAAAATGATTATAAAGTCTTTTAAAAATATATATGTTCAATAAAATGTACATATATTATAGACATATATATATATATGTATATATTTTACAAAAAAATGTAATATAAGATAACTATTTCATTAAATTGATTAATAATATGATTTGTAGTAATAGTTTGGATATAAAATTTTTCGAATTCTGAACAGGTGTGCCCAAAATTGAGTCATATCAATATTAGCAAACCAATGTATATTTTGATTGAAATGATGATATCAAATCAGTGAGATTCTCCTGGATTCTGATATATAAATAAAGGGATGTTGATTTCATTTATTTGAAAAATATTCTCCAATTAAATAAATCTCTAGTAACATTCTACCAACATCGGTGATGTGAAACTATCTAAAATTTCTATTCAACATTCCCAAAATCATGGTGAAATAATCAATGGATTTTTCCATCAAAAATTATACTCCAAAAAGTGAGTGTGGATCAAACCCTTTTGGATTGTGATTTAAATTAACACGCCAAGATTCAATCTATATTCCACATATTACTACCCATTTTCTAATAATAAAAGGGGTTTGATCCAAGGAAAAACCAATATGATGGATTTTGAATTTGTTAATGTGATGAACAAGGAATGTTTGAGCTTTACCGCATCTATTGAAACAACTTCTTCTAGTGTCTAAAAAATATGATGTTTCTTATTATAGAGTTGAATATTTTTTACATCATTAAACTAAATATTCATCTTATTCATAACAAGTCTACTCTAAATTTTTACAACACGCCTGTTGACATATATCAAGCCGAATAAATTCAGATAATGAGGATGAAATATAAAGATGATAATGTTTTGTGTCGTAGACATTATAAGGACTTATCTTTAAACATTACATAATCTTGAATGAGGATAATAAATCACATTGAGGATCATTTCAGGTTTAGAGCCTTCGAGAATTTTGACATAACTATTTCATTACATCGCAAATATTAAAAAGTAGACACTTCTACTAAGTATCCATTTTTGTAATAAAAATACAACTCTTGAAAAAAAGAGTCATGTCTACTTCCATGTTTTAGACAACATGATGTTTTCATGATACAATCCTTGACCCTATACATCTTTATTTCCTGTGAAAAAACATTTCCAAACATGGGATGAGCATAAAAATCATAGTATGGGATATAAAATAATGAAACGAAATAATAGTCCATCTAAACATAATTTGTTTAACATACCTCATAAAATCATATGATTTATTAATAACACATAGAAAACCAAAATCTAAATGGTATCTTGTGGCATTAATATCATACTTACATTATAGTTATCACATCTAGGTATGGAGTTATATTTTAATACACATCATTGTATATTCCCTAAATATCTTAGAAAAACATTCAATTTTACCTATGTCACATTACCCAATGCATTAGAAAGGTTTCTCATGCTCAACCACCCTAGCTTTATCATGGAACCACCCATATATGGAAACAATTCCCATGAACCATATCATAATCCTAACACATAACATAAAATTAATGGAAATATAAGAGTTACACATAACAATCACAATATATCATTTCAATATATCGAAACAATCAATACATTATCAAAACCATTTCCAATACCAAAATACATCAAAATGACATATGGAATTTATTTTCCTATTATAAATATTATATATTGTTAAGGAAACAAAAGATCAAATAATACTCACAGCAGCGGAAAAGTACGTTATCACTACTTACATTAAAAAAACAATATTTTTTGTCATTTAGTAAAAATCCACATAGATAAATTATTCCATTTTAATGAATTAAAAAAAAATTATACACTATATAAAAGAATGTCATATATAAATAAAAATATTCCTTAATGAAAACAGATTGCGACGATGTCCCTTACCTAATGTCCTACTTGATTCGTCCATTCTTTAATCTCTTGAATAATAAAATAATGTTAATTTATACTTTCCATAGAAACATTTTCATGTTATTTATTATTTTTTTATCACTTATAACCATGTTATAAACATTATTCAATCATTTATGTTAATAACGTTCAATTTGTCGATATTTGGTACTTGAGTCAAAAATGATGTTCTTATAATTACATGGGGTCTATGTGGTCAAATGTTCATTATCCTCAGAAAGATATTCTTGATTTAGATATCATATATATCATATATATTCATTATATATATGTATTTATTACAGAAAACAGAATTTGGAGATAAGAAATTAGATTCACCATTCATGGAGATGGTAAGCCGTACGTACGCATGAATGCTACTTTCTGTTCTATTTCATATTTTAATAGAATAAAAACATAATGATACAAAGTTATATTATTATTAAATTTTAATATCATATATAATTTCATTAACTCCATACTTTATACATTCCACATAAGGCACAAACAATTCATATCACATTGATGGGGCGGTAGTATTCACTTCCTCAAATGAAATTATCGCGTTTAACCATTAGGGAAACCTTATAGGTTTAATATAAAACTAAAATAATGACTCATAGAAAAAATATAAATTTAATATATATCATTTATAAATATTGTTTCATCAAAATGGCCACCATGAGAAGTGTTAGGAGATAATTAAACAATCATCATTTTGTGAGGCAGTAGTTCACTTTCAAGAGAAACAATATGTTCTTTTCCCATTAGATAGAGGTGTTTGTAAGTGTAGCTCGAATAATTCTCATAAAAAACCTAGTATAGAGACTATACTGGTTTTTTTATAAATTAAAGGAATAAAAAGTGTTTTGGGGAGGTGGAGAAGTATACAAAAATAAAATAACTTAATAGAAAATGTTACCTCTAAATCGGGTAACTCCCATTGGTTTGAACCAAAATAATTACTTGTAGTTACTTCTGCCTAAGGTAAGGCTTCTAGAAGGAAGATAAGGATTTAAGGAGATTAATTAGGAAGTTATTAGAGAGACAAGGGGCTTGATATGTGTGAGGAATGACTTATAAGTGGTTTCCTTTTATATGGGGGGAGGGGCTCTTTAGGGATGTATGAAAATATTATTTTATTATAAACGTATATACAGTATAAAAAGGTCTGAAACTTATTACATTCATAGTTAATATAAAAAATAATTTAAATAAAATCATCTAATATAAATTTCATAGGTATTTTATTTTGTTTTAATTTTTATAATCATATTTATATTAATCATTCATTAATGATGTAAACATTGTATCATCAATCTGTCATAAATTATTTTATTTATTTCAGGTTTAAAAATTATAAATAAAATACTATGATGTAATAAATATTCATAGTTATAAAATCAATATTTATTGTCGAAGGGATCACTTATATTACCCGAAGTAAATATATATTTACTAAAATATATATGATTATGTTATTTTTGCCTTTACTTTAAATTAATTAATATAAAGTGCCATTATCACCCTTAAGTGGCTCCATAAGGTCCCAAAATCGACCCATGGATGCCCATGGTCAGAAATATATCAACCAATAGGCTTATGGGACATTTTAGGGTAATTTAATATTATTATAATATTAATTTTCTACACTTATTTTTCTCTTTTACCCCTTTAACCATAGAAAATAAAATATTTTCTGAAGTAAATATTCTTAATCTCATAGAATAAAAGATACCTATTTAAAAAATTGAAACCTCTTGATTCCAAAAATGTAATCCATTTTGTTGAATTGAAAACACAAAAGTGGAAGAAATTAAAATTAAATGAACTCCTGATGACAAAACAAAAAGTGTGTTTTTATGAAATAATAACTATCAAAATATTGACACTTGTTTATGTCTATTTTCAATGAGAAATTTCTTCTGGAGACCAACATTGGATTAAATGGTAAGAATATAATATAATTACACTTAAAAACCTATTAAAAAAATAATCTATCCATATAAAAAATTAGAGTAAAAGTCAGTCATGAATTAAAATAGATTATTTTTCACTATTAGTTACAAAATTAATTATATCAGAAAAAACATAAAATTTAACCCAAGTAAGTTATGATGTCCTGATTCTAATGAAAAAATTTATTTTGTCAAATTGAACATATAAAAGTGAAAAAAAACATGATTTAATGATGGTTCTCCCTCAAAAGGTGGTAAATAGATATTTTTTAGAATATTAGACTATTTGTTCAGGAAATTGAATTCTTTCATATTTTAAGCCTATAACTTTTTTTGGATAAATGTAAAAACATTTAACAAGCATATATAATCAAATTTTAGTTATTTTTGTTCATTACCACCAATAGAACAACTACGCGTTAACTATCATTTAATATAATAATGTATTATTATTTCTCTGTATTACTCAACGTTGTCTGTAACATAAGATTTCAATGAATCCCATTGTAATGTATCAGGTACGCTATCTAACCTAGCATCCCATTTAATGTAAAATTAATATTTAATTAAAAAATATTATTAAATAAGAAAATGTATTATTCATTATTTACCTGAGATGTTACATCCTTCCCCCTTTTGGAAATTACATCCTCAAAATTTTAATTCAGTCATCAAATACGAGGGAGTATTTATCCCTCATAGAATTTTCCGATTCACATGTTGCCTCTTCAACCATATGGTTTTTTTACAAAACAATTACATGATTAATTACATTATTATACAAAACTTTCTCTCTTCAGTCAAGAATCTGGATAGTTTGTTCCTCATAACAGAGATTCTCTTCCAACTAAACTACCTCTAGACACAAAAAATGTGATGGATGTGGCATATACTTCCTCAATAATTAAATGTGAAAAACATTGTGTACCTATGATAAACATGGTGTTAATGAAACTTAGTACTCAACTGATCTATCTTTCGCCAAGATTTCATAATATCTAATGAACATTGGACTCAAATTTCATTTCATGCCAAAACACATCACACTTTTCCAAGGAGAACCTTTGATAAATAAATGGGTACCTACCTAGAAAAAATATCCTTCCTTCGGTAATCCACATAACTTTTCTACATGATCTAAACCGTTCTCATGTGCAACTGAAGGCACTAATCTTTTTCTTCCATGTCACCTACCAATTATGTTCCTGTTAGCTTCATTTCTCATAATTCATCCCAAAAAGCTAGAGTTCGACACTACTTCCCATATAATGCCTCAAATAGAACCATTGGTGTACTGGAATGAAAACTAATTTTATTTGAAAATTCAACCAATGATTTATGTTGGTCCAAACCCCCTAGTAATCCATTGATCAAGCATATAACATAACCTCCAATGTATTAATTGTTTGTTATGACTGCCCATCTGATTAGGGATTAAAATATGTACTAAAATTTAATTCTTTACCCACAGTGAAGGCCTTTCCAAAAGTTATAAGTGAACCTCAGATCACGGTCAGATAAAATGGAGAGGGGAACTCCATGGAGCCTAACTATCTCTTTAACATACAACCGGAAAATTTGATCTAGAGATAGATTATCTCTAATATGATGGAAATAAGTAGATTTGATCAACTGATCCACAATAAAACATATTCAATTATTACATTGAGATGTATTTGGTAATCCCTCAAATAGTCCATGGATATAATTTCCAATTTCCACTATAGCACCAGTAATGACTGAAGCATCCCTTTCAATAATTACCGATCTTCTTTGTCGTTTTGACAAGTTAAAATCTTCACAATAAAGTAATAAATATTTCTTTTCATCCCATCCCACCAATAATATTCCCAAATATCTCTGTACATCTTAGTTCTGCCATGATGAACTGAAAATGGTGAACTATAAGCTTCACATAACAACTCATTCTTCAACTGTGAATCACAACGCACACATAATATATTTTCAAATATAAAAATACAATCATTATCATTAATAAATTCAGGAAATTTACCCTTGTGAACCAACTCTACATTTTTTTATTAACTCATTGTCTTCTTTTTGTGCTTGATAAATTCTATATGATAGAGATGATTTCACTGACACCTGAATCAAAACAACGAAATTTAATACACCAAAAACATCTAAGAAAATGTTCATCAAATCTATAACCATAGTATCTCATTCCAAAAGTAGCATGGTTAATGAAGCATTACTTTTTCATCTCAAAGAATCAAGCACTCTTTTTTATTTACAGGATAGAAAGAAATAGTGAAATAATAATATGTGATTAATTATATCCCTATAATTTGTATCATTTTCTACTCTTTCTAAATAAATATATATACTTCAAAAAAATTTTGTCAGTATATATTTCATATTTTACTCCATACATATGATGCCTCCAAATTTTTTAAGAAAAAAACTAAAACAGCTAATTCCAAACCAAGTGTATGTTAATTTTACTAATGGGAATTCAACTAACATTAAGCATAAATAATTGGATGATCATTCTATATAAGGACACAACCAAGTAACTTCAATGAAGCATCATTGTATATACAAAACTAACCATTTCTTGAAGGCAATGCCAATACAGAAGCATTCACCAATCTTCTTTTCAATTTCTAAAAACAGTCATTACATTATTTTTTCCAAATAAACATAACATATTTTCATGTTAACTTAGTCATTAGTCTATATAGCCATGAAATATTACAATAAACCTCCAGTAATAACCCGCTAAACTGAGAAAAATACATATCTCGGTTATATTTGTGGGTGTTTTCAATTATTAAACAAATTTTTTTTAGCAGGATCAACAGTTATGTCCATTTTTGAAACAATGTGACCATGGAATGTAATTTTTTTAACCAAACTCACAATTTCTGAATTTATGGTATAATTTATTTTCTATTATGGTTTCTAAGAAAACCCTTAAATGACGTTCATTATCCTCTTTACTTTTGGAATAAACTAAAATATCTTTAATGTAAACAACCCCAAACTTATCCAATAACTCATGGAAAATTATATTAATAAGATACATGATTAAATTAGGTGAATTGGTTAACCCAAAAGGCATAAAAAAGTTAATAATGGCCATATGTAGTACAAAATGTTGTCTTAGTATTTTCAGCTTCCATTACATTCAACTGATGGTATACAGATCTCAAATCAGTCTTTCAAAAATACTATGCTCCATGGAGCTAATACTACTCCATTTGATGGCCCATCATCGGCTAAATTAGTTTTAATAAATATCACCACAACTTTGTACTATTAGTCTGGCATCTTTCCCTTTGTTTAGTTCTTTATTGGACATTCATTTGTATTATGTCCCGTTTGATTTCACTTAAAACATTTTAATGATTGTAAATAATATTTTTCTTAACCATTACCCACATAATATCAGTATAATTACAAGCATTATATCCCATTTTATCACATATATATAACATACTAGAATTCAATATAAATTCCCCAGCATGATTTTTACCACATTTATCACAAATCGTAAACATAAGCTTCTTACCATCAGACTTTTTTGAAGAGTTCTTCTCTTTCTTCTTCCAACATGACCTATTATTTTTTTGTCTATCGAAGAACAGATGATCATCATCAATCTCCATTTCTGCCTTCTCCACACATCAAACAAGTTTTTCATAACATCTTAAGTCATGAAAATATAATGAACTTACATACATTGTATCTAATCTCGAGTAAAAACTATTGATATTAGTATAAATATATTGAATGAAATTTGGATCATACATTGCCTATCCAGATAATTTTTCTTTATAATTTTCCACTAATTAATCCTCATGCTTCAATTCAAGGATTTTTTTCATCCTAAGACGAACCAACTTAAGAAAATATTTCCCAATAATCGATCCTTTTAATTCATCACAATCCATAGCTTCAATCTCTTCACTATCCCAGATATTTTTCACCATCGACCACCCCTGATCAACATCACCTTAAAAATGTTAAACAATAAGACTAACCTTTTGATGTTATAAACACCCCATGACATCAAATATTTTAACAACTATTTTAATCCACCATTAAGCTATCATAGGGTCATATGATCCTCTGAATGATGGGGGATAATTCCTCATGAAATGCCCCACTAATGACATGTTCCGCTATGGTTGATCTCACGTATCTTTTGCAAGGAAACCACCACCATTTTTAGCCTCAATCAATGGTACATCACTGTAACAAACTCTTCAGTTCCTATTATGACCATCTTAGGTTAGGTATTTGGAAGGTTGTATTCCTCCTGATGTAGTCCCATCATTTATTCCAGGTTTCCTCTATGGAAAACCATTCTGAAACCACAAATATCATAGCAAAAGCATCATGGTAATATTTAAATTCTATAACATTTCAATATAACCATAAAGTTATTTATGGATATTAATTAAACAATATGCTAACTCTTACAGTTTTCTATATCGACCTTTAATAACAACTATAAGGACAAAGCTGTAAACATTACTTAATCTTGAATTATGATAATAATTATCATTAAGGATCTTTCTAGGTTAAGATATTTATAGTATTAGTCCATAACTATTACATTACATCAAAAATATTACAAAGTAGAAACTTTTACTCAGTATCCATTTTTTTTTAAAAACATCTTGAAAAAATAGTCATGTATAGTTCCATGTTTTAGAGAGCATGAATTCTCCTTGATCTCACCCTTGTCCCTATTCATCTATATGACCTTTTAATATCATTTCAAAACATCGTATGAACATAAAAATATCAATAAGGGTTAGAAATTAATGAAATGAAATATTAGTCCATCAAAATAGAAGCCGTTTAACATACCTCATGAAAAAATATGATTTATGAATAAAACATAGAAAACATAAATCTTAATGATAACCTTTGGCATCCAGATCATACATACATTGTCTCTATCACATCTACGTAGGGAGATACATTGGAATAACAATCATAGTATATTCCCTAAATATCTTAGGGGAAACATTCACGTTTACCTCCATCACGTTTCCAAAAGCATTGGAGAACTATCTCTAGCTCACCCTTCCAAGGTTTATCATAGAACCACCTGTATACATAAAAAATTCACAAGAACCATAACATAATCATAAAACATAACACAAATATAATATAAAGATAAAATTTCAACATTACAATCACAATATAAAATTTCAATATATTAACACAACAAATACATTATCAAAACCACTTAAAATAACAAAATAAATAAAAATATTATATGGTATTTATTTTCATTAAAAATACATTACGACTTGTTAAGGAAACCAAATATCAAATAATACTCATTGTGGCAGAAATGTTCTTTTTCACTGCTTATGTTAAAAGAAACATTTTTTTCATCATTTAGTAAAACACCTTGTACAAAAAAGAATTCCCTTTTAATGAAATGAAAAGTCATATATTTTTATAAACCATATAAATGATAGTCATGTATAAATCAAAATATGCCTCAATGAAAGAAGATTGAGACAAAGTCCCATACCTCTTGTCCGACATGACTTGTTTGTTCATTAATCAACTGAATAATTAACTAATGATAATTACTACTTGATTAAAAACCTTTATCATGTTATTTATTCCTTGTATATCACTTATTACCACTTTATATACATTATATAATCATTTTTGTTTGGAACGCTCATTTTTTCGATATTTGTTACTTAAGTCAAAATGAACTTTTTATAAATAAAAGTTGTCCACGTGGTCAAAATTTTAGTATCCACAGAATGATATTCATGATTTAGATATAATATATATTATATAATTCAAGTATATATATATATATATGTATTTATAACTATACATAACATTGGGAGATAAGAAATAAAATGCACCATTCATAGAGATGGTAAGTCGTAGGTATGGATGAACGGTACATTCATATCAATTTTGGATTTTAATGAAATGAAAACATATCAATACATAGGTATATTATAATTCAAGTTTAATATAATATATAATTTGATTAACTCTATCCTTCATACATTTACATAAATCATTAAAAAGTCATATCATTTTGACGGGGTGGGAGTCTGCACATCCTCAAATGAAATTATTGCGTTTACCCACTATTGAAACCATAAAGGTGTGATATCAAAGGAAAATACTTAATCATAGAAAAAAATATAATATATATCACATATAAATATAGTGCCTTCATAATGGCTACCATGAGAGGCGATAGGAGAAAATTGAACAATCATCATTTTGTGAGATAATAGTTCTTCATCCACAGAAACAGAATGATTGTTACCCATTACATGGAGGTGTGTGTAAGTGTAGTTAGAATTCATCTCAAAAGATCATAATTTTATATTGAGGATACTGGTTTTTTTATAAAATAAATCAATAAAAATAGTATATGGTGTTTGAGAAGTAAAATAAATTAAAATATATTAAGAGAAGATGTTACCCTTATATCAGGTAAATCCCTTTGGTTTGAACTAAAAGGATTACATTAAGTGACATGAAATTAGGTATGGCTTCTAGGATGAAGAGAAGGATGTAGACAAATTATTTAACTTGTGTTTGTATGAGACATGGGGCTTGAGAAGTGTGAGAAATGTGTGTCCTTTTTTATGTGGGAGGAGGGACTCTATAACAACGTTTAAAAGTATTACTTTATTAGAAACATATATTAAGTTTTAAAAATTTGAAGATATGATGAATCGTGTTCGAAATAAAATCACAAATAAGAATTGTAATGGTTTAGGATATTGGTTTAATTTTTATAATCTTAATTCATTAAATAATTCATTAATGAGATAAACACTTCATCATAATTGTCTCATAAATATTATTATGTATATGATGTCCAAAAATTATAAGTAAAATACCCTAATGTATTAAGTCATTTTATCTTTTTAATTAATATTTATAGTCTAAGATATATCTTATATAATCTAATGTAATAATTTATTTACTAAATGATATATGTTTATGTCATTTTTTCATTTACTTTACATTAATTAATATAAAGTGGCATTATCACTTTTAAGTGGATCCATGGGTTCCCAAAGTAGACCCAAAGATGCCCATGGTTGGAAATTATCAACCAATAGGATTAGGAAACATGTTTGTTTAAATTAATATTACTATAATATTATTTTTTTACCCTTATTTAGAAGTTTTACCCTTTAACCATTGTAAATGAATTATTTAATGAAGTAAATATTCATAATATCTAAAAATGAAGGTTACCTATTTAAATAAATATGACCTCATTATTACAAATATTTAATTGATTTTTCTAAATTCAAAACACATATGTGGAATAATTTAATTTAAAATTAATTACCAATGTCAAAATAAAAAGTGTTTTTTTAAGAAACAATAACTCTCCAAAGGTTAACACTTGTTTATGTCTAATTTCAATGTGAAATTTCATCTAATGACCAACATTAAATTATATGGTAAAAATAAAATATTATTAAATTTCGAAAACAATTTAAAAGATAATCTATCCTTTTAATTAACTTATATAAAAAGATAGTTTTGAATTAAAATACAATATTTTTCACTATACATTAAAAGACGAATTTTATCAGAAAAATACCAAAAATTTACCCAAAGTAAATTTTGATATCCTGATTCAAAAGAAGAATTTTATTTTGACAAATAGAAAATATAAAAGTGACCGAATTTATATTTAAATAGGGTTCACCATCAAATGGTGCTAAATCAACCATTAAATAATATTAGACTATTTTTTTATTAAAATTGTATTTATTCACATTTTAAGCCTATAACTTTTATTGTATAAACGTAAAAACATTTAATAACATGTGTAAATAAATTTAGTTAGTTTTTTTAATTCCTTAAAGTAAAATGTATATAATTTAACTACACTTTAAAATAATTATATATTATTATTTTACAGAATCACTCAATATTGAATTCCACATAAGATTTCAAAGAAACCTATTATTGTGTATCGTGTACGCCATCGATCATAGAATCCCAATTAATGTAAAATTAATATATAATTACAAAAATAATACTAAATATGAAAATATATTATTCTTTATTTACATATAAAGTTAAATCCTTCCCCCCTTTTAGAAATTGAATCCTCACAATTTTTATTCACTCTTCAAATAAGCTGGGGTATTTATCCCTCATAGAATTTTCAGATTCCCACATTTCCTCTCCAACCATATTTTTTTTATTTCACAAATCATTTACCATATTAATTACCTTATTTAAAAACACATTTTTTATGGTCAAGAATCAGGACTGGTTGTTCCTCATAAGAGAGATTATCTTCATACTGAACTACCTCAGGACTCATAACATTATATGGATCCAGAATATACTTCCACAACATTAAAAATTGAATGAAATTTTTGTACCTGGGAAAAAATTATAGGTAATGAAACTAGGTATGCAACTGATCCAACTTTCTCTAAGATTTCATAAGGCCCAATGAACCTTAGATTAAACTATCCCTTCATTCCAAAATGCATCACACATTACCATAGAGAAACATTGAGAAAGACATGGTCACCTACATCGATAAAAAAATCCTTCCTCTGGTTATACACAAAACTTTTCTAACTCCCATGAGCTGTTCTGATGTGATTCTAAATCAACTGAACATTTTCCTCCATATCTTGTACCAATTATGGTCACATTTTAATCCTTTCACCAACTTTATCCCAAAAATTTGGAGTTTGACACTTTTTCCCATATAATGCCTCAAATGGAGCCATTTTAATATTTAAATGAAACTATTATTATATGAATATTCAACCAACGAATGATATTAGTCGCAATTTTCATTGTAATCCATCATCCAAGAATTTAACATTTATTTGATGGTCTGAATTTATCATCCTATTTTCCCATATGATTGAGGTTTAAAAAGATGAACTAAAATTAAATTCAGTACCCAATGACTTCTGAAGGACTATCCAAAAGTAAGAAGTGATCCTCGGATCATGATCAGATTCAATGGAGAGGGTAACTCCATGAAACCTTGCTATATTATTAAAATTCAACCAAGAATGATGGCCTATAGATAGATTATCTCTAATAGGAAGGAAATGGTAATATTAAGTTATCCGATCAATAATAACCCATTTTAATTATTTCCTTGAGATGTCTTTGGTAATCCCACAATGAAGTCCGTGGATATATTTTTTCATTTCCACAATGCCACCAGTAAAGGTTGAAGCATCCCTTCATGTAATTTCCTATCTTCATTAACATATTGAAAATAAATAAAACTTCCCAGTAAGGTCAGTAATATCTCTTTTAAACACATCAAACTAGTAATACTCCAGATAGTCTTTGTATACCATAGTACTACCAGGATGAACTGAAAAAAGAGAACTATGATCCTCACATAATAACTCATTCTTTAACATTTAATCACATGGAACACATAATCTCTTTCCAATTCACAAAATACAATCATTATCAATGTTAAATTAAAGAAAAATACCCTTCTAAAAAAACTCTACAATTTTATACAAATCACGGTCTTCCTTCCGCGCATGCTTAATTATTCATGATATAGATGATTTCACTGACACCTGAAACAAAAAAAATGAATTTCTTGAACCAATAAAATCTATTCTATATTTCCTCCAATGAATAACCAAATGATACTATTTCAAACCTATAATTGTTTGTGAAGCATTGCATTTTTGACAAAAACCATCATCAACTCTGTTTTCTTTTCTCGGATGGTAATGAATTGTGAAATCATAATCCACGATTAATTCTAGCCATCTCTTCTGTCTCATGATCAATTATTTATAGGTAAATATATTCTTAAAACATCTTTGTTCAGTATATATTTAACATTTTACAACAAACAGATGATGCCACAATATTTTTAAAGAAAAGAACAACAATAGGTAATTCTGAATCATGTGTTGGGTAATTTAACACATGAGGTTTCAACTGACACGAATCATAATAAATAACGTGATCATTTTTCATAAGTACATAACCAAATCCTATCAAAAAATAATCACTGAAAATAACAAACTCACAATTTCTTGAAGGCAGTTCCTAAACTGGAGCATTCACTAATATTGTTTTTTTCAATTCTTGAAATCAATCATAAATTTTTTTTGTCCAAATGTACTTGACTACATTTTGAGTTAACACAGTCAATGATCTACATAACTATAAAATATTTTCAAAAAACCTCTAGTAATAACTACCTAAACCATGAAAACTACATATCTCAGTTATATTTGTGGGTCTTTGGAATTCTTTAACAACTTTTTTTGAAGGATCCTATGATATGCCGTATTTTTAAAAAAATTTAACAAGGGATGAAATTTGTTGTAACCAAAACTCAAACTTTCTGAATATTCCATGTAGTATTCTTTCATTTGTGGTTTTCAAGACAACACATAAATCAATTTCATGCTCCTCCTTACTTATGGAAATAACTAAAATATCATCAATGAACACAACTAAAAACATTTCCAAGAACTCACAGAAAATTATTTACATAAGATCCATGAATACAGCAGGTGCATTGGTTAACCCAAAAGGAATAACCAAAACATCAAAATTTCGATATTGATTATTAAAAGTGGTCTTCAAGGTGTATGATTCCTTTACATTCTATCGATGGTACCACAATCTCATTTCAGTCATAGAAAACTACTGAGCTCCCTAGAGCTGATACTAGTTCATTTTATTGCCTGACATCTGCTAAAGTAGTTATAAAAAATTTCACCACCATTTTCTACTTGTATTATGGCCACATTCCCTCAGTTTAGTTCTTCATGGACACTCATTTTCATAATGGCCCATATCATTGAACAGAAAACATTTTACTGATTGTGATTCGTATTTTGTCTTACCATTACCCTGATCTGTTTCAATGAAATTAGGAGCCTTATTTCCCAATTCAAAACATCGGTAGCACTTAATAGAAATCAAAATACATTCCCCATCATGATTTTTACCACAATTTTCACAAAATGTAATCTTATGTTTCTAAACATCAGAATTTTTTGAAGAGTTCTTCCCTATTGTCTCCCACCTCTACCACTTATTTTGTTGTTTTTCATGAACACCTAATCATCAGAAAACTCGATTTCATCCTTCTCCACATGTTGAAAACGTTTATCATAACATTTGGACTCACAATAAGATAAATACCTTCGATAATTTGTCTTTAATCCTATGTAAAAAAATGATTTTACTATCAATATCTCATATGAAATTGGGAGAATACCTTGCCAATCGAGTGGATTTTTCTTTATAAGCAGCCACTGAGTCATCCTTCAGCCTCAATTCCATGAATTGTTTTTCCATTAAATGACGAACCACCTTAGGAAAATATTTCTCAAGAAACAGACCTTTTAATTCATTCAAATCAAAAGCATGAATCTCCTCACTATCCCTGATATTTTCTACAATCAACCACCACTGATCAACATCATATTCAAAATGGTAAACATAGAGAATAAAATTTTTATTTATTTAACACTCCATGACTTAAAAACATTTATCAAGTGCTTTAATCCACCCTTCAGCTAGAAGAGGGTCATATGATCCTCTGAATGATGGGGGTGATACCTCATGACATGCTCCAATTCTGACTTGTTCATATATGGTTGAAATGGATGATCTCGTTCATGGATACCACCACCATTTATATCATGATTCAAATGTGCCATCACTGCAACAAACTATTTAGTTCTAATTCCATCTATGTCAGGTTGCTGATTTGGAAGGTTGTCTTCCTCCTGATGTTGTCCAATAAAAACTGCGATCTTTCATCTTCATAAAACCATTCTGAACACAAAAATTTCATATTAAAAGCAACATATAAATGTGTAAATTCTATATCATTTAATTATTACCATATATTAATTTCTGTATATTAATTAGTCATTATTCTAAATGCTAATGTTTTCTAATATAACCATTGATACCAAATATATGGACCAGTCCTTAAAAATTACATAATCTTGAATTATGTTTATAAATAACATTGAGGACCTTTTCTGGTAAAGATATATAGATAATTATACCATTAATATATAATTACATCACAAATATTTCAATGTAGATACTTCTACTCAGAATACATTTTTCCATAAAATAAAAATTATTGAAAAAGATAGTCACGTCTAGTTTAATGTTTTTGAAAGCATGACTTTTCCTTGATCCCATCCCTGACCATATTCATCTTAAAAACCTATGAAAAACATTTCAAAACATGGGATGAGCATAAAAATCTCTGTAAGGGTTATAAAATAAATAATGTAAATAGTAGTCAATCAAAACATATGATTTTTAACATACCTCATGAAATCATAAAATATATGAATAACAAATAGAAAACATAAATATTATTGGTAATTTGTGGCATCCATATCATAATTACATTGTAGCTATAACATATACGTAGGGAGTTACATTGGAATAAACATCATTGTTTATTTACTAAATCTATTAAGAGAAAGATTCATGTTTACCGCCATCATGTTAGAGAATGCATTGGAGATCAATCTTAGGCTCAACCTCCCTAGAATTATCACGAAACCACCGGTACATGTATACAATTACAGAGAACCATAACATAATAATAACACATAACATATGCATAATGGAAATATAAAATTTCCAAATTAAAATCACAATATATAATTTCAATATAATGACACAATCAATACTTTATAAAAACCATTTTCAATACCAAAATACATGAAAAATGTATATGGAATTTATTTCTCTTTTAAAAATATTATGCCTTGTTATGGATACTAGTGATCAAATAACACTCACGACGGCGGAAAAGATCATTGTCACCACTAATGATACAAGAAACATTCTTTTTCATCATTTATAAAAATAAATCCTTTAAAAAATATTCCTTTTGAATGAAATGAATTTTCAAAGGTATTTATACACCATATAAAATAATGCAATTTAAAAATCATAATATGCCTCAATGAAAGAAGATTGAGATGAAGTCCCTTACCTTAGGTCCGACATGTCTTGTTCATTTTTTAATCACAAGAATAATAAAATAATGTTAATTTATACTTTACTTAGAACCTTTTTCAGGTATCTAATACCATTTATATTACTTATTACCATGTTATATACATTTTATAATCATTTATGTTAATAATGTTCATTTTGTCGATATATGGTACTTAAGTCAAAAATGAACATCATATAATTAATAGTTATCAATGCGGTAAAAAGATAATTATACCCAGAATTATATTCATGATTTAGATATCATATATATCAAATATATCCACTATATATATGTATTTGTAATAGTGCATAACATTTTAAGATAAGAAATGGAATGCACCATTCATGTAGACAGTAAGTCGTACGAACACATGAACGCTACATTAATTTCTATTTTATATTTCAATGAAATGAAAATTTAATGATACATAGGTATATTTTAATTCTAATATAATATTTTATATAATTTCATTAAATCCATACTTTATATGTTCCACATAATAGGTGAACAATTCATGTCACATTTAGGGGGCGGTAGTCCACACATCCTCAAATGAAATTATCATTTGTACCCATTATGGAAAACATAAATATTTGATATAAAAGGAAAATAAAGAAGAATAGAAACAATATAAATATAATATATATCACATATATATACATTTTCATCATAATGGCCATGTTGATAGGTGGTAAGAGATAATTGAACAATTATCATTTCGTGTTGCAGTAGTTTGTCGTCTACAGAAATAATATGTTCTTTTCCCATCAGATGGAGGTGTGTGTATGTTTAGTTAGAATAATTATGATAAAAAAACTAGTATATTGAGGAAATTTGTGTAGTTATAAAATAAAGGAATTAAATATTTTAGGGGGTTGGAGAAGTAAAATCAGATAAAACAACTTAAGAGAAGATGTTACCTTTAAAACATTTAACTCCCTTGGGTTTGATACAAAATGATTGATTGAAGTTTGTTATGACTAAGGTAATTATTCTAAAAGGAATAGAGAGATTTAAGGAGCTTATTAAAGAATATTTTGGTCGAGTAAAGGGGCTTGAGAAGTGTGAGGAATGGGATAGAAGTGTTGTCCTTTTATAAGGGGGATGAGGGGCTCTTTAGGAATGTTTGAAAATATTATTTTATTATAAACTTATATTCGGTCTAAAAAGGTAAAAAAACATATTAAATTATAATATAATATGACTCATTTTATAAATAAAATCATCTAATAAGAATTTGACTGGTTTTGGATTTTATTTTAATTTCTATAAACTTATTAATTTAAATCATTCATTAATGAGGTAAACACTCCATCATCATTGTGTCATAAATAATTTTATTTTATTCTTATCTAAAAATTATAATTAAAATACCATGATATAGGAAATATTTTTATATTTCAAAGGAATAATTATAGTCGAACAGATAACTTATATAATGGAATTAAAAATTTATTGAGTAAAAGATATATATTTAAGTCATTTTTTCCATTACATTAAATTATTTAATATAATGTGCCATTATCACTCTTAAGTGGCTACATGGGGTCCCAAAATTTACCCAGAGATGGAAATTGTTAGAAATATATTATCTAACATGATTAGGAAACATGTTAGGGTAATTTAAAATTATTATAATATTTTTTCCCTTATTTAGAAGATTTACACATTTAACCATAGTAAATATTACATTTACTAAATTAAATATTCTTAATGTCTAAAATGAAATTTACCTATTTAAACAATTTTGACCTCTTGATACTAAATATGGAATCCTTTTTTTCAAATTTAAAAACACTTAAGTGGAAAAAATTAATATAAAAAAAATTCTCGTTGTCGAACTAAATATCTTTTTTTAAGAAATAATATCTATCAAAAAGTTAACACTTCATTATGTCTAATTTCAATGTGAAATTGATTTCAATGACAAAAATTGGATTAAATGGTAAAAATATAATCTAATTACACTTTATAAATAATTAAAAATTTAATCTAACCACATAAATAAATTAGATTAAATGATTGTTTTGAATAAAAATACAATATTTTTCACTATTTATTTAAAAATGTATTTTATAATAAATATACAAAAAATTTATCAAAAGAAAATATTAATAACATGATTCTAAAAAAAATTATTTTTTCAAATATACCATATAAAAGAGACCAAAACTAGATTTAATGAGGGTTCTACATCAAAATATGGTAAATCTATCTTTTATAGAATATTAGACTATTTATGGTAAAAATACGATTCATTCACATTTTATGCCTATGTAGATTATTGGGTTAATGTAAACACATTTATAATACATGTGTAGTAATATTTTAGTTATTTTTTCTCCCACAAATATAATGACTATGAGTTAACTACCACATAAAATAATAAATTATTAATATTTTTCAACATGACTCAACGTTGTGTGAAATAAATGATTTCAAAGAAACCCATTTTTCAGTATTGGGTACACCATTGAACATATAATCTACATTAAAGTAAAAATAATATTTAATCACAAATATTAATAAATATGAAAATGTCTTATTTTTTATTTACCTAGGATGTTACAGACATATTCTCAAAACATTATCAAATCATCATTATGATTATTTTTACAAAAATAAGTATACTTTATTGATATATGACACACTAAAATTTATTTACAAAGTCAAGGAAGAATTTTCCAATTAATTTTTTGTTTAAAAGTATCTTAAATTTAATATGGTTGATAACAAGCTTCTGTTTGAGAACGTTCATGATCTATAAGATACTATAAAAAATCTTTTTTCCCTTAAAATAAATACACTAAAAACATTGAATGTTTGTGAAATTATTTATAAATTTCTACCTATATTGAATGAATTTTTTAAATGACTCATAAAAATTATAGAGTAAATTTCAATAGAAGAATTATAAAAGGTTCTTCGCATAAATGAAGCATACATGTTGAGAGATTTGGGTATTCAATTAAAATTTTAGAACAATGATAATATCATTAAAGGAAAGAAACCAATGAACTATTCCTTACTTGTCAAGAATAAAAAACAACTATTTAAGAAGAATTAAAATGCATCCATTAAGAAATGATAAATATTTATCTTTATATAAGTAGGTCTTTTCTCATGGGAATGACACTATGGAATGAATGTTGAAAATAACAATTTAAATATACCAACTAAATATAATCTAGTATTGATGATATCTAAATTCATCATGACTTCAATGAATATGGTATGGTTGCTTGATTCTGGTGTAATTGTTCATGTGTGCAATGATCACACAATATTCAAAACATTTGACAATAGTAATACCATGAAGTAATTATTCATTATGAATGACCTATGTCACAATGTTTCTTGATAAGGAAGCAAAGAACTACACTTTACTTCATTGAATAAGTTGAATATTTTAAATTTTCCGTATTTACCTAGAATTAGAATGAATTAAGTCTCTATTTATATTTTTGTAATAATGTACTTATGGATTTATCGAAATCTAACAAGGTTATGTTTTTATGGGAGGCATGTTTATGGGGAAGGGGAACTGATATGATGGCATGTATCATCTAAACATTAATAATATGACTAAATATTCTTTTTAAATGATTAATTATTTTGATTTATGGCATGATTTTTTATAAATGATAATTTAATTCATTAAAAGTATTAAATAAGTAAAATGTAATTAACTTTGTAAATTGATTTAATAAATATGAAACTTGTGTAGAATCTGAAGTAGATAAGAAAACATTTGAAAGCATTGAACTAAATTCTAATATATTATAATTAGTACATTATGATAATTTTTAATTAAATTTTTTATTAAATCATAGCGGAAAATGGAATTTTCATAAATGTTTTGATAACTCTAGTAAATATTTACATAAATATCTAATTTAATGAAAGGATGAATCCAATACTATGTTTCATAAGAACAAATATTAAGTTGAATAAGAGAATATATATATCATAATTTGAGTATGCAAGTGCTATTGGAACTTTAATGTATGAAATGAATTATAAATAACTGACAATTTCCTTTAATATATGTAAAATAATATGATATACTATTAATCTTGCTCTGGATCATTGGAAATGTATAACAGGAATGTTTGGATACATGATAATGAACAATGATATTTTTTATACTTTATTGATTATCCAGTTGTATTATAAGGATAAATTAATTTAAGATGGAATGAAAAGTATTGATTATAATCAATCCATAAATGGATGGTAATTTAATCAATAAGGTTGTTTTGTTTCATGTGTGATAAAGAAACAAATACGTATTTAACATTCGATCATAGAATCAAAATTTCGTGTCTCTATGACATTTGGAATTGAAGTTGAATAGAATATGAATCTATTATTGGAAATTAGATTTTGGCCTACATTGATGCCACATATCATTATTAGTTATGATAGTAAATATATATTATCAATTGAATATTGTTTCATTTATAATTGAATTTCTAGACATATAAGTTTAAGACATGACTTTGTGAGACAACTGCATGAATATGGTACCATAACAATTGTCTATGTGATATCATTTAAAAACCATGAGGATCGATTTACACAATCTCTACTAATGTAGATTATTTATACAAATAATAAAGTTATTGGGTGAAAACCAAGAATATAAATCATTTTTTATGGAAACACAACAATTTATTTAGGTAGTTCTAAATAAAAAATTTTAAAGGGTAAAAACATATTAAAAATATTATTATTGATTTTGAAAAGTATAACCCCCAACTACATGGTGTCAATATCATATTTTATTAGCAGAGTATTAGTTATTTAATCATTAAAAAAATATTAATACTCTATGATTTATCTATTCTCATAATGGAAACACTTTGTAATATTTTTCCTATTTACTTTGAAGTGATTCCGCTTATTATAAGAGTTATGGGTTTATTTCTTAGATAGTTCATGAAAAAGATGTAAGAACATGGATATCCAGTTATAGAAATTTACATCTGGGATAGAATGTTAATTTAATGACTGAAATGTATCGTTTATATTATATATCAACACATTAAATGTTTTCAATACATTTAAATTTGATTATACTTTGATAAACTAATATTAGGTTATGGTTTACACTGAATGATTACATTTATGGGTATAAAGATTCGCCTATGATATGGAGAGTTAATTTTGTAAATAAATGTGGGGAATTATTATATTTTATTCATACTTTTTATAGATAAATGTGTGAGCCACAATTTGTTCTTGAATTTATGAGGTGGAAAAGATGAATATTTTCACATTTGTGTTGGGGGTAGAATCCCAAAAAACCCTCCATTAAGAAAGAAATATTTGGGAATTCATATTTATATTAACAAACTATACCAAATGATTTTAATGTGTTTTAAAAAAATGGATTTTTACTAAAATGTATTCCTTAATATATACATATATAATATAAGAAAAATATAACATAAAATATTTTAAAAAATTAACTAATAATGGTTTTATTCCTAAATGTATGGATTTTGAATTTTTCAAAATATTAATGGTTTTCCCCAACAAAGTATTTTATACTCAAATAAAACCGATGTATCCTTTCAAACAAAATTATGATATCAAATTGGTGTGATTCACAATTATTTTTATATATAAATAGGTGGTGAGTTCAAAACATCAATAAAACTTCTCTAATTGATAAGATCTCTAGTAAAATTTGTCCAACATTATTGTTATAGAACATTATAACATTGTTGTTCATAATTCCCAGGATCATGGTAAAATCATCATGTTAAATTTACATTGAAAACCCATCACAATAAAGTGGTGGTGGATAAAACCCTTTTGATCAATGAATTAAATTCACACATCAAGAATCAATTGTAATCTCTATCTACCTACCGATTTTTTGACATTTTTTAACATACTATTGAAATCAACTTGTAACTTCAATGGCTAAGAAACATATAGTAGAATAAGGTCAGTCACATTCAACCATTTTCAAATGAGGAACTTACTGATGTGGACTAAACATAAACCAAATAGACACCATATGGGCTCAACTAGTCAAAGATGATACATCCCCACCCATGTTGAATATAATTGGTATAAGAAAAGAACCATTGTATAGGATAAATAAAAAAATTTGTTTGAATCTAAGTCACGAGGGCTGATTATGAAGATATCCAATTGATAAAATGTAAATCTACAACTAAGGGTTTCTATAAATTGATGATGGCATAATATAAACGAAAAATTATAGAGCTGCTGAAGATGAACAAGATGGATTTGTAAGGTTGAGAGGGGATCATATAAGAATGAAGCATAATGATAATGATTTATCACTGAATGATGAATAGTTATTAATAAAAATGAATGTATTTGATTTTTTTATTGAATATATATCTTGAGTATTATTTAGACCATAAAATATTGACTAGTTTTGAGATGATTGAGTTGTTCATGAATGTCGGTTGATTGAACAAGATGATGGTGGCCTTTTAAAAGATATGATTTGGACTTAATTTTTATCTGTTTTACCAAATTTAGATTGATGGTATGACTATAAATAATATGTTAGGGACCTCCAGGATTGTTGATGCACTAAATCCAAGGTAAAAATTAGATTGAGATAACATTTTTGATGAAATTATTAGATGAATTAAACCATGATTACCTTGATGTTCTTGATTTGGATTTTCCCTGGTCTAGATATAATTCATGTAAAAACCATATTCATTACTATGAATCATTGTAAACCTGAGGAAGCATATATTAAGGATATATTGAAATATCATCATGTCTTTAAGACCTCACCATGCCACCATAATAGAATCACCTCCTTGCAACCACCTTACATAGAATCACACATCACATTATGGAAGAAAAGGATGGGTTCCTAGATAATTATTCAATTGGGGGTTATAGAACACAAGCTTGGTAATATATCACAATCTAAATTAGGATCATATCGGGTCTTTTTTTAGAGTGTTAGACTCGAATGGAAATATATCATATAACATGAAAGTAATTAAAAAAATAGTAAATATAGTCCCAAGGAATTAACATGCCTCATCCTGGAATAGACCTATATGAATGGAAAGAACATCAACATTCACAGAAACATTTTATTAAAGCTCAATGATGATGAAAAATAAAACATAAAAGTTTAAATTAATAATGAAGGATGACTGAAAAAGCTATATCAACAAAACAAGAAGTAATAATGTAAAACATATATCACCGAACACATGGAATTGACAGTCCTAATATATTCCATGTTTTATTGAAAAAATATAGAAGAACATTGTGAATGAAGAGTCAGTATCCTAGTATATATGTTTTTAATCTAATATCATTCAGTTGGGAATTCAACCACCCAAATTCAGCATCAATGGATGTTGTTATCTGAACTCTATTAAAATCTATACAGAAATGGTGAATTGATGATATGATAATCAAAGAGAATAACAACTAAGGAAAAAAACTCATAGTATATAGGGATCAAGAGACAAAGGGAAATCCAAACCAAAAAGATAAAATGGTGCATGTTAGGAAAAATAATGGGATTTAGGGGTGAACAATTCCCATGACACCTAGTCCTCCTTGAAACTACACAAGCTACCATAAGTAATCACAAAACCACACTAATATGGAATAGAAATGACACACTTGATCACCCGAGAAAGATGGATGATATGGATTACACAATTGGAAAAATGTTCAATACATAGGAAACAAATGATTGTATTTCCATACAATCAATGAAAAAGAGTGTGAACCATGGAAACCACAAGAAAGACATTCTAGTGCCCTAGCCCTAACCCAAGAGACCATGTAGAGATTTAGTGTCCTAGTGGAAAAAAAATTGGTCCATAATTAAATTAATCATATATAATATATTCAAAAATTTGTATTCATTAATATTAATGAATTTAAAATAGGAATTAATAATGCTAATTTCAATACGTTGACAAATGAATGAATCTAATTAAAAAAATCAACCTTTTTCAATTGAAATTGATCATGTTCATACACATATTTATATATATTAGGATCCAAATTCATTAACATTATGAAATTTTTAAATATACATACTACCATGAATTTATTCAATCTAACTGCAAGTTTATCAACAGTGTGTATTTTATTAACACACACATTTTTCAAGATTCTATAACATCACTATTGAAATGTAATCTAACATCTATATGATTTTATTTACTATGGAATATTATTTGATTGGATACATGTAATGAGTATTGATTATCACTATATTCTTTAATAGAATTATAATAAAAGTTTTAGTCCAAGAGAAAAAACCCTTAATCCAGAACGATTCATTAATAACCTCATATAATGTTATGTATTCTAATTCTATGGTGGACTGAGAAACAAAGGGAAGCATATTTCATTTATAAGATATGAGACCTCCACAAGTACTTAAGACATACCTAGTTGATAACATTATGGTATCAATGTTACCAATCAATTTGGCATCTACATATCCAATAGTAAATTATATAGTACCAACATTTTTTCCATAACACATAGATAGATCATATGTAAATGAAAACTAATTCAACATCCACTTCAAGGAATGAAAATGTCACGTCCCTTGATATTCCCAAAATATTCTAAGTGGGGATATCTTAAAGTCTATAATAGTCCTTGTGTAGACCAAACAATACATGATGTTTTCCCCTATATTTGAATAGCGAATTTTAGACAATAATATTTTTATCAATAATAGAAGTAGGTTCAAGATTTTTGGATTGTTTAATGTGTTACCCAAAATGTAATATTATAGATTTTTCTGATTAAAACAAGAATATTTTAATAATTTTCAAAACATAAGAATGATGTAAAATATATAAAAATTCATTTAGTATACTGCTAATGATATCTACGCCTAGAATTCACTTTGATACACATAATTCCTTCATTTAAATCATGACTTTTAATTGATGTTTAATAGTAGTAATAAGTATCTGATTTTGAAAATAATAAACATATACACAATATAAAAAATAATGTAAATGATGCTAATTATAATTGAATTAAAATAATTACAAGAATCATACAGGATTCTCGTGAAATGGTTATAAATCACAAAATAATCATGTTTTTAGTTCCACTACTTAGTGGCCTATTTTAAACCATATAGTGATTTATTAAAAATAAAAGTTATTTAAATTTTAATTATTTAGATTAAACATTAGGAGGATTCATTTAATGTTTCTCATTTCAGACACCATTAAGAAAACTAGTTTTCACATCAAGCTTTTCAGTGTGAATTTTTTTATAAGTAAAATAATCATGAAACAATATAATGGAAGAATTATTAACAATTGAATATTTTTTTAGAATAATCTATTCAATATTTTTTGAAGGAATCCCTTAGTAACTAATATTTCATTAATTTTTTTTCATATCAATAATATTATAATATATTCTTCTATATATAATCTCACATTAAAATTAATTTTCCATTGGGAGGTTTTTCATGATATACATAATGTATTTTTATTCCAATATTTCATTTATTCATTCATGGAAGAGATCCACTATTTTAAATATTTGTCATTAAGGTATTAATTATAAGTATAAGGATGATCATCATTAAGATACTGGGAAACATGAAAGGAAAATGAATCCATGTTATATTGAATAAACTATTTAGTAGGTCTATTGACCCTCCAAACTCTATCATTAGTTAACTAATAGTCAGTGTTATTAGAAGGAGGTCAAACATCTGAATCTGAATCAAAACTAGATCTCAGTTAATCATGGTTTGTAGGCTGAGGATTATGTATAGGACGGAAAATTTCTCAAACTATGATAATTATTTAGTTTCTATAGACTCATCTATGGATGGATGATTATTATCTGTTGTGACAGGATTGGATTTGGGAGAACATGGCTCTGTAATAGCTCTTATCGAGTATTGATGAATTTTTGTAAATAGGATTATCAAAACATCTCATATAATCATGTTCACCATCAAGAGATCCAACAATGATATATTCAAGAGCAAAAGGATCAATATTTTTTTTATTTTCATTTGAATAAGTTGTGTAGACAGAGACTCTCATATGATTATAAATGGATCCATTGTATTCCAATATTATAACATGGTTTTAAAATTATTGGAATAGGATTTGCACTAGTTTATGTGGTAGACATCCATAGTAGAAGCCTTTTCTTAGAATCATTTTGGGATACCCAATCATTTAAGAATGATTCATAATCTCTCAAAAATTATTCTATTCATTATTTATATAAGACTATTATGTTGGAGGGGGCAGGGTCCCTAAAATTTCAGTGTCATTCAATAACCTAATATTCGATTTACTCATTAAATTCAATAGATTCGTATTATAGTCCATTATCTATTGTCATTATTTAAATCTACTTTCCAACATAATTTCCAACCAATATTTCCATGATTTTAATGGATTTCAAAACATAATATCTATTTTTTAGTGCATAAATCTACACCTTTCTTATGAATTTTACTATAAAGAAATCAAAATGGTACCCTAAATCATTGTAGGTGTTCCAAAATTGTTCCCACTGGTTTGAGTGTATGAATTAAAATTGGTAATAAAATTTGATAATGGTGACTCTATTAGACTTACTATTAAGGTAATCTTCAAAAAAGGGATGATTTATTGGTGTAATATCTGCCATCATCACATGTTTGTTAAGTTATTGTAGACCCTTGGAGCTTACATTCCCCAATCTCCTATACCAAAACATTGTTTTATTGGTATTACAGGTATTCAAACTATCAAATACCTTGATTTGGTCTTCACATTCATTTCAAATATTCCATTATCAAGAGAACCCTTTATGATAATTCTAACGACTTTGGAGACCACTAGGATACCTGATCCAGTCCTTTTGGTATAAAAATTTTGATCTACTATTTGTAAGGAAATCATGTTTCTTTTGAGGTTGGGAACCCACATTACATTATGTAAAGTAATGTTGATGTGGACATCTAGTTATATTAGAATAGAGTTATTTCCATCTACCTTAAACCTCCTTTTATTACCTAATATCACATCCCCCTTTATACATTATATAAATTTTAGGAATAACTATATAAAAGGACACATATTGAATGTGAAGGCTGATTCTAGGTCTCATTTATGTTTGAGGTAATGTTAATACACATTATACAAAGGAACTATGTCATAACGAGAATCCATAAGAATGGACTAGTGAGTGGGTTGTTTAGTATAAAGTTATGTTTTATTCTAACACTCAAACATAGTGTTACTATGCTTTACATATTTGAAGAAATAGATTTCTTATTCCCTGGAAAAGAACATTCCTTGGTTGTTGACTATTTTTGTCTATACCTTTCCAAACTCTTTCTTTTTATCCAATTATTCTGGTCTACCAATTGTGAAAAGAATCTCTACCTCACCTTTAACTCATGTTCTAGAATATAGTTTCTAATAGATATGGGCCGACACAACCTATTCTAGGGTTATGGAGTCATGTAGATAAATTATATTTTTGAATAATGTGATATAAGAATTAACTAATTAAATTGAATGGATAATTTTATGATCATCATCATCAACAATCACATTTATATTGGTAATATATGACATTAATTTATTGAATACATTCTATGAGATTTAATTGAAATAAAATGTTTCATTTTAATTGTAAAAATTTAGTATTTCTTTTAAATCCTACCAACTAGATGAGATACCCTGTAATATTTCTCTAACATAAGCCATATACCATCAGTTGTTGTTTCAAAATAAACATCTACAATGATATTATCACATAAATAATGATGTAGAGTACTATGTTCATTAACAAGAACATTAGGGGATTAATTTTTGGTAAATATTATATGTCAGCCTAGATTTAAATGCAATTACAATATTTCTATTAGGGATTAATAGGGAATCAAATAATCCTTGCGGAATGAGGAAGGTTGTCTTCTATATCATCCATAAATTAATTTCATTGTAACCATCAAATTTATAGATTTCAAACCTAGTTGAATTCAGGATTACCCAATATATTGGAAAATGATTTGTTGTGGAGAATGATAAGTTAATATACCGAAGAACTAGAGAATATCAATGGGTATGTATATGTTTTTAACTATGTTAATGGATTCCAAGATAATTACAGGTTACAGTGAATTTAATTTTAAATATAAGATCAAAGATGGTGAATCAAGATGAGATTGAATTGTAGTATTAAATTTCTGAGCAATTTGAATCAAGAAATAGATTTTTTAACAATAGATAACCAATAAGGCTCAGATACTACACAGTTTTGGTTATGGAACCCTAGTAAGGGAAAATCACATAACCCCAAAAATGAATAGATTGGGTATTTTTTATACTGTTAAAATCGAATAGAAATGTATCATACAAGATGAAATAAATTATAAATTTAATAAATTTTGATATACTATTTTAACATGATTCAGTCTGATTTTGACCTATATTCATGACAAAAACACAACCAACCACGATTTATTTTATTAAATCTAAAATAAGAACTAGAATATTGTATACTGGTTTGATGATACAATAAAAAAAATATCCAAACACCAAAAGCAATATATTAAGAATTAATAATTTTAACCATACGTTGTAAGACACATGGTTCTGTTAATTTCTTTCTCTCTATCACTACTTATAAAACTATTGTGAATATTTATTAATGAATAGTAACTTACATGATCTGGATGTTAGAAATAAAATATTATTCACTTAATAAATCAACCATACATATTTCACATTGAAGGAATCCATCACAGAACCCACCTATAATCTATAAAATATTGTTGTATACAAGATGATGATATGAATAGAGATCCACCACATAGAAATATACATACAGAATCTTGGATTCAAAATATTCATGGAGAAATATACTAGAAAGAGAAAATGGTACATGTTAGGTGAAATATAATGATTCAGTGGTAATCAATCCCATTAACACCCACTTCCCCTTGAAACTGTATCACTAACCCAAAGACTCCATGGTCCATACTGAAATAGAATAAAAAACAACACACTATGATACACAAGATGGGTGGATAACATGGATCAAATTTGTGGAAAAATAATTTACATCCATGAAAAAATGTAGCATATTTTCTTGGGGATAAAAAAAAGATCATATTCAATGGAAAACATAAGATTGTTGTGCTGAAGACCCAGCCCAAGAGCCAACATAGAGAATTAATAGGCTTAGTGCATCTAAAAGGACTAAAATAAAATTAAATAAATAAAATATATTGATATAAAATTTTTATGAATCCAAGTTAATCAATTTAATGGAATAATGAATATGGGAAATTTAAATATGAAAAAAATTAAATAAATTAATTTTAAACTATTAGAAGAAACAAATCAGTTCAAGCATTATTATTTATTTGTGAGAAAATACTTTCAGATTCATCATTGAAACATAGATCAAAACCTAAAAGTAGGATATAAATTTAGATTCAGGATTTAATATGGAATAACATATAAATTTGGAAGGTTAAAAAAATAAGGAAATTATAAAATAACTAATTTGAATCCAAGAACTAAAATTCTATTTAATACATGAACACTAAATACAGTTAGATCATAGAAAGCCCTCTATGATTAAAGACATCACAATAAAACTCTTTTACCTATCTAATAATAACATCATGAAATGATGTGACCCTTTGAGGATTAAAATCCAACACATAACATTTTTTTGAGAACATAAAATATTCCATTATGTAACCCACATCGAACTGCTCACTACTTCCCTATGATAAAAAAACTACTACACCCCATATATCTATATTTCTACCATATCCCACATTTAATATAATTCCAACATTAGTTATTTTAATGTCATGTCAAGGCCTCCATAATCTCTCATTCATATTTTTCAAAATTCAAGAAAATAATTATAAAATATATATTAATTTTTAACCCTATAAGATTCCTTATCTAAATGCCTTATTTTAAATATAAAACATTATATTTAAATTTGAAAACCACTAGAATTTTCATCAATATTATCCCCCTTCATCCCATCAAAAAACGAGAACTCGTACTGTAACGCCCCGACCCCAGCTACCCAGAGTCGGTGCATTAATTACATAACATTGGCATGATCACAAGAAAGATCAAATCTCGAAAGACCGATTGGTTTAGTAGCCTTGGAAACACTAGATATATTCATAAGTTTTACATTACATCATAAAATGAAAAACTAATACAACAACATAATATTTCCACAATCCACACTATTAACCCCTCATAAAAACCCTGCCGGACATTCATAACTTACTTCTTCACATCCTGGGAAAAATAAAACATAAAAAAAAGGGGTGAGCTCAAATGCCCAGTAAGGATAACAATAAAGTGGAAACTTTCATAAATAAGAATAAACATTTAAGGCAATGTATAACTAAAACAAAAGCCTTTTAAATACGAACTTTCAACATGGTATGGCATAAATAAAATGAAATAATGCAATTTACTTATTCACATGGATATTCTACTAAATGAATAATCACATGCAAAAATCAATAACCACTTTCATAATGTTGGAATGCATAATGCTAAACGTTAATTTCTTTGTCTAGGCCTCATCCCAAGACCTAGGGGTTACTTCTAACCGGAACCCAACCCGGAGTGCCTCTAATAACCGGACACCAACCCGGAGTGCCTCTAATAACCGGACACCAACCCGGAGTGCCTCTAATAACCGGACACCAACCCGGAGGGCATACTTTTACCAGTCCCTAACCTGGAGGGCTTAATTTAACCAGTCCCCAACCTGGAGGGCTTACTTTTACCAGTCCCCAACCTGGAGGGCTTACTTTTACCGGTCCCCAACCCGGAACATACTTGTTTAGCACATTCATCTGAAGAAAAGTTTGAAATATAACATAAACATTCGGATTAAAACTAGCATACGAAATGTCAATAGTTTCACCATAAACTATGAATGGTATAAAATAGCACATCCACAGTCAAACATATCACAAAACCTTCAATACAATATAGAAGTTTTGTATTATAATAAATCAACTTCAAATAAGCGTAAAATCCATTAAAGGATGTTGACATAGATGAAATCAAAACACTTTTTAGAGAAATATCACTTTCTATTTTTGAAATCATTTAAGAGCCATATAAAATAAAACATTTTCTTGAAAATATTCTTGTAAGCTTGTAAGGAAAGCTTTGACGATTTTATAACGGCGGAAAATAACCGCACCCGCCGTATAAGTAAAAAAAACATTCTTATCTTAATTCTGTCGAAAAGGTCAAAAAGGACCTTGTTTTGAAAACGACGGAAAGATTCCTTTATAAACCTCTTACAAAAAGTCAAACAAGGGTATAAATGAATTTAACCCATATTCTTGTAAATAATAAATATGTTTTGAAATACATTTCGAAGAAACATGGATGTGGATGATAAAGAAATCCCAGTAGATTATTACGTATAAACAACCTCGGATAATGAAGAGATTGTGAAATAACCCTTACCTTATACTTTTCCTTGGTTGGGGTAGGTTAAACTCCTGTATAATGGTGAAATAATTGTTATTAAATTATACAAGAATCATATATATAAATATGATATCATATATGATCTTTTAACATTGATTTATTAATAATATCTTAGAATTATCATCGTTTCGGGTGTTAACTTACTCATTTTCTTTTATATGTTTTGTTACATAAGCCATGTTTGTTGTATCTTATTCATATCCAGAATGATATCAAGTCCTTAAACATTATTTTTAAATCATAAAATGATAATTATACTTGAATGGATACGATGGAGAATGAATCTCATCGCGTTCGTGGAGACGGTAGTCCGTACGTACGCACGAGCGACAATATCATTCTTTTGATATTAAAATAATATATAAATGAATGGTATATCATATATAAAGAATCATTAACATGTTATATTTATTATTTACATGAGTTACACATCATTATTATACCCATCCAAATAATATTATATTGAATAACAATTACACCACGACGTGGAGACGGTAAGCCGTACGTACGCACGTATGGTGACATGTTATTCAAAGGGTGGATAGAATACTGAATATGGTTGTACCATACTTATAATAACATCACAGTATATGTGAGATACTGGAGTTATTATTTTAGAATGGTAAGAACAAAGGAAGAAGAAGTGGAAGAAGAAATGAACTTAGAAAAGGGTGGTGAAATCATTACCTCTTCTTCGGGTTCTTCCTTTTGATTTGATCAAAAGGGCTCCATAGGTTGGCTTTCTGATCAAACTAAGGCCTCTAGGTTGTAGTGAGGGATGTTGGGAGAGTATTTGGGCAGAGTTTGGCCGAACCGAAAGGCTTTAGAGGTGTGAAGAAATGAGAAGGAGTTGTTCCCTTTTATAAGAAGGGTGAGGGGCACCTTTGGAAAAGCTAGAAATATTAATTTATAATAAATTCATATTCGGTTTCTAATGGCTCCAAAGTTGACTATTCAAAGGTTAAGGTGGGGATAGGTCGAAAACCACTCAACCAATATAATTTATACAGGTTTGGGTACTTATATTAACCTTATCTTTAAGTATTAACTCTAAGTTAATTAGTTTCACTTTTACAATGTCTCTTTGTATTTTTATATAATATGGTTAATAAACTTACTATATACATCCAAGCGACCCCCAAGTGGTCCATTAATGATTAACCTATCATAATATAAGTCTCTTGTCCGAACCTTAGATTTTTAGGAATTTAATATCAATTAATAATATAATATTTGTTTTAAGAACTCTTTTATGTCAATTTTGACACTATTCAATAGTTGATTTTTTTGAAACTCATAACAGATTGATTACTTCGAAAAAAGTCAATTATATCAATCCTAATATATCATATTATCCTAGAAAATTAGTTTAATTCATTAAAAGTTTCATATTATATTTATTTGGGTATTTATAATATCAATTATTTTAATTTTTCACTATTATAGTAATTACTACATCATCATTGTGTCATATATAAAATAAATTATTTAATGTCTAAAAATTATAAATAAAATATCATTATATAGGAAATATTTTTATCTTTCTAATGAATATTTATAATCTAAAATCCAACATATATAACCCTATGTAACAATTGTTGTTCTAAAAGATATATGCTTGTGTCATTTTTGTATTCATTTTAACTTAATTAAAATAAAGTGTCATTATCACTTACAAGTGGATCCATGGGGTCCCAAAATTGACACAAAGATGCCCATGGTCGACCACGTATCAACCAATAGGGTTAAGACACGTTTTAGGGTAATTTAGTATTATTATAATATTATTTTTTAACCCTTATTTACCGGATTTACCCTTTAACCATGGTAAATAAAATATTTACCGCAGTAATTATTCAAAATGTATAAAAATAAAAGTTACCTATTTACACAATTTGAACATCCTGATTCCAAATATGGAATCCATTTTTCTAAATTCAAAACACAGAAGTGGCAGAAATTAATTTAAAATTAATTCCCGCTGTCAAAACAAAAAGCGTGTTTTTAAGAGATAATAAATATCAAAAGATTGACACTTGTTTATGTTCAGTTTAATTGTAAAATTATGTCCAATGATAAACATTAAATTGAATGGTAAAAATATATTCTAAATATACTTTAAAACCACTCACATTCATAATCTATCACTATTAATTATTTTGATTAAAAAAGTTGTTTTTAATTAAAATTTAGAAATTTTCACTATTCATCAAAATATGAAAGTTATCCGAAAAGTACCAAAATTTCACCTTAGGCTAAATTTGATATTCCGAATCCAAAAATGAAGTCCATTTTAAAATATAAAATATATATAACTTCAAAAAGTAGGTATTACTATTTATAACAACTAGTTTGATTGGTTACGGTGTGTTAGAACTCGAAGTTGCGTACAACACACGCTACTGTTTTATCCAAAGGAAAGCGTACCGTGGACGCTTGGGATGTTTCATTTTAAATTTTTTTGATGTCTCCATTTAGTCAAAAAGTTTAAAATATTGTATTTAAAAAGGTTTCACTATTAGAAGTTGATAAAAGTGAAATACTGAAAATGAATTTGTTCTTGCATTATGACTAAGAAACTCATAATAGGGATTCTAAAATTATAAGGATTATATAAAGTTCAAAATGTAGTTAATACTATTCATGACCTCTTTTAATGGTGTGATTGAACTCGGTGTTGTGTGTAGTGCAAGTTATTGAATTATTTTTAAGAAATAACACACTCTGAAATCCTGGGGTGTTACATTCTCCCCTCCTTCAATAAATTGCGTCCTCGCAATTTGAAATTGTTCTTCGAAGATAAAAGGTTGAATGTAGAAAATATATTTGTGGGAAAACCCACATTGGAAATTGGGTTACTAAAATTTAGTCTTAATATGAGGAAAAGAGAAATTAAAGGGTCACCACCAAATTATGATCTCGATTAGGAGAACATTGGTGGCAATTAGAGACATATAATCGGAGGAAAAACGTAAATATTTATAGGTAGTGATTGAGGTCATCAATCACAAACAAGTGTATAATTGAGGTCCTTAAACTCATCAATATATGATGATTTGAAGTACCATCGGTTCAACAAAATTTAGGGTATTGGGATAACACATTTTTGACGTTTCAAAATATCATAGTTGAAATCCCACATCGAAAAATTAATTAACGAGGCCTCTATTTAAAATAAAGAGTCGAAAGTATGAAGATTACCGAAAATAACACATACTAGGGTTCCATGTAAGAAAATATGTATATGGAAGAAAAATCTAGCCATCAATTATCTGATGGAGAGTGGTAGAGAACATGGCTACGAAAAGGCCAACAATCCCAAAGCCATAAATTTGTGATGATTTAAGGTACCATCTAGGACAACATTTTTGTTCTAAGTTTCTATTATTAATGTTGAGGAATTTATTTATGAGATTGGATAAGATAATAAGGAGATATACTTAGTTTATAATTAGAGTTTTATCCATTAATAAATTTCTACCAAAACTCATCATTCACTCGTAAAAAAAATTCTATTTATACTATTCATAGAGGGTTCCAAAATAAACAAATTTATAATTCATCTACCAGATCTTTTAAAAAACTACTTTATTTAATCCAGGACATCTCGTGGGATAGTGGTAGGTGATACACCCTTGTCGCCCTTTGGTTGCGGGTTCAAGTCTCGCAGCCTTGCCGGACGCGACGGGTTGCCGCCCGACCTCCGGGTTGTCCTTTTATGGCAATCCAAAATAATCCAAACTAGAACTATCCAAAATACTTCTGTCCAAACTCACAGTCCAACATTCATAAGGAAGGTAAACATAATATAGATCCTTTTTACACCGTAATAGCATATGAATACCTTCATCATGTATTACCGTATTCCTTATTGATTACATTCATGCTCCCTTATTCCATATAGAATGCTGGATATACTTCATTAATCCAAAAATGTTTTAAAACCCAACAATGATGGAATATACAAATCATTAATCAGTTCCAAGGTAGTCAAGAATATCCAATATAATTTATCCAAAACAATCACATATTATTCCAAAATCACTACCTCAGTATCAGAACTATATTATGGTTTATCATTCTCTCAACCATATATTTTCCAAAAATATATCCTGCTAATGAGTCACTTTTCTTTGTTCCACACAATCTCAAGTCCTTAATGAAATAGTACTGCAGTACAATCCTTATATACTCCATAATTATTATAACAAGTACATTGTTGATACAAAGCTCAATTGACATAATCAACATAAGAACTCTAATCATTCCTCTTCATCTGTGGTAGTATCATAACTTGATTATTATCCAATAACATCATTTGCGGCATAGTCTGATGACTGGGACATAGGTTCGCGTAGTGTCCAAACTCCTTGAAAATGAAGCATTGTACATTTAAAACCAGTTTCTTACCCTTGCAGTCTCGTACTTTGTGCCCTTTTCCTCCACACTTATAACAAACTCCCATTCCTTTCAGGAAAGTTCCAGGGTGTTTCTTTCCACAGTTACCACATATGGGAAAATTCTTCTTTTCCCTCTTCCCTTTATCCATCTTTCTCTCTTCCATCCTTTTCTTCTCTTGCTTCCCTTCAAAGCCATAGGACTCAGTAAACTCTTTACATATCTTATCAACACATGATATTATTTCTTCATATGATGATAATACATGGGAGACTATTTCTCTTATAAATTCTAGCTTAAGACCATGAAAGATATGATCCTTCCTTCTCTTTGAATCATGTGTATTTCTGGAGTTCTCATTCTTTCTACTGGGCGCCATTTCTATACCATGGCATAAAATAGATCAGTTTATGAATCAAAATACATAATCCCATACTTATAAAACACCTAACATAAATTGAACTATTTATGGATATAATCCATAATCATAAATATGTTTTCTTTGAGGAAGTATATACTCATAAACCCTTCATAATGATTTGTAAAGATAATGAGAGTTATCCTAAGCATATCCCCCGGGAGTGTCGTAACCAAGAGTGCAGCAAGGCCCGTTGTCGTGAACCAGTTCCCGTTCGAGTCTAGCTCAAAGCGGTGTTTTCGGGTTTTACCCCTAGGTACATCTGTGCCAGAGCCGCCTCTACCTGCTCGTATCCAGACAGGGATGTATTGCTCGGAAAACTCACAAAATCTCTACAATACCAAAATTCTAGGAAGTTCTTCTATACTAATCCTCAAAGTTCATCTTAGGTCTACGTGCTCTAATCAGAGTTTATCTAAATCTAGTTTCCAAGGATTGTACTAAACTTCCTCTGATACCAACTATAACGCCCCGACCCCAGCTACCCAGAGTCGGTGCATTAATTACATAACATTGGCATGATCACAAGAAAGATCAAATCTCGAAAGACCGATTGGTTTAGTAGCCTTGGAAACACTAGATATATTCATAAGTTTTACATTACATCATAAAATGAAAAACTAATACAACAACATAATATTTCCACAATCCACACTATTAACCCCTCATAAAAACCCTGCAGGACATTCATAACTTACTTCTTCACATCCTGGGAAAAATAAAACATAAAAAAAAGGGGTGAGCTCAAATGCCCAGTAAGGATAACAATAAAGTGGAAACTTTCATAAATAAGAATAAACATTTAAGGCAATGTATAACTAAAACAAAAGCCTTTTAAATACGAACTTTCAACATGGTATGGCATAAATAAAATGAAATAATGCCATTTACTTATTCACATGGATATTCTACTAAATGAATAATCACATGCAAAAATCAATAACCACTTTCATAATGTTGGAATGCATAATGCTAAACGTTAATTTCTTTGTCTAGGCCTCATCCCAAGACCTAGGGGTTACTTCTAACCAGAACCCAACCCGGAGTGCCTCTAATAACCGGACACCAACCCGGAGTGCCTCTAATAACCGGACACCAACCCGGAGTGCCTCTAATAACCGGACACCAACCCGGAGGGCATACTTTTACCAGTCCCTAACCTGGAGGGCTTAATTTAACCAGTCCCCAACCTGGAGGGCTTACTTTTACCAGTCCCCAACCTGGAGGGCTTACTTTTACCGGTCCCCAACCCGGAACATACTTGTTTAGCACATTCATCTGAAGAAAAGTTTGAAATATAACATAAACATTCGGATTAAAACTAGCATACGAAATGTCAATAGTTTCACCATAAACTATGAATGGTATAAAATAGCACATCCACAGTCAAACATATCACAAAACCTTCAATACAATATATAAGTTTTGTATTATAATAAATCAACTTCAAATAAGCGTAAAATCCATTAAAGGATGTTGACATAGATGAAATCAAAACACTTTTTAGAGAAATATCACTTTCTATTTTTGAAATCATTTAAGAGCCATATAAAATAAAACATTTTCTTGAAAATATTCTTGTAAGCTTGTAAGGAAAGCTTTGACGATTTTATAACGGCGGAAAATAACCGCACCCGCCGTATAAGTAAAAAAAACATTCTTATCTTAATTCTGTCGAAAAGGTCAAAAAGGACCTTGTTTTGAAAACGACGGAAAGATTCCTTTATAAACCTCTTACAAAAAGTCAAACAAGGGTATAAATGAATTTAACCCATATTCTTGTAAATAATAAATATGTTTTGAAATACATTTCGAAGAAACATGGATGTGGATGATAAAGAAATCCCAGTAGATTATTACGTATAAACAACCTCGGATAATGAAGAGATTGTGAAATAACCCTTACCTTGTACTTTTCCTTGGCTGGGGTAGGTTAACCTCCTGTATAATGGTGAAATAATTGTTATTAAATTATACAAGAATCATATATATTAATATGATATCATATATGATCTTTTAACATTGATTTATTAATAATATCTTAGAATTATCATCGTTTCGGGTGTTAACTTACTCGTTTTCTTTTATATGTTTTGTTACATAAGCCATGTTTGTTGTATCTTATTCATATCCAGAAGGATATCAAGTCCTTAAACATTATTTTTAAATCATAAAATGATAATTATACTTGAATGGATACGATGGAGAATGAATCTCATCGCGTTCGTGGAGACGGTAGTCCGTACGTACGCACGAGCGACAATGTCATTCTTTTGATATTAAAATAATATATAAATGAATGGTATATTATATATAAAGAATCATTAACATGTTATATTTATTATTTACATTAGTTACACATCATTATTATACCCATCCAAATAATATTATATTGAATAACAATTACACCACGACGTGGAGACGGTAAGTCGTACGTACGCACGTATGGTGACATGTTATTCAAAGGGTGGATAGAATACTGAATATGGTTGTACCATACTTATAATAACATCACAGTATATGTGAGATACTGGAGTTATTATTTTAGAATGGTAAGAACAAAGGAAGAAGAAGTGGAAGAAGAAATGAACTTAGAAAAGGGTGGTGAAATCATTACCTCTTCTTCGGGTTCTTCCTTTTGATTTGATCAAAAGGGCTCCTTAGGTTGGCTTTCTGATCAAACTAAGGCCTCTAGGTTGTAGTGAGGGATGTTGGGAGAGTATTTGGGCAGAGTTAGGCCGAACCAAAAGGCTTTAGAGGTGTGAAGAAATGAGAAGTAGGAGTGCCCTTTTATAAGAGGGGTGAGGGGCACCTTTGGAAAATTTAGAAATATTAATTTATAATAAATTCATATTCGGTTTCTAATGGCTCCAAAGTTGACTATTCAAAGGTTAAGGTGGGGATAGGTCGAAAACCACTCAACCAATAGAATTTAGACAGGTTTGGGTACTTATATTAACCTTATCTTTAAGTATTAACTCTAAGTTAATTAGTTTCACTTTTACAATGTCTCTTTGTATTTCTATATAATATGGTTAATAAACTTACTATATAAATCCAAGCGACCCCCAAGTGGTCCATTAATGATTAAACTATCATAATATAAGTCTCTTGGCCGAACCTTAGATTTTTAGGAATTTAATATCAATTAATAATATAATATTTGTTTTAAGAACTCTTTTATGTCAATTTTGACACTATTCAATAGTTGATTTTTTTGAAACTCATAACAGATTGATTACTTCGAAAAAAGTCAATTATATCAATCCTAATATATCATATTATCCTAGAAAATTAGTTTAATTCATTAAAAGTTTCATATTATATTTATTTGGGTATTTATAATATCAATTATTTTAATTTTTCACTATTATAGTAATTACTGCATCATCATTGTGTCATATATAAAATAAATTATTTAATGTCTAAAAATTATAAATAAAATATCATTATATAGGAAATATTTTTATCTTTCTAATGAATATTTATAATCTAAAATCCAACATATATAACCCTATGTAACAATTTTTGTTCTAAAAGATATATGCTTGTGTCATTTTTGTATTCATTTTAACTTAATTAAAATAAAGTGTCATTATCACTTACAAGTGGATCCATGGGGTCCCAAAATTGACACAAAGATGCCCATGGTCGACCATGTATCAACCAATAGGGTTAAGACACGTTTTAGGGTAATTTAGTATTATTATAATATTATATTTTAACCCTTATTTACCGGATTTACCCTTTAACCATGGTAAATAAAATATTTACCGCAGTAATTATTCAAAATGTCTAAAAATAAAAGTTACCTATTTACACAATTTGAACATCCTGATTCCAAATATGGAATCCATTTTTCTAAATTCAAAACACAGAAGTGGCAGAAATTAATTTAAAATTAATTCCCGCTGTCAAAACAAAAAGCGTGTTTTTAAGAGATAATAAATATCAAAAGATTGACACTTGTTTATGTTCGGTTTAATTGTAAAATTATGTCCAATGATAAACATTAAATTGAATGGTAAAAATATATTCTAAATATACTTTAAAACCACTAAAATTCATAATCTATCACTATTAATTATTTTGATTAAAAAAGTTGTTTTTAATTAAAATTTAGAAATTTTCACTATTCATCAAAATATGAAAGTTATCCGAAAAGTACCAAAATTTCACCTTAGGCTAAATTTGATATTCCGAATCCAAAAATGAAGTCCATTTTAAAATATAAAATATATATAACTTCAAAAAGTAGGTATTACTATTTATAACAACTAGTTTGATTGGTTACGGTGTGTTAGAACTCGAAGTTGCGTACAACACACGCTACTGTTTTATCCAAAGGAAAGCGTACCGTGGACGCTTGGGATGTTTCATTTTAAATTTTTTGATGTCTCCATTTAGTCAAAAAGTTTAAAATATTGTATTTAAAAGGGTTTCACTATTAGAAGTTGATAAAAGTGAAATACTGAAAATGAATTTGTTCTTGCATTATGACTAAGAAACTCATAATAGGGATTCTAAAATTATAAGGATTATATAAAGTTCAAAATGTAGTTAATACTATTCATGACCTCTTTTAATGGTGTGATTGAACTCGGTGTTGTGTGTAGTGCAAGTTATTGAATTATTTTTAAGAAATAACACACTCTGAAATCCTGGGGTGTTACACGTACATCAAACTCAATTGGAAAATAAACTAGTTTGTATCACACCAACCGTCACCCTTTGAAAAAAAATATGAAATCACACTTTTTCACCTATCACAAAAACATGATAGTTCCTCATTTAAATGAAATAAAAATACTAATGTATTCAACAAATATATTTTTAAACATCCCTACTAAACAAGACTGGAACAAACACTTGTGTCTCTTTTAATAGTGACTTCCACATAATCAGGACTACTTATGGAAAATAATTTCTCTATCATTAGAATATCCTTTGAGAATTCAGTAACTATTAGTACAACACCTCGATATTTGATTTAAATTCATTCTTCACTAGTGAAACTCTATTAAGAAGAATAATTAGGTGTAAGACGGGAAACACCTGACTCGGCTTTCATCAAATTGGAGACATTATTTATCTGAGTCGATGGCCTTTGACTAATGTGTGATGATTGTTTATGCCACAAATCTAATGATGTTATCTTCAAAATTGTGTATTTGACTTCACCACACAGCTTTACAAATGTATTATAAACCATGTCATTCATTATACCTTATTCATATACAATAGATAATATATAAATTTTCTATTTCCCATTAACAAAACAACTCATAAATCCATCATTAAAAAGAGTAAAATAAGATAATTAATTTTGTCATATACCTGGATAATGTATCACATCCTTTAGTTTCCGAGTACAAACAACATTAATAGTGATAGAATTATCACCAACACCAATAATACTAGCATAATTTCTATTCGTCATATTCATTATAAAAAAGTATCCTACTTTTTAGGATGTAAATAATTCCCTCTATGGTGTAATATGGAAATTTATAGCTAAATCAACAGCCTAGTGTTTTTATAGATCTAACCTTAGAAATTAAATACAAAAAAATGAAAATCACCATCACCTTATATAAGACATATGCTAATATCATCAAAATATGGGTCAGGTGTCTTCTTTTCATTAATAATATTTATATAATCGTAGCAGTTTCTCTATACCAAACCCTCCTTATAGAAAAAAACCATCATTACCTTTATTCTTGTCTTCGACCAACCTCTTTGATTACCGATCCCATCTATCATAGATAGAATCACACTATTACCTAATGAATCCCCATTATTTTTCTTTTACTGAGTCTCCTTTATCAACAACAATATTATCACATTATGTAACTTGATAGTGTACTTCCTAAAATGTAATATGTTGATGATATTATCATATGAATTTGGTAAAAAACCCAAATTAAGAAATGATTTGTGTACTCTTCCATTTCAAAAGGCACCACATTACATATATCATTGATCTTGACTACCACTGAATAAATCTTCATCAAAATATTGGTCAACTCATCTAGATGGTTACCTAAATCTCCATTTAATAAAACTCTCAAATGATGCAATAACTTTTTTAGATATAAATATTTTATAAGAGATTCTGAATCATTCTTTCATTTAATCTTTTATAGATCTCTTCTAGATATATCAGATTCATCATCCGCCACAATGTATTATCACCCAAATACATATATATTATGAATTTCACCAACACTATTATATTTCACCAATCTCCAATGCCCATCATCTTTGTTTTTTTGATTTTTTCTTCAGTGCCGTCATTCTCTTCTCACAAACAAAATATTTTTTTACTCATTTATTCAACAGTGTAAAATAAGTTTAGCTATTTAAATTTTTTATGTGTGAATTAATCTCATGACCTTAATAACACATATCACATCATTAAAAAACATGGATAAATCCCTCTAACATCAGTTGTTGTGGAGGTAATGGATCAGTTCTGGGATAATTATTTATATGAGACAAAATACTGTCGAAATAAAATATAAAAAACAAATGAAAACCAAAATAGAAATAAATAAATTGAGTCACATGTTTTGTCTTTGAAATACCCTCTGATAAGGATGATTAAAAATCCATTGGAAAAATCTGAAATATATTCTACGGGAATAATGGACATTTGCAATGGGTCATGGAAAAATTGAAAAAAACACCTCAAAAGGGGTTTTTTGGCAACGTGACAATCAACCCATCATATATAAATGATATTTACAATGGGGGAGGTCCCGTTAGAAAAGGGTAGGCATGAAATTTGTGCCAAACCGAGTTTATGGTTATTTTAAATGGGGTCCTATAACTATTGGAAATGCATGAAGGTGGATTTGTAGTATTTGTGGTGGGAAACATGCCCTGTAACAAATAGTATGTCAGTTGGTAACCATTTGCGATGGGGGGCTATCGCAAATTAATTTTTATCAACTGACTGTAATTAATGTGGACGATGGTCATTTTTTATGGGTCTTGTTGAAAATAATCTTTTCACAAATAATCCAACCTATATCTACCCCCTTCCATTTTAACTCTCATTCTACGCATTCCTCAAATTCTCTCCCTTTATCTCTTTGGTAAAATTTTCTTCTATAATTTATCATAGTTAAAATGTTAAATCGGAACATAATACCCAAATTTTATACTCCAAAAGCTTCAATTTCATGGTATTTATCTATTTTTTTATTGTATAGTTAATTTATTTTATTTTAAATTATTAATTATTTTAATTAGATGAAATTAATGTAAATTAGAATTAGATATTTTTTTAGTATTTAATTTATGAATAATTATGTGTAATTGTTAATTCGAAATAATTTGTAATAATTTGTAATAGATTGTAGTAATTAGTAATAAATTTTAGTAACTGGTAATAATTAGTATTAAATGGTTGAAATTATGTTTAATTAGTAATAATTAAGATTAATTAGTAATAATAAGGACTAATTAGTAATAATTGTGATTAGTTACTAATAATAATGATTATTTAGTAATAATTAGGATTAATTAGTAATAAGTTGGATTTATTAGTATTAATTAGTATTTTTTAGTAATAATTAGTATTAATTTGGATTAATTTGTATTAATTAGTATTAATTAGGATTAATTAGTATTAATTTCTAATAATTCAGATTTATTAGTATTAATTATTATTAATTAGTAATAATTACTAATAAATTGTAATAAATTGTAACAAATTGTAATAAATTTTAATAATTAAGATTAATTAAGATTAATTAGTAATTATAAGGATCATGTAGGATTAAATTGAAATAATATTTAGTAATTTGTAATAATTTTAATTAATTATTAATTACTTTTCATAATTATTATTTATTTTTTATAGTTAGTAATAAATTGTAATAATTAGTAATAAATTGAAATAAATATTTTTATTTTGTAAAAGTAAGTAATAAAGTGTATTAATTACCTATAAATTGTAATAATTAGTAATAAATTGTAGTATTATGTAATAAATTGTAGTCATTCATAATAAATTGATATAGATGGTCATAATTTTTAATAATTTGTGATAATTATAAATAATTATAAATATTAAAATTAATTAGTAATAATCTGTAATAATAATGAATAATTATTAGTAATTAGTAAAAATTAGTAAAAATTATTAAATATTATCAATAATTATGATTAATTGTCAATAATTATCAATAATTAGTAATATTTTTAATAATTTGTAATAATATGTAACAAATTCCAATAATTAGTAATAATTGGTGTAAAGTAGTAATATGTTATAATAAATATGATTAATTAGTAATAATCAGAATTAATTAGTAATAATTAGGATTAATTTGTGACAATTAGGATTAACTAGTAATAGTTTGGATTAATGAGAAATAATTAGTATTAATTAGTAATAATTAGGTTTATTTACTAATAATTAGGATTTATTTGCATATATTAATAGTAATTTGTAATAATTAGGATTTTTTAGGATTTTTTTCAATTCATTGGGATTGATAAGTAATAATTAGGAATAATTAGTAATGATTATGCTTAATTAGGAATGATTATAAATTATTAATAATGGTTAGAAATGATAATGAATGATTGGGAATGATTATGAATAATTAATAATTATTCGGATTAATTTAGTTTATTTAGGATTATTTAGGATTATTTAGTAATAAATTAGAAACAATTTGAATACATTATGATAAAATGGAAAAACAATTAGTATATTGGGTACATTCCTTTTGATCGATGACCTATCACCATGAAACATTCTCCTAATATTATATGTTTCAAAAATTTGTTCGTAAGTACGTTAGAAGAGATTTTTCATAGTGATTTCTGTCAGAAAAAGTTGGAATGAGGTGACTTGTCAAAAAAAAGGCTATTTTTCATAAAGAATCATCGCCTTGGAACTTCCCCGTCTGAAATCACATTGAACAGTATGCTCTGATGTACATATGTCACTTCTCATATGCACTAGAATGGGCACGTTGGGGCCACCTTTATCTTCAACCTCATGCTTACAGAAATTGAAACTCATACGTCGAAGCAGACGTTTCATAATGATTTTAGTCAAAGAAAGTTGCAAGGGGATGAGTCATTGGGTAAAACATATGATTCCAATATGTTAGAAATTGTGTCGATGGTAATTAATAGTAATTTGTACAAAATGCCTTTAATTAATATTAATTAGTGGTAATTATTATAAATTTTTTATAAATGAGTGAAGATTAGTAAAACATTTATAAAATAGTATAAATAACTATAACATAATAAAAATTATTATAAATTTCATGAAAAGGTAATTTAATTGTCATTTATTTTTTTTCACAGTGCCTATCTTATATAAAATTATAAAAATTAACTTATTATTTCAAATTCATTTTGCAAAATATGTCACAAGGTAATTAATATAGTAATTAATAGATAATTATGCTTGGATAAATCAACACATGAATCCAAATGGTTCGGGTTTAAATCATGTATATATTTAGGGTGTTAAATTTTTCTTATCATTTGCATTAGGAAATCCAAAATTTGTTTCTGAGGGGACATTGAAGTCTCCATGTAATAAAGTGCTCTTAGGACATATGACACTTTTGAAAACATTTTAGTCAATTCATTTAATTTTGTATATCATCTAGATTATGATTTTTTGTATCAATATGGTTAATGAAGTTCTATAGAAGAAAATAAAAATTAGTTTCTAGATCCAGCATGGTTTCTAAATTTAGTACATCATGTAGAAGGTATGTCTTTTCAAAAAACTAAACTCAGGATGATATTGATTTAACTCCTGAGCAAGAACAATCTTATATGTGTTGTTGAGGTCCACTGAGGATACTTTTTATCATGTTTGCAAGATAATCATGATTGATTCATTTTACAAATTTATGGATATTATATCAGATAATGGAATTCCAAATAGTTATTCTGATCATATAATCTCATTGTTAAAAACACTGATACCTAAATGAAATGTGTTTCCTACAAATTTCTAGAAGAGAAAGGGGTTGTATTGAAATATGTGTCTTATTTATCAAAAGATTCATGCATGTTCAAATAATCCATCTTATATTATAATTTAAATGAGTCATTAGATTTTTTTCCTACATGTGGACAATCCATGTGTAATGAAGCCCGAACTTGGAAGTTTATATTTAATTGTTACAAAATTGAGATACAGCCCACTTATACATAGACAATAGTGTTTATTTATGTCTCATAACATAGTAGCATTGATTTCATGGAACAAAACCAATATTTCAATTGGTAAATGATTAAATCATCCCTCAAATGGTGATTCATTGAATCATTTTGAACAAAACCATCCTTATTTTTCATTATAATCCTGAAACATGAAATTGGTTCTTTCTACCGGTGGTTTCTTTCCATTTGGTTCTTCAGATAGTCAGTAATCATGGTGGCCTGCCTTCAAAACTTTGTACAATTTACATCCATGGATTTTTATGGAGGTACCATATATCATTTTGAAATTATTAATTCCTGGTCATCCAAAAATGAATATTTATGTTTACATAAAACTACTAATTGATGAGTTCAATTCATTATGAAGTGATGGAGTCAATGCATATGATGTTGTTGTGAAAACAAAATTATACTGAATCCTAAATTGATTTGGACAATTATTTACTTCTCATCATAAGGTATGTTATCTATATGGAGTACACATGGTCCAAAATCATGTCCATGTTTTATGAGAGACATTAAACAGTTTATTCTTGTCAATGGAAAAAACCATTTTTTCGATTGTCAACGCAGATTCCTTCCAACCAATCATCCTTTTTATGAAAATAATATCATTTTGTAAAAGTATTATTTGAAAAATATGAACCTTTAAAAATGATATCAATTAATGATTTAAAATCAATTTTCTTTTTATTACCTACCTTCAAATATGGACAAAAAACAAACCATAAAAATTGATGGTTTTGAAAAAGAGCACAATTAGATAAAACAGATCATTTTTTTATTTTCTTTTGTGGTCTGATTTGGTGGTCTATGACATGTTGGATGAGATGACTATTAAGATGAACTATTTTGATAATTTATTTCATAAAGTTTTGGATACACTGGTTAAGGCAAATGATAATGTAAAGTCCTAATTAGATCATGCCCAAATTTCTGATCGACCAAAAATTGAACTGTTTGAAAATTATAGATCCCAGAATTTATTGAATTAAAAATATGCTTATACATATTCCAAAGAGATTCGTTTATTTTTTTGTTAGCGGATTTCATATTTGAGACATCTAGATGGTTGTGACTCCAACTTGGATAATGTGTCAGAATTGGTCATATTATTGGAATGAAAAGTCATGACTGTCATGTTTTAAAGGAATGGCTTCTCCCTGTTGGATTATGAGGTTTGTTAAATCATATCATTTGGGATGTGCTGACAGACATGTCATCTTTTTTTTGAGAATTTTTGCGTCAAATATAGGAAAATATATAGTAATAAAATAATAAGAATATGTGGTTTTAATTTTATGTAAATAAGAAAAAATCATCCCTGCAGATTTGATTTACTCAAGGGAAAATTTTATATTAAATTTACCATTGGAATATTAATTTGGAGTTTCTATATAGTTATTCTGGAAGTTCCAATTTTAGAGAACCATTCAAATATTGATGAAAAAATTATGTAACAATGAAATAGTTGAAGGTTTAATTGTAGAATATTATTTGCAAGGGGATATTAATTTTTTTACTCTCAATACTTTCAATATGAATATCATTCAAAACACAATCACATGATCTGTAATGATATATATATTTACGATGAGATGATTAATAAATTAGTAGTTTCTAATCATCCCAAACATTCCTTCGGTGGAGTTCATAAATGATGGCTTTTAGATGATCAACATCAAAGAGATCAAAAAAATATTCTTCTCAATTGTAACGAAAGGAAACCATTTTTATTGTGAGTGTTTCAATCAATTATTCCATAATTTATTCCATCATACATTAATCGTATTTTATTTTGAGGTTACTTAATAATCATATAATGATATAGTTTCCAGAAATTACAGCAGTTTCTATTTAAGAACATCATCAAAAAAATCATTTTTAATTTTTTTGAAAACTAGTAAGATGAAATATTTTTGAATTCACTTAAAAAATTAATTTAGTGGTTTTTATAGTGATAATTGTTTTAAAAAATTTCAATAATGTCAACATGATAATAAAATTAAAAATAAATTTTTTGTATTGAATAACCCAACATTAAATATAGAAAAATCATATAATGTGTATGTGGTGAATGATTTTTGATATCATACACATGCATATGGGGAATCAAAAAACAATGAATATTGGTGTTTTCTGGAGGGTATCTCATCATAGAGAAAATTAAGTTGACTTTTATGGCATGATGGAAGAAATCATTAAACTGTGTCATGTGGGGAAACATAACATAATGATATTTAAATTTCATTGTTGGATACTGAGAGAGGATTTCTTGTTCATCTGATCTGTGGAATCATTCATGTAAAATATAAAATTCCTATAGTAGTGAATGAACAAATTTTATTGGATCATTAAGAATATCATGTTTGGTATGCAAATTATTATACTAATTCAAGCGATTTTGGTGACTGTTGGAGCCTATTAAAAATTAATTCTCGATAGAATCATTATAAAAAATGTGAATGTGGTTCCACTGATGTTCAAGGAATTGAAATATTTCAAGTTATTTCTCTTAATCCATCTTTTTCTATGAGGAGACAAAAATGTCATTGGTGACACCCCATAGTTAATGGATGATATTGAAGATTATGTAAATTATGATACAACCAAATTTGAAATGACAAGAGATGAATAAAACTAATACTAATAAAGAAATTGATGATGTTGAGTAGGAAGATGAATTCATTGTCATTGAAACCTATGGAGATTAGGATGAAGATGGACATTGACATAGTTAAATGAAAGCTAAATTAATATATAATATATATCTATATAAAATAGTTGTTTTCAATTGTTTGATATGAACAGTCATTTCATTTTTAAGTTGAATGAGGGTCTGTATTGTCTGTTGATGGAGAATAATCTACCTTTGGATGAGTTGGATGTCAGATCATATGTCCCTTAGTCTACTAGAATTATAGGAATCACTTATAGGGGGTGTGGTCTTACCCAATTAAGGTTTCAAGACCCTATCCCTGATCAACGACCGAGTCTCGGGTTTGATTCACGCATGCAGAGGTATGTTCACCATTTTATTTTAATTATTTTCATTAATTTATTTATATTATAATTTTTCGATTACTTGATCTTTTTTTCATTGATTTATGCATATAGTTGTTAGACAGGGGAGTGATATATTGAATAATTATTTTTATGAAGCATGGGTTTAATGGGATCAGATTCCCATTGATTTTCAGCAGTGTCTGTTTGAGCATTGGATGGTATGTAAATAAATAATATTGTCACAAACAATGTCGGGTACCCATTCGACCCGGTGCCAAACTAGTCCACCAAATGTCCCAAAGGGCTTTCTCAATCCCCACATGCTGGAACAAGTTCTCAGGAATCAAAATAGTACAAAGGAATGATTTACCCAAAAGAAGATACATAAAGACACCTAACTACATTAATGGAATGAAATTTATTTTAAACAACAAAAAAGGCCCTTAACAAATTTCATATTTAAATATCTACAACTAGAACCAACAACCCAAGAGAAATGATAACATGGAAAAACTAAAACTCTAATAAGAATACAATGAATAAAAACTGACATATCTCCGCTTCTTCATGCAACATGAGGATCCACCTCCTCGAACCACCATCGTCGGAACTGTCTAGGAAAACCATCAACAACCTGATCCAGCATCAGTAAGAACAATGCCTCAACCTGTGACACACTATGAAAAAGGACATCAAACACCCATAGGAGTATTTAGGGTGTGATCCCCAAGCCCGGTGGGATGCCACCATGAGCATATTCCACACAAAACCATTTAAATGATGAATACATTTTTTTTAGTCAAATAGAACAAACATAAATAAATGCTTGATTATTATTTAATGAAACTAATTTTAATGATGGGTTCTTTAAATAAAAATTAATTTAAAGACAACAACCTTAATTAATTAGAGTAATTTAATACTTGAACAGTTTTAAATAAAATAGTATTAAAGAAAACTATTTCAAATGAAACAAATTAAATTATAACACATACACACACACTATTAAAAATATTCAAAGTGTCAAACCGATGAGCGTAATGTAACAAAGGAGAACCAAATATGGGAGAGTCCTCATGTGTGATAGCTAGCTTGGGACCCAAGATCGTTGTGTCTTGGAAAAGCATGGCTTATAAATGACCACAATCGGAAAACATGTCTTAGAAACCACAATCCTCATAAAACGTGTTTTAGAAACAACAACCCTTAGTCATCCATATGTTTAGATAGTGTTTAATTCATCTATCCTGCTATGTAAAACATGGACGATTCCACCATCAGATAACTACCACACTAGTCTTCTCCACCATCCTAGATTCCAAGGCTTCCCTCTCTATGCTCAATCAAATTTCATGATCATAAAAAGTTCACATCACATAAACATGCCATGAAAAACACCACGGATAACAAGAAAACATTTACACCATCAATTCATCTTTTATAATTCAAAATCTTGTCACATGTCCAATTTATGCATAAGATCCATACATAATACATACACACAGAGAACCAACATTTTCTCACCCTAATGCCATTATGAAATATAACACACATCAAAATCGTATCCAAACAAGTTTCTCACCCTTGATATAATTTTATAATCCCTTTTAATATTTACGTAAGATAATTCTAAAAGAGTATCACCAGGATTTTAACATGAAAACACACTCAAAATATCTTTAGAACATAGTATACTTCTTTTTCACCATCAACTAAACCACTTACAATTTTACTGAAAATAGTTTTACACATATTCGACCACGATGAAAATTTACTGAACAGTTTCAAAATTGTGTCGCATGAATTTAAACACACAAATGCACTCAGAACCTCATTTATAACTAAACACTCATTAATGCCACACCCAAAACTCATTTACATTCAAAAAACGAAACACACAATCATGAGAACACTGATAAATTTTTCAATGATGGTTTTCACAAATAAACACATTAACATCACATAAACACTCTTCTAACAAAACAAATGCACCCCAAAACTCAGTCAAAATCACTATTGAAGAAACTAAACTACTTAACAATTGTGCTAAATTAATTAAATTGGAAACAAATTCACCAAATAAAATATGATGCAATTTCAAAATATTCCATATGAAATCAAATACTAAAAATGATATAAAAATTTCCTCTATGACTCGAAAAACAATTTACACTAAACCAGAACACTATTTTTATAATTTATAAACTACCAAAAAACTATTGAACATTAATTTTCACATAAAACACAGCAATAACACATATAAATATCAACTTCAATTAAAACCATTATTTGCATTAAAAAACTAGTTAAATAATATGCTAAATTAATTTAAGAAGAAACTTAATTTATCAATTAATGTCTAAACATGGAACCACGAACCTCACATGAAGATCATTCTGAAAATTGGAACAAAACATACACACATCACATTAGTACCACAAATATGTAAAGTGAAGGCCTAAACAAGGAGATCAAACCCAAAATGAATAAATAAACCTCAAAACCGTACTCAAACCCTGCTTGAAAATCCAATACTCAAGCAGTGGAAAAAATAAAATAAAGGAGATGCTTAACCACAGGGGTTGCACCCCCAAGGAGGAGAAGGGTGGAGGGGAGGCACTCGAACAAGGGGAGAATCATGTCGTGCTTCACCCAAAATGAGGTAAACCATCCTGTCCATGCACACTGGTAATGATGGAGTCCAAATAAGGGGTAGTAGAGCTTCCTAAAGGAAGCTCATTCACTGAAAGAGGGTCGAAGGCCGAGGTTGTGGCTGAGAATGTTGCTGGATATGAAGGGAGTGTGTCAGGCTTGGTGCCTCGTGCATGGAAATAGGTCATCCAATAAGGATGGAAGGATAGACCGCGAGGCATGACAGGGACTAGACGAATGGGGGAGTGGGGAATGGGCATAGTGCAGTGGATAGTGGAGCAGGACGGAAGGGTGATGACGTGACAGGAGACTAGGAGCCAGGCGCGATAGCTAGAAGAGAAGGAGGTGGGGTGAACCGGTGGTGACCGGGGAAGAAGGGGGTGTGCTTCGAGCTGGTTTGGAAGGAGTGAGGTAGGGTGCGATGGGATTACAAGGTGAGGGAGATTCATGAGTTGTGGTAGTAGGGATGAGGTGTTCCATGACCAGGTGTATAGGGGGGAGGTTCAGTGACTCGAAGTGAAGAAGGAATGGGGGGTTCTATCCAACCCTAAAATAAAAAAAAAAAAAGAATAAAAAAAATAAAAAATATTAAATTATATATATGATAAAAAAAAGAATAATAGTAATAGTAATAATAATAATAAAGAAAAAACATATGTATCATCACTATTAATAATAATAGTACTCAATAATAATTATTAATGTACATAATTAATAATAATATTTTCATGTGTACAACGATTCATTAAATGTTATCACACTTCTTATTTTATTTTTATTTTTATTTATTAATTAATAATACATTTTATTTGACTGCCTTTAACATTGTATTAGCATGCAATGAAACAGGAAATGTTACATGGTGACCCAGGTGAGGCCTTGCAGCTTTGACCATGTTGTGTTGGACGTTGTCCATACCCATACACGCATTTTTAAAATATGAACTAAAAAATATTAATTCGGGATGAACTCAAACAACCAGATTCCCAGAAAATAAAAAAATTAAAAATTCAAAGACATAGGCTGTTATAATTCTCCCCACCATAAATCATTCTTCCCTCTAAAAGCCAAAACTATGATTGAATCCCAATATAGAAAATGACCCCCTATATTCCTTGAGGCTCGCCACAATGAACAATTGAATATAGCCAAACGCACCAGGGTTTGAGAAAGTGACCTAAATGAACATCTCAATAAACCTGTAAAAATTATTTCCGCTAAGTGTCACCTGCCCTAAAGATCAAGGATACCTCAAATTTGCTAATCGTGGAATGGAACTCTCACACCCACAGAAACCTTCTTCAAAAACTAAAACACCTTAAGAACCATTGAATGAAAACCATGATGTTTGACTATAATGAACAAACAATACCAAGTACATCCAAGGAACTCTCTAATAACTTACCACCAAATCATCACTAGGAATAGAACATAATGGAAAACATGGGAAAACCCAAAGGACATCTCCACCATTAGAAACCTATAGAATACTGAGATGTGATTGGAAAACTGACATGGGGAGGCCTGAGTGGAATCCCCACCATAAGAATATGGTAATATCAGTTTATTTCCGGGGAGTTTCACCAAGGACTTGATTGGGTCTCATAACTTTCGGCACCAATGAAAACATTAAACTCAGAGGCCTCCAAGCACTGACCCAAAACCCCACAAAAAGTGTGGCGAGGGAAAGGCACAACTATCAGGCATCAAAAACATAGCTGAAGACAAACCAACATCTCAACATAAATAGATAATCGTAATTTAACTTTGATACCAATTCGCCCATGCTGAAACCATAAGGATAGATAAAAGTAATTAAATTTTGAGGGATGAATCACCTAGGACATTAAGTTAATGAGAGGATCACACCTCCTCATAGCCATGAGAAACCCTACTCATCCAAATGGGTTTATAGAGATGGAACATCTACATGAAACTATTTAATCATTTTTTAATTTCATAAAAAATGACAAAAATAATGTCGGGGTCCCATAAAATCAAGGGGTTCTTAACCACACAGCAGATTCACTCTAAGGCCTATGGCTGGAGCCCTAATGTTTGAAGCATATCATGCCTCACAGTCATGCATTATAGACTTCCAAAGAGAGCTTCTCCTTTTTGGTTCCACAAGAAACCACAATTCAATTGAGACACCACCAACAAAAAAAACATACCCCAACATCCAAATACTCCCTTGTGACACATCTACTAAGACCGAGAATTAGACGATACACATGCATCACCTCTTCACTGTCACCATGAAACCTCAAAAACAAAGACGTACTATTAACACTTCCATTTGAGCAGAAAAATTAGGACTTTATAAGAGGAGGAAACTCCCCTATGAAAATAGTGATTCCCAGAGGCTTATAAAGAATCTACAAATTCTCTTCAAAGAGGACTTGTGTTGTAAGGAATCACAAAAAATGAACCTTGCGTCCGATAGTTTCACTACAAACCTTTCAAGTCATCAGTCAACACCGATAATTCCGAACTATCTCCACCCTTCCTTGTTAGATTTCGTTCACTTTTTCCAGGGGAACTATAAAAGTAATTGTGTCAAACATCATACCCAACAACTCAGTAAACTCAAATAGAGAACAATTACCTTCAATTCCTCTTCCATCTCTCATCTAGCAATGAGAGGATACACTTAACCGAAAAAGAAAAAGAGAAAAAAATAGCACTATCACAAAAAACGGAGATTCCTTATTTTAATCAACTAGAGGGTCGACTGAAGGATAATTGCACTAGTCTAAATTTAAATTGAATGCTAATGATTTATGTATGTATACACCATCCATGAAAGAAAACCACATACTGAATCAAATAAGTCCAATGGCCAATACATACCACAAGCGAATGCTAAACATGCAGGAGGAACCACAACAAGGGCTTCTTGAAGAAGTTTTCAAAATAAACCACTAAACACAGACTTTCAAACCAACATAATAATAAGAATTAAAACTCAATACAAAAATACATTAAAAAGTATAATAGGCTCAAAATGAATCATATCCAATATTTCCAAATCCATGGACACACCCCACAATCACCAGTTATTAAAACACAAAATTTTCTGTTTAATTGATCCTCTTGTTTTTTGAAAATAAACGGAGTCGCTGGGTTGATAAAACATCAATGGCATCCCATGGGACTCACACATGTGTGTTAATGTACCACACCAAAACCCAACTCATCTCAATCCTAGAACTCATCCACTCATATCATTTACTATTTATCCTAATATATACACCCATACTTGTGGTTTCCCAATGGAACACCAAGGATCAAAAGAAAACCCCTTTTTTCAAAGAAAAACATTCAACCCACCCTTTTAAAACCTTACACAACATTTTCTATTTAAAGTGATTCATTTGAAGAAAAATTCCAAAACCTATATATTTTTACATAAAACCCAAATTTCAACAATTCTAAAACAAAGTGGCGGGAAACAATGCAAGAGGAAACAAGCATCAGTGGGTGACTGGGACATATGGTTGGTGGTCATACACTAATCATGCTACCACCACAGAGAGTATTCTAGGTCATCATCCACGGCTCCACATGTCTTTCCAGACCCTGCGAGCTCAGTGGGACCACTAACCAAACTTATTTTTCATTTCCCCAAATCAAGATTAACTACAAGGGAAAAACAATCAGAAAATCCCCAAAATACCCAAGGTAACGTGAGTCCCACCACGAGGTGTGATTCCCATGCACGTTGCTCGTATCCAATATATCGAATCTCGACAACCTTAAATCTAGTCTCTGACTATATCCTAATGAATGTGACCTATGAGAGAAAACAAGGCTCTAATACCATTTTGTCATGAACTAGGCCAGGTCGCCATCCATCCCAGTGCCGACATGGTCTCCGACATGGCCCGAAAGGAATTCCCAATCCGCATGGGATTGTACAAGTGCATGAGAATCAAAATAGTACAGTGGTACGATTTACCCATGATAATATACATAGAATCAACAATCTACTTTAATGGAATGAAACTATTTTTATACAACCAAACATGCACTTAAAAAATTTCATATTTAATGATCTAAAACTACAACCAAAAACCTAAGAGAGACAACAAAATGGGAAAACTAATACTCTAAGAATACAGCAATGAAAGAAAACTAACACATCTCCGCCTCTTCATGCAACATGAAGAGGTAGATCCTCAAACCACCTTCGTCAGACTGTCACAGGAATACCATCAGAAACTCAAACCATCATCACTAAGCTTGATACTTCAACCTATGACACACAAAGAAACAGGTCTACATACACCCCAAGGTGTATGTCAGGTGTGAGCCAAGAGACCAGTAGGATGGCACCGGTAGAAGATTCCACATATAAAAATTTAAATGACGAAAACATTTTTTCCATTCAAATAGATTAGAGGGAAATAAATTCTTTGAACAATATTTAATGAAAACAATTTTCAGAGAAAATTTAATGAAAAGAAAACTTAATAAAAGAAATCAACATAAATTAAAGAGAAGAATTAAATAAACAAACACTTATAACGAAAATATGATTAATGAAAACTATTTAAAATGTAAAAAATTAAATTAAAACACACACACATACACATAATTTTTAAATTAACCAATGTTTTTACTGATGAGTGTAAATTAACCATGGAGCACAAAATATGATAGATTCCAAGGTGGTGTTAGATATGTTGGGACCCTAGATCTTTGTGTATCAATGAAGCATGTCTTAGAAATCACGACCCTTAGAATACATGGCTTAGAAACCATGACCCAATGAAAATGTGGCTAGAAAACACGACCATCAGTCTTTCATATGTTTCCTTACTATTTAATTATTCAATCATGCTAATTGAAATAGGGTTAAAGCCACCCTTGAAACACCATCACACTATTCTAGTTCACATTCCTAGCTACACATGCTTCCCTCTTTGTTCCCAAACAAATTTCAATATCATAATAGATGAACATCACATAAATAAGCCAAGAAAAAAACAACACATTACAAGACACCATTTACACCATCCATTCAACTTTTAAAATCAATATCATGTCACATGTCAAATTTATTCCTAAAATCCAAATAGTGTTCTTAAACACAGCGAACCATCATTTCCAAAACCATATTTAATTTTGAAATATTATGAACAACAAAATCATATCCAGACAAGTTCCGCACCATTGATATAATTTTATTAACCCTTTGAAAATTTTCATAATATAATTATAATATAGTATCACTGGGTTTACACATGAAAACACACTCAAATGTTTTTTATAAGATAATCTGCATCATTAACACCATCAATTAGTCCACTCGCAATTTTAATGAAAATAGTTTTACACAAGGAAAACAACAGTAAAAATTTGTTGAGAAATTTTAAGAATGATTTGCAAGACTATAAACACAATAATTCACTTCGAACCTCATTTTTGACAAAACACACATTGATGACACACCCAAAACACTTTCGTATTCAATGAATCTAAATGAAAAATCATGAGAACACAGATAAATATCTCATTGTGGGTTTTCAAAATAAACACATTATCATCACAAATATTCTCTACTAAGAAAAAAAGTGCACAAAATAACTAAGTAAAAAATCACTTTCACAACATGTAAACTACTCAAAAATTGTACTAAATTATTTAAATTAGAAACTAATTCATGAGAAAATTTTTGAAACAATTTTCAGAATATGACGCATGACTAGAAATACTAAAAATAGAAAACAAAATTCTATTATTACTCAACAAAAGCTGACACTAAATCAGAACAAAATTTGAATAATTAACAAACTACAAATTAACAGTTCAATATTAATTTTTACATAACACACACCTATATCACATATACATATCAACTTCAATTAAAAATATTATTTCCATAAAAACTAATTAAATAATATTCTAAATTAATTTAAGAATAATATTTATTCATAAAAAAATGGTTAAACATAGAACCAGCTACCTCATATGAAGATCCTTCCAAAAATTGGCACAAAACACAACTTCACCACATTCGCAACATGAATAGGTAAAGAGGATGCCTATCGAAGGAGATAAAACCAAAAAAATTAAAAATAAAAACCGGACTAAAAACCCTTTGGAAAACAAAAAATTCAAATAGGGAAAAAGATAAAATAAATGAGATGCTTAACTAGAGGGGATTGTAACGCCCCGACCCCAACTACCCAGAGTCGGTGCATTACTTCGTAACATTGGCATGATCACAAGAAAGATCAAATCTCGAAAGACCGATTGGTTTAGTAGCCTTGGAAACACTAGATATATTCATAAGTTTTACATTACATCATAAAATGAAAAACTACTACAACAACATAATGTTTCCACAATCCACACTATTAACCCCTCATAAAATCCCTGCAGGTCATTCATAACTTACTTCTTCACATCCTGGAAAAAATAAAACATAGAAAAGGGGTGAGCTCAAATGCCCAGTAAGGATAACAATATAGCGGAAACTTTCATAAATAAGAATAAACATTTAAGGCAATGCATTACTAAAACAAAAGCCTTTTAAACTTTAACTTCAACATATTATGGCAAAAGTAAAATTAAATAAAGCCATTTACTTATTCACATGGATATTCTACTAATCGAATAATCACATGCAAAAATCAATAACCACTTTCATAATGTTGGAATGCATAATGCCAGACTATCATAACCACATAGCCAAGGCCTCGTGCCATGACTACAATTAAGATTTTGTCAAGGCCTTGTGCCAAGACACTAGTTTGTCTCATGAGACCTACCGATGCATCGAGGAGCTATAGCGGGCTCCACCCGTCACTTATTAAGTCCAATGCATTCCCATATGAAAAGGTTTAAACATAACATAAACATTTGTATTAAAACTAGCAAACAAAATGTCAATAATTTCACCATAAACTATGAATGGTATAAAAATAGCACATCCATAGTCAAACATATCACAAAACCTTCAATACAATATAGAAGTTTTGTATCATAATAAATCAACTTCAAATAATCTTAAAATCCATCGAAGGATGTTGACATAGATGAAATCAAAATTCTTTTTAAAGAAATATCTCCTTTTATTTTTAAATCATTTAAGATCCATATAAAATAAAACATTTTCTTTGAAAATATTCTTATAATCTTGTAAGGGAAGCTTTGAAGATTTTATAATGGCGGAAAATAGCCGCACCCGCCGTATAAGTTAAAAAAACATTCTTACCTTAATTCTGTCGAAAAGGTTAAAAAGGACCTTGTTTTGAAAACGACCGAAAGATTCCTTTATAAACCACTTATAAAAGTCAAAAAGGGTATAAATGACTTTAACTCATATTCTAGTAAATAGTAAAAATGTTTTGAAATGCATTTTTTAGAATCATGGATGTGGATGATAAAGAGATCCCAGTAGATTATTACGTATAAACAACCTTGGATAATGAAGAGGTTGTAAAGTAAACCCTTACCTTGTACTTTTCCTTGGTGGGGGTAGGTTAAACTCATGTATAATGGTGAAATAATTGTTATTAAATTATAAAAGAATCATATACATTAATATGATATCATATATGATCTTTTAATATTGATTTGATAATATCTTAGTATTATCGTCGTTTCGTGTGTTAACTTACTCATTTTCTTTTATATGTTTTGTTACATAAGTCATGTTTGTTGTATCTTATTCATATACAGAATGATATCAAGTCCTTAAACATCATTTTTAAATCATTAAATGATAAATATACTTGAATAGATACAATGGAGAATGAATCTCATCGCGTTCGTGGAGACGGTAGTCCGTACGTACGCACGAACGCTACTTCCATTTAATTTTTATTTTAAAAGAATCGAATCCAAATAATACATAGGTATATTACTATTCCAGTATAATATAATATTTTATATATGTTACTTAAGTTCATTAACACCATCCTTTATACGTTCCATGTGTGGAATGAATGAGTCATATCATTTTAAGGGGGCGGTAGTCCGCACTTCCTCAAATGAAATTATCGTATGTATATACAACATGAAACGAATAATGGTATGAAATAAAATGGAATTACAGAAGCTTATATATAAAATATATATCATTAATATCATATTTAATTACAGTTCCATCATAATGGCCACCATGAGAGGCGGTAAGATGTATTTGAACAATCATCGTTTCGTGAGGCGTTAGTTTGCCATCCACAGAAACATTATGTTCATCATCCATTAGATGGAGTTGTGTGTATGTGTAGTTTGAATCCTTCTTATAACAACATCCTAGTATATTTAGGATACTGTTGTTGTTACAAAAGAAAGGAAATAAAAAGAGTTTTGGGGGTTGGAGAAGCAAAATAAATGAAAATAATTTAAGAGAAATCGTTACCTTTAATTTAGGTAACTCACTTTGGTTGGAACCAAAGGACTTCATGAAATGCTTTCTGCCTAAGGTTAAGCTTCAAGGAGGAGGAGAGGGATGTGGGGAGCTTATTTGGGCAGAGTTTGGACGAGCCAAGTGGCTTGAGAGGTGTGAGGAATGAGTATAAGTGGTCTCCTTTTATAAGGGAGAGGAGGGGCTCTTTTAGAAAGTGTGAAAGTATTACTTTATAATATATTTGTATTCGGTTTATAATGGTCCAAAAATCATTGAGGTCTAAGATAAGATGACTCATATTCTAAATAACATCAACCAATAAGAATTGGACAGGTTTTAGATAATATTTTAATCATTATAATCTTATTTATTTAAATGATTTATTAATGAGGTAAACATTGCATCATTATTGTGTCATTAATAATTTAAATTATTTGATGTCTAAAAATTATAAATAAAATATAATTATGTAGGAAATACTTTTATCTTTCTAATGAATATTTATAATCGAAAATCCAACATGTATAACCCTATGTAAAAATTGTTCTTCTAAAAGATGTAAGCTTATGCCATTTTTATTTTTATTTTAACTTTATTAATATAATGTGTCATTATCACTTACAAGTGGATCCATGGGGTCCCAAAACAGACCCAAAGATGCCCATGGTCGACCATGTATCAACCAATAGGGTTAAGACACATTTTAGGGTAATTTAGTATTATTATTATATTATTGTTTTAACCCTTATTTACTGGATTTACCCTTTAACCATGGTAAATAAAATATTTACCGCAGTAATTATTCAAAATGTGTAAAAATAAAAGTTACCTATTTACATAATTTGGACATCCTGATTCCAAATATGTAATCCATTTTCCTAAATTCAAAACACAGAAGTGGCAGAAATTAATTTAAAATTAATTCCCGATGTCAAAACAAAAAGCGTGTTTTTAAGAGGTAATAACTATCAAAAGATTGACACTTGTTTATGTTCGGTTTAATTGTAAAATTATGTCCAATGACCAAAATTATATTAAATGGTAAAAATATATTCTAAATATACTTTAAAACCACTCAAATTCACAATTTATCACTATTAATTATTTTGATTAAAAAAGTTGTTTTTAATTAAAATTTAGTAATTTTCACTATTCATCAAAATATGAATGTTATCCGAAATGTACCAAAATTTCACCCTAGGCTAATTTTGATATTCCGAATCCAAAAATGAAGTCCATTTTCAAATATAAAATATATATAATTTCAAAAAGTAGGTATTATTATTCACAACGGCTAGTTTAATTAGTTGTGGTGTGTGTTAGAACTCGAGGTTGCGTACAACACACGCTATCGCATTATTCGAAGGGAAACGTACCGTGGAAGCTTGGGGTATTACATTCTCCCCTCCTTCAAATAATTGCGTCCTCGCAATTTCTAGAATACTTATTATATGAAAAGACTCGGGTGGTTCTTCATCATAAGTTCCTCGGGTTCCCACGTTGCCTCTTCCATCTTATGGTTTCTCCACAAAACTTTTACCAGACGCATCGTCCGGTTTCTCAGTACTTGTTCTCTTGTATCAAGAATCCTGACGGGCTCTTCACAATAGGAAAGATCAGGTTCCAGTTCTAATTCCTCATAGGTGAGTACATGCGTTGGGTCAGGAATGTATTTTCTCAACAGAGATACGTGGAACACATCGTGAACTTTGGAGAGACTTGGCGGCATTGCCAATCGGTAAGCTACAGCCCCAATTCGTTCTAGAATTTCGAAAGGTCCGATGTACCTGGGACTCAATTTACCTTTCTTACCAAAATGTATGACTCCCTTCCATGGAGATACCTTTAGGAAAACATGATCACCGACCTGAAATTCCAAATCCTTCCTTCGATTATCGGCATAGCTCTTCTGCCGACATTGAGCTGCTTTGATGTGATTTTGGATTACCTTCACCTTTTCCACCGTTTCCTCCACTAGTTCTGGGCCTACAAGTTTTCTTTCACCAACGTCATCCCAACAGGTTGGTGTACGACATCTCTTTCCGTATAACGCTTCATATGGTACCATCTGAATACACGAATGGAAGCTATTGTTATAGGAAAATTCTACCAGTGGTAAATATTGATCCCACATACCCTGAAAGTCAAGTGAGCAAGATATCAACATGTCTTCTAAGGTCTGAATAGTCCGTTCTGATTGTCCGTCTGTCTGAGGGTGGTAAGCAGTGCTCAAATGAAGTTCAGTATCCAGGGATTTCTGAAGACTTTTCCAAAATCTTGAAGTAAAACGGGGATCACGATCAGAAACAATCGATAGGGGAACTCCATGAAGTCTCACAACTTCATTAATGTATAGTCTTGCTAGACGTTCCAGGGGTAGATCTTCTCTTATAGCAAGAAAATGTGCTGACTTGGTAAGACGATCAACAATAACCCATATTGCATCGTTCCTTCTAGGAGTCTTTGGTAGCCCCATGACAAAGTCCATCGTAATATTGTCCCATTTCCACTCCGGTATGGGAAGAGGTTTCATGACTCCTCCAGGCTGTTGCCTTCCAGCTTTCACTTGTTGACAAACCATACATCTTGACACAAAATCAGCAATCTCCCACTTTATGTTGTCCCACCAAAAATGTTCCTTCAAATCTCTATACATTTTGGTGCTCCCAGGGTGTATAGAGAAATTGGATCTATGAGTGTCATCCAGTAATTCCCTTTTTAGATCAGGTATATTAGGAACACAAAGTCTCTTCCTGAATTTCAAAATTCCATCTTCATACACAAAGTCTCTCAATCTCCCATCATTCACAGCTTTAATCTTCTTCTGAAATTCTTCATCATCGGTCTGGGAACTCTTAATCCTTTCTAGTAAAGATGGTTTGGCAACCATTTGAAAAAGAATTGATGTTTCACCTTCCCTGGTTATTCCCAAGTCCATCTTCTCTAGATCCATGAAAATTGGATCCCTTTCAATTCTCATCATGTTCAAAACTCCATGGTCTTTTCTGCTCAAAGCATCTGCTACTTTGTTTGCTTTCCCCGGGTGGTAGTGTATCGTGCAATCATAATCCTTGAGTAATTCAAGCCATCTCCTTTGCCTCATGTTGAGTTCTTTTTGTGAGAAAATATACTTCAGACTCTTGTGATCAGTATAAATCTCACATTTTCACCATAGAGGTAGTGCCTCCATATCTTCAAAGCAAAGATCACAGCTGCTAATTCAAGATCATGAGTAGGATAGTTTTGTTCATGAATTTTCAACTGTCGTGATGCATAGGCAATAACTCTAACATTCTGCATAAGGACACAACCAAGTCCTTTCTTTGATGCATCACTATAAATAACGAACCCATCATTCCCCGATGGTAGAGTCAATATAGGAGCATTGACTAATCTTCTCTTCAGTTCTTCGAAACATTCTTCACACTCTTTTGTCCAAACAAATTTAACCCCTTTACGTGTGAGCTTCGTTAATGGGTTAGCCAATCGGGCAAAATTCTGGACGGAACGTCGATAATAACCTGCCAAGCCAATAAAACTACGTACCACAGTTATACTCGTAGGTGCTGGCCATTCTTGGATTGCTTTAGTCTTAGAAAGATCAACAGAGATTCCATCTTTAGAGACAATATGGCCAAGAAAAGAAATCTCCTGAAGCCAGAATTCACACATGCTAAACTTTCCATATAATTCATGCCTCCTCAGAGTCTTCAAGATAATGCGCAAGTGATTTTCATGATCTTCGTTGGTTTTGGAGTATACCAAGATATCATCAATAAATACCACCACAAATTCATCGAGATACTCCTTGAAAACTCTATTCATCAGATCCATGAATACAGAGGGTGCATTAGTCAATCCAAACGGCATTACAGTAAACTCGTAATGCCCGTACCTGGTTCGAAATGCTGTCTTCGGAATGTCTTCCTTCTTTACACACAACTGATGGTATCCAGATCGAAGGTCAATCTTTGAAAAGTATTGAGCTCCATGCAGTTGGTCAAATAAATCATCAATACGAGGTAGGGGATACTTGTTCTTTATCGTTATAGCATTGATCTCCCTGTAGTCGATACATAACCTCATAGATCCATCTTTCTTTTTAACAAAAAGAACAAGGGATCCCCATGGAGAAACACTAGGGCGAATAAATCCCTTATTACTCAATTCCTCTAGTTGTTTCTTTAGTTCTACTAACTCTACAGTGGCCATTCTATAAGGGGTCTTCGATATAGGCCTTGATCCAGGAATCAAATCAATGGAAAACTCAACTTCTCGTTCTGGAGGATGTCCAGGTAAATCTTCCAGAAATATATCTACAAATTCTTTCACAACAGGTACATCCTCTATTTGAACATTACATTCCTCACTGACAGTTATTTCATTCTCTTCCTCCCCAATAATTGAATTATGTTGAGCTACTGGGGGTGGATCTAAATAAGAATTAGGTGGTGACGATTCCGCTCTAAAAATAAGGTGTTCATTATCATTATCATCAAGAATCGTAACCTCTTTCTTCTTACAATAAATCTTCGCATCATAGTCTGAAAGCCAGTCCATACCGAGGATTATATCAAACTCAATCATAGGTATGACGATGAGATCAGCAGATAAAGAAAATTTATGTGATCTAATGGGGACTGATTCACAAAACTTTGTTGCAACGATACTTCCCTTAGGAGTTTTGACTGACAACTCCCTTATTAAATCAAATTGGAAATATCTAATTTTCTTAGCAAACTGTGAAGATATGAAACAATGCGATGATCCAGAATCAAATAATGCATTTGCTAAACTTGAGGAAACCATTAAATTACCTGCCACCACGTCTTTCGGAGCTTCTACCTCAGCAGTAGTGATAGCATAAGCCTGGCCTTGATCCCTTGGCCTTTTCTGAGGTAAGTTCTCCTGACGCTTTGGACATGAATTTGCATAATGCCCCATCTCCCTGCAATTGTAGCACTGAACGTTGGTAGCTTCCTTCTTCCCCTTGCAATCATGAGCTTGGTGGCCTTTTTCACCACACTTGTAACAGACTCCCATTCCCTTCAGGCAAGCACCGGGGTGTTTCTTCCCGCATTTACCACAAGATGGATATTCAACCTTTCCCTTATTCCCCTTATTTCCATTCCCAGATTGATCAGCAGGTCTCTTCTTCTCTTGCTTCGCTTTAAAGTCATAAGACTTAGAGAATTCCTTTTCGGTCTTGATAGCACATGAGACAATGTCTTCGTACGATGAAAAGGATTGTGAGACTAATGCTCGACGGAGAAATGGTTTTAACCCATCAAAGAAACGATCAATCTTACTTCTTGGTTTGCGTATATAATCTCCAGCATACCTCGCTAACCTTGTAAAGTTAGCCTCATACTTTGTGACATTATCATCCTCCTTTTGTCTCAGACTTAGAAATTTCCTTTCCATATCCGCTCGATGGTCGCGAGGGAAGTATTTTTCTAAAAACAGATCTTTGAACTCCCTCCAATCCATATTTGATACTTCATCATCTTCCTTCATGTTTTGAATTAATGACCACCATTGATCAGCATCTCCAGTGAGGCGGTAAACTGCCATGGTAACTTTTTCCCTTTCACTACTCCCCAAAGCCTGAAATATTTTCTCTAGGGAAAATATCCATTGCTCAGCAACTAAGGGATTTGTACTCCCATTGAACGTTGGTGGTTTTTGCCTCATGAATCGGTCTAACATTGATCCTCCACGCTGCGGATCAGGGTGCTCCATACGGGTAAGGTTATTATTCATAACCTGAGTAAGTTGTCCCAGTATGGTGATTAGCTGATCGGCACCAGTTGCATCACCAGCTCCACTATAATTATCTTGAGCAAGAGGGCAATCCCTACATGGAGTTCGTGCATTGATACGGTTTCCATTTTTTTCCACTAGGTTCCATTTCTAAACAATGGCATAAACTAGATCAGTTTATGAATCAAAATACATAATCCCATACTTATAAAACACTTAACATAAATTGAACTATTTATGGATATAATCCATAATCATAAAAAATGTTTTCTTTGAGGAAGTATATACTCATAAACCCTTCATAATGATTTGTAAAGAAAATGAGAGTTATCCTAAGCATATCCCCCGGGAGTGTCGTAACCAAGAGTGCAGCAAGGCCCGTTGTCGTTCACCAGTTCTCGTTCGAGTCTAGCTCAAAGCGGTGTTTTCGGGTTTTACCCCTAGGTACATCTATGCCAGAGCCGCCTCTACCTGCTCGTATCCAGACAGGGATGTATTGCTCGGAAAACTCACAAAATCTCTACAATACCAAAATTCTAGGAAGTTCTTCTATACTAATCCTCAAAGTTCATCTTAGGCCTACGTGCTCTAATCAGAGTTTATCTAAATCTAGTTTTCAAGGTTTGTACTAAACTTCCTCTGATACCAACTGTAATGCCCCGACCCCAGCTACCCAGAGTCGGTGCATTACTTCGTAACATTGGCATGATCACAAGAAAGATCAAATCTCGAAAGACCTATTGGTTTAGTAGCCTTGGAAACACTAGATATATTCATAAGTTTTACATTACATCATAAAATGAAAAACTACTACAACAACATAATGTTTCCACAATCCACACTATTAACCCCTCATAAAATCCCTGCAGGTCATTCATAACTTACTTCTTCACATCCTGGGAAAAATAAAACATAGAAAAGGGGTGAGCTCAAATGCCCAGTAAGGATAACAATATAGCGGAAACTTTCATAAATAAGAATAAACATTTAAGGCAATGAATTACTAAAACAAAAGCCTTTTAAACATTAACTTCAACATAGTATGGCAAAAGTAAAATGAAATAAAGCCATTTACTTATTCACATGGATATTCTACTAATCGAATAATCACATGCAAAAATCAATAACCACTTTCATAATGTTGGAATGCATAATGCCAGACTATCATAACCACATAGCCAAGGCCTCGTGCCAAGACTACAATTAAGATTTTGTCAAGGCCTTGTGCCAAGACACTAGTTTGTCTCATGAGACCTACCGATGCATCGAGGAGCTATAGCGGGCTCCACCCGTCACTTATTAAGTCCAATGCATTCCCATATGAAAAGGTTTAAACATAACATAAACATTTGTATTAAAACTAGCATACAAAATGTCAATAATTTCACCATAAACTATGAATGGTATAAAAATAGCACATCCATAGTCAAACATATCACAAAACCTTCAATACAATATAGAAGTTTTGTATCATAATAAATCAACTTCAAATAATCTTAAAATCCATCAAAGGATGTTGACATAGATGAAATAAAAATTCTTTTTAAAGAAATATCTCCTTTTATTTTGAAATCATTTAAGATCCATATAAAATAAAACATTTTCTTTGAAAATATTCTTATAATCTTGTAAGGGAAGCTTTGAAGATTTTATAACGGCGGAAAATAGCCGCACCCGCCGTATAAGTTAAAAAAACATTCTTACCTTAATTCTGTCGAAAAGGTTAAAAAGGACCTTGTTTTGAAAACGACTGAAAGATTCCTTTATAAACCACTTATAAAAGTCAAAAAGGGTATAAATTACTTTAACTCATATTCTAGTAAATAGTAAAAATGTTTTGAAATTCATTTTTAAGAAACATGGATGTGGATGATAAAGAGATCCCAGTAGATTATTACGTATAAACAACCTTGGATAATGAAGAGGTTGTAAAGTAAACCCTTACCTTGTACTTTTCCTTGGTGGGGGTAGGTTAAACTAATGTATAATGGTGAAATAATTGTTATTAAATTATAAAAGAATCATATACATTAATATGATATCATATATGATCTTTTAATATTGATTTGATAATATCTTAGTATTATCGTCGTTTCGTGTGTTAACTTACTCATTTTCTTTTATATGTTTTGTTACATAAGTCATGTTTGTTGTATCTTATTCATATCCAGAATGATATCAAGTCCATAAACATCATTTTTAAATCATTAAATGATAATTATACTTGAATGGATACAATGGAGAATGAATCTCATCGCGTTTGTGGAGACGGTAGTCCGTACGTACGCACGAACACTACTTCCATTTAATTTTTATTTTAAAAGAATCGAATCCAAATGATACATAGGTATATTACTATTCCAGTATAATATAATATTTTATATATGTTACTTATGTTCATTAACACCATCCTTTATACGTTCCATGTGTGGTATGAACGAGTCATATCATTTTAAGGGGGCGGTAGTCCGCACTTCCTCAAATGAAATTATCGTATGTATATACAACATGAAACGAATAATGGTATGAAATAAAATGGAATTACAGAAGCTTATATATAAAATATATATCATTAATATCATATTTAATTACAGTTCCATCATAATGGCCACCATGAGAGGCGGTAAGATGTATTTGAACAATCATCGTTTCGTGAGGCGTTAGTTTGCCATCCACAGAAACATTATGTTCATCATCCATTAGATGGAGTTGTGTGTATGTGTAGTTTGAATACTTCTTATAACAACATTCTAGTATATTGAGGATACTGTTGTTGTTACAAAAGAAAGGAAATAAAAAGAGTTTTGGGGGTTGGAGAAGCAAAATAAATGAAAATAATTTAAGAGAAATCGTTACCTTTAATTTAGGTAATTCACTTTGGTTGGAACCAAAGGATTTCTTGAAATGCTTTCTGCCTAAGGGTAAGCTTCAAGGAAGAGGAGAGGGATGTGGGGAGCTTAGTTGGGCAGAGTTTGGACGAGCCAAGTGGCTTGAGAGGTGTGAGGAATGAGTAGAAGTGGTCTCCTTTTATAAGGGAGAGGAGGGGCTCTATAGGAAAGTGTGAAAGTATTACTTTATAATATATTTTTATTCGGTTTATAATGGTCCAAAAATCATTGAGGTCGAAGATAAGATGACTCATATTCTAAATAACATCAACCAATAAGAATTGGACAGGTTTTAGATAATATTTTAATCATTATAATCTTATTCATTTAAATGATTTATTAATGAGGTAAACATTGCATCATTATTGTTTCATTAATAATTTAAATTATTTGATGTCTAAAAATTATAAATAAAATATCATTATGTAGGAAATCTTTTTATCTTTCTAATGAATATTTATAATCGAAAATAAAACATGTATAACCCTATGTAAAAATTGTTCTTCTAAAAGATGTAAGCTTATGCCATTTTTATTTTTATTTTAACTTTATTAATATAATGTGTCATTATCACTTACAAGTGGATCCATGGGGTCCCAAAACAGACCCAAAGATGCCCATGGTCGACCATGTATCAACCAATAGAGTTAAGACACGTTTTAGGGTAATTTAGTATTATTATAATATTATTTTTTAACCCTTATTTACCGGATTTACCCTTTAACCATGGTAAATAAAATATTTACCGCAGTAATTATTCAAAATGTGTAAGAATAAAAGTTACCTATTTACATAATTTGGACATCCTGATTCCAAATATGGAATCTATTTTCCTAAATTCAAAACACAGAAGTGTCAGAAATTAATTTAAAATTAATTCCCGCTTTCAAAACAAAAAGCGTGTTTTTAAGAGGTAATAACTATCAAAAGATTGACACTTGTTTATGTTCGGTTTAATTGTAAAATTATGTCCAATGACCAAAATTATATTAAATGGTAAAAATATATTCTAAATATACTTTAAAACCACTCAAATTCACAATTTATCACTATTAATTATTTTGATTAAAAAAGTTGTTTTTAATTAAAATTTAGTAATTTTCACTATTCATCAAAATATGAATGTTATCCGAAATGTACCAAAATTTCACCCTAGGCTAATTTTGATATTCCGAATCCAAAAATGAAGTCCATTTTCAAATATAAAATATATATAATTTCAAAAATTAGGTATTAGTATTCACAACAGCTAGTTTAATTAGTTGTGGTGTGTGTTAGAACTCGAGGTTGCGTACAACACACGCTATCACATTATTCGAAGGGAAACGTACCGTGGAAGCTTGGGGTGTTACAGGGATGCACTTGTAAGGAGGATCATCACACCGGGGAGGTGGTCAAACAAGTAGGGAAGTGTGTCAGGATTCATCGGAATGGTGGTAATGAAACTTATTCATTCATGTCGGTAAGGAAGGAGTCTGACCATGTTGTACTATAGGAGGCCAGATGCACCGTATGCACCAGATGAGGGCCGGAGGGTAGGTTCATAGCTGGGAAAGGAGCTAGTTATGTAGGGGCTGTGTTAGGATTGGTGTGTCGTACAAGGAAAGAGGTCGGCCAACAGGGTTGTCTAGATTGAACATGAGTCGTGACAGGGAATGGGTGGATGATGTGAGAGGGGAGTAGAGGAAAACATGCTAGATGGTATAGTTGAAGGGAAGGGAGATAGTGCACCAGAAGACCATGAGCTAGGGCCGACAGTTGGAGGGGAAAGAGGAGGGATGTGCCGGCGGTGTCCAGGGAAGAAGGGGGGTGCACTTCGATCTAGGTAGAAGGGGGTGAGGCATTGAGGGACACAATTCCAAGGGGAGGGGGAGGCGTGAGTTGGGGTAGCATGGGAGGATGTGGGCCATGACCAGGAATATAGGGAAGAGGCACGACAGCTCGAAACAAAGAATAATGGGGGTGGAACTATAAAACCCTAGAATAAAAAAACAATGTAAAAAAAGAATAAAAATAAAATAATAATAAAATAATACCTGTAATACTAATTAGAATAAGTATAATAATAATAATAATAATAAAGTTAATTACATAAGTATCAACACTAATATTAATATTACAATTAGTCTATAATAATTAATAATATACTTAAATAATAATATTATTATTATCAGTAAAACAATTCATTAAATATTATCACACTTATTATTTAATTTTATATTTATTTCTTAATTAATAATTCATTTAATTTATCTGCCTTGAATAGTGATCAGGAGTACAGTGAACTTGGCGAGGTCACATGATGACCCATGTGATGCTGCACGTCTTCGACAGTGGTGCGTTGGATTTAGTTATGACCCAAACAAGCATTTTTTATTTAAGAACTTATAAATTTTAATTCTAGCTTGAACCCGAAAAACATGATTCCCAAATAATTAATTAAATTAATAAATCAAAGACGGTCGGTGTGAAAAATATTTACCTTGAAATTAATTTAATTAACAATATGATATTATAAATTATTTTTAGTGTACATGGTATCCCATTGATGAGATCATGCATGAGGCTATCTAGAAGGAATGGTAGGGAGCTATGCATCTGTATTGCTCTCTGTTTTTGACATTTTGAAATGGAAAACAACTGAGAATGAACGAGTGACAGATTTTGATGAGTCATGTAGCATCCAACTAACTAGTTATATTTCATATCAGGTTTTTGATGGACTATGTGCACACTAGTTGAGTTGGTGGTTTCAATGTAGATCATCAGTAGGTCAACGAAATCAGGGGAGGAAGGTGGAAAAAATGTTGTGCTGTTAGTTGTATATTCAGTAAACATAAGGAGCATATGGTGAGTACATTTTTAAAAAAATATATATAACATTAAATGTAATGGGTTTGTTTTATATTTATATAGGTAGTCCCACAGCCTGATATTACAGAGTACGATGTTTATAGGATGATATACTGCGAACTAACCACTAGATAGATTAGAGGTTCTTGCCAGCATCATATTTGCAGTCAGTATATTTTTTCAGAGTTTTATATTTAACTAAAAAAAATATTTCATATATTTTAATTTTAAATTTTAATTGAACTATTCCTATAATGCCATGACGTCTCATACACAAAGTGAGAGTAAGGTTGATACTGATGGTCAGATCATTGCCCCTCGATTTAATGATGTATCATGGATGTAGCTGACCCAATATGCCTTCATGTAAAGACTAGTTATTGATATTAGCTTCCGATTAACCCCTCGGGGGTATTAAAGAACCTCTATGATTTCGGCTTCCTGTACATGGGGAGATCGCATAGATTATTCATCATCTCATTCACAGAATCCGGAGATGTTTGAAGATCAGAGTGATATTATAAAGACAATGTGTAGGGAGTAGGACATGATACGTTACTGGTAGCCGCAGTAGTGGGAAGAGTTCTTACGATAATAGTAGAAATAATAGAATGTGATGAAAGATTTGATGTGTCAAAGGTAGCATAATCAATAGTAGGAGTAGATGGAGTACATAAAATTTCTGACTCATAGTTTAGGAATGGAGTTCCCCCAACCATCTCCTCCAGCTCCTCCAGATGACCCATCCCCTTAGTGATTAATTATTATTTTGTAATGAAACATTTAAAATTTAAATTTTTTTAATATTTTTTTTATAGTTCGAAATATTTTGTTTATATATTTTTTCAAATATTACTATTTTTATTATTTATTTTAATTTTTTATGTTATTTATTATATTTATTAGTAAATTTTTTTATATTTATATTAATAATAAGTTGTTTATTATATTACTAATATTAATTTTATTATTTCACTAATATTAATATTAGTAATGTTGTTATATTATTTAATTATTTTATAAATAATTTTATATTACTGTTATAATTATTATTATTTCATTTATATTAATATTATTATTATTTTATAAATAATTTTATTTTACTAATATTAATATTAATATTTCATTTATATTAATGTTATATTATTATTAATATTATATTATATAACATATTTTTATATTATTTTCCCCACTATTTGTGATGGGAATGTCGCAAATACTAATTGTGATGGTCTGTTGCAAATGAATTTTTAAAAATTAGGCAAACTATTTGTGAAGGTTGGTCGGCCCGTTAAAATATTTGTTTTAAAAAACTCACAAAACTAATTTGTGATGGTAGCACTGCCAGTCGAAAATAATAAATTTTGCGATGGACTATCACAAAAGCTAATATTTGTGACAACCTTTTCCACAATGATCCATTTTCGATGGGATCCCATAAAAAATATCCATTTTTTAGTATTGTTGCAATATGAATCACTGACGATAAGTTCTATGTTATACCTGAACAAGAATTAATATTAGTTCAAAAAAAACTTGTGTGAAAAACTACACCATGTTACACCTCCTTCACCTCTCTAATAATAATATTGTGACTATACGTTACCCATGGATGATCAAAACTGAGCATAAATATTTGTTAAAGCTTCTCAAATAAGCCATTGGGAAACCCAATTTTTTATGTTTGTCCCTAAACAATGATCAAAAGAAATTTTCACCAATATATATGAAGAAGATGGATTTATAACATATCTTAACTCTTATATATTCCCCACATTGGCTATTTAATCGGTATATGAAGTCATTTATAATATCTCATTGGTTGCATTCCAAATGAATAAAAATAATAAAAAACTTTTTCACCATTTTTAAACCTTTAAGCTTCTGAATCAATTATATTCTTCTCAAATTTAAAAATTTCTTTAAATTTTAATAAATCTAGGGTAAACATAAAAACATCCTTACACAAAAATCTAAATTAGCTCCAATTTTGGTAAGGTTTAATCATATTAAATCACATAATTAAAATCTGGTCCAAAATAGGGGACCCGATGGACTAAGCCTAGAGCAGATTGTTCATAAAATTCATCCCACCCAGCACCTGAGATTTACATTACCTACGTAATGGGGCTATCGATATTTTTCCTTATACATGAAGTTAAAATATAATTTTATATAGCAATGTAACGATATATCCCTATCATTATCATGGCCACACAAAAATTTATGAAGTTGTGTAAATGTAACATGATACTTTCTCTAGTTACATGAAACTAATGTGAGAAGTAAATTGGTTATGTAAAGATGGATTTAGAAATAAATTACCTACCTGAAGGTCAATAAGGAAAAATAAGGGTGTCATGATGGTACCAGAGTATTTCTAAAAATACATAAATGGAACCAATGATTTACCAAACCTAAATAAAGTTATTGTTGGAGTTATAAAAGAAGTGTAATGGAAACATGCAATGAGACAAGTTGTGTAAGGTGAAGAGGCAATAAATTAATGTACATTGAAAATTTCACTACATATGTTTGTTGTTCAATGTACTACAATAGTTAAATAAGTAAAAATTTCTATCTATATAATCATGAGTTATTCTACCATAGTGGATTGGATTTGAATATGCAGTCGATGCGAACTTGTTCATGTGTTTGATCACATGCCTTCAATCTGGATCTATTTATATGGTCAATAATTGAGTTGTTCATGTGTTAGATCCATGTTGTGAATTTTTGTTTATATATTTCTATGTTTGATCTACTGAATGAAGAACAAAGTTCTATAGTTTTTATATTTTTATGAAATGAAATCCTATGATTCTAGGTATGATGTTCATAGATGAAAAATAAACATCACAATGATTATTGCGATTCATGAAGGGTTGATAATAAGGGAGGATGAACAATAAGAAGTATATATATAAATGTTAAATGATTTTTATTGTCATGGAATGAAAAAAATAAATATTTCACAAATCATTAGTGATTATTCTATAGACGTTTTGATGACGAATTTTGGAAATCTAGTCCACCAGTATGAAATTGTGATCTGAGAGATGTTGAGGATGATCATTTGGTATTGTATGGATTCATGAAGAGTTGGAGTGGTTTTAAATGGATTTATATATATTGGGTGATCATATAACGACCCATAATTTACATACATTGTTAATACTTCAAAATTTAAGCACACTTATTACAACATATGACAAAACCACAAAGGACCGTATAGGTATAGTGTCTTTAGAAACTGGGAAACATAAACAACTGGTTCATAAATCTTCTACAGTGTCTCCCATTTATTTCATCATATCTAGGGTCCCTTTTAGCATATTCTACTCAATATCCATCTTCCTGACCTGGGGAAAATAAAACATAAAAGGGTGAGCTCAAATGCTCAGCAAGGGAAAATAAAGGAAATATAAATCATATCATATCTTTTTGAAAATCAAAACCTCCAAAAGAGAACATAATATCTTAACATGGAATAAATCATAGAAGCGAAAATGAGATCCCCATAATCATAAAATAAAACTTGAAACTTTGTGGCATGCACACATAATCATGGAAAATCATTTCTTGTTAGTCATGACTCATTGCCAAGACTATCTTAGTGGACAAATTCCCTTTCTGAACCGAGTTCACTCCTCGTTTCAGTCCTGTATCACTGAACCGAAATAACCTTCCATTCTAGCCATGTCTATCTCATGGGATATAAAATCTTTACCCAATGCATTGGAGGGAGATATAGGTCCCACCCATCTTATAATGAATCCTTTCTAATGTGTGCCACATAATCATAAACCATACATCATAGCGTAACCCATGTAATAAAAATGGGATTCTTAAACAACATGACATCATAAAACAATTCATATAAGATAAAGGAATTCATAAAAATATTTCCATCACAACATAATCAAACCAATGTAATAATAGGGATTAAAACAGAACCCTTTATTATCTTAGATGGAAAATAATTTTGATAAAACACTTGAACTCCATTTTTGAGGAAAATATCCTTTCTTCTTCAAAAACATTTTCCTTTCATAACATGTCATACGACTTTAAAATAAAAGAATTTGATTAAAAATAAACATGAAAACTTGTAAAGGAAGATTCTTGGAAATTTTGTTTTAAAAATCCATTCATGCCGTATAAGTTAAAAAAAACATTCTTCGTACTTTTGTCGGAAAAGTCAAAAAGTGCCTCGTACGAAAAACGACAAAAGATTCCTTTCATACATACTACTAAAAACTCACCGAAGGGTAAAAATGGATTTAAAAAATTTTAGATGGATGGAAATAATATTACATATTGATGAAACATGGATGTGGATGATAAAATACACCATAGTAAATACTTACGAATAAACAATCTCGGATAAAAATGAGATCGTGATATTTCCCTTACCTTAGGTCCGATTTTCTTTGTAAGTGTCCGAAGTTCCTGTATAATGGTTTAAATAATGTTATTGACTTATTCCAGAATCATACATATTGATATGATATCATATATGGTCATATTCTTAGCTTCTTGTTAGTAATATTTCATTGTTACTTGTTACTCGAGTCCTTATTTCCTTTTGTTATTATGCGTGTTTTTCCAAATACATTCTTATTCTTCTTTTATGGTTATAGACACCTTATATCCATAATGGTATTAGTGTAACATATATCATATTTATTCATTCAATTCATTTATATAATTACTATGTAATGATGATCATGTAGAATGAGTCGCATCACATCGTGGAGACGGTATTCCGTACGTACGCACGAGTGATGATATCGTTCCTATGATCGTGGAACTGTATTGGAGTATATATATATTATTTCAGTATCAATATTACTTTATAATAATCATACATAGTTACTCATTACACCATTATACCCATCCTTGTAAAGTGATGGTGGAAAAATAGATTACACCACGGCGTGGAGACGGTATTCCGTACGTACGCACGCGCGGTGATTTCATTTTTCCATAGGATGGATAGAAGGTGAATTAGGGTTGTTTCATATTTATAATAACATACCAGTATGTAAGTAATACTGATGTTATTACTTTATCATGAAACAACTAAATAATAAGAAGTTGAAGAAGAAAGAAATTGAAAAGATCGGTAATGGATATTACCTCTTCTTTGGAACGCCTCTTTGAATCCTCCACTTAGGGAACTAAGATTGGTCTTTGAAGAAGACCAGGACCTCTAGGACTATTCTAGGGAAGTGTAGAGGAGAAAATGGTAGGGGTTGGCCGAGCTTGAGTACTCAAATTGGTGTGAGGAGGAGGGGGAGGAGGTGCCCTTTTATAAGGGAGGAGAGGGGCACCTTAGGAATATCTCAAAATATTATTTTATATTAAAGTCAAAATCAGTTTATAATGGTTCCAAAGGGTCTTATTTCGAAGCTAAAGTGGGGATGGGTCTAAATCCCATCAACCAATAGGATTTAGACAAGTTTAGGGTATTATTTTAACCTTATCAATTAGATTTAACTCTAAGTTAAATAATTTAACTTTTACCATGTCTTTTTGTTTTCTTTCACTATATGGTTAATACAGTTACTATAACATGCCAAACGAACCCCAAATTGTTTATTATTAATATATATATCCTTATCTATGTCATTTGGCCGAACCATAGATTTTTAGGAATAAAATAACAATTAATAATATAATATTTGATTTAAAAACTATTTTGTGTTGATTTTGACACTATTTGATATATGATTTTTGTGAAAGTAATAACAGAAGTATATGTTCGAACCAAGTTGATTAAATCAACAATAATATATCATAGTAACCTATAAAATTAGTGGAATTCATAAAATGTCTTAAATTACATTTATTTTGGTATTTATATTATCAATTATGTCAATATTTCATTAATATGATAATTACTGCATCATCTTTGTGTCATAAATAAATTAAATTATTTTATGTATAAAAATTAAAAATAAAATACCATCATGTAGGAAATCTTTTTAGATTTCTAATGAATATTTACAATAGATTTTATCTTATGTATAACCCCATATTAAAAATGATTTACTTATTAAACTTTGATTTTAACTATTTTAACCCTTCTTAATAATAAATGTCCAAATCTAATCCATGTGGGCCTAAATGGTCATATTTTATTCCTAAGTTTGTTTTTGGTCGAATTAAACTTGTCCAATAGAATTAGGACATGTGTTAGGGTAATATTAATATCATATTTACCCTTAGTTACCCTATTTACTATTAACTGCGGTAAAAATAGTAAAAAGTTACTATTGAACCACATTTTACTTACTGATATCAACCGTGTCTGTCGGATTTTTGAAATTCCATTCACAGAAGCGGTAAAATTAAGTTTTCTGCAAAATTCAGTTTTTAACCTACCACTTAGTGGTTTCACTATTCATCAAAAATTAAAAGTTTTCAGAAAAATACCAAAATTTCACCCTAGGCTAATTTCGATATTATGAGTCCAAAAATGAAGTCCATTTTGAAAAATAAAATTTATAAAATTTCAAAAAATTGGTTATTACTATTCATAATGGCTAGTTTTAATAGCATATTGTTGTTTAGTGAAACTCGGTATTGCGTACGACACAAGCTATCGAGGAAGGTCGCGATTGCGTGTAAAACAAGCCAAGCAAGTGTTGTGTAGAAAAAGATTCCTTTGATGATTTATATAACATAAAAGTCTCGGGTGTTACAGATCAGGAGATAATGGATCCCTGATTATTCAAATACCATGTGGATTACATTTAACAGTCTTTAGAGAATTCAATAATTGGTTAAAATAAATCAGTTACCCAATTTACTTAAAGGCTTATTGAATCAAGAAAAAGAAGATCATACCATAATTGAAATTAATTTTAAATATAAAATAATCTTATAGAATAAATTATAATAAGGTTTTGGATATTATTGTGAATATATATTTTCTAGGTATCAAGGAAGATGTTATTGAGAATATTATGAACTAATATACATTGTGTGAGAGATTTGTGAGATCCGGATGCATTATAATATTGAGGGAAGGGATAGAGAAAATACCAGAAGGCATTTTTTCATCGTGAAACTATGTATTCCATAAAATTATTAGGAACTAGATCACTCATGATTTGGTAGGAGTTTCAAGACCAAAAATATTATTATGAGAAGCTATTGAAGATCTTGAATATTATGTAAATGTGCATGCTTGTTAATTCTACCTTATCATGAAGTGAGATCTATTTCACATGTCTATCAAATGAATGAAAGAGTATAAAAAGAAATTAATATGAGAATATTAAATAATAAGATGAATCATGTGACTAGGGAGACTAACCCTTCACTAGAGTATTAGAATCATGATTTCAAACCAATCACCAGGGAATTGAAATTAGGGTATCCATCCATTTTCTGAATAATGGTAACTGGGGTGCCTGATCAGTTAAGTCTAATAGACATGGAATGGAGTAAATTTTTATGTTTAAACATGTAAATTTGATATGATTTCTCAATATTATTATCATTTGAAATGAGTTTAGTTTGTTAGATATTAATGATAGGATTGATAACATTTACTGATTTATGAGTTTGAATATAGAATAAAATGATGTCATTTTAAAATTTATATACGGATTCATACCCTGCCCCATCATATGACCATCCAAACTAAGGAACATCAGTGAACCTAAAAAAATAATACATATGATTTATTAGAATATTTCAAAAAAATGAAAATGGTTTGTGTATGATTAGTAATGGGAAATTATTGAAAAGGTGATAGGAGAATATGTTTTTTAGGAACCTTAGGAATTACCATCGATGAGGGAGAATGGTCACACAATAAATTTGAATGAGGGATAGATTCCAATGAACATCCGAAATTATAAAAATTATTATTTTAGGAATATTGATTCTGAAAAATAGGTTCAATATAATTTTGAATAGGGGTTCATCAAACATTACAAAATCCCATACTCTAGCTCTGTAATTCAAGTAATGAAGAAATAATGTGGGTGGATAATGTGTATGGATTTCCTAGGGTTGAATATTTTTGGGATTCTAGATGAATACCTAATTATAATAATAGAAAATTTAATGGATGAGTCAAATCGAGTGTAATAATTCATAAATATGGATATGAAATATATTTTCCATTATATAAATATGAAATAAAAATTTATTAGGAAAGTTGTATTTAAACCCAATGGGAGTCATTAAAAAAACTTTTTATGCATTTCTTATTGACTAATTATCCTATGATTTTCCATTCTATAATGACTGTTTTATTTTGGCCTTTGTAAAGGAATTTTTTTTGTAATTTTTTATTTTATAGTGTTGTATAGTAAGAGATGGAATGAAAACCTAGAGAAGGTGTGAGAAGTTCTATAAATTATGGAAGAAAATGTACTATTTTTTAAATATGCATATGTTTTCTTACATAATCTATATAGAGTATTTAGGGTATATAATTTAAGGTGAAGGGGTTTCTATGGATCCAAAAAACCTAATTATGTTAAATTGTGGAGTGAGATGGCAATGTGAAGGATGTGATAATGTTTTCAGGCTAATTAGATACATTAAAAATTTATTAGGGATTAAGGAATGAATATACAACCACAATGGTTTTCTAATAATAAAGAGGGATTAAAAGAGAAACAAGAAACTCAATAAATATTTGACCCACTTAACAAAAACATAAATATTTTCCTAGTTTCATGCATGTTATAATTTTTATGTGATTTTCAGTGTATTGTGATGCCTTTAGTTTGGTAGTTAGAGCTATATTAACATAAAAAGGCAGTACTCGTTCCACTTTCCGCAATTAATTATCTGAAACCATCATAGAAAAATTGGTATTATGATATGTTTATATTTATTTAGTTCATTAAATACATCACTGCAGATAATATTTGGTTGGAAGTTAGTTTGAGGTAAACACATATCATTATGGAATTATGCATTTTGTAAGTCAGATGGTAGTTTTAATTGATCATCAGTGTTGATAGGCTATGTTTCTAGGATATGAATTTATAGATATTTACAAAATATGGCAATGAGTAGTTTCGATGGTCTTCTATCAAGGGTGGCACATTGAAAATATTTTGTGTCCATCTCAATTTAAAAACCCAATTTGGAGGAGTTTGATGTACTGAAAGAAGAGTTAATATAAGATATAAGTTTGAAATACACTCTAAAATCATTATACCGTTCTTTTTACAATAATATAGAATATTCCTTCTGAAATGGAATGTTATTCTATAAGAATTATTTGGTCTTTCAAAATGGAACAAATTTAATTAAAATTGTATAAAAAATTATGATAGACCAGTGTATCTGAATCATTGAATAAATCTTTTTCAAATGTTTGTAACCCATTATGCACACTGGTCCACAACTCTGACTAGGCACAATAGAAATGTAGTCTCTCTATTGCATATATTACTAGTGATAGCTACATGTAATTGTAGTAGTGAAAAATTGGATGACATTAAATTTTTGTATCTTGGAATTTGGGGATGGTGGTATATTAGAACATTGGACTTCCATTGATTACTATATCATAATAGGATTACTATGAGATTGGAGGAACTATTCCACTATCTTCTTGTTAATCTTATTTTAAGTTGGGTTTTATTTTAAAATTGTCCCTTGTAATTTCTATAACTGGATTTAGTGAAGTGATTCTTCCTCTCCATGGTAGTATGACATTATTCCCAAAACCACCTAATATGATCGGTCTCATGATCTATTTCTTCTTGATAATATTATATTTTTATCCCTTTTATTCTAATTCTCAATATTGTTCATTGTTTTTTCTATGGAATTTTTACAAAAACTGATATCAAAGGATGAGTTAGATGATCAAGGTCAGATTTATCAAATGGAAAAATTGATATAATGGAAGGTAACTTCATGACTGATCACCTCAATAAAATTTACTTTAGTTATTGGAGGACAACGATCAGAGTCTATATTAATCAGAAAGAGCTTCACTTTTTACTTCTAGTTGTGAAACTATGTGATATGGAGATGCTGTAGTTGAAGATACTATATCTATAGGCTCTAGATGTTTTTATGTGTAAAGAACCAAAGTGTATTATCTCAGAGACATTGGTTACTTTACTACTATGGTATAAGTTACAAGTGATCACCTCCCAGAGGAACGAATAGACTAGTAGTGTTGATAAACTAGATAAATACATGATTCCCATAATATATTTGAAAAATATAATTACAACATAATATTTTTCAATAATTTTATTTTCCCCTCTATCATTTACTTGCATATTATTCACAGTACTCTTCATAGATTCCTATGAAATGAATAAATATATGTCTGAGAACAAATGATCAGTGTGGGATAAGTATAATGGAAGCTATCATTAATCAATAAACATAATAAACATGAAATATTAAATAATAATACACATATTCCATTTATTAAATAACTTGAATATCATGATTAGATGCGAAATATTCACTATTTTATGCTAAGTATTTGGAAAAAAAATACACTATTTAATCAATAACATGGGGAAAAATGAATCCATGGATAATATCGTTGACAAAATATCATCGATAACAATAACTGAATTATTAATGAAGGAGATGATTATTTATTAGATTTCATTATATCATGAATCATGATACATCTACTATCAGTAACATTCACATGAATGTTTAAATATAATTGGTAAAGCACATTTAATTATATCTTATATATTTTCCTCATGATACTATTAATGCATCAAGGGGATATATAATTTTGGTCCCCACTCGCCACAATAGGTCTAAATCATTCTTCATATATTGACAAATCAATTTAATCCATGAATCAATATACCTTAACAATAAATATTTGTATTCAGTATATAATATTGATTTATAAAAAATTCACAAGTTAATAAAATGTCATTTAAAATAAAACACCATATGTGAAACTTTTATATGATTTAGTCTATAATCATATGCATCAAATAAATAATATGGATATTTAGGGGAAATTAAATGTGTTATTATCTCAATAAAGTGATTCTTTCAAAGGACAGTTGATGACTATAAAATGAATCAAAAAAATTAATTTAAAAACATTCCATGTTCAAAATAATATTAAAACATACATTAATAATAATAATTTAATGAATATAGCATATTTCTTGTGGATTATAAGTAAAATAAAGGGTTTTTGTTTTTGATTAATAAAAATACAATATAAATATTTTTTAAAAAATTCTTGAGTAAATAAACATTTAACATTGAAAATATATCTAAAACTTATACTTAATAAAATATTTTGAAAATAATAATCTATTAATATAACCGTTAAATTTTTGAAGTGTTTTTTATAACATTAACTGGGCATCGTGGTAGGAAATTCCATAATTCTAAGTATGTTACAACAAAGTTTCCATTTACATTATCAGTAAAATACAAATGACCCTTATTTTTAAAATGACATGTAGATTTATTTAATTTTTAGTAGGAAGAAAAAATTGGTAAAAAGGTATTTAATAAATAATTTTAAAAAATTTCCTGAAATTTATGATAACATTTTAAAAAACCATGGTTTTGGAAGAAAACAGATTTCTAACCGAAGAGAGAAATAAAGACAGATTATCATAAAAATATATTCTTATTTATGTTATGTACCATAGAGTTGAAAAATTATACTATTACATTAAAATATTATGTATAGGAATAATAAAATAAAATTCAATTGTTTTATTATAAAATTATCAAATAATTTTAATTAATGGAAATTCATTAATAAACAATCTCGATTAGAAGATGATTATGAAATAAAACCATACCATGAATATAATATTCAATTTATAATTAAGTATGAATTGATAATTTATATCAATTTAAATCCACATACATCAATATGAAATAAAACATAAGATTATCAAAATTATTTCCAAACATAATCATAGAATATCAATAAAAATGAAAAAGTAATATAACCTAATGAAAAGAAATCGAGTTATGAAATTTTTTACCACTTGGTAACATTTAATCCAAATACACAAGGGTGAAATAATTTAATTTTTTTAAAAAATTATAATGTGTTTTTATGTAATCTTGATATTAAATTCAAAATTGTATGTATATTTAGCACGTAAAATAAAGAAGGTGAATAACATTACAATATTCCTCAATGAATGGAAATTGAGATAATGTCCCATAGATCATGTTTCCCTTTTAGTTAAGTGATATTTAACCTCTTGTATAGTAGTTTTAAACATTTTATTAACTTATAAAAAATTTTAATCATATTCATAATATCATACATGATATTTTTATCACATCTTAGCACAATATCATTAACAATATTTCATTATTACTGTTTTTTTGGGTTTCAAATGCCTTATTTTCTTATACATATTTTTTCATGAATGATACTAATCTTGAACATATAATATAGTTCCATAACCTCAATAATGACATTAATGTTATAAATATTATTATTTTTCATTATTTAGAGATCTATATCCCTTATAGAAATGTGGACGTAGAATATAAATCACATCCCTTCATGGATATGGTAAGTCGTACGTACGAATGAGTGATGATATAATTTATTAATAGATTAAAGTGTAAGGACCTGAATAATATATTTATTTACAAAATAATAAAATAAAACATCATATATATCAGGTATTTTCATTAAATTTATCTTTTACTATGTTCCATGTCATTTTTTATTGAAATTAGATCGCAACGCTTTCTGAGGTGATAGTCTACCATACATAGTTGTTACATTGTCGTATCACCATAAAGAATAGAAATTAAGAAGATATGCGTGACCTGATGACCCAAGAAGTATAATAACGTGAAGTAAATCATATTTATACACACACAATATCCATAATCAAAGCCAACCATGAGAGGTTTGGATGGAAAATGTGTAACATCTGTTCGCAAGGTATTTGTCAACTATACACATGATCGACTTTATTGTTAACCATTTGTGGGAAGAGGAGATTGATATTGGTAATTACATATACATAATAACATATAATTATATGGTTTATAATAGTTTTATTATATTATCATGATTTAATAATATTTTAATGATGTGGAAGAGGTAATAAATTAAAATATTCTTTTTAAGAATGTTACCTCTTCTTTGGAAAAGTCCTTTATGTTTGAACAAAATCCATCCTATCATGGATTAATGAGAGAAATGAGTCCTCTAGGATGAATTTATGGAATTAAAGAAGGTTTTGAGGTAGTTAATGGATTCTGAAATGTTATTTGCATGTGTGAATATGATATGAGAGGAGGTGGCCTTTTAAAAGCAGGGGAGAGGGATAAACATGAATTTTTTTTAAAACATACAATCATACCGACATTTGACCACTCCTAAAGGATCCAAAGGTATCCTTTCTAGAAATAATATAATCAAACCTCTAAATATATCTTTCCTATAATAATTTTACAACTTTTAGTTCATTTTAACCCTTATATATTTAGTTCAACAACTGGTAAACCCATTTTTACCTTAATGATTTTAACTATTTTGTTCTATTTGTACTATTCATTATATAAAAAATTAAGTTAAACAAATTAGATAATATAAATTATAATGATAAAAAATATTTAATCCATTGTTCTAAATTAAATTCATATAAATTTAATAATTCAATTTAAAATTAATCCTTGAGGCCCATCGAGAATTTTTTTCCCAAATAAATACTTTCTAAAATTTAATGTATTTTTATATAATATTTAGTTATAAAATAGATTCCTCTAACATAAATTAGTTAAATTATTAAATATTTTAATGAATTTTACTTCAAATAAAATTATAATACTATTTAACCTTTAAAATTATTTAAATAAAGAGGTATTTTTTTGAAAAAAAGTTGTCTTTTCATTATTCATCATTAAATTAATCATTCCATAATATTATCACACATTTACCAAAATATAATTTTGAAATATATATATTAAAAATAATTTTTATTTTCTAAAAAATATTTTATAAATGTTCTAAATATAAATTTTATAATCTGTTTTCAAAGATCATCTAAACCACCATTTATAAAGAACATTTGTTTTCAGAAAACATTTATTTTTTATTTAAAATGATCCTCATTTTATTTATAATTACTATATATACATTGAAATTATTATTTACATTTTTAAATAATATAATTTTCATATCATATTTATTATTATTCATACCATCCAATTTAATGGTTAGGTTATAACAGTATACTATATTAATGATCATTTTTACTTAGGTTAGCATGTTCCACATGATCTTGAAGAGATTGAATTTATTAAAAGGAGAAATATCATTAAGTATTAGGGTGTTAAATTCTTTTATAATCTTGGTTTTTTTATATACACAATTGAGCATGATGTTACTCTTTTAAAATATCAGGGTGTTACATTATACACCCTAAAATAAATTGTTCCTCTCAAATTAATCTTGATCATAGTAATCAAGGGATTGATATTAGAAAATCACATTATTAAATTCCCACATCATGATAAGGGTTAATATATAATATTAATGATATTGTATAATTGTGATTATGATGGTTATCTAGAAAAATCACATTAATATATTTCAAAATTGGAAAAAATTGGAGGAATGTGACGATATGAACATGAAAGGAGAGTGTAAATAATTATAGAGAGTGGTTGCAGTCATTGGTAAAATAAATATAATTATATAATGATTTTAAGGACCATTTAAAAAATTTTATATGATGTTAAAATGATTAAAATATTTTTCTTAAATTATTTTCCTAGAGTTGAGATATTATTTTTCTATCAAGATAGAGAGCACACGAAAATGTTCTTAATATTTTTATTAATCTCGTAAGAAAAATGTAATACTTTGGTTGTGCTATAATATCTTATTTTAATAAATAAATATCCAAAATGAATTCCTTTTATTCTTGAAGTAATAATATTATCATTTAATGTATCATGTAATCCATAAAAGAATAATAGTTTATTTCTCCAATGATTAATGAAACCAGACTAGTTTACACAATGTAAGGTAATACTAAAAATTAATAAATCATCATATTAATATCCACTAGAAAATTTCAACTTAAATCTTTCCATATATAACAATATATCAAAAATAAACTAAATATTAAAACATTTAATTTTGTTCTTCATGATATATAATAATTTAAATTTAACAATTATAATTACCTAGTCCTAAATAAATACTTCATGAAATAAAATTAATATTTATCCATGAAATGGTTTTTTAATTCATATTAACAATTACAACAAGTACGATAATCGTATACACAACAACCTTATCACCCTTTAGTTGTGGGTTGAAGCCCTCTATCCACACCAAATGTGATCTCTTGTCTCCCAACATGCAAGTTCTACTTTTCCTAAAACTATATTTATATTATTCATATGAAATTCCCATAAATATATTATAGAAATAATTTAAATGAAATTAGTTATTGACTAACAATTTTACAAGGGTTTTCAAGACTAAATTTTTTCCACAAAGTATAATAATCTTATTTTACTATTATTATAATATCATTAATGGTCATTATCTCTTTAATGGTTATCGATAAATTTATACCTATTTCCACCTAATTTAAAAGGATTATTCCATAAATAAAATTTTCACTAATAAGAATATAATAAAAAAATGTTTATTATTCCTATATCAATATTGAATATATTGAAATAGTTCATAAAACCATAATATTCCATTATAAATCGTGTGTAAAACATAAAAAAAATGAAAGCTTATGAATTTTTAATATGAGAATCATGAACTAGGATCCCTTCATAATATATTTAAATTATAGATATATTATCATATATTTCATAATTATTTGTACTAAAAATTGTGAGTTTACTAAATTATATCCCCTAAAAATATAAATCTATGTGTATTGTAAGGCTCATCGTCATGTACCGGGTAACACTCAAGTCAATACTGATGTTCCTTATTCTGAGTTATTACCCACGGGTATATATGCTCCATATCTATATCCACATTTATTATCTAGATAGGGATTTATTTCTATGAATACTATCAAATATCTTCCTTACCGAAAATGTTCGATGTTTTTCTTTACATATCCCTAATATCAATCACAGGGTTATACTATATAATTTATGTTTTCCAAAATTTTGTTCCCATGGTTTATACAAAACTTCTCATGATATCAACTATATAAACACTAACACCAGTAGCTTAGAGTTGATGGTATCTTTAGTACTTTAGCATAAAATATAATAGATCACATACGAAAGGAATAAATATTTTAATAGTCTTGTTAAACTATATTCATTCATGATACCCATAATACACCAAAAATGAAAATTACAACAACTTTTATTTAATAATTTTATTATTCCAACTATTGTATCCATGAATGTCATTGTTAGTACACATCCAGAAATATTTGGAAAGGAAAAAATAATGGTGATATCAAATGCTACATAATAAGTAAGTACAATCGAATCTATCATGAATAAATAAGCATAATCAACATGGAAAATTAAATAATCGTACACATATTACATTAAATAAATAACATGACTATCATGGTTAGATATTTCAGAATCAAAATGGAAAAGTAAATATCAGGAAACACTTTCCATTTATTCAATAACTTGTGAAAAATATTTATCCATGGATAATATTGTTGCCAAAATCGCATGGAAAATAAAAACCTAATTTTCAATGAATGAAATTCTTAATTATTGGACACCATTATCTAAAGAATTGTGATAAAAATAATATTGATTCAATTGATAAGACAGTTTAGATACTATGGGTAAACCCCCCCATTAATTCTAGTTTTTTGATTCACCATATTAGACTATCGACGCATCAAGGGGATATATAATTATGGACTCCACCTATATCATTAGTTCCAAATCATTCTTCAAATATAAAATGATCAATTTAATTAATGATTCAGAATTCCTTATTAACAAATATATGTATTGAGTAAAGAATATGTAATTATCAAATTTTACAAATTAAATAAAATAAATTTTGTAATAAAATAAATTATGTAAAAAATGGAATGTGATTTAGGAAATAATAACTTCTATAATACAAACTATATAGATATTTATGGTAAATGATATTTAAAATGATAACTACAACGTCAATATTTAAATGGAATGTTAAGAAATACAAAAATAAACCAAGAAAGTAAATACGAACACATCCCTTGGATAAAATAGTCATAAAAATCCATAAAAATAATAATTATCGTATCAATAAAACATATCCCCAATGTATTATAACTAAAATCAATGGTTCTTGTTGTTGATAAATACAAATACAATAAAAATATCATTAAAAATGCTTGTGGAAAATAGCCTTTTAACATTGAATTTTTTTAAAACTAAAAGTTCAAAAAATATTTTGATGATAATATTTTTTGAAAATAAAATTTAAAATTTATTAAAGAATTTTTAATACATTGAGTGTCCAAGATAATAGGAAATCCCATAACTCTCGAGAACACTAAAATAATGATTCCACTCACATTTTTAGTAAAATCCAAACATTCCGTGTTTTGAAAATGACAAAAAGATTTTATAAAAAATTAAAGTAAAAAATGGGTAAAAATTTAATTAAAAACCCATTTTTTGATTCAAAAAATAAATAAAAAAAATTATAAATATCATTTTTTTTTGAAGAAAACATATTTCCGAATGAAAGAAAAAATAATAAAGTATGATTTTATTAAAAACATTTTATAAATTATTCTATCTTCCAAATTGTAGGAAAATTGTAATATAATGTAAAAATATCATGAATAAGTGTTGGAGAAGAAACATTAATGGTATTATTATACAATAATGAAATAATTTCCTTTATTGAAAATTTAAATATAAATAATTTTAATTAGAATGAAACTATGAAATATACCATTTCAATGATCATAACATTTATGTGATAATTTATAAATGAATCAATTTTGTGTATCAAATTTAAACCCAAATAAAAAAATTTCAAATACAATATAAGATAATAAAATTTTATTACACATATTCTTATAATATAAAAGAATGAAAACATGTAATAGAACACAATTAAAATAAATTGAGTTGTGAAGTTCTTAACTACTTGGTAACATTGAAGCCAACCAACATTGGTTAAAATTAATGAAATGGAAACTTAAAATACCATGAATTATTAAGGAAATATGATATTACATGTTAAAGGGGTAGTATATACAGCACATAAAATCAATTAGGTGAATGAAATTTCAATATTCCTTAATAAAAGGAAATGAGATGATGTCCCTTACATCATGCTTCCCTTTAGTTGAGGAATATTTAACATTTTTTATACCTGTTTTAAACATTTTATAAACATATAAAATAAGTATTATAATAATTATAATATAATATATGATATTTTTTTCACATCTTATCTTGTGATTTTTAACAATCTTTCATTATAGCTATTGTTTCGGGTGTTAATTGCCTTGTTTTTTCATGCCAATTTTTTCATGAATGTTCTAGATCATGAACATAGGATATATTTCCCCAATAATTAGAATTATGTTAATGGTATAAATATTGTTTTACATTATATAATTCTCTATAAGCATTCATTAACATTATAATATGTTAATAAAACACATTGATTTATGTATATGGTAAGTCTTACATATGCACGAGCGACGATATTATTTCTAAATGGATGAATAGTTATTGATGTGGTGGATATATAAATTTTATATGAAAAATTTAATTTGATATATATCACAGATATTAATTAAATTTATCCTATATTACTATCCATTCAAATAATTAGTTAATACGAATCACATTTCATTGTGAGGCAGAAGTCCACCATACACATGAGCGACATTATTTTATTTCCTTTGAAATGGAGATTATGAAGGTATATATGATATGGCCATTCTATAATTATAATAATTTTACAAGTGTTATATATATATGTATTAATATATATATATATATATATATATATATTATTTTAATGATGATACCCAACTATGAGAGTGGTTTATATAAAATGAGTCACAAAAGTTCATGATGAAGTAGTTAGTCGTACAAAAGATCGAAGATATCATTTACAATTGATGGGAAGAGAAAATTTATAATGGTAATTAAATTAAAATGTTATAATATAGGTTTATTTTAGATATTTATTTCATTATATCATCAGGATTTAATAATATTTTAATGATGTGGATTAATAAATAAAATAATCCCATGGGGCACAAGTGATTTGGTTAAAGGCGGTGGCATCTTGACCCCATTCTTCCAAGTTCAAGTCGTCGCAAGGCAACCTAGACAATATACTATGAAACCACTAGTGGTCCCCTCTACCCTATTGGAAACTAGCCTAATCCCAAGGGGTATCCACCTTGGGCCTCGCTGGGGATGTGGGACACACAGTTGGGGTAGACACCCCAATACCACGTTACAAGGTAACATGTTTTTCCAACGAGCATGTACCATAGTGGTATATGCTCTTACTTGGCATCGAAAAGACCTAGGATAAAATCAGGGAAGGGGAAAATTTCTAGGTTACTATAGATTTATTGTAGCAAGGGAATTGTATAAGTACTGTTGCGAGGCATTCTATCCGTACTGTAGCAGTGGCGGAACTGTTCTAGCAGCAACACTACATGAGAGAAGCGATTTTAGCAGGACTGTAGCATCATGGGTATTGTAGCAGTATTGTTCGTCGAGAAGTTCATTGCTCAATAAAACATGGCTTTCAAGCCTTGTATTCTAGCCACATGGCCTTGGGCCTTCAGGATAGGTAATGGGTCTCCCTCTACCCAGTCTAATGAGTTCATTATTTTAAAAATAAATTAATGATTTTATCTCAACCTTTAAAAAACAATCGTTTAAGAATGTTACCACTTCATCGGCAACTCCTATAGGTTTTCACCAAAATACTACCTATGACAGATTTAAAATTAAAATATGTAATATAGGATGTTGATATGGAATTTATAAATGTATTTGGGATATTATTTTCTGAAACAAATTTTTTTGGAAATTTGAATATTATAGGAGAGGAGGAGGCCTTTTATAAGTGGGGGAGAAGGACACACTTGAAATTTTTGTAAAGAATCACTCAGACCGATTTTTCTTTGTTTACACAAGGCATGAAAATGATAATTAATCTACATTATCTGATATAGTGTATATATATTTCAATAAAATAAAAACTAGAAATTTTTTTAGATTATTTAATCCTTTACATTTTTAGTTTAATCCCTTAGTAAACCCATTTTACCTTGACTTTAGTATCTAATTTTTACTATTTCTAATATTCATTATTGTAAAATATTAATTTGATCATATTATATAATAACAATAATTATGATTTTATATATGGAGTCATTTTTTCCATATTAAATTCAAATATTTGGTAGAGTTAAATTTAAAAATAAACCTGCATGTGCATCGAAAAACATGTTTTCCAATGAAATAAACTAAAACAATTTTTAAATGTTTTTATATCATAATTCAATATGAAATTGAATTCAATTAGAAAAATTACATATAATTTATAATAATTTAACTAATTTATAATTAAAAAATTTTAAAATATAGTTTAACATTGTAAATAATATTAACTAAAAGGTGGTTTTTGATTATGAAATTTATTTTTACCTTTTCATTAAAAAATTAATCATTTCATAATATTTTAAACTATTAACCCAAAGTAAATTTTTACATGTATATTTAAAAAACGAAGTGAATTTTTTCAATTAAATTTCATAAACATGGTAAAATTTAATTTTAAATTATGATTTTAATACGTGACTAAATTTTGTTTTAGAAAAAATTTGTTTATATGAAAATATTAACTTTAATTTCAAATGATAATTATTTTATTTCTAATCAGTAGAAAAACATTGAATTTATTTTTTACATTTTTAAACCATATAATTTTCATATTTTAGTTATTATTATTCGTACCCTCCAATTTAATTTCTAGGTTATTAAAGGTATACTATATTATTGTTCATTAAGGCATAGGGTTGTGTGTTCCACAAGTTATCCATGATATTAAATTTATTTTAAAATGAAAATATCATAATGTATTGGGGTCTTGCATTCTATTATAAATTTGGTATTTTGTTTCATTTATGATATCTAATATGATTTTCCTCTTTTTAAATCTCAGGGTTTAATAGTACTCCTAAAGTTAGACAAAAAGAGATAATTCAACATCTGAGAGTATAAAACAATGCATGGGTTGATGGAATCTCTCAAGAATATATAAAAGAGAAATTTTTAATAGTGAAAAATGAAATAGTACTATATTTATTTTTTAAAGTAAGATATCTATTCTCTTTGAATCAAATTAAACTCCAATAAAAGTCATTTTTCATTGATGGTAATTGTACTGGATGATGAGGTACGTGATCTAGTTTTACTATCTTCATTTCATAATATTTGGGAATCCATTGTAACCATCATGAGAAGTTATTTGGCGATTAAAAAATAATCCCTAAAAGATATGTGAGACTTGATCCTCAATGAGGTTATTTGTAGAAGATAATTGGGATGATTATCTGGTTTTTTTGAACATGGAAGGAACAAAAAGATACGTGTAATGTCATAATCACATTAGATGATAAAATAAATAAAAAATATTTTAGACAACGAAAAGGTGAATTGTAATACATGATAAAAATATTTGAAGAAATGTCACATCTAGAAGGAGTGGAGAGAAACATAGTAGGTTCGTGAGACCAATTTATCTGGAATGACAACTGATGTAATTGATGATGTTTTATTCATGAGTATGGATAGACCTATAGAGTCTTGGATTTTTGATTCATGAGAATAATGTTTACCCCTTTATATAAGGGTTTCTTAAAAACATTATTTATATAAATTTCCACAATGTAAATCTGGTTGATGTTTAACCCTTAATTTTTTTGGGGAAGGGAGATAAATGGATTATTACTAAAAATGGTATCTTTCTATTTTGGGAAAATGTAATGTGTATCCTTAGAATGATAATAAATATTAAATCATTTGGGTGTCATGATGATGCATGTTTTAGTACACACATTCACTTTTAGTTCATGAAATATTACTAAGGGGGTATAATCATAACCTGGGGAGTAATGAATGGAACCCGAAAAAATATTGTTGAGATTTTCTTAGAAATGTTTGTAATATAAAATTCTTTTGGGGATTCAAAATTAAGTAACTAGAACCTATGCCAATTGACCAAGAAGGGTATTATGATGATTAGAATAAAAGAAATCATACAAGAGATAAAGTTGATGAATGTTCACTTATGTGAAGAATATATATTTGGAAACCAGTATAAGCCATCGTTTGTAAAATTAGATACAACACTATAGGTTGAAAAGATAAAGCAAGTGTATAATGATGTTTTAGTTCCTGCACGACTACATTCCCTTAAGGGGTGACAATATTAATATATATTTATTGATGAATCGACTTGAAAACCATGATTTAATTTTTTTAAAATAAAATATTATTTGATTACCACGTTTTATATTTGGAATAACCTATTGTAGAATGAGTCAAGATCAAATATAAAATTATTGATGTCAAACAATATTAAAGAGTGTGGAAATGATGATTTTATATAATTAAATTATAATTATGGAATTTTGAAGGAGAAGAAACTTCCAAGTAATCCACAACAAAATGGTGTGGCTTAAATAGTTAACAAAACACTAATGAACATGTTTGGATTTTTAGGTTGCACTATCAGTTAGCAAAGAATTTCTGGGTAGAGGTAATTAACATGGTAGCATATCTCATTAGTAGGATTCCTTCTACAGTAATGGGAGAATGTCTATTATAGTATATCTGGTTAGGAAATGATGTTAAAATCCCCCATTTACAGTACTTTTGTTATTTTTAATATATATATATATATTCTAATGAAAGTTAAAATATTTATGCTAACTCAAAATCTCATTTATTTATTTGATAAATTGTTTAAGAGTTTGGTTATCATTTCATGGATGATAAGAAAAAAATAAAAATTAGAATCCAATGTATGATATTCAATGAAGTTGTCACATATAACGACCATAATAATACAAATATTTGATAGTGGGAAAAGAGAATTAGAGTTTAATGTGTAATTAGAGCTTTAATGTGCAACAATGTATGTGATGAAAAAACCGGTGGATTATACTCTTCATGTTGAGTTAGAGAGATCAAAACTAGCAAGGAGACCTCTGAAGAGGCGTTCATCATCCATATATTATCTGTTATTTACATGAGGTGGGGAACCATACTGTTTTGGAAAGTAAATCATTTTGAAGGAGTTGAACATGTGGCTATTGGATATAAATGAGAATATTTTTTCATTGCATGATAATAATACATAAGAACTCATACATTTTCCAATATAAAGGTAATAATTTTATAATAATTCGGTATACCAACTCACAGAATAACATGATGGTAATAGAAGTCATAAGGAAATCCTAGTGGTGAAATGTTATAAAGAGATGGATTGTGTAGACTTCACTAAAATTCCATCGCCTATATTGATGATCACTACTATCCAAGTGGTTCTTTGTATTAAATACTAAAAATAACCTTATATTAAATGTTACCCTTATCAGTAATAAGAAAATATGATAAATGGGGTCCCATTATCAATAATGGATAATATAACTAATAAAATCAAACCCATGTAAGTGATTTTTTTCACTGATAAACGTCACTTTTTTATCATTGATAGAGGGTGACCTTTATATGTTTTATTTTAGAGAATCTAAAATGGTATATTTCAACAAAAAATTTCATATCATTAAATATATTTATATATTAATTTATAAATATATTTATACAGATATAAATATTAAAATTTATTAAATATGATTTATATAAGACTATATATGCATTTACAGTTAATATATAATACATTTAGTGAAAATGGATTACAAAATAATGAAAAAATTAAAATAATTAATAATTATCAAATTATTATTGATTAATATTATTCTAATAATATTTTACAGACAAAAAAATTCTATAAATTAGTGAACAATCTATGATTAGTTGATTACATTAATTGAACTTCAAATAAAAATATCTTTTTATCGAATTGTTATTTTGTGCTCTATCATATATTGAATCAAATATTTTGAAATGTATATTATATGGGGGTGTTGGGGAACCCAATTCAGCATTATTTGGAGGTTAAATATGAAAAAATTGCCACCAATAAAGGACATTTCTTCAATATGAATTAATTTTTAAACATTTAATAGAATTTTATCATCGTTTGATGGGTTATTATAAATTTTTTTAATGGATAATAAATTTAATCATAGGTATTAAAGTCATATAGATATTATAGTTTATAAATTTTACTATTTTCAATATATTAATGTTATTTATAATTAAATATATATATGTTTTCATACATTTACATATATTAAATCAATTATAGAAGTAAATATTTAAACATTATTGAAAAAAAAATTATTTTTAAATAGATAAACCCTAATAAAAAAGATATTTATTATTTCTTTTACATTAAATAAAAAACTATCAATATTATTTATCTTATAAAAGTATATTAATATATAAATGTATATAATCATACAAGTAAAAAAATTATTTAGATGTATATAATCATATGAGTAAATATTTAAATGAAAATTAATTATGTATATATATATATACAAAAATATTATCGAAATCATAATGGTGGAGTGGTAAAGGGATTATACATTGAAGGCAGAGGTCATAGGCTCGATTCCATGCATGAGTAAAGTTAAAGGGCATGGAAATGTATAATAAAGGGGTTGGAATGTGATGATAAAGGGGGTAGGATCGAGTATGGATATAGATTTGGCATTCGAGGGAGGGGATCTAGCACTGATAAACACTAGACAAATGGCTGATAAATGTGGGGCATTTTTCAATGATTTTTTTTAAATAATTTATTAATTTTATCGGAGCTAAAAAAAGGTTCTGATATAGGATGACATTAATAGAATCATTGATAGTATAGATAATGTTCAAGATTTTTTAGGGATCTTATGCTATCAGTGTTTTTTATGCTAAAAAACAATATTCCCAGTTATTTTCAAAGCATGGTATGTAGTAGTGATTGTTGTGTCCATGAATTTACATATTGATCTTCTTGATGTAAATACAACATTTCTTCAAGGATATCTATAAGTGGACATCTATATACCATATCTGGAAGGATATATTTATCCAATAAATGCGGACCTTCTGTGAAAACTCTAGAATAACTTATAAGGTATAAAGCAGACACTCGGGTAATGGAATAATAAGTTTGATTCAATCCTGAGAAAAAATCCATAAAAATGTTGTGGGAGGAATAAATGATTCTATTATAATAGATAATTTTATTTTATATACTCATCTAAAAATTTGTGACAACATAACCTACATGAATATAAAATACAAACCTTCATTAAAAATGAGGAATGTAGCCCTGGGATTCCTGGATTTAGAGAATCACTACCTCAAAATATTTAACCTTCCAAAATTCCATTGATTGAATAGGTGCATAAAATTTTCTTTCTTGATTTATGGGAAAAAATATATCCTAATCCAACACCCATATCAACATGTAACCATTTATGTTTCAAATAATATACATAAACTAAAAATATTATGAAAATGAGAAATACCTATCTTACATATTTTGAAAACGTACAATTATTCTACATATAAAAATATAGTTTCTGAGAATATATTTCTTAACAAAGTAGTTTTATTATACATATTATTTTTACAATTAATATATAACATTAATACTATTTCATACATTGTATTACAAGTTAACATAAAATGTGAAATCTATAGTAGCGAGTTGGTACTCTTATGTTTATAAATAAAATATGAATAATTGTATGATATTGAGTATATTCATAGCTCATATTATAGCGTATGTATATATAGACACTATAACATATTATAATGTTTATTCATACCTCCCATTGAAAATTTAAATCAATTTTTGTGATATGGTAAAGAAGATTTCATGTTGTTAGTACAATGGAAATTCTAATTAATAAATTGAAACAAAAAATGAATAATATAATAGAAAATATTATTTTAGTTTTTATAGTAGGAATTATCTATTTCAAAATGTATAAATATTCAACTATATAAAATAAAATAAAAAATAAATAGTGATCATAAATCTATTATGGTGAATGGAAGCTTAAACAAGTATAGAAGTAACAAGAATTCTTCACCATTTTTATGTTTTGAATTTAAAAATTCAATCAATTGGTGTTTGGGTTCTATTAGATTTTATAATGAAAATTATAGAATATTACACCTAAAATCCCAAAGGAAACTATAAAAATATATAATCATTAAAATTATCATTTTTATCATACCTATTAATCTTAAAATAGTTTTAATTAAAATTTTAATTTAAATAAGGTGGTAGAAAATCAATATATCATTAAGAACAATATAAGTAATAGAAAAGAAACAATTTCTTTAGTCATAAAATGGAATGTATTTACTAAAATAACTAGTTTGTAGTAGTTATCATTTTAGATAAATACTTTTGAGGATGTTATAAAAAATTAAAATATTTTAAAAATGTGACATGGAATAATTATAGACTATTACTTCTTTATAATAATTGATAACCACATGGCTATAGTAATTACCTCTAAAATTCTATTGTTACCAAGTCTCCTCTACCTAATGATATGAAATATTATTGGAGTCAAATATATAGTCAGAAGTGATGTTGATGTTAGATAGATAAGTTGCAATGATGAAAGTGGAGTTCACCTAAAATTTATGATCATGAATATATATAAATACAAGCAATTATTACATATTTAATCAATATAATAAGTTTATATAGTATAAATAAATATAGAGAATATTAATAATCAAGTAGAGGAGAATTAGTTGCACAAAATGTATACATATTGTTTGGACAGAATAAATCACATGTCATTCAATGTTTCTATAAATAAATTTTCAGAAATGAACATCAGTTTCATCCACTGCATGATTTTAGTAAAAATTCAAGAATATATAAGACATTATTTGAAAAAAAAATACAACTCAATAAATATTAATGTTCTTGATATTAGTGATAATAAATATAACATTTATATTTACAATAAATTACAACAAATTCATTTTTCATGAACTAGTTGCATCAATAAAGTAGTGTTTTACGGTGAGTTTTCATTCATGATAGAGATAATTTGTTCAACAAAAGCTATTCATAACTCTAAAAAAGATTCAATTATGTCATTCCCAGTAACAAACAAGTAACAAACCTGGTCTTATTAGTAATATCCAAATATGAAAAATATGATCTTGTTCATACTATAATAGGAAAATATAAACCTATATTAAAATAGTAAAAAAATTATTTATATTAATGAACAAATATAATCCTTTATATTTAAGTGAAATATATTTGTTTTTTCAAAAATTTGAATTTGTGTGATAAAATTTGAAGAACTATTTTCCATTTTAAAACAAATCAAAATGTATTAAATTTTTTATTAAAGATACAAAAAGGGGGGAAAATATAACCATATTGTGAAAATACCAACATTTATATTGAATAAGAATAAATAATAAAAAAAATATGAACATGTACATTAAAAAACATAAAATATAGAAACTTTTATGTATAAAAAAGTGGTTCTTTTATGGAACATTAATATGAACATGTATGAATAAATTAGAAATAATTGGAAAAAAATATCAACCTGTAAAAAATATTATGTTCTAAAATACCCAAATCAACAATCCAAGAGAACTAAAAAAACTCCACCATAGGATACACCATTGGTTTTTTTAAGTCAAAAGATATAATAAATCATTCTACAGCTGAGATCCATAGAAAACATCCTAGAAGCACTCTGTGACTTCTAAAAATAAATCCAAACCCTATTATAATAATCATAAATTCATAATAATATATTGAAATTCATTAAACCAAGTGTGTCATATCCTCACTCACATGTTGATAATATTTTTAATGATATCTTCTCATACTCATATTTTAAATATCATTTTTAATATATGTTCATTTAAAATAGTATAAAAATGTAGAATGTAAATAGAATATGAATACATATCTTTGAAGTAAAGTAAAATATCATATAAAAATAGAAATTAAATTTGAGGTTTTATTTGTGAAAAAATAAGGATGAATTAGAAATTTGTAAACATAAATAAATATTCAACTCCTTGATTAAAAAAATAGAGAAAATTTTTTTTGTTATTTTTTTTGTCATTTGATGTGTTTCTATAAAAGTGAAAATACATGAAAACTTATGTAACAGAGCTTAAGATATATTCCAACATGTTCAATTAAATATATATTTTATTGAATTGAAATTAATTTTATTTCACTTTTCTCACAAATTAAAATCATAAATAATATGAAATTTAAATGTTGGACTCATTGTATATGGTAGTGATATAGATGAAGAATATGAAAAATAAATTTTGGATTTATGTGACACAAAAATGATATGAAAATAAATATAAAAAACACATTAGAGGAAAATGTATTTATTTTAATTCGGTAAAAAATTTTTGTTAAAATAAAAAAAACAACCTTCATGAGAACAGAATAAGAAAATATATCATTATATGAAAAATCTCACATCATAATAGAATCGAAATATATTTATAGAAAAATATTAGCATAAATTGAACTTGAGTTATTAAAAATTTAAGCATAACTAAGTTGTTTTATTTCATATGAATAATTAAGTATTGTGAAATTTAGTTCCAATGAGAGATGGATATTGAAATACAGTTTGAGGTTGAGGTGAAGGAAGAGGTAGAAGGATGTGGTGGAGGTGAATGCGAGAGACAAAGGGGAGAAGAAATAATATAAAAAATGAAATATTTTCTATGTTTATAGATTTTTATGTTATATGAGATTTGATAGACTATGGGATTGCAATGATACAGTAGTGTAAAATTTTAGGAAACATAATTGCGTAACACATGGTTCCATTGTTGGAGAAGCAATATCTATGGAGGAAAATATATCTGAGGATACAATGCACTAGATATTAAGGATTAGGATGATGGGAATAACCAAAATTAGAAATTGGGGGTGGAATCATGGTTTAAATATGTGGAGAATTCATATTAGTTGCATGGATAAGGGTTCGTGGGTGGGAGGAATAAAATTGAGGGGAGGTGCAGAGAATGAAAAAAATTGGGAGGGATCGAGGGACTAAAATAAGGATAAAGAAGAATGAGTGGAGTTGTGGATCGAGAGGATGTCAATTTATGGAGAATTATTGTTGAAGAGACGCATGGCATTCGAGGAACATCAAACAGTAGAGACAATAAATGTGTTCTAAAAATATATGTTAATCTTTTATGAAACTCAAAATAATTTACAATATTCTAATTATTATAAACATCCTAACATGTTTATATATTTTAACTACTCAATTTATTTTAACTTTTTTATAAAATAACATTAAAAACTTTCAAAATATTTAATTATTTAATTAATTTTATTAATTTTATTCTTTTAAATAGTATGGATATATTATTACATTCATTGAATTTTATTTATTTAAAAATATCTTGAATAAAAAAATCTAAAATAACTAATTTGAATATTAAAAATAAATAATTTATAAATAAAATTTAAAAAACATAAATATTTTATATAAATTAATTGACTAAAATTTTAAAAAATTGATGTTGTTATATTTTAAAGTACCATAAATTTTTTTAGTTAATGTTATTTGATTTTCAAATAAATAATTATAAAATTTAAAATTTAAATAACTTGTATTTTTTAAATTTTTAGAATAAATTAATTTTTTCGTATTTAAAAATAAAATTTTAGTTCTATGTTTCATTTATTTTTTTAAAAATATTATCCAATGTTCATGTTTTACCATCCTTCCATGGTCGCATTTCGTTCATGATTAACAAATTTAATTCATTTTATAGTGATATTTAATATATATAAAATATACATTTTATTGTATTCGTTTTTTCCAAATAATATTTTCCAATTGTTTAATGTTCTAATGATTTTCTATATTAAATAAAATTAAATTATTTACTAATAATTGGTTCAAGTACATAACATATTTAAGTAAATTATATTATAAATATATTATCTTTAATCATTAGAAATTATATTTTCAAAGAATTACTAAATAATTTATTCATTTAAAAAAATTTTGTTTAAAATAATTATTTACATTTAATTTATTAAAAAATTAATCAATTTAACATTTTTATTTAATATTTTAAAATTTATAATATTTTGAAAATTCAGTTTTTTTCTTTTTTAGAACCTTTTATTAACAAAATATTATTATATATCGAAATACATATTCAAAATCATTTAAAATTAATATTACTCTCCTCATGAATTTACACGACATAATTCCTACTTAATTATAATATATATAATCTCAAAATATTATATATATTCTTAATATATTAAATAATTAAGTGAAATCATATTACAAATAAAAAAATTAACATTAAACGTATATATATTTTTGAAAATTGAGTTTGAAGGTAACATAAAAATGTATATAAATTCAAACACATTTAGTTTTCATACTATTCGTGATGAAATTGGAATAAATTTATCATTGAACACCTTTGTTCAAACATAAGAAACCTAATCAACAAAATAATCATGTTGCGGTTAATCTTTTTCATCAAGGACCTAATATAAATTTATATCAAAAAATATAATTTCATCCATAAGCATATACAAAGCATAATTAGTTAGGTAAATAAACAATAATTATAGTCAAAAGTTTTGTATGATATTTCGAATCATATGAAATGTTAATGTTGAATGGTAAATAACTCTATAAATATAGTATTAGGCCATGTGTAATTATATTATGGAATAATTATAAGATCTATTAATATATTTTTTAGTTTATGAGCTTTATATTTCTTCTTATATTTGTTAGAAAAATTTTTCCTAACTAAAAAAGAATAAGTAAATAAATTGAAACAGAATAAATAATAATAAAGATGAACGATGTTTCTCTAGAATATGATTATACTTATATGACTATATTATAGTATTATCTATAAGCATACGGCGAACTATATGCATTTTTTATTATTGTCTATATATTACAATATATGGAAATATGTATGTGTAATAATATTTGTAGAAGCATAACCATAAGGATGATAAAAATAAAATTATATGAATAGGAAGTACTGTAATTTTGAAAAAAAATTATATTATAGTGTGTGTATAAAAATAAGAATAAAAATTATCATATATATTGACTTTCTGAAATTTATCTATTTATTTCATTATTTTACTATCGTAGTTTTTTTTTAATCATAAGCTAATGAAACTATAATTATTAGCCTATATATATTTAATATTTTAAATTTTACATTAATTATTGTATTTGTATAATCCTAAATATAATAATTTGTATATTAATATATTTAAGCATAATCATAAACATATTAATCATCAAATTATATTTCTTTATATTTTAATTTCATTAATAGTATTATGGAATGAATGAGAATAAATATAAGTAAAAGAATACACTAAGGCATGAGAAAAGCATAAAAAACTAAATATATTAGAAAATTCAAGAAGATAAAATAGTTTGAAAGGGTATATAGATAAAATATAAATCATAAATAATGACTACATAATAATTCATGTGGACTTTTATGAAATAAAAATCTTAAATGTTTGATACATAATAAATGATTTCAAGTATATAAATTATAGGTATATCCTAAATAAAGATTTATAAATGTCATACCTATAAGGGAAAAAGTTTTCCTATTTTTTATAACTATATTTTTATTATAATGGAGATTATAAAAAGGGATATTGAGTATAATTAATTAATAATGTTGAAAAATCCAATTGAGTGGATTTATTTTCATTTCAGTGGAATCATCATCATAAAAACCATAAAATAATTATTTTTCAATAAAGAATATATTATGAGATGAAAAATTATTCTATATTGTAATTTAATTCATAGAACACAAGATTGATATTATTTTTTTGGTCTAATTCCATATTAGTAAAAATTCATTTTCATATGGATTAATATATTTAATACGTTATGTCGGATTCCAAAATCCATCATATAATGTTGGATTCCAAAAAATAATTTTATTAAAATAAAAATAACTATTTTTTTCAAACGATGAATACCATAAATATTTGAGGGAAGAAAGTAGTAACTAAATTTTGAATTATATTAATTTCTTTAATGTAACATTATTATCATTTTAAAATAAATGAATATTGAAATTTATATTAAATAATAAATCATAATAAAATTATTTGGGTTTCTTTAAATAGAAAAAGAAATTTTTCATAAAATAATTATCCTCATTCAACCCATTTTTAGTTTCCCTATTTCATAGTATTCCTCTAAATGCTAACACATTTGTTTATTTATGTTTATAATCAGTTCATAACTTTATCGAAAATTATAAAAATAATTCATTGTGTTTAATTTTTCTAACTCTATAGAAAATAATTTAATCATATTTCTAAATTTAATATTAATATTTATTTAAAAAAACATCAAAGTTTCTGTATGTATTAAAAAATAAGAAATAACTCTATTATGACAAAAAAAATTAACAGCTACATCTTATCAAGAAGAAAATATTGAGAAAGACTGTCCCATGGTTGGTTGGTCATTAAATATATATGAAAAAAATGTTTCTAGTAAAATAAATGTATGATTTAGGTTCATATTTTAAAGGGCCATCCTTTGAGTTCTCATTAATATTAACAGGTTTTTTCCTTACAATACTATAAAAATTGTACCAACAACAATGCTCAAAATTTTAAAAATTAATAATAAAAATATAGATGAATATTATTTCATGTAAAAAATAAACATAAAAAAACAATAAGATAAAGATAAAATAATCTGGAATCTTGGAATAATGATCTAATGAAAAGAATCATCTTAATTTCTATCCTTATAGATATATATAACCTTAGTTTGTCTCTAAAAAATGTCAACTCAAACCACAAAGCCTTAAATCCCCTGATTATACTTATCATGTTACTTTTGGGTCAATCATGGCCATGAACCAATTCATATTATATAAATAATGAATTTGTTGAATTATTATATTAGATAAATTATATATAAAATAATGATATGTAAAATCATACATCTGTATCTTCATTTTATGTTATTCAATAATTGATAGAGTTTTTATTCCTTATCAATACAAAAAATTTAACTAAGCAATATATAATATCACCCTTGTTTGTACCCACTAGTTCCCTTTTTAGTGAATTCGTATCAATAATGAGTATATTACCCTTTTCAATGTTAATAGACATTGAAATTATTTGTAAATGTTATAACACATTACGTAAATAAAAACTAACATATGTTTTTATAAATAGTTTATTAATTTATAGGAGCCCAACATAAAAATAGAAGAGCCAAAAAAATAAACCCATCATGAAAAAACATCCTCAATAGTCTTAAAGGACCAATACATAGCAGGGATTAACACTAAACAATCTATCAAATATGATATTTCTCTAGTAAATACATATCATTTATAAATATTACATTGATCTCTAAACTAAAATACATAAATTTTAGTTCCGATCTGATATTGATTAAAATAAATTTATTTTAATATTATATATTATATTGTCAACTTAAAAACGTCATATAAGGAAAATGATTATAATATTTATCCACTATTATAACCACCTTAATGTAATTTATTTCTCATTATATTTTAATGTAAATTAATGAAACACCACTAAATTATATTTTACAGTATTAAGAAATTAAAAATCTTGTAAACAACATTGACTAATTGATTTAATTTATATATATAAAGAGGTTATTGAAAATATTTATAAAAAAATTTATAGAGCATGTCAATTATGATAAATGGAAGTGTATAATGGCTCTAATATTTTTATGGAAATTCTTTTTGAAATTTTTTAACTTTGTTATTTAATACCAACAATTTTTTTAAAAAAATGATTTAATGTTATCTTTTTTTCATAAAAAAAAGTGATTAAAAATGAAAATAAACTAATTTATTTTTTAATAAAGTTTAAATTGAATAAGAATATAGAATAATACAATAGATTGTATAATATTAAAATTTAGATTATGAAAATTTTATAGGCATTTATAGAATTAAATCTGGGCTATTATTATTGATTGTAGTGATATTAGAGTCTTAGGTGAATGTATACATAGTTAGTATATGAATATTTCATTTTCATTGTTATAAAGTAAAATAAAAATACATAATAAATTGGATGAACTAGAAAATATAGTTTTGTGTGATGTTATAATAAAATAATTGTAATATGTTGAATTTTAAAACATCGTATAAAGAAAAAATGGAATATCAATGAAATTAACATAATGCTTAGTGTAAAATAGTCAAAAGAGTGACATAAACACCTATGTGTTTGTGATATTACTTGATGTCTATTTCATAGAAATTTATTTCCTAATAAGTAACCCCTTATGAAAAATATTAAAATTTCATGTTTACATAATAGAAAGATATTTTTTTTGTATCATGTTATCTATGAAAATTTTAATTAAAAATTTATTGTAATATAGAATGGTATAGCTATGAAGAATATGTTATGAATATTTTGACTAAATTTCAATATGATAACAAAAATAAACTATTGAAATGTATCGTTTATACTGATTAAATTGAATTAAAATCATACAAATTGATAAACAATGTATTGATTGAGGAAAATCGGATGAATTCTATATATAATAGAGATAGAGATGGTATAATTTTAATAAACACCAAATACTATGTTTTAATTTTAAAAGAAATATTAAAAAAGTGAATGAAAACAACCGTCCTTTTTGATTTCCAAACAATAAATCATTGTTATGGATCCATAAAAATGAAGAATATTATTAAAATGAGGCATCATGATTTTGGGAATCTATATAAAACTAAAAAATATCATCACATAAATTTATATCACTATAGTAAAGAAAAACTATATTAATACTAAAGTATTTTTTCAAGATTAAAATAAAAAATGTTAAATTAAAATATAATTTAAATGAGAATGATTTGATAAGGATGAAAATATAAAATTGATAATCAATAATTTTTACTTATAAAACATAATCACATAATAAATTAATAATATATTCTTCATATTGTTTTTTGTACACCAAAAGTGAATGTCAAATTTATTTATGTTTGTTTCACAAATATTCCGATAGTACATGAATATAAAATTATGAGTATAAAATTAGAAATAAACCCCAACCACATTGTGAATTCATTTATAAAAATTGTTTACACATTTGATGGAATGTTTATATTGAATATAATATAAAAACTATATGAATTTGTATAATATTTTCATAGGTAGTCATTGATGATGATATATTATAACATATTTGAAAATAATGAATTTATAAATAATCTAGAATATTAATAGAAACTTGACTATAAATTAAATGTTGATAGTTTATATATAATAAAGTCATAGAAGAGAAAATATATTATCATAAGGAAAACTAATTTGACTAATATTATAAAATCTGGATGGAAATTAATGACATCTCATTAAAGGAAAAACTATTAAATGTTGACATATCTAAATAATATGTGCATTATTTTAAATATAATAAATATTTTTCCATTAAAAACTATATTTCATGAAAAGGCATTTGAATGAGTGGAATCATTAGAGATATAAAAAATAATAGTATTAAACATAAATTGGTTAAACCAAAAATTAATAAAAAAAAATATTTAATATTAGATTTGAAAAATTTGTAAAATTCGACATAACAATATACAATATTAATCAATTTTAATACTTGATATAAAATATAACAATATTTAATGAGAATCAATTGAATCATTACAATATATATATAATCAATATCAATGGGAAATGATAAAATATAATCTATTTATAACAAATTGATCGAAAAAAATAATATCCTAAGAAATATTGTTGACTAAAAAATCAATGAGTAGATTTCTATGATGTCTCATTTTTTCATTGTTTTAATACATGATAAGTGGTCAACAAACACATAGTTAAAAATAATTCTAATTTTATTAAACATGATATAATTAAGAATCATTGATTAGAAGGTTTAAAAAGAAAATACAATAGGAACTCATAAGGAATTAGATATCAAACATCAATGTTAAATAATATGCTAAAATATTAGAATGAGGCCCATGGAATATGAATTTGTATTCCAATTTTTCATCCAAAATTTGTTAATTAATTCCTTCATATTAAATATATAAATTAATTCATTAAGAAAAAAACAGATTAGTGAAAATAGACATATATCACTAGTTTTACTACTTAAGAGGAAGTATTTCTCATGTAATTTGAGTAAATATAAAATTTTTATCAAAACTAATAACATATAATGTGTTAATAAAAATTAAATTGTAAGAAATTGTGTTTAACTTTAAAGAATCAGGTTTAGATAATTATACAAATGAATTATTAATGTGTATGATATCAAAGAATGGCTTGTTGATTATATATGTGGTGTACAAAAAATGATTTTTTCTAAAAATAATATATAGTCAACAATTTATAGATTAAATATCATAAAATCATAGAATAAACCTAAAAGTATGAGAAATTTCATATTTTTAACCTTTAGAGTGCCAATATATAGCATTTGCAACTCGATTAGCCACCTGAACAATGATATTGAACTATGTTCCTCTACCATTAGGAAGAAAATCCGAAACTCCAACGGATTCCGACTAGTAGTATGGGTGTTAACAGGTGTAGTGGGAAAGATATACCCTTTGGAAATGATAAAATACTATTCTGTGTTATAATATATAGTATGAAGTGGAATAAATTAGACTCAAGAGACTAAAACCAGAAACACCTATGGTGAAAGCATAGTCAATAACAAGAAATATTGGAAGAAATAATTATACAACTGCAACAAAATATGAAGAAATAGATCATCATGCCACTTGTAAAAACTATAAAAATAAATAAGAAAAATATGAATTTCATAACATTCAATAAGTATCAATATATAAAAGAGGGCAACCAATGGCCGACTAGTGAAATTAATATATATATATATATATCATGATAATAAAGAAAAGAATCCAAATAAAAGATCCCATAGAATATATACTTCAATGTATTTACCAAAATCCCTTAGTAAACTGTGCTATGAACGATCTCCTAAAGTTGATCCCTTACCTGAACTTAAATTCATAAAGTATACATGTGTCTCAAAGGACAAATTTATAGAGTGAGAAGTAGTCTCAGAAGGATATCATCATGTTGTTTGTACCAAGCTTATGAACATAAATATGTGTGCATAATATATGAAAGTAAATCAGCATGATGAAATAAACAAAAAAGGCTTTCATGGTGCTCAAAAACCACCAGGAAACCATCACCTTTCTTGGGTAGTGCTGAAATATCTAAATTGGTGAAGGTCCTTGGACAAGGTCCTCAGGTACTTTTGATGTCATATAGCTGATGTGAACTCTCAGGTCCTACCTCAATAAGTAGCATGGTACCACATGCATTTTGACATCTCATGTCTTATTATGTACTGACTTCATGAATGCAGACCAAAGCCATTAGTGTCTGATCCCTGAAACCCCTTCTCCAGGCAACTTTCAGATCATAGGATAATGTTCTAAGTCACACCGATGTCTATCCGAAAAATATTCACAAGCGTGGGTCCTCAATCATAGTGATCGTCAGCCACCAACTGGTACTCTCATCAATATTAATCTAAGGCTTCACACCTTCTATGTGGATTTCTATAGAATAAACCCCAAAGACATTTCCTAAGATACACTTCTGGGGACCTTTCCCCACACAGGTTGTCAAAACCACCTCATCAACGGTGTCATCATGTCTACACATGACTCAATTAGGTGATTTGGACATAATTCATAATAGTAAATCACCAAAAAAAACATATTCCACATCAACCAACACATTGTGCCCATGTTGCCATGTATCTCTAGTCTGAATTCCCTGACATCCAAATATCATGGTCTAATCATAACATCATAGTCTCTCTGCCACAATCTGACATCCACGATGCCCAATCCTATGGTCAAACCAAATCACGAAAACTCGTTCCAAGCCCAACCATTCAATCCCATCACCAATATAATGATTTTTCTACCATCCCAACCACAGTCCAAGCCAGTCGTGACTCCATGGATCATAATAGATCATCAGAAGAAATATATATATATATAATTCAACATAGATATTTTATTAAAATTAATAATATTGAATTGCATAACCAAACAAAAATAACGATTCATTTTAGAGGACATGAACACCATAGATCAGATTAAACAAACCAATTAAATTAAAACTAATAAATTTAAAAGGTTTTGGAACCCCCGGCTGAACCACCCCAGGATGTTATGGCCTCCAACAAAACCTTGATCAAGATAAAATTGTATTGGGAATCCCAAATTACATCCTATGCGTCACATGGTCATTCTAATATGAATCGATAGGTTTAAATGGGTCATGACCAAAATACCCAAATGCACACTAAAAGTTTCACCACCTAAACAGTAGTGAAAACACAAATAATGATATGAGCCACCAACCATAGACTCGTAGACTTATAAAACTTAGATATCAAGATCCAATTCAAAGTAGTTTTAAAAATTTATGATTTTCCATAGAATGAACTAAAAATAGGTAGAAATGAATCATAGATATTTATCACTACCCAATATTAAAGTTAAATGATGAATAAGGGTGGGTGGGGCTATCCGTCCCATTATGACATTAACACACCTGACAGATATAAAATCAGAAAATCGATAAAGGAAATTGATCTAAATCCACCATAGGAGAAGAGGAATAGGTTTCAACCTACATTTTTTATGAGTAATGGGTAATAAGGGGATAGAAAAAATTAAAAATAAAGAAAAATAAAACTAAAAAACCATGTATATGTTGAATAGTTTAATCACACGATAGTAAAATCCATTCAGTACCATGCGTTCTACAATTTTGACGTACTTCCTAAGTGTAATTACCCATGAATCCGTCCACATTATTTTCACTAACCATGTCCAAATGGTATATATGCCTCTAAAATATCTGCAGACAGCCATGAACGACTAGGCTCCTCCATTAAACAGTTTACACAAACTTTTTGGTTTCTCAGAAACTTGTCAAATGGTTTCATGGAAGGGGCCACAATATTTACCCTTAATAGTGTGCCTTGATATGCTAATATAAAACAATCCATTCGTCCTCCGGTGCAACTAAAATCCATTCTGAACACTCAAGTCTTTTGTTGAATCTTTAATCCCATGTTAAAAATTAAAATAATGCTGATATAACTATATTAATTTAGTACCTATCAATGGATTTTTAAATGGAATATCCACTATTTTTAAAATTGAAAACAAGAGAGGTTTTAAACATGATTAAAAAACATGAAATACTATATTTAAGGTCTCATTGATTAATCCATGAGTTATGACTATAATCTCTTAGTAATATTCCATTCACCATCAATCATTACCATATCAAAACCTACACAATCATCCTTCATGATATAAATAAGATTTAATCTTAACCTATTGATAAAGCATAAATTCTCTAAAACTAGTAATCTCCCACAATTGGATTAAATCCATGCATATCCCTTCCCCACAATTCGATAGGGTTTTTCATCAATAAGATGAACCATTCTATAATTTCCATAAATATTTTTTTTTGGAAAACCATCTCTTAATTGGATTGAAAACAATACCATTTTTCTTAAATCCAAGACTCTATAGGGATATCCACAATCTGAAATAACACGTCATCATTTTCATCAACTATTATTATTATTTTACTGGTTTTAGGTGCCCTCCATTTCTCTTTGCACTTTTTCATAATGAGTCATTTATTCCCTAAAATCTATCAGGTAGGATAAAGCTCATTTTCCTTGCCTCCAATAATTATTCTTGATTTTTACTATCCTCTATGATTATCTCATTTAATGTATCTGCATATTCCTTCCATGTATAGATCACAACTAGGTAAAATATATGATTATCTTATATGAATATCCTCATTAAGTATTTGGTCTTACAAATCTTTCAAAACTAGTTTTATATTCCCCAAAGAACTACTCATGGTGATTATAGTGGAATCCATACTATCGGGTAATGAAGACAGTAAAACAATATCACATGTCCCATCATCCATAATAATTATCATTGATGAAATATTACTTGTGATGGTGTTGAATTTTATGACGTGATTAAGAACTGCCATCCCTTCAATCATATTCATATTGAAGGTTCATTTTATTTAACACATAAGGCCTCTTAAACATATTCTTGATAGCTTTCAATAAACCAACCATCATTTTGTCCTCTCTAATAATGAATGCCACTTTCTTTCTTACATAATGTGAAAAACTCATAGAACCATTAGATTCAGTAGCTTTTACTCCATATTCTATACCCCCATTTTTTTCTCTCAAAAAAGTGTGATGTGAAATTTTTTATTATAAATATACTCTTTGATATATGTCCTCCAATAACTAAATTAAATTTCATCAATTTATTCAATATTCAACTACCCTTCATCCTTAACCATTTTTAAATTTTAGAAATCTGGCCATGATATTCAGAACATATCCTTTGATACCAGTTTTTTGGAAATTAGATATGAATAATGATGAATGATAGTAAAAGTAAGAATAAAAGAGATAGAAAATAAATAAATAATAAGAACAAGAAAATGTGACCCAGTAAATTATAGTGTTCATGAACTAATCCATACTCCAATGGAGATAAAAAATACTTCCTTAAAATGAGTAGTAGAGATTACAATGAACAATATGAGAATCAAACCACGGTTTAAAATTTTCTCTTGAAGAAGACAATGAAACAATTACACCAATAACAAATTATGTTCATTATACTATATTAACTAGTGATAGGAAGTCCATGGATCTATTTACCACCAAAACCAAATTATAATCTACTATAGTTCAATGTTGACCTGTTTTTTGACTAATATTGTACCATGTCATTATCGATAGTGCTTAATCATTTCTCTAGTTTCTAATTGGAGTTTTGGTTCGGTGTGTAGTAAGTGTTGGAGTTTCTGTCCAAGGACAAAAATTTTGTACTTTGATTACACATATATTTGATTCATTGAATATTAATAAATATTCTTTTTACATATTGTATTTTTCTGTATGAATCTAGTTTAATAATGTATTATAGTATACATCACATTAATAAGGTCATATGTGTTCCACCCTTTGATTAGAACATTGATGTGCAGTGATGATATTCTTAAATAATGTTCTATGTTTGGATAATATACTATGATGGGACACATAGTACATAGCCGGTCAGGTTTGAGTACTAGTAAGAATATGAGGCATCTTCCAATGATGTTCTCACTTGGTAATCTTTATGATGAGAGATTATGAGAGAAGAACTACCAGTCTGAATTCTGAATGTTTTGGGGTCATTTGATATTCTTGTATATGAGAAAATGTGATGGTCCTTAGACTTTATGATCATTATTAATGTTATTTACATCTCATGTACTTATATGTATTTCATACACCATGATGATTACAATTCATGGTGAATTTGGTTATGTTTGGTGTGTAATGTGTGAAATTTCATTATTGAATAAGTCAAGGAAGTAATTATCCCTTCCATCTTTATGGAGCTGATACCTTGGCCCTTTGATTGTAATTAACTATTTCATTAAATTCCATGGACATGTTGTAACAACGTGTAAATTTTAGAGTTTCATTGAAATCTATATCGAGTAATAGGTTGGTGAACAGATGTACACCTTTGTTGATTACATATTGTGATAATGGGATTTTATTAAAAAGAGAGAATTTGTATGTGGTTTTCAACACTACAGCATTGAGTACTTTCTCTTGGGTACCTTGACCGATTTCTAACAGATAATCTTGGAATTTAGGTATGCATACCTAATTCCAATGAGAATGAATCCTAGAGGGTCCCACAGTAAGTGTTTTTTTATCTAAATTAAATTTATTTGATTTTAATTAATTTAATAAATATGATATTCAATTTAAAAGAGTAATTTTATTCAAATTATATTTAATTCATAATATAGAGTGAATTATATTCACCGTGTTGTAAATAAAATATTTACTTATTTTTATTGTATGATTTAATAAATACTTTTTCTCTAAATAGTGAATAAAATATTAATTTATGAATAAAATATTTATTTGATTGTTCAGTAGATGATATAGGAGTTATAATAGACCATTATTGAGTTCGGTGACAAATATTAACCAATAGGACCATTGTACAATATTTTTTATTTCTATAGATGGCATGCACCACAAAATAATAATTCTAAAATTATTATTTTGAGAAATGATAATTATTTATAGTAAAAAATATTATTTAATTTATGCTATGAAATTAGATAATATTTTGTCTTAAACCCTAACCCTATAAATAGTTTCCTATGTTAATTGTGTAGAGAATCAAATATTGAAAATAGAGAATTTGTTATAAAAATGAATTTTCTCTCAACTCCTCCATCTCTCCCCCTCTCAATAATGATATGTTAAAGAGAGATTCCATCAAGACCGAAGAACGAGCGATCAAGAACAATCAACACATGAAATTTTAATTGATGCACCAGTTCCGATAGATTGAGTGGTCTCTCCTAGATATCATAGGAGCATGTGTGAATCCTAACTAGAGGGATTCTATCCTTGGACCCTCATTGTGCAATGAAGGTAATCCTAAATGGATTTTATGGATGATAAACATTCCCCAACAATGTATGTTCTTAAGACCATGTAATTCTTTCTTCAAATGTAAAATATATTAATTATAAATTTGACATGTAAGATCCTTATTCATGGTTTTGAGAAATTAATATTAATGAAATATTAATATATATCCCACCACCACAAGCATCCATTGCACCCAGAACCATCATTTGTTATTAGAGGGTTCGTCTTTTAATTTATAATATGTATTTGATTTTTGATCATTGATTAATTGTTCTTAGATTTTCATTTCATGTTATTCATTGTTTAATCATATTTTAATTAACATGTTATTAGTATATTAATTATATTCATTTAATGATACATTTTCATAATGACTTAATAAAATATAAAAAACTATAGATGACATCGAGAAGTTCCAAATCAATGGCTGGTAAAACTGGGTTACACAACATGCTTCTGGAGCACACACTATTTTCCCTTGCACACTGTATCTAGATGACCCATGAAATTATTTATATGTTATTCTTTAATTTTACAATGCATGTTTATCTGGCCAACCTAGCTTATGGAAAAAGGATACAGATTGGTTATCTAACAAGTACTCACTATGTAGTCTACCTCAGTTGACATGCAGAGGCCCTAGGCAAGTGACATGGATATATGGAAACTTTGGTACATGGTGTGTAGGATCAGGTACATGCCATTTATTCCCCCTTTAATAGAAAAAACTAAAATTTCATTAAATTTTAAAATTATATCATTAATACCATATTTTATTTATTTTCAAACCGTTGTCTCTTTGAAAATATAATAATGGTATAAAAAAATAAATGATCAATTAATTTATTGTAATTAATATATCATTATGGGTTATTCCATTTTTTCCCTTGAATTCCATTAGTGATGAGTATCTACAAATAAGATCGTATGATCAATAACAATAAAATTGAATTAATTAATTAATTAATGCACGGACATATATCTTAAATTATAATAGAATTAATAAAGAAATTAATTCTACCCATTTACATTTATGTATTCGTTGTATATATGATAATTACCGACCATGACGATGAATTTTATATGTGTTTGAGGTTCTAATGTAATTTATTGCATTTGATTGAAATTAATTAATATTAAATTAGATGATGGCCTTTGATTCAACTCTACCTCAATTATTATATAGTACCTACGTGTCTATGGATATTAATGTATTCCCCTTTAATAAATCTATTGGGTACCCTCACCTTCATGTCAGTAATAAATAATTATAATTAATAGATTATCCCAAGGCATGTAGAGGTTGTTCACGATGTAACCACAATGATGCCAACCATGGTGATATGAATTTGGATAGATGAAATGCTATAACTCACTCCAAGACTGTAACTAAGAGTTATTCCTCCTAGCTCAAGGGTTGAATTAATGACTCATCACTAAATCAACAATTAGATAAATCTCATGAACAAGTTAATTAATTAATTAATTATTTCTATCTATCTAATTATTTATTTTATGGATGCATGTCCGGGATCACATAAATAATTGAACTAATGTTCAATGATGGATTCTAAATAAATAAATTATGAATAAATGTTTTATACAACATTGTTAATAAATTAGGCAACATCCATTTAATAGTAACAAGATATGTAAAGGATAAAATAAATTATTCATAATAAATTAAAATCCATCAATTAAATATTAAGGTGGACTAAACCATCCATTACATGATTTGGAATGAAACTATAGAACATAGTGTGGTACATTGCAAATGTCTGAACATGTAATATTATCAAGGAGTTACCATGAGAGTGTTGTGTTGACAGAGTCCAAATTGTATTGTTTTTTATAGAAAGATCATGTTCAATACAGATTTGGAGGTAGGTGTTGATGAATTCCGGGTTTATATTTCAGGATTGTAGAATCCACTCAATAGATAAAAGATATGCAAGTTCGTAGATGGCAATATTTCTTACCAAATTACTTCATTATGGATTTCATGGCCAAAGTTTGGATCCTTAATAGAATTAATGGGGATATATACTATTACAATGTTAAATAAACTAGACATTATATTGTCAATGGTGAGTTCTTTTGAGACTTGATAAAATAGTTATATATTTAATAAATAAACAAAATATTATTTATTATATCTCGCTTATATTGTAATGAAATAAAGTACTAATAATAATCTATTTCTAATTAGAGATTGTAATGATATGTTAATCATCCATAATATCCCAATGATCAAAATTAGAAAATGATAACATGCTAAATAGAAGTATCTTCAAATAGTATAAATTGACATCTTATATGATATAATCAGCAATGTCTAATGAGACTTCTAAAGAGGTGAGTGATAAATAATTCCTTCTTTATGAAAAACAGTTAAGTGATGTGGTCAATGTTCAATGTTTGATGCTTTCATAAATGTATATTGAATAAATAATGTCTTATGAAAATATGGATGTGTATAGTATTATTGATTACATACACAGTCTTTACCAAAAGAGATATAGGTAAGATCATTTATATATTTCCAAGGTGTTATTTTAGAGAAATCATAGAGAAGGGTCCACATAAGGGTCTCATGTAGTAAATCACATTGGATTCATTGAATTCATAGAGGTTCAAGGGTTTAAAATACCTAAATAATTGGGCACTAAACAAATTTAGTAATCACACCTTTAGATATTCCCTCACATTTTTTGTCAATTTTAATATGAACAATTCTTAGAAGCTAATTCCAGATATTATTACTCTTATTAAGTAAGAAGAAAAGGATACGAAGAATGAAAATCATTCCATAAATTTAGTGAAAAAAATAGAAAGGGACTGAAAATATATCTAATCCCAATGATTCTTCACACACATCAAGGAAGATGAAGAACAAGGGGAAAGCATGTGAAAATTATGTTTTTTGTTTCTCATGTGGAAAGAAGGATAATTGTATGTAAAACTGCACCTAGACAAAGAAGAAAGGGGAAGCATTCGGCATATTTTTTAGTGAGGTAAATTTATTTATTTTTAAAAATTAATAATTAGATATACCACGTGATGCACACATATTTATTTTAATATAGAAACCAAGTAGGGTAAAAAATATTAACTGATGAGAGGAATATATTGAAGCAACGAATAGAGATAAATATTTTGATGTTGGTATCAGTGACTACAACCTCACATTTCTACATTAAGTGATCTTGGTTTTGAAGGGTTTTTATTATGTGGATTTAGTTTCAAAAAACATTACTTATGTATCCAGACTTGATATGGACGGATTTAATTTCAAAATTCAGAATAAATGATGATTTTTTTTATAAATATAGCATTTTTTATCCAAAATAACATTTAAAAAATATACTTTACATGTCAGATTACATTAACCCAATAGTGGAAATTTATAATGAAGTTATTTGAAAGTACTCGCACCACACAAGAGCATTAGAAGAACTCGATAAGTCATGAAAATTAAAATTTCATACTTATATAACATTATTATGGATATTTAGATTATTTTTGAACTAAAAAAACATAGTGTATGTCACACATGTTTAAAAAGAAAGTGGAAAAACTATCATTTAGTGGTAAATGTGAAAGGGCTAGAAAGATTGATAAATTAGTTCATACAGATGTGTATAGACCATTTCTTGTGAATAAATGGTTCGATAATTATACTTCACAGCTTTTACTGATGATTTTAGTAGATATATATATGTATAATTAATGAGTTATAAGTCTGAATTTTTTTATAAATTCAATGAATAAGATAATTATGTTGAGAACTATCTTGGAAAGAAGACTATGAAACGTCACTCAGAATGTGGTGGAGAATATCATAATCAAGACTTCATTGATTATTTATGTGAGTTGGGATTTTATTTCAAATCAATCCTTCTTATAAACCTCTATGAAATGTTATAAGAAAAAAATATATACCACTACTTTTTGGAAATGTTGAGATCAAGGATTAGTCAAAAAAGACAACAGTTATATGTTTGGGGATTTATTTTAAAAACAGAAGCATACATACTAAACTATTTTCCAAATAAAGAAACATATAGTATACCATATTAATTATAGAATAGAATAAACCCAAGGATTATTACATAAATATTTGGAGTTATGAAGCATTTTTTAAAGACACTTTTGGTAACAAGCTTACAACCTCAGGAAAATATTTTATCTTTGTTGAAATTTTGATGAAAATATTGTATACTGCCCATACAATTATTCTGAAAAATAGGTCATAATAGAAATAAATCCTACTTTTCCTGTGGATGATATTATATATAAAAGAGATAATTGGAGAGATAAATACTTTTATGAAGTCTAGGATCAAGATGCACAAGAGTTGACACAGGAAAAAAATCCATAATTCCCTATGGAAGAAAAAATTATTCCAGAGACACAATTACTATATAGTAGTATTAGAGAGATTATATAACTTGAAATATATATTTTTTTAGTCACCAAGGATGGTGAATCATTACAAGTTGACAATCACAACCCTTTAAGCTGTATGGATGTAATAACTGTCACAAATGATTCTAAGTTTCACGAATCCATGTTTTTTAAAATGGATTCCATGTACCAACACAAAGTCTGGATTTTCATAGACCCTTTAGTATATGCAAATCATGTTTGATAAAAATGGGTATTCAAAAAAAAATTACATGAAAAGACAATTCAGTAGTTTTGAGGCATGAATTGTTGTAAAAGTTTCTAACCAACATCAACGAATTATCTAGGACAAAAACTTTTCACCAGTTTCAATTTTGAAATCAATCATAATTGTACATTCCATTATTTCTTTCCTTGATTATGATATTTTTCAAAATGATGTCGAAACAGCCTTCCATAATGGAAAATAACATAAATATTTCAATAAGACACAACCCGAAGGGTTTGTGACTCCAATGGATTCCAATAAGGTATGAAGGATACAAAAATCCATTTATGGATTAAAGTAAAAATCCATGTCAAGGAACATTGTTTGGTGAGTCTATAAGGAAGATTGGATTCATAAATAATGAATGCAAGCCATATGTCTATAAACAGTTTAATGGTAGTTCGTTAATTTTTTAAATAGTATATGTTGATGACATATTACTCATTAGGAAATAAATAACAGTCAAACAATCTATTATGGAATGGTTGAATAAGTGCTTCTCTATAAAGGACTTCAGTGGGGAAGTACATATTCTTGGGATCAGGATCCATCATGATAGATCAAAGGGTTTTCTCGAACTAAGTGATGGTATATACATGGACAAGATAATATAGATATTTAGTATGGAATAATTCAAGGGGTTATTTTTTCCAACATCACATGACATTCATATTTCAAGGAAAATTTTTCCATAGACACATGAGGGATGAAACAAATTGAAAATTATTCCATATGCACCAGTGATTGTGTTAGTCACGTGGGATATACTTTATACTTGGATATATTTATATTACACATTAATTGTGGTAGCAATATAATATGTTGAACTAGGTGATCACCATTATATGGAAATCAAGACTATCCTTAAGTATCTGAGTCATATTAAGGATATGTACATAGTTTATGGAGCATCTGATGATATTTTCATCAGATTATATGTTGAGGCTAGTTTCCAATCCTATCAAGATTTCATGAAGTCGCGAATTGGATACATATTCACTTTTAATAGAGGTGTTGTGAGATAGAAGATATCAAAGTAGGATGTGGTATATATTCTATAATAGTGTCTAAGTATATTTTAGCCTCTAAAGAAGCTAAATATGTAGTATGGATTCATAAATTCATCGATGATCTTTATGTGGAATCTAGAAGTAATGATCTTATCACACTATATTGTGAAAATAATATAGTTATGGACCTTGAAAAAGATCTATGTTCACATCAATGGATGAAGAACATATTTAGAAAGTATAATCTCTTGAGGGATTTTTCTTTGAGAGGTGAAGTTTTAATGAGATGTATTTCAATGAAATACAACATGGTGACCCCTTGTCTAAATTCTATACTAAAAAAACATGAATATCATGTCTTGTTTAGATTCCAGAAGGTTTTAGGTAGTTGGATACGGTCCACGTGGTATTTTTTGGGAGTTAGTGTCTTAGACCAACAATTTGTACATTGACTACATGTATATTTATTGTGTCAAATATTAATAAAACTAATTATTAAATATTATTTGTTATTCTTATTTAATCTACTCTAATAATGATCTAGAGTATACATATCAAAGATATGGTCATATCAATTACCTTCTATAATGAGAATCTCAATGTGTTGTGATGATAATCTCATATAATGTTATGTGGCTGGATATCATAATATGATGGGACACATATTACATTGAATGTCATGTGAGAGTACTTGTCAGTAGATGAGGTTGCTTCTCATAAAGTTTACACCTAGAAATCCCCATGAAAGGATATTTTGAGAACAGACCCGCCAGTATGAATTTATAATGTTTTGGTTACATCAGATATTATTATCTATGAGTGTGTGTGATAGTCCTCAGACATTAAGATTATTAATAATGCATGTTATAAATCAAATGCATAGATGTATTTCATATACCATGATTCTAATAGTTAATGGTGAATTTGGATATGTTATGTTCAACAAGAGTGGCATTTGAATAATGAATAAGTCTAGGAATGGTTCATCCATTTTATCTTTATGGAATATGATATCATGTCCCATTGATTGGAATAGAATGGTCTCATTCAATTAAATGGATATTGTGTAACAACCTAGTTATTTTAGATAATTAAAGAAATAAATATTAAGCCTATCGTTTGATGAGATATTTGTTACAATGGTGTTATATTACACAGTGAGAAATTTTATGTGGTTGAAGATGCTACAACATTAAGTTATTTATCTTGGGATCCTTTACCCTTTTCTAGTTAATAATCTTGTATATTAGGCAAACCCATATAACGAAAAAAATAAGTAATCCAAGCATGTCACACAATATGTTTTTTTTGTTTATATTAATTAAATTATATTAGAATAATATTAATGGAATTAATATTATTCTCAAGTCCATGGAATAATTTTATTAAATTTATATTGATCACATAAATTAAATTAAAATTTATTCACCATATTTTGATTAAAATATTTATTTTATTTATTGAATATTTTATAAATATTTATTCACTAGATGGCGAAAAAAATAAAGTTTTTGTTGTTTAAAAAATTATATAGGATTTTAATGGACAAATTGTGTGTCCAATGAAAATTAATAATTAACAAGACCACTATATAATATTTTTTGTTGCACAAGTTGGCGCACGAAATGAAATAATATTTATAAAATTATTATTATGAGAAATGAAATTTATTTAAAGAAATTTATTTAATCTAATGGATACTGTGAAATTGAAAAATATTTTAACTTAAATCCAAACTCTATAAATACTCGACTATATCTATTGTTTATAGCATCCAAAAAATTAGAATAGAGAATTGACGCAAACATAACATTATATCTCAACACCCCCTTCTATATCCATATTAGGAATGGTAAGTGAGAGATATATTTATTCAAGATGGAAGACGAACCAATAAATAATGAACAACGCAAGTCATTCGACTATATGTGTGAGCACCCATTGATCGAGTGGTGTTTCTCAGATGTCATAGGAGAACATGTGGATCAAAAATAGAATGATTCTATTAATGGATCCTCATAGTGAAATGATGTTAATCTAAAAGGGTCTATTGAGATGATCAACATTAATGAAAAAACAATTTTCCAAATTCCAAATACTTATTTTTTCAAATATTAAAAAAATTAATAATAAATTTGACGTTAAATATAATTTCACATAGTTTTGAGAAACGATTATTAAAATAAATTTTATCATATCTCCTATCTCCTAACACATCCATTGAAAAAAAACCATCTATATGAGCAACCAATATTTGAACAAACATCATTTAAGGACTAGTCAAAACCAATCCAAAAAACTGCTGTAATATATTTGGAATTATATTCACTCCTTTTGGAAAGTCCAATCAGTTTTTATAGAATGACAATCCATTTGGGAAATATTATTCAGTATTTGTGGAACAACCACATTGTAATACATCTATAATTATATTCAGAAAAACATCTTCCTTTGAATATTATTTCAACACATTAAGATTCTCAAAAATGGGTTCTAAAATTGGTATGTACAAATAATTTCCTCTATATTCCACCCTTGATAGAACAGTGGAAACACTATTCAATTTCCCAAGCATGTAAATCATTATAAAATCAGATCATAGTAACTTTTCCTACCAAAAATGATGATAAATTGAAACTAACCTTTTATTGATAAAATTCATAAGGCTCTAATGATATATGCATACCTCATACTACCTTCCCATTAAATATTTCTCCTAATGCTAGATTTCTATCACAAAATCCATATACACTTTTTCATATAATTATATTTCGATGTTTGTTTTAGATAACACCTTAATTAAATTGGCAATATGTATAACATCCTATATCAACATATGTTTATCTCTTGAAATAGATGCTTCACACTCCACTAAAAATATCTTGTAAACATATGATATGCATAAAACTAGTTTAGTTGTCATGTTTTTCATAAGTGTGTCAAATTATTCTTATGTTTCATGTATATATTTAACCCCATTCTTCTTAGTTAAGACCATGAGGGGTATTTCAATCATTCCATAATACTTGATAAATTTTTAATGTATCCTATTATCCCCAAAAATACCCACAATTCCATCACATTATTTGGATCACACCACAATTTAACCACTAATTATTTTTTTGAATATATCACAACTCATTCACATAAAATTATATTTTCTAAATACTAATTATACCGCCTTCTATAAGAGAAGTTATACTTTTTCGAAAATATTAAATTTCATTCCCTCATTTGTGGAACATCTCACACTATATCAATGTGTTCATACCTTACAATACAAATGTATATAATTGAAGAACACTAAAATAGTCTTTCTCTACAAATCTGAAAATAATGCATTCAAAGTAGAATAAAATAAATTGGTGCATTAATCAACATCAATGGCATAAAAAGGTATTCACAATATCCATATTTGTTTTTTAGTGAAATATTTATAATATATTCCACATTAATTCATACACGGTGGAAACCTAATTTAAAATCCACCCTTGTGAAGTATTCCCCTCTATACAACTCATCCATCATCTCTTCTATTATTTGAATTAGGTGTTTTACCAGCACCACCAATCTATTTAAAATAATATATTTCATACACATTCACTGCCTTCATTCTCTATTCATAACTCAACTAATTGGTCTAGAGTATGAGAGGATTCTATGTCCTATAAAACACTAATTAGTAATATTTGGAACCTATTTTTCATTTTCAATTTTCATGAAATGTGATATTTTATAAGATCATATGTTTACTTGATCCAACACCTATTTCAAATGCACTGCATATGAAGTCTCTCTGTTTTATGGTAATTCTCTAGGTGCTAACAAAACATCCACTCCAATTTCCATTTCTATCATTCACCACTTCCTCCCATACTAATTCAATTTTCATATTCCTAAATAATCATTTAAACCATATGGGAGTTTTATGGATGTTTGAAGCTCCCTAAGATGGATCACCACTAAGAGGGGGTGGTTTTGAATCGATATATATATTTTACAAATTATTCTTCTTTTAAATTCATCCTCTTGATCTGACTAATGTTCTAGATCCTCTTAATAATATATCACAACCTCAACTCAATTTCAATGATAATAATTGAGAGTACGACACATAAAATTTCTATTTTTATAAAAAAAATGTACTATAATACATTAGTGTTAGACACAAGTGGTAAAACTCTATTATTACTATCCTTCATAAATTGGTTAGACACCCCAATTGAAATTATATGATAATTGGTTAGACACCCCAGTCACAAGCCACAAACAACTAGTTTGACACTGAGTTACAAAGTTCATCTTCAGCATTAATCCTCAAAAATATTTATCTGTTTATACTCCAAGATTCATCTGTTCCACTTGTGAAATAGATCTCATTTCATGAGAAAACTGAGTTGATAATCTTATATATTTACTTATTCTTCAAGATATTCAATAGATTCTCACAATAATTATTTCTGATACAAAACTCATACAAAATATTGAGTGATTAGGTTATTCTAAATTTTATCAAATTATTTAGTGCATAAAGAACAATGAATATTGGTTTCAACTCCTTATATTCACTCAACATTATGATATATCTTGATCTCACAAATATATCAAACAATGTGTGTCAGTTCTCAATATTCTCAATGAAATATTATTTGATACAAAATTATATATAGTTCCAATAATATCATGAATATTATTCTTATTCAATATAGAATATTATTTAGCATTTAATATTAATGGAAATTTTAGTAAGATATCCTTCTTATGCATTCATAAAATATCTAGTTTTGTTTGATATTTTTTCAAAGAAACCTATTATTGAATTCCCTGATCACTTGAAATTTTGTTCCATAAGGTATTTTAATATCCACAACTCAATAATCTCATCAACTCATAGTGTATATAAATCGATTTGAAAAATAAATACATCTGTATGAATCTATTAAATATCATGGGATAACCTATGATGTTTCTCAAATATCCAATTCTCATAGGTGTACCAGATTTTAAAAATGGTCACTAAAATATCCTTCGATAAATCACTATGGAATAGAGATATTTATTTTTCTCGATCCCTAATAATCACATGCATTTTAAATGAATTTATATACTTTATATTTTTGTTCTTCCTCCCTTCTTCAAATTCATTCATACATCATGATAAGTATTATGGTATTTTTTTTCCATTGATAACATCAAATCTATCATCCTAAGATTACGTTTCATCAAAATATATAAATTATATTAGTCAGTTCATCTCCTTATAGATCAACCATATCAATGGATTGACCAAATCATAACCTATATGAACCACATTAACACCTCAATGATTAATCATATGAATAACTCCATATTGACTGGACATGATCAAACACATGATCATGTCAAGGAAAATTTTATGTTCAAATAGAATTAATTGTAGAAACTTAACTAATTTTTATATATCTCAACAATTTCCCTTAATACATTAACATATCACATTGAAATACCTATGTATGTATTCCAAATATCATTATACCCTTACACATCACATGATCAACTTTAAATGGTACGACTTAGTGAGTGTTACCTATAAAAAACAATCACAACCCCATCATTACCTTTACATAGGTTGTTTAAATCATATATGGAATTTATGTATTTTCAGAAATACAATGGTACCTTTACTAAGAACATCAGTTTCCTTATTAATTCACATAGGTAATGTATTTTTAAGTCAATAGTTACATATCCAATGTACATCTCATATTACATTTACATATCTAGTGTATGTATAGGTTACATTTACACAACTTCATAATTTATGGTTTGACCTTGAAGAAGATAGAGAAATAATTATACATATATACATACACATCAACTTTACCTTTATAATTAAAAAATATTGGTTAAATCCTTACATTGGTAATTCATATATCAAATGTTGGATTAGTCCATAAGGTCCTCAAATTTGGTCTTATTTTTATTTTTTGGAATAAATTGTTATAGGCTTAGTCAAAATTGGTTTTGGTTAAAGAGTTTGGAGAATTTATGTGTTGAGGTGTATCTTTGGGGTTTTCATGTCTAAATATAATGTTTTATATTTGAATAAATTCCTATGCATTTAGAAGCATACAAGATTTAAAATTGTGATAATTTTTATCTTTATTTGTTTGAAATTTGATCTCAGTGTATAATAGATTATAAGTGGTTGTGCATACCTATAAAATAAACAACATGGGATGTATATAAATTCTAAGATATAGGATTAATATATATTGTGTAGATATATTGGTGACATTGGTTATTGATTGGGGTCTAGTAGCAAATATCACAAATTAGGTTAATAAATAACATATTTGTGGTGTTTCCGTGACCCTGTGTATTTTGTTTATATCATCTAAAGGTGGATTCATGTCATGAGATGATTATAAGAGAGGAAGAGAAGGTGTATCAAGGTGTAGTTTTCATATAAGTTTTCTTATCATCTAATTTTAATTCAAATTCAGGTATTACTTGGATTTTTTACTCTCTGATTCATCGTGGATATTTTAGAGTTTCATCGTGGTTTATTAATCCTTTACATTGGATTTATTTTCCATGTTAAAATCTAAGCATCAATTTATTTCATTCTATTCTATTTTTATATTTGTTTTTTGTTGGATATTTTCACAATATATTTGTTTAAAATAAATAATTATCCTGGAACATATCTATTTCCTCCCCAACAACTAATATTAGAGGGTTTGATGTTTGATTCTTACGGATTAGATATGGATAATTCATGCCATAGAATTTTTACCCAAATAGAACTATTTAATTGGTAAAATTATTTTACTATAAGGAAGCAGCATGTAAAATATATTTTGGTTTTTGATAAAATAGTGTAAGCATAATGTACAAAATTAGAGAAATTAGAGACTATGAGGATTTGTGATGAGAAAGATATGTGACAATTGGTGACAAGTATATTCAAGAAGTATTTAGGTGAAAATAAACATTGGGAGTTGGTGAATTTGGTAGATTCAAAGGAGATATGTGAAAATATTTAAAGAAATTATATATCAAAATCTCTCAAAAATACTTTATTTCTAAAAAACCAATGTATCATTTAATAATGTCATAGAATATAGATTTGGTAACCATATGGAAGAGTTCACTAAAATTCAGACAGATCTATCACTACTGGAACACAAGATCTATGATAGAGTTACTGTGATACCAATTGAAATGGAATAAGAACACAGATATTTTCTTATTTTGGTTCCATTTCTTGATTCATATTATAATATCTTAAGAACATTGCTTTTCTAGAATGACATTATCATGTTGGATGATGTGGTTTCATCATTATTGATAAAGGAGACACAGAAAAAGGCCAATTATGGTGATTTCTCATGTAATAGTAGTATTTTGGATATGATAGATGGGAATTGTAATTAGGAAAGATAGTCAATGATATTTTCATTGTTTATGAGCTTCTTTTGAGATAAGGAGGGTCAATTGAAATGAAAATGAGACGATTTGAAAAAAAAATGAAGAAGACAAGACACATGTCATGTAACACCCAAGATTTTTATGAGTAATATTTTGTTTTTATGTTATATATATATATCATCAAAGGAATATTTCACTAAACACTAGCTTGGCTTACTTTACACGCAATCGCGACCTTCCTTGATAGCTTGCGTTGTACGCAATACCGAGTTTCACTAAACAACGATATGCTATTAACATATTATTAAAACTAGCCGTTATGAATAAGTAATAACCACTTTTTGAAATTTTATAAATTTTATTTTTCAAAATGGATTTCATTTTTGGATTTGGAATATCAAAATTAGCCTAGGGTGAAATTTTGGTATTTTTCTGAACAATTTCCATTTTTGATGAATAGTGAAACCACTTAGTGGTAGGTTAAAAACTGAATTTTGCATAAAACTTAATTTTACAGCTTCTGTGAATGGAATTTCGAAAATCCGATAGACACGGTTGATATCAGTAAGTAAAATGTGGTTCAATGAGATAAAAATATTTTTTTGGTGAATAGTAACTTTTTACTTTTTTTACCGCGGTTAATAGTAAATAGGGTAACTAAGGGTAAATATGATATTACTATTACCCTAACACATGTCCTAATTCTATTGGATAATTTTAATTCGACCAAAAACAACCTTATTAATATAATATGACCATTTAGATCCACTTGGATTAGATTATGACATTTAATATTATATTATTTAATGAATAGTTAAAATAGTTAAAATCAATGTTTAATAACTAAAACATTTTTAATATGGAGTTATACATAAGATAAATTCGTCTATAAATATTAATTAGAAAGATAAAAAGATTTCCTACATAATAAAATTTTATTTATAATTTTTAGACTTTAAATAAATTAATTTTTTTATGACACAACGATGATGCAGTAATTACCCTTTTAAGGAAATGTTAACATAATTGAAGTTATAAATGCCAAAATAAATGAAATTTGAGACTTTTTATGAATTCCACTAATTTTATAGGGTACTATGATATATTAGTGTTTATTTAATCAACATGGTTCGAACATATAATTCTGTTATGATTTTTACAAAAATCATATATCAAATAGTGTCAAAATTGACACAAAATAGTTTTTAAATCAAATATTATATTATTAATTGTTATTTTATTCCTAAAAATCCATGGTTCTGCCAAATTAATTAGATAAGGATATATATATTAATAATAAAGAACTTGGGGTTCGTTTGGCATGTTGTAGTAAGTGTATTAACCATATTGTGTAAGAAAACAAAAGACACTGTAAAAGATAAATTATTTAACTTAGAGTTAAATCTAATTGATAAGGTTAAAATAATAACCTAAACTTGTCTAAATCCTATTGGTTGATAGGATTTCGACCCATACCCACTTTACCTTCGAAATAAGACCCTTTGGAACCATTATAAACCGATTTTGACTTTAATATAAAATAATATTTTGAGATATTCCTAAGGTGCCCCTCTCCTCCCTTATAAAAGGGCACCTCCTTCCCCTCATCCTCACACCAATTTGAGCACTCAAGCTCAGCCAACCCCTGCCAAAATCCCTTCTACACTTCCCTAGAATAATCCTAGAGGTCCTGGTCTTCTTCAAAGACCAATCTTAGTTCCCTAAGTGGAGGATTCAAAGAGGCGTTTCAAAGAAGTGGTAATATACATTACCGATCTTTTCAATTTCTTTCTTCTTCAACTTCTTCTTCTTTAGTTGTTTCATGATAAAGTAATAACATAAGTATTACTTAAATACTAATATGTTATTATAAATATGAAACAAACCTAATTAACCTTCTATCCATCCTACGGAAAAATGAAATCACCGCGGGTGCGTACGTACGGAATACCGTCTCCACGCCGTGGTGTAATCTATTTTCCACCATCACCTTACAAGGATGGGTATAATGGTGTAATGAGTAACTATATATGATTATTATAAAGTGATATTGATAATGAAATAGTATAAATACACTTAAATACAATACCACGATCATGGGAACAATATCATCGCTCGTGCGTACATACGGAATATCGTCTCCACGATGTGATGCGACTCGTTCTACATGATCATCATTACATAGTAATTATATAAATGAATTGAATGAATAAATATGATATATGATACACTAATACCATTCTGGATATAAGGTATCTATAACCTTAACAGAAGAATACGAATTTATTCGGCAAAACACGCATAAGAACAAAATGTAATAAAGACCCGAGTAACAAATAACAATGAAATATTACTAATAAGAAGCTAATAATATGACCATATATGATATCATATAAATATGTATGATTCTGGAATAATTCAATAACATTATTTAAACCATTATACAGGAGCTTCGGAAACGTACAAAGCCAATCAGACCTAAGGTAAGGGAAATATCACAATCTCATTTTTATCCGAGATTGTTTATACTTTAGTATTTACTGGGGTGTATTTTATCAACCAAATCCATGTTTCCTCAATATGTAATATTATTTCCATCCACATACAATTGTTTAAATCCAATTTTACCCTTCGGTGAGTTTTTATTAAAAGATATTAAAGGAATCTTTTATCGTTTTTCGTACGATGTACTTTTTGACTTTTCCGACAAAAGTACGAAGAATGTTTTTTGAACATATACGGCATGAATGGATTTTTAAAACATTATTTCCAAGAAGAATCCATTAAAATTTTTCAAGTTTATTTTAAATCAACTTCTTTTAGTTTAAAATTGTATGACATGTTAAGAAAGGAAAATGTTTTTGAAGAAGAAAGGATATTTTCCTCAAGAATGGAGTTCAAGTGTTTTCTCAAAATTATTTTCCATCTAAGATAATAAAGGGTTCTGTTTTTATATCTATTATTACATTGATTTGATAATTTTGTGATGGAATTATTTTTATGAATTCATTTATCTTATATGAATTGTATTATGATGTCATGTTGTTTAAGAATCCCATTTTTACTACATGGGTTATGCAATGATGTATGATTTATGATTTTGTGGAACACATAAGAATGGTATCATTATGAGATGGGTGGGACCTATATCTCCCTCCAATGCATTGGGTAAAGATTTTATATCTCATGAGATAGACATGGTTGGAACGGTAGGTTATACCGGTTCAGTGAAACAGGACTGAAACGAGGGTGACTCGGTTCAGAAAGGGACTTTGTCCACTAAGATAGTCTTGGCAATGAGTCTTGACTAACAATAAATGATTCTCTATGATTATGTGTGTATGCAACAATGTTTAATGTTTTATGTTACGTTTATTGTGATTACATTTTACTACCATTATTTATCCCATGTTATGAAATTATGATCTCTTTTGCAGGTTAAGATTTCCAAAAGTTATGTTCTTGTGTATATGATGTGATTGATATTTCTTTTGATTGCCCTTACTGAGAATTTGAGCTCACCCTTTTTTGTATGTTTTCTTTTCCCCAGGTCAGGAAGATGGATATTAAGTAGAATATGATAAAAGGGACCCAAGATATGATGAAATAAATGGGAGAAACTGTAGATTATTTATGAACCAGTTGTTTATGTTTCCCAGTTTCTAAAGACACTATACCTATACGGTCCTTTGTGGTTTTGTCATATGTTGTAATAAATGTGCTTCAATTTTGAAGTATTAACAATGTATGTAATGTGTGGGTCGTTATAGTTGGTATCAGAGGAAAGGTATAGTCAACCATTGGAAACTAGGATGTGAAAGCCTTAGTAAGAACCCTAAGGATAAGTCCAAGCACAGAACACAATATTAGTGTTTTAGAAATGGCCATGAATAACCTAGGATAAGACCTTAAGCGTGAAAATTTTATTCTTGAATTATGTGGTTTTCCTATTATAATTACTGTTTCTCACACTATTCTTCTTGGTTTTAGTCAATGGCTAGAACCCGAAGGAACCGTGTTAATGCGGAATGCAATGGGCAATGCAATGATTGTCCTGCTGAGCAACCAAACGATATGGGAGCTGGAATGAAAAATCTTGTAGCCATGCTCACACAACTTTCTCAAGCTATGAATCATGCATGACTTCAAAACAAGCAAAGGAAGGGGCAGCATTCTATTGAATCCTTCATGAGGCAGCGTCCACCTTATTTCAGCGGGTCTACTGATCAATTAGTTGCTGAACAATGGATTAGTACTACTGAAAAGATATTTTCAGTTCTTCAATGTTCTGAACATGATAAAGTCATCCTATTAGTGTATCATTTGGAAGGAGATGCAGATCAATGGTGTAATCTTATTAAGAATATGAGGCAAAGAGATGAAATTGAGTCCATGGAATGGGACGAGTTCATGAACTTATTTTTCAATAAGTACTTCCCTCGTATTCTCCATACAAAGATGCAGAAAGAGTTTCTTGAACTGAAGCAAAGGGATGATGAATCTGTTGGTACCTATGAAGAAAATTTTACAAGACATTCAAGGTACACTTCTGGTATTATTATCCAACCTGAGAGTAAGATCGATCAATTCTTTAGTGGCTTAAAACCAAGTCTTCGAAGGGCGTTAGCCATAAGGGACTTCAATAGCTACGAGGAAATTGTTTGATGTGCTCTCAAAGTCGAGATGGAGATTGGAGTAACCCATTAGTCATATGGGTTTGATAAGAAGAGGAAAATGGAATTCAAAGGAAAATCTAAAGAGCACACTGAAAAGAAGATGAGCTTTCCCTTATGCTCAAAGTGTGGAAAGAAACATGGAGGGAGTTGTCTTAAAGGGACAAGTAAATGTTTCAAATGTTGAAAGGAAGGTCATCCGGCATTTGAATGCCGCGATAATGGGAAGAAGATGTATAATGATGCAAAAAAAAGGAAGGGATACACCGAATGAACCTACTACACTTCAATGTTTCAAGTGCAAGGAGATGGGGCATTATTCCAATCAATGCCCAAATCCAAGGGTTGATGATGATGGTCGACATCAACAAACTATTAAGGCTAAAGACAATGGAAAGTCACATGCAATTTCTATCAGCGATGTGGAGTACAATAACGAAGTGGTGAAAGGTACACTTACCATCCACTCTAAAGTAGAAAATGTTTTATTTGATTCTAGATCCACCCACTCTTTTATTTCTGAAGAATTTTCTAAGGGTATCACCGTATTACCTCAACTATTAGATGTTGAGTTAGCTGTGACAACACCTAATGGCACAACAGTCGCATCAAAAGTTTATAATTCTTCTCCAATTGACGTTTGTGGGAAAGCGCTTCCTGCAAATCTTATGATCCTTCCTTTAGTGGAATTCTGATGTGATTCTTGTAATGGATTGGATTTCATTATTCGGAGCTCATATCAATTTCCAAAGAAGATAAGTCACATTTCATATTCCAGATCAATCTATGATCGTCTATCAATGCAAGGATGAACATAACCTTCCATTGGGAATTTCTTCCAATTTATGGGTATTGATTCCACTAAATGAAGGTTATTTATCTCAAATGGATGGTGAGAAACTAGTGATTAAGAATATTCCCATTGTACGAGAGTTTGATGATGTCTTTCCGGAGGAATTACCGGGTCTTCCACCAAATCGTGAAGTTGAGTTTTCAATAGAACTCGTATCGGGTGCTTTGCCTATTTAAAAGACACCTTATATAATGGCCCTAATTGAGTTGCATGAATTGAAGAAGCAACTACAAGAGAATCTTGATAAGGGATTCATATTCCCTAGTGCGTCACCTTGGGGAGCACCTGTTCTATTTGTTAAGAAGAAAGATGGATCAATGATACTCTGCATTGATTATCGAGAACATAAAAAGATCACTATCAAGAACAAATATCCTCTCCCATGAATTGATGACTTATTTGACCAACTACGTGGAGATCAATACTTTTCCAAGATTGATCTTCATTCAGGGTATCATCAATTAAGGGTCAAAAGGGAGGATATACCAAAGACGGATTTTCGTACAAGGTATGGACACTATGAATTTATAGTGATGCCATTTGGTATTACTAATGCCCCTGCTATCTTCATGGATCTAATGAATAGAGTCTTTAGAGAATATCTTGATCAATTTGTGGTAGTATTTATAGACGATATTCTTCTCTATTCAAAGAGCAAGGAAGAGCATGAATATCACTTGAGAATTATATTGAAGTCCCTGCGAAAGGAGATGCTTTATGCCAAATTTACCAAGTGTGAATTTTGGCTTCAAAAAGTTTCATTTTTGGGTCACATAATCTCAAAAGAGGGGATATCTATGGATCCAACAAAAATAGAGGTTATCGAATGATGGTCAAGACCAACAACAATAACTGAGATCCAAATTTTTCTTGGTTTGGCTGGATATTATCGACGTTTTTTGAAAGATTTTTCACGATTATCTAATCCACTCACCAAGTTGACTTGGAAAGAAGTTAAGTTTTTTTTAGACAGAGGAATGTGAAGAGAATTTCAAGGAGTTGAAAAGAAGGTTATCCACTGCACCTGTGCTCACACTGCCTTGTAGTGGAGAAAGGTTTGTGATCTACAGTGATGCATCCAAGAAGGGATTGGGGTGTGTTCTTATGCAAAATGATATGGTGATAGCTTATGCCTCACGACATTTGAAAATCCATGAGGAAAATTACCCAACACATGATTTGGAGTTAGCTGTGGTAATCTTTGCATTAAATATTTGGAGGCATTACCTTTATGGTGAAAGGTGTGATATTTATACTGATCATAAAAGTTTAAAGTATATTTTCACACAAAAGGGGCTGAATATGCGTCAAAGAAGATGGTTGGAGCTGATTATGGATTGTGACTGCTTAATCCATTACCACCCTGGAAAAGAAAACAAGGTGGTAGATGCATTAAGTCGACAAGACCATGCTAGTTTATCCATGATGAGGATCACAAATGATCCAATATTTATGGATTTACAAAGGATGGATCTTGGAATTATAATGGAAGGGGAAAAATCTTATCTTTCTCAAATGATTGTTCAACCATCTATACATGTGAAGATTAAAGAGGCACAGAAAGAAGATGTCGAGTTACAAAAGAAGGTGATAAATGTTCCTGAATTCAACCTTGATTGTGATGGGATAATAAAGTTCAGGAATTGGGTTTGTGTTCCTCCCATTCCCGAATTAAAGAAGGAGCTGCTGGATGAGGCTCATAGTTCTTCATTATCTATTCATCCTGGAAGCACGAAGATGTATAGGGACCAGAAAGAGTACTTCTGGTGGGATGGCATGAAAAGAGATGTTGCTGAATATGTCTCTCGATGCTTGGTTTTTCAGCAAGTTAAAGCTGAGAGACATAAGTCTAAGGGGATGTTACATCCATTACCCATACCTGAATGGAAATGGGAAAATATCACTATGGACTTTGTCACAGGATTTCCTAAAACATCCAAAGGCAATAATGCTATCTGGGTCATAGTTTATCATCTTACAAAGTCTGCACACTTCATTACTATTAGATAGGATTTCTCTCTAGATCAGCTTGCCAGGATATATGTAAAGGAAGTGGTAAGATTTCATGGAGTACCACTTTCTATTATATCTGATCGGGATCCTAGATTTACCTCGAAGTTCTAGTGAAGTCTTCAGTATACTCCATATACAGAGTTGAGTTTCAGCACTTCTTATCATCCTCAGACAGACTGTTAGTCTGAGAGAACAATTCAAACCCTAGAAGATATGTTGAGAGCTTGCTCTATGGATTTCAAAGGAGGTTGGGATCAACACCTACCTTTGGTGGAATTTTCTTATAATAAAAGATTTCACTTCAGTATTCAGATGGCTCTTTATGAAGCTCTCTATGGAAAGAAATGCAGGACTCCAACTTGCTGGGATGAAGTTGGGGAAACAAAGCTATTAGGACCTGATCTCGTTGATGAAATTCCAGAAAAGGTCAGATCTATTCAACAACACATAATAGAAGCTCAGAGTCGACAGAAAATTTATGCCGACAACCGAAGAAAAGACCTAGAGTTTTAAGTGGGTGATAAAGTGTTCTTACGAATATCTCCCTGGAAGAGGGTTATGAGATTTCGAAAGAAGGGGAAGTTGAGCCCTAGATATATCGGTCCTTTCGAAATACTGGATCATGTTGGAATGGTAGCATACCGATTGGTGCTTCCACCGAATCTCTCTCAAGTTCACGATGTTTTCCATGTATCTCTCCTGAGAAAGTACATACCTAATCCTCCACATGTACTCAGCTCAGAAGTTGTACCGCTGGAGCAAGATCTTTCTTATGAAGAACAACCGATAGAGATTCTGGATCATAGCGAAAAATTCCTACGAAACAAGACCACTCTATTGGTGAATGTTTTATGGAGGAACCACCAACTTGAAGAAGCTACATGGGAGCTTGTGGATATGATGAGGGAGAAATATCCTCATCTGTTTGTTACAAAGTGATGAATTTCGAGGGCGAATTTCATTTTAAGGGGGGTAGAATGTAACACCCGAGATTTTTATGAGTAATATTTTGTTTTTATGTTATATAAATATATAATCAAAGAAATCGTTCACTACACACTAGCTTGGATTACTTTACATGCAATCGCGACCTTCCTCGATAGCTTGCGTCGTACGCAATACCGAGTTTCACTAAACAACCATATGCTATTAAAATATTATTAAAACTATCCGTTATGAATAAGTAATAACCACTTTTTATGATTTTATAAATTTTATTTTTCAAAATGGACTTCATTTTTGGATTCGGAATATCGAAATTAGCCTAGGGTGAAATTTTGGTATTTTTCTGAAAACTTTCAATTTTTGAGGAATAGTAAAACCACTAAGTGGTAGGTTAAAAACTGAATTTTGCATAAAACATAATTTTACCTCTTTAGTGAATGGAATTTCGAAAATCCGACAGACACGGTTGATATCATTAAGTAAAATGTGGTTCAATGAGATAAAAATAATTTTTTGGTGAATAGTAACTTTTTACTTTTTTTCCGCGGTTAATAGTAAATAGGGTAACTAAGGGTAAATATGATATTACTATTACCCTAACACATGTCCTAATTCTATTGGATACGTGTAATTTGACCAAAAACAACCTTATAAATATAATATGACCATTTATGTCCACTTGGATTAGATTATGACATTTAATTTTATTTTATTTAATGAATAGTTGAAATAGTTAAAATCAAAGTTTAATAACTAAAACATTTTTAATATGGGGTTATACATAAGATAAATTCGACTATAAATATTCATTAGAAATATAAAAAGATTTCCTACATAATTATATTTTATTTATAATTTTTAGACTTTAAATAAATTAACTTATTTATGACACAACGATGATGCAGTAATTACCATTTTTAGGAAATGTTAACATAATTGATGTTATAAATGCCCAAATAAATGTAATTTGAGACTTTTTATGAATTCCACTAATTTTATAGATTACTATGATATATTAGTGTTGATTTAATCAACTTGGTTCGAACATATAATTCTGTTATGACTTTCACAAAAATCATATATCAAATAGTGTCAAAATTGACACAAAATAGTTTTTAAATCAAATCTTATATTATTAATTGTTTTATTATTCTTAAAAATCTAAGGTTCTTCCAAATGTCTTAGATAAGGATATATATTAATAATAAACAACTTGGGGCTTGTTTGGCATGTTATAGTAAGTGTATTAACCATATAGTGTAAGAAAACAAAAGACACGGTAAAAGTTAAATTATTTAACTTAGAGTTAAATTATTTAACTTAGAGTTAAATCTAATTGATAAGGTTAAAATAATAACCTAAACTTGTCTAAATCATATTGGTTGATAGGATTTCGACCCATCCCCACTTTACCTTCGATATAAGACCCTTTGGAACCATTATAAACCGATTTTGACTTTAATATAAAATAATATTTTGAGATATTCCAAAGGTGCCCCTCTCCTCCCTTATAAAAGGGCACCTCCTTCCCCTCCTCCTCACACCAATTTGAGCACTCAAGCTCGGCCAACCCCTGCCAAAATCTCTACTCCACTTCCCTAGAATAATTCTAGTGGTCCTGGTCTTCTTCAAAGACCAATCTTAGTTCCCTAAGTGGAGGATTCAAAGAGGCGTTTCAAAGAAGAGGTAATATCCATTACCGATCTTTTCAATTTCATTCTTCTTCAACTTCTTCTTCATTATCTGTTTCATGATAAAGTAATAACATCAGTATTACTTACATACTGATATGTTATTATAAATATGAAACAACCCTAATTCACCTTCTATCCATCCTACAGAAAAATGAAATCACCGCACATGCGTACGTACGGAATACCGTCTCCACGCCGTGGTGTATTCTATTTTCCACCATCACCTTACAAGAATGTGTATAATGGTGTAATCAGTAACTATATATGATTATTATAAAGTTATATTGATACTAAAATAGTATAAATACACTTAAATACATTTCCACGATCATGGGAACAATATCATCGCTCGTGCGTACGTACGGAATACCGTCTCCACGATGTAATGCAACTCGTTCTACATGATCATCATTACATAGTAATTATATAAATGAATTGAATGAATAAATATGATATAAGTTACACTAATACCATTTTGCATATAAGGTATCTATAACCTTAAAATAAGAATAATAATTTATTCGGCAAAACACGCATAAGAACAAAAGGCAATAAAGACCCCAGTAACAATTAACAGTGAAACATTACTAATAAGAAGCTAAAAATATGACCATATACGATATCATATCAATATTTATGATTATGGAATAAGTCAATAACATTATTTAAACCATTATACAGGAGCTTCGGACACGTACAAAGCAAATCGGACCTATGGTAAGGGGAATATCACAATCTCATTTTTATCTGAGATTGTTTATACTTTATTATTTACTGGGGTGTATTTTATCATCCACATCCATGTTTCCCCAATATGTAATATTATTTCAATCCACCTACAATTTTGTAAATCCAATTTTACCCTTTGGTGAGTTTTTAGTAAAAGATATGAAAGGAATCTTTTGTCATTTTTCGTACGAGGTACTTTTTGACTTTTCTGACAAAAGTATGAAGAATGTTTTTTTAACTTATATGGCATGAATGGATTTTTAAAACATTATTTCCAAGGAGCTTACATTACAAGTTTTCATGTTTATTTTTAATCAACTTCTTTTAGTTTAAAATTGTATGACATGTTAAGAAAGGAAAATGTTTTTGAAGAAGAAACGATATTTTCCTCAAGAATGGAGTTCCAGTGTTTTATCAAAATTATTTTCCATGTAAGATAATAAAGGGTTCTTTTTTTATCTCTATTATTACATTGATTTGATAATGATGTGATGGAATTATTTTTATGAATTCCTTTATCTTATATGAATTGTTTTATGATGTCATGTTGTTTGAGAATCCCATTTTTACTACATGGGTTATGCATTGATGTATGATTTATGATTTTGTGGCACACATAAGAATGGTATCATTATGAGATGGGTGGGACCTATATCTCCCTCCAATGAATAGGGTAATGATTTTATATCTCATGAGATAGACATGGCTGGAATGGTAGGTTATACCGGTTCAGTGAAACTGGACTGAAACGAGGGTGACTCGGTTCAGAAAGGAACTTTGTCCACTAAGATAGTCTTGGCAATGAGACTTGACTAACAAGAAATGATTCTCTATGATTATGTGTGTATGCCACAAAGTTTAATGTTTTAAGTTACGTTTATTGTGATTACATTTCACAGCCATGATTTATCCCATGTTATGAAATTATGATCTCTTTTGCAGGTTAAGATTTCCAAAATTTATGTTCTTGTGTATACGATGTGATTGATATTTATTTTGTTTACCCTTACTGAGCATTTGAGCTCACCATTTTTTGTATGTTTTCTTTTCCCCAGGTCAGGAAGATGTATATTAAGTAGAATATGCAAAAGGGACCCTAGATATGATGAAATAAATGGGAGACACTGTAGAAGATTTATGAACCAGTTGTTTATGTTTCCCAGTTTCTAAAGACACTATACCTATACGGTCCTTTGTGGTTTTGTCATATGTTATAATAAATGTGCTTAAATATTGATGTATTAACAATGTATGTAAAGTATGGGTCGTTATATGTCACTGATTCTAAGGATACCGATGTATGTATTATATAGGTTTATGGTGATTTAAATTCAGTTTTCATTGATTATCATAGATTATATCTATACAATTTATAGGGTAATTATTTAGTAGGGTCGTACAATATTACAAAAAAGAGTGGATTATTTTATTCATATGAAGAAGGAAACATGTTCATATTAAATATTGGAAATGGATTATAAGCTTCTTCCATTGGTGATGATGATATTTGTGTCGCTAAAAATAAAGGGTTTACAGTGATTCTAATTTATGGGTGACATGTTCCAATTATAATTCTTAATTTACTATCTTCTTGTACTCTTGATAATGATGGATTCGGGAGTTCATTTAGAAATGGATGTTGGAAACTGTAATGAGGATCGATGGTATATTCATGATGAAAAATATATAACATGATTTACAGGATAGATGTAAAGGTGTATGGTGATGTTTTGAACGTAGATTCAAAGATAAATTTCACATATTTGTGGAATTTATGATCATTGTGCATGAGTCGATTACAATAAACTAGGATGATGAAAATTAGAATGATGAAGAAATTAATGTCAGAGGTTTCAGGACATAAAAAATATTATTTTTCATTAGAGAGTAACACATGTTAGAGAGTAATTAAAATGAATGATTTAGATGATGTGATAAGAGTTACATACTGCTCATAGAGTGATTGGAAGATGGAAAGATTAGTTTCTGAAGAAGATATTGATTATATAAAAATCACTTTTATGGGGGATCGAAGTGATTATTCTAGTGTTGTTTATTATGTTATTTCAAACATTGATATAATGAAGTATTTAGTGTTTGGATTAATTTTACAGTGGGATTCATAATGTTTCAGTGAGATGTAAAAAATTGGGATATTATATTTTCAGAAAAGGGTAACAGTTGGTGCGATATTAACAATTTTTCTTCCTAAATAATATTGTTGGATGAGATCTCCTTATTTTATAGAATGAAAGGGAATATTTTTTTAGTTTTATCCTGGGTTTTTTAATTTTTAAATTAATTACTTAAATTTAAATATAAGACTTGTGGATTTGTAATATTATAGGTTTAAAATTGGTGATACGTTTCACACATATTTCATTCAATTATGATCCAAACCGTGAAAGATTCTAGTGGAGTCATACACTTATAAAAGGACCAACATGGGAAGTTAAAAAATTTGAGATATATAATCAAGTATCCTCATGAATATATATAGGCCTCAACAATTTTTTAGAACAAAGAAAGCTACATTAGTGAAAATTGGGTAGGAAAATGGATTATTTTAGTTGTTTTAATGACCCAACATGTTTAGTTTTCATCATTTAGTGGTGACAATTACTATTATATGATCATCAGAGAAGAGAAAGAGGAATATTAGTGTGTGATTTATCACACTGGTTATTGAACACACTTTTTGAAATTCATGTTTGGGTATTACTTGGATGTTGTATTATTTTATTCATACTGGTTATTTTAGACATTCCCTATGATTTTTAACCCACCTCATTGGTTGGTGTCTCCAAATTAAAACCAAAAAATCAATTTATTACATATTATTTGGTTTTATTCTTCATTTTTTTTGGTGATTATCATAATATTTTTTTGCAACTAAAAAATAACAGTGAAACTGATCTATTTCCTCCTCAATGGTGTGAAATTAGGTTATTTATTTGGTTTTTTATTTTAATATCTTTTATTAATTATTCCATTACTTTTTTAATAATGAATTCGTGAAAATTTGTTTTGAATATATTTTATATGATCAAATAAATTTTGTCCCTATTTTGTTCACTGATCCATTTTAACAACACATGTCCTCTTGGGATATATATTTGGCAAAACCTACTTTTGTTTTCCATGGCTTGTGATCTTTATCATTTCCACCATTGAAATCCAATGAATTTTATACCTATCCATTGATCATTTTTACTTGTTTGTTACATGTCTTAAATCTATTTGATGCACCGGAATTGGGCCTCTCCCTTTCTGTTTATGTGTGGATTTATGTCAAATTCTTGTTTGTTATGTGGTTTCATGGAGGAATGGTTGTTAGGTGAATTGATAACCCTTGCATCCCACTAGTTCACCTCACATGGACCATTTTCACATCATAGTTTGGTTATCCCACAATGTATAGAACCCTAGATTGGTATAGTGTATTTTCTATGGTAGTGAATCTATGTTCCTATCATCCTTCAATGTACACCCATAGTCTGTTTATTCTGGTGGATTCTTTACAACAACATCCTTCGATGTTGAAGATGTGTGTGTCATGACTCGTCCCAGTGGGGCCCGAGCCACCACTCCCCAAGACTGCCTCAAATAGGCCAGGGGATAGTGACTAGGACCGATTAGCTATGTTACTAACATGGGATGCATTGCTTATAAACCAGTAAACACACACACACATCTCCAATCCCACATTGCTTAAAAGAAAAAGCTACCAAAAAATTAAATGCATGCATACACTAAAATCCCAACCAACAGAGTATGACAGGAATGTAATGTATTGTAATGTTAATCCCTAGGCGAAAAGTACAATCCCAGGAAAAGAAAGACTGTAAAAAAGTCCAACCTTTAATGAGAGGTACTGGTACTGCAATTCGTAGCTGTAGGAACACTCTCGGCCTGCCTAATCTCACTGAGCACCGTCCTGTCATGGTCCACCTAGAATCATGTCAAAGGCTCACTCGTCTGCACAAGACACGACACGTGCGGGAAAATCCCAAGCAGAGGTGAGTATAACAATACCCATTAGGACAGACGCCATGTATACATGTCGTGTCCATGGCCGTGTACCCATCATGTGTTCGTCTACTCCCAGAGTACATGCCAGGTGGTCCGACGATGAACCCATGCTGTGTGGCCCATACTACAAGCCTTGTCATTTGGATTTCTCCAGAACTATCATCTTCCTCCTCGTGCCTCGTCTGAATCTCAGGATCTCATTTATCTTGTTTTTTTCGCAAAACTCAAGATCTCTGGTTGCATCGTCGGCATGATTCCGAATCCGTGGGTTTTGTGCGATCGATCTGCTTTGAAATCTGATTCCAGTTACACGTAAAAAAATCATTCAAAGAACAATATCTTCTGATCTTCTTCGATCCATCCATCGCCACCGTAGACACACCTCTGTGGGGTTGTACCGACACCCGATCTTCAATTTGAGATCACTGCGTCTCACAACGGATGTGCAACTATTAGTCATTCATATATTCATGAAGAACTCATAGAACACAGATGAAGAGCATGAGGAAACCATGGAAGAAATGAACAATAATCAAGAGGGAAAAACCTCGATCGATGTTCATGTCGATCTTTGTTCATCGCCGTTAGAAGGAAAAATGTAACCAAAAATAACCTTCAAGAATCAAATCCCCAATATCCTTGCAACAACCCATCCCGCAAACATGATCGATCTGTGGGATAATTTGTTTGTGAATTAGTCTGTGCTCATCGTATGATTCATGAATGAGGAATGGAAACCAAAAATCAAACATCCAACATAGATTTTCGGTCTTCTTTGGCGAAGATCTGGTCGCAACGTCGTCGTCACTGGTAAAGCTCGTCAAGAACACCCTCTCCACGTTGGGGTTCCCACCAAATCCTCCAGAGCCTCCAAGGGTTTCAGGGTAATGAGGTCTGAAACCCTAGACCCCGATTCTAACCTTAATTTAACAGGATAAAAATATAACATTGTAGAAAAATTTAATAAAATATTTTTATTAAATATTTTATTATGGTTACGTCCAAAAAGTAGATTTCCCCAACGACATGCGCCAGCTGATGTTAGGTCACTCCTAGGGTAAACCCGCTACTCTGGATGCAACGATGCCCTCAAATTTCTGATATGAGCACTAGATCAGGAGTTATTTTACTTTTTACGAAAACGACATGCATGCATAATTTAATTATTTAATTAAATTCAAACATTTGTTCCAGGCTCACCTGGCCTCATAACTACACGACGTCTCAATGCCTGGTCTCAAAATAATTCACATATAATATTAAAATAAACATACGGAGAAATTTGAGACATTACATCATTCCCACCTTAGGGATTTACATCCCTAAAATTCCAAAACAAAGGCTAATAAAAAAGATGTCGATACTGCACAAGAATATGATCCTCCCACTCCCACGTGATCTCTTGGTGATTTTCATGCTGCCACTAGACATGCATCAAGGGAATAGCTCTCCCATGAAGAATCGTCTCCAACTACTACTGGATCTCCACTAGGGACTTAGCAATGTTTGCTCCATCATTGTTGTCCAGCTCGCCCCACTAGATAACATGCATTGGATCATGCACGTACCTCCGTTGCTGCCACACATGGAAGATGTTGAGTACCCAGTCTATCTAAGGAGGTAGATCCAAGAGGTATGACACCTTTCCAACTTCTACTCAAAATCTGCAAAGGTTTGATGAACCTTGAAGGTAACTTGCCGACTCTGCCAAATCTCCACAATCGCTGTCAAGGCGAGACCCGAAGGAACACATGGTCTCCCACCTCGAACTCCTAGGGCATCCATCTCCTTTCGGTATAAGACATTTTCTGACTCTGTGCAGTCTTCATCTGCTCCTGGAGGACCTACACCATCTCTGTAGTAGCTCGCACCATCTCTAGGCCCATGAGTGCTGACTCTCCTGGGTCAGTCCAACAAAGTGGTGACCTACAAGGTCGCTTGTACAAATCCTAGAATGCTGCCATACCAATAGTGGAATGATATTTGTTATTATAAGAAAATTACACCAGTGGTAGGTGATCCTCTTAGCTATGACCGGAGTCAAGTATGAAAGCTAGTAACATATCCTCCAGATCCTGGATGGTCAGCTCTGTCTGACCATCAGTCAGAGGATGAAACACTATGCTCAAGCATAATGGAGTCCCAAAAGCATCCTACAATACCTTCCACAACCTGGATGAGAAACGAGCATCACAATTAAAGACGATCATGGATGGAAATCCATGATGTTGAACTATCTCTTGCACGTAGTGGTGTCCCACGCTTTCTACTAAACTATGCTCCCGTATGGATAGGAAGTGGGCCAACATGGTGAGTCGGTCAATGATCACCCAGATGGCATCATCTCCCCTAGACATATGTGGTAATCCCATCACAAGGTACATGGATATCCCATACCACTTCCACTCTGGAATCTCAAGTTGTTCAGATATACCTGCTGGCACCTGGTGCTCAGCCTTTACTTGCAGAAAAATTAAGGCATTGAGAAACAAACTCTGCGACACTCTTCTTCATTCCTGGCCACCAGTACATATGTCAGAGGTCCTAGTACATTTTTTTACATTCCTAGATTTACTGCCAAATGAGATTTATGGAACTCCATTAGAGCCTCCTCCAAAAATGAAATTGGTACTACTGTACCTCCTCTTAAAATAACAATGTGCTCCCCACCTTTTGACTAAACATCAACAGCATCACTGGCAGATATCTGAGCATGTATGGTCTCACAGCTGTCATCCCTGATATGCGCTTCCCTAACTCGCTGTAAGAGTGGAGGGGTAAAAACAGTCAACTGTAGGTTTGCACCCTCATATCTATCTATGAAGGATAACTGTAAAGAGGCAAACTGCCTCGTCTTCTAATCCAGAAAATTTGAAATGGATTACTTTTTGAGAGCATATGCAACAACATTTCCCATCACATGACTATAAATGATCTCAAAGTTGTATTCCAAGAATAACTCAAGCCACCAGATTTGTTTCAAATTTAGATCCTTCTGAGGAAAGATATATCCATGACACTTGTGATTGGAGTATACGGTAAACTTCTCTATCATCAATTAGTTCCTCCACATCTTTAATACAAACACTACTGCTGCAAACTCAAGATCATGGGCCGGGTTGTTCTGCTCGTGTGGCCTCAACTGGAATGAGCCATAGGCAATCACTGCTTGACTATGCATCATGACACAACCAAGCCCGATTTCTGATGAATCATAGAATACTAGGTACTCGACACCCACCTATGGTAGCATCAATATCAGGGCGCTCATCAGACTCTGTCTCAACTATTGAAAATCCTTCTTTCATCTATCGATCCTGAAGAAAGGCTGCCCCATTCAGGCCAATGTTGTCATGGGTGCTGAAATCTTGGATAAATGAAGAATAAATCTCTGATAGTAGCCTGCCAACCCATGGAAACCCCTCACCTCTATTACGCTTTGGGTTGGCTCCCATGCTAACACTACCTCACCCTTATCTAGGTCCATTGCTACACTATCTGATAATATAACATGTCCTAGAATGTGGACCTCATGTATCTAGAACTAAAACATCAAGAGTTTCCCATAAAATTTGTTCCCTTTCAGTGTGTCCAGAACCATCCTTAGATGCCTCAGGTGATCCTCCTTAGATGTAGAGTACACAAGGATATCATCGATGAGAACCACTACGAATCGATCTATAAAGGGCTGAAAGATCTGGTTCATGAGTACCATAAACATTATCGGGGTGTTCGTCCCGCCGAAGGGTATCACCAAGTACTCATAGTGACTTTAGAAAAATCTGAAAGTCATCTTCAGTATACCCTCATCCCGTACTCACAACTAGTGATAGCCTAATTATAGATCAACCTTCAAGAACCATAGTGCCCCTCTTAACTGGTCGAATAGATCATCGATCCTCAGTAGTAGATATTGGTTCTTCACGGTCACCTGATTTAAGCACAGGTAATCCACTCACAGCCTCAAGCTCCCATTTGCCTTCTTGGAAGAAAACACTGGGGTGTCCAGGTTGAGTCAATGTGTCCCATAAGACTTTGAAATATTGGGAAGGAATTATCATTTTGAAAAAATTTTGTCAATATTTATAGTACCATAAAATCATTTTAAAATCAAGGACATTAATAAAAATTATTTAGAAAAATAAATCATTAAAACATTTTAAATGATGATCTAGTTTAAATAGTACCTTCCATAAAACATTATAATATTCCCTCAATAATTTTTTTTGAAACATTTACATTGATAATAAATATGTTCCAGTAAATACTTACACAAAAACAATCTCAAGTAATAAAAAGATTGAGGAATTAACCCTTACCTTAGATCTCGTACTCCCCGTATGTGTTTGAAACTTCTATATAATGATTATCAACATACTATTAACTAATTTAAAAAAATTAATAATATTTATGATATCATATATTATTCTTTTGTGACTTTATATTACCCATTTATTAACAATTCAATGTTATTGCAACATTTTGGGTAATATCTCTTTGTTTATCATACGTGTTTTGACTTGTTATTCCTAATCATATTATATAGATTACTATTTAATTACTTATAGAATTCATAAACTGATTTATATATCATATATATTCATACAGTAAATATATATAATAGATAGATATATAAAATGGAATACACCATTCATTGAGCTGGTTGGTCGTACGTATGCATGAACGTTGTTTCTGTTTTCTTATCATCTTGAATGGATGTAAGTGAATGACATATGTTTGTATATATATATTTCATTTGGACTTTTTATTTCTTATATTTAATAATAATGAATAATATATTTTTATATAATCTTCTTGGGATTTTAAAAGTGGAAAATTAATCTCATCATGTTAGGGAGAAGGCAGGTTGTGCGTACACACAGGAGAAAATATCATTCTATTGATACTGAAATTTTATGTAATTAGATGATATATTATATATAAATAATAAATAACATGTTATATTTATTATATACATCAATTATATGCATTATTATATACAACCAAATAATTAAGTGTAGAATAACAAACTACACCATTACATTGAGATAGTATGTCATACGTATGCACATATAGTGACGTTGTCATTCATAGGATGGATAGAATAATGAATATGGTTTTACCATATTTATAATAATCTATAGGTATTTATATGTTAATAGAGTTATTTTTTTATTATGTTAAAGTCAAATAAAGAGGAAGAGGAGGAATAAAAGAACTTTGAATGATGTGATAAAATAATTACCTCTTCATCGGCTGTTTCCTTTTGATTTGAACAAAGGGGCTCCATAGGTTGGATTTATGATAAAATTATTTACTATTGGATTAATTGAGGTTATATGGGAAGAGTGTTGTGTTGGGGTTTGGCTGAGAAAAACGGGTATGAAGGTGTGAATTTATTATAAGGGAATGATCCCTTTTATAAGAGAGGTTATGGGAACTTTCGGAAAATTGTGAAATATTAATTTATTATAAAATTAATTTTGAGTTTAAAATAGATAAAAAGGAACTAGTTTTTACTATAAGGGGGTGTATGGGTCTAAATCCACTCAAACAAAAGGTTTTAAACACATTTATGTCACCATATTAACCTTATATTTTAGACATTACCCTTAGTTAAACAGTTTAACTTTTACAATGTCTTCTTGTATTTTTATAATACATAGTTATTATAGTTACTGAAAAAGAAAAATATAACTTCCAGGGGTTCACTAATAACATATCTTCCATTATATATGTCATTTGGCATAATAATATATTTTTAGGACATTTATATAATTTAATAAAATAGTATTTGATTTTGAAACTCATTTTTTTCAATATTCATACTCTTTAGTATTTGTTTTTTGTTAAAGTCATAAAAACTTGATTCCTTGGAAACAAATAAATTTAATCAATAAAATATCATAATAACATGTGATATTATTGTATCGCATCAAACTTTTACATTTTATTTATTTTTTATTTATATAATATCAATTTTTTTAATCATTCATTAATACGGTAAATACTGCATCATTATTGTCTCGTAAATAAATTTAATTTTGTAACTCCAAAAAAATTAGTAATAAAATATATTGATGTATAAAATATTTCTAGATTTATAATGGATATTTATAGATAAATTTATGTTATGTATAACCCTATATTATAAATGTTTTAGTTATAAAAATTTAAATATTACCCTATTAACACTTCTTTAAATAAATTACAAAAAATTTCCTAATCTAATCCATGTGGAAAAAAATGATCATATTTTTATCAAAAGGTTTATTTTGGTCGATTTAAACTTATCAAAACTAATTATGAAATTTTATGGTGTAATTTTATATTATTATAATTTTATTTTTACTTGTAATTACCCTATTTAATTTTAACCCTGTTAAATAAAATTCAAATGTTACAATTCAACAAAAAAATATTTTCATCCTATTTGACCAAATTTTAATTATATATAACAAAATTTTCTGTTGTATTTTTTATATTTAATTCATAAAAGTGGTGAAATTAAATTTTCTACGAATTTGGAAATGTTCCTAGAAGGTAAGTAAAATATCTTAAAAAGTTTAATAAATTTTCATATGATTAAGCTTGTAATAAAATGACTCCAGTGAATTAAATTGAAATAATATTTTTATTATGTATCAATTTTTACCAAAAAATAACTTTAAATAAAAAAATTATTAAAATAAAAAGTCGGTTTTAAACAATAACGCTTTTTTTCATTAATCTTAAAAAATTAAAAGTTTTCAGAAAAATAGAAAAAATTAATCCTTATATAATTTTGATATTCTGAAACCATAAATGATGTCCATTTTGAAAAATTAAATTTTTGAAATTTTTAAAAGTGCGTATTACTATTCATGACTGATTTTTTAAGCTTTAGGTTTGTTTGTTTATAGTGTGGTTGAACTCATAGATGCGTACATCGCAAGTTATTTTATGATTCAAAGAGAAGTGTACCTTGAAATAATTTGGTGTTACATATGATCCATTCTATACATATGTCTTTATCTCTCAAGGGTTAATTTTTTTCATTTTCTTCATATATTCATTCCTACTTTTAGTTGGGTTTTCAATGTTTAGGAGTAGTGGGTGTCTGGGGAATTGATCACCCATGCATCCCTTTTTTCACCTCACATGAAACAAAATTATTTCTTGTTTTCTTCTCCATATATTTTTGTATCCTGAGATTTAGAGAGTTAAATTTACATAGTGTTTAATCTATATACAGTCCATCCTCTTGCATACTCTGCTGGTGTATATCTTCATGTGGAGTTAAAATGATGGTTTTGTTTATTTTTAAGATGTGTGGTTGAGTTCTCGAGTGAAGAATGTCTGATTTAATAATTACATACTAGGTGACCACCTATTTTAAAAAAAGAATTGATATTTTTTTTTACTACAGCATGGGGAGATCGGGACTGTTGGACCTATTTTTCTGGGACAATCCGTGTTACATTCCTATTTCTCATATTTTGTTTTAGCTATTTAATTCTTATATAATTACTTCATAATGATTTTTGTTTTACTCCTATTATTATTTAAGATTTAATAAAATATGTGTGTGGGAGGTGGTGTTTTTCTCAATCATTTAGGTCTAAACTAGCACAACTCATGTAAAATCATATGCCAATCTTTAATATTTTCTTATCAAATTTCATATTTTATGATAGATTTCATTTAATTCAAAAAATATAAATAAAATTCTAAATATAATCTGTATATGGTTCACATGATCTACCTTAACCTATTTTCCTTAACCCTTACTGAATAAGTATCACATAAATGATTTCATTCCTCCTCAATGGGATGTGAGATACTATGTATGAGGGGTGTGAGGAGACGATGTCGTGATGGTCGCATGATGAGGTATTGGATACATGATGATGTTTCAATATGTGATTTAGAGTTTCTACCATGATTTTACTAGGATTCATAGTGTTGAATCTGGTCTGTAAATGGATATTTACTACATCAAGTAAAATCTAGGAAAATAACATCAAGTTAGAAAACGTTCTAGTAATCTAGGAATTTCTTCAAACATCATTCTTGTATCCTCCATTTACCCAGTAGACAGCGCGTTGAAGTTACTAGAGGCCCCCACCAACATATTCTTGGTCATACAATCAATCTACATCGGTCAAACACATCAAAATTGATTCTATCCCAAATCTTTTCCTTATTCACCATTATATCATTCAATCAACCAAGGTGCATGATTTATTCAGTCAACATATCACACATTGTCAATCTCATGTGGTCCAAAAAATAATCCTCATATGGATTAAATAAAAAATTCATCTAGAGTTATAATTTTCCATTATAAATCCTTGATTAGTGTTCAAAATTAATCATTGAGTGTGAATTCCTTCATTTCCCAGGATACTCAATTTGCGGAGAAATTCTTACATTTATCTTTCGGCTACTTCTAAGGGGTAAAATGGTCATTTTATTACAAGAGATGATCTCATATAATTTTTATGATCACTCATTTTTTCTAGTAATATGGTGTTTACCCAATGGTATATGGTTATTGTATGTCTTAGCCATTAGATTTTTGGCGGAATATTTAATATTTAATTAATTAATTATAAAAATCTTCATGTGGGTTCAAGTTGGGATATAATATTAATTGTGAATCATATTGATATTTCAACTCTATGGTTGATTATAGACTTGGGGGTTATACTTAGATGATGTATAAATCCACATTGGGTTTTGGACTTGAGTCTAGTGTTTAAATAATAAAATAATTAATTATTTAATTTAAAGAGGAAAAAATGCATCTTCCCAATTTTTCTATCAAACATGGTTGTATAAGAGGGAGATGGTTCTCCCTCACATTACACGTATAACAAGAGGAGTTGTTTGAGGATATTCCAAAGGGCTTCATCTATGGTAGATATCATGACCAAAATGAGGTGTAATGGCTTCCTGGTGTGGATTTAGAACCAATAAAATATTGTTTATGCGACGAATTTGGATGGTTTTTGAGTTTTATTCTTTTAAACCCTTAGATAAGTTTTTATCATGTTTTAAAAACCTATTATGATCATTATAGACATTGCATGGGTTGATCTATACCTAATCATGTTAAAAAGGGGGTTACAGGAGGTTCGTAAGCATTTCTTGTTTTGAAACACATACTACACAACATGTGGATTTAATAACACACACCATTTGTTCATCACATTCATGGAATATGGTGTTTTTGAAATTACATGTTGTCTACATTATGTAAAAGATATATAGTAGTACATGGACATGTACCTAGCCATGTACCTAGACATGTAGCAGAGTACAGGGGAGAAAAGGTTTAAAAATTACACACAATGTACTATGGGTACACGTCGTGCAATAGGACATGGATATGTGGACGTATACATGGGAAAACACCCCATGTGTGGGGTATATAGCTATGTATTAGTAAAAACGAAGACTCCATATACACCATATCCATGTATTAGTACACAGATATAACCCATGTCAGCTCAGACCATGTAGAAATACATGGCTAATTGACTATTTTGGAGGACACATCATGTTCTTCGAAGTACACATCGTGTATTTTATCCAGCAAAGAGATATTTTTTTGTGTTTTGTGTAACGTAGTAAGAATTGGACTTCTGAGTAGTCAATTTTGATCAATATTATGAGTGTAACATGATGATGGAACCCATAGGGTGATTTTAGGACTGATGATATGTGTTGTAGGGAATGTATTTCATGATAGGGATGTTTTCCTATGGAATGTGGGATCATATATCTTCGGAGAGTGTGAAATTCGATTTTTCCTAGGTGAGGGAAATGATGATGATTTCAAGATGTATTATGAGTTTTTGAAGTCCTAGAATGGTTTTGGAATGTGATTGTCCCATGTTATTGATATGTAGTTGTGTCATGAGGTGGTGGATTGGCAGGGTGTATATTCCAACCCAGTTTTTTTGTAAAAAGAGGTTGGTCTTTAAGCCTTTTCCCTTATATGTACTTATTTCTATTGTTTCTTGTGAGGCCCTAGGACAATTGGGAGTTGGTGGAAGGATGTGTTACCCTGAGGGACGGGTTATAGCTTCAGATTTTGAATGTTATGATGAGACTTAGTTTAAAACCTCAGGGATGTTGTTGTATGGTTGGGATGCCAAGTTTGGAGCCAGGTCGGCTAAGATGGAATTTGAGGATCGATAATGTTAGAAATGATTGTATGGATATTTGATTCAAGATATCCATGATTTCGGATATTGTACATGATGTTTTTTATATACCGGTATTTGTTTATGGGATGATTAATTGACCGGGTCTCCAGACATGCTATTTGTTTTTCTATGTAACATCGTTTTGATATGTATATATATGTATGTGTATATATATATATATATATGATATTTGGTTCTATAATGAAACTCAAGGAACAATGAAATTAGGTGCCAGACTGACACTCCAGTTAATATGAGATTATGTGTCAGAATGAATATCAAGGGACCACATTATTGGATGGTGCGCTGATTCTCTACATCCATGGTTTAGGTGTAATAAAAAACAAACAAGGAACCATAGTGTGGGATGGTGGACAAACACTCTACATCCACGTGTTTAGGTTCTTGACTGATGCTATGGGAACAATGATGTATAGTTTAGGTGTCAGACTAATGATCTAGGAACTTGAGGTTATGTCACGTTTTTTGAGTTCTTTATTGATTCTAAAAGAACATATTATAAAATGGGAGGTATATATGGTGGTCTAATGCTATAAATATGGGGTTTAGGTGTTATATTGATGCTCTAGTCACTCATGTTTGAGACAGTTGGGTGAGATGTTAGACTAATTCTATGGTTTGCGGTTTTAATTCAACATTGGATGAAAATATTATTCCAATACATCTAGGGACTGATTAAGAGATAATGAGTAATGTATTTTTGTTTGTTGAGGGTTTCTATGGGTGTGCACCCAATATATTGTTTGGGATGCATGGTAATCAAGGCATGCTCAAATACACCTAAAAATGGCTAAAGATGGTATGGTATATTTAAGTCATCTAATCAAGGATTGATGGAGGGTTTAGTGTATTTATTTTAGTTATTTATATCGTTGATATTTATATTGTATGAGTATTCTCTAATGGAAGTTGGTTGTATGATCTCCATTATGGGAGGCCTACTATGATTTATTTCTCACCCCCTATATGTGTACCCCGATGTACATGATAAACATATGTATAGTTTTAGGTTCAGCATGGATGCAAAACGGATATAGAAGAGGACATGGATGGAAATGTAGATTGGTTTTCGTTTGTAGAGTATGATGATCGTGCAAGATCTACTCAGGAGGATATTTTATACTATGTATGGGACATGAAATGGATTTGGAAGTGGGTACGAATGTGTCAAATTTTTGGATGATTATTTTGTATATTTGATTGGACTAGCGGGAGATAAATGGTGTATGTTTGGAATGATTGTCAGTGACATAACTGTATTTAATTTTGTTATAGAATTTTTTAGTTTTAGTTTATATATTCTTATGAATTATTTGATCTTAACGGTGTTTTTTTATTTTATTCTAGTTGTTCACTCTGGTATGGGGGTATACTCTCCTCATAGTTACACCTTAGACATTCACTACTAGTCGGTAGCCTCTGGAATACGAGGAGGTGCTCTTGAGGACATGTGTTGAACCAGACCAGGGTACAGATTTAGTGGCATTAGGTACATGACATTACAATGTGGTATTAAGTAGATTCTTTACTATTATTTCACTATTTTGGTTTTGGTATAATATGGATATATGGATGTGTCAGAGCCTGTGATATATATCAGCTTGTGGGCATTTAACAGTTGTTTAGTAGGAAGTACAGTTTACAATGGGATTTGATTGATATTCCTAGTTTGTGATATTATCATTTTATAAGACTTTATTCTTCGACAAACACAACTATTTTTTATATTTGATAGTTTTTGATATATTGAAAGATATTGGACCATAGGAAAGTGTCATGTTATTTAGTTTTCACTCTTGGCTTGTAGAGTAAAGATGCATCTCATGCATCATGATTTTCACATATGATCCACATGTCTTAATCCTTCTAGTGTGTGATTATATGGTTCCCTTTGTGATGGAAGATTATGTGGATCATTAGTGATACATTTTATGATGAGGATTCTGATGTTGTCGTTGTGTTTAGCAGTTGTAGTGACCCTATTGGATGATAACGGTTTAAGTGTATGACTATTGGACCCCATGTGAGTGGTTTTTATTTGAGTTTATTTATGATACTTGGTCCTCTAAGGAGTGTACTAATGTGTAGATGTTCGGATGGGATGGGTTTCCTATTTTGGGTGGTTGGATTAAAAGGTGATGGTTTTCAATTGTGAGGTTCCAGATATGGGTGTTTTGACATGGTAATTTCAGGTAACATTGGAATGGGAGAGTTCTGGAATCTCTATGAGTTGTGAGCTTCTATGAGTTGTCTTATAAATCTGAGGGAGAGCCTAGTGAAATTGTTACATGATTCTAGTATAGGGATTTTGTTTTTTTTGGCTTCTAGTGTGGCCTATGAGAGGGGTCGATCCAATTATGAATGGTTTCAGGTGTGTGATGAACTGGTTTATTATTTGGAATCATGATAATGATGCATGAAGGGAGAATCCTAATATGAGGTCAATTCCTGTAGTATTTCTATGGTTTTGAGAAAGAGAACTAATGTGCTCTCATTTTAAACCCATGATTGGTTTAAGAGGAACGTGTTCATTTGTGTGTCTAGCGTAGGTAATAATTTCCCAAGAAGGTCATTACTTTTAGTTATGAGCCGGATTAGAGTACATTAGGTGATCTAGTTTTTTTGGATGGGTCTTTTGATCTGATCCATCACAATATGCGAGTTGATGGAGTCAGAATCAGATTATTTGGGGGGGGGGGGTTACACAAGTTCATGTAACAGTTAATCATTAATGGGATCCTAGAGACGCTAATGATATTGATGAATTGTGTTGTTTAGATTATGGACCAGATCTTACGATAGTGTATTCCCATGAGGATTATGTTGAGAAGATATATGTGAGTATGATGACACCCATTGAGGGTGTGATGAGAGGATTTTGGGTGTGGTGAACTGAGGCCATTGGAATAGAATCATTATATTCCATGAATGGATGAGTTTTTTGTTGTATTTGTCAGCATCATCTTAGTGAACTAATAGTATATAGACAATCATGGACAAAATAATCACATCATCTGGGGTATGATGAGAGATAATTGGCTACACACCAACCTATATATATTTTACTTTTTTTATAATGGGCCTCTTGACTGGTGGTGCTCATGGATTAGTGTATTTGTAGCTGTATAGTAAGAGTTCACCATTGACCATTTGTGGGTGATGTCCTCATGATGGATTAGATATCAATAAATTACAATGGGTTCCATTCATAGATGTGAAAAATGGGAAATAATTTATTTTCAATTTTTTCTCTCTAGTGGGAGTGATGGAAATCCATGTCTTGTTTATAGGTTTGGTTGTGACCCGGGTATGGGATATGAATATGGTGCTCAAATATGAGGATAATGTAAGGATACTCATATGGTGAGGAGTATTAGAATAGTCATGGTGATGTGACACTCATTAATATAGGGTTCATGATGTTGTGGAAACCACATCAACCAGGTTAGTTTACTGCTAAAGATGTGTTTTAATAAAATATTTTGATAATGGGAGGCGTAGAGGATCAAAGACCACCATTCTAGGTTGATTTCTATGGTGGGGAGAACCATAAGTCTAGTGATGGGTTTTGGATGATTCTGTGATGTCTTAGGTTAGATGGGTTTTGTTAGGAATTGTCCTAGTTGTTTACTAATTGGGAAAGTGGAGGCTTGGCCTTATAATGGGTTGGGTGTTTTATCCATGGAGGTATGTAGCGAAACAAGATTGGAATCTCCGAGTTGATAACAAAGAGTAGAGCATGTGTTGGCTACAAAGGTGGGCCGAGATGTGTAGTATGAAGAACATTGAGACATCTCAAGGATGAAGAGGATTATGGCGGGAAGATTGTAATGACACACATTTCCATAGATACTAAATTTGTGAAGAATTTTGGATTTTTTAATTTTCGGAGATTTTTAGGGGTAAAATGGTTATTTTACCTTATAAGAATATCTCAAATAATTTTTAAAGGCACTTTGTTGGCCCTATAATAGAAAATTTTTCTTACTATATATGTTTGGTGGAATTTCAAGACTTTTGATTTTTGGAAGAATATTTAATATTTAATTAGATAAATATTAAATTGTTCATTTGTGTTCAGGTTGATATATATTTTGAATGGAGCATCATATTTAGATTATAACCACCATAGTTGATTCTAAAATGGGGGGTTTTCTTTACTGGGTTATAATACCACATTGTGTTTTAGGAGCCAACATGCTTATACCTAAGTGGTAGAGGCTCAAGATCAACATCCATGAGACCCATGATCAAATTTGGGTGGGGGTGAATTATCATGGTACTATAGTATTATTGTAGAACATATTGTAGCTGGTTATATGAGGCACTATAGAATCTAGAACTATTAATTTTATTTGGTCCTCTGGGCTAGCAGTTGTGGTTTATGGGTCTCCTGGATTTTGAGCCTCCAAGCACTTAATGACACAAGTCCATTAGACCACCAACGGCCTTCTGGCTATAGGGCTTTCGGGACAGCAATGTCCTTTTATCAATAGGAACTTTAGGACATGAATTCCAAGAGGCACCCCAAGATATCCAATCAAATGCAGGCCCAATAGAGAATTTAGGGCAATTAGAAACCACCAATGTAGAGTTAACCATATTTGACGAATTATAGGGTATGGAAATGGCTATCGGTAAAAGGAATCAAGAAACTATGCACATATAAATGATAAATGATCAACCACGTGAGGAGGGGATCTGGGAACCTATAATGATTCAAATTCTAGGGTGGGAGGTTTTTAAGTCTATTCATGTCTTGGGACATCATGGTCATGTATTTGGGCTTATGCCACTAGGCCATTAGGTCATGTATGGGCCTTCTGTCTTGGGCCTATAGGTTTTGTAAGGGTTCCCCTCAACCCATAAAAAGGGGTATTATCCAAAAATAAATAAAAACATTGGGCCTTCAGGATTTAAAATGTTTTGGGACATCGTTTAACTGTTTAAATGGGTAATTAATTAATTAATTAATTAATTAATTAGGTAAAAGACATCCCCCCTTTGGTCTCACGGATGACAAGATAAGGGGAAGAGGGTTCTACATTATACAACACACATAATGAGAGGAGAATTTGGGGGATGACACTAGAATTCATCCATGTTTTAGATCGTTACCATATCGAGTTGCAGTGGATTTTGGGGGTAGATTTAGACTCAAAGCCTGGCTGGTTACAACAAGAGGTAGGCCAATTTTGATTTTTATGTCAAAATCCCCATAGTGTAAATGGGTTTCCCGTTCAAAAACCATTACTACATGGTGTGTTGTTATAATAACACATTCCTAGTGTTCTTCCCATTCGTGGAAGATGGATTTTTTTGGATTACCCTCCATATTATTTAATAACAATTCATTTAGTAATGCATGGTCATTTACTATTCCATGTGGAAGATAACATGGGAATACAATGTTTATAAAGTACACGACAAGTACATTAGGTACATGATATGTAGTAAGACTTGTCTATGATCCATGTACGTGGGAAGATACCCATTTGGGGGGTATATAGCTGGGTAGTATTATATTCTCATACTCCATGTACTCCCTAGCTGTGTATTAGTACATAAGAAAACCCCATGTAATCTCTATACAAGTAGAAGTATATGGATATGGGATGGTTTTGGATTATGGGATGACTACACAAGAAGAAATATCTTTTACTTTTTCTAGAAAATGATTTTTTGTTGTTTAATGAATATGAGTCATAATTGGGATTGTTACTAGTCCAATATAGTTTTTTTTCTATTTAGATCATAATTATGTAACCATGTTGGTGATTTTAGGATTCCTGGGATACGTTTTGGGGTTATTATATTATTATAGTTATGTTTTCCTGTAGAAAGTGAGATCAGATATCAATGGGGAGTAAGAAATGGGATAATACCCAAGAGAGGAACCTGAGAATGATTACAGTATGTAGTATGAGTTCATTTGAGACATCAATTACTATATTAATTGTATTTTCCATTGTTATCTGGATAGAGTAGCGACACAAGGTGGGGTATATGTTGGGTTTACTTTCCAAACTATTGTTTCATAGAAGTGGTATAATTGAGACATTTTCCATGATATGTATATAAATCTATTGAGGAATTTGACGCCTTGATATGTGAGGAAATGGGATTAAGGAAGTGATTCTCTTTGATATTAGTGATTGGCCAAGAGTTTTTTTGTTATACTGAGACTGGGATTACACCCTTTGGGTTGTTATGTTGTGGTTGGACTGCCATGTTTGATACCTGGTTTCTAAGATGGAATGTAGTGGCTGATAGAATTATAAATAATTTCTATATGGTTTGTGCTAAATATCCATGATTGATGATGTTAGATATATCAATATTTATTAGTATTGATATTTGTTTATGGTATGGGTATTGGACTAAGGCTCTAGACACACTGTTTTTTTATTGAGTGTCATTGTGGTGATGTGTGTTTTTATATATATACATATTTTTGTTTCTGTGAATATATATCATATTAGGATCCAAACTGACACTATAGGAACCATATTATAGGACGGTAGATAGATGCTCCACATCAATGGGATTGGGTGATTGAATGATGATCCATACACTATGAGATTAATTTCCAAAATCATGCTCTACGAACCATATTATATTATTATGTAATATTTCTCTACATCCTCATTTTAGGTTCCTGACTGACTCTACAGGCACCATAGTGTGGGATGTAAGACCCGCGCTCGATATTCATGGGTTTCTGTGTTGGATTTATGCTTTTGGCATAGTGATGTATGCTTTGGGTGTCGAACTGATGCTCAATGAACATGTGGATCAGTCACTTAGTTTTAGTTGATGAATGACTCTGTAGGCAAGAATTGTATACTGGATGGTATGGATGGTAGACAGACTCTCTACAATAAGGTTTTAGGTTTTGGATTTATGATCCAAGTGATATTTTTTGAGACACATGACTGTGATTTTAGCCTAATACGATGTGTTCTTATTGTGCTTTATCCCAGGATTATTTCATGAGAAGAATAATCTAGGGAATATGTATGAGATAACGAATAATTTCATGATGTTTGGTAGGGGATTATATAGAAGTCGAGCCCGTATTTTGTTTGGGATACATGGTCATTGAGATGTACTCAGAGACACCCCAACACTGGATGAAGCGGATATGGCCAATTTCATTCATGGACACAAAGATAAATGGTGGTTTATTTTATTTATTTCATTTATATTTCATCTAGGCTGAGAATATATAATGATTATAAAATTATGGATGAACATTATAGGTTCACTTTTGGGGGTTTCCTTCTATAATTTATTTATCACCCCTTCAACATACACATTAGTGTATGTGTATACCTTATGCCTAATTTCATGTTGATAATGGTTACATGATCTATTTGGAGGAGGCCTAGTATTACATTATAGATAGATTTTCTCATGTAGTGGTTGAAGATCAGAATAGAGCTAATCAACAGGAACATGGAGTCATGGTATGTGTCATGGCTCAAAGTTGGCTATATGTCCTGATGTATTTAATTTTCAATTGATTATTTTTTATATGTGATCAATATAATGTGTTTTCGATATTGTATGTATGGAGTGGATATTCGATCCTTTAAATTATTTCATTTTATTACAAATTATTTTAGTATTAGTTTAATTATTCTCCCATATTCATTGATGTGTACGATGTTCGGTTTTTTATTTCTAGCAATTCACTTTAACATGGGGGTATATTATCCTTATATTTCAACTTAGACTCTTACTTCTAGTTAAGAATCACTATAATACAGGGAGTCATTCTTATGTTCTTGTGGTGAACTGGCTCAGGGAATCAGTTTAGTGAAATCTTGCTTGGGAATCATCCTAAATAATTCTTGATTCATTCCACCCCCTGGCATGAGATTCTGAAATTATTAAATAGTTATTTTTTCATCAATCCATGTGGATCGATGTTAGTTATAATTTTTTTATTAATTCATGGCACCAAGAACATATCCATCTACGATTTCATCAAAATAGCTTGGGATGTATCATCTTTGACTAGTTAAGGTCAAGAATCATGGATCTGGTTCATCATTATCCCATATTGGTTTATTACTTTTTTGAGAATCCTTTTTCATAAATGGAATCCTTTGACCATTTTTTTCACAGGTATGGTAGGTCGAAGGTGATTAACATGATTGGTAGAAAATACATAGTGTAGTCGATTGATTAATGATGTGAGGTTGGTTCTAGTGGGGTGTTATTATGGATACATGTATTTAGGTTAATAGTATCTTGAGGGATATGGTATGAAATCTTGGTATCATTACCAAATTTTCATTGATGGTCACTCGTGGCACTATAAGTGGATATGTTTAGAGATCCTTATAATTCTAAAATGAGAATCAATGAAAAAATGATAGAATAAAATTAATCATAGATCAATAAAATTTTTAATAATTATATTTTTATAAAGAAAGTTTAGGTTCATGAATTTAAAATTCAAAATGATATTTTATTATCAACCATAATTACCCCTGGTTGAAAAGCATAATTAAATCTGGTTCATCATTTAAAAACAAATTTAAATTCCAAATTAAGTAATAAAAAATATATGATTTAAATTGACCATAATTTATTCATTAAAAACACATATGTATAGATTAAAAGCATAAATTTTTCAGAATAATTATCCACATAATTTTTATGATGTTCAATTTTTTTTTAAAAAACATTGAATTATGTTCAAATCTAATTCTTCCCCTAGGAAAACATGATGACAAAAAAATGTGAATTTTACTTGGGTTTTCGTGAAGTATCTTGGATACCATGGTACCCTAATAATTAGGCTAGTCCTAAAACGTCCCAAATAATTTTCTCGATCCCCATAGGTTTGAGATTAACAACAAGAATCATACAAGATAAATGGTGAATTATTTTTTCACATAAATATATGAAAGAAAAAATTACTAGTAAATTTGTTCCAAATAAATCCCCACACTGAGAAATCAAACATATGTCAAATAGATATAAAAACCCAAATCAAAAATACAAAGTATCAAAGAAATAGTAAGAAAATTCAAATTCCCAACATACACAACTACTCACATCCCAATGATCAACAAAAACTAAAACCTCAGAGTAGAGCTTTCCACATTCTCAATCCTAGAAGGAGGAAATATAAAAATATCCAAAGGAATTTGTTTGGTGTGAGAGAAAATCATTGTAGGGTCTCACCAGGGACTCTGTAAGATGATTCCAATATAATTTACCAAATAAAATTTTCAATTTTAAATAAAGATGAATATAATTTCCAGATAATATTTATTAAAATCAAGCATTAAATTTATAATGATGGAACTATTTCAAATAATGGTTTAATTAAAATTTTATATGATTTCACAGGACTTTTTGAAAAAATTTCACAATCAATGGGATATATTTTGGATATAAAAAAATTGATAAACATGACCATCTACTGATATGTACAATAGTTGTATGTTATGGGATCATCACACACCCAATTATGTGATCATGAAAATATGTTTACACGCATCCCTCATACACTGGTAAAAGAGGAATCATCACCATCCCATCAAGGATGTGAGCTACAACATTATGTTTATTTAGAGTTTTAATGTGTGAAAAGAGTGTAGTCCAGAATTACTCACTAAATACTAGGGCTTACATGTTGTATAACTATATTAAATAATGGGAAATGGATTTCAAAACTATTTAAAATAAAATTAACCAATTACCCATTTCAATATTTCAATTTCTATCTAAAAAACATGTTCTTAATCAAATAATGAATTTTTCAAAGAAAAATCCAATGGGTTTATATCAAAAAAATTTAACCCATTTTTTATCAAATACAATTTGAAATCAATTTCACAATTTAAATTAAATATTTAAATTATTCAAATTAATATTCCCGAAATTTCCATCAAATATCCCAAAATACTCCCTAATTCTATGTTATTTGGAATTTCTTTAATTTAATATGAAAGTAAATCCAAGTGTAATTTTTAAAAAAATATGTTTTCACAGAACAATTTAATGAAAATTAATTACATAAAAACATTTTAGGTTAAATCAATTGGTGAATCTTAAACAAAACCACCTACCTCAGGATCATGGGATCACAAAAAACAACTTCCATTACAAATTTCCGATGAAGAAAATTTATATCCAAGATATGAGAATCAAACAATGATTCAAGATGTAAAAAATGTAATAGGATTTGTAACAACACAAATATCTAAGAAACCTATGGGAGTAGTGGGGTAGAGAATATAGGATAAGGAACAACAGGAGAAATATTACTGGGAATGAACGGAATGAAGATATCCTAGCTTTGATCTTCCTTGGAGAGGGTTTATAGTAGCCAAAATTTTTCCTTGACATCATCCATGACCTAGGGAAAAATTCTAGGTCAAGTTAGTACTGAGTAGGGGTCTTAATGGGGGTTCATATTTATTTTAAAGAAATTGAAAATTCATTAAATTTATCCTACACAGTTTCATGGAGGGGCCACATAGTTTTTTAAAATAGGTGTCTTAACCATGTGCATTTACTGATGGGGTTTCATGGTTTTTCCTTTTTTGAAACATGGTTTGTCAAACCTTGTGACAATCGTTCAGGTTCTCAATAACTATATTTTTATGGTTTTCACTAACTGGGCATATCCTTTGGAAAAAATGTGCACCGAAAATGCATATCCAAAGATCCAATAAATATTCCCCAAAATATTACCTGAAGCACCCCAAAAAAACTCAAACAATGAATTATCAAAATAGGAGAAGAGGTGTACATGAAAAAGTAACAATATTTTAAATCCTCTACAACATTGAAACATTCAGTCCTAAGAAATCCTGTTAAGAATTTTCTATGTCAAAAAGATGAGGCCCCTTCTCCTTCATAAGTGTCCCCTTCTTCTATGATTAATAAGTATTAGAACCATAATACCATAGAACATGAACCAAATGTATCATCCTAGCATGAAGTACCATGGTTTCATCATCAAATTTCCTAACATTATTCTTAGTAATGGATTAATGAGCCACATTTTCTAGATCACTCCAACTAAATACATGAGATGAATCAGACATATACTTCTGTATATGTGATGCAAGGAACACATTATTTACAAATGTCAACTATGATGGAAGTTATAAACAATAATCCCCTTCCCCAAGCTTCTAAACCGCCTCAATATGCCCAAAAAATTGAGGATAATTATACCCTCCCTCTCAATCCATCGATGACCCAAACAGGGTGAATCATTCCAGAAAACCTAGTAACCAAATAAAATTTATAATGATCGTCAATGATGATTGATTTAAGACTTATACTAGCACTATTACATCAACATTATCTGATGAATCAAATCAATATCTTTTATATTCAATTGAACCAACTATAGACAATGCATGAACTTTCACTGATCAATGACCATCATAATAGTGATTTACAAGGATGACAATCCGATTCTTCAAAATGATCCATTTTGATTATGTAACGGATAATATTGTTATAAAAAATTTATCTAACCCTAGACGGTCATCCTAGGACCCACAAAAATAAATAATTTAGGCATAGAACATATTCTCAATACTTTGTATAGCACTTTCTATTATTCCATCTAACTATGGATGGTATGTTGTGCTCAAATGGACTTGAGATCATAGTGCCTCCTGAAGGACTCTCCAAAAACAATAATTGAGCCAAGGATCCCTATCCGAGACAATAGTATTTGGAACACCGTGAAAAAAAATTCCATTTCACATAGTGATATCCATGATCTTAAAAGTTTGTTGTATCGTTAATAGGTAAGAAGTGATCCAATTTAGACAACCTATTGATTATATTCCATGTCAAATTCTTCTTTTTTTGGGTATGTGGAAACCCATACACAATGTTTATAGAGATTCCATAGCACTTACAATTTTTAATGGGATGTGGATAAAGCAAAACTAAAGGTCTTTGGTGATTGAACTTAACCTACTTGCTTGTATAACCATGAATTACAAAATAAGAAATTCCTCATATCATACATTGACACCAGAATCATCACTGAAATCCATAGAACGGATTCATTATTCTTATGTACACTACCCACAGGGAATTATGGTAATCCACCATCACATCATTATTGGATGATAATGGTAACCAAAATGATTTTGATAACATAGAATGACCTTCGTAGAGAATGGCCAATCAACAATGTTCTCCCCACCATAATGAGAGTATCTAATACAAAATAACACAACATCAAGATGTTGTTTATAAAGGATCAAATTGAGAAGAGTATACATCAACTGGACACTAGAAAATTAAATATCAGCCCGTAATTCCTATGTTCTAATACGAAACTATGCTAGAAGTGATATCAATTTTGACTTTTTTGAAGAATGGTTCATGACATGGGTTGAATGTATCCTGATCAAAGCATTTGTGACAAAATTCCCCTTCCCTGGGCTATAGCCGATGTCAATGTCAAAATATTTCAAGTATTCCACTAAATTCCTCTTATAAACATTCAAATATTTTTAGACAATATATAACTCACGATATTGTGTTGTGAATACATAGTAAAAATTTCTCCTAAATGGTCATACTAATAACTCTTAAGTCTGTGAATGATAGTTGTGAGTTCATGGTCATGGGTTGGGTAACTCTTCTCATGTTGACTAAGCTAATTAGAGCCATGAGAAATTATATGATAACCTTGTTTACGAATAAATCATTAACTGAAACATGATGTATCAAAGAAGACAAAATAGCCATACCTAGCCTTTGGAAGAGTCAACACTGGTGCAGTAGCCCAATGATGTTTCATCTCAACAAAATAACTCTAGCATTTTTCACCCCAGGAAAACATTGCACCCTTCCATGTAAGAGTAGACATCAAAGAAACCAACACTGACAATTCCTTAATGAACCTTAGAGAATATCCATATAAATCCAAGAAGCTATGAATCTCGAAAAAAGTTCATGGTTGTTTCCATATAATAATATCTTCCATCTTATTAGGATCAACTGAAATAAAATGTTCTAAAAAACATTTTCCCAACAAAAGTACTTCCTGCATATAGAAATCACATTTTGTTAGCTTGTAAAAAATTGATTAATTTCTCAACAATTCTAGAACTAATCTCCAATTCCACACATGATCCTCCTCTATAATGGAGTAAATAAGGATGTTATCCACACAGAAAACCAAGAACACATATAGATATCGATAGAATATCCTATTCATCAAATCCATTAATACTATATGAGCATCTGATAGACCAAATGACATACCAATGTTTTCATAAATTTCATACCTACTCTAAAACGCGGTTTCCTAATTTTCATATTATTTTGATATCAATTTATGATAAACAGATCGATGATCAATTTTTGAAAAACAATTTTCCCCTTTCAAATTCCCAAACAAATCATTAATCTTTGGAAATTGATATTTTTTTATAGTGTGACTTTTTTTAGTTTTCCGTAATCAACGTAATTGGGAAATGACGTATCAAATTTCTTAAAAATAGAATTGGCACTGCCTAATGGGACACACTCAGGTGTATAAACCCTTTCTCTAAGATATCATCCAATTGGGTCATCAACTCATTCATTTTAGATAGTTCCATGTGGTATGATGTTATTAGTACTAGTTGAGTGCCTGAAACTTAATTAATATAATACTCTACATCTCTTACCAGTTGGAAAACCAAAAAGTACAGGAGGAAAAAAAATCGGGAAACTTGATGAAAACATGAGTGTGATCATCGCTCAAATATTATTTCCCTAGATCAAAAGAAAATATAGATATTACTTTCTAAAATTTGGTAAAGCAGATTAGTCTCTACTTGATCAGGGGTCCCATTATCCTTGCAAGATAAAACACCTCCCATCATGTATAATAAAGAAGACACATCGATGATAATAATAAATCTAGCATTTATTGGCAATGAGCCAATCTATCCCAAAATTGACATCAAATGGTTTCATGTCAAGAACCAGAAAATACCAAGAAAACTCAATATCTGATTATTAGAAAACACATATAGGGCTATGGATTCCATGCACTATCTTCATTCTAAAGGGTGTAGTAATATCCATCACATAGGAGAATAACTCAATAGGTGGATTTAGAAGATTCACAATACTAATTGAAATGAATGAATGATATGAACTAGTTTCAAATAAAGCAGTCACTAATGACAAATATATAGTAATGGAACCTCTCACAGTCAATGGACTTGTATCTGATTCCTCTAAAGAAACTTTTATTATGGGAAGAATTATCGTTATGGATGACTTTAGATTGAACCACATTATTTCTGAATAATCTGATTTCACGATCGTAATTTTTGGCACTGAAGATCCCATAACACTAAGTGGAGTAGATTATATGTAGACGAACATCTGTAAAAGACATGAACATCCTTATGAGAAAAATATTTTTGATGCCTCAATGAAAAACCATTTATAATGACCATGTTTTCCACATTGGTAACAAATCAAATGGACTCTTCAAGGCACTACATGAGGTCTAAAAAACCCTAATGTCATGAAACACTATGGGGATTGTCACACATCCTTTTTCTTTTAATGTAACTAACACTAACAGTAAGGGAAAAATAAACTCCCATTAAACCTTACTTTCTAGATAGGTCCATTTTAACAATCAATTACATATCCAATAAATCTGTATAAGATGGAATATTTAGTAATAAAACCTAATAATGAATATTAGATAGAATTCCCAAATCAAATGATCATGCCTTCATCCATTCATTATATAAAATATCATGTGAAAACACACAAGATCAATAAAACAACATTCATATTATTTAACAGTTTTGTCCTCCTTGCAATGTTTTAAGAACTAGTAATCCTTTTATAACACTATATTATCAATATAGAATTGGTCAGTAAAAATATCTTTAAATAAATTCCACTATAATTCCCCATTCTTCTTTTTTTTCACCATCATGTCCCACCTTTTCCTACTAGGTCCCTCTAGATTAATTGTGGCACATTTAACCTTTATTTCATCGTGAATTTTGAATAACTCAAAAAAAAGTTATATAATTATCATCCAATCATAATCTAGTTGAGTATTATTAGAGCCTCGGAAAGATGGTAGATTTTGGTAAAGGATCTCCTGAGAATGATTCCATAAAACATTCCTTTGAGTTTCCATAGCTTGATCCTAAATGAGATTGGGTGTTGGTGAAAGTCCTAGATATTGCCATGAATGCATGATAACCTCAACTAGATTCTGTTCCATAAGTGTATTTTATCATTGAGGTTCATCGAAATCTTCTCCATTGATCCACTTGGCAAGAATTCTCAAAGGAATGATGCTCTGCAACATTATCATACAAAATTGAAGACATAAAATAGGTTATGAGAAACAACTCTGAAACAAAATAATTTTGTATATTGATCCTAATAGATAGATAAAAATGAATTGGATTTCATGTTATCAAAATCAAAATTATGTACAATATGAGAACTAATCCTCAACATTTGTTTCCCAGACCACCCGAAGTGACCTAATGCTCATATCAGTGAGGGATCCCCAAACACTCAAAAACAACTACCACTTATGTCACAACAAGATTAAATAACATTTTATTGACATCAAGTCAAGATTCTTAACCTCCCTCAGATACCACATTCTCATGAATCAACCTAGATAACATGGTACCCTGATAGTTAGGCCTCTCATGACATATCCCTATGTGTATTCTTGTTTTCCATGGGTTGAAATATTGCACCTAACATAATGTAAGATAAACGGGAAAGGATTTTTTTCCACCTAAACATCAGAATAAATTATTACATGTCAGTACTCTCAAAAGAAAACTCCCCAAGGAAAACTATATAAAAACTAAAATAGGTAAAAAAACACCAATTCACAATAATAATGAACCATAAATCAAGTATGAGAACCCAAGTCCCAAAATACACAACATCTCAAAGCCCAAATTTTAACAGAAACTACCACTTTCATGTGGGGCATTCCCCTTGCTCAAACCTAGAATAAAAAATTCTACAATCTTTTGAAGGCACAAGTATGTTGTGAGCTAATATCTGATTACGGTCCAACCAAGGATTACATAATATGAGTCAAAATTAATTAACCACATAAATCATTCAATTTTAAATAAACAGGCTTTTCATTTCAATAGAATATTCAAAATAAATCATGTGTTACCTTTTTAATGAGGAAACTATCTCAAACAACTGCTTAATAATTTCCTATATAAAACAGTTCATATAAATTCACTATTAATTTGTAAAAAAATATTAAAAACTACGGAATATATTTCATATATAAACAAATGAACAATATGGTAATCTTTCAGGAGGTACACTATTTCAAGGTTATGGTATCCTCACATCGTGGAATACGTGATCATTAAAATATGTGTACATGCATTCCTTAGACACTAGTCGTATGGGACTCATCACCATCCCATCAGGGATGTGACCTACTACATTATGTATTTACAATGTTTTAAATGGTCCAAAGAGATTTTTCCAGAAAAAATCACTAACTACATAGGCTTTATTTTTAACTAACAACATTCAATAATGGGAAATTTATATCAAAACTATTTAAAATAAAATTCACCAATTTTCCACTTCAATATTCCAATTTTCATTTAAATACAAAATATGTGTTTTAAATCAAATCATGTATTTTCCAAGACAAACCCAATGGGTTCTTATCAGAAAAATGAAATCCATTTATCTAATATATAATTTGAAATTATTTTCACGAATCATTTTAACAATATAATACCAAAATTAAATATCATAATTTAATTTTCAAAAACATCACATCCAATTTCCCCAAAACATCCCATGTAATTTTAATTTTTGTTTTCCCCAACATCATTCCAAAGAAAATACAAATCCTAATGTAAAACAATATTGGTTTTTACATTAAAATTAAAGGCAATTTAATTTAAATCATGAAATTTTTGGTTAAAAAAATTGTAAATCATAAATGGAGCCACCTACCTTGGGATCATGAGATCAGAAAAAAACAACTTCTAAAATGGAATTAAAATGAATAATATCAACAATGAAGATTCGTTAATAAAACCTATATTCAAGATAAAATATAATGGGGATTATATCCAACAACAACCTAGAGATCTCAAAACCCTATGGAGGAGAGAAGGAGAGGGGAGAGAGAAGGACTGGGGAGAGAAAACATGTCGGTAAAGGTCTATTAAAAGATCATATAGATTTTATCAACTTTATAGAGGGGTTTTAGTATCAAAAATTGGACATTGGGATCTTCCAAAACCTAGTAAAACATTTTAGGTAGATTTAGGCCGGAGTAGGGGTAAAAATTGGGGTTTGTATAATTTTAAATGAATTAGCAAATTAATTAAAATCCACAGACACGGTTTCCTAGAGGGGTCTTTATAGTTTGTAAAACCTTTTTACCATACCATGTGCCCCTAATGGAGGGGTTACATTGTTTCTACTTAGTGGACACACAATCATTCAAAATGTACACCAATAATGAAAACCCTCATTCCTGGGATTTCATGGTTTTTACTAGTAGGGTGCACAGTTTTGGAAAACCATACAACAACCAAGCACAACCTCAGAGCCCTTCACGATTTCGAAAATTTCACATGGAAATTAATAAATGAAACCCAAATAAATAATGATAAAAATAGTGTATGAAGAGTACCTAGAAATAGTAATAAGATGTTATACATGATTTAAAATTATTTCAACTGGTTTTACAATTGAATTTTAAATAATTGTTTTAATAAAATATCTCATTATTCAAATGAATTGAAATTAATTAATAAATGTTAATAATTTTTAAACATATTTTTCATCATATTGAGATTTGTAGACATAATATTTATGAAATAATGATTAATAGAGATAAAAAATGATTTTATGATCATTTTCCTGATTCTCCAATCCAATCTAAATATTTCTCTTGGATTTTATCCTTTCTATGGGAGATATGTCATTTCAATAAAAATAAAAAGGTTAAATTGTACTTTGGAACATACTAAGGAAAATAATAATTTTATTGATTCTTGATTTATTCTTATAGATCACAAATGATCCAATGATTGTTATCTAAATCTTCTACATTAATTTGAACTCATCTGCATGGTTTTCTCCCATTGATGGTGTCACGAACCAACCCAGGTACCCTGGTAACCCAATAACCGAGCCGGTCCTGACATAGCCCGAAGGGAATTCCCGATCCCCAAGGGTCGGTGACTATCACCTCACATCACACTAAATGCAAGTGGGAATGAATTTTCCAAAATAATGTGGACAGGAAAAGAAACAACATAGCATGAAAACAAAAGAAACTCCACTGGGAGTAAAGTACCATAATACAAATAGTCATAAAAGCCCAATGTACTACAACCCAAGTACTAAAAAGGGAAAATTATCTCTAAGGACCATATGGAAAAAAACTCACCAAAACCAAAGATCAAAAGCTGGATATGCCTCCAAGAGGTCACATCCCTTTGCTTGATCCTTGAAGAAGAAATTCTATAAACACCATAAGGGAAAAGTAGGGTGTGATCCAAAGCCCAATAGGATAAAACCAATGATTCCAAAATGGATGAAAAATATATATTTTCCAAATAAAATATTCCAATTATCAAATAAATAGGTTTGGAAATTCCAGGCTCATTTTTAACAAAACATGCTGTAAATTTTCAAATGATGGATAATTACTTTAACAAACAGTTTTACAATGATATAATATTTCTAAAACAATGTATTAAGAAAAACACTTACATAAAATAGTTTTATATAAATTTAGTAGGCATGTAAGGCATTTCAAAATAATTTTTATATATTAATATCTCAAATATAATCAAACAAGCGAGCAACATGGTCATATTCCAAAAGGTACAACAGTATTAACCAGTTATAGGATTCCACACTCTCTATGTGACCTCTGGAAAATGTGTATATAGATGTCCCTATGAAACTGGCCAATGGAGACTTGTTTCCAACCCATTGGGGATGTTCCCCACCACAAGTATGTTTTAGGACGTTATCGTAGCGTAGAGTGTATCCAAATAACACACTAACTACCTAAGGCTTGCATGCACTCTTAGGTGATGGGTGAACTATTTTAAGAATGTTTAAAATACAATCAATCTGATTCTTCCATTTCAAAACTGCCAACTTCAATCCAATTAAAACCATAACAGGTTTTATTCAAAAACATGCCTCTTTAACATGATAAAACCAATGAATTTATATCAAATCATTTTAATCCATTTCCACAAGTTGGAAATCCATTCCAAACCAATTCCATCATTAAACATTTCATTTTCAAAATAACATTCAACAATTTAATTGAATACATTTCACTAAAATCCATAATGTAAATTAATCAATTTAAATCGACCAATTTTCCATAAACACACCTAATTCAATGGAATTAGGGTTTTTCCAAAATTTCAATGCCAAAACCATTTCAAATATCCAAATTTAATGGAATCGAGTTTTTATCAATTTTATTGATAGAATCTTGAGAAATTTAATTTAAATAAATTATTGAAATAAATTAATCAAAAAAATAGATAATAAATTTGGCAAGTCGGGATGGAACCACCTACCTTGAAGGTTTTGACCATAACCACAATGGTCGAGAACGCTCAAGAAAACTAGGATTCTTTTTCAAGAACCCTACCTAGATCTCTTCTCCTAAAAATATCATGACCCAAACTCATCAAAATTGGTACAACACACTAAGATCTACCCACAATGAGCGTGGATCCATGAAACTGAGAGAAGAAGAGAAGTAGTTCTAAGAATATCTATGAAACCAAACAAGAACGATGAAGAACTATCACATACCTCCAGAATCCAGCATCGATTCACTAAGAGGAGCCTTTGGATCTCCTCCTAAATGATGGGAGAACCTTCTCTGTCCTTATCAAAAGACAAATACTGAGATAGAGCCGCTTAGGAGGACAAACGAGGCACTTAGAGGAAAAACTGAGCGAGATCCACAATTTAAGGATCTTATTTAAGTGGTCGCACTTTTAGTTCACCCAGTTTGAAAAACTTTGTGCTAGTCGTGCATCAGCTACTACCTCAGTCTCCCTTCACCCACAGTTGCACCGTATGGTATGAAAAATTGTGCGCCGCCTGTGTGGAAGCTACTGCCTCAACCTCCCTTCTCGCACGGTTTACCTGCATGGTTTGACAAACCATGCTCCGCCCGTGAACAACCCAAAGTCCCTTATGTTTCCTTAAAAGTTCACCCAAATGCACCCCAAGTCATTATATCAAAATAGAGGTACATAGAATCATCAAAAGATACCTGAAAACATAACGTCATGTTACAACATCCCCACCATATGATCTTTATCTCCCCATAAAGCCTATGATGAAACCTCCACATCAAAAAGATGAAGCCACTTCTCTCTCATAAGCGTGTCTCATTCCCACGTCTCATGAGAATCATATCCATGTTTCCAAAGTACACATACCAGGGGTATTTTTTTCCCACGAAGTACCATGGTCTCAGAATCAGCAACCCTGACTGGTCGTTCAGTATCAGTTAAATATAGTTCAATTTCAAGATCATTCCACCTCAAAACATGAGACGGATCAGATAGATGCTTTCGCAGCTGAAATACATGGAACATGTTATGTATTGACATCAGTTGTGGTGGTGGATCTATAATGTATGAAAATCTCCCCATAAGACCAATAACCTCAAAAGGCCCCACAAAACAGGGAGCAAGCTTCCCTTGCCTCCCAAGCCATCAAAGACCCTATCGAGGTGAAACATTCAAGAACACCTGGTCAACAACTGAGAACTCTAAAGTATTACGGTGATGATCAGCTTATTCCTTGTACTAACTCTGAGCTATCAACATTCTATGATGAATCAACTGGATCTTATCTATAATCTCTTGGAAAAAAAAACGTGGTCCTACCAAATAGCTTCCACCAATCTCCGACCAACATAAAATAGATTTACAAGGACAGCCATACAATGCCACAAATGAAGTCATTTTGATTTTATACTGATAATTGTTGTTATAAAAAAACTCAACTAGCATAGATGATCATACCAAGACCCACCAATGTCAAGAACATAAGCACGGAGCATATCCTCAAGGATCTGAATAGCTCTTTTTGTCTAGACATTTGACTGTGGATGATAGGTCGTGCTCAAACGAACCTGAGATCCCAGTACCTCTTAAAGGCCTCAACAAAATTGATTAGTAAACCGAGGATCCCTATCAGAGACTATAGCATACAGAACATCATGAATATGAACATACTCTTTCACATAGATATTTTCCATCCCCTCAACATTTGTTGTATCCCGAAAATGTATAATGTGATCCGACTTGGTCATCCTATCGATCACAACCCATATCGCATTCTTCTTCATCTAGGATTGAGGTAACCCAACTACAAAGTCCATAGCTATTTCATCCCACTTACATATTGGGATTGAAAGTGGTTGAAGAATACCCGAAGGTTTCTAGTGCTCGGCATTCACCTGCTAGCATGTATAGGAACGAGATACAAACTCAGCAATGTCTCGTCTCATACCTGGCCACCAGAATTGTCACTACATGTCATAGAACATATTTGTGGTTCCTAGGTGTACAACCCACTGAGAGTTATGGTAACCCCCCATCACATCTTTCCAGGTTGCTAACAGCACAACGTAATGGTCTTGATAACACAGAACACCCTCTTTGGGGAACGACCACTTGGTGTGGTCTCCCCACAATAAAAAGAGTCCCTAATGTTTTGGAATTAATCATTATGTTGTTGTTATTGAAGAATTAACTCGAGTGGAGCATATGTCGATGGGACACTTGATAAAGAAACTTCATTGCCCTTTCATTGAACTCTAATATGTAGCTAATCAAAAAGATCCATCAAACTCTACTCCTCTGAATATTTCTTCACAGCCTATGATGAATGTTTTATACTTAATGCATGTTCATCTAAATATCCTTCCCTCGGGTTAGATGCAATGTCAAATCAAAAAGATTGCAAGTATTCCTCCCAATGCCTTTGTCAAAGATTCAAATCTTTTTGAGAGAATATATAACTCAAGCTCTTGTCGTGTGAATACATAGTAAGACTTTATCAATAAAGGTAATGTCGACAGCACTTAAGTGCATGAATTACAGCTTCATTTTCATGTTCATGTGTAGGATAGTTCTTCTCATTAGGAATAAGCTGATGAGACCCATATTCAACAATATGATCACCCTACATGAGTACACATCCCAAACCTGAACCTGATGCATCACAGAAGACCACATAACCTATCACATCCTCATGAAGAGTTAACAACAACGTAGTTGTTAAGAGATGATTTAGCTCAACAAAAGAACACTATCATCTATCATTCTAGGAAGACATAACTCCCTTTCAAGTAAGAGAATTCATTGCAGAATCTAACTTTGAGAAGTCTATAACAAACCGGTGATACTATTCTTCTAATCCCTAGACGCTCTAAATATCAAAAACATTTCGTGGTTATTCCCAATTCATAACATCCTTCACCTTCTCAGGGTCAACTGATATTCCTTATTCTAACACGATATTTCCCAAGAATTTTCCTTCCCGAATATAGAAATCGCACTTTGATAGCTTGGCATACAGTCGGTGATTCCTTAGAAGACTCAGAACTATTCTCATATGAAGCACATGATCCTCCACAGACATGGAGTAGACAAGAATTTCATCCAAAAATACCAAGTCAAAAGTATCCAGATACTCACAGAATACCATGTTCATCAAAGACATGAAAACTACATGAGTATTTTTTAGGCCGAAGGGCATAACAAGGTACTCATAATGGTTATACCTACTCTGAAAAGTGGTCTTAAGAATGTCAGATTCCATTATCATCAACTGATAGAAACCAGATTGATGATCAATTAATGAAAACCACTTTTACCTATTCAATTGATCAAAAAAATCATCAATTTATGGAAATGGATGTTTTATATTTATCATAATTCAATTGAGCTTTCAATAATCAACACATAAGCGAAGAGAACAATCGACCTTCTGGGAGAAGAGAATATGTGTTGCCGAAGGTGACACACTCGGGTGTATAAAACATTTCTCAAGAACATCATCTAACTAAGACATCTATTCTTTTAGTTCAGCTGGAGCCATTCGGTAAGAGGGAATAGAAACTGGTTGCGTACCAGGCATTAAGTCAACAGAGAAAAAAATAGCCCTTACTTGTGGAAAACCCGAGAAGTTAGACGGTAACACATTGGGAAAATAGGCGACGACTAGAGGAAGATCACCACACATTGAATCTCTCCCTAGATCAAAAGCAAGCACTGATATAACTTTGCCCAACTCTTGATAATATGGTCTATCTCTTCTTGACCTTGGGTTAGATTCTCTGTTAAAAACATGAGGCACACCACTGGGTATAGTGAGGTAGACCTGTCAATGATAACAACCATTTAGAGATTTATTGAGAATTAGTCAATTCATCCCAAATATGAAGAAAAAATAATTCGTGTTAACAACCAAGAAAATCAAAACATGATCAATATCTGAGAGAGAGAAGATACAAGCATGACTACGGAGACCCTACTCTCTCATTGTACCAAGGTGTGTAGTAATATCCATCGCACAAGATTAAAGTTCCATAAGAAGATTATGAAGATTAACAAGATGTATTGAAATAAAAGAGTGAGATGAACCAGTATCAAAAGTCGATGTCACTAAAGTTGAAGATATTGTAATGGTACCTCTCACAGTTTTAGGACTTCTATCAGCTACCACTGGAGACACTTACACTACGTTAAGAAGCTTCATTCCAGATGCATAGGGTTAGAACCCTTTTGTACGTGAAGCATTTGATTTCCCTGTAGTTTCTGGGGGGAAGATGATCATGTTCCACCACATTGACTAGATAAGTGTTGGAAAATTCTCTATAAGTTCCATAAACATCGGTAGGAGCTACAGTTCTTGGGTGCCTCAGTGAAAACCCTCTTAGAATGTCCTGAATTACCACACTAATATCAAGTCAATGAAGCCCCTCCAGGTGCTACCAGAGGTCTGGAATGACTCTAATATCGAAAAATACCATGAGGAACGTCACACTTCTATTTTACTTTAAAAGAACCAACACTACCACTAGGAAAGAAAAGAACCTCCTTCAACCATGACATTCCTATCAAGTCCATCGAAACCATCATTTCCCTATCTAGAGCATCATTATAAGTTGGTATCATCTGTAAGAACACATAAGAATGGATATCTGATCGAATTCCCAACTCGAATCACTGATCCATTATCCTCTCCTTAGATACAATCTCAAGAGAAAACTGTACCAGGTCAGATAAGCAATTTGAGTACTCAATCACGGTTTTATAGGCCTACTCAAGCTTGGAAAACTCCACATCCTTGGAAAAAACCATTTATTCTGGATAGAACCTGTTAGTTAAGGAACCCTAAAGTCTTTTCACTCTAGGACCTCTTGTTTCCTAGCCATCACCATTGTGTCCCACTATCTCTTACTTGGTCCCTCTAGTATGAAGGTGGAACACTTCAGCTTGATCACCTCTTGTGTCTCCAATAATCCAGACAGACATTCAATCATACTCAACCATTCCTCAGCATGTAGATGGTCAGTAAATCCATTGAAAACTGGTGGCTTCTAGCATAATAATTCTTGAGAATGACATCGGTGATTATCACTATAAGGATCTGTAGCAGGATTCTGAAGAGGATCAAGAGGTGGTGCATGTCCTAGAGCTTAGACAATGTGAAGAATCACCTAAACCAAATTTGGATCCACAATAGGACTCAATTGATATGGTTCAAAAGCAGCCCCTTTTTGGATCTGAGAATAATGTCTTCTTGGAGGCATGATGCTACATAGCATAAAAATACATAGATTAACACCCAAACCAAGTAACACGGAAAAATATTCTTAAAATAAGGGATAACAAGATTTGGATTCCACTATATCCAAATCAATATAGGGAAAATACTAGAAATAATCCACATGTTTTATTTCCCTACCCAACCCTGGTGACTTAAGGTTCATTGTGGTGAGATCTAGTTAGGCACTCAATCAAAACTACCTCCCATGTCCCGAAAGAATACTCAAATTCATACTGTCATCAAGGAAAGATGATTAACCTGCCCTCTGATACTAGTTTTTCATGAACCAGCTCGAGTACCCTGGTAACTCGACAACCAAGATGGCCCTGACATATCCCGATGGGAATTCTTGATCACCACGGGTCGGTGACTAGCACCTGGCATCACGCAGCATGAAAGTGGTAAGGATTTTTCCAAATGTATACAAAATAAAAAGAAACAAGACAATATGAAAATATAAGAAATTCCACCGGGAGTAAATTACCATAATACAGAGAGGCATAAATGCCCAAAGTACTACAACGAGAGTACTATAAATAGGCAAAAATAGCTCCAAGGTCCCTAAGGAAAAAACTCACCAAAACCGAAGATCAACAGATGGATATGCCTCCAAGAGGTCCTTTCCCTTTGCTCAATTCTGGAATAAGAAAGTCTACAAACTCCCGATGGAAAAAGTAGGGTTTGAGCCAAATCCCCGTAGGATAAAACCAAAAATTCCGTAATGGAGGCCAAATATAGTCTTTCCAATGAAAAGCATCCAATTTTCAAATAAACAGGTTTGGCAATTAATAGCACAAATTTAAGAAAACATGTTGTACATTTTCAAATGGAGAATTACTTAATGAAACAGTTTTACAATGATGTAATATTTCTAAAAAAATGGCTTATGCAAAAAATTTACATAAAACAATTTTATATAAATCCATATGGCTGGTAAGTCAGTTCAAAAGAATTGGAATACATTTATATCTCAAATATAAACAAACAAGCGAGCAACATGGTCATCTTCCAAATGGTACGATAGTATTAACCAGTTATAGGATTCCGCACTCTCTATGTAAACATAGAAAAATGTGTATACACGCGTCCCTATGAAACTGGCCAATGGAGACTCGTCACCATCCCATTGGGGATGTAACCCGCCGGAAGTATGTTTTGGGACATTGTCATAGTGTAGAGTGTATCCAAATAACTCACTAACAACCTAAAGCTTGCATGCGCTCTAACATGATGGGTGAAATATTATAAGATTTCTTAATAAAAGATCAATCCCATTATTCCATTTCAATATTCCCAACATTATTCTATTTAAAACTATAATAGGTTTTATTCCAAAACATGCCTTTTCAAAAGATAAAACCAATGGGTTTCAATCAAATCATTTTAAGCCATTTTCATAAGTTTGAAATCCATTAGAAACCAATTCCATCATTACAAATTTCATTTCCAAAAATAGATTCAAAAATTTAATAGAAAAAAATCCATCAAATCCACAATTTTAATTCCACCAATTTTCCAAAAACAAATCCAATTAAATGGAGTTAGGGTTTTTCCCAATTTTCTATGCCAAAACCATTTCAAATAACTCAATTCAATGGAATAATGTTTTTAACAAATTCATTGAATGATACATAAGAAATTTAATTTAAATCAATAATTGAAATAAAATAAGAAAATACATTGATAATAAATTTGTCTTGTCGGGACGGAACCACCTACCTTAATGGTTTTGAACCAAACCACAACGGTCGAGAACGCTCATGAAAACCGGGTTTCTTTTTCAAGAACGCACCATGGATCTCTTCTCCTAAAAAACTCATAAAAATTGGTACCACACACATAGATCTACCCACAATGGGCATGGATCCAAGAAACTGAGTGACGAAGAGAAGTAGATTGAAGTATATTTAAGAAACCAAACAATAACGATGAAGAACGATCACCTACCTTAAGAATCCAGATGAAATTTACCAAGAGGAGCCTTTGGATTTACCTTGGAATGATGGGATAACCTTCTCTAACCTTAGGAGAATACAAATCTCGAGTTAGAGCCACATAAATGGACAAACGAGGCACTTAGTGGAAAAACTGAGTGTGGTACACATTTTAAAGATCTCATTTCAGTGGCCACATGATGAGTTCGCAGGGATTGAAAAATAGTGCGCTAGTCGTGCATCAGCTACTACCTCGGCCACCCTTCATGCATGATTTGGCCACACGGTTAGACAAAGCGCGCATTGTCCATGTGGAAGACATGGCCTCAACCTCCCTTCTAGCATGGTTTGCCTGCACGGATTGTCAAACTTTGTGTCGCCCGTGAACAATCCAAAGTCCCTTAGTTTTCTGTAAAATTCTCCCAAACTCACCTGAAGCCATTAATTCAAAACAAGGGTACATAAAAATATCAAAAGATATCGGAAAATTTTATGTGATGTTACAGATGGGTTAGATTCCCTTTTAATAGTAATAAAACATAGAAATTGTACTTTGGATCGTATTGAGAAATATGAGATTGAGATTAATGCTCTTAATTCCTATAGGTCACAAGTGACCTACAGATCATTTTTCTATATTTTCATGTGAATAGATTGTTTATTTCTTGGTTTTTATCCCTTTATGGTTGATATGTCATTTTAATAAAAATATAAAGGTGAAATGGTACTTTGGATCATACTAAAAATTTTGAGCATCAGATTGAAACGAAATATATTCTAATAAATAAAACATGTCTCAAGGATCATTATCCTATGATTCCATGGAAATAAAAACTCATATTCATAGTTTTGACCACTTTTAGGGGATTTGTTACTTTAATAACATTGTGAAGGTGAAAAAACACATTTTATCATACCGTTCAATTGAGGTATCAAATTGACATGTGATTGATTCCAACATTTCTTAACCAACTATGTTTGTTTTTCTAAGCTATAATGTCGATCCATGCTTGTTTGGAAATTTACGACCACTATATAGGGGGTTTTTTAATCAATTAATTTGTTCTAACAATATTAAATAATATTTTTTGCCATATTAGACAATATGAACATCATTTTGATTCATGGTTGATTTTTACATATCAAAAATGATTCAAGGTTATTTTTCTTATGTTTTCACATCAATATGATGTTTTATGGTTATTTTTGACCACTTTACAAATGAAATTTCATTTTAATTAAAATATAATCGTGAAATGTTACATTGGATCAAATCATGAAATTTGGGAATCATATTGAATGACGGTTAATTTTTAAAGATTATAAATGATTTTGGGGTCATCATTCTATGATTTCAGGGAAATTAGAACTTGTTTACTCAGATTTGACCCCATTTTGGTCACTTATCACTTTAATAACAATATAAAGGTCAAATTACACTTTTGATCATATTGAAAAATTTGAGAGTTTTAATGACATGTGTTTTATTCCTACAGTTCAATAATTATATTATGATTATTGTCCAAATTGTTTCAGCCAATATGAACTCGTTTGATCATTTTTTTTCCCAATAGTAGTGATTTTAAATTTATTAATAAGGGTCAAAAATATGAAATAATATTTTTCATCATATGGAGAAATTCAAGAATAATTTTTTTTTCAAGATTGATTCATACACATGACAAATTATTCGATTATATGTTTCGCATGATTCTATTCCATTCAAGACTTGCCTACTTGGATTTCACCGCATGATGTGTGATATGTAATTTAAATTAAATTACTCTTGGAGTTGGTGTTCCAAAATAACATTTTGTACATTTAAATTCACATATATTTGACGATTAGAATATTTATAAAAAATATTATTTTATATTCTTCATTTTTCTAAATGAATTTATTGTAATGATTTTCTAGAGTATCGATCATGTTGATAAGGTCCATGAATTTCACCGTTATGTTGATAAGATTAAAATTTCATGAAGGTATTATTAAACCTTTCTCTATGGTCAAATAAAATTATGTATTGGGTAAAAATTTATGTTGGTTTTCAGGTTCAAGTAATCATAAATGGATGATACTTCATCTCATGAAGTTCACACATGGTAATCACCAAGATGGGAGGTTATGTGAATATACACTGCAGAAAAAATTCTATATGTTTATGATTCATTGGATATTATAGTATGTGAGTGTGTTTAATTGTCCTTAAACATTAATATTATTATTTATGCATGTCATGACTCATGCACTATGATTTACTGACAAAAATCTTGATGTCATATGTTAGTGAGAAGTATGGTATGTTGGGTGCATCATGACTGACATGTTATTAATAGATAATTTATGTAAGTTATTTTCCCTTACAAATTTATAAAAGTTATTTCAAAACCATCTTATTTATATAGAATTTTCACTTTAAATTTAATAGTCATGGTTTAATGATGATTTTATTTCAGATAGTCAACGAAAGGTGTATCAAGCATTTATGTGGATGACATGTATGTGAAACCTACTTGATAAGATATTAAGAAAAATGTTTTTTATTAAATAATGAGTGATCATATGTTTTTGTTGAAATTATGACACTATCTTCTTTTTCATGGGAGCCTTGGCCGGTTTTCATATAGAAATCGTAAACTTTTGGAACGATCACTTAATGTTGATGAGAAATATTCTGAGAGAATCAAATACTATGTGTTTACATTGACCTAAATTATATTCTATTCAAATTTAACTGTAAGAATTAATAGTATTCTCAGGACTTATGAATAATTTAATTTTGAATCAAATGATCATATACAATAAATATATACGTATTCAGAGTGAAAATTGTTAAATTATGTCAATAGATTATATACTTATTTATTAATTTTATAAATTATTTTTTAATTTTTTATATTTTCCACGTACTGAATAGAATATTTATTTATGAATAAAAATTTAAAGAAATATTTATTCAGTTATTTTAGAATTTTAAAAGAAAACGAGAAGACCATGATTGTGACTGACAATATATAATAATTTACAATCATGTAAAATAATATTTATCGTTATGCCAGTTTTCTCATGCCATTAAAATTAGGATAATAATATTTCATTGATTTAGGTATTATAAGTTTCATTATATTATTTAAGGGTCCTTATAAAATAAAATAGTATTCTTAAACAAAACACTATCTCTTTAAATAGATGGTTATGTTTATTTTGTAGGTTTAATCATGAATTGAGATTCATTGAGTGCGAATAAAATATCTGAAGATTCATATTTCTCGTCTTTTTAAGAATGATATTGACACCTTCAATACTTAAAGAAACAATCAAGATGGAAAAAACAAGATGATCGATCGACCATTCAGGCACTCAACATCTTATAAGTTCTATTCGAAGATCAAAGAACCACGTGTGGATCACCACTATACGGGCTCTACTTTGGGTCCTCCCTATGCAACCCTGATAACATGAAAAGTGTTTTAAGATTATTAAAAACATCATTAAATAAAGATACAAATATGATATATTCTTTATTCAGGTCAAATTTAAATTTTTTATAAATTTAACAAGAAAATGATCATATCTGGGTAATGGGAATTTGATATCAATATTCATGAAAATATTTCCATTTTTCATGATGTTTACATCATGTAAAATTGAAATTTGATAGAGAAAATATAAAAAATATTAATTATTATTCCCCCAAAATGAACATCTACTTAGTCTAAAAAAATAAAATACGATGGAGAAATTATTATTTGGATCATACTGAGCAATATAAGCATCAGACTGATGTTAAATTGATTCATATAGATCAAAAATGACAGGAGGATCATTTTATTTTGATTTCATGCTAATGTCAGGATTTTTTATCGGTTTCGAACAATTCAATGGAGATATTTTATTTTAGTAAAAACAAAACATGTAATGGTACATTGGATCATTCTGAGAAATATCAGCATCAGATTCACATGTAGTCAATTATTACATATATAAAATATCTCAAGGATCATTATCCTTAGTCTAAATGACTACCCAACTCCTTTTGTTGTTTTAAAAAATTTGAGGTTATTTTTTACTTTAATAAAAATCATAAGGTGAATCCAAAATTTTATTCATGCTGATCAAATCATCATGATATTTATTAAATAGAAAAATTATAAAAAAATTAATTGGAAATCACCTCTTAATTACTTTTGCAAACAATTTGATTTCATGTACTATTCCCACTCATTTCAAAATAATTATATTTCTTCTTTTCAACACATAAACATAAAACAATATTTTCTGTATTTGAAAAATATAGATGAACAAAATATTAATAAACATTTTAAATGAATGTATAATTACCTTAATAAATTCAACATTATAGATGATATTTTGTTTATGGAATATGTTATCATTCATAAATTTACAAAAACAATACCACACTAGTTATCATAATTTTATTTTGGACACTATTGAAACATTACGAAAATAAATAATTTTTTTTGAAATGTGTTTTTATTGTAAAATATTATTATATATACCATTATTTTTATCCATGTATAAAAATATAAAAGATTCATTTTCTCAGTCACCATCCCTATACAATGATTTTTTTGATATTTAAAGATAACGTTATCAAAAAAATTCTAATTAAAACATTATATATAAAGTATAATATACATTTTATCTATAAAATGTTTAATATTGTGTATAAAAAATTCACATCAGACATCATATGTCGTTGATTGTATGATTATGAATGTGTTGGATCCAACAAATAAACCTTCATATTATGCACATATACTACAATGAGTGTATATATATCCCTAAAAAAGTTATATGTAATTATAAAAGTAAAAAAATGGCTAAATTGTAAAATTTTGCACTATATTGTATGTATCAAGAGGATCCTATAATTTTTTATTTTGAGATCAAATTTTTAGGGTAGTTAAACTTTTTGTATAATTATTCATTATCCAATGAATTTTTTGTCCTCATAAATGATTGTAAGAATAATAAGTCCAAATTTTTCATTGTAAGGTTTTATATTTGATAGTACTGATATATAAACCTATAGATGTAGTTAGGGGATTTACAAAATGATAAATACTCTCTCTAATCCTACATCAGACTCGAGTTCAAATCTGAGTGGGAGTGAATATCCATTGACAAGAAAAGACACATGCATGTTGCAGGAAGTTGGTGATGTAGGCATGATTTAGACAAACAGTGACGTTGGCATGATATAGGAATGATGTTGCATTGGCCCTTCAAGCCCATTTTTGGTACTTTGGACCATGTAATGGGCTTCAGGACCACTTTTCCTTTGGGCCACGTACTAAATAAATAAGGCTTTATGGGTGGGATACCCATTGGTGTGGTTATGGCTAGGCTTTTTAGACTGTGTGTCTAGTGTGTGTGTTTAATGTAATTGTACCCCTAAAAATATAACATATATATATACATATATAAGTATGAATAGTTATTAATAGTAATTAACATAAGTTAATATTCATTGGGAAAATATTATCAATGTTTAACACATGTATACATTCATAATTAAGATTAAAAGGAATAAATACATTATAATTTCATTTATACTCTCATGACCATCCATGTATTTAATGATGTCACCCAACATTGTTTCTTTAAAATAAATGTGTTTTAGATTTTTGTCTTTGAATTTTATATCTACAATAACATGTAATGTCAATAAATGTTGTTGTGGAATTTCTGGTGTAATGGTATGCTTAATTAGTCTTTTCTATTTCTTAATTGATCCACTATATTATTTTGGTCTGACCATACGTTTCCCTATGTTTCTCCATCAATAATAGAATACCACATTTAATACCATTTTCATATATTTTTTACCACTTTGGTGATGTTTATAAAACTCATAATATTAATTTCTACTTTATTTAATGGAACTTTACTGTAATGTACACACATTTATATTATTTATTCATTTCATATTTTACAGTTGATTCATATTTCATACATGGAGATCCTCATATTAGTGTTTTAGTTGGTTCTCATTCTTATATTATATTTTATTAGACTCTAAAAATCCATTTTGTGGTATGTGCTGGAACCTATGAATTGCATTTATGTAATAATTTATAAAAATGAAGAAGAAAATAGAAAAGTGAGCTTGGTTTCATAATATGGAATTTCTATTTTTATGGGGATTTACCCTTATGCAGCTAGGCTATGTTAAGGAGACCAACTCTTCATGCTTATGAAATTGAGATGTATGGGTTACTATGGCACTACCATTACACAAACTAGTTTTTGTAAGTCTCATATTCACGTAAAATTATGTAGATCGGTCTATGTAAGGGTAACCTGAATCTAACCATAAGTGTAAAGTTTTTAATTAATGTTAGGGTGTATATTTATCTTTATTTATGAAGGTAATGTATGCCAAACCATTATGGAGATCATTTGAATAATGATACCCATGTAATTACCCATATGTGAGTCATCACATAATGTTAACCTATAGAATACCTATACATGAAAGGGTTCATGTGAGGATAAACATTATTTTCCAAAGGATTCATAAAGGTAATATTATAGCTTGTAAGAAACATATGGTTAACTAACATTACATAGAAAAAGTTTTTATTGGATACATATGGGTAAATGGTATCTATATAAGGGTAGATGATATTTATCTTCACTTTATAATGGTAACCAGTTTGTTACATTAACATTATGGTTGTAGAAGTCTAATGTAAAGGTAAAATGGTTTTCCATCACATAGGAAAACCTCTATGTGTATGGGTTAAATGAAATGTTTTTAATAAAAAATTTTAACTTCCTAAATGGTTTTAACTATTTTTTAAAATGATTATGAATCATTTTAAAATGTATATTGGGAATATGTAATTTATAAATGGTTTATAAATTAAATAATATATAAAAAATTTCATAATTAATTATATAAATGTTAATGAAACTTTAATATTTCCTATGATATTAAATTTTAGTATTTGAAATAAATTTTAACCAAATTATATGGAATGAATTACGATCTAGAAATAAATTTTTTTAATTTAAAACCATAAGTATCAATTTTCACTGGGTTCTAAATTATTAAATAATTTAAAAATATAAAATGGTCATATTTATTTATTTTAATTTTTTCCAAGAAAATGGGAGCCTTATTTGGATCTTATTTAATACACTTAAATATTCTTTTGATGATTTATATAATCATGGTTTAAATAATTATTATGTATATGATATTTAGATTATGTGAACTATTTTCATAATTGATGTTGGATATTAAATAGTTTATAATTCATACATAATCATATATTTAAAATGGAAATGTCAGATAATGATAAATATGAAATAGTTCATATTGAAATGAATATACAATTTTTTTATGTAAAACTATATAATTTCTATAATGTTAGTTCTAAAATTATATAATATTTATTGTTTTATTTTTTAGGTATAATATATAAATTTTTGTGTCCTGTCAAAATATTTTGATTGTTCATTTAAATAGTGGTTATTATCTTTTCAATTCATTTTTAATAAAAAATCATGAAAGGGGAATATTGAGTATGTATTTGTATACAATGTTACAATATTTCAAGGATAAATCCATGAATTACATGTTAGGATTGAATCTATAATGAATTTAGTTTTTATCATCATTTTCCTATGTAATTAATTGATGATATTATCTTGAATTTAGTTTTTCAATATGAAAATTTTATATTAGGGGTTAGAAATATGATAAATTTGATTATATCTTGTGTGATGTTTCCCCGATTAGACGGACTTGTGTCATACTACCTACTTATCTGGAAGAATATGCCTTTTCTAGAATTGAGAATGGGGTTGGATATCTGTCCCTAAGGAAATACTGATGTGGTGTTTTTAAATCTCATATAATTAAATGGATTTATATGAAATGTTCATGTACCTTATAGAAATGATGCATTTGGATATGTATGAATATGATTGGATTCTATTTTAGCGTGAGTAAAACAAACTTTTGGGATGTGTAAAGGGTCATAAAACTATATGGTCTGTATGTAATGATTTTGTATAAGGAATATAATTCGAGACTAAATTATTAGAATCATGATTAAATAAAATGGAATAACATGATATAATTTTGTGACATTAAAATACCATTCAAATACTGAGTTTTATATTCCTTCAAAAGTAGAACTTTTCAAGACTTCAATCATCCATCTAGGTATCAAAAAACTCTGCATGAGTACCATTAGATTACCTTGTGAAAAGAAATAATGTTATAAGTTAAATTGTATTGGCATGATGGTGTTTTATATATTAGCACAAGTATCCCTTTATTGTCCATTTTTTTGATTAGTCATGGTATTTTCATTGGGTTACACTAGATGAGAATCCCCATTGGTTAGGATACCATAGGGATATAATTTATAATTTTTATATAATGGACTGTGATATGGTTTTTATTCCCTACTATCCAAGATTCACAATTGTTGTGATTAGGATGATGCCTTACCTTAAGATTCATGGAATTTTTACATTAAAAAATGAACAAGTCATGGTGAAATATGGATCTTATCCCGCTAATGAATATGATAAATATTTATAAGTGGTCATAATTTTAGTGGGATCCCATTAAATATAAGTCCTTATTTAATAGTTAGATAACCTTCTACATATCTGATATAAGATTTTTTTGTAGATTAAAAATGTCATCATCATAAAACTAAACACTCTGATCAAACCATGATAAGGAGAAACATAATGTTAGCTACTCTTAAGACAAAAAACTTAAGAAAAGTTCATTAATCAGGATTGGTAATTTATGGGAAGTTATTAAAGATAATTATATGTGTCAGAATAGATTCTTCTATAATAATAAAGTGTTAAATTTGTTTGAAAAGTGAATATAGATGCTTATAAAAAGAATTTGTGATTCATTTATATTTTTAAAGGAATCAAATGCTAAATGATCAAATTAATATTATTCCTCACTTCGTAAGATTGGGTATGTCAAATGATATTAAATATATTTGAATATGATGTATGACTTGGAGAGATTAAACATTTCCATAGTTTATTTTTTGGATTAGGGAATGTATCTTATTAGCATGTTTGAAATTGTTTTGCCAAAATGATTGAATCAAAACAACATTTACTTGATATTATTAAGGTGGGGTTCTAAAGTAATGCATACATAATACAAGTAGGTAAATGTTAAAACTAAAAGAATACAAATTAGTTGAATATTTACAAATATTTCTCCAAAATGATTTTAATGGTCATTGATACTTATGATTGTAAACAAGTAAGATTAATAATTCAATATGATTCGATTTTAGAAGATACACATGAAGGATTTTCTGAAACTCCATAGAATTTCCATGTTACATATAGATGTTATAGAAGTATATTATTTGGTTTTTAAATTTTTGTAATACTAAATGTATATTTTATAATATGTTGGCAATATACATAGTTGAAAATTATAGGAGATATTTATTGATCTTGTAGGTTATATCAATGAGATGAGATAAGTAGTTTCTACATCAATGATTTAAATGTAGATGCATTTATTAAGATAAAAATTTTCTACGTAATATATGTTTATCTTCATCACATTAATCTTATATGATAAGAGAAAATGTATGACAAAAAATAGTTATAATGATAAAAAATTATATGATTAAATAGATATGCATTGTTTATCATTTATTAATTTATATAACATTTTTTGAGAAGAAGATATGGTTAAAAATGCTTTCTTTAGGATAATATATTTATCAAAGAATTTTTTTTAAATATATTGTAATGTGTTAACAACACCATTATTTGTTATATTTGAATAAAATATAATTTTCAAATGAAAATGTACCAAACCCATATAATATTTAATATGATATGAAAAAAATAGTTTATTGTTTAAATATTCGTACTGGAAGGATATAATGGTTATTTTTTAATAGAAAATGTTTTTTTATATCTCCACAAGATATTCTGAAGTTAATATAATGTCTAAGAGTGTTGTGGGAGTATGTTTTGGCTTAAATAAATTCATATTTAATAAAAAAATAATTACACAAATCTAAAGTCAATTTATTCAAAGCCCTAAGATAGTTAGGATGTATTATTAAATTATAAGGTTAGATGTATCTAATTTCAAGTAAAATGTTTGATGTAATATGGTTATTAAGGTGATGGTGATAAACCAGGAAATAGTTCTATATACACAAAACAAGTTTACATCATAACCATTGATTTTGTGATATTAAAAAGTTTTCATATGTTCTTGAATTTGAACATGTCGGAATATGATTCCCTAATCTCACCATTATTCTATCATTAATACTTTAAAATGGTTTCAATAAATAACATAAAGAGAGTGTTTTATCATATGGTTACATAGATATTTGACCTAAATTACATATGATAGAAAGAGTTTACAAAACTAGAAATGTGTAGTTTACTAATGGTTGATCTGAATGTTTTGAAAACACTACAATAAATATGGAATTTGAAGTCGAAATAATAACCTTGATTTTTTATAAACTAATTCTAATGGTTTGTGTGAGAATTTTTTGGTGTTGGTATTACTAAAAACCAATGCCACAAATTTTCTAAGTGGTTTTTGGCATCAGCTTTACTAAAAACATATGCCAATATCTAGAATAATTTGATTTATTGCGTCGTTTTATGTGAAAACTGAAACTAAGAATAAAAAAATGTTTTCCTAATTAATTTTAAATAATACCAATATCATATGGGTAATTTTTGGCAATAGTTTTTCAAATAAAACTGATAGAAAATAAATAGAGTACTTTCGGCATTGGTTTCTACCAAAACCGACACTGAAATTCTTTTAAAAATGTTGAGATTGAGAAAGCCTCATCTTTCTTGATCATCAAAATCAAAATCCACTGCGGCTCCTCTCGACCCGCAATGACATCAATGCCTTATTTGTGGTCTCCACTGGCCATTGTTGATGATTTTATTCAATTTTCACGATCTGTGGATTGAATTCTCCATTATATTCTCTTTTTTTATCATCTACAGATTATTTATTAATTTAAACCTATTTTGGGTTACTTTCAACCATGGTTTGATTTTATTTTATGGTATATCTTTATTTTTAATTTTTACAATCAATTATTGTCTTGATATTGTATTTCTTATTTTTCAAAATAATTATACCGAGCAATGTTTGGATTGGGGATATATTTTCATGTTATACTCTAAATTTTTTATTTTTTGATTTAATTTTGATGATAAATTATTTATTTTTTATTTTTTATTTTATTCAATTATTAGAATATTGTTTATTTTAATTGTGTTTGAACATGGTCAATAGTCATCTCTAATTGTGATTTTTCAATGTTCATGATATGGATTGGAGTTGTGTTAAATTAGGATATGTTTTTTTATCTAACATTATTTTTATCCAGCATTGTGTGATTTCAGGTTATGAATTTTTATCTGACATTGTGTATAAATGTATTAGTCAATGTTTATGACCAAATTATATAAAAAAATTGAATTATTCTTATCAGAATTTATTTTTATCTAAAATTTTGTATAAATGTATTGGTCAATGTTCATGACAAATTTTATTAGTCTATGTGTCACAATATTTTTATATGAATTTATTTTTATCTTGACCAAATAACTGAATAATGTTCTGAAATTTTTTTATCTTAGATTGTGTGATTTTAGGTTATGAATTTTTATCAACCATTATGTATAAATGTATTAGTAAACATTATTTAATAAATTATAAAAAACCAATTGAATTATTTTTATCTCAGATTATTTTTATCTGACATTATGTATTAATGTATTGGTTAATGTTGTTGACCAATTGTATTAGTCAATGTGTTGAATTATTTTTATCTTACATTATTTTACTCTTAACCAATTGACTAAATAATTTTTTAAAATTATTATGATCTGACATTATGACTCTTCATAGGACTAATAAAATACCTGGAGTGGGGTTGGGGGATTTAATCGGGGCTACCTAAAATAAAAAAAATCAATTGAATTATTTTAATACTTTTCTACTCCTTTTGTCCATTGAAACTTTATGGTCATTTAGAACATAAATATATATTTTTATCTTTTAGCCAATAATCCACAAATAAATTTCATATAAAATATATATATATAATCTAAATGTGTTATTTTTACATAAATTATATCAAATGTATAAAACCTAATCCTTATCCTATTCAAATCCCATTGAGACATATATTCTCTACTATAAATTTTTAATCATTTTTTGGAATATCACTCGTTATTTCTCAAACAACTTCATATTAAAGTTACTCACCACTAATACCGAGGTTTTCACTTGATCCAAATAATATGCCTTGTTTCTCACCATAGTGTCTTCGAATTCCTATAAATCATGAATAAATAAAAATATTTAAATTGAACATTGATATTCTAATTAGTTCCTAGTTCTTATGAATCATTTTAAAAAATTATTTACTAAATTTGTCTGTAGTGATCCTAACCAATATAACATGGATTGGATTTCTCTTTAATTTCTTCATTTTATTCATTATGAGTTTACAACTCCCAGATCAATCACATGAACACTTTATTCTTCCTAAAAATTCATAGATCTTTTTTCATAGAAATTTTCACCAAATAATCTTTGTATATACTCAATAGAACACGTAATGTATCCACAACAACTTATTATTCCTAAAATGATTTTATTGTTCTCTCACCAAAATGTGTTGCAAGATATACCAGTTTAGTTATGTATTTAATTACATTTGTCATAATTTTGGGATTATTAGGGTTGATTTCACTTATAATATGAACATTTACACTAATTATTATTTTAAATTTCGAATAATAACTAATTTTTATCCCATTAAATTAGTTGAATCATCAATACTTTTGACAAATGTTTCATTGATATAATGCCACTACTATGTCAAATGAACTAATAAATTTTAGAATATTGATAGGATAATTAAATTAGAATATAAATATAACACATGTATATATTATGAAAATAAAATGTTTACTATTTGTAAATGTGTTTCATATCGAATGTTTTATATCTAATTATCAATAGTTTTTGTTAATTTTTTTTTCAATATATCCGTAATTATATATATATATATACATATATTAATTTATTCACTAATTATTTTTTGATATCAAATTTTTAATAGATCGTAATTTGATAAATTTTCGAAGAACCACTGGTGAAAATGAAAAAAGAGTTGATGATTTCTTATAATTTTCTAAACGACATCTTCAAAACAATGATATGATTTTCTGTCCATGTTTAAAGTGTTTAAATATGAGAAATTTAAACTCTTGTTAAATCAAGGACCATCTAATTTATATGGTTATAGCCTTAATTATACATGTTGGAATTGGAATTTTGAAAGAACTGAATATTCCAAATCCAATGTAGATTAAAATATTCATAATGAGACCGGGGATCATATTGAGGAACTAATTCATGATATAAGTGTTGAAACCATCAAAAAATCAGTAACTATAGAATGATTGTATGGAAACTCTAAGAAATCATTATTCCCAATTTTTTGAAAAAATATAGATTTATCTGTAGTCTTGAGATTAGTTAACTTAAAATCAAAAAAATTTTGGAGTGATAAATGTTTCTCCAACTAACATGAGCTTTTAAAAGAGCTACTTATAGAAGTCAACGGGGTTCCCGATTCAAATTATGATGAAAAGAAAAATATTCTGCCAAATGGGTTTGGGGTAGAAAAAGATACATGATTTCTACAAAGATTGTGTACTTTATATGAAAAAAATAAATATTTATCATGTTGTCCTACATGTGGGGAATCATTCAATAATATTGATGGGAATGTCAAGTTAGATTCCTTCTCAGGTGATGTCCTCTAACGTCATGAAAAATCAATTTTGTACTTTCTAATGATATCATCCAATATTTTTGGCATTCAATTATGATATTTCCATTGTGAATCATTTTTAGGTACCAGAATCCAAATTCTTGCTAAAGAAATTTGGTACCTTCCATTATTTCCTCATTTGAAGCATCTTTTTGAAAATTGAATTGAGGAAAAAAGAATATGATGTAATTTAGATGAGAGAATCTCGAATGGTAACTTATGTCACCATGGCAATTCACCACAGTGGAAGAGTTTTATTAAAAAATCATGATTTTTTAAATGAAGTTAGAAATCCAAGAATATGATTGTGTAATAAGAGAAATGAATCCATATTGGAGAATTAGTAGAAAATATAATTCATGGAATATTTTAATGGTATCTTACAACTTCTTACCATATCTATGTATGAAGAAAAAAATATGTTATGATGAGACTGATGATATCTGGACCATAAGAACATGGAAATGATATTGGTGTGTATCATTCACCGTTTATTGATGATTCGAAACCGCTATGAGAGGTAGGTGTTAATGTTTTTGATATATACAAGAAAGGGTATTTTCTTTTGTGTGATATGATAATGTTCGCTATAAATGACTTTTCTGAAAATGGAAACTTATTTGGATATAGTGTTAAGGGACATAAATCCTGTCCCATTTTTGAAGAACAGACATCATATTATCAATTGAAAAATTTAATAAAGACAGTGTACATGGGACATCATAAATTTTGTGAATTGATCATCCTTATCATTGATTGAAAAAAGAATTTAAAAAAATATTTGAATATAACCTTCCCCCTTTACCATTGTTAGATGAAGAAAATTATGACACAGTGAAATATTTTGATTCGACATTTGGCAGGAAAATAGATTTGTCCTTCAATGAAATATATGGAATAAGTAGTACATATTTTTTTAACTACCTTATTGGATATTTTTATAGAGAAAACACAACACCGATTTCATTCATAATGAGAAGAACATATATGACAGGTTGATTGGATATTTGTAGATATAAACAAAATGAAAATAAATGGATTACATGTGATATTGGACTTGATATTAATTATAATACGTTTAGAGTTTTCTCCCACTATGAAAGGAAAGAGAACATGTTTACCTTCAGCTTGTCACACATTGAGAAAGATTTAAAAGATTAATTTATGTTAGTGGCTTCATGATATTAATATACCCAATGTTTTTTCTTCAAATGTGAATAATTTGGTGTCTTTGAAGGATTTTAAATTAATAGGTATAAAATCTCATGATTACCATCTGTTGATGCAACAATTTCTACAAGTAGCGGTGCATTGTATATTGTCAAAAACTGTCCGAAAGACTTTCATCAGGTTATGTAATTTTTTAAAATCCATTTGTACAAAATTCATTGATCCATATTTATTAGATGTGTTGGATAATTAAGAAACTCTTATTCTTAGTCAACTGGGAATGTATTTTCCATCCACATTTTTTGATATAATGCTTCATCTTTTGATTCATTTGGTTCATGAGATAAGAATATGTGGGCCTGTTTATTTTATATGGATGTATCCTTTTGAAAGATATATGAAAATTTAGAAGGGTTGTGTTAAAATTCCTTATCAACCATAGACCTCCATTTTTCAAAAATATGTATTATAAGAGGTGATTGAGTTCTATAAAGATTATTTTTATAAGGTGGAGCATATTGGTCTCTTGTGTCTCAACATTTGATAGTTGATAGTGATGGTAGAGGTTTTTGAGTCTTAAACGTAAAGTTCATTCCATGTGATGAATTGATACAGGGACATTTTTACATTTTAAACAACATAGATTAGGTTTAATCATATATATCATTACATATCTATGAATTCATGTTACGTATCAGAAAACAAATGAAAATTGGTTGATGATTGAGCATAATAAGTCATTTGTTTCATGTTTTAAAGAGAAACTCATCCTAGATATATCTGCATCTGAAACATTGAAGTGGTTTGTAGGAGGGCCATCTATTAATGTGATCACATGGACTATTTTTTTACCAATGGCCAGACATTTTACACAAAAACATGGATGGAAATAGCACAATTTGGAATAGTGGTGTGATAGTTTTTGCTGAAGGAGTGCATTTTTTGAGTTCCAAAGATAAAAACCCAATTTTAGCATCCACATCATATTTTGGAGCACTTGAAGACATATGGAAAGTTGATTGTATTACATTTTGAGTCTCCATTTTTATGCGTAATTGGTTTTATAGTAATAATGGTGTGAAACATGATGAATATGGGCTTAAACTAGTTGATTTGAAAAGATTAAATTACAATGAGGATCCATTTATCATGTCGAAACATGCAAATATATTATTTTATGTCATTGATCCATTGAATGATCATTTTTCTGTTGGTTTTCAAGGAAAAAGATACCATTTGGGTGATGAGGATGAAGATGACGATTTTAGTGATTTACATAATCTTTATTCATCTATTACTCAATTTCTAGATTATTGAAATGAGTATAAGACCGACAGATTTCACACAGTATGTAATGAACATGATTATGGAATGTGGGAAAAAACTAAATTAGTCTCCAAATTTTTCTGGTAAATATTAATATTATTTTTCTTTCTTATTGAATCATACAAATGAATGACTCTTTTTCCACTAACTTATTTTTATCTTCCTGATTTCAAAATATTTATTTTTATAATGATATTTAGGTAAAAAAATTCATTAAACTTTCTAGTAGAAATTCTAGATTCAGATAGAGAGATACAATTACCAATGTATATCACTTTTTACATCTTAGTAAATATTAATTAATATAATTATGTAATGAAATAAAACTGTTAGTTTACAAAAAAAATGTCGGACTACTAATGAATCTTTAACAGAGGAGTCTTCTCATGTTTCTACAAAAAATAATGTTCTCAAGTTGAGAAATGTGGTATTACATAGTTACCAAAACTATCATTTTATCATGATGATGATAGAGTAAAAATATTTTTTGATGATGATAATAATGAAATTGGTCCAAATGGAGTTCATTTTGTCAGTTATATAGTGATGCAGAGCCATTGGAGGATTAATATTTTATATCCTCATTGTAAGTCAGTGGACATGATGGAAAAAAATATCTTTCGGAGGTAGTGAAGGTAAAATAACTTCATTGATTTCTTTTATCTCATTTTTTTGATATTATATATTTTAAATGATATATTTAATTTATTTAATTACAGATGTCATTCAATTTTGAGGAAACCAATGAAATTATGAAAAGATACCTCATTTTAATGGTAGTTCATAGGAGAGTCATTAAAACAAAACTGACCAAAAATAATGATTTTGGAAAGAGAAGGATTGAAATCCCATGCCTCGTGTATCTTGTAATAGATAAGGATAGAAGGAAGTGAATTTTTTATAGTCGTAATGGGAAAAATTTTATGTATGATAATTATTTTATATTGTAAAAATTAATATATATATATTTTTGATTACTTAGTTGTTTAATTTTATATAAAATGCCTCTAGGAGATCTCATCATGATATCCAGCTGAGAAATGTATACCCTCATACTTTATCATTTGTAGGGTATTCGTATTTTGAGAAGAAAATTATTGAAGGAAAATTTGAATCACTAAGAACTCGATATAGTAGTGGTTCATGAGTTGTCTAATTTGGTCCTCTATCTCCTCCCACATGCCATGAAAAATGTAAATGATCAAGAAGAATGAAAAATGAACAGTACATTATGGAAGAATATAAGGAAGTATATAATAAAATTTTACGTAAATATTATTTCTTTATTATAAATTTTTCTATTTTATAAATTAAAACAATAATATAATTTTTTATTTTTCATTTCAAGATAAACTTTATGAATAGGAGGCATTCAGTACTTTTATCCATGAGGGTAGGATGGACATCCTAGCCACTACATTAGGAATGGTAAAACACCCCAGTCATGTTAAAGGATACCATGTAGGTGTTATTATTGGGAAGGTTTTGGGTAACAGTAAGACATCAAGATTCCCAGAAATAGATTCCTTAAATGTACATCTGAAATATATGAAATTGTCTATGGGTGATCCAATTCAAGAAGTAGTGGAAAATGATTTTTTTTAACACAAGTCAATAATGTTACAGTCTGCACATCCTTCCCAGGTATGTTATTTATTTATTATCAATTTTTCTATTTTATAAATTGTTAACTCTAATATAACCTTTTAAATTTTCATCCATTCCAGTCAGATCACCTGAAATACCCTGCCTCATCTTGATACCCTACCCTATACGAGCTTCATTTCAATGTATATTATTTATTTGTCATCAATTTTTCTATTTTATAAATTATAGACAGATATATTACATTTTCATTTTTCAGTCATCCCAACTACCTCAATAAGACTACCCTTCCCATCTGCCTACCCTTCCCCATATGATCATCCTTCCAAGGTATATTATTTATTTTTCATCAATTTTTCTATTTTATAAAATATAAACACTAATATAACATTCTTCTTTTTCATTCATCCAATGATGCTCACCCGGACTACCCCTCCTCATCTTCCTACCATGCCCCGTATGAGTAGCTTTCCCATGTATTTAATGTATTTGTAATCAATTTTTCTAATTTATAAATAATAATCACTAATATAAATTATTCATTTTTCAGCCTTCCCAACCTACTCACCCTAACTACCCTACCCCATCATCTTACTTTGATTCCCCACCAACTCGGTCGGACCAAAACATATATTGTGAGTTGTTTGCTGGAGATCCTCAAATACATATTATTTCATTTGGACTTGTGCAACTTTTTGGGGATTCTCTACCTCACCATCCATTATAGATGAGTCTGGATAGAGTATTATTTCCCTATATAATAGATCCAAATGTTCTACTACCATTTTCTACTGGAGAGATCAACATAGTTGGGGATTGTGAGGGTCTTCTTCTACTTTTGCCAACCATTTTTCTACGTTCTATTTCATATGATGTATGTGTTTTTTTTAAATTTTAATTAAAAAAGACTCAAAATTAATTATAATGATTTCTATCAATTAACTTATATTGGATAATCTGAAAGCAAAACAAGATGCACAAATGAAACAAAATTTTTACGAATAAACAATTGTAGATACTTTAGATATTTCTTATGGGATACAAAGATTATCTTAGGAATATTCTTCATTTAATTATATTTATGAGTATCAGATGATTTCCAAAATATTTTGAATAGAATATCAATTGAGATTACTCAATGAATATATCATGCATCTAGTTGATTTTGAAGAGCTCGACATGAATGTTGTGCAATTGGTAACAATGTTTGTAAATTGACATTTCAATCTGTATTCAATTAATAAAATATGATTTATAATTGAATAACTATATTGTATTATGAAATTAGTTATCTACACATGCTTCTTATAAAAAATTAAATTACAAACATTTACGGTTTTATTTGTCCAGAATTCATTTCCATAGAAGTGCGACATGAGAAGAATTTGACTAGAGTTACATATATGTGTGATAGATTATCACATACGAAGATTCAATGCTAGTTTCTGCCATTTTTCGATATATAATAACAGAAACAAAATAATGATCTAATGATCATTATAATGTCACTAATTTTGAACTTTTTTTCATAGTAGGGGGCATTAGATGTTAGGTGTATTCTACCCAATTGAATGCACCATATATTGGTTCTGGTCATTATTAGGTAATGTTCGTAAGATATTTTCCTCCTTATTAGAAAGTTATGTTTTTTTGTTTTTATAATATCATTATGTTTTATTCTTATTTTTTAGATACGTGTTATTAGTTCATATATATGAAAAAAATCATGCGAAATTTTTAATAAAGATTACAAGTCGATAAAGACACCGAATAAAAAATATTTTTTTATTTTCATGTAATTAGTAATTACATTTGATTGTTTTTCTGATTTTTTGTTATATATTAATGTTTAATATTTATTCAATATTTTATAACAGTAGTGTCATCGTCATAAATGAAATGTTAAATGTGGTTATTATATTCTATGATTCTTCTATGTGATAATCAAAATTTGGGAAACTATTGAATTTGATAAGGTTAGTTGTATTAATTATTTTATAATTTATTCCTTATTATTCGATTATTTATATGAGATCATTCAATGTTTATATAGGAATTCAATGTTTCACAGTCTTATTCCCAATATAATATGACCTATATTAAATCTATTTTTAGAAACTATTCGTTATGTCTTATTAGGATTTGAGCTATGTACATTATAATATTTATAAATAATATTACATATGAGTTCACAAATATAACTCTTTTGATATATTATGAATTTGAACCTACTAATAATCACATGTACTCTTCAACATTTACAAGCCATGAGAATTCCATAATTTTAGGTATTTGTATTTCAATTCTACATTATTTTGAAAGTGTGATATTAAGAAATTTATAAAAAAAATTGTAACTTTCTACCACATTTATTATGATTTGTATATAAAAGAATAAATATTCTATCAACCATGTTATTAGATGCTATGTACTATCCAATATGATATGAACTCATTTCGCACCTGCCAGAAGTCTGTGCCAAAAGGATAAAAAACATTAGAAGAGACCAAGAATAGTACAAAAGTGCACTAAACATATTACATGGTATCCTTAAGGCATTGAGTTTTGAGTCAGGAAACAATGATGGGTAGTGAACATATACTAGATATCAATGTGGCATTAATATCATTCATGGTACATGTTATCCATAATGACATAAATTTTTTGGTCTTGGTACGGGCCGATCATAGGTACTTCATTATCATTGTCTCATATCTGGTAAACCATCCTAGTATTATCATATCATGATGATCATGTTGTTCCAACTACAAAATAATGTTTCCTTTTGTATGTTAATTCATTAAATATAAAATATCATAAAATGAAGCATAATACATGTCATCATGAGATATCTATAGAGACAAACATAAACATGTGATAATTATCTAACATGGTAACAATTAAAAATAATAATTTTTAGGGAATCAAACATCAAATATGGTCTCATGGGAAACCCATGAACATTTGATTGCATAAAAAACATCTCTTAATTTTACACACACACACACCACTGTGCATGACATAAAAATCATGGACACATTGGAAACACATGTATTTGTATATATTCAAAATTCACTAGAGGGAACAAATAATATAACATGCATGGAATGCATGTTATGGCCTCCAATGTATATGATCACCCAAGGTGGGAACAAATTGATGAGGTATCTTATTCAACTAGTTTTTCAGCTTATCAATTAAAAAAAGGAAATATATGATATTTAAAAACATATACCCTAATTATTTTTACCATATCACATATTTCAATGAAATTGAAAACATGGTATTTTGGGTATTCTATCACAAAACCCCTAAGAATATATCCTTCTATATCTCTATTATAATAAATTTACATACACTCAGCCATCAGGGCACATCTACACACCCTTAAAAGGAAACAAATCACAAATTCGAAATGAGAAATGAATTTCTTCCAATGGGTATGTGCATTAGCCATCTCATTGTCATCATACATTATATGATCATCCTTTTTCACACAGTTTACCATCAACCCATCCCATTTCCTTAACCCAAGCGGCCTCAGTGCTTACAGAAGCATATTCATCCAACATTTGACATTAGAATTCATTGATTTCTCTCAAGTACCTCTTCAATGTCTGTCTAAATTTTTATTATATTTATTGATGCATTGATCATTAAATGGAATTCATGTAAATTTTTTATTAACTCAAATGTATTGTCTCTGGTATCATAGATTATCTAGGCAGTTTGAGAACAGTAAATGCTGGAGTCATGGGACTTGAAAAGGTCACAATGTTTTTGAAAGATGTCATGGATTACAGGTAAGTGTATTTTAAATATTCATTATAATACAAATTTGTAGATAATTTTTTGATTAACTAGATAAAATCATGTATGTTAAATGATTTATATTTTTTTATTTTTTTTATTTTTTTTACATAGGTTTCAATTTTATTGGAAGAGTAATTTTATGATTTTTCAAAAAAAAATTAACAAACATAGTCAGTTATTTTAAAAACTGAAGTCGATATTTGAAAAATATGTTTTCCAGCATCGGTTTAATCTACATTTTACACAATAAGCCCTATCCTTGTTGATTTTATGCATATATTTTACCTAAACCCGACATCAAAACCCTTAATGGAATTGATTTTCATCGTTGGTTTTTAAATAACTGATCCCAAAAATCAGTTAGCAATGTTGATTTGTTTCATAAACTGATTTTGAAACCCTTAACTAAAATAATTTTCAGCATCAGTTATTAGAAAACTGACACCAAAAATAATATATTTTACATCACCTTTATAGACATTGGTTAAAAACTGACATCAAAAATAAAAAAAATTACATTAAATCTTATTTTTGAAATATTGATATACGATATATAAAACCAGTTCTTATTTTTGGTTTCTTTAATATTCTTTAATAGTTTAAGAATATTAAAATGATTCATATTTTAGGAATCCTCTATTTTATCATTATTTTCAATTATATTAATATATTTTTATATTGATATTATTTTCATGAAATATAATGATAATTGACCTCTCAAAGTATATCTTTGAGTTTATCCCTATCTTTTATTTGTCATGGATTATTATATATAATGTTAAAATGTTATGGTTATCATGAGTATGATTCATTTATATAGATAAAACATATTCTAATGAGGCACCTGAGAAATAATAATATTCTTTTTGTGTGTTGAATGACCCATTATGTATACCAAATGGATTTTTCTACATATTCATTTGGTATACTAGGGGTGAATTGACCATAATTGAGTCACCAAAAAGTTATGGATGGTGAGATATGTTGTATGGAAACCATCATAATTTGATACCATTCTTTAATAATTTGATATATTAACATAGCTAATACAGTGGTGGTTGAGTATGTTTTTTATCATGTCATCTCTTGGAGAAAATTCAAGATGGGATTTTCCATCTCGTATGACGAGTATGACATCAGGGTCCTCAATTGAGATAGATTGTGGGAGTTCCCAATCACACACATATATTGTATATATATTTGGAAAAATTACACGTTATGTAATTATATATAAGGATATATGACATGTCGTGTATTCAATGGTCAAATTAGTATATACTCTGAGATTTGAGAATATTGGAGTTATGATATAAGGAGTTGACATGCTTTGTGTCTCATGGACATTATATGTCTCAGAAAAATGGAAAATTTTAGAATTCATATTTAAAAATAATTTATACTTTTGGGCACAAAAATACATACGCATAAGTATAATAGAGATCATTCAAGATCCCTTTATATCATGAGTAGCATTGAGGGTTTTCTTGGGGCCTCTTCTGCTAAAATATATAGATCCAGGAACATAAATTTATTTTCTGTTCTATACAGTCTTGTAGGGTCACACATTGATTTTGAATAAATGGGTGTTGAGTTTTACATAGAGAGTTACACTAAACGTCTTTTAGAGTTAATCCAAAAGTGTTTTGGATGAGTGTTCACAAGGTATTGCATGTGATGTGATACAAGATGATGTTAATGATAATTTTCAAAAGGTATTTTGGATGATATAAAAATGGATTTTTGGATATGGTTTCATGAGTTGTTGTATATGATTCTATATAACGTCAAATGGAAAAAATTCTATTAGGCTTTAGTTAAAGTGGGAGACTGAAGGAGATATTCCCTAATGTTATATCCATTATTTAATGGACAGATATATCATGTGAAATGGATATTGACAAACATGCTTGAAATAATATTTCATGCATTCTACAAACATTGATCAAATGAATAGATAAATATTTAATGTGTTATTATTTGAGTAGGTAAACTCATTTAAAAACCCATTTATTATGTTTTTTATCATATGTAATATAAGATTGGAGTTTTCATTCAATAAATGAATGCATTTTCGATGGAATTTACTCATGCATTATAATTTCTTGAGTAAATGTAGTAGTATATGAAGAGTGTATATTATAGGCTATATATACTATAATCATTTAATTGTAATGGTGTATGGGTAATATCTCATGCATAGAAAGTACTCCCTGACTCGATGCTCCCATTTATCATTCTCCTTTGCATATAAGGGTATTTTAATTACATGTAGAAAAGGTAAATCCCCTTTTAATGTTGAATGATTCAAGCCGTCCAATGGAAACACTACAAAGGTGGTATTCTTTTGTTTTCCACTCTGGTGATCTTTATCAATCACATCAAACTAATATCAAAAGGTTACCGTGGATCTTATCTATAAGTTACAAAAATTGATAGTATTCTTTATTTGTAATTTTAGGTTGGTTTTATATATCTTGCACGAAGTTCCTCAAACTAGGGTTTTAATTAAATCCACTTCTTCTTATAAAATTTATTATAATCGAACAGAACAATTCACCAATACAATGTTCGACCATGGTAACATCAAGATCCCCACTGTGTAAAAGAAACATGCTACCCAGCTCTTAATCTACATGAATTCCCAATCTCATGTGAACGTTTTGGAGTTTTTTATTGTGAATCATATAATTTTTTAGATTGTATAGTGTGTCCCCCAAAAATATGGTGATGGGTCAGTTCTAATAGATATAAATAACAACCAAAATCAATATAAAGAATATTATAAGAATATTGTTATAATTATTTGTTTGAATCACATTTCAAAAAAAATTATAACAGAATATATTTCCTTGGGTAAGCCAAGCTGTTCAGGGGAATGGCTATCCCCAAATATTGAGTGGTCTGAGTCTTAATGTATTGGTTGTTTCTCAATTATTGGTTAACAATAACCCCTATGTATATATTGGTCCATAAAACCGTACATGATAATAATTTCTTTTAGATAATATATTTTCCACTACATGTCTTTAATTTTGTTATTTATATCCCCATGTGACTTTTATTTTTCCAAATATTCTCTAGATGAAAATTTGAATCCATCACCTTTATCATGACCATATTGTTTTAGTGACTACAAAGATATTGTATGTAGTAATTATTCTATAACATCCAACGACATTTATTATGTATAAGCTATATAAAAATTATTTTGAAATAAGTATATATTTTAATAAAATTTTATTTCAATGAAAAAGAAATTAATATTATATTATAATTACACATGATTCACAAACTTTATTTGTAATTTCATTTATAATTTTATTTTTCTATACTAATGTGAGACTCCATCCAAAGAAAAATATATTGAATAGAAGTGGATTTATATTTTAGTTCATCAATTCGTATGTAAAAAAATGATAATTATGTTTTTGTTTCATATCACATAAATCCTTTAATATAGATTTAAAATAAATAAAATATTTCATGTGAAGCATACATAATCCCTACTTTATTGTAATGTTAATCTGTTTATATGCACACTATTTATATTTATCACTAATTTACTACATCATAAATTAATAATTATTAATAAGATTTAGTAATACAAATAATTTTAAATAAAATATTTTGACTTTCAATTCACCTAAAAAGATTAATCCTTATAACGACGAATGAAAGAATTCTGGGTTTCTTATTTTTTTCATGTTTATATACATATCTAGTGGAAGGGGAATTAATTTCCCCTCATCATTTCATAGATATTGCTACATTTGAATTGTCAAAAAGGATCTATTAACCTTTCTTGTGATCATTAACACTAATTTATTATTGAAAATATCTAAAATAAATATACTATGTAAAGTATAAGGAAATCAAAATCAACATTTCATTTTATTATTTTTCATTAAAATAGAGATATTATATCATAACATTACCCTAATTTTATCCAATATTATTTCCTTTGATACAGGAAAAACGTTATGCCACAAATTTATAAAAATGGGAAAATGCATTTTAGTTGTAACACAAATGTAAATAATGAAAATTTAATTGTTGTGTTAAATAGTTTTCTTTCGTTGGTTCCAGCCAACCTCAAATTTTAAACCTTGGATTATTGGATTGGTAGATTTTATTAACATGGTAGTGGTAAACAAGTTTTATTTTTTTTCATCCACATGTTGTTGACGTAGGAGTTAGTGTTCTAAAACCAAATGTTTCCAATTTCGAATACATGTAAGTTCAAAATATTTATCATTAATATAAATATATTAGTATATATATTTTAATTGGAATACATTAAATTAATATAAAAAATTCTTAGAGTATATATGAAATTGAAAATACCGTACGTGTTCCATAATATAATGAGAAACATAAAATTACACAATGATATTCATAAATATAGTTCTATGGTCGGATAACATTCTATGATGGGACATGTAGAATGTTTAATGACATGATTGAGTAATCATATGATTATATGAATTTATCCAGTGAAATTTGAACTTAGTAATCTCTATGATAAGAGATTATAAAAATACACCCACAAATAAGAATTCAGTATGTTTGTGTTTCACTGTAATTTCATATATATGTGTTTGTGTGATGATCTTTATAATTTTAGATTATTATTAATTCATGTCATGACTCCCTACATTGATGTTCTGACCAAAACCATGACACCATATGTTCACAAGAAGTATTGTACATTGGGTACACCATGAATGAAAATTTATTAATTAATATGTCAAGGAAGAATTTTTCCCTTCTATAATTATTGAAGTTGTTATCTCCACCCTTAGATTGAAAAATACATGGCACGTTAAATTTCATCGCCATGGGGTAACGAAGAGTTTATTTGAAATAGTCAAAGAAAGGCATATCATATATGTAGGTTGGTAGTACAGGTAACCACTTTGATGAGATATAGTAGAACATGAATTATATTACATTGTTATCACTTGTTTTTGGTTTTCTATATTTTCACATTACCTTCTATCTCTTAGGAACCTTGACCCATTGCCAGACAGTAATATTTTACTTTAGTTAATCCCACCAAATGTCACTGAGAATGAATCATAAAGGGTCATACACTAAGTGATTTCATTGATCTCTATTTATTTCTATTTGAAGATAATTATTGGAATAATTAATATTTTCAAGACTGAGGAATAATTTTACCAATGATTTATTGAATGAATTATTTAAATAAATACTTATTCTCTATTTAAGAATTTCATTACTAGGATATATAATTTTTTATTGGAAAAATAAATATTTAGTTTGTTATTTAAAAATTTTCAAGGATTAATATAGGGATAAGATTGTGCTCAATGAAAAATATTAATTAGAAAGCTGGAAAAATAATATTTATCATTGCAATGGTCAGAAAAAACCATGAGAAAATAAAAATTTTAATATTATTACAAAACATGTGTTTATATAAGGATTAATATATTATTTGAGTTTTGTGGTGAAATTTAATATTATTTTTACCCTAAACCAATCTCTATAAATATAAATTATGTTTGTTGTCTAGTGTTTGATAAGAAAATTTGGAATTGTTGCACACCACAAAATTTTGGAGCTCAATTAAAATACATTTTAATTGATATTTAGATATTTTTAATAATAAAATAATAATAATATTTTAAAAAATAATTAAAAATATTTCTAGGGTTTTATTTATAAATGAATGATGTCGAAAGATAGATACCGACAAAAGATTTGGGATAAATAAATAAAGCGTCTTGAGTAAATTTTTGGCTTCTAGTTCCCTTCATCATAATAATATTTTATTCATTTTTTCAATCAAACCACATTGAAATATTAGTTATAGTCTCTATGGTCATGAATTATCATTTAAATAATCCAATATATAAGTTTAAATAGTTAAAAATAAACTACCCTTAAATGTTAAATTTGTAAGAAATAAAGATAAAACAGTTATGATCATTGTTATCGTAATTATTTTATAACACTATCTATAACATTATTATAAAATTCTAATCATTCATAATGATTACTAAAAATGGTAATTAAATAATTTACTAATTTATTGGGGTTAATAATAATGGTGATAATTGAAAAACATTAGTTTTATTACTTAATGATTTTATTGTATATAATTAATTTAAATATTAATTACATAATTAATGTTCATGACCGAATATAATACTATACGAAAAATTACTATTATTTAACATTATATAGCTAATCCATTCATACATTTACTTATGTTTCTATTATTATGAGTAAATTACCTTACATATTTATAAAGGAATTTTAAATTCAAATCAAATTAAATTTGTTATTATTATTCCATCAATAAAAATAAATTTCATTCATTTTAGATTTACTTATTATTTTTAAATTTTGAAATAATATTTTAAAGTATTAAAATATTTATTTTAATATATACTAAGATTGAGTTAATAAAATGATCTTACGAAGGAAAAAAATTATTCAAAAACACAATAATTTTAAAAATACTAATTAAATGTTTCAAATTGTAATTTTTTTTTATTTTTATGTAATAATTTGTTATTAATGGAAAAAATTATTAACTGACTGGATTCTTTACTAATTGTGAAATTATTTAAATAATTACATTCTAGTGATGAGAGAAAATATATTTTTAATTTAATTTGTATATATATATTACCTATAGGAATCAATTCTTAATAGATAACATAATTCAAAATAATATGGAAAATTATAAAAAATTTATTTATTTTGATAATAATATTTAGAAAAAATGTATATAATAAAATTTATAATTTTTTATCTATTAAATATTACCAAATAAATGATTGAAATATATTCAACCAGATTTAAATGTGACCAAGGATGTCCCTTTAATAAAAATTCATATAAGTGTATGTCTGACTATACATCTGCAAGAATGTTGAATTGGAGTAGGTCGGTGGCTAGGGACTATTGATGCATTGAGAAGAATAGATAATATGTTTTTTGACCTTTTAAATTCTAGATATGTACTCTTTCACATAAGTGAATTAATATTGATTGGTGACTATGTCCCCAATGGGATGGAGAATCTGTTTGAGCTCTCGTGAGGCCTTAGATAGGGTTCGGCATACGATATGAGACATAACTATCCTATGAAATGTTTTTTGGGATAATTGGATGGGTGAGAGAGGCTTCCACCTAATGATAATGGTGAGACAATCGTTTATCTCAACCCATGTTGATAATAAATCCATTTAAATCCTCTCTACATCTTCATGAATAAATGAAATACCACAGGATAACTTATGATGTCACTCTTCTCACAATTTATCATATGTGGACAATATTTCCATAAATGGTCACCAAAATAGCCATAGATGAATATTTCTATCATGGTGATGTATATATTTTTCTATATCTACAATAATAACGGGCATTTAACATGAATTTATATATTTATTTTTGGAATTTCAACCTTATTCAACAACATGTGTGCATCACAATAATCATTGTGATATATTATATTAATTTAAGAGCATCATAGAAAGAAACATTAGATTTCATTTCATCAAAAAAATAAATTTTATTGAACATAGTTCATCTCCAAGAAGATCATCCCTAGAAATGGATCAGCCACATTTCATAACAATGATTGACCTCATGAACACCTCTTTGATCTACCAAATGAATAACTCTCGACATAATTATGTGTGATCTAACACATGAAAAAATCACGGTCGATTAAAATCTAATAAACTATAGAAGCTTAACACATGGATATTCACCTCAACAATTTTTCTAATTACAATCAATTATTTTATTTAAATACCTATGTTAGTATTTAAAATCTTAATGTACCCTTACACATAACCTCACCCCTTTATTTGCTGAAAAAATTATTATTTTACTTATACAAATCCTTCACAACTCCCTCATTACCTTTATATAGATTGTGTCACCTTTAAATAGTTTTAGAATTCATTTGGTACCATCATGAAACTCTTTATTACCTTCATGTTTTTAATGATATTATAAATCCACCTTCGCATAGGCGATGTTATTACCAACTTAATTATAAATATCCAATGCAAGTCACACTCATTTTTTTCCTTTGTATAAGGTTAAATAATGTTGAAACCTCAACATAAGTAATGTATATCTCATGGGATGGATTTTAAGAATAAAATGTTTTCTATTAGTCCATTGGATCCTTAATTTTGAGGACAATTCTATTTTTTGGATTTGATTTTAGTAGGCTTGGATTGAACTGTCCCAAATAATACAGTTAAGTGAAAGGATGTGAGATGATGAGTGTTATGGGTGTGAGGAGGTGATGTAATGGTGGAAGTATAAAGGCATTTTGTAGAAAATATTAAATGAATCCTCCTCCTCATATGGTCTGCAGTATTATATAAGAGAAGAAGATATTATGTTTTTTTAGATGAATATGGAGGATTGGACTACAGGTAATCCAATAATAAAAGGAATCGTAGAGGGAAAACTAAAGAAAACATATCCCTAGAGAAAAATTGTGACAAATGGGAGGCAGGGAGGGAGTGGTAGGGTATATGAAGGCAAACAAGGAGGGAAAAAGAGAAGGGAGAGGAAGAGGGAATTGGGAAAAAATTATTGTCCAACTGGTGTAGCAATAATCATGAGATAAAATAATTGGAAAAACATGAAAATCAATGAATGATAATATAATATAGAAAACCTATCAAAATTAAAGGGGTGAAAACCCACGGGAATGTAGAAGGATCACATGGGTTAAAATTCGTACATACTCCCTCACTATTATAAGGATAACAATCTTTGAAAATTTCACCCTTCAATATGTGGTGAAAAATCCCACAAAATACCACACATAATGATGAACCATGGGTGGGGGTAAAAAAAGTGAGATCTACCAGATGGGAGATCATAATTTTATAGGCCTCTCGCCACCCATCCTTCCTCGTATATTAATGCTCTCAATGGTCAATGGGTTGGCCACATAGAAAACCTTTAATCGTGCCTTCCCATCCTTTGAAAAATCAAGGGGGATGGGACATCTTGAATAAATAATGCTTGCAACTCATCTACCTCTTGGAGAATAATTGAGAACCAATCACATCTCCACACAACCATTATATATAAAAATTCATGCTTTTTAATTTCTCTTCATGTCTACTCATGTATTTACGCCATTTGAATTTATCAGATCCAATTTCTTTCATAAGGAAATCTTCTATATTTTCATTGCGGTAAATTTTCTCCATATACACACATCCTTCCTCCACCACATATTGGACAAAGTGATATTCTACCCTAGTGTAATCCATCCTGGAATAAAAATATAGATTCCTTGTAATGTGAAAGGAAGAATGACTACCACAAAATAAGGAATCCTAAATCTATATATGCCTGATCTCCTCCAACAACCTTTTCATCCAACATGACTCTTTTCATGGTTGTGTAGCTTCTATTCACTATTCCTCTTACAAGGTTGAATACAAAACTGACTACTATTTTGATATCTATATCACTTATCCTCCTACAAGAGTAAACACATAACCTGTAGAAGATTTCTTCCAGTCACAATATCTTACAAAATCAGAATAATCATTTCATGTAATAGTCAAATCTGATCCTCCATAAAATAATTCAATATCCAAGGTCTCCGAGTAGTATAACAGGATCATTTTCACTAAATTATAATGAAACCATCATGGATTTTTTTTGTACTAACTAAATGATTCCACTGTATGTGAAATGTCATGTCTAGTGAAAAGAATAATGACCATGAAACATCCCACTACTAATTCATATGGTACTTGAGACATATCTACCCTCTCGGGCTCACTGTTAGGACTCATCATATATGATAATGTGAAATTAACAAGATGTGGGGTAGATAATCACATAGAGTATATCATGACGATGTTTTTGAAGACATTCCATATGTAATTCTTATATGATATCTAAATCATCCCAATCTTTTATATCTAGTTAAATTTACATAACAAGAATATCATTTGTTGGACTATAGTCATTTATATCAAACTCCACATCAAATTGAGCCTTCATCTCCAAGATCTAATATTTGTTGGGTAATGTAACCAATAGGTCTTCCACATGTAAGTGAATAATGATGAAAACAATTCCATAAAATCCACTGAAATATGAACAAGGATATTAATTAAGTATACTATAACCAACTATAATGATATTGGAACAAAATCTCTTGTACTAACAACTTGGCGTCGACTTGAGACTGTACAGTGATTTATTCAACCTGAAAAACATGTGATCATTCAATTATTCTAAAAAGACGTTCAGTTGTTCCCTATAGATATCTCCATCAAGATCACCATGGATAAAATCATACTTCAAATATGGTTACTCTGGATATAAATTGTATGTCTCATATATCACTAAAATAAACTGACTAGTCACTAGTCTAAAAACTGTTGAAAATATTTCATTTAATCACTACGTTACTTCTAAGAATTTAATATGACCAATAGTATTTCATTATATCCTTCCAAGTGGTCACTTCCATCCTGATTGATCATAGATACCTATTTTCTACTAATATCCATCCTTCTATGAGGTAGTAGAACATGATCTTGATTCATGTTTCTTTTCTAGGATTGAAATTCCTCCTACATGTCCACCTTCCATGATGATACATCTGGAAACTGTGTCACCTCCATAAAAGAATATAGCTTTCTATACTCTGTCAAAAAGTAGTACACAATATTTCTCTTAGTGACATAGTCAATGTTCAATATTGGTTCCCTTTTCTCCTAAGATGACTGTCATTGGGCAGACTCAACTGGTTTTTGACAATCATTCTCTAATAATTCATCATATGAAACTAGTTTATCCTTGGATTCATCATGTACTTTAAATTTTAACGTTTATATATAAACTAGGTACATGCCTATATCAATTTTCCTTTACACCTTATCATTTGGGAATATGACATCTCATCTTATGATAATATTGTGGGAAGTGTTTTCCAATAATTGATACCCCTAAACACCATCAGTGTACACCAAAAAAAATTATTTAATGTATCTTGATTCTAAATTCAATCATTCATGATCATTAAATATGAATATAGAGGACTTTCAAAAGTAGGTAAATGATAATAGTCAGTGTGTTTACCAGTCCACAACCATATTAGTGTCTTTAGATCAATCACTATTGGAGAAGATTAGTTGATCACATAATAGGCGTTATTCACGGTTTCTTACCAAAATGGTTTGGAAATTGAGGCAGTCTTCAACATCGACCCTTTTCTATCAAACTGGGTTTTTTTTCTTTTTCATTAACACTCGATTCTATTGATGATTTTAATCCTCTATGAACTATCTCTTGATTATTTCCTATTGAAAAAGTATCAAACATTTATCATGTATATTTTCAACCATTGTTTATCCTCAGGCACTAGATGTTCATTCTTGATTCAAGCTCCTTTCATTCATTGAAGGTTTTTAAGACTTCCAAATAATATACTCTACTATTTATTTGGTACATGCAACATTTCATAGAAAGATAATAAACAATGGATATAACAACATTCCCCATCCCATGTGTATAATTGGTGATTTACAAACATTGGAATGTATCAACTATAGGACTTCCTTGCTACTTATTGTTGACATAAAAAAATTTAACTTGTGTTGCTTTCACCAAACACATTGCTCCAGAAATTTTATGGATTACTTTGTAATACCTGGTTGAAAATTATTATATAAAATAATCTTCAGTTCTCATTCTAACATATTTCCAAGATTCTAATTACATAATTTCTTCATTTCTTCCTTCGATGTATGAAAATTATATCTTCCTCCTTGTACTCTATCCCATAAGCACATACATGGCCATAGAGATCTTATTTGCCTTCGTTACCAAAAAACTCTATTTACAATTATCATCACACCATCATTTCTGTAATTATTGATTCTAATGTCATACAATTGTACCAAATAAAATATGTTCTTCTTTAGTAAGTTCACATGTCGTACTCCTTGGATGGTTTGAAAAATACCATCATTTTTATTCAAATTGATGGTACTAACTGAAGATATCATCAGGGTGCGATCACTCACCATGTACACAATTCCATCATGGATTTTTTGTGTTGATTAAACCATTCATATTGATAAATAATGTTATGTGATTATCCTGAGTCAATTATCCATGCATTATTGAGATACTTCTTATTTCTAGTAGTCGGCACCGCATCACTGACTAGTATTTATCCACTTCAACAATAACTCTACACATTTCACTGAGATCTATTTTCACCACTCTTCATATTTCCATAATCCTTTTTAACATTCCCCTTCTTTCGATAATTATAACATTTTACACTATTATTATTACCCATAAATTTGGACATGTCTTCATTTTGGACCCCATTAGAACCATGCTCCATCATCCTTCCTCTCTCCATTGACATAACCTTTACTTGGTGGGAGGTTTCCTATAAATCATTATTATTATTGCACCAGAAATATTCTTCAAGAACCATAGATATAACATCATTTAATAATAGAATATCTGTTTGGATATTGTTGGTGAGGTTGATTATGAGTTTGTCATGCAAATCTGGAAGACATTGGAGTAGAATCTATATATATCCACTATCCAAAATGTTATATCCCAACACCGTGATTAGAGTTAATTGGTTATTGAGGTTGTCAATGTGTTTTGTCACCAATGATGAATCCTTTATTCTATGAGTGCGCAACATTCTCTTTAAGAAAATTTTGTTGTCAAGTGGCTTCCCATTATATATATTCATCGTAGTATCCCATATTTCCTTGAACATTTTTTTGTCCATAATGTTGGATAAGATATTATATGATAAAGAAAAATTGATGTTGGTAATATAATTTTTTTCCATGTCAATCTATTTCTCCTCTATCACACACTTATTATTTAACCAATTACTAGTAGAAAATTGTCCTTTTTCATTACTTCCTTCATCTTCCATTTCCACAATGGAAAATTATTCCAATTTAATTTATTAATCTCAAATTTTACCTCATTTTGTATATTTCATTAGTCTAAAACCTCATATGTCCCACAATGGTATATTTAATAATATCGATAATTTTTTTTGATATGGAAGATCAGTCGGAGCTTCAATACGAAAGAATACGCAAATTTATGGGAATTATTAATAATAAAAAAGTCAAATGAAATCAGGATAAGAAATCCATTTGATTCCACTTATTTGGACTGAAAGTGATTGTACCACTAGTGTACTAATAATCACGAGATAACATAATCCCAAAAAATGAAGAAATAAATTAACACCATATGCAACAAGGAAAACCTCAAAAAAATAATCAGTTAAAAACCCCAATGGGAAAATAAAAAAATCAATATATGTAAAAGTGGGGACAAACTCCCTCTATATTACAAGGAAAATCCCTAAAAATATTTCTCTCTTGAATATGTGGGGAAAACATGTCTCACAATACAAAAACAATGATGAATCATGGGTGATGGAGAAGATGATGGGGCTATATATAGGGTAGATCCTCCTTTTATAGGCCCATTCCAGTCCCTCTTACCAATTCTTTCACAACTCTTAATGGTTGGTGGGGTTGGAAACCCACCAAACCTACAACCACACATGCCCTCCTTTCGAAAAGCCAATGGGGGTTTCATCCATAATAATGAATTCTGGTGAATGAGGGGAAAAAGAAAAGATGGGGAGGCAGAGTTGGGGGTGGGGGTGAGAGGAGAAGGACATGAAGGGGGTATGGAAAAGGAGATGGAGCCAGAGAAGGTGATCCAAGAAACTAGAGAGTAGACAAGGTTGAGGCCAAGGTGATGAGAACAATGTGAAGGACTGATAGGTGGAGATGATGGGTATTCATAGATGAGAATCGAGAGAGGGAGGCGGAGAGGAAGTGGGAAAATTGAATGTGGGACTGAAAATTTTAGTTGGAAAACTGAGAACATGGGGAACACATGTGCAATCCAAAAAATAAATAAAGTATGAAAATTTATTTTAGGTATTTGTGATGATTTAATTAACTATTGGAATTTAATTTGAATTCTAAATTATAATATAAATAAATTAATTATTATTTATATATCAATAAAAATAATATTCATGCATTTTATATTTACAAATTAATTTTAAATTTTTAAAACTGTAAATAATTTTTAAAAGTAGTTAAATATTTATTTGGATACATATATAAATTTATTTAATAAAAGGCTGTTAAAAATGAATAAATGTGTTCAAAAATATTATAATTTTCAAAAAATTAAATAAAATAGTTAGATTGCATTATTTTTTCATTTTTAAATAACAAAATGTTATTAATGAAAACAAAATTATTAAATGAATGGACTACTTATAAATTGGGATGTTTTTTCAGTCAATACATTCCAATGATGTTAGATAATACCTTTTGGATTTAATTTTTATATTTATTTTAGTTATATGAATCTATTAATAAAAAATAGTTGAATTTTATTTAATATGTGAAATCATACCAAAATAAATTAATTTGAAAATAATGTTAAAAAACAAATTCAATTAATGGTATATTTTCTACTATATTAAATTTCTAAAAATGAAGGAATTATATTACACAAGAAAGAAATGTGATGGAGGAGCATCAAACACATTAGATTTATTATGAATAATTTCTAAAAAAGGAAATAAATATATTAAAAACCTTAAACATTAAAAATATATTTTTCAAATACATTTAAAATAAATTATTCAAAAAAATAAAATATCAAGTTCATTTAAATTTTTAATACATTAATTATTTATTTATAAATGAAAAAATTAACTATATATATTCATATTATTTATATATATATAAATATTATAAATTTATATTTTTAATCAATGATTTACTATAAATATTCAAGGTATTTAATTTTTTTAGTAAATTATTCATTTCAATATTTAAATTAATTATTTTACAATTTTTATTCTAGTTATATTAAAAATAACAACTTTTAATGAAAAAATAATTTATTTCATGGATATTTAAAGAAAATTAAACAAATTTAATTAAATAATTAAATAATTGGATTATTTTATTCAAGTAATTTTTATAAAATAAAATAAATTGAATAATAATACTATATATACTAGTTGATAATTTTTGAATAATGAGAATATTGTAAAATAATTTGAATTTATTAAAAGATTAATATGAATTTAAAAACATTGAATAAGTAACATGATTACAAAAATTAAAGCCAATAAATATTTTAATCAGGTAATTTATTAAAATTGAATATTTGGAATAATTTAAAGATTTGAGGGGTCCACACCCCTATATTTTTTATTTTAGATTAAACATGGATTTCTATCTTTATGGTTCGACCCTAATAATACAATTTGTCCTCATTCTCTCATTCTCTCCTTCTCTCTCTATATTAGGCTACCATTTAACTACATAAAGACATGAAACATTTTATTAATAGAAAAAATATATCATGTTTTCTTTCTATATTTCATGTTCTTTTGAGTGTCACCTGCATCATTAATAAAGTCATGTTCTTCATAAAATGGGTCCAAAAAATCCATTACATAATTCAAAACAACTTATTTCAGTGTGGGGATTTCTTCACAACAATAATAAAATCATAATTCCCATTGATTGAAGATGTTTTTTTGAATATATCGATAATTTTTTTGAACCTCTTCTGCATTTTGAGCACCAAAAGGCCCTCTATGGCTGCCATGTCGGGAATTTCCACTCTAACAACATGCTTAAAAAGTGTGGGTTGCACTCAGTGTTATGGTTTGGATCGATGAGAAATCACCTGCTGCCATAAATCCAAACATAGTAATTACCATTGCTATCAAGATTCATAAATAGGAAATCATGTTGGGACATAAGCAGTGGATGGTGAGTCATTTATTGGATCACCTATTTGATCTTCTATGGCACTATAATTGATTTTTTCACAATGTGATTCCATTTTTCTTGTTTTTTTGACCATTATTTTTTCCTTTTTAATGTTAGATATTTGAATTTATTTGGATAATTGAAATTCAAAATTAAATTTAATGAAACTAAATGAAACCATGAGGTTGGTGGTCCATTTTTTTATGTAACAACTTTTGGTAATCTATATTTATTTATTTATTCTAGAAAAAAACTAATGATAAACACGTATCAGAGATTGAAATTGAAATCATGTGAGGGGTTTTTTATGTTCTGATGTCCGTGAAAAATTATCAAGATGGTGAGAGATGGAAAAAATTGATGTTCATTGTTAACTCACAAACTACATTGAATTATTGAGTGTTATTCTATGAATGTTTTTTGTCCAAGTCACATATAGGCATCATAGGAAATCAAGTGTTTACAACATAGAAGATGGAACCTATAATTGCTTACCCAATGTACATATTGATTAAAAAGAGGACTTATGAGATGATTCTGTGGAATTATAAATTTTTATTAAAGGTCTAAACCAAAATCCCTAAAGATGATAGTATGGGTAGTTATAATGATGAGGGAGCCTAGATAAGAGTGCGTTAATTCATCTGGGAAGTCTTGTTACTATTTTCAAATACTAAACCTTTCATTATTATATTTTTATTATCTCAATAGTGTTTCTTTATTTCACATTTAAAATATTTATTAACTAAATTATTATGGTAAATTAGATTTCATTGATCGGTTTTATACTTTATTCTCATTTATTATCTTTTAGGTCACTTCTCTCATTATTCTTGTCATCAATAAATTTCTATGACTCTTAGTAGTTTACACCCTATTGAATGATACAGATTGATTTGATTTGGGAAAAGTCACAAAAATATTTATTATGAAATTTAGTAATGATAAATTTTTGGGAATTTGTGACCAATTAGATAAAGTGAATAAGAACTCACAACTTCTAAATTTATGAATTTAGAAAAATATTTTATTAATATATTAATGATATTATTTATTAATTAAAAGAAAGAACCTCCCTATCATAAATATTTTATGTGAACATATAAATCAACTGACTTTGTCCCTTTGGGACATAAATTATGAAATAATTCAAGAATATTAAATTCAAATTATAGGATTATAAAAAAATTCCAATTTATCATCAAATGAAATTTAAATCGGTTAAAAAATGAATTATTATTATGGAGTATGAAATATCATCTACTAAGCATGAAAAGGATGTAGAAAAAAAAACATCATTAGAAAATTTTTATAATTGAGGTTAACATGAATATATAAAAATATTTTTCAAACATAAACACTCATTTTGACATTAAAATAGAAACTGGGGTTTCTAAATTAGATATTAAAGCCTTAAAATACGAGGAAGTGGGTTTAGAACTTGCTTCAAATGAATCCAATATTTTTGAAACTGTAAGTATATAACCTTCTTTAAAAAATAATTTTTAAAACTCCAAAAAAACAAAAAAATTTATTGTAAAATGATAGAGTTTATTAAAAGGGTATCCTGAAGAGTTGTTACATAATTTGGGTTGAACCCTATGCCATATATTCACATCAAATGATCTTAAACTAGGTTAATTCGATTTTGAAATTCTTAGTTTATAGTGAGAAAAATATTATTTAAAAACGGACATCTTATTATTCTTTGATGAGGTGATCATTTAGGGGCATATGATTGAATCTATGGTAATTTATTGAATCCCTAGAAGGTATAGAGTTTATCATGTATATTTAAATAGAAAACTCATGAAAAAACTAATATATATTGATTTATGGATAAGAAACCACACCCTCCTAGTGAATTTTTGAAAAATTATCTAGATATTTAAAACTAGATACCTAAAATCTAGTGCATCATATGATAGGGAAATGATGTTTTCAATAAAATATCATTTAATTTTGTTTTTCATTCTATCCCACTATAAATAAGTGGTCTTAAAATACCGTTATAATAACTACTGCTAAAACATTATTATTTTTTAATTTAAATTTATGGGTGGTATCAATCAAACCACAACTTTTTTTTAATATTTAATTGAAATTATTTTTAAATGGACACCTATCCTTAACAATTTTCCCATACTTGACACCAACCCCTCCTACCCACCTAGTTACCAATCCCCTCTTTTATGCCTCAAATCCCATGACCCCTGACCTTCACTCCCCCTCGATCAGCCACACCTATCCTCGATGATGGGGATCACCCCTCACCCTCTAGGTCGTGCTTCTCCTCGATGCTAGTCACTAGACCTCCCCCTTAGTCTTGCCTTTCCTCGATGTTAGTGACTGTTCCTCACTCTCAGACCCTCCTCTCCCAAATTTGATCACATTATCACTAATATCTCAGCACTCCCCAATGGAAATTGCTCCTTGGCCCACTGTCACTACTAATCATTGTTATCCCAATCCCACCGACTGCCCGACGACGACCCCATGGAGAACCCCTACACTTTGGTGGTGATCCCCAATAGTGTCCCTCTTCTGCTTTTCTCGACAAGTGTTATCCCCATTCATATTTTATAATATTTTCAGACTATATGGTTGTTTTATCTATATCATTATGCATTAAATCATATTTTATGATTGTTCTAGCTATACCATGTTTATAGATGCCTTTCTAGTTTTGGGTATAGTTTTATTTCATGAAAAATTAAGTAATGGATTTCACTCTCTATAGAATATAGTTATTGTACATAATTCATTTCATATTAACTTGTTATATTGTTTAGATTCTAAAAATATTTTGTCATTAAATATTTAAAAAATCACAAATTTTAGAGAAATTCATTTTAATCAAATTATTAATTGATGTTTCAAAATTTTCAAATATTATTTATCTAATTTATATTATGAATATGATTTATAATTTTTTTCTCAACATGAAAATTAGAGGCACAAATAATTTGAATTAAACATTAAACATATGTTTTTGGTGATTTGATAATTTTGGTATCATTATTATGTAATGTATTTCGATTTTTTAAAATTAGATGTTTGATTATTTTATATATATAACTTATATTCATATTATTTAATTATAATTTAGGCTTTCTTTCTTCTTTAGAAGTATTTATATGCATTTAATGTGATATATTATTATTTATTTTTAAAATATTTTAATGATATATTTTAAAAATATTCAATATTATTCAGATCATGAAAGATATGTTATGCATGATCTTATAATTGTATACTTGTATGTTCTCCATGTTTTATATACTATATAATATATATATATATATATAATTATATGATAGATTTGGCGATCAAGTTTGATGAACTTGGGTGATTCATAGTTTTTATTATACATGATTGATTAACAATTTATATCATTATATTTTAATGTATTAAGAAAAGAGTGACAATCCAATACATAAGGATAAAAGTTGTATTAATATACCTTGAGACACACCTTAGTATTCCAAGTCATTGGAAGAATTTTTACATTATGCAATTGCGAAACTAATCAGTGTATGGTAGAACAAAATTTATGTGTCCTGATTGAAAATTCAAGCGATGGTTGAATATAAATGATGTATATAATAATTTGATATTGTAATTGTTTCTTGATAAATATAAATATCATATTTTCATTGGTGAATCGAATTTTATGGAAATTAAAAACAATGACAATCCCATTAATGAAATACAATGGGACATTCTAGAGGATAATTCAGTTCGATATTTGATAAATGATGATATCATGTTTGCATGATACAATGTCCTAAATTTAAATATATCAACAGAACCTTCAGTTGATCCTAATTAGGTTAATCATTCTCCAAACTCCATTGACCAAAAAATGAGTTTTTATAATTATTTGATGATAGGAATAAAAAAATTTATGAATCGTGTACCAAATATTCAATGTTTTTTTTCAACATAAGTTGAATCATATATACTGTGTCTATATAATTTTTGAAAAATAAATTTCCATGATATCAGAGATTCTTCATGATTCATTTAGTTAATCTAATATACCTATATCATTCTATTTGATGAATAAATTCATCAAAAAACATGGACTTGATTATAAAAAGGTACATGTGTTCCCAAATGATTGCATGCTTTACTAGGAATAATATTTTGATCAATACGAATTCATAAGCTATTATAAAATAATATGAAGTCAATGAAAAATAATGAGAGTATAAATAAATTAAACCCCAAGAACAAATAGAATAGGAAAACTCCCAAAAAGTTACAACGTTACTTTCCCTTGATACCATGCTTTCAAATATTATATTTTTCGTACAAGACTATATACGACATGAAGTGGAATGCATAAGATAGTAATGATGTCTTAATGGGGAAACCTTACAATTCAAAATCATGGATTTTTTTTGAATCATATATTAATATTTTTCTTCAGTTCATTGGAATTTATGTTTGGGAATGGATTCTGATGGTTTTAACACATTCTGTACTTTATGTACTAATTCTATAATTTGTCCAGTTGATTTTATCCCCTACAATCTACCTCCATGAATGTGTATGAATAATAATTATTTCAATATTTTGATAATTATTCCTAGAAATAAAATTCCTATTAATGACATTGATGTATACCTTCATCCTCTAATTAATGAATTTTGAGAATTACGGGATGGTGGAGTGGAAATATATGATGATTCAATAGGAGAACTATTCATAATGAATGATTATATAATGTGGACAATTAAGAAATTTCTTGGACAGTGAAATTTAAATGGTTGGAACCTGGATACTGGTTTGGCTTGGAAAATTTTTATTTTTTATTTTTAACCTCAATTATTATCTTATATAAGCATATGGTTTTCTCTGTGTCATCACCAAGTTATTAATTCTTCTCACAAGTGTTAAGAAGACACAATTGGATCTATATATTTAAATGAGGGAGACACCAATTGTGTTATTTGGTTTTAAAATCATGGGTCAATTAATGAATTATACTAAATAATTTGGAAAAATCTAATTAGTTTAAATAAGTGGGAAAGGGTACCATGTACAATATCTGAAAAAGCTGGAACAAAACAATCAGATAAATGAGTATATTTTTAAAATTTCTTTATTTGTATTTTAATTTGGAAAATCATAATATAAATTATATTCATATTGAGAAGAGTTTCAATGATAATTAAATTTTCACATAACATAATGAGTAGCTTAAATCCAAGGCTCACCTTAATGATCTTTTGGATTTAGATTGAATTAATATAATCCATTTTTTGTCAAAAAATGGGAATTAAATGTATACATTGACAATTTTTTTGATGAAATATCATGAGAAGTAAATATTACTTCAAATTTTAATGACTATAAATGTTTTATTTGGATATTCAAATAATATATCAAGGTTATTTGACATAAAAAATAGATTGTTACATGGAATAAAAAGTAACTAATCACATATTTAGATGGAGTAGTTTTTTAAATTATCATTGCGTAATAAATTTACTAGAAAATTAACTATATTTAGAGTTGATTTTTGGAATTTTTAGAGAGATTTGTGGAAAACTCTAAATCTGACAGAGCTTGATAAACTGTAAGAAATAACTTTTTTGATACATTCTCAATTGGAGATGTTTTTCCACCATTAATTACTCACATTCTTGATTCATTCGACTATTAATTTGGTTGAAGAAGAAATACTTGGTGAACTGGTACAATGTAGATGGTTGTATCCAATTGAGAGGTATGTTGATATTACTTTTATTTTCATTGTTGAATTCATTTTTATCAAATAATTATTTATGTTTTTTTAATTATATTTATTTTCTTCATTAGATACTAACGACATTTGAAATCAAGATTTAGATATAAATATCCACTATAAGGATCTAGTGATAATAAATAAATAGTCCATGAGTGCATGGCCTTCTTTTCTAGGTATTTTTATGGCATTGATAATAGAATCAGTCATGTTGGATGTGTTCATGACATCTCCTCAAATTCTAATTCTCCAAAACCATTCATCAAAATTTCAAAAAATTGGACATCAAATTGGAATATATTTTTATATTACACTCCGTAAATTGGAGTTGATACAAGCACATAGATATGTTATAATCAATGGTCTTATTATACATCCATTTATTGAGTAATTACAATTTCAAATAATAAACTAACTGAGGGTTCAGGGAAAAAATCAGATGGAATTAACAAAATTTGTTTATAAGGAGATATTCGAATTGTTCACCTGTCGTTTAAGTATATACTCATATTCATATTTTTGATTGGTAATTATTTTTACTATGTTAAAAGTAACAACTTATTTATATTTTTAACATAATTAATGATGAAAATAAATATGAAATATCAATTGATTTTATGTTTTCCTCAAGACCCTCTAAGGAATGATAACAGATTTGATTCCTACAATATTGATTGCTTCATTTTTCAATAAATTTATCATGAATATGACATGAAAACCAAAAATAGTGGTGAATTAGAATTTGTAGTAGTGGGATACAATGGAAGGATGAATGACATATTTTAATTAAAATATCCTGGCCAATTTTGAGTTTTCCTATTCAAATACAATATGGACACCAATGATTGGGTTATAATGAACGAATCATCAAAATTTAATTCTATCGAATTATATCACTTGATCGACATCGATTAGTGTCTAGAGCATGATCCATTTATCTTGGGTTCATAATATAAGATGGTTTGTTATATGTATGATGAAATACAAGAAAATTATAGTGTTTTTTGTTCACTTAAAAAATAGATACTTATATGATACAGGTGATGAAGACCAATTGGAACTTATTGATAGTCAACATCATCAACCACAAAACATTGAATAATTTTCTTCTTATAATATTGAACCATAGAACTTGTAAAAGATGGTGAAGATGAATCACTCATCACAATGAAAGGTGATAACAATGAAGGAAATAAAGATGATGATAATTGATGACATAAATTAGTAATGAAAATATATTACAATTTTTCATTTATAAGTGTTTTGTATATATATACATTGATATGGTTTTCCTTTTATTTAAAAATAATTTTTTCATTTTAATACATTTAATATAACTTAAACATTTGAATTTCATGACATCTGATAGTAAATAAATTAAAATATCCTAGAGGATCAACATCTTCTAGTGTGCCACCACTAAAGTTGGATTAAATATATATGAGTGGTTAATTTATACATGATAAAAATATAAACCTAGTCATTTCCCATGATACTGTTGGTATCCCATTTTCCAATTCACCTCCACTGATGGAGATATTGGTCACCCCTATTTTTAGGGGATATTGGCAAGTTACCATTATTCATATGTAGATCTTCATAAAAAATAAATATTTTTTAATTATTTTATTAATTTTTCTAATATATAAATATTACAATAGAAGGGATATAAATATGAACATGGAAGATTTATGTGACCTAAAGCACATCATGATTATCATGCCATTTGATGAGTTCAGGGTGCCAATTATGGACACTTCCAAAATCTATGCTAAGATTATTTGGCAGTGTTTTTATGAGATGATGATATTTTGCATTAATTTTAAATATTGGATCTGTATTCATGCATCATGGAAAAATGGGGTCCTAGATACTATATAAAATAAAATATTAAATTAAATTTTTATTTATATGTAATTTAAAATAAATGGATAAAATTTTCTTATATACATATAATGTGTTATATATTTATTTCTATATTTTTTTAATTTTGATGTCTCTGACACCATTTCATTCCCATGGAATCCGAATTTTTTTTTCTATAAACAGAGTGCTTCTAAATGGTGATTGTGGCATGAGTTTGGGGATAAATCATTAAGATCATGACAAATGTGTGAGAAGGTTCCATAACTCATTTGCCCTAAGAAATTGATGTTGATTTTTTGAAATTAACAGAGATGAATCTCATGGGGTAATTTCATATTTTACTGTATCATAATAATATAAAGATAATAAAATTATTATTTTTATTATTTTTACATTTTTTATGAATTATCTAAAAAATAATCTAAATCATGAAAAAAAATTCTTTACTCACATATTTGGGTCTCATAGTTTTTTGAGAAGAAGGAAAATTTTGGTATTTATTTTATTCATGATTATATATATAATGTTTCTATAAATCATGGGTTTTTACAACATGTTTATATTTTTTATAAAGGTTGGTGAATTAGGTCACTCTTTCGTCTAAACAGAGATGTGGTTTAATGTGCATTGGAAACCTTGTATCAATTATGTGAATGGTCCTACCAAACATGTTGGATTATGTACTTTTCATTACCATTTCATGTTATCTCATTTCTATAAAAACATAATATTGAATAATATATTATACAAACAATCAGGAATGTATTTTTGACACTTTTTCATTTAAAAATGTTATCTCCCCCTTCATTCTTCATAGTAATGATTCATTTTACTATTCATATGGTTTAAGAAGAAAAACATGGTTTACTATTACACTATCAATGGATGTATCCAATTGAAAGGTACATTGATATTATTATTATTATTATTAGTGAAATAAATTTTATCAAATCATTATCTAATTTTTATTATATGTTTCTTGTTTTTTTCATCAGTTAATTAGGACATTTGAAATCATATTTGAGGAATAAAAATAAATAATAAGGCTCTATTTATGAAGGATACATAGTTGAAATTTTATTGACCATATATTATATTTATTTGGTTGTTATTTAGACTATATTCAATCATGTTGGATGTATTAATGACATCAACACAAATTCCCATTCTGAAAACCATCCATTGTTATTTCATACTATTGGACATCCAATTGAATTAAGATCAAATTTTAAACAAATAGATTTAGAGATTCTACAAGTACAAAGATATGTGCTACTAAATTTTATTATTTTAGAGACATTATTTAAATAATTAAAATTGAATAAAAGTAGACTAAGGTGTCATGCTCGAAATGAGATGGAATTATAAAAATTTGTCAAAAAAGATATTTTTGAATGATTCGACCATCCACTAAGGAAGGCAAAAAAATATGATAACTACGATATTCATGGATTTTGATTTCATAAAATTTATCATGAAGAAGATTTTAAAACCCAAACTAATGGTTTATTTAAATGTAAAAAATGTGAATTCAATAGAAAACTGAATTATAAAACTGAATTAAACAATCATGGTCATATTTTGGATTTCTTATTCACACCTAAGTTGGTCAATATGGATAAGTGTATAATGAGATATTCATTACATTTTACTACTATCAAATTCATTATTATCATCTATATTCATGGATAAAAAAAATGAACCATTTATCTTGGATACACATGAAAATATAGGTTATTATGTGGATGAAGAAATACCTGAAGGTTAGAGTGTTGTTGTAAACAAAAAGAAGATATACTCATATGATATGGATGATGAAGATCAATTGGTACATTGTGATAGTGAACCTCATCAACCATAGAAAATTTAACAATTTGTTCCATATAATATCTAAACAAAAAAAATTATAAGATATGGTGAAAATGAAACACTCATTAGAATAATGGTTGATATAAATTTAGAAAATGAATTTTAAAATAAATGAATGTGTAAATTGGAAATCAAAATATATTACAATTTCTCATTGACAAGTGTTTTTAACAAATATACATTTTTCTATTTTTAATTTTTTGGTAATTTTTTAAATTTTTAATTTTTATACATTATATATATAATTATAAAAAACCATTTGAATTATAGAAAAGTTAAGAACAAAAAATTTCAATATCTGAGTCGATTTATATCTCGAAGCATCCAATCAATTTTGTCATCATTAGCAGATCCAAGTGATTCCATTATACCCGATACTACTGGGGATCCAATTGTTTCCCCATATATTTTTGGTATCCCATCATATAATTCACCACTAATGATGAAGGAGTTGGTCACCCCACATTCTAGGGGATATTGTCGAGTTACCATTACTAGTATGTATTTCATTGTACAATATATATATATATATATATTATTAACTATTTAATTCATTTATCAAATAGAAAATCATACTAATAGAAGGGATACAAATATGGGAATGAATGATGTATGAGACTTTAAATAATTCCAAATTATTATTTCATTTGATGAGTTTGGGGTGCCTATTGGTGACACTGCTTGAATCGATGGGAAGATTATTCTGCAGCTTGCTTGCTAGAAAATGATCATTCACATTAATTATAAGGATTGGTGGAATATTTCTATACCTCTAGAAAAATGAGGTATTTAATACTTAAGTAACGTTAATGTTAATTTATTATTCCTTGATAACTAGCTGAAAATTAATTAGTAAAATTTTCTAATATAATTATATCATTTTATGTTTTCTATTTATAAATTTTTTTTTATCTTGAGGACTTTGACTCCATTTCACACCTATAGACATTAAATAATTAGAAAAATAACTAGGGATGTTTTAAATGGATATTATGACATGAGATTTCAGACAAATATGCAAGCTCATTATAGATGTATAAGAAACTATCTGAAGTAATTTCTCCTGATCGATGGATGTTTTTGATGATATAAATATAGATATATATCATGATCTAAATTCATATTATTCAGTATCTTAATAACATAGACATAATAAAATTTTTATTTTTATTAATGTTGCTATGTTTTTAGGAATTATCTATAAAAATAGTATGAATAATGAAAAACAAGTCCTTCCTCACAAAATTGGGTCTCTATTTTTTTAATCAAAAAGAATAATTTAGATTTGTATTTAATTCATTATTAAGCACATAATTTTTTATAAGTCATGTTATTTTCTTACTTGTTTATATTTTTTTATATTAGATAATGAATTAGGTCACATTTTTTTCTAAATAGAGATGTTGTTTAAAGTGCATAAGAAACTCGATGGTAGTTTTGTAAATGACCATACAAAATATGCTGCAATACATACATTTCACAGAAAATTTATTATATTTAATTATATATAAATATAATAATGAAAAATATACTATAAAAACAAAAAATAATTACTCCCAATAAAATGGGGCCAACTACATGGATCAAAGGATGACAATTTGGTGTCGTTTGATACATCTAGTGATCCCCAATTAACTGGATTTACGGATTGTTTTTTGTTGTAAAAATATTCTCTATTTTTTTAAAATTAATGAAATAACAATAAATTGTAATTAATCTTTTTAATTATATAATATTATAATTATTAAATATTTTAAAAACAATTTTCATTTTTTTTGAATTGACAGGTTAAAATTCATCAATTCCAGGATACAAAACCTTTATAATCATCATCAATTTCAACAAATGATGTAGTTACAGGCGTATTAAGGAATGATTAACCCATATGTGTATGAGGAATGGGTTCATGGCCTACTCCATCATCATTCATTGGTTCAAAATTTTCATATTTTACTTATACACCAAATGGGGGTTTCAGTATTTCCATTGATCAATAATCAAAATAATAAATTTCATTGTTGGAAGAAAAATTACCAGAAAAAGACTCTTATTGGAAAACACATGTGTAGTAGAGTCCAAAAATGTAAAATTATTTAGTTTTTATTCATTATTAGTGGTCAGTATGGTCCCCAAATAAATTTACAACCTTATAACATGTTGAGATTTTTATTTACATGCTTTAATTTCTGATCATGTTATTGTTTTGATAAGTTAATTTTTCTTACAATAATGAGCACTGGATATGTTGGTGTGGAAATATAGATTATTTTACTATCCTAAACTATACAAAGTAGAGAACTGCGAATTCATTGAGCGGTGATTGGGAAAATTATGAACTATATATTAGTAATAAAAATCAAAAATAATATATATACTATCAAAAACCACGAACCATAAATTATTAACATCATACATGTTAAAATATAAATCGTTAACTTTTACAATTGATTCTTTAACCATTTATTCATAATAAAAATTAATGGTGTATAAACAAAAAAAATTCAGATTAAATATATCCATCTCTTTAATCTAGTCTTATTATTCCAAAAAACCCTTGTTTTTAAAACCCCTTAATCACAATATTATGTTTTGTGGATCCGTTTAAATTTGTTAGGTTATTTGTTTATTGTGGTCGATTTTAGTAATTCATGTTTATACATAAAAAATATCAATCTAAAATCTAAATATAAAATTATAATAACATCTTTTATAAATTAATCTATGAAATTAAACTCCATCAATGATAATAAATACTCAAATTATTAGTATTTAGTCCTATATATACCGGGGTCCTTTCGAAATTTCATATAATTTAATGAATGTATATCAATCCACCTATCACAGGATCAAATGTAAATTCATATTAGACCCTCTCATTAATATCTTTCTCCATCCCCATTTTCCCAAAACACTAATTTTATATGATCTTATCACGGACAACAGAATGTAATAGCCCCATGCTTGTCTTTCCCCCTCCTTGTGCACCCATAACCCAATGTGTGTCTTGGATGACTAATCCACCATCGTCAAACACCACATAAATACTACTATGTGATGTGATATTGTATTCACCAGTACCCTGATCAACCTGAACACCTCCCACCTCATTTCGAAAAAATGATTTCCTACCTCAACACGCAAAACGACCTATCCACATACCAGGACACCCCACATGAATGATCTGGTGATCCCCAAAACAGCGTGGGATGGGCCCCACCCACTTACCTTTACAATTATGTTCCCCTCACATGCACTTCGGCCATGAACATCCCCACCGACACTTGCTTCGCATTTAGTAAGGTCCCTAAGTTGATCACCTAAACAAGATGAAGAAGACCAAAAATAGAGGAAATAAAATATTATTTTTGTTTGGATCATTTTTGAAATAATTATTAAAGATGCTGAAATATAGATGAAATTGAATTAATAATTAGGACATGCTTGACAGGTGTTGTGAACACCTCTCTAAGAGTGAAGAATGAGTATAAACCTAGTGGTCGTTACCCCATCTGAAATGGTACATACGTGATAATAGGATATCCATGATGGAGAAATTATCCTCTTACATTCCCACTTATTTTTCCAAAAACCCACTAGATAGGGAGTTCATGTATTACCAACTATCATTGTTTTATTTTTTATTGTTGCAAATTTTACCTTCCATTCTTGTTAGAAACAACTAGTATAATGGGTCAATATTTCACATGCCCCATTCACAATATCATATGCCAATTTCACTCATCCTTTTACTTTTGTTGGAAATATTGTGGAATTCGATCCATCTTTCATTTTCTTATTTCTATATTCTAATCTATGTGAATTAAATAAATATATAGAGTTTTTTTAATACGATTAATCTAAAGGGTAATATATTAATGACATGAATAATTTTTACAGTATATAAAATATCATTTTTTTTGGAAGCCACAACATTGATGAAATCCTATCAGCCAAAATATTTAACACATCCACATGTTTTATTCCCATGAAATGATACTGAGGAAATGGTGTCCAAAATCAATGAAGTGAAAGTATTGTTGATAGTGGATGAAAATCCATGGATGAAATCTGAACATCTGATGATCATTGGAAAGGTGTTATGTATGACTCGATGAAATAATCACTCCATTCTAGTAAAGAACGCATGATATATGTTTATATTTTTTATAGAACCCAAGGATACCTATATCTTGAGAAAAAAGGTAATTTTTTGTGGAAATGATATATAAAAAACAACGACTAATCTCAAAAATCAGACTAAAAAATTAAGAACAAATAAAAATAATAAGAACATGAACACAATAAAAAAATATTTACGTGGTTTGGGAATAATCTATATATCCACAAGTAGGAATAATCACTCCTCTAAAATCAATAGAAGAAATTAAAAGCTACAATTTCATAATAAATCCCTAGATTAAAATGATCTTATAAATAAGATAATTCGATGGTTCCACAAACTACATAGTCTGTCAACTATGTTGCAGTCATCGATAATATAATGTCCATGGAACTATAGTTCCACTATAAACAAATTCCATGCTACTACAGTTCCTTGTTGACTGAGTGTGCATTGTTATAGTTCCTTGTCGACATAATTGGTTAGCTCTCTTAAACTAAGGCATCATTTCTAGAGGTCCTAGTCTTAGTTGGGACAAAATGTGTAGTATGTACTAAAAATAGTTGGGATTACTTCATACAAGAGTCACACTTCACCATTTCAACATCCCCCCACTTAGATAATTTTCTGGTATGATGACTCGGTTTGGTGCTAATAACATATAAAACATAATTGATATGATCGTATCCTTTTCTACACTCACTACTATGTTGTTTCTATTCAAATCTTCAATTCGAAGCTCATGATTCATGAAATACCAACTATTTTCCCTTAGATTCCCTCATATTGTTCTCCCATATTCTTATTTTCATACTCCATTCAACAATTAAGAACAATTGGGGTATAATAATTCCAAAACTCAAAGTTATAACAAATGCTTTTAGCAACTTCTAAAATCCGTCTCTATAGCCTATAGCTCCCCCAAGAATTCACCAAATGTCAATTTTTTTCTTTTTATTGTCCCCTATATATTCTTCCATTTGAAGGACACTATATATGAGATGTGCAGTTACTAAAGAGACCACCAAACAGAGTTCATAATAGACTATGTCGAGTTGGCCTATAGAGACCACTGTTTGGCAGTCATTATAGCCTTATTTGGGATCGGCTATAGTGATCTCTAAATGGTGGTTTCTATATACCAACAAGAAAACACCTATAGTGATCTCTATATATTGGCCAATATTGATTTTTCTAATTTAATTTTCAAAAAATCACTTCAACATTCAAAAACAAATTATATTTATAAATTAATTTTTTTTCAAAATATCTAAAAACATGGGCATGTAAACCTCTTTTCTTGATCGTCTTAAAATATCCACACTCTTCATCGAATAAAAAACATTAAAAATTTTATAAAATAATTTGTACCGAAAAAAATATCCCACCTAATAATTGAAATACATTAAATATTTCAATTAAATCATAGTCGAACAGACTGAAGTTATGTGATATTGAAAATATAATAATCATTTATAATCATTTTTTAAAAATCGTAAACCATTGATTCTATCCTTCTGAGAAGAATGAAATTCAGATTTAAATTATGTCTACTCATACACATCAAAGATAATAATTAGTTGGTTTTCAAATGATTTCATGTCATTCCGAGGTCATTTTCAATATATGTGACTGTTAAACAAACATTTTTTTGTTTCATGACACAAAAACTGTGTTTTCTATCATCATGATCAAATGGAACCTTCGATGGGCATAAAATCTACTCAAACATTTCAAAAATCACTCCGTAGTTGCTGTTGTCTTATTTCACAAAATTTAAAGGTTGTTCAGCTAGATTAACCCCCCCCCCCCGAAACACACCTTTAAAAGGGATAAAAATCATTAAAACCAACATATTCAGTCATTCTATAACATATTTCACATTCGACAGATGGATCGTCTTCTCTTACATTTCACATAAAATAAAAAGTATATTGTTAGGTGATTTCAATTCATTCGAAGGTCATTTTCTACATATTTGACCATTAAAAACCACATATTTAGTTGTTTCATATAGACCACATTCCTTCTTGAAATTATGTTAGCTTTTACACATCATGAATAATAACAATATGGTTTTCCTATGATTTGAAATCATTATAAGGACATTTTCTATGGATCAGACCATTAAACACATGCTTTGTTGTTTTATGGCACTAAAATTGTGTTTTCAATCATACAATGAAAACTACTACACAGATTGAAATTTCATATATGGAACCATTATTAAATTCACACAATGTTTGATGTCATATGATTTTAGGGAATTTGAATGTCTTTCAGCTGGTTTTGACTCTTAAACACACCATTTTAAAGGGCGTTAAATGATTAAAAACAACACATTTAGTCATTACATGTAGACTACATGTTCGATTGACATTTAATATTCTCTTACATGGATCATATAATAATAATATGGTTTTACTTTGACATCATGTCATTCTGAGGTCGTTTGTTATGGATTTGACTGTTAAACACACATTTAGTTATTTTTTTACACTAAAAGTCTGTTTTTCGTCATCACAGTCAAATGAAACCTCTTATTAAAATACCATCTACTAGAAAATTTAAAATTCACATCATTATTTTCATCATCTTAATAAATGGAATTACGAGGTCATTTGGATGGTTTTTACCACTAGACACAACTTTTTAAAGGGCATCAAATCTTTAAAAATCACTTATTCAGTTGTACTATAGAGACAACACGCCATATTGATTTAACATCTACCGAAAAAACATCACGAATAATTATAATATGGTTTTAATATAATTTCAATACATTATGTGAAATTTTATATGTATCATACCATTCAACATGCATACTAGTGTTTTATGATAGTATAAGTGTGTTTTCATTCCTCCGTGGTAAACTTCATCTTCTATTGATGTTATTTCGACATGGCCATTTAATAATTTAAAATTTGGTTGTTTTTTTATTTCATAGCATTCAATGGTCATTAAGATGATTATTACCCCTAAAAGCATACTTTTAAAGGACATCAAATCATTAAAAACCACATATTTAGTCATTCTGTGAAAACCGCACATCTGGTTGACATGTCATTTCTACATACACATATATAATAATAATAATAATATTTTTTTCATATGTTTTTAAGTCATTATTCGGTCGCTTTCTATGTATATGACTGGTAAACATCAATTTTTCTGTTTTATGACTCCAAATGTGCATTTTCAGTCCTCTTGAGAAAATTCCATCTCGGATTGACATTCTGTCTACACAACCTTTTCAAATTTCACCCCATAGTTTTAATCATCTAATTTCAATGCATTAGGAGGTTATTCACTAGTTTTGACCCTTAGACACAACTTTATAAAGGGTTCCATATATTTAAAAACTTCATATTCAGTCATTCCATGTAGACCGAATGCCTGATTGATGTGTCATCTTATCATACACGTCATGAATAAGGGTTAGATAGTTTCCCGTGATTTCAAGTCATTTAGATATCATTGACTACTGATCTGATAGTTAAATGTGTGTTTTTGTGTTTTGTGGCACTAAAATTACATTTTCGATCCAACTAGAAAAATGAAAAATCACATTGAAATTCCATTTATTCAACCATTTCACATTTCATGATAATTTTTTTCTTGATTTTATAGCATTGGGATGTCATTTTACTATTTTTGACACCCAAACACACAATTTCAAAGGATGTAAAATCATAAGAACCACATATTCAGTCATTCTAGGTATACCACATATCATATTAATATTCCATCTACTCGTACATGACATTGATAATTATAACATATGTTTTATATGATTTTAGGTTATTCTGAGGCTTTTTTCAATGGATTTTATCATTAAAGACAAGTTTTGTTGTTTCATAACACTAAAATTGGGTTTTTTGTCATCTTGGGAAAATGTGACCTCTGGTTAATGTTCCGTAAACTTGACCATTTCACAATTAACATTATGACATTTTTAATTTTGAATTTACATCAATCTTATGACGTTCATTTTGTTTTTAACCCCAAATGCACCATTTAAAATGGAATTAAACCATTAAAAAGAAAATATTCAGTAGGTTTTGGAATTACATAAATCTAATAGATGTTTCTTCAACTTTTACATGTCAAAATTAGTATTAAGAGGGATTCCTCTTGATTTAATGTCCTTCTGAGGTTGTTTTCTATATATCTGACTGTTAAATTCATATTTTGGTGTTTTATGACACTAAAAGTGTGTTTTCCATCATCATGAATGGATAAAACCTCTAATTGATGTACATTAAACTCTATCATATCAAGAATAACTCTATCATTATTTTTCATTTGATTTCAACTCATTCATAGGTTGTTCAGTTGGTTTTCACCCCTAAATGTTTCTATAGGGCTTGAAAACATTTAAAACCACATATTCAATCGTTTTTAACACACTAAATGTCTGATTGATGTATCATCTCAATGTACATCTCACAAAAAAATAATATGACATTTTCATGTGATTTCAAGTCATTATGAGTACATTTTTTTAAATGTTTCCATTAAATGTGTGTTTTGGTTTTATATGACAGTAAAAGTTTATTTTTGGTCCTCTAGAAAATTTACACTTGGATTTGTGTTTCTTATACTCAGAATTTTCAAATATCATGCTACATATACATTCTTTTGAAATGAAATCATTTCTATGTCATTTAGATGGTTTTGACACTAGAACACACCTTTTTAAATGGCGTCAAAACTTTTAAAACTACTTATTCGGTAGTTTAGGAAATACTGCACATCCAATTCTATTTCTATCTACTTATACGTGTCAAGAATAAAAATTAGAAGTTTCTCTTTTGGTTTGAGTTCTTTAAAATGTTTTTTATATATATCAGATCGTTAATCAAAGGTTTTTGTGTTTTATGACAACAAATGTTCTTCTCTTATCGCGAAAGATAAACGAAACCTCGAATTTAATTACCTTATTCGTAACGATTTCAAAATTCACTCCCTGATTGTTTTGGTCTTATATAATGAAATTCAAAGGTAATTTGGTTGGTTTTGACCCCCTGCATGTTTTTAAACGGCGTCAGACATTTAAAAACCAGATTTTTAGTTTTTTGGAAAAAATTCATCTCCAATTGTCATTTCATTTCTTTTTACATTTCATAATTAATAATAATATGGTTTTCCTAATATTTCATGTCATTATGTGGTCATTTGTTATGTACTTGACTAGGAAAAGTGTACTTTGGTGTTTTATAACACTAAAAGTGGGTCTTCAGTCCTCTTGGGAAAATGTCAGCTCAGATTTCTGTTATGTCAGCTCGATCATTTCAAAATTCACAAAATGATTTTTTCATCGAATTTCTGGGTATTCATATGTCAGTTGATTGGTTTGAACCCCCATGTGAACCTTTTTAAAGGGAATCAATGATTTAAAACCATATGTATTCATTAGATTCTGGAATAACACATGTTTGATGGATATGACGTATACATATAAACATCACCAATGATAATAATAATAAATCAGTTTAAATATGATTTCTAGTAATACTATATTAATTATTTATATATCTGGCCATTAAATACTCATTTTGGTGATTTTTGACACGAAATGTGTGTTTTCAATCATCTGTAATAAATGAAACCAATGAATGATGTATCATCTACTCAACCATTTAAAAATAACCCAAATTTTATTCATCTTATTTCCCCACATTTGAAGGTCATTCAATTTGCTTTTACACCCCACTTGTTTTTAAAGCATGTAAAAAATGTAAAAATCGGTATATTCTATCATTATGGGTATAATTCAAATATAATTGATGTTTTTTAACCTAATACATATTAATAATAATAATAATTTCCCTTTATTTCAAGTCATTCCTAGGTATTTTTTATTGATTTGATCATTATAAATGAGTTTTGGGGTGTTATGACGTTAAAAGTGTGTTTTCGGTCCTCTCAAGAAAACTCTAGCTTGGATTTATGTTCTACCTACTCAGCCATTTATCAAATCACTCTATGATTGGTTTCTTATTATTTCAATGCATTCAAATGTTTTTTGGTTTGTTTTCCCACCATTCATACATTTTTTAAATGTTTTAAACCTTTAAAGTCCTGATATTCAGTCGATTCACGTATATCGCATGCCTGATTGATGTTTCTTCTACTCATACACATCAAAAATATTAATAAAATTGTATTACTCTGATTTTAAGTAATTATGAGGTCGTTCGATATACATTCATCCATTAAATTCCCATTTTTTATTTTATGACACTAAAAATATTCCATCATGCCTGACAAACAGAACCTCAGGATGATGTAACGTCTACTCGAGCACTTCAAAATTCACTTTATTGTTGTTTTCGTTTAAATTCACTACATTTGGAGGTCGTTCAGATGTTTTTGACCCCAGCATGTTCTAAAAGGAAGTTAAACCTTTATAAACAGTATTATTTTTTTAATGTATTGTGGATCCCTGGGATATTTTTAATTTGTTGGATAAGGTTGTTTAGTTGGTTTAGAGGATAAATAATGAGTAGTACCAACAATAAAAATTCATTTTCCCACTGTCTATTGGTTTTGAACAGTTTTTGATTGGGTTCCCAAAAGGACTAGCTGATGTAGAAGTGGTAGAGGTAGGAATGGATTACATGTTAAGACCTAATGGGGCACAGATAGTAGAGTTGGTAGTATTAATATAAGGATAAATAATCCAAGTAAAGTCACTCAAAACACAATTTCCATGTTCCATTATCTAAAAATAATGTTCCTTCTCATTTATAATGTCGTCCAAAAGAAATGATAACACCATAAAATTGTACGATTGATATTTTAATTCATAATTCAGGGGAGACATTTTATGATCAATAGATATGGATATAAGTATTTCATTAGAAACCGTCACCATCCCTTTTGATTTCCAAAAGTTTCCACAGTATCCTAAGATCCCCATATTTCCTTTAGTTACACCATTAGGAATAAACTTGATCTAGTTTCTCATATTATCCATCAAAACCAGTGTAATATATCATTTTTTCATAATATTACCCATAACATTCAAATTATTTATCAAAAAATGACCATGAATGTTATTCCCATCACATGCCTTTTAAATCATACGTACATTCATGAAAGGAAAAAAATTTTGAGAAATAGTTCTTTATAAATAAAATAATAGCAGTGTCAAAATATCAGGAAATATGGATCCACAAAACACAACACATGAGAGGGGATATATAATAAATAAATGTATTTACTACTTATTTTACACAGTATACATGCCAAAAACTCATATTCATGTCCACAATTGAGGTTGTGTGAGGCATGGGGACTTTAAAAAATATATCATAAGGCTATTTATAAGTCCAAAGTAAATAGGTATTGAAAGAATCCATGGTTAACATATAATTTGTTTTATTTTAATAGAAAACACATAGATCCAATGTATAGAAAAATTTTCATCAATATTAATAACATATATATATTTCTATAATAGGCTTCCCATAAAATAATTTTTCAATATGAAGGTGCCCAAGACTTAAAGAATGAATTGATCTAAGCAATGGTTTTTCATTCCTCTATTAGCATGTTCATAATATGATTTATATGTTAGAATACAAAAAAAATGCAACTACAAATCAGGAATGTATGAGAGAATAATAGTAGAATTATTATAAATAATGCTAATATTGGTAGAAAAAATAGATATTGAATGAGATATATTTTTAAAAATTAAGATATTAGAATAGGTAATTCAAACTCTTTTATGCCACCCTCTAGGTAGAGGAGCACCATTCAATTATTCTGACCAAAATTGGAGATCATTAACAGTAGAATCAAACCACGAATAATTATACATATCATTGAATAATTAATTATTTTTAGAAGAGTAAATGCGCAATTAAAAACAATTCCAATGTCACATATTTTTTTTCTTGATAAACCAACCTTTAAAAAGTAATTTTATCCAAACAAAAAACTAATAAGTCCCCACATGATGTCCACTCGATGAATATTATTGAAATTCTTGATGTTCATTATAGAAATTCCACTAAACCATTTACATTGATATCTCACACTCTTGGATTCAATAACTTTCTTCTTTTAAAAAATACACCAAGTCTGTAAAAAAATCTTAACATATACATTGACGTTTCTTATCAATGTAATGGTCCACATGTACATCATACATGTGTTCATCATCTTACAAGTAATAACCGATTAATAATACAAAGCATAATATCTATATATAGAAACATATCCTTAAATGGTGTTATTTTAATGTCATGTTTATTAATAAAAAATTCAAACTATGAAACCATTAGTTTCTCCAAGAAGGAGGACCTCTAAGATAATTGAATGTGTGGAAACTCCGTCTCACAATCAATGTATAGAAAAATTACAATTCCCTAGCATGAATGATTCCATTACTAAAATAAATAAATGATTTACTATACCAAATCATTTGAGAAGAAACATTTCCATAGTGATGGATCATCTTTTGATATTAATAATAGACAACATAGATGCCTATCATTGAATAAAATGAAAGAAATACCATATTTTTTATGTCACATAACATGTAATTTTCACATGCAAAAACATTCTATGTGGAAGAAAAAAGAAATAGTGAGAGAAAGTGATTCTGTAATTTACATTATTTATAACTTCTATTCAATATTCAAAATTAACTAATAAATATCATGAATATCATGCATGTTAATGGAAACATCAATAAAATAATAAAATGTAGTATTAAAAAACTGAAACAAAATGTGAAGTGTAAATTATGTGACAAGACATGAATGTGGGATATCCTTTCGTGATAAGAACTAAATTTTCATAGATAAGAATTTATAATTTTATTTATGGACCAATATAACTTTTAAAAATCGAATTTCATATATAAAATCGAATTCTATGAAACCTATAAAATTAAATAGGATGAGATTCAAGAAAGCATACCAAACCTAGAGATTAGTCTCAAATGACAAAATTTATTGTCCACCAAAATTGATATTTAGATATTATAGAATATGGTATTAATAAATGAAAATGGATTTGAATCTACATGATAATGGTAATATGACATATCACATGTCAAATTATCATTCAAAATTCAGAATCACCTCCAATGTGCCTTCATTACATTGAAATATCCTAAATAGAAAATTAAATTATTTTAGTAAAGAAAGTAATATTTTACTAATAAAAATAACACAATTATTACTGCAATAGCATAATTTAGTTAACATTGAAAAAACATTTATGGTTTTATGCATAATTATTGATAAGAAATATTTAATAGTGTAAGGGTAATTGAAAGTAAATTAATCACTAACAAAATGGTAAAAAAATATCACAAAAAAATAGTGATAACATGAATACATACAAAAATATAAAACAGTTGATTTTATTCATTGAAATGAAATAAAACAAGAAAAATTTAATTTTAAAATGTCATAAAATGAGATGAAGCTCTATAGAACACACATGGCATGTAATGAAAAAATAATTCACAAATAGATAAGGACAATTGAATCACATAAAGGTAATGAAGCTTGATTGTGAGTAAAAAGATAGTATAACAATTTTTGATGGAAGTATGAATTCATACATAAATATATAGTACATCATTCTATACTTTTATCATATTTATGTAATTACCAAGTAAATGAACATAAATATTCATGACCTAATAGTTTTCATAAATTAAATTTATCAAACATAGTAAATTTCGAAAAAAATACACCCATGCATGAAATAACAATAAATTGTTGATTTTGAATTAATTTATAAAAAATATCATGGTAGAGTTGACTAGTAAGAAAAATTGAACAATAACACCATGGAAAGCCTAAAAAATTAATCAAAAATGTATGTTAAAATCCAAAATCCAATATTTACGGATTTATCATATAAAATACTGAAAGTCAATGTATTAGGAATACATAATAAGAAAATTCAATTTGATAAAATCATGGAGATCTTATTTTAAAAAAGAAACAATGGATATGGAATGAACATGATGAATATGAATGAAAAATTTATAAAATATAATTTTTATTTGAAACCTCATCATTATTCTTATAATAATACCTAAGTAAATAAAAAATTAATTCTTTTGTAGCACTAGATGTTATTAAATGATGATTTGAAAATCAAGTGTTGTGTTTATAAGAAATTCCTATGGAAATGAAAAATTTTATTCTCATGTAACACATGCTGCTATCTAAAGATAGATAACATAGATTATTGTAATGACCATATAAATATTATATAAAAACATCTATCATTGAATAAAATGTAGAAAATATATATAAATAAATTATTTAATGTAATATATCATTTTGAAATTTATAGTATATAAACATATTTAGAATTCATAACATAAGGTACAAAAATAGACAATACCATATTCATTTATGGAAAATATCTTAACTCAATAGGTTAGTCACATTGTGTAATTTACAATGAAGGACCACATAGATTAAAAAAAATTGTGCATTATATAGAATGAGAGACGTCAAAGCTTCCAGGACATGGAAGATCTGATGGTCAGAGTGGAGGCGATGTTCTGACTATAATAATTGCACAACTCAAATATGGTAAAAATTATATAGTAAAATCACATAAATATGATTTAATAAATATAGTGAACAATATATAGTAGATATATTAAAAAAATATACTCAAGACATTATAGAGTCAATGTTGTGATAATAAACATATATTGAACCTAAAAAAGGATAAATTACATCATCTAAATATCTCTAGATTTGATATATAAATTAATACAATATACATTAAAAAAATTACATGTATTGAAATTTAAATATATAAATATATATATATATTTTTTTAAGGTAATAAAATTTATAATTTGATTAAATATATAGAATTTAAAATTTAAGATACAGAATACATAGAAAATATTATGAAACACTTTGAAAAAATTTCTATTTTGGGGATATTTTTAGGTGGTACGGAATGCTAACAATTCAATTTTCAACATATATTTACATATATATGTAATTTTGTATGTATATTATAATATATAATTAAATATATATATTTATTGACACAGACATTTTTATATTTATTCATTATATTCACATGTATATATATATATCACTTAATGCATTTTTATAAGATAAATAAAATGGATTGGTTTTTCTTTTAAATAATATAAATAATAAATATTTATTCACATCTTATTTAGATAAATAAAAAATTTATGGTAATATGATTAAATATTTATGTGTAAAATTGATTTATTATATTAAAATGTATGGATATATGTATATATTTTAATATAAATTACACTAAAATATGAAAATGGTAAAATTTAAAAATTATAATATCCATATGACTAATGGACCTAAGAATAAATTTAGTCTCCATTGAAATAAGACAAAAATTCCCCCTCAGAAGAGGTTGAAAGTTTATCAACTATTCAATAATTAAGGTATCCTGATAAAAAACTTTTTTTAGAGAGCACACCATACTTCTTTTCCTAAAAACAAAAACTAGGGTCCTCAAAGTTCAGATAATCATATATCCTTTCACAATATTAGTTTTCATATGTGATAAACCGCTAATGGACACCTATATCAATAGTTATGGTTTTTTTAATTTCAAGAATGAGTTTCAACAAATCTTATATTATTCTTTACTTTTTTAATTTTTTTATATCTTCCAATTTTTATTAAATGGCTATTACTCAATTATATTTTTCAAATTATTAATTAATAATAATTTTTAATTATTTTATAATCCATTTTTCAATAATAATATTATATATTAAGTGTAAATTCATATTTCGTCTTATATAAATAATATTCAAAAAGATTAATATATTAATATATTAATATATATATTTTTTTATGTGTGGATATTTTCAATTATATATATATATTTCTAAAATATACATTTTTCTGTGAAAAAAAGCGCTAATAAGGCTACCCATTATTTGGGATGAAAAACACAATAATAAAAGAAACCTTTATCGTTGCTAAAAAACACAAATAGAGGTGTTCGTTTATCATCACTTTATTATAGTACTGATAAATAATATTGTATTACTAGTTATATTCATTTTCATTGATAAAGGGAAGAACGTAAAGTGATGATATCTATATTAGTTGTTATTAAAACCCGTCTGAATGGTAATGTGCTTCACAACTGGTGAAAACATTTTAGTGAAGTTGAACGCATTCCTTTTGTTGCAAAATCCACACCACCAACCATACCTTGCACCTCCTCTTTCCATAATTTTCTTCCATAAGATGATATACCCATCAATTCTGCAATGCATCAATTTTGGAAACAATGTCAACACCAAATTCTTATTATCAGAAAATGAATAAATATCCTTCTTCATAGACATCTCCCACTTGTTTGACTCCTTCGACTATATTACATTTTCAAAAAAAATTATCGATTATCAGTCAATATTAGATAATTTAATAGTGATGAATTACTCTAAATAGGACTCCACACCCTTGAATATATCCTTGCATCCATTTTATGAGTAGGTTATCCTAGTATTTCAATCACATGCTTAGGTACACCTTTAAGTTTCACATTATCATTGAACTCTGGTTCTTTATTCCCAAAATCAACTTTACCAGCATGATGGTCCCTTTATGGGAAACCTTCATTAAATATAACTCTATATATTCAAATGATTATATTTTTCTTATCATCCTAGAAGAGATAATAAAAATCCTCAACAACATAGACAATAATGAAATGTGACATGGACTTATCATCAAGTTTTGACCCATTCTTTAGCATTTATATTTACATATTTCAGACAAGCATAGGCTAATAAATGAGAGATTCTTACCACCTTTAATGTCTAGATATATGTAGGTATAAAGTTTTCCATTAGTATATATGGAGTCCTATTGGTATGATATGATTCCATTCTCACTTCCTCTACCCAGAACGTCTAGTGTATCCTAGAGTTCAACCACATATTCCTTGTATGTTAGCATTGCATGATTTTCATCCTTTTACCTATAACATTTTGTTGTGGTGCACCTAGAAGAGTCTTATCCCACAAAATTAACATATTATTATAGTGTTATCTTAATTCATTTATGTCATACTCTCCACCATTTTCATACATCAATAATTTTATATTTGATCATTACCCATTCAACATCTTGGTTTCCTACTTTTGAATCATGTTAAATAAAACATATTTTCTTTTTATAATGTAATATTATAACATTTGAATTATGTCATTAATATATTTTATATAATAATGTGACCCTCTAATGAAATTTTCAAGTTCTCACCCCAAAAAATTAGTGTTCACCAGCTCTACCATCCCAGCCTATGGTGTTTTCCATCCTTTTTCTAAGGATATCTTCGTATTCATTCAAAAAATAAAATGTTCAAAAAATCAAACTACCACCAACTTAATCTATGGTATAATTCCTTTTATTGTGAGGACCAACATACCATTAACATTCATGAGTCCAATATTATTGTTCTAATTTTGTGAATCCCCAACATAATTTTTTCTTGCAATAATGTCCATTATATTCTTTTACATATTTTTTTTGTTTCAATAATTTACTCCATGTGTTATGACTATAGACCTCTTAGTTATGTGGAACTATTGAGGGGAAGTCCAAAAAATGTTTTTTAAATAATAAAAAATGTTTTAATGTGGGACATGGGTTTTCTTTAGAGAATATAGTGTTCGGATGTGACAAAATCATGTATAATATGCTAAAATTTTGAAAACAGTGGATGCAATTGATTGGTTTAAAATTCAATGTTTAAAACATGGTTTAATAACATTGGATTAGTCTCCTAACTTCCCTATGAATCACTATTCAATTTTAATTCAACATCATTCACTTAAAAAATAAAATCTACATGATTAGGCATTCCATGAAATTTTGGTCTGGAATAATAAAATAAAATAATCATTGAATTAATTATCCTTTCTTGGAATTGTGATTGGATTACTCCAATCCCTATTGGGTGATCCCAATATTAACTAATGTATTTAGTGAAATATTTATCAAGATTATTGTGTGTGAAACAAATAAAATAATGACAATATGTATTTAAAAGTTAATAAAAAGAAGAATAACTTAATAGATACACATCTAATCACATCCAAATATTTAAACAGATAAGAATTTTTAATTGAAAACATATGTTCATCATAGGGTTGGTATATTTCTCCCCATATCAATCATTATTCACCTATTGTACCATCATTGGAGTTATTATAAAAATTAAGCAATGAAATGTATTAAAAATAGTTTTAGTAGTCTATGATGAAACAACCTCTAAGAATGAGAGATCATCATATAAATTTTAGAAGTCCGTCGAACTAGAGAAGAATATGTCATATGATTTAGAAAATAGAGACACAAATAGTGCAAAAAATCATCACAAGTTATGAGTTCCACTTACAATGCCTTGATGCCCTCATCATCAGCTCTGCATGAAGTCCCCATGAGTATATTTGAACTCTTACAATGACATGAAATATCCCATCAATTTCTGTAATATGCTGCAAGCATGATCTCAACTGTAGATAGTCACCACATGGATAATTATTTCCAAGGATGTGTATCTTCCCCAATTCATCCAAACCAATGGAATGAGAGGCATGTTGAATTTGAAAATGAGAAGCCAAATGGGGAAATGAAATTTCCCATTTTTTCAATTTTTGGGGCACCATGAGCTTCTCCAAAATTGGATCTCGATGGGGTGAGCATTCACATACCTGTGAATTTTCATAGATAAGAAAATTTTAGTCATTCTTCATAATTGGATATGTATTTATTTGAATATATGAATTTTTCTACATAGTGATTCCAACATCGTGGAGTTTTTTGGTACAATGAACAATCATTAACATTAAAATTTCCCATATTTCATCATCATATAGAAGTCAAAATTTATATGTCAATAATTTATTCTATCATGCTCAATTTATAGTGAGAATCTTTTTAATTTCTTGGAAATATCATATAGTAAATCATGTTGATTTTCTTTATTCAATCATATTCCAAGAATCTACAAACCTAAAACCGGTACATGGGAGAAAACCCATGGTCTCTATTTCATTGAAACATCATTGGGGAATGTAATATATATAAATTAATTTATTTATTATTTTATTTGGGTAAATATAAACATGTAGCACACAGCTTGTGATTTTTTTCAAATGGTCGATCTGCTTATTCTCAGTGAGCTCATGTTTCTTCGTTCCAAGCCCAGTAGAATTGTTGAATATTCTTCATCAAAATTGTGGTTATCTCAAGATCGGGTTCTCATGGATCTAGTTTAGGTAATATCCTATGGATGTTCACTCTAATTGATTGGTGGATAAGATTGTGACATCAGTAACAAGATGAGCTCATATATATAGGTGACTGGGCACACGACATTTGCGATAAGGGAAGCTTCCCAAATAATCTCAGGATTTATTATGAGACTTGATATGATTAGATTTATATGGAAGCTTGGATATTTATCATGTATCTCAGTTTCTAATTTTGGGGATCTCCGGTATTCTCTTGATCCAGTTTGGATCCAGTTTGACAGAGTCCAATGGGATCAAGATTTCTTATCTTCTCTAGTTAAGAAGGCTAGAACCATAAGTTTCTTTGGTACCCATGAGTGGTGATAATTGAGTGTTTCGTATAAAAATGTATCTTTAGTATTCGTGGGATTTATCTTTTTATTATAGGCTTAGGAACATATCTTGTTAATGATTGGTATGTGGGATTCTTCTTCCGAGCTATTGGAGTGGGGTTTTGGTGATCTTTAACATTTAAAATTTTGTTGTCGGTCAATATTTGGTTCCATCCACATTGAGATCTTTGGTTTCAGATCTCCATTGATGAATGAAGGTGTCATGGTTGATTGGGTTGATTGACCATAAAAAGTGATCGTTTGATTTTATATTGCGTGCGTTGAAGCTTAATGCCATTTCCAAATTTATGTCATTTTCCATGATCTATGACACATACAAGGCACTATTACTTGTTTTTTCTACGTGGAAACTCCATCTCTTTATCGAAATGTCCTTGTGTTATATGGTATTTCATGTTTGGTAATTTTTTTTCATTTGGTAGATGCATGAATTTGATAAAAATAACTCTCATAGTCACTTTTCACAAGAATGGAAGCCTTGTGAATATAACTAAATTTTCAGTTATGGTCCCTAGTACACTTGTCGTCACATGGTTTTCCAATGTGGTGTATCCATGCCTTTTCCATTTTTGAGTAGCTAGATTGATCACTAGAAGAGATGTTATAGTTGATCCATGCCTTTGCTGATAGTTGAGTGATCTATACAACACACATTTTTTTCATAGTGCAATATTTTTTTCTAATTAAATTAAAAAATTATAAAAAAAATTTAAAATAACAATTTCACCCTTTAAAAAAAATTTAAATTCATTATATCAATCAATGGAAACATGAAATTATAATCATTAAATTTTCACACATTAATATTATTTTTAACTTCTCAAATAAATCACTCAATTATTATTTCCATTTTAAATTCAATTTATGGATTTAATTGAAAAAATAAAAAATCTATTAAGGATAAAAATAAATTAAATCCCGTTAATAATTGTTCTCCCAAAATCGAGAAATTATACCTTCACAGTGTAGAAGTCAATATCAATTTATGTATGGAATCTCAATTTGTTTTCAATGATGAATATATCAATAAAAATCATCATTTTAAGAAATTTAGAAATTAATATAAAAATTAAAAAAGTCACAGAGGCCAAAAAATTACCAAATATTTGATTAATTAATGGGGGTAATTTATAAGAATAATTCTCAAAAATTCAAAAAAATATCTCAAATCACTCCCCCACAATTAAACTATTTCATCCCCAGGAAAATTTATCATTGAATTAAATTTATTCAGGTATTTATAGATTTTCACAAATCAAAATTTATTTTCTATGAATGTTCAATTCAATAAAGATGACATCAATGAAATGAAAATATGTGCTCCTACAAAATTCTATGTAATCAAGTAGAAAGTGTGGATTTGATTTTTACTTTCTCAAAAATGAAATCGTGCTTTATATGATTAAATTTAAAAGGCATGAAATTATCATATTAATACAGAATCCATCCATCAAAATACTTTCGAAAACTATTGTGTGATCAACCTTGAATGTAGTACATTTTCAATCTTCCCTCAAGTGAAAATTTTTATGTGTTGTTATACACACAATTGGGATGTAAGTATTTACCATAATATTGGGAAAATTTTCATCTCTCCACACTGTGAATCATAAAAAAAATACAATCAATCATGAGGTCATTGAAAAGGTTTCTAATGGATTTATGGTTAGTGGGAATGTGTTTGAAAAAACATCAGTATGAAGAAAAATGTTTCACACCTTAAATATAGTTCATTATATAACATCTAAATTATTTATGAATGCCTCTATTAGTACCACGTACACACCAGGTTACATACACTTCCCAAATTTTCTATTTTTCAATAAGGATGATTCATGAACTGAATCCAAAGAATGTGTCATCCTAATATCTAATTTTCCATTTTTTATATATAAAGTTTCTCTAGTTTTTCCTTTTTTGAGTGGAAATGTGTTTTCACTACAAAAATATTGAACTGTGACCATGTCATTTTCTTTAATTATGGTCATGGATCATTTATATGATCACAATGAATGTATCAAAATCATCCCCATTATTTTATTTTATTTTCTTATAACCATTTTTAGAATTTATAAACATTTTTAATGATAATTGGATTGTAAAGAAAACATAATATTGTAAAGATCCAGAAATTTCAAGGAAATTTTTTTCTTGATTTAGGTGGAATTCTATGAGTCCGCAGTTTCTGACGGTACCAGATTCTAAGGCCCGGTGTGCCAGGAATCAATTTTTGAAGATTAGCTCTGGTACGTTCAGTGAACGAACGAACGGGCTTTTATAACTTTTAAACAGATCCTTGTAATTTAAATCTAAGGGAACTGATGAAACGGCAGCGCCGGTAATAGCATAGGAGCACCTTTTCCGAAGGTGCGTTTTCTCTGGAGGAGTTGTTAAAAATGTGGTTTTAGTGAGAAATAAAATAAAATTGTATTACAATTTTATTTCTTTTTCTCTTAGTAGTTATATCCTAAGTAAGGAAGATGGGGGTGGGACCCACTTTTTGTTAACTAACCTTGAGAGGATAAAGGTAGGGTGGGTCCCAGACGAGCCCAACCCCTCACATTCCAAACCCCTAAAAACCCCCCACTCAAGTTGTACAACTCATGAACTCCTCCTTTAATGTTGTGACTTTCCCTCTCCTCACATTTAATCAAGCCAACATATTAATTCAATTAATGGATTTGAGTTTTTAAATTTTGAACTCATGGAATGGCTTAATAAAATAAGTGGAGATTATTTTATTTTTCGGTTAGTTGGGTGTGTTAAGTATTGGAGAAGAAATCTCTAGTCTTAAAGAATATAATCTTCCTCGTGGAAAAATGTGAAGAACGCCGTATCACCATGGAGAGATGGCGTGTCGATCTTTCCCTTTGCTGCTGCCAGTGCGAGACATCATTCTCTTCTTGGACGCATGCCGACACACCATTCCATCTTCTCTCCACGTCAAATGTAGGGAGACGCCGCTTCCTTCTCAGACATTCTCCATCGATGTATACGGAGCCTCTTTCCGTGATGCTTGCTTCCGCGAATTTCACGAGGTAGGGGAAATATTGCTTAATTCTATTTTGAGAGATTTTTATCTCACGTGCTTGAGCATTTATTAGTATGATGTTAGTATAATTTATACACGAATAAATTATACCCTCTTAAATATTAAGATCATGTGTTTTAATGACTTCCAATTGATAACACTTAACGCGGAGGGCTCGGGCAGAACAAACACGTCCCGACAACCCTCTGCAGATTGTTTTTGGTGCGCGGATTGATGGTGATGATGAAATGAGACCACAACAGTGTTTTGAAGTTCCCGCAGTGATGTATGGGTCTCGTAATGAACTTGGGTGCAGACTTCCGGTGAAACGGACCACCGGTGCACGTCCGGTGGTCCGCAGAGAGTGGTAGAGGCGCGTCACCCCGGCGCGGTAGCGCCGACGACCGGCGGTGGTGGCGTACCGCCGTGGCTCAACCACAGCAGACCAGAAATGCAATGTCGTTCTGGGTTTAGGGGGGTGCGACATTAAATACGTGTCGTTTTGGTCAACCGGGGGGAAACAACACACCACCCCTCCACATCAATCTGGGCCTCGATCCGAGCCGCGGCCTGCACTGGGCCGGACCGGCCGCACTGGTCCAGACCGCCCACGCTGAACCGGACCACCCGTGTCATGCCGAACCGCCCGCACCGAGCCGGACCGCCCGCGTCGGGCCGGACCGCCCGCGCCGGGCCGGACCGCCCGCGCCGGGCCGGACCGCCCGCGCCTGGCCGGACTGCCCGCGCCGGGCCGGACCTCCTGCGCCAGGCCAGACCTCCTGCGCCGGCCCAGGCCGCCAACCCTGGGCCTGACCCCCGTGCCGGTGGGGCCGGGCCGGGCCGTTCCCATCTGGGCCGGACCCGGACCTGGGTCAGGTCGACCCGGTTCGGGCTGACCCAGTGGGTTTCGGGCCGGGTCGGTCCGTGCCCAATCCCCCAAAATTCGGTCAGAATCGTTCAAATGCCCATAACATGGGCTTCGGACCTCTGATCGATGCACCATCAGCTGCGATGAGATCCTTAGATTGAGACAGTTGTTTAGGTATATTACACTCAAGGATTAGGAGAACATTGGGTATGGTAAGGTGGGTTCGAACACGAAACCAACCTGGCCCTCAGAGCAGAAACGCTTATAACATGAGCTACGGACGCTCGATTGACGTTTCGTCGACTTTGTTGGATTCTTATTGATGAGACGGTTTTTTTGGTATAATTCACCTGAGGTTTTGACGTAGTTGGAATATGATTGGTTTTTATTGTACTTGAAATCCAACCGGGCCCCTAGAACGGAAAAGCTGATAACTTTCAGACCGGAAGACCGTTTGGAGAACCGACAACGGCGTTGGTAATCATGTTGAGAAATGGTCTCTATGAATATACCTTATGAGAGTTTGGGGTACAGTTGAGATGCGGTCAGGTTGGTTATACAGGAAACCATCCAAGCCCCCGGGATGAAAAGGCTAATAACACACAGACCGGACGTCCAGTTGACGCGCCGTCTATTGTGTTGAGTTTCCAATGACATGGCAGACCCATGGGATACTTCTTCATGGGACTTTGGGATACTATGATTATCAACCAGTAGCTCATGGATCAGACACTCCCGGTGACGAGCGAGCGGAGTGCAGAGACCTAGTAGATGGCTGAGACTTGATTACTGGTGATCGATCGACTCGAAGTTATTCGGATAGCCTAGTGGAAGCACTTGGTTGTAGCGGCAGACCCATGACGGAGGAGCGCTTGGTTGTAGCGGCAAACCCTTGGTACTAAAAAGAAGACGTACCTCTATAGGCTATGAGGGGGATAGCTTGGTTGTAGAGGTAGAACCATGGTGGGAAGTTCTTGGTTGTAGCAGAAGGCCCACAGTACTCGACATGAGGAGTACTACATCAGTCCAAGGTCAGTGAGAAGCACTTGGTTATTGTGGAAGACCCATGGCGGAGGAGCGCTTGGTTGTAGTGGAAGTCTCGCAGTAGTCAAAAGAAGGAGTAACACTATAGGCTATGAGGGGGAGCGCTTGGTTGTAGCGGCAGAGCCATGGTGGGAAGCACTTGGTTGTAGCAGCAGGCCCATAGTACTCGACATGTGGAGTACTAGAGTAGTCCATTGTTAGCGGGAAGCTCTTGGTTTTAGCGGCAACTCCATTGTACTCGATAGAGGAGGAGTTATCCAGCAACTGCGGTTTCGACCACATGAATAAAATCTTGGTTTGAGTTTAGTCTTGACATTAAATCACTATTTCTTTGTGATTGACTTGTTATACTGTGTGGATTGAAATCATACTTTCCTATGTGGATTAGGTTATGCTTTCCTGTGTTGATTGCGTTGCACTTTCCTGTGTGGATTAAGTTATACATTCCTGAGTCGACTGGGTTGTACTTGAGCTTGTGAGTTGGAGAAAAACTATATTTTATGACTTAGGTTTATGTATGGGCATATACCTAATTAGTGTTGGATTATACTTCGTGACTGTATCTTTTCATTGTGGTTTATCCTTTATTGATTTAGGGAGTCCTTTGGGGGTCTCGGGGGCCTTACTGAGTATCGTATACTCACCCCTGCATGGGATATTCCTGCACTACGTTGTTTTGGATGCAGACAATGGACATCGCTGATCATGGTTGAGGCTTTTGGAGCGGGCCAGTACCTAGTGGTGGACTATCAGGTGGGACGTACACGGAGAGGACGGCCAGACCCAAGGTGCCGACAAGACTAACTGTACTCATCCTTCATGTAGGAGATCCGGAAGACAACATGGTGGTTTCTTCTTTGAATTTTAGTTGTTTTACTTTACATTTTAGTTGTACTGCACTTTAGTTGGGTTTGTTTACTAGACCATTGTCTTTCCGGTACTTACTTTTGTTTTCAATTTACTTAATGTTTACATCAGTTTTTGCACTCTGTGGTGTTTGTTCCCTTATAAAGGCAATGCCTTACCTTTTGTCTGGATTTACCATTTTGGTGCATGTTGTCATCCCTTAGCCTATGGGAGGTGGGTTTGGGGAAGTCACGGCACTGGCCCAGAGGATGGGTCGTGACAAATTATTATCAGAGTTGTTCGGTTCTACCACAGAACTCAGAACTCTGATCATTCTTCTATTTGAAGCAATAGTGTTAAGGTTACCGAGTGTGGTCTTCAGTACAAGGAGTCTTGTTTTGGTGCGTGGCCGACGTATCCATACATCAGGAACCTGACTACTGATTTCTGACCCAGGGCATGAAAACACTGATTGCATGTGTGTTTCGATGTTTTCTTTGTGTTTTCTTCTGTCAGCTCACCAGGTATACTATATTGACCATGGTGCACCTTTCTCTTTTCAGGATGGCCCCATGACGGTAGCCAGTTAGGGTTCTGAGCATTGTACAAGTCAAAAGCCCACCGAGCGACGAGGCCTCGGTGCAGGGCCCTATTACAGCGGGGGCACCGGCGGTACCTCTACCCACCGAGCCACCGATGCCACCATCCCTTGCCACTGAAAGTGCACGTCGCCTCAGTGCACTGCATGAGTTTCGGCGTCAGAGACCGCCCATGTTCTGTGGGGAGACAGACCCCCAGGCAGCCGAGGATTGGCTGGAGGTTATTGTACAAGTTTTCATGTTAGTAGGGACACCAGCTGACTTCATGGTGATCCTTGATGCTAGCCTACATTAGGCACCAGCAGGCAGATGGTGGAGCTTGATGCTCCAGGTGCACGACAAGGCATCACTTCTGTGGGAAGACTTCGAGAGCATGTTCCGGGCAGAGTTTGTACCAGCCACCCTTCAAGCGGTGCATATACAGGAGCTACTACATCTTCAACAAGGTAGCATGATGGTGGCACAGTATTCAGCGAGGTTCACCGATCTCTAGCGCTACTCCATGTATATGGTACGAGACCCGTTCTTCAGGGCCTAAACCATCGAGTAGGGGCTCAAGAATGAGATTAGAGCCTCAATTGTTTCTCACAGCCTCCCGATACTGACAGGGGTGTTAGAGAGAGACCTCTTAGTGGAGATTATCATTTCTGAGTAGTATCTAGCAGCAGGAACAACCACTACTCGGCATGCGGTAGAGTCTTCTACGACGGGCAGTAGACAGATGTCGCAGAGGTCCAAGTGGACCATACCTACAGGTGGTCAGCCGCATGACACATGATCGTGTGTGCGAGGCACCCGGGGTGGAGAACGACTTACCAGGATCGGACAGTGTTAATCCTGTGTTGGGGTTGGTCACATGGAATGTGACTGTCCGACCCACCATACAGAGACCAGCAGTTAAACGAAGGACCTCCTAGGTAGAGGCAGAGGTTCGATCGAGGCAGACCGCAAGGAGCTAGAGACTGAGGCATGGGATCTGGCCGTGCAGATGGAGTTGGACGATGCATCGAGGTGTTTCCACCACCACCACCAGGAGGTCCACCCCGACAGTATGGAACAGGTGGACATGGGAGAGCTCAGCTTCAAACAGCTAAAGCATACGACTATAGAGCTCCGAAATCTGGCGGACAAGAGCGGGACTAGTTCTAGGTGTGGGACCTTTGAACATGGTGCATCTATTTTCCTTTTTTGACAATGTTTCGTGTATTTTTACTTGAGATGAAATTATAAAAGACATTTTCCTTGTGACGTTTGCTTCCTCTCTTTTTGTGTACTAAAAGGATCCGATTTAAAATGTTGACATGACCCTCACTTTTGAGATTCGTACTAGAAGTGACCCAGTGACCACACACTGATGCCGACTGTGTGACTCAACCCATGGAGGTGAGATTAATGGTTGGATCTCTTGGTAGTAGTATCTAGGAATTACGACAAATCCATGGCATGTATTAGTATCATTCATGTCAGGATTTACTGTATTAGGCAAAGAAATTGGTTCATCCAGAGGATGAGATCAGATTTATCTTATCTGTAAAGAATAAATCATAGCATCGCTTGGAGGACCAGAGATGGTTTACACTATGAAGGAAAAAAGCGCAGTTTGTCCAGTAGTGGAGGAGGATAGCTCAGAGCCGACAGAAGTCTTATTATGATGAAAGGCGGAGACCACTACAGTTCGAGGATGACGACCACGTTTTATTACATGTCTCACCTCGACGTGGTTCATGGATATTTGGCCCGGGCAGTAAGTTAACACCAAGGATCATCAGACCCTTCTAGGTCCTCAACAGGGTAGGCGAGGTGGTTTACCGCTCGACCCATCCACCTCAGTTGCACCAGGTGCATGAAATCTTCCATGTATCTTAGCTGATGAGATATGTGCATGACCCGACCCATACCATCAACCACGGGGATCTGGTCTTCGAAGACATGGCTACTTTTACGGACGTTCCAGCGCAGATCGAGGATCGACAGGAGCGGGTCCTACGTGGACGGTCAATTCCTTTAGTGCACTTTCACGGGTATCTCGAGAACCTCCAAGAGAGAACCTATGAGTGGAAGGCTCAGATGCGTTCTCAGTACCACTTTGTTTTCCTTAGTGTGTGTTGAAACTTTACGGGGACGTAAAGCCCTAAGGTAGGAGTAATGTAAAGACCTAGAAATTTCAAGGAAATTTTTTTCTTAATTTCTTTGGAATTTTACTAGTCTGTGGTTTATGACGGCACCTGATTCCAAGGCCCGGTGTTCCCAGAATCAATTTCCAAAGTTTAGCTCAGACATGTTTAGTGAACGAATGTGCGATTTTTTCTAACTTTTTAACCGGTGCTCGGAATTGAAATCTGAGGGCACCAATGAAACCGCAGAGCCGTTAATTTCGTAGGATCACCTTTTCAGAAGGTGCATTTTCTCAGGAGGAGTTGTTAAAAATGTCATTTTAGTGAGGAATAAAATAAAATTTTATTAAAATTTTATTTATTTTTCTCTAAGTAGTTATATCCTAAGTAAGGGAGTTGGGGGTAGGACCCACTTGTTGTTAACTAACCATGAGAGGATAAAGGTGGGGTGGGGCCCACACGAGCCCAACCCCTCACATTCCTAACTCCTCAAAACCCCCCACTTATGTTGTATAACTCATGAAATCCTCCTTTAATGTTGTGACTTTCACTCTCCTCTCATTTAATCAAGCCAACACATTAATTCAATTAATGGATTTTAGTTTTTAAATTTTGAACTCATGGCATGGATTAATAAAATAAGTGGAGATTATTTTATTTTCGGGTTAGTAGGTTGTGTTAAGGATTGGAGAATAATGCTCTACTCTTGATGAACATCATCTTCCTTGTTGAAGAACATGAAGAACGCTGGAGCACCAAGGAGAGACGGCGTGCCGATCATTCCATTCTCTACAGCCGGTGTGACACGTCATTCTCTTCTTAGACGCACGTCGACACGTCGTTCCATCATCTATCCATTTCAAAGGAAGGGAGAAACTGCTACCTCCTCGGAAGTTCTCTATCTATGTATACGGAGCCTCTTTCCTCGATGCTAGCTTCCGCGAATTTCACGAGGTAGTGAAATTTTTTTTAATTCTATTTTGAGTGATTTTTATCTCACGTGATTGAGCATTTATTAGTATGATGTTGGTATAATTTAAACATGAATAAATTATACCCTCGTCAATATTAAGAGCATGAGTTTTAATGACTGCCAATTGATAACACCTAATGCGGAGGGCGCGGGCTAAACAAACACTGCATGAAACCCTCCGCAGATTTTTGTTGGTGCGCGGATGGACGACGTTGATGAAATGAGACCCCGAAAGAGTTTTGATGTTCTTGCAGTGAAGTAAGGGTCCCGTAAAGACCTCAGGCCTAGACGACGTGTGAAACGGACGACTGGTGTGCGTCCGGTGGTTGGCAGTGAGTGGTGGTGGCGGCGCGCCGCAGGAGAAGACTGCCACGACTGAGCCGCGGTGGACCGGAATGGAAAAGTTGTTTCCGGTTTAGGGGGGGTGGTACGGCATTAAAGCCATGCCATTTTGGTCAATTGGGGGGTAACATCACCCCCCCCCCCCCCCCCCCCCCGCGGACAACATGGCCTCGAGCCGAGCCACGACCCGTGCTGGGTCGGACCGCCCGCGCCGTGACGGACCGCCCGCGCTGGGCTAGACAGTCCATGCTAGGCCAGGCCGCTAGCACTGGGTCGGACCCGGACCCGGGTCGGGCCAACCAAGGGGGTTTCGGGCTGGGCCCAAACTCCCTAAATTCATTCATAATCTTTCAAGGGCCTTTAACATGCGATTCGGACCTCCGATCAACGTACCGTCAACTGAAATGCAGTCCTTGGATTGAGACGGCCGTTTTGGTACATTAAACTCAAGGTTTCTGAGATCTTTGGGTATGGTCGGGTTGGTTCGAACATGAAACCAACTGTGCCCTCTTAGCAGAAACGCTTATATCATGATATCCGGACGTCCTATTGACGTGTCGTCGTCTTTGTTGGATTCTTATTGATAAGAAAGTTCTTTTGGTATACTTCACCTAATGTTTCCAGGCAGTTGGAATATGGCTGGGTTGGATTGTACCTGAAATCCAACCGGGCCCCTAGAACAGAAAAGCTGATTACTTTTATGCCGGACGACCGTTTGGAGAACCCTTAGCGGTGTCGGTATTAATGTTAAGAAATGGTCTCTATGGGTATACCCTATGAGGGTTTGGGTGTATCTTCTCTGACCCGGGTGCCATGCAATGGGTTCCCTATGCCTGGTTTTCCACGTGGCCTCAAGCGCATTTCCCCAAAAGCCAGAGGCTGCCGACTAGAATCGAGGGCCCAGGTCTGATAGTGGGGAAATTATGCCATCATTTTTCAAAGTGTAGCACAGTGGAATACAGAATAAACATACAACGATAGCGGAATCAGTAAACATACACATGTGAAATAAACTACAGTAGTGGATATAACCAACAGTATAGAAGTGATGATGATACATGTTTCATGTTCTGTGAAAACAGCCAGAACATGTTATAGATCAATACAGTACAACAAAATACATAGTACAACAAAACAAGCAAAACAGCTGGCAGGTACATCGAGAGCCTAGGCTCGGTCCCATGTCCTCCTACTCCTCAACAACAATCAAGTACCTGTATATGGACTCTTTCCCCTATCTACACCTATAGAAACATAATATGTTTGGGCCAAAATGCATGACCCAAACATGTTGTGAGAAATATATCTCAGTAGGCACCCACCAAAGGCTCGTTCCCAACTGCGTCTAAGCATGAAAAAATAGTGTGTAGTAGTAAAATATAATAAAGTAAGCAGTACTCAAAAGTCACTAATTACCAGTTATATTTCCATGTTATTATTAATTTAATCCATTATGTTTTGAAAATCACCACAGTGCATTTCTACGTAAACAGTCCACGTCCTCAGACAAGAAAAACTTTACCTATAGTTAATCATAATCCAACCTTCAGGTAATTGACCTTAGGCATAACAGAATTTTTCCCTCTGGAATAGGTAGTGTCTCCCTCATGCACAGAGTCTATGGCCCTTAGGCACGGAAGATGTTTCCATCAGGCTGAAATAACTACAGCCTTCGGGCTAAACAGTGCAGTGCCCACAGGCTAATCACAATAACCCCTCAGGCTAATTAGGTAACCGGGCCATGCCCAACATACCAAATGAAGTAAACAAGCAATTCCTCTCAAGGAAATTCTACAATTAATACATTGAAGGCATACCCTCGGGTATCCTGGCCAAACGACTAAACAGTGAAACACTCCCCCTGGGGTGGTTCCGGATCCAACCAACAATCCCAACCAGCATTTTATCATCACAATTTAATAACTTATGCAATTATAGGCATTAAATATAGCAACGGCCTCAGCCTCCCGACACCCCAAAATGGGTTTGTGGCACAAAAACGCACAAAAACACACAACAATTGAAAATTTAAATGGAGCCACCTACCTTATATAACAACGAACGTTATACCCGAACACCGACTCCAAAAACGCACAAGAACGGCATAGATCTGATGAAGAAAAAACCCATTGAATCAGAAAAAAATTCTTTTAGTAGGAGAATTGGTAAGAACCAGACAAGGATTTGGAATCCCTTACCCGTGCAGTTCCAACAAAATCATCTGAGGCAGAAACCGTTTCTAGACGAACACCCTGTGGAGCTTCAAATGTCCGACCTCATCCTTTGGCTTCAAATCTGCTCAAGTGTCTCCTTTACCAAATGTGGAGGATACTGCCTGATTTACGCCGAAAAAAATGTACCCGGTGTGTAATTATTTCATTTAACTATTAATTTGGTGGCACCGCCACACTGTTAAACCGCCTATATGAGTACAGGACAAGTACTCTAAAGAACACGGTGTGTACTGTCGGCTAGCTGTCAGCTGCTCCACCGCCTTACTGGTTCAACCTGCCGACTAACTACACGATGTGCATGTACCACTACACGGCGTGTAGTCAGTTCCTACACCCCGTGTCATCGAAATGTCTATACACCCCATGTACTCATCCCAACACGGCCAAAAGTACACGGTATGTGGAAAAGTACACGGCGTGTAGTTCCAAAATTTAGGATTTTCCCCCATTTTCTATATTTTCTCAAAAACACTTATGAAAAAGGAAAAAGAAGAATCTCGTACCTCAAAAATAAGAACCGGGTTCTTACAAACATCCCCCCTTATAGCAATTTGTCCATGAATTTCCCTTCCCAGGGTGGCGAAGAATAAGCTCAGAATAGCTCTGGACACTGAGCACGTACGTCGGCCTCCCGCTCCCAGGTCTCATCCTGCACTCGGCCATGCTGCCATAGCACCTGAATGAGAGGAACTGACTGGCCTTTGAGAACATTCGTGCTCCTGTCAACGATATGGATCAGATGCTCGTCAAAGGATGCATCATGCTGAAGCTCAAACTCCTCTGGCTGAAAAGTGTGAGATAGGTCTGAATGGTAGCGACACAACTGAGACATGTGGAAGACATTGTGCATGGCTTGGTACCATTGCGGTAACTGCAACCGATAGGCCACCAGCCCGACTCTCTCCAGAATCTCAAATGGTCTCACATACCTCAGTGAAATCTTACCATGTCTTTTGATCCGCGTGTGTCCCAGCCTTAGCGAAACGAGCAATAAAACCTGATCCCCGACCACGAACTCCAAAGGTCATATGCAGCAATCATCATAAGTCTTCTAACGAGACTGCACAGTAGCCATCCGCTTCCGAATCAACTCGACCTGCTCAGATGTCTCATGTACGAGCTGTGGCCCCAGTAAAGCTGCCTCACCTTCCTCTAACGAGCACAAAGGTGATCAGCATGGCCTAACATATAAAGCCTTGTAAGGTTCCATCTCAATAGTTTCCTAAACAATATTGTTATAGGAAAACTCGACTAAGGGTATATGCTTCTCCCAAGAGCCCCCAATGTCTAGGATGCATGCGCACATCATGTCCTCTAGAAAATGTATCATCCGCTCTGACTGGCCATCTGTCTGAGTGTGGTATGCTATGCTCAGAAGCACCTGTGTACCCAGCGCCCTCTGAAAACTTTTCCAGAAACGAGACATAAAGAGGGCGTCCCTATATGAAATTACAGAACAAGGGACCCCATGAAGACGTACGATATCTCGGATATATAGCCTTCTGATCTCGTCTACACTGGAGGAATCCTTGATCGGCAAGAAGTGAGCTACCTTCGTGAGTCTGCCCACAACAACCCACACGGCGTCATTGCCTCGAGGTGACCTCAGCAATCCCATCATGAAATCCATCGCGACACCATCCCAATTCCACTCTGGAATGGGAAATTTCTGTAACAGCCCAGATGGCCTCTGGTGCTCTGCCTTCACCTGCTAATAGGTGGAATACCTCGTAACAAAACCAGTTATCTCTCTCTTCATACCCGGCCACCAGTACTAACGTCTCAAGTCCCGATACATCTTGGTAACCTCGGGATGAACTGCCCATGCGGAAGCATGAAACTCCTTCATTAGCTCCTCGCGTATATCCCCGGGCACCCATACACGTCCATGGAAATGCTAAACCATGGCATCACCTATCGTCCAACCAGGAGGAGGGTCCTCACTTGCCACCGACTCCCGTAGAACTAGGCCTTCTGAATCAGATAGCTATCTCATCCTCACTCTATCCAGGAGGGTAGATTTCACTGCCAAAGAAGAATGATAAGCCTTCCCCTGACTGTCGTGCACCTCTAGATGCATCTCAGAAAACAAAGCCATGAGCGACCACTCACCACTGGCCTCCTGTACTACCTATATCTGAGTCTTCCTACTCAGTGCATCGGCTACTGCATTACCTTTTCCAGGGGTATAGGCAAGATCAAAATCGAAAGACTATACGTACTCAACCCACCTTCTCAACCTCTGATTCAGGTCACGCTTATTAAAGATATAATTGAGTCTTTTGTGGTTGGTTAAAACCACAAAATTATCTCCCAACATATATTGTCTCCAACAGTGCAATGCATGAACAACTGTAGCCAACTCTAGATCATGCGTCAGGTAATTCTTCTCATGTGGCCTCAACTGCTGAGACCCGTACGCAACAACTCGGTCGCCCTGCATCAAAACGGCTCCCAGCCCAATCCCTGATGCATCATAGTAAACTCTATATGTCTTCCCCTTCTCTGGGAGTATCAGGATCGGTGCTGATGTCAACCTTCCCTTTAGGTCCTGAAAATATATCTCTCAAGTTTTAGACCAAACGAAATTCACTTCCTTCTTAGTAAGAACTGTCAATGGTGCATCTAAGGGGGAGAAGTCTTGTATGAAGCATCTGTAGTAACCAGCCAGCCCTAAGAATCTCTGTATCTCAAACACGTTCTTAAGCTGCACCCAGGAAACTACTGCTCTCACCTTCTCTGGGTCTACTACAACTCCTACCTCTGAGAAAATATGACCCAGTATGTGAATCTAGTCCATCCAAAAGTGGAACTTTTAGAGCTTAGCATATAACGGATGCTCTCTTAGTGTACTCAATACGATCTCATGATGGGTGGCATGGTCGCGTCGAGTGTGACTGTACACCAAGATGTCATCCACGAATACTACCACAAATGAATCAAGATACGAATGAAATACATGATTCATCAGAGCAATGAAAACTATTGGCACATTCGTCAGTCCGAACGGCATAACCGTATACTCATATAGACCATACCTACTCCTGAAAGCTGTGAGAGGTATATCAAATGTTCTAACGTGAAACTGACGATATCTGGATCTCATGTCAATATTTGAGAACAGTTGTGCTCCATGAAGCTGATCAAACAGATCATCTACCCTCGGCAAGGGATATCAGTTCTTAACCGTCAACTAGTTCAGCTTCCAACAATCCAAGAAAAGTCTAAGGGTACCATCATCCTTCTTCGCAAAAAGGACTGGTGAACCCCATGGAGAAGTACTGGGCCGGATAAAACCCTTCGCATGTAGCTCCTCTAACTTCCTCTTGAGCTCCTACAACTCTGGCGTGGCCATCCTATTAGGATGAATGGACATCGGTGATGCTCCTGGAAAAATCGTGACAGAGAAATACACCTCACGCACCAGATGTAGAACTGAAAATTCGTTCAGGGAGACATCCCTGAAATGATCAACAATTAGAGGGAAATCTGTCTGACAAATCCCCTGATCATCTAGATATATGCTCGCTATTTGGGCTGTGACTCCACCTCGCCCATGATGCTCTGGTCCTTCTCGACTCGCCAGAACATCCCACTCGCCCTTGTATAGAAACTCTCTACCCTCTAGTGACATGAAACACAACCTACGATGGTAGCAGTCTACGAAGGATCAGAAGGGAACCAACCAGTCCATCCTGAGAATGATGTCATAGCTTGTCATATCAAAGACATAGAGGTCCCAAAGGAAGTGACACCCGCCAACCCCAAAGGGGTACTCCTTACACTGATGCACACCAGCTGTACTAGTCCCCAACAGAGTATCTAGCTTCAAGATATTGGAAGAAGTAGAAATATATAGCCCAAGGCCCTCCACAATGGGTACAAATATGAAACTATGTGTAGCACCCATATCAAAAAGTAATGAAGATAAGACAGAAGCTACTAGAATAGTACCTCTGACTATTGATGGTCTGGGATCCTGCTCCTGCTAGGTCTGTTGCACTGCATATGCATGCCCAATGTCACGGCCCTGAGACACAGCCTCCCTATTATGAGCTGTCCCGTCCTGCTGCCTCTGCAATCCTGGCGTCTGGCTACCACAGCCACGAACACCATCTCGGCCTGCATGCTCTGACGTATTCCAGTTCCCCTACTGGTAAGAAGCCACCAGTCCTGCTCCTGCATGTGGAGTCTGAACAGAACTCCTCTCACTATCTACTGGTGGAAACACCCTACAAAAGCATTGCAGATGACCCATCTTTCCAGAAGATCAGTACTCCACTAGGTCTTGTGGACACTATGGTCTCTTGTGCCACTTTCTGCCACACTGGTGGCACCTGACCGGACCACCTGAAGAAGCTTCCTGGCTGGTACTGCCACCCTAAGAGAAGACCATCTCTCTCTTCCTCTTTCCAGCAGAAATAATACCTCTAACTGGTGCTGAACCGCCCGGGCCCTCACCACTAGATTCATGTAGGTTCCCCTCTATAATTTGCTCCTGATTCACAATTGCGTGTACCATAGGAAACATGAAAACATTTACCAATGCTCGGATATCATACCGAATACCATCCTCAAAATGTATGGCTCTCAACGTCTCGTCACCCACTAGCACGGGTTCAAAATGTTGAAGCTCCGTAAAATGAGCAGAATAGTCCATCACCGACATGGCGCCCTTCTGCATATTCATGAACTCTCGAGCTCTATCTGCACTCAGCATCTCAGGAAATAAGAATTTATAGAAGACTGCCTGAAAATATTCCCACAACATGTCTCTGTGATACTTTGACTGGGTGGTAACATCCCACCACATCTTGGCCGAATCACATAGTATGTATGTCACGAGCTTGACCCACCACCCTGGTGGCATCTCCAGATGCTCGAAAAAAGTCTGCATCGATCCTAGCCAATTATCCATACCCTATGGTCTGTCATCCCTGAAAAACATAGGCGGATGCTACTGCTAGAAGATACGAGTCAGCTCATCCATAGATGTAGCAGCCTGCGGTGCTCCCTAAAAGGTCTGCATGAACCGCATAAAGCCTTCACGGGACTGCGCCTCCGCACCTGTGTCCGGTATAGTAGCCGATGCCACATATGGCTCTGCTGGAGGATCAACTGGTAGCCCATGGTCCACCATCTCTGGAGTATAATTGTCACCGTTCTCCTGGCGAACAACTCACGGTCGTCTAGGTGGCATGAAACTACAGGGTCAAAAGCACGCCTCAGATTTAGGATTATTATGAACGAAAAGATAAGGAACTACAAAGGAAACAAGAGAAATAAGGCATTCAAAATTGGCAAAATAATACTACACGACATGTACAATGACTACACGGCGTGTACTTGTCTTCCCTTCCCCTGCCTGGGTCATTATATAAGGCTAAGCCACAAGACATCCGTTGAAGAAAACTACACGGCATGTATAATATCTACACAGAGTGTACGATGTTATTTTCCAACTGTCTGTGTCGTCTTTGACACGGCCGACTACTCGGCTTGACACTACATGGCGTGTTAACCCACACATGGTGTGTACACCACCATGTTTCCCAGCCGCACAACTAACTCCACACGGTCTTTCCTTGGACCAGACTACAAGGCGTGTGCCATAGGTACAAGGCGTGATCATGAAGAGGTGACACTGGCATGTGTTGTTAGTTACACAGTTGAGTCCCCAAGTCACACTACACGATGTGTCCATAATTGAAATTGTGTGTTCTGTAAAGAATTCACCAACCCGTGTTGTTAGTTGCATGGCCGAACTCGGGGTAAACACTACACGGCGTGTACAAAAACTACATGGATTGTTTTACCCAAGCGCTTCCCTACCCTGTGTCGCCGCCCACACAGTTTGTGACACGGGAAGAGACTACAAGGTGTGTACTCAGGGTACACGGCGTGTACTCAAAAAGATAATTTTTCTTCTCGAACAGAAGAGCATACACGGCGTGTATAAAATACTACACGGAGTGTATACTGGGTGTTCGGACAGTATGCCTTAGAAACTTCCCTAGAACCCAGAAAATTATGAAACCAACACCTAAGTGTCAAAATCCGACCTGTGGGGGCCCATACTCCCAACGAATCAATGTTTGACATCTTATATGTGTTATAACCAATAAATAGTAAATGATCCACCAAATTCCAGTCAATGGGGTCCCATACACCCCAAAAACCAATGTTTGGCGTCCATTCTATAAACAAGCTGAAACAAAAAATACCATATCACAAGGCAGGTATTTATCAAGCAGCTATCACAACAACATGCTTTCCTAGCACAACAATTATCACAACAATATGAGAATTTCTAATGAACCAACATGGCATGGAAACTATGCACGACATTTGATATCTAGAGTGTGCCTATATGATGCATGAGATGGCATACCCTCATCTCATCAGGTTGAAACTAAATAAAACCCATAGATAAAATATATACTGAGCACTCTCAAAGTGCGTCACCCAACAGTGAAAACGTATCAACTGTAATATTTGGAAAACCAGTAAAATTGTAATACGAGGTAGACTGGATTTTCCCTGTACACTGGTTAGTTACACCCGGGCACAGCTTATTACCCACTACCGTTCATCCTATCCCTGACTATGGCTCCAAATATTAAGTCAAAGAAAAGAAGCCATTTGATACAACTTTGTATCGTCCTGGACCTAGATGCCATGAAACGGGTGCCCTGATCCCGGTTCGCCTCATGACCTCAAGCGAATTTCCCCAAATTCCAGGGGCTTCCGTCTAGAAGCGAGGGCCCAGATCTGATAGTGGGGAAACAATGCCCTCATTTTTCAATGTGTTGCACAGAGGAATACAGAATAAACATTCAATGATAGTGGAAGCAGTGAACATACACAACTGAAATAAACTACAGTTGTGGATATAACCAACAGTATAGAAGTGATGATGCTACATGTTTCAAGTTCTAAGAAAACAGCTAGAACATGTTATACATCAGTACAATACAACAAAATACAGAGTACAACAAAATAAGAAAAACAGCTAGCAGCGGCATCGCGAGCCTAGGCTCAGTCCCATGCCCTCTTACTCCTCAGCAACAGTCAAGTACCTATATAGGGACTCTTTCCCCTATCTACACCAGCAGAAACGTAATATATATGGGCCGAAAATCATAAACCAAACAGGGTGTGAGAAATATATCATAGTAGGCACCCACCAAAGGCCCATGCCAAACTGCGTGTAAGAATGCAATAATAGTGTGCAGTAGTAAAATTCAATAAAGTAAGCAGTACTCAAATGTCACTAATTACCAGTTATAATGCCATCATATTATTAATTTAATCCATTATGTTTTAGAAATCACCACAGTGCATTTCTATGTAAACAGTCCACGTCCTCAAACAAGAAAACCCTTACCCTTAGGTAAGTAGAACCCAACGCACAAGATGTTTCACTCAGCAATATTAGAATTTTTCCGTCAGGCGTAGGTAGTGTCTTCCTCAGGAACTGAGTCTATGGTCCTCAGGCACGGAAGAAGTTTCCCTCAAGCCGAAATAACTATAACCCTCGGGCTAAACAGTGCAGTGCCCACAGGCTAATCAAAACAACACCCTCAGGCGAAACAGGTAACCGGTCCATGCCCAACATATCAAAATGCATCAAAAAAGAAATTCCTCATAGGGAAATTCTATAATTACTCCATTGAAGGCATACCCTCAGGTATCCTGGCCAAAAGGTTAAACAGTGAAACACACACCCTCGGGGTGGTTTCGAATCCAAGCAATGATCCCAACCAGCATTTTATTATCACAATTTAATCACCAATGCAATTCTAGGCATTAAATATAGAAATGGCCTCAGCCTCATGACACCCCAACATGGGTTCGTGGTACAAAAACGCACAAAATGGCACAACAGTTGGAAATTTACACTGATCCACCTACCTTATACGACAACGAACGTTATACATGAACGCCGAATCCAGAAACGCCCATGAACGGTGTAGATCTGATGAAGAACAAAACACATTCAATCATAAATAACTCCTGTTAGGAGAAGAATTTGTAAGAACCAGCCAAGGAGGTAGAATCCCTTACCAGCGCGGTTCCAACAGAATCATCCGAGGTGGAAAACTATTACATATGAACATTCGGTGGAGCATCAAAGGTCTGGCCTCCTCCTTTGGCTTCAAATCTGCTCAAGTATCTCCTCTACCAAATGAGGAGGCTACTGCCTGTTTGAGGCCAAAAAATCAAAGTACATTGCATGTACTTCTGAGTAAATGACGTGTACTTATTTCATTTAACTGTTCATTTGGCGGCACCGCCACACCATTCAACCGTCAACCTGATTACACGGCATGTACTCTAAAGTACACGGCGTGTACTGTCGGCCAGTTGTCGGCTGCTCAACCACCTTACTATTTAGGCCTGCCGACTGACTACAGGGCGTGCAAGTACCACTACACGGTGTGTAGTCGGTTCCTAAACCCCGCGTCACAGACATGGCTACACGCCCCGTGTACTCATCCCAACACTGCCAAAAGTACACGACATGTGGAAAAGGGTACGGTGTGTAGTTCCAAAATTTAGTATTTTTTCCCATTTTCCATATCTTTTCAAAAACACTTAAGGAAAAGGAAAAAATAAAAGGCCCATACCTCAAAAATAACAGCTGGGTTTTTACATTGGGGTACATTTGAGATATGGTCGGGTTGGTCCGTACACGAAACCAACCGGGCCCCCAGGAAGAAAAGGCTAATAACACACAGACCAGGCATCCGGTTGATGCGTCCTCTTTTGTGTTGACTTTCCTATAACGTGGCATACCCTTGGGATACTTCTTCGTGGGACATTGTGATACCAGGAGGGTCAACCAGTATCTCATGGAGCGGACCTTACTGGTGAAGAGTGAGCGGAGTGTAGAGACCTTGTAGTTGGCTGAGACTTGACGAATGTTGATCGATCGACTCGGAGTGATTCAGATAGCCCAGTGGGAAGTGATTGGTTGTAGCAGCAGATCCATGACGGAGGAGCTCTTGGTTGTAGCCGCAGACCCGCGATACTCAACAGAAGGAGTACCTCTGTAGACTATGAGGGGGAGCCATTGGTTGTAGTGGAAGACCCATGGTGGGAAGTTCTTGGTTGTAGCATCAAGCCCACAGTACTTGATAGGTGGAGTACTACAGTAGTCCAAGGTTAGTGGGAAGCGCTTGGTTGTAGCGGCAGACCTAAGGTGGAGGAGTTCTTGGTTGTAGCGGCAGACCCGTGGTACTCAATAGAAGGATTACCTATGTAGGCTATGAAGGGGAGCGCTTGGTTTTACCGACAGACCCATGGTGGGAAGCACTTTGTTGTAGCAGTAGACCCACAGTACTCAACAGGTGGAGTACTACAGTAGTCCAAGGTTAGTGGGAAGTGATTGGTTGTAGTGTGATCCCCGCTGTAGTCGACAGAGGGGGAGTTCTCCAACAGTTATGGTTTCGACCTCATGAATTAAATCTTGGTTTGAGCTGAGTCTTGACTTTCAATCATTATCTTAGATGTGATTGACTTGTTATCCTGTGTGGATTGATATCGTATTTTCCTGTGTAGATTATGTTATGCTTTCCTGTGAGGATTGGGTTGCACTTTCCTGTGTGGATTAAATTATACTTTCCTGAGTGAACTGGGCTATACATGATCACATGAGTTAGAGATGAACTGGATTTGATGACATAGGGTTATGTATGGGCATATACCTAAGTAGTGTTGGATGATACTTCGTGATTGCATCTTTTCTTTGAGTTTTATGGATTGTGGATTTAGGGAGACCTTTGGGGGTCTCGGGGTCCCTACTCAGTATCGTATAGTCAACCCTGCACGGGCTATGCTCGCACTACGTTGTGTTGGATACAGACGACGGACATCGTTGATCATGGTTGAGGCTTGTGGAGAGGGATGATACCTGGAGGAGGGCTATTAGGTGGGGTGTACACGGAGAGGGTGGACGGACCCGAGGAGCCGACAAGAATGATTGTACTCAACCTTCAATTGGGAGATCCAGAGGATGACTTGGTGGTTGCTGCTTTGTCTTTCAGTTGTTGTACATTACTATTTAGTTGTACTGCACTTCAGTTGGGTTTGTATATTGGCCCATTTTCTTTCCATCACTTACTTGTGTTTTCAGTTTACTTAGTGTTTACTTCAATTTGTGCACTCTGTGGTGTTTGTTCTCTTATAAAGGCAATGCCTTCCCTTTTGTCGGGATTTACACCTTTGGTTCTAGTCGCCAGCCCCTGGCCTATGGGAGGCGGGCTTGGGGTAGTCACGACACGGGACCCGAGGATGGGTCGTGACAAATACATTAAATGAAGGTGACCCATGCCCATTTTCCTCTCTCAGATACCCCAATATGTTGACTGAGACCTCTCAAAGGACCCTTACCATACAATGCTTACTAGAGAATGAATATATAGAATCCCTATTAACTAAAACTTAGAAATGAATTAATAATTTAATTAAACATTATAGTGAGGGTCGCTAAGTGATTATTCAGAATTTAGTGAATCATAAACGATTAAGCACATTCATGGTTATCTATGGGCTTAAATAGGATCAATGTTCAAGGTAGGGCTCAAGGAATTCTTTTTGGATTTCTAATCAAATACCTAAACGATATTGAAAATATCTCTTGAATTAGAAATACTTGAGAAAGTATAAAAATGTTATGGATTATAAATTAATCACAAAATTCTCTCAATATGTAACGGTATCAAAAAGATGATGATAAATTGGCTCCAAAACCTCTTAGGATAAGAATCAAAATTGAGGATAGTAACTAGTTAATATGGTTTACTATTTATAGTTTAATATCATGAATTTTTTTTTTGAAAATTATAGGCTAAGAAAAAAAATACATTTCAGTAATCATTTTTTCTTTATAACATCATTAGTATGATCAATATCCTCATAAATCACATGGAGTTCACAAAATTTAGCGACTCTTCCAATTCATCTCAATGAAATTTTGAAAATTAAAAAACTATATAGAACATTGTAAATGTTCAAAATATAAAATGTTTTTTCTGAGTTTGTTTGTTTACTCTCCAAAAATCTAAAAAGAAAATCCTACATAAACTATATAATGATTCTAAGAATAATTTTTTTTCATTTAATGGTTTCAAAAAATAATATAAAAATTAATTTACATCCTAAAACTACTTTATCACTCTCCCATACACATTGTTTAGAATGACTTCCAAGTGAATTACATCATGAATTTAGTAAAGGAAAATTTCAAAATAATGATAGAAACTCGACCAATATTATGGAAAGATACAACCTTATAGTACTCTGTTTAATAGTAGTATGGATGAGACATAACTCCCCCATGGGTTCTTTCCATAAATCCTCGTATTACTTCTTCAATTTTGGTCCATTCACCATGAATTGATGGTTTGAACCTTCTCCTAAAATCTCAAATGAACTAAAAGGAAAGGACTTACTTACATTGTATGGCCAAATCCACTAGGAATGTATGTTATCATGGAATAGATTCATTGATGAATTAAATAGCAACACTTTGTATCTAGATTGAAATTCCCATTTCTAGATCAATTTGTGATGAGAAGATGTAGTTTTCTCATTTTATAGTAGTGAGTTCTCATTTACTTCCATTTTCATCTCCTCAAACACCATCATTTGCAACATCCTCTACTCTCCATCCTTTCCAACACTACAGAAAAATGTACATTTTTGATGGGTCTGGGGCGTGTCGCAATTATCTCGTCAGAAGAAGTTATAGGCCATGAGCCCATTTTCTCGTCAAAAATAATCAGCATTTGCGACATGTGGGTAAGGACCCGTCCGAAAAGGGACAGTGGGAAATGCACCCCAAAGCACAGGTAGGGCATTTGCGATGAGTTCCCTATTCCCGTTACAAATGCCCTCTGGCAGTTTTACTATTTATGACCGGTCCTGTTGCAAATAAGTTTTTTGACCGATAGCAATTAATGTGGGTGGTGGGCATTTGCGACGGGCTTATCGACACAAATAATCTAACCTAAATATTTCCGCATCTTTTTTCCACTCATTCTACTTCTTTGTCAACTTCTCTCTATATCACTTCTGAAAAATATTCTAATAAAATTTTTCATATTTTAAACTTTTAATCAAAAGAATAATCCTCAACTTTTATACTCAAAAAACATCACTTTCAAGGAATTTTTCTATTTTTTAACTTATGTTATTTTATTTTATATTATTTATAATTTTTTTTAGTTAGATGAAAATAAATTAAATTATAATTAGATATTTGTTTTTTCAGTATTTATTTACATGAATAATTATGTCTAAGTGTTATTTATCAATAATTAGTAATAATTAATAATAAATTGTAATAATTAGTAATAAATGGTAATAATCAGTAATAAATTGTTATAATTGGAAATAATTTTTAATAAATAGTAATATTTAATAATTATTATCAATAATTATGATTATTTAATAATAATTAGGATTAAATAGAAATAATTATGATTAATTAGTAATAATTCTCAATAATAAGTAATAATTCTCAATAATTAGTTATAAAATGTAATAATTTGAAATAAATTGAAAAAATTTGTAATAAAATATAATAATTATTAATAATTAGTTATAATTAATAATAATAAGTTATTTTTAGTAATAATTAGTAAGAAATTGTAAGAAATTGTAATAATTAGTAATAAATAGCAATAATTGGTAATTATTCTAAATAATTTGTAATAATGCTCAATAATATGTAATAAATTGTAATAAATTGTAATAATTAGTAATAAATGGTAATAGTTATGATTAATTAGTAATAATTCTAAATAATTTGTAATAATTCACAATAATTAGTAATAAATTTAATACATAGTAATAAATTAATATAATTAGTAATAAATTGTAATAATTATTAATAAACTATAAAATGTCGTTTTAATTTGTTAAAATTAGTAATAATTTCTGATAATTGGAAATATTTTAGTAATAATTATTAATAATTAGTAATATATTGTAATTAATTATAATATTTATTTATAAATTGTAATAATTAGTAATAATCTTTAAAAATTAGTAATAATTCATAATAATTAGTAATAATTAGTATTAATTAGTAATAATTACTAATAAATGGTAATAATAAATAATAATTTGTAAAAAAAGTTAATAAATGGCAAGAAAATTGTAATAATTAGTAAATAATCGCAATAATTAGTATTAATTATTAATAATTACAAATAATTAAAAATAAATCTTAATAATTAGTAATAATATGTAATAATTAGTAATATAATTTTATAATTATTAATAATTACTAATTAATGGGAATAAATTCTAATAATTAGTAATAAATTGTATGAATTAGTAATAAATTGTTATGATTACTAATAAATTATCATAATTTCTAATAAATTGTAATAATTAGTATTAATTATTAATTATTAGTAATAATTAGCAATTAATGGTAATAATTAGTAATAATTTCTAATAATTTCTAATATATTGTCATAATTTGTAATAAATTGTAATTATTAGAAATAAAATTTAATAAGTAGTAATAATTAGTAATAAATTATAATAACTATTAATAATATGTAATAATTAAGAATAATTATTAATAATTAATAATAATTTCTAATAATTTGCAATAATTTGTAATAAATGGTAACAATTCGAAATAATTTTTTAATAATTTGTAATAATTTGTAATAATTATCAACAATTATGATTAATTAGTAATAATTAGGAATAATTATAAATAATTAGAAATAATTATCAACAATTAGTAATAAATTTTAATAATTAGTAATAATGAGAAAGAATTTTTAATATTCAGTAATAATTAGTAATAAATAGGATTAATTAATGATAAATAGTATTATTTAGTAATAATTCAGATTCATTCATAACAATTAGTAATAATTATGATTAATTAGCAATAATTAAGAATAATTAGTATTAATTTGGTTTAATTTGAAATAATTTGTAATAATTAGGATTTATTAATACTAATTTGGAAAAATTAGTTATAATTAGGATTAATTTGTAATAATTAACTAGAATTAGTAATAATTAAGATTAATTTGTAATAATTAGTATTTTTTACTAACAATTAATTACAATTAGAAATAATTAGAACGAATTATTTAGAATTAGGATAAAATAGAAACAATTAGTAACTATTAGCAACAATTATGATTAATAACTAATAATTAGGAATAATAAATAATAAATTGGAATAAACTCGATTAAATTGTTAAATTGGAAAAATTTCCAGTAGATTGGATGTATTACATTTGATCAATGCCTCGCCTCCTTGTAACAATCATCTATTGAAATTAGTATAAAAAACATGCTCAGATGTGTGTCAAAGAATATTTTCAAACTGGTTTTACATGGATAAAGTTTCATGGAGCTGATATGTCAGACAAAAGGGGATCTTTTCTCGATAACTCATCTCCTTGGAACTTCTCTGATTAAAATCACTTTGAAAAATGTTCTCTGACGTGCAGATATATATTTTTATAAGCATGATGATAGAGAGAAGCATGGTGAGGCCTCCTTGCTCTCCATCCTTGTTCATAGGAAAAAGGATATTCATACACCAAAGAAGAATTCTCATAGTGATTTGAATCATAAAAAGTTTCAAGGGGATGAGTCGTTGTACAAATGAGTTGTTTCCAAAAAGATGGAAATTGTGCCACATTTAATTAACAATAATCAGAACAAAAAACCTTTAATTAATATTAATAAGTGGTAATTAGTATAAATTTATATAAATGTGTGTAGATTAGTATATATCCTTAAAAATAGTTTAAATAACTATAAATTAATAGAAATTATTATAAATTTATATAATAGATAATTTAATTGTCTTTTTTGAATATTGGTTATTTTAAATCTAATTATAATAAATAAATAATTATATCATATTTTTTAGAGAAATATGGAACAATTAAGTCAGCTACAGTGATTATTAGATGATTGTGCTATTATAAATAAGCACAACAATCCAAATGGTTATTGTATAAACCCTATATATATTGATGGTGTTCAAGATTTCTTATAATATTCATCATCACAACTAAAATTTATTTCAGAAGGTAAAATTAAGTGTCTATGTTAAAAAATTATCTGCTGATGTATGAAACATTTGACAATGTTGGCGGTCATTTATTTCATTTTGGATTTCAACATGATTTTTTTATCAACATAGTGAATGTAGTTCCTGAGACGATACTAATAATTTGTTTTTAGAAAGAGAGTGGTTTAAAAATTTAGTACAAGATGTGGAAGGTTCATCTTCTCAACAAACTAACACTCAGGATGATATGGATTTATCTCCTTAGTTGAAACCATCTCATTTATATGAGTTGTTAAGAACCACTAAGGATGTATTATATCATGGTTGCAAGAGAAGTAATTTTGAAGAAGTTAAAAATTTATGGCTATTAAATCAGATAGTGGAATGTGAAATTGTTTTTTTATATGATATTCTCTTCGTTAAAAATAGTAATACCTGAAAGAAATGTGTTTCTTGCAAATTTATATATATGCAAGAGACTGGTTCGTAATCTGGGACTTGGTTATCAAAAGATTCTTGCATCTTCAAATGAATTCATCTTATATTATGGTGAAAATTATTCGTTGGATTGTTGTTCTACATGTGGAAAATCAAGGAATAATGAAGCTCAACTGGGGATGTCTAGATTTTTTCTGTAAAACAATTGAGATATTTCCTACTGACACATAGATTTCAACATTTATTTATTTCTCAAAAAACAAAATCATTGATTTCATGTCACAAAACCAACATTTCAACTATTTATAGCATAAATCATAACTATGTTGGTGTATCATGGAATCATTTTGACCAGGTAAATCTGTATTTTTCTTTAAAAGCCCAAATAATACGAATGAGTCTTCTTTACTGATGGTTTCAGTCCATTTGGTTACTAAGGTAGTCAGTATTCATATTGGCCTGTAATTATAACACCATGTAATATACCTCTATATATATTGACGAGGGTGAAATATATGATTCTGAACTTATTAATTCCAGGTCATCTGAAAAAAAACGTCTATGTTTATTTAAAACCATTGATTGATGAGTTAAATTCACTTTGGAGTAATGGTGTTTGTACATATAATGTTGCTACGAAACAAAACATCCTACTAATTGATGCATTGGTGTGGAAAATTAGCAACATCCTAGTATATGGAATCTTATATAGATATATTACACATGATCCAAAATCATGTCCATACTATATGAGATATAGCAAAGCATTTATATTTATCAATGGATAAAACCATTATTTTTTAATTGTCATCACATATTTCATCTAAATGATCATCCTTTTTGAAAAATCAAATATCATTTCACAAAATGTACAGTTGAAAATGGTTGCCTCCAAAAAATTTCTATGGTACAGATTTAAAATCAATTTTCTCTTCATTACCTCCCATCACATTTGGACTATCAATAAACCAAAATAAAACTAATGGGTTTGGAAGAAAGTACAATTGGATAAAACAGAGCATTGTTTGGGATTTTCCATATTGGTCTAATTTGTTGGTCTGCCACATGTTGGATATGATGGATATTGAGAATAACTGTTTGGATAGTTTATTTGATAGAGTTTTGGATTCACCAGGTAATTCCAAAGATAATGTAAAGGCATAATTAGAACTTTCCCAAAATTTCAAGTGACCAGAACATGAACTGTTTGAAAATTTCATATCATATAAGTCAATAAAGCCAAAATAATCTTCTAAATTTTCCAAAGAGTGTTGATTGTTTTTTATGTGGATAGTAGATTTGAAATTTCCATATAGTTATGATTAAAATTTGTATAAATGTGTCAGAAATGGTTATATTATCATATTAAAAACTAATGACTATTATGTTTTAATGGAAAGAATTATTCAAATAGGATAATGTGATTGTTAAATTATAAAATTTGGGATGTTCTAGCAGATATATCATATTTTTTCGAGACATTGTTTCATTGAAAATATACTACAAAGTCGTCTGAAAACTGCAAGAAGATGTCATTTTAATTTTATGTAAACTAGGAAAAATATTCCTGCTAGGTTTGTTTGAATCAAAAGAAAATTTGATATTACATTCTCCACATGAAACAAAATTTGAAGGTTTGGTATAGTTATGATGGATGTTCTTATTTGATAGATGCATGGAGAAATTGAATAAACTACGTAACAATGTATCAGTTGAAGAATCAATTTCATAAGATTATTTTCAAGAGAAAATTTGTTTTTTCTTATCTCGTTAATTTCAATTTAAATATCCTTTAAAACACAACTTCATGACCCGTAATGAGGAAAATGATAATGATGATATGAGAAATCAGTTATCAATTTTCATTCATAATGAACATAGATTCGGTGGAGATAATGAATGATGGTTTTCAGAAGATAAACATCACAAAGCTCATGCATATATTCAGCTAAAATATGATGAAATTACAACAATTGTACTCTGAGATCTCCTATCACATATTCAGTGATTTTTATAACAAGTGATTAATATTATTTTATTTGTAGGTTATATTATAATAATATCAAGAAACTGATCAAAAAATTAAATAAGTTACTCATGAAAAATGTTGTCAAAAAAATTTCTTACTAGTTTCTCAAATTGGTAACATAAATTATTTTTCATTTCACATAATAAATCAATTTAATACTTGTTATTATGATAATATTTTTACAACATTTCAAGTATCTCATCATTCTGATAAAATTGTTAATCAAATATCTGTATTGAGTTACTCCCATAAAGAAATTGTAAAATCTTATAATTCGTATGTGGTTAATAGTTTTTGATTTCATACACGTGTATACGAGGAATGAAAAAAACAATGAATAATAGGGTTTTCATTAAAGGATATCATTATATAGATTCTATATTTTACTTTTACATCTTGCTGGAAGAAATTGTTGAACTGTGTTATCTATGACAACATTACATAACAATGGTTATATATCAGTGGTTGGATACTGAGATATGCTTGTGTGTTTATCTAATTCATGGAATTATTGATATTAAAGATAAAATCCTTCTTTCAGTAAGTGAAACGTTTTTATTGTTTCATTAGTCACTTAAAATATATTATGAAAATTATTGTGCTACCTCAAGGTAGTTGGGAGATTAGTGGAGCATAATAAAAATTAAGTCTCAATAGATTTAGTCTACTAAAAGTGAATGTCATTCCACTGAAGTTTAATGAATTAAAATTTTTTAAAAGACTACAATGAATCCATATTTTACATTAAGGGATAGAATATCATTGATGACACCTCACAATTACAGGTTGATGGTTACAATGATGTTGATAAAGTTACAACTAAATTTGAAATGACAATAGATGGTGAAACTGAAACTAATATAGAAATTGATGATGCTGAGGAGAAAGATGAAGACATTGACATCAATAGCAATGAATAAGGGTATGAATATTGAAATTGAGGTAGTAAAATGCTGGTTGTAATCATATATATTATATATCTATATATAAAAAAAATTCTACACTTTTCTAATGAGAATCATTTCATGTGTGAGATGGATGAGGATCTGTATCATTTGTTATTGGAGGATGATCTACCATTGGATAAGAATGAGGTAAGATCTTCTAACCCGGACACTGTTGGACATTCAAGTGGCACTTGAAGGGGTTGTATTATTTCGCGACTAATGTTTCTCAACCATATCCCGAAGCAACGTCCAAATATTGGGCTCAATCAATGCCCGTAGAGGTATGTTTACCAGTGTATTTTAGTTAGTCTTCATTAATTTATTTATATTCTAATTTTTTGATAATTTTTCATTTTTCTCACAAATTTTATGCATATTGTTATTGGAGAGGGGAGTTCTACATTATGCAATTAGTTTTCTAATGCATGGGTGTCATGGGATCAGATTCTCGTTCATGTTAAACTACTCATGATCGATCATTGGCTGGTACCTAAATAAAAAATATTTATTTTGAAAATTATTTAATTAAAAACTTGATATATTAATTATTTATTGGTTTTACGGTATCCCATTGATGAGAGAATGCATGAGGATACCAGGAAGGCATGGTAGAGAGCTATGCGTCCATGTTGCACTATGTTTTTTATCAATTTAAAAATGAAAGAAATGGAGAAAGAATGAGTGAATGAGTTTGATGATACATGTTACTTCCATCGACCTGATTATATTTCATATCATTGTTTGGAAGGATTATGTACACACTGTTCGAGTATGTGGTTTTAGAGTAGATCATCAGTAGTTTGGAAAAATTGGGGGAGATAGGAGGTGACACATCGAGCTAGTAGTCGTACATTCAATATGCATAGGGAGTGTACCGTAACTAAGTTATTTTAAAATGAGTTATATACCTTAATATTTAAATAGTTTATTTTATATTCATATTGGTAGTCACATATCCAGATATTATAGAGTTTGATGTTTATAAGAGGATGTATTGTGATCTAGCCACAATACAGGTTAGAGGTGCTCACCAGCGTCAGATTGTTTTCAATTTAATTTCATTTTGAGTTTTAAATATACCTAAAAATAATATTTTAAATATTTTAAAATTAAATTGAAATTGAAGGAGTCATATGAGGCCACGATATCTGAGACACATGTTGGGAGTTAGGCTAGGATAGATGGTCAGACTAGTGCCCCCCAAATTAATGAGGTATTATGGGTGTAGGTTACCCAATATGCCTTCATGAAGTGCTGAGTAGTTGATATATTCTCTCGATTGACCCCAAGGGGTTTTAATTGAACCTTTGAGATATCAACATCTAGCCCGAGAGAAGCTCGTGAAGTGTCATCATCATTTCTTGCACAATATCAAGAGCAGTTATGAGCTCAAAATGAGTAGAAGGAGATAAATCTGTGGAAGTAGCAATAGTAGGAAGAGTTCATATGACAATACGAACAAGAGATGCAGAATGAGATACTTCAATGGTTGTAGTAGCAGGTGCAAGAGAAAATCAAGTACATGTGATGTTTGACACACAGTTTAGGGATGGATATCCCTCCACTATCTCCTCTAACTCTTCCAAATGACTCTACCCCTCAGTGATGTATTTTTATTTTATAATAAAAGATATGAGTGTAAATTTTGTTAAATATTAATTATTATAAGTTTTATATTGTGTGTTTTTTATATTATTTCAAATATTATAGTTGTTGTTATTTATTTAATTTTTTTTATATTTAATACTTTATTAATTAATATATTTTTATATTTTTAGGAATAATAACAATTGTATTATATTACTAATATTAATCTTATTATTTCATTAATATTATTAATAGTATTATTATATTATATTATTTATTTTATAATTTATTTTATTTTACGAATATTAATATTAATATTTTATCTATATTTATATTATATAAAAATTAATATTATTTTATATATAATTTTATTGTATTGATTTAAATATTATTTAATTTATTTTTTTCATCTATTTTCGATGTGCCCATCGCAAGTAATAATTGTGAAGGTCCGTCGCAAAAGGGTTTATTTTTTATATATTTTTAGCAGTATTTAGAATAGTCTGTTGAAATATATGTAAAAATGGAAACTATTTCGGATGGGGGGTCGACCCATCATAATAGTGTTTTTTTTAATCACAATATTGTTTGGTGATAGTGTTACCACCCATTGAAAATATTATATTTTTGTGACAAACTGTCACAAAAGGTAATATTTTCGATATTTTTTTCCTTAAGGTGTTATTTGTGACGAGACCCAATCGCAAATGGCATGTCACAATGAGCCATTTTTTCATTAGTGAAAACTCTAGGTTAAGTCTTTTAATAGAACATATAGCTTTGTTTTATATCTGAATAAGTAATTGAAAGTTTTTACTTTAAATATTTCTATTGGGAGACCTAACTAGTGGGGTTTTTAGGATATTATATATTCCCAAAGTGCATCCACCAGTTTCATAGACCAATATTTGTTATTAAGCCATTATTTTTTTCCAAATAAATTACATCTATATTGGAAACCTCAGGTAATCCATATTTCAATGGGCATTAGGTGGTGGAATTTTTATGGTGAAATCCTTATTTCTCTATGTGGGCCTCCATGTTTTTGCAGCATAAGTGGGTTTCATGGTAACAAATTATATCTCAAGGTATTCCAAATATACAAAAAATGATTTATTTAAGAATCTCAATAACAATTTTTGAATATTAAATGAGTTTATTTTTCATTATTTCACATAGAAACATTGGTTACTACTAGAAAATATTTGAAAATATAAATGAAATTGAAAATAGTCCTATGAATTAAATCCCCATACATCAAATATCTCATGAAAAATTAATGGTTTATGTGGAATTTTATTTCTTTATGAAATTACACCAGAAAACATGATATTTGGTTTTTTTGAAAAACACATTGGCATTTTAGAAATTCAGGTCCAAAACAATCCAAATTACATGAATTTTATATATGTAGTTTAAGGTCTAAAATGGCCTCCACATACAAGTGTATAGAAAACAAATAAAGTATAATGTTCATTGCCTCATTATGGATGTGGCTTTTAATGACTTTATGATTATAAATTTTCAATTTATTAGGATCCTCTCATACATAATATTTTGATTCATATTTCAATTTACCAGTTTAATGTTTATAAAATAAGGGGGAATTCCTTTTTGTGACAAAACAATTCATTATGTCATCATACTTTGGTAATGTGGTGAGGTTTAACATTTCATCGCCAGGGAACGAATCATATGGATTGGTTTTAGTAATTTATTCATCCTAAATAGTGTGAGTTATCTGATTCATGTGTTCAACAACTATATTTTTTCACCCCTTCATATAAATAATATCTGGGCCAAACATATAATATAACAACATTCATCTCCCTAGTCGATGATTTTATTTATCATTCCTAATTAAATATATAAATATCGTATGATTGTAATAGATATTTACATTACTCCCTAATATATAATAGAAATTTTTTCTAAATGTTAAAAAATTGAAAAAAATAGTCTTTATATATTGTTGTGTAGATAATATAGGAAATATATAATGTTCGTGAAGTATATTCCATCACATGTGGGAGCCTATCACTATTTTTAGTAATTACAACAACTAGAGATCTATTAAAAGGATCAAGTATAATTTTAAAAGGTTAAAACTATTTTTTGAGGGAAAAAATTGGGGTAGTGGTCAAGAATTATTTTAATCGATCAAAAGTTGTCATATATGTATCAGCAAAAACAATATCAATTTAATTGTTTCATGGGTATAGTCAGGGTAAAATCAATCCTGGTAAGTTCCCTTATAAAACTTCTATAAATATATCATGGCCTTAAAATTACATAATGTGACTCATAGTGGTTATGTAAGTTGAGGTAGAAATAACATAATCTTTTTCCATATTTTGTTAATTTCCATATTTAGAAATTAAATGACCCGAAACTATTCATTTTTCTGCCATATAATACAATTTTAAAAAATTTAGAAAAAAAATTGTCTCAATATATATTTTTAAAAACATAACAAAAATTTCTAGAAAACATTGAAAACAAGTTCCAAAGATTGTAAATTCATGACGTAGTACCTAAATTCACCCCTCAATATTGCATGAGAAGATACTTAAAATTAAACATTTAAAGGTACCTATGGCACTGCAAAGATAAAAAAGAATCATTTCATAGGAAAAAATGCCTATGGAATGAGTGAATGTGGTATTTTCCAAGTATTACATAGAAATCGAACCATAAAAATACTTATAAATTACATAAAATAAGATATTATGACCCTTCCTAATTAATCTATCCAGAATTTTTTCACAATGTATATAGAGAAATCATCTTTTGGGTCACATGGTTCAATATCCTATAATATAGGAAGACACTCTAGATATTCTTAATTTTTATGGGAACTAATTCATTATTCCTTTTTTTCAAAATAAAGTATCTTTTTTCTTCAAGACTATTTATATTGGACACACCTATGGGTATTTTGAATGGGTAGATAATTCCATATTCTATAAATATCTCTACTACTTTTTAACTAATTCTGATTGGTTGGATTGATCCTCCTTTATGTTTTTCTAACTTGTTTGGATTGATATTCTATAAAAATTATATTCATTAATGTGGTGAGGAAAATTACTAGGATATCCTCTAAAGTCCTTTCTATGTCCCTAGAATTATGTTTCAGAATTATTAATGGTTTGTGTAATTGGATGGGTTCCAAATTATTTAATATTTTGAATGGAAATTTCTAATTTCAACATAAGATGGAATATTTTAAGTTGGATTGTATCAACATAAGTTCTAGTTTTGGGGGATCTTTGAGGGTTATTTTTTCGTATTTCTTTATGTTGGAAGCCTTCACATGTAATTCCAAAAATATTAGTAACACGTTTGAGTAACTCATCAAGATAACATTAATCAATATCTTCAAAATTGATCAACACTCGAAACACTCCAAAAATTGAGTTTGTTTAAAAACTAGACTTATCAAGAGGATTGGGTGTTTATGAAGAATCATCTTGTCTGATTATATCATTGAAAATTTCAATTTCTTCCTTATAATATCTGTTTTACTAAAATATCATTAATTTAAATGAAGATTTCCCTTCTTGTGGGTGTCTTATTAATTCAAGGATGTTTAAATCCATCATTTCCACACCAAATTTCAAGGATATTATACCTTCAATCACATTAATTATTGATTTAGTGTTATCGGGGAATGGTATTTCATGAATAATGGGATATTGATCATTACCTTCTACTTATTCCATATTACGAATGTGGAATTAGGTAGTAAATGGTTGTTCTTTTTCACTTACCAATACATACTCAAGAACAAGTACTAGGTTGGGAGTGTCTTGATTGGTGAGTTTCACAACCACTCAGGTTGTTTTGAGTTCTCCCCTTGACAAAGAACAATCAATGTTATAAGGTATTAAATTAATCAATTATGCTAATTCACAAAACACATTGTAAAAAGTAGTATCTCTATTAGACCAAGGGATAAAAAAGATACCATGATCATGTAAGTTTTAGTGAATTCAAGGTGTAAAAAGGGTAGACATTTTCATATATAATATGACATCATTATTTAATCTCAATATTCTTCTCTATATGAACATGTATTTAAATAATTTTTTTACCTTTTAATTTGGATGATGATCTCAAAGAGAGTGATGTTGATCTCTAATTCTTTAAACACCTCTAGGATATCGTGTTACAATAATTCTTCATTTTTTTTTTCTTTGGTGATTTACTCCTTATAGGTAAGGTAGGTTAGTGTTGCTTCTGATCTTCAATATTTCCTTTTCCCATGTCTTTGTCTGATGGAACCATTACAAATTTCTCATCAGGTTTGTTTTCATAGGAATATTCATCATGTATATATTGTATTTCACATCCTTATTTTGTCTCAAAAAATGATCTTCTATTATTTTGAAGCTCCTTTCCACAACTTAATGTGATACAACTGAAATATCCTTTGGGGTTTAGAATTTTTTGTGAAATAATCTTACATGATCCTTGATTTAAAATATTGGTGATGGTGGTCATGAGTTCGTCGAATAATCCATTTATTTCATTAAACTATAATCTATGAGTGGTGACAGTGGTCTGTTGACTTTGTTGACGTTCTATTACTTATCATGTATTGTCCTTCACTAAAGGCTGCTGATATTTTCTTTAGAGGTATCTTGTAAATGGTTGGAAACAATGTCTTTGGAATGAATGGGGATGGAATGGATATCTGAAGGCCTACTGAAATGGTGAACATTATGGTTGATGGATCCCAACTACAAATTTGTTTGTGGTTAATTCCCTAAATACTTAGTTTCCACTTGGTTGATTTTGGAATTGACTCTATTATATAGAATTTTTTATTCCAATTCATTGAACATGAGGACATCCATCGATGAAATGATCTTAATAAAAGTAGACTTGACAGACCTGGGGGATGTGGTGGGTGATGACTCATATACATTTTTCACACCCAGCTGGCTCCCAGGAGATGTTAGTTAATAATTATTATTTTTCATGTAAAGGTGATTTGGATCTTTTTACCTCATTTGCAACACTATTTGAAATTATCATAACATATTATAGAGAATTTTGAGAGATTCTTTCTATCGGTTATCTCGCTTCAGTTGGTGAATAATCAATAATTACTCCTCCAGGAGAATCATATAGATGGTTTTGATCATTTTTGATCTATCCTTGGAAAAATAATACTAATAAATGGTGTTCTTCATTGGGATTGTGTGCTGAGGATGCATATATTTTCCAAAATAGTTCTCAAAAACCATATAGTGTTTATCAATTTTATTTTTTGATTTCATATATATAATTTATTATTTCATCACTCCATAATGTAGGGAATAATTTATAGAGTAAGTTAATATATAGTTCTTCACATGAGGTATCTTCTATAGGATGTAGATTATGGAGACACTCATTGGTTGTTCCATCATGAGATATGGGAAAATCCTTCTATCTTATTGGAGTATTAGTGAATCCCCTTATTTTGAATCATTTACATAATATATTAAATTATATAGAATTAATTTTTGGTTATTAACCTAATAATATATTAAATTAAGGTAGATTACTAATCATTACAATATTGATTCCATAGTCCTCTTGGTGATTCAATTGACATTTTTGGTTGCTGATGATTAAATTTTTTCCATACATGTCCCTGAAACATCCATTCATCAGTTAAATATTATCCTCCTTTTTTTCAATACCTAATGTAATTATAGAGTAATTAGAATCAAGTAAAGTAGATTTATATAATGTGATTGGGGAAAACACTTTTTCCTCTTGGTCGGTGATTTTTAGAGTTCATATTTTTGTGAGCATAGTTCTCTTATCCTCAGTATAAAAATTACTGAGGTTGTAAAGACTAAATCTAGTCACATGAAACCATTTTAAAAATAATAATAAAACAATAGCCTTCACAAATAATGGTTCTATGTTTAATGTGAACCTACTTGGGGCACTCAACAAAATTATTCTTGAACTGGTGAAAAATGTAGTACAGTGGGACTTGGGTTCTATATGGAGATGATAGAGTCATTTATGTATAAAAATATTATTCAATAGATTTTAAAGGTGACAATAGTGTACACTAATTATTATTTAAAAATTTATTGTTTAAAATATAGTGGTCTGACCTCATATTACTCTCCTAACATCACTACGATTCAGTATTCAATTTCAATTTCACTTAATTATCTAATAAAATAAAATCTCCATGATTAATCTTTCCCCGAAATTTAGTTTTGTAATAGAAATTACAATATTCACTATATTCTCTTTCTTCAACGTGCATAGTGATTGGATATCACCAATCACTCTTGGTTCATCACACAATTAACTGTTTCAAGGATGGAATATTTTCCAAAGGGGCTTGTTTGTTATTCTATTAAAAAGGACAGAAATATTAAAATGTAAAGAGAAATAAAAATATTTTAAAATGTACACATCAAATGAAATAAAAATAATTAAACTAATAATCCTTCTTTAATGAAAATAATAATTCATCATATGGGTGGGATATTATTACTAATATCCACAACTATTTATCTATTATTCAATCACTGGAGTTATTACAAAAAAGATATAAATAAAACTATAGGAAACCACAGTAGAATCAAGTGATGGAATATCCTCTTAGAACAATCAAGAATCTTGTGAATCTGTGAAGTCCCCAAAAACAAAGAGAAAAATCTCTACATATTATGAAAATAAAAACAAAAATAATCAAAAAAAAGACCCACAGGAAGTGAATTCCAATCGGTGTGACTTTAGGTGCTCATCACCAGATCTGGATGAAGTGAATATAAGAATAGTTCAAATATTTCAATGAACTTAAAATCCCCCACATAGTTTCATATTGAATTGTGAGAATTATCATAGCTATTGATACTGGCCATGTGGATGGGGATCACCGACGATCTTTATCTACCCTAATTCTACTAAACCTATTGAATGAGATAAATGTTAACTTTGGAAATGAGTGTCCATATGGTGAAAATTATTTCCCCGTTTTATGAATTTTTGGGGCACTTAATTATTCTCCAACATAGATTCTTGGAGGGTAATAATTCAAAAACATGGGATTCTGGATAACTGAAGGGATTTTAGTCATTCTCAATCATCATATATGTCTCCAATCATGTACGTGGATTTGGATACATAGATATTTTACAACATGGAGTTTTCATGTATGCCTAACCATCATGCACATTAAATTAAACCTATATTCATAATTAAAACACTGAAATTTTGTAATGTATATAGTTCTTCCTTTGATATTTATTTTCCATGTTCTTCTGTTGAATGGATGTGCACTAGAATATAAGTAATCATGTTGATTTTCCACATACAATCATTTCTAAAGCATCTATGATCCTACTACCAGTGTGTGGAGGAGAACCCATGGTCCCTCCATCATCATACATGCAAAGGGAGAAGAAAAATATAACAATTAATTCATTTACGTTTTTTATTTTCATAAATATTAACTCCCCCATCACAACTCACAATTTTTTATTCATAGTGAGATATGAATTTTTTGTGGGGTTATGCTTCTATAAACCTCGTTGAGAGGCGAAATGAAATCTTCTTTCGTGGTGGTGACTTTTTCTCAAGAACAGGATCTCAATGATCTATTATCAGTCATCTTTAATGGATATGAACTCACATTATCTAAACTAATGGATGAAAATATCTACAATTGGCATAGCTCAGATCTACAGTTGATAATGCAAATCATGTTCACCTTCCATGAATCATCAACAGTGAGGTAGGTATTTATATTTATGTTTTATATTCTTGTAAATAGATTGAATCTAAAAAATTCAACACATAAATCCAATTTTGATTTGGGAGTTATTCATTATTCTCTTGATCGAGTTCATGGGAGTGTGGTGAGATCGAGGGTAATTTTCTACTATGATCAAGCTTGCATGACATGTGATGTTTATTGGGATCCCATGAGTAGTGATCATCGAGTGTTTCTCCTCAGTTGGTATCATCAGGTGCTATGGGATTCACCATTTCCTTCTATATTTAGGTTCATATCCTAGTCAATCTTGGATTTTATTCTTCTTCTTCTGAGTTTTCAACATATAGGTTCAACATTCGTTAGTGTAGAAATGTTTTACATCAAATAATGGTTTAGTTTAATTTTCCTCATGATTTTGGTTTTAGATATCTATTAGTGCAAGAGGGAGACATGGTCGACCAGTATGATTGATTGTGAGATGAGGTGTGGCTTCTGGTTTTTGCTTTTTTGTCTCATCTCCATGACTTTGTCAATTTTATTCATTTTTCCATGGTTGATTCCACATACATAGAACAATCTCATGGTTTTTTAAGAAACTCTATCCATTTGAAAATTACAGTTTTATTAGATGGAATTTCAAGGGAATTTAATCATTTTTTATGTTGTAGGTTCATTCCTTTTCCAAAAATCACCCTTATAGCCACTATTTAGTGGTACAACCTCTTCTTGGCTTCGCCATCATTTTCAGTTCTGATCAATGGTACTATTTCATTTTATTGAATTTTTTGTGTAGAAAATATATTCCTTTAACATTTTTTCAGTGGTTGGATCAATGAAAATAAGAGAAGTCACGATCAATCAATTTATTATTCAAAATTTTAGTGATATGAAAATCACAAATTATTTTGTAAGAGCATGTTTTTGTTTTAATTAAATTCGAAAAGGATAAAAAAAATTAAATTTAAATTTCACCATTAAAAAAATAATTTCAAATTAATTAAATAAATAAATTAAGACATCATATTCTCAACATTAAATGTTCACACTCTAATCTAATTTATCATTTCTCAAAAAAAATCCCACAATTGAAATTTCAATTTCAATGTCATTTTATTGATTTAATTCTAAGATTATAAAATCAATTAAAGATCAAAATAAATTGAATAACTATAAAAATTTCAATTCTAAAATCACACAATCATACGTTCACAATATAGAAATCATTTCAATTTAAGCATGGATTTTCAATTTAATCAAAATGATTAATATATCCAAAATTATATAATTTTTATCCATTTAGAAACTATGTCCCAACATCATAAATTCCCAAAGATAAAAAATATACATGTAATTAATTTAATTATTTCTGTAATTTCAAATAGGAATAGACAATAAATTCAATAATTTAAGATATTATCACATGGTAATTTTCCATACACCACCAATAAATGTGGTACTAAATTCATATTTTTCAAGATACCAAATAAATATAATTTTTCTTCTTTGTCACTGGATATACCTTACATTCCCCAATACTAGAAAAACACCACTATTGGTTTTTATCCCTGATTCTTCCTTCCCATAAATCGATTAGGGTTCATCACCAATAAGGCATACCTAGAAATTGTTTTTTATAAAAATTATCTATTAAGAAAATATTCTACAAAGTGGAATGAAATGATTCCACTCAGACTAAAATCCAAGATTCTATAGTACTATCCATTCTCATAGGTAACACATCATTGGGTCCTTCAGTTTTTGGGTTCATTATATTGGTTTTAGGAACCTTTGGTTTTACTCTTCACTATTTGAAATTTCCTTCCTTCCAAAAAATCCAAAACAGTAGGACTAGGTCTCTTTTACTTTTCTCAACTCTTTACTATTGATTTCATCATCCTCAATGATTATCTAAAAACATGTATCAGGATCTTGCTTCCATGTTTGGATTAGAAATAAATATTCTTCTCAATTTAATTATATGAATAGCTTATTGAGTATTATATCTCACACAAATTTCATAGAAATCATTGTATTTCCAATATAAAATCTCAAAATAGTTATAATCGCTTCTCAATAGTAAGGAAATGAAGACAATAAAACTAGATCACATACCTTATCATCCAGTATAATTCCCAATGATGAAAACTGGCATTTAATTGTGTTGAATTCATTTATGCGAACAAAAAAATAATACATTTAATCATATTCACATTGAAGTTAAAAATTGTTTAATAATAATGGATTATCATAAATATTAATAAGATAATTCATCAACTTAGCCATCATCTTCTCCACTATAGTGATGAATGCCATGTTTTCAAAACTTAAGGTGCATAACTCCTAGAACCATTAGATCTAAAATCCCCAAAACAGTCTTCTATATCTCTAATGGTTTTTAACCTTAATGAAATAAGTGAAACATTTTTTATAAGGATATTCTTTGATCCAAATACTCTTGTAACTAAATCTTTTTATATTGAAGCGACCAATATTCACCTAGCCTTCATCAATAACCATTGTGAAATTTGAAAATTTTGTCCCTGATCTTTATAATTTAACATTTGATATAATTTATTGTGTAAAATATATAAAAATTATGATTAATGATCTTAGAAATTCGAGTAAAATAGAGAAAAATATAAAATTATGTAGAAGAACAAGAACATGAGAAAAAATAATTTACATGATTTGGGAATAACTTCCAACACCCCTGGAGACACGGAATAACATCACAAAAATTGGGAGTAGAAATTACAAGGTAAAATAATATTATAAAAGTATATCATGAAATTAGATCATAATGTAGAGAGTGAAACAATTCCCCAAAACACATTGTATGTTCATTATGATATATTAACTGGTGGAGGGAGGCCTATAGAACTAAAATACCCCCATTTCAAATGTTTAGGGTAGTACAGTTCCATGTCAACCAAGGTTTCATTGTTGTAACACCCTTTTTATATCACTGGACATCTTTGCTATAAGGAGGTATCATTTCTATAGTTCCTAGTTAGAGTTGCAACCCCATGTGTATTATGGTTTTCCTACAGTGGGTCTATCATCATATAAGGATTATGTTACACCAGTACAATAATTTTTTTAATAACATTCAAATTAAATTTCAACCTTTTTGCAAGACCAATTAGTTCTTAGATAACATAAATACAATTTTGAAATAATATCCATGATTTTTGGGACAACGACATTATAATTTATTTATGAATTACATCAAACTCATATATTTCATTAAATATTCTTTCAATACATAAAACTACACCTAGTTTGGTTATGATATTACTAATTATATATCATCCTCTATGTTTGTCACCATATAGAACAACATCAACATAATTAAATTTCCCTAGATTCTAAATCACTAAAAATTCATATCCTAGAAACTTATCCCTCTTTCACTAATGATCAATTGAAACTACATTTTGACTAATAAAACACATAAAGTTTTAAATTATCTATGTATAGCTGAAACCAACTTCCTATCAAATATTTTTCCTAGTGCTGGAATTAAAGCACTAAATCTATAAAATCCTTTTAAAATACATAATTTTTCAAGTAATATTTAGATAACTCCGTAGTGAATTATTAAATAGGCATCCCTTACAGTGTTAACACTGAATTAACTCCTAAAATGGGGGCATCACACTCCAATAAAAATTATTTTAAAAAACATGGAATCATAAAACTGGGGAAGTAGCATTATTTTTCATAAGGGTGTCATATGATGCTTGAGTTTCAAGTGTCTATGTAAACCCATTCTTCTTAGTCAAGACTGTGAGGGGTCATTCAGTCCTTCCATAGTCCTTTTTATGTTTTTAATGTATCTAGTTAACCCTAAAACCTCTCACATCCATAAAATTTCATGGATCATTCCAAATTTTAACCTCATATTGTTTTTTGTGATCTATCATAAATCCTTGTCCTAAAATTATATTACCTAAATACTCTAGAATATTCCTTTTGTAACAACACTTATTCTTCAATGAAGATCATGCATTTCCTATCATCATTTATAGAATGTATATCCCTTTTATATGTGTTTATTCTAGTCCTTACTATATACTGGTATGTCAACAAAGAATCCCAAAACACACATCCTTATCAATTCCCAATATACCATATCCGTAGAAGCTTAAAAAAATAGGTTCATTCAACAATTTAAAAGGCATAAAAAGTTATTCAGAATTCCTCTAATGGGATTTGAAAAAATTCTTCACAAATATATCATTTTACGTCTGTACCTCATGAAAATTGGTTTTAAAATAAATTTTCTCAGGTATTATACTCCATGAAACTCATCCACCATATGTTTTAATAATAGAATTAGGTATGTTTTTAGCTCCACCAAACTACTTAATGATCAATAATCCATGCACATTATCTACCCTCCAACTTTTTCCATCTCTAAAATTATTATGCTAATTTATGGGTTGTTGGTGAAGAAACCTCATTTCAAATGCTCTTAGACATGATTCACAATATCATTGTTCAAGAAATAATCATGGTAATAATGTCCAATGTTGACTAGAGCCCCCCCCCCCATTTGTTAAAATTTTTTGTAGGACTAGTATCCCTCTTTGTTAGTAATTCTTGAGGAACCTCATTTTAATCTTTGGCCGCATTTTCTACAATAATCCATTACAACCCATGTACAAACAATTTTACTATTCCTAAATATTATTCTAAAGAACATTAAATTTCATAATGTTTTATGATGTTTCCAAGGTATGATGACCACTGAGGGGGTGATGGGCTGAATTCATGGACTACATTTATCAAATAATTTTCCTATAAATTCAACAACTTAAACCTATTAAAAATCATGATTCATTCAAAAATATATCACAACCTCAAATTGAATCAAATGATAATAATAGAGACCATGATAAAGTTATTTAAAAGTTTTGGAATAAAATTTAATCTCTAAAATAACATTTATACATAGGTTGTTCGAAATCCCATTTAAAATTCTCCATAAATTGGTTAGAAACAAAATTTTCCATTTTCTAGTTATTAGTTAGACACCACAGTCACAATCATTCAGAAACTAGTTAGTCATTCTAGTCTTATTATTACTATTAAATGTTGATCCACTTTTAGAAAAATTTCTTTTGGATCCTAGTTTCTTCTATTACACTTTAGAAATAGATCTATCTTAACACACATACTGAATTAACAATCATGTACATGTACATCCTCTTCAAGATCTCCAAAATATTATCACAAATTCATTATTGTTCTAAAAAATCCTACTATATCTTAAGTGATATGGTTGTTCTCAATTTTAATGAATAATCAGGTGTACAATAGAACAATGGATCCTAGTTTCAACTGATTCTCTTCCATCGATATTGTAATGCATGAGGCTCTTAAAAATATATCACAGAAGGTATTGTAGTTAACAATATTCTCAATAACATCTTCATTTATACCTCAAATATATATATATTTATAATATTACTATGAATATTATTCTTATTTATTCTAAAAGATTATTTGACCTTTAAAATTCTTGTCATCTCAAGTGGATCTCTTTGTATCTTTAATTCATCAAATACCCAGGTGGATTTATCATTTTGTATTTAAACCTATTATATATTTTCTTGATGTCACGAAAATGTATTGTAATATGATATTTTCATAACCATGACTCCATTATCTCATAAACTCACACTAAATATAAATACCTTTAAAACCACTCCATGCTTATATGAATCTATGTATCACAAATGGATGACCTATGTCATAGATCAACTCAGTATTTTTCATAAGTGGACATGATTTCCTATATGGTCACTAGAACAACCATAAAAAATCACAATAGTGATTTTATTTCGTCAGTTTTCACTATCCATGATAAACACATTCATTTAACGTGAATATATACTTGTGATCCTAGATTCCTCCCTTCATCAAAAACCTTCATGAATAACAGTATTTATTGTGACATTTTTTTCATTTAAAAACATCATTCCTAGAATCATTAGATTTCATTTCATCATCATATTCAAATTCTAGTACATAGTTTATATCAAATTAGATCAACCATAATAATAGATCAGCTATATATATTAACTTAGGGAGACCATATAAATACCACAATGATCAACCATATGAACAACTCCATATCATACATGTGTGATCAACCACAAGAACATGTCTAGGTAGACAACACATTTAAATCCCATTGACCATAGAGGCTCAGATCTTATTTACATAGCTCAATAATTTTCAATATTACCTTAACATTGTGCATTGAACTAACATTATTTATTTAGTTCAAATGTCATTGTTCCCTTACACATCCCCTCATCACCATTACACAATTTCTGGACTCAGTTCATGTTAACGATACACATCCTTCACTACACCATCATTACCATTATGTCGGTCGTGTAAGTCATGGATGTCCTTTATGATGTTTTAGGAATTCAATAGTACATTTACGTATCCCCTAAGTTTCCTTATTAAATTTACATAGGTAATTAATTTATAAATACACCTTTTTGAATCCAATATACTTATCACATTACTTTTTTGTAAAATGTGAATGAAATATGATAAATTTACAAATACTCATTATTTTTTGTCCAAACAATATATAGATAGATGACTACCTTTATGCATCTAGATACACTTTTATTTTACATTTATGATATGTTTACATAAGTACTCTAGATCTGATATTCAATGGTGGATGGATTTTAAAAACAATTAGATATGGGTTTAGTCCATTAGGTCCTAAATTTTGGGTTTTAATTCTGGTAGGCCTTTTCATAACTAGGTCATGTTATGGAGCCGAGATTGTGGATGTGTGATGCCTTGTGTGATGTGTGTGGGGGTGTTTTCATGGTGGTGAAATGGTTATGTATTAGAGACATTAGGATGATGTAATCTATAATCAATATATAGTTCCTTGACTCTACTACGATGCATAATGGTGATGATGGTCTATACTTGGATACGTACTGCACCATGGGAAGGATAATAGATGTACATAAAGATGAAAATTGATTCACTGATATAGGGGTTTCCTAGAACATGTTGCATGAATCTTCCTTTTCCAATGCATATTGTGTGATGGATATCATAGATTCAGCTGTCATATTCTTCTTAGTCTAAAAATTACGTAAAATCTAGGCGAACACATCAAAATCGAGTCCAGTTCATATGAATTCAAATTTCACCATTATCTCATCCAGTCAACCGTAGTGAATGTGCTGATCGGTGAGAATCTAAAATCCATTAATTCTCATATATTATTAATATATACACGATAGATGGATTCGACGAAAACATCAACATGAGTCTTAATTTTACATCATCAATCATTCATCATCATTCAAGTACATTCATTGAACCCCATTCTTATCAAATCATTTATTTATCATGCTGACAAAACATGGTCATCTTTGAATTCATGGTTAGTCTTCCATAATCATCGACCCTTTTCGATTCATTGCAACCCTTCAATAGATATTCTTAATTTTTAATTGATAAATCATACATTAATATTAGTGTTGTTCATCCTTAATCCATGTTACTTGGATTTAATTATAATTTTTTAATGGAACCAGGCACTTATCCTACTCCAATTTCATCTGAAACGAAATGGAAGGTATCATCTTTGACTAGTGATCTTAGCGAGATAAAACTTTGATATAACAGGATCATATTTCTTTATTCCTCATTAAAAATGTTCTAACATAGCTGAAATTATTCCATGGTTTGTTTCATCAATTATGGTAGGTTGAAGTTCATTTCTATGATAGGTTGAATATTATTTATGGTGTAATTTCCTAAAAGTTGTGAGGTCAATTAAAATGGGGAGATAATATACTATCTAGTATTGAGGCATATGGTTCCTCTAGGGTGATGGTGTGATCGATCGATGGGAGGTGCTTATTGGTTGTGGTTGATCGACTGGTTGAATTATTCGTAAAATGTCACACAATGGAAAGGGTTTGTGGTTGTTGTAGTTATTATTAGGATGGAAGGCCAAGGTGCAATAGATTGAATGGCCATGAGAGGTGAAATGGTTATGCGGTAACATGAACGTTATGGAATACAACTTTTTTGTATACCATTATAATGTCGAGTTAACCTTCTCTGGAATATTCAATATTTTGGAAACTATTCAATGCCAAGTTAAAAATATAACCATTGGATTGAAGATGAATCAAAATGATGGATTGTTAGGTTTCTTTGAAAAACATGATTATGCCATTATCGACGTACTATTGTATATAACATAATGACTAGTAAAAAATTATAAAACATTGTAAAACATGAAAAAAAATTGTTTATCTATATTGTAATTTTTTTATTTTATAGTTATATATTAATTTTTTAAAAACTATAAAAATTTAATAATTTTTAATTTTAAAATAAACATGTATTTTAACTAAATTCTTAAGAACATGGAATATTTTAAAAAAAAATTAAAACAAGGTAAAAATTTTAAAAATAATATTATTTTTTTATTGGTGTAAAAATCATTTTTTGATTATAATTAAATATATTTTTTCAAAAAGCATATAAAAATAATAAATTATTTATGTATTAGAAATATTAATTTCAATCTAAATTAAAAAATAATGGAAAATTATTTATTTTATAAATTTTTATAAAAAATTAAAATAATTGTTATTCATATAAAAAATAGTTGAAAATAGTTTAAAATAAATAATAATTAATGAAGAAATAAAAACAAATTATATATAATTAAAAATCAAATTAAATTTAAAAGATACTTTAAAATATAAAAATTGACCTCAAAAAATATACCTGGATTTTATAATGAAATTCCTATTTGAAATTTTCTAATAGAAAATGGTTTAAATTTTAGATCCATTTATCATAATAATCATTCCATATTTTTTCAAAACAAAACAACCCGAAATATAATTTACAAACTTTATGTGGTCATTAATTATCATCAATAAAATTAAATATACTCGTTTAAAAAATTCAAAATCAAATTTTCTAAAATGTTTCATTAAAAAAATAAATATAAATTTTTTTAAGAGGATTCATTTGGAAATTATTTAATAACAATAATTATGATTTGATAAAAAAACTTATTCATTAATTATGATTATTGATAATAAGACTCAAAAAAATTTAATCATTTAATGGGGATCATAATAATGGTAATAATTGAAGAATAATATTTTTATTACTCATGGTTAAGAATTATATAATATTAATATAAATATTAATTTTATATATTTATTTAATAAGTAATTAATTATATCATTAATGTTCATGATTGTATACATTTTTCTCATAACTAATCAAAATTATTCTAAAACATTTAGCTAATACATTCATAAATATATTTATATTTCTCTTATTTTAATTCAAATGAATATTATATTTATAAATGAATTTAAAATTAATGTACAATTAAATTATTTATTATTATTCAATTAATAATAATAAAATTTATTGATTTTAGATTTAAAAATGTAATTTAAGTTTTAAAATTTTAAATCTATATAAATACTAATAGGGTTGGGTATCTATTTAAATGTGACAAATTATCATTTCACATTTTCCCTCCAAATTTTCCTTCCCCATCCATTCTCGATTCTTCCTCCAAAGTTACCATAAAATTTTATTCCACCCATACAAATATCATGTGAACCTATCTTCCTCTACCTCTCAACCCCTTCTCCACAGGACTCCTCTATACACCCTTCAACTCACCCAAATTTTGTAGTGAGTGCACTTTTGGGGGACTTCAACACATGGATACAAATATGTTGCCTTAACCCAAATTGTATTATCCCTTTCTTCAAGGATTTATTGTATCGTGTTGCATGGTAATGTAACTCCTTTAGACTATATCCCTAATTTCATTTATTTTCCAAAATATTCATACATATATATTTAAAACCACATTTAATCTCATCTCTATCATTCATCAGATTCATTAATATCTTCCCATCGTGGTGGGTTTTTGATAGGTATGTTACCACTTTTTTGAAATATACCATTATGTCATTTTTTTTCTAAGAATACGACTATGAATAATTTATAAATGTGTACTACACTATTTGTACTATATTTTAATTATTTTTATATTCCATTATCTTCATATTTACTCATAATTCTTACATTCCCAATACCTTTATTTCTATTTCAATTCTCTTATAGTTCTAATGAATCCTAGAATATTTTTGTTGTACATTATTTTTTCTCACCAAACAATTATTTTTTCACTAAACAAGACTTCTTTGTAGTTTCAAAACACTAGGAAAAAACATCTATTTTAATGATATCTACTTAAAATTATTATTTAGGTAATTTAGGGTTGAAATTATTTGAACAATCATCTCATCCCTTCTCGCATTAAAATATCTTTCAATTTCATTTTACCCTATATGTTCAGAAAATTTATTTTCATAAAATATATTATCTTCATAATTTTATTTATTTTATCTCTAAATTTTCACTATATGACGTTCCTATTTTTTATAGGTTCAATTTATGTTTTTACAATATTAATAATTCAAATAGTTCATTGTATATATTTTATGTTTATATGATTACACATTATCGTGCATGATATGTCTTATTAACATTCCATTTTTCAATCTAATAGGCATTGATGGTTAATTTTTTAATATATATAAATAATATTCTTCAAAAAATTAATTCAATCAATTTTTATATAGATTTTCTAATCAAATATTTTGTGGTTTATTTTGAAAAAAATTAAAAATTCATCCAAAATACTTGAGAAATACATATTTTGTAGTATTAATACCAATGGTACATGCATATTTTCTCAACTACATTTTTTACATTTATGAAATTTATATATTTATTCATTATATAAGAAATTATTTATAAATTTTTTATGAAAAATTTGGATCCTAATTATAATTCCATGGGCCTTAACACAATATTTTGGTCTATTCATCAATATTGATGTTTGATTCATAATTCCTTATTATTTTTTTGGTATTTAATTTTTAAACCCTACAATCAATGATTCTCTATTTTATCATGTTTAAAATAAATTAAATAGGTTAATAACAATATGTGTACACACCATTTATCAAGGATTAAGACAATGAAAAAATAACATGTCATAAAAATGTACTTACAGATTTTTTTAATCAAAAATTATTCTTATGATATCATTGTTTTGATCAATCTAACATTTAAATTTGGTATTTTTTTCAATACCTCATTGTTTTTTATTATAGGTATAATGTAATGATTCATTTAATTTTGATTAAATATTATTATGCTTCATATAAAATAATGTTTACATTTAATATTATATATTATTCTATTGAATTTTAAATATCATAATTCTAAATATTAATCATTTTCTGTTTAATATTTTTTTGTTTAACTTTATTAGGTTTAAATTTTTTTTTAATCTCTTACAATACCTCTATTTTCTATGTTATTTCATTAAATATCTTTTTTAATGAAAATAATTTATTATCTATAAAATCATGTGTATATACTTGTGTGTGCGTATTTTATAATTCCACATTAAATATTTTTATATTTAACATGATTTCATTAATTTATTTCTTGATATTCACATATTAGTCCAGTTACTTTTTCCTATAATAATGCATTTTCTATTTCATCCATATCATCTTTATATGTTGTTAAATTTTAATTTTTAGCCATTTTTTGTTAATAATATAAATTATTTATCGATTCAATATTTTAAAATATGTTTTAGTAGATCTTCATAAATATCAATCTATGAAAAAATTAAACAAATTCATATAGTTTTTCTATTGTATTCACTATACATGTTTCACGAAATGGGAATACATTTTTTTAAATACATTTACTATGTGGTAGGGATTTTGAATTGATTTTATTCTCATAATTATATTTTCATGTACAATGGGATGCTTCTTGAAACAAACATAAATACATAGCATATTCATTTTTTATTTCACCATTAATATGGAAAATAATTTTTTTCTATTATTTCATTATATTTTTAGTCACTAATTATATAATATCGTACATTTGGTGTACATATTATCAAATCATTACTATTGAAATTATATTTTATTTTTAGAATATTTATATTGATCATGAAATAATACAATTTTATTAGTATAATTTTCCTTTACTACTATGATATATATTTATGTGATGACATTTTTTAATTTTTTATAGATACTTCGAACCAGGATGCTTCATTTATATAATATGGTATATGGTTGTGCATCCATAACATAGATGGATATTATGGGATGAAAAAAGGTAGGTTATTTACATTTTATTTCCTTTTAATATTTCTTTTAAAATGAAAACATATTCATTAGTGTCTTCTAAAAGTATCTCATTTCTACTTTAATTGTTTAAAAATCCCTTCCATTTTCTTAAATCAATAAATTTCTATATTCATTTTTTAATATTTTTCCTTAATTTAGTTATTAATAACGTTTCATTTCATCATTTATTTTTGAAATCATATTAATATTTAGTCAATATATTCATAACAAATTCTTCTTATGTAGCCCTTTATATCTTCCGTTCATTATTGAGTTACATTTTTCTCTGTAAACAAGATACAAAACTACTATATATTTCTATTTTTCACTCATAAATACTCAATATTTAGTTGAAGGTTTAATTTTTTATTTGAAAATTATATCTAAAAATAGATATCAAGTTATATCACACACATATAGGTTTTTGTGTTATTACAATTAATATTTTCACTAAATAATTTTTTAATTTAATTAATATTATATATTATTTCTGGTTACAGTGTCTTTCAATTCAATATATTAAAATTATTTTTATATTCCATTACACATTCATATATTTATGAATCATGTCAATTTCTTATGTTATTTTCCAGTCTAATTTTGATAATGAAACAAAATATACTAACTACGTATTTTTTCTCCTAATACTCAGCTATTAATAAAATCATTAACAAATCTCGAGTTTTAATATTATGAAAACCTATAGTTTTTAAATATTATAAATATTAATATTTTACATTCTGTTTAATGTATCCATATTTTTATTCACATTCAACATTATTAAAACATACATTATTTTACATTCTATTTTAAACTCTTATTTTTCAGAAAAATAAAAGACTTGAATTTCAATTTTGAAAAAAATAATATTTCCTTTTGATCCCCAATGATATAAAATAAAGATTTCATTTCCAAATAAATCAACGATCAATTATATGTTTCCTTTTATAATATGTTCTATGTGATACAATCTTCCTTTTATAAATATTTTCATACAGCTTTTATATATATTTCATCATTTATTTAATTTTTTTTACAATATTTGTCATTTCTGATACATTTTTTAAAGAAATAAGTAGTGTTTATTTTATTTACTTTTATGAAAATAATGAATATTAATTTATTTAAATGTAGTTATCATATTGGATGAATATTTCAATAATTTTTTGAATATGAAACATTTATGTTGAGTGCTGATATATGAATTTTAATCCAAATTTTATATGAAATATGTAATATATAATATATAATATGATAATATTTTTATTTTATTCAATATTAGGTATGAAATAATATTACATATTATATTTAAGTATTTTAGTTCAGAGATAATATATAATATTTATAACTGGTATGAATTTTACAGAGGTATATGATATTTGACTGCCTGTTTTGATGTTGATACCTACTCTATTAGGGTCCCTCGTTATTCTTGAGGATTATTTTTCTTTTTGAGATATTTTATGTCACTTCTATCAGAGGATTAGGATCCTAAAAAATAATACACTATTTATAAAAAAAACATGCTTTTTTGTATTAATTTTATGTATTCTAAAATTTATAAATATATTGATAGTCTATTATTATTTTATAGTGGAAAAATATTTTTAGGTGAGATTGATTGTCTTTCAAAAGATTATGTGGATATAATAAATTTTGATATTCTAGATTGTTTAGTTGAAATATTTCTATGGATATATAGAAATAAATCCCTCATTTTTAGAAAAAGTGAAAGTGAATCTACTATAGTGTACTTATATTTATCAATATTTTATCTCTATATTCTCTAAAATAATCACGAAAGAATTATTCATTTAATAGAAATTCGATCAGGCCCTTGATTGAGCAAAATGTCACATGATTATTGTAATAAATGGATTTGAGGTTTTGGGGTTCCCATTGATGTTCATTGTTTTCAAACTATATTCTTGATTGTCTCTGAGGATTGAAATCGAAATATTTCTAGTAATTCGTTTATGGTTCAAATATTCCTTAACATTTTATCCTTCCCTTTTAATATTAAATTCATTTTCATTTTTACATGACATAATATACATCTTTAATGTTATATTTTTAATTCTGAACATTAATTTTCTTCCAAAATTTATAGTACTACTGGAACACCAACGGGATAAATTCAAATGGAAATTGAAGCCTGCTACAACAAAATACATACCTCAACTATTCATTTAATGCACAAAAAACTATCATTTTATCTATATTTAATTTTCAACCAATGGTGGGTTAGTCTTTCTTAATATTTTGATCTTGATATGAACAATTTGATTGATGTTTTTTTTCAAATTAGATGTCTCTTTTATTGTTCAATAAATCCCTGTATTTCTGATTTTATTGATAAATATAAACCAACTATTTTTAAAGATGTTGAAATGCAATAAAGTATATATAGAAACATGAAACATGATGAATGATTTTCTGATTTTTTTAAATGTTTGATAAAAAATTCAATGAATTCAAAACAAATAACTTATGGTTTAGAGGAAATATTCTATAGTGGGAAACTAAAATGGGTTGAAAAAGGATATATTTTTTTATATATCTTGAGAAAATAAATGTATTTTTTTATTATTTCATGTTTAATATACCATTAAATATTCCTTAAAATTGTACCACATCAAACAAGATTAGTTTTCCTATAAATATTGACCAATTAATCATTACATGAACATAATCTATCAAAATGTGTTTCGCATCAGAATCCTGAAACCCTAAAAATCTATCAATGTTTCTTTTTAATAACGTATATTTCTTCCATGAATCACCTCATCCACCACATCCACCTATCGCCTCATCCTCTGATTGTACATCTCGTTCCATCTCCATCTATCATTTAAATTAAATTTCACTTTGATAATTTATTCATCTACAGGAATATTATTTAGGTATGTTTAAATTTTTATAACTCATGTACCTTTTATAAAAATATGTTCCCTTAAATGTGATTTCAATTCTATTGTGAGTTGAGTTTTACCTATTATTATAAATTATCTTATTATATTCTCATCTAGTGTGTTTTATATAGTTTTCACACAATTGTTTTTCAGAATTAAAATACGTAAAATATCCTTTGATGATTTTATAATTTTTCAATTTCTTATGAATAAATTACCATAGATACTTCTAATATAATAGAAACTTCATATGCATAACTAAATTATCATGATATTTCATTCCATTAATTCAGCCATCCATTTTTCATTTTAAAAATAAACAAACATAGTTATGTAGAAATTAGCAGTATTTTTATCCATATATGTATTATTATTCTTCTTCAACCAACAACTAATGGATCATATTCCTGATTATTCTATTTTTATAATTGACAATGTTTTCTCCTTCAGAATGGTTGTTGCAGGCTTATTTAAATCAAATATGTTTAGTTAACGAAATTCCATTTTCCAATATAAATATAGGAATATTCTAAAGCATGTAAAAATGATCTTCTTCATGAAATGATATCTAAAAAACCCCATCATATATTATTGAGATATATCACAATCATAACCAAAACATTTTTCATCCATAATATATAAGAAAATTTATTCAAACTCTACACCATATTTGTTAAATGATTTATTTTCATATCACTGTTCTAACCCATGAATAAATCATTTAAATTTAATATTATTTTTCCATAACACTATTGTAACCCACGAATCTAACATTAATATTTCATATTCTTCAGGATTTTTAATTGTGAACAAAATAATATAAAAATAATTTCTTGTCATTATAGAATATATTTGATCGACCATGTTAGTATATATTTGATTCTTTATTAAATATATTTTTATTGATTTTCGCTTGCATAGAATCACAAGAAATGGAAAAAAATAATTTTACAAGTTAATTTTTACATCATTTTTTTCATCAAGATGTAAAATGTTTATGTACATTTATATATTTCAAATTAATGTTACATTTTTCTAAATTAGAACCTCTAATAAATTTATTCAAATATTATATTATTTTTTTATCTTCAATTATATGTATTCATATTCCATTTATATTTAGTGAATTTTTTACAATTTTAACATAACAAATATTTGGGAATTGAAGTTAAAATATGAATACGAGGATTTGGTATTAAACATATCATCTAGATGTTATTCTAGCTTTAACTACCCCAATTTAATGTATTTCAATATTTTATTCTGTATTTCTATATATTATATGAGGGTTTGGATTAGTTTTATGATGTTATGGAGTTTGTATTAGATGTCTTACTGGATATCCTTATTGAATAATGATTTATTTTCTCTATGGGATTGAAAACACTCTTGGTGTATCACATAGTGCTTTTCATTTTAGTGTTTTTGGAATGGTTATTTGGGTATTTTTTATAAATTCAAAATTTTTCGAAATTTTACATATTTTTTAACAAATAGGTAATGATGTTTTGGTCATATAGGTAACTATTATTTAATTTATTATGATTAGTTCTTTATATTTTTTAATTATTTAATCAAATTTGAAATAAAGGATCATATTTTCTTATTTTGTTCATATTTTCCAACATTTTGAAATAGATTGTTCCTTCTCAGTCTGTTAGATTGTCAATTTTGTGTGTTGGAGGTGTTTCAAAGGAGGATTTTTGGTAGTTGGAGGTGAATCATAGATGATGTAGGATATTAACATCAATAATGTTTTCAATGATGTGAATTGGTAATTCATAGCCTATATAGATGGATGGTTTCATGACTTGTATATGGATGAGGGGGAACCAGTGGAATGGATTAATGTTGCGAAATTAAATCAAGATATGTCATTAAATAAATTCTAGGGTGATGTGAATTTCAATGGTTTTTGGAATTTTTGAAAATCCTGTGAATTAAATTTCATTAATGGAATACAAGATAGGAAAATGGTTGGATCGAGGATATTTTATAACCATTTAGTATGATTTATTTTCATTCATCCATACCTCTATCACTCATTTTAGTCAAACACTAGGTATATTTAGTATATATTCTATCCCTCTTTCTCCTACTTTAATTTATTAGTTCTGGTGGATTCATATTAGTTATTGGTGGTATGACCTTATCTTCTTATAGGTTGTTTTTCTTCAATTATTTTCCAATTGATCCACTTCATTGGTGCTTTTTTGTTAGTATTTTAATTTTGGTTGGGCTTTTTATATCGAATTATGTGGTGTAGGTTGATCTATGGGTTTTATGAATGTTTTATTTTTTGGGCGCATCTTTTTCATTGTATGACATTGAGATCCAAAAGTATATTTGAGGTATGAAAACCCTCATTTAACACATTTTTATATCATGTAGGATGAGTTTACTCATGTTTATCTATGGGGGATGGTTGTTCAGGATTAATTGTAGGTAAATAATTGTTTGCTTAAAATTGAATGGTGAAATGGGATTAATTCACATGATTTTCATGATTTTTATTCATTATGTTGTTGTGTTTGTATGGCCTGAATTCCCCACTAAAAATTATGGATTTTGAGAGCCTTTTATTTTATTGTAGTTTTATGGATATGGAATCCTTGTTTCACATTGTTGTGATATCACCTCAAAATAGTAATTGGATAAAAACAATTTTTTGGAATAGAATGGTTTCCCAGAGATTTTTGGATTTTTTATAACACCCTTAAAATAATGTGAAATGTGATAAATTCCCCTTTATAAATATGTAAAAATGTATTTGATGTATTTTGATGTGTGATCATGCTTGTGGGTAGGTGATGTGTGGTAGGAATGTTGTGTGGGGTGATTTATGGTTTATTTGGTTGTAATTTTGGATTGGTGAGGTTATGGTTGTTTGGATGTGATCTTGGGGTGGTGATGTGGTTGCTTTTAATTATGTTATTTTGCGGTGGAGAGGTAATGTTTTTTTGTGGACGATTTTTTGGTGGTGAGGTGTTTTTTTGCTCATGATTTTGGGGTTGTAAAACAACGGTACGATTATGCTGATGAGTTTCTTGTGATGTGTGGTTCCATTTTTCTACATTTCTATGTAGTGATGGAAGAATTGGTTAATAATGTTTGATATGGATGGGGTTTTGTTTGGTTGATGGGTTGAAATTTTTAATGAGAAAATAAATGAATGGAGGTGTGGTTAAATGTAGCTAATGCTTAATAATGAAACAAATGGGATAGATAATAGAATTGGTTGGAAATGTGATATGTGGCTTCTGACTTGTATGGTGTTATGTATTTAGATATGATAGTTGGTTAGTATTTTTTTGTATCCTAATGATGGTATTGTGTGTGGATACTTGAATATTTTTGTTTATTCAATGTTATTTCTATACACACCCCACCTATATCGACCAGTATGTTCCAACACATGCATATTCACATGGGTGGTGTTTTTTCCAATATCATATTGATGAATTTTTCTAGTTGGATACCATCTCTTTCCTGTTCTCTCTTCTAAGAATGTATATATGAACCTTTTGTGATTTCTACGGGTTCATTAGTGCACTAGGTGATGTCTCATGTGTCTTCGGCTGAGATGGTGATATGATAATGTTGTATGGTGGTGGCCCACGATTCTTCAGGCAAGTTGGTGATATGACCGTGTTGTACAATATCTTATGGTGTGTGACATGCATTGTATATGGTTTTAATGAGTCTTATGTAATCAATGTCCATGAATCCCTGGTACTCTGGTCATTGATGTGGTTATGATGTGATAGCCCGTGTGTCTTCTGGTGAGTTGAGATGTGACTGTGTTATGCGGTGGTGTCCTAGGTGTCAAATTATGTGTTGTGATGTGAACATGCATGTGGGGGTGGCAGTGTGTATATGTTATCCTGATGTTATGGGACTGCAAGGACGTATGAAATTGGGGTGTGAGAGAGGAAAATCAAGTTGGAATGTTGTGCAAGGTACCCTTTATAGATATGATTTAAAATATGTTATTATACTTGTTTTGTGGTGTTTTGTGAGTATTATTTGGTGAGGTTGGAATAAATAGTTGACCTGATCAGGTGATTTTGGTTCTATTTTTTTCATAGAAATGAATTAGTTTTCCTGTTTTACTTGTGCATGAGATAATTTGGTTTTCATACTAAGTATAGTTATATGGTCAACGTACATATATTAATTGATTTTCAGGTTTCTAGGATGATTATGTGAACCATGGTAGATGGTAAAAACATAGACCTTTTTGGATACTAGTTGTGTTCCTACTATAGATTTTATTTTAGGTATTTACTTTCGTAGACTTTCATCTATATCAGTTTTATTTAACCGTGAAATTTAGGATGGTTTTGGTGCCTTTTATATTATGTCATCAAGATAATATAGTATGATTCATCTTGTCTCCTACTCAAATATTATTATAGTGGGTAATACCCCCCATTTCCTGATATTTTCATACAATCATTGTCACTTGCCAACCTGGGGACTACTCAAGGCGGGACTTGGGGGTCATTATCTCTCTCCACTCATTGTGGGATTTCTAGTGGGAGGGTATTGTGAAACCCATTTTTGTTATACATAATCCATTTTGTTCATATAGGTTGATATTTTCTAAATTGGGTATTTATTTTTTCATATTTTTCCACATATTCAAATTTATTAAAAATCTATTAAAATTAACTTAAATATACTTACTTTTATTAGTTCTTTATTAACAATATTTTTTTCATAGATTCATATTTTTTCATTATTGTTTGAACAACTTCATATTTGTTCATAATAGTAAATTATTTATATGAACTGTTTTGTTGTTTGTTTTTCATATGTAATAAAAGAACTAAATTTTTTTAGAGGTGTAACTATAAACATTGATGTTGATGATTCTTTCTATGAACAATTGAGCTCTATCTCGAATGAAAACTCATTATCAAACACAATTTAGTGATGAAACTGGTTTATGTAAAACAACACAGTTTTATCTAATTGAAAATTTAAATAATCCATTTATTATCACTAATATAAAAAACATTATTATTTATTCAATTGGACAATTTTCAAATAACGCCATTAAGAATTTTCAATTATTACTATAATTTTTGTAAGGGATAAAAATGAGGATAAATTTTGGAATTATATTTGTAGAAACATTCAAATACATGTGATTTATTATATAAAAACAATATGTATACATTCTATGTATCCATTGATCATATACTTGATTATTAATATTACTTAGTTTCAACTCTACTGTATAAACAACCAAAATTTATAAACATTTAAGTAATTGTCCATATATTTGTATATTCATGATCATAAATTTCATGTGATTAACACTATAAATTCCCCAAATATTAATACAACATCAACATAAATTGTGACTGCATATTGGACACTAACTATTTTTTATATAGAAAATTTTCTGAGGCTTCTGATTGGTGGATGTTTGTAAACTATTATTATCTTCATGTTGTTTTCAATTGGTATAAAAAATAAACAGTCTAAAATTTTTTCTCATTTCTTTTTTGATTGATTTTAATTTTTTATAACATCTTTGAATCTGTTTATCTAAAGTGTGTACTGCTATAAATTGATTATGTCTTCACATACAGTTCTCTTTCTTGATTATAGTAACCTTTTCTCAATAAATATTTTAATACTAATTATTTATCTATTTGTTTTTTTAACACTTTGATTTAATTAAAATTTTAATTTCAATTGTTATAATATTAATATTAAAATTACATAGATTATTTATTTACAAAACAATTATATATGTTCATAGTTTCATTTGTGACTTTTTTAAGTAAAATTCTCTAATTTTCATTATTAATATCAAATAGAACAAAAATCCTAATTGACTAAATCGTAAAAACAGTACATTTAAAAGTTGAAAATGTTCATACTACTATGCTTCTTTTATTAGTTTCCATTATAAAAATTTGTTTTTAAGACATTATAAAATTTTATTTTTTTAGGTTTATGGATTTGTATGTTTATACTTTATGAATCACTCCATTCCTACTAGGAAAACAATGGTAAAATAATCAAATTTATTCTCTGTTTTTTGTTTCAAATTTTTCAGTAGCTTTTCGGTTTTATAACAAACATGAAATCTTCTTTTCCATATCACAACCATTGATTAGATTTTTCAATAAGCAGTATGTATATACTTCAACAGACGTTACAAATTATCTGTATTATTATATTATAATATAAATTATTCACATACTAGAAACCATAAAATAACTAAAATCAAAATATTAAATATACATGTACGAAATCTATAATATCTAATACTCATTTCATATTAATTAATAATACTGAGTATGAAATTGGAATAATATTATATATGACATAATTGAATAATGTGTAGAGTAACTCTATAATGTTTATAATTAGATTCTTGGACACTAGATTCTCAAATATATAATAACTTTAATATTTCATAATATATAAAATATATATTTCTCATTTTTCATTGTTTTTATCTTATAAGATTAGTTTTTTTATCTTCAATTGTTCATTAATGATAATGGAATTGGATTGTGACATATTGCTTCTCCTAAATTTGGAAAAAAATTGATACTCATCAATAATAATGAACATCATGGAAGGTTGAATATTTTGATGTGGTGATTCCATAAAATCAATAAACTCATGTGTAATTTCCACACTATTAATATAGGGTAGTATTCTATATTCTAGTTTCTTATGTTACCCCAAATATTCATCTATGTATAAAATCATAATCATTGTTATAATAGTAGTATCGATTTGTTCCATATCATTTGTATACATTCGTTACATCAATGCATCAAAATTATCATTACAGTGCATGGGTGTATACTTTTAACCATATAAGCTCTTCTAGAGTTTGCACACAAGGTCTTATTTTTCCAAACTCAACAAATCCCTTTGGACACAATATATATATATATATATGTCCTAATATAAATATTGCATCAATCAATTAAATATGTAAATCCTTGAATGCAATAATAACTACTGCATACCAATACTTTCAAATCACTAGAGATGTGTTTTGTCAGTGCTGAAAATCCCAAAAAAATATATCTTCCCTTAAATTACCATGACCATTATCTATACTAATATAATCTTTAATAAAGGCCACCTTAATAGGTGCACTTTTTAGCTCTGATAAAATTCAATAATTTTTTTTTCAAGATATTCATTCAACCCATCCCCCATTTTATTAGTGATCCAATCCCCTTTATTATCACCATGTTCCCCCTATGTTCCCATCCAATAGCCATACTCAATCACACCGCCTTTATCATTTCTTTCAACCCCTTTATCTACACTTCTCAAGCCCATCATCTTTTATCATGCATGGAACCAAACATCTAACTTCTTCCTTCAAGGGATAACACTTTTACCACTACAAGATTAAGATTTATATATTATTTCATGATATATCTATATATATATAAAATATCCATAATTATTTAAATATTTATTCATACAATTATATACATTCATATATTCATAGAAGTATACATTAAAAAATATATCGTTTTATTTTATATTTACATATAAATTTTGTATATATTTATATATAATTATATTTTTAGATATATAATGATAATAAAGATGTTAAATTTTTTAATGGTAAATATATTTATATGATATATTCATTGATAATGATATATTTATAAAAATTCTTTTATATATGATGTATTATCCTAATATTAGCACACCCACACATACGTGAACATATTTTCACACACATGTACATGTTTAAATTTTTCACATACACACAAAAATATTTTCATTAACGTATTTTTTATATATATTATAATATACACATAAATATATATTTTTGAAATGCGTATTTATATATAAATAACACACAGACATATATATATATTAAATAATTTTTTATAAGGTAAATATAATATATAAAATTTTATTTTAAATAATATAAACATTAAATATTTATTTCGATATGGATTATTTATTTTAAAATACATTATTAGGTAAATGTGTTTAAAATATTTATTTGTTCAATTGAATTATTAAATGTAAATTTATGCTAATACGTACATATTTAATGATAAATAACACACACAAACAGTTATGCACTATAATATCCATATAACCGTAATAAGTGAAAATAAATTTATAATCTACTAAAAGTAAACCCCCCCCCCAAGGAGGTCATATTCCATCAAATGTTCAAAAATTAAGTCATCTTGACAAAAAAACTCAATTTCAGAGGACTTCCGTCCTTTTTGACATCAAAGTAATATTTTCTAATCTCCTCCATGGCTATCATATTGTATATTTTTTCACAATATTTGATTTGATTTTTGATAGAGCCTAAATAGATGCCTTGATCAAAATTTATGGATGTTTGATGTTCAAGTCATGTTCTCAACTAATCATAGATCATTCATTATTTTACAAAATTGTTATGTATTAAAATTTTATTAAAAAACTATTAATCAATAAAAAATTACCAATTATGAATTCATATTATTTTCTTCAATATTTTATAATCCATTTTCATTATATATCTTTTCTATTAAGTGTAAATTCATATTTAGTCTTATATAAATCATATTTAACAAAATATATCGTATTTATATCAATATAAATATTTTAATATACTTATATATAATTATAATTAATTATATATTTTTTTATGAAATATAATTTTTTTCATTGTTAAAATTACATTGATAAAGGTCACCCTTTGTCAGCATTAAAAAAGAAAACATTATCAGTTCCATAAAAGAGGTTACAAGGGTGTTTTTTATTATCAATTTTAGCTAGCACTGATAATGGCACTTCAATTATCAATGATTTTTTTAAATATATAAAATGGTAGATTTTTAAATATTATGATTTTTAGTAATGAAAACTAAGAACAACCTGGCTGGTGTTGATCTTCTGTACAAGTGAGGAAATTATTGGGAATACCACAAATTCCTTCTATTTGAAACATTTCACATTTAGACTTTCCTTGTACCTCCACTTACCATTATGTTCTTACTTGAGTTGGTATACCCATTTATTCTAAAATTATTTCCTTCCTTGGGTAAAATGTGTCAGCTCATATGTATTGTTATCATGCATTGGAGAAATATCCTCCTTCATATTTATCTCTCACATATTGCTTGACTTTTCCTTGATTGGATCTTTAAAACGTTGTCGTTCTCTAGATGTAGTAAATAAAAAATAATTTAAATATGGTTAATTACTCAACATAAGTCTCCATACCATTTTTGATCTCCTCAACTCAACTTGAAGAGTAGACTCCATTGGTTTTAGTGTCACATACTCTCCTAAACCTTCAACCGCTAATTTCTTTTGGCACTGTAATTCTATATTCCCACTATCAAAATCAGATTCATGATGATCCTTATACGTGACACCATTATTTAATATGCCTCTCTATATTTTAATGAATATATTTTTCCTATCATCCTAAAATTTATAACTAAACTCCACAACAATATTGAAAATGAAGAAATTTTATTTGGACATAGCATCATGATTGTCTCTTTTATTTGTATCTATATTCACATATGTCAAAAACCAATGACTCGTAAATTGATGAGTCTCACATCTTTTTGAGACTATATATTCTATAGAATAAATTTTCCCATTGTTATAGATGTAATCATATTGATCATATATGCTACCATGACCACTGCCTCTTTCCAGAAAGTCTTAGGTAGCCATGACTACATCCTTATACTCCTAGAAAATTCATTTAGTGTAGCATTCATCCTTTTATCTAGAACATGATATTAAACTATAACTGAAATAGTATTCTCCAACTAGATTCCATCATTATCATATAATTCTTTAAAACCACTATAGTTATAATCTCCACCATTTTTGACATCATGAATTTTAGCTTTGATCCAAATTAATTCTCCACCATGGTTTTCCACTTATAATACATGTTATACACATCATATTTTCTTTTCCAAAAATTATTCTCAGGACTTCCAGTTAAATTCATCAATAAATTTCACTTAATATTGTGACCCACCAAGGGAATGTACTGGCGAAGGTCCCCAAACATCAGTACTCCCTAGCTCAAGCTTCATTCCCTTTGATGTTCAACCCTGTTTTATAAAGGATATCTTCTTAATATTTCTAAAGATATACTCTTCACAAATTCCAAATTATATCAACTTCAGCTCTAATAGAATTTCTTTTACTATGAGTACATTTTTCCTTTTCTCTCCTTCATGGCATATATTTTAGTACAATACTTTTGAATCCCCAAAAATACTTTTTTGTTGAAATCGTCTCCATGAGATTCTCTACCATACCATTTAAGGTTCCATTCATTACACCCTAATTTATGAATATAACTCTCATAGTAATATTCAATGAACCACCAGTGAATGTCATAATAAAACATACATGATCAAGCCTTTCAATATATATAATATTTCTTTTCAATCCTGGGATATACCTTAAGTTCTCAAAAACTAGTAATCTCCCACTCTAGGTTTCAGTCCATGTATCATTCATCCCTATAATTTGTAAGGGTTTGTTATCAAGATGGTGTACCTTACAAAATTTTCTATTAATATAATTTTTTTAGTTAATCCTCCTCAGACGTGGAATTAAAATATTCCCCCATGTCTAAAATCCAAGACTCTCTTGCGATATCCATACTCAATATTCACACATCATAAGTTCCATTTGTTATCATGTTTTCTTTATTAGAATATAGCACCATTCATTTTTATCTAAAATAATTCTTGAAATTTCAATTTTTTCCACAAATATAATAATTCCCACTATCACCATCTTCCCCTTCTAAGTTATTTACTCCTGATTCTGATCATATTCAGTTATTATATCATTGAAAATATCCCATATTTCATCCATGATTAGTACTGATCTGGAGAATCTAATCGATTCTCATGTATAAATATCTTCCTTTAGTGTCAAGTTTTGCTCATCTTTTAGAAGAAACGGTATTCCCTCATGAATTAATCAAGGTTGCAACAATGGATTCCCAACTATCAGGTAACAGAAACAATAAAACTAGATCACAGACCTCATCATCATATGTAATTCCCACAAATAACAAGTAACCTCTTATAGTGTTGAATTTTTCTCCAGTATCATCAGCAATATTCTGCCCAATCATATTTAGATATAAAGTTCTCTTTCTTGGATTCAAAATCCATGTGAAATATTTTAATCAGAGATATCTTCAACCCATCCATCATCATCCCCTATCTGATGTTAATCGTCATATTCTTAGAAAGAATAATTCATAAAAAAATAGTACTTATAGATCTATTATGTCCAACTCCATCATCTCCATCTCTATCAGTTTCTCAACCAAAATAAACAAGTAAAAAAATTTATAATGATATTCATTCATATGTTTCCTCATTTAATTAAATTTTTTTTACAGAAGTAAGTATTACCACCTTCCATTGTTCCATAGCCATTGCTCAATTTCATAAATCCATACTTGATATTTTGAAACTCAACCTTTGATACATATTTTTTTGAAATTCCAATGAAACTATAATGAATGATCTCTGAAATGAGAGTAAAAGGGAGAAAAATATAAAATGTAGAAGAATAATAAGAACATGAGAACCAAAAAAATTTGTGGTCCAGGAATAAATCCATACTCTCAAATAGATGAAAAAACACACCACTAAATTTGGGATTATATATTAAAATATACAATATTACAATAAACCCTTATCATAAAATGAGATCATAAAGAAAACAGTGATATAGTGACACTAATCACACAATAAGTCAATTTTTCTATAGTAACAGATGGTAGAAATTCTGTGGAGCCACATTACCATTGTCACAAATGTTTAAGCTACTAAAATTCAATGTTATCCTTGTTTTCTCTATTATTATTTTCTATTAGTGATGATGGTTATATTTTCTATAGTTATTCAGTAATTATACAGTGCCTAGTTGGAGTTACTAACATGTATGAAGTATGGAACACCAATAGTTCTCCCAACAACATTAAAGGATTATGATACACCAATAAAAAAAATGTTTTCATATCTTTTTAATCAAATTAGAAGTTCTTTGAATGACCATTTGGTTATTAAGGAAAAATAATAAATTTCGTAAAAACAAATTGACTTTGTGGCACATCCACAATGTAATTCATTTATAATTCCAATTGGACTAACATATTTTATGAACTCTTCTTTCAAAATATCATGATCAACCCAATTGGGTTCAAAAATTGTTAATTACAATCATTCTCCCTGTAACGACCCAAACATTTGAATAATAATGGTTTCTTGATTTAATTTTGTACTCAAAAAAACTATATATTTTTATTAATGAAGTGAGTATAATTAAAGTGAGACAGTTCGGTTTTGACTGTTATATGACCACTGGTCAATATGACCATTTGAAGTTTTACTCATAACGTTATGATTAGTGATTATAAAGAGAAATTATAATCATTATTATTGTAGATAGAAGAGCTAATGACCACATCAATTAGAATCAGTCCATACATAGCTCATTTGATAGATCTTGTGAAGGAGATGGTGTCATTTGGATTTACTCTAAACCAAGCCCAATTCAAACTTTAACATGTTTAGCATGAATAGAATCACTTACGAGGGAAGATCAGGTTAATAGAAATCACCACTCTGGAAATTTTATCTGAGCCACCCTATGATTCTATCACCAGTCCACACATTACACTTAAGGAATACGCAGGCATTGTAAGGGGTTTCGTAATGAGGCCTTCATAACTTTTTATAATCCCTTGGTATAAAAAATATTATTATCACATCCTTCCTATTTTAGGAGTATCTTTTCTTAAGAAAGCATATGTTTAATGATGAAATTTTTATAAATTGATTTTATAAGTAAAAATCTCACTTTTCAGAGATATTTCATATATAGAGAATTATTATAGTAAAATAAACATATTTTTTAAATTTGGAATTTCAAAATTAACAGAGGATAAATTTATAAAAGGTTTCTATAAACATTTAATTTGTTGAACAATATTTTATGAATAACTTTTTGATTCATAGTTTTCATGAAGAGTGTTTTTTTCATGAAGAGTAAAAAATATTTTATTATGAAATAACTTTTTTGTGAAATGATTTTAAAAAATCTAACATACATTGTAGTAATTAGGGTGATAAATGTGGTTCAAAAAGATCAACATAATTTTTTGGTGAATAGTAAATTGACCCTTCATAATAGTTATTTTACCCCTATGAATGGTAATTTTAACAATAGAATAGTTACATCACATAATGAGGTATAAATTTGGTTTAGTCATCTAAGGTTGTAATGTGATATAATTATTTGATATTATTAGTAAATAAATGTTTTAGAAATTATTACTCAAGTATTAGTATTTTACTTATTTAATTTAATTAAATATAAAATTAATTTTTAAAAAATATAGTTCACTTTTGAATTTGATATTTCTAAAAATGGTTCTGGTGAATTATTGGGATTTTTCTAAAACAGGTGAATTTTCAGTGAGTGGTTAAAAAATAGTTTTGAGTATGCCGTATGTTTAATGACATCATTATTGATGTGATACTGATGTAATCATTTTGGTAGACTATTGAGTAATAATATATTCTATGAGGTGTCCCGTGTGGACAATACCATGTGAAAGCCCAAGGTTATTCAAATACCACTAATGTGGTGTCCATTAGAAATTAATAAAATATTTCCTCACATTTTCTATAAATACCTACCCATTACTTCATTAATTTCATTCCAAATTCGTCTTCAACATGGATATAGTATTTTTACCTCCCAATGAATCCTCAAAATGTTCCCTCAAGCCCGACAAGGTCACAAATGTTGAGGTTTGAAGTTGCTCTTTAAAGTAATGAAACCTTTAACCCTCCTCTTTAGTCAAAGACTTCTATTATGTTATGTATTTTAATTTAATTTTTTTTATGTTGTGTTATGTTCTTATATATCATGATTTGTTTCCATTTTATGTACATGTTATGATAGAATCCTTTTTCTCTCATCTACTCATTTTCAAAAAAATTTAAGTGATGTTGTTATGCTACCGAATTTTCTTAAGGGAATTCTGAAACTTCTCTTTTCATTACAAATTCTCTTTTATGTGGTATGGATTTGAAATTCATATACCATGTTCCGCTATTCATTATATGTTTTCCTTATATTGTATTATGAGTCATTTTTTAATGAATGACCCATGTCCTCTCACTTTTTAAATGTTTTATAAAACCATGTTTCATAGTCGTTATGTTTTAGTATGTTCGTCTCAAAATCTCTCTCTTTTTATCATGAAATTATTTTATTTTATTAATATGAAAACCCAGACCTCATTAATTTACATAGATATTAGTCATGAAATAATAATGATTTAGTTTATTCTGGAATAGAAATACATAAAACCCTCATTCCATTTCAATGAGTTAGAAATGAAATAATGATCATGTTTTTACGAACATTTTAAAATACCTTATTTGACATACGAAACCCATTTATTTTATTATATAAACAATATTTATGAAATGTTTGATTAGGATAAATGTGGCTCACATGAAAATAAAAAAATATTAAGGTTTTTCCCTGATAACACTCTAATGAACTGGGTAATGGAATTAATAACTAGAGATGAAATGTTATTTGATACTTTGGTGAATCACCTTGGTAATATTAATGACACTTTGGGGATGAAACATGGAATTATGCTTATGAATGTCAAAATTAAATTTTTTAGCCACATACTCAAGTTATGTTTCAAGTTATAAATATTATTATATTCCTATTTATCATAACATTATGATATTCCCCATGTTATTATTGATATCGCTCAAGTTCACATGTAAATTGATTCACTTGTTTTACTTACCGGTCCTTATTCTATCCCTTTCCTTTTATGTATGTCTCCATGTTATGATATACAATAATTTTACATTGGATGAAAATTTCAAGATATATTTCAAGATGATTAAAATAATTTTATATGTTTTCATCTATTATGTACAATTTTTTCGAGACAATAAACATTAAAGATCATCTATTTTTAATGTAATGAAATGTTATGTATTAATAAGAAGGTATGACATACATGGTATCAAAGTATAGTATAGATATTTGTGGAAATTAGGCTTTATAAACATTAGGAAGAACCCTATATATATTTTAATATACGAAATATTCCTAATATTTTGGTCAAATGTTAAGTATGTGGTTTCCGAACAAATAAATCCATGTTTGGATATTAACAAGTGGATGTAGATCTCGCACAGATGTATCTATGGGTAAACCCCAAAAAATCACTTTCACCTAGACATGAATGGGAACTGGTGCTAGACAATGGGCCTTGCTGCACTCCTGGTTTGAAACACCTGAGGGATATGCTTGTTTAATCAAAATCTTTTTATGATAATTATGATTTCTTTATAGAAAATGGAGTTGTTGATAAAGAATAATATATTTTATAATTATTTTTAAGAGAAAAAAATCTTTTAAATTTTCAATATTCATAAATCAAATAAAATCCTCTCATAGGTTATATTGTTTTATAAAATGGAGGCCAATAGGATGAATAGTGTAAAGATTGACCGTAAATGAAAATGTGTTTGTATCCCTCAAATGGAAGCTATAATGGAAACTTTCATAAGAATAATGATCCAACTGACATAATTAATGAGAAATAACGTGAATCAATTTGAGATACCAATGTCACTAAAAAGGGAAAAAAATTCCGTGGGTCCTTTATGAACCAATGACCACAAACGTTCAGAGGATCTACTGACTCATTGATTCCTAAACAGTTTATCATATCTATCAAAAAGATATTTTCTGTTCTCCACTCTTCAAAACAAGAGAAGGTCGCCCTATCTGTTTACCTCTTAGAGGGAGAAGCTAATCAGTGGTGGAAACTGATTAAAATATTGATCTCAATAGTGGAGGTTGAATCTATGGAGTGGGAATAGTTCAGAGTGATCTTCTTCAATAAGTATTTCCCTCATTCGATGAGACCAAAAATGGAGGAGTTTCTCATGATGAAGCATAAAGAGAATGAATTTGTTGGTAGCTACGAGATGAACTTCACAAGATATTCTTTTTACACTTAAATCTATGTCACTAATACTAAATGGAAAGATGATAGATTCTTTGGTGGACTAAGACCTCATCTGTAGAAGAATCCATCCAAATGAGACTATGATAGCTACATAGTGATCGTGTCGAGTGCTATGAAAGTCGAACTAGAGTACTGTCAGGACCCACCTTCACCATGATGATAGAAGGGACAGCATATTGCCAAACCTTACCTTCTTCCAGTTGAAGGAGAGATAATAACCCCCGAGACGCAACTTCAATAGGTCCCGGAGTGGGTACTAGCTCCAAGGGCATGGAATCACACAAAAATTGGAAGGCATTACCCCATTTTTTTAATAAAATCGAGATATAAGACAGTAAATCCAAAAAACACCAAAACTGAATGTAAAAGTAAATCCAAAAGCAGACCATTTCTATATGAATGTCAAAAAGTAGATGCTAAAAAAGTTCTAAAAATCCCCAGAGTAATGTACCAGAAAAAGAACAAAAACAGCATCATGAAATTTCCCAACGTTTGAGCTAATATGGTCCAGCACGATCCCTGATGTCCTCCTGGAAACCTGAAAGCAGTTTATATACGTAGGTTGAGTATACAGGTATACTCAGTAAGGAAAAATAAAGGCTCTCGTGAACAAGTGGGGAGGCATTCTATTGACCTGTAAAAAAAGAGATAACCAGATCACCTAGCAAGTAAACTATGCACCCAAACCTCACCAAGGCACTCTACCCAAATAATGAAAGTCAAGAAAAGTAATAGTAATAGCACGTCAATATTTGGGTACCACATGCCACTTTCCCACTGGTTATGGAGGACATCCTATGTGTCAACCTCTCTCGCCATTCTCACAGCAGTCACATTGCCATCCCCCACTCGTACACACCTGGGCTACCACAATCACACATTCCGCACACACCAAGGTTAGAAAAACTACTGCCATACCCAAATACACATGGGCCTCATCCAAAAGACATGTGGGAAATAACCTGACGGCACACACCTCGGCCAACCACCACCACGTACCCTTCCCGAAGAATCTAGGGCTATAATAGACCTCATGCAGTCAGAGCCTACCCGATGGATCGTGGGCTACTCAGTAATGTGAGATTAAAAGGAACTAATAACTAACCACTCATAGGATAGTTGAGAAAAACACCCTCCCCCATGAAATGGTGGTGTTCATCACGAAGAGCTCAACATGGTTGGGTCATGAATAAGAAACATAAGAACTACAACTATATAAATAGGTTACAAGAACTCATCCCATTATAGGTTTTCCAAAACCATCCCACACACAAGCACAGTTGTTAATATCCATTCATAAGAAGCATAACAGTCACAACATTATCAAAACTCATTCCCTAAAAACAATTCCCCATTGAAACCATTTATGTTTTCAGATTCAAGTGATTCCATTAGTGTAAAAATATTCACTATTGGGCAAACTAATAGGCACAACTACAAGCCAAGGAAAGGAAAACATCAAAACAACAAATTAGACATTCACACCCGATTCCCTTTTAATGTCACCACAACAAAAGTAATTTGTGAGATCCCTCGAAGTACTGGAACCAAACCAAGCCCCAACATAGATCCCTACATGGACAAAAATCCAAAAACCAACAACTACAGCACAATAGAGGATCCCATCCCCATCCACGTCGCTTCCCAAGAATCAACCGTCAACATCACCAGAACCGAGCATGGGAATTTTCAAATTTGAATATTCCATTCATTCAGTTACATCATTCTGTTTGGTTAACCGGGGTGACCACTCAAGTGTTCTTATTCACTAGGCATCCATTTAATCAACCAAATATACATGATTAACCAGTTTCCATGTTACACCCATCCAATCACATAAATATCAAGAAAAACAGAGGTTCATTAGTGAACAAGAAAATACCACCGACGACCATGATTTTCAGTGGTCATAAGCCCGTACAATTCACATCACATAATCAAGGATAAGGAGTACATCTATTACATAGAGAACACCCCCTTAATTCTTTAAAATTCTATTTATTATATTTATTAATATTTGGTTTCATCCATCCCCACAGAAACAATAGCATGTTCACCCCACATGATACACACTAAGGAGAGATGAAGAAAAATCCCTACTTGAATGATCAAAGATCAATGTTTTTCTCTTGGTTCCAACAACTGGGGATGCGCGACTTGTAGGGGAGGAGCTCGGATAACGCTAAGAATGATCATTAAAGGCTCCAGTATAGGTGCACCACTCACCTAAGGAAGGGGGACATCAAACACACCAAGGAGCAGAAGGAAAATAGACCGGAATGGAAGAAAGAATTGTCATACGATAAAAAGGTGAGATCCTAGAATTATATGTTATTAGGATCTTGAGTGGATTTAAAGGTGGATCATGGCTTCACCTCATGGTTAAGTGGTTACACATGATGGAATTAATTGTTTATTTAAATATTCTCATCAGTGGAGTGGCCAAAACAGTTTTGCATTAAAGGATTTCTTTTAAAAGTGTTAAACATGTCAAGTGACGTTCTCCCCACTCCTAGTGGTTTTAAAATGTTTTTATGGCACTAAATACGACTTTAAAACACATTAAAAATGTTAAATGAATTAAAATTAGTGTTATGGAAAAAACTAGGGAAGGATATTCCTAAAGACCCTCTATGGCCGATTGGTGAGACTGATAGTTAAAACCCATCGGTGGAGCCGATCAGGTGAAGATCATCCTCTGGTGCTGATCATGTGAAGCTGATCCTGTGATGCGGATTAGTGAAACTGATTTGTGAAACCTATTTGGTGAAACCAATATGTGAAAACTATCTAGTGAAACCAATCTATGAAACTGATATGGTGAAACAGATCTGTGAATCCGATTTGGTGAAACCGATATGTGAAACCGATTTGGTGAAACCGATCTGTGAAACTGATTGGATGAAACCAATCTGTGAAACTGATTTAGTGAAACAGATCTATGAAATCGAATTGGTGAAAATGATCTGTGAAACCGATTTAGTGAAACTGATCTATGAAACTGATTTGCTAAAACCTATATGTGAAACCTATTTTGTGAAACCGATTTGGTGAAACTAGTCTGTGAAACCGATATGGTGAAACCAATCTATGAAACCAATTTGGTGAATCTTATATGGGAAACCGATTTGGTGAAACCGATCTGTGAAACTGATTTTTGGAGTTGATCTGTGAAGCTGATCAGTGCAGCTGATCAGTGAAGCTGATATGTGAAGCAGATCAGTGGAGCTGATCAGTGAAGATTATTAGTGGTGCTGACCTATGGAGCTGATTTGTGGGACTAATCAATGAGTATAGGACACCCCAAATCTTTGAATTTTTGGCAATGTAATTGACCAGGAGGGTCTAGGCCATTACATCAGATACCTCTCAAAATTATTATCACCCTCGAGAATAAAATATTAACCCAAACAAAACCTCTAGAAAATACATCTCAGGGAAAAACCACCCCAAACAACAATACGAATCCCAAGCATCTCATTGTCCGGACACACAAGTCGGGGAGTTATTTCCTCCATGTCAAGATACTAACTTCATAGGGTAGGACTGACTCTCCCGCATGGCATTAATCGCATCCGCCTTAATGCGTCTTTATTAGGGATCATGTCCTCCCTTCCCCACATATCTAGAAATTTCGTAGGCATTCACAAGGTAAGGAAAAAACATCTCATAAACCAACAAGTTCAGCATTACATCGCATCATGTCACAAAAACAAGAACAACAAGGAAGGCTCTCAACAGCAACTCAAAACAACTTTGTGTATTAGGTGCACATCTGAGCTTCTCGCTCCCAAGTACTCTCCTCGAGGCCACCGTACCCCCACAACACACGAACCAAAGTAATGGTTTCTATACAAATCACTTTCTCCTTTCGATCCTCGATCCTCACTGGTCACTCCACATACGTAGTGTCATCCCCTATATCAAATTCTCCCCAATCAATGACATGGTTGCAATCGTGTAGATATTGACAAAGAATGGAGATGTGGAAAACATCATGGATCCTTTCCAATTGAGGTGGAAATTCCAGCTGATATGCCACATCACTGACTTGCCCCAACACTTCAAAGGGCCTGATGAACCTAGAAGAGAGCTTGTTCCCCTTGTCGATCCCCCCATTTCCTATGTCGAGGGGAAAACATTAAGAACACATGGTCTCTGACCTCGAACTCCATGGGCCTCCTCCTATGATAAATATTCGACTTCTGCTTGCCTTGGTCTGCCTTCATCCTCTCATGGAAAAGATGAAACTTCATCGTTTTTCTTTGCATCACCTCTCGACCAAGAACACCTGCCTCCCCAACCACGTTCAAGCACACGGGTGGACAACATGGCCTCCCAAAGAAGACTTCAAATGGTGTCATTCCAATATTATAGTGATATTTATTATTGTATGAAAACACTACTAAGGGTAAATGTCATTCCCAGGATCCCCACAAGTCCAAAACATATTCTCATAAAATATCCTCCAATTTCAGGATGGTTCGCTCTATCTTCCCATCTGTTTGGGTTGGAAAGCAGTGCAAAGACGAAGTTGGCTACCAAAAGCATGCTGTAACACCCTCTAGACTCATGAGTAAACCGTGCATCCCAATCCAAGACTATGGACCTCATAGCTCCATGCAACTTCACCACCTCATCCATGTATCTTGGTGCTAAGGCAGCCACCACACTAGAATCCTTGGTCACCAGAAAGTGAGCTAATTTCTTCATCTGGTCTACCACTACCTAGATAGAATCACAACCTCATTGAACCCTGTGTATTCCTATGATTAAATCCATCTATATGTAATCCCACTTCCACTCGGGGACATCTAAAGGATGAAACTAACCTCCTGGGACATGGTGTTCATCCCTCACCTGCTGACACACCAAGCATCTTACCATGAACTCCGCAACTGCCTGTTTCACCCCGGGCGACCAAAACTATTCACTCAGGCCTCATAATATCGTGGAAACACAAGAGTGTACCACTATGGGTGATTTATGGAACTCACGAAGAACTCCTTCACGCATCATCTCTGGGAAAAACAACTTCCCTCAGAAAAGCATCTGATTCTGACCATCCTCTGACCACCCTTCCAGAGCATTGCCTTGGTTAACCTGATCACGCATCACTTCACTCTCTATGTTCTCCACTAAAACTCTTCCACCTGCCATAGTATAGAGGACTACACTGTCATCTAGAACAAACAACCTTTACCACCATCATCCCTTACATCCAATTGTAGGGATGCCTACTCCTCCATTTCCTTCCATGCATGCGTAGATTCCTGAAGAGCTTCCCTTTGTGACTTCCTGCTCAAGGCATCATCCCAAACATTCCCCTTACCTTCATTGTGATTGATCTCAAATTTGTAGTCCTGGAGAAACTCCACCCACTTTCATTGCCGCATGTGCTGGTACCGCTGGTTAAAGATATTCCTCAAACACTTATGATCTGTGAATACCAAAAAGTGATCCCCGATGAGGTAATTCCACCAAAACTTCAATGAGAACACTAATGATGCAAGCTCTATGTCTTGGGTGGAATAGTTACACTCATGATGATGTAAATTCCTAGACCCATAATATAGCACTCTCTATTGCTGCATCAGCACATAGCTGAGGCCATGTACAGAAGCATCACAAAACACCTCAAACAACCTCCCGTCATCTAGTAACGACAACACTGGGGGACATACCAACTTCACTTTTAGATAACAGAAGGCTTCCTAACACTGCTCACTCCACATGAAGGCATGGTCCTTTCATTTCAACGCTGTCAAGGGAGCTGCAACTCGAGATAAGTTAGGTACAAACCTCCGATAATAGCTTGCCCGACCCAGAAAATAGCGAACCTCCATCACATTCATGGGTGCTTCCCCTAAAACAATTTCTTCCACCTTTGATGTATCAACTAATACACCTTATTAAGACACCACATGTACATGGAAATGCAATTCTCGTGTCATGAAAATACACTTGGAAAATTTTCCATAGAGCTGGTGGTGTCGATTGATTTCCAAGACCATCCTGAGGCGGTTAGTATGTTCCTCATCTGATCCTAAGTGAATCAAAATGTCATCGATGAACACAATGATGAACCAGTCTAGAAACTCACAAAATACAGAGTTCATGAGGCCTATTAACATAGAAGGTTCATTCCTAGCACCGAACGGAATGACTACGAACTCAAAGTGTCCATACTTGCACCTAAAAGCAGTATTTGGAATATCATTATCATTCACCCTTACCTCGTGTTACCCAGATCATAGTTCGATCTTAGAGAACAAACCTGCTCCCCTCAACTGGTCAGCAGATCGTCTATCCTCGGAAGAGGGTAATGATTCTTGATAGTTACTTGATTCAATCTCTGGTAGTCTATGCACATCCTGAGACCAAAATCTTTCTTTTTTTTGTAAAAAGAATAGAGCACCACATGGAGACACGCATGGCTAGACAAAACCCTTCTTCATCATATGGTGAATCTGTATTCGCAATTCCCTCAGCTCAGAAGGCGTCACCTGATAAGGATCCATGGAAATTGGGCTGGAACTAGGTTGTAAGTATATCCCGAACTCAACATCACGTCAAGGGGGTAGAGTCACAACCTCCTAGGGAAAAAAGTCTAAGAACTCTCTAAAAACTCTCAGAACATCCATCATCTCAACATTCACTGATTCTTATGAATGATCAGACAATATAGAATGTAGAGGAACCACAGGCCATCTCCCCACCTAAAAACTCTGCTCGCCCAGAGAAGCCACACGCTGGCCATCCCCATCAAAGAACATTACTCTTATATGGGAGTAGTCAATAACAATGTGCACCAAAAACAGCCCTTAGATGCCTATGATTACATCATATGGATATATATGTAGAAGAAGAAGGTCCTCATTAGACTGATGTGGCCCCAACATCAATCTACATCCTCAACAAATATCATACAGACTGGTATGACCCCCAATTGGTGTACTCAACACTAGGGGCATGGAGAGTCTCTCTATGTCTAGGCTCATGGCAGGGGCTTGACCAAGTTTAATAGAGGAGTGTGATGCTTCTGAATCAAATAAGGTGCAAGAAATAGTTCTAAACAAGTTGATCTTACCTCGAACGACTTCTAGCCCTACTGGAACTGCTACCTCTACGGTGTGCAACTGCCCTTGCCCAACTCCTCAACCTCTCGGTTGTCGGCCACCACCCCAACCACACCCTGGTCGAGGTCCTTTAGATGAACCATGGGGTCGGCATCCTCTTTCCATATATACTCTAGGAGAAGTTGGAGCTTGCTTTCCCTTCTAGTGCTGCTGAAAGGGTCTGTCTAGAAACTGCTGTTGTTGAGGTGGGAGTTGAACCTGCCGACCCCCACTGTACTACACTCTATCCTGGCACTGATTCTGAAGGTGCCCACGGTCTCCAAAAATGAATCACCTTTGTCCTGGGTTCATGAGGAAATGGTGAGGACCAAGAGATAGAAACTGGAACTACTGGGGAATGCTCCCCACTGGTCGAAACCTAGAAGGCCATGATGCTAGAGGCCTACCATTGATGGTCTATTGCATTGATGAACTCCACTGGCTTCCCTCACAGGTCACTTCTCTCAGTGTGTGTGCATTCTTTCTATGACTTCATCCTTATTTTGGACCTTGATGTACATCTGTAAGGTGAAGGGAGTAACAACATACTGAAGAGAAGGTCGGAGTGCCTCCTCTAAACGTCTCACCCAAGACTCCTCATCCGGAAAAAGGTCCAGATAAAAATGATGTAGATCTTTGAACTTGATCCCTAACTCCCTCACTGATATGCTACCCGGCTGAAGGAGGAGTAGCTCTTGCCTCTTCTCTAACTTAATCGAGGATGATATGAATTCCTCCCAAAATTTCCTATCGAAGTCGGTCCATGAATCTTAAGCCTCCCTCTTCTCCCCATGATATAGAGTCCACCATTGACGGGTTGCTCCGCTCATCTGGGTTATAGACAGAGGATCCCAGTACTCCATCGGAGCCTGGATCAAGATGAAAGCTATCACCATCTGTTCTAGCCAGCTCTATGTCTTTGTGTCTGAAGTACTACCCTGGTATTTCTTGAGGGTCTGCTGCTAAAAGGCACGAAGAATACTCTGCCACTTACCATCCTCCTCCTCTCAGTCAGCCCTCTACTGATCATCCATGTCAACCTCATGGGCCTCGATCGCCTGCACTACTCATGGTCATCGTCATGGTGCCATAGTTACAAGGTAAACATGGAATGCACAATCTCGAATAGTGCAGAATATTGTTTTTAAATTTTATTTAGACTTATAATTCATTTTAAATCCATAAAATACCAAAGACAGAAGAACAAAAATCATTATGATGCATGTACCTTTCCTAGAGTCTCTACCCTCCAATCAGTGTAGTCTCACTTGGTCGTTCCGTAGTCCTAGAGTCCTTGCATCGGATCACATGGGGGCCCTAAAATCTCTTTCCCTATACAGTCTTAACTGGCCTATTTCACTCACAATGATTGTCTAGCACTATTTCACTTCAATCCCATGTAATCCTCACTATGCCTAACCCCAAGCTCCATCCTATCCCTCTGCCTCTCCCTCTGGTACCATTCTATCATGACCAGCCTTCACCAAGATGATAAAGAGAAATATGATTTCTAGACCCCCCCCCCCCATCATCCATTTGAAGGAGAGATAATGACCCCTGAGACCCACCTTCAATAGGTCCTTGAGTGGGGACTAGCTCCAAGGGTATAGAATCACACACAAAATAGAAGGCATTACCCCCCCTTTTTTAATAGGATCGAGAGATAATATAGTAAATCCCAACAACACCAAAACTGTAGGTAAAAGTAAAGCCAAAAGCAAACAATTACCATATGAATTTCAAAAAGTAGATTCTAGAAAAGTACAAAAAAACCCTAAAGGAATGTACCAGAAAAAGAAAAAACAGCAAAAAAAAACTTTCCCAACGTCTGAGCTAGTACGGTCTCGCACGATCCCCGATGTCCTCCTGTAATCCTGAAAGCAGTTTATATAAGTAGGGTGAGTATACAGGTATACATAGTATGAAAAAATAAAGGCTCTCATGCACAAGTGGGGAGGAATTCTAATGCCCAGTGAAAAAAGAGATAATCAGCTCACATAGCAATGAAACTATCCACACAAACATCACCAAGGCACACACCCCAAATAACACAAGTCAAGTAAAGTAATAGTAATAGCACATTGATATTTGGGTATCCCACACCACTTTCCCACTTTATATTGATTACATCCTACATGTAGTCCTCTCCCGCCATCCTCACTACAGTCCCACTGCCATCCCCCACCCGCACACACCTGGGCTACCACAATCACACATTCCGTACACACCTAGGTCCAAACAACTACTACCACACCCGATGACACCTGGGCCACATCCCGAAGACACTTGAGAAACAACATGCCCACACACTCTGGGAAAACCACCACCACATACCATAGCAAAATAATCTATGGTTATAACGGACCTCAGGCCGTCACAGCCTGCCCGAAGGATCTTGGGCTACTCAAGAAAGGGAGTAAAAAAGGTTCTAATAACCAACCACTCATAGGAGTGTTTGAAAAAACACCCTCCCCCATGAAATGGGGGTGTTCTACAAGATGTTATCAACATGGGTGGGGTGAAAATAAGAAACATAAGAAATAAAATTATATATATAGGTAACAATCACTCATCCCAGCTAGGGTTTCCAAAACCATCCCATACACAATTACCCACGTTATATTCATTCATAAGAAGCATAACAACCACAAATGTGTCAGAAATAATTCCAGAAAAACAATTCCCCACTGAACCCATTCATGTTTTCATATTCAAGTGATTCCATTTGTGTAAAAATTTGCACTACTGGGAAACTAACATCACATAACCACAAGCCAAGGAATGGAAAACATCCAAAGAGAAAATTAAGCGTTCACAACCGGTTCCCTTATAAAGTCACCATAAGAAAAGGGATCTGTGAGATCCCTCTAAGTATTAGAACCAAACCAAGTGCCACCATATAGCCCCACATGGCCACAGATCCAATAACTAACCACTACACCACTACAGAGGATCCCATCCCCATACATGTAACTTCCAAAACATCAACCGTTAACATCACTAGAACATAGAAAGGGAGTTTTCAAATTTGAATATGACATTCATTCAGTTACATCATTCCATTTGGTTAACTGGGGTGATCACAGAAGAGTTATTATTCACTTGGTATCTATTTAATCAACCATGTTTACTTCACTAATCGGTTTTCTTTGTTACACCCATCCAATCACATAAATATCTAGAAAAACATAGGTTCATTAGGGCCAAAGAAAAGACCAACAACGACCATGATTTTCAATGGGAATAGGCCCGTACAATTCACAAGATATAATCTAGGATAAGGAGTATAAAAGAAACATTGAGTACACCCCCTTCATTCTTTATATGTTTGTTTATCATCTTCATTAAGGCTTGGTTTCATCCATCCCCAGATAAACAATAGCATGACCACCCAGAATGATACACACTAAAGAGAGATGAATGAAAATCCATAATTGAATGATCAAAGATCGATGTTTTTCTCCTGGTGCCAACAACTGGGGATGCATGAATTGTAAGGTAGGAACTCGGAAGACATTAGAAATAAATAGGAAAGGCTCCATCATTGGCACACCACTCGCCTCTGGAAGGGGGACTTCAAGCTCACCATGGAGACGAAGGAAAAGAGACTAGTAGGGAAGAATGAATTCTCGTGCAATGAAAAGGTGAGATCCTGGCATTATGGGATATGAGGATCTTGAGTGGATTTAAAGATGGATCGTGTTTTCACCTTGAAGTTAGACGGTTACACATGATGGAATAAATTTATTATTTAATAATTCTCATCAGATGGGAGGCAAGAACAGTTGTGCATTAAAGTATTTCATTTAAGAGAGGAAAAAGGGTCCATTGATGGTCTCCCAAATCCTAAGGGGTTTAAAATGTTGTTTATGGCACAAAAATGGGTCTGAACCACATTAAAAATGTTAAAAGGCATAAAAGTAGCATTACGGGAAAAGCTGGGGAAGGAAAATCCTAACACCCCTCTGTGGCCGATTGGAGAGACTGATAGTTGAAACTGATTGGAGGAGCTGATTTGGTGAATCCAATCATGTGAAGATGATCTTGTGAAGCTGATCTTGTGAAGCTGATCAGTGAAACTGATATGTGAAACCGATTTGATGAAACCGATCTGTGGAACCGATTTGGTGAAAGTGATCTGTGAAACCAATATGTGAAATGAATTTTGTGAAACCGATCTGTGAAACTGATTTGGTGATACCGATATGTGAAACCAATATGGTGAAAAAAAATCTTCGAAACCATTTTTGTGAAACTGATCTGTGAATCTGATTTGGTGAAACTGATATGTGAAACTGATTTAGTGAAACCGATCTGTGAAGCCGATCTGGTGAAACCGATCTGTGAAACTGATTATGTGAAACTTATCCGTGAAACCAAAATGGTGAAACTGATCTGTGAAACCGATTTGGTGAAAACAATTTTTGAAACCGATTTTGTGAAACCTATTTATGAAACTGATTTGGTGAAACCAATCTTTGAAACCGATTAGGTGGAACCAATATATGAAACTAATATTTGAAGCTGATTTGTGTAGCTGATCAGTGAAGCTGTAATGTGATGCTGATCAGTGAAGCTGATCAGTGCAGCTGATCAGTGAGCTGATCAGTGGAGATGATCAGTGCAGCAGATCAGTGGAGCTGATCTGTGGAGCTGATGGGAGGGACTCATCGATGAGTCCAGGACACCCCCACACTTAGAATATTTTTCAATGTAATTGGCCATAAGGGTCTGGGCCATTACAAGTTCAGTGAGACATAGTGGTCTCAAAAATCCAATGAAAATACAATATCAATGCATCTATTCATAGGGATGGGATTTGATCATGGAAGAGGAGGCATGCAATTGAAACGTCCCACATGTAAAAATAGTTGGAGGAAACATTTGAGGAATTAATTCATCATAATTGGGTTGTTAAAAATGTGTGGAAGGGGTGTCCATATAATGAGGAATTGTCATAGTGAGGTGAAACCAAAATTTATCAACACTAATGAAAATGGGAAGATAGTTTTGGTGTTACCTAAAGTTCAATAATATTATTGTGGATTTCTTGGGAACATTTTTAATCGATGTACAAATCCAAGGGTAATATAGGGGAATCCTCGTCAGCCTCAACAGAGGCCAAGGGAGTAGGGTGGTTCTTTTTTAATCCCAAAATCTAATGTTGAAGCTCCAAATGATGTGGGGGCAGGTACTCTTGTTGTTGTCTCAAAGCTATCAAGTACATTGTTAGATTCTGATTCTACTCATTCCTTTATTTCCTCTAAGTTTTCAAGGAATATTGAACCAACCCCTAAATTTCTAAAAGTAGAGTTATCAGTCAAGAATCCTTGTGGGATTATCTAATCATCTTCTTTGTTTCAAAACTCTAGTATATACTTTAGTTAGCATAATATAATCACATATATAGTAGTCATTCCATTTTTTGAACTTGACATTATACTAGGGATGGACCGACACTAAAAGTATAATTCTATGATCAAATGCCAAAGACAGGAAATATCCATAGTCTTGAATGGGAAACCTATAATTATTGTCCATGGAGAGATTTCTTGACCTGATATTTTCTAAAAGAACCTCGTATAGCCTTCTATATAGAGTTTTTAACTGAAGGAGGAAAAATAGATGAGAAGATAAGTATTGAAAATATCCCCATCATCCAAGAATACAAGGAAACATTTTCTACTGAGTTAGCCAGAACCCCCCAGAAAATAGTGTTAGAGTTCTCCATTTAACTCATACATGGATCTTTTACAATATCAAAGACCCCATATAATATGGAAAATGTGGTGCTAAAGGAATTAAGGAATCAACTCCAAGATCTTTTGGAGATGGTGTTTATTTGATCGACTATGTCTGCTTTAGGAGAATATGTTCTCTTTTTCAAGAATAATGATGGATCAATGCGGCTTTGCATTGATTATAGAGAACTGAACGAGATCATAGTGAAGAACAAATACACTCTTCCAATAATTGATGACGTATTTTACCAATATTATGGGGCTCAATTTGTCTCTAATATTGATCTTCGATCTAGTTATTATCAATTTAGGGTGAAGAAAGAAGATATTCCAAAAATTCTATTCTGATCAAGATATGGGCATTGTGAGTTAGTTGTTATACCCATTGCCATAACTAATAATCCTATTATATTTATGGATTTTATGAATAGGGTCTTTAAGGAATACCTTGATAACATTTTGTTAGTTTTTATTACTGATATTATGATATATTCCAGAAGTCGTAAAGAGCATGAAGATCATATAAAGGTTATTTTTAAGACTCTATAGAAGGATATGTTTTTTGGAAAGTTTAGTAGATGTGAATTTGGTAATAAAAAGTTACTTTCTTGGAGAACATTGTAACCAATCATGGAATCACAGTTTACCATGCAAAGACAAACATTGTCGAGGAGTGGCCTTAGCCAACAAAAATAATAGAGATTCAATGTTTATTTGTATTAGTGTGATATTATAGTTGTTTTGTGAAAAAAAAAATTCATCACATTCTAATCCATTTACCATGTTGACACAAAATGGGGCCATGTTAATCTAGAAAAAGAACTGTGAGGAATGTTTCCAAGAGCTGAAGAGGATATTGGTGACTGCATTGATGTTAAATCATTCCTCAAGATGATAATTATTCATTTTTTAGAGATGCATCTCTAAAAGGGATTGGGTGAGTCTTCATGAAAAATTTCATGGGGATTTAAAATGCATCTCGAAAGTTGAAGGCTCATGAGAATAACTATCCTACACATGATCTTGAGCTAACTGTAGCTGTTTTTTCTTTGAAGATATGGAGGCACAATATTTATGGCGAAATGTCCACTATAAAAACACCATTACATTTTGAATTATATTTTCAAACAAAATGAATTTAACATGAGATAGGGGAGATGGTTGGAACATATAAAATAATTTTATTGTTCAATTAATTATCATCCTAGAAGAGAAAACAATGTAACTGATGCATTGTATATAAAATACCATGTAATTCTATCCATGATGAGGATTCAAAGAGATCCTTTGATCAATGACCTAGTAAAGATGGACATGGGAATTTTAAGTGAAGGGAATTCATCAACCCTAACCCAAATGATTTCTCATCCATCATTATAAGAGAAGATCACAAAAACTCATAGTGAAGATCCTTTGTTATAGATGAAGTTTTAGGTTGTAAAGGATGGGAATTTTCCTGAGTTTAACATTGAACATGAAGGTGTTCTGAAATTCCATACAAGAATATGTGTTCCATCAATTATAGAAATAAATAATGATCTAAGGGATGAATCTCATATATCTACTTTCTCTAAACATCCTATAAGCATGAAAATTTATTGGGACCTTTGGAATCATTTTTTCTGGGATAATTTGAAAAGTGAGATTTCTAATTACACTACAAGGTGCCTGGTATGTCAGAAAGTCATGGAAAAGTGACATATTTCTACAGGGGTTTTACAACTTCTACCTATACCAGCATGGAAGTGGGACAATATCATCATGGGCATTGTCATTGGTCTCTAGATAACATCCAAAGGAAAATGTGCGACATGGGTTATTTAGGAACATCTCACCAAGACTACACGTATTATCCTTATTCAGGAAAATTAATATCGTGATCCACATTCCAGGATTTATGTGAAGGAAGCAGAAGGGTTGTATAGAGTACCTGTTTCTATTATATCTAACTATGATTAATATTTCACATCAAAAATTTGGGGAATTCATCAACATTCTCTAAGCACCGAATTAAATTTTAGTACGGCACATTACCATCAATCTAATGGCCAACCAGAAAAGACTATTTAAACACTTTATGACATGCTAAGAACATGAACAATGGAATTAAATGGTAGAAGAGATCAACATATACAATTAGTTGAGTTTTCTTAAAACAACAGCTTCCACTTGAGCCTTTAAATGGAAACTTATGAAGATCTATATGTAAATCGATGTAGAAATAATACTTTTTGTGAAGAATCTAGTGAGAGAAAGCTTCTTGATCCTGATCTTGTGAAAGAGACAATAGAAAGGTTTCATGGAATCCGGAAACACATTATGGTTACACAGATTTGGCAAAAGAGTTATACTAACAACCATCAAAGGGACTTGGAGGTTGATGTTAGTGACAAAGACGTTCCACAAATTTCACCTTGGAAGAGATTCACATGGTTTGGGAATAAAGGGAAGCTTAACCCTAGGCACATTGGTCACAATTAAATCCTTGATCACGTTGGATTAGTGGCCTATTTGCTTTCAATTCCTCTAAATATAGCACACGTCCACAATGTATTCAACATATCCCACATGACGAAGTACGTAACTGACCCTTCACATGTACTAAATCCATATGTGGTATAAATGGAACACGAAATATCTTATGAGGAGTAGCCAGTGGAGATTTTGGATAGCAGAGAAAATGTTTTATGCTACAAGACAACCCACCTTGTTAAACAGTTTTCGAGGAACCACAATCATAAATATGCCAAGTTGGAGCCATAGAAATCTATGTGGCAGAAGTACCCACACATTTTCTATTCTGATGGTACGAGTTGAAATTTTAGGAATGAAATTTCTTAATTAGGGGAAGAATGTAACAACTAGAACTTTTAAATAATATTTGTTTCTGTATTTTAGTTTATACTCAACATACATTAATATTTTTATTAATGAAGTTAGTATAATTAAATCGAGACAATTGGGTTTCAACTATTATATCACCATTGGTCAGCATGACCGTTTGAAAATATACTCATAATTTTAAAATTAGTGATTATAAATGGAAATTATAATGGTTATAAATTTAGAATGAGTATTCAATAGCCTCATCTAGTAGGCTCGGGATATACAAAACCCATTTGTTAGAGCATGGGAATGAGGTGGCGTCACTGGGCATTACTCTGGACCAAGCCCAAGAAGAACATTAACACGTTAAGCGTGAATGGAATTAGTTATGGGATAAGTTCATGTTAATAGAAATCACCAATCGGGAAATGTTGTCTAAGACACCCAATGATTCTATCATCATTGCACACCTCACTCTTAGGTCATATGTGGGCATTATAAGGGGTTATGTAAGGGGCATTAGATACTTTCTGTAATCCCTTTGTGTCAATAAGTTTTTAATTTCATCATTCTATTATTATGAATATATTTTATTAATAATGTATATGTTTAATTAAGAAAAATTTCATGAATTGATTTTATAAGTAAAAAATTTTACTTTTCATACATAGAGAATTATTATGGTAAAAGAAACATCATTTTGAATTTCAAATGCCAAATTTAACCTAGGATGTATTTATTGATGTTTTGTAATATGTTTTAAATTGATGAATAGTATTTTATGAATAGTTTATTTAAGAATTGTATTTGATGAATAGTGATATTGATGAACAGTAAGAAAAATTTTATAATAAAATTACATTTTCTATGAATTGATTTTAGAAAATCTCACATATAGGGTTGTAATCAGTTTGAAAAATTCAGTTGAATAAGATTAAAATTATTATATGGTGAATAGTAACTTAACCCTTAGGAATAATAATTTTTCCATATGAAGAGTGATTTCACAAATGTAAAAGTAACATCACTAATGGAGGTATAAATATGTTTTAGTCATCTTATGTGGTAATGTGATATAATTATATCGTAGTATAAGTTAATATTTATTTTAGAAATTATTATTCAAGTATTAGTATTTTATTTATTTAATTTAATTCAATATTAAATTAATTTTAATAATATTTAGTTCACTTATGGATTCTACATGTCTAAAAATTGTTAGGGTGAATTTTTGGGATTTTTCTGAAATAGTTGAATTTTCGGTGATTAGTAAAAATATAGTTTTTAGTTTTTCAAAATTTTAATGACGTCATTAATGATGTAATAATTCTCAAAGAATCTTTAGGAATAAATTATGTTATGAGGTGTCTCATGTGGCAAATACCATTGGAAAATAACATGGTCAAGCCCATGGTTTTTCAAATTCCACTAATGATATGTCCCTTGGATATTAATAAAATATTCCCTCAATTGTTCTATAAATAAAAATTAATTCCCTCCTTCCATTCATTCCAAATTCTTCCCCATCAAATATATGGTCTTTTATCTCCGAAAGGGTCCTCCCAAGGCTCTATCATGCCCCCAAATTTCTCAAGATATGTGTTCTTGAAGTAACTCTTCAAGGTAAGGGAACCATTCACACTCCTCTTTTAGTCAAATACTTATTTTATGTAATGTCTCTTAATTTCAATTTAAATATGTTGCGGAATGTAATTATATATCCTAATTTAAGTACATTTTATTTCAATGTGATTAGAGAGCCTTTTTGATCTCATCAACTCATTTTCTGAATTTTTAAGTGACGTCGTTAGGCTGCTGAATTTTTGTAAGGGAATTATCAAACTTATCTTTTCAATTCAAGTTCTCTTTTATGTGGTATGTCTTTCAAATTTCCATACCATGTTATTATTTAAAATATATTCTGTCCCTTTACTATATAATGAGTCATTTATAAATGAGATACCCTTAACCCCTCACTTTTTATATATTTTCTAGAACCATATTTCATAGTCGTTATGCTACAGAATTTTCATCTCAAAATATCTTTCTTTTTATCATGAAATTATTTTATTTTCTTAATATGAATACACAAACATCTTCCACTTCTAGGTGTATTCATCATGAAATAAAAATTATTTATTTTATTCTATAATTTGTATACATAAAACCATCATTCCATTTCCATGATTTATAAATGATATAATGATCATGTTTTTATGAACTTTTTAAATTGCCATGTTTCTGATATAAATTGTATTTCTATTGTTATCTTTAGGTTATTTATGTAATTTTTTATTATGATATATTTTTATCACATGAAAATAAATACATATTTATATTACACATTTATATCACTCCAAAGAATTGGGTAATTGAATTAATCTATTGAGATGGCATGATTTATGATACCTTTGTGAATAACCTTGGTTATTTTTATGACACATTGTGGATTGACCATGGTGATATTATTATGAATGATTAAATTAATTGTTTCGTTGAAATTTTAAAGTTATTTTTAATGTTATTAATATTATGATATTCATATTTATCATGCCTTTATGATATTCCCTATGTTTCTATTGATATCGCTAAAGTGCACATGAAAGTTGTTTCACATGTTTTCTTTGTTGTTCCTTCCGCTCACCCTTTCCTTTGATGTATGTCCCCAGGTTATAAGATAATGTAATTGTTCTTAGGATGAAAATTTCAATAGGAATTTTTATACGATTAAAATAAATAAATATTTTTTCACGTATTATGTACCTTTTTTCAAGACACTAAACTTTAAAGATCCCCTGTTTGTAATTTAATGAAAAGTTATGTAATAAAAAGGTGGTATTCCAAACACCTCATTCCAACCTCGATAAAAAATCAAAGAACCAACTCAATTTCTCTTTATTTTAAATCACTATAAATTATATCCCATTAACAGGGTCTTCCCACACTAATGATCAATTAAAATAATTATTTTTCTTAGAAATTTATAAGGCTCCAATGGTCTGTGTTTACCACAAACCTACTTTCAATCAAATATTTTTTCCATCGATGGATTAATAAAAATAAATCCATATTGGAATTTTTAAATAACAATTTTACCTTGTTTTTTTCATATAACTTCTTATAGAATTATGTAATAGGCCTCCCTTCCTATGTCCACAAAACTCCAACACATAAAAAGAGGCATTACAGTCGATTAAAAACTTCTTAAAAAAATAAATTCATAAAAATAGGGAATAAGTCATGTTTTTCATAAGTTTTTCAAATTGATCTTGAGTTTCATTTAACTGTTTAAACCCCTCCTTATTTTTCATGACCATGAGGGGTATTTTAATCTTTATATAATTAATGAATTTTTTTATGTATCCATTTAACCCTAAAAATCTCTCCCTCCATTCACATTCATTGGCTCACACCACAATTTAACCATCAATAGTTATTTGGGATGCATTACAACTCCTTAACATGAAATTATATACCATAGATAATCTATAGGCCTCCTATTATAATAAAATATCTTCTGGTTTTCACATAGTGCATTATCTAGCATTATTTGTATAATTTATCACACCTTCTCTAGGTGTTCATTATTGTCCTTACTATACACTAATATATCATTAAGGAAAACCAAAAAACAATTCCTTTCTGAAGCCCGAAATACCTTATTCAAAGTCCTATTTAAATTCATAGATTCATTCATCAATCTGAAAGTCATAAAAATGTATTCATAATTTCTCCAATGTATTCGAAATGCAGTCATCCCAATATATTCTACTTTCATCTGTACCTTGGGGAACTGTATTTCAAATCAACCTTTGGGAATTATTACTCTTTAATAAAATCCTCCATAAACTCTTATATTACTTTAATTGGTTATCTGTCCTTCACTTTAATGCTACTAAATTCCAATAATCCATACACATTATGCACCCTCTATCATTATTCTTTAATCAAACCATTAGCCAAATGTACCTGGTGGTGCTATATCTAATGAAAACCTATTCTAAAATATTTTGAACATGTTTTAAATATTAATATTCATGAAATAAGCATTCTATTAAGGTCCTTTATTTACTATATCATCCACCTATATCAATTTTATTGCATGAGTAGTCTCCCTCCTTGATGTTAATTCCCATGGTGCGTCAAAAAGTTCCACTTCGGTACGATGTTCTATTATTTCCCACTACAACCCGTACATCAATAATTTTTTACCTAAATGTTTTTTGAAATCACATGGAATTATTTTTTGAGTAATTTTATGTTCCCATTTTTGAATGACTACTGAGGGGTATGAGGAGTTGGGGGTAAATTGTCATATAAATTTTACAAACTTCTTTCAAAATTTAACCTCTTGAAATAGTTATAGATCTCAATCCTATCAATAATTTCTTATAGCCTCAACTCATTTCCATGAATAATAATAGAGATCAAAAGACATGATATTGAAAAATTTCAACATAAAAATATAATTTCTCTATGACTTTTAGACACATGTGGTTAGAAACCCCAGTTACTATTCTTGAAAAACTTGTGGTATACCCCAATTTCAATTCTATAATGATTTGTTAGACACCCCAATCACAAGCCTCTAATAACTTATTATACGCTCGAGTCATAAGATTACTCTTGGACATCAATACTCTAATAGAAATATATATTTATACTCATGGTTTGATCTATTACACTTTTTAAATAGGCCCCTTCATCACAAGACTAGATCAAAAATCCTCCACATGCACTTATTCATCAAGATTTTCAATAGCCACCCACAATAGTTTTGTTGGACTTGAAAATTCTAACAAATCATGAGTGATATGGTTCTTATCAACATTCCTGAATAATTGGGTGCATAATATAATAATGTATCCTAATTTCAACTCCTTATATTCCCTTGATACTGTGATGTATCGTGTACCTAAAAATCTCTCACATAATGTATGTTAGTTTTGAATATTCTCAACAAAATCTTCTTTCATACCAACATAAATATGTATTCACAAAAATATCTAGAATATTATTCTCATTTATTATAGAATATTATTTCATATTTTAAAAAAATAGTTATCTTTGTACTATCTCCTTCTTCTTAAATAATCAATTCTCTAGGAGGAATGATTTTTTTCATTTAAACCGATTATTAAATTCTCTTAATACATGAAAATTTATTCATCATGGAATTTAAATAAATATAAATACATTATCTCTATAATTTTAACTGTATATAAATTCATTAAAAACCTCTACACCTCTCAATGAATCAATGTAATATCATATGATAACACATGACATCACTCCAATCACCATATCTCAGAGGCCGACCAAATTTCCAAATTGGTCACCAAAAAATAAATAAACAAATTCACTACGGAATTGTGATAAATTAATTTTTCTCTATCCATGACAGTCACATACATTTACTATGAATATATATACTTTTTATTGAGGATTAATACCTGCCTCAAAAACATCCCTACATCATCACATGAATTGTGATATTTATTTTTCATCCCAAAACACCATACATTCCATCATAATATTTCATTTCATCAGAACATGAAAATTATAGAACTCATTTCATCTCTGACTAGATTAACCATAAAAGTGGATCAGCCACATTTATTAACCTCGACTGACCACCTAAGAACCTGAATGAAAAACCATATCAATAACCCTATATTGACTACATGTGATCAAACACATGAAAAAATCTTGATCAAATTCATGATCAAATCCAATCGGCTATAGTAGATTAACTCATTTTTATGCAACTCAAAAAATTTCCTTGTTACCTTAACATATTGTATTAAAATAACTATGTATGTAGTTAAAATAATAATTTACCCTTAAAAATCACCTCAACCCCATTACAATACATGACTGGACTTATTTTACCTTTACACATCCTTCACAACTCCCTCATTACATTTACATAGGTCATGTAAATCATAGATGACCATTATATAGTAATATAAATCCCCTATTACCTTCATGATACACCTAAATTTCCTTATCTAATTCTCTTACGTAATGTATATATAAATCCACCTTTACAAATCCAATGTACATCTCTCTTTACTTTTACGTAGCCATTATTAGTCGCATGTTACATTTATATAGCATCATAATTTTATGTCTAACATTGATGAAAATAGAGAACTACGATTATGTAGCTACATAAACTCCTATTTTACTTATATGTATAAGTAATAATATTGGTGACAAATATACAAATGTAAATTTGATATCATGTGTTCGGTGGGATGGATTTTAATAACAATGAGCTCTGGAATTTTTCCATCATGTCCTTAATTTTGTGCCAAATTTAATTTTTCTGATTTCATTGTAGTAGAACTAGATAAAACATGTTACAATCACAGAGAAGAGATAAAGAATGTTTTGTGATTCATCCCATTGTTTTTAAAATTGAATTTTATTGTTTTAAATTTTAAATTATGCTTGTGAATTTCAATGTTTATAGATTTAAAAATGTTGATAAATTTTATCCTCATTTGATAAAATTTTGATCCCAATGCATGAGATATTCTGGAGGCCTTCACACACATATAAAAGAACCAATATAGGTAGTAGATAATATTTAAGTTATTTTATAATTCTTTATTGTATATATATATATGGGTGGTAATGGTTTTTTTAGGGTTGATAAACAACAATGAACATAAATTAGGTTTCTTAATGACATTCTTGAGGTGCTACAATGTCATCATCTTCTTGGTTTTGATCATTCAAAAATGACTTCCTATTACAAGATTATTATTATAGTGGAAAATGAGATGTATCTAATTGTATTTTTTCATATAGGTTTTTCTATTATCAAATTATAATTAATGTCTAGGTATTACATAGATTTTTACTCTCTAATTTATAGTGTATATTTCATATTTTCTCTATGGTTTTTTAATCATTTATATTTTAGTGTTTCTCGATTTTAAAATATTGTTATCAATTTATATCCTGCAATTTGGTTTTGTACATTGTTTTCATTGGAAATTATAATAATATTTTGTTGCAACTGACTAATTTTCTCAAAATTGACCTTTTTCCTCCCAAACAACTAATATGAAAGGGATTTCCATTTTATATTTTTGATTGGAAATGGGTGATTTACACCATGGTATATATTCCCTCATCAAACCTTTTAATAATTAAAATGACATTACACTATAGCATCAATGGGTAAAAAATAATTTAGTTCATGAGAAGACATTGATGGTGTTGAAGAAAAAATAAAATAAACCAAATATGATGGGCATTGATGATTATCAGGATATGAGATAGTTGGATATGATCATAATAAAAAGGTATTTTTGTGAAAATACACTATAGTAGGTTATTAATTTAAAATATTCAAATGATATATGGGTGAGTCTTGAAAGTATTTATTAATTGAAATCTCTCACAAATCATTTATATCTAAAAATTATTGTATCATTTATGAATGATAAATAATAGAGATTTAGGTAACCATATATAAGTGTACCAACTACTTCTAATTTAGTTTTCATTAGTGGTGGTCAAGGTCGATTATAATGGTAATAAAATACCTCTTCAAATGGTACAATAAGATAAAGATTTTATTCTTTTGGGTTTTGTTGCTAGATTCAGAGGATAATCTCATCATCTCATTTTTTTTGGAAGGAGACTCGCAAGTTAGATGATGTTATTTAATCATTGTTGATGAATGATACTAAATGAAATACCAATAATGGGGATTAATATTTTATTTGTTGTATTCTAGCTATAATAAAAGGATATGGTAATCAAAGAGGTTGGTCGAAGATAAGATTAAAGGTCAAGTTCTTCTTTTTTAGAAGGAGGGTCATTTTCATAGAAACTACTGTGCTTTGAAAAATACTGAGGATGAAAAGAAGAAAAATGACCCTAATTTTGAGGATAATAGTAGAGGAGTTATATAGGGTGATGGTGACTTAATATTAGTTGGCATTGATTGTTGTAGGTCAGATCTGTATAAAAATCAGCTATTTATTGAGAAATTGCATACCATATTTCACCAAATATAGAATTATTATATTCATATGAGGAAGGAAACATTGGTATATTGAAGATGGTAAATAAAGATTCTATTGGTTTCGTTGATATTGGTTATATTTGTATCACAATAAATGACATTTGTATGAAGAAACTGAAGGATGTATGACAGGTTCTTGGAATACTCAACAACTATTTTCTTCATGTAATATTCATAATGATAGATTTAAGAGTTCATTTGGAAATGTAATATGATCATTATTTATGGGATATATGGTAAATATAGGAGGTATAATAGATTATACACTTTACAAAATGAATGTAACAATGTGAAGTGATGTGTAAAATTCAATTGTAAATAGGAATTCATCAAATATTTGCAATATATTATCATCGCAGATGTGTCATCGACTATCAAATATGATGACGAATCTTCAAAAGATGAAGAAACATAGGTTAGGTGTTTCAGTTATTACACCTAATTGTTTTTATTTATGTATTCTCACTATTTAATAAGGAATCAAAAACAAGAATCGATGAGATGCCTAGTGAGTTACAGATTTCTTGGAGCAAGTTGAGAGGATGAAGAAATTAGTTTCTATATGTACTTTTAATTATGTGGAAATAATTATTATGGGTGATACAAGTGTTTGTTCCCATATTTTTTTACTAGGGAAGTATAGATAATGATATGATTAAGAATTCAGTGTTTGTATCTATTTTATTTGGGAGATATCTTTCGTCTATGAGATGTGAAAAATGGTGATTCATATTTTCTACAGTGGTTGATAGTAGGTGTAATACCAACCAGTTTTTGTTACAATTGAGGTTTTAGGATTAGATTTCATTCATCAATTAGATTAAGGGGTATAATTTTGTGGTTCAACCTTGGGTTTTTCAAATTTAATGATAATTTTTTAAATTTGAAATGAGTCCCATGGTTTTGAAATCATATAGGTTTAAAAATGGTAATACATTTTATATTTATTTTTTAAATTTTCAAGAAAATTTATGAGAGATTTTGGTGGCCTTCACAAACTTATAAAAGAACCAACATGGAAAATAGATAAAATGTGAGATTCATGATCATGATATCTTCAGAATAGATATGGTAAATGGTGGGTTTTGAGAATGGGGTAGTAGTAAACAGTATAAATTGGAATGCACAATTATTTTTGTAAGTTATTTAATGATGTTGTGTGTCTGGTTATGATTGTCAAATAGTGATGTACTATTATGAGACCATTATCTGAGTGACAAAGGTAAGATATTGGGTTGTGATTTATCAAATATTTTTTTATGATCTAATTTTAATTCATGATTATGTATTTCATTGATTTTGTCCACTCTAATTCATAGTGGATATTTCATTTTTCATCATGGTTTATAAATCCTACTCATTGGATAGATTTTCCATGTTAAAACCATGTTCTCAATTTATTTATTTTCATTTAGTTTTGTGATTCATTTGTGAATGTTATTCTCACAATATTTTGTCACAATTGAATAATTATCCTATAACCAATCCATTATTACCCAATTGGAAGTTTGATGCTATGTGTGATATGGGCGAGGAAGTGATGACATGGTGGTAGCATTGAATGATCTTAGAGACATGATGATGATATAATATATGATCAGGAGGATCTTCCATGAGTCTATGGGGATACATTGAGTTTAATCTAGTATGTACATGGATTGTTATAGCACTAGTGTAAAGACAATATATTCACTTCATGTTGGACATGGTCCCAATCATTTAGATGTTTCCTCGATCTTCTTGCATGGATACATCTTTGACCTTTCATCTAGTGCATTATAAATTCTAGAGTCCCCCTTTGTCTTATTCATGGTTCTGTTAATCAATGTACTCCCAATAAACACTTTAAAAATCTATTAAAACTCCTATATTTTCAAAGTTGACCATTATGGCATTCAATCAACAACAGTGCATACATGACACAGTTGGCAACTCACCCCTAGTCAATCTCATCTTCTCCAAACTGATACTCTTCAAATAGATTCAATCAAAAATTCATCTTGAGATATATCTTTTCATCAATGATCTTTAATCAATTATCATTATTCTTTATCGATCTTTATTCTTACTCAAGCTCCTTTAGGAAATGATGAACCAAATTTATCATCTTAAAAAGCATGGGTGAACAACCTTCGACCATGATCTTCTTTTACTCATATCACCCCATGGTAAGATATAATAAATTTTTCATATTTTTATATTCATCGTAAATTTGTGTGAAATAGAACAAGCACAATTAATTTATTAATTATTGGCTCTAGTAACTTCTCAAACTCTGATTTCATCCAATATATGTTGTAAAGTATCATCTTTGATTAGATGAGCTCGGAAAGTGTTGAGATACTAGATCATTGGACCATCTTGGTTTATTCCTAATTTGTAAGGGCTCAAATATATCTAAACATCTTCCACCACAGGTTGTCCCAGGTTTGTTAAGTCAAAAGTTGTTTTTCACAGTAGTTTGAAAATGCTTTGTGTGATCAGTTGATGAAGAATATTCTTTTGATTAGATTGATATTTCTAACATCTTCATGTATGATGCATTTTTATAGACTGAGGGTAATGAGATGAGATCCTAGTACCTTTTCCAAATTTATACCAATACCATATCCTAGAAAAATTATTGGATATATTGAGAGATCTGTATAATTCAATAAAAATAGAAACTATGGATAAAATGACTGAATAAAAATCATCTTAAATAATTTATATTATTATTAATTTCTTTTCAATAAATAGATTTAATTTTTCTGTATTAAAATATAAAATTACATTTTCTTTAAATCCAAAATATTCCATGGTTTTTTAAAACACAATTAATTCCGGTTCATCGCTTAAAAGCATTGTTAAATTCCAAATTGGCAATTAAAAGTTTAATATTTAAAACCAATATCTATTTATTCATGAATAATTCATATGTCTAGAAGAAAAACATATATTTTATAGAATGATTATCCAAATTATTTCCATGTTGTTTAAAAGTTTATTACAATCTTCGATTTATGATCAATTATAATTTATTCCCTGGAAACACATGATGACACCAAAATTTGAATTTTACCCACGTTCTAAAATTGATTGAGGGGATTTTAGCATTTAATTTAAAATAGAATTTTCAATAAAATATCAATTTATCATATCCTTTTTCGGATAATCTAAACTGTTTTACTTCTTTTTTCCCCAACACTATTGACATTTCATTTATAAATATGTGTTAACAATTTGAAAAAATATTTTAAACAATACTAAGAAATCCAAACATCAGTTTTTTCATGGTTGACTCCTAAAAATTCAAAATGATTCTCAGATCATTATCATATGTTATTAAACCAATATAAATACATTTTGTTATTTTTAGCCCTTTGGCGGCAGAAATGAAATTTTAACAAAAAAATGTGAAATTTTACATTATATCCTACAGATAAATCTAAGAATATGATTAATTATAAATTTATTCCAATAGATAAGAAATGTAATAAGGATATTTTTCATATGTTTCAAAAAATATCTGAATTTTTCTTCATTGTTTTGAACCCTTGATAGGTAATACACAAATTTAATCAAAATACAAAAGTGAAATTGTAAATTGGATTATACAAAGAAATATGAGATTTAGATTGATACTCATTTTATTCCTATAGATCACAAATGAACTAAGGATCATGTTCCAATGTTTTCATGTCAATATAAATTAATTTTCTTATTTTAGACCCATTCTTGAGTGACATATCATTTTATTAAAAATATAGAGGTTAAATGGTACTTTGGATCATACCAAAAAATCCTAGCATTTGATTCACATACTGTAGTTTCCTATAAATTAGAAATTTTTCAAGAATCATTCTTCAATCTATACATGTAAATGTGAAATAGGTTTCTTAAATTCGAACTAATTTTCGGCGATTTGTTACTTTAATACCACCATGAATTTGAAATGACACATTTGATAATGTAACTCAATTCATGTATCAAATTGATACGTGATTGATTTGAATGGTTTATAAATGTCATGAATTTTCTTCCTTTGTTCTCATTCAAATACAAGATTATTTGTGCAATTATTATTGATAAATAGGTTATTTTTCTTTAACTAATAAGTTTTAGAAATGTAAAATCATAGTTTCTATAATACAATACAAATCATGAATCAGATTGATGTATAATTGATTCTTACGGATCAAAAAGTATTTTACGTTTTTTTCTTATAATTTTACATCATTTGTAACTCTTAATATTGGTTTTGACCCATTTATAAATGATATGTCATTTTAATAAAAATATAATGGTTAAATGTTACATTGTATTATATCAATAAATCTAGCCATTAATTTTTGTATGGTTGATTGTTATATAAAATAAATGAGTTGAGGATAATAATTATATTTTTTCTTTGAAATCTGATCTTTTTTTAATTTTTTTACCCCTTTTAGTTTTCTTGAAGCTTTAATAACAATATCATGGTCAAAATAAACCATTGATAATTTTAAGATATTCTGGAATTGGATTGAATTGATTTTTACTCCAAAAGATCAAAAATGAATTTTAGACCATTTTCCTATTTTTTATCCAATCCAAATTAATTTTCTTTGTTTTGACACATATACTAGTAATTTTTCATTTATTAATTTGTTTTTACAATTTGAAATAAAAAATTTCATCGTATGATGAAATTTGGTCATCACATTGATGGTTGATTGAACCCTAAATATAAAAAATTACTTATGTATCATTATTCTATACATATAAACCAATCTAATCATGTTTTCTTAGTTTATACCACTTGATGTGTGATATTTAATTTTAATTAAAATACTATTGGAGTTGGTCGTTAGGAACCATCATTTGAAATTTAGATTACATGTATATTAAAATTTTATAATATTATTAAAACATATTGATATATATTGTTGATTTTTCTACATGGACTTAATTTAATAATTTCCTAGAGTATATGACATGTTGATAAGGTTATTTAAGTTCTATCTTACAATGAGAACCCTGAAACATCATGGTTTTATTCTTAATATTAGTTCTATGATTTGATAACATTGAATGATAGGGCACATATTATGTTGGATGTCAGGTGAAAGTACCCATATTTGGATGAGAATTCATCTCGTGAAGTTTTCACATGGTAATATTCAGGAAGGGAGATTATGAAAACAGACTCGCTGGAAGAAATTACATATGTTTATGTGTTGTCAGATATTCCAATCTATGAGTTTTTTTATTGGTACCTGGCCTTTAATGTTATTAATAATTAATTCCATGACTCGCACACTTTGATATTCTAATTAAAATCATGATTCCATATGTTCATGGGAAGTAGGGTTAATTTGGTGAGTCATGAATGACATGTTATTAATAGATTAGTCAAAGATGGATTTGTCCCTTCTGTATTTATGGATGTTGATATCTAGACAATATAATTAAAATAGAACTATCACAATAAATTCTATGGCAATGTTGTGTTGATGAGTTTTTTTAAAATTTTCAAAGAAATACATATCAATCATATAGGATAGTGATATTAATGTTAAACTTACATGATAAGATATTTGGAAAAATTGAATTTATCACAGGATGAACACTCGAATGTGGTTTTCAAAATTTAATAATTGATTTCATTATCTTGGGTGCCTTGACCAGTGGCTAGATAATAATCTTAGACTTTAGGAAAGATCAACTAATGGCAATAATAAAGAAATTTAGAGAGTCACACACAGAGTCTTTCCATTGATCTTGATTATATTCTATTCAATTTTATGTATAAGAATAAATATTATTCTCAAGAGCAATGAAAAAAATGGATTAAATGATCACATAAATTAAATAAATCCTTCTTTATATAGAAATTATTAAATTATCCAAATGTAATATATATATATATATTTGATTTATTTTTATAATATTTAATAAATATTTATATTCACTTAATTTTGAATAGAATATATATTTAGAAATAAATATTTAAATAACTATTTAAATAAATATTTTTTTCGCCATTCGATAAATGTTAAGGACGATGGTCAGACTAAGATATCAATCAATGAATAATATTAATTTCCATTCTAATAAAATTATATTTATCATTGTTCATGTTTTTGAATTCCATTAAAATAATAAAAATTTTATTACTTTATTTCAAGATTTCAGATAAGGGTTATAATATAATATAAGGGTTGTTGTGTAATTTAATAATATTTTTAACCTAAAATCTATGTCTATAAATAAATGGTTATGTCTATTGTGTATGGTTAATTGAGAAATGAGAATTGATTCACCTGAAAGACTTCTATCTAGATTCAACTTTCTCTCATCTTCTCAAGAATGAGAATAACTAATTTAACCGTGAAGGATCTTGAAGGAATAAAGATGAACATAAAATATGATTTATCCACCATATAGGAACACATAAATCAATATGTGTTTATTAGAGATCTCAAGAGCATGTGTGCATCACCATTAGGGGGGATTTACTTATTTTCCTACCTTAACAATTTTGGTTATCCTAAACGGGGTTTCATAAGATCAAAAATAACATCGAATAAATATTATAATTTCATATACTCTTTCTACATGTCTAATTTAAATTAATTAAAATTTTAACATGAAAAAGATCCTCTATGGGATATGGGATTTCTATTTTAGTAATTGATGGAAAAATTTCATTGGTTATGAAATTTATGTCTCGAAAAACTTGTAAATGATAAATCAAATTTGAAACAAACCATAATTATTATTCACCCAAAATGCATTTCAAAAACATCTGAAACCATTAAATAAGAACATTAAATTGTTCTTTAGATCATAATGTGATATCCATTCATCATATTAGTACTCCACTGATTCATATAGATCAAAAATGATAATAGGATCATTTTCATATGTCTTTATCTCAATATGAGGTCATTTTTCAGTTCTAACTCTTTAATTTCTGACCTATCATTTTAGTGAAATAGAAACGGGAGATGGAACTTTGGATAATACTAAACAATACAAGTGTTAAATTCATGTATACTCAGTACCTATAAATAAAAAAATTTCTTAAGGATCATTATCCTAAGTTTAATTACAACAAGAAATAATTTTCATGTGTTTCTCCCATTTTAGGTGATTACATACTTCTATAATAATGTGAGAGGAAACAACACTTTTTATCATGCTCGTCAATTCATCATGACATCTATGAAAGAAAATAATAATTAAAAATGTATTAGGAAATCACCTCTTAATGATTTCTACAAATAGTCTAATATCATGTACTTTTTCCACTTATTTCAAAATAAATCTACTCCTTTTGAATATGTAGATTGTCAGTAATCCATATTGTACTTGAAAAAAATATAAAAACATAATATTAGAAAATATTTTATATGAAAGTGTAATTACATTCATAAATCCACTTTAAAGATGATTGTTTATAGATGGAATATGTTATCTTTCATAAATTTAGAAAGTTAAAATCCATAATCTATGAAATTATTTTATTTCGGACACTACAGATATATTAAGCAAGTAAATAATTTTTTTATATGTGTTTTCAGAGAGAAATATTATTTTATATACGATAATTTATATCCATGTGTAAAAACCCATAAGCTTATTTTTCTTAGTCATTGTATTCGTACCATGGTTCGGTTGATATTTAAATATCACCCTATGATAATAAGTTTTTCATCAACACATAATAAGAAAAGTATAATATAAATACTATCTTTAAAATTTTAATTTTAATGCATTAAAATTTCATAAACGACATCATGTGTGGTCGATTTGTTTGTTTTCCATTAATTCAATCCCATGAATAATCATTTAGTGTATTTAAATTGATTACAATGAGAATCTAATTGTCCATAAAAATTAAAAATGAGTAAGTAATGAAAATAATAAAAAATATATTTTAATGATTTTATTGTAGATCGCCCCCTATATTGTAGACATTAAGAAGACCCTAACCATTATTATTTTTAGATTAAATTTTGTCTGTAGTTCATATTAGTTTTAAATTATTCTTTATCCAATTATGTTTTTCTTATAAATAATATTAGGATTAATGAATAAAAACATTTCGTTGCAAGATTTTAAATTTCTATTGTAGTGATATATATAACTTTAAATAATACTACTATATAGTAGTGATATTTGACATAATTTATCAATTTTTGGATAGAAAATTTATAAAAATTTAACCCATAAATATATTTGCAATTGAGATTACTTGGGACTAATGCTTAGTAATTTCATTTGTACATTCATGTGAGATGGTGTTTTTAATGTCCACTCCAAACATTTGTTCTTAATTTCATTATAGATCATATTTTTTTAATTAATTTTTTATCCAGATTAACATGTAATTTTAAAAATGTGACTGTTGAATTTGTGGGGTTATGCTAGACTCGAATGGTTATATTGATTTCTCAGTTGATCCACTATATTTTTTTTGGTTCGACCATCTTTCCCCACTCTTTTTATCCATCTGTAATAAAATACCTCATTTTACACCTTTTCTAGAAATTATTTTCCAATTTAATGATCTTTATAAAACTAATTATACATTGATCAAAAGGATCCAGTGGATTTTTAATGTTTGTTAAACCCATTTATTGTATTTATTGATTATAATTGTTATGTAAGTTTCATATATTTTGCATGGAGATCCTCATAGTAGTGATTTAATCACTTCTAATGATTCTAATAAATTTTATTACACTCTATCAAAACCCTTTAGTGGTATCAGAAAAAAATAGTGATATAGATTTATGAAATCCTTCATGGAAATTAATAATAAAAATAAATAAATATCATAGTTTTATATTTTAGAATTTTTATTTTTAAAATGATTTACCCTTATATCGGTGTGCTATGTAAACGTAACCAGATCATAACCCTTACATAGATGAGATGGGTAAGGGTAACTAAGGATTTACCCTTATGCAATGTACTTTACAATAGGGTCATATCACCTTAACATTATGTATGTTGGTCTATGTAAGGGATACCTGAATCTACCGTTACATGTAAATCTGTTACGTAATTGTAGGTGATATATTTACATTTATGCATAATGGTAATGATGCCTAAATATGTACACAAATGAGTTGTGTAAGTTTATCCAGGTAATTTCCCATATGTGAGTGCTGATGTAAAGGTATCTCATGGCCTACCTATAAATGAATATGTTTACATAAGGGTAATCATGATTTTAAAAAGGCTGTATAAAGGAAATTTTATAACTTCTCTATAGGTTTTTTTCTACTACATTTACATAGAAAAGTATTATATCAGATATGTAAGGGTAAATGGTTTATACATAAAGGTAGTTAAGATTTATCTGCAACTTATAATGGTAACTAGTATGTTAAATTTATGTCATAGTTATAGAAGTCCAATGTAAAGTTAAAAGATTTTAACATAACAAAGGAATACCTCTATGCATAAGGGTAAAGAGAAAGTTTTATAGAAATTATTTTTACAATCATAAATGGATTTAATGGTTTATAAAAGGTTTATAAATCATTATAAAATATGTGTTTTGAATATTTAATTTATAAATTGTTCATTAATTATTTAATTAATTAAAACTAATTAATAATTAATTAACTAAATTTTTATGAAACTATTATTCTTCTTAAATATTAAATGATAATATTTTAAATACATTTAAACCAAATTATATGGAATGAATTATGATCTAAAAATAATTTTGTTTATTTATTAATCATATGTAATAATTTATATAGTGTTAAAATTATGAAATAAGGTCAAAATATTAAATTTTTACAATTTTGATATGAATTTTTCATATTTATTTATTTTAAATTGTTAAAAATAAATTGGGACCGTATTAGGATATTATTTATACAACATTAATAATTTTTTTATGATTGATATAATAATGGTTTAAATAATGATTTAGAATATTATATTTGGATTATGTAAAATGTTTACATAATAGAATATGGTTGAAAAATATATTATAAGTCATAAAATATCATATATTTAAAATAAATATTTGATGTAATGACAAATATTAAATAGTTCTAATTTAAATGAATATACAATTTTTATATTCAAATTTATGGAAATACTATAATTTTAAAGATGAAATTATAAAATATTTATTGTTTTATTTATTTCTAAATTGTTAATAAATGTTCATCTCTTGTTTTAATATTGGGATTGTTAATATGTTTATTGGTTATTCCCTTCTATATTCATATTTAGTAAAAAAAATAAAGATGTTAATATTGTGTATGAGTTAGTCTAGAATGATAAAATACTTCTAGGATAGAGCCATTAATTACAAGCTCGGATTGACTCTATAATGAATTTAGTTTTTATTCTACCTTAACCTCTGTTTATAATTGAAGTTATTAGATTCAATTTAGTTTATGAATATAGTTTGTTCATATTTGGAGTTAGAGATACGATAAATTTTATTCTCATGCGAGTAATGTATCCTTGGGTAGTGGGACATGGGGTAAGACTACATACTTACATGCAAGACTATGCCTTGTATATTAAATTTAATGGGGTTAGCAATCTATAAATCTTGGATTACTCATGTGGATATTTTTAATCTCATAATATTATATGTCTTTATATTATGTTTTCATGTACTTTATGAATATAATTCAATTGAATATGTATTAATATTTTTTCGATTCTATTTTTGGGTGAGTAACACGAACATATGGGTTGGGTAAAAGGTTGCATATCAATATGGTTAAACATATTGATTTCATTGTGGGAACATGATTCTAAACTAAATTACTAAAATATTGAATATATAAAAAGGAATAAAATAAGATAATATCATGAGATTAAAATCCACTTAAAATATCGTGTGTGATATTTTTTCCAATGTGGCACTTGTTAAAACACAAATCATCCAACCAGGTATTTTTACAATTATAATGAGTACCTAAGGGTTTTTTTGTGTAAGTAATTTAATTTGATGGTGACTTTGAATTTTCTTGACGGTGTTGTCATGGTTATCATGAGTATCCCTTGATTTTGTTTTGTTGTATTATTAATTGAATTTTCACTAGGTTACACTTACTGAGAAACCCTAAATATTAGAATATCATTTTAATATATTTGATTATATCTACATGATATATTAAGAAAATGGTTCTTTTCTAAACATTCCAATATTCAAAAATATTTTTATTATAATTATTCCTTACCTAAATAATAATAGCTTATTTATAGAAAACAACTTGTGTAATTCATGGTGAAATATGGATCTATTCACACTAATGGATATAGTGAATATTAAAATTGAGTCTTCATTTTAGAGGGCGACCTTTAAATATAAGTCCTTATTTTTTTGTAATGAAATAATAGATTTTTATAATAAAAGATTATATTATGTATTAATTATATAATCATCATAAATACAAAATTATGATCAATCCTTTCAAATAATAAACATAATGTAAGTTATTTCTATGTTTGGTATCTTATGAAATGTTCTTTAGAAAGATTTGTAATTTATGAAAAAATCATAAGGATATTCTATGAGTTAGAATACTTCCTTTAATAGTAACCTAGTGTTAAAGTTGTTAAACGTGTGAATATAAATTCTTAGGTAAGCATAGAGTGATTCATTTAATGTTTTAATGGCATCATATTCTAAATTACTAAAGAAATTTTCGTCTCTGATCAGTATGATTGGGTATGTAAAATTATATTCAATATGATTAAATATGTTAAATGACAAGAAGAGATTAATATTATATCTAATGGATTGTTCTGGTTAAGATATTTATGCTATTTTCATCTATGGAAATGTTTTGATAATAAGATTAAATATAAGGATCATTTACCCAATAGTCTCAAGGTTTGGAATATATATGAACTAGGAATATGATTTCTTGGTTAATATGTACTGAAAAAAATAATAAAAGTAGGTAAATATTAAAATTAAGAAAATATATATTAATTTAAAAGTTCATAAATGGTTTAACAAGAATCCATTTAAGGTCATATAAATATAGCATTTTAAATAAGTAAGGGTGGTAATTTAACATGACTGGATTATCAAAGATATAACGAAAGGATTTATTGAAACTCTATTGAAATTCCATCTCAAATATGGATGTCAAATATATTAGATCACTGATTATAAAATGATTGTGATACCTAATATATATTATATTGATTTATTTAAATATAAAATAATAAAAATTAAATTAATAATTTATTAATCTTGTAGATTATATTTATGAAAGGAATTAAGCAGTACTACATTAATGAATTGAATGTAAATGATTTTATCAAGATTAAATGTTTCTACGAAAAATTTGTATATATTCATATCATTACTCTTATGTTATAAGATAATATTTGATGCAATAGCATGTTTGATAACAAATATTTTTTGTGATCAAATGTGACATAATTAAATGTAAATGCATGTTTTATGATTTATTAAATTATATAACATATTATGAGAAAAATATTTGGGATAAATTTTGTTATCTGGGATTCAATGCCTCTCCAAGTATATGTTACAATATATGGGATTGTATTCCCACCACCAATTATTGGTTTGTTTTAATAATGTCTTCTTTTCAAATGAATATTTTCAAAAAACCTAGAATACCATATTTGATATGAACATAATAGATTATTTTTTAAATATTCCTACTAAAATGAAATCAATGTTATTCCTCAATAAAAAAAATTGTTCATTTATCTTATCAGTATGTTATGGAGGTAATTTAATGTCTAAGAGGCTAGTGGGAGTATGTTTTGACCTAAATAAATTTATAGTTAACAAATAAGGTACTACTCAAATGTAAAGTTAACATATATATACCCTAAGAGAGTTGGTATGTATTAGGAAAAAATAATGTAAGTAGTTGTATAATTTAATGGAAATACATTAATGTAATAGAGTTTTTAAGATGATGATTATGAACATAGTATTTATTATAATTATAAAATATATGTTGACATCATATTATTTATTGTTGTTATGTTAATAAGTCTTAATATGGCCAAGAAGTTTAACTATTTGGAATATGATTCATAAATATCACCATTATTCCAAATTGTTTACTTTATAAACATTTCCCAAGAATGATTTTAGTGGGAGGTTATTATTTTATGGTCACATCGATATGTGACAAGACCTTCATAGGATGTAATGAGTTAAAAAATACCAAATAGTATAGCAATAATTAGGTCATTCTGGTAGTTTAACAAATATGATATGTTTAACCAATGTTTATGTTATGTTTGTAAAATATTCCTACAGAGTTTAAGAATATTAAAATGTATAATATTTTATGAAACCTCTATTCTATCATTCCTTCACATTATATACATTAATGTATAAATAGATATACTTTTCATGAAGTAGGATTATAGTCATCCTATCAAAGTAAAATATAGATATTATCATAGGTTGATGTCCATCATGGATTTTTATAGGTTATAAAAACATGTTATGAATAGTGTGAGTAGGATTCTTATCTATATATACAAAATATGCTCATGATTCATAAGAAAAGGAATAATTTCCATTTTTGCACTAGATGACCCACTATGTATACCACATTGTGTTTCATATAGATGCCTTTGGTATACATGGGATGCATGGATCATATTTGAGTCCCCACTAGAAGAGGTTAGAGAGATACCAACGATGTTAACCATGATACATTGGTACCCTATATAAAAAATCTATTTAATGACTTATCTAATATTAGGATGTTTGGGTATGTTTCCAATCATGTCTATAGTTTGATTTTTACCTAGATGTGATTTATCCTATCATATGATGAGTATGACATGTGAGGCCTTGATTGAGATAAGCTATGGGAGAGTGTTTCCCCACTCATATATTGTTTGTCTATCTAGATAAGGGACATCTGATGTTCTTTTCTTTAAATATAAATGACATGTGGTCAATTCATAAATGAGATCAATATATACTCTATGAATCTATAATAGATAAGTTGGATATATGGTGTTGATATGATTCTAGTCAGATGTTCTTTGTATGTGTCCGAAAAATAAAGAATATGTGAATAACCATTTTAATATGATGAATACTAGTGAAAACATGTATAAATATACATGTGTTTGATAGATATCATGCTAAACCCCTTTATTTATTGAGTAACATTGATTTTTTACTAGAGTTCACTCTTTTCTAACATATTTGGATCCAAGGATTCATTTTACTATCAATTCCCCAAATTACCATAGGCTCACATGGTGTGGTTTACTGAATGGGGATTGAATTTGACTTGGTAATCTATTGTAAATGTGTTTTAGTGTTGATCCAAAAGTTTTTTGTATGGGTGTTCATAAGTTATTTCATATGATATGATGCAAGGTAATGTTAACGATAGATTTTAAAAAGTGTTTTGTAAGATATAAAAAGGAATTTTGGATATTGTTTCATGATTTATTGTATATAATACAATATAATGTGAAATGGTACAAATTTTATGAGTCTTTAGTACATGTGGGAGATTGAAAGTGACACTACCCAAATCTATAGCCTATTTTTGATTCCAAGATATATCATATTCATAGAATATTGAGATACACTCATCAAATAATATTTTATGCATGATTCCAAATTTGATCAAATGGACAACTAAATATTTATTGTGTTAATATTTGAATATTACAACTCATTTAACATTCAATTAATTAAGTTGTTAGATGAGATATAATGATATAGTGGATCATGAATTCATGAAATGAATGAATTTTCCATGGAATTTACTCATGTGTTATAAACACATTAATAAATATAGAAGCAATCAAAGAGTGTATTTGACTGGTGATTTATATTATTTGCATTTTATTTAAATGGTTCATGGGTGTTTTCTAATTCTTGGTCAATACTCCCTGACATGATACAATCTTTTACAATTATCCTTTTCATATAGAGGTACTAAAATACGATAGATAAAAGGTGAACCTATTATATTTGGAAGATGATTTAGATTTGGTAATCGATATACTATAGAAGTGTGATGCTTTTGTTTCAGACATTGGTGATATTTATCAAAATTATTACATGAATATCAAAATGTTTTAGTGGCTATTCGATGTAAGGTACAAAAAATTAAAATATAATTCGTTTCAATTCTTATTTAGGTTTTCTAGTTCATGCATCTATATCCTATGTCTAGATTTTTAATCGCTTCTACTACGTGTGGTAAATGTTATTAGACTCTTAAAAAACCCTTCAACACTAGAATGTTCAACTATGGTAACATCCATTAAACAAAGGGGTACACGAAACATCATAGCTTACTCATGAGATAAATGAGAACCCACTCTCATGTGATCTATTTGGATTTTTCTATTGTGGATAATGTATCCTTTAATATTATATTGTTTACTCCTCACAATAACCTGATGGGTGGGCGCTACTAAATATAAATCAAAAACACTTTGACCATGCGTAATGTTTTAACATTAAAATTTTATCAGTAGTTTAATGATTCGCATTTATAAAAAACTAATATAAAATAATGAATTACATTGGTAAGGAATGATTTTGAGGGGAACATCTGACCCTAAATATAGTGTGGTTTGATTTTTCATGTAGTGGTTTTTGATCTATTGTTGGTTCGCCTTGACCCCTTTGTATATAATGATCCATCAAACCATACTAGTAGATAATTAATTTTGGTAATTATATTTGTGTCTGAATGTGTATAATTTTATAATTTACATCCCCATGTGAAATTGTTTTGAAAAACAAACCTCGATGTGACAATCCAAAAACATCACCTTTAATGAGTCTCTATAGTTCTAGCTTCTTCAAAGCAACTGTATGTAGTCATTCTTATAGCACAACCAATAACCATTCATGTGAATAAAATATATATAAACATTATGATTATAATTAGATATTTTTAGGAAATATTAACATAAATAATAACAAATTTCTATTATGTCATACTAATCCATGATTCTTATACTTGTTGTTTGTTTTCAACTACCATTTTTTCTTCTATTTTTACATGTTCCTCGATCCATAACACGTGATGTCAGATATAAGGGGATTTAAATTTGAATTCATCAATCTATATATATTAAAAGGAACATAATTATGTTGTTGTTTCATATCACCTAAAAACATTAATATATATTTAAAATAAATGCCAGTTTTCAAGTGAAGTGTACGTAATCAGAGATTTGTGGTAGTGGTATATGGGTATACAAGCATAGTTTTTATACTTTCATTACACATTTATTGTTTCAAAAATTAATAATTCTGAATAAAATAAAATAAATTAAATAATTTTAAATAATAGAAATATTAATTTTAATTCACATGAATATATTCATCCCCATGAAGGCTAAGGAATGATTTTTTCTGTTGTTTTATCATTTGGGAATACATAGCTGGTTGGTGGGGATTTACATTTCCTTCCGCACCCCAAATGTATTTATATGTTAGATGATTCTAAAAGGCACTATGAACCTTTCTAGTGATCATTAAAATGAATTGTTATAAATAAATATCTAAATAAACATACTCTTCAAGAGATATTGAAATGTAAATCAATGTTTAGTTATATGATTTTTCATTAAAATATAGAAATAATATCATATGATTACACTAATGTCATCCCAAATAATTTATATCAATGCAAGAAAAGCATTCTTCCTTGTATCTTTATCAGTTGGAAAATGTATTTGAGTTGTGACCCTAATGTAAGTAATAAAAATTGGCTTTATGTGTTCAATAGGTTATTTTCATTGATTCCACCCAAAATAAACTTTTATACCATTACTTCTTACCTTGATATATGTGTTTTTAATGGTTTTTCTACTCCAGTCACATTTTTTCATCCACATGTTGTTTATGTTGTAATTTGTGTCCCAAAACCAAATGTTTATACATGAGGTTAAATGTATATTCATATAATTTAGTATTAATAAAAAAATATAATTACAAATTGTTTACTGATCGACATGAATTTAATGTAACTTTGTTTTAGAGTATATATTATATTTAAAAGTCCATATAAGTTCCCTGACATGAAGATAAATTTAAATTTCCATGATGGTATTTTGAAAAATTATTCTATGGATGGACAATCTTCTAGGAAGGGAAAAATATAATGTTGACTGTCGGGTATGAGTACTCATAAGGAGAAAAGACTTTATCTAATGAAGTTGGGACTTATTAATTTACAATATAGTATAATATGTGAACATACATACCTATTGGAATTCAACATGTTTGCACGTAATTGGAATTTATTATATTCCAGAATCTGTGATCATCCTAAAACTTTTAGAATATTATTAATTCATGTCATTTCTCACATGCTTTGATGTACTAACGAAAGCTGTGATGCCTTATATTTGCAGGAAATATGATATATTGGGTGTCCATGAATGACCTGTTATTGATGAATAAGTCAATGAATAATATTTATGTTCTATAATTATGGATGATGATATGTCAACCCTTTGATTTTAATATAATTTTTGAATAAAATTCCATAAACATTTGGTAATAATGAGATTCTTTTAAATGGTCAATGAATGAAAAATCATGCTTATAGGTTGTTGACCCAGGCAACCTGTTTAATGATATATCATGAAAAATGGATTATATTACAGAGAAAGTGCTTGTGTGTGGTATTCATCATGATGACATTGACTTATTTCTCTTGGGTGCTTTGAATTGTTGCATATTGTAATATTGGAATTTAGGTAAGCCCCACAAATGATAATGAGAAAGAAGCATAGATTGTCATACACTATGTGTTTCTTTTCATCTCAGTTAAATTCTTTTCGAATTAAATTATTAGAATAAATATTATTCTCAAGGATGAGGAATAATTTCATGGAAGTTTTTGAGATCACAACAAATAAACAAAGAACTATTCGCAAGGAAATAATTTCAATACTTTGATATATAATATTTATTTATTAAATTTATAAATATTAATTCTGGTATTTGATAAATTTCAAGGCAGGTTAGGGGTCCAAGAATGATTCTTGTGATAAATATTAACTTGTAACATAGTAAAATAAAATTTATCATTACATCAGTTAGCATAAGACATGAGAAAATAACAATAATATTAATATTACATGAAATGGAGTCATATATGGTATAATATATTATCTAAGTGATGTTATAAAATTAAAAAATATTTTAAACCTATCCTTTTATATTTAAATATGTAATTATGTATCTTATGTATCTTATTTTTATAGAAAATCATCAACTTAAATATTAGAAGAAGAAAAATTACACAACTCTGGGTGGAAAGAAAAAAGCCAACACATAGACCCTCAAATTATCCTAAAAGAAAGCATGAAATTTGACACATTATTTCCCTATATCCAAAAAACCGAGAAACAAAAAAAAGATAAAAAAAGGTTCCAAATACCTGATATTGTCAATAATAGACCTAAAAGTCTTATTTCCAGTTTCTCCATCCTCCAAAGCATTGATAATAACATGAATATTTTATTAGACAAAAAATTTCCACCTTCCATTAGAATAGGAATATTTGACACTATACCAAATAGCCATAGATTAGTATACATAGGCATCATAGCATACAACAACCATGGAATTCCAAACCATAACTAAATATCACTCATGATAATAGATAAAAATCTTGTGGCCAGATGTACCATATCTAGGTAGTGTTGATTGAGTGTTATTTTTATGGACACTCGAAGGGGGAGGTAGACACGTAGATGGGATGTATGGTGTTGAATTAGTGAAGGAAGATGGCCCCTTTAATTATTCAACTGAGATATCCATTTTTTAATCCTAACTGGCAATACCCAATCATCATTGACAATTCTCTCTAACATGAAGGTATTACAGAAGAACTAGATAATCTGTGTGAAGATGCAGAACCCAAATATAGTATATACTAGAAGCAGTATGAACCACTCTACCACACCATTCTTCACATACCGGGGGTTTCATTATCGAGGAAGATCCTTCTCAACACACTGTGACCACATCACGGTTACCCAAGAGAAATATAATATCATATGAAACTCAATTTCCAAAATGTCCCCATAATGAGAGAACAATATTTTCTCATACAAGTTATGAACCAAATGTAGAGAGTTATTGGGGAGGATACCGTAACACATTTTTCAACATATGAGTTTGGACTTCAATGGGGATTTTATATTCTATATATTCTTTCACAATTGAAACCCTATAACATCTTTATATACAAGTCTGATACAAAAAAACTAAGGGAACTGTGTAGTAGAGCAAACTTTTGAATATCTTGAATAACTTGTTTGGTCTGACTACATGCACCAATAGAACTGCTAAAATATACTTTCTTACATACTCATTAAACTAAATATCAATACTATAAAAATACTATCAACTAAGGTCTTTAACTAGAAGATCCCTCATGAAATCCTGATCTAGACTGACCATTATCTTGGAGGTGGGGTTTATACAACAAAAATAAATCACCCATTTATCTCTACATATTTTTACCAAAACACCAATTGAAATTATTTAATAAAGCCTTTAATTTCAAACATATGTGTATCCCCAAAATCATCTCTAGAAAATATTGGACGAGAACCCAAACATGAGGATAGAAAATCATTATGGGGAAAATACAAGTATTTGAAAACCTTTTCTCACAAACTATCTGATTCCTACAACAAATGACAACATTCCTTGGCTATGAGGGCATTGTTAAACAGTTTCATATCCTTGAAGCCCGTATCACATCATTCCATGGGTGAAAAACCCTACTCTCAGGAGATATTCTTTTTGTTATTTTTTCCATTAGCACTACCCCACAAAGAATTATCAATGAATTAATGGGTTTAGTGAATAAATAAATTTGGTATCTTATAGAGATCCATCACATAAGATGAAATTTATTGATCCACTAGTATAATAAGTACTACATTGTTGACCATAGAGAGTTCCTTTCTAGACATCCCCTGAATTTTATGATGAACTTTATCCATGATTTGGGAGAAGACTTATCTTTTAGAGTTCCCAATGATCATCAGGATACACATATACTTTTTTTCTACATTCTTGATGCCACACAAACCGGTGATGATAGATCTCAACCCATATTTCACAAACTCACTAATAGAAGTTGATTATTTGGTAAAGTTGACACATTGTCCTGACGATTTGGTAATTTCATCAGTAATTTTTGGTATCTTATATAATTCTTAAGTATTTTATCTTTAAAAAAGAAGATAATAATTTTTTAATAGTAAGTAATTAATGGATATACTTCATTGAAAAACCTTATCCCAATTATTGAGTATATCCAGTGTTACCTTTGATAAGAGATGATAGAAAACAATAAAAATAAGGATAAATGAGTAAGGGGAAGCGGGGTTAGCCTTCTCAAATATTATATTTAGTTTGAAGTTATTTATTAGATAACCGATGAAATTAATGTTGAAGGAAACTAAATTGTCACATCTCATGATCACTCTCATCTATTTTATTCAAAAGCATAGTTTCCTTATGGACACTTCTAGGAAATACCATTCCAACCATTCATAATCATTTTACATATCCAATTTCACATCCAATGTCCCTATATTTTGAATAGAATGATTTTTCATAAATATAATATTTTATGAGAAACAAAAATATTATCAATAAATAGTATATTGGGTAAAAAATCACTCTAATTCTCAAAGTTCATAGAGGGAAAAAACATTCCCAAATAGTGGGAGATGATTTTTGAGATAATCTTGTAGACAAAATAACAAAAGTTGATAGACCTAAAATCAAAAAAATCCATGGTATTTACATCTATAGGATCAAATGAATGAATGTTTCATTGACATTTTCCATACCCATGAAACCAGCATATAAACAATTCATCGGAATGATAATTTCAGGACCCAAAATATATCAAAACACTTAAACAATAACACATGGTATCCATCAGGACCAATAAATATTGAAGAATAAATAATATTAAAGGATGGGAATATTTCAACCCCATAATTGTTTGAGTCAATCCCCAAAGTCATTACCATGGTAACTTTTTGTTCAAAACATCTTAGAAGGTCTCCCGGAGGTGACACTCTAAGATTAAAACATATCTTTATAAAAGGACTCAATAATCTACCAAATCTCAACCCCTTTAGAATTTAATCTTCCATCCCATACCTCCATTATTGAAATTATGTTATTTATTTTTATGGAGAAATTTTTTGGATGAATGTAATTGATATTCTAGTCATTATGTTTGATAAAAGAATCCCTTAATCAAATAAACCAATAGATTTGTTTGTCTCTTATGGAATTTTATTGCTTATTTTCAATATTTACTACCTCATGTAGTGAAACATCATATGTGGGTTCCTCATAACATCTCATGAGTTCTTTCTCAAGCCTAATAATTCTATGAACAAGGTTCTTAGAGAGTTATTGACTCTAGTGTCGCAGCTAAGAAGCCACCAATTTATTCTTTCCCCACATATGGTATTGATAGGATGACCATGTTGATTTAACCTCTCCCTTATAGTTATTATTAAAAACACACATTCATTCAAATCGGAATCCCCATTGTGTAATTTCATGCACAAACACCCCCTACAATTGGAGAAAATTATAACAGTGATTAGATAAAACTGGTGGGAAGTGGGGGACCTCATACCTCTAGAATGTAAATTCTTAGTATATTGCAACCAAAAACCTATTGATATATTCAAATAATATATATGTTAGGTCAAATCCATGGACCCAAGAAATAAACTCACCAAGAAGTCCAAATATTAATTATTGGAGTAAAACAAGTAGTCTTCAAATTGATGCATGGAATAAAAAATATGACTAAAATTTCCTTACTTATAATGGTGGTAGAAAATATCATTGAAATACCCACCAAAAAGAAAGGGACATGAATCATATTTATGATAGATTTAGTCAACTCCTAGGATCTCCACTTTTTTCTTAGTCATGGATATCTATATAAAAAACCTTGATCATTCATTCAGATTCTTGAGTTTGATGAGTAGAAAAGGTGATTTGGTTTTGGGAGAAGTTGATCACTGAATCTTATAATTACTCTCTCCAAATGATGCAAAGGACTCTTGAATGGACTCACTATCCAACTATGAAATAGTACAAAAATATAGTTTTTAATGAAATCCTTATCATTTTCATTCCTTATAATATGATCTCAGATCGAAAGACCATATCAAATCAATTAATGGGACTCAATTAATGGATCATGAAAATCTTTCATGATTTTCTAAGAAGATGAATATTCCAATAAATGAACTTAATGGTGCCAAGAGGGGTTGGTCTGAACTATCCTCTACCTCTATCTGGTTTCTCAACAAATCACCCTCTCATTGATTTGATTGATTTTAAGAATCTGAAATATCATTATCCTCAAAACCTCTACAAATTATTTTCTTGATAAAAATTTTATTTTTACTATGGTAAATATTAGTTATATCATTATTATATCACTTCCATGTTTCCAAACATCTGTGTTCAACCTGTATCACTCTACGAGTAGATTCTTCAAGACTATATTAACTTACCTTAACTTAATAAATCATATAACTACCTCCTCCCCTAGAAAATTTCTATCTATACCACCCACCTCATGTGCCACCATACCAATGGATAATTAAATTTCATTTACTCTAGTGTTTTTAGCCTTGGGTGAAATAGTCATTGGCTCGGGATATGACATATTTTGTAGGTGAAAAAAATTGTAATGAAAATTTTTTATGGGGGATAAATGCTCAAAAAAACTTCATAGCCTGAACATCACGTGTATCCTCATCTTGTGATCCTTCTTAATCCATACTTGGAAAATATAGAAATCAACCAAGAGTTCTTAAAGCCCCATTTTCGTTTTGAAAAAGGTGATACAAACTCCCACGTAAATGGGGGAAGGATGGAAGCCCCCACCAAGATTATCACATCCTCTGACACTAGTAAATTTTAATTAAGAAACTTTTTGTTATTTTCCATATCTAAATGTTTTTTATCCTCCAATGTCGGTGGACAACCCAATGATTTCACCTGGAGCCACAGGAAATATTTGAACATATGATACCCCTCTAGATCAGCATTTCTTTCTGTAATCCTTAATCACTTGACCAATTGTGTTGAAAGAGAAACAACATTTGGAGGTCATTCTAGAAACAAAAGACACCAATATCATAGATTATTGGTTTTTAAATAATTAACCCCATATAATTGGTTGTGTGATGTCCACCATATCCTTGATTTTCACCATAGGACCCCACTGAATCAGATCTATAACATCCAATTCAATTAATTCCCCAATGGTATTACCAATCCCACACATAACCCGATCTCTCCTACACATAAATTGGATACGTTTCACCTAGATCCAGAATACAGAAGGAGTGAATTACATCTATTAATGTTAAACCAGTCAACCATGTAGTTGATCACATGAAGATGATTATCAAAATAATAGGGGCATCTGTTCAAAATGAATATGTGAATATACTCTTTCATAAATTAAAAAACAATCATCCCAGGATTGATTTCCCTGATAGAAACTATCTCTTCTAATCTCCAAATCGATTGTCCTATATTCCTCAATGGATTCATGTTATTGTCTCTCATATATGTGAATATCCCCACCAAGAGGAGAGATAGAAATTTATATATCTTTTTATCCTCTATGATTCTATCTTTGATCATGGATTTCTCAGACAAAATTGGTTGAAATAATATTTATAGTCTCTCTAGTCATAAAATATCATTGATACAATTAAATATATTTATTTAAATAGTTAAAAATATATAATCCTTAAATGTTGTATATATAAAAAATAAAAATTAAATGTTTTCTATAATTATTAAAGAAATTATTTAATAACACTAATTATGATATGATTAAAAAATGTTAACCATGAATTATAATTATTTAAAATGAGAAATAAATATTTTTAATAATTTAATTGGGTTATTAATAATTGTAATCACTGAAGAACATTGTTTTGAATACGTACTATTATAATTTATATATAATTAATTTTACTATTAATTTAATATATCTATTTAAATAAAAAACAATCATTTAATTAATGTTCATGATTTTATATAATGTTATAAACAAAAAATACTATTATTGAAAAATATTTAGAAAATCCTTTCATAAATATATTTATATCAATTTTATTATGAGTTAAGAACATATTGGATTTATATATGAATTGTAAATATAATTCCAATTAAATTAATTATTATTAATCCATTACAAATAATAAAATTAATTTATTTTGGATTTACTAATTAATTTTAATATTTTATATTTAAAAATAGTTTTTAATGTAGTTGAATAATTATTTTGAACATTAATTAGAATGCGTTAATAAAAGGATTTTAAAAACAAACAAAAAAGAATTTAAAAAATATTATATTTTTCAAAATATTAAATAAATCTATTAAATTCTAGAGAATTATTTTCTATTTTTAAGTAAAGATTTATTTTTAATGAAAATAAAATTATTATATGAATTGAATCTTTAGTAATTGTGAAATGATTTTACAAGACACATCCTAATGATGAGGGATAATATATTTTTAATTTAAAGTGTATATAGATTTTAGTAATATGAATAAATTAAAAATAAATAATATAGTTCAATTTAATATAGTTAATCTTAATATAATAAAATAATTTAAAAATAATATTCGAAAAAATCAGACACAATACAATTTATAATATCATATCAATTAAATTTCAAAAAATAAATAATGGAAATATATATAACAAGAATGAAATGTGACTGCGGAAGTACCTATAATAAAAATCCATATATGTGTTTAGGTGTTAATTTACACCTTCAATCAAGTTTCATGGGAATGGGTAGATGGATATGGACTAGGGATTCCTTGTGAAGAATAGATATGATTTTGTTCAACCTAAAATGCTCTCTATAAGTACTAATTATCACTTAAGTGAGTTAAGATAGGTTGGTGATGGTATGAAAAAGGGATGAAGAAGTCATTTAATCTCTCATCAAGCCTTAGGTAGGGTATGGGGTATTTGATGAGGTGAATATAGCCTATGATTTATTTTTTATAGATAATTAAACAAATGAGAGGGGATTTATCCGAGTGATGATGGGTGAGACAACCATTTGCCTCATGCCTAGTGAGTGACATCCTCCTGGAGGTGGTCTAAGTCTTGAATAGTACATTGAGTTGGATGAGTCCTTCAAGACTAAAAAAGGTGTGATAGAGGTATGTTTCCACAGAGTGAAGAGCTGGGATATCTCCTTTAAAAGATATGAGATGAGACCCTATTGTGGTTCGTGGGATTTGTTGAGATTTGGAATTAGGATTCCAAGGTTCTTAGAGTGTATTGTTAGAGATAGTCTCAGGGTAGTAAGACTAAAAGTGATGAGAGACCCTGATAAGGAGGACTAAACCTTGAGGTTTGGTTCAGCATGAGCATATTGGTTGTGGTTTAACTGAGGGGTAAGTTGAATGGGCTTGTATATATGAAAAATTATTTTGGCGGGTGTATAGGTTGCAATAGATTCCCTAATAGATGAGGTGGGACATGTTGAAAAAGGGGTTATATCTAAATATACTAGTTTCTTCGGATCAGATAAAGTATTTTGTGAAAGTTTGAGGCCTATTTTTTTTGATGTAACCCCCCCCCCCCATAGACTATAGGGATGGAATAATATTTGTGTTACCTTATTACAGTCTATGGGGATGGGTTGTCATTATTTTGACCTCCGAAGAGTCTTATGTGATGGGCTAGTATTCTTGTAACCTCCCTAGAGTTGGTGGGTATGGGTCAGTATGCTTGTGATCTCCCATGAGCATGTAGGAACCGTTCAGTGTGGATGATGGCCCCTTTCTAAGAGGATTGGGAAATGCAAGTGACCACATGTGAGGGGGTAGGTCATCGGATGGCATGAGATGACACCAGTGGACCCTTCCTTGGGTGATCAAGCATTTGATCATGTTTTGGATGTATCACCACAACAAGTTCATCTGGTAAATAGGTCAAGGTTTGGATGCCACAATACCTTGATTCTTCATGTATGGATTAGGAATCTATATGACGGACCTAGATAATACAACATGTTGGATTCCAGTATAGAATTCAAGTAGGTATGATTTTGTGTCATGGTGTCATGGTTATCCCACATTGAATAGACATGAACGGAGTCCTGCAAGCCTAATTAAGTTGGTGTACCTTTCGATGTGCATAGGAATGCCTATTGTTTATCTCTCTTTTCTTTAGGTGATATGGTAATTTATTAGGTAGCATTGGAATCCACTACTTTCCAAATATGGTTTAAACATGAATCTCTATATATGAAAAACACCTTAGTCAGCTAATTACAGAAGAAGATTAAATTTTATACCTTTATTATTCATTCTTGAACTAAAGTCAAGGCCCATATAATTGATTTTAATGAAATCATTCTATATTTATGTAATATAGAAGTTATGTTGGATGAAGGGAATTTGAAAATCATAATTCTATCCTATTTAAATGATTCATATTATTCATTTAGTGATTCAATGATTCATGGTTTGGATTCCTTAATCCTATAAGATGTTAAATCTACCATGTTGTCTTAAAAGATTCAAAAAAAAGAATGCTTGTTCTATTGAGAAGTAATCTACGTGGATTAATTTTTGGGGTAAGACTGAGAAAAGACGGAAGAAGAGAGGTAAGAGGTATCCTTGGATATGATCTGGATCTATGGGTAAAAAAATAGAATTATTCAACTATAAACAACTTGGTCATATTAGTAGTAAAAATCCCAAAAGAAAAATTATAAGATCCACACCCACAACATTTACCATTGGTTATTAGATAAGAAATATTTTGATAATATTGATATTCTAAATGTCTGTTCTAAGGACACAAGGGGTAAATGTGTATCGGATTTAGTGTTTTCTTTTAATATATTTCACAGATGTGATTACTTCATTGATAAATGAGAGATTGTGGGTGACAAGTTTTACGTAGTAAATAACAAGAGGTGTCAAATAATGGGTAGAAAAATAGGCTTTCTAGAATTGAATGAAAGGTCATTCAAGTACATAGATGTGGTTAGATGGTTTCCTGATTTGAAAAATAATCATATTTACCTATGTGTCTTAGAACAAAAATAGTTATTCTTTTATGTCTAATTTAGTTAGTCGTAATATCTCTAAGGGGTCACCCACTCTTAGAAGAGGAATCCTCACCAATGGTCTATATGTCTTAGATAGTAGGACTCATAAAAAATATTTAAATAAAACTCATTCCCCCTTGAATGATAACATAATGTTATGTTATAGGTGATTAATACATATTACCTCAAAATAGATGAATGAACTAAGAAATCAAGGAATTTTAAATGATGTAACCTCGGACAATCTTACATTTTTTGAATAACTAGTTCTTGGAAATCCCAAATAGGTTAGTTTTAAGAGCTATATATATAAAGCTAAGTACCCTTTAGAAAATTCACATTTTAAATTTTGGGGTCCCTTTAGATCTAATTCCCATAGTTCGGGCCACTACTCTGTTCCATTTATAGAAGAATATTCTTGGAAAGTATGGATTTACATACTCCAGAACAAATATGAAACCGTTGACACTTTCAAAATATTGAAGTCTAGTTTAGAAAGTGAAGTTAGAAGAAAACATAAAACAATTAAACCATATAATGGACTTGAAAATTTATCTATTTACTATATATACTATTGTAGTCCTAAATGTATTCTTAGATATTAAATTTTTGTGGATACCCAACAATAGAATGGCTATGAAAAGAGGATGCAAGGAACAGTTTTAGAAAAATTGAGAATCATGTTCTCATATTCTAGTCTTTTTAAGACCTTATAGGTATAATTTTGATACTTTTACTTTCTATATGATCAAGATATTCCCCTCTAGTGCCACAAGATTTAAACTCCATAAATTAATTTGGACTAGTTCACCCATAGTTTATGTAATCTTCGATTTTGGATTGTACTACATATTCTAATAGAAGGAATTATAAACTAGCATCTAGGATGATGATGTGTAACTCTGTGGGATGCCCACATTGTGACATATGGTAAATTACATAGGTAGATAATCATGGTTTTTAGAAATGTATATTCTTATGTGATGTTTTTTTATATGAGGATTCTTATTCTAAATAGAAGGTTTTTGATCCTGTCTAGTCTAATCCTTCTAATCCTATAGGTGTTGAGGTTATTTTTGTGGATAAAATGTAACATTAACCCATAGTTATCTCTACTAAACCACCCTAACTAGATCTCATTGATGAAGAAGCTGTTACTGAATTTGAACCATAGTTGGAGGTTAAGAAACATAGTGATGAGACAGACTACTTGTTGACTCGGAATAGGACCATAATAAATCATTAGGCCTCTAATTTGGTCTACCAAGGTTGATATTTTTTCCATTGACATTTATTTGGATTTTACTAGGATGTGATAAACCATACAGTTTCAAAAAAGATCATAAGGCCGATGAATCGTGGTAGTTGATTTCAACGAAGAGGGATTAAATGGATTCTTTTCATAAAAATAAAACTAGGATACTTTTTTACAAAGCTAAAAAGGATCAAATTATGGATTCTAATTAAATTTTTATAATGAAATAACGCAACAGTGGTGAAAATAAAATTAATTATAAATCTATATGTTTTTCACATGGATTTCTACAACACGAAGTAGTTAATTATAATGATATTTACACCTATTGTTAATAAGTAATGCATTAGATTATTTTATCCCTTTCTTACCAAAATGATGTTCATGTTAAATAATTGGATTTTTAATATACTTTTTTTCATGGTATGTAATATGTATAGATTTATTTGAGTCCGCCTAATGTATTTTCAAAATATTTTTAATGTAATAAATTATAACATTTAGGAAAATCCATGTATGGCCTTAATAATTCATCTAGACAAAGCTATAATGAATTTGATGATTTTGTGATTAAAATGAATTTGATTGAAGTAAATATAATGAGTATGTTTATTTTAAATCATTCAAGATTTGTAATGTTTATTTAATCATATATGATGATGATATGCTTATAATTTAAAAATTCCATAAGGTTAATAAATAATATGAAAATGAAATTTCATAATGCTTTGGAAATGAAATATTTAGATGAAGAATAGGAAATCCATGGTATAAATATTATTATGTATAGTAATGTTAGGTTATTTTACCACTACCAATATTCTTATGAATATATGGTTAAAAATGTTATTTTATAGAATATATGAAACTTCTTATTATACCATTAGGTCATAAAATCATGTTTTCCTTGTCCCAATCCCCTAGCAGTGATTTTGATTACGATTATATGAGAAAAATCTCTTATGTAAATATAGTAGGTGACCTTATGTATTCCATGATATGAACTTATCTAGATATAGAATTTGGTGGTTGTTCATTAAGAATTATTATGGGAATTACTATAAATAATCATTGGTATTCGATAAATAATAATTCATTAATGTGACCATGTATTCTTATTTGTGAATTTATTTTGGTTAAAATGATTCTTATTGTCAAGATGTCATCATAATTGTTTATTCTAGTAATGATAAAACTATAGTTTCTAATAACTATACCACTGTTTATGTATTATTTTCGTTTGTGGTTACTATTTCATGAAAATTTGAAATGAAATCCATTGTTCCCTTTCCATTACCAAGGTCAAATACATTGCACTAACGATAGAGATCAAAAACTAAATTTGGTTAAAGAAATCTTTAATTAATTTTATATATCTTCTGGTAATATATAAGTATTTTTCAATAGTCATTCTATAATCCATCTTTCTAAAAATAAGGTTTTCCATGGAAAAACAAAGCATATAGAAATTTTGTTAAATTTTTCTAGAGTTGTCATTGAAAGTATGATGGTATTTTTCACTAAGATGCATACTTAATATAATCCAACATATAGTTTTTCTATGGATATTCTATTCTCTATATTTATTCATTGTTTAGAACATATGATTGTAGTCCTATTTCTAATATCTTGTTGATGGAAACACCATCTAGTATAAATTTTTTATTTCAAAGGAGGATAATTTGGAAATTTTACAATCTTGTATTTATTTGTTTGTTATCAAATAAAATTTTACAAATTCATGGATTGAATTATTATTTGGATTTCTTGATTTACGTGTATTTTATCCCATGTGAAAACGTTTTTTACATCTCTTACTTCAATTTTTTCCATGAAATAAATATTTTTTACATTTCTTATCTTCCAATTACGATTTCATGATTTTTGATTACCCCATAGATAGATCACACATAATGGTAACTTGCCTAAATTTACGTTCCTATTGCTTGAGGGTAAATTATTTGCTCTTTAGTTTCACAAGGGTAATATTTGGAAGAATAAGGGTAATTAATAATCATGTAAGGGTACTCCCTCGATTGTGTAATCATACTCATGATGCGCATAAGGGTACTCCCCAGCTTCTATATTGGAACTCCCTATCTTGTGTAAGGGTACTACCTTGGCTCACGTACGGCTAATCTGGAATGTGTAAGGCCACTTCCTTACTCATATAAGTATACACTAACTCATGTAAGGGTACTTTCATTCTCGATTTTGGGTAACCTGACTCATATAAGGTTAACCTTGCAACACGTAAAGATAATATTTTTTATGTTATATTTTGGTGGGTAATCACCTACCAATGGAAGGCCACATAATCAAAATATCTCTTGTATATGGGTCCTCCATGCGGTATTTATCCTTACTTAACCACCTGGATCTCTATATCTTCTCCCGCCATCATTATATCACCTCAGCCTCCTCCTTCATCATTTAGTTTACTTATTCACTAGTTCAAGAGAGGATCTCTCTAGGGAATTTCTAATTTCCAATTTAAACAGAACATGTGTATCCTAAAGGAGATGACGTCCACAATTTCAATAGTTTACTAAAGTATATTTTCATTATCATATCAAACATGGTCCATGGATTTTGTAGAGAGTGGTGAATATTTATTTCATTCATCCTGATATTTCCTCTTGTAGTGGAATACATGAACATCATGAACACCAATTTAGATTCTTATACGTTTTGTTATGATAACATGAAATTATAAGATGTTTATTTAACTTTTTTGTCTTAATTTCATTCCATTTGTTTTATGTTTTATCGTTCTGTGAATTTGTGTAGCATGAGTTCATCCAAGAAGTCAAATTTCATGTTCAATATTTTAGATTTAATCACTTCCATATGGTCAAGCTAGAACAAATCCCAAATAGTGTCTTTTTTCTCTTTACCTTTTTGTGTCTTATAATCTGGTGATTTTATTTCTTTAGTAACAACGGAATTCTGATGGTTTTATTAATTTTCAAGTAGGATCACAATTTATTGAAATATTTTATATCTCAATGTTATTTATTTATTCTAGCACCATATTATTCTTGAATCCATCTAATCTATTTATTTTTTAACAAACATCCAAAAAAAATTGTACACCAAGAACCTATATTAATGGATTCCTGTTTATTTCATTATGTCTACCACCTCAACGAAGCCTTATCATATATTATAATAATAATAAAAATGGTTCGGTGGATTAGCCTTTCTCATGTTCCAATCATGATATAATATGAAAAAGTCACTCATCATTTCACTTTTATTTGCTATGTCATTGGTTTTTTACCCATTTTTCATTTTCTTGTCTCTATCTTCCATCCTATGTGTATCATCTAATAAAAAATAGAGGTTTTTTAATTTAGTTAACCTAAATGAAAATATATGTATTACAGGAATCATTTATATGTTAGCTCATATTTTTTTAATAGTTTTGAGACGCAACATTGGTGAAACTATATCACCCCAACAATGTACCACACCAACATTTTTCATTCTCATGAAATGATTCTAAGGAAATTTTGTCTAGAATTAATTCGGGGAATGTAATGTTGCAGATGTATGAAGATCAAAAATATCAATTTTTTGATTTGGAAAATTTTCAACTGCTGTTATGTATGAATAAATGAAAAAATAATTCTAGTCCAGTAAACCCCATCCACTATGTGTTTATATGTTTTCAAGTGACCCATGTTCCTTGTTTCTGAATAAGAATGATAATATTAAAATAACGTTAAGATTAAAAATTATTCTTTTTAAAACATATTGGTTTTGTAGAACAATCATCTATTTTAAAATTAATAACCTAACATTTTGGCAAAACATTGTCATAATGTATCTAAAACTGTCTTTAAACTAATATATTTCATTAAATAATTTTTCAAAAGATCAATCTCCTCCCAACTAGTTTTTCAAATTTCCATGAACTTATAATATCCTCCCCATGTAACCCTCAATAGAGCATCTATGACATTACTCAATTTCCCATGCTTGGAAAACACCATTAAATCATATTCATATAACATATCATGCCTACACTGATGGGAAATAAAAGAAACCCTATGAAGTTTAAAATTAACTTAACACTCAATTGATATAGGTATACCTCAAAACTCTTACCCGTCAAATACCTATTCTAATAATGTATTTTTTTCACTAAATCCATAAGCTCCATTTTATATATCAATTTTCCCATGTTGGTTTTAGATAATTATATAATAGAATATGAAATAGGCCTCTCTTCCTATGTAAACCTAGATCTAACTCCTAATATGTAGGTATCAAACACTCTTGAAAATTCCATACAAAAATTGAGCATGCATAAAAGTTGGGGGTAGTCATGTTATTCTTAAATTTGTAAAATGTTTATTGAGTATCATGTGTTTATTTAAACTCTTCAAAAATATTCAAGGATGTGAGGGGTCTTTAAATATTTAGATAATCACTAGTAAATTTTTTATAGTATCCATTGATCTCTAAAAACTCTTAAAATTCTTCACATTCCTCAACCCATTCCATAAATTAACTACCTCCCATTTTTTGGGATTTATCATAACCTCATAGATAGAAATTATATGCCCTAATACTCTGTATACCTCCTTCAAAAATAACACATCTTCTCAATTTTAGATAATAAATTGTCTATTTCATTTTTTCAGAACTTCATATTCCTTCACTAGGTCTTCATTTCATCCCTTTATGTACACCGATATATCACTGAAGATCACCATAACACTATTTAATTGAAAATACTAGAACAAAACATACACAGGTTCATGGAAATTCATCAATGCATTGATTAATCTAAAAGGAATGAAAATTTATTCATAATGACCCGTATTATTATTCAATATAGTCCTCCCAATATCTTCCTCTTTGATCCATACCTAGTTGAAACTGTATTTCAAATACACCTTTGTGATGTATTTCGCTCTAAAAAACTCATCCATAATCACTTATATTTCTTTAATTAGTTATATTTCTAGTGACAACAAACTATTTAAATCTTGTTAATCCATACACAATCTCCACCCACCATATTTCTCCTTTAATAAAATTATTAGGATGTAGTATGGGATGATGCAATGTCTAGTGAAACCCAATTTTAAAATATTTTAAACCTATTTTTCAATATCATTCATCTTGAAATAGTCATGTTTATAAGGTTTTTTGTTGACTGAATCTACCCCATCATTCAATTTTATTGTTTTATCATTCTTATTCTTAGATGGTAATTCCCACGGTGACTCAAAACATCTACTCCATCGAGCTTTTCTTGTATCACCCATTGTAACCCATGCAACCACAATTATTTTTTTCTAAAATTTAATTGTAATGAATATTTGGTTTTTGTGGGTTATTTGGTATTCCCCAGGTTGGATGACCAATGATAGGGGGAGGGATCATTGGTCTACTTTTATGAATTGTTCTTCATGAAAATTTAACCTGAGGTACCTGTGAAATATATCAATACTCCCAATAATATCTCACATTCTAGATTTAAATGTAGTAATAATAAGATAGTGAAACAAATTATATTCAAAATTTTATTTATAAAACATTATTCCATTCAATTATTGTTATATTTATGTTGTTAGAAATCCTATTTATATTTCATTAAAAATTTGTTAGACACCCCAATCCCAATTCTTTGGTGATTGGTCAGATACCCCAATCACGAGACTCAAACAACTAGTTAGTCACAAAAGTCACATGATTATTATTTAAAAATAATACTCTCATAGATATTTTTTTTATGAACATGTATTCTTAGATTCCACTTATGATATATATTCCCCGTAATGAGTAGATTTGATAAACATTCTTACACTTGTGATAATTCTTCATGATCATAGAATGGTTATCGTAATAGTTATATTGGTCTCAAAAATCATACCAAATCATGAGTGGTATAGTTCATATAAATTTTCTCAAATACTTGGGTGAACTAGAAAAAATGGATCCTAGTTTCAACTCCCTCTCCTCCCTTGATACATGTATCATCCTCTCACAAATATCTCAGACAATGTTTGTTAGTTCTCAATATTCTCAACATCTTTTTCGATACATAAGAAAAATATATAATCACAATAATATCATGAAAATTATTCTCATATATTCTAGAATATTATTTCAAATTTAATATTAAAATAAATCTAATTATGATCACCTTCTTCTGGGATTATCACATATTCTAGTGGATCAGCTATTTTTTCTTTTAAAACTATTTTTGAATTATCTCAAGACTCAAAAATTTATTTTCACGTGATATTTGAATTACAATTTATCCATTATATCCCTAACAAAATCTATATATATATATTTAAAATATTCAAACCTCTACATGAATCCATGTAATACTATGAGATAAGCTATAATGTTGGTCAGCTCACTATTTCATATATGTGGACCAGGCTTCCAAAATGGACATCAAAACGACCGTAGAAAAAATACGATGGAAAAGTTACACATTTATTTTTCAATTTTCATGATAATAACATGAATTTAACAATAATATATATATATATATTAGATTTTGGTTTCCTACCTTATTTAGTAACTTGGCGGTATCATGAAAAGCATTGTGATATTTTTATTCTTTTGAGAACATCATAGTTGAATATTATACTACCGACCAAATTAGATGATTTAAAAAGTTCATTTAAAGATTCAATGATGTATGATTAGGGTCCATTAATCCTATAAGAATCTAAATCTAAGATTTCTTCAAATTATATTAAAAATAAGAAACCTACTTATGTTAATAAATAATGTGAGGTGTGTAATATCAATGGAAAGATTGTGTTTAGTAGGACCGAGAGATGTAAGAGAAAGATTACGATCTAATAAGGGACTAGGGGTAAGCAAATAAAATTATTCCACTTTCAACAAACTGGTCATATTTAAAGGAATTATCACAAGAGGAATGATTATAAGAACAAAACCAATAACAATGACCATTGGTTTTTAGTTGAGAGATGTTTTGAGACTATTGATATTTAAAATTTATGGCCTGAATCTATAAGTTCTGAATGAGTCAGAGATTTAGTATTTTACTTTCGTATATGTCATAAACATGTGTACATTACTGATCTGATAAAGAATGGGATTGGAAAGGTTAACCATGGAAATAACAAGAGCTATCGAATCATGGGTAGATAAATAATCCCACTAGATTGCATGAATGGTAAGTCAAATCCATAGAGGTGTTTAGGTGGGTTCCGGATTTGAATATGAATATTATTTCCCTAGGTTTCTTAGAAACAAATGTGTATTCTTTTATGTATTATTCAAGGAGCCAAGATATCTTTATGGGGTCACTCACTGTTTTGAGATGAACCGTCACCAATGGTCTATATGTATTAAATGGTAGGAATCAATTGAAAAAATTAAATACAACTCTTTTCCCACATGATAGATAACAAAACTGTTTTGAAATAGGTTATTAGGATATATTAGTTCAAAATGGATGAATAAACTAAGAAATAAAAGCATTTTAAATGATGTAACCTCAAAATTTCTTCTCTTTTGTGAATACCATGATCTTGATAAGTCCAAACATTTTAGTTTTAAGAGGTCCATATATAAATATGATTATCCTTTAGAATATTCACATTTTAATTTTGGGTTGTCCTCTTAAACTACTTATAATTGTGGGGGCCACTACTATAATCCCATTAAAGAAGAATTATCTCTTAAAGTGTTGATTTATATATAATATCACAAATCTAAAACCTCTGAAACATTCAAAATTTGGATGTCTAGTGTTTAAAGTGAAGCCATAAACAAACATAAAATCATTAAAAATGATAATCTTATAGAACATATATATAATTCCTATAGACTATTTTAGTTTTGATGGTATTCTTAGACACATAACTATTATGGATACCACATAATTGAATGTCCTAGAAGATAGGATGAATAAGACTATTTATAAAGTGTGAGAAGCATGCTCTTATATTAATTTCTATTTAATTAATGGGAATGTGTTTCTACTATAGATTTATATCTAAATAAAATATTTCCCTCTAGTGTATTTAGTTTCAAACCCCCTGATGTTATGTGGACTCATTCCCCACTAGTTTAGGATATATTTTTTTTCTACCTATTATCAAAGCTGGACTGGTAAACTAGAACCTCAGAATATAAAGTGTGACATTTTGGGATATCCAATATGTGTAAAAGAGTAAAGTGTCACGACCCATCCTCGGTGCCCATGTCATGACTACCCCAAGCCTTCCTTCCATAGGCCATGGGCTGGTGACTATGAACTAAAGGCGTAAATCCCAATAAAAAGGAAGGAATTTCATTTATAATAGTAAATAATGCAATAGTGTACGCAACTGAAGTAAGCACTAAGAAAAAAATGATTACAAAAATAAGTGTTGAAATGTAAATAGTCCAGAATAAAAACCCAATTGAAACAATAGTACAACTGAAAAACTATTACAACAATAGTAAAGTAAAGCAGCAACCACTGAGTCATCTTCCAGGAATCCCACCTGAAGGGTGGGTAAAGATAATCACCTCAGCACCACGGGTTCGTCTGTCCGCTCCATGTATGTCACTCCATGTGGTCTACCTCCGGGTACCGACTAGCTCAACAAGTCTCCACCACGATTAATGATGTATGTCTTCTTCATCCAACACAACGTAGTGCAGCCATAGCCCGTGTAGGGGTGAGTATATGATTCTCTGTAGGGGCCCCTAGACCCACGAAGGTCTCCCATAATCCACATAGGATAACCCACAAAGGAAAGATACAAACATGAAGTATAAACCAACTCTACTTAGTTGTATACCCCTACATATACCTAAGTCATCAATCCCAGTTCGGCACTAACTCTCGAGCCCAAGCACAATAAATTCCACATTGGAAATAAGCCAATCACATCAAGGATAATGATTGAAAGTCATTTCTCAGCTCACATAGGTAAACATCTTTTGTAAAGTGATAAATTTGATTAGATGTAGAAAATGATTCGTCTATGATGTCAGACCCACGTTGGATACTAGACCAGTTAAGATATTGGACCAACGTAGGATACTAGACCAGCTACTCTATCGGACCCACGTAGGAAACTAGAACAGAAGTAAAACTGTCAGACCCACATAGGATAGAAGAACAATAATCATCATCGTCAAACCCACGAAGGATTCCAGTACATTAGTCAGAATCATCGAACCCAAGGAGGATTTTAGTACGGTATTCGCCATCATCAATCCCACTGAGGATTCCAGTACGGTAGTCGTTGCAGTCACAACCAGCTCAAGGGTTCACAGACATAGCACACTCGATTCTGGGAGGGTCTACCCCTCAATCAAAGGGGTTGATACATGAACTGTCATTAATTCTAGATTTTATTTATCCAGAAGTTCAGCCTCGTCAAAAGGAACCCAAAATGATAGATGGCACAGCAATCGAATGCCTGGTATGAGAGTTATTAGCATTTTATCTCCAGGGGCCTGGTTGAAAATACGCTTGTTCCAAACCCAGCCATTTTCCAAAGATTTATAGAACTCATTTAAAGTATCGCAATAGCACCACCATGTCATGAGGGTCCCCATTCCATATATAGCGCATCGATCGGACGTGTGGTCTTCATGTTATTCACCTTTAGGTGAAAACGGGCATGGCCCGTTAAGCCCAATGGGTGGGCGGGTTAGGTGAACCCCGTTTTGGTGTGTCCGACCAGGGAGAGGGTCGGACCGGCCACTTGAATTGCGCGGCCCAGCCCGGTAGGGCCCCGCTCTGCCCGGCCCGGTAGGGCGTGGCCCTGTTGTCCGCACCTCCGCCCGTTGGGCCGAGCAGTAAGAGGGTGGGCGTGGCCCCTCCGTCTTCCCGAACTGGCGGTGCCTCCCTCCCAACTGGCCGGCCAAAACAGGACAGCCTTCATGGAATGAGTGGCCCACACAGGAAGGCCGCGATTCTTCTAGTGCGGTGCGTCCTGGCACTGTGGTTCTTATCTGCCCGGCCAGCCGCATGTTGGCCAGTTTTTCCGCCGAGCGGCCCGTGGAATGCGGGCCGCATTATTTCGCAGTGTGGCGCCCCTTGTGGCGCCGCGTCCCTCCTTTGGCCTGGCCGGCATTAGCCGGCCAGTTCTCCTTCGGCCGAGCGGCCAGAGGTTGCGGGTCACGGTTCTTCTCATGTGGCCGACGCGCGGCTGAAACCTTCGATCATCGATGCTTCCCATTGCGAATTAAAAATCGATAACAACGGAGGGTCATCAGGCCATTTTCATTCAGCCCACGCCCTCCGTGTTAGGTGGTAACATATGGCCAATGATATTCCAAAGAAACCAACAATGAGTGGGGTAAAAATTATTCACTTTACAATTGTACAAACCCCTACCTCGAAATTTACGTCGCACATCGTCGAGCCATGGAAGATGAGTGTCGCGGTAGTCAGCCATCACGGAAGAATGGTTTCCTCCCACCGACATTGGAGGAGGAAGAGGTAGGAGAATTCATGGAGGTTATGTGGGTTTGGGCCACACCAAAAACATTCCCATGTAGGATTTAACAACCCAAGATAAATAAAATTGTTCACAACAATGAAATTTAAATTTTTTATTAAACCCCAACATTAACATCCAACCCACATAAAATGCAACTGCAGTAAAGGTCCCCTTAATCGAATACCAGAAATGCAAGTTCATTGGTGACCTCATATTTCAATTTCATGCACTGGTTCACAAGATAGAAAAACTTTTACCTATTTTTACTGAACGTACCCGAACAAAACATCAGAAATTGATTCTGGGCACACCGGGTCTCGGAATCAAGTCCCGTCAGAAACCACATACTCGTAAAATTCAAAAGTATTTATGAAAATATTTTCCTTGAAATATCCCTTTCTTTATATAAATCTTTTTGGAAGATAATCATGTTTAATGGAAATTTATAATTCATCGTGATGTTGTTTCCCAGGAGGCTTCTTCTTCTAAATATAAGGCTTTTGATCATGACCATTCTCATCCATCTCAAATTGTACATGTTGAGGTTAGATTATAACATAAAATGTAACATGGAATCGAATTTGTCTCCACTAAACCAACCAAAATAGATCACAATAAAGAATAACATGTTAGTGAATTTGAACATAAGATTTATGTTTAGAGAGATGTTGACATGAGAGACTACTAGTTGACTCGTAATAGGACCAGAAGAATCATTAGTCCTCTAACCTAGTGTACTAAGGATGATGTTACTACATTTGAATTTAATATATGATTTTACTAGGTAGTAATGAACCATAAAGTCACAAACAACATCTTATGTCTGATGAATCTAGTTAGTTTCTTTCTTTCATGAGATATGAAATGAATTATCTTTCTACAAATGAAACATGGATAATTTTTAAAAACCCCAGAATAGAGAAAATACTAGATTTTAATTCCATTTTTAAGATGAAATAAAAAAACCAGTGAAAATAATATTATTTATAAATCTTTAATTTGGACACATGGATTCCAATAATATGATAGAATTGGTTACAATGATATATTTTCACCTATTCTTATGACCACTTCCATCACATTATTCATTGCCTTTTCTGACCGAAATGATTTTCTTGTTTAATAATTGGATGTTAAAATTGCCTTCATGCATGGTATGAAACATGGACATAATAATATGACACCACAGGACGAGTTTTCAAAATATTTTAAAATCAATCTTCTATAACTTTTTGGAAAATCCATGTATGTACCTATGAAATCATCTAGACATTGGTATATGAATTTAATTTTTTTTTCATAAAAATTACAATTATATAAGTACATATGATGCATATGTTTATTTAAATATTAAAATATTTTTTATGTTTATTTAAAGCTATGTGTTGATGGAATGATTAAAATTTTGAGGCACTAGGTCAATAAATTATATGAAAAAAATGACATAATTCTTTTGAAATTAAATATTTAGATGAAACAAATAAAATACTATGTTTGTAAATCACTATGGATAGAAATGTTAGGGTATTTTGCATTCCTAATATTTTTATGTTCATAATGTGTTAAAAATGTATTTTATAGAAAATTATAAACTTTTAAGTATGAATTTTGGAAATTCCTTCAAGTTTACGTTATCCCAAACCGTAAGTAGTAATTCTGAAAATTATTTTATGAGTAAAATCCTTTTCATAAACTTAGTGGGTGGCCTTATGTATTCCATGATATTCCCTTATCTGAATAAATAATTTGGTATTTGTACCTTACGAATGTTTATGAAAACTCTATTAATGAATCATTAGTATGATTTAAAATTGATACTCATTTATGTGTCCTGCTCTTCAAATTTGTGCTTTTTTTTGGTAAAAATGATTCTTATAGTCAAGATATCATTTGATTTATTGATTCCGGTTATCCTAAACATATAGATACTCATAAATATATAACTGTTTATGTATTATTTTACATTGTACATACTGATTCTTTGAAATATAATATAAAATCCATTTTTTCCCTTTCCAAAACAATGTTCAGATACATAGTATTAACAATATCAATAAAATAATAAATTAGGTTGAATGGATTTGTTAATGAACTATCTTTATCTTTTGGTAATATAGAAGACTTTTTTGATAATCAGTTTTTATTAAATCATTCCAAAAATCATTTTTTCCATGGAATATCATAGAACATATACATTATATTTTATTTTTTAGGGTTTTCATTGAAACTAGGATGATATGATTCAATAAGATACAGACTTCGGAGAATCCAGTCGATTATTTCACTAAATCTATTCAACTGTCAATGTTTACACATTTTTTAGAGCTTATGAATGTTTTTCCATTTTAAATACCTATGTGGTTAAAACACCATATTGTTTAAATTATTTTTATTACAAAGGTGGAGGTTTTTTAAATTTGTCACTCATGTATTTATTTTCTTTTCATCGAATATAACATTTACAATTCATGGTCTGAATTATTATTTGGATTTCATAATTTACGTGTATATGGTCCCTTCTGAAAATTTTGATTACAATTATTAGTTTTATTTTTTTCCAAGATAAATTTTTTGTCCCTTATTTTTCATTTTTTATTTCTTGAGTTTTCATTACCCCATAGATTGATCTCGTAAAAAGATAACTTGTGTAAAGTCTAATTTCTCGTTTGATGAGGGTAAACCATTGGTTATCCCGCTACATACGGTAATACATCCATGCATATGGTTAATGCCTACTCTTGTAAGGGTACTCCCTAGATTTTGTGAGGATACTCTTGACTATCTTAAGGGTTCTCTGTGGCTTGCATTTGGGAACTCCAAAACATGCGTAAGGGTAGTACCTTGGTTCATGTAAGGATAACCTGGAATGTGAAAGGGTACATCCTTGGCTCAAATAAGGGTTTACTATATTGCATAAGGGTAATGTAAGGCTCGATTATGGGTATCATGACTCATATAAGGGTAACCATAGAACACTCAATGGTATGTTGATATGTGTTATATTTTGGTTTTGAATCACCTACTGCCATGTGGCCATCCCATCAAACTTTCTATTGCTTATCAATCATCCACATGTATTTCATATTGAATTCACTACCTGGCTTGCAACCATTTCTCCCACAATTAATATTTCTCCTCATGCCCCTCTTTAATAATTTGGTGTGTTTCTACACAATTTCAAGAGAATTGAGTTCTAGGTAATTTTGGATTTCCAGTATGAATATAATGATAGTATACTAACGGAGATTATTTCTATGATTCACATAGTCCATTGAATAAGATTCTCTTCATCATCACCAACCTAGTCGAGTGATTTTGTTGGAGAGTGGTGAAAATTTATTACCTTCATCACGAGATGTCCTCACGTGAAGGAATACTTCAAAATCATGAACACCATTTTACCATATTCTAGGTTTTTGTATTATAACCTAAAATTATTAGAAGTTTATTCCACATTCATGTTTTCATTTCCTTTCATTTTTTTGATGTTGTATCCTTCTATGCATGTGTATAGCATGAGTCCATACATGAAGTTACATTGAAAGTTAAATAAGATAGACTTAGACACTTCCATATGGTCTATCATGAACTAATCCTAAAATAGTTTCTTTGGTACATTACTTTATTCATGTCTTATAATATGGTGTTTTTATTTTTTTAGTATTTATGACATTCTGCGTGCTTTCTTTCAATGCACATAGGTCCACAGTGGACTAATGTACGATATATATTTGTGTTATTTATTTTTTCTAATACCATATTATTATTTAATCTATCTTATCAATTTATATTTTATATCTAATCTCCTAAAAAAATTTACCAATTAACCATATTACTGGATTAGTGGTTATTTCATAAGGAATACCACATCCACAAAGCAGTAAACATATTTTCTAGTTACAATAAACTGGTTTGATGGATAGATTTTATACATGTTCCTATCGTTAATTAATATGAAAATGCCACTCATCATTTAAATTTCATTAGTTTTTATTCCATTTTTAATTTTATTGTATCTATATTCCATCTTATGTGCATCACCTAATAATCTATATAGTTTTTTTAATGCAGTTAATCTAAATGAAAATATATTTGTTCCATGAAAAATTTATATGTTTGTTTATAATGTTTTTCATGTTGTGAGCCACAAATTTTGTGGAATCATATCAACCCTACTATTTACCACAATAATAATTTTTATTCTTTTGAAACGATACTAAGGAAATGGTATCTAGAATTAATGGAGTGAAGGTAATGTTTCTAATAGATGAGGATCACCGAAATCAGTTTTTCCATTTTGATATTGTTGAACTGGTGTTATATAAGAATCGATGAACAAGTAATTCTAATCTAGTAAACTCCACCGTATAGGTGTTTATATGTATTCAAGTTCCCCTTTTTCTTTCAATCTGAAGAATATTGATAATGTTGAAATATATATGGAATTACATTTTAAGCTTTTGAAAAAAAAATCAGTTCCTATAGAACAAAAATATACTTTAGAAATAATATCCTAAACTAGTGTAACAACCATGCGATAACATATGAAGAATTTCCTTCATGCTGACATCATACATTAATTATTCATTCAACACACAAACTTCAACCCAATCAGGTTTTTAAATTTGCATGTACATATAATCTCTTCCCCATTTCACCCTTGATAGAGCATCATTAACACTATTCAATTTTCCATGCTTGTAAATCATAATAAATTCGTATCCTAGTAACATATCCTACAATTACTGATGTTAAATTTATGCTACACATTGGATAATAAAATTCACTTAAGGCTCAATTATTCATATAGACCTCAAATTTTCCTCCTATAAAATATTGTTTCTCATACATGATTTCTTTCACTAAATCAACAAGCTATATTTTTTATATCATATTTCCCAATTTTATTTCAAATAATTACTTACTAAAATAGGAAAGAGGTATACATTACTATGTTAACACAAATTCATCTCCCAAACTGGAGGCATCAATCTCTATTGAAAATCCCTTTTGAAAATTTAGGATGGGTAAAAGTTGTGTGGTGGTCATGTTTTTCTTAACTGTATCAAATTCTTCTTGTGTTTCATGTTTTTATTTACACTCTTTCATCACAGTCAAGGATGTGAGGGGTCTAGAAATATATATAATCACTGATAATGTTTTTTAGTATCTAGTTATCCCAAAAAACCCATAACATGCATCACATTCTTCATCCCATTCCATAATCTTACTACCACCCTTCATAGGATCAGTAATAATCACTTAGACAGAAATTATATGTCAAAAATACTCTACATACCTCATTTTGAATGAAAATGTCTTCTCATTTTTAAATAGTAAATAATTTATTTCCATTTGTAGGACCTCGTGTTCCTTATGTAGATTTTCATTACATCTCTTACAACACAACATTATATCATCAAATAAAAATAAAACACTCTTCCATAGAAAATCCGGAAATACCACATTAATAGTAGAATGGAAAGTCATTAGTGAATTAATCAATCTAAATGGCATAAAAATTTATTCTAAATTCCTTGTAATGGCCATGAACATAATCATCCCAATATCTTACTCTTTCCACCATACATGGTGGAAATCAGTTTTCAAATACACATTTGTGAAGTATTACTCTATATGAAACTCATCCATTGTATCTCTTGTTATACGATTTAGGTTTATTTACACACCACAAAACTATTTAACTCTAGGTAATCCATACATACACTAAATTCACCATCTATCCTGTTTTCTTAAATTTTTAGGATATAGTATGGGAAGATGCTATGTCTGATTAAACCATGCTGCCAAAGACTTTTAAACTACATTTCAATATCATTATTCAAGAAATATACTTTTTTATAAGGCTTTTTGTTGACTAAATCCAACCATATTTAAATTTTTTGTGTGATCATTCTTCCTCTTCAATGGTAATTCTCATGGTGCCTCATAAATATCTCCTCCATCCTCATTTTCATATATCATCGATTGCAACCCATGCACCTACAATATTCTTTTTCATAAGTTTAATTATAAAACATATTGTGTTTTTGTGGTTTATTTTATATTATCTAGTTTGGATGACCACTTATAGGGGGATGAATCATTGATCAAAATTTATAAAATTATTATTTTTCTAAATTCAACATCAGGAACCTGTTAAAGTTCTCATTCCTCTCAATAATATCTCACAGTCTAAACTTGTATGTAGTGATAATAAGATAGTGGAACATATGATATTTATAATATTGTTCGTAAAATTATACTCCTTTCTATTCTGCTTAGATTCACATGGTTAGACACCCCATTTATAATTCTCCATAGATTTTTTAGACACCTAAATCACAATTATCTAGTGATTGGTTAGACAGCCCAGTCATAATCATCAAATGACTAGTTAGTCACCACAGTCACAATATTATTAATCAACATTAATCTGGTTATAGATTGGTCTTTTATGAACATGAATTCTTATGTTCCACTTATGAAATAGAATCCCCTTCTTGAGTTGACCGGATCGACAAGCCTACACATCTTCAATTCCTCGTAATTATGACCTATTTAAGAGATACATATAATTCAATTAAAGATTAAATGATATATGGTTTGGGTTCCTTAAACAAATAAGATGTTAATTATACCTTGTTCTCTAATGAGATTCAAAAAATAATCCTAGATATATTAATAATGAATATATGGGGATTATTATCTATTGTAATATTGAGAAAATTGGGAAGAAGAGATGTAAGATACGTCCTTCTAGATGATCAGGTCTTGTGGGTAAACAAATAGAATTATTCCATTACAAACAAACTGGGAAAAATAGAAGTAATTATACCTAAAGGAAAAATTATAAGAACCAGACCAATAATAGTGACCATTATATGTTATTTGAGTAATATTTTGATAATTTTTATGTTATATGTTTCTGTTCAAATGTTATAAGTGTAGAATGGGTCCTGGATTTTGGATTTTCTTTTCATATATGTCAAAATTGTTATTACTTCACTAATATAAGAGAGAATTTGAGTGAAATGATTTTCCTAGGAAATTACAAGAGATATCAAATAATGGGTATAAAAATTGTCTCTCTAGAATTTCAGGAAAGGTCATTCATATACATATTGGTGGTTTGATGAAGAATCTTATTTCTTGGGTGTCTGCGAACAAAATAGGTATTCTTTTATATCTAATTCTGAGAGTCATAATATCTCTAAGCAGTCACTCACCCTTATGAGTGGTATCCTAACCAATGGACTATATGACTTTGATAGTAGGACTCATATGAAACAATTAAATAAAACTATTTCCCCCATGAAAAATAACATAATGTTATGGAATAGGTTATTAAGACATTTTATTTTAGAAGGGATTAATGAAAATAGAATGTAACTTATTTTAAATGACGTATCCTCAGACAATTGTATTTTTTTGTGAAGACTAGGTTCTTAGTAAATCCAAACATGTTAATTTTAAGAGGACCATATATAAAGCTATGTCTTCTTTAGAATATGTGCACATTAATTTTATGGGTCCTTCTAGAGCTGCATCCCATAGTCTGGGTCACTACTATGTTCCGTTTATTGATGAATATTCTCAGAAAGTGTGGATTTATATAATTAATCTGAAATTTGAATCCTTTGATGCTTTAAAAATATGGATGTCTAGTGTTGAAAGTGTAACAAGAAACAAACATAAAATCATTATAACTGATAATGGCCAAAAAAATATTTTCGTATTGACTACATATTCTATTGTAGTTCTGAAGATATTCTTAGACATAGAAATTTTTTGGAAACCACACAATAGAATTTCATATATGATAGGATCCATATGACAGTTTTAGAAAATGTGGGAATCGTGATCTTATATTAAATTATTTTTAAGTCCTTAAAAGAATAATTATATGCTTTTATTATATATATGATCAAGATATTCTATTCTAGTTCAATTATATTCATAACCTCAAAAGTGTTGTGGATTATTTCACCCCTAGTTTAGTTTATCTTTAATTTTGATATTGTACTACCTAATCTTATTGTAGTAATGATAAAATTGAACCTAGGACAATGATATGTGTCCATCTGGGAATCCCACATTGTGTAATAGTGTAAAATCCTTAGGTAGATAATCACGGTTTTTAGAAATGTATAATCTGATGTGATTTTGTATTCCATGAGGCTCTTTATTCAAATTGGATTGCTACTGATCCTGTCCAGTTTGATCCTTCTTATCCTATAGGTGTTGAGGTTATATTAAATGATAAAATGAAACAATAACCTGAGTTATCTCCACTAAACCACCCCAAATATATCATATTGAAGAAGAACATATTATTGAATTTGAACCTGAGTATGAGGTTAGAAGAGATAGTGATGTGAGTGACTACCAGTTGACTCGTAAAAGGAACATAATAATAATTAGGCCTCCAATTTGGTCTACCAGGGCTAATATTTATCCCTTTGAATTTAATAATTGTTTTTACTAGGTAGTGATGAACCATTCAGTTTCAAACAATATCTTAGGTATGATGAATCTTGGTAGTGGATTTATGTCATGAGAGATTAAATGGATTCACTTTAAAAAAATAAAACCTTGATAATTGTTAACATACCGATATAAGGAAAAAATATAGATTTTAATTCAGTTTTTAGATAAACTAAGATGACTGTAGTGAAGGAAATATTAATTATAAATCAATAAGTTTTTCACATGGTTTCTTACAACATGAAAGAATTTTTTACAATGAGGTTTTTCACCTATTATTAATAATTAATCCTTTATTTTATTTTTAGTATTTTCTACCCAAAATGATATTTATGATGAATAATTTGATTTTTGATCTTCATTCATTCATGGTATGTAAGATGAATCGATTTATATGAGACCACCTGAGGTATTTTACAAATATTTTAAAAGTAATCAATAATAACATTTAACAAATTCCATGTATGGCCTTAAGAAATCATATCGACAATGGTATAATGAATTTGATGCTTTTGAGCTTAAAATGACTTTGATTAAAGTAAATATGATGTGTATTATTATTATAAATATTTCAATCTTGTTTCTATTAATTTAATCTTATATTTGGATGATATAATAAATCATGTGAAAAACCAACTACATAATGCTTTTGAAATGAAATATTTAGTACAATAAAAGGTATTCCTTTGTACGAAAATCTCTAGTGATAGAAATGATTTTTTATTGTACCTTTTTCAATCTTATTATGAACTTTAGTTGTTAAAATGGTATTTTAATGAATATTTGAAACATGTTGGTGTGCCTTTAAAACATAACTTCATGTTTCCCTTATCCAAATCCTTAAGCAGTGATTCTAATAATTTTTTGATTATTAAAATAACTTATGTAATCATAGTAGGTGGACTTATGTATTACAATATAATCTCATATATAGATACAAACTTTGTTGCTTGTTCCTTAATAAGTTTTATGGGAAGTCATTTAAAGCCTCATTAGTATGATATAAAATAGTTACACATTAATGTGTCCATGTATTTTGATTAGTGCATTTATTTTGATAAAAATTATTCTTATAGTCAATATTTCATCTGCATTGTATATTCTAGTTATGATAAAAAAAATTCTAACTGATAAATATATCACTTTATTTTTAGTTTTTTCATATACTGGTCTTAATTATTGGAAATGTTAATTAGAATCCATTGTTTCCCATTCCATTACCAAGGTCTAATACATAACATTAACTATTTCAATGAAACAAGTAATTTTTTTAAAGTCTTTGTTAATGAACTGTATGTATCTTCTTGTAATAAATAAGTCATTTTTGATAGTCATTCTATATTATGTATTTTTATAAATTAGGATTTCCATGGATGATCAATGCACACAGAAATTTTATTTCATTTTGTTAGGAATATCATTTAATGTATGATGGTATGTTTTACTAAGATTCATACTGCAGAGAATCTATCGATTGTTTGACTATGGATATTCAATTTTCCATGTTTATTCATTTTTTAGAACATAGTTTTGTAGCCCCATAAAAAAACATAGAGGTGAGAACACCATCCTCTTTCAAATATAATTTTCCCAATTCTTGGTCTAAATTATTATATGGATTTCATGATTTTATTGTATTTTATCCCTTATTAATAAAAATTACATGTATTACTTGATTTTTTTTTCATGAAATAATTTTTTTTACATATTTTTTTCAATTTTGATTTCATGGTTTTTCTATATCCCATTGAGGGGCCACATGTAACGGTAACTTAAGTAAAGGATACATTCCTATTGCATTAGGGTAAAGCATTGGATCTTCTTTTTTATAAGGTTAAGACATGGATGCATGAGGGTTTATCCTACTCATGTAAGGGTACACCCTAGACTGTTTACGCATACTCATGACATGTTTAAGGGTACTCCCAATCTTGTATATTGGAAATCCATAGAATGTGTAAGGGTATTACCTTGGCTCACATAAATCTGACCTACCACGTATAAGGGTACTTCCTTGCTCACATAAGGGTATCATAGCTCATTTAAGGGTACAGTCTAGCTCGATTATGGGTAACATAACTAATATATGCATAAAACTGGAACACTTAATGATAATCTGATTTGTGTTATATTTTGGTATTGAATAACATATCGATTCATGGACATCTCATCAAACAATCTCTTGCATATCGGTCACCCATGTGGTATTTATCCTTCTTTCACTGACATGATCCCTATTGTTTCTCTAACCAACATAATTTCACCTTGTTATATCTAGATGTAATCCTGAATTTTTTTTTCCCATTCCTTTTTTGTGTCTTATAATATGGTGATGTTATTTCTTTGTTAATAATGATATTCTATTAGTCTTCTTGTTTTTCACATATATCCATAGTGGGTTGAAGTGTGTTATATCTTTGTTTTCTTTATTTAATCTTTCACTATATTCATCTTGGATCCATCTTATCCATTTCATTTTTTATCTTACTTCCTAAAAAATTCAACCTAATACCTATATTATTAGATTATAGGTAGTTTGATAAGGACTACCACATCAATAAATCCCCTAATATCTTTTCAATTTAGATACAAATGGGATGATGGATTAGATTTTGACATGTTCCTATTATGATATCTTATGTGAATGTCATACATCATTTCAGTTTTATTGGATATATCATTGGTTTTTGATCAATATATCATTTTCTTATTTGTATATTCCAACCAATGTGCATCGCCTAATAATATATAGTGGTATTTTAATGTGGTTAATCTAAATAAAAATATATTGATTCCATGAATCATTTATATGTTATCTTATATATATTTTGATAGTTGTGAGAAGCAACTTTGGTGAACCATATCAACCCAAATATTAACCACACCCACAATTTTCATTCATGTGAAATGATATTGAGGACTTGGTGTCTAGAATTAATGGAGTCAAGGTCATGCTTCAGATGTGTGAAGATCACCAAAATCTGTTTTTCCATTTACAAAAAGTTGAATTGGTGTTATGTATGAATCAATTAACAAATAATTATAGTCTAGTAAACACCACCCACGTGGTATTTATATGTTTTCAGTTCCCCAAATTTCATCTTGATGAATAAGAATGGTAATATTCTAATAACATTGGAATTAAATTTCGTCCTTTTGAAATGAAGAATTTTTATTATAGAACCATAATCTTTTTCAAAACTAATATCCTGTCTTCATGGGATATCAATGTTGTAACATATCTATAATTGTGTTTGAACTGACATCTTGCATTAAATCATATTTAAAAACATAATGCTCCTCCCAACCAGGTTTTAGAGTCTACATGTACTTATAATCTCCTCCACAAATCACCCTCGATAGAGAATCTATGACACCATTCAATTTTACATGCCGGTAAATCAAAATAAAATTGTATCCCTATAATATATCATGTCTACACTAATTTGAAATCAAAGCTAACCTTTGAATAAGAAAATTATGTTATGTCTCAAATGATCTATGTATACCTAAAAACTCATTCACATCAAATATTGTTTCTAATTATGGATTTTTGGAACTAAATCCATAATATCGATTCTGTATATCAATTTTCCAAAATTAGTTTCTGATAATTCCATTCTAAAATTTGAAATGGGCCTACCTTGTTATGTTAACAAAGCTCCAACTCCCAAACTAGAGGCATCAAAATCAATTGATAATTTCTTGGGAAAATTCATAATAAAAAAATGTTTGTGTTATTCGGGTTTTTCATTACTGTATCAAACGATTCTTGAGTTTCATGTGTTTACTTAATCTCATTCTTCTTCATCAAGGATGTGAGGGGTCTGGAAATATTTATATAATCACTAATAATTATTAATAGTTTCTATTTATCCTTAAAAACCCCTAACATGCTTCATATTCCAATTCCCATTTAATAATTTAACTATATTCTATTTTAGGAGAGTTGTAACACCCTAAGATTTCATAGTACATTATCTCTTCAAAATAATTCAATAACTTCCACAACACGAAACAACGTGATTGAGCGCACCACAACTTACCAAAATTTCCATTCAAAAAATGGTTATTAATAGTGGTAACATAAATTTTAATGTCATATACTCTATAAAATTTTATAATCCATTTTATGTTTTTTAAGAAAAAATTTAAGAACAAATTAATTTTTTTCACATAAAAGAAATATTTTCCAAAAAAAATAATTTTAAATCCTTTTAAAAGAGATACCTTATTAAATAAAATATTTGACACTTTTATATATTCAATTTGACAAATTAAACTTCTTCTTTATAATCGGGTCATAAAAATTTATTTTCGATATATTTTTGGTGTTTTTTTATAACATTCATATTTGGGTGAATAATGAAAATTAATAAATCTTAACTGAAAGAAAATTTTAATCATAATAATTTATAATTATCAATAATAAAAATGAATGGTTTGGAAGTATAATTAGATTTAATTTTTTTCATTTAATATAATTTTTTCCTTTATAATTAATTTCAAATTTATATTTGACATAAACACATGTCAATCTTTTGACAATTTTTACTATAAAAAACATGTTTTTGGTTTTGATAGTGGGAATTAATTTTAAATTAATAAATACATCTTCTATATTTTTAATTTGGTGAAATATACTTCACTTTTGTATTCGGAATTTCAAAATTATCTTAGGGTGAATTTCTGTTATTTTTCTAAAAACATTCAATTTTTGATTAATAATGAAAACCCCAATATTGATGTTTAAAAGGGACATTTTATTTAAGTTATTAGTTTTTTTGTTTTAATTTATTTTTTTCGAAATAGAAACATAATACCTATATATTATTAATGTAATTGATTGCAGTCATGTTATAATATGTTAGATATATAAAATTTTATGGAAGTTTTTACCCTCTTTTACCCACCTTTTAAGAGCATTTGAAAATTTTCATAAAACATAATATTACTGCTTTTGTGAGTATAATTTCAAAAATCTGAGAGACACGATTAACCTCAGTAAGTAAAATATTGTTCAATAAGATGAAAATAATTTTTGGTGAATAGTTTATTTTGACTTTTATTTAACATGGTTAAAATTAAATAGGGAAATTAAAGGTAAAAATGTTATTATATTTACCCTAACATATGTCCTAATTCTATTGGATAAGTGTAATTCAACCAAAAACAACCTTAGAAATAAAATATTATTATTTAGGTCCAAATGGATTAGATTAGGACATTAATTATTGTTTAATATAATGAATTGTTAAAAGTGTTAAATTCACGTTTTTATAACTAAAATTTTTTAAATATATGGTTAAACATAAGATAAATTCGTCTATAAAAATTCATTAGAAATATAAATATATTTCTTATATAATGGTATTTTATTTATAATTTTTAAACATTAAATAATTAAATTTATTTATGACACAATGATGATGCCACAATTACATTATTATTAAAAGATTAAAATAATTTATATTTAAAATAACCACAAAAAATTAATTTGAGACATTTGATGAATTATACTAATATTATTGGTTAATATTACATGTAAGGGTTGACTCAAAAAATTTTATTTTGATGTAATCATGATGTTATGATTATAACAAAAAAAACAAATACCCAATAGTGTCAAAATTTATATAAAATTGTTTTCAAAACAAAAACAATATTATTGGTTGTTATAATATTCCAAAAAATATAACGATCATCAAAAGGGCATATATAATATTTTATATGTCATCAATGGGCCAATTTAGTTTCTCTTGTAAGATTAGAGTAACTTTATTAACCATATAGTGTAAGAATACAATAAGACATGGTAATAGTTATACTATTCATCTAATAGTTAAATCTAAATGTTAGGGTTAAAATGGTAACCTAATCTTGTCTAAACTCTATTGGTTGATATTAGTTCGAACAATAACCAACTAATTCTCGAAATAAATTCATTTGAAGCCATAATAAACCGAATATGTTTGTATAATAAATTTATACTTTAATCGTTTCATAAAGTGAACCTCAACCCTCTTATAAAAGGGGAATTCCCCTTCTCTCAAAATCACACCTCCAAAGACATTTGGCATTGTCAAACCCTACCCAAATAACCTCCCAAATTCCCTCACTTCAACCTAGAGTCCTTAATTTGATTAGAAATCCAACCTAAGGTTCCCTTTTGATCAAATCAAAAAGTAGAACCTGAAAAAGATGTAAATAATTCATTACCTCTATCATGTTTTTTATTCTTCCACTTCTTATTTATTTGTTTTTTCTATTATAAAATAATAACTCCAGTATCTTCAATACAATGTGATGTTATTACAAAAATGGTACAACCATATTCATTTTTCTATCTATCCTATAAATGAGAAATTCATCATACGTGAGGGTGTAGGGCTTACCGTCTCTACGTCATGGTGAAGTATGTTATTCAAACACTTCAGTATTTGGATGGGTATAATAATGAATATAACTAATTTATATAATAAATATAACATGATAATGATTCTGAATATATGATATACCATCCAATTTTAATATCAAAAGAATGATATTTTCGCTTGTGCGTACGTACGGATTACTGTCTCCACGAACACTATTATATTTATTTCCCCATCATAACCATTCAAGAATAATTTTCATTTCATGATTAAAAATATTTTTTATGAACTTAATATCATATTGGATATAAATAAAATACATCATATCTGTAAGAAACACGGCTTATGTAACAAAACATAGAAAGGAAAACAAATCATTTAACACCCAAAATGACGATAATACGAAAATATTATTAACAAAGAAATATTAGAAGATCATATATGATATCATATTTATGTATTTGGTTCTTGTATAATGTAATAAAAATGAATTAACTATTATACATGAGGTTAACATACCCTCTCCCAAGTAAATGTACAAGGTACGGGTTATTTCCTCAATCTCATAATTATCTGAGATTGTTCATGTGTAAATATTTTCTGGCACATAATTATCATTGGTACAAATATTTCATAAAAATATTATCAAAAGGAATCTTTTAAGGTTTTATGGGAGGGACTATTTAGCTTTTTCATCATTTTTAATGTTTTAATATTTTATCTTTCTAAACCCTTTTAATTAATGTCCATGTTTTCAAAATGATTTTAAGGAATTATTTATATAGACATTATTGTTATAAAATATTAATTTGTTTCAAAAGATTCAATGTGGTGTCGGACAATTTGATTCAAAAATATCTTTAAAATGACATCCTTTATAAATGCGTGAATTTTTAATATTATCATGAAAAAGGGATAGTTCTCTCAAATAGTTTTACAAATCATTTGCAACTATGTCAATATCCTTTTTGAATATTATTATAGATTGAGGATGATTTATTAGAAATACAATCATCAATATTTTATTGAATTGGTTTTTATATGATTGACTATGGATGTGTTATTTTTATACCATTCATGGTTTATGGATAATGTATTGAAATTTCATATACTAGTTTTAATATGAATGGTTATGTTATGTTTAAACCTTTTCATATGATTAATGCATTGGACTTTCTAAGTGACATGTGGATCCCTCTATAGCTCCTTGACGCATCTGTATGTCTCATTAGACAAACTAGTGTCTTGGAATAAGGCCTCGAAAAAATCTTATTTGTGGTCTTGGCACAAGGAATTGAATATGTGGTTATGAATTCTGGCATTATATTGTCCATCATTAAGAAATTGGCTATTGATATTTCATGTGATTATTCGACTCATAGAATATCTATGTAAATATGTGAATGGATTTATTTGGATTTATCTTTTCCATATCATGACGATGTTTATGTTTAAAAGTCTTGTGTTTTATTCTTATAGATTTCCTTAAATTTATATGTGTATTTATAAATGTTTCTACTATATTGTTATCCTTACTGAGCATCTGAGCTCACCCCTTTCTTATTTTTTATTTTCCCTACATACCAATAAGTGTTTTATGATTGAGATGTAGGTTTATCCTAAGGGGAAAATGGTATTCTAAAAGGATTATTTATGTTGTGTTTAATGTTAGAAAGTGTAATGTGAAGTTCATATATGTAATCTATTTTCCAAGACAGCTAAACTAATTGGTCCTTCAGGACTTTATTCCTTGTAATCATTCCAATGAATTAAAATATTTCACTGACTCTAGGTAACTATGTTCGGGGCATTACGGGAGTAATCATAACCAATTCGACCAAAATTATATACCAAAAACACGCCACATGACACCTTTTGAAAGAACACTTCATCGCATTTTCTAAAAGTACATTGTCTATTTCGATTTACATAACATCATATTCCTTAACTAGGTCTTCATTGAGTCCCTTTCTACAAACCAATATATCATTTAAGAACACCAAAACACTTTTCCTTATAAAATTATAGAATACCTCATTCATAATTGCGTGGAAATTCATTGATCCATTCATTAATCTAAAGGGAATAGAAATTTCTTCTTAATTCCCCTCATGAGTCTTGAACAGAGTGCTCCCGACATCTTACTATTTCTTCGTTTATTAGTGGAAACCATATTTTAAACCCATTTTTTTATGTAATCCACACGATGAAACTCATCTGTAAGATCTTATATTAGTTAGATTAGGTTCCTATAAATCACCCTAAACTATAGTAATCTTTTTAATCATTAAAAATTATCCATCCCCCATCATTCTTGTTTATTGAAATTACTAAGATAAAGTGTGGGATGATTCTATATCTGATGAAACCCTATTGAAAAATCTTTTAGACCTATTTTTCAACAACATGTTTCATGAAATAATAATTTATATAATGTTTTTTGTTGATTTAATCCACCCCTTCTTTCAAATTAATTCAATTATAATTCTTCCCTGTCGATGGTAATTCCCAATGTTCCTCAATAACATCTTCCCCTACTTCCTTTTATAGAATCACCAACTGCAACCCATGCACCCACAATATTATTTTTCCTATATTTAATTTGAAATCATATTGGGTTTATTTGGGGGTTATGTGATATTCCCTGGGGTGTATTACCAATTAGAGTGGGATGAATCATTGTTCTAAATTTTTGAACTATTACTCTTCTAAATTCAACCATAGGAACCGGTTAACGTTCCATGTCCTGTCAATAATATCTCACAGTCTAAACTTGTATGAAGTGATAATAAGAGTGTGACACAAACGATATTTACAATGTTCACCATAAAAGTGTAATCCTTACCATTATGGTTAGATTCATTTGTTTAGAAACCTGAGTTATAATTCTCAATAAATATTTTTGACACCCATGTAACAATTCTATGGTAATTGGTTAGAAACCCCCATCATAAACCTCAAAATATGAGTTAGTCACAACAATCACATGGTTATTCATCAACAATAATATGGTCATGAAAATATCTTTTTCTAAACATGGATTCTTATGCACCACATATGAAATATATTTCACTTCTTGAGTTTATTGGATCAACAGGTTGGCACATGTGATAATTATTTATAATCTTGAAAATCTGATCGCAATAGTTATGTTGGCCTCAAAAATAAAACTAGATCTGGAGTGATATATTTCTTCTCAAATTTCTCAAATACATTTTTGAACAAGAAAAAAATGGCTCTTTATTTCAACTCTCTCTCTTACCATGATACATACCTCAGGCTCTCACAAATATCTCACATAATGTATGTTAGTTCTTAATATTCTCAACATCTTCTTCGATACATACCAAAACAAATATTTAGAATAATATCATGCATAATATTCTCATCTATTGTAGATATTATTTCCAATTTAATAAAAAAAGATATCTTAGTAGGATCTCCTTCTTCTTAAATCATCAAATCTCCATGTAGATCAAATATTTTTTCATTTAAACAAATTATTTAATGCCCTAAAGAATCAATAATTTATTCTCACCCGATATTTGAATTATTGTGTCTCCATTATCTCCTTAACTCACGCTAAATAAAAAACTATTAAAAATATCCCCACCTGTACCTAAATCCATGTAATACCATGTGATAATATATTATGTCTCTCTTCTCACTGTTTCCTATTGGTGGACCCAATTTCCAAAATGACCATATAAAAATCACAATGGTATGGTGAAATATTTATTTTTATCTTTTCATGACAATCACATGAATTTTTCATTAATATATATACTATTGATTGTGGATCCCTCCCTTATTCAGTAACCTAGAAGCATCATGATATGTATTATAATATTTATTTTTCATTTGAGAGAATCATCTGTTGCATAATCAAATTTTATTTCATCATAATATAGAAAATTGTGGAAGTTAGTTCATCTCCCAGAAGATCAGTCATAGTTATTTATCGGCTGCATGTGTTAACCTTGATCGACCACATAAACACCTCAATAATAGAAAATATGAATAACTCTAGATCGACTCTATGTTATAAGAATCATTAAAATTTCTATATTTATGTCACATTCAAATCCAATAGACCATAGCATCTTAACTCATGTTTGGGAATCTCAATAATTTTCCGTGTTTCATTAAGAAAGTGTGTTAAACTACCTATGTAACTAGTTCAAAAATAAATATACCCTTATAGATAACCTCGTCAACTTTATGTGGCATAACTCAGTGCATGTTACCTATACATATCCTTCACAACTCCCTGATTACCTTTACATAGCTTTTGTAAATCATAGATGACCTTTACAAAGTTATAGAAATCCTCTGGTAACTTCATGGAGCTACATGGTTTCTTTTTTAACTTCATTTTGGAAATTAATTTATAAATCCACATTTACATAGCCAATGTACATATCACATTAATTTTACATTACAAGTTCATGTCAAATGTTACATTTACACATATTCATAATCTTTGGACTGACTATGATGTAGACAGAGAACTACCTTTAAATAGATACTTACTCAGGTGTTTTAGGGTTACATATTTAAAACAAAATATCTAATTCCTTTGTATATGTAATTTAGATCTCACATCCAAGGTTGTGTGGAATTAACGAATAATATGTTCTAGGATTATTAAAAAAAGACCTCAATTTTGGGCCCAATTCTATTTTCTGGGCTTTAAGTTTGGTAGTTTTGGCTTGAATTCTGTCATGTTATATAGTTGGGAGAAAGGATATGTGATGTTGAGTGTAATGGGTGTGGAGAGGTGATTTCATGGTGGTGACATGGTGAGGACTTGGATACATGGTGGTATTGCAATCCATGATCCGGAGATGCTTCCTCTAGTGTATTGTGATGCACAATGGTGAAGTTGGTATGTACATGCATCTGTATTGCACCAGGGGAAATCCAAGACAATCACATGAGGATTGATATATTTCCACTTATCATGGAATTTCCAAAAACATCATGCGAGAATCCTCCTTTGACCTTATAGCCAGTGTGGTGAAGATCCTCGAGGCCCCCACTTTCTTATTCTTGGTCCTGCAAATCAAACTACATCCAATCGAACTCATAATATTTTAAAATGAATTGTAAATTTAAATCGATATAAATTAGTTATTATAAATACATATATAAAAATAATATTCATTCATTTAGATATACAATGATATTTTTAAAAAATAATAATATAAATATTTTTAATTATAGTTAAATTAGTATTTGGATATATAATAAGATTGAGTTTATAAAAGGTGCTTAATTTTTAAAAAAAGTATTTAAAAAAGATTTTAATTTTTAAAAATTAGGTAAATATGCTAAATGGTATAAAATTGTTTTTTAATAATTTATTATTGAAACAAACAAAATTATTAATTTAATGGACTCATTAGTAATTGTGAGATGATTTGACTAGATATTTTTCAAATGATAGAGATATATTATCTTTTTGATTTTATTTTTATAATGATTTTAATTAAATCAATAAAATCCTAATAAATAACATAATTTAATTTAATATAGAAAATCATAATAAAACTAAATAAATTGAAAAATATATTTAGAAGAAAAAATAGATACAGAAAAATGTATACATTTTTATATATTAAATTTTCCAAAAAAAATGGATGGAAATATACTAAACAACAATGAAATGTGATTGAGGAACTAGTGAACATGATATCTGTGTAGAAAATTTGAAAAAATAAAGATGTTATTATATTAAAAACATATATGATTAAAAAAATATTTTTAAAATACTGCGTCTTGAATTTATTCTAAAAAAATTAAACATCAAAGTCATTTAATTTTCAAATACTCAACTTATTTATTTTTTAATTAGAAAACATTATGTTAAAATATTTAAGATATTTATAAATATAAAAACATTTGAAAATTATAATTTCAATCAACTGATTTATTTTAAATATTCAAGGTAATAAAATTTTATTACTAAATTAATTATTTTAATTATTCAAATACATAATTTTACATTTTTATTCAATTTATTTTATAATGAATAAATTTGTATTAAAAAAATTAAATTAGATTAATATTTTGAAACATTAAAAAAATAAAATTAATCAAATAATTAAATTATATGAAAATTTTATTCAAGTTATTTAAAATAAAGTAAAATAAATTTATTAGTTAAATTATATAAACATGTTGAAAATGTTAGAATAATTAGAATATAATAAAATAATATGAGTTTCATAAAAGATTAAAATGGATTTTTTAAAAGAATTTAAATACGTAACTTGATTAAAAAATAATGTTTTTAAAAATATTATTTTGGATATTCATTCCACAAAAATTGAAAAATTTGAATGAGTTGAACATTTCAGCAGACCATGATTTTTCAATATTCATTAAACAAGATTTTCCCCCATTATCACTCCCTATATTTTAATATCATTTTTCTTGTATATAAAGCCAAGAAACTCGGCCATACCATCATGCCTTATTTCTATGTTCTTGTTGGTTCTACCCACATCGTTAACATAGTGTCCTAAAGGAATCCATAGATAACACTCATATCTTCTCACCAAATTTGAAGAACATCACATTTTTGAACCTCAGGGCACCCATAGAGGGATTCCACCCCAACATCGTGCTTGGAAAGGTCAGTTTCCTATCGGTGTCAAGGGCTGGAAAGTCCATCTATTGGAGGCACATGGCATGAACAAGTGTCATGTGTTTCTCACTAATGATGACTCTTGGAAGGTGAGTTTTTCCTCGTTTAAACTTCTATATATTTCTTCTAATACTCAAACCATGCTTGTTGAACTTTTTTTGTAGTATCAAAACTAGAATCTTTCTAATTTTGGGTTAGCTAGGGACGGCCCCAAGGGTGGAAAAACCCATCTCTCCACGAGAATTGCTGACACCTATGGCTATGAAACTACTAAATATATGGCTAATGGTAAAAAAAATTCCTTCATCCATTTCATCATATATATATCTTTTTATTTTCAACTGGGTATCTTCAAGAAGTGCATATAACGATAATGAAAGACTTGTACCATATGGCATGTAAATTCTCAAAGGGACAGTGCCTTCAAAGTGTAATATGATTGGTGATCCTCCTCCCAAATACGCTTCTTCCATGGATACTAGATCTAAGGACTACTAGTCTAGTAGAATCAAAAGATTTCTTGTTTTCAAGAATGTTGTTGTGCATAAGATGAAATTTTTATCTCATATCAAATACATGGATCAGGTGTTTGTGTGGTTGTGGATGGGTATAGATGGTAGGAAAAAATTTGTTGGTTGGTACTGTTTGTTTTATTCCAAACTAAAACAGTGTTTTCTTGGCACGGGAGGGGAGGAAATTAATACTTCATTGATAATCGCATGATTGGTAAACATCTAACCCGAAGTTAGTATCTGAGAAGTAACTCTGAAATCCAGACTGAGGATTAAAAGAAAGATTCAAATTTTGTAAACAATGTAATTGAATGGAAGGATGAGATACACCACAATTTTAATGAAGGCATTAGACATTTTTCAATCTAGAAATTATAATTTGTATGTTTTTTTGTGTTCACTTGGTCAACACATTATCAAATAATTAGTATAAAATATGTTTATTGAATGTTTTTAATTAGATATGAGAAAGACACAGTAGTATTTTGGAGACCAGTTTTGGCATGAAATGGCCATCAATCATTTAGAATAATAGAAAAAAAGGCTTTTCCATGTTAGTAAGAACTATGCATATGGTAGTACCTAAATAAAACATATATAATAGTTTCATAATGATATGAAAATGGTATTGCCTCTACCTCTATCCATCCAATATATTATATCAATTAACAAAATGTCCTTGTGTGCTCACATGCCTACCGGTGAAGCCATTTTTTTTGTTTTTTTAACTCATTGTTTTTTCATCTCTTTTTATGCAAAATATGATGGTAATTTTAAAGCATATAAATGTAGGATAAAATGTAACGACACTAGAATAAATCCAAGAGGTTGGGGATCTATACCCTTTCTATATCAACTTTAGGTAATCAGTATCTAAATATTTTATATAAACTTCATCATGTCTTTTAAATCCGTGTATGTTGTAAGGGGGTGAAAATGAACTAAAGTAAATACATTATTGTGATGGAAAATAACTAGATGTTAAAAAAGAATTGGATCATGAAATTGAATGCATGATAGGGGTTGTGTAAGGCCATGAAAACAATTATAAGACCGATTTATTGTTTAGCATATAGTTTTGTTTTTAGCTCAATAATGTTTTTCATTAGTTCATTCTTCATTCCCTTCCATAATACACGAATAAATTGACATGATGAGATTCATATAAAAAAATAATATATCGATTACCTAAAGTTGATACAAACAATAAATAGATGTCCAACCTCATATATTTTTTCTAGTTTCATTACATTTTCACCAAATTTTCTCTTCTACAATGTTTCCTTCATACTTTTGCTAAAAAGGTACCACAAAAACAATGAGTTAATAAAAAAATAATAGCTTCAGTAGTATGTTTTTGAGCATACAAGAACATTTGTATCATTATAAAAATATATTGGATTAGAAAATGTTTAGGAGATACCATTTCCCTCTGATGATAATTCTTGTTTCTCCCTATTTTATTTAAGGATTCCCTTCTGTATAGATCCTTATAACAACAAAAAATCCCTTTTTCTATGCATCTAAATGTTTGATGTATATTTCATGCCCAAAAAGGCCTCCAGTATACCACTCCTTCATTCTCATATCTAACACAAAACATTTATTAAAGTGATTTTAAAAAGACTATTTGATAAATTGTTGGCCCACTTAACACATAAATAATACACATTAGAATTACTGGATTGGAAAAAGTCTCATGCCTTCATTGAAATTGTCGTGCATCTCATCCTTCTCATAAATTACTTTTTTTGATGGGTTTTCCACTTTCCTACCATCAACTTCCAAGATTTTATAGATACTTCTATGATACATTCTCCATGGTAGATATTTTCGAGTCAAGCTATTTTTAATGAAGTATTTTTTTCCTCCCCTCTCTTCCCAGGAAAAATGATCCATTAGTTTTTAAGCACACTAATACTACCCACCATCTAATTTTGTGCTAAAAATTATAACCATCCATATCCTCATAAAAACCTCATCCATATTATTGATACCATATAAAATCTATTTTTTTCATTACCAAAATCTATACAACAGGAAAAGTATTTATTTTACTAGCCTATGAGTTCTTAGATTGAGGATTCATGGAAGTAGCTTATTTTAGATGAAGATCACCAATAACCTTCTGCACAACCACATTCTAAATAATAGGAAGAGTTATTAATCTAAAGGATGAATATTCCTTACCATCAGGTGCGATGGATGATGCTTGTTTGAAATGAGGATCACTACTCATCTTCTACACAACCATGTTCTTGACAACAGGAAGATTTGTTTACTATAAATGGCTTGTAGTTTGTACCATGAGGTGATATGGAAGTAGATTTTTTGAAATGGTATCACTATTCATCATATTCACAACCAAATTCATGATAATAAGATGAGTTTTGATTCTACTAAACATTGATTCCTTACGTTGATGATCCATGGATTCATCTTTTTTAGATAGTAGATCACTTAAATCCCTTCTATGAGGTTGGGTACCACTAATGTATAGTATGAGCTCCTCTAGTTACCCCATGAACTCCACCATACTCAACCTGGACTTGGGGAGTATGGACACACAATTTTGTGTGTGGTTTTCCACCTTGAAGGCACTGCCCCTCTATCTGGTACTAATCATTCTTCATCTTCAGCCCTGTATAAAGCAACCCAATGGGAAACTGGTAGATAAATATGATGAAACTAATGATGGAGAATTTTTTTTATCAATGACTACATATTTAGAAGTTATGTATCTATAAGTGCTAGTAATGACTGTGGACAAATGGAATTTTCACCCTTCATTCCAGTGGTGAATCCTATTGTTTTTTAATGCATTACATACTCTTTTAAACACTCTAAAATTATAGTTCTAGTCCTCACTTAATAGTCTATTAAATTTATGCATATTACCAATCATTATAGTTTTGATTTATCAATATTTTATGTCTTTCAATTATAAATATTGTTTATTGATGTAGGAATATGGAACAAACATTTCCCTCAAATTCCAACTCACATGAGTAAAATTATATTCCATTTTTTTCACTTCTAAATTTTACTCTTATGGATGAATTTGAAGAGGATGGATAATTGGCCAATTTATTGATGAAAAACTAGTTTTCCTCTTTTTTGTTTGTTTTTAGAGCATGATGTATTGCGAGAATGGTTCTATCAGCCTTAGGGTCAAAATTTGGGTGGTTAAAAGAATTGGATAAGGTCATATGAAAACTCTTTTTAAATCAAAATGGAAATAAAATCACTAGTCTTCCATATTAAACGTTTCATGATTGATGAATTCCTATCATGGGGTGCTAAAAAATTATTTTTAAACCCATCAAAAATTTCGTAAAGTTTTTTTGGGGTATCTCTAGGGAAGACAATTTTATGGATGAATTAAAATCATATTTAATGGGTTCAAAATTTGAAAATAGAGGATCTTGGTGATTGGTTTAAAATTTAATTTTCAAATAATAGTTATCTATCCTTGGATTAAATTCATCCTTTCCCTATAATTCATTATTCAATTTCACACCCCCATTATTATATAATAAAATAAATTATCCTTGATTAGCCTTTCCTATAAATTAATGAGTTAAATAGAAAAATACATTAACCATTATATTCTCTATCCACACCTACCCTAGTGATTGGATTCCACTATAAATTCTTCAGTCACTCCAATATTAACTATCTTTGTTAGTAGAAAATTTCCCAATACTATTATGTGTAAAACCAATAAAAAAGATATAAATTTTTAAATTTAAAGATAAATAATAACACCTTAAAAGATACACATCCAAACCGATGCAAATAATTAACCTAAAAAATATTTTTTTATTTATTTCATTATTTTACCATAGGGGTGGGAGAGTTATCCTCAACTAAACCATAATTATCTTCATGTTCCATCACATGAGTAATAAAAAACAAATAAAACAATATGGAATGGCAACAGAAGCTAGTGATGAAATAAGATCTGAAAATAAGAGTGTGTACCATTAATATTGGAAGTCCCCCAAACCAAATGATAATATATCTTCTTATTATAAGAATTGAAAAAGAAAAAAAATCAAAAACATATTCTAATAGCTGGTGAATTCCATGTCATTGTTATTGTGGTCCGCATTACTAGCTATCGTGAATTCCCTGTAAGAATATTTTAACTCATACAATGACATAAAACAACCACTCATAATTCCATAATAGGACGAAATAATGATCTCACCAATTGATGGGGACCACATTGATTTGAATCACTATGAATAATAATGATCCTTGGTTTGGCTAAACCAATGGACTGGGAGGGAAATTTTATTTTTAAATGAGGGGCTAAATAGGAAAATTATTTTTCCTATTTTCTAAAATCTCATTAAACATTTTTATTATTCAATATAAGTTTTGAGTAGCATGAGAATTCACATATGTGGGAATTTAGATAGCTAAGGTGATTGTAGTCATTCTCTATAATCAGATACATCACCAAACGGGTATGTAGAATTGGATATATAGTGATTCTGGCAATATAGAGTTTTTGGGTATGTTGAACCATTATGCATGAACAAGTCAACCCTTTTACATAATCTTATATCACTCCAAATTTCTCAAGTAAATATTTATTCAATATATATTGATTATCATGTGGATAAAATAAAATGGATGATCACTTTCTTACAGGCGGTCATGTTGATTTTCCACATTCAAGCATTTTATAAGCGCCCACAAACCCCCAACCAGTGCATCAGTGAGAAACTAGAGACTCTCCATATACAAACGTTCAAAAGGGAATGAAAAATATAAAAATTAATATATTTTCCTTTTTATTTGGATAAATCCAAACTCACCACTCACAACTCATGATTTTGTTTCTTTACTAGGTGGTGTGACTAATTTTAGGCGAGCTCGAGATTCTAGATCCCAAGAAAAGAGTAGTGAGATTAGTTCATTCCTCGAGGAGACATGGAAGAAGATTGTTTGAAATGAGGACCACTGCCCATCATCCAACTAACCATGTTCTTGGCAATAAAATGTTTTTTTATTATAATTGACACAGATTTTATACCATGAGGATCTATTGAAGAATCTTTTTTCGAATGGTTATCACAACTCATCTTATGTACAACCACATTATTTAAAATAGGAAGAGTTTTGATTCTACCGAACTCATTGTCCTTACCTTATGGAGGTATGGAAGAATTTTTTGTATTATAGGTCATTGACACCAGTTCTATGTGGTCGGGGGCCACTATGGGATTGTATAGGCTCTTCGAGTTCCACAATGACTTCTCCCATGATCATCCTATACTAGATATCTAGGGACAAACAAAACAATCTGAGGGTTTCCACCTTGAAGAAACTGTATATTTTGTACTGAACTTATATCCAGCACAAGTCAATATTCAGCATCATCCCAATATAAAGAATCCCGGTGAGGAACTAGAAGATAAATATGATGACATTAATGAATGATAATTTTTGTTACAAAAGTCCAAATATTTAGGAGTTGTGTATCTATATGTCCTAGCGATACTCATGGTTGTCTGGCCTACATCGCCCATCGCTCCATCATTGTCCAACAAAGAATCATGAATTTCTCTAATGTGATTCTGAAAACCAAGATTAACATACATGGTTTGATTATTCTAATAAATAAGTAAAATAAAAAGTTTTAATGGTGGAAATTATCCATACCAAATCCAACAACATGTTTCATGTATTGAATTCTATATAAAGGAATTTCATGTAGTCATTTTGAAGACATGCAAGACTCGTGGTTGTCCCAAGCACAACCATTAGCCAGACCTTCCAAGAATGTGGATGAACATTGGAAGATGTTGGCTTACATCAAAAGAGATAGTCATCCAGGATACCAAAGGGCATGAACGTGTAAATCAGTAGTTGTTACTCACTTTCCATACAATACCCGATGAGTTTAATCATATAGGCATGGATTAGGTGGACCAGATAATCAATATTTATTTTTATATTTATCCATATAATTATATACAATTATATAATTATTTTTAACTATATTTTAAAAATATTTAAATATAATATATATTTACTTATAAATTTTAAACATATTTAAATATATTTCTATATTATAATATAACATTTTTATAATGTATTTATAATTATTTATTATATATATGTTTATATTCTATATTTAAAGACAATGAAATATTTATAAAAATACATTTATATATGATGTGTTTACATAATATTGAGACACACACACACAACCGCTACTCAACCTCCAGGAAGAACCGGATGAGTTTAATGATATGGGGATGGTTAAGGTGCCACAGTTAATCCAAAATTATTTAAATATTAATTCATATAATTATATAATTTTATAAATCTATTTTAAAATATATTTTGAAAATATATCTATATATTGTATGTTTACAAACAAAATTTAGACATATTAATATATAATAGTCTATTTAGATAAAAAATTATCATTTTTTATATTTATTTATTATAAATATTATTATATAATATATTTAATGATAATGAAATATTTATAAAAATTAATTTCAATATTATGTAATTACATAATATTGACACACACACACACACGGACATGTTTTCACACACATGTAATAATTTATATTTCACACATACACAATAAAAGGAAAAACGATTGACGTAATAGGGTAGTTAAGATGATAAAATGTAACATATAATGAATTCTTAGTAGACCACATAAGTCGACATCGTAACATTTGATGTTGTGAATTTAAGAAGATTGAATTGACTAAGATGTTGAACTATTAGGAATATGATTCCTAAATCTCACCATTATTCCATCTTTCTTACATTATAGACATTTATAACTAAAGAGTTTAGTGTGAGGGTATTATCTTATGGTCACATAGATATTTGACATGAATTACATTAGACATAAAGAGATAACAAACCCTAAAAGTGTATCAAACATAACGCATATCTGGCAGTTTTATATATACAATACATTAAGTTGGTGTTATGCAAGGATTGTTTAATATTATTAAAGAGAATAAGAATATTAAAATGTATAATATTTTAGGAATCCTCCATTATATCATAATTTCACATTATCTACATAAATGTATATATAGATATTCATTTTCGGAAGTGAAATGATAATTTACTTCTCAAACTATAACTTTAATTTTATCGCAAACACATATTAATCATAGTTGTTTATATATTATTAAAACGTGTTATGGTTATAGTGAGTATGATTCTTTTATAGAGATAAAACATATTCTCATGTCATACAAGATGAAGAGTAATATTCTTTCTCCCACTAGATGACCCCCTACATATAACACGTGGAGTGTCAAACAGATTCCTTTAGTATATTAGGGGTGGATGGATCATATTTGAGTTCCCAATACGTGAGATTTGTTAGAAACCAAGCATTATACCTTTAATAATTCGAAACCATAAGTATAAATGTCTATATATTTACTTGGCTAATATGGGGGTGGTTGAGTATATTGTTGATCATGTCATCCGTTAAAGCCTAATTGAGATGGTATTTTTTCTCTAATATGTTGAGTATGACATCTGGTACCTTGATTTAGATAGGATATGGGAGTGTGGGTACGAACATATATATTGTATAACAATTTGGATAAAGAACTTGTTATGTGATTATCCATAATGATAAACAACATGTGGTGTATTATTCAATTTGATTAGAATATTCTTTGAGATTTGAGAACATTTGAGTGGGATTTTTGGGGTTGATGTTCTTCATGTCCTATTGTCACTGTATGTCTTGGACAAATAGATAATATAAAAATTCCCATTTTCATATGATTCATCGAGGTGGAAACAAGTGTACATATACATATGTTTCATGGAGATCATTCTAGATCCCATTATTTCTTGAGTAACATTGATATTTTTTTAGAGGTCACTCATTTCTAACATATATGGATAAAATTATTTATATTTATTTTCATTTATATAAATTCCCACATGTTTATATATTTTGGTTAATATAATGGGGATCATGTATGACTTAGTGAAATTCTCTATACGTGTTTTAGTCTTAGTCCAAAAGTGTTTTGGATGGGTGTTCACAAGGTATTTCATATGATGTGATATATGGTTTTGTTAATTATTAATTTACAAAAGTGTTTGGGAAGATATAAAAAATGAGGTTTTGATATGGTTTTATGAGTTATTATATACAATAAAATATATGGTGAAATGGTATAATGTTTATTTAGCTTTAGTGTTTGTGGGATATTAATGGAGATATCACCAACGTTATAGAATTTATGTGATTCCATGAAATATAATGTACGTGGAATATCAAGATACATGCATGGAATACTTTTTCATGCATGATAGTACCTTTTGATCAAATAAAAACTAAATATTCAATATTTTTTTGTTTATTAGTTTATTAGTTAAACTCATTTCAATCATCATTTATTAAGTTGTTACATGATATATAATGGTATAATGGTGTTTTAATTCATGAAATGAATTCATTTTCCATGGAATGTAATCTTATGATATAATCACATTATTAAATGTAGTGGAAGTAAAATAGTGTTTTCAACTAGATATATATTATTGAATTTTGGTGTAAATTTTTCATGGGTGTTTTCTAATTCTTGGTCAACAATCCCTGACCTAATACAATCCTTTATCGTTCTCCTTTTCATATATAGGTACTAGCATACTGTGGAGAAAAGGTTAATACCTTATGTATGGAAGATGATTCAGATCATCTATTTGATACACTACAGAGGTATAATGATTTTTTTTATAATTTGGTGATATTTATCAAACATATCCCATTAATGTGGAAAGGTTTCGGTGGATCTTCTATGTAAGGTATAAAAATTTATATCATTATTCATTTTTGTTTTTATGTTTGTTTCATATTTCATTCATGGGGATCATTAGACTACAGTTTTAATAACTTCCACTTATTATGATAAATTTTATTACTCTTACAAAACACTTCACTAATAGTATGTTCATCCATGGTAGCATTCAGAATATCAAGGGGTACACTAAACATATTACTCGAGTCATGAGATAATGGAAAACCCAATTACATGTGATCTTTTGGTGGTTATTTATTATAAATAATTTCTCATTTGATATTGTATAGTGTAATCCCCAAAATAATGTGATGGGTTGTTGATACTAAATAAAAATCACTTTCACTTTCACCATGCATAGTTTTCTAAAATAATAAAGTTATTTTAGTTTTTTGATTCACATATAGAAAAAATTGTTATAAATTAATAGATTAACATGGATAAGGATGTTTTTTCTGGGGAATGGATATCCTTAAATCTAGTGGGGTCAAAGTCTTCATGTACTGGTTTTTTATCTATAATTGGTTCACCTTGACACCTTTATATATAACTTTTATTAAATCCCTAATTGGTAATAATTTATTTTAGGGAATCAATTTGTCTCTTAATATCATTTATTTCATTATTTACATCCTCATGTGACTTTGTTTCTCGAAATATTCTCAATGTGACACTCCAAAACAATTACCTTTAACTTGGACATATTGTTCTGGATAGTTAAAAACCATTATATGTAGTCGTTCATCTACTAGAAATAATAATGATTGTTTTTTCTAAAATATATAAAAAGTATAAAAACTTAAGTATATATTTTATATATTATTTTTTTAAAGAATAAAAAAACTACTATGGCATACATACACATAATTCTCTTACTTTTTCTGTGATATCATCAACCATTTTTTCTTCATTATTTAAATGAGACTCCTTCCGTAGCATATGTTGTGGAAAACAAGTGGAGTTATATTACAATTCATTAAAATGTATATAAAAAAGGAACATAATTATTTTTTTATTTTATATCACATAAAACAATACAATATATTTAAGTTAAATACAACTTTTTCTAGTGAAGGACACTTAATCTTTTCTTTATGGTAGGGGTACATGGGTTTAAATGTGCACTATTTATTCACATCAATAATTTTATTATTCATAAAATTATAATTTGTAAAAAAATTGAATAGTATAAATAATTTCAAATGTATATTATGAATTAAAATGCATATTAATGGATTCATCCCCATGATTGGTAATGACTGAATTTTATGTTTATTCTTTTATCATGTGTGCATACACAATAGTTTTTGTGTATTTTCTTTCCCCTCAGTATACTGGATACATTTTTACATAAAATGTTTTTGGAAGGATCTATAATCATTTTTATTGATCAATAATATAAATTTATTCTAGAAAATATTTAACCAAAAAACATCAATAAGAGAAAAGAAATGGTAAATCAATGTTTCATTGTATATTTTTCATTATAATAGAGAAATTATATCATAATGTTACCATAATGTCTTCAAAACTTATTTCATTCAATGCAGAAAAATATTAATTCCAAGTAACTCTGTCAATCGACATATGAATTTGATTTGTAACCCAAATGTAACGAAGGAAAATTCATTTGTTGTGTTCATAATGTTAGTTTCACTGATTCCACCAAACCCCAAATTTTATAACCTTTCTTCTATCATTAAAATATTTTTAAAATTGTGTGATACTCCATTATTTTTTTCATCCACATGTTTTATATGTTGGAGTTGGTATTCTAGAACAAAATTTTTGTACTTCTCATTACATGTATATTCAAATAATTTATAATTAATAAAGAGATTATATTTACATATTGCTTATTGGTCTACATGAAATTAGCTTAATAATGTCCTAGACTATATATTTCATTGAATAGGTGACACATGTAACCCGTTTCTTGAAATGTTGTGATAAAGAGATTATGTTACATAGAATTTCTTGTTTTTGGTAGTCAGCATTGTGATATTAACTTTTTTTTCTTACACTCTATGACCTATTTCTTGATAGAAATCATGGAGAGTAGGCAAGACCTACTAATGTCAATGAGGGTGAACCATAGAGGTTCATACATTATGTGATTCAATCGATCTCAGTTAAATTCAATTTGAATTTAATTATAATAAACAAAATTATTCTTAATACATTAGTGATTGGGAATATTAAATGAATATTTATTTTCAAGGGATTTATTTCATTACTGGGATGTATAATATTTATGTATTAATAGAAAAATATTTATTTAGGTATTTGATAAATTTCAAGGTGGGTTAGGGGCTAAGAATGTGTCTAGAGATAAATGTTAATTTTTAAGCTATTAAAATTATATCTAACCATGCACTAGTCTACGTAAGATATGGGATAATAACAATAATAATATTACATGCAATGGGTTATATAATGTTTAATTTATTATTTAAGGGATGTTTTGAAAATAAATAATATTTTATCACAATCTCCATCTTTATTAATATACTATTATTTATATTGTTTTTTTTTCAAAATACCATCCTATACTAAAATATCAATAGAATAAAAATTAAATAGACTATGTATTTCTACTAAAAGAAGCGTTGAAATATTTCACTTGATTTCATATCTACAAAAGAATTAGAATCCTTATGAAGAGAAAAGAGGTTCCAAATACCTGATGATATTAATGATAGACCTAATCATTTCATAGATAGCTTCAGCATCCTTAAATTCATTGATATTAACGTGACAGTCATATTCGATCATAGTATTCCTCCACCAATGAGAAGTTGATAACTCCACACCATTCCAAATTTCCACTTATTAGGTCACATAGGGATTATAGCATACAAATACCATCAAATTTCAGACCATAATTTAAGATCCTACATTATCAATAATAACACCTGTGAGGACAACATTACCATCTCTAGGTAGCTCTATGTTAGTCTTAACATTATGGACTCTTAGAGGTGTAGGTATCTGCATAGATGGGGTGAAGGATTGAACTGGTGAAATAATATAACCACCTTTCATTGTTCAACTGATAAATAAATTTTTTAATCATAGTTATCCACACTCTATCGTATTTGATAATTCCTTAAAACATAAAAGAATTATATAAGAACTATATAACCTATGAAAAGATTCAAAACCACATGATAGTCTATACTAGATGAAATATGAGCTACTAAACTACAACAATGTTCACATCCTTGAGGGTTATACATTGAGCATGATCCTACTCAAAAAAATGATGACCACAACCCAGTATCCCAATAGTAATAAAATATTGCATGAAACTCATTTTCAACAGTTGTCCCATAATGAGTGCATGAGATTTTCTCAAAAAAATGTTGATCATTAAGGTGAGAATTGAGGGGGAGGATACCTTTACAAATTTACAATATAATAGTTTGTAATTATAATGTATATTTTATATTTTATATATTCTTCCAAAGTTGAAACCCTATAACATCATCTCGTGTGAGTCTATTTTTGAAACCTGAGTGAACTATGTAGCATCATAAAATCTTGAATTTCGAGCATAGCTTATCTGGTCCCACTCCATACACCACTAGAAATGATAAAATAGCATTCAATTCATACTCATTAATCTAATGATAAAGATTATGGTAATACCACCATCTATGGTAATCAACCAGAAGATCTCTAATTAAAGCATTCTCCAGACTAGGTGCTAGCGTAATATTTGGTTTTACATTGTAAAAATCATTCACTGATGTATAAATCCCGATTTTCACCATTGTGGTGATGGAAATTCATCAATAAAGCTCACATTTTCAAACATATGTGGATCCCTAAATATTCATTGAGAAAAATCTTATTTTAGAAGCCAGACTAAAGAATAGAAAATCATTGTGGTGGAAATAATTTTCATTGAAAATATTTGTGCCCAAACTATCTAGTTCATATAACAAATTAATACATTTCATGGATAGAAGAGAATTTTTAAAAACATTCATGTCCTTGAGGTCCATATCACTACAGGACTTGGGTGAAAAAATCTTCTCCTAGGATATCCAGTGTATGTTATCTTTTTCATTATCTCTACCCCACCAAAAAATAGAAAATTATGAATGGATTTTTTGAATAAAGATAGTTGGTCGATTGAAGATAGACATCATGTAATATTGAATATTTCGAGTCACTAATTTAAAGAGAACCACATTCTTAAACCTATATTGTTTATTTTTCAGACCATCCATGACTTTTACTATGAAATTTAATCAGGACGATGGAGAAGACATCTGTTTTAGAGTTCCCAAATAACATCATGAGATGGAAATAATTTTTATGTTTTTTCAAAATCATGATGCCACACAAACTAGAGTTGGTAGATCTCATCACATATTTCACAACCTAACTAAAATATTTCTATGATTTTATAAAATTGACATAATTTCCTGAGGATTTGGTAAAATCATCAATGATTTTTAAAATCATCAAGAATTCCTAAAGATGTTCTATTGAAAAAAAAAAGATAATCGTTAGTGGTAAATTTGTGAGTAAATGGGATACTGCGCTGGAAAAACGTATCACTATTATTGATTACATCCAATGCTTCCATTTATTATATATGTTAGAAAACATCAACAACAAGGAGAAATGAGTAATGGGAAAGGTTTTTAACATGATACAGTACTATACTTGGCCTGATGTTCATTATGATGTAACCAGTGAACTTTATTTTGAAGGAAATTGACTTTTCACATCTCATGATTACTCCCATCCATTTTTTTCTAAATAATAGTTTTCACAACATCACTTCTTTGAAATCCCATTCCAAATTTTTATATTTCTTTCATATACAATTTTATTTCCACGGTCCCCCTTATATACGAAAATTGAGTTTTTATAAAATATATGATTTCAAGAGAATTATGGAAATTGTCTAAAAAGAAACATGTGAACAAAAGCACTATAATTATAATAGAAGATAGAAGGAAATAACTTTCAAAAATATTGGGAGATGAATTTTGATAAAATATTTTATACCACATTGGACAAGATGATATGCCTAAAATCATAAATTTTCACATGGATGGTGATTTTGAAGATAACAAAATGAGTGTTTCATTGACCTTATCTATATGAATGAAACTATTCCCTAGACCTTAAGTTGGTATAATAATGTATGGAATAACAATATTACAAAACCACATAAAAATAAGGAAGTTATCCACCCCTAACAATATCCTTCCTTAAATTTATTATATTAATTGAAGATAAAATTTACTCTCCAAAAATGTGTGACTCAAACATCAAAGTCATTACCTTGATAACTATTGGTTCAACAATGCTCATGTGGTACCCCGGGAGAGCCACTCTAATAACTAAAAAGATATATATAAAATCACTCGATCAGATACCGAATCTCAACCCCATATTATTTGAATCTTCTATCCTCTACCTACAATTTTGAAATTAAGTTCAATTTTATTTTGTATAAGGCCTTTTGACGAAAGTATTTGGCATTTTAATCACCCTATTTTATAAAATCCTCCCTTGATTAGATAAAACAATATATTTATTTATCTCTAAAGGCCTCATCCATGTCCTTTTCAGGATTTACAACTTCATTCTAGGAAATATCCTTAGTGTCTGACTTATAATATTTTCTGAGTTCTCTTTCATGTATGATAATTCTATGATTGATGTTCTTATAGTACAAAAAACTCTATAGCAACTAATATAGTGTTTTCCAAGACATGGTCTTGATAAAATGGCTGGGTAGATTTGACCACTTCTCTATAGTTGTTATTTTCATAATTCCACATGCATTAAAATCTAAATCCATATAGTGGACTTTAGCACTAGGGCACCACCTGCGACTAGATAAAAATAGTCCATTGATGAGATGAAACCAGAGGTAAGTTGGATACCACTTACCTATAGAATATAAACACTTGGTATCATGTCAATAAAACCCTATTGAGATGATCATATCATCTATAGTTTAGGAAATATCCATCAATATCATGTATGGAAACTCCCCAAGAAGCCCATATCTAACAAACCTGAGTGAAAATTGCAGTCCCATCATTGATGAATAGAAGACAAAATCTTCTTAGCACTGCCTTTATTATCATGGTGGTGACGATCTTAGTGATATAACCTGAAATGATAGTGGCGATTGAATTTTATTTTTGATAGTTTAATCAACTCCCATGATATCCACTTTTCACCTACTCCTAGACAGCTATAAAAACCCATGAAACACCATTCAGGTTCTTGAGGATGACGAATAAAAATGTGATGTGGTTTTGGAAGAAGATGACCACTGAAGCATCAAGGTACTCTCTCTACATGATTCAAAGTACACTTTCTTGTGATGACTTTCCAACCAATAAATTGTAAAAAAATAAATATTTCAATGTTATCCCCATTAATGAGTTTCCAAAAAAATTACTATTCCAGAATAAGAGTTTCATGGTTCAATGTGGGGCTATTTTGATTCATCCTTTTCATCAATCATGTTATTCTACACATCACCCTCTAATGGATCTGAGTTTTTCTAAGAACACGTTGGATCCTATTCATTAGAACCTCCAGAAAGTCTTCTATTTATTTAAATTTTATATGATATTTTCTAAATATTATATCTATTCCAACTACGTAACTTCTAATTTTTCATACACTAATGTTCAACTATGATCACTCCAAGAGGAGATTTATATAGGACTAGAAGAACCAGCATTTATGTTGTAAATAATAGAAGTGCCTCCTCACCCATAAATGTGGAATCCAGACCTCACAACATTGGTGGATCCATAACCATGGATAGAGAAACATTCATTACCTATAGTGTTTTTGGGACAAGGTAAAATAGTCATTGGTTTAGGATAGGTCCAATTTTCTCATGTATAAAATCAATATGGAATTTTCTATATTGGGGATAAATAGTCTGCCAAAAAACTATTTCTAGCTTCGACATCATGTGTATCCTCATCCTATGATCATCCAACCACCATACAAGGGATAGTATACCCATCAACCAAGGGTACTTAAAGTCACATTTTCATTTCAAAATGGTAATACAAACTCCCAGGTTAATTTGAAAATATTAATATTTGATCTAGCAAATTGGAATGCTTTTTTCTATATTTATGATTTTAGCCTTCGAAGTTGGCAGACAACCAAATAAGTTTTACTAATTAAATGAGTTATATTATTCTGTGTATCACCACTCAAAATCAATTTTTTATCCAAAATCATTCATCGCATGTCCAATGAGGCCACAAAAGAATCTAAATGGGGGGATTTTCCTATTCAAAAGACACCAATATCTTCGATTATGGATGTTTCAAGAATGAACCTCATATAATGGGTTGTGTGATGTCCATAATAGCCTTTATTATCACCATAAGACCCCATTCAATCAGATCTGAAACATCCCATTCTATAAAATCCCTAATGGTTTTACCATTCCCACATATAACTAGATTGATCCTACCTATAAATGGGATACATTTCACCTATATCTTAAAAGGGGAATGATGGGATTAAATCTCATCATGTTAAACATTTTAGCCAGTTACTTGATCACAGTAATATGATTATCAAAATACATTGGACATCTATCAAAAATGTCTATCTCTTTATGTTCCCAAAAAATTTAAAAAGATATCATCCTAGGCTCGATTTATTTGATATAATCTCCCTCTTCAAACATCTAAATAAACTACATCATATTTCTCAAGGCATTTATCTTATCGGGTCGGTAATAAGTGAATCTCCTCACCATGTGGAGGGAGTGGGATTTACAAAGCTCTCTATCCTATGTATTACTATCATCAATCATAAATTTCTAAAAAAACACATTGAAATATTATTTAAAGTCTCTATGGTATCATTTATACCGTTAAATTTATTGAATTAAATAGTTCAATATAAACTATCCTTAAATGTTGTGATTATCAAAAGTAGAAATAAAGAAGTTTACAACCATTGTTATGTTAATTATTTCATAACACTAATTAGTATATGACAAAAAAGTTAATCATTCATTATAGTAACAGAAAATGGTAATTTAATTATTTTAATCATTTAATTGGGTTAATAATAATGATAACAATTTAAGAACATTATTTAGATTACATAATATTCGTAATTGAATATAATTAATTTAACTATTAACTAAATATATCTATTTAAATAAATATTAAGTATACAAATAATTTTCTGGATTTTATAAAATGATGTATATAAAAATATAGTTATTTAACAATATTTATCTAATCATTTCATATATATATATATATATATATATATATTTTATTATTATTTAATTACATATTCATTTCATAAGTGATTATAAAATTCAATTCCAATTCAAATACTTATTACTAATCCATTATTAATAGAAAAATTAAATCATTTTAGATTTCTTAATTAATTTAAAAACAATTAAATTTATAAATAATTTTTTATAGAAAATAAATAATTATTTCAATCTATAATAAAATTTATTTAATAAAAGGTTTTTAAAAATGAAAAATAATGTATTTCAAAATGTTTTTAATTATAAAAATATTAAATAAATCTGTTAAATTATAGAAAATTATTTTTTATTTTTAAGTAATATTAGATTATTAATGAAAAAATACTTAATGAATTGACTATTTAGATATTTTGAAATTATTTGACTAGATACATACCAATGATGAGAGATATATTATTTTTAATTTATTTTGTATGAATATTTTATGTGTGTGAATGAATTCGAAATAAAAAAATTATCTAATTTAATAAAAGGAATTGTAATGATAAGAAATAATTTGAAAATAATATTTCGAAAGAAACAGAAACAATAAAATCTATATTATCTTTTATATTAAATTTCAAAAAATAAATGAAGGTAATATGTTATAAATTAATGAAATCTGACTGAGGAATTACCTTTAATAATAATCCATTTATGTGTTTATGCATTACTATACACTTTCATGCATGTTTCATGGGAATTGGTAGATAGATAGGGATTAGGGATACCTTGGGAAGAAGAGATACGATGGTTTTTTGAACTCCAATGATATAGATAATTACTCTTTAGATCTTATGTGAGTTATAATCGATTAGTTACTATGTCCCTAAATAATGGAGAAATGGTTTAATCTATCACGAGGCCATAGGTAGGGCTTGGGGTATGAGATGAGATGTAGGTGGCCTCAGATTGGTTTTTAATGCATATTTGGAAAGATTATTGTGGATTTATGCTAGTGATGAGTGATTGACACCCTCCTGAGGTTGGTCAGAGGTTTTATTAGTGTTGTGATTGTGACATGTCCTTTGGGACTAGACATGGTGTGATAGAGAGTGGTTTCCTCTAAGTGACGGATAAAGAGATCTGCCTTAGAAGATGTGAGGTGAGACCCAACTGTAAGTTGTAGGATTTATAAAGAGTTGGCATTAAGATACATGCTTTATAAAGAGTAGGACATGGGATAGTTCTAGGTTTACAATACTAATAGTGAAGAGAGAGCATGATTGGGAGGATTATTCCTTGAGGTATGGTTTGAGAAGAACATATGGGTTGTAAATTCACTGAGGGGTAAGGGGAATGAGTTGGTATTAATGAGAAGAGACTGGGCTAGTTCAAGAGGACCCAATAGATGTCTTAATAGGTGATGCTGGATATGTTCAATAAGGGGATATATTATAAATACTAGTGTCTTGGGTGACAAAACCTGCTCTCAGGTGATGCTAGATATGTTCACATCATGCCTTGGGTGACAAAACCTGCTCTCAGGAGATCTTCTGTATGTTATTTTTTCAATTAGAACTACCCCACCATGAATTATCAATGAATTAATGGATTTAGTGAATAAAGAAATTTGGGATCTTATAGAGATCCATCACATAAGATGAAATTTATTGATCCACTAGTATTATAAGTACTACATTTTTGACCATAGAGAGTTCCTTTCTAGACATCCCCTGAATTTTACGATGAACATTATCCAAGATTTGGGAGAAGACTTATCTTTTAGAGTTCCCAATGATAATCAGGATACACATATAATTTTTTTTTCCAAATTCTTGATGCCACACAAACTGGTGATGATAGATTTCATCCCATATTTCACAACCTCACTAAAAGAAGTCGATTATTTGGTAATGTTGACACATTATCCTGATGATTTGGTAATTTCATCAGTAATTTTTGGTATCTTATATAATTCTTAATGATTTTATCTTTAAAAAAGAAGATAATAATTATTTAATAGTAAGTGATTAGTGGATATACTGCATTGAAAAACCTTTTCCCAATTATTGAGTATATCCAGTGTTACCTTTGATAAGAGATGATAGAAAACATTAACAATAAGGATAAATGGGTAGGGGGAAGGGGGGTTAGCCTACTGTAATATTCTATTTGGTTTGAAGTTATTTATTAGATAACTGATGAATTTAATGTTGAAGGAAACTAAATTGTCACATCTCATGATCACTGTCATCTATTTTATTCAAAAGCATAGTTTCCTTATGAACACTTCTAGGAAATACCATTCCAACCTTTCATAATCATTTTACATATCCAATTTCACATCCAATGTCCCCATATTTTAAATAGAATGATTTTTCATAAATATAATATTTTATGAGAAACAAAAACATTATTAGTAAATAGTATATTGGGTAAAAAAATTCTCAAAGTTCATAGAGGGAAAAAACATTCCCAAATAGTGGGAGATGATTTTTGAGAAAATCATGTAGACAAAATAACAGAAGTTGATAGACCTAATATAAAAAAAATCAATGGTATTTACATCTATAGGACCAAAAGAATGAATGTTTCATTGACATTTTCCATACCCATGAAACCAGCATATAAACAATTCATCAGAATGATAATTTCAGGACCCAAAATATATCAAAACACTTAAAGAATAAGTCATGGTATCCATCAGGACCTATAAACATTGTGGAATAGATAATATTAAGGGATGGAAATATTTCCACCCCATAATTGTTTGACTCAATCCCCAAAGTCATTACCTTGGTATCTTTTTGTTCAACACTTCTTAGAAGGTCTCCTGGATGTGACACTCTAAGATAGAAACATATATTTATAAAAGGACTCAATCATCTACCAAATCTCAACCCCTTTAGAATTGAATCTTCCATCCTATACCTCCAATTTTGAAATGATGTTATTTATTTTTATGGAGAAATTTTTTGGATGAATGTAATTGATATTCTAGTCATTATGTTTGTTAAAAGAATCCCTTAATCAAATAAACCAATAGATTTATTTTTCTCCTATGCAATTTTATTGCTTATTTTCAATATTTACTACCTCATGTAGTGAAATATCATATGTGGGTTCCTCATAACATCTCATGAGTTCCTTCTCAAGCCTAATAATTCTATGAACAAGGTTCTTAGAGAGTTATTGACTCTAGTGTCGCAACTAAGAAGCCACCAATTTATTCTTTACCCACACATGGTATTGAGAAGAGGACAATGTAGATTTAACCTCTCCCATATTGTTATTATTATAAATCCACATTCATTCAAATATGAATCAACATAGTGGAATTTCATGAACGGACACCACCAACAATTGGAGAAAATTATAACAATGATAAGATGAAACTGGTGGGAAGTGGGGGACCTCATACCTCTAGAATGTAAATTCTTAGTATATTGCAACCAAAAACCTATTGATATATTCAAATAATATAGATGTTAGGTCAAATCCATGGAACCAAGAAAAAAACTCACCATGAAGGAAAATATTAAATATTGGAGTAAAACAAGTAGTCTTCAAATTGATGCATGGAATAAAAAATCTAACTAAAATTTCCTTACTTATAATGGTGTAAGAAAATATCATTGAAATACCCACCAAAAGGAAAGGGACATGAATCATATTTATGATAGATTTAGTCAACTCCTAGGATCTCCGCTTTTTTCTTAGTCATGGATATCTATAAAAAACCATGAACTTTCATTCAGGTTCTTGAGTTTGATGAGTAAAAAAGGCGATTTGGTTTTGGGAGAAGGTGATCACTGACTCTTATAATTACACTCTCCAAATGATGAAAAGGACTCTTTAATGGACTCACTATCCAACTGTGAAATAGTACTAAAATATAGTTTTTAATGAAATCCTTATCATTTTCATTCCTTATAATATGATCTCGGATCGAAAGACAATATCAAATCAATAAATGGGACTCTATTAATGGATCATGAAAATATGTCATGATTTTCTAAGCAGATGAATATTCCATCAAATGCGCTTAATTGTGCCAAGAGGGGTTGGTCTGAACTATCCTCTACCTCTATCTGGTTTCTCAACAAATCACCCCCTCATTGATTTCATTGATTCTAAGAACCCGAATGATCCTTATCCTCAGAACCTCCACAAATTAGTTTCTTGATAAAAAATTTATTTTTACTATGGTAAATATTAGTTCTATCATTATTATATCACTTCCATGTTTCCAAACATCTGTGTTCAACCAGTATCACTCCAAAAGTAGATTCTTCAAGACTATAATAAATTTCATTAACATAATAAATTATATAAGTGCCTCCTCCCCTAAAAAATTTGAATCTATACCACCCACCTCATGTGGCACCATACCAAGGGATAATTAAATTTCATTTTCTCTAGTGTTTTTAGCCTTGGGATAAATAGTCAGTGGTTGGGGATAGGACATATTTTGTAGCTGAAAAAAATTATAATGATAATCTTTTATGGGGGATAAATGCTCAAAAATAATTCATAGCCTGAACATCACGTGTATCCTCATCTTGTGATCCTTCTTTATCCATACTTGGAAAATATAGAAATAAACCAAGAGTTCATAAAGCCCCATTTTAGTTATAAATAAGGTGATACAAAATCCCACGTTAACGGGGGAAGGATGGAAGCCCCCACCATGATTATCACAACCTCTGACAATAGTAAATTCTAATTAAGAAATTTATTGTTCTATTATATATCTAAATGTTATTTATCCTCCAATGTTGGTGGATAACCCAATGATTTCACCTGGAGCCACAGGAAATATTTGAACATAAGATGACCCTCTAGATCAGCATTTCTTTCTGTAATCCTAAATCACAAGACCAATTTTGTTGAAAGAGAAACAACATTTGGAGACCATTCTAGAAACAAAAGACACCAATATCATAGATTATTGGGGTTTAAATAATTAACCCCATATAATGGGTTGTGTGATGTCCACCATAGCCTTGATTTTCACCATAGGACCCCCACTGAATCAGATCTAGAACATCCCATTCAATTAAATCCCCAATGGTATTACCAATCCCACACATAACCTGATCTCTCCTACACATAAATTGGATACGTTTCACCTAGATCCAGAATGCAGAATGAGTGAATTACATCTATTAACGTTAAACTAGTCAACCATGTAGTTGATGACATGAAGTGGATTATCAAAATAATCGGGGCATCTGTTCTAAATGAATATGTGAATATACTCTTTAATAAATTAAAAAACTATCATCCCATGATTGATTTCCCTGATTGAAACTATCTCTTCTAATCTCCAGATCGACTGTACTATATTCCTCAATGCATTCATGTAATTGTCTCTCATATATGTGAATCTCCCCACCAAGAGGAGAGATAAAAATTTGAACTGCTTTTTATCCTCTATGATTCTATCTTTGATCTTGGATTTCTCAGACAAAATTGGTTGAAATAATATTTATAGTCTCTCTAGTGATAAAATATCATTGATACCATTAAATATATTTATTTCAATAGTTCAAAATATATAATCCTTAAATGTTGTATTTATAAAAAAATACAAATTAAATGTTTTCTATAATTATTAAAGAAATTATTTAATAACACTGTTTATGATATGATTAAAAAATGTTAAACATTAATTATTATTATTTAAAATGATAAATAAATAATTTTAATAATTTAATTGGGTTAATAATAATTGTAATCATTTAAGAACATTGTTTTGAATACGTACTATTATAATTTATATATAATTAATTTCACTGTTAATTTAATATATCTATTTAAATAAAAATCAATTATTTAATTAATGTTCGTGATTTTATATAATTTTATAAACAAAAAATACTATTATTTAAAAATGTTTAGAAAATCCTTTCATAAACATATTTATATAACTTTTATTATGAGTTAATAACATATTGGATTTATATATGAATTGTAAATTTAATTCCCATTAAATTAATTATTATTAATACATTACCAATAATAAAATTAATTTATTTTGGATTTACTAATTAATTTTAATATTCTATATTTAAAAATAGTTTTTAATGTAGTCGAATAATTATTTTGAACATTAATTAGAATGAGTAAATAAAAGGATTTTAAAAACGAAAAAAAAGAATTAGAAAAAGATTATAATTTTCAAAATATTAAATAAATCTATTAATTTCTAGAGAATTATTTTTTATTCTTAAGTAAAGATTTATTTTTAATGAAAATAAAATTATTATATGAATTGAATCTTTAGTAATTGTGAAATGATTTTACAAGATACATCCTAATGATGAGGTATAATATATATTTTTAATTTAAAGTGTATATAGATTTTATTTATATGAATAAATTCAAAATAAATAATATAGTTCAATTTAATATAGTTAATATTAATATAATAAAATAAATTAAAAATAATAATCAAAAAATCAGATATAGTAAAATATACAATATCATATCAATTAAATTTCAAAAAATAAATAAAGGAAATATATATAACTATAATGAAATGTGACTAAGGAAGTACTTATAATAGAAATCCATATATGTGTTCAGGCATTAATTTACAACTTCATTCAAGTTTCATGGGAATGGGTAGATGGATATGGACTAGGGATTCCTTGTGAAGAATAGATGTGATTGTGTTCAACCTAAAATGCTCTCTATAAGTACTAATTATCACTTATGTGAGTTAAGATAGGTTGTTGATTGTATCGAAAAGGGATTAAGAGGTTATTTAATCTCTCATCAAGCCTTAGGTAGGGTATGGGGTATTTGATGAGGTGAATATAGCCTAGGATTTATTTTTTATAGATAATTTCACAAATGAGAGAGGATTTATCCTAGTGATGATCGGTGAGACAACCATTTGCCTCATGCCTGGTGAGTGACACCCTCTTGGAGGTGGTCTAAGTCTTGAATAGTACTTTGAGTTGAATGAGTCCTTCAGGACTAAAAATGGTGTGATAGAGGTAAGTGTCCACAGAGTGAAGAGCTGTGATATCTCCTTTAAAAGATATGAGATGAGACCCTAGTGTGGTTCGTGGGATTTGTTGAGATTTGGAATCAGGATTCCAAGGTTCTTAGAGTGTACGGTTGGAGATAGTCTTAGGGTAGTAAGACTAAAAGTGACGAGAGACCATGATGGGGAGGATTAAACCTTGAGGTTTGGGTCAGCATGAGCATTTTGGTTGTGGTTTAAATGAGGGGTAAGGTGAATCGGCTTGTATAGATGAAAAATGATTTTGGTGGGTGTATAGGTCCCAATAGATTCCCTAATAGATGAGGTGGGACATGTTGAAAAAGGGATTATATCTAAAGATACTAGTGTCTTGGGATCAACTAAAGAGTTTTTTAAAAGTTTCAGGCCTATTTTTCTTGATGTAACCCCCCCCCCCCCCATAGACTATAGGGATGGAACAATATTTGTGTTACCTTATTACAATCTTTAGGGATGTGTTGTTATGATTTTGACCTCCCAAGAGTCTTAAGTGATGGGTTGGAATTCTTGTAACCTCCCTAGAGTTGGTGGGTATGGGTTAGTATGCTTGTGATCTCCCTTGAGCATGTAGGAACTGTTCAGTGTGGATCATGGACCCTTTCTAATAGGCTTGGGTAATGCAAGTGACCACTTGTTAGGGGGTAGGTCATCGGATGGCATGAGATGACACCAATGGACCCTTCCTTGAGTGATCAAGCATTTGATCATGTTTTGTATGTATCACTACAACAATTTCATGTGGTTAATTGGTCATGGTTTGGATGCCACAAAACCATGATTCTTCATGTATGGATTAGGAATCTATATGATGGCCTGAGACAATACAACATGTTTGATTCCAGTATAGATTTAAAGTAGGTATGATTTTGTGTCATGGTGGCATGGTTATCCCACATTGAATAGACATGAATGGAGTCATGCAAGCCTAATTAAGTTGATGTACCTTTTGATGTGCTTAGGAATTTCGATTGTTTATCTCTCTTTTCTTTAGGTGATATGGTAATTTATTAGGTAGCATTGGAATCCCCTACATTCCAAATATGGTCTAAACATGAATCTATATATATGAAAAACACTTTATTCAGCTAATTACAGAACAAGATTAAATTTTATAACTTTCGTATTCATTATTGAACTACAGTCAGGACCCATATCATTGATTTTAATGAAATCATTCTAGATTTATCTAATACAGAAGTTATGTTGGATGAAGGGAATTTGAAAATCATAATTCTGTCTTATTTAAATGATTCATATTATTCATTTAGCGATTCAATGATGCATGGTTTGGATTCCTTAATCCTATAAGATGTTAAATATACCATGTTGTCTTAAAAGATTCAAAAAAAGAATTCTTGTTCTATTAAGAAGTAATCTACATGGATTAATTTCTGGGGTAAGATTGAGCAAAGACGGAAGAAGAGAGGTAAGAGGTATCCTTGGATATGATCTGGGTCTATGGGTTAAAAAATAGAATTATTCCACTATAGAAAACCTGGTCATATTAGTAGTAATAATCCCAAAAGGAAAATTATAAGATCCACACCCATAACAGTGACCATTGGTTGTTAGATAACAAATATTTTGATAATATTGATATTCTAAATTTCGATTCTAAGGATACAAGGGTAGAATGTGTCTCAAATTTAGTGTTTTCTTTTAATATATGTCACACATGTGATTACTTCATTGATAAATGAGAGATTGTGGATGACAAGGTTTACGTAGGAAATAACAAGAGGTGTCAAATAATGGGTAGAAAAATAGGCTTTCTAGAATTGAATGAAAGGTCATTCAAGTACATATATGTGGTTAGGTGGTTTCATGATTTGAAAAAGAATCATATTTACCTATGTGTCTTAGAAAAAAAATAGTTATTCCTTTATGTCTAATTTAGGTAGTCGTAATATCTCTAAGGGGTCACCCACTCATAGAAGAGGAATCCTCACCAATGGTCTATATGTCTTAGATAGTAGTACTCATAAAAAATAATTAAATAAAACTCGATCCCCCTTGAATGATAACATAATGTTATGTTATAGGTGATTAATACATATTACCTCAAAATGGATGAATGAACTAAGAAGTCAAGGAATTTTAAATGATGTAACCTCGGACAATCTTACATTTTTTGAATAACTAGTTCTTGGCAATCCCAAATAGGTTAGTTTTAAGAGCTATATATATAAAGCGAAGAACCCTTTAGAAAATTCAAATTTTAAATTTTGGTGTCCCTTTAGATCTAATTCCCATTGTTCTGGCCACTACTCTGTTCCATTTATAGATGAATATTCTTGGAATGTATGGATTTACATATTCCAGCACAAATATGAAACCATTGAAACTTTCAAAATATTAATGTCCAGTTTATAAAGTGATGTTAGAAGCAAACATAAAACAATTAGAACATATAATGGATTAGAAAATTTATCTATTTACTAAATATACTATTTTAGTCCTAAATGTATTCTTAGATATTAAATTTTTGTGGATAACCAACAATATAATGGCTATGAAAAGAGGATGCAAGGAAATGTTTTAGAAAAATTGAGAATCATGTTCTCATATTCTAGTCTTTTTAAGCCCTTATAGGTAGAATTTCAATACTACTACCATCTATATGATCAAGATATTCCCCTCTAGTGCCATTAAATTTAAACACCATAAATTAATGTGGACTAGTTCACCCATAGTTTATGTAATCTTTTATTTTTTATTGAACTACATATTCTAATAGAAGGAATTATAAACTAGCATCTAGGACAATGACGTGTAACTCTATGGGATTCCCACATTGTGACATAGGGTAAATTACATTGGTATATAATTTTGGTTTTTTGAAATGTATATTCTTATGTGATGATTTTTTACATGAGGATTCTTATTCTAAATAGAAGGGTTTTGATCCTGTCTAGTCTAATCCTTCAAATCCTATAGGTGTTGAGGTTATATTTGTGGATAAAATGTAACATTAACCCATAGTTATCTCTACTAAACTACCCTAACTAGAACTCATTGATGAAGAACCTGTTAATGAATTTGAACCATAGTTGGAGGTTAAGAAACATAGTGATGAGAGAGACTACTTGTTGACCCATAATAGGACCATAATAAATCATTAGACCTCTAATTTGGTCTACCAAGGTTGATATTTCTCCCATTGACATTTATTTGGATTTTACTAGGTGGTGATAAACCATATAGTTTCAAACAAGATCATAAGGCTGATGAATCGTGGTAGTTTATTTCAACCAAGAGGGATTAAATGGATTCTCTTCATAAAAATAAAACTAGGATACTTTTTTACAAAGCTAAAAATGATCAAATTATGGATTCTAATTCAATTTTTATAATGAAATAAGGCAAAAATGGTGAAAATAATATTAATTATAAATATATATGTTTTTCACTTGGATTTCTCCTACACGAAGGAGTTAATTATAATGAGATTATCACCGATTGTTAATTACTAATACATTAGATTATTTTTATCCTTTTCTTCCCAAAATGATGTCCATGTTAAATAATTGGATTTTTAATCTACTTTATTTCATGGTATGTAATATGAATAGATTTATTTGAGACCACCTAATATATTTTCGAAATATTTTTAATATAATAAATTATAACATTTAGTAAAATCCATGTATGGCTTTAATAATTCATCTAGACAAAGCTATAATTAATTTGATGATTTTGTGATTAAAATGACTTTGATTGAAGTAAATATAATGAGTATGTTTTTTTTAAATCATTCAAGATTTGTAATGTTTATTTATTCATATATGATGATGATATGCTTATAATTTTAAAATTCCCTAGGCTTAATAAATAATATGAAAATTAAATTTCATAATGCTTTGGAAATGAAATATTTAGATGAAGAATAGGAAATCCATGGTATAAAAATTATTACGTACAGTAATGTTAGGTTATTTTACCATTACCTATCTTCTTATGAATATATGGTTAAAAAAATTTATTTTATAGAATATATGAAACTTCTTATTATGCCATTAGGTCATAAAATCATGTTTTCCTTTTCCCAATCACCTAGCAGTGATTTTGATTACGATTATATGAGAAAAATCACTTATCTAAATATAGTAGGTGACCTTATGTATTCCATGATATGATCTTATCTAGATATAGAATTTGGTGGTTGTTTATTAAGAATTATTATGGGAATTACTATAAATAATCATTGGTATTTGATAAATAATTATTCATTTATGTGTCCATGTTTTCTTATTTGTGCATTTATTTTGGTAAAAATGATTCTTATTGTCAAGATGTCATAATCATTGTTTATTCTAGTTATGATAAATTTATAGTTTCTAATAAATATACCACTGTTTATGTATTATTTTCGTTTGTGGTTACTATTTCATGGAAATTTGAAATGAAATCCATTGTTCCCATTCCATAACAAAGGTCAAATACATAGCACTAACGATAGAGATCAAAAACGAAATTTGGTTAAAGGCATTTTTAATTAATTTTTTATATCTTCTGGTAATATATAATTATTTTGTGATAGTCATTCTATAATCCATATTTCTAAAAATAAGGTTTTCCATGGAAAAACAAAGTACATAGAAATTGCGTTACATTTTTCTAGAGTTGTCATTGAAAGTAGCACGGTATGTTTCACTAAGATACATAGTTCATATAATCCAACATATAGTTTATCTATGGATATTCTAATCTATATTTTTATTCATTGTTTCGAACATATGATTGTAGTCCTATTTCTAATATTTATTTTATGAAAACACCATCTATTAAAAAAATTTATTTCAAAGGAGGATAATTTGTAAATTTAACAATCATGTATTCATTTGTCTATTATCAAATAAAATTTCCAAAATTCCTAGATTAAATTATTATTTGGATTTCATGATTTACATGTATTTTATCCCATGTTAAAACGTTTTTTACATCTCTTACTTCAATTTTTCAATGAAATAAATATTTTTTACATTTCTTATCTTCCAATTATGATTTCATGATTTTTGATTACCCCATAGATAGATCACACATAATGTTAACTTGCCTAAATTTACTTTCCTATTTCTTGAGGGTAAATTATATTCTATTTAGTTTCATAAGGGTAATATTTGGATGAATAAGGGTAATTAATAATCATGTAAGGGTACTCCCTCGATTGTGTAAGCATACTCATGATGCACATAAGGGTACTCCCCAGCTTCTATATTGGAACTCCCTATCTTGTGTAAGGGTACTACCTTGGCTCACATACGGCTAATCCGAAATGTGTAAGGCCACTTCCTCACTCATATAAGGATACACTAGCTCATTTAAGGGTACTTTTTTTCTTGATTTTGGGTATCCTGACTCATATAAGGTTAACCTTGCAACACATAATGATAATATTTTTTATGTTATATTTTGGTGGTTAATCACCTACAAATGCAAGGCCATATCATCAAACTATCTCTTGTATATGGGTCCTCCATGTGGTATTTGTCCTTATTTAACCACCTGGATCTCTATATCTTCTCCCATCATCATTATATCACCTCAGCCTCCTCCTTCATCATGTAGTGTACTTATTCACTAGTTCAAGAGAGGATATTTCTAGGGAATTTCTAATTTCCAATTTAAACAGAACATGTGTATCCTAAAGGAGATCATGTCCACAATTTCAATAGTTTACTAAAGAATATTTTCATTATCATATCAAACATGGTCCATGGATTTTGTGGAGAGTGGTGAATATTTGTTTCATTCATCCTGATATGTCCTCTTGTAGTGGAATACATGAACATCATGAACACCATTTTAGATTCTTATACGTTTTGTTATTATAACATAAAATTATAAGATGTTTATTCAACTTTTTTGTTTTAATTTCATTACATTTGTTTTATGTTTTATCCTTCTATTAATTTGTGTAGCATGAGTTCATCCAAGAAGTCAAATTTCATGTTCAATATGTTAGATTGCATCACTTCCATATAGTCTAGCTAGAACAAATCCCAAATAGTTTGTTTTTTCTCTTTACTCTTTTATGTATTATAATCTGTTGATTTTATTTCTTTAGTAACAACAGAATTCTGATGGTTTTATTACTTTTCAAGTAGGATCATAATTGATTGAAATATTATATATCTCAATGTTATTTATTTATTCTAGCACCATATTATTCTTGGATCCATCTAATCGATTTATTTTTTAACAAACATCCAAAAAAAATTTAAACCAAGTACCTATATTAATGGATTCCTGTTTATTTCATCATGTCTACCACCTCAACGAAGCCCCTAACATCTATTATAATAATAATAAAAATGATTCGGTGGATTAGCCTTTCACACGTTCCAATCATGATATAATATGAAAAAGTCACTCATCATTTCACTTTTATTGGCTATGTCATTGGTTTTTTACCCATTTTTCATTTTCTTGTCTCTATCTACCATCATATGTGTATCATCTAATAATAAATAGAGGTTTTTTAATTTATTTAACATAAATGAAAATATATGTATTACATGAATCATTTATATGTTAGATCATATTTTTTAAATAGTTTTGAGACACAACATTGGTGAAACCATATCACCCCAACTATTTACCACAACAATATTTTGCATTCTCGTGAAATGATTCTAAGGAAATTGTGCATAGAATTAATTCTGGGAATGTAATGTTGCAGATGTATTAAGATCAAAAATATTAATTTTTTGATTTGGAAAATTTTCAACTAGTGTTAAGTATGAATAAATGAAAAAATAATTCTAGTCCAGTAAACCCCAACCACTGTGTGTTTATATGTTTTCAAGTGACCCAAGATCCATGTTTTTGAAGAAGAATGATAATATTAAAATAACTTTATTATTAAACATTATTCTTTTTAAAATAAAAATTGTTTTTGTAGAAAAATAATCTATTTAAAAATTAATAACCTAACTTTTTGGCATAAAGATGTCGTAATGTATCTAAAACTGTCTTTAAACTAATATATTTCATTTAATAATTTTTCAAAACATCAATCTCCTCCCAACTAGTTTTTCAAATTTCCATGAACTTATAATCTCCTCCCCATGTAACCCTCAATAGAGCATATATGACACTATTCAATTTTCCATGCTTGGAAAACACCATTAAATCATATTCTTATAACATATCCTGCCTGCACTGATGGGAAATAAAAGGTACCCTATGACGTTTAAAATTAACATAACACTCAATTGATATGGGTATACCTCAAAACTCTTACCTGTCAAATACCTATTCTAATAATATATTTTTTGCACTAAATTTATAAGCTCCATATTTTATATCAATTTTCCCATGTTGGTTTTCGATAATTACCTAATAAAATATGAAATAGGCCTCTCTTCCTATGTAAACCCAGCTCTAACTCTGAATATGTAGGCATCAAACACTCTTGAAAATTCCATACAAAAATTGAGCATGCATAAAAGTTGGGGGTAGTCATGTTTTTCTTAAATTCGTAAAATGTTTATTGAGTATCATGTGTTTATTTAAACACTTTAAAAATAGTCAGGTATGTGAGGGGTCATTAAATATTTAGATAATGACTAGTAAATTTTTTATAGTATTCATTTATCTCTAAAAACTCTTAAAATTCTTCACATTCCTCAACCCATTCCATAAATTAACTTCCTCCCATTTTTTGGGATTTATCATAACCTCGTAGATAGAAATTATATGCCCTAATACTCTGTATACCTCCTTAAAAAATAACACATCTTCTAAATTTGAAATAATAAATTGTCTATTTCAATTTTTAGAACATCATATTCCTTCACTAGGTCTTCATTTCAGCCCTTTATGTACACCAATATATCACTTAAGATCACCATAACACTCTTTAACTGAAAATACTAGAATAAAACAAACACAGGTTCATGGAAATTCATCAATGCATTGATTAATCTACAAGGAATGAAAATGTATTCTTAATGACCCGTATGATTATTCAACATAGTCCTCCCAATATCATCATCTTTCATCCATACCTAGTTGAAACTGTATTTCAAATCGACCTTTGTGAAGTATTTCGCTCTAAAAACTCATCCATAATCACTTATATTTCATTAATTAGTTATATTTCTAACGACAATAAACTATTTAAATCTTGTTAATCCATACACAATATCCACCCACCATATTTCTCCTTTAATAAAATTATTAGGATGTAGTATGGAATGATGCAATGTCTAGTGAAACCCAATTTCAAAAGATTTTAAACCTATTTTTCAATATCATTCTTCATGAAATAGTCATGTTTATAAGGTTTTTTGTTGACTGAATCTACCCCATCATTCAATTTTATTGTTTTATCGTTCTTATTCTTATATGGTAATTCCCACGGTGACTCAAAACACCTACTCCATCGAGCTTTTCTTGTATCAACCATTGTAACCCATGCACCCACAATATTTGTTTTCTAAAATTTAATTGTAATGAATATTTGGTTTTTGTGGGTTATTTGATATTCCCCAGGTTGGATGACCAATGATAGGGGGAGGGATAATTGGTATACTTTAATGAATTATTCTTCCTGAAAATTCAACCTGAGGTACCTGTGAAATATCTCAATCCTCCCAATAATATCTCACATTCTCGATTTGAATGTAGTAATAATAAGACATTGAAACAAATTATATTTACAATGTTACATATAAAACATTATTCCATTCAATTATTGTTATATTTATGTTGTCAGACATACTAGTTATATTTCATTAAAAATTTGTTAGACACCCCAATCCCAATTCTTTGGTGATTGGTCAGATTCCCAAATCACGAGACTCAAAAAACTAGTTAGTCACAAAATTCACATGATTATTATTAAAAAATAATCCTCTCAAAGAAATTTTTTTATGAATAAGTATTCTTATATTCCACTTATGAAATAGATTCCCCGTAATGAGTATATTTGATAAACATGCTTACACATGTGCTAATTCTTCAAGATCATAGAATGGTTCTCGTAATAGTTATATTGGTCTCAAAAATCATACCAGATCATGAGTGGTATAGTTCTTATAAATTTTCTCAAATACATGGGTGAACTAGAAAAAATGGCTCCTAGTTTCAACTCCCTCTCCTCCCTTGATACATGTATTAGCCTCTCACAAATATCTCAGACAATGTTTGTTAGTTCTCAATATTCTCAACATCTTTTTCGATACATAGAAAAAAATATAATCACAATAATATAATGAAAATTATTCTCATATATTATAAAATAGTATTTGAAATTTAATATTAAAATAAATCTAATTATGATCACCTTCTTCTTGAATTATCACATATTCTAGTGGATTAGCTATTTCTTCTTTTAAAACTATTTTTGAATTCTCTCAAGACTCAATAATTTATTTTCACGTGATATTTGAATTAAAATTTATCCATTATATCTTCAACAATATCTATATATATATATTTAAAATATCCAAACCTCTGCATGAGTCCATGTAATACCATGAGATAAGCTATAATGTTGGTCAGCTCACTATTTCATATAGGTGGACCAGGCTTCCAAAATGTACATCAAAACAACCATAGAAAAAATACGATGGCACAATTACACATTTATTTTTCAATTTTCATGATAATAACATGAATTTAAAAATAATATATATATATATATATATATATTATATTTTGGATTCATCCCTTATTTAGTAACTTGTCGGTATCATGAAAAGCATTGTGATATTTTTATTCTTTTGAGAACATAATAGTGGAATATTATACTACTGACCTAATTAGATGATTTAAAAAGTTCATTTAAAGATTCAATGATGTCTGTTTAGGGTCCCATAATACTATAAGAAGCTAAATCTATGATTTATTCAAATTATATTAAAAATAAGAAACCTACTTATGTTAATAAGGAATGTGAGGTGTGTAATGTCAATGGAAAGATTGTGTTTAGTGGGACCGAGAGAGGCAAGAGAGTGATTAGGATCTAATAAGGGACTAGGGGTTAGTAAATAAAATTATTCCACTTTCAACAACCTGGTCATATTTGAAGTAATTATCACAAAAGCAACGATTATAAGAACAGAACCAATAACAATGACCATTTGTTTTTAGTTGAGAGATGTTTTGAGACTATTGATGTTTAAAAATTATGGCCTGAATCTATAAGTTCTGAATGATTTAGAGATTTAGTATTTTGTTTTCCTATATGTCATAAACATGTGTACATTACTAATCTGATAAAGAATTTGAGTGGAAAGGTTGACCATGGAAATAACAAGAGCTACCGAATCATGGGTAGAAAAATAATCCCTCTAGATTGCATGAATTGTAAGTCAAATCCATAGAGGTGGTTAGGTGGGTTCCGAATTTGAATATGAATATTATTTCCCTAGGTTTCTTAGAAACAAATGTGTATTCCTTTATGTCTGATTCAATGAACCATGATATCTTTATGGGGTCACTCACTGTTTTGAGATGAAACCTCACTAATGGTATATATGTATTAAATGGTAGGAATCAATCGAAAAAATTAAATACAACTCTTTTCCCCCATGATAGATAGAAAAATGTTTTGAAATAGGTGATTAGGATATATTAGATCAAAAGGGATGAATAAACTAAGAAATAAAATCATTTTAAATGATGTAACCTCAAAATTTTTTCACTTTTGTGAATACCATGATCTTGATAAGTCCGAACATTTTAGTTTTAAGAGGTCCATATATAAATCTGATTATCCTTTAGAATATTCAAATTTTAATTTTGGGTTGTCCTCTCGAACTACTTATAATTGTGAGGGACACTACTATAATCCAATTAAAGAAGAATTATCTCTTAATGTGTTTATTTATATACAATATCACAAATCTAAAACCTCTGAAACATTCAAAATTTGGATGTATAGTGTTAAAAGTAAAGCCAGAAACAAACATAAAATTATTAAAAATGATAATCTTATAGAACATATATATAATTCCTATAGAATATTTTAGTTTTGATGGTATTCTTAGACACATAACTATTATGGATACCACATAATTGAATGTTCTAGAAGAGAGGATGAATAAGACTATTTATAATGTGTGAGAAGCATGCTCTTATATTAATTTCTATTTAATTCATTAGAATGTGTTTCTACTATAGATTTCTATCTAAATAATATATTTACATCTATTGTATTTAGTTTCAAAACCCCTGATGTTATGTGGACTCATTCCCCACTAGATTAGGATATATTTTTTGTTCTACCTATTATCAAAGCTGGACTAATAAACTAGATCCTCGGAATATAAAGTGTGACATTTTGAAATATCCAATTTTTGAAAAAGAGTAAAGTGTCACAACCCATCCTCGGTGCCCATATCGTGACTACCCCAAGCCCGCCTTCCATAGGCCATGGGCTGGTGACTATAACTAAAGGCGTAAATCCCAAAAAAAAGGAAGGAATTTCATTTATAATAGTAAACAACACAACAGAGTACGCAACTGAAGTAAGCTCTAAGAAAAAAATGAATACAAAAGTAAGTGTTGACATGTAAATGGTCCAGAATAAAAACCCAATTGAAACTATAGTACAACTGGAAAACTATTACAATATAGTAAAGTAATGTAGCAACCACTGAGTCATCCTCCAGGAATCCCACCTGAAGGGTGGGTAAAGATGATCACCTCAGCACCACGGGTTCGTCTGTCTGCTCCGTGTATGTCTCACCAAGTGGTCTACCTCTGGGTACCATCCAGCTCAACAAGTCTCCACCACGATTTGTGATGTTCGTCTTCTTCATCCATCACAACGTAGTGTGGACATAGCCCATGCATGGGTGAGTATACGATTCTCAGTAGGGGACCCTAGACCAACGAAGGTCTCCCATAATCCATGTAGGATAAAACAAAAAAGGAAAGATACAAACACAAAGTATAAACCAACTCTACTTAGTTATATACCCATACATATACATATGTCATCAATCCCGATTCTTCACTAACTCTCGAGCCCAAGCATAATACAGTCCACGCAGGAAAGAAGTCAATCACATCAAGGATAATGATTGAAAGTAATTTCTCAACACACATAGGTATACATATTTCGTAAATGATAAATTTGATCAGATGTAGAAAATGACTCATCTATGATGTCAGACCCACGTAGGATACTAGACCAGTTAAGATGTCAGACCAACGTAGGATACTAGACCAGCTACTCTATCAGACCCACGTAGGATACTAGAACAGAAGTCAAACTGTCGGACCCACGTAGGATAGAAGAACAGTAATCATCATCGTCGAACCCACGAAGGATTCCAGTATGGTTGTCGGAATCATCGAACCCAAGGAGGATTTTAGTATGGTAGTCGACATTGTCAATACCACTGAGGATTCCAGTATAGTAGTCGTTGCAGTCACAGCCAGCTCTTGGGTTCCCGGACACAACACGATTTATTCTGGGAGGGTCTACTCCTCAATCAAAGGGGCTGATGCATCAACTATCATTAAGTCTAGATTTGATGTATCCTGAAGTTCATTCTCATCAAAAGGAACCCAAAACGATAGATGGCACATCAATCGAATGTCCGGTCTGAGAGTTATTAGCATTTTTTCTCCGGGGGCTTGGTTGAAAATACACTTGTTCCAAACACATCCATTTCTCAAAGATGTCCAGAACTCATTTACAGTATCGCAAAAGCACCACAATGTCATGAGGGTCCCCATTCCATAGAAAGCTCATAGATCGGACGTGAGGTCTTCATGTTATTCACCTTTAGGTGAAAACAGTCATGGCCTGTTAAGCCCAATGGGTTGGCGGGTCAGGTGAACCAAGTTTTGGCATGTCCGACCAAGAAGAGGGTCGGACCAGCCATTTGAATCGTGTGGCCCGGCCCGGCCCGGCGGGGCCCAGCTCTGCCCAGCCCGGCCCGGCCCGGTAGGGCCCCGCTCTGCCCGGCCCGGCAGGGCCCTGCTCTGCCCGGCCCGGCAGGGCGCGGCCCGGTTGTCCGCAGCTCATCCCGTTGGGCCGAGCAGTCCGAGGGTGGGCGTGGCCAATCCATCTTCCCGAACCAGCAGCGCCTCCCTCCCAACTGTCCTGCCAAAACCGGACAGCTTTCATGGCATGAGTGGCCCACACAGGCAGGTCGCGATTCCTCTAGTGTGGCGTCATCCTGACATCGCGGTTCTTCTCTGCCCGGCCAGTCGCATGTTGGCCAGTTTGCCCACCGAGCGGCCCACAGAACGTGGGCTGCATTCTTTCGCAGTGTGGCGCCCCTTGTGGCAATGCGTCCCTCCTTTGGCCTAGCCGGCATTAGCCGGCCAGTTCTCCTTCGGCCGAGCGACCCGAGGTTGCGGGTCTCGGTTCCTCTCATGCGGCCGACGCGCGGCTGAAACCTTCGATCGTCAATGTTTTCCATTGCGAATTAAAAATCAAGAACAACGGAGGGTCTTCGGGCCATTTTCGTTCGGCCCACGCCCTCCGTGTTAGGTGTTAACATATGTCCAATGATATTCAGAAGAAACCAACAATGAATGGGGTAAAAATTATTCACTTTAAAATTGTACAAACCCCTACCTCTAAACTTACGTCACACATCATCGAGCCATGGAAGATGATATTCGCAGTAGTCGGCCATCACGGAAGAATGGTTTCCACCCACCAACGTTGGAGGAGCAGGAGGTAGGAGAATTCATGGAGCATTCTTCGACGGAGGTGTTCTTCGTCGGGAGAAGAAAACTTTTCTATTCGAATCCTCCAGAGGTTCCACCCCAAAAAAATTCCATGCCAATATTATATTAAGACTCCCCCTATTTTAATAAATATTCCATGCATTTCCAAAATGATTGAAATCCTCCCAATGTTATTAATTAATTTGTGGAGTTCAGAATAATTAATTCAAGGCGTTGTCATACTAATGACCAAATGGAAGGTGGAGAGTTTTACAATTAAAGAAGGGTGTTGTCAAGAATTATACAAGGGGGTTTAAGGGATTTTAGGGGGAGTAATGAGTAGATGTATAGGTTAGGATCATGTGGGCCCCACCCAACAAATATCCTTTCATGGGAGGTTATGTGGTTGTGGGCCACACCAAAAACTTTCCCATGTAGGATTTAACAACCCAAGATAAATAAAATTGTTCACAACAATAAAATTTAACTTTTTTATTAAACCCCAAACATTAACATCCAAACCACATAAAACACAACTGTGGTAAATGTCCCCTTAATTGTATACCGGAAATGAAAGTTCATCAGTGACCTCATAATTCAATTCTGTGCACTGGCTCACAAGATAGAAAAACTTGTACGTATGTTTACTAAACGTACCCGAACAAAACTTCAGAAATTGATTCTGGGCACACCGGGTCTCGGAATCAAGTCCCGTCAGAAACCACATACTCGTAAAATTCCAAAGTATTTATGAAAATATTTTCCTTGAAATTTCCTTTTTTTATATAATGTTTTTGGAAAGATAATCATGTTTCATGGAAATTTATAAATTATCGTGATGTTGTTTCCCAGGAGGCTTCTACTTCTAAATATAAGGATTTTGATCATGACCATTCTCATCCATATAAAATTGTATGTGTTGAGGTTAGATTATACCATAAAATGTAACTTGAAATCGAGTTTGTGTCCACTAAACCAACCAAAATATCTCACAATAATGAATAACATGTTAGTGAATTTGAACTTAAGATTGAGGTTGAGAGTTATGGTGACCTGAGAGACTACTAGTTGACTTGTAATAGGACCAGAAGAATCATTAGTCCTCCAACCTGGTCTAATAAGGATGATGTTGCTACATTTGATGTTAATATATACTTATACTAGGTAGTAATGAACCATAAAGTCTAAAACACGATCTTATGTCTGATGAATCTAGTTATTTTCTTTCATTCATGAGATATGAAATGAAATATCTTTCTAAAAATGAAACTTGGATAGTTTTTAAAAACCCCAGAATAGAGAAAATACTAGATTATAATTCCATTTTTAAGACGAAATAAAAAAACCAGTGAAAATAATATTATGTATAAATCTTTAATTTGGACACATGGATTCCTATAATATGAAATAATTGATTTCAATGATATATTTTCACCTGTTCTTATGACCACTTCCATTACATTATTCATTGCCTTTTCTGACCCAAATGATTTTCTTGTTTAATAATTGGATGTTAAAACTTCCTTCATGCATGGTATGAAACATGGACATAATTATATGACACCACAGGACGAGTTTTCAAAATATTTTAAAATCAATCTACTGTAACTTTTTGGAAAATCCATGTATGTACATATGAAATCATCTAGACATTGGTATAATGAATTTAATGTTTTTTTCATAAAAATTACAATTATTTAATTACATATGATTCATATGTTTATTTAAAATATTAAAATATTTTTTATGTTTATTTAAAGCTATGTGTTGATGGAATGATTAAAATTTTGAGACACTAGTTCAATAAATCATATGAAAAAATGACATAATTCTTTTGAAATTAAATATTTAGATGAAACAAATAAAATCCTATGTTCGTAAATCTCTATGGAAAGAAATGTTATGGTATTGTGAATGTCCTAATATTTTTATGATCATAATGTGTTAAAAAGGTATTTTATAGAAAATTATAAACTTTTAAGTATGAATTTTGGGAATCACACCATGATTACCTTATCCCAAACCCTAAGTAGTGATTCTGAAAATTATATTATGAGTAAAATCATTTTCATAAAATTAGTGGGTGGCCTTATATATTCTATGATATTCCCTTATCTGAATATATAATTTGGTGTTTGTACCTTAAGAATGTTTATGAAAACTCTATTAATGAATCATTAATATGATTTAAAATTGATACTCATTTATGTACCCTGGTCTTCAAATTTGTGCTTTTTTTTGGTAAAAATGATTCTTATAGTCAAGATATCATTTGATTTATTGATTTTGGTTGTCCTAAACATATAAATAATCATAAATATATAACTGTTTTTGTATTATTTTACATTGTACATCCTGATTCTTTGAAATGTAACATAAAATCCATTGTTTCCCTTTCCAAAACAATGTTCAGATACATAGTATTAACAATATCAACAAAATAATAAATCAGGTTGAATGGATTTGTTAATGAACTATATTTATCTTTTGGTAATATAGAAGACTTTTTTGATAATAATTTTTTATTAAATCATTCCAAAAATCATGTTTTCCATGGAATATCATAGAACATATACATTATATTTCATTTTGTTAGGGTTTTCATTGAAACTAGGACGATATGATTCAATAAGATACATACTTCGGAGAATCTAGTCAATTATTTCACTAAAGCTATTCAACTGTCAATGTTTACACATTTTTTAGAGCTTATGAATGTTTTTCCATTTTAAAGACCTATGTGGTGAAAACACCATATTGTTTTTATTATTTTATTTACAAAGATGGAGGTTTTGTAAATTTGACACGCATGTATTTATTTACATTTCATCGAATATAACTTTTACAATTCATGGTGTGAATTATTATTTGGATTTCATAATTTACATGTATATGGTCCCTTCTAAAAATATTGTTTACAATTATTAGTTTTATTTTTTTCAAAGATAAATTTTTTTGTCTCCTATTTTTCATTTTTGATTTCTTGAGTTTTTCTTACCCCATAGATTGATCCCGTATAATGTTAACTTGTGTGAAGTCTAATTTCTCATTTGATGAGGGTAAACCATTAGTTATCCTGCTACATATGGGTAATACATCCATATATATGGGTAATGCCTACTCTTGTAAGGGTACTCCCTAGATTTTGTGAGGATACTCCTGACTATCTTAAGGGTTCTCCGTAGCTTGCATTTGGGAACTCCAAAACACGCGTAAGTGTAGTACCTTGGTTCATGTAAGGATAACCTGGAATGTGAATGTGTACATCCTTGGCTCAAATAAGGGTTAACTATCTTGCATAAGGGTATTGTACGACTCGATTATGGGTATCATGACTCATATAAGGGTAACCATAGAACACTCAATGGTATGTTGATATGTGTTATATTTTGGTTGTGAATCACCTACTGCCATGTGTCTATACCATCAAACTTTCTATTGCTTATTAATCATCCACCTGTATTTAATATTTAATTCACTACCTGGATTGCAACCATTTCTCCCACAATTATTATTTCTCTTCATGCCCCTCTTTAATAATTTGGTGTGTTTATTCACAAGTTCAAGAGAATTGAGTTCTAGGTAATTTTTGATTTCCAGTAGGAATATAATTATAGTATACTAAAGGATATTATTTTTGTGATTCACATAGTCCATTGATTAAGATTCTCTTTATCATCACCAACTTAGTTGAGTGATTTTGTTAGAGAGTGGTGAAAAATTATTACCTTCATCATGATATGTCCTCACGTGAAGGAATACGTCAAACTAATGAACACCATTTTACCATATTCTAGGTTTTAGTATTATAACCTAAAATTATTAGAAGTTTATTCCACATTCATGTTTTCATTTCCTTTCATGTTTTTGATGTTGTATCCTTCTATGCATGTGTATAGAATGAGTAAATACAGGAAGTTAGATTGAAAGTTAAAAATGTTAGATTTCAACATTTCCATATGGTCTATCAAGAACTAATACTAAAATAGTTCCGTTGGTACATTACTTCATTCATGTCTTATAATATGGTGTTTTTATTTTTTTAGTATTTATGACATTCTGGGTGCTTTTTTTCAATGCACATAGGTCCACAATGAACTAATATACGATATATATTTGTGTTATTTATTTTTTCTAAAACCATATTATTCTTTAATCTATCTTATCAATTTATATTTTTATCAAATCTCCTAAAAATTTTGACCAATTAACCATATTACTAGATTAGTGGTTATTTCATAAGGAATACCACATCCACAAAGCAGTAAACATCTTTTCTAGATACAATAAACTGGGTTGATGGATCAATTTTTTACATGTTCCTGTCATGAAATAATATGAAAATGCCACTCATCATTTAAATTTCATTAGTTTTTATTCCATATTTAATTTTATTGTCTCTATATTCCAACTTATGTGCATCACCTAATAATCTATATAGGTTTTTTAATGCAGTTAATCTAAATGAAAATATATTTGTTCCATGAAAAATGTATATATTTTTTTATAATGTTTTTCATGTTGTGAGCCACAAATTTGGTGAAATCATATCAACCCTACTATTTACCACAACAATAATTTCTATTCTTTTGAAACGATACTAAGGAAATGGTATCTAGAATTAATGGATTAAAGGTAATGTTTCTAACAGATGAAGATCACTGGAATCAGTTTTTCCATTTTGATATTATTGAACTGGTGTTATATATGAATCGATGAACAAGTAATTCTAATCCAGTAAACTCCACCGTATAGGTGTTTATATGTATTCAAGTTCCCCTTTTTCCTTCAATCTAAAGAATATTGATAATGTCAAAATATATTTGGAATTAAATTTTAACCTTTTGAAAAAAAAATCAGTTTTTAGAACAAAAATATACTTTAGAAATAATATCCTAAACTTGTGTAACAACCATGCCATAACATATTAACAATTTCCTTCATGCTAACATCATACATTAACTATTCATTCAACACACAAACTTTATCCCAATCAGGTTTTTAAATTTCCATGTACATATAATCTCTTCCACATTTCACCCTTAATAGAGCATCATTAACAATATTCAATTTTCCATGCTTGTAAGTCATAATAAATTCGTATCCTAGTAACATATCCTACCATTACTGATTTTAAATTTATGCTACTCGTTGGATAATATAATTCACTTAAGGCTCTAATTATTCATATAGACCTCAAATTTTCCTCCAATAAAATATTGTTTCTCGTAGTTGATTTCTTTCACTAAATCAACAAGCTATATTTTTTATATCATTTTTCCCAATTTTATTTCAGATAATTACTTACTAAAATAGGCAAGATGTCTACATTACTATGTTAACACAACTTCAACTCCCAAACTGGAGGCATCAAACTCTATTAAAAATACCTTTTGAAAATTCAGAGTGGGTAAAAGTTGTGTCGTGGTCATGTTTTTCTTAACTATATCAAATTCTTCTTGTGTTTCATGTTTTTATTTATACTCTTTCATCACAGTCAAGGATGTGAGGGGTCTAGAAATATATATAATCACTGATAATTTTTTTAGTATCCAGTTATCCCAAAAAACCCATAACATGCTTCACATTCTTCAGCCCATTCCATAATCTTACTACCACCCTTCATAGGATCAGTAATAATCACTTCTATAGAAATTATATGCCAAAAATACTCAACATACCTCTTTTTGAAAGAAAATGTCTTCTCATTTTTACATAGTAAATTAATTATTTCCATTTGTAGGACCTCATGTTCCTTATGTAAATTTTCATTACATCCCTTACAACACAACATTATATCATCAAATAACAATAAAACACTCTTCCATAGAAAATCCTAAAATACCACATTAATAGTAGAATGCAAAGTCATTAGTGAATTAATCAATCTAAATGGCATAAAATTTAATTCTAAATTCCCTGTAATGGTCATGAACATAATCTTCCCAATATCATACTCTTTCAACCATATAGGGTGGAAATCAGTTTTCAAATCCACGTTTGTGAAGTATTACTCTATATAAAACTCATCCATTGTATCTATTGTTATACGATTTAGGTTTATTTACACACCACCAAACTATTTAACTCTAGGTAATCCATACATACACTCAATCCACCATCTATCATGTTTTCTTAAATTTTTATGATATAGTATGGGAAGATGCTATGTCTGATTAAACCATGCTGTAGAAGATTTTTAAACTACATTTCAGTATCATTATTCAAGAAATAAACTTGTTTATAAGGATTTTTGTTCACTAAATCCACCCATATTTAAATTTTTTGTGTGATCATTCTTCCCCTTCAATGGTAATTCTCATGGTGCCTCATAAATTTCTGCTCCATCCTCATTTTCATATATCACCGATTGCAACCCATGCACCTTCAATATTCATTTTAATAAATTTAATTGTAAATCATATTGTGTTTTTGTGGTTTATTTTATATTATCCAGTTTGGATGACCACTTATAGGGGGATGAATCATTGATCAATATTTATAAAATTATTATTTTTCTAAATTAAACCTCAGGAACATGTTAAAGTTCTCATTCCTCTCAATAATATCTCACAGTCTAAACTTGTATGTAATGATAATAAGATAGTGCAACAAATGATATTTATAATATTTTTTGAAAAATTATACTCCTTTCTATTCTTCTTAGATTAAATTGGTTAGACACCCCAGTTATAACTCTCCATAGATTTTTTAGACACCTCAATCACCATTATCTAGTGATTGGATAAACACCCCAGTCATAATCATCAAATGACTAGTTAGTCACCACAGTCACAATATTATTCATCAACATTAATCTAGTTATAGATTTTTCTTTTATGAACATGAATTCATATGTTCCACTTATGAAATAGAATCCCCTTATTTAGTTGACTGGATCGACAAGCCTACACATGTTCTAATTCCTCATAATTATGACATATTTAAGAGATACAAATAATTCATTTAAACATTCAATGATATATGGTTTGGGATCCGTAAACCAATAAGACGTTAATTATACCTTGTTGTATAATGAGAGTCAAAAAATAATCCTAGATATATATATAATGAATATATGGGGATTATTATCTATTGTAATATTGAGAAAATTGGGAACAAGAGATGTAAGATACGTCCTTCTAGATGATCTGGTCTTGTGGGTAAACAAATAGAATTATTCCATTACAAAAAAACTGGCCAAAATAGAAGTAATTATACCCAAAGGAACAATTATAAGAAACAGACAAATAATAGTGACCATTAGTTGTTATTTGAGTAATATTTTGATAATTTTGATGTTCTATGTTTCTGTTCTAATGTTATAAGTGTTGAATGGGTCCTGGATTTTGGATTTTATTTTCATATATGTCAAAATTGTTATTACTTCACTAATATAAGAGAGAATTTGAGTGAAATGGTTTTCCTAGGAAATTAAAAGAGATATCAAATCATGGGTATAAAAATGGTCTCTCTAGAATTTCAGGAAAGGTCATTCAAATACATATTGGTGGTTTGCTGATGAATCTTATTTCTTGGGTGTCTGAGAACAAAATAGTTATTCTTTTATATCTAATTTTGAGAGTCATAATATCTCTAAGTGGTCACTCACTCTTATGATTGGTATCCTAACCAATGGACTATATGACTTGATGGTAGGACTCATATGAAACAATTAAATAAAACTATTTCCCCAATGAAAGATAACATAATGTTATGGAATAGGAGATTAATACATTTTATTTTAGAAGGGATTAATGAACATAGAATGTAACATATTTTAAATGATGTAACCTCAGACAATAATTTTTTTTGTGAATACTAGGTTCTTAGTAAATCCAAACATGTTAATTTTAAGAGGTCCATATATAAAGATATGTCTCCTTTAGAATATGTACACATTAATTTTTTGGGTCCTTCTAGAACTACATCCCATAGTCTGGGTCACTACTATGTTCCATTTACTGATGAATATTCTTAGAAAGTGTGGATTTATTTAATTAAGCTGAAATTTGAATCGTTTTATGCTTTAAAAATATGGATGTCTAGTGTTGAAAGTGTAACCAGAAGAAAACATAAAACCATTATAACTGATAATGGGAAAAAAAATATTTTCATATTGACTACATAGTCTATTGTAGTTCTAAAGATATTCTTAGACATAGAAATTTTTTGAAAACCACACGATAGAATTTCATATATTAGAGGATCCATATGACAGTTTTAGAAAATTTGGGAATCGTGATCTTATATTAAATTATTTTTAAGTCCTTAAAAGAATAATTATGTAATTCTATTATATATATGATCAAGATATTCTATTCTAGTTCAATTATATTAATAACCTCAAGAGTAATATGGATTAGTTCACCCCTAGTTTAGTTTATCTTTAATTTTGATATTTTACTACCTATTCTTATAGTAGTAATGATAAACTTGTACCTAGGACAATGATGTGTGTCCATTTGGGATTCCCACATTGTGTAATAGTGTAAATTCCTTAGGTAGATAATCATGGTTTTCAGAAATGTATAATCTGATGTGATTTTGTTTTCCATGAGGCTTCTTATTCAAAATGGATTGTTACTGATCCTATCCAGTTTAATCCTTCTTATCCTATAGGTGTTGAGGTTATATTAAATGATAAAATGTAACATTAACCCGAGGTTATCTCCAATAAACCACCCCAAATATATCATATTGAAGAAGAACCTTTTATTGAATTTGAACCTGAGTATGAGGTTTGGAGAGATGGTGATGTGAGTGACTAAAATTTGACTTCTAAAAGGAACATAATAATAATTAGGCCTCCAATTTGGTCTACCAGGGATGATATTTACCCCTTTGAATTTAATAATTGTTTTTACTAGGTAGTGATAAACCATTTAGTTTCAAACAATATCTTAGGTATGATGAATCTTGGTAGTGGATTTATTTCATGAGAGATGAAATGGATTCACTTTAAAAAAATAAAACCTTGATAATTGTTAACATACCTATATAAGGAAAAAATATAGATTTTAATTCAGTTTTTAGATAAAATAAGATGATTGTAGTGAAGGAAATATTAATTATAAATCAATAAGTTTTTCACATGGTTTCTTACAACATGAAACAATTTATTATAATGAGATTTTTCACCTATTATTAATAACTAATCCTTTATTTTATTTTTAGTATTTTCTACCCAAAATGATGTTCATGATGAAAAATTTGATTTCTGAACTTCATTCATGCATGGTATGTAAGATGAATCGATTTATATGAGACCACCTGAGGTATTTTACAAATATTGTAAAAGTAATCAATAATAACTTTTAAGAAATTCCATGTATGGCCTTAAGAAATCATATCAACAATGGTATAATTAATTTGATGCTTTTGAGCTTAAAATGACATTGATTGAAGTAAATATGAAGTGTATTATTATTATAAATCTTTCAATCTTGTTTCTGTTTATTTAATCTTATATTTGGATGATATAATAAATCATGTGAAAAACCAACTACATAATGCTTTTGAAATGAAATATTTAGTACAATAAAAGGTATTCCTTTGTACAAAAATCTCTAGTGATAGAAATGATTTGTTATTGTACCTTTTTCAATCTTATTATGAACATTAGGTGTTAAAATGGTATTTTTATGAATATTTGAAACATGTTGGTGTCCCTTTAAAACATAACTTAATGTTTCCCTTATCCAAATCCTTAAGTAGTGATTCTAATAATTATTTGAGGATTAAAATAAATTATGTAATCATAGTAGGTGGACTTATGTATTCCATTATAATATCATATATAGACACAAACATTGGTGCTTGTTCCTTAATATTTTTTATGGGAAGTAATATAAAGCTTCATTAGTATGCTATAAAATAGTTACTCATTAATGTGTCCGAGTTTTCTGATTATTGCATTTATTTTGATAAAAATTATTCTTATAGTCAATATTTCATCTGCATTGTATATTCTAGCTATGATAAAAAAAAATTGTTACTAATAAATATATCACTTTATATGTATCATTTTCATATACTAGTCTTATTTCTTGGAAATGTTAAATAAAATCCATTGTTTCCCTTTCCATTACCAAGGTCCAATACATAACATTAACTATTTCAATGAAAGAAGTAATTTTGTTAATGGCTTTGTTAATGAATTGTAGGTATCTTCTTGTAATATATAAGTCATTTTTGATAGTCATTCTATATTATGTCATTTTATAAATTAGGTTTTCCATGGATGATCAATGAAAAAATAAATTTTATTTCATTTTGTTAGGAATAACATTTAATGAATGATGGTATGTTTTACTAAGATTCATACTGCAGAGAATCTAGCGATTGTTGGACTATGGATATTCAATTTTCCATGTTTATTCATTTTTTAGAACATAGTTTTGTAGACCCATAAAAAAGAACATAGAGGTGAGAACACCATCCTCTTTCAAATATAATATTCCCAATTCTTGGTCTGAATTATTATATGGATTTCCTGATTTTATTGTATTCTATCGCTTATTAAAAAAAATTACATGTATTACATGAATTGTTTTCCATGAAATAATTTTTTTTACATTTCTTTTTTTTCAATTTTGATTTCATGATTTTTCTTTATCCCGTGGAGGGGCCCCATGTAAAGGTAACATAAGTAAAGGATACATTCCTATTGCATGAGGGTAAATCATTGGATCTTCTTTTCTATAAGGTTAAGACATGGATGCATGAGGGTTTATCCTACTCATGTAAGGGTACTCCCTAGATTGTTTAAGCATACTCATGACAAGTTTAAGGGTACTCCAAATCTTGAATATTGGAAATCCAAAGTATGTGTAAGGGTACTACCTTGGCTCACATAAAGCTAACCTATCACGTATAAGGGTACTTCCTTGCTCACATAAGGGTATAATAGCTCATTTAAGGGTACAGTCTAGCTCGATTATGGGTAACATAACTAATATATTCATAAAACTGGAACACATAATGATAATCTGATTTGTGTTATATTTTGGTATTGAATCACCTATCGATGCATGGACATCTCATCAAACAATCTCTTGCATATCGGTCACCCATGTGGTATTTATCCTTCCTTCACTGACAGGATCCCTATCGTTTCTCCACCATCATAATTTCACCTTGTTATATCTAGATGTAATCCTATATTTTTTTGTCCCTTTCTTTTTTTATGTCTTATAATCTGTTGATTTTCTTTCTTTGGTAATAATGATATTCTATTGGTCTTCTTGCTTTTCACGTATATCCATAGTGGGTTGAAGTGTGTTATATCTTTGATTTCATTATTTATTCTTTCTCCATATTCATCTTGGATCCATCTTATCCATTTCGTTTTTTATCATACATATTAAAAAATTCAACCTAATACCTATATTATTAAATTATATGTAGTTTGATAATGACTACCACATCAATAAATCCCCTAATATCTTTTCAATTTAGATACAAATGGGTTGATGTATTAGATTTTCACATGTTCCTGTCATGATAGCTTATGTGAATGTCACTCATCATTTCACCTTTATTGGATATATCATTGGTTTTCGATCAATTTATCATTTTCTTATTTGTATATTCCAACCAATGTTCATCGCCTAATAATATATAGAGGTATTTTAATGTGGTTAATCTAAATGAAAATATATTGATTCCATGAATCATTTATATGTTATCTTATATATATTTTGATAGTTTTGAGACACAACTTTGGTGATCCATATCAACCCAAATATTAACCACACCCACAATTTTCATTCCTGTGAAATGATATCGAGGACTTGGTGTCTAGAATTAATGGAGTCAAGGACATTCTTTAGATGTGAGAAGATCACCAAAATCTGTTTTTCCATTTGGAAAATGTGGAATTGGTGTTATGTATGAATAAATTAACAAATAATTATAGTCTAGTAAACCCCACCCACGAGGTATTTATATGTTTTCAGTTCCACAAATTTAATCTTGATGAATAAGAATGATAATATTATAAAAACATTGGAATTAAATTTCATCCTTTTGAAAAGAAGAATTGGTTTTATAGAACCATAATCTTTTTCAAAACTAATATCATGTCTTTGTGGGATATCAATGTTGTAACATATCTATAATTGTGTTCGAACTAACATATTGCATTAAATCATATTTAAAAACATAACGCTCCTCCCAAACAGGTTTTAGAATTTCCATGTACTTATAATCTCCTCCACATATCACCCTCGATAGAGAATCTATGACACCATTCAATTTTACATGCCGTTAAATCGTAATAAAATTGTATCCCTATAATATATCATGTCTACACTAATTTGAAATCAAAGCTAACCATTGACTAAGAAAAGTATGTTAAGTTTCCAATGATCTATGTATACCTAAAAACTCATTCACATCAAATATTGATTCTAATTATGTATTTTTGGAACTAAATCCATAATATCGATTCTGTATATCAATTTTCCAAAATTAGTTTCAGTTAATTCCATTCTAAAATTTGAAATGGGCATCCCTTGTTATGTTAACAAATCTCCAACTCCCAAACTAGAGGCATCAAAATCAATTGAGAATTTCTTGTGAAAATTCATAATACAAAAATGTTTGTGATATTCGGGATTTTCATTATTTTATCAAATGATTCTTGAGTTTCATGTGTTTAGTTAATCTTTTTCTTCTTCATCAAGGATGTGAGGGGTCTGGAAATATTTATATAATCACTAATAATTATTAATAGTTTCTATTTATCCTTAAAAACCCCTAACATGCTTCACATTCCTATTCCCATTTAATAATTTAACTATATTCTATTTTAGGAGAGTTGTAACACCCCAAGATTTCATAGTACATTATCTCATCAAAATAATTCAATAACTTACACAACATGCTACAACGAGATTGAGCGCACGACAACTTACCAAAATTGCCATTCAAAAAATGTTTATTAATAGTGGTAACATAATTTTTAATTTCATATACTCTATAAAATTTTATAATCCATTTTATGTTTTTTTAAGAAAAAATTTAAGAAAAAATTTATTTTTTTCACATTAAAGAAATATTTTTCAAAAAAAACAATTTTACAGCCTTTTAAAAGAGATACCTTCTTAAATAAAATATTTCACACTTTTATATATTCAATTTAAAAAATTAAACTTCATCTTTATAATCGTGTCATAAAAATTTAGTTTCGATAATTTTTTGGTGTTTTTTTATAACATTCATATTTGGGTGAATAGTGAAAATTAATAAATCTTAACTGAAAAAAAATTTTAATCATAATAATTTATAATTATCAATTATAAAGATGAATGGTTTGGAAGTATAATTAGATTAAATTTCTTTCATTTATTATTAGTTTTTCCTTTATAATTAATTTCAAATTTATATTTGACATAAACACATGTCAATCTTCGGACGGTTTTTACTATAAAAACATGTTTTTGGTTTTGACAATGGGAATTGATTTTAAATAAATAAATTCATCTTCTATGATTTTAATTTGGTGAAGTATAATTCACTTTTGTATTCGGAATATCAAAATTATTTTAGGGTGAATTTATGTTATTTTTCTAAAAACATTTAATTTTTGATTAATAATGAAAACACCTACATTGATGTTTAAAAGGGACTTTTTATTTAAGTTATTAGTTTTTTTGTTTTAATTTATTTTTTTAGAAATAGATACATAATACCTATAGATTTTTAATTTAATTGATTGTTGTCATGTTATAATAAGTTAGATATATAAAATTTTATGGAACTTTTTACCCTCTTTTACCCACCTTTTATGAGAATTTGAAAATTTGAATAAAACATTATTTTACTGCTTCTGTGAGTTTAATTTCAATAATATGAGAGACACGTTTAACCTCAGTAAGTAAAATTTTGATCAATAAGATGAAAATAATTTTCGGTGAATAGTAAATTTTGACTTTTATTTACCATGGTTATAATTAAATAGGGTTATTAAGGGTAAAATTGTTATTATAATTACCCAAACACATGCCCTAATTCTATTGGGTAAGTGTAATTCTACCAAAAACAACCTTAGAAATAAAATGTTATTATTTAGTTCCATACGGATTAGATTAGGACATTTATTATTGTTTAATATAAAGAATACTTAAAAGGGTTAAATTCACGTTTTCATAACTAAAACATTTTAAATATATGGTTATACAAAAGATAAATTTGTCTATAAAAATTAAGTATAAATATAAATATATTTCTTATATAATGGTATTTTATTTATAATTTTTAAACATTAAATTATTAAATTTATTTATGACACAATGATGATGCAACAATTACATTATTATTAAAAGATTAAAATAAATTATATTAAAAATAACCACAAAAAATTAATTTGAGACATTTTATGAATTATACTAATTTTATTGGTTAATATTACATGTAAGGGTTGACTCAAAAAAATTTATTTTGAAGTAATCGTGATGTTATGATTTTAATAAAAAAACAAATACCCAATAGTGTCAAAATTTATATAAAATAGTTTTCAAAACGAAAACTATATTATTGGTTGTTATAATATTTCAAAAAATATAAGGATCATCAAAAGGGCGTATATAATATTTTATATGTCATTAATGGGCCAATTTAGTTTCTCTTGAAAGATTAGAGTAAGTATATTAACCATATAGTGTAATAATACAATAAGACATGGTAATAGTTATACTATTTAACTAAGAGTTAAATCTAAATGATAAGGTTAAAATGGTAACCTAATCTTGCCTAAACTCTATTGTTTGATATTAGTTCGAACCATAACCAACTAATTCTCGAAATAAATTCATTTGAAACCATTATAAACTGAATATGTTTGTATAATAAATTTATACTTTAATGGTCTCCTAAAGTGTCCCTCAACCCTCTTATAAAAGGGAACTTCCCATTCTCTCAAAATCACGCCTCCAAAGACATTTGGCTTAGTCAAACCCTACCCAAATAACATCCCAACTTCCCTCACTTCAACCTAGAGTCCTTAATTTGATTAGAAAGCCAACCTAAGGTGCCCTTTTGATCAATTCAAAAAGTATAACCCAAAAAAGATGTAAATAAGTCATTACCTCTTTCATGTTTTTTCTTCTTCCACTTCATATTTCTTTGTTGTTTCTATTATAAAATAATAACTCCAGTATCTTCAATACAATGTGACGTTATTACAAAAATGGTACAACCATATTCATTTTTCTATCTATCCTATAAATGATAATGTCATCATACGTGTGGGTGTACGGCTTACCGTCTCCACGTCGTGGTGAAGTTTGTTATTCAAACACTTCAGTATTTGGATGGGTATAATAATGAGTATAACTAATTTATATAATAAATATAACATGATAATGATTCTATGTATATGATATACCATCCAATTTTAATATCAATGGAATGATATTTTCGCTCATGCGTACGTACGGATTATTGTCTCCACGAACACTATTATATTTATTTCCCCATCATAACCATTCAAGAAAAATTTTCATTTGATGATTAAAAATATTTTTTATGAACTTAATATCATATTGGATATAAATAAAATACATATTATCTGTAATAAACACGGCTTACGTAACAAAACATAGAAAGGAAAACAAATCAGTTAACACCCAAAATGACGATAATACTAAAATATTATTAACAAAGAAATATTAGAAGATCATACATGATATCGTATTTATGTATTTGGTTCTTGTATAATGTAATAACACTGAATTAAATATTATAAATGAGGTTAACATACCCTCTCCCAAGGAAATGTACAAGGTATGGGTTATTTCTTCAATCTCATAATTATCTGAGATTGTTCATGTGTAAATATTTTCTGGGACATACTTATCATCTATACAAATATTTCATAAAAATATTATCAAGAAGAATATTTTAATGTTTTATGGGAGGGACTATTGAGCTTTATCATCATTTTTAATGTTTTAATATTTTATCTTTCTAAACCCTTTTAATTAATGTCCATGTTTTCAAAATGAGTTTAAGGATTTATTTATACAGACATTATTGTTAAAAAATGTTAATTATTTTCAAAAGATTCAATGTGGTATGGGACACTTTGATTCAAAAATATCATTAAAATGAAATCCTTTATAAATGTGTGAATTTTAAATATTATTATGAAAAAGGGATATTTCTCTCAAAGATTTTCACAAATCATTTGCAACTATTTCAATATCCTTTCTGAATATTATTCTAGATTGAGGATGATTTATTAGAAATAAAATCATCAATATTTTATTGAATGAGTTTTGATATGTTTGACTATGGATGTATTATTTTTATATCATTCATGGTTTATGGATAATGTATTGAAATTTCATATACTATTTTTAATATAAATGGTTATGTTATGGTTAACCCTTTTCATATGATTAATGCATTGGACATACTAAGTGACATGTGGAGCCCGCTATAGCTCCTTGACGCATCGTTATGTCTTATTAGACAAACTAGTGTCTTGGAATAAGGCCTCGACAAAAACGTATTTGTGGGCTTGGCACAAGGACATGACTATGTGGTTATGAAGTCTGGAATTATGTTGTCCATCATTAGGAAATTGGTTATTGATATTTCATGTGATTATTCGACTCATAGAATATCCATGTGAATAAGTTAATGGAGTTATTTGGATTTATCTTTTCCATATCATGATGATGTTTATGTTTAAAAGTCTTGTGTTTTATTCTTATATATTTCCTTAAATTTCTATGTGTATTTATAAATGTTTCTGCTATATTTTTATCCTTACTGAGCATCTGAGCTCACCCCTTTCTTATGTTTTATTTCCCTGCATCCCAATAAGTGTTTTATGATTGAGATGTAGGTTTATGCGAAGGGAAAAATAATATTCTAAAAGGATTAATTATGTTGTGTTTTATGTTAGAAAGTGTAATGTGATGTTCATGTATGTAATCTATTTTCCAAGACAGCTAAACTGATTGGTCCTTCAGGACTTTATTCCTTGTAATCATTCCAATGAATTAAAATATTTCACTGACTCTGGGTAACTATGTTCGGGGCGTTACGTGAGTAATAATAACTAATTTGACAAAACTTATATACCAAAAACATGCCACATGACACCTTTTTAAAGAACACTTTATCGCATTTTCTAATAGTACATTGTCTATTTCCATTTACATAACATCATATTCATTAACTAGGTCTTCATTTAGTCACTTTCTACAAACCAATATATCATTTAAGAACACCAAAACACTTTTCCTTATAAAATTCTATAATACCTCATTCATAGATGCGTGGAAATTCATTGATTCATTCATTAATCTAAAGGGAATAAAAATTTCTTCTTAATTCCCCTCATGAGTCTTGCACATAGTGCTCCCGACATCTTACTATTTCTTCTTTACTTGGTGGAAACCAGATTTTAAACCCATTTTTTAATGTAATCCACATGATGAAACTCATCTGTAAGATCTTATATTAGTTATATTAGGTTCCTATCGATCAACCTTAACTATAGTAATATTTTTAATCCATACAAATTATCCATCGCTCATCATTCTTGTTTATTGAAATTACTAAGCTAAAGTGTTGGATGATGCTATATCTGATGAAACCCTATTGAAAAATCTTTTAGACATATTTCTCAACAACATGTTTCATGAAATAATAATTTTTATAATGTTTTTTCTTGATTTAATCCACCCCTTCTTTTAAATTAATTCTGTTATAATTCTTCCCCATCGATGGTAATTCCCAATGTTCCTCAAAAACATCTTCCCCTACTGCCATTTCTAGAATCACCAAGTGCAACCCATGCACCCACAATATAATTTTTCCTATATTTAATTTGACATCATATTGGGTTTATTTGGGGGTTATTTGATATTCCCTGGGGTGTATTACCAATGAGAGGGGGAGAAATCATTGGTCTAAATTTTTGAACTATTATTCTTCTAAATTCAACCATAGGAACCGGTTAAAGTTCCATGTCCTTGTCAATAATATCTCACATTCTAAACTTGTATGAAGTGATAATAAGAGTGTGACACAAACGATATTTACAATGTTCATAATAAAAGTGTAATCCTTTCCATTATGGTTAGATTCATGTGTTTAGAAACCTGAGCTATAATTCTCAATATATATTTTTGACACCCATGTAACAATTCTCTGTTAATTGGTTAGAACCCCCAATCATAAACCTCAAACTATGAGTTAGTCACCACAATCACATGGTTATTCATCATAATTAATATGGTCATGAAAACATCTTTTTGTAAACATGGATTCTTATGAACCACATATGAAATATATTTCCCTTCTTGAGTTTATTGGATCCACAGGTTGGCACATGTGACAATTATTTATAATCTTGAAAATGTGATCGCAATAGTTATGTTGGCCTAAAAAATAAAACTAGATCTGGAGTGATATATTTCTTCTCAAATTTCTCAAATACATTGTTGAACAGGAAAAAAATGGATCTTTATTTCAACTCTCTCTCTTACCATGATACATGCCTCAGGCTCTCACAAATATCTCACACAATGTATGTTAGTTCTTAATATTCTCAACATCTTCTTCGATACATACCAAAAAATATATTTAGAATAATATCATGAATAATATTCTCATCTATTGTAGATATTATTTCCAATTTAATATAAAAAGATATCTTAGTAGGATCACCTTCTTCTTGAATCATCAAATCTCCATGTAGATCAGATATTTTTTCATTTATACCTACTATTTAATGCCCTAAAGACTCAATAATTTATTCTCACCTTATATTTGAATTATTGTGTATCCATTATCTCCTTAACTCACGCTACATAAATATCTATTAAAAATATCCCCACCTATACCTAAATCCATATAATACCATGTGATAATATATTATGTCTCTCTTCTCACTGTTTCCTATTGGTGGACCCAATTTCCAAAATGATCATCAAAATGACCATATAAAAATCCCAATGATATGGTGAAATATTTATTTTTATCTTTTCATGTCAATCACATGAATTTTTCATTAATATATATACTATTGATGGTGGATCCCTCCCTTTTTCAGTAACCTGGAACCATCATGATTTGTATTGTGATATTTATTTTTCATTTGATAGGATCATCAGTTGCATAATCAAATTTCATTTCATTAGAATATTGAAAATTATGGAAGTTAGTTCATCTCCCAGAAGATTAGTCATAGTAATGGATCGAATGCATGTGTTAACCTTGATCGACAACATAAAAACCTCAATAATAGGCAATATGAATAACTCTAGATCGACTCTTGTGATAAGAAACATTAAAATTTCTATATTAATTTCACATTCAAATCCAATAGACTATAGCATCTTAACTCATGTTTGTGCATCTCAATAATTTTTCATGTTTCATTAACAAAGTGTGTTGAACTACCTATGTAACTAGTTCAAAACTAAATATACCCTTACATATCACCTCGTCACCTTTATGTGGCATAACTCAGTTCATGTTACCTATACATAGCCTTCACAACTCCCTGATTACCTATACATGGCTTTTGTAAATCATAGATGACTGTTACAAAGATATAGAAATCCTCTGGTACCTTCACGCAGCTACATGGTTTCCTTATTACCTTCATGTTGGAAATTAATTTATAAATACACATTTACATATCCAATGTACATCTCACATTACTTTTACATTACAAGTTCATGTCACATGTTACATTTACACAGATTCATAATTTTTGGTCTGACTATGATTTAGAAAGACAACTACCTTTAAATAGATACTTACTCGGGTGTTTTAGGGATACATATTTAAAACAAAATATCTAATTCCATTATATATGTAATTGAGATCTCACATCCAAGGTTGTGTGGAATTAAATAATAATAGGTTCTAGGATTATTACAAAAAGACGTCAATTTTTGGCCCAATTCAATTTTCTGGGCTTTAAGTTTGGTAGGTTTGGCTAGAATTCTGTCATGTTATGAAGTTGGGAGAGGAATATGTGATGTTGAGTGTGATGGGTGTGGGGAGGTGATTTCATGGTGGTGACATGGTTAGGACATGGATACATGTCGATATTGCAAGCCATGATCAGGAGATGCTTCCTCTAGTGTATTGTGATGCACAATGGTGAAGTTGGTATGTACATGCATTTGTACTGCACCTGGGGAAATCCAAGACAATCACATGAGTATTGATATATTTCCACTTATCATGGAATTTCCTCAAACATCATGCAAGAATCCTCCTTTGATCTTATTGCCAGTGTGGTGAAGATCCTCGAGGTCCCCACTTTCTTATTCTTTGTCCTGCAAATCAAACTACATTCAATCGAACACATAATAATTTTAAATGAATTGTAAATTCAAATCAAAATAAATTTGTTATTATCAATGCATATATAAAAATAATATTCATTCATTTAGATATACAAATATATTTTTAAATAATAAAAATATAAATAGTTTTAATTATAGTTGAATTAGTATTTGGATATATAATAAGATTGAGTTTATAAAAGGTGCTTAATATTTTATAAAAGTATTTAAAAAAGATTATAATTTTCAAAAATTAGGTAAATGTGCTAAAAGGTATAAAATTGTTTTTTAAGAATTTATTATTGAAACAAAAAAAATTATAAATTTAATGGACTCATTAGTAATTGTGAGATGATTTGACTAGATATTTTCCAATGATAGTGATATAATATCTTTTTGATTTAATTTTTATAATGATTTTAATTATATCAATAAATTCATAATAAATAACATAATTTAATTTAATATAGAAAATCATAATAAAACTAAATAATTCGAAATATATATTTAGAAGAAAAAATAGATACCGAAAAATGTGTATATTTTTATATATTAAATTTTCCAAAAACATGGATGGAAATATACTAAACAAGAAAGCAATGTGATTGAGGAACTAGTGAACATGATATCTGTGTAGAATATTTGAAAAAATAAAGAAGTTATTATATTAAAAACCTATATGATTAAATAATATATTTTTAAAATATTGTGTCTTGAATTTATTCTAAAAAAATTAAATATCCAAGTCATTTAATTTTCAAATACTAAACTTATTTATTTTTTAATTATAAAACATTATCATAAAATATTAAAGATATTTTTAAATATAAAAACATTTGAAAATTATAATTTCAATCAACTGATTTATTTTAAATATTCAAGGTAATAAAATTTTATTACTAAATTAATTATTTTAAATATTCAAATTCTTAATTTTACATTTTTTATGCAATTTATTTTATAATGAATAAAATTGTATTCAAAAAATTAAATTAGATTAAAATTTTGAAAACATAAATAAATAAAATTAATTAAATAATTAAATTCTTTGAAAATTTTATTCAAGTTATTTAAAATAAAATAAAATAAATTTATTTGTTAAATTATATAAATAAGTTGAAAATGTTAGAATAATTAGAATATAGTAAAAAAATATGATTTTCATAAAAGATTGAAATGGATTTATTAAAAGAAATTAAATACGTAACTTGATTAAAAAAATAATGTTTTTAAAAATCTTATTTTGGGTATTCATTCCACAAAAATTGAAAATTTTGAATGAGTTAAAAATTTCAGCAGACCATGATTTTTCAATATTCATTAAACATGATTTTCCCCCATTATCCCTCACTATATTTTAGTATCATTTTTATTTTATATAAAGCCATGAAACTTGGCCATACCATCATGCCTTATTTCTGTGTTCCTGTCGGTTCTACCCACATCGTTAACATAGTTTCCTAAAGGAAGCCATGAAGAACACTCATATATTGTCACCAAATTTGAAGAACATCACATTTTTGAACCTCAGCGCAACCATAGAGAGCTTCCACCCCAACAAAATGCTTGGAAAGGTCAGTTTCCTATCGGTGTCAAGGGAAGGAAAGTCCATCTATTGGAGGCACATGGGGTGACCAAGGGTCATGTGTTTCCCACTAATGATGACTCTTGGAAGGGGAACAGTGCCTCCTTTAAACATCTATATATTTCTTCTAATCCTCAAACCATTCTTGTTGAACATTGTTTGTAGTATCAAAACCAGAAGCGTTCTAATTTTGGGATAGCTTGGGACGGCCCCAGGGGTGAAAAAACCCATGTCTCTACGAGAATTGTCAGTACCTATGGCTATGAAACTACTAAATATATGGCTACTGCTAAAACAAATTTTCCTTCATCCATTTCATCATATATATCATTTTATTTTCAACTGGGTATCATCAAGCAGTGCATCTAATGATAATGAACGACTTGTACCACATGGAATGTAAATTATCAAAGGGAAAGTGCCTTCAATGTGGAATATGATTGGTGATCCTCATCCCAAATACGCTTCTTCCATGGATACTAGATCTAAGGACTCCTAGTCTAGTAGAATCAAAACCTTTCTTGTTTTCAAGAATGTTGTTGTGCATAAGATGAGAATTTTATATCATATCAATAACATGGATCAGGTGTTTGTGTGGTTGTGGATGGGTATAGTTGGTAGGAAAAAATTAGTTTGTTGGTAATGTTTGTTTTCTTCCAAACTCAAAGAGTGTTTTCCTTGGAATGGGAGGGGAGGAAATTAATACTTTATTGATAATTGCATGATTGGTAAACATCTAACCCAGAGTTAGTATCTGAGAAGTAACTCTGAAATCCGGACTGAGGAATAAAAGAAAGATTCAAATTTTGTAAACAATGTAATTGAATTGACGGATGAGATACAACACAATTTTAATGAAGGCATTAGACATTTTTCAATCTATAAATTAAAATGTGTATGTTTTTTTGTGTTCACATGGTCAAAAAATTATCAAATAATTAGTATAAAATCTGTTTATTGAATGTTTTGAATTAGATATGAGAAAGACATAGTAGTATGATGGAGACTAGTTTTGGCATGAAATGGCCATCAAACATTTAGAATAATAGAAAAAAAGTCTTTTTCCATGTGAGTAAGAACTATGAATAAGGTAATAAATAAATAAAACATAAAGAATAGTTTCATAATGATATGGACATGATATTGCATCTACCATTCTCCTTCCAATATATTATATCAATTAACAAAATGTCCTTGTGTGCTCACATGCCTTCTGGTGAAGCCATTTTTTTTGTTTTTTTATAACTCGTTGTTTTTTCATCTCTTTTTATGCAAAATATGATGGTAATTTTAGAGCATAGAAATGTAGGATAAAATGTAACGACACTAGAAAAAATCCAAGAGGTTTGGGATCTATACCCTTTCTATATCAACTTTAGGTAATCAGTATCTAATTATTTTATATAAACCTCATCATGTCTTTTTTATCCTTGTATGATGTAAGGGGGTGAAAATGAACTAATGTAAAATAATTATTCTCATGGAAACTAACTAGATGTTAAACAAGCATTGGATCATGAAATTGAATGCATGAGAGGGGTTGTGTAAGGCCATGAAGACAATTATAAGACCGATTGATTACTTAGCATATAGTTTTGTTTTTAGCTCAATAATTTGTTTCATTAGTTCATTCTTCATTCCCTTCCATAATACATGAATAAAATGACATGATGAGATTCATATAAAAGAATAAAATATTGATTACCTAATGTTTATACAAATAAGAAATATATGTCCAACCTCATATATTTTTTCTAGTTTCGTTACATTTTCACCGAATTTTCTCTTCTACAATGTTTCCTTCATACATTTCCTAAAAAGGTACCACAAAAACAATGAGTTAATAAAAAATTTAAATAATAGCTTCAGTAGTATGTTTGTGAGCATACAATCACATTTGTATCATTATCAGAATATATTGGATGAGAAAAAGTTTAGGAGATACCATTTCCCTCTCATGATAATTCTTGTTTCTCCCTATTATATTTAAGGATTACCTTCTGTATAGATCCTTATCACACCAAAAAATCCCTTTTTCTATGCGTCTAAATGTTTGATGTATATTTCATGCCCAAAAGGCCTCCAGCATACAACTCCTTTATTCTCATATCTAACACAAAACATTTTTTAAAGTGATTTTAAAATGACTATTTGAAAAATTGTTGGCCCATTTAACACATAAATAATACACATTAGAATTACTGGATTGTAAAAAGTCTCATGCCTTCATTGAAATTGTCGTGCATCTCATACTTCTCATCAATTAATTTTTTTGATGGGTTTTCATCTTTCCTCCCATCCACTTCCTTGATTTTAAAGATACTTCTATGATACCCGCTCCTTGGTAGATATTGTCCAGTCAAGCTATTTTTAATGAAGTATTATTTTCCTCCCCTCTCTTCCCAGGGAAAATGATCCTTTAGTTTTTAAGCACACTAATACTACCCACCATCTAATTTAGGGATACAAATTATAACCATCCATAACCTCATAAACTCCACATCGATATTTTTTATACCATATAAAAATCTATTTTCTTCATTACAAAAATCTATACAACAGGAAAAGTGTTTATTCTACTAGCCTATGAGTTCTTAGATTGAGGATTCATGGAAGGAGCTTGTTTCAAATGAAAATCATCAATAACCTTCTACACAACCACATTCTCAATAATAGGAAGAGTTATTATTCTAATCGATGAATATTCCATACCATAAGGTGTGATGGATGATGCTTGTTTGAAATGAGGATCACTACTCATCTTCTACACAACCATGTTCTTGACAATAGGAAGATTAATTTACTATAAATGGCTTGTAGTTGGTACCATGAGGTGATATGGAATTAGATTTTATGAAATGATATCACTATTCATCATATTCACAACCAAATTCATGATAATAGGATGAGTTTTGATTCTACTAAACATTGAGTCCTTACATTGAGGATCCATGGATTCATCTTTTTTCAGATAGTAGATCACTGAAATCCCTTATATGAAGTTGGGGACCACTAATGTATAGTAGGAGCTCCTCTAGTTCCCCCATGAACTCCACCATACTCATCCTGGACATGGGGAGTATGGACACACAATGTTGTGTGTGGTTTTCCACCTTGAAGGCATTGTCCCTCTATCGGGTACTCATCATTCTTCATCATCAGCCCTGTATAAAGAAACCCAATGGGAAACTGGTAGATAAATATGATGAAACTAATGATGGAGAATTTTTTTATCAATGACTAATTATTTAGAGGTTATGTATCCATATGTTCCAGTAATGGTTGTGGATACTTGGAATTTTTCACCCTTCATTCCAGTGGTGAATCCTATTGTTTTTTAATGCATTACATACTATTTTAAACACTCTAAAATTATAGTTCTGGTCCTCACCTAATAGTCTATGAAATTTATGCATATTACCAATAATTATAGTTTTTAGTTATCAATATTTTTTTCTTTCAATTATAAATATTGGTTATTGAGGTATTAATATGGGACAAACATTTCCCTCAAATTCCAACTCACTTGAGTAAAATTATATTCCATTTTTTCACTTCCAAATTTTACTCTTATGGAGGAATATGAAGAGGATGGATAATTGGCCAATTTATTGATGAAAAACTATTTTTCCTCTTTTTTGTTGGTTTTTAGAGCTTGATGTATAGCAAGAATGGTTCCCTCAACCTTAGGGTCAAAATTTGGTTGGTTAAAAAAATTGGATAAGGTCATCTGAAAACGATTTTTAAATAAAAATGCAAATAAAATCACTAGTCTTCCATATTAAACGTTTCATGATTGATGCATTCCTATCATGGGGTGCTAAAAAAATTATTTTTAAACCCATCAAAAATTTAGTAAAGTTGTATTGGGGTATCTCTGGGGAAGACAATTTTATGGACGAATTAAAATCAAATTTAATGGGTTCAAAATTTGAAAATAGAGGATCTTGATGATTGGTTTAAAATTTAATTTTCAAATAATAGTTATCTAACCTTGGATTAAATTCATCCTTTCCCTATAAATCATTATTCAATTTCACACCCCCATTATTATATAATAAAATAAATTATCCTTCATTAGCCTTTCCTATAAATTAATGAGTTGAATAGAAAAATACATTAATCATTGTATTCTCTATCCACACCTACCATAGTGATTGGATTCCGCTGTAAATTCATCAGTCACTCCAATATTAACTATCTTTATTAGTGGAAAATTTCCCAATATTCTTATGTGTGAAACCAATAAAAAAGATATAAATTTTTAAATTTAGTGATAAATAATAACTCCTTAAAAGGTACACATCCAAACCGATAAAAATAATTAAACTAAGAAATATTTTTTTATTTATGACATTATTTTACCCTAGGGGTGGGAGAGTTATCCTCAACTAAACCATAATTATCTTCATGTTCCATCAAATGTGTAATAAAAAAATAAATAAAACAATATGGAATGACAACAGAAGCTAGTGATGAAATAAGATATGAGAATAAGAGTGTGTATCATTAATATGGGAAGTCCCCCAAACCAAACGATAATATATATTCTTATTATAAGAATAGAAATAGAGAAAAGTAAAAAACAAATTCTAATAGTTGGTGAATTACATGCCGTTTTTCTTGTGGTCCGCATTACTAGCTATCGTGAAGTCCCTGTAAGAATATTTTAACTCGTACAATGACATGAAACAACCACTTATAATTCCATAATAGGAAGAAATAAAGATTTCACCAATTGATGGGGACCACATTTATTTGAATAACTAAGAATAATAATGATCCTTGATTTGGCTAAACCAATGGACTTGGAGGGAAATTTTATTTGAAAATGAGGGGCTAAATAGGTAAATTAATTTTCCTATTTTCTAAAATTTCATGAAACATTTTTATTCTTCAATATAAGTTTTGAGTATCATGATTATTCACATATGTGGGAATTTAGATAGCTAAGGTTATTTTAGTCATTCTCTATAATCAGATACATCACCAATCGGGTATATAGAATTGGATATATAGTGATTCTGCCAATATAGAGTTTTCGGGTATGTTGAACCATTAAGCATCAAAAATTCAACCCGTTTACATCATCATATATCACTCCAAATTTCTCAAGTAAATATTTATTCAATATTTATTGATTATCAATGGGATAAAATAAAATGGATGATCACTTTCATTCAGGCGGTCATGTTGATTTTCCACATTCAAGCATTTTATATGCACCCACGAAGCCCCAACCAGTGCATCAGTGAGAAACTAGAGACTCTCCATATACAAACGTTCAAAAGGGAATGAAAAATATAAAAATTAATATATTTTCCTTATTATTTGGATAAATCCAAACTCACCACTCACAGCTCATGATTTTGTTTCTTTACTAGGTGGTGTGACTTATTTTAGGCGAGCTCGAGATTCTAGATCCCATGAAATGAGTAGTGACATCAGTTCATACCTCGAGCAGACATGGAAGAAGCTTGTTTGAAATGAGGACCACTGTCTATCATCCAAATAACCATGTTCTTGTAAATAGAATGTTTTTTTATTATACTTGACACAGAGTTTATACCATGAGGATCTATTGAAGAATATTTTTTCAAATGGGTATCACAACTCATCTTATGTACAACCACATTATTGAAAATAGGAAGAGTTTGGATTCTACCGAACTCATAGTCCTTACCTTAGGGAGGCATGGAAGAATTTTTTGTATTATAGGTCATTGACACATGTTCTATGAGGTCGGGGCCATTGCTGGATAGTATAGGCTCTTCCAGTTCCACAATGACTTCTCCCATGATCAAGCTATACTAGATATCTTGGGACACACAAAACAATGTGAGGGTTTCTACCTTGAAGAAACAGTACATTTTGTACTGAACTTATATCCAGTACAATTCAATATTCAGCATCATCCCAATATGAAGAAACCTAGTGAGGTACTACAAGATAAATATGATGACATTAATGAATGATAATTTTCTTTACCAAAGTCCAAATATTTACGAGTTGTGTATCTATATGTGCTAGAGATACTCAAGGTTGTCTGGCCTACATCGCCCATCGCTCCATCATAGCCCAACAAAAAATCATGAATTTCTCTATTGTGATTATGAAAACCAAGATTAACAGACATGGTTTGAATATTATAAGAAATAAGTAAAATGAAAAGTTTTAATGGTGGAAATTTTCCATACCAAATCCAACAACATGTTTCATGTATTGAAGTCTATATAATGGAATTTCATGTAGTGATTTTGAAGACATGCAAGACCCCTGGTTGTTACAAGCACAACCATTAGCTAGACCATCCAAGAATGTGTATGAACATTGGAAGATGTTGGATTGCATCGAAAGAGATAGTCATCCCGGATACCAAAGGGAATGAACGAGTAAATCAGTAGTTATTACTCACTGCCCATGAAATAACCGATGAGTTTAATCATATAGTAATGGATAAGGTGGACCAGATAATCAATATTTATTATTATATTTATCCATATAATTATATACAATTATATAATTATTTTTAACTATATTTTAAAAATATTTATATTTACTTTATATTTACTATAAATTTTATACATATTTAAATATATTTCTATATTATAATATAACATTTTTATAATGTATTTATAATTATTCATTATAAATATGTTTATATTCTATATTTAAAGATAATGAAATATTTATAAAAATACATTTATATTTGATGTGTATACATAATATTGAGACACACACACACAACCGCTACTCAACCTCCAGGAAGAGCCGGTTGAGTTTAATGATATGGGGATAGTTAAGGTGCCCCAGATAATCCAAAATTATTTAAATATTTATTCATATAATTATATAATTTTATAAAGCTATTTTAAAATATATTTTGAAAATATATCTATATGTTGTATGTTTACAAACAAAATGTACACATATTAATATATAATAGTCTATTTAGATAAAAAATTATAATTTTTTATATTTATATATTATAAATATTATTATATAATATATTTAATGATAATGAAATATTTATAAAAATTAATTTCAATATTATGTAATTACATAATATTGACCCACACACACATACACGGATGTGTTTTCACACACATTTAATAATTTATATTTCACACATACACAATCAACGGAAAAAAGATTGACGTAATAGGGTAGTTAAGATGATAAAATTTAACATAGAATGAATTCATAATAGACCACAGAATTCGACATCGTAACATTTGTAGTTGTGAATTTAAGAAGTTTGAAGATGAATAAGATATTGAACTATTAGGAATATGATTCCTAAATCTCACCATTATTCTAACTTTCTTACATTATAGACATTTATAACTAAAGAGTTTAGTGTGAGGGTATTATCTTATGGTCACATAGATATGTGACATGAATTACATTAGATGTAAAGAGATAACAGAACCCTAAAAGTGTATCAAACATAACGCATATATGACAGTTTTATATATACAATACATTAAATTGGTGTTATGCAAGGATTATTTCATATTATTAAAGAGAATAAGAATATTAAAATTTATAATATTTTAGGAATCCTCCATTTTATCATAATTTCACATTAGCTACATAAATGTATATATAGATATTCATTTTTGGAAGTGAAATGATAATTTAATTCTCAAACTATAATTTTATTTTTATCACTAACAGATATTAATCATAGTGGTCTATATATTATGAAAACGTGTTATGGTTATATTGAGTATGATTCTTTTATAGATATAAAACATATTCTCATGTCTTACAAGATGAAGAGTAATATTCTTTCTCCCACTAGATGACCCCCTACATATAACACATGGAGTGTCAAACAGATTCCTTTAGTATATTAGGGATGGATGGATCGTATTTGAGTTCCCAATACATGAGATTTGTTAGAAACCAAGAATTATACCTTTAATAATTCGATACCATAAGTACAAATGTATATATATTGACTTGGCTAATATAGGGGTGGTTGAGTATATTGTTGATCATGTCATCCGTTAAAGCCTAATTGAGATGGTATTTTTACTCTAATATGTTGAGTATGAAATCTGTTACCTTGATTTAGATAGGATATGGGAGTGTGTGTACAATCATATATATTGTATAACAATTTGGATAACGAACTTGTGATGTGATTATCCATAATGATAAACAACATGTGGTGTATTATTCAATTAGATTAGAATATTCTTTGAGATTTGAGAACATTTGAGTGGGATGTTTGGGGTTGATGTGCTTCATGTCCTATGGTCACTGTATGTCTTGAAAAAATAGATAATATAAAAATTCCCATTTTCATATGATTCATCGAGGTGGAAAAAAGTGTACATATACGTATGTTTCATGGGGATCATTCTAGATCCCATTATTTCTTGAGTAAGATTGATATTTTTTTAGAGGTCGCTCTTTTCTAACATATATGGATAAAATGATTTATATTTATTGTCATTTATATAAATTCCCACATGTTTATATATTTTGGTTAATATAATGGGGATCATGTATGACTTAGTGAAATTCCCTATATGTGTTTTAGGCTTAGTCCAAAAGTGTTTTGGATGGGTGTTCACAAGGTATTTCATATGATGTGATATAAGGTTTTGTTAATTATTAATTTACAAAAGTGTTTGGGATGATATAAAAAATAAGGTTTTGATATGGTTTTATGAGTTATTATATACAATAAAATATATGGTGAAATGTTATAGTGGTTATTAAGCTTTAGTGTTTGTGGGATATTAATGGTGATATCACCAACGTTATAGAATTTATGTGATTCCATGAAATATCATGTGCATGGAATATCAAGATATATGCATGGAATACTTTTTCATGCATGATAGTACCTTTTGGTCAAATGAAAAACTAAATATTCAATATTTTATTAGTTTATTATTTTATTAGTTTATTAGTTAAACTCATTTAAATCATCATTTATTAAGTTGTTACATGATATATAATGGTATAATGGTGTTTTAATTCATGAAATGAATTCATTTCCCATGGAATGTAATCTTATGATATAATCACATTAGTAAATGTTGTGGAAGTCAAATAGTGTTATCAACTAGATATATATTATTGACTTTTGGTGTAAATTGTTCATGGGTTTTTTCTAATTCTTGGTCAACACTCCCCGACCTAATACAATCCTTCATCGTTCTCCTTTTCATATAGAGGTACTAGCATACTGTGGAGAAAAGGTTAATACCTTATGTATGGAAGATGATTCAGATCATCTCTTCGATACACTACAGAGGTATAATGATTTTTTTTAGAATTTGGTGATATTTATCAATCTTATCCCACGAATGTGGAAAGTTTTCGGTGGATCTTCTATTTAAGGTATAAAAATTTACATCATTATTCATTTTTTTTTTATGTTGGTTTCATATTTCGTTCATGGGGATCATTAGACTACATTTTTAATAACTGCCACTTATTATGATAAATGTTATTACTCTTAAAAAACACTTCACTAATAGTATGTTCATCCATGGTCACTTTCAGAATATCAATGGGTACATTAAACATATTACTCGAGTCATGAGATAATTGAAAACCCAATTACATGTGATCTTTTGGGGGTTATTTATTAGGAATAATTTCTCATTTGATATTGTATAGTGTAATCCTCAAAATAATGTGATGGGATCTTGATACTAAATATAAATCACTTTCACTTTCACCATGCATAGTTTTGTAAAATAATAATGTTATTTTAGTTGTTTGATTCACATATAGAAAAAATTGTTATAAAATAATAAGTTAACTTGGATAAGGATGTTTCTTCAGAGGAATGGATATCCTTAAATCTAGTGGGGTCAGAGTCTTCATGTACTGGATTTTTATCCATTATTGGTTCACCTTGACACCTTTATATATAACTTTTAATCAAACCCTAATTGGTAATAATTTATTTTAGGGAGTCAATTTGTGTCTTAATATCATTTATTTTATTATTTACATCCTCATGTGACTTTTTTTCTTGAAATATTCTCAATGTGACACTCTGAAACAATTACCTTTAACAAGGACATATTGTTCTGGACAGTTAAAAACCATTATATGTAGTCATTCTTCTACTAAAAATAATAATGATTTTTGTTTCTAAAATATATAAAAACTATAAAAACTTAAGTATATATTTTATATATTATTGTTTTAAAGAATAAAAAATAACTACTATGGCATACTTACACATAATGCTTTTACTTTTTCTATGATATCATCAACTATTTTTTCTTCATTATTTACATGAGACTCCTTCCATAGCATATGTTGTGGAAAACAAGTGGAGTAAGATTACAATTCATTAAAATGTATATAAAAAAGGTACATAATTATTTTTTTATTTTATATCACATAAAACAATACAATATATTTAAGTTAAATACAACTTTTTCTAGTGAAGCACACTTAATCATTTCTTTATGGTAGGGGTACATGGGTTTAAATGTGCACTATTTATTCTCATAACTAATTTTATAATTCATACAATTATAATTTGGAAAAAAATTGAATAGTATAAATAATTTAAAATATATATTATGAATTAAAATGCACATTAATGGATTCATCCTCATGATTGGTAATGAATGAATTTTATGTTTCTTCTTTTATCATGTCTGCATACACAATAGTTTTTGGGTATTTTCTTTCCCCTCAGTATACTAGATACATTGTTACATAAAAAGTTTTTGAAAGGATCTATAATCATTTTTATTGATCATTAATATAAATTTATTATAGAAAATATTAAACCAAAAAACCTCTATAAGGGAAAATAAAAGGTAAATCAATGTTTCATTGTATATTTTTCATTATAATAGAGAAATTATATCATAATGTTACCATAATGTCTTCCAAACTTATTTCCTTCAATACAGAAAAATATTAATTCCAAGTAACTCTATCAATCGACATATGAATTTGATTTGAGAACCTAATGTAACGAAGTAAAATTCACTTGTTAGGTTCATAATGTTAGTTTCACTGATTCCACCAAACCCCAAATTTTATAACTTTTCTTCTTTCAATAAAATATTTTGTTAAAATTGTGTGATACTCCATTGTTTTTTTCATCCACATATTTTATATGTTGGAGTCGGTGTTCTATAACAAAATTTTTGTACTTCCCATTACATGTATATTCAAATAATTAATAATTAATAGAGATTATATTTAAATATTGTTTATTGGTATACATGAAATTTGCATAATAATGTCCTATACTATATATTTCATTGAATAGGTGTCACATGTAACCCGTTTCTTGAGATGTTGTGATAACGGGATTACGTTACATAGAATTTCTTGTTTTTGGTAGTTAGCATTGTGATATTAACTTTTTTTTCGTACACTCCTTGAACTGTTTCTAGATAGAAATCATGGACACTAGGAAAGACCTCCTAATATCAATGAGGGAGAACCATAGAGGTTCATACATTATGTGATTCAATCAATCTCAGTTAAATACAATTTGAATTTAATTATTAAAATCAAACTTATTCTTATTACTTTAGTGATTGAGAATATTAAATGAATATTTATTTTCAATGTATTTATTTCATTAATCGGATGTATAATATTTATTTATTAATAGAAAAATATTTATTTAGGTATTTGATAAATTTCAAGGAGGGTTAGGGGCTAAGAATGTGTCTAGAGATAAATGTTAATTTTTATGCTATTAAAATAATATTTAACCATGCACTAGTTTGCGTAGGATATGGGATAATAATAACAATAATATTACATGCAATGGGTTATATAATGTTTAATTTATTATTTAAGGGATGTTTTGAAAATAAATAATATTTTATCACAATCCCCATCTTTATTAGTATACTAATATTTTTATTGTTTATTGTTTTCAAAATACCATCCTATACTAAAATATCAATAGAAGAAAAATTAAATAGACTCTATAATTCTACTAAAAGTAGCCTTGAAATATTACACTTGATTACATATCTCCAAAAGAATTAGAATCCTTATGAAATGAAAAGAGTTTCCAAATACCTGATGATATTAATGATAGACCTAATCGTATCATAGATAGCTTCAGCATCCATAAAATTCATTGATATTAACATGACAGTCATATTCGATCACAGTATTCCTCCACGAATGAGAAGTGGATAACTCCACACCATTCAAAATTTCCATTTATTACGTCACATAGGGAGTATAGAATACAAATACCATGGAATTTCAGACCATAATTAAAGATCCTACATTATCAATAATAACACATGTGAGGCCAACATTACCATCTCTAGGTAGCTCTATGTTAGTCTTAACATTATGGACTCTTAGAGGTGGAGGTAGCTGCATAGATGCGGTGTAGGTTTGAACTGGTGAAATAAGATAACCACCTTTCATTGTTCAACTGATAAATCTAATTTTTAATCATAGTTATCCACACTCTATCGTATTTGATAACTCCTTCAAACATAAAAGAATTATATAAGAACAATATAACCTATGAAAAGATGCAAAACCACATGATAGTCTATACTAGATGAAATATGAGCCACTAAACTACAATAATGTTCACATCATTGAGAGTTATTCCTTGAGCATGATCCTACTCAACAAATTAGGACCACAACCCAGTATCCCAAGAGTAATAAAATATTGCATGAAACTCATTTTCAATAGTTGTCCCATAAAGAGTGCGTGATATTTTCTCAAAAAAAATTTGATCAAATAGGTGAGAATTTATGGGGAGGATACCTTTACAAATTTACAATATTATAGTTTGTAATTATAATGTATATTTTAAATTTTATATATTCTTCCATAGTTGAAACCCTATAACATCTTCTAGTGTGATTCTATTTCTGAAACCTGAGTGAACTATGTAGCATCATAAATTCTTGAATTTCGAGCATAGCATATCTGGTCCCACTCCATGCACCACTAGAAATGATAAAATAGCATTCACTGCATACTCATTAATCTAAAGATAAAGATTATGGTAGTACCACCAACTATGGTAATCAACCATAAGATCTCTAATTAAAGCATTCTCCAGACTAGGTGCTAGCGTAAAAGTTGGTTTTACATTGTCAAAATCATTCACTGATGTATCAATCCCGATTTTCACCATTGTGGCGATGGAAGTTCATCAATAAAGCTCACATTTTCCAAATATGTGGATCCCTAAATATTAATTGAGAAAAATTCTATTTTATAACCCAGACTAAAGAATAGAAAATCATTGTGGTGGAAATAATTTTCTTTGAAAATATTTGTGCCCAAACTATCTAGTTCATATAACAAATGAATACCTTTCTTGCATAGAAGAGAATTTTTAAAAACATTCATGTCCTTGAGGTCCATATTACTACAGGACTTGGGTGAAAAAAGCTTCTCCTAGGATATCCAGTGTATGTTATCTTTTTCATTATCTCTACCCCACCAAAAAATAGCAAATTATGAATGGATTTTGTGAATAAAGAAAGTTGGTCGATTGAAGATAGACATCATGTAATATTGAATATTTTGAGTCACTAATTTAATAAGAACCACATTCTTAAACCTATAGAGTTTATTTTCAGACCATCCATGGCTTTTACAATGAAATTTAATCAGGACGATGGAGAAGACATCTGTTTTAGAGTGCCCAAATAACATCATGAGATGGAAATAATTTTTATGTTTTTCCAAAATCAGGATGCCACACAAACTAGAGATGGTAGCTCTCATCACATATTTCACGACCTGACTAAAATATTTCTATGATTTTATAAAATTGACATATTTTCCTGAGGATTTGGTAAAATCATCAATGATTTTTAGAATCATCAAGAATTCCTAAAGATGTTCTATTGAAAAACGAAGATAATCATTAGTGGTAAATTAGTGAGTAATGGGGATACTGCGCTGGAAAACTGTATCATTGTTATTGATTACATCCAATGCTTCCATTTATTATATATGATAGAAAACCTCAAAAACAAGGAGATATGAGTAATGGGAATGTTTTTTAAAATGATACAATACTCTATTTGGCGTGATGTTCATTATGAGGTAACCAGTGAACTTTATTTTGAAGGAAACTGACTTTTCACATCTCATGATCACTCCCATCCATTTTTGTCTAAATCATAGTTTCCACAAAACCACTTCTATGAAATCCCATTCCAACATTTTATATTTTTTTCATATCCAATTTTATTTCCAAGGTCCCCCTTATATAAGAAAATTGAGTTTTTATAAAATATATGATTTCAAGAGAATTATGGAAATTGTCTAAAAAGAATCATGGGTACAAAATCACTCTAATTATAAAAGATGATAGAGGGAAATAACTTTCACAAATAGTGGGAGATGAATTTTGATAAAATATTTTATACCACATTGGATAAGATGATATTCCTAAAATCATAAATTTTCACTTGGATGGAGATTTTGATGATAAAAAAAATGAGTGTTTCATTGACCTTTTCTATACGAATGAAACTAGGTCCTAGACCTTAAGTTGGAATAATAATGTAAGGAATAACAATATTCCAAAACCGCAAAAAAAGGATGTTATCCACCCCAAACAACATCCTTTTTTAAATTTATTATATTAATTGAAGATAAAATTTTCTCTCCAAAAATGTCTGACTCAAACTTCAAAGTCATTACCTTGACAACTATTGGCTCAACAATGCTCATGTGGTACCTCGGGAGAGCCACTCTAAGAACTAAAAAGATATATTTAAAATCACTCGATCAGATACATTATCTCAACCCCATATTATTTGAAGCTTCCATCTCCTACCTACAATTTTGAAATTAAGTTAATTCTTATTTTGGATAAGGCCTTTTGATGAATGTATTTGGATTTTTGGTCACCATATTTTATAAAATCCTCCCTTGATTAGATAAACCAATAGATTTATTTATCTCTAAAGGCCTCATCAATATCCTTTTCAGGATTTACAACTTCATTCAAGGAAATATCCTTAGTGGGTTACTTATAATATTTTCTGAGTTCTACCTCTTGTATGATAATTCTATGATTGTTGTTCTTATAGTACAAACAACTCTATAGCAACCATTATAGTCTTTTCCTAGACATGGTCTTGATAAAATGGCCAGGTAGATTTGACCGCTTCTCTATAGTTGTTATATTTATAATTCCACATTCATTAAAATCTAAATCCATATAGTGGACTTTAGCACTAGGACCCCACATGCGACTAGAGAAAAATAGGCCAATGAGGAGATGAAACCGGAGGGAAGTTGGAGACCACTTACCTATAGAACATAAACACTTGGTATCATGTCACTAAAACCCTATTGAGATGATCATATCATCTAGAGTTTAGGAAATATCCATCAATATGAGGTAAGGAAACTCCCCAAGAAGCCCATATCTGACAATCCTGAGTGAAACATGCAGTCCCATCATTGATGAATGGAAGACAAAATCTTCATAGAACTGCCTTTATTATCATAGTGTTGACGATATCATTGATATAACCTGAAATGATAATGGGGATTGAATTTTATTTTTTATAGTTTAATCAACTCCCATGATATCCACTTTTCACCTACTCCTAGACATCTATAAAAACCCATGAAGCACCATTCATGTTCTTAAGGATGACGAATCAAAAAACGTAATGTGGTTTTGGAAGAGGATGACCACTGAAGCATCAAGGTACTCTCTCTACATGATTCAATGTACACTTGCATGTGATGACTTTCCAACCAATAAATTGTAAAAAAATAAATATTTCAATGTTATCCCCATTAATGAGTTTCCAAAAAATTACTATTCCAAAATAAGAGTTTCATGGTTCAATGTGGGACTATTTTGATTCATCCTTCTCTTCATTCATGTAATTCTACATATCACCCTCTAATGGATCTAAGTTTTTCTAAGAAATTGTTGGAGCCTCTTCATTAGAACCTCCAGAAAGTCTTCTTTTTATTCAAATTTTATAAGATATTTTCTAAATATTATATCTATTCCAACTACGTAACTTCCAATTTTTCATACACTAATGTTCAACTAAGATAAATCCAAGAGGAGATTTATATAGGACTAGAAGAACCAGCATTTATGTTGTAAATAATAGAAGTTCCTCCTCACCCATAAATGTGTAATCCAGACCTCACAACATTGGTGGATCCATAACCATGGATAGGGAAACTTTCATTACCTATAGTGTTTTGGGACAAGGTAAAATAGTCATTGGTTTGGAATAGGTCCAATTTTATCATGTATAAAATCATTATGGAATTTTTTTTATTGGGGATAAATAGTCTTCCAAAAAACTATTCCTAGCTTCGACATCATGTGTATCCTCATCCTATGATCATCCAAACATCATACAAGGGAGAGTATACCCATCAACCAAGGGTACATAAAGTCACATATTCATTTCAAAATGGTAATACAAACTCCCAGGTTCATTTGAAACTATTAATATTTGATCGTACAAATTGGAATTCTTTTTTCTATTTTTATGATTTTAGCCTTTGAAGTTGGCGGACCACAAAAAAAGTTTTACTAATTCAATGAGCTATATTATTCTGTGATTCACCACTCCAAATAAATTTTTTATCCAAAATCATTCATCGCATGTCCAATGAGGCCGAAAAAGAATCTAAATGGGGGGATTTTCCTATTCAAAAGACACCAATATCGTGGATTATGGATGTTTCAAGAATGAACCTCATATAATGGGTTGTGTGGTGTCCATAATAGCCTTTTTTTCACCATAAGACCCCATTAAATCAGATCTGAAACATCACATTATATAAAATCCCTAATGGTATTACCATTCCCACACTTAACTTGATTGATCCTACCTATAAATGGGATACATTTCACCTATATCTAGAAAGGGGAATGATGGGATTAAATCTCATCATGTTAAACATTTTAGCCAGGTACTTGATCACAGTAATATGATTATCAAAATACATTGGACATCTATCAAAAATGTGTATCTCATTATGTTCCCAAAAAAATTAAAAATAAATCATCCTAGGATCGATTTATTTGATATAATCTCCCTCTTCAGACCTCTAAATCAACTGCATCATATTTCTCAAGGCCTTTATCTTATCGAGTCTGTAATAAGTGAATCTCCTCACCATGTGGAGGGAGTGGGATTTACAAAGCTCTCTATCCTATGTATTACTATCATCAATCATCAATTTCTCAAAAAAAACACATTGAAATATTAATTAATGTCTCTCTGGTATCATTTATACCGTTAAATGTATTGAATTAAATAGTTCAATATAAACTATCCTTAAATGTTGTGATTATAAAAAGTAGAAATAAATAAGTTTACAACCATTGTTATGGTAATTATTTGATAACACTAATTAGGATATGACAAAAAATTTAATCATTCATTATAATAATTGAAAATGGTAATTTAATTATTTTAATCATTTAATGGGGTTAATAATAATGATAACAATTTAAGAACATTATTTAGATTACATAATATTCGTAATTGAATATAATTAATTTAACTATTAACTAAATATATCTATTTAAATAAATATTAAGTATACAATTAATTTTCAGTATTTTATAAAATGTTGTATATAAAAATATAATTATTTAACAATATTTATCTATTCATATCATATATATATATATATATATATATATATCTCTCTCTTTTATTATTATTTAATTACATATTCATTTCATAAGTGATTATAAAATTCAATTCCAATTCAAATACTTATTACTAATCCATTATTAATAGAAAAATTAAATCATTTTATATTTCTTAATTAATTTAAAAACAATGAAATTTATAAATAATTTTTTATGGAAAATAAATAATAATTTCAATCTATAATAAAATAGATTTAATAAAAGTTTTTTAAAAATGCAAAATAAAGTATTTCAAAATGTTTTTAATTTGAAAAATATTAAATAAATCTATTAAATTATAGAAAATTATTTTTTATTTTTATGTAATATTAGATTATTAATGAAAAAAATACTCAATGAATTGACTATTTAGATATTTTGAAATTATTTGACTAGATACATACCAATGATGAGAGATATAATCTTTTTCAATTATTTTGTATGAATATTTTATGTGTGTGAATGAATTCAAAATAAAAAAAATTATATAATTTAATACAAGGAATCGTAATGTTGAGAAATAATTTGAAAATAATATTTCGAAAGAAACAGATACAATAAAATCTATGTTATTATTTATATTAAATTTCATAAAATAAATGAAGGATATATGTTATAAAATAATGAAATTTGACTGAAGAATTACCTTTACTAATAATCCTTTTATGTGTTTATGCATTACTATACACTTTCATGCATGTTTTATGGGAATTGGAAGATTGATAGGAATTATGGATACCTTGGGAAGAAGAGATAAGATGGTTTTTGACCTCCAATGATATAGATAAGTACTCTTTAGATCTTATGTGAGTTAAAATCGATTGGTTACTATGTCCCTAAGGAATGGAGAAATGGTTTAATCTATCACGAGGCCATAGGTAGGGCTTGGGGTATGAGATGAGATGTAAGTGGCCTCAGATTGGTTTTTAATGCATATTTCGATGGAAGATAGTGGATTTATCCTAATGATGAGTGATTGACACCCTCCTGAAGTTGTTCTGAGGTTTTATTAGTGTTATGAATGTGACATGTCCTTTGGGACTAGACATGGTGTGATAGAGAGTGGTTTCCTCTAAGTAACAGATTAAGAGATCTGCCTTAGAGGATATGAGGTGAGACACAACTGTAAGTTGTAGGATTTATTATGAGTTGGCATTAGGATACATGCTTTATAAAGAGTAGGACATGGGATAGTCCTAGGTTTACAAGACTAATAGTGTTGAGAGAGCATGATTGGAAGGATTATACCTTGAGGTATGGTTTGAGAAGAACATATGGGTTGTAAATTCACTGAGGGGTAAGAGGAATGAGTTGGTATTGGTGAGAAGAGACTCGGCTAGTTCTAGAGGACCCAATATATGTCTTAACAGGTGATGTTGTATATGTTCAACAAGGGGGTATATTTTAAATACTAGTGTCTTGGAATCAACTAAAGAGTTTTGTGGAAAGCTTAGGCCTAGTGTACTTGATGTGATCTCCATTGATACTATAGAGATGGTTCAATGTACTTATTACCTCCTTAGAGTCTATTGGAATTGGATGGAATGCTTGTAGCCTCCCATGAGTTTTCATGAAATTCTTTGGTATTATTGTAACCTCCCTAGATTTTGTGGGCAATGGATGAGTGAGCCTGTGACCACACATGATCATGTACGGCTTGGATAGTTTGGATGATGTACACTGCCTAAGAGTGTTGAGTAATGAATGTTACCACCCATATGGGGCTTGGTAATGGGATAATGTGAGATGATACCAATAGGCCCTAGCTTGAGTGATCATGCATTAGTTAATGATGTGGATGTATGACTTCACCCAGTTCATGTGGGTTAGAGGTTTTTTTTGGATTCCAAAAAATATTAACTCTTCGATTATGGATTTGGTGTCATTATGATGTCCTTAGATAATGTGGTGTGGTGGATTCCAGTATAGAACTAAATTAGGTCTGAATAGTTTTCATGGTTGTTTGGTAAGAAGAAATTGACCAGACACAGATGGAGTCATGGTGGCCTTATTATGATTATGTTCCTATTGATGTGATTAGGAATTCCGTTAGTTTTATTATCTTACCTTTAGGTGATAAGTAACTTCCATAGGGAGATAATGAATACATTTTTTCCTAAATTTTTTCTAAACATGAAACTCTGTATATAAAAAAACCCATTGTTATCTAGATACACAAAAAGATTCAATTTTATAACATTAATATGAATCCTTGAAATGAATCCATGGCTCATAACGATTATTTTAATAAAATCATTTTAGATTTATCAAATATAGAAGATTTGATGGATAATGGGTATTTTACTATCATACTACCGACCTAATTAGATGATTAAAATAATTCATTTAATGATTAAATGATGTATGGCTTGGGTTCCATAAAAATATTTGAAGTAAAATCTTCCTTATTTTATAAAGATATTAAAAATAAGAAACCTACTTCTATTAATTATGAATTTTATGGGCTTAATATCTAGAGTAATCCTAAGGAGAAGGGAATTAGAGATATAAGAGAAAGTTTATGATCAAATAATGGTCTAGGGTTAAATAAAAATAATAATTCCAGTATAAACATCCTGATCAAATTTTAATGAATTGTCCCAAATTAACAATTCTATGAAAAAAAACTATAACAATGTCCTTTGGTTGTTAGTAGAGAACTATTTTGAGATAGTTGATGTTTTAAATAATCATCCTGATGCTATGACTGTTGAATGAAACATGGATTGAGAAATTTCATTTCATATATGTCACAAAAATGATTACTTCACTAATCTGAGAGAGAATGAGTAAAAATGTTTACCTAGAAAAAAAAGATATATAGAATAAAGGGTATAAAAATAATCTCTCTAGAATTACATGAATGGTCAATTAAATCCTTATAGGATGTTAGGTGTGTGCCTAATTTGAAGATGATTCTTATTTCCATAGGTGTCTTAGAAATAAATGGTTATTCATTTACGTTTGATTCAGGTATTCATAATATCTTCATGGGGTCAACCATTGTTATGATTAGAACCCTCCCCAGTAATTTATATGTCTTAAATGGTCAGAATCAAATGAAACAATTACATACAACTCTTTCCACAATTAAAGATAACACAATGTTATGACATTGCTGATTAGGACATATTAGTTAAAAAGTGATGATTAAAGTAAGAAATAAATGAATTTTAAATGATATAACCTCATAAAGTCTTCCCTTTTGTGAATACCGAAATATTTTTAAGTCATATAATATTCGTTTTAAGAGGTCTGAATATTATGATAATTCCCCTTTAGAATATCCGCATTTTAAGTTGTGGTTTTCTTCTAGTACTATATCTAGTAGTGGGTTCCACTACTATGTAAACTTTAATGATGAATAATCGCATAATGTGTGTATTAATATTATCATTCAAAAATATGAAACATTTAAAACATTCAAAATATATATGTTTATTGTTGAAAGTGAAACCGAAAACAATCATAAAATCATTAGAACTAATACTGTTCTAGAATATTTATCTAATGAATACATATATTATTTTATTTTGGAAGGTATTATTTGAAACAGAACTATTATGGATACCCCACAATATAATGTCATATAAGAGAGTGTGAATAAGACTATTTATAAAGTGTTAGTAGATTTCTATTATATTATAGTCATTTTAAGTCATGGGAATAATTTTCTACCACATCTATCTATTTTATTAGCACATTCCCCTCTAGTTCCATATGTTTTAATACCCATAATGTTATGTAGATTGGTTCACCCGTATTTTAGGACATCTTATATTTTTTGTTGTTCTACCAATTCTCATAGGTGAAATGAAAAACTAGATACTAGGAATATGAAGTATGACTTTTTTGGATACCCACATTGTGTCAAAGGGTAAAGGCTTTTGGAATATAATCGTGGTTATCATAAATTTATAATCCATCATGATTTTGTTTTCTATGAGGCTTCTACTTCTAAATATAATCCCTCTGATCATGCTCAGTCTCATCTATCTATGCCTATAAGAGATGAGGTTGTATTAGAGCCTAAAATGTAACATGAACTCATGGTTGTATCAATTAAACCACTCAAACTCTCTCACAATAACGAATAACTTGTGAGTGAATTTGAACATAAGTGTGAGGTTGAGAGAGATGATGGCATGAGAGACTACCGGTTGACTCATAATTGGACCAAAAGAATAATTAGGCCTTTAACCTAGTATACTAAGGAGGATGTTTCTACCTTTGACATTAAAATAGGTTTTTAATAGGGAATGATAATCCAAAAAGATTCAAACATGTTAATATGTCTGATGAATCTATGTATTTTCTTTCTGTCAAGAGAGATGAAATGAATTATTTTTTTACAAATGAATCTTGGATAATTGTTAAGAAGCATAAAAAGTGAAAAATATTGATTTTAATTAATTTTTAAGAAGGAAAATAAAATTCCAGTTATAATAAAAGTAATTAAAAATCTATAGTTTTGGCACATGGATTCCTATATTATAAAGGAATTGATTACAATAATATTTTTTCACAAGTTGTTAAGAACTCTTTCGTAAGATTATTGTAAACCTTTTTTGCCCAAAATTATTTTCATGTTCAATAATTGGATGTTAAAACTACATTATTTCATGTTAGGTAAGATTAACATATTTATCTGAGAAAACCTGATGCATTTTCAATATATTTTAAAATAAATCATTTATAAATATTTGGAAAATCCGTGTGTGTCCTTATAAAATCATCTATACAATGGTATAAATAATTCATCCATTTCTGAAAAAAAATTGACTTTTCTAGGATTACATATAATGAAAATGATTATTTAAAATATTTTCATATTTTTTATGTTTATTTAATCGTATATGTTGATGAAATGAATATAATTTTGAAAGACAAGTAGTAAATAAATCATATGAAGAACAAATTACATAATGCTTTTGAAATGAAACATTTAGAGGAATGAAATAAAATACATGGTAGGAAAATCACTAATGATAGAAATGATAGGGTATTGTACATTTCCTGATATTCTTATGTTCCTAAGCTGTTAAAAAGACATTTTCTAGAAAAATTGAAACTTGTTATTCTCTATTTAGTTCATCACTTCATTTTTACTTTGTGATAATCCCCTAATAGTTATTCTGATAATTATATTATTATTAAAATACTTTTTGTAAACATAGTGGGTGGCCTTATGTATTACATGATATTACCTTACCTAGATATATCTTTTAATGTTTGTTACATAAGAATTTTTATGGGAAGTACTATAAATAATCCTCTTTATGCATTAAAATATATATTCATTTATATGTCCATGTCTTCTAATTTGTGCATTTGTTTTGGTAAAAAATATTCTTATAGTGAAGATATCATCATATTTATTGATTCTCATTATGAGAAAAATATATATGTTCATAAATATATCACTATTTATTTATTTATTTACTTTGGAGGTCCAAATTCATGGAAATATAATATTAAATTCATTGTTTCCCTTTCCAAAACAATGTTCAAACACATAGTGTTAACTATAGCAATCAAAGAATCTATTTTTTAAATGATTTTTTAATGAAATATATTAATCTTTTGGTAATATAGATGAATTTTTTGATAGTCATTTTTTATTCCATATCTCTAAAATTCATGTATTCCCTCAAATATCATCACACATATACATTAAATTTCATTTTGTTTGGGTATTCATTGAAACTAGGATGGTATGTTTCACTAAGATACAAACATCGTAGAATCCAGTAAACTATTTGACTAAAGCTATTAAATTATAAATTTCTATACATTATTTAGTGCTTACGAATGTAGTCCAAATTTAAAAACCTAGGTAGTGAAACCAATGTATGGTTTAAATTATTTTTATTAAAAAGGTGGAGGTTTTGTAAATTTGACATGCATGTATTTATTTTTATTATTATCAAATATAGTTTTTTCAATTCTTGGTCTGAATTAAAATATGGATTTGATAATTAACTTTTATTTTTTCCCTTGTTAAAATGTTGTTTATATTTTTTAATTGTATTTATCCCCATGAAAAAAAATGTTTCTTACATCTCTTATTTTTCAATTTTGTTATCACGATTTTTATTTATGTAAGAACCTCGATCATCATATCAGGTATGTCATTCCTTTTCCTGGAGTTGTAGAGAATATAGGAGTTTCTTGAAATTTTTTAAGTACATGTCGTGTACTTTATGATTACACGCTGTGTACTCTTTTTCCACTCAAAGCTGGGTACTGGCCCTGTCCAGGCCACACACAGAGTGTGTAGGGGTGATGTGGAGGATGCTTAAATTGGAGTACGGAACAAATCGAGTACACACCGTGTAACCATGATGAACACACCATGTATTGTTTCTCCATTAAACAGTCTGGGGCCATGCCTAATCGCCAGAATGACCTTATTCTATGTCTTGTTCGGCCGAGAGCACCTATACGGCCATGTTTCATCTTCGAGACCCCGTGCTTCCTTCTGATCTCTGTTTCAGCTGCCATCTATTACATTGGAACCACAGTGGAGAGTTCTTCCTTCACTTAGAGCCTTGTTTTCCAATTCCTCATTTTTTCTCAATATATCTTGGGTTGATCATGTTGCACGTTTTCTCAGATATTTGATGTTCTAAGGAGAATCAATCATCATGGTTCAAGTATATCGATCTCCTAGCATCGAGGTAGGTGGTTTGTGCCTCTCTGTAGGATGTCTTTGAATATTTTGTGCAATGGCACAAATTCCATTGAATGGGGTATTGTGTGTTTCTTATTTTTCTCCTGTTGTTTCCTTCTTTTATTGATTTCTTGAGTAATGGTAAATGCTTGTGAATAAGGTAACTTCTATTCTGCTCTGGATGTTTTTCGATGCATGTTTTTTCTATTAGGCTTTTTTCAAGTTTCCATGCCTAGTTGTAGGATATAGGAACTATAGTTCTATTATGTTGTTGTGCCTTAGAATGATAGCCATGATGTTCATGAGGTTTACTTGCGGTGATACAGGAGCTATTCATGTCTGTTTTACACAGACATTAGAGAACCTAGTATAGTGCACCATAGGGAGAATGGATGTAAGGGTTCTCCAAAGTGTCTTCAATTTATGATGTGAGACCACAGGTGGAATTGATGTTGAGTGCTTCCTCATAGAGTCTGTAGTTCCTCGATGTGGGCCACATGGGGAATGAGACATTGAGTGCTTCCCCAGAGAGCCTTTAGTATGATACGAGACTATAGGGGGAATTGACAGTGAGGGATTCCTCATAGAGTCTATCCTTTAGCTGAACCAGAGGGGGGAGACTGTGTGTGCCTCCCAGAGGGTTGCTAGTACATGTAGGTTGAACCATAAGGGTTAGTCTGTGAGAACTGACAAGGGGGTTACTTGTTGTTCTTCTTGTTTATTGGATGTTACATGTTTACTTTATATTCTAGACATTGTGGATTGTATCTGCTGTGTGCTTTCCTATTTACTGCTTCCTGTATTTTTACTACCATGTATTCACTGACTGTTAGGCATAGATCATTGGGTGGTTACCTACTAGGACCTTGTCTCACACCCTGTTTGGGCCATTCTTTTGGGCCCAAATAGATTATATTGTTGCAGTTATAGATAAGGGAAATCGCCCTTCTACTTCTGGCACTTGACTTACTATGGAGCTAGAGAGCATGAGAACAAGCTATGGATTGAGATGCTAAGGAGTTTACCTATTTTATTTTGCACTGTGGTTTAGTATTGTATTCATCATTTTGACTTGTTTGGCTACTTTCCTAGTAAAATGCATCATGCATCATTTTATATACATGTGTGTGTACTCTAGTTGTTTATTGTTAGTCTTCTGTTGTTGATCATTTACATTTGTATGTATGGTTACAGTTTCTTTTGTTGTCTAATATTTTTTCTTCTAGTGTGGACTCTGCTAATGAGGGCATAGTTTCCCCACTATCACACCCAAGGCCCTCGATTATAGTTGGCAACCTCTGGCATTTAGGGAAATGTGCATGAGGCCGTGTGACCAACCGGGTATGGGGCACCCATGGGTGGCTTCTGGAACGGGACATTACAAAGTGTAATCAGAGGAATTCATTTCTCTTGATTTACTATTTGGATCCTTTAGTTAGGGGTAGGATGGATTTGGTACTTGGTAATATGTTCTGCCTGGGAGTAGGTAACCTTTGTACTGGTAAAAGCCATAATACCTCGATTATTGTTGTTTGCTGGTTATGAGATTTTACAGTTGATATGATTTCACATTGAGTGATTCACATGACTTGTGTTGTTCTTGTTGTTTCTATTTTCATTCTATTTTTGTCGCAACCCGATGAGATGAGGGTATTCCATCTCATTTATTATATTGGCACTTGTTAGAAATCACATGCCATGCAATCTTGCCATGCCATCTGGGGTGGATTGGCAATTGCATGTTCTGATATATGTTGTGTAGATTATTTATGCTATTGCGATAGATGCTTGAAAGAATTTCTGCTGTTTAATATAGAGGCTGTTTGTATTGTAATTTTCATAAATGAATGCCAAATTTTGGTTCTTGAGGTGTTATGGGCCCTCACGAATCATAAATTGGCACCTTCATGCTCGTTTTGCAGTGTCTTCTGGGCTTCAGTTCAGGTTCCGAGCTACTGCCCAGAAAAACCCAGGATACCCAGCGTGGACATTATATATACACGTCGTGTAGTTTTTAAACTATTTCATTGATTGTGTGAGCAAAAACAAGGGTTGTAAAAAATTTCTAGGAACACGACGTGTACGGTAGGTACATGCTGTGTAGTAGTGAGGTGTGTACCCTGTCATGTCACTAACAACACAGTTCGGGGAAGCATGTGTCATACATACCGTGTTTTGTATGAACACGCCGTCTATCCTTGTTTTCAGTACCCGATCGTGTCCCAGACAACACGGGAAGGTGTTATATTCTCATATACATGCCGTTTTTGTTCGAAACACACCGTGTAATGGTCACCCGTGTACCCGGCAATGTCGCCAACAACACGGGTCAGGAAATATCATCAAGTACACGCTATGTTTGTTCGGAACATGTTATGTAGTCTCAATCGTATAATCGGTTGTGTAACTAACAACACGGGTCCCTGAAACATTGTCTACTAAGATCACCAGTAACACACCATGTAGTCCCAGTTTATGAATACCATGTGGGTTAGCCATGAAAAGGGGCACGGGTAGGGGAAAAGAGTCAAGTACACATTGTGTAGAGTTTATACAAGCCGGGATGTCATGTTTTGTAAAAACTTGAGTGTTTCCTTCTCTAGTTTCCATTTTGTACTCATTTGTTCTCTATCCTTGTTTTACTTATCTAAGGTATGCTTTTGATCTTTCAGAGATATGCCTTTGAGACATCCTCCCATTGTATGTCAGTTGTAGGATAGTGGTCAGATGCCAGATATGGCTGATCAGGGACTTCCTATCGATCCTCCTGTCATGCCAGCTTTGGCACCAGCTGTCATACCAGTTGCAGGTGCCGATGTGCAGTTCCGGGAAGGATTTATGAGGATGATGCATACCTTTGAGGGAGCACCGCCTCCTGCGATGAATATGGAAGACTTGACGTGGGTTTTCCAGCAGCAGCATCCTTCTACTTTCTCCGGGGTAAGAGGACCACAGGCTATAGAGTTATGGCTGGAAGCCATGATGATTATCATTGAGCATCTGGAAACACCTCTAGAGAGGTGGGTCAATCTCACTACATATATGCTATAAGACTCCTCCAAGAGGTGGTGGGACGTGATCTCTCAGGTGGGTCATCAGCAGGTTATGGTTTGGGAGCAGTTCCAGTGCATGTTTTATGAGTACTTCTACCTGGAGACCCTGAGGGTCGATTGAGCCTTGGAGTTCATGAGTCTAGAGCAGGGAAGTCTTTCTATTATGGAGTATTCCTCTCGTTTCACCGAGCTGTAGAATTTCACTCCCCTCTGAGGTGGGGATGGGGTGTTCTTAGTAAGGAATATTGAGGATGGTCTCAGATGGGAGATCCCCACACAGGGGAATATCTTCCAGTTGACTTCCATCACTTCCATCGTCAACCAGGAACTGATTGTGGAGCACAATCTGAAAGACTCCGGAGCTGGGAGCTAGGTCAGTTCTACTTACAGAGCTAGTGTTCCTCCAGTAGACAGCAGGAAGTGTCATAGGAAGTCTACACGCAGTGATCTGAGGAGGTGATATACATCTTCAGGTATCCAGGTAGTATACTATAAGTGTGGAAGGGTAGGGCACATGAGGCTGCAGTGCCTGAAAGACCCAGTGGAGTGCCGATCTTGTGGCAAGATGGGTATCCTTCAGTGTTTCTACCAGGTTTTCTCACTAGTATCTTGTGACAGGGGTTCATCCATGACTCCTCGTTCAGGATCATCACCACCAGTTTCTCACCAGACAGGGAACTGGAGTTCTTTCGGTCATTCATTCTGAGGTGAAGGTCGAGGCCATGGTAGTCAGTCACTAGTCCTTCAGCGTCAGTAGGGAGGATCATCCCAAAATGGTCAGGTAGGGATATAGGGTCGCGGGGCAGGCGAGAATTTTGCTGTGGAGCAGACCTGTCCGGAGCAGGATCCCGGACCTTCTACAGTTTGAGGTACGATTTTAATAGCCTCAGTTTTATCTTCAGCCCTTTTTGATACTGATGCTACGCATAGCATTATCACTATTTCTATTGGGGAGAGCCTTGGGCTCTATATATTTTATTCTACTGACTTGTTGAAACTAGACACACCATTGGGGATGAGGACATCTAGTGTACGTCAGTGTACAGAGTGCCCTCTCAAGGATTGCAGGGTATCATTTCTTATGGGATCTCTATGTCCTAGAGATGACAAGATATGATGTCATTCTCGGGATGGACTGGTTGGTTCCCTTCCAGGAAGTCATCGACTGTTATCATCGTAGGGTGAGTTCCATTTCACCAGAGGGTGAATCTTTTCTTCATAGAGGCGAATGGGGTGTTCGGGCGAGTAGAGTAGGACTCGGGCATCATGGTCAAGGAGGGGTTACAACCTAGATTTTTAGTCATTATCTGGATGACCGGGGGACTTCATAGTTAGTATTTATTTTTTTGGTGGTTCATTTCGGGGATGTCTTCCCAGAGGAATTGTCAGGTTTTCCTCCATAGCATGAGGTGGAATTCTTTATTTAGCTCATGCCAGGAGCGGCACCGGTGTCCATTCCTCCCTATAGGATGGCTACACCTAAGTTGCAGGAGCTCATGTAGTAGTTGGAGGAGTTGCAGGAAAAGGTTTTCATCTGACCTAGTACATCTCCTTGGGGTTCACATGTCCTATTTTCAATGAAGGCATATGATACTCTTAGGCTCTGTGTGGATTATCGGAAGCTAAACTAGTTGACGGTCAAGAACTGATATCCCTTTCCAAGGATTGATGATCTTTTCGATCATCTTAGAATAGCCCAGGTGTTCTCAAAGATTGATTTGAGGTTTGATTATCATCATTTGCGCGTTAGACCATCATATATACCTCTGACATCCTTCATGAGCAGGTATGGTCTCTACGAGTATACGGTTATGCCGTTCGGTTTCATGAATGCGCTAGCAGTTTTCATGGCACTGATGAACCGAGTTTTCCATCCTTACATGGATTCCTTCATTGTGGACTTCAAGGATGATATCTTGTTGTACTCTCACACTCACAATGACCTTGATACCCATCTTGATATCATTGTTAGTATGCTGATAGATCATCGGCTTTATGGTAAACTCTCGAAGTGCCACTTTTGGATGGATCAGATTCACTTCTTAGGTCATGTCATCTTAGAAGAAGGGGTATCTGTGGACCCAGATAAAGTGAGAGATGTATTTTTCATGGAGCAGAAAAAGAACATTTTTGAGGATCAGAGTTTTCTAGGGATGTCTGGATACTACAGACACTTCATTTAAGACTTTTCACGCCTAGCAGCACCATTGACAGGTCTGACCAAGAAGGAGGGAATAGTTTTTATGGTCAAATTCTTGTGAGTCAGCCATTCAGGAGTTGAAGGGAAGGATGACGTTGACACTGATACTAGTATTCCCAGAGTCAAGCAAGATCTGTACTATTTATTGTGATGCTTCAGGTATCGGTTTGGGTGTTATGCATATGCAAGGAGATGGAGTCGTTGCGTACGGCTCTCAGCAGTTGAGGCCACATGAGAGGAACTACCTGACACACGATCTGGATTTAGAAGCTATTGTTCATGCCTTACCCTGTTTGAGACATTACATTATGGGAGAGAACTTTGCGGTTTTCACTGACCACAAGAGTCTCAAGTACATCTTCACTCAGCATGATCTGAATCTGAGACAGTGCAGGTGGGTCTAGTATCTCTAGTATTTTGATTTCGAGCTTGCCTATACGCTGGGAAAGGGCAATGCAGTGGCAGATGCATTGAGAAGGAGAACTCAGATTTAGGTAGTTCAGGCGGCCAGTAGTGAGTGGCAGCTTATTGTTCGGTTCTCTGAGATGCATCTAGAGGTTCTATAATGACAGGGATAGACTTACCTATCTTTTGTAGTTGTTACCTCTACACATCATGATAAGGTACGGATGAGGCAACTATTAGACTCAAAAGGCTTAGTCCTGCAGGAGAGTATGTCACGAGAGGACCCTCTTCCAAGATGGACAGTGGGCGAGGATGAGATATTGTATTTCCAGGGATGTGTATGGGTGCCAGCAGACATACGCGAGGATCAGATGTGGGGTTTTGATTCCTCAGCTTGGGATGTTCATCCTGGAATCACCAAGATGTATCAAGATCTTCATCACCAGTACTGGTGTCTAGGTATGATGAGAGATGTGGCTATTTTAATTTTGAGGTATTCTAATTGTCAGCAGGTGAACGCAGAGTATTAGGGACCATCATGCCTTTTAAATCAGATACCCATTCTGGAGTGAAAGTGGAACAATGTCACAATGTACTTCATGACTGTATTGCAGAGGTTGCCTTGAGGGAACAATGTTGTTTGGGTTGTCGTCAATAGGCTTACGAATTTTTCTCACTTATTAATGATCAAGGAGGCCTTGAGTGTTGATGATCTGGGATGACTATACATCTAAGAGATTCTACGTCTTCATGGAGTTCCACAGTCCATTATTTCAGACAGGGATGCGTCCTTTACTTCTCGGTTCTGGCAGGGGATTCAGAGGGCTTTGGGTATACAAGTACATTTGAGTACAGCATACCATCCCCAGATAGATGGCTAGTCCAAGTGTATGATCCATGTTCTTGAGGATATGCTCCAGGCTTGCATTATAGACATTATTGGTTCTTGGGAGAAGTATATCCATCTTGTGGAGTTCTCCTACAACAACAGTTTTCAGGTGACTATTCAGATGACACCTTACATGGATTTGTACGGTAGGCCATTCCGATCAACTTTATGCAAGTTTGAGGCAGGATAGGAAGCTTTATTGGGACGTCGTCTGGTTCTGGACACTTTAGAGCTGATAGAGGTGATTCACAAGAGGATGACAAGAGCACAGTCTCGATAGAAGTCTTATGTTGATTAGCGCAGATGACCTCTGGATTTCGAGGTCGGGGATCAGGTTTTTCTACATGTCACACTAATCATGGGACACATGATGATTCGGAGATAGGGTAAACTTTCACCGCAGTACATCGGGCCATTTTAGGTATTGGATAGTGTTGGCCTGGTTGCATATCAGTTGTAGTTACCTGAGAGGTACCAGGCCATGCACGACGTTTTTCACTTCTCTCAGCTCCGACGTTACATTTCAGACCTATCTCATGTCTTTCAGCCCGAGGAGGGTGAGCTGGAAGCGGATGCATCATTTGAGGACCATCATATCCGTATTGTCGATCATAGTACTATGGTTCTTCGGGGGCGCTTTGTTCCCCTAGTATGGATGTTATGGTAGCATGGGCGAGTACAGGACGAGACTTGGGAGAGGGAGGCCGATATACGATCACAGTGGCCGGAGTTGTTCGGGGTTTCTTCTTCTACGCCTCGTTATGGAAATTTGTGGACAAATTTCTTTAAGGGGGGATTTTTTTAAGAACCTGGATCTTGGTTTCAGGTATGTTGTTCCTTTTCCTGGAGTTGTTGAGAAAAGAGGAGTTTCTTGAAAAATTTTAAGTACACACCGTGTACTTTATGAGTACATGTCGTGTACTCCATTGTCGCTCGAAGATGTGTGCAGGCCGTGTCCGGACCACAAAAACGGTGTGTATGGGTGATGTGGAGGCCGCTTAAAGAGGAGTACAAAAAAACTATGTACTTGTCGTGTACCCCAGATGTACACGCTGTGTATTTTCTTTTTTTATCACTAAATGGACCAGGGTCACACCTAATCGCCAGAATGACCTTCTTCTAGGTATCATTCAGCTGAGAGCTCCTATACGACCGCAGTTCTTCTCCGAGCCCCGGAGCTTTCATCTGATCTCTGTTTCAGCCGCAGTCAATTGAGTTGGAACCTTAGCAGCATGATCTCTTTTCTCCTAGAGCCTTGTTTTCCAATTCCTCCTCTTTCTCGAGATATCGTGGGTTGAGCATTTTGGACGTTTTCTGAGATCATTGACGTTCTAAGGAGAATCAATCATCATGGTTCAAGTATATCGATCTCCTAGCATCACAGTAGGTGGTTTGTGCCTTTCTATAGGATGTCTTTGAATATTTTGTGCAATTCCACTAATTCCCTCGAACAATGTATTGTGTGTGTTTTCTATTTTTCCCTTGTTGTTTCCTGATTTTATTGATTGCTTGAGTAGTGGTAAATGCTTTTGAATAGGGTAATTTGTACTATGAACTGGATGTTTTTCCATTCATGTTTTTCCAGTTAGGAATTTTTCCGGTTTCCATGCCTAGTTGTAGGATAGTATAACTATTGTACTGTTATGCAGTTGTGCCTTAGAATGATAGCTAAGTAGTTCGTGAGGTTTAGTTAGGGAGATACACACACTATACATGTTTGTATTACACTAGTATGAGAGAACCTATTGTAGTGGACCATATGGAGAATGGAAGTAAGGGATTCTCTAGAGTGTCTTTAATTTACGATGTGAGACCAAAGGGGGAATTAACGTTGAGTGCTTCCTCAGAGAGTCTGTAGTTACTTGACGTTGGCCACAGGGGTAATGATATGTTGAGTGCTTCCCCATAGAGCCTTTATTACAATAAAAGACTATAGGGGGAATTGATGGTGAGTGCTTCTTCAAAAATTCTATTCATTAGCCGAACCAGAGGGGGGAGACTGTGTGTGCCTACCAGAGTATTCCTAGTACTTGTAGGTTGAATCATAAGGGTTAGGCTGTGAGAACAACCCAGGTGGTTACCTGTTGTTCTTCTTGTTGAATGGATGTTACATGTGTACTTTATGTGCTAGACACTGTGGATTGTACCTGCTGTGTGCTTTCCTTTTTACTACTTCATTTATTTTTACTACCATCTATTCACTGACTGTTAGGCACCGATCTTTTGGTGGTTGCCTACAGGGAACTTGTCTCACGCCCTGTTTGGGCCTGGCTTTTGGGTCCAAACAGATTATATTGTTGCAGTTATAGATAAGGGAAAGCACCCTTCTACTTCAGGTACTTGGCATGTTGTAGAGTTGGAGAGCATGTGACTAAGCTATGGATTCCGATGCTAAGGATTTTACTTGTTTTTTTTTTCAATTTGGTTTACTATTGTATTAAGCATGGGGACTTGTTTGGATGCTTCCTAGACATATGTATCATGCATCATTTTATATACATGTGTGTTTGCTCTAGTTTTTTATTGTTAGTATTCCGCAGTTTATCATTTACTCTGGTATGGATGGTTACAGTTTCTGTTGTTGTTTAACTGTTTTTCATCCGCTGTGTACTCTGCCAATGAGGGAATAGTTTCTCCACTATCACACCCAAGGCCCTCGCTGGTAGTCGATAGACATTGGAATTTGGGGAAATGATCTTGAGGCCATGTGACCAACAGGGTATAGGGAACCCCTGGGTGGCTTCCAGAACTGAGATGTTACACCTTACCCCATAGCTAGATCCCAAATAAAGTTTACTTGTTTAAAGTCGACAGTACCATTGTATGAGGTCAAAAAATTATCTATCCTATGTCATAAGGATATTTCATTGATGTAATAGGGAATGACTTCTCAGGTAAGGGTACTCCCTGGTTTGTGTGTGGTTACTCCTAAAAATCTTAAGGGTACTAGATGGATTTCATATAGATACCCTCTTTCTTGCATAAGGGTTCTACATTAGCTCATGTAAGGATAACCTAGAATGTGAAAGGGTACTTCTTTGTCTCACATAAGGGTATACAAGCTCATCTAAGGGTACTATATGGATCAATTAAGCATAAACTAGCTCATATTAGGGTAACCTTAGAACACATAATGGTATACTGATTTGTGTTATATTTTAGAGGTGAATCAATAACTGCCACATGTCCATCCCATTAAAATATTCCTTTCATATCAGTCATCCACATGGCCTACATCCTTCATTCACCACCTGACTCACTATCATTTTTCCCCACTTTATGATTTCTCCTCATGCACATCCTCGATCATTTGGTGTTTCTCGTCACTGGTTAAAGTGATTAGAGTTCTATGGAATTTTTGATTTCTAGTTGATATAGAATGGGAGCAGCCTAAAGGAAATCATATCCACAATTCACATACTTCACTGATGAATATTTTCTTCATCATCACCGACCTTGTCATAGGATTTGTTTGAGAGTGGATCAGATTCATTACCTTCATCATGAGATGTCCTCATGTGAAGGAATACATCTATAACATGAACACCATTAGAACTTCTTCCAGGGTTTAGGGTTAGAGCATAGAATTATAAGATGTTTATTCCACTTTCATATTTTCATTACGTTTCACGTGTTTGATGTAAAATAATTCCATGCATGTGCATAGTTAGATTCCATACAGGAAGTCATATTGGAAGTTCTATATGTTAGATTTCAGCACATCTATATGGTCTAGCAAGACAAAATCCTAAAATAGTTTCTTTGATACATTACTTCTTTCAGATCTTATAATTTGGCGATTTTAATTCTTTAGTAATAACGATATTATGGGGGATTTCTTGCAATGAACCTTGGTCCATATTGGACTAACATATGTTATATATTTGTGTTCTTTATTTTTTATTGACAAAATGTTCTTCTTTAATCCATCTTATACATATCTAATTTTATTTAAATTCCTAAATAACATGTGACCAAATTACATATATTAGTATATTATGAGTTTATTTATATGTAATACCACGTCAATGAATCCCTTAACATATTTTCTGGATACAAAAAAATGGGTTGGTGGATCAAATTTTCAGTTTTTCTTATCCAGATAGAATGTGAAAATTTCACTCATCCTTTCACTTTCATTGGTTTTTGAACAATTTTTCATTTTTTTGTCTCTATATACAATAATATGTGAATAACCTAATAATAAATATAGTTTTTATAATTTAGTTAATATAAATGAAGATATATTTATTCCATGAATCACTTATATGTTAGATTAAATATTTTTTTGATAATTGTGAGCCATGACATGGGTGAAACTATATCAACCCAACTATATACCACAAAACGTTTTTTTGTTCATGTGAAATGATACAAGGGACATGGTGTCAAGAATTAAGGTAGTGAAGGTAATGCTTCAGATGTATGATGATCACCAAAATCAGTTTTCCCATTTGGAAAATGTTGAACCAGTGTTAAGTATGAATAAATGAACCTATAATTCTAGACTAGTAATCCCCACCCAGTTTGTGTTTATATGTTTTCAAGTTCCCCAAGTTCCAAATTTATGAAGAATAATGATAATATTGTTATAACATGTCAATTAAATATGATCCTTTTGGAAATAATTTTTTTTTCATAGTCCAACAATCAATCTCTGAAATAATATCATGATTGTGTGGCATAACCATGATGTAAAATATCTATAACTATATTAAAACTAACATGGTGGATTCCATTATAGCATTGATGTAGGTATTATTTTGTGTTATGGTGTCTAGGTTAGACTACGTTGACAATACACACAAGGATTCATGGAGGAATTATAATGTTGATGTCCCAATCGATGTGCATAGGTATGCCTGTAGGTTAGTTATCATGTATTTAGGGGATAAGTTACTTCATGAGGTATCTTATTAATCAACTAATACCAAAATCTGGTCTAACCATGAATATCTATATATGAAGAAAGAAAATTTAGTGGGATAGTTACACAATATTATTAAATTGTTTATCTTACATATGCATCCTTGAATTGCAGTCCCGACTCATTTGATGATTTTAATAAAATAATTATATATTTATCTAATATATAATTTAATTTGTCTAAAGGGGATTTGAATATAATACTATTGGCCTATTTAGATGAATCATTTAATTAATTTATATATTCAATGATGTATGGTCTATATTCATTAACCCTATATGATGTTAATTCCACACTGATGTCTAAATAGATTCAAAAAAATTGTCCTAGTACTATTAAGAATTAATCTAATGGGATTAATATCTATGTTAAGACTAATAGAATAAGGAATAAGAGATTTAAGAGATATCATTGGAGATTATCTAGGTCTATCGATAAATAAATAGAATTATTCCATTACAAACAACCTGGCCAAATTAGAATTTATTTTCCCCAAATGAAAAATTCTATGAACCACACCAATAACAGTTACCATTGGTTGTTAGTTGAGTAATATTTTTATAATGTTGAAGTTATAAATTTCTATTATATTGTTTTTAGTGCTGAAGAGGCCCTAGATTTAAGATTTTTGTTCCATATATGACACAAAGGTTATTAATTCACTAATCTAAGAGATATTGAGAGAGAAAAAGTTTTCATAGGAAATAAGAAGAGCAATAAAATCATGGGAAGAAAAAAAATTTCTCTAGAATTTCATTAAAGTTCATTCTAATACTTTGATGATGTTAGACGGGTCCTTTATTTGTATAAGACTAGTATTTACCTAGGTGTATTAGAACAAAAAAAAATTATGTCTGATTCAGGGAGTCATAATATCTCTGAAGGGTTCGATCTCTCTTATGAGAGGAATCCTCACCAATGGTCTATATTTCATAGATGGGAGGACTCATATGAAACAAATCAATACAAATATTTCTCTATAAAAGACAACAAGATGTTATGGAATATGTTATTATGACATTTTATTTCAAAATGGATTAATGAACATAAAATGTAAGGAATTATAAATGATGTAACCTCATAGAGTATTCCCTTTTGTGAAGAATGGGTTCTTAGTAATTCAAAACATGTTGGTTTTAAGAGGTATATATGAAAAGATATGTCACCTTTACAATACACAAACATTAATTTTTGGAGTCCCTCTAAAATTAATTCACATAGTTTGGGCCACTACTATTTTACCATTATAGATGAATATTCCTGGAATGTTTGGATTTACATACTGAAGCCTAAATATGAACCCTTTGGCACTTTGAAAATATGGAAGTGTAGTTTTGAAAGTGAAATGAGAAGAAATTATAAAAAAATTAAAACTTATAATGTTCCAGAATAGTTTTCTAATGGATACATTGACTATGAATTTTCTGAAGGTTTTCGTAAAGATAAAAATATTGTGGATACCCCACGATAGAATGGCCTAGATGAGAGGACACATAGGATAGTTATAGAATATTTGAGATTCATGCTCTCATATTGTACTCTTTTCAAGTCCTTATAGGTATATTTTGATGCTACTAATGTCTTTATGATCATGATTTTCCCCATTATTTTCATTAGATTCAAAATCCCTAAAGTAATGGGGACTAGTTCACCCCTAGCTTAGGTAATTGTAGATTTTTTTAAATTTACTACCTATACTCATTGAAGTAATGATAAACAATAATGTAATAATATGAAGGGTTACCATGTGGGATTCCCACATTATGACATAGGGTAAAGTCTTTAGGTAGATAATCCTGGTTTTTTAAAAGGTATAATCGGATGTGATGTTTTATTCCATGACGAATTTTGTTCTAAATACATTGCTTCATATCTTGTCTATTCCGATCCTTCTAAACCTATAGGTGTTGAGGTTATATTGAAGGTTAAAATATAACTTGAACTCAAGGTTATCTCCACTAAACCACCCCATATAGATCACAATGAAGATGAACATGTTAGTGAATTTGAACATGATTTTGAGGTTAAGAGAGATGTTGATGTGAAAGACTACCAGTTGACTTGTAATAGGACCCCAAGATTCATTAGGCCACCACTTTAGTATACCGGGGATAATATTTCTTCGATTGGATTTAATATATGTTGTTACTTTGTAGTGATGGACCATACAGTTTCAAACAAGATCATATGTCTGAGGAATCATTGTACTAGATTTCTTCTATGAAATATGAAATGTATTCTCTTCATAAAATTCAAACCTTCATAATTGATAACAAATATAAAAATGAGAAATTAAAAGATATTTAATTTTTAAGAAGAAATAATATAACACCAATGAAATAAATATTAATTATAAATTTATATGTTTTTAACATGGATTTATAAAACATGAAGGAATTTATTACAATGGTATTTTTACCTTTTATTAATAACTAATCCATTAGATTATTGTTAGCCTTTTCTGCCCAAAAATGATTTTCGTGTTAAATAATTGGATGTTTAAATTGATTTATTTCATCGTATGTAAGATGAATAGATTTATATGAGACTAAATAATGGATTTTCAAAAAAAATTTAAAACTAATCATGTATAACATTTATGAAAATCCAAGTATTTCCTTATGAAATCATCTAGAAAATGGTATAATAAATTTGATGGTTTTGTGCTTAAAATTATTTATATTGAAGTAAATATGACATATATGTTTATTTTAAATTCTACAATATTTATTTTTATTAAATCCTATATGTTGATGATATTCTTATAATATACAAATACACCAGGTTAATAAATCATATTAAAAAACAACTGCACAATTCTTTTGAAATGAAATATTTAGATAAAGAAAATGAAATCCTTCATATAAAAATCACTAGGGATAGAAATGTTAGGGTATAGAACCTTTCCTAACATTATTATAAACATAAAGTGTTAAAAGGGTATTATATAGAAAATTTGAAAATTGTTATTATACCTTGAGGTAGTAACTTTATGTTTCTATTGTCCCAATCACCTAGCAGTGACTCTAATAATGATTTTTTGAGTAAAATCCATTTTGAAAACGTAGTATGTGTCCTTTTGTATTCCATGATATACTCTTATCTAGTTATATCCTTTGGTGTTTGTTCCTTAAAATGTTTTATGGGAAGCCCTGTAAAACATCCATGGTATGCATTAAAATAAGTACCCATTTATGTGTCCATGTATTATAATTGGTGCATTAATGTTTATAAAAAAGTTTCTTATAGTCAATATGTCAATATAAATGATTATTCTAGTTATGATGATAAAAATACATACTAATAAATATTTCACTATATATGTATTTTTTTATCTTGGTACTATTTCCTTGAAATGTATAATGAAATCCGTTCATTCTCATACCATAACCATGGTTGAATACAAAGTATTAACTATAGAAATCAAAGAATAAATATGGTTAAAATATTTCCTACTGAATTATATGTATCCTATAGTAATATATAATTATTTTTTATATTCATTATATATTCTTTCATTTAAAAAACATGTTTTTTATGGAATAAAAAAGAACATATAAATTTTTTTCACTAAGATACATCCTTCGGAGAATTCAACGGATTGATTGTCTATGGTTGTTTAATATTCAATAATTATTCATTTTTTAGAATGTACGGTTGTAGTCCTATTTCAGTGACTTAGGTTACAATAACACCATCGTAGTTATGTTTTTTATTAAAAAGGTGGATAATTTGTAAATTTGACATGAATGTATTTATTTTTTTGTTATCAAATATAATTTTCTTTATTCATGGACTAAATTATTATTTGGATTTCATCATTTACATGTGATTCATCCCTTGTTAAAATGTTTTTTACATTTATAACATGATTTTTTCCTATGAAATAAATGTAATTTACAACACTTATTTTTAAATTAAAATTTAATGATTTTTCCTTTCTTCATTGACAGATCCCATATAAATGTAACTTCTGTATTGTTTAAATTTCTATTGCATTAAGGTAAAGCATTGGATCTTCTATTTCATTAAGGTAAGACATTGATGAATAATGGTAATTCCTACTCATGTAAGGGAACTCTCTAGATTATGTAAGCATACTCATGACACACTTATGGGTACTCCCTAGCTTGTATATTGGAACATCCTAGATTGCGGAAGGGTACTACCTTGGATCACATAAGGATGACCTGGAAAATGTAAGGGTACTTCTTTTCTCTCATAAGGGTAACCTAGATCATGTAAAGGTATTGTATGGATCGATTAAGGGAAACCTGGTTCGTATAAGGGAAACCTTGGAATGCAAAATGATAATCTGATTTGTGTTATAGTTTGGATGTGACTCACCTACTGATGCATGTCCATATCAAAACACTATCTCTTGTGCATTTTTCATCCATGTGGTATTTATTCTTCTTTCACCACCTGGATCTTTATCACTTCTCCTACTGTCATTATTTCACCTCAGCCTCCTCCTCAAATCTTTAGTGTGTTTCTTCACTTGATCAAGAGACGACATAGCTGGGGAATTTAAGGGTTTCAATTGAAACATAAAAAGTGTATCCTAATGTTGATCCAATCCATGATTCCCATAGTCTACTAAATCATATTTTCATTATAACTTCCAAAATTTTATAGGAATTTGGTTTGGAGTGGTAAAGATTCATTTCCTTCATCATGATATGGCCTCATGTGAAGGAATACATCAACATCATAAAGACCATTTCAGCTTCTTATATATTTTTGTAATAGAAACTAGCATTATATGAAGTATATTCGACTTTCATGACTTCATTTCATTTCTTGTGTTTGATTTTTTATCCTTCTACGAATTTTTTGTAGCATAAGTCCATCCAAGAAGTCAAATTGAAACATCCATATATTAGATTACATCACATCTGGTCTATCAGGAAATAATCCTTAATAGTATATTTGGTCCATTACATCATTTGATTCTTATAATCTGGTGATTTTAATTCTTTAGTAATAAAAAAATTCTAGTGGTTTTCTTTCATCGCATGTAGGCCCATAACTGATTGAATTATGTTATATCTTTGTTCTTTTAATTATTCCTTTCACCATACTCATCAAAGATCCATCTTATCCATTTCTTTTTATTATCAAAATTACTAAAAAATTTGTAAACTAAGTACCTATATTAATGGATACATTGTTGTTTCATAAGGAATAACACATCAGCGAATCCACTAACATCATTTCTAGTTAGAATTAAATGGGTTAGTGGATTATCTTTTCACATGTTCTTATCATGATATCATATGTGAATTTCACTCATCCATTCAATTTTATTTGCCATGTTATTGGTTTTGGATCCATTATTAATTTTATTGTCTCTATATTCCATCCTACATGAATCTCATAATAATATATAGTGGTTTTTTAATGAAATTAATATAAATGAAAATGTATTTATTCCATGAATCATTTATATGTTATGTTATATATTATTTTGATAGTTGTGAGCAACAAATTTGGTGTAACCATACCAACACAAATATTTACCACAGCAACACATTTCATTCCTATGAAATGATACTCAGGAAGTTGTGTCTAGAATTAATGGGGTGAAGTTAATGCTGCAGATTCATAATGATCACCAAAATCCATTTTTCCATTTGGAAAATGTTGAAGTGGTGTTATGTATGAATCAATGAAAACATAATTCTATTTTAGTATACCTCAACCACTTAGATTTTGTATGCTTTCAATGTCTCCATGTTCAATATTGCAAAAGAATAAAGATAATATAGAAATAAATTCTGAATTAAATTTTATTCTTCTAAAAAGTAAAATTGGTTGTATAGAAAAATAATCAATTTCAAAAACAATATACTAAAATCATGGAAACACCATTTTGTAACATATTTATAACTACCTCAAAACTAAAATATTGCATTAAATCATCTTTCAACACATCAAGCTCCTCCCAACTAGTTTTTAAAATTTCCATGAACATATAATCTCTTCCCCATTTCACCCTCAATAGAGCATCTGTGACACTATTCAATTTCTGATACTTGTAAATCACAATAAAATCATGACCCTATAACATATTCTATCTATACTGATGTGAAATAAATGATACCCTATTACTATGAAAATTAACTTAAGACTCCAATGATCATTTTATTCCTCAAAACTCCTTCCCGTCAAATATTGTTTCTAATGTTTTATTTTTGGCACTAAATCCATAAGCTCTATTTTGTATATCAATTTTCCTATGCGGGTTTTCGATAAAGAATTACTAAAATATGAGATAGGCCTCTATTCCTATGTTAACATATCTCCCATACCAAAATTGGAGGCATCATACTCTATTGAGAATCCCTTGTGAAAATTTAGCATGTATAAAAGTTGGGTGGTTGTCATGTATTTCATAAGTGAACCAAATGCTTCATGAAATTCAAGTGTTTATTTAAACACTTTCTTATTATTCAAGGATGTTAGGAGTCTTGAAGTATTTATATCATCACTGATAATTTTTTTATAGTGTCCATTTATCCATAAAAACCCCTTACATGGTTCACATTCCTCGGTCCATTCCATAATTTAACTACCTCCCATTTTTGGAATCTATCGTAACCCCTTCAATTGAAATTATATTCCCTAACACTCAACATACATCCTTATGAATGTAATCTTCTACACATTTTCAAATATTAAATTTTCTCTTTCCATTTTCCTAACATCATATTCTGTCATTAGATCTTCATTATATCACATTGTGCACACCAATATATCATCAATGAACACGAAAACACTATTCCTTAGAAAATCCCAGAATAATGCATTCATATTTTCATGGAAATTCATCAATGAAATCATTAATCTAAAGGTAATAAAATGGTATTCTTAATTACCCTTTTGATTCTTGAATATATTCATCCCAATATCCTTTTCTTTCATCAGTACCTAGTCAAAACAAGATTTCATATCCACCATTGTGATGTATTCCACTCTATGAAACCCATATATCATCTCTTCTATTGCCTGCATGAGGTTTACATAATGAACCAACAAACAACATAAATGTTGGTAAACTTTACACATTCTACACCCACCATCTTTCTTCTTTAATAAAATTATTATGTTATAGTTTTAGTGGATTCTATGTCTGATGAAACCATATTTAAAAAACATTTAAACTTATTTCCAATATCATTATTCATGAAATAGTCATTTTTATGAGGTTGTTTATTGGACGAATGCACCCCCCTCATTCATATTAATTGTGTGATCATTCTTCTACTTTTATATTAATTCCCATGGTGCCTTAAAAACATCTACTCCAGCCCCCTCTTCCTGTATCACCCATTGTAACCCATGCAACCATAATATTCTTTTACCTAAATATAATTTTAAAGCATATTGAGGTTTTGTAGGTTATTTGATATTCTCGAGGTTTGATGACCACTATGAAGGGGAGGAATCATTTGTATACATTTATGAATTATTCTTCTTCTAAATTCAACCTTAAGAACCGGTGAAGTATCCTAGTCCTCTAAATATTAACTCACAATCTAAACATAAAAGTAGTGATAATAAGAGAGTGAAACAAACGATATTTAAAATTTTCTTCATAAAACATTAATCAATTTCATTCTGGTAAGATTCATGTAGTTATAAACCTCAATTATAATCCTCCATAAATATTTTAGGCACCCCAATCACAATTCTCTGGTGATTGGTTAGACACTCCAATCACAAGCCTTGAACAACTAGTTAGTCAACATAATTACATGATTATTCTTAAAAATTAATATGTTCATAAGAAATATCTTTTTATAAAAATGGATACGTATGTCCCACTTATGAAATATATTTCATGTTATGAGTAGATTGGATCAACATTCCTTCACATGTACTAATTTTTCAAGATCATTGAAAGGTGCTTGAAGATGTCATGTTGGTCTCATGAATCCTAAAAAATCAAGAGTGATATAGTTCTTCTCAATTTTCCCAAACACATCGGTGAACATGAAACTAGTAGATCCTAGTTTCGTCTCCCTCTCTTCACTTGATACATATATCAATCTCTCAAAAATCTATCATTTAATGTGTGTTAGTTCTCAATATTCTCAACAAATTCTTCGATGCCTTGAGAAATTTACATTCACAATATTTTCATGAATATTGTTCTCAAATATTCAAGAAGATAATTTCACCTTTAATATTAAAATAAATCTTTTTAGGGTATCCTTCTTCATGAATAATCAAATATCCTAGTGGATCAGTTGTTTTTTCATTTAAACATCTTATTGAACTCCCTGAAGACTCGATAATTTATTCTCACATGATATTTGAATTATCGTTCCTCAATTATCTCCTAAATCCACGCTACATATAAATCAATTTAAAATATACCACCTCTAAATGAATCCATTTAATACCATGGGATAATCTATTATGCTAAACAACTCATTGTTTCTTATAGGTGGACTAGATTTCCAAAATGGTCAACAAAATTGCCATAGAAAATCCACTATAGCGTGATGAAATATTTCTTTTTCTCTTTCAATGACAGTTGCATGAATTTAACATGAATATATATAATTTTTATTTCTCATTCCTCCCCTATCTAAAAACCTAGCTACATCATGATATGTATTATGATATTTGTTTTTCAGTTGAGAGAATCATACTTTTCATAGTCAAATTTTATTACATCAGAAGATACAAATTCTGGAACTCAGTTCATCTTTGAGAATATCAATCATTGTAATGGATCGATTGAATGTATTATCCTAGATAAACCACTTGATCACCTCAATTACCTACCATATGAATAACTCAAGATTGATTGTGTGTGATCAAACACTTGAAAATTTCTATATTTATGGAACATTCAAATACAATCAACCATAGCAGCGTAACTCATGTTTATGGGGATCAATAATTTTCCTTGTTTCATTAACTTATTGCATTGAACTACTTATATAAGTAGTTCAAAACTCAATATAAACATACACATTGCCTGATCAGCTTTATGTTGTGTGAATTAGTTCATGTTACCTATACATAGCTTTCACAAATCCCTCATTATCTTTACATAGGTTTCGTAAATCATAGATGTACTTTATGTCGTTATAGAAATCCTATGGTACCTTCACACAACTACTCAGTTTCCTTATTACCTTCACATAGGTAATTCATTTTTAAATACAACATTACATAGCCAATGTACTTCTCGCATTACTTTTACATATATAGTTCAATCCAAATGTTGCATTAATGCAACATCATAATTTTTGGTCTGACCTTGATGTGGATAATGAACTGCCATTATGTATCTACATACATTCCTATTTTAAAATAATGTATAAGGGAGAATATTGGTGACTCATTTACATATGTAATTCAGATCTCACATCCTTGGTTGGATGGATTTTAAGAATAATTGGTTCTAAGATTAGTCCAACAAGTCCTTAATTTTGGGCCTAATTTTATTTTTTTGGCTTTAATACCTGGAGGTTTGGATAGAATTGGGTCGTGATATGTTGTTGGGAGAAAGGATATGCAATTTGGAGTGTGATGGATGTGGGGAGCTGATGTCATGGTGGTGGAATGGTGAGTTCTTGGATACATGGTGATATTGCAATCTATGATCAAGAGATGATTCATCCAATCTACTAGGATGCACAATAGTGCAGCTGGTCTATGCATGGATCATTAATGCACTAGGGGAAATCCAATTCATGAAAATGAGGTTGGACATGGTTCCACATATCAAGGAATTTCCTCGAACCTCGTGTAAGCATCCCCCTTTGACCTTATAGTTAGTGACCCGAAGATCCTAGAGGCCTGAATGATCTTCTTCTTAGTCCTCCAATCAATCAACATCAAATAGAACACATAAATTTTTATTTTGAATTTTAAATTCAAATCAAATTAAATTAATCATTACTAATCCATTAATAAAAATAAAATTCATTCATCTAGGATTTACAATTTTTTTTAAAATTTTAAAATTATAAATAGTTATAAATATAGTTAAATTATTATTTGGATATATAATAATATTGAGTTGATAAAAAGTGGTTAATTTTTTTTTTTAAATGTATTTAAAAAAGATTATAAATTTCAAAAAATTTGTAAATGTGCTGAATTGTATAAAAAAATTGAAGAATTTATTATTGAAAGAACCAAAATTCATAAAGGAATGGACTCATTAGTAATTGTGAAATGATTTTACAGGATACTTTCCAATGATAGAGAGATAAAATATTTTTTATTTAATGTTTATAAATATTTTAAATATACAAATCAATTATTAGTAAATATCATAACTTCATTTAATATAGATAATATTAACAAAATAAAATAATTTCACATCTGCAAAAAACAGATACAATAAAATTTATATTATCATATATATTAAATTTCCCAAAAATGTAAAGAAATATATTAAACCAGAAAGCAACAGGATTGAGGGACTAGTAAAACATGATACCTACGTAGAATATTTTGTAAAATAAGAAGTAAGTATATTAAAAAGTTATAACATTATAATTTTATTTCTAAAATACAACATCATTAATTTATTCATAAAAATTTAAATATCCAAGTCATATATATTTTAAATAATCAAATAATTTATTTTAAAAATAGAAAACATTAAGGTAAAATATTAATTGTGTTTTAAAATATACAAACATTAAAAAAATTAATTTTTTAATCAACTTATTTCTTTTTAATATTCTAGGTATTTAAATTTTAGTGCTAAATTATTTATTTTCAATATTCAAATTATTTATTATACATTTTTTTCAATTTATTTTAAAATGAATAAATTTTATTAGAAAAATTCAAATTACATGTATATTTAGAAAATTTAAATAAATAGCTTTAGTTAAATATTTAAATGATTTTAATATTTTATTCAAGTTATTTAAAATAAAATAAACTAAATTTAATATTTAAATTATATAGACAAGTTGAGAATGTTTGAATAATTATAATATTGTAAAATAATATGAATTTTGTAAAAGATTAAAATGGATTTTATAAAAAGCATTTTATTAAATAACATGATTAACAAAATTATTGTTTTTAGATATTTTATTGGGGATATTCATTCCAAATAATGTTTTTAGATATTTTGAATGATTGAAATATTTCACCGGATCTTTAGTTTTCATTATTCATTAAACCAGTTTTTACCCCATTATCTCTCCCACCATTTTAGTCTCTTTTTTCTTCAATATAAATCCATGAAAACTGATCATATCATAATGCCTTCATTCTGTGTTCTTATTGGTTCAGCCCTCATTTTTAATAAAGTGACCTCCACAAAAATGGTTAAAAAGTACATTGGCATAGAGTATTTATTATGTGATAGAATTACATCACAGATCGCTTTCAATGCAATCCCTAGTCATGTGAGATCACCAGTAGGCCCTCCTTGGATCCCATACTAGGAACTCCTATATTTTGTCACCAAATTTGAAGAACATCACATTCGTGAACCTTAAGGTAGTCATAGAGAGCTTCCACCCCGATAGCATACTAGGAATCGTCGGGTTCATAACGGTGAACATGGCCAGAAATTCCAGCTATTAGTGGTGCATGGGGCGGCCAAGGGGCTTGAGTTCCTTGACAATGATTCCACTTTTTACAGGAACAATGCCAACATTATTTTGGAATTTTTTTCTTAGAAATTTATATATTTAGGATAGAGAAAATTATTAATGGAGGTATTTTCAGAACATTAATGTTAGATTTTCTCAAAAAATTAATGTAGAGTTATTCTCAGTATTTTATGATGGAATAATTATTATTGACTGCATTAATAGAGATATGGATGGGATGTCTATATAAGAGGATTTTGTAGCATGTTTTTTAAGGTGGACTGGAAATGATGTATACACCTAGAGAGAACTGAGAATGGGTTTCTGCATTTGTGGTAACTCATGTGAAGATATTATGAAGATTAATGATGTAGAGGCAATGAAAATGATGATGATGGAATGTCAATGATGTAGAATGAATGTTTGTGTGCGTAGATGATGATAGTTCCTTGTATCGGAAGTCCTTTTGGTTGGGTAGATTATGTGATGTGTCCCAATTGTGATGATCAGTGGTACATCTAAATGGTGCGTTCATTGATGTAGGTGTTTCAACAAATAAATCCTTCAGGTTAGTTGTTAATGGCCTTTGAGTGATGTTAAAATCCTTCGGGTAATGTAAGTTTCCTTCGGGTGATAATATTCCTTCAACTGATAAAAGGCCATCATGTGGATATTCTTTTGTTTGTTATGTCCCTGCTTCTGATGTTCCATCAACCTAATATCAAAAATATATGTATCAGAGGGATTGGTTGAAGTGTGCAGTTTCAGATCATAGTGATATAAATTGGGTGGAGAGGTTTATTAAGGACCCAAATAATGTTATTGAAGGACAATAGTGGCACCATATGTGGTTCTCGGATATCAAAATTCTAATTGACCAACTGGAATCATGATGTGTGTTATGTTGTTAGTGAGAGTCATATTTTGGTGGAAGACTTTTGATGTTCCTTTGGTTAGGTGTTTTATTTGGCATCTAGAAGAATGTCATTGAAAAATGATAGCTTTATCAGCGGTGTTGTTGGGATATCGAAATTCTTCGTGGTCATAGTTGTCATGTGGACTGTTCAATTCATTTGGTGACATTTTCATCTTGGTGGAGTCGATGATCACACTGACCCAAATGGTGGAGATGAATGTGGATAATTTGAATGTTAAATCATGGTGGAGATGGTTGGGATTCTTTGATTTAAATTTTAAATATTGAGGAGAGAAAAAACTATTAATGGAGTGATTTTCTCAACATTAATGGGTTATTTTCTCACAACATTAATGGAGATTAATTCACAATATTAATTGATGGAATATTTATTTTTGGCTGCATTAATGGAGATATGGAAGGGGTGTCTATATAAGAGGATTCAGTATCATATTTGGAAGGTGGGATGGCAACGATGTGCCTCCAAGAGAGAACCATGAAGGGGTTTCCGTGTTCGCAGTAATTTATGCAATGATATGAACAAGTTGAATGAAGAAGAGGTGATGAAGACATTGATGATGGCATGTCAATGATGGTGAATGAATGTTTTTTTTGAATATATGATGATTGTGTAATGTATGTAATGTCCTATTGGTTCCATAGATCAAGCATCATGTCCTAGTTGTGATGATCGATGGTATATTAAAATGGTACATTCATTGGTGTCGATTTTTCAAGTGAGAAATCCTTCTGGTGAGTTGTAAAAGGCCTTTGGGTGCTGATAAAATTCTTTGGGTGTTGAAAAATTCTTTTGGGTGATAAAATTCCTTCGGATGATAAAAGGAATTCATGTTAATCTTCATTTGTGTGTTTTGCGACTGCTTATGCTACGACATCGGCCTCCTCCCCAAAAATTTGAACTTCTACTTAATTATTACAATTCTCAAACCATGTTGGTTGAAATTTGTTTATAGAATCAGAACCCGGTGATTTCTGATTTTGTGTTGGGTAAGGACATACATATGGGATAAAAAACCCATATCTCCATGAGAATTTCTAGATGATATGGCTTTGTAGGTATTAAATACATGGTTTCCAACAAAAAAATCTTTTCCTTAATCCATTTTATTGCATTTATCTTCTTGTTTTCAATTGGGTTTCTTCATATAAGGAATCTGACGACAAAAAACTGTGTGTACCGGATGGTGGTTCAATACTCAAAAGGATAGTTCCTTAAAGGTGGAAAACCCAGAACTGCATTTTGTGTCCCTAGATCCAATGTCCAGGTCGATCATGGGGGAGGTCACGGGGTACTGTAAGAGCTCATGTTGTCCAACAGTGTCCCTCAACCTCATGGAAGGGGATCCCAGGATCGTCAATCCCAACAAGCTGCTTCCATCTATCATTAAGAATGTGGTTGTTATTAAGATGAATGGTGATCCCCATTCCAGACAAGCTGATTTCACGAATCTTAATGGTACAAACATTGAGTTGACTAGAATAAAAACTCTTATTTTTTCAATAATTTGGTTGTGTAGAAGATGAGTGGTGATCCTCGTTCTAAACAAGATGTTTCCACGGCTCCCCGATGTAAGTATTTTAAGTCCTCTAGAATAAAAATTCATCCCATTGTGGAGAATTTGGTTCTGAGAATATGATAGCTTATCCTCATCCCTAACAAGCTGCATCCTTGGCGTCTCTATCTATGTACTCCTACAGTATTAGAATAAAAACCCTTCATGTTTTGATGAATTTGGATGCTCATATGATGATAATTTTATCTGGTATCAATAACATGGATGAGGTGTTTGTGTGGTAGTGAATGAGTATAATTGGTAGCAATAAATTGTATGGTGGGAAGTATTTTGGTTCTTATAAACCCAAGGAGTATTCTCCTACGCAATGGAGGGGAGAAAAAAGAATATTTTATTGACAATAGCTTTATTTGTCAACATCTGCCTAGGAGTGAGTATGTGAGACGTAACATAGAAATCCAAATAAGAGATGAGAAGAAATATGAAAACTCCGAAAACAATTTAATTAACAGGAAGTATGATATTCACCGCAATTTTAATAAAGCCATGATGCTTTATTCAATATAGAAATTCCAATTTGTATGCTTTATTGTGTCAACTGAGTCAACACTTTATCAAATAATCGGTATAAAATGTGTTTACTATATATTTTGTATTAGAGATGAGAAAGATGGAGTTATATTCTGGAGGCCAGTTTAGGAATGTAATGTCCATCAGACATTTAGAATCATAAAAAAATGGATTTGTAAGAATGAGTAAGAATTATTAAAAAGGGAATCCATAAATAAAACATAGCGAAAAACATTATCATGAGATGGAAATGGTATCTCCATTACTTTTTTCATTCCATTGTATTATCCCAATGGACCAAATGTTCTTGTATGCTCACAGGTCTACTAGTGAAGCTATTTTCTATGTTTTTATAAAATCATTGTTTTTTCATCCGTTTTTATGCAAAATATGAGGGAGATTTGGAGCAGAGAAAAGAAATTGAAAATGTAAAGTAACTAAAAAAAATCAATGAGGTTGGTGGTCCATCTCCATTCAGTATCAACTTTAGGTAATCATTGTATAAAATATTTTTATGAATCACAACATGTATTTTTTATCCATGAATGATGGAAGGGGATGGAAATTTAACAAAATAAACAAATTATTTTTATAGAAACATACTACACGTTAAACAAGCATTGGATCATGAAATTGACTGCATGAGAGAGGTTGTGTTGGTTCATGCATTCAATTTCAATATCTAATGCAAGTTTAGCATCTAGTTTTTTTTCAACTCAATAATTTGTTTCTTTAGTTCATTCTTAATCCCCTTTCATAATACCTGAATAAAATGACATGACACGATTCAGATAAAATAATTAGATATTGATTACCTAAAGTTGATAAAAAAATGTAATGGACCACCAACCACATAGATTTTTTCTAGTTTCATTACATATTCATCAACATTTCTCTTCTACAGTGTTGCCCTCATATTTTTCATAAAAATTCTCAAAAAAACAATGAGTTAATAAAAAACAAAAAATGGCTACACTAGTAGGTTTGTGACCATACAAGCACATTAGCTTCATTATCATAATATATGGATAAGAAAAAAATCAGAGATACAATTTCCATCTCACGATGAATCATTTTTCAGTCTATTTTATTTAAGTATATTCTTTTTATAGTTATTTCTCATTCTAACAAATCAATTTTTTCAATTCTACTAAATGTTAGATAGCTATTTCATACCCAAACTAGCCTCTAGCATACTGCTCCATGTTTCTCATCTCTAAAACAAAGCATTCTGTAAAGGCATTTTATTCCAACTATTTGTTATTTTTTTGACCCATTTGACAAATGAAAAAGAATACACATTAGAATTACTGGATTGGAAAAAGTTTCATGCCTTCATTTAAATTGTTTTGCATATCATAGTTCTCACCAATTATATTCTGTTGGTGAGTTTTCATCTTTCCTCCCATCTTCATCTAGTATTTTAAAGATACTTATCTTATACCTGCTCTTGGGTAGATGTAGAGCAATCAAGATTTTTTCAATGATGTATTATTTTACTCCCCACCCTTGCACTGGAAAATGATCCTTGAGTTTTGAAGAACCCATATACTAGCCACCATACAATTTAGTGCTACCAATTATACCCGTCCATAACCACACAAACACATCATCCATATTATTGTAACCACATGAAATTCACTTTTTATTCGTAACCATAATCTCTACAATATGAATTTTTTGATCAAAATATACAATGATTCCATAGATCGAGGAGTCATGGAAGCATCTTGTTTATGACGAGGATCACAAATCACCTTCTGCACAACCAAATTCTCAACAATATGATGATTTTTTATTCAACCAGACTCAGATTCCTTACCTCAGGCTTCCTTTGAGAAATAATTTTTTGAAATGAGGATCACCACTCATATTCTACAAAACCATGTTCTTGACAACAGTAAGGCTTTTAGTCTAATTGTATTTGTGTTTGTACCAAGAGGATCTATGGATGTAGCCTTTTGAAATGGGTATCACTGCTCATCTTATTCACAACCAAATTCATTGAAATTGGTTAAGTATTCATTCTACTGAACTCAGAGTCTATACATAGTGGATCCTTGGAATCATCTTGTTCTGATTGTAGATCATTGAAACCCCCTTTATGAGTTTGAGGCCACAACTAGATTGTAGGAGCTCTTTTAGTTCCCCCCATGACCTCCCATGTGCTTAACCTAGACTTGGGGTATAGGGACACACAATGTAGTGTGAGGTTTTCCACCTTGAAGGCATTATCCCTTGAGCATTGTTCCACTATCTGGTACTCAGCATTCTTCATCTTCAACCTTTTATGATGAAACCTAATGGGAATCTAGAAGAGAAATACGTTGAAAATGATGAAGGGGAATATGTTTTCTCAATGGAGAAATATTTAGGATTTGTGTAGCCATATGTGTTAGAAATGATTGTGGACAAATTTATTTTTTCACCTATCATTTTTTTGGTTAATCTTCTTGCTTTTGAATGCAATACATACTCCTTTAAATACTCTCAAATTAATGTTGCATTCCCCTCCTAATAGTCTATGAAATTTATTTATAATACCAATCATTCTAGTTTTGAGTTCACAATATTTTTGGTATTTCAAATATAATTACTATTTGTTGATGTTGGAATTTAGTGCATACATTTCCGTCAAAGTCCCACTCACTTGTGTAATATTATCCTCCTTTTTTATACATCCTAATTTAAATCTTGTGGAGGAAGAAGAAGACGATGGATAATTATAAAATTTATTGATAAAAAACTCCCTTTCCTCTTGTTCATTGATTTTTAGAGTTTGGTGTTTGTCGAGCCTGGTTCTCTCAACCTAAGGATAAAAATCTGGGTGGTTAGAAGAACCAGATCATGTCATTTAAAACCATTTTTAAAAAAAAAATTAAAATAAAATCACTAATATTCCCTAAAAAATGTGTCATGTTTGATGTATTCCAGTCACAGGGCACTCAAAAAAAATATTGTTGAACTCCACAAAATTTTAATAAATATTTATTAGGGTTGTATCAGGGGTAGAAAATGTTGTGGATGTATTTAATTCATATTTAATGGGTTTGAAATTCGAAAAAAGTTGTTGTGTTTGATTGGTTTAATATTTAATTTTGAAATCATAGTTATCTAATCTGGGATTACTCTCCTCTCTTCTGTATGACTCATTATTCAATTTCACGTCCATATCATTCTCTAAAAAAAGTAAATATCCTTGATTAGTCTTCCCAAGAAATTTTTTCTTGGAATTGAAAAATATAATAATCATTGTATTCTCTGTCCTCAAATTTCCTAGTGATTGGATTCCACTAATAATTCATGGTTCATTCCACTATTAACTATCTTTTGTAGTGAATGAGTTCCCAATAGGCTTATGTGGGAAAAAAATAAGAAAAATAATGAAATTTTAAAATTTTAACTACACATCCAAACCCATCTGAATAATTAAACGAAGAAGATTTTTTTATTTAATTCATGAATTCATCATAGGTTTGGGTGAGTTCTCCTCAACTCAACCATAATTATCTTAATTATCCATCACTATAGTAATTAAAAATAGAAATAATGAAACTATATAGAATCACACCAGCAGCTAGTGATGAAAAAGGCTGTGAGAATAAATGAGTGTATCATTAATATGGGAAGTCCCCCACAGAAAAGGAGAATATATATTCTTATTATAAGAATAAAAATAGATAAAAATAAAAAACTAATATTCATAGGTGGTGAATTATATTTGGTTTGTATTGGGTTCCTCATTAATAGCATTGGGTGAAGTCCATGTGAGAATATTTGAACTCCTATAATGACATGAAACAACCCATCATAATTCCATACGTTGAAGGAAGCCTGATTTCATCAATAGATGGACACCACATGGATGAGAATCACTAATGATCATAATCATCGCTAATTCGAAAAAATAAATGCATTAGTATGTAAATTGACATTGAAAATGAGAGGCCAAATATGTAAATGAAATTCCCTATTTTATATATTTTCATAAAAATAATTCCTTCTCCAATTTCAGTTCTGAGTAGCATGAGCATTCACATATGTGGGAATTCATAAAGATGAGGTGATTTTAGTCATTATCTATAATCAAATACATCACCAATCAAGTATGTAGAAATGTATATTTAATGATTGTGGCTATATAGAGTTTTTGGGTACATTGAACCACCATGCATGTAAACCTAAACCCTTTTAAATCATCTGATAGCACACTGAATATAGCCCACAAATATTTATTCATTATATATTGATTGTAATGGTATGTTAATCGAATGGATGAACACTTAATACTAGTTATCTTATTTATTTTCCCTATTCAATCATTTTTCAAGCATCCCTAAACTTACAGTAGGTACATGGGGGAGAAACAAGTGTTTAAAAATCTAAAAACATTAAAAAAGAAATGAAAAATATAAACATTAATTGATTTACTTTTTTATTTTGATAAATCCAAACTCACCACTCACATCTCAAGATTTTGTTTCTTTAATAGGAGGTGTGACATATTCTTGGAGATCTCAGGCTTCATGATCCCAATAAAAGAGTAGTGAAATGATTTTATACCATGAGGATCCATGGAAGGATTTTTTTTAAATAAGGACCACTGCTCATCTTCCACAAACCCATGTTCTTGAAAAAAGGAAGATTTTTTATTATACTTAAAACTGTGTTCATAAAATGAAGAGATTTAGAATAATATTTTTTTGGAATGGGTATCACTAATCATCATATGCACAACCACAATATGGAAAATAAGAAGATTTTTTATTCTAACAAATTCAGATTCCATCAAATAGGGATCCATGGATGCATCTTGATTGGATTATATATCACTCACACCCTTTCTATGAGGTCAGGGACCACTACTGGATAGAAGAAGCTCATCTAGTTCCCCCAGGACCTCCCCCATGATCAACCTATACTTGGGATCTTGGGACACACAACGTAGTGTGAGGGTTTCAACCTTGAAGGAATTATCCCTTTAGTACTGACCCTCTATCCAATACAATCAGTCTTCATCATATGCCTTGTATAAATAAACATAATGGGAAACTGAAAGATAAATACGATGACACCAATGACTAAGAATATGTGTTATTGAAGGACAAATATTTAAGAGCTATGTATCAATTGGTTCTATAGATACTCATGGGTATATGGAATTCTTCACCCATCACCCCATCCGTGGAAGGCAAAAAATCAGAAATTTTTATATTATGATTCCGCAAAAAAAAGATCAATAAACCTGGTTTGAGTATTGGATGAAATAAACAAAACATAAGAGTTTAATGGTGGAACATTCCCCATACTAAATCCAGCAACATGTTCCATGTATTGAAGTCTCTATAAATGAACTCCATGTATTCATTGAAAATAAATGAAAGCTCCTTGGCTATCCCAACAAACACCATTATCCATACCTTCCATTAATTTGGATGAACATTGGAGGATGTGGGCTTACTTAGAAAGAGATAGTCATCCAGGCTTCCCCTAGGGCATGAACTCATAAACCAGCAGTCATTACTCACTATCCAGGCAGTACCTAATGAGTTTAATGAGATGAGAATGGTTTAGGTGACCAAAATAATCCATCTTCATAATTATATTTATCCATATAATTATAAACATTTATATAGTTATTTATAAATATATTATAAAAATACATCTATATATTGTATATTTACATATAAATTTTAGACATATTAAAATATAATTTTATATTTTGAAAAAAGGTTTTTATAATGTGTTTATAATTATTTATAATAAATAAGTGTATATACTATATTTAATTATAATGATATATTTATAAAAACAAATTTATATATTATGTATTTACATATTATTGACACACACACACATGCATAATCGCTACTCAACCGCTTGGCAATACCTGATGAGTTTATCGAGATGGGGATGGTTATGGTGCCCCATATAACCTACCATTATTTAAATATTTATTAATATAATTATATACATTTATATAAATGTTTTTAAAATATTTTAAAAGTATATCTATATATTTTATATTTACAAATAAATTTTAGATATATTTATATATGATAGTATATTTAGATAAAAATATTATATTTTATTTATATTTAATTATAATAAATATTTTTATATAATTTATTTAATGATAATTATATATTTATAAAATTATATTTATATATGATGTATTTACATAATATTGAAACACACACATACACGGACATATTTTCACAAATATGTACATATTTATATTCCACACATACTCACACAAAGAAAAAATATTGTTGTAATAAGGATTTTAAGAAGATTATGATGAACATAGTATGAATTCATAGTAGACCACAGAATATGAAATTACAACATTTGATGTTGTGTAGTAAAGAAGTTTGAATATGACTTAGAAGTTGAACTATTAGTAATATGATTCCTAAATCTCAGCATTTTTAAAACATTATTACCTTATAGATATTTATAACTAATGATATTATTGGGAGGGTATTATCTTATGGTCACATATATATGTGACATGAATTACATTAGATCTAAATTGTAATCAAAAGCAAAAAAAATGTATCTAACATAAGGTGTATCTGACAATTTTACAAATATGATATGTTAAATTTGTACTAATGCTAGGTTTGTTAAATATTGTTAGAGTTTAAGAATATTTAAATGTAAAAAATTTTAGGCTACCTCCATTTTATCATTATCTCACATTAGCTACATAAATGTATATATAAATATACATTTTATTAAGTGAAATGATAATTGTCCATTGATATTATCACATTATGTTTATCACTAAGTGATATTCATCTTAGAGTTTTATAGTTTATGAAAACCTATTAAGGTTAGTGTGAGCATGATTGTTTTATAGAGATAAATAATATTTTCATGTCACATAAGACAAAGAATCAGATTTTTTTTGTGCAATAGATGACCCACTACATATACCACATGGAGTTTCATACAAATTCTTTTAGTATATTAGTGGTGAATTGATCATATTTGAGTCCACAATACATGAGGTTTGTGAGAAGAAAAGCATGATACCCTTTGTAATTTAATACTATACTTAAAAACATCTATATATATACATTTCTACAGGGTTGGTTGAGTATATTTTTGATCATGTCATCAATTAGAGTCAAATTGAAATGGGGTTTTTACACTCATATGATGAGTACGACATCTGATCTCTCGATTGAGATAGGATATTCGAGTGTGTGTCCAAACAAATATATTTTATAACCATTTTGATAAGGAACTTGTTATTTGGATTATCAATAATGATAAATAACTTGTGGTGTTTTATTTAATATTATTAGTATATACATTTAGAATCATGAATATATGAGGTGGATATCTGATAATGACATGCTTCAAGCCCCATAGTCATTGTATGTATTCAAAAAATGGAAAATATAACAATTCCCATTTTCATATGATGTATATTGGTTGAAACAAGTATACATATACATGTTTTTGATTGAGATCATTCTAGATCCTTTTATTTCTTGTGTAACTTTGACATTTTTCTAGTGGTCACACTTTTCTAACATATATGGATAATGATTTATATTTGTTGTCAATTCAATAAATACACATTGGTTTATAGAATTTGGATTATAGAATGGGGATCGAGTATGACATAGTGAACTACTCTAAATGTGTTTTAGGCTTACTCCAAAGGTGTTTTTGATGGGTTTTCATAAGGTATTGTATATGATGTGATATAAGGTATTTTTAATTATAAATTTACAAAAAAAATCGAAGATACATAAAATTAATTTTGGATATGATTTCATGAGTAATTATATATGATAGAATATTAGGTGAAGTCTTACAAGGTTTGTTAACATTTAGTCCTAATTGGATATTAAAGGAGGTATCCACAATGTTATAGCATATATGTGATGCATGGATATATCATGTGCATGGAATATCAAGATACAAGCATGGAATAATATTTCATGCATGATACATCATTTTGATCTAATGAACAACTAAATATTAAATGTGTTAATATTTAATTATTTCAACTCATTTAAAGAATTATTTATAAAGGCATTACACAATATATAATGATATATTAGAGATTGAATTTATGAAATGAATCTGTTGGCCATGGAATTTACTCTTATGATACTAACAAATTAGTAAATGTAGTAGCAGTAAAAGTGTGTTTTCAACTAGATATATATTATTGACAGTTGATCAAAATGATTCATCGTTGTTTGATCATTCATGTTCAACACTCCATGGCCTAATACAATCAATTATCACTCTCCATTGAATATAAAGGAACCCGAATACTGTGGAGAAAAGATGAATCCCTTATGTGTGGAAGATGATTCAAATCATCTTGTGGATACACTAAAGAGGATGATATTTTTTTTGAGAATTAAGTGATCTTAATAAAACATATCAGAATAATATAAAAGGATTCAGTAGAAATTCTATGTAAGGTATAAAAATTAACCGAATTTTTCATTTTAGTTTTTATATAGGATTCATATTACTTTCATGGAGATCCATACACTACAGTTTTGATCAATTACACCTCTTCTGATAAATTTTAATAGACTCTTAAAAAACACATCACCAATAGCATGTTCATACATGGTAACATCAATAATATCAAGGGGTAAATTAAGTGTAATTCTCTACTCATGAGATTCTTTTAAACCCACAATCAGGTGATCTTTTGGGAGTTATTTATTTTAAATCATATTACCTTTTATAGCTTATAGAATTATCATCAAAATAACATGATTGGTGGGTGGTGGTAAATATAAATCACTTTCACCTTATATAATTTTGTAACATTAGAAAGTTATCGGTGGTATTTTGATTCACATTTTGAGAAAAATTGTTATTAAATAATAAATTAGCTTGGGTATGGAAGGTTCTTGATAGGAATGGCTAGCCCCAAATATAGTGGGTTATAATTCTTCATGTACCTGTTTTTTTATCTATTATTGGTTCACCATTACCCCTTTGTATATACTTCTTAAAAAATCCATAATTGGTAATAATTTATTTTAGAGAATCAATTTGTGTCTAAATATATTTTATTTTCTTATTTATATCCCCATGTGACTTTTTTGTCTCAAAATATTTTAAATGTGACACTCCAAAACCATCACTTTGGACAAGGCCATATTGTTTGGGATGGTTAAAATACATTGCAAGTAGTTTTTGTTCTAGTATAACTAATAATGAGTCTTGTTTCTAAACTATACAAAAAATATTCAAACATATGTAAATATTTTATATAATATTATCATAACTAACAAAAAATAACTATTATTTCATACTTACACATGATTCTCTTACTTGTTGTGTGCTATCATCTACCATTTTTGTTTCTTTATTCACAAGAGCCACATTCCATATAATATGATTCAGAATAGAAGTGGGGTTAGATTTCAATTCATAAATATGTATATAAAAAAGGAAAATATTTATGTTGTGATTTTATATAACAAAAAAATTACTATATTTTTAAGTCAAATAAAATATTTTCATGTGATGTACAGTTAATTATTTCTTTATGGTAGGGGTACATTGGTTTAAATTCTCACTATTTATTCTTATCACTTATTTAATGTTTCTTAATTTTATAATTTTTAATTAAAATTAATATTATAAATTATTTGAAATAATATATTATGAATTATAATTCACATGAAAGGATTCATCCTCGTGATAGGTAATGAATGAATTTTATGTTTATTTTTTTATCATTTGTGCATACACAACTGGTGGCTGGGGATTTACTTTCCCCTCAGCATCCTAGAGATATTTGTTATGTCAGAAGTCTATGATTGGATCTATAAATCTTTTAAGTAATAATTAATATAAATTTATTATAGAAAATATCTAAACAAAAAAACTCTATAAGGTATAGTGACAAAAAAATAAATGTATCAATATTTTTTTCATTAAAATGGAGATAGTATATCATAATGATACCATAATTTTTTCCGAAATGATTTCTTTAAATGCAGTAAAATATTAATTCCACGTATCTATGTCAATCAACATACACATTTGATTTTTTTACCCTAATGTAACTAAGTAATATTATCTTATTGGGATCAAAATGTTAGTACTACTAATTTCACCCATCCTCAAATTCTATAACATTGCCTCCTACATTGATATATTTTGGTAACATTTTGTGTTACTCCACTCTATTTTTCATCCACATGTTTTTTATGATAGACTTGGTGTTATAGAATAAAAATTTTGTACATTTCATTACATTTATATTCAACTAATTGATTATTAATAAAGACATTAAAATTAAAAATTGTTTATTGGTCTACATGACATCAATGTAATAATTTCCTAGAGTATATAATTCCTTGAAAAGGTCATATTAGTTCTCTAATATGATGAGAAATTTGAAATTATAGGATGATATTCTTAATTATAAATCTATTTTTATATTAAATTATATAACAAGAGTAATAGAATGTTTACTGTCATGTATGAGTACCCATAATAATATGAAACATTATATCATTATGTTCTCTCTTGTCAATCTCTAAGATGAGAGATTATCCTAATGGAAATACCTATTAGAATTCCACATGTATGTGTTTCATTAGAATTTCCTATCTCTGAGAATTTATGATGGTCCTCAAACATTAAGATTATTATTAATTCATATCATCATTCACATACTCTGATTTATTGACCAAAACCATGATGCCATATATTCATAGGAAGTAGGATACATTAGGTGTTCCATGAATGACATGTTATTAATATATAATTTAGGAAAAAATTTTTCTCATATATATTTTTGGAATTCGTTATCTCAACCCCTTGATTGAAATAGATATATCACATTACATTCCATAGTCTGGTGGTAACAATGTTTTTCTTTCAAATGCTCAAATAAAGTTGTAGCAAGAAGATAGTTAGGTGATACAGGTAACCTATTTGATGAGATATCATGATAAAGGGATTATATTACAAAGATATTTCATGTGTGTGGTAGTCAACATTTATAGATTAACATATTTTTTTTGCACGTCATTAACTATTTAAATATAAAAATATTGAACATTAGCAAATACCACCTAATTTCAATGATAAATAACCATAGAGGGTCATACACTATGTGATTTGGTTGATCTTAGAAAAATTCTATTTGAATTTAATTATTATAATAAATATTATTCTTAATAGTTTAGTGATCACAAAAATAAAATATATATTTATTTTCAAGGTAAATTTTTCATTACTCGGATATATATTATTTATTTATTATGTGTATAAATATTTATTCAGGTAATTGATTAATTTTGAGTTGGGTTTGGGGCCAATAATGTTTCAGGAATTAAATATTAATTTGTAATCCAGTAAAACAATATTTACTATTTCACCAGTTTTCATAAGACACAAGATCATAATAATAATAATAATATTAATAATAATAATACATGGAATGGGAACATATAGTGTTTAATATTTTATTTAAGGTGTGTTTTTAAAGTAAATAATATTTTAACCATAACCCAATAGTTTTAAATATACTATTGTTTATTTTGTTTATTTTTTTCAAATGACCACCCTAAACATAAATATCAGTAGAATGAAAATTACATAGACACCAGAATTCTCATAAAAGTATATGTGAAATGTGGCACATGATTTCCCTCACTCCCAAAGATAGAGAAATATTAAGAAGAGAACAAAGGTTCCAAATACCCGATGCTATCAGTAATAGATCTAAATGTATCATAGATAGTTTCACCATCCATCAATCCATTGATAATAACATGACAATCATATTTGACCACAATATTCCTCTAGCCATGAGAAGTGGAAAACTCCACACCATACTAAATAGCCATATATTATGCCACATAGAGAGTCTAGAATGCATAAACCATGGAATTTCAAACCATAATTAATGATCCTACATGATCACAGATAACATCCCTAGGGAAAAATTACCATCTCTAGGAAGATATAGGTTAGTTTTAATTTATGGACTCTCAAAGGCGGAGGAAAAACTCATGATAGTGTGCACTTGAAGAAATATGAACCACTCCATCACAAAAATGTTCACATACATGAGTTTTCTACATTAGTCATGATCATAATCAAAACACGATGACCACAACCCAGTATCCCAAGAGCAAGAGAATATCACATGAAACCCATTTTCCACAATGGTCCCACAAAGAGTGAATGATATATTCTAAAAAAGTTTTGATGAACATGGTGAGAATATATGGGGAGGATACCATTAAAAATTTACAATATAATAGTTTATAATTTGAATGGATCTTTTATATTCTATATATTCTTCTATAGTTTAAACCCTATAACAGCTTATTGTGTGAAGATAATCCCAAAACATGAGTGAAATGAGTAGCATCCTAAAATATTGATTTTCCAGCATAGCATATCCAATCCCACTCTATACACCACTATAAATGATAAAATATCCTTTACTAAAAACTCATTAAACCAAAGTTCAATCTTCGGGAAATACCATCCACTATGGTCATCAATCGGAAGATCCCCCATTGAAGCATTCTCTCTAAGATGTGAGTTTATAATATCAAAATCATTCACCAATGTATCACTCCATGATTTAAACAATTACATTGATATAAGTTCATTAAAAAAGCTCATAGTTTCAAACCTGTGTGGATACCAAAATATTCATTCAGAAAAATTATCATTTTAGAACCCAGACTGTAGGATAAGAAAATCATTTTTGGGGAAATACATTTCATTAAAGAAAAATTGCACAAACTCTCTGGTTCCAATATCAAATTAAAAACTTTTGTGGATATGATGGTATTGTTAAACACATTCATTTCCTTGATGATCATATCATTGAAAGCCTTGGGTGATAAATGATTATGGAAGGAGATCCAGTTTATGATATTTTTTTCATAATCACTACCCCCAACAAAAATTAACAATGTATTAATGGGTTTTGTAAATAAAGAAATTTGGGAGATTGAAGAGATACATAAAGTAATATGTAATTTATTGAGTCACTAATTTAACAAGAACCACATTCCTAAACCTAGAGTGTTTCTTTTCAGAACAATCCTAAAATTTATATGAAATTTATCAAGGATGATAGAGAAGACATCTATTTAATTGTTCCAAAATACCATTAGGAGACACAAATACTTTTTATGTTTTTTGACAATCATGATTCCACAAAAACAAGTTATGTTTGCTATCATCACATATTTCACAGCCTAACTAAAATATATCTATGATTTGATAAATATGACACATTGTCTTGAGGATTTTGTAAAATAATAAATAATACATAGAATCTCTTAGAATTTGTATGGATTGTTTACTGTAAAAGGAAGATAATTATTAGTGTAAAATAAGTGATTAATGAGGATACTATGCTAAAAAACCATATCCCAATTATCTATAACATATAATTCTTCCATTGATAAGAGATAAGAGAAAACATCATTAATTGGGAGAAATGATTAAGGGGAAAGTAGGTTAACATGCTGCAATCCTCTAGTTTTTTATGTTCATTATGAGGTAACCGTTGAACATTATTTTGATGGAAACTCACTTTTCTCAACTCATGATTTCCCTAATAAATTTTTGCTAAATCCTAGTCTGTATATAACTATTTCTAGAAAATCAAATTCCATAATTTTATATATTTTTCATATTCAATTTCATTTCCAAAGTCCCCCTAATAAGATAAAAATGATTTTTTATAAAATATATGATTTCATGAGTGCTAATGAAACTGTCTAAAAAATGATCTTGGGTACAAAAGCACTCTAATTATAAAAGATAATAAAGGGAAGGATCATTCCAAATGGTGGGACATTATTTATGATAAAATCATTTAGACCACATAGAACAATATGATATGCCTAAAATCATAAATATTCACTTGGAAAGATATTTTCAATATCAAAAAAATGAGAGTTTCATTGATGTTTTCAATACCAATTAAACTATCCCATAATCCTTATATCAGTTGGATAATGTAAGGACACCCAATATTCCAAAACCACATAAAAATAATGAATTCTATCCATCTTGGCTATGAACCCTTTCAAAATGTATTATATTAATGGATGATACAATTTATTCTCTAGAAATATTCGACTCCATCCCCAACGTCATTACCTCAACAACATTTGTCTCAACACGACTTAGGTGGTACCCTTGTGGAGCCACTCTAAGAATTAAAATGATCTATATAAAATCACTTAATCTAATCCTGAATCTCAACCCCATATAATTTTAATATTTCATCCCCGAACTCAAATTATGAAATGAAGTAATTTCTTATTCTAGTTAAGGCCTTTTGATTAAATTTTTTTATATTTTGGTCACCAAGTTTGATTAAATCTTCCCTTGATCAGATAAACCATCATTTATTTATTTGTTTCTACAGGATTCATCCTTATCCTTATTATGATTTAAAACCTCATGTTTGGAAATATCATAAGTGGGTTCCTTGTAATATCACTTGAGTTTTCTCTCCAACCTGATAATTCTCTCATCAACGTTCTTATAGTGATATCAACTCTAGAATTACAACTATATAACTACCAATTTAGTCTTATCCAAAATTGGGCTTGAAAAGGAAACAAAATGCATTTTAACACTTCACTATAGATATTATTATAATTTCAAATCCATTCAAATCTGAACCCCCATAGTGGACATTTGCAGTAGGAAACCACCTACGACTAGGGAAAAATAGGATAATGATCAGATTAAACTGGAGGGAAGTTGGAGACCTCTTGCCTATGGAATATAAACTCTTAGTAGTGTGACACCACAAACCTATTGATATGTTCATATAATATATAGGTTAGGAAATATCCATCAAATAAGTAAATAAACACACTAAGAATTCCATTTCTAAGAGAACTAAGTGAAACAAGTCCTATAATTGATGCATGGAAGAAAAAATCTACCTAGAACTGCCTTGTTTATCATATTGGTGGGATCTCATTGAAATACCTAACAAAGATCGTGGGGCTTGAAATTTATTTTTTATAGATTTAATCAAATCCTAAGATATCCAATTTTCACTTACACCTAGCCAGCTATAAAAACCTATGATACACCATTATGCTTCCTAAGGTTGACAATTCTAAGAGGTGATGTTATTTTAGGAGAAGATGGCCACTGAAGCATCAAATTACTCTTTCTACATGATTCAATGTATGCCTTCACGTCATGAATTTCAAACCAAGAAATTATTCAAAAATACATATTTTAATGTTATCCCTGTCATTTTATTGTTTTCCAATATGATGTTGGATAGAAAGACTATATCAGGGCCATATGTGGAGCTCCATTAATAGATAATATGAATCGATCATGTGATTCAAAGAACATTACTATTCTAGAATAATAGTTTCATAGTTCTAAGTGGGGCAAGCATGAACCAACATTCTCTTCTATCAGGTAGTTCGACACCTCTCCCTCTAATAGATTTTTCTGTTTTTAAGAACATGATTCAACCTCAAAAATAGAACCTCCACAAAGTATTTTATTTATAAAAATTTTATATTTTATTTTTCAATATTTTATTTATTACTATTACATCACTTCCATGTTTCAAGACATCTGTGTTCAAACAAGATCCCTCCATGAATAGATTTATATAGGGTTGGAAAACTAGTGTTGAGATGGGAAATACTATAAGTTAATCCTCACCTATAAAAGTGGAATCTTGAACTCCCACATTTGGTGGAACGATACCCTATTACGGGGAAACGATCATTGTCTCTAGTGTTTCTGGGACATGGTAAAATAGTCGGTGGTTTGGGATAGGTCCTATTCTTTGGTTTAGAAAATAATTATGAAATTTTTTTATGGGGGATAAATAGTCATCCAAAAAATTGTTCATAGATTCAACATATTCTGTATCCTCATCCTATGATCCACCATCCACCATACAAGGGAGAATATACATATCAAAACAAGGGGACATAATGTCACATGTTCATTTGAAAAGGGTAATACCAACTCCCAGGTTCATTCAGTATTATTAATATTTGATCATGAAATTTTTATTCTTTTCACTATCCATATTTTTTTAGCATTCGAAGTGGGTGGACAACCCAAAGAGAATTCCTAATTCCATGGGATATATTATTGTGTATTTATCCACTCTAATTAAAGTTTTTTAGTTCCAAAATCATTTATCGCATGTTCAATGATGTTACAAATAAAACTAGAGGGGATTTTTCATGTTCAAAAGACAACAATATCCCGGTGTCCGGATGTTTCAAGAATTAAACTCATATTATGGGTTGTTTGATGTCTACCAAGGCCTTCATTTTCACCATAGGACCCCACTGAATCAGATCAGAAACATCCCATTCTATAAAATCCCCAATGATATTACCATTTCAAAACATAACTTGATTGCTCCTCCCCATAAATGGGATACATTTCACATAGATGATGAAAGGGGAATGAGGGAATTCTATCTCATCGTGTCAAACATCTTATCCATGTACTTGATCATAGTAATATGATTATAAAAATACAAGGGACATCTGTTAAAAACATGTATCTTAATGTATTCAAATAAAATAAATTAAATAAATCATCATATGATCTATTTCCTTGATATAATATCCCTCTTACAACCTCCAGATCAACAACACCATATTTCTCAAGGTATTCATGTTATAGGCTTTGAAATATGTGAATCACGTCATCAAGAGGAGGGAACAGAATTTATATAGCTCTCTATCCTCTGTAGCACTAACATCAATCATTGATTTCTAAAAAAACAAATTTAAATTTTTTTAAAATAATCTATGTTATCATTTATCCCATTAAACATATCAAACTAAATAGGTCAAAATAAACTATCATTAAAATTTGTGTTTATAAAAATAAAAATAAAACAGTTTACAGGAATTTTAATGGTAATTATTTCATAACACTAATTCTGATAAGAGTAAAAAACGATAATCTTTCATTACGATTATTTACAATTGTAATTAAATTATTTTAATCATTTAATTGGGTTAATATTAATGGTAACAATTTAAGAACATTATTTAGATTACATAATATTTGTAATTGTATATAATTAATTTAACTATTAACTGAATATAACTATTTAAATAAATATTAATTACACAATGAATGTTCATGATTTTATAAAATATTGTACATAAAAAATACCATTATTTAACAATAATTATCTAATCCTTTCATAGATATTTATTTTCCATTTATCCTGAATTAATTACATATTGGATTTAAAAATGATTTATAAATTGAATTCCAATTAACATAATTATTAGTAATTCATCATTAATAGAAAAATTAATTCATTTTATATTTAATAATAAATTTTAAAAAAAATTATAAATAATTTATTAAGAAAAATAAATATGTTTTTTAATCTATAATAAGATTGAGTTAAGATAAGATGTTTAAAAATGAAAAATATATATTTAAAAAAAATTTATAATTTTCAAAATATTAAATAAATGTGCTAAATTGTAAAAAATATTTCTAATTTTTATGTAAGAATTGATTATTAACGAAAACAAATATTAAATGAATTCACTAGTTAGTAATTGTGAAATTATATGACTAGATAATTACCAATGAATAGATATAATAAATTATTAATTTATTGTATATATATATATTTTAGGTATATGAGTCAAATATAAGTAAAAAATTTTAATTTAATTTTATACATGGAATTTTAAAGATATCAAATAATTTGAAAATATTATTTGGGAAAAAGGATAAAATAAAATATATATTTTCTAATATATAAAATTTCAAAAACTAATTGAAGCAAATATGTTTATAAATAATGAAATTTGATTGAAGAAGAACCTTTAATACAAAGACATATAAGTTTCAATCCATTACTATAAACCTTCTTTCATTTTTCATGGGAATTAGTAGATGGCTAGGGACTAGGGATTCCTTGGGAGAAGACATAAGATTGTGTTTTTTCTTCCAATGATATAGATAAGAACTCTTTAGCAATTAAGTGAGTAATGATCAGTTGGTTGTTGTTTAACTATGGGATGGCGAAATGAATTAATCTCTAACTAGGACATAAGTAGGTCTTGGGGTATGAGATGAGATGCAGATGGCCTGGGATTGGGTTTTTAGGGATAACTGAATTGATTAGAGAGCATTTATCCTAGTGATGAGTGAGTGAAACTATTCTATGTTTGGTATATGGCTTGATTATTATTATAAATGGGAGGAGTCCTTTGGAACTGAACATGGTGTGATAGAGATTGGATGCCTCTGAGTAACATATTGAGAGATCTAGCTTTGAAGAGGTGAGGTGAGGCCCATGTGTATGGTTTGGGCTTGTTCAGGACAAGGAATTAGGATTCCAGACATCTTAAAGTGTACAACATGGGAAAGTATTGGGGTTACAAGACTAAGAGTGATGAGATATCACGATGGGGAGTAATAGAGATTTAGGTATGTGTTGATATGGGAAAATGGGTTTTGGTGTCACTAAGGGGAATGGGGAATGATTTGGTATTAATGAGAAGAGATTGTGTTGATTCTAGAGGACCCAATAGATGCCCTATTAGGTGAGGTGGTATGTGTTCAAAAGGGGACTATATCATTAGAGACTAGTTTCCTAGGATCAACTAAAAAGTTATGTGATAATATTAGGCCTAGTATACTTGATGTGACCTCCCTAGATAATACAACGATGGTTCAATGTTCTTATTACCTCCTTAGAGTCTTTGGGAATGGGTTGGTGTGCTTGTAAACTCCATAGAGTTTTCAAGGATCTGTTGGTATTCTTGTAACCTCCCTATAGTTTTTTGGGAATGGGTTGATATGAATGTGACCTCCCTTTAGTATGTATATATTGGACAGTGAGGTTGATGTACCCTACCTAGGAGTCTTGAGTAATTAAAGTGACAACCCATGAGGGGTTGTGTCATGGTATCATGTGATATGAGACTAATGGACCCCACCTTGAGTGATCAGCATTAGGTCCTAATGTGGATGAATGACTGCACCCAGTTCTTGTGGGTAACAGGTTGAGGTTTGGATTCCACAAATCCTTATTTTATTTTATGTATTGGGTTTCATTATGATGGTCTGAGATGATGTGGTGTGGTGGATTCCATTATAGCACTAAAGTAGGTACGATCAGTTGTCATCGTGGTCTTTTAAGAACAAATTGACCTGACATGTAGGGAGTCGTTGTGGCATTACAATATTTATGTCCCTATTTACATGATTTGGAATTCATGTAGTTTAATTATCTTTCCTTTTGGTGATAAGTTACTTAATCAGGTAGTTAATTAATTCATTACTACCTAAATTTGGTCTAAACAAGAAACTCTATATATGAAAAAAAAATTCTTAGTTATCAGGATACACAAGAAGATTCAATTATATTCCTTTCATATGAATCCTTGAGTTGTGTCGAGGAATCATATCGATTATTTTAATAAAATCATTCTAGATTTATCTATATAGATGTTAAGTTGGATAAAATTTATTTTTCTATCATAATACAGAACGAATTTGATGATTAAAATACTTCATTTAAATATTAAATGATGTATTTTAAGGGTTCCATAAACCTAGAATAAGTTTTATGCAATTAGTTTTATAAATATATTAAAATTAAGAAACCTATATATTTTAATAAGTAATTTGAGACGTTTAATATCTACAGTAATCTTGAGTGGAGAGGGAATGACAGTGGTAAGAGAATGTTTAGGAGCTATTAAGGGTCTGGGGGAAAATAACTAAAAAAATTCCACTGTAAAGAAACTAGGTAAAATATGAAGTAATTATCCCAATAGAACAATTCTAAGAAAAAAACAACAATAATGACCATTGGTTGTTATTTAGGAAATAATTTGAGACTTTTGATGTTTTAAATTTCTATCCTGATGATATGAGTGATGAATGTGTCACAGATTTAGAATTTTTTTTATATATTTCACAAAAATGAGTACTTCATTGATCTGAGAGTGAATTAGAGTGGAAAGGTTTTCCTAAGAAATAATATGATCTAATAAATCAGTGTTATAAAAATAATTCCTCTAGAATTTCATGAAAGGTCAGTCAAATCCTTAAAGGATGTTAGGTGGGTTCCAGATTTGAAGATGAAACTTATTTACCCTGGTGTATTAGAATAATGTGGGTATTCTTGTATGTCTGATTCAAGGAGTCATAATATCTCTAAGGGGTCAACCAATATTTTGATAAGAACCCTCACCAATGGTCTATATTTCTTAAATTATAGGAATGAAATGAAACAATTAAATACAACACCTTCCCCTATGAAAAATAACATAATGGTATGACATTAGTGATTATGACATATTAATTCAAAAGGGATGAATGAACTATGAAATAAATTAATTTTAAATAATGTAACCTCGGAAATTATTCCAATTTGTAAACATCGTGATCTTGTTAAGTCCAAAAAATTTAGTTTTAAGAGGTCAACATATATTGCCAATTCCCCTTTAGAATATTCTAAATTTAATTTGTGGTTTTCCTCTTGAACTACTTTCTATTGTGGGGACCAATACTGTGTTAACTTTAAGGATGAATAATCTCATAAATTGTGGATTTATATTATTAATAAAAAAAATATGAAACCATTGAGACATTCAAAATTTGGATTTTCAGTGTTGAATGAGAAACCAAAAACAAACATAAAATCATGGGATCTGAAATGGTCAAGAATATTTATCTAATGCCTACATAGAATATTTTAGTTTGGAAAGTATTATGAGACACAAAACTATTACGGATACCACATAATAAAATGTCCTAAAATAGATTATGATTAAGACTATTTATAAAGTGTGAGAAGCATGATCTTATATTCTAGTCTTTTTAAGTCCTTGGAAGTAGTTCTTAGTACAACTATCTATCTTATCAATAGACTGTATAGGTATAGTGTCTTTAGAAACTGGGAAACATAAACAACTGGTTCATAAAGCATCTACCCTATCTCCCATTTATTTCATCATATATATTGTCTGTTTTGGAATATCTTACTTAATAGCCTTCTTCCTGACCAGGGTAAAGAAAACATACAAAAGGGTGATCTGAAATTCTCATTAAGGGTAAACAAAATAAATATCAATCACATCATATTCATAAGAACAGAACATTTTGGAAATCATACACTGTAAAAGAGATCATAATTTCATAACATGGGATAAATCATGGTAGTGAAATGTAATCACAATAATCATAACGTAAAACATTAAGCTTTGTGGAATACACACATAATCCTAGAGAATCATTTCTTATTAGTCAAGACTCATTTCCAAGACTATCTTAGTGGACAAAGTCCATTTCTGAACCGAGTTCACTCCTCATTTCAGTCTTGTTTCACTAAACTGGTTTAACCTGTCATTCCATCCATGTCTATCTCATGAGATAAAAAATATTTAACCAATTCATTGGAGGGAGATATAGTTCCCACCCATCTCATAATGATACCATTCTTATGTCTTCCAAAAAATCATAAACCATACATCATAGCATAAACCATGTAATAAAAATGGGATTCTTAAACATCGTGACATCATAAAACAATTCATATAAGATAAAGGAATTAATAAAAATAATTCCTTCACAACATAATAAAATCAATGTAATAATAGGGTTAGAAACAGAACCCTTTATTATCTTAGATGGAAAATAATTTTGATAAAACAATTGAACTCCATTCTTGAGGAAAATATCCTTTCTACTTCAAAAAAACTTTTCCTTTCTTAACATGTCATACAATTCTAAAGTAAAATAAGTTGATTAAAAATAAACTTGAAAACTTGTAAAGGAAGCTTCTAGGAAATAATGTTTTAAAAATCCATTCATTCCGTATAAGAAAAAAAAAGTTTTTTATTATGCTTGATTCATGTAGTCATAATATCTCAAAGGGGTCACTCACTCTTATTAGAGGAATCCTCACCAATGTTATTTATGTCATAGATGGTATGACTCATATGAAATAATTAAATACAACTCTTTCCCCCATGAAAGATAACAAAATGTTATGGAATAGGTGATTAAGACATTTTATTTCAAAAGGGATGAATGATCTTATAAACAAGGAATTTTAAATAATGTAACATCATAAAGTATTCCATTTTAATAATACTAGGTTATTGGTAAGTCCAAACATGTTTATTTTAATAGGTATATATATAAAGCTAATTCCCCTTTAGAATATAAACGCTTTAATTTTTGGGGACCCTCTATAATTAATTCCCATATTTGGGGACACTACTATTTTCCCTTTGTAGATGAATATTCTTGGAATGTGTGGATTTAAATACCTAATAACAAATATGAAACATTTTACACTTTCAAAATATGGAATCCTAGTGTTGAATGAGATATGGGAAGAAAACATAGAAAAATTAGAACTGTTAATGTTCTAGAATATTTTCTAATAACTACATAATCTATTGTAGTTTTGAAGGTACTCTTAGACACATAACTTTAGTGAATACCCCACAATATAATGACTTAAAAGAGAGGATTCATATACATGTTATAGAAAAAGTGAGATTCAGGCTCTCATATTCTAGTCCTTATAGGACGTTCTAGGTATAAATTGTATTCTACTCTTGTCAATATGATCAAGATATTCCACTCTAGTTTCATTAGATTCAAACCCCCTAAAGTAATGTGGACAATTTCACCCCTATTTTATGTTATCTTATATTTTTTTGTACTACTTATTCACATACAATGAATCATAAACTAGAACCCATGAATTTGATGTCTAACTTTGTGGGATGTCCATGTTGTGACACATGGTAAATTAATTAGGTAGATAATCATAGTTTTCAGAAATGTATAATTTGACGTGATGTTGTTTTCCAAGAGGCTTCTTATACGAAATAGATGGATTCGGATCCATTCTATTTTGATCCTTCTAAACCTGTAGGTGTTGAGGTTTTATTAGGGGCTAAAATGTAACATGAACCCCATGTGACCTCCACTAACCACCCTAACTAAACAACATTGAAGAAGAACCTGTTATTGAATTTGAACCAATGTTTGATGTTAAGAGAGATGGGGATGTGAGAGACTACCAATTGACTCATAATAGGACCTGAAGAATCATTAGGCCTCTAATTTGATCTATCAAGGCTGATGTTTCTCCCTTTTAATTTTATATAGGTTTTTACTGGGGAGTGAAGAACCATACAGTTTGAAACATGATCTTAAGTTTGATGAATCTTGGTATTGGATTTCTTCCATGAGAGATGAAATGAATTATCATCATAAAAATAAAACTTGGATAATTATTAAATAACCCTAAAAATGAGAAAATTATAGATTTTAATTCAAATTTTATAAAGAAATAAGAAAACACTAGTGAAAATAATATTAATTACAATGTTGTATATTTTTCACATGGATTTCTACAATATGAGGGAAATGATAACTGTGATAATTTTAACCTATTGTTAAGAACAAGTCCATTTGATTATTGTTAGCCTTTTCTGCCCAAAATTATGTTCGTGTAAAATAATTGGATGTTTAAGCTTCCTTATTTTATGGTATGTAAAATGAATAGATATATATGAGACCACATGATGGATTTTCAAAACATTTTAAAAGTAATCAAGTATATCTTTTTGGAAAATCCATGTATTGACATAAGAAATCATCTAGAAAATGGTATAATGAATTTGATACTTTTGGGCATAAAATGAATTAGATTGAAGTAAATAATATGTTTATTTTTATTTTTAATCATTCAGGATTTTTTTATTTAATCATATATGTTGATGATATGAATTTATTTACAAATACATACGGTTAGTAAATAATTTTAAAAACCAATTGTATAATGCATTTGAAATGACATATTTATTAGAAGAAAAGGAAATCCTTGGTGTAAATAGCACTAGGGATAGAGACGTTAGGGTATTGTACCTATCCCAAAATTATTATGAATATAACGTGTTAAATGGATATTTTATAGAATATTTGAAACATGTTATTGTTCCTTGTGGTCATAAATTCATGTTTCCCTTGTCCCAATCCCCTAGTAGTGGTTCTGATAATTATTTTCTGAGTAAAATACCATTTTTAAACATTGTATGTCGCCTTATGTATTTCATGATGTACTCTTATATAGATAGAGCCTTTTCTGTTTGTTCCATGAGAAGTTTTATACAAAGTCCAGAAATACATTATTGGTAAGTATTATAATAATTACTCATTTATGTGTCCATGTTTTCTGATTTGTTCATGTATTTTGTTAAAAATGGTTCTAATAGTCAAGATGTCATCATATTTTATTATTATAGTAATGCTAAAAATAAAGATAATAAAAAATATATCACTATTTATGTATTATTTTCTTATGTTTGTACTATTTCATGGAAAATTAAAATGAAATACATTGTTTCACTTTCCATATCCAATTTCGAATACATAACATTAACTGTTGAAATAAGGGACGAAATTTGGTTAAAGGATTTGTTAATGAATTATATTTATCTTATGGTAATATATAATTATTTTTTGACAGTCATTCTATATTAAATCTTTTTAAAAATCAGTTTTTTGATGGAATAACAAAGAACATAAAAATTTTGTTTCACAATGATACATACTTCAGAAAATCCTCCTGATAGTCTGACTATGACTATTCAATTTTCCATGATTATTAATTTTTTATAATGTGGGATTATAGCCCTATTTTAAAGACCTTGGTGATGAGAAAAAAATTCGGTTTATATTTTTCTATTAAAAAGGTGGATACTTTGAAAATTTGACATTCATGTATTGATTTTTTTTATTATCAAATATAATTTTCCCATTTCATAGACTAAATTATTATTTAGATTTCATGATTTAATTTGTTTTAATCCCTTGTGAAAATATTATTTACATCTCTTACATTAATTTTTTCCATGAAATAAATGTTGTTTACATTTATTATTTTTCAATTTTGATTTCATGATTTTTCTTTACCCCATTGAAGCATACCATATAAAGGAAACTTAAGTAATGATTACATTATTATTTCATGAGTGTAAATGATTGGATCTTATGTTGCATAAGGGTAAGGCATGCCTGCATAATAGTAGTTCCTACTCAAGTAAGGGTACCCCATTGATTTTGAAAGCATACTCATGATGTGCTTAAGGTCACCCCCTCGCTTGTATATTAGCACTCCATAGATTGTGTATGGGTACTGCATTGGCTCACATAAGGCTGACCTGGCACAAGTATGGGTACTTTTTTTTCACATTATGGTATACTAGCTCATGTAAGGGTTCAATCTGGATCAATTAGTGGTAACCTAGATCGTATAAGGGTAACCATGGAACACATAATGGTAGGAAAATCACCTACCAATGCATAGCCATCTCATAAAACTATCTCTTGTATATCGATCGTACCTGTGGGATTCATCCTTATTTCACTTCCTAGATCTCTATTACTTCTCCTACCATCAGTATTTCACCTAGGGATCATCCTTGATCAATCAGTGTGTTTCTTCACTAGTACAAGTGATGGGATTTCTAGTGAATTTCAAATTTCCAATTGAAATAGAACAAGTGTGTCCCGAAGTAGATCTTGGCAAAGATTCCCATTGTCTACTAAAGCATATTATCCTTATAAATTACAACGTGGTTTAGGTACATTGTGGATAGTGGTGAAGATTCATTTCCATCATCATCATATGTCCCCACATGAAGGAATATGTCAATATCATGAACACCATTTGAGCCTCTTATAGATTTTGGTATTAGAACCTATAATTATTTGATTTTTATATCACATTCTTATTCTTATTTCATTACATGGGTTTGATGTTATATCCATTCATGAATGTGAATAGCATGAGCCCATCTAGGAAGTCAAATTTAATGTTCCATATTTTAGATTACAATAGTTCCATAAGGTCTAGCTGGAACTAATCCTAACTAGTTTCTTTGGTCCTTTACTTTTTTTTGTCTAATAATATGGTGTTTTTCTTTCTTTAGTAATAAAAATATTCTAGTAGTTATCTTTCTTTTCACATAGGACCATAATGGATTTATGTATGTTATATTTTTGTGTTCTTTTTTACTTCTTGCACCATATTCGTTTGGGATCCATATTATCCATTTCATTTTTATCAAACATCCTAAAAATTTTATAAACCAAGTACCTATATTAATGGATTCTTGGTTGTTTCACAAGAACTACCACATAAATGAAGCCCCTAGTTTCTTTTCTAGTTAGAATCAAATGGGTTTTTCGATTATCTTTTCACATGTTACTATCATGATATCATATGTGAATTTAACTCATCCCTTCAATTTTATTGGCTATGTCATTTGTTTTTTATCCATTTTTCATATTCATGTCCTTATCTACCATCCAATGCGCTTCACCTAATATTATATAGAATTTTTTAACGCAATTATTCTAAATTAGAATATATTAATACCATGAATCATTTATATGTTATATTACATATTGTTTTTATAGTTGTGAGCCAAAACATTGGTGAAACCATATCAACACAAGTATTTACCACACCAACATATTTCATTCCAATGAAAATATACTGTAGACATTATGTCTAGAATTATTGGAGTGGAGGTAAAACTGTAGATCTAAGAAGATCACCAAAATCAGTTTTCCCATTTGGAAAATGTTGAACTGGTGTTATGTATGAATCAATGAACAAATAATTCTAGACGAGTAAACCCAAACTACTTGAAGATTATATTCATTCATGTTCCCCATGTTCCATATTGATAAAAAAGAAAGATAATATTACAATAACTTTGGAATTAAATTTGATTGTTCTGAAAAGAAAAATTGGTTTTATAGAACCAAAATATATTTCAGAAATAATATCCTAACATTTTCAAATAACCATGTTGTAACCTATCTATAACTATATCCAAACTAAAATCATACATTAAATCATCTTTCAACACATCAGGATCCTCCCAACTATCTTTAAAATTTCCATGTTATTATAATCTCCTCCCCATATCACCCTCAATAGTGATTCATGGACACTATTCATTTTCCCATGCTTGTAAATCACAATAAAATCATATCCCTATAACATATCATGTCTCCAATGATGTGTGTTCAAATCTACCATTTTATTGATAAAATTAAATTAATACTCCAATGATCTATGTGTACCGCAAAACTCTTTCCCATAAAATATTGTTTCAAATGCAGTATTTTTGGAACAAAATCTATAAGATCCATTTAGTGTACCAATTTTCCCATGTTGGTTTCAGATATTTCCTTACTAAAATATGAAATATGCCTCTCTTCATGTGTTAACAAAGCTCCAACTCCAAAACTAGAGGCATCAAACTCAATTGAAGATCTGTTGGGAAAATTTAGCATACATAATAGTTGGTTGGTTGTCTGTTTTTCTTAACTGAATTAAATGTATATTGAGTTTCATGTGTTTATTTAAACACTTTCTTACTATTAAAGGATGTGAGAGGTCTTGAAATATTTGGATAATCATTGATTATTTTTTTATAGTATCTATTTATCCCAAAAAATACATAACTTACATCACATTCCCTGATCCATTCCATAATTTAACTACCTCCTGTTTTTAGGATCTATCATAACCACTTCAATAGAAATTATATGCCCTAATACTCTTTAGACCTCTTTCTGAAAGAAAAATTCATCTCATTTTCAAATAGTAAATTGCCTTTTTCCATTTTTATATCTTCATGTTCCTTCACTAGGTCTTCATTTTATCCCTTTCTACACAACAATATATCATTCAAGAAAACCAAAACACTATTTCTTAGGAAGTCCTATATTACTGCATTCATAGTTTCATGGAAATTAATTGATGAATTCATTAATATTAAGGGAATAAAAAGTTGTTCTTAATTCCCCTTTTCATTCTTGGACATAGTCCTCCCCAATATATTCTACTTTCATCTATTCCTAATAAAAACTCAATTTCAAATTCACATTTGTAAAGTATTCCACGCTGTGAATCTCATCCATCATCTCTTATATTGCATGACTTTCGTATAATTCTAGCACCACCAAACTATTTGAATCCATGTAATCCATACACATTCTCCACCCACCATATTTCTTCTTTAATAAAATTATTAGGTTGTAGTATGGGATGCTGTTGTCTCTCGTGAAACCCTATTGAAAAAACATTTAATCCTATTTTTCAATATATCTATTAATATAATAGTTGTGTTTATAAGGTTATTTGTTGACTGAATCCACCGCCTTTTTAAATTTATTGTGCGATCATTCATCCTCTTTGATGGTAATTCCCATGGTACCTCAAAAACATCTTCTCTAGTAGCCTTTTCTATATATCACCTATTGTAACCAATGCACCCACAATATTACTATTCCTAAATTTAATTGTAAAGAATATTGGGTTTTGGGGGTTATTTGATATTCTCCCAGTTGGATGACCAATGAGAGGGAAAGGAATCATTTGTATAATTTAATGATTTATTCTTCCTCTAAATCCAACCTCATAAAACTGTTAAAGTTCCCAATCCTCTAAATAATATCCCACAATATAAACTTGTATGTAGTGGAAATAAGAGAATGAAACAAAAGATATTTACAATTTTCTTCTTAAAATTGTAATCCGTTTTTTTCTATTTAGATTAAAGTAGTTAGACACCCATATTATAATTCTCCATAAAATAGTTAGCCACCCCGATCTCCATTATATAGTGATTGGTTAGACACTCCAATCAAAATCCTTGAACAATTAGTTCGTCACCATATTCACAATATTATTATTAAACCCTAATATGTTCATAGAAATATTTATTTGTGAAAATATATTCTAATGAGTAACTTATAAAATTTATTTCCATTAATGTGTAGAATGGATCATTATTCCTTCACATGTGCTAATTCTTTATGATCATAAAAAGTTTCCCACAATAGTCTTGTGGGTCTGAAAAATCCTACCAGATCATGAGGGATATAGTTCTTCTGAATTTACTCAAATACATGTGTTAAAGATAAAATAATTGTTCCTAGATTCAACTCCCCACTTACCTTGATACATGTATTAGGATCTCACAAATCTCTTACAAAAAGTATATTAGTTCTCAATATTCTCCTATTCTTCTTCAATAACTACAAAAATATATATTCTTAATAACATCATAAATATTATTCTTATATATTATAGAAGATTATTTCACATTTAATATTAAAATAAATCTTATTATCATTTCATTATTCTTGAATAATCAAATATCTCAGTGTATCAGCTATTTTTTCATATAAACCTATTATTGGATGCCCTAAACAGTTAATAAATTATTATCAGATAATATTTGAATTATCGTGTCTAAATTATCTCCTCATCTCACTCTATATATAAATATATTTAAAATATCACCACCTTTACAAGAATCCACGTAATACGAAGGGATAACCTATTATGTCGATCTGATCCCTATTTCATATAGTTGAACCAGATTTCCAAAATTGTCATCAAAATGTCCAGAGAAAATTCTTTATTGCATGATGACATATTTATTTTTCTCTTTTCAAGAAAATCTCTTGAATTTAAAATGAATATATATACTTTTGATTATGGCTTCATCAATTATTCACAAACCTAACAGCATCATGATAAGAATTGTGATATTTATTTTTCATTTGAGAGTATCATACTAGGTATATTCAAATTTCATATCATCAGAATATACAAATTTTGGAACTCAGTTCATCTCCAAGAAGATCATTTCTAGTAATGGATCGATTGCATGTCTTAACCTAGATCAACCACATGAACACCTCAATGATAGACAATATTAAGAACTTCATATCGACTATTTGTGATCAATCCCTTAAAAATTTCATTATTGATGGAATGTTCAAATCCAATCAACTATAATAGCTAAACTAATTTTTACGATGCTTAATAATCTTGTTTTATTAGCATAGTTGATTAAAATACCTATGTAAGTAGACCAAAACATAATGTAACCTTAAGAATCAACTCATCACATTTATGTGGCATGACTTAGTGCATGTTACCTATAAATAGCTTTCACACCTCCATCATAACCTTTACAAAGGTTTTGTAAATTATAGATGACCATTACATAGTTATAGAAATCTTGTGGTACCTTCACACAACTACTCAGATTCCTTATTACCTTCATGTAGGTAATTCATTTCTATATCCACAAATACATAGCCAATTTAATTATACCATTACATTTACATAACTATTACAATACACATGTTACATTTAGGCAAGTTTAAAATTTTTGGTCTGACCTTGATGTGGATAGAGAACTACCCTTACATAGCTACTTACACTCTTATTTTAGCATTACGTATTATAAAAAAAATGTGTTCCACCATTACATAAGTAATGTAGATCTAACATCCTTTGTGGGATGGATTTTAAGAATAATGGGATCTAGGTGTAGTCCCACAGGTCCTCAATGTTGGGCCTGATATTATTTTTTGGGCTTTAATTCAGGTAAGTTTGGATAGATTTGGGACTCGTTATGGATTTCAAATAAAGGATATATGATGTTGAGTGTGATGTGTGTGGGGAGGTGATGTCATGGTGGTGGAATTGTGACGTCTTGGAGACTTGGTGATGTTTCAATCTGTGATCCGAAGATGCTTCCTTCAGTTTACTAGGATTAAAAATGGTGAAGATTGTCTATACATGGATCAGTAATACACAAGTGGAAAGCCAAGACAAGCACATGAGGCTGTACATGGTTCCACTAATCAGTGCATTTCCTCAGAAAACTTGTGAGCATCATCCTATGACCTTATAGCTAGTGTGATGATGACCCTATAGGGCCCCACTATCTTCTTCTTGGTTCTACAATCAAAAAACATCCAGTAGAACACATAAATTTATTAAATCAATTATAAATTTAAATCCAATTAAATTAAATAATATTCATAAATTAATAAAATTAAAATTCATTTATTTTAGATATACAAATTTATTTATAAATGATAGAAATATAATTTTTTTTAATATAGATAAATTTTTATTTGGATATATAATAATATTGAATTGATAAATGATTTTAATTTTTTAAAAGTATTTAAAAATTTTTAATTTTAAAAAATTATGTAAATGAGCTAAATATTATAGAATTATTTTTTTCTATGATTTTATTATTGAAAAAACCCAAATTAGTAAATAAATGGAATCATTAGTAATTGAGAAATTATTTGACATGATACTTACCAATGATAGAGATATAATATATTTTTTATTTAATGTGTATAAAGATTTTATTTATATGAATAAATTATTAATAAATAACATAATATAATTTAATATAGAAAATATTATCAAAACTAGATAATTTTACAACGGTACTTAGAAAAAATATATATATAATAAAATATATATTTTCCTATATATTAAATTTCCCCAAAAAAAGAAAGAAATATATTAAACCAGAAAGCTATGTTTTGGGGGAAATTGATCCACATGATATCTTCATAGAATGTTAGATAAAATAATGAAAGAAGTAGATTAAAAACCTATAACATTAATGGACTGTATAGGTATAGTGTCTTTAGAAACTGGGAAACATAAACAACTGGTTCATAAAGCATCTACCCTATCTCCCATTTATTTCATCATATATATTGTCTGTTTTGGAATATCTTACTTAATAGCCTTCTTCCTGACCAGGGTAAAGAAAACATACAAAAGGGTGATCTGAAATTCTCATTAAGGGTAAACAAAATAAATATCAATCACATCATATTCATAAGAACAGAACATTTTGAAAATCATACACTGTAAAAGAGATCATAATTTCATAACATGGGATAAATCATGGTAGTGAAATGTAATCACAATAATCATAACGTAAAACATTAAGCTTTGTGGAATACACACATAATCCTAGAGAATCATTTCTTATTAGTCAAGACTCATTTCCAAGACTATCTTAGTGGACAAAGTCCATTTCTGAACCGAGTTCACTCCTCATTTCAGTCATGTTTCACTAAACTGGTTTAACCTGTCATTCCATCCATGTATATCTCATGAGATAAAAAATATTTAACCAATTCATTGGAGGGAGATATAGTTCCCACCCATCTCATAATGATACCATTCTTATGTCTTCCAAAAAATCATAAACCATACATCATAGCATAAACCATGTAATAAAAATGGGATTCTTAAACATCGTGACATCATAAAACAATTCATATAAGATAAAGGAATTAATAAAAATAATTCCTTCACAACATAATAAAATCAATGTAATAATAGGGTTAGAAACAGAACCCTTTATTATCTTAGATGGAAAATAATTTTGATAAAACAATTGAACTCCATTCTTGAGGAAAATATCCTTTCTACTTCAAAAACACTTTTCCTTTATTAACATGTCATACAATTCTAATTAAAATAAGTTGATTAAAAATAAACATGAAAACTTGTAAAGGAAGCTTCTAGGAAATAATGTTTTAAAAATCCATTCATTCCGTATAAGTTTAAAATAAATTCATCTCGTTCTTTGGTCGGAAAAGTCAAAAAGTACCTTGTTATGAAAACGACATAAGATTTCTTTCATATCTTTTACTAAAAACTCACCGAAGGTTAAAATTGGATTTTAAAAATTTTAGGTGGATGGAAATATTATTACATATTGAGTAAACATTGATGTGGATGATAAAATACACCCCAGTAAATTCCAATGTGTAAACAATCTCGGATAAAAATGAGATTGTGATATTTTCCCTTACCTGAGGTCTGATTTGCTTCGTAAGTGTCCGAACCTCATGTATAATGATTTAAATAATGTTATTGACTTATTACATAATCATACTTAATATATATGGTCATATTCTTAGCTTCTTATTAGTAATATTTCATTACTACTTGTTATTCGGGTGTTTATTACTTTTTGTTCTTATGCGTGTTTTGTCGAATAAATTCTTATTCTTATTTTTAGGTTATAGATACCTCATTTACTGAATGGTATTAGTGTAATATATATCATATCCATTCATTAAATTCATTTATATAATCATTATGCAATGAAGATCATGTAGAACGAGTCGCATCACATCATGGAGACGGTATTCCGTACGTACGCACGAGCGATGATATCGTTCCCATGATCGTGAAATTGTAATGGATTGTATGTATAATATTTCAGAATCAATATAAATTTACAATAATAATATATAGTTATTATTTACACCATTATAACCATCCATGTAAGGTGGTGGTGGAAAATAGATTACACCACGGCGTGGAGACGGTATTACGTACGTACGCACGCACGGTGATTTCGTTTTCCTTAGGATGGATAGATGTTGAAATTGGTTTGTTTAATACATATAATAACATATAAGTATATGAGTGATACTGATTTTCTTACTTCATAATGAAATAACTAATGAAGAAGACATCGAAAAAGAAATAAAGTTGAAAGAGTCGGTAACGGACATTACCTCTTCTTTGAAACGCCTCTTTGAGACCTCCTTTTAAGGAACTAAAATTTGTCTTTGAAGAAGATCAGGACCTCTAGGATGTTTCTAGGGAAGTGTAGAAGATAATTTTTCAGGTTTTGATCTAACTTGAAGTCTCAAAGTGGTGTGAGGAAAAGAGGGAGGAGGTTCCCTTTTATAAGGGAGAAGAGGGGCACCTTTGGAAAAACAAAAAATATTATTTTAATATAAATTCACATTCGGTTTTATATAGCTCCAAATTAATTTATTTCGAAGCTAAGGTTGGGATGGGTTGAAATACTCTCATCCAATAGATTTTGGAAAAGTTTAGGTTACTATTTTAACTTTATCTTTTATATTTATCTTTTAGTTATATAATTTTACTTTTACCGTGTCTTTTTGTTTTCTTACACTATAAGGTTAATAAACTTTCTATAACAAGCCAAACGAACCCCAAGTTGTTTATTATTAATATATATAATATTATTTGTGTCATTTGGCCGAACATTATATTTTTAGGAAAAAATAACAATTAATAATATAATATTTTTTTAAAAAACTATTTTATGTCAATTTTGATACTATTTGGTAATTGATTTTTTTGAAAATTATTACAGAATTATTAGTAATAAAAAAGTTAATTAAATCAATAATAACATGTAATAGTAACATAAAAAATTATTTTAATTCATAAAAAGTATCAAATTACATTTATTTGGGTATTTATAACATCAATTATGTCAATATTTCATTAATAAGATAATTACTGCATCATCATTGGGTCATAAATAAATTAAATTATTTTAAGTCTAAAAATTACAAATAAAATACCATTATGTATGAAATCATATTATATTTATAATGAATATTTATAATTGAATTTATCTTATGTACAACCCTATATTAAAAATGCTTCAGTTATTAAATGATGATTTTAACTATTTTAACCCTTCTTTAAATAAATTAATAATAAATGTCCTAATCTAATCCATGTGGGCCTAAATGGTAATATTTTATTCCTAAGGTTGTTTTTGGTCGAATTACAGTTATCCAATAGAATTAGGACATGTGTTATGGAAATAATAATAACACTTTTACCCTTAATTACCCTATTTACTTTTAACTGTGGTAAAAAAAGTAAAAAGCTACTATTCACCAAAAAATATTTTCATCCCATTGAACCACATTTTATAGACTAACATTAACCGTGTCTCTCATATTTTTGAAATTACACTCACAGAAGTGGTAAAATTATGTTTTATGTAAATTTGCAAATTCTCCTAGGAGGTTGGTAAAAGACGGTAAAAAGTTCAATAAAATTTAAATATATCTAAATTTATTATAAAATTATTCCAATTAATTGCATTGAACTTATATAGGTATTATGTATCAATTTTGACCTAAAATAAATTTAATTAAAATAAATAAATATTTAAATAAAAAGTTGGTTTTTAAATAGTAACCTAGTGCTTTCACTATTCATCAAAAATTGAATGTTTTCAGAAAATTACCAAAATTTCACCCTAGGTTAATTTCGATATTCCAAATCCAAAAATGAAGTCAATTTTGAAAAATAAAATTTACAAAATTTCAAACAGTGTGTATTACTATTTATAACGGTTAGTTTTAATAATATTTTAATAGCATATCGTTGTTTAGTAAACTCGGTATTGCGTATGACGCAAGCTATCAAGGAAGGTCGCGATTGCATGTAAAGAAATCCACGCTAGTGTTGTGTGTAGTGAAAGATTCCTTTGATGATTTACATAACATAAAAACAAAATATTTCTCATAAAATTCCTGGGTGTTACACAGTACCTCTGTGGTAACTACACACGACAGACAAACAACCCGACTCTCTCCAGAATCGTAAATGGCCCCACATACCTTGGAAAAAGTTTACCCTCTCTCTTGATACGTCTGTGTCCCAACCTCAGCGAAACATGCAAGATAACCTGATCCCCAACCACGAACTCTAAAGGTCTTCTGCGGCGATCGGCATAAGACTTATGACGAGACTGCGCGGTAGCCATCCACTTCTAAATCAACTGGACTCGCTCAGAAGTCTCCTGCACCAGACATGGTCCCAGTAAAGCTGCCTCACCTTCCTCTAACCATCACAACATTGAGCGGCATGGCCTACCATATAAAGCCTCGTATGGTGTAATCTCGATTGTTCCCTGAAAAATATTAATATATTTAAACTCGACTAGGGTTATGTGCTTCCCCCAAGAGCCCCAATTGTCTAGGATGCATGCAAGCAGCATGTCCTCAAACACTTGTATCGTATGCTCGGACAGGCCATCGTTCTGAGGGTGGTAAGCTGTGCTCAGAAGCACCTGTGTATCTAGTGCCCTCTAAAAACTCTACCAGAAACAAGACTTAAAATGGGAATCCCTATCTGAAACGATAGAACGAGGTACCCCATGAAGGTGTATGATCTCTCATATATAAAACTTCCCAAGATCATAAACACCGAAGGTCTCCTTGATTAGAAAAAAGTGAGCTACCTTCACGAGTCTATCCACAACAACCCAGACGGCATTATTGCCTCTAGGTGACCTCGACAACCCAGTCACAAAATCCATCACGAAATCATCCCATTTCCACTCTGGGATGGGTAACTGCTGTAACAGTCTGGCTGGCCTCTGATGCTCCACCTTCACCTGCTGACAGGTGGAACACCTCATAACAAAACAAATTTTTTTCACTCTTCATACCCGGCCACCAGTATAGACGTCTCAAGTCACGGTACATCTAGGTAACCCTGGGATTAACTGCCTAAGCTGAATCTTGAAACTCCCACATCAACTCCTCGCGTATATCCCCTGGAACCCACACTTGTTCATGGAAACACAGAATTTCATCATTTAATATCGTCCAACTAGGAGGATGGTCCTCACTTTCCAATGACTCCCATAGAACTAGGCCTTCTGAATCTGATAGTTGTCTCATCCTCACTCTATCCAGGAGGGTAGAATCCATTGCAAAAGATGAAAGATAAGTTTTCCCCTTACTGTCGTGCACCACCAAATGCATCTCAGTGAACAAAGTCATGAGCTGCCACTCACCACTGGCCTCCTGTACTGTATGTATCTGATTCCTCTTGCTCAGTGCATCAGCTAATGCATTACCCTTACCAGGTGTATTGGCATGCTCAAAATTGAAGGACTAAAGGTATTCGACCCACCTTCGCTGCCTCAGATTCATGTCACGGTGAGTAAAGATATACATGAGAAATTTTTGGTCTCTGAGAACTAAAAAATGTTCTCCCAATAGGTAATGTCTCCAACAGAGCAACGCATGCACAACTGCAGCCAACTCGAGATCATGTGTCAGGTAATTCTTCTCATGTGGACTCATCTGTCGAGAACTATACGCAACGACTCGATCACCCTGCATCATCGCTGCACCCAACCCAATACCTAATGCATCACAGTAAACTGTATAGCTCTTCCCTTGATCTAGAAGTATTAGGTCTGGTGATGATGTCAACCTTCCTTTCAGGTCCTGAAATGCATTCTCACAAGATTATGACCAAACTAACATCAAACCCTTCTTAGTCAGACCCGTCAATGGTGCTGCTAAGCGAGAGAAGTCATGTATGTAGAGTCTGTAGTAACCATCCATCCCTAAGAAACTCTGTATTTCAAACACATTCTTATGATGCTCCCAGGAAACTACTGCTCTAACCTTCTCTGTGTCTACTGCAACTCCTTCCTCTGAGATGATATGTCCTAGGAAGTGAATCTGTTCATCCAAAAGTGTCACTTTGAGAGCTTAGCATATAGCTAATGAAATCTCAGTGTACTCAATACGATCTCAAGATGGGTGGAATGGATGTGTCGAGTTTGAGAGTACACCACGATGTCGTCCACTAATACTACCAAAAAAGAATATAGATAAAGAAGGAACACATGATTCATCAGATCCATTAAAACCGCTGGCACGTTTGTGAGTCCGAACAGCATACCCATGTACTCATACAGACCATATATTCTCCGAAAAACTGTAAGTGGTAAGTCCGATGGTGTCACACGCAGCTAATGATATTTGGATCTCATGTCAATCTTCGAGAACACTCATTCTCCATGAAGTTGAACTAAAAGATCATCAATCTTCGGCAAGGTATATCGGTTCATGATTGTTAACTAGTTTATCTTCCAATAATCCACACAAAGTATGAGGGTACCGTCTGCCTTCTTCGCAAAGAGGATCGGTGAACCCCATGGAGAAGTATTTGGTCGGATGAAACCTTTTGCCTGTAACTCCTTTAACTGCCTCTTGAGCTCTAGAAACTCTGGTGTAGCAATCATATAAGGAGTAATGGACACCGGTGCATCTCCTGGCACAGGGTAAATAGATAAATCCACTCCTCGCTCTAGATGTGGACCTGAAAATCCATCCGATAAGACATCCCTGAAACGCTCAACCACTACAGGGAATTCCTTCTAAAAATACCCCTGATCATCCAGATATAAACTCGCAATTTGTGCAGTGACTCCACCTCGCCCATGATGCTCTGGTCTAGCTTGAATCGCCTGAATGACTCATTATACATTGTATAGAAACTCTCTTCCCTTCTGGTGTCGTGAAACACAACCTAAATTGGTAGTAGTCTACAAAGGCTCGAAAGGGAACCAACCAGTCCATACCGAGAATGACATCATATCTTTTCATCTCTATGAAATAGAGGTACCATAGAAAGTGACACCCTCCTACCTGAAGGGGGAACTCCTTGCACTGATGGATACATGTCGTTCTAGTTCCCAACAGAGTGTCTAGTGTCATAAAAGAAGAAGAAGAAGAAACACATAGCCCAAGGCTATCCACAACGGGCACAAATATAAATATATGTGTAGCACCCTTATCGAAAAGTACAGAAGATAAAACAGAAGATACTAGAATAGTACATCTAACAGTAGACGGTCTGGGATCCTGCTCATGTTGGGTCTACTGCACAGCATATTCCTGCCCAGTGCCGCGGCCATGCGACATAGAGTGACTACACTGAGCTGTCCCGCCCTACTACCTCTTAGATCCTGGTGTCTGGCTACCACGGCCATGACCACCATCTCTGCCTGCACGCCCTGAAGTATTCTAGTTTCCTGACTGGTAAAAATCCACTGGTCCTGCTCCCGTATGCGGAGTCTACACAGAACCCCTCTCACTAGCCATGGGTGGAAACACCCTACAAAAGCACTGCAGATGACCCATATTGCTGCAAACACGGCACTACACTGGGTCTTGTGGGCACTGAGGTCTCTTGTTCCCCTCCTTACCACACTGGTAGAAAAATACCGGCCAACCTAAAGAAACTACCTGTCTAGTACTGCCACCGTGAGAGAAACTCGTATGTCACTTCCTCTTCCTGGTAGAGATAGTTCCAGAAACTGGTGTCGAAATGCCTTGGCATGCACCGCTAGCTTCACAAATATTCCTCTTTGTAATCAGTGGCTGGTTCTTAATAGCATGTACTTAAGGCAACCTGAAAACATTCACCAGCACTCTGATGTCATATCGAAGACCATCCACAGAGAGTCTAGCTCTCAACATCTCATCATGCACCAAAAAGGGTGAAAAACTCTGATGCATTGTGAAATGAGCAGAATAATCCATCACCGACAGAGCGCCCTACTTCAGATTCATGAACTCTCGAGCCCTATCTTCCCTTAGCGTCTCTGGAAAGAAGAAGTCATAGAAGACTGCCTAAAAATCCTCCCACACCATGTCTCTATGAAGCTCTGACTGGGTGGTAACATCCCACCACTTCTTGGCGGAATCATGCAGAATATATGTCGTGAGCTTGACCCTCCGCCCGGGAGGAGTCTCAAGATGCTCGAAAATATTCTGCATCGACCCCAACCAAGATTCTGCATCCTATGGTCTACTATCCCTTGAAAACGTAGGCGGATGCTACTACTGGAATATACAAGTAAGCTCAGCCATAGATGTGGCAACCGATGATGCTCCCTGAAATGTTTTCATGAACTGAATAAATCCTTCACGGAACTGCGCCTCTGCGCCTGTGTCCTGTATAACAGCTGGTGCTGCATCTGGATTTGCTGGAGGGTCCACTTGTATCCCATGCCCCACCATCTCTGGAGTATAATCATTTCCGATCTTCTGGCGAATAACGTGTGGTCGTCTTGGCGGTGTGACTCTACAAGGCCAAATGCACACCTTAGATCCATATTAACAACGACTGAAAATGAAAGGACCAAAAGGGGAACAGGAGGAAGAAGGCATTTCAGGATTCAAAAAACAAGACTGCACGTCATGTTTAATGACTACACGGCATGTACCTGACTTCTTTTCCCTTTCTCGGGTCCTTCTACATGGCTAAGCCACACGGATCCCGTTGAACAAAACATACATGGCGTTTATATCTTTTACATAGCGTGTATGGTGTAATTTTTCAACTGCCTGTGTCGTTTGTGACATGGCCGACTACTCGGCTTGACACTACACGGCGTGTTATGCCCGCACACGGGGTTTACACCACCCCGTTTCCCAATCCACATGGGTAAAACCCCATGGTCTGTCCTCGTACAGGACTACACATCATGTCCCACAGGGGCATGGCATGTACTAGATGTGCTCCACTGACCCGTGTTGTTAGTTACACGGTCGGACATAGGGCTCACACTACAATGTGTGTTCTATAAATACACGGTGTGTATATGAGAGGATACACCGACCCGGGTTGTTAGTTACATGGTCGGGTCCCCAGGTCAGACTACATGGCATGTTCCATAGTGGACACGGCATGTATGTCTTATGGTCTCCTCCTTCTGTGATTTTTGTTACACAGGCGGATTCTGGTTCAACACTACACAGCATGTACATCTGGTACACGGCGTGTGTTCCCCAAACATTTCCCTTCCCCGTGAACCCATCCACACAGTCTCTAACACGAAAATATTCTACACGGGGTGTAATTATGGTACACGGAGTGTACTTAAAAAGTTGTACTTTCTTCCCGAATAGAATAATATACATGGCATTTTTGAAGAACTACACAGCGTGTATATTGGGTTTTCCTGATAGTTTTCCTCAGAAACATTTCTAGAACCCCTAAAACATCAAAAATAACACCAAAGTTCCAAATTCTGATCCGTGAGGGGCCATACTCACCACGAATCAATGTTTGGCATCTTATCTGCGTAATAATAAAATAAACAGTCAATGATCCGCCAAATTTCTGTAAATGGGGGCCCATACTCCCCAAAAACCATTGTTTGGAATTCATTATATAAACAAGCTTATAAAACAATACCCTATCACATTACTGGTATTTTATCAAGAAGAAATCACAACAGCATTATTTTTTAGCACAACAAATATCACAACAACATGCAATTTCTAATGCACCTATATGGCATGGAAACTATGCATGGCATGTGATTCCTACCATGTGACTAAATTATTCTTAAGATGGAATACCCTCATCTCATCAGGTTGCAATGAAATAGAACATATTTATAAAATATAACACCACAATCGCAAATACGTCACCCAACGGTGAAAATAAAATCAACTATAAAATTTGGAAAATCCTAAGAATTGCAAGAACACGAGGTAGACTGGCTTTTCCTTATAAACGGGTTAGCTACGCCCAGGCAAAGCTTATTACCAACTACCATTTCGATTCTATCCCTGACTAAGGCTCCAAAAAGTAAATCAAATAATATAACACCTCTGATACCACTTTGAAACGTCTCGGATCCGGGTGCCACTCAACGGGTACCCCAAACCCGGTTTGCCCCATGACCTCAAGCGCATTTCCTCAAACTCCAGAGGCTGCTGACTAGCAGTGAGGGCCTAGGACTGATATTATGGAAAATATTCCCTCATTTGTCAATGTGTAGTGCATCAGAATAAAATAAAAAGAATACAACAACAGTGGAAGAAATAAACCAATGAAATTTAATATAACAACTGCAGTGAAAGATAACCAACCAATTATATAGATATGATGAAACATGTCAAAAGTTCTAAGAAAATAGCCTGAACATGTTACATAGCAGTACAATACAATGCAGAGTACAACAAAGAAAAACAAAATAGTCGGTAGCATCTCGAGCCTATGCCCAGTACCATGCTCCCCTAATCCTCAGTAGCAATCAAGTACCTGTAAAAGGACCATTTCTCTTATCTACACCTGCAGAAATGTAATCTGTTTGGGACTAAATGTATGACCCAAACTGGGTGTGAGAAATAAATCCCAATAGGCATCCACCAAAGCCCCATTCCCAACTGTGCTAAATCATGCAACAATAGTGTGCAGTAGTAAAATGCAATAAAGAAAGTATTACTGAAAAGTAACTAACTTGACCAGTAATTTTTCCATTTTAATATCTATTTAATCATTTAACATAAAATATCACCACAGGGAATATTATAAGTAATCATCCAATGTTCTCATACACGTAAACCCATACCCTCAGGTAAAGAGAATCCAAAAACAAGAATATGCCCACAGGAATAGAGATAATTCCTACAGGCGTAAGAAGTGTCTCCCACAAGCACAGAATCACCTACCCACAAGCACGGAAGAAGTTTCCCACATACTGAACAGTACAGTGCCCAGAGGCAAATCACAACACTACCCTCAAGATAAAGAGGTAATCGGTCCATTCCCAAGATGTAAATAAGTAGTACACAATAAATTCTTTTCAAATCAACTCTATAATCATTATTTTAAAGGAATCCCCTCAGGTATCCTTTCCAAATGGCTAAATAGAGGAATGCACCACCAGGGTGGTCTTGTATCCAAGAAACGATCCCAAAGAGCAGTTTATTATCACAATTAATTACCTATTCAATTATAGGTATTTAAAATAGGAACGGCCTCATCCACATGTCACCACAACATGGGTTCGTTGCACAAAGTTGCACAAAAACGCACATAAGTTAGAATATAAACACCAAGCCACCTACTTTAAAAACTCATGATTATTATACTCGAATGACATTCAACGAATCTTCCTAGAACGAGGTAGATCTGAGGTGAAATAAATATTTCTTAAAGGCAATTTACATCCCTTAGAAGAATAATTGGCATGAACTATGCAAGGATATGGGAGGGCTTAACCGTGCGGTTCCAGGGAGATCGATGTTGCAGAAAACAGATTCCTGACGTGCGCTTGGTGAATCTCCAATGCTCTGGCCCCCTCTCCTGCTTCTTTCTCGGGTTCTAAGCCTTACCTATGTACATGGGAGGATACTGTCCATTTTAAATGAAAAAAACAAAGTACACGGCGTGTATTACCAAGTACATGGTGTGTACTTCCTATTTTTTAATTGTTCCTCTGGCGGTTTCACACTACCGTGGCATTGTTCATCAACCTACATAACTACACGGCGTGTCTTCATGAGTACACATCGTTTTCTATAACACAGCTGGCCACCACCTTACTATTCACCCACCGACTGACTACACGATGTGTATGGGACCACTACATGAAATGTAGTTGGGTTCTACACCCATCATCATAGACATGGCCAGGCGCCCTGTGTACTTATTCCACATGGCCAAAAGTACACGGCATGTGGTCCCAACATTTTGGATTTTCCCCATTTTCCTTATTTTTTCCAAATCACTTAAGGAAAAGAGAAATGAAGAAAATCATACCTCAAAAGAAAGAATCGGTTTCTTAAACCCAACCTCGTGGAAGGGGTGTCGCTGATCCTCCATCCCAAAAAGCTGCTTCAATCACTCTTCAAGAATGTGGTTGTGCATAAGATGAGTGGAAATCCCTAATCTAGACAAGATGATTTTGTGTCTCTTCATGGTACGATCTCTGAGTCAACTATAATCAAAACTCTTCTTGTTGTTAATAACATGGTTTTGTAGAATTTGAGTGGTGATCCTTATTCCAATCAATTTGCTTTCTTGGCTCCTCAAGGTAAGGATTTCGAGTTCAGTAGAATAAAAAATCATCACATTGAGGAGAAATTTTTTTACATAATATGATTGGTTATCCTCATCCCAAACAAGAAGCTTCCATGGATTCTCCATCTACAGACTCCTAGTCTGGTATAATCAAAACCCTTCCTGTTGGTATAAATGTGGCTTCACATAAGATGAGAATATTATATTTTACCAATAACATGTATTATGTGTTTATGTATCTGTGGATGGGTTTAATTGGTATCACTAAATTGCATGGTGGGTAGTATTTTGGCTCTTCAAAACTCAAGGGGAATTTTCATGGTTAAGGGAGGGGAGGAAAATATTACTTTATTGATAATAGCTTTATTATTCAGCATCTACTTGGGAGAGGGTATCTCATAAGTAAATCTAAAATCTATATAGAGGATGAGAACAAAGATGAAAACTCAGTAAACAATGTCATTGAATGGAAGGATGAGATGCCCCCCATTCTAATGATGGCATGAGAATTTCATCAATCCTGTAATTCTAATGTGTAAGATTTTTTGTGTTAACTAGTTCAGAACTTTATCAAATAATTTGTTTAAAATATGTTTACTTAATGTTTTTTATTAGAGATGAGAAAGATGGATCAGTGTGCTAGATGGAAGTTTCTTCATGAAATGGCCTTCAAACGTTTAAAATCATAAAAATGACATTGTCGGTGTCAGTAATAATTATACAGAAGGGAATCCTTAAATAAAACATAGAGAACAACTTCATAAGGAAATGGAAATGGCATCTCCTATATTTTTTCCTTCCAATGTATTCCTCCAATGAACCAAATGTTCTAGTATGCTCACAAGCCTAATGGTGAAGCTGTTTTTTTAGTTTTTTTTTATTTACTCATTTATATTTTCATCTCTTTTTATGTGAATTATCAGGGAAAAAATGGAGAATAGAAAAGATGGTGAAAATGTAATGAAACTGGAAAAAATCCATGAGTTTGTGGTCTACCTCCTTTATGTATCAACATTAGTTAATCAGTATATAATTCTTTTATATGAATCTCATCATGTCATTTTATCCATGTATGATGGAATGGGATGATAAAATAACTAAAGAAACAATTTTTTTTCTATAAAAAACAAGATGTTAAAAGGAATTGGTTCTTGAAATTGAATGCATGGGAGGGCTTGTACAAGTTCATGCATACAATTATAAGATCCAATGATTGTAAAGAATCTAGTTTTTCTTCCACATAAATAATTTATTTCTTTAGTTCATTCTTCACCCCCTTCATTGCTCCACTGATAAATACATTTTTTAATCATACATAACCATAGACTATCATATTTGATAATTCCCTCAAACACAAAGGAGTTATAGAATAACTTGATAATCCAAGAACAAATGTAAAATCCCATGATACTTTGCACTAGAAGAAATAAGATCAACTCTACCACCAAAATGTTCACATAAATGAGGCTTCTACATTGAGTATGATCCAACTCAACACCTAATGACCAAAAACTAGTATCCTATGATCAATTGAATATTTCTTGAAAAAAAATTTCCATAGTGGTCCAACAAAGTGTGCGTGATATTCTGTCAAAAAACTATTGATCAGAAAGGTGAGAATTGATGGGGAGGATACCTTTACACATTTATAATAAATGAGTTTGGAATTATAATAGAGAATTTATATTCTATATATTCATCCATATTTGAAACTATATAAATCTTCTTATGTGAGGCTATTCCTGAAACTAGAGTGAACTTAGTAGGAGCCAGAAATCTTGAATTTCCAACATATCATATTTGATCCTACTCCATGAAGCACTGGAAATACTAAAATAGCCTTTATTACATAATCCTTAAACCAAAGTTAATGCTTTTAAAAATACCATCCACAATGTTCCCCAACTAGAATATCCCTCACTAATGCATTCTCCAGACCAGGTGCAAGCTTTGATGTGGGTTTTATAGTATCAAAATCTTTCAACGTAGTATCACTCCATATTTTAACGATTGAAGCAATAGAAAGTCATCAATAAATCATATATTTTCAAAAATATGTGGATCCCCAAATATTACTTGATAGAAATATCATTTTAGAACCCATACTGGAGGATAAAAAATCATTGTTGGGGAAGTACTTTTAATTAAAATCATTTGTGCACAAACTTTCTGGTTCCTATAACAAATGAATGTCTTTCCTGACTAAGAGGGCATTGTTAAACACATTAATGTCCTTGAATACCATATCCATGAAATCCATGGGTGACAAAAGATTCTACCAGTAGATTCATTGTATGTTATTTTTTTCATTATCACTACCCCAACAAAAATTAACAAAGTATAAATAGATTATGTGAATAAACAAATTTGGGAGATTATAGAGGGACATCCTGAAATATATAATTTCTTGAGTCACTAATTTAATATAAAACACATTCCTAAACCTTGAGAGTTTCTTTTTTGACAATCCCATAATTTTACTATGAAATTTATCCATGATGATGGATAAGACATCTTTTTTAGTGTACCCAAATACCATCAAGAGACACAAGTACTTTTTATGTTTTTTCACAATATTTATGCAACACAAAATAGTGATGGTAGCTCTCATCAAATATTTCACAAACTAACTAAAACATTTATATGATTATCTAATGTTGACACATTTGACTGAGGATTTGGTAAAAGAATCAACAGTTTTTTAATTCTTGTAGCATTCCTAATTAATTCCCATTGAAAAAGGAAGATCATCATTAGTAAAAAATAAGTGAATAATGTGGAAACTACCATGAAAAATCATATTCATATCATTGAGTCTATCCAATGACTCCTCTGATAAGAGTTGAGAGAAAACATCAGCAATAAGGAGAAATGAGTAAAGGGGGAGGGGTTTAATGTGATAAAATACTCTAGTTGGTTTTACGTTCATTCTGAGGTAATCATTGGACTTCACTTTGAGAGAAACCAACTTTTCAAAACTCATGATCACTCTCATCCATTTTTATCTAAATCATAATATCTACATGACCAATTATAAGAAATCGTATTCCAAATTTTTTTATTTTTTGAATTTCAAATTTCATTTCCATGGTCCCCATCATTGTAGAACAATTTTTTTTATAAAATATAAGATTCAATGAGAGTTAATGAAATAGTCTAAAAAGGACCTTGAGTACAAAACCACAATAATTATAAGACTTGATAAACAGAAAGAACCATCCCAAATGGTGGGAGAATACTTTTGGTAAAATATTTTAGAACACATAACACAAACTGATTGGCCTAAAATCATAAATTTTAACTTCAATAGAGGTTTTCATGATCAAACCAATGAGATTTTCATTGGACATTTCCATACAAATGAAACTAGCACATAAACCTTACATTATTGTGATAATTTAAGGAATCACAATATGAAAATACCACTTAAAAATAAGGCATGGTATCCATAATTAACAAGAACCTTTTTTAATGTATTATATAAATGTATGTGACAATTCACCTTCTAAAAATGTCTAACTCCCAATCCGAAGTCATTAAATCGAAAAAAATTGGCTCAACACTGCTCATGCGGTACCCTGGGGGATCCACACATAGAACTAATAATATCTAAATAAAATTACTTGATCAGATCCCAAATCTCAACCCCGTATGATTTATAGATTCCATCACCCACCTTCAATTTTAAAATGATGTTATTTCTTATTCTGGATATGGCCTTTTGATGAAATTAGTTTGTATTTCGGTCAACTTGTTTGATAAAATCCCCCCTTAGTCAGATAAACCAATAGATTTATTTGTATCTAAAGGCCTCATTCATATCTTATTCAATATTTACAACCTTATTCTAGGAAATATCATAACTGGTCCCTTATAATATATTATATGTTCTCTATCAAGAATGATAATTCTCTAATCGATGTTCTTGTAGTGTTATCAACTCCAATATTATAGCTGTATAGCCACCAATTTAGTCTTATCCTAGACATGGTCTTGAGAATATGACCAAGTAGATTTGACCACTTCCCTGTAGTTATTATTATAATTCCACATCCATTAAAATCTACATCTTCATAGTGAACTTCCACACTGGGACGCCACTAGCGAGTAGATAAAATTAGGACAATGATCAGATGAAACTGGAGGGAGGTTGGAGACCACTTACCCAGGGAAGATAAATTCTTAGTATCTTGACACCACAAAGCAATTGATATGTTAATATCATATATAGTTAAGGAAATATCCAAAAATAATGTAAATAAACTCCCTATGAATCCCATATCTGAGAGTCCTAAGTGAAACAAGTAGTACCAGAATTGATGCATGGAAGAAAAAATCATCCTAAAACCACCTAGCTTATCATGGTGGTGAGGATCTCATTGAAATACCTTGCAAAGATAATGGGGATTTAATTTTATTTTTAATATATTTAATCAAATCCCAAGATCTTTTCTTTTTACCCACACTTAGCCATCTATAAAAACCCATGAAGCACCATTCAGGTTCCTAAGGTTGACGAATTAATAATGTAATGCTGTTTTGTGTGAATATGACCACTAAGGCATAAAATTACTCTTTACACCTGATTAAAAGTACAACTGCTTGTGATGACTGTCCAACCAAAAATTGTTCAAAAATACATATTTCATTGTTATGCATGTAATTTCCTTTCTTTCCAATCTAGTCTTAGATAGAAAGACCATATTAAGGTCATACATGGAGCTCTATTCATGGAGCATAAAAACATATCACAAGTTTACAAGAATGTTACAATTACATAACAAGAGATTCATTGTTCTAGTCAGGTCTAGTATTAACCAGCCTTTTCCTCTATCAAGTAGATCAACACATCACCCTATAATATCTTTGAGTGCTTCTTAGAACACAATAGAGCCTCATCCTTAGAAACCTCAGAATGACTTTAATTTACACAAATTTTATTTTCCATTTCCCAATATTATTTATATTACTATTATGTCACATATAGTTTTCTAGACATTTTTTTTCATCCAAGATCACCCAAAAAGGATATTCATATAGGACTCGAATTACTACACTCATGGTAGGAAATCCTGGAAGTACCTCCTCACTTAGAAAAGTGGAATCCAAAACTCCAACCGTAGGTGTAACCATACCATAGGAGAGGGAAACCATCATTTCCTCGAGTGTTTCTAGGACATGGTAAAATAATTGGTGGTTCGGTATAGGTCCAATTTTGTTTTGTAGACAATTTTTATGAAATTTTATTTTGGGGATAAATAGTCATCCTAGAAAATTGTTCTTATCTTCAACATCTTATTTGTCATCATACTATAATCCTCCATCCACAATCATAGGGAGAATATACCCATCATCCATGCAGACATAAAGTCACATGTTCATTTGAAAAGGTTAATACATGAACCTAGGTTCATTTGATAATATTAATATTGGATCTTGAAATTTGTTATGCCTTTCACTATACATGTGTTTTTATCCTTGGAAGTGGTTGGAACACCCAAAGAGTTTTCATAATGCCATGGGCTATATTATTGTGTAATTTTCCACTCCAAATCATGTTTTTTGTTCCAAAATCCTTTATCGCATGTCCAAAGAGGCTGCAAAGAAACCAATGCAGGATATTTTTTAGATTCAAATGACACTAATATATTTTTGTCTTGATGTTTCATGAATGAACCCCATATAATGGGTTGTGTGATGTCTAAAAAAGACATTCTTTTCACCATAGAACCCCACTAAATTAGATCTGAAACGTACCATTCTATAAAATCCCCAATGTTTTTACCATTCACACACATAACTTGATCGGTCCAACCCATAAATTGGTTTCATTTTACCTAGATCTAGAAAGGCGAATGAGTTAATTCCATCTCATCATGTTAAACTTGTTATCCATGTACTTGATCACAGTAATATAATTATAAAAATACATGGTACGCCCATTAAAAATGTGTATCTTAATATATTCCAAAAAAAATCATCGTATGTTAGATTTCCTTGATATAATCTCTCTCTTCCAACTGCTAGATTGACTGCAACATATTTCCCAAGGCATTCATGTTATAGGGTCAGCAAGATGTGACTCTCCTCACTAAGAGGTGGGAGTGGAATTTACAAAGCTCTTTATCTTCTATAGTACTAACTTAATTCTTCTATTTATAAAAAAATACATTGATATATTTTTTAAAGTATCTCTAGTATCATTTATACCATTAAATATATTGAATTAAATAGTTCAAAATAAATTATCTTTAAATGTTGTGTTTATAATAAAACAAATAAAATAGTTTACTACCATTTTTATGGTAATTATTTTATAACACTGAATCTAATTTGATTAAAAAAATTTAATCATTCATTATGATTATTAACAATGGTAATTAAATTATTTTAATCATTTAATTGGGTTTATAATAATGGTAACAATTTAAGAACATTATTTTGAATACATAATATTCATAATTGTATATAATTATTTTAAATATTAACTTAATGTATATATTCAAATAAATATTAATTATTTAATTAATGTCCATGATTTTGTAAAACATTTTACACAAATAATACTATTATTTAAAAATATTTATATAATCCTTTAATAGATAATTATTTTTCTTTTATTATGAGTTAACTACATATTTGATTTATAAATGAATTATAAATTCAATTCCAATTAAAATTGTTATTACTAATCCATTATTAATATCAAAATTAATTCATTTTATATTTACAAATTAAAATAAAATATTTCAATTTATAATTAATATTTTAAAGAAAATAAATAATTATTTCAATCTAAAATGATATTGAGTTAATAAAATGTTTTAAAAAATAAAAGAAATTATTTTAAAAAGTTGTTAATTTTTAGAATATTAAATAAATTTGTTAAATAGAAGATACTTGTTTTTTATTTTTAAGTAATAATTCATGATAAATGAAAAAAAATATTAAATGAATTGACTATTTAATAATTGTGACTTTATTTGACTAGATACATCCAAATGATGAGAGATAATAACTTTTTAATTATATATATATATATATATTTAAGTACATGAATGAGTTCTAAATAAATTTTTTTTTTAATTTAATACATGGAATCTTAACAATGTCAAATAATTTGAAATTAATATTTGGAAACAAACAGATACAAAAAATCAATATTTTCTTTTATATCAAATTTAAAATAATAAATGAAGGAAATATGTTAAAAATAATGAAATGTGACGGATTATGTATCTTTAATTAATATATATATTTATATATATATATATATATATATATATATGTTTATGCTTTATTATACACCTTCATTCATGTTTCATGGGAATTGTTAAATGGATTGGGACTATGGATACCTTGGGATGAAGATTTATTTTGGTGTCTGGCCTCCAATGATATATATAAGTATTCATTAGATCTTATGTGAGTTATGATCAGTTGGTTATTGTGTCACTGAGGGATATAGAAATCATTTAATCTCTCATAGGGTCATACATAGGAATTTAGGTATGATATGAGATGTATTTGTCCTAGGATTGGGTTTTGAGGGATAATTGTATTGATGAGAGAGGATTTAGCCTAATTATGAGTGAGTGACACCCTCCTATGGGTTTTTAGAAGCTTGACTAGTATTATAAATTTTATGAGCCCTTTAGTAATAGACACGTTGTGACAATGTGTGGTTTACTCTGAGTGAATGATAGAGCGATCTACCTTAGAATATGTGAGGTGTGACCCAAGTGTAGGTAGTATGCTTTGTTGGGACTGGTCATTAGGATTCGAGGATTCTTATAGTGTATGACATTGGATAGTCCTAGGGTTACAAGGATAGGAGTGATGATAGAGAATGATGGGGAGGACTAGACCATGAGGTATGGGTTAAGATGAGCATATGGGTTGTGGTGTAACTGAGGGGTAAGGGGAATGGGTTGGTATTAAGCAGATGAAATTTTCATGGGTCTAAAGGACCCAATAGACACCCTAACAGGTGAGGTGGGATGTTTTCAACAAGTGGATATATCTTCACATACTAGTGCCATGGGATAAACTAAAGAGTTGTGTGACAATATATGGTCAATTGTACTTGATGTGACATCCCATGATTTTGTAGGGATGGTTAAATGTGCATATGACCACCTTAGATTCCTTGTTCATGGGTTGTCTTGCTAGTAACCTCCCTAGAGATTGCAATGATGGGTTGGTATTATTGTAACCTCACTAGAGTCTGTGGGGAATGGGTCACTATGTATGTGACCACCCTTGATCATGTATGGATTGGACAAAATTGATGATGTATCCTATCCAAGAGTCTAGACTAATGAATGTAACCACCCATGATGGGGTTAGGTGATGGGATGAAGTGATATGAGACCAACAGACCATACCATGAAGGATCAATCATTTTTTCATGATGTGGGTGTATGACTACACCATGTTCTTGTGGTTAACAGGTTGAGTTTTGGATGACAATATACCTTATGTCTTAATTTATGGAGTGGGTGTCATTATGATAGATTGTGATGATGTGGTGTGTAGGATCCAGTATAGTAGTAATGGAGGTATGAACAGGTGTCATGGTGGTCTGTTAAGAACACATTGATCAGACACATAGGGATTCGTGGTGGCCTTATAATTCTTATGTACCTATTCATGTGATTAGGAATGACTTTTGTTTAATTATCTTGTATTTAGGTTATAAGGTACTTCATCAAGAAGCTAATGAATCGACTTCTACATAAATTTGGTCTAAACATTACACTATATATATGAAAAAAACCTTATGTATCCAGGTACACAAGATGATTCAATTACATAACTTTCATATGAATCCTTGAAATGCATCCAGGAATCATATCGATGATTTTAATTTAATCATTCACAATTTATCTAATATAGAAGATATGTTGGGTAAAGTGGATTTTTCTATCATTCTACTAACATAATTATATGATTAAAATAATTTATTTAATATTTAAATGATTTATGGTCATGTTTCATTAAACCTATAAGAAGTTAATTATATCTTATATTCTAAAGACATTCAAAACTAGAAACCTACTTTTGTTAAAAAATAATTTGATAGGCTTAAATTCTAGAGTAACCTTCAGAGGAGAAGGAATGAGAGAGGTAAGATCAAGTTTATGATCCAATTAGTGTCTATGGGTAAATAAATAAAATAACTCCATTATAAACAATCTGGTTGAATTTTAATGAATTATCCAAAAGTAAAAATTCTCTTAAAAAACCAAATACAATGACCATTGGTGGTGAGTTGAATAATATTTTGAGACTTCTGATGTTTGAAATTTTTGTCCTGATGTTATGAGTGCTGAATTAGTCTTGGAATTAGAATTTTCTTTTCATATATTTCACAAACATTAGTAATTCACTGATACGACAGATAATGAGAGTGAAAGTGTTTTCCTAGGAAATAACAAGAGCTATCAAATAATGGGTATAATTACAATTCCTCTATAATTGCATGTAAGGTCGGTATAATCATTACAAGAGGTTAGGTGGGTTCCTGATTTGAGGTTGAATCTTATTTTTCTAGGTGTCTTAGAACAAAATGGGTATTACTTTTGGTCTAATTCAGGGAGTCATAAAATCTATAAGGGGTCACCCATTGTTATGATAGGGACCCTCATCAATGGTCTATAAATGGTAGGAATAAAATGAAAAAATTAAATAGAACTATTTCCCACCAGTACAGATAACATAATGTTATGGAATAGGTGATTTGGACATATTATTTCAAAAGGGATTAATGGAGTAAGAAAAAAATAAATTTTAAATTATGTAACCTCATATATTCTTCCTTTTTTTGAATACCATGATCGTGTTAAGTCCAAAAAAGTGTTAAGAGGTCTATAAATTAAGCTAATTCCCCTTTAGAATATGCATATTTTAATTTGTGGTTTTCTTATAAAACTACATCCCATAGTAGGGTACTCTACTATGTTCACATTAATGATGAATAATTTCATAAATTGTAGATTTATATCATCAGGATAATATATGGAACCTTTGAAACATTCAAAAAATTTATGCTTACTGTTGAATGTGAAACTAAAAACAAACCTAACATCATTATAACTGATAATGGTCTGGAATATTTATCTAATACCTTCATATAATATTTTATTTTTTAAGGTATTATTATACACATAACCATTATGGATACCCCATAAGATAATGTCCTATAAGAGAGTATGAATAAGAATATTTATGAATTGTGAGAATAATGCTCTTATATTCTAGTATTTTTTTCATTTGAAGCAGTTACTACTAAAGCTATCAATCTGATCAATAAATTCTCCTATAGTTCCATTAGTTTTAAAACACCTATTGTTATTTGGATTGGTTAACCCCTAGTTTTCGAAATCTTAGATTTTTTTTTGTTGATCTACCTATTCCCATAGCTAAAGTTGATAAACTTGATCCAATGAATATGAAGTGTGACTTTATGGGATACCCACTTTTTATCAAAGGATAAAGAGTTTGGTAGGAGAATCATGGTTGTTATAAATTTATAATCCATCATAATGATGTTTTCTATGAGGATTATGCTTCAAAATATAATGCTTTTTGTCTTTCACAGCCTCATCCATCTAAGATTGTAGGTGTTTAGGTTATATTAGAACCTAAAATGTAACATGAACTCAAGTTTGTCTCCATTGAACCACGCAAACTATCTCACATTAAATAATAATCAATTCGGTAATTTGAACATAATTTTGAGGTTGAGAGACTTTATGACACTAGAGACTACCAGTTGACTTGTAATTGGACCAGATGATTCATTAGGCCTCCAACCAAGTCTACCAAGCCTAATGTTTAAACCTTTAACTTGAATATAATTTTTCACTTTTTTAGTGATAAACCATTAAGTTTAAAACAATATTTTAGGTATGATAAATCTAGGTAGTGTCATTCTATCATGACAGATGAAATGAATTATCATATTACAAATGAAACATGGATAATTGTTAACAAACCTAAAAGGGAGAAAATCATAGGTTTTATTTCTTTCTTTAAGAAGAAACTAGAAAATTCTAGTGAAAATAAAAGTATGTATAAATATATAGTTTTGGAACATCTATTCCTATAATATGAAATATTTGATTACAGTAAAAAAATTCACATGTTGTTAAGTACTCTTCCATTACATTGTTATTATCCTTTTCTACTAAAAATGATTTTCATGTTGAATTGTTGGATGTTAAAATTACCTTCTTGAATGGTATTCAAGATGAACATATTTATATGAGACCACATGATGGGTTTTCAATATATTTTAAAATCAATAATGTATAGATTTTTGGAAAATCCATGTGTGTCATTAAGAAATCATCTAGTCAATGTTTTAAAAAATTAATTTCTTTTCTGCTTAAAATTGACTTTTCTAGAATTACATATGAAGCCGAGGTTTATCTAAAATCCTTCTATATTGTTTATGTTTATTTAATCCTATATTTTTATGAAATGCATATGATTTTCAACGACACTCAGTTAATAAATCATATGGAAAAAAATTAAATAATGCTTTGAAAATGAAATATTTAGAGGAAACAAATAAAATCCTTGGTAAAAAAATCACTACAGATAGAAATGTTTGTGTATTGTACATGTCCCAATATTATTATGTTTATAAGGTGTTAAAAAGATATTTTCTAAAAAATTTGATTGTTAGTGTGACATTAGGTCGTCACATCATGTTTACCTTTTCCCAATACCCTAAATGTTATTCTGATAATTATTTATAATTAAAATCCTTTTTGTAAACATAGTGGGTGGCCTTATTTATTCCATGATATTTTCTTATCGAGATATTCCCATTGGTGTTTGTAACTTAAGAATTTTTATTGGATTTCCTTTAAAGAATCCTTGGTATTTATTACAATATATACTCATTTATGTGTCCTTGCCTTCTAATTTGTGCATTTGTTTTGGTAAAAAGAATTTTTATAGTCATGATATCATCATATTTATTAAATTTGGTTATGCTGAAAAATTGAAAATAATAAATATATCATTGTTTATGTATTATTTTCTTTTTGAGGTCCAAATTCATGGAAATGTAATATGACATCCATTTTTTCCCTTTCCAACCACAAAGTAAAATACATATTATTTATTGTAGATGAAAAAGAATCAATTTGGTTGAAAGGAATTGTTAATGAACTACCATTATCATTATTAAATATAGAAGACTTTTGTAATAGTAAATTTTTATTCCTTATTTCTAAAAATAATATCTTCCATTTAATATCATATAACATATACATTAAATATAAATTCTTTAGGATTTTCATTGAACTTAGGATTGTATGTTTTACTAAGAAACATTATTCGTTGAATCCATCTTATTATTTTACTAAATCTATTCAATTATTAATGATTTTACATTATTTAGAGATTTTGAAAGTAGTCACATTTCAATGACCTATGTTTTGAGAACACCATATTGTTTAAATTATTTTAATTAAAAAGATGTAGGTTTTGTAAATTTGAGATGCATTTATTTATTTATTTATTATCAAATAAATTTTTTACAGATATTGTTATGAATTTTTATTTCTATTTTATAATTTAATATTATTTGTTACCTTGTGAAAATTTTCTTAAAAATTCATAGTTCTATGTTTTCGCATGAATTTTTTTGACAACTCCTATTTTCCCATTTTTTCAAGAGTTTTCCTTTCTCCTTAGCTGGATCCCACATAAAGGTATCTTGTATAAAGTCTACATTCCGGTTGCATGATGGTAAACCATTAGATCTCTTATTGCATAAGGTTATGTCATAAATTCATAATGTTAATGCTTATTTTCATTAGGGTACTCCCTAGCTTGTGTAGGGTTACTCCTGACACGATTAAGGGTACTCCCTGGCTTTCATATGGGAACCCCTAGCTTGTGTAAGGGTTTTAATTTGGCTATTGTAAGTCTAACCTATAATGTGAAGGGGTACTTTCGTGGCTCATGTAAGGGTAATATGGCTCGCATAAGGGTACTATATGGATTGTTTATCCGTAACATGGCTCATATAAGGGTCTCTTGGAACAAAAAATGGTAAGCTGATTTATGTTACATTTTGGCGGTGAATCACCTACCACCACATGGTCATTCCATCAAACTTTATCATGCATATCATTCATCCTCAAGTCATGCATGTTGCATTCACCACCTAGCTCACTATCACTTCTCCCAACATCATGATTTCACCACAAGAACCTCCTCGGCCATTTAATTTGTTTCATCACTAGTTCATGATATGGTAGTTCTAGGGAATGTTTGTTTTCCAGTTGAAATAGAAAGATATTTTCCTGAAGGAGATCACATCCATGATTTACATAGTTAAGTTAAGCATATTTTATTTATCATCACTAACATGGTCATGATATTTAGTGGAGAGTGGTGCATATTCTTCACCTCCATCATGAGAAGTCCTCATGTGAATGAATACATCTATATCATGAACACCATTTTACCTTCTTCCAAGTATTGGGGTTAATCATATAATTATAATAAGTTTATTCCACTTTCATATTTTCATTTTTCTCACGTGTTTTATGTTTTATCCTTCTTTGCATGTGAGTAGCATGAGTCCATACAAGAAGTCATATTTCAAGGACCATATGTCAGATTTCATCAATTCTATATGGGGTATAAAGACTTAATCCTAAAATAGTTTATTTCGTACTTCACTTATTTCATGTATTATAAGATGATTATTGAAGGTTCCGGGCGCAGTGGAAGCGCGTGGGTGGATGTGCCCACTTGGCTTTTTGTCATTAGAAATGATCAATCCGGGATCAATACGACGATAAACGCCAGTCTCCACGGATTGAATCACAGAAAAAGACAAAGAAGATGGTTTTTCCCGGAACCACAAACAAGGATCTTTACAGGTTGATTATAATTAATTTAATTAATTATAAAGAAATACCTTTTGGGTGTTCTTTCTTCGTTGATGTTCTCAATCACGTTGTCAATGTGATCCGTCGTTGCGTCGCAGAAGCCATGTGTAGACTCCCTCTAGCGGTGATCCACACGTGTACCTCGTATCACTGGACGTCGCCAAAAGATTCTCCGGGTGCTAGCGTGGAGAAGCCTTTGCTTGCGTTGTCCGCCTTAGATTGTCTTGATCCGATGGAAGAGGATCTCTCTCGGTCTTGAGAGCGTTCTTGGAGGAAGAGGTTCTTTCGGCCTTGAAAGAATTCTCCAGAGATGTTGTGCACAACGATTCTCTTGTATCAGAAAAGAGTTGGGGTTGTGAGGATATTTATAATCGGGTGTGTGGGGTTATAGAGTTATGACAATAAATAAACGCGTTACGCGTTTTATTTATTTCATTGACTCTTTATTTAAAACCCCATGTCGAATAAATAATTCCTTGACATGCGCCCACGCTGATTATAATAAATATCATTTAAAACAATATTATATCCTCAAAATCCCAACTAAAAAAAACTACACGGAGTGTATTAATAAATACACGGCGTGTACTTGTTTTTCATTGAAAACTACACGGTGTGTACATTAAATGTACACGGCGTGTATATCTTGTTTTCATTTATTCATTTCCTTTCCAAAATAAAACTACACGGCATGTAATAATAATACACGACGTGTACTTGTTTTATTTTCTTTTTCCTCCATCATTTAAAACAACTTAGGCTTCCTTGAATAATTATTAAACCATGTACGAGAATAATCTTTATTCAACTTGAGATACTTGGATACACTTAGTGTGTGACCCTCTAGGCCTCTTTCTCGTTGGCATTAGGCGGGCTTGCCTAAAGTCCAAGATTACTGTCTAGCAACGGGTCAAGGCACCCAAGAGAAAGAAGTTGACGCCGCATTGACGTATCACCTCATACGAGCGCTTACTGTGTAATTTAATCCCTTTGTCTCAATATCTCATCAAGCAGGTTTCATGGCAGTGTCATAAACCTATATGCTTGATATGTCGTTCTTTGACTACCTGAAATAAACTCATCGTTTACACCATGGCCATGGAATTTAATGCGACAGTTCTATTTCAATCAAAGGGCCGAGATATCAACTTCCATAAATGTAAGGGACAAATCCTTCCTTGACTTATCCATTAACAACATGTCACTCGTGACGCACCCAACGTACCCTACTTCCCGCCAACTATCTGCGTGACAGTTTTCGTCAGTAAATCTAAGTGCGCGAGTCATGACATGAGTTAATGATAATCTTCCAGTCCAAGGACCATTACACACGCTCGTAGATAGAAATATCCGATGACACCAAGACATGCAGAATTACTACTGGAGGGTCTATTCTCATAATCTCCCATCTTGGAGATTACCAATTGCGAACTCCATGAGAGAGAGTCTCGTCTTCTTATGAGTACTCGCACATGACGGTCTGTATACTATGTGTCCTATCATAGTATGTCATCCAACCGCAGAACTTTATGTAAGAATATTGTTATAGCATTTCAAGGTTCTCATCATAGCGGGGATCTGCTATGACCTTATTAATGCAACAAATATTTCAGGACATTATTATATTATAGTCATGCAGAATAATGAACAATATATAATAAGTGAACATTTATGTAATCAAAGTACAAAACAGTTGGTTCTGAGGACACCAACCCTTACAAACTCCCACTTGGACTAGAGCCAACTGCCTACGACTTTTAGTCCGCTAGACCTCACATGATGATCATGTTTCTGCTGAGTCAAGGATTTAGTCAATGGGTCCGCCACGTTGTCTTCCATGGAAATACTGCTCACTGCAACTTCACCTCTCTGAGAAAAATCCCTCAAGAGATGATACTTCCGAAGTATGTGCTCTGTCCGCTGATGTGACCTTGGCTCTTTTGCAAGTGCCACCGCTGCAGTATTATCACAATAGAGTGTGATAGGATCTTTACTGCTCGGTACAACATCCAGCTCTTGGACGAAGCTTCGCATCCATACTGCTTCTTTAGCTGCCTCAGAAGCTGCGATATACTCGGACTCCGCTGTAGAATCTGCCACCACACTTTGTTTTGAGCTCTTCCAGCTCACTGCACCTCCATTCAAACTGAAGATGTATCCAGTCTGCGACTTCATGTCATCTTGATCAGTCTGGAAACTAGCATCTACATGTCCTTTGATGACTAGTTCCTCATCTCCTCCATAAACCAAGAACATATCCCTAGTACGCCTCAGATACTTAAGGATAGTCTTGACTGCCATCCAATGGCGGTCTCCTGGATCAGCTTGATATCTGCCTACCGCACTTAATGCATAAGCAACATCTAGCCTCGTACATAGCATAGCATACATGACTGACCCAATCGCGGATGCATAAGGGATCCTTGCCATTCTTTTTCTTTCCTCATGTGTCTGAGGACACATTTTCTTGGAAAGATGAATGCCATGTGACACTGGCAACAATCCCCTCTTGGACTGTTCCATACTGAATCTCTTCAGTATCTTGTCAATGTATGTACTTTGACTTAGGCCCAACATTTTCTTGGATCTATCACGATGGATCTTGATCCCAAGAATATATGACGCCTCGCCCAAGTCTTTCATGGAGAAGCATTTATTCAACCATGTCTTAACTGACTGTAAGACAGGTACTTCGTTTCCAATTAGCAATATGTCATCGACATATACTATTAGGAAAACGACTGCACTTCCACTAAACCTTTTGTAGACACAAGGCTCACATTCGTTCTTAACAAAGCCAAATTCTGTAACAGCTTCATCAAAATGAATGTTCCATGACCTTGATGCTTGCTTTAATCCATAAATGGATTTTTGCAACTTGCATACCTTGTTGGCATCCTTTGAAGTCACAAACCCTTCAGGTTGTGTCATGTAGACATCTTCCTGGAGGATCCCGTTAAGGAAAGCTGTTTTGACATCCATTTGCCAAATTTCATAGTCATGGTAAGTAGCAATGGCCAATAGGATTCTGATAGACTTCAGCATTGCAACTGGTGAAAAGGTTTCATCATAGTCAATTCCTTGACGTTGTCTAAAACCTTTTGCAACCAGTCGTGCCTTGTAGGTGCTGACTTGCCCCTCCAGTTTCTTCTTGAATACCCATTTATTACCAATAGGCTTTACATCAACTGGAGGATCTACCAAAATCCAGACTTGGTTTTGGTACATGGAATCCATTTCAGAATTCATGGCTTCTTGCCACTTGGCAACGTCTGTGCCTTCAACTGCTTCCTTGTAGGTAAGAGGATCATCATTGTCAACCAATAATGAGTCACCATCCTCAGTGACAAGAAAACCATATCGTTCTGGTTCTCTCACCTCTCTCATGCTCCTACGCAGTTCTTGTGTCTCTGGAACAGATTGTTCTTCCACGGGGCTTTGTGGAATCTGTTCTTGTACCAACTCATGTGTATCTTGAGCCTCGACTTCATCGAAGTCTATCTCGCTCCCACTATCTCTTCTGGAGATGTGCTCCCTCTCAAGGAATATGGCGTGTCTTGCCACTGTAACCTTTTTGTCTGAGGGGTTGTATAGGTAATATCCCCTTGTTTCCTTGGGATATCCTATAAAGATACACTTTGTGCCTCGGGGTGCAAGTTTGTTACCTGAAGAGGCCTTAACAAATGCTTCGCTACCCCACACGTGTAAATTCGATAACATGGCTTTGCGTCCACTCCATAACTCGTATGGAATACCATTTATCGATTTAGTTGGTACTTGGTTTAGTATGTGTGCTGCTGTTTGTAATGCATATCCCCAAAAGGATAATGGAAGACTCGCATGACTCATCATTGATCTCACCATGTCCAACAGGGTGTGGTTCCTCCTTTCACTTACACCATTCCACTGCGGTGTGTAAGGAGGAGTGATTTGAGATAGAATCCCAAACTCCCGTAAGAAATCAATGAAGTCTTGATTAAGATATTCTCCTCCTCTGTCTGAGCGGAGTTTCTTAATCTTCTTACCAAGCTGGTTCTCAACTTCATTCTTGTATTCTTTGAACCGATCAAAAGAATCTGACTTATACCTCATTAAATAGATATATCCATATCTACTAAAATCATCAGTAAAAGTTATGAAGTACGAGAACCCACCCCTTGCTTCAACTGGAAATGGTCCACACACATCTGTGTGAAATAATTCTAGAAGCTCTTTAGCTCTTTCACCTTTCCCACTAAATGGGGCTTTGGTCATTTTTCCTTGTAGACACGCATGACATACACCAAGTGGTTTTAGTTCGAAAGAATCTAAATACCCATCTTGATGTAATTTTGTCAAACGTTTCTCATTGACATGACCTAGCCGGTGATGCCAAAGTTGGGTGTGGTATGAGTCATGTAAATTAACTTTGTTATCAATTGCCATTACTTGGTTTGTGTAGTCTAAAACATAAAGACTGTTATATAAATGTGCCCTACCAAAACAAATGCTATCTTTATAAAAGTAGCAACATTCATTTCCAAACTTGAATATGAATCCATCAGTATCTAATCTGGATACTGAAATAATGTTTTTGGTTACAGAGGGTACATAATAACATCCTTTCAAAACCAAGACCATCCCGGTAGGCAATGTGAGGTGGTAGTCCCCGACAGCTACAGCAGCAAGTCTGGCTCTGTTGGCTGCTCGTAGATCTATCTCCCCTCGATCAATCTTCCTGAATCTACTTGATTCCTGTATTTGGATACAGATGTGAGCACCACAAGCAGTATCTAATACCCAATTAGTAGAAACAGATAGATTGCATTCGATAACAAACGCACCTGAAGCTTCCCCTTGCTTCCTCGGCTGGGTGCAGTTTTTCTTCCAGTGACCCTTCTTGCCACATGCGAAACAAACAGCATCCTGTTCCTTTGCCTCCCCTTTGATCTTCCTTTTCTTGGAAGGCCTTGAAGAAGCTTTGGGCTTAAAGCTCTTCACCTTCCCTTTCCTTTTATTCACCATAAGGACAGAAGGTTTTTCACGCTTCATGTCATTGTCCACTTGGCGAATGAGGATAAGAAGATCAGATAGAGACTTCTCAATATTGTTCATGTTGAAATTAACAACAAAGTTTGAGAAGCTCTGGGGGAGTGATGTGAGAATGAGATCGGTACCCAGTTCTTCAGGGAGTTTAAACCCTAGAACCTCCAAGCGCTCAATGTAGCCAATGAGCTTGACTACATAAGGCCCAGCTGGGGCACCCTCTCCAAGCATGCTCTGAAACAGAGCCTTGGAGATCTCAAACCTTTCCTGTCTTGCTCTCTCCTAGTATAAACCACGGAGGTTCTCGAGCATGCTGTAGGCATCCATGTCTTCATGAGACTTCATGAGATCACTAGACATAGATGACAGCATCAAACATTGAACGTCGAGAGCATCGTTCAAATGTTGATCATAGACTAGGAAATCTTTATCACTTGCCCCTGGGGCAGGAGAATCAGGAAGTGAGGACTCCAGCACATAAAACTTCCGTTCATGGCGTAGGATAACCCGAAGGCGCCTAAACCATTCCTGAAAGTTACTGCCGGTGAGGATGTTGTCTTTATCCAGAATTGATCGCAGAGAAAATGTGGTTGATGTGTTTGTCATTTTGATTCTACAATTTAAAAGAGCAGATTCATCAGTACTTTCTTGATTACATTTTATGAGAAATAATAAATTTTATTAAGTCTCCCACTATTTTATCAATTCCCAATGGCCCTCACCATTGAACTCGGAATGTCTAGTTGCTTTGACATTCTAATGGCAAGGATCCATATTTCCCTTCGCATAACCCCAACAAGGGTTGGTCAAGATATTTAAAGGTATTTAGGTAGGCGGGTCTTTGCCAACTGTGAGCTTACAGTTCCTTGATCTGTTGAGTGGACTCCCCAATCCTGAAATCCTGACTTGGATTTCCTCAACTCTTGCCTCCAATATTACATCATTTCTAGCAAGGGCTACTTCTCTTGATGTAATATGGTGAAGTCAACCCGAAACCTTTCATAAGGGCTTCCTTATTAAAAGTAAGTGTCCCAACAAGGGTTGGTCAAACACATAGTTTTATTGAGTCTTTCCCTTAATCAAGTAACGGAAGGCTTGGTCTGACTTAATATGGTATTTGAGGGATTTTATTCTTTATGCGTATCTTTGCATTATCACATGCTTGTTAATATTAAGTGATGCTTGCTTAAGTGATTAACCATGTTCCGATAATGTATACTCATAGACCGGTTTTTATTTTATTCCATCTTTGCAAGCTTGTTCATTTTATTAATTATGTGATCGCGACAACACATGCATAATATATAAACCATGCAATCAGACAGAAATAAAATAAGATGGCATGATCATGAGCTTCTATTTGGTTAGCTTATCTAGCGGTTTTGATAAGCTTACCCTGACCTAGGGAAAACACCTTGAACCTGATGGTTCATGTTTTGCAGCTCCCACCTGTCCACCTTTGTATCTTCTTGTGTCGTTTTCGCCTTGGCTTTGGGATTTGAACCGTCTCCTCTGGCTTGAGAGATCCTCCATTACATGGGTTTACATTAAAGAAACCATGGGCACGCAGGCCCTACATTTTATTGGAAGAAGGCTCACAGGCCAACAAATTTAAATTAAATAAATTTAAATGAAACCATACACATACAAAGGGTCTTTGGTCTAGCTCATGATCATCCATAGTATGCAACGACATTTACGCATATTTAGAATTCAAATTCTTTTAATCGTTTTATTTAAGATAAGACGCGCTCGAATTCAATTAATTATGATCTTATAATTAATCAATTCTTTATCTTAAATTCCTTTCTGAATTTCCTTGAGATTCTTCTCATCCATATTCCTTGTACGGGTCTTTGTACATTGGAGGAAACCTGGTGAAATTCCATTTCTGGAAAGTACACGGCGTGTAGTTTATAATTACACGGCGTGTATTTTTCTTTTCACCCTTTGTCCAAAGTACACGCCGGGGCTTTGGCGTGTTTTTTCTGTACTTTGGAAATTTTAGAGTACATGGCATGTAGATGAATCATACACGGCGTGTACTTCCTTGTTACGCGGTAACCGGCCTGGTGATCCCGTATACGCGGTACGCGACTTATCTTTGTACACGGTTTCACCTGGGTCGGAACGGACTACACGGCGTGTTGTTCCAACATACACGTCGTGTATTCCGGTTTCCACGCGCCGTTCTATTCTGGTCAACACGGCGTGATTAAAACTTAGGCATAATCAATTCACACGACGTGGTTTGGCGGACCAGTGCCGGTTCGTTGAACCTAAGTACACGGCGTGTAGTTTTAATTACACGCCGTGTAATCCCATGTTGTACAGACAGAAAGAGCGGCTCCTCCGGATGAGTTCCTCGTTTTTATTTTAATCATAATTAAAATTAAAAGGTCGTTTCTGTGATATGAATCGAGAAACGAAGGAGGAAGAATAGATCTCGTTAATTCAGATTTATAGGACGATTTATTTCGAATTGAATCAAATATGAATGCGTAAATTATCAACCAAAATTAAATAACTATAATCAACGTTGTAACCTCCCTTTGATACCATTTGAAGGTTCCGGGCGCAGTGGAAGCGCGTGGGTGGATGTGCCCACTTGGCTTTTTGTCATTAGCAATGATCAATCCGGGATCAATACGACGATAAACGCCAGTCTCCACAGATTGAATCACAGAAAAAGACAAAGAAGATGCTTTTTCCCGGAACCACAAACAAGGATCTTTACAGGTTGATTATAATTAATTTAATTAATTATAAAGAAATACCTTTTGGGTGTTCTTTCTTCGTTGATGTTCTCAATCACGTTGTCAATGTGATTCGTCGTTGCGTCGCAGAAGCCAAGTGTAGACTCCCTCTAGCGGTGATCCACACGTGTACCTCGTATCACTGGACGTCGCCAAAAGATTATCCGGGTGCTAGCGTGGAGAAGCATTTGCTTGCGTTGTCCGCCTTAGATTGTCTTGATCCGATGGAAGAGGATCTCTCTCGGTCTTGAGAGCGTTCTTGGAGGAAGAGGTTCTTTCGGCCTTGAAAGAATTCTCCAGAGATGTTGTGCACAACGATTCTCTTGTATCAGAAAAGAGTTGGGGTTGTGAGGATATTTATAATCGGGTGTGTGGGGTTATAGAGTTATGACAATAAATAAACGCGTTACGCGTTTTATTTATTTCATTGACTCTTTATTTAAAACCCCATGTCGAATAAATAATTCCTTGACATGCGCCCACACTGATTATAATAAATATCATTTAAAACAATATTATATCCTCAAAATCGCAACTAACAAAAACTACACGGAGTGTATTAATAAATACACGGCGTGTACTTGTTTTTCATTGAAAACTACACGGTGTGTACATTAAATGTACACGGCGTGTATATCTTGTTTTCATTTATTCATTTCCTTTCCAAAATAAAACTACACGGCATGTAATAATAATACACGACGTGTACTTGTTTTATTTTCTTTTTCCTCCATCATTTAAAACAACTTAGGCTTCCTTGAATAATTATTAAACCATGTACGAGAATAATCTTTATTCAACTTGAGATACTTGGATACACTTAGTGTGTGACCCTCTAGGCCTCTTTCTCGTTGGCATTAGGCGGGCTTGCCTAAAGTCCATGATTACTGTCTAGCAACGGGTCAAGGCACCCAAGAGAAAGAAGTTGACGGCGCATTGACGTATCACCTCATACGAGCGCTTACTGTGTAATTTAATCCCTTTGTCTCAATATCTCATCAAGCAGGTTTCATGGCAGTGTCATAAACCTATATGCTTGATATGTCGTTCTTTGACTACCTGAAATAAACTCATCGTTTACACCATGGCCATGGAATTTAATGCGACAGTTCTATTTCAATCAAAGGGCCGAGATATCAACTTCCATAAATGGAAGGGACAAATCCTTCCTTGACTTATCCATTAACAACATGTCACTCGTGACGCACCCAACGTACCCTACTTCCCGCCAACTATCTGCGTGACAGTTTTCGTCAGTAAATCTAAGTGCGCGAGTCATGACATGAGTTAATGATAATCTTCCAGTCCAAGGACCATTACACACGCTCGTAGATAGAAATATCCGATGACACCAAGACATGCAGAATTACTACTGGCGGGTCTATTCTCATAATCTCCCATCTTGGAGATTACCAAGTGCGAACTCCATGAGAGAGAGTCTCGTCTTCTTATGAGTACTCGCACATGACGGTCTGTATACTATGTGTCCTATCATAGTATGTCATCCAACCGCAGAACTTTATTTAAGAATATTGTTATAGCATTTCAAGGTTCTCATCATAGCGGGGATCTTCTATGACCTTATTAATGCAACAAATATTTCAGGACATTATTATATTATAGTCATGCAGAATAATGAACAATATATAATAAGTGAACATTTATGTAATCAAAGTACAAAACAGTTGGTTCTGAGGACACCAACCCTTACAATTATTTTATTTCTTTAGTAATAAAAATATTATGGGGGATTTCTTTCAATGAACATAGGTCCATAGTGGACTAAATTATGTTATAGATTTTTGTTCTTTATTTTTTATTACTCCATATTCTTCTTTAATCAATATTATCCATTTCTATTTTTTTCAAAATTCCTAAAAAATATTGTTATCCAATTACCTATATTAGTGGATTATTGGTTGTTTCATAAGGAATACCACTTCAATAAATAGATTAACATATTTTATAATTACAAACAAATGGGGGGTTGGATCAACATTTCACTTGTTCCTCTCCTAGTAGAATGAAAAAATGTCACTCATACATTCACCATCATAGGTTTTCGGTCAATTTTTTATTTTATTATCTCTATCCACCATCCTATGTGAATCACATAATAATCTATAGAGGTTTTTTATTGTAGTTAATATAAATGAAAATATATTTATTCCATGAATCATTTATATGATTGCTTATATATTTTTTGATAGTTTTGAGACACAACATTGGTGCGACCATATCAACCCAACTATTAACCAATGAAAAAATTTTCATTCATGTGAAATTATATAGAGTTCATGGTGTCTAGAATTAATGGAGTGAAGGTAACTCTATAGATGTATGAAGATCACCAAAATCAATTTTTTTATTTTTAAAATGTTGAACTGTTGTTATATATAAATCAATGAACAAATAATTCTAGTCTAGTAAACCCCACCCACTAGGTGTTTATATTTTTTCAAGTTCCCCATGTTCTATCTTGGTGAAGAATAATGATAATATTTTAATAACATTTGAATTAAATCTGATTCTTTTGAAATGAAAATTTGGTTTTATCGAACCACATTCAATTTCAGAAATAATATCCTGACTATGTGGCATAACCATATTGTAACATATCTATAACTTTCTTCAAACCAACATGGTGGATTCCATTATATCAGTTATGTGTGTATGATTTTTTATCATGGTGGCCCGGTTATACCATATTGACATGACACGAAAAAATTCAGTGTGGCCTAATATTGTTGATATCCCTATCAATGTGCTTAGGAATACATGTAATTTTGTTCTCTTGTCTTTAGGTGATAAGGTACTTCATGAGGTAGCTTAAGAATCCACTACTACCCAAATCTGTCCTAAAAATGAAGCAATGTATATGAGAAAAACCCTAGTTAGCTAGTTACAGAAGAAGATTAAATTGTATATCTTTTTTATGCATCATTGAACTGCTATCTAGACTCATATCGATGATTTCAATAAAATAATTCTTAATTTAACTAATTTATAATTTATGTTTTATGAAGGGGATTTTAATATCATACATCTTGTATTTTAAAATAATTCATATATTTAATTAAATGATTAAATGATGAATGGTTTGGTTTCCTTGAACTTATTAGATGTTAAATCAACCATGTTGTCTAAATAGATTCAAAATAAGAATCCTAGATCTATTATGTAGTAATATAAGGGGATTAATATATAGGGTAATATTGATCAAAGAGGGAAGAAGAGGTGTTACATATATCCATGGAGATGATCAAGGTATATGTGTAAACAAATAGATTTGTTCTACAACAAACAACCAGGCCAAATTAGATGTAATTTTCCCCAAAGGAAAAATTCTAAGAACCACACCAATAACAGTGACCATTGGTTGATAGTTGAGTAATATTTTGATAATTTTTATGTTCTAAATGTTTTTTCTAATTCTATGAGTGCCAAATGGTCCTAGATTTAGGATTATGTTTCCAAATTTTTCACAAAGTGATTACTTCACTCATTAAATAGAGATTGAGAGTGACATGGTTTACCAAGGAAATAAAAACAGTTATCAAATCACGGATATAAAAATAGTACCTCTATAATATCATTAATGTTAAATCAAAAATTAGAGTTGGTTAGGTGGGATCATTATTTGAAGAAGAATATTATTTCCCTAGGTGCATAGAAAAAAATAGTTATTTTTTATGTCAAATTTCAGGAGTCATAATATCTCGAAGGGGTCACTCACTCTTATGAGAGGAATCCTCACCAATGGTCTATATTTATTAGATGGTATTACTCATATTAAAAATTAACTACAAATCTTTCCCCCATGAAAGATAAGATAATGTTATGGAATAGGTGATTAAGAAATTTTATTTCAAAATGGATTAATGAACATAGAAAGAAATGAATTTTAAATGATGTAACCTCATACTATCTTAAATTTTTTGAAGGCTAGGTTATTGGTAAGTCGATGAATGTTAGTTTTAAGAGGTCAACATATAAACCTATGTCCCCTTTCCAATATTCAGAAATTAATTTTTGGGGTCCATGTAGAACTAATTCCCATAATTGGGGACACTACTATTTTTCCTTTATACATGAATATTCTCGGAATGTGTGGATTTACATACACAAGAACATATATGAAACCTTTGGTAATTTAAAAATATTGAATTCCACTATTGAAATTGAAACTTGAAGAAAAAATTAAACAATTAGAAATAATAATGTTCTTGAATATTTTTATAATGGCTACATATAATATTGTTGTTCTCACTGTATTCTTATACACATAACTTTTGTGGATACCCCACAATAGAATGGACTAGAAGAAAGAAAACAAATGATAGTTTTAGAAATGGTGAGATTCATGCTCTCATATTCTATTCTTTAGAATCTATTATAGGTATTATTTTTATGCTACTAATGTATATATGATCATAATATTCTACTCTAGATTCATTATATTTAAAACCCCTAATGTAATGTGGACTACTCTACTCCTAGATTAGGTTATCTTAGATTTTTGTTATACTACCTTTTCTCATAGAAGGAATGATAAACTAGAACAGAACACTATGAATTGTGACTTTGTGGGATTACCACATTATCATATAGTATGAAGTCTGTTGGTAGATTATAGTGGGTTTCAGAAATTTAAAATCTAACATGATGTTGTATTCCCTGGGGATTTTATTTTAAATAGAATGCTTCTGAACTTGTCCAGTCTAATCCTTATAATCCTGTAGGTGTTGAGGTTATATTAAAGGCTAAAATATAACTTGAACCCGATGTTATCTTCACTAAACCACCCCAACTAGATCAAATTGAAGAAGAAACTCATAGTGAATTTGAACCTATGTTTGTGGTTATGAGAGATGGTGATGTGATGGACTATAATTTGACTCGTAAAAGGACCATAACAATCATTAGGCATCCAATTTATTCTACCAAGTCTGATATTTTTCCTTTTGGATTTAATATAGGTTTTTACTATGTAGTGATGAACCCTACTATTTCAAAAATGATGTTATGTCTCATGAATCTTGGTAGTGATTTTCTTCCCTGAGAGATGAAATGGATTCTCTTGATAAAATTCAAATTATGATAATGGTATCAAACATAAAAAATAAGAAATATATAGATATCAATTGAATTTTTTAAAGGCATAAGACCACACCAGTGAAAATATTATTAATTATAACATTATAAGTTTTTTACATGGATTTATACAATATGAATGATTTGATTACAGTGAGATTTTTCATCTATTGTTAAGAACTAATCCATTAGATTATTGTTATCCTTTTCTACCAAAAATGATTTTGGTGTCAAATAATTAGATGTCTAAATTTATTTATTGCATGGTATGTAAGATGAATAGATTTATATGAGACCAGATGATATATTGTCAAAAATATTTAAAAGTAATTATGTGCAACTTTTAGGAAAATCCATTTATTGCCTTAAGAAATAATCTTGAAATTGTTATAATGAATTTGATTTTTTTTGTGATTAAAATGAATATTACTGAAGTAAATATGTTGTTTATATTAATTTTAAATCATTCACGATTGATTATATTTATTGAATCCAGTATTTTAATGATATTATTATAATTTTATAATACAACAGGTTAATAAATCATATTAAAACCCAACTTCACAATGATTCTAAAATGAAATATTTTGATGGTGAAAAAGGAAATATTTTGTATAAAAATCACTAGGGATAGAAATGTTACGGTATTATACCCTTAAAAATATTCTAATGAACCTAAGGTGTTAACAGGGTGTTTTATAGAATATTTGAAACTTGTTATTGTTCCTTGTGTTCATAACTTCATGTTTCCCTTGTCCAAATCCCCTAGCAGCAATTCTAGTAATGATTTTTTGTTTAAAATAATTTTTGTAAACATAGTAGGTGGCATTATGTTTTCCATGATATAATATTATATATATATATATATCCTTAGTTATTTTTTCCTTATGATGTTGTATGGGATGTCTTGTAAAACATCATTTGTATGCATTCAAATAATTACTCATTTATGTGGCCGTGTCTTCTAATTTGAGCATTTATTTTGGATAAAATGATTCTTATAGTCAATATGTCATCATCTTTGTTGATTATAGTTATGATATAAATACACATACTAAAAAATATATCAATGTTTATGTATTATTTTCTTATATTGGTATTGATTCATTGAAATTTAAAAAGATATCCATTGTTTCCCATTCCATAACCAAGGTCGAATACATAGCATTAACTATAGAAATCAATGAATAAATTTGGTTGAAGGAATTGTTAATGAATTAAATGTATCTTCTACTGATATATAATTATTTTATGATAGCCATTCTATATTACACCTTTTTAAAAATAAGGTTATCCATGGAAGAACAAAGCACATAGAAATTTTGTTTCACTAAGATACATACATCAGAGAGTCCAGCCAATAGATTGACTATGGCCATTTAATTTTCCATGTGTATTCATTGTTTAGATCATAGGGTTTAGTCTTATTTCAAAGAACTAGGTGATGAAAAAATAATCCTTTTAAAAAAATTATTAAAAATGTGTCTAATTTGGAAATTTGACATGCATGTATTTATATTTATGTTATCAAATATATTTTTCCTAATTCATGGATGGAATTTTTATTTGGATTTAATGATTTAATCCTATTTTATCCCTCATGAAAAAGTTTTTTACATCTATTACTTGAATTTTTTCCCCTGAAATAAATGTTATTTACATTTATTGTTTTTTTAATTTTGATTTTATGATTTTTCCTTACCCTGTTGATGGATCCCATATAAATGTAACATGCGTAATTTTTTCTTTCATACTTCATTAGGTTAAAAAATTCGATCTTCTGTTGCATAAGTGTAAGGCATGGATACATAAGGGTAATTCCTACTCAAGTAAGGGTACTCCCTAGATTGGGTAAGCATATTCATGATGCTCTTAAGGGTACTCCATAGCTTGTATATTGGCACTCCCTAGATTGTGTAAGGGTACTATCTTGGCTCACATAAGGCTGACCCGGCATGTGTAAGGGTGCTTCCTAGCCCACAGAAGGGTAACCTAGATTGTGTAAGGGTATTTTATGGATCGATTAGGGGTGTCCTAACTAGTATACGTGTAACCTTGGAACACGTAATGATTATCAGATATTTGTTATATTATGGCTGTGAATCTCCTATTGATGCATAGAAATATCATAAAACAATCTCTTGTATATCGGTAGTGTAACACCCCGATATTTTATGAAAAATATTCTTTTAATTTCATTAATGTCTTGTGTTGTATTCTACACCAAGATTAGCTTGCGCTATACGCAACACCATATTAGCTTGCAGTATACGCAACACTATTCTTGGATCGTGTTACACACAATTTTGATAATAGTTATTCTACGCAACATTGAGTATATATATATATACTAAATGAATAAATGAAATATGGTTGGATTTTGTTATACGAAACAATGAAGGATTCTTTCACAACACGCAACCCTGACTTGGCTTGCATTACACGCAATCGTGACCTTCCTCGATAGCGTGTGTTGTGCGCAATACTGGGTTTTAATAAACAACAATATATTAATATAATATTGTCATGAACTAGACATTATGAATACTGTTAACTAAATTTTGAATTTTATAACATTATTATTCATCTTACACATTTCTAGAACATGGTATAAGAAGAAAATAAATTTTTCGGGTAAAATAAGTATTTTTCAAAAAATGCAGTTTTCCCGCCTTTTGATGGCGCACCCACTTTAAATCTAGTTTTTGACATGTTTATATGTTCAATTTGAAAAAATAAAATTCTTCTTTTTAATCAGGATATAAAAATTTACATTAGATAAAGTTTTGATATTTTTCCGATAACTTTCATATTTTAATGAATAGTAAAAACAGGCTATATTTTAATTAAAAACAACTTTTTTCATCGTAATATCTTATGTGGTTAAATTATAATATTTAATGGTTTTAAAGTATAAATAGAATATATTTTTACAATTTAATATAATGTAAATCATTAACATTGATTTTACATTGAATTTGTAGGTTAAATCAATTCAATCTTTTGCAATGTTTTAAAAAAAAACCCGTTTTCTTTCGACAACGGGATTAATTTTAATTTAATTTATTCATCTTTTGTGTATTGAATTTGGAAAAATGGATTCCATATTTGGAATCATTTGGTCCAAATTATGTTAATAAGATACTTTTTGGGAATTATGAATAGTAACTACGATAAATTTTATTTACCATAGTTAAAGGTAAATCGGGTAATTAAGGGTAAATATAATATTTTAAAATTAACCTAAAAATGTCAAAATCCTATTGGATGACTAAAAGTCGACCCATATCACCTAAGGGTCGTATTATTTTCATTTAATTAAATTTATTCAATGAAAATAATTTAATTATTATTAAAACCAAAGAATGTGACAACATGTCACTTTCTTAAATTATATAAGTATAATGATTTTAATCTAGTGATAAACTTCATGAAACTTCAAACCTGAATAGTCTCCAGAAATCTAATACAATTATCTACATCATAGGAATTTATTTAGAATTTTTAGGGATTAAATAATTATCATTTATTATGGCACAAAGATGATGCAGTAATTATCTTATTAATGAAATATTGACATAATTGATGTTATAAATACCCAAATAAATGTAATTTGAGACTTTTTATGAATTCCAATAATTTTATAGGTTAATATGACATGTTATTATTGATTTAATTAACTTTTTTCGAACTTATCATTCTTTTATGTGTTTTACAAAAATCAATTACTAAATAGTGTCAAAATTGACATAAAATAGTTTTTTAAAATAATATTATATTATTAATTGTTATTTTATTCTTAAAAATCTAAGGTTCAGCCAAATGACATATATAAGGTTATATATATTAATAATAAACAATTTGGGGTTCTTTTTTCTTCTTATAGTAAGTTTATTAACCTTATAGTGTAAGAACACAAGAAGACACGGTAAAAGTAAAATTATTTATTTTAATGTTAAATCTAAATGATAAGGTTAAAATAGGAACCTAAAATTGTCTAAATTCTATTGGATGATATGATTTCGATCCATCCCCACCTTAACCTCGAAATAAATTAATTTGGAGCTATTTAAAACCGATCTTGACTTTATAATAAAATAATATTTTTAGTTATTCCAAAGGTGCCCCTCTCCTACCTTATAAAAGGGAACCTCCTCCCTCTCTTCCTCACACAACTTTGAGCCTTCAAGCTCGGCAAAACCCTGCCAAATTCTCTTATCCAATTCCCTAGAAACATCCTAGAGGTTCTGGTCTTCCTCAAAGACCAATTTTAGTGCCCTAAGAGGAGGTCTCAAAGAGGCGCTTCAAAGAAGAGGTAATTTCCGTTACCGATTCTTTCACCTTTATTTCTTCTTCCACTTCTTCTTATTAGGTTGTTTCATTATGAAGTAATAACATCAGTATCAATCATATACTGATATGTTATTATAAGTATTAAACAGTCCTATTTCACCATCTATCCATCCTACGGAAAACGAAATCACCGCGCGTGTGTACGTACGGAATACCGTCTCCACGCCGTGGTGAAATCTATTTTCCACCACCACCTTACTTGGATGGGTATAATGGTGTAAATAATAACTATATATTATTATTTTAAACTGATATTGATTCTGAAATAGTATACAAACACTCCAATACAGTCCCACGGTCATGAGAACGATATCATCACTCGTGCGTACGTACGGACTACCGTCTCCATGACGCGATGAGATTCATTCTCCAGTTTAAACCATTCATGAATTATTATAATGTATATATAATAAGTAATCATGTAATATATGACATAATAATGATACTGTATTTATTTGTATATATATGAATTTCATCTACTTAATTCCGTTCAACTCAATAAGGAAACGAAAACAGCGTTCATGCGTATGTACGACCTACCGTCTTCATGAACAGTGTATTTCTTTCCATTTTCTGATTTATTATATATATGTATATTCTGAATATATATATATATAAATCATGTTTTATATTCTAGAATTATGTAATCATGATCTAAGTAATCATATGAATAATTACAAGTCAAAACACGGACGATAAATGAAACAATTTTACCCAAAACACTCTATAACAAGAAATTTACAAAAGAACGGGTAATATAAACACATAAGTGAACCATATATGATATCATAACAATGAATATGATTCTGTAATAAGTCAATAACATTATTTAAATCATTATACAGGAGGTTCGGACACTTACAAATCAAGTCGGACCTAAGGTAAGGGAAAATATCACAATCTCATTTTTATCCGAGATTGCTTATACGTAAGTATTTACTGGGGTTACGTTTATCATCCAGGACCATGTTTTCTAAAAATGTTTTTATAAAATGCTTACCATTCTTCCATGAATGTTTAAAGTCATTTTTACCCTTTATTGACTTTTTACCACATTGTATGAATGGAATTTTTCCTTTGGTTACCATATAAGGTACTTTTTTACTTTTCCGACAAAAGTACGAAGAATGTTTTTTTAACTTATACGGAATGAATGGATTTTTAAAACATTATTTCCAAGAAGCTTCCTTTACAAGTTTTCAAGTTTATTTTTAGTCAAATTCTTTTAGTTTAAAATTTTATGACATGTTAAGAAAGGAAAATGTTTTTGAAGTTGAAAGGATATTTTCCTCAAGAAAGGAGTTCAAGTGTTTTATGAAAATTATTTTCCATCTAAGTTAATATATGGTTCTGTTTTTATCCCAATTATTACATTGATTTGATTATGTTGTGATGGAAGTATTTTTATGAATTCCTTTATCTTATATGAATTGTTTTATGATGTCATGATGTTTAAGATTCCCATTTTTATTACATGGGTTATGAAATGATGTATGATTTAAGATTTTGTGGCACACATAAGAATGGAATCATTATGAGATGGGTGGGACCTATATCTCCCTTCAATTAATTGGGTAAAGATTTTATATCTCATGAGATAGACATGGATGGAATGGTAGGTTATACCGGTTCAGTGAAACAGGACTGGAACAAGGGTGACTCGATTCAGAAAGGGACTTTGTCCACTAAGATAGTCTTGGCAATGAGTCTTGACTAACAAGAAATGATTCTCTATGATTATGTGTGTATGCCACAAAGTTTCATGTTTTAAGTTATGATTATTGGGATTACATTTCACTTCTTTGATTTATCCCATGTTATGATATTATGAGCTCTTTTGCAGGTTAGGACTTCCAAAAGCAATGTTCTTATGTATATGATGTGATTGATATTTCTTTTGTTTACCCTTACTGAGCAATTGAGATCACCCTTTTATGTTTTCTTTTCCCCAGGATATAAAGAAAGGATTTAGGTATTATAAGAAGGAAGATCTTTATGGGAGATGTTGAAGATCTTTCACCACAATTAGAAGATTATATTCCGAGTTTCCAAAGACACTAAACTATTACGATCCTTGTGTGTGTGTTTTTGTTATGTACTAAGTATTCCTAAAAAGTAGTGTAATTTCCATGTACGTCAGGCTTCAGGTCTCTATAGTTGGTATCAGAGGAAAAGTTTAGTCAACCTTTGGAAACTAGGATGTGAAAACGTTAGTGAGATCCCTAGAGATATTTCTAAGGTATGTCTAGGGATGTCCCTAAGGATAAGTATATGTATAGGATATAGTCCTAGAACTATGGTAACGATATTAGATTAAACCAAAGATGTTAGATATTGACGTTACTCCCCCTTTATTATGATTTTTGCCTCTCACACTAATCTTTTTGGGTTTTAGAAAATGGCTAGAAACAAGATGATTCACGATAATGGAGGATATGATGGACAATGGAATGATATTCTTCATGAGCAACCAAATGAAATGGGATTTGGAAGTCCAAACATCATTATTATGCCGAATCAGAAATCTCATAATATGATCAATAAAGTAAAATTTGGTAAGTTTCTTGACTCGACTAATAAGAGAAAGATGGAGTTTCATGATGATCATAGAGGAAAGAAAGTTCAATTTCCCCTATGTAAATCATGTGGGAGGAGGAATCAAGGAGAATTTTTCAAAGGAACTGGAAGTTGCTTTGGGTGTGGAAAATATGGACACAAAGCCAGTAAGTCTAAAGGAAAAGGTTCAGTTAACACCAGGGATGAGGATAATGGTATTTCTACGACATCAGCAATGGTTAAATGTTTTAAATGTGGAATGTATGGGCATTATGAAAACCAATGCCCTAAGGGAAAGTCTCATAAAGAGAATCAGTATGGTCGTATGGGTAGTATTTATGTGGACGATGATGAAGAGACTACAAATAATATGTGAGATGAAAGAATTGTTGAAGCTCGGTCAATGGTTTTAGAATGTAGTGGAATGATTACATGTTTATCATGTGTAATGTTGTATAAGTAATCTCATGCTACTATGGAATAAAGAGACATCTATGGATTGTTACACTGTTGTCTTTCATTGAGTTTTGAAAGTGTATGATTAATGTTACCAGTATCCATGAAAGATTATTCAGATATTTTTGGAATGTAGATGATATGCGCATAATGAAGGGATAAGGAGAAAATTAAATGTTTGATAGTATTCATGAGCTCATGACTGAAATAAGGAGAAGGTTATATCATGGTTCGAGTATATAGAATTTTTGGATTTTGGTATGTGGAAAGAGTTAACTTTTGACAGCATTCATGTTTTCACTACGGTTTAATGGGTATTCATTTTTCAAGAGAATACATCATTAAGGTATTCACATGATTGGAGTGTGACCAACAAGATATACGGGGGATAAATGATGGTATTCACATGCTTGGTTGACGACATTTCAAGTAATCATTTTCTTTATACTATGAGCTTGGACCGAAGTATTTTAGATAATCCTAAAGATTAGAATGGATTATTTTGGACATAAGTTAGGATAAAACGTTTTTTTTTCTCCATATTATTGATGGGACGTTATAGTAATATAGCATTAGAAAAAGGACAACCTGCAGGATGGGCGACAGTCCATCACGTCGGACAAGGCTATGGGAATCGAACCCACAACCGAAGTGCGACTGGCCTTTATCGCCTACCACTGGCCTACAGGAAGTCCCTGTTTAGTAGAAACTAGTTTTATTTTATTAAGCGGTATGATATATGAAGTATATGTTCATTTTTGGAACCATATACGATTAACCATAATATGGACTTATAACTTTTTCAAGCCTTTTGTTTGAAAGATATGGAATGACCCATCATTCTATCACATGATCTGCTAACACATCACGAATGACAAATTCAACTTCATTTCATTAAGAGATGAAGTGGAAATTGTCCAAAGAATGACAAACGGTGAGACTATACCAAAATCACGAAAGTATTTCTTCTAATTCCAATTTCATCAACTTTAGGGAAATGATCTTGAAAACCAAAAATGTTGTCTTAGTGATCTTATATCTGATGAATCAGATGGTACCTTAGATCGTCACAAATTTATGGCTTTGTGATTGCTAGCTTTTCCATAGCCATTATCTCTACCACTCTCCATCAGAACATGATGGTTAGATTTCTCTTCCATATCCATATTTTAACCTATGTGGAAACCCAGTGATTAGTTTATTTGGGTAACCATTATGTTTCATACTTTTGTTTTTAAAGATTGGTTTTGGTATTCCTTTTTACGATGTGGGTTTCTATTAAAGAAACTTTCGAATAGTAAACAATTTATAACCCCAACGAATTTCGAGGGCGAAATTCATTTTAAGGGGGGTATAATGTAACACCCCGAGATTTTATGAAAAATATTCTTTTAATTTCATTAATGTCTTGTGTTGTATTCTACACCAATATTACCTTGTGCTATACGCAACACCGTATTAGCTTGCAGTATACGCAACACTATTCTTGGATCGTGTTACACACAATTTTGATAATAGTTATTCTACGCAACATTGAGTATATATATATATATATATATTCAATGAATAAATGAAATATGGTTGGATTTTGTTATACGAAACAACGAAGGATTCTTTCACAACATTCAACCCTGACTTGGCTTGCATTACACGCAATCGCGACCTTCCTCGATAGCGTGTGTTGTGCGCAATACTGGGTTTTAATAAACAATGATATATTATTATAATATTGTCATGAACTAGGCGTTATGAATAGTGTTAACTAAATTTTGAATTTTATAACATTATTATTCATCTTACACATTTCTATAACATGGTATAAGAAGAAAATAAATTTTTCGGGTAAAATAAGTATTTTTCAAAAAATGCAGTTTTGCCGCCTTTTGATGGAGCACCCACATTAAATCTAGTTTTTGACATGTTTATATGTTCAATTTGAAAAAATGAAATTCTTCTTTTGAATCAGGATATAAAAATTTACATTAGATAAAGTTTTGATATTTTTCCGACAACTTTCATATTTTAATGAATAGTAAAAACCCGCTATATTTTAATTAAAAACAACTTTTTTCATCGTAATATTTTATGTGGTTAAATTATAATATTGAAATGTTTTAAAGTATAAATAGAATATATTTTTTCCATTTAATATAATGTGTGTCATTATCATTGATTTTACCTTGAATTCGTAGGTTAAATCAATTCAATCTTTTGCAATGTTTTTAAAAAAACAGTTTTCTTTCGACAACAGGATTAATTTTAATTTAATTTCTGCATCTTTTTTGTATTGAATTTGGAAAAATGGATTATATATTTGGAATCATTGGGTCCAAATTATGTTAATAAGCTACTTTTTGGGAATTATGAATAGTAACTATGGTAAATTTTATTTACCATAGTTAAAGGTAAATCGGGTAATTAAGGGTAAATATAATATTTTAAAATTACCCTAAAAAATGTCAAAATCCTATTGAATGAATAAAAGTCGACCCATATCACCTAAGTGTCGTATTAGATTCATTTCATTAAATTTTTTCAATGAAAATAATTTAATTATTATTAAAACCAACGAATGTGACAACATGTCACCTTCTTAAATTTTATAAGTATAATAATTTTAATCTAGTGATAAACTTCATGAAACTTCGAACCTAAATAGTCTCCAGAAATCTAATACAATTATCTACATCATAGGAATTTATTTAGAATTTTTATGGATTAAATAATTATCATTTATTATGGCACAATGATGATGCAGTAATTATCTTATTAATGAAATATTGACATAATTGATGTTATAAATACCCAAATAAATGTAATATGAGACTTTTTATAAATTCCACTAATTTTCTAGGTTAATATGACATGATATTATTGTTTTAATTAACTTTGTTATAACTTATCATTCTGTTATGATTTTCACAAAAATCAATTACTAAATAGTGTCAAAATTGACATAAAATAGTTTTTTAAACAAATATTATATTATTAATTGTTATTTTTTTCCTAAAAATCTATGGTTCGGACAAATGACTTATATAAGGTAATATATATTAATACTAAACAATTTGGGGTTCGTTTGGATTCTTATAGTAAGTTTATTAACCTTATAGTGTAAGAACACAGGAAGACACGGTAAAAGTAAAATTATTTAACTTAATGTTAAATCTAAATGATAAGGTTAAAATAGGAACCTAAAATTGTCTAAATTCTATTGGATGAGAGGATTTAGACCCATACCCAACTTAGCCTCGAAATAAATAAATTTGGAGCTATTTAAAACCGAACATGACTTTATAATAAAATAATCTTTTTAGTTATTCCAAAGGTGCCCCTCTCCTCCCTTATAAAAGGGCACCTCCTCCCTCTCTTCCTCACACAACTTTGAGCCTTCAAGCTCGGCCAAAACCTTCCGAATTCTCTTATCCAATTCCCTAGAAACGTCCTAGAGGTTCTGGTCTTCCTCAAAGACCAATTTTAGTGCCCTAAGAGGAGGTCTCAAAGAGGCGCTTCAAAGAAGAGGTAATTTCCGTTACCGATTCTTTCACCTTTATTTCTTCTTCCACTTCTTCTTCTTAGGTTGTTTCATTATGAAGTAATAACATCAGTATCACTAATATACTGATATGTTATTATAAGTATGAAACAATCCTATTTCACCATCTATCCATCCTACGGAAAACGAAATCACCGCGCGTGCGTACGTACGGAATACCGTCTCCACGCCGTGGTGAAATCTATTTTCCACCACCACCTTACTTGGATGGGTATAATGGTGTAAATAATAACTATATATTATTATTTTAAACTGATATTGATTCTTAAATAGTATACATACACTCCAATACAGTCCCACGATCATGAGAACGATATCATCACTCATGCGTACGTACGGACTACCGTCTCCACGACACGATGAGATTCATTCTCCACTTTAAACCATTCATGATTTATTCTAAAGTCTATATAATAAGTAATCATGAAATATATGACATAATAATGATACTGGATTTATGTGTGTATATATGAATGCCATCTACTTAATTCTGTTCAACTCAATAAGGAAACGAAAACAGCATTCATGCGTACGTACGACCTACCGTCTTCAGGACCGGTGTATTTCTTTCAATTTTCTGATTTATTATATATATGTATGTTCTGAATATATATATATATATATATATAAATCATGTTTTATATTCTATAATTAAGTAATCATGATCTAAGTAATCATATGAATAATTACAAGTCAAAACACGGACGATAAATGAAACAATTTTACCCAAAACGCTCTTTAACATGGAATTTACAAAAGAACGGGTAATATAAATTCATAAGTGAACCATATATGATATCATAACATTGAATATGATTCTGTAATAAGTCAATAACATTATTTAAATCATTATACAGGAGTTTCGGACACTTACAAAGCAAGTCGGACCTAAGGTAAGGGAAAATATCACAATCTCATTTTAATCCAAGATTGCTTATACGTAATTATTTACTGGGGTTATGTTTATCATCCAGGACCATGTTTTCTAAAAATGTTTTTATAAAATGTTTACCATTATTCCATGTATGTTTAAAGTCATTTTTACCCTTTATTGACTTTTTACCACATTGTATGAATGGAATCTTTCCTTTGGTTACCATATAAGGTACTTTTTTACTTTTCCGACAAAAGTACGAAGAATGTTTTTTTAACTTATACGGCATGAATGGATTTTTAAAACATTATTTCCAAGAAGATTCCTTTACAAGTTTTCAAGTTTATTTTTAGTCAACTTCTTTTAGTTTAAAATTGTATGACATGTTAATAAAGGAAAATGTTTTTGAAGTTGAAAGGATATTTTCCTCAAGAAATGAGTTCAAGTGTTTTATCAAAATTATTTTCCATATAAGTTAATATATGGTTCTGTTTTTATCCATATTATTACATTGATTTGATTATGTTGTGATGGAAGTATTTTTATGAATTCCTTTATCTTATATGAATTGATTTATGATGTCATAATGTTTAAGATTCCCATTTTTATTACATGGGTTATGAAATGATGTATGATTTAAGATTTTGTGGCACACATAAGAATGGTATCATTATGAGATGGGTGGGACCTATATCTCCCTCCAATTAATTGGGTAAAGATTTTATATCTCATGAGATAGACATGGCTGGAACGGTAGGTTATACCGGTTCAGTGAAACAGGACTGGAACGAGGGTGACTCGATTCAGAAAGGGGCTTTGTCCACTAAGATAGTTTTGGCAATGAGTCTTGACTAACAAGAAATGATTCTCTATGTTTATGTATGTATGACTCAAAGTTTCATGTTTTAAGTTATGATTATTGGGATTAAATTTCACTTCTATGATTTATCCCATGTTATGATATTATGAGCTCTTTTGCAGGTTAAGATTTCCAAAAGCTATGTTCTTATGTATATGATTTGATTGATATTTCTTTTTTTTACCCTTACTGAGCATCTGAGCTCACCCTTTTATGTTTTATTTTCCCCAGGATATAAAGAAAGGATTTAGGTATTAAAAAAAGAAAGATATTTATGGGAGATGTTGAAGATCTTTCACCACGATTAGAAGATTATATTCCGAGTTTCCAAAGTCACTAAACTATTACGATCCTTGTGTGTGTTTTTTTGCTATGTACTAAGTATTCCGCAAAAGTAATGTAATGTCCATGTACGTCAGGCTTCGGGTCTCTACAGGTAGTCCATTTAGTATTTATCCTCATTCAATTCCTAGATCTCTATCACTTCTCTTGCCATCATAATTTCACCTCGGCCTCCTCCTCGATCAACTAGTATGCTTTTTCACTTGTTCAAGAGAGTAGATTAATAGGGAATTTCAAATTTCCAATTGAAACAGAATATGTGTATCCTAAAGGAGATCCTATCCAATATTCCAATAGTCAACTAAATCATATTTCTTTTATCACTGCTAACAAGGTATAGGGATTTAGTGGAGATTGGTGAAGATTCTTTACATTCATCAAGATATGTCCTCACCTGAAGGAATACATCAACATCACAAACACCATTTGAGATTCTTATAAATTTTGGTATTAGAAACATGAATTTTAAAAAGTATATAACACTTTCTTGTCTTCATTTCATTCATTATGTTTGATGTTTTATCCTTCTATGAATGTACGTAGCATGATTCCATCCAAGAAGTCATATTTCAAGTTCCATATGTTATATTACCTCACTTCCATATGGCCGAACTGAAAATAATCTTAAATAGTTTCTTTGTCCTTTGATTCTTTTATGAATTATAATTTAGTGATTTTCATTCTTTCGTAATAAGGAAATTCTAGTGTTTTGATTCATTTCACATAGGTCCATAATGGATTGATTTATGTTATATCTTCGTGTTATTTATTTCTTTTTACACCATATTCATCCTGGATCTAGCTTATCCATTTCTTTTTTTACCAAAAATCCTAAAAAACATGTAAACCATGTACCTATATTAAAGGATTATTGGTTGTTTCATAAGGACTACCACATCAATGAATCCCCTAACATATTTTCCAATTAGAAACAAATGGGTCGGAGGATTAGATTTTCACATTATCCTATCATGATATCATATGTGAATTTCACTCATCCTTTCAATTTTATTTTCTTTCTCATTGATTTTTTGATCAATTTTTAATTTTCTTGTCTTTGTCTTCCATCCAGTGTGTGTCTCCTAATAATATATATAGGTTGTTTAACGTTGTTAATCTATATGAAAATATATTTATTCCATGAATTATTTATATGTTATGTTATATATTGTTTAGATAGTTGTGAGAATGAACTTTTGTGTAACCATATCAACACAACTATTTACCACACCATCATATTTCATTCCTATGAAATAATACTGATGAAATTGTGTCTAGAATTAATGGAGTGACGGTAATGATGTAGGTGTATAAAGATCACCATAATCAGTTTTTCCATTTGGAAAATATTTAACTGGTGTTAAGTATGAATCCATGATCATATAATTCTAGTTCTGTAAACCCCAATAGCTAGGAGTTTATTTGTTTTTAAGTTCATCATGTTCCATCTTTCTGAATATCATAGATAATATTGAGATAACTTTGGAATTAAATTTGATTCTTTTGTAATGTAAAATTGGTTTTATAGAATAATAATCTATTTTACAAATAATATCTTAACATTTTGGCATAACAATATCGCAACGTATCTATAACTGTCTCCAAAATAATATCTTTAATTAAATCTTCTTCAACACATCTAGATCCGTCCAACCGTGTTTTAAAATTTCCATGTACATATAATCTCCTCCCCATGTCACCCTCGATATAGGATATGTGACACTATTCAATTCCCCATTCTTGTAAATCACAGTAGAATCATAACCCGATAACATATCTTGTCTACAATAATGTGAAATAAATTTTACACTTTGAATAAGAAAATTAACATACGACTCCAATGATCCATGTATAACTCAAAACTCCTACCCATCAAATATTGTTTTTAATGCTGTATAATTTGCACTAAGTCCATAAGCATCATTTTTTATTTCCATTTTCCAATGTTGGTTTCAGATAATTCCTTACTAAAATATGAAATATGCCTCTCTTCCTATGTTAAAACGTCTCCAAATCACTAATTGGAGGCATAAACCTCTATTGAAAATACATTTCTAATATTAGGCTTGCATAAAAGTTGGGTGGTAGTCTTGCTTTTATTAATTACATCAAATGCTTCTTGAGTTTGATGAGTTAATTTAAACTATTTATTATTAGTAAATGTTGTGATAGGTATTTCAATATTTGGATAATCACTGATATTTTTTTATAATACCATGTTATCCCTAAAAATTCCTAACATTGTTCACATTCCATGGCTCATTCCATAATTTAAAAACCTCCCATTTTGGTATCTATCGTAACCCCTTCGATAGAAATTATATTTCACAATACTCTACAGACCTCCTTATGAATGAACACTTCTTCTCATTTTCAAATAATAAATTTTTTATTTCCACCTGAAAAATATAATATTCCTTCACTAAATCTTCATTTTGTCCCTTCATGCACATCAATATATCATCGAAGAACTCCAAAACATGCTTCCATATAAAATCCCAGAATACTGCATTCATAGATTCATGAAAATTCATTAATGAATTCAATAATTTGAAGGAAATAAAAAGGTATTCTTAATGAACCTTTTGAGTTTTGAACATAGTCCTCCCAATATCTTCATCATTCATCCATACATAGACAAAACTGGATTTAAAATCCACCTTAGTGTGTTATTCTTCTCAATAAAACTCATCCATTAGCTATTCTATTTCTTGAAATAGGAATATTTCCATCAACAACGAATTATTTAACTCCAGGTAATCCATAAAAAATCCACATCCACCATTTCCCTTCTTTAATAAAAATATGAGGTTATAGTATAGGCTGAATTTATGTCTAATGAAACCCTAATTCAAAATCATTTAAACCTACTTTCCAATATCATTCTTCATGAAATAGTCATGTATATAAGGTTATTTTTTGACTAAATCTACCCCCTCTTTCAAATTAATTGTTTGATTATTATTTCACATTGATGGTAATTCCCAAGGTTCCTCAAAAACTTCTCCACTAGCGACCTTTTCATGTATCACCCATTGTAACCCATGAACCCACAATATTCATTTTCTTAAATTTAATTGTAAAGCATATTGGGGTTCTGAGGGTAATTTGATATGACCCAGGTTGGAATACCACTAAGAGGGGGAGGAATCATTGGTCTAATTTTTTGAATTATCCTTTCTCTAAATTCATCCTTAGTAACCTATTAGAGATCCTAGTCCTATAAATAATATCTCACAATCTAAACTTGTTTGTAATGATAATAATATAGTGCAAGAAATTTAATTTACAATGTTCATCATAATATTTTACTCCATTCCATTATAGTTAGATTCAAGTAGTTAGAAACCCCAGTTATAATTCTCCATAAATTTGCTAGATACCCCAATCAACATTCTCTGGTGAATGGTTAGACACTCCAATCACAAGCCTCAAACAACGTGTTAGTCACCCTAGTCACAAGATTATTCTTCAACATTAATTTTTTCATAGAAATATCTTTTTATAAAAATGGATTCTTATGTGTCACTTATGAAATTGATTTACCTTAATGAGTATATTGGATCAACAATCCTTCACATGTTCTAATTCATAAATATTTTCAAAGGTTCTCCCAATAGACATGTTAGTCTCAAAAATCCTACCAAATCTTGAGTGTTATCATTCTTCTCAATTATCTCAAATACATGGGTGAACAAGAAAATAATGGATCCTAGATTCAACTCCCTCTCTTACCTTGATACATGTATCTGTCTCTCACAAATCTCTCACACAATGTATGTTAGCTCTCAATAATCAAAATATCTTCATCGATGCCTAAAAAATATATATTCACAATAATATCATGAATATTATTCTCATATATTCTAGAAGATTATTTCCAAATTAATATTAAAATAAATCTTAGTAGGATTCGTTTCTTATTTAATCATCAAATCTCGAAGTGGATCAGCTATTTTTTCATTTAAACTGATTATAGATTTTCTTGAAGACTCAATAATTTATTCTTACATGATATTTGAATTACTGTGTCTCAATTATCTCCTCAACTCACCCTACATATAAATCTATTTAAAATCTCCTCACCTCTAGATGAATCCATTTAATACCATGGGATAACCTTTTATGTCTCTCAACTCACTGATTCTTATAGGTGGACCAGATTTCCATAATGATCATCAAAATGGAAATAGAAATATCATTATTGCATGATGAAATAATTATTTTTCTCTTTTAATGAAAATCACAAGAATTTAACATGAATATATATTCTTTTGATTCTGGATTCCTCCTATATTCAGAAACCTAGATACATCATGATAAGCATTGTGATATTTATCTTTCATTTGATGGAATTATACTTTTCATAGTCAAATTTCATTTCATTAGAATATATAAATTCTGGAACTCATATCATCTCTGATAAAATAACTCATAGTAATGGGTTGATCCCATGTCCTAACATAGATCGACCACATGAACACCTCAGTAATAAACCATATGAATTACTCCAGATCAACTGTGCATGATCAAGGAATTAAAAATTTCTAGATTAATTCCATGTTCAATTCCAATCAACCATAGTACTTGATCTCATGTTTACGTAACGCAATGATTTTCCTTGTTTCATTAGAATGGTGAATTGAACTGCGTATGTAAGTAGTTCAAAACTCAATGTAACCTTACACATCACATCATCACCATTATATGGTATGAATCAGTGCATGTTACCTATACATATCCTTCACAACTTCCTCATTACATTTACACAGGTTTTATAAATCTAATATTTCCTTTGTGTAATTATAGAAATCGTACGGTACCTTCACTCAACTACACGGTTTCCTTATTACCATCATTTAGGTGATTCATTTCTGAATCCACTTATACATAGACAATGTACTTCTCGCATAAATTTTACATAACCAGTGAATGTACCATGTTACATTTATACAGCTTCATAATTTTTTGTCTGATCTTAATGGGGATAGATAACTACAATTAAGTAGCTACTTACACTGTAGTTTTAGTGTTACATATAACGAATGATATTGGTGAAACATTTACATAATTAATGCAGATATCACATCCTTTCTTGGATGGTTTTTAATAATAATGGGTCTTATTCTTAGTCCAATAGGTCCTCTATTTTGAGCCTGATATTATTTTTTGGGATTTAATTCTGGTAGGTTTCGCTCGAATTAGGTCTCGTTATTGATTTAAGATAACGGACATGTGATGTTGACTATGATGGATGTGGTGAGGTAATTTCATGGTGGTGGAATGGTGTGGTCTTAGAGATTTGGTGATGTTGCAATCCATGATCAGGATATGCTTCCTCGAGTCTATTAGGATGCACAATGGTGAAGCTGGTCTATACATGGATCAGTACTACACCAGGGGAATTCCAACACAAGAACATGATGTTGGACATGGTTCCACTTATCAATGAATTTCCTAAAACATCTTTCAAGCATCCTCTATGACCATACAGTCAGTGTGGTGATGCTCCTAGAGGCCCCAACTATCTCCTTCTTGGTCCTACAATCAAATTACATCTAGTCAAACAAATAAATTTTTTAAATGAATTATAAATTCAAATCCAATTAAATTAAATATTATTAATACATTAATAAAAATAAAATTTATTCATTTTAAATTTTCAAATTAATTTTAAAATTTTAAAATTTTATATACTTTTTAATTTTTGTTATATTACTATTTCAATATTTTATAATTTTAAGTTGATAAAATACGATTAATTTTAAACAAAAAATTATTTAAAAATATTATAATTTTTAAAGTATGTAAATATTCTAAATCATATAATTTATTTTTCTTCTAGGAATTTATTATCGAAACAAACAAAATTCTTAAATGAATGGACTCCTTAGTAATTGTAAAATGATTTGATAGGATACATTCCAATGATAAAGAAATAATATCTTTTTAATTTAATGTTTATAAAGATTTTAAATATATGAATAAATTATTAATAAATATAATAATTTAATTTAATGTGGAAAATATTAACAAAAATAAATTATATGAATATGATACATAGAAAAAAACATATATAAGAAAATGTATATTTTTTATACATTAAATTTTCCAAAAAATGAATAAAATATATTAAACCAGAAAGCAATGTGATTGAAGAACTAGAGAAACATGTAATATAAATAGAATATTTTCAAAAATATAGAACGAATTATATTAAAAACCTATGAAATTAAAAGTTTATTTTTAAAATACAATATCATTAATTTATTCTAAAAAATTATAAATATCGAAGACATTTAAATTTTAAATACTCAACTTATTTATTTTTAAAGTAGAAAACATTAAGTTAAAATATTAAATGTATTTTAAAATATACAAACATTAAAAATATTAAATTTTTAATCAACATATTTATTTTAAATATTCAAGGTATTTTAATTTTATTACTAAGTTATTTATTTTTAATATTCAAATTATTTATTTTAAATTTTTATTCAATTTATTTTAAAATGGATAACGTTGAATGAAAAAAATGAAATCACATGAATATTTAAAAAAATATATTTAATTAGGTATTTAAATTATTTTAATATTTTATTCAAGTTATTTAAAATAATATAAAATAAATTGAATAGTTAAATTATATTTACAAGTTGAAAATGTTAGAATAATTACAATATTGTGAAATACTATGAATTTTGTACAAGATTAAAATGGAATTTTTAAAATCATTTAAATAACTAACATGATTAAAAAAAATATTGTTTTTAAATATTTTATTTGGGCTATTCATTTGAGAAAAATTGAATATTTTTAATGATTTAAAGATTTCAGTGGATCCTGGTTTTTCACACTTCTTTAGAGAAGATTAGACCCCATTAACTCTCCTCTCTTTTAGTCTCGTTTTTTCTTGTATATAAAGCCAAAAAACCTTGCCATACCATCATATAGGGCATATGATGATAAAGAATGACACGTACTGGATGGTAGGTCAATACTAAAATGGACAGTTCCTTCACGGTGGAAAACATGGCACTGCCCTATGTGCCCCAAGATCCCAAGTCCAGGACAATCTTGGGGGAGGTCGTACAAAACTAGAATATATCCTGCATTCCAAGAGTGGCCCCCAACCTAATGGAAGGGGTGCCCTTGATCCATAATCCCAAAAAGCTGCTTCAATCACTCCTCAAGAATGTTGTTCTGCATTAGATGTGTAGCGATCCCCGTTCTAGACAATATGATTTCATAGATCATCAATGTACGATCTCCAAGTAAAGTAGAATCAAAAATCATCGTTCTATCAATAACATGGTTGTGTAGAAGATGATAGAGTATCCTCAATCCAAAAAATCTGCTTCCATGGCTCCTCGAGGTAAGGATTTTGAGTTTAGATGAATAATAAATCATCTCATTGTGGTTAATGTGGTTTTGCGTAATATGATTGTTGATCCTCATACAAAATAAGTTGCTTCCATGTATTCTTTATCTAAGGACTTCTATTCTAGTTGAATCAAAACCCTTCGAATTGTGAAGAATTTAGTTGCACATTAGATGAAAATTTTATCAGCTATGAATAACATGATGACGTGTCTGTGTGGCTAGGGATGGGTATAATTGGTAGCACAAATTATGATTGTGGTAGAATTTTGGTGCTTCAAAACTGAAGGACCATTTTCATAGGAAAGGGGGGGAGGAAAAGAATACATCATTGATAGTAACTTGATTGGCCAACATCTACCTAGGTGTGAGTATTTGAAATGTAACTCTGAAATTTAGAAAGAGGATTAGAAGAAATATGTAAACTTAGTAAAAACGTAATTGAAGGGGAGGATGAGATGAACCCCAATTTGAAAAAGGAATGACACTTTTTTCAATCTATTAATTCTAATGTGTATGCTTTTTTGTGTTAACTAGGTAAACAACTTATCAAATATCTAGTAAAAAATATGTTTATTGAATGATTTTTATTATAGATGAGAAAGATATAGCAGTATAATGGAGTCCAGTTTGGGCATGAAATGGCCATCAAACATTTAGAATCATAGAAAAATGGATTTTTCTGTGTGATTATGTACTATGAAAAAGGGATTCCTAAAATAAAACATTGATAACAGCTTCATCATTAGAGGGAAATGGTATCTCCAATACATTTTTCCTTCCAATGTATTCTGCTAATAAACCAAATGTTCTTGAATGTTCACAATCCTACTGGTGAAGCTATATTTTTAGCTTTTTATTAACTCATTTTTTTTGTCATCCCATTTTATGAAAAAGATGATGGAAACATTGGAGCAGATAAAAGAAGGTGAAAATGTAATGATACTGTAAAAATACATGAGGTTAGTGGTCCATCTCATTTTTTATTAACATTAGGTAATCATTATCGAATTATTTAATATGAATCTCATTATACCTTTTTATCCATGTATAATTACTTGGGATAAAAAACGGGCTAAAGAAATAATTTATTGTGCTATAAAAAAACTAGATGTTAATCAAACATTGAATCTTGATATTGAATTCATGATAGCGTTGTGAACGTTCATACATACAATTAAAAGATCCAATGATTTTTTAGCATCTAGTTTTTTTTCAACTAAATATTTTTTTAGTTCATTATTCAACCCCCTTCCATCGTACAAAAATAAAATGAAATGAAATTATTCATATAAAAGAATAAGATATCAATTACCTAAAGTTGATACAAAAATGAAATAGAGCACCAACCTCATGGATTCTTTCCAGTTTCATTACATTTTCATTGACTTCTCTATTCTAGAACATTGCCTTTATATTTTCCCTGAAAAGAGACCACAAAAACAATGAGTTAATAAAAAACTGAAAAATGGAATCACATGTAGGTCTTTGATCATACAAGCACATAAGTTTTATTATCATAATATATTGGAAGGAAAATGGTAGAGGGAATTCCATTTCCATCTCATGATAATGCGTTTTTCTATATGTTTTATTTAAGGATGTCCTTCTGTACAGTTCTTTCTCACACAAAGAAAGCCCATTTTTTATATGTTTCTAAATTTTTATGTCTATTTTATGCCCAAAGTATCCTCAAGCATACTGATCTATCTTCCTCAAATCTAACACAAAACATTCAATAAATGCATTTTACCAACAATATGATAAAGTGATGAACCATTTAACACAAAAACAATTCGAAATAGAATTACTAAATTGGAAAAGGTATCATGCCATCATTAAAATATTTTTATATCTCATCTCTCTCATTGATTACATTTGCTGAGTTTAAATATTTCCTCTCATATTCTACCTGGTTTTTAGAGATACATCTATAATACCATCTAATGGGTAGATGTTGAAAAATCAATCTATTTTCAATGAATTATTTATATTCCTCCCCTCCCTTTCTTTTTGAAATGCTCCTTGAGTTTTGAATCACCCAAATACTACCCATCGTCCAATTTATTGCAACCATTTATACCCATCCATAACCACAGAAACACCACATCTATATTATTAATACCACATAAAATTTTCTTTTTATGAAAAACAAAAATCTCTACAATAGGAAATGTAACACCCCAACCTAGTTACCCAAAGTTAGTGCATTGTTATATAACATTGTCATGATATAAGTAATCATGTACTGAAAGACCGACCAGTTTAGTATCCTTGTAAGTACTTGATACATACATCAGTTTTACATTACATATTGAAATAAAAACAACCGTAACATTTTGTCCCATATGAGCACACTTATATTTATTATCCTATCCCCACAGGTCCTCCATAAAATACCTCTTCACATCCTAGGAAAAATAAAACATAAAATGGGTTGATCTGAGATTCTCAATAATGATAACAATATAAAGAAGACTTTCATAAATAAGCATAAACATTTAAAGAAATCTATAAGACTAAAATATACGCCTTTTGAACCTAAAAATCTCCATAATATGGGAAATATAAATCAAATAAATTGATTTATTTATTCACATGGATATTATACTAGTCTAAAATCATATGGAATATCAATAGCCAATTTCATAATGATGGAATGCATAATGTCGGACATCATAACCACATAGTCATGGCCTCATGACAATAATACAAATAAGATTTTGTCAAGGACTTGTGCCAAGACACTAGTTTGCCTCATGAGACCTACCGATGCATCGAGGAGCTGTAGCAGGATCCACCCATCACTTACTAAGTTTAATGTATTCCTTATATGAAAAGGTTGAAACAAAACATAATCATTTGAATTAAAACTAGCCTAGAAAATGTTATTACTTTAACCATAAACTATGAATGATATAAAAAAAACACATCAATTTTCAATCATATCACAAAACATTCAATACAATATGGGAGATTTGTATCATAATAAATCAACATAAAACTAGTGTAAAATCCATCAAAGGATGTTGACATAGATGAAATCAAAACTATTTTAGAGAAATATTTTTTTCTATTTTTCAATCATTAAAAAGTAACATTATTATAAAAGAAAATATTTATTTTGAAAATAATCTTTTTAGATTTTAATGTAAGCTTTAAAGATGTTATAATGGAAGAAAATAGTCGCACCTTCCATATAAGTTAAAAAAACAAATTCTTACCCTAATTTTTCAAAAAGGTCAAAATGTACCTTGTTTATAAAAAATGAAATGAATCCCCTATAAGCCTTTTATAAAGAGTCAAACGATGGTATAAATAAATTTAATCTATATTTGAGGAAATAGTACAAATGTTTTTAAATTCATTTTTATGAATCACAGATGTGGATGATAAAGAGGTCCCAGTAGATACTCACGAATAAACAACCTTAGATAATGGAGATTGTAGAATTAAAACAAACCTTGTACTTTTCCTGAGTCGAGGGTACGTGAACCACTTGTATAATAGTTAAATCATTATTATTAAATTATTCAGAACCATATAAATAAATATGATATCATATATTATCTTTTAAATTTTTTTGTAAATAATATTTTAATAGTATCATCGTTTCGGGTGTTAACTTATTCATTTTTCTTTATATATTTTTTTAAATAAGTCTTGTTTGTTATGGATAGGATGTATTTGATTCATATAAATAATGATATTATTATCCTAAATATTATTTTTTAATCAAAAAATGAATTTTATTCTTGAATGGTTACAATGGGGAATGAATCTCATCATGTTCGTGGAGACGGTAATCCTTACAGATGCACGAGGGCCAATTCCATTCTATTGATGGTGGAATAATATGTAATTGGATGGTAGATAATATATAAAAAATCATTAACATGTTTTATTTATTATTTACATCAATTATACTCATTATTATACCCATCCAAATAATTACGTGTTGAATAACAAACTACCCCACGACATGGAGACAGTAAGTCGTACATATGCATGTATGGTGACATTGTCATTAATTGGATGGATAGAATAATGAATATGGCTGTAAAATATTTTTAATTACATCACAGTATGTAGAATGTACTTTATTTATTATTTTGGTATGTAAACAACATGTAAAGAGGAAGTATATGAAGAAAATAACCCTGAAAGAGATGATGAAATCATTTCCTCTTCTTCGTGAGCTTCCATTGGATTTGATCAAAATGGCTCCTTAAGTTGCCTCTCTGATCAAAGTATGGACTATAGGATGAAGTGACAGTAGTTGGAAGGATATTACGGTAGGTTTTGGAGGAGCCAAATGGTGTTGGAGGTGTGATTTTGAGAGAAGGGGAAGTACCCTTTCATAAGAGAGGTGAGGGTCACATTAGGAAAATCTTGAAATATTGTTTTATTATAGAATCACATTCTATTTATAATGCTTCCAAAATGATTTATTTATAGTATAATGTTTGTATGGGTCTAATTCCTCTCAACCAATATGTTTTATACAGGTTAAGTCCCCATATTAACCTTATATTTTAGATTTAACTCTTAGTTAAATAGTTTAACTTGTACCCCAGATTATTGTATTATTATAATAAATGGTTAATAAAAATACTATAAAACCAAAAGAGAACACCAAGTGGTTCATTAGTAATATATATATCCACATATATGTCCATTGGAAGAAACATATATTTTTAGGAATATAATATCAATTAATAATAAAGTATTTGTTTAAAAAACTCATTTATGTCCTTTTTGACACTATTTAGTAATTAATTTTTGATGAAGTGTTAAAAAATTTATTACATCAAATAAAATTAATTTAAACTACCCTATCATTTCATATTAACCTCTAAATTTGTTTAATTCATCAAAAGTCTCAATTTACATTTATTTGGATATTTATAATATCAATTATTTTAATCATTCAATGATAATATAATTAATGCATCATCATTATGTCGTAAATAAATTATATTATTTAATTTTTAAAAATTATAAATAAAATATCATTATGTAGTAATCCGTTTTGTATTTCTAATGAAAATTTATAGTCGAATTTATCTTATGGAAAACTCTATATAATAAATGTTTTAGTTAATAGAATTTGAATTTAACACTTTTAACTCATCTTTAAATAAAAGAATAATAAATGTACTAATATAATCCAAATGAACCAAAAAGATAATAATTTATTATTAATGTTGTTTTTCGTCTAAAAACAATTATCCAATAGTGTTAGGACAAGTTTTAGGGAAATAATAATATCATTTTTACCTTTAATAACCCTTTTTACTTTTAAATGTGGTAAATAATTCCAAAGATACAATTCACAAAAAAAGTATTATCAACTTATTGAACCACAGTCTACTTATTGATGTCAACTGTGTCTCTAGGATTTATGAAAATCGATGTAAAATTGTGTTTTTTACAAATTTTCAAATACGCATAGAAGTTGGGTAAAAGACGGCAAAAAGTTCAATAAAATTTTATATATCTAATAATATTATAAAATTACTCCAATGAATTAAATTGAACATATATATGTATTATATATCTATTTTGACCTAAAATAAATTTAAATAAAATATCTAATTATTTAAATAAAAAACAGTTTTAAACAATAACGTTGTGTTTTTCCCTATTCATCAAAAAATTAAAGTTTTCAGAAAAATACAAAAAATTTACCCTAAAAAAATTTTGATATTCCAAATCCGAAAATGAAGTCCAATTTGAAATATAAAATTTATAAAAATTCAAAAAATTTGTATTACTATTCATAACAGTTAGTTTGATTGGTCATGGTGTGTTAGAACTCGATGTTGCATATACCATAAGCTGTTGTATTATTCAAAGATAAGAATATTGAGGAATCTTGGGGTGTTACATTCTCCCCTCCTTCAAAAAATTTCATCCTAGAAATTTCTAGAATACTACTGCATAATAAGATTCAGGTGGTTCTTCATCATATGTTCCTTGGGTTCCTATGCTGCATCTTCAATAATACGGTTTCTCTATAGAATATTCACTAGACGAGTTTCCCGGATTCTCAACACATGTTCTCTAGTATCAAGAATTATGATAGGATCTTCTCAATAATACAGGTCGCATTCCAATTATATTTCTTCATGGGTGAGTACATGTGTTGGTTCAGGCATGTATTTTCCCAATAGTGATATGTGGAACACATCATGAACTTTTGGAGAGACTTGGAGGAATTTTCAAATGCTATGCTACAACTCCAATTCATTCTAGAATTTTGTAAGGTCTGCTTTACCAAGGATTTAATTTACCCTTCTTAGAAGATTTTATAACACCCTCCCACGGAGATACCTTCAAGAAAACAAGATCACCTACTTGAAATTCCAAATCCATCCTTTGGTTATCAGTAAGGCTCTTTTTTCTACTTTGATCTTTTTTGATGTGGTTTTGGACGATCTTCACCTTTTCCATTGTTTCCTCAACAAGTTCTAGGCCTACCAGTTTTTTCACCAACATCATCCCAACAAGTTAGTGTGTGACATATCTTTCCATATAATGCTTCATATGGTTCCATTTGAATACTTGAATGGAAGCTATTGTTATAGTAATATTCTACTATAGGTAAATATTGATCACACAAGCCTTGAAAGTCAAGTGAGAAAGTTCTCAACATATCTTCTAATATTTTAATAGTCTGTCCTGATTGTTCGTCAGTATGAGGGTGGTAGGTTGTGATCAAATGAAGTTCAATATCTACAGGATTATGAAGAATTTTCCAGAATCATGATGTAAAATGGGGATCATGATCAGAAACAATCGATGTGGGAACTCCAAGAAGTCATAAAAATTTATTAATATATGGTCCTGATAAACGTTCCAGTGGTAAATATTCTCTTATTGCAAGAAAATGAGCTGACTTTGTAAGACGATCAATAATGACCTATATTTCATCATTCCTTCTAAGAGTCTTTGGTATCTCCATGAAAATGGACATCGTAATATCATCTCGTTTCCACTCAGGTACGATAAGAGGTTGTGGGACTCCTCCAGGATGTTGCCTTCTAGCTTTTAGTTGTTTACAAACCATATATCTTTACCCATATTTAGCAATCTCCCTCTTCATGTTGTACCACCAGTAATGTTCCTTCAAATCTCTATACATCATAGTGCTACCATGGTGTATTGATAAATTGGATATATGATCATCATCCAACAATTCTCTTTTTAGATCTGGTATATCAGGAACACAATGTCTTTTCCCAAATTTTAAAATTCAATCTTCATATATGAAGTCGATCAATCTCCCATCATTTATAGATTTAATTTTTTTTGAAGGTACTCATCACAAGTAAGAGAAAAATTTATCCTTTCTAGTACTGGTTTTTTGGAAATTATTTGAAAAGGTATTGATGTTTCACCTTCCATGATTATTCACATGTCAATATTTACTAGATCCATGAATAAAGTATCCTTTTTAACTCTCATCTTCTCCAAAACTCCACGATCCTTTTTTCTGAAAGCATCTTCCACCTTATTTTCCTTCCACGAGTGGTAGTGTATAGTGAAATCATAATCTTTGAGTATTTCAATCCATCATCTATTCAACATGTTGAGTTATTTATATGACAAAATATAATTCAAACTCTTGTGATCGGTATATATTTCATATTTTTTCACCATATAGATAGTGTCTCCATATCTTCAAAGAAAGGATTATAGGTGATAACTCCAGATCATGAGTGGGATAGTTTTTTTCATTAATTTTTATCTGTCATGATGCATAGGCAATGACTCTATTATTCTGCATAAGGACACAACTATGACATTTCATTAAAGAATTTCTATAAATAACAAACCCATCATTCCCCGATGATAGAGTCAATATAAGATAATTGACTAATCTTCTCTCCAGTTACTCAAAACATTCTTCACACTCTTTTTTCAAAACAAATTTAACCCCTTTACTTGTGATCTTGGTTAATGCATTAGACCATTGGGAAAAATTCTAGAAAAAATGCCGATAATAACCTACTAAACCAATAAAACTGTTTACCTCAGTTATAATAATCAGTGCTGGCCATTCTTGGATTTTCGTGGTCTTTGAAGGGTCAACATATATTTCATCCTTGGAAACAATATAACCAAGAATAAGAATCTCCTGAATCTAGAATTCACACATTCTAAACATCCCATATAATTCATTTCTTCAAAGATTATATAGAATAATTCTAAAGTGATTTTCATGATCTTTGTAGCTTTTGGATTATAACAAGATATGATATATAATTACCACTAAAAATCATCAAGATATTCCTTGAAAATATATTCATTAGATCCATGAAAACATAAGGTGCATTAGTCAGTCCAAAAGTAATTACTGTAACCTTGTAAATCCCATACCTGATATGAAAGTTTGTCTTTGGAATGTCTTCATTATTCACACACAACTGATGATATCTGGATTGAAGGTCAACCTTTGAAAAATATTGAGCTCTACAATGTTGACAAAATAAATCATCAATTCTAGGTAGGGGATACTTGATTTTTATTTTTATAGAATTGATCTCCCTTGTGTCAATGCACAACCTCATAGATCCATCTTTCTTCTTAACAAAAAGAACAGGTGCTCCCCCTGGAGAAACACTGGAGGGAATATGTCGTTTATTACTCAATTACTCTAGTTTTTTCTTTATTTACACTAATTCCACAGTGGACATTCCATTAGGGGTCCTTGATATGGGCCTTGAACCAGTAATTAAATCAATGGATAACTCAATTTCAAGTTCTGGAGGATGTCTAGGTAAATCCTATGGAAACGCATCAACATATTCATGCACAATAGAAACAAACTCTATTTGAATATTAGTTTTCTCACCTAGAGTTATTAAGCTCTATCCCCCCACAATAATTTAATTTATTAGAGCTATTGGGGGAGGATCTTTATAAGAATCAAGTGGTGACGTTTCTTGTCTAAAGATAAGGTAATCCATATCATCATCTAAAATTTTAACCTCTTTCATCTTAAAATAAATTTTCACATCATGGTCTGAAATACAATCCATACCAAGGATTATATCAAATCCAATCTTGGGTATGACAATGAGATAAGTAGATAAATAACGTTTATATGCACTAATGGGAACATATTCACAAAACACTGTTGCAATGACACTTCTCTTATGAGTTTTGACTGATAACACCCTTATTAAATCAAATTGGAAATATCTAATTTTATTAGAAAACTGGGAATATATGAAACAATACGATGATCCATAATCAAATAAAGCATTTTCTAAACATGGGGAACCATTAAATTACCTAATTACACATCATTTTATTCTTCAACCTCAGTATTAGTGATCGAATAAGCTTGGCCTTGATCCCTTGGCCTTTTCTTAGGTATGTTTCCTTGGTTATTAGGAAATTCATTTGCATAATGACCCATTTCTCTACAATTGTAGCATTCAACATTGACAACCTCTTTCATTCCCTTACAATCATGAGTGTGGTGGGCTTTTTCACCACACTTGTAACAGACTCCCATTCCCTTCAGGCAAGTACTGGGTTGTTTCTTCCCACATATACTATATAATGGATATTAAACTTATCACTTATTCAACTTATTTCCATTTCCATAGTGTTCATTCAATCTCATCTTATCTTTCATTGCTTTAATTTTGTAAGACATAGAGAATTCATTTTCTTTCTTAATAGCACATTAGATAATATCTTCATATGATGAGAAGAATTGTGAGATTAATTCATGATGAAAAAATGCGTTTAACCCATCAATGAATTGATCACTATTACTTCTTTGGTTATGTATATAATTGGAATTATTCCACTATAACCTGGTAAAGTTAGCCACATGCTTTGGGACATTCTCATCCTCCTTTTACCACAGACTCAGAAATTGTCTTTCCATGTATGCTCGATGGTCACAAGGAAATTATGTTTCTAAGAAAAGTTAATTAATCTCCCTCCATTCCATATTTGTTACTTCTTAATCTTCCTTTGTGTTTTGTATTAATGACCATCTGCATCACCCCTGAGGCGATATACTGCCATAACAACTTTTTCTCTTTCACTACTCCCCAATGTATGAAATAATTTCTATAAGGATCTTATCCATTTCTCATCTACAAATGGATTTTTAGTTCCCTTGAATTTTGGTGTTTTTTGCCTCATTAATAGGTCTAACATTAATCCTCCGTGTTGTGGATCAGGGTGCTCCATGTGGGTAAGGTTATTATTCATAACTTGAGTGAGTTGTCCCAGTATGGTGATAAGCCAATCCGCACCAATTGCATCACCAGATCCTATATAATTATTTTGAGTAGGGGGGAAATCCCTTCAAAGATTATGTGTGGTGATAGGTTTTCCATTCCTTCTAATTGGATCTATTTATAAATAATGTAATACACTAGATTAGTTTATGAACTGCAATACATAATACGAAACATGTAAAACCCTTAACATAAATTGAACAGTTTTTTAATATAATCCATATGCATAAAAATTATTTCATTGAAGTAGTATTTAATTATAAATCCTTCATAATGGTTTTTAAAGAAAATTTTAATTATCCTAAGAATATTCCTGAGAAGTTTGGTAACCATGAGTGCAACAAGGCCCATTTTCATGTACCAGGATACCTTGGGTCAAACCGGAAACTCCTTATCAGAGTTTTTACTCCTATGAACATATGTTCCCGAACCACCTCTACCTACTCGTATCCATACAGGGATGTATTTATTGGAAAAAACAGAAAATATCTACATTAACAAAATTTTGGGAAGTTCCTATATACTAATACTCAAAGTCTATCTTAGGTTAATGTTCTCTAATCAGTGTTTTTTTATAAATCTAGCTTAAAATGTTTATAATAAACTTCCTCTTATACAAACTGTAATGAACCAACCTTAGTTACGTAGACTTGGTGCATTATTAAATAACATTGGCATGATATAAGGAATTATTTCCCTAAATACTGATCAATTTAGTAGCCTTGGATGTACTAGAAAGTTACGTAAGTTTTCCATTACATATTGAAATAAAAAAACAACAACATTGTGTCCCCTTTAATAACACTAATATTACTTAGCCTATCCTTGCAGGTCAAAATTAAATTATATCTTCATATCCTGGAAAAAATAAAACATAGAAAGGGGTGAGATCAGATGCTCAGTAAGGATCACAATATAGCGGAAACTTTCATAAATAAGCATTAACATTTAAGGCAATGTATAAGAATAAAACATAATCCGTTTAAACTTAAAAGTTAGAATAATATAGAAAATATATATCAAATAATTTCATTTACTTATTCACATGGAAATTCAACAAGTCAAATAATCACATTCAATATCAATAGACAATTTTATAATGATGGAATCCATAATGACAGACATCATAACCACATAGTCAATGCCTCGTGCCAAGAATACAAATAAGATTTTGTCAAGGACTTGTTCCAAGATAGTATTTTGTCTCATTAGACCTACCAAGCATCATGGAGCTGTAGTAGGCTCCACCTATAACTTACTAAGTCCAATTCATTCCTCGTATAAAAAGGTTGAAACATAACATAAACATTCATATTAAATCTAGCATACAAAATGATAATACGTTAACCCGAAACTATGAATGGTATAAAAATTATACATCAACAGTCAATCATATCACAAAACTTTCAAGACAATATGGAATATTTTTATCATAAAAATATCAACTTCAAACAGCTGTAAAATCCATCAATGTATGTTGACATAGATGAAATAAAAACTATTTGAGGGAAATATATCTTTCTATTTTGAAATCATGTAAAAGTAACATAATTATAAAATAAAACATTTTTTTTGAAAATATTCTTATAATATTGTATGTGAGGATTTTATGATGTTATAATGGCAGAAAATAACCACACTTGTCGTATAAGTTAAAAAAAGCATTCTTACCTTAATTTGTCAAAAAGGTCATAGAGTAACTTTTTTAGAAAACAATTGAAATATTCCTTAATAAAAATTTAATAAAAATTCAAAAGGGGTATAAATAAAATTAAACCATATTCTAGGAAATAGTAAAAAAAATTGAAATACAATTTTATGATACATGGATGGGGATGATAAAGAGGTCCCAGTAGATACTCATGTATAAATAACCTCAGATAATGAAAGGATTGTATAATTAACACTTACCTTGTACTTTTCCTTGGGCGTTGTTACATTAACCTCATTTATAATGGTTAGATCATTTTTATGAAATTATAAAAAAATCATATACATAATTATGATATCATATATGATATTCTAATATTTCCTTGATAATTATATTTTAGTAGTATCATCGTTTCTGGTGTTAACTGATTCATTTCTCTTTATATGTTTTGTTACGTAAGTCATGTTTTTTTGATAGGATGTATTTTATTCATATAAGCAGTGATATTAATTAATTAAAAAAATTAATCATAAAATAAAAATTATTCTTGAATGGTTGCGTTGGGGAATGATCCTCATCACGTTCGTGGAGACGGTATTCCGTACGTACGCACGAGTGACAATACCATTCTATTGATGGTGGAATCATATGTAATTTGACATTATATAATATATACAGAATAATTAAAATTTTATATTTATTATTTACATCAATTATACTCATTATATTACAAATGCAAATAATGAAGTGTTTAATAACAAACTACACTACGGCGTAAAGACGGTAAGACTTACGTACACACGTATGGTGACATTGTCATTCATAAAATAGATAGAGTAATGGATATGGTTTTACCATATTTATAATAACATAAAAATATTTAGAAGGTACGGGAGTTATTATTTTTTTATGGAAACTACAACGAAAGAGGAAGTGGATGAAGAAAAGAACTTTGAAAGAGGTGATGAAATTATTACCTCTTCTTTGGGCGATTCCTTTTGATTTGATCAAAAGGGATATATAGGATGGATTTATGATCAATGTAAGTCCTATAATATGAATTTAGGGTTTTTGGGAGGATATTTTGGCAGTTTTTGGACAAGTTATAGGGCTTGGGAGTTGTTATTTTGAGATAAGGGGAAGTACCCTTTTATAAGATAGGTGAGGGTCACTTTAGGAAAAGCATGAAATATTTTTTTATTATACAATCATATTCGATTTATAATGGTTCCAAAATAAATTATTTATAGAATAAAGTGGGTATGGGTCTAAATACTCTCAACCAATAGGTTTTTTACAGGTTAAGGTCTCTATATTAACCTTATCTTTTATATTTAACTCTTAGTTAAATAGTTTAACTTTTACCACATATTATTGTTTTATTATAATAAATGGTTAATAAAGATACAATAAAAATCCATGGGAACACATAGTGGTTCATTACAGATATATCTAACTTTATCTATGTCCATTGGTTGAGAATTATATTTTTAGGAATATAATATCAATTAATAAAATTGTATTTGTTTAAAAAACTCATTTATGTCAATTTTGACAATATTTAGTAATTTATTTTTGTTAAATTCATTACCACTTGATTACCTAGAAATAAATTCATTTAATCAACCATAAAATTTCATATTAACCTATAAAATTATTGTAATTCATCAAATGTCTCAATTTACATTTATTTGGATATTTATTAAAACTATTATTTTAATCTTTCATTAATAAGAAAATTACTGCATCATCATTGTGTCATAAATAAATTTAATTAATTAATTCTAAAAATTATAAATATAAAACTATTATGTGGGATATATTTTTATCTTTCTAATGAATATTTATAGTTTAATTTATCTTATGTATAATCCTATATTAAAATTGTTTTAGTTATTTGAATTTGAATTTATCAATTTTAACTCTACTTTAAATAAAATAATAATAAATGTCCTAATCTAATCGAAGTGGACCAAAAAGATCATATTTTATTGCTAAGGTTATTTTTCGTCTAAATACACTTATCCAAGAGAATTATAACATGTTTTAGGGTAATAATAATATCATTTTGGCCTTTTTTTACCGTATTTACTTTCAACTGTTGAAAATAAAAGTCAAAAGTCACTATCCACAAAAAATTATTTTCATCTTATTGAACCACATTTTAGTTACTAATGTCAAAAAAAAATTCCTGGATTTATGAAATTCAATTCAAAGAAGCAGTAAAATTACATTTTATGCAAATTTACAAATGCGCCTAGAAGGTGGGTAAAAGGCGGTAAAAAGTTCAATAATATATTATATATCTAATATCATTATAAAATGACTCCAATAAATTACATTGAACATATATAGGTATTATGTATCTATGTTGACCTAAAAAAATAAATAAAATAACAAATTATTTAAAAAAAGTATGTTTTAAACAATAACATTGTGTTTTTCACTATTCATCAAAAAATTAATGTTTTTCGAAAAATAAAAAAAAAATCACCCTCAGCTAATTTTGATATTCCGAATCCAAAAATGAAGTACAATTTAAAAAATAAAATTTCAATATTTTCGAAAAGTGGTTATTACTATTCATATTGAATTGTTTGATTGGTCATGGTATTTTAGAACTCAATGGTGCGTACAACATAAGCTATTGTATTATTCAAAGAGATGTGTACCAAGGAAGCTTGGGTTGTTACTGGAAAAGTTTTGATTCTTCTATAATATGAGTCCTTAGATCAGGGATTCATGGAAGCATATTGTTTATGATGAGGATCACCAAAAACCTTCTGTACAATGACATTCTCAACAATAAGAAGCTTTTTTATTCTACCAGACTCAGAGTCCTTACATCAAGGTACCATGGAAGAAGCCTATTTGAAATGAGGATCATCTTATATAAAACCATTTTCTTGACAATAAGAAGATTTTTACAATAATTGGAAAGAATTTTGTACCATGTGGAGCTATGGATGTATCTTTTATCAAATAGGGATCATTACTCATCTTATGGAAAACCAAATTCATGACAATAGGATGATATTTTATTCTACAAAACTTGGATTCCTTACCATGAGGATATGTGGAAGCATCGTGTACAAATTTTAGTTCACTGACACCCGTTCAATGATTTCTAGGACCACTACTGGACATTAGTAGATCTTCCAGTTCCCCTTGACCTCCCGTATGCTCAATCTGGACTTGGGGTATAGGGAAACACAATGTAATATGATGTTTTCCATCCTGAAGGCATATTCCCTTGAGTACTGACCCTCCATTTGGTACAAATAATTCTTCATCTTCATCCATGTATGAAAACACCCAATGGGAAATTGGAAGATAAATATGACGACACATAAGGGGGAGAATATTTTTTATCAGTGAACCTAATATTTAGGAGTTGTTTAACCATAAGTGCTAGAAATGATTGTGAAAACATGGATTTTTTCACCCAGTGTTCCATTGGTGAATCATATTATTTTTTAATTCATTACATACATCTTTAAACACTCTGAAATGAATGTTGCAGTCCTCACCTAATAGTCTATGAAATTTATGTAGAATACCAACCATAAAAGTTTTGAGTTCACAGTATTTTTTGTGTTCCAATTATAATTTAAGGTTATCGATGTTGGGATTTTATGAAAACATTTCCCTAATATTCCCACTAACTTGAGTAAGATTATCTTCCATATTTTCACTTCTTAATTTAGCTCTTATGATATAAGAAGAAGATGGTGGATAATTAGCCAATGTGTTGATGAAAAACCATATATCCTCTTATTCGGTGATTTTTAGAGTTTTATGTTTAGTGAGCATGGATCACTCAGCCATAGGATCAAAATTTGGGTGGTAAAGAGAATTGGATCAAGTCATTTGAAACAATTTCATTAAAACAAAATTAAAATAGAAGCACTAATCATTCCTAGTAAATGTGTTTGGTTTGATTCATTCCTTTCATGGGTTTCTCAACAAAATTGTTTTTAAATGCATGGAAAAATATTAAAGTTGGATTGGGGTAGTCTCTAGGGATGGAAATTTTGTACATGTATTAAAATCATATTTAATGGGTTCAAAATTTGAAAATATTTTATGTGGATGATTGGTTTAAAAGTGAATTTTTAAATCATATTTATCTGACCTCATATTACTCTCATCTCTTCCTTATGAATCATTATTCAATTTCATGCCCCCATCATTCTCTAATAAAAGGAAATATCCTTGATTAGAATTTCTTTAACAGCCCAAGATTTTATAAAAAAAATATTCTTTTTAATTTTATTAATGTCTTGTGTTGTACGCTACACCAAAAGGAGCTTTCACAACACACATCCTTGACTTGACTTGCATTACACGCAATCGCGACCTTCCTCGATAGCGTGTGTAGTACGCAATACCGAGTTTCACTAAACAACGATATGCTATAAAAATATTATTAAAACTAGCCGTTATGAATAGTAATAACCACTTTTTGAAATCCAGTAAATCTTATTTTTCAAAATGAACTTTATATTTGGATTCGGAGTATCGAATTTAGCCTAAGGTGAAATTTTGGTACTTTTCGGATAACTTTCATATTCTGATGAATAGTGAAAATTACTAAATTATAATTAAAAACAACTTTTTTTAATCAAAATAATTAATAGTGATAAATCATTAATTTGAGTGGTTTTAAAGTATATTTAGAATATATTTTTACAATTTAATACAATGTTGGTCATTGGATGTAATTTTACATTTAAACTAGACATAAACAAGTGTCAATCTTTTGATAGATATTGTTTCTTAAAAACACGCTATTTGTTTTAACAGCGGGATTTAATTATAAAATTAATTAATGCAACTCTTATGTTATGAATTTGGTAAAATAGACTTCATTTTTGAATTCGGAATATGAAATATAGCTTGGGATGAAATTTTGGCATTGTTCTGAAAAACATCAATTTTTGATGAATATTGAAACCACTAAGTGGTTGGTTAAAAACTGAATTTTTCATAAAACTTAATTTTACCGCTTCTGTGAATGGAATTTCGAAAATCCGAGAGACACGGTTAATATCAAGGACTAAAATGTGGTTCAATGAGATGAAAATAATTTTTGGTGAATAGTAACTTTTTACTTTTTTTACCGCGGTTAATAGTAAATAGGGTAACTAAGGGTAAATATGATATTAATATTACCCTAACACATGTCCTAATTCTATTGGACAAGTTTAATTCGACCAAAAACAAACTTAGGAATAAAATATGACCATTTAGGCCCACATGGATTAGATTAGGACATTTATTATTAATTTATTTTAAGAAAGGTTAAAATAGTTAAAATCAAAGTTTAATAAGTAAATCATTTTTAATATGGGGTTATACATAAGATAAATTCGATTGTAAATATTCATTAGAAATATAAAAAGATTTCCTACATGATGGTATTTTATTTTTAATTTTTAGACATAAGATAATTTAATTTATTTATGACACAACGATGATGCAGTAATTATCTTATTAATGAAATATTGACATAATTGATGTTATAAACACCAAAATAAATGTAATTTGAGATTTTTTATGAATTCCACTAATTTTCTAGGTTACTATGATATATTAATGTTGATTTAATCAACTTGGTTCGAACATTTAATTCTGTTATGACTTTCACAAAAATCATATATCAAATAGTGTCAAAATTGACACAAAATAGTTTTTAAATCAAATATTATATTATTAATTGTTATTGTATTCCTAAAAATCTAAGGTTCGGCCAAATGACTTAGATAAGGATATATATATTAATAGTAAACAATTTGGGGTTCGTTTGGCATGTTATAGTAAGTTTATTAATCATATAGTGAAAGAAAACAAAAAGACATGGTAAAAGTTAAATTATTTAACTTAGAGTTAAATCTAATTGATAAGGTTAAAATAATATCCTAAACTTGTCTAAATTCTATTGGTTGATAGGATTTCGACCCATCCCCACTTTAGCTTCGAAATAAGACCCTTTGGAACCATTATAAACCGATTTTGACTTTAATATAAAATAATATTTTGAGATATTCCTAAGGTGCCCCTCTCCTCCCCTATAAAAGGACACCTCCTCCCCCTCCTCCTCACACCAATTTGAGCACTCAAGCTCGGCCAAACCCTGCCATTTTCTCCTCTCCACTTCCCTAGTATCATCCTAGAGGTCCTGGTCTTCTTAAAAGACCAATTTTAGTTCCCTAAAAGGAGGTCTCAAAGAAGCACTTCAAAGAAGAGGTAATATCCATTACCGATCTTTTTCAATTTCTTTCTTCTTCAACTTATTCTTCTTTAGTTGTTTCATGATAAAGTAATAACATAAGTATTTCTTATATACTGATATGTTATTATAAATATGAAACAACTCTAATTAACCTTCTAACCATCCTACGGAAAAAGGAAATCACCGCGCGTGCGTACGTACGGAATACCGTCTTCACGCCGTGGTGTAATCTATTTTCCGCCACCACCTTAATAGGATGGGTATAAAGGTGTAATGAGTAACTATATATGATTATTATAAAGTGATATTGATACTGAAATAGTATACATACACTTAAACACAATTCCACGACCATGGGAACGATATCATCGCTCGTGCGTACGTACGGACTACCGTCTCCACGACGCGATGAGATTCATTTTCAATGATTAACCATTAATGAATGATTATAAAGTATATATAATAAGTTCTAATGAAATATATTACATAATAATGATACTGGAATTATGTATATTTATATGTATGTCATCTACTTAATTCCATTCAATTCAATAAGGAAACGAAAACAGCGTTCATGCGTACGTATGGACTACCGTCTCCATGAACGGTGTATTTCATTCCATTAACAATATATTATATATATATGTATATTCTGAATATATATTATATATAAATCATGTTTTACATTCTGGATATAAGTAATCATGATCCAAGTAATCATATTAATAATTACAAGTTAAAAACACGAACGACAAAACTATTTTACCCAAAATGCTACTTTAACATGAATTTACAAAAGACCGGGTAATATAAAGCCATAAGAGAACCATATATGATATCATAACAATGAATATGATTCTGTAATAAGTCAATAACATTATGTAAATCATTATACAGGAGGTTCGGACACGTACAAAGCAAGTCGGACCTAAGGTAAGGGAAAATATCACAATATCATTTTTATCTGAGATTGTTTATTCGTAAGTATTTACTGGGGTGTATTTTATCATCCACATCCATGTTCCCTCAATATGTAATATTGTTTCCATCCACTTGAAATAGTTTAAATCCAATTTTACCCTTAGGTGAGTTTTTAGTAAAGAATATGAAAGGAATCTTTTGTCGTTTTTTCGTACGAGGTACTTTTTGACTTTTCCGACAAAAGTACGAAGAATGTTTTTTTTTAACTTATACGGCACGAACGGATTTATACTGTTTTATAAAGCCTTATTTTCATGAAGCTTCCTCTAAAAGATTTCATGACTATTTTCAATAAAATCTCTTTCTTTTAAAATTGCATGATGTTTTGAGAAAAGAAATTGATTTTGAAGAAGAAAGGATATTTTCCTCAAGAATTCAATTCAAGTGTTTTATCAAAATTATTTTCCATATAAGATAATAAAGGGTTCTGTTTCTATCCATATTTTTACATTGATTTGACTATGTTGTGATGGAATTATGTTTATGAATTCCTTTATCTTATATGAATGGTTTTATGATGTCATGTTGTCTAAGAATCCCCTTTTTATTACATGGGTTATGCAATAATGTATGATTTATGATTTTGTGGCACACATAAGAAAAGATTCATTAAGAGATGGGTGGGACCTATATCTCCCTCCAATGCATTGGGTAAAGATTTCATATCTCATGAGATAGACATGGCTGGAATGGTAGGTTATACCGGTTCAGTGAAACAGGACTGAAACGAGGATTACTCGATTCAGAAAGGGACTTTGTCCACTAAGATAGTCTTGGCAATGAGTCTTGACTAACAAGAAATTATTCTCTATGATTATGTGTGTATACCACAATGAGTAATGTTTTAAGTTATGATTTCATTTTCACTTCTATGATTTGTTCCATGTTAAGATATTATGATCTCTTTTGCAGGTTATGATTTTCAAAAAGATATGATATGATTTTTATTTCTTTTGTTTACCCTTACTGAGCATTTGAGCTCAACCTTTTATGTTTTCTTTTCCCCAGGATATAAAGAAAGGTTTTAGGTAAAAAAAAGGAAGATCTTTATGGGAGATGTTGAAGATCTTTCCCCACGATTAGAAGATTTTATTCCGAGTTTCCAAAGACACAAAACTATTACGATCCTTGTGTGTGTGTTTTTGTTATGTACTAAGTATTCCGCAAAAGTAATGTAATGTCCATGTACGATAAGCTACGGGTCTCTACAGTTGGTATCAGAGGAAAGGTTTAGTCAACCTTTGGAAACTAGGATGCGAAAACGTTAGTAAGATCCCTAGAGATATTTCTAAGGTATGTCTAGGGATGCCCCTATGGATAAGTATACGTATAGGATATAGTTATAGAACTATGGTAACAATATTAGATTAAACCAAAGATGATAGATATTTAAGTTACTCCCCCTTTATTACGATTTTTGCATCTAACACTATTCTGTTTGGGTTTTAGAAAATGGCTGGAAACAAGATGATTCACAATAATGGAGGATATGATGGACAATGGAATGATATTCTTCATGAGCAACCAAATGAAATGGTATTTGGATGTCCAAACATTATTATTATGCCGAATCAGCAATCTCACAACATGATCAATAAAGTAAAATTTGGTACGTTTCCTGACTCGACTAATAAGAGAAAGATGGAGTTCCATGATGATCATAGAGGAAAGAAAGTTCAATTTCCCCTATGTAAATCATGTGGGAAGAGGCATCAAGGAGAATGTTTCAAGGGAACTGGAAGATGCTTTGGGTGTGGAAAAGAAGGACACAAAGCAAGTAAGTCCAAAGGAAAAGGGTCGGTTAACACCATGGATGAGGATAATGGTATTGCTACGACATCGAAAATGGTTAAGTGTTTTAAATGTGGAATGTATGGGCATTATGCAAACAAATGCCCTAAGGGAAAGACTCATAAAGAGAATCAGTATGGTCATATGGGTAGTATTTATGTGGATGTTGATGAAGAGACTACAAATGATATGTGAGATGAAAGAATTTTTGAAGCTCGGTCAATGGTTTGAGAATGTAGTGGCATGATTACATGTTTATCATGTGTAATTTTGGAATAAAGAGACATCTATGGATTGTTACACTGTTGTCTTTCCTTGTGTTTTGAAAGTATATGATTAATGTTACCAGTATCCATGAAAGGTTATTCAGATATTTTTGGAATGTAGATGATATGCGCATAATGAAGGGATAAGGAGAAAATTAAATGTTTGATAGTATTCATGAGCTCATGATTGATATAAGGACTAAGTGATATCATGGTTTGAGTATATAGAATTTTGAGGATTTTGGTATGTGGAAAGTGTTAACTTTTAACTGCACTCATGTTTTCACTAAGGTATTCAAGAGAATACACGATTAATGACTTTGAATGTTTGGAATGTGACCAACAAGACATATCTTATGATATGTGGGGATCAACGACAGTATTAAATCTCTGGTGATCGTTGTCACTATATTATGAGAGTGGACTGCAGTATTATGTATAAGCCTAAAGATTAGACTGGATTATATTGGACATAAGTTAGTATTGTTTAAGGATAGAAGATTTTCGATATTATTGATGGGATGTTATAGTAACGTAGTTTTAGAAAAAGGGACAACCTGCAGGACGGGCGACAGCCCATCGCTTCGGACAAGGCTGTAGGAATCGAACCCACAACCGAAGTGCGACTGGCCTTTATCACCTACCACTGACCTACAGGAAGTCCCTGTTTAGTAGAAACTAGTTTTATTATATTAAGCAGTATGATATATGAAGTATAAGTCCATTTTAGGAACTATATATGATTAATCTCACTATAGAATGACTTATGTATATTTAATAACTTTTGCTTACCTTTTGTTTGAGACAGATGGAATGACCCGTCATTCTATCACATGATCTGCTAACACTTCACGAATAACAAATTCAACTTCATTTATTTAAGAGATGAAGTGGAAATTGTTCAAGGCACGAACAACAGTGATATTGTATCAAAATAAAGTAAGTATTTATTCTAATTTAAATTTTCAACTTTAGGGAAATGATCTTGAAAACCAAAAATGTTGTCCTAGTGATCTTATACATGATGAATCATATGGTACCTTAGATCGTCACAAATTTATGGATTTGTGATTACTGGCTTTTCCATAGCCATGTTCTCTACCACTCTCCATCAGAACATGATGGTTAGATTTCTCTTCCATATCCATATTTTCACCTATGTGGAAACCTAGTGATTAGTTTATTTGGGTAATCGTTACATTTCATACTTTAGTTTTTAAAGCCAAGTTTTGGTATCCCTTTTACGATGTGGGTTTCTATTAAAGAAACTTCCAAATAGTAAACCATTTATAACCCCGACGAAATTTGAGGGAGAAATTCATTTTAAGGGGGGTAGAATTTAACAGCCCAAGATTTTATAAAAAAAATATTCTTTTTAATTTTATTAATGTCTTGTGTTGTACGCTACACCAAAAGGAGCTTGCACAACACACATCCTTGACTTGACTTGCATTACACGCAATCGCGACCTTCCTCGATAGCGTGTGTAGTACGCAATACCGAGTTTCACTAAACAACGATATGCTATAAAAATATTATTAAAACTAGCCGTTATGAATAGTAATAACCACCTTTTGAAATCCAGTAAATCTTATTTTTCAAAATGAACTTTATTTTTGGATTCGGAGTATCGAATTTAGCCTAAGGTGAAATTTTGGTACTTTTCGGATAACTTTCATATTCTGATGAATAGTGAAAATTACTAAATTATAATTAAAAACAACTTTTTTTAATCAAAATAATTAATAGTGATAAATCATTAATTTGAGTGGTTTTAAAGTATATTTAGAATATATTTTTACAATTTAATACAATGTTGGTCATTGGATGTAATTTCACATTTAAACTAGACATAAACAAGTGTCAATATTTTGATAGATATTGTTTCTTAAAAACACGCTATTTGTTTTAACAGCGGGATTTAATTATAAAATTAATTAATGCAACTCTTATGTTATGAATTTGGTAAAATAGACTTCATTTTTGAATTCGGAATATGAAATATAGCTTGGGATGAAATTTTGGCATTGTTCTGAAAAACATCATTTTTTGATGAATAGTGAAACCACTAAGTGGTAGGTTAAAAACTGAATTTTGCATAAAACTTAATTTTACCGCTTCTGTGAATGGAATTTCGAAAATCCGAGAGACACGGTTAATATCAAGGACTAAAATGTGGTTCAATGAGATGAAAATAATTTTTGGTGAATAGTAACTTTTTACTTTTTTTACCGCGGTTAATAGTAAATAGGGTAACTAAGGGTAAATATGATATTAATATTACCCTAACACATGTCCTAATTCTATTGGACAAGTGTAATTCGACCAAAAACAAACTTAGGAATAAAATATGACCATTTAGGCCCACTTGGATTAGATTAGGACATTTATTATTAATTTATTTTAAGAAAGGTTAAAATAGTTAAAATCAAAGTTTAATAAGTAAATCATTTTTAATATGGGTTTATACATAAGATAAATTCGATTGTAAATATTCATTAGAAATCTAAAAAGATTTCCTACATGATGGTATTTTATTTGTAATTTTTAGACATAAGATAATTTAATTTATTTATGACACAACGATGATGCAGTAATTATCTTATTAATGAAATATTGACATAATTGATGTTATAAACACCAAAATAAATGTAATTTGAGATTTTTTATGAATTCCACTAATTTTCTAGGTTACTATGATATATTAATGTTGATTTAATCAACTTGGTTCGAACATTTAATTGTGTTATGACTTTCACAAAAATCATATATCAAATAGTGTCAAAATTGACACAAAATAGTTTTTAAATCAAATATTATATTATTAATTGTTATTGTATTCCTAAAAATCTAAGGTTCGGCCAAATGACTTAGATAAGGATATATATATTAATAATAATAAACAATTTGGGGTCCGTTTGGCATGTTATAGTAAGTTTATTAACCATATAGTGAAAGAAAACAAAAAGACATGGTAAAAGTTAAATTATTTAACTTAGAGTTAAATCTAATTGATAAGGTTAAAATAATATCCTAAACTTGTCTAAATTCTATTGGTTGATAGGATTTCGACCCATCCCCACTTTAGCTTCGAAATAAGACCCTTTGGAACCATTATAAACCGATTTTGACTTTAATATAAAATAATATTTTGAGATATTCCTAAGGTGCCCCTCTCCTCCCCTATAAAAGGACACCTCCTCCCCCTCCTCCTCACACCAATTTGAGCACTCAAGCTCGGTCAACCCCTGCCATTTTCTCCTCTCCACTTCCCTAGTATCATCCTAGAGGTCCTGGTCTTCTTAAAATACCAATTTTAGTTCCCTAAAAGGAGGTCTCAAAGAAGCACTTCAAAGAAGAGGTAATATCCATTACCGATCTTTTTCAATTTCTTTCTTCTTCAACTTATTCTTCTTTAGTTGTTTCATGATAAAGTAATAACATCAGTATTTCTTATATACTGATATGTTATTATAAATATGAAACAACTCTAATTAACCTTCTAACCATCCTACGGAAAAAGGAAATCACCGCGCGTGCGTACGTACGGAATACCGTCTCCACGCCGTGGTGTAATCTATTTTCCGCCACCACCTTAATAGGATGGGTATAAAGGTGTAATGAGTAACTATATATGATTATTATAAAGTGATATTGATACTGAAATAGTATACATACACTTAAACACAATTCCACGACCATGGGAACGATATCATCGCTCGTGCGTACGTACGGACTACCGTCTCCACGACGCGATGAGATTCATTTTCAATGATTAACCATTAATGAATGATTATAAAGTATATATAATAAGTTCTAATGAAATATATTACATAATAATGATACTGTAATTATGTATATTTATATGTATGTCATCTACTTAATTCCATTCAATTCAATAAGGAAACGAAAACAGCGTTCATGCGTACGTACGGACTACCGTCTCCATGAACGGTGTATTTCATTCCATTAACAATATATTATATATATATGTATATTCTGAATATATATTATATATAAATCATGTTTTACATTTTGGATATAAGTAATCATGATCCAAGTAATCATATTAATAATTACAAGTTAAAAACACGAACGACAAAACGATTTTACCCAAAATGCTACTTTAACATGAATTTACAAAAGATCGGGTAATATAAAGCCATAAGAGAACCATATATGATATCATAACAATGAATATGATTCTGTAATAAGTCAATAACATTATGTAAATCATTATACAGGAGGTTCGGACACGTACAAAGCAAGTCGGACCTAAGGTAAGGGAAAATATCACAATCTCATTTTTATCCGAGATTGTTTATTCGTAAGTATTTACTGGGGTGTATTTTATCATCCACATCCATGTTCCCTCAATATGTAATATTTTTTCCATCCACTTGAAATAGTTTAAATCCAATTTTACCCTTAGGTGAGTTTTTAGTAAAGAATATGAAAGGAATCTTTTGTCGTTTTTTCGTACGAGGTACTTTTTGACTTTTCCGACAAAAGTACGAAGAATGTTTTTTTTTTAACTTATACGGCACGAACGGATTTATACTGTTTTATAAAGCCTTATTTTCATGAATCTTCCTCTAAAATATTTCATGACTATTTTCAATAAAATCTCTTTCTTTTAAAATTGCATGATGTTTTGAGAAAAGAAATTGATTTTGAAGAAGAAAGGATATTTTCCTCAAGAATTCAATTCAAGTGTTTTATCAAAATTATTTTCCATATAAGATAATAAAGGGTTCTGTTTCTATCCATATTTTTACATTGATTTGACTATGTTGTGATGGAATTATGTTTATGAATTCCTTTATCTTATATGAATGGTTTTATGATTTCATGTTGTCTAAGAATCCCCTTTTTATTACATGGGTTATGCAATAATGTATGATTTATGATTTTGTGGCACACATAAGAAAGGATTCATTAAGAGATGGGTGGGACCTATATCTCCCTCCAATGCATTGGGTAAAGATTTCATATCTCATGAGATAGACATGGCTGGAATGGTAGGTTATACCGGTTCAGTGAAACAGGACTGAAACAAGGATTACTCGATTCAGAAAGGGACTTTGTCCACTAAGATAGTCTTGGAAATGAGTCTTGACTAACAAGAAATTATTCTCTATGATTATGTGTGTATGCCACAATGAGTAATGTTTTAAGTTATGATTTCATTTTCACTTCTATGATTTGTTCCATGTTAAGATATTATGATCTCTTTTGCAGGTTATGATTTTCAAAAAGATATGATATGATTTTTATTTCTTTTGTTTACCCTTACTGAGCATTTGAGCTCACCCTTTTATGTTTTCTTTTCCCCAGGATATAAAGAATGTTTTTAGGTAAAAAAAAGGAAGATCTTTATGGGAGATGTTGAAGATCTTTCCCCACGATTAGAAGATTTTATTCCGAGTTTCCAAAGACACTAAACTATTACGATCCTTGTGTGTGTGTTTTTGTTATGTACTAAGTATTCCGCAAAAGTAATGTAATGTCCATGTACGATAAGCTACGGGTCTCTACAACTTCCTAGAAATTTTGGTTTGGGATAGAAAACTACAATAATCATTTTATTCAATATCCTCATATATCCTTGTGATTGGATTCCACTAATCATTCTTGGGACATTCCACTATTAACTATCATTTGTATGGAATGTGTTCCCAAGAGGCTAATGTGTGAAACTAATAAAAAATAAAAAAGTAAATAAATTTAATGAAAAATAAGAATATCCTAAAATATATACATCAAATTCCATCCAAATAATTAAACTAAGAAGAATTTTTTTTAATTAATACATGAATTCATCATAGGGGTGGTATATTTATCTTCAACCCAAACATATTAATCTTAATGTTTCATCACTAGAGTAATTAAAAAATGAAATAAATAAAACCATATGGAATGAAACCAGCTGCTAGTGGTGAAAAAGGATATGAGAATAAGTGAGTGTATCATTAATATTGGAAGTCCCCTGCACCATAGAAGACTATATCTTCTTGTTATAAGAATATAAATAGAAAATAATCAAAAATATTTCCTCATAGGTGGTGATTTCCATGTGGGGTGTCTTGAGGTCTTCATTAATAGCTCTTGGTGAAATCCCTATGAGAATTGATGAACTCCTACAATGACATGAAACAACCCATAATAATTATATACTATGAAGCAAGTATGATCTCATCAATAGATGGACACCACAAGGGTGAGGATCACTAAGGATCACAATCATCCGTAATTCAGATAAACCAAAGGACTAGGGGGAAATTGACATTGTAAATGAGATGACAAATTGGTAAATGAAATTCACCATTTTCAAAATTTTCAGGCCATTTTTTGATTCCCCGATGTTGGTTCTGAGTAGCAGGAGCATTCACATATGTGGGAATTTAGATATCTGATGTCATTTTGGTCTTTGTCTAAAAACAAATACATCACCAATCGGCTATGTAGATTTGGATATGTAGTGATATTGTCTATATGGAGTTTTCAGGCATGTTGAACCATCATGCATGTAAAACTCTTCCCTTCTACATCTACTTATAGCACCCCGAATTTAGCTAGTAAATATTTCATCATTCTATATTCATTTTCACGGTAATTCAATTAAATGTATGAGCATTTTCATAGTGTCTAACTTGTTGATTTTCTTCATTCAATAATTTTTCTTGCATTCGCAAACCTCCAACCAGTGCATGGGGATAAACTAGGGTATCAACATCCTAAAACACTCACAATGGAATGAAAAAAAACTATTTCCCATTTTATTTTGATATGTACAAACTCCCCACTCATAGCTAACAATTTTATTTCTTTGCTAGGAGGTGTGACTTCATCTTGGAGAGCTTGGGGTTCTATATCCCTAGAAAAGAGTAGTGGCTTGAGGTCATACCTCAAGGATCCATGGAAGGATTGTTTTTTAATTGAGGTCTACAACTCAACTTCCACACAACTAGGTTCTTGAAAATAAGAATATTTTTTATTATGCTTGACACAATTTTAATACCTTGAGGATCTGTGGATTTATATTTTTTGGTAATAGATATCACTACTCATCTTATTCATAACCACATTATAGAAAATAGGAAGAGTTTTGATTATACCGAACATATATTCCTTACATTAGGGAGTCATGGAAGCATCATGTTTGTATTATAGATCACTGACACACCTTATGTGAGGTTGAGGGCCACTGTTGGGTAGAAAATGCTCTTCCAGTTCCCCCAAGACCTCCCCCATGATAAACCTATACTTGGGATCTAGGTACACACAATGTAGTGCGATGGTTTCCACCTTGAAGGAATTATCCCTTTAGTACTGACCCTATATCTGGTACATGTCATTCATCATCATAGGCCTTGTATGAAGAAACCCAATGAGGAACTTGGTGATAAATACGATGACACCGATGAACGAGAATATGTTTTATTGATGGCCAAATATTTAAGAGCTGTGTAGCCATAGGTGCTAGCGATTATCATGGATATATTGCCTTCTTTACCAATCTCTCAATCCTTGGACAACAAAAAATCAGAATGCTTTTTGTATTGATTGCGCAAACAAATAGCATTAGACATGGTTTGAGGATTAATATATATAAGTAAAAGATGTAAGTTAAAATATGGCACATTCCCCATACCAAATCCACCAACATGTTTGATGTATTGAAGTCTCTATAAATGAATTTCATGTAGACATTGTTGAGAAATGAATGCCCCTTGGCTATTCCAAGAACCATCATTATCCACACCTTCCATGATAGTCGATGAACATTGGAGGATGTGGTCTTACATTTAATGAGATTGTCTCTCAATATACCTTGCGGTATTAAGTCATAAACCAGTAGTCGTTGTTCATTATCCAGTTAGTACCTGATGATTTTAACGAGACAGGGATGGTTAAGTTGACCCAAATAATCTATCATTATTTAAATATTTATCCATATAATTATATTCATTTATAAAATTATTTTTTAATATATTTTAAAAATATGTCTATATATTGTATATTTACTTATAAAATTTATATATTTTTTCATATAATTGTATATTGTGATATAACTTTTTTATAATGTATTTATAATTATTTATTATAAATATGTTTGTATACTATAAATATAGATAAAGATATATTTATAAAAATAAATTTATATGTGTTTTATTTACATAATATTGACACACACACAAAACCGTTACTCAACCTCCAGGTAGTACATGATGATTTTAATGAGATGGGGATGGTTAAGGTTCCCCATATAATCCACCTTTATTTAAATATTTATTCATATAATTATACACATTTATTATACTATTTTTAAATATATTTTAAAAATATATCTATATATTTTTAAAAAATATCTATATATTTTATATTTACAAATAAATGTTACACATATTTACATATAATAGTATATTTAAATAAAAACATTATACAGTATTTATATTTATTTATAATAAATATTTTTTTATAATATATTTAATGATAATAATATATTTATAAAAATACATTTATATATTATGTTTTTACATAATATTTACACACACACATACAAAGGCATATTTTCACACACATGTACACATTTATATTTGAAACATACACACACAAAGAAAACAGATTGATGTAATAGGATGAATTATATGTAGATCATAGAAGTTGACATCGTAACATTTGATGTTGTGAAGCTAAGAAGATTGAATTTGACTAAGAAGTTGAACTATTAGAAATATGATTCCTAAATCTCATGATTATTCCAAATTTTTTACATTATAGATACTTATAACTAAATTGATTAGTGGGATGGTATTATCTGATGGTCACATAGATATGTGACATTAATTACATTAGATGTAAAGAGTTAACCAAACCCAAAAAGTGTAGAAAACAAAAGGTGTATCTGACATTTTTACATATATGATATGTTAAATTGGATCTTATGCTAGGTTTGTTAAAAATTATTAAAGAATTTTAGAATATTAAAATGTATAATATTTTAGGTATCCTCCTTTTTATCATTATTTCACACTTGTAATTGATATACATTTCAAGAAGTGAAATGACAATTGACCTATGAAATTATAACTTTATGTTTATCCCTAAATGATATTCATCATAGAGTTTTATAGGTTTTGAAAACATTTTACGGTTAGCATGAGTATGCTTATTTTATATAGATATAACATATTCTCATGTCACACAAGATAAAGAATAATACTCTATTTGTGCACTAGATGACTAAACACATGTACCACATGGAGTGTCATATTGAGGCCTTTAGTATATTAGGGGTGGATGGAACATATTTGAGTCCCCAATACATGAGGATTTTGAGAAACCAAACATGAGACCCTTCATAATTCAATACAATAATTACTAAATTCTATATATTGACTTAGCTAATACGAGGGTGGTTGGGCATATTGTTGATCATTTCTTTAGATAGATCTTAATTGAGATGGGATTTTTACTTTCATATGATGTGTATGATATTTGATCCCTCGATTGAGATAGGTTATGGGAGTGTGTGGAAAAAATATATATATTATAACTATTTGGATAAGGAACATGTGATGTGCTTATGCATAATGATATACAACATGTGGTGTATTCCTCAATCATATTAGACTATACATTTTGAATCAAGAACAGATGAGTTGGATATTTGGTGTTGATGTGATTCATTCCCCATGGTCACTCCATATCTTGGAAAAATGGAAAATACATGAATTCTGAATTTCATATGATTTATAGTGGTGGAAACAAGTATAAATATACATGTGATTGATGGAGATTATTCTAGATCCCTTTATTGCTTGAGTGACATTTAAATTATTCTAGAGATCTAAATTCTCAAACATATATGGGTAAAATGATTTATATTTATTTTCAATTATATAAATTCCCATAGGTTTATAGAATTTGGTTTTTAGAATGGGGTTTTATTTTGATTTAGTGAACTACTCTAAATGTGTTTTAGGCTTCGTCCAAAAGTGTTTTGGATTGGTGTTCATAAGGCATTGAATATGATTTGATATAAGTTATTGTTAATTATAGATTTCCAAAAGAGTTTGAGAAGATATAAAAAATTAGTTTTTATTATGGTTTCATGAGTTATTATATATGATAAAATATAAGGTGAAATTGTATAAGGATTGTTTAGATTTAGTGCTTGTAGTATGTTAAAGAATATAACCCCATTGTTAAAACATTTATGTGATTACGGATAATATCATGTGATTGAAATATTAGGATACATGCATGGAATAATATTTCATGCATGATAATAACTTTTGATCAAATGAACTACTAAATATTCAATTTGTTAATATTTTATAAGTTCAACTCATTTAAATCATCATTAATTAAGGACTTAAATTATATATAATGATATAGTGGATATTGAATCCATGATATGAATGCATTAGCCATGGAATTTACTCTTATGATATAAACACATTTGTAAATGTAGTAGCAGTCTAAGTGTGTTTTCAACAAGATATATAAATTATTGACAGCTGATAGGAAGGTCTCATGGGTGTTTGCTATTCTTAGTCAATACTCCTGACCTAATACAATCATGTAACTCTCTTCTTTTGATATATAGGTACCAGTATACTGTTCAGAAATGGTGAATCCCTTATGTTTAGAATATTATTCAGATTACCTCGAGGATACACTTCAAAGGTATGATGATTTTTTTTAGAATTTGGTGATCTTTATGAAACTTATCTGAAGAATATAAATAGGATTCACTATCTCTTCTATGTATGGGATATTTTTTTGTATTCTTAAATTTAGTTTTTATGTAGGTTTAATATGTCATTAATGGAGATCTATAGACTACCATTTTAATCACTTCCACTTCTTTTGATAAATTTTATTAGACACTTGCAAAACACTTAACCAAGATAATGTTCATCCATCGTAACATCTAGAATATCAAGGGGTACATTAAACATAATTCTCGACTCATGAGATACTTGTAAACCCACTCTCATGTGATATTTTGGGAGTTATTTATAATAAATTGTATCTCTTTTGATATTGTATATTGTACACCTTACAATAATGTGATGGTGGTGATACTAAATGTAAATCTCTTTCACTTTCACCATGCATAGTATTGTAACATTCTAAAGTTTTCGGTAGTTGTTTGTTATATATTTAAAAAAAATTGTTATAAATTATTAGATTAGCTTGGGTAAGGAAGGTTATTGAGGGGAATTTCTTACCCCAAATCTAGTGGGGTCTGATTCTTCATTTAATGGTTTTTTATCAATTGTTGGTTCACCTTGACCGCTTTGTATATACTTCTTAATCAAACCCTAATTCGTAACGATTAATTTTATAGAATCTATTTATGTCTAAATATCATTAATTTTTTTATTTACATCCCCATGGGACTTTTTTGTCCAAAAATATTGTCAATTTGACACTCCAAAACCATCACATTTAACATGGCCATATTCTCCAGGATAGTTAAATTCCATTGTAAATAGTTATTCATCAATACAACTTATAACAATTCATTTCTCTAAACTATATAAAAACAATAAAAATATAATTATATATTTTATATAATATTATTATAAAAAAATAAAAAATAACTATTATGTCATACTTCCACATGATTCTTTTACATTTTGTGTGCTATCATCTACCATTTTTACCTCTATATTTACATGATCCCCCTTCCATAGCATATTATGTGGGATATAAGTGGTGTTAGATTTCAATTCATTAATATGTATATAAAAATGGACCATAATTATGTGGTTATTTTATATCATGTAAAATATTTAATATATATTTAAGTTAAATACAATTTAATCAAGTGAATCACAATTAATCCTTGCTTTATAGTAGGGGTACATGGGTTTAAATATGCAATGTTTATTCTCATCACTCATTTTATATTTCAAAAATTTGTAACTTTGAAAAAATTTAATTACTATAAATAATTTCAAATAAAATATTATGAATTATAGTTCACATGAAAGGATTCATCCTCATGATAGGTAATGAGTGAATTTTTTGATTCCAATTTTATCATATGTGCATACACAACCGGTGGTTGGGGATTTAGTTTCTCCAAAGCATAATCGAGATATTGTTTCGTCAAAAGTGTCTGAAAGGATCTATAAACCTTTTCATTGATCATTAATAAAAAAATTTATAGAACATATCTAAATAAAAATACTATATAAGGGAAAATGAAAGTTAAATCAATGTTTCATTATATGTTTTTCATTAAAATGGAGAAATTACATCTTAACGTTACAATAATATCTTCCCAAATTATTTCATTCAATGAAGGAAATTATTAAATCCACGTATTTTTATGTCAATCGATATATGAATTTGATCTGTGACCCTAATGTATCTGTGGAAAATTGACTTGTTGGGTTCAATATGTTAGTTGCAGTGATTCCAACCAACCCCAAATTTTATATATTTTCTTCTTGAATTGATATATTTTTCAACAATTATATGCTACTCAACTATTTTTTTTCATGAAAATGTTTTTTATGTTGGATTTGGTGTTCTAGAACCAAATGTTTATACATTTCATTACTTGTATATTCAAATAATTGAGTATTAATAAAGGCATTATAATTACATATTGTTTATTGTTCTACATAAAATTAATATAATAATGTACTAATTTATATATTTCATTCAAAAGGAAATATAAGTTCCCTAATATGATGAGAAATTTGAATTTCCATGATGATATTATAAAATCTATATCTATATCTAGATAAAATTCTGTGATGGGAAAAATAGAATGTTGATTATCAATTATGGGTACCCAAAAGAATATAAAACATTATCTCAATAAGTTCTCACTTGGTAATATCAATTATTGGATATTATGTTAATACAAATACCTAAAGGAATTCCACATGTCTGTGTTTCATTGGAATTTACTATTTGTGAGAATGTGTGATGGTTCTCAAACATTAAGATTATTATTAATACATGTTATCATTCGCATACATTGATGCACTAACCAAACACGTGATTCGATATATTCATTGGAAGTAGGGTACATTGGGTCTACCAGGAATGAAATGTTATTAATGAATATTTCATGGAATAATTTTTCCCTTATATATTTAGGTAATTTGATATCTCAACCCCTTGATTGAAATAGAGATATCACATTAAATTCCACGGTCATGGGGAAAAATGATTTTCTTTCTAATACTCAAATAATGATATAGTAAGAAGATAGATAGGTGACACAGGTAACCTGTTTGATGAGATATCAAGATAAAGGGATTATATTGCATAGAAATTTCTTGTGTGTGGTAGTCATCATTGAGACATGACATTATTTTTCTTTCATTCCTTGACATATTTCTGGATAGAAATCTTAGACATTAGGCAAGACCACCTATTGTCAATGAGAAAGAACCATAAAGTGTCATACACTATGTTCTTCCATTGATATCAGTTAAATTCCAATTGAATTTAATTATTATAATAAATACAATTCTTAATACATTAGTGATCACAAAAAATAAATAAATATTTATTTACAAGGTAATTTTTAAATTACTCAGATATGTAATATGTATTTATTGAGTGGATAAATATTTATTCATATATTTGATAAATTTTGAGGATGGATAAGGGACAAGAATGTTTTAGGTGATAAATATAAATTTTTAATATAGTAAAATAATATTTATTGTCGCACCAGATTGTGTAAGACATGAGATAATAATATTATTATTATTTTTACAGGGAATGGAGTCATGTAATGTTTAATATATTATTTATAGTATGTTTTGAAATTAAATATTATTTTAACCATAACACTATATTTATTAATATAATATTATTTATATTGTTTTTTAGACTATCCTAAACTTAAATATCAGTAGAAGGTTAATTATATAGAAACTGGAATTCTACATAAAGTAGACAGGAAATGTGCCAGATGATTTCCATTTTTCCTAAAGATGGATTAACATTAATAATAGAATAAAGGTTCCAAATAACTTATTTTATCAATAATAGACCTAAATGTATCATAGATAGATTCACTATCCTCCAATGCATTGAAAATAACTTGATAGTTAGATTCGACCACAATATTCCTCTAGCCATTAGAAGTGGAGAAATCCACACCATAACAAATAGCCATAGATTAGGAAACATATGGAGTCTAGCATGATGAGTCCATGTAATTTCAAACCATAATTCATGATCCTACATGATCACATATAACATTGAATTGGATAAAATTACCATCTCTAGGTAGCACTAGGTTAGTTTTAATTTTATGGACTCCTGGTGGGGGAGGTAGCCACCTAAATGGGGTGCGGGGTTGAACCAGTGAAGGAAGGTAACCCAATTTATTTTTCCACTAATAAATACATTTTTAATCATAGTTATCCATACTCTATGATATTCTAAAATTCCCTCAAACACAACAACTTTATAGATGAACTGGATAATCTAAGCACATATTCAAAACCCCATGATAGTTTTCACTATAATAAATATGATCATATCCACCACAATAATGTTCACATCCTTTAGGATTATACATTGACCATGATCCTACTCAACACATTATAACCACATCCCAGTATCCCATTTGCAAGTGAATATCACATGAAACTCATTTTTCACAGTTGTCCCACAAAAAGGGGATGAGATTTTCTCAAAAAAGTGTTGATAAGTAAGGTGAGCATAAATGGGGTGAATACCTTTACGCATTTACAACAGAATAGTTTTGAATTCAAATGGAGTATTTATATTCTAGATATTATTCTATAGTTTAAACCGTATAACATCTTCTGGTGTGCGGGTATTCCCAAAACTTGAGTGAACTGAGATGAAACCTAAAATCATGACATTCCTACATAGCATATCTGGTCCCAGTCCATGAACCACTAGAAATGCTAAATAGAATTTAATACATACTCATTAAAACAACGTTCAAGCTTCTAAAAATACCATCCACTATGATCATAAACCTGAAGATCTCTCATTGAAGAATTCTCCAGACCATGTACAAGTTATAAAGACGATTTTATACTATGAAAATCATTCACTTATGTATCACTACTGATTTTAACCATTTCACCGAAATAAATTCATCAATAATTATCACAGTTTCATACATATGTTGATCCCCAAATATTACTCAATAAAAATATCATTTTAGAAACCAGACTAGAGGATATAAAATCATTGGGGGGAAATAATTTTCTTTGAAAACATTTATGCAATAAATATATAGTTACTATAATAGATGAAAACATTTCGTGTCTAGGAGGGCATTGTTAAACACATTCACATCCTTGAAGTCCATATCACTACAATCCTTGGGTGACAAAAGCTTCTTCTATGAGATCGAGTGTCAGTTATTTTTTTTATTATCACTACACCACCAAAAATAAACAAAGTATGAATGGAGATTGTGAATAAATAAATTTGAGATATTGATGAGAGATTTCATTTAAGATATTATTTCATGAGTCTCTAATTTAATATGAACCATATTCATGAACCTATAGAGCTTCTTTTCTGACCATTCCTGAATTTTCCTAGGAAATTTATCAAGTATGATATATAATAAATCTATTTTAGTGTTCCCAAATATCATTGGAAGACATAAATAATTTCTATTTTTTCCACAATCTTGATTCCACACAAACTAGTGATGGTAGATCTCACCACATATTGCACAACCTATCTAAAATATGTTTATGGTTCACTGAAGTTTACACATTTCCCTGAGGATTTTGTAAAAGAATCAATGATTTTTATAATCTCCTAGAATTCCTAAGGAATTTATATTTGAAAGGGAATATTATAATCAGTGTAAAATATGCGAGTAATGAGTATACTTCACTGAAAAACCTTTTCCCTATTATTGAGTCCATCCAATGTTTCCTTTGATAAATGATGAGAAAAAACATAAGACACAAGGAGGAATTAGTAAGGGTAATGGGGGTTAACTTGCTCCTATAATTTAGTTTTGTGGATGTTCATTATGAGGTAACTGGTGAACATTATTTTGAATGATAAGAACTTTTCATGACTCATGACCGCTCTCATCCATTTTTTCTAAATCCTAGTTTCCACATTACCACTTCTAAGAAATATTGTTCGAAATTTTTATATTTTTTCATATCCAATTTCACTTCCAAGGTCCCCCTCATAGAAGAACAATGAATTTTTAGTAAATATAAGATTTGATGATAATTAATGAAATTTTCAAAAAAAAGGATCTTGGGTACAAAAGCATTATAATTCTAAAAGATAATGTTGGGAAAGAACATTCCTAAATAGTGGGAGAGGACTTTTGATAAAATCTTTTACACGACATAGAACAAGATGATAGGCCTAAAATCATAAATTTTCACTCAAATAGAGATTTTCATGATCAAAACAATGAGTGTTTCATTGACCTTTTCCATGCCAATGAAACTAGCCCATAAACCTTACATCAGTATGACAATGAAAAGAATCAAAATATTACAAAACCACTTAAAAATTAGCCACGATAAAAATCCAGAACAAGATATTTTTTTGAATGTAATATTAATGGATGAGACAATTTACACTCCCAAAATGTCTGACTCCATCTCCAAATACATTTCATTGACAACTTTTGGCTCAACACTACTCCAGTGCTACCCAAGGGGAGACACTCTAAGAACTAAAATGATCTATATAAATGAACTCGATCAGATTCTGAATATCAACACCTTATCGATGCTTTCATCCCCTTCTACCAATTTTGAAATGAAGTTATTTCTTATTCTGGCTAAGGAATTTTATTGAAATTAGTTGGTATTTTGGTCACCATTTATGATAAAATCCTCTTTTGATCAGATAAAATAATTGATTTATATTTATATATAGGCCTCATCGGTATCATTTTCAAGATTTCAAACCTCATTCTAGGAAATATCATAAGTGGGATCCTTATAATATCATTCGAGTTCTCTCTCAATCATAATAATTCTCTAATCGAAGTTATTGTACTGCTATCAACTCCATCATTTAAACTATATATCCATTAATTTAGTCATATCCTAGACATGGTCTTGATATGAATACCAAGTAGATTTGATCACTTAAATGTAGTTATAATTATAATTCCACAAGAATTAAAATATGAATCCCCATAGTGGACTTTTTCACTGGGACACCACCTATGACTAGAGAAAAATAGGACAATGATCAGATGAAACCAGAGGGAAATTGGAGACCTCAAACCTATAAAACATAAAATCTTAGAATCTTGACACCAAAACCCTATTTATATGTTCATATCATATAGTTTTTAGGAAATATCCACAAAATAAAGTAAATAAACTCCACAATAAGACCATATATAAGGGACCTGAGTGAAACAAGCTATCCCAGAATTGATGCATGGAAGAAAAAATCTTCCTAGCACGAACATACTTATCATGTTGGTGAGGCTCTAATTGAAATACCCTTCAAAGATAATGGTTCATGAATTTTATTTTTGTTAGATTTAATCAAATCATGGGATATCAAATTTTTACCTACACCAACCTAGCTATAAAAACCCACGAAACACCATTCATGTTCCTATGGTTGATGACTCGAAAAGGTAATGTGGTTTTGGGATAAGATAACCATTGAAGCATAAAATTACTCTCTATACATGATTAAATATACTCCTAAATTTGATGACTGCCCAACCATGAAATTTTTCAAAAATAAATTTTTCAATGTTATCCATGTAATTTCCATGCATTCAAATATGGTCTTGGATAGAAATACCATATCAGAACCATACTTGGAGCTCCATTAATGGAGAATACAAAATTATCATGAGTTTTAAAGAACATTTTAATTCTAGAATAAGAGTTTTGTGGTTCTAGGTGGGGCCAATTTGGACCATACATTGCCTCTATCAGGTAGTTCAACACATCACCCTCTAATTACTTTGAGTGTTTCTAAGAACAAGATGGAGTACCATCCTTAGAACTTCTACAAAGTCTTTTATTTATAAAAATTTAATATTTGATTTTCCCAATATTATTTCAATTCCTATTATGCAACTTCCATGTTTCCAAACATTTATGTTCAACCAATATCACTCCACGATGAAATACATATAGGATTGGAATAACCAACCTTGAGGTGGGAAATCCCGAAACTTCATGCTCACCTAGAAAAGTAGAATCCATAACTACCATATTAGGTGGAACCATACCCTAGGGTGGGGAAACTATTATTGCCTCTAGTGTTACTGGGACATGGTAAAATATTTTTTGGTTTGGGATAGGTCCTATTTTATAGTTTAGAAAATCATTGTGAAAATTTTTTGTGGGGGATAAATAGTCAGCCAAAAAATTATTTCTAGCTTCAACATCATGTGTATCCTCATCCTATGATCCTCCAACAAAAATACTAGGAAGAATATACCCATCATCCTAAGGGCCTTAAAGTCACATTTTTATTTGAAAATTGTAATTAAAACACCCATGTTCATTTGATACTATTAACACTTTTTCCCTGCATTATATTTATTAAAAATGTATACTTATATCTATTTTCAATTACGTATTTTTATAAAATTTGTGAGAGGAATGAGCCGATAGAGGTAAATGGAATCATGGACCAACAATTGATTTCCCCTGAAGCATGTGCATTGGATGAGGAATAAAGAATGCTTTATATTGTTGAAATACTAGAAAAGAATATAGTCACTCAATGTTGGATAATGCCTTTTTGTGAGAGGTATGAAGAAAATCTCTCTCAAAGAGTTCGTTATCTTTTAACATAAAAAACCACTAAACATAAATTTCTTTTTATTAGTGATCATTGGATGTTAGGGGTTTTTTCCCAAGGGAGAAAGCATATTATTGAATATGCTCTATCCATGATGATGTGCAGGAAAGTTCTATGAATATATTGGAAAAGTAATTTTCAATTTCTCAATAATTTTATATATTATAATGAATTTTAAATTCAACCCATTCAAATTATTTTCTAACAGGTCATGGGTCTACTTACGAAAAAACACAAAGAAAAGGAGGTCAAAGATCAAATATGTAAATGCGAGGGTAAATATCCATTTATAATTTGTAATTTTAGATTTTTTACATAAAAATAATATATTGAATTTACACGCAATCAAACAAAATTTTCATGAACAACAAGGAGTCATCGAATGTGGATATTATATATTAAGATTTATGTATGAAATAATAACAACTAGGAAAGCTGTGAATTTTGAACTGGTGTGATTTCCTCTTAAACATTGCCATAATATTTCAATTTTATCTTTTCATTATACACGTTAACTACTATCCTTTTCATTTTTAGCTTTTGATGACCCTCAACAATATACTGCTGAAGACATCAAACACTTACAAGTGGAGTTGTCAAATTATTTTACAGGTTTGATTATATTTTAGTTGTTTGTAATGTAAAATGTAATTTTGATTATTGTTGTTGTAATTGTGTATTTTGTAGTTGTTTAGGTTGAATTTAGTTTTTTTTTTAATTGGTAGTTTAAGGATTGAATGTTATATATGTGAATGTTTAATTTTAATCTACATCTTGTTCTGGTCTACTTATGATGGTTTTTCTGGAATGGATTCTGGTTTGGTGGGAAGGGGTTATAAGGGTGTGGGGGTGTTCAGTGTGGTGGGGGTGTCCAGGGGTCTGGGAGGGTTGTCTGGTGGGGTGGGGGTCCTGGTTGTCCATGAGAGTGGGGGGCAGTCCAGTGGGTGGGAGCGTTTTCAGGAGGTTGGAAGGGTTATCTAGGGGAGTGAGAGGCTATCCAGGGGGTGTGTACAGGGGTGTGGGAGTGTCTTCTGGGCTGAGGGGGGTTTCCAAGGGTGGTGGGTGTTGTCCAGTGGGAGGGGGGTCCAGGGTGTCCATGGGGATGGGTGGGGCTAGTCCATGGGTGTGGTGGGGGCTGTCTAGTGGGTTGAGGGGTTTCTTGTCTATTTGGTAACTTTTTGGTCTGTTTCAAGGGTGTGGGAGGGCTGTCCAAGGATGTGGGAGTGTTGTCCAGGTGGTGGGGTGTATACATAAGGGTGGGGGGATGTCTAAGGGGTGGTGGTGATGCCTATTGGTGTGTGGGGGAGTGTCCAGGGGTGTGGTGGGGTAGTCTAGTGGGGTGAGGGGTTCTGGTTTGTTTTCGGTAACTTTTTGGTCTAGTCAGGGGTGTGGGATGGTTTTCTAGGTGTGTGGAAGTGTTTTACAGGGGGTGGGGGTATACATGAGGGTGGAGGTTGTCCAAGGGTGCTTGGGGCTATCAAGGGGGTCAGGGGCAGTCCAAGGGTGTGGTGGGGCTGTCTAGTGGGGTGTGGGAGAGATGTCCAGGTTGTGGGGGGCCTACATGAGGGTGGGGGGGTTGTCCCGAGGTATTTGGCGCTGTCCAGGGGGTCGGGGGTAGTCCAGGCGGTGGTGGGGGCTGTTAAGTGGGGTGAGGCGGTGCTATTCAGGGGGTGGTGGGAGGGTTGTCCAGTGGGGTATGTTTTATATGTTATCAAGGTAAATGCTTAATTTTGCTTTAGTTTCTATTTTGATCTACTTCTGTTTTTGTGGTACAATTCTTGATTTGGTTTTTGGTTGTTTCTGGGGGAGGTCTGAGGACTGCATTCGATTTTTATAAAAAAAAATTGTCTTCAACATCGGATATTTTATAACCGATGTGATAAAGAAATCAGGAGGGGTTTATCACGTCAGTTTTTTATATAACATACATGATAAGAACCTGTGGAATGATTTATCACATTGGTTATTTAATAACCGACGTGACAAAAGGCCTGGGAAATGGTTTATCACATCGGTTATTTAATAACCGATGTGATAACCCCCCCCCCCAGACTAATTTATCACGTCGGTTATATAATAACTGATGTGATAAACCATTTCCAAGGGGTTTATGACATCGGTTATTAAATAACTAACATGATAAACATCCCCCACATGGGTTTATCACATCGGTTATATAATAACCGACGTGATAATCCCCCCTGGATTATCTCGGCGGTTAGATAATAACCGATGTTATAACCCCCCCCCCCCCCCCTCGGTTTTTGCACGTAGGTTGTTAATTAACCGACATGATAAACACCACGATGATAGGTTTTTTATGTCGGTTATTAAATAACCGACGTAAAACCATTATTTATAACATCATTCGTATTAATGTCGGCTAAAAACTGACGTAAAAAATTAAAAATAACCGACATAAATAATGTTTTTTGCACTACTACATGTACTTGATCGCAGTAACATTATTATCCAAAGACAAGAGACATCCACTAAAAATGTGTATCTTAATATATTCCCTAAAAATTTCAAAAACAATCATCCTAGGTTTGATTTCCTTGATAAAATATCCCTCTTTCAAACTTCAGATTGACTACAACATATTCCTCAAGGGGTTCATGTATAGGTTTTTCTAGATTTGAATCTCCCTACCAAGTGGAGGGAGGGGAATTTACAAAGATCTATATCCTTCATATCACTAACTTCAATCATATATTTCTCAAAAAAAACACATTGAAATATTATTTATAGTCTCCTTGGTCATGATTTATCATCTATACCATTTAATATATCAAATTAAATAGTTCAAAATGAACTATACTTAAATGTTGTGTTTAAAAATAAAACAAATTAAACAGTTTACAACCATTGTTATGGTAATTATTTAATAATACAAATTCAAATATGATTGAAAAATGTTAATCATTCTTTATGATTATTAACAATGAGAATTACATTATTTTATTCATTTAATTGGGTTAATAATAATGGTAACAATATATGAACATTGTTTAGATTACATAATATTTAGAATTTTATATAATTAATATAACTATTAAATTAATATATATATTAAAATAAATATTAACTATATAAATAATGTTCCTAATTTTATAAAAAAATTCTATTATTTTACAATATTTATCTCATCCTTTCATAGATATAATTATGATTATTTTATTATGATTTAATTATATATTGGATAGATAAATGAATTCTAAATTCAATTCATATTAAATTATTTATTAATAATCAATTACAAATAGAAAAATTAGTTCATTTTATATTTATTAATTAATTTAACAAATTTATATTTATAAATAAATTAAAGAAAGTAAATATGTATTTTGATCTATTATTATATTGAGTTAAGTAAAGGGGTGTTTAAAAATGAAAATAAAATATTTAAAAAAGATTTTAATTTTAAAAATATTAAATAAATGTGTTCAATTGTAGAAAATTAGTTTATATTTTATCTAAGAATTCATTATTAAAGCAAAAAAAATTTAAATTAATTTAATCATTACTAATTTTGAAATTATTTTACTATATACTTCCCAAAAATGAGAGATAATATCTTTTTAATTTATTGTGTATGTATATTTTATTTATATGAAACAATTATAAATAAATAATTTAATTTAATTTAATTCATGGAATAATAGTAAAATAATATAATTTGAAAATAATATTTGGAAAAATAGATGCAACAAAATATATATTTTCTTATATATTAAATTTCAAAAATTAAATGAATGAAATATATGAAAAAAGAATGAAATGTGACTGAGGAAGTCCCTTTAATACAAATCAATATATGTTTTTCGGCATTAGTATACACCTTCATGCATGTTCCAGGCAGATTGGTAGATGGGTAGGGACAAGGGATACCTTGGGAAGAAGAGATAAGATAGTGTTTGACCGCCAATGATATAGATAAATACTCGATAGAACTTACGTGGGTTACGATCGGACAGTGATTGTGTCACTAGGGGATGGGGAAATCTTTTAATCTCTCATGAGGCCATATGAATGGATTGGGGTATGAGATGACATTCAGGTGGCATAGGATTGGTTTGTAGGGATAATTAGACATATTAGAGAGGATTTAGCATTGTGATTTTGGGTGAAAAATCCATTTGTCTTACGCCGGGTGAGGGACACCCTCCGGAGGGTGGCCTGAGGATTGATTATTACAATGAATGGTATGAGTCCATTAGGGCAAGACATGCTGTGACATAGAGCGGTTTCCTCCGAGTTACGGATAGTGAGATCTTCCTCAGAAGATGTGAGGTGAGACGCAAGTGTTGGGTGTGGGCCTACTCAGGACTTGGCATCATGATTTCAGGAATCTTAGATTGTACAAGTTGGGATTTTCCTTGGGTAACAATATTTGGAGTGATGAGAGATCATGATAGGGTGGACTAGACCTTGAGGTCTATGTTTAGATGAGCATATGGGTTGTGGTTTCACTAAGGGGTAAGGATAATGGGTTTCTATTAATGATAAGAGACTGTACTAGGTCTAGAGGACCCAATAGATTCCCTAACAGGGGAGGTGGGATATGTTCTATAGGTGGATATATGTGACATCCCATGTATTTATAGACTTATAAATTTTCATATCTATTAATATTTTTAAATTTAATCTGAATTTTAATCTAAAGGGGACACAATGTATGATAGCATACCTGACACACATCAATGGGTTTCTCTGAAATCTCACGTTGCACACAACACTAAGTTATACCACAAAATAATACAATGATTATATTATTATTTTAAATGGTAGTTAACACCTAGCTATTAAATTTGCATGAATGAACAGAATTAAATATAGTATTATTTTACATATTTGATAAATTATTTTACAATTATCTACTAAATTTTAGATACTTAAAATGTGAAAGATTCCAATTTTAGGCATAAAATACGCTAATATTTTTAAAAGGTTGTTTTACTGTCATTTGATGGAGAACCCTTTTTAAAAATAGTTTTTTTCACATTAATATGTTATATTTGGAAAAAAATAAACTAATTTTTTAAAATAGGTACAACAGAATTACTTTGGTTGAAATTTTGGTATTTTTATGATAAATCCATATTTAAATGAATTGTGATAAAATGCTGTATTTTAATTTAAAACTACATATTCATAAAATTTATTTATATAGTTAGAGTGTACTTTTAATTGTTATTAAAGTATAATTGGATTAATTTTTTACCAATTTATTTAATTTTGGTCATTATATGTAATATCATATTAAAATTTGATATAAACACGTGTCAATCTTTTGATATTTTTTATTTCTTAAAAACCTGTTTTCTAGTTATGACAACGGGAAGTAATATTAAATTATTTTCTAAAATTTCTATGTTTTGAATTTGGAAAAATGGATTCCATATTTGGAATAATAAGTTATGAATTTTGTAAAGAGGTATCTTTTATTTTTTGGCATCATGAGTAGTAACTTGAGTAATTATTTTTGTTTACCATGGTTAAGGATTAAATCATGAAAATAAGGCTAAAAAATAATATTATAATAATATAAAACTACCATATAATGTTTACTAATCATATGTGAAGATATATTTCAAACTATTATCATCCTTAGGATGATATTTGGGAATTTTAGAGCCACTTGGGTGTGAAAATGAAAATTTATAATATTTAATTTAAAGAAAATGGAAATATAACCTAAACATGTATCTTTTTATAAAAAAGTTTTAATATAGAGTTATATAACTGATATATTTGGATATAAACAGTCATTGGAAAGATAAAAATATTTTTTTACATAATGGTATTTTATTTATAATTTTTATACATTAAATAATTAAATTTATTTTTGACACAATGATGTTGCAGTGATTACCTTATTAATGAATGATCCAAATAAATGATATTATAAATATAAAAATAAATATAATTTGAACATTTTGATGCCATAAAAAAATTTAATATATTATTATGAAATATTATATTTTATTTAATGATTTTTTTGAAGGAATAATGTTTTTATGACTTTAAAAAAAATCAACTACTAAATAGTTTCAAAATTGACATAAATGAGTTTTTAAAAGAAATACTATTTTATTCTGTTATATAATAGTGCTAAAAATATAAGGCTCAGCCAACTGAATTATATAATTTTAAAATTGTTTTTAATTATCCACTTTTCATTCTATTTTCATGTTAAAGTAATTATAGTAACCATATATTATCCAGATACCAGAAGACATGGTAAGAGTTAATATTTTTAACTAATTGTTAAAGCGAAAAGATAAGGTTAATTTTGTGACATAAAATTATCTAAAACCTATTGTTTTAGAATATTTAAACCCATCCCCATATTATCCGTGAATGTTATCACATTTTAAATATTATAATTCGAAAATAATTTTATAATAAATTAATATTTCAAGACATTCCTAAAGTGCCCCTCCTACCTCTTATAAAAGTCCACCACCTCTACCCACTTAATCACACCTCTAAATCCCATTGTATCATCCAAAATATATTAAAATAAGATCCCAACATCCATACCTTATTATTAGTGGAAAACAATTTGGAATAAACCCATCATAAGGAGATATTTTGTGAATATCAAAAGGAGATACTGGAAACAGAGGTATTTGTTTTATCACCACATTCAAAATTCTTTTTTTCTTATACTTCCTAATCTAAATAAATTTCAATAATAAAGTAATAAATCTAATATATTATACTTTTTGAGATGTTTTTATAATTATGGTACAACCATATACCACATTATATCCATCCTACAAATAACAATATCACCATGTGTGTGTACCTATGGCTTACCATCTCCACACCGTGGTGTAATTGTTTCTTTAACAAGACTTAATTTGAATGGGTATATTAATGATTATAATGGATTTAAATAATTAATATAACATTAAAATTATTCTTTATAATTAATATACAATCAAATTCTCTATCGTTTAACCATTAAGTGAATAATATCTTTATTCGTGCATGTGTACGTCATACCATCTCCAATATGTGATGTGATTCATTCTACATGATCATCATTAAAACAAAATTATATACATGAATGGAATGAATATATAAGATATATATTATATTTATGTTTAACATATGCTTCTATAATTTCTATTTATGACATACCTTTATGATTTCCATAATGTGTAAATATGATAATTTCATTTGAGGATGTGTGGACTACCATCCCCTTAAAGTGATATGATTCATTCATTCCAAGAATGCGACATATAAAAGATTATGTTATTTTACTTATGTAACATATATAACATAGATATTATATTGAAATATAATATACCTATGTATCATTTATTTTTCATTCCTTTAATATGACAATGAAATGAACATAGTGTTCATGCAAACGTATGGCCCACCGTCTCCATGAATGGTGCATTTATTTTTTTTATCTCAAAATGTTATGGAATATTCTAAATACATATAAAATGGATATATATTATATAAATCATTAATAATATTCTTGAGATGATTCACTTTGACCAAATGAAAATTTTACATCCAAAAAAGTTCATTTTTGACTCAAGTACCGAATATCAACAAAACGACCAATATGAACATAAATAATTCGTTAATTTTTATAACATGGAAGTAAGTAATATAAAAGAAATAATAAACATGAAAAAGGTTCTCATGAAATTAAAAATTAAACTATGTTTGTTATTATGTAACATAAGAATTGTACGTGATGATTCAGACTCAAGTTAAGGGATTTTATCTCAATCTCCTTTCATTGAGACATATCATGTTGTCGTGAACATTGATTATACTATAATTTGTATATACAACCATTTTGACTCTTTATATCATGAATTAGTATATTATGATGATATTTAATGTTCTATTTAATTTTATTCTTTAATTCTTTTTATTCTAGTGTTCCTCAAGTGGTAAATGACTCTTTAACTAAAACATCATTTTAAATTATTTAAAGATTTATTCATTTAAAACCTGTTATTTCATGTCCATGTTTTCAAAATGGTTTATAATAATTTATTTATATGGAAATTAATATTTTAAAATGATAATTTATTTGAAAAGTTTCAATGTTGTATGGGACACATTCATTCAAAATTCTCTTCATTGAATTTTATCAATGGTTTTGAAAATGGATTTATTAAATCAATATGTTGAAATGATGTATTATGATTGAAATTTGTAAATGTTATTTTTCCATTATTCCTGTTCATGTTTTATGATTATGTTAAGGTTATTGGTCTTTTATTATGTATACATGTGATTCTGTGATAAACCAAGGGCGGATGAGATCGTGATAGCTCTCCTATGAATTTGGTAATGTGACCAAGGTAAACATTAAGGTTTCTCCTAAAACATTTAGGAAATATATTGTAATGGGTATTCTAAATGTAACTATGATTTCATTGATTTGTTTGTATTAAGGGAATAATAATGTAATTCATTATTTTATATCTTATACTGAGCTTTTTATGCTCATCCCATATTTTGAAATGTTTTTCGTAGGACATAAAGAAGAATAGAGTCAAGGATATGATCAAGGAAAAGTCATGATGTTTAAACATGAAATGATATCATGTTTCTGATTAAGGAGTTTTTGTTTTATGAAAAAAGTGATAGTGAGTAGAATTTTCTACTTGTAAAATTTATGTTTCTATATATGAGTTATGGCCAAATTATATAAATCTCTAAACTTGAAATGATCCTCGAAGTGAATTAAAGTCGATTTCTGACTTATCTTAAGATTAAGTAATGTTTAAGGCTAGAGTCTTATAGTTGGTATTGGAGGAGAGATTAAATAACATTAAAGGTTAGAATGTTATCTATTTTTAGGTTAAGGATCACATAACCAAGAGGGTTATTATCATATGGAGTGATTTTTAGGGTTATGGTAAATCAGGTTGATTAGATATAAACATGAACAATAGAGATATAAGGAGGTTTTTGGATGAAAGTAATATAAAAATATTTATGTTATATTTACCCTATAAAGGATTTATTTTTTAATAATTCATTACATGATTATGTAATTATTATTTTTAAAAGATTAAGGATAATTTACCAAGATTTAAGTAACGATATATTTCACAACCTTCTTATCCCTCCCCAGCAAATTGATCAACACTATTATGGTGAAATCATGTTCAAATGATTTTGACAGCTTCTTGAGTATTCAAATCACATACAATAAATTGTTTGAGATATCCAACAACTACTAATTTCAAAAAACAATTATGTTTCATGGTATCTTTTTCATATTATTTCCAGATCCCAACTTTTCCAACTCAATCGAAGTGTGAAATTACAGACTTGGAGTAAACGTTTACTTTTTGAATGTAGGAAAACATGTTGAAAGAGAAAAGGGACATCCTGAAGATCATGATATATGGATTAAATATATAATTTATTATATTACCCTTAATAATGAAGCATCGTTGTATTAATATTTATAAATTATTATGATATTTGAACTACAAGAATTATGTTTTTAGAAATAAGGTGGAAATTCATAGTTTATAGATTATGAAATATACTAAATGATTGGGAAGACTATATGTAAGGGATTTGAGAGTTATGTTAGAAAAATGGCTGATGAAATGTTTAAAATTATTAATGTTATTTTATTGATGGGGTTACTTTGGTAAAAATTTCTCTAGTAGGTGTGACCCTGATATTTTCTATTTGAAAATTCTATATGAGGAAGAATTACCATTTCTTTTATGGTTATAATCATAATGAATCTTTAGGGTTTATATGATCCTTTATTTTGAGGTAGTTATGGATTATTAGATTTTGATATTTAAAAAAAGGATTGAGATAAACATGATGTAAAATTATGTTAGGAATATTTTATCTCATTTTTTGAATGTTTTAATATTTATTATGTTTTTGAAAAAGGAAAACCATAGGAAGGGTGACAACCAGTCGGATTGGACAAGGCTATGGGAATCAAACCCACACCCTAAGTGCAACAAATATTTATCGCCTACCACTGGCCTACATGAAGTCCATAGTTAGTATGACTATTACATTTTATTTTAACATGTTTATGGAATCAGAATAAGTTGATTTTGGGAAATTATGTTTTATCAAATCTATATACATGGTATGGGAAAAATGATTTTGGGACTAAGTGAATAATGATATTTTAGAAGATGTTCACTCATTTGGGAACACTATATTCTTATGGAAAATAGAATAATATGAGATTTCATTTCAGGAGTAGTGGTTAAATTTTATTTTGAAAGAATCTATTTTTGTATTATGGTAAAAGGGAGGTTTGGGTTATTTGTGGAAATGAATAACCAATCATGGAGAAAATGTTGTTTGGATAATTACTTTCTGGTATGAGTAATTAAGAGTTGTTGATATTATTTGGAGACAAATGTTAAAAATTATCGTGGATGATTATGTGATTAAATACTTTTTATTATTGATTTCAATCCTTATTTGGATTATTTGGAGGAATTTTATGGACATTTATTTATTGTACAATCAATGTTTTACATTGGGTATTATGGTAAAATTTTTCTGATTAAGAGTGTTATTTCTTTATATAATGGATTGTTATTTAGGGGTATTATGTGGTTTTTTACTAACAGTTATTTGTTAATGTACAAAGACAGGGGAAATATATAGTTCATCATTTATGGATTATGTGATTCTATAGAAGTTTATTCTAGAATTACATGGGTTACCAAGTCATCTTGAATAATCATAACTTGGAGAAATGATGAGTTTGTGGTAGATATTTCTTAAAGGATGAAACACTACTAGAAAAGAATGTAGGTTCCCTTATGTTTATGTCAAGATCATAAATAAATTCCTTTTTTTTAAATGATATTAAAAACAAAATGTTTTCCATTTACTTTTCCTACTGGGAAATCAAAAACAATTTAACCCATCATAGGTTTATGTTTTTCTGGTTGATAATTTTCTCCTCATCATGTTTTCTATCACTCTCCATCAGTACAAGATGGTTGATTTTTCTTCCATATCAATGTTTTCCTACATTGAATCCTACTATGTGGTATCTCAAGTGACCTTTTTAATTTTATTTATTTCATTTATTGTGATAGTTTGGTGGACTCTTTTTTAAGTGGGATTTTCAATGATGTTTCCGAGACCAATTTTAAAATTTTGAGGAATCAATTTGCAAAAGGTGGAATGATGTTACATCCCAGGTATTTATAGAATAATACATTTTCATATCTGTTAATATTTTTGAATATAATATTAATTTTATTTTAAAGGGGATACTATGTATGATAACATAACTGTCATGCAAGAAAGGGGTTCTCTTAAATCTTATTTTGAACACAACACTGAGTTATACTGAAAAATAATACAATAATAGTATTATTATTTTAAATGGTAGATAACGCTTAGTCGTTGTATTGGTGGGAATGAAAAGAATTAACTAATTTATGATTTTACATTTTTTATAAATTTTTTAACACTTATGTAATGAATTTTATAGGATTAAAATGAGAATATATCAAATTTTAAGCATAAAAACAATAATATTTATTAATGGTGTTTTTATTGACTTTTAATGGAGAACCCTTTTTAAAAATATTTTTTTTTCACTTTTATATTTTCTATTTGAAAAACTAAACTTCTAATTTAAAATATGGACATAAAAATTTACTTTGGATGAAATTTTTTTGTTTATCTTAAAATCCATATTTAAATGAATAATGAAAAATACTGCCTTTTAGTTGAAAACTAACTTTTAATATAATTTGTTTAAATAGTTGTATTTTCCTTTTAATTATTTTCAAAGTTTAATTAGATTAAGTTTTTATTATTTCATCCAATTTATTTCATTGGAAGTAATTTTACATTGAAATTTTATATAAACACTTGTTGATATTTTGATAGTTTTTACTTATTAAAAACCCGCTATTTGGTTTTTTATAACATGAAATAATTTTAAATTAATTACTAAAATTTATGTTCATTGATTTTGAAAAAATAGATTCTATATTTGGAATCATAATTTCAAATGTTTTTAAATAAATACCTTTTATTTTTGGACATTATGAATAGTAACTTCAGTAATTATTTTTATTTACCCTGATTGAGTGTTAAATCAGGTAAATAAGGGTAAAAAAAATATTATAATAATATAAAACAACCCTAAAATGTATCCTAATCCTATTGGATGACATATTTCCAACCATTGGCATCCTTAGGATGAAATTTATTCATTTGGGATCCACTTGGGTGTGAAAATGACATTTTGTAATATTTAATTTAACGAAAATGGAAATATAACCTAAACATGAATCTTTTAATAAAACAATTTTAATATAGGGTTATATAAATGATGTCATTGACTATAAATAGTTATTATAAATATAAAATATTTTCATACATAATGGTATTTTATTAATAATTTTAGACATTAAATAAATAAATTTATTTATGACACAATGATGATGCAGTGACTACCTTATTAATGGAGGATTCAAATAAATGATATTATAAATATTAAAATAAATATAATTTGAAAATTTTGATTCCATATCCAAATTATTGTGTTTATTATTACCTATTATATTTTATTTAATGCTTTTGTTTTGAAGGAATCAAGTTGTTACAAATTTAAAAAAAATCCATTACTAAATTATGTCAACATTGACATAAATGATTTTTAAAAAAATTACTATTTTATTAAATGATATACTAGTTATAAAAAACCATGATTCATCCAAATGACTTATATAAGGATAAAAATCTCATTAATTATCCACTTGTGATTTTATTTTCTTTTTATAGGAACTTTAGTAACCATATATTATGATGATACAAGAAGACATGGTAAGAGTTAATGTTTTTAACTAAGGGTTAAAGATAAAATATATGGCTAATTATGTGACCTAAACACATATAAAACCTATTGTATTAGAGGATTTCAACCCATCATCATCTTATCCTAGAATTTTATCACATTGGAACTATTATAATTCTAAAATCATTTTATAACAAAATAATATTTGAAGACTTTCCTAAAGTGCCCCTCCTCCATCTTATAAAAGGCCACCACCTATACCCACTTACTCACACATCTCAAAACCTTTGTATCTCTTAAATTATTATAAACAAATCTCAAAAAATCCTTCCCTTATTCCGAGTTTCAACACTTTTGGAATAAATTCATTCTATGGAGACCTTTGGAGACAATCAAAAGGGGCTACTCGAAAAAGAGGTATTTATTTTATCACCTATTTCAAAATTCTTGTCTGATACTACTTCCTCTTATTTTTCCATTTTAATATTAAGGTAATAAATTCAATATCTTATATATTCTGATATTTTTTTTATTATGGGACAACATTATACCTCTTTTTATACATCCTACTAATAATAACATCACCATGCATGTGTGTGTATGACCTACCATCTCCACGTCGTGGTGTAATTTTTTATTCAACACGAATTAATTTGGATGGGAATAATAATAAGTATAATGGATTTAAATAATGAATATAACATGATAATGATTCTGTATAATTAATATATCATCAAATTCTCTACTGTTTAACCTTTAAGTGAATGATATCGTCGCTCAAGCGTACGTAATGCCTACCGTCTCCACAATGCGAAGCAATTCATTCTACATTATCTTCATTAAATCGTGATTATATACAATAATGGAATAAATAAATATTATATATATTATATTTATATTAAATCTATGATTCTTTATTTTTTATTTACAATATACCTTTATGCTATCCATAATGTATAAATACGATAATTGCATGTTAGAATTTGTGGACTACCACCCCCTCAAAGTGATATGACTCATTCATTCCATAAATGGAATGTATAAAATATGGATTTCATGAACTTATGTAACTTATATAACATATATATTATATAGAATTATAATATACATATGTATCATTTAGTATTCACTACTTTAATATGACAAATAAATAAAAGTGGAGTGCATGCGTATATGTGGAAACCGTCTCCATGAACGATGCATTTAATTTAATATATCCAAATTTTATATAATACTATAAATAAATATATAATAGATATATATGAAATTTAAATCATAAATGATATTCATTATATTATGGACTTTGACCACATGGAAAATTTACATCAAAAAAAATATTTTTGACTCAAATACTAAATATCAACAAAACGACTGATATGAACATAATAATTAAGTAATTTTTATAACATGGTATTAAGTGATATAAAATGAATATTAAACATGAAAAGGGTTCTAAAGAAATTATAAATTAGTCTATGTTTTTTATTCAGAAATATAACAATTGTAAATAATGAGTCAGACTCAAGTTAAGGGATTCTGTCTCAATCTCCTTTAATTGAGGCATATATTGCTATGATGCTCATTTATTATCCTTAATGTGTATATAAAACCCTTTTGACTCTTTATATCATGAATTGGTATAACCTAATGAAATGTAATGTTCTATTTAATTTAATTCATTATTTATTTTTTTCATGTTTGTCTCAAGTGGAAAGGTAATTTTATCCTAAAACATTTTTTTAAATGTTTTAAAGATTTATTAATTTAAGACCTTCTATTTAATGTCATGGTTTTTTAAATATTTTTTAAGATTTTATTTATATAGAACATAATGTTTAAATATGATAAATTTTTACAAAAGTATCAATGTGGTATGGGACACTTTGATTCAAAATTATATTTATTAAATGTTTTTAATGGTTTTGAAATTGGATAGATTATATCAATATATTGAAATGATGTCTTATGAGTGCAATTTAGAAATGTTATTTTTCCTTTATGCTTGTTCATGAGTTATGATTATATTATGGTTCTTGGACATTTTTTATGTATACAGGTGGTTCTAGGATAAACCAAGGGAGAGTGAGCATGTAATATCCCTCCAATGCATTGGGTAACATTTCAGAGGTAAAAATTATGGTTTGACCTATGACATTTAAAGAATATACTTTGATGGGTAATCCAAACATAACCATGAAGGTTACTCCCTAAGTAGCTGTGAAATCTACAATGTAAGTATGATACGGATGCCACAAATTACCTTTATGATTTATTATTTCTATATTTTATTCACAAATCTTATGATTTCATGAGGTACGTTAGAGAGATTATGTTTTATGAGTAAAAAGTATGATTTCATTGATTTATATGTATTCATCGACTAATGTTTTCTATCCTTATTTTATATCCCTTACTGAGATTTGTATGCTCATCCCATGTTTTGAAATGTTTTTCACATTACTTAAAGAAGAATATATTCAAGTATGGGATCAAGTAAAAGCCATGATGTTTAGAGAGGAAACGATACCATGTTTCTTTTTAAGGAGTTTTTGTTTTATGAAAAAATAGATTGTGAGTAGATTTATCTACTTGTAATATTTAAGTTGCTATGTATGAGTTATGGCCTAATTATCTAAAACACTAAACCTAAAAAGTTCATTTATGTGAATTAACGTTAATTGTTGAATTAACTCAAAAATTAAGTAATGTTTAAGGTCAGAGAATTATAATATATATTTAGAGACTAGTGTCCTGGGATCAACTAAAGTGTTTTTTGCTAAGCAGGGGCCTAGTGTACTCAACTTGACCTCCTTAGAGACTTTGGGGATGGTTCAATGTTCTTATTACCTCCTTATAGTCTGTGGGGATGGGTTGGTATGATTGTAACCTCCCTAGAGTTGCATGAATGGTTTGGTATTTTTTTAACTTCTCTAGAGTCTATGGGGATGGGTTGTTATGCTTATGACCTCCCTTGAGAATGTAGGGATTGGTCAGTGTGGGAGATGTGCTCTCTATATGAAGCTTGTGTAATGAATGTGACCACCCATGGGGGGATAGGTCATGGGATGATGTGAGATTAGACCAATGGACCCTCCCTTGAGTGATAAATCATTGGGTCATGATTTGGATGTATGAATGCACCCAGTTCTTATGGGTAAGGTTTTGAGGATTGGATGCCACACAACATTAAGTCTTCATTTTTGGCTTGGGTATCGATACTATGGTCTGAGTTGGCATGGTTTGGTGGGTTCTAGTATACCACTAAAGTATGCATTATTGGGTGTCATGGTGGCTAGGTAAGCACACACTGATTAGAATGACATAGAGTTGTGGAGTCCTTATAATGTTTTTGTTCTTATTGATGTGATTAGGAATGCATGTAATTTAATTATATTATCTTTATGTGATTAGGAACTGCATGAGGTAGATTATAAATCCACTTCAGCCTATGTTTTTAATAAAAATGAAATTCAATATATATAAAAAACTGTTGTTTTCCAGATACAAAAGAAGATTCGACTGTATTGCTTTCATATGAATCCTTGAAATGCATCCAGGAATTATATCATTGATTTAAAAAAATCATTCTATATTTATTTAATATAGATGTTATATTAGATAAAGGGGAGTTGAATATCAAAATAATGACCTAATAATATGATTGAAATAATTAATTTAAAGATTCAATGATGTATGGTCATGGTTCCATAAACCTATAAGATGTTAAATCTACCTTGTATTCTAAATAGACTCAAAATAAGAAACCTACTTCTATTAATAAGGATTCTGAGGGGCTTAAAATCTCTGGTAAGCTTGAGTAGAGTGGGAACGAGAGAGGTAATAAATAATGTAGGGGATAATCAGGGTCAAGTAGTAAAAAAAATAAAACTATTCCATTGTAAACAACCTGGTCAAATTAGAATGAATTATCCTCAAAGGAAAAATTATATGAAAAAACAAATAACAGTGACCATTGGTTGTTAGTTGAGAAATATTTTGAGACTGTTGATGTTTTAAATTTCCGGCCTTGTTATATGAGTGAAAAATGTGTCAAATATTTAGGATTTTATTTTCATATATTTCACAGACATGAATATATCACTGATATAATAGATAATGAGAGTGGAAATGTTTACCTAGGAAAAAACAAGAGTTCTCGAATCATTGGTACAAAAATAATCCCTCTAGAATTCCCGGAATGTTCGGTCAAATTTATAGAGGCGGTAAGGTGGGATCCTAATTTTAATTTGAATATTATTTCCCTAGGTGTATAAGAAAAAAATGGGTATTCATTTAGGTCTGATTCAGGGATTTTTAATATCACTAAGGGGTCAGTCAATGTTATGATAGGAACCCTAACCAATGGTCTATATGTCTTCAATGGTAGGAATAAAATGAAACAATTCAATACAACTCTTTCCCCCATGATTGATAAAAAAAAGTTATGACATAGGTTATTAGTACATATTAGTTCAAAATGGATGAATGAACTAAGAAATAAATGAATTTTAAATGATTTTACCTTAGAAAATATTTCCTTTTTTGAATACCGTGAACTTGGTAAGTCCAAACATGTTAGTTTTAATAAGTCTACATTAAAAGATAATTCCCCTTTATAATATGAACATTTTAATTTTTGGTTTTCCTCTATAACTACTTCCCATAGTGGGGACCAATATTGTATTCCATTTAAATATTAATAATATTGTAAGGTGTGGATTTATATACACTAGCACAAATACGAAACCTTTGAAAATTTGAATATGTGGATGTTTATTGTTGAATGTGAAATTGGAAACAAACATAAAATCATTAAAATAGATAATGGTCGGGAATATTTATTGAATGCCTACATATACTATTATAGTTTTGAAGTTATTCTTAGACATAAAACAATAATGGATACCCTATAATAGAATGTCCAAAAGAGGGAATGAATACTACTTTTTATAATGTTTCAGAAGCACGCTCTTGTATTCTAGTCTTTTTAAGTCCTGTGAAGAAGTTTCCACTATAGTTTCATATATTATAAATAGATTCTCCTCTAGTTCCATTAGTTTCAAAACCCCCGGTGTTGTGTGGATTGGTTCTCCCCTAGTTTAGTATATCTTAGATTTTTTATTTGTTCTACCTATTCTCATAGTTGTACTGATAAACTAAAAACTGGGAATATAAATTTTAACGTTATGGGATACCCACATTGTGTTAAGTGGTAAAGGAGTTGGGAATATAATCAGGGATTTCAGAAATTTATAATCCCTCATGATATTGTTTTCCATGAGGATTTTTCTTCTATATATATGGCTTCTGATCTTGCCTAGCCTAATCCATCTAAAACTATAGGCATTGAGGTTATATTAGAACCTGAAATGTAACTTGAAATCGATTTTGTCTCTACTAAACCACCCCAAAGAGTTCACAATAAATAATAACATGTTAGTGAATTTGAACATAAGTTTGAGGTTGAGATAGATGGTGACATTAGAGACTACCAGTTGACTCATAATAGGACTTGAAGAATCATTATTCCTCTAACCTGGTCTACCAAGGCTGATGTGGTTTCCTTTGACATTAATCTAGGTTTTTATTAAGTAGTGATGAACCATAAAGTTTCAAACAAGATATTATGTTTGATGAATCTATGTATAATTTGTCTGTCATGAGAGATGAAATGGATTATTTTCTTACATGTGAAACTTGGATAATTGTTAACAAACCCAAAAAGAAGAAAATTATAGATTTTAAATCAAATTTTAAGAAAAAAAAATAAAATGCCAGTGAGAATAAAATCAATTATAAATATATACTTTTAGCATATGGATTCCTGTAATACAAAGGAATTGATTATAATGATATTTTTTTACATGTTGTTAAGACCCGTTCCATTAGATTGTTTTTATCCTTTTATGGCCAAAATGATTTTCATGTTGAATAATTGGGATGTTAAAACTACCTTCTTACATGGTATGTAAGATGACCATATTTATATGAGACCACCTGATTGGTTTTTAAAATATTTTCAATTCATCAAGTATAAATTTTAGGGAAATCCAGGTATTTTATTAAGAAATAATCTTGACAGTGGTATAAAGAATTTAATTCTTTTCTACTTAAAAATGACTTTGCAAGAAGTACATATTATGCCAATGTTTATTTAAAATCATTAAATATTATTTATTTATATTCAATAATATTTGGAGATGGAATGATTATAATTTTCAAATACATTGGCTTCAAAAATCATATAAAAAAAATTACATAATGATTTTGGAATGAAATATTTAGAGGAAACAAAACAAATCCTTGGTATGAAAATCAATATGGATAGAAATGTTAGGGTATTGTACATATACCAATATTATTATGTTTAAAAGGTGATAAAAATGTATTTTCTATAAAATTTGAATCTTGTTAGTGTGACTTTAGGTCGTCACTTCATGTTTACCTTGTCCCAATCCCGTAATAGATATTCTGATAATTATTTCATGAGTAAAATATGTTTTGATGACATAGTGGGTGGACTTATGTATTCCATGATATTCCATTATTTGGAAATATAATTTTCTTCTAATACCTTAAGAATGTTTTTGGGAAGTTCTGTAAATAATAATTAGTATGAATTAAAATTTATACTCATTTATGTGTCCATGTATTCTAATTTGTGCATACGTTTTGGTAAAAATGGTTCTTATAGTGAAGATATCATTAGCTTTATTAATTTAGGTTATGCTAAAAATGTTGATACTAATAAAAATATTACTGTTTATGTATTATCCCCCTTCGAATGTCCTAATTAATGGAAATTTAATATTAATTCCATTTTTTTTCTTTACCGAAACCAAGGTCATATAGATAGTATTAACTGTAGAAATAAAGGAATCAATTTTGTTGAAATGCTTCATTAATGAATTTCTTTATCTTTTGGTAATATATAAGTCTTATGAGATATTCATTTCGTATTCCATCTTTCTAAAAATAATTTTTTCCATGGAATATAATAGATAATATACATTAGATTTTATTTTTTTGGGGGATTTTGTCGAAACTAGGAAGGTATGTTTCACTATGATACAAACATTGGAGAATCCAGTAGCCTATTTGACGAAAGCTATTAAACTATCACAGTTTATAAATTATTTTGCGATTATGAATGTAGTTCCATTTCAAAAACCATGGTGCTGAGAACACCATATTTTTTATGTTATTTTTATTACAAAGGTGGACTTTTGTAAATTTGATGTGCATGTATTTATTTGTTTGTTGTCAAATAGAATTTTTAAAATTCTTGGTCTGAATTATTATTTGGATTTCATAATTTACCTGTATTTTTTCCCTTTTGAAATTTTTTTTTACATTTGATAGTTGTATTTTTTACCATGAAACTAATTTTTTTGAGGTCTCTTATTTTTCAATTTTGATTTCACGATTTTTTTCATACCTCATTGTTGGTACCCACATTATGTCAACTTGTGTTATGTCAACTTTTCTGTTGCATGAGGGTAAACCATTGGCTATCCCATTGCACAAGGGTAAGACATAGATACATAAGGATAATGCCTACCAATGTAAGGGTACTCATTATCTTTCATATGGGTACTCTAGACTCTCTTAAGGGTAATCCCTATCTTGCATATGTGCACTCCTAAGCTTGTGTAAGGGTACATCCTTAGCATGTGTAAGGCTAACTAGGAATGCGAAAGGGTACTTCATTGGATCATATAAGTGTAACCTAGATCTCGTAAGGGTACTGTATGGATTTATTAATGGTAAATAGGATCATATACGGGTAACCTTGTAATACTAAATGTTATGTTGATCTGTGTTACATTTTGGTGGTGAATCCCCTACTGCCACATGGCCATCCCATCAAACAATCTCTTAAATATCAGTTTTCCACATAGACTACATCTTGTATTCACTGCCTAGCTCATAATCATTTCTCTTACCATCCTGATTTCACCTTAGGATCCCCTCGATCATTTGGTGTGTTTCATAACTAGTTCAATAGAGGAGATTTATTGGTAATTTTTTATTTCCATTTCAAATAAAATCAGAGTAGCCTGAAGGATATCATGTGCATTATTCACATAGTCCGTAGAAGCAGATTGTATTCATCATCACAATCATGGTCTAGGGATTTGGTGGAGAGTGGTGCAGATTCATTTCATTCATCATGATATGTCCTCATGTGAATGAATTCATAAATATCATGTACACAATTTGACATTCTTTTAGGTTTTGGTATTAGAACCTAGAATTATAAAATGTTTATTTCACTTTCTTGTTTTCATTTCATTTCATGTGTTTGATTTTTTATCCTTCTATGCATATTTATAACGTAAGACCATACAAGAATTTAGATTTCATGTTCCATATGTAAGATCTCATCAATTCCATACGGTCTAGCATGAACTATTCTTAAAATAGTTTATTTGGTACTTTACTTCGTTTATGTCTTATAATATGGTGATTTTGTTTCTTCAGTAATAATGATATTCTGGGGAATTTATTGCAATTCACATGTGTCTATAGGGAACTAAAGTATGTTATACATATGGGTTCTTTATTTTTTCCTTACACCATATTCTCCTAGAATCCATCTAATCCATTTTTATTTTTTATCGAACTTCCTAAAAAAATTTCCAACCAATTACCTGTATTAGTGGATTCTTGGTTGTTTCATAAGTAATACCACATCAAGGATGGCCTCAACAACTTTTATAGTTACGAACAACTAAGCTGGTTGAGCTTCTTTTCAAATGTTCATGTCATGATAGGATGTTAAAATGCAACACATCCTTTCAAATTCATTGGTTTTCAATTCATTATTCATTTTATTGTCTCTATCTTCCTTCCCATGTGGATTGCCTAATAATATATAGATGTTTTTTAATGAATTTAATATAAATGAATATATATTTCTTCCACGAATCATTTATATTACTGGTTATATATTGTTTCACTTGTAGTGGCCCGCAAATTTGGTGAAACCATATCAACCCAACTGTTTACCACAGTACCATTTTTCATTATTTTGAATTGATACTAAGGAAATGTTTTCTATAATTAATAGAGTGAAGGTAATGTTGCAGATAGATAAAGATCACTGGAATCAGTTTTTCCATTTGGAAATTGATGAACTGTTTTTATGTATGAATCAATTAACAAATAATTCTACTCTAGAAAACCCCACCTTCTATGTGTTTATATGATTTCAAGTTCCCTTACTTCCCTATAGCTTATGAATAATTATAATATTGAAATATCATTGGAATTTAATTTTATCTTTCTGGAAAGACAACTTGATTCTTACAGAACAACAATCTATGTAAGAATGAATATCCTAACATTGTGGCATAACCATGCTATAACATATCTATAATTTCCTTCAAAATAACATCCTAAATTAACTCTTCATTAAACCCATCAACCTCCTCTCAATCAGGTCTTAAAGTATCCATGCATATATAATGTCCTCCCGATGTCACCCTCATAGAGAATCTATGACACTATTCAATTTCACATGCTTTTAAATCAGAATAAAATCATATCCCAAAAACATATCCTAGCAGTACTGATGTTAAATTGAAGCTACTCTTTAACTAATCAAATTCACTTAAGGCTCCAATTATCTATATATAGATCAAATTTCTTTACCATAAAATATTGTTTCTGATGATGGATTTTTGGCACTAAATCCATAATCTCATATTCATATATGAATTTTTTCAAGTTCGTTTCAGATAATTCTTTACTAAAATAGGAAAGAGGCCAACATTAACATGTTAACACATCTCCATCTTCTAAATTATAGCCAAAAAAAATTACTGAAAATCCCTTGTAAATTTTCAAAAAGCATAAATGTTGGGTACTGGTCATTTTTTTCTTAATTGTATCAAATGATTCTTGAGTTTCAAGTGTTTATTTAACATCTTTATTCTTAGTCATGTTTGTGGGGGGTCTTGAAATATTTCCATAATCATTGATAAATTTATTTTAGTATCCAATTATCCCTAAAAACCCCTGACATGCTTCACATTTCTTAGCCCATTCCATAATTTAACCACAACCATTTTTTGGGAAAAATCAAAACCACATTGACAGAAAATACTCCACATACCTCCTTTTTAAAGAACACTTATTCTCATTTTCAAATAGTAAATTGTTTATTTTAACTTGTAGGACGGCATGTGCCTTCTATAGGTCTTCATTCCATCCCTTACAACACACCATTATATCATCTAAGAACAATAAACCACTCTTCATTAGAAAATCACAGAATACAACATTCATAGTAGCATGGAAAGTCATTGGTGCATTCATCAATCTGAATTGAATAAAAAGGTATTCTAAATTCCCATTATGGGTTTTGAACATAGTCTTCTGACTATCTTCCACTTTTATTTATACCTAGTGGAAATCAAATTTCAAACCCACATTTTTGATGTATTCCGCACTATGAAACTCAACCATTAGCTCTTATATTAGTTTAATTAGGTACATGTCAATCACCACAAAACTATTGACCTCTTGGTAATCCATAAACATTCTCCACCGACCATCATTATTCTTTATTAAGATTATTAGAATATTGCATGGGATGATGTTATGTATGATGAAACTATATTCCAAAATATTTTGACCTTATTTTTAAATCTCATTCTTCATGAAAGAACCATGCTTATAAGGATTTTTGTTGACTGAATCCACTCCCTCTTTAAAAATTATTATATAATCATTCTTCCTCAGTGATGTTAATTCCCAAGGTGCCTCAAAAACATCTACTCCAGAATCCTTTTCTTGTATCACCCACTGTAACACATGCACCCACATTATTCCTTTTCCTAAATTTAATTGTAATGCATATCTGGTTTTTGTGTGTTATTTGATATGCCCCTTGTTCGGATGACCACAAAAAGGGGGATGAATCAATGGTCTACTTTTACCAATTATCCATCTTCTAAATTTAACATGAGGAACTTGTTAAAGTTATTAGTCCTCTCAATAATATGTCACAGTATAAACTTGAATGCAGTGATAATAAGTTATTGAAACAAATGATATTTACAATGTTCTTTATAAAAGTGTGTTCCATTACATTATTTTTAATTCAAGTAGTTAGAAACCCCACTTACAATTGTCCATAAATTTGTTAGACACCCAATCACAATTCTCTAGTGATTTGTTAGACACCCCAATCACAAGACTAAATCAATTAGTTAGTCACCACAGTCAAAAGATTATTTTCAAACTTTAATCCGGTCATAGAAAGATATTTTTAAGAAAATGGATTATTATGTGCCACTTATGAAATAGTTTTCCCTTCACGAGTAGATTGGATAAAAAAGGTATGGGCATGTGATAATTCTTAAAGATCACTAATAGGTGCTCATAATAGTTATGTTGGTCTCAAAAAATCCAACCAGGCCAGGAGCAATATATTTCATCTCAATTTTCTCAATTACTTGGGTTCAACTCCCTCTCTTCCCTTGATACATGTATCAGGCTCTCACAAATCTATCACACTATTTATGATTGTTCACAATATTCTCAACATCTTCTTCGATACCTACAAAAATATATATTCACAATAAAATCATGAATATTATTCTCATTTATCTAGAACATTATTTTACATTTAATATTAAAAGAAATATTAGTAGGATTGCCTTCTTCTTGATTGATCAAATCTCCAGGTAGATCAGATATTTATTCATTAAAACCTATTATTTAATGCCCTGAAGACTCAATAATTTATTCCCACAAGATATTGGAATTACCGTGTCTCCATTATCTCCTCAACTCACACATATATATAAATCTATTAAAAATCTCCCCACCTCTATATGAATTCATGTAATAGCATGGGATAACCAATTATGTCGCTCATCCCACTGTTTCATACAGGCGGACCGGATTTCCAAAATGGTCATCAAAACAGCCATGGAAAAATCAATATGTCATGAAGACATATTTATTTTTCTCTTTTAATTATAATCACATACATTTAACATGAATATATATACATATGATTGTGACCTCATCACTTATTCATCAACATAGCTACATCATGATAAGCATTGTGATATTTATTTATCAGTTGAGAACATCATACATAGCATTGTAAAATTTCATTTCAATAGAATATACAAATTCTATAACATAGTTTATCTCTTAGAAGATCTTCCATAGTAATTGATCGACTGCTTGTCTTAGACTAGATCGACCACATGAACAACTCAATGAGTGACCATATGAATAACTCCAGATCGACTGTGTGGGATCAAATACATGAAAATGTCAAGATTGACATCACGTTCAAATCCATACAACCATAACAGCTTAACTCATGTTTACGCAGCTAAATAATTTCCCTTGTTTTGTTAACATAGTGTATTGAAATATATATGTAAGTAGTTCAAAACTCAATGTAACCTTACGCATCGGCTCATCACCTTTATGTGGTTTGACACAATGCATGTTACCTATACATAGCCTTCAGAACTCCCTCATTACCTTTACATTGGTATTGTAAATCATTGATGACCTTTACATAGTTAAAGAAATCCTCTGGTACCTTCAGGAAACTACTCATTTTCCTTATTACCCTCACTTAGGTAATTCATTTCTAAATCCTCCTTTATATAGCCAATGTACTTCTCACATTACTTTTACATAACTAGTGAAAATCACATGTTACATTAACGCAGTTTCCTAATTTTTTGTCTAACCTTGATGCATATAGAGAACTACTGTTACATATCTACTTACACTCCGGTTTTGGCGTTACATATAAGAAAAAAAAATTGATGAATCCTTTACATAAGTAATACGGATCTCACATCCTAGGTGGGATGGATTTTATGAATAACGGGTTCTAGGCTTAGTCCAACAGGTCCTCAATTTTGGGGTCGTTTTTATTTTTGGGCTTTAATTCTGGTAGGTTTGGCTAGAATTGGGTCTCTTTATGGAGTTGGGAACAATGGTATGTGATGCTGTGTTTGATGGGTGTGAGGAGGTGTTGTCATGGTGGTGGGATGGTGAGGTCTTTGAGACATGGTGATGTTGCAATCCGTGTTCATGGGATGCTTCTTCCATTCTACTAGGATGCACAATGGTGAAGCTGGTTTATACATGGATTCTTAGTATGCCAGGGGAAAGCCCGGACAAGCAAATGAGGTTGGACATGGTTCCACTTATCAAGGCATTTCCTCGAACATCTAGCGAGCATCCTCCTTTCACCTTATAGTCAGTGTGCCGAGGCCCCCACTATCTTCATCTTGGTCCACCAATCTGACTACATCCAGTCGAACACATCAAAATTTTAAATGAATACTATATTCAAATCCAATTAAATTAACTATTGTTAATCCATTAATAAAAATAAAATCCATTCATTTTAGACTTAAAAATTTATTTTAAATATTTAAAATTATAAATAGTTTCTAAATTTAGTTAAATTAGTATTTGGATATATAATAAGATTGAGTTGATAAATGGAGCTTAATTTTTCTAAAAGTATTTAAAAAAGATTATAATTTTAAAAAATTATCTAAATGTGCAAAATTGTATGAAACTATTTTTTTAGAATTTAAAATTCAAACAAACCAAATTCTTAAATGAATGGAGTCATTAGTAATTGTGAAATGATTTGACAAGATACATTCCAATGATCAGAGATAATATCATTTTGATTTGTTGTGTATAAGGATTTTAACTATATGAATCAATTCTTTATAAATAACATAATTTTATTTAATACGGAAAATCTTTACAAAATGAAATAATTTGACAATGATACATAGAAAAGAAACCTATACAATAAAATGTATATTTCCTATATATTAAATTTTCCCAAAAAAAAAGAAGGAAATATATTAAACAAGAAAGCAATGTGATTGAGGAACTAGAGCAACATGATATCTACCTAGAATATTAGCAAAAATAAAGAAGTATATTAAAAGCCTATAACATTAAATTTTTATTTTTAAAGTACAACATCATTAATTTATTCTAAAAAAACTAAATATCGAGGTCAATTAAATTTTAAATACTCAACTTATTTATTTTAAAATTTAAAATATGAAGTTAAAATATTTAATGTATTTTACAATATAAAAACATTAAAAAAATTAATTTTTAATCAACTGATATATTTTAAATTTTCATGGAATTTAAATTTTATTGCTAAATTATTTATTTTAAATATTCAAATAAGTTATTTTACACTTTTTATTCAATTTATGTTAAAACGAATAACTTGGAATGGAAAAAATTAAATTACATGATTATTTAGAAAAATTAAATAAATAACATCAATTAAATATTTAAATGATTTGAATCAAGTTATTTAAAATTATATAAAATAAATTGAATAGTTAAATTATATAAACAAGTTAAGAATTTTAGAATAATTAGAATATTGTAAAGTAATATGAATTTCGTGAATGATTAAAATGGATTTTTTTAAAAGCATTTAAATAGATTAAATGATTAAAAAAACTAATGTTTTAATTATCTTATTCTGGATATTCAATCCAAAAAAAAAAAAAATCGTATATTTTGATGAATTTAAAGATTTCAGCGGATCCCGATTTTTCATTATTTATTAAACATAGATTTGCCCTCATTATCACTCCCTCCGTTTTCGTCCAGCTTTTCGGTGTATATAAAGCCATCAAACCTCGCCAAACCATCACGTCTTCTTCATGTGTTCTTGTTGGTTCCGCCAGCATCGTACCTCCCTCTGAAAAAGGGTCAAAAAATCCCTTTCCCGGGAATCCCTAGTTGCAGCCACCGAGAACTTCCGCCCCGACAGCCTGCTGGGAAAGGCCGGGTTGGGCTCCGTGTTCAATGGCAGGAACGATGAGCGCTCACCCGGTGCCGAAAACTCCCACACGGGCACGGCCGTCGCCGTCATGAGGCCCTACCAGAAAAGCCTGCAGGGACACATGGATTGGCGATGACTCGTTTTTTGCCACAATCACGGAAAGTCCGGCTAATGGTGGCGCTTGGGGCGGCCAAGGGGCTTGCGTTTCTCCCGAATGATGGCGCGTGGTACGGTGACTGCTCCTCATTTACACTCATATCTTCTACTTATTTCTTCCGATCCTCAAACCCTCTTCGTTGATCTTTGTTTGCAGACTCACAACCAGAAGCTTTCTGATATTGGGTTGGCCATGGACGGCCCGATGGGCGACAAAAGCCGTGTTTCCACAAACGTTCATTGTTCATTGAAGATTTCAGCGGATCCCGATTTTTCATTAATCATTAAACAAGATTTGCCCTCATTATCTCTCCCTTCGTTTTCGTCTAGTTTTTCATTGTATATAATGCCATCAAAACTCGCCGTACAAATCACGTCTTCTTTATGTTTTCTTGTTGGTTCCGCCAGCATCGCTAACAAAGTGACCTCCTTCTCAAAAAGGGTTAAAAAAAATCAAGCTATTGGTGGCGCATGGGGCGGCCAGGGTTCTTGCGTTTCTCAACCCGTTTCATCGTACTTACCTTCCTGTTTGCAACTGGGTTTCTTCAAACAAGCTGCTTCCATGGCTCCTGGAGGTAGGATTTCGAGTCTAGTAGAATAAAAAATCACCCCATTGTGAAGAATGTGGTTGTGCCGAATATGATTGGTGATCCTCATCCCAAACGACCTGCTTCCATGGCTTCTCCATCTAAGCACTCCTAGTCTTGTAGAATCAAAACCCTTCCTGTTGTGAAAAAATGTTGCAGCGCATAAGATGAGAATTTTATCTGCTATCAATAACATGGATGAGATGTTTGTGTGGCTGTGGATGGGTATAATTGGTAGAACTAAATTGGATGGTGGGTAGTATTTGAGTGCTTCAATACTCAAGGGGCATTTTCCCGGGCATGGGATGGGAGGAAAAGAATACTTGATTGATAATAGCTTGATTGGTCAACATCTACCCAGGAGCGGGTATCTTAGAAGTAACTCTGAAATCCAAACGAAGGATGAGAAGAAAGATGCAAACTCAGTAAACAATGTAATTGAATGAAAGGATGAAAGCACAACAATTTTAATGAAGACATGAGACTTTTTTCTAATGTGTATCCTTTTTTTTGTGTTAACTGGGTCAGCACATTATCAAATAATTGGTATAAAATGCGTTTACTAAATGTTTTTTATTAGAGATGAGAAAGATGGAGCAGTATACTGGAGGCAAGTTTGGGCCTGAAATGGCCATCAATCATTTAGAAACATAGAAAAAAGTGCTTTCTCAGCGTGAGTAAGAACTATGCAGAAGGGAATCCTTAAATAAAGCATAAAAATAACTTCATCATGGGAGGAAAATGGTATCTCCTGTACTTTTTCCCTTCCAATGTATTCTGCCAATGTACCAAATGTTCTTGTATGCTCACAGGCCTAATGGTGAAGCTGTTTTTTAGTTTTTTTATTAATTCATTGTTTTGTTCGTCTGTTTTTATGCAAAATATGAGGACAACTTTAGAGCAGTGAAAAGCAGGTGAAAATGTTACGAAACTGGCAAAAATCCATGAGGATGGTGGTCTATCTCCTTTCTGTATCAACTTTAGGTAATCATTATCTAATTATTTTATATGAATCTCATCATATCTTTTTATCCACATATGATAAGGGATGAAAAATGAACTAAAGAAACAAATTATTGTGCTGGAAACAAACTAGATGTTAAACAAGCATTGGATCTTGAAATTGAATGCATGAGAGGGGTTGTGTGAGTTCATGCTTTCAATTTCAAGATCCAATCCTTGTTTAGCATCTACTATTGTTTACAGCTCAATAATTTGTTTCATTAGTTCATTTTTCATTCCGTTCCATCATACCTGAATAAATTGACATGACGAGATTCCGATAAAAGAATTAAATACTGATTACCTAAAGTTGATACAAAAAGGAAATGGACCATCAACCTCATAGATTTTTTTCCAGTTTTGTAACATTTTCACATTCTTTTCTTTGCTCCAAAGTTGCCCTCATATTTTACATAAAAAGGGACGACACAAACAATAAGTTAATAAAAAAACTAAAAAAGGATTCACTAGTAGGTTTATGAGAATACAAGCACATTAGGTTCATTATAAGAATATATTGGAAGGAAATAAGTATAGGAGATACCATTTCCCTCTCATGATGAAGCTTTTTTTCTCTTTGTTTTATTTAAGGATTCCCTTCTGTATAGTTCTTGATCACACTGACAAAGCCCTTTTTCTATGCTTCTAAATGTTTGATGGCTATTTCATGCCCAAACTGGCCTCCAACATACTGCTCCATCATTCCCATCTATTATACAAATCATTTAGTAAACACATTTTATACCAATTATTTCATAATGTGTTGACCCGATTAACACAAAAATCATACACATTTGAAAAAGTATCATGCCTTCATTAAAATTATGGTGTGTCTCATCCTTCCCTTCAATTACATTGTTTTCAGAGTTTGCATCTTTCTTCTCATCCTCTGTCTGGATTTCGTGGTTACATCTCAAATACTCGCTCTTGGGTAGATGTTGTCCAGTCAAGCTATTTTCAATAAATTATTCTTTTCCTCCCCTCCCTTGCCCAAGAAAATGATCATTGAGTTTTGAAGCACCCAAATACTACACACAATCCAATTTAGTGCTACCAATTATACCCATCCATAACCACAAAACACCTCATCCCTATTACTGATACCACAAAAAATTCTATTTTTATGCATAACCACAATCTCTATGATTGGAAAAGTTTTGATTCTACTAGACTACGGTTCCTTAGATCGAGGAGTCAAGGAAGCAGCTTGTTTAGGTCGAGGATAAACAACCATCTCCTACACAACCACATTCTCAAAAAACATGAAGGTTTATGATTCTACCAGACTCGGAGTCCTTACCTCAAGATTCCATGGAAGAAGTTTGTTTGAATTGAGGATCACCGTTCATCTTCTACACAACCATGTTCTTGACAAGAGGAATATTTTTTACTATACTTGGCTTGGAGTCCGTACCATGAGGAGCTATAGAAGTATTTTTTTTTTGAAATGGGGATCACTTATCATTTTATGAAAAACCAAATTCAGGTCAGTAGGATGAGTTTTGAATGTACCAAACTTGGAGTCCTTACCTCGAGTGTAACGACCCGAAATTTTTAAATAAATTTTGTTTCCTAATTTTATGTGTTATTGTTATACTCAACAAAAATGTTTCATTTGGTAACATGAGTATAATTAAAATGAGACTGTTGGGTTTTGACTGTTATTTGACCATTGGTCAATATGACTGATGGAAACTAAACATTTTGACTATTGTCTCTAAATACAAGCAATCTTGGTTAATTAATATAGAAAGAAGATTTGATGGCCTCACCCAGTAGTCTTGGACCGATCGAAGCCCATCTAACAGAACTTGGGAAGGAGGTAGCACCACTGGGCTTTGCTCTGGACCAAACCCAAGCTGAACTTCATCGTATAAAGCTAGAACGGGATCGCCTTCGCGAGAAGTTCAAACTGATAGAAATTACTACTCGTGCAATGTTGGCCGAGACTCCCTCGGATTCTCTCACCTTAGCACACCTTACACTTAGGTCCTATGCTGGTGTGATAAGGGGCTATGTAAGGAGACCGTAACTGTCTTGTGTAATCCTTTGTTTTAAATAAAATTTCGATTTTTTTATGAATTTTCAAATGACCGGATAAATATAGTATGCAAATTTTTGATAAAGGATATTTTAAATATGTTTATGTAAACCCTAAAAAATTAAAAATGTGTAATGATTTTCAAAAAATGGTCTTCTGCAATTATGTTCAGTACTAAATTTAGAGTCTAATAAGATCAACTTGATTTTTGATGAATAGTAAATTATAAATAGTGATTTTATGATTAGGATTATTAATATGTCCAAATGGATTAGTAATCTCACTTAAAGAAAGTATTAAAATAAGCTAGGCACTTTGATTAAGTAATGTGATTCAATAAAATGGTTAAATAACGGTTTCATAAATTATTATTCAAGTATTAGTTTTTTCGGATGAATAGTGTTTTTTAATTAAAAATTTAATTAAAAATAATTAGAAAATTATTTTTATAAAAATTACTTTATTTTTGAACTCAGAGCATCGATATTATGTTATGGTAATTTTTGGGGATTTTTCTGAAAAAAATGAATTTTCGGTGAATAGTGTATTTATTTAAAAATAAAATTAAAAATATTTAGAAAATTATTTTTATAAAATGGAGTTCATTTTTGAAATCATAGCATTGATATTTAGTTAAGGTGAAAGTTTGGGATTTTTTCTGAGAAAGATGAATTTTTCAGTGAATAGTAAAAATGCAGTTTTAGGGTTTCGGTATGTTTAATGACATCATAATTGTGTCATGATGATGTCATGAGATCTTTTAAGGGTTGGCCGGCCAAGGGTGATGAATTATTGTTTTGGGGGCCCCATGTGGCCTAACACCATGATAAATGCCAAGGGAGAGCACATGGGTTTGAGAAAAGCACATGTGAGGTGTCCCTTGGCCATTAATGCCTTGTCCCCTCACTTTCCCTATAAATACCAAGTCCTCCTCTCATCCATTCGACTCCCCACTCATTCCCAACGAATTTCTGGTCTCATTACCTCTCAAGGAGTCCTCCAAAGGTGCCCCCAAGCCCTCAAGGTCCCAACCATTGAGGTTTAAGAGTTACATTTTAAGGTAAGGGATCCGACCTCTCTCTTTCTTTTCAAGTAATCTCTTTTATGTCATTTCTTTTATACTCCATGTTCATATGTTGGAGGATGTTCTTTTATATTCATCCTACTGCCTATTTCATGTTCATATGATGAGAGACCCCCCTTTCTCTCATCAATTCGTTTTAAGAATGTTAAGTGGCGCCGTTAGGCTGCCGAATTTTTAAGGGATTCTTTCACCTTCCTCGTTTTCAAGTTCTATTTTCATTCAAGTCTTTCATGTTCCTTTTTATTATGTTGGGGTATGATCTCTAAATTATCATACTGATCTTTTATGATCATATGATGAGAGACCCCATTTGATCTCTTCAATTCAGTATTTTAAAATTTTAAGTGGCGCTGTTAGGCTGTCGAATTTTTAAGTGGTTCTTCACCCTTCTCGTTTTGATGTTCTACTTTCATGTCAATTATTTCAAGTTCCTTTTTGTTATATTGGGGTATGATCTCTATATATATCATACTGGACTCTTATTTTCATATGATGAGAGACCCCATTTGATCTCTTCAATTCAGTATTTTGAAATTTTAAGTGGCGCCGTTAGGCTGCCGAATTTTTAAGTAGTTCTTCACCCTTCTTGTTTTGAAGTTCTACTTTCATGTCAATTATTTCAAGTTCCTTTTTGTTATATTGGGGTATGATCTCTATATATATCATACTGGACTCTTATGTTAATATGATGAGATACCCCATTTGATCTCTTCAATTCAGTATTTTGATGTTTTAAGTGGCGCCGTTAGGCTGCCGAATTTTTAAGTGGTTCTTCACCCTTCTCGTTTTGAAGTTCTACTTTCATGTCAATTATTTCAAGTTACTTTTTGTTATGTTGGGTAATTATATCTATATCTATCATACTAAACTCTTATGTTTACATGATGAGAGACCCTATTTGATCTTTTCAAATCATTTTTGTTGATGTTTAAGTAACGTCGTTAGGCTGCCGAACTTTCATAAGAGAAATCTAATTTTTTTCTTCCTTCCATGTTTTTCATTTCAAATTGTATGTCCTTGAAATTTCATTACCATGATCATGTATCATTCTTATTCTGTCCATGTACTATTTTATGGGTCATTTATGAATGTTTGACCCATTTTACCTCTCTTTTAATGTCTTCTAAAACCTCGGAACATTGCCGTTATGCTGCAGAATTTCTGTCTCAAAATGTCTATCTCTTTTTCTAAAGTTCATTTATTTTATTAAGTGAATACTCAATGCTCTGTCTTCTAAAGGGGTATTCACATATATACCAAAATGTTCTATTTTAAATTATGGGATTTACAAACATGAGACCCACCTTCCTTTTCTGTGGGTTTTAAAGTGATATAAAGATCATGCCTTTAAAGCAGTTTTTAAAAAGTTATGATTATGAAATGAAACCCATTTCCTTTATGCTATATGGGTTATTTATGAAATGTTTGATGATGAGATATGTGGATCACATGATAATAAAGTCAAATTTAAGGGTGCGCCCTGATAGCGCTCCAATGCATTGGGTAATGATGTTACCACTAGAGATTACAATTTTCACGATACCTTGGTGAATAACCTTGGTAATTTTAAAATGACACCTTGGGGATGGACCTTGGTGATATGTTCATGATTGTCTATGTTAAATTATGTAGCCACATCTTCAAGTTATGAAAAAGTTTTATTTTTATTATGATATGCCTCATGATTTCATTTTCATGCCTTAATGTTCTTTTCATGACTTTATTGATGAATCTCAAGTTCATATGTAAAATGTTTCACTTGTTTCCCTTGCTGGGCCTTCTGCTCAATCTTCCTTTTGATGTATGTCCCCAGGTTATGAGATGCAGTAATGAGCCTAGGGTGAACATGAGGAGAAGCATTTCAAGTGTTTAAGAAGAATGTTTTTTTTGTTTCATGTTTTATGTTCCTTGTTTCCAAGACACTAAACCTTAAAGATCCCCAGTTCTGTGTAATGGAATGAAAGTTATGTTATAAAAAGATGGGATGCTATAGTTGGTATCAAAGGATGGTTTAGTTATTTTTGGAAATTAGGATATGAAAACTTTAGGAAGAACCCTATAGAAAAGTTTAATATAGGAAATCTTCCTGGTATTTTGGTGAGTATTGAGTAAGGGGTTTCCAAGCAAATACATCCCTGTCTGGATACGAGCAGGTAGAGGTGGCTCTGGCACAGATGTACATAGGGGTAAAACCCGAAAACACCGCTTTGAGCTAGACTCGAACGGGAACTGGTACACGACAACGGGCCTTGCTGCACTCTTGGTTACGACACTCCCGGGGGGTATGCTTTGGTAAATTCATAAGCTTGGTATGAACCATTGTTAAAGGAACAAAGATAAAATAAAATAAAGGTTCACATAAGAATATATGATCATTCATAACCTATATGGGAACCTAGGAGATCACAAGTTAGGGTATACCTTTCATATACAAGTTATCCTTATATGATTTCAGTTCTTTTCATGATTATTAGCTAAGTACTTAAGCCCCTAATTATGCTTTCTCTTCTTAGTTAATGGTGGGAAATGGAAGAACATGTTCCGACAACCAATGTGATAGGAAATGCGACGATTTTCGTATTAATATGACAGGGATGATTAGGGGATTAAAATATGATTATTATTTTGGAATAAATTCATTATTTTGGGAACCATATTTGATCGAGGTAAATAGATTACTACAGTATTTTCATTGAGGAGTAATGTTGACTTATATTTTGAAGAATCGATGAATTTAAGGTGAACTTATAGTAATTTAGGTTACTTATGGGAATGACTAACCTATCTTGGGTAAAATATGTTTAGGTTAGCTACTTTTTTTATAAGATGTTAGGAGTGGTTGGTGTTGTCTGGAGATGAACAATGAAGTTGTTTTGGAAGACTATGTTATCAAATCCTTCTTGTATTTGGGTTTCAATCTTAGTTTGGTTTGTTTTGAGGAATTTTAAGGACCGTTATTTATGGAATGGTCTATGATGAACTTTGGGTAGTACCATGGAACTTTGATGATTTAAAAGTAGTTTCCATTCCTATGGGATTCTTTCTTTTTGAAGAGTTGTTTTACCTTAACCTTTCTATTTTTGGGATAATGTTTAAAGATAGAAGAAATAGATAGTTAATCTTTTGTAGATTATGTGATTCTATAGAAGATGATTCTTGTGCTTTTATGAGACCAAGTGTTTTTGAATTCTCATCATTTGGAGAAAAGATTAGTGTTGGTAGGGACTTGTTAAAGGATGAAACTCTACTTGAAGGTAGGTATATTTTCTTATATTTTTGTTCTATGTAGTAAATGAAATCCTCAAAATTATGAAAAGAAACGTAAAACAAAAATGTTGTTGGTTTACGTTTCCTACTAGGTAATCAATGACCGTTTACACACATCATAAGTTTGGGATTTTCTCATGGTTAACTTTCTCCTAATCATGTTCTCTATCACTCTCCCTCAGAACTTGACCCTTTGTTTTCTCCTCCATGTCCATGTTTTCCTACATGGAACCCTAGTGTGGGTTAACTCGGGTGACCTTTGTACTTCCCTTTCTTTATTTTAAAGTAATAGTTTTACTGACTCCTTTTCCGATGTGGGACTTTCAATGAAATTTCAAAACCCAATTTTAAAATTGCGAGGACGCAATTTCTTAAGGGGGGAAGATTGTAACGACCCGAAATTTTTAAATAAATTTTGTTTCCTAATTTTATGTGTTATTGTTATACTCAACAAAAATGTTTCATTTGGTAACATGAGTATAATTAAAATGAGACTGTTGGGTTTTGACTGTTATTTGACCATTGGTCAATATGACCGCTGGAAACTAAACATTTTGACTATTGTCTCTAAATACAAGCAATCTTGGTTAATTAATATAGAAAGAAGATTCGATGGCCTCACCCAGTAGTCTTGGACCAATCGAAGCCCATCTAACAGAACTTGGGAAGGAGGTAGCACCACTGGGCTTTGCTCTGGACCAAACCCAAGCTGAACTTCATCGTATAAAGCTAGAACGGGATCGCCTTCGCGAGAAGTTCAAACTGATAGAAATTACTACTCGTGCGATGTTGGCCGAGCCTCCCTCGGATTCTCTCACCTTAGCACACCTTACACTTAGGTCCTATGCTGGTGTGATAAGGGGCTATGTAAGGAGACCATAACTGTCTTGTGTAATCCTTTGTTTTAAATAAAATTTCGATTTCTTTTATGAATTTTCAAATGACCGGATAAATATAGTATGCAAATTTTTGATAAAGGATATTTTAAATATGTTTATGTAAACCCTAAATAACTAAAAATGTGTAATGATTTTCAAAAAATGGTCTTCTGCAATTATGTTCAGTACTAAATTTAGAGTCTAATAAGATCAACTTGATTTTTGATGAATAGTAAATTATGAATAGTGATTTTATGATTAGGATTAATAATGTGTCCAAATGGATTAGTAATCTCACTTAAAGAAAGTATTAAAATAAGCTAGGCACTTTGATTAAGTATTGTGATTTAATAAAATGGTTAAATAACGGTTTCATAAATTATTATTCAAGTATTAGTTTTTTCGGATGAATAGTGTTTTTTAATTAAAAATTTAATTAAAAATAATTAGAAAATTATTTTTATAAAAATGACTTTATTTTTGAACTCAGAGCATCGATATTATGTTATGGTAATTTTTGGGGATTTTTCTGAAAAAAATGAATTTTCGGTGAATAGTGTATTTATTTAAAAATAAAATTAAAAATATTTAGAAAATTATTTTTATAAAATGGAGTTCATTTTTGAAATAGGAGCATTGATATTTAGTTAAGGTGAATGTTTGGGATTTTTTCTGAGAAAGATGAATTTTTCAGTGAATAGTAAAAATGCAGTTTTAGGGTTTCGGTATGTTTAATTACATCATAATTGTGTCATGATGATGTCATGAGATCTTTTAATGGTTGGCCGGCCAAGGGTGATGAATTATTGTTTTGGGGGCCCCATGTGGCCTAACACCATGATAAATGCCAAGGGAGAGCACATGAGTTTGAGAAAAGCACATGTGTGGTGTCCCTTGGCCATTAATGCCTTGTCCCCTCACTTTCCCTATAAATACCAAGCCCTCCTCTCATCCATTCGACTCCCCACTCATTCCCAACGAATTTCTGGTCTCATTACCTCCCAAGGAGTCCTCTAGAGGTTCCCCCAAGCCCTCAAGGTCCCAACCTTTGAGGATTAAGAGTTACATTTTAAGGTAAGGGATCCGACCTCTCTCTTTCTTTTCAAGTAATCTCTTTTATGTCATTTCTTTTATACTCCATGTTCTTATGTTGGAGGATGTTCTTTTATATTCATCCTACTGCCTATTTCATGTTCATATGATGAGAGACCCCCCCTTTCTCTCATCAATTCGCTTTAAGAATGTTTAAGTGGCACCGTTAGGCTGCCGAATTTTTAAGGGATTCTTTCACCTTCCTCATTTTCAAGTTCTATTTTCATTCAAGTCTTTCATTTTCCTTTTTATTATGTTGGGGTATGATCTCTAAATTATCATACTGATCTTTTATGATCATATGATGAGAGACCCCATTTGATCGCTTCAATTCAGTATTTTGAAATTTTAAGTGGCGCCGTTAGGCTGCCGAATTTTTAAGTGGTTCTTCACCCTTCTCATTTTGAAGTTCTACTTTCATGTCAATTATTTCAAGTTCCTCTTTGTTATATTGGGGTATGATCTCTATATATATCATACTGGACTCTTATATTCATATTATGAGAGACCCCATTTGATCTCTTCAATTTAGTATTTTGAAGTTTTAAGTGGCGCCGTTAGGCTGCTGAATTTTTAAGTTGTTCTTCACCCTTCTCGTTTTGAAGTTCTACTTTCATGTCAACTATTTCAAGTTCCTTTTTGTTATATTGGGTTATGATCTCTATATATATCATACTGGACTCTTATGTTCATATGATGAGATACCCCATTTGATCTCTTCAATTCAGTATTTTGATGTTTTAAGTGGCGCCGTTAGGCTGCCGAATTTTTAAGTGGTTCTTCACCCTTCTCGTTTTGAAGTTCTACTTTCATGTCAATTATTTCAAGTTACTTTTTGTTATGTTGGGTAATTATCTCTATATCTATCATACTGAAATCTTATGTTCACATGATTAGAGACCCTATTTGATCTTTTCAAATCATTTTTGTTGATGTTTAAGTAACGCCGTTAGGCTGCCGAACTTTCATAAGAGAAATCTAATTTTTTTCTTCCTTCCATGTTTTTCATTTCAAATGGTATGTCCTTGAAATTTCATTACCATGATCATGTATCATTCTTATTCTGTCCATGTACTATTTTATGGGTCATTTATGAATGTTTGACCCATTTTACCTCTCTTTTAATGTCTTCTAAAACCTCGGAACATTGCCGTTATGCTGCAGAATTTCTGTCTCAAAATGTCTATCTCTTTTTCTAAAGTTATTTTATTTTATTAAGTGAATACTCAAAGCTCTGTCTTCTAAAGGGGTATTCACATATATTCCAAAATGTTCTATTTTAAATTCTGGGATTTACATACATGATACCCACCTTCCTTTTCTGTGGGTTTTAAAGTGATATAAAGATCATGTCTTTAAAGCAGTTTTTAAAAAATTATGATTATGAAATGAAACCCATTTCCTTTATTCTATATGGGTTATTTATGAAATGTTTGATGATGAGATATGTGGCTCACATGATAATAAAGGCAAATTTAAGGGTGCGCCCTGATAGCGCTCCACTGCATTGGGTAATGATGTAACCACTAGAGATTACAATTTTCACGATACCTTGGTGAATAACCTTGGTAATTTTAAAATGACACCTTGGGGATGGACCTTGGTGATATGTTCATGATTGTCTATGTTAAATGATGTAGCCACATCTTCAAGTTATGAAAAAGTTTTATTTTTATTATGATATGCCTCATGATTTCATTTTCATGCCTTGAAGTTCTTTTCATGTCTTTATTGATGAATCTCAAGTTCATATGTAAAATGTTTCACTTGTTTCCCTTGCTGGGCCTTTTGCTCACCCTTCCTTTTGATGTATGTCCCCAGGTTATGAGATGCAGTAATGAGCCTAGGGTGAACATGAGGAGAAGCCTTTCAAGTGTTTAAGAAGAATGTTTTTTTTGTTTCATGTTTTATGTTCCTTGTTTCCAAGACACTAAACCTTAAAGATCCTCAGTTCTGTGTAATGGAATGAAAGTTATGTTATAAAAAGACGGGATGCTATATCAAGGATCCAAGGATGAATCTTGTTCAAATTGTAGATCACTGACACCCCTTCTATGAGGTCGGGGGGCCACTACTGGATAGTAAGATCTCATCCAGTTCCCCCATGACGTCCCCCATGCTCGACCTGGAATTTGGTTATAGGGACACACAATGCAGTTTGAGTTTTCCCACCTTGGAGGCACTGACCCTCCACCCGGTACACATCAATCATCCTCTTCAGCCCTGTATGAAGAAACCCAATGGGAAAATGGAAGATAAATATGATCACACCGATGAATTAGATTATATTTTATCAATGACCAAATATTTAGTATATGTGTATCCATAGGTGGTAGTGATGATCATGGATACATGTATTTTTTCATGCATCCTCCCATTGGTGAATCCTCTTGTTTTGGAATGCATTACATACTCCGTTAAACTCACTCAAAGCAAAGTTGCAATCCTCACCTAATAGTCTATGAAATTTATGTAGAATACCAAATATTCTAGTGTTTAGTTCATAGTATTTTCGGTCTTTCAATTATAATTGTTGGTTATTGATGTTGGAATTTGGTGCATACATTTTCCTCAAAGTCCCACTCACAAGATTAAGATTATCTTCCATTTTTTCACTTCCAAATTTAACTATTGTGGAGGAAGAAGAAGAGGATGGATAATTAAAAAATGTATTGATGAAAAACACTCTTTCCACTTGTTCGGTGAATTTTAGAGTTTGATTTTTAGCGAGCATGATTTTCTCAACCTATGGATAAAAATTTGGGTGGTTAGAAGAATCGAATCAAGAAATTTAAAACCAATTTTTTTTATAAAAAAATTCAAATAAAATCACGAATCTTCCCTACTAAAGGTGTTAGGTTTGATGTACTCCTATCACGGGGAGCTCAAAATATTATTTTTAAACCCATGAAAAATGTAGTAAGGTTGGATTGGGGTAGTCTATGGGGATGAAAATGTTCTAGATGCACTAAAATAAAATTTAATGGGTTTGAAATTTGAAAACAGTGGATGTAGTTGATTGGTTTAAAATTTAATTTTTAAATCATAGTTATCCATCATCGGATTACTATTCTCTCTTCCCTCTGAATCATTATTCAATTTCACATCCCCATCATTCTATAATAAATAGAAATATCCTTTATTAGCCTTTCCTATAAATATTGGGTTGGAATAGAAAAATAAAATAATCCTTGTATTCTCTATCCTCACCTAGTATAGTATTTGGATTCCACTAATAATTCTCAGGTCATTCCAATATTATCTATCATTAGTTGTGAACGAGTTCCCAAGAGGCTTTTGTGTGAGACCAATAAAAAAAGTATGAAATTTTTTAATTTGAAGACAAATAAGAATCTACTAAACGCTACACATCCAAACCCATCCAAATAATTAATGTAAGAAGAATTTTTTTATTTAATATATGAATTCATCATAGGGGTGATATATTTATCCTCAAATCAACCTTAATTCTTTTAATGTTCTATCACTAGAGTAATTGAATAAAAATAAATAAAGAAAACCATAGGTAATGACACCAGTAGCTAGTGATGAAATACGCTCGAACAATAAGCTAGTGTATTATTATTATGGGAAGTCCCCCACACTGAAGAAGAATATATATTCTTATTATAATAATAGAAATAGATAAAAATCACAATCAAATCCTCATAGGTGGTGAATTCTGTGTGGAGTGTCTTGAGGACCTCATTACTAGCTCTGGGTTATGTCTCTGTGAGAATAGTTGAACTCCTATAATGACATGAAAGAACCCATCATAATTTCATACTACGAAGCAAGCATGAACTCAACAATAGATAGGCACCACATGGATGATGATCAGAAAGGATAATTATCTTCCCTAATTCGGATAAACCAAAGGACATGGAGGGAAATTGACTTTGAAAATGAGAGTCCAAATAGGTAAATGAATTTCCCCATTTTCAAAATTTTGAAGACAATTTTTTCTTCTCCATTGTTAGTTAAGAGTAGCATGAGCATTCACACACATGGGAATTCAGATATATGAGGAGATTTTAGTCATTCTCTATAATCAAATACATCACCAATCGGGTATGTAGAATTTGATATAAAGTGATTCTAGCTATATATTGTTTTCAGGTATGTTGAACCATCATGCATGTAAACAAACCCTTCTACATCATCTTATAGAACACCAAATTTAGCCAGTAAATATTTCTTCATTCTATATTGATTGTCAAGGAGCTTCAATCGAATGGATGGTCACTTTCATATAGTCGATCATGTTGATTTTCCCCATTCATGAATTATTCAAGAATCCTAGAACCTATAACCGGTGCATGTGCGAGAAACTAGGGTCTCACTATCTAGAGACATTCACAAGGGAATGAAAAATATAAAAATTAATTTATTTAGTTTTTTATTTGGATAAATCCATACTCACCACTCAAAGATCCTGATTTTTTTCTTCACTAGTTGGAGTGACTTTTCTGGTTGATTTTGGGGTTCTAGATCCAATTAAAAGAGTAGTGGCATGTGTTCATACTAGAAAAAACCATAGAAGAAGATTTCTTGAAATGAGCATGAATGCTCTTCTTCCACACATCCATGTTCTTGACAAATGGAATTTTTTATTACACTTGAAATAGAGTTAATACCTTGAGGAGATATGGAAGAATCTTCTTTTTGGAATCAGTATCACTACTAATCTTATGCACAACCACATTCTTGAAAATAGTATGAGTTTTGATTCTACCGAACTCAGAGTCCTTACCTAAGTGAGGCATGGAAGCATCTTGTTGGGATTATAGATCATAGAAACCCATTCAGTGAGGTCAAGGGCCACTACTGGATTACATAAGCTCTTCTAGTTCCCCCATGAAATCCCCCATGATCAGCCTATGCTTGCAATCTAGGGATGCACAGTGCAGTGCATGGGTTTCCAACATGAAGGAACTATCCCTTCAGAACTGACCCTATATCTGGTAAAAGTCATTTTGCATCATCAGCCCTATATGAAGAACCCCAATGGGAATCTGGAAAATAAATATGATGAAAAGGATGAATGAGAATATATTATTTAGTGGAACAATATTTATGAGCTGTGTAGCCATAGGTGCTAGATATACTCATGGATACATGGCCTTCTTCTCCCATTGCTCCCTCTTTGGCCATCCAAAAATCAAAAATTTTTCTGTGGTGATTCTGAAAACAAATTTCAATAGATATGGTTTAAGGATTATAAGACATAATTAATTGATAGGAGTTTAATGGTGGAAGATTCCCCATACCTAATCTAGAAACATGTTTTATGTCTTGAAGTATATATAACTGAATTTCATGTAGTCATTGTGGAGAAATTCAATCCGCTTGGTTGTCCCAAGCACCACCATTAGAAAGACCTTCCATGAATGTGGATGAACATTGGAGGATGATGGCTTACTTCGAATTAGATAGTCTTCTAGGCTACCCTAGGGAATGAACTGATAAACCAACAATCACTGCTCACCATCTAGGCAGTACCTCATGAGTTTAATGATATTGGGATGGCTATGGTGTCCCAGATAATCCATCAATATTTAAATATTTATCGTTATAATTATATACATATATATTATTATTTTTATATATATTTTAAAAATATGACTATATATTGTATATTTACTTATAAATTTTATACATATTTACATATAATTGTATATTTTGATATAACTTTTTTATAATGTATTTATAATTATTTATTATTAATATGATTATATGATATATTTAATGATAATGATATATTTATAAAAAGAAATTTATATATGATATATTTACATAATACTGACACACACACACACATACACAACCGCTGCTCAACCTCCACGCAGTACTCAATGAGTTTAACATGATGAGGATGGTTAAGCTGCCCCTGATAATCCACCTGTATTTAAATATTTATTCTCATAATTATATATATTTATATAACTATTTTTACATATATTTTAAAAATATATCTATATATTGTATATTTACATATAAATTTTAGACATATTTACATATAATAGTATTTCCAGGAAAAAAAAATATATTATGCTTATATTTATTTATTATAAATATTTTTCAATAATATATTTAATGACAATGATATATTTATAAAAATACATTTACATATGATGTATTTACATAATATTGACACACACACATACACAGACATATTTTCACACACATGTACACATTTATATTTCACACATACACACACAAAAGAAAAAGATTGATGTAATAGGTTTCTCAAAACGATGATGATGAACATATCATGAATTCAATGTAGACAACATAAGTTGACATCGTGACATTTGATGTTGTGAAGTTAAGAAGTTTTAATATGACTAAGAAGTTTAACTATTAGGAATAGTATTCTTAAACATCACCATTATTCAATCCTTCTTACTTTACAGACATTTATAACTAAAGAGTTTAGTGGGAGGGTATTATCTAATGTTCACATAGATATGGGACATGAATTAAATTATATGTACACAGTTAACAAAACCCAAAAGTGTAGGAAACATAAGGTGTACCTGACAGTTTTACATATATGATATGTCAAATTGGTGCTAATGCTAGGTTTTTCCAATATTATTAATGATTTTATGAATATTAAAATTTATACTATTTGAGGAAGCCTCCGTTTTATCATTATTTCACATTAGCTACATAAATGTATATATAGATATAAATTTCAGGAAGTGAAATGATAATTGACCTCTTAACGTATAACTTTATGTTTATCTATAACTAGTATTCATCATAGAGTTTTCTAGGATATAAAAACATGTAAAAGTTAGGATGAGTATGATTGTTTTATATAGATAAATCATATTCTCAAGTGGAACAAGGCAAAAAATAAGATTCTTTTTTTTGCATTACATGAACCACTACATATACCACATGGAGTGTCATATAGATAAATTTTTTATATTAGGGGTGGATGGATCATATTTGGGTCCCCGATATAATAGGTTTTTTAGATACCTAGCATGTGACACTTAATAATTTGATACCATACAAACAAAATTCTAATATTGACTTAGCTAATACGAGGGTGGTTGGGTATATTGTTGATCATGTTGTCAGTTGGAGCTTAACTGAGATGAGATTTTTACTCTCATATGATAAGAATGACATCTGATCCCTCAATTGAGATAGGCTAAGGGTGTGTGTGGCCAAACATATATATTGTATATCTTTATGGATAAGGAACATGTGATGTGCTAATCCATAATGATAAACAACATGTGGTGTATTATTCAATCAGATTAGTATATAAATTGAGAATAGAGAACAAATGAATTGGGTATTTGGGGTTGACTTGCTTCATGCTCCATGGTCACTGTATGTCTTTCAAAAAAAGAAAATTTTAGAATTCCCATTTTCATATGATTAATAGTGGTGAGAAAATGTATACATATACATGTGTTTGATGGAGATCATTCTGGATCCCTTTATTTCTTGAGTAAAATTGATATTTTTATAGATGTCACTCTTTTCTAACATATATGGATAAATTGACTTATATTTATTGTCATTTCTATAAATTACCATATTTTTCCACAATTAGGTTTATAGAATGGGGATATAATTTTACTTAGTGAACTACTCTAAACATGTTTTAGACTTAATCCAAAAGTATTTTGGATGCTTTTTCGAAATGTATTTCATATGATGTGATACAATGTATTGTTAATGAAAGATTTCCAGAAGTGTCTGGGAAGATATAAAAAAGGAGTTTTGGATATGGTTTCAGGAGTTATTGTGTATGATAAAATATAATGTGAAACGGTACATGGTTTATTAAGATTTAGTACATGTGTGATATTGATGCATATATCCCCAATGTTATAGCATTTATGTGATGCATGGATATAGCATGTGCATGGAATATCACGATACATGCATGGAAAAATATTTCATGCATGATACTACCTTTTAATCAAATGAACAACTAAATATTAAATGTATTAATATTTTATTAGTTCCACTCATTTAAAGAATAATTTATTAAGTTTTTACATGATATATAATGATATAGGGGTGTTTGAATTCATGGAAAGAATGCATTGGCCATGGAATTTACTCTTGATATATAAACACATTTGTAAATGTAGTAGTAGTCAAAGAGTGCTTTCAACTAGATATATATATTATTTAAAATTGATGGAAATTGTTCATGGGAGTTTTCTCAATCTTGGTCAATACTCCCTGACCGAATACAATCATTTATCACTTTCCTTTTCAAATAGAAGTACTAGCATGCTATAAAGAAATATTGAATCCCTTATGTATGGAAGATGATTCAGATTAGCTCATAGATACAATACAGAGGTATGGTGATTTTGTTTGAGAATATGGTGATCTTTATCAAACATATCAGAAAAATATTAAAAGGTTTTAGTGGATCTTCAATGTAAGGTATAAAAATTTACTGTATTAATCATTTTAGTTTTTATGTAGGTTTCCTATTTCGTTCAAGAAGATCCTTCGACTATGGTTTTAATCTCTTCCACATTTTCTAATAAATGTTATTAGATACATAAAAAACACTCTACAAATAGAATGCTCATCCATTTTAACATCCAAAATATCAAGGGTACATTAAACGTTATGCTTGACTCATGAGATACAAGAAAACCCACTCTCATGTGATCTTTTGGGAGTTGTTTATTATGAATTGTATCTGCTTTGATATTGTATTGTTTACTCCTCACAATATTTTTTTGGGTGGGTGATAGTAAATATAAATCACTTTCACTTTCAACGTGAACAATTTTTTAACATAAGAACGTTATCGGTAGTTTTTTGATTCACAATTATAAAAAATTATTATAAATTAATAGATTGCCTTGGGTAAGGATGGTTCTTGTGGGATAATGGGTGGCCCCAAATCTAGTGGGGTATGATTATTTATGTACTGGTTTTTTATCTATTGTTGGTTCACGTTGACAACATTGTATATACTTCTTAATCAAACCCTAATTGATAATAATTTCTTCTACTGAATTTATTTGTGTCCGAATATATTTCATTTTCTTATTTACATTCCAATGAGACATTATATAGTCAAATTATTTTCAACATGACACTCCAAAACCATCACCTTTAACATGAACATTTTGTTCTAGATGGTTAAAATCCATTGTAATTAGTAATTATTATAGTAGAACTAATAATTATTATTATGTCTAAACTATATAAAAAATATAAAAAAATAAGTAGATATTTTATTTTATATTATTATAAATAATAAAAAATGACTATTATGTCATACCTACACATGATTCTCTTACATTTTGTGTGCTAACATCTACCATTTTCTATCTTTATTTACATGATCATCAATCACTAACAGATGATGTGGGATATAAGTGATGTTAGATTTCAATTCATCAATATTTATATAATGAAAGGAACATAATTATGTTGTTATTTTATATAACATAAAACATTTACTATCGATTTATTTTAAATACAATTTTTTCAACTAAATCACACTTAATAATTTCTTGATTGTAGGGGTACATGGGGCTAAATCCACACTATTTATTCTCATCACTCAATTTATGTTTAATAAATTTATAATTTTGAATAAAAGTTAATACTATAAAAAATTTCAAATAAAATATTATGAACTATTAAGCACATGAAAATATTAATCCTCATGATAGGTAATGAATGAATTTCATATTTCTTGTTTTATCATTTGTGCATACACAACTGGTGGTTGGGGATTTACTTTCCCCTCAACGTCCTATAGATATTATTACGTCAGACATGTATGAATGGATCGATAAACCTTTTTAGTGATCATTAATATATATTTATTATAGAAAACATCTAAACAAAAATAATATATAAGTGCTAATGAAAATTAAATCTATGTTTCATTATATGTTTTCTTATTAAAATCGAGAAAGTATATCATAATGTAACCTTAATGTATTCCCAAAATATTTCCTTCAATACAAGAAAACATTAATGCCATGTATCTATGTCAATCGACATATGAATTTGATTTGTGACCCTAATGTAGCTATGGAAAATTGACTTGTTGGGTTCAATATGATAGTTGCACTGATTCCAAACAACCTCAAATTTTGTTACATTTCTTCTTTCTTTGATATATTTTGTTAACATTGTGTGCTACTGCAATCTTTTTTTCATCCACATTTCTTTTATGTTTGATTTGGTGTTCTAGAACAAAATTTTTGAACTTTTCATTACATGTATATTCAAATAATTGAGTATTAATAAAGATATTATAATTTCATATTGTTTATTGGTCTTAGTGACATTAATGTAATTATTTACTACAATATATATTTCATTAAAAAGGCCATAGTACTTCCCAGATATGATGAGAATTTCAAATTAAATGATGATATTGTTAAATATAAATCTACAGTTAGATAACCTTCTATGACGGGACAAATGGAATGTTGACTGTCAGGTATGAGTAACCACAAGAATATTTTACTTTATCTCTTTAAGTTCACACATGGTAATCTCTAAGATGTGATATTATGTGAATAAAAATACCTATAGGAATTTCACATGTCCGTGTTTCATTGGAATTTCCTCTCTGTGAGAATTTTTGATGGTCCAAAATCATATAGATTATTATTAATTCATGTCATAATTCACATGCATTGATGTACTGACCTAAACCTTGATGCCATATATTAATATGATTTAGGGTACACTGGGTGTTCCATTAATGAAAAATTATTAATGAATAATTCAAGGATTATTTTTTCCCATATATATTTATGGAATTTGAAATCTCAACCCTTAATTGAAATTGAAACATCGTATTAAATTTCTTGGTCATGGGGTAACAATGATTTTCTTTCAAATACACAAAGAATGAAATAGGAAGAAGATAGGTTGGCAACAAAAGTAACCTGTTTGATGAGATATTGTGATAAAGGGATTATATTATATAGAAATTTCTTGTTTTTGGTAGTCAGCATTGTGAAATTGACTTATTTTTCTTATATATGCCTTGACCTGTTGCAAGATAGAAATCTTGGACTTTAGGCAAGATCAACTAATGTCAATGAGAAAGAACGATATAGGGTCATACGCTATGTTCTTCCATTGATCAATGTTAAATTCTATATTAATTTAATTATTATAATAAATATTATTCTTAATAGTTTAGTGATCGAAAAAATTAAATAAATATATATTCACAAGGTAATTATACCATTACTCGGTTATATGTTATTTATTTATTGAATGGATATAAATTTATTCCGGTATTTGATAAATTTTGAAGAGGTTTATGGGCTAAGAATGTTTCTGCGGATAAATATTAATTTGTAAACTAGTGAACCAATATTTACCATTGCGCCAGTTTAAATAAGACATGCAATAATAATAATAGTAATATTACCTGGAATTGGGACATATAGTGTTTAGTATATTATTTAAGGGCTGTTTTGAAATTAAATACTATTTTAACCTTATCCCTATCTTTATAAATATATTATTATTTATATTGATTATTTTTTTTTCAAAAGACCATCCACAACTTAAATATCAATAGAATAAAAATTACACCGGCCATGTAATTCTTCTAAAAGCATCTGTGAATTGTGCCTCACAATTTCCCTCTCTCCCAAATAATGAGAAACCTTAATAAGAGAAAAAAGGTTCAAAATAATTGATGTTATAAATAATAGACAAAATAGTATCATAGATAGCTTCACCATCCTCTAATGCATCGATAATAACTTGACATTCAGATTCAAGCACAATATACCTCCATCCATGAGATACAGAAAACTCCTCAGCATACCAAATGACCATAGACAAGGCCACATTGGGAGTCCAGAATGAAGAAAGAATGTAATTTCAAACAGTAATTAAAAATCCTACATGATCACGGAAAACATCCCTAAGGCCAACATTACCATCTCTAAGTAGCGCTAGGTTAGTGTTAATTTTAAGGACTCTCGGAAGGGGAGGTAGCCACTAAGATGGGGTGAGGGGTTGAACCGGTGAAGGAAGATAACTTCCCTTCATTGTTCCACTGATAAATCCATTTTTTCATTATATTTATCCATACTCTATCATATTTGAAAATTCTATCAAACACAAATGCATTATAGAAGAACTAGATAATCCATGTATGGATGCAAAACCCCTTGATAGTTTGCACTAGAATAAATATGATCCACTCAACCACAATAATGTTCACATCCTTGGGGATTCAACATTGGGCATGATCCTACTCAAAAAATGATGACCACAACTCAGTATCCCAAGAGAAAAATAATATCGCATTAAACATATTTTCCAATGTGGTCTCACATAGAAGGAAATAGATTTTTTCAAAAAAAAGTGTAGACCAGCAAGGTGAGAATAGGTGGGAAGGATACCTTTACACATTTATAATAGAAGAGTTTGGAATTATAATGGCTCTTTTATATTCTACATATTCTTCCATAGTTGAAACCCTATAAAATCTTCTTGTCTGAGGCTATTCCCGAAACCTAAGTGAACATATTAGAATCCTAGAGTCTTGAATTTCCATCATAGCAAATCTAGTCCCTCTCCATGAACCACTAGAACTGCTAACATAGGTTTTACTACATACTCATTAATCCAAAGTTCAATCTTTTGAAAATACCATCCACTAAGGTAATCAACCAGAAGATACTGCATTAAAGCATGCTCTAGATTAGGTGCTATCTTAGAAGTGTGTTTTATACTATCAAGATTATTCATCGATGTACCACTCCAGATTTTAAGCATTACAGTGATGAGAATTCATCAATAAAGCTCTCCGTTTCAATAATTTGTGGATCCCCTAATATTCCATGTGAAAAATATCATTTTATAACCCAAATTAGATGATAGAAAATCATTTTGTGGGAAATAATTTTTTTGAAATCATTTTTTCACAAACTATCTGGTTACAATAACAAATGAAATCATTGCTTGTCTAGGAGGTCATTGTTAAACACATTATTTTCCCTAAAGACCATATCACTATAATCCTTGGGTGAAAAAAGCTTCTCCCAAGATATCTAGTATATGTTATTTTTTTCATTAGCACTACCCCACAAAAAAATAAAAAAGTATGAATGGATATTGTGAATAAAGAAATATGGGAGATTAAAGAGAGAAATCATGTAATATACAATTTATTGTGTCACTAATTTAATAAGAACCACATTCCTGAACCTAGAGCATTTTTTTCGGGACATAATAATTTTTACTATGGAATTTATCCAAGACGATAGAGAACACATCTCTTTCAGAGTGCCCAAATACTATCGGAAGACACAAATACTTTTTATGGTTTTCCACAATCTTTATCCCACATAAAATATTGATGGTATATATAATCACATATTGCACAAACTAACTAAAATATGTCTACTATTTTCTAAAGTTGACATATTGGCTTGAGGATTTGGTATAAGAATAAATTATATTTAGAATCTCCTAGAAAACCAAAGTAGTTTCTATTGAAATATAAAGATAATAATTAGTGGAAAATAAGTGAGTAATAGGGATACTATACTGAAAAACCATATCCCTATTATTTAGTCCATCCAATTATTATTTTGATAAGATATGAGAGAAAACATCAGCAAAAAGGAGAATTGAGTAAAGAGAAAGGGTGGTAAACATGCTATAATCCTATAGTATTTTGAAGTTCATTATGAGATAGCCGATGAACAATATTTTGAAGGAAAATGACTAGTCAAAACTCATGATATCTATCATCCTTTTTTTGTTTAAATCCTAGTTTCCACATCACCACTTCTAGGAAATCCTTTTCTAAAATATTTACATTTTTTTCACATCCAATTTCATTTCCAAGGTCCCCCTAAAAGAAGTAAAATGAGTTTTTATAAAATATAAGATTTCATGAGAACTCATTAAATTGTCTAAAAATGTATATTGGGTAAAAATAACTCTAATTATATAAGATAATAGAGGGAAGGAACTTTCCCAAATAGTGGGAGGGGACTTTTGATAAAATATTTTATAACAAATAGCACAATATTATAGGCCTAAACACATAAATTTTCACTTGGATATAGATTTTCAAGACCAAAATAACGTGACTTCCATTGACCTTTTACTTACCAATGGAACCGGCCCATAAACCTTACATTTGTATGATAATGTAAAGAAGTAAAATATTCCAAAAGAACATAATAAAAAGAAATGGTATCCATCCAGAACAAACACTATTTTTGAATGTATTATATTAATAGATTAGACAATTTACTCTCCTTAAATGTTGGACTCCATCTCCAAAGTCATTACCTCAACAAATTTTGGCTCAACACTACTCTAGTGGTCCCCTAGAGGTAGCAACTCTAAGAACTAAAAAGATATATAAAAAAGCACTTGATCTGATCCCAAATCTCAACCCCATTTGATTTTAAGCTTCTATACCATACCTCTAATTTTGAAATGAAGTTATTTTTTATTCTGGATAAGGCCTTTTAATGAAATTAGTTGTTATTCTTGTCAACCTGTTTGATAAGTCCCCCTAGATTAGATAAATTGATAGATTTATTTGTCTCTAAAGGATCCATCCCTATCCTTTTACAGATTTACAAACTCATACTGTGAAATATCATAATTGGTTTCCTTATAATATCTTCTGTGATATCTCTCAAGCCTGATAATGTTCTGATTGAAGTTCTTGTAGTGCTATTGACTCCATCATTACATCTGGATAACCACCAATTTAGTATTATCCTAGGCATGGTCTTGAGAAGATCACCATATTGATTTTACCACTTACTTATAGTTATTATTTAAATTCCACGTTAATTAAAATGTGAATCTCCATAGTGGATGCTTTCACTAGGACACCACCTGCGACTAGGAAAAAATAGGACAATGATCAGATGAAACTAGAGGGAAGTTGGAGACCTCTTACATATGGAACATAAACACTTAGTATCTTGACAAAAAAAACCTATTGAGATGTTCATATCATCTAGATGTTAAGAAATATCCATAAAAAAAGTAAATAGACTCCCCAATAATCCCATATATTATAGAAATGAGTGAATCAAGAAGTCCCATAGATGATGGATGAATGAAAAAATCTACTTGGAACCACCTCACTTATCATGGTCGTAAGGATCTCCTCGAAATACTCTGCAAAAGATAATAGGAATTTAATCTAATTTTGATAAATTTAATCAAATCCAAGGTTCTCCACTTGTAACCAACTCCAAGCCAGCTGTAAAAACCCATGAAGCACTATCCATGTTTGTAATGACCCGCCAATTCTCATTGGCTAGAGAGTGTAACAAGTCATTACTTGACCTTAAGAGACATCCCCAAGGTACCAATGGATGGCAATAAATGCTGAAGGGTTTCAAAATACATGGTGGACGATTTTCCCTTTAACTGAAAACAACCAACAAATAGAGAAAATAGATAAACATCTCCAAGAAACCACTATATGATGATTGATTTAAAGCCAAAACAACTCAACCATTAATTTTATCAAAAACAAACCAAACGTAACACAGTGAAAACCAACACTAAACATCAATGTAAACAGCGGAAAGACAACTCAAAGACTACAAGACAACGACCAAACTCTATGCTCCACAATCTCCAAGCTCCAACATCACAAACCAGCCCATGTATCACGAAGAAGCGCTCTAAACATGTAACACTTTACCTTTTCCAATGTCCCAGTATATGACATCTGTAAAATCACCAATGTGCCAAAGCCGGGGGTGAGTAATGAAACTCAGTAGGTTTTCCCTGATGACTTCCCAAGCCATGCCTCTAGGATAAAACATGTTAGCACATTTATATAAAATAATTTATATAAAACAATTCCAAAACAGTTCACAATAAACAAGTTCCATGTCAAAACTATTTTCCAACAAAACCCATCTTTCTTTAGAAAAGAAACCAAGAAAATTTCCCAATTCCATTCACATTTCCATTTTGGAACATTAATTCCATTCCAAAAATCCACACAACCAACCATGCAAGCAACCTGGACCTCCCTATACTCGCGAGTGGAAAGTTATCCTTCCACTAAGCAGTCACTTACTGGACTACCTTGACGGGGGTACTTCATGCCCTTATCCTTCCCTTTTTTATGGGGGTACTTCTCAACCTTATCCATCCCAACCTTTTGATGGGGGTACTTCTCACCCTTATCCATCCCAATGCATATTAACACACACCACAACCCATGAAAATCCACCCCAATCCCAAGTGTGTTCAAAACATTTCTATAAAGCACAAAACATTTATTGAAAACCATTTCTTTCAAGATGTAAAAACATAACCAGTTTAAAATTACCATTTTAAATTCACTTCAACAAACACTTTACAAAAAACACATAATTCCCATCACTTATTACTAAAAAGGGGTTTCAACTATTCTTTCACAGCAGTTAAACAAACCATTACAATCATGGAAAAAAATTTGAAACTAAGACTTCAAGTTCAAAGAAAGAGGAATCAAGAGTGGAGCCACCTACCTCAACAATTTGGGCGAAACCAACCGACGGACGACGAACACCAAGAACACCGGGTCAAAACTCAAAAAACCCTCCTTAGATCTCTTCTCATAACACAACCATGACCAAATATTATCATATTTTTCATCCACACCATTATATCTACCCATAACGGGCGTAGATATAAGAAAACGAGAGAAGAGGAGAAGTATATCTAAGTAGATCTGAGAAACTGATCAAGAATGATAACATACCTTAAGAATTTGTCTTCTAATCTCCAAGGGAAGCCTTCAGATCGCCTTTTAAATGCTTGGGAGATGTCTTCCAACCTTCAAGGGAGATTAATATCGAGTTAGGCCCTCTTAGGATGTTTAAAAATGCAATTAAAGGCAAAACTACTTAGATCCACAATTTTAGGATCTAACATTAAGTGACCGAATGGTTAGTCTGCACTGTTTAACAAACTGTGCACTAACTATGCATTAGGTTCTGCCTCAGCCATCCTTTAGGCATGGTCTGTCCACACGGTTAGACAAACTGTGTGCCTACCATGTGGAATCCACTGCCTCCAAGACCCACTGCGTACGGTTTGGGTGCACGGTTAGACAAACCGTGCGCCAACCGTGCGGCTTCCCCTTTTCCTCCAAACATCATTCCAGGTTCTCCTGACTCTCCCATTCGACACCCTTGACATTAAAACCATGAAAATCATCAAGAAATGGTTACATAATAGAAACCGGGGGTACTACATTCTCCCCACCATTGGCTTTTCCATCCGTGGAAATTAGAAAACCATCGCTTGACTGAAAGAGTTCTGGCCACTGCCCCTTCATTTCTTTCTCACGTTCCCAAGTCTCTTCTTAAATCCAACCATGTTCCCACAAAACCTGCACTAGACCAATGATTTTTTCACACAAGACTTTCTCTTTCCTATCCACTATCTGTATCAGTATATGTACCAACAAAGCATCCGTCTCTAGGTCAATGTGATCCCATCTGATCACATGGATAGGATCAGGTTGATACTTCTTTAACTGAGATACATGGAACACATTATGCACTACACTGAACCATGGTGGTAATGACAACCGATACACCACCTCAACAACCCATTCTAGTATTTTAGAAGGGCCTATATATCGAGGAGATAAATTGGCCTACTTCCCAAAATGACGTTTTCCACGTCTTGGAGAGATCCTCAAGAAGACATGATCACTCACTGCAAATGACAACAGTCTTCGGTGATGATCTACATAAGATTTCTGACGACTCTGAGCCGTCTCCATCCTCTATTTAATCAACTAGATCTTCTCCGTTGTTTCTTGGACAAGGCTCGACCCAACTAGTGAAGTCTCACCTGTTTTCACCCTAAAAAGTGGATAACGACAAGGATTCCCATAAAATGCTTCAACCGGAGCCATACGTATTGAGGCTTAATAACTGTTATTGTATGAGAACTCCACTATGTTTATATGCTCCTACCATGAGCCACCAAAATCCGTTACACAATCCCGCAACATTTCTTCCAATGTCTCTATCGTCCTCTCGGATTGCACATCCATTTGAGGATGATACACCATGCTCATAGCCAACTGAGTCCCAAGGGCTTGTTGTAAGGATTTCCAGAAACAAGATTTTAACCTCGAATCTCTATTTGAGATGATAGACACTGGTACCCCGTGCATCTTTACCACTTCATGGATATATATTTTTGAATGATATTCCACCGTATGAGTTTCACAAATCGGGATAAAATGGGCCAACTTGGTTAGATGATCCACTATGAACCAAATGGAATCATGTATCTGGATCGTTCTTGGAAGACCTATTACAAAATCCATTGCTATCTACTCCCATTTCCACACAGGGATACGTAAAGACTGTAACATACCAGCTGGTCTCTGATGCTCTGCTTTAACCTGCTGACAAGTTAAGAATCAGATGTTTGAGCCTCTTTGAACACTTTTACTAATTCAGTGACAAGCGTAGATGAAAAGAAAACTGCAAATTCAACTCGGTTTTCACATTCCACATGCATGTCGACTAAGACCGACATCAACTGCCATTCATCTGAAGATTCCTTTACCAACTGAGCATACAACTTCCTGCTTAATGCATCAGCCACTGAATTTCCCTTACTTGGTGTATACATTAAGTCAATGTCGAACATTTGGAGATACTCCATCCATATCCTCTGACTCAGATTCAAATCTCGCTGTGAGAAAATGTGTTTCATGCTTTTGTGATCCATAAACACAGTAAATTTCTCACCAAAGAGATAATGTCTCCATGTTTTCAAATCATGGATGACTGCAGATAACTCCAAATCATGTGTTGGGTAATTCTTCTCATGCACTCTCATCTGCAATGAACCATAAGAAACAACATGGTCTCCTAACATGAGAACACAACCCAACCCTATTCCTGAAGAATCAGAATACACCACATACACCTGCCTTGATTCAGGAAAGATCAAGATAGGTGCTGATGTAAGGAGATAATTTAAATCTTGAGAAGATATCTGACATTCCTCATTCCATTGATATGCATTGTTTTGCTTTGTCAATGCCATCATAGGCGAGGCTAGTCATGAGAAGTCATGAACAATGCGTCGATAATAACCAGCTAGACCAAGAAAACTGCGTATCTCAAAGAAATTATTGAGAAGTTTCCAAGAAGAGATAGTTTCTATCTTTTCTGGATCCACTGAAACACCTTTATCAGAGAAGACATATCCTAGAAAACATACCTCTTGTATCCAAAAATCGCACTTTGAGAATTTGGCATAAAATTGATGGTTCCTCAAGATTTCCAACACTATTGCTAAGTGTTTCTCATGCTCAACCCTTGTTTTTGAATACACCAATATGTCATCCACAAATGCCACAACAAAATAATATAGATATTGTTGAAATATCTGATTCATCAAAGACATGAAGACCGCTGGTGCATTCCTTAGACCAAAAGGCATGACTACGTATTCGTAGTGTCCATATCTGCTTCTGGAGGCTGTCTTCAGAATATCATCCTTCTGAACACGCAACTGGTGATATCCTGAGTGAAAGAAAATCTTGGAGAACCACTGAGCTCCCCTTAATTGATAAAAAAGGTCATCAATGTGTGGATGTGGATATCTATTCTTTATCGTAACTTGGATAATTTTATGATAATCCACACATAGCCTCAATGTTCCATCTTATTTCTTTACAAACAAAACTGGTGCTACCCACGGGGACACGCTTGGCCAAATGAAACACTTGATTTCTAGCTCTAATAACTACACATTCTATTCCTTTAACTCCATTGGTGCCATCCTATAAGCTGGAAGTGAGATAGGACTGATCCCCGGAAGGAGATCAATCGTAAACTCTACTTCTCTTACAGGAGGTAACCTTGAGAATTTATTGGGAAAGACATCTGGAAATTGATCCTCCACAACTGGAAAACTATTTTCCTCAATCTCTTCCATTTATGCCAAAGTCAATGATGCCAATTGGTGAGAAATCATTCCCACCATTGGTTCCAACAAGCTCTTTTCACCATTACTTACTATCTGCTCTCCTCTGAAGAGATGCTCCATGCCGTCCTCAGTCGTGAAACTAACCATTCACCTATAACAGTCGATGTGAGCCTCAAACATCATCAACCAATTCATACCTAGGATTATATCATATACATCCATATTCAACATAGAGAAATCCCATTTCAGCTCAGCTCCATCAACAGTTATAGCACATTCTCTACAAACGAAGGCTTGACATTGTCTTTCACAAAGAGGAGTTTGCAGTTTCAAGACAGAAGGAATCATTTCCAGTTTTAAACATAGCAAGTCCACAGAACGAGAAGCAATGAAGGAATGTGATGAACCGGTATCAAACAACACTTTCACAAAGGTAGAATTCAAAAGAATTGTACCTCTTACTATTGATGATCCAGCCTGACCATCAACACTCATCTGTTTAGCTCCATACAATTGCTTCTTCACTGCACTATTCTCCTTGTTGCCTTGTTAAGATTGCCCTGGTTGATGAGTCATGGTATTTCGTGAATCAACATGGATAGCTCTGTTATGTTGATGAGACTGACTCTGCTGTCCTCGTCCTGTCAAAGCATATGATGCTTGCGACGCCTGGGATGTGTCACGTGCACCCGACCTCAGAGTATTTCTACAATAGCGATGTAGATTCCCCATCTTCTTGCAATTGTGACATTGTCTAGGTTGCGTCGTACACTCTCGCTTTATGTGATCAATAAAGCCACATTGAAAACACCTGACTTTCATCATGGGTCATGGAGGAAGATTCACGGATCCAGTCGTTTGATTCTGATTCACACTCCCACCTTGAGAGTAGGTGTCCCTCTTCTTCTTATTCCAATCATTAGAGTTCCCACCTGTTCCCGTGGGTATCATCATGCTTCATCCTATCAATCCCGAGATATCACGTTCAGCAACCTTGGCTCTATTCACCATCTTTGTATAATCCGTAATACAGAACACCACAATCTTCGATCGAATCTCATGCCTTAGCCCCGATTCAAAGATGCGTGCCTTCATAGAAGCACTTTCTGCAAACTCTGGTGAAAAACAGACTAAATTCATGAACTTAGCAACATACTCTGTGACAAATAGGCTCTCTTGTTTCAAGCTGAAAAAGTCTATCGTTTTCTGGATCTTGAACGTGTGAGGATAGAATTGTTTGTTAAACAATTCTTCAAAATCCTCCCATGTAAGCCCTTCATCCAATTTAGCATGCATCTCTAAATCCCACCACTGATTCTCACGATCCTCAAGAATATATGTCTCCATATTTACTTTCAACTCTATTGGTGTGCCGATGAAATCGAAGATATGATTCATCCTAGTTAGCCACACCTCCGCCCGTTTTGGTTCAGAATCACCCTGAAAGATGGGTGGATTTTGCTTCTAGAACTGGACGGAATGGTCAACATGCCTTGAATCATCTCTCTGATTCCCTGTGTCCATAGCATAGAACGCTTGAATGATACTATGAACCAGCTCTTGGTTCACACGTCATTCAGGTGAAACCACATTCTCCGCAACTTCCTCGGGTTGGTTTCTACGACACCTAATGAGTGTCATTTTCTATAAAAACAACCCATGTTATTAGTCTCACTTCCTAGAAACTGAAGGAATATCATTTAAATTTCTATCACATCAACTATTACATCATTTTTTTCCATCCATCAAGCTTTTCCACATGTTCAACTATTTTCGAAAACATCCAGCATACATTTTGAAAATCCACCCGTTTTCAAAATATACTAAATGTCCAGTTTCTAAAATCTTTCATTTGAAAATCAATTTATGCCTTTTTCAAAAATTTGCACCTAGCCTAAAATCATAAATCATTCTTCGCAATGAGATATGCCATCCTAGTGGGAATTTATACTTCTAATTCATGTCATTCTCATTTCATTGGCTAAACCCATGACAATGAGATTTGTAACATTCTAGAAGTGTATCCAAAACACTTCTGTACCCAACACCCTGGTAACTTGAAGTTCAACATAAACGGGTTAGCTACGTCCTTTTATGCTATAAATTTCATGTTCCAAAAATCCTACTCCTGTCTAAGATGATCACCCAAAGAATAGACAAGAAGGAACTTCAACTTCCGGACAAGAACATCGATGACCACTTGTTAGGAAAGGATCAAACAAGATGATACCATTTGTAATGACCCGCCAATTCTCATTGTCTTGAGAGTGTAACGAGTCATTACTTGGACTTAAGAGACATCCCCAAGGCACCAAAGGATAGAAATAAATGCCAAAGGATTTGAAAATACATGGGGGACGATTTACCCTTTAACTGAAAACAACCAACAAATAGAGAAACTAGATAAACATATCCAAGAAACCACTATTTGATGCGTGATTTAAAACCAAAACAACTCATCCATTAATTTTTATAAAAAACCAACCAAAAGTACCACAGTGAAAACCAACACTAAACATCAGAGTAAACATAGGAAAGTCAAATCAAAGACTACAAGACAACGAACCAACTCCATGCTTCATAAGATTCAAGCTCCAACATCACGAACCAGCCAAAGTATCACGAAGAAGCACTCTAAACATGTGACACTTTACCTTTTCCAACATCCCGATATATGACATCTGAAAAAGCACCAACGTGCCCAAGAAGGGGTGAGTAATGAAACTCATTAGGTTATCCCCGATGAATTCTCATCCCATGCCTCTCGGATAAAACATGTTAGCAGATTTATATAAAACAATTCAAAAATAGTTCACAATAAAGAAGTTCCATTTCAAAAAAATTTTCCAACAAAAACCATCATTCTTAATAAAAGAAACCAAGCAAAGGTCCCAATTCCATTCACATTTCCATTTTAGCACATTCATTCCATTCCACAAATCCACACAACCAACCATGAATGCAACCTCGACCTCCCTATACTCGCGAGTGGTGAGTTATACTTCTACTAAGTCGTCACTTAGTGGAATACCTTGATGGGGGTACTTAACGCCCTTATCCTTCCCTTTTTATTGGAGTACTTCTCGCCCTTATCCATCCCAACCTTTTGATGGGGGTACTTCTTACCCTTATCCATCCCAATGCATATGAACACACACCCCAACCCATGAAAATACATTACAAACCACACGTGTTCAAAACCATTTGATAAATCATCAAAACTTTTATTGAAACCCATTTCTTTAAAGAAACAAAACCATAACCAGTTTAAAATCACCATTTTAAAATCACTTCAACAAACACTTCCCAAAAACACACATTTCCCATCACCTGTTACTAAAAAGGGGTTTCAACCATTCTTTCACAGTAGTTTAACCAACCATTTCAATCAAGGAAAACAATTTGAAACTAAGCCTTCATGTTATAAGAAAGTGGAATCGAGAGTGAAGCCACCTACCGCAAAAATTTTGGAGAAACCAACCGACGAACGACGAATGCCAAGAACACCCGGTCAAAACACAAAAAACCCTCCTTAGATCTCTTCTCTTAATACAACCAAGACCAAATCTTATCATATTTGGAATCTACACCATTAGATATACCCATAACGGGCGTAGATATATGAAAACGAGAGAAGAGGAGAAGTATATCTAAGTAGATCTGAGAAACCGATCAAGAAAGATAACATACCTTCAGAATCCGGCTTCGAATTGCCAAGGGAAGCCTTCGGATCGCCTCCGGAATTCTTGGGAGAAGTCTTACAACTTTCAAGGGAGAGTAATCCCGAGTTAGGGTAGCTTAGGAGGTTTATAGATGGAAATTAAAGGCAAAATGAGTTAGATCCACAATTTTAGGATCTAACTTTAAGTGACCGCACGGTTAGTCCGCACGGTATGACAAACTGTGCGCTAACCGTGCGTTAGCTTCTGCCTCGATCATCATTCACTCACGGTTTGGCCGCACGATTATACAAACTATGTGCATACCGTGTAGAAGCCCCTGCCTCCAAGACCCACTGCGCACGGTTTGGATGCACGGTTAGACAAACCGTGTGCCGACCGTGCGGCTTCCCCTTTGCCTCCAAACATCATTCCATGTTCTTCCGACTCTCCCATTCGACACTCATGACTTTAAAAACATGAAAAATATCAAGAAAGAGTTACATACCAAAAACCGGGGGTACTACAAGGTTCCTAAAGTTGATGAATCAAAAAGGAGATGTGTTTTTGGGATAAGATAACCACTGAATCATCAAATTACTCTCTCCACATGATTCAAAGTACACCTATATGTGATGAATTCCCTATGATGAAATTGTTCAAATAAAAATATTTCAATGTTATCTTAGTCATTTCCTTTCTTTCTAATATGTTCTTGGATATAAAAACCATATCAGGGCTATACTGGGAGCTCTATTAATGGAGAATACAAACTGATCGAGAGTTTCCAAGAACATTACTATTCCATAAGAAGAGTTTCATGGTTCTAGGTGGGGCTAGTTTGGACGATCCTTTTCCTATATCATGTAGTTCCACACATCACCCACCAATAGTTTTCAGTGTTTCTAGGAACATGATGGATCCCCATCCTTAAAACATCTACAAATTCTTTTATTTAATCAAATTTTATATTTTATTTTCACAATATCATTTCATTTTATATTTCATCACTTCCAATTTTTTCAGACATCCATGTTCAACAAATATCACTTCAAGAGGAGATTCATATAGTACTGGAATAAACATCCTCAATGTAGGAAATCCTAGAAGTTCCTCCTCACCAAGAAAAGTGGAATACAGACCTCCCACCATAGGTGGAACCATACCCTATGATAGGGAAAACTTCATTGCCTCTAGTGTTTTTGGGACATGGTAAAATTGTCGTTGGTTTATCATAGGTCCTATTTTCTGGTGTAGAAAATCATTATGAATTTTTTTTTCGGTGATAAATAGTTATCCAAAAATTATTCCTAGCTCTGACATCATGTGTATCCACATCCTATGATTCTCTATCCACCATCCTTGGGAGAATATACCCATAAACCAAGGTGACATAAAGTCATATGTTCATTTGAAAAGGGTAATACAAACTCCCAAGTTCATTTGATACTATTAGTATTTCATCTTTAAATTTGGTATGCTTTTCGCTATCTATATTTTTTAGCCTTCGAAGTTGGTGGACCACCCAATGATTTTTATTAATGCCATGGTATATATTATTGTGTAATCCACCACTCCAGATCAATATTTTTTTGTTCCAAAATCCTTTATCTCATGTCCAATGAGGCCGCAAAAAAACTGAAGGAGGGGATTTTTTAAATTCAAAAGACAAAAATATCTTGGAGTCTATATGTTTTAATAATGAACCACATATAATGGGTTGTGTGATTTCCACCATAGCCTTTATTTAAAGCATAGGACCCAACTAAATTAGATCTAAAACATCCAATTATATTAAATCTCCAATGGTATTATAATTCCATCATAACTTGATCGCTCCTACCCATAAATGGGATACATTTCCCCTGGATCCAGAAATATGAATGAGGTAATTCCATCTCATCATGTTAAACATGTTATACATGTACTTGATCACAATAATATGATTATCAAAATACAAGGGACACCAGTTAAAAATATGTATCTTAATATATTCCCAAAAAATTCAAAAAAATAATCCTAGGTTCGATTTCTTTGATATAATCTCCCAATTCCAACCTATGGATCGACTGCAACATATTCCTCAAGGCGATCATGTTATAGGGTCTACAAGATGTGAATCTTCCCACCAATAGGAGGGAGAGGAATTTACAAATCTCTCTATCCTATGTAGCACTAACTTCAATCAACTATTTCCAAAAAAACACATTGAAATATTATTTAAAGTCCCTCTAGTATCATTTATACCATTAAATATATCGAATTAAATAGTTCAAAAATAAACTATCTTTAAATGTTGTTTTTATAAAAAATACAAATAAAATCTTTTACAACCGTTGTTATGGTAATTATTTCGTAACACTAATTATGATATGATAAAAAAATGGTAATCATTCAATATAATTTTTAACAATGGTAATTATATTATTTTAATCATTTAATTGGGTTAATAATAATGGTAAAAATATAATAACATTATTTAGATCGCATAATATTCATAATTGTATAAAATTAAGTTAACTATTAACTTAATATATCTATTTAAATAAATATTAAATATATAATTAATGTTAAGGATTTTATAAAATGTTGTACACAAACATACTATTATTTTACAATATTTTTCTAATCCTTTCATAGATATTTTTTCTTTTCTTATGTGTTAATTACGTATTAGATTTATGAATTATAAATTCAATTCAAATTAAAATATTTATTAATAATCCATTATTAATAGAAAAATAATTCATTTTATATATACTAATTAATTTAAAATTTTTTTATGGAAATTGCATATGTATTTCAATCTACAATAAGTTTGAGTTAATAAAAGGTGTTCAAAATTGAAAAAAAAGTATTTTAAAAAGTTTATAGTTTAATTTTTTTTAAATAAATGTTTTAAATTGTAGAAAATTATTTTTTACTTTTAATTTAGAATTTATTATTAATGAAAAAAATTATTAAATTAAATGACTATTTAGTAATTATGATATTATTTGACTACATACTTCACAATGATGAGAGATAAAATCTTTTTAATTTGTTGTGTATATATATTTTAGGTATTTGAATCAATTCTGAATAAAATGATTAGTTTAATTTAATACAAGGAATGTTAACGATGTAAAATAATTCAAAAATAAAATTTGAAAATCAAAACAGATACAATAAAATCTATTTTTTCAATAAAATAAATTTTAAAAAATAAATGAAGGAGATATATTAAAAAATAATGAAATGTGTCGGAGGAATTCCCTTTAATAAAAATCCATATATGTGTTTGTGCATTACTATACACGTTGATGAATGTTACATGGGAATTGGTAGATGGCTAGGGACTAGGGATACCTTGGGATGAAGATATAAGATTATTTTTTTCCACCAATGATATAGATAAGTACTCTTTAGCACTTTATTGAGTTACAATCAGTTGGTTATTATGTCACTAAGGGATGGAGAAATAGTTTAATCTCTCACAAGGCAATATTTAGGTCTTGGGGTATTATATGAGAGGCAGGTGTCCTTGGATTGGGTTTTTAGGGAAAATTGGATGTATATGAGAGGACTTAACCTAGTGATGATTGAGTGATACCCTACTAAGGGTGGTCTGAGGCATGATTAGTATTATGAATGGGGATAGTTGTTTGGGACTAGACATGGTGCAATAGAGAGTGGTTTCCTCTAAGTGACAGATAGAGAGATCTACTATAGAATATGTGAGGTGATACCCACGTGTTGGGTGTTGGCATGGTCGGGACTTGGCATTAGGATTCCTGGCTTCTTAGAGTGTATGACATGTGATAATCCTAGGGTTGCAAGACTAAGAGTGATGTGAGAGCATGATGAGGATGAATATACCTTAAGGTATGGGTTGAGATGAGAATATGGGTTATGGATTCACTGAGGGGTAAGGGGAATGAGCAGGTATTAATGAGAATTGATGGTGCTGGGTCTAGAGAACCCAATAGATGCCCTAACAAGTGTGGTCGAATGTGTTCAACAGGGGGATATATTTTTGATACTAGTGTCCTGGGATCAAATAAAGAGTTTTGTTACAAGATAAGACCTAGTGTACTTGATGTGACCTCCCAAGATACTATAGGGATGTTTTGATGTGATTATTACCACCTTATAGTCTGTGGGGATGGGTTGGTATGCTTGTAACCTCTCTAGAGTTTGCAAGGATTTCTTGGTCTTCTTGTAACCTCCCTAGAGTCTGTGGTGAATACGTCTGTATGCTTGTGAACTCCCTTGGGAATGTTGGGATTGGACAATGTAGATGATGTACCCTACCTAAGAGTCTTGAGTAATGAATGTGACCACCCATGAGGGTCTAGGTCATGGGATGATGTCTAATGAGTCCAATGGACCCTACCTTGTGTGATGAATAATTAGGTCATGATGTGGATCTATGACTACACCCAATTATTTTGGGTAACAGGTTGAGTTTTGGATTCTAGAAAACCTTAACTCTTTGTTGATGTATTGGGCTTAATTATGATGAAATGAGATGATGTGGTGTGGTGGAATATACTATAGCACTAAAGTAGGTATGATCATGTGTCATGGTGGTCTGGTATGCACTCATTGACCACACACACATGGAGTCGTGGTGACCTTATAATGTTCATGTCCCTATTGATGTGATTATGAATGCCTTTAGATTAATTATCTGGTATTTAGGTGATAAGGTACTTCATCAGGTAGCTAATGAATCCACCACTGCCTAATTGTGGTCTAAAATTGAGACTATATATATGAAAAAAACCATAGTTATCCAGATACAAAATAAGATTCAATTTTATAACTTTCATATGAATCCTTGAAATGCACCTAGGACTCATTCGATGATTTCAAAAAAAATAATTCTAGATTTATCTAATATAGAAGTTATGTTGGATTAAGGGGATTTTTCTATCATACTACAGACAAAATTAGATGATTAAAATAATTCATTTAATGATTCATTGATGTACGGTAAGGGTTTTTTAAACCTATAAGAAGTTAAATATACCTTGTTTTCTAAAGAAATTCAAAATAAGAAACCTACTTCTGTTGATAAGGAATTTTAGGGGCTTAATGTCTAGAGAAATTTTGAGAAAAGTGGGAATGAGAGGGGTAATATCAAGTTTAGGAGATAATCAGGGTCTAGGGGTAAATAAATCAAATAATTACATTATAAAAAACCAGGTCAAATTTTAAGGAATTATCCAAAAGGAACAATTCTACCAAAAAACCAATAACAATTACCATTGGTTGTTATTTGATAAATATTTTAAGACTATTGTTGTTTTAAATTTATGGCCTGATGCTATGAGTGCTGAATGACTCATGGATTTAGAATGTTCTTTTCATATATGTCACAGAAAAGATTACTTATCTTATCTGAGAGAGAATAAGAGTTTAAGGGTTTACCTCTGAAATAACAAGGGATATAAAATCATGGGTATAAAAATAATCCCTCTAGAATATCATAAAATGTTAGTCAAATCCATAGAGGAGATTATGTGAGATCATGATATAAAGATGAATTTTCCTTCCCTAGGTTTCTTAGAATGAAATGGGTATTCAAATAGGTCTGATTCAGGGAGTCATAAAATCTTTAAGGGTTCACTATCTACTATGAGAGGAAGCCTCACAAATGGTCTACATGTTTTAAATTGTAGGAATCAAATGAAACAATTAAATACAAGTTTTTCCCCCAAGACAGATAACAAAATATTGCGACAAAGGTGATTATGCCATATTAGTTCAAAAGGTATGACTGAACTAAGAAAGAAAGGAATTTTAAATGTTGTATCCTCAGAAAATATAACCTTTTTTGAATTATATGATCTTTATAAGTCTAAAATTTTTAGTTTTATGAGGTCTATATATAAAGATAAATCCCCTTTAAAATATGCACATTATAATTTTGGATTTTTTATAGAACTACTTCCCATAGTGGGGGCCACAACTATGTTCACTTTAAAGATGAATAATCTCGTAATGTGTGGATTTATATAATCAAGAAAAAATATGAAACCTTTGAAACATTCAAAATTTGAATGTTTAGTGTCGAAAGTGAAAATGAAAACTAGCATAAAATCATTAGAACTGATAATGGTCAAGAATATTTATCTAATGCCTACATAGACTATTTTAATATTGAAGGAATTATTAAACACAGAACTATTTTGGGTACCCATTAATAGAATGTCCTATAAGAGAGTATGAATAAGAACATTTATAAAGTGTGATAAGCATTACCTTATATTCTAATATTTTTAAGTCATGTGAAAAGGTTTCCACTACATCTGTCTATCTGATCAATAGATTCCCCTCTAGTTCCACTAGTTATAAACCCATTGATGTTATATGGATTGTTTCACCCCTAGTTTAGTACATCTTATTTTTTCTATTCTACCAATTCTCATAGATAAAATGATAAACTGGATCCTGGGAATATGTAGAGTGGCTTCATGTGATACCCACATTGTGTCAAAGGGTGAAATCTTTGGGAAGATATTCATGGTTATCAGAAATTTATTATCCACCGTGATGTGGTTTTCTAGGAGGCGTCTACTTCTAAATATAATGCTTCTGATCTTTCCAATTCTCATCCATTTAGATGTGTAGGTGTTTAGGTCAGATTAGATCGTAAAATGTAACTTTAACATGAGGTTTTCTCCACTAAACCACCCAAACTATCTCACAATAATGAATAACATGTCAGTGAATTTGAACATATGTTTGAGGTTTCGAGAAATAGTGACATGAGAGACTACCAGTTCACTCATAATTGGACTAAAAGAATCATTAGGCCTACAACCAAGTCTATCAAGGATGATGTTTTTAAATTTCACTTTAATTTAGGTTTTTAATAGGTAATTATGAACCATAACATTTCAAAAATGATCTTAATATTGAGGAATCTAGGCAGTTCCTTTTTGTTATGAGAGATGAAATGAATTAACTTCTTACCAATGAAATTTGGATAATTGTTAACAATCATAAATAGGAGAAAATTATATATTTTAATTCATTTTTATGAAGAAATAAGAAAACTCCATTAAAAAGAAAATTCAGTATAAATCATTAATTTTGGAACATGGATTCTTATAATATGAATTAATTGATTATAATGATCATTTTTCACCTTTTTTTAATACCTCTTCCATTAAATTATTGTTAACCTTTTTTTTTACAAAATGATTTTCATGATGAATAATTGGATGATAAACTTCCTTATTGCATGGTATGTAAGATGGACATATTTATATGAGACCACCTAATGGGTTTTAAAAATATTTTAAAATCAATCAATTATAAATTTTATGAAAATCCATGTATATCCTTTAGAAATCATCTAGACAATGGTATAAAGAATTTAATTCTTTTCTGCTTAAAAATAAATTTCCTAAAAGTACATATGATTCCATTATTTATTTAAAATATTTCAATACTGTTTATGTTTATTTAATCCTATATTTTGATGACATGCATATAATTTTCAAAGACACTTGGTTAAAAAATCATATAAAAAAATTTACATAATGATTTTGAGATGAAATATTTAGAGGAAACAAATAAAATCCTTATTATGAAAATCACTATAGATATAAATGTTAGGGTATTGTATATGTCCCAATATTCATATGTTCATAAGGTGTTAAAAAGGTATTTTCTAGAAAATTTTAAACTTGTTAGTGTGACTTTAGGTCATCACTACATTCTTACCTTGTCCCAATCCCCTAATAGTTATTCTTATAATTATTTTATGATTTATTTTATTTTTGTAAACATAGTGGATGGCCTTATGTATTCCATGATATTCCCTTATCTGGATATATCCTTTAGTGCTTGTACCTTAATAATATTTATGGGAAGTCCTGTAATGAATCCTTTGAATGAATTAAAATAGATATTCATTTATGTGTAAACGAATTCTAATTTGTGAATTTGTTTTGGTAAAAAAAACTCTTATATTCAACATATCATCAGATTTATTTATTTTGGTTATGATTAAAATATAGACAATAATAAATATATCATCGTTTCTGTATTATTTTCCTTTGTAGGTCTGGATTAATGGTAATTAAATTTGTAATCCATTGTTTCACATTCCTAAACCATGGTCAAATACATATTATTAACTATAACAATCAATGAATCAATTTGGTTGAAAGGATTTGTTAATGAACGGTATTTATCTTTTTGTAATATAGATGTTTTCTTGATAGTTAGTTTTTATTCCATATTTTTAAAAATCATGTTTTTCATGGAAGATCATAGCACATATACATTAGATTTCATTATGTTTGGGATTTCATTGAAACTAGTACGATATTCTTCACTAAGAAAAATACTACGTATAATCCAGTTGACTATTTGACTAATGCTATTCAATTGTCAATGTTTCTAAATTATTTAGAGGTGACGAATTTTGTCCCATTTAAATGACCTTGGTGCTGAGAACACCATATTTTTTAAATTAATTTTATTAAAATGTTTTAGGTTTTCTAATTTTTACATGCATGTATTTTTTTATGAAATAGAAGTTTTGAAATTCTTGGTCTTAATTATTGTTTAGATTTAGTAATTTAATTTTATTTGTTCCCTTTTGAAAATGTTGGTGACATTTCATAGTTGTATTTTTTCCCATGATTTTTTACATCAATTATTTTTCAATTTTGTTTTCACAAGTTTCCCTTACCCCATAGTTGGATCCCACATAAAGGTAAATTTTGTAATGTCTACCTTCCCATTGAATGTGGGTAATCTATTTTCTCTCCTATTGTAAAAGTTTAAGTAATTGCTACATAAGGGTAATTCCTGCTCATGTAAGGGTACTACTTGTCTTGTGTAAGGGTACTCATGAAAATATAAAGGGTACTCATTGGCCTGTATATGGGAGCTCCCTAGCTTGCGTAAGGGTTGTACATTGGATCATGTAAGGCTAAACAGTAATGTGAAAGGGTACTTCTTTAGCTAACATAAGGGAAACCTATCTTGCATAAGGGTACTGTATTGATTGATTAAGCATAACCTGGCTCATATAAGGGTAACCTTGCAACACCCAATGATAAGTTGAAATGTGTTATGTTTTGGTAGTGAATCACCTACCACCACATGGCCATCTAGTCAAACTGTCTCTTACATATCAGTCGTCCATATGACCAGCATGTTGTGTTCAATGCCTCGCTCGCAATAATTTATCCCAGCATCATGATTTCACAACAGGATCCTCCTTGATAATTTTGTGTATTTCTTCACTAGATCAAGAGCGTATACTTCTAGGGAATTTTATATTTTAAGATGAAATTGAATGACAGTAGCCTGAAAATGATCATGTTCATGATTCAAATAGTTCACTAATGCAGATGGTCTTTATAATCACCAAACTGGTCTGGGGATTTAGTGTAGAGTGGTGAAGATTCCTTACCTTCACTATGAAATGTCCTCATGTGAAGGAATACATATATACATGAACACCATTTGACATTTTTCCAGGTATTGGTATTAGAACATAGAATTATAAGAAGATTATTCAACTTTCCAATTTTCATTTATTTTCATGTGTTTGATGTCATATCCTTCTATGCATGTTCATTGTTTGAGTCCATAAATTAAGTTAAATTGCATGGTCTATATGTTAGATTTCATCAATTATATATGGTCTAGGAAGACTTAATCCTAAAATAGTTTCTTTGGTATATTAATTCTTGCATGTCTTATAATCTCTTGATTTTATTTCATTAGTAGTAACGATATTATGGGAGAATTATTTCAATTCAAATAGGTCCATAGTATACTAATTTACACTATATATTTGTGTTCTTTATTTTTTTTCATACACCATATTCTTCTTTAATCCAACTTATCCAGTTATATTTTTATTATCCAAATTCATAAACAAATTGGGAATCAATTACCTATATTAGGGGATTCTTGTTGTTTCATAAGGAATACCACATCCATTAATCCCTTAACATCGTTTCTAATTACAGACAAATGGACCGGTGGATCAACTTTTCCCATGTTCATGTCCTGATAGAATGTGAAAATTGAACTCATCCATTCACTTTCATAGTTTTTTGATCCATTTATCATTTTTTCCATATCTTACATCCTATATGAATCACCTAATAATATATAGAGGTTTTTTAAAAGTGGAAATATAAATGAAAATATATTTATCCCATGATTCATTTATATGTTAGCTTATATATTGTTTTTCTAGTTGTGAGCCACAACTTTGGTGCAAACATATAAACCCAACTATTTACCACACAAAAATTTTTCATTCATGTGAAATGATACCAAGGAAATTGTGTTTATAATTAATGGAGTGATCGTAATTTTGCAGACGTATAAAGCTCACCAAAATCTATTTTTCCATTTGAAACATTTTGAGCAGGTGTCATGTGTGAACCAATGAATAAATAATTCTAATCTAGTAAAACCAACCTGCTAGGTGTTTATATGTTTTCAAGTGCCCCAAGTTCCATCTTTCTGACGAATAATGATAATATTACATTAAATTTGGATTTAAATTTGATCCTTTTGAAAATAAGAAATGGATTTATTGAACAAAAATCAATTTTTGAAATAATATCCGGATTGTGTGGCATAAGCATGTTGTAACGTATCTATAATTGTATCCAATCTAACATGGTGGATTCCATTATAGCATTAAAGTAGGTATGAATTGGTGTCATTATGGCTTGGTTAGACCACATTGACCAGACATAGATGGAGTCATGGTGGCATAATAATGTTGATGTCCCTATCAATGTACTTAGGAATGCCTCTATTTTAGTTCCCTTGTCTTTAAATGATAAGGTACTTCATGAGGTTGCTTAAGAATCCACTAATACCTAAATAAAGTCTAAACGTGAAGCACTATATATGAAAAAAACCATAGTAGTATAGTTACACATGATGATTAAATTGTATAACTTTTGTATGCATCCTTGAACAACAGTTCAAACTCATATCGATGATTTTAATAAAATTATTAAAGATTTATCTAATATAGAATTTATGTTGGATGAAGGTGATTTTAATATCATACTTCTGACCAATTTATATGATTCATATAATTAATTTTAATATTCAATGATATATGTTTTGGGTTCATTAAACCTGTAAGAGGTTAAATATACCATGTTCTCTAAATAGATTCATAAAAAGAATCCTAGTTCTATTAAAAAGGAATCTAAGGTGGTTAATATCTAGGGGAAGCCTGATCAAAGAGGGAAGAAGATATATAAGAGATATCCTTAGAGATGATTAGTGTCTATGGGTAATCAAATATAATTATTCCATTACAAACAACCTAGTCAAATTAGAAGTAATTTTTCCCAAAGGAACAATTTTAAGAACTGCACCAATAATAGTTTCCATTGGTTGTTATTTGCATAATATTTTGATAATGTTGACGTTCTAAATGTCTTTTCTAATGTTATGAGTGCAGAATGGGTCCTATATTTTTTATTTTATTTCCATATACATAAAAAATGTGATTACTTCACTGATCTAAGAGAGATTGAGAGGGAAAAGGTTTACCTTGGAAATAACAAGCACTACTACAACTTGGCCTTTTATCAGCGCTAAAAACCGACATTAACAGTGCTAGAAAAACTCTGTTAATGCTGGCGTAGATAGGGGGTCCCCTTTATTAGTGCTCCGAAAAGCACTGATAAAGGTGGGACTTTATCAGTGCTATCTTGAGCGCTGATAATGGGACCCTATATTAGTGTTGTTTTAGCGCTATTAAAGGAATCCTTTATCAGTGCTCAAAAAAGCACTGATAATGGCACCTGCCCCTACACTGGCACAACCATCACCTACAAATCTGCACACCTGCACAAAATAGCAGCACCTGCACATCTTCACACCTAAACAAAATGGAACCTGCACATGAACCAAGAACCGAAAGGCGACACAACACACACAATATTTTGTTAGAAAATGCTATATACAGTTACTTAACATCATGAATACAAAGAAACACACAACTATATACATTTCAATCGATGTTTTACATGGTTACAATTACAATTATCCGACAATAATTATAATTATTAATGTATCATCAATTTATATCTGTGATCACCTCTCAAAAATTGTCGTCCATGGTATTTGTTGCCGAAAAAAGCATTCAAATTCAAGGAAGAAAAGTCACCTATATAAGAAAACAAATATTATGTCAGTAATACAATAATGAAATAAATTAAAACATTAATATGAAAGAATTCATTAATATTGAAATATGAAACTAAAATATAGAAATGATAAACTCAAATGTTTTCATTCTGATAAAAATGAAAGGGAATAACTCATGGATCGTTGTCCTAAAGTATCAAAAAAATCTGACTGTGTTTGCTTGGTTTCCCGTAAATCAATTATGTTGTTTTCTAAAGTTAATGTCAATTTTAAACAGATATCAGACACTTTTATCCATAACAGTTACACTGTGCGTCGGATTGAGGTGCGGTTGATTTGTACACGCAGAAATGACTCGTGGATCATTTTCCTAAAGTATCAAAACAATCTGAACACGTTTTCTCAGTTTTCCGTATGTCACTTGTGTTGTTTTCTAAAGTTAATGTCAATTTTAAACTAATATCAGACACGTTTATCCATAAAAGTCACACCGTGTGTTGGATTGAGGTTTTTTTGATTCGTACACATCAAAAATGACTCATTTATCATTATCCTAAAGTATCAAAACAATCCTAAGGCGTTTTATCGGTTTTTCGTATGCCACTTGTGTTGTTTTCTAAAGTTAATGTCAATTTAAAACTGATATCAGACACTTTTAGAGATACCGATCACACTGTGCATCAGATTGAGGTGTGGCTGATTTATACATGTCAGAAATGACTCATATATTGTTGTCCTAAAGTATCAAAAGAATCTGAACTTGTTTTCTCAGTTTTCCATATGTCACTTGTGTTGTTTTTTAAATTTAATGTCAATTTTAAACTGATATTAGACACTTTTAGCCATACCGGTCACACTGTGCGTCAGATTGAGGTGCGTTTGACTCATACACATCAAATATTACTCATAGATCATTTTCCTAAAGTATCAAAACCATATGAACATGTTTTCTCAGTTTTCCGTATGTCCCATGTGTTTTTTTCTAAAGTTAATGTCAATTTCAAACTCATATCAGAAACTTTTAGCCATACCAGTTACACTGTGCATCATATTTAGGTGAGGATGATTCTTACACGTCAAAAATGACTCATGGATTGTAGAACTAAAGTATCAAAACAATACGAATGCGTTTTCTCAGTTTTGCATATGTCACTTGTGTTGTTTTCTAAAGTTAATGTCAATTTCAAACTGATATCAGACACTTTTAGCTATACCGGTCACACCGTGCATCGGATTGAGGTGTTGTTGATTCTTAAACATCAATTATGACTCATGGATCGTTTTTCTAAATTATTAAAACAATCCTATGGCATTTTCTTGGTTTTCTGTATGTCGCTTGTGTTGTTTTCTAAAGTTAATGTTAATTTCAAACTAATATCAGACACTTTTAGCCATACCGGTCACACCGTGGATGAGATTGATGTGAGGTTGACACGTAAACGTCACAAATGACTCATGGATACTCTTCCTAATGTATCAAAACAATCTGAATGAATTTGATCAGTTTTCCGTATCTCTCTCTTTTTTCTTTCTTTCTAAATTTAATGTCAATTTTAAACTAATATCAGACAATTTTAGCCATAACAGTCATATCGTGCATCAGATTGAGGTTCCTTTGATTTTTACACATCAAAATTGACTCATGGATCGTTTTACTAAAGTATCAAAACAATCCAAACATGTGTTCTTAGTTTTCCGTATGTCACTTTTGTTGTTTTCTAAGGTTAATGTCAATTTCAAACTGATATCAGACACTTTTAGCCATACTGGTCACACCGTGCATCGGATTGAGGTGAGGTTTATTCTTACACGTCAAAAATGATTCATGGATCGTTTTCCTAAAGTATCCAAATAATCGGAATAGGTTTTCATGGTTTTCCGTATGTCACTTCTGTTGTTTTCTAAAGTTAATGTCAATTTCATACTGATATCAGACACTTTTAGCCATACCGGTCACACCGTGCATCAGATTGATATGCGGTTGATTCATACACATCAAAAATGACTCATGGATCGTTGTCCTAAAGTATAAAAAAAATCCGAATGCGTTATATCGGTTTTTCATATGTCACTTGTATTATTTTCTAATGTTAATGTCAATTTCAAACTGATATCATACACTTTTAGCCATACTGGTCACACTGTGTGTTAGATTGAGGTGAGGTTGATTCTTACACGTCATAAAATGACTCATGGATTGTTTTCCTAAAGTATCAATTCAATCCAAACACGTTTTCACGGTTTTATGTATGTCACTAGTGTTGTTTTCTAAATTTAATGTCAATTTTAAACTGATATCAGACACTTTTAGCCATACCGGTCACACCGTGCGTCAGATTGAGGTGCGGTTGATTCTTACATTTCAAAAATGACTCATGGATCATTGTACTAATGTATCAAAACAATCTGAACATGTTAGCTCTATTTTCGGTATGTCACTTATGTTGTTTTCTAAAGTTAATGTCAATTTCAAACTGATATCAGATACTTTTAGCCATACCAGTCACATCGTGCGTCAGATTGAGGTTAGGATGATTCATACACATCACAAATTACTCATGTATCGTTTTCCTAAAGTATCAAAACAATCCGAATGCGTTTTCTTGGTTTTCCATATGTCACATATGTTGTTTTCTAAATTTAATGTCAATTTCAAATTGATATCAGACACATATAGCCATAACGATCACACCGTGTATCATATTGAGGTGTGGTTGATTCATACACATCAAAAAATTACTCATGGACCATTTTACTAATTTATAAAAACAATCTGAACGTGTTTGCTGAGTTTTCCGTATGTCATTTGTGTTGTTTTTTAATGTTAATTTCAATTCTGAAGTGATATCAGACACTTTTAGCCATACCGGTCACACTGTGCATTAGATTGAGGTGCGGTTGATTCTTACACGTAAATAATGACTCATAGATTGTTGTAAAAAATTATCAAAACAATCTGAAGGAATTTTCTCGATTTTCCTTTGTCACTTGTGTTTTTTCTAAAGTAAATGTCAATTTAGAACTGATATCAAACACTTTTAGCCATAACAGTCACACCTTGTGTCGGATTGAGGTGCAGTTGATTCGTACACATCAAAAATGACTCATGGGTCATTTTTATATGGTATAAAAATAATCCAAATGTGTTTTATCGGTTTTCCATATGTCACTAGTGTTGTTTTGTTAAGTTAATGTCATGTTTAAATTGATATCAGACACTTTTAGCTATACTGGTCACACCGTGTGTCGTATTGAGGTGTGGATGACCCGTACACATCACAAATGACTCATGTATCATTTTCTTAAAGTATCAAAACAATCTGAATGCGTTTTCTTGATTTTACCCCTGTCAGTAGTTCATAAGAGTCTCTCATTAAGTTATTATTTAATAGAAACTCAAATCATTTCAAAAAAAAATTCATAATCTAACAATATGAAACATAAGAAAGGGTGAACATAGATTCTCAATAAGTGTAAACAAGTGAGATATCAATGATCCTATAAAGATAACGTAAGTAGTAGTAATTCACCCTCATTGTCCTATTTGTTTGCATTCTTCCATCAGGTACACTGCCCATTCGTTTCTAAACACATATATAACAACTTTTGAATAAGAGTTTTTGTGATAGTGATAGTAGAACTGAAAAAATATAAATACACAAACGATTAATAAATATTTTAAATTAACTAGTAATGATTTTCAAAAATACCTCTTCAGGGATGCTAGTTTGTTCATGAAATATGTTCTCTTTCATAAATTTACAAACATAATAACTACAGTCCTTTCTATTTGTTTGTTTCAGACACTGTAGAAACATTGAGAAATATAAGTAATCTGTTTTGAAATGTATTTGGGTAGTGCAATATAATTATATATACCCTGATACTTGTCAATTTGTATATCTCGTGCTGTTTTTCATCCTTATGCCCTATATTCATTCAAGCCTTTAGATGATATTTATACACCACCCTATCATAACAGAATCTTCATTAAAAGATAATATAAATTATATAACTAGATATTTAGTTATAAAATTATGGATCTAGTGTATTACAAATTGGAAATCGCTATCATGTGTGGACAATTTGTAGGATATCCATGAATTGAATCCAGAAAATAAATCTTAGGAGTATCCAAATTGACTGCAATGAACATCCTATGCTGCCTAAAAACACAAAAAGGAATAAGTAATGATAGAAATGAAAATATAATTGATAAGATTAAAATGTCAAGGTTTACCCCTGCAATGTTGGTATTAAAAAGAGCCTGTCAATTGTAATTTTGAATTGAAACGTTTTGAGAAGGTTTGACATTAATTCATCTTGAAAATCAGAATCTATTTCTTTTTGTTGTGCAGACATGGTGTGAGGACTAACGAGTCCAAATTTGTATTCACATGAAAACCCCTTCAATTTTTTTTCTTATATAAGACTGTGAAAAAATATGAAATGTATTTAGCCATAATTATCAGAGTATATCAGCATCTTTTAAATCAAATCTTGAAAACATACCTCATGTATACCTTTATAACTGAAGCGCCAAGCTAGTCATATGTGATGATTTTAGCTACAATGTCAACACTAATAAAATCTAATGTTTCCCCTCTGTACATATCATATTCACAAAAAATTGTGTGATTATTTCCGCCTTTCATTTTCATATCCACATGAGCTTGCAATGATATTAAATGTGGATATATAATGGGCGGGGTGAAGGTGCCCCGAGTTGATTGTTTTGATCAGTTGGTTGATCCTTTTGAGCCATTATTTCGTTTTAGTTCCTTCCTTTTGTCATTATATAATATCATTCATTGGTTTAGCCCTTTTCTATGTAAATGTTTAAGGTTATGCTTAAAAAATGAATTTGAAATGAAAACCTTTTAGTCGACATGTTTTTTTACAAGATTCGATGGGCATGCAATGTATGTTCCAGCAGCTTTTTCCACCATATATATGTCATCATCCTTACTTGGAACAGTTAGCTCGGTGCTCGGCTCATGAGCTACATTAATTGACACTTTCACATGATCATTTGGAATTGGCCTGGAGTGTATCCTGTCATTCTGCATATTGAACACCGTAGCCCTCGCTACAATGCGATGGGTGGAAGTTGACAGAAATAAATCATAGTCATTTTCACCCTGTATAATATCATTACAAGAAAGGTATTAGCATCTATGTGATTATCATTTCATTTAATCAAATATTAGAACATTTATTACCTTGGTTAAGATAGATCTTGTTGGATCGAATAGTTGATATAAAAGTCTATTAGATGGAACAATACAAGAGGGGGGGTGAATTGTAGGTTTAAAAACCTTTGAGTTTTAGTAACAAAGAGATTAGTTTAAAAGATATTAAACTAATACAAATACAAACACCCACAATTGTATTGAATGTAGAGGGTAAGATGTATTGTAATACTATTGTAAAGTAAAACAATTGTATTCAAGGTGAACACAATAATCAGAGTAATACAAATATGAATGATTCTACCTTAAAGCGTATAGAACCAATTGATACAATATGTAATAGAATGATTGTAATTGAAACAATTACAATTGAATATGTAAAGGAAGAAAGGAAACAATACAATCCCTTTCTAAAACAAACAGCGGAAAAGTAAAGGTAATACAATTCTTTTAACCCAAAGAGAAGGGTTATCCTTTCACCTAGGATAAAAGGTCTGTCTCACCAACACCTTGGTGAGCCCTCGATACGATTATCGGCACGTCTGTCTGCCTATCCCTGGCAGCCCTCGATACGATGATCGGCTCGTCTGTCTGCCTATCCCCGGCAGCCCTCGATACGATGATCGGCTCGTCTGTCTGCCTATCCCCGGCAGCCCTCGATTTTGTAGGTAATCGGCACCTCTGTCTTTCAATCACTTGAAAGCCCTCGATACGATGATCGGACGCACAAAGCTTGATGAGAGAAGTCAGAGTCTCTCTCTCTAGAATCTTCGTAGTTCACAATCTCTTTATTCAATCTCTTTGCTCATCGTTGTCTTCTCAGCTTCAAATGACCTCCTATTTATAGGCCTCGGGTTCCAACGGTCATATTGCCTCCAACGGTCATATTGAAACAGAAAGCACGACATCGTTTTGATTAGTATATAACTAACTCAACGACATCGTTTTGTTAGGACAAGAGATATATAGAAAAGTAAAACATGAGTATGATTCATATGCAGAGAGAGTATTTTTGACAAAGTACCAAAACAAATAATGATTATCTGAATAGTAGTTAGTACGATACGATCGACAGAGTCAGTACGATACGTTTGACAGAGTCAGTACGATACGTTTGACAGAGTCAGTACGATACGTTTTGGTCGATACGATCAACATCGTACGATACGATAAACATAAAAGACAATTTGTTATTTTATAAACATATGATATAATACATTCGAGATTTCCAAAACAAGACAGAATATATTTGTGATTTCCAAAACACGATGTAAAAGCCAAAAGGGAACTTTTGACTTAACAGATCTTTGAGGGGAATGGCTTTCCACAAAGCTGGTTGGGGGTGGGGCGGGTTGTTCTTGAGTTGTTTCTTCTCTTCGCCTCTCCCCCATCAAAGTTTCTAGCAACTCTAACTGACTTTGGAATTTTTATTCAAGGGTAGCTAGTATATGAATCATAATTTTCATTTATTTAGTTTGTTCCTCATCTTGTTTTTTTTCTGAAAATATGTCTGGGGTGTCACCCCAAAACCCAAACCTCTGACTCGGCCATACTGTTCTAGCTATTTCAAGGCCACTGAATGTATGTTTTCATCTGTTGCGGGTGTCGATGATTCCTGTGACTATATCAAATAGAAAATATGGAAAAATAACTAATCATCATTAGGTAATAATGATTTAAAGCAAAAAAAATCTATATTATGTAATACTTACACATGTTTCCCACACTTTTTGTGTGTTTTCATCTACCAGTTTCCCCTCTTTATTAACACAAGCCTCCTTCCATAGCACATGGAGTGGGATGGAAGTGGCGTGGGATTTTCATTAATCAATCTACATATAAATATAGAAACTTGGTTACAGTGTTGATTTATGTCACATAAAAGTATTAATGTACTTTTAAAATACGTACCGATTGTTTTTCAATTGAAGCGTACCCCATCCTTGCTTTACGGTAGGGGTACGATGGTTTTTCTGCCCGTTATTTATTTTTAGAACTCAATTGCTGTTTCATAAATAAAAAACTGTAAATCATAGTGATGAATACAGGCAACGTTAAACAACATTTTTTCAAACACAATGGACCTGAAAATTCTACTATGCACGATAGTTGCAAAACACATCCCACGCTCCTTGGGATATCATGTGTGCATAAAGAGGAGGTCGGTGCGGATTGATTTTTTCCTTCAACATCTTTCAGATGACATTTCGTTAAAATGGTGTGAAAGCCTCTATAAATAGTTCCTGCCTATCTTAATACATATTCTTTGTCCGAGACATCTACTATAAATGCACTCTACAGGAGATTATGTAGAGTAAGTCAATATTTCAGTATTTTATTTTATTTTATTTTAATAAATTAAATAAATGATATCGTAATGTTACCGTAATATCTTCCCACATTAATGTTTCACCCCGCTAACAACATAGTGCCACGGCACTATATCAATCGTCACACATTACTGAGTGACGATTCCAATATAGCTACTAAACATGGATTTGTTGGGGTTTACATGCTGGCCTCGTTTATTCCATGCCACCTCATATATGACTCCTTTTTCATTTTCCTTAAGGATTTTGGATAAAACTATCAAACTAAGACGTACCTGTTTTTTTGTGCAACATGGGTTTCATTGCCTACCATTTCCTCTATTTCTGCATCATCATTATGTTCCTCCGAAGTGCTAGCATCAGCACTAAGACCATCATCAACTGGTTGAGAAACCTGTTATACCTCAATAGTGGTTCCAGCAGCAACAGGTTGTGAAACCTATTGTATCTCAGCAGTGGGACCAGCTGCAATAGGTTGAGAGACATGTTTTACCTTAGTAGTGGGACCAACTGCAACAGGTTGAGAAACCTATTGTGTCTTGGGATTGGGTGCATCAGCAGGTGAAAAAGTCATTATCTTCAGAAGTAGTTTAAAATTTAATTTAGATCACATAAAAGCAGTAGCGAACAGATAATAACATAATTTAACACAATCTATATTACAATAAAAATAACCTGATTATTGAACTCTCACTTTTTTTAAAGGCTGAAATGATTTGACCCCTCTATCGACTATCCATATCCCTTCATTGTGGTCTCCTATGACATACAAAACGTCATCTACATTGGGATCACTGCGAAATGTTTGTGAGGTCCCAAGGAAAGGGTCGTCCTCTGTTGAATTTTAATCTGAACCTTCAGTTGTTTTGGTCGATAACAGAACAATTGACCAGTATCAGTTTGTGGGATCTGAAACATAAAATACATGCACTGCATGTGATTCCATTATAAACGATTCGTCATTATCCCCTTCTCTACTAAAATCAACATTCAAAAATCCAAATTCATCTATTTTAACAGAACTCTTGTTATCAACCCACTTACATTGAAAAATTGAAACATGGAATTCCGTATAATCCAACTCCCATAGTTGTTTAATGATTCCAAGGTATGACAAATTCGCATAAATTGGGTTTCTTTCCTTAGAACCTGAAACATGAATCACATCAGCCACAAGTGTAAACCCACTATTCTTCATGGTATTGTCTTCATCATGTTCCTTAGTATAAAATGTATAACCATTAACTACAGAAGCATTGTATGATAAAACATACACACTTGGTCCTTTGGCTAGCCATTGAAGTCAGTCTGAAATTGACTCTAGATTTTCATCTGACTTCTTAAAAATATCGTCCCAAAACTATCCAATAAACTGTTTATTATGTGTATCTAATTTCCATTTTCATCCCTATATGGATTCAAATGCCTAATAATTTCTTTTTGGGTTTCAAAATTTTGGTCAACGTTGAAATTTTTATGCAAAACATAAAGGTTGTCCTGCTCCCGATTTGTAAAATTGATTGTGACAACCTGTCTTCTAGAAATTTCATCACCCCCAAGCTGCCCAGTGTGACGAAATTTTGGTAGGCCAATGATTTCCACACCAGACAGGTATTCGGTACAGAATTCAACGGCTTCCTCAACAATATATCACTCCGTAATACAACCCTCTAGCTGACTTTGATTTTTGACACACCCTTTTAAAAAACTCATATACCGTTCAATGGGGTACATCCATCTGTAATGCAGAGGACCACATAGTTGAATCTCTCTCACAATGTGGACCATCAAATGAACTATCATATCAAAACATGAATGTGGGAAGAACATTTCTAATTCACATAATATGATGGTAATTTCTCTTTCCGTAGTTGGAAATTTCACCGGGTCTATAACTTTGCTTCATATAGCTTTGAAGAAGAAACACAGTTTCGTTAATGTATGGTGGTCATTCTTGGGAAAAATTCAATGTAAAGAAATATGAATGAGATCTAACATCAAAAAATGAGAGTCTTGTGATTTCATACCTTTTAACGTCAAATCGCTCATTAACACGAGGTTCCTAATATTTGAAGAATAACCCTCTAGAACCATTACGTCATTCAAGAAGTTGCAAAACTCATATCTCTCCTGCCTGGAAAGAGTGTAAGTAACAAGAGGAAGAAGTGTTCATTTTTCACCCTTCACAGGTACCAAATCTTCTCATATTCTCATCTCAACCATGTCCAACCTAGCATTAATTCTATCTTTTCTTATGCCAGGTGTATTTAGAAATGTGCTGCTGACACTATCAAATTCATTTTTTCTACATGCATAACATCAAGAAAATGTCTGACATAAAAAAAATTCTAGTATGGAAATTCAAAAAAACACTGATCTCTTTTTCTAACTAATATTTTTAAGGTTTTTCGAAGTCATTTTACAAATAATAGTGTCCAAATTTTTAGCTTTCACAAACAATTGATCGCCTATTAGTGGAGACGGTGTTGTATGTTCTTCTAACCTTCCATTGAATGATGTCTTCCATGATCGGTACATATGTTTTTGGGGTAGAAATATGCAATGTCCTAGAAAAACGGTTTTCGATGAATGTTTCAACCTATTTGATTGTGTACCTTGTTCGCAAACGGGACACCCTTGAGTTACTTTAATGCTATATCCTAAAAAATTTCCATAAGAAAGGAAGTCATTTATCGTCCTGTACAAGATGGATCTCAAAGTAAAATCTTCCTTTTTGTATGCATCATATAATGTAACACCTAAATCCCACAATAAATTCAAATCTTTGATCACTGGAGCCAAATAAACATCAATATCATTACCCAGTTGTTTTGGTCCTGATATAAACATAGATAACATGATGTATTTTTGTTTCATGCATTACCATGATGGTAAGTTATAATTTACCAACATAACCGGCCATGTACTGTGACTGTTGCTTTGAAAACCAAAAGAAGTCACTCCATCTGTAGATAATGCAAGACCAAGGTTTCTCGAATTGATTCCAAATTTAAGATACTCTTGATCAATTCTATTCCACTGAGGAGAGTCTTCCGGGTGACGTAGTATCCCATCTTAAATTTATGTATCTGCATTCCATGTCAATTGTTCTGCAGTCTCCTCACTTCCATATAGGCGCCTAAACCTTGGAATGAATTGAAAGTACCATACAACTTTATTAGTACTGGATTCATCTTTCTTTTATTAGGAATCACCACACTTTGGTCATTTATTATGTGATTTTTGGTCCTTGAAAAATAGTATACAGTCATTCGGGCAGGCGTGTATTTTTTTCAGAGATCATACCCATCGAGCGCAACATTCGTTTGGCGTCGTATGTTCGGCTCGTGGGCTCATTATCTTGTTGGAGCATGTAATTCAAGAGAGAAATTAGTTACATAAAACTGGCATCACTCCACCCATTGTCTACTTTCAAATTATATAGGTTCAATATGGCTGACAGTGCTTTATATTTAGTGCAACCAGCATACAATGGCGTCTTTGCACAACTTTTTAACTTCTCAAACAATTTTGGGCAATCACAAAGTTCATCTTCGACGGTCCTTATCATTTCCTCAATAAGATCTCTATCATCATTCACATATGTAATCACATCATCCATACAATCAACTTCATTGTTCATACATGTAATCATATCAGATGATCCATAAAACGCAATGTTATGCCAGCGACTATATGCATTCGTTGTTTCCCCATGTTTATTCCAACATGCATAACTCTGATCTATTACATGAAAGATCAAGTGTTATTCCAACTCCTCTGGACTAATTTGTTTTGAATAACAACAACGTAAACACGTACAAAAGTTTTGAGAAGGGTCATTTGCATGATCTTTTTCAAACATGATAAACTCTTTCATGACTTCTTTATACTCTTTTGTCAACCGATTGGAATTCATTCATTCATTATTTATATTCATCCTATTTTAAATACATAGAATGGTTATATAGGTTAGGGGAGAAGAAATATGATTATAATTTAGATAATAAACCAGATACTTCAAAAATGGTGGGGGTGTGCTCATTAATATAAAATCAAAGGTGGTTCTAGGGATTCATCAATTATCTTCGTCTCTTCGATCCTCCCTAATGAGGGGTGGTTATTGGGAGTTTTTTATAGTGAGTTAGTGAGTTATTCCCTCATAGTTCCTCCATTACTATTATCCTTTATTTCCTTATGATTTGAGATGATTTTAACTAGAATTTTGGTGATGATTTCACTGTATCATCTTCAAATCAATTCAGATGATGTAGATTTTTTTTGTATTGGCTATAGTTTATCCTCGTACGATGAACACACCATGTTTTGTGTGGTTTAGGTGGTGTTGTGTTTCCCAGTGATTTTGTAAAAGATTATTCCAAATTATATTAAGGTGAATAATTAATTATAAGTTTCTCTAATTAATTATTTGGGAATTGTGCCTTAGATTGGGTCTCAATCATTGGTACAAGATTAGATAAGGCATGTATTGTCTTGGTTGAGGATGAGTTGATCTTGGTGAGGGGGTTACTCTATTTTTTGAGGTAGGTGGACCCTATAAAACAAAAACATGTTCTAATTTATGCATGATTGTGCATTCATGCATGAGTATATGTGTTTCAGTGAAAGGGATAAAAATCAAGAGAAACCTAGGTAAATAAATAGGGTGTTTTTGATCCAACAAGAGATAGAGTTAGGGTTCTATTGAATGTTAGTGATTTTATGATCATATAGAGATTATGTCTCCATGGAGGTGAGGTTTCTAATTGTATTTATGAGAGGATTGGGTTTGGAATGAGAGTTTTATAGCCTAATTAGGTTTTCTAAGGCTATTTGAGTAGGTATTGGAGTATTAGGCCTAAAGAAGATGTATAATATAGTTTTATATCTCACGTATGATGGGGAACACCCTCTTAAATATATATAAGAGTCATTGTGTGTGTGATGAGTAGGATTTTCCGTATAGGGATTGGTGAAGTGTTATATTTAGGATTTCCTCCTTATAATTAGATTAAGAGATCACCAAGGGAAGATATGATATGGTACCTAAGTTAGGGTCATGGAAATAGTCTGGATGGCATAACATAGGGTATTCAGGGCTCTTAGTGTGAGTTTCTTAGGATGATCATTCTTTAGTTTAAATGAGTTTTTATGTTGGAATTAGAAGATGATGTAGACTACACAATTGAGGCCTAGATCAAGTATAGCATGTGGGTTGTGAAATTACCATGTAGAGATGAGTGTGTGTTGGTATCAATGAGTAGAGATGGGTTAGGTTTGTAGAACCCAGTAGATTCCCTTATAGACAGAATTAGAATGTTAATAGGTTGGGAATAATTTTCATGTATAACCAAGATGGTTTTAAGGAGATTATTATGCAAGGCTAAATGGATGGTGACTTTTATCATTAATGGTCAGACCGACTATGCGATTGGGACTTCATATGACTTTCACCTAGTTTATGTATGATCATAAATGGGCCCCCCTATTGATGACATGGTTTAGCTAGTACGAGATGTTGTCTATCTAGATACCCTCCTTAGATTACTATTTATATGTTTTTTTCATGAGACAATATGGATGGCCTTTATTTAAGAGATAAGCTGTTGGTAGGACCCTAATTTAAGTGATAAGACATTGGTCAAAGGCGATTGGTGTGTGACTTCCATGGGATCCACCTATTGATGGTGAATTTTAACTTGTGAGAGAGGTTGGATATTGTGATTCCCTCCTTATATCATTTTTTATATGATAATATGATGTGTGATATAGAAATGGGGATCACTTAGTATTGGTTTGGTGTAGTTTTGTGAGAGGTTGTCTATAGAGATTCCCTCCTCAAAATGTTTTTTATGTGATGTGATGGTGAGACCCACCATAAGTGAGAAGAGATAAGCTACTATGTTGTGGAATTAGAGGATATGTAAATCACACCCAATGTGAGAGGTTGGTGTCACTGTTATGTTATAAGAAAAGATGTGATATTTAAATTGGTATATGACCCAACCTAAATAGAGTGGGTAGTGGGAAGGAATTGGTATAAACCCTATTAAGGTTAGTTTTTTTCAAACCCAAGGAGAATAGTGTACAATATAGAACATACTAAACATATGTCTCATCCTGTTGGCATGACTCACCTGATGACACGAATTCACCACCATGGACAACTCAAACCCTAGCAGGCCTAACTCTAGGGTAGTATCCAAAATCAGAAAAAGATCCATACTAAGGGCCACTAGACGGAGTGAAAACCTAATCTAGTGTAAAAACCATTCAAAAAAAAAATACTCACTCTATTCAGGTTTCTATCACAAGGCTATAGTGGGGAGAGGAAATCATGATCAAACAAGTAACCAACCAGATATACATGTGTCACACACACAAGCATCACACACAAGAATCACGCCAAATCATAATTTATCTCAATATTGACAATAACTGCAAACATAATTAATTAATGAAAATTCCATTTTACTCACCTTCAGGAGGAGGACCTGGTGGAAGAGGAGGAGGAGGCGTCGACAACAGAGGCAGTGGAGGCATCAGAGGCAGCGGTGGCAGCAGAGTATGGGGAGGAGGAGGAAGAGGAGGAGGAGGAGTAGGAAGAGGTGGAGAAGGAGGATGAGGAGTCTGCGGTGGAGGAGGAGGAGGTGGTGGATCCGCGGTAGAGGAGGAGGAGGAGGAGCCGCAGGGGAGGAAGAGGAGGAGGAGGATCTACAACAAGAGGTTGTGGAGGAGAAGTAGGCGCCAGAGGAGGAAATGAGGCGGCGACCATGGAAAAGGATGAGGAGAAGGAGGCGGCGGTGGAGAGGAGGCATCGACAGAGGCGCATGGTAGAGCTTACGCAATTGACAGGGAGCGGGGAGGAGGAGCTACGACAAGAGGAGGAGGAGGAGAAGTAGGTGCCATAGGAGGAGAATGAGACGGTGTCCGTGATAGAGGAGTAGGAGAAGGAGGCCACTGCGGAGAGGCGGCAGCGGCGGAGGTGCAGGGTAGGGCTTCTGCGAAAGCTTGACAGGGTGCGGGGAGGAGGAGGAGGACCTGGTGGAACTTAGAAATCCGGTTGGGACCTTTATCAACGCTAGTAAAAAGCGATGATAAAGGGAGACATTATCTACACCAAAATGAAAAGCGCTGATAAATACCACCTTTATCAGCTCTTTTTTAGTGCTGATAAATTGTGTCTTTATCAGCGCTTTTCATTTTAGCGCTGATAAAGGCCCACATTAAAAGCGCTTTTTTATCGATGATAAATCCATACATTATCAGCGCTAATAAAAGCGGTGATAAATGTATAAATTTAAATTTTTTTTATATTATTATATATTTATTTAAAAGAATATTTAGGATAAATATAAATATATAAATATATATATATATATATATATATTAATAATAATAACTCTAAATAACTATATCTTTATTTATACTTATAAAATTATTTTAAAGGTATATTTATATAAATATCATTGACAATATAATGAAATATATATTTATTTTTTACATATAATGTAATTTTAATTATAAGTGTAAATTTTTAGAACATATATATTATATGGGTAACATAATGAATTATAAATCAATAACACATCAACATGATATGTAATTATAATCTATAAATGAACATTATTCATGAAAATATATGATCACATAAAATATATGCATGATATATTCATTGACCCCAATTCATTGGAAAACACATATATATTTATAAATCTAGTAAATATAATGAATCAATAAATATAATAATTATTATAAATCTAATAAATATATTTAATATTAATCTTATAATTATTTAATTATATATATATATATATATATTAAGTTATAACATGTGTTTTTATTTAATGTATACAATAAACATTATCATTACTTAGAAAAGTGCTGATAAATGTAGCCTCTATCAGTGCTACGAAAAGCGCTGATAAAGGGATATTAAAAGCGCTGATAAATGTTACCTTTATCAGTGCTAAAAAAGGGCTGATAAAGGGTACATTTTTCAGCCCTTTTTTTAGTGTTGATAAATCCCTGCCCCTTTATCAGTGCTTTTCCATTAGCATTGATTAAGGCAGGCTCCTACCATGCCCATTTTTGTGGTAGTGAAGAGCTTTAAAATCATGGGTAAAAAAATAGTCTTTCTAGAATTGCATGAATGGTAATTCAAATACTTAGTGGTGGTTATATGGGTGACTTATTTGAAGAATAATCTTATTTCCCTAGGTGTCTAAGAATACAATAGTTATTCTTTTATGTATAAATTTGGGAATCATAATATCCCTAAGGGGTCACTCACTCTTTTGATAGGAGTCCCCACCAATGGTCTATATGTCTTAGATGTTAAGGCTCATATGAAAAAATTAAATACAACTCATTACCCCATGAAAGATAACATAATTTTATGGAATTGGTGATTATAAAATTTTCTCAAAAGGAATTAATGAACTTAGAATGAAAGTAATTTTAAATGATGTAACCTCAGATAGTATTCCTTTTTTTGAAGTTCTTGGTAAGTCCAAACATTATAGTTTTAAGCGGGTTATATATAATGCTATGTCTCCTTTAGAATAGTCACTCTTAATTTTTAGGGCCCCTCTAGAACTAATTACCATAGTTTGGGCCACTACTATGTTTCCTTTATAGATTAATATTCTCAAAATGTGTGGATTTACATACTCAAGAACAAATATGAATGGTTTTACACTTTCCAAATATTGAAGAATTGTGTTGAAAGAGAAACTATAAGAATAAATAAAAACAATTAGAACTGATAACGGTGTATTATATTTTTTTTAATGAATCCATAGACTATTGTAGTTATGAAGGAATTCTTAGACACATACATTTTATGGATACCCCAAAATAGAATGGTCTATAAGAGAGGATGAATATGATAGTTTCACAAAAAGTAAGAATCATGCCCTCATATTCTCGTATTTTTATTTCCTTATAGGTATAATTTTGATGCTAATACTATCTATATGATAATGATATTCCCCTCTAGTGCCATTAGATTCACATCCCCTAAAGAAATGAGCACTGGTTCACCCCTAGTTTAGGTTATCTTAGATTTTTAATTGTAATACCTATGCTCATATAAGGAATGATAAACTATAACCCAAGACAATAAAGTGTGTCCTTGTGGGATTCCCACATTGTGACATAGGATAATTTCTTTCGGTAGATAATCATGGTTTTTATAAATGTATAATCTGACGTGATGTTGTATTCCATGAGGATTCATATTCTAAATAGGAGCCTTCTGATCCTGTCCCTAACTGATCCTTCTAAACCTATAGGTGTTGGGGTTATATTAGAGGATAAAATGTAACTTGAACCAACGGTTATCTCCACTAAACCAAGAAAACAAGTTAACATTGAAGAAGAACCTGTTAGTGAATTTTAACATGAGATTGAGGTGAAGAGAGATGGTGACATGAGAGACTACTAGTTGAATCGTAACAGGACCATACGAATTATTATGCCTCCAATTTGGTCTACAAAGGATGATGTTTCTCTATTTTACTTTAATATAGGTTTTTAATAGGTAGTGATGAACCATACAGTTTCAAACAGGATCTTAAGACTGATGAATATTTGTATGGTATATCTTCCATGAGAGATGAAATGGATTCTCTTTGTAAAAATCAAACCAGGATAATTGTTAACAAACCTAAAAAGGATAAAATTATATATTTTAATTCAATGTTTAATAATAAATAAGACAACACCAATAAAAATAATATTAATTATAAAGTTATAAGTTTTGTTTATGGATTTATATAACATGAAGGAATTGATTACAATGATATTTTTCACTTATTTTTATGAACTAATACATTAAATTATTTTTAGTATTTTCTACCCAAAAATGATGTATGTGTTTAATAATTGGATGTTTAAAATATCTTCTTGCATGGTATGTAAGATGAATAGGTTTATATGAGACCACCAGATGGATTCCTAGAACATTTTAAAAGTAATAAAGTATTACTTTTAGGAAAATCCATGTATTGACTTAAGAAATAATCTATACAATGGTATGATTAATTTGACGATTTTGTGCTTAAAATGACTTTGATTGAAATAAATATGATCTTTATGTTTATTTTAATTCAATAATGATTGTTTCTATTTATTTAATCCTATATTTTGATTATATGATTATAATTTACAAATACACCAGGTTAATAAATCATATTAAAAACCAACTACACATTACTTTTGAAATGAAATATTTAGAGGAAAAAAAGGATATCCATTGTATAAAAATCACCAGGGATAGATATATTAGGGTATTTAACCTTTACCAATATTCTTATTAAGATATGGTGTTAAAATGGTAATTTATAGAATATTTGAAACTTGTTATTGTGCCTTTATGTCATAACTTCAGGTTTACCTTGTCCCAATTCCCTAAAAATGATTTTGATAATTATTTTATGAGTAAAATCTATTTTGTAATCACAGTATGTGTTATTATGAATTCTATGATATACTCATACTTATATAAAACCTTTGGTGTATATTCCTTATGAAGTTTTATGATAAGTCTTGTAAAGCATCATTTGTATACATTAAAATAATTACTTATTTATGAGTCCATGTCTTCAGATTTCTGCATTTGTTTGGTAAAAATTGATTTTTATAGTCAATATGTCATCATGTTTGTTGATTCTAGTTATGATAAAAATATAGATAATAATAAATATATCACTGTTTATGTATTATTTTGTTATGTTGTTACTATTTAATGGAAATGTAAAATGAAATCCATTATTACTCTCCCCATAACCAAGGTAGAATACATAGAATTAACTATACAAATCAAAGGAGAAATTTGGTTAAAGGTTTTGTTAATGAATTGTATGCATTTTATGGTAATGTATAAATATTTTGTGACAGTCATTCTATATTCTATATTTTAAAAAATTAGGATTTCCATGGAAGAACAAAGCACATAGAAATTTTGTTACACTAAGACACATACTTTTTAGAATCTAGCTGATTGATTGACTATGGATATTCAATTTTCCATGATTATTATTTATTTAGAACATTGGATTTGAGTTCTATTTCAAAGACATAGGTGATGAGAACACCATCCTATTTAATTTCTTTTTATTACAAAGGTGGATAATTTATAAATTTGACTTGCATGTATTTATTTTTTTGTTATCAAATATTATTTTCCCAATTCGTGGAATAAATTATTATTTGGATTTAATGATTTATTTGTATTTTAACCATTGTGAAAATGTTTTTACATCCCTTAATTGATTTTCCCCATGATATAAATGTTGTTTACATTTATTATTTTTCAATTTTGATTTCATGATTTTTCCTTACCCCGTTGACGGATCCCACATAAAGGTAACTTGTGTAAAGTTTAATTTTATATTCAATGAGGGTAAATCATTGGTTCTTTTATTTATTATGGTTATGACATTGATGCATAAGGGAAATTCCTACTCATGTGAGTGTACTCCCTGGATTGTGTAAAAATACTCCTGAACTTATTAAGGGCGCTCCCTAACTTGTATATTTACACTCCTTAGATTTAGAATAGTTACTACCTTGGATCACATAAAGATGACAAGGAACATGTAAAGGTAACTCTGTTCTCACATAAGGGTAACCTAGCTCATGTAATGGTATTTTCTTTCTCGATTAGGGGTAACCTTATTTGTATAAGTGTAACCTTGGAACACGTAACAATAAGCTTCTTTGTGTTATATTTTTGTGGTGAATCACCTACTAAATCATGGACATATCATACAACTATATATTGTTTATCGGTCGTCCACATGGTCTTTATCCTTCTTTAATTACCTGGATCTATATTGCTTCTCCTATCATCATCATTTCACCTCGGGCTCCTCCTTGATCATTCAGTGAGTTTCTTCACTAGTTCAAGAGAGGATATTTCCAATGAATTTCAAATTTCCAATTGAAACAGAACAACTATATACTAAAGGAGATCTTATCCAAGATTCCCACAGTCTACTAAAGAATATTATCATTATCACTACCAACATGGTTTAGTTATTTGGTGGAGAGTGGTGATGATTTGTTTCCTTAATCCTGATATGTCCACACGTGAAGGAATACATCAACATCATGAACACTATTTGAGCTTCTTATATATATTGGTAGTAGAACATGGGATTATAAGATGTTTATTCCACTTTATTTTTTTCATTACATTCCATTTGTTTTATGTTTTATCATTATATGACTGAAAATTAAATTTTTTATTTCCAGCACTTTTTGGTTTTTATCATCCTATGAATGTGCATAGCATGAGTCCATCCGGGAATTATAATTTCATGGTCCATATGTTAGATTACATCACTTCCATATGGTCTAGCTGGAACTAATCCTAAATAGTTTTTTTAGTCCTTTAATTATTTTGTGTCTTATAGTTTGGTGATTTTCATTCTTTAGTAATAACGAAATTTTAGTGGTTTTCTATCTTTTCTCATAGGTCCATAATGGATTGAAGTATGTTATATATCTATATTCTTTATTTCTTCATACACCATATTTGTCTTCGATCCATCTTATCCATTTCTTTTTTTATCAAACATCCTAAAAAATTTGCAAACCAAGTACCTATATTAATGGATTCGTGGTTGTTTCATAGGGACTTCCACATCAACGAAGCCCCTAAAATATTTTTTAGTTTGAACCAATGGTTCAGTGGATCATACTTTCACATGTTCCTATCATGATATCATATGTGAATTTCACTCATCCTTTCAATTTTATTGGCAATATCATTAGATTTTGATCCATTTTTCATTTTCTTGTCTATATCTTCTATCCCATGTGCATCACCTAATAATCTATAGAGGGTTTTTAATGTAGTTAATCTAAATGAAAATATATATTTTCCATGAATCATTTATATGTTATCTTATATATTTTTTTGATAGTTTTGAGCCACAAAATTGGTGGAACAATATCAACATAACTATTTTCCACACCAATATATTTCATTCATGTGAAATGATATCGAGGACATTGTGTCTAGAATTAATGGAGTGAAGGTAATGATGTAGATGTATAACGATATCCAAAATAAGTTTGTCTATTTGGAAAATGTTGAACTAGTGTTAAGTATGCATTCATTATCAAATAATTCTAATACATTAAACCCCAACTGCTAAGAGTTTTTATGTTTTCAAGTTTCACATGTTCCATCATACTGATGAAGAATAATAATTTTTCAATAACATGGGAATTAAATTTGATTAATTTGAAAGAAAAATTGGTTTTATAGAACAATAATCTTTTTCAAAAATAATATTATATCTTTGTGGCATAACCATGTTTTAACGTTTATATAACTGTCTCCAAACTCACATATAGAATTAAATCATCTTTCAACACATCAAGCTCCTCCCAACTAGGGTATAAATTTCCAAGTACTTATAATATACTCCCCCTGTTAACCTCGATTGAAAATCTATGAAACTATTCAATATACCATGCTTGTAAATAACAATAAAATCATATCCCAATATCATATGTTGTCTACACTGATGTGAAATCAAAGAAAACCTTTGACATATAAAATTAAATTAATGCTCCAATGATTCGTGTATACCTCAAAACACCTTCCCATAAAATATTGTTTCTAATGTAGGATTCTTAGAACTAAATCAATATGCTCCATTTTTTATGTCAATATTTCCATGTTGGATTCAGATAACGCCTTACTAAAATATGAAATTGGACTCTCTTCCTGTTTTAACATAGCTCTGACTCCCAAACTGAAGACATCAATCTCTATTGAAAATACCTTGCGAAAATTCAGAATGCATAAAAGATAGGTTGTAGTCATGATTTTCTTATGTGCATCAAATTATTCTTGAGTTTCATGTGTTTATTTAAACTCTTTATTCTCAGTCAAGTATGTGAAGGGTCTTTCAATATCTATATAATCCCTGATAAATTTTTTATAGTATCCATTAATCCTTAAAAACCACTAACTTCCTTCACATTCCTTGGACCATTCCATAATTTAACAACCTCCCATTTATTGGGATCGATTGTAACCCCTTAGATAGAAATTCGATTCCCCAATACCCCATATAACTTCTTCTGAAGGAACAATTATTCTCATTTTCAAATAGTACATTGTCTATTTCCATTTTTATAACTCCATATTCCTTTACATGGTCTTAATTCCATCCCTTTCTGCACACCAATATATCATCAAAGAACACCAAAACACTGTCCCTTCGAAAATCCCAGACAACCGCATTCATAGTAGCATGGAAAGTCATTGATGCATTCATTAATCTAAATTTAATAAAAAGGTATTCTTAAGTCCTCTTATGAGTCTTGAAAATATTCATACTAATATATTCCCCTTTCATCTATACCAAGTCAAAACTTGATTTCAAATCCACCTTTTTGATGTATTCCATTCTATGAAACTCATCCATCAGCTCTTCTATTTTTTGAATTAGGTATATTTCCAGCACCACCAAACTATTTAACTTCTATAAATCCATAAATATTCTCCATCAACTATCTTACTTCTTTAATAAAATTATTAGGCTAATCTATGGGATGATTCTATGTCTGATGAAACCCAATTTCAAATAATATTAAACCTAGTTTTAAATATTATTATTCATGAAATAGTCATTTTTATAAGGTTTTTTGTTGAATAATCCACCCCCTTTATCAAATTTATTGTGTGATCATTCTTCTTATTCGATGTAAAATCCCAAAGTTCCTCAAAAACATTAACTACAGTTACCATTTCTTTTATCAGCCACTCTATCCCTTGCACCCACAATATTTGTTTTCCTAAATTTAATTGTAAATAATATTGTATTTTTGTAGGTTTTTTTATATGCCCCAGGTTTTATGACCACTAATTGGGGAAGGAATCATTGATCTAATTTAATGAATTAGTTTTGTTCTAAATTCAAACTTAGGAACCTGTTAAAGATCCCAGTCCTATCAATAATATCTCACAATATAAACTTGTATGTTGTGATAATAAGAGAGTGAAAAACATGATATTTAAAATGTTATTCATAAAACTGTACTCTATTCCATTCTGGTTAGATTAAATTAGTTAGAAACCCCATTTAGAATTCTATACAAATTTTATTAGACACCCCAATCACAAGCCTAAAACAACTAGTTAGTCACCACAGTCACATACTTATTATTAATGATTAATTTCCACATATAAAGATATTTTTATGAACATGGATTCCCTTATTCCACTTATGAAATAGATTTACCTTCATGAGTACATTGGATCAATAGTCCTGCACATGTGCTAATTCTTCATGATCGTCAAAAGGTGCTTGAAATAGTTATGTTTGTCTCAAAAATCCAAACAAATCATGAGTGATATGGTTCTTCTAAACTTTCTCAAATACTTGGGTGAACAAGAAAACAATGTATCCTAGTTTAAACTCCCTCTCTTCCCTTGATACATGTATGAGGCTCTCACAAATCTCTCACACAATGTATGCTAGTTCTCAATATTCTCCACATCTTCTTAGAAACCTAAAAAATATATACTCACAATTATATCGTCAATATTATTCTCATATTTTCTCAAATATTATTTCATATTTAATATTGGAATAAATCTTAGTAGGATTTACTTCTCCTTGAATAATCAAATCTCCAAGTGGATCTGCAATTTTTTCATTTAAACATATTATTGAATGCCATCAAGACTCAGTAATTTATTATCACATGATATTTGAATTACCTTGTCTCTATTATCTCCTCAACTCAAGATACATATAAATATATTTAAAATTTCCGCACCACTACATGAATCGATGTAATACCATGGGATAATCTATTTCGTCACTCAAATCACAGTTTCTTACATGTGGTCCAGGTTTCCCAAATGGTCATCAAAATGGCCATAGAAAAATCACTACGGCATGGTGACATAATTATTTTTTCTATTTTCAGGATAATGATATGAAGATAACATGAATATATATAATTTTTATTTTGGCTTACTCCCTTATTCAACAACCTATTTGTATCATGATAAGAATTGTGATACTAATTTTTTAGTTGAGAAAATCATACTTGACTATCATACTAATTACCAAATTAAATGATTAAAAATATTTTGTTTAATGGTTAAATAATGTATGGACAAGGTCACTTAAACCAATAATAATTTAAATCTACCTTTTTTATAAAGATATTCAAAATAAGAAACCTAATTCTATTAATAATGAAGCTGAGGGGCTTAATGTCTAGGGTAAACTTGAGTAGAGATGGAATGAGAGAGGTAAGAGCATGTTTTTGAGTTAATTAGGGTCCAGGGGTAAACAAATAATATTATTCCATTATAAAAAACCTGGTAAAATATGAAGGATTTACCCCCAAAGGAACAATTATAAAAATAAAACCAATAACAATTATCATTGGTTCTTAGTTGACAAATATTTTGAGACTGTTGATGTTTTAAATTTATGGCCTGATGTTATGATTGCTAAATGAGTCATGGATTTAGGATTTCATTTTCATATATGTCCAAAACATTAGTACTTCACTAATCTTAGATATAATGGGAGTGTAATGTTTTACCAATGAAATAACAAGAGCTTTAGAATCATGGGTATAAAAATAAACCCTCTATAATTTCATTAATGGTCAATAAAATTTATTGAGGAGGTTTGGTGGGTGCCTAATTTGAAGATGAATCTTATATCAATTGGTGTCTTAGAACAAAATGCGTATTATTTTAGGTCTAATGAAAGAAGTCATAATATCTGTAAGGGGTCATACACTGTTATTATATGAACCATCACTAATGGTATATATGTCTTAAAAGGTAGGAATCAAATAAAGCAATTAAATACAACTATTACCCCTATGATAGATAACACAATGTTATGAAATAGGTTATCATGACATATTAGATCAAAAGGGATGAATTGACTAATAAATAAATGAGTTTTAAATGATGTATCCTTATAAAGTCTCCCCATTTGTAAATACCATGATCTTTTCAAGTCCAAACATGTTAGTTTTAGAGGTCTACATATAAAGCTAATGCCCCTTTAGAAGATACACATTTTAAATTGTGATTTTCATTGTGAATAATTGGATATTTAAATTTCTTTTTGGCATGGTATGTAAGAATAACACATTTATATGACCCCACATGATGGTTTTTCAAAATATTTGAAAATCAATCAATTATTACTTTTAGTAAAATTGATGTATGTACATAAAAAATCATCTAGACAGTGGTATAAAGAATTTAATGCTTTTCTACATTAAAATGACTTTTCTAGAAGTACATATGATTTCAATGTTTATTTAAAATCATTAAATATTGTTTATGATTAGTTAATACTATATGTTGATGGCATGATTATAATTTTCAAAGAAACTAGGTTAAGAAATCATATGAATAAAATTACATAATTCTTTTGAAATGAAATATTTAGAGGAAGAAAATAAAATCCTTAGCATGAAAATAATTAGCGATAGAAATGGTAGGGTATTGTACATGTCCCAATATTCTTATGTTCATATGGTGTTAAAATGGAATTTTCTATAAAATTTAAAACTTTTTGGTGCAAATTTATTTCTTCACTTCATGTTTACCTTGTTCCTACCTAGTAGAAGTGATTCTAATAATTATTTTATGAGTAAAATTATTTTTGTTAACATAGTTGTTGGCCTTCTGTATTTTATGATATTCCCTTATCTGTATATATCATTTTGTGTTTATACCTTAAGAATGTTAATAAGATTTCCTGTAAATAATACTTGGTATACATTAATTTTGAAACTCATTTATGTGTCCATTTCTTCTATTGTTTTCATTTATTTGGTAAAAATGATTCTTATAGTAAATATATCATTAGATTTATTGATTTTGGTTATGCTAAAAATATAGATACTAATAAATATATCATTGTTTATGTATTATTTTCTTTTTTAGGTCATGATTCATAGAAATGTAATATGAAATCCATTGTTTCCATTTCCAAAACCAATGTCAAATACATAGTATTAACTGTTGCAATAAAATAATCAGTTTGGTTGAATGGCCTTTTCAATGAATTGTCTTTATCTTTTAGAAATATAGAAGTCTTTTTTTTATAGTTAGTTTGTATTCCATATTTCCAAAAAACTTATTTTATATGGATGATCATAGAACATATACTGTAACACCCAGAGATTTTAGGAGATATATTATTTTTAATTTCTTTGATGTCTTCTATTGTACACTACACTAAGATTATCTTGTACTATAAGAAACACCATATTAGCTTGCAGTAGACGTAACACTCATCTTGGATCATGTTACACAAAATTTCAAGTTCATTTGATAGAAGTTATTCTACGCAACATTGAGAGTGTGTATATAGATATATTCAATGTATAAATGAAATATGGTTGGATTCAATTATACACAACAACAAAAGATTATTGCACTACACGCAACTATGACTTGGCTTGCTTTACATGCAATGGAGACCTTCCTCGATAGCGTGTGTTGTACGCAATACCGAGTTTCACTAAACAATGATTTGTTATCAAAATATTATATAAATTAGACGTTATGAATAGTAATACCCAATTTTTTAAAATTTATAAATTTTATCATTCAAAATGGACTTCATTTTTGGATTCGGAATATCAAAATTAACCTATGGTGAATTTCTGGTATTTTTCTGAAAACATTACATTTTTGATGAATAGTGAAAACACTGGGTTACTATTTAAAAACTGACATTTTATTTAAATAATTATTTATTTTATTTAATTTTATTTAGGACAAAATAGACACATAAGACCTATATAAGTTCAATTTAATTCATTGGAGTAAATTTATAATAATTTTAGATATGTAAAACTTTTATTGAACTTTTCACCGTCTTTTACCCCCCTCCTAGGAGAATTTACAAATTTACATAAAACACAATTTTACCACTTCTATGAGTGGAATTTCGAAAATCCGAGAGACATGGTTAATATCAAGGACTAAAATGTGGTTCAATAAGATAAAAATAATTTTTTTTGAATAGTAACTTTTTACTTTTATTTACCACGGTTAAAAGTAAATAGGGTAATTAAGGGTAAAAATGATATTATTATTACCTTAACACATGTCCTAATTCTATTGGATAAGTATAATTCGACCAAAAAAAAACCTTATGAAAATAATATTATCATTTAGGTCCACTTGTATTATATTAGGGAATTTATTATTATTTTATTTAAAGATGTGTTAAAACAGTTAAAATCAAAGTTTAATAACTAACTTTTTTTTAATATAGGGTTATAAATAAGATAAATTAGACTATAAATATTTCATAGAAATCTAGAATGATTTTCTATATAATGGTATTTTATTAATAATTTTTAGACATTATATAATTTAATTTATTTATGACACAATGATGATGCAATAATTACCTTATTAATGAAATATTAACATAATTGATGCTATAAATACCCAAATAAATGTAATTTGAGACTTTTAATAAATTACACTAAAATTTTATGGTAATATGACATATACGAATTTATTTAAATAACTTTTTTTGAACTAATAATGCTGTTATGATTTTCAAAAAAATCAATTACTAAATAGTTTCAAAATTGACATAAAATAGTTTTTAAAACAAATATTATATTATTAATTGTTATTCTATTCATAAAAATCTAAGGATTGGAAAAATGACTTAAATAAACATATATATATTATTAGTGAACCATTTTGGGTTCGTTTGGCATGTTATGGTACGTTTATTAACCATATAGTGTAAGGAATCAAGAAGGCACGGTAAAAGTTAAATTATTTAACCTAGAGTTAAATCTAAATGATAAGGGTAAAATAGTAACCAAAACTTGAATAAAACCTATTGGTTGAGGGGATTTTGAACCATACCCACTTTATCTTTGAAATAAGTCACTTTGGAACCATTATAAACCGAATATTTCTTTATTATAAAATAACATTTTAAGTTTTTCTTAAAGTGCCACTCTCCTCCCTTATAAAAGGGAACCTCATCCCTCTCCTTTTCACCAAATTTTGAGCTTTAAAACTTGGCCTAACCCATCCCATTTTCCTTATCAAACTTCCATACAAACATTATAGAGGTTCTGGACACCTAAAAATACCAACTCTAGTGCCTTAATAGGAATCGTAAAAGGGGTGCGTCGAAGAAGAGGTAATCTCTTCTACCGATTCTTTCAAGTTTATTTCTTCTTCGACTTCTTCTTCTTTATTTGTTTCATCATAAATCAATAACATCAGTATCACTGATATACTGATATGTTATTATAAATATGAAACTACCCTATTTCACTTTCTATCTATCCTACAAAAAATGAAATCACTGTGCGTGTGTACGTACGGAATACTGTATCCATGCCGTGGCGTAATCTATTTTTCCACCACCACCTTACTTGGATGGGTATAATGGTGTAAAGAATAACTATATATAGTTATTATAACATAATACTGATTCAAAGATATTATATTATCCAATCCAATTCAATTCAATAATTATGGTTACGATATCATCGCTCGTGTGTACGTACAGATTTCTGTCTCCATGACACGATGAGATTCATTATCCATGTTAACCACTCTAGATTGATTATAAAGTATATATATTGAATAATAATGAAATATATGACATGATAAAGCCACTGGATATATGTATATATATATTTATATGTCATCTACTTACTATAATTCAAGTCAATAAGGAAAAGAAAACAACGTTCATGCGTATGTACGGCCTACCGTCTCCATGAACGGTGTATTTCATTTAATTTATCTATCTATTATATATATATATATTGAATATATATGATATATAAATCATTATTTACATTCTGTAAGTAATTAAATCATGATATAAGTAATAATAAAATCAATAACAACAAGTCCAAACACGTACGATAAATAAAACGATTTTACCCAAAATGTTGCTTTAACATGGAATTTTCAAATGAAAGGGTAATGTAAAGTTATAGGTGAACCATATATGATATCATGACAATGAATATTATTCTGTAATATGTCAATGACATTATTTAAATCATTATACAAATGTTCAGATACGTACGAAGCATATCGGACCTAAGGTAAGGGATAACTCTTCCAATCTTTTTTTATCTTAGATTGTTTATTCATAACTATTTACTGGGGTAATATTTATCATCCATGTCCCTATTTTCTAATTTTTTTTCATGTCTCTTTATATTACTTTTTACCCATTTTTTACATTTAGTACATGGTATGTAAGGAATCTTTGTTTTTCTTACCATACGTGGCACTTTTTTGACTTTTCTTGAAAAAGTACGTGAAGAATGTCTTTTAAACTTATACTACAAGAACGGATTTTTACGGTTTCATAACACCTAATTTTCATGATGATTCGTCTACAGGATTTCATGAATATTTTCATCAAAATACTTTTATTTTAAAATTTCATATAATTTTGTGAAAAAAATGATTTTAAAGAAGAAATGATATTTTCTTCAAGAATTCATTTCAATTGTTTTATCAAAACCATTTTCCATCCAAGATGACATTATTTCATATGTGTATGTTTCAAGTATAATGTATCTATATTTTACATGGTTCCAATTTTATTATGATGAAATGATATCCATTTTTTCATATGGATTATGTTATGATGGGATGATGTTTATGAAACCCATTTTATTCTTTGGGTTATGATGAATGATTTATTTTTATGTTGTGGCACACGTAAGAATGATTTCAATATGATATGGGTGGGGACTATATCTCCCACCAATGCATTGGGTAAATATTTATATCTCATGAGATAGACATTGCTGTAATGACAAGTTAATCCGGTTCAGTGATACAGGACTGGAACGAGGAGTGAACTCAATTTAGTAAGGGACTTTATCCACTAAGATGGTCTAGGAAGCAATTCCTTGGCTTATATAAAAATCATATAAAGTGATTTATGGTTCTTCACAATTACATGTTTTATTCCCATGCTATTTTATCATGAATGATGTTCTTTTATGATAGTTGCCTTATGTACTTCCAAGATTTATGTCTTTGCTCAAGTATTTGATGTTTAGATTTAATGTTCAAGTTTTTTCATTCAAATGTTTATGGATTGTTTTATGTTATCTATGTTTACCCTTACTAAGAATTTGAGCTCACCCTTGTTATGTTTTTGTTTCCCCCGGGTATAAAGAAATGTTTTAGGTAAGAAAACAAAAGGGGAATCTCTTTATGGGAGATGTTGAAGATCTTTCACCATGATTAGAAGATTATATCCCGTGTTTCCAAAGACACTAAACTATTACGATCCTTGTGTGTCCGTTTTTATTATGTATTAAGTATTCCGTAAAAGTAATGTAATATCCATGTACGTCAAGATTTGGGCCACTACAGTTGGTATCAGATAAAAGGTTTAGTTAACCTTTGGAAACTAGGACGCAAAAAATTTAGTGATATCCCAAGAGATATTTCTAAGGTATGTCTAGGGATGTACCTAAGGTTAAGAATATGTATAGGTTATAGTCCGAGAATTATGGTAACGATCTTAGAATTAATCCTAAGATGTTATTTATTAAAGGTAATCCGCCTTTATTATGTTGTTTTCCTTGCATTATTTTTTCCCCTTACACTATTCTTTTTGGGTTTTAGATGATGGCTAGAACCCGAAGGAACCGTGTTGATCAATGTAATGGGAAATGCAATGATTTTCTTTCTGAACAAACCAATGTTATGGGATATGTAGTGAAAAATCTTATTGTTATACTTACACAAGATATGAAACATTCTGGACTTCCGAATGAGAAAAGAGGGGAACAATATTCTATTGATTCCTTCATGAGGAAACATCCACCTTCTTTCAGTGGGTCTTCTGATCCACTTATTGATGAACAATGGATCAGTGCCATTGAAAAGATATTTTCCATACATCGATCTTCGGAACATGAAGAAGTCATTCTAGCTGTAAAGCAGACTAGTTGTGGACTCTAATTAAGAATACAAGGCCCCATGGTGACATTGAATACATGGAATGGGATGAGTTCATAAAAATATTTTTCAATAAGTAATTCCCTCTTATTCTTCAAAGAATTGAGCTTAAGAAAAAGGATGATGAATCTGTTGGTATATACAAAGTGAATTCTACAAGGCATTCAAGGTTTGCATATGGGTTTATCATCCAACCACAATGTAAAGTTGATATATTAATTAGTGGCTTAAAACCAAGTCTTATAAGGGAATTATCTATAAGAGAATTTAGTAGATATGAAGAAATTGTGTGTCGTGCTATCAAGGTAGAAATGGAAGTTGGTGTTACATATCCAACTCATGGTTCTGACAAGAAACAAAAGACGGAGTTCAAGGAGAAATATCAGAATAATGGTGAAAAGAAGTTGAATTTTTGTTTATTCTAAATGTGTGGAAAGAAACATGGTGGAGATTGTCTTAAAGGGACTAGAAAATGTTTTATGTGTGGAAAAGAAGGTCATCGTGCAGCTGAGTGTCGAAGTAATGGAAAAAGGGTTGCTAAGGATGTGAATAAAGAAAAGACTGCAGAGAATGCACCACCAACACTTCAATGAATCATGTGCAAGGAAATGGGGCATTATGTTAATCAATGCCATAATACAAGGGTTAATGATGATCAACGTGAGAAACCTCTGAAGACAAAGGATAAAGGAAAGTCACATGAGATCACTATTTGTGATGATGAGTATGAAAATGATGTTGTGTAATGATTAAGTGTTTATGTAATGGAATTTCAAAATAGTATCATGGAATCTTATTTATGGAATCGTGGAATTTTGGAATTTCTATGTATTGGTTTTCAATAATTATATGGTATTGGTAACCATGAAAAGAAATTGAAATATTTTTGGAAAGAAGATGATATGCATATAATGAAGTGATAAAGAAAAAATGAAATGAGCTCATGACTGATATAAGGACAAAGTTATATCACGGTTTGAGTATATAGAAGTTTATTGGTTTTTGGTATGTGGAATGTGTTAAATTTTGACAGCATTCATGTTTTCAATAAGGCTCAATGGGTATTCATTTTTTAAAAGAATACATGATTACGGTATTCACATGTTTGGAATGTACCAACAATATATCTCTTATGATATGTGGGGGATAAATGATGGTATTCATGTTCTTGTTATGTGACCTTTCAAGTAATCATTTTCTTTATACAATGATCTTGGACCGAAGTATTTTGGATAAGCCTAAAGATTGGAATGAATTATTTTCAACATAAGATAGTGTTGATTAAGGCTGGAACTGTTTTTCAATATAATTTATGTAATGTTATAATAGTATAGTTTTAGAAAAAGGACAACCTGTAGGACGAGCGACAACCCATCGCGTTAGAAAAGGTTGCGGGAATCGAAACCACAACCTATGTTTGACCGGCCATTATCGCCTACCACTAGCCAACATGAAGTCCTTTGTTAAAAGAAAATAGTTTTATTTTATTAACGAGAATGATAGATGAAGTATAAGTACATTTTTGGAACCATATACGATTAACCTCACCATAGATTGACTTCTGTATATTTGATAACTATTATTAACCTTTTTTTTGAGATGGATGGAAAGACCCATCATTCTATCACATGATCTACTAACAATTGAAGAATGAAAAATTCAACTTCTTTTCTTTAAGAGATGAAGTGGAAATTATTCAAGGCATGAACAACAGTGAGATTGTACCAAAATAAAATAAGTAGTTCATATAATTCAAATTCTTCAACTTTAGGGAAATGACCTTGAAAAAAAAATTTTGTCCTAGTGTCTTCATATCCGATGAATCAGATGGTAACTTAGATCATCACAAATTTATAGCTTTGTGATTGTTGGTTTTTTCATATCCATGTTCTCTACCACTCTCCATCAGAACTTGATGGTTATATTTCTCTTTCATAAGCATATTTTCATCTATGTTATTATATGTGGAAACCTAGTGATTAGTTAATTTGGGTAACCATTACATTTCATACTTTAGTTTTTAAAGGTAAGTTTTTTTATTCCTTTTTACGATGTGGGTTTCTATGAATGAAACTTTCAAGTAGTAATACATTTATAACCCTGAAAAATTTCAAGGGCGAAATTAGTTTTAAGGGGGGTAGAATGTAACACCCTGAGATTTTATGAGATATATTAATTTTAACTTCTTTGATGTCTTCTATTATACACTACAACAAGATTAGCTTGAACTATATACAACACTATATTATCTTGTAGTATATGCAACACTAATCTTGGATTGTGTTACACAAATTCCAAGTTCGTTTGATAGAAGTTATTCTACGCAACATTTAGTGTGTGTATATAAATATATATTCAATGTATAAATGGAATATGGTTGTATTCTATTATACACAACAACAAAAGATTATTTCACTACATGAAACTCTGACTTGGATTGCATTACATGCAATCGCGACCTTCCTCAATAGCACGTGTTGTACGCAATACCGACCAAGAATGTTCAGTTAGAGGTAAGCCTCTGACCATTTATTAATAAAAAGAAAACATCAAGCAAGTACCGCATGGTAGAAAATAAAACTACTGATCATAAAATCACACCCATCACCACATCCACTATAGATTCCTTCTTCTGCAGTAGCATTTTCCCACTCGAAGATTTCATAATGCTTGAGGACATTGGCATATTTCTTTCTGAGATTCAAGTTTTCCAGAGACAGGAATTCCTTTGAAGACAGCCTAATGCCCCTTTCCTTTGCAACTGAAGATCTGGTAAGAACCAGCCTTGGAAGAGAGGAGTAATCATTCCTCGACCTCCGCCATGGTGGGTCATTCATAGCATCATCATTCCCAGACATCTTCATCCCCACACCCTTAACCACATAACTATAAGAAATCTGGACCATTCCATTCACATTTTCCTTTTTTCTCTCAGAAATATCACCCCACTTTCCCGGGACTTTCACTTCTTGAAACTTCAATCCCCATTTGTGTTGATTTAGATTGTTATACTAAACCATGGAAAGACATTGTGGCTGCTCCAAAACATCCTGCATACCTATATTTCCAATTGCAGTACCCTCAGAGGAGAGATCAGCCTGCAGCAGGCCATCCTCCTGCCTTGCATCATCTTTATTTTCATGAGCCAATTCTAGAAAATGATTCCCAATGGAGACCATGATTGAAATTCCTTCAGCAGTATCCTCCTTCCCTGTCCACTCCTCACCACATGGATCCACCGCCCTTATTTCGGAAGCATATAAGTCCATCTGATGTTCAGTCACAACCTCCTTTCATCGATCACATGAATCTAGGTTATCCGTATGTTGTGACCCCTCTTGCACCTCCTTCCGAAAATTCCCCTACAATATGGGGTCAGGACCAGAGATCCCTGCAGCCTGAAGCACCACAACCGGAGAAACATTCACTTCCTGTGCAGAGGAGGTCACCAGTCCTTTAGCTCCCTCATCGTGCTGTGACTCAAAATTCCCAGATGGCTTTTTCACCACCAGTGAAGCTAAACCGGATGGGATAGAACCTGCACTACCCATTCTCAAAACCCCCGATGAAGCCCCAACCATATACTTACTTCAACAAACCGAATCAGCATGTCCGAGACGACCACATCCAACATAAAATGACATCCAAGACTCAATTTTGACATCCTTATTCCACAAAAATTCCTTCCCATCTGTAATCGAAACCCAATTGATAGGAGACCTCGTGACATCCACTTCTACAAAAATCCGTGGACAAATGTGATGGCAGACAAACTCCGTCTGATGATTAGAGCATAAGTATCAACTGATCAAATTTCAAATGGAACACAAAATAGAGGGGTTTTGAAAGGGGAGACCAGGAAGACTCACCCAAATCACCATCGTCGAGTGGTTACGTCTCATGTGGAAGTCCAAACACCATCGAAGAAGAAAAAAGGAATTGCCATTGCAGCTTCGAGGGGAACGGGACCAGGCAGTAATTAGGTCATATTCTATCTCAAACCGAATCATCAGATGCTTCCTATTGAGTAAGCTGACTACCGCACGATCTTGAAGATCAAATTAATTGAAGATAAAGTTATCAAAGTCATCAACTGAAGGGCGCTGATGACGAAACCGAGCCTCCAACGTATGATTTCATAGATCTGTTGCACCATTAAGCTCCGCCGAGGAAAGATCAAGTTGCAGCTCTCCTTTGAAAAGAAAAGGAACTTTTGGAGAGAGATTAATCCTCGGGGAAGAAGGCAGAAATTCAGGATTTGTGAACGGAACAAAGGCCTTGTCTCGTCCATGAGGTTTTATGCCTCCCACCTCCGATCGAGAGGGGGGAGCAATGTTTCACGACATTAGGGTTAGGGAATTTCCATGGGAGAAGTCGAAGGAGAGCTCATCGGGTCCTCAAACATTAAAAATTGAGAACACACCATTGTGGAAGAAATATATTCCAAATAAACGAATTGTGGGTAACGGGGTATTGGTGATTTCCATGCCACGCTTATTCTGGGCCCCATTCACAACCTGCGCGCCACTCATCCCTATCTAAATTCGAGTGTGGCAAGACTTGAAACTATGCCAGTTCTGTTTCCAGGGAGTGGCCGCCTTACACGGTACCACTAAGCCAACCTTGGTCGGCTTGTAAGCAATACCGAGTTTCACTAAACAATGATATGTTGTTAAAATATTATATAACTAGCCGTTATGAATAGTAATACCAACTTTTTGAATTTTTTTAAATTTTACCTTTCAAAATGGACTTCATTTTTTGATTTGGAATATCAAAATTATCCTAAGGGGAATTTTTATTATGTTTCTGAAAACATTCAAATTTTTATGAATAGTGAAAACACTAGGTTACTATTTAAAAACGGAGTTTTTATTTAAATAATTATTTATTTTATTTTAATTTATTTTAGGAAAAAATAAAAACATAAGACCTATATAAGTTCAATTTAATTCATTGGAGTCAATTTATAATAATTTTAGATATATAAAAATTTTGTAGAACTTTTCACCTTCTTTTACTTACCTCGTAGGAGAATTTGGAAATTTACATAAAGCATAATTTTACCATTTCTGTGAGTGGAATTTCAAAAATCCAAGATACACTGTTAATATCATGGAGTAAAATGTGTTTCAATAAGATTAAAATAAATTTTAATGAATAGTAACTTTTTACATTTATTTAACATGGTTAAAATTAGTAGGGTAATTAAGGGAAAAATTATATTATTATTACCCTAACACATGTCCTAATTCTATAGGAAAAGAATAATTAGACCAAAAACAACCTTAGGAATATAATATTATCATTTAGTTCCACTTGGATTATATTAGGAAATTTATTATTATTTTATTTAATGAAGAGTTAAAATAGTTAAAATCAAAGTTTAATAAATAAATCATTTTTAATATAGGGTTATACATAAGATAAATTCGACTATAAATATTCCTTAGAAAGATAAAAAGATTTCCTACATAATTGTATTTTATTAATAATTTTTAGACATTAAATAATTTAAGTTATTTATCACACAATGATGATGCAGTAATTACATTATTAATTAAATATTAACATAATTGATGCTATAAATACCAAAATAAATGTATTTTGAGAGTTTTTATAAATTACACTAAATTTTTAGGGTAATATGACATGTTATTATTGATTTAAATAAATTTTTTAGAATTAATAATGCTGTTATCATTTTCACAAAAATAAATTACAAAATAGTTTCAAAAATGACATAAAATAGTTTTTAAAGATATTATTATGTTATTAATTGTTATTATTTTCCTAAAAATCTAATAATCGGAAAAATGACTTAGATAAGGTTATATATATTAATAATGAACCATTTGGGGTTCGTTTGGCTTATTATGGTATGTTTATTTACCATATAGTGTAAGGAAACAAGATGACACGGTAAAAGTCAAATTATTTAACTTAGATATAAATCAAAATGATAAGGTTAAAATAGTAACCTAAAAAAGTATAAAACCTATTTTTTGAGAGGATTTAGACCCATAACCACATTATCTTCGAAATAAGTCACTTTGGAACCACTATAAAACGTATATGTCTTTATTATAAAATAATATTTTATGTTTTTCCTAAAGTGTCCCTCTCCTCCCTTATAAAAGGGAACCTCCTCCCTCTCATCTTTACAAAATTTTGAGCCTTCAAGCTCGGCCAACCCCTGATTATTTTCCTTCTAAACTTCACTATAAACATTATAGAGGTTCTGTTCTCCTAAAAAGTCCAACTCTAGTGCCATAAAAAGTAGCTTAAAAGGGGTGCGTCGAAGAAGAGGTAATCTCTTCTACCGATTCTTTCTAGTTTATTTTTCTTCAACGTATTATTCTCTATTTGTTTCATCGTAAATTAATAAAATCAGTATCACTCATATAATGATATGTTATTATAAATATTAAACAATCCAATTTCACCTTATATCCATCCTACGAAAAATGAAATCACCGCGCGTGCATATGTACGGAATACCATCTCCACGCCGTGGTGTAATCTGTTTTTCCACCACCACCTTACTTGGATGGGTATAATGGTGTAAATAATAACTATATATAGTTATAATAACATCATACTGATTCTTAGATAATATATCATCCAATCCAATTCAATTCAATAATTATGGTTACGATATCATTGCTCGTACGTACGTACAGATTACCATCTCCACGACGTGATGAGACTCATTCTCCATGTTAACAAATCTAGATTGGTTTTAAAGTATATATAATAAATAATAATGAAATATATAACATGATAATGATTCTGGATTTATGTGTATATATATATATGTCGTCTAATTACTTCCATTCAAGTCATTAAGGAAAATAAAACAACGTTCATGCGTACATACGGCCTACCGTCTCCATGAATGGTGTATTTCATTTCATTTATCTATCTATAATATATATATATATACTGAATATATATGACATATAAATCATGATTTACATTCAAGATTTAATTTAATCATGATATACGTAATAATAATATCATGAACAACAAGTCCAAACACGTACGATAAATAAAATGATTTTACCCAAAATGCTGCTTTAACATGGAATTTACAAAAGAACGGGTAATATAAAGTCATAAGTGAACCATATATGATATCATAATAATTAATATGATTCTATAATAAGTCAATGACATTATTTAAATCATTATATAGGAGGTTCAGATACGTATGAAGCATATCAGACCTAAGGTAAGGGATAACTATTCCAATCTCGTTTTTATCCGATTTGTTTATTCATAACTATTTACTGAGGTTATATTTATCATCCATGTCCCTGTTTTCTAAAAATTATTTCATGTATTTTTAAAGTACTTTTTATCCATTTTTCACTTTTATTACATGGTATGTAAGGAATCATTGTATTGTTTACCAAACAAGGCACTATTTGACTTTTCCGGAAAAAGTACATGAAGAATGTTTTTTTAACTTATACTGCATGAATGTATTTTTATGTTTTCATAACGCCTAATTTTCATGAGGATTCCTCTAAAAGATTTCATGAATATTTTTTAAAAAATAATTTTCTTTTAAAATTTCATTGCATTTTTAGAAAAGAAAATGATTTTAAAGAAGAAAGGATATTTTCTTCATGAATTCATTTCAAGTGTTTTATCAAAACAATTTTCCATCCAAGATGACATTATTTCATATGTGTATGTTTCAAGTATAATGTATCCATGTTTTACATGGTTCTACATTTCTTATGATGAAATGATATCCATTTGTTTCATATGGATTATGTTATGATGGGATGATGTTTATGAAACCAATTTTATTCATTGGGTTATGATGAATGATTTATGTTTATGTTGTGGAAAACATTAGAATGATTTCAATATGAGATGGGTGGGACCTATATCTCCCTCCAATGCATTGGGTAAATATTTATATCTCATGAGATATACATGGATAGAATGGAAAGTTAATCCGGTTCAGTGATACAGGACATGAATGAGGAGTGAACTCGATTCAGTAAGGGACTTTGTCCACTAATATGGTCTTGGTAGAAATGCCTTGGATACTATGGAAATCATATCAAGTGATTAATGGTTTTCCACAATTACATGTTTTATTCCCATTCTATTTTTTCATGAATGATGTTCCTTTATAATATATTCCTTACGTACATCCAATATTTATGTCTTTGCTCAAGATTTTGATGTTTAGATTTTATGTTCATGTTTTTGCATTCAAATGTTTATTGATTGTTGTATGTTATCTATCTTTACCCTTACAGAGAATTTGAGCTAACCCTTTTTATGTTTTATTTTACCCAAGATATAAAGAAAGGTTTTAGGTAAGAAAAAAAAGGGGGAGATCTTTATTGGAGATGTTGAAGATCTTTCACCATGATTAGAAGATTATATCCCGAGTTTTCAAAGACAATAAACTATTACAGTCCTTGTGTGTCTTTTTTTGTTATGTATTAAGTATTCTGAAAAAGTAATGTAATTTCCAGGTACACAAATATTTTGTCCTCTAAATATACATAAGGTTTCATTTTGTTAGGGTTTTCATTGAAACTATGATGATATGATTCACTAAGATTCATACTTCAGAGAATCCAGTCGATTGTTTGACTAAAGATGTTCAATTTTCAGTGTTTAAAAATTATTTAGATCTGTGGAATGTAGTCCCATTTCGAAGACCTAGGTGTTAGAAACACCATATTTTCTAAATTATTTTTATTAAAAAGGTGGAGGTTTTTTGAATTTGAAATGCATGTATTTATTTGTTTGTTATAAAATAGAATTTTTTCAATTCTTGGTCTGATTAATTTTTTTTATTTCATAATTTACTTGTATTTGTACCCTTGTGAAAATTTTGTTTTCGTTTTTTAGTTTAAGTTTTTCCCATGAAAGAAATGTTTTTACATCTCTTATTTTTCAAACATGATCTCACAAGTTTTCCTTACCCCATATCCAGATCACATATAATAGTTAACTTGTATCATGTCTAATTTCCCAATGCATGAGGGTAAACCATTGTCTCTCATGTTTTATAAGGGTAAGACATCAATTCATAAGGGTAATGCCTACCCATTTAAGGGTACTCCTTGGCATTCACAAGTATACTCCTGACTCATTTAAGGGTAGTCCCTATCTTGCATATGGGCACTCCCAAACTTGCATAATGGTAATACCATGGCTCATGTAAGGATAACCTGGAATGTGATAGGGTACATCCTTGGCTCACATAAGGGTAACTTTTCTCACATAAGGGTACTGTATTGATCAATTAAGGTTATCCTAGCTCATATAAGGGTAACCACAGAACAGTCAATGGTAAGTTGACTTGTGTTACATTTTGTCAGTGAATCACATACTTCCATGTGGACATCCCATCAAACTGTATATTTCATATCAGTAATCCACATGTAATACATCTTGCATTCACTAGCTAGCATTCTATAATTCGTCCCACCATCATGAGTTCACCTCAGGATCCTCCTCGGTCATTTGGTGCATCTCTTATCTAGTTCGAGAGAAGAGAGTTCTAGGTAATTTTTTATTTCCTGTGGAAATAGAATGAGAGTATCTTGAAGGAGATCCTATCCATGATTTATGTTTTCCATGAAAGTAGATTGTCTTCATCATCACTGACCTAGTCTATATATTTGGTGTTGAGTGGTGCATATTCTATTCCTTCATCATGAGATGTCCTCAGGTGAAGGAATACATAAATATTATGAACACCAATTTTACTTCTTCAAGGTTTTGGTATTAGACCTTATAATTATAATATGTTTATTCCACATTCATGTTTTCATTTCTTTTTATGTGTTTTCGGTTGTATCCATCTATTCATGTGTGTATCACGATTCCTTACAAGAAGTTATATTTCATGTTCCATATGTTATATTTCATCACTTCTGTATTATCTAGGAAGACCTAATATTAAAATAGTTTCTTTGGTACTTTACTTCTTTCAATTATTAAAATCTACTTATTTTCTTTCTTTAGTACTGTTAATATTTTTGGGCTTTCTTGTAATGCATGTAGGTCCATAGTGGACTAATGTATAGTATATAAATGTGTTCTTTATTTTTTCTTACAACATGTTCTTCTTTGATCCATATTATCCATTTATATTTTTTTATCAAACTTACTTTTTTTTGAAGTAAATACCAATATTAGTGGATTATGGGTTGTTTCATAAGGAATAAAACATCTATGTATCCCATAACATCATTTCTAGGTGCAAACAAATGGTCTGGTGGATCAAATTTTCACATGTTCCTATCATGATAGAATATTAAAATGTCACTCATCCTTTCACATTAATTGGTTTTCGAACCATTTTTCATTTTATTCTCTCTATCTTCCATCCTATTTCAATCGCCTAATAATCAATATAGTTTTTCAATGTAGTTGATATAAATGAAAATATTTTAATTCCATGAATCATTTATATGTTAGCTTATATATTGTTTTTCAATCTGTGAGCCAAAACATTGGTGCAACCATATCAACCCAACTATTTACCACAAAAACAATTTTCATTCTTGTGAAATGATACCGAGGAAATGGTGACTATAATTAATGGAATGAAGGTAATGTTTCAAAGATATAAAAATCACCAAAATCAGATTTTCAATTTTGAAATTGTTGAACTTGTTTTATGTATGATTCAATCAACAAATAATTACAATCTAGTAAACCCCACCTGCTAGGTGTTGATATGTTTTCATGTTCCCCTATTTCCCTATAACATAAGATGAATGATAATATTTAAATATCTTTGTAATTAAATTTCATCCTTTTTCAAAGAAAAAGCGGTTCCTATATAACAACAATCTACTTCAGAAAGAATATCCGAACATTGTGGCACAACAATGAAGTAAAATATCTATAATTTCTTTCAAACTAAACTCCTTCATTAAATATTATTTCAACACATAAACCTCATCCCAATTAGGTTTTAAAATTTCCATGTACATATAATCTCCTCCCCATGTCACCCTCGATAGAGCATCTATAACACTATTCAATTTCCCATGCTTGTAAGTCCTAATAAAATAATATCCCAGTAACATATCCTACCAATACTGAGGTTCAATTTAAGATACTCTTTGAATAAGAAAATTCAATTGAGGATCCAATTATCCATGCCTAACTCAAACTTCCTTCTCATAAAATATGGTTTCTGATGATAGATTTATGGCACTAAATCCATAATATCCATTTTTATATCAATTTTTCCAATTTTGTTTCAGAAATTTACTTACTAAAACATGCAACATTTCTACCTTAATATGTTATCATAGCTACAAATCCTAAACCATAGGAATCAAACATTACTGAAAATACCTTGTAAAAATTCAGAAATCATAAATTCTGGATATTAGTCGTGTTTTTCTTAAGTGTATCAAATGATTTCTGAATTTCAGTTGTCTATTTAACATCTTTCTTCTTAGTCAAGGCCATGATGGGTCATGAAATCATTCCATAATAATTGAAATATTTGGGTAGTATTCAATTATCCCTAAAAACCCATGACATGCTTTAACTTCCTTATCCTATTCCATAGTTTAACTACCACATTTTTTGGGATCTATCATAACCAATTAGATGTAAATTATATACAAAAAATAATCCATATACCTCTTTTTAAATGAACAATTCTTCTCATTTTCCAATAGTAAATTGTGTATTTTCATTTGTAGGACCTCATGTACATTTTCCAGGTATTCATTCCATCCCTTACAACACACCATTATATCATCAAAGATCAATAAAACACCATTCCATATAAAATCCCAAAATACCACATTTATAGTAGCATGGAAAGTCATTACTTCATTCATCAACCTGGAGGGCAAGAAAAGGTATTCTGAATTCTTCTTATGGGTCTTGAACATAGTCTTCCTAATATATTCTTCTTTTATCCGTACCTGGTGGAAACAAGATTTCAAACCAACCTTTGTGAAGTATTCCACACTATGAAACTCATCCATCATATATCATATTAGTTTAATTAAGTTCTTATCCATCACCTCCAAACTATATAACTCTTGGTAATCCATGAACATTCTCCACTGGAAATATTTATTCTTTACTAAAATTATTAGAATATAGTATGGGGTGATGTTATGTATGATAAAAACCTTTTCCAAAATCATTGGCCATATTTTTAAATCTAATTCTTCATGAAATAAGCATGTCTTTATGTTTTTATGTTGAATGAATCCACCCCCTCTTTAAAATTTTTTATGCGATCATTATTCCACTCTAATGGTAATTCCCAATGTGCCTCCAAAAATTATACACCATCCACCTTTTCGTGGATCACCCATTGCAAACCAATCCCCCATGATATTCCTTTTAATAAATTTAATCGTATAACATATGGTGTTTTGTTGGTTATTTGGTGTTCCTCAAGTTGGATGACCACTGATAGTGGGATGAATAATTGATCTACTTTTATGAATTATTCATATTCTAAATTCAAACCCTTGAACTAGTTAAAGATACCAATCTTATTAATAATATAGAATAGTCTATAATTGTTTGTAGTGATAATAAGAGAGTGCGACAAATAATATTTACAATGTTCATTATAAAAGTTTAATCCTTTCTATTCTGGTTAGATTCATGTAGTTAGACACCCCAATTATAATTCTCCATAAATTTTTTAGACACCCCAATCATAATTCTCAGGTGACTGGTTAGTCACTCTAATCACAAGCCTCAATCAACTAGTTAATCACCATAGTCAAAAGATTATTCTTCAACTATAATCATCTCATAGAAATATCTTTTTTTATGAAAATGGATTTTTATGTGCCACTTATGAAATAGATTTACCTCCATGAGTATATTGGATCAACATACCTTCACATGTGCTAATTCTTAGAGGTCTTAAAACGATGCTTGCAATAGTTATGTTTGTCTATAAAATCCTACTAGATCATGAGTGATATAGTTATTCTCAAATTTTTAAAATACAATGGTGAAAAAGATAACACTGGATCCTAGTTTCAACTCCCTATCTTCCCCTGATACATATATCAGGCTCTCACAAATCTTTCACACAATGTATTTTAGTTCTAAATATTCTCAACATCTTATTCAATACCTAAAAAAATATATATTCAAAACAATATCATGAATATTATTCTCATATATTCTAGAAGATTATTTTAAATTATATATAAAAAGAAATTTTTGTAGGATATTATTTTTCTTGAATCCTCAAATCACCAGCTAGATCAGCTATTTTCTCATTTGAAAATATTATTAATGCCCTGAAGACTCAATAATTTATTCTCACATGATATTTTAATTACCATGTATCCATTACCAAGTCAAATCATGCTACATATAAAACTATTTAAAATCCCCCAACCTCTACATGAATCCATGTAATACCATGGGACAACATATTATGTCACTCAGCTCACTATTTCCCATTTTTGGACCAGATTTCCAAAATGGTCATCAAAACGTTCATAGAAAAATCCCTATGGCATGGTTTCATATTTATTTTTCTCTTTTCATGAAAATCACAAGCATTTAACATGAGTATATATAATTTTTTACTGTGGATTCCTCCTTTATTCAGTAACCTGGCTTCATCATGATTAGCTTTGTGATATTTATTTTTCATTTGAGAAAATCATACTTTGTACAGTCAAATTTAATTCCATTTGAATATAAAAATTCTGGAACTCAGTTCATCTCCCAGCAGATCACTCATAGTAATAGATCAACTGCATGTCTTAACCTAGATTGACCACATGAACACCTCAATAATCGACTATATAAATAACCCCAGATCGATTGTGTGTGATCAAACAGATGAAAATCCTTGGATTGATGGTGTGACACCCCAAGTTTTTGAAAATAAATTCATTTTATAATCAAGACATTTAACACAATTTTTCCACTTCTATGTTTGGAATTTAAAAAAATGGTAATCTAGAGTTGCGATCATTAAGTCATTTGGAGTCTGATAGGACAAACATGATTTTTGGTGAATAGTAACAAACCCTTATGAATAGTAATATGAATAGTAACATGACACTTATGAATAGTAAATAATTATATTATTTTATTTTCTTACGGTAATAAGATAACGAGATCTTAATTAATTTTTCAATGCTATATAAAACTAATTATACCTTTAAAATTGATATTTTTCAAATTAACTATAATTTTATTTAAAAATTAAATTAATAATTTTTTTAAATCTATTTTTGGAAAATGGAGTTCATTTTTTAATTCTACTAGTCAAAAAATGGAAGGGGTCATTTTTTGGGATTTTTTTTAAAATAGTTGAATTTTCTGTGAATAATAAAAATACTGTTTCGAGTTTTCGATATGTTTACTGACATCATAATGATGTAATAATTAAAATAAAATTCTAGTCTATCTGTGTAAAGTAAAATAATATATTATTATTCCCATGTGGATAATAACATGGGCAAATACCATGGGCAAGCCCATGATTTTACAAAAACTACTAATGAGGGGTCTTTTTAAATTAATAAAAAGTTATCTCTCTTTTAATATAAATACCCACTCATCAATTCATTTTATTTCATTCTAAAACCCACATCCTCAAATATCTGATGGTTTTACAACCCTAGGAGGCGTCCCAAGGTGTCTTTAAGCCCCAAATGTCCCAACAATCAAGTTACAGGTGTTACTTTACAAGGTAAGAGAACCTTTCACCCTCCTCTTTTAGTCAACACTTATTTTATGTTATCTTTTTGAATTTCCATTATCATATGTTGTGGTTAGATATTATTTTTTCCTCTTAAATTAATTTTTATGTCCATATAAGTAGATAAAAATTTGTTCTCATCAATTCATTTTCTGAAATTTTAAGCGACCCTGTTAGGGTGCCAAATTTTCATAAGGGATCTCTCAACTTTTCTTTTATTTTCATGTTCATCTATTTTCTTTTTCTCTCCCCACCTCATCTGTCTAAATTACCATGATAAATCTAGTATCCTTTATATACTGTAATTATATCATGTAAATTGAATAACAATAATCAATATTCTTACTCCCTCCCTTTTAATTTTATAAACGAAATCAACATCCATGAGGTTGTAATTTATAACCTCCAGGGACAATGATGTTTCCTCCATCAATTCATACTTCATTAATGGTCATGAAACAATTTAAGTGGTTTTAAAGGACTATAATATATTTATTATACCCTAATTAACATTCAGGAACCAGTATATGTACATATTATTAATCTATATGACAAAACTAGTTCATAATAATCCAAATACCGCCAAATAATCGAACTGGTTCTCATCTAATGATTCATCCTCATTACATGTATCCAAATGAAATAAATTACCATTAAAAATATATGATGTTCAAAAATAATATTTAATTTATATTCAGGATATTTTCAACCATTCCACACGAACTCCATTAAATAAAAACAAGTGAACCGATTATGAAAATCAAGAAAACAAACACTCCGGAACGACCGAATTCTGTAGTATAACTTATCAATAAGAACATAAATGAACTAAAAATAATAATGATAAACTAAATAAAGGTCTAATAGGTTTTTAATTGAGTTATTAATTATTATAATGGCATATTCCAGGAAATTAATTTCATGAGTGGAACACATTCAGACATAAGTTATGGGTTTTCCACCGGAACATCCATTTTCATTCGGGTTACTTTCATTGTCTAATTACCTCAATGAAATTCTTATGTGTTATTTTTTACACCTCATAAAATTTTTGTGAGTATTATATATATGAACACAAACCAGAATACTTTCTTATTTTATGGATTTTTACACGTTTTAAAAGAAACATTCAATACAGTTTCCAAAATACATGCCCGATTCAAGGGAATGTTTGAAATTCATATCTATTTTCAAGGGCACTCTATAATCTGTATTTGGAAACCATTATATAACTAAAATCACTCATTTTATTATGAAAATACTATATTAATTTATTTCTAGTTTCATACAAATACTCTTCCAATATAACTATTCTTTTTAAGATAAAAGAGTATTTTATTAAAGAATTACTTAATAGTTTTATAAGAGTATTTTCATCTGTTTAAAAACTCATGTTGATTATTACGTATAATTTGTATTAATCATTTATAATTTTATCTACCTTATTTAAATGGATTATTTAGGACTAGTTTTATTGTTTATGTGATTTCGAAAAACCATTAACCATATTACTTCTAATGGTTAGTTTTTAAGTTTAATGATTGGGGAATGTTAGATACATTTCATATGTTTATTTCAATATGAACATATATATTTATTATGTTTATCGATGCTCATTTTAAGAATGAATTGGACTTATTATGTGATGGTTGGGACCTACTATATCCCATTGATGCGTCAATAGGTCTCATGAGAGTAATAGACGTGGAATTGGATGAGGCTTTTCCCAATGTGATATATGGATTTGGCTGAGGCCTAAATCATTTTTAGACGTCTTGGACGAGGCCTTGAAAAAATGGTTCAGAATGTCCAGAATTTGCACTTCCCACATTATGAAGCTAGTAATTTAAATTTCATGATGTTATTCAATGATAATAATACCAATTATTATGTTTTATTATTGCATTATTTACTCAGCTAATATTCCTTCCATATTATGTTGAAGTTTATTTATTTAAAGGCATGTGTTCTCAATTATTCTCCTAGTCTAATGTTTATGTTATATTCTTCTGTATTTCATACTCTTACAAAGCATTTGAGCTCACCCCTTTCTCATGTTTCATTTTATTAGGATATGAAGAAGTAAATTATGAATGACTTTCATGCTTAATCTAAGAGGCATGGATATTTCAAATGAAATAAATTATTATTGTTTACCTTTCAAGATGTAATGTTGACCTTATTCATGTATCTTGTTTTCAGAAGATACTAAAGTAATTGGTACTTTGGGATGCATATTCATTGTTTATTTTTCAATGTAGTAAAACAATGCACCGACTCTGGGCAATTGGGGTTAGGTCCTTACAGATGGCATGTTCAAATCCAATCAACCACACCATCTTAACTCAAGTTTATATAGCTCAATAATTTTCATTTTTTCATTAACATAGTTCATTGAACTACCTATATAAGTAGTTAAAAACACAATTTACCCTTACACATCGCAACATCAATTATATTTGGCAAGACTCAGTGCATGTTACATATACATAGTGTAACGCCCGGGTTTCGGAAGCCACCCAGAGGTGCCCCGTACCTGGTTGGTCACATGGCCTCAAGCACATTTTCCCAAACACTAGAGGCTTCCGACTAGTAGTGAGGGCCTTGGGTGTGATGTTGGGGAAACTATTCCCTCATTGGTAGAGTGCACAGTGGAAGAGAAAACAGATAACAACAATAGCGGAAGCAGTAGACATACATACAAGAGTAAATGATAAACATCGGAATACTAACAAATAAACAACTAGAGAAGTAGTATATGTAAATGATGCATGATACACACATGTCTTGGAATAATAGCCAAACAAGTCACAATGATGAACATAGTACTAAGCCAAAGTATAAAAGAAAAACATATGAGAAACTCCTCAGCATCGCAAGCCTCGGCTTGGTCCCATGCTCTCCAGCTCCAGTGCAATCAAGATCATGAAGTAGAAGGGTGATTTCCCTTACCTATATCTGCAACAATATAATCTGTTTGGGCTCAAAAGCATGACCCAAACAGGGTGTGAGATAATGTCCCAATAGGAAAACACCCAAATATCTTTGCCTAATATTCAGTGAATATATGGAAGGTAAAGTACAGTAAGCAGTAAATAGTAAGTAGTAAACAGGATAATACACAGTAGTAACAATCCACAGTTTCTAGCATATAATCTACAAACAAGAAACAACCACTCAAGAAAGTAGAACAAAAAATTAACCTATGGGTAGTTATCACATCCTAACCCTTAAAGATCAACCTACAAGTACAAGAAACCCTCTGGGAACTACACATAGTCTCACCCCTCTGGTTTAGCTAAAAATAGACTCTATGAGGAAGCACTAACCATCAATTCCTCCTATAGTCTCGTATCGTACTAAAGGCTCTCTGAAGAAGCACTCAACCTCAATTCCCTATGTGGCCCCCATCAAGGAACTACAGACTCTCTAAAGAAGCACTCAACATCAATTCCCCCTGTGGTCTCGCATTGTAATTATTGACACTCTGGAGAAGCCCTCACGTCCATTCTCCCTATAGTCCACTACACTAGGTTCTCATAGCCCTGTGTAAAAAAACATGAATAGAGCATGTATCAGCCAAATTAAACCTCAATAACTACTTGGCTATCATTCTAAGGCATAAAAACATAATAGTACAACAATTCCACTATCCTAAAACTAGGCATGGAAACTGGAAAAATTCCAAACAAGAAAAACAAGCATGGAAAACATCCAGAGTATGGTAAAGACTACCCTATTCATAAGAAATTACCTCTACTGAAGCAATCAAGAAAAGTAGGCAACAACAGGGCAAAACAGGAAACACGCAATATCCCGTTCAAGGGTATTGGTGGAATTTGCACAAAATATTCACAAACATCCTACGGAAAGGAACAAACCACCTACCATGATGATAGGATAAAGATATATGTGAACCATGATGACTGATTCTCCTTAGAACGTCAAGGATCTGAGAAAACGTCCAAAACGATCAACCCACGATATCTTGAGAAGGAGGAGAAATTGGAAAACAAGGATCTAGGAGAAGGAAGAACTCACCACTGTGGTTACAACGCAATCGATAGTGGCTCAAATGGAGATCAGATGGAGGCTCGGAAATCTGGAGAAGAGTCTCAGCCATACGGGTTGGTCTCGGACAAAGAACCTAAAGAAGGGGTGTGTTCTGTCCGTCAGGCGCAACCCCGGTTGTTTAAAAAAAGTACAAGGCGTGTACTTTAGGGGTACACAACGTGTACTCTGTTTTTCCGTACTCCACTTTAAGCAGCCACCAAATCGCCTCTAAACACCGTGTGTGTGGCCCGGACATGGCCATCACATGGTCTGGTGCGACAATAGAGTACACAGAGTGAACTCAGAAAGTACACAGTGTGTACACAAAAAATTTCCAGAAAACCGATTTTTCTCAAAAACTCGAGAAAAAGGAAAAACATACCTGAAGTGAAGATCCGGGTTCTTATAAACTTCCCAATGTAAAGAAATTCGTCCCCGAATTTCCCTAATGAGGTGGAGGAGAAGAAACCCCAAACAGCTCCAGCCACTGCGATCCTACATCGACCTCCCTCTCCCAGGTCTCGTCCTATATTCGCCCGTGCTTCTATAGCACCCATAAAAGACTAACTGACTACCCATGGAGAAACTTTGTACTGTGATCGACAATCCAGATGGGATTCTTCTCAAATAATGAATTTGGTTCAAGCTCAACCTCCTCGGGCTGAAAGACATTAGACAGGTCTGAAAAGTAACGTCGGAGCTGAGAGACGTGGAAGACATCGTGCATAACCCGATACCTATGAGGTAAGTACAACTGATAGTCAACCGACCCAACTATCTTCAATATCTCAAATGGACCAACGTACCACGTTGAAAGCTTACCCTGACTCTGAATCCTCTTTTGTCCCAATATCAGTGCTACACGTAGGAAAACATGATCCCCGACCTCGAACTCCAGAGGTCGTCTCTGCTGATCAGCATAAGACTTCTGTCGATTCTGTGCTATAGCCATCCTCTATCGGATCAACTCTATCTTCTCTGAGGTCTCCTGAACAAGACGAGGTCCCAGAAAAGCTGCCTCTCCTGTCTCCAGCCAACATAAGGGTGATCGGCATGGCTTATAGTACAAAGCCTCATAAGGTGCCATCTGAATAGTTGCCTGAAAACTATTTTTGTAGGCGAACTCCACCAGTGGGATATGCTTCTCTTAAGAACCGACAAATTCTAGAATACAAGCTCCGTGCATATCCTCAAGCACCTTGATCGTATGCTCAGACTTCCATCTGTCTGGGGATGGTATGTTGTAATAAAAAGTAATTATGTACCCAAAGCCTTCTAAAGCCCCTGCCAGAACCGAGAAGTAATGGAATCATCTCTGTCTGAAATAATGGAGTGTGGAACTCTATGCAGACATACAATCTCTCAGATGTACAGTCATCCCATATCATCAACACTGAAGTTAACCTTGATCGGTAAGAAGCGAGCACCCATCATAAGCCTGTCAACGACAACCTGAACAACATCGTTCCCAAAATATGACATAGGCAATCCGGTCATGAAGTCCATCGCGACATCATTCCACTTCCACTCTGGGATGGGTAACTGCTGTAAAAGGCCTGCTGGTCACGGATGCTCCTCTTTCACCTGCTGACAAGTAGAACAACTCAAGACAAAACCATCAACATCCCTTTTCATACCTGGCCACCAGTAATAGTGATGAAGATCCCAATACATCTTGGTGACGCCAGGAAGAACTGCCCAAACTGAGGAATAAAAATCTTGCATCAGCTCCTCACGTATGTCTGCTGGAACCCATACACGTCCCTAGAAACTCAATATCTCATACTCGCCCACTGTCCATCCAGTAAGAGGGTCCTCTCCTGACACACTCTCCCTCAGGACTAAGCCTTCTAAGTCTGATAGCTACCTCATCCATACCCGATCATGTAGTGTAGAGGTAATAGATACATAAGATAGGTAAGTATGTCCATGTCTGTTGTGAAACTCCAGATGCATCTTAGAGAACAGGGCCATAAGCTGCCACTCATTGTTGGCCTCATGAGCTGACTGAATATGAGTCCTCCTGCTCAACGCATCTACCACCTCGTTGCCCTTTCCCGGCGTATAGGCACGCTCGAAATCAAAATACTGAAGATAATCGACCCACCTGCATTGTTTGAGATTCATATCACGCTAGGTGAAGATTTACTTGAGAATCTTGTGGTTGGTAAAAACCAAATAGTGCTTTCCCAGAAGGTAATGTCTCCAACAGCATAAGGAATGAACAACAACTGCAATCTCCAGATCGTGCATCAGGTAGTTCCTCTCATGTGTCATCAACTGCTGAGACCCATACGCAATGACTCCATCTCCCTGCATAAGCACAGCGCCCAACCCGATACCTGAAGCATCGCAATAAAAAATATAGCTCTTGCATGGCTCTGGAAAGACTAGTGTCAGTGCTGACGTCAACATTCCCTTATGCTCCTTAATGGATGACTCACAAGAATCTGACCATAAGAACTTTCCCCCCTTCTTGGTCAAATATGTCAAAGGTTCTACAAGGCATGAAAAGTCCCGAATGAATCATCTGTAGTATCCATCCAGCCCTACGAAACTCTGTACCTCAAAAAACATCTTCAGATACTCCCAAAAAGCTACATATCTCACTTTCTCTAGGTCCAAAGATACTCCTGCCTCTGAGATGACGTGACCCAAGAAGTGAATCTGGTCCATCCAAAAGTGGCACTTCGAGAGTTTAGAATAAAGTCGATGCTCTCTCAGTGTACTCAGAACAATCCCAAGATGGGTAGCATGGTCGTGTCGAGTGTTATATTACACCAAGATATCTTCCATGAAGACCACGAAGAAGGAATCCATGTAAGGGTGGAACACTCAGTTCATCAGTTCCATGAAAACTGATGGCACATTCATGAGACTGATCGGTATAACCGTGTACTCATAGAGAACATACCTTCTCTTAAAGGTTGTCAGATGTATATCTAATGGTCTAACGCACAACTGATGATAACCAAAACTCAAATCAATCTTTGAGAACATGTTGGCTCCTTGAAGATGATCAAAAATGTTATCAATCCTAGGCAAGGGATACTGGTTCTTGACCGTCAACCGGTTCAGTTTCTGATAATCCACACAGAGCCTAAGGATACCGTCTGCCTTCTTCACAAACAGGACAGGTGAACCCCAAGGAGAAGTACTGGGTCAGATGAAACCCTTTTCCTGCAACTCCTCCAACTGCTTCTTGATATCATTCAACTCAGGTGTAGCCATCCTATAAGGAGGAATGGACACTGGTGCCGCTCCTGGAACGAGTTCAATAGAGAAGTCTACCTCACACTCCGGAGGGAAACCTAAAATTTATGATGGAAATAAATCCCTGAAATGATCCACCACTAGAGAAAATTCCAATTGTGAAGTCCCCTAGTCATCCAAATAAAGAGTATCAATCTGGGCCGTCACCCTTCCTAGCCCTTGATGCTCGAGTCCTGCTCGACTCGCCTGAACATCCAATTCACCTCTATGAAGAAAAGATTCACCCTCTGGTAAAATGAAACTCACCATGTGGCGATAACAGTTGATGACTGCCTAGAAGGGAACCAAACAGTCCATCCTGAGAATGACATCATAACATGTCATCTCTAGGACATAGAGATCCCATAAGAAACGATACCCTGCAACCTCGAGATAGAACTCCCTACACTGATGTACACTAGATATCCTTATCCCCAAAGGTGTGTCTAGTGTCTAGAAGTTGGCAGAAGAAAGGATACAGAGACCATGGATATCCACAACAACAATGGAGATAAAGCTATGTGTAGAACCAGTATCGAAAATAGATGAAGATAAAACTGAGAATACTAAAATAGTACCTTGAACTGTAGAAGGTCTGGGATCCTGCTCCTGATAGGTCTGATCTGCCACAAAATATTGGCCTGCCCCATGGCCCTAGGACCCTACCTGACTACTCTTAGCTAATCCTCCCTTCTGGCGCTGATAGACTAGTGATTGACTACAATGACCTCGACCTCCAACTCGTCTTGAATGGCCAGATGAACTCCAGTTCCCCGACTGGTGAGAAACTGGTGGTGCTTCTCCTAAACGAGGAGTCATGGATGAACCCCCGTCACCAGCTACTGGTGAGAACACCTGGCAGAAACACTGAAGGTGACCCATCTTGCCACAAGATCGGCACTCCACTAGGTCTCTCTGACACTGCGGCCTCGTGTTCCCTACCCTTCCACACTGGTAGCATACTACCTGGCTACCTGACGATGTATCTCACCTCCTCAAATCACCACACGTAGAGTACATACGGCGCTTCCTGCTGTCAACTGGAGGAACACTAGATCTGTAAGCAGAACCGCCTTGGCTAGCATCTTTGGAGTCTCTCATATTTCGCTCCTCAATCAGCACCTAGTTGATGATGGATGTGATAGAAGTCAACTGGATGATATTCACCTATGAGCGGATCTCCCGCCTGAGACCGTCCTAAAAATTACTTTCCAAGAACACCCCACATCCATCCCAGAGGGGTGTGAAATGCTACAAATTAGTGAAACGAGAGGAATAATCCATGAAATACAGAGCACCCTGCTCTAGACTCATGAACTCCCGGGCTCGATCAGCCATCAGGGTGTCTGGGTAGAAGTAGTCATAGAACACATGCTAGAACTCCTCTCAAGCTATATCATGATGACGACCCGCCTGTGAGATCATGTCCCACCACCTCTAAGAGGAGTCTCGGATCATGTAGGTAGCGAGCTTGACCCGCCTCTCTGGAGGTGTCTACAGATGCTCAAATATTGTCAGCATGGATTCCAGCCATGACTCTCCAGTCTCTGGTCCTCCTTCCCCTGAGAAAGTAGGAGGATGATGCTGTTGAAAACACACATCAAGTCCTCCATAGATGTGGAAGGAGGTGGTTCTCCCTGAACGGTCTGCATCATCCTCATAAAACCTTCTATGAACTATGCATCAGTACCTGCAACTGGTATGATAGCCGGTGCCAAGACTGGCCCTACTGGAGGATCTGAAGGAAGTCCCTGATCAGCCATTTCTGGTGTCTGATCACTACCTGAAACTGACGTAAAACCGGAGGACATCTTGGAGGCATAGATATGAAAGATGAAACGCATACCCTAGATTATAAAAACAAGGACATAGATCAAAGGAGTAAAAAACGGGAACATGGGAAGGAAATAGTCAATATTTACAAAACATGACTACACGGCGTGTACATAACTCTACTCCCTTGCTCGTGTCTCCTTGCAAGGCTAACCCACATGGTCTTCTTAAACTGAGACTACATGGCGTGTTCCCTATGGAAACAACGTGTAGTAGAAAAGGTCGCAATGACCTGTGTTGTTAGTTACATGGCCGTCTATATGTCTAAGACTACACAGCGTGTTCCAAACTAACACTGCGTGTACTTGAATATTTTTCCCGACCCGTGTTGTTGGTGACACGGCCTTGTACACGGCTGACCCTTACACATCATGTTCCGAACATACATAACATGTATAAGAGGAGAGAACACCATCCCATGTTGTTCATGAAATGGCCGATTACTGAGATCAAGGATACACGACATGTTCATACACAACACGGCGTGTATGACAAGAGCTTCCCCGACCCTTGCTGTTAATATCACAGCCGGGTACATGCTCTCTACTACACGACATGTACCTACCGTACATGGCATGTTCCTGATGATTTTTTACAACCCATGTTTCTGCTCACATAGTCAGTGAAACAGTTTAAAACTACATGGTGTGTATATATAAAGTACACTCCATGTACTCAGGGTTTTTCTAGGCAGTAGCTCTGAAACTGCACCGAAACATAGAAAACACAGAAAACAAGGCAAGGAGGTGCCAAATTAAAATTCGTGAGGGCCCATACTCACCACGAATCAAAACATGTCATCCATTTAATCAAAATATGATAAAAATAGTCCTCTAAAAAAACAGAGATTCTAACAAAGCATCTATCACAACAGCATGCATAATCTACACAAAGTCTATCACAACAACATGCAATTGCTAATGCACCCTATATGTAATGGATAGAATGCATGGAATTTGATTTCTAAAAAGTTCCAATATAATGCATGAGATGGAACAACCCCATCTCATTGGGTTGAGACAGAAATAAAACCATAATATCAACAACAATAACAACACAAGGCATGTGAATCACTCTAGGTGAAATCATATCAACCGTGAAATGTCAAAACCAGAAAACTGTAATAAAAGAGGTAGTATAAATTTTCCCTATACACAGGTTAGCTACATTCGAGCACAACTTAATACCCTGTACCGAATCCATCCTATCCCTAGCTAAAGGCTCCAAACCGTAAATCAAAAGAAAAGAACTGCTCTGATACATCTTTGTAACATCCCGGTTCCGGAAGCCACCCAGAGGCGCCCCATACCCGGTTGGTCACATGGCCTCAAGCACATTTCTCCCAATCCCAGAGGCTGCTGACTAGCAGCAAGGTCCTTGGGTGTGATAGTGGGGAAACTATGCTCTCATTGGAAGAGTATACAATGGAAGATAAAACAAATAAAAACAAAATCGGATGTAGTAGACATACATACAAGAGTAAATGATAAACAGCAGAAGACTAAGAAATAAACAACTGGAGAAGAAATATATGTAAATGATTCATGATAAACATATGTATAGGAAAAACATCCAAAAAAGTCATAATGATGAACAAAGTACTAATCCAGAGTTCAAAAGAAAAACAGTTGAGAAACTCCTCAGCATCGCAAGCCTTGGCTTGGTCACATACTCTCCAGCTCCAGTGCAATCAAGAACCTGAAGTAGAAGGGAGCTTTCCCTTATCTATACCTGTAACAATATAATCTGTTTTGGCCCAAAATCATTACCCAAACAGGGTGTGAGACAATGTCCAAATAGGCAACCACCCAAAAATCTGTGCCTAACAGTTAGTGAATATATGGCAGGTAAAGTACAATAAGCAGAAAACAGGATAATACACAGTAGTAACAATCCACATTTTATAGCATAAAATCTACAAAAATGAAACCACCACTCCAGAAAGTAGAAAAAAAGGTATCCTATGGTTAGTTCACACAGCCTAACCCCTATGGTTCCACCTACAAGTACTATCAACCCTATGGGAGGCACACACAGTCTCACCCCTCTGGGTCAGCTATAGAATAGACTCTCAGAGGAAGAACTCACCATGAATTCCCCCTATAGTCTCGTATCATACAAAAGGCTCTCTGGGGAAGCACTTAATGTCAATTCCCCTTGTGGCCCACATCGAGGAACTATAGACACTCTGAGGAAGCACTCAACATCAATTCCCCCTGTGGTCTCGTATTGTAATTAAAGACAATCTGGAGAAGCCATTACGTCCATTATCCCTATAGTCCACAACACTAGGTTCTCATAGCCCTATGTAAAACAACATGCATTGCGCGCGTATCAGCCCTTGTAATCCTCAAGAACTACTTGGCTATCATTCTAAGGCACAACTGCATAACAATACAACAGTTCCACTATCCTATAACTAGGCATGGCAACTGGAAAAATGCCAAAAAAAACAAGCATAGTAAACACCCAGAGTATGATAAAAACAACCCTATTCACAAGTAATTACCTCTACCCAAGAAATCAAAAAATGTAGGCAATAACAGCGAAAAACAAAAAACACGCAATATCCCGTTCAAGGGTATTGGTGTAATTTGCATAAAATATTCACATACTTCATACAGAAAGGCACAAACCACCTACCTTGATGCTAGGAGAAAGATATACGTGAAACACGATAAATGATTATCCTTCGAACGTCGAGGATCTGAGAAAACATCCAAAACGCTCAACCCATGATATCTTGAGAAAGAGGAAAAATTAGAAAAAAAGGCTCTATGAGAAGGAAGAAGTCACCGCTATGGTTCCAACATAATCGAAAGTGGCTGAAATAGAAATCAAACGGAGGCTCGGGAATCAGGAGAAGAGTCGCGGCCGTACGGGTTGCTCTCGAACGAAGAACATGAAAAACGGTTGTGTTCTGTCCATTAGGCGCGACCCCGGTGCATTTCATGAAAAAAAAAGAAATTACACAGCGTGTAATTCCGGGGTATACGACGTGTACTCTATTTTTCCATACTCCTCTTTAAGCGGCCGCCACATCGCCTCTACATACCGTGTGTGTGGCCCGGACACGACCATCACATAGCCTGGTGCGACAAGGGAGTACACGGCGTGTACATAGATAGTACACGACGTGTACTTCAGAAATTTCTATAAAATACAATTTTTTCAAATACTCTAGAAAAAAAACATACCTGAAACGAATATTCAGTTTCTTACACATAGCCTTCACTACTATTTACAAATTAAATTTAAAATTTTAAAACTATAAATTGTTTTTAAATGTAGTTTAATTAGTATTTGGATATATAATAAGATTGAGTTGATAAAAGGAGCATAATTTAAATAAAAAGTATTTAAAAAAGATTATAATTTTCCAAAATTATGTAAATGTTCTAAATTGTATAATATTTTTTAAGAATTTATTATTGAAAAAAATAAAATTCCTAAATGGTTGGACTCATTTGTAATTGTGAAATGATTTGATAAGATACTTTACAATGATAGAGGGATAATATATTTTATATTTAACGTGTATAATGATTTTAAATATATGAATAAATTCTTAATAAATCACATCACTTAATTTAACATGAAAAATCTTAACAACATTAATTAATTTTAAAAAGATTCTTAGAAAAAAATACAAATAAATGCATATTTTCTTATATATTAAATTTAACATAACTTGAAAGAAATATATTAAACAAGAAAGCAATGTGATATAGGAACTAGAGAAACATGATATGTGCCTAGAATATTTGAAAAAATAAAGAATGAATTATATTAAAAATATATAACATGAAAATTGTATTTTTAAAATATAAAATCATTAATATATTTTTAAAAAAATTAAATATCCATGTCATTTAAATTTTAAAAACAAAAAATATTTATTTTAAAATTGTAAAACACTAAGTTAAAATATTAAAAGTATTTTAAAATAAAATAAAACTTTAATAAAATTAATTTTTAATCAACTGATTTATTTTAAATATTGAAGGTATTTAAATTTTATTACTAATTATTGATTTCCAATATTCAAATTATTTATTTGACGTTTTTTATTTAATTTATTTTAAAATGAATAACTTTGAATGAAAAAAATTAAATTACATCAATATTTTGAAAAATTAAATAAATAACTTTAATTAAATATTTAAATGATTTGAATATTTTATTCTTGTTATTTAATATAGAATAAAATAATTGAATAGTTAAATTATATAAACAAGTTGAGAATGTAAGAGTAATTTGAATATTGTAAAATAATATACATTTTGGATTTTCTTAAAAAAATTTAAATAAATTACTTTATTAAAAAAATTAATGTTTTTAATATTTTATTTTAGAAATTCATTAAAAAAATAAAATATATTGAATGATTTAAAGATTTCAGTGGATCCTGATTTTATATTATTCATTAAACAAGATTTGACCCCATTATCTCTCCCTCCATTTTAGTCTCGTTTTTCTTGTATATAATACCCTAAAACCTGGCCATTCCATCAATGTCTTCTTTTCGTGTTCTTGTGGGTTCTGCCCACAACATTACCAAAGTGACCTCCTTGTAAAAAAGGGTCATCCAAGGGGCTTGTGATTCTTGACAATGATACTGCTTGGTACGGGAACTTCACCTCCTTTAAACTTCTACTTATTTCTTCCGATCCTCAAACCATGTCCATTGAACACTGTTTATAGAATCAAAACCCGAAATTTTCTGATTTTGATTTGGCCAAAAATGGATTGTGTAGTATACTGGAGGGTATCTTGGGCCTGAAATGGCCATCAAACATTTAGAATCATAGAAAAAAGGGATTTGTCAGCATGAGTAAGAACTATGCAGAAGGAAATCTTTAAATAAAACATAGAGAACAACTTCATCATGAGTGGGAAATGGTATCACCTCTAATTTTTTCCTTTCAATTTATTCTATCAATGAACTAAATGTTATTGTATAATCATAGGCCTACTGGTGAATCCGTTTTTTATTTTTTTATTAACTCATTTTTTATGATGTCCCTTTTTACGAAAAATATGAGGGAATATTTGGAGTAGAGAAATAATGTGAAAATGTAACGAAACTAGAATAAATCCATGATGTTTGTGGTCCATCCCCTTTCTATATCATCATTATGTAATCATTTTCTAATTATTATATATGAATCTCATCATGTCTTTTTATCTGTGTATGATGGAAATGGATGAAAAATAAACTAATCAAACAAATTATTTTTCTAGAAACAAACTAGATGTTATACAAGAATTGGATCTTGGAATTGAATGTATGAGAGGGGTTTTGCAAGTTCATGCATTCAATTTCAAGATCGAAAGCATTTTTAGGATCTAGTTTAGTTTCCAACTCAATAATTTGTTTCTTTATTTCATTCATCATCCCCTTCCATCATACCCAAATAAAATTACATAATGAGATAGGGATAAATGAATTAGATATTGATTACCTAATGTTGATACAAAATGGAATGGGCCACCATCCTCATGGATTTCTTCCATTTTCATTACATTTTAATAGAATTTTCTCTTCTACAACGTTTCCCTCATATTTTTCATAAAAAGGGACAACAAAAACAATGAGTTAATAAAAAAACTATCAAAAGGCTCCACCATTAGGTCTATGAGAATACAAGCACATTAGGTTCTTATTAGAATATATTGGAAGGAAAAAAGTATATGATATACTATTTCCCTCTCATGATGAAGTTGTTTTCTCTTTATTTTATTTAAGGATTCCCTTTTATATAGTTCTTTCTCGCGCTAACAAAGCCCTTTTTTCTATGCTTCTTAAATGTTTAATGGCTATTTCATTCCAAAACAGACCTCTATCATACTACTCTAACTTTCTCATCTATAAAACAAAACATTCAGTAATGGAATATTAAACTAACAATTTGATAAAGTGTTGACTCATTTAACTCAAAAATAATACAAATTAGAATTATTGGATTGGAAAAAGTATTACACCTTCATTAAATTTTTCATGCATCTCATCCTTCTTTTAGATTAGTTTGGATCTTTCCTCCTATCCTCGGCCAAGATTTTAGAGATACATATCTGATACCGATTCCTGGGTAAATATTGACCAATCAAGCTAATTTAAGTGATGTTTTATTTTCCTCCTGTCCCTTTCCAAATAACATTAACCATGAGTTTTTAAGAACCAAACAACTACCCACTATCCAATTTTGTGCTACCAATTATACCCATGAATAACCACAAAATCACCTCTTTTGTATTATTAATACAACATACAATTCTCTTTTTATGCATAAACACAGTCTCTATAACTAGAAAGTTTTGATTCTACTAGACTATGGGTCCTTTGATCAAGGATTTATGGAATAAATAAGTTTATGACAAGGTTCACCAAAAATCTTCTACACAACCACATTCTCAACAATGGGATGATTTTTTATGCTACCAGACTCTAAGTTATTACCTCAAGGTTCCATGGAAGTATCATGTTTGAAATGAGGATAACCCCTCAACTTCTACACAACCATATTCTAGAAAACAAGAAGATTTATGACTATAATTGTCTTGGAGTTTTTCCCATGAGGAGTTATGGAAGCATCTTTTTTGTAATGGGGGTCCCTGGTCACCTTATGCATAACAAAATTCTTGAAAAGAGGATTAGTTTGGATTCTAATGAACTCAAATTATTTACCTCAAAGAGCCATGGAAGCATATTTTTCATATTTTAAATCACCAAAACCACTTTAGGAGGTTATGGGCCACTACTAGACAGTAGGAGCACTTCCAGTTCTCCCATGACCTCCCCCATGCTCAAACTAGTCTTGGGGTCTAGGTACAAAAAACATAGTGTGAGGTTTTCCACCATGAAAGAAATGTCCCTTGAGTACTGACCCTCTATATGGTACACATCATTCTTTATCTTCATCTTTGTGTGATGAAACATAGTGATAAACTAGAAGATACAAATGATGAAACTACTGAAAGATAATATGTTTTATCAACGACCAAATATTTAAGAGTTGTGCAGCCAAAGGTGTTAGAAGTGCTTATGGATAGATGGATTTTTCACCCATTATTTCATTGGTAAATCCATTTGTTTTTTAGTCCATTAAATATTCCTTTAAACACTATAAAATTCTATTTGTATTCCTCACCTAATAATATTTGAAATTTATGTAGAATACCAATCATTCTAGTTTTGATTTCATTATATTTTTTGTATTTCAATTATAATTGTTGGTTATCGATGTTGAAATTTGGTGCATACATTTCCCTCAAAGTTCCACTCACTTAAGTAAGATTATCTTCTCTTTTTTCACTTCCTAATTTTACTATTGTGGAGGAAGAATAAGAGGATGGATAATTAGAAAATGTATTGATGAAAAACTCTCCTTCCACTTGTTCAGTGACTTTTAGATATTGAAGTTTAGCAAGCATGGTTCTCTCAACCTCAAAATGGAAATATGGGTGGTTAGAAGAACTGGATCAAGTAACATGAACCCATTTTTTTAAAACAAAATTAAAATTAAAGCACTAATCTTCCCTAGAAAATGTATCATGTTTGATGCATATTTGTCGTGGTGTGCTCAACAAAATTATTTTTGAAGCCAAGAAAAATGAATTAACGATACATTGGGCATGTCATGGGGGAATAAAATGTTGTGAATGTATTAAAATAATAATTATTGTGTTTGAAATTTGAAAAAAGTTGATGTGGTTGATTGGTTTAAAATTTAATTTTGAAATCATAGTTATCCTTCCTCGAATTACTCTCCGCTCTTCCCTGTGAATCATTATTCATTTTCACATCCCCATCAGTCTCTAATAAAAAGATATATCATTGATAATTATATTCATAGATGTTTTGGTTTGGAATATAAATATAAAACAATCATTGTATTCTGTATCCTCACCTACACTAGTGATTAGATACCACTAAAAATTCTTGGATCATTCCACTGTTAACTATCGTAAGTAGTAAAATAGATCCCAATCATATTATGTGTGAAACCAGTAAAAAATCATGAAATAATAAAATTTAATGACAAATAAGAATCTATTGAAAGAAAGACATCCAAACACATCCAAATAATTAATATAAGAATCATTTTTTATTTAATACATGAATTCATCATAGGGGTGGGAGAGTCCTACTCGGATCAACCATAATTATATTAATTTTCCATCACTAGAACAATTAAAATAAAAAATACAAAATCCCATAGGTAATAACAGTCGTAGTAAGTGATGAAATAGAATTTGAAAATAATAGAGTGTAACATTAATATGGGAAGTCCCCCAAACCAATGAGAATATATCTTCTTATTATAAGAATACAAATATAAAACAATCATAGACAAATCATTATTGGTGGTGAATTCCATGGGGTGTGACATTAGTTTCTCATTACCATCTCTAGGTGAAGTCCCTATGAGAATAGTTGAACTCCTACAATGACATGAAACAACCCATTAGAATTCCATACTATGTAGCGAGAATGATCTCATCAATAGATGGTCACAAAATGGATGATTATCACTATGGATCACCACCTTCTCTGATTCAGCTAAACTAATGGATTGGAAGGGATGTTGACTTTGAAAATGGAAGGCCAAATAGGTCAATGAATCTCCCCATTTTCTAAATTTTCAAGACATTGTGATCTTCTCTGATATTGGTTCTGAGAAGCATGATCATTCACATATGTGGGAATTCAAAAACATGAGGTGATTTTATTCATTCTCAATAATCAAATTCATCTCTAAATGGGTATGTAAAATTGGATATGTAGTGATTCTGGATATATAGATTTTTTGGTTACATTGATGCATCATTCATGTAAAAATCAACCCTTCTAAATCATTTTATAGAACTAAAAATTTATCCATTAAATAGTTCTTCATTTGATATTGATTGTCAAGGTGTATCAATGGAATGGATGAGCACTTTCAAATAGGTTATCATGTTGATTTCCCCCATTCAATCATTTTTCAAGAATCTATGAAACTCCAACCGATGCATGGGGGAGAAACTAGTGTCTCGCCATCTATGGACTTTCACAAGGGAATCAAAAATATAAAAATTAATTAATTTATGTTTTTTTTGATAAATCCAAACCCACTTCTCACAACTCAAATTTGTTTTCTTCACTAGGTGGAGTGACTTCTTCGTGGAGAGCTCAGGATTCTAGAAACCTATAAAAGAGTATTGGTGTGATATATTACTCTATTAAAATGTTGTTTTCTCAAGATGAGGCTCTCGCAAATCTGGTTCTAGTAATATCTTCCAATGGTGCACATGAATTCTCCAGTGTGTAAGCACACGTCATCTAAAACATGCTGAGCATGGATCTAAAGAGGATGACCCATGAAATGATTGATTTTAGGAAATAATATTTGGAATTATCACAATTTATAGTGTGATTTTATCTCCATGGATTTGGATAGAATCTTGTATCTTCAACATTTGGATCTGATTCTGATCTGAGGGATTTTTTGCATTCTCATGATCATGTTCAAGGGTGTTTGGTGAGATCAGAAGTTATAATATTCTATATTCAAGATGTAGTGACTTAGGATTTTGGCCCTGTATGACTTTGGAATATATCTATGAATAATTCCAGAGCTAGGTGTGAAGACAACATGTGATTCTGAGGCCCGGTGTGCCTAGAATTAATTTTATAAAAATATTAAGTATTTTTATACTATGCATGTGGTAGGGGTGTGATATCTTCTAAACTGTAGCTTAGAATAGGAATCTGAGGTCACGGTTATGTCCGGAACATTCTGTTTACCCTAGGTGAGATGTAAAATTTGCGAGCGCGGGCCTTCTGTGGAAAGCACCACAATGGGAATTTTCATAAATAAGTGGAAAAGTTTGTGTACGAGTGTCGGCTCGAATAACATGTGAACGGAGTCTCGGATTGAAAATCCGAGTTCGCTGTTGTGTTCAGAACAACACGTTTACCCAAGGGGTGACCTTACCTTTGTCTGTATCGGGTGCCAGGACAGAGGCAAGTTGGCAGAGAGTTAAATGAGTTGTTTAAAAAAAATTAAAATAAAAATTCTTCGCCTCCCTCCTCCCTCACACGCAGCAGACGGCCTCACCCATCCCTACCTCCGTTATTCGCTGAATCGATCCGGAATCACTTGTTTTCTATGCCGATCGTTAGCGGATCGAGCTTCAGGGTGTCGCCGGCGTCGTTCTGCACCCAAAGTTTCGGTGTTTCGCTCGGGAGGTAGGCGATTTGCGTTTTAATCCCCCGATCCCATTTTTGCTGCGAATTTCTTCATTTTGAAGTCGTTTTTGGGAAGATCATGTCCCGGGAGACACACCGGTGCTTTCGGATCGCAAAAAGGACCACCGGGGTGCCCCCGGCGGTTCGCGGAAAGTCCACCGGCGTGGCCCCGGTGCTGGAGGAGCGCGGTGATGCTTGGCGCCGCGCGGTGGAGGGCCGCCCGTCATGGAGGGCCTGCGGCGGCGGCCGGTCTGGCCACTTTTTTCATACGAGGGTCTTTAAACCCTCGTTTCTTGCAATCCAGGAGTTGGATAAATGTTCCGTCTGTGGTTACGTGACCCTGGGGATGAGGCGAACCCCCGGTGTGGGTTAGAGGGTTTAATGGTTCGAGATCGTGGCCCGGGAGTTAGAAACGTCATATAAAATAGTAATATTTTATTATTTTTTGACTTCGGGCCATTGTAACTTCTACCCGGAGCATCCAAATGGCATGCCGTCAGTGGCATTGAGACCCTGATCGTACGGTAAACTATTGGGGTGGTTTCCAGGTGTTGGGACTGAGAACGGTGTGCAGGCCCCACGAGGCTGGGTTTTGGCATTTGCGGAGAAACGCAACTTTCACAGCAGGAGTACTATTATGGTAGATGAAGAGTTGATCTTGTGTGTTTTTTCTAGAGGATCAAAAGGTGCGATCCGTTCGATGGGTATCAGGATCATGGTGTGGGCCCCACCCAGACTGCTCTGGTGAATAGTACCTATTTCACCGGGTGACCGTTTTGGGTGAACGAGTAGTCTATCTCGTGTGTTTTACCGAGGGGATCACCGTGGTATGATCCTCTCGATGGGTTTTGGGATCATTGTATGGGAACCGCACGAGCTAGCTACGGTGAATAGTGCCTTTTTCACCGGTTGTCCGTTTCAGGCGAGTAAACATCTTATCCTGCGTGTTTTTCCATGTGGGTTGTGATGGTGGCCATAGTTTTGGCCTTGGAGTTGTGCAGTGTGGACTTGTAGCGGGTCGCTTGGGTTAGGAATGTTTGGACCAGCAGTGGTTGAGGGTACTCCCTTGATTTTTTTCTTAAGAGGGTTTGCGTGTCATCACAACACTTGTATAGGCTTGTGATCCTCTTGATGAGATGTTTAATCTGTTAGAGTTGTGGCATCCCTCTGGTGGGCCCAGAGCATGATCCTCTAGCATCGTTACCCTAGATCAGGTTATTGGTATCGTTGTGACTGCTTATCCATGGGCGGTAATCCCCTATCTTGTAGGTAAACACTGTAGGGTTTTTGGCATCATCGAGAATATGATCCCCTACGCAGTGAGCCGTACTCAGTAAGGTTGTGGCATCGTTGGGTATATGATCCCCTGCACAAAATGAGGTTTTCAGTAGGGTTGTGGAATCTTTGGGTATACAATCCCCTACTCAGCATGAGGATTATAGTAGGGTTGCGGTATCATGGGTTATACAATCCCTAACTCAGCGCATGGTTTCGGTAGGGTTGCGACATCGTCAGTTCGATTCCCAACATCGTGAGTTATATCAGATAGGGTTCCGGTATCATCGTGACCCCCTCTAAATAGGAGACGATCATCTATCTGAGTGAAGTTCTCTTGTCGAATACCAGATCTAGTTTTGGTATCCCCCAGCAGACCCTGTGAGTGATCTCCTATCTGTGAGTTCTAGGAAAGCCGGATTGGGTTGTGGTATCTCCCTACAGACCCTGGGAGTGATCCCCTATCTGTGATATCTTTGTATACTAGTGTGGGTCCTGGTATCCCCTAGCGGAACCTAGGAGTGATCTCCTATCCGAGGAGTTTGGTGATTCTGTCGTTCTATGAGGTTTCCTCAGTGACGGAACCGGATGAGCGAGATCTCTCGAGTGAGTGTCCGAGATGTTTATTTTGGACCTGATGAAGTGTATCTCTCGGACCAGTGTCATCTGGCATAACAGTGATTGTGGAGTGTGCTCTCCTGGTTGTGGTCTGTTGCTGGTGATGTGGTTGGTACCATAGGTGGCTTGGTGCGTGAGTTGAGTATATTTGTATTGTTCAAGTTGTATGTATGGGCATACACCTGAGTTGTGCTGACTAGTTGTGTTTAGTCGAGGATTGTCACGAGATGGGGTTTCTCTCTCATCTGGGTTCCCTCTGGCTGGGATGAGCAGACTGTTACCTTTCAGTTTCTCTCTTTGGTTTTGGGTTTTTGGGGTGCCTACTGAGTATGTTTGTACTCACCCATGACCGGGCTTTTCCTGCACATGTTTGTGTCTTGTGCAGACCACATGCCTTTCGACGGTGTCCTAGGAGGACCCGGAGGAGGCGGAGCTGAGTGAGCGAGACTAGCCAGGGTGTTTTTCAGTGTGGTGCTGAGGGAGTTTTCCAGCGGTGTTTGTGGCAGCATCCCACTTCTTCAGAGCAGGTTGGACGTGCTTGGTAGTTTTCTTTTGGTGGTCCCTGTTTTTCCCTTTTGTACTTTTTCTGTTGCACTCTGGTTTGGGATAGATTGTATGAATGCATTTAATATTTAGTTTTCTATATCCCTGCACTGTTTCATTGAGGTGTTTGTGGGTGCGTGTGTATAGGTACCTTAGGCTAATGCCTCACATGTGTGTGATAGCCTACATGGCGTTGGACACCAGCCCCTGGCCTATTGGAGGCGGGTTTGAGGAGTCGCAGCTCAAGCCCCATTGGGTCGGGTTGTGACAGAGTGGTATCAGAGGTGGTTACACATTTGGGATCTCAGAGCGTAGCTGGTTTAGCTGTGAGTTTGGTTTGGGTTTCAAAGCGGCAGTGTTAGGATGTTTCGAGTTTGGATTCCAGGCCAGGGACTGCAGTGTTGGTGCAGCGGCCAACATATCCATACACCATTACTCTGATAACCTACCTTTCGACATGGGACATTCGTACATTGGTCGCAGGGACATAATGGTACATGCATCATATAAGTCTGGGTTTTTGGGTTTTCCTTGTCCTTCTTGAGTCAGCTCTCTAGAAATACTATTTGAATGTGGGGCGTCTTGAATGTATTACAGGATGCCTCCACGACGACAGGCAGTGAGGGTTCTGTAGGTGGATTGTGCTAACGACCCTCCCCGTGTAGAGGCTGTGGAGTAGGGCGCAGGTTCTGAGGTTGCACCTCCAGGTGGTCTTCCAATTGAGCCGCCACCTATCGAGCAGCTGGTTGTGCCGACAAGGCAAGATGACGTTGTGCGCAGGCTGAGTGAACTGAATGAGTTCTAGAGGCAGAGACCTCTGAGGTTCCAGGGTGATCCAGACCCCCCAGAAAGCTGATGACTGTCTTGAGGTAGTCTGCCGAGTTTTCCTCCTGGTGAGGACACACCAAGATCAGATGGTGGTCCTAGCGGCGAGCCTTCTGCATGGTTCGGCCGGGTGATGGAGAAGCCTAGTGACGCAGTCCCAAGATGAGGAGAAGCACGCATGGGAAGAGTTTGAGCGACTCTTTAGGGAAGGGTTCTATCAGGTGACACTGAGGTCAGTATGGATCCAAGAGCTTCTGCAGCTTCGGCAGGAGGGCATGTCTGTGTCGGAGTACTCAGCGAGGTTTATAGACCCGTCGCGCTACTCCATGGATATGGTTTGAGACCCATTCAATAGGGATCAGACCTTAGAGTAGGGTTTTCGCAGGGAAGTCCAAGAAGGTGTGGTTTCCTTGTGCCTGCCTACCGATGCTAGAGTGCTGGAGCGAGCATTGGTGAAAGAGAGCTTTATGACTGAGCAGATTTCCACTATTAGTGTTGGGCACGTGAGGGCTGAGACGTCGGTATCTGGTAGTCGATGACAAACACAGGGTTTTGGACGTGTTCGATGCTTTAGGAGGTGACCCCAAGATGGAGGATCTGAGTCTCAGGGCTCAAATGCCAGTTTTGTTCAGCCGCAAGAGAGGAGGTGTTATACCTATGATGGTCGAGGACATCTTGCTAGAGATTGTACGACTCGTCGTGCTACTAAGAGGGAGTCGGTCGAAGGACCGCCTTAGCAGAGGCAGCATCTCGAGAAAGGAGTTCCGTAGGGCGGCGGGCATGGCCAAAGAGCTGGTGCAACATCAGGATGAGGTAGGCGGTATCAGTTACAACCACCCCCACCCCCAGGAGGTCCACGTCGAGCTTAGGGAGCTGGGGGACAAGGGCGAGGCCAGCTGCATGCCCTAGAGGCTGTTGACCTGGAGGCTCTGCGGATGGATAGAGGTACACCTTCTGTCTTTTCTACTTTATGCACTAGTTTGATAGACCCTGTTTAGTGGTAATATTTCCTTTCCGTTGCATGATCCAGTTTTTATCAGGGAGTTTGTAAGACCCTTTGTGGGTGTTTTTCTATGTTCTTCGAATGTGTGAGGAAGAGGGATCCTTCCCCCACCAAAACACGTTTTTGCGACGTGATTAAAACTGTGCAGGTGAGTCAGCGCTGCCCAAAGAGGAAAGTGTTTAGGTGCGGTGGATGAATCCCTCTGACATATGTGTTCGGGCATGGGTGTTGGTTGGTGAACTCACTAGCGTGGGAGACCCAGTTGAGAGTCCAGTCGCTTTCCTTGTGATTATGGATTTTCGGGGACAAAATGTTCTAAGAGGGGGAGGATGTAGTGACACGAATTATTGTCCCTTTCAGACTTTGGAATATTTCTATGAACAAATCCAGAGCTAGGAGCAAAGACGACGTGTGATTCCGAGTCCCGGTGTGCTCGGAATTAATTTTATAATTATATTAAGTATTTTTATACTATGCGTGTGGTGGGGTGTGATATCTCTTAAACGGTAGCTTAGAACATAAATCCGAGGGAACGGTTGCATCCGGAACATGTCGTTTACACTAGGGGAGGTGTAAACTTTGTGGGCGTGGGCCTGCTGTGGAATGTGCCACCAGGGGCGTTTTCGTAAATAAGTGGAAAAGTTAGTGAACGAGCGTCGGCTCAAATAACATCTGAATGGAGTCTCGGATCGCAAATCTGAGTCCGTCGTTGCATTCAGAATGACGCATTTACCATAGGGGTGACCTTACCTTTGTCTACATTGGGTGCCGGGACGGAGGCGAGTTGACGTGGTGTTATATGAGTTATTTAAAAAAATATTAAAATAGAAATTCATTGCCTCCCTCCCCCCTCACGCACAGCAAAAGTCATCACCCTTCCGTACCTCCGTTCTTCACCGAATCGAGCCGGAATCATCTGTTTTCTGCACCAATCGTCAGCAGATCGAGCTTCAGGGCGTCGTCAGCATCATTCTGCACCCAAAGCTTTGGCATTTCGCCCGCAAGGCAGGCGTTTTGCGTTTCAATCCCCCGATCCCCTTTTTCAATGAATTGCTTTGTTTTTAGTTCGTTGCAGGAAAGATCGCATCCCGAGGGTCGCACCGGTGCTTTCGGATCGCAAAATGGACCACTAGGGTGCCCCCACTGGTCCGCGGATGGTCCGCCGGCGCCGGCAGAGCACGGCGGCCCGCGGCGGAGCCGCGGCGGCGGCGCGGTGCGCTGCGCGGCGGAGGGCCGCCGGCCAGGGTGGGCCGGTCCGGCCCCTTTTGTCATACGTGGGTTTTTAAACCCCCTATTTCTTGCAATCCGGGAGTCGGATTCGCGTGCCGTCTACAGAGACACGACCCTGGGGACGAGGCGAACCCCCGTTGTGGGTTCGAGGTTTTAAAGGTTCCAGATCGTGGCCCGGGAGTTAGAAACCACGTATAAAATAATAATATTTTATTATTTTACGACTTTAGGCCATTGTAACTTCTACCCGGAGCATCCGAATGACGAGCCGTCAGTGGCGTTGAGACCCTAATGGTACGACAGACTTTTTGGGATGGTTTTCGGGTGTTGGGACTGAGAACGGGGTGCGGGCCCCATGAGGCCGGGTTTTGGCATTTGCGGAGAAACATAACTTTCACTGATGGAGTCCGATTGTGGCGTATGAATAGTCTGTCTTGTGTGTTTTTCTGAGGGGATCGCAATGGTGCGATCCGTTCGATGGGTATCAGGATCGTGGTGTGGGCCCCACCCAGGCTGGCTCAGGTGAATAGTAACTTTTTCATCGGGTGACTGTTTTGGGTGAACGAGTAGTCTTTCTCGTGTGTTTTTCTGAGTGGATCGCTGTGGTATGATTTTCTCGACGAGATTAGGGATCGTTGTGTGGGCCCCGCACGAGCTAGCTACGGTGAATACTGCCTTTTTCACTGGTTGTCTGTTTCAGGAAAGTAAACATCCTATCCTACATGTTTTTCCATGTGGGTCGCGATTGTGGCCACGGTTTCGGCCTTGGAGATGCGCAATGTGGCGTTGTTGAGGGTCGCTCAGGATAGTGACCTTTGGACCAGCAGTGGTTGAGGGTACTCCCTTGGTTTTTTTTCTACGAGGGTTTGCGTGGCATAACAACCCTAGTATAGGCTTGTGATCCTCTCGATGGGAGGTTTAATCTGTTAGAGTTGTGTCATCCCTCCGGTGGGCCTGAAGCGGGATCCTCTAGCATCGTTACCCTAGATCAGGTTCTTGGTATCACTGTGAATGCTTATCCACGGGCGGACATCCACTATCTAGAAGGTTAACCGCATAGGGTTTTTGAAATCATCGGGAATATGATCGCCTATGCAGTGATCCGTGCTCAGTAGGGTTGTGACATCGTTGGGTATACGATCCCCTGCTCAGCATGAGGTTTTCAGTAGGGTTGTGGCATCGTAGGGTATATGATCCCTTATTCAGAATGAGGATTATAGTAGGGTTGCGTTATTGTTGGTTATACGATCCCTTACTCAGCACGTGGTGTTGGTAGGGTTGCAGAATCGTTGGTTATATGATCCCCTACCCAGCGCATGGTTTCAGTAGGGTTGCAACATCATCAGTTTGATCCCCTACATCATGAGTTATATCATATAGGGTTCCATTATCGTCGTGAAATCTTTTAAATGGGCTAAGATCCTCTATCTGAGTGACGTCCTCCTTTCAAATGCCAGATCGGGTTGTGGAATCCCCCAGCGGACCCTAGGAGGGATCCCATATCTATGATTTCCATGAATTCCAGATCAGGTTGTGGTATCCCTAGTGGACCATGGGAGTGATCCCCTATCTGTGAGATCTTTTTATACTGGTGTGGGTCCTGGTATCCACTCGGGGACCATAGGAATGATCCCCTATCCGAGGAGTTTGTTGTTTCTGTCATTCTGCGAGGTTTCCTCAGTGACGGTACCCGATGAGCGAGATCTCTCGGGTGAGCGTCTAAGATGTTTATGTGGGACCTGATGGAGTGTATCTCTCGGACGAGTATCATCTTGCATGATAGTGATCATGGACTGTGGTCTCTTGGTTCTGGTCTGTTGCTGGTGATGTGGTCGGTACCTCTTGTGTCTTGGTGTGTGAGTTGAGTATATCAGGATTGTTGAAGGTCTATGTATGGGCATACACCTGAGCTGAGCTGACTAGTTGTGTTGAGCCTATTATGGTCATGAGATAGAGTTTCTCTCTTGTCTGGGTTCCCTCTGGCTGGGATGAGCAGACTGTTGCCTTTCAGTTTCTTTCTTGGGTTTGGGTTGTTGGGGTGCCTACTGAGTATGTTTATACTCACCCCTGCACGGCCTTTCCCCACACATGTTTGTGTCTTTTGAAGACCACATGCCTTTTGACGGAGTCCCAGGAGGACCCGGAGCTGGCGGAGCTGAGTGAGCGAGACTAACCGGTTTGTTTGCCGGTGCGGTGACGAGGGAGCATTCCGGCGGTGTTTTTGGCAGTGTCCCCCTTCTTCAGAGCAGGTTGGACATGCTTTGTATTTTTCTTTTGGTGGGCCCTATTTTGCCCTTTTTTACTTTTGTTGTTGCAATCTTGTTTGGGATATATTGTATGCATGCATTTACTTTTCAGTTTTCTATATCTCTGCACTGTTTCATGGAGGTGTTTGTGGGTGCGTGTGTACAGGCACCTTAGGCAAATGCCTCCCATATGTGTGATAGCCTTCTCGGCACTGGACGCCAGCCCCTGGCCTATTGGAGGCAAGCATGGATAGTCGTGGCTCGAGCCCCATTAGGTTGGGTCGTGACACTCGGCACAACACCACAATTTTCTTAGGATCCCATCAAAAGTGTGAATCATTTATTTTACCTAGATCAATATCTTCAGGTGTCGTTGGATTCATATTTTTCTTTCAGATCTAGGCACGAATTTCATTCAACATTGGTATGTGGTATTCTTCTTTTGAGATATCAATATGGAGGGTTTAGAAATCTTTATAATAGAAAAGGCCAGTGTTGATAACTGATTCAGCTCTATCCTCACTGTGATATTTGGTTTCTGATCCTCATTAGCTCAATAGGGTGGTCTGGTTGATCGAGATAATCGACTTTGAGAAGTGGTGTTGTTTATTTTTTTTATACGTGGAAGCTCCATGCCTTTCCCAAATTTTTCTTTCATTTTTCCATGGTTGATGGCACCAATAAGGAAAGGTCACTTGGTTTTGATTTGAGTAAACTCTATCACCTTATTGAAATTTTGTTTTGGTAGATGTAATTCCAAGGTTGGTCAATCTGTTTTTGTTCTATGGAAAATAAATTCTTTTTTGTAACATCACACTCATAAACACTCTTTTTTAGTGAGACTGACTCTATAATTTTAAGAAAATTTCATTTGTAGTCACTATTACACTTATAATTGATTGAATTTTAGATCCTCTAGATCTGTTCCTTTAAAATTTTTTGTGGTTGGATCAACCATAAGAATATAAGTCACAGTCAATCCATGCCTTTGTAAACAACTTAGTGATATACACAACACACATTATTTTCTTAGTGCACGTTTTTTGTATAATTAAATTAAATATGGTAAAACAATTTAAAATCATAATTTCATCCATTAAACCAATAATTAAATATTCATTAAATCAATCAATTAAAAAATTTGATTCTCATCCTTAAATGTTCACACTCTAATCTAATTTTTCATTTCACCACCAAAATCACTCATTTACAATTTCAATTTCAAAGTAAATTTTTCGATTTAATTCAAAAATTAATAAAACAACTAAATATAAAAATAAATTAAATCCCGTTAATCGTTTCATTTTCAAAATCAAGCAATTATAAATTGAATGTGTGAAAATAAATTTCAATTAATGCATGGATTCTCAATTAAAATCTAATTATAAATATATCATAAATATCATAATTTTAATTAATTTGAAAATTAAGTAAAAAAATAAAAAATTCACAAAGATCAAAAATTTAGGTAGGATTTATTTAAATAATGGGGTGATTACAAATAATAATAGAAAAAGAATTTTAAAATTTGAGCTGTTATCACTTAGTAATCTTCTAAGCACCACTAGTTAAGGTGGTACTAAAACCATTATTATCAAGCTACATGATAGAATTAATATTTCCTTTTTTTTTTCTAGGTATATACCATACGATCCCTAAAACTAATAAACTCCCACTGTTTATATTAATTTGTGAATCACCAATGAGATATACCTTTCCAAAATATCTAAAAAAATAATTGTTTAGAAACCCTTCTCCAATGTAAAATGAAAGGATACCCATAAGTCAAAAATTCATGAAACTATAGTATTATCCACACTCATTAATAACACATCATTGGTTTCTTCACTTTTTATTTTTTTATTGGTTTTATGCACATTCTATTCAATATTCACACATTATGGACGTCTAATTTTTTCCCACAAATCTAACAGGCAGGACTAGGCCCCTTTTCATTGTCTCATCTCTTAAAACATGATTTTGTATTATCTTATATGATTATATCATTACATGTATGTGCCTATTCTTTCCATGTTCATATAAAAATTAGAGAATCATCCCAATTATCTTCTATTAATTTCCTCATTGAGGATCATGTCTAACACATATTTCAATACCAAATATGTTTTCCCTGAAGAACTAATCATAGTGCTTACTGTGGCTTCCCATTATCTAGGTAATGAAGATAGTAAAAAAAGATCACATACCTTATTATCCATCTTAATTCCCATTGACGACAACAAACTTGTGATGGTGTTTTATTCATTGATGTGATTAGAAACAATATTCCCTTCAATTATCTTTTTATTGAAGTTACACTTTGTTTGATGTATAATTATTCCATTACATATTCAAAAATATATTTCATCAACATATCCATCATATTCTCCTCTTTGATGTTGAACACACCATATTTTGATAAATTAAGGCACAAAACCCCCAGAACAAATAGATTTAGTATCTCTCACTCATTGTTCCCTATTTCCATTGGTTTCTTACCTATAAGTGGAATGTGAATCTTTTTCTTTTAAATAGAGTCTTTGATCATAATCCTCAAGTAACTAATGTCATTTATATCAAATAAATTGATCTTCACCTTACCTTTTTTCATATCCATTATTCAATTTACGAAGTCAGACCTTGTTATTTCAAACTCAAACTTTTATAGTAGTTACTATAGGAATTATAGAGAAATAACGACGAATAATCTCAAAAATGAGGGTAAAAGTGATAAAAATATAAAATAAAGAAGAAGAAAAAGAACAATTGACATAATAATTTACATGGTCACCGAATAAATACCTATGTTCATGGATAGGAATAATCACTACACTAAAATTGGGAGTATAAATTAAAAGCTATAATATCATAATAAAACCCTAGCTTTAAGTTAGATCATAAATAAGATAGTGCAACAATGCCCCCAAATGAATAGTAATTCCACTGTGTTAAAGTAACCGATGGTAGGAAGTCCATGGAGCTACAATACTACCAAAACAAAATTCCAAGACACTACAGTCCCATTTTGACCGAGTTTTCACTATTTCAATTCCTTTTCAGTAGCCCTAGTCAGCTTTTCTATAGTGATTCCACCTTCCTATATTGAATAGTTGGAGTTACAGCCCAGTGTACAATATGGGTTGGAAACAGTTGGTCCAATTTCCTCAATGGATCTAGTTACACTATTCTAACAAATTTTAATAATATTCGGAATTAAATTTAGTCCTTTTTGAAAGACAAATCATTTCTTATGAAAATTATACCATCTTGGAATGAATATCCTATATTTGTGGCCTAATCACATTATAACGTATCTATAATTTTTTTTTCAAACTCACATCTTTCATTAACTCTTCTTTCAACACATAATTCTCCTCCAAATGGGTATCATAAATTTCTATGTATATAAATTCTCCTCCACCTTTTACCCTCTATATAACATCATCGACAAAAAGAAATTTCCCCAACTTCTAAATCATTATTAAATCATATCCTTATAATTTGGCTTGATTTCACCAATGATCCATTAGAAAATCCATTTGAGTAAAAAAATTATTCTTCTCCAATGATTTCTGTATAAATGAAACATTCTTAAAATAAAATATTGTTTTCAGTGTTGGATTTCTTGCACTGAATCCATAATCACATTTTCATTTACTGATTCTTCCATGTTGTTTTCAGATAAAACCTTAATAAAATAGGAAAGAGGCCTCCCATCCCATGTTAACATCGCTCCATCTCCTGAACTGAAGGCATTACACTGTAGTGAAAATCCCATGGGAAAATCTAACATGCATAAAATTGGAGTAATAGAGATGTTTTTCTTAAGCATGTCAAATAATGCTTGATATTCATGTGTCTATTTAAACCCAACCTTCTTAGTCAACACAATGAGGGTCTTTTAATCCTTCCATAATCCTTGTTTTTTCAATGTATCCAGTTATAACTAAAACCACCTAACTTACCTCACATTCCTCATCTCATCCCACAATTTTATTTCGTATCATTTTTTGGGATCCATAAAAACTCCTTCACCAAAAATTATATTCCCTAAATACTCTACACACCTCATTCTGAAATAACACTTCAATTTCATTGTAAATAGTAAATTGTATATCATTATTTAACAACATATTACTCCTTATCTAGGTTTTCATTATAGCAATTAATTTACATTTATATATCCTTTAATAAAACCAAGACAATCTTCTCAAACAAATCCCAAAATACCAAATTCATAGTAGTATGGAAAGCCATCGGTGCATTCATAAAAAAGAAAGTAATAAAATGAAATTCATAATGGAGGTAAAGGGGTTTTGAAAATAGTCTTCCAAATATCATCCTATTTACATTGTACTTGGTTCAAACTAGATTTAAATTCGACCCCTACGAACTATTTTTCTCTATGAAACTCATCTGTCAGCTCTTATATTACTAGAATTAGGTATTTTTCAGCACTTCTATACAATAAAATGGCTGATAATAAATGCAGATTCTCCACCCTCTAAATTTAATTTTTTTACATAAAATATTAGTCTAATGTATGGGTTGGTGGTGATGAAACCATATTCTAAAAGCACATGAACATTTTTTTAATCACATTCTTCATGAAATAAGAATGTTTATAGGTCAAATGTTGACTAGATTTACCCCTTCATTCAAATTCATTATGTGTTAGGTGTCCCTATTCATTGGTAATTCCTGAGGCTCCTAAAATATTTTTATTTAGTTACCTTTTCTACCATCAAACACTACAACCCATGCACCCACAAAATTCCATTTCATAAATATTCATATAAATCACTTGGTATTTTCTTCTAGAATTAAGAAGTTCCAATGGTGATCAGACCACTAGGATTGAATCATTGGAATAATATTACAAATTCTTCTTATTCTAAATTCAACCTCTTGAACATATTAATGTTCATGATACTATCAACAATATCTCATAACCTCACATAAAATTTAGTGATAATAAGAGGGAGAGGAAAACATGTTATTTATAATGTTTGGAAAAAATCCCAATTCTTTGCATACAGTTTAGTCATAAGTGTTCAGAAACGCCATTTAAAATTCTCCAGCAATTGGTTAATCACCCTATTAGAAATTTTTCGTTGATTACGTAGTCACCCCAACGACAAGCCTTCTATAATTATTAAGACACCCCAATCATAATATTATTATTCAAATGTGTCCCACTATTCAAAAAATCTATTTATTCTTATAGATACTCCTATTCCACTTGTGAAATATATCTCCCTTAATAAGAATTATAGATCAACAGAAATTCACATGTACTTATTCTTCAATATCATTACAAGTTGATCAAAATAATTATTTTTTTCTTGAAACTACTACAAGATCTTGACTGATATGGTTCTTCTCAATTTTCTTAAATAATTAGGTTGACAATAATAAAATGTTTCATGGTTTCATCTTATTCTCTCCCCTTGATATTGTGATGTATCAGGCTCCACAAAATCTCTCACCTGAGACATACTAGTTCTTAATATTATCTAGGACATCTTCTTCAATACCTCCACAAATATATAATAAGAATAGTATCAAGAATATTATTCTCATTTATTCAAAAAAATTATTTTAGATGTAATATTATTGAAATATCAACAAGGTCTCCTTATTCTACTTGTGTCAAAAAATCACTTATTTTATTAATTATTTATTCCATTTAATCCCATTATTAAATTTCTTGAATACTCAAATTTTTTTTCTAACATGATATTTTAATTACCATGAATATATTATCTTCTTAACATGTGCTACATATAAATCTATTTAAAACCTATCCATTTCTGTATGAATATATTCAGTACCACATGTTAACCTCCGACATACCTCAACCCACTATTTCTTACAGGTGGACTTGATTTCCAAAATGGTCACCAACAAATCCATAAAAAATCACAGTGGTCTGGTGAAATTTTTATTTATCAATTTACTTGATAATAAGAATAATTTAACTTGAATATATAGTTGTGATTGTGGCTTCCTCCCTTCTTCAAGAATCTTCAGTTGTCATAAAAATCATCATGATATTAATTTTTCATTTTGTAACATCATATCTAGAATCATCGGATTCCATTTCATCAAAATATACAAATTCTATAACTCAGTTCATATCCTGATTGATCAACTGTAACATTGGATTGACTATATATTTTAACCTAGAGAGACCACATAAAAACATTAGTGATTGAATATATGAACAAATATATATGGACCACATGTGATCAACAAAATTAACATGTCTCGATTGACCACTTATTTAAATTCAATTGACCTTAGCATCTTAACACATGTTTACACGAGTCAATAATTTTCTTTATTACCTTAACCTAGTGTATTTAACTACCATTATGTATGTAGTTCAAATCTCAGTGTATAGTTACGTATAACATCACCATCTTTACACAGTTCCTAAACTCAGTTCATGTTACCTATTTGCAGCCTTCACAACTCCCTCATTACTTTTTTCTAGGTTTTGTAAATCATATATAACCTTTATGAAGTTGTAGTAATCATATGATACATTTATGTTTCTCTTTATTTACTTTATTACATTCATGTAGGAAATTAATTTATAAATCCACCTTCACATAGATTATATAATTCTCAAATTACTTATACATGACGAGTGCTAGTCACCAGTAACATTTATACAACACTATAATTATTCATATGAAATTTTAAAAAATAGATAACCACCTTTATGAATATACTTACACTATAATTATAACTTGAATATACCATTATGTAAGTAAATCAGATCTCACATTCTTTATGGGATGTATATTAAAAACAATATGCATTTGAGTTATTCTATCAGGTCCACAATTTTTGGAAATATTTTATTGTTGGGATTCTATTATAGTAATCCTCCCCTGAATTTGGTCTGGTTATGGATTTAGGATTATATATGTGCGATGTTAAGGGAGATGGGTGTGGGGAGGTGTTGTCATGGTGAGGTCTTGAAAACATGATGATGTTGCAATCTATTATCAGGATATGGTTCCTCGAGTCTACTGGGATACACAACAATGATGTTGGTCTATAAATGGATCAGTAATACAGTAGGGGAAATCAAGGAAAATAATAAAAAGTTATATATTGATTAATTTGTATATGAATTTTATCAAACTTATTTCATGCATACTCATTTTCCCTTGCAGATGGAAATGAAGAGATCATAGAGTCCCTCACCGCCTTCTTCTTCTTATTATAACAGAACTACCAATGGTTGAACGTATTAAAATAAAGTCCATATAATATCTTTTAAAATTTCACCATTGTATCATTAAATAAACCAATGTGTAGGTTCATATCAGTCATCATATAACCCCCATTCAATCTAATCTAGTCCAAGTAGATAGTCCTTATATTAATTTGACGAAACATAATCTTGAGTCTCAAGTGATCATCATCAATATATGATCAGTGTTCAAGGATTGTTGTCAAGATTCATTCATATCTGAGACCCTCTCAGTCATACTGAACCTGTTTTTTCATCATTGAATGCTTAGTCAAGAAATCTTTGGCCTTAGTCTTCCACGACTCTTTGCACCCCTTGGTATGATATTTTTAATTTCGTATTAAAAAAATCATAATTTATCATTTGTGTTCTTCATTATCAATGGGATTATTTAATATATCCCAATCACTACTAGTGTTTGATTGGTTTGTTCCCATTTTTTTTCCAAATCTACCACTATCTCATTTTGTTTCTGAGAATACGAAATACTATAATTTTCTAAATTATAACTACATTATTTGTACGATATATTCAGTACTATCATATTATAGTATTTGTATATTCATTTATAATACTTTCATTTCTAGTACCATTATTTTTTGTAAAATTATTTTATAGTTCTAATGAATCCTAGATAATTCTTGTCGTACATTATTTTTCTCTCACTAGATTAATATTATTTCACCAAACAAGACTCATTTTGAGTGAAAATAGTGTTTGAGAAAAAGTTACGGTTGAATGATATCTCCTTAGAAAATTTTTATTTTAGATACCGTAGGTTTGAAATTCATTGAACAATCACCACTTCAATTCTTACACAATATTATCTTTTAATTCATTTCACCCATATTTTCACTAAATTTATTTTTTAAAATTTATTATCTATTTGTTATTATATATTTCCTTTCAAAATTTTCACTTTATGAAATGTCTCATTTCAATAGGTTCAATGTTTGATGTTACAATATTACCTCTCTAAATTTTACACTATATTTTTTTTTCTATTACAAATTTACCCTTTATTGTGATCAATATGTATTATTAACATTCCATTCTTCAATATCATAGGAATTAACATTTCATTTTTTTAATTATCTAAACTATATTATTCAAATATTAATATAATCATTTATTCTATTTTCTATTAACCCTTTTTTGGTTCTTGTTTTTGATACAAATTAAAAATTCACCCAAATGACTGGAGAAATACATCTTCTACTATATTAAGAGGTATGTTTTTTTCCTATTTTATCCACTGAATTATTACATTTACAGAATTAAATAATTTATTATATGTGTCATAATTTTTTACTAGAATTTTGATGAACAATTGGAATCCTAAATCTTATTCCATGGTCCACATTCTAATATTTGAAACTATTATTCAATATTTATCTTTGATTACTAATTACTTATTCATTTGTATGGTATTTAATTTTTAAACTATTTTATAAATGATAATTCATTATATAATGTTTAAAAAAAATTACACAAGTTTTTATCTATGTATGTGTTGATTACATATAATAGATTAAAACAATGAGAAAATGAAACATCCTTGGAATATACTGATGGATTTTGTTTTAATCGACAATCTTTCTTATGATATTATTTGTTATCGATCAATTTGGCCTAAATAGAGAGTAATTTCAATTACCTAATTATTATTTTTATTGATATATTGAAATGCGTCAATTAATTTTCATTAAATAATTTTATTTTTCATATCAAATACTATAAAATATTAGTATTATATATTATTTTGTTTAATGTTAAATATAATCAAGTATAATATAAAATAATTTTTATTTATAACTGTTATCATTAACAATGTTATGTTAAATACAGTTATTTTTTGAATCACTAACAATAACACACTTTTTCTATATTTTTCATTAAATATAATTATGTTTAATGAAAAATAAGTTATTATCATTAAAATCATGTATATATTTTTTAAATATTCCTATATTAAATATATTTATGTATAATATGAATTCATTAGATTCTTTATCAATATTTACATAAGGGTACAATTACTTTTTCTTATGATAATATGTTTTCCCTTTCTTCCTTTTCTTATTTCTACATTGTTAAATTTTAATTTATTGTAAATTTTATATTAATAATATATATTTTTTATCAACTCACTATTTTCAAATTTTTTATAGTATGTATTAATCAATATCAATTCATGAAATAATTCTACTAATGCATATATTTCTTCTATTTTATTCACTATAAACATTCTAGGGAATGTGTACACAATTTTTGTAAATTCAATCACTATGTGGTAAGGATTTTGTATTGATTGTATACTCATAATTTTAGGGTAATTAACCATGGGAATCTCTGTGAAACAAACATAAATACATAGGATATTCACTTAATGTTCACCATATCAAGGAAAAATATTTTCCTATTTTCTAATTGCAATATATGTTATATGTTATCTTTGTTTAATATCATACAAGTGTTTTAATCCTTATAAAATTGTTCATATTGAAATTATATTAAAATATAATATTTTTTATTTTAATCATGATATAATACTATTTTATTGATACAATTGTCCTTTATTATAGGGATATAAATTTATGTGACGACATTTTTATGTTTTGTATAGATACGCAGAATCATAATGCATCATTTCTATAATATGCTACAAGTTTTTAGATTCATAACATCAATGAAGATTATGGGAAAAATGGTATATTATTTACCTTCTCTTTCATTTTAATTTTTCTGGTAAAATGATAACATATTTTATAGTGTTTTTTAAATTATAACATTTTCATTTCCATTTTCTATAACATCCCTTTCTTTTTCATAAATAATTACATTTATTATACATTTTTATTATTTTTACACGATTTATTAGGTATAATAGGAACATTTAAATCATTTATGTTTGTTATCATATTGAAATTTAGTTAATATATTCACCACTTATTCTACTTAGATAGACCATTTTATATTCTACTAAATTTTCAATTAAACTATTCTCAACAAACATAACACAAAATAAAAATATAATTCTATTATTCTCTCTTAAGAATTCAATATTTTTCCTGATGAGTTCCTTATTACCCAACATATATCTAAAAAACAGATAATGATTATATCTCACACACATAGGTGTTTATGTTATGAATACAACTATTTTCCACAATACATTAAACTAATTTCATTGAAATACCATTTTTTTCTTCTTATAATCTTTTAAAATTCAAAAATTTACAATCATTTTATTATAACATTTCCCTGTATTATATTTGTGAATTATTTGAATTACTTATGTTTTTGTTTTTTCCTATGTATTATTCATAATGAAACAAAATATACTAACTATGTCTACTTTCTCCTAAGACTCCACTATTGTTGAAATGATTAATAATACCACATTTTTAATACAATAAAGTACTATGAAATTTATATAAACTAAATATTAATATTATACATTCGGTTTATGAATTAAAATTTTTATTCATTTTCAAAATTATTAAAACATATGAAATTTTAATTTATATTTAAATTTTTTTTTCTAAAAAATAAATGATGTGAATTTTATTTTGGAAAAACATTCTTTTGAACCCCAAAGTTAAACAATTTAAAAATTAATTTTAAAACACTAGGAGATATTGTACATTTCCTTTTATCATAAGAGATAATTGATACATGCTTTATTATATATATGTTTTCAAACACCTATTTTTAAATATACTACATCATTTATTCAATGTTATTTACAACATTTATCATTTTGATAAATTTTTTAATGAAATAAGTGGTGTTTATTGTATTTAATTTTTTAAAAAATAACATGTTGTAAATAATTTTGAGGTGGTAAATTTTATAATAATGTTTTATACGAAACATTTAAAGTGATACTGCAATAAGAAATATGAAAATATATGTATTTTAATCAATATCATATCTTAACTAATATTTTATATTATACTTATGTTTTTTATTTTAGAGATAATATGTAATATATAGAACTGATATGTATTTACTAGAGAAATATTATATTTGATCACCTATTTTTTTGTTAATCCCAACTGTTCTTGGGTCCTTCATGACTCTTGAGGATATTTTTGCTTGGGGGGATTATTTTTGTCCTCTTCTTTTTTTGGATTGGGCGACGAAAAAATAATACACTATTTATATAACCTTATGATTGTTTGTATTTATTTTATCTATTCTAACATGGATAAATCATTTCATTTTATATTATTATTGATAAGTGAAAAATATTCATAGTTGATAATAATTATCAAATAGGGGAACTGGTGGATACAATCATGTGTGATATTTAAGATTTCTTAGTAGAAATTTTCTATGGATTCAGAGAAATAATTCCATCAATTATAGAAAAAGTTAAAGTGAATCTACTAAAGCGTGCTTTTTATTAATAATAATTTTATCACTATTTTTTCTATCATAATCACTAACAAAATAATTATTCAAATAACAGGAATTGGTTTATGGACTTGATTAACACAAATGTCACATTATTTTTGTAATCAATTAATTTGGGGATTTGGTGTCTAGATTGATGTTTCTTGTTGTCAAACAAAGGATGTGGTTTTCTTTGAGAAAGGAAATGGAAGTTATTCTGGTTAATCAGTTATTGTTACAACATTCTAGAACTTTTATCCTTCCATTTTAATTTGAATTGTAATTCATTTTATTACATGAAATAATTTTCACCTTAATTGTTATTATTATTTTTTGAAAATTCTAAACATTTTTTCTCGTCCAAAATTTATAGTATTACTGGAACCCAAGGGGTTAATTTCAAGGAGACCATGATGGTTGACCAACAAAAGATAAACATAAAATATACATTGACTACAGTGGAAACCTTTATTATTGATATTTAATTATCAGACCACTATGGGTTATTCTTTCTCAATATTCTCACTCTAAGATTTGGTCTCTAGATATTTTTTTGCAGCAACAAATTAGCACTCTATTTATAGAATTATAGGGGGATTAGGTTGCATTTAATTTTCCATTAATGTTTCCCATAATGATCATGAGTCCACACCGAGTATTAAATCGGTTCCTAGACCGTATTTAAAAAGTATCTATTTAAATCTTTGTTAAATATTTCTGATCACAGTCTATCTAGAAGGTTTCACACTGTGAAAGATGGTTTAAATCATGAAAGTACTGGGACCTCCAATTAATTTCCTCATTTCTTATCATGGACTCATTACTTTTAATACGTTCACATCGTGTAATTTTTTCATGATGTGAATATTGTTTTTCTAGTTCCTAGTGCTCCGTTTCACCATGGGTCTTTAGTTTCAACCCATGGAAGTATTATATATGCATCCTTCATCATGTAAAGACTTCTTTTTTCCTATTTTTTTCTCTTAATATTCACCAATTTTCTATTTTTTTCTTCCAATTATTGGTTGTATCCTTCCAGAAATCACAAAAAAGTAAAACAATCCAAATAATAGAAATAATATCATTTAAATTATATAATTAAATGTATTAAAACACCATAAAATATATGTATAAAATACATATATCAATAAAATCAAAGAATTTTGTTATGATTTCATGTTTAGTATACCTTTAAATATGTTACTATTTTAAATTTCAAATCAAACTACCATTTTATAATTTTTAGATTCATATTTATCAATATTTACTCACTACTTTATTCACTTAAATAATCATGTCATTCATCATTTTCAAACATGTTTTCAGTTATTTTTTTATTAACAAAAACGCCTTTTCAAAATCCAACATTATATGATGGATTTATGAATTTTTCATAATGGATTAATTATATAATCCATTATGAAAATGGAAATTTTCATAATAAGAAATATGATATTAAATTATAAGATGGAGTCTTTTTTTCTTTGAATTAAATTATAGTATGGAATATTTTTTCATCTATAAATATATTTTCTATTGCAGAAGAATTTTTTTTAATTTCATCATGATGAAGAAGACAATGAAACCGGATATACAATAATTCATTTTGAATTTTCCAAATTAAAAAATAAGTATATTCAATATCCCTTTTCATTTTCATCCATTAGAATGAATTTAACGTCCAAAAAAATGGGAAAACATTTTTTCATTCATGTATAACTTCTATGCATATATATTTATAATATACTAACTATTTCTAATATTTTATTAATTTATTTGATATGAGTTATTTATTATTTTTATTTATTAAATATCCACATTAATTATTTAGTAGTTATTTGTGATTTAGATTTGTTCAAGATCCTCTTTTAGAATGATTTTTTTGCATAAATTTCAACTTATTTTCAATTTTTATACTTTTTTCATTTCATAGTACATGCTTATACTTATGTATATGGGCATGATTTTACTTATTAAATTAATTAAATGAAATATATAAAAAAAATTATTTTCATATTTAATATTCGTATGATTGTTCATAGAAATTTGAATATTCTTATGCTTACAATTAGGCTTATAAAAAAACTTTAATTGATTATCACTCAAATTTACCAAAGAGAAGAAGGTAAGACGATCCTTGTAGTTTTCCTTGGGTTTTCGAATCCTCAGAGACCTAAGAAGTAACCTATAGACACATACATTCTATGTACTGTTTTTGGCTATGAAGTGGCCAACTTGGGTTGATTTTATATGTGTTTAATGGAACTCTATAAGACTTAAGTGAATTAAATTTAAAATAATGAGTTGATCCTAGGTTATCGCTCGGGGTGGATTGGACTTATTTCCTTTTTAATGATTTCAATTTCTTATATTTGAGATGGGTTCATTTAAGGAGATAAAACAACATCATCCCTTATTGGTTTAATGCCTACACCCTTTAATACTAATCACCTATACACTTTTAGGATCAATGTTTTGAGAACTTCAAGTTAAAGATTCGTATTAGCACTTGAAGTGTGTGGCCTTAAATTCAACAAGGACGATGGAGTTTAAAAATCATCAAATAAAAATCTCAATTAAAGAAGTGATTATACATTAATGAGGTGATAATAACATCCAGTCCATCCCCTTTCTACTCCCTTGTATCAACCAATCAGTGGGTTAGCCCTCCATTGATCCAATGGTTTCAATGGAAGCAGAAAGTAGACTCACGAGGGAGGATATAGAGAAGTAAAGAAAACAACAAAAATAAAATGATCAATCCACCGTTGTGTGAATAATTTCACAAGGTTTGGTGTGAATAAATTCACACCTTTATCCAACGATATAAAAGTGATATTTATAAAATATAATAGGAGTATAATAAGAACTTTTATTAAGAAACTATAGTGAATTGAACAACTTACATGTGAAAGACAAATTCGAGAAAACAAAATTGCATTATAACATTACAATTGAAAAAAGCATCCAAGATCCTCAAATCCTCCAACACCACTACCTTAAATAGGAATTTTTTGATTCTTGGGTCGAGCCTCCAATAGTACAGAGTTTCTCACTTTAGTATGGTAGGACTAGGGTGGTGGAATGTTTGTGGAAAGAAGACTTTCCACCCTTGACCCGAAAAGGCATCCGGCTTGCATCCAGCAAACAGAGGCGCATGAAACGCCTTCTAGATGGACGAATTTGGGTGGGCCATAAAAGACTGAAATTAATCTCCAGATTTCCCCTAACATCATGTATACTATCAGCCCAAAAGGAGTTATGGTTTTTGAGATATGGTTTGATTGATGGGATGTTTTTCTAGGCCGCAGAATATGGCCCAGAATTTTATCTCTAAATTGGGCCGCCTAAATGGACACCATGGAGCCCGAATTAGCATTGGATCTTGAAAGGTGATTTGTACCTTTACATATCTGATATAATCCCATGAAATTTGGGATTCATTGGGCCTTTATGCTTGCCCCCACTGTCTAATCAGTGGGCTACTGTCCAATCTGCCTTCTCTAGAATTGCTTCCTTTCATCACAAAATATCCCCATCTTCTTCCTTGAATTCTCCATTGATACCTGAATGAAACATGTTCATATTGTAGTTTCTATTGATTTCCAAAAATATAAAATTAAAATATGTATAATTATATTCCTTAAAATCAGATGAATCATTGGGTACTTTAAATGATGTTAAAAAATATACCACATTTTTGTGCATTTTAAGAAGGTATTACATTCATAACGTGAAATGATGTTCAAAGTGTAAAATTCACTAAAATGTTTTTTATGAATAATAATGAACATGAATATTATATATGTTAACAATAAATATTATCCTCATTTAGTGGCTAATCACACCCCCCAACTTGAATTTTGCTAGTCCCAAGAAAAATATATCTTAAAAATATGAAATTCGAATTCCCTTTTCCAAAAACATTTTAATACACAATGATCACCAGAAACCCTTATGCCAAAAAATCTTGAATCCCATCAAAATATTTTAATACAAGATTATTTCATAAGCAGATCTCAATCCCAAGCCCATTCATTTGTACAAATTCATTGTCATATTTCATCCAATATCAATTAAGTTTGAGGATGTGTTGTGCATCACAATAGACATGGGGGTTCATCTTTATTCTAGGGGGAAATGATGGAAGAACTAGGTGGAATCACATTTCAATATTAAGATGAGTATTCAATTTTTTTTATTGTAATTTTTTTTTGTTTTTTTTGTTTTTTCAATTTTTCCATGGTAATTGATGTTTCATTCAAAAGAGTCAACCCCTGTAGTGAGACTTTGCCGATGACTCCCAGGCTCAAAGACCTTAGGGAACCAAGTGAATCCCACATACTCGGGCATCATCTCGAGTTATCTCAGTCAAAAACAAATTAAAATTACCAAAAATATAGATAAAATTACTAACTATGGGCCAGAAAACTATGGAGTCACGATCCCCAAGTGCCGAAAGCCACGCATTAGGTCATTTCATTGCTCTACGTGCAATTTTTTATTTTTTAATTTTTTATTTAGTTTTTTTGAATACTCATATTAAACTAAAATGATCAATAAACCTATGATATTTATTTGGGGGCCCCAATGAACTCAAACTAATACCCCACTATCCAAATGAGGTGAATTGTGATCTTTTTTTCTATTTGGATGAAAATATAAATGATGAAGTATTACATTGGACAGCCACACATTCCAAAATCTATGCTCATGAAATTATACACGGATTAAAATCAGAATCAGGGCATGCTAAATTATTTGATATTCAGTTTCAATGTGTGCAATGCGTATTACCATCTTCAAAGTTAAAAAAAAATTTCCTTCCATTTACACAATTTTTTTCAAATCATACATTTTTTTGACAAAAATGCATTTTTCATTTTATCTCACCCCCAAATTAAAATAACACTGTTTCCAGTGTCTAAAGAAAAGAAAATTTGGATGGAGGTAGAGGTAGGGAATGAATGTTAAAAAATGAAATGAAAATATTAGGATCACAGATTGAAGTCACCTGGTGGTTGAAGTTTGAAGTTTTTATTGCTCCAATTAAGTCCTTTGATATCCATGTCGCTTGCAGAGGTCCCTTAGTGGAAAAAGGAAATCAAACAAACAAAACAAAATAGTATATATATATAGGTGTAATATAAGTACATATATACAATAAATTAAATAGATGATACATTGTCTTCTTTTTAAATTTCTGGGTATGGTATTACTCAAGGATCACACCACGTGACACAGATGAATATGGTGCTCCCCTTTCATACCAATCCATACTCATAATAGAAGAACTGGTCAATAGTCTATTTTTTTATTTGTCAAAATGATTCATTAATACTTTTTAAAAAAAGGATGATTTGCAATGATGAAAACCACGGGTTGCCTCCCGTGCAGTGCATTGTTTAAGGTCGTTAGCTCGACTTGAACCCCCCAACATATCAAATACCAACTTTATAAATTTTGAGGACCACATGTTTCTTTATGTCCAAAAGATTTATATTTGTTCTCTATTTTCAATTTTTGTTGTATGCAAACCTATATTCTAAAATGAGTTCTAAAATCAATGGAATATAAAAAATGGTTGATTTAGTTTCCTCTGTAATCATTTCTAAGACATAAATGACTATCACAACTTTTTTGGTTTCAAGAGAAGAATGAATTTCAATTGAATTTTCATGATTATACCTTATGAAGGGGTTCTTTAGCGGTGAGGGATGGACAATAATTTTGGGCTCGGGCTAGATATGACATTTAGATGCAAGTTGATATTTTGAATCCAACTCAGTTTCATTTTCCAAATTTCTCAACAAAATTGGTTCCCTTTGAATAGAAGATTCAACCACAAAATTGGAAAGATCAGTGTTTGGAATGGATATGGTCTCAAAGTTTTCTATTTCTCCATATGGTTCAATGGTTGATGTTTTTTAAAATTCATCAATGAGGTCATCCTTAGGAGACTCAATCCATGATGTCAAATTATCTGCTTTTGAATCCAAAAAATCAATTTCCTTTTGATTTAAACACCCATCAATAATTCGTTGATCCTCTTAATCTTCCCCAAATACAAAGGTTTTCTCTTCAGTAAATTCATGAGAGGTTTGTGGGATACTAGAAACTTCACATAAGGTTATGGAAGGGACAGTTTTTATAAGGATGGGTTCCTCACAATTTTTAACGCTTTTTAGTTCTAAAATCAATGATTAAACCTAGAAATTCATTATCTCCATTTTTTTACATAGTTTTTCAAGTAATGGATGTGGATTAGTATGGATAAGGGGTTGATCCGAATGGTCTATTCTAGGTGGATAATTAAGTTGTTGGAATTTCACAGGAGGGTGTTTAGATTGGATTTGTGGGGATTGAAACACATTAAATGTTGGGATATTTTGTGGATCATAGGGGTAAAAAAATGTGGTTTATTAGGTTGTTGATGATCCCACATGTATAAATTAGGATGGTCATTTTACATCACACATGGGGTTGGGTGATCAAAGTAGGGATAGGTTTCCGATGTTAGGTATTATTCAAAATTGATTTCCATAGGAGTGAGGAGGTGAGAAAAAAGAAGAGGGATTAAAAGAAAGATGATAGTGTCTAAGATAACCTACATTGGTCCCTAGAAATGGTGCCAAAATTTGATTCTCGCTCAAATTTACCCAAGAGAAGAAGGTAAGGCGGTCCTTGTAGTTTAGCTTGGGTTGTCGAATCCTCAGAGACATTAGAAGTAACCTATAGACAAATACAATCTATGGACTGTTTTTGGCTACTGAAGTGGCCAACATGGGTTGATTTTAGATGTGTTTAAAGGAACTCTAAGAGACTTAAATGAATTCAAATTAAAATAATGAGTTGATCCTAGGTTATCGCTCAGGGTGGATTGGACGTATTTACTTTTTAATGATTTCAATTTCTTATATTGAGATGGGTTCATTTAAGGAGATAAAACAACATCATCACTTACTAGTTTAATGCTTACACCCTTTAATACTGATCACCTATACACTTTCAGGATCAATGTTTTGAGCACTTCAAGTTAAAGGTTCGTATTAGCACTTGAAGTGTGTGGCCTTAAATTCAACAAGGACGACGGAGTTTAAAAATAATCAAATAAAAATCTCTATTAAAAAAGTGATTATAAATTAATGAGGTGATAAATAACATCCAATCCAGCCCCTTGATACTTCCTTGGATCAACCCATATGTGGGTTAGCCCTCCATTTATCCCATGGTTTCAATGGAAGTGGAAAGTAGACTCATGAGGGAGGAAATGATGAAGTAAAGAAAACAACAAAAATAAAATGATCACTCCACCGTTGTGTTAATAATTTCACAAGGTTTGGTGTGAATAAATTCACACCTTGATCCAACAGTATCAATGTGATATAAAGAACAACATAATAAGAGTATAATAAGAACATTTATTAAGAAACTAAAGTGAATTGAACAACTTACATGTGAAAGACAAATTTGAGACCACAAAATTACAGCATAACATTACAATTGAACAAAGCATCCAAGATCCTCAACTCATCCTACACCACTGCCTTAAATAGGAATTTTTTGAGTCTTTTTTCTAGCCTCCAACAGTACAAAGCTTCCCACTTGATTATGGTAGGTCTAGGGTGGTGGAAAGTTTGTGTAAAGAAGACATTCCACCCTTGACCCGAAAAGGCATCTGGATTGCCTCCACCAAAATGAGGCGCACGAAACACCTTATATATGGCTGAATTTGGGTGGTCCATAGAAGGAATAAATTAAGTTCTGGATTTCCCCTAACATACTGTAAAATCTAAGCCCAAAAAAAGTTATGGTTTTCGAGATATGGTTTAATTGGTGGGCTGTTTTTCTAGGCCGTAGAATCTGTCCCAGAATTCTATTTCTAACTTGGGCCGCCTAAATAGACACCATGGAGGCATAATTAGTATTGGATCCTGAAGAGTGATGTGTTCCTATACATGTTTTCTAGATTCCCACAAACCTGGGGATAAATTGGTCCTTTATGGTGGGCCCCACCGTTTCATCAGTGGCCTGGTGTCCAATCTGCCTTCTCTAGAATTGCTTCGTTTCATCACAAAATATCCCCATCTTCTTCCATGAATTCACCATTGATCCCTGAATGAAACATGTTAATATTGGAGTATAGATCAATTTACAAAAATATAAAATTAATATATATATAATTATATTCCTTAAAATCAAATTAACCATTCGGTACTTCAAATGATGTTCAAAAATGTACCACATAATAGTGCATTTTAAGAAGGTATTACATTCATAATGTGAAATGATGTTAAAAGTATAAAATGAACTAAAATGGTGTTTATGAATAATAAAGAACATGAATATTATATATATTAATAATGAATATTATCCTCATTTAGTGGCTAATCAGTAATATATACAAAATTTTAAATACTATAATATATATAGCCTAAAGAATATTGTTCCTTTAGAATATGCTTATTTAAAAAAAATGTGTTACTTAAATACTGAAATAAATACATCATTTTAAAGATTTTATTCTATATTTTTATATATCTTATTATGTTTCTAGTTACACTATAATACACATGCATTTTCAAAATTATAATACTTATGCCTATTCATATGCTTTTCTTATGATCATGCTTTATCATAGGATTCTAGAAATATTATAATACCTGTACATATTCATATATTGTAATATCTAAATACTAATTAAAAAAACACATATGGTTATTATCATGTTTAAAGAAAATATTGTAATATAGTTGAATAAGTAGAAGCATATGTTTACACAACATTGTTTACCTATTTTAGTGTTTATTATTATAAACTTTATTTACTTATTTAATTTAAGTTAAGGAAATTGTATCAAACATATATAACCCTAAGAAAATGATAAGAAACTAAATAAAATATTTACAATGATTATTCTTATTCAATAAAATGATTATGCATGGAATCATACTACATTTATAGTTCTTGTTCCTTTAATACATTTACATTTAATATGCTTTGAATTATAATACATATCTTTTGAAAATGCTTGGGATTTTTGTACATCACTACTTATGATTATGGATCACATTATATTTTCAGATATAAATTTTCCTCACGGATATGATGGAAAAGATTAGAAATAACTTGATAGTTTTGTTGATTTCGATTCCAATGCATCAATAAAGGTGTTCAATTAAAAATTTCTTTTGATGTCAACACGAACAAAATAAAATAAAATATGATTAAATTTATACACAATTTTTATACTACCGTAAAAATCAATTTTTAAAAATATGTATATGATTTCAATTAATTTTTATGATTGGAATATGATTTTATTTAATTATTTCACATATTAAGATTATATTAATTGTTTTAGGATTATATATATTTTTAATTATGGATGAATTATGCAGTGTGAATGCACATGTGAGAATAATAGTAATTTTTTAAATTAGTTGAATAAGTATTTTGATATATAATATGATTGAGTTAATAAAATTATCATAACAAATGTATTTTAAAAAATTACAATTTATAAAATATTAAATAAATGTATTAAATTTTAGAAAATTATTTTTTATTTTTACGTAATAATTTATTATTAATGTAACACCCCGACCCCAGTTACCCAGAGTCTATGCATTATTACATAACATTGGAATGATCACAAATGGTCAAGTCTTGAAAGACCAATTAGTTTGGTAGCCTTCAAACACTAGATACATTCATAAGTTTTACATTACCTCATGAAATAAAAAAAACAACGATATCATGTCCCCTTTGAACACACATATCCCTTAGACTATATCTACAGGTCAATCATAATACACTTCTTCATATCCTGGGAAAAATTAATCATAGAAAGGGGTGAGCACAGATGCTCATTAAGGATAAAAATATAGCGGAAATTTTCATAAACAAGCATAAACATTTAAATAAATTGTATAACTAAAACAAAATCCTTTTAAACTTCATCTTCATAATAACATGGAAAAAATAAAATGAAATAATGCCATTTAAATATTCACATGGATATTCTACTAGTCAAATATTCATATGAAATATCAATAACCACTTTCATAATAATGGAATGCATAATTTCTGACTATCATAACAACATAGTCAAGGCTTTGTGCCAAGACTACAAAAAAGATTTTGTTAAGGACTTGTGCCAAGACACTAGTTTGTCTCATGATACCTACCGGTTCATCAAGGAGCTATAGCGGGCTCCACCTGTCACTTACTAAGTCCAATTCATTCCTTATATGAAAAGGTTTAAACGTATCATAAATAATTCCCAAGAACCATAACATAATAATATCACATAAAACATGAAAAAAGGAAACATAACATTTCAACATTTCAAACACAATATATCAATACAACACATTGATATAATAAAAAACTTATGAAAACTATTTTAAATACCAAATTAAAAGAAAATTAAAACATGGTATTTATTTTTCATTTAAAAAAAGTTATGGCTTGTAGAGGAAGCCGAAACTCAAATAATGGTCACGACGGCTGGAAAGTCGTTGCTTCCACATACGTAAGACAAAACATTCCTTTTGTCATTTGGTAAAACACTTCGTATAAAAATATTCCATTTGAATAAAATTAAATTACAAAGGGGTTTATACACCGTATTAAATAATGTTGTGTATGAAACAAAATATCCCTCAATGAAAGGAGATTGAGACGAAGTCCCTTACCTCGTGTCCGACTTGACTCGATCGTTCTTTAATCTCATGAATAATAAACTATAGTTAATTTAGATTCACTTAAGAACAATTTTCAAGTTCATTATTTATTTTACAACACGTATTACAATTTTATGAACATTATTTAATCATTTAATTTAATAACGGTCGTTTTGTGGATACTTGGTACATGAGTCAAAAATAAACTGTTTATAATTACACGTTGTTTATGTGGTAAAATATTCATTATCTACAGAATTATATTCATTATGTACATATAATATATATCATATATATTCAGTATATACATGCATTTATAATATTACATAACATTTAGAGGTAAGAAATGAAATGCACTGTTCATGGAGACGGTAAGCTGTACGTACGGATGAACACTACATTCATATCTATTTCATATTTAATGGAATGAAATCATAAATATATAAAGGTATATTATAATTATAGTATAATATCATATATAATATCATTAACTCCATCCTTTATATGTCCCACATATGGAATTAACGATTCAAATCACTTTCAGGTGGCGGTAGTCTGTACTTCCTAAAATGAAATTATCATGTTTACCCATAATGGAAATCATAAAGGTATGCCATAAATGAAAAATAAAGAAGAATAAGGAACAAATAAATATAATATATAAATATAGTGACATCTTAATGGCCACCATGAGATGTTTAAAAATAAGATTTAACAATCATCGTTTCATGAGGCAGTAATTCGCCACCCACAGAAATAGTAGGTTCTTTAACCATTAGATGAAGGTGTGTGTAATTGTAGTTCGAATCCTTCTCATAACAACATCCAATTATATTTAGGATACTTTTGTTGTTACAAAATAAAATAATAAACAGAGTTTAGGGGTTGTATAAATAAAATAAATGAAAAGAAGTTAAGAGAAATCGTTACCTTTAGTTTGGGTAACTCCCTTTGGTTTGAACCAAATGGACTCTTGAAGAGCCTTATGACCAAGTTAAGGATTCTAGGATGAATGGAAGAATGTTTAGAGGATATTTGGGCCGAGTTTGGATGAGAAAAAGGGCTGTAAAGGTGTGAATAATGTGCAAGATTTTGGGGCCCATTATAAGAGGAGAGGAGGGGCTCTTTTGGAAAGATTGAAAATATTATTTTATTATAAAATGGTTTTCAGATTATAAAGGTCCCATAATAAAATATTTCAAAGATAAGGTGATAAGGGTTAGAAATAGATCCATCCAATAGTATTTTGACAATTTTAAGTCTTATATTTTACCTTATCTTTTCAATTTATTTAAATCATTAATTAATGAGGTAATAACTGCATCATCCTAGTGTCATAAATAAATTTATTTATTTAATGTCTAAAAATTATAAAAAAATTACCATGATTTAGGAAATATTTTTATCTTTCAAATGAATATTTATAGTCTAAAATATAACATTTGTAACCAATTGTAAAAATTGTTTTAGTAGAACAATACATGTTTGTGACATTTATATTTTTACTTTAAATAAAAGGTATTAATGACATTATCTTACCCAAGTGGCTCCATGGGGTCCCAAAAATAGTCTCATGGTTTTTCTTGGTCGTCCATGACTCATCCAATAAGAGTAGGACATGTTTCATGATATTTTTATATTCTTATAATATCATTTTTACCTTAAATCACCCAAATTACCTCTAATCACGGTTAATAAAAGTCAAAAGGTACTATTCACCAAAAATTATTTTCATCCCATTGAACCAAATTTTACTTACTAATGAAAACCATTTATGTCCAATTTTTTAAATTCAATTCATAGAATCGGTAATGTTTCATTTAAACGAATAATCAATTTTTTAACTACCACTTAGTGGTTTCACTATTCATCAAAATATTGATGTTTTTCAGAACAATACCAAAAATTCACCCTAAGATATAATTGATATTCCAAATTCAAAAATGATTAATATTTTACAATATTCAAAACATTTAAGTTTAATTAATTATTTTTTATAATTAATTTCCGTTTTCAAAACAAATAGCATGTTTTTAAGAAACAATATCAATCAAAAGATTGACAATTGTTTATGTCCAATTTCAACGTGAAATTAACTCTAATGACCACTATTGGATAAAATTGTAAATGTATATTATATTTATACATTAAAAACACTCGATTGTATAATTTATCACTATAAAATATTTTGATTGAAAAAGATGTTTTTAAGTATTTTTTACTATTCATCGAAAATTGAATGTTCTCAGAAAAATACCAAAAATTCAAATTAGGATAATTTTGATATTAAGAATCCAAAAATGAAGTCCATTTTTAAATAAAAAATTTATATAATTCAAAAAGTTTGTATTACTATTCATAACAGCTACTTTGATTGGTCGCGGTTTGTTAGAATCTTGAACTTGCGTACAATGCAAGCTACAACATTATTGAAAGAGAAGCGTACCGTGGAAGCATGGGGTGTTACATTCTCCCCACATTCAATAAATTGCATCCTCGCAATTTGAAATTATTCTTTGAAAATAAAAGGTTGAAAATAGAAAATACCTTTGTGGAAAACTCACATCGGAAATAATGTTAATAAAATATAGCCTTAATAAGAGGGAAATGGAAATGAAAAAGTCACCACCAAATTATGATCTCGATTAAGAGAACATTGGTGGAAATTATAGACACATAATTGGAGGAAAAACGTAAATATTTGTAGGGAGTGATTCAGGTCATCAATCAAAAACATGTGTAAAATTGAGGGCCTTAAAGCCTTCAATTTATGGTTATTTAAAATATCATCAGTTCAACAAAAAATAAGGTATTAGGATAACACCTTTTTTGTTTTAATATCCCTTTCCTAAAGTTTAAAAATTAATTTATTCATAGAATAAGAGAGAGGTATATATATATACCTGACAAGTAGAGTCTCAACCTTCAACTAATTTCTACCACTAACTCATCTTTCACTCAAAAAGATAATAGAACTCAAAAATATTATATTTATACTAATCGTACAAGGTTGAAAATATTAACACAAACCATTTTGACTATGAAAACTAATTTTCAATAACTAGGGAATTCTTGTAGGCTAGTGGTAGGTAATAAAGGCCTGTCACACAATGGTTGTGGGTTCGATTCCTGTAGCTTTGTCTGACACGACGAGTTATCCCCCGACCTTCAGGTTGTCCTTTTCCTAAAACTATAGTATAATAATATTTCAAAAATAATCTTCAGAAATGTTTTAACCTTAAACAATACTATCCAAAGTTCAACTTAATCCATTCTATCCTTTATAGTTATCTAAAATACCTCTATCCAGACTCTGTCTAAAAGGTCTCTAAATTCCAAAATCAATTGTAACACCGTATTCCCAAAACAATTTAAAGTTTCTCTTATTGTCACATAATAAAAATCTGATTACCTTCATCATATTAAAACCTTAATGAAAACCAAAAGTACTGCATTACAATCCTTATATATATCACATTATTCATTAAACCATAATATAGTTCTTGAGTCCAAAAACAAAAATACAAAAATTATTCAACTTCATCTGTAGTAACAGCAAAAGATTGGCCTCGATCCCTTGTCCTTTTTTGAGGTATGTTTCCTTGGCGCTTAGGGAATTCATTTGCATAATTCGCCATTTCTATACAATTGTAGCATTCAACATTGACATCCTCTTTCTTTCCCTTGCAATCACATGTCTGGTGACCTTTTTCCCCACATTTGTAATAAACTCCCATTCATTTTAGGCAAGTATCGGGGTGTTTATTACCACAATTATCACATAATGGAAAATATTTATTTCCCTTTTTCCCTTTATCTGTCTCTTTCTCCACCTTTATCTTTTTCTCTTACTTTAATTTGTTGTCATAAGACTTAGAGAATTCCTTTTCTGTCTTGATAGCACACGAGACAATATCTTCGTACGATGAGAAGGATTGTGATACTAAATCTCGATGGAGAAATGGTTTTAACCCATTAATGAAACAATAAATCTTACTTCTTGGGTTATGTATATAATATGCAGTATGCCTCAATAACCATGTAATGTTATACTCATACTTTGCAAAATTCTCATCCTCCTTTTTCCTCTGACTTAGAAATTGTCTTTCCATATCTGCTCGATGGTCATGAGGAAAGTAGTTTTCTAACAAAATATCATTAAACTATCTCTATTACATACTTGATACTTCTTAATATTCCTTTGTATTTTGTATCAATGACCACCATTGATCAACGTCTCTAGTGCGGCGGTAAACAGCCATGATAACCTTTTCCCTTTCACTACTCCCTAAAGCCTGAAATATTTTATATAGGGAATTTATCTATTGATCAGCTAATAATGGATTTGTACCCCCATTAAATGTTGGTGGTTTTTTCCTCATTAAGAGGTATAACATTTATCCTTCATGTTGCAGATCAGGTTACTCCATACGAGTAAGGTTTTTATTCATAACCTGAGTGATTTGTCCCAGTATGGTGATAAGCTGACCAGCACCAGTTGTATCTCTATCTCCACTATAATTATCTTGAGCATGAGCTAAATCACTAGATGGAGTGTGTGCATTGATACAGTTTCCATTCCTTCTACTAGGACCCATTTCTAAACCATTTGATAAACTAGATTAGTTTATGAATCGAAATACATAATAACATGCTTGCATAACACTTAACATAAATTAAACAGTTTATAGATATAATCCGTAATCATAAAAATGTTTTCATTAAGGAAGTATATACTCATAAACCCTTCATAATGGTTTTTAAGGAAATAGTGAATTATCCTAAGCATATCACCTAGAAGTGTCATAACGAAGAGTGCAGCAAGGCCCGTTGTCGTGTACCAGGATACCCCTAGTCAAGCCCGAAACTCATTGTCAGAGTTTTCACTCCAAGGTACATCTGTGCCCGAGCCACCTCTTCCTGTTAGTATCTAGATGGGGATGTATCGCTCAAAAAATACACAAAATCTCTACTTTATCAAAATTCTAGGATGTTCTTCTATACTAATCCTCAAAGACAATCATAGGGCTATGTGCTCTTATTAATGTTTTCCTAAATATAGTTTTCAAGGTTAGTAAACAAATGACTCTGATAACAATAGTACCACCCAAACCCAGTTAACTAGAGTCAGTGCTTTATTACATAACATTAGAATGATCACAAAAGACCAAGTCTCAAAATACAGATTAGTTTATCAGCCTTGAAACAATATATACATTCATAAGTTTTACATTACATCATGAAATAAAGACAACAACAACATCTTGTCCCCATTGAACACACATATCCCTTAGAGTATCCATGAAGGTAAATCATAATACACTATTTCACATCCTGGAAAAAATAAAACATAGAAAGGGGTGAGCTCAGATGCTCAGTAAGGATATCAATATAGAGAATACTTTCATACACAAGCATAAACATTTAAGTCAATTGTATAACTAAAACTAAATATTTTTAAACTTGAACTTCAGAATAAAATAGAAAAAGAAAATGAAATAATTCCATTTACTTATTCAGATGGATATTCTACTAGTCTAATATTCACATGAAATATCAACAACAACATTCATAATGATGGAATGCATAATGAAAAACTATCATAACCACATATTCAAGGCCTTGTGCCATGACTAAAAATAAGATTTTTTCAAGGCCTTATGACAAGATACTAGTTTTTCTCACGAGAACTACCGATGCATTAAGGAGCTCTAGTGGGATCCACCCATCACTTAATAAGTCCAATTCATTACTTATATTAAAATTTATAAACATATAATAAAAAATTCCCAAGAACCATAACATAATCATATACTATGAAACATGCATAAAGGAAACATAACATTTCCACATTTCAATAACAATATATCAATAAAACACATTGATGTAATAAAAACATTATCAAACCCAATTTCAATACCAAAATAAATGGAAATTAAAACATGGTATTTATTTTTCATTTAATAAAAATTATGTCTTGTAGAGGAAGGAGAAACTCAAATAATGGTCACGGCGACAGGGAACTCGTTCCTGACACATACGTAAGACAAAATAGACCTTTTGTTGTTTAGTAAAAATCTTCATATAAAAAGATTCCTTTTGAATAAAAGTAAAATTGAAAAGGGTTTTATACACCGTATAAAATAATGTTGTGTATAAAACAAAATATTCCTCAATGAAAGGAGATTGAGACGAAGTCCCTTACCTCGTGTCCGACTTGACTCGATCGTTCTTTAATATTTTGAATAATAAACTATATTTAATTTCTATTTTCTTAAGAACCTTTTTCAGGTTCATTATTCCTTTTACAGTACTTATTACCATGTTATGAACATTATGCAATCATTTAATTTAATAACGGTAGTTTTGTGGATCCCTGATACTTGAGTCAAAAATAAACTTCGTATAAGTACAAGTTGTTTATGTTGTATAATATTCATTATCTCTAGAATTATAATAATGATTTATATATCATATATATCATATATATCCAGTATATACATGCATTTATAATATTACATAACATTAGGAGGTGTGAAATTAAATGCACCGTTCATGGAGACGTTAAGCCGTACATACGCATGAACACTACTTTCATATCTATTACATATTCAATAGAATGAAATCATAATGAAATAAATTTATATTATAATTATAGTATAATATAATATATAATATCATTAACTCTATCCTTTATACATCCCACATATGGCATTAACGGTTCAAATAACTTTGAGGGGGTGGAAGTCCGCACTTCCTAAAATGAAATTTTTGCGTTTACCCATAATGAAAATCCTATAGGTATGCCATAAATGAAAAAGACAGAAGCATATGGAAAACATAAACATAATATATATAATATATAAATATAGTGACATCTTAATGGCCACCATGAGACGTGTTAAAAGAATATTGAACAATCGTCGTTTCATGAGGCAGCAATTCGCCACCCACAGAGACAATATGTTCTTTAACCATTATATGAAGGGGTGTGTAATTTTAGTTCAAATAATTCTCATAAAAACATCCATGTATATTGAGGATACATTTTTTGTTAAAATTTAAAAGAAGAAAAAGTGTTTAGGGGTTGTAGAAGTAAAATAAAATAAAAGATGTTAAGAGAAATCGTTACCTTTAGTTTGGGAAACTCCCTTTGGTTTGCACCAACAGGACTCTTGAAGTGCCTTCTACCTAAGGTAAGGCTTCTAGGATGAAGGGAATAATGTTTAGAGGGTATTTGGGTAGAGTTTTTCTGAGTCAAAAGACTTTTATGGTGTGAATAAGGTGGTAGAGGTGGGGTCCTTTTATAAGAGGAGAGGAGGGGCTCATTTGAAAAGATTGAAAATATTATTTTATTATAAAATTGTGTTCCGATTATAAAGGTCCCACAATGATATATTTCAAATATATAGTGATAAGGGTTCTAAATACAACCATCCAATAGGTTTTTGACAAGTCTATGTCTTAGATTTTACCTTATCTTTTCATTTTATTTAAATCATTCATTAATGAGGTAATCGCTACATCATCATGATGTCATAAATAAATTTATTTATTTAATATTTAAAAATTATAAAAATTTACCATGATGTAGGAAATCATTTTTTATTTCCCATGAATAATTATAGTCGAAAATATAACTTGTATAACCCCTTGAATTTTTGTTTTAGTAAAACAATACATGTTTGTGACATTTTTATTTTTAATTTAAATAAAAGGTATCAATGTCATTATCTAACCCAAGTGGCTCCATAGGGTCTCAAAAATAGTCCCATGGTTTGTCTTGGTCGGCCATCACACATCCAATAAGAATAGGACATGTGTCAAGATATTTTTATGTTATTATAATATCATTTTTACCTTAAATTACCCTAATTACCTCTAATCGCGGTTAATAAAACTCAAAAGTTACTATTCACAAAAAAAATATTTTCATCCCATTGAACCAAATATTACATAATAATGATAACCATGTATGTCAGATTTTTTAAATTCAATTAATAGAAGCGGTAATGTTTCATTTAAACAAAAAATCAGTTTTTTAACTACCACATAGTGGTTTCACTATTCATCAAAAATTGTAGTTTTTCATAACAATACCAAAAATTCACCCTAAGATATAATTGATATTCCAAATTAAAAAATGATGTCTATTTTAGAAAATTCAAAACATATAATTTTCATTCAGTAATTTTATAATTACTTCCCGTTGTCAAAACAAAGAGCGTGTTTTTAAGAAACAATATCAATCAATAGATTGACAATAGTTTATGTCCAATTTCAACGTGAAATTAATTAAAATGACCATCATTTGATAAAATGGTAAATATATATTATAATTATACTTTAAAAACCATAAATATTATAATTTATCACTATATATTATTTTGATTAAAAAAGTTGTTTTTATGTATTTTTCAGTATTCATCGAAAATTGGATGTTCTCAGATAAATACCAAAAATTCAACTTAGGATAATTTCAATATTCAGAATCTAAAAGTGAAGTCCATTTTGAACTATAAAATTTATATAATTCAAAAAGTGGGTATTACTATTCATAACGGCTACTTCGATTGGTCGCAGTGTGTTAGAATGTCGAACTTGCATACAATGCAAGCTACTGCATTATTGAAAGAGAAGCATACTGTGGAAGCTTGGGGCGTTATAATTAATCCACTTTTATTAATTTAATGAACTAATTAGTAATTGTTAAATGATTTGACTAGATACATTAGAACGATGAATGATAATTTCTTTTTGATTTAATATGTATATAGATTTTATGTATATGAATCAATTCTTAATAAATAATATAATATAATTTAATATTATAATTCTTAACAAAATGTAATAAATTGATGATAATATTTAAAAAAATATACTATAAAAATTATATTTTCTTATATATAAAATTTCACAAAAAGTGAAGGAAATATATTAGTCAAGAAATAAATGTGACTGAGGAAGGAGCGTAACATGTGATCTTTGGAGAACATATTAAAAAAAACAAAACAAATATATTAAAAACCAATGACATTAAAAATTTATTTTTAAAATACAACCACATTATTTTTTTCTAAAAATATAAATTTCCAAGTTATTTAAAATTTAAAAACTCTACTTATTTATTTTAAAATATAAAAGAAATAACTTAAAATATTTAAGGTATTTTAAAATATAAAACCATAAAATTATTATAATTTTAATCAATTAAATTATTTTAAATATTGCAGGTTTTTAATTTTTATAAAAAAATAACAATATACAATTGTTTCACATTCCAGTTTTTTTAAAAAAATTATTTTTTATAACATCTTCAAAACTATTTATATGAAGTACTAACAGCTATATGCTAGTTATTTCTTGACATATAGTTCCATTTCATGACCAAAAAAATTGTTTCTCTACCTTTATTTTGTTACTAATTATTGATATATTGGGTTTCCTCCCTTTTTTTAAAAACAATTTTAATTAAAACTATTTAGTGATAAATAGAACAATGTTCATTGTTTATTATAAAATGACTATATATTTTGATATTTTTATATGTCATTTTTAAATTAATATTCACAAGTATTCACTATTAAATTCCAATAGGACCAAAATCCAAATTGATTAAATGCTAAAAAAAATATTTAAAAATGTTTAAGAAAGGTTCTTACTACTATGGGTTTGTTCATAGCTTTCATTAAACAAATTGGTTTTTTGAAAAATATTTAATTTAATTTATTTGATTATATGGAATTTTATATTTATCTTTTATGAAATACATCTTTTTAACTAGAATAACTGTGGTAAAAGTTTTTATTTTATTCTTTATTTTTTGGTTTCCATTTATTCATTAATGTTTTCAATCTGCAATAGTCATGAAATATTCTTTTCCATATCACAACCTTTGATTTATTTTTTCAATAAGAGGTATGAATACACTAAAACACATGTTACAAATTCCATGTATCCAGACACTATAATATGATTTATGCATATACTAAGAATCATAATGTTACTAAAATTTAAATTTTAAATATACAAGTAAAAAATCTCTAATATGCAATAATAATTTCATGTTAACTGATTATACTAAGTATGAAATTAGAATAATATTATATATGAATTCTTTAGAAAATATATAGAGTAACTCTACTTTGTTTTCAACTAGATTATCATATGTTGAATTATTATACACTTTCCTAATATTAACGATACATATTTATCATTTTTTGTAGTATTTTTCATATATGTTTGGTATATTTATCTTAAATTATTAATTAATGATATGTGGATTGGATTGTGAAATATTTTTCCATCTAAATAATGAAAAAAAGTTGTTGCACCTCATTAATCATTAGAATCATGGAAGGTTAAAGGTTCTGAGGTAGTGATTCCATAATATTGAGAAATACAAGTCTGTTTTCATCAATGTTAATAGAGGTTAGGGTTTTCAATTCAAGTTGGTTATGTTTCACAAAATTTTCATCTCAGTATCTAAAATCATATTCTGTCACGAACCGAATCTGGTCGCCACCAAAACCGGCACGCCACCCAGCCCATGACAAGGCCCGAAGGGTGTTCCTGATCCCCATGGGCTGGAACAAGTGCCTGGGTATCATAAAATGATAATTTGGAATGATTTACCCTGGTTTATAAACATAAAACAACAAATGAATCCAATAAAAAGAATCTGGATTTTTCAAACCAAACAATGTTGAACAAAATTTCAGAACTGAATTACATAGCCTATAACAACTCACCAAGACTATAAAAAAGGTACAAAACCAAAAAATGAACAGCCCAAGAACCTCAACAAGGAAAGAGGCATTTCCCTCAGGCCATCTCCACAACACCGCATCATGAATGTCCGGTGAAAACCCAAACTGTTGGCACAAAATTTTTTCCCAAACCTACGACAAAAAAACCTAGTCTACTTACACCCTAGGGTGTAAGTAGGGTGTTAGACAATGCCTAGCGGGATACCACCACTAATAGATTCCATATGATAAACATTTAAAGACGAAAATCATGCAAGTTTTCAAAAACATGTAATTTCTAGTTACAATTTCTAAAAGATGAAACTAAAAAAACAAGTTTTCAAGTTGGCTAATTTAAAGAATAAACACATTTAAAATAAATACCAAAGCTACTAAATTTTCCAGCCACTCTTACCATTTGCCGATGGTAAGCACAAAATAGCTAGTGAGCACAAGGAATGGGAAATAACCCCTAGGCACTACCTAGCTGTGGGTCCGAGGTACCTCGTATCTCGGTGAGTGTAACCACAAAAAAAATATCCATTCTCATGCACGAGCCACTAGTAGGGAACATACTCATAACCTAGTGGTCCCCAATCATCATCATCATAGTTTAGTTCGAGTTGTATGTTTCAATCATTCTAAGTGAAACTGAGGCCAAACCCCACAGATTCACTAGCATACTAGTACACGTCCACCCAGTTAGATACCCGAGTTTTCCCTTTGTGCTCAAACAATTTCAACAAGCCAATCATTATACTTTTGAAATGAAAATATCATTTCCATATCATAAATTCACCAAAAATCCCACATGTATACAACTCAAGTCACAAAAGTCCACTTTTCATTCAAATGCATTTTGAAATCAATCTCACACCAAAATATCCCAAAACACTTTTTACATAACATTCACAATCCAACAAATCCTTAAAAAATTTTATAAATTCCCTCCAAATATGATAAACATCACATAACAGCCCACTCACATTTTTCATAAACCATTTTTATAAACAAAATCCATTTTTCACATCGCACTCACACAAACAGCCCACATCACGTTCACACCTCTTTCACATTTCAGAAAATCCACTAAAAATTTTTATAAAACATTTCCAAGAGGATACAAATAACATGACAGAACTATTAACATTTAGAATGGTCCATTTGAAAGTATAAACAATCCAAAATGAGTTTTCCAATATGGTTTCACCTCTTAAATAAATCATTAAACCATTCAAAACTTTCAAAAAACAATTCTAAGGAGTGTACCAAATCTTTTCACATAAAACCCATTTCAAAAATGTATTTCAATGACAAAATCACACAAATACAAATTCAAAAAAGAATTGGAATCCCCAAAAACATTTATTAAACTACCCCCAAGTGTTATAAAAACACCTCAAACAATACCACAAAAGATCCACATGAAAATCACACGTCTTCAAAATAAATTTCAAGAATTACAATAAGGTTTTAGACCTTAAACACATTAAATAAACCTCTTTAAAACCTAATGTCACACCAATACCCTACCCAATCATAATTTTCAGACCAAAAAAGATTTATTAAACCAATTTCATATGTTATAAAACACACCCAAACAATACCCAAAGGGTTGCATATGAAAAACACGCAATTTTATGCTAAAATGAAACTATAAAAAAAATACTTTACCAAATCCAACATAAACAGTTCCCGCACCACACGCAACATTTTAGGAAAATTAATAATAAGTAATTCAAGCAAACTAACTCATCTAGAAATTATTTCACATGGAATCACCTACCATTTATGCCGAAACCCTCAAAACATGATGTGAAACATCAACCGCACCACCGCCGCACCTCAAGGAATATAAATCCTACCCTATACCACAATATTTGACCAAAAAGACAACAAATAAATCCCTAGTTACTAACCTCAACTTCTGGATATGAGGAACTTCATGAAAGGGTGAAAGAAACCCTAAGGACGAGGAAGAAATCCAGGAAAGAAACACTTACTTGAATCATCTTGAATCAATCGAATAAAAAACACCACAATTTGAATCTCCAAGAAAACAAAACTGATATGGAGACTCTAATGGGGATGATAAGGTAATGTGGGGACTTAAATGGGGGGAAAAGAGCAGAAATTGAAGGAGATATGAATGAAATGATTTACCTCTTTAAATCTAGATGATTTGATAAATCCAGAGCAGTATCACCGAAATTCTGGAAACAAATGAGATCAAAATCGGAGCAATATATATTGGGGGTGATCCATAGGTTTTTGGCTTCGCGTGGGAGGTGGAATAACTGAATAATAGTAAATATTGAATGTGATATTAAAATATTAAAAATAAAAGTTAAAGCAAGAAATGGGCTTTCGGGATGGCCCAAAACCTTAATTAAAAACCCAAATCCCTAATGATTATGGATTTTTATGAGGCCCAAAAGGATATGGTAATTTTAATATATCCGGTTATGACAATTGGAACGTGGAATGGGTATAAAATAGTAAAACTTGAAGGAGTTATAGAAGAAACAAATTTTTTTTAAATCTGAAATTGGGCTCATGGTTTGGTCCAAATTTTCAAAACCCACAATTTTCACCAAAATGAGTGGTAAACCCCCAAAACAAATTAGGAATGGAAATTAAATGAAAAATGAATTTAATTAAATTTTAGGGGTATGAAAATTCTCCCCACTATAAATCTTTCCACCCTCAGAAAGCCACATCAAGGACAAAGCAAAAACCAAACCCAACTGAAAAGCAGAAATGGACTCCTTTGCTAAACTTCGCCTCCAAAGGCCAAAACACCTCCAATGATCAATTAAAGAAGGAATATTTGAAAAAAAAACATAAATCTCTTTACTGAAATGATCATTAACATTCAGGATTTATCCTAAAAGAAAACTCCTCAAAAAATATGTGAACAGGGCTCAAGCAATTTACCCAAACAAACAAGAACATCAAACATTGTTACATTTACCTTGATATTACGAAACCATTGGGAACTCTCCAATCCCAATGTTTACGAAAGGAAGATGTAGGTTATAGCTCCAAATGAGACTAACCTCTTCCAAGATAAGACCATGTACAAAAGTGAGTTACTGGTACAAGGATACACAAATGGGCTCCCCAACCATAAGAGACAACTTAAATTTTTTTTCGAGATAGAATCAAGACACTAACAGGGGATCCTCGAACAAACTCCCTGGTATAAGGGGTAGAATCCCATTATTAATTTTCAAAATAATATACATGTGACTCATAGTGGGTCTCCACACCATAAGAACCAACCATCTTAACTGAACAATATGGGCCAACACAGAAAAACCGCAAAACATAAAGAGTTGGGATGACCGTGGGAAATTGTGCGCCAACCATGTGGATCCTTATACCTACATTGTTTTATGAGGAATGGTTACCACTAAATGTGCACTCAACATGTCTAGGAAAATCTAAAACCGTTCCTTTGAACCCAAAAGAATCCCAAGGGGAATAGAAAGTCATTGGGATATAACATGGAGATGAGGCCCTCCTCCTCTTTCCACCGAACAGGAACAACAGAAGCAAGATGAAAACAACAAAGGTTTAAACTATTCCCATCTCTCACACTAAGAACAGTTATTTTTACAAGGTTGAAAATGACACTATGATTTCTTTTGACTACGTGCCAGCTTCTCTCTGGGACCTATGGCTGGAGCTGGAATGAATGAAGCATCTTCGGCCTCACAGTTAGGATTTGGAAACCCCTGAAAAGAATTTATTCTTCTGATGCTACAAAAAACGACACGCAATCCTAGATGGGTTCACCAAGTCATAACACAGTCCATAACTCACTTTCCCTAATCTTGTGATTTCACTGAAATAAGGGTTTAGAGGATGCACTCACATCACACCTTGTTTCTTTATGTGAGAAAAAACAAAAATAAAGGAAACATATAAACACATTCCTCTAAAACAGAGGATTTCGAGATCTCCCGAAAGGAGAAACACTTCTAAACAAATAGTATCACAAAATATTATAAAATTTCAGCTTTTCAATCAAACAAGAACGCAACATCACAACGCGTCACCGAACATGACCAAAGCGACTGATAGAAATAATACAAGGAGAGGGTCTTATACAACATCCCCAAACATCACAGCATTCCAAAAGTGTCCATAACAGCCTCTTGTGGCCAGATTTCCCACACGGGTGGTTTAACATAAACCCCTTCTTCGAAGAGACTATGAAGGACTCAGAGGCCCTCTTAGACACTATCCATACTGACAACCCTAGACAACTTCCACCTTCGACACATCAGGTATCTTAATAAACTAAGGTCTCTTTCCACCATCCAAGAGCACTCTTCCGTAACAAGTGGCTTCAAAAAAAAGAAGAATGTAAATGGTGTAGATTCATTCTACAATGCTCATGAAAATACTCCTTACATTAATCAATTGGAGGATTTCCCAATTGTGAAACAATCCGGGTTGCACTTCAAGTGTGCACTAACCCTTAATGGGGGAGTACCCTATCCAATGAAAAAACCCAACGACCCCACCAAACTGGTCCATTGGTAAAAACATGCCACAAAATAGATCCAAACACGTTAATGGAACCGTCGTAAAGGTGTCCAGAAACATATTTCATAAGAGACTACTAACCTGTCATTCTACCCAGCTTACCGACCAAACACAAACCCAAAACACAGTTCTAATAGGAGGGGTTCATGGACTCAAAACATCCCACAACATCAACATTTACCAAAAACTCACTATATACACCATCACAAACAATTCATCAAGATATCATGTTTTCCATTAAAAACATTTCATTGAAAACAAACGGTTCAGCGACTAGTGTATCCACCAATGGTATCCCACGGGCCTTTCACATGCATGTTTTTGTACCACACCAGGGACCCTCATCATATACATCCAGGAACTCATCCAGCCATGCCATTAACCATCCATCATCCCCTATAACCCCATGCATGTGGTCTCTCATGGAAATACCAAGGGTTAAAACAATAATCCTTTCCACTTTTTAAAACCAAAACAATCAACCAATACTTTATTTTTCTCAAGACCACTAACCATGGAATAAAGTAACCAATAATTCAAATGAATACTAAATTTCAATTCATATACATCAATTTTAAAACATCTCAACCCATTAAAACACCCTTTGATTGTTTAGAAAACTCTATTGGAAAAACTTTTTCAAAACCAAATTCAATATAGTTCATGCTTTCAAAAGAGGTGTAAGAACACCATTTTCCATTTCAAAATAATTCTGAAAATTCAGTTCCACCATTTCAGAAATCAAACCATTACCTATTTATTTGAAAAACATTTCAAAAAAACTTTTTTCTTCTTAAAACCAAGTAACTTTAAAACCAAGGTTCCATGATTTCAAAACTAAAGCACAAAACAATGCGAGAGGAAAGTAGTTTCAGTGGGTGACTTGGACATATGGTTGGTTGCCATATTCTGATCACTTCACCATCATAGAGAGTGTTATAGTTAATATCCCCAACTCCACATGGCTTTCCAGACCTAGCGAGCTCACTGAGAACGTTAACCCTACTCTCTTTTCATTTCCCCAAATCATCAATAGACCAAGAAAACCAAAAGACATAGATAAATCCCGACTTCCCCTGGTGACTTGTACCCCTTCATGAGGTGTGGTGATCAAGCACATTACCCATAACTAGAATTTCATGTCTTAATAATCATAACTCCAGACTATCCAAACTATTTCCTAGATAACATGACTCAAATAGAGCGAACCTCCTCTGATACCATTTTATCACGAACCAAATCTGGTCGCCACCAAAACCGGCACCCAAACAAGCTCGTGACAAGGACCAAAGGGCGTTACCGATCCCCACTGGCTCGAACAAGTGCTTGGGTATCATAAAATGATAATTGGGAACGATTTACCCATGTTTATAAACATAAAACAACAAATGAATCCAATAAAATGAATCTGGATTTTTCAAACCAAACAATGTTTTACAAAAATTCAGAACTGAATTACATAGTCTAAAACAACTCACCAAGACGATATAAAAGGTACAAAACCAAAAATGAACAGCCCAAAAACCTCAACCTGGAAAGATGCATCGCCCTCAAGCCATATCCACAACACCGCATCATAAATGACCGGTGAAAACCCGAACTGTTGGCACAAAATTTGTACCCAAACCGACGACAAAAAAAATAACCAAGTCTACTTCCACACAAGGGTGTAATTAGGTTGTGAGACAATGCCTAGCAGGATACCACCACTAAGAGATTCAATATGATAAACATTTAAAGATGAAAAGAATGCAAGTTTTCAAAAACATGTAATTTCTAGTTACAATTTAAAAAAGATGAAACTAAAAAAAAGTTTTCAAGTGGGATAATTTAAAGAATAAACAAATTTAAAATAAATACCAAAGCTACTTATTTTTCGAGCCACTCTTACCGTATGCCGACGGTAAGCACAAAATATCCAGTGAGCACAAGGAATGGGAAATAACCCCTAGGAACTAGCTAGATGTGGGTCCCAGGTAGCTCATATCTCGGTGAGAGTAACCACAAAAAATATCCATTCTTGTGCATGATCCACTAGTAGGGAACATAAACTAGTGGTACCTAATCATCATCATCATAGTTTAGTTAGAGTTGTATGTGTCAATCTTGCTAAGTGAAACTGAGGCCAAACCCCACGGATTCACTAGCATACTTGTACACGCCCACCCACCTAGATACCCAGGTTTTCCCTTTGTGATCAAAAAATTCCAACAAGTCAATGAATATACTTTTCACATGGAAATATCATTTCCATATCATAATTTCACAAAAAATCCCACATTTATACAACACAAGTCACAAAAGTACAATTTTCATTCAAATGCATTTTGAAATCAAACACACACCAAAATAGCCCACAACACTTTTTACATAACTTTCACAATCCAACACATCCTATAAAAATTTTATAAAGTCCCTCCAAATATGCTGAAAATAAAATAAAATTCCACTCACATGATTCATAAAACCCTTTTTATAAACAAAATCCATTTTTCACATCGCACTAACACAAACAGCCCACATCACATTCACACCACTTTCACATTTCAGTAAATCAATTAAACATTTTTATAAAACATTTACAAGAGGATACACATAACATGATTGAACTATTCACATTTAAAATGGTCCATTTGATTGTATAAACAATCCAAAATAGTTTTCCAATACGGTTTCACCTCTTACATAAATCATTAAACAATTCAAAACCTTCATAAAACAATTCTAAAGAGTGTACAAAATCTTTTCACATAAATCCCATTTCAAAACCGTATTTCAAGGACAAAATCACACCAATACAAAATCAAAACAGAATTGGTATCCCCAAAAAAATTTATTAAACTACCCCCAAGTGTTATAAAAACACCACAAACAATACCACAAAGGATCCACATGAAAAGCACATGTTTTCAAAATCACTTTCAAGAAGTACAATAAGTTTTTACACCTTAATCCCATTAAATAAACCTCTTTAAAACTTAATGTCACACCAATACCCTAAAAAATCATAATTTTCAGCCCAAAAAATATTTATTAAATCAATTTCATATGTTATAAAACACACCCAATCAATACCAAAAGGGTTGCACATGAAAAACACCCAATTTTAAGCTAAAATGAAACTATAAAAACAAATGCTTTACCAAATCCAACATATAAAGTTCCCTCACCACACGAATCATATTAGGAACATTGATAATAAGTAATTCAAGCAAACTAACTCATCTAGAAATGATTACACATGAAATCACCTACCATTTATGCCGAAACCCTCAAAACATAGTGTGAAACATCAACCGCCCCACCGCCGCACCTCAAGGAATATAAATCCAGTCCTAGACCACAATATTTGACCAAAAAGAAAACAAATAAAACCCTAGTTTCTAACCTCAACTTCTGGACATGAGGAACTTCATGAAAGGGTGACAGAAACCCTAAGGAAGGGGAAGAAATCAAGGAAAGAAACACTTATATGAAACATTTTGAATCAAACGAACTAAACACACCACAATTTGAATCTCAAAGAAACCAAAAATGATTTGGAGGCTCTAATGGGGATGATAAGTTAATGTGGGGATAGAAAGGGGGGAAAAGATCAGAAATTTAAGGAGTTATGAAAGAAATGATTTACCTCTTCAAATCCGAATGATTTGATAAATCCATGAAGTATTTCCCATATTAGGGATACAAATGAGCTCAAAAGAGGAGAAATAGATATTAAGGGAGATATTTAGGTTTGTATCTTCGTGAGGGAGGTGGAATCACTGAATAATAATAAATATTGAATGAGATATTAAAATATTAAAAATAAACCTTAAAGAAGGAAATGGGCTTTCGGGATGGCCCGAAACCTTAATAAAAATCCCAAATCCCTCATGATTATGGATTTTTATGATGCCCAAAGTGATATGGTGATTTTAATATATCAGTTTATACTAATTGGGAAGTGGAATGTGTATAAAATAGTAAAAATTGAAGGAGTTATAGAAGAAATGAAATTTGTTTTTAAATCTGGAATTGGGCTCACAGTTTGGCCCAAATTTTCAAAACCCACCATTTTCACCAAAATGAGTTGTAAACCCCCAAAACAAATAAGTAATGGAAATTAAATGAAAAATGAATTTAAAAAAATGTCACATGTGTGATATATTCTTAGTAATAAACATATAATTGATAATTGCCATATCAATTTTATTCATTTTTTTCATGAATTGATTAAACATCTTGTTCCATTTCATGGGTGTATGATTTAGCCCATATATGATCATCTAGAGTTTTCACACTTGGTCTTCATTTCCTGACTAAACATATCCCGCAAGATGGTATATATAGATTTTCTCTTCTAGATCTATGTGAAGGAAAGTATTCTTTACATCGAGCTAATCAAGATGTAAATCTTTATATGCAACAATCACTACTATAGATCACGCTTTTAAAATACTTATAAATTGGTTTTGTCAGATCTAAAATGCACTGATAGGATATGAATCCTTAAAATTCCAGGACCTTTATCTGTACTAAGAAAAGAATAGATAAATTCCACCTCTATCTGCGTCTTTATAAACTCTGACAAAAATCAGAATTTTGTTTTAAATATCCATTCAACCCAGCCCCCTTTTATTAGTGATATGACCCCCTTTAGCAGTGTTATATTACCCACTACATTCCCGACCCATATCATTACAAGATACCAACCCCTATATCATCCCTTCCCAACAAATTTATTAACACTTTTCATGCCCTTCAGCACTGCTCATGCATGGAATAAAACCTCTAACCTCTTCCTCCAAGGCCTAAGGCCTTTACCACTACACCATCATGAGTTTTATAATATTTCATGATATATATTTTTATATATAAATATACATAATTAATTTTTTCTTTCATATTAATACATATAATTATATAACTGTATATAATAATTTCAAATATATTTAAATAATATTTATTAATATTGATTATTTATGAATAAATTTCATACATATGAACATATAATTGTATATTTAGATATAAATTTTTTATAATTCATTTTTTATAATTTATTTTAAATATTTCTATATACTATATTTAATGATAATGATATATTTATAAAAATAAATTAATATATGTTGTATTTACATAATATTGAAACACACACACACACATGAAAATATTTTCACACACACATACACATTTATATTTCACACACACACACAAATATTTACATATGTATTTATTTATATATATTATAATATACACTTAAATATATAGTTGTTTATTGAAACACAAATATTTATTTATAAGAATTACTTGTATATATATATATATATGATTGAATTTTTATATAGTAAATAAAATGGATAATTTTTTATTTAAAATAAAATAAATAATTAAAATTTATTTCCATATTGTTTATATATTTAAAAATATATTTTTAGGTAAATATTTTAAATTATAAAATTTTAAAATTGATTTATTATATTTAAATGTATTAAAACATGTATATATTTACTTATAAATTACACTACAATATGAAGAACAATAATATGTATACACAATATTATCTATATGACTTCAAGATCTAAGAATAAATTTATTATCCACTAAAAAAGACAGAAATATCCCCTCAAATGAAGTTGAAATTCAATCAAATGTTCAAAAATTAAGGAATGCTAATAAAAAACTCAATCATGGAGGCATTTTGGACAATTTTTTACCAAAAAATAATGTCACATAGCGTCCTCCAAGGTCAACATATGAAATTATATTTTCAAGATTTGATATTATTTTCGATAGAGCCCAAATGGATATTTGAATCAAATGTTATAGTTGTTTCATGTTCAAGTCTATCTTTCAAATAATTTTAGATCGTTCATTAATTTATTAAATATTTATGTCTTAAAATTGATATTAAATGACTATTACTCAATAATAATTATCAAATTATTATTTAATATTCATTTTTTCATTAATTTATAATTCATTTTCAATAAATATCTTATATGTTAAGTGAAAATTCATATATAGTCTTATATAAATAATATTTAATGAAATATATTATTATTATTTCAGTAAATATATATTTATATATTTATATATAAAAATAATTATTAATATATCATTTTTGTGGAATATAACTTTTATCTTCACTAAAATGGAACAGATAAAGGCCACTCTTGATTAGTCCAAAAAAATTTAACTTTATTATCACTAAATAAGCACTGAAAAGTGGTCACTTTTATTAACACTTTTAGTAAGCACTCATAAAGGAACCCCCTTTATCAATTATGTTGCGAAAAAATATCTCAATGTGTAATATCGGTATGTTATGGGAGTGATTTTGTTTGTTGAAAAATTCAGATTACTGAGAATGAGTATGGTTGGTGTTTTCTAAAGATAAGTTTTTAAGGTGGCACAATTTCCCAGTGTTTTCCAAAATTTTGGGCCTCAAAATTGAGAATTTGTGTTTGAAAATGTTTTTTTTCTTCATAGGACTCAATGGTATGAATAACTGCGAAGAGAATCGAAATAATATGGGAACATCATTCCTCAAAACATTGTCTCTATACCATGTTTGTGAATAGTTATTGGCTGCGTACTGGAAAGCGGGAACGATACATAGAGCGGTAGAAACAGTTGGTGGAAGTGGTTTATGGTTAAGGGTGTGCAGTATGTAGAAGGCATGATGGTTCATGAGATGGATGAATAAGATGATGCTATATAGGATCAAAGGTAGTACATAGAACGCATAAAAAAAATTGTTCACTGGAAGTCTTATGGTTCACGGTGGAAGGAGAAGTACGTAGTGAAGGTGGTGCTTAATCAATGATTTGGTAAATCGCAATTTAGTGGACTAATAGGATATCATTCCCTATATAATCAGAGATAATCCCACCAATTATAGGTGAGATAGAATATCATTAGAAAACATATATTTTTTAAAATAATTTGGTGATGTCTGAAATTAGTTTGCATGAAGGGATTCTACAAAGGATGAATATGTTCGCAGAATAGTTCCCAAATGTGTTTTTTTGGGATGTCGTAGTCCTCAAAGGAAGAACTGACCATGGAAGAAGAATTTGGGACATAGAGAGGGATATCTAGTACCCATATATAAAGGCAGTCTATGAATAGAGAATAGTGGGTGGACAGAGGGTGGTTTGTAGAGCCAAAGGTAGTCCATGGACAGAGATCAATCCATAGATAGAGGATATTTTGTAGATTCTATTTGGGGAAGAAGTTCCTAGAGTAATTTCACAGAGTCAGTATTCAACAATGGTATGTGATAGTGAATGTGGAGGTAGTATATGAATAGAGGGCTGTTCAAGGATGTGGAATCAGTATGCAGAAGAAGCAGTCCACATAAGAAATCCTCTACACAGTATGTAGGATGAGACAGTGGTTTCTGGAACACTCAAGGAAGCTTAAGAAAGATTAAAATCGGTCTATGAAAGTATTTTCTAATATCTAACAATACCCAAGAAGGTTTACTTCATCTGTGGGTGAAAAAGGAGTTTCAATAAAGCATCTACCAAAAGTTTAGGATGCATAAATTCATGAAAAATGAAGGGACCTATATGTCCATAAACTGTGTTCAATGTACAAGTCTACATAATGGGAGTGGATTCATTTCCAAGAGCATCGAGCGAAGGAATATGAATATGTTGACCCTTTCTATTGGTAGTGATCCAGTGAAAGAGGCATAGTGAGTGAACCATGGGAATATAGTGAGATGAACCTAAACCATTTAAAGGCAATGAGCCTTGGAATAGAAAATATAGCCCGAAGATTATACACATTAATAGCAGTTAGCCTTAGTGAATATTGTACATCAGCACACCTCAATTGTGTGCTCCATGGACGTAGCCTATTGAGGTTGAACCAATAAAAAATTGCTATGCCTCATGCACGATTGAAATTTTTTTCTTACTTTGCAACAGGAATGAGAGAGAGAATTGAGTTTTGTTTAACAATGAAACAAGATCCAAAGGGGAATAAATTTTAATCTTTCATACCATGATTCACCCCCCTCTCATGGTATTTAACCTGGTGGACCTTATAATTGGTATTATAGGGAAAGGCTGAATGTCAGTAGTTCTATCCCATAATAAGAAATGTAGGTGGTCAATCATAAATGGATTTCAATCTTTGACGGAAATAATTTCAATCTATGTGAGAATCAGATGCATTACTACTTCCAAACATTAGGCATTGATGTATTCACCATAGCTATGAATGTAATATCATTTGACATCAATAGAATTGCTTTATTAGAAGATGAAATAAGGGAATTGGATGCTGATGATAAACAGAACAATGATTTACGGGGATCCCTATCAAATACAATTTATATGAAGATTATGTCTTAGAAAACATCACATTCTATGTGATTTTTTTGAACATTTATGAGGGTGACACAAATGTCCGAGAAGAAATGATGCAGGTTCAGAGGAACAAATATAAGGATCTCATAATAAACCCCTATAATACTTTTGATGCATTATTAGATGGGTAAAATGTTATTATGGATGACATGCAAGGTCTTGAAGAATTTATTGAAGATATAACGATTTTGAAATTTATCTTGAAGAAACATCCCCCATGGTTGAGCCTGAATGCATCAATTTTGGAAGACAATGACCCTAAAAAGTTGACATTGGATATCTTACATAGTACCTTTATAGAATATGACATGAGAAATAATGATAACTATGTAGTGGAAAAGGGAAATTCTAATGAAGTTGCATTCAAGACCGTGAAGAATCTCTCGATTGGAAATAGTCCTGAGGAGGATAATATGGATGATTTCATATCATTTCTCTCCTAATATATGAAAAGGGTTAAATAATAGTTCAAAGGTAAACATCCATTTTCAAGATTTCGATCCAAAAATATTGAGAAATTTGTAGTAAGTTTTCCAAAAAATTTTGATGATGATAATGAAGAAAATGATGAAATTCTACAAAAGAAGTGTTCATAAAATAAAAAATGTAGGATAAGTACTAAGAGAATGTTCTTAAAAAATAAGATTCTAATTTTTAAAAGAATATGAATGATTAGATGAATCTAATGTAGAAGAGTCCGAGGATGGAAAGGATAAAAAAGTAGATGCTTTGGTGGAAGTTGTCAAAAATTAATTAACAAGAGAATAAAGTGACAATGAAGAAAGAGAAATTAATGGAAGATTTTATCTTTAGGATGAATTAGGAGATAACCATGAAGAGATATATATTTAGAGAGACAAAAAAAAGAAAGCAAATAATGTTTTGTCGTGATAAAAAAATCAATATGCAGCAGGAGGAAGAAGATAATTCTATGATGAATGTAGAAATTAAAAATCTGAGGTCTCCAATGCCATAAATCTCTAGAAAGGTGGTTGATTAAAAACACAAAATTGAGTAATAGAAAATAGAAATGAATATTTTGGTTGAAACTATAAAATACCAAATCAAACATATCAGAGAACTAGAAGAGGAATTCATAAGTTTGTAATGAATAGTTAAATATTAGGATAAACTATTCACTCTCAGATAAACTTAAAAAAAGAAGATCATACAGGTAAAAAGGAAGATAAAATTTGAGCAGAGTGGTCCGACATAAGAGAAGAAACAATCAACTCTGAATTATAAGGCTAGTCTGGGGCTTGATCTAAAACAGAAAGAAGTTACAGTTTGATTCAGAACACAAGAACCCAATCCAAGATTGAAAATTGATTAGGGTACGAATATTCAAATAACCCAAGGTACAACTAGTGGTGAATCATTTCCACACAAGAATATACCTCAAAAATGTATCTATTGTTGTTGTAATATGGAACTCTCTCAAAATGTATGTTCCATAGAAAAGACGTATCAAAGAGAAAAAGACCAACAAAGGTGGTTACATAGAGCTCAATATTCTATATCACCATTTTATGGTCATTGTTTCAAGTGTATTGGACCCAGACATATGTCAAAATATTTCTCATAAACAATTTAGAGGAATGTGTTGAGGCAGTTTGAATTTGTTCATAAGAAGCAGCCAAATGTAACATCAAGATATCTGAAAATTCAAAATCGATTTGCAGCTTTAAAATTTAAATCTAGTCTGTCATATATCGAGGAAGATCAATATTATCATTGTATGTTGGCTATGAAGTCAATGACTTGGGTGAAAAAGAAAACGGTTGAGCAGGAAGTGGTTGCAAATTTTTTGTTCAAGGTATAATATCACACTGGGATATGGATCATTAATAGTGTATTCAATTCCCATATGACTGGAAATAAGGATCTAGTTACTGGAATTAGATTTGATAAATTAGGTATTTCATGATTTGGTAATGATGAGGGCCTAAAAATTATTTGTTTATGAGAATCCAAGTTTAGAGGAAAGGACATGAGGTGAACCGATGTCTTGGTTGTTGAAGGGTTTAGTCACAACCTTCATAGTGTTAGTCAATTGTGTGAATCATGGAATGCCATATGTTTTTCCAAGAAATTATGAATCATCAAGGAAAAGGATGGTGTTTTTGTGAGGCAAGGAAAGTGTACAAAAGGGTATCTCTACCTTTGAGTGGAGAAGAAGATACTTGCTTTATGTTCAATGATGAAGAAAATAAGTTATGTAATAATCATCTTGTCCACATAATCCAAACATACTTGGATGATATGGTGGAATATGATATTGCTCAAAATCTCCCTAGATTATCATGTGATCCTACTCATACGTGCGATGCACGACAATAAGGGATGGTTATTCAAATGACATATGATACAAAAGAAATAAATTCAAAAAGACTGCTTGAATTGGTGTATATTACGGTGTGTGGGAAAATTTCGCCAAGGGATATTGATGAGAGAAGATATTATGTTCTCTTCATTGATGATTATAGAAGAATGGATTGGGTTTCAGTAATTACCAACAAATCTGAAGTGTTCAGTTGTATTACAAGATATCGATGGGAATGTGAAAATACAATTGGTCAGAAAATCCAGACGATTTAAGAAAATAATGGAGCATAGTTCAAAAAAATCCAAGTTGAGGATTATCTAATGATACACGAGATAAGGAATCATGTTTCAATTGTAAGAACTCCACTACATAATATAGTAGTAGAGAGAGGAAATCAAATTGTCAACAACATGGCTAGAACAATGCTTATTGAGAAAGGCCCCTCATAATTTTTCTTCAATGAAGTAGTGATGAATGCATTATACACATAAAATAGAGATTTAATATGGATAAAATATGAGAAGACTCTATATGAGGTGTGGTATGGAAATAATCCATCATTGAAGTACTTTCAATTCTTCAGATATAAATTTTTCATTCTAAATAAAGAGAAACACTAGAAGTTTGAATCCCATGGGGATGATGGGATATTTGTTGGCTAATAAAAGTAAATAAAATCATATAAATGCTTCAATAAGTTGTTAGGAAATATAGTTCAAAGTAATGATGTGACTATAGTGGATAATGAAAAACATCATAAAAAAAACTTTATCAGACTTAGGAGGATAGTGATGAAGAGATGAGCAGGTCAGGAGATACTCCAGCTCTACATGTTGATTCAAAAGAAGAACCATATGATGACAACAAATAAATTTCAACCTAGAGACCAACATGAAGATATGAAATTGACAAAAAGAACATAATTGGTGATCAAATAGCACTAGTACAGACAAGAAGATTGAAGACTCTAAAAAAAGCATCATTCTTATCACAGGTGGAACCAAAATGTTGTGATGAAGCAGCTAGAGATGAGAATTGGGTTCAATATATGAATAAAGAGCTTAACCAAATTGAAAATAATCAATGATGTAAGATTTTTTCGATACCATCACACAGGAATTTCATAGGGGCGAAATGGGTTTTTACAACAAAATGAATGACGATGGTGTTGTGATTCGAAAAAAAAGCATGAATTTTGCGCAAAGGGCACTGCTATATAATGATTATAGACATTGATGAAACATTTTTTCATATTGCGAGTCTAGAAATATCATATTATTCATACCCATGGTAATGAAAAGAATGTTTATTGTTTTCATGTGAACATCATTTCAGCTGTTTGGAATGGAGTACTGGATGAAGAAGTTTACACTGAGCAACCATATGGTTTTCTCAATCATGAAGATGAGAATAGATCTTGTCTGATGAAGAATGATTTATATGGTTTGAATAATGCACCAAGATTATGGTATTCATGGCTTGGACAGTTTTTGAAGAACCTCAGTTTCCAAATGTAGTACAATTGATTACAATCTAAATTTCAAAAGTGGATGTAATCAAAGAATGATAGTGCATGTTTATGATGATGAAAACTTATTTGGTGGATCATATGAAGAACAATGCAGATAGTTTTACAAATTCATGAAAAGTGAGTTTGAAATGTAAAAGTTTAGTGAACAAATGTTTTTCATTAGTTTACAGGTAACACAAGAAAAGAATGCAACATTTATTTCTCAATCTAAATATTTCAAGGATGTTCTGAGAATATTTTCAATGGATAAATCTAACGAGATGATGAATCTAGTTGACACCTGGTTGAAACTATCACATAATTATGAAGGCAAGGAAATTAATATAATAAAATATAGGAAAATAATTGGATGTTTGTCGTTCTTGATATTGACACGGAACTATATTGTATTTTCCACAAACCAATTTGTCAGATATCAAAGCAATCCCAAGGAGAGGCATATGATTGCAGTGAAAAGAATACTTTAGTATATCAAGCGAACAATGGATTCTGGTTTAAAGTATAATGAGATATTTCAGCCAGAATTATTAGGATATACAGATGTAGATTGGGTCCGATCATCTGAGGAAAAGAAATCAATGTCTGAGGTTACTTTTATCATGGGGGATTGTTTATTTCATGTATGAGTAAGAAATAATATTGAATTTCATTGATAACTTCATATGATGAATATATTACGTCCACTAAAGATTGCATTCCGTTATTATGGGTGAAGCAGTAGCTTGAGGATATGAGATTTTAATCGAAATATTGGATCAGAATAAATTATGTTACTTGAAGTGCTATTAATCATAGAAAAAATCAAGTGTATCACTCAAGGAAAAAGAACATTAAAATAAACTATCATTTCATCAGGGAGAATGTGGAGCAATGTCTTGTAATGTTGGAGTATGTGACCATAGAATAAAAAGATTCAGGAATTCTAATGAAGGCCCTACCCAAAGAGGCATTTGGAAAGCATCAACTATCTCTGGGAGTCCATTCGACTCCCCGCACTTGAAAAACTGTGGATGTGGTACCCCCTCACTCCGAGGTCTGATGTGTCTTCCCTCTTGTACTTATATGTGTTCTTTACCATATTTTATAAAACCTTGAAGTTCCCTTTGGGTTTGTTGACAAAGGGATAGAAAGTGTGACTATTCAGGTGGAGAAAATACATAGAGTGAAGCTGTTAAGTGGAGCAGTGAGATAGGGGGAGTTGATGATAAGATGAAGCTATTTAGAGGAGCTGTTTGGAGGAGCTATTACATATGAGGAGTGTTAAATCTAACGAATCTAGAAGTGTTCAATCAAGGATTATATATCATGAAAGATGATGTTTGTGATGAAGGAAGTTAATTAGTTTCAACAGATTGTGTCATGAATAAAGTCATTCATTAATGAAATTTTCATTATACTCTTGTTTCTCACACAAACCATGGATCATGTTGGCTTAGAGTATGTGTTGGGTAAATCTGTGATCGTTATGTTAATCCCATTATACGAATGATGATTGAAGAAGGACGAAGCCTTAACGAGGTATAAAAATGAGAATAATTGTTATGAGAAGAGTTGTCAACAAACCAAATGGGTGAGATTGTCAGGAAAAAATTCCTCAATGTGTCCTCTCGGTATGTATTGGGTGTGATTGTGTTTGGTGAAAAAGCTATATTATTGTGAATGAGTATGGCTGGTGTTTTCTAAAGATGGGTTTTAAGGTAGAACAATTTCTTAGTGTTCACCAAATTTTTGGGCCTCAAAATCGGAATTTTTTTTGGTAATGTAAGTTTTTCTTCATAAGATTGTATGGTATGAATAATGTGAAGAAAATTTTAAAAATAAGGGAACTGTGTACCTCAGAACATGGTTCATGTACGATGCCTGTTAACGGTTCACGACTACGTACCATGAAAAATGAACGGTGTGCGGAGTGTTAGAAATGTTTCACGAAAACAGTTTACAACGAAGGTCATGTGGTATGTGGAAGGCATGATGGTTCATGGGATGGAAGAAGAGGATGGTGCTATGTAGGTTAAAAGTTAGTATACAGACCGTGTATGAAAAATGGTTCGCTGTAATGCTTGCGGTTCACGGTGGCAGAAGTGGTATGTGAAGAAGGTGGTGTATAATCAAAGATTTAGTAACTATTGATTTAGAAAATTACGTGGATATATTTTCCAATATAAGGAGATATAATCCCACTGATTAGAGGTAGATAGTTTTGTTTTATGACAAAACAAGTTCCCAAGGGGAATAAATGTTAATCTTTCATAACCTGATTTACCCCCACACTCTCAGGATATTTGTCCTAGATGACCTAAAAAATCATTTTAATAAATATTGATAATGGTTAGTGATTAATATCATCTTATATATAGTAGTGAAAACTAAGAACCACCTGAATTCTAGTGAGATTCACTACAAGTTAAGAAATTTCTGAAAAGTCCACACATTCCTTCTATAGGAAACCTTCCCCCACCATCCTTTCATTATAAGTCCTCTTACAATCATGTTCTTCTTGGAGTTGGTATACCATTTATCCTATAATTATTTCCATCATTTTGGAAAATGTTTCAAATACTAATTATTATTATCTTGCAATGATAAAATCTCATCCCTCATAGGCAGCTCCAACTTGTTGGACTCCTTCATCTAGATTTCCTATTGAAAAGATATGTTTATCCACCATCAGTCAATAAAAGATAATGTATGGATGATTAATTCATTTTAATAAGCCTCCTCACCCTTTTTGATCTCCTCATCTCCACTTGAGGAGTAAAATCCACTTTTTTCGATGTCACATACTCTGGAACATCTTCAATCTATATTTTCTCTTGGAACTCTAATTCTTAATTCCCACTATCAACTTTAGCTGTATGATGGTCATTGTACATGAATCCTTCATAAATATTATGATTTTACATATGATAATTATCTTGTTCTTATCATCAAAAAAATGATAACCAAACTCCAAAATAAGATAGGAGAAAAGGAAAGAATATTTGGACTTAGCTTCAAGTTTTTCCCTTACATTAGCATCAATATACATGTCTTCCAAACAACCAAAGACATGAAAATGGGAAATTATTTCCTCCTTTTCCAAATAGATCCCCTCAGGTAAGGAATCTCCCATTAGTATATATGGACTCATATTTATTTTATATTTTACAATGATCGCTTCTTATGTCAAGAAATTATAGGGTAACCATTAGTGCATCCTCATAATCCTATCACATTGATTTAGTGACATGTTCATCCTTTATTTCACACCATTATATTGTGGTGTACTTGGAAGAGTCATCACCCACAAAATTCCACCATTAGAATAGAATTCCCTAAAATCACTTTTATCATACTCTACACCATTTTCATAGATTAGGAATTTTAGTTTTGACCTGGAATCATTCTACACCATGGTTTCCCACTTTTGAATCATGTTAAACACATCATATTTTATTTTCAAAAAGTAAACTCTTGCCTTTAGTGTTCACACATAAATAAATTTCACATAATATTTTGACCCACTAAGAGAACATACTGGTGAAAGACACCATACATCAGTGCGGACTAGCTCCATATTCTCAGACTTTAATGTTCTACCTCCATTTACAAAGGATACCTTCTTATGCATTCTAAAGATATAATATTAACAAAAGGAAACTTCCACCAAATTCAGATCTTTAAGAATTCCATTTATTATGAGAACCTTTATCCCCTTCTCAATAATATGGCATAGAATGTTGTTCTATAGTTGTGAATCCAGAATTTAATTTTTTGTGGAAAACATTTCCATGAAATTCTCTATCATATTATTTGATGTTCCATTAATTACTCCCTGAGTTTTGACTATAGCTCCCTGATTAATATTCCACGAACCACTGGTTAATGTGTACCAAAACCAGCATCATCAATCTACCCCAACAGAAATAATATTTCATCTCATTCTTGGGATATACCTTATATTCTCCAAAACCAACAATATCCCTATGTTGGTATTAATCTCTAAATCTCACTCCCCACAATTTTCAAGGGTTTTTCATCAACATGATGTACCTTTCCAAAATTTCCATGAATATAATTTTTCAGGAAACCATTCTATAATGTGGAATGAAAATATTACTATGAGTCGAAAATCCAAAATCTATAGGACTATCCACACTCACAAATAATACATAAACAATTCCTTCAGTTATCATGTTTTCTTTATTGGTTTCAGGTAATTTTTATTTTTCTTTGCACTCATTATTAACACATCCTTTCTTCCCACAAATCCAACAGGTAGTACCAAGTCCCATTGTCATATATTGTATCTTTACATTTCATTTTTTTCAATCTCTACATTTTCTCATAACACATATCTATCTCTTCCTTCCATGTTCAGAGTAGAACAAGTGAATCTTCTCGATTATCCTGTTTGACTATTCTCAATGAGAATCAAGCCTCACGCATATTTTAGAACCAAATTTGTAATCTGAAAATTACTACTCAGGGTGTTTATAGTGGATTCCCAACTATCATGATATTAATACAGTAAAACTAGAGCACATACTTCACCATCCAACATAATTTTCACGAATTAAAATTGACTTTTGAAAACGTTGAATTTATTGACATGATCAGAAAAAATCATCCCTTCATTCATCTTCAGATTTATGGTAGACTTTATTCAATGAAAAATACCCATCATACATTTTTGGAGTTATTCCATCAATACAACCATCATATTATCTACTCTGATGTTTCATTCCACATTTTTGGAAAAATTATGGAACAAAAATCCAAGAACCGATAGATATATTATCCCCCACTATACATTTTCAATATTGATTGTTTTCTCTCCCAGAAGTGATAGATGAAATTTTTTTAGTGAAGATATTATTTTATCTAAGTCCACTTGTAACTAAAGTTAGTTTCATAGATGCAATAAATATTCACCTTACCTTATTCCATATACACTTTTCAATTTGATAAATATAACATTGATCTTTTGAAATTGACCATTGATACCAATTTTTGTGGAAATTCCAGAGTAATATCAACGAACAATCTCATGGATGAAATTAAAAGGGAGAAAAATATAAAATGAAGAAGTAGAATAGAAACACGAGACCCCAAAATTAATGGGGTTAGGGAATAAATCCATACTCTCACGGAGATGCATAATCACTTCAAAAAATTTGGGATTATAAATTACAAGGTACAATCTCAAAATAAAACCCTATAGTAAAATGAGCTCATAAGAAAGATAGAGAAACAACCCCACCAATCCCATATTATGTCCATTGTGCTTTATTAATTGATAGTGGGAATTACATGGAGATACTATAACATCATTGCTAAAGTCCAAACTACTACTGTTCAATGTTGACCATGTTTTCCCTCTTGTAGTTCCCTGATATTATCATTTCCAACTCTTCATTAGTGAGTTAAAATTTCTATCGTTCCTATTATATGTTTTAAAATGATGTGTTGGTCATGAAAATAATATTTTGATAAATTTCATTCAAGGAATAAGATAAACATATCAAAAATATGTTTTAATAGATTTTTAAATGAATGTGATTCTTTTGGAATGACCAATCAGTTATTAAACAGATACAATCCATTTTGAAAGGAATATCATAGATTTTTGTCAGAACTATGTTGTAATGATCTATAATATTCATAAAACTAATATGTTTCATTAAATATTATTTACACACATCAATATCCTCCCAATTTGGTTCTTAAATTTCTAATTACAAATAATCACCTCCCTACACCACACTTGATAGAACACTAGTGACATTATTCAATTTCCCTAGATTATAAATCATTAAAAAATTATATCATGATAACTTAGCATTAAAAAACTAATAATGAATTAAAACTAACCATTTAATAAGAAAATGAACACAGATACAATAATCTTTCTGTATGTCAAAATACCTTCCCATGAAATATTGTTTTCAGTTATAGATTTATAGCAAAAAATCCAGAAAATACTTTTCATATATCATTTTTTCATGTTGGTTTAAATAATTCCTCACACAAATCAGAAAGTGGGATCCATTTATATGTTAACATAATTTTAAATCTTGAACCATATGTATCATACTCCATTAAAAATAGATTTGGAAAAGGTACACATGCATAAAATCTGGACAGTAGTCATCATTTTATTATGTGTTTCAAATGCTACTTTAGTTTCATGTGTCTATTTAAACCCATCCTTATTTTTAGGACCACAAGGGGTATTGATATATTTATATGGTCCTTAATACAATCATCCCTAAAAACCCATCACTTACTCCACATTCTGTGGATCACATAAAAATTTTACCACCTCTAGAATTTGGGATCCATCACATATCATTCCCATGAAATTACATAACCAAAATACTCAAAAGAAATCCATAATGAAGAACACAACTTCTTATTTGAAAATATTAAATTTTATGCCATCATTTATATAACTTATCACACATTCTCTAGGTATAAATTTTAATCATTATTGTACACTGGTATATTATTTAATAACAGCAAATCAAAATTCATGTTCAAGGCCCATATAACCACATTCCTAGTATTTTGTAAATTAATAGGGTCATTCATTAATATAAAAGGCATACAAAGATATTCATAATTCCCCTAATGGGTTTTGAATGCAGTCTCCACAATATATACCACCTTCATCCGTACCTAGTGAAAACCTACTTTCAAATCCACCTTTGTGAAGTATTCCACTCTATACAACACTTACATAAGCTCTTCTATTACTGGAATTATGTATTTGTATATAACTACAAAACTATTTAATTTCGAATAATACATGCACATTCCACACCCTCAATCCTTAATTTTTACTCAAATTATTGGGCCTGAATATGGGATGGTTCTATGTCTGATTAAGCCATGTTCAAAAATATTTTCAACCTTCTATTAAATCTCAATATTCATGAAATAAGCATGATTATATGGTTGAATGTTCATTAGATACACCCTCTATTTCAAATATATTGCTTGATATGTCTCCCTATTCAATGGTTATTCCTAAGTTGCATAAAAAATGCACTCTAGAAAAATTTTCTATCCTTTCCCACTGCTACCCATACAAATACAAATTTCATTTTCTAAAATATTATTTTAAAGTACAAGTAATTTTTTAGGGATTCTTTTAAGTACCCCAGGCCAGATGACCCCTGAGAGGGAGTGGGGTGGGGTTAATCAGTATATTACATTTAAAAATTATTCGTATTATATATTCAAACCCCAGAACCAGTTAATGTTTTTAGTCACCTAAATAATATCTAACAGCCCAAACTCGTTTTTAATGATACTCTGAGAGATAAAAACACATCATATTTACGAGGTTAAATATAAAAATATACTCATATCCATTGCTGTCAGACATTTGAGGTTTGACACACGAGTGACCATTCTTCTCCAACTGGTTTGATACCCCAAGTGAAATTCTAAAGTGATTGGTTGATACACAAATAAAAATCCTCCTACAACTGGATAGACATCCCAGTCACAATTTTATTCATCAACATTAATCCACTCGAAGAAGTATATTTTTATAATAATAGTTTCTACTATAAAACATGTTTAACAGAACACCCTTCATGAGGATACTAAATCAACAGGCCCGTACATGTAATTGGTCTTCAAGATCTTCAATACCTACTCACAACAGTTTTTTTGGTTTCAAAACTCCTACCAAATATTGAGTGATTTGGTTCTTCTTAATTTTCTAAAATACTTGGGTGCACAATAGAAAAATGGCTACTAGTTATGATTCATTCTATTCCTTTGATACTATTATTTATCAGGCTATCAAAAATATCTCACACAATGCATGATAGTTAACAATATTCTCAACAAAATCTTCTTCAATGCATATAAAATTATATTTTCACAATAATATCATGAATTATATTATCATTTATTCTAGAATATTATTTCACATTTAATATTAAAATAAATTTGGGTAATATCCCCTTCATCTTATGTCAAAAAATATATTGAAGGATTTATATTTTTATTAAATCCTATTATTGAATGCCCTGAGGACTCAATAATTTATTCCACATGATATTCAAATAATTTCGGATCCATTATCTTCTCAACTCGCACTATATATAAATCCATTTAAAAAATCTCCAGTACTGCATTAATCCATGAAATACCACTAGATAACCTACTATTCCTCTCATCTCATTACTTCTCATAGGTGGCATGGATTTCCAAAATGATCACCAAAATGAGAATAGAAAAATCACTAAGGCATGGTGATGTATTTATTTTTATCTTCCAAAGAAAACCACAAGAAATTAACAATAATATATATAGTTTTTATTATGTATTCTTCCCTTTATTAACAGACATCCATAATCATGATAAATATTGTGATATTTATTTTTCAATTGAGAATTTCATACCTAAAAACATAAAATATAATTTCATTAGAACATAAAAATTACAGAACTCAGTTCATCTCCCAACAGAAAAATTATAGAAATGGATCGATTTCATGTCTTATCCTAGATAAACCACATGAAGACCCCAATGATAAACTATATTAATAACTCCAGATTTACTTCATGTGATAAAACACTTGATCAATTCAAGATCAACTTCACATTCAATGACGATCAATTATTGCATATTAACTCATGAGTATGTATCTAAAAAATTGTATTTATTACCTTAACATAGTGAATTGAACTAACAATGTATGTATTTAAAATATCAACATAACCTCACACATAACTTCATCACCTTTTCATGGTCCACCTCGGTTCTTTTTTCCTATATGAAGCCTTCACAAATACCTAATTACATTTACATAGTTTGTGTAAATCATAGATGACTTTTACCTAGTAATATAAATCATCTAGTAAATTTATTCAATTCCTTGGTTTTCTTATTACCGTGAAATTGGTAATTCCCATCCAAATCTACCTTTACATATCCAATGTACTTCTCACATTACTTTTATGTAACCAATTCAAGTCAAATGCTACATTTACAATACTTCATAAATTTTGGCATGCCCTAGATGAAAATAGAAAACTACCTTTACAATTATAATTAAAATTTTATTTTGACCTGAAATATAAATAATATTATTTGGGATACCTTCACATAAGTAATTTATATCTCACATACCAGGTGGAAATAATTTTAAGAAGAATGGGATCTAAGATTAGTCCCTTTGGTCCTCAATTTTGGGCCCACTTTAATTTTTGGGATTTTATTCTAGATGGCCTATTTAGGGCTGGTTATGGTTATGGAGTCGAGAGAATGGATTTTTTGAGGTTCATCCAGGGGTGTTTCAAATTTAAAGGAAAATTTTCAAATTTGTAATGAGGCCCATGGATTTGGATGTTTATAGGTCTAGGAATGGTGATAAGTTTAATCCTTATTTGTTTGAATTTTGAACCAAACACATGAGATATTTTTGAGTCCTTCACACACCAATAAAATTACAAATGAGGGTAATAGTTAAAATGTGATATATAAGAGAAAGATGTCTTCTGATGATATATGGGTTAAATGGTTTTTTAGTATGATTCAGCAAGGATCAATGAAAATTTGGTTAGGTAATGACTATTTGGAGGTGAAAAAACAATGTCATGTGTTTGGTTTTATTTATCCATTGGTAATGTCTTATCAAAATATTATCATTAGGTAGGTGAATGAGGTGTATTGGGGGTTGTTTTTTTTACATTGGTTTTTCAATACTGTAATTATAATTCATGTTTGAGTTTTACATGGATTTTATACTCATTGATTCATAGTGGATATTTAAGGGTATCCCCATGGGTTTTTAATCCTCTTAATTACATGGGGTTTCCATAATAAAATGTACATTTCAATTTATTTCATAATATTTGTTTATGCTTCGTTTTCATTATCAATTATCACAATATTTTTTTACAACTGAATAAATATCCTGAAACAGAGCTTTTTCCTCCATAATAAATACTTTCATATATATTTATCTATGATTTTGGTTGATAGGATATGAGTGATTAATTCCATGGAATTTATGGCAAAATTTAATTGTTTTACAGGTAAGATGATTTTATTTTTTTTGATGAAATGAGTAAAAAATATTCTCATTCATTAGAGTATAGTGAAGGTGCTGAAAAAATCAGAGAAACTGGAGACTATGAACTTTAGTGACTCATAGGATATGAAAGACTTAGTGACAAGCACAATACAATTGTGTTTGGGTGACAATAAACTATGGGAGGTGATTAATCTATTTTATATAGAGGACATTTGTGTGAATCTTGAACGTGGTTATAAATCCAAATCTTAAAAAAAAATTAACTTAAAAATCACTGTATCATTTGTGAATGTTATAGAATATATATTTAGGTAACAATTGATAATAGATCAAAAAAATTCTTAGGGATCTTTATTTTTTGGTGGACAATATCAATGATAAAGGTAAAATGAAACTTATTGAAATAGAAGAATAAAATATTTTATTCTTTTGGGTTCATTACCAGATCCATATGTTAATATCATCACAACATTGCATTTTGGGAAATACAGTGTCATGTTAGATGATGTGATTTCATTATTGTTGATGAAAGAGACTCATTAATTGACAAAGTATGGTTATTCTACAAGTAATATTGGTATTCTAGTTATGAATGAATGATTCTATAATCAGATATCTCAGTTTAATATAATAAGAAAGGTAAAGTTATTATTTCACTATATGGAGGGTCATGTTCAATGAAACTATAATTATTTGAAAAAACATAATGAACAAGTGAATAAAACTTACTCAAATTCAAAGGATACTAGAGTATGTCTTATACAGGGTGATGGTGATTTAAATTTAGATTACAATGATTATCATAGTTCAGATATATACAATTAATAAGTGGTCGATTATGCAGATTCATACCATATTACACCAAAGGGGGGATTATTTTCGTTATATGAAGAAGGAAAATTTGGTATGATGAAGATTGTAAATGGATATTCTACTTGTGGGATTATCTTTTTTGATATTTGTATCAGTATAAATTCATTTTTAACACTGATACTAAAGGATAAGCGACATGTTATAGGTGTACACCTCAATTCTTTTATTCTTGTACTCTTGATAATGATGGATTCAGGTGTTCATTTACAAATGTAAGATGGAATTTTTTTAGTGAATATTTTGTAAATGATCAAGGAAAAATAAATGATAACATTTACATAATGGATGAAACAGTGTTTGGTGAAGTGAAAAATGATGACGCGAAGAGGACATCATCAGAATTGTGGAATATATGATCGTTGTACATGATTTTAAGACTATCGACTAAAGCAAAAATAGTTTTAAATATGAACCAAGTCTCATCAGGTATTTCATGTATTACACCTAATTATTTTTCTTTAAAGAGTGTCACTATTGAATAATTAATTAAAATAAAGGATTGAGGTGATTCATTGGGAGTTATCGACTTCTCGGGGGATGTTGAGTAGATGGAGAAATTAGTTTCTGTAGGTAATTCTAATTAAGTTCCAATCACTATTATGTGTGAACCAGTTGTTGGTTACAATATTGTACAAAAAGTAATTGTATACATAGATATCATGAAGAATTTTGAGTTTTTATTTCTTTTACAAGGGGAGATATCACAATTCAATGAGTGGTGCAAAAGGGTGATTTCATGATTTCTACAGAGGGTGATAATTTGAATGATACCAACTAGTTTTCATTCCAATTGTGTTTGTTAGATGATATTTCCATAATTTTTGGGAGTATGGTGGATATTTTTGAAGTTCAACATTAGATTTTACAAATTTAATGATAATTTTTTAAACTTGAAATGAGGCCCATGGATTTTCAATCTTATAGGTTTAAAAAAGTAATGAATTTTATCCTTATTTATTTAAATTTTGAGTGTAATTCCTGAGTGATTCTAGAGTCCTTCCCACACCTATAATAGAACCAATGTGGATAGTAGAAAAAATTTAGATATGGGAGAAATATCTCTCATGGATAAAAATGGGAGGAAATGATTTTTGAGTATGGGGAATTAGCTAGCAGTGAAAATTGGGTTGCACAAATATTTATTTTTGGTGCTGCGACGACTCCTTGTGTTTTGTTTTGATCATCAATGGGTGGAGCCTCTTCATGAGACAACTATCCTACAGAAGAAGGTTGCATATCAATGTTGGTTTCCACACATGTTATTCTAGGCTCTCATTGTAATTCATGTTAGAGTATTACTTGAATTTTATACTCTATGATTCATAGTGTATATTTTAGAGTTTACTCATTGTTTTTTAATCCTCTTCATTAGTGGGGTTTTCCATGTTAAAACCTGCATCTCAATTTATTTCCTTTTATTTGGTTTTGTGCTTCATTTTCACAGCCATTTTTAACAATATTTTTTCATAGCATAAAAATTATACAAAAAATGATTTGTTTCCTCCCCAATTGGATATGAGATGTTGAGTGTAATGTTTATGAAGAGGTGATTTCATGGCAGTGGCATGGTGAGGTTTTAGAGACTTGATGAAGTTGCAATTTGAGATCAGGGTCTGATTACTTGAGTCTACTGGGATGCACAATGGTGAAGCTAGTCTGTACCCGGATCAGTGTTGCACCACGGGAAAGCCCGGATAGTCACTTCAAATTTGATATGGTTCTAGTCATCTAGTAATTGACGTGAACTACTTCCATGCATATTCTATTGACCTTGCAGCCAGTGAATCATAGATCTTATATGGAACACCATCTTCTACATTTTCTTACAAACAATCTAAATCAGTTTGAACATATCAAAATAGAGTCTTGATCATATATTTTCAATTTTAACCATTTTATCATTCATTCAACCATGATGTAGGGGTGCATCGTTTGGCATCTCACCCCTAGTAAATTTCAGCTGGTCTGAACTAATACTCCTCAGATGGATTTGATGGAAACTTCAAATAAAGGAGTTGTTTTTAATCATCCATCATCGATCGATTTTCAAGCTTCATTATCCATATTCATTCTTATCTGATCTCCTCCTGGCTGCGTCAAACCAACTTGATCATCTTCTAATGCTTGTTCGGCCTTCCTTCTACCTCGATCTTCCTCGATTCATAGAACCCATTAATTAGATATTATCAATTTTTTAGTTGGTGATATTCATACTCAATTATTGTTAATCATCTTCAATCACAAATTTTTATTAATCGATAGTTCTAGGAACTTCTCTTACCATGATTTCATTTGAATGATCATGGGAAGTATCATATTTCACTAGTTGGGCTTGGGAGGAATCGAGATAGTGCAACATGAAACCATCATGGTATGTTATTCATTTGAAAAGGATCAGAAATAGGTGATCTTCTTCAACCATAGTTTGTCTTAGGATTGGTTGGTGAAAGGTTATTTCCATGGTAAGTTAAAAATTATTTGTATATTCAGTTAATGAAGGAGGTTCCATCAATTATTGTGGGAAGTTATTATAACTTCTTATATGGAGGTTTATAATACTTTGAGCATAATGGGATGATAGATTGGATCCATTGAAACATTTTCACCCATGATCTATCCAGTAGTGATTAATACATCTACTAATAGATCTTCATGATTCACAAAATAAAAAAACAGAATAAATGGCTTGATACAATTAATCATAAATCAATTACATTTTATGATGTTCATTTCAATAATGGTATTGGAGGTTCAATAAATAAAATTCAAAATGAAATTTAATTGAGATCCACAATTTTACCATGTGTTTCAAAACACAACTAATTTTTCATTATCATTTAAAAAAACATTTAAGTTCCAAATTGAAAATTCAACATTCATTGTTTTAATACAACTTCAATTTACTCTTCAAAAACTCATATGTAAATATTAATAACATGTTTTTTATAGAATGAATATCCAAATGATCCCAAATATGTTGAAAATTTTATTAAAAACCCCAAATTATACATAATTATAACTCCTTCCTGGGAAACACATTATGACACAAAAAATGCAAATTTTACCTAGGTTTTAAAATTTATTGAGGGGATTTAAAAGTTGAATTTAAAATAAACTTCTCAAAAAAACATATCACTTTATCCTATCCTTTTTGTGCTATTCTGATCATTTTTTTGGTATTTTGACCCCTACACTAGAGTTTTTTCATTTATTAATAAGTGTTAACAATTTGAAAACAAAATTTTCATAATACTGAGCAATCCATACATCATATTGATGCACATTTTATTCATAAAGATTTAAAAAAATGATTCTAAGATTATATTACAATATTTCAAAACCAATCTATGTTGGTCTGTTTGGTTTTGACCCTTGGACGGGTGATGTGTAATTTAAATAGAAATACAAAGGTGAATTTTTAATTTGGATCCTACTAATGAATCCCAACATCAAATTGATTATTTATTTATTCCTATAGATCCCAAATAGTCCAAGGATCCTTATCCAAGTATCTATACTAATCTGAACTCATCATCTCGGTTGTGACACCTTTATAGGTGATATGTAATTTTAATAAAATTTAAATGGTGAAATTGTAGATTGGATCATACAAAGAAATTTGTGATTTAGATTGATACTCAATTGATTCATATATATCAAAAATGACATGCTGATCAGTTTCATAAATTTTCTTCTCAATATAAGGCCATTGAAGTGGTTTTGACCCCTTTATGGGTGATATGTCAATTTAATAAAACTTGAAAGTAAAAATTGTACATTGGATAATTCCAAGAAATCCAAGCATTAAATTTACATGTTCTATATTACTAAAAATAAAGAATGTCTCATGGATAATTCTCTTAAGTTCCCATGAAAATATGAACTCATCTTATCAATTTCGACCCCTTTTAGGTGATTTGTTACTTTAATAACAACATGAAGGTGAAACGACACATTTTATCATGTTAGTCAACTTAGGTATCAAATTTAAATATTATGGATTCCAATAGTTCAAAAATGAATTAGATTATTTTCCTATGTTTTCATCCAATCCATAATTTTGTGTCCAGTTGTGACTACTACATAATTGATTTGTCATTAATTAATAAGTGTTTACAATATAAAATCATATTTTTCATCATACTAGGCATTATGAAAATTATATTGATGCACAATTGATTCTTATAGATAAAAAATGATTTGAGGATCTTTGCCTTGTGTTGTAAAATATATATGAATGATTCTTCTTGGGTTTTACCCCTTTATGGATGATAAATCAATTTAATAGAAATATACATGGGAAATGTTGCTTTGGAATATATCACGAAATATGAGTCTCAGATGGATGTGTGGTTAATTTTTATAGATAATAAATTATTTTTGGATCATTATTCTACTTTTTTATTTTAATATGAACTTTTTTTCTCAGTTTTGAACCATTTTAGGTGACCATACACTTTAATAACAATATGAATATCATATGAAACTTTTCATTATATCAAGAATTTGGGGAATTCGATTGATGTGTTTCTTATTATTACAGATAAAAAATGAATTTAATGACATTGTCCTAATTTTTTTGATACAATGTGAAATTGTTTTCTCTTTTTTGACCCCCTATACTAGTGACTTTTCATTCATTAATAAGTGTTACAAATTTAAAATCAAATTTTTCTTCAAAAGAAGAAGTCCATGCATCACATTGATGAATGACGTAGTATTACATATCACAAATGATTCAAGTATCGTTTTCCTATGTTTCTATACCATCATAAACTCTACTTCTTCGTTTTTACTAATTGGTGTTTGATATGTAATTTTAATAAGATTAAAATGGGATTTTGTGCCCTAGAGCCATTTTTTATAATTTATTTGTATAATAGAATATTTTAATATTAATAAAACATCTTATTACATTTTTTTCATTATTCTATGTGACATTAATGTCATAATTTTCTACAGTATTTGTCATGTTTATAATGTTGTAGCGGTTCCTAGTTATAATAAGACCCTTGAAATATCCTGATGATATTCTTAGACATAGATTTATGATCAGATAATATTCTATTTTGGGGAACCTAGAATGTTGGATTTTAGGTGTGAGTACTCGTAAGAGGATGAGACTTCATCTCATGAAGTCTGTACTTGGTAATCTCTAAGGTCGGAGATTATAAAAATTAACTCACCAGTATGAATTAAATATGATTATGTGTCATATTATTTTACTATCTGTTATTTTTTTAATGGTCCTTACACATTATGAGTATTATTACTTCAGTTCATGACTTTTGTACTTAAATTTATTGACCAAAACCATGATTCCATATTCTCTTAGGAAGTAGGGTTCATTAGGTTCATCATGAATGAAATGTTATAATAGATAATACTTGATAGGTTTTTTCTATTCCATATTTATGAATGTTGATATATCAACCATATGATTAAAACAGAATAGTGGAATTCAATTCCATGGCCATGGTGCAAGGATGAGTTTATTTCAAATAGTCAAAGAATGATATATCAATCACATAGGTTGATGGAACAGATGTGCAACATGGTTGATATGATATTGGGAAAAAGAGATTTTGTTACACAATGATAACTTGTATTTGGTTGTCTATATTGAAACATTAACTTCTTTATCTTGGGTTCTTTGACCCATTTCTAGATAGAAATATTGGATTTTAGGAATGCTTTCCTAATTCCAATGTGAAATAATATTAGAGAGTCACACAGTAAGTGTATATATTGATCTCAAATATATTCTATTCAAATTTAATCATAGGAATAAATATTATTAGCATGGATGGTGAATAATTTCATTTTTTATTAAATGACTTCATAAATTAAATAAATATTTATTCGGACGGAAAACTTTCCTCCTCCAATGGCCCGATGGACTTCATTTTTTATTGATTTTTGATAATCCACCTTTCACGGGGTGAGGTGGAACCCTAACAAGGCCCATGGGCATAAGTATTACATGGATCTTAAGAATTAGAGGAATTAATTGCCCGTAGGATTCAAAAATTACATAAAACACAGACTAACTACATGGAATTACTCCTCCATAGCATCTTCATCATGAAATAATCTCTCCACCTTCGCATGGCTGTTCAGCTAGGTATTCTCGTGCGTGCATAGGCTTGTCCCAATGGAAGGTTCCATACCCTCTCATTCTTGAAATCTGTTTAGCTTCTACTGTGGTGAAATATCCTTTCTCATCCTCCATATAGAGCTTGTTTCTTGTAGGTTATCTAGTTTACATCTACACTTATGGTGGCCCAAAGGCCTTGAGGTGGCCTGAAGGCCTTACTGACCCGAAGGCATAGGTGGCATGAAGGCCTTAAAGATCTCAGAGACCAAATTGGTGGGCCAAAGGCCCAAACGATGGCATATTCCTGGCAGCTACTCTTCCAAACAGTGCATGCTGCAGTTCCCACTATAGAACCTCCTACAGTGCTGCACAGTCCCTCTACAGTAACAACTTCAGTACTGCTACAATACCTGCTACAGTACTGCTACAGTAAACCATAAATTCTGCCTCCACATGGATTTGATCCCTGGTTGCATGGATGCACTTACAGAGTCCTTACCAACCGGGCTAAGGCTCATGTTCCACACAAAATGTTTTAACTTATGATGATATATAATATATTTATTTAAATTATTTATTAAAAATTATAAAAAAATTTATATTTTCTAGATTACAAATGACATATTTTTTATGAATGAATATTAAAATAAATATATATTTTTGTATTTGATATATTCAATGGTGGATGGGTGGACAAGGATTGTGTCTGTTCATAGATATTAATTTCCAAGCCGTTAAAACATTATTTACCATTGTGCCAGTTTTTTCAATCCATTAAAATAATATTTTAATTATTATTCTATGGAATTAGGTTATATAAGGTTTATTATACAAATTTAGATTTTTTTCAATTAAATAATATTTTTATTCAAAACTAAAACTCTATTGATACATGATTATGTCTATTGTGTAGATTTAATCGAGAATTTCGAATCGTTTTGCATGGAAGACTTCTCTCTAGATTCATATTTCTATCATCTTCTTAAGAATGGGAAAAACATTTTTATGCTTGAAATATCTTGAAGTGATCAAGACAATCAACACAAGGTGACTGATTCACTATGATGGAACCCCACAATATATCATTGTTTTTTAGTGATCAAAGGACCACATATGGATCATATCTATAGATATTTACTATGGTTGCTCCCTATGAAACATTGTTAATCTAAAAAGAGTTTTTAGATGATAAACAATATCATCAAACAAAGAACCTAAGATGGTATATTATTTCTTCAGATCTAATGTAAATTAATTATAACTTTAACATGAAAAATATGCGCTTCATTTTCCGAGATTTCTATGTCAATATTGGATGGAAAAATTTTATTTGTCAAGAAATTTACATCTTGCACAACTGGAGAATAATCCATAGAATATGACCAAATCGATAATGATTATTTACCCAAAACTCACTTACACTGTATCTATAACCATAAAATGTGAATGTGAAATTGTACATTGGATGATATCAAATAATTGAATAATAATATTGATACTCAATTGGTTCTTATATATCACAAATGATTGTATGTTAATTTTCCTATGATTTTGTGCCAATATAAGGCCATTTTCTTGGTTTTGACCCCTTAACTGGTGATATGTTGTTTTAGTAAAAATACAAATGTGATATGGTACATTGGATCACACTGAACAATGATCATAATATTCAAGAAGAATCAATTCATATAAATATAAAATTCCCCAAGGATCATTCTCCTAAGATTAAATGATAACACAAACTCATGTTCTTGGTTTTCACCCCTTCTATGAGATTTTTTGATTTAATAAAAATCTTATGGTGAAACAACACTTTTCATCATGATGATAAATTCACCATGATATCTGTAGAAATTAAAACCAAATAAAAAATGTAATAAGAAATAACCTCTTCATGATTTCGGCAAATTGTCTTATCCCATGTACTCTTCCCTCTCATTTCAAAATAAATCTACTAGTTATTTTTAATCTGTGGACTATCGAAATCCTGGTAGTAATTAAAAATTATTGGCAAACAAAAGATTAATAAATATTCTAAATAAATGTATAATAACCATTTAAAATAACACTCTGAAGATGATAGTTTATTGATGGAATATATTATCTTTCATAAATTTACAAATGTAATATCCACAATCAATTTTATTATTTTCATTCCAACAATACATAAAAATGAACAAAATAATTTTTTTTATATTTGTTTTGATAATGAAATATTATTATTGATACTATAATTTTTATCCTTGTATAAAAATCCATAAGCTTATTTTTCTCAATCACCATCCCCATTCCAAGATTTTTTCAATATTTAAAGATCACCCTATCATAAAAAAATTATGATTAAAACATAATATAAAAGTATAATTTAAATTTTATCTATAATATATTGACTGTAGTGCATTAAAAATTTATAATAGACATCATATATGGTCTATTTTTGGATGTCCATGAATTGAATCTAATAAATAAACATTTAGAGTATTCAAATTGATTTTAATGAGCATCCAATTGTCCCTAAAAAACAAAAAGGAATAAGTAATGGAAAAAATAAAAAAATATTTTATATGATTTGATTGTCGAGTTTTTCCCCTATATTGTAGGAACCATGAAGTGTAAGTCATTTTTTATTTTATGTTTATATTTTGTGGCTATTTTAAATAGTTTTCTATCAAATTCATCTTTATCTATATAATTTTTTCCATGGAAATTATAACATTATTAATGAGTAAAAAATTTTAATAATAAGAATTTTTATTTTTAATGTAGCGGTATATACACCTATAAAATATATAATTAGTTATTAATGGCAATTAACATAATTTATCAACTATTAGAAAACGAAATTATTAAAATGTTACTCAGGTATAAATTCACAATTGAGATTCCTAGGAATTCATGCTGGAGAATTTCATTTGTAGTCACAAGACCAATTATGTATGTAATGTCCTATAAAAAAATTTCTTCTTCAAATTTAACATCGGTCATATTTTTTTCTTTGAATGATTCAAACAAAAAAAAACTTATAATTGTAAAAAATGTGGAAGTGGAATTAGTGGGGTAAAGGTACTTTCAAAACATCCTTTTGATTTTGAAATCCATCTACTAGATTGTTTTGGTTCAACATTCCATCTTCCCTTATATTTTTTCTTCTATAATAGAATTCCTCATTTGATACTCATAAAAAAGATAAAAGGGATTTAGTGGATCTTCAGTGTAAGTTACACACATTTATAGTATTTCTTCGTTATTAGTTTTTATGTAGGTTTCAAATTTCTTGCATAGAAATCCTTAGATTAGAAAATTAATCGCTTCCGATGCTTATAATAAATGTAATTAAATTAAAAAACCCTTCCGTAGTATATGATGGAACCCGTGATTTAGATATATGAAATCATTCTTGGAAACAATGATGATATTTGAAAAAAGAACATTATTTCATATTATAGAATTTTGGTTTTTACAAGGATATACTGTTATACAGTTGGGTTGCGTAAAGGTTAATAAATCATTACCCATATAAAATTGAGATTCATATGGTTTACTAAGTATTTATCCTTACGAAAATTGATTTTTAAGGTTCATCCTTCCTTACCCTTATATATATTAGATGATTTAAGGGTTAACTAAATATATGCTTACGTGTAAATGTGATATGTAAGTGTAGGTAGTATGATTAATTTTACGCACAAGGATAACCAAGGTCGAACTTATACACAGATGAGTTACATAAGGTTATTTGGGTTGTTAACCAAATGTTAATGGTCACATAGTGTCATATAATGGATTACCTATACGTGAAGGGATTACAAAAGGTTAATCAAGATTTTCTAAATGTTGTGTTAATGTGATTTTATAACTTATGTAATGTTTGTTACGAGATAGGTTTACATAGAAAATTATTTTATTGTCTATGTAAGGATAAATTGTTTCTATATAATGGTATTTGAGATTTACCCAAAATGTATAAAGGTAACCAATTTTTTACCTTTCTGTCATGGTTATAGAAGTCCAATTTAATGTTAAAATAGTTTAACTTAAATTAGGAATATCATTATGTGTAAGGGTAAAGAGAAAAGTTTTTAAAAATTAATTATAATTGTTAAATGATTTTAAATGTTTATAAAATGTTTATAAATCCCTATAAAATGTATTTTGTTAATATTTAATTTATAAATGGTTTATAAATTTACTAATTAATTAAAAATGATTTATAATTAATTAAATAAATGTTTATTAAACATTTATTTTTCAAAAATATTAAATGTTAATTTTTAAAATACCTTTAAATTAGATTATATAGAATTAATTAAGATAAAAAATTCATGTGTTTATTTAGAAATATTATGTAATAATTTATAAAACTTTATAAATTATGAAACATGGATAAAATATAAAAATATAATATTTAAATTATTAATTGTTTATAATTAATTATTTTGAATTGTTCAAAATAAAAACAGTCTTTATTTTTATATTACATAAATTCCATTAAAAATGATTTGACATTTTATATAATAAAGGTTTAAATAAAGATTAAGTATATGATATTTGGATTATGTAAAATGTTTACATAATACATGTTTTATTATAAATAGTTTATAATTCATATAATACCATATATATAAAATGGAAATTTAATATAATGATAAATGTTAAATAGTTCATATTAAAATTAATATAAATTTTTTATATTCAAAATTATGGAATGTTCATAATGTTAAAGTTGAAATTATAAAATATTTATTGTTCACTTTAATTTATGTATTGATAATAAATGCTTATATAAAGTTTGAATATTTAAATTATTCATTTATTTAATATTTATTCACGGTTATAATCATGATTAGTAAAATTTTTATGAAATGTGAATATTGTGTGTGAATATGTTTAAAATGTCATTCTTCTTCCAGGATAGAGCAGTACATTAAATTGTAGGATTGATTCTATAATGAATTTAGTTTTTCATATACATTCATCATAGTTTTTAATTGTTTCATGTAGCTTGAATATAGTTATTAAATATAGTTAGTTCATATTAAGTGTTAGAGTTATAATGAATTTTATTCTCCCTTGATAAATTTATCCCGTTGTAGAGGGATTTTGGGTCTGGCTACCTACTTACATGAAGGGATATGCATTGCATTGGAATGTGAATGATTTTGGTTATCTGTAAATTTGGGTTTACTAGTGTGGATATTGTCATTTTCATATAATTATATTCATTTACATGAATTTTTAATTTAACTAATGCATATGATGCATCTGAATATGTAGGAAAATGTTTGGATTGTATTTTTTAATGATTAGCACACACATATGGTTTGTGTAAAGGGTTACACATAAATATGGTTTGAACATATTGATTTGGTATAGGGAATTGAATTCAAAATAAATTACTAGAATAATGAGAAAATTATGGTGAATTACATGAGATAGGATAGTGATATTAAAATCCCCTTCAAATACTATGTTTGAGATTCCATCTAAATAAGAACTTGTTAAACATTGATAATCCAACTAGGTATTGTAAAACTGAGCATGAGTACCCATCAATTATCTTATATAAGTAAAACAAGTTATATGTGACTTTTTATTTAATTGAAGGTGTTATGGAAAAAATAATGAGTATCCCATTATTTTCCATTTTAGGATTATTCTTGTAATTTTCTTTGGGTTACACTAGCTGAGAAGACTTAATGTTAATGATATAAGAGGAAGAAATTTGAGTATATCTATATGATGGATTGGGAAAAAGATTTTTTTCTCAACTATCAAAGAGTCACAAATTCTTTCATTGGGATGATTCCTTACTGAAACAATTTTTTCCTATTTACATTTACAAACCAATTTAGTTTTGGTGGAATGTGGATCATGTTCCACTAATGGATATGGTGAGTGTTTAAAAGGGGTCATCATTTTAGTGGGATCATATTAAATATAAGTGTTTATTTAATTTTTATGAAACATGTTACTTATCTGATAATAGATTATATTGTAGATGAATATTATCATCATCATAAAACCAAAATCTGCGATCAATCTATGATAATGGTAAAAATAATGGAAGCTACTCCTAAGTTTTGTAACTTATGAAAATCTCTTAAAAAAGATTGGTAATATAAAAAACACAATTAAAGAGACTCTATGGGTTAGAATAGTTTCTTCCATAACAACCAAGGGTTGATGTTGTTCAACAAGTGAATCTAGATTCCTATAGAAGCATATAGTGATTCATTTAATGTTTCAATGGGATCATATGCTAAATGAAAAAAGGAATCTTAGTCGCCACTAAATATTATTGTATATATGAAATGGTATTCAATATGATTTAATATTTTTAATGACATGGTGAGATTAATATTTTCCCTAATGAATTGTTCTAGCTTTTTAATTTATCCTATTTACATCTATGGAAATGTTTTGATAATATGATTGAATCTGAATAAAATGTACATGATATTATCATGGCTGGGAATATATATGAACTATTAATATGATGTTTAGGTTCTAAAGTACAATACAAATAGTACAATTAGAAAAAATTTCAAAGAAAAAGAAGAAAATTTAGTTTAAAAGTTTTCCAATGGTTCATTAAGAAGCCAATTAAATCCATTGAAATCTAGTCTTATTTAGAAAGAAGTGTAATAATTCAATATGATTGGATTATCCAAGATATGCGTGATAGAGATTTTGAAACTCGATGTAATTTTCATATAAAATATGGATGTTATAGAAATTAATTCATTGATCTTGAAATGTATGTGATACCAAATTAATATTATATAATTTCATGTAAATTTACAAGAGTTCAAAATCAAATTAAGAATTGATTCAGCTTGTAGATTATATTTATGATACAGAGTGAGTAGTTACATCCTAAAATATTTTAATATAGTGGATTTTATCAAGATCAAATGTTTATATGTAAAATATGTGAATCTATATATCATTGATCTTTTGTGATAAGAGAACATGTTTGATAACAAATGGGTTTTTTGATCGAATATGAGATAATTAAATGTATATGCATTGTTATTGATTCATTAATTTCAAAAACATATTTTGGGAAGATGATACGAATAAATGTTTTTTGTATAGGGTAAAATGTATATCCATGTATTTGTAAAAATATAATGTAATGTGTTCCCACCAACATTTGGTGGTATATAAAAATATAGAATTATTTTCAAATGAATGTTTTAAAAAAAATATAGAATAGAATATATGATATAACAACAATAGTTTATTCGTTAAGTATTTATAATAAAAGTAAATAAATTATATTTTTCTTTTAAAAAAGGATTTCTGTATCTTAGAATGATATTATGAAGATAATATAAGTTCTAAGAGGCTAGTGGGAGTATTTTTTGACTTATAGAAATTCAAAGTTAATAAAGAAATGATTAAAACCATAAAAAGATCAATTATTTAATACCCTAAGTGATTTAATCTGTATATTTAAATAATTATGTAATAAATTGAATTATTTTAATGAACAAAACTTATATAATATGGATACAATGATGATGAGAATGAACATAAAAATATTTTTAAGTAGATAAGATAAGTTGACATCATAACATTTGATGTTATGAAGTTATAAAGTTTAAATATGGTTAAGAAGTTGAATTGTTAGAAACATGATTCCCAAATATCATTATTATTCCTACTTGATTACTTTATATATGTTTCTCGCTAAATATATTTGTGGTAGGTTTTTATGAGATGGTCACATAAAAATATAACATTAATTAGCTAAGACTCAAAGATTTAACGAAACCTAGAAAGTGTAGAAAACATAAGGTTAATCTTGAAGTTTTACATGTATAATATTTTAAACCAATGATTATATTAGGTTTTTAAATTATTATTAAAGAGATTAATAATATTAAAATAAATCATATTTTAGGAATCGTCAATTTGATCATTCATTCAAATTAGCTACATAAATGTACATATATATATATATATGCATTTCATGAAGTGAAAAGATATTTGACCTCTCAATGTATAATTGTTTTCCCCAACCGATGTTTATCATGAAGTATTATAGGTTATGAAGAAATGTTAATTTCAGAATGTGTAGGATTATTTCAGAGAGACACAACATATGATCTTTAGGAATAAGAGAAAGAATAGGATTATTTGCGTGCGCTAGATGACCCACTATGTATACAACATCGACTATAATTAAGATGAATATGGTATAATATTGGTGTATGGATATTATTTTAGTCCCCAATACATGTGTTTGGTTAGATAATTATCATGAAAACCTTCATACTTTGATACCGTACTTATGAACATATACATATTTACTTAGCTAATAAGATAGTGGTTGGGTATGCTACTGATTATGTCATCGATTTTAGATTAATGAAGTTGATATTTTTCCTCTCATATGATCAGTGTGAAATCTGAAACCTCGATTGAGATAATGTATTGGAGTGTGTGTGTCCATAAATAGATATTTTATACCTATTTAAAAAAGGTAAATTTTATGTGATTATCACAAGGATAAATTACATGTCTTTTATTCACAAATAAAATTAGTATATACACTGAAAATTGAAAATAGATGAGTTATCATTGTGGGGTTGAAAATTTCATGTTCCATGGTCATTATATGTCCTGAAAAAATGGAAAATATGAGAATTTACATTTTTATATGATGTAGATGGATGGGAACTCATATAGATATACATGTGTTTGATGGAAATCATGCCAGATCCATTTATAGTTTGAGTAAAATTGTTGATTTTCTAGAGGCTTCTCATTGATAACATATATCGATCTAGGGATTTTTATTTATTATCAATGATATAAATTCCTATAGGTTTAGGCATTGTGATTGAATGAATAGGGATTGAGTTTGACTCAGAGATCTACTCTAAATGTTTTTATATATAACCCAAATGTTTTTTTGGATGGATGTTCACAAGGTATTTCATATGATTCCATAAAAGGATATGTTTTTTATAAATTTCAAAAATTGTTTTTGGAAGATATAAAAAATGGTTTTTGGATATGGTTTAACAAGTTATTGTATACGATACAATATAAGGTGAGATGGAAAAAAGTTTATTAGGATTTAGAACATGTGAGAGATTGAAAGAGATATTTCATAAAGATATAACTTCTATACGATGTTTGTATATATCATGTGCATGAGATATCTAGATACATGAAAGAAATAATATTTTATCTAGGCTACCATCTTTGATCAAATGAACATATTAATACTCAATGTGTTAATATTTAAAAGATGAACTCATTTAAGGCTTCATTTATTAAGGAATTACATGAGATGTATTTTTAGAGTGGAGTTTACCTTCATGATATGAATGCCTTGTCTATGGAATTTACTCATGTTTTATAAACACACAAGTAAATTTATAATTAGTCAAAGGGTGTATTTGACATGATATATATATTATTTATTTCTATGGAAATGGTTCATGGGTGCTTTATCATTCTTGGTCAATACTCCCTGAAATAATACTCTCTTTTCTCATTATCATTTTCATATAGAGGCACTAGAATACCATAGATAAAAGATTAATACCTTACGAATCTCAGAATATTTACATTGTCCCGTTGATACACTATAGAGGTGGGATGATTTTGTTTTCCACTTTGGTGATCTTGATCAAACTCATCAAACAAGTATCAAAAGGTCGAGTGGCTAATTATTGTATAATACATTAATTTATATAATTATTCATTTCATTTTTTATAGGTTTTATATTTATTGAAAGTATATTATAATAGTACGGTTTTGATCACTTATAATGATTCAAGTAAATGTTATTAGACACTTAAAAAACCCTTTACCAATATAATGTTTAACCATGGTAACGTCTACATCTTCAAGGGGTACATTTATCTTAATGAAAAACTCCAGAGCTACTTGAATCCTATAAGAACCTGATTCTTAGTTTTGAGGTACAAGTTTCTTATTTTCTATTTTACTTAAGTTTTTTAGAGATAATAAGGAAAATGGGGAAAATGCTAAATTTTGGGACTACACGCCGTGTGACTCTCCACACGCCATGTATTTTGGATATGTGGGAGGAGTTCATAGTGTGTGTATCCCTTTCGGTGACGAAAGGTGTAAAAATCGACTACACACCATGTAGTTTGTATTTACACACCATGTTGTTAGTCGGTAGGAAAATATTAAGGGAGTGGAAGTAGACGCTAGCTAAGCATTAGTAGACACCATGTAGTCATGGATTACATGCCGTGTACACATGTCGACTGATGAAAAGTGCGGCGGTGGGAAAAGTAACCGCTACAGGAATAGTTAAATGAGAACATTACATGCTGTGTAGTCAATAGTACACACCGTGTAGTATCTTTATTTGCTTAAAATGGGAATTAGTCTCCCCTGTTTACAGGGAAGGATTTGAACCGTAGGAGGAGTCAGGAGAGAGGGCCAAACCTTCGAGGAGCTCCGGATCACACGCCGAGAATCCATTTCCTCCTCTGTCAATCCTGTTGGAACAGTATGGGTAAGACTATCATTCTCTTTAATCCTTTCTTAGCAATTCATTCCCGAGGGAAAGTTCTTTATGTTTTAATGGTTTTTATTTCACCTCAAATCTTCGTCGTTCTTTGATGATTCGAGGAGCGTAGTTCAAGTATACCGATCTGGGGCGATCAAGGTAGGTGGCTTGCTGTTTAAATTCCAACTATTGTTCATTTTAGTGTACTGTTAGCTACGAACCCATGTTGGGCTATCGTGTGGCTGAGGCCTTGGAAATTTTAAATACCCAGAATTGTATAGATAATTAAATGTGATAATAAACTGCTGTTTGGGATCACAGTATGGATCCAGGACCACCCCTGGGGTGCGTTCCTCTATTTAGCCTTTTGGCCAAGATACCTGAGGGTATGCCATATTTATTATTTGTATTATTTTTTCCTTGAGTGGAATTGTATATAATTGCTTGATTATGTTTTAGGCTCGGCCTGGTTACTTGCACCTGAGGAAATTTTTCTTTTTAGCCTGAGGGCATTGTTTGTTTAGCCTGAGGGCAACGTACTACTTAGCCTGAGGGAAACGTTCTATTCCGCATAAGGGAAATTATTATGATTCCTGAGGGTATTTAATTTTGTGCCTGAGGGAAACACTTCTTACACATGAGGGCAATATCTGTTATGTCTAAAGACAGTTACCTGAGGGTTTGTTTCTTTTTACCCGAGGGTAATGGTTTACATGTCGGAGGACACTGACTATCCACTTAGAACATTCACCGAGGTGATGTATTATAATAAATGGAATTAAATGAATATTAAAATGGAAATATAACTGGTAAAATTAGTTACTTTTGAGTACTTCTTAGTTTATTTCATTTACTACTGCACACTGTTGTTTCATATTTTCACACAGTTAGGCATGAGCCTATGGTTGGTGTCACTAGGATTTATTTCTCACACCCTATTTGGGTGATGTATTTGGCGCAAACAGATTACGTTGCAGCTGGAATGGATAAGGGAAAGGGTCCCTATATAGGTACTTGAATGTTGCTGAGGAGTAGGGGAGCATGGGACTGGGCATAGGCTCACAATGCTGTAGGCTCATTTGTTATTCTTTGATGTACCTGTACATTCCATTGTATCATATTATACTACTGTGTAACATAATCTGGCTGTTTTCATAGTATATGAGACATGTTTCATCATTATCTATATCACTTTTGGTTAACTTTTACTGCAGTTGTTCATTTAAAAGGTTTATGGTTTATTGCTTCTGCTATAGTTGTATGTTTGTATGTTTTATTCCACTGTGCTACACTTTGACAAATGATGGCATAGTTTCCCCACTATCAAACTTGGGCCCTCACTGCTAGTCGGCAGCCTCTGGCATTTGGGGAAATGCGCTTGGGGTCCTGTGACCAACTGGGTCCAGGGCACCCATTATGTGGCACACAGATCCAGGATGTTACAAAGTGGAATCAAAGGGGTTCTTTCTTTTGACATAATATTTGGATCCTTAGTCAGGGGTAGGACGGAAACGGTGGTCAGTAATAATCTGTGCCTGGGCGTAGCTAACCCGTGTACAGAGAAAATCCAGTCTACCTCGTATTATTATTATTTTATTGCAATACTTCTAATTTTTCAAAATTTACAGTTGATTGATTTTCACTGTTGGGTGACGCACTTGTGATTGTGCTGTTATATTTTATCCAAGGGTTCTATTTATTTGCAACCCGATGAGAAGAGTGTATTCCATCTCATGCATCATTTAGGCACATGAAAGAAATCACATGTCATGCATTCTTCCATGCCATGTAGGTGCATTAGAAATCCGCATGTTGTTGTGATAGTTGTGTTCTAGAAAAAGCACGTTGTTATGATAGCTACTTTGATAAATACATGTCGTGTGATAGGGTGTTTTTGGGTGAGGACTTGAAAGAATGAATGCCAAACTTCGGTTACTGAGGAGTATGGGCCCTCATTGACCAGAATTTGGTGGATCATTGGCTGTTTACCATATTTATAACTCAGATAAGATGCCAAACATTGATTCGCGGGGAGTATGGCCCCTCACGGGTTGGAATTTGGCAGTTAGGATTTGTTTCAGTGTTTTTTGGGTTCTAGAGTAGTACATGAGGCTTACTATCCAGAAAAACCAGGATACACGTCGTGTAGTTCCTTGGACACACGCCATGTGTTCTTCTGTTCGGGAAGAAAATAAAACTTTTTGAGTACACACTGTGTTCCCTCAGTACATGCCGTGTAGTCTATTCCCATGTCATAGACCATGTGGGAAGGGACACGGGAGAGGGAAATGCTTGGAAAAAACACGCCGTGTACCGGATGTACACACCGTGCAGTGTTAACCCGGAGTCCGCCCGTGTAACTAAAAACACAGACGGAGGAGACCTAAGACATACACACTGTGTCTACTGTGGAACACACAGTGTAGTCCGGCCTGGGGACCAGACCGTGTATACTAAAAACCACAGGTTGGTGTCACCACATCCTGAACACGCCGTGTACCTGAGGGACACGCCGTGTAGTCCTTACCGGTTGGAGACTGTGTGGACTTAGCCATGAGGCTGAAGAAATAGGGTGGTGTACATGTCGTGTGCGGGTGTAACAGGCCGTGTAGTATCAAGCCGAGTAGTCTTCCGTGTCACAAACGACACGAGCAGTTTGAAAATTACACCATACACGCTGTGTAGTTATACACATGCCGTGTAGTTTTGTTCAACGAAAGCCATGTGTCTTAGCCGTGTAGAAGGACCCGAGAAGGTGAAGAAAAGATAGGTACACGTCATGTAGTCAGTATAAACGCCATGAAGTCTTGTTATTAAATCTCGAATGCCTTCTTCATATTGTCCCTCTTTTGGTCCATTTGTTTTTAGGCTTTGATAATCATGTTCTAAGGTGTGCGTTTGACCTTGTAGAGTCATGACGCAAAGACGACCACACATTTTTTACCAAGAGAGTGGCAACCATTATACTCTAGAGATGGTGGGACACAGGCTACCAGTGGATCCCCCATCAGAGCCAAATGCGACACCAGCCGTTATACCGGACACAGACATGAATGCGCAGTTCCGTGAAGGCTTTATACGGTTCATGAAGACCTTTCAGAGAGCACCTCCGGCTACCACATATATGGCTAAGCTGACTCATATCTTCTATCAGTAGCATCCTCTTATGTTTTCAAGGGATGGAGGACCACATGATTCAGAGTCTTGGGTGGGGTCTATGCAGACTATTTTTTAGCATCTTGAGATGCCTCCAGGGCGGAGCGTCAATCACACAACATATATGCTGTGTGATTCTGCCAAGAGGTAGTGGGATGATACCACTAAGTCATAGCATCACATAGACACTGCGTGGTAAGATTTTAAAACAGAATTCTATGAATTATTCTTCCTAGAGATGTTAGGGGCATATAGACCTCGAGATGCTTTCTTCACCGAGCTTCTACTTTTTGCACCTGTTCTGGTGGGTGATGAGATTTTGAGGTCCAGACGCTTTGAGGATGGCCTTCCATATGACAGCTTAGCACTGGTGAATGTTTTCAGGTTTCCTTCAGTACATGCTATTGTGAACCAGGCGATGATTATAGAGAGAATCCTTCGGGAAGCTAGTGGTGTGGACTAGGGCAGTTCGGCACCAGCATCTAGTACTATTTCTACCGGTAAAAGGAAGCGGTAAATGGGTTTCTCTCACGATGATAGTACTGGACAAGCGATTAATTCGGGTGGCCCGGTCAGGTGTTACCAGTGCGGTAGAGAGGGACAAAAGAGACCTCAATGTCCATGTGACCCAGTGGAGTCTCGAGCTTGCGGTAAGATGGGTCATCTGTAGTGCTTTTACAGGGAATTTCCACCAGTGGCTAGTGAGGGGGGTTCTGTGCAGACTCCACGTGTGGGAGCAGGACTAGAAGCTTATTACCAGTCGAGAAACTAGAATACTTCAGGGAGTGAAGGCAGAGATGGTGGTCGTGGACGTGGTAGCCAGAATCCAAGAACTCAGAGGCGGTAGGGTGGGATAGCTCAGGGTATCCAAGCTGTGTCGTAGGGCCGTGGCACACAGGGAGACATATGTAGTGAAACAGAACCAGTATGAGCTGGATCCAGGACCTTCTACTGTCAAAGGTATTATTCTAGAAGCTTCGGTTTTATCTTTAGTACTTTTTGATACGGGTGCTACACATAGCTTTATATTTGTACCCATTGTGGAAAGCCTTGGGCTCTATGTTTCTTCTTTTTCTTCTATTATAATGCTAGACACTCTGTTGGGAACTAGAACAGCTAGTGTGCGTCAGTGCAAGGATTTCCACCTTGAGGTTGGAGGGTGTCACTTTCTTTGGGACCTCTATTTCTTAGATATTAAGAGCTATGATGTCATTATCAGGATAAACTGGTTGGTTCCCTTTCAATCCTTTGTATATTGTTATCATCATAGGGTGAGTTTCACAACACCAGAGGGTGGAGAGTTTCTATATAAAGGTGAATGGGATGTTCAAGTGAGATGAGTGGGTCTAGAGCATCATGGGAGAGGTCATGTGACAGCCCGATTGTGAGTTTATATATGGATGATAATGGGACTTGTCAGATAGATTTCCCATCAGTGGTTGATCGTTTCAAGGATGTCTTCCCAGACGACTTTTTGGTTCTACCTCTGGAGAGTGAGGTGGATTTCTCTATTGAACGTGTTCCAGGGGCCACACCGGTGTCCATTCCTCCTTATAGGATGTCTACACAAGAGTTTCAGGATCTCAAGAGGCAGTTAGAGGAGTTACATGCAAATGGTTTAATCCGACCCAGTACTTCTCCATGGGGTTTGCCTGTCCTATTTTCTATGAAGGCGGATGGTACCCTCAGACTCTGTGTGGATTATCAGAAGCTGAACTAGCTGATAGTTAAGAACCGATATCCCTTTCTGAGGAGTGATGATATTTTTGATCAAATTCGTGGAGCATGAGTGTTCTCGATGATTGACTTGAGATTAGGATATCATCAGCTGCACGTGAGACCATGGGACATAACCTTTATAGCCTTTCGGAGTAGATATGGTCTGTACGGGTACTTGGTTATGCTGTTTGGACTCACGAATGTGCCATCGGTTTTCATGGCTATGTTGAATCGTGTGTTACATCCATATCTCCATTCTTTTGTGGTAGTATTCGTTGATGAAATTTTGGTGTACTCTCATACTCGACACGACCATGCCACCCATCACGAGATCGTGCTGAGTACACAGAGAGAGAATCAGCTATATGCTAATCTCTTAATGTGCCACTTTGGAATGAATCAGATCCACTTCCTGGGTCATATAATTTAAGAGGCAGGAGTTTCCGTGGACCCAGAGATGGTGTGAGTATTAGTTTCATGGGATCAGGCTAAGAACATGTTTGAGATACATAGTTTCTTGGTGCTATCTGGTTACTATAGGAGCTTTATACATGAATTCTCCCACTTAGTAGCATCGTTGACAGGTTTGACTAAGAATGGTGTGATGTTTGTTTGGTCGAAAGCATGCGAGACAACCTTTCAGGACATGAAAGGAAGTTTGACGTCAGCACCAATCCTGATACTCCCAGAGTAAGGGAAGAGCTATACAGTTTACCATGATAAACTAGGTATTGGGCTGGGAGCAGTGTTGATGCAGGGCGACCGAGTTGTTGCGTCTGGGTCTCGGCAGTTGAAGCCACATGAGAGGAATTACCCATCACATGATCTCGATTTGGCTACAGTTTCTCAAGCATTGTGCTGTGGGAGATACTATATTTTGGGAGTGAATTTTTTGGTTTTTACTGACAAAAAAATTCTAAAATATATCTTTACTCAGTGTGAAATGAACCTGAGATAGCGAAGGTTGGTCAAATACCTTCAGTCCTTTGACTTTGAGCTTGCCTATAAACATAGTAAAGGTAATGTAGTAGCTGATGCACTGAGCAGGAGGACTCAGATACAGGCGGTGCAGGAGGCCAGTGGTGAGTGGCAGCTCATGGATTTGTTCTCTGAGATGAATTTGGAGGTGCATGACAGTCAGGGGAAGACCTATCTTTCATCTTTAGCTATGACTTCTACCCTCCTGGATAGAGCGAGGATAGGACAACTATCTGATTTAGTAGGCGTAGTTCTACGGGAGTCAGTGGAAAGTGAGGAACCTTCTCCTGGCTGTAAATTAAGCGATAATGAGGTACTATGTTTCCATGGACAAGTGTTGGTTACATGAGATTTACGCGAGGAGTTAATGTGGGTGTTTCATGCTTCAACTTGGGCAGTTCATCCTGGGGATACCAAGATGTACTGAGACTTGAGACATCAGTTCAAGGTGGACTGTTATAGCAGTTACCCATCCCAGATTGTAAATGGGATGATGTCGCGATGGACTTCATGACTCGGTTGCTGAGGTCACCTCGAGGCAATGAGGCCGTGTAGGTTGTTGTGGATAGACTCACAAAGGAAGCTCACATTTTGCCGATCAAGGAGACCTGCGGTGTAGAAGAGCTCGAGAAGTTCTATATACGAGCGATCATACATCTTCAAGGGGTACCTCGTTATATCATTTCAGATATGGATGCCAATTTTACATCTCTTTTCTGACAGTGTTTTCAGAGGGAAATGGGTACACATATGCCTCTTTTAGAACCAATAAAGGATTATATACCCTGAGAGGGGAGGTGATTCAGCGTATGGATATTCTTTTTCAATGTTCTTTCTGCCCCACTAGATCATGACCTCTTTATTATGAGGGTCACTCTGTTTGCACTAGTGTGTTTATTATGATCACTTATTTTCTTCTTTATCGGATGATGATGCTTTAATTGAAATGCAGGGATGTAAGCAGGTAGACACATAGTTTTTTTTACTTCGTTCACCCTCACTGGGCAACGTCCAAGGAGCATACGCCGACAAGTTGTCGGTCGTACCAATTTCCAATATTCTTCACTAGATTTGGATACAAAGGTTCGGGAACAGTCAATCTGTCCTAGGCTTACTACATTTACAATGTTTAGGGTCAGCTCACTACTTTCCCAAGGGTCAATCCCTGTTTGTCTCTCTCTGGCTCACTGCCGATGGAGAAGATCACCTTCTTCTTATTTCTTCTCTCACTACTATGGAAAGGATCCACTCACAGTTTATATACCTATAGGTCTCTTAATTTTCATGAAGGAATGCATCTTCCTCTATATGTATATGCTCTGTTGAAGTCCATCTTTCACCCGTAGATGAATCTCACTTTGCACCGAAGGTATCCGACAATCTTCCAGCTTCCACACAGCCTTGAATCACAGCCGGAAATCAACCCTTACTTGGCGTGCAGGTCTCTCCCAGTGGGAAAGTCTCGGTGAGCAAGTCCAACTGGTGCGCAAGTCCACCTAAGAGACTTGCGCGACCCAAGACTCTTCTACTTCAAACATGTGCAACACACATCACATTACACCCAAACCAATATTGGCATGAACAAACAACAATCACCCTTCTTAAACTCCGGCGCGCATGTCCCACCTTCCCGACAGACCATCACTTGCGTGACCACCACACCTGCGTGACAAGAGATCAGATTTTTCAAAGTGTAGAACTTTGTTAAAAATGATGCGGGGTGGATGAGTATTTATAGGAAATTTTACCACCTTGCGTGACAATGCGCAAGTCTCCCTTCGGTGTGCAAGTCTCGGTGTGCAGGTCTATTCCCCTGCAATTCCCTTGCGCGAACCACTTCCAAACTAAAGAAAACCTCTTTCCTTTTCCATATTTTGATGTTCTGATCTTGAAAAACAATATTCGCGTAAGTTTCCAATCCTCCTAGGCACTGGCACGCAAGTCCATTCTCTTGGCGCACAAGTCACATGTGCGACCAACTCAATACTAGTGCGACCCTTACCCCTTTGACATATTTTGATGATCTGATCTTGAAAAAGATATTGCGTGCAAGTTTCCAAGCCTTCAAGTACACAGAAAGCTAGTCCCTTTTCCAAAAACCACATTTCTTAATTTTTCAATTTTCATGCCCAAAAATTTGGAAATCAATGGAAAACCGTGCAACCTTGTATCTGTTCTTTTTGTACCACCTCCAGATCATCCATTCCTTTGTCGACGTTCTTGAATAAACCTGGATCATTGACCACGGCTCTTGAACTCGACATTCCACCATGAAATCCCCTTTTTCAAAAAAAAATTATGTCATTGTTTTTCTTTGTTAACAATCACCACATGGATGTACACTTTTTCAACAAACACAATCACCTCAAAAATGCTTCAATGATACTTTGAGGGATTTTTTCCCAATAATATCCCCCTTTAGGTTTGTTGAAAACTCTTCCCTAAAAAAGATACATCGTTATCTCTTCAGCCACCATTCACCCAATGTGATTCTGATAGCGATCAAGGATTTACTCAACACATACTCTACGCCCACAGGAGCAATGCTCGACGTAAAAAACAAGAGTAAATGAAAAGTTCATCAATGAATCACTTCATCTCTTACACACATTTTTGACACCAAACTGATACCAATTTTTACCAAACTGATACCAATTTTTGGAAATAGTCTTCTAACACCACTCATATGCTTTTATCATGATCCTCACCTATAATGATATCTATTATTTGAACGATCACTTCTAGAATCGTCAGATTTAATATGCTCACCCTTTCTCATTGCTCCACCTATCTCGCTGCTCCACTGGTCAGCATCTCCCCATATCATTCATGATTTATCAAATAGCCACACTGTCTCCCTCTTGAACAATCACTATTTTCTCCCCCTTTGTCAATGAATCCAAAGATCGCTCCTTTTTAGTCTGTAACAGAGTAGAGGACACACTTCATCCCATTAGGGAAAACCACATCGGAACTCAGGGAGAGGGGGTGGTTCCACATCCACACTCTTTTAAGTGCGGGGAGTTGACTGAACTCCCAGAGCCAGTCGATGCCTTTCAAAAGCATCCTTGGGTAAGGCCTTTGTTAGAATGTCTATAACCTGTAGTTCTGTAGGCACATACTCCAACTTCACAATTCCCTGTTCAACCTTCTCCTTGATAAAATGATACTTTATGTCAATGTGAATTGTCCTTGAGTGATGGATGATATTTTTGTTAAGATTTATGGCACTTGAGTTATCACAATGGGTTCCGATTGGAGATGTTACTTCAACTCCCATATCTTCAAGCTACTACTTCATCCACAATAACTGTGTGCAAGCATGAGTGGCCGCATTATACTCAGCTTCTGCGGTGCTCGATGAAATGCAATCTTGATTCCTGCTTATCCAAGAAATAAAAAATCCACCAAGATAGAATGCACCACCTAACATTTATTTTCTATCATCCGCTGAACCGGCTCAGTCTGTATCAGTATATCCCTAATAACTCTATTTGAGATTTTTCAGTTTATGTCAAGTCGATATCCAATGTGACCTAGATATACTGAAGTACTCTTTTTTACTTCAAGAATGTGGATTTCCTTGGGATTACTCCGATATCTCGCTGCTTGGAATGCGGCGAAAACAATATTAGGCCTTGTTGTGGTGAAGTATAACAAGCTCACAATAATTTGTCTGTATTCAGTAATATTAACTGCCTTTCCATCCTCATCTTTTGATAATTTCATCCAGGTAGCAACCAGAATCTTCATATCCTAAACCTTCTCATAACCTCATTGGCGTAGTTAGATTGAGAAATTAAAGTTCCATTACTTCCTTGTGTCACCTGTAAACCAAGAAAAAATGTTAGCTCTCAAATAATTGACATTTCAAACTCATTTTTCATGAATTCGGAGAACTGTCTGCAGTGAGCTTTATCTGTTCCGTCAAAAATTATTTCATCGACATAAACCACCACCACCATCCTTCAATTACTGTCATTTCAAAAATAGGGATTTTAATCAACTCCCCCATGCTGGAAACCAATATTTTCAAGTACTGATAAAGCCTTGAGTACCATGCCCTTGGTGCTTGTTTCATCCTATACAACACCTTCTTCAGCCTGCAAACATTGTTCTCATCATCATGAATGAGAAAAACATCTGGCTGCTCAATATAAACCTCCTCTTTCAGAACTTCATTAATGAATGTAGATTTGACATCCATTTGGAACACTTTGAACTTTTTTTGCACAGCTATGACAAAAAATAATTGATTGTCTCCAGCCTTGCAATTTGTGTAAATGTCTCATCAACCTCTACTCCCACTATCAGGGAGTATCCCTTGCACTCTAGTCGTGCTTCTTTTCGGATCACTCTTCCATCTTCATTCATCTTGTTACAATAGACCCATTTAGTCCCGATGGCTTTTTTATCTGTTGGCCTCGAAACATTCTCCCATGTTTGGTTCTTCTCAATCTGATCTAGCTCATCATTAATAGCCTGATCCTAGTTTTCATCTTCATCTACATCGGAAAAACAATTTGGATCCAACTGAGATAGAAAAGATGCCCGCTGTTGAGATTTCATTTTCCTCGTCTAAACTAGGGATGACTAATCACTGATGATATTATGCCTGCCAATTTCAGATTGACTCATTTGATTTTGTGTAGATAAGGATTTTACTTCCTCGTACTCACCATCAGTAACTTCCTCTAAATCAAATTCAGCCCATTCTACTGTCCCTAAGTCTCCTACCACTTCCTCACATTCAAAAGAAAACTTTTCCCTATGTAATGGTTTAATCAAGTAATTTCTCTCTACTACTTTTCTCATCTTCTTGTTGAAACTTTGTTGATACTATCTGGGAGCTTCTTTGTATCCTAAAAACAGTCAACTGATACCACATTGTAAGAGAAAAATAAATAAGCATGAAATTATTTATTATTGCTACTTCCCCCGCAATATGTATTCCCTCCATAGATGACACCTGGTTCGAGTCATTCAATTATTTCATTGATGTCTCTTGCATCTGATTTTGTTATTGAATGATCCCCCTATGTTACGAAAAACATCATGGGGTTAGTCATACTGTTTATACTGATAACCATTCTTTCTAATCTGGCACTCAGCATCAAGCCATTAACCATATATCTAAGCCTACTGAGTTGGAACTCAGTGTAGGAAACAAGAGATAGAGTTAACAACACAATCACTTCCTATTGTTCTATGTTTCTCCCTTTCTCCATCAACTTTTGTGCCTGATTTGAGATAATAAAAACTCTGAAGCACATCACATCTCCACATTGCATCTTTAGATGCCACTTCCCCTTGGATCATATCTCCCTAAAACCTTAAACACTAGAATCATCAGTTAACAACCTTTGTATACATAGGGAGAGGGGTAAATTCTAGAATCCTCAAGATGAGGAAAGTGGTTTATCATGAAAGATCAACAATTTGATTCTTTCTTGTAGAGCATCACACCTTTTCATTGCTTCTTCTAACTTCCTAGCCAATGTCAACTGCACTGGCCATATGAATAAGCATTCATTACCCACATGCTGAGCCTTTTTCCGATATGTAGATCCTGTAGGCTTGGATTTTCTCACCATTTGGGGATTAAACCCACTAGTACATATCTACATCTTTTATGTTCCACCAGAATTCAATTTCCCTCGATTCCTTGTCTTGGTAGGAATCTCTCTACATGACATCTTCACTTTCTTCTTCTACCATTCCAAGGATCTTGCACCTTCCTCTACTTTTCACTGTGGAACACAACATGAGAATTTTTCAATATATTCTTTTTTCATCTTTCTTTTATCAGATGTCTAAGTCACCACACTCTTTTTCACTGGTGGTGAGTCCTCTATTGAACGTTCATTCTTCTTTATTCTAGCTGGAGTAGATCTCCCCTTAATCTTCAAGGTTTGTTCACATTATCTCATTGATATCTATTGTGAGTATGATAGAGGAGGTGACTGATACACCTTTTGTTCATCTCCATGTGATTCTCCTGAGGCTCTAAGACTATTCTTCTCCACACAACTTTGTCTCCTTGTGTAGAATTTCTCATTATGCATCATTGGGGTCGAGAATCTCCTTTCGAGTTCCTTTTCATTTCTTACATTCTTCTTGCTATAATTTATTGCCAAATGCCCATAATCTGAACATATAAAACATCTTCCATCAAAGGCATAGATCATTTTGTCATTTCTATGTCGAGATGCTGATACAACTTGAGTTCTTCTTTGTACATGGGGCTCTTGAGCTTCCTGACACATACTCATTGTGCCTCCCATTCTTCTACAGTAATAGCATCTAACAGATGCTTTCCTATGAGAGATTCTTATTTTTGATTTCTCATGAAACATCATCTTCTTCTCAGATTTATCAATGTTTCTATTTTCACAGCCTGAAATGTATTCCAGAGCCTCTGAACATATTCTTGATGTGTGGCCATGAATCCCGTATAAATATCACATGTCGTCACTTCTTTTGGAAACCATCCTCTTAGGCATATCTCCAGCGCCTATAGAATTTTCTCCATATCTGGAACTGTTAACAACTCTATTTTTATCATGCATAGGAGGTGATTCATCAAATCCATTTCCAGATTTTCCCAGGCTATATGGTCTTTGAGCTGGGAAAATATTTTCTTGTTTCTCCTCATAAATATTATACTTCCTTTTCATTTTATCATCACCTTCCAAAGGACAATGAAATAGTAAGTGCAAGGAATCCTTCATTTTAAGCTTTCCTAGAGAATTGGGTTTCTCCACTTCATTCTTCAATTATTCTAGCTCTTCTTCTACCTATTGAATCTTCATATCCCATGATTCAAGTTGGGCATCATGTTCTCTCTTGAGAAGCTTCCCTTTACTCATCTCATATTCCAATTCACATGTTAGCTTATCCACCATGTCACTCTAATCCTTAACTTTAAATTTTTCTTGAACAATAGAATCAGAAGAACATGCATTATATTTTTGTATCCTTTTATTATTTTGAACTTCTTCAGATAACCATGCAGCTAGATCATCATTTCTGGATTTCAAATTCTAAACTTCATATGACTTCTGATTCCCTTCAAATTCATCAGCCTTTTGTATTCCTTTCATTATAGACATCTTCTGTAGTTCTTCAGATTGGAAATCATTATTCTCCCTTAGTTCAGTAGCCACATCAATAATCCTTTTATATAATCATATTAGCTTGTTGACCTCAATCTCCAATACTTGGATTCATATATATTTAGATTTAACTTCTTTATCTAGTTTCTGATCCAATTTCTTTGTCACATTGACAATGTCTTCTGGTGGCCTCCTTCTTGAAACATATTCATCATCATTAGTATCCATATCACTTTGAAGTTCATGTACTTCACTCATTCCTGCATCATGATTGAGTGAATCAATATTTTCCATATCTGATTCATCTATTCCTTCAGTAAGATGTTTGATTATTTTAGTTGAATCATACTTTTTCCATAAACACTTCTGCCCTGAGGGATGTCACCTCACTTCTAATTCTTCTTTGATGTTTTTCCCTTTTCCATGGCACCCAAATCGACTACACCAAGTCCGAGGAAAAAAATATGATAAAAGAAACCTTCCCTCTGATACAATTTGTTAGAACCAATAAGGTTCTATATACCCTGAGAGGGGGGGGGGTGATTCAGGGTATGGATATTCTTTTTTAATGCTCTGTTTTCCCCATTGGATCTTGACATCTTTGTTACAAGGGTCACTTTGTTTGCACTTGTTTGTTAATTATGATCACTTATTTTCTTCTTTATCTGACGATGATGCTTTAAATGCAATGCAGAGAAGTATGCAGGAAGACACAAAGATATTTACTTGGTTCACCCTCACTGGGCTACGTCCAAGGAGGATACACTGACATGTTTCCGGTCATACCAAATTCCAATATTCTTCACTAGATGTGGATACAAAGGTTCAGGAATAGTCACTTTGTCCCAGGCTCACATCCTTTACAAGGTTTAGGGTTAGCTCACTGCTTTTCCAAGGGTCACTACCTATTTCTCTCTCTCTGGCTCACTACCAGTGGATAGGATCACCTTCTTCCTCTTCCTTCGCTCACTGATATGGAAAGGATCCACTCACAGTTTATAGACCTGTAGGTTTCTTAATTTTCAGGATGGAATGCATCTTCCTCTATATGTAGATGATCTATTGAAGTCCAGCATTCACCTGTAGATGAATCTCACTTTGCACCGATGGTATCAGGAAATCTTATAGCTTCCACGCATCCCTCAATCACTGCTGGAAATCAACCCTTACTTGGCACACATGTCTAACCCGGCGCACAAGTCTCGGCGCGCAATTCACAACTGGCGTGCAAGTATACTTAAAAGACTTGCATGACACAATCCTCTTCAACATCAAAATTTCATGACAGACTTCCCTTTACGCCCAAACCAATATTGTCATGCAACTAACAACAATATCCCTTCTTCAACTCTAGCACGCATGACCCACATGCGCACAACACCACCACTTTCACGACCACCACACCTGCGCGACGAGAGCTCTGATTTTTCAAAGTGTTGAACTCCGTTAAAAATGAGGAGGGGTGGTCCAGTATTTATAGGCAATTTTACCACCCTGCACGACGACGCGCAAGTCTGCCATTGGCGTTCAAGTCTCGGTGTGCAGGTCTCTTCCCCTGCAATTCACTTGCATGAACCACTTCCAAACTTGCGAAATCCTCTTTCCTTTGCCATATTGTGATGTTCCGATCTTGAAAAACAATAGGCACGCATGTTTCCAATCCTCCTAGGCACCGACACAGAAGTCCTTTCTCTTGGAATGCAAGTCACCTGCACGACCAACTCAATACTTGCGTGACCCTTATCCCTTTGCCATATTTTGATGAAGTGATCTTGAAAACCCTATAGAGCACAAGTTTCCAAGCCTTCAAGTACACAGAACGCAAGTCCCTTTGCCGAAGTTCTTGAATAAAACATGGATCGTTGACCACATCTCTTGAACTCGAAATTCCACCATGAAATCCTCTTTGTCAACAAATTTGTATGTCATTGTTTTTATTTGTTAACAATCACCACACTAAAGTCCACTTTGTCAACAAACACAATCACCTAAAAAATACATCACTGATACCTTGAGGGATTTTTCCCCAACAGCCTCTGAGCACAGCATATCACCATCAGACCGATGTCAAGTCAGATCATATGATATAGTTTCTTGACGACATGTTGCGTGCATACATCCTAGACTTTTGGGGTTCTTGGGAGAATCATATACCCCAGGCCGAATTTGCCTAAAATAATAGTTTTCAGGGAACTATTGAGATGGGACCATACGAGGCTTTATATGGTAGGTCATGCGGATCACCCTTGTGCTGGATAGAGGCAGGTGAGGCAACTTTACTGGGACCACATCTTGTGCATGAGACTTCTGAGCAGGTCCAGTTGATTTATAAGTGGATGGCTATAGAACAGTCTCGTCAGAAATATTATGCTGATCATTGCAAACAACCCTTGGATTTCATGGTTGGGAAGCAGGTTTTCTTACGTGTTTCTATGAGGATGGGACACATGCGAATCAAGAGACATGGTAAACTTTCACCGATCTATGTGGGGCCATTTGAGATTCTGGAGAGAGTCGGGCCAGTTTCCTATCGGTAGTAGTTACCATAGAGGTACCAAGCCAAACACGGCATCTTCCTTGTATCTAAGATGCACCATTATCTTTCAGACACGTCTCATGTTTTTCAGCCCAAGGAGGTTGAGATTTAGTTAGATTCATCCTTTGAAGAGAATCTGATTCATATATTTGATAGGAGCACAAACCTTCTCCGAGGCCAGTCAGTTCCTCTCGTACGGGTGCTATGGAAGCATGGCCAAGTGCAAGACGAAACCTGGGAGCGGGAGACCGATGTACGTGGTTAGTGTCCAGAGCTATTCACATCTTATTCTTCTCCACCATTGGAAGGGCAATTTAGCGACGAACTTCTTTAAGGGGGGACGTTTGTAAGAACCCGGTTCATAGTTTTGAGGTACATATTTCTTCTTTTCTATTTTCCTTAAGTGTTTTTGAGAAAATAAGGAAAATGGGGGAAAATCCTAATTTTTGGGACTAACCACCATGTACTTCTCCACACGCCATGTATTTTGGCCCTGTGGGATGAGTAAAAATGGTGTGTATCCATGTAGGTGAAGAAAGGTGTAAAAAAGACTACACGCCGTGTTAGTTTGTATTTACACGCCGTGTAGTCAGTCGGCATGAAAATAGTAAGGCGGTGGAAGCAGCTACTAGCTGAGCATCAGTACATGCTGTGTACTCATGAATTACACACTGTGTACACATGTTGACTAATGAACAATGCAGTGGTGGGAAAAGTAGCTTCAAGAGGAACAGTTAAATGAGAAAAATACACGTCGTGTAGTCAATAGTACACACTGAGTAGTCTATTTTTTTGCTTAAAATGGGAAGTAGCCTCTCATATTCAAAGGGAAGTCTTAGGACCAGAGGAGGATTCATGAGAGAGGTCCAAACCTTCGCGGAGCTCCAGATAGCACGTTGGGAATCCGTTTCCACCTTTGTCGATCTTGTTGGAACCATATGTGTAAGCCTCTCCTTCTATTTAATCCATTCTTACCAATTATTTCCCAAGGAAAAGTTATTTACATTTGAACATGTTTTCTTTCACCTCAAATCTTCATCATTCTTGGACGATTCGAGGAGCATAGTTCAAGTATACCGATCAGGGGCGATCGAGGTAGGTGGCTTGGTTTTTAAATTTCAACTGTTGTTCATTTTTGTGTACCATTGAGCTATGAACCCATGTTGGGGTGTCGTGTGGCTGAGGCCTTGGCTGTTTTAAATGCATATAACTGTATATTTAATTAAATGTGAAAATAAACTACTATTTGCGATCACTACTTGGATCTAGGAGCACCCTTGGGGTGCATACTTCTATTTAGTCGTTTGGCCAGGATACCCTAGTGTATGCCATATTTATTTTGTGCATTACTTATTCCTTGATTGGATTTTTATATAATTTCATGTTTATGTTTTGGGCTCGGCCCAGTTAGTTGCGCCTGAGGGAAATGTTCATTTAGCCTGAAGGAATTGTTTGTTTAGCCTAAGGTCAAGGTACTGCTTAGCCAGAGGGAAACGTTATATTCTGCCTGATGGAAATGCTTCTGATGCCTGAGGGAAGTGACTTTTGTGCCTAAGGGTGACACTTCATACGCCTGAGTGAAATAACTGTTATGTCTGAGGAGAGATACCTGAGGGTTTGTTTCTGTTTACCTGAGGGTAAAGGTTGACATGTATGAGGACACTGACTATCCACTTAGAACATTCACCGAGGTGACATCTTATATTAAATGAAATTAAATGAATATTAAAATATAAATATAACTTCAAAAGTTTGGTAATTTTGATTACTGCTTAGTTTATTGCATTTAATACTACACACTATTGTTTCATATTTTCACACAGTTGGGAACGGGCCATCGGTGGGTGCCAACTGGGATTTATTTCTCACACCCTGTTTGGGTCATGTCTTCGGCCCAAACATATTACATTGCTGCAGGTATGGATAAGGGAAAGGGTCCCTATACAGGTATTTGATTGTTGCTGAGGAGTAGGGGAGCATGTGACCGAACATAGGCTCCCGTTGCTGCCGGCTATTTTGTTTTTATTTGCTATACCTGTACTTTCCATTGTATCGTATTATACTGTTGTGTAACATGTTATTATTGTTTTCTTAGAACATGAGACATGTTCCATCATTATATATATCACTGTTGGTTATCATTTACTGCATTTGTTCATTTTAAAGGTGTATGGTTTATTGCTTCCAATGTTGTTGTATGTTTGTATGTTTTATTCCGCTGTGCTACACTTTGACAAATGAGGGAAAAGTTTCCCCACTATTAGAATTGGGGCCTCGCTTCTAGTCGGCAGCCACTGGCGTTTGGGGAAATGTGCTTGAGGTCATGTGACCAACTGGGTCCAGGGAACCCGTTGAGTGGCACCGAGGTGCAGGACTTTACAAATCCTCACTCTCATGTGATCTTTTGGGAGTTGTTTACTGTGAACCATACCATTGTTTTTATTGTATAGTGTAATCCCCACAATAAGGTGATGGGTGGGTGCTACTATATATAACTCACAATTACATATACAATGAAAATATTTATCATAAGAATGTTATCGGTTGTTTTTTTATTGTCATTTTGAAATTTTTTTTTAGCAAAATTGAATACCTTGGGAAAGGAATTACAATGAGGGGAATGGATAACCCCAAATCTAGTGGGGTTCAAGTCATTAAATGGTTCTTGTTTCTCTATTTTTGGTTCACATTGATCACTTTTAACATACCGGTGCATAAAACAATACATGTTAATAATTTCATTTAAAAAATAAATTTATGGAATTTTGTCTTTAATTTTATTATTTACATCTCCATGTAACTTTTCATTCTTAAAATATTCTCTAGGTGGCACGCCAAAACCATCACCTTTAACATGGCCACATTGTTTTGGCCACTTTACAGATACTATAAGTAGTTTTTTATCTAGTACATTTATTGATGAATCTTGTGTCTAAAATATAAGAAAACTATACGTATATAAGTATATATTTTAATGTAATATCATTATAAATCATAGCAAATGAATGTTATATCATACTTACACATGATCTTCATACTTTTTGTGTGTTTTCATAATCTATTTTTCCTTATTTATTTACATTATTCTCCTTCCATATCACATGAAATTAGATATATGTGGATGTAGATTTCAATTCATCATTTTGTATCTAAAAAAGGAGAATTATTATGTTGTTATTTCATATCACATAAAATATTCACTATATATTTTAAATAAATACCATTTTCTCATGTGAATTACACTTCATCCATGATTTATGGTAGGGTTACATGGGTTTATATGCATCATATTTGTTTTTAGTAATTATTTTTTATTTCATCAATTATTAATTTTCAATAATAGTGAATAATATAAATAATTTTAAATAAAATATTATTAAATATAATTCTCATGAAAATATTCATTCTCAGGATATCCAAAGAAATATTTTTTTTGTTTCTTGTTTTATCATGTGTTTATACATATCTAATTGTTGGGCATTTACTTTCCCCTCATCATCCTAGAGATATCACTATATAAAATTTGTCTGTAAGGATCTATAATCCTTGTCAGTGATCATGAATACACATTTAATATATAAAATATCCAAAATTAATGTACTCATTAATGGATAATGATATGTAAAAAAATGATTCATTATATTATTTTTCATTAATATTGAGAAAGTATATCATAACATTACCCTAGTTTATTCCCAAATGACTGCCTTTAAGAAGGAAAAACATTGTTCCACACATCTATATCAATCATTACACATATTATTGTTGAGACCCCAATGTAACTAATGAAAATTGATTTGCTGCATTTAATAGTTTGGTTGAATTTATTTTTCCAAACCTCAAAAACTATACATTTTCTTCATGTCTTGATATAATTTTCCAACATTGTGGTACTATTACATAGAAGTTTTTTTCAACCACATATTTTTTATTTTTTAGTTGGAGTTCTAGACCCAAATGTTCATACTATGGATTAGATTTAAATTCAAATAATTTAATATTAATAATAACATTTCATTTCATATTTTTCATTAGAATACATGACTTTAATTTAATAATGTAATAGAGTATCTATTGCATTGAAAAGGACATGGCAGTTCCTCGCCATGATGAGATACTTAAAATTCTATGAGGATATTTTTAAATTTTGTTCTATGGAAGGATAAGATTATATTAAGAGAAAATAGATTAATTATTATAATATGCAATTAATCATAAGCATATGAGACTTTATCTCATGAATTTCACACTTGGTAATCTCATATATGGGAGATTTTCTGAATAAACCCACCTATAAAAATTCCACTTGTTTGTGTGTCATTAGAATTTCCTATCTACAATCATGTGTGATGATCCTTGGACATTAAGTTTACTACTAATTCATGTCATGACTGACGTAATTTGATTTACAAACCAAAAAATGTGATGTCATATGTTTTCAAGATGTAGGGTACACTGTGATCACTACAAATAATATATTATTAATGAATAGGTCGAGGATGAATTTTTCCTTTCTTTATTTATGGAAGTTGTTATCTCATCCCTTTGATTGAAATATAACTAATGAATTTAATTACATGGCCACGGTTAATGAAAATTTTCAATAAAATGTTAAATGAATGATGTATCAGGTATATAGGTTAGTTACACATGCAACCTTTTGGATAAGATACTACGATAAAGAGGTTATATTACATAGTGTGGTATTGTGTGTGGTTTTTGATGTTGAGACATTAACTTATTTCTCTTGGATTCATTGCCTATTGATAAATATTAATCTTGGAATTAAGGAAAGACCACCAAATGTCAATAAGAATGAATCATAGATGTCCATACACTATTTTTTCCATTAATATTAGTAAAATTATATTTGAATTTAATTATTAGATTAAATATTATTCTCAAGACTGATGAATATATTTATCCATGTTTTAGTGATCGCATAAAATAAAAAAAAATTATTTTAGAGGTAATTATTTAATTAAATGTAAATATAATATATATTTATTGAATGAATAATTTTTATGGGGTATTTGATATAAATTAATGGGGACTAAGGTCCCAAAAATTTGTATGGTGATAAAAGTTAATTTGAAATCTCCAGAGTCATTTCCATGGTAATTTTTGGCTAAATACAGCTTGGGACGTCCCTTGAGTGGGGGTTGGGATCCATTCTCAGACATAAACATATATTTATAATAGGACACAATCATCTCTTGAATCTCTATGCCATTGTATGTGAAGATTTAATTCCCTACCTATAATTTTGAAATAATGTTCTTTGATCTTCTGGATCAGGACATTTGAGGAAAGAAGATGGTATTTTGGTCAACCTGTTTGATAAAATCCTCCCTTGATTAGATAAATTAATAGAATACTATGTATATCAAGTCATCATCTAGGTAAATTTATAGAGTTAATACCTCATGTAAGGAAATATCATAAGTGGGTTCCTCAAATGATTTTTTGAGTTCTTTATCATGCATGATAATTGTGCAATCAAAGTTCATATAGTGTTGTCGACTCCAGCGTTATAGTTGAGTTCTTATAAATCTAGTATCTTACTAGAAATAGTCTTGAGAGGATGAACATGTAGCTTCTAACACTCCCCAGTAGTAATTATTGTGAATCCAAATGAATTCAAATCTAAATCCCAGAATGTCCTTTAGCAATGGGACACCACCTACGACTGGAGAAAAATAGGACTATGACTAGTTGATACCAGAGGGACGTGGAAGAACACATACCTATGGAACTTATAAACCTCGTATCATCAATCGAAAAACCTATTGGAACATTTTGGTAATATAGATTCTCGGGCACATCCATGGGACCAAGTTAACAGACTCCCCAAGAATCCCAGATCTGAGAGTCCTGAGTGAAGAAAGTAGTCTCCAAATTGATCCATGGAAGAAATAATTTTCTTGGAACCTCGTTTCTTATTATTTTGGAAGAGGATCTCATTTAAATAACTAACAAAGTGAATAGTTCATTGAATCATATTTCTGACAGATTTAATCAACTCCTTGGTCCTCCATTGGTCTCATTCACCCTGCAATCCACAAAAACCCATGAAGTTCAATTTCGATTTCTGAGGTTGATTAATTGGAAAAGTGATGTGGTTTTTGGATTATATGAACACTAAAGATCAAATTACTCTCTCCAAATGATGAAAATTCAACCTATATGTCCTATCGATCTAACATAGAAATAGTTTTGAAATCTATCTTATAATGTAATCCCCCGTATGTCCTTTCTTTCTAATATGGTGTCGAACAAAAAGACCATATTCGGGATATACTTGGAGCACTATTGATAGAGAATGTGAAGTAATAATAGGTTTATAAGTTCAAAACAATTCCAATTGAAGAGTTTCATCTTGCTATGTGAGGTTGGCCTGAACTAGCCTCTACCTTTATTAGGTAATTTGGCACATCACCCTCTGACTACATTGATTATTTTTGAGAACCTGATGGAACTTCATCCTCAGACCCTCCATGATGTCTTATAATGAAAAAAATTATAATTTTCAAGTGATCAATATTAGTTATATTATTATTACACCAATTCCAATTTAGTTTTTGAATTTTTTTTACTAGGATAACTCCAGGAGGAGATTCTTACAGAACAATAATAACCATCCTCAGGGTAAGAAATCGAGGCAGTTCCTGATAAACTAGAAAAGTGAAATCCATACATCCCACCTCATGTGGAACCTCACCCTAGGATAAGTAAAATTTCATTTCGAATGATGCTTTCAATCCATGGTTTCAAAATCAGCGGTTCGATATAGGTCCTATTTTTTGGTGCACCAAGGAATTATCCACATTTTGTAAGGTGCATAAATGGCTAGCTTAAAAATTGTTCCTAGTCTCCACATTATGTTTTTCTTCATACAATGATCCTCCATCCACCATCTTAGGGAGAATATAGCCACCAATAAATGGAACATAAAGTCCCATGACTTTTAGTCAATGTTATGACAAACTCCCTATTACATGGGGTATGTATGGTGTCCCCATCAGGATTTTCACAACCTTTGAGGTTGGAAAACATTGATCTATAAATTTGGTGAGATTTTCCATCACAATATTATTTGGCCTCCAAGGTGGGTAGACCACCACCAGATTTCACTTAGATCCAAATAACATATTTTAGTGTAATTCGTCCTCAAAATCAGGTTTTCTTGTTTCTTAATATGTTACCGCATGATGAATGAGTCAATAGAAGAAACTAATAGAGGGGATATTTTTAAATTCCAAAGAGACCCATATATTGGAGTCTAAGAGTTTAAAGAATTAACATCATATAATGGGTTTTGTGATGTCTTCCATAACTCTGGTTCACATTGTAGGACCCCACTGAATCAAATATGAAACATCTCATTCCATAAACACCATAATAGTATTACCAGCCCCGCACATAACTTGATCGATCCTACATATAAATTGGATAACTTTCAGCCAGATCTAGAAAGGGGAATGATAGAATTCTATCATGGTGATGTTAAACCTGTTAACCATCACTACTTGAAAACGAGGCTATACCCACGGTTTTCGAAAACCATGGGTATAGGGATAATATGGGGACCTATACCCATGGTTTTGCCCAAAACAATGGTTATAGATTATTTTTAAAGACCTATACCCATGGTTTTGAAAAACCGTGGGTATATGTGTTTTTTTGAAGACATATACCCACAGTTTTGGCCAAACCGTTGGTATAGTGTTTTTTCAGAATACCTATACCCACAGTTCTTAAAAACTGTTGGTATTGGGTTATTTTTTTTGAAGACCTATACGCACGGTTTTAAAAAACCGTGGGTATAGATTTCCCGCCATAATGTGGGAAAAAAAATTACGTGCGACAATGAAAAAAAACTGGATGGAACACGGTTTTTATTAATATAATTACAAATATACAAATATAAATACAACTAGTATACATAGGTTGGTTGGTATGATCACTGGTCTTGTTTAAACCATTATTCTGTTTGAAATCTTGGTGAATTATATTTTTCTTTTGAAAGTGTTTAAATAATATAAGTAAACAAATTTATGATAATGTTATCAAAATAATCCCAACACAGTTGGTCAGTCGTCATATAATCTTCACAGTGGTCGCGTGTTCGAATCTCACGGTTACCATTTTTTGGTAAGTTCCTATATTAATATTTTTATATAGGTATGTATATGTATATCGAATAGCTCAGCAGATGGGTTGGTCAGTTGGTGGTGCGTGGCAGTGAGGCCCAGCGTGAGACGCGGGTTCGAATCCCCTTGACTGTGTTTTTTGATTTTAAGTACACCACGTGGATTAAATGAATATATATATGTTGATTTATGATTATAAAACAAAAATAATTCGTAGCATGGTTGGTCCCGTGGTGGTGAATAGTGTCATTGCGGGTTCGAACCCCGCCGCCTGCGAATTTTTTGAATTTAATTACCCAACGGTTTTCAATCCTTGGGGTCGGTTGTGTGCCACACCGGAACAGCCGTGGTACACACTATGACTTCCCAATACTGACAGTTCTCAAAAACCATGGGTATAGGTTGAGACCACTATACCGACTTCGTTCCAGCCCATGGTTCCCAAAACCATGGGTATAGCCTATACCCACAGTTTTGAACCGTGGGTATAGGTCGATTTTCCAGTAGTGCATGTCCTTGATCATAATAATATGATTATCAAAATTCTAGGAACATTTGTTTAAAATATATATCTTATCATATTTACTAAAAATTTTAAAAATAATAATCCCGAGATTTATTTCCCTGATAGAAACACCCTCTTCCAACCCCCAAATAGACTGCAATGTATTCATGAAGGCTATTATGTTATGGAGTCCAATAGATGTGAATCTCCCCACCAAGAGGAGGGAGAGGTATTTATGGAGCTATGCATTCACCACAATGATAACATCAATTATGGATTTCCCAAAATAAACATGTCAAAATATTATTTATATTATCTCTTGTCATAAATTATCATTGATTCCATTAAATTTTTTAGTTTAAATACTTCAAAATAAAATATCCTTAATTTATTTGTTTATTAAAAAATAAATATAAAACTATTTAAAATCATTATTATTGTAATCATTTAATAAGGATAATTATAATATGATAAATTAATGTTAATAATTCATTATGATTATTGAAAATTGTAATAAAATAATTTTAATCATTTAATGGGGTAAATAAAATAGTTACAATTGAATAGTTTTTCATTGATTACATAATGTTCATAATTTTATATAATTAGTTTTAATATTAATTTAATAAATATATTTAAATTAATATTGATTATATAATTAATTTTCATGATTTTATATAACGTTGTACACAAAAATTACTATTATTTAATAATATTTAGCTAATCCTTTCATAAATATATATGTGTTTCTTTTATTACGAGTTAATTACATATTGGATTTATAAATTATTTACAAATTAAATTCCATTAAATTAATTATTATTGATAAATTATTAATAATTAAATTATTTCAATTTATATTTACTAATTAATTTTAAAATTATAGTATTATAAATAATTTTTTAGAATGGTTAATTAAATATTTTGAAATATACTAAGACTGACTTAATAAATGCCGACTGAAAAAAATATTCAAAATAGATTATATTTCTAAAAATATTAAATAAATGTGCTGAATTATAGAAAATTATTTTCAATTTCAAGTAATTTTTTATTAATGGAAATATAATTATTAAATGAATTGAATCCATAGATATTGTGAAATGATTTTACTAAATACTTTCCAATGATGATAGCTAATATCTTTTTAATTTAATCCGTATATAGATTTTAGTTATATGAATCAATTCCAAATAAATAATTTAATTATATTTAATATGATAAATCTTTAAAAAATGTAATAATTTGAAAATAATATTTGGAAAAAAAGATACAGTAAAATATATATTTTATTATATATTAAATTTAAAAAAATAAATGAACTAGATATATTAAACATGAATGAAATGTGACCGAGGAAGTCCCTTTAATACAAATACATATATGTGATTATACATTATTGCACACCTTCTTACATGCTTCACAGGACTGGGTTGATGTCTATGAACTATGGATACCATTAGAAGAAGAGAAAATATGATGTTTAGAATCGTATGTTATATATAAGTATTCTTTCGTACTAAAGTGACTTAATATCACTCGACAATTGGGTCACCAAGGGATATAGAAGTCGTTTGAGCTCTTGCAAGGCCTTAGGTAGGTTTTGGGGTACAAGATGAGATGTGGGTTTCCTAGGATTATTTTTTTAGGGATAAATGTACTGATGAGAGAGACTTTGGCCAATTGATAATGTATAAGACAACTATTTATCTAATTCCTAATGAGTGACACCCTCCCGAGGGTTGTTTTTCTTGATTATAACTGTGAGATAAATGATTCCATCAGGTCTAGACATGGTAAGATGGAGAGGGGTTTCCTTTGAGTGATGGGCTAATTGAAGTTAGTTAGAAGACGTGAGTTGAGACTGTGGTGTGGGTAATGGTCTTGGTCAGTACATGACATCCAGATACCAAGGGGCTTAGATCTTGTGGTTTGGGATAGTAATGGGGTGGAAGACTAGGAGTGATGAGAGACCATGATGGGCAGGAACCAACCATCAGGTTTTTTTTTGATGAGCATATGGGATGTGGATCCACTGATGGGTGAGGTGAATGAGAAGTGATCGATGAGAAGAGACCATGTTGGGTCTAGAGGACCCTATAGACACCCAAAAAAGGTGTGGTGGTATGTGTTTATCAAGGGGATAAGTCTTAAGTGACTAATTTCATGGGATTATCTAAAGAGTTGTGTGATAGGCTAAGGCCGTGTGTGCTTGATGCGACTTCCCCAAAGGATGTGGGGAGGACTCGATGTGCTTATTACCTCCTTAGATCATGCGGGGATGGGTCGGTGTGCTTGTAACCATCCTAGAGTATGCGGGGATGGGTTGGTGTTCTTGTAACCTCTGTAGAGTCTTTGAGGATTGGTTGGTATGCTTGTGACCTCCCTTGAGAATGTAGGAAATGGTCAGTGTGGTTGATGAACCTTTCCTAAGAGGCTTCAGATATGTCAATGACCATCTATGAGGGGCTAGGTCAAGAGATAATGCATGATGATACCAATGGACCCTACCCTGAGTAATCAAGTTGTGGGTAATGATGTGGATACATGAACACACCAATTTAATGTGGGTAATAGGTCAATATTTGGATTCCACAATACATTGAGTCTTAATGGGTAGGTTAGGAATCAGTTCGGGGGCATGAGAGGACATTTCATGGAAGATTATTGCATTGTGCAAAAGTAGCTATGGTCAGGTGTCATGGTGGATAAGTTAGAACACATTGATCTGACGTACAACGAGTCATGGTGGCCTGGTTAGCACACAATGTACATCAAACATGTGTGACATGTTTATCTTTTTCCTCATGCATTGATTTATATGATGGAGCATAGTATATGAACTTGGTGAGACCCTCCTAGGATGTATTTCTCAAGCCTCACATGGGAACCTCGATGTGTTTGTGTAGACCATATGTATGCTTTTAGGTTCAACATAGGATGTGCACTAGAACAAGGTGGTGTAGCTCAAGTATATTGGGAAATAGGGTGATTAAGGCCCAAGGATGGTAGTAAGGTTAGTGTGCATGAATTTTATTTCTTATTTTTTGTATTTGTGATCATACCAATGGATTAGTAGAGACTTTAACATAGAATTTATTATAGTATCATGTTTTTCTATATATGATTACTGTAATGTTTATGTTATGTATTATTTTAGTTATTTTTTCATTATTGAATCACTTTGATTCAAAGGAATATTCTCCCCCTTTTATAAAATTAGCCTCCTCCGCTAGTCAAAAATCTCTGGCATATGGAGAGGCTCAACTGAGGTTTTGTAGTGACCTTGGCCTTGGCATTATCAAGTGGCTCGGGGAGAGGTGTCATAATAATATTAATTATATATATAATTAAATTATTAGAAATGAATTATATAAACTATTTAAATTATAAAAATATTAAATTGCAATGAAATAAATGTATTATATAAGTTTCAAAGATATTAATAATATTAAAACATAATAAATAAATATAAATAAATATTAATCATATTAATTTTGATGAAATTGAAAACACTTAAACCTAATAAATAAATAAATATTGAAAATTAATAAATTCAAAAAATATTGAATATTATTAATTATTACAATAGAATAAATTACAAAAATAATAAAAAATAATAATTGAAAATGAATAATCTTTAAAAATATGGAAAATAAATAAACAAAATAATATTATTAAATTTATTAAATAATGTAATAATATTATTGTAAATGTATTAATATTATAAAAATGATTTATTAATTAATGAATCAGTGAATGCATTAATTATTAGTAAAAAGATTATTTTTTATATAAATAAATAAATTTTTTATAAATATATCATTGATATAAATGTATATATAAAAATATTATATAAATATATATATGTTTTTTATGATATATCAATAATTATAAAATAACAAAATAAAATATATGAATTTTAATAATTTTATTTAAATATAGTTAAAATTCAAATATAGATATATTTATATACATAATTACTATAATGAATTATATATATATATATATATATGTATTTTATTGGATTTATATAAAAAATATATATTTATCAACTTTTAGAATTTTAATTATAATTAAAATTATTTTTTAAATTAAATATATAAAACATTTCAAGGATGGTTTAAAATATAAATTACTAATTATTGAAGTTACTAAAATTATAATAGGTTCATTTTATAATTTATATTCTTTCAAATATTTGAAGTTTCATTTTTTTCAGTTACTAATATATATATATATATATATATATATATATATTCAAGGATTCATGGAATATCCATTAGGTCGATATAGACCCCATGTGTGATGGGATGGGTCTTCATTCACTAACTTGACCAAACCCGTTTAAGATATGAAAAGAAATACCATCCTATTCATCTAATTTACTAAATTATTTGCATATACCTAGTTAATTATTGTATATACCTGATTAATCTATATATAGTTATAAATGAATACAAATGAATACAGATATATAAATATATATGTTTATTATTAATATAAATATGGTCTTATTTTAATATAAATCAAATTTTAAAATATATAAATCTGTATGATAAAAAAGTTCATCATTTATCAGTGCTCAAAAGGCACTGATAAGTCTATTACTTTTATCTGTTCAAAAAAATCAGTCATAAACATAGCCTTAAAGAAATTATTTTTAGCACAAATTAATGATATCCATTAATAGTGCTTATAATTAGTGTAGATATAAGTAATCCTTTGTCGGTGCTGTTAACAAGAAATAATAAAACATGAATATGTAGTATTGAAAAGATGTTCATATAAATATTTAAATAATAAGAAAATAAATATATTTTGTGATTATGTGGTTATTGATGATTAAAATTTAATAATATGAAAAAACTTCTCTTCATTTCTTGAGAGTTTCTCCTAGGGATTCTATTGTTTGGGTGAGTCCTTGGGTTTCTTGGGAACATCTATGCTATTCCAACTTGAAGATGATTGGGGGGATGGGTATGTACCCTCTCATAATGACGTCCATATATATTTTTTCCTAAGACGTGGTGAAATTTAGTCTAACCTAACAAACCTTTGCAATGATCTAGTGCTCAACGATAAGGAAAAAAATCAACATTAATAGTAAAAAGGAATGAGGATGCTTTTCTAACACACCCAATGTGTCTCCTCATCATTAGAAAATTTATAATTAATAAAGTATTCAATATTTATGACCTAAAAAATATTCTAAATAATATATGGAATTTTAATTATTGAGTGGCCAAATGATAAATAGATTCAGGCCTCATCATCTATGAATTTTTCCATGTACATGACATGAATAAGGTGCTTAAAGTGAGATTGTGGACCTTTGATAACCACCTAATATTAATGGAGGATTTATGAAATGGTGGGGATATTAAAATACCACTCTTTCCAAGAAAACCTTTAGTATTCAACTTAAATTAATCCCATTTTATGGAACATTTAGGTTTATTATGCATGAAATCAGGGGCCAAATCAGAGAAGTTTTCAAATGAGATTGGTCAGATAATATTCATTAGAGTATGAATATTTGGACTTGGGTTTTGAATAATCTTGGCTACCTATTTATTATATATTTGTGGGCATATTTATATGTCTTGGATTTATGGATCCTATTTGAGGATGAAAAATTACTAATCATTATTTCTTTTGGGGGTGTATGGGGTACATTGAGAAAGATTGTGGTTCGAAGTCTATGGAAGTGGAAAGAAACAATTTTTTATAGTATAGACAATGATTGTGATAAAATAATATTGAAAAATACTTCATTATAAAAATAGATAAATGAATGGAGAGTGAGTTAATTTTGAAGGCTCTAAGTGCACAATAAAATTTAGATCTAAATAAAATCATCATGTTGTGTCTTCTTGTAATTACTGTAGATCAATTTATTTTGTCACGTGAATTCGACAAGGAGAATCAAGCCACTTGAACTATATCACTAGATTCATTAAATTCTAGTGAAACACTGGTTACAACCCAACTAATGAGGGACACATCCTCTAAGAATAACCCTCCAACATTGGAGGGAAAAAATTAATCCCCAAAAGCCCGAAGTGGGTCTTCTCTAATCCACCAAAACAATTTCTCCTCATTCTCATGGGGCCCCAATACATTCCTCTATTCTTAGTTATGATCCTATGGAACCTCCATTAGATAGGCCAAAAAAATGGATCTGGGTAAGGAATGTTAGAGTGGAGTTTAGTACTGATCAGAGGATGGCAGAGATGTGTAGTTCCAAAAGACGAATGGGGGGTTTTCTAGTTAATAATAGATACTCTAAGAGAAAGAAGGTGGTTGGAGATGGAACCTATCTTGAATACTTAGAGGTTGAGGTTAGTTTTAGGTGTCTCTACCAATATCAATGAAAACCATATGCTAGAACTGGCATGGGATTGTAAACCCATGCTCAATTCAGATTCCCTCACACTGATGCACTAAAATATTACCTGATATAGTATTCTTATATGAAACCATATTATATATTACCGAAATTTATGGTTTTGAAAAAAAAATAAATTTCAATTACTATTTACTTATCTCCTAAAAAGGTCATTTTGGGGGAATATATCTTTTTTTGAGGGAGGATTTGTATATAAGGGTTATAAACTTCTCTCATAACCACATTTCTCCTCCATTCACCAACCAATCACCTTGATCTGGGTTTTAATTAGATTTTATGCATTTTCCTCTTAGAGGGATAAATATAAGTCTTTGAAACTACTCAAGAACCATAATATAACCTTCCTAGACCACCTCTATTTAGTGGTGACTTTAATGAAATTTTGTTATAATCTGATAATAATGTGGAAAAAATAGGCCTTTCATATCAATGATGTAGATTCACCAGGCCACTCAAATATAAAACCACGAAGTTCCTGGGTACTCAAGAAACCTTCACACATGAAATCATGAGAACTTCGAAAATTCCCATATTATGGAGTAGATGGATAGATTCTTGGGATTGAGTGAATAGACTAATACTTCCATCTTATTCTTGGTTTCTCACCTTGCTCCTGCCACTTCATACCACTACCCTATCCCCAACATCTTCTCTCACATACAATGAAATAAATGACATGAATGAATTTTCATATTTTAATGCTTCTAGTCTGAGGATAAGCCATGTAAAGATCTAATCCATTCATCCTGGTGGGTATGGAATCTGATTATGGGATGGAATATCCATCATAAGATAGAGAATTTAAAATTCTTAAGTAATGACATGTTCCACCAACCAAATTTTTAATGTAATTCAATTGAAAGGAAGTTTTACATGTTGTACTATCATCTCCCCTATGACACATTTCTTCATTGTATTTAATCCCATGAAGAAGAACTAGAAGTAACACTTAAAATTACGGGAATCTTATGGTTCTTACATCCACATGAAACCCATATCATGTAAGGTGACTGTAATACCTTATACTTACATCAGATGGCCTCTATAAGGTGGTGTAAGATGTCAATATCCTATCTTAAAAATTTTTAAGGTATAATTGTTTATAGTATGATGGGGATCCATGATCTTATCATTAATTTTTATGAAGATCATTATTAGTCTATGGAATCCATCATTTCATTTATCATTACCACTTATATTAAACCTGTGGTTATAGATATGATGGACCATTATCTTACTTGTGACTTCACTGAGGAGAACATATTTATGGTTCTCCAATAAATTCACTCCATAAAAGCTACAGGGCTGGATGGGAACCACATATTATTTTTTAAACAATTATGGCACTTTATCAGGCATGATATATTTGGCCTCATGAATGATCTATGGGTGGGTAATGAAAAATTCTATGTGATGAATGAAACCATCATTAACCTAACCATAAGATCCAAAAAATATCAATGATCTCATATTTTAGGCCTAATAGTTTATACATTGTTATTTACAATTTTTCTCAAATATGTTTCTTAACTATTTATTTCCCTTTCATTATTTTTTAAAATCAGAGCTCTTTCAACCCCAAACGACTAATCTATAATAATTCCATTATCTAACATGAAGTGTTTCACTCTATGAAAACACACTATGTTACAAAAATAGGTTATATGGATTGTAATACTGATATGGAAATGGCCTATGATAGGGTTGATTAGCCATTTATTCTATTTTTAGGGGTAAAATGGTATTCTTCTCTAAATGGATTGAGGTCAAAATGCAATGTATCTCTTTAGTATCTCTTAGGATAAAAATTAAGTAGATGCATCATTCATTACATTTCCCCAACTGGGGGTTTTCTTCAGGGGGTTCCACTTTCCCATTTCATTTTTAATTTGGTAGATGATGTGTTTTGTAATATTATTTTAGTGGTAGTAGAGGGGAATATTATTCATGGGGTTAATGTGTGTTGATGAATTCCACCCATTTCCAATCTATTTTTTTTCATATGATAGCCTTATTACTTCAAGGGCCACACTATAAAAACGAAACATTATTTTTTACTTGATCCACTTGTATGAGTGGAAATCATGTAAGTCTATCAATCTTTCTAAATAAAAATTATATTTCAACTCAACAGTATCCAAGAGAAAGAGGGAATAACTGAATAGAAATTTATGTATTCAAGTTGTTGAAAAACATAATAAATACCTCGGTATTCCCAAGCTTTTTTACATTCTCTAAAAGAGTCATTTTTCCAAGAATATTTTATATCATGGAAAAAAAATCCAAGGATTTAATTTTAAGAGGATATTCAAATTAGGTAAAGATAATATTATCAAGGTAGTGGAATAAGAGATCCCAACCTACATTGTGTCATTATTTAATATCCCTATATTTGTTATGGATAAAATATACTCTCACCTCACAAATTTTTGTTGGGGCCTTAATAATTAGAGAAATAAAATTCAGTGGTTGGTCTCGGAGGGGGTATGGGGTTTGGGATTTCATATTCTTTAAAATTTCTCTTATATCAAACCAAGGATAGTGGATTTTTTAACACCCTAATTCCTTGAGTTCTTGGATCCTACAATAAAAATATTTTCCTCAGTCAGGTTTTAATGGATTTGTTTTATTCCCCTTCCCCATATTTTTTAGATAAGACTATGGGGGTCGCACGAACTTCTTTTTTGTGGACCATATATGAGAATCATAGATGGTTCCATTGTAAAAATATGGATGGTACTTTACTGGTTGATGGAGATGTGGTGAAGGCAGCCTCACCAGTGATCCATTATTAAGAATATTTCATGGATTAATCCGTATTTTATAATGATGGAAATAGATGGTGTATCATAAAACATGATTATTTTTTCATTGTGAGGGATAAAAATTCATTTTGAGAATCCCATGAATAAAGGATATGGATTAGAAAATTCTTTACTAGATAAAGTAATGCCTGAGAATTTACTGTATTAAATAGGATATTTGATAGAACTCTGGTCATGAAGCTCGAAGGATGATGTTTTTTGGATTATTTTATGGTGTATGTGTGTTCCACAAAAGGTAAAATTTTTCTAGTGGAAAATATATTTCATAATTCTCTATTCTATGGAACTCTCCATGTTCCATCATGAATCTAATGATCTTATTTATCCCATGTTAATGAAAACTATGGAGTCAATTTTTTATAAAATTATCTCCATCTCTAAGGCCATATTCATCTGATAAGCATGGGATTATAATGAATATCACTAAGTGGATATGGTATCAATGATTGCATCCCTTCTATGAAAATAGTCATCATCTCACCCTATAGAGGTGGTAGATTCTCTTTGTACAATGGATTATATTAGTTGGGTGAGATTAAATGACTATGACTTCAACCATCTATCCGGACAAACATCATTCTGGTTTGATCAGGGGGTATATTGGTTGAAGATATGGAATTGTAATGAGATCCATCATGGGAACACAAAAGAAACTTCATTCATTAGAAAGGTGAATCTTCCCCCAATGGATGTGTTGAAGATTAATGTGGATGAATCGCTCTTTAGAGGAGATTTTGATGGTATTGGTGTTATGGTTTGTGACTCCAACATATGAACTATTGTGGCCATCCATAATTCTCTCCATACTTATTGGGAGCAACTAGTGGTAGAATCATAGTCCATTTTCATGGGAATGATTCTTACCATAGAGAGAGGATGGAAATATATTATTTTGGAATAAAATTACCTCACCATTATCAATACAATCCATGCACTCGAAAGTGGTATCCAATCTTTTCACTTGCTGGTTTTGAAGATCCACTCCCTTTTTCATCTCTTCTCTACTTTCAATTTCGCTTTCATCAACAGACATGGGATTGTGGTTATGTATTTTTTTTGGAAATGCATAGTATCACATGTGAGTCACATGTTTTGTTCGATGATTTTCATTATTTTATGAATTATATTATAATTTATTGATCTTATATCTCTTAATTTAAATCCCTTATTTACCATAAAATGATTAAAATATGATATATTACTTAAATTTGAGTCAGGTCACCTGTGATATTTCTTATTTTTATAGCTTGAACATTCTTGAATTACTGATTTAATTATAATTAAAAAGATCCAAAGGAAAAAAATAGATGTGTTAACATTTATATAATAAGTAATCTGATATATATTAAAGTTGAAAAAACTAATAATATTTAGTCAACCACATGAACCATTTTGATAAAAATTGATGTCCTTGGGCATGCGGGATGACTAGTTACCATGCAGTTTTGCTCGCTCAGATACAATATGGTTTTACAATTCTTTTTTGTATTGTTTTCAAAATAGAAACCAAATATCAAACTCAACCTATTCCATATTCTTAGTATATATTGACATATATCACTTACATTAGTCCTATTGTTTTTAAAATGACATGTTAAATGAATTGTTGATATTTTTAATAACAAGATGATAAAAATATTTAAAAAAATTATAATCATGTCTATAATTTTATATATGGTGGAATGATGACCCAAAACAGATGTTTGTAGATTATTTTTTAGTAATAAATAATTAGTCATGAGTAAATTATTGGCCTCTAGAACTATTCAACAAAAAAATATTTCTCCCTTTTTTTTCCAAACAAAACACATCAATTTTTTTAAATTCTCTATGCTCATGAATATTCATTAATACCATTAAATATATCAGTATAAATAGTCAAAAATATAATATCCATAAATGATGCACTTATAAATATATATAAATAAAATAGTTTAAGTACATTGCTATGGTAATTACTTGAAAATTGTAATTATGATATGATTAAAAAATGTTAATCATTCATGCCTATTATTGATAATGGGAATTAAATATTTTTAATCATTTAATGGGATTAATAATAATGGTAATATTTGAATAATATTTTTTTATTAAGTTAATTAAAATATTTATATATAGTAATTTTAACTATAAATTTAAATAAGTATTTAAATATATGATAATTATATCATTAATGATCATGATTTTAAATAATCTTGTGCAAAAGCATTATTTTTTTACAATATTCACCAAATACATTCATTAATACTAGTATCACATTAATTTACATGGAAATTAACAGGTTCTAAAACAAATAAAAATAACAATTTTATGAAAAATATAGTCAGGTATAATATAAGAAGAGAAACAAATTATACAATGATTATTAAATAAGAAAAATTAAACAATGATAATTAAAAAAATATTATTATGTTCGTATAATATGTAAAGGGTTCTCCAATAAATGGAATTATATAGTAAGAAAACACTTGAATATATCAAATTATACTCATTCTTTTAAAAAATATTCTTTTTACATATTTTTGGAGTAAGTTGATTATAATATCATTATTTGTTGAAGTTTAATTATGGAAGTCACTCATGTCTACTCTTTCATGAAATATTTCTTTTTAAAAATGATGTGGTAAATCACTATGAAAATAGCACATTTTGTAACCAAAATCAGAGATTTTATGAAAAGTAATGAATAATTTATTTTAAATGAAGTATTCAATTCATAATCATTCAAATAAACTACCATTAAAAATAATTTTCATATCCATAATATCTCTCAAGGATAAAATAATAAGATACATTAATGAAACATGAAATAAAACTCAATAAAATAAAGGTGAAAAAATATTTTTAATAGTGATAAATCATGTTAAAAGGAGTGAAAACATAGTAATAAAAAATACATTCCTTTAGGTTGAAATAAATTTCCATGAAACTGATCATTATAGTATGAGTAAAATTCCTCCACCATTTCAGTGACATCCCAACATTAGTGGTACTAAATGGTGCCCCGAGCCGGTTGGCCACATTCCCTCATGAACGCCTCCCCATATGCCAGAGGGTATCGACTAGTTACAAGGGTTTGGTAAGTCAGTATTAGGGAGACTATACCCTCTTCAATGATAATAAACATCTATAGAAGCAAACAACAATAACCAAGTGAGGACGAGTATAAATAACCAGAATAATGCCATGTCATATGATACTCAAAACAAGAAAATACAATACTCCACAGAAAGGTAAAGCATTCTATGACAATGTGAATGTCAAGTGTATACAATGCAACTAAATGTAATGAAACAACCACTCCCATGCGGGTCCCAAATCACCTTAGGTTCCCTCTCTCATTCCCCAATCCAAAACAACAACCTATCCTAGGGCCTTTACTTTTTACTATCCTACAACAAAAAAGTCTACTCAGGTGCCAAAGAGGCGGCCCAGATTGGTTATGATCACAACTCAGTAGGCCACCACCAATGGTGTTTAAAACAATTCCAGTCAAAAGATAGTTTATGCAATTTTATGAATCAATAAATACAATGCATAATTAAAAATTTAACACATTGTCATTTAATATTTAATCATTACATTATGCCCAGTTTCAATTCATGTTTTCCATTTGAATCATCATCCATTATTATCCGTTATTTGGTGATGAATGTAATTTCAAGCACGCAAAATCTCATTCAGTGTAGGTCACCATGCCTAACACTCCATATCTCATTTGCTATAGGTCCTCATGCCTATCTCCTCAAAATATCAAGCTTGGATAACTATTGGGGAGGAATGCCAAGTCAAAATCCCAACTTCTAATCGGTCTATGACCACATATTAAGCACCAAAAAAATATCATCCACTTAATCATTCTTTAATAGACAAGAAATATCCATGTAATTACTTTACTAATCCAATGATTAATTAGACATTTCAAAGGATATTATTTTACTCAACAATTAACTGAGCACATAACCCATTATTTAATTTATCAATTAATTAATCTATGAAAACAATTCTATTTCCATAATTAATTCCTCCCAATTAATAATCCATATCAAATATAAATGTACCATTATTAATTCTCACAATTAATTATAATTGATCAGTGTCATGGAACATAATTAATTATCACAATTAATTTTCTTATATATCCAAACATCATTTCACAATTAATTCTACACAATTAATTATTGATAGCAAATATAACCTTGTCTTAATCAATTATCAAAATTAATTATCTTAACACAATAAATTAAATATCTCAATTACAATATCTCAACACATAACCAATCTCTAAATAATATATATATTTGGGAAACTTCCCTTAATTTGTTTTGCGATTCAATTAACAATTAATCACCAAGACAGTCACAAGTCAACCCTATATTCCTAATTAATCAAATTTAGGAAATTAGTTATCAAGGGAAGATAGTAAATCTATAAAATTACCTTCACATATCAAATCCATGACAATGAGTGTTTTATTTAGACCACCTATCTCAGTTTACTAATGGATCATATACCAATAGAACTCCCCAAAATTCGAGTGGCACATCATCATCGATCAAGCTCCAGATCTAAATACCTAGTCCAAAATTATGATCAAAGGCATCAAGATCATCTAAATCTAGATCTAGACCCACAATCCTTCATATAGATCTCAACTAATTGGTTTATATCAATGCAAATGGTGGATAAATTCCATGGAAAGTTCAATGAAAGATAGAAAAATGAACCTGAGAAGCACCGTGATGAAATCCACTCACCGGGAAGAGAACATATCTCCAATAAAAGATTTTGATATCAAAGAATGATGTTCGAATCACCTTGGAATCCCTCTGTATTGCTCCAGGATCACATAGAGTTTTTCAATCCCGAACCACGGTCAAAATATGGGAGTCTTGTGGGTTATGTTGGTTTTAAAATAGATTTTTAGAAAATTAATAATGCATTTCTAGTTACCTAGGAAGGGGAACAAAGATTGGTCAAACAGTTCACCAATCATATGGACCTCTCTATATAGGTTGGCACGGTTTCCATGGTTTAGTTTAATAATATTTTAAACCATGTAAAAATTGTGCCAACCTCTATATCTTGTTTTCATGGTTGGTACGGTTTAGTCGTACGATTTGTTAAACCGTATGAAAACATTACACAGACCAATATCTGTTATGTTTTCTTAAAAATTCACCCAAACACACCTCATTCAACTAATATAAAATAAATGTACTTAAAAACCTCAAACGTACATGAAAACACACCTAAGATGACTCCAAAAAAGGTCTGGTTCTTAAAATCTCCACAACTTATAATAGCTCGTCCTCGAGCTACAATCCCGAAATTCACTAATATTTCAAGAAAAAAATATTGGGTCAATAAACCCTCATGTTTTCTTCTCATTACCATGTATCCTCTTGAGCACTTACATGTTTCCTAAACACAAGAACTAATGGCGCAGTCTTTCCACATAACACTTTCTCACTGTGACGCAGTACACATATCAGATGCTCTTCAAAGGCTGTATGTATCTCGAGGTCAACATATTCCTCATTAATCACATGATAAGGGTTGGGGTGACACCCCTATAGTTGTGACACATGGAAAACATCATCAAAATTTCTGAATTTCTATGGAAGGGCCAGTCTGTATGCCACTGGCCAGATTCTCTCCAGCACCTGAAACGGTCCAAAAATTCTGGATGCCAACTTTCCTAGCCTCTGTATCATGTTTTGACCCAATCTAGGAAACACCTAAAATAATACATGATCGCCCAATGTAATCTCTAGGGGTCATCTCCGAATATTAGAATATGAATGTTTTCCACTATAAAACTTACCCATTGATTTTCGAATAAACTTCACTTGCTATGATGTCTCTTGAACAAGATATAGTCCCAACAGCTATAACTCACCCCCACTAACCAAAAAAGCAGTGATATAAAAGGTCTACTATAAGGTTTCTAATCGGATTCCATCTGTATAGTTTCTTGATAACTGTTGTTATAGGATAACTCCACAAAATCGAAGTGCTTCTCCCAAGAACTACCCATGTCATGTACACAGGCTCGCAACATATTCTCAAACACCTGTATTGTATGCTTTGACTTCCCATCTTTCTATGGGTGAAAGGTAATAATTAAAAAATACTATTTACCAAGAACCTTGTGTAAACCCTTCCATAAGTGTGAAGTAATGCGCAAATGGTTATTTAAAACATTAGTCCGTGGAACCCCATGAAAATGAAACATCTCTTGTATATACTATTCTCCCAACTATTCTACTTTAATTGATTCCCTAATAGTCATGAAATGTGCTACCTTTTTTAGTTGATATACAATTACCAAAATAGCATCATAAATCTTAAGTTTCCATTGAATTCTTACCATGAAATCAATTGTCACTTCCTCCAACTTCCATTCTAGAATAGGCAACTACTACAATAGGACTCTAGGTCATTGATGCATTGAATTCATATGCTGACTAGTGAAATATATTATTATGAACCCTGATATATCATATTTTATGCCTGCCCACCCAAACTATCATTATAGGTCATGGAAAATTTTTTTCACCCTAGGATGTACCTCCCAATTTAAGGCATGAAATTTTTGCATGAGTTTCTCTCAAATACTCATAAGCACAACAATAATATTTTTCACATAGATGATGAAATACTCATATATTATCCAGATTGAAGGTGTCCCCCACCTTCAAGCCTTTCCCTTAAGGCTAAAAACATCTAATCTTCATACTTCTTATTTTTGATCCATCTGAATATTATAGAATCCACTGTTACAGAAACTGGAGTCGTCCTCTCCTCACTATCCTGAACTACCACATGCATTTCCACCAGAAAATTCATCATCTTAATCTATGCTCTAAACTCATATACCAACTGAGTCTGAGTTTTCATGCTCAAGGAATCATCGACACTATTCCCATATCTGGGTGTATATTCCTATTCCAAATCAAAGGATTGCATATACTCTGCCAATATTTGCAGCCTAAGATTCAATTCACGATGTAAAATTATATACTACATGATTTATTGATCCATAAAAACTATAAACATTTCAACCAAAATATATAGTCTCCAACAATTATGAGCATAAACCACTGCTACAAAATCGAGTGCATGTGTATGGTAATTTCGTTCATATGGACTCAACAATCGAGAACCATAAGTAATGACTCGATCTCCTTGCATCAACTTATCCTTGTGTACTATCCCAGAAGTGTCACAATAAACCATGTAATCCTCACCTGACATAGGTTAGATGAAAATTTCTATCGATGTTAAGTGCTTCTTCAACTACAGAAATGCATTCTCGCATGATTTTGTAGTATAAAAGTTTACCACTATATTTTTCAAATTAGAAAGTAGTGATTCCATTCTAAAAATATCCTAGATGAACCTCCAATAATAAACATCCAATCCCAAAAAGCATCAGATATCAAAAAAATTCTTGATATGCTCCCAAGAAATAAATGCCTCCACTTTTTATGGGTCCACCGCCACACCTTATTTCAAGATGATATACCCCAAAAATGTGTACCCTGTCAATCCCAAATTGAAATATATATAGATTGGCATATATCCAATGATCTCTCAGTTTACTCATGATGATTTCAAGATGTTGGGAATGATCTTCATGAGCAGTAGAGTACACCAAGATGATGTCCAAAAACACCACCACAAATTTATCGAAGTCTGGATGAATTGTACTGTTCATCAAGTCCATAGACTCTACAAGAGAATTTGTTTCCCCAAACGGAATTACAACAAACTCATAAAGTCTATACCCGTTTATGAAAACATTTCTTAGTATATTAGAGGTCCAAAACCTTACCTTATGATATCCAAATCTCATATCAATCATTGAGAACACAAAAAAAAACTATTTAGCTGGTCAAACAGATCATCAATACATGAAAGAGGATATCAGTTCCTCTCAGTCATTTTATATAACTTCTAGTAATCAAAAAAAGCAGAAAACTCTTGTATTCCTTCTTTTCAAACAATACAGGTGATCCCCAATGTGATATACTTGGACAGAAAAACCTTTTATCCATTAACTCCTCCAATTGTGTATTGAGCTCTTGAAGCTCAGTCAGAGCCATTCTGTATGGTGGAATAGATACCAGCTTAGCCCCTAGAATGAGATCCACCGTGAATTCCTCATATATCATAGGTGGAAACCCTAAAAAGGATTTTGGAAATACATCCTTAAATAGTTATACTACTGGTGAAAGGATGTATTTTCTACCACTCCCATCATCCATCAAAATACTAGAAACTTGGGCTGTGAGCTATCCGAGTTGCTGAGTAATTGTTCTAGCTCTGCATGAATGGATATCCTATTCTCCATAATGAACATACAAGTAACCCATAAGAGATAAAAAAGGCCACTCTCCTTTTGTAACAATCTATGTGGGCTTGTAATGTGATAATATAGTCTATAACCATAATCATGTTGAAGCCTGTTATATCTAGGATGGAGATATCCCAATGAAAACGATACTCTTTGATCTCTAGAAAACACTCATTGCATAAACATATATCCCTAGATCATGTTCCAAACGTTGTATCAATATTCATCCCCCTTATTGACTCCACCCCGAGGATCAAACCATTAACAATATTTTCATATATAACAGAATGAGAGGAACCAATATCAAACAAGGTTGTTGGTAAAGTAGAACCAACTATAATAGTTCCTCTCACTATAGATGGACCAGTATCACTCTCCCCACATATATGCTACACTACATGTTACTATCCAGCCTTCTTACATGTGGTGTCATCTTAATCCCTTGAGTATCACCACTCTTATGATATGAGTGATCATACCCGAAAGCCCCACATCCACTTCCTCTTGTGCTATACCCATAGGGTTTTAGCTTCTGAAAGTATATGGTGTAGAAGACCCCCTTCCCACACTCTGACTCTAAGTAGCTACTCCATAAACACTACCATGACACTATTTGCCGTAAAATTTTTGTGGGTGCCCCATCTTCAAAAAAAATATCATTCTAGTGGTGGTTGAGGATAATGTGTACGATAGTATCCCTTCCAACCGCACTAGTGGAAAGCAACCTGAGTAAGATCTGGTGCAACTGTTCCTCCTGGTTGTCAAACATGCTTTCGACCTTCTTGACTATGTTTCTTGTAACTACACTTCATTCTCTAAGAAGGAACACTCTATAATTGTCATGTGACAACTACATGTCCATTACTCAAAGACTCCTTTCAGGTTATCCTCTGAATTGAGATCTGGATTTAACAATTATGAAAATTTATTCAGCATAAAGATTTTCACCTGGGACTTAATTTCACACCTAAGTCCATCCTGAAATCATTTTTCCAACGAATGCACATCTGCCGCCAAAGATGGAGAAAAACATTATAAATCAAGGAATCATTCATCATAATCACTTATAAACAAACTTACATTGGTCAGACGTATAAAATATGAATCCTTCTCTTGTATTAGCATCTCTAGATAGAAGTGCTCCAAGAATATCTCATAAAATCCTTCTATTACATATCATTAATCGGTCCAGATCGTACTTGAATGTCCCATCAACGCTTCTCTGACCCACACAACATATATGTATCCAACTTTACCCACCTCCCTATAGGTGTCTCTAAATGTTCAAGTATCATCTCTATGGATTCAATCTAGAATTTATCTCCCTCAGGTCCACCCTCTCAATTAAAGGTAGGAGGGTGGTGCATCTGAAACTCCCTTGTCAACTCAGACATAACATTCAGAACCTGCCCTAGGACTATATCCATGAATATCATGAAATGTGAAATGTCTTCTTAGAATTGTTCCCCTTCCTCCTCATACTTCATTAATGGTGCCTCAATATCTTTGTTTGGATGTTCGTTCCAGGACATACCCCTCAGTCTCTCCCTCAACTAGTATCATGGAGGCATATATCTACAGATCCAAACACACTTCTTAGGTCTCATAACGAATCCTTATAACATTTACGTAAAAGGAGAAACAATCAATACATGTTTCAATATGTCTTTTCCCACTTTTATCTCCACATGGTCAACATTGTGGCCTTATCAGTACCGTTAACAATCCTACTCCTAGGTCCTGGTTCACAAGGGTACCAACATTCTCATTAATTAATTAAACAACTAATTAATCCCATTATCTCAGAATTATTAATTCATAAATCAATTAATTAATCACACACATTTAATCAATAATATTTCTTATTAGACAACCATTTATTATCAGTTTCTCTTCATTATTTCAAAATCCAAAGAAGGAAAAACTATTCATGTTCAAAAACATACCCATAACTCATATTTCCTATGTTTTCCTAGAATGATGCATGTCACAAAAACCATGAGTTCCAACAATGATGCATGCCGATTTAAGTATTGTTCTACATTAGGCTAAGAATTGAAATTCCACAAATGTTAAAAAAATTACATCACACCAAAAGTATATTAACCAAGGTGAAATAATATCCATCTGTAATAACAAATAACAATCACAAAAATCCCACCTGGAGTACTCAAATTTCCCCCCATACATGGGTTTGCAACTCCCATGCATGACTCATTACCAAGGCTCGACTCTTCCCAGTCTTCTTGTTACCTTTACCAATATATTATGAAAAAAAGAATAAAGAAAAGAATCCTCCTTTCATACCACTTTGTGACATCCTGACCTAGGTGCCACTAAATGGTGCCCCGAGCCAGTTGGCATCATGCCTTTATGTGCACCTCCCCGTATTCCAGAGGTTACTGACTATGAAAAAGGGTCAAGTAAGTCAATCAAGGGGAGACTATACCTTCTTTTATAAAAATAAACACCAATGGATGCAAAAAACAATAACCATGTTTATAATCTTATAAAAAACCAGAACATTGTCGTGTCATATGATATTCAAAACAAGAAAACACAATACCTAACGGAAAGGTAAAACATGCTATGATAATGTGAATGTCAAGTGTATAAAATTCACCTAAAATTAAAGACACAATGAATACCAATCATGTCTTGAACCACGTCTAGTTACCTCTTCCATTCCCAAATCCCAAACAGCATCCTATCCTAGTGCCTTTTCCTTATCCTGTCATACAACAACAATGTATACCCGTGTGCCAATCAGGCGGCCTTAATTGGGTGTGAGAAAAACACAGTAGGCCACCATTAACGATGTGTAAAACAAGACCAATCAATAGAGTGTGTATGTAGTTTTATCAATCATAAAATACAATGCATAATTAAACTGTTATCACATTGACATTTAATCTTTAATCATCACATTAGGCCAAGTTTCAATTCATTTTTTCCATTTGAATCATCATTTATTTGGTGTTGAATGTCATATTGACCACCCCAAATCTCATTCAGTGTAGGTTTCCATGGATTACACTCCAGATCTCATTTGGTGTGGGTCGTCATGCATAACACCCAAAAATAGCAATCTTGGATTCCTATTGGGGAGGAACTCCAAGTTCATGTACTAACTTCTAATCTCCCTAGAACGCTATGTCGAGAAAAAAAATCTCATCCATTTAATAATTATTTAATTCATAAGAATTTTCTACATCATTCCATTCCTAATCTAACAATTTGTTAATTATTTCAAAGGACATTATTTAACTCAAAAATTATCTACTAACATAACCCATTAATTAATTCATCAATTAATTAATCAATAAACACAATTCTCTTTTAATAAATAATTCTTACCAATTAATCATCTATATCAAACCTCAACTTTTCATAATTAATTCTCACAACTAGTTCTCTTTGATTAGAAATATTGAAAATAATTAATTCTCATAATTAAATATCTTACATAACAAAACATAACATCATAATTAATTCTTCACAATTATTTACTCATATCAAATCTCAAATTGTTATAATTAATACTCACAATTAATTATCTTAACACAATCAATTCAATAACTCAATTAAAATATCTCAACCCATAACTAATATCAAGAAAATATCAAATTAGGGAACCCACCTTCATTTTTTCTGTGACTTAATTATCAATTAATCAGCAAGGTAATCACAATTCAATTCGAAATTCCTAATTACTCCAATTTAAGAAATAAATTAGAATGGAATGCTATAAAATCTATAAACTCACATTCACATATCAAATCCAACACTATGGGAGTTTTATATTAAACAACTACCTCAGTTTACTAATGGATGTTATCCCAACACAAATCCCCAAAATTCGAGCGGCACAATGTCAGCAATCATGATATGGATCTAAATCCCTAAAGAAATTAAGATTAAAGGCATAATGATCTTGGAAATCTAGTTATAGATCCACAATCTGGGATCTATCTCTCAAATAATAGATTTAGATCCATGGAAATGGTGGAGATCTTCCATGAAAAGATCGAGGAAATATAATGGAATGAATGAGAGAAGCAGTGGGATGAAATCCACTTACTAGGAAGAGAGAAGTTCTTCAATCCAAGATTTCTATTCAAAGAATGATGTTAAAACCACCTTGGAAACCTTATGAACAACGCGGTGATGAACTAGAATTTTTCAAGACTGATCCAATGTAAAAATATGGGACTGTCGAGGGTTCGAGTGGTTTTAAAATAGGTATTCGGACTATTAATTCCACGAGCACATTTTCTGTAGTAGGGGATCACCGTTAGGGAAAATTTTGATCAAACCATGTAGACCTATATATCAAGGTTTGAATGGTTGGAATGGTTTAGTCACATGGTTTTTCCAACCATGTGAAAACCATGTGGACCTCTCTACCCAGGTTTTCACAGCTGGCACAGTTTTACAAACCGTGTGAAAACAGTTCACAACCCACTATCCATTTCGTTTTCCCTAAAATTCACACAAATGCACCCCAAGACAATAATAAAAATAATGTATCTTAAAATAATAAAAAATAACCTGAAAAAATTCCTGAGATGAATCCCTAAAAGGTCGGGATCTCAAAATCTCCCCACCTTATAACAACCCATCCTTGAGCTACACTCCTGAAATTCACTATGATTCCGAGCCAAAATATTGGACCACTGAGCTCTCATGTCTACTTCCCATTACCAAGTTTCATCTTGAACACTTCCATGTTACCATACCAAATGATCAAATGACACAATAATTCCCCGTAACACTTTGTCATTATGACCCAATACAGGTATCATATGCCCCTCAAAGGATGCATCTATCTCGAGGTCATCCTCTTACAAATCCATCACATGAAAAGGGTTGGGGTTATACCTCTATTGTTGTTATACATAAAAAATATTATTCATAGTGCTTATTTTTTTGGAAGGTAAAGTTAGTACGACACTAGCCCAATAATTTGAAGCACCTCCAATGGTCCTATAAACCTAGGCGGCAACCCGCCCTACCTCCGTATCTTGTGGGGAACCAATCTCTATGAAACTCATTGGAATAAACAATCTACCTCTGTAAACTCTAGGGGTCACCTATTTCGTTCAACATATGACTTCTTATTACTATGAGCTGTATCCATATGTTTCTGAATCAACTGAACTTGCTCTGATGTCTCTTTAATGAGACTCAGTCCCAAATTCTCTGATTCACCCACCAATTGCTAGCATAGTAGTGATATACAAGGTCTACTATAATGTTACTCATATAGTTACATCTATATAGTTTCCTGATAAATTGTTTTATAGTAGAACTCCATGAATGACAAATGCTTCTTACAAGAACCAACAATGTCAATGATACATACTCGCATCATATCATCTAACACCTGTATAGTACGCTTTGACTGCCCACCTGTCTTTGGGTGGAAGGACATATGTAACAAAACCCATGTACCAAGAACCTTATATAATCCCTACTAGAAGTGTGAAGTAATGTGTTAATAGTGATATAAATCTATTGTCCGTGGCACCCCATGGAAATGAAATATCTCTCATACGTACAGTTCCCCCAACAATTATACTCTAAATGTTTCTCTGATAGGATTGAAATGTTCTACCTTCATTAGTCAATCCACAACGGCCCAAATAGAATCATTATTCATAATATTCATTGGAATTACAACAAGGATATCCATAGTCACATCATCCAACATCCATTCTAGAATAGGCAACAACATCAATTGGCATCCTGGTCATTGATGATATTTCTTCATGTGTTGATAGGTGAAACATCTTGTTATGAACCCTGCTATATTTGTTTCATGCCAGGCCATGAAAATTGTCATCATAGGTCATGGTCTATTTTTTTCCACCTAGGATGAACCACCCACATTGATCCATGAAATTATTGCATGAGTTCTTCTCGCATACACGTTGGCACAACAACCCAGTTTTTCACATAGATGATCTCATCCTCATCAATTATCCATTCGGAAGGTGTCTCCCCACCTTCAAGGATTTCAATTAAGGATAACCACTCCAAATCATAATATTTCTTGTCCATGATACATCTCAAGAGTGTTGACTCCACTTCTACAAAAACCAATGTAATCCTCTCCTAACTCTTCTGAATAATTACATGAACCTCCGCTGGAAAAGTCATATTCTTCTACTTTTCACCGGACTCATATGACAGCTGAGTCTGAGTTTTCCATCTCAAGGCATCAGCCACACTATTCCCCATTTTAGCTGTATAATCTAGTTCAAAATCGAAGGACTGTATATACTATACCCATCATCACTTTTGATGATTCAAGTCACGTTGAGAAAAGATATACATCAATATTTTGTGATCCATAAAAACTGTAAACTTTTCACAGAAAAGTGAGTGTCTCCAACAATTATGAGCATAAAACATTGCTGAAAAATTGATGTTATGGGAATGGTAATTCCATTCATGTGGCCTCAACTACCAAGACCTGTATGGAATAATTCGATCTACTTGCATGAACACAGCTCCAAGTCTGATCATAGAAGCATCACAATACACCATGTACTCTTCACCCATCTCAGGTAAGATCAAAATTGGTACTAATGCCAAGTGATTCTTGAACTCCAAGAATGTATTCTCACATTCTTTTTCCCAATAAAACATTACCACTTCCTTTGTCAAAAATTAAAATGGTGCTGTCAATTAGGAAAAATCCTAGATTAAATTCCTGAAATAACCAGCTAATCCAAAATATCATCAGATATCATAAACATTCTTGGGTTTCCCCTAACAAATCACTACGTTGACTTATTTTGGGTCCACTATGACACCTTATTTTGAGATGATATTCCTCAAAAAGTGTACCCTTCCAATACAAAACGGACATTTAGATTGCATGGAATATATCCAATATGCTCTCAGTGTACCCAGAAAGATGTCAAGAAGTTGGGAATGACTTTCATGAGTCTCATAGTACACCAAGTTTTCATCCACAAACACCACAAAAAACTGATCTATGTATGGATGAATGATCCTATTCATCAAGGCTATATATACTACTAGAGCATTTTTCAACCCACCAAGAATTACCACAAACTCATCAAGTTCATACCTACTTCTGAAAGCAGTTCGTGTTATTTCAGAGGTCTGAACTCTCACCAGATGATACTCTAATATCCGATAGATCATTTTGAGAACACACATTCCCCATTCATCTAGTCAAACATTTCATTGATATACGGAAGATGATATCGATTCTTCATTGTCATTTCATTCAACATCCATTAATCGACACACAAGCATAAAATCATATTATACTTATTGGAAAAAATATAGGTTATCCCCATGGAGACGTACTTGGTGGGATAAAACCATTATCCTCTATGTCCTACAATTTCATTTTGATCTCTTGAAGCTCATTTAGTTTCATTTTTAAGGTGGAATAGATAGGGGCTTAGCCCACGACATGGGATCAACGGTGGATTCCAAATCTCTCTCAGGTGGAAACCCTGAAATGTCTTCAAGAAAGACATCCTAAAATTGTTCTACTACTGGTGGAAGGATTTATTACCAACCACTCCCATCATCCAAAAAATACTAGAAACTTGGGATGTGTGCTCTACCATTTGGTGAGTAGTTGGCCCATCTCGGCCGGCATGGATACCACAATCTCCATGATGAGCATATAGTTCATCCTTAGGAGATAAAAAGGTCAATCTTCTGCAGTGAAAATTTATGTGGGCTCGGTATACGACTAGGGAGTCCACACCCATAATCAGAACGAATTCCGTTATAACAAATACATAGATAATGTAAAGAAATTGATACTCTCCGATCTCTAGAAAAAATTCCTCTCATGAAAAGATATCCCAGCAGCATGTTCCCAATCGTGTATCAATATTCATCACCCCACTTACAAAAACCACCTCCATGATCAAACCATTAACAAGATTCGAAGATATAATGGAATGATAGGCACTAGTATCAAACAAGGAAATAGATAATGTAGAAGCAGCTAAAACAGTACCTCTTACTTTCGATGGACTAGCCTCTATCTCTAAAAGTGTAGACTACACTGCATGTAACTATCCATCCCCTCTTACTCGTTGGGTCGTTTGACTCCATTGAGTAGCACCACTCTTGTGATACGAGTCCTCATACCTTGAAGCACCACATCCACTACCTATACCACTTCTGACTATAGGGTTCCAGATGCCATACCTATATTGTGTAGAAGACCACAACCCACAGTCAGACTCTGAGATACTGCTCCCTCAGCCCTAGATTTCCCCTGCTTCCTATAGATCTAATATAGGTTCCCCATATTTAAATAAACTAGCCTTCCACTGGTGGTTGAGTAAAAGGTGTACGATAGTGTCCCTTCCCACCACATTGGTGGAAAAGCACATGAGTAAGATCCGGTGCAACTTTTCCTTCTGGATTTCCCCCTTGATTTCCACTGTCCTAAGTAAGGTTCTCATAATGACGCTTCCTTCTCTAGGAAGGCACCCTCCCTGATTTTCTAGTGACAGCTACATGTCAAGTACTGGAAGCCTCTTTCAGGTTCCCATTTGAAATGAGATCCTAATAAACCACTTCTGATAATTTCTTCATCCTAAAGATATTTACATAGGACATAATTCATAGCTATGTCCGTCCGGAAATCATTTTGCTGATGAAGCACCAGCTACCCCCAATTCTAGTGAAAAACACTATAAATAGATGAAACATTCATCATAATCAATTATAGATATGCTACCTTGGGTGAGATGCATAAACTCTAAAACATTATCTTGTATCCACATATCTGGATAGATGTTCTCCCAGAACATTCCTGAATTTCCTTCCATAACATTTCATTTTCCTGTCTAGATTGTCCTTGAATTTTCCACCAGCACTTCACTGACCCCCATATCATATAAGTAGACAACATGACCCTCACCCCATCTGAGGTCTCTAAATGATCATGTATCATCTCTATGGATTCAATCCCTAATTAATCTCCCATTGGTCGACCCTATATAGTAAAAGTAAGTGTATTATATAGATGAAACCCCCTTGTCAACTTAGACATGCTTTTTAGATCCTCCCAGGGTCTCTCACCGTGAATTGCATGGAACAAAAAAAGTTCCCTTAGAACAATTCCCCTCTTTCCTCATCTTGCACAATTTTTGCCTCAAGCTCCCTATCTAGAAGTTTGTTATGGGCCAAACCCCACCATATCTCCCTAAAGAAGCATCATGGAGGCATATCTCTAATAATCCAAACACACATCTTTGGTATCATAACACAACCTCATAACATTTATGCTAGAGGAGTAACTAACACAACAAGTTTGAACATGTCCTTTCCCTATTTTCTTTCCACAAGGTCAAATACATGGCATTATCACTACCCCTAACAATCCTAATCCTAGGTCTTGGTTATCTTGGGTACATACATTCTCATTAATTGATTCAAAAATTAAATAATCAAATTATCTAAAATTAATTAATTAAAAAATTAATTTATTAGACATACTGTTTTTATCAATCAATTTTCTCATTAGACACCCATTTATTATAATTTTTTCATCATTATTTCAATCTCACAGTAAGGAAAATGGATCAATTTCAACAACCTACCCATAACCTATTTTTACCGTGAGTGACAAGATTTTTTCCTGTCAAAAAATCCTAAGTGTCTAGAATGATGCATGGAGACTCAAGTATCGTTCCTATTTAGGCCAACAATCAAAATTCAACAACTGTCAAAACAGATATCAAATCACACCAGAAGAGAATCACCTAAGGTGAAATAATGTTCAACTGTAACAACAAATAACAATCACAATAATCCCCCTTAGTACTTATATTTTTCATCATACATGGGTTTGCAACTCCCATGGACGATCTCATTAATAATCCTCAAATATTCCTTGTCTCCAAAATAAATTTCACAAAATAGTAATACAAAAGAATAATAATGAAAATAAAACTCCTTTGATACCACTTTGTGACGTTCTAACCCGAGTGCCACTAAACGGTGCCTCGAGCCAATTGGCCACATGCCCTCAAGAACACCTCCCCATATTCCAGAGGGTAATGAAAACCATCGTGGGTATGGTAAGTATGTCATGGGGATACTATACCCTCTTTTTTCCGAATAAACACAAATGAATGAAAAAAATAATAACCATGTGCAAAATCACATAAATACCCAGAACAATTCCAAGTCATATGATATTCAAAGTAAGAAAATAAAATGCTAAAATGAAAGGTAAAACATTCTATGTCAATGTGAATGTTATTTTTCTAAAATGAAACTAAAAGTAAAGACACAACGACTCCCAAGAGGGTCAAGAACCATGTACAGTTCCTTATCCCATGATCCTATCCCAAATAGTATCATATCCCATGGCCATCCCCTTATCCTGTAATGCAACAACAAAGTCTACTCAGGTGCTGATCAGACAGCCTGAATAGGGGGTGAGCGCAACTCAGTAAGACCCCACCAATGATGTCTAAAAAACTCCATTCAAAAGATTGTGTATGCATTTTTATGAAGAAATAAATACAATTCATAATTAACAAGTTATCACGTTGTCATTTAATATTTAATCATCAATTTAGGCCCACTTTCAATTCATGTTTTCCGTCTAAATCATCATTCATTTTTATCATTCATTTGGTGTTGAACGTCATGTCAAGCACCCCAAATCTCATTCAGAGTAGTTCACCATGACTAAAACTCCATATCTCATTCGGTGTAGGTCATCATGCCTAACACCCCAAAATCTCAATCTTGGATAAATATTTGGTAGGAACACCATGTCCATTTCCCAACATCTAATCGGTCTTGAACAACATGTCTAGAAACAAAAAAATTTCTACCATTTAGTCATTCATTAATTCACAATTATTAGCCACATCATTCCATTAATAATCCAATGATTATTTAATAATTTCAATGGCCATAAATTAACTCAACAATTAACTAAGCACATAACCCATTAATTAATTCATCAATTATTTAATCAATCAATATAATTCACTTTCCACAATTAATTCTTCCAAATTAATTATACATATAAAATCTCAAGTTTTTATAATTAATTATCACAATTAATTATATTTGATCAACATCATGGAGCATAATTAATTCTCATAATTTATTATTTAGGTAGCCAAACATAATTTAGAAACTAATTATTCACAATTAATTATCCATATAAAATCTCAACTTATCATAATTATTTTTCACAATTAATTATCTTAACAAAATCAATTAAATATCTCAATTACAATATCTCAACCAATAACAAATCTCCAAACTAAATATCTATTTAGGAATCCACCCTTCATTTGTTCTGTGATTCAATTATCAATTAATCTCTAAGGTATTAAAAATTCAATTCCTCATTCCTAATTACGCTAATTTAGGAAATCAATTTCCAAGGGAATCTAGAAAATCCATAAACTCACATTCAAATATCAAATCCAAGACAATAGGGGTTTTATAAAGACCACCTTCCTCAATTTATTAAGGGATGTTATACTAATGTAATTCCCTAAAATATTAGCTATACAATGTTGTTGAGCAAGCTCTGGATCTAAATCCCTAAAGCAAAATTAAGATCAATGGCTTCAAGATCTTGAAAATATAGATCTAGATCCACAATCGTAGATCTGTATATTTACTCACATGTTTATATCTATGGAAATAGTGGATATCTTCAATGAAAAGGTCAAGGAATGATAGAGGAATGAATAAAGGAAACAATGGGATGAAATCCACTTACAAGGAAGAGAGGAGATCTTCAATCCGGGCATTCTATCTCATTGAATGATGTTGGAATCACCTTTTAATCCCTCTAGAAGTCTATGGTATCACCTCGAATTTTTCAATACCGATCCAAGGTTGAAATATTGGTGTCCTGGTAGTTTTGGTGGTTTTAAAATAGATTTTTGGATAATTTATCTCGCATGTATAGCTTCTGATATAGGGGCCCATGGATTGGAAATACGATGTACCAACTCTGTGGACCTATCTATATTGGTTTTCATGGTAGGAACTATTTAGTCACATGGTATTTCAAACTGTGCACAAACCATGTGGACCTATTTATCCATGTTTGCACGGTTTTCAAGGTTTTGTTGCAAGGTTTTTCAAACCATGTGAAAATCATCACCAACCCACTATATATTAGTTTTAATAAACAATTCACCGAATAGAACCGAAATCAACTAATCCAAAAAAAATGTTAAATAAAAAACTCAAAAATTACCTTAAAATGTGCCAGAGATGACTCTGAAAAAGTTCGGTATCTTAAAATTTCATATAATCCCAATATTTCATTAAGGAATAGGTTCATAAATCTATATATAGATGGATATAATTCATCCAATATTAAAATGAGTAAAATTCTAATATACTCTCATGTGAAGTCAATTACCATGTTTGGTCATCCATGTCCCAAATTTAGGGGTAGTGCCAAGATATTAGAATTACTAAGAAACATAAATTAAAATTATGCAACATTACCATTATATTAAACTACATGAAGAAAAAATGGTGAAGATAGTAGATTGATTATGAGGTGATATGTCATATGAGATGTGATCAATTTATGAGAGTTTATGGATAATGATTTTTTCATATATATGAATGATAAAATATATGGATATGATTACAAAGAAAAATATAATATCCCCAATGATCAAGCACTAAAATTAAACGATTACATTGTAATATTTCTTTTGAAAATACAAATAATGAATGACCCCATAGTTCTCATGAAAATATTTAAATAAAAAATACTTTGTGTTAAAATGTGTTCTAAAAGTATGGAACCCAACAATAAAAACATTTGGTGTTAAATATTCATCAAAAATAAGAGCCAATTTTTTAATAATAAAAATTAGTTATCAATTTAGGTATCTAATTTTCATTATGTTCAACTAAAATAAATATCACACAATGTTGGAAGTAATGGAAAATTAACCTCTTATACACAATTAGATACAACATGTTTTATTATGATCCAACTGTTGTTCTCACTTATATCCTTAGAATAAAAGCTCGATATAGATTATTGAATGGCATGTAAAATGCCCTGAGATAGTATTATCAAAATGAAAAACAATTTCAAATTAATTTCACATTATATTCATTATACTAGTATTAAATTTATTTTATGAAAATGAATGATAATGAGGTGATTAATGAAAAATAGAAGATTCCTAAAAAATTAATTTAATATACAAATTAAAACAATGAGAATGAAATATAATTTTCTATAATCAATAATAATAGAAAATTCTAGAAAAGGGAAATCAATTTCCAAAGTATTACCCTAGAATACAAGGCGGTGAATGGGAAATTTTATTGAGTGCAGTTCAGAAATATATTTGTATCAGAAGCATCAATCACGCTACATCAATATATAGGGTTACTTTTTAAGAGTCTATTAAAATTTGTGTTTTTGTATTAGAACACAACTAATTCATTGAAAAATCATAAATGTATTTCCCCATAATGAATATAAGAAAATAATTTATATATCAGAACCTAATACCTAATATTTTTTTAAAAAATATCAATATTGATTAAAAAAGAAGTGATTTTTGGTGGAGAAAGTTCCTTGAAATATATTTTTTATTATGTACACATTTTTAACATAAAAAACGTGTTTAAAGAATAAAATCTATGATGGACATGTTTATACACAATGAATCATTGTCCAAAACATATTTATCATGTCATGTTTAATAAACATGAATTGAGTTTATGCAAAATAATATAAAAGGAAAACTCACCTAAAGTGTTGTATGAGTCATTTTTAAGAAAATATTTTCAATATCTTTTTATTTTTGTATTCTATGGACTCATTAATTAACAAATAGGTACCTTCCTTGAATTAGGGTGACATTCATAAGAAAAAATACCATATAGAATGAAATTTTTATACATTTTGGAGTGGAATTTATGATTTATAGAGATAAATGATTTGAGGAAATAATAACTTTTATCTACTTATTTTTAAAATATTTATAATGAATATAGATTATAATAATATAAGTAAAACACATATAAAATTTAAAACATGAATTTTAGAGGGTAAATATAATTTCATTATCATTATCAATGTATTAACATAATAGGATAATATATAAATTATTCAATATTGATATTGTACAGAGTGTGGTTGAGAAAAATATGTTTAAATATTTATATTGAAACAAAAGTATTGAATTTTGAAAAAATTGGAACCATGAATATAATATTAAGAATGAAAAAAACTTTTTAGAGAAGTCATTTGAAGCAGAAACTAAGCTAATATAATATAAGGTGAAAATTTTTGGAGGTAGAAGGGGGTGCTATGATTAAAAAAATAGGATAATATTAGTATGGGTAAAATCTATGGTAAAAAATTAAGATGAATGTTACCTCATCCATGTAAAAAGTGTGATACATATCAAGTCAATAAAAGATGTTGATGGAATCCCACACATAGGATGATCATGGTATAATCTAATCAATTTTAATTTTTCCTTAACATGTTTTGAGTTTCAATTCATGAATGAATATATTCGGAAAATCATGGAGCATGAATGAACAAATAAATTGAATATTAGTCATGGAATTAGGATTGTTAAAAGAAATGATTCTAATTAAACATTGGAAAGGAATCAATATTTCCAAAAATACCTTGAAATAAGAAGACATGTATGAATATTACAAAGAATATCAAAACCCCAATGGTATGTAAAATAAATTCCCACATAATATAATAACACAATAAAAATCATATAATACTACATCAAAATTATTGAAAACCATATAAATGACAGAAGAAATATTAAAAAAATAAAACATAGGATCCCTATAATAAATAATCAAAATAAATGTAAAGTAAGATTGGAATATTCAATATTTTTTTTAAAAATGTGGAAATAGACTTAATTTTTCATATAAATTCACATACCTTCAAAATAAAATTCACATCCATTATAATTAATGGAAAGAATGGAATTTTTTTTGACAAAATTACACCAAAACCCAAACCCATGTAATTAATCAATATATATGGGTAAAACAATTTACCTGATGAATATATTCCACATATCAGTGGAAGAAAAGAGAGTGGAAATCAATATTTTTAATAATCCATGTATACTAATTACATAAATTTAAAACATAATTAATATTTCATTTGTAAAAAAAATATTCCAAACTAGATGAATACATAATAAAATATTTTATTTATATTAAATTTAACTAAAATGGTAAAAATGAACAATAATTAAAATTATTAATGCATTTTATTTTTACAATAGGTTAGACTTATGTGTTATTACTAGAACAAAGAATGGAGTAATGATCTTTTTGTTGGAGGAAAGGATATAAATAAAGAATCAAAAAAAAAATTTCAATCACTATTACCCCCTAGATCACCCTCCATTAGATTGACAATATTGAACTCCTTATTCCAACTGATGGTGTTTCAGTCCATCACGAAATCTTCCAGAATCTTGAAATAACTATTATAGAGGGACATTAAAAGGATGATATTACTTGACATTCCTTGGAGAAGATGTATTCCCCATATCGAGACTTCCACTAGAAATAATAGAGATTTTGGAAACTCCTATGCTATAATAGGAAGGTTATACATCATTGATGAAGAGAACTAATTGAGATGGTGGGTAATTAGATTCAGTTTATCGATATTATGATGTTATTTTTGATAGACGGTGAGATTTGGCTCTACATCAAAATTATCTATAGCCTAGACTCGATCAAGGACGTATCATTTGTTAATATTTTCTAGTTATGTGTGATGTTTTGATATATTATAGGAAAGAAGTAATAATGTATTTGGAGAGGAGAGTAGATGTGTGCAAATCTGTGGGTAGAGATTTGGATAATGTTCAAGGCAAATAAAATTAGTGATTCAGAAATTTAGAAATTATCATTATTTATAACGGGAAGAGAAGGATACCAAATATGATTATATTTCATTTCCTACATGCTTAAATGAGAATATATTTATAAATGAATAATATTTGATGAAGTGGAAAAATACAAACCAATATCACATCGAATTTGAGGTGAATATTCATTAATAAAGTCTCACAATATATTTATCTGTATAAAAAATTAAATGATCTGTTTAATAAGTAAAAATCTTTTTCACTGATTTTTTTCATATATATATATATATATATATATATATATTATATGTGACTTTTTAATATACAAATATATATATTTTTCAGGTTAACAATATGGGCATATTGAAATGTAAATTGTCGAATTACAAATGTAATATAATGTAAAGAATAAGTATACACCAATAACTTGGTAATTATGAAAATTTATAACCATTTACTGACATCATTAATCAAAAACTACAAACACCAACCCCACTAATAAATTAATGTATCAATCATTATCATGTTCAGATAGATCCAGAATTAGAAAATTGATTGAGATTTCATCTCAAGCATGCTTGCATGGTATCCAAATTGGAAGCACTTAATAATACATAACATTAATTTGTATTTCATTCCTAAAGGGACCTAATAGTCCTACAATTTTAATAGATAATGTGTCCCCTATATCATAAAGTATATCAAAATTGTGACACAACTCATAAATTTTTTTGATGTGTTACTAAAACACATTGGTAGTGTATCTTTATAAGGAATATAAGATAAAAATTATGGGAATGTTTTATCAGGTGTTTAACCCTCACATATAATGATTTAACCATCATTGATTTTGATAAAGAAGATTCAGATGATTCCGAATATGAAAACAAAATCATGATTCCTTTGGTTGTTTCATCATGGAGTGGATACTGTGGTCACCCATTCTAGTACAAGTGCTTCTCATCTATATTCAATGTGATTGGAAGTCATTTATTAAGTAAAAAATTATAATACATTTATTATGAAGTTGGCTAAAAAGATACCATTATGTTTCGAGAAGGTACTTATGTAACTATTTGACCTTTGGTGGAGAATTTTCTAGAAGAAATGAAAATGTTTTTTCAATTATATTGAGTAGAAAATTTGATTTTCCTCCACTAATATAATTTTAATTTAGCTGATTACATATTAAAAAAAACATGATCCTATATAGTTAACATGGATAAACAATGAAATAGGAATAACATATTTTCATAAACCATTTTCATTTAATATATATTTATCAACTCTAATATATACAATCCAAATATGTCAACCTAGAATCTATATTAGAGATCAATTTGAAATATCATAAAAATACCCAAAACCATAGAGGTAAATTTTTTATTTAAAAGTAGAAAAAACTTTTATAAATTAAGAATCACCCATAATGTATATGGGATATATAGTCTGGTATCATGATCAATGTATTTTGATGTGTAGTCAAAATGAATGTCATGTATGATTTTAAAAAATATAAACAAAAAAAATTAAAATTTAACTTCAATGTGCTGTTAGATAAACCTAAAATGTATGATAAATAAATATTTTGTTTTAAAATTAATGTACATACTAATCCAACACTGATTACTATTCCAAAAACGATGACACACTTTACCAGCACCAATAAAAAAATTCATTGAGTCAAAATCAATACCACATGGTATAATAAAGAAGAAAATATCATGCAAAATATAGTAGTAGTTGTGAAAAATGATTTCAAAACATTATTATAGGAATGAGGGAGTAATTGAAGATAATCTATAAATATAAAAACATAACATTAAATGAAGAATTTAAATAAATGTAGTGAATGGAAGAAAATGAATAGAAATAGCCAGGGATGAAATTTAAATTTATATATATACATGGGTCTAGCTTTAATTTTTTTAGAGATAAATGTTTTCTCAATATAATATAATGAAACTACACATTTTAGAAATATGGAAAATTAACATACATTTAAACTATATAAGTAATATTGATACAAAATTTAGAACAAAAAATTATGTAAGTAACTATAATAATTTTATCATTAAAAAAGTATCAAAATAATAGGATAATATAAAAACTGGGTAATACTAATATTGTACTAGTGTTATTGAAAATAATACATATAAATAATTAAAATTGAAAAAAATATAGAATTTTTAATGAAATTTCTACCATGAATACCATGCTCGGGGAAGACATAAAATTTGCAAAGCAGTTGGTTGCAGTAATAACTGAAAAAAAAGATAAGTTGAAACTTTATAAGATAAAGAAAATCAATTATTTGGTTAAGACTGTAAAAAATTATTAGAAGCCTGTGAAGGGGAGAATATAGGGTAAAACAAGAAGAAAAAAGTAACCTCATCTATGTACCCCACATAGTGTGTCTTGGGATTGTTGGGGGAACAAATTAATGGAAACAAATATCGGTAATGAATGCATACTAACAATAAATATATTATGATAAATTTTTTTGATGCTTCATAAAATATGTAGAATGATGAATTTAGAAGAGTGTAATAGAGGTAATGAGAAAATAAAAGGAACCATATAAAAACACAATAAAAATCCCTAAATTAAATTCATATGAAATGGGAGGAAATTTTGGATCATAAAGGGTGGAGAAAAAGTGAAGGAGATTACGGAGGTAGAGGTAGTGTGGAGGTGGGTAGATAGATGGAGTAGAGATGGATGAGGGGAGGAGGAAGCAGTGGTCAGGAGGTATAGAAGGGGGGAGGTAGAGGTGGTGGGGAGATGAAGGTAGGGAGGTGGAGGGGGAAGTGGGGGCTGGCAGTGATAGGGTGCATGGAGAACAGAGAAGAGGCAGAGAGCTGGTAAATTGGGGGTGGTGATGAGGTGGATACTGATGTGGGGAGAACTAATAGAGGGATTAAGGGTTTCAGTAGATTTGGAGGTGGACTAAGTGAATTTATTGAGGAGGAGGAAGTGGTGAAAATGGTAGAGATGTGGGATATGGGGAGCTGGTGATTATAAGAAGGTAAAGAGGATATGGATCTAGTAAAGTGAGGGGGAAGGTGGAAAGAAACAATAAAAAGGGAACATGAGAGGGAAAATAGGAGAGGGAAAAATGTGAACATGGAATCATAATGTGTAATTAAAAAAATCCAAAATATAATAATATCTTACAAACAGGGATACATGAAATCTAAAACACAATGAAGAGAACAAAAAAAAGTAGAGGAAAAATGAAATATCACCCATGTATGCATGAAAAATGAAGACAGAATAATGGAACATGGTAAATCATTGAATAAGGAGAATAAACTCAGTCAAAACCCCCTTACTAGGGGTAGGCCTCATATATCTATGTCACTCTAGATTCTATAACATCTTTCTCCTCATACAGTTACAACATAAAGTTATCCACCTGAATAGTATCTCAAGGTTCAATCACAACTATAATCACCAATAAGTCCTTAAATGATCCCTCCTCACTCTGGATCACCTCCCTCCACTCTGTCAATATCTCTAGGATTCACCTCTATAATATATCAATTATATATCTTTTATCAGAATATAGGACCTCAGGAACATAAAACCAACAGAAAAAATCCCTCCAACAACATTAAACAGTATCTCGACATGTGTTCGATTGTGGACCTTCTTAAATAAGTAATTGCCACACAAATTCGAATGACTATACTATGTAAAGGTGTTCAAAAGATTACACACGTAATGGTCAACTGGGAACCATGTATGGGTCTATCCATATTTTGTAAAGGACACATGACCACTTTGTAAGGGTAGACTGGCTCTTTGTAAGGGTTTCTACCCACTACATAATAGTCACACTATCCTCACATAAAGGTACCTTATTGATCACATAAGGTCAATGTGATTTATTCCACTGGTTATATAAGGTTGACACAAAGACTACCAACTTCACTTAAGGGTTATCTTGAGCCTACATTAGAGTATCCTAAATCCCACATAAAGCAAACTCACACAAAATTGTGGCTACGTAAGGGTACAAAACCCCATATTCAACGGGAAAATTTGTAATTAAAATAATACATAATGTGAAAAAATCACTTATATAAGGGTTATCCATGAAAAATAAATTTCATTTAAGTATAACATAACTTATTGTAATGGTAAACACAACTCTTCTAAGGGTAACCAAAAACATTCCAAAAGATGAAAACCCAATTTCAAATAAAAAACAAAAAACCATGATATGAGATAAAATAGGATATTATTTTGAACCCATCACCATAAAGTGTACACCTCTAGGGCCTGAAATCAGAGAATGGATATGGTAAGTGCCCGAGTCTCAGCTCTATTAGGTCATGGATAGAGTCTTGCACTGAGGGTATAATAATCATATAATGGGAGGCATTAACCTCTAAGAAAACATTTAGAAGAGAGAGATAAGAAGGATAAACCAGCCAACAACTTTTTGGAAATATATATTAATAAATACCAAGTAAAAACATGAAATTTCCTATAGTATTCTTTCTACTGAATGAAAAAATAAATGTTCTAAAAGGTAAATATGATAGAGACTATATATACCAAATAACTCATACAAAACCACAAGAAAGTAATATCCCTCCTGATATCTGACCTTCTCTAGATGACCTAAATAATAGTTTATATATACATAGGGTGAGCATAATAATATACTTAGTGGGATCCTACATGGAGTAACTTTCACAAAAGATAATGAAAATATGCTTAACCATTGTCAATAATAGTGAAATAAAATCATCACCCAAGTAGGTATACTATGTTCCCAGTCTCACTATGGATAAATATCACCAAGTATTACATTCAAGGGAGTATATAATAAAATCATTTAATATCAAGGGTACCAGTCTCCTGCTTCCCTAATGGTTTGCCTCTCTACCCCATTTCCGCACATCCTGAGTCATTTCTCTGCAAAATAAGTCAGCCCAAAGACACCTCGGAAGGGAATCACATTTTTCACTACGTGAATCACATCACAACATCATATCATATCAAATAAACATATATAGTAACCATGTAGTTTTTGGGATCCCACATAACCCGTATGACATGTATAATATATCAGGTAGTGTACCTCAATCCATTACATCCCATACACAAAGTAAGTCACCATAAGCAATCAAATCTTATATAAGTAATACATATAGTAATACATTCTATAATATATACTATAGTAGATGTGTGTGAAATAACTATAATTCAGTATAGACATCTTCACAAATATATAGTGAAACCAATTTCCATGCATACTAGCATAAGTAACTACCAATATAATAGAGAAGGGCCAGAGGGGATAGTCATAAATCCATCCTCCCATTGGGATATTGGGGAAAACGACCTCAAAGAGTCCACTGGGTGTCAGTTTCCATAACCAACATGGGTTTTGATGAATATGAAGTCATAGAATATATGGGATATAATATAGCTCACAGAAAAACTATATTAATAACCTATTATTAGACCCAACTACGTCTAAGATTTCATGGATTCTTGATTACCATCACTAAGAATAGATATCCTGTAAGCACACCAGAATTTAAATGTGCTACAATAAGTACATATTTCTTCATTATCATTTCATTTCGTTAATTTATTTTTTATCAATTAAATTTAACAATAAAATTATTTCATGATATATTCATTAAACAGTAGTATGATTTTCATTCCATCCAAGAATAATCTAAACCAAGTCCATGGTTTCACATGGATCACATCATTTCATCATATACATTAGAAAAACACAAACCTCTTGGGGTAAGAATTGTTTATCCATTATTAGAATTTGTACATAATATAGTTTCTCTAGGAACTCCAAACTATGCTACCAGCAAGAGGAAACATGAAGCCAATCAGACCTAACTACCTCAAGAAGTGGAGAAAAAAAAGCAGATAATATAAGAAAACTAACCTTCATCCATCAAATAGATTCATTTCAACAAAGAATCCAAATTTATCGCATGAATGTGTAAGCATATATTTATCACATTCCATCATCTTATTTCCCATCCTTGAAACCCACATGTATATTATAATGTATCTCAACATCCTAGGATTCAACTACTTTCACATCATCCGGGCCTCCCCTAACAATAAAACATTATCCATCCCGACCTCAACACATTTCATAGCGATGATCACATTCCAATCATATCACAAGGATTCCAGAAACAAACATAGTCAGTAGGGTAATCAAGTCCTTAAAACAAGGCATCTATCCTTCCCACAAAATGATATCTCATGGTTCCAACAAAATGAACTCAACCTTCTCAAGAAGACGGTAAAATCATGTCCAAGAAGTTATCTTTATGAATAAATAAGTTTTTATTCCATATTTAATAAACAAATTCATTATTCAGTGGTTCCAACTGTGGGAATCCTAAGTAATCAATCTATAATAATACTTCAAAAGATAAACAATCTCTTAGAATCAAAACTAGTTTAAACAAACATAGATAACTACCATTCTTATTAACATTATATTTCATTATTATCAAATTCAAGAATATAAATGCTTCAAATTATTTAACAATTCCATTAATCACAAGGAATATCATATTCAATTAAACATTTTTAGTGCATAAATTTTATTATCATCAAATTAAAAGAATCATAGGATTCATTAAATAATTCACCTTTTTTAATTCCTAATCCAAATAATCAATTAATTCTAGATTTATGTTCATTACCATTTTCCATAAAGAAAAATATGAAAATACATATCATAAAAATAAATGATAATAATCATAATATAGATATAACACTATCTAGAAAATCAAGAGGCAAATCTCCATCATTGTAGAAGAAAACATCTTCATGTTATTGGTATCCAATTCGTTATTAATGCGATTTAATAATTATTTTGGTTAACTTCATTGCTTCTATATGAGATAAACTATGCCAACATTATGAATGTATAAAAATAAATAGGAGAACCAATTAACCCCTATCTCATAGGCATTAGCATTCATCACATGTGGATGAAAAAAATTATATATTTCTTTCAGCCACCCAAAATAGGTATATTCTTCCAATGATTCCACACCATATCTGAAAAAACAAAAACAAAGGAAACTCCATTAGAATGATAGAGAGAAAGATACATCTCAATTATTGATGAAAAGGGAAGATCCAGATCGAAAAACTATAATATAATATGTAAAACATACATCAAATCACCCTAGATCAAATAAGAAATGCCTATAATTGATCCTTGTCAAAGGGATTCGAAAACTCTTAGAGAGAGCACCACATATAATTAAAAATCAAAATAGATTTGTAGGGTTTGACAAAACATGGGGGTATTATAGCTTATAAATGCGTGATTTATTTTGTATTTTTATGGTGTGATACCCATTCACATCAATAATGTATCAAGTTTTACATTCCGCTGAAAAACTCATCACCTCAGACCATTTACCCTTGATTTTCCAAGTCATGTAGAACCCCATGAACCAATCTTACATAACCTGTGAACCTCACATTCATTACATAAAACCCCTACACATTTTTAATTTTCTATGCTTCTAGTTTTAAGAATAAAAACACATCCAAACCTGCTATTGGCCTCCTTCAATTACAATGAGATTCAGAAATAGGAAAAGGATCAGATGAGATGAATTCGAGAACTTACATTAGATACCTTTCAAAGAATTATCATTATTGCAAGTCCAAAACTAACCCTGATGGGTAAAATGGGTTATTCAAATAGCCACCCCAAGAGATACCTCTCAATGATCTCACCACCACAGGAGGTCAACCACCTCATCAAAGGAATATAACAGAATACAATAATGGTTCTCTGATTTGTGAAAAAATCATGTCTCAAAATCATCTATAGGAGAAGTGTTATCTGATATGCCATATCTCTAATGTGATCCCACACCTTGAAAGGTCAAACCAAATGTGGATACATCATACTCCTAAGACCAAACCTTTTCTACCCATGATGAGGTGTCAAATTCGAGAACACATGATCTCCAAAATTAAACTCCAAAGGTCCTCCTTTGATTGACATTGGATTTCAAATAACCATTTGTTTCCTTTATCCTATCATGAATTACTTGAACCATCTATTTTGTATTCTATACTAGTTCCTAACCAATAATTGTTGACTCTCTGAACCCAGTCCATCACAATGGATAATGGTGAGGTTGTTCATATAAAGCATAAAACGAAGCTATATCAATTGTTGAGTGAATACTATTATGGTTAGAAAATTCAATAAAGTGAAGGTTCCTCATCAGAAACCCTGTAAAATTCAAGACACAAGAGTGGAACATGCCATTAAGATTTTGAATGGTCTACTCCATCTGATCATCCATCTATATATTAAAAATAGTGATAAGCAATAATTGGGATCCAAAATCACTATGAGGATCCCTCCACACCTGGGAGGTAAAATAAGGATCCCAATAAAATATTATCTTCATCGGGACTCCATGGAGTCACACCGCCTCCTCTAGAAAATTCATCGAAAATAACACAATTGAGCTCGACTACCTGATTGATCTAAAGTGAAATTATTTCCTCAAATAATACACTATCACCCATATAGAGTGATTGCCTCTTTGATATAGAGGTAGACCAATAATTAGGCCCCTAATAATTCCATACTACTTCCACTGGGGAACATCTAATGGCTAGAGAAAACTTTCGGGAGTGTGGTGCTCAACCTTAACCTTCTGGCAGTCCAAACATCAATAAACAAACTCTTAAACTGGACATTTTAACCTAAAACACCAAAAATTTCCTCTCAATAATCGATACAACTTCTTCAAATCAGGATATACCAGCAAGGGTGAGATATGGAACTCCTGGAGAACCATTTAATGAATCACTAAAGGAACAAAAATCATTCCCTATACGACAAAAAGTTCTCTCCATACATAAAACAACCATTATAGACATCTCTTGAAACAACTCATTATCTACAGAACTACATCTCTAAATCCACAAACAGGGACTCCTCTACATGTTATACCAAATATTAATACACCATCATCTATAATATAAAACCTTTTCATCCAATGTCTCCAATATCTTGATAGGTCATTGAGAGATCTTCAATCACTCTAGGTATCTCAGTATTCATGCATGGCATCACTATGTGACTTCTGGCTCAACAAATCAACTACCAAATACCCTTTACAAGTGTATATGAAATCTCAATGTCATAATACTGTAACAATTACATCCACTGATGGTAAAGTATGTTCAATTCATTATGGGAGAGGACATACCTTAGGCTCTTATGGTTGGTAAAATCCTGAAAACACTCTATGATGAGGTAATGTCACTACATCATCAAATTAAACACAAATATAACCAACTCAAGATCATGGATGGAATAGTTATGTTCATGGTTAGGATATTTATAATAACCATAAGAAATAAATGATATTTATTTCTTTAGATTAGAACTGAAGACAATATGAAAAGCATCATAGAAAACCTCATACTAAACTCCATCCATTGGAAAATAATGGTCTAAAGCACTAACCAAATTCTCCATTAGGTTGTAGAAGGATACTTGAAAGTTTATAGTACACAACAATTCCTAATAATCATGGGTCAAGGATGACATAGGAGTCACAACCCATGATAAATTTGATACATACTTCCTATAATTTCCAAAAATACCAAGGAAACTCCGAACCTATTCCATGTTCATAGAAGATACCCATGAAAAAACTGTATCTTTATTTGAAGAATCCACAACTACTCACTATTGGAAAAAAATTCCCCGAGAAATGGATTTCATGATCCCAAAACATTCACTTAAAAACATCTAAAATAGATTATCATGATGAATAAATCCCAAAATGGCTACTATATTTTCTACACGCTCCTCCTTAGATGTGGAGTACATAAGGATGTCGTCGGTGAAAAAAACCATGAACTTATTGAAGAACACTATGAACACTATGTTCCTAAACGACATGAAAAAAACTAGAGAATTAATCACACCAAACTATATCACAACAAATCATAATGTCTATGACAACAACAAAAATCATTCATATAAATATCAGCATCCTTCACCTACATCTTATGATATCCTGACTGCAGATCAATCATTGAGAAAAAATTTCTCCCTTTAATTGATCAAATTAATTTTCAATCCATGGAAGAGGATATCATTTCTTCTTCATCACCTGGTTAATGTGTTGATAATCGATAGAAAAACAAAAACCGCCTTTATCCGTGTTTAGTAACATAATTAGGTCCCGCCAAGGTGACACACTCAGTTAAACAAAACCATTCTAAAATTGATCATTGAGCTGAACTCATAGCTCTCACAATTCATAAGGAACCATCCTTTATTCATTGGACCCATATGAGGGTCAGGTTACGTTGTAACACTAAAAATACCTTCATTGAAACTGCTTTAATAGAGGAACTTGAAGCGAAACACATTGTGGATTCTAACTGCTCGGAATTTCTGGTCACTCTCTAAAAAACCACAATATATGTCTTCAACATAAATGTGGTGACCTGGCACAAGATATATTGATGAAATGCCTCATAGAAATTACTCACCCTAGCCTAATCATCTGGAAAAATGTATGGATCATAACACATAAGTGTCCTAAAATGGATCCCAAACTATTCAACCCTAGGAATCCCCTATTTAAGGGTCAACATTTCCAATAATCTTACTAACATAATGTTAAAAAAATGAACTCTATATAGAACTAGTCATAAAAAGTCTCTCATGATACTGTCGACTCTGCATGATCCTCGGGGAACAAGAACCACCACTACATAACTATTGTACATAGAACCATCAGATCCAACGAAAAACAATGATCCTTATGATCACCTATCAAACTAAAATATATCTCATTTTCCTCTATCCAGCCTTATATGAATAAATATTAAAAATACCCAATGTACTTATTCATACTCGAGAATTTAAAAACTTGGAGTTTACTCCTCCAAGTGTCTTCATCATCTACCTTCCCTCTACAATGATCTGCTAGTACATCCTACTGAATATGTTTATAATGAATCTAACAAGGATATTGACCAAGATCTATGCATGTAAAATGAATAATATATTATATCTTTTAAAACCATAATATTTAATATTTAACATTAATCTATTAATTAATTATTTTTTATCTTGTTAAGGTTTTAAAATATCCCAATGTCCATCCATTTCAAACATAGGAACAAAAAAATGATACATGATCTTTTCCTAGGTTTCTAACCTAAAATTGTAACACTTAATTTAGTAGGCTCAGTAAACATAATGTTTCATGAATGAGATCATGAATGGGGCCTAAATACAAGTGTATCAATTGGTGTCCCTTGTTTATATCACTAACTAAACATATCTTATACAATTCCCTACCAAACCATGCAATTTCACCCCTTCCTAACTCTAAAAAAGATCCTATAACTCAAAACTAATCCTCTGATACCACACTATCATAACCCCCTCCCCCAAAACTATACCCATCATTTCCCAAAAATGAGATAAGGTAGGTGGAGATTTCTTGAGTCCCGCCTCCAGTAATCCCAGAAACAATGACTTTTCATTACCCTCTTCAAAAACATGTGGAAGAGAGAGATAAGAAGGATAATCCAATCAATATATAATCATAAAAAATTATAAATATATCCTAAATGTCAACATACAATTTCATATAGTAATATAACAATTTAAAGGAATACTACAAGTACCAAAAGATAAAGTCAACAATGACCATGAAGCCCATATAGCTCCTAAAAACCCATGAGATAGTAATTTTCATCCCGATATCTAAACTACAATTTCCGAACTAGAAAATAGTTTATATATAAATAGGATTATAATAATAGTATATTAAATAGGATCCTTCCAAAAGCCTATCATACAAAATATAATGAAATGCTGTTAAATCAATGTTATCAATAACGAAACTGACTCATCGACTAAGTAGGTATACTATGTTCCTAGGCTCACCATGGATAACTCTAACCAAGTATTACATACAAGAGAGTATATAATATAATAATAAAACATCAATGGTACCACAATCATTCTTCCCCATTACATTTCCTCTCTTCCCCAACATCACATTTCTTTAGCCATCTCTCTACAAAATAATCCTCATCAAAGACACATGGTCAAGGAATCACCACATGCACATCATAAATCAATCAACACATAATATCATATCAAATAATCATATATAGAAAAAAAGTAGTTTCAAGGATCCACCATAGATCCCATGCCATGTATCATACATTATGTATTTTATGCCAATCCATTAGAACCCCTAAAAAGAGTAAGGTACAACATTCCATCGCTGACTATACAAGTCATACCTATTACAATCTAATGGATACTATATCTAGTAATACATGTCTTTGAAACAACCAAAATCCATTATAACCCTCTATACACATATATAGGTAAACTGAAAACCATGCATACCAGAACAAGTAACTACCACGAGAAGAGAGTTGGGCTAGAGGGGGTAGGTAGCTATCTATCGTCCCACTTGGATACTTGGGAAAATACCCTTGCATAGTCTAATGGGTGTCGGTCTACCTAACTAACATGGGTGGGGAAGCATATGAAATGACATAATATAAAAAATATTATATATCTCACAACCACATTATGGGCGTTACCTTATCGTAGATTCAACTGCATTAATGTCAGTCAAACTCCCAACCTCCACTTCTATGAATTGATATCATATAAGCACACCAATGTTTAAAAGATATACATTAATTACATACTTAATTTTTATCATTTCATTTTAATATTTTATTTATTATTCATTAGATTTACTATTTAAATTATTTTAGGATACATTCATTAACTAATAGTGTGAATTTTATGCCCTCACATAATAATCGAACCCATGTTCAATGTTTCTCAAGATTAACATCTTATCAGAATTTTTATTCCAACAGCCCCAACCCCCATGGGTTAAGAATTATTTATTCATTTCTAGCATAATTCCATAATTTACGTACCCTTGATAAAAAATACTAGTCTTACACCAATAGGAAACATGGACCCACAAACACACAACTACCTCAAGATGTGGGGAAATGAAAGGAAATAAAACAAGAAACCCAACTATCAACTATTAAATAGATTCTTTTCCATGAAATAATTAAAATTTTTCACATCAATGGCTAAGACCAAATTCATTCCATTCCATCATCCATGATTCAATCCCCAACACCCTCATGCATATAATGATTCATCTCTCCTTCCCAGGAGTCAACTACAACCACATCATCTAGGCCACCCATCCAAGTTAGACATCTGCAATCCCTGGCTCAGCCATCCCAGGATCAACAAATCATATAGAGGATCCCAGATCTAGATGACATCACAAGGAAGTAATAAAAAAACACAGTCAATGTGTAAATATATTTCCTAAAACAATTCATATAACCTTTACACACATCGAGATCTCACGACTCCAACACAATGCACATGGCCTTCTCAAGAACACAAGAAACTGAGGCCCCAACTATCATCATTATCAAAAAACCAGTTTTTATTACACCTTGAATTAATTTAATCATTAATAATTGGTTCCAACTATGTGAAACATAACGAATCATTATTTAAAAAGATATCAAAAGTAAAACATGCTCTAAGCATGAAATAAAGCATCAAAAAAATTTGTGAAGTACCCTTCTCATTAACATGCCTTTTACTTATTAACAACCTCAATTGTAAACATTTTTCAAATTATTTAACAAATTAATTAATCACATGGAAGATAATTTTAAATTATAAATTCACATTGAATCAATTTTATTATCATCAAATAATATAAAATTCCTTTTTCATTACAACAATAGTCTTCATTAATTCGTAATCTAATTAATAACTAAATTATAAAATTACATTTTATATAATTTTCTATCATGAATAAAATTCCAATCCATAGACTAATAAGAAATGAAAATAAAAATCACATAGATAGAATAATATCTATGAAATCATGAGGAAAACTGTTCTCATGGTCGAAAGCAACAACATCAATATGCAATCTCTATCAAATTATTTTTTAATATGATTTAATAATTATTATTTTAATTCAATTTACATACAAAGGGACGAAAATTCCAACTTTACTATTTAAAATTAATAAATAGAAGAACCAACCAATGCCCTACCACAATGCAATCAAAGCTCTTCACATGAGAATTCACCAACATTGTAGATCATGATCTCCCCTATCACAAGAGTTGCATCACTCCAAGAATTTCTCCATTCAGCCTCACCAAAAAAATCAAAAAAACTATATTATAATGACAGAGTGAATATAAAATTTAATGGGAAGAAAAATTTAGAGGATCCATAATGAAGAACTATAAGGGAAGAGGTAGAATATACATCGGATTAGTAAAGGTTTAATATAGATGGCCATTAATCAATCCCTATCGGAGGGTTTTCCAAAAAGGGTAGATAAAGTATCGATGATATCCTTTAAATAAAGTGTGACCCATAGTTTTTTATTAAACCTAAGGAACTATAACTAATGAAGGTCCACTACATATTTCATTTTAATGGGGTTATACCATTTCAAATCATGTTATTATCATGTTTTAAGTTCTTGAAAAACAATAATCACCTTATACAATTTAACTTTGATTTATGTCATGTTGTGAAGAACCCCATAAACCATCATCACAAAAGCTATAAACCTAACATTATTGATGTGATACCATTTCATGTTTCAAATTCTCCATGCTTCCATGTTTTATCATCCAAACACCTCCATAAATTTTCTTGGCCTCCTCTGAAAACCACAGGGTTTAGAAACATGTGAAGGGTCAAACTAGATTTATTGGGGCCATTGTAATGATTATTGCTGACATTAACATATCATTTAAAAAAAATATTGATATGACAAACCTGACCAAATTATTTTCCTTCTTCATGGTAAATACTCATGTGTTAGAATGCATTGATATCCTGATCTCCTTTTGATCTTATTCCATTTTATTGTATTGTAATCATGCACTGTATGAATTTTATTATCTAATAATGTTTTTTAGTGTTCCTTTATGTATGATGTTTTATTATACTATGCATGTGCATAGTGTGAGTCCATCCAAGAAGTTATATTACTAGTTCATTATGTATGATTTCATCACTGTTTTTCAGTCTAGATTGATATGATTCTCATATAGTTCCTATATTCTTTTACTACTTTTTTTGTCTTATAATCTACCAATTTTCGATCATGAGAAAAACATATGTTTTGGTAGTGTTCTCATCATGCACGTTGGTTTATAATGGACCAAATCATGTTATATTTCCATGTTATCTATTTTTTTCTTGAATTGTATTCTTCTTGAATCCATCTTAGATTTTTTTTGTTTATTTAAATACCTAAAAAACTGATGAACCCAATACCAATATTATAGGATTCTTGGTTAGTTTATAGGTATTTCCACCTCAATATATTCCCTATAAATAGGTATCAGAGCCTCATAATATAGAATAATGATATTGATGAATTTTAAAATAGAAAATTATGGAGGGGTTAATGATTTTAATATATTGTAGATAAAAATGAATGCACTATTAGACCATATTGAACACATTGATTCCCTATAAATTCCTATTAAGAAAGTTTCCACCCATTTTGATGATGGAAACCATCTACTATTGAATTTTACATCCCTATTAATGTTCTTGAGAATATTTTATGTTTAATGATATTTTCATTAGGTGATAAATTAATTCATGAGGTAGCTTAAGAATCCACTCCTCCCCAAACATATTATAAATAGGATAATCTATATAGGAAAAAAACCATATCATACTATCTACATAAGAATATGAAATTTTATAACTTCTTTTCACTTCCTGGAACTATAGTCAAGACTCATATCGATAATTTAAATTAAATTATTCTTGACTTTTCTAATACAAAAGATATGTTAGGTGGTGGGGATTTTAATATCATACAATTGAACTCTTTAGATGATTCTTATAATTAATTTAAATGTTAAATGATGTATACCTGGAATTCATTAAACATTGAAGAAGTAAAATCTACCCTGGTGTGTAAAGAGACTCAAAAGAAGAATCATAGTCATGATAAGAAGGAATATAAGTGGATTGATATAATAGGTAGGCCTGAGTAGAGAGATATGAGGATACAAAAGGTAAATTCTAGGAGATTATCATCATTTAGGAATAAACAAAAAAAATGCTTCCATTAAAGAAAACATGGTAAAATAAGAAGGAATTATACCCAAAGAAAAAATTCCATAAAAAACTAATTAACATGATCAATTTTCATTGGTTGAGAAAAAATTTAATACTATTGATGTTCTGAATGAATATTCTCATTCTACGAGTGTTGAATAAGACCAGGATTCATGATTTTCTTTTCGTATATTTTCCAAATGTGAGTACTTATATGATCTTGGAGAGATTGAGAGTGTAATGGATTACCATGGATATAACAAGAGTTTTAAAATAATATTTATTGGTGTTGCCTCTCAAGAATTGTATTATAGGTTTGTAAAATACTTATAGGAGGTTAGGTGGGTGCCTAATTTGAAGTAGAATCTTGTTTCCCAAGGGGACTTAAAAAAGGTGTACTAATTTATGTTGATTCATGGAGTCTAAATATCTATAAGAGGTCACTCAATATTATGAGGGGAACCCTCACCAATAGTCTATATGCCTTAGATGGTAGAACACATATGAAATAATTAAATGAAACTATTTTCCCCATGACAGATAACACAATATTATCACACTAAAAATAATGACATGTTAGTAAAAAAGAGATAATGAACTTAGAAATCATGGAATTTTAAAATATGTAACCGTAGATAGTCATAACATTTGTGAACAATATTTTATGGGTAAATCCAAACATGTTAGTTGTAATATGTCTAAATATTAATTTAAATCTATTTTAAAATATGCACATTCTAGTTTGGGGGGCCTATCTAGAACGAATTCCCATAGTGTAGGGAACTAATATGTGACGTTTATAGATGAATATTCATGAAAAGTGGGGATTTAAAATGTCAATAGAAAATCTAAAACCTTGTAAACATTAAAAAAATTTGGAAGTCTATTTTTTAATGGGATCCCAAAAACAAACATAAAGCGATTAGGACTGATAATTAGATAGAAGACTTGTCTAATAACTATATAAATTATTGTAGTTATGAAGGTATTCTTAGAAATAGAACTATTGTGGATACCCCATAATAGAATAGAATAGTAGAGAGAATCCAAAAATCTATTTTTAAATGTGTGAGAAGAATCATCTCATATTATATTCTTTCTAATTCCTTCTAGGTAGAAGATACAAAAAATTATATCTACTTCATCAATACATTCCCCTTTAGTTCCATTAGTTTCAAAACCACTGAAGTGATGTTGGTTGGTTCACCCCTAGTCTATGAAATCTTAATTTTTTTGTTTTTTACCACCTATTCTCATAAAAGGACTAAAAAATGAACACGAGACTATGAAGTTTGTCTCTATGTGATAACAACATTATGTCAAAGGGTAATGGATTTGGGTATATAATCTAGTTTTAAAAATGTATAATTGTTCATGATATTGTTTTCCATGTGTATTTTAAAAATAGACATAAGGCTTCTAACCCTGTCTAGTTAGATTCATCGAAACATATAGGAAATGACGTTATATTAGAGCCTAAATTTTACCATAAAACTAATTTTTTCTCCACTAATAAATCCCAACTAGATCACATTAAAGAGTAACCTTCTCGTGAATTTGAATATGATTCTGAGGTTATGATAGATAGTGACCTAAGAGACAACCTTTTGACTTGTGATTAGACTAGAAGAACCATTAGGCCTCTGACCTAGACTACCAAGCATGATGATCCTACATTTTACTTTGATATAGGTTTATACTAGGACGTCATGAAAAAAGAGTTTCAAAAAATCAATCTGGGGTGATGACTCTATGATGTTTCATGCTATCAGGAAAGTTGAAATGGTTTGTCTTCATAGAAATAAAACCTAGATAATTGTTTAAAAACCTAAAAAGGATAAAATTATATGGTGTAATTGCATTTTTAAGAATAATGAAGTCTATACTAGTGAAAAAATTATGTATAAATATAGAAATGTTGAACATGTATTCCTATATCCTAAAGGAATTGATTACAACGAGATTTTCTCACCTATTTCTAGGAATTTTTCAATTATATTATTGTCATCCATTGACATCTGAAATTAATTTCGTTTTGAATAATTGGATGTTAAAACTACCTTCATTCAGGTTATTCAAGATATAAAAATTGTTAAGAGAGCCACCTAATGGATTTAAATAAGAAATTAAAATCAATAAAGTATTCCTTTTAAGAAAACACATGGATTCCCTTAATAAATCATATAGACAATGATATATGGATTTTTTTTCTTTTATCATTAATAGGATTTTTCTAAAAGTAAATATGATGCATATGTTTATTTTAAATCCTTCAAGAATTTTTCTATTTATTTAATCATATATGTTGATGATATGATCATAATTTGAAAACACAAAAGGTTAGTAAATCATAAGAAAAACCATTTATACAATTTTTTGAAATGAAATATTTAGAGGAAACAAAGAAAATACTTTGTATGAAAATTACTCAAGATAGAAATGTTAGGGTATTGTACCTATCAAAATCCACTTATGTTAATATGGTTATAAAAGGGAAATTTCACGGAAATTTAAAACCTATTTATACCATTTTAGGTCATCACTAGAAATTTTACTTGACTCAATCCCCTAGTAGTGATTCTAATTGTGATTTTACGAGTCAAATACCATGTGAAAACATAGTAGATGGCTAAATATATTAAATGATATGATCTAATATATATATAGAATTTTCTATTTATTTCTTATGCAAGATAATGGTAGGTCTTGTAAATCCTCATTTTTATGCATTAAAATAGTTACATAGGTATGTGTCTGTGTATTATGATGTGTTAATTGTTTTGGTAAATCTTATTATTATTATTATGATGACATCAAATTTTTTGATTCTAACTATGTTGTAAATATAGATTCTAAAAAATCTATCACATTGAATGTATTCTTATCATATGTTCATCCTCTTTCATGGAAATGTAATATGAAATCCATTGTTTCCCTTTCCCAATTTGAGGCTGAATAAATACAACTAACTAAAGAAATAAAATAATCAATTTTGTTGAAACTCTATGTTAACAATATTTATTTACATATTATTAAAATTGAAATATTTGGTGATATAAAGATTGCATTCCAAATTTCTAGAAATCATGTTTTCTATCTATGATCAAATCACATAGAAATTAGATTGTATTTTTTAGTGTTTTTATAGAAAATGGGATGGTATGTGTCATTGAGATACATACATCGGATAATCCAGTTGATTGTTTGACTAAGGCTATTCAATTTTCTATGTTTAGGAATTATTTGGAGGTTATGAATGTAGTCCCATTTCATTTACCTAGGAGGCGATAAGACCTTTATTTTTTTAACATTTTAATTAAAAAGGTGCAGTTTTTTTAAATTTCACATGAATTTATTTCTTAGTTTCCTATGAAATATTATTTTACCAATTCTGGGTTTCAGTTATTATTTGGAATTCCGGATTTACATCTATTTGTTACTATGAATTAAATTTTTTTTACATTTTGTTACATTTATTAGTTTTCAATTTTGACTTCACAGGTTTTTCTTCCCCTAAAGTTGGATCCCGCATAAAGGTAAATTGTTTAATGTTTAATTTCACATTTGATGATGGTAATATATTGGAAAAAACGTTGTGTAAGGTAAAGACAAGGATTATTAAGGGTAATTCTTTCTCATATAAGTGTACTCTATAGATTACATAAATGTACTCCTAAATCATGTAAGGGCACTCCCTAGTCTGCGTAATGGAACTCCCTAAAATTCATAAGGGCACTACCTTGGATCACATAAGGTTTACCTAGCTCACATAAGGGTACTTCCTTTGTTCACATTAGGATAACATGGTTTGTGTAAAGGTACTTACTTTCTCAATTATGTGTGTCTTGTCTCTTGTAAGGGTTACCTTTTCTCCCAAAAAGAAAATATAAATTGTGTTATATTTCGATGGTAAATCACTTACTACAGAGAGGAAATCATACCATAATATCTAATTAAAATTTGAAATCCATGTGTTCTACAACCCTCTTTCACTGCCTAGCTCATTCTCACTTCTCCTAATAGTATGATTTCACCTTAGGTACCTCCTTGGTCATTCTATGTGTTTCTTCATTGGTTCAAGAGAGTATACCACCAGTGGATTTTTTAGTTTCTGTTGGAGATATAATGGGAGTATAATAGAAGATATTATATCCATAGTTCTTGTGGTTCATGGATGTATACTACCTTCATTTTCACTAACCTTGTATATGGATTTAGAGGAGAGTGGTGTAGATTATTTGTGTCTTTCATGTGATTTCTTACCATGAAGGTGGACATCAACATCATGAACACCATTTAATATTTTTCCATAATTTTTTTTGTATTAAAACCTAGCAATGTAATAAGTTAATTATGATTTCATAAATTCATTTATTACTATGTGTATGATTATGAATCCTTTTATTAATGTGTGCAACATGAGTCCCCACATAAATTAGGATTTTATGTTTTGTATGTCATATTTCATCACAACTACTCAATTTAGCTAGATCTAATCCATGTATATTTTCTATTTTCTGTTACTGATTTCTTGTCTTTAAATATTTCTATTTTATTTCCATAATAATAAATATATTTTTGTGGTTTTCCCACCAAGCATGTAAGCTCAAAACAGACCAAAGTATGTTATATCTCTGTGTTTTTTATTTTTTCTTTCACCATATTCATCTTGAATAAGTCTTATCCTTTTCTATTTTATTATTGAATTGCCTAAAAATTATAATGAACCCAATACCTATATTAGTATATTAATAGATTCTTTATAATGGCTAACACATAAAAAAATCCCCAAACATATTTTCTAGTTTGAAAAAATTGGGCTTGTGGATCAGCTTTTCCCATGTTCCTATCATTATACCTTGTGTTAATGTTGCCCATACTTTTAATTTCACTAGATACATTGTTAGTTTTTGTGAAATTTTTCATTTTCCAATTTCTATCACACAAATTTGTAAATAACATAAAAATATATAATGTTTTTTAATGGATTCAATCTAAATGATAATATATAGATGACATGAATCACTTATATGTTTGCTCATATATTGTTTTTCTAAATTCCAACCACAACATTAGTGTAACAACTTCAACCAAACTATTTACCACAACCACATTTTTCATTCCCATGAAATGATACCAAGGGAATTATATCCTGATGTAATTGAGTTAATGTAATGTGGTTGATGGATGAAGATCACCATAATTGGTTTTTAAAATTTGATATTATTGAACTGGTGTTATGTATGTGTCAATGAACAAATAATTCTTGTCCAGTGAACTCCACCCACTAGGCCTTTATATGTTTTCAAGTACACCAAGAACCCTCCAGATAGAGAATTAAGATAATATTTCAATAAATTTTGAAATAAATTTTATAATATTGGAAATACCAATCGATTCATATAGAATAAAAATCCGTTTTAGAAAGAATATCATATTTTTGTGGAGGAACCATGATGAAACGTATCTATAAATGCCGACATACTAAAATCAGACATTATTTATTATTTAATAATATCACCCCCTTCCAAAAAAGGTTCTGAAATTTCCAATTACATATAATCTCCTCCACATGTCACACTCAATAGATCATCTTTGACACTATTCAATTTCAATAGCTAGTAAATCACTATAAGATCATATCCCCACAACATATGCATCCAATAATGATTTTCATTCGAAACCACTCTTTGACTATTAAAACAAATTTCAGGTTTAAATGCTCTATGTGTAACTCAAACCACCTTCTCAAGAAATTTTGTTTCTAGTGCTGGATTATTGGCACTAAATCCATAACCCCCTTTTCAAATATTTATTTTCCAAAGACTGTATTATAAAATTAATTACTAAAATAGGAAATTAGTTTCCCTTCCCATGTTATCCATACTCCATCTCTCAAATTGGAGGCGTCAAACTCCACAAAAATCCCTTTTAAGAGTATGGATTACATAAAAGATGGATATTAGTATTTGTTTCTTAGATGTGTAAAATGCAGCGTGAGTTTCAAGTGTCTATTTAAACTTTTCCATCTTAGTCAATCCCATGATGGGGTTTTATTATATTTCCATAATCATTGATATTTTTTACATATTTTCCAATTATTCCCAAAAACACAAAGTATTAATCACATTTATCACCACACTCCATAATTTAACATCCTCTAATTTTTTAGGATCCATCATAACACCTTCAGTAATAATTATGTAACCTAAATACATTGTAGAATTCCTTTTGAAATAACACTTCTTGTTGTCTGAAATGTATTACATTTTATATCATCATTTTTAGAACATCATGAACCTTCTCTAGGTCTTCATTCTGGGACCTACCATAAACAAGTATATCAATGAAGAACACCAAAACACTCTTTATTAGAAAATCCCATAATACTATACTCATTTTATCATGGAATGTATTTATTTCATTCCTCACTATGAATGTATTAAAAATGTATTCATAATTACCATTATTATTTTTAACACATTCTTCCTAATATCTTCTTCTTTCATTCATTCGTGATGGAAATAGAATTTAAAATACAACTTTGTGAAGTATTTTGATAAATGCATATCATCCATGAGCTCTTCTATTATAAGAATTAGGTATCTATCCACCACCAAAAAACTATTTAATACCTAATAATCCATGATAATTCTCCAACTTCCTTCTATCTACATTAATAAAATTATTGGTCTAGAGTATGGGTTGGTTCTATTTTGTATAAAACCCTATTAAAAAATCATTTGAACATATTTTTCAATCTAATTATTCATGAAATAATCATGTTTATTATGTATTATATAACCAAGATCCACATCATCTTGCAGATTTATTGTGTGATCAGTCTCCATCTTAAATATTAATTCCTGAGGTGTCTCAAAAACATCTGTTCTAATTTTTTTTCAATTATCACCCACTAAAACTCATTTAATAACTATTTTCCATTTCTTACATTTTCATATGAAGTTAAAGGATTTTTTTGAGGTTTATTTTAATTTACCTAGGTTGGATGACCATTGGGGGGGGGGGTGAATCAGAGGACTACTTTGATGAATTATTATTCTTTTAAAGTCTACCTTTTGAACCTGTTAAATTTCTCTATCCACACAACAATATATTAAAACATAAACTTATATAAAGTGATAATAATAGGTCACAAAAATGATATTTATAATGTTAAATATAAAATTATACTCCATTCCATGCTGGTTAGATACATGTGGTGATAAACCATATTTATAATTCTCTATCAATTGGTTAGACACCCAAATCACATATCTATGGTTATTGGTTAGACTCACAAATCACAAACCTCTAACAAATGGATAGACACCACAATCAAGATATTCTTCATCAACATCAATTATCTCATAGAAATAAATTTTTCTTCACAATGATTATTTTGTACCACTTTTGAAATAGATCACCCATCATGAGTATACTAGATTGATAGGCTTTCACATGTACTAATTCTTTAAGATCATCGATATTTTCTCATCACGGTTTTGTTGGTCTTGAAACACCTACTGTATCACTTGATGTTTGGTTCTTATAAATTTTCTCTACTTCTTTTTTGCACAATAGAACAATAAACCCTTTCACAACTTCTTCTCTTCCCCTAATATACAGATCGGTCTCTCACAAATCTCTCACACAATGTATGTTAGTTTTCAAAATTCGCAAAATCTTCTTTGATACCAAAAAATATATATTCACAGTAATATCATGAATATTATTAGCATATATTCTAGAATATTTTTTGTAATTAATATTATATTAAATATTAGTAGGATCCTATTAATTTTGATTCATCAAATATCTATGTGGATCAGATATTTTTTCATTCAATCCTATTATTCAATGCCCTGAAGAATCTAAAATCTATTATCATGTGGTAGTTGAATAACTATGGAGCCATTATCTCCTGAACTCGAGATTCAAATAAATCCAGTTAAAACTTCTTCACCTCTTCATGATTCCCTGAAATTCCATGGGATAACCTAAAATGTAACATAACCCTCTATTTCCCATAGGTGGACAAGAATTCCAAAATGGTCACCAAAACGACCATAGATAAATCACTATTTCATAGAGACATCATTATTTTTCTCTATCCATGATAATAACATTGATTGAGAATTAATACATATATATAATTTTTATTATTGATTCCTCCCTTCATAAAAATCCTGGTTGCATCATGATAAGCATTGTGATATTTATTTTTCATTTATGAACATCACCGCTAGAGTCATCAAATTTCATTGCATCAGAATATATAAATTCTAGAACTCAGTTCATCACCAAGATGACCAGTCATAGAAATATAATGACCCCATGTAATAACCTTTATTTACTAAATGAACACCTCAATGATAAACTATATTGAATAACTCCAGACCGACATCATGTGATCAAAAGGGTGAACAAGTCGGGATTGACTTCATGTTCATATCCAATCGATCGTAGCAGTTTAAATCATGTTTACATTGCTAAAAAATTTTCATAATTATTGTAACATTGTTCATTGAACTACCTATGTAAGTATTTAAAATATCAATGTATCTATATACATTGCATCACAACCTTAACACGGTGCGACATAGTTCATGTTACCTATTTATATCCTTCAGAACTCCCTCATAACCTTTACATAGGTTGTGTATATCATATATGACCTTTACATAGTTATATAAATCCTATGGTACCTCCATGAAACTCTTTAGTTTTATGATTACCTTCACATAGGTGATTAATTTCTAAATCTAGCTTTATGTATTCAATGTACCTGTCATATTACATTTAAAAACTAAGTTCTAGTCTTTAGTTACGTCTACACAACATCTTAATTTTTTGTCTAACCACGATGTAGATTCTGAAATACCTTTACGTAGCTACTTTGAATCTTTTTTTACATTTATGTATAATGAAAAATATTTTTTTTGCAACATAATGTAAGTAATATAGATATCATGTCCCAAGTGGGATGGATTTTATGAATAATTGGTTCATATATTTGTCCATCAGGTCCTCAATTTTGGGCCATATTTGGTTTTTGGGCTTTAATTTTGGCAAGCATTGCCAGAACTGAGTTTGGTAATAGAGTTGGGAGAAAGGATGTGTGATGTTGAGTGTGATGGGTGTGAGGAGGTGATGTCATGGTGGTTGAATTGTGAAGTCGTAGAGATGCGACGATTTTGAAATATGTGAACAGTAGCTACTGCATCGAATCTACTAGAATTCATGGTAGTAAAACTAGTCTTTACATGGATTGGTACTACAGTAGAGGGAAGCCATGACAAGAACCTCATGTTCTACATTGTTGTATTCATCTATTAATTTCCTCAAACATCAATTGTGTATCTTCTTTTAACCTTGTAGATAATGCTTCAAAGCTCTTGTAGGCCCCACCATCTTCTTCTTGGTCTAGTAATCAATCTACATATGGTCAAACACATCGACATTTTAAATTAATTCTAAATTCAAAGAAAATAAAAATAATTTCTATTAATCAGTTTATAATAATAAAAATTATTCATTTTATATTTTCCAACAAAATTTAAAATTATAATATTATAAATAGTTTTTTTAATGTAGTGAAATAAGTATTTTTATTTATAATAAGACTAAGTTATTAAAAGAATCTTTAAATTTAGAAAAAATATTTAAAAAATATTGTAATTTTCAAAAAATAAATAAATGTGTTAAATTCTATAAAATTATAACTTAAATCTATGTAATAATTTATTATTAATGAAAAACAAATTCTTAAATTAATGGAAAATTTAGTAATTATGAAATTATTTGACTAGAAACTTTCCAATGATGAGAGATAATATCATTTGCATTCAAAATGTATATAGATTTTAGGTATATGAGTCAATTAATAATAAATATTATAACTAAATTTAATATGTAAAATCAAAACAAAATGAATTAATTTGACAGTAATATTTAGGAAAACATAGATACAATAAAAATTTTATTTTCTTATAAATTATATTTTTAAAAAAAATTGAAAATATTAAACAAGAATAAAATTTGATTGAGTCACTAGAGAAACACCTAATATATGAAGAATATTAAAAAATAAATTTAGATATATTAAAAACCTATAACATTAAAAAGTTATTTTTAAAATACAATAATATGAGGTCTTATAGGAATATCTCCAAAGATGGGAAGAATGTTCCTGTAAAATCTATAAACTAAGAAATTACCTCTTATTTCATGTCGATTTTCAAGTTCTCAGATTCCTTAGTAGACTGAATACACTATTTCATGGCTAAATACTGGTGGGGATCCTAAAATGTAAATCATAATACCCATTGGATGTCTTGGGAAATGATGTGTGTATCTATGTTCAGTGGAGGCCTTGATTTTAGAATCCTTAAGCGGTTCAACACTACCCTCTCTATGAAGAATGTGTGGGGGATTCATTCTTCCCCAAAATATCTATTTTCAAATGTCCGTTGTGAAAAATACATCCCTCATTCTGATTTATTCAAAGACCATCTATGGACAGGGATGCAATTTTTGTGGAATAACATTTGCGGTGATAAATAACTCATAAATAATAGAAGTATCTGAAGAATCGCCAATGAAAATAAGGTTAGTATTTCGAACATCCAATGGTTGGACAAAAATGTCAATATGAGAGTGTCTTACACTATTACATTATGATTTGATGATGCAAAATTACATGAACTTATTAAGGACTCTATTGGGGAGTGGGATCATGATAGAATATGTGATTGGTTTAATGAGAGTGATTGACGTGTCATATTCAGTATCCCACTCATGTCTTGTGTGTGAATCAACCGACTCTACTGCAATAGAGAAGCCTCTAGGAAGAAATCTATTCATTCAGGCTATATATTTATAGTCCATGATTTTTTTTAGGCTCACCCAACCTCTCTGTGGAAGAATATATGGACATCAAACATCCCCCAAGGTAAATTTTTGTTGTGGCACATTTTCTATGGGGTTCTTCATACTCGTGACCTGCAGAAAAAAAGAAATATAGTTGAGGATGATTTGTGCCCTCTGATCCCTCAAATGACTGAATCATCACTACATGTTGTTCTTCTTGTCACCAAATTGGTGGATATTTGGATGGAATGGTCACTAGAATTTTTGAAGACCATTGATTCCAACATATATATTTCCCTTATCTTCACCAAGTGGATTTCATCGTCCTTTTTCCTTAAAGAGGCAGGGATGTTATGTACAATTTCATGGAAGATTTTTACTGGAAGAAATGAATGGATATTATGGAATAAATTAACCTTATACTGCATCTCGTTTAAATGGGATATTGATTGGATGAACTATTGGAGTTTGAAAAGAAATATATCGTCTCATGATCGCTTACACAGTCTCCATCTTCCTAACCCTCCAACATGAAGGTGTCATTAAAATTAACTATGATGCGATTGTTTACATAGGCTTGAGGGTGGGTGTGGGGCTCATAGAACACCATCACAATGTCCAGGCCGATGAAGCCCATTTCATGGCCTTTCATTCTTCGTGGAGCTCGTTTGGGCTGGTATATTTTGTGATCCTCCAAGGAATCCTCCTTTCTCGCTCAAAGGGATGGAACACGGATTTGTTCGAATCTGATTTCCTTGATGATATCAATGCCTTTTCCAAAAAATGGGAGGCTTTACAGTAGTTCGGTATTATTCATAATAAAATTTTGTCATGTGTTGGATTCTTTTCCTCTTGCGATTTTTCATTCATTTTGTGTGGGGGTAATATCGCTACATGTTAGCTTTCAAGCATTGCGATGTCATGGGGTAATAATTGTTGGTTTTATTCTAATGTGGAATTGAACTATATTTCTTGATCAATTGATAAGAAAATATTTTTTCCTCTCAAAACAGAAACACGGCTGTCCAAACTAGTTTATAGACAACAATACCCCCCGTGCCTCTCGTAAATGACAGAACTAATATATATAATAATTAGTACGTATACATATAACAAGAAATAGTTTTTATTATATAAATTTATATAATAAAATTAATATATTTATTACATAATATGTATAATATATTTTTTTACTATATATACAAAGGAAATCTTCCAATGAAAATTTCAACTAAAAATTTTTTATGAAAATTTCTTTGGAAAAATTTATGTGTAAATTTCCACATAAAATTTACACATAAAATTTTCTCATAAAATTACAATGAAAATAATTTAATATATAAATAAAAAATGAAACTTTTCATTCAAAATTGTCATTGAAACTTTTCATAGATTAACTATTACTGAAAACATCCAATGAAAATTCAATTTGAATCTCAACTTAAATTTCTCGGGAAAATACCACTTTTTAATAAAATTATACTGAAAATTTTATGAAAAAATACTCAAATAAATAAATTCATTAATATTAAGTTTTTTTATATTAACACATAAATAAATAAATTAATTTTTAATCAATATTTTAACTTCAAAATTTCAAAGGAAATTTTCAGTGCAAACTTCTATTAGAAATTTACAGTGAAAATTTTCACTAAAATTTGTAGTTAAAATTTTCACTTAAAATTAAAAAGTTGAGATATTAAAAATTAATTAAATAATTTAAATTTTAAACAATTTAAAAATATATATATATTAATAAAAATGTTTAGATAAAATATAATAACACATAAATAATGTAACTTTGTAATAATACATAAAATATTTTAAATGGGAGTTCTCTCGACGGTTCTCTGGATGGAACCATAGCTACGACGCTCGGCCCTCGGGTGGCAACATTGGCCACCCTGCCCCCCCCCCCCCTCACCTTCTGCCGGCCTTCTCCCATTTTAATTCCCTGGCCTCCCTTCATGATTTCCCTAATATCCGTGTCTTTCATAATGCCCCTTCTCTCTTCGAGGATGCTCCTTCACTCTAGCTTTCTCTCCAAGAATTCTCAGAGGCTTCATCTCTCCTCGAGTTGTCCCTCGTCGCCCGATTTAGACGTCACAGACCATCCCTTGACAGCTTCGATAGTTTTTTAATAGCGTCTAGCCCCTGAAGTCCCGTGTTGTGGTTGGGTTGTTGGATACACATCACTTTCTTCTCCGCTTCAACAACACTGATGATTTGGCCTGAACATGGTCCAGTGGTTTCTGCACCTATGATGGTTCCCACTTCATTCTATTCAGTTGGGGATACAAGTTCCACTGGATGCATGACCCACTGACTGCTGAGATCTGTGTTAGTTTCCCGAATCTCTCTTTTCCTTTCCAAAATCCAGCTATTCTGGTGGTGTTGGGTAACCTCGTTGGGAGGTTCCTTGCTTTCGATGAACGTTCTTGGTCCTTCGACCACCCGATTGCTCCTCCAATCTACGTGGAAGTTTATGTCTCAAAGGCTCCCGTGGACTCATTCTAGATTGAGGTTGGTGTTGAGTTCAAAAAAAAATTAACAGTTGGTTTTGAAAGATGGATAGACTTTTGTAGTTCCTGTTCTCATCTTGGACACCTTCATCATGTATGTCGTTCAACTTATTTTGCTCCCGAGGTTGGACATTATATGGGTAGTTCCCCCTCCAGTAGTGTTGTTCCTCTTCGTTTGGAGGCTCATCCATATATCCCTGACTCAAAGGCGGATGGTACAGATGCGAGAGAAGGGGGATCCTGTATGTCCCTTGCTATTACACCCACCATTTCAGAGAATGCTGGAGTACCTCATGTGAATGGCCAAATCACGTATCCCCCCACGAAAAAGACAAAGTTGGATCACTATGATATTAGGGAGTCTCAGGGGACCACTAATTTTTTGAATTCCATACAGAGTAAGGGAATGAGATTGAATGAATATCCAAAGGTGGCTGATGTGTTTGATCGGCTAAAACAGAACCTCAGTTTACCGTTGAAGGAGCCGGAAGCTAATGAGGAACAACATGCCCACACTGGTTCTGAGCAGATGTCTGCTACCATATCTACGGTGGAGATGAAGAAACTCACTCAAAGTGAGCATGAATGTGATGCAATAGAGGCTGGGAAGGAGGCCGAACCTTCTGGTAATTCAAAAGAGGTTCTTCTGTTGTAAACCAAGGTTCCCTCTCTTGTTAAAGGGAGGCCTGAGGAGGGTAGGGGGGCCGAGCCTCCTAGGATACAGAAGGTTCCAAGGGTTTCTGATGCAGTGCATATTATAGGGAGTTTGGAGGATGGGAGTGTGTTGTGTCCCTTGGACCTAGACATCCTCCAACCCCATCCTCTCTAAAGGAAGCATCTTCAGGGGAAAACAAGCGGCTCCCCACTGAGCTGAGAAAGCAGTTTGGGCTGAAGGCCCCCACTAAAGGCCCGAGGGTTGAGCTAAGGAGCCGCTTTTATTTTCTAGTGGATCAAGTTCAAGTAATTTTTCCAGAGGAGGATGATTCAGGTGCTGATAGCTTTATCCAAAAATCAACAGACAGCAGGGATCGTTTCCCAGGGAAAGGTCCTCACAACCCTAGAAGGAAGAAGGGGCTCAAAGGAAAGCGTGACTCCGAAAAATGCATTGTGGTTCAGGGGAAAAACCAAAGGGATGTAAAAGACTATTCTTACCTGAAAAAACCAATAGAAATTGGGTCTTCTAAGAAATGTGGGAGAAAAAAAAGAAAGGCCCCGCAAGACAAAGATAAATGTGGTCAATGTAGAGAACCAAAGGTAATAATACAAGAGGCAGGGGAATGCTTGAAGCTCATTTTCCACTCCAAGGAAGAAATTATTGAGGAAAAAATGAGACCCAATGCCTCAATTATGGAAATTGATATAATTTATGAAATAAGTTTACATGTTTAGGCCACTGATGAGTAGGAAGTGTGGATCGACAATCAAGATCGAATAATTTCTCAGGGTTTTTATCAAGGAAAAATATCTCTGGAAGAATTCATCCAGACAATGGACATGATGATCTCACATCTCAAAGAACTTCTTAGGGAGGATCTAAACACACAAGTTAGCACTTTGCACTCACAATTATATAGAGTGGCTGATTCAAATAACCTTATTCTGGTTGTTAAAAAGTTTGTGAGCTCTTTTAGCACGTAGTGGTTTTGGTTTTCTAAACGATGGTTTCCCACTTGTCCTCATAGTGGCTTTTTAATGAAAATTTATATTTCAATGGATGTTATAAAAATTTGAACACCAAATTCCCTATGAATTTTTCTAGTGAAAACTGATTCTGTAAATTCTCAATGAAAATGCCCAGTGGAAATCCACTATGAAATTTTTCACTTAAAATTAAAATATGGATACATTAAGACATAAAAAAATGTAAATTTTTACTAGAAAATTAAATATATAATTTTCATTGGAAACTTTTACTATAAGTTTCAACTAGAAACATCCACATTAAAAAATTGATCCATTAATAAGAAACCTTAAATTTCATTAGTTTTTTAGATTTAAGATTTACAAATTATTCTCTTAGGGGAAATTTATATTGGAAAATTGAAGTTAAAATTATATTTATAATGTTTAATGTAAATCACCAAATTATATTTAATATGTACTATAAATTTAATGTTATCAATGTAAATATGAACTAAAAAGTTTCATTAAAATGTTACATTGTAAATTATTGTTGGTGTCTTATTTATAAACATTTTAAAATAAATTTATGTTAAGATTTTTCAATGAAAATATATTAATATATAATATTAATTTTTTTTATTTTTTTTATTTTTCCGATTAATTAAATTTATTGAGTCACTATTAAAAACTTTCATTAATATATATCTTTTTCATTAATATGAAATGATGGGCATTATATATATATTTTTTTTATGATTTTATCAAAAATTATAATAAAAAAACATAAGTTGACATATATTATATTTTAAAATTAAATCAGTAGAAATTATTTTATATCTAGAAAAAGTTAAAAAATTTGAATATTAATATATATAAAATTTATAATAATACTATTAATATACCCAAATCAAGATATATTTAAAGAGTTGTATTGGAAATAAAAGTTTCATCTTGTATATCCATTCTTAGAATTATTACATTATGTTTTTAATGAATCAATAATTTTTATTAATCTATTGTAAATGTCCAAATAATCACACCTATCCCATGGTGAACCTAACCATCAGTTTCAAAACCCAACATAAGATGTTATTTTCCCTGATTTTTATAAGGTTTTGTTAAAATTGAAATATTTTTTCCCGGAGAAAAGGTAATTTATTGTATTAAATTATATAATAACATTTTTCAAATATAATTTTTTGGGTAAACACATATAATTGTGGGTAAAATAGGACTCATGGACACCCGATGAGCTAGTCCACAAAAGATGTGGGTTTTGAGGGTTGGATCAAATACGATCTTAATTTTTTCAGGCCTAAATATGAAAAACCCTAACCAACATTAATCAACTGGATAATGGATTATCCCATGGTCTTGGGGATTTTTGGATAGGTATACATGCACTACCATGTCATGTGAGCACTAGTATCCCCAACTATGCCACTAGTGCTAGGAACTCACAAAAGTGAGGGATATATCATGTCACTTAATTTTCGGAACATCACATTAAAAAACATCATGAACATCCACCATAACTGGGTACTGGGAAAGGGAAATTTTAGCTTGGTGTTTAAGGGTTGGATCAACGATCACTTGCTCATCTCCATAAATAAAATCTTGAGAATGAAGATCACTATCGAGATGATTATTTAGGAATGAATATGGGGCCACAAGGTTTGGCTATTGAGTCATTTTTTGAGTGCCTCATTGATATTTCATGAGAGCTTATTCGACTTTTAGAGAGGTAGAAATGTATTGAGACATAAAAATATCTATCTAGTTAATCTCATCAAGTACATCCTAGAGGGAGAGCAGTGGATTTTGGTTTATGAGTTCGTTCCCTAAGGCACCCTGGATAACCATCACTTTTAAAGTGATCCCTCCTCAAACATTTAGAAACATTCTTGTAACGTATAACTAAAGGTTGTGCTAGGATGGCCAATGGGCTTCCATTTCTCTTCAATGATGATTTGATAGTCATTGAAATAGAATTAATGACATTAAAAATCATTACATATTTGGAATGGGGACTGATCCTCCTTTACAATACCATATTCTTCTTATTTCTTTAGATCCTAAAACCATGTATGGTAATATTTGTTTATAGGATCACAACACAATTTTTTTTATTTTAGGTTGGCCAAGGATAGACTGATGGGTGATTGAAGCCATATCTCTATGAGTATTGCTATAACATATGGCTACACAAATCATGAATAAATGGAAACTAGTAAATCACATTCTCCTTCGCCAACGTCATTATATTTATCTTCAAGTTTCAAACTGGGATTCTTCATCTAGGGAATCTAAAAATGAAGAACGACATGTACAACATCAGGGTGGTGTTTCTAGAAATGATTTCTAGGTGGAAGGTGGTGGACAAGAATTAGCTTATGGGGTATAAGAACCTAGAATTGTGGGTGAGAATGTAAATGAGCCACTAGTAGTGGATTTTTGTTTCATGCTGGACAACCAAATGAAGGATTATTACTCAATGGAAAATGCCTTTAAGGTGGAAAACGTTGCACTAAACTATGTGTCCCTAGAACCCAAGTCTATGCCGAGCATGGGGGAGGTTGTGGGGGAACTCAAAGAAATCATGCTATCAAGAAGTGGCTCCTGACCTCATAGAGGGGGTTCAAGTGATCCTCAATCCAAAAAATCTACATCCACAGATCCTCCTGGTAAGGAATCTAAATCTGATGGAATAGAAATTCATCCCATTTTCATAAATGTGGTTATGCAGAAGATTATTAGTCATTCCCATTCTAGAAAATATTCTTACAAACCTCCTTGAGGAAAAAACACTGAGTCGAGTAGAATCAAATCATTGTTGTTTAGGAGATGACTGGTGATCCTCAATTCAGAAAAATTGCTCGCTTGGATCCTTGAGGTATGGAATTCGTGTCCAATAGAATGAAAAACTCATCCAATCGAGTAAAATGTGTTTTTGTAGATGCTGATCAGTGATCATCATCCCAAACAAGATACTCCCACAGCTCTTTGATCTATGGACTCCAGATCTCGTAGAATCAAAACTCTTCCTATTGTAGATAATATGGTATACAGAATATGATAATTAAATTTTGTATCAATAACATGGATGTGGTTATTGTGTGGAAATGGATGTGCATTACTACAACAGATCAACATAAGTATAGCACCGACTTTAATTAGTTATAATAAAAAAGCACTAATAAATGTTTTTAATAAATAATAATATTAATTTATATAAAAGTATTATATTTATATTCAGAAATATTTATTAATTAAATACATTAAATAAAAACAACATGATTATAATTAACATACATATTTTAATAAATAAAATATAATTTTAATTTAAAAAAAGTATTTATAAGATTATAATTAAATAAATACATATATAAATAATCATAAGATTAAAATAAATTTTATTAAATACCAAATATATTTATTATATTTATAAATTTCTATGTATAATTATATATAACTACATATATATGTATATATATGTTTCCAATGAATTTGGTTAATAAATATATTGATTTGTGAGTATAATTGGCTTTCTTGTGTTATGTATTAATCATGAATGTTCATTTATAAATTACACCCTTATAATAATTTATGGTTTCAATATATGTGATGACACTTTTTTATGATCTATAATATACTATATGATTCATTCTTATAAGCATGAATCTAATTTGTTCAAATAAATAATTATAAAATCAAAATAAATATAATTAAATAATAAATATATTTATAATATTTAATATTATAAAATTTTAATTTTACATAAATAATTGTTAATTATTTTTAATTAAAATTATAATTATAACTAAATAAAAATATAATTAATTAATTAAAAAATTACAATAGATACATCTATTATTGTTTTATAAATAAATAAATAAGTATATATATATTTATAATTATATACAAATATTTAAATATATATATATTTATAATTGTAATTATAAATAAATAAATATATATATATGTAAATATTTATAAAATTATATTAAATATATTTATTATACTTATACTCAAAAGTTTCAGGAGATATGCAACCATGATCCTAAATAATTTATTAGAATATAAATATTAAAAAGGAAACAAGGACGGATGAGTTCAAATAGAGACAAGTCCTCATCCATAAAAAGAAAACTAAAAAGGAAAAGAATTATTCATCCCCATATTCATGATTAGAGGAATAATCAGCAGATTCCCACTCTGACTATGAATTTATCTGATTGAAGAGCACCAAATACATCTCCCTGATCTTTTTCTTGTCTATAGTGAGTTGTCTTGTAGAATGGTCACCCCCCGTGTTGCAACCCAATCATCATGACCCCATTCCTGGCCACAAGATTTTGCCTAACAGCACTGTTTCTAAGACATGGGTTACGTACATACCCGATACGAACCATACCTCCCTAATTAAATAACTTGAACATCCATAATTTGAATTTTTCACCATGTCTTGCATCACAAATAGGGATATCAAGCTACGAACATCTAAATCTAGGTTTCAGCAGAACAATGGTATCCTCCTCAATTACCGAATTCCCCTTAAGCGTGAAATAAAAAACAAAATAATTCCCAACTTCATTAGGAGAATCCTACTGGGTTAGTGTTGCATTCATTAAATGCTCCTTGATATGTTTACCTTTACTTCTTCTTGAGACTTCAGTTGCTTTTTTCTGGCCCTCATCATGATAAGAAATTTATTTGGAAACAAAATCTAACCAAATATATTTCTTACTATAGATCATTATTGTGGAATCCCTCTAGGGGTCCATCTCAACACCATCGTGTGCATCACCCTGTAGGAAAATAACTTATCAATCACATCCTTTATTGGATTTCCGGGTTCAACAAGAAGTCCATAAAGTGGTTGAACATCACCGTCCCCTACCCAGTATGAAGTCTGCTCTATCATGGGATTATTCCTTCCCCATTATTCATATTCTCAACCAATGGAATAATAAATTCTCAATTTACCATAGAGTGACTATTCATATTGTAGTTGTAGAAAAAAGGTTTTTTCTTACATTCAATGTCCATGTGCACTATATTCCGAATTATCTTGAAAAAGGAAGGCTTCTCATCAAAATATATTGAGTGTTTTAACAATTGATCGGCAGTAAGAAATATAAATGAATCCATAAGAGTTTAACTTAGATCAACATCCACAGGAACTCTAGAAAAATTCCCAAAGAGAGCAATCTCTGTTTCTCTGTCAAATTAGATGAAAGCCCCAATAGTGGAGGAAATATACCACAATAATTGAGAATATCATAGAAACCACAGTAGACTGTGAATTCATATCCATGTCTTGTTGTTTGAGTTCTTCATCATAGAAGGTCTGAAGAAGGGATCCCAATCTTGGATCCTTAAAATTCAATGTTTAAAATACCCATGATCTAGATTTTAGTTCCTCATAAGGGAACAACATATAAAAGAACCCCTTACCAATTGAGGTGATCCTCCATCCAAAAAAGCCCCATACTTGAAGAAGCATGTTCTTAGGACCCTCCATCTACCATGGATTAAACTAACATTGATAAGTTAGTCACACAATAATCGTGTGCTTCCACTTATCAAGTCTTTCCACAATCAATTGCTGATATTATTTAGTAATTGCATACAAACCTTTTTATGTCCCTAGAAGAGGATACACTCTTCAAATCAGTGAAAACATGATTCAATATCAACTGATCATCAAAATAAACACATATAATAACTTGCACCTTTGAAGGTCCATCCCCTGGTAGATTCACATCCGGATATGGGGCCATGGCTTCAACTGGTCATGCAATGGTGGCCCATGGTCGGCTAGATTGAAGTATTCCTCTAGAATAACAGAGACATCTAGATCTTATATGACCCTATTTCGAGTATCAATGAGAGAAACGTGGTTATCCACATGCACCATTGAAGAAAAATCAAGATCTGAGGCTGAGAACCTCAACTGGTCATCTTACATTGACCGATTTGCCGAAAGAGTCACATAAACGTCCAGATATCAAACATGGTTAATCACATATGGCTTTGAAGGTCCAATCCCCCATGGATTCACTAAGAACTTCGGATATGAGGTTGATACCATCCTTCGATCATCCAACTTTGACAGCCCAATGAAGACATCAACTAGATTGAAGAAAATTTAGTATGCCATCAATGAGAGAAACCCTAATCACCATAATCGCCCTAAGCACCTCCCCTTGACATCCTCCACATCATTATTATACATATAATGTTATAAATATATATAATTAAATAAATATATTAATAAATACATACAAATATTTATAAATAAATTCAAAAATTTATAATTATAATTCAAAATTTATAAAGATGTAGTTAAATGATTATAAAAATATAATAAAAATATTAATTATATATATTTTTAAAATTATAAATATAATAAATATATTGGTTATATTTATATAATTATGTAAATAAATAAATATAAATAAATAAATAAACATATTTATAATTATATGTAAAAAAATTGTTATAATTTATGAATTATATATATATATATTTAATGTTATAGTTATAGTGAAATATATATTTATTTAAATAATTATATTCTTATTTAAATATTTATATAATTATAAGAAATATATTTATTATACTTATAATGTTATAAATATATCATTAAATAAATATATACCAATATTTATAATCATAATTATAAATAAATATAGATATATTTAAATAATTATAAAATCACAATAAATATATAAAATATATATTAATAAAATTATAAATATAATAAATATATTTCCAATAATTTAATAATTATTTAAATAAATAAATATATTTTTTTGAGTAATAACTATAAATAAATAAAATAATTATTACAGTTTTTTAATTATAAATAAATATATATATTTGTACACTTATAGATATATATATATAAGTATAAAATTATAATTCATATATTTATTAGACGTATAATGTCATAAATCAATATAATTAAATAAATATATTTATAAATATATACATAAATTTATAAATAAATAAAAACATTTATAATTATAATATTAAATAAATATACATATATTAAAATAATTATAAAATTATAATAAATATATTAATTATACATATTTATAAAATTGTATCTATAATAAATACAATTATTATAATCTTATAATTATTTTAATGTATACATATATATATTTAAATAATTATAAAATTATAATAAATATATTTATTATATTATTTTTTTTATAAATAAATAAATATTTAATATTATTTATAATTGATATATTAATTATATATATTATATATATATATATATATATATATAGTTAAAAATATTTATATATAATATTCATGATTTCATAAATATATGTAATTATATTAATAAATTTATTAGTTATATAAATGTATATAAATATATACTTATTTTATATATGTTATTATAAATATACATAATAATATAAATAAATTAATAAAATTATATATTTATGAGTTCTTTCTTATCCATGAAATAGATACGCCTTTATCACCAGTAAAAAGAACTAATAAATTGTGTCATGATTAATGCTATAATTTTAGTGCTAATAAAGACTCCATTTATCAGTGGTTTTTAGCATTGATAAAGTTATATCATTATTATTGCTAAAAAATCGCTAATAAAGGTATGTTTTATCAATGAAATATATTTTTAGCATTGAAAAAAATACATTTTTCATCATTTTTTAAGTAGAGATGAAAAAATCATTACCCAATTTTGTAAAATGAATCCTAACAGTCTGCTTATTTTCTCACACACATTCGCGCACTTGTGGAAGCCGACTGCCACTACACTAAAACTATTGCTGATCCATATTGATTTTGTTCCTCCACTCTCCCCCAACCACACTGCCGCAACCCAACTATGCCTCTGCTCTAATCAGACCCCTCTTCTTCCATATGCCACTCTCCCCTAGCTGCACTACCTTTACACCGCTCCCCCCCCCACCGCAATCTCCCTACCGCATTTCCCCCACCACATGCCGCTCTCCCTAGCTGCACAATCACCAATAAGAAGTGTTATCCCCAATTCCCTCCCCCGAACCACATAACCCCCATCACACACCACTCTCCTCCAGCCGCACTGTCCCCACTACCTCCACTGCCCCCTGATTTCAATGCTCCTATAGTCCTTCCATACTGATGTCATTCCCTACAACCGTTACACCCTACCGTGATCACTCCTTGAAATATAACCCCGCTTGAGATCTCTTAACTCTCTATCAACATAATTTTGTGTTGTTTTCAGTTTGATTTTGGTTACATTTTCTTGAGGAGTTCCCACATATCAAGGTGGAAACCATCTCTGTTAATAAAGATTTTTCTTAAATTTTGTAAAGAACGACCTAAGATGATGTATGATTATTGTTTCATGTTGTTTTGAAGATGTTATGTTTTTTTATTATGTATTTTATTCAAAAATTAAATTAAATTATTGATGAAATAATTGTTGTTTGTTAGGTTATCTACCTAAAATTGTGTTGGGAGTGTGTCTTAGAACTCCAATGGGTGTTTGGTTGTGGTGTTAATGTTCTAGGAGGACCTGATGTGTTTTCATAGTTAGTATGTTTGGATTAATTATGAAATTAATTAATATTGTAATTATTAAATTGTTGGATATTATGGCTTATGTTCGTGAAGTAGCATCTTTATCCCTCATGATATAGATCATAAAATGTTTAAACCCTCCACATATCACTTTTGTGATATCAGTATCAAACATTGAAACCCTACACATATGCAATATCCCAATGTAGATTTCAGACTCCATTATAATCTTTCATTTCATATACATCTGCCTCTTTTCCATGTGGTCATCTATTTGAAGAAGTAGTTATCTATGATTTCCAATAAATACCCAATACACACATCAAAATAAAAACATGAGAAAATAAGAGGGATAAATTCTTTTGAGTAAAAAAAAACATAACTGTACTAGGTTACACTCCCCCTGAGACATACCCTCACCTTATTAGTGGTGATTAAGACATGAATATATTCTTATTCATCTACATGATTGACCTATTTCAACAAGACAAATTAGACATGATCCTCTAAAATTTAAAATACTTACTATCCCAGATTAATGTTAATAAACAACTTCCCATTGGATAGGAAATCTCATCCAATGATTATTAGTTCTTGTTATTATTCTAAAATTTTTATGTTGATAATATTCATGGATGTTATTAATTTACCTAGATATACAAATACATCATCCTAAATTCAAATGATATTCTCGATAGACTATTCCAATTGTTATATAAAAACATCTATTTTATTTTAATTAATTTTCTTCAAAATATTTATCTTCATTGGCCTGATAGACCCTATAAATAGAAAAGGGAAATCTAGAATGTTTTATCACTGATATTACATAGAACTGAAAAGCTAAATGGATCTTTATGTTTTAACGAAATATTTCATTGAAAAATAACTTTGAAATAATTTTTTTGAATAATTAACCCTATATATTCTAATATATTTTTATTATAAATGAGTTTTTTAAGGAACATGGAACATGATGACATTTGTCAGATTCAAATGGTAAATATAATGTTAATGCATTGTTTCTTGAACATTTCTATTAACCTTTTATATTGCTCTTAATAAATTTCATGGATCATACTCTTTACAAATGGATTATGTGTCATTTAAGGATATACTTTGGTTAGATTTTATGTGTCCTTCTCATTCTTTGCTACATCATCTTATTTTTAGTAGATTGTTTATATTCCATGATACCTTTCTTTTTATTTCTCATTTATGTTTTATTTATTATTAAATGATTTTTAACTGTTTCCTTATTATACATATTACTATATGAGTTCCCATGAGGGTTAAATGATGTTTAAAATGTGGTTTTATTTCTAATTATGGAATGAAATTCAAGAAAAAGTATTTCAGGAAATTCATAAATAGATTTTTTTTGAAAAGAATGAATTTAGTTTTAAAAAATATTAATCACTAACTTGATGTTTTAAAAATTAATCTTTTTTTAATTGGATTTAAAACCTAGAGTTTGGGTGATTTGAAAGTGTTAAAAATGTTTGAAAATATTTTCTTATATTTAAAGTGGTGTGTAAACCCTTGTGATCTACGTTCAAAACCTCTTTTTATCCTTGGTTAATTTTTATATCAATGTTTTTGGGTGTTTAAATAATTTCATAATTTACAAATAAGATAATTTATTTCATAAAGGTGTGTTTTCCTTTGTGGGTTGGATTTTTAAACTTATTATGTCTTTGAATGTTTTTAATTGCTGCTTAAAGGGTAGTGTAAATTCCTATTTTAGCTTCAAATGTGGTTTTATAAAATTGATTTGAAGAGTAGATTTGGATGACTATATAAATAATAAAATTTCATTAATGTCCATTCATGTTTTTAAATGATATGTCCCATTTCAAATTTTATAAAAAATATGTTTTAATAAATGGTGTCATACCCACTTAAGCCCCTTTGATTCTTTTATGACTGTTGTAGATTATGATCCCATATGGGAATATTTTTTATTGATTACATGGTTTGATGGGACCTATGGGGTGTTGATAGGTTTTTTATTGATTTCGTAGTTTTCTTATATCTAGTTGTATTCATTTTATTAATATATCCTAGTGATGATTCCCATGACAGTAGAATCCTTTTTATGATAGTTTAGGGGTTTTATCTATCTACAACTGTTGTATCCCCTACAAATTATTTTATTGTTTGGAACATTAATTGTTATCATTTGACCCATGTTGTATAAATTTCCATAGTGGTACATAACCTTGTTCTTTCTTCCTTCATTGATTTTTTTTTTCATTTTTTCTTTTTTGAAAAAGGAATGAGAAAGGTTTTTAATGAAGGAGAAAGATAATCCAAGAATTTGATGTGATTTAAAACAATTTTAATAATGAGTTTGAAAAGTTGTCACAAATTAGAAACATTATAATGGGATGTATTTGAAATGTCAATAATGTGTTTGTTTTGAAAATGGGGTTTTAAGACACCATTTCTAGTTTTATAGAAATGGTTGGTTTTTTAACTTGTTTTAGAAAACTGTAGGATAGTACAAAATGCCTTTGAGTTTTGAGACGTGTAATTAAAAAATGGGGGTTTATGAAAAAATTTAACATCTCATTTTAAAAAGGACATTTTACCAAGAGGAATTGGTCGAGTAAAAATGTTTTACATGTGATTGTTTTAATTTAATGAAAATCATTTAAAAAGTGTTTTAACACACTTTTATGAGTTTCTACTTATTTGGAAAAACATTATTGAAATTTTTTATTTTTATAATATAAAAAAACTAGAATTTTTTTAATGTAATTATAATGTTATATCTTTGATTTGGTAGGTTTTACTCAATAATGAGTTTGGGTATAATGTCGATAGAGGATAGACCTGATGGGTCAACGAATTTTTCTCACTCTGATGGCCTAAGTATGCCCAATGGTCAGGCATGGGATGTTCTTCTCAGCCATGAAATTTGCCTTTTTAATGTTCAATCTAGAATGTTGTCCACTGAAATTCATAATGGAATAGGAAGACAAAATAGATATGCGATGCTTTAATCTGAAAAACATACCTCACACTAAGGAAAAAGTGGAAATGATATACGTCATGAAGTGAATCAACCCCTAAGAGACATGTTGGATTACATGAAGGCTGATAAGGATTATAATTATGAAACTATATCCTATAACAGTAAGTAAATTTAATTAGAGGAAGAATATCACTGCTCTTCAACAAATAAAGGGAAATAATCCTTGTTGATTCTGATGGGTTTATCATGAATGTGAGGAGACTGAGGCCATATATGGATTACTCCAACATAACCAGTCCTCCAGTTATATGATTTGATAGAAAATTTTCTTTTTTTAGATTAAACCCTTAGCTGTTGTGGATACTCCAAGGTTGTCATATATTTCTCCCCTTACTTCTGAAGTATGTACGTCCGAGGGACCAAAAGATATGGATACTCATGATGACCTGGAATTTCTGGAAGGAGGTGACAAAGAGGAGGCAGAACCGGTAAGCATCCTTGAGATTATCCCTCATTCTAATTAATATATTCTTGAGAATTCCTTTCAGATCAACATCTCAAAGTAAGATGCTCACAGAATATTTGAAAGACTACCGAATGTAGATTTGAATGAAGAACATGTTGTTCGGATCGATAAACCGAATCATATTTTGATCTTTGGTTTTAATGATGGGAAAAAAATCTTAGAGGAACATGTTCAAACCTAGGAAAAAATGGCATACCACTTTTATGAACTTATCAATGAAAATCCATAATTGATGGTTGACTCCATTGAATAGGCTTTATACAAGATAAAAAATTCCAACTACTTTAAATTTTTCTGGAATGGTGTGTGTATCTCGTATGTAGAATGAGGTCCATTTTCAATAGTGACGTTTATTGGTTTCCAAATTTTCATTAAAAGATCTTTACATAAAAAATTTATTTTTCAGTAGGTTGTGGTGACCTACTGAACTTTTAAAAAACACCTATAATTTATAGGTTCATATTTTTTCATCCTTGTTTCCCTTCCTTTGGATCTTATGAGAGGGATATATAGTTAGACGGTAACCATAGTTAAGTATTATTTATGTATTAATTTTTTTAAATATCAATATTACTTAATAAAATAGGCTGGATATGAATAATGAATGGATGGATTCCAATCATATGATAGAAGAGTATAAGGATGGAGTGAAAGAGTTCATAATGTTTTCAAAAGATCATGAATATGAACCTTCACAAATTCTTTTTCCATGTTTAAATTTATGTTATTCAAGACTAGTTACTGTAGAGGAGCTTTCAGTACACATGATCTATCATAGAATATAAAAAATTTATAAATGATGGAATAATCATAAGGAAAAGAAAAATGTACCTAGTGGCTGTGATAACGATGCATTTTATGGATCATTTGATATGCTTATAAGTGCGGAAAATTAATAAGACTGTTTCAAAGATGTGATTACATATCTAAATGATGATTAATATAATATTTAGAAAATGGCAATGATAGTTGATGATGAACTTTGAGATTGTCGAAAATTGTTTGAGTAGTTAAATAGTTGTGTAAATATGCCATTTTATGCTGGTTAGACAAAATATACAACATTGTCGTCCATACTGAAGCTATATAATTTGAAAGTAGTCCACAAATGAAGTGATTTTTGTTTTATAGAACTACATTCCTTCTTGAATTTCAAGATTCTATAATTATGTATGATGATTTTGAAATTGTATATCAAAAATAAAAGTTGGCCAGAGGGTTTTATCCAGGAGCTATATATTGTTAAGGAAAATGATGAATTCTGTACTGAATTCATATCTGGTGTGGAAAGCATTGGTCTACCAAAATCTTATCACACTGGGTGTCTTGTCGGTGAAGGAATTTCTAGAAGATATGTTTTCACAATAAATCGTACATATTGGGAGTAGTCCCACATTTTTTTTTCAAATCAGTATAGAGGTTTTCCAATATGATAAAACCCATTAAGAAATTCTTAGGCATTTGAATCCATCAAGGGCTGAAAGATGGATATCAAATACACATAATCAACAGTTTATAGGATGGTTTCTGGATCATATTTATAATGAGTCATGTGAAAATATGGAATCATTTTCATAATGACTTTGATGGAAAGTCAGAGGATCATGTGTGTATGTATTATCATACAATGGTCATGTAATTAATGGTTATATGTTCTATAAAAATGAACATGATGAAAATTTTTATATAAAAAATTGTTGAGTAACAGTAGTGGATGATGCGATGCATGTTTCTGGAACTAAGAACCAGAATCCAATTTTTTTGAATATGTCAAACATTGGAATCATAAAATATAATATTTCAATTGGATTATACAACATTATATGTAACGATTATTTAATTCTAAGTGGGTTGATAATAGGAGTGATGTAAAAATATATGAATTCGAAATATTGAAAGTGGATTTTAGTTAGGAAGTTTATAAGGTAAGATCATTTATAATGGTTTCATAGGAATAAAAAGTATTTTATGTTCTATATCCCACAATCTGAAAGTGGTTAATTGTTCTATTTTCTAGCAAAACCACTGAAGAGTTAGATGGAAATTGAACATAGGAGTAACCTTTCATTGGGATGTAATAATCATTTCAAAGTTCTCCTAATGTAGGTAGTGTTTTTAATGTCATAAGAGACCACAATGAAGGGATTTGATTAGTTGATATTGGGGTCAAATCCCTTTATCATTTAAAAAAATAGAGTTCACTAATAAGGTTATATTTTTTTGTAATATACATTGTGTTACCTCATGTTATTTTCTATTCACTATCATATTTATACAATCTAATAGAAATGTTATACCACACACACACACACACATATATATATATATAATTACTTCTACACGTTCATGTTCTCCCAATATTGGGTAACAATTGGTCTCTCAACCTACTACTGAATGTAGTGCAGAGGAACTCTGTCCTTTTGCACGTGTCGATGCCATCTCTCCAAAAAAACAATAGGTTTCTCAACCTTCTACTTCTCATTGTAGAGAGGTACAATGACCTTCTTCACATGATGATGTTGTATCTACATTGTAAGAACATATTGAAAATTTGTAATCTGAGGAAATTGTCGGTGATGAAGGATCAACGATGCTTAAAAAATAAGAGCATTGTAGTTTGTTGATGTTAGAAAAAATCATTAAGAAGAAAATCAATGGCATCAAATTCATGGTTGGATAGAATCCATGTGGAACGAATTTTATACCCAATAAATAAATGCTTAATAGTTACATTGAACTCAAAACTCGACAACACATGTCAATTGATGTAGATTTGTGGAACCATGGTGTTCCCACACTTAAGACAGTGATGTGGGAAGTGACTATGGTAGAATTATTATATTATTTTGTAATTTTACTTAAAAATAAAATATGGAAACATTGATTTACTCTTCATCATCCCCTGCAGAGTTCATTTATAGTATAAGAATCCCAAAGGAAATATGTATTAATGTTTTATGGAAGGATTCACAATGGATTTCACACAAGTATAACAATATGTCATATTAATGATTGCGAAAGGAAAATAAACCCACACCCACCATTTATTTTTCCACACATGATAACCTAAGAAGCATGGGACTCATTTATTAGCCATTGTGGGGAGTTTCATTTTTGTGTAAAATGTGGTTGGTAATTTTTTTTTGATAATATGTGTACTCATAACTTCGATTTAGAATTGTTTATTTATGAAACATAAATTTTGTGCTGAAAATAAGGAATGTGTAGAAAAACCAATGTACTCCTATCGTAAATCAAAGATGGGGTTCACTTCACTTGAAAATAATGTTACATACATTAAATCTAACATAACACTTCTATATGAATTGAAACAATATAATAATTACGTTCCTATAATTATATATAGATCGATGAATACAAATATAAATCCACATCTATCTCATTCCATGTGCTATGGAAGGTGGTATGTGTAAATAAAGATGGTATTCTAATAGTTGAAAAATTATAAAAATTATACGAACATGTTTAAGTATTACATAATAAAAATTTGTTTTCATTTTAATCACTATTACATAAAAATGATTTCTTATTTGTCGATATTTTCAATCCGGAATACTCAAATGAATCAGTAAATACTAAATGACCACCTACTATCAGTGGCCTTGAAGCTTTTGGAATAGAATGGTTGTGTCAAAAATGTTGATTTTGGTGTGACTCATTGACTTTTTTTTGGGAAAAAAGGAGGATAAAGATAAAGATATGAAATTGATGAATGAAAGACTATCTACCCTTGAATAACAATACCCATGGTGAAGAGAGTTTCTAGAATGTTTATTTGGGAGGAAGAAAAAAGTAGAAACACTTAATAACAACCCTTGTCTGACGATCCCACACCCACACACACCATAATTGAGGTGATCCGTTCCCCTAAAAGAGTTTTCATAGCTGAGGTAATCGATGTTCTAATTCTTTTTTCTATAAAATTTGAATCAAATAGACACAGATACTTTTTATATACTGATATTCTATAGGTTGATAATGACTGTAATTTTATATCTATAAATACACACCAATTATCTTATAGTGAGGTTTATGGTGTTCAATATCAAAAATTACATGCTACACAACATACCACTTCCAACAGGTCATATGAGATTATTGAATAGTATATTCCATGAGTAGTTCACTAGGCTACCTATTCCCATTAATATGAGAGATATTCATACGGTTAAAAAATCTCTTGGAACATTAATCACATAGCCATCACATAGTGTAATAAAAACATGTTGGGAAAGAGGTATTCATTTATAATTTACATTTCATGCTAAAACATTAACATTTACTTAAAAAGATTTGACCTGATGAATTTTGTTACGGCATACCAAGGGAAGGGGGTGAAATGAAAGGATGACTCAAAATCATTTAAAGTATCAACTAACTAATAAAAAATATCCTCTAAAACCATATTTACCCTACCGATTGAATATCCACATTTACTAACAATAAAGGTTCAGGAAAATAAAATGTTTCAATGTGTTAGTAGTCACATAGTTGATTTTGAAGAATAAACATATAGAGAGAATGTTACTAACAACATTAAATCTAAGAATGTAGATACAATCCAAAACTATGATTAGAGAGGATCCTTGAATATAAATGTATATATGGGACATGTTTTTATGATTTAATATTCTAAAAGATGATATACTACGTTTATTATGACTAAATACATTCCATATTTTTTACATGAATATATATCAATAATAATTGAAGATATTTCCCCATGAAAATATTTGGGACTCATTAGTCCTCATGTCACCTCTACAGATCAAACAAAAATAGAATCAAAACAAATAGAAAATATAATGGCAAACCTAGCCAAATAATTTGAAAGAAAATATGGGGATGGAATACTCTTCTTAATACCAACAATACAGGGGTAAAACACCACAAATTAATCATATCAAATATATTTTCATTCCATTCATTTAATATTACATTTTTTGTTTTTAGGAAGCATTGGATGCTTATTAAAATCAATTAGGATAATCCATATATTTATTTTCAAGATTCAATTCACGGATTACGAAGAAACCAACCACATGTGTTGGCAATTTTAATTTTATTACACTAAATCCAACGTTATAGAACTAAAATTCAATTTATTTAATTAATATTTTGTTTTAATGAGGATTATATTATTATAGTTTTTTGTGTAAATATTGTCTGAATCATGGCATGAGGACAAGAATTATGTTCAAGAACCTTGAAAAGTTCTAAAATTGGATAAGTATCAAGGTATATATATTAATATTTCACTATCCAAACATATATAATAACAAATTACATATTTTTATCAATGTTTATGTAGAATCTAATAAAAATATGGAAAAAATTGTGGTTATTATGTTTTTAAATTTTTGAGAGAGATCATATTCTATAAAAAACATATCCTCAATGTGGTATTTTAAAAGATAAATACTACTTCATTTAGAATTTTTATTAATTCTTTTTTATTTATATTACTCAAGAATTGATATGACTATCAAAAAAAGGGTATTCAAAAGTTGATATAATTTTTCTTAGAAATGAATGGGTTTCATATATAATCTTAGAATGTACTCAAATAGAATGAAGATGTAACTTCCACAAAAGAAATGTATTGTTTCATATTTATGATTAATTTATTTCTTTCCAGTATTACTCACATAAGACATTTTTCATGTATAGGTAGATTATTATCATTTTTAATTTTTTGAGACTTTAGGACGTGTAAGAATCATTGACACATCAATTCGACACACGATGTGATCGGTATGACTCATGGTGAATCTTTTTATTTAAAAATTACATAAAGTTTAGTACAATATACAAAAAACATACTCAAAAACAAAAAAACACATTCACATTGTTTTGAAACTTTTGTAAAATTATCCATATGTCGTTTAGGATGTGTAGGAATCAACTACACCTCAATTTGACGCACGGTGTGACCAGTATGACACAAAGTGTCAATTATCAATTTTAAATAAACATTTTACTTCAAAATGTGTAACTCACTTAAAACCAATTAAACGTTGTCAGATTTTATTTATAATTTGGGACATAGATTCCTAAATCATTTCTGACATGTAGGAATCGATCTCATGTAAAACTGATACACAATTTGACCATTATGTTTCAAGGTGAATGTTTATAGTTAAAAATGAAATTTTAGTAAAAAAGAGACATGAAATATTGAAAACCGGGAAAAAATATTCATATTGTTTTGAAAATTAGGATAATGATCAATGAGTAATTTAGGATGTGTAGAAATCAGTCCCACCTCATTCCAATGCACAATGTGACTGATATGACACAAAGTACGTCTTTTTATTTAAAATTAACATCAATTTTATTAGAAATGAACAAGTGATGCACTGAAAAACAATGAAACACATTCATATTGTTTTTATACATTATATAATCGATCCATGAGTCATTTGGGATGTGTAGGAATCAGTTTCACCTCAATCTGAGGCATGGTTTGACCTGTAATACTCCGAGTGCATCTTTTTTTTTAAATTTACATCAATTTCTATAAAAATGGAAATTTACCCTACTCAAAACCAAGAAAAAAATTGGATTATTTTTATACTTTATTAAAATGTTACGTGAGTAATTTGAAATGTGTATGAATCAACCAGACCTTAATCCGAAGCACAACATAATTGGTATGACTAATAATGTTTCTTTCTATTTAAAATTGTCATCAATTTTAGAAAAAGGAACAAATTTCAAACTAAAAAATGGGAAAATATATTTGGATCATTTTGATAAATTATTAAAAAAATAAATGATTTATTTGGGATGTGTAAGAATCATTCGATCCTCAATCCTATTCACAGTGTGATCGATATGACTCCCCATTCACCTTTTAATTTAAAATGGACATAAATTTTAGTAAAAAAGATAACATGCCTACTCAAAAATGAGAAAATGCATTAATATAATTTTTATAAATTAAGAAATTGATAGAAAATTCATTTATAATGTGTATGAGTTAGGCGTACCACAATTTATTGCACAGTGTGACTAGTATTGCTCGATGTGCATATTTTTATTTAAAATTTACATCAATTTTAGTAAAAAGGGACAAGTGGCATACTAAAAACTAAGAAATATTCATTTTTAGGGTTTTAATAGTTTAGGTAAATGACCCATGCGTCATTTGGGAGATGTATAAATATGTTTGACCTCAATCTGAGGCATGGTGTGATCGGTATGAGCCCATGTGTGACTTTTTTATTTTCAATATGCATTAATATTAGTAAAAAGAAAAACCAACCTAATAAAAACCAATAAAATACATTTGCATTGTCTTGATACGTGATGAAAATGATCTATGAATCATTTGAGACATGCAGGAATTATCCCTACATCAATTTGATACACAGTGTAACTGGTATGACTACAAGTGCGTCTTTTTATTTAAAATTGACCTCAAAATTAGGAAAAGAAAAAAGTGTCCTACTAAAAACTGAGAAAAAAGAGTCATATTATTTTATATTATAGGAAAATTATCCATGAGTTACTTGGGATGTTTAAGAATCAACCAGACCTCAATCCATATCACAATGTGACTTTTATGACTCCATGTGCATCTTTTTATTTAAAAATATATATAGTTTTAAGTAAAAAGGAACAAGTGACGTAATGAAAACTAATAAAACACATTCTTATGGTTTCAATACTTTAGTTAAACCATCCCTAAGTCATTTGGGATGTTTAAGAATCATCCGCACCTCAATATGAGGTACAGTGTGACCACTATGACTTCAAGTGCATCTTTTTTATTCAAAATTTACAAAAATTTTAGTAAAATGGAAAAAAAACCAACTCAAAACTACGAAAAGGAATTCATATTGTTTTTATACCATAAAAAATGATCAATGAGTTATTTGAGAAATGTTAGAATCATCTATACCTTAATCTGATGCATGGTGTAACTAGTATGACTAAAAGTGTGTCTTTTCAATTAAAATTGACATCAATTTTAGCTAATGGAATATGTTTCATACTGCAAAATTAGAAAATCATTTGGATTGAGTTGGTGCTTTAAGAAAATGATCCATGTGTTATTCGTGATGTGTTGAAAGAAACTAAACACCATTATGAGGCATGGTGTGAGTGGTATGACTCGAAGTGCGTCTTTTTATTTAAAACTGACATCATTTTTAGTAAAAAGGAACACATGATGTACTGAAAACCAATCAATTTCATTTTTACTATTTTGATACTTTATAGAAATGACCCATTAGTTTTTTGGGATATATAAGAATCAAACAAACCTTATTCTTATGCACGTTCTGACTGATATGAATCAAAGTTCCCATTTTGAGTTTAAACTTGACACTTTAGTTCAAAAGATGAGTCAGTTACTGAAAACAAATAAAATTCACTCTGATTGTCTTGAAAACATAGTAAAATAATTCATAACTAATTTTGGACATGTAAAAAGTATCAAAAAATCAATCCAACACATGATGTGACCAATATGAGTCAATGTGATTATTTCTATCTTGAAATGATATTTTCAAAAAAAAACATAAGTAATATACTAAAAATAGCGAAAATGTATTTAGATTTTTTTGATACTTTATAAGTTGATACTTATGTAATTTTTTTCATATAGGAATTAACATCACTTCAATCCAACACAAGGTGTAACTTGTATAACTCTAAATGTGTCTTTAATTAAATTTGACAATAATTTCATTGAAAGGCACAAGTGCCATGCTCAAAATTAATAAAATGAATTCAAATTGTTTTGATACATTAGAAAAACGATCCATACCACACTACTATAAATATAACCTATACCCACAATTTTAAACTAGGAATATATCACACAAAATAGTGGGTATAAGATATACCCATGGTTTTAATTAACCATTGGAAACCGAGGAATCGGTATATCCCTAAGTTATACCAATAGTTTGAAATACCTATACCCATAGTTCCATAAATTTTCGTTCCTAAAAGGGTGGGTATAGTAATGACCTATACCAACAATTAAAAAATGATATACCCACAGTTTTGAAACCATGGGTATAGGATTAAAACAATGTTGCATGCAGTTTTCATACCCTCGCCACCTCTACAAAACTGATGTCCTTTTCCACCACACTATTTATACTTATTTGTATATATATATATATATATATATATTTTCTTATATATTTATCTATAAACCGTGGGTATAGGTATAAAAACTATGGTAATCGGTTTTCCCACCCGATTTGTTTTCTAGTGAAAACCTATGAATCCTATAACAAAGGTTTTAATGAACCATGGGGATAGCCACCAGTACTAAAACCTACACCCAAGGATCTCCTAGAACCATTGGTATAGAGGAACCAATACCCAATATTTTGAGAGTACTGTGTGTATTTTTTTAATCCCGAAGGTTATCTCCACAGTTCATTAAAACTGTGCGTATATGTGAAACCTATACCCAGAGTTCATCATAAACCATGGGTATAAGTTTTTCCATGGAATTACCACACAAATGTTTCTCTTCCTGTGCATACGTGGGGATCCTATTACCATAGCTTAACATGAATTATGGGTATAGGTGGGCCAATACCAATGTTTTTTTAATCCCTGGGTACATACCTATTTTCTAGTAGTTCATAATTTGTGATGTGTAGGAATCAACTATAACTCAATAAAATTCATGTTGTGTCTAGTATAACTCAAACTGTGTCATTTTATTTAAAATTTACAATTTCTTAATGTATTCATTCATGTTAATTTTAAATTTATTTATTCATAATATTTTTTACCTACGATTTATTTTATTATATTGGTGGATTATATTTCTCATTTTGGGGTGATTTTTTTAGCAATGAATACCATTGGTGGACCTTTTTGAGAGAGGATCAGAGGTGCCAAAGACAAACATTAATGTCTTAAATTTCTTGTGCATAATTATTATAATTATAATTTTACAATTTTTTTAAATGCTTATATTTGTGTTTTTAATTAATGATGTCTAATTTATTTCCATTAAATTATATATTTTGTTTATAAGAGGTTTCAATGTGTTTTTTTGTATACAGATTGTTATTGGAATGTGCTGTTATACAAACATAACAATGCATTAGATGGTACATTTATCAGTTCTATTTCATGCACAAATAAAGGGGGTCCTTTATTAACATTTTTTTTCAGTACTGATAAAAAACCCCCTTTAATATTGCTTTTTTTTAATTGATAAAGGGGCCCCCATTAAACTGTAATGCGATTAATAGAGATTTTTAGCATTGTTAAAATCAATTTTGTGGGATCTTAAATGGTATATTTATAGTAGTGTATAATTGGTATCACTACAATGGATATTGGGTAGTATTTCAGTTCTTCAAACCTCAAGAAGGATTCATCTAGGTAGGGGATAAGAGGGAATAAAATCAAGACTTTATTAATAATAGCTTGATTTGTCAACATATACATAGGAGTGGGTATCTACGAAATATCTATGAAATCAATGAAGAAGATGGGAGGAAAATGAAAGCTTGGTAAAAAATGTAATTAAAGGGAAGGATGAGATGCCACAAGATTTCAATTAAAATCATGTTTCAGGTAATAATTTCTTTATTTTTCATATATGTTTTGTTTTATTATTTTTGGTCTTCTTACTTTTATCTTTAATACATCATATCGGTAATAATAATTATGACATAATTATAATACTTATACAGTACTAAATATTTTAAAACCAATCATTAAATATTATTTTAATAAATTTAGTACATACGTTCATGAACACTCTAGCACGTTTGTATGCATGATTAACATTTACATTTTTCAATGATCATTATGGAAAAGTGGAACAAAATATATTGTATTTAAATAACAATAATAATATAAAAAAACATATTATTTATTTTAATATACTTATAGATTTCATCCATGTGGTGTGGTGATGAAAAGAGTGAGTCACATCGCTTCATGAAGGTGATAGTCCACACGTACATGAACAACGTTATCATCATTTAGGGCGTAAAAATGTAAGAAAGAAAATAATATATTACATTTTAAGAATGACAAATATTTCATTGAAATCATAATTATTTAATTTATATCATATATATATATATATTAGTTTTATCCTTACTATATTCCATGTAAAGAATTTGTTAAAACAAATCTCATCGCTTTGAGAAGTAGTTGTCCACTGTACACATGAACAAAGTTTCTGTATCCCATATGTATGGAATGGAAAAATCAATATATGATATAATTACTAAATATGTATAATAAATTTATAAATATCATAAATATACTTTATATCCATCATCGCACACAACTATGAGAGGTGGTAAGGGAAAAATTAATGACATCGGATCGCAAGGCGGTAGTCCGCCGTACACATAAACAATGAATTAATAACACATTTTATGGTATTGGAGATGGTTGTAAATAATGAAATTAACATAAAAAATCTACTTATATTTTATATAAATATATTATAATATCATATTGGAACAATTTGAATTTAATAAAGGGAGGAAAGAATAAAACAAAAACGATCCTTGAAGAACGATAACTCTTCTTTAAAAATCGTCCATATGATTGTACCAAAATCTTTAATATGTTAGATTTATTAAGAAAATAAGGCTTCTATTATCAGAAAATGTTTCTTTAAAGTTATATGATCAAGGATTGGGCGAACAAAGTGGTTTTTATGGTTTTAAGAGGAGAGGAGAGTGTGTGACTTTCTATAAGTGAGGTGAGTGGCGTAATTGTAGTTTTTGAAAAGAAAAAGTTTTACCCACGTTATTATCTAGAAATTAAGAATAAAAATGGGCCATTATTGAATATAAAAGATTAATGTTCTAAATATTACCATAAAATGGGTGTAGGATATGTCTTGGGTTATTTTTTTCCCGTATCATTTTAGTATAACCCCCGATAAACCCATTTTTACTGTAACCACATCAATTAATTTTTACTATTTTCACTATTAATTTTGAGAAAAACAACATTATTACATAATATAAATAATAATTATTAAAATAAAATTTAATACATTATTTCAAATTAAATTTTAGAAGTGCAAAAATTTCGATTTTAAAATTAAATCTACGGATGAGGTGGGAAAGAGGGTTTTGAATGGGAAAATGTTCAAAAGAATACAAATATTTTTTATCAAAAAACAATATAAAAATGATTACAAAGATATAAATTGGATAAATAGATATATAATTAATCTAATTTTAAATTAAAGAAATTAAAATATAATTTATCACAGTGAATAATTTAAACGAAAAGACAGTTTTAAATTAATATTTTACAAAAATTCAAAAAAAATTACCATAATACTTTTTTGATATTAAGATTTAATAAATAAATTTTATTTTTTCAAAATAAAATTTTCAAAAGTGTCGAAATATTATATTATAAAATGTGTGTAAAAAGGTGACAATACATATATTTAGTAAAATACAATTTTTAAGAAAAGAATTTGATTTATTCTTACCTATTTTCTTAAAAACACTAAGTATGAATGTTAAATAGTTTATTGAAAATATAAAATATAAATTTATTTAAAATAACAAAGGAAATAATTTTTTTATCACCAGTGTCTTGGTGATAACTATCATATTAAATATTAATATTTTAATAATATTACATGTTTCACTTAATCTCGATGTTGCGTGTAATGAATCCTAAACATAGTGTTACGTTTAATGAAATACAAACATACCTTTTCATGTAACAAAATAAAAAATTATTTTTTTGTTTAACTAAATATAAACTCAATATGTCTTGTAATTAACAATATCTAAATGAATACATATAAATGAAGAGATATTTCACAAAATCTCAAGGTGTTATAGTTCAATTTCATGGAATATTGACCAATGATCATAGGATTTGTTGTGTGGTTTGTCCTCCTTGTATTTGGATGGAAATTTTGATATTCATCATGTGTCTCTACTTCTAATATGGGGGATATTTGGTATTTTATTGATCTAAATTGAGGGAGTGCGGTGATCTTAGATGTGTTTTTCTTCTCCCATCACATAGGTACAACACTAAAAATTTTCTTAGGATCCCATGGGTGGTGATCATCGAGTGTCTCACCTCAGCCTGTATCTTCTTGTGCTATGTGATTCTTAATTTCCTTCTAGATATAGGCATGTGTCTTTTTCAAGCTTGTTTGACAGTATTATTCTTTTTATCTATCATGTAGGGGGTTCAGTGATCTTCAGTATAGAAAAGTTCATCATTGATAGTTATATTGGTTTTATCCTCATAACGCTCGTTGGTTTCAGATATATATTTGTGAAAGAGAGTGTTTTAGTATATTTGGATGATTAAACATGAAGACATGTGTGGTTTCTTGTTTTTTTTGTGTGACATCTCCATGCCTTTTCCAAATTTTGGTCATTTTTTCATGGACGATGCCACATAAAAGGTATTGTGTCTTGGCTTTTTGTGTGGAAACACCAACGCGTTGTTAATATTTGGATGAGGCATATGTAATTTCAATAGTAGTTGGTCTTTTTTCATGCAATAAATGCATTATATTTCTAAAAATCACACTCATATCCACTATTCATGAGTTTGGATACCTCTTTACTTTGCCAAAAGTATCAGTTGAAGTAAGCAGAACACTTGTGGTAACATGAATTTGTGGTGAAATAGATACACTAAATTTCCATTTTTTGGTTGTTGTAACAACCATAAGAAGAGAATTCGCAGTCAATCCATGTCTTTTCCAATATTTTAGTGATCTTAATAGAACATTTTTTTTCTTTGTTTGGGGTTTTTTATAATTAAATTCATAAATGATAAAATAATTTAAATTCATAATTTCACCCTTTTAAAGAATAATTTCAAATTTATTAAATCAATCAATTAGAACATTATTTTCTCATCATTAAATTTGTATACTTTAATCTAATTTTTTATTTCACAAAAAAATCACACAATTCAAATTTCAATTTCAATGTTGATTTAGTAATATAATTAAAAAATTTATATATCAATTATATATAAAAATAAATCAAATCCCATTATGAATTTCATCTCCAAAATCAAAAAATTATATGTTCATAATATGATAATAAATTTTAATTTATGCACGGATTCTCAATTTAACTATAATAATTAATATATCCATAAAAAACATTATTTTAATTTATTTAATAATTATGTCCAAAACTCCAAGAGCCACAATGATAAAATATTTACTCTAGATATCATTAATTGATGTGGGTAATTTCAAATAGTATTAGGCAAAAAAGTCAAAATTTTAAACTCTCATCACTTAGTAATTTTCAATGCACCACCAGTGAATGTGTTAATAAAACCTTCATCATCAAGTTTCTGGATAAAAATTAGATTTAATCTTATTCTAGTGACATTCCTTCATTCCCAAAATACATCAAACTCCCACTATTAGTTTTAATCCATGGATCTCCCATCCCCTCAATCTGTAAGTGTTCATGACCAACAAGATATACCTTTTTAAAATGTCTATAAACATAATTTTTATGCAAACCTTCTCAAAAGTTGAATGAAAATATTCCATTGAATCTAAAATCTAACACTCTACAGTACTATCCACACTGAATAGGAATACATCATTTGTTTCGTCATTTTACATGCTTATTTTAACGGTTTTAGGAACATTTCATTTTTATTTGTACTTTTTTTAAGTTTCCTTTCTTCCCACAAATCCAACAAAATGGAATTGTCCCATTTACCTTGTCTCGACTCTTTACTCATTATTTTGATCATCCCCTCTTATTATCTGGTTTCACATATCTAGAACATTCTTCAATGTCCAAAGTAGAAATATAGATTATACCAGATTCTATTCAATGAATTTGTTCATTAATGATCAGGTCTAAAACATATTTTAAAACTAACATCGTATTCATCGAAGAAATACACAACAGTTAAAGTGGATTCCAAATTGTTAGTAAATTAATAAAATAAAATAAGATAACATAAATTTTTTTCTAAATAATACCCACAAACGAGATAAACTTGTGATTATGTTATATTTGTTGACATGATCTGTTATAATCTCCCCTTCAATCATCTTCATATTTAATGTACAATTTGTTTTATTCATAAGTCTTATCATATATATTTGTATGAAATTTCGTCAACCTAGCAATTATTTCATTCTCTCTGATGCTAATCTCTATGTTTTGGGCCAGATTAAGTTGCACAACTCCAAGAACTTATAGATCGAGTAGCTCCCACTCTATCTTGTCCATATCCATTTGTTTTTCACATAGAAGTCGAAAGTAAAACTTTTTATAATAAATATATTCTTTGATCTGTGTCCTCCAGGAATAGAACTTTTTTCTTTAAAATTGATTTATATTCACCTTTACTTCTTCCATACCCATTTTTCAAAATTAGAAATATAAACTTGATATTTTTAAATAATCCTTTGGTAGTAGTTATTATAGAAAATCCTAAGTCATAATGACGAATGATGTAAAAAATAATGTAAAAGTTATAGAAATAAAAAATAATCTAGAAGGAGAAGAACACATGACACAAAAATTTTCATGGGTTGGGAACAAACCCCTATGCCCATAGAGAGGAAGAATTACTTCACTAAATTTAGTAATAAAAATTATAAGGTTTATTGTCTGAATAAAACCCCAGATAGAAATGTCCTCATACAGAATCCATGGTAATGGTTCCACCAAACACATTATTAGTTCATTGTTATATTTTAACCAATTATAATAATTATATATATCTTAAATAACACTGTTATCAATGTCAAAGGTAATACTGTTCATTTTGACCAAGTTTTCACTGTTGTAATGCCCTATCAGTATTGTTGGTCATCTTTGTTAAAGTGATTTAGCATTTCTATGATTCCTAGTGGGAGTTACAACCTAGTATGCATTATGGGACACCAATTGTTTGCCCAGCTCCATCCAAGGTTCAGGTTACACCATTCCAACAAATGTAATAATTTATTTGGAATAAAAAAATATACCTTTTTCAGGAACAATTGATTCTAATATAATATCAATCCATTTTATAAGGAATAACATATAATTGTGGTAAAAATGTGTTGTAACATATCCATAAACTCCATTAGACTCAAATAATTTAGTAACACTTATTTAAAAACATAAAGCTACTCCCAATTGTGTTTTGAAATTTCTAATTATACACAATATCCTCCATGTGTCACCCACTACAGAACATCATCAACACAATTAAATTTCATTTGGTTATATATTACTAGAAAATAATATCCTTGTAACATTGATATCTAGAAGTGATTATAAATTGAAACTACACTTTGAATAATAATATTAATATGTCTCATATGATCCATGCATACTTGAAACCACTCCCAAATCAAATATTGTCTCTAGTGCTGGAATGAATGCACTATATTCATAAGCATAATTTTTTATATTGATTTTTTCATATCTTTTCTAATAACACCTTATCTAAATAGGAATGAATGCTCACTTAAAATTTTAACATAACTCTAAATCATGAACTAGAGGAATCACACTCCATTCAAAATCCCTTGTAAAAATATAACCTACATAAAACTATGGTAATTGTCATATTTATATAAAATATATCAAATATTTCTTGGGTTTCATGTGTTTTTTTAAAACTATCCTTCTTAGTCAAGACCCCAAGGGGTATTCCGATCATTCCATTATCCAATTTTTTTAATGCATCCAATCATCCCTAAAACCCCATCACTTACTTTACATTCCTCCCATCATTCCTCAATATAGTCAACCTTATATTTTTGGGATCCATCAAAACTCTTTCACCTATAAATATATGCTCTAAATACTCTATACCTCCTAATGAAGGAACACTTATTATTTTTAATTAAAAATAGTATATTTTCTATCATCATTTCTATAAATTCTTGTACCTTCACTAGGTTTTCATCCCATCACATAAATTACATCAATATATCAATGAAGAACAAAAAAAATCTTCCTTAAAAAATCCCAGAATACTAACTTTATAGTAGTCTTTATGTTTGTAGGTTCATTCATCAAACTGAAAGTTGTAAAACCATAATAGAAATGCCTCTAATGGGTTCTGAACACAATCTTCTCAATATCATCCTCTTTCCTCTATATCTGGTGGAAACTGGATATCAAATCCACCTTTTTTAATTATTCTTCCATATTAAACTCATTGATCATCTCTTTTATTAAAATAATTTGGTATTTTTATAGAACCAGTAGACTACAAAATTGTCGATAACCCATTCACATTCTTCAACCTTCATACTTCTTTTTTACTCATATTATTATACCAAAGTATGGGCTAGTGGGAATGAAACCCTATTGCAAAAGCTATTGAAAATGTTTTTTAAAATCATTATTCATGAATTAAGATTCTTTTTTATGGTCAAAAACGAACTTCATTCATCACTTTTACACTTATTATGTGATTAGTCTCCCTCTTCATTGGTAATTCCTGAGGTTACTAAAAAACAGTAGCTCTAGTAACCTTTTTCACCATCATCCACTATAAACCATACAACCGATATTTTCCTTTTCCTAAATATACTTGTCAAGAACCTTTTTGGTGTTTCATATAGTTCTTTGAGTTGGATGACCACTAGGGGTGAATTAATTGAAAAAATATTACAAATTATTTTTATTCTATATTCAAACAATTGAACCTATTAATGTTGTTGATCCACATAATAACATCTCAAAAACTCACCTCATATGATGTGATAATAATAGAGAGATCAACACATTTTATTTATAATATTCAGTATAAAATCCCACTCCTTTCTATACCATTTTGAAACATGTAGATATAGTCCTTAGTTACAATTCTCCAGTAATTGGTTATACACACTAATGACACTTTTTTTATGATTAGTTATAAACCATAATCATAATCAATTAATTACAAGTTATACACCCCAATCATTAGCATATTCTTAAAATTTGATAAATTTTTTGAGAAATCTATTTATAATCCACAATTATTATTTTCAAATTTTTAAATAAATCTCCTTTCAAAATAATACTAGTTCAACAAACATGCACATGTACTTCAACTTAATGATATTTAATAGCTACTATAAATAGTTCTATTATTCTCGAAACTCCTATCAGATCTTGAGTGATACAGTTCTTCAAAATTTTCATTAATACTTAGCTGATCAATAGAACAATGGCTCCATGTTTCAACTCTTTGTCTTCCATCAATATTCTGATGTATCATGCTCTCACGATTATTTCATGTGATATATGATAGTTCTAAATATTCCCAATAAAATCATCTTCGATGACTTTAGAAATATATATTTACAATAATATCATTAATACTATTCTCTATTTTTAGTAAAATATTATTTTACATTTAATATTCTATAAATATCAACATGATCTATTTCTTCTTCTTAATCGAAAAAATATCCAAGTGGATCAATTATTATTTTTCATTTAAATCTTTTATTGAATGCCATGAAGACACGACAATTTATTCTGACATGATATTTTATTAATTGTGAATCCTTTAACTCCTTAACTCATGCTAAATATAAATCGATTTAAAACCTCTTTGCATATACATGTATTCATAAAGTACCACAAGATAACTCGTTTCATAGTTCAACATATTGTATCTCATAGGTGGACCCTATTTCCAAAATGGTCACCAACGAAACCATAAAAATATCAGAATGGCATGGTGATATATTTATTTTTCTCCCATAATTATCATATGAATTTAAAATGAATATATACTCTTCATCATGGCTTCATAACTTCTTAAATATCCTCCATGTATCCTGATAATCATCATGATATTTATTTTCCATTTGAAATAATCCTACATAGAATCATAAGATTTCATTTCATCAAAACATAAAAATTTAGAACTCAATTAATCTCCCAGTAGATCAACTATAGTAATTGATTGACTGTATATCTAGACATGGATAAACCACATAGACACCTAAGTGATCAATCGTATGAACAACTCTATATCGATCCCATAGATCAACCATTGGAAAATATCAATATATACCACATGTTTAAATGAAACCATCAGTAGTATCTTAAGACTTTATTAAAAATCTCAATAATTTTCCATATTAACTTATCATAATTTATTCAAATACATTTATATATGTAGTTTAAATCTCAATTTCCCCTTAAGCATCACTTAATCACCTTTACAGAGTTCATAGATTCTCTGCACATTACCTACACACAACTTTCACAACTCTTTCATTACCCTTATATTGGTCTATTAAATAACAGATGACCATTATGAAGTTGTAGGAATCCTATTGTCCATTAACACAGCTCCTCGATTTCATTATTACCTTCACGTAGGTAATGAATTTATAAATCCACATTTACGTAGCCAATATATTTCTCATGTAACTTTTAAGTAACAATTTCAAGTTATACGTTACATTTTCACAACTTCACAACTTTCTTCCTAACCTGTATGAATGTAGAGAACTACCATTACTCATCTATATTATAAGGCCCTAGCCTTAAACCTTACTTAATCTTGAGTTATTACAAGATTACACATTGAGGATATTTTCTGGATTAGAGTTTTAGAGAATTAGATCATAAAACTTGCATTACATTCCACATATAAACAAAGTGGTTTCATAAAGATAGTACTCTTCATTCCCATCAATGGAAACACATTTAAAATAAAACATGGATTATTTCTTGACACTTCCTTGAAACTATCATCACATCATGTACCATTCCCTTGACCTGTGAAAAACATTTCAAAAAAACATGGTATGAGCATAAAAAGATCAGTATGGGTTATAAAAACATGGAAAGGAAACATGAGTTCATATATACATAAGAATGAAATCATACTTTACCCATAAAACATAGGCACTCTAACATACCTCATAAAATCATGAATAAATCATAGAAATCATAAGACATAAAGGTAACTTGAGGCATCCATAACATTCTTACGTAGGTAGTAACCCTCTTGGTTACGTTTGGAATACCCATCACAGTATATTCCCTAAAATCTCTTCAGAGAAACCTTAACATTTCACTCCATCGCGTTACCCAATGCATTGGAGAGCTATAACGGGCTCACCCGCCCTTAGTATATCACGGAACCACCCATCTTCATAATAATTCCCAAGAACCATAACATAATCATATCACATAAAACATGCCTAAAGGAGACATAAAATTTACACATTTCAATCACAAGATATCAATACAACACATTGATATAAAAACATTATGAAAACCATTTTCAATACTAAAATAAAAGAAAAGTAAAACATGGTATTTATTTTTCTTTTAAAAAGAAGGTATGGCGTGTAGAGGAAGCCGAAACTCAAATAACGGTCACGACGGCGGAGAAGTCATTGTCGCCCCATACGTACGACAAAAACATTCCCTTTTGTCATTTAGTAAACGCTTCGTATAAAAAATATTCCTTTTGAATAAATGTAAAAGTCAAAGGGGTTTATACACCGTATAAAGGAAAGTTGTGTATAAAATAAAATATGCCTCAACGAAAGGAGATTGAGACGAAGTCCCATACCTCATATCCGACTTGACCCAACCGTTCTTTAATATCCTGAATAATAAACTTGAGTTAATCTCTACTTGCTTATGAATCTTTTTCAAGTTCATTATTCCTTTTATACCATTTTATGAACATCATGTAATCATTTAACTTAATAATGTTCATTTTGTCGGTATTTGGTTCTTATGTCAAAAATAGACTTCTTACACTTACATGTTGTTAATTTGGTCAAAGTTTCGTTATATCCAGAATTATATTTATGATTTGGATAACATATATATCATATATATTCAGCATATACATGTATTCATAATATTACATCACATTTAGAGGTAAGAAATGAAATGCACCGTTCATGGAGACGGTAAGCCGTACGTACGCATGAACGCTACTTCCATTTATATTTCGTATTTTCTGGAATGGAATCATAATCATATAAGATTATATTATAATTCCAGTATAATAACATATATAATATCATTAACTTTATCCTTTACACATCCCACATATGGTATTAACGAATCAAATCACTTTCAGGGGGCGGTAGTCCGCACTACCTAAAATGAAGATATCGTGTTTACCCATAATGGAAACCATAAAGGTATGCCAAAAATGAAAACAAAAGAAGCTTAAGGAAAACATAAACATATTATATATCATATATAAAAATACTGACATCATAATGGCCACCTTTGAAGGTGTTAAATGAGTATTGAACAATCATCATTTCGGGAGGCAGAATTTCGCCATCCACGGAAACCGTATGTTCTTTAACCACTTGATGTAGTTGTGTGAGAGTGTATCTCAAATAAATCTTATAACAACATCCTAGTATATTTAAGATACTGGTGTTTTTACAAAATAAGTAAATAAAAAGAGTTTAGGGGGTTGGAGAAACAAAAAAAACAAATGAACATGAGAGAATGAATTACCTTTAAAAGTGTAACTCCTTTTTGATTTGAGTCTAAAGGCTTCCTTTGAAAGGATTATGCCCAAAGGGAATCCTCTAGGATGAGGAGAGGGATGTGGAGAGAGTAAATGGGCAGGGGTTGGCCGAGCCAAAGTCTTGAGGAGTGTGTGAAATGAGGTAGAGGTGGGGGCCTTTTATAAGAGGAGAGGAGGGGCACTTTTAGAAAGTAAAGAAATATTACTTTATTTGAAAATGTGTTTCGGTTTTATAAGGTCCCACATTGATATAAGTCGTGGATAAGGTGATAAGGGTTCTAAATCCACTCATCCAATTGGTTTTGGACATTTGTATTTCATAGATTTTACATTATCATTCCATTTTATTTAAATCGTTAAATAATGAGGTCATCGCTGCATCATCATGATGTCATAAATAATTTAATTTATTTAATGTATAAAAAATAAAAAAAAATACTATGATGTAGGAAATCGTTTTAGCTTTCCAATTAATATTTATAATCAAAAATATGATCTTTATAACCCCATGTAAAAATTCTTTTCGTAAGACATATTATGTTTGTGTCATTTTTACTTTAACATTTAATAAAAAGTTATTTATGTCATTTCCCAACCAAAGTGTCTCCATGGGGTCCCCAAGTTGACCCATGGCTTGTCTTGGTAGGCCATGACACAAACAATATGGTTGGTACATGTGTCTAGGTCATTTCATATTATTAAAGCATTATTTATACCTTAAACTACCCTAATTACCACTAATCGCGATTAAGAACTTAATAAGTTACTATTCACCAAAAAATTATTTAATCTCATTGAACCACATTTTACTTCTTAATGACAACCATGTATGTCGGATTTTTTTAATTCAAAACACAATGATGGAAAAATTTCATTTAAACGGAAAATCAGTTTTTATAAGTACCACTTAGTGGTTTCACTATTCATCAAAAATTGAAGTTTTTCAGAAAATTACCAAATATTCACCCTAAGCTATATTTGATATTCCGAATTCAAAAATGAAGTCTATTTTACAAAATTCAAAACATATAAGTCACATTAATTAATTTAATAATTAATTCCCGCTGTCAGAGTAAATAGCGTGTTTTTATGAAACAATAAGTATCAAAAGATTGACACTAGTTTGAGTCCAATTTCAAAGTGAAATTGATTCCAATGACCACCATTGGATTAAATGGTAAAAATATATTCATATTACACATTAAGACCAATTCAAAAGATAATATAATCATATAAATAAATTAGATTAAAAAGCAGTTTTGATGTAAAATGCAGTATTTTTCACTATTCATTACAAAAATGAACATTGTCAGAAAAATATCAAAAATTCACACAAAGTAAATTTTCATGTCCCAATCATAATAAATATGTTTATTTTGACAAAAATAGTTTCTAAAATTGTCATAAGATTGATTTAAAAAGGGTTTTCCATCATAAGGCAGTAAAACAATCTTTTAAGAATATTAGTGTATTCCATGCTTAAGATTGGATTTATTTTCATTTTAAGCCTCCAAAACAGTATCTTAATCATTAATAGGCATAGATAAAAACATATATTATTCATTACTAACTTGGGATGTTACATCCTTCCCCCCATTAGAAAATTGCGTCCCCGCAATTTATTTACTTATCAAATAAATGGGGGTACTTGTCCCTTATTGCATTTTCAGATTCCCATGTTGCCTCTTCAATCATGTGGTTTTTCCACAAAACCTTTACCTGGTGAATCACCTTATTCCATAACACTTTCTCCCTGTGGTCAAGAATCTGGACTGGTTGTTCCTCATAAGATTGGTTCTCTTCCAGTTGAACTACCTCTGGACTCAAAACATGAGATAGATCTGGCATATACTTTCTCAACATCGAAACGTGAAAAACATTGTGTACCTGAGATAAACTCGGAGGTAAAGCCACTCGGTATGCAACTGATCCAACTCTCTCTAGAATTTCATATGATCCAACGAACCTTGGACTCAAATTTCCTTTCTTACCAAACCTCATCACACTTTTCCATGGTGATACATTGAGAAAAACATGATCACCTTCCTCGAAAGATAGATCCTTCCTCCGGTTATCCGCATTCCTCTTCTACCTGCTCTGAGCTGTTCCATGTGTTTCTGAATCAGTTGAAATTTTTCTGCCATCTCTTCTACCAATTCTGGCCCCATCAAATTCCTTTCACCCACTTCATCCCAGAAAGATGGAGTTCGACACCGCTTCCCATATAATGCCTGAAATGGTGTCATCTGTATACTGGAATGAAAACTGTTATTATATGAAAATTCAACCAAAGAAAGATGTTGGTCCCAACTTCCCTGATAATCCATAGAACAAGCTCGTAGAATATCCTCCAATGTATGAATTGTTCGTTCTGACTGCCCATCTAATTGAGGATGAAAAGCTGTACTAAAATTTAATTTAGTACCCAACGACTTCTGAAGGCCTTTCCAAAAGTTAGAAGTAAACCTGGGATCACGATCTGATACAATGGAGAGAGGAACTCCGTGTAACCTGACTATCTCTTTAAGATACAAATGGGAAAGTTGATCTAGGGAAAAAGTATCTCGTATAGCAAGGAAATTAGAAGATTTATTCAAGCGATCAACAATAACCCAGATTGCATTATTACCTCGAGATGTCTTCGATAATCCAACAACAATGTCCATGGATATATTCTCCCATTTGCACTCTGGCACTAGTAAAGGCTGAAGCATCCCTTTCGGTAACTGCCGCTCTGCTTTAACCTGTTGACATGTCAAACACTTCACAGTAAAATCAGCAATGTCTCTTTTCATTCCATCCCACCAGTAATACTCCCGCAGATCTCTATACATCTTAGTACTGCCCGAATGAACTGAAAACGGAGAACTATGAGCTTCACATAACAACTCTCTCTTCAACTGTGAATCACAAGGCACACACAATCTCTTCCCAAATCTCAAAACACAATCATTATGAATGTTGAATTCAGTCAACTTACCTTTCTGAACCAGCTCTACCTTTTTCTGCAACTCACTGTCTTGCTTCTGTGCTTGCTTGATTCTATCTGAATGGAGAAGATCTCACTGATACCTGAAACAAAACAGAAGGACTTCCTACACTAACAACATCTATGACAAAGTTCATCAAATCCTTAACCAAAGGATCACGTTCCAAATGCAACATTGTTAATGAAGCATTACTTTTTCGACTCAAAGCATCAACCACTTTATTTTCTTTTCCCGGATGGTAATGAATTGTACAATCATAATCCTTGATTAAATCTAGCCATCTCCTCTGTCTCATGTTTAACTCTTTCTGAGTGAATATATACTTTAAACTTTTGTGATCGGTATATATTTCACACTTTAATCCATACAAATGATGCCTCCAAATTTTTAAAGCAAAAACAACAGCAGCTAATTCCAAATCATGTGTAGGGTAATTTACCTCATGAGTTTTCAACTGTCGTGAAGCATAAACAATTACCTGATCATTCTGCATTAGGACAAAACCAAGTCCTTTAAATGAAACATCACTGTATATAACAAACTCACCATTCCTAGAAGGTAGTGCCAAAACTGGAGCATTCAACAATCATCTTTTCAATTCCTGAAAACAATCATCACATTCTTTTGTCCAGATAAAGTTAACACCCTTTCGAGTTAGCTTAGACATTGGACTAGATAACCGTGAAAAATTTCTAACAAACCTTCGGTAATAGCCCTCCAAACCAAGGAATCTACGAATCTCGGTTACACTTGTGGGTCTTGGCCATTCTTCCAAAACTTTTGTTTTTGCAGGATCAACAGTTATTCCATCTTTAGAAACAATGTGACCAAGGAAAGAAATTTGTTGCTACCAAAACTCACACTTGCTGAATTTCCCATACAATTTCTTTTCTTTTAAGGTTTTCAAGATAACCCTTAAATGTATATCATGCTCCTCTTTACTTTTAGAAAACACCAAAATATCATCAATGAAAACCACCACAAACTTATCCAAGAACTCATGGAAAATTCTATTCATTAAGTCCATGAATACAGAAGATGCATTGGTTATCCCAAAAGGCATTACTACAAATTCATAATGGCCATATCTCGTACGGAATGCGGTCTTCGGAATATCTGCCTCCTTTACCTTCAGTTGATGGTACCCCGATCTCAGGTCAATCTTTGAAAAAAACTGAGCTCCCTGGAGCTGATCAAACAAATCATCGATATGAGGCAAAGGATATTTGTTCTTAACAGTGATATTATTCAAGGCTCTATAATTAATGCAAAGTCTCACAGAACCATCTTTCTTTTTAACAAATAAAACAGAAGCACCCCATGGTGATGTGCTAGGTCTAATGAAACCTTTCTCTAATAAATCTTGCAATTTCTCCTTCAACTCTAAATGTTCAATTTGTGCCATTCGATAAGGGGGTTTTGAAATTGTCTTAGAATCAGGATCTAAGTCAACAGTAAACTCAACATCCCGATCTGGTATTATTCCAGGCAACTCATCAGGAAAAACATCAGGATACTCATTTACCACTGGCACATCATTAACTTGAACAGTTCCTTTATATTCAACGACGTGTGCAAGGTAACATTAATTTCCATCTTTTACAAGTTTCTCGGCCTCTTGATATGTTATCAAAAGTAAGGGTTAATTCTTGTAAACAAACTGAAAGTCCTTCTGAAAAGAAACTTCTTTAGCTCTACAGTCAATATTAGCATGGTAAATAGAGAGCCAATCCATACCCATGATAACATCAAACTCTACTAGAGGTAGAACAATAAGGTTTGCAAGTAGGTTATTTCCACAGATAAGGATAGGAAGATTCTTATAAATTCTTTTTGCCTCAACATTTCCCCCAGGTGTTTTGACCAAAAGTTCAGGAGTCATTTCTTGAGATGGTATTCCCATTTTACTAGAAAAGGTTTCAGAGATGAAAGAATGTGTAGACCCCGAATCAAACAACACACTGGTATAATCTGAAAAAACAAACAAAGTACCTGATACAACTTCATTTGATGGCCCGACATCTGCTGAAGTAGTTGCAAAGGATTTCACCACCCCTTTCTTCTTGTAGTCTAACTGCTTCCCATCACTCAAGCTCTTTGTCAGACACTCATTTGCATAGTGACCCATCTCATTGCACATAAAACATTTCACTAACTGTAAATCAAATTTGTTCTTACCTTCACCTTGATCCTTTTCAGTGCAATCACGAGCCTTATGTCCCATATTACCACATCGGTAGCACTTTCCAGAATTCAGAAGACATTCCCCAGCATGCCTTTTGCCACATTTATCACAAACTGGAAACTTAGTTCTCTTACCATCAGACTTTTTTGAATAATTCTTACCTTTCTCCTGCCACCTCGGTCTCTTCTTCTGCTCGTTGTTATAGAACACTAGGTCATCGGCAAACTCCATTTCCACCTTCTCAGCACATCGAACATGCTTTTCATAACTTTTAAATTCACGAGAAGCTAATGCCCTTCGATATTTTGGCTTTAATCGTGAGTAAAAACGATTGATTTTACTATCAAGGTCTCGGATAAAATTTGGAGCATACCTTGCCAATCGAGTGAACCTTTCTTCATAGGCAGCCACTGAGTCTTCCTCTTGCCTCAATTCCAAGAATTTATTTTCCATCCTAAGTCGAACAGCCTTAGGAAAATACTTCACAAGAAACATACCTTTGAATTCATCCCAGTCATGAGCATCAATCTCATCGGCATACCTGATATTTTTAACCATAGACCACCACTGATCTGCATCACCCTCCAAACGGTAAATAGAAAGACTAACCTTTTGATTTTCTGAACACCCCATGACATCAAAAATCTTTTCCAGTGCTTTAATCCACCCTTCAGATAGCACAGGGTCAGATGATCCTCTGAATGATGGTGGATGTTGCCTCATGAAATGTTCCACCACTGACATGTTCCTCCGCGGTTGATCTGGCTGATCTCGGGCATGGATACCACCACCATTTATCGCTTGAGTCAACTGCACCATTACTGCAACAAACTGTTCAGATCCAATTCTGACCATTTCTGGATGCTGATTCGGAAGGTTATTTCCTTCTGTATGCCTTCCTAGCACTGCTTCCCTGTTTCCTCTGCGGAAAACCATTCTGAACAAACAAGTCTTAGATGAAGCAACATGGTAATCTTCAAATGCTATATCATTTCAAAATTTTTTTTTGGATAATCATTTAATAGAATTCTAACTCCTAAAGTTATCTAAACCGACCTCTGATACCTACTATAAGGCCCCAACCTTAAACCTTACTTAATCTTGAGTTATTACAAGATTACACATTGAGGATCTTTTCGGGTTTAGAGTTTTAGAGAATTAGATCATAAAACTTGCATTACATTCTACATATAAACAAAGTGGTTACATAAAGATAGTATTCTTCATTCCCATCAATGGAAACACATTTAAAATAAAACATGGATTATTTCTTTACACTTCCTTGACACTATCATCATATCATGTACCTTTCCCCTAACCTATGAAAAACATTTCAAATAAACTTGGGATGAGCATAAAAAGCTCAGTATGGGTTATAAAAACATGGAAAGGAAACATGAGATCATATATACATAAGAATGAAATCATACTTTACCCATAAAACATAGGCACTTTAACATACCACATAAAATCATGAATAAATCATAGAAATCATAAGACATAAAGGTAACTTGAGGCATCCATAACATTCTTACGTAGGGAGTAACCCTCTTGGTTACGTTTGGAATACCCATCACAGTATATTCCCTAAAATATCTTCAGAGAAACTTTAACTTTTCACTCCTTCGGGTTACCCAATGCATTGGAGAGCTATAACGGGCTCACCCACCCTTAGTTTATCACGGAACCACCCGTCTTCATAATAATTCCCAAGAACCATAACATAATCATATCACATAAAACATGCATAAAGGAAACATAAAATTTCCACATTTCAATCACGAGATATCAATACAACAAATTGATATAAAAACATTATGAAAACCATTTTCAATACTAAAATAAAAGAAAAGTAAAACAAGGTATTTATTTTTCTTTTAAAAAGAAGGTATGGCTTGTAGAGGAAGCCGAAAGTCAAATAATGGTCATGACGGTGGAGAAGTCGTTGTTGCCGCATACGTACGACAAAAACATTCCCTTTTGTCATTTAGTAAACGCTTCGTATAAAAATGACTCCTTTTTAATAAACGTAAAAGTCAAAGGGGTTTATACACCGTATAAAGGAAAGTTGTGTATAAAATAAAATATGCCTCAACGAAAGGAGATTGAGACGAAGTCCCATACCTCGTATCCGACTAGACCCGACCGTTCTTTAATCTCCTGAATAATAAACTTGAGTTAATCTATACTTTCTTATGAATCTTTTTCAAGTTCATTATTCCTTTTATACCATGTTATGAACATCATGTAATCATTTAAGTTAATAATGTTCATTTTGTCGGTATTTGGTTTTTAAGTCAAAAATAGACTTCTTACACTTACATGTTGTTAATTTGGTCAAAGGTTCATTATATCCAGAATGATATTAATTATCTGGAAAACATATATATCATATATATTCATCATATACATGTATTTATAATATTACATCACATTTAGAGGTAAGAAATGAAATGCACCATTTATGGAGACGGTAAGCCGTACGTACGCATGAATGCTACTTCCATTTCTATTTCGTATTTTCTGGAATGGAATCATAATGATATAAGAGTATATTATAATTCCAGTATAATAACATATATAATATCATTAACTTTATCCTTTACACATCCCACATATGGTATTAACGAATCAAATCACTTTCAGGGGGCGGTAGTCCGCACTGCCTAAAATGAAGATATCGTGTTTACCCATAATGGAAACCATAAAGGTATGCCCAAAATGAAAAAAAAAGAAGCTTAAGGAAAACATAAAAATATTATATATCATATATAAAAATAGTGACATCATAACGGTCACCTTTGAAGGTGTTAAATGAGTATTGAACAATCATCATTTCGGGAGGCAGAATTTCGCCATCCACGGAAACCGTATGTTCTTTAACCATTTGATGTAGTTGTGTGAGAGTGTAGCTCAAATAAATCTTATAAAAACATCCTAGTATATTTAATATACTAGTGTTGTTACAAAAAAAGTAAATAAAAAGAGTTTATGGGGTTTGAGAAACAAAATAAAACAAATGAACATGAGAGAATGAATTACCTTTAAAAGTGTAACTCCTTTTTGATTTGATCCTAAAGGCTTCATTTGAAAGTATTATTCCCAATTGTAATCCTCTAGGATGAGGATAGAGATGTGGATAGAGTAAATGGGCAGGGTTTGGCCGAGCCAAAGGCTTGAGGAGTGTGTGAAATGAGGTAGAGGTGGGGGCCTTTTATAAGAGGAGAGGAGGGGCACTTTTGGAAAGTAAAGAAATATTAATTTATTTGAAAATGTGTTTCGGTTTTAAAAGGTCCCACATTGATATAAGTTGTGGATAAGGTGATATGGGTTCGAAATCCACTCATCCAATTGGTTTTGGACATGTGTAGTTCATAGATGTTACATTATCTTTCCATTTTATTTAAATCGTTAAATAATGAGGTCATTGCTGCATTATCATGATGTCATAAATAATTTAATTTATTTAATGTCTAAAAATTATAAAAAAACTACTATGATGTAGGAAATATTTTTAGCTTTCCAATTACTATTTATAATCAAAAATCTGATCTTTATAACCCCATGTAAATTTTTTTTTCATAAGACATATTATGTTTGTGTCATTTTTACTTTAACATTTAATAAAAAGTTATTTATGTCATTTCCCAACCAAAGTGTCTCCATGGGGTCCCAAGTTGACCCATGACTTGTCTTGGTCGGCCATGACACAACCAATAAGGTTGGGACATGTGTCTAGGTCATTGCATATTATTAAACCATTATTTATACCTTAAACTACCCTAATTACCACTAATCGCGATTAAGAACATAATAAGTTACTATTCACAGAAAAATTATTTTAATCTCATTGAACCACATTTTAATTCTTAATGACAACCATGTATGTCGGATTTTTGAAATTCAAAACACAATGATGGCAAAATTTCATTTAAACGGAAAATTAGTTTTCATAAGTACCACTTAGTGGTTTCACTATTCATCAAAAATTGAAGTTTTTCAGAAAATTACCAAAAATTCACCCTAAGCTATATTTGATATTCAAAATTCAAAAATGAAGTCTATTTTACAAAATTCAAAACATATAAGTCACGTTAATTAATTTAATAATTAATTCCCGCTGTCAGAGCAAATAGCGTGTTTTTATGAAACAACAAGTATCAAAATATTGACACTAGTTTGAGTCCAATTTCAAAGTGAAATTGATTCCAATGACCACCATTGGATTAAATGATAAAAATATATTCATATTACACATTAAGACAAATTAAAAATATAATCTAATAATATAAATAAATTATATTAAAAATCATTTTTGATGTAAAATGCAGTATTTTTCACTATTCATTAAAAAATGAACACTGTCAGAAAAATATCAACAATTCACACAAAGTAAATTTTGATGTCCCAATCATAAAGAATAAGTTTATTTTGACAAAAATAGTTTATAAAATTAACAAAAGATAGATTTAAAAAGGGTTTTCCATCATAAGGCAGTAAAACAATCTTTTAAGAATATTAGTGTATTCCATGCTTAAGATTGTATTTATTTTCATTTTAAGCCTCCAAAACACTATCTTAATCATTAATAGACATATATAAAAATATCTATTATTCATTACTTACTTGGGATGTTACATATATAAACTATTTTTTTACCATTACAACACATTTATGTATGTAATATAAATCTAACATGCATGGATGGATGAATTTTATAATTAATGGGCTCTAGTCTTAGTCCATATAGTCCCCAATTTTAGGCTAGATTTTATTTTTCAGCTTCAATACTTGTAGGCCTAGCCTAAACTAGGTTTTTTTATGTATTTAGGTGTATGTATGTGTGATGCTGAGTGTGAAGGGAGTGTGAAAGTGTTTTAATGGTGGGGGTATGTTATGGTAATGGAGGATTTGTGGTGTAGTAATCTATGATCATGAGCTAGTGCCTCAAGTCTACTACAATTCATAATATAGAAGTTGTCATGTACATGTATCAATATTTCTCCGGGGAAAATATTTTCCAGGAAATTCATGTTGGACATCGATTCAATCATATAGAAATTTCTTCAAAGTTATCGCATGCATCCTCCTTTCCCTCACATCCGATATGGTCAAGATATTTGTGTCCCCCACAATGTTATTCTTGGTCCAACAATCAAACAATTTCTGTTTTAATACAATAATATATATTTCAGCTCATATATTTTAAAATTTCACCATTGTATTGTTTAATAAACCAAGTTGCAGGTGTGGATCTATTGGCATCTCACACTCATTCATTCTCATTTGGTCTTAATAGATACTCATTATATGATTTCACTGAAATATTCAACTCAATTAATTATTGTACATCATCAGTCATTGATTAGTTTTCAAGCTCTTTCATTGAGATTTATTCTTATATGATCTACTCTCAGTAGTGCCAAACCAACTTGGTTATCTTGGAATACTTGATCGTTCTTCCGAGAACCTCATCCTTCATGATTCAAAGAACCCCTTGGAAATATATTCTCAATTTCATAGTCTCTAAATATTAATTTAAGATTAATTCCCTTCGTCATAAATCTATGTGACCTGACTACAATCACAATTTAATATTTATACTTGGCAGATCTGACATGACTTGGGTAGTGTCATCTTTGATTAGATGAGTTTAGTGTCATCGAGATGGTGCATATTTGGATCCTCTTGGATAATACCTAATTCAAAAAAGCATAGACATAGCTAAACATATTCCATATTAGGTTTTCTCATGTGTGGTAGGTCAGTGGTGATGATTATGGTAGGTTGAAAATTCCTCATGTGGTGGGTTGGTGAAGGTGGTGTGGTAGATTATAATGGGGAGTTCTTGAGGAAACATATATGAGGGCTTATGGTAACTCTAGGTTGATGACATGATAAATTGGTTGGTGGATCTTATAGGTTCTATCTGATCTACTGGTTGAATAATTCTTTTAAATTCACATCATTGATATGGTCTATTGTGAGTGAAGTTACCATGAGGTTGGAAGGATAGGGTGTAGTATAATGATTAATCATGACATGCAGAGCGGTGATGTGTTAGCATTAAGGCCTTGAAAAACCTCTATTTATGGAACCAAATAGTATCTTGTTAACCTTATCCAGAACATCCAACGCACTAGAGATCATTCCATGCACAGCTAAAAAAATTAACCATTGGATTTGAATGAAATAAAAAACCAGGATTGTCACTTTTTTTTGAAAAATGTGATTATTCCATTATCAATGCACTATTGTATTGCACTTAAAAACTAGTAAAAATTATTAAAAATTGAAAACAATGTTAAAAAAAATACTAAATTATTTATAAATATGTTAATTTTATTATTTTTATAGTTAAATATGATTTTTAAAAATCATTAGACAATTAATAAATTTTAATTATACATTAACAAATATATAAAGCCTGTCACTTCCTACAACTATCCATAACTCCTATATGTCCACCTATATCTCACCTTGATTTCCTCTATGATGCATCCCCACTTATATATCCATGAATCCTTCCTCTAATCACCTCCCTTCATTCTTATGATTTCTGGATTATATTTTATAGGAGAGAACCTAATGAACATCACTCTTTATTTAGTAGTCCTCACACCTTCATATAATTTAATCATAACATAGATGTTGGTTTTCATTCATGAATCACCAACATCATAGAGAACTAATTATGTAGGTGGACTCTTATTATAATACACATATACAATTTTATGTTTCCCTAATCAAAATTGTTTTTCTCTTATTCTTTAAGGATTTATCATGTCATGTTCCATGGTAAAGAATTTATCATATCTTGTTCTATAAGTAATTTAATATTCTAGTATATACATATTAATTGAAAATACATGGATATATAGTACGTACATTTGTAGTTCCATTCTCTTATAGTTCAAATGAAATCTAGAAAATGTATGTTGTACATTATTTTTCTCTCACCAGATAGATATTCTTTCACCCAATAAGACTTCATTGTGTTTCAATAGAGTCAGAAAATCTTTTGTTTGAATTATATCTCCCTAGAATATTCTTATTTTATATATTATAGGGTTGAAATTTCTTAGATAAGAACCTCATCCCTTATCATATAAAATTTATTTTAATTTCATTTTCCCTATAAATTTACTAAATACATCTTTTTGAAATGTAATATCTATTTATTTTTTATGTATTGTCTCTCTAAATGTTCCAAATATAAATTTTCACCTTATTTTAGGTTCAATATACGTTCTTACAATAAAGAATCTCTAAAATTTTCACTGTATTTTTTTTAAAAATTACTCTATATTGAAGTATATATATTATCAGCATACCATTTTTCAATATCATAGGCACTAATAATTCTTTTTCTAATTATATAAACCAGATTTGTGAAATGTAAATGTAAATTTTTATTATATATTGTTTATTAACACTTTAGATATTTTTAGTTTTGATTCAAATTCATATTTCACTAATATAACCCCAAAAATACATCTTCATTAGTATTAAGACCGATGATACTTACCTATTTTCTCCACTCTATTTTTCACATTGAAGAAATTAATTAATTAATTTTATGTGTAATAATTTATTAATTGAATAATGATGAAAAATTAGAATCCTAATTAATATTACATTGGCCTCTTTACAATATTTTATCAAATTCTTTAACAGTGATGATTTATTTCTAATTCCTCATGATTTTCTATTTTATTTTCTTTTTAAACATTCCAATTAATTATTAATCATTATATCATGTTAAATTTTTTTAAGTTTTTTAACTAGGTGTATGTAGACCACTTGTCTAGGATTAAAACAATGTGAAAATGAGACATCAATGAAATATACTCATGGTTTTTTTTTTAATATAGAATATTTCTTATGATATAATTTTTTTCTATAAAGTTTCTAAAAATAGTTGATATTTTAACATTACCTCATTGATTTTGATTACTGTTATATTGTAATGATTTGATTAATTTTCATTAAATGTTATTATGTTTCAAATCATATATTGAAAATGATTAATATTATATATTTTTATGTTTAATTTTATATAAAATCACATCTAATATGAAATATTTATTTATTTACATTATATTTTATCTTATTATTTTTATGTTATTTATTTTATATCTCTAAAAATACCTCTTTTTCAAAGTTTTATCATTAAATATAATTTTTTTAATTGGAAAATAAGTTGTTATCTTCTAAATAGTGAAAATATTATTTATCAATGTATACATTACTTTTTTTCTATTTAATAGGATGCCATTAATTTCTTTCCAAGTATTCTCATATTATTCTAATTACTTTTTCATATGACATTCTGTTTTCTATTTATTCCTATTATTACTTATAAATTGTAAAATTTAAATATATAGTTAATTATCTTTTAATACACTGCAATATTTAACAATTTTCTATTCTCAAATATGTTATAATAGACCTCCATCAATGTTTATATATAAAAATATTATACAAATTCAAATAGTTGTTCTATTATATTAACTATTAACTTTCCATAAAATGTGTACATAATTTTTATAAATGCATTCACCCTATGGCCGGGATTTTGAATTAATTGTATACTAAAAATTTTATATTTATGTACTATTGTATACTTTATGAAACATACATTTATAAATATGATATTCACTTTGGTGTTGAAAAAAATATATGAAAAATGTGTTCATGTTTTCTTATTTCATAATATGTTATATATTATATTTATTGAATATTAATATTTTATTTTACTCATTATCAAATCATTCATGTTGAAATTATATTTTAATATTATATATTTTATTTTAATAAGGAAATAATACTATTGTATTGATACAATTTTACTTTATTGTAGTGATACAAGTTTATGTGATGATGTTTTTTAGTTTTTTATAAATACCTAGAATCATTATGATTAATTTTTATAATATTCTATAAGGATGTGGATCCTTAACTTTTATGGTTATTAGGGAATGAAAAAAGTAATGTTAAGTACCTTAACTATAATATTAATTTTAATTGTAAAATGAAAACATATTCTTTGGTGTTTATAAAAATTATATCATTTCTATATTCATTATATAAAAAATTCGTTCAATTTTCATAAATCAAAACATTTATTATCCATCTGTTTTATTTTTATTCAACTGGGACAGCATAACGGGTTCATTTAAATCAATTAATTTTGTTATCATATTGAAATTTATTTAATATATTCATAACATATTTTTCTTGGATATCCCCTTCTATATTACTTTCAAATTTTAATAAAACTGTTCTTAGCCAACATGACGGAAAATATCAATATTTTTCTATTAAGTACTCTTAAAAATTAAATATTTTTTCTAAAGGGTTCCTTATGTGGAAAACTAGATCAATAAAATAGATTTCTGTGAATATCACAAACACATAGGTTTTTATGTCACTCCTATCAATATTTGACACTACATATTTTTTTTAATAAAATTCCATTTTTTTCTTCTTATAATGTTTTAGAAATAAATAGATAACAATTAATTTATTATAACATCACACTATCTTATATTTGTGAATTATTCCAATTTATTAAGTTTTATTTTTTTCCTCTATAATTTTGGTAATGAAAAAAATATAGTAACTATGTATACATTCACCTAAGACTCAAATTTTACTACAACAATTAATTATAAACTAGTTCTAATATTATAAACGACTATAATATTTACTTAATATAAATTTAAATATTATACATTATATTTTATGCATTAAAATTTTTATTCACTTTCAACTTTATTAAAACATACATTATTTTACTTTATATTTTAATCACTTATTTTTATGAAAAATAAATGACCTGAATATCATTTTTGAAAAATAATAGTTAGTCTTGAATACCAAAGTTAAACTATTTGAAAATAAATTTTAAAAAATTATTAGAGCCATTATACATTTCGTTTTATCATAATTGAAAAATTCTATAATATTTTTTATAAATCTTTTCAATTACCTTTTATATATATATTCAATATTTATTCAATTTATTTTACAAGATTTATCATTACTTAAAAATATTTTGAAGATATAAGTGGATTTTATTTTATTTCCATTTAAAAATATTGAGTAGTAAATTATATAAAGGTTTTCAAAATAGTGGATAAATATTATAATAATTTAGCATATATGAAGCATTTAATTTTACACTATAACCTTTAATATGAGAAAATATATATTTTGATCAATATCAGATGTGAACTAATATTTCATATTATTTTTTTGTATTTTAGTTCAGAGCTAAATGTAATATGTATAACTGATAATTATTTACCATAGCTATATTATATTTGATGGACTAATTTATAATTGATATCATCATTGTCTCAGTCCTTCAAGTCTCTTCAGGATGCATTTTCTTGATTGGGTAATTTTCTAGATCTTATATTTGTGGGTTCAGATCCTAAAAAATAATACAATATTTATAAAACCTTATGTTGGTTTTTATTTCCTTCATCTATTATAATAGGGTAAAGTAATTTCAATATTTTTTAATATTGAAAAGGGGAAAGTACTCATTGTTGAGACTAATTCTCTAATAAGGGAACTAGTGGATACAACACCGTGTAATATTCTAGATTTAATAGTAGAAGTTCTTCTCAAGATAGGGAGAAACATCTCCCAAAATTATAGAAAATGTGAAAATGAAGCTACTAAATTATTCTTTTTATATCATTATTTTATCTATATTTTCACTAATATAATGACTCATAGAAGCATTACTTAAATAACAGTAAATGGATCATGTCCTTGATTGACCCACATGTCACATGATATGTGTAATACATTGATTTATGGCTTTGGGGTTACAATCGACATTTTTTGGTGTCAAACTATGGCATTGGATATCTCTAAGGATTGAAATAAGAATTTTTTCTTTTCATTCACTTATTATTCCACGATTCGAAAACATTATTCCTTCCCTTATAATTTTAAATGTAGTTTATTTTTTTTCATGAAATAATATTCATATTTATTGTTATTTTTATTTTTTAAAATATGATCATTGATGTTCTTCCAAATTTTATAGTATTTTACGAACACAAAGGCGTTAATGTTAATGAGAACGTGAAGGATGAACCATTAAATGATGAACCTCAACCACACATTGATTTCCTTGGAATCCTTTTGGTCATATATATTTAAATATCAACCCACCATGGTTTATTCTTTCTCAATATTTTCATCCATATAAAAATAAGTTAATAAAATGATTTTTCAAATTTTTTATATCATTTATTGTTCAATACATCAAGGTATTTATGTGTTTTTATAGATAATTCTTAAAGTTCTATTAAGAAAAATGATGAAATACTTTATTTTAGAGGGAGAAAAATGAAACATAATGAAAACTATTTGTATAATTTTCTTTTTAAAAATCACGAATTGAATACCAATATACGCAAAACTAATTTGTTAATATTTAATGAAAATATCATGAAATTGGGAAAATAAAAACGGGTTGAATGAGGCTATATCTTGTTATGAAAAATATCTTTTTCTATTTAGATAAACTCAAATAATTATAACATGATTTCTTATTTAATATAAAATTTAATATTATTATATTTTAAATATTAAATCAAACAATTTTTTTTGAATTTTTATATTCATATTAATAACAATTTAGGTACTACTTTATTCGCTCAAATATTTTGGCCATTCATAATTTTTTAAATATAATATCAGTTATTTTATTTTTAATCAAACTACCATTTTAGAATCCAATATTATATGATTGATTTATGAATCTTACATAATTCATTAAATATAGAATAGATTTTGAAAATTGATTTTTCCTGATATGGAATATGACATTAAATTATAATATGGAATCTTGTTTACTTTGAATTAAATTACAATATGGAATATTGTCTCATCTATTAATATATTATTTATTGTAAAAGAATTATCTATAAGATATTTATGATGAAAATTCAACTAACACTAAAAACACAGTCATTATTTTGGATTTTTCTAGATTATGATACAATTATATACAATATACATTTTCGTAAACTTCTTTTACAAAGAATGATAACTTAGAATAAATTGGATAACATTTTTTTCTTTAGGGTATGACTTCTATGAATCTGTATTTATGATATACCAATGAATTATAAACTTGTATTCATTTATTATGTAGCAATTATTTATGATTCTAATTGCTTCAATATCCACATAAATTATTATGTTGTCGTTATTTGGTAATTATATTTTTTTTCAGTATCCACATTCAAACTATTTTGTGTTTATGCATTTTCCAATATATTTATTTTGTTATTCTTTTCTCATGTCTTAGTGTGTGCCTATACTTATTTATGATCTCATTATTTCCATTATACAATTAATAAAAAGAAATATATACACATTTTGAAATTGATAATAAATATGTTTAAGATTGTTATTAAACATATTCTCATGATTATTCGTAATGTTAAGCTTATAAAAAAAATATAATATATACAAAATTTCAAATAGTATAATATATATATCAAAACAATTATAATTCATTAGATTATGTTTATTCAAAATCATTGGTATTTAAATAATGAAATAATTATATAATTTTTGACAAGTAAGTTTATATTTTTATTCTTATTCTTATGTTTATTAACACACTATAATACATGTATATTTTCAAAATTATATATCATATTTATATTCTTATGATTTTCTTATGCTCTTGCTTATGGTTGTGGTTCTAAAACTATTATAATAAATATATATGTTCATATATCATAATATCTAAATACTAATACAATAAAATTTATGTGGTTATACTTATAAATATAGAACATAATATAATTTAGTAATATAAGTATAATAATATCCTTTCACAACCAAGTTCATCTTTATTACTGTTTACTCATAAATAATTTATTTACTTATTCTTTTTTAGTTAGGGAAAATATTTATAACAAATGTTATCCTAAAATTAAGGATCAGTAAGTAAAAAATATATTTAATGTTATTAATATTATGTCATAATATGATTACACATAGAAAAATACTGTATTTATAGTTCGTTTACCTTTTCTATATTTATAGTGCAATTGCATGGAATTATTATACACAGCTTTTGATTATGATTATAGCTTTCCTACCACAATTTTTATTCTTTACATATGAATATGGATCACATTCTATTTTAAGTGCTAAATTTTCTTCAAGTCTATGGTGAAAAATATTAACCACCACGTGATAATGTTTTTGATTAAGATTCTTATGTTTAAATAATGGCGTTAAATGAAAAATTTCTTCTAATATCAATATAAAAAACTGAATAATAAATGTTTCTGATTTTATATACATTTTATGCTGCCTAAAAATTCAAATTTCAAGCATAGGTATATGTTTACACATAATTTGTATGATTGATGTAAAATTTTATTTAATTTCATATATTAATATTATATATATTATTTCATGATTATATATATAATTATAATGTAGGAATTTGGCCGTGTGAATACCTTCATAGTAAAACTTGTAATTTTTTAAAGTGGTTTAATAACTATTTTGATATATAATAATATTGTGTTAATAAAAGAATCATAAAAATTGAAAACAATATTTAAAAATCTAATAATTATTAAAATAATATATAAAATATGTTAAATTGTAGAAATGTTTTTTTATTTTTAAGTAAGAAATATTTATTCATGCAAATAAAATTATTAAATGAATAGACTAGTAATTTCTTAACTAGATAATTTTGAATGATGAAAGATAATATCTTTTTAATTTAATGTGTATATAGATTTTAGTTAGAGAAAATAATTCATATGAAATAATTTAATTTAATTTAATACTGTAAATCTAAAAAGATTTTAATAATTTGACAATATTATTTAGAAAAAACATTTTAAATAAAATTTATATTTTATTATATATTAAATTTTATTAAAAAAATGAATGAAATACATTAATAAATTATGAAATATGACCGAGGAAGTATGGTAACACATGACCTATGGAGAATATTTTGAATAATTTAATGGAAATATAGCATTGAGAATTTATTTTAAAATAAAACAACATTAATTTATTAATAAAAATTTAAATATCAAATTTATTTAAATTTTAAGCAATATAATTATTTATTTTAAAATTGAAAATAATTAACTGAAAACATTCACGGTAGTTTAAAATATTATAATATCAATATTTTTAAATTTTAAATTAATTGATTTATTTAAATATTCATGGTTTTTCAATACTATTTATAAATTATTTATTTTCAATATTCAAATCAATTAATTTACATTTTATATTAATGTTGTTTTAAAATAAATAACATTGAATAGAAAACCTAAATTGTATGAATATTTAAATGATTTAAATAAATATAATTAAATGATTAAATATATAATTTTAATATTTATTTATGTTACTTTTTTAAATAATTAAAATAAATTTAGTAGTGAAATTATATAAACAGGTCGATAATTTTAGAATAATTAGAATATTGTAGATTATTTTGAATTTCCAAAAAGATTAAAATGGTTTTTAAAAAAACATCCATTAACTATTCCATTTTATATGCCTCCAATTACATGTGTATCTTTCGCATCAATTTTACTTATATGTGTAAACCTCTTTATCCACATCTCCCCTCATTATTCCTCCTCCTCATTTCACCCCCAATCCTCATTTAATATTTCCTTCTCCACACCCCCCTTATTATTACCCTTCTCCATAAAGTACCTCTAATCCCTCCCCACAATCTGCGTTCTCCACATTCTTGAACCACGATTACACCCCCAAATTCTACCTTTGTTGCATCCCTCCTTCATAATCCCAAATCTCTGGCACATTGAACCCTCAGATCTATTTTACTCCATATATATCACTTCTCCAATAGCGGAATTGTATCTTGCTCTATTAGGTTTCCTAAATATTTCCACACCTAAATCATTGTAATCCCATATTCTATCGAATCTCATCTCCCGTGAAATATAGTAAACCTAAAAATCTATCAAGTTTTAATCATAATACCCCCTCTCTACTCCGTCTCTCACCTCCACCGTCACCTCATTCTACCGCCTCCTCTTTCACCTCCACCACCATTTTCATCTCCGTCTCACATTTAATATAAATTTCACATTAATTACTTATTCATATGGAATAATATTATTTAGTTTTGTTTAATTTTTTTTAAACTTGCGTTCCTTTTAAGAAAATATGTTTTCCTAAATAGATTAAAGTTCAATCCTTATATGAGTATCTTCCTATTATCATATATTTTCATATTATTTTCCCATGTAGGGTTCAATTTATAATTCTAACATAATAATGTTTTCAGAATTAAAATAAATACATTTCCACTAATGATTTTATTGATTGTTCAATTTATTCATAATAAAATCACACTAATAAATCTACTATAATATGATCTTGGGTTGCACTACTAAATCATCATGATATTTTAGTTATTTAATGATTCAATCCAATTGTATAAAATGTTTCTTTTATTTTCATATCACTTTTTTATCCCATGAACAAAAAATTTATCATTCATATTCTTTATCCGTATCAGTACCCTAAACCATGAATCCAACATTTATATTTCATATTCTTCATGATTTTTATTTGTGATAAAAAAAATAAATTTAATGTATTTCCTTTCATTATACTGTAGATTTTATCAACCACATTGGAATATATATGATGCTTTGTTACATAGGTTTCCATTGATTTCCACAGTCATAGAAACACATGCAAAGGAAAAAAATAAATTTTACAAGATAATGTTATCTTTAGTTTTTTAATCAAGGAGTGGAATATTTAGGTATGTTTAAAGATTTCTAATTCATGTTTATTTTTTTCCATAATTAAATCCGCTAAACTAATATCTATTCACATATTATATGAGTATTTTTATTCTATGATATGTATTCATATTCTTTATACATTTCGTGTATTTTATACTATTTTAAAATAAATGGTATTTCATAATTAATGATAAAATATGAGTATGAGGAGTTGGAATTAAAAAAATTATCAATAGGTGAGTGAGGATATAACACCCCAAATTTACGGTATTTCACCTTTTTTTATTATAATTGGGTTTGGATTGGTTTTAGGAATTCATGGAGGGTTTTTTGATGGTTTGTTGGGGATCTTGGTTGTAGAATGATTTATTATCTCTCTAAGCTTAAAAAACCATGGTGTATCCCATGGTGTAGGTCGATTTAGTGTTATTGGAATGGTGGTTTTGGTGTTTTTTAGAGGATTATATTTTTTACAGGTTCGTAATTCATTTTCAATTTTTTATATTTTTTCATACAAGTACATATTTTTTCCATATAGAAGTCTATTTTTTGAACATATAAGTATCTATTTTTTATGTTTTTCAAATTAGATATTAATATTTTCGTTATAATTTATTCCAATTAAATATAATGGCTCATATTTTCCCAAAATGATCATATTTTTTAACCCCTTTTGGTTATATTTAATCAATTTTCTTCATACAAATTGATATTTGTTTTCAAAATGGGATCATATTTTTTCCAATTTCATCACACAACATCATATTTATTGACAAAGTAATATATTTCACTCAAATATAATCGAATATATTTCTTTGTTGTTATATAAAAATTTTATTGCTAACAATTTTATTACATGTTCATATTTGGATGTTATAGTAGAAACAAATTCATAAATTTTTTTTTCATATTTGGATGTTATTAAAATGACCACATTTTTTTGTTACTAGAAATAAAATTATTAATACTTTTTAAGAGGTGTAATCAATTTCTCTGAAAAAACTATATCTATCTTGAATGACAACTCGTTGTCAAAAGATACTCTATTAATGAAATTGGTTCATGAAAAAAATGACTTAGTTGTATGTTATTGTAAATATCAATGTTCCATTTATTATAATTAATATAAGAAACATTATTATTCATTAAATTGAATATTTTTCAAATAATGTCTTAAATATTATTCAACAATTTTTAAAATCCATAATATGATGAAACTGACATTTATTTCTGGAATTATATTTATTGACACATACAAATTCAGGTGATTTATTCTATACAATCTATATGTAATCATTATTTATAACTAATATTCATCTTTTTTATTATTCATGTCCTATATACCTAGTTATACTATATAATAATCTTATATTAATAATCTATGTAATATTCATTCATAAATTTATATATTCATGATCTCAAATTTTATGTGAACACCACTATCATCTTCCCAACTTATTAATCTGACATCAAAATCACTTGTTACCGAATATTTGTCTCCCCTAATATTTCATATCAATATGTTTATGAGACTTGAGTTCAAATACTATTTCAGGGTAATTTTTATTTTCATGTTGTTTTAAATTCTTATGAAAAATGAACTATATAAATTGTTCCTCTTACCATTTGTTTCAAATTTTACATTTCTAAAACATCTTAAAAACTATTTATCTAAATTGATAACCATGAGAAATTTTTTATGACTTCAAATTCAGGTCCATTTTAGGGCTACAGAAACTGTTTCTTTATAATTATTTTGAAACTTCTTATTGGTATATTGGTTTTCTACTACTTTGTTTTAAATTAAATTTTAATTACAACTATTTTAAGATTACTAGATTAGTGTCCAATTATTTTTTCAAAATGATTATATATTTTTTAGTTTCTTTATGATTTACAATGTTATATTCTTTAATTTTCATTATAAAAATCCAATATAACCAAAATCCAAAATGATTTAATAATATAAACACAATATTTAAAAATGAAGAAGAATCGTTCTTACTACTATGCTTTTCTTTACATGAAATTCACTAAAATGTTTGTCTAAACATTATTTAAATATATTTGTTTTATTTTATGTATTTTTAGATTGATACTTTAAGAAATTCATCTTTCATACTTGAATATCTATAGTAAAATATTCTACTACATTCTTAATTTTTTTTCAATTTATTCATTACCATTTCCACTCTACTACCGACATATTTTTTTTTTCATATCCCAAATATTGATTTAATTTTTCAATTAGCTGTATGCATATACTTAATGAAATGTTACAGAGTATTTATATTCATAAACTATAATATGATCAATTCATAGAATCAATATCAAGCAGTTACTAGGGTATTAGTTTTAAATATAGAAGTATTAAATCTCTACTATGCAGTAGTCATTTCATGTTAACATATAAACTGAGTTTGAAATAGGAATAATATTATATATGACTTTTCAAAATAATATGTATAGTAACTATACTTTTTTTATACTTAGATTCTTGATAACTAGATTATCATATATAGAATAACTATTATCTTTAATAATATTTAACATAGATATTTCTCATTTTCAAAGTATTTATAATATAGGATTAGTATTTTTACCTTCAATGGTTCTTTGATGATATAGGGATTGTTTTGAGAAATATTTTTCTTCATAAATCATGAAAAACATTTTTATTCACCTAATCAATCATTTGAATTTTGGAAGGTTATAGATTTTGAGGTAGTGATTCCGTAAAATCAAGAAAATCAATCCCACATTCATCATTCTTAATAGAGGTTAGGATTAACTAATCATGTAGGTTATGTTGTCCAGAATTATTTTACGAGTATCTATTAAAATATTCTCTATCATAATAAATCCATTGATCCATGCCACATCATTTGTGTGAATTTGTTTTTCTCATGAATGCATCTAACTTCTTATTCTACTACCCGAGTGTCTGATTTAACCGATACATTCTCTTCCATATTTCACACAGTAAGACTTCCCTTCCCGACTCAACATATCCCTCTAGATGTTGTATATATACATTCTATTCTATATCGCCATGAAGGAAAGTCATCTTTACATCAAGAATCTCAAGTTGTAATTTTTTGGATGTAATAATCACTACTACATACCATGATTATAAAATCGCTAGTAATTGATTTTATTAGAACTAAATAACATTTATAGGATAAAAAAAATTTTAATCCCTTAACCATTATCTTTAGTAAAAAAATTCAATAAATTCCAACATTATTGACACATTTTTTTAGCTCCCATAAAATTCATTAAATATTTATTTTCTGAAAAAATTATCAATATAGCCCCCTTTTTATCAGTGATATGACCCCCATTTATCATTGCAACATGACCCCATGTGACTAGTCTAAAACCATATTTGATCTAAACCCCTTTATCATCACATTATAAACCCTTTATCAACAATTTTCATGCCCTTCAGCATTCCTCATGTATGTAATCGATCCTCTGAAATGTGCCTTCAATACCTAATACATTTACCCCTACACCATCAAGATTACTATAATATTTTCATATACATATATATATACATAATTCATTTTCATTTGAATATTTAATCATTAACACCCCAAGATTTTATGACATATATTATTTTTAATTTCTTTCATATCATCTGTTGTACGCTACAACAAAAGTGTCTTTCACTACACACAACCCTGACTTGGCTTGCATGACACACAACCACGACCTTTCTCGATAGTGTGTGTTTTACGCAATACAGGGTTTCACTAAACAATGATATATTGTTATAATATGGACTCTCCATTATGAATAGTATTAAATAAATTTTGAATTTTATAACCTTATTATTAATCCTACAAATTTTCTAGAACATCGTGTGAGAAAAAAATAAATATTTCGAGTAAAATAATTATTTTTAAAAATATAACAGTTTTTTTGCCTTTTGATGGGGAACCCACATTAAATCTTCTTTTTGACTTGTTTATAAGATAAATTTGTCAAAATAAAACTCTTATTTGGAATCATGATATAAAAATTTACTTTGGATAAATTTTTGATATTTTTCTGGTAACTTTCATATTTTAATGAATAGTAAAAACACGCTATATTTTAATTAAAAACAACTATTTTCATCATAATAATTTATATGGATAAGTTATAAAATTTAATCATTTTAATGTATAAATATAATATATTTATACCATTTAATATAATTTATGTCATTATCATTGATTTTACATTTAATTCGTAGGTTATATCAATTTTATCTTTTGCAATGTTTTAAACAAAAACCCATTTTCTTTCGACAACGAGATTAATTTTAATTTAATTTATGAAACTTCTGTGTATTGAATTTGGAAAAATGGATTCCATGTTTGGAATCAGTGGGTCCAAATTATATTAATAGACTACTTTTTATTTTTGGGCATTATGAATAGTAACTATGGTAAATTTTATTTACCATAGTAAAAAGTAAATCGAGTAATTAAGTGTAAATATAATATTAAAAAATTACCTAACACATGTCATAATACAATTGGAAGATTATATTTCTTGCTATGTCATATTTTGATTGAAATGGAATCCATTAGAACCCACTTGGAGGTGATTAAGACATTTAGTTTATTTTATTTAAAGGGAAGTGAAATATGTCTCACTCAAACATTAATAATTAATGTATTTTTAATATGAGGTAATACAGAATATATATTCCGTTATAAATACCCATTTGAAAGATAAAATGTTTTTCTTTATCTTGGTAATTTATTTGTAATTTTTCAGAGTAATTTAATTATCTTATTAGCTTATAAATTAATGATGTAGAAATTATTTTTTAGTAAAAAAATCAATAATATTGTTTTTATTGATATATAAATACATATTAATGGGCTGAAAAACCTGACCCAAACATATTGGTAGTGTATATATACTCCATAAGCATCCAATTACCGAATATAGGACCATTTGGAGTCTTATAAAAGTGATTATGACACTTATATGATATTATTTTAAATGATGTCAAAGTTGTCACCTTCATAATTAAATAAATATAACATTTTAAAATTTGGGCGTTTTAGAAGATAAATCCGAATAAATATATTATTATAAACTAAATAAGATTTATCTTCATCTTATTATTTTATTTTTAATTATTATGAAACAAATAAGTATATTTAATAATTATACAAAAAAGATGTAGTAATTATTTTATTAAGAGTAATATCAAATAATTGGTTTTACAAATAGTAAAATAAATAATATATCAACTATTTAATGTGGTCCACTAATTTTCTAGATTACTATGACATGTTAGGAACATATTAAATATTTTATTTAGAATATATCTTCTGTTTGGATTTTAATTAAATTCAAATAATTGAATAGTTTCTAAATTGACACTATTGTTATTTTATAAAAACAATAGATTATTAAATTGATTAAAAATCACAAAAATATTTAAAAATTACAAATTGAAATTTATATATTCTAAAATGTCATAAGTTATCTAATTATGGATAATTCACAACAGATATGTAATTATTTATAACAATATAAAAGTTAGAATCTTATTACCCCAAATAAAATTTAATAAATTAAATAAGGATAAATCAAGTTGGTAATGTTTAGAATAAATTCCCTACGTGACTAAATTTTATTGTTTGATGAGATTACCACCATATCTCATCTAATCATCGAATACGAGTAATTTTTAGAGTTTTTTAATTGGGGTTTAAATTTATATTAAATTATTATTTTAGAGGTTTCAAAAAGTGCCCCTCGCATCCCTTATAAAAGGGCACCTCCTCCCTCTCCTCCTCACAGCATTTTGTGCCTTGATGCTCAAAAAATCCTTGAAAATTTCCCTTCACAACTTCCCTAGTAATATTCTAGAGGTCCTGTTCTTTTTAAAAGACCAATTTTAGTGCCCTAAGAGGATGTTTCAAAGAGGCGTGTCGAAGAAGAGGTAATATCACTTACTGATTCTTTCAAATTTATTTATTCTTCTAATTTCTCTTATTTAGTTTTTTCATTATAAATTAATAACATAATTATTACTTATATACTGATATTTTATTATAAATATGAAACAACCCTATTTCACCTTCTATCCATCCTACAGAAAACGAAATCACCGTGCATGAGTAGGTACGGAATACCGTCTCCACGCTGTGGTGTAATCTTTTTTTCCAACACCACGTTACTTGGATGGGTATAATGGTGTAAAGAATAACTATACATAGTTATTATAACATAATACTTATTCAGATATGTTGTATCATCCAATCCAATTTAATTCAATAATTATGGGAACGATATCATCACCCGTGCATACGGACGGACTACCGTCTCCACGACCCGATGATATTCAATCTCCATGTTAATCATTCAAGAATGATTATAAAGTATATATAAGAAATAATAATGAAATATATTACATTATAAATCTACTGTATTTATGTATATATATATATATATATTTCATCTACTTACTACAATTAATGTCAATAAGGAAAGGAAAAAATCTTTCATGCGTACATAGGGCCTACCCTCTCCATGAACGATGTGTTTCATTTCATTTATCTATCTATTATATATATATATATACTAAATATATATGATACATAAATAATGTTTTAAATTTTGGATGTAAGTAAATCATGATATAAGTAATAATAATATCAAGAACAACAAGTCCAAACACGTACGGTAAATGAAATGCTTTTACCCAAAACACTACTTTAACATGAATTTAAAAAACAACGGGAAATATAATGTCCTAGGTGAACCATATATGATATCATAACAATGAATATGATTCCTTAATAATTCAATGACATTATTTAAATCATTATACAAGAGTTTCGGATATGTACGAAGCATATCAGAGCTATGGTAAAGGAAAATCTCACAATCTCATTTTTATCTGAGATTGTTTATACATCAGAATTTACTGGGGAATATTTGTCTTCCACATCCATGTTTCCTCAATATGTAATATTATTTCCATCCAACTAAATTTTTTTAAATCCAATTTTACCCTTTGGTGATTTTTTAGTAAAAGATATGAAAGGAATCTTTTGTCGCTTTTAGTACGACGTGTTTTTTGACTTTTCTGACCAATGTAAGAGAAGAATGTTTTTTTAACTTATACGGTATGAAGGTATTTTTACGGTTATATAAAGAAATATTTTCATGAAGATTCCTCCAAAATATTTCAGGAATACTTTCATCAAAATCTATTTCTTTTAAAATTTCATGATGTTTTGTGAAAAGAAATTGATTTTGAAGAAGAACGGATATTTTAATCAAGAATTCATTTCAAGTGTTTTATCAAAAGCAATTTTTCATCTAAGATGACATTATTTAATATGTGTATGTTTCATGTATAATGCCTCTATGATTTACATGGTTTTACTTTTCTTATTGTGAAATGATATCTATTTCTTTTATATGGATTATGTGATGATGGAATGATGTTTATGAAACCCATTTTCCTCGTTGGGTTGTTATGAATGATGTATGTTTATTTTGTGACACAAGTAAGAATTATTTCATTATGAGATGGGTGGGACCTATATCTCCCTAAAATACTTTGGGTAAAGATTTATATCTCATGAGATAGACTTGGCTGGAACAGTAAGTTAATCTGGTTCAGTGTTACAAGACTGCAACGAGAGGGAACTCGATTCAGAAAGGGACTTTGTCCACTAAGATGGACTTGGAAGTAATGACTTGGCTACTATGGAAATAATAACATGTGCTTAACGGATGCCACAATTATATGTTTTATTCCCATGCTATTTTATCATGATTGATGTTCTATTATGATCTATGCCTTACGTACTGCCATGTCTTATGTCAGTTCTCTAGATCTTGATGTTTAAACATTATGTTCAAGTTTTTAAGATAAAATATATGTGGTTTGATTTATTTTCCCCATTATTACCCTTACTGAGAACTTGAGCTCACCCTTTTTATGATTTATTTTCCCCTAGCATTAAAATAATGGTCTTAGGTAAGGAAACAAAAAGGGTAAGATCGTTATGGGAGATGTTGAATTTCTTTCAACATGATTAGAAGTTTAGATTCCAAATTTCCAATGACCCTAAACTATTATGGTCCTTTGGTGTTTGTTGTTGTTATGTATTAAGTATTCTGCAAAAGTATTGTAATGTCTATGTACGTCAATATTTGTGTCTCTACAGTTTGTATCAGAGGAATGGTTTAGTTAACCTTTGGAAACTAGGATCTGGAGACTTTAGTGAGATCCCTAGAGATATTTATAATGAATTTCTAGGGATGTCCCTATGGTTAAGTATAAGTATAGGTTATAGTGCTAGAATTATGGTAACGATCTTAGAATTAAACCTTAGATGTTAGATATTTAAGGTACTCCCCCTTTATTTTGTTGTTTTACATATCATGATTTTTTCCTCTCACACTATACTTTTTGGATTTTAGAAAATTGATGGAAACAATAAGATTCATGATAATTGAGGATATGATGGACAATGGAATTATATTATTCCTGAGCAACCAATTGAAACTGGATCTAGAAGTCCTCATATCGTTATTATGCCTAATCAGCAATCTCATAATATGATCAGTAATCTCAGCTTTTGTAAGTTTCCTGACTCAGCTAATAAGAGAAAGATGGAGTCATAATGATCATAGATGAAAGAAAGTGAAATTTACCCCTTGTAAATCATGTGGGAAGAGGAATCAAAGAGAATGTTTCAAAAAAAAAACTGGAAGATGCTTTGGGTGTGGAAAAGAAGGACACAAAGCCAGTAAGTGCAGAGGAAAATGTTCAGTTAACACCATGGACAAGGATAATGTTATTTCTAAGACATCAACAACGGTTAAATGTTTTAAATGTGTGATGTACGGGCATAATTCAAACCAATGCCCTAAGGGAAAATCTCATGAAGAGAATAAACATGGTCATATGGGTAGTATTTATATTGATGATGATGAAGAGACCACAAATGATATATGAGATGAAATATGTGTTGAGGAATAAAATGGTGAAGCTCGGTCACTAGTTTAATAAGGTAGTGGAATGATTTATGTTTATCAAGAGTTATGTTGTATAGGAATAATGAAACATCTAAGGATTGTTACACTATTGTTTTTCCTAATGTATTTGAAAATATATGTTGAATGGTACCGATAACCATGAAATGTTATTCAGATATTTTTGGAAAGTAGATGATATGCGCATAATGATGGGATAAGAAGAAAATAATATGTTTGATAGTATTCATGAGCTCATGACTGACATAAGGACATTGTGATATCATGGTTCGTGTATATAGAAATTTTGGTATTTTGTTAGGTGAAGAGTTAAATTTTGACAACATTCATGTATTCACTAAGGGTCAATGGGTATTCATTTTCCAAGAGAATAAATGATTAAGGTATTCACATGTTTGTAATTTTACCAACAAGATATATTGTATGACATATTGAGGATAAATGATGGTATTAACATGATTGATATGTGACATTTCTATTTATTGTTTTCTTTATACTATGATCTTGGATAGAAGTATTTTGGATAAGACTAAATATTGGAATGGATTATGTTAGACATAATCCAGTATTGTTTAAGGCTAGAACTTTTTTCGATATTATTTATGGAATGTTATAATAATGTAGTTTTATAAAAAGGAGAACCTATAGGATGGCCGACAACCTATCGCGTCAGACAAGGTTATGGGAATCGAACCCACAACTGAAGTGCGACTGGCCTTTATCACATACCAATGTCCTATAGAAAGTCCCTAGTCAGTAGAAACTAGTTTTATTTTATTAAGAGGTATGCTAGATTAAGTATAAGATCATTTTTTGAATCATACATAGATAGAGTTATGTATGTTTGATAAAATTTTCTAACCTTTTTTTGAGACATATGGAATGACCATCCATTCTATCGCATGATCTGCTAACACTTCAAGGAAGAAAAATTAAACTTTATTTCATTAAGAGATGAAGTGGAAGTTTTTCGAGACACGAACAACAATGAGATTGTACCAAAATCATGTAAGAATTTATTGTAATTAAAAAATTCTTCAAAATTAGGGAAATTATCTTGAAATCCAAATATGTTGTCCTAGTGCTCTAATATATGATGAATCAGATGGTACCTTAGATCATCACAAATTTATGGCTTTGTGACTGTTGGCTTTATCATAGCCATGTCCTATACCACTCTCCATCAGAACATGATAGATAAATTTCACTTCCATATCGATATTTTCACTTATGTTATCCTATGTGGGAACCTAGTGATTAGTTACTTTGGGTAACCATTACGTTTCATACTTTATTTTTTAAATATAAGTATTGGTATTCCTTTTTACAATGTGAGTTTCTATGAAAGAAACATTCATGTAATAAACCATTTATAACCCCGAAGAATTTCGAGGGTGAAATCCATTTTAAGGGGTTAAAATATAACACCCGAGATTTTATGAGATATATTATTTTTAATTTCATTCATATATTCTATTGTACGCATCAACAGAGGAGTCTTTCACTACACACAACTCTTACATGGCCTGAATTACATACAATCGCGACCTTTCTCGATAGCCTATGTTGTACACAATACCGGGTTTCACTAAACAACGATATATTGTTATAATATGATCTATCCGTTATGAATAGTATTAACTAAATTTTAAATGTTTTAACATTATTATTCATCGTACACATTTTTTAGAACATCATGTGAGAACAAAATAAAAGATTTGAGTAAAATAAGTATTTTTAAAAAAATACAGTTTTGCCGCTTTTTGATGGCATACCCACTTTAAATCTAGTTTTTGACATGTTTAAAAGTTCAATTTGACAAAATAAAAATATTATTTGGAATAAGGATATAAAAATTTACTTTGGATAAATTTTTGATATTTTTCTGATAACTTTCATATTTTAATGAATAGTAAAAACACGCTATATTTTAATTAAAAACAAAATTTTTCATCATAATATTTTATATGGATAAATTATAACATTTAGTGGTTTTAAATTATAAATAGAATATATTTTTACCATTTAATATAATTTATGTCATTAGAATTGATTTTACATTGAATTCGTAGGTTAAATCAATTCAATCTTTTGTAATGTTTTAAACAAAAACCCGTTTTCTTTCGACATCGGGATTAATTTTAATTTAATTTATGCAACTTCTGTGTAATGAATTTTTAAAAATGGATTCCATATTTGGAATGAGTGGGTCCAAATTATATTAATATACGAATTTTCATTTTTGGGCATTATGAATAGTAACTACTGTAAATTTTATTTACCATAGTAAAAGGTAAATCAGGTAATTAAGGGTAAATATATTTTAATAAAATTACCCTAATACTTGTCTTAATAAAATTGGATGATTATATTCTTTTCTAAGTCTTATTTAGATCTAAATGGAATCCATTAGAACCCACTTGGAGTTGATTAAAACCTTTACTTTATTTTATTTAAAGGAAATTGAAATATGTCTCACTCAAACATTAATAATTAAGGAATTTTTAATATAAGGATATACAAAATATAAATTCAGTTATAAATAATCATTTTAAATCTAATTTTTTTTCTTTGTCATGGTAATTTATTTGTAATTTTTAAGAGTTATTTAATTACCTTATTAGCTTATACAATAATGATGCAGAAATTATTTATTTAGTAAAAAAATCAATAGTATTGTTTTCATTGAAATAGTAATGCATATTAAAGGGCTAACAAACCAGACCAAAACTTATTGGTAGTGTGTATATACACCATAATCATACAATTACCGAATAAATGAGCATTTGGAGTCTTATAAAAGTGATTATGACACTTATATTATTTTATTTTAAATTATGTCAAAGTTGTCTCCTTCATGATTTAATAAATATAACATTATAAAATTTTTCTGTTTTAGAAGATAAATCCGACTAAATTTATTATAATAAAATATATCAGATTTATCTTCATCCTAGTATTTTATTTTTAATTTTTTTGCAAGAAATAAGTATATTTAATAATCATACAAAAATGTTGTAGTAATTATTTTTTAAGAGAAATATAAAATAAATGTATTTACAAATAGTAAAATAAAAAATATATAAACTATTTAATGTGCTCCAATAATTTTCTAGATTACTATGACATGTTAGAAACCTATTAAATATTTTAGTTCAAATATATCTTATGTGTGGATTTTATTTAAATTCATATAAATGAATATTGTAAAAATTGACACTATTGTTATTTTATAAAAATAAAATATTATAAAATTGTCTAAACATCCAAAAAATATTTAAAAATTACAAATTGCAATTTATGTTGTCGAAAATGTCACACATTATCTAATTATGGATAATTAATAGAACATAAGAAATTATTTATAACAATTTAAAATTTAGAATTTTATTACCACAAATAAAATTTAATAGATTAAATAAGGATAAATCAAGTTGATAATGATTAAAATAAATTTCGAACATGTCTAAATTTTATTGGATGATGATATTACAACCCTATCTCATCTAATTTTCTAATATGAGTCATTTTTCGAGGTTTTAACATGGGGTTTAAATTTATTATAAATTAGTATTTTAGAGGATTCCAAAAGTGCCCCTCTCATCCCTTATAAAAGGGCACCTCCTTCCTCTCCTCCTAACACCATTTTGAGCCTTGATGCCTGTCCAACCCCTACCCATTTACCTTATTAAAATCACAGGTAAAATTATAGAGGTCCTGGTTTTTTCAAGGACCAATTTTAGTACCCTAAGAGGAGGCTTTAATGAGGCGTGTCGAAGAAGAGGTAATATCCGTAACCGATTCTTTCAAATTTATTTAATCTTCTACTTCCTCTGCATTAGTTGTTTCATTATAAAGTAATAAAATTAGTATTACTTATATACTTATATTTTATTATAAATATGAAACAACCCTATTTAACCTTATATACATCCTACAGAAAATGAAATCACCGCGCGTGTGTACGTACAGAATATCGTCTCCACGCTGTGGTGTAATCTAATTTTCCAACACCACCTTACATGGATGGGTATAATGGTGTATTGAATAACTATACATAATTATTATAACATCATACTGATTCTGATATGTTGTATCATCCACTATAATTCAATTAAATAATTATGGGAACGATATCATCACTTGTGCGTACGTACGGACTATCGTCTCCATGACACGATGAGATTCATTATACATGTTAACCATTCAAGAATGATTATAAAGTATATATAAGAAATAATAATGAAATATATGAAATTATAAAACTACTTTATTTATGTATATACATATATATGTCATCTACTTACTTCAATTCAAGTCAATAAGGAATAGAACATATCGTTCATGCGTACGTACGACCTACCGTCTCCAAGAACGGTGTATTTAATTTCATTTATCTATCTTTTATATATATATATACTGAATATATAAGATATATAAATCTTATTTTAAATTTTGGAAGTATGTAAATCTTTATATAAGTAATAATAATATCAAGAACAACAAGTCCAAACACGTACGATAAATGAAACAATTTTACCCAAACTGCTACTTTAACATGAATTTACAAATGAACGAGTAATATAAAGTCATAAGTGAACCATATATGATATCATAACAATGAATATTATTATTTAATAATTCAATTACATTATTTAAATCATTATACCGGATTTTCAGATACGTACGAAGAATATCGGACCTATGGTAAGGGAAAATCTCACAATCTCATTTTTTCTGAGATTGTTTATACTTCAGAATTTACTGGGGAATATTTATCATCCACATCCATGTTTCCTCAATATGTAATATTATATCCATCCACCTACATTTTTTTAAATCCAATTTTACCCATTGGTGATTTTTTAGTAAAATATATGAAAGGATTCTTTTGTCGCTTTTAGTGCGATGTACTTTTTGACTCTTCCGACCAAAGCACGAGAAGAATGTTTTTTTAACTTATACGTCATGAAAGGATTTTTTACAGTTTTATAAAGACTTATTGTCATGAATATTACTCCAAAATATTTCATGAATATTTTCAACAAAATATATTTATTTTAAAATTTCATGATGTTTTGTGAAAAGAAATTGATTTTGATGAAGAAAGGATATTTTCTTCAAGAATTCATTTCAATTGTTTTATCGATACCGTTTTTTCATCTAAGATGACATTATTTCATATGTGTATGTTTCAAGTATAATGTCTCTATGATTTACATGGTTTCACTTTTCATATTATGAAATGATATTCATTTCTTTTCTATGGATTATGTGATGATGAGATGATGTTTATGAAACCCATTTTATTCGTTGGGTTATTATGAATGATGTATGTTTATTTTGTAGTAAATGTAAGAATGATTTCATTATGAGATGGGTGGGACCTATATCTCCCTCAAATACATTGGGTAAATATTTATATCTCATGATATAGACATGGCTAGAATGGTAAAATAATTCGGTTCAGTGTTACAAGACTAGAACGAGGAGTGAAATCGATTTAGAAAGGGACTTTGTCCACTAAGATGGTCTTGGCAACAATGCCTTGGATACTATGGAAATCATAACATGTTCTTAATTGATTCCATAATTACTTGTTCTATTCCCATGTTATTTTTTCATGATTGATGTTACATTATGATCTATGCCTTACGTACTGCCAGGTTTTATGTCATTTCTCAAGATTTTGATGTTTAAGCATTATGTTCATGTTTTTACGTTCAAATATATATGGTTTGTTTTAATTTCCCCATGCTTACCCTTACTGAGCATTTGAGTCACCCTTTTATGTTTTCTTTTCTTATAGGATTAAAAGAATGGTTTTTGGTACGGAAACAAAAAAGGGGAAGATCTTTATGGGGGATGTTGAAGATCATTCAACACGATTAGAAGTTTATATTCCATGTTTCCAAAGACACTAAACTATTACGGTGCTTTGGTGTTTTTTGTTGTTATATATGAAGTATTATGCAAAAGTAATGTAATGTCCATGTACGTCAACCATTGAGTCTCTACATAATCATATAATTATATATATTTAAATAATTATTTTTAAATAAATTTTAAAAATATTTCTATATATTGAATATTTACATATATATTTTATTAATATTTAAATATAATTGAATATTTAGATATAAATATTTTATAATTTATTTATAACTATATATTGTAATTATGTTTATGTACCATATTTAATCATAATTATATACTTAGAAAAATAAATTTATATATGATGTATTTACATAATATTGACACACACAAGTACACATGCATTTTTCACATATAGATACACATTTATATTTCACACATGAAAACATAGATATTTATATATATGGATTTATTTACATATATTATAATGTACACATTAATATATGTTTTTTTATTAAGACATAATCATTTATATATAAAAATTACTTATATATATATTTACTAATTTTTATAAGATAAATAAAATGGATAATATTTTATTTTAATGAAAATTAACAATAAATATTTATTTTCATTTTGTTTATATATTTTAATTTTTTTTTATGAAAATATGTTTATTTTTATATAATTGATTTATTGTATGTAAGTTTATGAGAATATCTATATATCTAATTATATATAGCTCTAAAAAATATTAAAATTTATACAAAAAGTATTTTTTTATTTAAAAATAACTTTTAAGGATAAAATGGGAAACCAATAATGTTCACAATATCGAAAATAATCAAACCACATAATAAATTATAAATCTATTCTAGAAAATATTAAAGCAATAAGAATTCTCATCCTTAAGATGTTTCAATTAAATAGAGGCAACCTCCATTTCTAGATTTTCTTTAACGAGATCTTTAAAGTAAGAATCCATTTCATCCCAAGTCTACACATGATCTTCAATGCTTTTTTCCCATTGTTGAAACCACGTATCAATATCCTGATCTGTTTGTCAATCTATAAGGATTGTTCTTCATTCAAATCAACTCTTAACGGTATTTCAAACATTATAAATGGATCCTATTTTGAAATATTGATTATGAAAGAATCCTCTAAAATAATACATGTGAATAAATATAGTCTCCACAAAAAAATAACCCCACAAATGATTATGAAATTCCATAACATGATTAAAAATTATGGATCTTGTTAAATAATTCATTATTGGTGTCATTTTTTTCCTTTTTAACCAAAAAAATTATGAATAGGGCCCACCGAGGGAATAATATAATATATTTTTTTCACGATATTCGATTGGATATATGATATATCCCAAAATAACACTTGGATCAAAAGTTATGGTTTTTTATGATCAAGTCATATATTCAACTGATCTTAGATCATTCATTTATTTATTGAATTTTTTTGTCTTCCAACTGTAATTATATGACTATTAATCAATAATAATTTTCACATTATTTATTAATTTAAAATTGTATCATTATTTTATAATCAATTTTAAATAAATATCTAATATATTAAGTGTAAATGTATATTTAGTCTTATATAAATCAATTTTAATAAAATGTTTTATAATTATATCAATATAAATATAGTTATATATTAATAAATATATAATGAAATATAATTTTTTTGATGAAATATCCTTTTCTTATGGCCAAAATATTAATAATAATGGAAACTCATTGTCAATGCTAAATAATGGCCTTTATCGGGGCTATAAAAGCACTGTTAAGGTTGTAGTTTTGTCATTTCTTTTAGATTATGTTGATAATGGAACCCCATTTATCATAGTATTTTTAACATTGATAATGTGGAGAAATAAATGTAAATTGATTTATAGAATTTAATACTATGAACCACTCATATGGTGGGGATCTTCAACACATGTGTGGAAATTTTAGTGACGTCCACACATTACTTCTATAGTAAACCATACACCACTAGAGTTTATGTGTTCCTACTAATATGATCACGTTCTTCATTGAGTTGGGATACACATTTATTCTTTAATTCATTAATTCCTTTTATAAATGGTGTCATATCTTATATATTGTTATCATGAAATGAAGAAATATCCTACTTCATATCCAGTAAACACTTGTTTGACTCATTCAACTATATTTCTTATTCAATACATTATGGTTCACCACATATAATGAATAATAGATAATATAATAATTATAAATGCATCCTCATAGGTATCCACACCAGTTTGTTTCACCATAACTCCACATGAGGTGTATAATTCCATATTTTTTACGTCACATACATAGGAACAACTTCAAACTCTAATTGATCTTTCCACACTAATTATATAATCCCACTATCAACTTTACCTACATTGTAGTCCTTGAATATGGAACCTTTACTAAATATCACACTTTTTATTATAATGATTATATTTTTCTTATCATCCTAAAAGTTATAGACAAACGTCTAAAAAGTTTAACTAAGAAAAAAACGTGAATTGGACTTATCATCAAGATTTTCCCTAGCATTAGAATATATATATGTATATATTTCAATCAAATAATGGCTTTTAAATGAGGGAGAAGTACCCGATTTTCTAACCAGATCTCCTCTGATACACATTATACCATTTTTATATATGGACTCTTATTTATGAGATATGCTACCATATTTAAGCCCTCTACCCAGAAGATCATTATTAACCAAGTGTGTTGCCTCATAGTAATATCACATTCATTTAATGTCATGTTAAAACTTTTAGCTACATTATTCTATTGTGGTTTACATGGAAGAGTATTCTACCAAAAAAATATATAATTAGAATAGAATTACCCAAACTAATTATTGTCATAGTCTCTACTATTGTAAGACCTCATGAATTTTATATTTGATCCTAGATCATTCTCCACCATGTTTTTTCACTTATGAAACACGTAAAAAAATTAATTTTCTTTTCAAAAATGAAAATCAAATGCCTTTCATGTCAATTCATCAATACCCAGAAAGTCTCTAGAGGAAACACCTATGCCCATTTATTAATTAAATAAATGTTAAAAAAACAAGTGACCTAGACCAAACAGAAGAACTACATACCTCCAAAATCAGACCCATCACCATCACCAAGATAAAAAGCATCATCCGCAGTCATCATCTCTCAGCCTTCAGTGTTCTATCTCCCTTTACAAAGGATGCCTTCTTCTGATATCTAAATATACAATATTCACATAATCAAAATTCTATCAACTTTAGCACTAGTATAAATCCTTTTATTATGATAACCTTTTTTCGCTTATCTCTCATATGGAATTGATTTTAGTTCCAGAGTATTGAACCCGCAATATTTTTTTTTCAATTATGTCCATGAAATTCTATACCATATTTTTAAGGTTCTTTTCTTTACTCCCTGAGTTATAATAAGACCCCTTAGTGATATTTTCTAAACTAACAATGAATGTGTGTACCAAAATTTTTATCATCATAGAACCAAAAATAAATAATATTTCTTCTCTGTATAAGGATAATCCTTACATTTAGCATAACCAGCAATTTCCCACTATTAGTTTTAGTCCATGTATCTCCCATTCCCTAAAATTTGTGTGGGTTCATCATAAAAAATACGTACCTCACCAAAATTTATATAAACATAATTTTTTTAGGAAAACCTTCTCTGATGTGGAACAAAATATTCTCCTGATTCTAAAATCCATGACTATATATTGATATCCACACTCATTAGTAACACATCATTGGTTCATTCAGTTGTCTTGTTTGTTATATTGGTTTTAAGAACCTTCTATTTTTCTCTGAACTCCTTCTTAAAATATCCTTTCTTCCCAAAAATATATTATGTAGTGCCATTCCCCTTTTCTTTGTTTCAACGCATTAATAATTTTTTTTTCAATATTATATAATTGTCTCATTGCATTTATCTTCCTCTTACTTACATGTTCATAAAATATCTAGATAATCGTCCTTATTATTATATATAAAAATCCTCATTGAGGATTAGGTCTCACAGATCTTTTAGAAACAAATTTTTATTCCCAAAATAACAACACTTTATTTTTACAATATATTCCCAACTATTCGGTAATGAATACTATAATACCATATCATATACCTTATTCTAAAGCATAATTCTGACCGATGACAACTAACTTCTGATGGTGTTTAATTTTCGGACATGATAAAAAAATATATTCTCTTTAGTGAAAATCAAAATAAAATTTCACTTCATTAAATTAAAAAGGATTCTTTTGTATATTCTTGAAATCATTCATCAACCTAGCTGTTGTCTTCTCCTCTTGGATGTTGAATGCCCCATTTTTTGCCAACATAAGGTGCACTGTTACTCCCTGTGATTTTAAAAAAGGAACATCATGTTTGATAGTGTATATGAAACACACCACAAAGATTATAATATATTATAACAACCCAATTATTTATGATATTTTTCTTTCAAAATAAATTTAATTTCATTAATAACTTGTGGAACACGCAACCCCAAACCCTAATAAACTGTAATATAGTATACCATTATAACCTAACTATTAAATTAACGGGTGTGAAGAATAATAAATAAATTATGATAATTACAATGTTTAATAATTTATAAAATAAATTCAATTGATATATAGTGATTACAAATAAAATAATAATCGAATGAAAAAATAGAAATGTTTTTTGAATAACTATATTTTTCTAAAAGGCAGTTTAGTCGCGCATTGAAAAAATAAAAGAAAAATAATTTTTATCACCTTTATAAATTTTATTAGACACAATAAACCTCATTTTTGAAATCTACTAGTAAAAATTATACTTGAGTGAATTTTTGATCCATTTCTGAAATTATTAGTTTTTATAAAATAGTGAAAAATACTTTTTTTATTAAAAAACCGCCTTTCCGCTTAAAATATTTACAAAGTTAAATTATATTTAAATATTTTTTGAAGATAAATTAATTAAATTATTTAAAATTTGTACTATTTTATTTAATTGGAATGAATTTCATATTTAATTATGATATAAAAACATTTTAATCTTTTTCAATATCTTTCTTTGGAAAAATGGGTTCTTCAACGCCTCTGCAGGTTTAATTTTAAATTAAATTATAACACTTATGTGAATTTAATTTAGAGAAATGGATTCTATATTTTGAATCAAAAAAAATTTATATTGAATTAGATGATCAAAATAATATTTTACCATAATTAATAGTGAAAATAGTAACAATTAGTTATCATGGTTAAGGTGAAAATGGGTTTACAAAGGTATTAAACAAAAAATATAAAGGTTAAAAAAACATAACTCTTATCAAATTTCTTTGGATTAAAATATTTAGAACATATATCATATAAGGCTGATTAATTTTAATTTTTTGTCCTTTTGTAATGAAAAAACATGGTAATGGTTGATTATTTTAAAATGTTCCCAATGTGTCCTTATCCCCCAATTATAAAAGGTCGCCTTCTATCCTCTAATCGATACTCACCCAAATGCATTTTTTATTATCCAATACCGACCTGAATAATTTCATAAAATCCATCCCAAATTCCAATATTCATTATTTTTATTACAAATATAACCAAGTTAGGATTATAGTGAAAACATAAAAGAGTTGTTTGATGAATATATATTTTTCTTAAACGAGCATTTTTATTTAATTTCTTTTTCTACACCCTTACAATAATATTAAATCACAATTATATAATGGAAAACGAATCAAATATATAAAGATATTTAATTATGATAAAGTAATTACCAATATCCATATTCTCTTACCTTAAATGGTAAATGATAGCATCGATCATTTTTTCTACTAACTACTACCACGTGAACTGATGTGAATAGTTTTCCACTAAGTCCTCTCATGATTGGCTAAGATGATTTGATATAATATATATATATATATATATTGTAACATTATTATAATTACTGAATCTTCATATCATATAAACCTTCTTACTTTCTATTTTGCGGGGGATACGATAATTTCCCTTGTGTGTACGGTGGACTACCGCCTCACATAGCGATGTGATTTATTTTCACTGATTATTTACATAGAAGGTAGTAAGGGATAAATTTAATTAATATATCTGATATATATGAAATTATATTTATTATATATAATTAATTTATCACTCAATTCCATACCTATTCATCCATTAAGAAATGATATCGTCACTCGTGCATACCTACGACTTACAATCTCCACGAAGAGATGAGATTTATTTTCATTATGAAATTTTATAGAATATATGTAATGCAGTATATAATTAAAAAAGAATATTTTTAATATTAATATAATTCATAATATGATGTTAATATATCCTATATTCAGGATGTATAATTTTTAATGACAAAACATATCTGAGAAAATAAGGCAATTAACACCCAAAACAACAGTTGTAATAAATTATTATTAATTAATAGATGATAAGATGTGAAAAAAAGATCATATATGATATTATAAATGTTATAATTTTTTTGTTATAAGTTAATAGAATGTATAAAACCAATATATAAGAGGTCAATGAGCTCTCAACAAAGGAAATCATGAGGTAAGGGGCATCATCTCATTTCCTTTCATTGAGAAATATTCTAATGTTATGCACCTATTTTATTTTATGTGGTGTATATACTAACATTTAACATGTAATATAATTTGTTTCATAATAATTCATGATATTCTATGGTTTTATTTTAATTATTTTATCTAAGGTTGTTTGACTTAAATGTTACAAAGTGGTTAATAACTTCATAACTCAATTTATTTTCATCGGGATATATTACCTTTTTTGTTGTCCTTGATATTTTAAGATTATGTGTGTAATGAATTTTGATTATATTAATATGAATTTACACTTTATTTATTTGGATTTAGATTGGAAAAATAATTTTGATTCATTTATAAATGATCACTTCAATGTTAAGGTCATTGTAAGGGTTATTTCGCTGTCTCATTATAATTGAGATTTTTTATTTTTTAACTCCCATTGAATAAAATTATATGATAATTATATATTGAACAAAATTAATTTTATTAACGTATAATTTTTCATGATATTTTCTAGTGATAGTACCATTTTACAACTATTTTGTACATAAAATTATTTATTAAATGTTTTTAATAAACTATAAAATTATATTTTCATTCAGTCAGAAATATGTTTTCTTCTAGAATATTGTTTTCTGAAAATGTTTTTAAATTTTTTTCTAAAAATATAAAAATGATTTATTAAATTTTTTTTTACTTTCTTCTTACTTGTTTTTGAAATTAATCTTCAAGTCATTTTCAAAAGTAGGCTTGTTTGGCTTTTAGTAAAAATGTGGATGTATTTTTTGTTTTAATATACTCGTCTTGTATGAAATTTCCAAGAATCATGACCACACAATGTATTTATAAATTACATTATATGTTTCAAAAGATATCTTCAAATAAAATTTTCTTAGATATATTTTTTTACTTTTATTTTTAATAATATTTTAAATAGAAGATGAATATTTTCCTCCATTTTTTAAATGTATTCATATATAATTTGTATTTATCAATGAAAAAACCCTTCATTTTACTTATAATACACTATGGATGTGTTGTATTGATACCATAATTATTTTTTTAATGTATATTTTATGGACATTTAAAACAATGGAATTATTGAAATTTAACTTCTTGATTCGTTTTTTTAGTCATTAACATTACATTGAAATATTTCACTTTCTTATGATAATTACACATTTCATTTCCCATAAATATCCATATTATTTGTATCATGGTTATTATTATTTCATAAACCGAATACAAATTTTTCATATAATGTTTTATTATAAAATCAATTTGATTTAATTCAGAAAATATTGATAAGGATGAATTCTTTACTCAATACATATAATTTTTAATAAGGTATATTTATTCATGAATTAAATTGATCATTTGATATATGTAAAATGATTTGGAACTGCATTGAAGGGTGGGTGCCATAATTATATGTATCACTTTGATGCATCGGTAGTCGCATTATGTGAGTTATTAAGCTAACATTAAAGGGGTTTTACCCATAGTATTTAATTTTTCTTATGATGCCTCTTAGTAATAGAGGTATCATGATTCCTGAGATCATGGTGCCAAATAATTAATGATTTCCTTCATTATTAATTCATTTATTATTATCCATGATATTTAAAAAATGATATTATCCATGGAAGAATTTTTTCTCAAGTTATTGATTAAATCGGATTTTTTCCAATATTTACCTTTCCATATTAATTATTCCTTATCTAATAATGATAGTCAAGATATTTCTTTAATGGAGTGCATGTATAGTTATTTACATAGCAATGTTTATTATGCTTATATATTCATTATAGATTCTGTTGTACTTTATCCTTACTGAACATTTGAGCATACCCTTATTTTTTTCCTTTACATGGAATCAAAGATGTGCACTAAGAATGATATGAATGGATATGATAAGGGAAATAATGAAATTCTTGATTTTTTTTGTAATTTACATTTTCTAATGTATTATGGGAATCATTTATGTATATATTTTACCAATACCATTATACTATTTAGACATATGTGATGTTATCACTTGTATATTATCAAAAATTAATAAAGTAACCATAAGCTCTACTCTACTGGGGTCAGAGTCTTTATAGTTGGTATCATATGATGTTTTGTAGAAACAATAGGATTTAAATTTAAGAAAACATAAATTATGGAGCATAACCCTAAGATTTTCATTGAGGACAATAATAGAAAAATATCCTATTGTTTTGGTAAGTTAGTGATTATATTATTTTCTTGGAAATACATCCCATTATGGTTACTACACGTGGATGTGGTTATGGAATAAATATACCCAGGTGTTTAACTTCAGAAAATGAACATCAAAATTAACTTGAGAATTACCTAGTACATGAAAACATGCATTACTAAGAACCCAGTTTGAAATTAATATATGATATGCTTTGGTTAATTAAATTTTTATTTACTAATCATTGTAAAATATATGATAGTATTTCATTGATTTAAATATATTCTGAAAAAAAATGTTTATGGTTCTAATTTTACCAATTCATAAATTTTCAATTTTTTTACTATTACACATGATTTAGAATTGTTTATTATAATGGTATGAACTAATTCAATATATTCCATAGTGATATGGGAATAATAACCTTTTGATTAGTACATGTTTTACTAAAAAGTATATTTGAGGAATAACCCATCAATATTTAGTGGACGTATGTTTAATGTTAATGAAAAATATTAGGTTTAATATGATCATTAATGACATAGTAATAATAGTAAAGTAAGATTATTAGACATTGTGGAAAGATATATTGTATTGAAAACTATAGTGAAAATATTATTTAATGATTAATTTATTTCAATTATGTATATAATATTTTTTGGGAATTTTATATGAATTATATTAATATTGTTTTAGAAAAAGGTAAACTTCCATGTCGAGTGAGGAGACGTCACATTTTGGATGGCTGTAGGGATTGAACCCACAACTGAAGGGTGATAAGGGTGTGGTTACTAAAACTATCCTACATGATGTGATGGTGAATATTACATTATTTTAAATAATAAAATTTCATGGATAAATTTTATGTTGATTTCATTAGATGTTTCATTAGGTTGAGGTATATGTGAACCTTAGATAAAACCTATTATTTAACATGAAGAACACAAATAAATTTTTGAATGTCATTATTATTTGGGATATAGGGTAATTGGTGGAATGATTTAAGTTCAAATTTTCCTTTAGATAGTAATATGAAGGTTTATTCATTTTTTGTATTACCTTATATTATGTTGACCATTTTGGTTTTAGTAAACATATGATTAATATCAATTTATTATTTTATTGATTAAATTATCTAGAAAAATTAATTTTAATACTTCATGAATTAAATTAATTCATTTTCTAATTAATTTATTATAGTAATAAATCAATGCACAACCAAAGGATTAAATTTTTATTATGTGATTTAAAAAATAGTATGTATATTTTCTGGTGTTCTTTATCTTGATAGTAAAATAATTTCTCAAATCTATGAAATTGATCAGAAAATAATAATTTTATCCTATTATAATCATATCGAGTGAACCAAATGGTCCTTAACAACATTAAATAATTAGTATTTTTATCAATTACCTCAAACACTCCCTATAATAATTTACATTTTCTTCCATGTTCATATCTTCACTTCCCTCCAATATTCTCCAATTTTGAAACCTAGTTATGTGATTGTTCTAGATAACCTTCGTACTTTCCTTTATCACTTATTACAATGATTTTATATTAACCCTTCTCTAGATTTAGTATTTCAATAAATTTATTTTTACATTTCAACCCCTTAATTACCAATATCAAGATTAAATTTCGAAGACACGATTTATTTTAAGGGGTAGAACATAACTCCCTGGGATTTGAAAAGAAGAACATCATTTTTAGTTGTGTATATGAATCCAAAATCCAATATTAGAATATAATATAACACCCCATGAATTTATTATATACATTTTTTAATAAATTCAATCTCTTCGATAGCTTGTGGAACCTGCTAACCGGTGTATAAATGAAATAGAATGTAGTATACAATAATAACCTAACAATTAAAGTGTAGGGTATAAAGAGTAATAGATAAATTATAAAATTTTTATGTCTTAAAAATGTACAAAATAAAATCAATGGTTATGTACTAATTATAAATAATGTAATAATCATATTAAAGAAAAAGTAATTATTCCTGAATAAACTATATTCATTCTAAACGACGATTCACTTACGCTTTGAAAACATAGTTTAAATTTATTTTTTTAGCACTTTTATATAATTTATTATGAAAAAATAATGTTCATTTTTAAAATCTACTTGAAAAATTATCTTTGGGTAAAAATTATAGAATTTTCTGAAAAGATTAATTTTTTTGTTGAATAGTGGAAAATACAATTTATTTGAAAACAGTAGTTATCATTTAAACTATTTAAAAAGACAAATTATATTTTAATTTTTATTAAGTTAAATTAGTTCAATTATGTTATAATTTTAATTTTTTTTTTCATTATAATAAATTACATATATAATTATTGTATAAAAATATTTTAGACTTCTGAAAGTCTTCTTTTGGAAAAAATGATTTTTTTTTATGTCTACTGGTTTAATTTTATGTTGAAATATGAAATTCATATGAATTTAATTTAGAAACATGGATTAAATATATGGAATAATTATTATTTATATGAACTAATAATCTCAATTTATGTTTTTTCCATAATAAATAGAACAAACATTAAAAAATATTTATCATCTATAAGGTAAAAACATGTTTTCTGGGGGATAAAATAAATATATAAGGGTTAAAATGACCTAAAAATTGTTTTTTTATTATATAGATATATTGAACCATTTAATAATATAGTTACAAGAGATTTTCATTTTTATCCCTTTTTAATAAGAAAAATGAGGATTTTATTGATAGTTTTCCAAAATTCCATGTGTATCCTTCTCCCACACTTTTATAAGGTCACCTCCTCTCCTTTCATATTCACACATCTGAAGCCATTTGCATCAGCCAATAACTACAAAAATACCTTCATTTATTCCATAAAAACATCATGTGGGCCAAATTTTGATCATAAATCCATCTTATACTTTATTTTTTGAAAACCTAAAGGTGCTTTCCTAAGATGGTGTAACATTATTAAATGAGAATTTTTATTTTATTTCTTCCTCCACCTCATTTAAGTATTATTAAATCATTATTATACGATAGCACTAGTATAATTAATATAAAAATTTGTTATTATGTTTATGTAATTACCAATATTTAAATCATCTTCCCTAAAATGGGTAACAATAATATTGACCATGTGTATGGTGGACTACAGCTTCGTAAACTAATATGACTCATTATCAATCAAAACTTCTCATTGTTTGATAAGATTATGGATAATATATATATATATATATATATGATAATTTTTACATTATTATACTTCTTTAGATACCATATCACAGATAACTTCTTAATTTCCAATTTATGGTGGATACGATATCATCCATCAGGTATATAACAGACTACCACCTCACAATGTGATGTGATTCTTTTTCACTAACGTATTACATGAAATGTAATAAATGATAAATTTAAAGATAATATACGCTATATATGAAATTAAATTATATTTTAAAATTAATATATAATTCGTTTCCTTACTCTTTTCTCCATTAAGAAATTATATTGACACTTGTTCGTATGTATGGCTCACTACCTCCATGAAGTGGTGTGGATTATTTTCTATGTAATATTCTCCAAAATGGTTTTAAATATGTACATAAGGAAAAATAATAATATAAATAACATTAATATAATTCTTTAGTTGGCATAATTATATCCTATGTTCAATATCAATATCCTTCATAACAAAACAGGCATGAGAAAAGTAGACAATTAGAACTCAAAAAATAGTAATAATAATATATTTTTAATAAATATGTGATAATATGTGATTAAAATTTAATATATGATATTAAAAATACTATTATTGTTCTATTATAATTTAATAACATTTTTAAAACCATTATATAAGAGACTAAAGAGCGCCCAACTAAAGGGACACATGAGGTAAGGGACATCGTCACAATTTCCCTTTATTAAGACATATTGTGATGTTATCCACCTAATTTATATAATGTAGTGTATGTAGATACACTTTTAAATGTAATATAATAATTACATAACAATTTATTATATTTTATTTTTAAACTTTAAATATTTTATCAAAGTGTATTTAGATTAAAAGTTACCAAGCGGTAATGAATTTCCAAGATCAATTTATTTTCATAATGTTATATTACCTTTTCATTTTCATTGATATTATAAGATTATGATTGTAATAAATTTTGATTATATTATGTCTTATATACTATTTTTTATAATGATTTAAATTTGATATAAAAAATCAATTGATCATTAATTCTCAATTAAATATTATGGTCATTGTAAGTTTTTATTTCACAATTACATTGTAATCGAGAATATATATTCTTGAATATTCATTGATGGAAATTATTTGACAATTGTCAAATAAAACCATCTAATTTTATTCTCCTAAGTCTATTCATGACATTTTAATGTAATAATACAATTTTTCATCTCTATGGTACATAAAATAATTGAGACGATGTTTTTATAATAATTGGACTTTATTTACCTATTAGGTTAGAAGTCTATTTTATTTCTAAAACCATGTTTTTTAAATCTTTCCAAAATTAAATTACAAAATTTTCATATAATTTACAAAATTTGTTTTAAACCGTTCTTGATTCCTATTAAAATATTTTAAATTAATCTTTATGTCATTTTCAAAACAAGGGCCATATATCTTTTACTGAAAATGTTAAAGGAAACATTGTTTTAATGTACTCTAAATATATAGATTTTCATACCATTATAACCACTCAATGTTATAAAACAAACATTATAATATTAAATGGATGTTTGAAATGAAACATATTTTCAAAATATTTTTTGACATTTTAATTTTAAAAATATGATCAATGTGAAAAGCATATTTTCTGAAGATTTTTTAATGATATTTGTATGGTATTTTCATTCATCAACAAAAAAAATTATTTTAATTATAATCCATAGGAGATATGTTTTATTCATACCATTAATATTATTTTTTATGTATAGTTTATGTTCATTTAGTCCTAGGTAAGTAATTATTTTTCTTTCTTGATTTATTTTTAGTGAATAATTTTCCTTTAAAACATTCACATTCTTGTGATCACTGTACATTTAGTTTCACATAAATATCCATTTTATTTGTTTCATAGATATTATTATAGACTAAACCATATAAAAAAAAATTATATAGTGTTTTATTATGAAATTTATTTGATTAACATGGGAAAATGTTGATAAATTTATATTCCACACTCAATACAGATAATGATTGATAATGCATAATGATTCATGGATTAAATAGATCGTTTGATAGATTCAGAATTCTTTCGAATTGTAGTGATGGGTGGGGCTAGAATTATTTATCCTATAATTCATCGGTAGTCTCATGAAAAAAATCAGTAAGCTAGAATTAAATTCGTCTTTACCTATAGTTTTTAAAATTTCTTGTGAATGTTATAAACAATAGAGATCTCATGATCCCTATGGTCAAGAAATCCAATAAATAAGCATTTATTTCATTAAGAATTAAATTATTAATATCCATGATATTTTATCAATTATATTATATATGGATTCATTTTTTACTCATTTAATTGATTAAATAGAATGTTATTTCATATATTTATCATTCCATATTGATAATTCCTAATCTAATCATGATTGTAAAGTTATTATTTAAATGGAATGTGTGTATAGTTATTGAAAATTCCAAGATGATTATGTTTATTGATTGATGATATCTTCTATTGTACTTAAATCTTACTGAGCATTTTTTCCCACTCTTATTTTGTTTCATTCCCTAGGAATCCAAGAACTATAGAAAGAATAATATGCAAGGATATAATAGAGGTGATAATAAAATTATCAAAAAAATATGTTGTAGTTTTTTTCAAATTTATTATGTTAATCATATATTCATCTATATAAAAAGTCAACTAATTTATTCATTCCATTTGGACTGGAACAATTGTATATGATACCAAAGTAGTAAAGTTACCACTGGCTTTGAGCTACAAATGTTGAGTTATTTATAAAAAAACACCTAGAACCAACAGATCTAGTAGATTCCACTATGAATTCTCCATCTCTATGGGTTTCCCACCATGAATTTGCATGTGAATCTTTTTATGATTAACATTCTCTTTTATATTTGTCATCCAGTAACTAATGTATGTTTTATTGAGGTGATCGATCTTCATATTACCTTATTTTATACCCATTGTTCAATTTGAGATATCTAACCTTGATCATCTGAACTCAACCTTTGATAGTAGTGGTTATAGAAACTCCACATAAACAATGATGAAAGTTATTGAGAATGAGAGTAAAAGGGATAAAAATATGAAATGATGAAGAAGAAAAAGAACACGAGAGATAAATTTTTTTGGGTTTTTTGTGTAAATTCATACTACCAATGGAGAGGAAGAATCACATCACTAAAATTATGAATATAAATTACAAGGCACAATCTCAGTATAAACCCAAATCTTAAAATGATCTCATAAATAAAACAGTGATATCGTTCCACCAATATCATAGTAATGCATTTATGATATAGTAATCGATGTCAGGAAGTCCTTGGATTTATTGTACCACCACTACCAAATTACAGAATACTACAATTCAATGTTGACCATGTTTTCACTACTATAATGGCATGTCGGTATCAGTAGTATTCTCTACTATAGTGAGTCATTATTTCTATACTTAATAGTAAGAGCTGCATCCAGGTTTATAGTAAGGGCTACTAATAGATGGCCTGAATTTATTTATTTACGATTTGGATAAACCAGTGTAATTTTTTTTTGTAGATTTGGAATTAAATTCATTCCTTTTATAAAGACCAATCGGTTCTTGTAGAACAACATTCTATTTCGGAAATAAATTATAGGATTTGTGTAACAACTATATTGTAACACTTCTATAATTTCCTTCAGAATAACATCTTGCATTAACTCTTTGTACAAAAAATCAAGCTCCTCTTAATTTGGTTTTATAATTTTGATGTGCACAAAATAGTTTCCTTATTCGACCCTCGATAGAACATCAACGACACTATACAATTTCCCTATTTTTTAAATAACTATAAATCATATCCTATTAACTTATCCAACCAATACTGATGCTTTAATGAAACTACCATTTAAATTATAAAATGCATAATTCTATAAGGATCTTTTTATACCTAAAAATTTCTTCCCAACATATATAGTTTCTAACGTTAGATTTCTAGAACGAAATCCATAAAAGATTTTATAATACCAAATTTCCTATGTTTGTTTAAAGTAACACCTTACTAAAATTGGAATGATTCATTCCTTATTATGTGGACACCTCTTATGAAATTTGAACTAGAGGCATCACACTACAATAAAAATCCCACAAAAAATATAACATGCATGAAAGTGTTGTTGTAGTACTTTTTTTCTTAAGTGTTCCAAATGATACATGAGTTTCATGTGTCTATTTAAACCCCTCCTTATTATTCAATACACATAGTAGTCTTTCAGTTTTTACTTAGTTCTTGATAACATTTTAATGTAAAAAATTTCCATAAAAAATTGTCACATACTTTATATTCTTAGATCACTCCAAAATTTAGCTAGATCTAGTATTTTGGGATCCATCAAAACACCTTCACCTTTAATTATATACCATTAAAACTCTATATAACTCATGTAAGAAGAATTATGCATTTATACAAATAGTACAATGTTTACTATAATTTATATAACTTTTCACACCTAATCTTGGTGTTCATTCTAGCCCTAAATGTAACCAACTATATTATTGAAGAACACATAAACACTCATCCTTTAAAAAGTCAAAAATAACACATTAATAATAGAATGGAAAATAGTGTGTGAACTAATCAATATGAAACGCATAAAATGTATTAATAATGGCCCTCATGGGTTTTGAATACAGTCATCCCAATATATTCTTCTTTCATCCGTAGCTGATGGAGAAATGATTTCACTTCAAAATTTATGAAGTACTCATCTCTATGCAACTCTTCCATCTTCTCTTCTATTACTGGAATTAGGTAATCATTCTGCATCACCAAACTGTTCAACACCCAGTAATCTAAACACATTCTCCACCATCCATTATTCTTCATTAATCAAATTATTGGGATAGAGTATGTGTTGTTGTAGTGTCCAATGAAACCCATCTCAAAATTATTTTGAAACTATTTTTCATTCTCAATATTAATGAAATAAGAATGTTTATAAGATTATATATTGATTGTATTCAACCCCTATTTTAAATGTATTGTGTGATAATTCTTCCTCTTCAATGCTAATTACAATGGCTCCTCAAAAACATCGGCTCCAGTATTATTTTCTATAATTTCACATTCAAACTCATACATATATAATTTTACATTTCATAAAAATTCTTGTAAATAATATGGCTTATTTTGAAGTTTCAATGATTCCCCCGGGTTAGATGATCACTGAGAGTGGGTGGGGCATGAATCAATATATTAATTTTACAAAATCATCTTTATATTCTACATCCAAACTCTTTAACAAGTTAAATTCCTCAATCCTCTCAATAATATCTCACAACATAAACTCATTTCAGATGATAATAATATAGATAAAATAACATGATATTAACAACGTTAACCAAAACATATTACTCCATTTCATGCCTGTTAGACATAAGTGGTCAGGAACCCTTGTTACTATTGTTCACTAACTAGTTAGACAACCCAATTTCAATTCCTCAGTGATTGGTTAGACAAACCTATTATAAGACTATAACAATTGGTTATACACCCTTGCCGCAACATTCATCTTTCAATATTAATCTGCTCGTAGAAATATTTTTTATACCATTTAATTATTCTATGACACTTTTGAAATATATCTCACTTCATGACTGGGCTGAATCAACAAGAATGCATATGTATATATTCTTCAAGGTCTTCAATAGCTTCTCATAATAGTTTTTTTGGGTCTTGAAACACCTATCAGATCATGAGTGAACCAGTTCATCTAAATTTTCCAAAATACTTAGGTTAACAACAAAACAATGTCTCCAAGTATTAACTCATTCCATTCCATCAATATTTTATTTCATCAGGCTCTCACAACTATCTTGCACAATGTATTTAATTCTAAATATTCTCAGTAACATCTTATTTGATACCTAAAAAATATTCACAATAATATCCTTAATGTTATTATAATTTATTCCAGAATCATATTTCAAATTTAATATTAAAATAAATCAAGTTAGGATCTCAGTCTTCTTGATTAATTATATCTCTAAGTGGATCAGTTATTTTTTCATTTAATCCATTTATTGAATGCCCTAAAGTCATAAAAATTTATTCCACATGGTATGTGAATAATCATGGATCCATTATATATTCAACGGACACTACATATAAATACATTTAAAACCACTCCACCTCTCCTTAAATCCATTCAATAACACATGATAATATATGACACCTATTAGATCACCATTTTCACTGGTGGTATAGATTTCCAAAATAGACACCGAAACGACCTTAGAAAAATCATTATGGCATGGTGGAATATTTATTTTTTAATTTCATGATAATAAAATAGATTTAACATGAATATATATATATATATATATATATATATATATATATATCCTTCCTCCCTTATTCAACAACTATCATACATCACAATAAACATTATGATTTTTATTTTTCATCTGAGAACATCATACTTGGAATCGTATGATTTCATTTCATAAATATATATAAATTCTAGAACATAGTTCATCTCTCAATTGATCAACCATAATAATGGATCAAGCACTTGTCTTAACCTATAATGACCACATGATCACCTCAATGATGGACCATATGAATAGATCCATATCTATTGCATGTGATCAAACACATGAACCGACATGGATAAGCGACACATTCAAATCCAATCAACTATAGTAGCTTAACTTATGTTCACATAGCTCAAAATATTTCCTTATTACCATACTTTAGTGCATTTAACAACCTATATAAGTAGATAAAATCAGAATGCACCCTTATTCATTACATCATCTCTGTTACATGACGTGACTAAGTGAATGTTTCCAATACATTGCCTTCACAACTCCCTCATTACCTTTATCTAGGTTCTGTAAATCATAGATGACCGCTATGTAGATATATAAATCCTATTGAACCATCTCATAACTCATTATCTAACTTATTTAATTCACATAGGTAATTTATTTATAAACCAACCATTACATAGACAATTTATTTCTCACATTATTTTTACATAACAAGTCAAAGTGACATGTTACATTTACATAGCTTCATAATTTTGGGTCTGTCCAGGACACAGATAGAGGTATTCCTTTACCGAGATACTTAATCATTTATTTTATCTTTATGTATAAGGAAAAACATGGGTGTAAAATTTATATAGGTAATGCATATCTCAAGTGTTCTGTGGGATGTATTTTAAGAACAATGGGATATGTGCTTATTCCATCAGGTCCTTAATTTTGGGCTAGATTTTATATTTGGGATTAATTATTGGTAAGAAGGAAAAAAAATTTCTATAGTTATAGGTATGGGAGTTTGAATGTCATGAGTTTTAAAACAAGGTTATTCAAATTTAAATAATGTTTTAAATTTGAAAATAAGTCCATGTATTTTGAGGATTAAAGATGAAAAATGGTGAAAGGATTTCCCCTTATTTTTATAAAATTTGAAAGCAAAATATGAGATATTATGGATGTAATCATGAACCAATAAGAGAATCAAAATAGGAAATATATAAAAGGTAACATATGAGAGAAATATATCTTGTACAAATATATGGGTGGAAACAATTTAGGAGCATGGAGCAGTAATATGTATTGAAAATTGGGTTGCACAACAACTTATTTGATGTGCCCCAACAACACTATGTTTTTGGTTTTGATCAACCATAGGGGAAGTATTGTTATGATATTATTATTATAGTGGTTCAAGAGTCATGTTAGGTTGTATTTTTAACTCATGTTTTTCTATGCACTAATTTTTATTCACGTTTAGGTATTACATAGATTTTGTAATCACTCATTAATAGTGGATATTTTAGTTTTTCTACATGGTTTTTAATCCTCCTCATTGAGGGAATTTCCAAGTTAAAAAATTTATCTCAATTCTGTTCATTATATTTTATTCACATTGTTTTCATTAGGTATTTAGATAATATTTATTTGAAACTAAATAATTATCGCATAACTGATCTGTTTCCATCCAAACAACTAATATGAGAGGGATTTATCCATGTTTCCTAGTGATTTTATATGGGTGAGTAAAGCCTTGTGATTAATTCCCAAATAGAAACATATAATTTGTAAAATGATTTTATACTGTAGAATCAATGAGTGAAAAATATTTTTTTTTGCGAGAAGAAAGTGAAGGAACTAAATATATAATCAATTAAACCAATGAAAATGAGCATTGGTGATTGGTAGGATATGAGAGTGTTGGAAAAAATCACAAACAGAATGTATTTGGGTGATAATACACTATGGGAGGTGTTGAATCTAACATATTTAGATGAGATATGATAATGATTGAAAATAGATATAAATTAGAATCTCTCATAAAAAATTTATATTTTCAAAAACAATTGTATAATTTGTGAATGCCATTAAATGGAGGTTTATTTAAGTATCTGAAAGATTTCACAAAACATTTGCTGGATATTTCTTTAATATAAGTCAATATCAATGATAAATGTAATTCCATACCTATTGAAATGGAGGAATAAGACAAATGTTTTATTATTTTGGATTATTTACCATATTCACATGATAATATCAACACTACATTTCTTTTTAGGAAATACACTATCATGTTGGATGAGGTGGTTATATTATTGTTGATGAAATAGAAATGGTAAAAGATTATTTATATGGATTATTCAGGTAATAGTGGTTTTCTAGATATGAAATATAGAATCGATTATCATAGATATTGGTCAAAGGCTCGAAGAAACTCCATGGGTTTTTTGTGTGATAAGGATGGTCATGTATAGATAAACTTATACACATTTAAAAATACTAGGGAAGAAAATAAGAAACATGAAACATATTTGGAGGATATAGGTATATGACTTATATAGGGTGATTGGGATTTACTTTTTGTTGGTATTGATTATCTTAGGTTGGATCTATAAAATGAATAAGTGGTGGATTCAATAGTATCGTAACATATTAGACTAGTTATGGAATTATTAACTTCATATGAAGAAGGATAATTTTTATATTGAAGTTGTGGGATGAAGATTTTTCTAATTTTATTGGTTTTGGGGATATTTTTATGACTACAATTGTAGGTTGTATTATGACACTGGAGGATGTAAGACTCATTCCAGGTATATGACATAATTTCTTATCTACTTGTAATCTTATTAATGATTTATTTAGGATTTCATTTTGTAATAGAATATAGAAATTTTCTAGAGGATATATGGTATAGGCATGAGGCATAATGAATGAAATTATTTATTGGATAAATGAAAAGGTGTGTGTTAAAGTGAAAAATTAAATTGTGAAGAGAAAATCATCATATTTGTTGAATAGATGATCATTATACAATAGTTAATGACAATAAAATAGGATGAATAATTTTTGGAAGCTGAAGCAAGGCAAGTCATGTTTTTTCGGTATTACATGTAATTATTTTTCTTCAGATAGTGTCACTAGTGAAGAATGAATTGAAATAAACGATCAAGGTGATGTGCTTATAGTTATAAATTACTCAGTGGATGTTTAACAAACAGAAAATTTAATTTTTTAGGTACTCTCAATTATGTAGAAAAAACTATTTAAAGAGACCCAAGTGTTGGTTCCATTATTTTTCTATAGTGTAGTTCAGAAATAGATATGATGGAGAATTTACCATTTCGATTTCTTTTGTAGAGGGAGAAAGAATGTTTATACAATAAGTGAAAAAGGGTGATGCCATATTTTATATAGATGGTGATGGTTGATGTGATAACAACTGGTTTATTTTCCAACTGAGTTTGTTGGATGATATCTCATTATTTGACGGGCTGAAGGGGGGGGGGGGGGTGGGTGGGTATTTTTGTTCATCCTTGTGGTTTTCAAATTTAAAGATAATGTTTTAAATTTTAAATTAGGCTTTTAATTTTGATTCTTATAGGTTTAAAAATGTGTATATGTTTTATAAATATTTGTTTAAATTTTGAACCCAATACATGAGAGATTCTATATTCTTTTACACACTTAAAAAAGATCCAACATAGGAAGTAGATAAAAGGTAAGATATGGTAGAAATATTTCATAAGTAGATATGTGGGTTATAGTAGTTTTTGATCTTGGGGTTGTAGTGAGCAATGAAAATTGGGTTGTGCAACGACTTATTTGAGGTGTTGCAACAATATTGTGTGTTATAGTTTAATTACCGATGGGTGACATCTATTCCTTAGATAATTATAAGAGTGTTAGAGGAGGAATATCGAGATGTGTTTTATCAAAAATGTTTTTGTATTCTCTAATTGTAATAAAATTTTATGTCTTAAATATATTTTTTACTCTATAAATAACATTTTATATATTATTGTTTCTCTTTCATTTTTTAGTCTTCAACATTAGATGGTTTTCTATATAAAAACACAAATCTCTATTTATTTTATAATATTTTGTTTTGTAATCCATTTTCATTGAGGATTCACTAAATAGTTTTTCACAACTAAATAATTATCTAGGAACGAATCTGTTTCCTCCCATATAGTTTTAAATTATATTATTTCATTTTTATTCATATTTATTTACCAATAATAATTTTCTATTAAATTTCCCAAAATGGAATCATGAAAATTTGTTTTTCCTATATTTTATATGCTCAATTTAATTTTGGACCTTTTAAGTGCACTATTCCATTAAATCTCAATTTGGTCTCTTGGGTTGGGGCTTTGGCATGAACTTCTTTTCTTTTCCAGGGAACATGATATTATTTACACCATTGATATCTGCTTCATATATTGCTTATCATCAATTATTTTTCTTCCCATGTGATATATTTCATCAATCTATCTCGGAAATATGATTGTAATGTTTTAATTTATCTTACATCATAGATCCATATCGAATTTGGGATTGTTCTGTGGTTTTGAGGAGATATGGGTGTTAAGAGAATTTACCACCCTAAATCATTCAATTTCAACTTAATTGTAACATTTTATATTTATTATTTTATTATTCCTATGGATTTGGAACCCTATATTTAGTAATTTTTTTTTCATTTGTAATGGATCTCCATGCCTACCATCATCTTTCATACACCATGGGTGTATAACATCTAGTGGAGTTCTGAAGATGTCATCCTTTAATGTATAAGATGTGTGGCTGTGTTATTGAGTGAATAATGTTTGATTTCTGACTTCTATACCAAGTGAGTACCTATATAAGCCTAAATATCCACTATATATTTTCTAATGAAAGCTAGAGAGATCAGGATTTTCTGAACCATGTGTCTGACATTGTATGTTTTATATTCTTACTTATTATTTTGTAGATGTAGATTTTTTATGCTTCTATCACTGTTTCTTCAAACCAACATACTATATTAAAGGTCTTATTTGTGATTTAATAAAACAAGTGTGAGGTTTGTTATGTTCATTCCATTCGTGTAGGTCCAAATTGAAATGAAACATGTTAAATCATTATGGAAATATTTACTACATTCTTAATTTATTTCATCTTGTATGATTTGTTTCCATTCGAATTGAACACGATAAAAAATGATGCAATCCACACATTTTTTCGGTTAATGTGATCTTCCCTAGCTAGTGTACGTTACCCCAAACAATGTGGTATTATAGCCACATTGTTTATAATTTTTTTAGAAGATGCTTCATAATTTTAATTGTTTTAAACTTTAATTATACAATTCAACCTCATTTTGATTCACCTGCTATGATATTCTATTCATAAATAAAGCCGTTATAACCTCAATTTATTTTCATATTCACTTGCCTAATTGTAAACTCATTGATACCCATTTATGTTGTACAATTATTGGAGGAATGCACTTATCATTTTCCTCAAAAAACTAAATGTATGAATTGTTTTGTAACCACGATGTTAACTAGGTTCAAAATGAAGAAAATTGATGGTGACAATGACTTTAATTTGTGGCAGATTAAGATGACAACCTTGCTATTTCAAAAAGGATTAGTTGGTTCTCTATTTATTTGAAAGAATCATATTGTAACTTTATAAGATCAATGATTTACATAAATTTTTTATTATGAATTATCCCATGATGTTCTTATTAAGTATAATAGTTTCCCACTTCTTTCTTTAGGTGATAATTCATTTAGTGAAATTTCTTTTGGAAAAAAACAATGCTCGTATATAGATCACGTTAGAGAAATAGTATATTGTATCTTCTCTAGTTGGTAGGATTTATATGAAATGTTTATGTTAAAATTTAAAATGAAACCTAATATTTTAATTAAATCATATATAGATGATTTCATTAATGTGATGATGGATCATTCTATCATAAATGTGACTATGGATTACGATGATAATAAAATGATCCTTTGTAATTTCTTTAGTGAATTCCTATATCACATTAATAGATACTATGATGTATGCACATGACTTCTTAAACCTAGAGGAGGTTAAGCATACCATTCTCTCTAGGGAACTACATAATAGACCTAGAGTTGAAGGTGAGGTAGAGTGTCTTTTCACAATAGGAAGACTATGGTCTAGGGGTAAAAAAAATATTTTAATATGGATAATGTTAGGAATAATAATTAAATCCTACTTCCAATTAAAGGGAATAAAGAATCATTTTCATACACTATTGAAGGCTCAAAGACACTAATATTGAGAGTAGTAATCTTAACGAGGAACATGACACCAAATAGCCCACCCACTAGTCTATTCTTATGGATTCTGGTTATGACACAGCTAATGTATAGAGCGTGTCTTTCCACGTCTGTAACCATGAGTGGGTCCTAGTATCATGATTCTCATTCCTTATGTTTCCTTTTAGAGTGTTATACCGATAATTGTTAGAAATAGAATAAGGATATGTTCTATTAGTAAATAATATATGTTGTAATGTAGATGGAAAAGATTATATTCTAATAGAACTAGATGACCACTCCATCATCACATTTCTTAATGTTAGGCGGGTTCCCTACCTCCATAGAAACCTTATTTCCTTAATAATTATGGATCAAAAGATGTATACCTTATGGTAGGAATGAGGTATCATAATGGTCTCTAAAGGATCTTGATATATCATAAATGTTTTTTCAATAATGGGATATGTGTAATCAATCAGAAAAATCATTCAAGGTAATTGATAGTGTGTATACCAGTAATACTGATAATATCCTATTATGGAATAATATATTGGGTTATGTTAGCTCCAAGGGTCTAAAAAAACTTAACAAAAAAGTGGGTTGGCTGATATTACACAAAGAAATCTTCCCTTTTGTGAATATTGTGTAATTGGTAAGGCTTATAGAGTCAACTATAATATATCTAACTTAAAATTTTACTTCCCATTAGAATACATAAATTCAGACCCATGGAAACCGTATAAAAGCACCTCCCATGGTGGATGGTAATATTTTTTTACCTTCATCAATGAGCTCTCAAGAAAGGTATTTATTTAGATAATAAAAATAAATATTATGGTTTATAATCCTTTAAAACCAAGAAAATCCTAGTTAAAAATTCGGTTGTATTGATTTTTAAAATAATGAGAATTGATATTTTCATAGAATACATATCTATAGAATTTAATGAGTTATTTTAATATTATGGTATTGAAATTCATCATATTTTTAGGGACCCCCCCAAAAAGAATAGTCTTATTGAAATAATGAATTGAATCATTTTAGAGAGTGACTGAATCATTCTTGAATTCATGGGTCTCCCTAAATAATTCTAAGAAAAGGATTCTATAATGGAAATTAATCTCATAAATATGTTCCCACCCTCTACTAATCATTTTAAAACCATGTAATAACATTGGAAGAACAAACCACCCTCTTATAATCCTTTGAGAGTCTTCAACAGCACAACTTATTCCCATGTAAATAATAATAAAATTGATCCATGAGCTCTAAAATATAAAATTATAGGATATATTGAGGGTTTAGAAATTTATAATATATGGATTGATAATCCCAATTAACAAAAGATAACCATTAATAGAAAGTTTGTTTTACATGAGTCATGTTTCCCCAAATCCAATTCTATCACATCTGACAATAATGATCCATCCATAGAAGAGGCTGTAGATACCGACCCTTCAGATCAGTATGATGCAATTTCACAACCTCCTCCCATGATCCTAATCCTATGACCTAAGATTATTTTATCTCCATTTGTTATTTAGATTCTTATGATAAACATCCTTCTCAAAATAATAACTATCTGCTATACCAAGATAGAGTTTGAAGGGTCCCTAGAACTCTTGACCAATTTATTTAATATGAAATGGATCATTTTCCTTTCATGTTTCCGAATACCACAATTATTATTATCCAAATACTAATAAGAAATAACTTAATGAAATTGATTATAAATAGTTTATCTCTTCCATGAATGAATATGTTCACTCTTTGAATAAAAATCACACTTGTTCTATCATAGAAAAACCAACCAATGAAAAATTAACAGTTTTTATGTTAATATATAAAATAAAATAGTACAAAATTTCTGATTATAAAACCAAACTTAAATAAATATTAATTATTAAGGGATTCTATTAAAAATAATTAAAATATAGTTCTACAAAAAATTTCCCAAGGTGTTAATAATTTTTCTATTGAACTGTTCCTTTATTCAGCTACTTATAATAACTTTCTCATAGAAAAACATGATGTGAAAACTATTTTCCTTCATGGTGATCAAAATGATACACTTTACATGGAGCCTCATGATTGTTGCTATAGATAATTAAAATCTAATGAATGTGTCCTTTTAAATAAATAACTATTTGGTTTAAAATGATCATCTAGCCACTCGTATATAAAATTTGATTTTTATATGATTCAGAACCATTTCACTAGCAGACAGTATAATACTTGTGTTTATTTTAATTCAAATAAAAATATCATTATTAATTTGATTTTTTATGTTGACAATATGTTTATTATATGTAATAACAGGAATTTTATTTCTACTATTAAATATCAATTTAATGAAATGTTTCCAATGAAGTTTTGAGGAGTAGCAAAGAGAATTATAGTTCTAGAATTCATTACCAATGGACCAAATTAATTGTTACATCTTTCAAATCATACTTATTTTATAAAAATTATTAAATGATGATTTTTTAATCATTGAAACCTATATGTATACCTTTTTGGAAACACATTAATCTTTCCATAAGTCAAAAACCTACTACTATTATTGATATTTAGTTAATTCTTAAAATTCTTTATTCAAATAATGTTGAAAACATCACATATAGAATGATGTACACAATTCTTGATGTAGTCTTTGAAATCTTCACCAATAGTAGTTTTTTGGAAATTCTAGAGATAACACATTGGCATTACTTGATGTGGATATTGAATAAATTTTCATCTACTTATGTTTTATCTACATGTTATGGAAAAAATGCGAATACTTTTAAATTAATTATACGATATGTAGATGCTGACTATATAGGGAATATTGATACCATAAAGTGGTTGACTAGGTATGTCTTCAATACTTTTGGAGGACTCATTTCTTCAAAAGGAAATACATAGTCGTTGGGTTTTCTTTAAACCATAGAATCATAATACATATCATTATATGAGGCTATTAAAGAAGCCTTGTGGAATAAGAGTTTTTCTTCTGAACTCATACTTTATGATTCTACTATTATTGTGTATAGTGATAGTCAATCTACATTTAATTTATCCAAAAATTTAATATTCTATAATGAAACCAATAATATAGTTATTAGATTACATTTCATTAGTGATGTTATAGAATCATGAAATGTGTGTGTCAATAAGATACACACCGAGATAACCTAGATGTTAGTTAAACTAAATTCATAGTATTATCTTAATTTAAATATTACTTAGTGAGAATTAATTTGGTTCCAATATATAAAATTAGGTTCTATAAAATTAGGTTCAATAACATAATCAATTTCAATTGAAAACTAAGGGTATTTTTTAATTATGTTCTTTTATTTGTATACATATTGAAATTACCAATACTAATTCCTCTATTGAATTTCTTAATTTTCTTAAATAAATTATTTTGAATATATTTGATATGATTAATTGAATTATAGACCTATTATGTCCACTAGTCCACTTAATCTCTACATGGGCTCTTGGGATGGGTCTTTGGAATGACTTTCTTGTGTTTTCCATAGATCATGCTCTTTTGCATTGGCACTATTTAAAACCACTAATTTTGTTCCTATCCCTTGATAATTTTTTCACTTGTGTGATCAATATCCTCCAAATGTCATAGTTCATCAAGTGTGTCTTTACCTTTTTATTTTAGGGTGGCTTTGGTATGACTTATAGTAGCTTGTGTGGCTTCAAGGAGGGGATGAAATTATAGTAATTGATCACCCCTATATCCCATCATCTTGCCTCACTTGCGTCATTTTTATAGTCTTATTGGTCTTACCTCTAGTTCTTAAACCCTATATTTAGTGATTTTTTCCTCAGTGGTGGATCTCTATGCCTCTCATCCTTCTCCATTCACAACTATTATATAGAATCTAATGGATATTTTATGATGACATCCATTAATGTTCAAGATTTTTGTTTGAGTTCCCATGTAATGAACGCTTGATTTATGACATCCAGACTAGATGAGTACATCATTATGCATAAAGACATGCTATATTCTTCAATAAAATATACGAGAGACCAGGACTGCCAAACCCTTGTGTTTGGTGCTATAATTTTTAAATTCCTGCATATCATTTTATTGATTTAGCTATTTGATACTTCTTTCATAGTATCTTTATACCCATTTTTTTATTATTCTACATTAATCTTTAATATAATGTGTGTGTGGATGGTATTGTTATTCCCATGCAGGTAGGTGCAAACTAGGATGAAACATGAAAAAAAATTGTGTCAATATTTACTAATTTCTTAATTACTTTTATCTTATAAGATATGTTTTGATTAAATTTGAACACTATAAAAAAATAACCAATGTGTTTCCTTCCTATTTTATGAAATATACACTATCTACTGTTACTTACCCATAATTGAAAAAGTATCTTGGAAACCATCATTTCCCTCTCCAATGGGATGTGAAATGATGAGTATGATGGGTGTGAGGAGGTGATGTCATGGTTGTGGCATGGTGAGGTCTTGGAGACATAATGTTGTTTTAATCTATGATTAGGAGATTATTCATCAAGTATCATGGATGAATAGTAGTAAATCTAGTTTGTAAATTTTTCTTTAATGGACCAATGAAAATCTAGAAAATTCACTTTAATTTAAACATGGTTCCAATCATCTTGTAATTTCATCAAACATCTTGTGTCCATCCTATTTTTACCTTGCGACTGGTGCATTGATGATCTTGGAGTCTACCATCCTATTCTTGATCTTAAAATCATACTACATCTATTCAAACACATTAAAATTGAGTTTAACTCATATATTTTTAAATATAATTATCATATTGTTCAATCAACCATGGTGAAAGCGCGATTAGATCGGAATCTCACAAATTGTAAATCCTTTATGGTCTGAACAATAATCATCAGATGGATTCAATGAAAACATAAAATAGATTCATAGTTGTTCGTAATTAATACTCAATTAGTGTTCAATATTTATCATCAAGATTAACTCTTATCATAACCCCTCTCAACCTTGTTGATCCAAATTGGTTATATTCAAAAGAATTATCGTCCTTCCTTCGGCCTATGTCTTCCTCAATTTATAGAAACCATGGGTTAGAGATTCTCATTTTATCTATTGGAGATCTTAATACTCCATCCTTGTGACTAATATTTAATCACAATTTTTTATTAATCCTTGATACTGGAACTTTTCCATCACCTATTTTATCTGAAAAATCTAGGGAAGTTTCATCTTTGACTAGTTTGTCTAGGGTGGTGTCGAGTTGGTTAATCATTGGACCATATTGACTTGTTCCTCATTGAAAAATGCTCATATGTAGTTGGACTTCTTCATCCATAAGTTTTATTAGTCACGAAAGATCGATGTTTATTTCCATAGTAGGTTGAAAATGTTATAATATGATTACAAAAATAGATAATACCATCATATCTTGATGGGTAAATTTATTTCATTATTCAATAGGGTTTCTTCCACCCTCACTTTTTGGTGTAGGGTTCTCAATGGAAATTTCAATTGAGGATTTCACCAGGATTTGGAGAATTTCAAAAACCCATTTTAGAATGTTAATTAGCACCATTGTTGTAAAAATTTAACTAGATATTTTTTGTATTGGAGAATATTGATCGAATGGTTGAACTCATTGTCAATTTATAGATGAAATAATTGTGAATCACACTGATTTGATCTCACTTTTATTATCAAATGATACCATGGTTTTATTGATGTGATAAAAATATTGATTTGTGGGGGGGGGACAAATACAAATTATCATAAATTAAAAATCCAAAATGTTAAGACTAATCAAATTATGAGTCTTTTTTTAAAATATTCAATTTCAATATAATTTTTTGTTATGTTTTTTATATATAACATATATATATATATATATATTAATAATAAAATATTTTAGTAAAAATAAATATTTTTTAAAACACATTAAATTCATATTGGAATAGATATTATTTAATGTAAAACCCAATTCTCAATGCCCCATTTTATAATGATGGCGCTTTTGAAATTGTAACCCCAAATCCAATGTGGGATTCCATATAATTTTCAACCTCAACAATCAAAAAGAAAATTGTTGTTCCCAAATTTATTTACTTATTTTATTATTAAAATAAAATAATCCTCCAATTTTATTTATAAGATTAACTCTCAATATCACATGTGAATCATTATACATAATAATGGAATCTTTTAATTTATACCATTACTTAGTATTAATATCTCAAAGTATTATGATATTTATAAGTTGTTGAAACACTAAACATGTTAATATTTTTTATAAACTATAGATATCCTATATATAATGATCTTTCTATCCAAAATCTCATTATTTAGAACATTAAATACATGTGCTTATATCATTTTCATGAACTATCGAAGGAGTAAAACCATCAACTCCAATAAGAAGAAGAATCGATTTTATGTTAATTTAGGAAAAATATTGCAATTTTATTCCACTATTAGAACACATTAATCCTCGAGTCTTAATATTTTGTTTTGAATATATAACATATCCTCTAGAAATAATGGAAGATATTGACAAAATGTAGTTTGTGGTAATAATTTTAAATATCAGTGATCATCTTCATATCTTGTTCTTACCCATTTCGCCTTTTAAGTAAGAAGTACTATAATGACCCACTATTGACGTACATGGATATAAAATTAATTCTATTTAGTAATTAAAATAGTACATATAAAGACACCAAAAGACTGTATTAGTTTAGATTCTTGGAAATTGGGAACACATTCCGCTAACATGGTGAAATATCTTCAACATCTCCCATAATGACCTTCCACTTTAGTTTTATGGCCAAAAACCCGTATTTAATCATGGGTAAAATAAAACATATAAAAAGGGAATGCTCAAATTTTTAGTAATGGTATGAATGGAAAATAACATACAAAACACAAGAATATAAATATATGTTTCGGGCACAATGGTAGCACATGGATGGGTGTATCCAACATTAATTTCACTGTTAACAACGATCTATCTGATATCTGTCATGATGATAAAACACTGAATCATTGGAATTGAATGAAAAATGAAAAAGGAAATAGGGAAATCCCAGAACCATAGAGAGTATCATAATATGTTGGTTATTATGTATTTAATTAAACCACAAAAATTGTGTTGATGGAATTCTCTCTCTATTGATTCTTCCAGTCACAATCTAATGTGATCCTTCATTGCATTGTATAATACAAATGTATGATTACCCTAAAGGTTATTCACACAGTCTCCATGTAACTATGGATGGTATCGAAGGTATCTCATGGTGATAGCACAGAAGAGCCTTTACATTTTATGTTTTCCGTCATCCTCCATTAGAGCCGCTTCCAAAGCGCTCTCCTTGATCTGGTGGAGGGTGATCCCTCTTGTAACACGGGAGCATTATTGGAGGAAATTAATTCAATCTTTGATTGAGAGATTTCTCTAGGTACATTTTGCATGACCACATAGAATATCTCTATCTAATGAGAATAATTTAATTGGGATTTGTATTACATTGATTATCAAAATGAATTAATTACCCCAAGGAATTTATTTAATTCATTTAATTATTAGTAAGACCCCAAGTCTAATAATAACATTTGACTATTATTATCACTTGACATGTGCCCAAAAAATTACACTTAATATTATTTATTTAAAAAATAAATATTATATCGTAAAAATACCTTGAAAAACTACATGGAATGTATATTAATAAACACATTGTGTAATTTTGTTTTTCCACTTTCATTATTTCCTTAACCACATTTATTAATTATTGAATAATGAATATTTATTTCATAAATAAACATCACTTCATTTTTCACTAATAAATATTTTATTCTCCCCAAAATATATTCTCTCGAATAACTAGTGTTGAAATAAATGCTATCAGGAATCCTTGAATAATTATTAAACTAGAACCGTGAATAATCCTTATTCAACTTGTTCAATGAATATTTAATTGGTATACTTGGATACACATAGTGTGTGACCCTCATGGGCTCTTTCTCAGTGGCATTAGGTAGATCCTACCTAACATTAGTGGTTAGAATATTTCAACATGCCAAGCCACCCATAGAGAAGTAATTTATCTCTGCAATGATGAGTAACCTCATATGAACACTTACCGTGTAATGTAATATCTTTGCCTCGATATCTTGAATTAAGAGGTTTGAATGCTATTTCCATCATCCTATGTTCTTGATTAATCTTTCTTTGACCCCCTGAAATTGAGATTTTCCATTCCTTGCCATGTACATGGATTTATTTAGACAATATCAATTCTATCAAATTGCATGTGATATCACCTTCTGTTATGAAACAGAAGGGACAAAACCTTTTTGCATTATCTATTAATGCAGAATTACTCCTGACACACCCAACATATCATGCCTCACTATGAATAGTGTGTCAATATTGTTTTCATCAATACATCTAATTGCATGAGTTGAAATACCCCTTGACAATAATCATAACATCTAATGACCAATACACACGTTTGTAGATAGGAACATCCAATGACTCTATGAAATGTGGATTTCCAACTCACAGGTCTCGTTCTCATAATATCCTTCTGGATATTACCAAGGGCTCACACCGTAAAACTTTTCCTCAATGTTTTATGAGTCCTCACCCTTAATGGCCTTTATTATTTCTGTCCCTCAAATAAAATCATCTTTCCATTGAACATATATTAAAGAATAGTGTTATGGGAATTCTGGGAACTCATCATAGAAGTGACCTACTATGACCCTTTTATGTAACATCTATCATTAATACATTATCCCAAGCATTTTCTTGTATAATAACAATCATGTTGTGATGAGATAATTATTAAAATTTAAATCCATTAATACAAGTTTACCATAATGTACAAAGTAGTTGGTGCTTAGCCAACAACTCCAGTAGTGTCCCACTTATACTGGAGAAAAATTCTAACAACCATTAGCCCGCTAGATCTCACATGATATTTATTTTTCTACAGAGATAGGCCTTTATTAATGGGGATATCCTCATTTTATTCCATGGAAACTCTACTCACTACAACTTCTACCCTTTGATATAAATCCCTCAAGAGGTGATACTTCTATAGAAAGTGATTTTTCCGTTGATGTGACCCTAGTTCTTTTGCAAGAGCCACCTCTACAGTATTATCGCAATAAAATGTTAGAGGTTCTATAATAATAATAACAACATCAAGATATTGGTCATAGTTTTGAATACATATGGATTACTTGGATGCATCATTAGCTGCTATATATTCAGACTCTGCTGTAGAATCGGCGACAAATGGCTACATTGAACTCTTTTACCTTACAACATCTCAATTGAGACTAGAAAAACATCTTTGTTGTAACTTAAAATTTTTATTATCTATTTGGAAACCCGCATTATCATTCCATCTAATGAAAAGCTCCTCAGCTCTTTCTTAAACCCGGAATATATCCTTAGTTCTTCTAAAATACTTAAGGATTGTCTTAACTGAAATAAAATATTGTTCTCTTAGATTTTAATGATATCTACCTACCATGATCAGTGCATAGTCCACCTCAATCCTAGTACCTATCATGGAATACATGATGGATCCTATAACCAAAGCGTATGGGATCTTACTCAACCTATCTTTCTCATGTTGTGTTTGAGAACCCATTCTCGTTGAAAGATGTAGGCCATGTGACAATGGAACAAATCCCCTATTGGATTGTTCTATACGAAATCTATTTTGTATCTGGTTAATGTATATACCCTAACATATTCCATGAATCATCTTGTATCTATCACGAATAATCATTATCCCTATAATGTAGGCTACATGTATGTCCTTCATAGAGAAACACTTGTTCAACCAGTCCGTAACTAAATGTAATACGAACACATAATTTCCAATAAGTAATATGTTTTCAACATATAATACGATGATAAGGATGAAATTAAAATTAAACAACTTATAAACTCATCAATCACATTTGTTATTAATTTATCTAAATTCCTTTATGTATTATGAAAATTGATTGTTCCACGACCTGGATGAATGATTAAATCCATAAATGGATTTCTATGACTTGAAAACCGATTTGGATTTACCTGGTGTCACAAACCCTTCAGGTTGTGTCATATAGAAATCTTCATGAAGATTCTCATTAAGGGATGTTGTATTGATATAGATCTTTAAAATATCTTAGTCATGGTAATCTGATATGACATGCACAATTCATATGGATTTAAACATGGAAACTTGTGAGATGGCTTTATTTTTGTCAATTCCTTGATGTTTTCTAAATAAATTTTCCATTATCCTTGCTTTAATGGCGTAAAATTTACCTTCCATGTATATATTTCTCTTGAACACCCAATCTCATCAAATAGGCTTTACATCAATTGGCTCATCCACCAGAACCAAGACCTGATTCCGATACATGAAATCCATCTCAGAATTAATATCTTATAGCTATCTTTTAGCTTCGGATCTCTCTACTGCTTCCATGTAGGAGAGCAGCTCATCATTGTCCAACAATAATGATTCACCATCCTCTGTGACTAAGAAACCATATCTCTCAAGTTCCCTTACCTATCTTGAGATCCTATGCATAACTTGTGTTTCTGGAACCTCTTAATGGGGGCCAGTGTAACTTTTTCATGTACTAACTCTTGTGTATCTTGAGCATCAACATCTTCGATGTAAATATTCCCCCCACTATACTTTTTAATGATGTGCTCCCTCTCAGGGAAGATGGATTATCTGGAGACACTCACTTTATTGTATGAAGGGTTATATAGGTAATATCATTTCATTTCCTTGGAATATCTTATAAATATAAAGCTAGAGACCCAGGGTTTCAGTTTGTTTCCTAATAGTCATTTAACAAATCCCTATCATCCCCATACACATTTGTGTGACAAAATTTCTTTCATTCCATTCCATAACTCATAGGGATTTCTATTTTCCTCTTTACAAGGTACTCAGTTTAATGTGTATGCTACAGTTTTTAATGTATATCCTCAAATTGATAATGGAAGATCTATATGAATAATAATTGACCTCACTATGTTTAAAAAGGTGTGGTTCCTCCTTTATCTGACACCATTCAACTATGGTGTACAAGGACGAGTGAGTTGAGATAGAATCCCAGATTCCCGTAAAATTTCGATGAACTCTTGGTTGATATATTCTCCACCTCGATATGATAGAAGTTTCTTTATATCCATACTATGTTAATTCTCTACTTCATTATTTAATTCCTTATGTTTCTTCAAGGACTCTAACTTATAACTATAAAAGTAGATATAGCCATATCTACTCAAACCATTAGTGAAAGTAATGATGTGAGAATATCCACATCTAGCTTCTATTGGAAATGGTCCACTCACATCCATGGGTGCAAATCCTAGAAGCTCTATGGTTCTTTCACCCTATCCATCAAATTGTGGATTGGTCATTTTCCCTTATAAACAAGCAGGACATCTATCTAGTGGTTTTATCTTAGTAGATTCAAAATAACCATCTTGGTAGAGAATTTTCAAGCGCTTTTCATTTAAATGACCAAGATTGTGATGCCACAACTGGGAGTTGTATGAGTCATATGAATTTGTTTCGTTATCGAATTCCAACACTAGGTTTTCTTAATTTAATACATACAAACCGTTATTTAAATCTGCCATACCATAACATATGTTGTCCTTATAAAAGAAACAATCCTTATTTACAAACATGAAAATAAATCTATCCATATACCAACATGATACAAAAAATATGTTCTTAGTAACACTAGGGACATAATAACTATTATGTAAAACAAAAATTATCACAGTTGGCAATGAGAGATGGAAATCACCAATGGACAATGCAGCCAGTGTCACAACATTTTCCGCTCAATAATCCACCTATCTTATGCAAAATTTTCAAAATCTACTTGGTTCTAACATTTGAATACATATGTGAGCCTTTCCTGCTATATCTAATACCCAATGTGTATAAATGGAATGATTACACTCGATATCAAAAACTCCTTTATAATGCCGCATGATTTTGGGTGATGTTCCTCCTCCAGTGGCCTAGAGTTACACATAAAAAACATACTCCCTCTCATTCTTTACCCTATCTCTGGATCATCCCCTTCTTAGAGGGATGGTGATTAGGTCTTCATATTGTTTATAAATTTTTTTGCCACTTTTCCTTTTTCCTTCCTCTTCTTATTCACCATAAGGACTGCAGGTTTTTCATGCCCCATGTCCTTATCTACCTAAAGAATGAAGGCCATAAGTTTCAATAGAAGCTTCTAATTGTTTCTCATGTTTTATTTGTCAATAAAGCAAGAGAAGATATTGGGAAGTTATGATAGGATGAGATATGCACAAAATCATCCTGGAACATAAACCCTAAGAATTCTAGGAAATCTATGTATCCAATAAGCATGACTACATGATGCCCATTTGGAGAAGAATCTCCAAGATTAGTTGTTAAAAAATTATTGGTGATCTATTATATCTCGTGTCTCCCATTATCGTGATAGAGACCCTTAAGGTTATACATCAGACTATACACATCCATGTTCTCATGTGGCATCAAGATCTCATTAGACCTGGAAGATGGAATGAAATATTGGAAATCAGTGGCAGCATCCAATTGTTTCATATAGAGAGATATTTCTTCCTCACTAGCCTCATTTTTAGGCACAACTAGAACATGCTCCTCCATCATAAATAATTTTCTCTCGTGGCAAAGAAAGAAGCGTAAATTCCTCTACCACTCATGGAAATTGGTTCTAGTGTGAAGGTTTTCCTTCTCAAGTATGATGAATGGACTCCAAAATCCTAAAATCATTTTATTTTGGATTTATTCAGCCATTTATTCTTGGTCACACCAAGTCCTACAATTGTAGTTTACAATTGATATGAACCAAGTCAACTCACCCCAAAAGATCAAATTAGAATTATAAGATAATTGAACGCACTTCAACTAGGGTCGGTACAACTATTTGAGCTATTGTTCGATTCTAACCAAGACTATGGAAGGCTATAACGACTTAATATTTCACTAAGAGGCTTTATCCTTATATAATAATTTCAATTTTATTATATTTCATACATTTTTTATAATATTAAGTGGGATATAATTAAGTGATTTACTAGGTCTAAGATAACATTGACACATAAGATAAACTTATTTTAGTTCCATCTGGCATGCTTGTTTTATTTATTAATTATGTGATTATGAAAACACAACCACTATAAATAAATCATGAAACTGATAGAAATAAAATAAATGGATTGATCCTGATGTTTCTCTATTGGTTAGTTTACCTATTAGTTTATAATATAACCCAAGACCTAGTGGATAAAACACCTATAACCTTTTGGGTTTGGGTTTACAGCTTTCCACATGTCCACCTTTGTATTTCCTAGGATTAGATTCGCCCTAGCTCTTAACATGATCCACCTGTACTAGTTTGGGAGATCCATCCACTACATATGATTTTATCTCACACACAGGTGTGGGGCAAAATGGGGTTTTATATAAATGAATCCTTTGGCACACATTCCCTACATATTAATGAGGAGAAGGCTCGCTGGCCAAATTTTTAAATTTAAATAAAAAATTTAAAAGAAACCATCCACATACAAAAGGTCCTAGTATAGCACATGATCATCCATATATGCAATGATATTTATGCATAAATAAAACTATCATTCAATTATTAAATAATTATTTTTAATATAAATCACACATGAATAAATTAATTATTATATTTAATTAATCAATCGATTTATCTTAAACCTTTTTTTGAATTTCCATGAGGTTCTCATCCATAATAATTTTAATAAAATAAATTCATTTAAAATTTACATAGTATAGAACTTTTACCATTTAGGAATCCTAGTGAATTGTCATTTGAAACTACCCAAAGAGTATAAATGATCATTATGTACAAAATAAATTAATCTCATATATATAAAACACTTATAATATATTGGGCCCCAGATTTACACCCACACCATGGTACACATCTCAAGGGTTTGTATTATATAATAATAAATTTTAATAAATCTGCAAAATTTTGATGAGTACATAACATGTAGTTCCTATAACAAAACATGTACATGACCGGGGATATGGCACGTAGATATACTTTAGAAATATTTAGAGTACATGGCATGTCCAGTGGGCCACATGGAATGTAGTATCCGCATTACATGGTCTCTAGGTGGGAAAGATGTGTACGAGGGCAGATGGTCTAACCCTAACCCAAAGGGACTACATGTTGTGTCTAGTGGGCCACACAATATGAAATATCGAAATCGTGTGCCACCTATTCTTGATCAACACATGGAGTCATACATACACAGATAAACCCCAACATATGTCTTGGTTTGGCTGACCAAACCCGTAGCATTGAAAATTGAGTACAAGGTGTGTGAGGCAGAATACACAATATGTGTTCTGGTGTTGTTTGGTAAGGAACCTTTGGAACCTCCGAATGGGATCCTCTATTTTTATTTTAATCAATATTGAAAGAAAAAATAATTTATGTATGGATAACGTGAAATGAAAGAGGAGGAATATATCTCTAGATTCATGTTTTCATAATGATTAACATGAATTTAATAAACTAAATTATTAAATGTGTAAATCATAAATGAAAATATAAATAATTATAATTAATGATATGAACACTCTAATAACATTATTAGGTTTCAGGCTAGAAAAAAAGAGCACAGATGCGTGTACACAACATTAATTGTATTATTAATAACGATAAATCTGAGATCCATCATGATGATAAAATACTGGCTATTTGAAAAATAACAATGAATGAAAAAGTAAAGAGGTATTTTCAAGGACTATAGAGAGGATCATCATATATTGATTATGGTTAATTTTAGTAAAATACAAGAATTATCTTAATGGATTTCTCTCTCTCCAGTGATGCTTCCTATCATGATCCAATATGATAAATCAATTGTATCGCAGAATCCATATGTAAGAATCCTATTATGGTGATCTAAACATGCTCCACATATCTATGGATGTTGACGAAGGAATTTTTAGGTGTTGGCATGGAAGGGACGTCTCTTGCGATGTCCGCCTCCGATCTCCTTGAGAGACGCTTCCAAAGAACTCTCCTTGATCTGGTAGAGGAGGATCTCTCTCGTAACATGAGAGTATTCATGGACGAAATGAATTCTCTCATTGCTAGAGAGTTTTCTTTATATCCATTGTGCGTAACCATAGATTATTGATAGATCCAATGAGAATAATGTAATTTATATTTAAAATAGTTTAAATAAAAAAATAAATTAATTACCTAAAGGCATATATTCATTTCAATTAATTCTTAGTAAAATCCCGGGTATTAAATTAAGTTTTGACTATAATTATCAATTGACATATAACCAATGAATTAAACATAATATTATTTCTCACAAATCCCAAAAAAAATCTATACAACATGTATATAAATATACATGGTGTGTAATTTTGTTTTTAAATTTTTTTATTTCCTCCACCACATTTATTCAACCATTAATAATGACTATTTATATCTTAAATAAATATCACTAAATTATTAGATAATAAATATATTATTCCACCCACAATATATTATCTCGAATAAATAGTGTCGAAATAAATATGATCAGGCATCCTTGAATAATTATTAATCCAAAACCGAGAATAATGTTTATTTAACTCGTAACATGAATCTTTAATTGAGATAATAGGATACACTTAGTGTGTGACCCACATGGACTCTTTCTTAGTGGAATTAGGTGGAGCCTGCTTAATTTCCAAGGTTATAATCTCACAACATGCCAAGGCACCCATATAGAAACAAATTAATTTTCAAATGATGTGTCTCCTCATATGAATATTTACCGTGTAATGTACTGTATTTTTCTCGATATCTCAAATCAAGCATGTTGCATTCTAGTGTCATCAACCAATGTGCTCGATTACTCTTTCTTTGAACTCCCAGAATTGAACATGCCCATTCCTTACCATGTTTGTGTATTTATTTATGATATATCAATTCAATCAAAGGGCCTAAGATATCTTCATCTATTATGGAAGATAAGGGAAAAATCCTTTCTCGCATTATAAATTAATGAATTATTACTCGAGATTCACCCAACATATCCTAAATCACTACAAACAGTGTGTCATCACATTTTTCGTCAATACATCTAATTGAACGAGTTTTAATACCCATTAATTATAACCCTAATGTCTAACGATTAATGCACATGTCCACATATAGGAACATCCAATGAAATTATGAAATGTGAATTTCATATTGGCGGCTCTCTTTATTATAATATCCTCCTTGCTATTACCAAGGGTGCACCCCATGAGAAGGTGCCTCAATGTTTTATGAGTCCTCACCCCTAATGGTCTCTATTATTTGGGTCCCTCAACTAAAATAATCCGACCATAGAACATATGTTCAAGAATAGTGTTATGAAACATCCAGGTTCTCATCAATGCAGAGATCCACTAGGACCCTTTAGTGAAATAACTAATCTTAGGTCATTATGACATTCATTTTCTTGCAGAAGAATAATCAAGATGTGATTACGTATTTATTAATATTAAAATCCATGAATACAAGGTTATCATATATTTAAAAGTAGTTGGTTCGAGGCAACAAAATCCAACAAAAAAAATAAGAACTTAAATTTTGAAATTCATACCATCTATAAAAAATATCAAAATCAGGATTCATGAAATAAATCATAGAAATTCATTCAAACAATGATAAAAAAATTGTAATAAAATAGATAATTATGGGTAATATATAAGCATATATAATCATTTAAATATTAGTCAGGGCTCATTTCCAATACCATCATTGAAGAAAAAATTCCATTACTGAACTAAGTTCAGTCTTCATTCTATCCATGTATTTTTGAATAAGATTTACATGTCATTCTAGCATTGTATTAATGAAGAATATTTACTTTCCATTCTATCCATGTATATATCATGATATAGAAATAATTTTCTAATGCACTGGAGGGAGATATAGTTCCCACCCAACTCATAATGAAATAATTCTTACGTGTTCCACAAAAAAAATAAATCATTCATTATCGCATAAACCAAGTAACAAAAATTGGTTTCTGAAACATCATTTCATAGAATTCATATCAAAAATATGGATTTCATGAAAATAATTCAAACATAATAACATAAAGTAATATTAATAATAGGGATAGAAATATCACCCTATTTTTATAATTTCATCTTAGATAAAAAATAATTTTGATAAAACACTTGAAATTAATTCTTGAGAAAAATATGCTTTCTTCTGAAAAAGCATTTTCTTTTCTCAAAATGCTCTGCAATTTTAAAAGAAAATAATTTAATTGAAATGAAACATGAAATATTGTAAATGATGCTTCATAAAAATAAGTCTTTAAAATTTCCTAAATAATATGTTCATGTCATATATCTTAAGAAATTATTCTCATAAAGTTTTTAGAAAAGTCAAAAAGTACCTCCTACCAAACATGACAAAATATTCTTTTAATAACATTTAATAAAATTTCACCAATGAATAAAATTGAAATTAAATATTTATATAATAATATAAAGTATATTTTGGAATAATTATTTAAGAATCCCAAACATGGTTGATAAACATAAACCTATAAATATTTACAAATAAATATTCTCGGATAATAATGGAATGGAAAAATTATCCCTTACCTGATGTCTGTTATCCTTTTGAAGTATCTAAACCTCATGTATAGTGATTTAAATGATTTAATTAAATTATTACATAATAATAATCATTTTTAAGATACATAATATGATCATATTATCATCCTTTGGTAATAATATTTCATTATTAATCGTTATTTGGGTAGTAACTGATTCATTTTATTTTGCATGTTTTGTCGAATAAGTTCTAATTATCCTTCTTAGGTTGTGGTTATATCATTAAATTTAACTAACATAACAATTTTTTCATTATTAAAATATTGTAATTTCTACACATATGATGTAAATTAAACCATAAATGAGAAATATAGAACATTTAGAGTGAAATATAACTATTTTATATTTCTTAAAATAATTTTTGAGTTATAATAAAATTCAAACCAACATTTTTCTGAAAAATTATCTTTAGTAATAATTTTTACCGTATTAATTTAATAGGTTTTTAAAAATAGAAATATAATATCTTAAATTACAATAAATTTTTTTATTATATATATAAGTGGTCAAGTTCATCTATAAATTTTTTTGGCTATTTTAATTGATCAAAATTTTATATATTTTCATATTTATAATAACATTAATTTGATATTTCCATTAATAAAATAATTACTACATTAGTTTTATGTAATTATTTAATATAATTATTTATTGGGTGAAAATTAAATATAAAATATTATGAAAAATATTAATCCTCTATATTTTATAAGAATAATTATTAATTTAGATATCTCAAGAGAAATTTGACATTAAAAATGTTATATTTATTAAAACATGAATGTGACACTTTAAATAAAAAATTATAATTATCAAAATCATATACATATTACTCAAAATGGTCAATAAAATGACCCTAGGATGATTATGGTCAATATATACACTACAAATAAGTGTTTGGGTATTTTAATGGTTATTATCATTTTATTTTAAATTATTTTAATTAGTTTGCTATAACAAAATAATTTAGCATCATCATTGTATAAGAATTTAAGGTAATTATTTTATCTATAAAAATTCTAAATAAATTACCATGATGTAGATAATTTCATTATATTTTTTGAGACTATTTATTTTATAAGTTATCTCATATTTATCACTATATTAAATTTATTCCACTTAAAAGAAATAAGAGGGTGATATGTTGGAACTTTCTTTTATTTTAATAATTACTATCATTTTCATAGACAATAGACCCTTAAATGAGTGAATTTATATACATAGTTGTTAAGGGTATAGTTTTATTCATAAAATACTATTTTGGAAGGTTTTAGGCTAATTTGTTTTCCCATATCATATTATTTGTTACCGTAAATTAATATATTTACCTTTAACCATGGTAAATAAAAATTACCAACATTACTATTGATAAAATCTATAAAATAAAATGATCCCATTTAAATAATTAGGAACCACTGATTCAAAATATGGAATAAATCTTTCAAAATCTAAAATACAGAATTTGTAGTAATTAATTTATAATTAATTCCATTGTCAGAATGAAAATGGGGTTTTAAAAGTTGAAACATTGTAGAAGATTGAAATATTTTAACATAAAAATTAAAAGTAAAATTAATTTTAAAGATATAAATTATACTGGAATGATAAAAATATATTCTATTTATACATTAGAAACATTCAATAATATAATATAACCATATAATTTTTTTATGAAAAAATTTGTTTTCTATTTAAATTTTTCCGTATTTTTATAAATCATCAAAATATGAACGTTATCAAAAAAATATAAAAAATTCATCCAAAGTAAATTTTTATATCTTTATTATAAAAAACCTGTTAATTTTATTAAATAAAATATTTTAATGGGTCAAACACTATATTTAAAATGGGTGCTCTATCCAAAGGTAATGAAACTACATTTTTTTAAAAATTATTCGTTTATCCAAAATATTGAATTTGTTGAAATATCATGTCTTGAAAACATATAAGTCAAATTTTACACATTATATTAAATATATTATACATATATATTTCATTAATAAAATCCATCAAGAGTTATTTCATTATTTTACAAAATTGATTAAACTCAGTCTTGCATGAAATGAATTTTATCAAAAGCACATAAAATTTTTTGTAACACATGCCAAGAATAGTGTTATGTATACCACAAGATAATCCAGTATTGAATATAGCGCAAGATTATATTGGTATATTGTATAAAAAAACACATCATAGAATATAGTATTTATATATATATAATAAAAATATTATGGTGTAACATATTACCCCCCTTAAAATGAATTTCACTCTTGAAATTTTTTTGGGTTGTTAAAGTTTTAAATAAGTGGATGTTTATTTTAAATAAACCCACATAATAAAATAAAGGGCTCAAAATTCCTTTTAAAATGGAATAGTTGGAAAATAATAGTTACCCAAGGGAAATATTAATTGAGTCTCTACGTAGGTGAAAATATGTAAATATAATTCAAGGAGAAAGAGGATATATAATACTAGAGATTGATAATGATCGTTGATCACAAAAAATATTAAGATATAATGAATGTTAACAATCAAAAAAACCATTGACTAAATAATCTCAAATGAGGTCATTGATATCATAAAAAATGATGATAATAATACACCCTTTTACATCATGATCCATTTTCCTAATGTTGAATAATTTTCATGGGAAGATATAATTACTTGATTTCAGTAAAATCATACCATTGATTGTGCCCAAATTTTTTTATGTCATATCATATTAAAAGAAATGATTCTTATTGTTTCATTACTGAACCATCAGTATATCATTTGATCCATAAATAGATTGATAGGTCATTCCATCATTCTTTGACAAAACAAAAAGGTTAGCATAAGTTATCAAATTAGAATAAGTCCACCTATAGTGAGATAATACAAACATAATCCATAATTTAACTTATACTATCTATAAATTGATATCCATACAATCCTACCGAAAAAATCACATCTAAAAATTTAGAAAGAGGTGAACTAAATCATCCAAACAATTTACTCTGTTATATATTAAGATATTACGTGGTTGTCACATTCCAAACATGTTAATACCCTAATCATGTATTCTCTTTACCATACATCCTTATTTAAAGCAAGAATGTTTCCATATTCTTATTTAAAAAATGTTGTAAAAAATTTCCATGATAGCATAAACATCTTTTCAACAATCCTTAATCAGTTCTAATAAATAATTAGCGTCCAATTTACTTATTCATGTCTAATAAATGATTATACAAATATCATTATCTCATCATCGTGCTCATATTAAGGGTTATCCTTACCTTAATCATGTATAATATTATTACCTAAATAAATATTCATGTATACCAGTACCATTTCTTATATTCACTTGAACACTAATGAAAAAACTACAGAATTCCACTACATATATGTTTCATTATTCCATAATACCATAAATTTACTTCCAAAAGATTATTCCGGAATCCTAATACACAATCACTCAATCATTCCAAAAATTCATTTTCATACACCACATCACCAAAAGGGATCACATGCTACTTTCCATTTTATTTTTCCCTAAGATATTGCCGACGTCGGTCATTAGGACTAACCCTTGATATTGGGCATTGGTTACCCTAATTCCCATGTTACATTATCTTGAAACACTAAATTATGGGAGGAACACTCTTTGAGGATTTCTATATATTTCCATTATTTTGGTTGTAAAATTACAGATAAACTTCATTACCATACTTATAACATTTGTCAATCACCTTATGATAATTTCTTCCATGTGTCCTTCCATAATTTGAGCATAAGGAAAATATAATATTATTTTCCCCTTAATTTTTAGTGATTTTTTTGAATAATATAATTATTTTTTTATCAAAACTATGAGATAGATGAAATAATAAAATCTCCCTTTTGTAAGAAGAATACAAGGAAGGTAAAAACTGAAAAATAAGTTGTCAAACTCATCCCAATCCATGGATACAATATTATCATTTTTCCTTTTATTCTTTACAAAGCTCCACCATAGATTATCTTTACCATACAAGTGGTAAATTCTAAACATATCTTTTTCACATTCTGAATAGTAGATAATGAAAAATATCTTTTCAGTTGAAAAAAACCATTTCCCATCAACTAGTGTATCGGTATTTCCACTAAAAGTAGGTGGACATTGAATTAAAAAGTATTTAAGAGAATGGTGTTCCATCCTTTGATCATTTGGAAGCCTAGCTAGATTTGCGGACATAGAAACAAAATTATTTATTCTACCTCCTACAACATTCATCTTTTCAAGAAGAAAATATTTCATTTTCCATTGCATCAATCATTAACAGGATTTCTTTGTGTTCCATGCATTATTTAAAACCCAAAAAAGAATAGTGTGATAAGAAAAAATAATACTAAAAAAACAACTTAATCAAGGGGGAGTACTATCTAACATCTTACATTTAATCCTGGGTTATTCATTATTGTTACCAAAATTCAAGGATTATAACCTACGATGAGAATTATCCTTTGGAAATCCATATACATATCCTTAGAAATATATCTAGGGATCTCACTAATGTTTTCACATCCTATATTCCAAATATTGATTAATCCTTCAATTTGATACTAACTCTAACGACCCAGGCATGAAGAATATGGATATTAAATTAATTTGTTATAATAAATAATGAATTACACAAAAATTCTACCAAAGATCATATTAGTTTAGTGCATATAGAAACTAGGAAAACATTATAATATCTTGGTGAATGATCTTCAACAACTCCCATAAAGATATTACCCTTTAGTTTTCATATCTAAAACTTTTATTTATATCCTGGGTAATATAAAAAATATAAAAACTGTGATATCAAATGATCAGTAAGGGTAACACTGGGAAATATCATAAAAAACATAAGAATGTAAAAACATGAACATAAATATTGAAATTTATACCATATATAACAATTAGAAAAATATTGAGTCATGAAATAAATATTGGATGTGCATAAGAACCATGATAAAATAGAATTTACATAAAACATGGAATTTTGGATAACACATTAGACTATAAAATCATTTCTATTTTATCCAAGGCTCATTTCCAAGACCATCATACTAGGAAATATCCATTACTCAACTGAATTCACTCATCATTACATCACTGTATTACATAACGGAATTTACTTGCCATAAAATCAATTTATTGATGATCTATATTGACTTGTAAATCTAGACATGTCTATCTCATGAGATGTAAATATTTACCCAATACATTGAAGGGAGATATATCTCCCACAAATCTCATAATGAAACCATTCTTACGTGTTCCACATAAACATAAATTAGTCATCATAGCATAACCTAAGGAACAAAAATGGGTTTAATAAAAATCATTCCATCATATTCCATTTAAAATAAATATATTTTTAAAAAATAATTACATCATAAACACAACCGAATAATAATAATAGGTATAGAAACATAACCCTAATTAAATACTCTCATCATAGATAGAAAATAATATTTATAACACTTGAAATTAATTCTTGAGGAAAATATCTATTATTCTTCAAAAATGATTTGTTTTCTCAAAATGCATATCAATTTTAAAAGAAAATAAATTAATTGAAAACAAAATTTAAATATTATAATAAAATATTTAATTAAATAAAAAGTTATTAAGTCTTAAAAAATATATTCATTCCACATTTTTTTTAATAAAAATTTTAAGTACTTTTTTTTTGAAAAGTAAAAAATTACCACATACCGAAAACAAAAAAAAAATTGCTTTTATAACATTTAGTAAAATTTCTACAATGGGAAAAATTAACATTAAATGTTTTAGATGGATAGAAATAATATTTTGGAATACATATATAGGAATCATGGATGTGGTTGTTAAATATACCATGGTAAATACTTATGAATAATCAATCTCGGATGATAATGAGATTGAAAAATTATCCCTTACCTTAGGAACACTATCCTATATATGTATCTGAACATCCTATATATTAATTTAAATGATGGAATTAACTTATTAAAGAATCATAATAATTTTTCTGATATTATATATGATCACATTATCATCTGCGTGGTAATAATATTTCATTATTTTCTGTTATTCGGGTATTATCTGCTTTAATTTCTTATGCATGTTTTGTCGAATAAGTTTTGGTAATAAATCTCTGTTCATAGTTATATCATAAAAAACGATATTAAAAAAATATTAATCATATTTATTAGTTTATTTTCATTTATATAATCATTCTATTTGGATATCATGTAAAATGAATCGTATCACATCTTGAAGACAATCAGTCATGCAAACACACGACTGATGATATCATTCCTTTAATTATAAAATGTTATCTATGTGGGTGGTATATATATTATTATAGAATAAGGAACTTGTTATGATAATATAATATAGTTATTATTTCCATCATTATACACATCCAAGTCAAGTGGTGGTGAAAACCAGATTATATCATGACCTAGAGACGGTAAGTCGTATGTACATATTCATGATGAATTCTTATTTTGTAGGATAGATAGAAGGTAGAATAAGGTTGTTCCATAATATTAATAAAATCATAGAATACATATGATATTGGAGTCATTAATTTATTATTGAATCAACTCATTAAGAAGAAGCAAAAGAATAAGTAATTTGAAAAAATCTGTAGGGTGGATTACCTCTACTTTGAGGATCTCCCCCTATATATCCTCTTAATGAAAATAATGTTGTTCTTTTGAGAAGACCATAACCTCTAGAAATTGAATAAGAATTTTACAATGAAATTGGGTATAGTATTTTGAAGCATAAATACTATAATTAAAGTGAATAAGTGAGGGATGAGGTTCCCTTTTATAATTGAGGTTGGGGGAACCTTGGGAATTTCTAAAAATACTCATTTATATAAAAAATAAAAACCCACCCAAAAGACTAAAATGATATATTTTTTCATATTAGATGAGATGAGGTTGTAATATGAAAAAAAAATTTTATACATGTTTTTATTTCATTTTAAGCCTCATAATTTTTATTTACCCTTAACTATTTGATTTAATTTTAACTAAGGTAACAAGTGGTTCAATATTAAAATAGTGTAATTTTTATTTATTTGATTTCAATTAGAATGAGAATGAACAATATAGAAAATTTTAGGGTAAAAACTAATTTTTTTTACATTTTGGAAGGTATTATATTATTTTTTAATAATTAAATAATGCATTATTTGAAAAAATATAAAATTTTTCAATTTTGATATTAATCATTTAATGTATTTTTAAAAATATCATGATTTGATTTTTACCTCAAACTAGATATTTTATTATATATATAATAGGTCAATTGCATATATAAAATTTGTTTTATTCTTTAATCAACCAAAGTATATTTATTTTATTTTTTTTTACTATCTTTAATTTGACATTTTCATTAGTAATGTAATTACTACATAAGTTTTGTGTAATAATTAAATATTATTATTTGTTTAGTAAAAATTAAAAATAAAGTCATTTTAAAAAGTTAAATCCTCTATATTTACTAGTAATACTTATAGTCAAATATATCTCCTAGAAAATCCGACATTATAAATGTTTTATTTTTTGAAACATCAATGTGACATCATTTACATCACTTTAAATAAAATATTTTAAGTTTTATAATCTTTTCCATATGGTTCAAAATTGTCAATGACTTGACTCTTTGATGATTATTGTCTAGAAATACTCTACCAATAAGTATTTTTTATTTTAATGGTTATTATCAATTTATTTAAATTTATTTTATTGATTTTTCCATAGTTAAATAATTTTTACACCATCATTGTATAAGAATTTATGGTAATTATTTAATCATAAACAATTATTAATAAATTACCCTGACATGGATAATTTTATTATACATATGGAGACTATTTTTCAACATTTTTATCTCATATTTATCCCTATATTAAAATTATTCAACTTATAAGAAATAAGAGGATGACATGTTTTAACTTGCACTTATTTTAATAATAAATATCATTTTCATGCACAAAAAACTATTAAATGAGTCAATTTCATTACATAAGTGTTAAGGGTCTATTTTTATTCATCAAATATGATTTTTTTAATGTTTTAGTGAAATTTTAATATCCATATCATACTATTTGTTACCATAATTTACCCGATTTAACTTTAACTGTGGTAAATAAAAATTAACAAAGTTACTATTCATGAAATACAAAAAATAAAAGGATCATGTTTACATAATTTGGACCTAATGATTAAAAATATTGAATCAATTTATAAAAATTAGAATTATATAATTTTCTGTAATTAATTTAAAATTAGTCCTCTTGTAGGAATGAAAAACATGTTTTTAAAGTTAAGAGAGTTCAAAAGAATGAAATATTTTTACATCAAAGTTAAATATAAAAATAATTTGAAGAAAATAAATATTATTTATTGAAAAAAATATATTCTACTTATAATTTAAAAATATTCAATAATATAAATTATCCATAGAAATTATTTTGATGAAAAAAGTTGTTTTCAATTAAAATATAATGTTTTTTTACTATTTATTAAAACTGGAATGTTATCAGAAAAATACCAAAAATTAATCCAATTTATATTTTTATATCCTTATGAAAATAATATTATAATTTTTTTAAATATAATATTAAAAGTGTAAAAAACTAGATTTAAAATGGATGTGCCATCAAAAGGGGGAAAACTACATTTTTAAAAAATATTTCTTATATTCGAAATATTAAATTTTTTCTTATATCATAGATAAGAAACATATAAGATGAATATTACACATTATATAGAATATATTACATATGCATTTCTTTAATAAAATCCCAAAAGTGTGATTTTATTATTTCATAACATTATTAAACTCAGTCTTGCATGAAATGAATTTTTTAAAAAGAACATGAAATTTTTGTAACACATGAAAATCATAGTGTTGTATAAATCAAACGCTATACCGATGATTCATATAGTGAAATATTACTTCTTGTAGCGTACATAAAATGATATCAAAATAATAATATATATATATCATAAAAATCTCATGGTGTTACAACTACCTAAATAAAGTGTTTGGTTTCTATTAAAAAATGATGTATTCTATTGGTTTTAACCCAAAAGTTTTATTAGATTTACTAACGATTTCTCTCATTAGATATTTTTAAAATGGATCCTCAACGGTTTTATATGATCTAACATATACAATTATTTTGGTGCCATATTTTTACGGTTGTCTCACATAATTATTCTTCAAAATTATTTGTCTAGACATTCCATTATACAAGAAACTATAATACCTTGATAAATTAGATTCACTATAATAATGAAATGATATATGTGGAATCTGACTAGGCCAAAATATAATATCCAACATTAGATTCCAATTCAATTCAACTTCCATTCCACATGCTGCTAAGGCATTAATCTGTTAATTATATTCAAATGTGAAATACATATTTGTTTCAATCTATCATAGGAAAAAACGAAACCTCAAAGAGTAAATAACAATGTATATTTGGATTTATTATGACCAATTATTTGGTATACCAACTCGCATCAGTGTATACTTTTAATTCCTTTAGATAATCATTATAGTATAAACTTAAATCTGTGATGTTTCTCAAGTATCCAAATAATCATGTTATATGTTTCCAATAATCCACACCATAATTACTAATATATCAGCCTATTAAACTTACCTAAAATGAAATATTAGGTCCACTATAATGTATTTCATATATTAAAGTTCCAATTTCACTAGCATACTCAAGTAATGTGATGAATCTTCCCATATTCAACTTTAGTTTTAATCTTATTAAACATGCTAAAGTCTACATCCTTTGTTCAAAGAGGATATATATGTAAATATATAGTACATTTATAAAATAAATTTATAAAATACAAATTTTCTCTATGAGTTCATAAACCATTTAATTCATAAATATCATCATGTACTAATTATAATATAGTGTAATTTCATTCAATACTTTTTAATAGTTAAACTATTATGGATTCTATACTTATCTAACATTTAATAAATAAATTTCAATATTTAATTATGTTTTAATTATTTATTACATTTAATGAATTATAATTTAAAAAATTAAACAATAATTACATAAATTATATGACTCAGTCAATTAATAAGAATATTCAATCAAATTATTAATGGATAGTTAATACACACCATCATTTGAGTTCCCCTTCCCCAAAAACATGCATCCCTTTAACAATATGACCTTTTTAGTTTAGAATAAACCAAAAATACCTTCTTACATAAAATATCAATAGAGACTAAATTAATTCTAATTTTGGGTACATACAACACATTAAAAAGAATCAACTTATTACTTGAAGTAGATTATAATTCCGCGCTTTCTTGTTGAGAAACACTACATCAATTGTTATTCATAAGGTGTAATTACTACATAGCAGTACTATCATCAAATGTTTTGAACAATAAATGATCATTTCACACAAGAATCAATACTCTAGAATTAGGTAAACATCCCAAATTCATTGAATTCATAATGAATTTTGATATCATCAAAACTGGATTCTATTCAGTTAGTATATTTATAACGAGTTTGTCGATATTCATTGGATAAAAAAATACCCTTTGAAAAATACCTAGATTTTCCATAGATAATGTATTTTAATTTCTTATTGGAAGGATTTTTTTCATCATGAATAGTTTAGGTTTGTTATTTACAAGTAAGAAATATTTAATTGTAGTCTTTCCATTAATGATATTAACCTTGGAGTATAATTTTTAACTCTATTCCCACATCTATCAACTTGTATTCTTCTTCAATGTGAAGGATCATTTTCAATTGCTCCAACAAAATATCCACCCTTTTTAAATGATTTATTATACTATTTCTTTTAATATAATTGTAAATTTTGAAATAATTTCACTATCATGGAATGTTTTAAGTATATTTTTTTAAGGTAATGATGTATTTTTCTATAAATTCGAGGTCATGAACATTTTCAGACACTATATTGGTACCAACCATCTTGATGATAAGATAATTTTTAATAAGGAATTAATTGGTACCTTCTTCCATGACATTGTACATGAACTTGAGTGTGACATATATCTCTATAGTAGACTTATATTAGAGAAAATAGTCCTAAAGAAAATATGATAATGTATTAAGAATATGTCATCAAAACAAAACGGTATCATCTAAACATTTCATCCTCATTACTTAAATTTAATTGGATTGATTCATTTGAAATGTTGTGTTGTAAAAATTTGGAGTAGGCTTATTCGGAATTAGAGGGTTATTTGGTTCTAGGATGTAAAATATATTTAATGATATAAGAAGAAAATTAATCTTATCCTGTCACCCGGAAAATTTATTTCAATGGAAGCAGGAAAGATTGATTACTTCTTGGTTCATAGCTTTATGAAATTTGGAATCCATATTATATGTTTTTCCTTTGATCAAACCCTTTTTATTGTTATATAATGGGTAGGAATATGTGGGAGACAAATTGAATCATGATGGGTGAATTTAATTCACTATCCAAAAGGGATTGTTCTAGCCCTATTTTTTGGTATATGTTTTTAAAGATAATTTTACCTTGAGGATTTCACCAATATTTAGGGAATTTTGAAGAACATTTCCAAATTTTTTTGTAGCACTACTGTTGGTTAAATTTAACTAGTGAATATTTTTATTGAAAAATATTGATTGAATGAATGAACTCATCATCCCTTTACTTATAGATCAAAATCTATGTGAGTCACACAGATTTGATCTCACTATTTCGATAAATAGACACTTTAGTTTGATCAATAAGAGATGACTCATGTTTTGACGATCACTTTGATTTCAAAATTATTGAAATCCAAACTGTTACTACTAATCACATTATTATCCATTAAATGAAATATTTTATTATATTTTATTTTATTTTTTGTAAATTTTTTTATAAGTAATAAATATATTTATATATTTTTGAAAATATATATTTTTTAAAACTATTTAAAAGCATTTTCGTTTATATAATTTAATGATAAAATCCAATTCCCAAGTCCACTTTTTATAAGGGATAATCTAAGGGAATTCATCCCCGAACTCCAATGTGGGATTCCGTGACTTTTTCCACCACATAAATCCAACAAAAAATTGTTCATATGGTCTATTAATGATGGAGGTATGGTTTATTGTAATCGTGATATCTTACAACTTTCTTTATGGAGGTTTACGGTACCTTGATGCTCACGAAACGATTGATTTATAACTTATCAAGATTTTAACAAATTGTATATCCTAGTTTGATAAGTGGATCCACTATGATATCTGCAAATTTAAAATATAAAAGTAATGAAAAAAATTAGTGAAGAATATTCATCATAAATCAATTACATTTTTATGTAGTTAATTTCAATAAATTTATTTGTGGTTTAGTATTTAAAATTCAAAATAAAATTTTATCAAAATCCATAAATAATCCAGGTATTTCAAAACATTATTAATTTAGGTTCATCCTTTTAGAAAATATTTTACTTAAAAATTAATGATAAAAATCAAATTTTCTAAACCAAATTAAATTTATTCATAATAAAAATCGTATTTGATGATTAAAAATATGCATTTTCATGAACAATTATCGATATGATTTCCAAGATATTGAATATTTTTTTAAAAACCATGATTTATGATCAATTATAATTCTTATCCTGGAAAATCACGATGACAAAAAATGTGAATTTTACCCAGGTTTTAAAATTAATTGAATGGATTTTAGCATTTATTTTAAAATAACATATTCAATAAAATTTAACATTATCCAAATGATTTTTCATTTATTATTAAATTTTAACAGTTTCAAATTATTTTTTTAATCATACTATGAAATCATGAATTGAGATTAATGTAAGGTTGATTCATACATATCAAAATTGATTCTTATTTTGTTTTCAAAAGCTTCTAAGACAATCCAAATTCATCTATTTGGGTTTGACCCTTCGAGGGGTGATATGTCATTTTATTAAAATTACAAACGTAAAATTTCACTTTGGATCCTATATAGAAATCCAAGCATCATATTGATTCTGGATTTATCCATATAGATAAAAAATGACTTGATGATCTTTTTCATTTGTTTCTACACATATATGAAGTTGTAAGGCTATTTTTGACCCCTTAACAGGTGATATGCCATATTAATAAAAATATAAAGTGGAAATTGTACCTTGGAACGTACCGAGCAATATGAAATTCATATTGATACGCAATTAATTCTTATAGATCAAAAATGACCTAAGGATCATTTTCCTAATTATTCAAGTCTATGTAATATTTTTTTATCTATTAAATCCCTTGATGGGTGATATTCCATTTGAATAAAAATATAAATGTGAAATGGTAATTTGGATGATACTAATCAATACAAGAATCATATTTACATGAGATATTTTCCTATAAATAAAATATTTATCAAGGATCGTTATCCTTTGTGTACAAAAAAATATGAACTCATTTTTTCAATTTTAACCCCTTTTGGTTGATTTCTTACTTTAATAACAACAGGAAGGTGAAACAACACAGATGATCATACATATCAATTATACAATCCAATTGACATATAATTGATTCCGATTTTTCAAAAAAATACATAGATTGTTTCCTAATTTTTCATGCCAATCCATGATTTTTTGTGCATTTATTACTACTACACAGGTGATTTTTATTTAATTTATTTTTTAAACAATAAGAAATCCTATTTTCCATCATACTAGAAAATAATAGATTCATATTAATTTAAGGTTTATTACTTATAAATTAAAAATGATTCATGGATTATTACATTTAGGTTTCATGTCAATATTAACTTGTCTATTTTTTTGACCTCTTTAAGGATGATAAGTATTTTTTATACAAATATAATTTTGAATTGTAATTTTGTATTATATTAATAAATTTACACATAATATTGATGTGTTGTTATGTTTTATAGATAATAAACGATTTTAGTAATGTAATTATATGTTTTGTAGGAAATCCAAATTTTTTTCTTCATTATGGCTCCTTTTAGGTGGCATGACACTTTAATATCAATATGAAGTTCAAAAAAAAAACAATTGATCATCAAGATAAATTAAGGAATTGGATTGAAATGTGTTTTATTTATATGGATCATAAACGTCATTAATATCATTGGACTCATTCTTTATGCCATTATGAACTCATTTTCTCAATGTTTACCTCTACACTGGTGATTTTTCATTTATTAATAACTTTTAACAACATGAAATCAAAATTTTCATCCTAAATAGAAATAGATGTATAAAATATATGAAAAATTTATTAATACATATCAAAAATGATTTATGTATCAATTTCTTATGTTTCTATGCCAATATGATCTCATCTACTTTGTTTTGTCCACTAAATGTGTGATATGTAATTATAATATAATTTTTTTAGATTTGGTGTTCTATAAGAATTATTTGTACTATTTATTACATGTATGTTCAAATATTTGAATATTAATAAAAAATCTTATTACATGTTATACATTTTTATGGATGAATTTAATGTAATAATCTCTTAGAGTATCTATCAGGTTGATGAGGTTATATCAGTCCACCATTATAATGAGATGCTTGAAATTTCATGATGGTAATATAAAACCAAGTATTATTTTTAGACAAAATTATATCAAATGGACCATATTAGGGTGGATTTTATGTAAAAACAATTGTAAGAGTATGAGACTTCTTATCATGAAGTTTACGCTTGGTAATATCCAAGATGATAGATTATGAGAACAGACTCACTAGTAGGAATATTGAATGCTTTTGTTTAATTGGATATTCCTATTTACAAGTGTTTGTAATGTTCCATACACCATAATATTATTAATAATGTATGTAATGACTCACTCACCTAGATTTACTAAACAATATAATGATGCCATAAGTTCATGGGAGGTTGGGTGCATCTAGAATTTCATGTTATTAATAGTTAATCCAGGAATGGATTTGTCCATTGCAAATTTATGGAATTTGATATCTTAATCCTCGAATTAAAATAGAACATTAAAATTAAATTCCATGGCCTTGGTGTAATGATGAGTTAATTTCATATAGTCATAAAAATACGTATCAATCATATTGGTTGAGGAGACAGATGTGAATCCTCCTTGATATGATATTAAGATAAATTGAAATTATCACACAATGAGTGCTCATATATGGTAATTGGAATTGTGACATTAACTTATTTCTCATTGATACCTTGACCATTTACATGATAGAAATCTTGTACTTTAGAAAAAATCATATATTTTCCATGAGAAAGAAACTTAGAGAGTCACACACAATGTGTTTCTATTAATCTCGATTATATTCTATTCTAATTTAATTATAGGAGTAAAATCTAATCTCAAGACCATGGAAATATTTTATTTTGTATTAAATGATCACATAAATTGAATAAATATATATTCAATAGGAAATTGTTAAATTATGCTTATATATAATATTTTTTTATTTTTTTATTAAATATTTAGTAATTATTTAAATAATTATTTAACTATGTATTTTAAACATTTTATAGAGGAAATTCATACTAAGTTTATCTCTAGTGATAATTATAAATTTGAAATCTGGTAAATTAATAATTATCATTACACCAGTTTTCACATTCCATTAAAATAATAATAATAATATTATTTTATAGAATTACATTAGATATGGTTTATTTTATTATTTATGGGTCTTTGTAAAACTGAACCAGTTTTTAACCTAAACTATAACTCTATAAATATATGGTTATCTCTATTGTGTATGTTTAATCGGGAATTGAGAATTTTTGAGAATGATATAGTTCCCTCTAGATTCATATTTCTCTCAGATTCTCAAGAATGAGTAGAAATCCTTCAATCCTGAAGGATCTTGAAGCATTCAAGATAAACAACATAAGATGATCAATATTTCATGCTAGAACCTGACAATCTATTTGTGTTGTTCAAAGATCAAAAGACCATGTTTTTATTTCTATTAGAGGGGATATACTTTGGGTTCTCCCGATATAGTGTTGGTCATCCAAAAATTAGGTTTGGATGAAAAACAACATCATTAAATAAATATTCTAAGATGAGGAGTTCCTTAGTTAAATACAATTTAAATGAATTATTTTTTTAACATGAAAAATATCCTCTCCCCTTTCCCAAATTTCTCTATCAATATTTGACTAAAAAATTTCTTTGCTCCTAATGTTTATGTTTTTCCTAATTGTTGAATATTCCAACAAATCTAGAAAAAACACTTTTTGATTATTCACCCAAAAAACACATCCACCACATCTAGAATATTAAAATACAAAGGAGAAATTTTACTTTGAATCATACCACGCAATACAAGAATTATATTGATACTAAATTGATTAATATTGATCAAAAATGATTCCAGGATCATTTTATTATGTATTTATGTCAATATCTGGTCATCTTATAGGTTTTTGACCCTTGACTGGTGATATTTCATTTTAGTAAAAATAGAAACACGATATGTTACTCTGGATCATACTGAGAAATACAAGCATCATATTCATGCATAGTCAATTCCTATAAATAAAAATGGTCCCAAGGACCATTTTGCTAAGTTTAAATGATAATAGAAACACATTTTTCTTGCATTTCACCCCTTTAGGTGATTATTTACTTTAAAAATGATTTTAATGTGAAAAAATCTTTTCATAATGCTGATAAAATCATCATGATCTCTAAAAAATGAAAACATAATTAATGACATAATAGGAAATAACCACATCATGATTTATAGAAATAGTATAATATAGTTTACTCTACCCACTCATTTCTAATTAAATCTACATATCCTTTTTAATATGTAGACATTCATAAATCTTGGTAGTAGTATAAAATACATACAAAAAAAATATTATTAAATATATTAAATAAATAGAAATTACCTTAAAAAATATCTCTTTGAGGATAATAGTATTATAATGGAATAAAATATCTACAATAAATGTAAAAATGTAATATCCTCATTCATTGTCATTGTTTTTAGGAAAACATAGAAAAAATAAAAAAATAATGTGTTTTGATATGAATTTTTAATGTTAAATAATATTATATGTACTGTAATATGTAAATATGTGAAAAAATCCATAAACATCTTCTTCTCAGTCACCGTCCCCATGCCATGATTTTTTTCAATATTTAGAGATTTCCCTATAATTAAAAAATTAAATTAAAACATAATATAAAATGTATTATTTAATGTCTATTAGTAAAATTTGGACTATATTGCATTACAAATTCATAATCGATATCACGTGTGGTCAAATTTTTATATGTTAAAGTAGATAATCCAATGAATAATTCTTTAGAGTATTCAAATTGATTGGAATGAGTATCAAGGTCCCCTAAAAACAAAAAGGAATATGTAATGAAAATAATAATATTATATTTATATGATTAGATTATATATATTTACCCTTATATTGGAGGCATCAAGAAGAGCCTGTCATTTTTTATATTTAGTTCCAATGTTATGTGTTGTGAAGCTATTTCTTTCTTAAACATCCACATTATCCAATGATGTTTTCTTGATAAACAAAAGTAAGATTAACGTATCAAAATTTTTCATTTCAAGGTTTTCAATTTTTAATGTTGTGATATATACAACTATAGAAAATATGACTAATTATTAATACTAATCAATATAATTGATCACTTATTAGAAAAATAATTAGGATAATGTAACTCATGTATAAATTCAAAATTTAGATTCCTAATCAATCGTTTTAGGGAATTTCATTGATACTATGAAGATCAATTGTGTAGTAATGACCTCTCCAAACATTTATTCTTAAAATTAAATGTAGTTCATATTTTTATCTTTCAATTTTGAATCTACAATAATTTTTAATTTTAATAAACGTGATAGTGGAATTGGTGGTGTAACAGTACTCTCTAGAGTTCCTTTTGATTTTTTAGTAGATCCACTAAATGTTGTTGTTTCAACCTTCTACTGTCCCCTCTATTTATCCATATGTAGTAGCACACCTCATTGTATACCTATTCCAGAAATGTTTTCCACTTTTTTTATCTTTATCAAACTCATCAGATAATGATCCAAATCATTTTGTGTCTCTTAGATGTAAGGTGTGAAGATTTATTGTATTTATTCTATTCAGTTTTTATATAGGATACATATTTATTTCATGGAGATCCTTAGAATGGGGATTTAATTGCTAATGTTACTCCCAATAAATGTTATTAGACTCTAAAAAAACCCTTCAGTGGTGTTAGAAGGAACCCATGATTTAGATTTATGAAATCCTGCATGAAAATGAAGAAAAAAACATAAAAAAATATGTTTCATATTCTTTAATTTTGATTTTTAAAAGGATTAACCCTTACACAACTAAGTTGCATTAAGGTTACCAGATATATACCATTACGTAGCTGATATGCATATGGGTAACTAAGGCTTTACCCTTACACAAAGTGTTTTTCATAAGGGTCATACTACCTTACACCTATATAGATTAGTCTATGTAATGGTTACCTAAATATACCGATATGTGTAAAGGTGTTGTGTAATGGTATGTGGTATATTTACCTTTACCATAAAGGTAACCTAGGACAAAACCTTACATAGCTGAGTGATATATGGGTGTATTGGGAATAAACCTTATTTGAGTGGTCACATAAAGGTAACCCATGGCATACCTATATGTGAAGTGGTTCACATAAGGGTAAACATAATTTTATGAAGGATTTGTAAATGTAACAGCTCAAAAATTCTAAACATTTTTTTAAGAAAATATTTTATTAAATGGATTTATTTAGAATTTAAACAATTTAAAGACAATTATCATTAAAATAATAATTTAAATTAATTGTTTTATTTAATTATAAGTAGATTTTCCAAATTTATTATAATATTAAATATTATTTTTTACATTATTTAGAGAATATTTTAAAATAAATTCTTTTATTTAATATAATTTATTTTAATCAAAATTTTTATTTAATAAAATATTTTAAATGGTAATTATATTAATATGTTAATATAGTTAATTTGTTTTTTATTTTCATATATTATATATATATATGTATGTTAGTTTGAATTATATAAAATTATGAATATATTATAAAACTAATACCATTATAGAAATTATAATTTTATTTCAATTATATGTTGAGATTATACATGACATTTAAAATTATTAATTTAATGTATTATATGTTTTAATATAAAAAATGTAAAATATTTTAATCAGTAATATCTTAATCTAATGTTAGTCAAAAAACTTTATTATTAATATTTTGAATCTATTAATTTTTTTTAAAAATGAATAATTTAGTAAACAAATATTGAATATTCATAATGAAATGTTTTAATAGACATATTTAATGTTTCAAATAAATGTATTAATAAAATTAATATTGTTTTTTTATAACATATAAAAAGGTTATAAAATCATTTTATAAAATTTTAATGTTGAAATTTAACTTATATTATTATACATATAAAATGTAAACTAATATATTAAGAATATTAAATAAATTATTTATGTAATAATAATGATATAAATATTATAAAAATAATTTATTAAATATTTAATGTAATAAATTTTATAAAAAAATTGAAATAATCGGGATATGAGAAAGGGGGTCGATCCACGAAGGGGAGACCAAGCTAGGGTTTCATCCACGTCCTATGGAGGTCAGGTAGAGGTATGAGCTGAGTCACACTTTGGATGGGGTTGATATCATCAGGTGTGAGGAGACTAAGGTTCTATCATCATCTCTACAAGTGAGGGTCCGTTTTGGTCTTGGGTTTTCAGCTTCCAGTGGTAGTGGTTCGAGCATCAAGGATAGGGTTTGACCAAGATTTGTTTGATTAAGGATTTAATTTCATCTTCAACCTATATAGCTAGGTTTTTTCTGTGTATAAATGAATCCATCATCATATTTGTCATACATTCATTGTTAAATTACAGTGTTTTACTTTTCCAATTATAAATTTTTTATACTCATTGTCAGTTGTCTATTTATGATTTTCCTTTTCGTGGTCGGTTGTTGTCTTTTGATTTTTTTTTTGTTTTGAAAATAGATGATGGATGAATTTGGTCCATCAAATGTTTCTCTTCCAACTGGTTAAATTTTTTTTAAAAAAATAGTTGTAAATTATGAATCTATGGCCTTTTTAAAATAAATACTATCATTGTATGAATATTTCTTTTTCTATGGAAGTCATCACCCAGTGTGCAACGCAAGCTTTCCTTTGAAACTTTTTTCAAATTCGAAAATCTCATCTGATCCACTCAAATTTAGTATTTTATGATTTTAATGAACTTATACCACTATACATATGAAGTTGGGGCTAACAAGGCCTTATTCTTTTGTGTAATTGAAAATGAAAAAAACCATATTTCCATCCTAGTGTGAATGTTTAGGGTAGCATAAGTTGAATTTCATCATTTCTTGAATATGTTAAGGGTAAATTTATTTTGATTTGTTTTTCTACCCTAATCATCTTGTTAATTCTAATTATTTATTTACATTTTAAAATTTAGTAAGGAGATATATTAATTTTTTCTTTATCAAATGTATACTTGAATTTGTTCTGTCATTGGGTATTTAACATTTATTTATCATAATAAACTATGTTTCTTCTTAGATAAGTTCATTATTGATTCTTGAACATCTATATGTCTGTTAATTTAAAATCAAACATTTGATGGATTACAATTTCAATCATTTATCATAAGGTATCATAAAATCTATTTATTTTATATTTCCTATAAGGGATTTATATTAATGTTTTATTTTAAAATTAATTTATCTAGACAAAAGAAAGATTATATTTATTAATTTAAGTATTCATATTTTAGTTGAAGATAAATATTTTAATGTTTTATTTATGTTTGTGTAAGGGTTATTTCTCTTATTTATTACAAAATTATGGTCTATATTTTATTGTTTTATGTAAGGTACTTACACATTAATTTCAATTATTTTGTAAGAATGTGAATATTAGTTAGAAATTATGAAATTATTTTTATACTTTTTGGCAAGGGAAACATATTTTACTGTTCGTATTTTATAAAAATAATTATTTTCATATATTAATTAATGCATATGTAAGGTAAATTTATATCTGGTTGTATATTTCTCCTTGACATAATTAATTAATTACGTTTTTGTATGGTATGTTTTATTTAATCCAATTTATAGTCTATATTTTCTTGTTTTTCTTGAAGGAAAATTATTCTAAAATCATTTGACTATTTCCTCCATGAAATCAAAATCAAACTTGTTTTGATGTTTTAGAAATTTTGTTATGTTTTTAATAAGAGGTTATCCTGAATCATCAGAATTTTTTTTAATTATTTTTATAATTAAAAACACACTTCAAAAGGATCATATTATTACATGTGAGTGGTATATATATATATATATATATTATATTATATTATGTTTTAATATGGTTTCATGTTAATACTGCCAAAGAATATTTCAATTTATTGATGTTTCATATAATAATTAATTTATTCTGTTGTTATGTGATATAGATATATATACTTGTATAATTTATAAGTATATAAATAATTTAAATAAAATAAGAAGAAAAAAATATTGGTCAATATATTAATTTATAAAAGCAATAATATCATAAATTTTTATATACATGCATATAATTATGGCCGTGCGATTATGCACAGTGTAATACCTTGCATTCATAATCCTAATTTAAAATTAAATATGAAGGTTTATTTTGGATATGAATAATCACGTAAATTAAATGATTTAATTAATATTTTTATTTATAAATTTTATATGCTTAAATAATGTATTAATTTTACATTTATCGGAATAAACCTCAAAATTGATGTGTATGGAAGAAGTGTTTATGTTTTTGGTTGACAATTGGTTTTGTCATGGAATTATAAAACGTTCATGTATCACGATATTTGTTTGCACAAGTCTAATATGTGGGTTTCCATCATAGTGTATACTTAGACATTTATAAATAAATATTAGTGCATGGCGAATTAATTTTTGTTTATATATATATATATATATATATATATGTACTCGAAGTCATTTATGTCCTTGTGAGTTTTTTTATTTTTCAGGGTATCAAGCTATGTTTTAACTCATGTTAAATATGGATATTTTTATTTATCAATATTTTCATTAAATATAAGTTCATCCCGGAATTGTATTGTTATAAAACCGTGTAATTTAAATATATATATATATATATATTTATTTATTTATATATGGAAATATTCAGTTCTTTTATTTAAAAAATAGAATCATGGTTTATATATATGCTTGAATATATACATATAAAAGATATAATGTTTATTGACATGTTATAATACTTAACGCACATAACATGTCATCGAGTTATTTTAAACTTCTTGATGTCACATCTGCATACAGTCATGGTCATGCGTCAAGCGTAACATCGACACATTTTTCATTCATAATAAACTCATAGTTTCAAATAAATATTCCGAGATTATCAAGAGCATGGATTTCATTGGAAATTCAAATTATTTATTTATAATTTTATGTGTGAAACATATTTATTATTGTAAAGGATTACTTAGATAAGAAATAATTATATTTACCTTTTTGATCAAATGTTCATTTATTTCATTACTAATTTTATTGATGTCTTATAAATAAATAAAATTATTTCATGTATGGGATTAGAATTTTACGGTAATATATGGATTAAGAATTAAACATTTCAATGTGGTATGGGAACCTTTGTATTGTTTAAATAATTTTTACTTCGATAATTTATCAATGAATTTATTTTCCTATATGATTAAGATTTAAATAAATAAATGTTTTAAGGGAAAATTTGATTTAACCACATGTTTTTATTAGACAAGAGAAATAAATAAGACATATTATGTAATGGGTGAGCTGTGTTATTGCCTCTCAATGCATTAGTTGGTCTCATGAGAAAAACTAGGTCTTAGCACTAGTCCCTGACAAAGTGGTTATGCATGGTCCTGGCATGAGGCCTTGAAATAATTTTTATGTTGTCCCAAATTATTTATTCTCGCATTATGAATATAAAAACTGAAAGTCCATTTGAAAATTCAACTACTAGAATAACCATGGTAAAGAATCATTCTCTTATGAACATGTATTAATCAATTATTCATTTCCATGTGCACATGAAATAATGTTTTATACATTTTTATATAATTTACCAAGAAGGTTTAATTGTTTCATTTCCAATCCATAAACAAATGTTATGACCATATAAAACATTTATTGGTTTTCATATATGTCTTCTGATGTCGTTTTCTGTGTAAATCATAAAAAGAATCAATTCATTGGAAAAATTGTATCAGCACTCCTGGAAAGTCATTCATAATTGAGTATGGTAATTATCTATCATATAAGTGTAATTTCATTCATTTGGGTTCATCTTCATTAGTATTTCATAATATATTTTATTTTTAACACTTAAATATGTTTAGAAAATTTGGTCCAGAGTTCATTCTAAATGCTATTTCAGAATCTCTCAAGAAAATGATTATAGTGTGTTATGAGAAATTTTAATTTCATGATTTAAAAGAATTGTTTTAAGGAAATGTTATAAAGAAAAATTATTTCATAATGATATTTTTTAAAACACCTTACTAGGAATATCCAATGCTCACCCATTGTTTAAAATTATTTTTCACAGGTCCTTTCGAAGTCCAAAGTTGGACGTCATCTTTTTTTTACGTGTGCGGATGCAAATTTTTTCTTTTTTATGTTCAATTTTATTTAATACCTAATAAATTGTAATTTTTGTAAATAACTATCCTAAACATATACTAGTGAAATTTCCTCTTCTATGTAATGTTTAAATCTAGGTCCCTACAGTAAAGATAATATTATATATTGGATAACATTTATTGAGGGTTACCTATACATAGAAAATTATTTTATTGACAATGTGTGGGTAAATGGTCTATGTATAAAGGGTTCTAATATTTATATAAACTGTATAAAGGTACCTGATTTTTTACATTTATGTCATGGTTCTTAAAGTCCTATGTAATGGTAAAAGTGTTTACCTTCAAATAGGAGTGCCTCTATGTGCAAGGGTAAAAAATATATTTAAAATATATTTTTAAATTTATAAATGGTTTTAGTGGTTTATAAAATGTTTATAGACCATTATAAATGGTTTATAAATTCTTTAATTAATAATAAATGTTTTATAAGTATTTAATTAAATTATTTTGAAACTGTTTTTTTACAAATTTTAAATGCTGTTATTTGAAATATATTTTTACTAAATTATATAGAATAAATTATGATCTATAAATTAAAGTGTCTATTTATGAGTCATGATTATTACTTTATAAATGGTTATAAATTATTAATTAAATCCAAAATATAAAAAAATAATATTTAAATAATGATTTTTTTATAATTACTTATTTTTAATTATTCAAAATAAAATGCGAGTTATTTGGATATTATGAAAACCACATCAAAAATGTCTTGATGATTGATATGATCAATTTTTAAAAAAATATTAAGAATGTGATAATTGGATTTTGTAAAATGTTTATATAAGAGAAGTTTGATAGTATATAGTTTATAGTTCATATGATATCATATATTTAAATTGGAAATTTCATATAATGATAAATATGAAATACTTCATATTAAAATGAATATAAAATGTTTATATTCAATATTACAGAATGTCCATAATTTTAAAGTTGAAATTATAAAATATTTATATTTATCTTTTATTTATGAATTGTTCATAAATTATTATCTCATTTATAAATATTTTAATTGTAAATTTATTTAAATGGTATCCCCTTATATATTCATGATTAGATGAAAATTATGAAATAAAAATTTTGTGTATTATATAGTTTAAAATGATAATGTTATTCTAAAATAGAACCATGAACTACATTCTAGGATTGAATCTATAATGGATTTATTATTCATCTACCTTAACATCAGTTTGTAGTTAAATTTATTAACTTGAATTTAGTTGTATAATATAGTTTGTTCACATTAAGTGTTAGAGTTATGATGAATTTTATTCTCTCATGATAAATGTATCTCGGGTATAGGGGCTTGGGGTTAGACTACCTACATACCTGAAGGCTTATTCCATGAATAGGAATGTAAATGGCTTTAGCTATCTATCATTCTAGGATTAATCATGTGGATATTTTCAATCACTTATAATTATATCATTTACATGAAGTGTTCATATATCATATGCATATGATGCATCTATAAATGTATGAATATTTTCTTCTTCTATTTTTTGGGTGAGTAACACAAACTTGTGTATTGTGTAAAGGTTTAAACATCAATATGGTTTGAAAATATTCATTTGGTAGAGGAGATTGGAATCAAATATAAATTAGTAGATTCATGAATACATAAAAAGGAATATGATTCCGACGCTTTCCGCCGGGGCACATGATCAATGAGCCTCCTTCTGGCGGACATGCAGACCGCTCTTGTTGCCCCTCATTCCTGCATTCCAAAGGTGGGTGACATTCCTTCCTTGTTCTGGGACGTCTACACCTTGATCGAAATGGGATGATGGGATGTCAGTTCATCCTTCCATGGATTCTTCCTCGGAGCTTTTCACCTAGGCTGGGTCTCCATCATAGATTTAAGATGTGGTTCGTGAATCTATTCCCAGTTCCATATCTTCATGGACACCTGTTAATTACAATACTTATGTCAGGAAATTCCAAAGTTTCCAGTAATGGCAGTAAATTTCCGTTAGGAGAGCAGTCATTTTGAGGCATTACAGGCGTGTCTTGACGATGGGATTCTGGCATATCTATCTTATGTCTCTTATTATATGTCTTCTCGAGGGCGCGGAAGCTCGAGGAATCCCATGTAGAACATGGGGGATTGTATGACATTGGAATGTATCTGAGGTTTTCCCTAGCTTGCAATTTTTAACACAGGGTATTCCGCAAGTTTAACGTCTAGCGGAGATGGATCAGACTGATCAGAACACCGATTAGAGTGGATCAGGCTGAGTATCCCCCTGGAGGGGACACTGATATTGGGGATAGCACGTGGGCAGCATCTTGAATGATGTGGAGGGGATTAAGTGGCATGATCCCACCGAGATGTGGCGGCCCTGGTAAGGATCAGGATGGGTTATGAAAGGATTTGGACACGAGCCTCGAAGAGACCTCCTACCTATCCTCGTGGAATGGAATCAAAGTACGCATAGTTCGATGAAACAACTGGACACTTATTGAGGAGACCCATGAGGACGGACGCATGGAGGGGACCCAAAAGAAGTGGATCCTCCATGTTGGGGCATGAGCTTCTCGAGACACATGGTCTCGAGGGAGAGATCAGGATGGGACGTCAGTGATGGGCTTGAACCTCTTGGAAGATTCCTATGTATCCCTGTGGCGGGGAATCAATGACCACATAGTTCATGTATACAGTTTACCATCGTGAAGGATGGAGACAATCCTAAAATAGATGAACGACCGAGTGTTGGGCTTTATCCTCATGGAGGCTGCCGATGTACCAAGCCTTAGCATGGAATGAAAGTCCACATAGTTCAGGATGTGCAGTTTAATGTCATGTGGTTTGGAGAAGATCCTAACATGGAGGAATGACCAGGTGTTGGGCTTGATCCTCAGGGAGGATACCTATGCACCATGCCTTAACATGGATCAATGTCTACGTAGTTTGAGATGTGCAGCTTAACATCGTGAAGGATGACATACAGTTTAATGACATGCATGACGAGTGTGCCATGTTCAATTCTATATATAAGACCATGTGAGTCATGCTCGGTGTGAGAAAAAGAGGCTGAAAAGACCCGACAATCACATCACGAATGGGGAATCTGTGGATGGTGGATTCGGGCTTATGCTCTCAGGCGGCCCAAAGAGGAAACAGTGGCTTACACATTGGTTCATGGACTTGGGAGATACCGATTGGGACTTATTCTAGGGTGGAGGTCCGTGAAGTGGAAAATCTCGTCGAGAGAGGGAATGGTTGACAAATCCCTTGTGCCCCTATCCCTTATTGGACTTTGGCACAGATGAAGAGAGTAGAAGTAGGGGTACTACCTCCTGCATGGAAGGCCAGGGGCTTGCACTGAGGTGGATACCCTTCCCCTGTGGACAATTGTACCACCAAAAAAGAGGATATCACCCCCTGTGATTGGAGATCACATCCCCGTAGAGACTAATGGGTGTAGAGAAATCCCAATCCGTGAAACCCAGCATAGGGTTCATGGGGGAAATGTCACATTTTAACGTCATGTATTGAGGATGAGGGTGCTTGGCAGTTTAACGTCCTATAGCTCGGAAAAGTGTGATCACTCTGCACCCCTAGGGCTTACATAATTGGTACCCTATGCACCTTGGTGATTGGAGGGCGCCGACAATGCAATTTTTGGGGGGAGTCGTAGAGTGATCTACTAGGGGGTCCACATTATCGTGGCTATGAAAAGAAGCAATATCCATTAGTGTCCCTATGCAAAGAATCATAAGGAGAAGCAACACAGTAGGAGGTGTTGTCCAAGGTACTTTGTAGTTACTTCATATGAACCTAGAAGGTCGCATGGGAAAATATTGTATGACACGGATTCCCGGGGAGCACAAGACACATGCAAATGGTACCCAGAAAGAGGGTATCGGGTGTTCGCACAAGAGGGCGCCCGGGGAGCAACAATGTGAAGGGTCCTGAGGGATTGCGCACAACACATGGGGTTTTCATGAAATTAGTGCTGCCTATGTGAAATAGGAGGGCTGATGTTTTGCGCACGACATGAAGGGATTGCGTGCCAAGAAAGGGATTGCGCACAAGGGAAATGGTGTGCATGCAAAGGAAGGGGGTGTGCGTGCACGGGATTGCGCGCACAAGAAGGGATTGCGTGCAAGAGTTATACCTCGAAGGGGTTAGTGTTTACTCTATTCCATGTGGATATCTGGAAAATGAAGATCCCAGAGTGACTTGGCGTGAAAAAGAACCATACTTGAAGGCCATATTGCAAGCGTACGGAAAGCTGATTACGCGCATGAGTGGCGGTTCAAATTTTTTCAACCCCGAAAATGAAGGGGGTCTCCTTCTATTTATAGGCATCCAGTGGAATGGAATTCAGGTATGTGCACAGAATTATGTGACTAAGGTTTCCGGAGCGAAAGATCCACCGCGCGAGGCACGAGTGTGAAATTATTTCCCGGCTAGTGCCGGGACTCATCAAGAATCACAATTCATTCTGCACGAGACATTTTCTCCACGCGATTCATCCTTTTTCCGCGCAATACTTCTAGGCCCTCTGGACCGGGCCTCGGGGTCAGAATATGAATTTGATTTGTCATTTTGAAACATTCTCTTGAACTTATGCACTTTTCAGCATCTAAAAATTCCCCCCCCCCCGCCTCGGAATTGGACCGGCGAGGGGTCGCAACGGTCGTATTCTGAGAGAAACGCCGAAATGCAAGCCTTTGTGGGACCCCTGCGCACAAACATCTGATGCCGTGAAAAATACAGCCTGTCATGGAATTCACATTTTGCACAGACACTGAATTTTCTTTTCCCTTTAATTTAACATGGCCATCCATTATCCCAAAATAAATACCAATCCACCCCTAAGCTAATGTGGGTCGTGGGAAGCAAAGTTGGCTCGCACTATTACATCGTTTGAGTGTGGGAGTGTCAACCAAGTGTCAGGAATTCGAAATTCGAACATGAATTTTTAAGGAGATGAGGGAGGCCCGATAAAAGGGGAGAGGACCTTAGACCGATTGATGTATTGCCTTTTCAATGTGCTCTAGTGCATGAGCGGGGCAATGGTAGGGGAATTGGAATCAATCCGAACATAGGGGAATTAAAAATGTGAATCACTTTACTCTAATTTGGAACACGGTGGGGAGGTGTGACTCTAAGGGAAAACTATTGACCGTATATGAAACACAACATCCCTATTTTATTAGACATAAATGGGGACAAAAAATGAGGGTCTACTGCTGACCATGTTCTTTACACGGGACCTATCTCAGAACATCGTCTATTAGTTCTCCAGAACGTTGGCCTATGGAAGCAGGTGGACCATAGGTCAATCATCAATATTGTTACAGTAGGCGGACATCAGGTCAATTAGCCATACTGTTATAGCATGTGGACCACAGGTCAATCATCCATACTGTTACAGCAGGAATTCCATAGGTCAATCATCCATACTGTTACAGTAGGTTGCCCACAGGTTAATCATCCACACTATTAGGGGTCCCTTCAAATGTGAATGCGAATGAGGATCTGAATAAAGGGGCAGGCATAGCTTGGAAAGCGATGTGATGGTTTGTTCTCATAGAATCCAACACTCACAATATTATGCCACCATGGTTGGAACACATTATGTGGCACATTAATCTGATCATGGATCATCTTTATTTTTAGACAGGACCACTCTAGGGAGGGAATTGTCACTTCCCAATATAATCATGGGGCGTCCTGAACTTATTCAAGGAAATTGTATCAAACCAAGGATGAAATTTGTGATTCCCTGGGCTGGACCCAAGACGAAATGTCCAAGAATTCCTACGTATCACATAAGGATTATAATCAAGGCATATGTAGTTCTAGAAAGACAGTTTAACATCATGCCAGATGATGAGAAGATGTGGCAATGCACACCCTACCAAAACTATTAACCATGTGCGAGTAATACTCAATGTAGGAATCAAACTTTTGTGGTAGGACATTCTCGAAATAGGAAGGAACATGATAAGGAAAAGGGGTGCTCGGTAGATACTGGCCCAACGATTCTAACATGTCCATGTAGCGTACTTAGATGCACGAAGAGGTAGAGCCGAGTATGTCGGAATTCCACTTGAACATGAGGGAGTGGAAATGTGTGAGCCATGAATCTTGAAATTTGGATCTCAATGGTGGAGGCCTTGTGATAAAGAATGACTGTTGACCATGGAGGAAACACATAATCCACATCGCAATATCCTGGAATATAGTCAGAAAAATGAGGGTCGATGGCTGACCATGTTCACAACACAAGATGTATCCAAAAATCTCATCCATTAGTTCTTGGGATCGTTGGACCAAGACAACATGCACACCATAGGTCAATCATCCATACTGTTAGGGGGTCCCTTCAAACATGATCAGTTTCAAGAATGTTAACCCAAGTAAGTAGGCGGACCAAGGGTCGAACATCCATACTGTAAGGGAATCCCTTTAAACATGATTGAAAACGAGGATTCGAATAGCGACCTCGTACATCTTGGACATGGAAGGAGGGGAATTTCCCTATGAAAAACCCCACACATAGGATTCTTTGTCAAAACACATCTTAACATGACAATGAGATGTGTTAGATAGAGGGGGTCAAGTACCTTACCTTAGGGAGATCTTAGTTTAGGGTATTAGAACATGAACCTTAGATGGTAGGAAATGCGGAAGACACGTGGGGGGGGGGGTAAATCATACAACCCAATGAAAACAAGGATGAGTACCATACCTTAAAGTGTTTCCTGGGGAGGTTTCATGTTGTGGGATCGTAAACGCGGGTTGATCTAGGCCTAAGGCAATGTGCACAGGCATTCCTACGTACTTCATGTGGATGGGGATCATGCTTCACATAGTTCTGGAAGGGATCCTAGTTTATGGTCTTAGAGCTTAGACCGAAAGGACCACAAGGGACAAATGGTAAGGTCTTTATGAAAACTAACGTGAATGAGGACGTTAGTCCAAATTACCATGTGTTCCTTGAGAAATTTCTTAGGTCAAGGGACTGAACACGAAGTTTATATGGGCCCATGGGGAAGTTCCTAGGCGTTCCCATGTACCCCAATATGACCGGGATCAAGCTGCACATAGTTCTCGATATAGCATGGTACGGTAAGGTAATAGTGCAAAAGATGAATGGGGCATGCAGGTGCAGCCCTCACACCAAAAAAGTGGCATTTTTTGTATCTTTTTTATCCTTTAAGGTGAATGTTTTGTTGTTGTGAAGTGACAGGCCTAGGGTAGAAATTCCAGGCATCACCACAATAATAAATCCGTATAAATGCATTGACAATGGGTATGGTGTATGACTGATACCCAACGTGATGTCCTCTATGATGAGGTCATCACAATGTTGTGCCATTTTTCGTCATGCAACGATGACAATATTGTCACAATTTATGGTCATGTGGTAGGACCAATAGCATAGTTTAACGTTGTATGGATTGTACATGGGGGAATACCCATGAAGTGACAAAATATACCTAATGTGAATGGGGATGGAGTCTAGATTATTACCGCGCACACCTCTGGGAAAGGCGCCATGGGGCAAGGGGCCGACGAGGGTCAAGATATAAGGGGTAGGAGAGACGAGCTCCCAGCGTAGATGGATCTGGAAGCACAATTTTTGGGTGATCCTGCATATCCCATTGGGATGGGGATTGAGTCGCACATAGCCCATAATGAAGACCTTAGTTTATGGTCATAGATCTCGGACCATGGGAGCTCCGAAGGACGTCGTATGGAATCTTTGTCACCCTTACGTATAGAGGTTCACTGAGGGATAGTGACAGGAGTGTCGACATTTCACCTGGTCATGATGGGGTGTAACGTAATGTTAATCATGAAACCAACATTCGATCCCTGAAGGGGCTGGCGTGGCGAAGAAGGATTACTGCTGACCATGATCGCAACACATCATCCCATCACGTTAGCCTGAAATGGGGACATAAAAATGAGCATCGACCACTGAACATGATTGAAACATGGGATTTGTATCAATCTGTTGTCTGAAACCCTCGATGGAATTTTCCCGTAATGGTAGGAGAGCCCTTAGTCGTGGTATCCATACGGTTTTTAGGGGTCCCTTTAGGAGTGAAAGATAAAGGGGCCCCAAAAGAAGGGGAACATGAAGCATGAAAAGTGGGAATAAATTTTCTCAACTAGAATCTGCCACTTCATGTCCTAGACCGGAGTACTCTTAAACACATCGATAAACCATTGTAAAGGGTCAAGAGGGGAACAACCTGAGAGGGGACGATTTGAATAGAGGGGTATATAATGGTGGACACGAAACTCTCCGGAAGAAGTAAATGGCGTGGACCTAATAAAACCCAACGTGAAAGAGGGTGTAGCCCCGTAAAGCACTATATATTCCTCTCCCTAGGTAAGGGGCGGGCCAATGGGGCCCAGGCAACAGGAAAATCAATAAATGATGGGGATGGACCCGAAATTGCAATTTTCAGGAGTTCCTACGTATCCCATAAAGATGGTACTCAAGACACATATAGTTCATGACGATACAGTTGAACGTCATGTGGGAAGAAATACAGTTTAACGTCATGAGAGGAAAAATACTGTTTAACGTCATGTGGTATGAAATACAGTTTAACATCATGCAAGAAGAAATACAGTTTAACATCATGCGTGACGAAATTCAGTTTAACTTCATTAGGGAAGAAATACAGTTTAACATCATGCGGGACGAAATATAGTTTAACGTCATGCGGGAAGAAATACAGTTTAACGTGATGCGGGATGAAATACAGTTTAACTTCATGCGGGACGAAATACAGTTTAACGTCATACGGGAAAAAATATAGTTTAACGTCATACGGGACAAAATAAAGTTTATCGTCATGCGGGAAGAAATACAATTTAAAGTCATGTGGGACTAAATAGAATTTAAAGGAATGCAGGACGAATTATAGTTTAACGTCATGCGGGACGAAATATAGTTTAATTTCATGCGGGATGAAATATAGTTTAATGTCATGCGGGATGAAGTACAGTTTACTGTCATGCAGGACGAAATACAGTTAAACATCATGCAGGATGAAATACAGATTAAGATCATAGAGGTCCCAAATCTAGTTTAAGGTCATAGAGGACCATAATCCAGTTTATAGTCATCGAGGACTTTAATCCAGTTAAAGTCATAGATGACCGTAATCCATTTTACGGTCATAGAGGACCGTAATCGATTTGAAGGTCATGGAGGAACGTAATCCAGTTAATGGTCATAGAGGAACGTAATATAGTTTATGGTCATAGTGAACCGTAATCCAGTTTATGGTCATAGAGGATAGTAATCCATTTTAAGGTCATAGAGGACCGTAGGCAACCTTGGGGTCATGCCAGGCCTAGTAGATTAGGGTCATGACGGACGTAACGACTCAAGAGAAATATTGTTTGAGGAACCTGGAATTGTTGGGAGGAGTTATACGATCACCATCCATGGTCACCAGGGAGTATGCACCACTAGGTTAGACCTTGTGTGCAATGAAATTTACTTCCCATTTGGGATCCAACTTGGGTGGCTTCCTGGTGGGGATCATTGGTGCCCTGAGGGCTAGTACCAAGTCTCTTTGCAGGAATGAGCGGAGGAAACCTTCTTGTTGAAAGCTCAAGCCTTACTGCTCTGATGTCTTTCTAGGTTGTGCAGAGCACGAAGCCTTTTCTCGTCCAGTGCTTCCAATTCACCTAGACGGATCTCACCCACTCTATCGGGCACTTGCTGGTCATAGACTATTTTGCACAATGAGGGAACCTGAATCTCGTTAGGCAGGACGACCTCAGTTCCATACACTAGAGAATATGGAGTCACTTATGTGGAATTATGATTCATTGTCCGATAATCCCAGAGGTCATTGGGGAGCTTATCCGGACAACTTTTCCTATTAATACCAACAATCTTCTACAGAATGTTAGAGAGGGTTTTGTTAAATTCGTCAATATGACCATTTCATGGCACGTGATAGCGGGAGGTATGGTTAGAGAGAATGTTGTACTTGGCATACAACTTCTTGAGTTCGGCTACTCTGAAGTTGGTGCCATTATCAGTGAGGATAGTGAGAGGTACTCCAAATCGATATATGATATTGGAACTCACGAAACCGATGATAGAACAGGCCTTGACTTCCTTGGGCAGAATAGTCTCTGCCCACATGGAAAAGAAATCCACAGTGGTTAGAATGAACCGACATTGGTGAGTCATTTACGGCGGGTACGGTCCTAGGACATCTAATCCTTAGACAGCGAAGGGACAAGAATACTTGGTAGTGTGGAGAAGCTTCGGGGGCCAATGCACAAAGATAGCATGAACATGGAACGCATGGAACCTCCTGGTGAACTCAATGCAGTCGTGTATCATGGAGGAAAAAAATACCCTAATCTCTAGATATGGTGAGATAATATTGGCCTAGCCTGATGCACACTGTAGGAGCCAGCATGAACCTCTATAATGACTTTTGGAATATCAACTCCCTGAATGGAACAAAGGATAATACCATCAAATCTGTTTTTATTGACGATCCTCTCAAGGCCGGGACCACTATGGAGGGTGAACTATAGCGCACGGTACCGACTTCGCTCGCGCTCAGCCTGATTCGATGGGAGATTACCGTGTTGGAGATATTCGACCAAGGGTTCCCTCTAATTGGGAATCACTTAGATCACCACATCTGGGGGACCCGAGGGTCCTGATGTGGAGTCACCGGCGGTAAGATGCCTTACCTTGGGGCCATGACCGCGATCCTAGATGACAGGATCTATGACTCTCCGGTAGGACACATGCATAATTAGATTGTCCTATTCGGGCTCTGAAAGTGATGCAGCCAAAATGGCCAAAGCATCTGCTCGACCATTCTGTTACTGAGGGACATTGGAAAAACATTGGCTGAAAGGGAAATATTCCATCAAATGGAGTGTTTGCTCTAAAAACAGTATGAGACTTGGCTTCCTGACAACATAGCCACCATTAACATGCTAAATAAATATCTTGGAGTCACCTTTCACACGCAAATGTGGTATGTCGATCTCAAGGGCCAGCTCGAGACCAGTAATAAGGGCCTGATACTCGGCCTCATTGTTAGTGCAGCCTTTTGACAACAGGAATGAGTATGGCAGAACAGTTTGCATCGGGGTAATGAAGACAACACCGAGGCCCACTCTGTTGAGCCTAGGATTGTTGAGTCTCTAACCGGTGGGGTTCCAGGAGGCACCATCGAAGTGAATTTGCCAACATGGGATGGCCTGATCGACTGAGAGGATTGCCTCATCCAGAAAATACTATTGCAAGGACTAGTTCATATTGGTTGGATGGGATGCTAGGAATTCGGCCAATGCATATCCCTTGATAGACTTCGGAGGCACAAACTTGATGTCAAACTGCTGGAGAATGACCGCCCACTGCACTAGTCGACCAATCAACATGGGGCGATTCAGAATGTACATCAACAGTTCTACTTGATTGAATATCAGTAACTTGTGGTGCTACATGTAATACCAAAATTTTTGCATGGAGAATACGAGCACAAGGAAGCTCTTCTCGATGGGGGAATATTTGATCTCCATATAAAGGAGCATACGACTGAGATAATAAAGGCTGTTCTCTGTCCCCTCATTGTTCTTCTGGGCGAGAAGGGCGCCGAGGGACCGTTCTAGGGCAGTGACATAGAAAATAAACGGCTTCCTAGGGATGGGTGGTATCATGACCGGAGGCTGAAGTAGATACTTCTTGATTTCCTCATAGGTGGTCTGTCACTCTTTAACCCATTTGTAGGCGGTGCCCTTATTCATGAGCCGAGAAAAGGGATTACACTTGCTGGATAGATTCAAAATGAATCGGAGTATGTAGGCTAAGTGGCCTTGGAGACCTCAATGCTCTCGAATATTACTTGGGGGAGGCATCTGGCTGATGGAATTGATCTTTTCCGGGGGAATCTCGATGCCCTGGTACCTGACAACAAAGACAAGAAACTTGCCGGAGGTGTCTCCAAAGCACACATTAATGGTTTCATATTCAAGGGGTGGGAACAGAGAAAGACTAAAACTTTCTTAAGGTCCTTTAGATTTTCCTGGAACTGGCAAGATTTGATGACCAGATCATCCCCATAGCATTCCACCAACGTTCCCATGATCTACTTGAATATGCGATTCATGGCCCACATATAGGTCGCACCCACATTCTTCAGGCCGAATGGAAGAAGCTGGTAACAAAATGTACTTGGGGTGATCTAAAAGCTGCATACTCTTTGTCCTCAGGGGACACAGTGGTACTGATCAATGTGGGTCTCAGGTCCACCTCGCTACTATGGTTTACCTGTATCAACCCGTCGACCGTATTAGATACGCCTTCCTCAAACATAGGGTACGTCTTCCATGTCCACTTCTCTACATATCGAGGGATATACCACAAGGGAATCTCCCCTTGAGATATCGAACACTGATGGGAGGATGGAACCAGCTTGAGCGGTAGTGGTTGTTGCATCGGGGGACTCTGGCGATGCTGAGACCATAGAGACGAAGGCTGTCGACCTGATCCCATCTAGTCTCCAGCCCAGAGGGTAGCGCTTGATGATATCAAAGTAGTGGTGGTGTGTCAGCTAGAGTCAACTTATCTCAGCCCAGCAAAATAGTCAACTGTGATGCACTGCCGTTTCCATGAGCCAGACATCCCGATACCTGATAGGAGTTGGAGGATTGGGGATCACCGTGGCATGATTCATATAAGAATACAAAGTGATCCTCTGGAACTATCTGGAGTTTGGAACATGGTTCTTATATGTCCATGAAATGAAAAATCATTTCTCCATGTCAGGGTTTGTTCCTCCAAATGGTTGATTGGGAAGGCGTAGGGACAATTCAGGCCTTCCCAAGGGTCGGTCGTAGGGGTGAAAGGCTCAACTCCACTTTCCAGGACTTGTTTATCATTACTCTTGTAATAACCGGAATCCATGTAGCAGGCATCACAAGTGGTGAAAGTATATGAATCACATTTAATTATGCCTACTCGACCATCAGGAAATTATTTGAGGCATTGGTGATACGATGAGGGGACCGCCGTATACAGGTGGTGCCACGACTTTACCATTAGCACACTATACGTGATGTCCTGGGAGACAACCATGAACACAGTACTGGAAACCAGGCCGCCGAACTAGGTCTTCAAATAGATTTTTCTGACCTATTTCTGCTCTATCATGCCATATCTCTAGATTCATAAATTGGAGGGAGTCATGTCATTTTCCGATAACCCTAGTTTCTGCACCGTCCGTGTTGGGATAATTTTCTTCCCGGAAGTAGTGTCAATGAGACAACGACGAACCTCCACGTCAATGAATTGGTCCGTGATGTATATACGGTGAATTTTCCTCTTTATAGGGGAGCCTTCTTAATCCCCAGAGAATGAAATTATAGCCTGAAATTCTACATCCTCAGCTTCTTCAACATGGAAGGCTTCTGTAGCAGCTACCTCCGTTTCAAACTGGAGGTTTCTCTTTAAAGCCTCAGCGAGTGATTTGCGCATATCTGGAGACAGACGAAGGGATTCAATAATGGAAAGCCTTGCTGGGATTCCATAGAGATGTTTATGAAAATCGTACTTCCGTTCTAGGCGCGAACCTCTACTTACAGGAAGCTGATCCGTGATCGGAAGCATGGCAGGCCCTGCCAGCTGGACCAGCAGCTAACTGGTGATGGGAATATCTCATTGTTCACTAGTCGAAGCCCTTAGAGTGGCTTCCAGATGAGGACCGGGTGACTGGGTATGGCCTGTGGCAGGGAAAAGCTGGTCGCCATGCAGCCTTAATGGTTCTGCTTGACCTAGTAGCACGAACAACATTGGAGATGGTCATGTTGACACCAGATGAAGAATCTTCGCTTGCTGATTTATACGTTGGGAAAACTGTCTGCTCTTTGTGGAATGTACGGTCTGGTTGGAGGTTCCAACTGATGTGCCCCGATGATCTATATGGCTGCATCCCCACTGACGTTGATGGCAGCTGGTGACACTGGGGAGACTCACCTGGCGCTCCCCCTCGTAGGGAGTGATATAGGGATTTCCCAACTCAACGGTGTTAACCGAAGCGTACCCAGGGATATCACTTGACAAATCATCCAACACTGGGTAGATCCTGGTGGGAATTCGCATCGCAAGGGGCATGAGATCACCGATAGTGCAGGAGGATGATGACACTGGTGGGACATGTTGCTTCTTCTTGAGCTGCCAGTGCTTACTCTTCTTGGAAGAGGTCGGATGAGGTGATGACTCAGAAGTGGTGGTCGAAGCTCTTAAGGGCTCCATCTGATTCAGGAATGCACGGATGATGCCATGGGCACGTGAGACTGCACTTTGATCCATCCAGTCACTATAATTTTGGGACCCACGGTCAGAAACCTGCTACCATTCACTCTCATTGTCGCTACTGCAATCTGGTTTGAGAAAGACACCTTCCACCTATGTTGGTGTTGGGACCAACCTGAATATGTTGTTTTCAATCAGGTCTTGGAGCCCTTCCTTAAACACAAGGCATTTCCTGATAGTGTGCCCCATGGTCTGGTGATAAGGGCACTAGTTGGGGTGATTAGTGAGATGCAAATCTTCTAGCTTCCGGCATTCAGGCAGTCTTAAAATTCGCTGCTCTAATGAACTGTAGAATTTATAAGGGACTTGAGCCTCGTCGAATGAGTAGGTACGATTCCTTCTATATGGAATGGGGGCTCTAGGATCCTGACCCTGTCGGGGGGCCGGAGGAGCATACTGTGGAGGTAAAACCTGGTTATCTCGCCTAGGCAGTGGCGAAACGTTATGCGGGGGCACCTGATGATTCTGAGGTGGGCACTCCTGAGCTAGAGGATGTGCTCATGGTGGTGGACCTCGATGGGGCTTTAGAGCTGGCTCCACGGGTAGCAGTTCCATTTGAATTGGGGCCCCTATCTGGGCCACTACGGTGGGCTCGGCTCTGGCATCCCTCTTTGCTGGGATCACAGGGGGTAGTGGATGTGCCTGACTGGCCTGTTGCAGGGCTTCTTCGAGACGCTGGGCCTTATCTAAGATGTCTCGGAACCCCTTGTGATAGTTATGAGGGATCAAGGAGGGGACTGACTTTTCCTTTACATTCCCCACACACATCTTCAGTAATTTATCGGAGTCAGTGCCATGTCAATGGAGTACGTGAGTCTTTCCACTGGGCGATGAAGTCCACGAATCTCTCCTCAGTCCTTCGTTTGCACTCGAAGAGGACTACAATGTTTGTATTCCTGGTGGTAGAGCTAAACTGGTAGAGGAACTACCTGCAAAGTTCCTCCCAGCTGGTCCCGGATACAACGGGGTGCTGGCTGTACCAAACGAATATCGGCCCCTCCAATGTCTGAACAGAGCAACGGAGCGTGGCGGCCTCTTGCTGCGATGGGGTCCCCAGCATGGGTCCACACCTTGAATTGATGTGGGAAAAATGTTGCGGCGGGTCCCCCATCTGATTAATGGGGTAGAAGGTGGGGTTTCCAAATCCTGGAGGTGTTGGCATATCGTCCGGCCATGCCGGTCATGGCTTGCCATTTGGTGGGATAGCCACCTGTCGTGTTTCCAAAGCCTCCATGCGGGTGATGAGTGTGACCATCAAATCATCTATACATGGGTCCCTATCTTGACGAGAATCCCTAACCACGAGTGTGATGTCGGGTTCTTCAATTCGATAGATCAGATCAGCTGGTCGTGGAGCGGCTGGTGGAGCAAACCTTGGGGCGATCGGGGGAGCCCGAGCGGGGTTCCATGAATTGTCCCGCCGTTCTGGAGGGTTTGGTGAGACATACAACTCCCTCTTTCCATGGTCTCCAGCCTCCATCCTGTCTGTGGCTGCAGCATGATCAGGGTTTCCTAAGGGCATCTCGCCAAAGTGAAGTTGTTGTTGCCCCGGCTGTCCCGGCTTAGGATCACCAGGGTCAGGTCGTCACACTCAATGCCTTCTTCCAGATTCTCATCATCCAACCTCTTCTTCTTAGCAAGCTTTTGGCGTAGCGTGGACTTCTCGGGGTTCTCTTTCATCTTCTACATTTATGCGGATGGGTTAGAGTGCCCGGAAGATTTGGCATGCTCCTTGCCTTTACCGACGTTCCTGCTGAGTACCAATACCACAGTGGGAATGGGGTGACCAAGGAGGTTCCTTTTTTGACGAGTGATCCTCCCTTATCGGTCTAATTGTAACACCTCATGCTTCCACGGTACGCTTCTCTTTTGAATAATATAGTAGCGTGTGTTGTACGCAACTTTGAGATTCTAACACGCCGCGACAAATCAAAGTAGCCATTCTGAATAATAATACCCATTTTTTGGAATTTTATACATTTTATCTCTCAAAATGGACATTCTTTTTTGGATTTGGAATATCTAATATAGCCTAGGGTCAAATTATTTTACTTTTCGGATAACTTTTATATTTTGATGAATAATGAAAATTACTAAATTTTAAATAAAAACATCTTTTTAATCAAAATAATTAATAGTGATAAATTTTGAATATGAGTGGTTTTAAATTATATTTAGAATATTTATTTTACCATTTAATACAATTTTTTTCATTAGACAAAATTTCACAATTAAACCGGACATAAACAATTGTCAATTTTTTCATAGTTATTATATCTTAAAAACAAGTTTTTTGTTTTGAAAACGAGAATTAAATTTAAATTAATTTTTTCCACATCTGTGTATTGAATTTGGAAAAATGAATTCTATATTTGTATTCAGGATGTCCAAATTTTGTGAATAGGTAACTTTTATTTTGAGACATTTTAAATAATTTTTTCGGTAAATATTTTAGTTACTATGGTTAAAGGTTAAATCCAGTAAATAAGGGAAAAAAATAATATTATAATAATAAATTACACTTAAACGTGTCCTAACCTTATTGGTGGATAAATTTACAACTATGGCCATCTTTGGGTCGTTTTTGGGACCCCATGGAGCCACTTGTAGGTGATAGGGACACTTTATATTAATTAAGTTAAAGTAAATACAAAAATGACATAAGATTATATCTTTTAGCAAAACAATTTTTACATAGGTTTATATATGTTAAATTTTAAATTATAAATATTCATTATAACGATATAAATATTTCCTACATAATGGTATTTTATTTATAATTTTTAGATATTGAAAAAGTAAAAATATATATGACACAATAATGATGTAGTATTTTCCTTATTAATGAAAGAATCAAATAATTGGAATTATAAATATTAAAATAAATATAATTTGTATGATTTTATGACATAAACGAATTTTATTGGTTAAAATGACATTTTTAGATTTCTTAAATGAATTTCTTTTCGAATTAATAATGTTTTTATGATTTTAACATAAATCAATTATTGAGTAGTGTCAAAATTGACATAAATGAGTTTTTAAAACAAATATTATATTATTAATTTATATTATATTCCTAAAAATATAAGTATCAGACATAGGACTTATATCATTTTTTTTGTATCTTTAATGGACCACTTAGGAGTCTTTTGGTGGTATATAGTAATTTTTTTAACTATATAATATAAAAATACAAAGTGACATGGTAAGTGTTAAATTAATTAACTAAAAGTTAAAACTAAATGATAACGTTAATATAATAACCCAACCTGTCTAAAATATATTGGTTGAAAGTATTTCTACCCATCCCCACCTTAGAATTTTAATAATCCACTTTGGATAAATTATAAACCGAATATGATTTTATTATAAAATATTACTTCATGTTTTTCATAAAGTGCCCCTCACCCCTCTTATAAAAGGGCACTCCCCCTTCTCATTAATTTACACATTCGTTGCCCTTTGGATCTGCCAAACTCTACCCAAATATCCTCCCAAATTCCCTTAATTCATCCTAGGGGAATTATTTTGATTAGAATGCCAACATAAGGAACTATTTTGATCAATTCAAAAGGAAGAACCTGAAGAAGAGGTAACGTCTTTAGCACTCTCTTTAAAGTTCCTTTCTTCTTCAACATCTTCTTTCCTTGTTATTTCCATTCTAAAATAATTACTCATGTATATTCTATATACTGTGGTGTTATTATAATTATGGAACAAACAAATTCAATATTCTATCCATCCCTTTAATGACATGTCGCCATACATGCGTACGTACGACCTACCGTCTCCACATTGTGGTATAATTGTTATTCAATATATTATTATTTATATGGGTATAATAATGATGTATACTTCATGAAAATAATAAATATAAAATGATAATGATTCTGCCTATATGATATAACATCCAATTATATATTATTTTAATATCAAAAGAATGATATTGTCTCTCGTGCGTACGTACCGATTACCGTCTCCACGAATGCGATGAGATTCATTCCCAATAGATTTCATTCAAGACTAAATTCTATTGGATGATTAAAAATAATATTTAAGTACCTGATATCATTTTGGATATGAATAAGATACAACCTATCAATAACAAACGTGGCTTATGTAACAAAACATATAAAATAAAATGAGTAAGTTAACACTTGAAACGATGATAATACTAAGATATTATCATCAAAGAAATATTAAAATATCATATATGATATCATATTAATGTATATGATTCTCGTATTATTTAATAGCAATTATTTATCCATTATAAATGAGTTAACCAACCCTCAACGACGTAAAAGTACATGGTAAGGGTTTATTTTAAAATCTCTTCATTATCTGAGGTTGTTTATACGCAATTATCTACTAAGACCTCTTTATCATACACATCCATGTTTCTTAAAAATATATTTTAAAACATTCTTAAAATTTTAATGAATATGGATTAAAGTCATTTATATCCTTGATTGAATTTTAAATTTTTTTTTATAAAGGAATCATTCCATCATTTTCCAATCATGGTCCTTTTTAACCTTTTCAATAGAATTATGGTAAGAATATCTTTTTTTAACTTATACGAAGGATGTGGTTACTCTCCTCCATTTTACACCTTTTAAGATTCCATTATAGGCATATAAATTTTTTTCAAAATAAAGGTTTTCTGTAGAATTATGTGACTTTTAAATGATTTAAAAAAAAGAGATATTTCTCTCAAAATGTTTTGATTTTCATCTTTGTCAACATCCTTTGATAGAATTTATGTTTATTTGAAGTTGATTTTTAATGATAAAAAACTTCCATAATCGTATTGATGGTTTTGTGATATGATTGACTGTGGATGTGTTATTTTTATACCATTCATTGTTTATGGAGAAACTATTGACATTTTATATTATAGTTTTAATACGAATTTTTATGTATTGTTTAAACATGTTCATATGAGGAATTCATTAGACTTAATAAGTGAAGGGTGGAGCCCTCTATAGCACCTCGATGCATCGGTAGATCTCATGAGACAAACTAGTGTCTTGGCATGAGGCCTTGACAAAATTTTATTTGTAGTCTTGGCACGAGGCCTTGGCAATGTGGTTATGATATTATAGCATTATGCATTCCATCATTATGAATGTGGTAATTGATATTTCATGTGATTATTCAACTAGTAGAATATACATGTGAATAACTAAATGGAACTATTTAGTTATATATTTTCCATATTATGTTGAAGTTCAAGCATAAAATCCTTTTGTTTTAGATATACATTGCATTAAATGCTTATGCTTATTTATGAAAGATTCCGCTATATTGTTATCCTTACTGAGCATCTGAACTCAACCCTTTCAATGTTTTATTTTCCCAGGATGTGAAGAAGTAATTTATGAATGACCTGCAGGGATAGTATGAGGGGATATGAAGACAAGATTTTTTTGTTTTTTTTTCACTTTATGATGTAATATAGGAATTATGGATATATCTAGTGTTTCCAAGGATACTAAACTAATCGATCATTCGAGATTTGATCTTTCTTGTGATCATGCCAATGTTATGTAATAATGTACCAACATTGGGTAACTGGGGTCGGGGAGTTATAGTTGGGATCAGAGAAAGTTTATTAGAAACCTTGGAAGCTAGATTTAGATAAACTCTGATTAGAGCACATAGACCTAAGATGGACTTTAAGGATTAGTATTGAAGAACATCCTAGAATTTTGGTATTGTAGATATTTTGTGAGTTTTCTGAGCAATACATACCTGTCTAGATACGAGCAGGTAGAGGCAGCTCTGGGATAGATGTACCTAGGGGTAAAACCCGAAAACACCACTTTGAGCTAGACTCGAACGGGGACTGGTGCACGACAATGGGCCTTGCTGCACTCTTTGTTACGACACTCCCAGTGGATATTCTTAGGATTATTCTCATTTTATTTCCAATCCATTATGACAGTTTTATGAGTATATATTTCCTCAAAGAATTTTTTTTAATGATTATGGATTATATCCATAAGCTCTTCAATTTATGTTATGTGTTTTACAAGTATGGATATTTTTTTTTTGATTCATACACTAATATATTTTATGCCATTGTTTAGAAATGGAGCCTAGTGGAAGGAATGAAAACCGTATCAATGCACACACTCCATGTAGGATTTCTCTCTTGCTAATGATAATTATAGTATAGCTAGTGATCAAACTGGTGCTGACCAGCTGTTCACCACACTGGGAAAACTCACTCGTGTTATGAATAATAACCTTACCAATATGAAGGAACCTGATCCGCAGTGTGGAGGATCAATGTTAGATTGCATCATGAGGCAACAAACACCAACATTCCATGGGAGTACAAATCCCATACTATCATAGCAATGGATAAATTCATTATAGAAAATATTCCATTCCATGGGGAGTAGTGAAAAGGAAAAAGTTGTCATGGTAGTATATCGCCTCACTGGAGATGTTGATCAATTGTGTTCATTAATAAAAAACACGAAGGAAGATGATGAAGTATTAGATATGGAAAGGAAGGAGTCAAATATCTGTTCTTAGAAAAATAATTTCCTCTAGACCGTCGAGCAGATATGGAAAGGAAATTTCTGAGTCTGAGGCAGAAAGAGGATGAAAATGTCGCAAAGTATGAGGATAAATTTACAAGGTTAGCGAGGCATGCTGCTAATTATTTACGTAACCCAAGGAGTAAGATTGATCATTTATTTGATGGGCTAAAGCCATTTCTACATCAAGCATTAGTCTTGTAAACCTTCTCGTCATACGAAGATATTGTCTCGTGATCTATGAAGACAGAAAAGGAATTCTCTATGTCTTATGACTTTAAAGCAAAGAAAGAGAAGAAGAGATTTTCTGATCAATCTGGAAATGGAAATAAGGGGAATATGGGAAAATTTGAAAATCCATCCTATAGTAAATGTGGGAAGAAACACACCAGTACTTTCCTAAAAGGTATGGGAGTCTGTTACAAGTGTGGTGAAAAAGGCCACCAAGATCATGATTTCAAGGGAAAGAGAGTTTCTGTCAATGTGGAATGCAATAATTATAGAGAGATGGGGCATTATGCAAATTAATGTCTTATGAATCAGAGGAAATTGCCTCTGAAAAGGCCATGGGATCATAGCCAAGCTTATGTTATCATTACTGCTGAGGTAGAAGCTCCAAAAGACATGGTGGCAGGTAATATAATGGTTACCACAAGTTTATAAAATGCATTATTTGATTCTGGATCATCTAATTGTTTAATATCTTCCCAGTTTGCGAAGAAAATTAGATATTTTGAATTTGATTTTAGAAGAGAGTTTTCAGTCAAAACCCCGAAGGGAAGTATAATTGCTACAAAGTTCTGTGAATCAGTCCCCATTAGAGCATATAAATGTTCTTTATTCACTGATCGTATTTTCATACCTTTGATTGAGTTTCATATAATCCTCGGTATGGATTTTATTTCGGACCATGATGCAATGATTTATTGTAAGAAGAAAGATGTTACGATTTTTTATTATGATGATAAGGAAAACTATATCTTTAGAGCAGAATCGTCACCACCTAATTATTATCTAGATCCACCCCCGGTAGCTCAACTAAATTCAATTATCTGGGAGGAAGAGAATGAAGAAACTGTGGGTGAGGAAAATAAGGTTCAAATAGCGGATGTACCCATTGTGAAAGAATATGTAGATGTGTTTCCAGTAGATTTACCTGGATATCCTCCAGAATGAGAAGTTGAGTTTTCTATTGATTTAATTCCGGGATCAAGGCCTATATTGAAGACCCCTTATAGAATGGCTACTGTGGAATTAGTTGAACTAAATAAACAACTAGTGTAATTGAGTAAAAAGTTATTTATTCACCATAGTGTTTCTCCATGGGGAGCCCTTGTCATTTTTGATAAGAATAAAGATGGATCTATGAGGTTGTGCATTGAATATAGGGAGATCAATGAACTAACAATAAATGATAAAGTATCCCCTACCTCAAATTGATGATTTATTTGACCAACTGCATGGAGCTCAATACTTTTCAAAGATTGACCTTCGATCTGGATACCATCAATTCCGTGTGAAGAATGAAGACATTCTAAGGAACGCATTTCGAACTAGGTACGAGCATTACGAGTTTAAAGTAATGCCTTTTGGAATGACTAATACACCCTCTGTATTCATGGATCAAATGAATTGAGTTTTCAAGGAATATCTCGATGATTTTGTGGTGGTATTTATTGATGATATCTTGGTATACTCCAAAAGCTACGAAGATCATGAAAATCACTTGTGCATTATCCTGAAGACTCTTAGAAGACATAAATTATATGGGAATTTTAGCAAGTGTGAATACTGGATTAAGGATATTTCTTTTCTTGTCCATATTTCCTCTAATAATGGAATTTCCGTTGATCCTTATAAGACCAAGGCAATCCACGAATGGCCAGCACTGACGAGTATAACTGATGTGCACAATTTTATTGGTTTGGCAGGTTATTATAGATGTTTCATCCAGAATTTTGCTCGGTTGGCTAACCCATTAACAAAGTTCACATGGAAAGGGGTTAAATTTGTTTGGACAAAAGAGTGTGAAGAATGTTTTGATGAACTGAAGATTAGATTAGTCAATGATCCTATATTGACTCTACCATCGGGGAATGATGGGTTCATTATTTATTGTGATGCATCAAAGAAAGGACTTGGTTGTGTCTTTATGCAGAATGATAGGGTTATTGCATATACATCGCGACAGATAAAAATTCATGAGAGAAAAATATCCAACACTTGATATCGAGTTAGCTACTATAATCTTTACCTTGAAGATATGGAGACATTATCTCTATGGTGAAAAATGTGAGATATATACTGATCAAAAGAGTTGGAGTTATATTTTCTCTCAAAATGAACTCAACATGAGGAAATGGAGATGGCTTGTACTACTCAAGGATTTTTATTTCATGATACACTACCACTCTGGGAAGGAAAATAAGGTTTCAGATGCTATGAGTAGAAAGGATCATGGAGTTTTGAACATGATGAGAGTGGAAAGGGATCCTATTTTCATGGATCTAGTAAAGACGGATATGTGAATCACCATGGAAGGTGAAACATAAAAACTATTTCAAATGGTTGCAAAACCATCATTAATAGAAATGATAAAGAGTTATCAGGCTGATGATGAATAGTTTAAAAAGAAGATTAGAGCTATGAATGATGGACGATTGAGTGACTTTGTGTATGAAGATGGAATTTTAAAATTTGGGAGGACGCATTGTGTTCCCGATGTACCTAATTTAAAAATGGAGTTGTTAGATGATGCTCATTGTTCCAATTTCTCTATACACCCTAGGAGCACCAAAATGTATAGTGATTTGACGAAACACTTTTGGTGGGACAACAAGAAGAGGGAGATTACTAATTTTGTGCCATGATGTATGGTTTTTCCAAAAGTGAATGCTGGAAGGAAACAACCTGGTGGAGTATTGCAACCTCTTCCCATACCTGAGTGGAAATGGGATAATATCACGATGGACATTGTCATGGGACTACCAAGGACTATGAGAAGGAATGATGCAATATGGGTCATTGTTTATCGTCTTAACAAGTCAGCATATTTCTTGCTATGAGGGAGGATTTACCACTTGAACATCTATCAAGACTATATATTAATGAAGTTGTGAGACTTCATGGAGGACCCCAATCGATTGTCTCAGATCGTGATCCTCGTTTTACATCACGATTCTACAAAATTATTCACAAGGCGTTGGATACTAAACTTTGTTTGAGCACTGCATACCACCCTCAAACAGATGGACAATAAAAATGAACTATTCAAACCTTAGAGGACATGTCGAGATCATCCTCACTTGACTTTCAGTGTATGTGGGATCAATATTTATCTCTAGTAGAATTTTCCTATAATAATAGATTCTATTCAAGTATTCAGATGGAACCATATGATGTGTTATATGGAAAAAGATGTCACACACCAACCTGATGAGATGACGTTGGTGATTGAAAACTTGTAGGCCCAAAACTGGTGGAGGAAACAATGGAAAATGTGAAGGTAATCCAAAACCACATCGAAGCTTCTAAAAGTAGGTAGAAGAGCTATGCTGACAACTGAAGGAAGGATTTAGAATTTCTGGTAGGAAATCATGTTTTCTTGAAGGTATCTCCATGGAAGGGAGTTATACATTTTAGAAAGAAGCGTAAATTGAGTCCCTAGTACATCGGACCCTTGGAAATTCTATAACGGATTGGGGCTGTAGCTTACTGTTTGGAAATGCCGCCAAGTATCTCCATAGTTCACGATGTGTTCCACGTATCACTGTTGAGAAAATACATGCCTGACCCAACACATGTACTCACCTTTGAGGAATTATTACTAGAACCCGTTTTGACTTATTGTGAAGTGCTAATCATGATTCTTGATACAAGAGAATAAATGCTGAGAAACCGGGAGACTCCTCTATTAAAAGTTCTATGGAGAATCAATAAGATGGAAGATGCAACGTGGGAACCCGAGGAACTTATGATGAAGAATAAACAGAGTCTTTTTATGCAGAAATATTAAAAGAAATTTCGAGAACGAAATTATTTGAAGGAGGGGATAATGTAACACCCAAAGCTTCCACGGTACGCTTCTCTTTGAATAATATAGTAGAGTGTGTTGTACGCAACTTCGAGTTCTAACACACACCACAACAAATTGAACAAGCCATTATGAATAGTAATACCTACCTTTTGAATGTTTATAAATTTTATCTCTCAAAATTTACTTCATTTTTGGATTCAGAATATCAAATTTAGCCCTGGGTAAAATTTTGGTACTTTTCGGATGACTTTTATATTTTGATGAATAGTGAAAATTATTAAATTTTAATTAAAAACAACTTTTTAAATAAAAATAATTAATAGTGATAAATTATAAATTTGGGTGGTTTTAAATTATATTTATAATATATTTTTACCATGTAATACAATGCTGGTCATTGGACATAATTTCACAATTAAATCAGACATAAACAAGTGTCAATATTTTGATAGTTATTATATCTTAAAAACATGATTTTTGTTTTGACAGTGGGAATTAAATTTCAATAATTTCTGCCACATATGTGTTTTGAATTTGGAAAAATGAATTCCTTATTTGGAATTAGGATGTCCATATTTTGTAAATAGGTAACTTTTATTTTTAGACACTTTAAATAATTACTTCGGTAAATATTTTATTTACTATGGTTAAAGGGTAAATCCGATAAATAAGGGTAAACAAATATTATTATAATAATAATAAATTACACTAAAACGTTTCCTAACCTTATTTTTGGATACATGTCAGTCCATGGGCATCTTTGCGTCAATTTTGGGACCCCATGGAGCCACTTGTAGGTGATAGGGACACTTTATATTAATTAAGTTATAGTAAATACAAAAATTACATAAGCTTATATCTTTTAGAAAAACAATTTTTACATAGGGTAATATATGTTATATTTTAGATTATAAATATTCATTAGTAAGAAAAAAATATTTCCTAAATAATTATATATTATTTATAATTTTTATACATAGAAAACGTAAAAATATATATGACACAATAATGATGCATTATTTTCCTTATTAATGAAACAATCAAATAACTGGTATTATAAATGTCAAAATAAATATAATTTAAAAGTATTGATGACATAAACGAATTTAATTAGCTAATATGACATGTTGAGATTGCTTAAATGAATTTGGTATGAAATAATAAAGTTGTTACGACTTTAAAAAAACAATTATTGAGTACTGTCAAAATTGACATAAATGAGTATTTAAAACAAATATTATATTATTAATTTATATTCTATTCTTAAAATTCTATGGTTCGGACATAGGACTTATATCATTATCAGTGTATAATTAATGGACCACTTGGGGGACTCTTGTAGGTATATAGTAAGTTTTGTAACTATATAATATAAAAATAAAATGTGACATGGTAAGTGTCAAACTAATAAACTAAGAGTTAAAACTAAAATATAAGGTTAATATAATGAACCGAACCTGTCTGAAATATATTTGGTGAATGGATTTAGACCCACACCCACCTTATACTTTGAATAATTCACTTTTTATCCATTAGAAACCGAATATTATTTTATTATAAACCATTACTATAAGTTTTTCCTAAAGAGCCTCTCACCCCTCTTATAAAAGGGTACTCCCCATTCTCATTAATTCACACCGTCAAAGCCATTTTGATCAGCCGAACTCTGCCCAAATATCCTTCCAACTTCCCTAACTTCATCCTAGATGCCTTACTTTGATCAGAAAGCCAACCTAAGGTGACCTTTTGATCAAATCAAAATGAAGAACCCTAAGAAGAGGTAATGTCTTCACCACCATCTTTAAAGTCCCTTTCTTCTTCTACTTCTTATTTCCTTGTTATTTACATTCTTAAATAATAACTCCAGTATTGTATATATACTTTGATGTTATTATAATTATGGAACAAACAAATTAATTATTCAATCTGTCCCTTGAATGACAAGTCACCATACGTGCGTAGGTAGGACCTACCGTCTCTACGTTGTGGTTTAATTGTTATTCGATATATAATTAATTATATGGGTATAATAATTATGTATAATTCATTTAAATAATAAATATAACATGATAAATATTCTTCCTATATGATATACCATTCAATTATATTTTATTTTAATATCAAAAGAATGATATTGTCGCTCGTGCGTACTTATGGATTACCGTCTCCATGAACGCGATGAGATTCATTCCCCATCGTATCCATTCAAGACTAAATTTCATTGGATGATTAAAAATAATACATAAGGACTTGATATCATTGTGGATATGACTATGATACATCCTATCCATAAAAATGCGGCTTATGTAACAAAACATATAAAAGAAAACGAGTAAGTTAACACATGAAACAACGATAATACTGAGATATTATCAAAAAAGTAATATTAAAAGATCATATATGATATCATATAAATGTATATCATTATTTTATAATTTAATAACAATTATTTCACCATTTTATAGGATGTTAACCAACCCTCGACCAAGGAAAAGTACAAGGTAATGGTTTATTTCACTATCTCTTCATTTTCCGAGGTTGATTATGCGTAATTATCTTTTGGGACCTCTTCATCATCCACATCCATGTTTCTTAAAAATGTATTTCAAAACAATCTTACTATTTTAAAGAATATGGTTTAAAGTCATTTATACCCTTGATTAATTTTTTTATAAGAAGTTTATAAAGGAATCTTTCTTGTCGTTTTCCAAACAAGGTCCTTTTTAACCTTTTCAACAGAATTAAGGTAAGAATTTCTTTTTTTTAATTATACGGGGGATGCGATTATTCTCCGCCATTTTACACCTTTGAAGCTTCCCATAAAAGCTTATGAGAATATTTTCAAAATAAAGGTTTTCTGAACAATTCTTTTACTTTTAAATGATTTAAAAAAAGATATTTCACTCAAATAGTTTTGATTTTCATCTATGTCAACATCCTTTGATGGATTTTATGTTTATTTGAAGTTGATTTATTATGATAAAAACCTTCCATAATTGTATTGAAGGTTTTTTGAAATGATTGACTATGGATGTGTTAATTTTATACCATTCATGGTTTATGGAGAAAGTATTGACATTTCGTATTATAGTTTTAATACGAATATTTATGTATTGTTTAAACCTGTTCATATGAGGAATGCATTGGACTTAATAAGGTACAGGTGGAGCCCACTCTAGCTCCTCGATGCATCGGTATGTCTCATTAGACAAAACAGTTTCTTGGAACGAGGCCTTGAAAAAATATTATTTGTAGTCTTGGCATGAGGCCTTGGTTATGTAGTTATGTTAGTCTGGAATTATGCATTTTGTCATTATAAAAGTTTTTATTGATATTGCATGTGATTATTAGACTATTAGAATATCCATGTGAATAAGTAAATGGAATTATTTCATTTTTTATTTTCCATATTATGTTTATGTTCAAATTGTATAGGATTTTGTTTTATTTATACATTGCCTTAAATGTTTATGCTTATTTATGAAAGCTTTTTCTATATTGTTATCCTTACTGAGCTCTTGAGCTCACCCCTTTTAATGTTTTATTTTCCTAGGATGGGAAGATGTAATTTATGAATGAACTGCCGGGATAGTATGAGGGGATATGAAGACAAGACAATGTTGTTGTACTTTTCACTTTATGATGTAATGTAAGATTTATGAATATATGTAGTGTTTAAAAGGATACTAAACTAATCGATATTTTGAGATTTTATCTTTATTGTTATCTTGCTAATGTTATGTAATATTGCACAGAATCTGGGTAACTGGGGTCGGGGCATTACATCAATGCTCCTATATTGACTCTACAATCGGGGAATGACGGGTTTGTTATTTATAGTGATGTATCGAAGAAAGGACTTGGTTGTGTCCTTATGCAGAATGATAGGGTTATTGCCTATGCATCACGACAGCTAAAAATTCATGAGCAAAACTATCCTACTCATGATCTCAAGTTAGCTGCTATAATATTTTCCGTGAAGATATGGAGACATTATATCTATGGTGAAAAATGTGAGATATATACTGATCACAAGAGTTTGGAGTATATTCTCTCACAAAAAGAACTCAACATGAGGCAAAGGCGATGGATTGAACTTCTCAAGGATTATGATTGCATGATACTCTACCACCTGGGGAAGGAAAATATGGTTTCAGATGCTTTGAGTAGAAAAGATCATGGATTCTGAACATGATGAGAGTGGAAAGGGATCCTATTTTCATGGATTTTTAATGATTGATTTGGGAATCACCATGGAAGGTAAAACATCAAAACATTTCCAAATGGTTTCCAAACCATATTTACTAAAAGGATAAAGAGTTCTCAGACCGATGATGAAGAGTTTAAAAACAATATTAATGCTGTTAATGATGGGAAATTGAGTGTCTTTGTGTATGAAGATGGACTTTTGAAATTTGGGAGGAGACTTTGTGTTCCTGATATACCGGATTTAAAAATAAAATTGTTAGATGATGCTCATAGTTCTCATTTCTCTATACACCCTAGGTGCACCAAAATGTATAGATATTTGAAGGAACATTTTTTGTGGGACAACATGAAGAAGGAGATTGATGATTTTTTTTCAAGATTTATCATTTGTCAACAAGTAAAAGCTAGAGGGAAACAGCCTGGTGGAGGATTGCAACCTCTTCCCATACCTGAGTGGAAATGGGATAATATCACGATGGAATTTGTCATGAGACTACCGAAGACTCTTGGAAGGAACAATGTAATATGTTTCATTGTTGATGATATTACCAAGTCAGTACATTCCCTTCGTAAAAGGGAGGATTTGCCACTTCAATTTATAAAAAGACTATATATTAATGAAGTTGTGAGACTTCATGGAGTACCCCTATTGATTGTCTCGGATCATAATCCCCGTTTTATATGAAGATTTTGGAAAAGTTTTTAGAAGGCCATGGATACTGAACTTCGTTTGAGAAGTACTTACCACCCTCAAATAGATGGACAATTAGAAAAAACTATTCAAACCATAGGATACATGTTGAGATCATGCTTACATGACTTTCATGGTATGTGGGATCAATATTTACCTCTGGTAGAATATTACTATAACAATAGCTTCCATTCAAATATTCAGATGGCACCATATGAAGCGTTATACAGAAAGAGATGTCGCACACCAACCTGTTTGGATGATGTTGGTGAAAGAAAACTTGTAGCCCCAGAACTGCTGGAGGAAATGATCGAAAAGGTGAAGGTAATCCAAAACCACATCAAAGCTCCTCAATGTAAGCAGAAGAGCAATGCTGACAACCGAACGAAGGATTTGAAATTTCAGGTAGGAGATCATGCTTTCTTGAATGTATCTCCATGGAAGGGAGTTATATGTTTCGGTAAGAAGGGTAAATTGAGTCCCATGTACATCAGACCCTTTGAAATTCTAGAACCAATTTGGGCTGTAGCTTACTGTTTGTCAATGCTACCAAGTCTCTCCAAAGTTCACGAAGTATTCCACGTATCACTGTTGAAGAAATACATGCCTGACCCAACGTATGTACTCAACTTTGAGGAATTATAACTAGAACCTGATCTGTCTTATTGCAAAGAGACCGTCAAGATTCTTGATACAAGAGAACATGTGTTGAGAAACCAGACGACTCTTCTGGTAAAAGTTCTATGGAGAAACCATAAGATGGAAGAGTAAACGTGAGAACCCGAGGAACTAATGATGAAGAATCACCCAAGTCTTTTTATGCAGTAATATTATATAAAATTTTGACGACGAAATTATTTCAAGGAGGGGAGAATGTAACAAACCAATCTTCCACGGTATGCTTCTGTTTGAATAATACAGCAGCGTTTGTTGTACGCAACTTCAAGATTCTAACACGTCACGACCAATCAACTTAGCCGTTATGAATAGTAATACCCATTTTTTGAAGTTTAATAAATTTTATCTCTCAAAATGGAATTCATTTTTGGATTTGGAATATCAAATTTAGCCCAGGGTGGAATTTTGGTACTTTTCAGATAACTTTTATATTTTGATGAATAGTGAAAATTAAAATTTTTTAAATAAAATCAATAATTTTAATCAAAATAATTAATAGTGATAAATTACAAATTTGAGTGGTTTTAAAGTATATTTAGAATATATTTTTACCATTTAATACAATTTTGGTCATTGGACATAATTTCACAATTAAATCGGCAATAAACAAGTGTCAATCTTTTGATAGTTATTAAATCTTAAAAACACGCTTTTTGTTTTGAGAGCGGGAATTAATTTTAAATTAATTTCGGCCACTTCTGTGTCTTGAATTTCGAAAAATGAATTCTATATTTGGACTCAGGATTTAGAAATTGTGTAAATATGTAAATTTTTTTTAGACATTTTAAATAATTACCTCGTTAAATATTTTATATACCATGGTTAAAGGGTAAATCCAGTAAATAAGGGAAAAAGGATGATATTATAATAATACTATATTACCCTAAACGGTGTCCTAACATTATTAGTGGATACATGTCCGACCATGGGCATCATTGGGTTGATTTTGGGACCCCATTGAGCCACTTTTTGGTGAAAGGGACACTTTATATTAATTAAGTTAAAGTAAATACAAAAATGACATAAGCTTATATCTTTTAAAAAAAATTCTTACATAGGGTTATATATGTTATATTTTCGATTATATATATTCCGTAGAAAGCTAAAAATATTTCCTATATAATGGTATTTTATTTATAATTTTTAGACATTGAAAAAGTAGTAATATATATGACACAATAATTATACAGTATTTTCTTATTAATGAATGAATCAAATAATGGGTATTATAGATGTTTAAATAAATATAATTTGAATGTTTTCATGACATAAACGAATTTTATTGGTTAATATGACATGTTTAGATTTCTTAAATTATTTTTTTTGAATTCTTTAATTTTATTAGACTTTAAAAATATCAATTATTGAGTATTGTCAAAATTGACATAAATGAGTTTTTAAAACAAATATTATATTATTAATTTATATTCTATTCCTAAAAATCTAAGGTTTGGCCATAGTACTTATATCATAATTTTTGTATCATTAATGGCCCACTTGGGGGTCTCTTGGTGGTATATATTAATTTTATTAACTATATAATATAAAAATACAAAGTGACATGGTAAGTGTCAAACTAATTTTCTATGAGTTAAAACAAAAAGATAAGGTTAATATAATGACCCAAATCTGTCTAAAATATATTGGTTGAAAGGATTTCGACCCATACCGACCATATTCTTTTAATAATCCACTTTGGATCCATTAGAAACCTAATATGTATTTATTATAAATTATTACTTTATGTTTTTTCTAAAGAGCCCCTCACCCCTCTTATAAAAGGGCACTCCACCATCTAATTAGTTCACACCATCAATGCCATTTTCCTCGGCCAAACTCAGCCCAAATTTCCTCCCAAATTCCCCCACTTCATCCTAGAGGCCTTAGATTTATCAGAATGCCACCCTAATGAGCCCTTTTGATCAAATCAAAAGGAAGAACCTGAAGAAGAGGATACGTTTTCACCACCCTCTTTAAAGTTCCATTCATTTCAACATCTTATTTCATTTTTATTTCCATTATAAAATAATAAATCCAGTATCTTCTATATAATGTGATGTTATTATAATTATGGAACAAAAAAATTCATTATTGTATCCATCCCTTGAATGACATGTCACCATATGTTCGTACGTACGACCCACCGTCTCCACGTTGTGGTGTAATTGTTATTCAATATATTATTATTTAGATGGGTATAATAATGATGTATAATTCATTTAAATAATAAATATAACATGATAATGATTCTTTCTATATGATATACCATCCAATTATATAATATTTCAATATTTGAAGAATGATATTGTCGCTCGTGCGTACGTACGGATTACCGTCTCCACGAACGCGATGAGATTCATTCCCCATCATATCCATTTAAGACTAAATTTTGTTGGATGATTAAAAATAATAATTATGGACTTGATATCATTCTTGATATGAATAATATACAACCTATCCAAAAAAATGTGCTTATGTAAGAAAACATATAAAAAAACGAGTAAGTTAACACCCGAAACAACGATAATACTAAGATATTATCAATGAAGCAATAAAAAAAGATAATATATGATATCATATTAATGTATATGATTCTTGTATAATTTAATAAAAATTATTTCACCATTATACATGAGGTTAACCAACCCTCGACCAAGGAAATGTACAAGGTAATTTTTTATTTCACCATCCCTTCATTATCTGAGGTTGTTTATACGTAATTATCAACATGGACCTCTTTAACATCCACATCCATGTTTCTAAAAAATTTATTTCAAAACATTTTTACTATTTTAAAGAATATGGTTTAAAGTCATGTATACCCTTAATTGTATTTTTATAAGATGTTTATAATTGAAACTTTCCGTCATTTTCCAAACTAGGTCCTTTTTAACCTTTCCGACCGAATTAAGGTAAGAATGTATTTTTTTAACTCATACGGAAGATGCGGCTATTCTCCGTTGTTTTACACCTTTGAGGCTTCCCTTAGAATAGTATAAGAATATTTTCAGAATAATGGTTTTCTGTAGAATTATTTGACTTTTAAATGATTTCAAAAAAAGAGATATTTCTCTCAAATAGATTTGATTTTCATCTATGTCAATATCCTTTGATGGATTTTAAGTTTATTTGAAGTTGATTTATTATGATACAAAACATCCATAATCGTATTTAAGGTATTGTGGTATGATTGACTGTGGATGTGTTATTTGAATACCATTCATGGTTTATGGAGAATGTATTGACATTTCGTATTTTAGTTTTAATATGATTGTTTATGTATTGTTTAAACATGTTCATATGAGGAATGAATTGGACTTAATAAATGACGGGTGGATCCCACTATAGATCCTTGATGAATTTGTATGTTTCATTAGACAAACTAGCGTCTTGGAATTAGGACTTCGCAAAACCTTATTTGTAGTCTTGGCATGAGGCCTTGGCTATGTGGTTATGATAGTCTGAAATTATGCATTATGTCATTATGAAAGTGGTTATTGATATTGCATGTGATTATTCGACTAGTAGAATATCCATGTGAATATGTAAATGAAATTATTTCATTTTATCTTTGACATATTATGTTGATGTTCATGTTTAAATGACTTTTGTGTTAGTTATACATTGCCTTAAATGTTATGCTTATTAATGAACGTTTCCACTATATTGTAATATTTACTGAGCATCTGAGCTCACCCCTTTCAATGTTTTATTTTACCAGAATGTGAAAATGTAATTTATGAATTATTTGTAGTGATAGTATAAGGGGATAGGAATACAAGATGTTGTTGTTGTAGTTTTCAATTTATGATGTAATGTAAGACTTATGAATATATCCAGTGTTTCCAAGGCTACTAAACTAATAAATCTTTTGAGATTTGATCTTTCTTGTGATCATGCCAATATTATGTAATAATGCACCGTCTCTGGGTAACTGGGGTCGTGGCGTTACACCAATAGTTGTAGTACACCCTCACGATTATATCACCATCAAGAATATCTAGCTCGCCCTCCTCATTCACTATATCAGCCATATTGACCATGACCCTTCATGGGGCACGTCCTCGATATCGCATAGTGATTCGGGCTACTGCTGGATAGGTCTGAAAAAGAGAGAGGAATATTGTCCCAAGCCATAGATCTGCACGTTGGTGGTGTCCTCCCTTATAATTTTGTGGAATACCTCGATACTCTGAACACATTGCTACTGAAGGGCCTCACAAAGACCTGGTGACACGGGGCTCTGAACCATATTGATCACAGCCATGTCAACCAGATGGAATTGATCGTTGATGCCTTCTAAATGCGATCATCTCCTTGGATAAACCAAGCACTGATGACGAAGGTTAAAGTGCATCGCCCAGAGGGTGTAGCAGAAACAATCGACTTCTTCATGGGTGAGGGACTCGGGTATGTGGAAATCCAGCGCTGCCACGAGCCAAAACATCTCGGGGAAGTGGTCCGTTGTAGGAATGCTCCAGAGGATTCTCGACTAAAATTCAGGGTCTGGTCCTTGATTTCCCCACTCGCCAATTGGGGTTGGCTGAGGAACTGGTATCGGTACCAAAGCATACCGCTGAGATGGAGGATTGGTCGGTGGGGAACATGGCGAGCGAGCTGACTAGCTTCTAGCTCTCAAGCTACCCTCCAAAGAGTGTAGCGACCTGGTGGCTACATCGCGGTAGGAGGGGATGACAGCCGCCAATTATGGCTCAGGGGCCAGGGTTACTTGTGGTGGGTCGCGCTATTGCTCACCTTCCGTCGGTCCCTAGAATAGCTCTCTGTGATCTCTTGTGTAGGTAGAGAGCACTTCCGGCGACGGTGGTGGTGATTGTGCGACTGTAACCTGCGGTGTCCCCAGATTTTCATCTTCCTGGATGTACATGTGGATAAAGGCTGGGATCTTGTGGTCCTCATATTCTGGAAGCATCATACTGATGCGCCATGTTCCATCCCCGACTCTTGACTTAAATGAGAGAGGGGAGGGTCCCTGTGCCGAGTCATACTATGCCTTAGAGTTTGAGAAGCGGGCCGGTTTGATCGTCATCCGAACCTTCTCGAAATATCGTTTGTGGCAGCGACGACCCGCCTTCCTGCCCCTGGTTGGATCCTTCGAATAGAGTTGATTTCTGACATTGGGTCCTCTGACCGCACTAGAACTAGGGCGGAGTGGGATTCCACCTGAGAAAGCCGGGGTGCGGGGAGCACCTAGAAAAATGATGAAAAGTTCAAAAGGAAGACCTCCATGCACGACACTTGAGTGGGAAAACCCCCTACTGGGACCGACAGGAGCAAGGGGAGGAACACCATGCTTGGTGCAGGTGGGGAGAGGATGGCCTTAGCCCCTCTGGTTTCCAGGATGAGGAGAACCTTCACTGATCACAGAGAGAACTTAGGGAGGATCTCCACGTTGGAAGGAGAGTGGATGGGAAATGTCCATTTTCCGGCGGTCGAGGGTAGGAGGGATGACTCCATACCCATTGTACTGGGAAAAGGATAGGCTTCCATGCTGAACATTACTAACACAGGGTAGAACTTCATTCAGACTGGGAGTGGCATGGGGTGGCCCTTCATGCTGGGCCTCGAAGCGGGGCATTCCCACACTCTATGAAATGGTGGTACGTGGTGGCATTACATCGGGTTGGTCCACGACGGTCACTATCATTAACGGTGATCACGAGAGTCAACCCAGCCATCCCTTGGGGTGGATGGGGCCACGATCATTCTCGGGCATAGAACTTCCCCTGCTCAGTGTACGCAGGGACCTGATGATATGCATCGATAGTTGCTCGGGCCTCTATATCTGCTGTTGTCTATGCTGATTGGCTGGAATCCGCCTTAGCTTGCGCCCAATGCTGTCATCGGTTCGGACGAGTTGGGGTTGGTGGTGTATGTGCATGGCTTACCTACTCCTCCTCTGGAAATACCGGGCAGTGGTGCTGATGTGGCCAGGTAGAAGGACATTCTAGGACCCCTGGATAGGGACTCTGACCGGGCTTGGCTAGACATCGCCTACCACATATGCGTAGTGCAGGGAGTCGTCAAGGTGATTCGGGGAGAGTCTCCCCAAGCGATTGTAGGTGAAGGTGGGGAGCAATGGTTCCCTGCGCAGCCTTCAGGGGAAGCGGTGATGTCGAGGTGTAGCTACCTCCAAATCCAAGCGGTCCATATCCTGGGTTGGGATTGTGCCCTCCTCCTCATAGAGCTGCACAAGGTGATTGATGAACCTTCGCTGGAACATTATTGATGAGGAGAGGGGGTGTGTGCGCCCAACAAACATGGTGGTCGAGGACTCCATGGATGAAGCGGAACCACGCGAGGAAGATACACTGGTGCTGACCCTACCCCTACATCGATTGGAAGGTGGTGATCATGTTCCTGGTACTACAGTTAGGTTCTTGAAAGTAGGGAGATCAACTCATTTGTACTGACAGGAAGAAAAATCGAAGACTAGTGCCCCAGCTCCATTCCGTCTTCCATAGCCGGTAAGAGGGATCTACACTGACAACATTGAAGAACGAATTTCTCAACGTCCTGAACTCCCCAACATTTGGTGAGCTTCACGCCAGGCCCACTATTTTCTTGGTGGGACCTGGCACCAGATATCTAAATCTGGTGACACGTTTAATCTATCTATTCCGTGAATGCTACTAGTCTCCATTTTGAGGAGATGATGTTCACGTCAGGTTCACCATTACTGTTTCTGATGCTTTCCTCCGTGGCACGCGCTCAATGCGCCTCCATTTGGCCGATGCGCAGGCCGCTCTTGTTTCCCCTCATTCCCTATTTACAAAGGTGGGTGACATTCTTTCATTGTTCGTGGATGTCTTCTCCTTGGTTGAATAGAGATGATCGGAAGTCAGTTCATCCTTCCTTGGATTCCTCCTCAGAGCTTGTCCCATAGTTTGGGTCTCCCTCATAGATTTAATACATTGTTCATGAATCTATTATTGGTTCCATATCTTCATGGACACCAGGTAATTACACTGCTTATGTCAGGACAATCCAAAGGGGAAAGTTAGGGCAGCAACCTTCGGTTAAGGGAGAATTCACGTTGAGGATTCACCGGCGTGTCTTGACGCTAGGATTTTGGAATGCCTATTTATTTTCCCTTATTATAGGGCTTCTCGAGGGCGTGGAAGCTCGGGGCATCCCACATTGAATGCGGGGGATTGTATGCCATTGGACTGTATCTATGGTTTTCCTCAGATTTCCATGTTTAACACAGGGTATGTTGCAAGTTTAATGTCCATTGGAGATGGATCGGACTGATCGGAACACTAAATAGAGTGGACTAGGCTGAGTAAACCCCTGGAGGGAACACTGATATTGGGTACAACATGTGTCCGAATTCTCAAATGATGTGGAGGGGAACGAAGTGTCATGATCCCACCAAGATGTGGCGGCCCTGGTAATGACTAGGATGGGTGACAAAAGGTTTTGAACTTGAGCCTTAAAAATACCTCATAATTATCCCTGTGGTGGGTAATCAAAGTTCACGTAGTTCGATGAAACAATGTGACACCTGTTGAGGCGACCCGTGAGGATGGACGCATGGAGGGGACCCGGAAGAAGTGTAACCTCCAGGTTGGGGCATGAGATTCCCGAGACACATGGGCTCGAGGGAGAGATCAGAATGGGATGTAGGGGATGGGCTTGAACCTCTGGGAGGCTTAATACGTATCCCAGTGGTGGGGAATCAATGACCATGTTGTTCAGGTATACAGTTTAATTTAATGAGGGACGAGGATGATCCTAACATGGAGGAACGACCCGGTTTTGGGAATGATCCTCATGGAGGCTACCTATGTACCATGTCCTAGCACAGATCAATGTCCACGTAATTCAGTATGTGTAGTTTAACGTCGTGTAGGATGGGGACGATCCTTACATGGAGGAATGACCAGGTGTTGGGCTAGAACCTCTTGGATGCTACCTACGTACCATGCCTTAGCACATATCAATGTCCACGTAGTTCGGGATGTGTAGTCTAACATCATGTAGGACGACATGCATTTTAACGTCATGTGGGATGAGTTTTACATGGTCAATGATGGCTCTAATCCCACGTGAGTCATGCTTGGTGTATGAATCAAGAGGCTGCAATGACCCGACGATCATGTCGTGAAGGGTGTGTCCATGGGAGGTGGATTGGGGCTTATGATCTGAGGTGGACCAAAGAAGAAATAGGGGCCTACTCATTGGTTAATGAACCAGGGGGATGAAGATTGGGTCTTACTCCAGGGTGGAGGCCCGTGAAGTAACAAATCCTGGAAAGAGAGGTAAATGGTGACAAATCCCATATGACCCTCTCCCCTCGTGGAATTTGGCATGGAATAAGAGGGGAGGAGTTGGGTTACCACATCCTTCAAGGAAGGCCTGGGGCTTACACTGAGGTGGATGAGTTTACCCCTTGGAGAAACGCAGCTCCAACAAGGAGGATATCACCCCATGTGAGGGGTGATCCCATCCTCATAGAGACTAGTGGCCATAGAGAATGCTCGAGATGGGGAACCCCATATAGGATGCGTGGGGAAAATGTCACTGTTTAACATCATGTGTTGAGGATGAGGGTGGTTGGCAGTTTATCGTCCTGCAGCTCAGATGATGTGGGATCACTCCGCACCCCTAGGACTTACATAACCGGTACCATCTACACCATGGTGATGGGAGGGCACCAGCAATGCCGTTTCTGGAGGGTTTTGTGGAGTGATCCTCTTGGGGGGTCCACATTAGCATGGTTATGAGAAGAAGAAATAGTCGTTAGCATGCATATGTGAAGAAGAATAAGGCGATGCAATGCAACGGGAAGTATTGTCCAAGGGACATTGATGTTAATTCGTTGGAACATAGAAGGTGACACGTGAAAACCATGTATGACACGGATGTCGTGGGCGCACATGACACCTGCGAATGGTACCCAAAAAGAGGGCATCGTGTGTTCGTGCAAGAGGGTGCCCAGGGAGCACCAAAGTGAAGGGTCCCGAGGGATTGCATGCAACCCTTGGGGATTTCACGAAATCAGTGTTGCCTACACGAAATAGGAGGGATGATGATTTGCACAAGACTTGAAGGGCATGAACACAAAGAGAGGGATTGTGCACAAGGGAAAGGGTGTGCTTACAAAGGAAGGGTGTGTGCGCACTATATTGAAAGCAGCTTGGCCAGATTACACGCAAATGAAGGTATTGCACATAAGAGGAAATCCCTGATGATGTTTGAGTTTAGTCAATTCCATAGGGATCTTGCCTAATGGCAGATCTCGTGGCTACTTGGCGTGAAAAGGAACCATAACTGAAGACCATATTGCGTGCGCGTGGAAAGCCAATTATGTGTAGGAGTGGCAGTTCAAACTTTTTCAGCCCTGAAAAGAAAGGGGGTCTCCTTCTATTTATAGGAATCCGACAGTGCAGAATTCTGGGAAACACTTAAAAATTACTAGACAGTTGTTGTCAACATGAATGATCAACCGCGTGGGGCACAAGTGTGAAATTATTTCGTGTCTCGTGCCAGGACTCTTCTCGAATCCTGGTACTTTCCGCATGAGACATTTATTCCACGCGTTTCACCCTTTTTTCCACGCAACAAGTCCAGGCCCTTCGGACCATGCCTCTGGGTCCAAATAAGACATGTCTTTAAAATTTTGAAACATTCTCCAGCACTTAAGCACTTTTCGGTGCCTACAAAATAGTAAGAGATTAAGTGTTGAGATTAAAATACCCTTAAAATACTAAGTGTGATATTACTTATAAAGTGGCTCATGTAAAGGACACAATCATCTAAATAGGTATTGTCAAACTAATTATGAATACTGTTGGATTATCATGTATAAGGAATGGAATTTAAAATTTTATTTTGCTTTCTTTGATGGTGTATTCAAGCTTCACATGAATGTCCCTTGATTTTCAATTTTTTGTATTATTACAGGTGTTTTCATTGAGTTTTAGAATGTTAGAAAACCTAATGGTTTGGATACCAGAGGAATAAAATTGAGTATATGAATATGATGGATTTGTAAAATGTTTGTTCTCTCAACTTTCTAATAGTCATAACTATTGTGATTTGGATGACACCTTTCCTAAATAATGAAGGATTATCTACATGAACAACCTAGTTGAATTTATCGTGAAATATAGATCGTATCCCACAAATGGATATGAAAAATATTTAAAAGGGGTTATCATTTTAGTGGTGTCAATTTAATATATTTCTTTATTTAATGGTTTTGAAAAAAGATTCTTATAAAAAATTTTACTCTATTATAAATGAATAGTACCATCATCATAAAACTATACATTGTGATAAATCCTTGATAAATAAAAACTTAATATATGTTACTATTTATACTGGTAACTTAATAATGATATTTAAGAATGATTGGTAGTTTAATAAATGTTATTAAGAATAAATCTATGTGTCATAATTGTTCCATCAATAGAAACCAAGTGCTGAAGTTCTTCAAAAAGTAAATCTAAATTCTAACGGAATCATATATTGATTAACTTATGGTTTAAAAGTAATCATATTCTAATTGAACAAAATAATCATATTCTCCACTCAATATTATTCAGTATGTCAAATGATATTCAACAAGGTTGAATATGTTAAATAACATGGTGGTATTTTTCTAATGGATTTTTTGGGTTGTAGAATATATCCTATTATCATATATGGAATTTTTTTGACAATATGATTGTATCAACATAAAATTTACCTTATATTCTCATGTATGGTAATATAGTGACTCAGGCTTAACAAGAATGGATATTGCATAATTTTAATGACTATTTATTACATTACAAAAGTACATTCCAAAGGACTATAATAGTTCACTGTCATTGGGATCATGGAATCCTAATGAACAATATTGGTGAAGGATCTTTAACATATCCCTTAAATATCTTCCACTTTAGTAGTCCTACATAAATATTTTCTTCATAAATTGGGGAATGTAGTCATTATAATTGAAGAGAAAAGTTTCTTAGCAAGGTTAGATAAAGGAGTTACATTAATATAATAACAAAATATGTGTAAGAGAATGAGAGAATAACATTTAATGATCATACCCAACATATGGAAGTCTAAATGAAATGAATCATAATGGTGATAAATCATCATAAATCAATCATGAACCATTAAATCATGTCATATAAGTGCGGATCTATCACAAACTTAGAAAACCATTTCATGTGTGATGGTTAACTACCAATACCATCAACATTGTGGATAGGACAAACCTTTTTTCCATAGTGGATCAGCACACAACAATTTCCCATTACTGATTAGGGAAAAAATGTTCCCCACTGTGGACCAATACAATCCAGTTTCCCCTAGTGGATCATGAAACACTTATTTCCCATTGTGGATCATGACACACTTGTTTCCCATTATGGATCAATGAAAACATATTTCCCTTTGCAGATCAATCCCATCGACTTGTTTCTCATCATTATCCCATGAGATATAAATCATTACCAAATGCATTGGAAGATGATATAGGTCTCACCCATCTCATAATGAAATCATTCTTATGTATCCCACAAGATAATAAAACATTCATTATATCGTGACCCAGAAAAGGATATGGGCTTCCTAAAAATTATATCATATCACTTGAAATGAAATGGTTATGAGAGAAATTTTATCATACCATAACCTATAGAAATGATACGGGTTTCATAATCATATCATTATAGAATAACTAATGAAATGAAGCAGTTTTAATGAAAATTTTATACTGATATAACCCATAGAAGAGACAATTTATTCATAAATAACATGAAATATTAATCACAATGAATTTAGAGAATAAAATGAGAATTGTTTCATTAGATAATATCCCTAGGAAATCATAAAATATATCAAGGGATGTCATCTTAGCTGGAGAAGTATTTTTAAAGAGAACATCAATCAATTCATAAGGAAAATAACATTTATTTGAAAATAAAATTTTAGGTCATAAAACATATCAAATGTACATTTCATTGAAAAAAACATTAAAAAAATATAAATTATGATATTAAAATAATTTGAAACATTTCATCAGAAAAATATCTTTTCCTATTTCAAAATAACTATTTAAATAATAATCTTTTTGAAAACATTCTTCATTAAGAATAACCATAATAAATTATAATTGTGCTTATGAAACCCATATTAGACACTTTTAAAAATATAAAACAATTTTCAAATACTATTCTTTTAAATTTATCTTTAAATATAACATTAAAACATTGTTGAAAATATGGTATTTGAATAGATCAAATTTTTTACCGAAAATAAAAATATGTTTATATTTTTCAAAAAATACTTTTTTAATTTTCTTAATTACCAAAGAGTGGTAAAATGGTACCAATACAAGAATATATATAGAGAAGTTGGAGAATAATAAAAATCATGATAATTAATGTGATATATAATATAATACTTCATTAATTCAATCATAATTTGAAACAATATGATAAATGATGGGATTGTAGCAATAAACTGTTACTACATTGGAAACATTGAATCCTAATACCCATGAAATAATAACCTTAAATTAATCTTAAAATATAATGAGATTAATTATATTCATGGTCTAACATTTCAAATTCAATTTTATACACCTCATTAAATAATATAGGTTCATAACAAAACATGTGTCTCAACGAATGAAAATTGAAATGAAATCACTTTTCTGATTTTGTAACATTTGAAGCATAAATCCCCATAAAATATAGATCATAAAATGGATATGTAAATACCAATAAATTTATTTATAATAATCATATAATGAATTCATGGTTAGTTAATACACCACACAATAGAAATTAGTGGTTAAAAATACATAAGTATCTAAAAATAATAATGTGACTATAAATCCCCTTACAACTTGTGTAGAATTTGAATTGTGAGATACATTAATTAATAACGTCAATTGAAAATATTAATATTATTGAATAAATGAAATTAATTATATAACATTTCATAGGTTAAAATATACACCACACAATAAGAATAAGTGGTGAATATAGAATATATCTCATGGAAATAAATGTGAGATGTGAAAAACCCTTACCTTATTTCTTGGATTTATGTGTACACATTAAAACCTAAAACATAATAAATATAATTTTATTATACATTTTAAAAATAACAGTATTATTATATATAATTCCAAATATCAATTTATTATTATATTATATTACCGTTTATTAACAATTCTAATTTAATGATTTGATTCATGTATTCGCCACTTTGTTTTTAGTATATGTTATGACTTTTTATTCTTGATCAAATTATTTATATCAGGATTTACTTATATAAATAATGTAAAACAAGATATAAATATCATATATATTCATTATATAATTATTAATAATAATATAAAAAATATATAAATATTAAATTCAATACATCGTTCATGGAGACGTTAAGTCAAACGTACACATGAATGATGTTTCTGTTTTTTTTGTTTTTTGAATGAAAAATGTAATTAAGATATATATATATATATATTAATATATTATAATTACTTTTTCATATATAACATATATTTTAACTCATTCAGTCCTTAATACATTCCATGTAACGTTAGAACGAATTACATCTCTTTAAGGAGGCAGTTGTCCACACATCGACAAAAAAAGTTACGTTATTCCCAAAAAATGGATAAAATGATGCTAAGAGTTATATAAAAAATAAATAATAAAAAATAAATCCTTTATATCATATAAAAATTAAATTAAATCATTAATTCCAACCATGAAAGGCTATATTTGAAGAACAAACAACATCAGTTCATTAGGTGGTAGTCCGACAAACACATGAACGATGATTGCCTATCCCATTTGATGGATGTGTGTGTAAATTTAGGATAAACCAATAACCTAAAAACATATTAATATATTTATTATACTTATTTTATTATATAATAATTTAATAATAATTATTGAAGTGGTTTGATAGATAAATAAATAAAAAGTGGTCGTTAAATAATGTTACCTCTTTTTAGGGTAACTCCTTTTGGTTAAAACCAAAGGGCTTCCGTGGATATATTTTTACCAAATATATGATTATAGTATTTGATGTTGTGTTTATGGAGCTTATTTGTGATGTTTTTGGATGAGATAATGGGCTTGAGAGTTGTGATAAAGTGGGGAGGGTGTGTTTCTTTTTATAGTGGAGGTGGAGTTCCATTCTTGTAAATATAAAAAGTTATAAAATATTAAGAGATATCCCTTAAAAATGTTCATAAAAAATAGAAAATAATGGATTAATGGGTATTTAGGGTTGATTCAGAGTGAATCCAAAAAAAATCATCTTTTTCATCTGTTCTATAGTCTGTATGTTTCCTTATTTTTTCATGTTGGGTTTTCATTAAAGTAGCTATTTTTCTATCCTATTTAATTAATCCATTAAGAATAAATTAATGTTAGACTTATTATAAAATTTATAACCATTAATTTTTAAATATTTCATATAATTTATAAAATAAAAATATCATATGTGTGGGGTATTAATTTTAACAGTAATGCATGTAACACGCAAGTTCACTATATTAACTCTAACCGTGCTAACATAATATTTACTATTTATCGACCAATATGTTCATTATAAAATATAAATTTTCCCATTAATTGACCATATTTTATATTTATTAACACATAAAAATAACTTTATATAAGATAATATATTTGGTAATTTTAAATTATTTAATAAAATTTCATTTATTTTATTTAATTATTAACTATATAATCCATGCATTGTCATTTTCTAAGAATTTAATGTAATTATATCATATATTAAAATTAAATATAAATTATTATGATAATAATAACTAATTTATATTCCAAAATCATATTTATAACCAAACCTATGTAGGTTCTTTCATAGTCAAAAATCCATATAAGTGTTGAAGGCAAAGAATGTTCCTTTTTTGTCATTTTCCTTACTTAACTTATTATATAAGTGAATTTAATGTAATGTTTTCTCAATAACTCATAAAAATAGATCCAAATGATTTTATGGCCTAAATGTTTCCAATGAGTTGGTTTTGGACATGTTTTAGATAATTTATACACCATAAATGCAATTTTTAATAATTAAGTTTTCTTTTTCTTACCATAATCATTGTAATTAATTTTCCTTGTTTTCACTAGTCATTTTGGTCGAAAAAATCAAGTTGATATTTTTAAACCATATATTTTATACATATAGAAAATAAATATATTCATTTATCTAAATTCAATTAACATTATTGGTGAAAATTAATTTTAAATTAATGTTGTAGATGCTGTAAGATAGATTGTTTTTAATTAGAATGGTTCAAAAGCATGAAAATTTTTTGAATCAAATTTGAATATTAAATTGGTTCCAATGAAATAAATTGGATTAATTAATGTAAAATTGAATCCAATTTCAATACTAAAGTATTCTCATCCTAGTTTCCAAAGATTGGAAAAACAATTCTTTTGATAACAACTATAGAGACCCAGGCATAACATACATGGCTATTATAATATTTTTATGAATATCCATCACATTAAAATCATAATTTCGTGAGAACCATATTAGTTTAGTCTCTTTGGAAACATATAAACATAAACAAAAATCTTGGTGAAATATCTTCAATATCTCTTATAAATATCATACCCTTTGGTACTCTTACATAAAACCTTTCTTTACAACCAAGGGAAATGATACATATGAAAGGGTAAGCTCATATTCTTAGTAAGGTTAAATAAATGAGTTTCATAATCAAAACATGAGAATAAGGGTAAGAGAACAAGGGAATAGCTTTTGAATATCCTACCCTACATATCAATGATCATATACATGAGACATGGAATAAATATTGGAAGTTCATAACACATCAATCATAAGGGAAATAAATCTTCATAAATAAATTTTGAACTATAAGATCATTTATTATAAGTTTGGTTCCATTATAAAAATAGAAAATCATTTCATGTGTAATGGTAATATTCCAAGACCATCAATATAGTGGATCAGAAAACACATGTTTCCCATAGTGGATCAGGACACACAAATTTCAAATTGTATATTAGGGAACACCTGTTTCCCATTATGGATCAAGAGACACCTGTTTTTACGAAATTTCCTATGATACTCTCAGACATAGAACCCGACTACATCCCTCACATACCCAAAGGGAATTCATGATTCCCACAGGCTATTGACAACTACCTAGGAATCAAAAAATAAACCAAATGAAAAAACTTCACCCAACCTGAACAAACACATGTCATATATATACATATAGCAGGAAGGAACACTGAAAGTATAGTAATAATATTCCATAACATTAAGACGAAAGCGGAAAAAAAGATTATCAAATTATCCCAAATCTACAAGTTACAATTCAATTGTAATGTAGAAAAACCAAACACCTACTCTATGTGATAGAATGCCTGAAATCCCACTATCTCACCACTATCTACCCAACTCAGTCTCCACAAAACCTCATCACCTCACTATTGTTCCTTTCCTTTACCTTAATTATACGATATAAAGTGTCTACCCACCACTGAAGGGGTGTAAAGGGTGTGAGATGACAAGATTAATCAGATCCTACCCAAGTGTTCCATAAAAATTCTCTTTATAATAATTATCATATTCTAATTTTAGATAATATAACACATGAAAATAATTAAAGTATTTTTTATAGAAAACATTGTAATCATATATATTTCTCCACATTTTTAAAACAAATAACGTATATAATCTTCAAGGAACTTTTTCCATGCCATCAGTCATAAGAATCAACATGTATATCAAGGCTAAAACAATGAAAACACAAATAGTACAAAAAAATAGTAGCATCATAGGTATCAACACACCAAGGAATAAAATAGGTTAGTCTAGAAGAATACTTGAACCACAATCAATCATGTGCACAATCATGTTCCTAGAATACTATCCTAGGAATCATCGGTATACCCCCTGATCTACCCCCCCAATAATATCAATATTAGTCCCCAAGAATAATGATCCTAGTAAAAAGGAGAAATCATCATGAGGAATAATCCTAATAATAACATAAATGGATAATGTAATAAATATAAAACTTTCACATATATAACCAACGTAATCCCTGTGCTCGTTTTACAATTCATTCAACCCTTTGAAAATACACCATTTATCTCCATTTATTGGAAACCAAAGAAACCCTACATATCTTTGAAATCCATTTTCAACACACACAAACAATCATGCCAATTTGATACTAATTTATTCATAAATCAAATTATAAAAAATGAACAAGACGACTTATCAAACATAAGCTAGAGATTGAACCACCTAACTCAAAACATGGGTCGTACACACCTGAAATGAGATCCACCAACAATAAAACCCACCAACAGCAACAGAAACCATATAATACAATCCACACCTCTTGATTGATTCTATTGATAAAGAGGGTAGTTGGAGTAGGGGAAACACCAAAAACATAAAAAACAAACACCTGCCACACTACAAAAAACAATGGAACTGTCTTTGGAAAAATATCACGCTACAGATATGGAAGAAGAAAAGAAGAAAGACCTTTTCAATCCAATGAATCTGATAACTCAACCCTTGGGAACTAATATAGTCAATTGAAATGAAAAGGAAGAATGTTCAGTCACCAGGAATGATTTACCACAACTGCATTGAAGATGGAATGCAAAACGGATCGATCTGGAAGGAATAGAGTCTACCAAAATCATCAAAGAAGAACCCTTGGTCAAGTGAAAATAGAAACAATATCCTAATGTACACTCATCTCTCATACAAAACCCTAAAAAACTATGGTCATAGAATTACATGATGTGTAATTCCTTTAGACGTCATTAAACCCACAATGTCCAAACATGCTGAAAAACCAGTCATCACATATTAAAATATGATATTTAATTATCTCATGATGTTTAAAAACTCATTAATTCATGTAACGATTCACAGTGTGAATCCTTCTCACAACATGAACCTAAAAACCATTACACATCATGTAACCTAGTTACATGGCCTGTAAATCTCCAACTGCCTGTACAAAATCTAGAAGTCAATATCTAAAACTCCAAACCAAAAAGGGAACTCAAAGAGAGAGAAGAACATACTAAGTTAAGGTAATTTGATGTTACAATAGTTTTCCATTATGGATTATGAATCATCAGTTTCACATTATGGATCAGGGAATACCAATTTCCCATTGTGGATTAGGACAAACTTGTTTCCCACGATGGATCAAGTAAATATACTTGTTTCCAATCATTATATAATGAGATATAAATCTTTAATCAATTCATTAGAAGACTATATTGTTCCTACCCATCTCATAATTAAATCATACATTCATGTTAAAAAACATAACAAAACATTCATCTTATATTGACCAATAAAAAAGATGGGTTTTATAAACATCATACCATAACCCATGACATGAAATGGGTATTATAAACATTTTAACTTATCATAATAGATGGAAAAGATATAGGTTTCTTAATCATTAAATCATAGAATAACTCATGAAAGGAAGTATTTTTCATAAGTATTTTATCTTGATATTAAACATGGAAAATAAAAATGTTTCATAAAATAATGGGCAACATAAATATAAACCATTCTGAGAAAAAAATTATAATGGTGTCCTTAGATCATATCCCAATTAAATACTAAAATATATCAAAGGATTTCATCTTAGCTGGACATGGATTTTTAAAGGTAAATGGGGAACTTCTTAAGAAAAATAATCTTTCTTTGAAAATCATATTTTAAAGAATAAAAAATATTGAATATATTTTTAATTTAAAACAACATTGATGAATTAGAAATATTTTTATACCATTTATAACATTTCATAAGGAAAATATCTTAACCTCTTTGAAAAATACTTTTAAAATCATAAATCAGTTTTAAAACCTTATTAATTGAATATAACCTTGAAAAATTTTAACGAATATTTTGAAAATAATTTTAAACACATTTTAAAAAATAATAAATGAATCAATTTCCTTGACAATTAAATTAAAATATCAATATTGTTTTAAACATGGTTTTTAAAAAAAAACAAATTTTTGACTAAAGAGAGAATTAAATTCATATTTTCATAAAACACTTTATTAATTATATTAAAACAAATAAGTGTAAAAAAATTACCAATACAAGATGATATAATGAAAAAAAATTGGGAATAAAAATAATGAGAATTATTGATATATGGATCATAATATTTTATTAAACAAAGAATTTTCCTAAACAATTCTGATGAACAATGAGATTGTAGCAATAAAATCGTACTACTAAGAAAACATGAATCATAATCCACAATAAATAATAACATTACATTAAGAATAAAATATGATGAAAATGAATTATATTTTCGATATAACTTGTCAAATGGCACTATATACACCTATTAAAATATTATAGTTTCATAAAAAAACATATGCCTCAAAAAAATAAAATGGAGACAAATTTACCTAACAGATTTGGTATCTTTTGAACTGTAAAACCACTTGAAATCAAAATAATAAAATGGATATATAAATACACAGAAATTTATTTATAATAATAATGTATTACATCAATGGTAATTTTATAATCCGGACAATAGAAATGAGTGTTGAATAATGCATAAATCTCACAGAAATAAAAGTGAGAGTCGAAATCCTCTTACAACATGAGTATCTTTTGAATCATGAGATCCATAAAACAATGAAATTAATTGATCATTTTAATATCTTGAGATAATCATATTAATGGTATAAATTATTTTATTAGTATATACATCACACAATAATAATAATTGGTGAAAATATCATATATCTCCCAAAAATAAATGTGACATGAGAAAACCCTTACCTTAAATCTAGAAATTCATTGTATATGTTAAATCAACGTGTATAATAAATATAAGTTTATTATTAATCTATAATAGAACCATATTATTATATATAATACGATATATGATTTTATTATGACTTTATATTACTCATTTATAGAATATCCATGTTACTGTCAGGTTTAGGGTAATCACTACTTTGTTTTACTTATATGATTTGACTTGTAATTTTTTATCCACATAAATAAATAATAATTTATTTATTTCAAAAATTTATAACATGAAAAAAATTTCATATATATTGATAATATAAGTATTTATTATAACCAATAAACGATATACAAAAGAAATAGAATACACCGTTCATGGAGACGGTAGGCCGTACATACGTATGAACGTCATTTCCGTTTTCTTGTCTTATTGAATGAAATAAAATAAATGGAATATTTATATTTCTTTTAATAAAAATATCATTATTATTTCATTTATATCATATATTATCACTAAATCCATCCTTAATAAAATCCATTTAAGGTGTTAATAAATCACGTTGTTTTGAGGAGCTGATAGTCGACACATCACCAAACAATGTTATAATATTCATATAGAATGGAAATCAAGATGGTATGTGTTTTATAATAACTACATAAGAATAAATACATAATAAATACAATATATATCCTATAAAAATATAAATTTTTTCATTAATTATAATCATTATATGTAGTAATGGCAGAAAGAATGCCATCAGTTCTTCAGGTAGTAGTTCACCGATGAAAGATGATCGTGTGTCCCATTTTATTGAAGTGTGCGTGGGAGTATATTGAACAATTATAATAAACAATTTCATTATATTTAGGATAATTAGGTTATTTTATAATATTTTAATAGGAATAATTTATTTTTTTCATAAATAAAGAAAATTAAAGTTATTGTTAAAGAAGGTTAACTCGTTTTCGGGAAACTCCTCTTGGTTTACACCAATGGACATACATGGATTTCGTTATTCCAAAAGATAGGATTTTAGTATGAGAAGAGGGGTTCTGTGAACTTTTTTGGTTTATTTTAGGATGATCCAAATTTCTTGAAAGGTGTAAATATCTGTGAAGGGTGAGTGCCTTTTTGTAGAGGATGAAGAGAGACTTTCTTTTAATTATTAAAAGGTAAAAACAATTGGGAATAATACATTACCACATGTGCTTAAAAAATGAATAATAATGGATTAAATGGGACAACTGGTCGATATACACTCACACAAAACAAAAATAAAATAATTTTTATTAATTTACCTAAGTCATTGCGTTCCCTTATTTTTTTCATATTTGTTTTTCACTTAGGTAGCTTGTTTTATAAATTATGTAATCCATCTAATAAGGCACAATTAAATGGATGAATATTTTAAAATTTAGTCATAATGATTAAAAAAACATCCCATATAATTTATAAAATAATAATCAAACATGTGTTGGATATTAATTTTAATAGAAACCCATGTAACGCAGAAAAACACTACTATAACCCTAATTGCACTAACAAAGCTTTCAGTATTTATGGGTCGATATATTAATTATAAAAAATAAATTGGAGTATGAATGGGAAATATTTGATATCTATTATCACCTACCTATAACTTTGTAAAATAGTACATTTTTAGTAATTTTATATTAATTTATAAAATATCATTTATTTTTTAAAATATTAACAGAAAAATCCATGTGACTGTGTTTCATAAGTATTTAATGTAATTATATCATATATTAAAAGTTAATATAAATTAGTATGATAAATATAAAAAAAATTATTGTAAAATTATTTTTACAAAAAAACCTTTGTTGCTTCTTCCCTACATAAATTTATTATAAGTGTTAAAGGTAATGAAGGTTCCTTTTTTCATCACATCACTTATTATAAAGAGCAATTTGGTAGAATAATATCCCAATTACTCATAAAAATTGAAGTTAATGTGTTAATGTTCTATATATGTCCATAAAATATGTTTTGGACATGTTTTGGGACATTTACAGACCTTATATTCTAAGTTTAATCATTAAGGAAGCATTTTCTAACATCAATCACTATAACTAATTTTATATATTTTACCTAATCATTTTGGTTATAAAATTATGTTCATATTATTATAAAAAAATTAATATTTATTCCAAATACATCTATAAATTATTCCAAATTCAATTCACATAATGGGACAAAATTAATTTAAAATTAATCCCATATATTCTACGAAAAAGTGGAATTTTAAAGGGAAGAGATTAGAATTTGGAAAAGTTTTTATATCAAATTTCAATGTAAAATTTGTTACAATGACCTACATTGGATTAATTTATGAAATATTTATCCCATTAATCTTTAAAATACAATTATAACATTATTTAACTATATAAATAAATTAGATGAAAAAGTAGTATTCAACTAAAATATAGTACTTTTAAATATTCATTCACGAATAAAACATTTCAAAAATATCACAAAAATTCACACTAAAATAATTTTTTCATTATGAGTTATGATATTTATTTTATTTTATCTAATTTAATTTCCAAAAACATATATAATTAATTTTATTATTTGTCACATGAGGACATAAAGGTAGTTCTTTTGAGAAACCAGTATTTTTTTTCAAAAAAATACTAAGTTAACAAAAAATTATATATTTTACTATAGATATGGTGTATCTATATGAAACCCTTAGTAAAAATATTTTATAATTATTTATTATAATTTATGTGACTATGTTCAATGGCTATGTTATAACCGTCTTATTTAAAATAAAAAAAATAATCTTTCGTAGAGACTCAGTGCTGCGTGTAGCATAATATTAAGTTTATGTAGTTTATAATAAATTTTTAACTTATTATAAAATGAAATAATATAAATTTAATAAATTTAATTTATTAGGTGAGAATAATTCCTAAAAATTTGGGTTGTTACCAGGAATATATATGAGCTAGGCATATACTATATATATTCTAAAGTACTGTAAAAATAGTACAAGTAGGATAATGTTAAATCTAAAAGAGTAAAAATTAGATAAAAATATCATTAATGGTTCTTTAATAAGACATTAAAGGTCATTTAAACATAGGATTATTATGATGGAAGAGTAATAATTTGATATGATTTGATTATCCAAGATATACTTGATGGAGTTTTTAAAACTCAGTGAAATATTCAAGTTATATGTAGATGTTATAAAATTAATGTTATATTTTTAATGGTATTTGATATTTAATATATTTTTTATAATATTTTTTAAATATAAAGTCTTAAAATTAAATAATTAACTGATATTTTATTTTATATTTATGTTAAGAAGTAATTAGATGCTACAAATTATTTTTTAAATATAGATGATTTTATCAAATCAAATTTTTTCAGTAAAATAGTGTTATATTTTTCTAATTACTCTTGTTTGATAAAATAATATATTTGATAATGAATAGTTATTATGGTCAAATATGAGATGAATAAATTTATATGTATTTTTTATGATTTTTTAATTTTTGAAATAATTTTGAGAAAAATATATGTATAGAAATTCTCTATCTATTATTTGTTAAAATATATGGGAATGTGGATCCACCACAATTCAATGGAATATTTATAATAAAGTATTATTTTCAAATAAAAATTCATGAAAATCATATAAGGCCAAATATGATCTGAAATAATAGTTAGTTTGTTAAATAATATTATTAAAAATAAATATATGTTATTTATTAAAAAATGACCATTTGTATCTTATAAATATATTATGGAGAGTATATAATGTCCAAGAATAAAGTGGAGTAAGTTTTGACATAAATAAATTCAATGGTAATAATTAAAATATTAGACTAATCTAAATTTAAATCATTTAATACCCAATGAAAAATATGATGTATTAGTAAACATTAATGTAAGATGTTTCATTATTTCAAGAAATAATTTTGATTTAATAGGGTTCCAATGAATATGATAATGAACATTGAACGGTTTCTATGTATACGACATAATTTTACATCATCGTATTTGATGTTTTGATGTTAAGAAATATGAATATGGTCAAGAAGTTGTGCTGTTAGGAATATGATTCATAAACATCACAATTATTCCAAATTGTTTACCTTATCTATGTTTCTCACTAAAGAATTTAGTCAGAAGGTTTTATCAAATAGTCACATAGATATCAGAAATGAATTACAACAGATGTAATGAGTTTACAGAACCTAGAAAGTGTAGCAAACATATGGTTGATTTGGTGATTTAATATATGTGATTGGGTGCGCCCAAATTTACCCTACTGCTAAAAGAAGTCGTTGAAGTACAAGTAGGGATCGAATCCACAGGGACGAAAGAAGAAACCTTGAGACACTATGATTTTTTGAGGGATTGGCTATAAAGTGTCCAACTTTGAGGTGGATTTTAATTGGAGAAATAAAGATATAATTTAAAAATCATATAATAAAAATGATTTGAACTAACAAATTATTGACAGTGGGTTGATTATAGGGTTTTTCTTGGGGTGGATTGGATGAATTTATTTTCTTAGAAAATTTCATGTCATTAATTCAAGACATATCCAAACAATGAGATAATTCTCCCATATCATTAACCAATTTAATACCGACACAATTCCAAGTCCAATAAACAATTCAATTTGAGGATCACCTTATTGAGCACTCAAAGGAAATAGATCGTACTAGAACTCAAAATGTGTCATAGTTAAAGTTGGAAAAGATGGGAAAGAATGTAACTCATCAAATGGAAATCCTAAAATAATGAATAGATTTAAATATTAAGTACATCAAATAACATTCAATCCCTGACCTTGCCACTCCCTTTGATCAACCCTTAAGATGTTAGCCCTCCATTGATTCTATTCTACCAATTGAAGCGGGATGTAGACTAATGTGGGTGGAATTGAAGAAGAATATAATTACTAAAAGAACGAACACTCCACCGTTGTGTGATTGAAACCACAAGTGCTGGTGTGAATAATTTCACACCTTGATTCAACGGTATCAACGTGTGAAGAAAAGGAAAATATAAATTTAAGAAGAAGAAGAAATTTTAATAAAATAATAAACGTGAGTGAAAAACTTACATGAGAAAACATGATGATGCAATTTCAAATTGAATGCAAGAAATTACAATTGAAAGAAAAACAATTGATGAAAGAAAAACATGGATTCCAAAAAAATGTTAGATGTCAATTCCCTTCACAACCATCTCCTTATATATGAATCTTAGGAGACTTAGGACCACCCCCAATAATTAATTCACCCCCAACAATCAATTCACCCCCAAACAATTAATAGAGTCCAAAGGAGGGTGAATAATCAAAAGGAAATTAACGTTTCGAAGTTGACCCGGAAAACTGTCCAGATTAATCCATCATATTGACGTGTGAATTAATAATTGAAGAAACCCGAATCTAGAGGGGTCGTTGTAGAGAAATAGTTTATTCCATCAGTACTCTATGAGTTTTAAAATGTTCAGGAATATTTTCTCATCTGTATGGATGTTATGGTTGAAATGGTGGGATGGATTTATGTGCATTAATGTCGGGTCCACCATTTATATCTCAACTTCAGATCCTTTTTATTATCATGAAAACATCAGAATTAGCTCCGGTCATAGAGGAATAAAATGATCCTAATATTATTATCATTCTACTGTACAAATGTTAGCTTCATTGGGCTTGGTTTGTGGGCCCCACATTTGTTTGATGGGCCTTTGGCCCATTATGCTTTCTCCAAAAAAATTATGCATTCGAGAGCAAAATTATCCATCTTACATCGGGATTCATCAATCATACCTAAAAGATAAAATGTTCCAAACAAAGTGATCAATCATATCCCAAATTTTAAAACTCAGAAAATGAATATAATTTTGTCCACAAACAAATGAATGATTGGTCCCAAATTTGTATTTGAAACATGAATTGCATTTAAGATAATAAATGAAGATATATTTATGTAATGCACTAAAAACAATGTTTATGTACTTTTTAACAATGAATATAAAGATATTATCAATTAATATTATCCACTTTTAGTGACTAATCACACCCCCAACTTGATTTTTACTAGTCTCGAGAAAAATAAATTACAAATATGAAACTCAAATCTCCTTTTCCAAAAACATTTTAATACACATTGCTCACCCAAAGACCTCACACCAAAAAAAATTATGAACTCCATCAAAATAATTTAAAACAAGCTAGTTCCACAATAATATCCAAATCCCAAGACCATTCCTTTTTTCAAATTCATTTCCTCATTTCATCGAATTCCAATTAAGCATGATAATGTGTTGTGAATCATAAAAGATATGGGACCCATTTTATTGTTCAAGGAGAAAAAATTTGAAGCGCTAGGTGGGAATCACATAAAACCTTAAGATGAGTATCCATTTATTTGATTTGTTTGTTTGTTTTTAACCACAAAAGATATGAAGAGACTAACTCTGGGCAAGACAACTATGGAGTCACGATCCCAAGTGTCGGACGCCACACATATTGTCAATTCCATGCTCTACAATAGAGATATAAATCCTAACTCTGGGAAAGACAACTATGCAGTCATGATCCCCAATTGTAGGATGCCACACATTTGGACAAAACATTGCTCTATGTGGTCTTTATTTTTTTCAATTTCTTTTTGTTTTGGATACTGAAATTAAACTAAAAGTGACCCCAGAACCCTATGCTATAATGAAAGGGACCTAAGAACTCAAATTTACACCCATGATTCAGTAGACGTGCATTATGGCATTTTTATTAAGAGGATGAAAATGTAAACTTTGAAAAATCACATCGGACAATCGCACTTTCCAAAAAATATGCTCATGAACATAAACTTGCATTAAAATCAATATCAAGGCATGCATAGTTATTTGATATCCAATTTCATAGTTTTTAATGAGTGTTATCATGTTCAAGGATAATGGAATTTTTCTTTTCATGCATGATATTATTAAAAAAAATATAAAAATTAAAAAAAAACATTTTTTATCTCCCCCCAACATAGAATAACAATGTCCACAGGGTTTAATGAAAAGAGAAGTTAGATGGGGATAAGAGAGGAGTTAAAAGAGGAATTTGAAAATGATAAACATGGAACAAATTTACCAGATGGTTGATGATTATAGTGCATGCCAGAGTCTCCCTTCAATCCTGGATATGAGTCTTAGTGGCTTGGATGGTGGTGAATGGATTTTCCTTATGACTTATGACATGTGCTTTTATTTTTTTAACCTATAAAAACATAAAAATGAATAAAACAAAATAAACTAATGATACATTGTCTTATTTTTAGATTTTGGAGTAAGGTATTACTCAGAGATCATGCCACGTGACACGGATGAATATGGAAATCCCCTTTCATATCCATCCTTACTCATAAAAAAAGAACAGGTCAACAGTCTATGGTAATTTATTATGTGAAAAAGAAAATGATTCAAAATGATTAGAAACATGAAAACCATGGGTTTCCTCCCATGCAGTGCTTTTGATTAATGTCGTTAGCTCGACTTGAACCCCCAATCTTATCCAATTCAAACTTTCAAAATTTTAATTAACCCATCTTTCTCCACTTCAACAATATTGAGATTGATTGTTTTTTTTTGAAATTTGATTCGTATGAAATTATATTTTCTACAATGATTGGTAAAATCAAAGGAATATCTAAAATGGTTGATCGAGTTGTTTCTATAATCTTTCCTAAGACACCAAGGATCATTCCTACATTATTTATTTCATGATATGGTTGAATAACAAGAGAAAGGTCTTATTTATCACCTGTGATGGGATGCCTCAGTGGGGATGTAAGGAAATTGTTTTTGAGTTCAGGTTGGATAGGACATTCAAACACAGATAAGGAATTTGAATCAAAATCAATTTCATTTTCAACATTTCCCAACACAATTGGTTTCATTTGAATTGAAGATTCAACCCCAAAATTTTCTAGATGCGTTTCATGAATGGGTATGGATTTGATGTCTGTGATTTCACCTAATGGTTTAGTGATTGGTGTTTCTAAAAAATCATCATTGTATTAATATTACAAACATTCAATCCATGAAGAAAAATTTCCCTCTTATAAATTCAGGAGATCAATTTCATCCTGATTTATTGACCCTTCAAAAACTTCTCAATCCTATCCAATTATCCGAAATCCTAAGGTCAGTTCTTCAATAAAGGAATGAGGGCTTTGTGTGTTACAATATTATTCAATAAATATTGAGGAAGGGATGGTTTGAGTGGGAATGGGGTCCACACAAGTTTTAATTCTTTGTAGTTATAGTCTCAAACTTGATACCTCTGAATTCATTTTTTCCATTTGTTCAAACAATTTTTAAAAAACAATTTCATGATTATGATTGATAGATGTTTGGACATCATATTATTCTTCAATATTTATCTTTTCAATAATTTTTGATAGGTATGGAAATTTATCTTTTAAACATTCATCATCACAAAGGTCGTTCATGTTATCGGGTGTGGGGTAATCATTCAAGTGTGGATCAAAGTAATTTTCTATGTGAGGGGATTCCCATTTTTGATTTTCTATTTGATTCCAGCCCGAGTTTTAGAAAGGAAATTGTTGATGATACTGAATTGGAGTTGAATGAAATTTGGATTTGGATTTTTTTGGACACATGAAAATAGAATGGGGAAAAGAAAAGATAAATATAGGTGAGAAAAGAGATGTTAGGTGAGAATCGAAGGTGGGTGTCTAAGAAAACTAACTTGGCTCCCCGGAAACGGTGTGAAAATTTGGCTGCGCCCAAATTTACCCTACTGGTAAAATCAGTCGTTGAATTAAAAGTAGGGATCAAATCCACAGGGACCGAATAAGAAACCATGAGACAATATGATTTGTTGATGGATTTTCTATGAAGTGGCCAACTTTGAGGTGGATTTTAATTGTAGAAATAATGATATAATTTAAAAATCATATAATAAAAATGATGTGAACTAAACAATTATTGATGGTGGTTTGATCTTAATGTTTTCATGGGGTGGATTGGATGAATTTCTTTTCTTAGAAAATTTCATGTCATTAATTCAAGACATATCCAAACAATGAGATAATTCTTCCAAATCATTCACCAATTTAATCGCTACACAATTCTAAGGCCAATCACCAATTCACTTTGAGTATCAATTTAATTAGAACTCAAAGGAAATTGATCGTACTAGCACTAACAATGTGTCATAGTTAATGATGGAAAAGATGGGAAAGAATTTAACTCATCAAATGGAATTCCTAAAATAACGAATAAATTTAAATATTAAGTACATGAAATAACATTCAATCCCTGACCTTTCTACTCCCTTGGATCAACCCTTAAGAGGTTAGACCTCCATTTATGATATTCTACCAATGCAAGCAGGATGTAGACTTATGTGGGAAGAATTGGAGAAGAATAAAATTATTAAAAGAACGAACACTCCACAGTTGTGTGATTGAAACCACAAGTGCTGGTGTGAATAATTTCACAACATGATTCAACATTATCAACATGTGATGAAAAGGAGAATAAAAAGGTAAGAAGAAGAATAAATTTTATTTAAATAATAAAGGTGAAAGAAAAAAATACATGGGAAAACTTGACGATGCTATTACTAATTGAATGCCGGAAATTACAATTGAAAGAAATACAATGGATGAAAGAAAATCATGGATTCAAAGAAAAATGTTAGATGTTAATTCCCATCACCCCCAGCTCCAAATATATGAATCATAGAATCTTTAGGTCCACCACCATCAATTAATTCACCCCCCAAAAATCCATTCACCCCCAAAAATTAATACAGTCAAAAGTAGGGTGAATAATCAAAAGGAAATTGAAGTTTCAAAGTTGACTCGGAAAACTGTCAAGATTCATCCATCATATTGACGTTTGAATTCGTATTTGAATAAGGCTAAATCCATAGGGGTGGTAGAATAGAAATATCTTCTTCCGTATGTCCTCTATGATATTTAAACATTTCAAGAAATTTGGCTCATCCGTTTGGATGTTATGGTCAAAATGGTGGGACAGATTTATGTGAATTAATGTCAGGTCCACCATTTAAATTTAAACTTCAGATCCCTTTATCATCATAAAAAACTCAGAATTAGCTCGGATCACAGTTGAATAAAATGATCCTCATATTTGTATCTTTCTACTGTATAAATTTGAGCTTCATTGGGCTTGGTTTGTGGGCCCCACATTTGTTTGATGAGCCTTAGGCCCATTATGCTTTCTCCAGAAAATTTATGCATTTAGATGAAAAATTATCCATCTTCCCTTGGGATTAATCCATTGGACCTAAAAGATAAAATGTTCAAAACAAAGTTATAAATAAAATACCAAAATTTAAAATTCATAAAACGAATATAATGTCGTCCACAAACAAATGAATTATTGGGCCCAAATTTTCATTTTAAACATGAATTACATTTAAGATGAGAAATGAAGTTCAATTTATGTAATGCACTAAAAAAATGTTTATGGACTTTGGAACGATTAATATAAATATATAAACAATTAATATTATTCACTTTCAGTGACTAATCAGTTATATATTAAACTGGGTCATATGTTAGTTTTGTTAAATATTCTTAAAATGTTTGATAATATTATAACATATCATATTTGATTAAACCTCTATTTTATAATTAATTAACATTTTCTACATTAATTTATATATAGATGTAGATCTCATAATGTTCAATGATAATTGACATCGTAAAGTATATCTTTTATTTTAACCTTATCCAATGTTCATCATGTTGTATCATAGTTTATATTGAAATGTTAAGGTTATTATGAGTAGGATTCATTTATATAGATACAACATATGCTCATGAGGCATAAGACAAATAATAAGATTTTGTGTGTGCGTAGGATGGCACACTAAGAATTCCACATAGAATTTCATGTAGATGTAATTTTTATAATATGGGTGTATAGATCATATTTGAGTCCCCACTACTTGAGGTTGGCATGATACCAAGCATGATAACCAATACACTTTGATACCCTACACATGTAAGTCTATATATTGACTAAGCTAATACAAGGGTTATTGGGTATGCTATTGATCATGTCCTTTGTCGGAGATTAACCAAGAGGAGATTTTTCCTCTTGTATGACACGAATGATGGCACAAACCCTTCCCTCAAAAGATGCCCCTCTTAGATTAGAAATTAAGAAAGGAAGATAATGAACCCCAAATCATCCCTCTAGTAGGCCCTAGGGTGGCGACCATCACCAAGTGTATAAAAATCACAAAAAATGGGTGGCATTACCCTTTTATATTGAAAAATATTGGGAGATAATATGTATCAATCCCAAAATAATAGAAATACATATATAAATTAAAAACAAAATACATACCACATGCATGTTTAATGTATATCTATTACACATACAATAAAAAACTCCAATGTAAATAAAAAATAAATCTATGATATGACATGATAACTATCCCGAATGACCATGCTAGTATGTTATTGGAGGGTGCTCATAATCCTCATGGAAACCTGAATGTTGTTTTATATACACAGTGAGAGCATACAAGTATACTCATTAGGAAATCCAAAGTCTCTCGTGCACTTGTTAGAGAAGAATACTAATTATCCTATGAGAAATAGCATAACCAACAACACCTTACAAGGTATACTAACCATCCCGACCTCTCTAAGGTATGAAAACCATGTAATGAAATTCAAGTAATGTAATATAGTAAACACATCTATGATAAGGTACCCCACACTACTTTTCCACTAAATATCCACTCTCACACCCTGACAGAAAATTTCCTCGTGCTCCCACATCTTCTGAACAAATCGATCCACATCCCACCCACAAACACATGTGACTCACAACCACAACACATCCCACACACACACACATGGGCCTCACATATTATCATGTCACTTGGGAAAATGAAGCTCATCAAATCTCACCCGCACACACACGGGTCCCCTACCAAATCACATCATACCCATAGTCACCTAGGCCACGATCCGCATCGTATCCCAAAAACACATGGGAAAGCACAACACATATCATCATGGAGACACCTGGGAAAGAATAAATTTCCCACACGCCTGGGCCCAAAAAAACACTACTTGTTTAAAGAATCTTGGTTTATCCCTTCATAGAAGAGGGGGAATGGATGATTTGGTGGCCATCCATCCATCCTCTCATCGATATTTCACGGAAATACACCCACATTGAAAATGGGGGTGTTCGTCACATAGTGATCAAATTTGATAGGGTGCGTATAGAAATCACAAAGAAAATTCAAGTGATGCATATATATATAATAGAAAACACTCATGCCCATCCTATGGGATTACCAACAATTGATAACTGTATTTTCATTTATTTTTATCACCAAAAGTCTCTTTATAAGTTGATATATTAATGAGGATTCATAAGGCCCTTTCTCTTAACAACCATTCATTTCATTATTTATCTAAAACCATAGATAAATGTGCAACCCATCATTTAAAATTTCAATGAAAAACTCCTTCATATTTCTAAAACCACCTCATGACATCTCAACATTATTAAGTATTTATTTTATCCATTATTACATGGGTAACTACTAAACAAAATCCACAATATGATACACAACCAAAATCACATCAGAAGATGAAAACATAAATTAAATAAAGTTGGTTCACATTAATATATATTTAACACCAATTCATAACATAACATACATCAATATTGATACATTGGGTGAAGATTTCTGTATGCTACTCATGGAAAAATATCAGATGAATTGTTCATACCAACCAAATACATCATCATTCATCAAATTCATTCTTCCCCATCCATCCTTTTAACAGAGAAAACCGCCAAATTATTACCACACCCATAAACACCTCCTATCATAACCAGTTAGGGTATCCCCACTGTATAACAACACGACATCCACCGAATCAATCCCCTATTCATATCAGTTCCTATAACCACATCACCAAAGGAACCCAAGAAACGTATATTCAGATTTAACAAGGAATTCATTCATTAATTACACTTGTTAATTTAAGGGTTATCAAAGAATTAATTTGATCCTGGGGAATTCATTTATTCGCCAAATGTACGTGGTTAAACAACTTTATAACATTTTTTTGATAGAAAAGTAGACATCATTCATTCAAGAATCATTACACAATGCATAAACATAGACCCCCAAAAACTATGATTTTCAGTAGGGCATTTAGTCCATATAATTCACGACAACCACCAAAAAAATAAGAAATATACCATAAAACACATTTATCTAGCCCCACAAATTGATCTAAATCCAAAAAAGTTATCTTTATTAGTTTTTTAATCCACTATATTTAAAATATAGAGTTTCAGAAGCCTGCCCCACATGATACACAAAAGGGAGAGATGAAAGAAAACCTACATAAAATAAGATGCGTTCATCACTTCCTTAATGCGTCAAAGTAGGGGAACACGTGTAGTAGAAAAAATTCTAGGGGAAAATCGGTCTATAGGTCATAACACAATCACAAGAGTACTAATAGAAGAAGGGTTCTTATGATATATCTTACCTAGAGAAAGGATAAATAATGAATGAAGGGAAGGCCCCTGGATTAGAAGGATTAGATCAGAGACTCACTAAAAAGAAAAGGTTTTTCTAATCCATTAAAGGCGAATGTTGACCATGACCACACAGTTGGGAAGCCAAAAAATGTTGGGTTTTTAGAAGATAGAAATGATCCAATACAACTCCAAAACCATTAAACATCGTATTAATTTTCTTTTACATCAACTAAACTTTTAAATGAGAGAAACTAGAAAAACTAGAGAAATTATAGAATTTTGATAAAATGTTGAAAATGTGTCATCGGTGGATGAGTCACTGGTGTGAGCTACTGGTGAGAGTCACCGGTATGATCCACTGGTGTGAGCTACCAGTGTGAGTCACTAGTGGAGGATCCACAAGTGCAAACTACTAGTGTGAGTCGCCGATGGAAGAGTCACATGTGCGAAATACCAGTGTGGGTAATCAGTGTGAGATACTGCTATGACTCACCACTGTGAATAACCACTACAACTTACCACTACTACTCACCCTTACAACTCACTACCAAAACTCACTCCTCTGACATTCCATTGCAACTCACCATTGTGACTCACTATTCCGACCTAATATTGGAAAAACAATAAATTTGGTAATGTCTTGAAATGATTCAAATTGACCTCCCATAACACGACAAATACATTATTTCACAATGCAATGGAGCATAGAGGTCTGGGAAATTACATCAGATATCTCTCAAACTACTCTTGCCCTCAAGAATTTAAAATATATCCTAGAAGGAATAGATGATTCAAAACAACCACCCCATAAGATACTGCTCTAGGATCCTAATACAATTGAATCACTGCTAACAACCAAACATGAACAAGGAACACCATGAAAAAACATAAACAATTTTTTTTTAATAAAATTAATCATATAATATCATCCTCCATGTTAGGATAATATCCTTGCTAGGTGACAGTGACTCACCCACACATGATTAATCACATCGTAATTAATTCATCTCAAATAGGAATATAGTCTTACCCTATTCAGATGTTAGTATTTTATCGCACATTTAACCACACAAAACTCAACACAATGAAAAAATTACACTTATATCACGAAATGTTAAAAAATTACATCACAATGAAAAAAAAGAATAGTGAAAAGTCAAGAAATATCTTGGTACTAGGTGGGTATTTGCACTTCTCATTCCCAAGTACTCTCCTCCAGGACACCATCTCTCTACAACACATGAACCAAATGAATTTTCTCCCTACATTGAAACTTCTACTGATGATATTGCGTCTATAATAGACCCTCCATGTGTGTTTCATTATCTTCGATATCCTACTATCCCAAGTCAATGACATGGGAGTTATCATGGAGATAAAAATGGTCTTGAGAGTCATGATAGATGTAATAGATCATCTTCAAATGCGGTGGCATCACCAAATGGTAATCCACCTCACCAACTCATATAGACACCACTAAGGGTACAACAAACCTAGGATAAATATTACTCCCTCCACCAAGTATCTCCTACCCACGTCAAGGGGATACCATTAAGAATACGTAGCCTTCATCCTTGAACTCCAATGGTCTCCTCCTACGATCGACACATGACTTCGACTAGTCTTGCACTACTTTTATCATCTATTGGACAAGATAAACCTTTTTTATCATGCTCTGTACTTCCTTTGGACCAAAAACTGTTGTCTCCACAACCTATTCCCAGAACAAAGGTGAACAACATAGTCTTCTATACAAGTCTTAGTATTGAACCATGCCAGTGGAAGAGAGATAACTGTTATTATAAGAAAACATGACCAACGATAAGTGTCACACCAATGATATACTAAAGTCTAAGATGCATGCTCGCAACATATCCTCCATCATCTGGCTAGACTGTTCTATCTACCCATTTGTCTGAGGGTGGAAGGCAATGCTAAGGATTAATTGGATTCCAAAAGCATGATAACATACCCTATAGAATCATGAGGAAAAGCATATATCCCAATCTTATGTAATGGATCTTGTAACTCCCTAAAACTGTACCAACTCATCCACTTTGCTCTGTGTTATGCAATCCACATCATCTAACTCCTTAATCGCTAAAAAATAGATGATTTTGTCATTTGATCTAATAATAACCAGATATTATCATAGCATCCCAGAGAAATAGGTAACCCTACGGTGAAATCCATTGATATTTAATCCCACTTACACTCAAGAGAATATAAGGGATATAAAAAACCACCGGGAACTTGCTGCTCATCATTCACCTCTTGGCACACTAAGCACTTCACCACAAACTCTGCCTCTTCTCACATCATCCTAGGCCACCATAACTAGATCCTTAATCCAAAATAAATTATAGAAACTCTTTGGTGTACCGATAAGGGTGAGATATTAAAATCACATTGGTCTCCCCCATGAATCACCAGTAGAACAAATATCCATCCCTGGAACAACATCTGATTCTGACCATCCTCTAACCATCCCATCTGAAGCATCACCTTGGTCAATGTGATCACACCTCACCACTTCCTCTGAGTCTCAAAACTAAGACTCCTTCCCTTATTGAATAAATAATGATTGTAACATAATCTGGAACAAAAATCCTCCACAAAAATACATTATTTCATCTATGTGTAAGGTTATTAACTCCTTCATTACTTTCAAAGAGTTTGTTGATTCTCAAAAAACAACCTTCTATAACTTTATTTTTCAAAGAACCAACCTTGATATTTCCTTTCCCTGAGGTCTGAGATATCTTGAAATCATGATCATGAATAAAAATCATCCACCTCTACTATCTCAAGTTAATATCTCACTAGGAAAAGATATACCTCAAACTCTTGTGATTTGTGAATACTTCAAAATGTAACCCAGTGAGATAACGCCACCACATCTTCAGTGCAATCATGACTAATTTTAGCTTCACTTCATGGGTTTAATATTTTCATTCATGGGGATGTGACATTCTAGAACCAGAAGTGATCACTGACCATTGCTGCATTGAGATACATCCCAATCCTAGATGTGAAGCATCACAAAACACAACAAACATCACCCCTTCATCTAGAAACATTATCACTAAAGCACTATCCAAATTCCCATTCAGATAGCTGAATGCTCCATGGTACTATTACATCTGAAAAAAGTCCATGTTTTACCAATTTAGATCATTCGAAAAAATAAAACTCTAGAAAAATTGTGTACAAACCACTAGTAATATCCCTCAAAACCTTGAAAACTGCATACCTATACCACATTCATGGGTTCTTCCCAAGAAAAAACTGCTTCAACATTTTACAGTTCCACTTCTACACCCTTCAGAGACACCACATGCCTATGGAAATTCCTCTATCATGTCCAAAACATATTCTTGGACATCCTTTAGTAGATCCTGTGGCATTGAATGACCAGTAGGACAGTCCTGAGACACTCCTTATGCTCCTCCTATGAATTCTAGTAGATCAAGTTGTAATTGATGAATATAATGACAAACTAGTCCAGGAAATCATTAAACATGGAGTTCATAGTCCCCATTATCAGTGTTGATGCATTCATAACACTTAATGGCATGACTATGAACTCGAAGTGTCTATACCTACCATTAAATGTAGTCTTCAGGATATCCTCCTCCTTTACCCTCAAATGGTGATATCCAGACCATCAATCAAGCATAGAAAACAAATTCACCACTCCTAGCTGGTTAAAAAGATCATCTATCCATGGGACATGGTAACAGCTCTTGAACATCACCTGGTTCAACCTCTAGTAGTCTATACACAACCTCAGACAATCATCTCCCTTCATTACAAAAAACTCTAGAGTACCCCACAGTGATAAACTTTGCCAGATAAATCCCTTATTCATCAGATCATCTATTTTAATCCTCTACTCCAACAACTCTTAATGTTCTTTTTGATAAGGAGCCATCAAAATCAGAGAAGCATAGGGAAACAAGTCTATCCCAAACACAATGCCATGTCAAGGGGGTAGAGTAAAAATATCCTCAATAAAAATGTATAATAACTCCCTAATGACTCCTTGAACCTCCATCATTGCAACATCTAGTGATTTAACTGATAGCTAATCCAAAAAGGAAATAAGAGGCTCTACATGCCGACATCCCACTTGATAGATCTGACCACCAATGAAAACCACACATCAGCCATCCACATCTAAACAAACGAATCTTATCTTGAATTATTCAATAACATCGCATATAGAATACAACCAATTTATTGTGAGAATGACACCATATGGTTGCTTCTGTAGAACAAAGAGATCCCCATTAGGCTGATGCGGCCCCATCATCAGTCTACATCCCTTGCAACGCCTCGACCATAGTTACCCAGAGTCAGTTCATTATTACATATCATTGGCATGATCACAAGGGATCAAATCCCGAAAGACCAATTAGTTTATTAGCCTTAGATACAATAGATATATTTATAAGTCTTACATTACATCATTAATTGAAAAACTACAAAACATATTTTTTTTCATATCCCCTATATTGTATCCCTGAAGGTCATTCATAAAATATTTCTTCACATCCTCAAAAAAAATAAAACATTGAAATGGGTGAGCTCAGATTCTCAGTAAGGATAACAATATAGTGGAAGCTTTCATTAATAAACATAAACATTTTAGGCAATTTATTACTAAAATAAAATCCTTTTAAACATAAACATCAGCATAATGTAGAAAAGATAAAATGAAATAATTCCATTTACTTATTCACATTGATACTATACTAATCGAATAATCACATGCAATATCAATAACAACATTCATTATTATGAAATGCATAATTTCGTACTTTCATAACCACATAGTCAAGGTCTTATGCCCAGGCTACAAATAAGTTTTTGTAAAGGCCTTGTGCCAAGACACTAGTTTGTCTCATGAGACCTACCGATGCATCTCAAAGCTATAGCGGGCTCCCCCCATCACTTACTAAGTCCAATTCATTCCTCATATGAAAAGGTTTAAACATAACATAAACATTTGTATTAAAACTAGAATAATATATGTCAATACATTATACATAAACCATTAATGGTATAAAAATAACACATCCACAAGCAAACATATCACAAAACCTTCAATACAATATGTATGTTTTGTATCGTAATTAATCAACTTCAAAAAAGCTTAAAATCCATCAAAGGATATTGACGTGGATGAAATCAAAAATACTTGAGAGAAATATGTCTTTATTTTTTTGAAATAATTTTAAGTCACAAAATTATAATAGAAAAAATTTATCTTGAAAATATTCTTATAATCTTTTAAGGGAGGCTTCAACAATTTTATATCAGTGAAAAATAACCGCACCCACCGTATATGTTAAAAAAACATTCTTACCTTAAATTTTTCAAAAAGGTCAAAAAGTAACTTGTTTGGAAAACAACAGAAAGATTCCTTTAAGAAACGTATATGGTCAAATAGAGCTATAAATTAATTTAACCAATTGTCTATTAATTAGTAAAAATGATTTGAATGACTTTTTTATGAAACATGGATGTGGATGATAAAGAGGTCCCAATAGATACTTAGGTAAAAACAACCCTCAATTATAAAGAGATTGTGATTAACCCTTACCTTGTACTTTTCTTTGGTTGAGGGTAGGTTAACCTCTGGTATAATAGTTAAATAATTATTATTAAATTATACAATAATCATATACAATATTCTGATATCATATATAATCTTTTAATATTTCTTTGTTAATAATATTTTATTATTATCATCCTTTTGGGTGTTAACTTACTCGATTTATTTTATATGATACTTATGACGTGTTTGTTATAGATAGTTTGTATCTAATTAATATTCATAATGATATCAAGTCCTTAAATACTATTTTTAATCATAAAATGAGAATTATTCTTGAATGGATACGATTGGGAATGAATCTAATCACGTTCGTGTAGACGACAGTCTGTGCTTACACACGGGCAACAATATCATTATCTTGATATTAAAATAATATATCATTAGATAGTATATCATATATACAGAATCATAATCATGCTATATTTATTATTTAAATAAATTACACATCATTATCATACCCATCCAAATAATTATGTTTTGAATAACAATTAGACCACGATGTGTAGACGGTAAACCGTACGTATGCACGTATGGTGACAAGTCATTCAAAGGATGAATAGAATACTAAATATGATTCTACCATATTTGTAATAACATCATAGAATATATAATATACGAGATTTATCATTTTATAATGGAAATAAAAAAGAACGAAGAAGGGGAAGAAGAAAGGAACTTGATAGAGGGTGGTGAAAGCAATACCTCTTTTTCGTATTTTTCCTTTTGATTTGGTCAAAAGGGATCCATAAGATGGCTTTCTGATCAAATTAAGGCCTCTATGTTGAATTTATGTAAGTTTAGAGAGTAATTGGGTAAGTGTTGGCCAAGACAAGTGGATTTGAAGGTGTGAAATTGAGAGAAGGGGGAGTTCCCTTTTATAAGAGTGGCGAGGGGCACCTTAGGAAAAGTTAGAAATATTATTTTATAATAAATTCATATTAGGTTTATAATGGCTCCAAAGAGACATATTTCGTAGTTAAGGTGGGTATGGGTTGAAAACCACTCCACCAAAAGGTTTTAGACAGGTTTGGCTCACTATATTACCTTTATCGTTATGTTTTAACTCTTACCTAATGAGTTAGACAATTACCATGTCTCTTTGTATTTTTATATTATATGGTTAATAAACATACTATATACTTTAAAGAGAACCCCATGTGGTTCATTAATGATACACCTATCATTATATAAGTCTCTTGGCTGAACCTTAAATTTTTAGGAATACAAGATCAATTAATAATATAATATTTGTTTTAAAAACTCTTTTATGTCAATTTAGACACCATTTGGAAATTGATTTTTTTGTGAAAATAATAACAGAATTATTACTTCAAAAAATGTTAATTAAATGAATTATAACATGTAATATTAACCTTTAAAAATAGTGGAATTCATAAATAGTCTTAAATTAAATTTAGTAGGGTATTAATTATTTTAATATTTCACAGTTAAGGTAATTACTGTATCATCATTATGTCATAAATAAATTAAATAATTTAACGACTATAAACTATAAATAAGATACCATTTTTTAGGAAATATTTTTATCTATTTATTCAATATTTATAATTTAATTTATCTTCTGTGAAACCATATATTAAAAATGTTTTAGTTATTAAACATTGAATTTAACTCTTTTAACTCTTCTTTGAATTAAATAATAATAAATGTCCTAATATAATCCATGTGGACCAAAGATGTTCATATTTTATTCCTAAAGATGTTTTTGGTCGAATTATACTTATCCAATATAATTTGTATATCTATCAGTGTAAAAATATTACCTTTTTTACCTTTAATTACACTATTTAGTTTTAACCGTGGTAAATAAAAGTAAAAAGTTACTATTCATAGAAATTTATTTTCTTCTCATTGAACCATAGTTTACTTACTGATATTAATTGTGTCTCTCAGATTTTTGAAATGCAGTTCACCGATGTGGTAAAACTATGTTTTATGAAAATTTTCAAAAACTCATAGGATATGGGTAAAAGACGGTAAAAAGTTCAATAAAATATTATATATCTAAACATAATCTAAATTGACTCCAATGAATTACATTGGACTTATATAAGTATTATGTTTTTTTGTCCTAAAATAAATTTAAATAAAAAAAATAATTATTTAAATAAAAAGTTGGTTTTAAACAATAACTCAGTGTTTTTCACTATTCATCAAAAATTGAATGTTTTTAGAAAAATTCAAAAAAACTCAGCCTAGGATATTTTCGATATTCTGAATCAAAAAATGAAGTCCATTTTGAAAAATAAAATTTTTAAAATTTCAAAAAGTGGGTATTACTATTCATAACAGGTAGTTTGATTGGTTGTGGTGTGTTAGAACTCAAAATTGCGTACAACACAAACTATTGTATTATTCAAAGAGAAGCGTACTGTGGAAGTTTGGGGTGTTACATTCTCCCCTCATTCAGATAATTGTGTCCTCACAATTTTGAGAATATTACTACATAATAAGACTCAGGTGGTTCTTCATCATATATTCCACGGGTTCCAAAGTTGCCTCTTCTATATTGTAGTTTCTCCATAGAACATTTACCAGACGAGTCCCTTGATTTCTCAACACATGTTTTCTGGTATCAGGAATCCTGATGGTCTCTTCGTAATAAGACATATTTAGTTCCAGTTCTAATTCCTCATAGGTGAGTACAAGCGTTGGTTCAGGAATGTATTTTTTCAATAGTGAAACATGGAACATATCGTGAAATTTGGAGAGACATAGTGGCATTGCCAATCGATAAGCTATAACCCCAATTTGTTCTAGAATTTCGAAAGGTCCAATGTACCTGGGACTCAATTTATCTTTCTTACCAAATCGTATAACTCCCTTACATGGAGATACATTCAGGAAAACATGATCACTGACTTGAAATTCCAAATCCTTCCTTCAATTATCAGCATAACTCTTCTAACTACATTGATATGCTTTAATGTGGGTTTGGATTACCATAACCTTTTCCATTGTTTCATCCACATGATCTGGACCTACGTGTTTTCTTTCACCATCATAATCCCAATAGTTTGGTGTGCGACATCGTTTTCCATATAATTCTTCATATGGTTCTATATGAATACTTGAATTGAAGCTATTATTATTGGAAAATTAAACTAGAGGTAAATATTGATCCCACATACCCTGAAAGTAAAGTTAGAAGGATCTCAACATGTCTTCTAAAGTTTGAATAGTTCGTTCTATTTGTCCATCTATTTGAGGGTGGTAGGCAGTGCTCAAACGAAGATCAGTATCCAAGGTATCCTGAATAATTCTCCATAATCATGATTTAAAACTTGGATCACGATCAGAAACAATCGACAGGGGTAATCCCTAATGTCTCACAACATCATTAATATATTGTCCTGATGGACATTCAAGTGGTAGATCTTCTCTTATAGCAAGAAAATGTGCTGAATTGGTAAGAAAATCAACAATGAACCATATTGAATCATTCCTTCTAGGAGTCATTGGTAGTCCCATGACAAGGTCCATTGTAATATTATCCCATTTCCACTCAGGTATGGGAAGTAGATGCAAGACACTTCAGGCAGTTTCTTTCCAGCTTTCACGTGTTGACAAACCATACATCTTGACACAAAATTAGAAATCTCCCTCTTCATGTTGTCCCACCAAAAATGTTCCTTAAAATATCTATACATCTAAGTTCTAATATGGTGTATAGAGAAATTAGAACTATGATCATCATACAAAAATTCCCTTTTTAGATCAGGTATGTTGGGGACACAATGTCTCTGCCCAAATTTAAAAATTCCATCTTCATATAAAAATTCACTCAATATCCAATCATTCATAGCTTTAATATGCTTTTGAAACTCTTCATCACTGGTCTAAGAACTCTTAATTCATTCTATTAAAGATGGTTTGGAAACCATTAGAAAAAGTATCAATGTTTCTCTATCCAGGGTTATTCCCATATCTATCTTTACTAGATCCATGAAAATAGGATCCCTTTCAAATCTCATCTTGTTCAACACTCCATGATCCTTTCCACTGAAAGCATCTGCCACCTTATTTGCCTTCCCCAAGTGGTAGTGTATAGTGAAATCGTAATCCTTGAGTAATTCATGCCATCTTCTTTTCCACATGTTGAGTTCTTTCCCTGAGAAAATATACTTCAAAATTTTGTGATCGGTATATATCCAGCATTTTTACCAATGAGATAACGTCTCCATATATTCGAAGAATATATCATAGCTGCTAACTCATGATCATGAGTAGGATAGTTTTTCTCATGAATTTTTAGCTGTCGGGATGCATATGCAATAACCGTATCATTCTACACAATGACACAACCAAGTCCTTTCTTTGATTCATCACTATTAATAACAAACATATCATTCCTCGATGTTAGAGTCAAGATATGATCATTGACTAATCTTCCCTTGAGTTCTTTAAAACAGTATTCACTATCTTTTGTCCAAACAAATTTAACCCCTTCACGTGTGAGATTCGTTAATGGGTGAGCCAATCTGGATACATTCTGGATGAAACTTCTATAATAACCGATTAAACCAATATTTCTGCGTACTTCAGTTATACTTGTTGGTGCTAGACATTCGGGGATTCATCTTGTCTTAGAAGGATAAATAGAGATTCCATCATTATAGATAATATGGCCAAGAAAAGAAATCCCTTAAAGCCATAATTCACACTTGATAAACTTCCCATATAATACATGTCTTCTAAGAGTCTTTAGAATAATGCGCAAGTGATTTTCATGATCTGCGTAGCTTTTGGAGTATACCAAGATATCATAAATAAATATAACTAAAAATTCATCAAGATATTACATGAAAACTCTTTTCATTAGACCCATGAAGACATAGAGTGCATTAGTCAAACCAAAAAGAATTACTGTAAACTCGTAATGCCCGTACCTGGTTTGAAATGCTGTTTTCGGAATGTCTTCCTTCTTCACACAGAACTGATGATATCCAGATCGAAGGTCAATCTTTGAAAAGTATTGACCTCCATGAATTTGGTAAAATAAATCATCAATGTGAGGCAGGGGATACTTGTTCTTTATTGTTATTTTGTTGATCTCCTTGTAATCAATGCACAACCTCATAGATCCATCTTTCTTCTTAACAAAAAGAACATGGGCTCCCCCTGGAGAAACACTAGGGAGAATAAATCCCTTATTACCCAATTCCTATAGTTGATTATCTAGTTCCACTAATTCTACAGTGGCCATTTTATAATGGGTCTTCGATATGGGCCTTGAACCAGGAATTAAGTCACTGTAAAACTCAATTTCCGATTCTAGAGGATGTCTAGGTAAATCTTCTGGAAACACATTAACATATTACTGCACAATAGGTACATCCTCTATTCGAACATTCCTTTCCTCATCCATAGAAATTTCATTCTCTACCTCCCCAATCAATGAATTTAGTTGAGCTACTAGGGGTGGATCTAGATAATAATTAGGTGGTGAAGATTCTTATCTAAAGATAAGGTACTCCTTATCATCATCCAAAATTCTTACCTCATTATTCTTACAATAAATTTTCGCATCATGGTCTGAAATCCAATCCATAATGATGATTATATCAAATTCCATCAAGGGTATAACGGTGAGATCAGTATATAAAGAACATTTATATACTCTAATGGGAACTGATGCACAAAACATTGTTGCAATGATACTTCCTTTAGGAGTTTTGACTGACAACTCCCTTGTTAAATCAAATTGGAAATATCTAATTTTCATAGAAAACTGGGAAGATATGAAACTATGTGATGATCCAGAATCAAATAAAGTATTGGGTAAACTTTAGGAAACCATTAAATTACCTTCCACTACGTTTTTAAGAGCTTCATCCTCAGTAGTAGTGATATCATAAGGTTGGCCTTGATCCCTTTGCCTCTTCTAATGTTTGTTTCATTGACTCTTAGGACATTCATTTGCATAATTTCCCATCTCCCAGTAATTGTAGCACTGAACATAGGTAGCATTTGCCTTCCCCTTGTAATAATGAGCTTGGTGGCCTTTTTCACCACAATTGTAACAGACTCCCATTCGCCTCAAGAAAGTACCAAGGTGTTTCTTCCCACATTTACTGCAGGATGGATATTCAAAATTTCCCTTCTTCACTTTATTTCCATTTCAGGAGTGATCTCTAGATATCTTCTTCTCTTGCATTGCTTTAAAGTCATAAAACATAGAGAATTCATTTTTTATCTTAATAGCACATGAAACAATGTCTTTGTATGATGAGAATGATTCCAAGGCTAATGCTTGATGGGGAAATGGTTTTATCCCATCATCAAAATGATCAATCCTACTCCTCGGGTTATGTATATAATCTATTGCATTACTCGCTAACCTTGTAAAGCTAGCTTCATACATTGTGACATTCCCATCCTCATTTTTCCTCAGACATAGAAGATCCCTTTCCAAATCTTCTCGATGGTCAGGAGGAAAGTATTTTTATAAGAAAATATCTTTAAACCATGTCCATTCCATACTTGATACTTATTCATCTTCCTTTTTATTCTGAATCAATAACCACTATTGATCAGCATCTCCAGTGAGGCCATAAACTATCATGACAACTTTTTCCCTTTCACTACTCCCTAAGGAATGGAATATTTTTTCTAAGGAATTGATCCATTGCACATCTACTAGTGGATTTGTACCCCCATTAATCATTGGTGGTTTTTCCTCATTTAGTGATCTAACATTGATCCTCCACGCTACGGATCAGGGTGCTCCATATGAGTAAGGTTATTATTCATAACCTGAGTGAGTTGTCCCAGTATATGATAAGCTGATCAGCACCAGTTGTATCACCAATTCCACTATAATTATCTAGAGCAGGAGGGTAATTAATACATGGAGTCTATGCAAGGGTAAAATTTCCATTTCTTCTACTAGGAACCATTTCTAAACAATGTCATAAACAATATTAGTTTATGAATCGAAATACTTAATTCAATACTTCTAAAACACTTAACATAAATTGAACAGTTTATGGATATAATCCATAATCATAAAAAGGTCTTCTTTGAGGAAATATATACTCATAAACACTTCATAATGGTTTTTATGAAAAATGAGAATTATCCTAACAATATCCCCCTGGAGTGTCATAACCAACAGTGCAAGAAGGATCGTTGTCGTGCACCTATCCCTATTCGAGTCTAGATTAAAGTGGTGCTTTTGGGTTTTACCTGTAGGTACATCTGTGCCAGAGCCGCCTCTACCTTATCGTATCCAAATAGGGATGTATTGCTTGGAAAACTCACAAAATCTCTACAATAACAAAATTCTTGGATGTTCTTCTATACTAATCCTCAATGTCTATCTTAGGGATATGTTCTCAAATAATAGTTTACCTAAATATAGATTCCTAGGATTATTACTAAACATCCTTTGATACAAACTGTAATGCCTCGACCCCTGTTGCCCAGAGTCAGTGCATTATTACATATAATTGGCATGATCACAAGGGGTCAAATTCTGAAAGACCGATCCGTTTAGTAGCCTTGAAAAAACTAGATATATTCATAAGTATTACATTACATCATAAATTAAATAACAAAAACACCATATTTTCTCTATATCCCCTTATTATATCTCTAAATTTCATTCATAATTTACTTCTTCTCATCCTGGGAAAATAAAACATTGAAAGGGTCTAGTTCAGATGCTCATTAAGGATAACAATATATCAGAAGCTTTCATAAATAAACGTAAAAATTGAGGAAATGTATAATAAAAACAAAATCCTTTTAAATGTAAACATCAGAATAATATTTCAATGATAAAATGAAATGATTCCATTTACTTATTCACATGGTTATTCTACAAATCAAATAATCACATGCAATATCAATAACCACATTCAAAATTATGGAATGCATAATGCCAGACTTTCATAACCACATAGTCAAGGCCTTGAGCCAAGAATAAAAATATGATTTTTTCAAGGCCTTGTGACAAGACAATAGTTTGTCTCATGGGACCCACTGATGCATCGAGGATCTATAGCGGGCTCCACCAATTACTTATTAATTCCAATGCATTCTTCATATGAGAAGGTTTAAACATAACATAAACATTCGTATTAAAACTATCATTCGAAACGTGAATACATTATCCCTATACCATGAATTGTATAAAAATAACAAATCCGCAGTCAAACATATCACAAGACCTTCAATACAATATAGATGTTTTGTATCATAATAAATCAACTTCAAATTAGCTTAAAATCAATCAAAGGATGTTGACATGGATGAAATCAAAACTACTTGAGAGAAATATATCTTTATTTATTTGAAATCATTTAAAGTCACATAATTATAAAATAAAACATTTATCTTGAAAATATTCTTATAAGCTGGTAAGGTAAGCTTCAACAGTTTTATAACGGTGGAAAATAGTCGCACCCACCGTATATGTTAAAAAAACATTCTTACCTTAAATTTTTCGAAAAGGTCAAAAAGTACCTTGTTTGGAAAATGACGGAAGGATTCTTTAAAAAACATATAATGTGAAATAAAGGTATATATGACTTTTAACCATTTTCTATAAAATAGTAATAATGTTTTGAATGATATTTTTAAGAAACTTGGATGTAGATGTTAAAGGGTTCCCAGTAGATACTTACTTAAAAAAAACCTTGGATAATAAAGAGATTGTGATTTAAGCCTTACCTTGTATGTTTCCTTGGTCGAGGGTAGGTTATCCTAATCTATTATAGTTAAATAATATTTATTAAATTATACAAGAATCGTATAAAATAATATGATTTCATATATGATCTTTTAACAATTCTTTGTTAATAATATTTTAGTATTATCATCATTTCAGGTGTTAATTTACTAACTTTATTTTATATGTTAATTAATCCATGTTTCTTATGGATAGGTTGTATCTTATTCATATGAATAATTATATAAAGTACTTAAATAATATTTTTAATCATAAAATTAGAATTATTCTTGAATGGATACGATGGGGGAATGAATCTCATCGCATTCGTGGAGACGATAGTCCGTGCGTACGTATGATCGACAATATTATTCATTTGATATTAAAATAATATATAATTGGATGTTATATCATATATAAAGAATTATAATCATGTTATATTTATTATTTACATCAATTAAACATCATTATCATACCCATCCAAATAATAATTTTTTGAATAATAATAACACCACGATGTGGAGATGGTAAGCCATACGTACGCACGTATGGTGACATGTCATTCAATGGATGGAAAGAATACTAAATATGACTGTACCATATTTATAATAAAATGAAAATATATATAAGATACTGGAGTTATCATTTTAAAATGGAAATAACAAAGAAAGAAGAAGTGGAAAAAAGAAATGAACTTGAAAGAGGGTGGTAAAAACATTACCTCTTCTTCGGGTTTTTTCTTTTTTGATTTGATCAAAATGGATCCTTATGTAGTCTTTATGATCAAAATAAGGCCTATATGTTTAATTTATGGAAGTTGAGTAATATGGGAGGGGTTTTCCAAGCAAAATGGCTTTGAAGTTGTGAAATTGAGAGAAGGGAGTGTGCCCTTTTATAAGAGGGGTGAGGGTCACCTTAGGAAATTCTAGACATATTATTTAATAATAAATTAATATTCGGCTTCTAATTGCTAAAAAGTTACTTACATAGAGGCTAAGGTAGGGATGGGTCAAAAAACACTCATCCAATAGGTTTTAGATAGTTTTGGGTCACTATATTAACCATATCAATATGTTTTAACTCTTAGTTAATTAGTTTGATATTTACCATGTCCCTTTGCATTTTTATATTATATGGTTAATAAACATACTATATACTTCCATGTGATCCCAAAGTGGTTCATTAATGATATATTTATAATTATATATGTCTCTTGGATGATCCTTGGATTTTATGGAATAGAATACCAATTAATAATATAATATTTTTTAAAACTTTTTTTTGACAATTTTGACACCATTTTGAAATTTATTTTTTGTGAAAATAATAACAGCATGATTACTTCAAAAAAAGTTAATTAAATCAGTACTAACATATCATATTAACCTATAAAATTAGGAGAATTCAAAAAAAAGGCTTAAAATATATTTATTTGGGTATTAATTATTTTCATATTTTACTAATAAGGTAATTACTGCATCATCATTGTGTCATAAATAAATTAAATAATTTAACGTCTAAAAATTATAAATAAAATACCATTATGTAGGAAATCTTTTTATCTTTCTAATTAATATTTATAATCGAATTTATCTTATGTGTAGTTCTTTATTTAAATTTTTTTTAGATATTAAACATTAATTTTAACTCTTTTAACACTTTTTGAGTTAAATAATAATAAATGTCCTTATATAATCCAGGTAAACCAAAGAGGTTTATACATTATTTCTAAGTTTATTTTTGGTCGAATTATACATATACGATAGAATTAGGACATGTTTTAGGGTAAAAATAATATCATTTTTACCTTTATTTACCCTATTTACTTTTAACTGTGGTAAATAAAAGTAAAAAGTTATTATTCATCAAATATTATTTTAATCCAGTTGAACAAAATATTTCAAGATGATATCAACCATGTCTCTCGGATTTTTGAAATTCAATTCTTATAAGAGGTAATATTATATTTTATGAATATTTTCAAAAGCTCCTAGAAGGTGGGTAAAAGACGGTAAAAAACAATAAATTTTTATATAGCAAAACATAATCTAAATTGGCTCAAATGAATTACATTGAACATATATAGGTATTATTAATATATTTCGACCTAAAATAAATAAAAATTAAATAAATAATTATTTAAATAAAATGTTGGTTTTAACCAATAACTCATTGTTTTTCACTATTCATCAAAAAATGAAAATTTTTAGAAAAATACTAACAATTCACCCTAGGATAATTTTGATATTCCGAATCTAAAAATGAAGTCCATTTAAAAAAATAAAGTTTATAAAATTTCAAAAAGTGGGTGTTACTATTCATAATGACTAGTTTGATTTGTTGTTGTGTGTTAGAACTCAACGTTGCGTACAACACACACAATTGTATTATTCAAAGAGAAGCATGTCGTGGAAGGTTGTGGTGTTACATCCCCAGTACACATAAATAAAATTGATCAAGCCTCCAACTAGCATACTCAACACCAGGGTTATGGGAATCCACTCTACATCTAGTCCCATATAATCGGCTAAAATGGGTGAAACAAAAGAGTGTGATGCTTCTAAATGAAACAATGAACAAGAATGGGTACTAAACAAGCTGACCATACCTCTGAAAATCTCTATCCCTAATAGAACTGTAGCTTATATGGAATGGAACTAACCATGCCCATATCTTATGCCCCTTCACTGATGAAAAAATTAGTGAAAATTCCCAGTTTAACATCCTTGAAAAACACTCTGAGGTCAACCTTTACCTACTCTTCCTCCCTTTAGTGGAACTTGATCCTGATGTCTATTTTACTAAAATGAAGTAGCTGGAAACTGCTACTAAAGATGGCACTAAACCTACCCACCTCCATCATAATGTGCTCAATCAGCCGGTAGACACATATTCTGAATATGTTCTTAAACCCCATAGAAGAAACACATTGTCCCCAAGACCACATGAAATGAATGAGGACTAGAAGATCAAAACAGAAACTAATGAGGTCAACTCATCACAGGTGAAAACCTCAATGGACCTGTGGCCGAAGACATACTTTTGGTAACCTTGCCTCTCAAAGAACCCTATTGGATACCTTCCTATAGTATACCTCCTCGTTATTGAATCCTCTCAATCACTTCCTCCTTCATCTGAACCTCCATGTACATCAGAAACTTAATGGGAGTAACCACGTACAGGATAAAAGGATGACGTGCCTTCTCTGGGAATCCTCTGTGAGAATCCTCATATGGAAAGAGATCTGGGGGTGAATCAAATAAGGTTCTTTGCACTTGATCACTATTTCACTCATATACATACTTGTATATATCCAAATCTTGGAATACATGGATATTACATTACTTTTGCAGAATACATAATACATAACAAAAACCAACACTCAAGGATCGTAATAGATTAGTGTCTTCGGAAACTCGGAACCAAATCAGCTAATCGTTGTGAAAGATTTTCAACATCTCGCATAAATATATTCCACATTAGATTTCTTACCCAACACCTTTCTTTATATCCTAGTGAAAATAAAACATATAAAGGGTGAGATCAAATGATCAGTATGGTTTTGCATGGAGACAATTACACAAACTATATACATTTGAACTTAAAAACATGAAAATAATGTTTAAACATCAAAATCCTGAGCAATGACATAAAACATGGTAAGATGTAAGGCATAGATCATAATGAAAAATTAATCATGATAAAATATTATGGGAATATAACATGTAATTGTGGAAACCATTAAGCACATGATATGATTTTCATAGTGGCCAAGGCATTGCTTCCAAGACCATCTTAGTGGACAAAGTCCCTTTCTGAATCGAGTTCACTCTTCATTCCAGTCCTGTAACACTAAAACAGATTAGAATACCATTTGATACATGTCTATATCATGAGATATAAATATTCACCCTATACATTAGAGGGAGATATAGGTCCCACCAATCTCATAATGAAATCATTCTTACGTGTGCCACAACATAAACATAAATCATTAATAATAACCCAAAGAATAAAATGGGTATCATAAACATCATTCCATCATAACATTATCCATATAAATAAAATGGATATCATTTCATCATAAGAAAAGTTAAACCATGTTAATCATAGAGAAATTATACTGGAAACCTACACATATTAAATATTGTCATCTTAGATGGAAAATGGTTTTGATAAAACACTTGAAATGAATTATTGCGGAAAATATCATTTCTTCCTATAAATAATTTTCTTTTCACAAAATGCCACACAATTTTAGAAGAAAATTATTTTATTGAAAATAATCATGAAATATTGTAGCTTAAACTACATTAAAATAAGGTTTTATGAAACCGTAAAAATCGGTTCATACTGTATAAGTTAAAAAACATTCTTCTCGTACTTTTATTGGAAAAGACGAAAAAGTACCTCATAACCTAAACAAAAGAAATATTCCATACATACTATGTAGTAAAAGTCAAAAATGGGTAAAAAGGATATTAAACATTCATGAATCCATTTTTATAAAACAAGGACTTTGATGATAAATATAACCCCAGTAAATACTTTTGAATAAGAAATCTCAGATAAAAACAAGATTGGAAATGTTATCCCTTACCTTATATCCGATATTCTTCATATGTATCCAAACCTCTTATATAATGATTTAAATAATGTCATTGACTTATTATAGAATCATATTCATTGTTATGTTATCATATATGGTTCACTTATGACATTATATTACCCATTCTTTTGTAAATTCCATGTTAAAGCTGCGTTTTGGGTAAAATCGTTTCATTTATCGTACGTGTTTCGATTTGTTGTTCATGATATTATTAGTTATATACATATTTACATAATTCCAGAATGTAAAACATTATTTATATATAATATATATTCCTTATATAAATATATATATGATAGATCGATAAATGGAATGAAATACACCGTTTATAGAGACGGTAGACCATACGTAAGCATGAACGCTGTTTTCGTTTCCTTATTGAATTAAATTGAATTAATTAAATGAAACATATATGTACATAAATCCAGTATCATTATTATGTAATATATTTTTTATTATTTTATTATATATATACTTTATAATCATAATTGAATGGCTAATCATTGAAAATGAATCTCATTGTGTTCGGGGAGACGGTAGTCCGTACGTACGCACGAGCGATGATATCGTTCCCATAATTATTGAGTAGAATTGGAGTGGATGATATAGTATCTCATAATAATTATGATGATAAAATAAAAATACATAGTTATTATTTACACCATTATACCCATTCAATTAAGGTGGTGGTGGAAAAACTGATTACACCATGGCGTGGAGACAGTATTACAGTACCTACGCACGCGCGGTGATTTCGTTATCTGTAGGATGGATAAAAGGTGAAATGGGGTTGTTTCATATTTATAATGACATATCAGTATATTATTGATACCAATGTTATTACATTATAATGAAGCAACTAAATAATAAGTAGTTGAAGAAGAAAGAAACTTGAAAGAATCAGTAGAAGAGATTACCTCTTCTTCGATGTGCCTCCTTTAAACTTCTCTTAAGGGACTAGAGTTGGTCTTTTGAGAACACAAGAACCTACGTAATGTTTCTAGGTAAGTGGAGAAGAGGAATGGGTAGGTTTTGGCAGATATTGAAGGTTCAAAGTGTTGTATAGAGGAGAGGGATGAGGTTCTCTTTTATAAGGGAGGAGAGGGGCACTTTTGCAATCCTCTAAAATATTAGTTTACAATAAACCTAAAACCCCCATAAAACTTCAAAAGTGACTAAAATTTCGATATTAGATAAGATAGGGTTGAAATCTCATCAACAAATTAAATTTAGACATGTTTTGATTTTATTTTAAACCTTATCAATTTGATTTATCCATATTTAATCTTTTTAATTTTATTTGTGGTAATAATGTTAAAAATTTAATATGGGTATAAATAATTACTTATGCGTTCTTAATCAAATATAATTTGATATTTTATGATATTTTAGATCATATAAATTTTAATTTGTAATTTTTAAAACATGTTTGTGAGTTTTAAACAATTTAATAATATAAAAAATCAATAGTGTCAATTTTGACACAATTAAATTATTTAAATTTAAATAAACTCCACATAGAAGATATGTTCTAACCAAAATATTTAATAGATTCATAACATTTCATAGTTATATATAAAATTCATGGAGAACATTAAATAGTTCATATAATATTTATTTTAATATATTTTAAACTATTTATTTGATATTTAAATCAATAAAATAATTGCAACATCACTATTGTGTCACCTTTAATGATATTTATTTAATACCTAAAAATTATAAATAAGTTTACATGATATAAATAAATTTTTTAGCATTCTAGATACTATTATTGTTCTATGATTCATGAATCTTATCGCTAAATAAAAATTATTATACTTATAATATTTAAGAGAGTGACATGTTGTAACTTTCATTAATTTTAATATTAATTAAATTATTTTCAAGGTCAATAGTCCATAAAATGAATATAATCCGACCCTTATGTGAGATTGGTGGACTTTAAGTCATCCAATAGAAATTTGGCATGTGTTAGGGTATCATTATACTCTTATGTTTACCCTTAATTTCTAAATTTATCTTTAACTAATGTAAATAAAAACTATCATATTTACTCTTCATAATATCAAAAAAGTAACCTATTAGCATAATTTGGACCCAATAAAACCAAATATTGAATCCATTTTTTAAAATTAAAAAAACAGAAGTCATAGTAATTAAATTAAAATTTATCACGTTGTTATGAACACAGGTTTTAAAAGTTAAAATATTGGAAAAGATTGAAATGATTTTACATATGAATTCAATGTAAAATCAATGCTAATGAAATAAATTATATTAAATGGTAAAAATATATTCTATTTATACTTTAAAATCATTCAATGTTATAATTTAACCATATAAATTATTACGATTAAAAAAAGATGTTTTTTTAAAATATAGTGTGTCATTACTATTCATTAAAATATGAAAGTTATCAGAATAATATGAAAGATTTATCCAAAGAAAATCTTTATGTCATGATTCAAAAGAATAATTTTATTTTGTCAAATTTAACTTATAAACTCGTCAAAAACTAGATTTAATGTGGGCGCACCATCAAAAGGCTGCAAAATAGCATTTTTTTAAAAATTTTAATTTTACTCGAAAAATATATTTTGTTTTGACACGATGTTATAAAAAATGTGTAAGATGAATAATAATGTTATAAATTCAAAATGTAGTTAATAATATTCATAACGGCTAGTTCATAATTATATTATAACAATATATCATTGTTTAGTGAAACCCGGTATTGCGGACAACACACTCTATCGAGGAAGTTCGTGATTGCGTGTAAAGAAAGCCAAGTCAGGGTTGCATGTAGTGAAAGTCTTCTGTGTTGTTGTGTATAATAGAATCCATCCATATTCTATTTATACATTGAATATATATATATATACACTCAATGTTTCAGAGAATGACTACTATCAAACGAACATGAAATTGTGTGTAACACGATCAAAGAATAGTATTGCATATAATACAAGCTAATACAGTGTTGTGTAAAACGCAAGATAATCATGGTGTAGCGTAAAACAGAAGATATGAAAGAAATTAAAAAGAATATATATCACAAAATCTTGCGGTGTTACAATACTCCCCTAATGAAGGGAAAATAACTATTGAATATTATTATCCTTCTTGGTTAATGAAAGGACTTCCACCTAGAACTCCTTTATAAAGTCTACCCACAACATGTATGCTTCCATCCTCTCTCCCAGGTACATTTTCCACCGCTGACACAGTGATCCATGCATATAACTCGCCTCCAAAAGAACCATTACTTCGTCGGAGCCCAGATCAAACTGATGGTGATCTCAAGCTCCTCGATCCATCCCTCTATCCCCACGTTTGAAACACTACCCTCATACTTTCCCATGGTCTGCTACTGGAAATAATGTAATGTTCTATTCCACTGGTCATCATCCTCAACTACGTCAGCCCCCTTCCAATCAACTAGACTGGACTACTGAGCCTCAACTTCCCAAGCCACATGTGAACGATGAATGTGTTCCATAGATGAAAAATGGTAATCACGGAATCTATAAGATTGGATAGTATGTAATTTTATTAGAATTCAGTTTAACTCATTATACACTTTATTCATTTGAAATTATACAAAAAATCCCAATTCAATCAAGAACATAAGTCATTATGATACATGAACCTTTCGTAGGGCCTCTACCCTAGAAACAGAGTAATCTCACTTGGCCATTTGATAGACCTAGAGTCATTGAATCAGATCACAGGGGGGCCTAAAATCCTATGACCAAGCTAGTATTCCCTATAATATTTCATGCACTGAGGTCACCATACACAATTTCACTACCAACAACTGAAATCCTCAATGTTTCTAACTCAAAATTCCACTATATCTCTTAACCATAAACTCTAATACCATTCTATCATGTCTCCCTCCCTCCAAAGATTCCCCTCCTGGACTGGTAATGATGAATGGAAAATAACAACCCCTGATTCCCGCCCCTAGTAGGCCTATGGTTACTGTCCAGAACCAAGGGTATATAAATTTAACAAAATGGGATGCATCACCCTTTTTAGTTAACATGATTAAGAGATAAGATGTTTCAACCACCAAAAAACTCTAGGACATATATAAATGAAAAAAATAAATCCCATATGCATGTATAAAATAAAACAGTCACAAATAAAATAAATAAATCCAAATTAAATACTAAAATAAATCTAATCAAAATAATAAAAACTAATGAAAAATTAAATCTACTAAGGTATACATAGTCAATGTAATCTTCCTGGAACCCAAAAAAAGTTTTATATAAATAGGAAGAGCATAAAAGAATACTTAGTATAAAGGCCAAAGTCTCTCATGCACAAGTGAGAGAAGTATCACAACTCCCCCTTGAGAAAATAAAACAGAACAAACAACACCTAAAATGGTATACTAACCATAACCACCTCACCATGGAATGTTCACCAAGAAACACAATTCAAGTAATGTAATCTAGTTACCACATCGATGATATGGTACACCACACCACTTTACCACTAATTAGATGATCTCACACCCTAATGAAAAATTTCGTAGAACACCCACATATTCCGTATAATTCTAACCACATCCCGCCTGCACACCCTTGGGCCTCAAAACCAGATCACATCCTACCCGTACAAACCTTGGCCTCATAGATAGACTTATCACCTTGAAAAATGGAGCTCATAACATCTCACCCAAACACACACATGACCTATACCACATCACACTCACTCGATGACAGATGGGCCAAAAAACAAGTTGTTTCCCAAAAACACCTTGGAAAGTACATTACATCTCATCTCAAAGACACCTGGGAAATCACGAATCATGTCATCATGAAGAAACCTAGGAAAAACAACTCGCCCGCACACACATATGCCTCACAAACCACTACCTTCTTCAATAATCTTCATCTATCGCCGCCTGGAAGAGGGTGAAGGGAAGAGAAGGTGGAAATCCATCCATCCTCCAACTAGAATGTTTGGGAAATAATCCCTCCCCTGTGAAAATAGGTTTTTCTTGGGACATAGTGCTAAACATGGGTGGGGTGCGAATTAAAATCTCAAGGATAATATTAGTAGTGAATAAATGTAATGTTAAACACTCATTCCTGACATATGGTATTCAAAAAAAATTTCTACCTCCACTTGAATTTATTTTCATCAACAACTTTCAATTTGAAATATCAAAATTCAATGCGTCTTCACAAGGCCATTTCTCATAACACCCATTTTATTAATTATTTTTCTATAGCCATATTTAACAATGCATCATATCTTTTAAATTTTGAGTAACAAACTCCTTCCCATTTACCAAACCAACTCATGCCATATCAACATTATTAAGTTTTATTTTCATTATCACTAGCCTAGAAACTACTAAACAAAAGACACAAAAGGTAACACAAAAAATCAACTTAGATGTTTAATATCTATATAAAACAATGTAGCTTCATAATTATATCTATTTAACACCCATTCATAACAAAACAAACATTAATCCTACGATATGGGGTGAAGCATTATGCAGGGTACTCATGAAAAAAAAATTAATTATCCATACCAACCACATCCACCATCATTATTCAAATTCATTTTTCTAAATAAATCATCTCAACATAGAAGACCGCTAACTTATAGACACACCCACCAACATTTCCTATCACAATTATTCTCAGCAAACTCTCTACATAACCACACCACATCTACTAAACCCACCTCCTGTGCACATATGTTCTCGCAACCACATCACCACATGATCCCAATCAGGATACATTAATATATAATAAGACATTAAATATTTAATTTGACTTGTTAATTAAGGGGTTATCACAGAAGTAGTTTGATCTTGGGCGATCCATTTATTAGACAAATGTATGTTGTTAATCAATTTGATAACAATAGTTTGACAGAAAAAATCATCATGCTTTATAGAAAAACTACTCTATTCACAAACAATGACCCCAAATGAGCATGATTATCAATAGTGAGTTTATACCATATAATTCACAATAACAACCAATAACAAATAATAGAAAGACCATACATCACTTTTCCCCATCCCCATATATTGATCAAAAAACCAATTAAGTAATATTTCTTAATTTGATGTTACACTATATTCATAAGAGAGATATTCTAAGGCCCACCCTGTAAGATAAAAAAAATGGAGAGATGAGGGAAAAACTACTTCGAAGTAGAAGTGATCAACACTTCCTTAATGTTCCAATGTAGGGGCCACATGCAACAGAAATACTTTAATGGGAAAATTTGGTCCAAAGAGCACAACGCAAATGCACAACTCCTCAAGGAAGAAGGTTTATTGGGATGTCTCGTACCTTGATAAAAGTGACATAATGAATGAAGGAAAGGCCACTAACTTAGAATTAATAGATCTGAGCCTCATGGAAGAGAAATAGTATTTAAAATCCATTAAAGGGTATTCTTGACCAAGACCATGATGTTCGGAATTCAAAGGATGATTCATGATTTTATATGATATATAAGAATATAAATAGCTCCAAAAACCATTATATATGGTATTAAATTTGTTTTACATAAAATATAATCTTAAAGGGGTGAGACTCCAAAAAATGGAGATATTATAGAATTCTGAAAAACTGTTGAACATGAATCTCTGGTGAGGGTCACCGGTGGATAAGTCCCCGACTTGATCTACCAGTGTGAGTTAACGGTGGATGAGCCACTAGTGAGAGATACCAGTGCATGTCACTAGTGAGTGCTACCCTAATGACTCACCACTATGACTCACCATTGCGACTCACCACTATGACTCACCGATGCGACTCACCATTGTGATGCAGCAATGCGAAACAACATTGTGACTCACTATTCTGACATACCATTCAAAAAACAATAAATTTGGTAAACTATTGAAATGAGTTACCATGAACTTCCAAAAAAGTAAAAAACACAATATTTTTAGAAATTAATGGACCGAAGAAGTTTAGGCCATTACATATGAAATTGAGGAGCTTTATTGTGAATATATTTGCGAGTGTGTGGGCATACATATATATTGTATATATATATCTAGATAAAGTAAATGTGATGATATTATCAATATGGATAAATTTCAAGTGATGTATTCATAAATAAGATTTTTATATACTCTTAGAGTCGAGAACAATGAGTTGGTTATACAGGGTTGACATGCTTTGTGTCCCATGGTCACTATATGTATTTGGAAATGAAAAAATATGAGAATAAAAATTTTATATGATGAAAACTGGTGGACATCAGTATAGAGATACATGTTTTTGATGGAGAGAAAGACAGATCCCTTTATAACATGAGTATAATTAACGATTCTTTATAGGCCCATATTTTCAAACATATATGGATACAAAGATTTTTATCTACATTCAACATTATAAATACCCACCGGTTTACTCATTATGGTTGAATTAATGGGTATTGAGTTTGACTCAAAGGGATACTCTAAACATATTTTAGATTTAATGAAAAAGTTTTTTGGGTGGGTTTTTACAAGGTATTTTATATGATGTGATACATGTTTATGTTAATGATATCTTTACAAAAGTTTTTAGGAATATATACAAATGGATTTTTTGATATGGTTTCCTTAGTTATTGTGTATGATACAATAAAAGGTAAAATTTCACATATTATAATATAGTGCAATTGGGATATTGATGGTAAATCCCATAAAGTTATAGCCTCTATATGATTCATGTCTATATCATGTGAATTTTATATTGAGATAAATACATGAAATAAGATTCCAAGATTGCTACCTCCTTTGATCAAATAAAGGGATGAATAATTAATTTGTTAAAATTTGGATAGTTTGACTAAATTAAAGAATCATTTGTTAAGTAATTACATCAGATTTAATGTAAGGGGGGATTATTAATTCATGAAATTAATAGATTTTTCATGAAAATTACTCATGTATTGTAAATTCAAAAGTAAATTTTGTATCATTCAAAGAGTGTCTTCGACATGCTATATATATTATATTTATTTGATGACAATGGTTCATTGGTTCTTGATCTTGTTTTTATAATGCTATCAAACATAATTCTCTCTTTTATCTTTCTCTTTTAAATATTGAGGTACTAGCATACCATGTAGAAATGGAAAATCCCTTCCAAACATTATATTATTTCGATCAAACCATGGATACACTGTAGAGGTGGGATGATTTTGTTTACCACATTGGTGATATATATCAAAATCCCCAGAGACATATCAAAATATTGTAGTGGACCATCTGTGTAAGGTACATAAATTTATAGTATTATTTAATATAACATTATGTAGGTTTTATATTTCTTACATGAAGATCCTTATACTAGGGTTTTAATCACTTCCAATTCTTCTGATAAATGTTATTATACTCTCACAAATCCCTTCACCAATAACATGTTTGACCATGGAAACATCCATAAAATCAAGGGGTACTTGAAAAATGATTCTTTCCTAATGTGTTACATGAATCCCCACTCACATGTGATCTTTTTTGAGATGTTTATTGAGCCTAATATATCATTTTAACTATGATAGTGTTCCCCTCACAATAAGGTGATTAGTGGGTGAGAATTTATATAAATCATAATCACTTTCACCAAGCATAATTTTATCATAATAATGTTATATGTAGTAGTTTGATTCACATTTATCAAGAATTGTTATAAAAAAAATCAATTAACGAGGGTAGGGAAGGCCATTGTTGGAAATGGATAGCCCCAAATCATATGGGGTTTGAGTCGTTATTTAGTAGTTGTTGCTGCATTATTGGATAACTTTGAAACCCTTATATATACTATTATGTAAAACCATACTTTATTATTTCTCTTAGAGAATCAATTTATGCTTGCATGTCTTTCATTTTCTTATTTACAACACCCTGCAACATTTCATTATTGAAATATTCTTGAGGTGACACTCCAAAACCATCACATTTAGTGTTTCCATATTGTTCTAGACACTTCAATGAAACTATAAGAAGTAATTCTTCTACTAAATCTACTAATTATTCTTATGAATAAATGTTATAAAACTATAGGTACATAAGTAGATATTTTTTTCATAATATTATTATAAATATTAAAAAAATACAATTATTTCATGCTTGTACATGAATCTCATACTTGTTTTGTGTTTTCATCTATTATTTTTCTATATTTATTTATATAAAACCATAGAGCAAGAGGTGGTATAGAAGTGGATTTATAATTCAATTAATTAATATATATATAAATAAAGTAACATAATTTTGATGTTGTATCATATCACGTAAAACCAATACAATATATTTAAAATAAATAAAATTATTTCAAGGGATTCATACTTTATCCTTACATTATGGTAGGGGTATATTTCTTTAGATGCACAATATTTATTTTTAGCACTCAATTATTATCTCATTATTTAATAATTTTCAATAAAAGTGAAAAATAAAAATAATTTGAAATAAAATATTATGAATTACAATGCAATTGAAAATATTATTCCTAGTGATGAACAAATAAATATTCTTTTTGTTTCATGTTTTATCATGTGTGCATACAAAGCTATTGGGTGGGGGTTTAATTTCCCCTTTTCATCCCAAAGATATTTATTTATTAGAAGTGTCTGAAATTCTTTATGAACCTTTCCAATGATCATTAATTAGAATTTATTATATCAAATATCTAAAATAAATATACTTTATAAGAAATAATGAGAATTAAATAAATGTGTTATTATATGATTTTCAATTAAAATCACGAAATTATATCATATAGAAACCCTAATGTCTTCCCAAATAATGGACTTCATTGATGGAAAAACATTTTCCACATATCTATATCAATTGTCACATGCATTTGATTTGGGACCCCAATGTAACTAATGGAAATATACTTGTTAGTTTAAATTAGTAGGTTGAATTGATTCCACCCAACCTCAAATTTTATAACATGTATTCTTTCCTAATATATATTTTTAACATTGTGGTGCTACACCACTCATGGTTTTCTCATCCAAATGTCATTGATGTTGTAGTTGGTGTTCTAGATCAAAAGATTTTTCTCCTTAGATTGAATGTAAATTTTAGTAATTTAACATTAATAAAAACATCTTATTACAGATTATTTATTGGACATCATGACATTCATATAATAATTTACTAGAGAATCTATCACATTAAAAAGGCCAATGTAGTTCTCTGCAATGATGAGAACACTGAAATTCCATGACAATGGGAATACATTACCTATTAGGTGATTGTGTGTGGTTGTCGACATTACAACATTAAATTCTTTCTCTTGGAAACCATGACCCATTTCAAGATATTAAACTTGAAATTTAGGCATGCCCGCCTAATTTCAATAATAAATAAACATAGAGGGTCATAAAATAAGAGTTTAAATTGATCTCAATTAAATTTTATTTGAATTTAAATATTTTAATAAATATTATTCTCGTGATCGAGGAATAATTTATCCATGTTTTATTGATCTCAAATATAAAATAAATATTTATTCACAAGTTAAATATTTCATTACTCGGATATATAATATTTATTTATTTAACAAATAAATATTTATTTATGTTATTTAGAAATGTAAATGAGCGATAGTGGAACCAAAATGTGTCTGATGATAAATATTAATTTGAAAACTGTTAAAATATTATTTTATTATGGTTATAGTTATGAAAAAACATGAGAAAATAATATTATTATTATTATTACATGAAATGGGGTCATATAAGGATTACTATATTATTTATGGTACATTATACAATTAAATAATATTTTAACTGTGACACTATCTCAATAAATATTAATTTCTATCTATCGTGTGCATTTTGATCAAAAGAATTTGAATGGTTGTGCACAAATAAATTTGATGCTCATTTAAAATGATTTCTTAATCGAAACATTAATATTTTTTATAATAAGATAATGTAAATATTTTCAAATAAAATAAATAACATTTAAATGGTTTTATATATAAATGCATGATGACCAATAAAAAACATCAGAACTTGATTTTGCAGAAACAAATAATGAGTCATTAATACATGTTTGGCTTCTAGACACATTCAACATGATAATCGTTCCATCTCTTTTGCTCAGAAAACTCATCCAAATAATATTTAGTGTCTCTCTAGTCACACATTATTATTTATAAAATTAAACATATCATATTAAATCGTTCAAAATAATCTACCCTTTAATGTTTTTTTATAAAAAATACAAACAAAACTAGTTATAAGTATTGTTATGGTAATTTTTTAAGAACACTAACTATTATATGAGTACAAAATTTTAATCAATCATTACGATTATTGGCAATGGGAATTAAATAATTTTTATCACTTAATGGGGTTAGTGATAATGATAAAAACTGATGAAAATTGTTTTGTTTACATAATGTTCATAATTATATATAACATATTTAACTATTAAAATATATCTATTTAAAAAATATTATTAATATAATTAATTTTCATGATTGTATAAAATGTTTCACACACAAATTTACTATTATTTATCATTATTTAGATGATCAATTCCTAAATTCATTTATGATTCTTTTATTATGATTTAATTAGATATTGGATTTATAAATGTACTATAAATTCAAATGAAACTAAATTAGTTATTATTAATATATTAATAATAAAAAATAATTCATTTTAGATTTACTACTAAATTAATAATTTTAAAATTATAAGAAAATAGAGTGGTTAAATAAGTATTTTGATATTTATTGATATTGAGATAATAAAAGGAGCTTAAAATGAAGAAAAACGTAATTAAAAAGTATAATAATTTTCCAAATATTAAAAAAATGTGTTAAATTGTAGAAATTTATTTTTTATTTCTAGTAATAATTTATTATTAATGGATTTTTTTAATTAATGGTCTGTATTATTTGAGAAATGATACAAATAGTTAATTTCCAATAACGAGAGATAATATCTTTTTAATTTAATGTGTATATAAATTTTACATATATTGATAAATTATAAATAAACAATTTAATTCAATTCCATTAAATAAGGGAAAAATTTACAAAATATAATAATTTAAAATAATATTTTGAAAAAATCATACAATAAAATATATATTTTCTTATATATTTAATTTCACAAAATAAATGAAGGAAATATATTAATCAAGAATTAAATGTGACCAAAAAATTTTCTTTACTACAAATCCATAAATTCTATTACGAGTGATTGTACACCTGCATGCATGTTTTATGGGACTTGGTAGATTCTTAGGGACTAGGGATGCCTTGGGAAGAAGAAATAAGAAGGTGTTCACCCTCCTATGATTAGATAGGTACTCTTTAGAATAGAAGAAATTTAAGACCGCTCAGTTACTATGTCACTAGGGGAAAGAGAAGTCATTTGAGATCTCGTGAGGCCTTAAGTAGTTCATAGGGTATGAAATGAGATGCATGTTTCTGAGGAAATGTTTATTAGGGGTAATTGATGGATGAGAGATCATGTTTCCTAGTGATGGAGGGTTAGACAACCATTTGTCTCATTCCACGTTAGTGAAACAATCCTAATGGTGGGTTGAGGCTTTATTAGCAGTGTGCGCAAGATGACTCCTATAAGACTAGATAGGGAGTGATGGGGAGGGGTTTCCCATGAATGAAGGGATAAGATATCTCCCTTATAACATGTAACACAAGACCCACATGTGGGGTGTGGGATTCATTGGGACATGGCATCAGGATAACAAAACACATATAAATCATAGTTTTTGATGGTCCTTGGGTAGCTAGACTAGGTCTGATGAGAGTCCATGATAGGGAGGGAAAACATGAGTTTTAAGTTGGGATGAGTGTATGAGTTGTGGTTTCACTGAGGGGTGATGGGAATTATCTAGTGTTGATTAGAAGAGACTATAGCGGGTCTAGAGGACCCAAAGACACTGTAATAGGTGATTTGGGATGTGTCCATCAATGGGTTATCCTAGGATCAGCTATAGAGTATTGTGAATGGATGATGTCTAAATTTCATAACGTGACCTCCCTAGAGACTACAAGTATTTCTTGATGTGCTTGAAACATCCTTAGAGTCTATGGGTATGTGTCGATGTGCCTGTAACCTACCTAGAGTCTCTAGGGACTGATGATTGTGCCTGTAACCCCCCTAGAGTCTACTGGGATGGTTTGGTGTACTTATGATCTCCCTTGAGATTGTAGGTATTGGTTGGAATGGATGATGGAACTTCAATGAGAGGCTTTGGTAATGGATGTGTCCTCCTGTGGGGGTCTAGGTCATGGGATGACCTGATATGAGACCAATATACGCTACCTTGAGTGGTCAAATAGTGGTTCGTGTTGTGGATGTATGACAATAAAATATTCTTGTGGGTAAAGGCCGAGGATTGGATACCTCAAAAGCATTATCTTTCAGGAATGGTATGGAAATCAGTATGGTGACATGATATAATGCGGTGTGGTGGATTTATGCATAGCTCCAAACAATGTATAATTGGGTGTCATGGTGGCCTATTTGGCCCACATCTGCCAGACGTACAGGGAGTCATGGTGGCCTGGTTAGAAAACAGTGTCTAGAATTCGTGTTAAAAACATCTATCTTTTATCCTCATGCATACATGTATACTATGGAGTATAAGATGGGAACATGGTGAGACAAAACTAGAATGTATTTTTCACCTCTCATGGGAACCTCGATATGTGTGCATACCTTATGTACCCTTTCCGGTTCGACATATGATGTACACTTGTTTGAGGTTGTGAAGCTCAAGGGTTAGTGAGGCTTGGGGATGGTAGTAATGTCAGGGTGGAGGTGTTGTATTTTTTATGTTTTGTATTTGGGATTATCCTAGTGGACGATAAGTGAATGTATAGTTGTATGAATTTCTAATGGCATTTACTATATAATTGGGTTTATCCATCAATGTTTACTATGATGTTTATGCTGTGTAACATTTTAGTTGTTTTTTCATTCTTCCATGTGTCTGATTCAAGGTCATTTTCTCCCCATTGTATAAATTAGACCTCTACCACTAGTCAGCAACCTCTAACATACATAGAGGCTCACTTAAGGCCATTTAATCAGTAACTAAGGGTGTTATCGATTGGATTTGAGCGAGGAATCATGACAATATTAATTATATAAATAATAAAACTAAAAGAATGAAGTATGTTACCTATTAAAATTTAAAAAATAATAAAATTAATTTAAATAAATACATTATATAAGTTTAAATAATATTAAAAATTATAAAACATACTAAATATATACAAAGGAATATTTATCATATAAATAACAAACATATTGAAAATATTTAAACCTAAAAAATAAATATACATAAATAAATATTAAAAAATAAATAAATTTGATAAACATAAAGAATTAGTAAATATTAAAATGAATAAACTAAAAAAATAATAAATTAAAATGAATAAATTATGAAATATTAAAAATAAGTAAAAAATAGTTATATTAAATTTATTAAAAATGTAATTATTTTAGGATATATTTATTAAAAATATAAAAATGTTTTTTTAATAAACTTATCTGTGAATTTTTTAATTATAATTAAAAATTAATTTTTAATATAAATAAATTAATATTTATTAACTATATCATTAATATAAATGTATAAATAAAAACATTATGTATATATGTTTTCAAGATATATCTATAATTATAAAACATTAAAATTTAATATATGGATTTTTATAATTATTTTGAAATATATTTAAAATTTATATATTGATATATATTATTGTTTCTAATTATATATGTATGTATTTTATTGAATTTATATGAAAAACAATAATTAATTACTATCTTTTGGAATTTTTATTTATTATTAAAACTATTTTTTAAATTATGTTTGTACACTTTTTTTAAAAAAATATTTTGAATATATATTTTTATTAGTGAGATTACTCAAATTCTAATAATTTTATTTTTTAATTTAAATACATTAAAATATTTGAATGTCCATTTTTATAAATTACCTACACACACACAATGATATATATATATATATATATATCCATATCTTCATTAATGGTATATTAGGCAGGTATAAACACCGTCTGTGATGGGATGGGTCATCATTTGTTGACCAACCCCCAACCCATTTATGATATTAAAAGTAAACCCATAATCTTCCTCTAATTAACTGAATTCTATATTTATTCCTTGATAATTATTGTATATACATGAATAATATACATATAATTATAAATGAGTACACATTATTATATATATATCTCGTATTAATAAAAATATATACTTATTGTTATATAAATAAAATTTTAAATTTTTAAATGTGTATTAATAAATTTAATTAATTTTAATTAATTTTATCAATGCTAATAGAATTCATAATATATCAGAACAATAAAAATCTATTATAGTGAAAATAATTTTATAAAAGTATTTAAATAAAATGAAACTAAATAGATTTTCTGAATATGTGGTTGTTGATTGTTAAAATTTGATATATAACTGATGTTTGTGTCTTGTAACTTGAGATATTTCATATTTTTTGTCCACCTCATTCTTGAGTTATTGATTTAATGAAAAAATAAAAAAAACATATGAAAAAATGGATGTGTTCAAATTTATGGATGGATTATTGTGATATTTATTAATGTGAAAAAACTAATAGTGTTGAGTTACCCATACAAGAAATTTAGATAAATATGATGTCTGTAGTGTGCTTTAGGATGGCATATGATAATAAAGGTTTCCTGCAAGGATATAGTTTTTTTTGATATTATTATTTAGGTATAGTTTTTAAATTGGAAAAACTTTAAATATAATATTTTTCATTATCCTGGGGGAGTATTGACATATCTTTCTATGGTTGGTCTTATTTTTCAAAATAATTTTTAAATTTAAACATTTATATTTTTAGTGATAATATAATAAAAATATTTTCAAATAAATTAAAAACATTTGTACCATTTTATAAATAAAGGAATAATCCCCACAAGTGTACATATGGATTTTATTTGGATGAAATAAATATTAACTCATTAGTAACTGTTTGGATTCTTCATCCATTGTGCACAATAATCTTTCTTACTTTTTTCAAACAACACACATCCAAATATTATCTATATTCTCTCTCTAGAAATGCATTATTATTGATATTATTAAATATATTGGTTGAACAAATTCACAAAAACTATCCATAAATATTGATCTTATAAAAAGATCAATGAAAATTGTTTAAGGGAATTATTATGGTAATTACTATAATGTACTGATATTGTTATAGAAAAATAATAGTGAAAAACAACGAAATAAAAATTGTTGATGAATCTATCAAAAGAATATATTGAACAAAATTAAAAAGATGAAAATATAACCATTTTGTATAATCTATATTAATCTAGAATAATAGTAAAGAAATATGAATCATACTCGATGCAGAAGGAACCAAGTAGGTGATGTTCTTCAGGATGAAGCAAGGGGACATTGGGGGATCTGTGAAATAAAGGGTGTCCATGCTGGAAAAAAAATATTGGTGTGAGGTGGAAATAGATTGGGGAAAAAATATATATAACCTATTACAAAAATTGAAATTGGAGGCTGATGTGAAGTGGAGTGATAATGAAATGTATAAGGTTGTTGTTAGATGATTGTAAAGAAGTGTAATACATGAAATTGGAAAATAAAAGGACCCCAAGATGAAAAAATAAAAAAAATGAAACCCTAGATGAAAATCATGTCAAATGGGAGGAAATCATCGATCCTTAATGGTGGAGGTAAACTGATGGTGATTATGAAGGGAGATGAAGTAGATAGTTGGGAAAAATGAAGGAGGATGCATATGCAGAGGAGGATCTTAGGAAGCCAAGGAGGAGGGGCATGTAGAAGGAGACAGTGGAGGATATTCGTGAAACCGGGGAGGCAACCAGGTGGTTACTGAGTTAAGGAGAATAAAGAGAGGTTGGAGGGGCATCAGTAGAGTCCAATGTAGAAGGAGTGATAATAGAGGTTATGTGGATGTAGTGAAGTTAGTGGGGAGGTGTGATATTGGGAGGTGGATATGATGAGAAGTCATAGAGGAAGGTGATTCACTATTGTGAGAGTGAAGGTGGAGAGGGACTGGTGAAATTGGAATGCTTGAGTGAAAGGTTGATAGAGAAAATGATGATGTGGTGCCACTTTTGTAATCCCAAAATCCATTATGAAATTTAATATATTATTTTATATATTTATGTTGATTTTATTTTGAGTTAATTAACTATTGTATTTTTAATTTAATTATAAATTCTAATATAAATAAATAAATTATTATTATTCCATTAATAATAATAAATTTCATCAATTTTATATTTACAATTTTTTTTTAAAATATTGAAATTATAAATAGTTTTTAATGTTGTTAATTTTTTTTGAAATAATATAATATATAGATAACAAAATAATTTTTAAAGTGAAAAAAATTATTTAAAAAATATTATAATTTTCAAAATATGAAATAATTGTGTTAAATTGTAAAAAATTATTTTTTAGTTTTATGTAAGGACTCTAAGTCAGTAGAATAAAAACACTTCATATTATTGAGAATGTGGCTCTGTAAAGGAATAGTGGTGATATTTATTCAAATCAATTTACTTCCATGTCTCGCAATGGTACAAACATCGAGTTGATTAAAATCAAAACACTTATGGTTACAGAGAACATGGTTTTGATGAATATAATTAGTGATCCAAACTTCAAACAAGTTGCTTCCATGGATCATCGAGGTATGTACACTATGACCGATATGATAAATACTCCTCTTATTTTCTAGAATGTGGTTGTTTATAAGCTTATTGTTGATCCTTGTTTCAAAAAAGATATTTCTATGGCTCCTACATCTTAGGAATCCCAATCAATTAGAATCAAAAATCATTTTGGTTTTGGGGAATTTTTTTTTTGAAAATGATGATAATTTCATATGGAATCAATAACATGGATGATGTGTTTGTGTGGTCTTGGATGGGTATAATTGGTAAAAAAAATTGGATGGTGGGAAGTATTTTTCGGTGTTACAACTCAAGGAGAACCGATCATGGGAGGGGATGAAAATAATTATTCATTGATAAAATCTTGATTGGTCAACATCTACCCATGAGTGGGTATATGAGAAGTATCTCGAAAATCCATGCATGAAATAGACGAATGTTGTGAAATTAGTAAACAATATAATTGATTGGAATGATTGGATGTACCAAAATTTGAATGAAGGTATAAGAATTTTCTTGAATACAATAATTATAATGTGTATGTTTTCATGTGGAAACCGAGTCAACACTTTATGAAATAATTTGCATAAAATGTATTTAATAAATTTTTTGTGTGGGAGATGATAAAGATAGAGCCACATTCTAGCGGCCAATTTAGTCATGAAATGGCCATTAAACATTTAGAATCGTAGAAAATAGGTTCTTTTCAATTTTATCATGATCTATATATAAGGGAAGACTTCAATAAAACACAGAGAGGGAAGCTTCATCCTGATAGGGAAATGTTATATCCTCCAGTTTTTTCCATACAATGTATTCTACCAATGAATATATGTGCTTTTGATCACACCAGCCAACTGTTTATGCTATTTTTTTGTTTTTATATTAAATCAATAATTTTATATCCCATTTTATATAGATTATGATTCAAAATTTTTAGTAGAAAAAATATGCTGAAAATGTAATGAAATTGAAAAAAACCCATGAGTTTGGTATTCCATTCCTTTTAGTATCAAATTCAGGTAATCAATATGACAATATTCTATCTGAATATCACCCTTCTTATTTATGTGGGTATGATGCAATTGGAAAAAGAATAAACTAAATAAAAAATTTATTGAGTTGGAAACAAAATAAGATGATAAAAAATAAATGGAAGTTTCAATTGAATGTATGTGAGGGGATGTGCAAGTTATGAGAGACACGGGTGAAGACTGAGATATTAAGAGATAGAGAAAACTGAAGGAGATCATAGAATAATTGAAAGGGAAAGAAGAAGGGATATAAGACATGTAAGTAAACGAATATAAAAGGTGAAGGATGCTAAAAAAATATTGGGAGGTCATTTCAATTAGAATTAAATTTGTTATTTGAGTTGGGTATTTGATATGTTATGTCCTAGGTTGGATTTAAATGGATATTTTTCCCTTTTTTAAAAAAATAATCTTTTTTATTTGGGTTACATTGTTTCTAAATGTTTTTTAGAAAATGGAATTAAATATTTTTCAATTAAAAATCTATTATAATACTCCTATTGTTTTATTGAGTCATTAAATAATTAATGATGATGATGATGAACAGAGAAAAGTATACAATGATCTAGTACATTATGTGGATGATTACATGATGAACTCTATAAGAGAGACGAATGAGTACAACCATAGTGGTCATTACCTCATCCCAGATAGAACATCCAAGATATATAGAAGGCTATGATGGTGGATGGATCCACTTACATTCTCAAAATTTTTTCTAAACACCCACTAGGGAGGGAGTGTGTGTCTTCTTGGCTATCATTATTTTTTTAATATTTCATGTTTCATAATCTTTTCATGATAGAAACAATTGGGCTAGTGGATCCACATTTCACATGCACCTCTCATGTTATCATTTCCCAATTTTACTCATCCTTTCACTTTTATTGTCTACTATATCAGTTGTTGAAATGTTTCTAATCTTCTTATTTCAATATTCCAACCTATGTCTGTAACCTAAATATCATTTGAGGATTATTAATGAAGGTAATATAAATAGTAATTTATTTATTTCATGCATAATTTATACATTATATCACATATAATTTTCCCAACTATGAGCTGAAGGGCCTAGGATCACCCAAAGAGGGTAGGGGTGAATCCGGGAGTTCATTTTTTCTTTTAAAATAGTGGATAATGTTCCCACATTGGTATGAACTTGTTATCCCTATATTAAGGTAATATTCACTATTAACAAAATTTCTATGTTACAAAAAACAAATCAATTTTACATGGTTTCTCTCTAAGGGAATGTCCAAGGAGAATACATCGACAATATGCTAGTATTAACTAAATCTACAATTCTTATCTAGATGAGGAATACCAAAGATCAAACACAATCACTCTATTCTAACAATAATTTCTTTACATGATTTAGTGATAGCACACTACATCTCTTGTAACACTATTGTGGACTCCCTATGGATCACTACATTGAGAGAATTCTATCTCATATTATCAGCTATAATTTTTCTTCAATAGATTTTCATTGAAGACAATTTCCATGTCTATAATGAGACTCTATTTAAATCAATGTCTTAAAATGATGCACTTGAGTATACTAAAAAAACAATATATTCAAAACATGCTATAAGAACACACTGAAACATGAATGAAACACCTTTTCTTGTGCGTATGATTTGGGGTTTTCATGTAAGATGACTTTCCCGCAATCCTTACATTATGCATAACACTTATCTTTTGCACAACTACACTATCAGTTTCTCTTTGTATTTATAGACTAAAGGAAAACATTATATAAAAGAATTTTTTTTACAATCTTCTGTGTCAAATATTTTCATGTGTAAGAGGAACCAGATATTCATTCAAAATTTTCTTAGTCTTGGGTGGGGATAGACGCCTATTTATGGGACTTATGACCATGCTTGTAAGATTCTATCTAAGTTTGAAAAACCTCTTCAATTGTTGCATATATACCATAGGTCTATTTCTCACAACCTTTTCTTTTTCACAAATTTAAATCTTTCACAAGCCTTTTTACTTTTCTATATTTTAATGTGGTAATCCCTAAACAGGCCTTGTGAGCAAGTTTCAAAACCTCCTTCAATCTTTCATGTAACTTACTTTTCCACAAACACATTTATTCATTCTCTATTTTTTGGACCAAAAAATTTGGAAAACACTGGGAAACAATGCCACTATCAATACTATTATCAGGTTGAAATTTATGATCCCTTTATTTGAAAACTCTTTTATATTCCATGTGAGTATTGAAAAAAACACAAGGAATACTCCAATTTTCATCAAATAAAATCCTTGGTTCTATCATGCGCCACAAAATTGGTGTAACCCACTCAACCTAATTATTTACCACACCCACATTTTTCATTCATGTTAAATGACACTGAGGAAATAGTGTTTGGAGGTAATGGAGTGAAATTATTGATGTTGATTGATGTATATCCCAAGAAGCAATTAAGAAATTTGGAAATTTTTAGACTCATGATATGTATGAATCAATGAAAAAATCATTTTAGTCTAGTAAAAACGACATTCTAGATGTTTATATTTTCTCATGTATAAAAGTTTACCTCTATCTATATAAGAATGATAATTGTTTTTGGAAACACTATATAAATAATGATGAATGATCTCAAAAAGTGATTAAGAATAGAGAAAAAGATTTAATGAAGTAGAACAAGAACATTAAAAATAATGATTTACTTGGATTAAGAATAATATATACACCAATGTGAGGCATAATCACTCCACAAATACAAGAAGAAGAAATTATAGGTTACAATCTCATAATAAAACCCAAGATCGAAATAAATTCATAATGAAGATGGTGAAATAGTACCAGTTACCAGAAAATATATCAACTTTGATATAGTAACTAGTGGCAGGATGTTCGTGGAGCTATTGTACCATTTTCACAAAAGTATAAGAATATTGAGTTTTATATTGACTAAGCTAAAATTGATATAGTTACTCTTCATTGTATCTATTCATCTCTTTTAATTTGATTCGTCATTTCTATAGTTCCCAGTCAGTTTTGAGACCACCTGTGTAGTATAAGCCATCAATACTGGGCCTTACTCCATAAAATTATTAGGCTACACAAATCAAACATTTTACCACTTAGATATTTAACTTTTATATTGACCTTCTTCGATGATACTAATATAGACCACTTACATAATCTAATCTCCTCCTATGATTTACTCACTAATTCCAGGTTACTATTCGATGATCCAATTTCAAGTTGATGATTCTTGAAATACTAATTGGTTTCCCCACCATAAACTAATATTTTGCTCCCATATTCTACCTTTTATCCTTAATTCACCAATGAAGACCAACATAGAATTTTTTTTTCTGCAACATCTCTATCCCCATTGGCTTCATCAACTTGTTTGCTAGATTATGTATTTAATGAATCTTATATAATATCATCAAAACATCATGTATTAAACATTTAAAAAAATGTAACTTCAATTTTCTGTTCTTTTTATAGGACTGGAACATTTATTTATATAAAATATTTATAGGACTATGAGCACCATAATGTAATACAATCTCCCCTCTCATTCAACCCATCATCTACATGATGTTCTCCAACAAAAAAATATCATTCTCAGCTTATGATACAACAATGTATTCTACCTCATTGGTAGATAAATTCACATCATTCAGCAACTGATATATCTAGCTCACTATAGTTTTTCAAAGATAAACACATAACATGTGGTACTCCACCTTTTATTTGCATCACATAGAATTGTAGTATATATATATACCTATGTAATGAATTTTTTTCCCAAATCATAGATATACTATCTTGCTTCCCATTATGTATCTCAATATCCACTTCAATACTTCTCAATGATGTCTTACAATATTATCTATGTACATGATCAAAAATACCACAATATTATCAATATCAAGTTGAGTATAGAACATTACATAGATTAAGCTTCAAAAAAATTGTTTTCATGGAACCTTTTCCATGTAGATAACCTATTATACTATCTTTGGTTCTTGTACCTTTGACAATTTGTAATGTCATTTCAATGGAATAGAAACTATATTTTCTTCCAACATACTAAATCTTCCCATGAACATTCAATGTAGTCAGCCTATGATCACATCAATTGTCCAGCTATGCATTATATTTTGATCTTTATCCCAAAAATCTTAGCATTTCTCCAATATCTTCATCTCAATATACTCACACCACTACCATTTTTGGTCTTTAGTCCTCTATATACAAGATCCTACAATGAAATTTCATCCCCATACATAATAAATATAATATATTAATCACTATAGGAATTATAGTAGCAACATTGATCCATTAAAATTCATTTGGATGATTTTTTCTCATTTAAACATCAAAATTCGTATTCCACTGCATAGGTTCCTGATTTAACTCTTATGAACTCTTCTAGAGTTTTCACATTAGGTATTCCTTTCATGAATCGACGTGTCCCTCTCTCTTTTCTATATATATATATATCCTCATCTAGATCTTTATTAGGGAAATTCTTCTAGACATTAAGATACACAATATGTCAATCCTCAAATTTAAAAATCACTACAATAGATCAAGCTTTTAAAAGCAATATAAATCAGTTTTTAGTGCTAAAAACATTCAAAAAATATGTTACCTTAAATAATTGTGACATTTATTAGTTCTAACACAATAAAAAATAAAGGAAACCCTTATTGACACTTTTTTATTATTGGTATAGGGTGCCTTTATTAGTTCAATTTTATCACTGATAAAAGTGGCCTTTATTATATATTCTGTTCAAACTAATGAAATTTAAAAAAAACATTTAAATTTATTTTATTCAACCCAACCCCATTTTTATTAGCACTATAACCCCATATTTACCGACACCATGTTCCCCCGCTCTTTCATCCCGCATCCTTGCTTTTGCACACCTCCTTTATCTGTGATTTCAAATCGCATTTTCATTACTTTTCACACCATTAATCTTGGCTCATGTATGGAATCAAATCATTATCCTCTACCTTCAAGGCCTAACACCTTTACCACAACACCGTCAATATTTATATAATATTTTAATATATATCTATTTATATATATATACATATTTAATTTTTAAATTAATATGTATTTAAATAATTATATATAGTTAAATAATTATTTTTAAATATATTTTAAAAATATTTATATATACTTTTTATTTACTTATACATTTTTTACATATTTTCAAATTATTGTATTTTTAGATACAAATTTTTATATTGTATTTATATTTATTTATTATTAATATGGTTATATACTCTATTTATAAAGATAAATTTATATATGGTTTATTTACATAACATTGACAAACACACACACACACACATATTTTTACACACACATACACTTTTACAATTTGAACACACCCACACAAATATTTACATATTTTAATTTATTTATATATATTATAATGTACATATAAATATTTTTTTTATTGACAAACACACATATTTATATATAAAAATGAAATATATATATATATATATATATATATAATGAAAATTTTATAAGTTAAATTAAATGGAAACTTTTTTAATTTAAATAAAATAAATTAGAAATATTTATTTCCATATGTTTTCTATATTTAAAAATTCATATATATATATATATATATATATATGTATAAAAATTTACTTGTACAATTTTTTTATTATATGTGAATGTATGGAAATATGTATATTTTTAATTATCAAAAACACTAAGATATATAAAATATTAAAATTTAAACAATATAATATTCATATGGCCAAAATACCTGGAAATAATATTAGTATCCATGAAAATAATACAATAAGAACCCCTTAAACAAGTTGTAAATTACATAAGATGTTCAAAAACGAAGACATCCTGATAAAAAACACAGCTTTGGAGGACATATGAGACTTTTTTAACTCATTTTTTTTAATAGGGACCTTTAAGTTCACCATATCAAAGATTGTTTCTTAATATTCAATTTGATATGTGGTAGTGCCAAAAGATAAAACCTTATCAAAAGTAATGGTTTTTATGTTCAATTCATGTTTTTAACTTATCTTAGAATTTTCATTATGATATTTATTTTTAATGCCAACAAATTTTTATTAAATGACCATTACTCAATAATAAATTGTAAATTATTAATTAAACTTGATATTTGATTATATTATAAGTCATTTTTATGTAAATGTCTAATATATTAAGTGTAAATGCATATTTAGACTTCTATAAATCATATTTAATAAAATATATTATATTTACTTCAGTATAAAAATATTTCTATATTAATATATATATATATTTTAAGTGATATATAACGTTTTTAGGAAATATACATTTTATTATCACTAAAATGGAGCTCATTAGGTCACCATTTATTAGTGCTAAAAAATAATGATAAAGGTGAGCATTATCTGCATTAAAAAAGCATTTATAGAGGTTAAATTTTAGATATCAATTATTTAGGTACCCACTTTATCAGTTATATTTTTATCACTGATAATGTGTTGGGATTTATATCTCCCAATTTGTAGTATTGAATACTAAGAACCACCCGGATGGTGTTATGCTTCACTTCATGTGATAAAATTTTAGTAACGTATACACCTTCCTTCTATTGAAAACATTTTACCACTATCATTTTCTTATTCATCCTCTTCCATCATGTTCTTACATAAGTAGATACAACACATTATTATAGAATTTTTTCATTCCATTTGGAAAAGGTTTCAACTCCAAAGTATTGTTACTAGGAATTTAAGATGTCTTCTTCATCATAGCCAACTCCAAATTGTTTGGCTCTTTCAACTATATTTCCTCTTCAAAACATTCTAGTTATTCCCTATCTATCAATAAACAACAATTCAAGCATAAGGAAAATATATGAGAAAGACTCCTAACCCTTATTTAAAATATTTTTCTTATCATCTTATATGTTAAAATATAATTCCTCAACAACATATCATATAATGAAACAGGATTTGGACCCTTTATAAATCTTGTCCCTTGTTTTAGAATATATATGTACATGTGGAAAAAAACCAAAAACTCATAAATGAGTGAGTCTTAACTAATTTACAGACCACTTCTACTATGGTCTAAAATCTCCCATTGGTATAAAATGGACTTCAGTTGATGATATATGATTACATGTTTATGGAATATACCCAGAAAGTCATGGGTATCCCTACGTAAAACCTCAAACTCCAAAAAAATTAATTTTGCAAAATGTTTATGCATTCAGGTACTCCATTATATTTTGGTGTACCTATAGGAGGATTCTTCAACTAAAATCCATCCATAGCATATTATTACCCAAAATATTTATGATCATACTATCAAATAATTTAAAACTTCAATAATTTAATATTTGATACAAACTTATTCTCCATTATGGTTTTCAACTTTTGAAATATTTTTTACACATCCTATTTTCATTTCAGAATGTAAGCTAATAAATTTCATGTTGATTCATTAATACATTTCACATAAATTTTTGACCCTCTACGGTAATGTACTAATTTTGGTCACCATAAATTAGTGTTCACAAACTCCATATTACATGGCCATCATTGTTCTAAAAACAATTAAAAGGGATATATTATTTTTCATTCCAAATATATAATCGTAAAAAAAAACTTCAACTTATTTAAAATATATTTGAATTCCTTTTATAGATCCTGCGTCACCTTTCCACATACGTGGCAGAGTATTCAGTGTCATAGAAGAGAGTCTATAATAGAATTTTCTGTTTCAAGTATGTACATTAATTTTATTCCGTAATATTAATTGATCCATTATTTACTCTCTAAATTATTTCTATAACTCCCATAGTGATGTTTTATATTCATAGGGAACTCATTAAAATTGTTTTTAAAACTGATAAAAATGTAGTAATGTGGGACTATTGTTTTCTCTGGAGAATAAAGTTTTGTATTTTTGTTCAGATCTACTTTAATGGGTTCAAAATATTAAAAATAGTGGATGTAATTGATTTTTTTTAAAATCCGAATTTGAGATATAATGTTATAACCCTGTATGAGTCTTATATTTATCTTATAAATCCATATTCAATTTCACTTACCTACCATTCATTAATTAAATAAAATATAATTGATTAGTATATCTAAGAAATTTTTGTTTGGAAAATAAAAATACAATAATATTTTTCTTCTCTATCCTCTCATGTCGAACTGATTGGGTGCTACTGATCACTATTAGTTCATACCAATGTTATATTTAGTACTTATTGATGTATTTTTCATGTTACTGGTGTTTTAAACTAGTAAAAATAAAAAAAATATTTAAATTTAATGATAAATTAGAATCTACTAAATTCTATGCATCCAAACAAATCCAGATCTTTAAAAAGGGGAAAGATTTTTTATTTAAAATAAGATTTCAACATAAGGGTAGGGTATTTCTCATCCTCTAAACCACTATTCACCTAGTGTGCCATCACTAGAGTTATTAAAAAAATGAAGTATTGAAAACCATAAAAAATAACAGTAGATTCCAATGATGAAAAAACCACTGTGAATGAAAAATCATCTCATGAATCTTTAATTTACCTAAATATAGTGGAAAATATCTCATTTTATTTTGAAAATCAAACCATAAAATTGACAAACAAAAATCCTCACAAGTGGTGAGTTCCATGTGGCATGCCTTGGGGTACCTGTCACCAGCTCTAGGGGAATTCCCTGTGAGAATATTTGAACTCCTTAAATGGCATACAATAGCCCCCTCAGAATTCTATATTATACAATGATCACGATATTATATGCAAATGACCACCACATTGATGGTTATTTCTATGAATCTTCATCTTCCATGATTTTTCTATACCAAATGAATGGGAGATAGGTTAACTCTAAAAATGAGAATCCAAATAGGGAAATGAATTTTGATTTTTTTTAATTTTTTGGGGACAAGGAGTTTTTATAAAATTATTTTTTGGAAGGGTGTGCATTCAAATATATGTGAATTTATATATTTATGGAGATTTTTGCCATTTACCATAATTAGATACATCAGTAATCAAGTACATAGATTTGGATACTATGTGATTACAACTACATGGATTTTTTGAGTATGTTGAACCATTAAGAATGTAAAATTTAACCCTCCTTATTTTCCTTCTATCACTCCAAATTTAGACAGTAAATGTATCTTCTGTAAAGATTGATTGTCAATGAGATTCATTAGAATGATTTAGAACTATAATACAAGTGATCTTGTTGATTTTCCACATTTATAAATTTTTACAAGAATCTATGGAACTATAACTAGTTCAAGGGGAAGAAATTATGGTCTCAATATCTTAAAACTTACATAGGGGAATGATAAATAATGAAATTAATATATTTCATTTTCATTTGGATAAATCTAAAATCATTTCTCGTATCTTGCGATTTTTTATTCATAGGGAATCATGACTTCTCATCAATGATCTTGTGTTTCTATATCCCTAGAAGACTGGTGGTGTGGGATCCAATTCCATGTAGGTGATGTTATCTCAAGTTCAGTTTCTCACAAATATGGTTCTAGACATCTCCATTAGAGGTGAACTCAGATTCTCTAGTGGATAGGTGCATGATATCTATAACATGTGGTGCTCATATATATAGTTGATGGTACATGCAACATTTAGTATTTGGGAAGAATCCCTAGTAATCTCATAATTAATAGGTAATCTTGATCTCCTTGGATTTTTATGGAAGATTATATCTCCTTCATCTGGCACTGTTTCTGATTTGGGGTATCTTCAGTATTGTAATGGTCTAGTTTTAGGGAGTGTGGTGGGCTTTGGAGTTATTGTATTATCTTTTTATGTGGGTTTGGAACTACACGTTACTTAGGAACCCATGGTTGGAAATAATGACGTGTTTTCCCTTGGTTGGTATCTTCATGTGTGGTGGGATACATATTTTCCTTCCATATCAAAGCATGGAACTTGTTCAATCATGTTCCATGGTCTTCTTATTCTGAGCTGTTATCTTGGGGGTTATGGTGACCTTCAAAATAGAATATTTTGACATCAGTGATTGGTTTGGTATCATCTTCCTTGAAGGCCTTAACTTCAAATCTCTAGTTGCGGAAGAGGGTGGTGATTTTGATCAAGATAATCGACCATTATAAGACTTGTAATTGATTTTTTTAATGTGTGTAGCAACTCCATTCAATTTCCAAATTTTGGTATTTTTTTTCATGGCTGATTCCACATACAAGGCATGATCGCTTGGTTTTTTGGTTTGGAAGATCCACCCATTTCTCAAAATGTGGTTGTGGTAGATCAATTTTTTTCATATAGTAGATGTATTGCTTTTACAAAAATTACTCTCATATCCACTCTTCATGGGAGCAGTCACTTCTTGACATTACCAATGTTTTTAGTTGTATACTTGTCGTAGCTTGGTTGTTCAATGCATAAGATCCATGACTTTTTCAATTTTTTTGTGGATAGATTTTCCACAAGAAGATAAGTCACAGACAAATCCATTCTTTTTCTATCAATTGAGCGATATTTCAATACTTAATTTTTTTCATAGTGTAGGTTCTTTTTCTACTTAAATGGATAAATTATTAAAAAAAGATAAATCAAAATTTCACACTTTAAATAAATAATTTAAAATTAATTGAATTTGTAGATTGAAGCATCTTTTTCTCATTATTAAATGATCGGACTCTAATATATTTTTTCATTTCTCTTAAAAAGTCACTCAATTTTAATGACAATTTAGTGATTTAATTCAAAAATTAATAAATTGATTATACTTCCAAATAAATTAAATCTATTTAATAATTTTAGTTCCATAATCAATGAATTATAAGTTTACAATGTCATAAAAATAAACTCCTATTTATGTATCAATTACCTATTTAAATACAATTTTGAATATATCAATAAAATTCATCAATTTCACAATTTAAAAATTACAAAACAACATCAAAAATCCAAAAACATAAAAAACATACCCAATATTTATGCAATTAATGGGGGAGGGGTAATTTCAATGTATAAAAAAAAAATTGAGCTCATATCACTACCCGATACCTGAACTATTGCACTCTATGAAAATTTTATCATTGAAATAAACTTATCAAATTATTTATTGATTTTCACAATTCAAAATAGATTTTCTATGAATGTTCAATTCATAAAAGGGGAAAAAATGAAAACATATGATTGAAATAAATTATAACCTATCAATAATATTGTTAGGATTTTTTTTCTATTCTTTAAAAAAATAGTATATCATGTTCAATACATGTGTTTAACTTCTAAGGCCTGAAATTTTCCTTGTTATATAAAATTTAATTTTCAAAATTATTTAAAAAATAATTTTTTCACCTACCTCGAATGTAGTATCTTTTCAATCCTCACACAAGAGAAAATATTTATATAGTGTCCTGATCATACTTGGTAAGTGAGTATTTACCATAGTCATGGGACATTTATCATATATATACCCAATTAATCATGAAAAAATAAAATAAGTCGTGAGGTCATTGAAAAGGGTTTTCAATGTATTTGAGGTTGGTGGGAAATTGTGCAAAAATGAAATGGTGGAGTTGATGTTTTTACACATTAAATGTAGTGCGTAATTTGTCTTGTAAGGAATATAAGAATAACTCACTCAGTCCCAATTTCACAAGACATGATATAGAAATCCCAATTTAGCCTTTTTTTCTAGGCATGAGTGATGAAATGAATCCCAATAATTTTTCATCCTAATCTCCTCTCTTTTTATTGTATATTAGTTTATCTGTCTTTCATTATTTTTTTGGGAAATGATTTTCCACTATCAGAATTATGAATAGTGATCATTCTCTTTTCTTTTATTATTTTAATTAATCAATTAGATGGTCACTCTGAATGTTCCAAACTCATCCCCCTTTTTAGTTATTTTTTTATTATTCAAATTTCTTAGAAGAATTGAAAAAAAATGAAAATCATTTATATTGAATGAAATTGAACCATGCTTGATTCCATCTCTCTAATACCCTAGGATGTTGGCTCACAGCTCTTAAAAAACCCTTAGCATGCAATGAATGCAAGATAAAAAACACATATAATCCACTTTCCTCTACACTTATACGTGAAATCATCATGAAATTAAATTTAAGAGTGAGGGTAGGTAAGGAATAATCTATCTCATAATTTGGAATAAACCTATAAATCTATTCAGGGTTATCTAAGGGATTAATGAAGTTCAATGTTAAATGTCAGACTCAAGGAAAAATGAGGTTATTTTTAATTGAATTCCTCAATTATATTAAAAGTATATCATGAATTACAAATATTTAAGAGAGTATAAACAGAATATCGAGATTATAAAAAAAATCCCAACTTTCTCTCAAGAAGTGATGGTATCAGAAATATGATGTCAAATTGGCTAAAAAACCACTCTGTATAAGAATAAAAATTTGAGACAGTCACTGCTGCTTAGGGAAATTAATTTATAGGAAAAAATAATGAAATAGTTTCAAAATCATATCCCAATAAAAAAATTACATTTCAGGAATTATTTGATATTTTCAGATTTTATAGTATGATAATGCTCTATAAAAATCGTTTTTAGGTCAAAAATTGTAGTTAGTTTTCTAAATCATCTCAAGAAAAATTTGAAAACACATAAAATATAAAAAAATTATACTCTCTCATAATAGAAAATAAATTTTTTATTGATATATTTACACTCTAAAATATCAAAACAAAATTCCAACAAAACTATATACAAATTCTAAAAACAAATTTGGTTTTTAATATTTTTTTTTAAATTTTAAATGTAAAACATGAAAAATGGTATTAACATCATAAATTCATTCCTATCCTCCATACATTGTTAAAACATACATACAATTGAATTTGAGTATTCGTTTTATAAATAGATTAGTTTAGAATAAAAAAATTATCTATTCCAATATGAGGGAAAGTGAAAAACTTACAATGCCCTCACTTTGGCCACCAGAGACCATCGGTCGATGATTTTTATTGATTCGTCAACGATTCATGGTGTTTGTAGGAATTCCCGATAGTAGGGATTCTTAATTCTAAACATATCGGGATTTTACATTCATTTGGAGTGGATTTTAACATTACCTGGTCCAATGTCCACTGTCTCCTTAAAGGTGTAGTCAGATATGATATTGGTCATTGGAGGATATATTGTTACACAGTGTTGGTTATATAGGAGTCTTCATAGAGGTAGCCACATTGAATTATACCATTGCAGCTATAATTATACCACTGTGAATGACCCAATTCACATGAAATTAAGCTTACCTGGGAATAGATTCATCCATTATGAAAATAACAAAACATTGAATCTATCTTGAAACTCACTTTTATGGATCAATTTATTATCATAATCCTTATTTTTCTCCTTATACAATACTGAGTTATTATATTATTACCTTCTCAACTCCTCAATCTCCATCATTTATAGCCTCCAATACTCTCTAGCCTTGCTAATGTCTAGGTTCACTATTCTAACATCCCAACTAGAATAGTGCTATAGATCAACCAGAAATTGGAAATGTTTAGAATAAAAAAATTCCATAGGGATACATTCCCAATGCGGTTTTTGGTAGTTATGTGTGAACATAGTTCATCTTCTAGTTTCTTACTCTAGTATTTGTGATTGGCCTGCACTATTTTCTCTAAAGAAATACATTTTCTATTGGACACCTCATTCGATCAAATTTTTTGGGGGAGTTAGGTAGTGGATGTTTTGCGGTGAACTCTATATTTCATCAAGAGGGAATATATTCCCTTTATCAAGAAGTGTGTTCCTTTCTCTCTGATTATAATTGAATGTATTCCAATCTTATAAAATATATTGTTGATAGAAACTCAATCATAACTTTTAAATCATAAAATTGAGAATTTTTTTAAATAATTCACTTATAAAAATGGTATGTATACTAATAAAAAATGTAGAAAAATCCTAATGACATAGGAAAGGGTCCCATTAAGTTAATTCCCCATACATCAAATGACTCACAAAAAAATATTTTTGGAAAATATCATTTATTTTGGAAATTCCCCAGTAAATAGAAATTTGAGACATTAATTTTCAAAAGTCATGTGAATATTTAACAAATTTAGGTCCAAGACAATCAATATTTTAAAAAATTTCTAATTGTTATTTGAGGTTTAAAATGGAATCCACATGTAAGTGTATGGAAAAAAGTAAAAACCTCATTTCCTTTTTCGGGATTCACCTCCTAATGACTGGTATATTGTAAATTTTCAATAAATAAGGATCCGTCTACACATAATATTTTTATTTAGATTAAAATTTCTCATTTTTATATTTATAATAGAAGGTGGGTACCTTTAATGTGACCTTGAAATTCACTATGCTAACATACCAATGAACTTAAGGGCAATTTTACAGATGGACCCCATAATTTAAATTATCCGTATTTGTCATACAAATTTGTCATAAATCAAATATGTGAGGTAGTTAGACAATGTTGTCAACCAATATATTTTCATATCCCTTTTTCTGTTAATCTTCTTTTTAAACTCTCATAGAAGAGAAACCGATCTCACTAGATTAGTCTTTTCATCATATTTCTTGATAAAATATCTCAATGCCACCTGATATGAATATATAGTTTCTTTACTCCTTAAATGATATAATGAAATTTTTATAAATATACAATAATAGAAAAACATCCTTCATTATTATTGTCTTGTAAAACTAGGAAATTTCTATGGTCTGTGAAGTGAGGGATATCACTTAAGGAAGCCTATATATCATTTCAAAAAGAATATCCTATACATCTCTATTCGAAGCATCTCACAAAATTTTAAAAGGGGTAAATCAATTTTGGTGGGAAGATAATGGGGGATGTATTTAATAATTCTTCTAATCGGTTAAAATATTTTTGGCATGAATAATAATAATAAAATAGTTTCCTTCATGAGTGAGTTAGTCTAGGGAAAATTAATCTTGTTAAAGAACCTAATAAGCCTTCTATAAAATCTGTCATTTCATTGAAATGTTATGATTTGTATCATAGTAGTGGGGCAAGGTAGTGTGGAAATAATATCAAATTTGGATTTATCCAGATAAATTCGATATTTATAAATTAAATTTCCTAAATTTTTAGTACAATAAAATAGAATTTTTGAAAATTTTAAAATATTTTTCTTCTCAGTATATATTTTTGAATCATTTTCCAAAAATTCTTCAAAACATTGAAAATAATTTCCATATATAGTAATATCATTAAGGAGTACCACTAATAAGCACTCTATATTGTCTAATAAGATAATTATAATTAAATGGTTAAAGGTACCAAATGAATTGGGAAGACTGAATGGTATCCTTCAGTAGGAAACATACAGAAGGGAAATGTGAAGGTGGTGTTTCCTTGGTACTACATAGCTATTTTAATTTTTTTCCAATAAAATCCATCAAAGCTTAAATAATCATAACTCCAATATAGTATTTCCAATATTTTTTCTACAATGGCTATGGAGAAATGGTTATTTTTGGTCACATGGTTCAATATCCAATAATGTATATACAAATTCTACGTATTTTGAAATCTTGTGTTAAAAAATTCATTGTTCTCATTTTTCAAATTTTTGTAAATTTTTTTATTTGGGAATATTTGGATAGGACTCACCCATTTGAATTCTAATATGAGAAGGTTACTCCAGATCTTAAGAGTCTATAATCAACTTTTCTACTACATCCAGAAGATTTGGGTTGAGCCTCCTTTGGGATTATCTTAGTTGTTTAGATTCATCTTGGATAAAAATCCTATGCATACTGGTGGCAGGGTTAATTCCAATGATGTACACTAATAACCATAATTTGTTCCTAGAATTATGTTTCATAATTTTCATAGGTTTTCATTCATTGATGGGTTTTTATAATTTAATATTAGGACTGGATATTTCTCATTTCTCATTGAAATAATGTATTTTATGTTTTATGGTAGAAAATTATATTCTAGTTCTGGGGGTTTTCTAAGGATTGATTTTCTTTCTAGTTTACCATGACAGAATCATAAACATGTAAGATAGAAACAATATTAAAAAATTTGATTAAATTATAAAAATAACAATCATTAATCAATTTGAATTTTTCAACACATGAACTAGTATCCAGATTGAGTTCATTTTGAAAAATATAATTATCAACCTGTTAGGGTGATTCTAATTATTATCTTAGTCTGAGTATATCAATGAAAATTTGAATTTAGTTCATAGAATAACATGTTAATTCAAAAATATTTAATGTAAAAATATATTTCCCTTCATGTGGGTGTTTTATTGATTCTAGGATATTAAAATATATTATTTTGATACAAAAATTCAAAGAAATAGTACCGTTATTGACATTTATTATGGTCTTAAATTTCTTGACGAATGATCTACCTAGAATGATGCTAGATTGAACTTTAACTTTATCATTCATCCATATTGAGAATATATAAGTTGACAGGGTATGTATATCCATGCACACATACCAAGAAATCTTCAATAACACATAATATATAGGCATTGGTTTGATTATTGAGTTTTGTAACCACTCAGGTGGGTTTTATTTCTCCAGTCTGCAATGTAAAATTAATCGAATAAGGTGTTACATAAATTGAGGCTTCTATATCTCATAATTTATTGGAAAATTTAATCTCTCTAATAGTAATGGGTATAGAAAATATACCAATATATTTAAATTTTTGGGGAATTTAACGGGTAATAATAGAATAAATGTTCATACCTAAACTTACATCTTAATTTACTCACAATCCCATTCTGTTGGTGCACATGTCTTTCATCAATATTTTGTACCTTTGAATTTAGAAAATGGCTTCCAAGAGAGGGATGTTGATATTTACATTTTTTAAAAAACTCATCGATATCTTATAATAGTGATTCGTCATAGATTTTCTTGGGTGATTTCATCCTCATAGGTAGTAGAGGTCAAGGATGACGTGGACCTTGTATCTTTCCTTTAACCTTGTCACTCTTTAATGATTCCTTAATGGATTTCCCATCAGGTTGTTTTTAATGGATTATTCATCAGTTTCATATTTATATTCACTTTAATATTTGGCATAAAGGTGTGTTCCATCATTTATTTATAGATCCTTACACTACATAATGTGATAGAGTAAAAATTTACTTTGGGGTTAGGAGTTGGTTGAACATAAAGCTTACTTAAGCCTTAGTTTACTATATTATTGATAGTTGTCATGATATAGATGAACTATGCTTTTTTAATTCCTTAATCATTAATCCACGAGCGGTGAGAGTACTTTGTTGACTATTTTGAGATTATACTACCTATCTCAGCATTTTCTTCACGAAATGTTCTTGAGATTTTCCTTGATGGTATCTTGTGGATGGTTGGAAAACCTAACTATGAAATGGAGGGGGTTGGAATGATTTTTGGGAAGCTTGATATAATGTTAGATATTATGGCTATTGTTCCAAAATCCAAATTGATTAGTGGGGAATTATCTAAATTATTAGTATCCACTTGGTTGATTCTTGAATTGTATCTTTTATATATAATTGTTGCTTTCAGGGATTTGAACATTATGGAATCCATCAGTGAAATGATCATGAGAAAATCAAAGATAACTGACCCAAGGAGGTGTGGTGGGTGACCACTACTGCACTTTTTCATAAATATATATATATCTCAGAAGACATTTTATTTCTTCAATTTTATTTTGTAGGAAATGTGATTTGGAACTTTTTAACTTATGTACACCAATAGATTCAGTTCATGTACCAAATTGTTGTCTATTTTTTGAGATTCTCTCAATAATTTATCCTAATTACATAACTGAATTATTAATTAGTTATTATTCTCATGATGCATCTAATAGGTTCTAGTTACATTCCTTCAATCATTGGTAAATGAATACTTAGAAATAAAGTTCTTCATATGGATATTGTGGGCAGGATTTTAATAGTTTCATGGAACATTCCCAAAAATCATAGTATGTATCTCTAATAGCTTGTTTGATTCTATATATCTCCTTTGATTTTTGATAAATCCATGAATCATGGAATACTTTATAGAGTAATTTCCTCTATAGTTATTCCCATAAGGTAACTTCTCCTGGTTGTAGATTATCGAGTCCCTCCTTGGTTTCTCTTTCAAGAGAGAATGGGAAAGCATTCCAACTTATTTTAATCTGGATGAATCCTCTTATTATGAATCAATTAGTTAATCTTTTAAATTATCTAAAATTATTGGTGTGGTCTTCATTTGATTATGGATGAAAATTTGGAAGAATAAGTATCATTACAGTTTTGATTTTGGGGTTGTGTGGTTAAGTCATTTTTAATTGTTGGTTATTGATGTTGAAATTTGGTTCATACATTTCTCTCACAGTCCCATTCAACTGAGAAATATTATCTTAAATTTTTCACTACCTAATGTAACTCTTATCTTACAAATAGCTGAGCAAGGATATTTATAAAATGAAATGGTGATAAAAACTCTTTATAATTATTCAGTCACTGTTTGAGTTCTATGTTTAGAGAAAATAGATCTCTTAGCCTTAGGATCAATATCATTGGGGTTAGAATAAATGGATCTAGTCATTTGAAACCATTTTTTATAACAAAATTTAATAAACAAGAGCCTTAACCAAGAAAAGTTCCAGATTATATTTGTTCCGGTCATAGGGTGCTCAAAAAATCATTTTTGAACCTAAGAAAAATGTATTAAAGTGGAACATAGTTTTTCTCCAGAGAAGATAATGTTTTGGAAGTATTAAAATCAATTATTAGAATCTAAATTTGTACAAAGTGCATACAATTAACAATTTAAAATTAAAATGTCTAAAATATAGTGTTTTAAATTCATATTACTCTCCTAAATTTCATATAAACCATTATACAATTTCACTTCACTTTAATTACATAATCCAATGAAATCTCCTTGATTATACATTATTATAAATTTTGGGTTGGAATAGAAAAATAAAATAATCATTGTATTATCTATCATCACGTGGCCTAGTGATTGGATACCACCAATCAATCTTGCTTCATCCAAAAATTAATTATCATATGTAATAAAGGAGTTCCCAAAATTCTTTTGTGTTAAACTGGTAATACAATAAATAAATATATAAATTTGATGAAAAATAATGATATCCTAAAATCATTACATATAAACACACACAATGTAATAAAATATGAATCATTTTTTTAATATAACAATTTCTCAAAGGGCTGTGATATTTATATTCATCTAAACCAATATTAATGTATTGTTCCATCATTGGAGTTATTAAAAGATAAAAAAACAAAACCACATGAAACTACAATTGTATAATGTGATGAAACATCCCATGAGAATTGATGAGAATATCATGAATATGGTAATCCCCATGAACCAAACAATTACATCACCTCTTGTTAAGAAACTAAAAATGGAAAACAATAATAAAAAATTCCTCATGGATGGAAAATTCCATTAGGGGTGTCTTGAGGTACATGTCACTATCTTTGAGTGAATTTCTTATGAGAATAGATGAACTCATAAAATGATATGAAACAAACCCTTAGAATTATCTAATGAGTAATGATATTGGACTCAAATACATACAGCTTCCACATGGATGGCGATCACCATGGATATTCATCTTCCTAGATCAAGGAAAACAAAAGGAATTGGAGGCATGTTGACTTTAAAAATGAGAGTATTAATAGGGAAACAAATTTCCCCATTTTCTGATTTGTTAGGGTACCATGATAATCTCCAACATTAGTTCTTGTAAAAGATAAAATTTACATATATGGTAATTTGGTTAGCAGAGATGATTTCAATCATTCTACCTAATCAGATACATCACCAATAAGGTATATGGATTTGGGTATGTAGTGATTCTGATTATGAGGAGTTTTAATGTACGCAGAAGAATTGGGAATGTAAAATTCAACACTACGTCATCATCTTCCATCACTACATATTTTTATAGTAAATAAATATTTCTATTAGATTAATTTTAATTGTGCTTAATTTGAATAAGTGAGTGCTAGAATACTTGTGATCATGTTGATTATCATCTTTCAATCATTTTTTCATGTATTTGATAACATCCAACCAACACATGGGGGAAAAAATTTGGTCTTTCTGTATTCATACTTTCATAGTAGAATGAAAAATATAACAAATAATTTGTTTATATTTTTATTTGGATTAATGTAAACTCACCACTCATATCTCTTGATTTTGTTTCTTCATAGGGAAACATTACTTCATATTGGAAATCAGAAACATCTACATCCCTAGGAAAGTAGTGGCCCATGAAATATATAACAAGAAGAGCTCAAATATATATTCAGGGGTGTATGAATTTTTTGGGTTTAGGTAATCCTCACTAGTGATCGTAGTATTTAATGTGTGGTATGATATACATGACTTCATATTGAATCTTGGATCTTCATCTCGTAGCTCAAGCTCTAATTTAGGAGATCTATGGAAATATCTAGATCTATGTTCAAGGGAGTGTGGTGAACATAGGAGTTCATTTATTATCTAATCATTTATATGTGGGACTAAAAGATTATTGGTATCCCTTGGATGGTGATCATCAGGTGTTTCACCTCATTTTGAATGTGTAGGGGTAATGGAATTAATTTTTTCCATCCCGTTCTAGGAATGAATCTTGTTCAAGCTCGGTCTACGATCTTCTTATTCCAAGATATCATCTTGGGATTGATAATGTTTAGTATAAACAATTTTGGCATCAATGACATGTTTGGTTTCATCCCTCACATGATCATCTGTTTCTGATCTCCATTTGTAAAAGAGGGTGGCATGGTTGATTAAGAAGATCAACTGTGAGAAAGGGTGTGGTTGATTGGTTTTATTTGTGTTTGGAAGCTCCATACATTTTGAAAATTCTTTTCATTTTTCATGGTTTATTCCACATACAAGGTATGGTATCTTATTTTTTTTTTTTTAAATCCATAATTTTTTTTCAAAATTTGGTTTCATTAGGGGGATTTCAAGGGCGTTCAATATGTTTTTTTCATATGATAATGGAGGTATTTTCCCAACATCAACATCCTACTCACTCTTTTCGGGCACATTTGACTCTTTACCTTGCCAAAATTTTCAATATCAGTCAATGGTTATCTTTCAATACCATGAATTTATGGTGCATAAGATCCATGTCTTTATCATTTTTTGTTGGTTAGATCAATAGTAAGAAAACATGTCATAATAAATCCATGACTTTCCCAAAATTAGAGTGATTTGCACATAATAAATTTTTTCATAGTGTTGTATTTTTTTGAACTAAATTAAAAAATTATAGAACAATTTAAAATCAAAATTTCACCCTTTAAAAAAATAATTTCCAATTCAATAAATGAATTAATAAAAAAATCATAATCTCACCAGTAAATTATCACACTCTAATATAAATTGTAATTTAACAAAAAAATCACTCTAACTAAATTTCAAATTCAAATTAAATTTATAGATTTTATTAAAAAATTAATAAAACAATTAATGTACAAAATAAATTAAATCATGATAAAATTTTCAGTTCCAAAATCAATCAACTATACATTCACAGTGTGAAAATCAATTTTAGTTTATGCATGGATAATCAAATTAATTGAACTAAAAAATAAATCAATAAAAATCATCCATTTAATACATTTAAAAATTAAATTCATAACATAAAAAATCCTAAATATCCAAAATTTACATGGTATTTATTTAATTAATTGGGAAATTGAAAATAATAATAGGCAAAATAATAAAAATTTTGAAGTCTTATCACATAGAAATTTCCCATGAACTATAAGTGAATTTCATACTAAAAACTTCATCATTATGATATAATAAGGAAATAAGATTTAATCTTAGTCCATGCTTATACCTTACTTTCCTCAAAATAAGAAAACTCTCGTTGTTGGTTTCAATCGATGCATCTTCCTTCCCCTCAATCTATAAGGTTTCATCACCAACCCGATGTACCTTTCCAAAATACCTATAAACATAATTTTTTAGGAAGACTTTATATGAATTATAATAAAAATATTCCCCTAAGTCAAAAATCCAAGGAAATATAGTACTATCCATTCTAATTAGTAACATATCATTGTTTGCTTCAGTTTTTGTGTTTTTTGTATTGGTTTTAAGAACCTTCCATTCTTATTTTCACTCATTTATGATGTGTACATTCTTCCCATAAATCTAATAGGTATAAATAGTTATCGTTTCCTTTTATTAGGTCTTTAATCATTTTTTTCATCATCCGTTGGGATTATCTAATTGCATGTATATGATTCGGCAGTCCATGTTTAGAAAAAGAACAATGAATCTACATGAGTCTATTCTATGAATATCCTCATTGAGGATTAGGTATCACACTTATTTCATAACAAACATTGTATTCCCAAAATAACTACTCACAATGGTTACATTGGTTTTCCAATTATCACATAACGATGGAAGTAAAAGAAAAGCACATACCTCATCATCCAACAAAATTCCAATCGATGAAAACAAACAATTGAGGGTTTTGAATCCATTGATTCTATCAGTTACAATATTCCCATACGTCATATTCAGATCGACGTCAGAATTTTTTGATAGAGAATTCTTTTCATGAATATCTATTGGACTATTCAGCAATATACTAGTAATATTATCCTCTCAAATGATACATCCCATATTTCTATCCAACTCAATGAAAAAACTCCTAGAACCTATATATCTATTATATCCCACTTAATATTATCCATCTCCATTGGTTTATCACCTAGATGTTCCATGTAAAACATTTTATGATAAAGATGGTCTTTGATTAATATCCTCCACTGACTGATTCCAGTTCTTTCAAAGTGATCAATCATTACATTACCTTATTCTATATCCATTTTTCAATTTGAGAAATATGACCATCATCATTAAAACATAATCTTTGATATAATTTATTTCGAAAATTCTAGTGAAACAATGATGAATGATTTTGGAAATTAGTGTAAAAGTGAGAAAAATATAAAATTAAGGGGAATTACAAGAACATGGGACACACAAATTTACAAGGTTAAGGATTAAATCCCTATACACATAGCAAGGAAAAAAAACTTCATGAATATCAGGGTACATTTTACAAAGTATAATCATAGAATAGAACCCTATCTTGAAATGATCTCATATTGTAGACAGTTCAACATTGCCAACAAATGCATAATAATTCTATTGTGTTGATGTAAATGATGGTAGGATATCAATACATCTATAATACCACCATCACCATAGTCTATGATACTACAGTTCTATGTTGACCAATTTTTCACTACAACAATGCCCTGTCAATACCATTGGTGACCTATACAATAGTGTGTTAGCATTGTTATAGTTTCTGGCATTCTTTTCAGCCTTGTGCGAAGTACATGACACCAATATTTATCCAACATTATCCAAGGATCATAAAACACCAATCCAAAAAAATTTCATTAGATTTGTTATTCAATTAAATTATTTTGGTAGGACCAATAATTTATATTGAATATCAATCCCATTTTTGAAGGAATATCTTGGAATTGCGGAACAACCACATTGTAACATATGAATTAATTTCTTCAGACTCACATCTTTCATTAAATCTTCTATCAATACATCAATCACATCCCAATTATGTCAATAAATTTATAAGTATATATAATCTCCTTCATGCATCACCCTCAATATAACATCATTGAAACAATTAGATTTTACCCATCTTATAAATAGATATAAATTCATATCCTAATAACATAAACTAGTACAATTGATAATCAATTGTAAATATACTTTGATTGTGAAAATTTATTAGTCAACAATGATCTATGTATACATAAAATTTCCTTACGATCAAATGTTGTTTTCAGTGATTTATTGTAAGTACTAAATCCAAAATCTACTTTTCATATTCTAAGTATTCTATGTTATTTCTAGATAATTCATTATTCAAATAGGAATGATAACTCTATGTATAAATCATTTCCAACATTTTAAATGGAGGCATAGCACTCCACTACAAATCCCATGGAAAAAATATGTCATACAGAACATTGTGATAGAAGTCATGATTTTATCTAGTGTATTAAATATTGCTTCAGTTTCATGTGTCTATTTAAACCCCCCCCCTCTTAGTCAAGACCCTGACTGGTCTTTCAATCCATAAATAATCATTGATAAATTTTTAATGTATCCAGTTATCCAAAAAATACATTTACTTCCTTTACATTCATTAGTTCATGCCACTATTTATCCACTTCTAGTTTCTTAAGGATCTATCGCAACACAATTACAATGAAATATATACCCAAAATATTCTATAGTCCTCCTTTTGAAAGAACACTTATTCTCAATTAAAAAAAGTACATTATCTATCATTATTTGTAGAAATTCTGTCATCTTATTTAGGTGTCCATTCCATACCTTACTATTCACCAATATATCTTCTACGAACTCTAAAACAATCATCCTTATGAAATACCAAAATAAATTTCCTGGAAATTCATAGGTTTATTTATCAAACTGAAAGGAATAAAAATGAATTCAAAACATTATTAATGTGTATTGAACATATTCTTCCCCATACCATCATATTCCTTCCATTACTTATGGAAAATATATTTATAATCATCCTTTTTAGAGTATTATTTCTCCATGTAACACATCTATCAACTCATCTATTACTAGAATTTTGTTTTTCCAGCTTCACTACACTAGTAAATTCCTATTAATCCATTCAAATTCACCTCCCTTTTTCTATCATATTTACATAATTTTTTTTAGAGTATGGGTGGGTGGTGATGAAACCATATTTAAAAATATCTTGAACATGTTTTTAAATATCAGTATTATAAAATAATCATGTTTACAAGGTCTAATGTTAAGTAGATCCATCCATATTTCAAATTTATTATTTCATCAGTCTATATATTCAATGGTAATTCCTATGTATCTTCAAAACCATTCATTACAATCCCATTTTCTACCTTCTATCACTAATTCCCATCCATCAATAATTTTCATTTTCTAATATATTCATGTAAATTACCTAGTGTTTTATGTGGATTTTATGAAGTTCCCCATGTTGAATGACCACTGGTTGGGGGGGGGAATTGGACTAATTTTACAAATTCATAATTTTATAAAGTCAAAATATTAACCATGTTGAAGTTATTAATCCTCACAATAATATATCATAGCCTCAACTTATATTTAGTGATAATAAGAGAAACCAAAACACATGTTATTTACATGGTTTGACATAAAATACCACTCCTGCATTATTTTATTACATGAGAAAAATAGATACCACTTAACATGTATATCAGATCAATAGAATTTCACAAGTAATTATTATTCAATATTTTCATTATCTTCTCTCAATAATCTTTTTTTCTTGAAGCTTCTACTGGATATTGAGTGGCTGAGTTCTTCTAAATTTTCTCAAATACTTATGTGCACAATATAAAAATAAATCTGGGTTTCAACACTTTCTCTTACATTAATATTTTGATGTATCTGTTCTTAAAAATATCTCACATGATGTATTGTAGTTCATAATATTTTCCATAAAAACATCTTTGATACTATAAAAAGTATATGTTGACAATCATATCCTGAATATTATACAGATTTATTTTAAATGATTATTGGACATTTAATATTCTAGAAATAGTTATAGGATATCCTAATTCATATTGAGTCATTAAATTTCCATGTATATCAATTATTTATTAATCTAAACTGATTAAATAATTCCCTAAAGACTGAGAAATTTATTCTTATGTGAAATTAGAATAATCAGGACTTCATTATCTCCTCAACTTGTTCTTTATATAAATCCATTTAAAAACTATCCACTTTTTCACCAGTCTATTCAATACCATATGATAACCTACAACATATCTCATATAACTATTCTTCATAGGTGGAAATGGATTCCAAAATCGTCCGCAAAACAGCCATAGAAAAATACCAATGGCATGGAAATATATTAATTATTCTATTTCTATGAAAATCATATGTATTTAACAAGAATATATAATGGTGGTCATGGATATTACCTTATTCAAAAAACATTATATATCATAATAACCATTTTGATATTTATTTTTCATTTGAAAAAATGATTCCTAGAATTAGTATATTTCATTTCATCAGAATATACAAATTGCAGAACTTGGTTCTTCTCATAGTATAAAAAACACATCAATGGATCGAGGATATATATTAAACTAGAGAGAACACATGAACACATCAGTGATTGACCATCTGAACAACTCCAGGTAAACCACATGTGATCAACCACATGATCATTTCTATATAGTCCAAACAGTTGAATCCAATCGACCATAGAATCTTAAGTCACATTTAGCAGCTGAGTTATTTTTCATCATTACAATAACATATATCATTGAAGTTATTATATGTAATTACTAAAAATTTTAATGTCCCCTTCTGCATTGATGTCCACCTTTACATGGTGCATATAATCAGTGAATGTTGCCTATAGATAACCTTCACAACACCCTCATTACATTTACACAGTTCATATAAATAATATATGGATTTTTTTATGTTGTAGGAATCATATGGTACATTTACGCAGCTCCTCAATTTCATTATTACCATAACATAGGTAATTAACTTATAAATCCATCTTTATGTAGCCAATATACATCAAATATTACTATTATGTAACAAGTTCTAGTCACAAGTAAAATTATTTCAACTTCATAATTTTTTGTCTAACCTTTGTGAAAATAGAGAATTACCTCTATGGTTCTACATACACTCTTGTTTTACCTTCATGATGCCTTTATGTATGTAATGTAGATATCACATTCCAGGTAGAATGGATTTTAGGAATAATGGGATCTGGGATTAGTATATAATGTCTTAAATTTTGGGCAATATTTTATTGTTGGACATTTATTCTGGATGGCCTGCTCTGAGTTGGGTTTGATTATAGTGTTTTGAGTAAGGATATGTATTTCTGAGTGTTATTGGTGTGGGGAGGTGTTTTCATGGTGGTGGTCTGATGGCGCATCTTGGATAGTAGATAATGTTAAAATATATGATCAATTTCCGGTGCCTCTTGTCTAATTGGATGCACAATGTTGAATATAGTATATAAATGTATCAGAAATTCATCATGGGAAATACATGAAAAGAATTTCAGGTTTTAAATTGATTCATTAATATTGGAATTTCTTCAAAAATCATGTTTTCATCCTCCATTTACCATGAAGCTAATGCGTAAGAGATCATGGTGGGCCCCCAACATCTTCTTCTTGGTCGTGTAATCAATCCAAATCTTGTTAACACATCAAAATTCGGTCCAATGCATATCTTTTCAAAGTTCACCATTGTCTGTTTCTCTCAACCAAGGTGTGGGTGCATCTTGATCAGTATATCACACCCATTAAATCACTTATGGTCCAAAAAAATACAACATAGATAGATTCTATGAAAAATTAATCTCAAGTCATAATTATTCACCATAAATCCTTGATAAGTGTTCAAGATTTGTCACTTATATTTATTCTTATCTAATATCCTATTAGTCCTGTTGACCCTAATTGGTCATCTTTGAATTCTTGGTTGGTTTTCCTTTAGTCTCAACCACCACTGATTCGTAGGATCCTTCAGTTTGAGATTTTTAATTTCATAGTTGATAAATATTATGTTAGGATTGGTCCTATTTTCCTCAATCCAAGTGACACTACTTCAATTATAATGTTTTATTCATCCTCAGCACTGGGAACTTCTCCTACTACAATTTCATCTAACAATTCATGGGAATTATAATCATTGACTAGTTGAGCTCAGTGGCATCAAGCTAGCACATATTTTGATCATTTTGGTTTTATTCATCATTTGAAAAGGGTCAGACTTAGTTGACCTTCTTCCATGGTAATTATTATTATGTAAAGAAAGTCAGAGGTGATTTCTATAGTAGATTAAAAATTCATTGTGTGGTAAGAACATCGAAGAGGTGTAGTTGATTACAGTGGGGGATTTCATACGATATCTTGTATAGATGCTTATATTTACACTAGCATGATGTTACAGTCAATCATTGGGAGGTACATGTAGGTTCCAGTCGATCTACTTGTTGATGAATTCTTGTAATTGCAGTTTTTGGAGATGGTATGTGGTTGGTGGAGATACTATGAGGTTGGAAGGCTAGGGTGTAGTAGATTGATCAACCATGTCTGTGGGATATGTCATGTGGTAGCACGATGAATATGGAAGACTGTTTCTCATGGAATTGAATCATCTCTGGTTAACCTGTTCTAGAATGTCCAATATTTTGAATATAATTTAATGCATATTTTAAAAAATTAACAAATAGATTGAGAACAAATGAAATGATGTGAATGCCAATTTTTTTCTTGAATACATGATTATTCCCTTATCGGCGTACTACTGTATTGCACATAAAAGGAAGTAAAAAATTATAACAATTATTAAAACAAAAAAGATCAAATAATAAAAAATTTATCCAAATAGTAAATTTTTTATATATATAGTTAACTATTAATTTTGGGAAACATTAAATGTTTAATAATTTGTAATTATAAATTAAAAAATATTCTATAACTAAATTCATAAAAATTGGATTTTTTTTTAAAAAAATTAAAAAATTGTAAACCAAATAAAAAAATAATTTTTTGTAGTGTATAAAACATTCTATGTAATTATTATTACTTAATAATTTTCTAAAAACTTTTACAAATAATAATAATTATTTATATATAATAAATAATAATTTCATACACAAATAAAAAGTAATGAAAAATTATTTCATAAATTTTAATTTTAAAATATTTATAAAAAAGTTAAAAAAATTATTCATATTAAATTTTTTTTTATATTTTTATAAATAATTAAAAATATTTTAATACATAAAAAATCATGTATATATATAATTAAAAAATCAAATCACATTTTTAAAAATTAGTTAAAATAGAAAAATATACTTAAAAAAATTATCAGATTTTTATAATGAAAATTTTCATTGCTATTTTATACTAGATAATAATTTCTCTTCTAGATCCATATTGTGTATTAATATTTTTTGTTTTCATAAAAAATGAGTCAAAATATTATTTACACACTCACTCATCACACATTATAAACAATACCATTAAAAAAATATCATTTTAAATAAATCAAAATAAACCATCCTTAAATGGTGCGTTTATAAAAAAATTAAAACAAAATATTTTATGAGAATTTCTATGTAAATAATTTAACAACACTATTTATGATATGATTAAGGAAATTTAAATATTTCTTACAATTATTTAAAATCGGAATTTAAGAATTTTAATCATTTAATGGGGTTAAAAATAATCGTAACAATTGAAGATCATTTTTTAATTACATAATGTTAACAATTATATAACATTAAAATAAATATCGATTTTATATATCAATTTAATTAAATATTAATTCTTTCATTAATGCTAGTGATTTTATATAATATTTTGAATAATAAATTACTATTATTTAATATTATGAATCTAATTTTTTCATAAATATATTTTTATTGATTATATTTTGATTGAATTGAATATTGGATATATAAATGAATTACAAATTAAAATCCAATTAAATAAGTTATTATGAATCAATAAATAATAATAAAAATCATTCATTTTATATCTGAAAATAATATTTAAAATTTCAAATTGCAAATCAGTATATATACTAATAGTGGTGGATCTCAATTACATGTGTCAAATTACCCTTTTACCTTTTCATTCAAAAAATTTCTTCCCCATCCATTCATTTTTATTTATCCCATGTAAACCTAAAATTTCATTCGACCCATAAACATATCAAGGGATTTTTTCTTCCTCCCTCTTCCCTCTTCTCTGCCTCCCTACATCTCCTCTATCTTTAACTCTGACTCAACTTTCATACTTATATTCCCCATCCCCACTTCTATCACTTTACCTCCATCCTTTAATCACTTTTATCACTTATTGACCTCTTCTTCCTCCCTTCATTCTTTAAATTTCACGAGTATATTTTATAAAATAGAAGTTGAATACCTATATCCATAATTTAGTAGTCAGTGCACCTTCCTAGATTTCCAAAAAACCTAAAATGTTGGTGTTCCTTCATGAATCGGCATCACCATGGAACATTAATTAGGTTGGTTCTCGCTTTTTTTACAAAACAAATCAACACTCGTATGATTCCTTGACCATTATTTTATTATATATTTCTTTTAGTATTTATTATGTAAAGTTTGATGGTAAAGTAACTCCCTGAGTCATGAACCCAAATTTCATTTACGCATTAAAATATCCTTAAATAGATATTTGAACTGTAATTTAATCTCTTCCCCCTAATTAATGGGATTCATTAATATCTGACTATCACTCAGGGTGTTTGATAGGTTTGTGACATTTTTTTCAAATTGTCTCGTATCTCATTTTGTTTCTAAGAATACCACTAAAAAAAGTTTCAAAATTTGTACAAAATTATTTTTACTATATTATCAGTACATTCATATTCTAGTATATTAATATTCATTTATAATATTTTCATTCCAAATACATGTATTTTTTATACAATTATCTTATAATTATAATGAAACCCAAAAAAATTTGTGCATTGTTTTCTCTCACAAAAAAAATTTTGATTCACCAAATTGGACTTCATTAGAATGTCAATATTGATGGAAAAATACATATGTTTTAATTATCCCATATGAAATTTTTTATTACAGATATCATAGGGTTGAACGTATTGGAAAAATTCCATCAACTCTTCCCACATAAAAATATCTTTTAATTTTGGAATTTCCTATATTTTAATTAAATGTGTTTTCTTGAAATGAATAATTTGTTTATTTTTTTATGTTGGATCCCTAAATATCCAATATATAACATTTATCCTTTGTACAGGTTCATTTTTTTTTATTATATTAACTCTCTAAATTATTTACATTATAAATATTTATTTACATATTTACTCATTATTTTTCACCATATGTATTATCAACATTCAATTTTTCAATATCATAGGCATGAAGAGTTCATTTTATTAATTATCTAAACTGGATTCTTCAAATATAAACTTAATATTTTATTCTATATTTATTATTAATAGTTTTTTGGTTCTTGGATTGGATAAAAATTAAAAATTATCCCAAATGTATTGATCAATAAAAATTCTACAGTATTAAGACCTATAGTATATTCATATTTTGTTTAATCTATTTTTTACATTTAGTAAATTTGGTTTTTTTATGTTTAAGGATTAATTACAAAATAAATTATAAACAATTGGTATCCTAATTAAAATTATCCAAGGATTCATTATTATATTATACCCTATTATTAAATATTTAGTTTTTATTGCTAATTCCTTATGAAATTTATAGTATTTACTTTTTAATCCTTCTAATCAATAATTCTTCATTATGTCATGTTTTAAAAAAATTTCACAAGTTTTTAACGACATGTGTTTAAAACACTTATTATGGATTAAAACAATATGAAAATAAAGAATCATAGAAATCTAGCCATGAATTTTGTTTTAATCCACAACCATTATTATTATATTATTTTTTTGTAGATATATTTGTCGTAAATAGTTTTTATTTTAATTAACTCATTGCTTTTGATTACTTTAATATTATAATGATTCAACGAATATTCATTTAATATTAATATATTTACTGTAAAATACTATCAATTTCAAATATTATATATTGGTAGGTATAATATTAAATATACTCATTTCTAATATTAAATATTTTTTGTTTACTAATGATATGTTTAACCCTGATAAGTTTAGAAAAGTTATTTTTAGTGTCTCTAACAATACCACCCCTTTCTATTTTTTTCGATAAATATCATTTTGTATGACAAAAAATTAATTATTATACTTAAAATCATGTATATATTTTTTTACATATGCACATATTAAATAATTTTTTTTAAGATGATTTCATTAATTTCATTCCAGATATTCTTACAGTAGTCCAGTTACATTTCCCTATGATTATCTGTTTTTTATTTCCTCCCTTTTTTCTATATTGTCAAATTTTAATTTATAGTCAATTTTTCAGTAATACTCTTTATTATTTATCATTTCACTATTTTACAATATGTTATAGTTTATATTCATCAATATAAATTTGTGAAACAATTATAAAAATTCAAATAGTTGTGCTACTATATTATCTATACATATTCCAGGAAACATGTACCCATTTTTTGTAATTTCCTTCAATATGTGCTTGGGATTTGGTATTAATTGTATACTTATAATTTTATTTTCATTTAATATGGTCATCTCTATGAAAAAAATATAAATATATACAATATTCAAATTGGTTTTCACCATATATATGAAAAATATTATTTCTATATTCTTATATCATTATAGGTTTTATGTTCTCATTTTGGAATATCATACTTGTGTTGGACTCCTCGTCAAATCACCCTTGATAAAATTATATTATAAATTTAGATTCCCTATTTTAATCATGAACTAAAACAATTTTATTAATATATTTTTCTTTTATTGCAGATATATAAATTATTGTGATGAAATTTTTCAGTTTTTTATTACAACCCAAATTCATGATGCTTCAATTATATAGTAAACTACAAAGTTGTAGATCCATTACATAAATGGATATTAGGGGAAGAAAAATTGTAATTTTCTTAAATTCTATTTCATTTTAATTTTTATTGTAAAATAATGACCAATTCATTGGTTTTTTTAAATTAACTCATTTACATTTCCAATATCTAAAACAATCCTTTCCATTTTCATAAATCGATACATTTTTTAGCCATATAATTTATTTTAATTCAATTTATATAGTACAAAAAGCACATTTGAATTATTTATTTTTATTATCATATTTAAATTTAGTTAATATATTCATAACTTAGTCTTCTTGGATAACCCATTCTATATTATTTTATTTTTTTTAATTAATCTTCTCCCAACAATCATGATACAGAATAATATTATTTTTTATAATGCACTCTTGAAAATTAAATATTTTTCCTGATGGGTTCTCTATTATCTAACATATATATAAAAAATATATATAAAGTTATATCTCACACACATAGGGGTTTATGTTACTATCGTCCCTATTTACAATAAAAAATAAAATTGATTTCATTGAAACTCAATTTTTTTGTTTCTTATAATGTTTTATAATTTAAAATATTGAAAATATTTTATAATAACATATCATTGTCCTATATTTTTGAATGATATAAAATTATTTTCTTTTAGTTTTTTCATATGTAATTTAGATAATTAATCAAAAAATAATAACTATGTATACTTTTTCATATGACTAAACTATTACTATAATCATTAAAAATACCCATGTTTTAATATTATAAAATCCTATAGTATTTTTTAAATATAAAATTTAATATTATGCATTCTATTTCACTATCAATTATTTTTCTGAAAAATAAATGTATTGAATTTCATTTTTGAAACAACAAATAGTTTCTCTTAAATCCCAAATCTAAACAATTTAAGAATTAAATTTGAAAAAAAAGTATTTTTTCCATTTTACATTTCCTTTTATCATAATTGATTATTGCTACAATATTTATTTTCTAAATTTTTTTAAACTACTCTATTTTTTGTATATAACATCATTTTTTCAATGTTATTTACAAAATATCTTATTTATGAAAAATAAATAAAATAAATAAGTGGTGTTTGTTTTAATTTCTTTTAAAAAACTAATGATTATTAAATTATTTAATGGTGGATATCATAATGGATAAATGTTATAATTATTATTTGTATATGAAATAATTAATTTGAAACTATAAAAAAGAATATTAAAATATATATTTTTTAATCTATATCCTTCATGAACTAATATTTCATATTAAAATTATGTATTTTTGTTAATAAATAACGTGTAATGTGTAGAATTGATAAGTATTTACAGTGCTATATGACTTTTATGGCTTGTTTGGGTGTTTTTCCTTGATGTTTTTGGGTGATTCATGATTCTTGAGGATACTTTTACGTTGTGGGGTTTTTTTTAAAGATTTTCTATTTGTGGGTTGGGAACCTAAAATATAATATGTTCTTTATAAAACCCTTTGCTAGTTTTTTTCATTCTATTTTAAATAATATAAATTATTTCATTGTCTACTATTTTTTGAAAAGTATAAATATTCATTATTGAGACTAATTCTTTGATGAGGTAACAAGTGAATACAAAAAAGTGGTAAATTCAAGATTTTTCATTGTAAATTTTTCAATACATGGGAAAAAATTACCAAAATTATAGAAAAACACAAAGTAATGATACCGAAGTATCCATTTATATTTCATTATTTTATCACTATTTTCTCAAATACACTGAATAAAAAAATTATTATTCATATAAGAGGAATTATTTCATGTCTTTTATTTGTCTAAACATCACATAATATGTGTAATAAGGTGATTTGAGGATTTTGTATTCTAATTGATGTTTTTTGGTGTCAAAATAAGCTTGGGGATATCTCTTAGGATATAAATGAAAGATTCGTTGGTTTGTAGGATATTGTTACATGATTAATGAAATTTTTATCCCTCACTTTTATTTTTATTTATAGATTCTTTTTATACAGGAAAAAAATTCATCTTTATTTTTATTATTATTTTCTTAAATTCTAAACAATGTGGTTATTAAAAATATCATAGTACTTGTGGAACACCAAGGGGTTAGTATCAAATGCAACAAAAAGGTTGATCCAGTAGAATATGATACACTATAATAAAATTTATGTTTTCTTATATGTTAAATTTTAAAAACATATGAAGGAAATGCAACAATCATGAAAGAAATGTGATTGAGGAAGCATATTGACATGATATCTATAGAGAGTATTTGAAAAAAAAAATTAAATTAAATCCTAAAAATTATAAAAAAAATTACTTTTAAAATACAAAAACATTAATTTAATCTAAAATAATTAAATATCCAAGTTACATAAATTTATAATATTTTACATACTTATTTTAAATTTACAAAGCAATAATTTAAAATATTCAAGGTAATTTAAAATATAAAAACATGAAAAAATTTATATTTCTAACCAATCAATTTATTATTAATATTAATGGTATTTTAATATTATTATTAAATTATTTATTTTCAATATTCAAATTATTTATTTTACATTAATTATTTTGGTTATTTTAAAATGAATAAAATTTTAGGAAAAATATAAAACTACATGAATATATAATAAATTCATTAAAAAATTTAATATTTTATCTATATTATTTATAAAACAATTAAAATAAATTTATTAGTTAAATTATATAAAAAAGTTTAGATTTATTTATTAATTAGAATATTTTAAATTAATTTAAATTTCTTAAAAAATAAATATTGATTTTCAAAAAAAATCCATTATCTGTACTATTTAATGTTCCAAGAATGTCATATGTCCCTTCTATGACAATTCTACCTACATATGTCTATCCTAAATCCACATATCCCCACATTCACCCACCTACCTATTTTGACCACATGATCCCTCCTCAAATTATGCCTTCTCTATTCCTCATCTTATTCTTACAGCTCCTCATCATGACCCCTTGATCCCTCCCCATAACTTTCATTTTCCACATTCAGGAATCGTAATCCCCTATAAAAATTCTACCTCCTCTGTGTCCTTTATTAATGATCTCTAAACTATTGGACATTGCAACCTAATAAAAATTTTCCTCTAAATATACCACTTCTCTTTCAATTGAATCTTTTCATACTCCATTAGGATCCCAAAAATTTTCCACCCATTCATCAACACAAGCCCAATGTCTATCAAAGATCATCTCCCATAAGAATCTACAAACCTTTAAAATATCTCAATGTTTAAAAATATGACTACATGTCACCCCCATCATTCACCTCTACCTATACCTCCACCTACCACATCTTCATCTTCCTCCACCTCCAGTTCCATATCCATATCCCTTTCAAACTAAATTTCACAATAGAAATTTATTCATCTAGGAGAATATTATTTAGAAATGTTTAAATTTTTCTAACACATGTTTATTTTATCAAAATATTATTCTCTAATGTGATTTCAATTCTCCTTGGATATGATATTTTTCTTGTTATGATATATTTTCTTTTTCTATTCTTATCTCAGGTGTTTTCAAAAATTTTAAATTTCTTTCAGTATTAAAATAATTAAATCGTCCTATGTAAATTTTATATATTGTCCCATTTATTATAAATAAAATCGTATAGATAATTCTACTTTGGTATTAACTCCATAAAAAAAATCAAATCATCATGATAATTTAATACATGAATGATTTCATACAATTTTTTCAAATACATATCAGAAATGATAGTTATCTCTAAATATTCATTATTTCTATCCAAATTTGAATTTTTATTATTCATCAACCCAAAACATGTGGATTATATTCTACATTATTCTCTTGAATAATTAAAATTTTTTCCGCTTTAGAAAGGATGTTTCTGGATCATTTAGGTCTACTAACTGTGGTTCATAAAATTGAATTTTTTTTATCTAAATAAAGGAATATGATAAATAATAAAAAACATTCACCATCACGAAATAATCTCTCATAAACCAAATCTAGATATTATTGATCCATATCACTATCAGAACCAAATGATTCTTTAAAAATTATTCCTAGTATAGTTTAATCAAAATAAACACTATATATATTAAATTAATTTCTTTTCATATCACTATCATAACTCTTGAATCCAATATCTATTTTTCATATTCATCAGGATTAAAACTACATGAATCAAACAATTATATTTCATATTCTTCATGATTTTAATTTAAGATAAAATAAAATTCAATCCAATTTTTTTCATTTCATTATAATTTATATTTTATCAACCATATTGTATATGTATCTAATTATTTGTCACATATCTTTTTTTTTCACATGCATCGAAACATATAAAAATGAAAAAGATAAATTTTACAGGTAAAATTTTACATTATTTTTTTTATAAGGAAGCATATTATTGAGGTATGTTTAAAATTTTCTGATCCATATTTCATTTTACAAATTTATAACTTCCATACTAATTTCTATACATATATGTTTTTAGATTCTTTATTTGATGAAATGTATTCATATTATATTTAAATTTATTTAGATATATATTATTTTAATATAATTTATATTTAAAAATTAAATTTAAAATTTGAATATAATTGGTTATTATTAAACATATCACCAATTGGTGAGTGAGGATGTGACACCCCTATTTTAATGTTTTTCAATATATTGTTATGTAATTTCTTTGATAAGAGGGTTTGGATTGGTTTTAAGAAGGCCTAGAGTGTTTTTTGGATGATTTGTTGGGGAGCTCAGTTGTAGAATGAATTCTTATCTATCTAGGATTCAAAAATAACATTGTGTATATAGAGACCCAAGCATTTTACACATAAAAATACACGATTTTAAGCAAAATTATAAATTAGAGTACAAGAAAAGGATCATAAAGTCTAGTGACTTGGAAGACTAGGTACATAATCAATCATTATAAAAACAACTTTTTATTTAAACTCTATAATGAGGTCCAATATTCATTTGAGCTCATACATCAACATAGGATATCCTATATATAACATGAAATAAGGTATTAGCTAAACTCCCAGTAAGGGAATAACTATCAGAACAAATCATTAGCACAACAGATAGAAGAAATTACTTGATGATATAAAAAATCTTGTAACATATGAAATCATTACATATAACCATGGGATAATTGAAAATTTGAATCATAGAAATGTGGAATAAATATAAAACCTGAATTTATTACAGTTAATGTCTAACCTCCAAAACCTTTTCCCATAGTATCACAGGCCAATGCTAACCACCAAGACCGTTTCACATAATACCACAAGCAAGGGATAACAACAAATACCGTAGTACATAACATCTCATGAGACTCAACTTTACCAAATTAATTGGAGCATTATCTAGTTTCACCAATATTTAGTTTTAGGAATATGATTTCCACATAATGAATCATACATATTCAATCTTATATAAACAAAATGGTTACCCATGGAAAGAATTTGGTACCAATATCATGACATAAAGCATAACCAATGGGCGTATCATGATAGTGTCCAAGAAATAAAGGAATGAAAACATACATGGACATTCATAAGAATAAATAGGAATATATGATGGCATGCTTTTTCAAACAAAAGTGACAATATGTATGAAATTTATTTGAGAAATTTTAGTATTAAAACATTTTTTGTGCGTTTTTTTGGAAAATACTACAGAAACATTAAAATTAAACATTGCAATATCATTTTTATAAAACCATAATTTAACTAGGAATTATTTAATAATAATAATACTACTTTTATAAGACAATGGTGGACTAAAATAGATGATAGTGTTTACATGAAATTGTGTAAAATTTTTGGACGTTCTCTTAAAACAAGTTTTCTTATTGGGACGTATCAGGGAGGGAATCACTTAAAAGAATGTATATACCCAAATGATAATGAGGGATGGATCATGAAACATACGTTTTTAGCATATAAACAAAATGAAAATGTTTTACATAAAACTAAAAGACAACTTCAATTGGGTAAAAAGGAATATAGAGAAATGAAAAGGAATAAAGGTTGTTAGGGTAGAATTCATTATAGATTATCGACATGGTATCAGGTGTACTTATGAGGCCATCATGAGAGAGAAAGATGTTTCCAATCACTTATACATCATGAGGGAAGTATGAGGGATGTGTGAAATAATACCCCATCATTAGATATCGCAGATTAAATGGCATAACATAGAAGACATTCTTGAATAAAAGTTAAATAGAGAGGATCTCTTACCTTAAGTCTATTGGTGGTCTCCACTAGTTATTAATGACATGAATAATCCATATCTATTTATTAATTAACAAACCCAGAACCTCTTATTTGTGAAATATTTACTATGACCTTTTAGGTTCATTCATGACTGTTTTTGATGGGTTATGTGGTTCAATTACATTATTCATGTCCATTTGTTTTCATGGGTTTTTATGATGGATTTTATTATTTTCACGAATGGATAAACATGTAATATGAAGGTGGTTGTCCATAATTTAAGTTATATAAAATTAGTGAACATCGATGAGATTAAATGCTTGTAAATTTTATTTGGTTAATTAAAGGGATGTCGAATCATCTTATAAAACAATAATGATAAATTCTTGAATTAATTTTAGCGATTTTCTCCCAATTAAATTGTTTTGTATTAGTATTTTACGTCATGATTGCATAATTATTAACAAAATTAAATAATATAAAATAAAAATATAATATTATGGATCAACCATAATAATGGTTTCATGACTAGAATAGAAGATAGTAATAGAAATTTATAAAATGTCATTCAAGATTGTGGTAAATTAACACATATGAAATGTTGTTTTCATTTCATTCAAATAAAAGGTGGGGAATGGAGAGATGATAATGAATTATCCAATTACCATAATTTCATTCCAATAAATGTATGTTACTGGATTAATTATCTCCTTTTATATCCTCATAAGGGAAGATGATATTTTATTTTGAGGAGACTAATGGATTTTGGATGTGGAGGAGGATCCTGTGGAGTGGTTTGGGCAGAACAAAGGTAAGGCTCAAGGCTTTAGAGGAGTGAAAATAAGAGTTAAGGAGTGGTGGTATATATAGTGGAGGATAAGATCGTTATTATATTATTTATTTCATTAGTTTATTATTTTCCTAAAAGACCATAAATCATGATGATTGCCTGAAAAAATATAGTAATAAGTGCATGTGAGTATGAACCAATTGGGATAATATTAGTATATCATCATCAATGACTCAATAAATCCATTATTTATCTATTATGATTAATTATCCACTACATGAAAAATAACATATACCTACAGTTCAAAACCCTAGGTATGACCACCAAAACCATGGGTATAGCCTATACCCATGATTTTGGGATCTGTGAGCAACTGAGGCATCCAGATAGGTCCCCAACCTAAGCCCAAAATTTTTACAAACTGCAGGTATAGATTTTTTTTCCACATTTTCAATGCCACATACTAAATTTCCATGCAATAAAATCCTTATACCAATAGTTTTAAAACCATGGGTACAGATAGTACAGAAAATGAACATCAGGGGTTGAACCCGTGACCTGCCTTTCAAATTCTGGGCACCTCACCACTCAAGCTACATCACTAACCAAATTATTTATATATATATATATCAAAATATATTAATATACATTGATGTTTGAAAATATACAGCTCATGTGTTTCGATCCCACACCTCCCCCTTCATACTTCCAATAACTAACCAACCCAGGGAACATGCTTATATTAAAATATATCTACTTTTATTATAATATATTAAGATTTCTCCCTGTATTAGAAAAAGAAGCATTTAACGTGATTCGATCTCGATATTATAGTGAACAAATAACAGAGCCTCACCAACTCACCTACGAAGCTTATATGTTTATTAATTTCTATCCAACTAAATTTATTAATCAGAACTTTGGGTATAAGAAGAAAGACTGTGGGTATAGGTTTTTCCACCAAATATTTTTTGTGTCCTACAGAATATTTTTCCACCATAACTCGGCATAACTACTCCCATAGTTTTATAAAACTATGGGTATAAGTCTTCGAAACAAATTCTTATACCCATGGTTTTTCAAAAACTATTGTTATAGACCTTGAAAAAAATGCATGTACCCATAGGTTTTCCCAAAACCATGGGTATAGCTATTTTTCCCCATGGGTTTTCAAAACCACATGAATATGCCTTAAAAAACATATACCCATGGGTTTTCCCAAAACCAAGGGTATATGTTCTGATAATGCCCCTATAACCATGGTTTTTGAAAAAACCATGGGTATAAGGCTATTTTCCTGTAGTGATCATATTTTACTATTCATCCAAAATTCATGTATTTTAGAAATATCCCAGAAATTCACCATAACCATTTTTGGATGTGTAGAATCCAAAAATGAAATACATTTTCCGAAAATAAATTTCTAGAAATGAATAAGTTAATTTTTTCTTAAAATGACAATTAACTCAAAAAACAACAATTTTAAAACATTTATTTTCTTTATTCCTAGATATAGGTATATCATACATTCAATTGAATCTTATTTATATAATATCATAGGTAAGGTTACTACTCATTAGGATATGTCTCTATTTATATGGTAACCATTAGTATTTATAAGGGTATTCCACTATTCAACAAAAAATAAGTTGGTCATATTAGACTTCAAATAACTTACTGATTGCAACTGTGTATATCAAATTTTAGAAATTCAAATCATATAAGTGAAAACCATATGTTTAAAGGTCACATATCACTTAGTAGTTAATTATGTTGTGATTTCATGATATTATATGGAATAATAAGAAGAAGAAAATTTATATTGAAAAAAATTAGGTCGTTACATTCTTCCCCCTTATGAAATTTCACCCTCAAAATTTTGTTTGACATTTTAGGATATAAATAGGTCCGCGTACTTTTCCTTCATTGCCTCCTCCAGTTCCCATGTTGCCTCTTCATATATATAGTTCTTCCACAGTACCTTGACCAGTTGAGTAGTCTTGTTATGTAGAACTTTATCTCTATGATCCATGATCTTCAGTAGTAGCTCATCATTAGAAAGATATTCCTACAACATCACCTCCTCTCAAATGAGTACATTTTATGGGTCTGTTATTTACTTCTTTAAGAGGGATACATGAAATACACTATGTACTCTGGCCATTGTAGGTGGATGTTCTGGTTGATAGGCCACAACTCGACACGATCATGAATCTCGAATGGCCGATGTACCTGAGACATAACTATCATTTCTTTCAAAACCTCATGACCTGCTTCCATGGAGATATGTGTAGAAATAAAATGTCTCCAACATTGAACTCAAGGTCTTATCGATGATTGTATGCATCACTCTTTTGTTGACATTGGGATGCCTTGAAGTGATGCTGAATTGTTTTCACCTTCTTCATCATTTCTTTGATCAATTCATGTAATAATAGTTTACGCTCAACAACATCTTCCCAACACACATGTGTTATTAACCTTTTCCCATAAAACGGTTTGTATGGTTCCATTAAGATGATTGAGTGGAAACTGTTATTGTAGTGCAATTCAACCAGTAGAATATGATGGTTCCATCCTCAATTGAAGTCCATAGAACATGAAATCAACATATCTTCCAGTGTGTGAATAGTTTTCTCAGACTGGACATCTTTTTGATGATGATAGGCCATACTGAAGATTAGTTCACTTCTTAGATCATATTGGAGACTTTTCGATAAATTCAAGGTGAATCTTGGATCACAATCAGATAAAATATATAGTGGTACTCCACACTTATTTACCACTTCATTGATGTAAATACAAGAATGTTTATATACTGAAAAGTCATCTTGAATTTCAATAATGTGAGATCTCTTTATAAGACGATCTAGAATGACCCATATAGCATTGTTTCCTCTGGATGTCCTTGGAAGTCTAGTGAAAATGTCCACAGTAATGTTCTCCCACTTACATGTTGGCATGGGTAGTGGTTGCATCATCCACTAGATTTTTTTCACTCAACATTCATTTGCTGACATACCAGGCACATTGATGTATATTCAGAAATCTCTCTTTTAATATTGTCCCACAAAAAGTTTTCTCAGATATCTTGATACATCTTTGTGCTCTGTGGGTTAATAGATATGGTTGAGCTATGTGCGTAATTCAAAAGCTCCTTCTTTATATTTGGATCTAATGGAACAAATAATTATTATCTAAATATTAAAAATCCTTCCTTATTAATCAACAACTCAAAGGACTTTCCAATTTTAATGGATTCCACCCTTTTCTGAGGTTCCACATCTTTTCTTTGAGAATCCTTTATTTTATCCATTAGAAATGAATGGGCAATTATTTGATAAAGTACTGATGATGTTCCTCTCTTATGTATTCGAATGTCCATCCTCTCCAAATATTATAAGATCAAATCCATTTATATTCTCATTATTGATAAAGATGCAGGATCCTTTCTAATTTGAATATCTGGCACCGTGATTTCAAAACCAGGATGGTAGTGGATTGAGCAGTCATAATATTTGATTACCTTTATCCATCAGCGTTGGATCATATTAATCTCTTTTCATGTGAATAAATATTTTATACTCTTTTAATCATTTTATATCTCAAACATATCCCCAGTGAGATAATGAACCCATATTTTCAATACAAAGATAATAATCTCTAACTTCAAATCACACGTATGATAGTCTTTCTCATGGATTTTAAACTTCCTTGAAGAATAGGCTATCACATTATCATTTTTAATCATCACAAATCCTAAACACATCTTTAAAGAATTATTTTACACCACAAATAGTTCTCCACTGATTGGGAGTGTGAGTACTAGAATAGTGATAAGACTCTTTTTTGACTCCTTGAAACAGTCTTCACATTCTTGAGTCAAGAAAAACATTACTTCCTTTCATGTCATCATTTTCATTGTGTTTGACAATCATGAAAAGTTATTCACAAATTGTCTATAATACGCATCTATACACAAAAGAGGTGTACTCTATTACAGATGTTGGAATTCGCCACTATTTAATTGCCTTTATCTTTGAAGGGTCCATAGATATCCCTTTTCTGGTGATCACGTTCCCCAAGAATGATACTTCTCCATCCAGAACTCACATTTACTATACTTTGAATATATATTCACCATTCACAATGTTTTTAACACAATATTGAAATGCTCCTCAAGATCCTACTTTCACATGGAGTATATTAGAATATCATCAATAAAAACTAACAACATTTTATCAAGGTAATATTTGAAGGATCTGTTAATTAAATCCATTAATATCTCTTGAGAATTAGTGAGTTTGAAGGGAATCATTATGAACACATAGTGTCCATACCTCATTCAAAAGGAAGGCTTGGGAATATATCCCTCACCTTTAATTGGTGATATCCCGACCTAAGGTCTACCTTTGAGAAATAACAGAACCCACGAAGCTAATCAAACAATTCATCTATCTGAGTAATATGATAATTTTATTATCGTGATTTTATTGATAACAAAATAATCATTGTAGAGACACATTGATCCATCCTTCTTTTTGACTATGAGGATTTTTGAACCCCATAGTGAGGCACTCAAGTGTATACAACCCTTGTCCATATTCTCCTATAACTGCTTCATAAACTCTTCATGATCTATGGTGCCCATTCTATAAGGTGTCTTTGATATATGTAGGGATCCAAGAAAATGTCCAATTGAAAACTCAACCTCTCAGTTAGGAGTAAGACCAAGAAACTCTTCAGGGAATACATCTGTGTAAACCCTCATGATGGGCATGTCTTTAAGCATAGTTCTCTCTATTGTATGAATCTTTTGTCCTAGAAAGGAATTCTCATAAGGAAGTAATATCCACACCTGAGATGATGATTCTAATGAAGATTTATCTTCTTCCTTACACTTATAATGAATTAGAGGATGCTTCAGGATGTGAATAGTGATCTGCCTTTTCTAATAGTTGATATTGGATTTTTATAAAGGTAGCCTATCCATTCCCTGGATAGTGTCTTACTCTACTAAAGGAAGTATAAAAATATTTTTCAGGAGGTTTAGTCCACAAATGTTTACTAAGAATGATTTATAAACAATGGATGCAATAATAGAGATATTCTCTATTATCACAGACAACTTATCTTCCAAAAATTGAGGTGGTTTTTTGGAGTGTTCTACTAAACATGAAAGATACGAATGGATACATAGTACTAGAATCAAATAGTATATTTTCTATTATTGAATGAATAACGATCGTACCTATAACTACATCATTGTTCGGCTCCACCTCAAAAGTAGTGATGGTATAAGCCCTTCCTTGTTTCCTTGGAGGTTGATGATTTCCTCGGACAACCATTGGCATATAAATTTTTTTTTATATAATTCCCATGCTCCTTGCAGTTGTAACACTGCACCACATGTTGGGAATTGATCTGAACCTTTCTGTGTTATTCAAAATTTGTGGTATATCTCAATTTCCCTTTGGATGTTCTTAACTAGATGTCCCAGATTTCCACATTTGATTCAATTTCTAGTTCCCTTTAGACAGTTCCCATGATTATTCTTCCCACAACACATACAAGTGGGATATTTTTTCTTTTTTCCATCATTATAATTGTTTATTGAACCACCCATGTTGTTCTATATTTTTTTTATTCTTGTCACTAGGCCCACAAGACAACTGAGAGTCTCCAATATTCATTATCACCATGAGGGAATAATAATAAGTCTCCTCATTACTGTTGTAGTCTCGAATTGCCAACACCTTCTGTAGAATAATCTCTAACCCACTAAATAAGATATCTACCATGATTTTGGCGCTCATGACAAAGCTAGAGTCATACCTTTCATGCCTTGTACTGTTTTCTTCATAAGCCCCAATGAACTTATCATCCTTCTATTTGAGATCGATGAACTCTCTATCCATATTGATATGGAGGGTTCGATGAAAATACATATTGAAATATATCCTATTGAATTCTTCCCAAATCATGGAATCAAATTCCACTTGGGATTTTTTATTCTTGATCAGTTTCCACCACTGATCAGCTTCCCCATCATAATGATAGACCATCAAAACTACTTTTTATTCTTCTGAGAACTAGATAATGGAGAATATATTTTCAATGGAGTTAATCCACTATTTTTTGAGGAGTTAATCAAAATGTCTACTAAACATGGGATTCCTTTTCCACATCATGGATTATAGATAATCATTCACTTCCCTTAGAGGAGTAGGGGGTTCCTCATGATTCATGTTATTATTCATAAATTGAGCCACCTGATCAAATACTATCATGATTTTTTTAGCACATGTTCCCATTATATCAGACATATCATTATGAAAATATTGATGTTCCCTATCACATTGGTTGTTGGAACATGTTCTTCTTTTTATCGCCATTATCTTGGAAAATAATCAACAATTATATGGCCTAAGTAATTTTTTATTGAACATAAAAAGGAGACTTTTGAATATAAAAGGATAAACTTGTATAGGAGAATTATATCCTTACTTGTAATTCCTTATGTTTAAATATAGAATATCCACAATCTATTTCTTAACTATTATTCATAAGGGAGTTTTTTATTCCCATAATAATGGTTTGTACAAAGAACATGAATTTAATAAAGAATATCCCCTGGGAGTGTCAAACCAAGAGTACAGCAAGGCCCATTGTTATATACCATGATACCCCAGGTAAAGCCCAAAACACTTTTTCAGAGTTTTCATTCCTTGGTACTTTATTTCTAGAGCCGCCTATACTTATTTATATCTATAAGGACATATTTTCATGATAAAACACTTACTCTATAATTACCAGAAAATAAGGGTGTTTTCTTATACTTTGTCTCATCCTTAAGGGTCATACTATGGTGCTCTATTCTAAATATCAATAAATAATTTCACCATCCCATGATACCAACTATAGAGACCCTATACTTTTAGGTATAACATTACATGATTCTATGCATAATTATAGATCAGATTACAATCCACGTATCGTAAAGTATACTGTCTTGGAAGACTAGGTACATAATCACCCATTATAAAACTACTTATTATTTAAAATCCATATTTAGGTCCTATATTCCACTGTGATGATACATCTGCATAGGATATCCTTAGGATAACATGAAAAAATTGATTAGCCAAATGCCTGGTAATAGAATAATAATAAGAACCTATCATGATCACATGGGATAAATGTCATGATATGATGATATAAAAAGTCATGTAACATTTGGAATCATAACATATCAAAATGGGATTATTTAAACATGGAATTATAGAAATGTCTCTAAAACGTAAAACATGAATTCAGTATGAGTTAAGGCTATTCTACATGACCATTTCCTATAGTATCACATGCCGAGGCTAACCGCCAAGAACATTTCACATAGTATCACAATCCAAGGCTAAGTGGAAAGAACGCCACACATGACATCTCACGAGACTCAAAATTACCCAATGCATTTGGAGAGATATCTCAGTTCGCCCATATTAAATTTAATGAATATGGTTTCCACTTAAATAATCATACAAAAAAAATTACATAAACATAAACATAAGGGTTACCCATAGAACGAATTGGTTACCAGAATCATGACATCAGGCATCTGAAATGGGCATATTATGAAAGTGACCATGTAAAAAAGAAATTAGAACATACATGAATGTTCATTAGTTAGAAATGGAATATATCACAATAATTTATTTCAAATAAAACTGAAAACATGTAATAAATGTATTTTTTAATTTTTAGAATTAAGAAATATTTGTGAGGTTTTATGGAAAATAATATAGATATTTTAAATTAGAAAAGAGAACAATAATTTATATAAAATTAGAAGTGAAACAAGAATTTTTTATTAAAAAAATTAATCATTTTATAAAGAAAATGGTGGCTTAAAATAGGTGATAGAGTGAACATGAAATTGGGTAATATTTTGGGAAGTTCCCTTAAAATGAGATTTCTTATTTGGAATATTCGAGGAGTGAATCAGATAGAAGAATGTATATCTCTGAAAGAGAATGAGGGATGGATATATAAACATGAATTTCTAGAATAGAAACAGAATTTAAAATTTGTACATTAAACACAATGATAACATCATTTGGGTAAAAATAATGATAGAGAAACCAACAGGAATAAAGGCAGTTCAGGTAGAATTCCTTAAATATTATGAGCATAGTGTCAGGTGTTCTTATGAGGGATTCACGAGAGAGAACAGCATTTCTCGTCACTTATAAATAATTATGGAAGTATGAGGGATGTGTGAAATTATAACCAATAATTATTGATTACAAATTAAATGGTATATCATAGACGACATTCGTGAATAAAAGTGAAATTGTGAGGATCCCATACCTTAAATGTGTTGGTATTCACAACTTGTTAATAATATCCTAAATAAAAAAATTATGTTTATTAATTAATAATTCTAGAACCTATTATAAGTAGTAAAATTATTATAACCTTTTTATGTTCATTCATTCCCTTTTTATGGGTCATGTGGTTAATTTTCATTATTCAGGTCTATTTGTTTTCTTGGTTTTTATGATGGATTTACATAGTTTCGTTAACTGCTAAACATGAATGATGAAAGAGGTTGTCCATAATTTATTTTATATAAAATTACTGAAAATCCAGGAAATTAAAATTTTGTCAAATTAATTTTGTTACATTGAATGAAGTAAAATTATTATATAATACATTAATGATAAATGCTTAAATCAGTTTTAGCGATTTTTCTCACAATTAACTTGTTCAGTATTTTTATTTTAAATCCTGGGTGAATAATTATTAACGAACGTTATATAAGATAAAATAAACATAAAATATTCTAGTTCAATATAAAAATGGTTTCATGAATAGAATTGATGATAGTAATAGAAATCAATGACCCGACGTCCTTGATTTTTTAAAATTGACACTTCTCAAACACTATTCTCAATTCATTAAAGTAAAAGGTTTGGAAAGGGGAGATGATAATGAATTATAAAATTATCATAATATAATTCCAGAATATTTTTGTTACTATAGTTATCATCACACTTTTGTGAAGAGAGGTAAGGAAAGAAACAAGAAATGAAATGAACTTAAAATAATTGGAAACGGGAATTTACCTCTTGAGATTATCTCCTTTCAGAGGCTCTTATGGTATGAGTATTTTCTGATTTTAGAAGACCAATGGATGTCAAATGTAGGAGTGGAGGTGAGGGAGTAATTTGGGTAGAACATTTGTAAGGAAAAATGCACAAGAGGACTGATGAGAAGAGGTAAAGAGGGGTTGTATTAATAGTGGAGGGGAGGAGGGTTTTCATAATATCTAATTCCATAGTTCATTATTTTCCTTAAAGACCACAAATAGTGATAATTCAATGACTGAAGATAGTAATAAGTTCATGTGAGTTATAACCAATTAGAATAACATCAAAATATCATCATCTATGACTCAATAAATCCATTATTTAGCATTTATCATAAATTGTTGTATTTTACTATTAATCAAAAATTCAATTATTTTCAAAAAATCCCAAAAATTCACTGTAACAAATTATCACATGTAGAATCTAAAAATGAAATCCAGTATTCAAAAATAATTTTCTAAATATGAATAATTTAATTTTTTTTAAAATCACAATTTACTCGAAAAATAACAATTTTAAATCATTTATCTTTATATTCCAATATATAGGTGTATCGTACATCCACTTAAATCTTATTTATATACTATCATAGATATGTTTACTATTCATTATGGTATTTAACTATTTATAAAGATAATATTACTATTTATAAGAGTATGATAATATTCACCACAAATAAATTGGGAAATATTAGACTCCAAATAACTTACTGATCGCAACTATGTATATAATGTTTTTTAAATTAACATCAAATAAGTGACAAAAATATGTTTAAAGGTCACATAGAACTTAGTATTTCATTATTTTGTTCTTTCATGTGATTACATGGAATAACAAGAAGAAAAAATTTTCATTGAAAAACATTGGGTCGTTACAGTGTATCTCATGGTGGAGGTTGATTTAGTTCTATTGAAATGAAGATTTGTGTGTTTTTTAGAGGGTAAATTTTTTAAAAGTGTATATTTTTATCTAATTTGTTATTATAATTTTCATACAGGTGCATATTTTTTCCATATAATTTCCTAGTTTTTTTATTAATAATGCTAAAGAAATTTATATTTTTCAGAGTAGTTATTCATATTTATTTATAATTTATTCCAATTCAATATACTGGTTCATATATTCCCAATTTTTACATGTTTTTTCACCGGATTTTTTGTAATCATTCATCTAATTTGATCGAACTTGTTAATATATTTTTATAATGGGTTCCTATTTTTCATAATTTTCCACATTGATTCATATTCATTAAAAAATTATATATTTCCCTTAAATATACATTCTTATATAAGTTTATTATTAAATAAAATATTTAACAATAATTTTTATACATGTTCATATTTGTTCATTATTATATGAAAAAGTTCATATCATTTCATATTTGCTCATTATTACTACAAAAAATTTATATTTTTTAGTTAGTCGAAATGGAACAAATAAATTCTCATTATAGTTGTAACTATAAAATATGAACATTAAGATTATTTCACTTGACAAATGAGAAATATATTGAGTAAAAAATAACCATCAAACACTACTTTAGAGATGTAGTTAGTCCATGAAAAATTACCTATCTATATGTTATAGAAAATATCAGTATTTAATTTATTATCAATAGTAACAAGAAAAATATTATATATTTAATTGGTTTATTTTCAAATAACGTTTTACTGATTCTATAATTATTACTACAAGACTATATGGGATGAAACATATGTTCAATTCTAACATTCCATTAGTGGAAATATTTAAATAAAGTTGATTTATTTTCTAAAAACTGTATATATACATTATATATACCAAATTATCATCTACATGATTATTTAAATTCATTATATTTACTAATACTTTATAAAAAACTTATATTGTTAAAAAATGTAATAAATTTTAATTTTATTGTATATTAATGCTCATAAATTTCTAGAGAACACTACTATCATTTTGTAAACTTATTAATCTAACATCAATGTCACTTGTGACAACATATTTGAATCCAATAATAATTTATATCAACAATTAGATATCACTTTAGATTATAATACATTTATATGTAATTTACAACTTCAACCAGTTATCAATTAATATAAAAAATTAACATTCAACAATTATTTCTCTCTCCAATATTTACAGATTTTAATTTTCTATAACATCTTCAAAAATAATAATATGACATGATAACCCCTACATGTAGTTATGTCATGAAATATGGTTCCATTTCATGACTAATAGAAATTGGTTCTCTATTATTATTTTGATAATTCTTATTTATATATTGGTTTTATTCCCCTTTAATTTAATAAAAATATCAATTATTTAAATATTAACATTAATAGAACAAAGGACATCGATTATTTGTTGGGATTTTATAAAATGATTAGATATTTTTTAGATTAATTTGTGATATTTAGGAATATTATATAATTTTCATCCTTAAATTCCAATTGAACCAAAATCCAAATTGATTAAATGTTATAAAATAATTAAAACTATTGATGAAAGGTTCTTACTACTATGCTTTTTTTCTCATAGATTCCATTCACTATAATGGTCTAATGAACATTATTTAATTATATTTTTTTTTACTTTTATGGAGTTGTGAATTTCTACTTTTTTAAATATTTCTTTATTACTAGAATAAAAATGGTAAAATTTTCCACTGCATTCATCATTTTATTTTTTATTTTATTCATTAGAATTTCACCTATAGTAGAAATATGAAATATATTTTTACATATCATGACCATTGTTTTAGTTTTTCAGTATGATGTATGCATATATTGAAAAACATGTTACAAAGTATGTGTATTCATACACTAAAAGTTTAATAAATCCTATATTGAACATCATACAGTTACTAAAATTTAAATTTGAAATATACATGTTCAAAACATCTAACATGAAATACATCTTTCTTATTAACTGATAATAATATATATGAAATGGGATTAATAATGTAGATTAATTTTTTAAATAGTATTTAGAGTAACTACACTTTTTTGTAACTATATTCTGAACAAAAATATTCTCAAATATAGAATAAATATATTATTTCAAAATATATAAGATTCATATTTCTCATTTTCATCATATTTGTCATATATGAATAATATTTGAAAATTTAAGGGTGTATTAAAGATATGGGTATTGAATTGGGAAATATTTATCCTCATAAATCTTCAAAAAAAAAATCATTCACCTCAACAGTCAATGGAATCTTGGAAGGTTTAAGATTTTTTGGTGGTGATTACATGAAATTGAGAAACTCATTGATACTTTCATCACTGTTAAAAAAGATTGGGATTTTCAATTAATGTGGGTTATGTCTCCCCAAATTTTTATAACATTATCTAATGAATTATTCTCAGTTATATTATTATTATTGATCCATTCCACATCATTTATATGCATTTTTTTTCATGAATACACCAAACCTCTTCTTCCACTTCCTGGGAGTTTGTTTTAACCCATTTAATCTATTATAGAGTTTACCAACTAGGATGTCCTTTCATGAATCAATATATCACTCTACCTACTATATATATATTTTCTCACCTAGATCAACCAAAAAACAGCTCATGTACCCTAGTAACTTCATAACTGTGCTAGCACTAACATGTCCAAGAGGGAGTTCCCAATCCCCATTGGTTGGAGACCAGCACCTGGCATCATACCAAATAAAATTGGAACATATTTAATACAAAAAAATGTAGAATAATGTTAAATATGATAGTATTAATTATGAAAATCTACTATTATAATTATACCATCAGTAAAATATGTATGAACTAACCTAATTACAATATAAAAGTACCATTAAACTAAAAAAAATAACCTAAATCCCAAAAAACTCAACTCTATAAGTCTACATATCAACAGCTTGAACCACCTCCCAGTACGACCTTAACCCTACTCGAACATAGAATAAGATAATCTATATTCACCTAAATGAATATATAGGGTGTCATTTAAATGTCCAATAGGGTCTCACCAAGTATTCCATGATAGATTCCTCAATTTACTTAACAATTTAAGATTTCAATTTAAATAAAAAGGAATGGAAGTTCAGAGAATAATTAAAAAAATTAATTCCTTACATTCCAAATGATGTAAATATTTTATAAAAATGGATTAATAATCAATATATATAGAAATAATTTATATAAATTCAGAAATCAGGTAGAACTATTTAACAACATTGTTACACATTTATATCTCAAATATAAACAAATGATAAATATGGTCATCTTTCAAAAGATATGTTAGTTCTCAGATATGGGATCCTCACAAACTCAAAGGTTATCATATCAATATGTGTACACATGTTCCTATGACTCTGGTAAAGGTGACTCATCAGCATCCCAATTGGGATGTGACCTTCTTGTCTATGTTTTGTTTCAACTGTAAAGTGTCAAACCGGTGTTATCTGAATAACTCAATAACAACATTGGCATCAATGTACTGAATTATAATCAATGATGGGTAATTTATTTAAAAACTCTTTCAAATACAATTCATCCAATTCCACAATATCAATAGATACAATTTTCTATTTAAAAATCAAATCTGGTTTTTAATCAAATCATGCCTTTTTCGAATATAAAACCAATGAGTTTCTTTCAAAACCATTGAGAGAAATTGTCTCAAATAAAAATTTGAAATCAATTTCAAAAAATCAATTTCATAATTTAAATTCAACAATTTAAATTTCAAAATATTCAATTAATTTCAAAAACATACCCCAATTCAATAGAATTGTGGGGGGTTCCCAATTTCATGCCAAAAATAAAATATCCAGAAACTATTGAATGCAATATTATTTATCTCAACCAATTGAATATAATTCAATAAATTTAAATTAAATCTATAAATTTCGAGTTAATCAAATTTTTTCATCATAACAAAACAAACTACCTTTTTCACAGTTACAAAAAACATGCAATGGAACGCACAGACATGAATGAATGTGTAAATGATATAGGAACTCAACCTTGAACCAGGATTCAAGAACACATGGTTTAGATACATAAATCCCATGATGATATATTAAACTCCAAGAAGGGAAGTAGAAAGAGATGGAGAGATAGGTAGAACACTAACCTTGAATGTCACACCATAATCATAAAAATGATTGATTTTGTAAAGAATCATCCTAGAAGGGTTTGAGGGATCCAAGAACGCATAGGAATGGTACTTGGGTTGAGAGCAAGAAAATATGTAGGAGAAGAAAATTATATTATGTTGGGATGCCTGTTCAAAAAAACCCTTGGGAATTAACATGACGTGTAACCAAATTATCTGTCATGTAATTGAAAAGTCCCATAATATAAAAAAATTAATTGCCATTTGTTAAAAATGGATTTATTATCAATTTAGATTTTCGAGACATGTAGTTGTAATACATGGTGTGTAAATCCCAACAAGGCTAATGAAATGTTAGGTTATATAATGAAAATTCCAAAAAATACCTAACTTCACCATTACAGGTGTCCTCCCAATTCCTTACCATCCCTTCCCTAACAGTGAAAAGATGAAATACACAATAAGGAAAAAAATTTACCTAATACAATGGTAATGGGATGTTACAACATCCACACTATAAGAATATTTTTTACCTAGAAAGGCTATCAAGTGGCTTCCATTTCAAAATGATGAGGCCACTATTATGCCAGTTGTGCCTCATTATCCCATGTATCATGTGAATCAGAACTAAATTTCCATATCAATTTAACAAAAGGTATCATTCTCATTCATAGTACCTTAGTTTTAGAATCAACGATCATAACTGGACAATCAGTCATCAATAAATCATGATCAATATCAAGATCACTCCAGATCAGAACATGGGACGGATCAAATTGATACATATTTAGCTGAGATACATGGAACACATTATGTATCAACATAATCTATAGTGGAAGTTCTAAATAGTAAGAAACTTCCTTCAAATACTCAACAGCTACAAAAGGTCCCATAAAATGAGGAGCAAGTTCCGCTTGCCTACCGAGTCATCGATGACCCAACCAAGGAAAACATTCATGAACAACTAGTCAGAGACTGATAATTCCAATGTTTTGTGATGAAAATAAGAATAATATTTATACCATCTCTTTTCGATGAACATTAAATAATAAATCAACTACATCTTTACAATCGTCCACTGGACCAAGATCATCCCTACCACGAATGTTTCCCCAATCTCAAACCAACACAACACATATCTACACGGCTGATTATACAAGGTATCAAAAGTGAAATTCTAATCATTTAATGGTAACTATTTTTATAAGAAAACTCAAATATGCACAAATTATTATCCCATGCTCCACAAAAGTTTTGAAGACAAGCATGAAGCATAACCTATAGAATCACAATAGCTATTTTTGTTTGACCATCTGACTACGAATGGTATGTCATGCTCAAAAAAACATAAGATACCAATGCATATCAAAGGACTCTCCAAAATTGAGAAATTAATTAAGGATAAATATTAGAGAATATCGAAGATAAAACTACATGAAATTGAACAATCTCTTTTACATAGAGATTTCACAACTCCTCCACTTTGGTCAAATAGTGAATCGGTATATACTGTGCTGATTTTGTCATCCTGATGATCATAAAGCATATATCATTATTCATTTTCTAGGTATGTGGAATCCCAACCCCAAGGTCTATATAGATTCTGTCCTAATTCTAAGTAGGTACAAGAAGTGGATGAAGGAAACTGAAAGGTTTCTTGTGCTCATCCTTGACATGATTGGACATATTACACTGAGAGTCAAAATCAACAATGCCATGTCTCATACCTACCACTAGAATTGTTGTTTCATGTCATACTACATATTTTTTTTGTTTTGGGTACATATCGCATTGGATGTTATGAAAATACAGCATCACATATTTCGTTATAACTAATGGAATAACATCGAAATTAGGATAGCATAGAATGCCCTGGGTGGAGAATGACTAGTCATCCATGGTCTCCCCACCATTAATAGTGTAATTAATGATACTAAACTCATCATAATGTTGTTTTTATATATGAATAAAAATGATATGAATGGAGGAAAACTGAACACTAGTCAAGGAATCCCCATCCCTTGAATCCTAGACTCTAATATGCAATTATGCTAAGAGAGCCATCAAGTTCCACACCTCTAATGATTCTTTCACATCCTAGGTCGAAAGTTTCATACTCAAATAATATTCAATTATACTCATTTTCCTCAGGGTATAGGTGACGTAGAAATTGAAATACTATAATAATTCAACCCCACACCTCTGGAAGAGATTCAAATATATTTTGATAGAATATATAACTCTAGCACTTGTGGTCTGAAAACATAGTAAAGCTTTCCTCGTAAAGGTAGTGCAACAAAATATTAATTGGGTTAATCATAGATTCTAGTTTAATTTCTTGGGTTTGGTAATTCTTCTCGTATTCCCTAATCTAATGAGTGACATAAACAATATTATGATTACATTACATAAGTACACAAATCTATACTAAAATTCGTACATCATAGAAGACCACATATCCCAACCCAGCCTCAAGAAGAGTCAACACCAATATAGTAGTAAAAAAAAATTTCATCTCAACAAATGAATTATGACATTCCATATCATAGGAAAACATTAATACCTTCTAAGATAGTATAGTAATCACACAATCCAATTTTGATAAGTCCTTAACAAAACTATGATAATACAAACCCAAGAATATATGAATCTCAAAAACATTTTGTGGTTGTTAACAAGTCAAAAAATCATTTAACTTCTGAGGATCAACTAATATACCCTATCTTGACACCATGTGTTCAAATACTTCCACTTCTTGAATCAATAAATAACAAACGAAAGTATGGAATAATGTCTATGATTTTTAAAAAATTTCAAAATTGAACTTAGATGATGCACATAGTCCTATTTGTACATAAAGTATATTAGGATGTCGTCCACAAATACCACCAAATAGGTATCTAAATACTCATGGAAATTTTTGTCCATTATATCCATTAAACTAAACAAGCATTGGTTAAACCAAAGGGCATGACAAGGTATTCATAATGATCCTACCTAATCTAGATGTTTGGTTTCTAAATGTCAAATTCTTTTATCCTCAAATGATGGTTACCAGATTGAAGGTAGATTTTAGATAACCACTTTCACATTTCAACTAGTCAAACAGATCATAAATTTATGGTAATGGAAACATTATCTTTACCGTAACTCAATTGAGTTTTTTACAATCAACACATAGGTGAATTGTACCATCATCTTTATTATCATGTAGAATCTCTGTTACCCAATGTTACACACTCAGGTATATAAATAATATCTCTAGAAGATAAACCATATGAGACTTAATCTCTTCTATTTTAGATTGTCCTATGAAGTAAGAAGTAATTGAAACTAGTTGAGTACCTATTACTAGATTTATAGAAAAATCTACCCCCTTAATAGTGGAAGCCTAGAGATGTCAGAAGGAATCATCTTAGGGGACTCGATGAAAATTGGAGGGATATCACCACTCTAATATTCTCACTACACATCAAATGATAACACATATATCACATTCCCCAACTCCAGATAATATGGTCTAGATATTCCTATCCTGGGGTCAAATTATTTATGAAAGAAAAAGAAAACCCCATTGAGTGCAGTAAAGAAGACCTATTAGAGATAGAAATCAATCCATGATTGACTGTCAATGAGAAAACGCATTCCAAAAATGATGTCATGAGGTTTAATATAAAGAACTAGAAAACTCCATGTAACTTCATTGTATGATATCTATAAAGAACAAGAGGGACTAAAAAGGTCATACAATCTTATCATTCCAAGGGGTGTAGTAATTTCCATTACGTAAGATAAAATCTACATATAAAGATTTATAATATTAACATAATGGATTGAAGTAAAAGAATGATATGCCCAAATATAAAATAATGTAGTCACTAATGACAAATATATATTGATGTTACCTTTGATATTTCTTGGACATGTATATTCTTCCTCTGGAGACTCTTACACTACGTGAAGAAGCTATATTCTAGATGCTTATGGCTAGAACCACTTTACATGGGCCCCTCTGTTTTGGTAGTGTTTGATGATCCCATTCCACTATGTGGAGTGTAATAGAAATGGAATAATATATGTATGTGACCCGAGCATTCATAGGAGCCATAAATATTTGGTTCCATAGTGAAAACCATATTTGAGTGCCCAGGATTTCCACACTGGTAGAAAGTCATAGGGCCTCATATAGGAACTACTAGAGGTCTGGAAAATCCATTCTATCAAGATCCTCCATGGGACTCATCACACTACCTTTTTTAGTTGGAATAATTCTCACTAAAAATAGGATAAAAAATGACTCCCAACAACGGTGGATTTTCAGCTAGGTCCATCTCAACCATCTATTCTTTGTCCAACACATAAGAATAAGAAGGAAAATTTATCATGAAAACATGATAACAAATATCCAATCAAATTCTCAACTCAAACTATCATGTCTTTATCTTCTAAATTGATACAACCTTAAGAAAATATATACTAACTCTACAAAATGGTTTTCATAGCCTATCACATAAATGTCAGCTAGCTCGAGTTAGAAGAACTATGTTGCCATGGAAAACACTAATATAGAACCCTTAAATGAAATAATCACTAATATAGAACATGATATTAAAATAACAGGAAATGATATTAATTTTAAATAAACAAGTGTGCATGTTCTGATCACAATTAAAACAATTCATGATATACATTTCAAATGATTGAAATAATTTGAGCAATTGGATTAATAAACATTTAAAAAAAATTATATAAATTCACATGGCTTATAAAATAGTTTAAACCATAGGCGCACATAAATATCTTAAATATAAAAGATCATGAAACATGGTCATATTCCAAATGATAAGGTAGTTACATGATATGATATCCACACACACTTGATAGTGATCACGAAAATATGTGTACACACATCCCTATGATATTGGTCAACCGTGACGCATCACTAAATCATCATGGATTTGACCTATTTCACTATGTTTTGTTTTAGTTGTGAATAATTAATAGAGTGTTATCTAAATAACCCACAAATTTACTAGAATTACATGTGTTCCAGTATAATTAATGTTGGGTAATATATTTGAAAACTATTTAAAATAAAATTCACCCCATTCCCCCTTTTCAAGAGTTTTGGTTTTCCATTTAAAAACCAAAATGGGGTTTTAATCAAAAAAATACTTTTAGAAGATAAAACCACTTGGTTTCTAAAAAAAATATTTTAATCTTTTTTCTCAAATATATTATTGAAATCAAAACAAATCAGTTTCATTATATAAATTGACCAATTTAAAATCCACAATTTTTGTTAAATTTCTCAGACACACCCAATTCAATTGAAATGGGGTTTTTTCCCAATTTCATACCAAAATAAAATTTCCAAAACCATTGAAAAAAATTTCATTTATCTCAAGGGATAGAATTTTAATAAAAAAATTGAATTTCAATCAATTAATTCAGAGTTCATAAAATTTTGACATCATAACATAACCACCTCCAATTTTTACAAAAACACAATGCCTGCAATGGAACCTGCCAACAATAATGATGGTGTAAAAGATTTAAGGAATGTACCCAGTAAAAAGATTAAAAAACCTGGGGTTTAGATCAATAAATCCAAATATACATTATCAAACTCAAAGAGTATAAAGATAAATAGACAGATAGATATAGAGAATTCTTACCTGGAATGTGACACCAAGATCCCAGAAATGATAAATTATTGAACAAATAGACCAAAAAGGGTTTCAGGGATCTAAAATTTCCTAGGAGTGGCACATGTGTTGAGGGTAAAAAAATGGAGGAGAGAAAAAAATTCATCCAGGATTCATATTAAAAAACAACACTTAGGACATGACACGACCTGTATCGCATATACACATACTGTAATTGACATGTCCCATATTCATAAAAAAACCCATCCCCATTTGTTCAAAATTTATTTATTATCATTTCTAGATTTACACTACAGGTAACCATATAACACGGTGTGAAAATCCTTAGTAGCCTGCAGAACTAGCTGGTTTTATGTTGAGAATTCCAACAAATACTTGACTTCACTATTTTAGGTATCCTCCCAATTTTTTCTCAGCCCTACCGAGAAAATAAAAAATGAAATCCACAACAAGGATTAAAATGTATCTAACATAAAGGTAACATAATTTTACAAAATATCCATAAAAGTAATATAGTATTTACAAAATGATTCTCAAGATGTAAATACTTGAATGAAATAATCACTAATATAGAACATGCTTTTAAAATAACTAGTATTTATTTTTGTCAGCGTAAAAAACAATGAAAGGATACGAACCCTTAAAATCCTATGGCCTTTATCTATACTAAAAAATATATTTGAAAAATAAAACCATTATCAGCACCTTTTTCAGTGCTGATAAAAATAAAAAATATTTTTAATAAAAAATTATTTTAACCAAACACCCTTTTATCAGTGATCTGACTCCCCTATAAGTGCTATGTTCCCCTTCTATGTGCATATCCCATATCCTTACTCAATCCCACCGCCTTTATCATCGCATTAAAACCCCTTATGAGTTCTTTTCAATACCGTTATCTTTGGTCACACATGTATTCGAACCTCTGACCTTTGACTTCAAATCCTAACACCATTACCACTACACCATCAGTATATTTAAAATATTATATAATCTATATATTTATATAAATATATTTAATTCACTATTATTTATATATTTATCCATATAGTTATATAAATTTATATAATTATTTTCAAATACATTTTAAATATATTTCTTTATATTGTATATGTACATAAAATTTTTATACATTTTTATATATAATTGTAATTTCAGATAAATATTTTTTATAATGTATTTATAATTATTTATATAAATGAGTTTATAAACTATATTTAATGATAATGATATATTTATAAAATTAAATTTTAATATATGATGTATTTAAAAAAAATTTACACTCACACACTTACACACACAAATTTTTACACACATGTAAAAATTTATATTTTTCACATACACAAAGAAACTAATTATTTATATATACATATATACATATATTATAATTTAAATATATATATATATATATATATATATATATATTATTGTCACGCGTATATTTATAAATAAACATTACTATTATATATATATTAATGCATTTCATTGTGGAAAATAATATGGATAATTTTTTTAAAATAAAATAAATAATAAATTTTTATTTCCATTTAGTTTATATATTTAAAATGACATTTTTATGTAAACAGTTTTAATTATTTACTTTTAAAGTTGATTTATTATATGTAAATGTATAAAATTATGTATATATTTTACTATATATAACAATAAAATATATTAAAACATAAAATATATACTCTGTAATGTCCATATTATTGCAAGAAATGAGAATCAATTTAGTCCCCATTGAAGAATGAAAAAAATACCCCCTCAAATGAGGTTAAAATTCCATCAAATGTTCAAAAATTATGGCATCCGAAAAAACTCATTTTTAGAGTCATTTGAAAACTTTGGTACTTAATGTATTACTAAATCATCTCTTTCGAGGTTACATTATCATATATATTTTCAGAAGATTCGATTTGATATGTGATAAAGCCCAAAGAGACTCGAAGATGAAAATTTATGGTTTTTTGACGTTCAAGTCATGTTTTACATTTTTTAAAATCATTCATAATTTTATTCAACTTTGTTGTCTACCAATTATTATTAATTATGTATTACTCAATAATAATTATAAAAATTATTAATTAATATTAATTCTTTAATTATTTTATAATCAATTTTTCATGAAATTTTATATATATTATGTTTAAATGTATATTTAGTCTTATATAAATATTATTTTAAAAAAAATATTATATTTATATCACAATAAATGTATTTATATATTATTATATATATAACTTTAATGATATATATATATTTTTATGAAATATACATTTTATTATCTCTAAAATGATGCTAATAATGGCCACCCTTTATCAGTGAAAAAATTTAACATTTATCAGCACTAAAAAATGTGATCATAGTGTTGCACTTTTATCTGATCTTTTAGTTAGTTATGATAAATTCACACCATTCATCACTTATTTTTATTAATTCAAATAATAGTTAAGAATAAATATCTTGCAGTCTATAGTAGTGAATACTATGAACCACCTGAATGTTGGCGATCATCACTATAGTTGAGATAATTTCACTGAAGTCCACACATTACTTCTTTTAAACATATTTCACCGACAATATTTCCTTATATCTCATATTACCATAATTTAATTACTTCATTTCATATAACCAATAATTCTACAATTATTTCCTTATTTTTGGAAAATGTTTGAACTCCTATGTACTATTGTCATACAATGAAGAAATCTCATCTTTTATAGCCAGCTCAATCTTTTTTGACTCCTTTAATTGGATTTCCTCTTTGAAACATTGGGTTCTACACTAAAATCCGATGAATGATATTATAAGGATGATGAATTACTCTAAACAAGCCTCCTCACCGTTGCTGATGTCCTCATATCCACTTGAGTTATAGACTCTACTAGTTTCTTGTCACATATTCAGGTACACCTTCAAGGTCTAATTTCTCTTGTCACTCCAATTATTTATTAATAAATAAACTATAGTTACATGATGGTCAATTTTCATGAATAATTTATTAAATAATATTCTATGGATGTTGATGATTATCTTTTTCTTATTATCCCAAAAATTATTACCACACTCCTCCATAATATATACAATATAGAAATAATATTTGTATATAACATCAAGCTTATTCATAGAATTAAAATCTATATTCACATATACCAAACAAAATAATAATAATATATTATATAGTCTTTCTTTCTTTTCTGACTAGATAACCTTAGGTATAAATTCTACCATTGGTATAGATGGAATCCTGTGAATAATATATGCTTCCATCTTCACTGCCTCTTACAAGAAAGTCTTGGTTATCCCTGATTAAAATCTCATAAATCTACAACATTAATTTAGTTTGATGTTCATCCATTCAGTTACACCATTATATTGTGATGTTCCTATAAGTTTCTCCTCCAAACATTTTCTAACATTATCATAAAATTCCTTGAAATCATTACTGTCATACTCTCTAATATTGTCAGATATCATGTATTTAATATTTGATCCTAACTCAATTCCCACAATAGGTTTTCACTACTAAAACATGATAATCACATCTAATTTTATTTTTAAAAATAAAACACATTAATTCTATATCTAGTCCTCACTAATTGCAATATAATATTGTGACCCTCAAAGGGAATGTACTGGTGTAGACCCCAAAACATCATATTCACATGCTTTAGCTTCCTAGCCGTTGGTGTTATACCTCCTTTTACAAATGACACCTTTGTATAATTTAAAAATATAATATATTAAGATAATCCAAATTCCACTGATTTTTCTATTATTGAATGCCTTTTATTATGATCATTTTTATCCCCTTCCCACTCATATGGACTGGCTTGCAGTTCCACATATGAAAATACCCTATAGAATTTTTTTTGCAACAATTTACATGAAATTATATACAATATTGTTTATGGATCCATTATTTTCTCCTCAGATTATGACTATATCACCCTTTGTAATATTCTAAGCAACAATAGTGATTTTTTTTAAAAACCTACATCATCATGCTACCCAATTTAAATAATATTACTTATTAGATTATGGATAAAACTTACATTATCCAAAACTAGTAATATTCCACTATTATCTTTAATGCATGCATCTCCCTTACCCTTAATTTGTATGTGTTCATCGTCAATATGATGTACATTAGAAAATAATTCCAATAAATATAATTTTTTAGGAAACCATTATTTTAAGTAGAATAAAACTATTCCTCTAATTCAAAAAGCCATGAAACTATATGTATATTCACGCTCAGCAGTAACACATCATTAGTTTCTTGTATCTGATGAATTAGTTCATGGAACTTTTTATTTTTCTGAACAATCATTCTGAACATGTCCTTTATTTACCAAAATCCAGAAGGTAATACCAATACCCTTTCCCTTATCTCATACCATTAGTATTTATTTTGATAATCATCAATGAATATATCATTGCACATATCTTCTTTTTCCTTCAATGTTCAAAGAAGAACCACATAATATACTGAATTCTCTAATAATAATATCATCGTTGATGATCAGGTCTCACAAATCATTCACAAGAAACTCTTTATTCCTCAAAGAACTACTCATAGTGGTTATAGTTGTTTCCTAACTATCACATAATGATGATATTAACACCAGTGCACATACCTAATCATCCAATTTAATTACCATTTGTGAATAATATCTTATGATACTGTTTAATTGGTTAACATGAAAAAACAAAAAATATTACCTTAAATAATCTTCATATTGAAGTTAAAATTTATTTGACACAGATGGATTATCATATATATAAAGGAGGGATTTCATTAACCCACTAATCGTTTTCTCCTCTTGAATGTTGAATGACTTGTTTTTTTCAACTTAAGGAACATAAATCCTAGAACATGTATATGCAATATCTCATACTCAATTATCCCCATCTTGATTTGTTTCTCACCCATAATAACTAAGTGAAAAGTTTTCTGATAATGATATTATTTGATATGTGACCATTAATAAATAATTTCATTTTCATAGAAGAAATTTATCTTCACCGTCCATTAATCCATATCAATTTTTTAATTTGACAAATATAACATTGATCTTCGAAACTCAACCTTTAATACTAGTTGTGGTAGAAATAATGGAGAAATAATCTTGAATGATCATGTGAATAAGAGTAAAAAAAGAGAAATATATAATATGAAGAAGAAGAATAAGAACATGATATCAAAATAAATTCATGGTCTAAGAATAAATCCATACTCCCATGGAGAGTAAGAATATCTTCACTAATATCAGGAGCAGAAAATTAGAAGTTATAAACTCATAATAATACCCTAGTGTAAAATGAACTCATAATGTAGATAGTGTAATATTTCCCAAAATGAAACAATAATTCCATTTTACTTGTTTATCAGGTGTAAGGATGTCCATGGAGATATAGTAACACTATTACCAAAGTCTATGATATTTCAATTCAATGATGACCATGTTTTCCCTGCTATAGTGCCATGTCAGTATCACTTTTCAGTGCTATTATATGGAGTCTACATTCATACATTGACTTGTCAGAGTTTTGACTTGGTGTACAATATAGGGCACCAATAATTAACCCAAATTTATTCAAGGATTACTATACAATAATATTTTACATCTTTTAATAACTTTGGAATTAAATTTCATATTTCTAGAATGACCTGTCATTTATTATAAAAAATATCTATTTTAGAAAAAAATATTATGGATTTGTAGAACAACCATATTGTAAAGCATATATAATTTACATTAGATTATCATATTACATTATATATTTTTTAAATACATAAAGATCCTCCTAATTGGATTCTAAAATTTCGGAGTACATATAATCTCCACTTCACTATACCGTTTATTAAACATCAGTGAAACTATTCAATTTCCTCAAATTGTAAATCACTATGAAATCATATCCTAGTAACATAGCCTGAAATAACTAATGATCAATTGAATATACCCATTGACTAATAAAATGATTAATGATATAATGATCTATGAATACATTAATCCTCATTCTAATAAAATATTTTTTTATGATTTATTTCTATCACTAAATCAATAAACTCCATTTTATATACCGATTTTTTCAAGTTGGTTTCAGAAAATGCTTCATAGAAATGGTTAAGATTCCTCCCTTCCAAGGATAACACATCTCCAAAACATTAACTAGAGGCATCACACTCCACTAAAAATACTTTGTAAAATTATGAAAAGCATAAAACAGGGGCACTTGTATTTTAAGAGTTTCAAATGATTCCTGATTTTCATATGTCTATTTAAACCACTAATAATTTTTCAATAAAATGAATATTAATGAAATATTTCTATTATCTTTGATAATTTATAAATTTATCTTATTATCACTATACCCCCACCCCCCAATTCATTCACATTCCTTATATCATTCCACAATTTAACTGCCTTCATTTTTTTGGGATCTATCGAAACTCTTTTTTCTGAAATTATATTCCCTAAATACGCTATAGACACCCTTCTAGAATAACTCTTAATCTTATTTAAAAATAGTATACTATATTTCATAATTTATATAATATCCCATACCCTTTGAGGGTGTTTATTTTATCCCTTACTGTACACCAATATATCATCAAAGAAACCCAAAAAAATTTCCACTATTAATCAAAGAAAGCATTATCAATAGTATCATGGATATTTGCAAATGAATTCATCAATATAAAAATCATAAAAAAACGTCTTTTTAATTACCCTCATGGGTTCTGAATGAAAGCTTCCCAATATAAATCTTGTTCATCTGTACCTAGTAGAATCATTACTTAAAATCCACAATTGTGAAGTATTTCCATCTATGAAAATCTTCCATTAGCACTTGTATTTCTAGAATTAGGTATCTATCAAGAACTAAAAAAATATTGTTTTCCTAGAAATCTATTCAAATTATCCACCCTCTGTATTTCTTCTTTAGTTAAATTATTGGGCTATATTATGGGTTCATTCTATATTTGATGAAAACCTATTCACAAATATTTTAAAAATGTTTTTTCAATTTCAATATTCATCAAATAATAATATCTATAAATTTTTATATTGACTGGATCAACCCTATTTCATAATTATTTCATGATTAGTCTCCATCTTCGGTGGTAATTCCAATGGTGCATCAATGTCTTCCTCTCCAGTCGCCATTTCTATCATTTCTTACTATAACCCATACACCCAAAATTTTCCTTTTCCTAAATATTATTAAAAATCACTTGACATTTTTTATAGGATATTTGAAGTTCCTCTAGTCGGATGACCATTGAGAGGGGGTGGGTTGAATCAATAAATTACATTAAAAAAATTATTCTTAAAAATTCAACCACATTTAACCTATTAAGTTCCTCAATCATCTCAATAATTTCTCACATCCTCATCTAATTTTCATTGATAATAAGAGAGATCAAAACACATGATATTTACAAGGTTAAAAAAATTGTACTCATTTTTATTCTTATTATTAGCAAGTGGTTACACACCCCAGTTACCATTATCCAGCAACATGTAAGAAGGATAAATTTAAATTCTATTATGATTGGCCAGACAACCCAATAACAAGATTAAAATTACTCTTTGTACACCATATCCACAAGATTATTCTTCAACTATAATCCCCTACTAAAATAACATTTTATTATAACGACGCGAAATTTTGAATAAATCTTGTTTCTTAATTTTATGTGTTATTTTATTTTATTTTTATACTCAACAAAAATGTTTAATTTGATAACATGAGTATAATTAAAATGAGACCATTGGGTTTTGAATGTTATATGACCATTGGTCAATATGACCGCTGTAAACTAAACGTTTTGATTATTGTCTCTAAATACAAGTAATCTTGGTTAATTATTATCGAAAGAAGATTTTATGGCCTCACCCAGTAGTCATGGACCGATCGAAGCCCATCTAACAGAACATGGGAAGGAGGTAGCACCACTGGGCTTTTCTCTGGACCAAACCCAAGCTGAGCATCATCGTGTGAAGCTAGAACATAATCTCCTTTGTGAGAAGTTCAAACTAATAGAAATTACTACTCATGCAATGTTGGCCGAGCCTCCCTCAGATTCTCTCACCTCATCACACCTTACACTTAGGTCCTATGCTAGTGTGATAAGGGGCTATGTAAGGAGACCATAACTGCCTTGTGTAATCCTTTGTTTTAAATATAAATTGGGATTTCTTCTTATGATGTTTATGAATTTTCAAACATCCGGATAAATATAGTATGCATATTTTTGGTGAATTTTAGAGAAAGGATATTTAAAAAAAATTTATGTAAACCTTAAATAATTAAAAATGTGTAATGATTTTCAAACAATGGTCTTCTACAATTATGTTCAGTATGGAATTTAGAGTCTAATAAGATCAACGTTATTTTTTGATGAATAGTAAATTATGAATAGTGATTTTATGATTAGGATTAGTAATGTGTCCAAATTGATTAGTAATCTCACTTAACGAAAGTATTAATATAATCTAGGCACCTTGATTAAGTAATGTGATTCAATAAAATGGTTAAATAACGGTTTCATAAATTAGTATTCAAGTATTAGTTTTTTCGAGTGAATAGTGTTTTTTAATTAAAAATTAAATTAAAAATATTTGAAAAAATTATTTTTATAAAATGGATTTCATTTTTGAACTCAGAGCACCAATATTATGTTATGGTAATTTTTGGGGTTTTTTCTGAAAAAATGAATTTTCGGTGAATAGTGTATTTATTTAAAAAGTAAATTAAAAATATTTAGAAAATAATTTTTATAAAATGGAGTTCATTTTTGAAATCAGAGCATTGATATTTGATTAAGGTGAAATTATGGGATCTTTTTGAGAGAGTTGAATTTTCAGTGAATAGTTAAAATACAGTTTTAGGGTTTCGGTATGTTTAGTGACATCATAACTATGTCATGGTGATTTCATGAGATATTTTAAGGGTTGTCCGACCTATAGTGATTGATATTTGTATTGGGGGACCCATGTGGAAAATCTTAATGGGAAATATCATGAGAGAGCACATGGTGTTTTGAAAAGCACATGTGAGGTGTCCCTTGGCCATTAATGCCTTGTCCCCTCACTTTCCCTACAAATACCCAAGCCCTCCTCTAATCCATTCGACTCCAAAACCATCATCAACGAAGTTCATGTCTCCTTACCTCCCAAGGAGTCCTCCCAAGGTGCCCCCAATCCCTCAAGGTCCAATCCTTGGAGTTTTAATAGTTACGTTTTAAGGTAAGGGAGACGATCTCTATCTTTCTTTTCGAGAGATCTCTTTTATGTAATTTCTTTTATGCTCCATGTTCTTATGTTAAATGGTGTTATTTTATACTACTCTTACTTCCCTTTTCATGTTCACATAATTATAGATCCCCTCTTACTGTCATTATTTCGTTTTATGAAGTTTTATGTGGCGTCGTTATGTTGCCGAAATTTTTGTAACAGATTCTTTATCCCTTCTCATTTTTCAAGATCTAATTTCAAGTAAAGTATTTCAAGTTCCATTTTGTTATGTTGGTGTATGATCTCTATATCTATCATACTGATATTTTATGATCATATTATGAGATACCCCATTTCATCTCTTCAATTCAGTATTATGATGTTTTAAGTTGCGCCGTTAGGCTGCCGAATTTTTAAGTGGTTCTTCATCTTTCTTGTTTTGATGTTCTACATTCATGTCAATTCATTCAAGTTCCTTTTTGTTATGTTGGGGTATGATATCAATATCTATCATACTGATCTTTTATGATCATAGGATGATATACCCCATTTGATCCCTTCAATTCAGTATTTTGAAGTTTTAAGTGGCGTCGTTAGGCTGCCGAATTTTTAAGTGGTTCTTCACCCTTCTCGTTTTGAAGTTCTAATTTCATGTCAATTCATTCAAGTTCCTTTTTTTGTGTTGGGGTATGATCTCTATATCTATCATACCGATATTTTATGACCATATGATGAGAGACCCCATTTTATCTCTTCAATTCTGTATTTTGATGTTTAAGTGGCGTCGTTAGGCTACTGAATTTTTAAGTGGTCCTTGCACCTTTCTCCCTTTTCAAAGTTCTAATTCCATGTCAAGTCTTGAATGTTCCTTTTTATTATGTTGGGGTATGATATCTATATCTATCATACTGATATTTTATGTTTATATGATTAGAGACCCTATTTGATCTCATCAATTCATTTTTGGTTGATGTTTATGTAACGCTGTTAGGATGCCGAATTTTCATAAGAGAAATCTAATTTTTGTCTTCCTTCCATGTTTTTCATTTCAAATGGTATGTCCTTAAAATTTCATTCTCATGTTCATATATCATTATTATTCTGTCCCTATACTATTTATGGGTCATTTATGAATGTTTGACCCATGTCCCCTCTCTTTTCAATGTTTTCTAAAACCCCGAAACATAGCCGTTATGCTACAGAATTTTCGTCTCAAAATGCCTCTCTCTTTTCTCAAAATTATTTAATGTTATAAATTGAATACTCAAAGCTCTTATATATATAGAGGTATTCACATATATATCAAAATGTTAAATTTTATATTCTTGGATTTACATACATGAAACCCTCTTTATTTTTCAGTGGGTTTAAAGATCATGTCTTTAAAGTAGTTTTTAAAACGTTAAGATTATGAAATGAAACCCATTTCTTTTATTCCATATGGGTATTTTATGAAATGATTGATGATGATATATGTGGCTCACATGATAATAAAGACATTTCAAGGGTGCGCCCAGATATCTCTCCAATGCATTGGGTAAAGACTTAATCTCTAGAGATGACTTTTTAGACTGATTCCTTGGTGAATAACCTTGGTAATTTTTAATGACACTTTGGGGATGGACCTTGGTGAAACGAAATGATTGTCAATATTAAATGTTGCAGCCACATATTCATGTTATGAAAAGTGTTACTTTTGTTATGATATGCCTCATGATTTCTTTCACATGCCTTAATGTTCTTTTCATGACCTTATTGAATTATCTCAAGTACACATGTAAAATGTTTCTCTTGTTTCCCTTACTGGGCCTTCTGCTCACCCTTTCTATTGATGTATGTCCCCAGGTTATGAGATGCAGTAAAGAAACTAGGATGAACATGAGGAGAATCCTTTCAAGTGTTTAATAAGAATGTTTTATGTTTTCATGTTTTAAGTTCCTGGTTTCCAAGACACTAATCCTTAAAGATCCTCGGTTTTGTAAAATGTAATGAAAGTTTATGTGATAAAATGGCGGGATGCTATATTTTATACTACTATATTATTTTATGACACATGGGAAATAGATATCCCTTAATTTTCCGGCAAAATCAATAATCATACACATATAATTATTCTTCATGATATTCAATATCTACTCTCAATAGTTCTGTCGGTATTCAATCTCCTACCAAAACTTGTGTGATCAGTTTATTCTCAATTTAATGGAATACTTGGGTGCCCAATGAAACAATGGATCCTAGATTCATCACATTTTATTTCCTCTATAATTTGATGTATCAGGATCTTAAAAATAACTCAAATAATGTATGATATTCTTTATATTCGCAACAACATCTTTTTCAATAACTATAATAAATTTAAATTCACAAAAATATCATGAATATTATTTTCATTTATTCGAAAATATTACATTACATTTATTAATAAAAGAAATCTTGTAAGGATATCATTTTTCTTTGGACATCAAATCCTTAGGTGGATCAATTAATTTTTCATTTAATCCTATTTTTTCATCCCTAGAATGCTCGATGATTTTTTCCAAAAGTTAGTTGAATATTTAAGTCTCCATTATCTAATGAATATGAAATGAATATAAATAAATTTAATACCAATAAAACTCTACATGATTACATGAAAAACCATAAGTATACTTAATACATTACACATTTCATTTTTTCTCATAGGTGGACCATATTTATAAAAAGGGAACCCAAACAGCCACAGGAAAATCACTATGTTATAGTGAAATATTTATATTTCAATGTCTCTGAGAATCACATGAATTTAACATTAATATATATAAATTTGATTTTTTATTACTATCTTATTCAAAATAATTATAGAGATATAGTAATCATGGTGATATTTCTTTTTCATTTGAGTACATCATACCAAGCATCATATGATTTCGTTTCTTCACAATATATAAATTCTAGAAATCATTTAATCTCCCATCAGCTCAAATTTATCAATAGATCTACAACATGTCCTAATATGGATCAACCATATAAAAACCATGATGGTTGACTGTATAAATAACCCAATATAAATTTCATGTGATCAATCTCATGAACAAGCCCGGATTGACTCCATATTCAAATCCAATTGATGGTAGAAACATAAATCATGGTTATACATCTCAGTAATTTTTCTTTTACCATAACATAGTGCATTAAACTACCTAAATAAGTAACTCAATTCTCAATTTACCCTTATGAATCATCTCATCTCCTTTACATGTCATGACTCACTGAAGGTTACATGTACTCCACCTTCACAACTACCTCATTACCTTTATGCAGGTTGTGTAAATCATAGATGTCCTTTACATTGATACATAATTATCCTCATTCCATTACACATATCCTCGGATTCCATATTCCCTTAACATAGGTACTTAATATCTAAATCCACCTTAAATATCCAATGTTCTTATCACATTAATTTTACATAACCAGTGTATGTCATAGGTTACAATTATGAGTATTCATTATTTTTAGTCCAAAAATGATGTAGATAGAAGACTATATTTATGTCGATACCTACAATCATGTTTTACCTTTATGTATATGGAAATATAATGGTGAAAAATTTACATAAGTAACTTAGATCTCACGTTCTAGGTGGGATGGATTTTATGAATAATAAGATTTGGGCTTAGTATATTGGGCCATCAATATTGTGACAAATTTAATTTTTGGGCTTTAATTTTGATAGTCCTAGCTAGAACTGGGTCTAAATATTGAGTGGGGTTAATGAATGAGTTGAGGTTTACCCTAGTTTTTTTTCAAATTTAATTATAATATTTTAAATTTTAAATGATTCTGATGGATTTGTAAGATTACAAGTTTAAATATATTGATAATTTTTATCCTTATTTGTTTGAATTTTGAACCCAACACATGAGATATTATAGAAGGATTAACATTTATATAAAAGATACAATATAGGAAGTACATAAATGGTGAAAAATGATAGAAATTCATCTTGTGTAGTTACATTGTCAGTAGTGATTTTTGAGTGCGGGGAAATAGTGAGTAGTGAAAATTGGGTTCCATAATGGGTTATTTGATGTATTGCAATGACATTGTGTGTTCAGTTTGGATTTTACAAGGGTGAATTCCAATCATGATATGATTATTAGAGATGTAAACGTGTTTTATTTGGTTTTCATTTTGACATAGGTTTATCTAGGCTCTAATTTTAATTCATGTTTAGGTATTACTTGAAATTTTTACTCGGTGATTCATAGTAGATATTTTGATGTTTCAACATTATATTTTAATACCCTATAATTGAGTGGTTTTATCATGTTAAAATTTATGTCTCTATTTATTTAGCTCTATTATGTTTTATTATTTGTTATCATTGTCTATTATCATAATATTTTTTCACAAGTGAATAATTATCCCAAAACTAATCCATTTCCTCCACACAAAAAATGATATTAGAGGGATTTATCTATGTTTGTTACTGATTTGTTTTAGGTGATTAATGCCATGGGATTGTTTCCCAAATTTTATTGGTTAATAGGAAAATTATTTTACTATATTTTAAAAATGAGTAAAAAATATTTTTGTTGATGAGAAGACAATGAAGACAATAAACAAACAATTAGTGATACCAATGATGATGAGCGTTGATAATTGGAATGATACAGTAGAGATGGTGAAAACCATAATTCATATGTATTAGGGTGATAATAAACTATAGGAGGTGTTGAATTTGATGTATTTTAAGAGCTCTTTTTGTACTTTGAAAGAAGGTATAAATTTTAATCTCTCGCAAATAATTTATATATAAAAATGATTATATAATTTTGAAATGTCAGAGAATGGAGATTTGTATAACCATCAAGATGATTCAATTAACATTTTAGTATAGATTTGTTCAATGGTAGTCAAGATCGATTATAAAGGTAATGCAGTACCTATTGAAATAGAATAAGAAGAAAAATATTTTATTCATTTGGGGTCATTAAAAGATTCATATGATAATCTCGTTACCAAAACATATTTAAGGATAGACACTATCAAGATAGATGATGTTATTTAATTATTTTTAATGAATAAAACTTATTTAATGACCTATAATTCTGATTATATAGGTAATAGTTGTATTATGGGTATGATAGAGGCATATAGTAATCAGATATGTTTGTAGATGATAAAAAGAAAGGCCAGGAGCTTCTTTTATAATTAAGAGGATCATCTGTAGAGAATCAACAATGATTTTAAAAAAATTAATTAATGATAAAATACAGAAGACACTAATTCCGATGATACCAACATAATTTTTATACATGGTGATTATGATTTACAATTAGTTTGCATTGATAATCATGGTTCAAATATGTACAATTTATAGTTCACGGATTCAGTAGAATTATACCATATTACACTAAATAGGGAATTATTTTCTTCATATGATGAAGGTGAATTTGGTATATAGAATATTGGAAATAGATATTATACTAGTTCCATTGGTGTCATTGATATTTCTATCAATAAAAATATAGGTTATATACTGATACTATAGGATGTTCTATATGTTCCTAGTATATTCCATAATTTGTTTTCTCTTTTTACACCTTATAATGATGGATTCAAGGGTTCATTTGGAAATAGAAAATGTACATTTTATAGAGGTTCAATGGTATATATGTGGGGTATAATGGATGAAATTAACAACATTACGTATGTTAAATTGTGATATGAAGTAACAAATGTGGTTGTGGAGATGAATTTTTCATATTTTTATGTATAAATGATTGTCCACATGAGTTGAATACCATTGAATAGGATGAAAAAATTGGAATCCAATGTATGTTAGGTCAGGTGTTTCAGGTCATAGACCAAAATACTTTTCTTCAAAGAGTGTCATTAGTGAAGAAATAATTAAAATACAATATCATGGTGATGTTATAAGAGTTATATATTTCTTGAACAATAATGAGGATATAGTGAAATTAGTTTCCAATGGTACTCCTAATTATGTGGAAATAAATATTATAGGGGAGCCTAGTATTGGTTTCAATATTTTTTAGAAGGTCTGTGTAGACATAGATATGATGAATACTATATAATTTTTATTTCTTTTACATGGTAAAATATAATGTTTCTATAAGTGGTGAAAAATCGTGATGTCATATTTTAGATAGATGTTGAATATTGTTCTGATACCAAATTGTTTTCAATCCAACTGAGTATCTTAGATGACTTATCCATCTATGATGGGATTATTGGTAATATTTTTAAGGATTAGCTTAGTGTTTTCAAATTTAATTATGGTTTTTTGAATTTGACATGTGGTTTTTGAATTTTTAATCTTATAGGATAAAAAATATGGATACTTTTTATGCTTTTTTGTTTAAATTTTAAACCAAAAAAATAAGATATTATGAAGGCCTTCACAATCCTATAAAAGAACCAACATGTGTAGTAGATAAATGGTGGGAAATGAGAGGTAAACGTCTCGTGAAGATACATGGATGGATGTGGTTTTGGATCTTGCAGTAGTAACGAGCAATAAAAATTGGGTTGTGAAATGGCTTATTTGACATAATACAATGACGAAATGTGTCTAATTTTTAACATTAGATAGTGAAGTATTGTCATGATATGATTATCAGAGAGGCGAATGAGGTATATCATGCGGTATTTTATTATATTGTTTTTTCTATAATGTAATTTTAATTCATATTTGAGTATTAATATAACTTTTTACTCTCTAATTCATAATGGGTATTTCATAATTTTACCTTGGATTTTTAATTATCTATATTTATGGTTTTCTCCCCATTAAAACATACATCTCAATGTATTTAATGATATTTGGCTTTCTGATTCATTTTTTTGGACATTCTCAAAATATTTTGTTGCAATTGAATAATTATACCAAACCTGATTCGTTTCCTCCCTAAAGGGATATGAAATGTAGAGTGTGATGGGTGTGTGGATGTGATGTCATGGTGGTGGAATGGTGAGTTTTTGGATAATTTGTGATGTTGAAATCTATGATCAAGAGCTGCTGCCTTGAGTCTACTAGGATTCATAGTAGTGGAGATGGTGGGTAAATGATCAGTACGACAGCATGGGAAATTCAGGACAAGAACTTCAACTTGGACATGGTTCTAGTCATCTAGGAATTTCCTAGAACATCATGTGTTCATCCTCATTTGATCTTGAAGATGGTACGTCGAAGATCATAGAGGCCCCCATCATTTTCTTTCATGGTCATAAAATCAAATGACATCAAGTAAAACAAATCACAATTGAGTCCATATTATATCTTTTAATGTTTCTTCAACATAGCATTCAATCAACCAGAGTACACGCACGACTTGTTAAACATCTCACACACAATATATCTCATCTGTTCAGAACAGATACTCATTAGATAGAATTTATGAGAACATCAACTCATGTAATGGTTTTACATCATCAATCATCAATTAGTGTTTGAGATTTTTCGTTGATCTTTATTTTGGCCAAATTTATTCATAGATGTGATAATCTAACTTGGTCATCATCGAAAGCTCGATCATTATTCCTTCAGCCTCAATGTTCCTCGTTTCATAGCGCTCCATGGATAAAGATTATCAATTTTATAGTTGGTAATATTAATCCATTATATGTGGTACTAATTGTTAATCATAATGATTTATTACTATTATGTACTAGGATCTTATCCTACTCTGATTTCAGCTGGTACATCTTTGGAAGTGTCATCCTTGACTAGATGATATCGGGCAGTGTGAAGTTGGTGCATCATTCTCCCATCATGGTATTATACTCAATTGAAAAGTCTCTAATGGAGATGACCATCTTCTACAGCAGTTTGTCTTAGTCATGTTCGGTCAAAGGTAATTACCATGGTGGGTTGAAAATTCTTCATGCAATCGATTTCAATGGGGAGTTATTATAGCAGCCCATATGAAGGTTTATGGTGGATATATGGTGATGGGACAATAACATTGTATCTTTTACAAATTTTCACCTATCTATGTCTTGAAATGTTTAGTGGATTGATAGAGAGATCAATACAAATCAATAAATATAAATAATGAAAATTATGATTGAATAAAATTCATCATAAATTAGTTGCATTTTTAAGAAATTTATTTCAATAAATGGATTTGTAGTTATATAATTTAAAAATCAAGATGGAATGTTATTAAAATCCAATATTAACCTAGTTTTATCAAAACCAAAAAAGTACGGTTCATAAATTAAAAACAAATTGAAATTATAAATTGAATATTCAAAATTAAATTTTTTAATAAAACCTCAATTTATTTATCAAAACACATATGTACAGATTAAAAGAATTTATTTTCTTTATTGATTATACAAATGATATCCAATAAAATAATAATTTTATTAAAAAACCTCAAATTATGATGAATTATAATCCTTTCCTTAAAAATACATGATGAAAAGTTAAATTTTGAATCTTACATTGGTTTTAAAATTGATTGAGGGGACTTTAGCATTGAATTTAAATGAGATGTTTCAAAAAAATATAACTTTATCATGACCATTGTAATGCTAATTTGAAGCCATTTTATCATTTATTACCCCTACAGGATTGAATTTTCATTTATTAATATGTGTTAGGAATTTGAAAATATAATTTTTATTATAATGAGAAATATAGGCATTAGATTGATGCAGGATTGATTCCAACATATCAAAAAGGATTCTAAGAACATTATCAAATGTTTCTACACCAATCCAAATTTATCTGTTTGGTTTTTAATCATTGATGGGTTATAATTCATTTTAATAAAAATGAAATGGTGATATTGTATATTGGATTCTACTGAGAAATCCATGTAAGCTATTGATTATCAATTTATTTAAATTGGTCACAAAATGACCCAAGGATAATTGTCCCGAGTTTATTCACTAATATGAACTTATATACTTAGTTTTAACCGATTGACGAGTAAAATTTTAGTTTAATATAAAATTAAAAGGGGAAATTTGACTTTAAATCATACCGAGAAACCCAAAATTTAAATTGAATCCTGATTATTACCTATAGATCATAAATGATCATAGGATCATTTATCTATGTTTTCATGTCAATCTAAGGATTTTTTCTTGATTTTTACCCCTTGATGGGTGGTATACCATTTTAATAAAAATATAAAGTTTAAATGGTACATTGGATCATACTAAGAAATTAGAGCATCACATTGATAGAGGATATATTCTTATAAATCAAAAACATCTCATGGATAAATATCCTATGTTTCTATGGAAATAAAAACTCATATGATTGATTTTGATCCCTTTTTGGTGATTTTTTACTTAAATAACAATTTTAAGGTGAAACAATACATTTCATGAAGAAAGAATATTCTTTTATCAAATTGACATGTGATTGATTCCAATGATTCATAAAGGTCTAAGATTTTTTATCTAATATTACATGGAAATACGAGATTTTTTGCGTAGTTATACCCACTACACATGGGATTTTTGATTAATTATAGAGTGTTAAAAATATAAAATCATATTTTACATCACTCTAAACAATACAGTCAATGAATTGATGCATGGTTGATTATTAATGATCAAAAATGATTTTAGGATCTTCATCCAATGTTTTCACATAAATATGATCTCTTCTTCTTTGTTATTATAATATTAGAGACGATAAGTCATTTTAATAAAAAAATAAAAGGCAAAATGTTACTCGGATCATATCATGTAATTTGGGAATTATATTGATTCTTGGATAATTTTTATAGATACGAAATGATTTTTGGATTCTAATTCTATGTATTAATGGTAATAAAAAGTTTTTTTTCTCGTATTGACCCTTTTTAGGATACATCAACGTTTAATTAAAATATGAAGTTCAAAAGTAACTTTTGATCAAATATAGAAATTCAAGTATTAGATTGATTTTTTTATTCCTAAAATTTACAAAAGACATTAATATCATTGTTCTGATTTTTTTAGTCAATACAAACTTCTTTGGTGAGTTTTGACCCCTACACTGGTGATATTAAATTTTTTAATAAGTGTTAACAATTTGAAATCTAATTTGTCATTGTACAGAGAAAATTTGGCATCATATTGAGGAAATTATTATTCCTACTTATCAAAAATGATCTGAGTATCATTTTCTGATGTTTCTACGTTAATATAATTTTACATATATTTTTTTAACTTCTTGAAGTTTGATATGTCATTTTAATAAAAATTATTTTGGAGTTGGTGTTCTAGAAGCACTATTTTTATTTAATATTACATGTTTATTTGAAAATTTTACTATTAATAAACCATTTTATTATATATTTTTTATTGTTATTCAAGAATTTAATGTAATAATTTCCTAGAGTATCTATCATGTTGATAAGTTCATTGAAGTTCCCCAATATAATTAGAACCATGAAATTTCATGACAATATTCTTAAATATTGTTTTATAGTCACATAACATTCTATAATGGAAAACCTAATATGATGGTTGTCAGGTATAAGTATTTGTTAGAGGATGAGACTTCATATCATGATGGTTGTACTTGTAAAACTCCAATATGTGAGATTATGAGAACATAACCACCATTTTGAATACATAACTCTTATGTGTAATTATATATTCCTGTATATTAATGTGTATAATTCCACTTATACTTTAATATTATTATTAATGCATTTCATTACTCACACACATAGATTTTTCTCACCAAATTTGTGATTCTATTTGTTCTAATGAATTAGGGTACTTAGGGTTCATCATGAATGACATGTAATTAATAGATAAGTTGGGGAAGGATTTTTCATTTCCATATTAAAAAAATTTGATATCTCACCACTCAGATTGAAATATAATTTTCTCAATAAATTGCATGGACATAGTGTAACAATGAATTTATTTTAGGTAGTCGAAGAATGATATATCAATCATATTGAATGGTGACACATATGTGAATCCTTTTTTATAATATATAGAAACTAATGTATTTTATTACACAATGATCACTTACGAGTAGTTCTCAATATTTACACATTACCTGGGTTCTCTTGGGTTCTTTGACCCATTACTAGATAGTAATATTGGATAATATGAATTATTTTCCAATGAAAATGAGTAATAATCTTAGTGATTCACACACTAAGTGTTTCTAATGATCAGGATTACATTCATTTAATATTTAATTATAGGAATAAATATTATACTAAGGTTTGAGGAAAATTATTATTTAGGATTAAATGATTTCCTAAATTAAAAAAATATTTATTCATAAGGAAATTGTTCAATAATGAAAGTATATAATATATTTATTTATTTTCTTTATTAAATATTTAAAAGGTATTTATATTCACAAAATTTTCAATATAATATTTATTTAGGAATAATTATTTATTTGGGTTTTTGATAAACACTGAGGGAGAAAGGTGGACCAAGATTGTGTCTAGAGATAAATATTAATTTTCATACTGATAAAATAATAATTATCAATGCTCTAGATTGAGCACGCAATTAAAAATATTATAATATTAATATTTCTTTGAATGAGGTCAGATAAGGTTTGTTAAATTATTTAAGGGTCCTTGTGAAATTTAATAATATTTTTAACCTAAACATAGACTCTATAATTCGATGGTTATGTCTATTGTGTAAGGTTAATCTGGAATTGAAAATTGTTTCCTATGATGGAATCCTCTCTAGATTACACTTTATCTATTCTTTTTAATAACAAAAACACTCCTTCATGCCTGAAAGATATTGAAGTGATCAATAAGAATAAGACTAGATGATTGATATGTTGTTTTGGAACCCAAAATTCTACCGGTGTTGTTTAAAGGATAATGGACCATGTGTGGATCATCACTATAAACGGATTTACATTTGGTTATACCTACACAAAGTTTTTAATTTGAAAAGGGGTTTTAGATGATAAAAAACATCATCAAAGAAGTATCCTAATATTTGGTATTATTTATTAGAATATAATTTAAAATAATTATAAATTTCACATACAAAATATCCTCTCTAGGTTTTGGGATTTCTATGTCAATATATGATGGAAAAATTTAATTGTTCAGGACATTAACGTCTTTCATAATTGGAAAGTGATACATAAAATATAAAAAATTCTTATTTTTTATTCAACCTAAAGGGTCTTCCATTTTTCCTATAATATTCATGTACAAAGGTAAGATTTTTAATCTAATCATTCTGATCATTACAAGAATTAGATTGATGATCAATTAATTAATATAGATCCCAAATTACAGGAGGATCATCTTTCAACAATTTCTTGTCGATATGATATATTTCTCCTAGTTTCGGCCCATTTAATAGTGATATACTATTTTAGTAAAAAAAAATAGGGATGGTACTTTGCATCATACTAATCAATATGAGGATGTGATTCATGCATAGTAAATTACTATAAATAAAAAATACCCAATAACCAGTCTCTTAAGTTTAAACTACAAAACGAACTCAATTTATAGGTTTTACCCCCTTTTAGGAGATTTTTTACATTAATAAAAATGTGAAATTGGAACAACACTTTTCATCATTCTGATCAATTCATCAGGATCTATATGAAATAAAAACATAATTGAAAACATAATAGGAAATCACCTTTTCATGATTTTTATAAATATCAAAATAACATGTAATTTTCCCACTAACATGAAGATAAAATTACATTTTATTCTAAATATATAGATTTTTGGGAATCCTGGTAGTTCATGAAAAAAATTCATAAATTTTTTATATTAATGTGTAATTACCATTGGAAATACCAATTTATGGATGATAGTTTATTGATGGAATATGTTATCATTCATAAATTTACAATTGTAATATCCAGAATCAATGTCATTATTTTTTTGGGCACTATTTAAACCTTATTGAAACAAATGTATTATTCATATGTGTTTTTATAGTGAATTATTATCTTATATACCATAATTTGTTTCTATATTTAAAAATACAAAATTTAATTTTTCTAAGTCACCATCCCCAATACCTGATTTATTTGAAATTTAAAGATCACCTTATCATAAAAAAATCATTAAAACATAATATAAAAGGTATAATTTAAATTTTATCTATAAAATCATGAATTTAGTACATTAAAAGTTCATAATCAACATCACGTGTGGTCTATTTCTCTGATGTTCATGCATTGAAACTAAAAATAAACATTCAGTGTATTCTAATTGACTGTAAAGAGCTCTCAGTGCTCCCTAAAATCAAAAAGGAATAAATAATGAAAAAAATAAAATAAAATAATGATTACATTATATGGTTTTACCCTTATATTAAAGGTATTAAGAATATCCAATCATTTATTAGTTTCATTTCTAATGTTTTGGCTAGTTCAAATATTAGTTTTTCAAATTATTATTTATCCAATGATGTTTTTCCATAGAAATAATAGCAGGATTAATGAGTCCAAATTTTTCATTTTATGTTTTTCTATATATATTGTAGTGATATATACACCTTAATAAAATATGAATAGTTATTAATAGTAAGTAACGTAATTGATTAATTATTGGACAAAGAACTTATAAAAATTAACTCATGAATAAATTCAAAATTGAAATCCAAGACATTCATACTAGGGAATTTCATTGATAATCTTAATAACAATAATGTATGTAATGTACTCTAAAATATTTTTTATTCAAATTTAATTTAGCTAATATTTTTATCTTTGAATGTTTTATCCATAAGAACTTATAGTGATAATAAATATACTTGTGGAATTGGTGGAAAAAATTAATCACTAAAGGACCTTTTGGTTTCTTAGTTGATCCACTATATGTTTTTGGTTCCACATTCAATTCCCACCTCACATTCTTATCCTCTAATAAAATACATAACTTCACACCTATTTTATAAATTTTTCGACTTTGGTAATCTTTATCAAACTCATCATATGATGATCAAATGTATTTAGCTGATCATCAGTTTATGGTACACATATTTTCAGTATTTATTAATTTCTATTTTTATGTAGGTTTAATATTTGTTGCATGGATATCATTAGAAAAGTGATTTAATCACTTTCTCTACTAATAATAAATGTAATTTGACATTGAAAAACCCTTCAATGGTATTAGAGGGAAACAATGATTTAGATTTATGAAATCATGCATGGAGATGAAGATGAAAAATGAAAACAGATGTCCATTTCATATTATGGAATTTCTATATTTAAAATGATTTAACTTTATGTAGTTGGATTATTTAATGTTATACAAATACTTACAATTATACAACTGAAACATGTAAGGTCAACTATGTCTTTACCCTTGCACAAAGTGGTTTGCGTAAGGGTCATCATGCCTTACCCTTATATAGATCGGTCTATGTAAGGGTCACCTAACTATACCCTAACGTGTAAAGGTGTTACATTTGAGTATGAGGTATATTTACATTCAAAAATAATGTAATCAATGTTTAACCCTTAAAAAACTGAGTTGTGTATGGTTATCCGTGGAATTACCCATACATGAGTGGTCACATAAAGGAAGCCCATGGATTACCTATCTGTGAAGGGGTTCATGTAAGGTTAATAATGATTTCCAAATTTTTTGTAACAATAATATTATATAATTCATAAGGTTTATTATGAAATACCTTTATATCAATAATGATTTTATTATCCATTTAATGGTAAATGGTTTTTTCATAAACATAACTGAGATTTCTCAGCACTGTATAAAGGTAACCAATTTGTCACCTTTACATCGTGGTTACAAAGTCAAATGTAAAGGTAAAAAAATTAATGTCATGCTTGAATACCTATGTAAAAAAGGTAATTATGGAGGATTAAAAAAATTATATCCTTAAAATATAGAAATTATTTATAAAATGTTTATAAAACATTATAAATGTTTTTTTGGAATATTTAATTTATAAGGGGTTTATAAATACAGTAATTAATTATAAATGGTTTATAAATAATTAATTAAATTTTTATGAAACATTAATTTTTTCAAAATATAAAATTTTAAAATTTGAAATTCCTTTTACGCACATTATATTGAATAAATTATGATCTAAAAATAAAAGTATTTATTTATAAATAAGAAGTAATAATTTATTAAGGGTTATAAATTATGAAATAATGCCAAAATATAAATTTATAATTTAAAATTTTAATTTCTCAGAGTTAATTATTTTTAATTGTTCAAACTATGTACGGATGATGTGAATCTACCATTATGTGTAAAGGTGTTACATAAGGGTAGGCGGTATGTTTTACTTTATGAATAAAGTTAACCAAGATCAAACCCTAACACATCTGAGTTGTGTGAGGAAATATAGGGCATTTCCAAAACATGTCTGGTCATGTAAAGGATACTCATTGACTACCTATACATGATGGGGTTCAAAAAAAATAAATTATTATTTTCCAAAGGTTTCATAAGGGTAATATTACAGCATGTGTAATGGTTATTATGAGATACCTTTATATACAACATGATTTAATTTCCAACATTAGGGGAAATGGTTTCTACATAATGGTATCTAAGATTTCTCCCCGCTATTTAAAGGTAACAAGTTTATTACCTTTACATCGTGGTTCTAGAAGTCCTTTGTAAAGGTAAAAGAGTTTACCTTCACGTATGAATACCTCTATGCATAAGGGATTGAGAAACATTTTTAAAATTTATATTTAAATTATTCCATGGATTTAATGGTTTATAAAAAAATTCAAATCAATATAAAAGGTATTTTATATTTATTAAATATATAAAGGGTTTATAAATTTATTAATTAATTATAAATGGTTTAGAAATAATTAATTAAATGCTTATGAAACATTTATATTTCCAATAATAGTAAATGTTTATTTTTGTAATACCTTTTAATTAAATTATATGGTATAAATTTTGATCTAAAAATAAAATTTTATATTTACAAATAATAATTAATAATTTATAAAGGGTTATTGATTATGAAGTATGGCAAAAATATTAAATGATTATATTTAAATATTGATTTTTTCATAATTATTCATTTTGAATTTATCCATGTAAAATGGGGCCTTATTTTTATGTTATTTAAACTATATAATTAATTTTTTATGATTCATATGATAATGTTTTAAATAATGGTTAAGTAGATAATATTTGTATTATATAAAATATTATATAATTGATGTTGAATTATAAATAGTTTATAAATAATATAATATCATATTTTTAAAATGGAGTTTTTATACAATGATAAATAAGAAATAGTTCATATTGAAAAGAATATAATTATTTTATATTCAAAATTCATGATTTGATACATTGTTAAATTTGACATTATAAAATATTTATAGTTAGAATTTATTTATGAATTCTTCGTAAATGTTTATCTTATGTCTAGGTATTATAATTTTCAATATATTTAAATTTTATTCACTTATATGTTTATGTTTAGTAAATTATTTTGAGAAATGGGAATATTGTGTATTTTTTAGTTTTAAATTGTCATCTCCTTCTATGAAAGTGCCCTGCATTACATGACATGATTAACACTATAATGAATTTTGTTTTTCATCTACCTTATCCTTAGTTTGTAATTAATGTTATTAACATGAATATTCATTTTTTAATATAGTTTGTGCATATTAGGTGTAAGAGTTATGATGAATTTGGATCTCTCTTTTGTAATGTATACCTAGGTAGAGGTAATTGGTGTTTGAATACCTACTTACCAGGAATCTTATTCCTTGTCTCAAAAATTGAATAGTGTTGTTTATCTATCACTCTACAATACTCATGTAGAGATTTTAAATATAATAAAATTATATACATTAATATAAATTTTCATGAATCTTATGAATGTGATACATCTATATATGAATGAATATATTTGTCTTTTATTTTTGAGTTTGTAACAAAAACATTGGGGTTGTGTGATGGGTAAATAATAAATATGGTTTGAACATATTGATTTAATAGAGGCAATTTGATTACAAAATAAATTTATAGAAGCATTCATATATAAATTGTAATAACTAAAGATAATATGGTGATATTAAAATCCTCTACAAATAAATTTTTTGATATTCCTTCCTAAGTGGCACATGTCAATCCCTCGATCATCCAACTAGGTATTTATAAACATAGAACATGTACATTTGGATTATATTATGTATCTATATAATTTTTTGAGTTTAATTTGACTTTCATAATGGTTTTTCAGATCATAGAAGGATTATACCTTGATTATAATTTGTGGGCTTATACTTGGAATTTTCTTTTGGTTATACTAGATTTGAAGACCTAATGATTTGGATACTGGATGAATAGAGTTTATCATATCAATATGATGGATTATGAAAAGGGATTTTTTCTCAAAAATGCAATAGTCAAAACTATGTTGATTTGAATGATGCCTTACATAAATAATCATTACTTATTTACATGAACAAAACTGTCCAAGTAATGGTGAATTATGGATCTTTCCAAACTAGTGGATATGATGAATATTTAAAAGGGGTCATAATATTAGTGTGAGATCGTAAAATATAAGTCCTTATATAATGGTTAGGATACTTGATACTTATTTGAAAGTAAAATCTATTATAGATATATAATATAATCATCATAAAAATAAATTTTTTGATAAATACTTGATAAGTATAAATCTAATGTATGATAATCATAAGGTTGGTAACTTATGAAAAGTTCTTAAGAAATATTGGTAACATAAGGACTGTTATTTAATAGAATTAATGGTATTAGAATACTTCCTCCATTTGTAACTATGTTTTTATGATATTCAACAACTAAATCAAGATTCTTATGGAAGCATAGGGTGATTCATTTACGGTTTCAATGGAATTAGATTCCAAATGAACAAAGGAATCTTAGTCCCTACTCAATGTTATTGGGTATATAAAATGATATTTAGTATGATTTATTATGCTAAATTACATAGAGAGATTAACATTATCTCTAATAGATTTTAATGTTTGTGGATTTTAACCTATTTTTATCTAAGGAAATGTTTCTACATAAGATTGAAACCAACGAAAATTTACCCAATATTCTCATGGTTTAGAATATATATCAACTTGGTATAATATGTATATGTTATAACGTATTTTATGGATAGTATAAGTAGGTAAAAGATATATCTAAAAGAAGAAAATTTTGTTGAAAATATCACCAAAGGTTCTCTAAGAATCCAATTATGTTCATTGAAATCTATTACTGGCAAGAAGGAAGAGTAATAATGAATTATAATAAGATTATTCAAGATATTCCTAGAGGAGTATTTGAAAATCCCTTTATTTTTCATGTCACATATAGATGTTATAGAAATTAATTCTTTTGTTTTAAAGGGTATTGTATTCCAATTGGATATTTAATAATGTTTTTTTAAATATACAAGAGCTGAAAATAAATTGAATAATTGATTTCAATTATATATTATATTTATAAGATGAATTAGTTACTATATCAAGGTTTTGAATATAGATGATTTTATCATGTTCAAATGTATTTATGTAAAATATTAGTATCTTTATCACATGACTCTTATGTGATAATAGAATGTTTTTGATGAAAAGTATTTTTTAAGATTAAATATGATATTTTTGAATGTGTATGCAAGGATTATGATTCATTAATTTCTATACAATATTTTTGAGTAGAAGATTTGGATAAAAGTGCTTTATTGAGGGTAAAATGTTGACCAATGTATTTACTAAAATATAAGGGAATATGTTCCAACCACCATTCTACTATATATTTTTACATATCAACTTTCCAAATAAAGATGTTTTAAACACATATTAGGTCATATATGATATAAAAACAATACATTATTTGTTAAATTATTATATTAAATAGAAATTAATGTTATTTCATAATAAAAAATGCCTTTGGGTATATTATCAATATATTATAAAGATAATATAATGTCTAAGAGATAGTGAGACTCTTTTTTTATTTAAATAAATTCAATTTTAATAAATAAATGATTAAACTAATCTATAGTTAATGTATTTAATAAATAAATAGAGTTAGAAAGTATTACTAAACAAAAATAGAAGGAATTTCATTTTTTCATGGAAAAATTTTGATGTAATAGGGTTCCAAAGATAATGATGTATAAATTTTAATGATTTGAGTATAAATTAAAAATTGACATCATAACATTTGATGATGTGAAGTTATGAAGTTTGATGATGGTCACGAAGTTGAATTGTTAGGGATATGAATAAAAAATATCACTATTATTCCAACTTGTTACTTTATGGATGTTTGTCACGAAAGATTTTATTGGGACGGTTTAATTATATTTTTACATAAGGATGTTAAATTAATTAAATAATAAGTAAACATGTAACTAAACCTAGAAAGTGTTGCAGGCATATAGGTGGGCTGGAATTTTCACATATATTATATCATAAACTAGTTCTTATGTTTTGTTTGATAAGTACTCTTAAAGATTATATGAATATTAATATATATCATATTTATAGAAATGTATATTTTACCATTATTTCATTTTAAATACATATATATATACATTTCATGAAGTGAAATGACAATTGACCACTAAATGTATAACATTGACTTTATCTATAGTTGAGGTTCATTGTGAAGTATTATCGGTTACAAAAAATGATAAGGTTTCTATGAGTAGGATTGTTTTATAGATATACAAAATGTTCTCATGAGGAAAAAAACATATAATACTAATATTTATGTGCACCTGAAGACCCACTAAGTATACCACAGAAGGAGTCATATAGATTCCTTTGGTATACTAGTGGGTGTATGGATTATATTGGAGTCCCCACTGCTTGAGGTAAAAAAGTTACCTAGCATGAAATCCTTCACAAATTGATACCCCATTTCATTAAGTATACATATTGACTTAGCTAATATGGGGATGGTTGTGTATATTGTTGATCATGTCATCAGTTGGTTCTTAACCAAGATGGAATTTTTCCTCTCATATAAAGAGTCTTTTATCTGGGCCCCAGACTAACATATTATATGGGAGTCTATGGCCACACATAGATATTGTATATCTATCTGGATAAGGTGCGTGTGATGTAGTTATCGACAAGGAGAAATGAAATGTGGAGTATTCATCAATTAGATATGTATATTCTCTTATAATTGAGAATAAATGAGTTGGTTATATGGGGTAGACATGATTCATGTCCAATGGTCACAATATTTCTTAGAATAAGGGAAAATATGAGATTGTACATTTTCATATGATACAGACTGATAGACATAGGTCTATAGATATATGTGTTTGATGGAGATCATTCCTAATCCATTTATATCTTGAGTAGAATTTATGTCTTTCTAAAGGATGATATTTACTAAGATTTATGGATCTATGGATTTTTATTTATTTTCAATTACATAAAGGCCCATAGGGCCTCACTTCTTGGTTGACTGAATGAGGATTAAGTTTAACAAATATAGCTAATCTAAACATTATTTAGAGGTAATCCAAAATTGTTTTGGATGGGTGTACACAAGGTATTTTATATGATGTGATACAAGGTGATGTTAATGTTACATTTCTAAATGTGTGTTTTATGATATTCAAAAGAAGTTTTGGATATGGTTTTATGTGTTGTTGTATATGATACAATATAAGGTGAAATGGAACAATGTCTATTAGCCTTTAGTGAATGTGGAAGATTTAAGGAGATATTCCCTAAATCCTTATCTTCTATGTGTTTAATTGCTATATCATGGTCTTGGGATATTGAGATAAATGCGTGAAATATTATTTCAGGCATGCTACTACCTTTGATTGAAGGATTAGTTTAGTATTCAATGAGTTAATATTTGAATAGTTAAACTCATTTAAATCATCGTTTATTAATGGATTATAGTATATGTAATTCTAGAGTAGAGTTTTAATTAATGAAATGAATGCATTATACATGGAATTTAAAAATGCGCTATAAGAACATAAGTAAATGTAGTTGCAGTAAAAGAGTGTATTGGATAGGCTATATATATTATTATCACTTGATGACAATGGTTCATGGGTTCTTTCTCATTATTGTCCAGTACTCTCAAACCTAAAACTCCATTTAATATTTCTCCTTTACATATAAAGGTAATTGAATAACTCTGAGAATAGGTTAATCCCTTGTAAACATCATATGATTTATATCTACCAAGGGATACACTACTAGGGTGGGATATAGATGTTTTACAATTCTTTGATCTTTATTAAACTAAATAGATGAATATCAAAAGGTTTAATTTTCTCTTTGGTGTAAGGTACAATCATTTACAGTATTATTCATTTCATGTTTTACATAATTTTTATAATTATTGCAAGAATCTCCTCAGTTGTAGGTTTTAATTTCATTCACTACTTCTAATAATATTTATTAGACTCCAAAAAAAAACCCATCACCAATAGCATGTTCAACCAATGTAACATCTATATCATTAAGGGAAAAATGCAACTTGAAGCTCAACTGATGTTATACATGAATTCCAACTCTCATTTAATTTTGTGGGAGTTGTTTATTGTGAATCATAGCACCTTTTATATTGTATAGTTTACCACTCGAAATATGGAAATAGGTGGGTGCTACTAGATCTAACTCACAATCACTTGTACAATGAAAATTATTACTATAATAAATTTAACACTAGTTGTTTGACTCACTTATAGAAAAAAAAATTTATAAATAAATCAATTACAATGGTTGAGGCAGACCATTGAGGTGAATAGATAGCCCCAAATCGTGTGGGATCTGAGTCCTCATATAGTTGTTGATTCCCTATTATTGGTTCACTTTGACCCATATTTATATAATTACCAATCAAAACATACGTGATAGTAATTTATTTTATAAAATGTATTTTTTCCTTCATTTATTTTATTTTATTATTTACATCCCTATGTTACTTTTCATCCTCAAAATATTCTATTGGTGTAAATCTAAAACCATCATCATTATTGTGGCCATATTATTCTGGCCACTTAAAATCATTTATGAGCAGTTGCACTGCTAGTACAAACAAACATGATTATTTTGTATAAACTATATAAACACTATATGAAAATAAGTAGAAATTTTTATATAATATAATTATAAATCATAAAAAATACTATTATGTCATACATACACATTATTCTCATACTTGATGAGTGTTTTCATCAACTATTTTTCCTTCTTTAATTACATGATCCTTTTTCAAGAGCACATGACATGCGATATATGTGGATTTAGATTTCAATTAATTAATATATAAATATATAAAATGGAACATAATTATCTTTAAGATTTTTATCACATTAATAATTAAAAAAGTATCAAAAATAAATTTGATTCATTCAAGTGAATCAAGCCACATAATTTATTTATGGCATGGGTAAATTGGTTTATATGAAAACTGTTTTTTTAACTCATTTTTGGTTTCATAAATTAATAATTTTTAATAAAATGATTCAGAAAAATATTTTAAAATAAAATATTATTAATTAAAACTCATGTGAAAATATTCTTCCACATTAAAGAAAAATCAATGAAATAAGTGTTTCTAATTTTATCATGTGATTATAAATAAATGGTGGGTGGGGATTTACTTTCCCCTCATCATCCTAGAGATACATATATGTTTGTTTTGATTTAATGGCTCAATGAACCTTTCCATTGATCATTAATATATATTTTTATAGAAAACATCTAAAAAAGTGTACCCATCAAGGGATAATGAAAATTAAATCAATGATTTATTATAAGATTATTCATTAAATGGTAAAATTATATCATTTGAATGACCTAATTTCTTCCAAAGTTGTTGGATTCAATGTTTGAAAGACTTTATACCAAGTATCTATATCAATATGAACAAACATTTTTTTGTAACCCCAATGTAACTAATGAAAATTGACATGTAGGGATCAATAGGTTGGTTGTGTCGATTTCAACAACATCAAATTGTACACCTTTTTTTGTTATCTTCATCGAATTTGTGAACATGGTGGTTCTCTTCCACTGATGTTTTTTCATACATATGTTACTGATGCTTGATTTGGTGTTCTAGAAAAAAATGTTTGTACTTTGGATTACATGTATATTAATAGAATTTAATATTTATAAAAATATATTATTAAATATTTTTATTGGTCTACATGACTTTAATGTAATAATCTCCTATAATATCTATCACATTGAAAAAACAAAGTAGTTCCCCGCTATGATGTGAACCATCAAAATCAATGATGATATTCTTATATATTATTTTATGGATGGATAACATTCTATGATGGGACACATATAATGTTTACTTTCATGTATGAGTACTCATTAGAATATGAGACTACATCCCATGAAGTTAACATATACTAATCTCTATGATGGGAAATTATACAAGTAGACTCGCCTATAAGAATTTCACATGTTTTCATTTTATTGTAATTTTCTATCTATGGGTGTGTGTGATTATACTTATACTTTAATATTATTAGTAATGCATTCCATGACTTGTGTACTTTGATTTATTAACCAAAACTGTGCCTCTATATGTTAATGGGATGTTAGTTACATTGGTTACGTTATAAATGACATGTTATTAATCAATAAGAAAAGGAATAATTTATTCATTCTATATCTATAAATGTTGATATATCTCCCATTTTATTGAAATATTAATATCGTATTAAATCCCACTAACATTGGGTAATGGAGTGATTATTTCAAATCATCCAAGAAAGATGTATCAAGAATATATGATGACGACACAAGTAAGATGTTTGATGAGATATCCTGACAAAGTGATTATATTACATTATTTTTTATTGTTTATGGTTCTCGACGTTTTGACATTAATTTCATTCTCTCGGGTGCCTTGACATGTGGCTAGATTGTAATTTTGGACATTAGGAAATCTCACCTAATTTCAACAAGAAATAACCAAAGAGGCTCATAAACCATGTGTTTGAATTGATGTCAGCTAAATTCTATTTTAATTTAGTTGTTATAAGAAATTTTATTCTCAATATTGATGAAATTTTTCTTCCATGTTTTATTGATCGCATAAATTAAATAAATAATTTTTTTCAAGTAAATTATTTCATTACATGGATATATAATATTTATATATTGAAAAAATTATATGTATTTTGTTATTTGTTAAATGTTATGGAGGAAAAGGGGACCAATATTGGGTCCAATGATAAATATTAATTTTCAAGCTGGTAAAAAAATATTTTTCATTTTCTTGTAAGTGAATGCCAATGTAAAATAATTTTATTTTTATAGTTATGTGGAATGTTGTCATATAAGGCTTAATATATTATTTAAGGGATGTTTTTTAGTTAAATAATATTTTAACCTTAATCTCATCTCTAAAAATATCCAATTATGTCTATTGTATAGTTTTTTTAAAAAAAGACAATCCATAACATAAATATAAGAAGGAAAAAATTACACAACTCTAGGAGAAAGAAGAAAACCAACAAATAGACCCCTGAATTCATCAAAATGTTACCATGAAATATACCCCATAATCTCCCTCTCTCCCAACAAAGTAGAAAATAGAAGAAGATGACAATGGTTCCAAAGACATTATGTTATAAATAATAGGACCAAAAGTATCGAAACTATTTCACCATCCTCCAGTGACTTGATAATAACATGATAGTCATAATTGACAACAATATTCTTATAGGCATTATAAGAGGAGAATTCCACACCATACCAAACATCCATTTCTTCTACCACAAATTTATCCCATCATGCAAGAACTATGGAATATATATTATGGTTAAAGAGCCTACATGATCATGGATAATATACCTGATGCTAATTATACCATATCTAGGTGGTTCCATTTTATTGATAATTTTAAGGATTCCATGATGAGAAGTTATCCACCTAGAAAGGAGGGATAAACTGTAGAATGAAAATGATCCCTCCATTCATTGCTCCACTAAGAAATCCATTTCTTTATTGTGGTGAGATAAACCCTATCATCATTGAAAATTGAATCAAACATAATGGCGTTACAGCTTTATCAAATAATCCACAGGTAGATAAAAATTTCAATGATAGTCTATACTAGAGGTTATCTAATCCACTCTGATAAAACTAGATTCAAATCCATGTGACAAATCCATTGATCATGATCCTTATCATCAAATGATGGGCATAACCTAGTAACCCAAGATCCATAAAATATCACATGAAAATTAGTTTCCATATTGTCCCCACAAAGAGGACAAAATATTTTCAAAGAAAGGTGATGATCATCAAGGATACCATAGGTGAGGAGAATACCTCTACAAATTTTACAATATAATATTTTGTTCATTTTGAGTGGATTATAAATTTCATAGATGATTCCACAGTGTAAACACTTGATAATTTCCCTATGCAATGCTATTCATGAAGCCTGAGATAACTGAATAGCATTTGAATCTCTTAAATTTTCAGTTTATGTTGACTGGTCTTATTCTATTCACCACTAGAATTGATAAAATATCCATGTATTAATTCTCATTAAACTGAATATCATGATTATATAATTTTTATTCCCTATGGTCATTATCTAGAAGATTCCTTAATGATGCATGCTCTATACTGGGCGCTCTCTTTGCAGTGGGCTCCATACCTTCAAAATTTGGTAACCATGGATCATTCCATATTTTAATAAGAGGGCAAATAGAAATTATCTAATAAATATTACAATTCAAAACATATTTGTATTTCTTAAATCAACTCTAGAAAAATCTCTATTGAGGACCCAAGCTGTTGGATAGAAAATCATTTTGAGGGAAATACTTGGCTTTAAAAACCATAATGCAAAAATTGTATCATTCTTATAGTAAATTCAGACCTTACATGGCCATGAGGGTATTATAAGACACTTTCAAGTCCCTCAATCCCATTCCACCAGAATAAGTCGGTTTACAATGCTTATCCCATGTGATCTAATATAAGTTATTTTTTCCATTAGCATGACCCCACCAAAAATTAGAAAAGGCTGAATATGGTTGGTTAATAATGAAATCTAGGTTATTGAAGAGAGAAATCACATAATATTGAATTCCATGTGCCACTACATTAATATGAACCACCTTTCTGTCCCTAGAGAGTCTCTTTCTAGACCATCCATGGATTTTACTATGAAAGTTTTCCCAGATGAAGGTGAATACTTATCATCTAGAGAACTCAATGATCATTGGGAGACCAAAGAAAATTTATGGTTCTACACAATTTTGATACCCCAATAACCAGTGATTGTATCTCTAATAAAATTTTCCTCACCCATAAAAAAATATCTATTATTCGGAAATCATGACACATTATGCCAAGGATTTGTTAAAAGCATCAATAATTTATAGAATCTCAAGGAATTCCCATGGAGTATCTCTTGAAAATGGAAGGCAATCATCACCAAAATTAAGTCAGTAACATGGATACTACACTGAAAGACCTTATCCCCATTAATGAGTCCATACATTTTTGTCATTAATAAGAGATGATAGAAGGTATCATTAAGTAAGAGAAATAAGTATATGGGAAGTGGGTCACCCTACTATAATCATGTGGATGGTTCAATGTTCTTTTTGAGATAGCCAATGACCTTAATGTTGAATATAAGTGACTTGAAAAATCTCATGATCACTCTCATCCATTATGAGTCAAATCCTTATTTCCACATGAGCACTTCTAGGAAATACCATTCCCCCCCCATCATATATTTTTTTCATATCCAATTTCATTTCCCAATTCCCCCTCTTATAAGACAAATGATTTTTCACAAAAGAGAATATTTCATGAGGAATAATGGTTTTGTATATAATATATCACTTGGGTAAAAAAATACAATGATTATCAAGGGAAATAGACGGAAATAACATACCCAAATGGTGTGCGAGAAATTTTGAGAAAATATTGTAGGCCACATTGTACATGTTGATAGACCTAAAAGCTGAAATATTCACTACTCCATAGATTTTTTGGATAAAAACAATGAGACTCTCGTTGAAATTTTCCATTATTATGGAACTATCCAAAAAACCATGCATCCTTTTGTTAATGTAAGGATCCCAAATATGCCAAAACTATTGTAGAATAAGGCATGGTCTGCATCTAAACTGGTCCCCTTTGTTTAATGAATTTTCTTAAGTGATGAGATAATTTTCAACCTAGAAATGATTGACTGATGTTTCAAATTCATTTCCTCAATAACTTTTGGATCAACATAGATCAGGATTTCCCCTGTGGGGTGCCGCTCTATGTACAAAATAGATATCTAGAGAAGGACCCAATAAAATCTCGATTATAAACCCCATCATAAGTGAATCATGAATCCCCTTCCTAATATTTGTAAATAATGATATATATTATTGTTGGTGATGCATTTTGCGGAAAGTAGTTCGTATTCTAGCAACCCTATATGATGAAATACTCCCATGATTTGATAATACAATAGATTTATTTGTATCTCAAGGACATTTTTAGTAGAATTATTGGGGTTAATTCCTCTTATATGTAATATATCATAAGTTGGTTACTCATAAAATCTCTTGATTTCTTTAAAAATATTGATAATTCTCTGATCGATGTTCTTTTAGTGTTGTTTACACTAATGTTACAATTTAGAATCCCCCATTTTAGTCGTATCCCAAACATTGTCTTGAATGGATGACCAAGAATATTCAACATGTTTCGTATAGATATTATTATAAAGCTACATGCAATCAAATATGAATCCCAACAGAAGGCCCTCTCACTATGACACCATGTGTGACTGTAGAAAAATAAGATAATTATCATAAAAAAAACAATAGGGACTTGGGAAACCTCATACCTATGCAATATCGACATCGATTATCTTGACTCTACAAACGTATCATGATATTTAGATAATTTGGAGGGTAGTTTACATCCATAGAACCGAGTAAATGTACTCCTTGATAATACTAGATCCAAGAGACCGAGTGAGGAAAGAAGTCCGAAAATTGATGCATGAAGTAAACATTCCCCCAGGAACCACCTTGATTCGCATAGTAGTAAATGATCTCCGTCAAATACAAAAAAAAGATAATGGGTCCTTGAATCATATTTCTAATAGATTTAATCATATCTTAAAATCAATTCTTTTTTACTTTAACCCAACCATCCCAAAAAACCCATGAAGTTCCACTCAGGTTCTTTAGGATGATGAATCAAAAATGGGATTTTTTTTTTGGACATCATGATTGTGGAAGATTTGAATTCAACTCTCTACATGATTATATTTCCTCCTCTACAGCCTAATAATCAAACCAAGAAACACTTTTTAAACCCATCATTCATTGAAATCACCCTAATTTCCATTATTTCCAACATGGTCTTAGAAAAAAAGACCATATATGGGCTATTCTTGGAGCTCTATTGATTGAAAATAAAATATAATTAGGGGTTTCAAATACTTTGATAGTTATATTAGAATAGTTTCATGGAACCAAGTGGGGATGCTCTAAACCATCCTCTACCACTACGAGGTAATTCAGTGCATCACCCTCTGACAGCTTTGAGTGTTTCTATAAACCTAATGAATCATCATTCATTGACCCACCATGAATTATTTTATTTCTAATAATTTTTTTCTGTTATTAATATTAGTGATATTATTATTTATTTTCTTTAAAGTCACATTAAATATATATACATGCAAGATTGCACTAGGAGGAGATTTTTGTAGAACTGGAATAAAATTCCATGAGGCATGAAATCCCAGTGGTGCTTCCTATCCTAGAAAAGTTGAATACATACCTCCGATATTGGATGGAACCACAAAATGTAATTGGGAAACCATAATTACAGCTTTTACATCTACTACATGGTTAAAAAAATAGTTATTTGAGATATGTTTTATTGTTTAATTAACCAAATAAATATTTACATTTATTATAGGGGATAAATAGGCTTCCAAAAAATTGTTTCTAGCCTCGACATCTTATGGATCTTCATACTGTGATCCTTCATCCAACATTCTACGGAGAATATGACTATCAGCCAAGGGAATAGTAAGGATCATGGTTTTCTGGAAAGGGAAAGCCAAATTACATAGTTCATGTGGGGAGTTTGGATCCCCCACCAATATTATCAAGACGATTGATGTCGAAAATATATGATCTATATGTTTGGTTTGATTTTACCTAAACATATATTTTTAGACTAGACCTCATAAATATTTCATATGGATCCATGATCCATATTGTAATATGATCCAACCCTTTGGATCAGGTTTTTTCATTATTCAATCCTTTACTGTATGAAAAATGAGGCCATAGAAGAAATTTTTTTGGGAAATTTTAATATTCCAAAGATACCCAACTCTTCGAGTCTAGGTGTTTCGAGAAGAACACTGAATAATGGGTTGTGTGATGTCCACCATTGCCCTGATTTTCACCATATGATCCCACTGAATTAGATCTAGATCCTCCCATTCTATTATTTCTCCAATGGTATTATCAATACCATGAAAAAAACGATCTCTCGTACCCATAAATGGGATACGTTTCACTTGTATCTAGAATAGGGAATGAAATAATTCCAACTCAATGATGTTAAACCCATTAATTATGTCCTTGATCAAAATAATATTATAATCAAATGACCAGTGATGTCTATGCAAAAATGATTTCTTATCATATTCGCTAATTTTCTTAAAAATAAATCAACCCATGTTTAAATTCACTCATAAAACCCCCCTCATCTAACCATAAGAATTAATGTGGTGTATTCCTCGACACGTTCAGTTTATAAGGTATGTTATATGTGAATCTCCCCACCAATAGTAGGGATAATAATTTATGGAGCTCTGTATCCTCCACAGTTCAATCATAGAACATGGATTTCTAAAAGAAATCAAAAAGAAAATATTATTTATCATCTCTCTTTTTTGGCATTATCATTGATACAATTAAATATATCATTTTAAATAGTTCAAAATAAACTATCCTTAAAGGTTTAATTTATAAAAAATACAAATAAAACATTTCATGAGCATTATTATGGTAATTATTTAGTAACTCTAATTATAAAATGATTTAAAAAATTAATCATTTATTATGATTAATAAAAATGGTAATTAATTAATTTTAATCATTTAATGGTGTAAATAATAATATTAACAATTTAAGTACATTTTTTTGATTACATAACGTTCATAATTTTATATAATTAGTTTAACTAATAATTTAATATATCTATTTAAAAAAATTAATTATACTATTAATGTCCATGATTTTATATAATTTATAACCCAAAAATTTAATATTATTTAGCAATATTTAGGTAATCGATTTATCAATATATTTATGTTTTTTTATTATGAGTTAATTACAAAATAGATTTATAAATAAATTCTAAATTCAAATCTAAATAATTATTTATATTAATCAATTATTAACTATAAAATTAATTCCTTTTATATTTAAAAATTAATATTATAATTTTAAAACTATAAATATTTCTTAAAACAAGTTAAATAATTATTTTGATATATAATAAGATTGAGTTAATAAGAAGATTAAAAAATGAAAAATGATATTTATAAAATATTATAATTTTCAACAAATTAAATAAATAAATAAATATATATATATATTAAATTAGAGAAAATTAGTTTTTTATTTTGAAGTAAGAAATTATTATTAATGTAAACAAAATTATTGAATTAATGGAATATTCAGTAAATGTGAAAATAAATAACTAGATACATTCCAACGATGATAGATAATATCATTTTAATATAATGTGTATATAGATTTTAGGATAATGAATCAAAATTTAATAAATAATTTAATTTAATATTGGAAATATTAATAAAAATAAATTTTTTGAAATATTATATGGAAAAACTGATATAATAAAATAATTATTTTCTTATATAAAAAATTAACACAATAAATGAATGATATATTTTAAACTGGACAGAAATGTGATTAGAGAAGTCCATTAAATAAAAATTCTTCAATGTCTTTATGCCTGAATGTACACCTAAATGCATGTTTCATGGGACTATGTAGACTGTATGTTTCTAGGGATGCTTTGGGAATAAGAGGTGAGATGGCATTCAACCTCCTATTCTCTAGATACATACACATTATCACCTAAGTGAGTTAATATCACTAGTCAATTGTGTCACCATGGGATGATGAAATTATTTGAGATCTCGTAAAGAATTAGGTTTTTCTTAGGGTATGATATGAGACCCATGTATCCTATGAAGATTTTTTTTAGGAATAATTGGATGGATGATAGAGGCTTCATCCTATTGGTGATGGTAGAGGTAACCATTCATATCATTTCTGCTGAGTAACACTCCCTAAGTGTTTTTTGAGGAATGAATATCACGGTGAGTAGGATGTATCCTTTGGGACAATAGAAGTTGTAATGGATAGGGCTTTCCTCTAAGTTAAAGGCTAATAGATTACCCTTATAATATGTGATATGAGACATAGATGCAAGGTGTGATATTGCCTGGGACATGGCATCTAGATTACAGGGGTCATAGATAGTAAAATTTAGGATAGTTCATGGGTAGAAGGACAATGTTTGATAAGAGACCCAGACAAGGAGGACAGGTATTAGAGGTCTATTTTACGATGAGTGTATGAATTTTTGTTCCACTAATGGTTGAGGAGAATGAGTTGGTATCAATGGTAAGTGACCATGGGGGGTCTAGAGGACCAAATAGACACCCTACTGGGGGAGTTGGGATGTGTTCAGTAAGGGGTTATATCTCAAGTGACAAGTGTACTAGGATCATATAAATTGTTATGGGATTGGTTGAGGCCAAGTGTGAATGATGTGACCTCCCTAATGACTATACAGATGGCTCAATGTGTTTGTGATTACTCTGTTTTATATCAATTTATTGGTGGGTTTTATATGATAATTCATTGAATATTTATTGATTAACATTGATTTTCATTGAATATATTGATTTATTTTTTATTATTATTTAGGATAGACATTCAGATAAATTTTATGGAAAATGTTGTAACTGAGGAACATGATTTCACTTCACATTGAGCTTCAATGATGTGTAGTGCAACTATGAAAAATGAAGAAGAATCCATAGACGATGATTGAAGCCAAAGATAATAAGAGAGGTTCTAGAGACACAAAACAAAAAAGATGGAATAAATAAAGATTCCATCAATTGAAATGGAAGATACACATAATTTAATTTATACAAAATGTGTAAATTTACAAGTAATGAATCATTTATAGTTATTGATAAGAAGAAAATACTCGAAGTGAAGACTACCTATGTCATGTCGTGAGGCGGATGTGTCACCCCGTGACACATGAAAAAATTTCATTGTAATATTTTCATGTTTTATAGAATATTTTTAATGTTTTTAGACCAAAATGATACACATTGAATAAACATTACATGTTTTGAATGTGTCATACACAATATAAAAAGTCTTATTTTTTACGTATCTTTTGATGGATACTGTTTCTTTTGACCTTAGAATGACCATTACAAACCATTTATGACCCATGTATGGCCTTATATTATATATATATCTTTGTATATGGGTATAGCTAATGAGTGTTTCCAATCCATTTCAATCTTGGGTATTGACCACTGGGAGGCATCAGTTAGGTTCTTGCCCTCCTTCCATTATAAATAGTTATTTATTTCTATTTTACTTTTCATTATTGAATATAATGTTGAATTCCTTATAGTTTAATACCATTGTATCTATATTATTTATTCTAATTTTAATTCAATCTTTTATAATTTCTTAGCTATTTAATATTATTTATTCACCATTTGATTTTCAATCATTTAATCATTATGTCAATCATTCCATTTTTAGGGATATCCATAAATTCTGCCTTGTGAAACTAATACACTTTGGGTTAGGGTCATGATTAGTTTTTTTATGAACCTAATTAATCCATGAATTGATCCTTTGAATCCCTTTATCTAGTAATTAGGTTAAAAATAATTGTTCATCATATTATCTTCCACAACATTGACCATGGGAGGTACAATTGAACGAAGTTGACCTAATTGGAGTAGGGCATTCTATTACCATTATCCTAGGATGCTTTCTGTATATTAGATAAGAATATTGAATCTATGTTATTATCTATACATGTACCAAGGCATAGTTTTAGTTTAGTTATCTCTTATTTGTTTGACCAATACTAATTCATGACCCTTGAACCACTTCGCAGCCTGTTCCTTCAGTCTATCCGAAGTTATGTTTAAGATTGTCTTTTTCCTAAAACCTTAAATTAACCCTTATCCATTATTTGTATACATAATAAATTTTAATTCTTTAATTTTTTTTAATTTTTTTTATTTTAAAAAAAACAAATATAATTTCAATGATGCGTCTTTGGGTCACAAATTTTCTACCATGTTTCATGTTATCTATGGGTTCCACATCATACTTCCACTTTACTATGCCTTAGTAGTTAGTGTTGTTCAGTATAAAATAAATTTCTAATTTAATCAGGAATAGAGGATTTAATGATGTCTTCTAGTCTAATAAAATTTTTTCACCATTTCTCAAGAGTAGTGGAGATTTTTAAGCATCTCAAGACTAATTTAATAAGAAGAGTACTTTTATTATTTTATATCTGATTACTGATTTTAGTTTTGGTATTTATTTTTTCTATTATTTTTTCATATTATTATATTACAGTTGTTATGATTTTTGGTGTTTTGTAGAATAGAATACATTCCTGATCAATATTATGCCACACCTCCATTGGAGTAAAGTAAATTTCAGGAGTTTCTGACCACATGATAATTAATAAATTCAAGATAGAGGTCACCTCAAGAATCAATTTGGGATGATTCATATTCTTTTAAATATGATAAATTAAAAAATCATGAGATGAGTGAAGCCTACTGTCAACACTGTGAGAGAGACCCCAATTTTTAAGACTGAAAAGTTGAATCTTGGGAAGATAAGTACAACCAAGAAGACACATAATTCCAATAACCTGACGATCAGCACTCAAAAGAAAGACTCATCAGTCTGCTAACAAAGTAAAGTTATGTTATGTAGAAAAGGACCGAATATCATGAGTCCCAAATCATTGGTAGGGAGAAATTACTACTCAAATTTCATTTATCATTTTTAAATTTAATGCTTGTTTAGAAGCCTACCAATAGATTCTAATGGACATACATGTTGATTAGAATATGACAAATATAAATAAGCAGAGGAAATTTAAGATGATGATGTACATAAACTGAAAGAGAATAATATTCAAGAATACCATTCCAACCAATAATTTCAGACGAATAAATTATATGATAGTCTAGCCACATTTCCAACTATGTACATTTCAGCATTGGATGAGAGGATGGATGAGGATGAGTCACAAATCAGGAAACATTGAGAATTGACTACTCACCATTCTCGAGTTATTTAAAATTTAAATTAAATTATTAATAATATACTATAAAATTCTAATATAGGGATTGAGTTTTTTTGTATAAGAAGATAAAGAATAAGAGAATGAGAAACTTTGTACTATTGACGAAAAAAAGACAGAATAAGGGTGAAAACATCATGGAAGAATTTTTAAATCGTGCTGAGATCTATCAAAGTGAAGAACATATATCTTATAGGAAAGAAGAACCAATAGAGGTTGACGTGATAGAATTCATATAATTGAAGAAAGTATAAAAATTGAAGGAAGTGTATATTGATCAATTATGCATAAACATCACTGGAATTATCTTGATTAAAGAAGATTTGGACTCTATCAAGAACATTCAAGAAAAAGTGGATTACATGGAGGCTCAAATTCAAGATTTAATTCCCAAAACTCAGACTAAGTAAAATATGTAATAGGATATGGTGGTGGATTATTACTATAAATTTTGGTCAGATTTTTTGTTCAATTTATTTTCACTAAATTTTTCCTCAAATTGTTTCCCACCATAAGCACTATTAATGGTGATCTAATAGAGGTGGAAGAAAATAACTACCTCATATTCACAATAAATCAAATATGGATAAATAAAAGATGGTTAGCTATATATCATGTTCCAATTATCTAATTAAGGTAAAAGTTCTAGCTACAGTGTAACATCCCATGTAAATAAAGAATAAATAATTTTCATATTTATTAATAATTACGAATTAAATATTAATTTTTTTAAAGGGGTTGCTATGTTCGATAGCGTACCCGATACGCAACGATGAGTTTCTTTGAAACTTACGTAGCACACTAGTAATAAAATAATATTATTTTAAATGTTTGTTAACAAGTAGCCATTATACTGGTGGGAATGGATAGAAATAACTAAAATATGATTACATATGTTTTTAAATGTTTATAAATTTACCCAATAAATGATAAAGGCTTCAAATACGGAAAGAGTTCAATTTTAGGGCATATATACTCTAATTTTCACTAAAGGTTCACTTATCACCTTTTAATGGTGAACCGTCATTAAATATAGTTTTGATCACTCTTATACTTTATTTTTGACCAAATATAACTCTTCTTTAGAATCGGGACATCAAAATTTACTTTGTGTGAATTTTTGGTACCTTTCTGATAAAGTTCTTTTTTTATGAATAGTGTAAAATGTTGTATTTTAATTCAAAACCTCTTTTTAATCTAAATTATTTATATGATTAGATTATTATTTTAATTTGTTTTAAAGTTAAATTAGAAAATATTTTTACCAGTTAATCCAATGGTGGTCATTAGAATCAATTTCACTTTGAAATTGGACTTAAACTGGTGTCAATCTTTTGATACTTATTGTTTCACAAAAACACGCTATTTGTCATGACAGCGGGAATTAATTATTAAATTAATTAATTTGACTTATATGTTTTGAATTTTGTAAAATAGAATTCATTTTTGAATTCGGAATATCAAATATAGCTTAGGGTGAATTTTTGGTAATTTTCTGAAAAACTTCAATTTTTGATGAATAGTGAAACCACTAAGTGGTAATCAAGCAAACTGATTTTTCAGTTAAATGAAATTTTACCACTAATGTGTATTGAAATTTTAAAATCCTACATACATGGTTGTCAATAACAAGAAAAATGTGGTTCAATGAGATTAAACTATTTTTTTTGGTGAATAGTAACTTTTTTTCATTAATCGCGATTAGAGGTAATTAGTGTAGTTTAAGGTAAAAATGGTATTATAAGAATGTGAAAACACCATGAAACTTGTCCTAAACCTATTGGGTGAGTCATTGCCGACCAAGACAATCCATGGGCCAACTTGGGGACCCCATGGAGCCACTATAGTTGGAAAATGACATTAATATATTTTTATTTAATGTTAATGTGAAAATGGCACTAACATAAATTGTTTTACTAAAATAATTTTTGAGTGGGGTTATAAAAGTACAAATTTTGATTATAAATAGTCATTGGAAAGATAAAAATATTTCCTACATTATAGTATTTTTTTATAATTTTTAGACATTATATAAATTAAATTATATATGACATAATAATGATGCAGCGATGACATCATTATTTGACGATTTAAATAAAATGGAAAGATAATGAAAAATATAAAACCTACACAAGGCCAAAACCAATTGGATGAGTGGATTTCGAACCCTTAACACATTATCCACGAATTATATCAATTTGGGACCTTTTAAAACCGAAACACATTTTCAAATAAAGCAATATTTCTTTACTTTCCAAAAGTGCCCCTCCTCTCCTCTTATAAAAGGCCCCCACCTCTACCACATTTCACACACTTCTCAAGCCTTTGGCTCGGCCAACCCCTGCCCAATTACTCTCTCCACATCCCTATCCTCATCCTAGAGGATTCTCTTTGGGCAGAAGCCTTTCAAAGGAAGCCTTTAGGCTCAAATCAAAAAGGAGTTACACTTTTAAAGGTAATTCATTCTCTCTTGTTCATTTGTTTTATTTTGCTTCTCCAACCCTCTAAACACTTTTTATTTACTTATTTAGTAACAACACCAGTATCTTAAATATACTAGGATGTTTTTATAATATTTATTTGAGCTACACTCTCACAAAACTACATCAAATGGTTAAAGAACATACGGTTTTCGTGGATGGAGAAATTCTGCCTCCCGAAACGATGATTGTTCAATACTCATTTAACACCTTCAAGGGTGGCCATTATGATGTCACTATTTTTATATATGATATATAATATGTTTATGTTTTCTTTAAGCTTCTGTATTTTTCATTTTTGGCATACCTTTATGATTTCCATTATGGGTAAACACGATATCTTCATTTAAGGAAGTGCGGACTACCGCCCCCTAAAAGTGATGTGATTAGTTAATGCCATATGTGGGACGTGTAAAGGATGGATTTAAAGTTATTATATATGATGTTATACTGGATTATAATATACCTCTATATCATTATTATTTCTTTCCATTAAATTTTGATATAGAAATGAAAGTAGTGTTCATGCGTACGTACGGCTTACCGTCTCCATGAACGGTGCATTTCATTTTTTATCCCCAAATGTAATGTTCTATTAAAATTACATGTATATAATGTATATATATAATTAATGATATATCTAAATGATTAATATAATTCTGGAATTAAAATATACATACCTCTCATTTAGTTTTAATTCCACTAATATGACAAAGAAATGAAAGTAGCGTTCATGCGTACGTATGGCTTACCGTCTCCATGAACGGTGCATTTCATTTCTTACCTCTAAATGATTATGTAATATTATAAATACATGTATATGATGGATATATATGATATATATGATATCCATATCAGGAATTTCATTCTGGATATGAAGAACTTTTGACCACACGAACAACATGTAATTGTAAGAAGTCAACTTTCGACTTAAGAACCAAATATTGAAAAAACAAACATTATTAACTTAAATGGTTACATAATGTTTATAACATGGAAATACGTGATATAAAAAGAATAATGAACTTTAAAAAGGTTCTTAATCAAGTATAAATTAACTCAAGATTATTATTCAGGACTTTAAAGAACGATCGAGTCAAGTCGGACCCAAGGTAAAGGACTTCGTCTCAATATCCTTTCATTGATGCATATTTCGTTTTATACACAACTTTCTTTTATACGGTGTATAAACTCCATTGACTTTTACTTTTATACAAAAGGAATATTTTTCTATGAAGTGTTTTACTAAACGACAAAAAGGAATGTTTTTTTTAACGTACGCAGTGACAACGACCTTTTCCGCCGCCGCGAGTATTATGTGATCTTTGGCTTTCTCAACAAGCCGTAATGTTTTTAGAATAAAATAAATACCATATACTCTTTTATGTATTTTGGTATTGAAAATGGTTTTGAAAAAGGCTTCTATTATGTCAATATATTTATGATATATTGTGATTGTAATATAAAAATGTTATCATTCCTTTATATTGGTTTTATGTTTTATGATTTTATACTGGTACTTGGACATTTTAACGGGTGGTTACATTATAAACCATATGACAGGTGGTGCCGTGAATACCAGGACGGGTGGTTACGTTATAACCTCCAATGCATTGGGTATGGAAGTCGGCCGTATGGCTATTCCATTAAGTATGTATGGAAATTGTCCGTATGGCTATTCCATTAAGTGATATGTGTGGAAGTCAACCGTATGGTTATTCCACTTAAGTATGTTTATGTCCCAAGTTACCTTTATATATTCTATGTGTTTTTTATATGGGTTTTATGGTAATCCTTTGGTTACAAAAAGGTAAGTAATGATACTTTATTCAGTGAAGATTTTTTTTACTACTTCATGAAGGTGAAGGTATTACTTTGATATAGTATACATGGTTTACGTGATGTTTGAAAAACTAACAGTTTTCATTCTTTTTGTATCCCTTATTGAGCTTTTTATGCTCACCCCAAGTTTTTTCGAAATGTTTTTCACAGGACTTAAAGTGGAATAAGGTCAAGGATGGGATCAAGGGAATTTCATGCTATCTAAAACATGGAATCTAGATATCTTTCTTTTTAAGAGTTTTTATTTTATGGAGTAATCTTTTAAGATGTAATAGTTATGTTCTAATTCTCTAAAACTCTAAACCTGAAAAGATCCTCAATGTGAATTATTCATTTAATTCAATATTAAGTAAGGTTTAAGGCTGGGGCCTTATAGTTGGTATTAGAGGACGGGTTAGACAACTTTAGGAGTTAGAAAAGTGATAAATTATAATATTATTGAAATGATATAGCATTTACGGATTACCATGTTGCTTCGCCTAAGATATTTCTGTGTTCAGAATGGTTTTACGCAGAGGAAACAAAGCAGCTATGTTGGGACGACATCAGGAGGAAGATAACCTTCCAAATCAGCAACCTGAGATGGTCGGAATCGGAACTGAACAGTTTGTTGCAGTGATGGCACATTTGACTCAGGCTATAAATGGTGGTGGTATCCATGCACGAGATCAGCCAGATCAACCACAGAGGAACATGTCAGTGGTGGAACATTTCATGAGGCAACATCCCCCATCATTCAGAGGATCATCTGACCCTGTGCAAGCTGAAGGGTGGATTAAAGCACTGGAGAAGATTTTTGATGTCATGGGGTGTTCAGAACATCAAAAGGTTAGTCTTGCTGTTTACCGTTTTGAAGGTGAAGCTGATCAGTGGTGGTCGATGGTGAAAAATATAAGGGATAGTGATGAGATTGAGGATCTTCACTGGGACGAATTCAAAGGTATGTTTCTTGAGAAATATTTTCCTAAGGTGGTTCATCTTAGGATGGAAAAACAGTTCCTTGAATTGAGGCAGGAGGATGATTCAGTGGCTACTTATGAAGAAAAGATCACTTGATTGGCAAGGTATGCTCCAAACTTCATACGAGATCTTGATAGTAAAATAAACCGTTTTTACTCAAGGTTAAAGCCAAAGTATTGAAGGGCTTTAGCTTCTCGTGAGTTCAAAAGTTATGAAAAACTTGTTCGATGTACGGAGAAGGTGGAAATGGAGTTTTCCGATGATCAGGTGTTCTATGACAAACAACAGAATAAGATATCTAGTTGGCATGCAAAGGGGAAGAATTCATCAATGAAGTAAGGAGGTAAGAAAACCAAATATCCATCCTGTGAGAAGTGTGGTAAAATGCATCCTGAAGAATGTTTATCCAAGTCTGGTAAGTGCTTTCGGTGTGGTAAGTCTGGTCAAATTGCTCGAAACTGTAAGGAAGATGATCAAGAAGGAAATGAAAAGCCAATGGTAAAGTGTTTTAAGTGTAATGAAATGGGTCATTATGCAAACGAGTGTCCAACGAAGAACTCAACTGGGGGAATTTAGCTAGACTACAAGCAGAAAGGGGTGGTAAAATCATTTGCAACAACTTCAGCAGATGTTGGGCCATCGAATGAAGTGGTATCAGCTCCAGGGAGCTCAGTATTTTTCGAAGATTGACATGAGGTCGGGGTACCATTAGTTGAATGTAAAAGAAGCAGACGTTCCGAAGACTGCGTTCCGTACTAGATATGGCCATTATGAATTTGTAGTTATGCCTTTTGGGTTAACCAATGCACATGCTGTATTCATGAACCTTATGAATAAAATTTTCCATGAGTTCTTGAATAAGTTTGTCTTTGTGTTTTGAGGTTTGTAAAGAGGTTATGTGTGCCTTGTGATTCACAGTAGAAGAATGAGTTGTTTTTTCATCCTGGAAGTACTAAGATGTACAGAGGTCTGCGGGAGTATTACTGGTGGGATGGAATGAAAAGAGACATTGCTGATTTTACTGTGAAGTGATTGATATGTCAACAGGTTAAAGCAGAGCAGCAGTTACCGAAAGGGATGCTTCATCCTTTACCAGTTCTAGAGTGGAAATGGGAAAACATATCCATGGACTTTGTTGTGGGATTACCGAGGACATCTTGAGGTAATAATGCAATCTGGTTTATTGTTGATCGCTTGACCAAATCTTCTCATTTCCTTTCTATACGAGATACTTTCTCTCTAGATAAAATTTCCCGTTGTATCTTAAAGAGATAGTCAGGTTACATGGAGTTCCTCTCTCCATTGTATTGGATCGTGAACCCAGGTTTACTTCTAACTTTTGGAAAGTCCTTCAGAAGTCGTTGGGTACTGAATTAAAATTTAAGTACATATTTTCATCCTCAATCAGATGGTTAGTCAGAACGAACAATTCAGACATTGGAGGATATGCTACGAGCTTGTTTGATGGATTATCAGGGAAGTTGGGACCAACATCTTTCTTTGGTTGAATTTTCTTATAATAACAGCTTTCATTCCAGTATACAGATGGCACTATTTGAGGCATTATATGGGAAGCGGTGTCGAACTCTAGCATTTTGGAATGAAGTGGGTGAAAGGAAGCTGTTGGGACCAGAATTGGTAGAAGAGATGGCAGAAAAAGTTCAGTTGATTCAGAAACACATGAGAACAGCTCAGAGCAGGCAAAAGAGTTATGCGGATAACCAGAGGAAGTATCTATCTTTTGAGGTAGGTGATCATGCTTTTCTCAAGGTTTCTCCTTGGAAAAGTGTGATGAGATTTGGTAAGAAAGGAAAGTTGAGTCCATGGTTGGTTGGACCATACGAATTTCTGGAAAGAGTTGGATCAGTTGCATACCGAGTGGCTTTACCTCCTATTTTATCTCAGGTACACAATGTTTTTCACGTTTCGATTTTGAGAAAGTATATGCCAGATCCATCTCATGTTTTGAGTCCAGAGGTAGTTCAGCTGGAAGAGAATCTATCTTATGAGGAACAACCGGTCCTGATTCTTGACCACATGGAGCAAGTGTTAAGGAATAAGGTGATTCATTAGTTAAAGGGTTTTGTGAAAAATCCATGTGATTGAAGAGGCAACGTGGGAATCTGAAAATGCTATGAGGGATAAATACCCCCACTTATTTTGATAAGTGAATAAAATTGCGAGGACGCAATTCCCAAAAGGGGGGAAGGATGTAAAATCTCAGGTAAATAAAGAATAAAGAATTTTCATATTTATTAATATTTACGAATTAAATATTAATTTTATTTTAAAGGGGTTGCTATGTTCGATAGCGTACCCGATACGCAACGATGAGTTTCTTTGAAACTTACGTAGCACACTAGTAATAGAATAATATTATTTTAAATGTTAGTTAACAAGTAGCCATTGTACTGGCGGGAATGGATATAAATAACTAAAATATGATTAGATATGTTTTTAAATGTTTATACATTTACCCAATAAAAGATAAAGGCTTAAAATACAGAAAGAGTTCAATTTTAGGGCATATATACTCTAATTTTCACTAAAGGTTCACTTATCACCTTTTAATGGTGAACCGTCATTAAATATAGTTTTGATCACTCTTATACTTTATTTTGGACCAAATATAACTCTTCTTTAGAATCGGGACATCAAAATTTACTTTGTGTAAATTTTTGGTACCTTTCTGATAAAGTTCTTTTTTTATGAATAGTGTAAAATGTTGTCTTTTAATTCAAAACCTCTTTTTAATCTAAATTATTTATATGATTAGATTATTATTTTAATTGGTTTTAAAGTGAAATTAGAAAATATTTTTACCAGTTAATCCAATGGTGGTCATTGGAATCAATTTCACTTTGAAATTGGACTTAAACTGGTGTCAATCTTTTGATACTTATTGTTTCACAAAAACACGCTATTTGTCATGACAGCGGGAATTAATTATTAAATTAATTAATTTGACTTATATGTTTTAAATTTTGTAAAATGGACTTCATTTTTGAATTCGGAATATCAAATATAGCTTAGGGTGAATTTTTGGTAATTTTCTGAAAAACTTCAATTTTTGATGAATAGTGAAACCACTAAGTGGTAATCAAGCAAACTGATTTTTCAGTTAAATGAATGTTTACCACTAATGTGTATTGAATTTTGAAAATCCGACATACATGGTTGTCATTAAGAAGTAAAATGTGGTTCAATGAGATTAAAATAATTTTTTGGTGAATAGTAACTTTTTTTCATTAATCGCGATTAGAGGTAATTAGTGTAGTTTAAGGTAAAAATGGTATTATAAGAATGTGAAAACACCATGAAACATGTCCTAAACCTATTGGGTGAGTCATGGCCGTCCAAGACAAGCCATGGGCCAACTTGGGGACCCCATGGAGCCACTTTAGTTGGAAAATGACATTAATATATTTTTATTTAATGTTAAAGTGAAAATGACACTAACATAAATTGTTTTATTAAATAATTTTTGAGTGGGGTTATAGAAGTACAAATTTTTATTATAAATAGATATTGGAAAGCTAAAAAGATTTCCTACATCATAGTATTTTTTTTATAATTTTTAGAGATTAAATAAATTAAATTATATATGACATAATAATGATGCAGCGATGAATTATATCAATGTGGGACCTTTTAAAACCGAAACACATTTTCAAATAAAGTAATATTTCTTTACTTTCCAAAAGTGTCCCTCCTCTCCTCTTATAAAAGGCCCCCACCTCTATCTCATTTCACACACTTATCAATCCTTTGGCTCGGCCAACCCCTGCCCAATTACTCTCTCCACATCCCTCTCCTCATCCTAGAGGATTCCCTTTGGGCAGAATCCTTTCAAAGGAAGCCTTTAGGCTCAAATCAAAAAGGAGTTACACTTTTAAAGGTAATTCATTCTCTCTTGTTCATTTGTTTTATTTTGCTTCTCCAACTCTCTAAACTCTTTTTATTTACTTCTTTTGTAACAACACCAGTGTCTTAAATATACTAGGATGTTTTTATAATATTTATTTGAGCTAAACTCTCACACAACTATATCAAATGGTTAAAGAACATACGGTTTCTGTGGATGGCGAAATTCTACCTCCCGAAACGATGATTGTTCAATACTCATTTAACACCTTCAAGGGTGGCCATTATGATGTCACTATTTTTATATATGATATATAATATGTTTATGTTTTCATTAAGCTTTTGTATTTTTCATTTTTGTCATACCTTTATGGTTTCCATTATGGGTAAACACGATATCTTCATTTAAGGAAGTGCGGACTACTGCCCCCTAAAAGTGATGTGATTCGTTAATGCCATATGTGGGACGTGTAAAGGATGGATTTAAAGTTATTATATATGATGTTATACTGGAATTATAATATACCTCTATATCATTATTATTTCTTTCCCTTAATGTATGAGATAGAAATGAAAGTAGCGTTCATGCGTACGTACGACTTACCGTCTCCATGAACGGTGCATTTCATTTCTTATCCCCAAATGTAATGTACTATTAAAATTACATGTATATAATGTATATATATAATTAATGATATATCTAAATGATGAATATAATTCTGGAATTAAAATATACATACCTCTCATTTAGTTTTAATTCCACTAATATGACAAAGAAATGAATGTAGCGTTCATGCGCACATACGGCTTACCATCTCCATGAACGGTGCATTTCATTTCTTACCTCTAAATGATTATGTAATATTATAAATACATGTATATTCTGGATATATATGATATATATGATATCCAAATCAGGAATTTCATTCGGGATATGAAGAAATTTTGACCACACGAACAACATGTAATTGTAAGAAGTCAACATTCGACTTAAGAACCAAATATTGAAAAAACAATCATTATTAACTTAAATGGTTACATAATGTTTATAACATGGCAATAAGTGATATAAAAAGAATAATGAACTTTAAAAAGGTTCTTAATCAAGTATAAATTAACTCAAGTTTATTATTCAGGATGTTAAAGAACGATCGAGTCAAGTCGGACCCAAGGTAAGGGACTTCGTCTCAATCTCCTTTCATTGAGGCATATTTTGTTTTATACACAACTTTCTTTTATACGGTGTATAAACTCCTTTGACTTTTAATTTTATACAAAAGGAATCTTTTTCTACGAAGCGTTTTACTAAACGACAAAAAGGAATGTTTTTTTAACGTACGCGGTGACAACGACCTTTTCCACCGCCGCGAGTATTATTTGATCTTTGGCTTTCTCAACAAGCCGTAATGTTTTTAGAATAAAATAAATACCATATACTCTTTTATGTATTTTGGTATTGAAAATGGTTTTGAAAAAGGATTCTATTATGTCAATATATTTATGATATATTGTGATTGAAATGTGGAAATGTTATCATTCCTTTATATGGGTTTTATTTTTTATGATTTTATACTGGTACTTGGACATTTTAACGGGTGGTTACGTTATAAACCATATGACGGGTGGTGCCCTGAATACCAGGACGGGTGGTTACGTTATAACCTCCAATTCATTAGGTATGGAAGTCGGCCGTATGGCTATTCCATTAAGTATGTATGGAAATTGGCCGTATGGCTATTCCATTAAGTGATATGTGTGGAAGTCAACCGTATGGTTATTCCACTTAAGTATGTTTATGTCCCAAGTTTCCTTTATATATTCTATGTGTTTTTTATATGGGTTTTATGGTAATCCTTTGGTTACAAAAAGGTAAGTAATGATACTTTATTCAGTGAAGATTTTTTTTACTACTTCATGAAGGTGAAGGTATTACTTTGATATAGTATACATGGTTTACTTGATGTTTGAAAAACTAACAGTTTTCATTCTTTTTGTATCCCTTACTGAACTTTTTATGCTCACCCCATGTTTTTTCAAAATGTTTTTCACAGGACTTAAAGTGGAATAAGGTCAAGGATGGGATCAAGGGAATTTCATGCTATCTAAAACATGGAATCTAGACATCTTTCTTTTTAAGAGTTTTTATTTTATGGAGACTTAGTAGAAGTGACTACTTTGTAATCTTTTAAGATGTAACAGTTATGTTCTAATTCTCTAAAACTCTAAACCTGAAAAGATCCTCAATGTGAACTATTCATTTAATTCAATATTAAGTAAGGTTTAAGGCTGGGGCTTTATATACATACCGAAAAACAACACTACTATGCCGCAACCTGAATTTTAAAATTTCTTTTTAGTACTCAGACTTATTTTATTTTATTAGTTTAATAACTCTCCTTATGGTTAACATATTTATCTATTTAAATGAAAACATTTTAAATTTTAAAAATGTAAATAACTCTCACTTTCTATCATTATTTTTTTAATCAATAGATGTAGGAAGTAAGAAAAGTTTTATAAAAAAGAACATCTAACATTGTGAGTTCATTACACATCATAAAAACATAGTTCAGGTCAGGAACATGGACCAAAAGAACCCGAGAAACTCACTCAATAGAATCATTGTAATGGGAGTATATTTTAATTATTTATATTTATACACCAATAATTTTTTCTAGATATGACTTTGAAAAAAAATTAAAAAAATAACTGAATTATTACATGAACTGATATAAATTAGATTTTCCTAAAAAATTCATAAATTGGTTTATCATGTACATACTAATCTAGAATATATCAACAATTAGAAAATATATAGAGACATTTTAAAAATTTTAAAATATAATTCCCATAAATTAAATATATATAAATGGACATTTTAAGAGAAAATTCTTACATTAATTTGTGATTTCGGGAAAATTATTGTGGATATGATTGGTTTCCATGATGATAAATTCCTAGACGAATACATTGAGTAAAATAATTATTCATGTTCATGATATTGAATGATTTAATTATATTATATTCCCATTCCGAAGAGGATTCTAGAACCAATATTTTCTATTTTTTAGAGCACATTTGTTTAGTGAAATTTAGGGAATGTAAAACCACATGAAATTTCATTGTTATCTTGTCAAATCTATTTATAAATAAATTTAATTTTAGAATTATTGAGTCATTTTTAGCTATGAAATTTTTCTTTCGAGAACCACATTTAAATTGATCTTTATTATCCCTCAGAAACCATGGATGACCTTTCCATGATTTATCAATGTCACAATCAATTATTTCCATTACTTTCCAACTCTTTTTATTTTTCATGATATTAAATTGAAGGGATATTGGGAGAGGGTATTCATGATTCATATGAGAATTTTAATCATTGGAGAATACTCGAGGGTGTTTGTATGGGGTTTTTTGTCAAGGTTCATATTTACATTCAAATTACTTCATTATTTATCCATCTTATTGGAAAAATAAATGTAATAACAAAAAATATAGATGTGACTTAGTAGAATAAAAAATCACCATAAACAGACTGATGTCTTTTGTCATAAATCATTATGTGGTAGATATAAGGTTAATTCCAATAATGATTATCAATAACAAATAAAAATATTTTTTGATTCTTGGGACTTCAAAAATCACCACTTTCATATAATTTATCTCAAAATTATATGTGGTTAAGTGGTGGATGAGAGACATATCTTATTAGCATCGTTTGTAAAATGATAAGAGAGGTTCATTTCTCATTATGATTACATTCTATGTGAGCCTTTTCATTGTTCTTTGTGGGGGTGTGAGATGGCATTTCATTTTTTGAGGATTATTTCATTGATCATTTATTTTTAATATCATTTATTATACATAGGGTTTATCCTCCTCCTTGAGTCTTACATGATTTTCAATATTACTAACCACCTACCCTATAAATCATAAAAATATGATCCTAATTTAAATCCCTTAGGATTAATTGAGATATTTGTCTTTAGGGGGTGGAGAAAAAATATTCAATGCAATCCTATGGTTAGGATAATGTACATGAGGTATGAGAATAATTACATTAAATTTTTACCTTGAGTGATGAGAGGAAAAATAAATGGTGAGGAAAATCATAAATGGCTTGGGTGTTGATGAAAAGTTGAAATCTATTAGTGAAATGGAGAAAAAGTGTCATGTCCTAAAATAGGTGTGTCATTTCATGACACATTTCAACATTTCACAAAAATATTTTCATGTCATGAAACATGTTGTGAATTTTTTGAGACTGGAATATTACACAGTGAGAAAACATTACACAATTTGAAAGTGTCAAACAGAGTTGAAAAACACTGATTTTTATGTATATTTTGATAGGGACCCTTTGATTTGTACAAAGAATGGCCATTAAACACCATTTATAACCCTGGGACTACCATAGATTATTTCTCATCCTATATATAAGGGATCCTGCCTAGATTTTAGCTATTTCATTCCATTCATGAGGTGTTGTCACAGAGGGGGAGATTTAGGGTTCTCACACACCGTCCTTCACAAATAGGTTATTGATTCTATTTTTCATTTCCTTCTTGAATTAAATGTTGAATTTTTAATAGTTTATTTCAAATCCCTCTCTTTTATTCATTCTGGTAATCATTTATAACTTTTTATTGTCTTACATTTTCAAGAATATTTATTCTTCATATTATTTTGTATCGTTTAATCAATATAATGAGAATTACTTTTGTCTCCCTACATTCATTAAATCCCATTATTCTCTTCTAGTCTTATTAGGGTTTGGGTTGAGATTATTGGTGTTTAGGAACCTAATGAATCCATGAATTGAACATTAGTAATCTTATAACTAGTAGTTTGGTTAAAATAATTGTTTATCACATTCTCTTGGACAGCCTTGACCATGGAAGGTGAAAATGAATGAACCTATCCTAATTGGATTTGAGAAATATATGACCATTATCCTATGATATATTTTATATAGTAACATAGAATAATGAATCTAGGTTTCTATCTATACTTTATCCCAGGAATATTCATATCATAGGTAGATCCAATTGGTTTGTCCCAAACAAATTGGTTACCCTTACACCACTTCACAACCTATGCCATAGGTCGATCACAATATAGATTTAGGATTGAATTTCACCTATAACATAAAATTCACCCTGATACCTACTTGTATTAAATCATGAATTATATTAATTTAATTTGTTTTATTTAATTAATTATTTTAAAAATTCATCTGAAATTTGAGTGACTGAACCTTTCTTCAAGAATTTTGTTTCTCATTCCCCGCTGTTTGTGGGTTTGAACAAATACTTCCACATTACAATGTCTTTAAAGTATGTGTTTTTCAGGATAAAATAAATTTCTAATTTAACCATTCCAATAGTATTTAATGAATTATTTTATGCCTATATTATTGTTACATATTTAGAGTGTTCAGGGATGGGTCGGTGTTCTTATAACCTTCCCAAAGTCAAAGAGGATGGATAAATGTGCATGTTACCCCCTTATATTCTATTGGGATGGATTGGTGTGCTTGTAATCTCGGTAGAGTCTGTGGGGACGGGTCATCATTCTTATGACCTCCCTTGATCAGGAAGGTACTCATTGTTGTGGATGGTGGACATTTCCAGAGATATTTGGGTAATGGTTGTGACCGAATGTGAGGGGATAAGTCATGGGACAATGAAAGATGAGACCAATGGACCCACCCTTGAGAGATCAAGTAGTGGTTCATGATGTGAATATATGAATTCACTCTACTTATATCGGTAACGGGTCGAGTTTTGGATTCCAAAAAAAACCTTAATTCTTCAATTATAGGTTGGGAATCATTATTATGGCATGCGATGATGAAACATGGTGGATTCCATCATAGAATCAAAGCATGTACGACTAGGTGTTGTTTTTTCTTGGTAATCACATGTTGACCTGATGTGTACAGAGTCATGGTGGCATGTAGTTATCATACAATGCCTAGTATGCATGTGTCACATATTTATCATCTTTACGTGTGCGTACATGAATACGATGGATTATAGTATGGTAACATAGGGAGAACCTATGGGGATATAGTTATCACACATTGCATGAGAACGATAGTGGATGTGTGGACCTTAGGTCTTCATTTAGAATCAGAAATGGACATTCTTTGGACCAGGGTAGTGCAATTCAAGGGTATTGGGAGATACGATGACTAAGTCTTGGGGATGGTATTATGGTTAGTGTCCATGAAAAATAAAAATGGGGTAGTGGTTATGGTTTTTTTGTGGACTAGAGGAGGTTTAAACCACCTCATATTAGTAACACGACATTTTTAAAAACTATTGTGTATTGTACGATTTCTAACCATTTAGTGGTTTTTTTGGTATGATTCATTCTTAGAGTATTCATTAGTGAGTTTATTTATAGAAAAATATCCAGAAGAAATATTTAAAAAATGAAAGGAATCATCACTGATATGTTCAGTGGTGGTTTGTTTTTTCGGTGGTTAATCCTAACCACCGTCAAACATATTTTATTTTCTGTATTTAGAGATAATTTTTAAAAACCTCCACTACATCATATTTGAAAAAAATATTTATCAAAAAACTATATATATAAAAAATGAGACATGGAATAAACTAAAACGTGAATATATGTTAAATTATCATACAAACATCATTCATTCATTACAAATATCCAAACATCCATAGTCATCATAACCTCAATATCAGTAGAACGATTTTTCTATCTACCAATTCCTCAATCATCAATAAAAACATTTAAAATTTGTCCAACAACAACCCACGTCCAATATACATCTACTTCATGACCTCCACTGCATCTGTCTGCCCCCACTACATCTCATAATCCGAAACCAACAATGTCATTTGATCAAGTGTAAGAAAAAAGAAAAATAAACATAATAAACATAATTACAGTAGAACAATTGATCAAATTTTAACATACCACAGAAACTAATGACCATCATTATTAAATTTTTATTAATTTCATGGATCGTAATGGTCAACCTCTTGCCCACTATTGACATCTTCCACCTCAAATGAAAACTAAAATATTTAAGAAAAGAAATGAAAAAATAGAAAAATAATAGTCATAATGTTTCATATAAAATTTGTAATTATTTTAATAAAAAACTAAATTGTAACATAATACAAAAAATATATATTGAATAAAATTTTGAAATCATAAACATACCTATTTTAAAAAAGATGCAACACTTGAAATAAAAATGAGATAAGTAAATATTATAATTTACTTTTAATGTGATGTATGGTGTGCTTGAAATTTACATAATAAACAGATATTAAATAATTTTATATCACAACATGTCCTATATATCATGAAATAACTTAGTAGAGGTTCTCCAATGAATTGATGTCAATTTGTGGTAAATTTTAATGGTTTTGACCCTTCCATGCGTGTTCTAGTGTTTTACAACACTAAAAATACCTTTAAATCCATAACAATAACACCGCCATTCAAACTGAAGTGTCGTCAATTCCCACGTTTAATAATTAAATATATGGTCATTGTCCAATGATTTTAGGGTAATATGACATTCTTTTCTTCATTTTTGACCCCGAGACAGATTTTCAAGTGGTTTTTGTACATTTAAGTAGTGTTTACTAAGTAATTTCATCCACACCACATGCCAAATTGATGTGTTGAATCCATGTACACATCAAACATAAATTATAAGTGGGTTTACAATGATTTTATGTCAATTTTTTTCATTTTTATATGGTCTGGACCATTCCATGTGTGTTTTAGTGGTTTAAAACACTAAAAATTTATTTAAAACCATAATGGGAAACTGTTATTCAGAATGATGTGTCGTTGGTTCCTATGTTACAAAACTAAATATATGGTGATTATCCCTTGATTTTAGGGCAATCTGACACTGCTTTTCATGTTTTGACCCCCCGAAACTTGTTTTCAAAGTTTTTGTACCATTATGAAGTGGTTACTAAGTCATTCCGACCACACCACATGCTGGACTAACATGTTTTTTTCCAATACACATAAAAAATAACTCATAGGTGGTTTTATACTATTTTAATGTCAATATATAGTTGTATTCTATTGGATTGACCATTCCATGCATGTTTTAGTGTTTTAAAACAATAAAAATGTGTTTATGGAGATAATAGGAAAACCATCATTCAATATGATATTTCATTTGTTCCCAGATTTCACAATTAAACATACAGTCATTGTCCCCTGATTTCAAGGAAATTCAATGTCGTTTCACAGGTTTTGACCACCAACACTTGTTTTTAATGGTTTTTGTACATTTAAGAAGTTTTTACTGAGTAATTTTAACCACACTGCACATCAAAATGTTGTAGTTTCACTGTGTGCACATAAAAAATAATTCATCAGTGGTTTTCCAATGATTTCATGTCAATATTATGTTGTTTACTATGTTTTTGAATGTTTCATGAAACTTTTAGTGTTTTAAAATAGTAACACACGTTTATGGCCATAACGGGAAAACTATCATTTGGAATGAAGTATCGTAGGTTTATAATTTTTTAAATTAAATATAATGTCATTTATCACAAATTTTTGGGAAATATGAAATTTTTTCCTAGTTTTGACACCACACCACTTGTATTTAATGGTTTTTGTACCTTTATGAAGTCGTTACTGAGTCATTCCGGCCACACTTCATGATAGATTGATGTTTTTTCTACGAGTACACATAAAAAATAACTTATATGTTGTTTTCAAATTTTTTATCAACAATTTGTGGTCATTTTCAATTGTTTTGAATGTTCAATGCATGTTTTAGTGTTTTAAAACACTAAAAAATATTTTAGAGACATAATGAGAAAATCATCATTTTAAATAATATGTCATCAGTTTATATATTTCAAAATTAAATATATGATCTTTGTAACTAAATTTTATGGATATATTACATCATTTTCTTTGTTTTAACCCCCTAATCATGTTTTTAATTTTTTTTTACATTTAAGAAGTGGTTACTATGTCATTCCAACCACACCGACATCAGATTGATGCATTATTTACACGTTCATATAAATATAACTTATAAGCTATTTTAAATCTATTATATGTCAATATGTGTTATTTTTCTATGTTTTTTACCGTTTCATGAATGTTTTAGTGTCTTAAAACAATAAAAATGTGTTTACGGTAAAAATAGGAAAACAAGAATGTAGAATGACATATCGCCATTTCCTACATTTCCTAATTAAATATATGATAATTTTACCCTGATTCAATGGAAATATAATTCCATTTTCTTGGTATTGAACCCCAACACATGTTTTTAAAGGTTTTTGTTTCTTTATGAAGTGGTAATGGATTCATTCCAAGCACATCACACATCAGATTGACATTTTTTCTACACGTGCATGTCAAAAATAACATAGCAGTAGTTTTACATTGATTTTACGCCAATATTAGGTTATTTTCTATCATTTTGACTATTCCATGCACATTTTAGTAATTTAAAACACTAAAAATGCATTTACGACCATAACATGAAATCCATCATTCTGAATGATATATTGTCGGTTCATAAATTTAATAATTATATATACGGTCATTTCCCCTTGATTTTAGGGCAATATAACATTGTTTTTCTAGTTATAACCCACTAACAGTTGTTGTTAAATGTTTCTATACCTTTAAAATGTTGTTACTGAGTCATTCAAACAACACCACATGTTGAATTGATGTGTTGTATATGATTACACATAAAAAAACTCATTGTTGGTCTTCCAATGATTTCACATCAATATGAAATCATTTTATATTGTTTTGACCGTTTCATGTACTTATTAGTGTTTTTAAATATTAAAAACATGTTCATGACCATAATGGGTAAACCATCATTCAGAATGAAGTACTATTAGTTATGAAATTTCACAATTAAATAAAAGGACTTTGATCCTTGATTTGAGGAAAATCTGTCATCATTTTCTTTTTTTTGTCACCCCAAAACTTGTTTTTAAATATTTTCATACCATTAAGAAGTTGTTATTAAGTCATTAAGACCACACCGCATGTCCTATTGATGTGTTTTCTATGCATAAACATAAAAAATAACTTATGGGTGGTCTTCCAATGAATCCACATCATCATGACGTTGGTTTATATTTCGTTGACCATTCCATGAACGATTTAGTGTTTTAGAACACTAAAAACGTGTTTACAGACATAATGTAAAAAAAATCATTCAGAATAACATGTAGTTGGTTCCCAAATTTCACAATTAAATATATGGTTTATCTCCCCAGATTTCAGGGAAATTCAACGACTCTTCCTTTTTTTACCCCACGACAACTGTTTTCAAAGGTTTTTTACTAATAAGAAGTGCTTACTGAGTCATTCCGACGACACCACTCATCATATTAACCTTTTTATAACATTAACACATTATAGATAAAGTATAAATAGATGTCCAATGATTTAACCTCAATATGGGGACATTTTTTAGGTTTTTGACTATTCCATGCATGTTTTAGTGTTTTTAAACATTAAAAAATGATTACATAGATAACAAGAAAATACTCCTTTTCAATGATGTGTCATCAGTTCAAACATTTCCAAATTAAATATATGGTCATTGTCCCCCAATTTCAGAAAAATATGACATTGTTTGCCTTGTTTTGAACACCCAAAACTTGATTTTAATGGTTTTTGTACCTTTAAGAAGTGATTACATAGTCATTCTGACCACATGGAATGTCAAAATTATGTGTTCCCTATATGTACATGTTAAAAATAACATAGATGTGGTTTTCAGATTATTTAAATTCAATATGATGTCATTTTCTATGGTTTTTACTATACCACACATGTTTTAGTGTTTTAAAACATAAAAATGAAATTATAGCCATAATTGGAAAATCATAATTCATAAGGACATGTCATGAATTCCTATATTTCACAATTATATATATGGTTTTTGTCCTGTTATTTTTGGGAAATCTGATTTTGTTTTCTTGTTTTAGACCCTATGATGCATGTTTATAAAAAATTGATATATTTTAAAATTTTTTATTGAGTCATTCTGAGCACACCACACATTGAATGAACATTTTGTTTTCATATATATGTCAAAAAAAAATCAATGGTGGTTTTACCATGATTTAACATTAATATGATATAATTTTTCATTGTTTTGATCGTAAAACGTGAATTTTAGATTTTTAAAAGACTAAAAACACAACTCGAATTATAAAATATTCTCCAATAAAAGCATTAAACCCATTTAAAATGTATTTCAACTTATATCTGAGTGTAATACTTTAATATTTTTATTTAATTGGGTTTAAAATTCATATTTATATTTCTTAATCATATTAAATACTTTATGCTTTGTTGTATGATGATATATACGTAAATATCTATTGTAGTCATCAAAAAAGTCAATAAAATACTTTTTTCATTCATGATTTAATAATCCATTTAATTAAAAAATATCCAAATGTGGTAATTCTAATATATGATAATTTGTTTCAACATTATGAAGATTTTTATTAACTATTTTAGATTATGTAAATGTTTCACATATATTAAATTAATTTTCAATGTTAATTAATGTTTACTTATTCGTTACCTTTAATTAATTATAATTAACACATCCTATATAATCATTCTATAAAATAGAGGACTCGATCAAGATATTAGAAGATTCAAACATTGTATTAATGGATTTTTGATACATTCCATTAATTGAGAACCCCATCCCCACACAAATTATTCCCAATTACAAAATATCCTTTTTGTATTAAAATGAAACCAAAATACCTTCATAAATTGAAGATTGGTAGAGACTATATTATTTCTAATTTTTCGTAAATTCAATACACTAAGAAGATTCAACATATTCACATAAGTAAATTCAATTTCTATGCTAACTTTTCCACTGACAATAATGCATTCATTATTTCCAAGATTTACTTCATTCATGATAATAAACTTCTCAAATGTTTTTATCATTGAATGATCCTTCCAAACATGTATCGTTCCACTAGAATCTGGCCAGAAACCCATATTCAATGAATTTATATTGACATTGGATATTAATATAACTAGATTCACATTAGTAAATATATTTATGGTTGGTTTATCACCTTTCATTCAATAGTGACACTCCCTTGAAAAATTTATAATTTTTCGCAAATTCATCCCCCTTTTTTCATAGAAGGATTTCCATTCGTCTTGAATTGTTGAATTTTATTCATGACTTGTAAAGAGGAGTTCAATTTTTCCTTTTCCCCATTGATATTAATCTTGGTATCAAATTCTTAATCCATACCCACATCTATCAAAATTTATTCATCTTTAATGTGATGAATCTTTTCAAAAGGTTCTAATGAAATATATTTATTCCGTTAAATAATTGATTTATCAATGTATTTCAGAATAAGTTTCAATTTTTAAAAACTCTTACCAACTTGGAATGTTTTTGAAATATTAATATCAATGGAATGATGTTTTTTTTCAATAAATTCTCTCTCATGTACATGATCCAACACTATTCTATTGACATCCATTTTAATGATAGGTTACTTTTCAATAATAAATTTATTGTTACATTATTCCATAGATTTGTATTGGAACATGAGTATATTCAATATCTCTAAAACTGAAATCATTTGGAAAAAGTATCTATAAAGGTAATTTGATAATGAGTTTTGAATATTTCCTCAACACAAAACATGACCATCTTCATTTTCCCTCCTCATGTAACAACTTTTCTCAAATTGAGTCATGTCAATGGTTGTGCGATTGAGATTTGGAGAAGGATTATCAAGAATAGAAGGATGGTTTTAATCTAGAGTGTAAAAAATATTTAACAATATAAGAATAAACATATTTTTTTCCTACCTCTTAGAGAATTTTTTCCCATCAAAATGGTCATGTTTTTCCATGTCTTGGTTCATCACATTGAGGGACTCAAAATCCTTCTTCAAGGTTCATTCGTGTACTAACCCTTTTGATTGTTGAAAAATAAACAGTCAGATGGAGAAATATAACTAAATCTCGATGCATGAATTCAATTCATTGTCCAAAATGATCTTATCCACCCCCAACTATTTGTATAGTGTCTTAGAATAAGATAAATTGATTATTTGATTATGATATAGGAAAATCCAAACCCTATTTTTTGATTACACTGTAGCATCGATGTTAGGAAAAATATATGGATAATATTTTTATTCATTATGCATTAATTAAATAATTTATATTGTCAGAAATTATTTCCATATAAAAATCAATGTGGATTTCAATCATTTTATCTCAATATTTAAGTCAAATAACACCTTGGTTCGACCAAATTGAGACAACTATTGGTGGGGTGTTCCCGTTTGGATTTAAAAATTTTGAAATCCAACCATTAAAAATAATCATGTTATTTGTCCTCGTTTGTAAAATATTTTATCTTATTTTAGTTTTGTTCATTCTTTTATTTTGTTTTTTATGTATATATTATATATATATAATATATTTATAAATTATTTTCACAAAAATACCAATTTTTTTTTTAAAAAATAAAACTAATATATATTTTTTATGAAAATACCAATTCCTAGGGAACGTTTTTATAAGGTGGTATCTATGATAATTCTTCACCAAACACTGATATGGCATTCCAAATATATTTCCACCTCATCGATCCGAATCAAAAGAGTGTGTCCCACATTTAATAATTTATTTTCTGAAAAAATTTATAACATCACATTCATGGAAAGTATGGCTAATGGTGGCCCTTGAAGAGGGCATGGGGCTTGTGTTTTCTCTATAATGTCAATATTGAATACATATATATAGGCTTGAAGACATCAAAACTAAATGTGTATATAGTATGGTGTGTGGTCCTCTATTGTTATTTTATCTTCTACTTGTTTCTTATGATCCTCAAACCATGTTGGTTGATCATTGTTTGCAGAATCACAACCTGATGCTTTTTGATTTTGGGTTGGCCAAGGATGTCCTGATGGTAGACAAAATCTACATCTACACATGTATTGCTAGCACATATAGCTACATAGCTCGTAAATATATAGAAACTAGTAAAACATACTCTCCTTTATCAGTTTCATAGTATTTATCTTCGTGATTCCTAATGTTCTTATTCATGTATGGATATTTCCAATTAAGAATGACATGTACCACTTTGGGTTATTAATCCTAGAAATATTTTTTGGGTGGTGGGTGGGGGACAAGAACCAACCAACAGGGAAGAAAAACCTACTGGATTAAGAGATACTATACTTGATCCACTGATTGATTATGTTTTTTATGTAGGTCAACCAGATAGAGGGAATGTACTCAGAAGACAATTATTTCATGTTATAAGATCTTGCACTACACTTTGTGCCCCTATATCTGAAATATAATTCACGAATGGGGTGTCACGGGGGATCTGTAAGTGCTCTTCATGTTTAATAGTGTCCCCCAAACTCATAGAAGTGGTTTTAGTGATACTCAATCTGAAAAAGATACTTCCATGGATCCTTGAGGTAATGAATCTAAGTCAAATAGAATCAAAAAAAATATTATTGTTGAGAATATAGATGTTCATAAGATGAGCGGTGATATTATTTACAAATATTATACATCCATGGATCCTAAAGTTGTAAAATATGAGGCAAGTAATATAAAAGAAATTCATATTGTCCAGAATGTGGTTGTGTAGAAGATTCATGGTGATCCCCATTCCAAACAAGTAGTTTCCATGACTCCTCATGGTATAGGATCTAAATCTAGTAGAATCAAAACACATCCTATTTTTGAGAATGTGGTTGTGTAGAATATTACCAATGATCCTCATTGCAAACAACATTCGTCCAAAAATCCTTGATCTAAGGACACCCAATAAAATAGACTCAAAATTTATTATGTTGTGGATAATATGGACATGTTGGAGAAAATAATTTCATATAGTATCTATAACAAGTATGAGGTGTTTTTATTTCCTTGTATGGGTATAATTGATATCACAAAATTGGATAATGTTTAGTATTTTGGGTGCTTTAAAACTCTAGGATAATTTTATTGGTAGAGAAGGTGTGGAAAACAATACTTAATTTATAATATATTAAGTGGTTAACCATAACCCAAGATATTTTATCTGATATGTATCACTTATATCCAAGAACAGGGGGGTAAGAAATAATAAAAGTCATTAAGTAATGAAATTTTATGGGGGGATGAGATGTTCCAGAATTTTAATGAAGTTGTGATACTTTTATCAAACTAGAAATTATAACGTGTTTTCTTTTTTTAGATAACTGTGTCAACACATTATCAAATAGTTCATATAAAATATTTTTATTAAATGTTTTTTGTTACAGATGAGAAATACGTAGTATTATATGTGAGACAAGTTTAGGAATAAAATAACAATCAATGTTTTATAATCATAGAAATAATTTATTATTAATTGTGAGTAAGAACTATGTATTTTGTAATAAATTAAAAAATAGAGAGAAACTATTCATCATGAGATAGAGAATATAAGGGAAACATTGGAGTATAGAAAAAATGGTGAAAATGTAATGAATCTTAAAAGAAATTCCATGAGGTTAGTGGTCAATTTCCTTTCTATATCAACTTTAGTTAATCAAAATATAATTTATTTATCTAAAACACATCGTGTATTTTTATTTGAATTTAATATAAGTGTATGCAGAATGAACAAATGAAAAAAATTATTGAGTTATAAAAAATACTAGATTTCAAAAAAGCATTGGATTTTGAATTTGAATGAGTTAGAAGGGTTGTGTAAATTTTGAGGTCAATGAGATAATATGGAGATTCTGAGTGATGGAAAAAATTTTAAGACATAAAATAAACACAAAAAGGGAAATAAAAAGAAATTGAAGAAATTAAGGAATTGAATCAAGCTACAGTTTCTAAATTGAAAATAAAATAAATGGTTTGAGAAACACAAAAATAAAGACCGGTTGTTAGTATCAATTGGAATTAAATTTTTTATTCGGGCTGGGTATTTGATATTTTGTATCCTAAATTCGAATAAAATCGATATTATTTACATTATAGTCAAAAAATTAATAATTTTTTGTTTATGTTGTTTCTAATGTTTATTTAGAAAATGGAAGGAAAAATTTTCAAATACTAAATGGATTAGAATAATCTTTATGTTTTTGTCATTCATGAAACAATTATTGAAGATGATGAATAATAGATGAAATAAAATAAATATCTAGGTTATGATATGAAAGATGTTGTAATGACCCCTATAAGATCGATTAATTAGTACAACATTAGTGTTCATTACCCTATCCTGGATGAAACATCCATTATAACAAGAAGGCCATGATGTAGGTTGGATCCTCTAACATTCTCATGTTTACATTTAAAATTCCCACTAGAGAAGGAGTTTCTTTATTCCCAGCTATCATTATTACATTTTTATTGAAAATTTCAATATATTATCAAGTTGTAAACAACTTGTCTAATGGAACAACATTTCACATGTTACTGTAGAAATATCATATGTAAATGTCACTCATACATTCACTTTCATTGGCTACTTTTATGGTTTTAGACCCATTTCATATTTTCTGGATTCTATATTCCATCCTATGTGCATAACATAAATATATATATATATATGGTTTATAATGAAGTTAATCATAATGGTAATATATTAATGTCGTGAATCATTAATACATTATCTCATTTATAGTTTTCCCAGATGCGATCCAAAAATTTGCTGAAACCCCTTCATCCCAACTATTTACCAGAACCATATTTTTCATTCTAATGAAATGATACTGAGGAAATAGTGTCTAGAATTTATAGAGTGAAATTATTTATTCTGAGGGATTAATATTCAAGGAAGCATTTTTTACATTTAGAAATTGTTGGACTCATGTTATGTACGAATCAATGAAAAAATAATTACAGTGCAATAACCACCACATGATAGATGTTTATATTTCTTCAAGTAAACCAGGTTACCTCCTAATAGAGAAGAATGTTAATTATTTGAAAAAAAACTAGGGAAAAATTATGAATGATCTAAAAAATGAGAGTAAAATGGAGAAAAAGTTAAAATGAAGAGTAAGAAAACACAAGACATAAATATTTATATTTTTTGGAATAATATCTATATCAAATTGGAGGTATAATCACTCCACTAAAATTGAGATAATATATTACATGGTAAAATAATAGAATAAAATCTTTTCTTTAGATGAACTCATAACATATATGTTGAAATATTGACACCAACCACACAATAAATCAATTATGCTACAGTTACTAGTGGTCTGAAGTATACAGAGATACAACTCAACTATCAACAAATTCTAAGCAACTAAAATTTCAGGCCAACTAAGTCTTAATTGTTATAATTGTTTTTCAGTGTCACTGATAATCTCTGTTATAGTAACTCAACGTTACAAAAGTTCGTAGTTGTAGTTGAGACCTCGTGTAAAGTATGTGCCACCAATAGTTGGCCTTACTTTATCCAAGGATTGGGCTACACCAATCTAAAAATATTCCCCTTAGAGCTTGATCATATATTCTGAACTTCATCGTTGCTACTTATTTAGAAATGTTACCTAATTTTATCTCCACCTATTCACTCACCATTGAGTGTTTTCTATTCAATGATTTATTTTTAGGCTCATGATTCGTGAAATACCAACTATTTTTTCCTTTGATACTCTCATATTGTTCTCATGTACTCTACCATTCACCCTAAATTCACTAATGAAGACCAACACAGACGTAATAGTGCCTCTACTTATCTATCACTATTGATGTTATTAACATGACGGTTGGACTATTTTTTCAAGAAATATTATACAATATCAGCAACACTTAATGTATTAAACCTCTGATAAAATGGTACTTCATCTAATTGTGCTTCATCTAGTAATGAAACATTGGGTTATTTGGAAGATGTATAAAAATTATAAATTCATGGTTCACGAAATTCTCTTTTCCCATTCAACCCAAAATCTCTAATAAGATATTTAAAAAAAATAACATTCTGTAATTCTATTATAACAATGTATTTTTTTCTCTGTGGTGGATAATGTCACCACCTTCTTTAACAGAAATATCCACCTCATTATAGTTACTCCATTGGTAAACACATAATTTATTATATTCCTCCTTTTATTAACACCACTTCCAACGTTCACATACATATATCTATGATTTGAATTTCCATTAACAATTAAATGAGATGCTTCTTTGATTCCCTTTTGGTATCTCAATATCAACTTTATAGATAACCAATATTGTCTTCTAGGTTTAGCCAGGTACCTAATCATAACTCCCACTACATGAACAGTAATATATTTAGTACATACAATGACATAAATAAATATTCCAAAAAATATGTATAGAACCTTTTCTATATACTCAGCCTATTCTACCATTTATGGTGATTTTACCTATAATAATTTGAAATGGCCTGTCTGGGGAATAGAAATTGGATTTTCATACAGCATACTATATCAGATAAAAACCTTTCCAATGTAGTCACCCTGTGATAACATCAAGGTTATAGCATTTTTTTCTCTATTTATATTCATCGCCACATTATTTTTATATTATATAAGTTCATTCATCTGGATCTCCTAATCGAGCTTCCCTTTTAGGTCATCAATCCTCTACATACATGATTCCATAATGAGAATTTCATCTACATATAGAATCTATATAGTATATACAAAACCAAAGGACTAATAATAGTGGCATGATCAAAATTAGATAATTTGTATTCATTTTTTCTAATGAATACATCATACTTCTTATTCCACTTCCTGGATTCCTACTTTAACTCAAATGAACTCTTCTAGAGTTTTCAAACTAGGTATTCCTTTCCTGAACCAATATATCCCTTTAGATATTATATATTATGTCCTACTCTATATCTCTATAAATAGAATAATTTATTACCTCAAGAATCTCAAGGTATAAATCCTCACATGCAATAATCACTATTATGTATCATTCATTTAAATGCACTGAAAAAGGGTTTTGTTGGTGCAAAAAAACACTGACAGGCTGAGCTCCCTTAAAACCCCATGATATTTATCTATTCAATAAAAAGTTACGATAAAGGCCACAACTATCATTATTTTCTAAGTGCTGATAAAGGCTGATTTTATCAGTGATTTTTATCACAGATAAAGGAGGCCTTTATCAGTCCTTCTGTTTAGCGATGATAAAATTTCGATAATATTTTTTTAAAAAAATTGTTCAATCGAGCCCCTTTTTATCAATGCTTCTACCCCCAATGTAATCAACACTATGTACCCCCCAAAACTTCTATCCCACTGACTTTCTCAATCATACCCCTTTATTAGTGCTTTATAACCCTTTTATCAGTGTTTTCCATGCCCTCTGCCTTCGTCATGCCTGGAATTGAACCCCAGACCTCTATATTCAAGGTCCAAAACCATTACTTCTACACCATCATGAATTGTAGAATATTTTACAAGATATCTACATATTTATATATATACATACATAGTTAATTATTATTTAAATATTTATTAATATAATTTTTAAAATTTTTATAATTATCTTTAAATATATTTTAAAAATATTTCATTATATTATATATTTACAAATAAATTCTACACATATTTACATTTAATTTTATATTTAGACATAAAATTATTGTAATGTATTTATAATTATTTTTTATAAATATTTTTATGTAATATATTTAAGGAAATCGAAATATTTATAAAAATATATTTATATATGATATATTTAAAAAATATCGACACACACATACAAAAAATCATTTTTATACACATGTAAACATTTATATTTCACACATATACACAGAAATATTTACATATATATATATATATTAATATGAATATATTAATATATAAATATAAATATTTTTTTATTGACCCACACATATTCATATATAAAAATTACATGTACAAGTATATATATATAATTCATTTTTAGAAGATAAATAAAATGGTTATTTTTTAATTTAAATAAAATGAATATAAATGTTTATTTTCATTTTTTAAAATATTAAAATATTAATTCTATTTAAATATGTTGAAATATTTATTTGTTAAATTTATTAATTATATGTAAATTTATAGAAATATGTATATATTTAATTATAAATAACATTAGAACATGAAAAACACTAAAATATAAAAACTTTTATTTCCATAATACCACAATACATGAGAGTAAATTTAGTCATAGCTGAAAAAATATCAAAATAACCCCTTGCCATCAGACAATGGAAATTTTTTACTAAAATGTTAAAAAATTAAGGACTCCTGAAAAAAACACAGTTTTAGAGGCCTTCAATGATATTTGTACCTCAAAAAAATTGAATAGGGTGCTAAGAGTAAAACATGTCATATATGTTTTCAAAATATTCTATTTGATACATGTTAGAGCCTATATGGACACCCAAATAAAAATTTATGGTTGTATGAAGATCAAGTCATGATTCCAACTTATCAAATATCATTCATTAATTTATTGATTTTTATGCCCAATTTTTTTTATTAAATTACTATTAGTCAATAATTATTTACAAATTGTTAATTGAAATTAAATATCAATTATTTTATAATTTATTTTCACTAGATTTCGTATATATATATAGTGTAAATTACTATTATGTTTATATAAATATTATATAATAAATTATATTATATTTATATCAGAATCAATATATCTATATATTAATATGTAAATATATTTAATGATTTTTTGGAAATATACAACTTATTAGTGATAAAATGGCATTTATCAACAATAAAAAAAGAAATGACAAAGGTTGCCTTTTATCATTTCTTTTAGCTATCATTGATAATGGAATCCTCTGTATTTGTTTTTTTGTCACTGATAAAGGGAAGAACTTAGTATCATGCGATATGTAGTGGTGAATACTAAGAACCACCAAGATATCAGTGAGCTTCACTATGGGTGATATTTTTTCAGTGAAGTCAAAAATTTACCTCCATTGAAAACCTATCACTAATTGAAATTCCTTGTACATACTCTTACAATGATGTTCATTATTGAATTTATATAATCATTTATTCTGAAATGTCTTCCTTCCCGTTGTAAAAGGTTCCAGCTCCAAATTATTGTTATCAAGAAATGAAGAAATATCATCCTTTATATCCATCTCCTACTCATTTGACTCCATAAACTGGATTTCCTCTTTAAAAAAACTATGGTTCCTCATCATCAGTAAATAAATTATAATATAATGAAAATTAATACCTCTTCATAGGTCACATCAACCATGTTGATATCATTAACTCAAAATAAAGAGTAACTTCCACTAGTTTTGTTCTATAATTCTTAGGTACACAATAAAGCTGCACTTTCTATTGGCACTCAGATTCTTCATTAAAACTATCGAATATAGTTTCATAATTTTCCTTATACAAGGCACCTTCATTAAATATCATGCTATGGATTCTGATAATTATATTATTCTTATCATCGTAGAAGCGATAAAGAAACTCCTATACAACATAGCCAATAACGAAATAGTATTTGAACATTGCATCAAGATTGTCCCTTAAATAAGAATTTATATGTACATATGTCAAACAACTAAAGGCTCATAAATGATAGTCTTACCTCCCATATTGACCACAGATACATGGTTATACATTCTCCCATTGGAATAGATAGACTCTTATCGATGTGATGTGATCCGATGTTCACTACCTCTTCCCAAAAATACATGGGTAAGCCTAAGTGCAACCTCATACTACTAACACATTTATTCAGCATCATATACATAGTTTAATAAAAAAAATCTATTATTATGTAATGGGAAGATTCTTCTTCCACATAATTGCCTCATTATCATAGAATTATTTTAGAAGAATACTATCATACTCCCCCCCATTGTCAGACCACAATAATTTCATCTTTGATCCCGACTCATTCTCAACCATTGTTTCCACTTCTAAAACATATTAAACCTGACATATTTTATTTTCCGAAATTAAACACATACCTTTTTCAATTATTCATAAATAAATGTGACATAATATTATGATCCTCTAAGGTAATGTACTAGTGCAATCCCCGAAAACAATAGTGTGCACCAGTGCTAATTTCTCATCCTTTGGTGTTATAGAACCTTTTTCAATGGATATATTCTTCTAAATAAAAAATATACTGTCGTCACAAAAGATAATATCCACTAACATTAGATCTATTAGTATTACTTTTGTTATGGGAAACTTCATCTTCTTCTTAATCAAGTGTCCTTGCTTGTATTGCCAAAATTGTGAATCCCCAGCATAATTTTTTGTTTCAATAATTTCTATGTATTATATTTACCATATTGTTTAAGGTTTCAATATTTACTCCATGAGTTATGACTAAAACTCACATAGTGATGCACATATATCATAGGAATCTTATAAAAAATTTTCTAATCCTATGAAAAATGCATTAAAGTTGGAATTAGTTTCTGTGTGGAGAAGAAAGTGTTGTGTATGTGTTAAAATCTTCTTTAATGGGTTGAAATTTGAATGCAGTGGATGTAATGGATTGGTCGAAACATAAATGTTTAAAATATAGTTTTATATCCTTGGATTAGTATCCATAGATCCTTATGAATCATTATTAAATTTAAATTTCCCTCTATTCTCTAATCAAAGAAAATATCTTTGATTTGACTTTACAGTAAATTTTATTTTGGAATAGAAAAATCAATAATCACTTTATCATCTATCCTCACAAGATCAAGTGATTGGATAACAGCAATCAATCTTAGTTCATCCCAATATTTACTATCATAATAAGTTATGTATTTACCACATATATTGTATGTGAAGCTAGTTACAAATTACAACAAATATTTAAATGCAGAGACAAATAAGAATATCCTAAAAGCTACCCATACAAAAAATTCAAGTAATTAAAAAGTGAATCAATTTTTATTGGAAATTGGAGTTCAACATAGGGGTTAGAGATTTATCCTATGCAAGACCACAATTCCCCTAGTGTTCTATCACATAAGTTAATAAAAAAAATAAAGAATGAAAAATTTAGGAAATGGATGTATCATCCAATGATGAAACAACCTATGAGAATGATAAAGTATCTTATGAATCTAAAAAAGTACTATGAACTAATGGATAAAATTCCCACTTATTCTAAATATATAAATATAAAATATTCACAATATAATCCTCATAGATGGTGAATTATATATGTATGTCCTTGGGGAACTCATCTCCAGCTTCGAGTAAAGTCCATTTGAGAATAGTTGACCTCTAGAAATGACATGAACCACCCCCACGTACTGTGAAGTGAGCATAATCTGAGTTACAGATGGACCCTATGTGTATTTTGATTAGAAAATATCTTCAACATCCTTTATACGGCAAAACCAAATCCATGAGATTAATGTATACATTGAAAATGATATTAAAAATATGGAAACGAAATTCCCCATTTTCTGAATTTTGAAAGCACCATGAGCTTCTCTAATGTTCGATCTAGGCAGGTGAGAATCAAATATGAGGGAATTCAAATAGCTGATATGATTTGGAAAAATTACCCATAACTATATACATATACAGTTGATTACATTTATTATCTTACATATGGATTATATCCATGTGGAGTTTTCATGTACTTTTTACCATTTGGAATGAAAAATTATACCATTCATTGTTTCTTTCCATCACTCTAATTTTGTGTAGTAGACAATTATTCCTTCAATATAAATCATCAATGATATTCATTTGAATGGTTGGAAACTATAATACAGGTGATTCTCTTTATTTTCCTTATTCAAGTGTTTTTTCAAACATCTATATACCTACAGCCTCTGCGTGGTGACGAAATTGGGGTCTCACTATCTTCAAACCATCAGAGGGGAATGAAAAATATATAAATTAATTTATTTACTTTTTTTGTCTAAATATAAATTTTCTTATAACAAATTATGATTTTCTATTGATAGGGTTGTGTGACTTATTCTAGGTGATCTCATGATTTTTTATACGTAGGTGAGTGGTGGCATGTAATATTCTTCAAATTTGGTGAGGTTTTCTCAAGATTGGGATTTAACTAATCTATTTATATCCATATTCATAGATGACCCATATTAATTATACAGTGTATAGGAATGTGATATCAGTAATAAGAGGAACCTGGCTCTATAGGTGATGGAACACACAATGTTCTGCTTTTTGGATGGTTTACCAAAGAGATCGAGATTCACAATGTAACTTGATCTTCTTGCATTCGAATGGAATCATGGGTATTCATCATCCATATATCATTCCAATTTGAGGTTTCTTCGATAATATGTTGATTCAGTTTGAAGAGGTGTGGTGTGATTCTGATTTATTGTCTTCTCTAATTAAGTAGACATGGAAGTAGAAGTTTCTTGGGAAACCATGGGAGATAAGAATCAGGTGTTCCACCTCAGTTGGTATCTCCATGTTCCTTGGTTTTTTTATTTTTCTTCGATATAAATGCATATATCTTATTCAATATTTGTTTACATTCTTCATCTTTCAATCCATTATCTTGTGGTTTTAGTGATCTATTGTATTAAAATGGTTGGATTCAGTGACTGGTTTAGTTACATCATCTTCATTGATGGAGGATCTCACAGTTATAAAAACAACCCCAAAAATGAAAATCACTTGAGGAGAACACAACAACACATACAATGAAAAATAATGGTCTTTATTTCTTCACTCAAATTTTTTTACAACACTGATAACTGACTCAATTTATAGGGATTCAAAAACACAAAAACACAAACTATTAAATTAAAAGTACGCAGATCTTATGTTGTATGTTCTTCCTAAGAATATAGATCCACACACGTTATGCAAAAATATTGAACTTTGTCCATCTTCCATCGTAGTAGTTATAGTAGGTGATTCCATAGAGAAAAATCAAGTTTTACTTTCTAACATCTCCCCTAAAAATAGTTTTCCTTATGACCCATGCATTTGTAACATATCTGAGTGGGTAACCAATATATTTAATTACTTCACAGTAGTCATTACATATAGTAAATTAGAAATAACAGGCAGAAAAAGATATGTAGATAATTGGAGTAGATTATAGGAACAAAATAATAGTAGTTGGAACAAACTGTATTTTTTTACTTCAATTGGTAATTCTTCCAGCTTGTATTCATCTTGAAGGATCAGATTCTTTTTCAGGGAATCTTTTTTCTCGGGTTCCTCAATATATATTCCCTTTATCAAAGAATTTACTTGGACTCAGATACACTGGAAGGAGCCATCACTATTCTTTATCATGTGAATAAACATTGGTCTCTAATGCTTTATAAATATTGAAATGATGGATGATTTATCAGATACAACATCGATGAAGGTCATGAATTTTGGGAGGAAGTATGAATCAAATAAAAACTCCAGTTATTTAGTATATTCATGTGTAGATGATTAATTCATATTTGGGAGGAGAAACATGGATGAGGAATATTGTCCATCGTCATCATCGATGATTGGAAAGAAGTTGAGGGGATCATCAAAGAATCAAAATTCAATATCTAGTAATACAATTTTTTTTGTAAAAATTGAAATATTTTTTTTTCAATTTAAGAGTTCCTTTTTTCAGAATTGAATACTGGTCCTTTTTTGAATATCATGTGATAATTGTTTAAGAATTATGGACAATTTTTTTGTTGAATTGAAGTCTTTAATTTTTTTTAATGCACAAAAGAATTGAGATGAATTTTTTAAAAATGGTGATGGTGTGGAGGCTTTAAAAAAGAAAATGGATTTTTTTTTCTAAAATTTAATGATGCGTGGAGGGAAGGATGGGTAAAATGAAATAAAAGGATTAGTTAGGAATGAATTTCACATGGTGAGGGGAAAACAAAATGATATACAAACTTGTTATAATTAGAATTAAATTTAGCAAAAGAAAAGTCAATTAAAAACCCATTTTTAAATGAAAACAAGTGATGGCATGGGCATTTGGGGAGAAAAACCAAACACAGATTAGAAAAATGTTTTCACTATTCATTGACTTCTTCATATCACACCTACAATAGATCAAATCAAGATATCATAGAAATCCCTCAACACATATTACCCTCAAATTCTCTGATACCACTGAATGAGGTTTTTGGTAGTGAATGTAGAGGATGATATTACAAGAACACATTAAATCCGTCCTTTGGTAGAATTGATGGAGGTTCTCGTGGCAGAAAACACAATAGATCATATGAAAATCACATGAGGTTATCTTAAAGAAAACACATAGTGAAAATATGGTATTTATTTCTTCACAGAAAATCTTATTACAACTTTTATATAAAACCCTTTTTATAGGGATAAAAGGATTCAAAAAATTCAGACTGAGAAATTATAAGTATACATATCTGGTTTGGTAGGTACATTCCAATCATTAACATCCACAATCATCAAGAATAAATCATTAATGTTTGTCTATCCACCATCATAGAAATGATGGTAGGTGCCACCATAGAGGAAAATCAATATTATCTTTCTAACACTAATGAGATTAAGTTTCAAATTCACATTATTACAATAGGGTGGTGTGTTCAATCAAAATGGCGGTACATGATAAGAGGTGGCGATTTTTTTGTGTGTGGCAGCTTGATGACATAGCCAAAAAATTCCAATTTATGATGATCGATGCCACATAATAGGAACAATATATTGGTTTAATAATGCAGCATCCCAATCCCTTTATAATTTTTTTTTGGTATATGGAATTTAATGTCTGGTTAATCTATTTTCATTCTTTGGTAGATGCATTCCTTTTCCAAAAATCAATCTCATAGATAGTCTTTGCACACAAAATCATTTATTGGATTCACTAAAATTTTCATTTGCGGTCATTGGTAATCTTATCATCACTTGGTTTTGAAATGTGATAAATCGATAACATTTCTATTTTATTGTTTGGATCAACCAAAAGAATATAATTCATCATAAATTCATGTATTTTTTAAAATTTGAGTGATTTAAACATCACACATTTTGTACTCAGTGCAGGTTTTTTTCTAAATAAATTCAAAAATTCTAAAACAAATTAAATTCACAATTAATCCTTTTAAAATAATAATATTCATTAAGTAAATCAATTAAAACATCAACTTCCCGTCATTAAATGTTCATACTCAACTCCAAATTTTCATTTATCAAACAAATTCACTAAATTACAACTTCAATATCAAAGTCAATTTAAGGATATCATAAATAAATAAATAAATCAATTAAATCCCCATTAAATTAAATCAATTTAATAATTCCAATTATAAAATCAAGCAATTATAACATCACAAATTTAAAACACAATTTCAGTTTATTTATGGATTCTCAATTTAATTAAAATTATAAATATATCAATAAAAATCATCATTATAATCTATTATATAATTATTTCAAAAACCAAAAATAAATCGAGATAAGAAATACCCATGATTGTTTAATTAATGGATGAAAATTCAATGAATAATAGATAATGAATTCAAAATTTTGAGCACTCATTACTCCCCTACACTCGAACTATTGCACTCCTAGTTAATTTTATCATTAAATAATATTAATTAATGTATTTATAGATTTTCACAATTCAAAAGAGAATTTAAATGAAATTTTAATTCAAATATGAGCAACTTAATGAAATAAAAAATATGATTGCCATGAATTCTAAACTATCATGAAGAAAGTGACCAAAATTTTTTATATTATTTCTATAAAATATGACACAATTCTTCATAGATTTTTTTAATTTTAAAAGCATACAATTATTATATTTAAATAAAATCCAACTTTTAAAATTCTTCCAAAAACTATTTCATTATCCACATCAAATAAATAAATTTTCACTCTTTGTTCATGAAAAAATATTTATGTGGACATTTTTTCATAAATGGGAAGTTACTATTTACAATAGGATTGTGAAATTGATCATCTATTCAAACAATAAATAATGAAAAAATAAAATATATCATGAGGTCTTTGAAAAGGTTATAATGTAGATATGATGTTGGTGGGAAAGTGTTCAAAAAATCCTCAGTAGAAAGCGAAAGGTTTTAGTAATTAAATATATTGCATGATTTTTCAAGTAACACAACAAAAAATCCCCCTCATAATCTCAAATACAAAATATGTGACACACACTACTCAATTTACTCATTGTTTTCACGAGGCATGATTGATGAAATTAATCTAAATAACGTGTCATCCATAAATCTTCTCTATTTTTATTTTATTTTTCTCTCTCTCAATTCAATTTTTATGAGGAAATGAGTAGTCACTCTTTCAATAATGAATAGTTATCATTCTCTTTTCATTGATTATGGTCATAAATCACTCGGATGAGAATAATGAATTTTTTAAAATCACCAACATTAATTTTTTATTCATTATTTTTTATATAAATTTTTTAGGAGAAGTGTATGATACAGAAAATATAATAAAATGAAAAAAGTGACCCATAACTATTTTCCTCTCTAAGATACCCCACTTTATTGAATCAAACCTCTCACTAAACAATTAATATACAAAAAGTATTAGACAAAAAAAGATAGAATCCATTTTCCCCAATACATAAACTTGAATTAATCATGAAATTACATTTTAGAGTGATAATAGTTAAGGGATAATTGAGATTGAAATTTTTTCTAACCTATAATTATATTCACAATTATCTACGGGCATAATTTGGATAAATGTTCAATATAAGATTAAAGTTAAATTGGGGGGTTTAAAATCAAATGCATCAATCGTATTGAAATTATATCTTGAATTACAAATAATTAAGAGATTATAAACATAAATTATGGATTTAACAAAATCCAAAGCTTATATAAATATGAGAGGGTATCATAAAAATGATATCAAATTAGCATGAAAACGTCTCATGATAAGAACCGAAATTTTGCACAGCCACTAGTAGTTCTGGATTTCAATTTCTAGAAAAAAAACATGAAAATGCTTGAAAATCATATCCAGTGAAAACCATTATATTTCAGAAATAATTTTATATTCACATCTTTAATAGTATAATCAAGCACCTCACAAATCACTTGGAGTTAAAAAAACGTTTTGATTTCTTCAATTTAGCTCAAATAAAGTTTTACATATCATAAACAATACAAAACATTGTACGTGTTCAAAATAGAAAATATTTTTTGCATTAATTTATTTATACTAAAATAATATAAAATCAAATAGCTATAAAAACTATGTTCAAATTCCTAAAACGAATTAGTTTTTTTATTGTATTGTTAAAATTTAAAACATAAAAATGGTATTTACATTTAAAAACTAATTCATCCCACTTCCAAACATATGATTAATATATAATTCAAATTGAATTAAAAAAATAATTTATTCAAGAGAAATAGTTCACAATAAAGTATTCATTTAGAAAAATATGAGGGAAAGAGAACCCCTGACACCACTATATTTAACAGATATAGGGAGGAGTCTAGACTCCTCTATAGGATATTTTCAGAAATCCTTAAGGTACATCTTTAGTTATTCTCTATGCACCTTTAATGGATTCTTTTATCAGTGTCAATAAATCTCAACCATAGAAATAGGAAATATATTAGTTACTATGTATGGCACAATCCACTAGTAATGAAAAATACCAAGGAATATATTCATCCTTAATGAAAATAACAACACGTTTTCTTTAGATTGAAATGATATTTTCTACAATAATTTATCATGGGTAGATTTAGTTTTCCCCGTATAATGTAGTGAATTTTAAAATGTTTCCATTATAATATCCTCAATACCCATAATTTTTTGATTCATATGCTTTCCGATATTTGTAAACTCTATGTTCAATCTTTTAACATCCCAGCAATCTTTGTATTTTAGTTTCAATATCAATTGAAAATTATTACCATAAAAACCTATATGGGAAAACATAATAGGGGTTTATAGGTACTTATGTACGCCTACATTGCATCCCCTAGTTTCTTACTCGATTTTCTATGATTTGGATACACTATTTCCTCCAAAAAATGAATTATCTATTAGACAATGCATCCAAAAAAATTTCATATGGGTGGTAGGCAGTGTATGTTTTATCATGATATCCATATTTCTTCTTGAGGGATTTGATGTTCTTAATGAATAAGTGGGTTACTTGGTCACTAATTATGGATCAATATATTCCAAACCAATAATTTTTTTTTTGAAATCAATCATAGTGTTTTAATCATAAAATTGTTTACATTTTTCTTTAATCCACTTAGAATCATAGCCTACTACTAAAAATTATAGGAAAATCCAAATGAAATTGGAAAGTGACCCATGAAGTCAATTATCCAAAGAACATATATCTTAAAAAATAAATGGTTTTGGGGGAATATCATGTATTCTGAAAATTGAAGCAGTAAACTAGAATTTGGGACACATTATTTCAAATGTCATGTGAATTTTTAAAAATATAGTTCCAAAACAATCTATCTTCCAAATTTATTCTGACAGTTCTTTGAGTTCCAAAATGGCCTCTACATGCAATTTTATAGTAAAAAAGTAATAAATAAGTTCATTTACTCTTCAGGTATGTTCCTTATAATGGATTAGTCATTGGAACTTGTCTATAAATAAGGATCCTCCACGAAATTATAGTTTGATTTAGATTTCAATTTAGTAGTTTGATGTATAGAAACAGAGGAGGGTAACATTGTTGGGACTATAAAATTCACTATGTCAGCATACAAGGGAACATGGGTGTGGTTGTATTGCTAATCACTAGAGAATTAATCATCCATATTGGTCTTAAGTATTAGTTCTTCCTTGATATCATGAGGTTTCTAGCACATGTGTTAGCTACTATATTTTCACAACCCTTTTTATCCTTAATCATTGGTTCAAATAGTTTTAGTAGCAACATTTATGTCACCGGTCTATGATTTTTATCTACATTATTGGTTAAATATCTTAATGCACCATGATAAAACTAAATAGTTACTTTATTCTTTAAAAGAACATAATTTAATTTTTCTAAATCTGAAACAATATTAAAAATTCGTTCCCTTTTTTGTGTTGTTAACATTGTTATTGTCTATGTTTTTGAAGTGTAGGCCATTACTTCTGGAATAATATAAATATTTTGTGAATTAAAACCTCTAAAACAATTTTAGAATCATGACATATAATTTTAAATTGGGTAACTATATTTTTCTGGATAGATAATCGGGTTAGCGGTTAAGAATTCCTTAAATCAGTCAAAATTTATCCTACATTAATCATTAAAAATAAATTCAGTTTCCTTGTTGAGTGGGTTGGTCATGGGTAAACATATCTTTTAAATTTCTCTAATAAATCGCATATAAAATCAAACATGGTCTGGAAATGATCTTTTGTGTATCACAATAGATTGGTATGGTACTGTCGAAATAACTTCAACTATGAATTTATCTACTTCCATTCCATATTAGAAATGAAATAGCCGAAATCATTTCCTTTTTCAACCATAAAATGTAATTTTTTCATATTTTAAAACAACATTTTTCGCAATATATATTATTAATACCTTTATCAAAAAATATATAAAACCTTGAAAATAAGTTGTTTATACAAGAAAGTCACTATGTAGTACCTATAAGAATCTCTCAATCAGGTTTGTGAGGAAACATTACATTTATCACTTAAAACTATATGGGATATTTAAAAGAGAAAAATGCATCCTTTGGTAGGAAAATATACCAATGGAATATGTGAATGTGGTCTTTTTTTGGTCCTCAAGAGCTATTGTAACCTAAAAATACCCAAAAAATCCTTCATAAAAGTAATAATGGATCTTCCTATATAGTTGATCTAGTATTTTGTCCATAAAGGGAATAGGGAAATGGTGTTTTTTGGTTACATGATTAAATATCCTATAATCTATATAGAATCACCTACTATTATAAATTATTGTGGGTACCAATTCATTATTCTTATATTTGAAATTTGGAAATCTAGTTTTCTTTGAGACTATGTGGATGAGACTCATCGATTGGGAGTCCAAGATGTTGTAGAATATTCCATCTCTTAAAAGTATCACTAAATATTTTTTTCTACTTCCAAATGGATAAGGATGAGCCTCATTTTTTTCTATCCCAAATTTTTTGATTTATCTTCTATAAAAATAATATGCATGTATGTGGTATTGATAATTCTTGGGTTGTGTCATATTGTTTATCCTATGGCCTAGTAAATATGGTTGTAAAATTTTACTAGTTGTAATTATTGGATGGGTTCTAAATTATTTTAGATTATTATTGGTATTTATTCATTCCCCTTTAAAAAGACATATTTTATGTTTTATGGTAGAAACTTATGGTCTAGTTCTGGGGGGGGATTAAGGACGATTTTACTTCATGGTTATCCATGTATGAAACTTTGAAATGTAAGATAGAAATATTAGTAGCATATTTTAGTAACCCATCAAAATAATTTTCATCAATTACTTCAAATTGATAAACAATTGAAAAAGTATCCATATTGAGTTTATTTTCAAAAAAAAAATCACCATGCAGGTTTAATGTTTATAAATATTATCTAAAGCTGATTACATCACCAAAAATTTCAAATTCATCACTAGAAAAACAAGGTAATTCCAAAAATTTTATTGATTTTTTTTTCATGTTGGTGTTTCATTGAGTCCGGGATGTTGAAATCTTAGAATTAGTCTCCAAAAGTCAAATAAAGGGTACGTTAATTGAAATTTATTGTTGATTTATAAGTCTTGAGGACGAGTCTACCTAGAAGGATAGTAGAGTGTTCGCTACCATTTCCATCATCCATTTTGAGAGTGTTGATGTTAGTAGGGATTTGGTATCAATGCACGTGTACTATGCCATTTTCAAGAACACATTATGTGTAGTAGATGGCTTGATTGGAAGGTTTCACAACCACTCAGGTGGGTTTGGGTTCTCTTACCCCATAGAAAAATTTATGGAATAAGGTATTATATTAATTGAGGCTCTTAAATCACAGAATTCATTAGAAAAATTATGTTCTCCAATAGTGAATGCGATAATAATGATACTTGGATCTTGGAATTTTTATGTAATTTGAGGGGTAACAATAGAATGACCATTATTAAAAAATATTACCTCTTCATTTCATTACAATATTCTTCACTCGGTTCACTAGTCGTTATGGAATTTAGCATAACTTGGAATTTGGTTGACAACCCCTAAGAGAGGGATGTTGATATTTGGTTTTTTTTAACTCTTCTAAGATCTATTTTGGTTTTTATTACTCAACGGTTTTCTTGAAATTACCTTGGGGGTTTTGAATTAGTTGAATAAGATGAATACTTTAGCTTTGATTAATATGATTATTTAGGGTGGTCTAAAGATAAACAAATCGATCATTTAATTCCTTCAAATTAGGACTATGAGTGTTTATAGTGGTAAATTGGATATTTTGAGATTCTATGACTTAGCTCATAATTTCCTTCATAGAAGGTTCTTGATCTCTTCCTTGTTGGTAAATTTTAGAAGGTTGGATTCTCTGTCTATGGAATGGAGGGGGATAGAAATGTTGTTGGGAATCTTGTTGGAGTAGGGGAATTTGTTGTTTTTGGATCCCATATCCAAAATTATTGGTGGGGATGTCTCTAAATGCATTGTTACCAATTGGTTTATTTTAGAATTTCCTGGGGTAGCATTACAACTTTCAGTCTCTTACGCATGAGGGCGTCTATCAGGGAAATGGTCATGATGAAAGTAGAGTTGACAAACTTAAGGGGGTGTTGTGTCTGGTTACTCCTAATCATTATTCATAGCTAGATATCTCAAAATACATGTTATTTATTCAATTTTAATTTCCATAAATTGTTAGTTATAACTGTTTACCTCATGTACACCACTAGTTGTAGTTCTCATACCAAATATTTGTAAATTTTGAAATACTCTATCAATCAGTTCACTAACTTTAGCAGTTGAATAATCAATTAGTGATCCTTGAAAAGATGAATATAGTTGTTTATATATATTTTCCATCAATATTTGGTAAAATATAGTCATGAAATGATTTTCTTTATAGGGATTGTGAGGTATGGATGCATGCAATTTCATGAAAATTTCCTAAAACTCATAGAAAATATCTCTAGATTCTTACTGGATTTAGTAGATATCCTTTCTTATTTGATCACTACATGAAGTTTGGAATACTTTCTAGAGTAAGTTACTATATAGTTCATCCTATGACTTAACTTCTATGTGCTATAGATTATGAATCATCTTACTGGTTATTCCATTAATATTTAAGGGGAAAGCCATCCATCTTATTTGAGTCTTACTGAATCCTCTTATTCTGAATCTATTACATAATAATTTAAACAATCTCCAATAAATTTATGGGTCCTCAACATATAATCAATGATATTTATGTATAATAATAATCATTTTAATTTTTTTTTCACAATCATATTGGTCATTCAATTGTAATTTTTGGTCGTTGATGTTGAAATTTGGTGCATCAATTTCCCTTACTGTTCTATTCACTTTAAAAATAATATCTTATATTTTTTCACTATTAAATGGAACTCCTTTATATGAATAATCAAAATAATGAGATTAATCCAGTGGAATGATGAAAACCACTTTTTACTCTTGCTCAATGATTTTCAGAGTTTGATGTTATGTTATCATAGTCCTATCAACCTTGGGATCAAAATAATTGAGGTAGGAGGAACATGATATAATCACATAAAATAATTTATTAAAAAAATTAAAATATAGTCATATTCCTTCACTGTATACCATGTCAGGTTTGATGAATTCCTATCATGGTGTGATAAATAAAAGGATTTTGAACCTAGGAAAATTTTGTAATGTACGATTCAGGTTATCTTTGATGAAGACAATGTAGTGGATGTATTAAAATAATATTTAATGCATTCAAAATTTTCAAATATCATATACAATTGACTAGTACAAAATTAAAATTTTAAAACATTATGGTCGATCCTTGTATTAAACTCCTCACTAATCTATGAATCATAATTCAATTTCACTTTGTTATCATCTACTAGTCAAAAGAAATCTCCTTGATTGGACTTTCATATAAATTTTCATTTAGAACAGAAAAAGAAAACAATAACTATATTCTATATCCTAATATGACCTAGTTATTGGAAACCACCAATCAATATAGGTTTATCCCACTATTAACTATCATAACCAGTGAAATTATTTCTAAGAGGCTTGTGTGTGAAACTAGCAAAAAATGTATAAAATGTTTAAATTCGAAGAAAAATAAGAATATCCAAAAAGTAACACATAAAAAGAAGTCCAAAAAATTAATATAAAAATACTTTTTAATTTAAAACAAGAATTAATTTTAAGGATGAAATATTTAACCCTAGATCGACCACTATCGCCCTATTTTTCTATGACTTATGTTATTAAAAAAATGAAAATAATTAAATTATAGGGAACTGCACTAGATTCCAGTGATGAAAAAACCATTGAGAATAATTTATGGTATCATGAATTTGGAAAGTCCCCCAATCCAAATGAGAACATCTACTCTTATACTAAAAATAGATACAGAAAACAATAAAAAAAATCATCACAGGTGGTGCATTCCATGTGGTATGATTTGAGGTCCTAGTTACTAGTTTTTTATGAAGTCCATGTGAGAATATTTGAACTCCTATAACAACATACAACACCCACATAAGAATTACATATTTTTTAGAAAGCATGATCTCAACTTCAAATGGACATCACGTAGACGGGGATTTCTAGGGATCCTCTTCTTCACCAATTTGACCAAACGAAAGGGCGGGGAGGAAAGACAACATTGAAAATTAGAGGTTAAATGGATAAATAATTTTCATCATTTTCTGTGCTTTCTAGGAACAGTGAGGTTCTCCAATTTTGTCTCTAGAAAGGGATATAATTAAAATTTATGGGAATTTGGATATCTGATGTGATTTTAGTCATTCTCTATAATCATATATGTCTCTAACCAGGTACATATAATTGTCTTTATAGTGATTCCATCTATATGGAGTATTTATGTACGTCGAAATATTAGTCATGTCATATTCCACCCTCCTTAATAAACTACTAGAAATACAAATTTAGATTGTAAATATTTATTACATCAAAATCACTTGTCAAGCACATAACATTTGTAATAAGCATAGATCAGATCTATTGGTGACAATGTGTACAGTGTTCGGTTTTAGTGAATCTTCACCATCGTGTTAGAGATTTACCAAGCTGTTTGATCTCATTGGAATTAGATGGAAGAATTGTTATTTCTTGTGGGGCTCTATTATAGATTTAGGGGATATTTTTTATTCTCATTATTTTATTCAAGGGATTTAAGTGAGCTTATCAGTCCTTGTCTTCTCCGATCAAGCAGGAGAGACATCATAAGTTTATTAGGCTTCTATGGGTAGCGAGCATCATGTGTTTCACCTTAGTTGTTAAATTTATGTGTCAGGGGATTCATCTTTTACATACAAATATGTGAGTGTATATTATTCAATATTGTTATGTGGTTTTATTCTTTTGAGATATCAACATGAGGGTTTGGTGATATTTATCACATAAAATATTTGTATTTACAACTAGGTTTGTTTAATCCTCCACATGATCTTCTATTTCATATATCTCTTTGTGAAGGAGGGTTTAACAATTAATTGGGATGATTTATCATAAGAATTAGTGTGGATGATTATTATTTTCACTACAATAAATAGGACTTAGTGTTGGTTTGTTATGGGCGGTTCTAATATTCACTGGAAAAAAATCATATTATAAAAATTATAATATAATAGTTGTTTAATATAACCACTATTATTTTAATAATTTTTTAATTTATAATAGGTTTTATTTAAAAAATTACTAAATATTTGAAAAACATAATTCACCCCTCCCCCAAAACCCTTATCCCCAACTCACTCGCCCCTCCTTCTCCTAAGAGCAACCCCCATCCCGACCACCTGCTCTTGATAGCAACCCCAGTGCCCCTAACCCCATTCCCCTAACAGTGACCATTCTACCTCTCTAATAATCCCCATACCCCCAACCCCCTCCTCCCGATGACAGATATCCATCCCTCCAAGCCCACCCTTTGATTAACTTGACCCCACCCCCCATTCTCCATAATGAGGACCTCATAGCGACCCTATTCTCCTTAACAACGACACCTGATGGCCTCTCTTATGCTTTTTCTAGTGATTGTGAGCTCTGATATCATTAAAGGTATGATAAGATATTGAATTTGTCTATGGTTTTCTATTAAATTTTATAAATATATGCTTAATTGAGTGTTGTTTTTTGGGATTTTTCTCCGGATGATATTTGGGTAACATTGTAGGCCTTCCGTTGGTAGTTGGTCAAAATTTTAGATAGTGGATGCACCTCAATGTAATTTTAGGTGAGTGTTCTTATTTTTAAATATTTAATAATTTATTATAAATTATTATAATTATTTACTTATTTTATCTTATATGATACAAGTTACCATGGTGTTTTTTGTGTGTGGTGTAAGACGTGAAGCATTTATATTTTCATCAATAGTTAGGTCAATATTTTGGTTTTGTATTGCTTCTCCATTTAATAAGGATTTAAGAGATTTTTAAATTGATAATTTTCCAATTAATTTCCACCTTATGCGACATTACAGGTTTCCTGGGAGATAATAGTGGTTTTAGATGTTTCGTAGTAGGGTTTCATTCGAAAAAACTAATTATTTATCCTAGTGTTTTGGAACACAAGATGCATGTAATGTACCGATATTTTTATAAAATTATAACATGAATTTAATATTTTAAATAACAAATACTCTTATTTATGACCACAATGCATAATTATTAATATAAGTTACATAGATTCTGATCACATGAATCTTTTTGAATGTTATCTTCTCTTTAGGTTAAGTACTCTTGTTTAAATTGATTCTAAAACATTTTGTAAACCCATATTTTCTTGTAATGGTATGATTCATACGGAAACACATTCCCTACATATCAAATTTCCATGTTCATGTTTTGAAAATTAATAAATAGTGATTTTTATAATTATCGAAGCAACATATATAAAAATTTAAAATCATTTTTTTGTAATATAAAATAATAATTGATAATATGAAAATAAAAAAATATAGAGATCTTTTAATAGAATAATCATATTCATGTATTATTTTGGAGTGATAATAATATGTTTGACATCATAGTAACCTCTCTCCCTGGATCAGTGAATATATTCCATGACATACAACTGTATTATTATGAGGGTATTTTGTTCATTTATGTTATTGATGTTTATAATTTTGTATTGAATTAATTTTTTGTGTAATTTTTGTTATGTTGAATCAAGACCCTACCCCTGTCAATAAAGATGTTGGGTGATGTTTAAATTTTATTTTACTTGATTAATTAGACATTTATATATTTATATATGAATATACATGGAGAAGAGTGATAATCAAATACCATTGAATAAAATTTGGATTAAATTACATCAAAACACACCTTGGTATTCCACGGGATTAGAAGAATGTTTATATGATGAAATTTAAAACTGATCCATGGATAATAGTATAAAATTTCTATGTATTGATTTTAAATTTAAGCAATGGTTTAATTAAAAATAAATATACGATCATATGATATTGAAATAGTTTCCTTCTTGATATTTATTTTTTATTTTTCATACTGAATAAAATGTTTGGAAATTCTAAATAAAGAAAATTCTATCATTAAAATAATAATTGACCCTGCTGGAGGAGAATTCGGTTCTAAATTTGATAAATGATGTATTTGGATTTGTAGGATAAAATGTAATAGATTTTAATAGATAAATAGAAATATCATTTGACAAAAAACATGTTAATATTTCTCATTACTTCAATGAAAAATACATTAAGTGTCATGAATTAGTTAAATATAAAAATAAGAATGATATAAAGTATATTCTATGTATACAAAGTTGTCTTTTCTACTTTAGTTATATCATATCAAGTGTCTCCGTGGAATTACTAATGAAGAAATTTCTATGATTTATTTGTTTCTTCACGATGCATTTATTAAAGCTATTTCCCTTACATCATTCTATGATATAAATAATTTCATCAAAAAACATGGCATTGGTTATACAAAGATATAGTCATTCCCTATTAACACCATGATTTACAAGATAGAAGAATATGATTAAGATGAATTCATAAGATTTAATACATGGAAATGGATTACAAGGCATAACAATTATAGTATAAATCAATACAACCCTAAGAAGTATTATAATAAGAAGAATCATGAAAAGGTATTGTGTTACTTTTCTCTAAAATGACACATGAAACGATTATTCATTTTGTATAAGTATATATATGAGAAGAAGTTCCATACTCACTAATGTAATGATGGATTTGTGAGATATCCAAAATATTTAAAATCATGAAAGTTGTTTGACTCATTATATCTATATTTTTCTTCTGGTCTTGGTAATGTTTGTTTGAGATTTTCTACTGATTATTTCAAATGTTTTATTACCATAAGTACTAATTATAGAATTTAAATAGTTGTTTTGATCCCCTATAATGTATCTACATTGACATTTATGAAGAATAATTTTTTCATTATTTTGATGATTATTCTTAGAAATAAAAATCATATAAATGACACTCAAGTATACAATAATACTCTAATTTAATAACTGAAATAATTATAGGATGATTCCATGCAAACATGTGATGGTTTAAATAGATAACTTTTCAAGATAAAAAAATTAGTGACTTTCCTAGACTAGGAAACTTATCCTATTGGAACACTTAGACTGGTTTGGGTTTTCCATATTGCCATTTGGAATTTGAACCAAAATGATTACCTCATAATAAAAAATGGTGTTTTATGTTTCATTGTTGAGTTATCGAGGCTTCTCATAATTTCGTATTTAACAAGACATGATTTAATGTAGAAATTAAATAGATAAATCCATCGAAGGTGTAATCTAGTTCAAAAATCATTTGATAATTAATGAATTTCACTGTAGAATTTTGAAAATATAATCAGTTTAAAGAAGGAAGAAAGGGTATGGGGTATAGTATTCGACTATTTTAGAATTCAACAATGGATAAAAATGATGATATTTTGAAACATCTTTTTTGGGAGTTAAATTTTATAGGTCATAATGTTGAAGAAATTTATATTTCATTGAATGTTGAAGATAAATTAATTTTTACATTACTTATTGATAAAAGTAAATCTAAGTATCACCTTAATTCACATAAGTATTTGGAATCAATGAATATAAAGAATGGTATTTGGGAAATGAGATTTGAAAGTATCCTTCAACTAATTTTACAGTGGAAAATAATGACAAGATATTTTACTTTGAACATTAATGATTGTAATAGTTCATGTTGTATATTCAAGTAACATATCAAGATATGTTTACTTAAAACATAAAAAGAAACTTGTATTGAAAATTCATTACTCACGTATTCTAATATAATTTTTGTTTTATTTGGAATTCCATAATACATTAGTAGAAACATTCCCTGTGGTTCTATTTGAGTTGTATACCTTTTTTAGATAGTTTTATATAAAAACTCTAAATCCAACAATCATGATAATATTTATGAATTTTTATAAGCTTTTTCATTTTGATATGTTATTTCTCCATTCAATCGTCGTAGTCATGATTAATTTTATAATTAATTTAGTTTACAAATCTAAACCTGGTGGATTGATATAATATTGATGGATGTATCTAACTGAGAGGTATGTTGATTTTATTTTTATTTTCATTAGTGAATTAAATTTTATCAAATCATTGTGTAAATTTTTTTAATATGTTTCCTATTCCTTTAATTAGGTACTTAGGTTATTTGAAACAATATATGAGGAATAAAACTCAACTGGAAAGATTTATTGTTCAAGGTTACATATTTTAAGTGTGATTGACCTTCTATTCTATTAATTTGAAGTAATGTGGACTAGATTCAATCTGGTTGGAAGTGTTGAAAATATATCCACTAATTCTTATTCTGAAAACCAGTCTTCAATATTTCAACCTATTTGATAACCAATTTGAAAGGGGTCAAATTTTACACTGTCTAAATTTGAGTTACTACAAAAACATAGATTTGTGATACTCAATGGTATTATTATTGATCTATTTATTGAATAATTGTGATTGAAAAAAAGAGATGACTAGGGCTTCGGGGTCAAAATGATGTTGAATTAACAACATCAATTAATAATGATATTATTGAACAGTATGACCATCGAGTTATTATATACCCATATTCATATTTCTAATGTGTAATTTTTTTTCTATGTTAAAAGTGAAACCTTAAATCAAATTTTCTAGATAATTAATATCGATAATGGATCCAAAATATCAAATGATTTTAATTTTCTGTCTCAAGTTCCTATAATTCAGGCTAAGAGATTCAATGAAAACAATATTCATGGCTTTTGGTTTTATACAATTTATCATGAATAACACACAAGAACTCAAAATAGTGGTGTATTTTTAGTTGCAGAGGTGGAATAACATGGAAACATGATTGATATAATTTAATTAAACTATCATGGTTTATTTTAATCTATAATATTCAATGGTAATTAGGTCAAAATAGATCGGGGTATAATAAAATACTCATTACATTTTTCATCATTCAAATTCTCCAGATAGATCCATACTAATGAGAATTTTGAGCATCATCCATTTATCTTGGCTTCATTAGATAATATGGTTAATTATTTTGATGATGACATACATTAAGTTTGGAGATTTTTTGTTCACATAATTTAGTGATACTTATATGATATGGATGATGAAGATCAATTGGTACTTTATGAGAGTGAACTTCATTAACCAAAAAACATTGAACAGTCCATTCCTAACAATATTGAAATAATAAAACATGGAAGAGATGGTAAAAATGAAGAACACATCACAATGGAGGTTGAAAACAATTAAGATAATGAATATGATAATAATTGAATTTATAAATTTGTAATGAAACTATATTAAAATTTATCATTTATAGATGTTTCAAACATATATATTTTGTTTAATTGATTCTATATTTGTAAAAAAAATTATTTTTTCATTTTTTATAAATTTAATATATCTAATCGAATTTAATTAAAGGAATTATGATAACATAAGAATCTAGATCGTATTCGATCGGAATCTTATAACACACCACCACTGTCATTAGCTTTAGGTGATCTATGTGTTTGCATAATACAAGAGTCTTCTAGTGAGCCAGTCAATTCCCCAGATGTTGTTTGTAGCCCACTATTTGATTCACCTTCAGTTATGGAGAATTTGGTCATCTATCCATGTACGGGATATTAGCATGTTACCATTAGGAATATATATGCCATTGTATAAAAAAACTATATATTTTATTAATTATGTAATGAATTTATCAAATAGATAAGTAAAACAATATAAGGAATATAATTATGAACATGATAGTTATATGGGACCTAAAGGAATTCTATATAATCATTAGATTTGATGAGTTTCGGGTTCCTACAGGTGACACTGTAGAAATCTACTGATATATTCATGGGAAGCTTTCTTGTGAGATTTTGATCTTTACGATAATTTATATTGATAAGAGGCATATTCCCACCGCTTCAGAAACTATGTTATTTTTTTATCATGTGAAGGTAATATTTATTTAAGATTCATTCATTAATAATTAAAAATACATGAGTAATGTTTTCTTAACAAAATTATAATGTGTTGTGTATTTTTCTATATGTTTTTTTATTTTGATCCCCCTACCTCGATTTCAAACCCATGGAATTTGAAATTTGTGGGCAAGAAATAGATATATTTTAAATTGATATTATAACATGAATATAATGAAGCATCTCTGATCTCACGATAGATGTATGAGAAAATTCCTGAAAGAATTTTCCCATCAGCAATGGAATTTGTTTTTTGATATTAACAGATATTCTTATGAGGAGGTAATTTAATATTTTACAATATTCTCATAGAATAAACATAATAAAATTATAAATTATATTAATGTTTTTATTTTTTGTAGAAATATTATAAAAAATACATTTAATGATGAGAAAAATAACATTTTTCATATAGTGGGATATCAATGTTTTTTTGAGAAAAATAATAGTATTGGTTTATAATTTGTCTATTATTATTTATATCATTTAATTATAATTTGAGTTATTTTCTAAATAGTTAATATTTTTTATAATGAATAATGAATTAGTTCACTTTATTGGCCCGACAGTGATGTGGTTTAATGTTTAGAGGAAACTGGATGGTAGCTATGTAAAAGAACCTATCAAAGACATTGGAGTATGTACTTTTCAGTACTATTTCATGTTACTTCATTACTATAAAAATATAATAATGAAAAATATATTATCAGAATAATCAAACTTTAAACCCAAATAAACAGGGTCAACTACATGAATCAAACAACTCCAATTTGGCATCATTTTATCCATGTAGCCTTCCCTTTTCAATTGGGTTTAAGGGTTTTCTGTTTTTATATTATATTTTTGTTGTTGTTAGGCTATTATTTTAATGTTATCACAGAAAATAGTACTATTTTGTCTAATTTGATAATATTATGATCTTAAGATAATTTTAAAAAACCATTTTTATGTTTTTTGTAGTGAAATGATGAAATTAAAGAAGTATGGGATGTGAACATTACATAATCATTATCGGTTCCCCAAAATGATGTTGTTGAAATAATATTAGGGAATGATAATCTTAGAAATGTGTGAGGGATGGGTTATGGGCCTACACCATTAGCTATTTTTGGTAGGGTGTCATTAAGAATTACTATTATACCTAGTGGGGGTTTGAGTACTGTTGTTGATTAGGAATCCGAAAATGAAATTATATCAATGAAAGAAAATGTGAAAGAAAAATAATCTTATAAGAAAACATAGGATCAATGGTGGTTGAAAATAAAAATGATTTAGTTTCTATATTTTAGTGGATGACCAGCAAGATCCCTAAGGAAATTTTTGACCTTACATCTCATCCTATCAAGGTAAATTTTAAATCACTTAGATCATTATCACAATTGCATGGACCATATATAACATTAATAAATAAAAGTAAATTGAAACTTTTATATTGAAAACATTAACTTTGAGTCTTACCATATAAATCATGTCCAAAATTTACTTTTGATTGATTACTTCAAAATCGAATTTTGGATCATTATCCAAATGATTACAAATAACTCGAGCTTCTTTCCATGGTTTTGACCCAGTAAAATAGTTTTTAAAGGTACCAAGGCCTTTAAAAATGTGTTTTGTTTGGTCAAAACAAGGAATATTACATCTAATTTCCATGAAATCATAGAAAAGTTACTCTATGTTGAATTTTTTAATATATTAATTTTATCCACACCATTCTAAGTTTCAGTTTTCTCAGGAATCTCATAGTCATGTTTTTAATGTTTTTAAACAGTAAAACATGTGTGTAATGGTACTGACCATATAAAATGACCTCACATTGATGTGAAATCATTGAAAAATTTCTATTGAGTTGTTTTTTATGTGTAAACATTAAAAAAATGGTAATTTTATGTTTGGTGTGGTCTGAATGACTTGGTTAATAGTTTTAAAGGAACTGAATCCTTTAAAAACTTGTTTAGGGGGTTCAGAACTAGGAAAATTAAGAGAGATAGCCATTAAATCATGGTAAAATGACTAGATATTAATATATGAAATGAGGAACTATCCGAACTTCATTCTATGTTATATATTCCTGATGGTCCATAAACACATTTCAATTGTTTTGAAACACTAAAACATGTGTGTGATGGTAAAAACCAAGGAAAAAGACCTCGATTTGAAGTGAAATCTGGGCACAAAAACCATTGAGTTATTTTTGAAATCTACAAATAGGCAAAACATACATGCTATGTTCTATATATTTGAAATGACACGATATATTTTATTAAAATATATCTAATCCTTTAAAAATGTGTGTTTGGGAATCAAAACCATGAAAATGATTTTAAATGGAAATAAAATCATAGGATAATTACTATATATTTATTTTTGAAATATAGATACTCGGTGCTTGTCATTCCATGATTTGGTTTTCTTGAGATGCACGTAAATTCATTTTTATTATTTTCATAAACTAAAACATTTGTGTAGCATTAAAAACTGTCGAAAACAACCTAATATTAGCATAAAATAATGGTACAACCAAATTTGAGTTACTGATGGAATTTTCACAACGTAAAAACATCCACTTGATGTGTTGTGTTCTCATAAAGACTCGATAAACTATTTTTAAAGATACTAAAGCATTTAAAAATATGTGTTGGGGGTCTAAACTAGGAAAATGATGTTAGATTATTTTGAAACCATAGGACAAATCCTCTATATTGATTTTCCAAAAATAGGAACTGAAAACACATCATCTTGAGTAACTGTTTTCCCAGGATGCCCGTCAAGGTGTTTTTAGTGTTTGAAAACAATAAAACATTAATGTAGTGGTCAAAAACCATTGCAAAAAAACCTCATATTGATGTGATTTCATGGGAAACCACTATTCAGTTATTTTAAAAGTGCAATCAAAGAAAACAAGTCAATCCTTCATGAATTTTTGTGGGAATGGCTTGGTAAATTGTTTCTAAAATTTCTTTATTATTGTTTATTCATATACAGTTTATTTACTTATTCAATTTTAGTTAAGATAAATGTTTCTAAAAAATATAATCATAATAATAAGGATAAGAAACCAAATAAAATATTTATTATTCTTATGATTATTCAATAATATTATTATGTAGTCCAAATTGAAAATTTATAGTGATTGTTTACTTTCAACAGTTATAGTTCATATGCTATGAATTATCATACAAAACTTTTGACTATGCTTATTCTTTTTTTACCTCAATTATAATGCTTATGGAACACATTATAATTTCAGATATAAATTTTATTTAGGGATATAATGAAAAATATTTGTCACCACATGATAGTGATGTTGATTTGGATTCATATTCAGCAACAAATGGGTTCAATTAAATATTTATTCTCATGACGACATGAATAAAAGGAAAATTGAATGGGTGTGAGTTTATATACATTTTTATGTTACCTTAAAACTCAATTTTTTATAATATGTATATGATTAAACTTAATTTCTATGATTCGCATATGATTTTATTTAATTATTACACATATTAATATTATATATATTATTAATTAATTAAGAATATGGTTTTGTGAATGCATTGGTTGGAATACTAGTAATTTTTATAAAGTAGTTGAATATTTATATCAATTTATAAAAATAATGAATTAATAAAATGATATTAAAAATGAAAAAAAAATTAATTTAAAAGCATTATAATTTTCCAAATATTAAATTAATGGGTATAATTTTATAAAATTATTCTTTATTTTTAAGAATGAATTTTTTATTAATGCAAAAACATTATAAAATAAATAGAAACTCTACTAATTGTTAAATTTTTTGACTCAATAATTTTCAATATTGATAGATATATCTTTTTGAATTAATGTGAAAATAGAATTGAGGTATATAAAATTATTATTATTAAATAATTTAATTTAATTTAATTTAGTAAATCTTAACAGAATATAACAATTTTAAAATAATATTTGGGAAAACTGATACAATATAATGTATATTTTCTTATATAATAAATTTCACAAAAAATAAAGGAAATACATTAATAAAAAATGAAATTTGACAATGGAAGGAGTGTAACATGAGATATGTAGAGAATTTTTTCAAAAAAATAAAGGAAATATTTTAAAAAATAATAACATTAAAAAACAATTTTTAAAATATGGCCACATTAATTTATTCAAAAAATATTAAATATAAATGTTATTTAATTTTTAAATAATTTTATTTTTTATTTTAAAATTAAAAACAATAAGTTAAAATATTTATTTTATTCTAAAATATAACATCATTAATAAATTTAAAATTTTAATCAAATGATTAATTTCAAATATTTAAGGTATTTAAATTTAATTATAAATTATTTATTTTCAATATTCAATTAACTTTTTTAAAATTTTTTATTTTAGATATTTTAAAATGATTAAATTTTAATTGAAAAATTAAATTGCATGAATATTAAAAAAAATTAAATGAATTTTAATTTTTTTTTAATATTTTACCCAACTAATTTTCTTATAAAAATATAATAAATTGAGTAGTTATATTATATTGAAAATTTAGAATGTTAGAATAATCATAATATTTTATATTAATTTAAATTTCATATAATATTAACATGGATTTTCTAAATACATCCATTATTTATACTATTTGATGTCAATCCAGTGTCATGGTTCTCTTCCACAGTAATTCTCCATACATATATCTACCTCATAATCCATATCTCTCCTAAATCATCCTCCTCCTCATTTAGGCCCCCAATACCTCCCCAAATTCTACCTTCTCCATGCCTGCCCTCATTCTTCGTCCTCCCTTTCACATCCCCCTGATCCCTCCCCACAATATGCATTCTCCTCATTCCAGAACCATGATTTTACCCCCAAATTATGCCACCTATCATTGACTTCATCTCGATTTCCAATCTCGTGTGCATTACATCTTTAGAATATTTCCTATACAGATACCAATTCTCCTTCAATGGAATCATATCTAACTGTATTATGTTTCCAAAAAATTTCAACCCCTGCATCATTACAAGATTATCTATTGATGCTCATCTCCCATAAGAATCTAGAAACCCTAAAAATCTCTCAATGTTTCATCCGAATATCACTTCTCATATTCATATCTCGCCTCTAGATCTCCCTCCACCATTAACCTCCACCTCCTCCTCTACCTCCAGTTCCATCTCCATCTCCCATTCAAAACTAAATTTCGAATTACTTATTTCTTCATCTGAATGAATATTATTTTGGTTTGTTTACGCTTATCTAACTCATGTTACATTTATCCAAATAGGTTTCTATAAACATATATACAATTTATTTAGATATGATTATTTTCCATTTTATGATAAATTTGAATGTTCCATTATTATATGGGGTATTTTATATAATTTTAACATAATTGTTTTTTTATATTTAAAATAAGAACATTATCCCCTGATGATTTAATATATTATTCAATTTCATTAATAAAATTTCATTGATAGTTCTACAAGATTAGGAACTCTATATGCAATACTAAATATTCACGAGATCACCAGGATTGAATGATTCCCTAAAAAATTTCCAAATACAAAATTATAGTTATATAAAAATGAGATTTACTTCATACCAAATCTATATTATTCTTCTTATTCCACCTAAAACTAATCAATCATATTCCTAAATATTCTCTTGAATAATTGAAAATGTTAACTCCTATATAGAGTATGCTTCAGGTTTATTTATACCAATAATTTTATTTCATCAAATTACCTTTTTACATATAAATATTGTAATCTTCTAATGAATGAAAAAATGACCATATTTATGATATTATGTCTCAAAAATCACCTCTATATATTCATGACCCATATCACTATCATGACTAAATAATTTTTCATCCAATATTTCAAAGATATTTTAATCAAATTCTAAACCATATTTATTAAATGTATTTCCTTCCATATCATTATCATAAATCACGAATCCAACATTTATATTTAATATTATTTTACCATATCAATATCATAACCCATGAATCCACTATTCATATTTCTAATTATTCAACATTTTTATTTAAAGAAAATTTAAATTCATTTCTTATCATTAAAATGTCGATTTTATTGACCATTTTGGAATATATTTGATTCTTTGGTAAGAATTTCTAATTCATGTTTTTTTTCTAAATTCAGAACTCTATAAAAATTTTAATTTATAAATAATATAATTTTTTTCTGTAATGATATGTATTCATATTCTATTTAAATTATTTTTATTTTATACTTTATTAACACAATAGATATTTTAAAATGAATGTAAAAATTAGAATACGAGGATTTCGTATTAAACATATCATCAATAATTTAGTGATGATGTAACACCCTTGATTTATGATATTTCACTATATCACTATTTATTTTTCTATTACAAGAATGTTATTATTAGTTTTATGAAGTTATGGATGGGTTTTTTGATGGTTTTTTGGGAGCTCAGTTGTAGAATGAATAATATATCTAAAAATTTTAAAAAACTGATAGTGTATCCCATGTAAGAGGTAATTATAGTGCAATTGGAATGGTTATTTTGGTATTTTTTAGAGGTTCGTGTTTTTTATTAGTTCATATTTTGTTCCAATTTGTTCATGCTTTTCATTAGGTGCATATTTTCCCAATCATACAGGTAACATTTTTTTGTTTTTCAAAGTATTTTTCATAATTTTTTTTATAATTGATTCCAATTCAATATACATATTAATAATTTCCCAATTTTATCATATTTTTTACCGCTTTTTTGTTATCTATAATCTAAGATGATCATACATGTTTATATTTTTTAAAACGGGTTATTATTTTTTCATATTTTTTCATAAAACTTCGTATTTTTTAACAAACTATTAAACTTGACATAAATATATAGCCTTATATGTTTTAATTATTATATAGACAATTTTTTTAATACTTATTTTTATACATGATCATATTTTTTTCATTATTGCATAAACATGTTCATGTTTTATAATATTTGGTTGTTAGTTATATGATTGGGTTTGTTTTTTGTTTTTCAATAGGAATGAAACTACTATAACTTTTCCAGATGTGAAACATTAAACTACATACTCTATTATTCTTACACAGAACCAATGAGCTCTATTTTGAATAAAAAATCATCATCAAATACAACATCTGTGAGGAAAATGATTCGTGAAAAATGGATTAGTTGTAAGTTATTAGAAATATAAATTTTATTTTTATTATCACTAATATCAAAATAATTATTATTTATTTACTTGGAAATTTCTCAAATATTTTCTTACAGATTCTACAATTGTTACTAAAAGCCCATATTGGATGAAACTGATGTTCAATTATGGCATTCCATTTGTTGAAATATTAAAATCAAGGTGATTTATTCATTAAAAACTCTAGGAATACATTATGTAAAACCAATTAACATATACATTATTATTCATATTATTTATATTTTGTTCTACTATTAAAATACTTTATATTTATAAACTATGTAATAATTGTTCATATATTTCTATATGCATGATCTTATATTTTTGGTGAACACCACAATGATATTAGTAATTAATTAATCTGAATTCAACGTCACTTGTGACCATATATTTTACTCCAATAATATTTTATATCAAAATTTATATTATAATTGAGATTATTATATATTTTGATGTAATTTCAATCTTCATGCAAATTTTAATTCTTAAAATGTTTTATCAATATACAACTATTTCCCTTTCTATTTATAACAGATTTTACTTTTTTATAACATCATCAAAACTATTTATTGGATATCCTAATTTCTAAAAACTAGTTTATGTATTGACATACTATTCTATTTTATAACGACAAAAATTGATTCTCTACAATTTTTTCGATACCACCGATTGATATATAGTTTTTAAACCCGTTTTTTAATTAACATTTTAATTAAAACTATTTCAATATTATTAGAAAAGAACCATTGATTATTTATTTTTTTTTTAAAATTAATTAATTATTTTCCCGGTTTTCTTTGTAAATTTTTATGAAATATTTTCTCATTTTCATTATTAAATTATAATCTATCTAAAATCTAAATTTATTAAATGTCAAAAATAATATTTAAATACTTTTAAGAATGCTTTTTACTATAATACATTATTTCTTAGCTGTCATTAACCAAAATGGTTTTCATTACATTATTTAATTCAATTTGTTTTCTTTTATGTAGTTGAAAAATTATACTTTATTATATACAACTTTACTACTTGTATGACTAAAGTAAAATCTTCTACTATATTCATAATTTTTTCTGATTTTTTCATTTTAATTTCTACTCTACAACAAACATTTTTTCTTCATTTCCATATCACAACCATTTATTCAATAAGTGGTATGCATATAATTCAAAAAATGTTACAATGTCTATGCATATACTATATTGTGAATTATTCATATAATAAACATTATAGAGTTACTGAAATTTAAATTGTAAATATAAAAGTAAAAAATATCTAATCTAAAATACTCATTTCATGTTAAATGATAATACTAACTATGAAATAGGAATAATATCATATATGAATTTTTCAAATAATATATATATTATCTCTACATGGTTTTTAACTAGATTATCATATGTAGAATAACTGTACTCTTTCAAAAAATTTAAAATAAATATTTCTCTTTTTTATAATATTGCTCTTATATGATTAGTATTTGTTACTACAATGCTGAATTGTTGATCTGGTGATTGGATTGTGAAATTTATTTTCTCATAAATCTTGAAAAACATTTTGATGCGCCTCATTAGTTATTGGCATCTTGGAAGGTTAGTTATTCTTAGGTGGTGATTCCTTCAAATCAAGATACTCAGGTATACTTTCTCCACTGTTAGCGAAGTTTAGGATTTTATATTCAATTATGTTATGTTTTTCGAAATTTTAATCTAAGTATAAAAAATTATATTCTCAGTTTTAATAGAAAAATTGATCGATGCCACATCATTTGAATGAATTATTTATTACGAATGTATCAAACTTCTTGTTCCACCACCTAGGTATATGCTTTAAACCATATAATATTTATGGAGTTTCTACACCAGTTATTCCTTTCCTAAATTGACATATCCATCTAGATGATATATATATACTTCCTCTTACATGTATCCATGAAGGAATGCATTATTTACATTAATATTCTCAATATGTAAATCGTGAGATGAAAAAAATACTACTACATACCATTCTTTTAAAATCAATTGAAATGAACTTTTGTAGTGATAAAAATCTCTAAAAGGATAAGAACACTTAAAACCCCACAAACTTTCTCTATAATAATAAAATAGAATATAAATCCCACTTTTTATTGGTTCCTTTTTTTGCACGGATAATATCAATAAAATATTTATTACAAAATTTCATTCAACCTAAAAACCATTTCATAAATGATCCAACCCCTATTTATCAACACTATGTTCCCCTCACCTCATTCACATCCAATAGCCTTACTCAATCCCCCCACATTTATCATTACTTGCTAACCCCTTTATTAGTGCTTTTCACATCCTTATGTTTATCTCGCGCAATGAATTGAACCACTAAGCTCTACCTTTATGTCTTAACACTATTAACACAACACAAATATTTTTTTTTAATATTTTATGATATATAAATACATATATAAATATTTAATTTTTATTTAAATATTTATTCATATAATTATATATATTATATATAATTATTTTTAAATAAATTTTAACAGAATTTTTTTATATGTTAATTTATCAAATAAAATGTATACATATTTATGTAAAATTTTATATTTAGATATAAATTTTTATCAACTATTAATAATTATTTATTATAAATATGTTTTTGTACTATATTTAATGATACTAATATATTGATTAAAATACATTTATATATGATGTATCTACATAATATTGGTACACACACACACACGGAGACACACATACATGCATATATTTTCACACACACATACACATTTATACGTCTCACATACACAAACAAATATTTTAACATATGTATTTATTTACATATTTTATAATACACACATTAATATATTTTTTTTTATTAAAATGAAAATATTTATATATAAACACAAAATATATATGTAAAAATAAATAAATAAATAAATATATTTGTATTTATATTAATGAAATTTTTGAAGGTAATAAAATGGATAATTTTTTAATTAAAAAATATTTTTTCTATATGGTTTATATATTTAAAAATATATTTTTATTTAAATATTTTAATATATATATTTTTTTACAATTGAATTATTATATGTAAATGTATTCAAATATATATATATATATATATATTTATTTATTTATAAATGACACTTCAATATGAATAATGGAAAATGTTTACACTATAATATCCATAAAACTACATGACCAGTGAAAAAAATTAGTCTCCACTGAAATAATAAAAAAATATCCCCTCAAATGAGACTAAGATTCCGTAACATGTTCAAAAATTAAGGCATCCACAAAAAACTTATTTTTGGAGGACTCTCAATGCTTTTTTGAAATCATAAGAAAGTTGGATGAGTTTTACCTAGCCACCATATAATATATAAATTTCCCATCATTCGATTTTATATGCGATAGAGCTCAAGTGAACGCTCGTATGAAAATTTATAGTTTTTTGAATTTGACATCATGTTTTCAACTTCTCTTAAATATTTCATTAATATATTTAACTTTGATGTATTCGAATTATTATAAAATGGAAATTAATAAATAATAATTTACCAATTACTAATTAATATTAATTAATATTAATTTATTAAATATTTTATAATCTATTTTTCACTAAGTATCATATATACTAAGTTTAAATATATAGTTACTCTTATATAAATCATATTTAATAAAATGCATTATTTTTATATCCGAATTATTATATATTTTTTATAACAATATATAAATTTATTAAATGATATATAAGTTTTTATGAAATATACATTTTATCAATGCTAAAATGGATCTTCTAAAGTCCTCCCTTTATAATAGCTAAAAATTTGACCTTTATCATCACCAAAAAAAGCACTAACAATGATGCCCATTATTCAGTTCATTTATCATGATATGATAAAGGCACTCCCATTATCAAATTTTTTTAAACTAATAAAGTGTATCACTTAATATTTCACGATCTATTGTAGTGAATCATATGAACAACCCATATGGTGGGGGGATTCACTATAGGTGAGTAAATTTCAATGACGTACACTCATTCATTCTGTTGAAAACCTTTCAACACCAACCTTATATTTTACCTCCTCTTACAATCATCTTCATCCATGAGTTTGTATAAAAATTTATTCAAAAATTCATTCCATCCTTTTATAGAATGTTTTATCTCCTAATTATTTTTATCATACAGTGAAGAAATATACTCCTTCATAGCCATCTCTGACTTTTTTTACGCCTTCAACTAGATTGCCTCTAAAAATATTATGGTTCAACACCATCAGTTAACAAAAAATATATTAAGGATGATGAATTCCTCTACATAGATATCATCACCCTTTTCGATATCCTCAACTCCACATTAGATGAAGACTCCCCTGGTTTCTGTTTCACATACCTAGGTAGACCCTCAAGCTCTAATTTCTATTGGAACTCTAATTCATTATTTCCACTACCAACATTGGCATCATGATTGTCATGGTATGTGATAAAATCATTATACATCATGCTAAGGATTATGATGATTATCTTTTTCTTACCATCCGACATGAAATAACCAAAATTCTCAAGAACAGAGACAATAAAGAAATGAAATTTGGAATTACTGTCATTCTCTTAGCTTGTATTATTGTTTATATATACATATTCCAAACAACAAAATCATCATAAAGGAGGGTGTCTTACCACATTTACTGACCATATCTTCTCAAGTAGACATTCCCCTTTATTATTGCTAGACTCCAGTTGATGTCATATACTTCCATGTTCTTTTTTCTGTTTAGAAACTCGTGGGTATTATTAATTTCAGCCTCATTCTCCTGACACATTAATTTGGTGTCATGTTCATCCTATCAGCAACACCATTCTATTCCGGTTTAGCTAGAAATTCATTCCCCCACCATATTACCTCATTGTCATAAAATTCCAAGAACTCATTACTTTCATACTCACCACCATTTTAGACTTTATAATTTCATCTTTGATCTTGAATCATTCTCCACTATGTTTTTTCACGTATAAAATATATTAAACACATCATATTTTATTTTCAAAAAATAAAATCATTCCCTCTATGTTGATACATCAATAAAATTTTCAAAATATTATGATCCTCCAAGGGAAAATAATAGTGTAGGGCCCTATACGTTAGTGTAAATTTGCTCTAGATTCGCGACCTTTAGTGTTTTACCTCCATTTACAATAGAGGCCTTCTTCTACTTTCCAAAGATATATTCTTCACACAATCCATCTTACACTGAACATAAATTGGGTATCATTCCACTGATTATGATCACATTCATCTTATTCTCACTCATGTGTCATAGATTTTAGTGCCAGAATTGTTAAACCCCAAAAATATTTTTCGTTTCAATATTTTTATTGTAATTATCAACCATATTTTTTATGTTTTCATTCATTACTCCCTGATTTATGATTATAAACCCTTATTAATATCCCATAAATCACCAATGAATGGAGATCCAAAACATGCATCATCAATCTACTTGATTGAAATAACATTACATCACAGTACATGGATATAACATACATTCTCCAAAACCAAAAAAAAATCCCACTATTGGTTATAATCCATGCATCTCCAAACTCTTACATTTTTAAGAGTTCATTATCAATAATATATACCTTTCTAAAATATCAAAAAATAATTTCTTTTATGAAAACCTTCCCTATTTTGAATGAAATTCTTCCCCTATGTCTAAAATACAAGAATATATAGGGTGATACATGCTTAATAGTAACACATCATGGGTTCCGTTAACAATCATGTTTGTTGGGTTGGTTTTAGGTACCATTGGGTTTTCTATGAAATTCTTCTTGACATGTCCTTTCATCCAAAAAATCTACAATGTATGACTAAAGACCTTTACCTTTTCCCGAATCTTTACTCTTGATTTTGACCATCCTCTATAATTATCTCATTGTACCCATCTTCCAATTATATCCATGTTCAGAGGAGAACATGAAAATATACCCAATTACCTTTTATGGATTTCCTCATTAAGTATCAAGTATTACACATATTTTAGAACCCTTTATGAATTCCTTAAATCCCAACTCATAGTGGTTATAGTGGATTCTCAACTATCGAAGGATGAAGAGAGTAAAACTACTGAAAAAACCTCATCATCCATTATAATTCCCATAGACTAAATCTAACTTATAATGATTTTGAATTTGTTAATTTGATCAGAAAAAATATTCCCTTCAATCATCTTCATAATAAAGGTAAACATTGTTTGACATAGAAGTCTTATTGAACATATTCATGAAATATTTCATCAGCCCAACCATCATCATCTCCTATCTTATACTAAATGTAATTTTTTCCAATATATGGTTCCCAACTCCCTAAACCTATAGATCTAGTAGTTCCCACTATTACTTCCCCAAATCAATTGTTTTCTCTCCTATAAGTGGTAAGTATATGTTTTCTAACAAATGTAATCTTTGATATATTCCCTTCAGTAACTAAATTATGTATCATGAATGTGATAGATCATCACCTTATATTCTTAAATTTCCATTGTTTAATATGATAAATCAGACCATGATCTCCCATAAACAACCATTGATACAATTTGTTTTGGAAGTTATAGAGCATCAATGATGATTGATGTACAGAATGAGAGTAAAAGCGGGGGAAATATAAAAGGAAGAAAAATAGCAATAATATGAGACCCAAATATTTATGTGGATTAGGAATAAATCTATACGCCAATGGAGATACTAATTCACTTCACTAATATTGGGAGATTAATTTAGAAGTTACAGTATCAGAATAAAACCCTAGCTTTAAATGATGTGATAATGTAAACTGGGAAATAGTTCCACCAATTACATAGTAAGTACATAATGCTAATGTAAGTAGTTTTATGAAATATAAAGATAAAAAATATCACCATAAATATATTCGAAACTACAATTGTTAAATGCTGACCAGGTTTTCATTACTGATGTTCCACGTTAATATCGCAGGTCATCTCTTCTATAGTTAGACAGCATTGCTATATTTCATAGATAGATTTATGGATTCGTTTATAGAATTTTCCCGTAATAGTTCGCTCAAATATATTCAAGAATTATGCTACAAAATTACAAAAATTTTGGAAATATATTTTTAATTAAATTTAATCCTTCTGGAAAGTCCAATCACTTCATATAGAATAAAAATCCTTTTCAAAAGGAATACCTTATCTCCATATCACAACTACAATGTAAGAATTCAATAATTTTCTTCCAGACTAGCATATTTTAATAAATAACCTTTGAACACATCAATCTTCTTCCAATTGGGTTCTATAATTTCTATGTGGATAAAATGTTCACCCTAAGACACCCTATATAGAACAGAAAATAAACTATTCAATTTTCATGGCATATAAATCGTTATAAAATCACAAAACAATAACATAGACTACTAGAACTGATTATAAATTTAAACTACACATTGAATAAGAAAATTTATAATACACTAATGATATTTTTATACCTCAAAATTCCTTCCCATAAAATTTTGTTTCCATTACTATATTGCTAGCACTAAATCCACAAACTCATTTCCAATTTTCCATGTTGGTTTTAGATAAAACCTTACTAACATAGTTTAAACGAATCCCTTAATATTTTAACACTACTCCAACATTTTAACTAGAGTAATCACACTATACTATAAATACCTTATAAAAATATTACATGTATAAAAATGGGCCAGTAGACATGTTTTACTTAAGGATTTCAAATACTTCATGAGATTTATGTGTCCCTTTAAACCCATCCTTATTAATTAAGACCATGAGGGGTATTCCATATTTCCTTAACAAATGATAAATTTTTTAATGTATCTAATTATAAATAAATCCCCATAACATGCTTCACATTCCACATATCACACCATATTTTAACTTCCTATTGATTTTTGGGATCCATTATAACTCTTTCAGCTTAAATTATATTCCATAAATGATCTACATAACTCTTTCAAAAAGAACACTTTTTCTTTTATTAAAATTTTACATTATTAAAAATCATTTTTAGAGTATCTCTCACCTTCTTATAGGTGTTCATTATATCCCGTAATGTACAAAATTTAATCATCAACGATCACAAAAACACACTTCGTTTTCAAATTGGAAAATAAATAATTCATAGTAGAATATAAATTTTCTGGTACATTCATCAATATGAAAAGGAAAAAAAGGAATTTGTAATGCTCCTCATGGGTTTTGAATACATTCATCCCAATATATTCCTTTTACATTCATACCTGGTGGAAACCAAATTTCAAATCCACCTTTATAAATTATTCATATCTATGTAACTCATCCTTCATCTATTATATTATTGGAATTAGGTATCTATCCAATAATTCCAAAATATTTATTGTATAGTCATATATAAACATTATCCACCCTTATTCTCAATCCTTTAAACAAATTATTGTTCTAGAGTATGGGATGTATCTATGTCATATGAAACTCTATTTAGAAATTTGTTGTGCTTTGTTTTTAAATATTAATCATCATGAAAATAATAATTTTATATGGTGTGTGATGACTAAATCCATCTCTTATTTCAATTGTATAACATGATCACTCTATATATTCGATGCTAATTCTAAATATGCTTTAAAACTACTTTTATAGTCACCTTTTCTATCATTTACCACTATAACCCATACACCCACAATTTTACTTTTCATAAATATTCTTATAATTAAAATGGGTTTTTTGGGTTATTTGATGTTCCCAATGATTAATGACCACTGAGAAGAAATGGGGGGTAAATCAGTGTAGTACATTTACATTTTCTTATTATAAATTCAGCATCTTGAACCTATTAATGTTCTAGATCCTTTTAATAATATCTCAAAAACTCAAATCATTTTCAATGATAATAATAGTGAAAAAACGTATTATATTTATAAGGGAGGATATATAAATGTACTCATTGCTGTACCTATTATAAACAATTAGTTAGAAACCCATGTTATCATTCATCAACAACTGGTTAGACACCCCAATTTAAATTCTCCATTGATTGGTTGGACACCCCAATCAGATGTCTCTAATAACGTGTTAGAAAGAGTTGTTACTAAAACAACCATAGAAAAACCACTATTCAATGGTGAAATATTTATTTTCCTCCTTCCATGATAATCAAATGCATTTATACTGAATATATATACATTTGATTATGGATTCCTCCCTTATTAAAAAACAATACTACTTCGTGATATGCATTGTGATATTTATTTTTTATTTGATAAATTCATATCAATTAGAATAGTATTTCATTTCTACAAATATATAAAAATTATAGAACTCGATTCATCTCTTAGTATATCAGTTGTATCAATGGATTGAAAACATTTAATAACCTAGATCGACCTCATGAACACCTCAGTAATTGATTGTATAGATAACTCTTGATTGACGGCATGTGATCAAACACATGATAAATTTTAGATTCACTGCATTTTCAAATACAATCAACTATTATACCATTACTCATATATATAGCTCAAAAATTTTACATATTTAAATAATGTTGTGAATTAAACTACCTAGACAAGTAGTTAAAATATTAATATATGCATACACATCGCCTCATCACCTTTACATGGTGCAACTCAATACATGATACCTTTTTGTAGCCTTCAAAACTCTATAATTATCATTACAAAGGTTGTGTAATTCATAGATGACATTCACATAGTTGAGGAAATACTTTTGTACCTTGATTAACCTCCTTGGTTTCCTTATTATCTTTACATTGGAAATATATTTCTGAATTCAGCATTACATAGATAATGTACTTCTCACATTTCTATTATGTATCTAGTGTAAGTCATAGGCTACATTTACAAAGATTCATAATTTTTTCATCTATCCTTAACGTAGATAGAGAACATAATACATTTATCTACATATACTCATGTTTTTACATTACATACAAGGGAAAATATTGGTGAAAACTTTTCATAAGTAATATATATTTCACATGCTGGGTGGGATGGATAATAATAATAATCGTATCTTGTATAAGTCCATATGATCCTCAACATTGGGCCCATAAATATTTTTTGGATTTAATTTCGATATGCCTAGAAAAAATTAGTCCAGGTTATGGAGTTGGGATCAATGATGTATTGGATTCAAATTTTTGTTTTCAAATTTAATAATAATGTCTAAAATTTGAAACATTCCATGAGGATTTGGAAACACACAGGTTTAAAAATAGTGATACATTTAATCCTCATTTGTTTTAATATTTTAAACCTAATGCATTAGATTATAGATGGATTCACATGACTATAAAATAATCAATGTGGGAAGTAGATACAAGGTGAGATATGGATGTAAACCATCTTGTGCAGATATATGGTCAGTAGTGGTTTTTGAGTGGGGGTGGTAGTGAGTAGTGAAAATTAGGTTATGAAAGGTCTTATTTGAGGTGTTTCAATGATATCATGTGTTCTTTTTTGATCATACAAGGGAGGATTATTTTCATGAGATGATTATTGAATATGTGAATGAGGTATATTAGGTTTATTTTTTCACATAATATATTCTACACAATACATTTAATTTATGATCATTTATTTCATGGATTTTTAACTCTATCATTCATCGTGGATATTTCATATTTTCCCCATGGTTTTTTAATTCTCTGCATCGTATGATTTTTCTACATTAAAATCTATGTATCAATTTGTTTCTTACTATATGGTTTTAAACATCATTTCCACTGGGGATTCCCATATTTTTTTCTGTAACTAAATAATTAACCTCGAACTAACAACTGATATAAGTGGGATTTATTTATGCTTCTTTCTGAATGGATATGGTTGATTCACTAAATGGGATTCCTTACTACATCAGAAAAATTAATGGGTAAAATTATTTCACTCTATGGTAGAAATGTGTAAAAAATTGTTTTTTTTTTGTGAAAAGATAGCGATGTAACTTGAGATAAAATCATAGAAACCATAGAAGATAAGCATTGGTGAGAGAAAGGATATAAGAGAGTTACCAACAAGCAAACTCCATGTATATTTGGATTGAGAGGAGTTCTAGGAAAAGAATGGAAGAATGTATGAATCGAAATATCTAAAAAATCATTTATCTCTTAAAAATGGTTGTATTTTTTGTGAATGTCATAGAATGGATATTTAGGTAACCATTTTGATGAGTTCAACACACTCATGATAGAGATTTATTGATTAGTGGTATTTATCGATGATAATTCTAATGTGGTACCTATTGAAATGGAATTAGAAGCCAAATAACTTCTTTTTTTAAGGTTTTTACATAACTCATATGACAATATAACCACCACATTGCTTTTCAATAAAGAAACACAAAAGTTTTATGATGTGATTTCATTGTTTTTTATAAATGTGACTAAAAAAATTACGGTGATTCTTCCGATATTTGTGGTGTTTTGGCTATGACACATGTACAAAGAGATAAAATATACTAGTTAAAGAAAAATTGAAATATCAAGTACTTATTTGCGATAAAGAGGTTAATGTGTAGGAAGATTGTTTCACTTTCAAAAAGAATACATAAGAAAATAATATACATGACACTGATCATAAGGATATCAGTGTATGTCTTACATAGGGTTATTGGGATTTAATTTCAGTTGGCATTGATTAACATAGTCCAAATCAGTACAATTAATAGGTTGTTGATTCAGTAGCGTATTACCATATTACACAAAAGAGGGAATTATTTTTTTCAAATGAATACGGATTCTTTGGTATATAAAATATTGTAAATTACGATTTTACTAGTGTCATTGGTAATAGGGATGTTTTTATCACTATATTTTTAGGTTGTATGATGACATAGAAGGACTTGTGACATGTGTTTGGTATATGCCATAATTTTTTTTCAACTTGTACTCTTCATAATGATGGATTTTAGATTGCATTGGAAAATAGAAGATGGATATTCTCTAGAGGAAATACGGTGTTACCATGAGGAAAATGGATTGAATGGTTTATAGGATGGATGTAAAGGGGAATGGTGAAGTGACGAATGTAATTATGAAGAGGATTACATTAGATTTGTGTCATAGATGATTTTAATGCATGAGTCAAATATCACCAAATATGACACACACTAACATGAATGTTAAGAATGTTAGGTTAGATGATTCATTTAATACACCTATTTCTTTATCATGAAATAGGTTCACTATTGAAGAAATAATTAAAATAAAATATTGAGTCATGTGATGATAGTTAAAAACTGTTCAAGGGATGTTAATATGACAGATCAAATAATTTCTATAGCCACTCTTGATTATGTAGAAATAACTTTTATAGGGGATCCAAGTGTAGGTTATATTCTTTTTTAGTAGGGTATTTTATACACTAATATGACAATCACATCATCGTTTGGATCTATTTTACAGGGGGATCGATAATTTATCTATGAATGATTAAAAAGTGTAATGTTATATTTTATAATGAGGGTAACAGTTGGTGTATTACCAACCAGTCTTATTTAAAACATTGTTTGTTGGATGAGAAATTATTTTTTGATGGGGTGAATGGGTATATTATTTAGGTTTAGCCTCATGTTTATAAATTTAAATATAATGTTTTAAATTTAAAATTAGGCATATGGATTTGGATGATTATAGGTCTAAAATGGTGAAAAGATTTATGCTTATTTTTTTTAATTTTGAACCCAACTCATGTGATATTATTGAGGTATCCACATGACTATAAAATAACCAACATGGGAATTAAATAAAAGGTTATATATGTGAATAGGTATTCTTATGCATATATATGGTCAACAAATATTTTTTTAGCATAGGGCAATTGTGAGAAGCACAAATTGGCTTCAAAATGACTTATTTTAGGTGCATCAATGACACTGTGAGTTTTATTTTGATCATAAAAGGGAGACATAATACCATAAGATTATTATCAAATAGCTGAAGGAGGAAAATGAGGGTGTGGTTTATCACATGGGTATTTTCTACACTCTAATTGTAATTCATGGTCATTTATTACATATATTTTGTACTGCCTAATTCATTGTGGATATTACAAAGTTGGCCCCCTATTTTTTCTAATCCTCCAAAATGGCGGTTCATTATATGTTAAAACATATATCTCGATTTATTTCATATTATTTGATTTTTTTCATCATTTTTTTTAGCGATCCTCATAATATTTTTCCATAATAGAATAATTATCCCAAAACCTATCTGTTTCTTCCATAACCATTTTAAAATAGTTTCATTCATTTTTCATATTGAAATTAAGTTTATTCGTTATGATATTAAATTTTTTAATATTCATGAATGATTTTTTTAATATAATTTATATGATCAATTTAGTTTTGGTCTGGTTATGTGCACTATTCCTATCAATCAATGCACGGTCTCTTGGGCTGGGTATTTGGAATATTCTACTTGAGTTTTCCATGGCCCATGATCTTTTATGTTTCCACCCATTCAATACACTACATTTTTTTCTTATCCATAGATTTTTTTAGGGTGATCCATGTCATCCATTTGTCAATGTAACATGATTATGTTGTTTTCCTTTCTATTTCAGCACATACTTGTGGTGACTTATGGTTGGTTTCTTGTTTTCATGGAGAAGTGAATTTAGTGGAATTGATCAGACCAATATCCCATCAATTAAACTCAAGTTCACCATTTTCACCTTCTGTTTTGGTTCTCCCTGTATCTATGGAACCCTAGCTTCGGCATGTTTTTTTCCTCAGTGGTGAATCTCTAGGTCTGTCATCCTCCTTTGTAAACTGCTAGTGTATAGCGTCTGGTGTAGAAATGAAAAATGTTTACATAGATTTTGTAGAAGTGTGGATGAGTTACTATGTGAATAATCTATTATTTCTATTTTCAAAAGTATGTAATTACCTCTGCGAGCATAAATATCCAAAAAAGTTTTCCTATGATATCTATAAGAGATTAGGACTACCAACCTCGTGCATCATGCACAACATGTTTTAAATTCCTACTAATAATTTGGTATCTATGCCTATTAGAAGATTCTATCATTGTTTATTCAAACCTATATGTTTTATTCTTATTATTAATTTAGATTTAATAAAATGTATGTGTGGGTTATAGTGTTCTTGTAATGCATTTATTTTAAAAATGGAATAAATCACACTAAAACCTTAAGATAATACTTACTAATTTACTTAATTTCATGTATCTTATATGATCATTTTCCATTTGATATTATCATTTTAAGAAAAATTAATTCCATTCATTTGAAGTTTGTGTGATATTCTATAGCCATTGCTCCATACCCCTGTGAAAGTGGTATCAAAGACTCATTCATTCTTATTTTTTAATCTATTTCTTGTATCAATTTTATTTCTTCTGTAATTCCTCAATTAAATCACATCTCGAATATCCCTTTTCAATATTCAATTTGAAATTGAAGTCAATATAACCTCAATTTATTTTAAAATCCATTAACCTAATTCTAAAATCCTGAATTCCCATTGAACTCGGTTAGTTCTTAGGAGTGTACACTTATCATTAGCCACAAAAACTCTTTATTTGATCTTTTCCTTAAATATGTTTTCGACAAATTTTGAAATCTAAAAATTTAATGGTGAAAATGACATTAATTTATAGTGGATTAAGATGAGAGTATTTCTCATTTATCAATGATTAATCTATTCCCTATTTGGCCCTAAGAAAACTTTTGTTATCGTATCTGAATCTGGATAAACATCTAAAATTTCTGAAAATATATCCCCTATTTTTCTTTTTAAGGAACATAGTTCTCTAAATATTTCTTTAGATGATACATTCCCTATATTATTTTCTATTAAAACTAATACTGTTTGTATATGGACTATGTTGCGGAAATTATAATTGAAAACTTCTCTAGTTGGCAGGATTTCTAAGAAATACCGAATTTTTTACATTTAAAATGAAACTCAGTATTTCAATTAATGGCCATTTATATGAATTATATAAAGTGATGTTAGAAATATAAAATATAAATGTGATTGTTTATTATTAAGATTAATTAATGAATTGTTTAATTTCATTAAATTATTCCTACAACAACTTTAGCAGATAGTATGACGTATCGATGTGACTCCATAAACATATAATTGGTTATGATTTCCCTTCTCTATAAAGAGTTAAATTTAGGAATTATAGTTAAATGTGAGGTAGAGTGTATTTTCACAAGATATATAGAATTTTATATGGGTAAAAAAGAAACATTTTAGAAAGGTTAATGTAAATAATAGTAATCCAAAAAAGCCTAGGTCTAACTCTATGGAAATAAAAATCAATTGCATTCATTATGGAATACTAAGTAACACTAAAACCATGTGTAGGAATCTTAATGAAGAAATTGATACTAATCAACCCATTCACCAGTCCCTTCTTATGGATTCTTCTTATGAAACATTAGATGTGTTGAATGTGTCTATCCATTCCCTCAACCAAGAGTGGGTCTTAGAATTAGGTTTCTCATTCTATTTGTGTTCTTTTTATAGATTAATTCCTAGAATTGATAATAATAGTTGATGGAGGTGTTCTTTTAAGAAATGTTATAATGTGTAATGTATAGGTATGTAGTTCTATTATAATAGAATTATTACCACTCAATCATCATTTTTCATAATGTTAGGTGGGATCCCAACATCTATAGGAACCTAAATTTCTTAGGAATTTTATAACAATAGGGGTATACCTTTGGGTAGGAATCAGGTATACTAATGGTATATAAGTGATCTCGAACAATCATAAAAGATTCCCACATTAATGGGTTGTAGGTATTGAATGGGAAGACCCATTAAAGGTAGTTGGGTAGTGTGTATACCACTAATATCAATGATAACCTATTATGGAATATAATATTGGGGCATGTATTCTCCTAGGGTCTAGATTAATTAAAAAAACATGGGCTTTTTTCATACATTACACCATGAAATTATAACTTTTTTGAAGGATGGGTGATAGATAAGGCTAATATTGTCACCTTTAATAGTTCTTACTTCAAAGCAGACAACCCCATAGAAAATTACATTTTGACCTATGGTGACTAGCTAGGACCACCTCCCATGGAAGATGGTAATATTTTGTTACCATCATAGATGAATTCTCAATAAAGGTGTAGATTTACAGAATAAAAAATAAATTTGATGTTTTTTCAGACCAATAAGACCAAGAAAATATTATTATAAAATTAGGTTATAAAGAATATTAAAACAGTGAGTATTGATAACGTCATAGAATACCTATTGACACAATTTATTCAGTTCATTGAATCTAAGGGTATTTCATGACCCTTAACTATTAGAGAAACCCCCCCAAATACTGTTCTTAGAGAAATAATGAATAGAACCATTTTAGACAGAGTTTGAAGAATTTTTTCATTCTTGGTATCCATAAATCTTTTTGGGAAGAGGATATCACTATACTAGTATACCTCATAAATAGGTTCTCATCCTTAGACAATCATTTAAAAAACATGGAATAACATTGGAATAAAAAACCACCCTTTTAAATGTATCATTACAGTATATCCCAATTTTGTAAGAAGTTATATGATTTGGGTGGATAAACCTGGTTACCAAAAGTAAATCATTAGTAGATATGTGGTATTTAATGAATTATATTATCCCAAATCCAGATATGTACCATATGATAGTAATGATATAGCTATAGATGATACTGAAGAAACTGAGCCTCTAACTCATTATGAGGCTACTATCTGGCAGCCTCCAACTAATCGTCAACTTGATATATGAGATGATTCTCACTCCTATTTTTATTTGTATTCTGATTCTAAACCTTCACCCAATAATAATGACTTTAAAGGTACTTGAGGTGGATTTAAGAGGATTCCTAGAAATCCTTCTTAGTTTTACAATTATGGCATATATTTTTTTCCCAATTCTGTTAATCAGGATCTCCCTAATTATAATCATAGGAATTATAAGAAATCACTCAATGAAGAAGATTCAAAATGGTGGAAATATTCCATTACTGAAGAAATGATTTCTCTGTATGAAATGTATACTAATTCAATCATAGAAAATCCACAAAATGGAAAAGCAATTGGATGTAAGTCGATTTATAAAATAAAATAAGATATCACTGCTTAGAATAAAAAAAATTATTAAAAGATTAGATTCGAAGGGATTCCTTTAAGGAGATGGAATAGACAATTCTAAAAAACATTCTCTAGTTATTAAGAATTGTTCCATTACGTTGTGTCTTGGTTTATATTCTTATAATGACATTTATATTGAAAAACATGATATGAAAACTACATTCCTTCATAGTGACCTAAATGAGAATATTTACATGAAATCACCTGACGGTTAATCTAAATAAATAAAACATAAACATGTTTTCCTTTAAAATAAATATTTATATTGTTTAAAACATGCCACAAGGAATTGGTATAAGAAAATTTATTCTGTTATGCTTGACAAATATTTCACAAGGATCCAGTATTATTCTTGTTATTATTTTATGTAAATTAAAAAAAGCATTATTTATCAGTTGTTGTATGTTGATGTCATGCTTGTTATTTGAAATAACATGAATCTTGTTAATATTGTTAAATATTAATTAAAAGGCATGTTTTAAATAAATGAGTATGGTGAATCGAAGAAAATTATAGGTGTATAAACCAATAGGGATAGAAAAAATAAATTTTTATATATTTTACAGTATACTTCTGTTCTGAAAATTTATAAAAGGGACCTTTTTAAATCCCTCAAAATGCACAGTATAACATTTGGAAAGCACATTAAAATTTTCTAAGGTTAGAAACAAAATTTTTATTGATATTTATATTATTTCTAAAAAACCATTGAAAATATAGTTGGCATCATCATGTATAGTATGATTTACAGAAGTCCTAATGTAGAATTTTTAATATGCATCCTTAAAAGAATTATTGAAATAAGAGGGAATCCAAATTAATAGAAGAAGTTAGGTGGGAGCCATATTTGAAAGAGAATATTTTTTCTCTAGGTGTCATAGACCAAAATGGGTATTATTTTAGATCTTATTCATGGATTCTTAATATCTCAAATGGCTCACTTGCTATTATTATAATAACCCTCGCAAATGGCCTATATTTCATGGGTTTTAGGAATCATATAAAACAATTAATTGCAACTCTTTCCTACATAATAGATAACATAATGATATTGAACTGGTGATTAGGAAAAGTTAGTTTAAAAAGGATAGATGAACTAAGAAAGAATCAGATTTTAAAAGATGTATCCTTGAATAACCATCCATTTTCTAAAGAATCTGTTCTATGAAAATCCAAACATGTTAGCTTTAAGAGGTCTACATATAAAACTAATTCTATTTCAGAATATGAATATTATAATTTTTGGGATTCCTCTATAACTACTTCAAAATGTTGGGTGTAGTACTATGTGGCCTTTATAGATATATATTTATTGAATGTGTGGATTTACAAGCTCAAAAAATTCTAAAACCATTAAAACATTCAAAATTTAGAAGTATAGTATTAAAATTGCAATTTGAAATAAATATAAAACGCTTAATACAGATAATTCTCAAGAATAATTGTCTAATGACTATATAGAATTATGTACATATGAAGTTATTCATATACATAGAACTATTGGGGACACCCCACAATATAATTTCTTACAAGAGATGGTGAATAAAGATATTTTAGAGAAAGAGTGAGATGAATGACATCATATTATTCTCTTCCCATGTCCTTATGGGTGGATTCTATTGCTACTACTATCTATATGATCAATATAATCCCTCTCTAGTTCCATTAGTTTCAAAACACCATAAGAGATGTGGAAAAGTTCACCACTAGTTTAGTACATGTTATATTTTTTTATTGTAATACATTTTTTCAGTGAAGGACAGGTTTACTCAAACTAAGGAATATGAAGTGTGTCATTGTGGGATACACACATGTTTTCAAAGCGTAAAGGCTTTAGGGGACAAATTTGGTTACCATAAATGCATACTTAGTCTTGGTATTGTTTTATTTGTGGCTTCTACATCTAAAAAAGGATTATAATGTCAGCCAATTTGATCTATCTAATCCTATAGGTGTTGAGTTTAGATTAGAGCATGGAATTTAACGAGAACCCGAGGTTTCCACCACTAATCCAGCCCATCTATCTAACATTAAAGAATAACCTATTATAAAATTTGAACCCTAGTCTAAGGTTGATAGGGATGGTGACCTTAGAGAGTACGATTTGAATTGTGGTTGGACCAATATAACAATTAGGCCTATGACCAAGTTTAATGAGGGTAATGTTTATAACCTTGACATTGATATAAAATTTTACCAATAAGTGATGAACGCGAAGGTTTAAAACAATATCATAAGTCTGATGACTCTAGGAAGTGGCTTGATTCAATTAGAGATGAAAAATATTATCTTTTTAAAATAAAACCAGGAAATATTTAAACAAACATAAAAAGGATAAAATTATAGGTTGTAATTAAACTATTATAAAAAAATCTGACAACAGCAACGAAAATAAAATAAAATATAAATCTAGAAGTTTTCTACATGGATTCCTCTAATGAATATGAATTTATTATAATGAGTTTTTCACCAATTTTTAATCACTCTTCCATTATATTTTTTATCACTTCTTTCCCAAAAATATTTTCATGTTGAATAATTGAATGTTAATAAATTTTTTTTCCTGGTATGTATGATGAATAGATTTATATGATACCAACCACTTGATTTTAAAAATATTTTAAAAGTAATCAATTATTCATTTTCTAAAAATCCATGTATGGCTTTAAAAAATCATCTAGAAAATGGTATAAGGAATTTGATTCTTTTATGCTTTAAAATGACCTTGATGGAAGTAAATATGATTTTTAGGTTTTTTGAAGTATTAAAAAATGCTTCTATTTATTTAATCCTATATGATGATGACATTATTGAAATTTACAATGAAACCTGTTTAATAAATCATATTAAACCCCAACTGTATAATCATTTTGAAATGAAATATTTAAAGGAAGAAAAGAAAATAATTTGTATGAAAAACAATATAGAAATAAATTTTAGGATATTGTAACTGTCTCTACATTATTAAGATTATAATGTGTAAAAGAGTTATTTTAAAGATAATTTCAAGTCTATTATTTATACTTCAGGTCAGCACTTCATGTAATCATTTTTTTCAATCCCCAAGGAATGATTCGGGTAATGATTTTATGAGTAAAACACCTTATGGAAACTTAGTAGGTGGACTTATGTATGACCTCATATAATCTCATCCAAATATATAATTTTCGTTTTATACCTTAAGCAGGTTTATGGGAATTCCTATAAATCCCCATTACTATGAATTAAAATATTTACTCAGGTATGTTTTCATGTCTTCTAATTTTTGTATTTTTTATGGTAAAATTATTTTTATAGTCAAGATGTGTTCGTCTTTGTTAATTCTTAGTATACTAAAAATATAGATATTAGAAATATATCATTGGATATGTATTGTTAGATTATGGGGGTACTTATTCATGGAAATGTAAGATGCAATCCATTGTTTCCCTTTTCAAATCTATATTTAAATACAATGTATAAATCTAAGTAATTAGATAAGCAATTTGGATTAATAGACTAGTTAATGAATTGTCTTTATTTTTATGTAATATGAACACCTATTTTGATTGACAGAATACATTATTTCCTTCTAAAAATCATGTTCTCAATAGAATATCATATAATATAGACATTATAATTCTATTTTCTGGTTTTCATTAAAACCATGAAAATATACATTATTAAGATGCATATTATAGAGAATCTAACTAATAGTTTGACTAAGGCTATTCAATAGACCTAGTGTACGAATTGTTATGAGCTTATGAATATAATCCATTTTTAATTTCCTAGTTTCTATGAAAACCACCCAATTTGAACTATTTTTATTGAAAATGTGAATATTTAAGAAAATTAATCTGCATTTATTTATTTATTTCTATCAAATCGAATTTTACTAATTCTTAGTTTGATTATTATTTTTATTGAATGATTTACATGTATTTATTTCCATGAGAAAATGTTGTTTACATTAATTACTGTTAATTCTCCCCATGAAAATATTTTATTTAGATTTCTAATTAATCAATTTTAATTTTACGGGTTTTCATTTCAACATAGATGGATCCTACATAATGGAAACTTGTGTAAAGTTTAATTTCTCATTACATGAGGGAAAATAAATACATCACCCATTACGTAAAGGTAATACATGGATGTATAAGGGTAATGTCTAATTGTATAATGGTACGCCCTATATTGTATAAGGGTACTCCTAACTCAAATAAGGGTACACTTTAGCATGCATAAATGCACTCCGTAGCTCTTGTAATGGTACTGAATGGACTCGCATAAGGGTAACCTGGCGCATATAAGGGTACATCCATGGCTTGTGTTAGGGTAAATTTTCTGAATTAAGTGTACTTCTTGAATCAATAAAGGGTATCTCAACTCACGTAAGGGTATCCATGGACCTCATAATGTAAATTTGGTTCAATTTATATTATGGTAGAAAATAATATGTCGCTGCGTGAACCTCCTGCCGAACTATCTATTGTATATCAGTCATCCAAATGGTCTATATCCTTCTTTCACCACCTGACTCTCTATTTCTTCTCATACCATCATGATTTCACCTTAGGATCATCCTCATTAATTCAATGTGTTTCTTCACTGGTTCAAGAGAGGGGAGTGCTAGGGAATTTTTTATTTTCTGTTGAGACGGAATGAGAGTATCCCAGAAGAGATCCCATCCAAGAATCATGTAAGCTTCTAAAGTAGATTATTTTAATCCTCACCAATCTGGTCTAGGGATTTCATTTAGATTCGTGTTTCTTCTTTGAATTCATCGGGTATATCCACCGGTGATGGAATACACTATCATATTGAACACCAATTGATATTATTCTTAGTTCTCATATTGAGACATGGAGTTGTAAGAAGATTATTACACTTTCTTCTTTTTCTTTTTTTCTATGTGTACAATAGTGTATTCTTCTATGTCTTTTCATAGCATGATCCTATCTATGAATTTATATTTCACGTTTTTTATGTCATACTTCATCACCGTCATATAGACTAGCAAGATTTGATCCTCAGATAATTTTTCTAGTATTCTTCAAATTTCGTGTCCTGTAATCTATAAATTTTCATTCATTAGTAATAATTGTCTTATGTTCATTTTCATAGTGTAAACATAGGTCCACAGTGGGCTAATTTAATATATATATATATATATATATATATTTGTGTTATTTATTTTTTCTTGCACCACATTTTTTATGAATCCATCTCATCCCTTTTTTTATTTAACTGCCTATATATTTTGTGAACCCAATAACTATATTATTGTGTTCATGGTTGTTTCAAAAGAACTACCACATCAATGATTCCCCTAACATATTTTCTAGTTGGAATCAACTGGGATGGTGGATAATCATTAACATGTTCCTATCCTGATAGAATATTTAAATGTCACTCATCCTTTCACTTTCATTGGATACATTATTGATTTTGAAGCCATTTTCATTTTCTTGTTTCAATATTCCAACATATGTGTATTTTCTAATAATATAGAAATGTTTTTTATTGATGTTAAAAAAATTAAATTTTTACTATGAAAATCACAATAAAATCATATCCTAGTAACATACCCTATGACAATTAATGTTAAATCAAAACTACCATTTAACTAAGAAAATGTTCATAAGTTTCTAATGATCTAAATATACATCATCATCCATCTCAGATTAGTATGTAGAGGATGGGTGGGAAGGTAGATGGGGATGATGAGGGGTGGAGTAGGGGGGAGTGAAGGTGGGGAGACAGAGGTGGAAGGGGCGGCGAGATGAGGGGGTATGGAGGCAGATTGATTAGGGAGAAATAGGTGAAAGCGAAGATCCAGGAAAACCAGGGATGCGATGATACAGATGCTGAGGTGAGGACAACTGAGTGTGGGATAATGTGAAAGTAGAGATAGTAGTGGGGAGGTAGAAGTGGTGAAGGTGGTGGGGATACATGATATGGGGAGGTGTAGATGATGGGAAGGTGTGGAAAATGGTGATTAATGAATCTGAGAGGGGAGATAGAGAGGCAACGATGAAAATGGAATATGGTAGAATTTTGTTTTTGGTACAACTATGAATGTGTGGGCCATGTTTATAATCAAAAAATAAAGAAAAAATTATTATCTATTATTATATATATTTTTTGATTATTTTATTTTGAGTTAATTAACCAGTTGATTTATAAATGAATTATAAATTCAAATCCAATTAAATTAATAATTATTATTCCATTAGTAAAAATTATATTCAATCATTTTTAAATATAAAAATTAATTTTATTATTTTGAAATTTTTAAAAGAATTTTTAATGTATTTAATTAATTGTTTGGATATATAATAAAAATGAGTTGATAAAAGGATCTTAAAGATGAAAAAAATAAACAAGATTAATGTTTTCAAATATTAAATAAATGTGTTAAATTGTCTAAAATTGATTTTTAATTTTAAGACAGAATTTATTATTAATTCAAACAAAACTATTGAATGATTAGACTCATTTGTAATTGTGAAATAATTTAACTAGATATCTTCCAATGATTAGAGATAATATCTTTTTGATTTAATGTGTAAATAGATTTTATGTATATATATTTTTGCAGAAATAGAAAATATATATTATGAATTGCTCAACGTAGCAGTACAAATCCAACTAGAGAAATGATCATTCCAAACGTAGTCTCTCCAATTCTTCCCAAAGCCATCCAAAATGGTGATCTGAAATATAAAATACTTTTTTGGTGAAAAGGAAGTTGCACAATAATAAAACATCTAATAAGGACTAGATCTTCCTAATAATAAGGCCATAATGCTTAGAGTCATCTCCCTATTTAGTTAAATTGAAACTCAAATATATGGAATCTGTTTCTATCATAACATTCCCCCAACCATTGGAGCAAGAAAACATAATACCATGAATAATAGATTTTTCCTCCACCACATCCAGTCCCTAATAATCCTGTAAATCCATGAACTGGGCCACCACAATCTTACTATTGCTCTAGCATGAAATAATCCCAATCCCCACACATGAACCAAGCGATATATTAGTGTTAGAATTTATATTTATAAATCCTTTTGAAGGTGGTGTCCATATAGATTGTTCTTAGAGGGGTCGCCCAAATGAGGTAGAAATGTCATTGGAAATCCAAAAATTCATCCATTTTTATTCCCTTAAAAAACATAAAATATCATGTTTCACATTTCTTTGAAAATACACTAATTTTATTAATTCTGAACCATCCCAATGGTGGATCAAATCAACCTTCCCACCCTCGGCTCAAATGAGTGGACCCACATACCAAAATTGTGGTCCAAATACATAGCCAGGTAAAAAACTCTTTAAAATTTTCTTTCCACTCCTTCCACATGCCCTCCACACCCCAACACAGAAGAAAAACCATGAAATGGAGTTCCAACATCTGGTAGAAAAATATAACATATATCATCCAGAGAGAGGTTCTTTCACAATAGGAGATCACATATCGAGAGAGTTCCAAAACAACCCATCCACAAAAAAAATTAATTTTTATATATATATGGAGTAATAAAATATCATTCGACTATTCTAAAGGATGTATATCTGAAAACTCTTTCACTAGTAGGTTATATCTCAATCAAAATAAGTACACACCAAAGGACTCCCCTTTCCAATAGTGTTGGTCAATATCCATATCCAGAGTAAGAGGAATTCAAAAGATAATTTAGTAGTCACTTTCATTAAACCAAACGATAATACATTCACAATCTAAAGCATCTAAGGATTCATTAATCAGGTCATGAACCCTCATGTTCTCAAATCCTGGGGAATATGTGATGAAACTCTTAGGCTTTAGATATCTTCCTACCGTGAATCATTCCACACATACACATCATTCCTAACTCTCCACACACACCCATTCTCATGAAGGGACTTTACTACCCAAGTTCTCTTCCATATAAATCTAGTTCAAGGCCCAAAATGGGAATGCATGAATTCGATATTAGTGAAATATTTGGTAATGGAAAACTTTTGAGAAGAGCATGTCTGCGTAGGAAAGAATGTTCGACCATTGTTTTACTAAAAGTTACTCATTGAACAACTTCATATTTTCAAAACCAATCACATCATATAACATTGATATGAAATGATTCTCCCATGAAAATCAATGTGTATGATTCTTACCATTATGAGACCCCACCAAAAATTTTCCAAACATGAGTATATTTGGTCAATTAGGGTATCTAGAAATTTAAAAAGAGACAAAACATAAGAATAGATCACTTGGTTCATATCTTTAATAAGAGACTCCATCCGATCTTTGAGAAATTTTCTACTATACTGTAGACATATGTTTATATTCATTCTATGAATAATCGATTCATGTAATTATTTATTTTATCATATAATAAGCATCAGAAGGCCTAGATATTTTTTATTTTTTTCAATAGTTGGGAACCAAAATAGTCATTGAAACGCCTCCTACCTCTCTAGTGAAACTCTGTTATTAGTGGAAATTTTTGATTTCATATGATTAATACTTTATCTAGAATCCTTTTAATACGTATCAAATATTTTCAAAACCAAATTTTTTTTTGGAGTTGTGTGATGTGTAAAAAGGAGGATTTCATCTGCAAAGAAGAAGTGAGAAACAGTAGGTCTATTTCGATATAACTTAACCCATAAATGACCCCTTTCTCCAAAAAATTCAAAATAATGTGAGAAAACATTACACCACCAATATAAATACAACAACATTATTTTATTCTAAAATAATTATTTATCAAAATCATTTAAATTTTAAATACTGAATTATTTATTTGATATATAAAAAATATTCTAGTTATTTTAAAATATAGAAACATTAAATATAATAATCCATTGATATATTTTATGTAATAACGGTGTTTACAATTTATTAGTAAATTATTTATTTCCAATATTCAAATTAATTATTTTAAATTTTTTTTATTCAATTTATCTTAAAATGAATAACATTTAAAAAAATTAAATTGCACGAATATTTAAAGAAATTAAATAAATAAATTTACTTATATAATTATATAATATGATTATTTTATTAAAGTTAAATATTAAAAATTGAATATTTAAATTATATAAACAAGTTGAAAATTTTACAATAATTAGAATATTGAAAAATATTTTTTATATTTTTACAATATTAACATGGAATTAAAAAAATATTAACAAATAACATTATTAAAAAAATTAATGTGCATGAATATTTATTTAGGTTACTTATTAAAAAAATGAATATATTGAATTGTTTAAACATTCCAATGTATCCAGGCCCCTATATTTTTCATTATTCATTAAAAATGATTTTCCATCATTATGGTTTGACCATAATAACATTGTTTGACCTCATTATATGTCTCTTTATTTTGGTCAAGTTTTTCACTAAATAATGCTATGAAAGCCTGCCATACATGCATAAAATACATCAGGTAATCTATTTATTTTTGTGATTGTGAAACCCACTTCACTAGAAATGTCACCTCCTTCTTAAAAGAGGCAGATAATCTACTAGTTCATTCAAAACAACCCGTTTTGATGTGGGGTCTTTCTCTAGTGCTGGAATTAAAGCACATAACCCTTACAATGAAGCCTCTTGTATGTGACCAATTTTAGCACCAGAAGGCCCTCTGTGGTTCCCATTATATGAACTCTAATAAGTGAGGCACTAATATTGTCACCTAATTTGATGAACATCATATTTTCGACCCTGAAGGAGACCACCACGAAATTGTTCCCGAAAATTGAGCTTGGAAAGGTATGGTTCATCACAACGTTCAAGTGATGGATCAAAAATCACTCACCCATGACTGGAAATCCTAGTACATGGATTTTTATCACCTTAAAGAGGTTTAACTAGGAAAATATATAGTGACATAAGGAGTTGTTTCTTATTCGTTTTTAGGAATTCCTCTTTGAACATATGGGGAACCTTAATATACATTTTTTATAAATCCTACTATTAATTCCAATTTTTATATTTTTTTTGTTTTATTAACTCATTTTATTTTCTATCCCTTTTTACGTAGAATACATGGGACGATCTGGTGGAGAAAAAAACATATGAAAATGTAATGAAACAAGAAAAAAAACCATGAGTTTGGTTGTCCATTTTCATTCTATATATAATTTTTTTAATAAATATCTAATAATTTTATCTAAATCTCAAAAGGTATTATCATCTGAGTATGATTTATATGGAAGAAGAATGAACTAATTAAATAAATAATTCAGTTAGAAACAAAATTTGATGTTAAACAAGCATTGGAGCTTGAAATTGAACGCATGAGAGGGGTTGTGCAAGTTTTTAGGGCCATTAGTGAAGGTGGAGATGTTTATATCTCGAGAATATTGACGGGGATCCAAGATGTACTAAATGTGAAAAGAAGAAGGGATGGAGGACATTGTGTAATTGAACCAAGATAATTTTGCAAAATAGAAGATAATATAAAAGTTATAGAATTCTCAATAATAATTATTGGGTTTTGGTTTCAATTTGAATTAAATTTGTTATTTTGGATGGGTATATTATATGTTGTGTCCTTTATTGGAATAATATGGATGTTTTTATCATTTTTCGAATGAAATAAAAATTTTTTATTTGTTTTTTTTATTCTATAACTTATTTAGAGAATGGAAGGAAACAATTTCAATGACAAAAAAATTAATATTCTTGTTGTTTGGATCATTAATGAAATATTTGATGAACATGATTAAAAATAGCGGTAATTGAATAAAGAACATGTACATGATGTGGTAGGTTCTGCAGTGTCGTCCTTATGAGATATTGTAAAGAGCCGTAAATTCCAAGGAAATTTTTTCTTAATTTTCTTTGGAATTTTACAGGAATGCAGCCTCTGACGGCACCTGATTCCGAGGCCCGGTGTGGCCGGAATCATTTTTTTTAAGTTTGGCTCGGGTATGTTCAGTGAACGGATGAGCGGGTTTTTCTAACATTTGATACGGTGCCCGGAATCGAATTCTGAGGGCACCGATGGAATCACAGCGCCGGTATTTGCTTAGAAACGCCTCTTCCGGAGTTGCATTTTCTCGGTTGTGGTTTTTAATTTTTGGGATTAAAGTTATGAAATAAAATAAATTGTTCAACGAACTTTATTTTATTTCACTTAAGCAACTTGGAAGCCACTTGAAGCCTCTTAAAGCTGCTTAAGAAGAGTTGATACGGATAGGGTTCTATCCAGAAATATCCTACCCCTTGGTAGGATATTTGTGGGGTGGGGCCCGCACGAGCCATGCCGTTTCTTTTCCACTAAGTAACGCACTTGCGAAAACCCATCATTATGAAAGTCAACTGACACGTTTTCTTAAATTCTTAACGCACCAATTAATTGGGTTGTTTTCTTCATTGAATTAAATCTCTCAATTAATTCAATTGTTTCTTAACCAGCTTTCAATTCGTTGGCGTAATAATAAAATAAGACCAACGCACGAACTCTCGTTAATTGCTTGTTGAGAGGATTTGAATGTCTTGTGCCTTCATTCTTCTTCGCGAAGAACACAAAGAACACGAAGAATGCCTGCCTCCGATGAAGAACGCCAAACCCGTAGAAATTGACGACGCTCCAATCTGTGACGTTCTTCCCCGCCCCGATCTCCGATCACCAACCGCTTGAGGTAGGATATTTCAGGTTTGCTTTAAAACTCGTTTGTGGTTTATAACAACGATATGGATTTAATTTTTATTAATTAAATCTGTATGTTCTTGAACCTCAGAGTTCGTCGGCGAGACACCATTTTCCGCAATGACGCGATACCCTTCCACGACGAGACGATCGCCTCATTCCGCGATGGTCAAATCCACGAAGAACGTGCGTACGACGACGACTACGAGGTAGGGGTTGTTGTGAAAATATTTTACATTCCCGTGAGTGTTTCTTTTAAAAAACATTAAGGAACCCGGTTTTATAGAACAATTTTAATTTATTAAAATTGTTTTTAGTTATGTATTCATGTGTTGAATACTTTCTCCCGTTGTTTTTATCTAAAGCGGAGGGTGCGGGCCAAACGAACACGGCCCGACAACCCTCCGCCGTTCTTCGCTGTTGTGTGGATTTGGAGGGTGACTACAAAACATGATGCAAGGGCGTTTTGATGATCCCGCATTAAAGAACAGATCCCAGGAGGAACAGCGACGCAGACGAGAAGGAAAACGGACCACCGGAGCAACTCCGATGGCCCGCAGAAGTCTCCGGCGGCGCGGGTCGCCGGTGTGGCGGCGTCGGCGGCCAGAGGTGGCAGCGCCCCGGCGCGCCTCCAGATAGGGCTGCCACAGCTTCAGCCACGACGGCGGCGGCCAGCGGTCCGGCGGCCGCGCGGGTCCGACTTGCACACACGGGACGCAGCGACATGCCGAGTCCATTGATCTAGTGGGGCCCTTCGAGGGCCGCAGCTTCCTCGTCCCGCAGGGGCGGTGCCTCGCGGCTGTCGCGGTTGGCCACTCGGCCGAGCCGAGCCTAACCGGCCGGCCGAGCCGGGCCACACCCTAGCCGGATCGGATTGGGTCCAGCCGGGTCGGCCCGGGCCTGGACCCCCCGTCTTCGGACCGTTTTTGGTCATTTTCCCGTAACATGAGCTACGGGCCTCCGAACGACGCGCCGTCAGCGGAAACATGATCCTTGGATCGAGACGGTCGTTTTGGTATAACGCACTCAAGGTTTCAGATTACTTTGGGTTCGGCCGGGTTGGTTCGTACACGAAACCAACCAGGCCCTCGGAGCGGAAACGCTCATATCATGAGCTTCGGATGTCCGATTGACGTGCCGTCGACATTGTTGAATTCCTTTAAGTGAGACAGATCTTTTGGCATACTCCGCCCGAGGATTGGACGCATGTGGAGTACGGTCGGGTTGGTTTTGCCTTAAAAAACCAACCGGGCCCCTGGGACGAAAAAGCCAATAACTCTCAGACAGGGCGTCCGATTGACGCGCCGTCTGCGAGGTTGAGTTCCTATTGACGATACGGAACATTTGGATACATCAACTTCAGACTTTGTGTCAGTTGATGTATCAGCCTCTCGGCTCGTGGAGCGGACCCTCCCAAACGAGCTTTCTGTGTGCGGGAACCCTAGTGTTGGCTACGACTTCGACGACTGTGCGGAGATCCTCAGTGGACCGCGACGACAACTGTGCCGAGATCCTCAGTGGACTGCGATGAAGACTGTGCAGAGATCCTCAGTGGACTGCGACGACTACTGCACTCAGCGATCCTACGTGGATCAGTGCTATAGATCTTGTGTGGGACCGATCTTGTGTAGGTCAGCGCTCAGCGGTTCTGTGTGAGCCAGCGCCTACAGGTCCTGCGTGGGACCGATCCTTTGTGGTTCTTTGTGGGGGTCAGTTACCTATTGATCCTATGTGGGTCCGATCCTGTGTTGGTCATTGCGGGGGTTAGTACCTATCGATCCTTTGTGGGTCCGACGACTTAGATGGACCAGTGATCCTCTATCTCGTCATCTGATGAAGTAGACCTGTGTGAGCTGAATCCTGTGTTACTCTCCTTTGTGGATTGTGTTGAACTTTCCTGTGTGGATCTACTGTTTACTCTCCTTGGTGGATTGCGTTGTGTTATCATATGTGGATTTTACATTTTTCTTTCCTTTGTGGATTGTGTTGTGCTTGGGCTCGGGTGTTGGAGCTGAATGAGAATTGGTGACTTAGGTATATGTATGGGCATATAACTAAGAAGTGTCGGTTGTTACATCGTGATTGTATCATTCCTGTGTGGTTTATCCCTTGTGGATTTCAGGAGACCTTCGGGGGTATCGGGGTCCCTACTGAGTAGCTTATACTCACCCCTGCACGGGCTATGCCCGCACTTCGTTGTGTTGGTTGCAGACGACGGACAACGCTGATCGTAGTGGAGGCTTGCGGAGCAGGACGGTTCCTGGAGGTGGACCTCTGGGCGAGATGTACTTGGAGCGGTCAGGTGGACCCGAGGAGCAGTGGAGGCTATCTGTACCCACCCTTCAGGTGGGACTTCCAGAAGACGGCTCGACATTGCGGCTTTTTTTTTCAGTTGCTGTTTTTCCCTTTAGTTGTACTTTATAGTTGGGCTTGTATTTCCAGCGCCTTTTACTTTCAGCACATCTTGTTACAGTTTTTACATAGTGTATACTTTTCCGCTTTCTTACTCTGTGGTGCTTGTTTACTTTACAAAGGCAATGCCTTCCCTGTTTATCGGGATTTACGCCTTGGTGCTAGTCGCCAGCCCCTGGCCTATGGAAGGCAGGCTTGGTGTAGTCATGGCACGGGCCCCGAGGGTGGGTCGTGACAAATTGGTATCATAGGTGGTTGCTTCTACTGCAGTCTCTGATCATTCTTCTACATTAAGCAATAGTTTTTAGCGTATTGAGTGTGGTTATCGGTTCAGGGAGTCCAGTGTTGGTGCGCTGGCCGACGTATCCGTACACTAGGTCCCTGACTTCTGATTTCTGACTTAATGAACGAAAACATTGATTGCATGTGTGTTTCATGTTTTCTTTGTGATTACTTGTGTCAGCTCACCAGGTATATTTTTCTGACCGTGATGCACTTGTTTCCTTTTCAGGATGGCCCCACGACAGTAGCCAGCTATGGTTCCGCGAGTAGAGCGCGACGACAGCCAGTCGAGCGACGAGGCCTCGGTACAGGGCCCGTTGACAGCAGAGGCACCGACGGTACCTATACCCGCCGAGCCACCGATGCTTCCCCCCATAGCAGGTGACAATGTAGGTCTCCTTGGAGCTCTACAAGAGTTCTAGCGCCAGCGACCACCCAGGTTTCGTGTGGAGACGGACCCCCAGGCAGCCTAGGACTGGCTAGAGACGATCGTTCGAGTTTTCAGGCTAGTGAGGACACCAGAAGACCTCATGGTGATCCTCGCGACGAGCCTTCTGTGTGCGGTAGCAGGCCGATGGTGGAGCTTGATGCTCAAGGTGCACGACGAGGCATCTCTTCTCTGGACAGACTTCGAGAGCCTCTTCCGCTCAGAGTTCGTCCTGGCCACCCTTTGTGCGGTGCGCATCTAGGAGCTTCTTCAGCTGCGGCAGGGCAGCTTGACGGTCGCCCAGTACGCGGTGAGGTTCACCGATCCTTCTCACTACTCGACAGATATGGTATGGGACCCCTTCTTCCAGGCCCGGACCATCGAGCAGGGATTGATACATGAGATCAGGGCATCGCTGATCTCCCTCAGCATCCTGACCCAGGCAGGAGTATTGGAGCGAGCCCTTATGATCGAGAGCTTTCTGGATGAGTCCACAGCGAGACCTACCTCAAGGCGGCAGGTAGCGGAGTGTTCGGCAGCATGCAGCCGACAGATGACTCAGGGTTCTAGGAAGACCAGACACTCTCGTAGACGACCTCAGGACACTGGCTCAGCAGTGCGGGGCACACAGCGCGGGGCCAGTCTTCCGAGAGGCAGGCAGTGCTACGCCTGCGGCGGGCAGGGCCACATGGCTCGTGACTGCCCGACTCGCCGTACCGAGGAGCAGTAGACAGTTGAGGGGCCACCCAGGCAGAGGAATAGGGTCGACCGGGAGGTCCACCCTGACAACAGGGAGCTGGCGGGCAGAGACAGGCACAGCTCCAGGCAGCGGAGGCGTACGACCACGGTGTGCCAGAGATGATTCGAGGTACGATCTGTGTCTATTCCACCCTTGCTGCAGTTCTTATAGAAACAGGAGTGAGTCACTCTTTCATAGACACTTCCCTTGTTCGGAGCTCGGAGATTCCGACAGAGCCGTTTGCTCGATCCTTACAGCTAGAGACCCCTACGGGAGCAGACTCGACAATTACGCACTAGTGCCGGCAGTGTGAGCTTACTCTATGAGGCAAGAGAATTAACAGGGATCTTCTGGTAGCGGCGCCGAGGCATTACGACATCATCTTGGTCATGGATTGGTTATCCACAGTCCATGCTCAGATTGACTGTATTAGGCGCAAGGTGTGTTGCGTGCGCACCGACGGGAGCAGGTTCACCTTCACCGGCGAGAAGGGAGCCTTTGCAGCACAGGGTGGACTTCCGCAGAGGAGAGGACAACCCATCACTCATCAGTTGCCTAGCCTCGTCCTTGGATTAGTGGACGTGCGGAGTCCTAGTTTCCCCACAGTGGTGGATCAGTACGTGGACGTCTTTCCCGATGACGTTCCAGGGATACCTCCTCACAGAGAGGTAGACTTTTATATTGATATGTACCCCGAGACAGCCCCGATATCCACTCCAGCGTATTGGATGGCCCCCGCTAAGCTTCGAGAGCTACGGGTACAGTTGGAGGACTTCTAGGGAAAGGGGTTCATCCGACCCAGTGTTTCACCCTGGGCTTCCCCGATATTGTTCTCTAAGAAGGTAGACGGGAGCTTGCGACTGCGTGTCGACTATCGTCGCCTGAACCAGGTGACAGTGAGGAACAAGTATCCGCTGATGATGATTGATGACCTCTTCGATCAGCTCAATGGAGCGCGGTGGTTCTCAAAGATAGACCTCCGGTCAGGCAATCATTAGCTCAGAGTTCGAGACGAGGACGTGCAGAAGACGGCCTTCTGGTGTCAGTATGGCCACTATGAGTTCTTGTTTATGCCATTTGACATAACCAATGCCCTAGCAGTGTTCATGAGCCTCATGAGCAGGATCTTCCAGCCATACCTCGATCGATTTTTCGTGGTCTTCATCGACGACATTTTGGTATACTCGACGACTGAGTAGGAGCACGCCTACCACTTGCGGGTTGTGCTAGACATACTCCAAGAGCACCAGCTTTATGGAAATATCTCAAAGTGACAGTTCTGGTTACGTGAGGTCCACTTCTTGGGTCATGTCATTTCTAAGGTGGGATTTGCTGTGTATCCCATGAAGATCGAGGCAGTGATAGCTTGGGAGCCACCCAAGAGCGTGACCGAGGTGCGAAGTTTCTTGGGACTAGCTGGATACTATCGGAGATTTGTGCCAGACTTCCCCAGAGTTATGGCGCCACTCTCAGCTTTGACAAAGAAGGGGAAACCCTTCGTGTGGTCAGACAGATGTCAGCAGAGCTTCCAGGAGCAGAGACAGAGATGGACCAGCGCACCTATCTTGAGGTTGCATGAGGAGGGAGTTGGATACATAGTCTACTGCGATGCATCAGGGACTGAACTCAGATGTGTCCTGATGTAGGAGCGGGCCGTGATTTCCTATGGATCGCGTCAGTTGAGGCCGCATGAGAAGAACTACGCTACCCATGACCTGGAGTTAGCAGCAGTGGTCTTCGCTCTGAAGACATGGCGACACTACCTAATGGTCGAGCGCTTTACAGTCATTTCTGACAAGAAGAGTCTCAGGTATGTCTTCTCTCAGAAGGACTTGAACCTGAGACAGCGGCGATGGCTCGAGTTCTTCCAGGACTATGACATTGAGATAGTCTATACTCCTGGGAAGAGGAACATAGTAGCTGATGCCCTCAGCATGAGGACATGCATCCAGTTACTTGAGGAGGCGAAAGAGCAGCTAGCCGCCTTGCAGATATCCTTTGTGGATATGGACGAAGTAGCCTTCCTTCAATCTCTCATAGTCACCCCTCCACTTCTATAGAGGGTCAGAGAGGCACAACATGGGGACGCTGACTGTGAGACACTGCGTTCACAGATATCCTCAGGACAGGCACCTGATGGTTTCTCCCTTGGAGTAGAGCACGACGCCCTTTTAAGAAGACGTACCTTGGTACCAGTTTCTTTACGAGAGGAGGTGCTGAGATATTATTACACTTCTCCTTTGGCGGTACATCCTGGAGTGGCGAAGATGTACTAGGACCTCAGGCGGCATCACTGGTGGCTGGGCATGAAGAAGGATGTGGCAGAGTTCTTTTCTCGATGCCTCACCTGCCAGCTGGTGAAGGCAGAGCATCAGGTACAAGCAGGATTGGTACAACCCTTGGATGTCTCGGAGTGGAAGTGGGACAAAATATCTATGTACTTCGTTACTGGACTTCCTCGCACTTCCAGCAGTTATGACTCCATTTGGGTGATTGTTGACCGACTCACCAAGTCGGCACACTTCATACCCATCTAAGAGCAGGGCTCAGTGGAGAGCTTGGGGCGTCTCTACATTCAAGAGATTATACGGCTTCACGGTGTGCCATTGTCTATCATCTCCGATCGAGACGCTCGCATTACATCCCGGATTTGGAAGGGGTTGCAGGAGGCGTTCGGGACGCAGCTACGTCTATGCACCACCTTTCACCCTCAGACGGATGGTTAGACGGAGAGAACCATTCAGACTCTCGAGGACATGCTCCGAGCATGTGTCCTCGACTTTGGTCGCAACTGGGAGAACCACCTACCCTTGGTGAAGTTCGTGTACAACAACAAATACCACTCCACTATCGGGATGGCACCATATGAGGCGTTGTACGATAGACCTTGCAGAACTCCTTTGTGATGGACAGACCCTGGGGAGTCAGCACTTGTGGGACCCGATATGGTCCGGGGCACGACAGAGAAGGTCCAGGTCATCCAAGAGAGGATGAGGACCGCACAGAGCCGGCAGAAGTCATATGCTGATAGGAGGCGGAGGCCACTAGAGTTCGAGGATGGCGACCACGTCTTTTTGTGTGTCTCACCTTGACGTGAATTGTGGAGATTTGGCCGAGGTGGCAAGTTGTCTCCACGCTTCATCGGCCCTTTCCAGGTCCTCAGCAGGATTGGCGAGGTGGCTTATCGCCTAGCTCTACCACCTCAATTGCACCGGGTGCACGACGTCTTCCACGTATCTTAGCTGAGGGGATACGTGCATGACTCGATGCATATCATTGACTATGGGGAGCTGGACTTAGATGATGGGGCAAATTTTGCAGAGGTCCCAGTGGAGATCGAGGATTGATAGGAGCGGGTCCTACGTGGACGATCGATTCCTCTAGTGCGCATCAGATTGAAGCACTGGAACCTCCAGGAGAGCACTTGGGAGCGGGAGGCTCAGATGCGTGCTTAGTACCCCCATTTGTTTCTCTAGTTTATGATATATCTTTATAGGTACGTAAAGTCTTGAGGTGGGAGTAATGTAATGAACCGTAAATTTCAATGGAATTTTTTTCTTAATTTTCTTTGGAATTTTACAAGAACGCAGCCTCTGACGGCACCGGATTCCGAGGCCCAGTGTGCCCGGAATCATTTTTATCCAAGTTTGGCTCGGGTACGTTCAGTGAACGGACGAGCGGGTTTTTCTAACATTTGATACGGTGCCCAGAATCGAATTCCGAGGGCACCGATGGAATCTCAATGCCGGTATTTGCTTATAAACGCCTCTTCCGGAGTTGCGTTTGCTCGGTTGTGGTTTTTAATTTTTGGGCTTAAAGTTAAGAAATAAAATAAATTGTTCAACAAACATTATTTTATTTCACTTAAGCCACATGGAAGCCACATGAAACCTCTTAAAGCTAAATAAGCAGAGTTGATACAGATAGGGTGCTATCCAAAAATATCCTACCCCTTCGTAGGATATTTGTGCGGTGGGACCCGCACGACCCCCGCCGTTTTCTTTTTCCACTAAGTAACGCACCCGCGAAAACCCATCATTATGAAAGTCAACTGACGCGTTTTCTTAAATTCTTAACGCACCAATTAATTGGGTGGTTTTCTTCATTGAATGAATTCTTTGAATTAATTCAATCGTTTCTTAACCAGTTTTCAATTCGTTGGAGGAATAATAAAATAAGACCAACGCACGACCTCTGGTTAATTGCTTGTTGAGAGGATTTGAATGTCTTGTGCCTTCCTTCTTCTTCGCGAAGAACACGAAGAACTCGAAGAACGCCGACCTCCGAAGAAGAACGCCGAACCCACAGAAATTGATGACGCTCCAATCCGAGACGTTCTTCCCCGCCCCGATCTCCGATCACCAACCGCTTGAGGTAGAGATTTCGGGTTTTCTTTAAAACTCCTTTGTGGTTTATAACAACGATATGGATTTAATTTATTAATTAAATCTGTATGTTCTTGAACCTCGGAGTTCGTCGACGTGACACCATTTTCCACGATGATGTGATGCCCTTCCACGATGCGTCAATCGCCTCCTTCCGTGATGATCAAATCCACGAAGAACGTGCATACGATGACGTCTACGAGGTAGGGGTTGTTGTGAATATATTTTACATTCCTGTGACTGTTTATTTTTAAAAAAAATTTGAGGAACCCGGTTTTATAGATCAATTTTAATTTATTAAAATTGTTTTTAGTTATGTATTAATGTGTTGAATATTTTCTCCCGTTGTTTTTATCTAACGCGGAGGGTGTGGGCCAAACAAACTCGGCCCGACAACTCTCTGTCGTTCTTCGATGTTGTGCGGAATTGGCGGGTGACTGAAAAACATGACGCAAGGGCGTTTTGATGATCCCGCAGTGAAGAACGGATCCCAGGAGGAACAACGGCGTAGACGGGAAGGAAAACGGACCACCAGAGCAACTCCGGTGGCCCGCAGAAGTCTCAGGCGGCGCCGGCGGCCGGAGGCGGCTGCGCCCCGGCGCGCCGCCGGACAGGGCCGCCGCGGCTGAAGCCGTGGCGGCGGCGGCCAGCGGAACCATGGCCGCGCGGGTCCGGCTCGCACACACGGGACGCGGCGACATGCCGCGTCCGTTGATCCAGCGCGTCCCTTCGAGGGCCGAGACTTCCTCGTCCCGCGGGGGCGGTGCCCCGCGGCTGTCGCGCTCGGCCGCTCGGCCGAGCCGAGCCAGACCGGCCGGCCGAGCCGGGCCGCGCCCTGGCCGGACCGGACCGGGTCCAGCCGGGTCGGACCGGGTCGGGTCTACCTAGTTGTGGTCGACCCGGTTGGGCCGACCCCAGGGGGGGTTCGAGCCGGGTCGGCCCGGGCCCGGACCCCCCGTCTTCGGACCATTTTCGGTCTTTTGACCGTAACATGAGCTACGAGCCTCCGAACGACACGCCGTCAGTGGCAACGTGATATTTGGATCGAGGCGGTCGTTTCGGTATAACGCACTCATGTTTTCAGATTACTTTGGGTTCGGCCGGGTTGGTTCGTACACGAAACCAACCGGGCCCTCAGAGCGGAAACGCTCATATCTTGAGCTTCAGACGTCCGATTGACGTGCCGTCGACTGTGTTGAATTCCACTAAGTGAGAAGGATCTTTTGGCATACTTCGCCCGAGGTTTGGACGTAGGTGGTGTACGGTCGGGTTGGTTTTGCCTTAAAAACCAACCAGGCCCCTGGGACGAAAAAGCCAATAACTCTCAGACCGAGCTTCTGATTGACGCGCCGTCTACGACGTTGAGTTCCTGTTGACGATACAGAACTTTTTGATACATCAACTTCGGAATTTGTGTCAGTTGATGTATCAGCCTCTCAGTTTGTGGAGCGGACCCTCCCGAACGAGCATGTTGTGTGCTGGAACCCTAGTGCTGGCTGTGAATTCGACAACTGTGCGAAGATCCTCAGTGAACCACGACGACGACTGTGCAGAGATCATCAGTGGACTTCGACGACGACTGTGCAGAGATCCTCAGTGGACTGCGATGACTACTACACTCAGCGATCCTATGTGGATCAGTGCTACAGATCTTGTGTGGGTCCGATCCTGTGTGGGTCAGCGCTCAGCGGTTCTGTGTGAGCCGGTGCCTATAGGTCCTGTGTGGGCTCGATCCGCTGTGGTTCTTTGCGGGGGTTAGTTACCTATTAATCCTGTGTGGGTCATTGCGAGGGTTAGTATGTATCTATCCTTTCTGTTTTCGATTACTTAGATGGATCAGTGATCATCTTTAGCGTCATCTGAAGAAGTATACCTGTGTGAGTTGAATCCTGTGTTACTCTCTTTTGTGGATTATGTTGAACTTTCATGTGTGGATCTACTGTTTACTCTCCTTAGTGGATTTTGTTGTGCTATCCTGTGTAGATTTTATGATTTGATTTCCTATGTGGATTGGGCTGTGCTTGGGCTCGGGTGTTGGAGCCGAACTAGAATTGGTGACTTAGGTATATATATGTGCATATACCTAAGCAGTGTCGGTTGTTACTTCGTGATTGTATCCTTCCTGTGTGGTTTATCCCTTGTGGATTTCGGGAGACCTCCGGGGGTCTCGGGTTCCCTTCTGAGTAGCTTATACTCACCCATACATGGGCTATGCCCGCACTTCGTTGTGTTGGTTGCAGACGACGTACAATGCTGATCGTAGTGGAGGATTGCGGAGCAGGAAGGTACCTGGAGGTGGACCACTGGGTGAGACGTACTTGGAGCGGTCAGGTGGACCCGAGGAGCAGTGGAGGCTATCTGTACCCACCCTTCAGGTGGGACTTCCAGATGATGGCTCGACGTTGTGGATTTATTTTTCAGTTGAGGTTTTTCCCTTCAGTTGTACTTTACAGTTGGGCTTGTATTTCCGGCCCCTTTTACTTTCAGCACAGGTTGTTACAGTTTTTACTTAGTGTTTATTTTTCCGCTTGCTTCCTCTGTGGTGATTGTTTACTTTACAAAGGCAATGCCTTCCCTATTTATCGGGATTTACACATTGGTGCTAGTCCCCAGCCCCTGGTCTATGGATGGCGGGCTTGGGGTAGTCACGGCATGGGCCCCGAGGGCGGGGCGTGACAGAGATTATCACCAATGGTCATTACCCCATCTCAGATGGATCTTTCTATATAACATGAAGTCAGCGATTGGGGAGGGATCCTCTTACATTGTCACAATTTTTTCCAAAAAATCCAATAGATATGGAGTGTATATATTCCCAACTATCATTGTTTGGTTTTTTAATATTGAAAATTGAACCATCTTTTTTAGTTAGAAACAACTGGGCTGCTGGGTATACTTTTCAGAAGCACCTGTCACGATATCATATGCCAATGTCACTCATCCTTTCACTTCTGTAGATTCTTTTTTGTTTTCAAGTCGTTTGTCATTTTCATTTTTCTATCCACCAACTTATGTGCTTATCCTAAATATATATATATATCTTTTTTTGAAAATTTTAATAAAAATGATTATATATTAATGTCAAGAGTCAATTATTCATTATCACATATATCATTTTTCCTACTGTGAACCAGGACTTTTGTAATGCCCCGAGATTTTATGCGATATATATTTTTTAATTTAATTGATGTCTTCTATACCAAGATTAGCATGTACTATATGAAACATTATATTATCTTGTAGTATACGCAACACAATTCTTGTCTTGTGTTACACACAATTTCATGTTCTTTTTGTCGAAATTATTCTACACGATATTAAATATTTATTTTGTTTAATGAATAATTGAAATAAGATTTTATTATGTTATACGCAACAAAAAAGGTAGCTTTCACTACACAGAGCCCTAACTCGGTAGCGTGTGTAGTACGCATTACTGGGTTTCACTAAACAACGATATATTGTTATAATATTATTATGAATTATCCATTATGAATAGTATCAACTAAATATTTAATATTATAACATTATTATTCATCTTATACATTTTCTAGAACATGGTATGAGAACAAAATAATTTTTTCTGGTAAAATAAGTATTTTTCAAAATAATGCACTCTTACCACCTTTTTATGGCTCAACCTATTTAAATATAGTTTATGACATGTTTATAAGTTGAATTTATAAAAATAAAATTCTTCTTTGGAATCAGGATATAAAATTTTTTTTAGATAAAATTTTCATATTATTTTGATAACTATCATATTTTAATGAATAGTAAAAACACGCAATATTTTAAATAAAAGTAAATTTTTTCATCATAATAATTTATATGGATAAATTATAAAATTTAATGGGTTTAATGTATAAATAGAATATATTTTTTCCGTTTAATATAATTTATGTCATTAGCATTGATTTTACATTGAATTCATATGTAAAATCATTTCAATCTTTTGCAATGTATTAACTTTGAAAACTCGTTTTCTTAACAACGAGATTAATATTAATTTAATTTAATCATATTATATGATTTGAATTTCGGAAAATTTATTCCATATTTGGAATCAGTAGTTCCAAATTATGTTAATAGGCAACTTTCTATTTTTGGGTAATATGAATAGTAACTACAATAAATTTTATTTACCATAGATAAATGTAAATCAGGTAATCAAGGGTAAATATAATATTATAAAATTACTATAAAACTTGTATAAAAATAATTAGATAATTATATTTTGTCCTAAGGAATATTTTTGTCGAAATGGAATCTATTGTAACCCACTTGGATGTAATTATGTCATTTAATTTAATTTATTTTAACAAAATTGTAATATGTGTCACTCAAACATTAATAATTAAAGTATTTATAATCTAAGGTTATACATAATATAAATTTGATTATAAATTCTCATTTTAAAGATAATTTTTTTTGGTAATTTAATCGTAATTTTTAAGAGATATTTAATTACTTTAATTTCTTATACATTAATGATGTAGAAATTATTTATTTAGTGAAATATTAGTAATATTGGTTTTATTAAAAAAATACTACCAATTAAAAAGCCCAGAAAATTGACCAAAAAATATTGGTCGTATATATATAAACCATGAACATCTAATGGTCTAATTTTTTTCCATTTGGAGATTTATAAAAATGATTATGACACTTATAATAATTTATTTTAATTGATGTCAATGTTGTCACATTCATAATTTAATAAATAGAACAATTTATATGTTGTGATTTTAAAATGATAAATTCTAGTAAAAGTATTGTTTTGAAGTATATTATATTTATAATCATCATGGTATTTTATTTTTTATTTCTATGTATCTTATTAGTATATTAAATTATTATACTAAAATGATGTAGTAATTGTTTTATTAAAATAAATATAAAATAAATTGTTTTATAAATATTAAAATAAATATTATATGAACAAATTAATGTCCTAAAAAAATTTATAGATGAATATGACATGTTACAAATTTATTAAACATTTTTTTCGTATATATACTCTATGTGGATTATATTTAAATTCAAATAAATGAATAGCACAAAAAATAACACTATTGTTATTTTATAAAAATAACATATTATAGAATTGTTTAAAAATCAAAAACTTATTTAAAAATTATAAATTGAAATTTATATTGTCTAAAATGCCATTAAGTATCATATTATGGGAAATTCACAACAAATAATTAAATATTAATAACAATTTAAAATTTATAATATTATTACCACAAATAAAATGAAATAGATTAAATAAGGATAAATCATGTTGATAATGTTTTAAATAAATTACCAACATGTCTAAATTTAATTTGATGATGATATTACCACCCTATCTCATCTAATATTATAATTTGAGTAATTTTGGTAGTTTTAATGCGGGGTTTGAATTTATTATAAATTAATATTTCTTATATTTCCAAAGGTGCCCCTCTCCACCCTTATAAAAGGGAACATACTCCCTCTCCTTCTCACACCATTTGGAGCCTTCAAGATCGGCCAAACCATGCCAATTTCTATTCTACACTTCCATAGAAACATATTATGGGTCATGTACATCTTCAATGACCATATTTAGAGCCCTGAGAGGAGGTTTAGAAGAGTCGTGTCGAAGAAGAGGTAACATCCTTTATCGATTCTTTCATGTTTTTTTCTTCTTATACTTCCTCTTATTTATTTTTTTATTTATAAATTTATAACATAAGTATCACTCATATACTTATATGTAATTATAAATATGAAAAAACTCTATTTCACCTTATATCCATCCTACAGAAAACGAAACCATCGAGCGTGCGTACATACAGAATACCCTCTACATGTCGTGGTGTAATCTATTCTCCACCACCACCTTACATGGATAGGTATAATGGGGTAAAGAGTAACTATATATTATTATTATAACATGATACTATTTCTGAGATATTCTATCATCCTCTTCATAGCCATTGAATAATTATGGGAATGATATCATCGCTCGTGCGTATGTAGGGATTACTCTCTCCTTAATGCGATGAGATTCATTCTCCATGTTAACCATTCAAGAATGATTATAAAGTATATATATAAAACATAATTATGAAATATATGACATAATAATGTTACTTGATTTATTTATATATATATATATGAAATCTACTTACTTCAATTCAATTCAATAATGAAATGAAAATAGTGTTCATGCGTATGTACGGTCTACCATCTCTTTGAACGGTGTAAGTCATCTCATTTAAATATCTATTATATATATATACTGAATATATATTAAATATATATCTTTGTTTTACATTCTGGATGAAATTAAATCATGATATAAGTAATAATAAAATCAAGAACAACAATTCCTAACACGTACGATAAAGGAAACGATTTTACCCAAAACACGGAATTAACATGGAAGTGACAAATGAACTGGTAATATAATGTCATAAGTGAATCATATATGATATAATAAATAATATTATGGTTATTTTAAAAGTTAATAAATTTTTTAAACCCACTATAAAACAGTTTCAGACACATACAGAAGAATTTGGACCTAAGGAAAGGGCTAATGTTGCAATCTCATTTATATCCGAGATTGCCTATACCTAAGTATTTACTGGGGTTATCTTTATCATCCATTTCCATGTTTTATAAAAAAAATCATAATTTATTTACTATTATTACATGTATGTTTAAAGTCATGTTTATCCCTTCTTTTCTTTTACTATGTGGTAAGGAAGGAATCTTTTTTTGTTTACCATACTAGGAACTTTTTTACTTTTTCGGCAAAAGTATGAGAAGAATGTTTTTCTAACTTATACGGCACGAATATATTTTTATGATTTCATAGAAAATTATCACCATGAATCATCCTTTACATGTGTTCAATTTTATTTTCAACTAACATCTTTTATTTTAAAATTTTATGATATATTGAGATAGGAAAAATGTTTTTGAAGAAGAAATAATATTTTCGTCAAGAACTATCTTTAAGTGTTTTATCAAAATTATTTTTCCATCTAAGATAATATGGGGTTATATTTCTATCTTTATTATTACATTGATTTTATTATGTTATGATGGAATTATTTATATAAAGTTGTTTTATCCCATATGGATTATGTTATGGTGGCATGATGTTTAAGAATTCAATTTTTATTGCATGGGTTATGCCATGTAGAATAATTAATGATTATTTTGTGGCACACGTAATAATCATTTCAATATGAGATTGGTGGGACCTAAACTACCCTACAATTAATTAGTAAAAGATTTATATCTCATGAGATAAACATGGCTGGACGGAAAGTGAAATCTGGTTAAGTAATACTGGGCTTGAACAACAAGTAATCACGGTTCAATAATGGACTTTGCCCACTATGATGTTATTTCCAGCAATGCCTTGGCTACTATGGAAATAATAACATGTGGTTAATGGTTTTCCACAATTACATGATTTATTCCAATGCTATATTACCATGGTTAATGTCCCTTTATGAACTATGCATTATGTACTGTCATGATTTATGTCATTACTCATGATTTTGATGTTTTATGGTCATGTTCTTATGTTCAAATTTTTATAGATTGTTTTATGTTCTCAATGATTACCCTTACTGAGAATTTGAGCTCACATTTTTATGTTTTCTTTTCCCTAGGATATAAATAAATGTTTTATGTAAGCAAACAAAATGGGAAGATCGTTATGGGGGATGTTGAATATTTTTCACCATGATTTGATGATTTTGTTCCGAGTTTCCATAGACACTAAACTAACACAATATGTGGGTGTCTGTTTATGTCATGTATTATGTATTCAATAAAAGTAATGCAACATTCATGTATTTCATGCTTTGGGTCTCTACAGTTGGTATTAGAGTGAAGGTTTAGATAACCATTGGAAACTAGGATTCGAAAAAATTAGTGAAATCCATAGAGATATTTCTAAGGTATGTCTAGGGATGACTCTATGGTTAAGTATAATTTTAGGTTATAGTCCTATAATTATGGTAACGATCATAAAATTAAACCTAAGATGTTAGATATTGAAGATAGTCCCCCTTTATTATGATTTTATTCTAGCATGATTTTTTCCTCTGACACTATTTTTTTGTGTTTTATACGACACATGGAACCCATAGGAACCGTGTTGATCAATGTCCTGGAAAATGCAATGTTTTCCTCCTAAACAAACCAATGTTATGGGAGATGGAGTGAAAAATCTTGTTTCTATAATTACACAAGCTATGAATCATTCTGGACTTCCAAATGAGTATAGAAAGGAACAATATTTCATTGAGTCCTTCATGAGGAAAAATCCACCTTCTTTCAATGGGTCTTCTGATCCACATGTTTTTGAGAAATGGATAAGTGTCATTGAAAAGATATTTTCTATACTTCGCTATTCAGAACATGAAAAAGTCATTTTAGTAGTTTACGGTTTAGAAGATGAAGCAGGCCAATGGTGGACTCTAATTAATAATACAAGGCCCTAAGATGAAATTGAATCCATGGAATGGGATGAGTTTAAGAATATGTTTTTCAATATATACTTCCGTCGTATTCTTCAAAAAAATATGGAAAATGAGTTCCTTGATCTTAAGAAAAAGGAAGATGAACATGTTGTAATATAAAAATTGAATTTAACAAGACATTAAGGGTATGCCTCTGGCTTTATCATCCAACCTATATGTAAAGTTGATCAATTCTTCAGTGGATTAAAAAAAATTCTTCGAAGGGAATTAGCTATAGGAGACCTCATTAGCTATGAATAAATTGTGTGTTGTGTTATCAAGGTATAACTATATGTTGGTGTCACATATCCATCTCATGGTTTTGACAAGAAACGAAAGATGTAGTTCAAGGAAAAAACTCAGAACAATGGTGAAAAGAATGATGAATGTTTTGTTATGCTCAAAGTGTGGAATGAACCATAGTGGAGATTTTCTAAAAGGTACTTTAAATGTTTCAAATGTGGAAAAGAAGGTCATCGAGCAGTTGAGTGCTGACGTAATGGGAAAAATATTTCTAATGACGTGAATAATGAAAATACTACATAGAATGTACCACTAACACTTCAATACTACAAGTTCCTGGAAATGTGGCATTATGCTAATCAATTTCCTAATCAAAGGTTTTATGATGATCGACGTGAGAAACCACTTTAGGAAAAGGACAAATTGAAGTCACATGCGATTAGTATTTTTGATGTTGAGTATGACAATGATGTGGTGGAAAGATTATGTTTATATGTAATGGGATTTAAAAATAGTATCATGGAATCTCATTTATGCTATTATGGAATATTTGTATATTTATGTATTGGTTTATTCTGGTTTTCAATAATTATATGGTACAAGTAACCATGAAAATTGATTGAAATATTTTTGGAAAGCAGATGATATGCGCATAATGATGGGATAAGTAGAAAATAATATGTTTTATATTATTCATGAGCTCATGATTGATATAAGGACAAATTGATATCATGGTTTTAATATAAAAAATCATTGCATTTTGGTGTTGGAAGGAGTTAACTTTTGACAGAATTCATATTTTCACTAAGGTTCTATGGTAATTCATGTTGCAATAGAATACAAGCTTATGATATAAACATGTTTGGAATGTGATCAACAAGATATATCTTATGATATATGTAGGATAAATGATGGTATTCACATGCTTGTAGATGACCTCTCTAGTAATATGTTTCTTTATACTATGAAATTGGACAGAAGTATTTTCGAAAAGCCTAAAAATTGTAATGGATAAGTTGGACATTAGATAGTATTGTTTAGGCTAGAACGTTTTTTCTGATATTATTTCAGGAATTTTATAATAGTGTAGTTTAAAAAAAGGGCAACCTGCAGGATGGGTGACAACCCATCGCGTCAGACAAGGTTGTAGGAATTGAACTGAAAACCGAAGTGCGACATGCCTTTATTGCCTTCCACTGGCCTACGAGATGTCCGTAGTTAGTATAAATAAATTTTATTTTCTTAAGAGGTATGATAGATGAAGTATAAGTCTATTTTAGGAACTATATACAATTAATCTCACCATATATGGACTTATGTATATTTAATAATTTCTGCTAACCTCTTTGTGATAGAAAAGATGGAATAAGATATCATTATTTCGCAAGATCTACTAAAAGTTTGAGAATGAGAAATTCAACTTCATTTCATTAAATAAGAGATGAAGAGGAAATTGTTCATAGAATGACCAACATTGATTTTTCACTGAAATCATGTAAGTATTTCTCTTTATGAAAATATTCATCAATGTTACGGATATGATCTTGAAAACCAAAAATGTTGTCCTAGTAATCTCTTATCTGATGAATGAGATTGTACCATAGATCATCACATATTTATGACTTTGTGGTTGTTGGATTTTTCATAGTCATGTTCTCTACCACTCTCCATCAAAACATGATGGTTAGATTTCTCTTTCATATCCATAATTTCACCTATATTCTCTTATGTGGAAACAGAGTGATGAGTTACATTTGGCATCTGTTATGTTTTTAAAGTTCCTTTTTAAAATAATGTTTTAGTATTACTTTTTATGATGTGGGATTCTATGAGAGAAACATTCAAATAGAAAAGGATTTATAACCCCAATTAATTTCGAGGGTAAAAATAATTTTAAGGGGGAAAGAATGTAATGCCCCGATATTTTGTGAGATATATTCTTATTAATATCATTTATGTCTTCTATAACAAGAATAGATTGTACTATACGCAACATCATATTAGCTTGTAGTATACACAATACTATTCTTGGCTCGTGTTGCACACAATTTCAAGTACATTTTGTAGAAATTATTCTACACATCATTAAGTATAGATTTTGTTTAATTTATAAATGAAATAAGTTTTTACTGTGTTATATGTAACACCAAAGGTATCTTGCACTACACACATCCTTGACTTGGCATGCATTAAATGCAATCGTGACCGTCCTCGATAGCATGTGTAGTACGCAATACCGGGTTTCAATAAACAACGATATATTGTTATAATATGTTTATGAACTAGAATTTATGAATATTATTGACTATATTTTTAATTTTATAACATTATTATACATCTTACACATTTTATAGAACATTGTATGAGAAGAAAATAAATTTTTCGGGTAAAATAACTATTTTTCAGAAAAAATGCAGTTTTGCTGCCTTTAGATGTCGCACCAACATTTAAAATAGTTTTTGACATATTTATAAATTCAATTTTACAAAATAAAATTCTTATTTGGAATCATAATATAAAATTTTACTTTGGATAATTTTTTCATATTATTCTTACTACTTTTATATTTTAATGAATAGAAAAAACATGTTATATTTTAAATAAAACAACTTTTTTCATCATAATAATTTATATGGATAAATTATTATATATAATGGTTTTAAAGTATAAATAGAATATATTTTCAACATTTAATAAAATTTATGTGATTAGCATTGATTTTACATTGATTTCATAGGAAAAATCATTTCAATCTTTTGCTATTTTTTAACTTTTAAAACTCGTTTTCTTAACAACGAGATTAATTTTAAATTAATTTCTGAAACTTCTCTGAATTGAAATGGAAAAAATGGATTCCATATTTGGATTCAATAGGTCCAGATTATGTTAATAGGTTAATTTTTATTTTTGGGCACTATGAATAGTAACTACAATAAATTATATTTACCATAATTAATGGTAAATCTGGTAATTAAGGGTAAATATAATATTATAAAATTACCCTAACACTTGTATTAATATTATTGGATGATTATATTTTGTCTTAAGTCATATTATGGTCGAAATGGAATCCATTGTAACCCACTTGGATGTTATTAAGGCATTTAATTTATTTTATTTTCAAGAAAGTAAAATTTGTGTCCCTCAAACTATAATAAATAATGTATCTTTAATATAGGGTTATACAGAATATAAATTCGATTATAAATAATCATTTGAAAGATACATTTTTTTTATATGTTATGGTAATTTATTTGTAATTTTAAAGAGATTTTTAATAACCATAATATCTTATACATTAATGATTCTGAAATTATTTATTTAGTGAAAAATCTGTAATATCATTTTTATTAAAATAATAATACCCATTAAAAGGCCCAAAAACCTGACCAAAAAATATTGGCCATATATATATATACCCTAAACATCTTTTGGTCGAATGTTTTACCATTTAGAACTTTATAAAAGTTATTATGACACTTATATTATTTAATATTAAATGATGTCAAAGTTGTCACCTTCAAAATTTAATAAATATAACAATTTACATGATGTAATTTTAAGATGATAAATTTGAGTAAAAGTATTATTTTGAAATATATGAGATTTATCATCATCATATTATTATATTTTTAAAATTTATTCCATTAATAAGTATATTAAATTATTATACAAAAATGATGTAGTAATTGTTTTATTAAGAGAAATACCGAATAAATGGTTTTATAAATTTTAAAATAAATATTATATGAACTAATTAATGTCCACCACATATTTTATAGTTGAATTTCACATGTTAGGAATATATTAAACATTATGTTTTTTAATATATCCTCGGTGTGTATTTTATTTAAATTCAAATAAATGAATAGTGTTAAAATTACCACTATTGTCATTTTATAAATATAACATATTATAAATTTTTTTAAAACTCACAAAAATATTTAAAAATTATAAATTTAAATATATATTCTCTAAAATGTCAAAAAGTATCCTATTATGGACAATTCACAACAAATATGTAATTATTTATATCAATTTAAAATTTAGAATATTATTACCCAAAATAAAACTAAATAGATTAAATAAGGATAAACCATGTTGATAATGTTTAAACTAAATTCCCAACATGTCTAAATTTTATTGATTGATGAGATTAAAACCCTATCTAATCTTATTTTTGAATTAGAATCATTTCGGAAGTATTTATGTGGGGTTGAAATTAATTATAAATTAATATTTCTTATGTTTCCAAAGATGCCCGTCTCCTCCCCTATAAAAGGGAACCTACTCCCTCTCCTCCTCATGGCATTTTGAGACTTCAATATCAGACAACCCATGATAATTTATCTTCTCCACTTCCCTAGAAACATACTAGTGGTCCTGGTCCTCTTCAAAGACCAACATTAGTGCCCTATGAGGAGGTTTAGAAGAGGCACGTCGAAGAATAGGTAATATCCTTTACCGATTATTTCTAGTCTATTTCATCTTCTAAATCATCTTCATTATTTGTTTCATTATAAATTAATAACATAAATATCACTAATATAGTAATATGTTATTATAAATATGAAAAAACCCTATTTCACAAAAATATGGAACCAGATTTTTTATACTATGAAGAGCCTATCCGGATTCATGACACAAGGGAAGAGGTATTGACAAATATGACAACTAATATAGTAATGGTTATTTGTATAAACAAAAATATGAAGGAATAAACATAGGAACCTGAGGATGTTAGGAAAAAGAACCACCCACATCTTTTTGAAGCTCTTTATAAATAAAAAAATTTAATGACTAAATTTTTGAAGAGGGAATAATGTAGCATCCCAAACATGTTTTGGTATGTATCTATTAAATAAACAATATTCATTTTATTTCTTAAATTTTATGAATCACATAGCCTATGGAAAAAAACATGATTATTTATTGACGATAGACATAACCTAGCCATTAATGGTAAATTTTCCAGCTCTACAATTTGAATTATGAAAATCTGACATACATGGTTGTGTTCTGAATGATATTTAGAGACTGATAGAATTAACATATTTTTGGTGAATAGTAACATACCCTTATGAATAGTAAATTACCCTTATGAATAGTAAAATGACTCTTATGAATTTTATTCATACCGTCCAATGTAGAAATAAATTTAGTCACCTTAAAAATGAATATGAATATGTTAAGCAGTTGTACTTTTTGATTAAATAATTATTTTAATTAAAATTTAAATTTGTCATCTTTCTAAAATTATTTTTGAAATGTGGAGATAATTTTGGGAGTATAAACACACAAAAAAAGGCTACAGTAAATTTATGTGATTTTTCTGAAATACTTGTATTTTTATTGAATAGTAAAATACCCCAATTTACAATCTAAAAACATTATACTTAAAATTAACTATTCCTAGCTTCATGAGAGATGTATGCACCCAAATCACAAACTCACATGAATATATTACAATTCAATGTAATGGAATACTCTGTATTTATTTCCTTGAGGATAAATAATAAATTTATTGTTATAATATTATGAAAACTCCTCTCCCCTCCACCATATAATCCACCCCTCACCCCTCCCCCCCCACACCACTCATGCTTCTTGGATTTCCTAAATTCTACCAAATAATCTTCCCAAGACCTCTCACCACGTACAAGGCATTCTTGTCTCATCAAATTGTCAAAAACAAAGGCCTAAAAGAGATTCTCAAGGAGGGGTACTCAAGAGGTTAACCTCACTTCTATTTTCATTCAATTTATTTTACAGGGTACCATTCTTTTGTTCTCTCTTCTCACCTACCCCAATAAAAATGTCAGGATATTTCAAGTACATTACATGTACTAGATTTTCATTATGCTAATGGAATATTTCATCATAATATCTCTTTCTCCCTTCCATTCATATTATAAGTGCAAAAACCTTCTGAGATGTGTTAATTTATCACACTCAAAGAAGATGAGTTTTTAATTTACATTACTGTCTTCAAGACTAGTCGTTAATCCTTTTAAATGGTTGAACTAGATCATAATATATTTATTTTAACTTGTTTAATTTTATAGATTCTATACACACTCATAATATGGAATAATAATACAAAATAACATCATTGTGCACAGAACTGCAAAGCCAAATCGAAGCGTTTATCATTAACTAATTGAATGAGTCATCCTCATTGTATATAAATAGAATCATTATAGGATCATTTATGTCTATATAATTTCACTAATATAATTTATTAATAATTATAGATGTTTGACCACATTTCAAAAGAACTTGTATTCATCAATACAAGAAAACCGATCCTGAAAACTGTAAGAACCCAAATCTTCTTTTTAGGTATGTTTTTATTTTTCTGGTATTTTTGAGGGAAAAGAAGAGTTTCTGGAAATTTTTTACGTACATGATGTGTACATTATGATTACACGATGTATACTCGGTTATAATATTTAGCTGAGTGACGGTCGTGTAAGGGCCATGCACACGGCCGTGTGTGGTGATCTGGAGGCCACCTAAAGCGAGGCCTTGTATGGGAAAAACACACAGTGTACTTATAAAGTACATGCCATGTATTTTATTTTATTTTATTAAACATATCTGCGTCACATATAATTGGAAGAATGCCCATCTTCTCGACCTGGTTCGTCTGAGAGAGCCCGTACGACCATGTTTCCTTTTTGAGCCCCCGATTGAGCATCTGACCTCCGATTTCACTATTGTCGATTGTGTTGGGATCGCATCAGTAAGCCCTTTTTTCCTATAGCTTCTTTTCTTAATTACTCTTATTTCTCATGTTATCATAGGTTTAATGTTTTGAGAATTTTGGTAGATCTATTGTGCTCTTGGTGGAATCGAAGGCTGAGGTTCACGTTGAACGATCCTACAACACCGATGTAGGAGGTTTGTGCCTTTCCGCTGAAAGTCATTGAGTTATAGGTGAAATTTTTTTGAAATACACTTGAACAGGGTATTGCACCTTTACTTTTTATTCCCTTATAATTTCCTACTATGCATTCATGCTTGAGTTGAGGATATTTGATTTTGAATAGGGTTAATTACAATGCTTTGGAAGTGTTTCCCATTCATGTTTGGTTTATGGCCGTTTGGTCTGCATAGCCTGTTTGGATGCCTTTCCAGTTTCCCAAACCTAGAGCTGATATGATGGAGTGATTTTATTTATAACATGTTTTTATGTTGTAGATTGTTTATCTATGTAGTTCCTGAGGTTTAAATTGGCTACATTTAATTTCTATGCTCGTTTGACATACACAGGGCCGTGAGAATCTGGTGTAGTAGACTATGAGGGGAATTGACTAAGTGAGCTTCCTCAGAGAGTCTTTAATCACGTTTGAAAATGAGGGGAATTGGCTATGTGAGATTCCACTTAGAGTCTTAGATCACTTTATAATATAATGGAAATTGACCCTGTGAGCTTCATCAGAGAGGCTTTATCACATTTGACTATACATGGAATTGATTGAGAGCAATTCCACAGATAGTCTTTATTATATACTTATGACTAAAATAGAGGGGATAGGTTGTGTGTACTTCCCAGAGGGTTATCGTAGGGATAAATACATACTTGTCTTTTTTAGGTTGAACCAGAGGGGTTAGGCTATGAGTACTACCCAGAGGGCTACCTGTACTGATTATCTGTCTACTTGTAATGTGATATTGATTGCATGAACTATATGAATGTTTTCTATTGAGTACTTCCTTTTTTAATACTATTGTTTACTTCTTTCCTTCCATATATAATCACTGACTATTAGGCACAGGTCTTGGGGTGGTTTTCTACTAGGATTTAGTCTCACACCCTATTTGGGTCATTCTATTGGGCCCAAACTGATTATATTTTCTTAGGTATAGATAAAATCAAGCACCCATGAACTTCAGGTACATGATGTTGTGGTGCTGGAGAGCATGGGACCAAGATGAGTCTTGCGATACTGTGGAGTTTATCTATTTTCGTTTTTATTTTTTCTATTTGTCTATTCCAGCATTGTGACTTGTTTTGATGCTTTCCTAGACATATGTATCATGCATCATTATTATATATATGTGCTCTAGTTTATTACTTCAGTCTTCTGTAGTTTATTGTTGTATGGATTACAACTGGTTCCGCTATTGTACATATGTTTCTACTTCCTCTGTGTTACTCTGACAATGAGGGAATAGTTTCCCCACTATCACACCCAAGTCCCTCTCTACTAGTTGGTAGCCTCTGGCATTTTGGGAGCCGCGCTTGAGGCTATGTGACCAACCGGGTACGGGGAACATTTCGGTGACTTCCAGAACTGGGATGTTAAAAAGTTGTTTCAGAGGAATTATTTTCCTCTTAACATTATTTTTGGATCCTATAGCCATGAATAGGATGGAATTGGTAATTAAATAAATGTTATTCCTGAGAGTATCTAACCCTTGTTCAGGGAAAATATAATTTACCTCGATTAATGAAATTATTCTTATTTTACAATTTTATAGTTTATTTGATTTTACCATTGGGTGAGTCACATGTTTTGTGATGTTATTTTTGATTCTATTGAGATTCTATTTCTATTGCAACCCAATGAGATGAGGGTATGACATCTCATGCATCATATAATAACTTCCTAGAGATCACATGTCATGCATTCATGCCATGCCATTTATGGAGCATTAGCAATTTCATGTGGTTGTTATCGAAGTGTGCTAGTTATGTATGCTATTGTAATAGATGCATTGATATAATATGTGCTATTTGATAGGATATTACATTGTGAAAGATTTTTTTGAATGAATGCCAATGTTTTTTCTTGAGGTGTTATGAGCCCTTATGGACCTGAATTTGGTGGATCATTACATTTTTTTCTTGTTTATGACATGTATAATATGCCAAGCATTGATTCGTGGGTAGTATGGGATCTCACGAATAGGAATTTGGAACTTTAATGTTTTTTTCAGTGTTTTTGGGCTTCAAAATAGTTTTTGAGGCTTATTGTCTTTAGAAACCTTGAATAGACGGTGTGTAATGTTGAATACATGCTGTGTGTCCTTCTATTCGGGAAGGAACAACTTTTCCTGAGTACATGTTGTGTACATTAGTATAGGTAGTGTAGTATCTCACCATGTCACAAACTGTGTGGGTAGAGACATTAGGTTGGGAAAACCCTAGCTAGGTAACTCAGTGTACTGGATGTACACACTATGTTTTAAGACCATATCACTATCCTTGTAACTAGAAAACACTGGTTGGTTGATCATTTTCAAATACTCGTCGTGACCATGTATAACTCACTGTGTTGTGTAACCCTATTATCTGGCCATGTAAAGAACAAAACAGACTAGAGAAATCCTTTGAGTACACACCGTTTCCACTTGGAACATGACGTGTTGAGTGAGTCGTGAAACCGGTTGTGTCACTAACAATAGGGGTCTGGGAAGCTTGTATAGTACATGATGTGTCTGGTACGAACACATCGTGTAGTCATGTCTTAGGAGAACCATGTGGATTAGCCTTATAGAAGAACTTGGGTAGGGGAAAAAGATTCATGTAAATGTCATGTGTTAGGAAAAAACATCATGGGTGTGGGGTGTTACACGACCAGTTGAGGTAGGAATACACGCCCAAGTGAAAGGCTTAAGGGAAATCGACGTGTAGTCTTTATACACATCGTTTACCATGTTTCGTAAAACATTAATGATTTAATTCTCTTGTTACCTTCTTGATGTTCTATGTTTTAGTTCCTATTAAACATGATCTCATGGGTGTGCTCAACCTTGAAGAATAATTCCACCGAGACATCCTCCAGTTGTCTGCCAGTTACATAGCAGTGATGTGACACCAGATATATCGATCATGGACTTCCTGTAGATCCTACAGTTGTGCCATTCTTGTCACCATAAGTTATAATATACATAGATGCTGATGGATAGTACATGGAGGGTTTTATGAGGATGATACATGCCTTTCAGGGGGCACTTCCTCCTGCCCCATCAATGGAAGAATTGACACAAGTTTTTCAGCAGCCACATTCTCCCACTTTTTCATGGTATAGAGGACCCCAGGCTGTAGAGTGATGGATAAAATCCATTTTGATGATCTTCGAGAATCTGGAGACACCTCCAAAGAGGAGGGTCAAGCTCGCTACCTACATGCTTTGAGACACTTCCATGAGGTTGTGGGATGTGATCTCACAGGCGGGAAGCCAGAATAATATAGCTTGGGAAGAGTTCCAACCCACCTTCATTGATTACATCTATACAAAGTCCCTGTGGGCCGATCGAGCCTGAGAGTTCATGAGTATTGAGGAGGGTACTTTTTCTGTTCTGGAGTATTCTTCTCGCTTCACTGAGCTACAACGCTTTACACCCTTTCTAGGGGAGAAGAGACATTCCTAGCTTGATATTTTGAGGATGGTCTCAGACACGATATTCAATCCATTGTTGAAAATATTAATGATGACTTCAATGTCATATATAGTAAACCAAGATATGATAACATATCATAATCTGTGATATTTTGGGCCTGTGACCTAGGGCAGTTCAGCATCCAGGGTTAGTGCTTTGACTTTCGATAGCAGGAAGCGCCGCAGGGAGGCTGCACAAGGAGATCTAAGTAGGAAAGATACATCATATGGTAGCCAGGTGGTGTGCTACCAGTGCGGGATGAGTGGTCATACGAGGAAAAATTGCCTAAGAGACCTAGATGAGTGCTGATAATTAGGCAAGATGGGACATCTTCAGTGCTTCTGTCAGGTGTTCTCACCAGCTACTCTCCATTCAAGGGAATTTCCACCAGTTTCTCACCTGTCTAGAAACTAGAGATCTTCCGGCTATTCTAGACAAGGTGGAGGTCATGGCCATGGTAGTTAGTCTCCATGAATCCAGTGAAAACATGTTGAATTTTTTTAGAGTGGTCAGGCATGGTCAAAGGGTTGAAGTACATGACAAACTATTGCAGTGGAGCAGACCCTGTAAGAGCATGGTTTCGAACCCTCTACTATTCCTGTTACGATCCTAGTTGCCTCCATTTTAGCATATGCTCTTTTGGATACATGGGCTTCCGATAGCTTTATATATGTTTCTATTGTGAGAGCCTTGGGATCTATATCATTTCTTCTACATATATCTTGACTCTATAAACTTAGTTGGGGAATAGAATTTCTAGTTTACATTAGTGAAAAGAGTTCCTTATCAAGGTCAGTCGGTGTCACTTCTTATGGGACCTCTATGTGTTAGATATGACGAGCTATGATATAAATTTTGGAACGGACTGGTTAGTTCTCTTTCAGGCATTTGTTTATTTCTTGCATCTTAGGGTGATTTTTACATCACTAGAGGGTGGATCGTTTCTTTATAAGGGAGAATGTGATGTGGAAGCAAGCAGAGCAGGACCCGAGTTTCAGGGGTTGGGAGGAGTTACTTCCCATATTTCTAGTTTAGATCTGGATGACCAGGGGACTTCATAGATAGAGTTTCTTCTGTGGTGGATTGTTTTAGGGACCTCTTTCCAGAGGACTTTTCAGGTTTCCCTCCCGCACTAGAGGAGGAATTTTCTATTGTGCTTCTACCAAGAGAGGAAAAGGTGTCCATTGCTCCTTATATGATGGCTACACCTATGTTACAATATCACAATATGAGGTTGGAGGAGTTGCAAGAAAATGGTTTCATATGACCTAGTAGTTCTCCTTGGGGTTCGCCAATCCTGTTTACAAAGAAGGCATACAGTACCCTCAATCATTGCATGAATTATCTGATGTTGAACCAGTTGACAGTCACAAACTGATATCCCTTACCGAGGAATGATGATCACTTTGATAATATTTGAGGATCCTAGGTGTGGTCAAATATTGATTTTAGGTCATTTTTACATCTGTTGCATGTTAGACCATCTGATTTAACTCTTACATCCTTCTGGATCATGTATGGTTTATACGTGTATGTGGTCATGTCGTTCGGTCTCCTGAATTCACCTGTAGAATTCATGGCACTAATGAACCGAGTGTTCCATCCATACATGGATTCTTTAATTTTTTTTCATGGATGATATATTGGTGTACTATCACACTCGACACAACCATGACATACCTCTTGAGATCATTTAGAGTACACAGAGAGAGCATCAATTATATGTTATGTTCTCAAAATGTCAGTGTTAGAAGGACTAGATTCACTACATGGGCCATGATATCTCAGAGAATGGAGTTTTAGTAGACCTAGAGAAAGTGATGGAAGTAGTTTGTTTGGAGAAGACAAAGAACATCATTGAGGTACAATGTTTTCTAGGGATGGATGGTTACTACAGATGTTTAATATAGGACCGTTCATGATTAGCAGCGCCACTAACGAGCCTGACTAAGAAAGGTGAATAGTTTTTTTTGTCAGATTCTTATAAGTTATCCATTTAGGAGCTTAATGAGAGTTTTTCTTTAGCACCGAAACTAGTATTTCCAGATCTAGGAAAGAGATATAATGTGTACTATGATGCATCAGGTATCAGGCTGGGAGTTGTGCTTATGCATGGTAAAGGAGTCATTGCATACGGGTCTTTACAGTTGAGGCAACATGAGAGGAATACCCGACGTATGATCAAGAGTTGGCTATAGTTGTTCATGCACTATGATATTGGTGAAATTATCTTATGGGATATTATATTGTGGTTTTCACCAACAACAAATGTCTCAAGTACATTTTCACTCAGCATGTCTACAATTTGATACACCGAAGATGGGTAGAGTACCTTCAGTCTTTTGACTTTGAGCTTGCCTATACACCTGAGAATGGAAATGTAGTGGCTGATGCACTGTATAGGAGGACTCACGTACAGGAAGATCAGAAGGCCAATAGTGAGTGGAAACTTATGGATCTTCTCTTTGAGATGCATATGGAGGTGGAAGACAGATAGGCGCAGAAGTTTCTATCTTTTGTAGCTTTTACCTATACTCTTCTTGATTGAGTGAGAATGAGGCATCTATAATTTTATAAAGGCCTAGTAATACCAGAGTGTGTGTCAGGAGAGGGCCCTATTCATTGATGGAACATATGCGAGGATGATATCTTTCATTTCCAGGGATGTGTGTGGGTGTCAAAAGACATACATGAAGATTCGATGCGGGACTTTCATTCCTTAGTTTGGGTAGTTCATCCTCGTGTCACCAAGATGTATCGTGATCTACACCATCAGTATTGGTGGCCAGGTATGAAGAGAAATGATGCTGATTTTTTCATGAGGTATTCCACCTATCTGTAGGTGAAGGTAGAGCATCAGCGACCAGTATGACTTTTTCAGCATATACCCATTCCCATGTGGAAGTGTAATGGTGTCACGATGGATTTTGTCACTGATTTCCTGAGGTCGTCTCGAGGGAATGGTGCAGTGTTCATTGTCTTTGACAGACTCACGAAGGTTTCTCACTTACTGTAGATCAAGGAGACCGTCATTGTTGATGAGATGGGACCATTTTACATATGATATATTGTACATATAGAAGGGGTTCCACACTCCATTGATTCATATAGGGATGCATGTTTTACTTCTCAGGTCTGGCAGTGGCTTCAGAAGGATTTGGGTACACATGTGCTTTTGAGTAAAAAATGCCACCCCCAGACATATGGAAATTCCTAGCATACAATTCAGGTGCATGAGGACATGCTCCGAGCATGAATTCTCGATGTTGGAGGTTTTTGGAAGAGACACATACCAGTTTTGTAGTTTTCCTAAAACAGTAGTCTCATGAAACTATTCAGATGGATCCTTATGAGGCTTTGTATGGTAGGCCATAACGATCACCCTTATGTTGTAAGGAGGCTTTAGAGGAAGCTATTTTGGGACCTCTTCTTGTCCAGGAGAACACAGAGCATATAGATTTTATTCGGAAGTGGATGGCTACTACAAAGTCTTGTAAAAAATCTTATGTTGGTCGATGGTGATGACCTCTAGAGTTCATGGACAATGATCAAGTTTTCTTTTGTGTCACAATGAGTTTGAGACACATGAGGATTAAGAGATTGGGAAAGCATTCCCGGAGGTACGTCGAGCCGTTTGAGGTGCTGGAGAGAGTTGGTTCGGTTGCATCTCAGTTGCATTTACCTAAGTGGTATGAGGATATTTACAAAATCTACCACGTTTCTCAGCATCAACGTTACTTCTTAGACCCGTCTCATGTTTTTCTTCACAAGGAGGTTGAGATCGAGGTGGATGAATAATTTGACGATCATCCTATATGGATTGTTGATCAAAGAATTAAGGTTCTCCAGGGCCGGTTTGTTTCTCTTGTGGGAGTGCTATGGAAGCACGAGCGACTAAAGGAAGAGACTTGGGAGAGGGAGGCCGATGTACGATTACAGTGGTCGGAGCTATTCAAGGATTCTTCTTCTACGCCTTGATAGGGATATTTTGCTGATGAATTTATTTAAGGGGGGATGTTTGTAAGAACATGGATCTTGTACTCAGGTATGTTTTTCTTTTTTGGGTATTTATGTGGAAAAATAGGTGTTTCTAAAAATTTTCGAAGTACACACCGTGTCCTTTATGAGTACATGTTATTTATTTGGTTACCGTAGGTAGCTGGGTGATGACCGTGTAATGTCCATGCACACAGCCATGTGTGGGGATCTAGTGGACACCTAATATGGGGCCCAGTAAGGGAAATTAAACTCCATGTAATTATAAAGTGCACGCCGTGTACTATAATTTTTTCATTAAACATACCAGGGAAGCCTCTAATTAGAAGAAGGGCCTAATTCTTAACCTAGTTTGTCCGAGAGAGCCCATACTACCATGTTTATTCTCTGAGCCCCCAATTGAGAATCCGATCTCTAATTTGACAACCATTAATTGCATTGGTATCACCTCCGTAAGATCTTCTATATTTTAGAACATCATTTCTTGATTCCTATTCTTTATCAATGTATCTTTGGTTGAACGTTTTGAGCGTTTTTGTAGATCTATGGTGTTTTAGGTGGAACCTAAAGCTGATGTTCACGTATAGCGATACGACAACACTAAGTTTGGTGTTTTGTGCCATTATGTTGAATTTCATTGAGTTATATGGGCAATTATGCCCAATAACCTTGAACGGGTTATTGCGCGTTTACCGTTTTAGCCCTGATAATTTCCTACTAATCTTGTTTGCTTGAGTAGAGGATATTTGATTATGAATAGGGTTAATTACTATATTTTGGAAGTTTCTTCACATGCATGTTCTTTTTATGGCCATTTGGTATGCTTATCCTGTTGGGCTGCCTTGCATGTTTCCCATGCCTAGCGCTGATAGGATGGAGTGATTGTATTTTTGACATGCTTTTATGTTGTATATTGTTTTTCCATGTAGTTCCGGATGTTTAGTTTAGACATATTGCATTGATATGCTCGTTTGACTTATACAGGGCCATGAGAACCTGGTGTAGTATATTGTGAGGGAAATTGACCAAGTGAGCTTCCCCAAATAGTCTTTAATCACATTTGACTATGAGGGGAATTGACTGTGTCAGCTTCCTTAGAGAGTCTTAAATCACTTTATACTATTAGGTTAATTGACCGTGTGAGCTTCCTCAGAGATTCATTATCTCTTTTGACTATACGGGGAATTCACTAAAAGCGCATCCTCAGAGAGACTTTGTTATATCATTATGAATGAATGAGAAGGGATATGAAGTGTGTATTACCCAAAGGTTTACCACAGTGTAGCTACATGCAACTCTTTTTTCGGTTGAACTAGAGGTTTTAGGCTGTGAGTAATGCCAAGTGGGTTTCCTTCTATGATTAGATGTCTACATGATGTGTGATATTGATTTATTGAATTGTAGGAATGGTTGTTGCTGAGCACTTCCTTGTTTACTACTGCTGTTTACTTCTTACCTCTCATATATATTCACTGACTGTTAGGCACCGATCATGGGGTGTTTTTCTATTGGGATTTATACTCACACACTTTTGGGTCGTGATTTTGGGCCCCAACTGATTATATATTTTCAGGTATAGATAAGGAAAATCACCCTTCTACTTCAGGTACTTGATGATGTAGAGCTGGAGAGCATGGGACCAAGATGAAGCTTGTCATGCTATAGAGTTTATCTTTTTTCTTTTGTACATTTGTTATTATTAAATTCCATCATTATGAGTTGTTTGAATTCTTACCTAGTCATATGTAACATGAAACATTATTATATATATCTTCTCCAGTTTATTACTTCATTCTTCTGTTGTTTATTGTTGTATGGATTATTACTGCTTCCACTATTGTACATATGTTTCTACATCCGTTGTGTCACTCTGAAAACGATGGCACAGATTCCCCACTACCACACCCAAGTACCTTACTACACGTCAGAATCCTATGAAATTTATGGAAATGTGCTCGAGGCAATGTGACCAACCTTGTACGGGGCACCTCTGGGTGGCTTCATGAATCGGGACGTTACAAAAACCAAGGAGGAAAATGCTTCCAAAACAATAAAATTGAATATCAAAAACACATAAAAAGGCTATTAGGTTACCTAATAATGTTATAAAATATTCATTACTTGTTGATATGGCTCTGGACATATTAATTAACGTAGATAAATTTGATAATTTACATCATCAAGAAAATCAATAACAACTTCGAGCATAAGGTTTGGGATCCTCTCTCTCCCTTTTATTCAAGAATCTTGCTTATGTTGCACCCTATTAGTTTTAATTAATAATGATGGGGTATGGTTTCTCACCTCCCTGATACTATCCTTATGATATATAAATAATGGGATACCCCTTTACCTCTCATTAATCCCTCATAAAAACACTCGTTACCCTGTTGAAATGATTGTAAGGGGTTTTCCCATCTCACTTTCAATTCCATGGGATTTCCATTGTTGAACTCTTATTTCATATATGTATTATATTTGTACAAAAATTAAACACATATTATCAATAATAACTTTATATTAATGGTATTATGTTATTCATTTGGTGGTTATTAACTTTTGTTCATACGCTCAATTGATTACAACATGGTAACATGCATTTTACTTCATTGTGACTCGGTTAGTATTGTGCACCTACTCTTTCTTATGCGGTGTACCCACTTCCCATTTGAGACAACTGTTCAATTGAATTTATATTCAATTTAAATTTTCATATTTTTCAATCATGGATATGATTATTGTCTAAACTGAATATCAATTTACAAACGGTGTTTATTTTAAATGTTGTATTGACTGTTGAAATATTGATGAAATTGTATCCTCTATTCTATTTGGATAATCTCAAGTCTTATTTCACTTGTGATGAAACTATTTATAAAGAATGGTTAGACATGTAGCGGTATGTGGGTCCCACTACATCCCCTTAATGGATCGAAGGGTCTGTTGAGACAAATCAGTTGGAGAAAAACTCTTCGAGTTTATTTCTAAAAATCAGACAGGTTTCTACAAACAGAACTAAACTATTTTAACGGTACTATGGTATCATGTGCCAGATATATGAAATACAATTATAAATCATTCTATTTATTAATTTTTTAGATAATACTATCCATAAAGTTTCTACTATGACAATTTATGGATATAGTTTCATTCTCAGTTTATTAATGGCATGTGTCTTTCATTTTTTCACTATGCGATATTTAATATTCAAAGTTGTTTAGGATTCAGTTAATATTGATTCATGCTTCATCTATTTATTAACCCTTACTAAGCATTTGAGCTCACTCCTTTTATTTTTTACCTTAATTTGGTTAGGAAGAGGATTTCAATTATTGAGTTTTTGTGGATACAACATTTTAGTTTTTGTTATATATTGTACCTTTTTACCTTTCCCAATGTAATTTGTGTACAATCTATGTATCTATTTTCTTCAAGACTACTAAACTAATCGTTCCTTTGGGATTTCATTCCTTCTAACCATTCTAATGTAATTAGTAATGAACTCACTCTGGTTTAGAGGGGTCGTGGCATTAGAGTGTTAAAAAAAACATTTGAATGGGTTTGAAGTATAATTTGATTATATTTTTATCATTTAATCCAATTTTTTTCATTGAAAGTAATTTTACATTTTAATTGGACAGAAACACATATCAATCATTTGATAGTTTTTACCTCTTAGAACCAGTCTTTTTAGTTTTGACAACGAGAATTAATTTTAAATTAATTAAACAAAATTATATGTTTTTAATTTGGTAAAATAGTTTTCATTTTTTGTTTCGTAATATCAAAATTATGTTAGGGTGAATTTTGTGTATTTTTCTACAAACATTCAATTTTTAATGAATAGTAAAAACCACTGTGTTATTGATTAAAACATATTATTATTTAAATAATTAATATTTTTATTTAAATTTATTTTAAATTCAACATAGAAAAATAATACATATATTAGTCCAATGTAATTAATTTTAGTTATTTTATAATAACATTCGATGTATAATATTTTATTGAACTTTTTAACGTCTTTTACCCACCTTTTAGGCACATTTAGAAATTTTCATAAAACATAATATTACAACTTTTGTAAATTTAATTTAAAAAATCCAATAGAAAAGACTGATATAATTATGTAAATGTTGTTCAATAAGATGAAATTTGTTTTGGTCAATAGTATTATTTGTCTTTTAATTACCAGAGGTAAACGTTAATAGGGTATTTAATGGTAAAAATGATATTATTATTACCCTAACAGAAGTATAAATTCTGTTGGATTACATTATTTTGACCAAAATAATGCTAATGAATAAAATATTATTCCCTTTGATCCACTTGGATTAGGTTATGAAATTTATTTATTTTTATTTAAAGAGGAATTAAAAGTGTTAAATTCAAATTTTTATAACTAAACCATTTTTAATATATGGTTATAAATAAGATAAATTTAAATATATTTATTTATCTAAAATATAAAAATGTTTCCTACATATTGGTATTTTATTTATATTTTGTAAACATTAAATAATTAAATTTATTTATAACACAATGATGATGTAGTAATTACTTTATTAATCATCGGTCAAAATAATTTATATTATTAATACTTAAATAAATGTAAATTGTTTTTTTATGCATTAGACTAATTTTCTAGTTTAATATGACATTTAATGGTTGATTAAATAATTTTTTTAAGTAATATTGTTTTTATGACATTAACAAAAACAAAATACCAAACAGTATCAAAATTGACATAAATGACTTTTAAAATCAAACATTATATTCATAAATGTTATCATATTCCAAAAATTCAATGATTCTTTCAAGAGTCATTGATAAGGTTATATATGTCATTAATGAACCACTTGAGGTTCCGTTTTCATTTTATAGTATGTTTATTGATGATTTATTATAATAATACAAGAAGACATTGTAAAAGTAAAATTACATAACTAAGAGTAAAATCTAAAAGATATGGTTAATATGGTGACCAAAACCTATCTAAAACCTATTTTATGAGAGGTGTTACGACCAATACCCAACTTATTCTTCAAAAAAAATCCATTTGGAGCCATTAGAAACTGAATATGATTGTTTAATAAATTGATATTTCAAGATTTTCCTAAAGTGACCATCACATCTTTTATAAAAAGGTCCTTCCACTTCTCTTAAAATCAAACATCCAAATCCATTTGTCTCAGCCAAACCCTGTACAATTATCCTCACAAATACCCTTACATCATCCTAGAGGCCTTATTTTGATCATAATGCCATCCTAGAGAGCCCATTTTTTCAAATCAAAAGTTTGAAACCAAAGAAGTGGTAACTATTTAATCACCTCTTTCAAAGTTCTTATCATCTTCCACTTCATCATTCATTGTTGTTTACATAACAAAATAATAACCCCAATAACTTATACATTATATTATGTTATTATAAATATGTTAAAACTGTATTCATTATTCTATCCATCTTGTGAAAGACAAAGTCACCACATGAGCGCATGTACTGCTTACCATCTTTACATTATGGTGTAGTTTGTTATTAAACACATCATTATTTAGATCGGTATAATAATGAGTATAATTAATTTATATAATAAATATAAAATGTTAATGAATATGTGTAAATAATATAACATCCAATTACATATGATTTCACCATCAATAGAATGATATGGTGGCTTGTGCATACGTACAGATTATCATCTCCACGACGTGATGAGATTCATTTCCACATTCAACATTCAACGATGATTATATAAATATAAATTATTAATAAAAATTTAATATATGACATAATAATTCTACTGGAAATGTATATAAATATATATGTATGTATTTATGTATGTATGTATTTATCTCATTCAATTACTTCTGTTCAATATGATATGAAAACAGAAATAGCGTTTATGTGTACGTATGACCTAGCATTACAATAAATGGTGATTCTCATTTCATATATCTATATATTATACAAATTAATATTATGAATATGTATGATATATAAATTATGTTTTATATTATTGAATAATGTAAACCATGATATATGTGATACGATCAAGAATAAAAGTTAAAACACAGACAATAAAGAAAGCGATTATTACCAGAAATGTTTCTTTAACATGGAAATTATTATTAAATAGGTACTATAATGTAATTAAATAATATTATATGATATCATAAATATTAATATGGTTTTGGTATAATTTAATAACATACTATGGTCACTAAACAGGAAGTTAAACGTACCCTGGACTAAAGGAAATAAGAAGGTAAGGATTATTTCCTCAATCTCATTATTATCCGAGATTATTTATGTGTAAGTATCTACTATGAAATATTTTTCATCCATGTCCATATTTCATAAAAATGTTTTAAAAAGGAAATTTTTAAGGTTTAATTGAAGGGACTCATTAACTAGATCATCATTTTAAATGTTTTAATGATTTATTTTGCTAAATATTTTTAAATAATATCAATGTTTTAAAAATGGTTTGAAGGAATTATTTACGTGGACATGATTGTATTAATGTTATAATTTCATTAAGAAGTTTCAAAGTTTAAGGGATAATTTTATTTAAAAATATATTTTACATTAATTCCTTTATAAATGTGTGACTTTTAAATGATTTCACAAAAAGGGATATTTTCTCAAAGAGTTTTACTAACCATTTTCAATAATGTCAACATCTTTTACTGGATATTATTCTTGATTGAGGATGATTTATAATAATACAATATACAATATTATATTTAATGATTTATGATATGTTTGTCTATGGATGTGATATTTTAATACCATTTATGATTTATGGGTAAAGTATTGACATTTCATATGCTATTTTTAATATGAATGTTTATGTTATGTTTAATCATTTTAATATGTGGAATGTATTCGAAATAGTAAATAATGGGTGGAGCCCAGTATAGATCCTCTACACATTGGCAGGTCTCTTGAGATAATTTAGTTTCTTAGAACAAGGCTTTGACAAAAAAATTTATTTGAAGTCTTGACAGGAGGCCTTGACTATGTGGTTATGATTTCCAGAATTATACATTCCTTTATTATGAAATTAGTTATTACATGTGATTAATTGACTAGTATAATTTCAAAATAATATTTATATGTTAATGTTAGATTTATTTTTTCCATATAATGTTCAATTTTATTTTTAGAAAAGTTTTTTGTTTTTATTACATATCTTGTCATAAAAGTTTGTAGCTTCGACTAATTATTTTTCCTTTCTGAGCATCTGAGATCACCCCTTTCTTATGTTTTATTTTCCCAATATGCCAAGAAGTGTATTATGATTTATATTTTGGTTTAAGATTGAAGACTAATTTAATTAAAAAAAATATGTCGAATGTGAATTTTTATTATGGCGTTCATGTATGTAATCTATTTCCAAGACAGCTAAACTGATCGGCCCTTTGGGACATGATTCCTTGAAATGAGGCCAATGTATAAAAATAAGTCACCAAATCTGTGTAACTAGTGTTGGAGAATTACAATGCATAGGAGAGATCCATCATAGTATATATCCTGACATACATGACTGACCAAATAGCGGATTCATATAGAGTCCATGCCATTATCATTCTTTCCTGATTTGTGTGAGGTCACATTTTCTTTGAAAGATGAATGTCATGTGATGTTGGTAACAATCTCCTTGGTATTATTCCATAATGAATCTCTTCAATATGTTATCAATGTATGTAAATTGACATAGGCCCATGAATCTCTTGGATCAATCACGATTGATCTGGATCCAATGAATATATGTGGCCTCGCCTATGTCTTTCATGGAGAAGCATTGATTCAACCATGCCTTAACAGACTCTAAGACTAGTATCTCATTTCAAATAAGTAATATGTCTTCAACATATACTATTAAGAAAACGAATTCACTCCCACTAAACCATTTGTAAACACAAGGCTCACTTTCATTCTTTATAAACCCAAATGTAATTATGGATTCATCAAAATGAATGTTCCATGACATGAATTCTTTCTTTAATCCATAAATGGATTTAAGAAACATTAATACCATATTGGAATATTTTTTAGTCATAAAACCTTCATGTTTTGTCATGTAGACATCTTCATGAAGGTTCATGTTATGGAAGGCTATTTGGCATCCTTTTTCCAAATCTCATAGTCATGGTAAGAGGAAATGGACAATAAAATTCAGATGGATTTCATTATTGCAACTAATGGAAAGGTTTTTTCATATTAAATTCATTGAAATTGTTTGAACCCTTTCTATACCATTCATTCATTATAGGTGATGACTTGTCCTTCCATGTCTAGTTTCCTCATGAATACCAGTTTCAACAAACATGCTTTACATCAACTGGAGGATCTACGAAAATCCGGACTTGGTTTTGCTACATGGAATCTATTTTATAATTCATGGATTCCTTCCACATGGAAATATATGTGCCACTAAATTCATCCTTGTAGGTTAAAGGGTCAGTATTATCAACTAATAATGAGTCACCATTCTCGGTAACAAGATAACCATACCATTTCAGTTCCTTATCCTCTCTAATAATCCTACTGATCTCTTATGTCCCTGGAACGGTTCTTTATTCCATGGGGATTGGTGGAATTTTTTCTTGTAGAAACACATGTATACCTTGATCCTCAAATTCATCGAATTATATCTTGCTACCTCTATCCCTTTTGGAGATGTTCTCCCTCTCAACATATATAGAATGTCTTTCCACTAGTATCTTCTTATCTGAGGGGTTGTATATGCAATATCCCCATGATTCTTGGGGTTTCCTATAAAGGTACACATTGTGCCTCAGGTTGAATGTTTGTTACCCGAAGAGGCCTTAACAAATTCATCACTTCCCCGAACATGTAAATTCAATAATATGGATTTCTTTCCACTCCAGAACTCATATAGAATAACATTTATCGATTTAGTTTGCACTTCGTATAGTATGTGTGCCTATGTTTGTAACACATATCCCCAAAAGGATAATGTAAGAATCTCTTGACTCATCATTTATCTCACCATGTCTACTAGGGTGCATTTGATTCATTCTATCACACCATTCCACTAGTGTGTGTATAGATGATTGGGTTGGGATAGGATCCAAAACTCCCAAATGTAATCAATGAAGTCTTAATTAAGTTGTTCTCCACCTTGGTCTAAAAAAAGTTTCATAATCATCTTACCAATCTAGTTCTCAACTTCACTCTGGTATTCATTGATCTTATCAAAGAATCTAAATTATACCACATTAAGTAGATAAATACATATATACTAAAATCATCAGTAAAATTTATGAAGTATTAGTATCCTTTCCTTCTTCAACTAGAGATGGTCCGCACACATTGGAATGATCCAAATCAAGTAGTTCTATATTCCATTCACCCCTCCCACTAATTAGGGATCTGATCATTTTTTCTAGAAAACATGCATGTCATACACCATGTGGTTTTAGTTTGAAATAATCAATATATCCTTCATTGATGTAAAATATTCAAGAGTTTATTGTTTACATGACCTAGCTAGTGATTCCAAATTTGGGTGTTGTATGAGTAATGTGAATTATCTTTTTTATCAATTTTCATTAGAAGGATTGTGTAATCCAACATGTAAAGAGTGTTCTATAAATGTGCCCTACCAAAACAAATGTTATCTTTGTAAAAAAAGAATCATTCATTTGAAAACATGAAACAAATACATCTATATCAAATATGGATCCAAAAATAATGTTTTTAGTATTAGAAGTCACATAATATGTAGCACCCCAAATATTTTTTTGGTATATCTCTCTTAAATACATTCTATTCAATACTGTTTACCATTGAAACAACACTAGGTTATTTAGAAGATAGTCAAAGCTATCCATTAAATAAAAATTTTTCACTTCAATGTTCTGAATTTCAAAAAATGGTCATCTACAGTTATGATCAGTAAGTCATTTGGAGTCTGATAGAAGAAACACAATTTTTGGTGATTAGTAACATAACCTTATAGAATAGTAATATGAATAGTAATATGACCCTTATGAATAGAAAATAATAAAACAATTTTATTTTCTTAACGCAATAATATAAGGAGATCTTAATTTGTTTTTCAGTGAGAAATAAAACAAATTACACCTTTAAGATTATTGTTTTTCAAATTATTTATCAATTTATTTCAATTTTTAAATTAATAATATTTATAAAATTAATTTTAAAAAAAGGATTTCATTTTTGAATTCTAAACGTCAATAAATTTTTAAGGTAAATTTTTGGGATTTTTCTGAAATCTTAGAATTTTTTATGAATAGTGAAATACGATAAAATACTGTATATACAATTATCAGTTAAATACACTATTTATTACATCATAAGTGATGTAAGGCCACTTGGTTCGAACTCACATGAATTTGTTACTATGAGGGGTCACAAGAAACAACACTATTGGTTGCCTTGAGGGAAATAATAAAATAATGAATTAAATATTCAAAATTTACCACTCTCCTCCATTATAAAAACCCCTCACCACTCCCTCTTCTCTTCGCTCCTCTAAGCCTCGAAGCTCCTCAATGTTCTTCCCAAATACTCTCCCCTAGTCACTCCCCATGGCCATGAAGCTCTTGGTTGTTCGAAAAGTCCAAAATCTCATCCCTTAAGGAGGTTCTCAAGGAAGTTATTTCAAGAGGTAAAACACCATTCTTTTTCTTTTAGATTCATTTGAATTTATCATCATTTGTTATCCTATCATCACCTTCCCTGTCCAAATGAAAATGATAACTCTAGAATCATCTATATACTGGATTTATATCATGTGAATGGATGAACCATCATCAATATTCTTACTCCCTCCCTTTTATTTTTATAAACGAAATCAACGTCCATGAGGTTCCAATTTTTACCCTTCAGGGATGACGATGTTTTGTTCTTTAATCATTCCATCATTACTGGTCATGAAACCGTATTTATGGTTGAACAGAGTAATTATATATTTATTTTATCTTGATTAATGTAATGGAATATTTTCATGATCATAATATGGAATAATAATACAAAACAAGTTTATTAAGCACAAAAATGCAAAGCCAAATTCACGCATTTACTTTTAACTCATCGAATGATTCATCCTCATGGTATATAAACAGAATCATTATAAGAACATTTATGTCTATTTAATTACACTAATAATTTATATTAATTTTTTTTCATTTTTAACAATATTTCAAACCAACTTTCATTCATGAATACAAGTAAAAAAGCATGCAACCAAGTAAGAAAATGCTTCCAAAACAATAAAATTGAATCTATTAAATCCACAAAAGGCCATTAATGAACATAATAAGGTTATACCATATCAATTAAAAATAAAATAGGTTCTGGACTTATGAATTAATAATCCTAATATTTTATTCAGGTCTTCAATAACAAGTCAAGAACGTCTTCAAGCAGAAGGTAAGGGATTTTTCTCTCACTTTTGTTCAAGAATCTCCCCTATGATGTGCTCTTTTATTTTTAATACCTAATCTTGGGGTAGGTTTTTGAAAATCCCCCATACATATTTTGTGATATATAGAATGATTGTATATCCTTCTACCTCTCATTAAGACCTCCAAGAACACTCGTTACCATGCCAAAATGTTAGTAAGGGGTTTTCTCATCTCACCTTCAATTCTGTGGGATTTTCATTGTTTGCATCTTATCTGTTGTATGTAGTATAGTTTTAATGACATTTGATTTATCTTATCATGATTATATTTATATTCATGGTATTATATGATTCATTTTGTGGTTATTACCTTTTGGTCATACGACTAATTTGATTGCAACATGGTAACGAGCTTTGTCTCAATTTTCACTTAGCTGTGACTTACTTTGTATTGTTAACCTACACTTTCCTATGTAGTGTACATACTGCCCATTTGAGATCACATTTATATTGATATTATATTCCATCTAAATTTACATATTCTCATAACATGGATATGATTATTTTCTATGTTGTATACCACTTTACATACGGTATTTAATTTGAATGTTGTTATGAATGCGGAAATGTTAATGAATCTGTATCCTCTGTTATATATTGATAATGTAATAAATATTTCTCTTGTATTAAATATATTTATAAATAATTCTTTGGATGTAGATGTGGGTGGTTCACACTATAGCCCCTCGATGAATATGTAGGTCTTACGAGAAAAATGAGTTTGCGACAAACCCTTCGAGTTTGTTTCCAAAATTCATACGGGTTTCTACCCACATAACAAAACTGTTTTTACGGTATTATGGTTTTATGTTCAAGATACATGACGTATAATTAATAATAATTCTCTTTATTCATTATTAGTTATTAATTTCCATTAGTTTTTCACTATGAAAAAATCAATCGATGCAGATTCATTCTCAGTTTATTAATGGAGTGAGTTATCCATTTATTCACCATGCCATATTTATTATGTCAGATTGATTATGATTCATATATTATTGTATTCATGATTCCGCTATTTGTTACATGTACTGAGCATTTGAGCTCACCCATTTCATTTTTTACCTTCAACAGGTGATGATGAAGATATCATTTATTGAGTTCATGTGGTTGTAGTTTTTAGTTTTTGTTATGTATTGTATTATGTATCATTTTCCAATGTAATTTGAGTTTCAACATTGTATCTAGTTTCTTCAAGACTAATAAAACTATTTTTTATTTTTGGATTTTCATTTCTTCTAACCATTCCAATATCATAAGTAATTCTCCAACTCCATACTAGTAAGTTTGGGGTGTTACAGTTGGTATCAGAGAATGTTTAGTAGGAAACATGGATAATAGAATAGGAAATATATATTAGGGAACAAAACCCTAAGTTAATAGTTGAGGATAAATTTATAAGAATGTACTGGTATTTTGGTAAGATATAGATTATGTGAATATTTCTAGAAAATAAATCTCTGTCTAGATACGAGCATGTAGAGGTGGCTATATCATAGAAGTACCAAGAAATGGAAACTCTAACAAGGAGTTCTAGGCATGACCCGAGGTATCATGGTACATGAAAACGAGCCTTTCTACACTCTTGGTTACGACTCCCGAGAGATGTATCATTGCAAAAATATCATGTCAAATACTCCCACTCCGGTCACAAAAACGTGCTTTAGTTGCTCAACTTGTCATCATACCAATGAATGACATTAATATAATTTTTTGTATGAATTTCTTGTCAAATTATGATGCAAAGATTTATTATAAGAAAAATAAAGTTAATGTTTTTGAAAATGGTGTAGAATACCTTGTCTTTAGGGCAGAAACTTCACCACTTGATTCTTATCTAGAACAACCCCCTGTAGCTCTACAGAATTCAATACATGGAGGGAAAGAAAAACAAATATATATTGGAATGGAAAGAAATATTAAAATTGAAGATGTGCACATAGTACAAGAGTACATTAATGCATTTGTAGAGGAATTACCTGGACATCCTCAAGAGTGGGAATTTGAGTTCCCTATTGATTTAATTCCTAGCGCAAGACCTACATCAATGACTACCTATATAGTGGCCACTGTGGAATTATTACATCTAAAGAAAAAACTAGAGAATTTGAGTGAAAAAGGATTTATTCAAACTAGTGTTTATCCATGGGGAGCCATTATACACTTTTGTCAATATCAAAGATGGATCCATGAGGATTTGCGTTGATTATAGAGAAATCAATGCTATTAATATAAAGAGTATGTATCCTTTTCACTGGATTGTTTATTTATTTGATCAACTGCATGGAGCTCAGTACTTTTCGAAGATTGACCTTTGATCTATATATCATCAGTTGTTAGTGAGGACGGAAGACATTCCTAAGACAACTTTTCGAACCATGTTTGGGCATTATGAGTTTACTGTGATGCCTTTTGGACTGACAAATGCACCAACTATTTTCATGGATTTAATAAATAGAGTTTTCACGAAATATCTTGATAATATTGTTGTGGTATTCATCGATGACATCCTGGTATACTCGAAAAGCTATGAAGACCATAAAGATAACTTGAAGATTACTCAGGAATCTCATAGAATCAATAAATCATATCATATGTTTAGAAAGTTTGAATTCTGACATCAATCAGTTTATTTTCTAGGAAATATTGTCTCAAATAATGGAATCCTAGTTGACCCTGAAAAAACAAAGGCAATCCAATAATGTCCCACTCCAACAAACAAAACTGATATAGGTAGTTTTATTGTCTTAGCAAGTTACTATCTACAGTTCATTCATAATTTCACCCAACTGGCTAACCCGCTATCCAAGCTCTCTTGTAAAATAGTTATGTTTTTGTGGACAAAATAATGTATTTAATTCTTCTAATAATTGAAAAGAAGATTGGTCAATGCTCCAATTTTGACTCTTCCATCTGAAATTGTTGGATTTGTAATATACAGTGATGTATCAAAGAATGGACTGGGTTGCATCCTTGTGAAAAATGATAATGTTATTGCTTATGCATCAAGATAGTTGAATACTCATGAGTCAAATTAACAAACTCATGATCTTGAGATAGTAGCCGTATTATTTCATCTGAAAATATGGAGGCATTATCTCTACAGAGAGAGGAGTGAGATTTTTACAGAACATAGGAGATTGAAATATATTTTCACACAAAAAGAACTCAATATGAGGAAATAGAGATGGCTTGAGTTACTCAATGATTACTATTGTTCATTAAGCTACCACCTGAGAATGGAGAATAAGGTAGTATAGGAATTACGAAGGAAAGATCATGGGCTTCTTAATCAAATGAGGATAGAGAGATATCCTATATTTTTGGATCTACTAAATATGGATATGAGAATTTTTAAAGGAAGGGAATCATCATTCCACTTTCAGATGATTGCTATAGCATATTTATTAAAGAAGATAAAATTCTCTCAATCTGATGATGAGAATCTGCAAAAGAAAATTAATGCTGTCAAGGATGGGAGACATGGTGACTGTGTATGAAGAAGGAGTTCTAAAATTTGGGATGAGGTTATGTGTTCCATCAGTACCTAAGCTATAAATGGTACTATTAGATGATACACATAGCTCAAATTTTTTTATACACCCAGGTATCACCAATATGTATAAGGATCTGAAAGAATATTTTTGGTTGGATAATATGAAGCAGGAAATTGTTGACTTCATGACAAGATGTCTAGTTTGTCAAAAAGTGAAGGAAAATAAAAAATATCCCAAATGAGTGATGCAATCTCTACATATTTTTTTTTGTGAAATTGTGATAACATTACGATGGATTTTTTCACCAGACTACTAAGGACGCCAATAAGGAATGATTCGATATGGGTAATTGTTGATCATCTCCCAAAATCAGCACATTTCCTTCCAATAAGATAAGATTTATCACTTGAAGATCTGGAAAGACATTATCTTAATGAAGTTGTAAGAATTCATGGTGAACATATATATATTATTTCTGATCGAGATCCACAGTTTACATCAAAATTCTTCAAAAGTCACCATAAGGCTTTGAATACTGAGCTTTGTATGATTACTGCTTATCTCCCCCAAACTGATGGATAGTTTGAAAGGACAATTAAAACTTTAGAAGACATGATGAGTTCATGATCTCTTGAATTACAAGTTATGTGGGATCAAAACATGCCTTTAGTGAAATTTTGATAAAACAATAGCTTACATTCTATTATTCAAAATGAACCATATGAAGAATTATTTTGAAAGAGATATCGAAATCAAACTTTTTGGGAAGAAGTTTGTGAGAGGAAACTTATATGCCCAGAGATTATTGATGAGACCACGGCATAGGTGAAGAAAATACAAGCCCATATTAATGCATCCCAAAGTAGGCAGAAGAGTTATGATGACAACCAGAGAAACGATTTTGAATTTTGAGTGGGATATCATGTATTTCTAAAAGTATCTCCATGGAAGGGTGTCTAACGGTTTGGTACAAAAAGGAAATTAAGCCCCCGGTACATGGGATCATTTGAAATTCATGAATGAATAGGAGATGTATCTTACCATCTAGAAATGCCAAAAAATCTCTCTGATGTTCATGATGTGTTCCACATGTCATTGTTAGAGAAATACATGCGAGACTCAACGCATGTACTCACATATGAAGAAATTGAAATGGAGCCTGATTTTTCCAACCATGAAAAGCCTGTCGGTATTATTGACATAAGGGATAAGGTATTGAGAAATCACACAAGTCATCTTGTAATGGTTATTTGGAGAAACAAGAATTTAGAGGAAGCAATATGGGAACCTGAGGATGTTATGAAGTATAACTAACCACTTCTTTTGGTGGGATTTAAACGATTAAATTTCTAGGATGAACTTTTCTAAGGAGGGAATAATGTAGTACCCCAAAAAAATTTTGGTATGTCTCTCTTAAATACATTAATTTAGTAACTGTGTTCCTTTGAAACAACACAAGTTTATTTAGAATATAGTCAAAACCTAGCCATTGAATATATATTTTCCACTTCTATGTTCTGAATGTAAAAAAATGGTCATCTAGAGTTGTGATCAATAAGTGATTTGGGGTCTGATAGAACAAACTTGATTTTTCGTGAATAGTAATACACCATTATGAATATTAATATGATCCTTATGAATAGTAAAAAATAATATTATTTTATTTTATTAAGGCAATAAGATAATGAGATCATAATTAGTTTTTCAATGAGAAATAAAACTAATTTCCACATTAAGATTGTCATTTTTCAGAATTAATTATGACCTTATTTAAAAATTATTTAATAATATTTAGAAAATTGATTCTAAAAAATGGAGTTCATTTTTGGATTCTACACATCGAAAAATGGTTAGGGTAAATATTTGGTATTTTTCTAAAATTATAGAATCTTTAATGAATAGTGATATATGACAAAATACCGTATATACAATTATCAGTTAATACACTATTTATGACATCATAAGTGATGTAAGGACACTTCGTTCAAACTCACATTCATTTATTACTATTATTGGTAACATGAAACGACACTGTTGGTTGCCTTGTGGGAAATAATAAAATAATGAATTAAATATTCAAAATTTACCCTCTCCTCCACTATAAAAACCCCTCACCAATCCCTCTTCTCTTCACTCTTATAAGCCTTGAAGATCCTCAATGTTATTCCCAAATACACTCCCCTACTCACGCCCCATGACCAGGAAGCTCTTGGTATTTCAAAAACTCAAAAATCCTTTCCCTTAAGGATGTTCATGATGATGTTTTTTCAAGAGGTAAAACGCCTTTCATTGTCTTTTAGTTTAATTTGAATTAATCTTCATTTGTAATCCTCTTCTCAACTCCTCTATCCACATGACGGTGATAACTCTAGTATTATCTATATAATGGATTTATATCGTGTTAATGGAATAAACATCATCAATATTCACACTACCTCCCTTTTATTTTTATAAACGAAATCAACGTCCATGAGGTTCCAATTTATAACCTACGTGGAAGACGAAGTTTAGTTCTTCAATCGTTCCTTCATTACTAGTCATGAAAAAATATTTATTGTTAAAACAGGTCATAATATATGTATTTTATATTTATTAATGTTCTGAAATCTTTACACGTTCATAATATGGAATAATAATACAAAACATGTTTATTGAGCACCAAACTGCCAAACCAAATTCAAGCATTTATTTTTAACTCATCGATTGAGTCATCCACATGTTATATAACAAGAATAATTATAAGATCATTTATATCTCGTTAAATTCTATAATAATTTATATTAATAATTCTATATGTTTTACCGTATTTCAACCCAACTTCCATTCATTAGTACAAGTAAACATAGCATGAAACCAAGTAAAAAAATGCTTCCAAAACAATAAAATTGAATCTCTTAAATCCAACAAAAAGTTCATTAATGAAATTAATAAAGATTTACCATATCAATTAAATATAAAATAGGTTATATAATTATGAATTAATAATCCTATTTTTTTATTCAGGTCTTTAATAACAGTTCAAGAACACCTTCAAGCATCATGTAGGGGATCCTCTCTCTCACTTTTGATCAAGAATCTCTCCTATGTTGTAGTCATATATTTTTAATAACTAATGTTGGGGTTTGTTTTTGATCCTACCCCATGCTAACCTTATGATATATAAAATTATTTTATATCCCTTTAACTCTCTTTAAGACCTCACAAGAACACTCATTACCATTCCAAAATGTTTGTAAGGGGTTTTCTCATCAAACCATCAATTCTGTTGGATTTTCATTGTTCACCTCTTATTTCCTGTATGAAGTATAAGGTGTACTGAAATATGATGTATCATATCATGATTATATTTGAATTCATGATATTCTCTGATTAATTTTGTTGTTATTAGCTTTTGGTCATATGACTCGATTGATTACAATGTGGTAACTAGCTTTGTCTCAATTTTCACTTAGTTGTGACTTACATTGTATTGTGCACCTACTCATTCCTATGTAGTGCACCTACAGCCCATTTGAGATCACTTTAAATTGAAATTATATTCCAATTAAATTTTTTTATTCTTATAACATAGATATGATTATTTTCTAAGCCTTATACCACTTTACATAAATTAATAATTTTGGATGTTGTTTTGACTGTGGAAATGTTGATGAATCTATATCCTCTATTATATAGAGATAATGTAATAAATATTTCTCTTGTATTGAATATATTTATAATAAATGTTTTGGAAGTAGTGCTGGGTGGGGACCACTAGAGCCTCTAGATTCATCGTTAGGCCTCAAGAGACAAATCAGTTGGCGACAGACCCATCGAGTTTTTTTCCAAAAATTTGACAGGTTTCTACCCCAAAAAATAAACCGTATTTAAGGTATTATGGTTTCATGTTCCTTATACATGACATCCAATTAATAATAAATCTCATTATTCATTATCAATTAATACATTCCATGAGGTTTTCACTATGAAAAAAATCTATGGATGTACTTTCATTCATAGTTTATTAATGGCGTGAGTTTCCATTTATTCACCATGCCATATTGATTATGTAAGATTGATTATGATGCACATATTACAGTATTCGTGATTTTGCAATTTGTTACCTTTTCTGAGCATTGGAGCTCACCCCTTTCACTATTTACCTTTAACAGGTGATGAAGAGGATATCATTTATTGAGTTCCCGTGGTTGCAGTTTTTTGATTTGGTTATGCATTGTATTATGTAACCTTTTCCATTGTAATTTGAGTTACATCTATGTATCTAGTTTCTTCAAGACAACTAACCTAATCGTTCCATCAGGTTATTCATTCTTTCTATTCATGCCGATATCACAAGTAATGCACCGGCACCATCATAGTGTGGTCGGGGCATTACATAATAACAACCTGTTAACACCAAGATCATCCCATTTGGAAACATGAGGTGGTCGTCCCTGAAAGTTATAATAGAAAGTCCAGCTCTGTTGGCTACTTGTGTATCTACCTCCCCTCAATCAACCTTCCTAAATCTTATTGATTCTTGTATTTGGATTCATATGTGAGCACCACAAGCTGTATCTAATACGAAATTTTTAAAAATGTATAGATTCCATTTGATAAAAAACACACCTGAATCTTTCCCTTTCATCTTTGGCTGGGTGTAGTTTTTATTCATGTGGCCCTTCCTATAACAATGAAAAACAAATACCCTTCAATTACCATGCCTCCCCATTCATCTTCATTTTCATTGTAGGCCACGATGATTCATTGGGCTTAAATCCCTTCACCTTAACATTCAACTTATTCACCATAAAGACATAAGGATTTCCACCCTTTATATCTTTTTCCAAATAGAGAATAAGGATAAGAAGAAAAGATAGATACTTATTAGTTTTGTTTATATTGAAATTTACAAGAATGTTAGAGAAGCTACGAGGGAGGGATTCGAGAATGAAATTGGTGCCCAGTTCTTCCAGTACTTTAATCCCTAGAACCTCCAGGAGTTCAATTTAGACAATGAGCTTGACTACGTGATACCCAACTATGGAACCTTCTCCACGAATACTCTGAATGAGTCCCTTCTATATATCAAACCTTTCTTATATTTCACTATCATATAAAAGACCATAGAGGTTATAGAAAATGATATGAGAATCCTTATTTTAGTGAGACTAAAAAAGATCACTATACATTGATGATAGAATCAAACATTTAAAATCGACCGTGTTGTTATTATTTTTCTCATAGACCAAGAATTCCTCATCACTTTCCTATTTAGTAGGCAGATCATGTAATGCTGACTCTAGCACCTAAGACTTCCATTCATGGTATATGATAACCCGAAGGTGTCTTAACCATTCCTGGAATTTACTACCAGTGAGGATGTTGTTTTAAACCAGAATTGATCATAGGGAAAGTGTGGTTGACGAGCATGTCAATTTATTCTAAAATTAAAAGAGAAGATCATTAGTACCTTATTTATTATATTTTATGGGAAATAATAAATATATATTATATCTCCTTTTATTTTATCAAGTCCCAATATCCCTCACCATTGAACTGAGAATGTTGATCTCCTATGAAATTCTATTGGTACAGATCCATATTTCCATTCGCATAACCCCAACAAGGGTTTCTCAAGATATTAAAAGGTATTTAGGTAGGTAATTCTTTTCCAACTGTAGGGATGAAGCTCCATGATTTTTTGAGTGTACTCCCCAATCCTGAAACCATGACTTTGGATTTCCTCAACTTTTGCCTTCAATATTACTCCAAGTCTAGCAAGGGATACTCATATTGATGAAATATGGTTAAGTCAACCTGAAACCTTACATTAAGGGAGTCATATATAAAAGTATGTTTCCCAAAAAGGGTTGGTAAAACACATAGTTTTGTTCAGTTTTTCCCTTAATCAAGTAACAGAAGATTTTTTTTACATAAAAATTTATTTGAATGATTGTTATCTCTTTTGTGTGAAATTCATACAATCATTATCTCATTCTTGTTAATAAAAATTGGAACATAATTAAATGATTAACCATGTTATGATGATATTTACTCATATGTCTAGTTTGTTTTAATTCGATCTTGCATGCTTGTTTAATTAATTAATTATATGATCATGAAAACACATCTATAATGATAAACCATGAGACTGACAGAAAAAAAAATAAAGGGTATGGTCATCAGATTTTCAAATTGTTAGTTTATCTAGAAGTTGATAAATTGACCCTGAACTAGGGGAGAATCATTTTGATCCTTTTCGGTTCATGTTTGCACAATTCCACATGTCCACCATGGTTTCTCCTAGGATTGGTTTCGTCTTGGCTCTAGCTAGAACCACCTCTACTATCTTGGGATTTCCATCCATTACATATCCCATTTTAAACTAACATGTGGGTGCGGGGTAAAAGATATTTTACATAAAAGAAACCATTGGCATGAAGGCCCTACATATTAATGTGGAGATATGGCTCACATGACAATAAATTTAATTTAGGAAAATAAATTATATGAAACCATCCACGTACAAAGGTCTTGTTATAGCTCATGATAATCCATGAAAGAAACGATGTTTATGGATAAATAAAACTAGCATTAAATTCTTTAATCATTTTATTTGAAGATAAATTAATCATGAATCAAATAATTATCATCTTTAATTAATAAATAACTTTATCTTAATCCCTTTTTAGAATTTCAATGACATTCTCATCCATAATAATTTTAAACAAATAAATTAATTTAAATTATCTTTCTATGTAACTTGTACCATAGAGGAAACTCGATAAATTCCTATTCATAAATATCCAATGAGTAGAAATGAACATTACAAAAATGTTAAATTATATAGATATATATAACACATATCATGTGTTGTGCCTCAGCTTTACACCTGCATGATGGTACACGTCTCAAGGGTTTGTATATTATAATAATAAATTTTATTAAATCTGTATAATTTGGATGAGTACATGGCGTGTAATTCTAACTACATGACTTGTACTATTTCTAACCATCCATCTGAAGTACACTCCCGGGGAAATGGAATGAGAGTGTACTATGGAAATATTTAGAGTACACGATGTGTTCAGTGGGTCACACTCCATGTAGTATCCGTGTTTCACAGTTTCTAGGTGGGAAATCCATGCCTGGGGTACACAGTCCAACCCTAACATGAAGGGACTACACGTCGTGTCTAGTGGAGTACACTACATGTAATATAGAAACCATGTTCCTTTTGTTGTTAGTCAACAAATGGAGTCATTTAAGACATATAAAGACTCCAACACACAACCTGATTATTTGGACATGTATGATACATTGAATCTTGACTACACAATGTGTACTGTTGAATACACGCTGTGTGGTCTGGTTTTGTATGGAGAAGAACATTTGGAACCTCTGAATGATATCCTCTATTTTATTTTAATCAAAATTCAAAGAATATATTAATTTTTTTAATGTGAAAGATAAACAAAATAAAAAGAATAGAGCTTATGAATCAGATTTGCAGAACAATTAACTTGATTTGAAATAACTAAATTATTAAATGTGTTTATCATCAACGAAATATTTAAATAGTTATAAACTATGATGTAACAGCTCTGATACCACTTTGAGGTTTCGGGCATAGCAAAAGTGTGGTTGGTGTGGAACCCAACTTCGACTTTTACCATGATCAAAGATTATTCTAGGATCAATACCATGATGAACACTAGTCTCTAAATAATAGAATCAAATATTTAGATAATTATGGAAGCGGCCCAAAACCATAAGTGAGGATCTCTCACATCATATTCATAAATAATTTAATTTATTTCATAATAAAAATAATACATGGAACTTTGGTATTTTCTTCATTGATGATGTTGATCATCTAGAATAACTCTTTTAGATTATCTTGTTGGGATTGTTAGGATCCAAACAATAATCCCTATAGTAGTGATCCACACGTGCTATGATGGCCTCCGATCGACACTGCTCATTTTTCGGGTGCTAGCGTGACGAAGCGAGCGTCTTGTGTCAATCATTCATGATCTCTTGTTCTTAGAATTTGAAGAACATATCTTGTTATTGAGAGGGGTGGTAAGATGATTCGAGAGTGAAATGGGTTTTCTCATCAATTCTAAATTCACTAAGTTTACGATTCGGTGTCGGGTGGGTGTCTGAAAAAATAAGCGTATATATATATTTATATGCATGGAACTTCAGGTACAATATTTAATTACATAACAGAAATTAAATACATTCATTATCATAGGGAAAATTCATGCTCATAATATCAATAACGCATCATTATTTATGGTGTTCCAACTTGTGAAAAAAACGAATTTTGAATATAACTCGACGTCACAAAATAATAGTTGTGTAATTATTATTTTAACTTATAAAAACTAGTTAAATAATTATTTACCATCTTTCAAATAATTATTTTACAATCACATCGGCGTTGGACCACTCGAACTCCACTACCTTTTTTTGACAACCCGAATAATTAAATAAAAAAATTATTCCCTTAAATGAATCATTTATTTACAAACTAGTAAATAAATATTTATTAAATGTTTAATAAAATAAACAAATATATTTTATTTAATTTATGGGATCATTTTAACATGAATAAAATTATTCCCCGATCATGAGAATACGATTTATTTCATTAATTTAATTCAAATAGAATTTATCCGAGAACACCAGAAACACTTAGTGTGTGACCCTCTAGGATTCCTTCTCATTGGTATTAGATTGTTTTGCCTGAAGTCAAAGAGTGCAGTCTAGCAATATGTCATGGAACCCAATAGAAGGAAGTTAAATTCTCAACAATGACATCCACATACGAACGCTCACTCTGCAAATATAATCCCTTTTTTCTCAATATCTCATCAAGTAGGTTTCCTGATAGTTGCATCAACCTTTATGCTTGATACATCATTCTTTGACTACCTCAAATAAACTCATAGTTACACCATGGCCAAGGAATTTCACTAGAAGGCTCTATTTCAATCAATGGGATGAGATATCAACTTCCATAAACAGAAGGGAAAAATCATTCTTCGATTTATCCATTAATAACACGACACCCATGATGCACCCAATGTACCCTACAGCATGCAAACTGTCTACATGACAAATTTGGTAATTAAATAAAAGTGCATGAGGCGTGACATATATTTGTGATAATCATAAAGTCTACGGATCATCACACACACTCATAGATAGAAATATCTAATGACACCAAAACATGCATAATTATTATTGGTGGGTCTATTCTCATAATATCCTATCATGGAGATTACCAATTGCGAACCTCGTGAGAGGAAGTCTCATCTGCATACAAGTACTCAAACCTAATGGTATTCATGATCTGTGTCCCATCATAGTATTTCAACCAACCGTAGAACTCTATTTAAGAATATTATCATACCATTACAAAGATCTCATTATAGATGAAACATCCATGACCATATCAATACAACAAATACTCTAGGACATTATTAAATCATAGTAATGAAGAACAATGAACAATATGTAATAAGATGTTAAATATTTAAATATATTAAATTTCCATTTAATCAATGTAAAACCAGTTGGTTCTTGGACAAAAAATCTTACATAAATAAATTAAATATCATATGAAATTAAATCCCTTTAAGAATATCAATTCCAAATTAAAACATTTATATGTTCACTATGTAAAAATCAACATCAATATTTGCATGGCAAGACAACTTAACCTCAATGATGAATATATTAATAAAAATCATTATTTTAATACATATAAAAATTAATAAAAAATATAAAAAGTCACAAAGATCACCAATTCACTCACTTTTTCATTCATTAATGAGGTAATTTCATGAATAACATAAAAAATAAAAAAAAATGTCTCTTATCACTTAGTAATTTTACATGCACTAGTGGTAAATGTGGTACTAAAAACTTCATCATCAAGATAACTGATAAAAATAAGATTTCTACTTAGTCTATCGATATACCTTACATTCCCAAAACCCAACAAACTTCTACTATTAGATTTTATATGTGCATATCACTTCCCCTCAATCTATAAGGCTTTATGAAAAAAAAGATATACCTTTCAAATATTTCTATAGTAATATGTTTTTAGGAAAAACGTATCCAAATTAGAAAGAAAATATTCTCATATGTATAAAATACAAGAATCTATAACACTATAAAAACTCACCTGTAACACATCATCAGTTCAATCAGCTTTCATTTTTACTTTATTACTTTCAGGCACCGTCCATTTTTTATGCACTCATTCTTGATGTACCTTTATTCCCACAAACCCAATAGGTATGAATAGACCTATTTTACTTATCCCATATCTTTACCCTAGATTTCGATCATCCTCTATGATTATCTAATTGGAGGTATCTGCCATTTCTTCCAGGTTTATAGTAGAACCATAGAATCTACCAGATTCTATTGTATGAATATCATCGTTGAGGATTAGGTCTCATACAACTTTCAGAACCATGTTTTCATTCACCAATGAAATACTCACGTGGTTATAGTGGATTACCAAAGACTTATTTATTAATATAATATAACTAAAGCACATACCTCACCATCTAGAATAATTCCAACTAATAAAAACTAACATGTAATGATGTTAAATTCATTTAGGTGATCATCAATGATTTTCCCTTCAATCAATTTCATTTTAAAGGTAAAATTTTTTTAATATAGAAGGATTATCATACATATTCATGAGATATTTCATCATCCTAGATATAACATTCTCGTCTCTAATGTTGAACACTATATTTTTTGCCAACTTAGGGAGCATGAATCTTATAAGCTGTATATATAGTAACTCTTACACCATCCTATAGATCTCAATTTTTTCCTCACCTAGAAGATTAATTTAAAACTATTTATAATAAAGATTTCCTTTGTTCTCTATCCTCCAATAACAGAATTCATTTCCATCGAAATGATCAAACTTCACATTGCATTCTTCCATAGTCGTTGCTCAATTCAAAAATCCTCCCATGAGCATTCAAACAAAAACATTGATATAATTTATTGTATAATTTATATAGAAACAATGTATAATAATCTTGGAAAATAGATTAAAAGGGTGAAAATTTTAAAATTAATAATAAGAACAAGAACACTAGTCACAACACTTAACATGGTTAGGTGATAAATCCCAATGACCAAGGAGAGGTAAAATCAAATCACTAAAAACAGGAGAAAAATTACAATGTAAAATATGATAAAAAACCCATGATTGAATTTATCATAAATCGGATAGTATAATGGTTCCACCAAACATGTAGTAATTCTATTATGTTACAGTAACTAGTTGAATAATGTCTATAGAGATACTATACCACCATCAATAAAGTATGAGATACTATATTTTAATTTTTAAAAATATTTTACTACTACAATTCCATATCATTATTGTTGGTTATATCTAGTACAATGAGTCAATATTGTAACAATGCATATTAGAATTTGTGTCCGGATGTGCAGTATAGGCCACCAATATTTGGACCTACATTATCCAAGTATTAGTCTACACCATACCAATTAATGTTGTAATATATTTGTAATTAAATTTGATCCTTTTGACAAGACCAATAAATTCTTATAGAACATCAATCCATTTTGTAATGAATATCCTGGATTTGTGGAACAACCACATTATAATGTATCTTAATTTCTTTCAGACTCACATACTTTATTAAATATTCATTCCACACATCATTCTCCTCTTAATTGGGTTCTAAAATTTATGTGTATATATAATATCATCCACGAATCACCCTCAATATAACATCATTTATATAATTAAATTTCCCCAACATGTAAATCACTGTAAAATCATATAATAGTAACATATCCTACCAACACTAATGATCAATTGAAATTACTCATTGACTAAGAAAATTAACAAGTATATATTTATCTATGTATACCTAAAACATCATTCCCATTAGAATTTGTTGATAGATTATAAGCACTAAATCTACACTAACTTTTCATATACCGATTTCCACTTCTTTTTCAAATAAAACCTTAATAAAATAGGAAAACGTTATCCATTCTTGTGGTAATGAAAATCGAACTCCAGAAACTAAGGCACCACACTCCACTATAAATGCCTTGTAAAAATCATACATGAAAAAAATTGGGGTAGTGGACCTTTATTTCTTAATTATGTCAAATGATTCATGATTTTCATGTGTCTTTTTAAATCCCCCCCTTCTTAGTCATTAAAATGGGAGGTCATTAAATACGTCCATAATCCTTGATAAATTTTTAATGTATCTAGTTATCCCCAAAACCCCCTAACTTCCTTTATGTTCCTCGGTTCATGAAACAGTTTAACTACATTTGGTATTTTTGGATCCATCACAACTCCTTCACCAAAAAAATATATGACCTAAATACTCTACAGACCTCCATATAAACGAATATTTATTCTTCTTTAAATGTAGTGTATTATGTGTAAACATTTTTAGAACTTATTTCATCTTCTCTAGGTGTTCATTCCAACCCTAATTTTACACTAGTATATCATCAAATAACACTGAAACATTCTTCCTTAGAAAATCCCAAAATATTGTATTAATATTAGCCAATAAATTCATACGTGCATTCTTCAATTTTATAGAAATAAAAAGATATTTTTAATACCCCTATTGGGTTTTTAACAAATTATTTCCAATATCATCATCATACCTCCATACATGGTGGAAACTGGTTATTATATCCACCTTTTTGATGTATTATTCTCCATGAACCTCATCTAGCTTCTCTTCTATTTCTAGAATTAAGTATTTTTTTCATCACCATAGAACTAATTAATGCATTGTAATCCATTCACATTCTACACCCTCGGTATTTCTTCATTACTAAAATTATTGGAATAATGTATTAGTTGGTGTTGATGAAGCCCTATACCAAAATCTATTGAACATATTTTTCAATATCATTATTCAAGAAACAATCTTGTCTATAAGGTCGAATTTTGACTAGATCCACCCCTAATTTCAAATTTATAATGTGATCAGTGTCCCTATTTTGTGGTAATTGCCTAGGTGACTCAAAAACATTTATGCCAGTCACATTTTATACCATCATTCATTGTAAACAATGCAGTCATAATTTTCCTTTTCATATATATTCTTATAAATAACATAGAATTTATTTTGGGTTTTATAAAGTTCCCTAGACAGATGAAATTGGTTTATGAAAAATTTATTAGTAATAATTTTTTTCAAAAATAATTCTTATATATATTATCATTAATTTCAAAAACACTAAAATTTATTCAGTTGGATATTTTTAAATTATTTCTTACAAATTTTTCAATTATTACTACAATCCTGCATAGGACAAAATTGATGTTCAATTATAGCCTTCCATTTGTTGGAACATTCAAATCTAGGTGATTTATACTGAAAAAACTATATGTTTACATTATGTATAACTAATTAAAATATACATTAATATTCACACTCTTTATATTTAGTAATATTGTATAAATAAATTAGATTTATAAATTACGATTTAATTTTTCATGTATTTTTATATTCATGATCATAAATTTTAGGTGAACACAACTAACATCTTCTAAACTTATTAATCTGACATCAGCATCACTTATGAATTCATAATTGAGTCCACCAAAATTTCATATAATTAAGTATATGAGACTTAGTATATGTTTTTAGATAATTAAATTATTAATGTAGTTTTTAATTCATAAAAAATATTAAAATTCAACAATTGTTGTTCATTCCATTTTATATAGATTTTACTTATCTTACAAATAATTTATATGAAGTTATAACTACTATAATATGGTTATGTCCAGATATATAGTTAAATTTCATGACTATAGAAATTATTTATGTATAATTATTTTAACACTTCTTATTGATTAATTGTTTTTCAACCGCATTGTTTTAATTAAAATTTAAATTGATCTATGTTAATATTAATATAGCTGTGGCCATTGCTATTTTTCTGAAAAATGATTATATGATTTCATAGTTTCTTTTTCTAATTTTTACGTAATATTCTCTAATTTTCATTAAAAAAATACAATATATCCAAATTTTGAATTTATTAAATATTAAAAAAAATATTTAAAAATTATGAAGAATAGTTCTTAGTATTATATTTTTTCATATCTTCCATTCACCAAAATGGTTGTATGAAAATTATTTAATTCTATTTTTCTTCTTTTAAGGAGTTCTAAAATTATACATTACAAAATAAGAAATTCCTACTAGAACAACTATGGTAAAATTCTCTATATTATTCTTTATTTTTTTATAAATTTATTCATCATAATTTCCATTCTACAACAACCAAGAAATCTTATTTTCCATATCAGAAGATTTGATTTCATTTTTCAATACGAATTATTCTTATACTTCAACATATGATACAAATTATATGTATTAATACACTAGAATATGAATTATGAATATACATAACATCATAAATTTTCTAAAATTTAAATTTTAAATATACATTTACTAAATATATAATATGAAATATATATTTAATGTTAACTAATAACAACTAGTGTGAAATAAGAAAAATAGTATGTATAAATTTTCTAAATAATATGTTTATTAACTCTATTTTTTTTTGAAATTGAATTATCGAAAACTAGATTATCATATGTATAATAATAATAAGGTTCCATAATATGTAAGATACACAATTCCCATTTTCATAGTATATCTAATATATGTTTAGTATTTGGAACTTCAATGGTGCATTAATGATATGGGAATTGGATTGTGAAATATTTTTCCACTTAAATAATTAAAAACACCTGGATGAACCTCCTCTATCATTCTCATCTTGGAATGTCATAGATTTTTATGTAATGATTCCTTGAAATCATGAAACTCAAGGCTAATTTCATCATTGTTAATAGATGTTAGGATTTTATATTTATATTGTTTATGTTTTCCCAAATATTCATATGAGTATCTAAAAGAATATTATCTACTATATTAGATACATTGATCTATGTCACATAATTTATATGAACTTTTTCTCATGAATTCATCAAAATTCTAATTCCACTACCATGGAGTCTGATTTGACCCATATAAGTTCATTTGGAGTTTTCACACTAGGTCTTTCTTTTTTGGAAATAGAATATCCCTCTGGCTAATGTATATATACCTTTTCCTCTTGTTCTCCATGATGGAAATAAATCTTCTCATCATGAAGCTCAAGATGTAAATTCTTGGATTCAGCAATCATTAATATAGATTATACATTTAAAATCACTAGAAATGGGTTTCATCATCAATAAAAATCACTGATGGTATATGTTCCGTTAACATCCCATGAACTTTATCTGTAATAACAAAAGTGTCCATAATGGACACCTTTATTGGTGCCTTTTTTATCATTGGTAAAATTCATAAAATATTCTTATAAAAAATTCCTTCAACATAGCCCATCTTTTATTGGTGATTTACACCCCTTTATCATCCCTACCCCCCCCCTATGTTCTCTGTATGTACAAGACTACCACTTCTATCATTACTATCCAACCCCTTTATCAACCCTTTTTACACTATTTTGTTTATCTCACATTTGGAATCAATCCTCTGACCTCTGCCTTCATGGGATAACAACTTTATGACTATACAATCAGGATTTGTAGAATATTTATGATATATCTATAAATATACTTAATTAATTTTTATTTTACTATTTATTCATAAAATTATTTACATTAATATAAATTTTTTTAAACAAATTTTAAAAATATGTCTATATATTGTATATTTACATATAATTTTTCTACATATTTACATTTGATTTCATATTTAGAAACATATTTTTTATAATGTCTTCATACATTTTTATTATAAATATGTTTATATGTTATATATAATGATAATGATATATTTATAAAAATACATTTATATATGATGTATTTATATAATATTTACGCACACACACACAAACATGCACATATTTTTACACACATGTACACATTTATGTTAATCACATACATACCCATATATTTACATATATGTATTTGTTTGCATATATTATAAAATATGCATAAATATATATTTATTTATTGAAAAAACATATTTATAAATAAGAATTACTTGTATAGAAAAAAATTAATTCATTTTATAAGATAAATAAAATTTATAGTGTTTATTTTTAAATAGTATTTTTATAAAATATTTATTTCTATATGGTTTATGTATTTAAAAATTCATTTTTATGTAGAGATATAAAAATAATAAATTGTACAATGGATTTATTATATTTAAATGTATGAAAATATTTATATACTTATTTATAAATAAAACTATAATATGAAAAATAGTAAAATGTATAGATTATAAAATCCATATGACTCTGAGAGATGATAATAAATTCATTCTCTAAAAAAATACAAAAAGTCCCCCTCGAACGAGGCAAAAATTCAATTAAATATTTAAAAATTAAGTAGTCTTGATGAAAAAATTAGTTTGAGTTTCCTTTAAGGAATTGTTCCCTCAAAAAATGATTACTACTATCCTCTAAGGAAATTATGTGATATAATTATTTAAAAGATTCAATTTTAAATATGATAGAGTTTAAATGGTCAGTGGGATAAAAAGTTATGGTTTCTTGAAATTGAAGTCATATTTTCATCTTATCCTGGATCATTAATTAATTTACTGGAATTTTATACCTTGAAATAGTTATTAGATGACAATTAATCATTAATACTTAAAAAATTATTAATTAATATCAAATTTTTCATTATTTTATAAACAATGATTCCCTAAATATCTTATATATTAAGTATAAATGAACATTTAGTCTTATATAAATCTTATTTAAATAAATATTATATATTTCAATTAGTATAAATATATTAATATATTAATATATTGATATATTTAGTTATGTATAATTTTGTATTGAAATATACCTTTTATAATTGCTAAATTGGCACCAATAAAGGCTCCCTTTATCAGTTCTAAAAAAACACCGACAAGGGTGTGCTTTTATCAGTTCTTTTAGCTAGCGATGAAAAGGACACCCCCATTACCCCTATATTTTAACATTTATAAAGGGTAGAATATAATATCACGTGATTTCTAGTATTGAATATGATGAACCACCTAGATGGTGGTGAGATTCACTACTAATGAGTGAATTTTGGAGAAGTATACACATTCCTTCTCTGGGAAACATTTCACCACTAGCCTTGCCTTGTACCTCCTCTTACCTTCACTTTCTTCCTTATGTTGGTATACCCATTTATTATACAAATCATTCCATACCTTTGGATAAGTTGTCTGATCCTATGTATTTTTATCATTCAATGAATAAATATCCTCTTTCATAGCCATCTCCCACTTTTTTGACTCATTCAACTAGATTTACTCTTCAAAACATAGTGGTTCTCCACTATTAGTAAATAACATATAATATATGTATGATGAATTCCTTTTAATAGGTCTCCTCACCATTTTTATCTCCTTAACTACACTTTAGGAGTTGAATCCACTAGTTTTCGTGTCACATACTCAGGAACACATTCGATCTGAAATTCCTCTTGGCACTCTAATTATTAATTATCACTATGAGTCTCATCTGTATGATGGTCCCCGAATGTGGAGAACTCATTAAATATCATTATATGGATTGTAATTATTATCTTTTTCTTATTATCATATAAATTAGAATCATTCTTCTCAAAAATTTAGCCAATAAATGAATGAGATTTGGATTGAGGATCAAGCTTTTACCTTGTATTAGCATATATATGCATATTCTAAGCAACCGAAGATCCATAAATGAGAGATTTTTTACCACCTTTATGAACTAGATATACTTTTTTCATATTATACCTTTACTATAGATGGAATCCTATTTTTGATATATGCTACCATGTTCACTTCATATTTTCATAAATTCATTGGTAGCCATGAATCCAGCCTCATAATCCTAGAATATTACTTTAGTGTCATGTTCATCCTTTTCGCTACACCATTCAATTATAGTTTATGTGGAAGAGTATACACCCACCAGATTCCATCATTAGTATATAATTACCCAAAATCATTAATGTCAAACTCTCCACCATTTTTAGACCCCGAACATTTTAGATTTGATCCTGACACATTCTCCACCATGGTTTTCCAAATAAAAAAACATGTTAAAAACAAATGATTATATTTTTAGAAAGTAAAATCATGTCGTCCTTTTCAATTCACCAATAAATTTCAGATAATATTGTGACCCTATAAAGAATTGTATTGGTGTAGTTCCCCAAAAATCTTTATGCACTAGCTCTAGCTTACCATCCTTCATTATTCTATCTCCTTTTACTAAGGACGCCTTACTCTACTTTCCAATGATACAGTGTTTACAGAAGACAACTTCCATCAAAATTATATTTGGTAAAATTCTTTTTATTGTGAGAACCTTCATCCCCATCTTACCCATGTCTCCTAGATTATAGCACCATAGTTTTGATTCCCCAATATTATTTTTTATAGGAAGAATTTACATTCAATTATCTACCATATTTTCTACGGTTCCATTATTTACTCCCCATGTTAACACTATATCTCCCTTAGTAATCTTCCGTGAACCAATAGTGAATTTGGTACCCAAACATGGATAATAAATCTAACCAATAAAAATTAGATTTCTTCTTAGTCCATGGATGCACCATATATTCTCCTAAACTATAATGCTACCACTATTGGTTTTAATCCGTGTATCTCCCTTCCCAAAAATTTTTATGGGTTCGTCATATATATGGCGTACCATACAACTTTTCAATAAATACAATTTTTTATGTAAATCCTCCTCATAAGTGGGTTGAAAATATTCCCATGAGTATAAAAATCAAGATTATATAAGGCTATCCATGCTTATTAGAAACACATCATCACTTCCTTTATCATTGATGTTTGTTATACTGGATTCATGCACATTCTGTTTTTACCTACACTTATTATTGATGTTTTCTTTCGTCCCAAAAGACTATCAGGTAGGAAAAGGCCCCTTTTCTTCATATCAACTCTTTACTCTTGATTTTGATTATCCTTTGTGATTATCTTATTGCATGTATCATCCAATTCCTTCCATGTTTAGTGCAGAACTAGATAATAGGCCTGATTCTTTTCTATGGATATCCTCATTAAGGATCATGTGTCGAAAATATTTTAGAACCATGATTTTTTCCCCAATTAACTACTCATGGTGGTAAAATTGTTTTCTAACATTTAGGTTACAATGATAGTAAAACTAGAGCACATACCTCATCATCCAATATAATTTTAATAAATGAAAACTTACGTGGGATGGTAATTAATTTGTTGATGTGAGAAGAAAAAATAATCCTTTAAGTCACATTCATAATTATGGTATAATTTTTTCAATGGAAAAGTTTTCTCATACATATTCCATCAGAGCATTCATCAACCCTGTCGCCATCTTCTCCTCTCTCATGTTGAACACCATGTTTTTGGCCAATTTAAGGAACACTGTAACACCCAATAATTTTAAAAGGGTAACATTATGTTTAATAGAATATATGTAACACAACACCAATATTATAAGATAATTTAACACCCCAAAAATTTATTATATTTATGTTTTATTAATCAATTGAATCTCTTTTTTAACATGTGGAACACGTAACCTCGAGCCTAAATGAACTGTAATATAATATACCATTATAACCTAGATGCTAAATTGGATGGTAGAACAGTACTAAATAAATTTTGAAAATTATATGTTTAAAATTTGTATGAAATAAATTCATTGTTTATCAAGTGAGTATAAATATAATTAAATTCATTTTAAATAAAAGTAAATAGTTTCTGAAAAACTGTATTTTTCTAAAAGGTGGTATAGTCATGCTTTGTAATTATAATTTAATATTAAATTTTTTCTACATTATAAAATTTATTTTTCAAAATAAACTTAATGTATTAATTATTAATGTAAAAATTATCTTTGGTTAAATTTTTGAGAAATTTTTGAAAAGATTTTTTTAATGAATAGTAAAAAATACAATTTTTATTAAAAAACAAGATTTTTGTTTAAACTTTTTACCATATTAAATTATATTTCAAATTAGTTGTAATGTGAAATTATTGAAATTATTTTACATTTTAAATAATTAAGTAATTTGAAAAAATTTCATAATGATTTCTGATATATAAACATTTTAAACTTTTGAAAGTCATTCTTTGGAAACCCCATCTTTTCAACGAGTCTAAAAGTTTAATATTAAATTGAATTATGAATCTTATTTGGATTGAAATTTGATAAATGGAATCCACATTTTCAATTATAATAATTTATATTTACTAATATGTATATCTTAATATTTGACCATAATGAATACTGAAAATCGTAAAAAATTGTTTCTATGGTTATGGTAAAAATGGGTTTATTGGGATATTAGACTAAAAATATAAGGATAAAAATTAACTAAAACATTTCCAAGTGTTATTTTATGGAAATATATTGACCTTATATCATCTAATATTGGGTATATTTTTTTTGGACCCTTGTGGAATGATAAAATCCATGGTATGATTGATTTTTAAAAAATTCCAAGTGTGTCCACCCCACTTACAGAAGGTCACCTCCTCTCCTCTCCTACTAACACTACCAAATCCTTTATTATTGTACAATAATAAAAAAACTACCTTCTTTAATTTCCACCAAACAACATAGAGGAATTAGTTTTATTATAAATTCATTCTAGGATGGATTTTGCTACAAACCTATAAGAGTTTTTTGAAGAAGACATAACTTTCTTAATTGCGAATTTTTATTTTATTTATTCTTACAAATCATTAACATATTATTTGATAATTATTATATAATAACATTATTGTGTCCAATATACTTATATTTAATTATTTTATGATAATGAAAAATATAGATATTCTATTCCCTCAAATAGGAATTGATAACATTGGTCGTGTGTACGGAAATCTACCGCCTCACGAACTGATATGACTCATTTTACATCAACACCTCGCATGATTGGGTATGATTATTTATATAATATATATATATATATATGATACTTGTATCATTATTATAATTTCTGAACCATTATATCACATATTCCTACTTACTTTCCATTCCGTAGGGGATACATTAACATAACTCGTATGTACGGCAAACTACAACCTCATGAAGCGATGTGACTAATTTTCACTAATAATTTAAATGGAAAGAAATAAAGGATAAAATTAATTATTATATTTGATATAAATTAAATTCTATTTATTTTATAATATAAATGTATCACCCACATCATTACTCAATCATCGATTAAGAAATGATAGTGTTATTTTTGCATACGTGTGGCTTACCATATCCACAAAGCGATGTGAATCAATTTCTATATCAATTTTTAAAGAATTATATTAAATATGTATATAATGAACAAAAATAATATTTATAACATTAATATTATTATTTATATGATGGAAATATATCCTATTTTCAATAGTTGTAACATTCGTGACAAAACATGCATTATAAAACAAGATAATTAACACCTGAAACTGTAGTAATAATAAAATATTATTAACTAAAGGGTGATAATTTGTGATAAAAATATAATATATGATATTATAAATATTATTTTGGTTCTTTTGTGATTTAATAACATTTATAAAATAAATGTAAAAGATTTTAAATATCACATAACTAAAGGGAAATGGGAGTTAAGCGCCATCGTCTCAATTTCATTTCATTGAGGAATATTATTTTGTTACACACCTAATTTTTTTTATGTGGTGTGTATATTTCCCCTTTGTAATTCCATTTCACAAATACATAAAAATTCATTGTATTTTAGGTTTCAATTTGAATTATTTCATCTATGTTCATTTGACATAAAATTTACCCATTGGTAAATAATTTCCTAACTCAATTTCTTTTCATTGGGCTATATTACTACTTCATTGTCATTAATATTATAATATTATGGGTTAAAATAGTATATATTGTCTTATATTTTATTTCCACATGATTTATTAGGATTTACATTTGATAAAAAAATTATTCATTTATTAATCCTTACTTCAATGTTATGATCAATATAAGAATTTCTTTCATAGTTTCAGTCTAAAAATGATTGTTTCTTCCAAAATATCCATTGAATGAAATTGGTTAATAATTATATAATAAATTTATATTATTTTCATATCATATGGTTATTCATGATATTCTAATTTAATAGTACCATTTCACTACTCTTTGGTTCTTAAAATAATTGATAATTGTTTTCTAAAAAAATAAGATATTAGTTCCCTCTTCGGTCAAACATCGGTTTTATTCCACAACCATGTTTCCTATAAAAAATTATACATTTTATATTGATTTATTAATTATATTATTATCCATTTTGAATTTTAAAAAAATAAATTGAATATTTAGATTTTTTTAAACAATTATTGTTTGGAATTTACCAAAAATATGAAAAAGTTATTTATTTTTACATACAAGACATGTAAAAAATTTCAAACCATAATGACCACTAAATATATTAAAAATTAATTTATAAGTTTCAAAGGATAGTTTAAAATTATACTATTTTCCAAAAAATTGTGAAATTTTATTTTTAAAAATATTTTCAAATTACAAAGGTTATTTTCTTCATGAATGTTTTTAGAGATCTTTAGATAGTATTTTTATTCATCAATGACAACAACCCTTTATTTTACATATCATAAATTGGGGATATATTATATTTATACCATCCTAATTCTATTTATGAATGTTTTATGATCATATTGACCAATGTACGTATTGACATTCACTTTATTGATTTATTTATATATTTATTTATTTTCATTTGAAAAATTCACTTTTTTATTCTCATTATACATTTAATTTACCATAAATATTTATATTATTTGTATCCTGGATATTATTATCTCTTAAACAATATTCGATTTTTATATACGGTGTTCTTTTATAAATGTTATTTGATTGAACGAGGAAAATTTTGATAAATAATTATTCTTTAGTAAAAAAAATATATTAATAAGGAATATTGATTCATTATTTAAATAACTCATCTAAAATATGTGGAATGATTTGTAACTACAATGGAATGTGTGAACTATAATTTTATAGACCATTAATTTATTAGTTGGATCATAAAGAAAATTTGTAATATAACATTAAATTGAATTTTACTCATATTATTTAAACTGATTTGTGAATGGTCTTAACGGTAGAGGAATCATGATTCTTTAGATCATGGTTCCCAATAATTAATCATTTACATCATTAAAAATTGGGTTATTATTATAAACAATATTTTTACATTGATTTTATCCATAGATGCATTATTTTCATGAGTTATTGATTAAATGGAATGGGTTTTCATATATTTACCTTTCTGTATTGATTAGGAATTATCTAATCATGTGAGTCATGTTATTTAATAAATTGGATGTGTGTTTATTTATTTATCTTTCCATGTTTATTATGCATATTGATTCATGAATTTTTTTTAATTAACCCTTACTGAGTATTTGAGCTCACATTTATTTTGTTTACATTCACATATATCAATGAAGTGTACTAAAAAGGATATGTAATGATATAATAGTGGGAATGATGAAATTCGAAAAATAATTATGTTGTAATTTGTGTTTTTAGATTTATTATGGGAATTAGATATATATATATATATAGCTTACCAAAACTAATAAACTATTCTATCCTTAAGGATGTGACAGCTTTTATCTTATGAAAAATTAGTAAACTAACCATCAGCTCAGGGATACTGGGGTTGGGGTACTTATAGTTGGTATTAGAGGATGTTTAGTAGAAACCATGGGGACTAGATTTAGGAAAATATAAATTATAAACCAAAAAATTTGATTTACATTGAAGATATTTATAGAAAAACATACTATTGTTTTATTAAGTTATAGATAATGAGGGTTTTCTTAGAAATTCATCCCCATATGGATTCTACAAGTGAATGTGGTTATGGAACATATGTAACTAGTGGTAATAACTCTGTAAATGGAACATTAATATTGACTCAAACATTACCTGATAGATGAAAATGGGGATTCCAATGCACCTATTTTAATCCTCCTAGGGAATATGATTTAGTAAATTCACATTTTATTTGAAAACCATTTCAAAAGATATGATACGATTTATATGATTCAATGATATATCCAATGAATCCATGTTTATGATTCTATGATTAAAAATTCATAACTAATCAATTTTCATAAGTGTCAAACTAGATTTAGAATTGAATATTGTGATTTTATAAATTATCTAATATATTTCATATTGATATCGGAATAAAACCCTTTGGATTATAATATGTTTTAGTGAAGAGTTTATTTGATAAATAAAGCTTTTATATTTTTTGTATGTACGTTTAATGATATTGAAAACCTTTAGGGTTAATATGATCATTAAAGACATAGTAATAATAGTCAAATAAGATCATTATACATTGTGGAAAAAATACATTATATTTATAACCTTAATAAAAATGTTGTTTGAGGATTAATAATTCTTCAAGTGTGTAAATTTTATTTTTTTGAGAATTTTATAGGAATTATATTAATTTAGTATATGAAAATAGAAAAACCTACATCTCGGGTGACAAGAGATCACATTTGGTATTGCCGTGGGGAATGAACCAACAAACTAAGGGTGGTAATGGTTTAGTACCTACCACTTACATACTTGATGTCCTCATTAATATGATATTGTTTTTAATAAAAAAATAAAGGATAAATGTATTGTTGATTTCATGAAATGTTTTATTAGGTTGAGGTATATGTCCCCATTAGATATAATCTATGATTTAACATTAAGAACACAATTAAAATTTTGAATTTTTAGGTTATTATGGATATATGATTATTTATGGAATGATTTAATTTGAACATTGTCATTGCATATTAATATGTATTTTTATTCATTTTTTTGTATTGCCATAATATTTTTAACCATTTTTTTTTTGTAAAAATTTGAGAAATAAACTGTTATTATTTTATAGATTACATGATCTGTTAAAATTTAATTTTAGTACCTCACGCATAATCATTTTTTATATTAATTTATTATAGAAAAAATAATACAAAAATCAAAGGATTAAATTATTCTTATGAGATATGAAATATTAAATTATTATATTTTCTACCATTCTCTATCCTGATAGTAAGATAATTCCTCAACTCTAGGATACTAAAAATAAGAAAATTTTAACTCATTACCTTAATATAAATTGAATCAAATGGTCCCTTAAACCATAATATATTTATGGTTCTATGATCAATGACCTCTATCACTCTATATAATTATTTACACTTTTTGAATATGTATATATCTTTACTTTCCTTCAATGTTTTTTCAATTTAGAAAACTAATTTTGTGGTTATTCAAGATGAAATTCATGAGAACCTATATATCTTATGAAGAGGATGTTTTATTAACCCTTCTCATGATGTTAGATTCAAGAAAGTGATGCTGAAATGTAAAACACTGACTACTGACATAAATATTACATTATTGGAATAAAAAATATTTAAAGGCATATAATATAACACCCACATATTTTAAAATAGAAATATCATGTTCGTTAGCGTATATGAAATAAAAAACTATAGTTATAAGAAAATGTAACACCATGAGAATCTATGATATATTTAAATTTAAATAAATTCAATCTCGATGATATTTTTTTAATCATGCTACCCTGAGTATAAATATACTGTAATATAGAATATTTTTATTTCATAGGAATTAAATTGGTTTATATGAATATTACTAAATAAATTTTGAAAATTATATGTTTTAAACATGTAAAAAACAAATTCAATGGTTATATATTTATTAGAAATAAAATAAGGGAAAGAAACATATCGAATTTTAGGGAGATGAGAGACCATCTTTTTCAAATGATGTGAGTAATTAGGGTTTCTAGTCTCTAATCCCTCGCTCCCTTTCTCTCATGGATGATGCATTTCCTGTTCCTAGGAGATTCAACTCTGAGCATTTCGAGAATCTGTAATATGATAGGTGAGGCTCTCCTATAGATAATAGTGAATGAAAAATGATTAATGGATCTCTAAATTAATTTATGGTTGGTAGATCGAAAGGTATAACTATCAGGGATGTGCTCCATGGCATGGATATGAATAAATATTATCTAAAAACGATGCCTACCCTCTTTATGAATCATGACGATGGTGGTTTCTTGGATTAAGCAGATCCATATGTGCTTCAACAACGTGCACTTCAATTCACATTGTCCATCATGGACTGCATCTCATACATTAAAGGCAATCTACACAGTACATTAATAGATTTAAAACCTATAATTTCACATTGTTCGAGTATATCAGATTAGAAATTGGTACCTATAGGTTTCATATACTATCAAATTATATTTAATTCTCAAACTGACCTGGATTGAATTTGGGAAATTGTTAACATCCACCTTAAAACTAGCTTACAAAGGATCTTTGAATGGGCCTATCCATTTTACCCATACACCCATTGGAATACAATGACCAAAATATGGGTTTGATTTCATGTCTTGAATTTGTAATTTTGGAATCCAAAAATCCTAAATGAAATTTTGTGTGTATTGTATTGCCACTGAAAATTGACCAAGGAATACTAAATACTGATTTGGGCCTCTTTGCGAGGGTTACGTTGGAGGTATTCCATACTACAACACTTTCTAAATCAATATGATTCGATTCCAATGACTATAAAACATAAATTAGAATATATAATTTGGAAAAGCCTCCATACAACGAAATTTGCTAACTCACCAGCCATACCATAGTAAATTATTGAGTGGATTGGAATAAATTGGTCCAACCAGTGGAGAAGGTATGGAAGGAAATCAAAAGTGAAAAAATGGAAATACCTCCATCACTGATATCTCAGAAACATCAAAAATAAGGAATGACCTATGGGTGAATAAAACTAGTAAATCAATGGATTTAATGAATATCTCAAATGTTTCCTAGGATGATCTTGTACAAGAGGAAGGAAATAAAAATCTCCACCTATTTAATGAACTGGTGTCCATTTTTATAGATGTTATTGAAAAAATATAGAAAAATAAATATGGGGAGAATGAATCAGGTGAAGAATCTTCCAACACCACCAGTACTGTTATTTCAAACCTCTCTAATTCAAGAAAAACACTCTTGAAAACAAAAATTATTAACCGTGAATGTATAAAAAGTGACAAAAAAGATGTGCATCCTGTTTTTTCATTAATCAATGTAAAAAAAGAACTCTAGTAAGTTGTTTCAAATCAAATTAACGGACAATCAAACTCACATTTGTGTATGGGTAGGGAAACACATTCAGCCTCAACTACACTATCTCATACAATTTCACTACCTGGTGGCCTTCATAATTGAACTAATCCTACAATGGAACTTTTGACTACCTAAGTTACTCCTCCAGAGTCCTATGAAGGTAAGGAAGCACATTATTTTTACAGTTAACATTCTAATGGTATGAATATTGAAAATGGGCAATCTTCCAACCCCTCTTCTACATTTGTGTGTGATTAAAAATCGGTTGATGCACTTCTTCTTAAACAATATGAAATGAAAAAATAGGTTATTAAAAATACTTATGAGCATAATCACTAAAAACCCACTATGGGTTCAGACATGGGATGTGGCTAGTTGATTGGTATCTCTGATCAACAAAGTAGTTCAGATTGTGTACCCCATAAAGAGATGTAATCTTATGCTTTGGATGCTTCAAATAACTCCTTGGCTCGGGAGAGTACCTGGATACATGGTCTGGTTTCATCATGCATGTCGGAGAAGAATTATTCCAGCTCAACTAACTTTGATATGAAACATAGGTGAACCTGCTTTTATCCTCACGATCATCGTAACCTGGTGGACACACTGAAGGAATCTACAAGTTCTAGGCAGAGGCTAATAAAATATTCCGGTATTTCAAAACATGAAAATTTTTCTACAACTGGCTTAGGTACAAATCCTCACATTTTAAATCAATCTTAAGGTTTATCACAATATCTTCTATGCTATTGTTATGACTGAAAATAGTGATAATGGTTATGAACAATGAAATATAGATATCAATTAAAATAATTTTTAAATTTTATCATTGATATTTTTAATAATTAGATAATAATAATAATTTTAAAATTAAAAATAATATCTTGTCTAAGGTTTTATATATAAAGGCATGATAACCATGTAAGATTTGGTTTCCTATGTTGATGTAATTTTACTTTGATTACATGTATATTTAATGAATTTAATATTAATTAAAAACCATATCACATACTATTCATTGTTCTTCATGGATTAAATACAATAATTACCTAGTGTATATTTCACATTGATAAGGTCATTGTAGTTCTCCTCTGGGATACGAAACATGAAGTGTTGTGATAGTATTCTTAATAATTTTTTGAGGTTGGATAACTTACTATGATGGGATTCATAGTATTCAGACAATCATGTGTGAGTACTCATAAGCAGATAAAGCTTCCTTTCATGAAGGTCGCACATGAGTATCTCTAAGACATGATGTTATGAGAACAAACACGCCAATATGAATTCTTCATGTTTTGGTTTTGTTATATATTATCGTCTGTGAGTGTTTGTATTGGTTTTTAGACTTTAATATTATCATTAATTCATTTCATTACTCATGTGCTCAGATTTACTGAAAAAACTATCATGTCATATGTTTGCTGGAAGTATGGTATAGTGGGTGTGAAGGATCCTGGAATAACTTGAGAGGGGAGGGGTGAATCAGGGTGTCAACATTTTCTTCAAATGTTATTGACCTTGTTCCCATGTTGGTATAAACCTATTAAACCGATCTAATGTCAATGAAAAATAAAAAATAATCACATGCAAGAGTCAACACAACAATTTTATTATTTTCACCGCTAAGGGTTAGTCCAATGAGATTATTCTGATAGTGGGTCGATCACACAAAAATCTACTAATCATTAGTCATTATGGAGTAAAAAAATATTAGGCACAGTCAGTATGATCCTGGAACAATCCCTTTGCTTTATTTTAGGGATAGATCACTTTGACCCTCAGAACACATCCAACGACTCCCACAAGCTCACTGCCTCCCTTGGAACTCTTTAGAAGACTCCCCAAATCTCACTGCCTTGTGAGAAATCAACACGCAATGTATGGGCTAGTAGGTCCATTTTTTCATTATAGAATGAATCCTCAAATATAGATAGATGCTATATGGTCTTATCGCTTCTACCTGTTGATGTAATCCACATTTCACACACTGATAGTTCATGAACCGTTCCTCCACGAACGTACATGCTTCCTCTGCGAATAGAACTGCCTTGCAAAACATGTGTGCATCATGTACCACATATGAATACTGCCTCTGTGAACTATGTGTGCTTACTTCCTTCACGTACCATCTCCCTCAAACCATACTCTGTGAACTGTCCCTTCTTCATGAATTGTTATCCTTTCTGGGGTATCGTGCCCTAACCCCCCCTAATATATTGTCTCCACAGACCCATTCTCCTTTCACCGAGTCTTCTTCATGAACCTCTTCTCTCTCACGGGGTTGTCTCCCTGTAAACCACATTATACTTCAGTGAATTCTTAAAAAATTTATAATAAAAAGTCTCTCTAAAGAATGGAATAGTGTGCCCTATATATGCACATAGATATGAAAATCCCACTAAACTAAATTTTCTAAATATTCGATGAGGTATAGCCTTCAAAGCGTTATACTCCTTCAATGAATTGATTTCTGTATTTGGTTTGTGTAATGACACTCTCTATTAGCTACTTAAAAATTCATTTTCTCATTTTCTAAAACGGCGATCCATCCCATGAACAATTTTCCTCTCGTCATCCAACCTTCGTGATGAGATATTGTGACAAATGGATTATATTACAAGGTGAGATTTCATATGTTGTTATCAACATTATAAAATTATGTTCTTTCTAAAGGGTTCATTGACTTTCTTCTGGACAATAATCTTGAACTTTAGGAAAACCCGCCCAATACAAAGGAAAAATAATCCTACAAGTGCTCACACTAAGTGTTTCTGTTGGCCTTAATTAAATTCTATTTGATTTTAATTAATGGAATTAATATTATACTCAATTGTATGGAATATTTTTATTCAAATCATATTAATCACATAAATTAAATTAATTTTTATGAAGTCAAAGATTAATAAAATATATTTATTTTGCAGAATATAAATGAAATATCTATTTATGAATAATTCTTATTCATGTGATCAATAAATTCAAGAGTAATTCCAATGGTTCAAGACCACGACCGATAAATAATATTAATTAAAAATCCAGTTAATGAGAATTTATTATTACATATGTTGGAACACGCCATAAAATAATAATAATAATAGTAATTTTCATCTAGGGGTTTATTAAAATTTATAAATTTTATTTAATGGGTGACATGCAATTAAATATATTTTAACCCAAATCATAATTCTATAAAATACGGTTATGTATATTGTGTAGTTAATCCTAAAATTTGAGAATAGAGAATTGTTGGGCATAAAAAATTCTATTCTGAAAGAAAAAATTATTTCATTAAGACTGAAGAATGATTGAATAAGAATGAACAGTGTAAGAAATTTGACTCACTATGCTTGCATCCGGTGATCTAGTGGAGTTTCTAAGATATTATAGGATCATGTGTGAAACCTTGCTAGAGGGATTCCAGCACAATGAAGGTAATATAATAGGCTCCTTTCAAACGATAAACATTCACTAATGAAAAAATTCCACAGTCCTAAGTATTCATTTCTTCAAAATATTAAATAAAAAAATTATAAATTTCCCATTGAAGATTTTCACTCTTGGTTTTGAGGATTTATTATGAAATTAAATTTTAATACATCACTAACACCTAACATTTTATCTACTCTAAGAACAAAATGTGGTATTAAAGTGATCACAATTATATTTATAATAATTTATTATATTGTTGATATATTTATAACTGTGGCCATGTTTTAATTCAATATTAATCATTTTTTATTTTGATTTTAAATAACATGTTATTTACATTTTAATAATTTTTATTTAATGTTACATTATCTTAATGGATTATGAATAATTAATGACAATAAGAGATGACGTCAGGAAGTGCCAAATAATTGGTCAATAAACCATGGTCACACTGTGTGTAGTCGATGAAAGCGTTGTGTGCACACAAGCATTGTAATTGGATTCATCAATAACATAATTTCACAAGGTGTATTTATTACACACACTGTGTGTTGACAGGGAAATCATGGAACACAATAAACAGAAACATGGCATGTAGCTGGCCTATACACGCCGTGTAGTCCAGCTAATATAAAACACCAAAACCTTAGGCACATCACTCGGATACACAACAATCGATGTACTTAGCGTGTAGCTCAACTATACATGTCGTGTAATCTCCCATGAAATGAAGAAACTTAAAATTAAATTAAAAATAAAATTGAATCATTAAAACCATATTTTATTGATCAAAACAACAATATATGATTGACAATTTTATAATGGTTTTAATGAAATTTAATTGTTTAATTAATATATGATAATTAATATGTAATTATTTGATCCACCGTTTATTTTCCATTAATTATATAAATTATGGATATCTCCCATTATGTAGGGATATTTATTAAGTTGAATTAAAATTAATAAATAAATTAATTAATTAATTAATTCCAGAAGTTTCATATTAAATAATAAATAATGAATAATGAAATAAATACTAAATTATTACATATATGTATTTGTTATATGTATGACCCTTCACGAGCATGAATAAGTCTTGTGCATGTGTTGAATGTTTTAATTTAATTATTACATTGGTTTGGAATTATTTAGTATTGAATTAAATATGGTAGAATGTTAGTCATCAAATGACCCATAATTATTTAGGATTTTCAGGTCCAAAGATATTTTGTCATTCCCTTTTAACCAATTATTTTGGTCCCCTCACCTGCAAGTGAGTCTTAAATACATGTAATTAAGTGAGTGTCTCAGAGGATGTGAAGGTTATTCAATATTTAACCATAATGATTTAAAAATAGATGATTCATAGGTGTATAAATGGAATGTTAAAACTCATGTAAAGGCCACCAAAAGGAATTATTTCCCCCAAGACATACATTGATTTACTATATACTCAATTTAACCGTTAGATAAATCTCAGGAAGGGGTCATTTATTTATTTATGTATATGATATAATTTAATTTATAGATGCAATGTTGTCGTCACACAAATAAATGAATTAATGTAAAAAATCATAATTAAAATAAATTTATTATGCATAAATGTTTTATCTAGAATGGTTAATTAATTAAAAAACACCACTTAATATTAATAATACACATAAAGGATAAATCAATATATTATTAATGGATTATAACATAATTAAATAAATTATGTGTAAATGTTTTATCTAACATGGTTAATTAATTAATAAAAATTTAATATTGAAAATAAATTTTTACGATAAAACAGGATAACATTTATGCATAATTAATTAAAATTGCTCAACATGATATGATGTCACACTAAGCCTTTCGTTACATTATTAGGAACAAAACTCAATAGAACTAAATGAATGATCTGACCTTTTTAGAACACTAAATTTTATAAGAAGAGTTATTATGATTTTTTTGATTTTACATGACCTTTTTATATCAAGAGGAGTATCAATTTCTATAATTTTTATAATTTGGAAGTAATTTTTGAGAATATTTATGTCAGGATTTTAGGATTGGGATATCAACTCAATGAATCATGAAGTGAAAAATCCACGGTTGGAAAATACTTTTCTATCTAAATACATTCATGTAGATTGACCAACCATTTTTTGGGTTATTTAAAATGTGGTAAGGTTTTTTTCTACTAGAATGTTAAAAAAAATATATATTCCATGTTCAGTGGAGAGCACTATTGAGACAAGATAAAATAGTGGGATATTTAATAAAATTATTTAATTTATTATTTCTCATATAATATGTAATTAATAAAAAGTAATAATAAATTGAACTTTTAGTTATTGAATAAAATAGAAAACTCATCATCCACATCATCCCTACGGTCAATAGTGTGGAAAAAACAACCTCCTAATGGGATATAACTTCCATGACTGGTTTAGACACATTCGGCTTATAAAAAAACAATAGTTAAGTAAGTATTTCAATATATAATAAATTTTACCTTATAACAGGATCTTAAAATGAAAGTAATGTATTATATGAGAATTATAAATTTTAAAATATTAAATAAATGTGTTAAATTATAGACGTTTTTTATTATTTTTATGTATGAATTTATTATGAACGAAAATAAATTTATTTACTGAATGAAATATTTTTTAATAGTGAAATAATTTGATTGGATAATTTATAATCATAAGAGATTATATCTTTTTCAAGTAATGTGTACATGTATTTTAGTTATATGAATCAATTATAAATAAATAATTTAAGTTAATTTAAAATGATTAGTCTTAACAAAATAATATAATTTGATAATATTATTTGTAAAAAACAAATACAATAAATAGTAAATTTTGTTACATATTAAATAACATAAAATAAATATAGGAAATATATTTAACCAGAAGGAAATTCATATAAGGAAGTACATTTAATAAAAATCCACATATGAGTTTTTTCATGACTATACACCTACGTTAATGTTGCATGGAACAAGAGAGATCGATAGGGACTAAGGATTCCCGAGGAAGAAGATATTAGGGAGGGTCGAGCCTCTAATTCTCTAGATATGTACTCTTGAGCACTAAAGTGAAATAAAATTGCACAACGACATTGTCAACAGGGGATGACAGAGTTGTTTGAGCTCTCATGAGGTCTTAAGTAGGTCTTGAGAAATGAGACGAGACACATACAACCTATGAAAAAATATTTATGGATAATTAGAATTATGTGAGAGTCTTTTACATTATAATTTCGGGTGATACAACCATTAATCTCACACATAGTGAGTGACACCCTTCTAAGAGCAGTTTGTGGCTTGATTAGCACAATGTGCAGGATTAGTCCTTCATGACTAGATCTATTCAATGTAATAATATTCCCTTATTTAAAAAAAAGATCAAAATATTATATAAATTCTCTACTAATGAATTATCATTAATACTATTAAATATATGGGTACAAACACTTAAAAACAAACTATACATAAATGAAGAGGTTTGAAAAAATTAAATTAAATTTTTTTAAGAGAATTGTTGTGGTCATTATGTAATAACGCTAACTATGATATCAATAAAAAATGTTACTTATTTATTACAATTATTCATAATGGGAATTAAATAATATTAATCCTTTAATGGAAGGAATAATAATGGTAACAATTGAAGAACAACTTTTTGATTACTTAATGTTCATAATTCGATATAATTAATATAACTATTAATTTAATATATATATATATATATATTTAACCAAATGATACTTAGATCATCAACTATTATTATTATATATGATCTTGTGGACTAAAAAATTATCAAACATATTTGGTTGTCAAATAATTAAAAATAACATTTAGTTATCAAAAATATAGTACAATATATGAATAGAAGAATAGACTTAAATGATTATTAAATAACGAAAATTAAATAATGAAAAGTAAATAATTAGTATTATGTTTGTTTCATGTAAAATGGATTTTTAATAAATGAAATCTTTATATATTGGAAAACACTTAAATATATCAAATGATACTCATTCTTTTTAGTTTTTATTTTTTAGTGTATCTTAATTAAATTCGGATGTTTTTAAATCTAGCTGGATATTGGCGTTCGATTATTGAAATCATTTATGTTTAATTCTCATTTAATAACTCTTTATTAATCAAAATCACGAGGTAAATCTATATCCAAATAAAAAATTTAGTAAAAAATTGTGAAATGTGATGAAATGAAAGAAATATATTGTTTTTAGTGATGTATACAACTTATAATCATTATACAAACAAAAAATTCATAATCATTCAACTAATTATATACTCTCTCAAGCATGAAATAACAATACATAAAAGACTCATAAAATAAAACTCAGTCAAACTGAGGTCGAAATTTCTGTTTAACATAAATAAATCATGCTAAAATGAGTGAAAAAATATTAATAAAAAATAAATTCATACTCAAATTGAATAAAACATCAATGAAATTGACCATTATACTATAGATAAAACTCCACCCCAATTTCTTACATTCTATATAATTCATTATGTTTTTGGAACATAAATATATTTATAGATATATTTCATTAATCAAACATTAATATAATTAAAAATTTTAAGATAATATTGAGTTAAGTAAATTACTATGCTAGTTCATTCAAGGCTTATGTTGATAGCTACATCCAAAAAAATTCTAATAACTAAAAAATCTAAATTAAAAGTATATAACCTCACCCTTTCATTCAGCTTCCAAATGATAAAATATAGATTATGATATTAATGAAGTGTTAAATTAAATTAGATGTAATTAGTGCATTATTACATGAATAATGATAGTTCATAACAGCGATTGATAAAATCTATAGATATGATTACAATGAAATATATAATAAACCAAATTATCATGTACTAAAACTAAAAAGATACAAAGTACGATTCCATATCAAAATAAATAAGATGGTCCAAATTTCTAAATAATGCAATTAAAGAACAAACACCTCCTTGGTGAGTTAAAACATTATAGTGTAATAATTATAAGGTCAGCTAACAAATATACCTTCAAATTATATGGTGGTATCTATATACGTGTTTGATATTTGGTGGATAATTTTCTCTTAGACATTTAAATGTTTTTCAAATTATATGAGGAAAAATATTTATATGTATTATCCTTATATAATTTTTATTTAGTTGATTACACAAAAAATATGCATGTGCGTAGTTAACATGGATAATCCCAAAAAATTTATAGCATGTCTCATAAACATGTTCATTAAAGATATATTTATAATCTCTAATATAAACAATCCAAATCAATCAACTTAGTTTATTAATTATATATCAAATGGTAAAAACATTGTATCCAACACCATGAGGGTAAAATTTTTAAATAGTAGGAAAAAATTTTATAAAGCCTCACCCATTTTTTTGATGGGATACCTAGCCTTGCAGCGTGTCTAATGTATTTTAATGTTTAATAAACATGAAGTTCTTTCATGATTGTAAAAAATAATAATTCCACATTAAAATTTATCTTCATTATCTTATTATAAATAATTAAAAATTATGATAAATACAAATTTAATCTTAACATGAATAAAGAAACTAATCCATCATTTATTGGTAGAATATAGTGATAAAAATAATGAAAAAATTATAGAGAAAATTTAAATATTAAAAAAATTATATACAAAACATTAAAATTAATGAAATGAATAGAAATAAATGAATGTAAATAATTGGGACTAATATACCAATTTTTTTTAGTTGGGAATTATGTTGAAATTTCAAAGAAATTTTTTATTAATATAATAACATTGAACTATATTTTTGAAAAATATTAAAAATTAATATATATTTTAGTGATATAATACTAATACACAATTACAAAAAAAAATCAAATAAATATAATTTTCTTGACATTTGGAAAGTGTAAACATGATAGGATAATATGTAAACTATGTAATGAGACCATTGACTATAATGGGAGAAATTTATGAGAAGATTAGGTAGCAGGGGAATATACTATAAAACATAATGATAAAGAAAACCTCATCTAAGTACCCCACTTGGTTAGTGGGCATTTTCTTTCAGGACGACCTTGGGGGACAATGGGTGCTCTATGTAACACAGGGAGTCCATGACACAAAAAAATAGTGGGTGGCGTGAGGGAGAGGAAGGGGATCACAAAGGAAGAGGATGTGTGGAGGTGGGATAGAAAGAGGGAAGAAGTATAGGTAGGGAGGCACAGAATCATACAAGGAAGAGAGGAAGCAAAAGCGGTGAGGGTGGGACATGGAGGTTGGGAGGAAGTAGATGTAGAGAGGGCACGATGAAGGAAGATGTGGAGGAGTGCAGGGAAACTGGGGAGGGGATGAGATGGAGGTCGAGACCTAGAGAACTGAGTTTTGGAAGTGGTGGTGAGGTGGAGACGACGAGAATGTGTAGAGAGGTAGTGCCCAAAATGAAACATGAGAGTGAAAATTTTAGGGGAGAACCGTAGAGTGGGGGCCTTTCATGTCTTCCCAAAAGTCTAAAAAAACTATATGTTATTATAAATATTTTTTTAAATTTTAATTCAACTAATTTAACTATTGGATTTATAATTTAATTATAAAATCAAATCCAATTAAAATAATTATTATTTATTCATTAACAAAAACATTCATTCATTTATGATTTACAAATTTATTTTATAATTTTAAAATTCTAAATATATTTTAAAGGTAGTTAAATAAATATTTAGATATATAATAAGACTTAGTTAATAAAATGAGCATAAAAAATAAATAAATAAAGTATTTAAAATTATATAATATTAAAACTATAAAATAAATGGGTAAAATTTTATATAAATATTTCTTATTTTTTCGTAAGGACTCTGAGTCGGGTAAAACCAAAACACTTTGTGTTGTCGAGAATCATTCTATGTAGAAGATGGGTGGTGATCCTATTTCCAAACAAGCCACTTCCATGGATCCTCAAGGTCAAAACTCCAAGTCATGTATAATAAAAACAATTCAAGTGGATGAGAAGGTGGTTGTGATGATGATTTGAGGTGATCCTCCTTTCAAACAACCTACTTCCATGGATCCTCAGGGTATTGGCACTTAGTCCAGTACAATCAAAACTCATCCTGTTGTGTAAACTGTTGTTGTACAAGGAGAATATTGGTGATCTTCATCCCAAACAAGCTACATTCATGGCTCCTCGATCTAAGGACTCCAGTCCAATAGAATCAAAATTATTTCTGTTATAGAGAATGTGGTTGTGAAAAAGAGGATAATTTCATCTGGTATCAATAACATGTATGAGGTTTATGTGTGTTCGTGGATGAGTGTAATTGTTATCACTAAATTTGATGGTGTAAAGTATTTGTGTTAATCAAAACTCAAGGATTATTTAGATATGTAAGGGAGGGTAGTAAAAAATCCTTCATTAATAATAGCTCGATTGGTCAACATCTACCCAAGGGTGAGTATTTGAGAAATATCTCTGAAATCCAGGTTGAGGAGGGGAGGTAATATGTGAAATCAGTAAAAAATGGAATTTATGGGATGTATGAGATGCACCGAAATTTTAAGGAAGGTATGAGACTATTTTTCAATCTAATAATACTAACGTGTATGTTTTGGTGTGGTACCTAGTTCATCACTTTATCAAATAGTTGGTATAAAAGACATTTATAGATTTTTGTGTGTAAGAGATGAGAAAGAAGGATCAACATGCTAGAGGCCAATTTAGGAATCAATTGGACATCAAACATTTAAAATATCATAAAATGTGGCTTTGTGAGTGTGAGTAAGAACTATGTAGAAGGGATGCCTTGATTAAAACATAGGTAGATAGACTTAATAATGGAAGGGAAATTTTTGTTTTATTCCCATGTATTATTTCTATTTAATTTCTTCAATATTTATTTTACGATTTCCTCATACTTGCTTATAGAATTTATGTTTCCATGGGGAAATTACCATTTTCATGGGGGATTTTCATATGGGATGCCTTTATTGCTTTTGTTCGGACTATTTTTCTATTAAAATTACCATTTTTCATTACCTGTATAGAGTTTGAGTAAGGGCCATTGATCATGGGACATCCATGGGATCTAGAAACTCCTCTATTGGCTTCGTTGTCTTGGATTAGACCCAGGTAGCCTCTTTTGTGATAAGTGAAACGCCACCTATCCCACCCTTTATGCCGACTTCTGTTAGGTGAATCATCTATGGGATCATAGCTGTCCATGTGGTATTCGTACCACGGTGTGCCTATGCTGCTTGACACTCTGCCAATAACCCATCATTTCTCTACCTTGTTACTTGGATTCGAGTAATCCATTCTCTTATGATGGGACTTCTGTCATCTGGTTCACTGAGATCTTTCCTGTGATATATTTTACTATGACATCTAGGGTTTCAATGTGGAGAAGAATCAGAACAATATTGTTCTGGACATATGCACTCCCATATATCAATATCATGCCACCTCCTATAACTTGAGAACCATTCCAGTAGAGATTTAGTGAATATTGACTCAATAATTGGGTCCAGGATGACTATACAGCAAATGAGATTCCAGATCATCAACCATTTCTATCTTAACTGGGTTTCTGTTTAGATTATTGAATATGTAGTGATTTTTTACTTGATTGATACTATATTCTTTGTGTGTGTGTGTGAGAGTCTATCCAATAGTGTACGATGTTGACTCTACATGACATGTTTAATCACTTCCACCTAGCTGAATAGGTATGACCTTGTTAGATAGTTTCTTTAGTTTTAATCACTATTTTTTGGGTTATTATATATTTGAATTAAATTTTTTAATTAATAAAGTACTATCTCGAGATGGATTCTCTTTGTGCACATAGGATCACACTGATCTAAATACTGTAATATCTAGTGTTATTTCTTTTCAGTTCATTGTGATTTCATGCTTCTAGTAGTACTATTGAATAAGAATGTTGTCGTGTGATCTTATCACCAAAATTCTAATTGAAATATATTGAATTTGTATACTAGATATAAAAAATAGTGGGTCTTGTAGTTTTTTAAGGGTTAATGACTAAACCTCAAAAAATGGTATCAGAGCCGATTGTAACAAAAAAATGGGCTCTACTAAATTTGATACTGATAAATTGTATTCTGAAATTTATTTTAATATATGGAGAATTAAAATGAATACCCTACTAGATCACAATGATTTAATTGATTCCATTGTTGAAACCAAATAGAAAGTCACCACTCATTCCATGTATAGAAAGACATTGATAACCTATGATGGAATCCCAAAAGAAACCCTTATGAAATCCCATAGCTCATTTCATTTATCATTTGGAGATAAAGTTCTTAGACGGATTGTATAAAAGTCTTATTCTATTTGTATACTGTCTATAATTGAATCTCTTCATATGACTAAGATTCATATTATTATATTATACAAACTTTTGAGATTATATAGATTCAAAATTCATCATGGAGCTACAGTCCGGATACACATTGATGAATTTATCAAAATCTTATTTGATCTATCAAACATAAACATTAAGATAAATGATGAATATCAAGCCATAATATTGTTAACTTAATTAGATAATACCTTTAATTTTGTTAATGATTCTATGATGTATGAAAAAAATACTCTTACTCTCTAAGAATTTATATATGTTTTACTCTTCAGAGACCTTGAAAGGAATGGTATTGTAAAGTTTGAGGTAGGGAGTTTGAGAATTAGGGACACAAGTGAATCTTGGAGTAGAATTGAGTCTAGAGGTGGGAATAAAGGTAAGGATTAGTCTATGAAGTAAATATATATGTCTAATAATATTGTAATAAATTATTTTTGGTGAAAAAACGTAGTCATATGAAGAAAAATCTATCTAATAAGAATGGTGAATATAAATACAATTGTAATGATCATTCCTTGTTAATTAAAAAGGACTATATCATTACTGATGTGTTAAATGTTTTTGAAATTTCTATCTCTGATGACGGATCCTTGATTCTTAATTTTCATTCCACATGTGTCCTATAAGGGGGTTTTCACTAAATTTAGGGAAATTAAGTCTATAGAGGTGTTTCTAGGGAATAATAAAAGCATTAATATCATGGGAATATGCTAGGTTCTGTTATAGCTTCATGATAGGGATATTAAAACTGTTGAGGCGGTTAGGTGGGAAACCAAAATGAAAAGAAACATCATTTCCCTAGGAGTCAATGAACAAAAGGGATACAACATTATCTAAGACTATAAGAGTCTTAGAATGTCCAAAGGATACCTCAATATGTTGAAAGGAAACCTCTTTAATAGAATTTAGGTGTTATTTGGTAATGTTTATAGAAGTCATTTAAACCCCTACCATGATTCAAAACATGATATAACCATCCATTTTCTTAAATGGTTTAGGAACGTTAGTGAAAAAGACCTTAGTGAACCTAAAAAACATGTGGTTTTGAGTAATATCAGTCTTATAAATATTCTTTTTTGTAAATATTGTGTATATTGATAAACAAGAAGAGTTTATTTTAGATGATCAATGTATAATGGTAAACATCCCCTTGAGTGTATCCACACTGATATGTGGGGTCCTTCTATGGTCACCTCCCATGGTGGAGTTCTGTATTTCATGTCCTTTATTGATGAATACTCTAGGAAAGACTATATTCATATACATAAACATATGTATGATACCTTTCATAATTTTAAGAAATTGAAAGATATGGTTGAATGTGAATCTAGTAATAAACTCAACGTGTTAAGAACAGATAATGGTTTACAATATTTTTCTATTCAATTCAATGAATTTTGTGAATATGAGGAAATAAAAAGGTACCAAACGTTGGTGGAAACCCAAAAAAATTGGATTAGAATAAAGGATGAATAATAATATTCTTGTTAGGTTTAGATGCATGTTATCCCTCTCAAAACTCCCTAGGTCATTCTGGGCTAGGGCTACCTCTATAGTAGTATACATGAACAATCATATCCCATATCATGATAATATTTTCAGGATAACTAATGAACTCTGAAAAGGTTCACCCCCAAGACTATAACACCTTAGGATATTTGGATCCATAACTTATACTCCTACACATATAGAAAAGTTAGCTCTGAGGGATATAATGTGTATATTTTTGGGTTACCCAAATGGTGTTAAGTGGTATCTTCTTGGGTAGATAATCCAATATTTCAAAAGTGGGGAAATTGTTGAGATGTATTTTTTAATTAGTATGGTCTCTCTAATGGTAACCTAAAATAATATATATAGTCTTATGATAATAATTGTGAGTCTTCCAGATCCCCAATACCAATTGGTTTTGATGTTCCATTAAAATACAATGACCAATCCCAATCCCAATCTAAGACTATTTCTACTCCTCCCATTCCCTAGATTCAAGGTGAATCTAATTCTAATTAGAATTATGAACATGAAATAGAGGAATGGGATAATATATGAAATTCTCAACTCACCCAAGATTGAGAAAGAATAGTTATTAGTCCTTCATCCTGGTTCAATCAGGCTGATAATACTGCTTATGTGTTTAATTTTACTCATGATTTTTTAATAATGAACCTCAAAATTATAAATAATCTGTTATGTTAAATGAATCCTGTTTGTGGATCAGTACTATGCCAGAATGGATGAATTCACTCCTCGATAATAACAATTGGTTTCTTATTTCTAAACATGATAACTATATGATTATGGGTTCAATGTAGATATATAAAAATAAGGATGAAATGATGGTGAATCTAAAATAAAATTCAAAGTCCAAATGACTGATATAGTCTTTTTTCAATATGAATTTATTGATTATTGGGAGATATTCTTCCTAATTGTTAAACATTCATCTAAACTAATTATTCATTCTTTTGATGTCATGTTTGATTTGGATGTTGAACAATTGGTTGTAAAAACTGCTTTTTTTACATGGTACCCTTGATGAATCAATTTATATTATTCCTCCCATTGGATTTTAAAATATTTCTAAATCCAATTTTGTTTTTCTTCTTAGTATGTCAATATATGGGCTAAATAATATTCTAGTAAATGGTATAAATGTTTTGATTCAATTTTGATTGAAAATCATTTTTCCATTTGTATGTTTGATGCATGTTTATACTATAAAACTGGTAAAAAAGAATATGTGTACCTGTTATTATATTTTGATGATGTGACTTTAATCAATAATAACATGAGTATTATAAATTCTACCAAGAACCAATTGAAAATTATATTTGAAATAAAATACATAATACAAGCTAATCAAATTTTGGGTATGTACATAATTAGAGATACGAAGTCTCGAACCTGGCACATATCTCAGTTTTATTATGTTATGATGTTAGTAAAAAGTTATCTCTTTGAGAGAATTAAACTAGTTAGTATTCCTTTAGGAATGTATTTTAAATTTTATTTGGAAGAATCCCCTAGAAATAGTGATTAGTATGCCTTCATGTATATGATTCCATATTCGTATATAGTACAATGTATTATGTATATTTTTGTCTATTCTATACCATATATGTCATTTGTTTTTTTTACTTTTAGTATGTTTATGGGAAAACCCAGTAAGCCTTATTGGAATAATTTGATGTTGATCCTGAGGTACATCTCTAAGTATGTTAAACTGTGTATTTTATATGAATTAAATAATATTTTTTGTAATGACATTGTTGGTTTTATTGAATCTGATTGTGCTGTAAATATTAACACTCTAAAGTGAATCATTGGTTATGTGTTTCTTGCATATTGAGGAGAAATCACCTAGAAATGAAACATGCAATCAGTGGTTTCGTTCCCTAATTCTGAGGTAGAGTATATAGCCTTAACATAAGAAATAAAATAGGCTATATTGTTGAATGGTTTTCTTTCCATGTTGTATTTATCTACTAATAGTATAATAGTACATGATGATAGAAAATTTGTATTTAATCTATCTAATATCTGTTTTTTCCATGGTAGATCAAATCACATTAACATTATACATCATTTTGTTATGGATGTTATAGAATCTGGGATTGTGAGCATCACTACAATACCCACTGGGGAAAATCTATCCGATAGTTTGACTAAGGTCTTACCATTTTATAAATATTTACATTGTATTGAATTAATGAATTTAGTCCAAATTCTATAAATTAGATTGTGAGAACACAATTCTTGAATTAATTTAATAATAAGTTGGATATTTGTTGTTTTATTCCCATGTATTATGTAATTTAATTCCATTAATATTTCATCTACGATGTATTCATTATTTCTTAAGGAATTATTGTTTTCATTGGAATATTACCGTTTTCATGATGGATATTCACGTGGATTTCCATTATTTACTTTGTTTTTATTATTCCTATAATGGAATTCCCATTTTTTTCATACTTATATACCAGTTGAATGAGGTCCATTGATCATGGGCCACCCAATGAATTTGGACACTTCTCACTATACCACTTTCGGCCGACATTGATCTAGGTCACCTCGATTGTGCCAATGAAGTAGAACCACATATCCCACTCATTTTTCATCCTTATATTATTCAAACATTGGTTGGGATAATAGTCACATATGGGTATTTTATCTCACGGTGTGCTTGCACCTCCTGAAGCTTTACTAAAAATCCATCATTGCTCCACAACATCACTTGGATTATAGTGATCCTTTATCATTGGATGAGAATTATTTTATCTGGTTAACCAATATATTTCCTATGAGAGTTTATGCTACAACTTCTAGGGTTTCATAGAGGATATGAAAGGGAACATATGATTTTCATCCACCTGCACTCCCCTCTATCGATTCCATGCCACCTCATGTAATCAAAGTACCATTCTAGTAGAGATTTAGTTAATATCGACTCGATTTTTGTGTCTAGGATGAAAATGAACCAAAGGAGGTTCCAGATCATGATCTATTTTAATCATAACCAGGTTTAAGTTTAGATTCTTGGCCTTATAGTATTTTTTTCCTTGTTTGGAACTATATCCATTTTGCGTGTGTATGTTTCCGTCCAAAAGTGCTTAGTTTTGACTCTATACGATTTGTTTCATCACCACCACTTATTTTAATTGGGTAGACCTCCTCGGATAGTTTCTCTAGTTTTTCTTCTTTATTATTCAAATTTGTATATCTTTTACTACCTTTTTCTTAGTAATAATGGACTGACCTTGGTGGTGTTCTCACCTTGCACATAGGATCAAACTAATATGAAGAATGTCATATATAGTGTTATTTCATTATAGTTATTTATTTTTTTCTTATAGAAGTTCTATTGAATAATAAACATGTCTTGTTTTTTTATCACCAACTTTATAATTAAATTATACCAATTCTATTACCTTGAAATATGTTATAGAGAATCTTGGTTGTTCTGAGGGTTAACAAATTAACCCTAATAATGGTATCTCATATGGTTTTTACCTCCCATGTATTATTTTAATGAGACAAATGTGCTTGTATGATCACAGGCCTACTAGTGATTCCATTTTTTCATTTCTTTTATTAAATCATTTTTTTACAATTTTATGTAGAATATGATATATGCTCTGGAGAAGGGAAAAGCCAATGAGAATTTAATGAATATGAAAAAGATCCATGACTTTGATTGTCCATTTCCATTATGTGTAAACTTTATGTAATCAATATTTACTTATTTTATGCAAATCTCATCATTTATTTTTATTCATGTATGATGGTATGGAAGAGGAATGAACCAAAGAAACAAATTAATGAGTTGGAAACAAAACTAGATACTAAACATCCATTGGATCTTGAAATTGAATTAATTATAGGAGGTGTGAAAGTTATGAGGGACATGGGTGAGGTTGGACATTCTATGAGCATAAAAAATTAAGGAGATCATGGAAGAATTAAAAGTGAAATAAGAAGAGAAAGCAGATATGGAGGAATTGAACCATGATCTGGTTTCTTAATATAAAATAATATAAAATGTGCATGATAATCAAAAAGATTTATTAGGTGTTTGTTTAAAATAGAATTAAATTTTTTATTTTGGTTAGGTATCTAAAATTTTGTGACCTATTTTGGAATCAAGTGGATATTATTGTCTTTTTTGTTTATCAAAAATGAATTTTTTATATTTGGGTTATTTGTTTCTAAATTTTTTTAGAAAATTCAATAATACATTTTTTATTTACCAAAAAAATTATAATATTTTTTTAATTTGTTTAATTAATGAAGATGTTAAGGAACAATGTAAATAAAATAATGAACTGGGAAATGATATGGTATATGTTTAGATGGCCTCCATAAAATAGATAAATGAGTACAACCCTAATGGTTGTTACCTCATCCGGGATGGAACTTCCTAGTTAATTGGAAGGCCATGATGGAGGATGAATAATCTTACATTCAATTTTTTTTAAATACCCAATAGATAGAGTGTTTCTATATTCCTATCTATAATTGTTTCATTATCTTTATCTTTAATTGCACCATCTTTTCTAGCTGTAATCAACTGGGCTATTGATTAAACTTTTCACATGTGTAAGATGTGATATTGTATGCCAATTTCACTCATCCTACCATATTAATTGGATAATTTTTTGTGTAACACCCCATTATCATTATATCAGGTATGTTTTAACCTTTTTATGGGTTCCCTTTTCATTGGTAGAGTAATCTAGAGAAGGAATTGGGAGGATACTATTGATGGTGATTTCAAGAATTTGTTTCAATTTTCAATATAAAACCTAGAGTTTTTGTAGTCAACTATTGAATTAAACAGCATTTAATGGTATTACAAAATGTGTAATAATCACTAGGAAGATTCCATAAAATCAAAACACAATGCGTTAGATTACACATCATGTAAAAGGTTCAAATCATGTAAGGGAAAAAATCTGATTTTTAATAAAAAGATAATGGGGTTTTTAGTGTATATAAAAATAAAGCATTAAATTCAATGTAAATTCATTTCATGTAATGTATTTTTCTAGATTTTTGTTTTTAGGGAACCTCTCAACTAAATATTCATTTCATATTTTGACAGATCTTATCCCTCTCAAACAAAAATCAACCAAGGACGGTTTTTTAGACCACCAAGCCTTTTAGTCATTTTGTTCATTGATTGATCAATACTATAGTTTCAGTGCAATTATTAGGGTAAACATTTCTTCTAGATATTCATTTGTTTTGGTTGTGGTTTGTGTATGGATATGGTTTTGTGATCAGATATTTTTTTATATTGATCCTTTTCAGTTTCATGTCGTTCCCTATGTATTGAAGGTTATTCTCTTTGTTTTTGGTCACCATTGTCGAATGTAGATAGGTTTCTACCATATTAAAGATTGTGTTTATTTACAATAGTTTAATTTGATGAATTTCATATTTTTCATGAAAAAATCATATGGATTGTTCATTTATTTGAAGTGATAAATTATTTCAAATGGTTTCTTGGAAAACCATATGTTCTTAAAAAGCTAGTTTACTTTGAAAATAAAATTTCATGATTAGGAGATGGGGTTTTAAAACATCTATGTAGATTTATATTTATTTAAATTGATTAATGAAATTATGAGCATGGTTTTGGAAATGTATTTGGAAATTTTACATTTGGAATCTTGGGCGTGTTGGGATAGAGACATACTTAAAATTAGTGTGTGTTGTACCTAATAGAGGTAAATTTTTTTGATATCAACTACCAAGAATAAATATATTTTGGATCCAACATATATATATAGTCATTTTGTGCATTGTATGTAGTGTCCCATATGCCTGAGCATAAAATTTGAGGTGATTTTTCATTTGTAATTTTTTCTTATTTATCGCATGATTCTTTTATATCATGGATTATAGTTCATATATTATTATATAATGTTATATTTCATAGCTTCACATGGTAGAATGTTTCATGGATATGTGTTTACCTTTTTACATCTTCATTCATAGATTTGATTTTCTATTTTTATCACTTGTACTTGTCAAATTATTGGATTGAGAATATGAAAGCACTTATGAAATCCAAAGGAAGGGAAAAGTGAAAATGATTTTGAACTAGATTTATATTATGAAAATTTTATATAATATTATATTGTTTTTAAATATTTACATATTGAATTCATGATATTAGACCATGTATAATAACTATGGGTATATCCTTCTGTGATTTGGATTATACCCTACATGCGCCTTTAGGAATTTATAGATGTTGTATTATAGGATTTGGGTAAAGGGAAGATAATCTTGTGGAATTTTGGATTCTCTTTTTTATGTTGCTTTCAGTTTGGGTTTTTTAAGGTGATTGGGGGTCTTGTAGGGATACAAGTTACTTTCTAGTTCATCCAGGTTATCCTGGATTGTATGTATTTTGGGTTATATTTTCTTTTTTTTCATTTGTAAAATGGTTATATATATATTTTTCTTGTATTCAAGATTTGTTTTTCATACTATTTTACACATATCATGTGTAGGGAAGGTTCATGATTCATGTCTAGTCAACTCGGGTTGGTATATTACATGTTTTTATCAAATGGTATGCTCAACCTGAAGTGTTCTAGTATTTCATGAATGTGATTCTTTTTCATGGGAATAATATAGTTAATACCATCAAAATTCGAATATTAGGTGAGAAAAAGGGGCCTATCCAAGGGTTCATAGGTTCATGCAGATGCTTCAAGGGTGGTGGGTCTAATCCTATGTCTAAGGTAGAAGTTCATTTGGATAAGACCAGCTGATTTTTTGTAGTGTATTTTGAGCTAGAGGAATCTGAAGTGGGGACAATGAATATTAGAGTTATTGTGTTTAATTCACCTTCTATAGTGCTAGATTTGTTTTATACAAGTGATACATGTTATTTTATATCATCGAAGTTAGTTAACTTGTTTTTATTATGTTCTTACATTTTTTACTTTCTTTTTGGATCTTTATAAACCATTAGGAAAGAGGTTTGAACAAGGATTCATATTTCCTTCTTGTTGGGTGATGAATGTCAACATTGAGGTTGGGTGGGACTTCTTGGTGCATGATCATGACATCTTAGACATTATTATTGTCATGGATTATATGATCAGTGCTAAGAAACAAATACTATATTATCATAATCATGTTTAGTTCCTAGCATCCAATAGAGTCAGTTATGTTTTCCTGGGTGAGTGGGACTTTAGATCAGGAAGGTTAGGGCATGTTTTTCAATATGTTGGGGCAATATTATTCTTATTAACAGAGGTCTTTCTTGAAATAATTGAACCTTTCTATGTTGGTTAAATTATTTTAGTTGTGTGTGCATATTATGAGGTATTTCCGTATGATTTTTATGGTTTACCAGCACTGAGAGAGGTCGATTTTACTATTAACCTGCTCCCTAGTACAATACCCATTTCAATGTTATCATATCGTATATAACCTGATAAATTGGTGGAACTTAAAGTCCAGTTTGGTTACCTAGTGGCCAAAGTATTTATTTTCCCTATCTTGTCACCATGAACATCTCATGTCCACTTTCCTAATAAGGAAGACAAGATCCTCAAACGTTTTATTGATTTTCAAAAATTGAATCATGTTACTGTTAGGAACAAATAACATTTTCAAAAGATTGATGATCTCGTAAATCAATGTAGAGGGGATTGTGGGTTTTAAAATATTGACTTTATCTCAAGATAACACCAATTGAGATTATAATAAGATGATATACTTAATAAATCATTTAAGAGTTGATATGGGAGATTCATGTTTCTGGTTATGCTATTTAGACTTACTAATGATCCTGTGGTGTTGTTGTCTTTGAGGAACTGAGTCACTCATAGGTTATTGGAATCTTTTTTTGTTGTGTTCATGGATGATATTTAATTTTACTTCATGTTAGAGGGGGAGGATGTGGACCATTTGGATATCATTCCTCAATCCTTGATAGAACATCATATGTTGGTATGCTTTCCAAGTGTGAGTTTTAGATCTGATATGTGATGTTCATTTGGAATTGTGATGTATTAGATGTTAATCTTAGTAGATCCCGAGATGGCACAAGAATTTAGGTCTTGGGGGGCAGCAAAAAATGCGTTGGAGATCTGGAGATTCTTGGGATTGGCTAGTTACTATAGCTTGTTTTTATAGGACATCTCTATGCATGCTTCATCGATGAAATCTTTAACCAGTAAGGGTTTAATGTTTGAATAGAAAGAAATGTGTTAGAGATATTTTTAGGAGTGAAGTGTAGGTTTAATTCAAACACAATTTTTATTTTTTAGGAAATGTTTTTAGCTTCTGATGTTTTCTACGATTATTCTGGTATAGTTTTGGGGTGTGTCTTGATGAAGGGGAAATAGGTTATGGTTTATGGCTCATGCCAATTACACTCTCATGAAAAGAACTACCCTAACCATGATCCTAAGGTAGAATCTATTATGCATGAGCTCAAAACATGATATCTCTATCTCTTTGATGAGAATTTTCTAGTATATTTTTATAATAAGATCTTGGAATATATTTTTACTTAAACATATTTAAATTTGTGAGAGAGACTATTGGGGGGTATCATCAATTTCATTATATTGATATTTATTATACTCATAGGAAATGAAATTTGGTTGCTTATTTTTTGAGTATAAAATTACATATACAAGTAGAGAATGAATCATTATAAGAAGTGGTATCTAATGACTTTGTTTGCTAATATGATCGTGTGTGTGGAAGAGATTGGTGGATATGTGTTATTAGCTTCAATGAAATCAGGCTCATATTTTGATGAGTGAGTTCAGCTCAAACATGTGGAATACACCGATTTCTACCGATTTAATGAAAGCCTTTAGGTTGGGTAGACCTCAGGTTAGTGGTATCGATCTCCTAGTAGATATTTGTGATTTCGTGGCAGGTTGGTTGTTCTATTTTCTTGATACAAGAGTTTTTTTTATAGGGGACACCATTCTTGTTGGTCCATGCCCCCTGGTGATTCCAAGATGTATCACAACATGAGGAATCATTATTGGTGAAACGGGATGATATGGTTGATAGAATACATTGTTTTATGGTGTCCTGTTAGAAAATTAAGGTGGACCACGAGAGACATGCAAGGTAATTACAGCCTTTACCCATTCCATTATAGAAGTGGGATGAGATTTATATGGATTTCATCATTGGTTTTCAATGAAATTCTAGTGGGAAGGATGTTATTTGGGTGATAATTTGATGAATTTTGAAATCAGTGCATTTCCTACATATTCAAGAGGTGATGATGGTGGAACATATTAGGGAATTGTATTTCCAACAGATTATGAGACATCACGGGGTTTCCTCTAATGTTTTTTCTGATAGGGAACCATGGTTCATGTCCATAATTTTGAAAGGTTTGTAGGAGTTGATGGGTTACCAAATTAAATTACACATTGTACATCATCCACAGAAGAGTACATAGACAAAGAGGTATATCCATGTTTTAGAGGATATTCCCCAGGTTTGTGTTCTTGATTTCAGAGGATCATGGGAAAATAATCTTCCCGTGGTTGAGTATTCCTATATTAATAGTTATCATGATTCAATAAATATGGAACCCTTTGAGGCCTTGTATGAGAATCCATGTAGGTATCTTTTATTCTGGGAAGAGATAGGAGATCGAACCTTGGTTGGGACCAATGTTTTTTAGGAGATGATAGAGATAGTGCAATTTATTCAGAGGAATTTTATCATGGAAAATTATCATCATAAATACTTTGTGGACTATTAGTTTTGGACATTAGAGTTTTAGGTTAGTTATTGGGCCTTTCTCAGAGTTTCTCCTCATTTGAGACATCATTAATTAGGTAAGTATGGTATGATGGAAATATGATTTTTCCCCTTTTAGATCATTGTACGATTGCGGAGTGTGGCCTATTAGTTTCACAAAGAATATAGCCTGATATAAATCCATGATATGTTCCATGATTCCCAGTTTAGGAGATATATACTAGATCCTTCCCATGAAATTAAATGGGAGGATGATGATCTAGAGCCCGATACTACTTTTGTTGAGAAGCATGTTCAGATCATGGATCACCATGATAAGGTACTATGTGGTAAAATGATCACCATGGTTTGGGTAATATGAATTTTCAGATAGGATAGAAATGTGTCATGGGATAGGGAGTAATTGATGAGGTATTAGTGACCTTCTAATTTTGTGTATCTAGGACCTTGAGGGATTTTTGGGGAAAATGTGTTTATGGTGGGGAGATTGTAATTCCACGTTGACATTTATCCAGGTATATTTTAACATTTGTTTTTGAATTTCCATTTTTTGGTTGAGTAATCTAGATAAGGAATTTTGTGGATACCTGTAATGGATAAGTCAGGGATTGTCTGTAATTTTTAGTATTAAACAAAAAAAAATTGTAGTCTTTCAGGGATTTAAATTCAATGTAATAGTATCACTAAATGAGTAATTATTTCTTGGTAGATGTCATGAAATGGATACACAATGTTAAAGTTCACACTCCACATAATGGTAACACACCATGTAAGGGAAAAAATTAGGTTTATAATAAAATGATTTAGAGTTTTTAGTGTATATGTGCCTCAAAAATTAAACTCCATGCATAGTCATTACATACCATGTAATTATTAGGATTGGGTTTTTTAGGGATACTCTATATTCAATTTTAATATTATATTTTGGAATTTCTTCTTCATATTGACCAAAATTCTATTAAAGATGATTTTAGAGACCATCAACCATTTTGCATCATTTCGTTCAATGATTGATGATTGTTATGGTTTCTGTGTGTTTCAATAGGTAAGTGTTCAATCTGGATCATCATTGGTTTTTGTTAAACTCTGTTTTGGCTCTGGTTTTGTGATCCTAGAGTGTTTTATATCGATCATTTTTAGTATTATTATGTTATTTGTCAATCAAAGTCTGTTCTCTTTGTTTCTAGTCTATATTTTCAAAAATATATGTGTTATTACAATATTGAGGTAGGTGTTTCTATATAATGGGTTAATTTAAATAATTTCATATTGTTATTGATAAAATAATTTGTTATGTTCATTGATTGGATGTGATAAATTGTAAAAAATTGTTTCTTGTAAAATTAATTGTTTTCAAAGAGGGGATTTATTTGAATATGAATTTTCCTGATTTGGAAATGGGTTTCAGAAGTCTAAAGTGAATTGTACTGAATTTGAATAAAAATTATGAAATTTTGATCAGGGTTTTGGAAATTTATTGTAAAGTTTGACATTGGGATCCTTAGGTGCATCAGAATAGAGACGCGGTTAGCCTTAGGGCGTGTTTCACCATTAAGAGGTAATTTTTTGACTAGTATGACCTAATACATTTCTGGATCTAATGTATCCCTATTCAGGCTTATGAGTGTCCAGTACATAGTTTCCATTAGGATTAATCCCAATATGTGAGGCTCTTTTATATTTTACATTTATGGTTATTTATCACTTGATTTTTTTATATAGTGGATTTCTGGTCATATTATTTTATATGAGGTTGAATCACATAGCTTCAAATGATATGATGATTCATGGATATATGCTTACCTATTTACCTATTAATGCATGGATATTATTTCAAATTTTTATTATGTCAACTAATCATATTTTTAGTTTGATAATATGAAAGGGTTTCTGACTACAAAAGGAAGAGAAAAGGGAAAATGATTTCTAATTGGATTTATTTTATGAAAATTATTTTTACAACTATTTGGATTCAAAATCTATATTTGTTGCAATAATGACATTATACCTTGTATAAGAACTATGGTGGTATCCTACTAGGATTTATCTCACAGCCTACTTGTGCATTTGGCTATTTTTAGATGTTTTATTACACGATTAAATTAAATAGAATAACATCTTGTAGGATTTTGGATTTTCTTATTGATATTTATTTTGGATTGGGTTAGTCTGGAGGTGACTACTATTCACATAGGGAAGTGAATTAATTTTTGGATTATCCTATTTATCTTAGATTATATGTCTTTTTTGGTATCATTTCTATTTCTACTTCATACTCTAGTTTCATGTGTGGTTTTTCTTATATTTAGGACCAATTTTTGTTATCTTTTTTTACCCATATCATACGGATGGACATTTTGGGTGGCTTTTCTAGTTGAACAAGGTTGGTCTGTTATAGTTGGAAGATGAATTTTATTAAATTGTTTATTTCTATTCTCTAACCTATGTGTGTCACCTATAAATATATATAGGGGTTTTAACACATCTAATAAAAATCATAATATTTTAATGTTATGAATCATTTATACATTAGCTCACATATCACTTTACCCATCACGAGCCACCAATTTGGTGAAACCCCCTCAACCCAAAAATTTACTACACCGACATTTGTCATTCCTACGAAATGTTACCGAGTAAGTAGTGTCTCGAATTAATTGATTGAAATTAGATCTACTGAGGGATGAAGATACCCATAAAAATTTTATACATCTAGAGATTGTTGGAATCATGTTATCTATGAAACAATGAAAAAATCATTCTAGTCTAGTAAACCCAACCTGATAGATGTTTATATTTTTTCAAGTGCTCGATGTTCCATCTAGATGGTTAATAATGATAATGTTGTTGTGGAAATGTCGTAGAACCATTGATGAATGATATAAAAACTGAGAGTAAAAAGGAGAAAGTGATAAAATGAAATGAAAAAGAACATGAGACACACATATTTATGTAGTTTAAGAATATCCTGTGTTTCCATAAAGATTAATAATCACTCCACAATAATTAGTAGTTTAAATTACATGGTACAATATTAAAATAACATACTAGCTCAAAATGAATTCATAAAGCAGACAATGCAATAGTACCACCAACCACATTGTAATCCAACTTTGCAATAGTCACTAGTTTCAGGAAGTATCCAAAAATATTGAACCATGTTCACCAAAAGTTTAGGACTCTATATTTCCTTCTTTAATAAACCTACACTACTATAGTTCCTTGTCGTTGTCTCTAAATAACTCTACTACACTGAGTCGACATTATTATATTTCCGATTTAGAGTTGAGACCTAGTGTGTATTATGGGCGACCGATTATTTGCCTTAATATATCCACAGATCAGGCTAAACCACTCCAAAATTCTCCCATATAGATCTCGATTAGATATGTTGAACTAATTCAGTGCTACTGAATTAGAAATCTTACATAATCTAATGTCCTCATATTCTTCAGTCACCAGTTAGTGCATTTTATTCAAAAATTGAATTTGAAGCTGACGATTCATGAAATAACAACTATTTTTCTTTACATTCCCTTATATTGTTCTGCCATATTTTTCCATTCACCCTCCATTCACCAATTAATTCCAAAAAGGAAAAGCAGTTCCTCAAAATGTCTATCTCCATCAGTTTCATCAATATTAGTGCTAGATTATTTGTTTCATGATTTTTCAAAAATATAAGCAAACCTCCTTGTAATAAACCTATGATTAAATGGAACTTCCAATTAATATAACATTTTCATGTAGGAAACATTGTGTTCTTTACATGATGTACAATTCACTGACTATCACAGTAGAATACATTGTCATCTCTCTTTCTAAACATATTCTCAGAGAAGTTCTCCAACAAAACAATCACATTCATAGTTTCTGTTACAAAAATGTATTTGTCATTTTCATGGATAAATTCACCACCTTATTAAACTGATATATCTATCTCTTTTTAGTTACTCCATAGGTAAATACATCACCTATGTTAATACTCCTATTTTTTAGATCACTTCCAATTTCATCTTCTACATACCTCCATAATGATTTTTCCTTGCAAAAAAATAGTGATACTTCCTTGGATTATTCAAGTATCATAGTATCCACTTCGTAACTTCCTAATGTTGAATTCCAAGGATAACCATGAACCTGATCATGACTCCCACTTCATGATAAAAACTATTCCTAGTATAGAACATGGAATACATAAAGCTTCCAACATCTAATTTACATGGATCTTTTTCCATCTACTCGACCTCTTGTACCATCAGTGGTGCTTTCAACATTAATAAAATGAATTATCAAGGGATGAGAAACTAGATTTTCTTCTATAATACTAAATATGCTAAAAAATCAATGTATTCAGCCTGTGATAACATTGAGGTTCCAGCTATGTGGTATCTCTTGATCTTTATCCCTAAAACCTTGTCATTTATCCACGATAATTCATCTCAAAATCATTAGTCAGCTAGCCTTTTAGGTCATCAATACTCATCATAAATAAACTTATAATGATATGTCATCCAAAAACAAAATAAATATAATAAATCCATCATAAAAGGAATAATAAAAGAAAAACTGATCCATGATAGATCATTCAGATGAATTTTTCTCATGAATGCATCAAACTTCTTGCTCCACTGCCTAAGATCCTACTTTATCTCTTGTAAACTTTTCTGGAGTTTTTGAACAATATATTCCTTTCCTAACTCAATATATCCATTTATCATTTTTATATATATGTCCTCCTCTAGATATATATGAAGGAAAATAATATTTACATCAATCTGATCAATATGTAAATCCCCAGATGCATTAATCACTACTATATACTGTGCTTTTAAAATCACTATTAATGGATGTTGTCAGCACTAAAAAGTATTAACTGGCTATGTGCCTTAAAAACCTCCAACATCTTTCAGTTCTAAAAAAATAATTTATATAATGGCCAACTTTTTTAGCTATTGTTTAGAAATGATAAATGTGGCCTTTATTGATTCTTTTATTTAGCGTTTATTGAATTCAAAAAATACTTTTTAATTTTTTTCCATTCATCATAGTCCCCTTTTTTTAAATGCTCTGAACCAACATTTATTAGGATTATGTTCTCCAATTCACCCAGCCCATATCCTAGTTTGATCCCACCAAATTTATCTGTGCTTTTCAATACCTTTATCATCACTTTTCACACCCTTCACCCTTACTCAGGTCTAGAATCAAAACAATGACCTCTACCTTCATGGCTTAATGCCTTCACCACTACAACATCTTCATGATTATAATATTTTATGATATATCTATATTTATTTATTTATTTATATATATACACAATTATTTTTTACTTCAATAATTATTTATATTAATATATACATTGATATTATTATTTTTAAAAATATTTTAAAAATATTCCTATACATTGTATATTTACATATAAATAATATATATATTTACAAATAATTATATATTTATATATAATATTTATAATTTATTTATAAATATTTATTAAAAATTTATTTATATGATATATTTACTAATACTGATATGTGTATAAAAATACATTTATATATGTTGTAATTACATAATATTTACATACAAACACATACACATACATGCACATATTTTCACACACATATACACATTTATATTTCACACATACACACATAAATATTTAAATATTTGTATTTATTTAAATATATTATAATATACACAATAATATTTTTATTTACACAGACATATTTATATATAATCAGGAATTTTATTGGTATATATATAAAAATGAAATTTTATAAGATAGATAAAATGGAAGAAGATTTATTTTAAATGAAATTGGTAATAAATATTTATTTCCATATGGTTTATATATTTCAAAATGTATTTTCATTTAAAAATGTATAAATATTTATTTATAAAATTGATTTATTATATTTAATTGTATGGATATAAGTATCTATTAAATTATATACCACACTAAAATATGAAAAATATTAAATTCTAAATACTATAATATCCATATGAATGTAATAACTGATATAAAATGTAGTCTCTAATGAAAATATCCAAAAATACACCCTCAAACGCGATTAAAATTCCATCAAATGATAAAAAAATTAAGGCATCCTGACAAAAAAACACATTTTTCGAGTCTTTTTAAGCCTTTTTACCTCAAAAAACGATGAATAGGGTCCTCCATGTTTGTGATATTGTATATATTTTTGTAATATATGATTTTATATACCTTTTATCCCAACAGGACACTAATATCAAGAGCTATGGTTATTCGAAATTCAAGTCATGTTTTCAACTTATCATTGATCATTCATTAATTTATTGATTTTATGTCATCTAATTATTATTAATTTACTATTAGTCAATTTTAATTAGAAAATTATTAATTAATATTACTCATTTATTATTTTATAATCAATTTTTCACAAAATATCTTATATATTAAGTGTATATTGCAATTTAATCTTATATAAATCATATTTAATAAAATATATTATATTCACATGTGTACAAATATATTTAATGATATAAAATTTTTAATTAAATATAAATTTTATCAGAAATAAAATTGATCTGATTAGGACAACCTTTATCAGTGCTAAAAAACATGTATAATAGTGACATTTCTCTGCGTTAAAAAAGCATCGACCAAGGTACACATTTTCCAGCGCTTTTAGCTAGTTATTATAATGACACCCCCTTTATGAGTTATTTTTTATCCCTAACAAACGGTATTTCATGATATCACCTGATATGTAGTATTTAATACTACGAACCACCCAGATGTTTGTGATCTTCACTACAAGAGATAAAATTTTTGTGAAGCCAACACTTTACTTCTGTAGAAAACCCTTCACAAACAAAATTTACTTATATATAATATGACTATAATGATATTGCTTAAGTCTATGTAACTATTTATTATTAAAATTATTTCCTTAATTTTTTAATTTGTATAATCTCAAAGGAATTTTTTTTATGAAATGAATTAATCTTATTCTTCATAGATAGATCCCACTTTTTATACACATTAAACAGGATTGCCTTTTAAAAAAATTTAATTCATTGTTAATCAATAAAAAATAATGTAAGGATGATGAATACCTCTATATAGGCCTCCAAAAACATTATTAATATCTTGAACTTATCATCCCAGAACTGATAACCCAACTCCTCAAAAATATTACCAATTAAGAAATTGGATTTAGACATAGCATCTAGATTGTCCCTTGCATTATAATATATATAAATATATATATGTTAAACAACAAAAAAATTAATAAATATGATAGTATTGACTTCTTTACTGACATGATATACATGGGTAGATATTATCTCATTTTTATAGATAGGCTCTTATTGATTATATATGATTTCATGTTCACTACCTCTACCCAAAAAGACTCAGGTAACCATGAGCTAAACAACATACTCTAAGAATATTATTGACCCAATGATTCCCATAATTAGAATACAATTACATAAGCTCATTATGGTCATACTCACCACCATTATTATACATAAATTATTTCAACATTTATCCTAAATCATTATCCACTATGGGTTTTCACTTTTGAAACATGTTAAACGCATCAGATTTTATTTTTAGAATGTAAAATCACACCTTTTGTGTTGATTAATAAATAAATTTTACATTATTTTGTGACAATCCAAGGGAATGTAGTTGTGTTAGCCTTCATACATTTGTGTGTACCATATATAGCTTCTAAGACATTGTTGTTCTAACACATTTTGCAATGAAAATATTCTTTTTCATTGTATAGTTATAATATTCATTCAATATGATATCATCAAACATTAACATTAGTAGAATTATTTTTAGAGCATCTGTACCCCCTTCTCTCTGTTGTGTCTTGTCTTGTAGTACCACGGTATTGAATCCCCAACATATTTTTTGGTTTCAATAATGATCATGAAATTATGTACTATATTGGTTAAGGTTTCATTCTTTAATGCCCTATTTGTGACTCTATCTCCATTATTTATGTTCTATTTTCATAGAGAACTCATTAAAATGATTTTTAAACCCAATAAAAATGCATTAAATTGCGAATCAGGTTGTCCTTGGAGAAGAAAGTGTTGTAGATTTGAGAAATTTTTTTTAATGGGTTCATAATTTGAAAAAAAATCATTGAAATTTATTGGTTTAGAATTTAATATTTAAAATATAGTGTTCCAACATTGGATTAATCTCCTCACTATCCAACAAATACTTATTCAATTTTACTTCCTCTTCATTTTCAAATCAATTGAAATCACTATGATTATCCTTTTATGAAAAGTTAGGATTATAACAAAAAACTAATAATAATTGTATTCTCTATCCTCATATGTCTAAGTGATTTGGTTGCACCAATCACTCTTGGGTCATTCTACTTTTAACAATCATAAGTTGTGAAGGAGTTCATATGTGGCTTGTCTATTCAATCATAAAAAATGAAGAGATATATTTTAATGAAATGAAAAATAAGAATCTCAAAAAAGATATGAATCCAAACTCATCTAATGAATTAAACAAAGAAGACTTTTCTTATTGAAAATATGAGTTAACCATAGGGGTGGGATATTTGCCCTCAAATAAATCACTATTCATTTATAGTTCCATCATTAGAGTTATTACAAAAAGAAATAATGAAAACCATAGAAAAGAAAAACAACATATAGTGATGAAATAGACTCTGAGAATTAGCAAGCATCTCATGAATCCAGAAGGTACCTTGAAATAGTGGAAAACCTCTCCTCTCATTTTCAAAATATAAATAGAAAATATTTACAAAATAATCCTCATTGGTGGTGAGGCCCACATAAAATTCCTTTATGCAGTCATCCCCAACATTGAGTGAAGTCCCTATGAGAATAGTTGAACTCATGCTATGTTATACAACACCCCCACATTATTCCATACTATATAGAAAGAATGATATCAACTGCATATGACCACCAAATAGATGGTGATCTCTAAGGATTTTCATCTTCCTTGATTTGGAACACCCAAAGGAATTATAGGAATGTTGAATTTGAAAATGAGAAGCCAAATGGAGAAACAAATTTCTATATTTTCAGAATTTTTATGTCACCACGAGCTTATACAACATTATTTGTGGGTAGGTTTGGCATTCACATACAAGGGAATTAATATAGTCAAGGCGATTTCGGTCATTTACTATAATCATTTACATTTATAATCAAGTATATGGATTTTTTTACATAGTTATTCTATCAAATTTGAGTTTTGGGTATTTTGAACCACCGGTCTTGTAGAATTCTACCATCCTTGATCATCATCTATCTCTACAAATTTTGATAGTAAATGGTTCTTCTTTAATGTTTTAATGTCGTTGATCATTATTTGAATGGCTATGAACTAGAATACATGTGATCCTATTGATTTTCCTTATTTTAGTTTTATTACAAACATCTAAGAAACCAAAACCAGTTCACAAGGGAGAAACCATCATCCTATAGTCTTTTAACTTGCATAGTGGAATGAAAAATATAGTAATTAATTTACTTAATTTTTTATTTGGATAAATCTAAAATTACTAATCGAATCTCATTATTTTTTCCCTTACTAGGGAAATTAGACTTATTTTCAGTGATCTTTGGATTTTTTATCCCCAGGCGAGTGGTGGCATGGAATATTATTCAATAGTGGTGATGTTTTACTCAAAATTGGTTCCTATGTGATATGGTTTTGGTCATCTCGTTTAATGATGCTCTCAGATTCTCTAGAATATTGGCACGCGATACCAACAATAGAAAGTTCACATATCTACTGGTGATGATGCTTTTGGAATTCGATTTCAAGGATGATTCCCAAAATGATCATAGTATTTATAGTCTACCTTTATATCCATGGATTTGGATGAAAGTTTGGAACATATTCAGATGGATATGGTTTTCTTTTAGGAGATCTTCACTATTCTCTCAATCCAATTCACGGGAGTGGGATGAGTTCATGAGTTATTGACTTCTCCAGTAAATTAGGCATGGCACCAAAAGTTTATTGGGCGCCCATGGGAGGAAATCATCAGATACATTACATGTTTTGGTATCTTCTAGTGTCATGGGATTCATATCTTTCTTCTAGATCTGGGCACAAATCTTGTTCAATTTTGGTCCATAGTCTCCTTATTCTATTATTTTAGCTTGGGGTTTGGGAAATCTTCAACATAGAAAAGGTTGGCGTCAACGATTGGTTTATTTTCATCTACCTCATGAGCTATAGATTCTAAATTATATTGGCATAAGAGGGTGGTGTATTATATTTGGTTGATTGAAAATGATAAAAGTAATGGTTGATTGTTTTTTTGTGTGTTCCCTAGCTCCATGCCATTTCCAAATTATTGTCATTTTTTCATGGTTGATGTTACATACAAGGAATAGTCTCTTGGTTCGGATGTGCGGGAGCATCATACAGTTTTCAAAATATCGTTTCTATAGATATTTTTTTTTTCATGCAGCATATGGATGAATTTTTTAAAAACACTTTCATAGACACACTTCACCATCATGGTGTCATTTTAACATTACCAAAATTTTGTATTTTACACTTGTGGTTTCTTGGTTCTGTAGTTCTCCAGATCCACGCCTTTATCTATTTTTAGTGGATGGATTGAACAAATGAATAGAATCTATGGTATATCCATTCCATTTCCAACATTTTATTAATCTTCCACAAAAAAAATTTCCACAGTGCAAGATTTATTTTTATTAACATTGAATGTGGTAAAAAAAATCACTTCAAGATAATAATTTCAAATTAATTAAATCAATCAATTAAAACATCAGATTCTGATAATTAAATTTGACACTCTAATAAATTTTTTATTTTATCAAACAAAATCACTAAATATAAAAGTCAATATATGGATTTAATTCAAAAATTATCAAAATCAATAATTGGTCGAATGAAATTAAATATTTTTGATAATTTCAGTAATAAAATCAAAAAAAAATTATATGTTCCTAGTGTAAAAATCGATTTCAATTTTTTCGTGGATTCTAAATTTAATTACAATGATTAGTATATCAATATAAATAACGATTTTAAACCATTTAACAATTAAGTCCAAAACTCTAAAATCCAATAAGACAGAAAATTTACCCAATATTTCATTATTTAATGGGGGTCACTTCAAAGAATAAGAGAACAAAAATTCAGATTTTTTAGATCTTATCACCCCCACACTAGAACTATTAAACTCTTGGGAAATTAAAATAATGAATTAGATTTATTAAAGTATTTAAATATTTTAACAATTTTAAATATATTTCAATGAAAGATCAATTTACTGAAGAGATAATCAATTAAATGAAAAAATATTCTTCCAGAACATTTTAAACTATCAAGAATAATGTAAAGAAAAATTTTATATGATTTCAACCAAAAAATGACATCATGTTTCATACATGTGTTTAATTTAAAAGGCATGAAATTATTCTATTCACATAAAATTCAAAATTCAAAAACCTTTCAAGAACCAATTTTGTGACCTATCGTGCATGTCTTATATTTCCACTCCTTGATCAAGAGAAAATATTTATGTGCATTTATGTACATACCTGGGAATGTAGTATTTAATATAAGCTTTGGAAAATTATCATCTCTTCGAAATGTGAATCATGAAAAAATTCAATCAATCATGGGGTCTTTGAAATGTATTTTTAGTGTATTTGAGGTTTGTGGGAAAGTGGTCAAAAATGAATCAATAAAGAGGAATGGTTTAATCATTACATACAGTGAATAATTTATCAATTAAATCATAGAATAATACCTCACACAATCCCACCTACAATGTTTTTGATGCAAACTTCCCAATTTACTATTTTTTTAATGTGGGAATCAATCATGAAATGAATCCAAAGAAAGTGTCATTATAATCTCCTCTATTATATATATATATATATATGTTTTTTTAATTTTTTAATCTCTCTATTATTAGTTGAAATGATTAGTGACTATTTGATTAATGAATTGTGATCATGCCCTTTTCTTTGATTATGATTGTGAATCACTCAGGTGAGCACAATAAATGTTTCAAACTCATCATCTCCTTTTTAAATTTTTAGTTTTTTATAAAAAAAATTTATTAGACTTAGATGATAACAAAAACAGAATATGGTGATTGAAAGTAAACCATATCTTTTTTCCTCTCTTTGATACCCCAATATGTTGACTCACACCTCTCGCAGACCCCTTATCATGTAATGCTTCCTTGAGAAAAAACACATAGAAACCCCTTTCCCCAACACTTAGAGTTTAATTAATCATACAATTATATTTTAGAGTGAGGTTAGGTAAGGGATAAAACATCTTGTAATGTGTATTAAACCTATAAGTAAATTGATGGTTATCTAAGGGATTAACAACAATCAATAATCAATTTTGGACATAATGAAAAATGAGGATCTTGTTAATCAAATTCCTTAATCATATTAAAAGTATCTAATGAATTCCAAATATTTGAGAGAGTAAAAAAACAAGATCTAGATAATAAAAAATACAATGATTATCTCAATAAGTGAGGTTATCATAAAAATATATCAAATTGGATCATAACCCTATCCAGATAGGAATCAAAATATGTAACACCCCATGATTTCATAGTACATTATTTCTTTAAAGTAATTCAATAAATTGCACTATAGGCAACATCAAGTTCAAGCGCACCATAACTTATCAAACTACCCATTATGAATTGTAAGTCCCACTTTTTGAAATTTTATGAATTTTATCTTTCAAAATGCAATTCATTTTTGGATTTGGTATATCAAAATTATCTTAGGGTGAGTTTTTGGTATTTTTCTGAAAACATTCAATTTTTGATGAATAGTGAAAAACACTGAGTTATAGTTTAAAACCAAATTTTTATTTAAATAATAATTTATTTCATTTAAAGTTATTTCTGGTCAATATAGATACATAATATCTATATAATATCAATTTAATTCATTGGAGTCCGTTTATAATAATTTTAGATATATAAAAAATTTATTGAACATTTCACCATCTTTTACCCATATCCAAGGAAAATGTGCAAATTCACATAAAAATTAATTTTACCACTTCTATGAGTGGAATTTAGAAAATCCAAGATACATGGTTAATATCAAGGAGTATAATGTGGTTCAAGAAGAAAAAAATAATTTTGGTGAATAGTAACTTTTTACTTATATTTACCACGGTTAAAAGTAAATAGGGTAAATTAAGGGTAAAAATTATATTATTATTACCCTAACACATGTCCTAATTCTATTGGAGAGTCTATCTCGACCCAAAACAATATTAGGATTAAAATAATATTGTCTAGGTCTACTTGGATTAGATTTGGTCATTTATTATTTTTTAATTCAGAGAAGAGTTAAAACAGTTAAAATCGATGTTTAATAACTAAAACATCATTAATATAGGGTTATACATAAGATAAATTTGAGTATAAATATTCATTAGAAAGATAAAAATAATTCCTACATAATAGTATTATATATATATAATTTTTTGTATTTAAATAATATAATTTATTTATTACACAATGAGGATGCATTAATTATCATATTAATGAAAGATTAATATAATTGATATTATAAGTAGCCAAATAAATGTAATTTGATACATTTAATGAATTAAAATAATTTTCTAGGTTAATAGGACATATTATGATTGGTTACATGAATTGTTTTTGTAGTAATAATGAATTTATTATTTTATCAAAAACAAAATACCCAATAGTGTAAAAATTGACATAAAATAGTTTTTAAATCAAATATTATATTATTTAATGATGTTCTATTCCTAAAAATGTAGTATTAGATAAAAGGACTTATATCATGATAGGTGTATCATTAATAGACTACTAGGGGGTCTATTGGAAGTTTATAGTTTTTTTATTAACCATATAATATAAAAATACAAAGAGACATGGTAAATGTCATACTAATTAACTAAGAGTTAAAACTAAAAGAAAAGGTTAATAAAGTGACCCAAACCTGTCTAAATCCTATTGGTTGGGGTTATTTCTACCCATAACAACCTTATCCTAGAAATAAATCAATTTGGAGCCATTATAAATCGAATATTAATATATTATAAAATAAAATTTTAGGTTTTTCCAATGGTTCCCTTCACCCCTTTTATAAAAGGGCACTCCCGCTTCTCCCTAATTCACTACTTCAATGCATTTTGTCTTGGCCAAAACCTGCCCAAATAATTTCTCAAATTCCCTCACTTCATTATACTGGCCTAATTTTGATAATAAAACCATCCTAAGGATCCCTTTTGATTAAATCAAAAGAAAGAACCCGAAAAAGAGGTAATGATTTCACCACCCTCTTTCAAATTCTTTTCTTCTTCCCCTTCCTTTTTCTTTGTTGTTTCAATTATGAAATAATAACTCCAGTATATTATATATACTATTATGTTATTATAATTATGGTACAACCAAATTAATTATTCTATCCACCCTTTGAATGACATGTCACCATACGTGCGTACGTAGGACATACCGTCTCCACGTCATGGTGGAATTGTTATTCAATATATTATTATTTGGATGGGTATAATAATGATGTGTATTTGATTTAAATAATAAATATAACATGATAATGATTCATTATATATGTTATAACATCCAATTATATATTATTTTAACATGAAAAAAATAATATTTTCGCTCGTGCGAACGTACGGATTACCGTCTCCACGATGCGATGAGATTCATTACCAAGATGACCATTCATCGACGATTATAAAAATATAAATTACTACTAATTATGTAATATATGATATAATAATTCTAATGGATATATATATATAATTATTTATGTACTTACATATATCTTATTCACTTACTTCCGTTCAATACTATATGAAAATGAAAACAACATTTATGCATACGTACGGACTACCATCTCCATAAACGTTGTTTTCAATTTCATATATATGTATATTATAAATATTTATATTCTAAATATAAGTTATATATAAATTAAGTTTTATATTATGGAAGTATTTTAATCATGATGTATGTGATACAATAAGATTAACTAGATAAAACACATACGATAAAGAAAGCGAATATTACCCGAAATATTAATATAACATGGAAATTATTATTAATTGGGTAGTAAAAATTCATAAATGAATAATCTGTGATATCATAAATATTAATATGGTTCGTGTAAAATTTAATAACATACTATAGTCTTCATACATGAGGTTAAACATACCCTCAACTAAAGGAAAGTCCAACGTAAGGGGTTTTCATCTAACTCCTTATTCCGGTGAGATTCACGACATATTGCCACTATTACATTTTTTGTGGTGTATGTACTGACCTTAATTGTATTCATTGTGTGATACACTTTAATTTAATGTATTTTCATATTCATTGTATGATACTTCTTTCATGGGGTGTATGTTTCGTAAGTTACCTACTTGGTAAGGGTTAATTTCTCAATCTAATTATTATACAAGATTGTTTATGTTTAAGTATTTACTGGGATATTTTTATCATCCATGTCCATTTTTCATAAAAATGATTTCCAAATGAATATTTTAAGGATTTTTCAAAGTTACTCTTTATCATGATCATTATTTTAAATGTTCTAAAGATTTATCTTTCAAAATCTTTTTAATTAACATCCATGTTTTCAAAATGATTTTTAGGATTTGATTATATGGACATGAATGTTTTGAAATGATAATTATTTTCATAAGTTTCAAAGTGGTATGAAACACTTTGATTAAAAAATATATTTTAAATTACAACCTTTTTAAATGCGTGACTTTTAAAGGTTTTTACAAAAAGTTTATTTCTCTCAAAAAAATTTACCCATCATTTTCAACTATGCCAGCATCCTTTACTTGATATTATTTTTTATTGAGGTTGATTTATTATAATAAAATCTTCCATATAGTATTGAATGAGTTATGATATTTTTGACAGTGGATGTTCTATTTTTATAACATTAATTGTTTATAGTTAATGTATTGACATTTCTTATGCTAGTTTTAATACGAATGTTTATGATATGTTGTATCCTTTTCATATGATAAATGTATTTGACTTAGTATGTGATGGGTGGATCCTGATATAGTTCCTCGATGTATCGGTAGGTCTCATGAGACAACTAGATTTGCAATTGGCTGAGGCCCTTTACCAATTTGATATATGGTTTTGCAGGAGGCCTTAATCATTTTTAGATGTCCTGGCCAAGGCTGTGACAAAATGTTTCAGAATGTCCTTCATTATACAATCCCTAATTATGGAAATAATATTGATCATTCATGTGGTCATTCAACTAGTAGGGTACCCATGATTATGTTTTATTATGGAATTATTTACTCAAATCATATTATTTCCATAAAAGTATTCATGGTTATAATTAGTAAATTCATGTGGTTTCAATTATTCACCGTGATTAATATTTAGGTCATTTTCTGAAGTATTACTTACCCTTACTGAGTGTTTGAGCTCACCACTATATTATGTTGAATTTTTCTAGGATTCCAAGATATGTATTATGATTGATAAGCAGGGTTAAGCTAAATGGAATAATGGAGTTCTCGAATAACTATTTATGCTGTGTTCTATGTTTGAAATTGTAATGTAATTTTAATATATGTAATCTATTTTCCAAGACTGCTAAACTGATCGATCCTTTGGGACATGATTCCTTGTAATCATACCAATGTATTAAAATAATTCACTGACTCTGGGTAACTGGGGTCCGGGCATTACAAAATCAAGTACAATCACTAGTGGTTCTGTATTTTAATTTCTAATAAAGAATCATGAAAATGATTGAAAATAATATCCCAATAAAAAAATAAAGTTTATAAATCATTTAATGTTTTATACTTTTGATAGTATGATAATGTGTTTCACAAATCAATTGTAATTCAAAAAAAATTCAGGTTTTCGAATTACTCTCAATGAATGTCAATAAACTCAAAAACAATATGAATGTTTTACATGATCCTAATTGAAACATAATTTTTTGATTGATAAAATTACACTCAAAAAACTAAAAAAAACCCTATGAATTATGTACAAATTTTTAAATCAAATTTTTAGAATTTTTTTGGATTTTTATAAATAAAACATAAACAATGGTATTTTCATCCTAAATTCACCCCGCTCCACATACATGGCTCAAAATTCTACCAATTGAATTTCAGCATGCAATTTCTCAAAAAAGTAATCAAAATTAAGTAATAAAAAATTATAATATGAGGGAATGAGACAACCAAATATTGCTCTATTTGAAAACAGCATGGGTGAGTCTAGACCCCTCTACAGGTTCTTTCTTGAAATAGTCACGGTTCTTCTTTTACTATAGGAAATTCACCTTTAATGGATTCTTTAAACCATATCCTTGAATCTCATCTACACCAAAAAGAATTTAATTAGTTATATTGTATGTCCAAATCCACTTGGAATAAATATTACCAGGGATGAAATTCATCCTTGAATAAAATAACAACTATTTTTCTCTTGATTTAAATTATGTTTTTTGGATCAATTTATCATGACAATATTTAGTTTTTTCCATATACAATCGTTAGTTCCCATACTCATACCTTCTCAGATCCTCAATATCAATAATTTATTTCTTCATATACTCTCTATCCATAACAAAATTAATGTTCTCTTTTTAGCATTCCAATAGGTATTTTTCTATATCTCTACAAGAATGTGACAATGTGTACCATAAAAAATCAACAGGGAAACATAACTAATGAGATTTTGTTAGTAGTTCTGAATTTCCATATTGAATCCTCCAATTTCATACTCCGATCTTTGTGATTGGTATGAAATATTTTATCCAATAAAAAATGACTTCTCTGTTAGAGACCTCATCCAATCCATTTTTCTGTGGGTGGTAGGTAGTGGATGTTTTTTGTGAACTCTATATTTATTCCTAAGGGAATCCATGATCCTGTTACAAATGTGGGTTCCTTTTTCACAGATTATAACTCAAGGTATTCTTATCCTTTAAAAATTTATTTACATTAAAAATACAATCACAAATTTTGAATCATAAATTTTTTAGCTTTTATTTAATCCACACAGAAACATGGTCTTCTGGTAAAAAATGTCAGAAAGTAAAAATGACACAGAAAATGGGCCCATGAAGTCAATTCCTCATACAACACATATCTCACAAATAATCAATGGTTTTGGAATAATCTCATGTATTTAGAAAATTACAGTAGTAACTAGGAATTTGGGAGAACTTTTTGGAAAAAGTCATGTTCATTTTATAAAATTTAGGCACAAAAAAATACATCTTGAAAAAATTATAACAGTTACCTGAGGTCCAAAATAGCATCCACGTGGAAGTGTGGAAAAAAGAAAAAAATTAAATTCCACTTTAGGGATTAACCTTCTAATTACTTATGAATTATAAATTTCATGTAAATAAGGATCCACTAGACGTAATAATTTTTTTATATTTCAATTTAGCAATTTTTTGTTATAAAACGAGGGTACCATTACTGTGACAAAAAATTCATTATGTTAGTGTACTAGAGCACTTGGGTTAGGTTGTATAGTATCTCACCATTTACAAAATTATGAATATTGTTATTAGGGATTAGTTCTACCTGGAAATTGTAGGGAAGTCGGCTAATGTGTCCAACCACTGTATTTTTACAGCCTTCTTTTCATTAATATTTAAGACAAACTATCATTGTAGAACCATTAATCTCACTAGTTTTTGGATTTTCTTCATTTTTATTGATTAAATATCACAATCATATGTGATTTGAAAAATAATTACTTTACTCCCTAAATTATAAGTTTTTTCTAAAGATAGAATAATAAAAACAATTCCTTCTTTGTTGTTGTGTATTTAATCTAGAAAATTCCATTGGTTTGTGAAGTGTAGAATATTAGTTATGGAATCCTATTAATATTTTGTGGAAGCACAGACCCTAAAACTCTATTTGAAGCATCACATCTGATTTTAAAAGGGTAAATCCATTTTAGTTGGTATATAATAGATAATGTAGTTATGAAAAAATTTTAATTAGTCAAAATATGTCAGGCTTGAATCATAACATTCAAAATGTGTTTTATTCTTGAGTGGCATAGTCATGTGAAATGTAATCTTTCTAAATTACATAATAAACCCTCTCTAAAATCTAACATGGTGTCGAACTGATCTGATTCATCGCATAGGATTGGGGTAAGGTAGTGTGTAAATAACATCATCATTTTCTTTATCAACAACAATTCCATATTTATAAATTAAATGTCCCAAAGAATTCCCGTTTTCCAACAAAAAATGAAATCTTTAAAAATTTAAAAACATGTTTTTTTCAAGACATATTTTTGTATCCCTTTACATAAATTATAGAAAACATTGAAACCAGGTTCCATATATAGTAAAGTCATTATGAAGAACCTATAATCATCTCTAAATCGTGTCCTAGAAGATACATATCATGCAACATTGAAGGGTACCAGGGGAATTGCAATGAACAAAGGGTATCCTTCGGTAGGAAACTTTACACAAGGGAGATGTGAAGGTGGTCTTATCTTGGTTATATAGAACTATTGGAACATTAAAATGCCGAGAAAAATCATAATTGATGTAATAATGACCATTCTCTCTTGGATCTCTAGCATTTGGTCCAAAAAGGTTATTGGGAAATGGTCTTTTCGTGTCATTGGGTTCAATATACTATAATATATATAGACTCTCCAGAAATTATGATTTCATTTAGGCAATAATTAATTTTTCTCAATACTATAAAGTGTGTATTTAGTTTTATTCTAGTCAATTTGGATAGGACATATCCATTGGGAGTCCGAGATGGATAGATTATTCTAGATCGTAAAAGTCTCTCCATCTATTTTATACGACATCTAGAATAGTTGATTTGACCCTCCATTGGGGATGTTTCATTTATTTGGATTCGTCTTCCAAAAAACACATATGCATGTAGGTGGTAGGGATAACTCCTAGGATGTCCTCTAATAACCAACCTATATCCCAATCATTATGTATCATAATTTTTAGAATTTTGTTTCCATGGATGTGTTTAAAATAATTTTTTATTCTGACAGGTAGTTTCTATTTTCCCTTTAAAGAGGAATATTTTGTGTTTTATTGTAGAAAATTATGTTCTAGATCATGGGGTATTCTAAGGATGGTTTTAATTTACAGTTCTTTATATTGGAAACATTCACATGTAAGATATAAATATTATTAGTAGATTTGAGTAACCCATTAAAATAACATTCATCAAAATCATCAAATTGTTTGATATAATAAATGTCTCCAGATTTAGTTAATTTTAAAAAAAATTAATTATCAAGAAGGATGGGTGTTTATAAAAATTCTATTCGTCTTATTATATCAATAAAAATTTATATTTCTTCCCTTGAATAATAGGATAATTTAAAATGTAATAATGTAAAACCATATTGCACTTCATGTGGGTTTTTATTGAGTCACGAATGTTGAAATATAACTTTTCTTCCCCAAAATTAATTTAAAGGGATCCTTTATTGAAATTTATTATGGTTTTATTAGTCTTGAGTATTGATCTACCAATAATTATGGTAGATTGGTCTTTACATTTCCTTCATCTTTTATGAGAATATAGAAGTCGGTAGGGAATGGTTATCCATTTAAACATACCAAGTCATCTTAAAGAACACCTTCTAGGTAGGAAGTGGTTCAATTGGCGTGTTGCACAAATAATTAAGTGGGATTGAGTTATCCAATATTAATATTTTAATTAACAGAATGAATAAATACATTAACCGAGGCTCGTAAATCACATAATATATTATAAAAATGAACCACTAAAATAGTATAGGGGATAAAAAAGAAACATAGACCTTTTTATGGGTAATTTAATGGGTAATAAGGGAAAATTTATTATGGAATATTACTTGTGAATTTACTCATAATCTCATTCTCTTAGTTCACATTTCATTAATGAATGTTTCCTAAATTGGTATCCAGCAGATGGCCTCTAAGAGAGGGTTGTTGATTTATAAATTTTTAAACACCGCAAGGTTCTCATTTTTAGTGATTATTCATTGGTTTTATTGAAAGAATTAACCCCTAAAAGAATGGGTGTTTTGGGTTGATACAAAACATCAATCTTTTCATTCCCCTTGTATTTAATTGAATATGCTTATATAGATTCCTAATCATGTTATTCCTCTTTGGAAAATTTAAAAAGTTTATATTGATGTGAACTGCCATGTACGGTATCCAGTAGTGTTCCTTCAATTATTTAAATCTCATTACCAATATTCAATGTGATAAATATGAAATTTTATTTAGTCTTAGGAATTGGTTGAGTATGAAGCTTACCTGAGCCTTGATTTACTAAATTATCAAGGGTGGTCAACAGCTAGTCGAACTGTCCATTTAACTCTTTAAAGATTGAATCATGAGTAATGAGAGTGGTATGAATTATATTTTGATATTCTATAACCTATATTATTATGTAATTAATGGAATTATCTTGATATTTTCCTATCTGGTAGAATGTGGATGATTGAAAACCCAATATTTTGAATATAGGTAGTAAGAAAGGTGGTTGGGAAGCTTGATAGAATGGTGGACATTATGGCTATTGGATCGTATATCGAAATTTATTAGTGTGTAATTATCCAAATCCTTTCTTTCCATATGGTTAATTATACAATTTCTTAAATTATAAGTAATTTATTCTTTCAGTCCCTTGAACTTGATGGAATCCATCAATGAAAGAATCCTGATAAAAGAAGAGTTGAAAGACCAAGGGGGTTGTAGCAGGTGATAAAGCATTCACATTGTTCTCAATTAATTGCACCATAATAAATTTTAGTTAAAAAATTTTATTTTTTATTAAAGGAAATTTGGATTTTTTTTCCCCATGTACACCTCTAGTTACAGTTCTCATACAAAATTGTTACGAATTTTGAGGGATTATCTCAATTAGTACTCCAACTTCTGCAAGAGAATTATCAATTAATGATCCTCTAGAATAGGTATGTAATAGGTTATGGTAACTTTATATAAATCCTTTTGAAAATAATACCATGAAATTTTTTTCTCAATAGTTCTGTTGTGGGTAGGATGTAGATAGATTCATGAACCTATCCCAAAACACATTGAAAGTTAATCTAATCACTTTTTTTATACTGTAGATATCCAATCATAGTAGAAAAATCTGTGAATTAGGGAATAATTTATAGTGGATAGCCATATATAGTTCATCCCATGATGTAACTTCTCTAGTTTGTAGATTATTGAGCCATTCCTTGGTTTCTCTATAAATAGAGAATGGGAAAGCCGTCCAGCTTATTTGAGTCTCGATGAATCCTCTTATTCTGAATCCGTCACACAATCCTTTAAATTATCTCAAATTATTGTTGGGATATTCAACATATTATCTCTGAAAAATAGGTATAATATAAATCATTCTATTTCGACTTCACAGTCTTGTTTGTAATTCAATTTTAATTATAGGTTGCTGATGTTGAATTTTGGTGTATAAATTTTGTTCAAATACCCATTCACTTGAGCACGATTATATTCCATTTTTTCGCTGCCAAAAGTATCTTTTATGGAAGAATAAATTGTGTAACGAGATTTATAAAATGGAATTCTGAAAAAATCACTTCCCTCTTATTCATTTTTTTAGTGTTCAAAGTTTATTGAGCATGGTTATCTCAACATTAGGATCAAAACAAACGAGGTTGGAAGAAATGGATCTAGTAATTTGAAACCATTTTTTAAAAGAAAATTCAAATAATAAATCTAGAATTCCCCAAAAAAAATTTACGTTTTATGTGATCCAATCATGAGGTACTCATAATAATGATTTTGAACATGAGAAAAATGTAATAAAGTGGGAATCTGGTTGCATTCAAAGATTAAAATTTTGGGGATGTATTAAAATCTTATTTAATGGGTTCAAAATTGGAAAGTGGATATAGATAATTTTTTTTTGAAATTTAATGTTTAAAAAATATAGGTCAAACCTATGATTACTCTACTTAATTCCCTATGAACCATTACACAATTTCACTTACTCATCATTCTCTATTAAAAAGAAATATCCTTGTTTATCCTTCCATGTAAATTATGATTTGGAATAGAAAAATACAATTATAATGGTATTCTCTATCCTTTACTATCCCATTGATTGGATATCACCAATCACTCTTATGTCAATTCAATATTAACTATCATAAGAAGTGAATGATTTCCCACGATGACTATGTGGGAAACAAGTAAAAAAGAAAGAAATATTTAAATGCGAATAAAAATAAGGATCTGCTAAAATATTAAACATCTAAACACATTCAAATAAATCAAACAAGATTCATTTTTTATTGAAAATAAGAATTCATCAATGTGGTGTGAGAGGTCTCTTCCTTGTAGCAACTATTCACATATTATTCCATCACTAGAGTTATTAAAACAAGAAATAAAGAAAACCATAGGAAACCACAACAAAAAATAGTGATTAAATAACCTATGAGAATGAGTTAGTGTCTCACGAATCTAGGAATTCCATTATACTAAAGGATCTCATCTACTATTATTATGAAAATAGAAATAGAAAAATTCACAAATAAATCCTTACAGGTGATAAATTATATGTGACATGCCTTTAGGAACTCACCACTACCTTTGAGTGAAATCCATACGAGAATAGTTTGTCTATTGAAATTACATGAAACGACCCCTTAGAATTTCACAGTGAGCAGTGTGTATGATCTCAACCATATGTGTCCACATCATGGATGGGGATATCTATGGATCGTCATATTCCATAATTTGGAAAAACAAAATGAATGAGTGGAATGTTGACATTGAGATGATAGGCCAGATAGGGAAATTAATTTCACCATTTTATAAATTATTAGGGAACCATGAGATTCTCCAATTTTGGTTTTGGGTAGGGTGAACATTCACATATATGTAAATTTGGATATCCAAGGTGATTTTAGTCATTCTCCATAATGGGATACATGTCCAACCTGATATTTGGATTTCTCTATGCAGTGACTCTAACTATGTAGAGTTTTTTGGTGCATTAAACAATTAGGCATCTAAAATTTGACAGTCCTTCATGATCATTCAACACTCCAAATTTTTATAGTAACCAGTTCTTCCATAAATATTGATTTTGAATGTTCTTCAATCAATTTGATAGGAAAAATAATACATGTGATAATATTGATTTTCCTCATTCAATCATTTTTTTAAATAATATGAGAACCTCTAACTGGCACATGGTGGAGAAACCATGGTCTTAGTGTATTCAGATTTTGACAGGGAAATAAAAATATAAAAATTAATTTCTTTACTTTATTATTTGGATAAATATAAACTCACTTCTTGCAACTCATGATTTTGTTTCCTTATAGGGTAGCATGACTTATTCTCGATAATCTTGGGCTTCTTCATCCTTAGGTGAGTGAAGACTCCCAACATCTGCAATAGAAAGAGCTTAGAAATTTTGTCTATATAATCCCTGAATGTGAGAATCAAAAATGGACCAATGAAACAATAATTCTTTCATGCTTGTATATTCCCAGGTTCCATAGACTTGAGTTTCAAAATATTTATGTACATTTATAATGAAATTAAAATACTCCAAAAAGTATGGCCACATAAAATTTAATGACGGAAAAAATAGAAAGATGAAAATATTAAAAATATGTTCTAGAACTGAGTGGACACATGGAGCATGAAAAAATGTATTATGAATAAAAAACCTACTAGAACCTTCCACCTCTATTGAAAAAAACATTATATTTTTGGTTAACATTTCCATCACTCTCCTTCAAACCAATACATGATTCACATGGAGAATTTATCTTAGTTGTTTGAATGCCTCTATCAGTAATTCCATTGTGAAAATATCAGCAACCTATTTTGTTGTATGGAAATATTCTAATTTTATCATTTTCTACTTCACTTGATCTCTTAGAAAATTTTATTTGGTAACAAAGTGTTTTCATCCTCCATACTACACCAAATTTTTGGCTAGTTTGATTTTAGACATATTATCCACATATATGACAATGGATAAAACCTGTTGATGCATCTGATCCTTTAACATATTTCTCAACCAGATTCCCTCACGAATAGTGGATGATGCTACTATGTTCTCTGCTACACATGTGGATGGGGTGACCACACTCAACTTCCTTGAATTCCATGTGAAAATACTCCATCCAAGAGAAAATATATATCTACAGTTTCCTTTTAATTCAACTTGGTCACCAACCCAAATAACTTTCTTAGTATCCATATATATTTTCTTCATCATTGTATGGATAGAAAAGAACAAATTCCACTGTTCCTTTGACATATAAACCTAATTATTCTCTTTCTATCTTTTCAATGTGATTATTTTTTCTCCTCTATGTACCTTATTATAATCCCAACAATGTAAAAAATATATGGACTGGTGATTTTTAAGAAACATAGGCTTCTAATGATACACTTGAACATAGTTGAGTCAATGATTCTTCTTTATCCGTCTTTAGTTAGTTTTAATCTCGTTTCTAAAGGCATGTTTATAGGATTGCAATTGGCCATCATAAAAATTTCAAGAAATTCCAAGGCATACTTATTCTATGATATATACATTCCACCATGTTTTTGTTTTACATCAATGGCCAAAGAAAAAGACATGAGAACTTTCTCTACTATATCAAAAAACATAAAAATAGCCTTCTTGAATTCATTGAACATTGATTAATTTTTCCCTATAAACACAAAATCGTAATCATATCAGCATGATATAAGTACATCACCACCGATATTCTTATAGATGTAAAATCCATGCTCATATTGTCATTTTTAGAATAAATTCTCTTGATGATAGATGTTTATATAAGCATTCCAAGCATGTGGAGCTTGCTTCATCCCATAGAGAGATTCCTTCAGTCGATACACCATGTGTTCCTCACCTTTCATAAAAACTACATTAATTTTTCCAATATAATCCTCTTCTTCTAGAATTCCATTCAGGATAAAAAATTTCACATCTAGTTGGTAGACCATCCAACTATGATGGATAACATGGGAGATAATCATCCTCATAGTGACATAGAACACAACAGGAGCAACGATTTTATTATATTCAACCCCATTCCTCAGTTTATAACACTTTTCTACGAGCCTTCCCTTATTGCTATCAATAGTTCCATCACCATTTCACTTTATCTTGTGAACCCATTGGATGATGATCCTTTTTGGCTTTAAGGATGTGTAGTTAGCTCACATGTGTCATTTTTCTCTATGGCATGATTTTATTTTTTTTATAGCCTTTCTCCATCATTCTTCTCTTATATATTCTTGACAATTTAGAGGCTCATGATCTGCATACAGGAAGAAGTGATTTACGTTTTCAGTATTCACATAGATGTCTCTTAAGATTTTCATTTTTATAAATTCCAAGGATGAGGATGATATGGCCAAATTTTTACTTGAATGAGTACTTTCAATATTGTTGGAATGAACTCTTGGACATCTATCAAATAATGATGTTCTTGAGAAAGGTGTTGTGGGTTTTCACTCTTGATGATCATGTCTTTTATCATGATATTCTCTTTCGACTGGAATATTTTTTTTATTCATCACCATTTCATTTCCAAGCATCTTACTCACTAAATATCACATCTTTATTCACCACTACATTATTGGTTAGTGGATTAGAGAGATTGTAGGCTTTATATGCTTCACTATATCCAATAAAGATACACTGTTCTTCATGATCACCAATCATCCTTCATATTGATTCTGGAACATGATCATAAAAAAAACACACCAAAATATTCTTAGGTGTACCGTGCTTGGTTTGTATCCACTCCATTCCTCTTATGCTGTGAAATTTTTGTCACTCTTGGTGGGACACCGTTTGAGTAGGTATGAATTTTATGAAACTACCTCACAAGAGATGCTCTTTTGCTGGACATTATCCTTTAGAATAGTCATTGTCATGTCGAGGATAGTGTTGTTCTTTCATTATACAATTCCATTATGCAATTCCATTTTGATGTGTCGTGTTGGCTATAGTGTATTGTGGCTTGATTCCTTGTTCCCTACAAAAATCATGAAATGCATTTGACGTGTACTCTACATCTCTGTAAAATTTGAGTAAACTGATTTTTTGACTAATTTATGCTTCAACGAGGGATTACAAAATTTAACTATAGTAAAATTGATAAATATTCTTTGACACAATACACACAAATTTTTCCGCTGAAATAATTAATGAGGGTAAAAATATACTTATAACATCAATGTGAGGGTGTTTCACATAGTCCTCAAATATTAGTGTGATCCAACTGAAGAGGTTCCTTTTCGATTCTGGACACTCCACATGGGAAGGAAACCCTCTATTGCTTACGTAGTGTACACACCTAAGACATATGGTTTTGAACAAAAATTGCTAGAATGCCACACACGATGTTTGACAAGGATAAATGTTTAAGTCCGATGGAATATAGATTCCCAGAGCATATATTCAATATCAATGATTCAATCTTCATGACTCAGAAGAGGAACTCCTCAACTTTTGTGTTAATATCAATTTGATACATTATATTATTTTCCATTTGTAATTAAGAAACAAGTCTCTTGTGAGAATATATTATATTCATAGAAGATATCCCCATGTGTATGACATACCCCTTCTCAATGAGTTTTCCAATACTGAAAATATTATTTTTTATCTTTGGTTTGTAATACACATTAGAGATGTAATTTGACTTAGTATTTTACTGATAAATTTTAATCTTACCTTTTCAAATCATGGGTACCTTGGATGAGTTTCCAAAACACAAGTTGCCCTGAACATCTTCTATGAGTTTCTCAAAAAATTCGTTGCTACCACTCATATGGTTTCTTTCAACCATGTCAGGATACCACACATCATTCCATTCACCTGCCTTTTCAGGTTCCAGGATGAGTCTGGTGACTTCTTTTTCATGATGAGATGCTTCAACATAGTTGGATTGTTCATCTTAATCTATTTTCTCCAACACTAAGAGTCATAATAGATGAATTTATTACAATTTTGACATTGAATATTAATTGAGTTTCCACAACCATGCATAAACATTCCTCCACTATTTCCTCTTCCATGGAAGTTGGTAAAATATTTATGTTTTTGTTGATTGATTAGATGATATCCACACCATCAACCTCTTGCACGATTAATAGTGTGATGACTGCCTCCTTGTGTTTTATCATTATTTTATTCTCTTAGAGTCAATGTCAAATCAATGGAATTATCTGGGGTTGAACCCATATTCCTTTCAAATCATTCTGTATACACTTGCAACAATCCCATCAATTCATCAGTGGATAATTTTTCCAATTACATTGATTCTTTGATTACCACAAACAAAATTCTCAATGTTGGTAGTGAGATATCACAATGATTTTTCAATGAAATTAATTTCATCTATTTCTTCAATGTGTCATTTTACATTTTTAATAATAACAATTAAACATGAGAAGTAGTTAAAGATAATATCACCATTTTTCATTCATGCCAATACGAAATCGGCTCTTAGTGTTTGAATATATACCGACTTCAAATGATAAAACCCCTTGAAGATAGTGGTAGATGTATCCCAAGCTTGATTTCTTATTGTCGCTTCAAAAATATTTTCAAATGTTGATTCATCCTACCCCTGACAGAGGAGGAACAACGCCTTGTTATTTTAATTTGTATGATTTTTGTGTGCCATATTTTTTTCATTTATGAAGCAAGATTATTCCACTATAGTTGTTACTATATACAGATAGGTGATGATCTCCCATAGTTCAAAAAAAGGGTTTTTAAAGAAAAATGGGTCTTCCATGGCTTTAAAATGGATTGATAAGTGGATTTTAATGGTTTTCAAGGGCATTGAGACTAGTTTGGGAATGAGAGAACATGGGATACCTTGGGTAGTTAGGTGGAAGTTTATTATGAGTAAATCATCCATTGATTTGTGAGTATCAAGGAGGTTTTTATTGGGGATTCCCTTGGTATGCTAGGCCTATTTTTCGTGGGGACCAATAGTCACTATGGGTGGGGGTTACTCAAGGGGTATTCCTCTCTATCCCAATCACTTTGTTATAGGATCTGTTATTGTGAACATTATTATTTAGGTACGAGTAGTCTATTGCATAGAACTATAGTATTCCATGGTTTTGTGATAACTATGATTCTATTTATTATTGTTTTTTTTTTGAGTTAGCCATGATGTGAATGTTGATGCTTTTGAAAAATGAGATGGAAACATTTATTTGGAACTAGTATACATGCTTTTGTTTAGAACTGTGGAAAGATGGAAATTTAACATGTTTTTGATAAAAATGATTTAGTTCTTATCATGCAATGTTCTATTCTAAAATGAACATACGTGATTTGTTATTTAGATATTTTTTTGGAACAGCTGGGTAGGATCCTACTGAGTATGTTAGATCACACCCTATGAACCATTGTGGTGGTGCGTATACCATTGTTTATGTTCTAGTTCAGGGAATGTCATGACGCCTTAGTGAGGTGGTTAGGTTCATGTCAACATGGATGGGTAGCTGGTGGTGAGAAGGTTGGAGTTCTTCCATATCATAATTGGAGTAGTTTTTTGGTTTTAAGTCTATTGCATTCAGACTGGTCTTTTAAGTTTTTGCAAATATTAAAGTTGTTCTGTTTCTGCTGTTTTCCTTAAAGTTATGTAATATTTATTTTTTAGTATTCCACTATTATTTTCTTCTCTATATATGTATTCCATGTGGGTTTTCAGGTTCGGTGAAATCGTTTGCTCGGTTTTTCCGTTCTATGATTGGGTGATTGTCACCTGGCCATGGGGATCGGGAACACCCTTCGGGTATAGGATGGATTGGGTTGGGTGTCGGGTTTGAGAGTAACCCAAGTCAGTTTGTTACACATAGGCATAGCATTCCATAGGTTTGTACCTGATATATTATCATTTCATCATAAAAGTTAACACATGTTACTACACTATTTCATGATTAACATAATAACAACTCACGTGGGAATTATACAAAACAAGAAACAAGTGAATTAAACTATCATAATGATCAAACTATTAAACTTACATGGATATTTCATCTCACAAGCCTAATATATAATCCGTCGAATACAAGGATTAACAAAATATAATCACTTGGGCAGTTAATGTATAACAAGAAATCGTGTGAACTAAACTATCAAAAGGGACAAATAATTATACTCACATGGGCAGTTAACTTATAATAATCAAACATGAGAGTTAAAAAATCATAATGCTTTAGAAGTTGTCAAATCATGTAGCAAACATTTAATTATCCAATTTCATATTTAAAAAACCCAAAAGGTAAAAAATGTCATCCCCAAAGGCATCGTAGGACAAATGGAAAAAAATGGTCATATGAGGGGAATGAACCCACTAGGTGGCCCTTAATCAATCAAACAAGTTCAAACATGCATAATTTAATTTAATTCTTTACCAAATCATCATTAGGTTAAAATAAGGGTAAATTTACATTCAAGGATACACCCTAAACATAGGAGATCAACACTACGAGACATATACTCATCTCAAAATTGGGCGAAAGGCACAAGACCACCTACCTCATCATATTACAACTCTCCTCGTCCAACTATAACCTCCAATTCAAGATAAAATGGCACATATCTACAAAAATATGATAATAACTCAATATTAAATAGCTTTTTCAAGATAAAAAATCATGCTGAATTGATCAATTGGAATCAATAGCATAAAAATTGGTTTCAAATGTCTCTAATGCCAATGAAATTAGAGTTCAGTTGGTGATTCAGGAGGAAAAATCGCAATCGGTGCTACTTGTTCATCAACCCCGGAGAGTCTCTGACGTTATCACAAAAACGATGAAGCATCCTGTTTTATTCAATAATTAAATGTACCAAGTGTGTACTCGAGACTACACACCATGTCCTTATAGTTTCGAGATAGACCATTACATGGCCCTGTACCGGGATTACATGTTGTGTAGCTGAACATACACGAAATGTACCTATAAGTACATGATGTTTAGTTACCAATCACATTTTGTAATAGGACTAAATCCATCCCTTGACCACTTTCCCCCAATTTTCATAAGTATAAACTGAAAGATCCATACCTCAAGGGAAAAACCAGGTTCTTACAATCTTCCCCCTTCAATGAAATTCATCCCAAATTTCTCATCCAAGGGTGATGAATTATTATTTGATAATAACTCAAGCCACTATGATAGTACATCAGCTTCCTTATCCCATGTCTTGTCTAGTGCTCAACAGTGATTCCATATCACCCATACCAAAGGAATAGACCAACCATAGAGAATCTTCATGATATGATTCGCACTATGAATGAGATGCTCCTCAAAGGATACATCTTCCTACAACTCCACTTCCTCGGGTTGAAAGGCGTGAAAAGTGTACAAAAATTAACAACACAACTGATAAACCTAGAATACATCAAGAATAGATCTGTACCACTGAGTTAATTGCAATCGATAAGCAATTTTATTGATCCAATCCATAATCTCAAAAGGGTCGACGTATCTCGGTAAAAGCTTATTCGGTTTCCTTATTCTCTTGTGTCCCAACCTTATTGAAACACAGAAGAAATCTCAATCACTGACTTAAAACTCTGTAGGTCATCTACGGTGACTGACATCTAATTTTTTATGAGACTTTATAGTATCCATCCAGTTCTGAATAAACTGGAAATGCTCAAAAGTCTCCTACATGAGACGTTGTCCCAGTAAAGCTAACTCACCAACCTTTAGCCCGCTCAAGGGTGATAGACGTGGCCTACCATAAAAATCATTACATGTAGTCATCTCTATAGTCCCATAGATACTGTTATTTAAGGAAAATTCAACCAGAGAAATATAAATCTCCTTAGAGCCCCCATATTCTAGGATGTATGATCACAACATGTCCTTCAGCACCTGTATCATATGCTCTGACTGGACATCAGTCTAAGGGTGGTATGATGTTCTTAGAAGGACCTGTATACATATATCCCAATGAAAACTATTCCATAAATAAGATTTAATGTGGGCGTACCTATCTAAAATAATATAATGTGGGATCCCATGAATTCAAACCACCTCACGAATAAACAACATCACATCCTCATCAACACCGAATGTCTTCTTAATCATCAAGAAGTGATCAAACATCATTAGGTGTTCAACCACAACCCACAAAACATCATTACCTATAGGTGACCTTGGTAACCAAGTCATAGAATCCATTGCGACATCATTGCATCTCCACTCTGGATTAGATAACTAGTGTAAAAGACCTGCTGGTTACTGATGTTCTACCTTCACCTACTAATAGGTGGAACACCTCATAAAAAAACCATCCACATCTCCCATCATACTCGAACTCTAGTTCTAACATCGCAAGTCATTTTACATCTTTCTAACTCTGGGATGTGTTACCCAAGCTGAAGAATGAAACACCCACATCACCTCCTCACGTATGTCCACTAGAACGAAGACATGTCCATGGATCTACAAGATCTTAGAATCACCTACTATCTAAACAAGAGGTGGATCCCCACACACTACACTCTCCCATATTACTAGGACTTCATAATCTGATAGTTGTCTCATCGTCACTCATTACATGAGGGTAGAATTCAAAACTAAAGAAGAAAGGATTAATTTTCCTTGACTATCATGCACCTCCAAATGAATCTTAGAGAACAAACCCATAAGCTGCTACTCGCCGCTGGCCACCTATGCCACCAACATCTAATCCTTCTTGCTCAGTGCATCAGTGAAATGTCTGGCCTATTTTTGCCTATCGACTGGTCAATGTTTCGATGCTCTGCTATTGTGTATAGCAGCACTCGGGTTGAATCCTTAGCGATGATATTTTTTAAATAGCCGATTGTTTTTAGTTGATCGTATTTTGATTGGGGGGGTATGTTTGTAGAGCTTAATTGAAATGATTGATTGATTAAGATTGATTTAAAAATTTTATAAATATTGTTATGAGTTCATTATTAGGTAGTTATGCTTTTGATATCCTTGATATTTTCATTATATTGCATTTAAATTAACATCCATGTCACAAGTTGACATTGATTGGAATTCCTAAGTGTTAATGCTTAATCTCAGCATTAACTTAAATAGGATTCTAATCTCAATCATTAAATGATTGTGCTAGTGTATTTATGGTTCCAATAATCCATGGAATCCATATGTTAAACAAAACATTTCATTAATCTGTGACATGTTAAGTCAAACATATAGAATGTTATTTAAAGAATATTTGTCGAGAAAAAGCTCTCAATCACTTAACATACCTAAATTATTACTCAACCCAATTAAATATTTACTCATACATTCAAATGATTATAAATCTGGTTATAATGATTATGACGATAAATTAATAAAATAAGAAAAATAAACGGATAAGAATAGAGTGGTGCGTAGAACACACACACAAACGATGAAGATAATTAAGAAACATACTTTTGATTGAATGAGAAAGCAAAATAAGGGAAGGGAATTCAACTGTATTTAAAATATTTTAAGAACATTAATATGAGACTATAGATGTTGGATGAGAATAAGAGATATTGAAGAAGAAACTTTAATTAAAACATAATTACAAAAAACAACACTTATGTAAATAAAAATGAAGAAAAGCACAAAAGTAAATGAAATAAAATAGTTGAATAAAGATATTTCAAGTAAACACATTAGTATGTAAGGTCCTCTAAAGATTTGGAAATGCTTTTTTCGTTCCAATATGATCTCCCCTCTTCTAAAATGCTGACCCCATTGAAGGAGTGAAGGGGGTGTATTTATAGCCCAAGGAAGTTGACTGTTTGCGTTCCCCATATATCCCTCTAACTGGATCAACGATTTGGACATCCATACAGCAGAATCTAGAGAAATATCCTTCTTCAAAGTTGTATATAATAATATTGTTCGACTACTCTCCAACAATGTAGGCATTTGGACCTATGTAGCCAAATGTATGACCGGCTGATTAAACATGTTTAATTTGTCAATTTCAATCCAGTCTTTTTGAAGTCCAAAATGTGAAAGGGTATTTGAATAAGAAGATGCCTTCAAAACCGAATAATTTTTTTCAACAAAGATGGCCGCCTATATCTCCTCTTTTCATTGAAAATATAATCTTGATTTGATGAATACATCATGAGATATTTCATTAATAGTGTCTGTATTTTAATTCTCGGAAAGAATGGTGACATGAACATTAAATCTTCATTTGTGCCCATTGTGCTTTGATTTGAGCCTTGAAATTTTCATACGTGATTATTTGGGATAATAAACGGATATATGGTAGAGTTTCATTAAATTTGGGATTTAGTAATTACACCAGTAACTCATTCATCATGACTGGTCCACATTCTTCCCAAATTCTAGGGTCATCTTGTGTGGTACATGTGATCCTTCAAATGGATGAATTGGCCCACAGTCCCTTCTAATGAAATTTTTTATATTGATTTAGGAATCCTAAAAAAGAAGTACCACACAATTTAGATCATGAGGGTGAGAGTTATAAATAAAATAGTAAACTGGCTCAATTTCACTACTTCTAAAAATCCTCAAAATTATACTTAGTATTAAAACATTTATATTTCACACTAATTATGAACATTTCATATAAAATCAGTAAAGGGGTTACATAACTAGTCATGAAAATATTAATAACATCAACTCTATCACACTTATTCATGTGAATTTTCTCATGTGAAACAAATATAAATACATAACAAAATCATTTTCACTCACCAACAGATATTAAAATTTTGTTTTCTCTAATTAGGGGATGTTTGGACTATTTAACTCATCTATTTTGAATTACACCCCATGTTGTTATAGAAGAAATGTTCCAAAACCAATTCATTTTTCATTCTCAAATTTAGAAATGGAATATGTGGTCACTCAAAACTCACACCTCTCATGATGATAAAATTCATTTGTGGAGGTTTACTCTTTCACCAACCAAAAGTGAAAATATTAGATTTTGAAAGAGATATCAGCTTCCAATCGCTATCCAATTTGCACAAGAATCAATAGTTCTTTTTAAGGGGTTTTTCTATGGCTATTGGATGGTAGGAAGATGATATTCAAACGATAGAAAAAAATGAGGTAAAATACCATCATGGAAAATGCAATGCAGATTTTTTTGAAATAAGAAATGGAATAAATTGAACACACATATTTACAATAGAAGGATTGTGTGAGGAAAGACACCAGAGAGGACAAAAATTTGAATGGGATTAGATGATGAAATATTTACAAACCACAAAACTACTTCCAATAATAATATAATGCAAGTGTTATTTTTTTATTTTTTGTCTTTTTTATAATGTTGAATTTGAAACAGATCTGACACTCATATCCCATACCATGATTGATCTCTTCACGACACTAATTGTAATAGTTATATCAAGATCAAAGGTTGAGGATGTGTGATTTTTAACTGACCCATGAAACAATTTTTTTTTTATTTTGCCATTTTTTTTAACACTTATTAATTAAATTTAAACAATTTGTCATGAGAATATATACAGTCACAGACCACACTAAATGTAAACCTCTCCCCTGCAGAGAAATGGATTCTTTCCCTTAAGCATATAATAACACAGTGAAATCAACAAAGGGTACCCATAATGAAATCCATCCCCCCCACACTTAAATTTCAAAAAAATTAGGCAATGAAAATCCATGTTGATATTAGGTGGGAAAAGGTATTTATCTTATAATGTGGGTATCAATGAAAATGTTTTAATAGGCTCGAGGGGGATTTCAAAAGGAGGATTATTGTAATGGAAATGGGAGGCTATTTGGCTACTGTGATTCTCATGTGGATCAAAAAATGCCTCAATCATATTAATGAAAACTAAATTTATAAATTAAGCACGAAGGTCCACAATCTAAAGACTCAATAATGGGGGTGAAAACACACATTTTGAAAATATGTCCATAGGTGTCCTTGGTGAGAAATCAAATGTTTTTTTAAGGGTTTGGTAAAATCATTATCCAAATAAAAAATTGAAAATTGAAAATTTGTTATTTTTGACACAAAATTATTTATCCAAAGACATGGTGAAAATATGAAATTTTTTAGGTGAAAACATGCCTGTTAATTCCCCAAAATGGGTGGAAAAAATTGGAAAATTGGAAGGTGAGTAATAATAACTCATTATTTTTTTGTCTATTTTTTTAATGATCCTTTTTTTGTTTTGTTTTTGATTTTGTTTTTTCAGTTTTTAATAATGATCACCCACAAAAAAGAGAAAGTGAAAAATAATGGTTTTGATAATGGTTTAGATATGGTGGGTTGTCATCTACATCTATTGGTAGGTCGATTGAAGATGTTGGGGATCCGGTGGAAGTCAATGCTGATCTAGGATTGTGCATCCTCTCATGGTGATGCATTAACCGATGTTCATTAATTGTGAATGTCCTTTTGGAAGAGGGGTCTTGGAATTGCACTAAACCAAATGGGTAAACATTAGTAATAACAAATGGACCTTCCCAACAAGAATTATACTGACATGGGTGAAGCCAAAATCTAGAATATAATATAATTACCTTTTCACCTTCATGGAATACCTTTCTCAGAAAGTGTTTATCATGGAGTGCCTTGGAATTTTCTTTGTAGAGATTAGAATTCTCATAAAAATAATGTTGAATCACCTTCAATTCAGCCAATTGCAACAATATTTCCCCACCAATATTATTCATGATCAAAATTACAAGTTTTCTCTGCCCAAAATGACTTATATTGGATTTCTACTAGTAGATGACATGCTTTACCAAAAACTATCCTAAAGGAGACATCCCAATGGGTGTTTTATAGGATGTTCTATAATCCTGAAGTGATTCACCAAGTCTTTCAGGCTAGTCATTTCTGGTGGGTTTTAAAATTCTCTCAAGCACTCTTTTCACTTCACTATTAGAAAGTTCATCCATGCCATTTTTTTTGGGTGACATGAAGTTGATGTTTTATGTACAACCCCTTTCTTTTTCAAAAGAGGTTCCATGGTTCTTTTACAAAAATGGGTTCCTAAGTCACTAATAAAGGCATGAGGCAAGCCAAATCAATGAAATATATGCGTCTTTAAGAAATCACTAACTGTATGTGAATCATCCTTTCTAGTGGGTTTGGCCTCGACCCACCTAGATACATAATAAACCACAATAAGTTTGTATGAGAATCCATTGGAAGGGGGAAATGGTCCCATGAAATCGATTCCCCAAACATCGAATATCACACAAAAATTAATGGTTTTGGGGAATTTAGTTTCTCTTTCAAATTGTGCCAAAATTTTGGAAAGTGGGACATGATTGTCATAACTCATGTGTGTCCTTAAAGACTAAAGTCCAGAAGAATCTAGAGTCTATGACATTATTGGAGGTCCTTTGTGGTCCAAAGTGGCCTCCTCCGAGAAGTGAGTGACAAAATTCTAAGATGGAGGAATGTTCATCTTCATCCACACATCTCATAATTACCATGTCTGCCCTAGTTTTCCAATTTTTATTTTCATCCCAAAAATTGTATTTTGAATCACATTTATAATTCATTTTTTGTTCGTTTAAACACATTTCAGTAAAAACACCAGAAACCAAGTAATTTAAAATTGAGTCATACCATGGTATTTTTGGAGAGAGAGATGAAAGGTTCTCAGTGGGGAATTTAGGATCGATGATTTCAGAATGTGAATAATTATAAATTCTACTCAAGTGATCATCCATACGGTTTTGTTTTCCTGGTCTATCATTGATTTCATGGTCAAACTCTTGGAGCATTTTGATCCATATTATTAGATTTGGTTTGGAATAACTTTTCCTGAGTAAGAACATTATATCAGAATGGTCGATGAAGATGATGATTTTGGATCCTATGAGATAGGGCCGGAATTTATCTAAGGTCAGAACCAGTGCTAAAAGTTCCTTTTCAGTGACAGTTCAGTGAGTTTGAGTTTAATAGACTGTTTTTGAGGAATAATAGATGACATGTGGAATTTTTTCCGTTCTTTGACCAAGAACAGCCCCAACTGCTTTATCAGAAGCCTCACATATCAACTCTAATGTAAAGTACTAATCTAGAGGTTGGATTATTTGGACGGATGTTAGAGAAATTCTGAGTTCAACAAAGGCTCTCTTGAAACCCTCATCGAAATGGAAGGTGACATCATTTTGGAGAAACCGAGTGAGTGGGAGGGAAATCATACTTATGTTATGGATTTATCTCTCCAAAAAACAGGCATGACCGAGAAATAAATGGATTTATCAAACAGAAGTGGGTTGCGGATGTGATTGGATCACTTCTATTTTGGCACGATCGACTTCACTTCCATATTTTGAAACTATGTGCCCTAGAAAAATCCCATTCTCCACCATGAAGTGACATTTTACAAAATTTAACAGAAGGTTACACTTGACACACATTTGGGGGACTACAGAGTGTGAATTCAAGCAAGAATCAAATGAATCGCCATAAATGGTAAAGTCACCCACAAAGACATCCATGCAGTGTTCAATGTAGTCAGAAAAGATACTCATCATACACCATTGGAATGTTTCAGGATCATTGCAATGGTCAAAAGGAATTATTCTATATTCATATGTTCAAATGGGGCATGTCAAAGTAGTCTTTTCTTGGTCATGAGTTGCGATTGGGATTCATAACTATTACATGTGTCCATCAAGAAAGCAATAACGTGACTTTCCGAATAGTCATTCTATCATTTGATAAATAAATAGAATAGGGTAGTGATCTTTTCATGTTTCAACATTAAATATCCTATAGTCGATGCACACACGCCATTTTTTCTTCACTCGAGTTGTGACTACCTCTCCATGATAATTTGTGACAATAGTTATCCCACTCCTTTTAGGTACAAGATAAATTGTACTAACCCATTCACAATAAAAAATTTGGTAGATAATACCGGCTTGAAGAATATTGGTGATCTCTTCCCTAACTACCTCATGTAGGAGTAAATTGAGTCTTTTTTGTGGTTGGCTAATTGGTTTGGATGATTCCTCAAGATGGGAGTGATGCATGAAAATGGAAGGTTTGATTCTTGGTATGTCATATATGGTCCATCCTAGGGACATTTTTTTCCTCTAACACTTGACCATGTTTGGACTCCTGAGTTTCAGTAAGTGAAGAATTGATAATGGCAGGAAAGGAGTGATCATGGAAAAGGAATGCATATTTTATGTGTTTAGGAAGCTGTTTCAGATCAGTCTCATCTTTCATTTGTGTTTTAGACAACTCAACAATGGAGGAAGGGACTTCAGTTGATTTAGATTCATTTTACTTAATATTGTCCATGGAGGAGCAGTAGAGATCAGATTTGACGTGGGATTTGAGAGAGTTTTCAAGATCCTCTAGATTGATAGAGTGTATGAATGAGAGGTCGACATCAACATCACAATTTATGACTTGGTTAATCATGGTGCAGATTTCACATGATCCTTTGTCATCAGAACAGGATGAACATGAAGGAATGTTGTTTAAATGACTCATAGAAGTGTCCTCGGAAGCGTGGATTGAGAATGCAGAGTGATCCTCGGATGGGTATCACATGGCTTGGAAAATGTTGAACGTGACCAGTTGTTCCCCAAATTACATGGATAAGATGCCTGAATGGACATAAATCATGGTTATAGTAGTCATGAGGAATGTTCTTTCATGAAATAGGGGAGATCGAGAAGAGTTTGTCTCACCATCCATGTCAAGGACATAGAAATCAGCATAAAAGATAAGATCATTCACACAAACAAGGACAACCAAAATTATACCCTCAGGACCAGCAGTGCTTCGATTTTCTAACGGAATGACAACACCAATTGGATGTAAGAGACCTAGACCAAGGTTAGAGATGATATATTTGTGCATGACGTTAATTAAGGATCCTAATTCTATGAGTGCATCATCAAATTTAGATGTTCCAATTTGGAATGGAACTCTAAAGGTCCCAGGATCTGTGCACTTTATGGGAATAGAATACTGGGTGGAAAAATTTTCAAAGGACTTATGTTTCCTTTCATGGTTGCACAATTCATTAAGAAACATGGCATACATAGGTATATTTTTTTATGGAATATTATAGGGGAGTGCTGACTTCAACACGTCTAATCATGTCGAGCATTTCAGGATCAGTTTCAATGGACTTCTTTAGCTTAGAAACAGCTTGAGGAAAAGAAATTGGATTCATAAATGGAACAAAAGGAAGTGAGGGAAGGGCTTTAGGTTCCTTTTCATGTCCCTTTTCATTTCATCTTCTTGTTCAACATTTAAGGGTTAGTTGGATTGCTTATCCTAAGGATTAGAAATTTGCATCCCTGATCTAAGTGAAATTGCACTTACCTTACACTTGGGGTTGGATAATGGTTGAGCTGAATTTTGGGAAGAATTGGACGGTTGATACTGACTATGTTAGGATACAAGTTGACCAATTTGGGTTTCAATGTTCTTGTGGCTGGAATAGGTGAAGGAGGAAATGTCTTCCACTGCACTTTTCCATGGTTGCATGGAAGAGGAGGCATGTCCCGGATTTGGATTCCCTTGATTTTGGTTTTTGGGAAAGTTATTGTATTGTATTGGTAATTCGGAATTCTCCCTAGGATAGTGGAATCTAGGAGGAAGATTGTTCTTTTGAGGTTGAGTAATAAACGAATAATGTTTTTGGAATTTACCAATACCTTGACTATATTCAAGATGGTTTTGGTTTTGAGGAGGGAATTAAGGGGGATGAGAGATGGGATTACCATACATTTGGCCTTGTTTATAGGAAGAAGAGAAGGGCTCAGAGTGAGGTTGGCTATAGTTTCTAACAAACTGACCTGATAGTTGAGGGTTGTTGTTCCACTGAGCATATGCTGCATTGAGCTCCATTGACCCAGATGAATCATATTAATCCTCTTGAAGTGGGGGACATGTGATAGTTAGATTAGATGAAGTGTTGCAGATTCCACAGTTTTGGACAAGTCCAGGAAACATTTATTTTGGAGAAGATGATGTTGTGGATTCGGTATCCATAACTAGTTGTCGCACAAGACCTCTATGTTCGCTCATCCACTCGGTAATCTTGTTCAGCTCAATTGGTTGGTTATCATGAACTTGTTCTCGAGTATGGAATTGTGTTGTGTTTGCAGCCATGTTACGTATAAGTTATCTTGCAGTTGTGGGAGTTTTATAAACAAGAGCACCGCCACATGAGACATCAATGAGTGTTCTCTACATAACAAATAACCCATAATAATAGAATTGGATGAAGAGTTGGTCAGGGATTTGGTGATGTAGATAGGTTTCAACAAGCATTTTGAACCTCTATCAGTATTCATGGAGTGATTCACTTAGGAACTGGCGGATACCACTTATTTCCTTGCGAATAGAAGCAGTACGAGAAGGAGGAAAGAATTTCTCAAAGAAAAGATGATTCATGTCATTACATGGGGTTATAGAACTAGGAGAAAGGTAGTAGAGCCATGACATAGTAGTGTCAGCTTGGGAGAAAGGGAATTCATAGAGTTTGATTTGTTCCTCAGAAACCTGTTGAGGCTTCATGGTAGAGCACACCACTTGGAACTCTTTAAGATGACGATGTGGATCCTAACCTGCTAGCCCGGGGTGTAATGCCCTGACCCTAGATACCCAGAGTCGGTGCATTATTACATAACATTGGCATGATCACAAGAAATATCAAGTCTAAAAAGACCGATTAGTTTAGTAGCCTTGGAATAACTAGATACATTAATAATGTTTACATTACATCATAAAATGAAAACTACAACAACATAGTCTCCATATTTCACACTCTTATACCCTCTTATTATCCCAGTAGGTCATTCATAAATTACTTCTTCACATCCTAGGAAAAATAAAACATAGAAAAAGGGTGAGCTCAAATGCCCAGTAAAGATAACAATATAGCGGAAGCTTTGATAAATAAGAATAAACATTTAATGAACTGTATAACTAAAACAAAAGACTTTTAAATTTGAGCTTCAACATAGTATGGAAAAAATAAAATGAAATAATTCCATTTACTTATTCACATGGATATTCTATTAATAGAATAATATCATGCAATATCAATAACCACTTTCTTAATGATGGAATGCATAATTCCAGACTATCATAACCACATAGGCAAGGTCTCGTGCCAATACTACAAAAAAGATTTTGTCAACGCCTTATGCCAAGACACTAGTTTGTCTCATGAGACCTACTGATGAATCGAGGAGCTATATCAGGCTTCATCCATCACTTATTAACCCAGCTTTAGAAAATGGAAAAAAATGAATTTCAGGTATAAAAATAACACATCCACAGTCAAACATATCACAAATCCATCAATACAAAATGTAAGTTTTGTATCATAATAAATCAACTCCAAATAAACATAAAATCTATCAAAGGATGTTGATATAGATGAAATCAAAACTCTTTTTAGAGAAATATCTTCTCCTATTTTGAAATAATTTAAGAGTCACATAATTATAAAATAAAACATTTAATTTGAAAATTTTATTATAAGATTTTATGGGAAGTTTAGAAGATTTTATAATTGTGGAAAATAGCCGCACCCGTCGTATAAGTTAATAAAAACATTCCTACCTTAATTATGTCGAAAAGGTTAAAAAGAACCTTGTTTGGAAAATGACGGAAATATTCCTTTATAAACCTCTTATAAAAAGTAAAAAAATGTATAAATGACTTTAACCCATATTCTTTTAAATAGTAAAAAAAATTTGAAATACAGTTTTAAGAAACATGGATGTGGATGATAAATAAATCTTAGTAGATTATTACTTTTAAACAACCTCAGATAATGAAGAGATTGAGAAATAAACCCTTACCTTGTACTTTTCCATGGTTGAGGGTAGGTTAACCTCCTGTATAATGGTAAAATAATTTTAATTAAATTATTTAAGAATCATATACCTTAATATGATATCATATATGATCTTTTTACATTTATTTTTTAATAATATCTTAGTATTATCGTTGTTTCGGGTGTTAAATTACTCATTTTCTTTTATATGTTTTTCTACGTAAGCCGTGTTTGTCAAGGATAGGTTGTATCTTATCCATATACAGAATGATATCAAGTCCTTAGATACTATTATTAATCATCAAATGAGAATTAGACTTGAATGGATATGATGGGGAATGAATCTCATCGCGTTCGTGGAGACGGTTGTCCGTACGTTCGCACGAGCGACATTATCATTCTTTTGATATGAAAATAATATATAATTGGATGTTATATCATATATACAGAATCATTATCATGTTATATTTATTATTTACATGAATTACACATCATTATTATACCCATCCAAATAATAATTTATTGAATAACAATTACACCATGACGTGGAGACGGTAAGCCGTACGTACACACGTTTAGTTACATGTCATTCAAAGGATGGATAGAATACTGAATATGGTTGTACCATATTTTTAATAACATCACAGTATATATAAGATACTGTATTTTTTATTTTATATTGGTAATAACAAATAAAGAAGTTGTTGAAGAAGAGAGGAACTTGAAAGAGGGTGGTGAAAACATTTCCTCTTATTCGGGTTCTTCCTTTTGATTTGATCAAAAGGACTCCATAGGTTGGCTTTCTGATCAAATTAAGGCTTTCAGGTTGAATTTTGGGAAGTTAAGAGAGTATTTGGGTAGGGTTTTTCCGAACAAAAAGGCTTTTAAGGTGTGAAGAATTGGTTAGAAGTGGTGTCCTTTTATAAAGGGGAGTAGCGGGACCTTTGGAAAAGCTAGAGATATTGTTTTATAATAAATTCATATTCGGTTTCTAATAGCTCCAAAGTAGATTATTTAAAGGTTAAGGTGGGGATGGGTCTAAAACCACTCAACCAAAATAATATAGACAGGTTTGGGTCATTATATTAATGCTATATTTTAGTTTTAACTATTAGTTAATTAGTTTTACACTTACCATTTCACTTTGTATTTTTATATTATATAGTTAATAAACTTACTATATACCTACAAGAGTCCCCCAAGTGGTCCATTAATGATACAACTATAATGATATAAGTCTTTTGACCGATCCTTATATTTTGAGGAATTGAATATCAATTAATAATATAATAATTTAAAAAAAACTCTTTTATGTCAATTTTGACACTATTTAGAAAATGGATTTTTCTGAAAATCATAACAGAATAATTACTTCAAAAACTGTTAATTGAATCTTTCCTAACATGTCATATTGACGTTGAAAATTATTTTAATTCATAAAAAGTCTCAAATTATATTTATTTCGGTATTTATAATATCAATTAATTTAATTTTTCACTATTATGGTAGTTACTGCATCATCATTGTGTCATAAATAAATTAAATTATTTAATGTATAAAAATTATAAATATAATATAATTATGTAGGAAATATTTTTATCTTTATAATGAATATTTATAATCTATTTTCTCTTATTTGTAACGCTATATTAAAATGTTTTAGTAAATAAACTTTGATTTTAACTCTTTTAACTCTTCTTTGTATTAAATAATAATAAATGTCCTAATCTAATCTAAGTGGCCCTAAATGATAATATTTTATTAGTAAAGTTTTTTTTAGTTTAGATACACTTTTAAAATAGAATTAGGACATGTGTTAGGGTAATATTAATATCATTTTTACCCTTAATTACCCTACTTACTTTTAACTGTTGTAAATAAAAGTAAAAAGTTTCTATTCACCAAAAATTATTTTCATCACATTGAACCACATTTTAATCCTTGATATTAACTGTTTCTCTTTTATTTTCTAAATTCCACTCACAGAAGCCGTACAATTATGTTTAATAAAAAATTCTGTTTTTCAACTACTACTTAGTGTATTCACTATTCATCAAAAAATGAAGTTTTTCAGAAAAATACCAAAAATTTACCGTAGGCTAATTTCGATATTCCAAATCCAAAAATTAAGTACATATTGAAAAATAAAATTTATAAATTTCAAATAGTTGGTATTACTATTCCTAACGACTAGTTTGATTGGTTGTGGTGTGTTAGAACTCGATGTTGTGTACAACACACACTATTGCATTATTCAAAGAGAAGCGTACCGTAGAAGCATGGGGTGTTACATTCTCACCTCCATCAAATAAATTCGTCCTCAAAATTTATATAATATTACTGCATGAAAATACTCGGTTGGTTCTTCTTCAAAACTTCCTCGGGTACCCACGTTGCCTCTTCCATCTTATGGTTTCTTCACAAGACTTTTACCAGACGAGTCGTCTGGTTTCTCAGTACTTCATCTCTCTTATCCAGAATCATGATGGGCTCTTCACAATATGATAGATCAGGTTCGAGTTCTAATTCCTCTTAGGTGAGTACATGTGTTGGGTTAGGCATGTATTTCTTCAACAGAGATACGTGGAACACATCGTGAACTTTGGAGAGACAAGGTGGCATTGTCAATCGGTAAGCTACAGCCCCAATTCGTTCTAGAATTTCGAAAGGTCCGATGTACCTGGGACTCAATTTACCTTTCTTACCAAAATGTATGACTCCCTTCGAAGGAGATACCTTCAGTTAAACATGATCACCTACTTGAAATTCTGAATCCTTCCTTAAATTATCGGCATAGCTCTTCTACCTACTTTGAGTTGATTTGATATGGTTTTGGATTACATTCACATTTTCCATCATTTCCTCCACAAGTTATGGGCCTACAAGTATTCTTTCACCAATTTCATCCCAACAGGTTGGTGTGAAACATCTCTTTTTGTATAATGCTTTATATGATGCCATTTGAATACTCGAACGGAAGCTATTGTTATAGGAAAATTCTACCAGAGGTAAATATTGATCCCACATACCCTGAAAGTCAATTGAGCAGGATCTCAACATGTTTTCTATGGTTTGAATAGTTCATTCTAATTGTCCATCTATTTGAGGATGGTAGGTAGTGCTCAAATGAAGTTCAGTATCCAAGGCTTTCTGAAGACTTTTCCAGAATCATGAAGTAAAACGGTGATCACGATTAGAAACAGTCGATAGGGGTACTCCCTGAAGTCTTACAACATCATCAATATATATTGTTTCTAGACGTTCCAGTGGTAGATATTCTCTTATAGAATGAAAATGGGATGACTTGGTAAGACAATCAATAATAACCAATATTTCATCGTTCCTTCTAGGAGTCTTTGGTAGTCCCATGACAAAGTCCATCGTTATATTATCCCATTTCCACTCAGTTATGGAAAGAGGTTGCAATACTCTACGAGGATGTTGCCTTCCAGCTTTCAATTGATGACAAACCATACATCGTGAAAAAAATCAGCAATCTCCCTCTTCATGTTGTCCCACAAAAAATGTTCCTTCAAATCTATATACATTTTGGTTCTCCCAAGGTGTATAGAGAAATTGGAACTATGAGCATCATCCAGAAATTCCCCTTTTAGATCAAGTATATCGGGAACAAAAAGTCTCTTCCGGAATTTCAAAATACCCTCTTCATACACAAATTCTCTCACTCTCCCATCATTCATAGCATTAATCTTCTTTTGAAATTATTCTTCATCAGTCTAAGAACAGTAAATCCTTTCTAGTAAAGATGGTTTGGCAACCATTTAAAAAAGCATTGATGTTTCACCTTCCCTGGTTATTCCCATGTCCATCTTCACTAGATCCATGAAAATTGGATCCCTTTCAATTCTTATATTGTTAAAAACTCCACGATCTTTTTTTCTCAAAGCATCTGCCACCTTGTTTACTTTCCCTGGGTGGTAGTGTATCGTACAATCATAATCATTGAGTAATTAAAGCCATCTCCTTTGCCGTATGTTGAGTTCTTTTTGTGAGAGAATATAGTTCAAACTCTTGTGATCAGTATAAATCTCACATTTTTCACCATAAAGGTAGTGCATCCATATCTTCAGAGAAAATATCACAGCTGCTAATTTGAGATCATGAGTAGTATAATTTTGTTCATTAATTTTCAACTATCGTGATGCATGGGTAATAACCCTATCATTCTACATAAGGCCACAATCAAGTCTTTTCTTTGATGCATCACTATAAATAATGAACCCATCATTCCCAGATGGTAGAGTCAATATAGGAGAGTTGACTAATATTCTCTTCAGTTCTTCGAAACATTCGTCACACACATTTTTCCAAACAAATTTAACCCCTTTACATGTGAGATTTTTTAATGGGTTAGCCAACCGGGAAAAATTCTGGACGAAACGTCGATAATAACCTGTTAAACGAATAAAACAACATACCTCATTTGTACTCATCGGTGCAAGCCATTCTTGGATTGCCTTCGTCTTAGAAGGATCAACATAGATTCCATCTTTATTGACAATATGGATAAGAAAATAAATCTCATGATTCTAGAATTCACACTTGCTAAACCACCCATATAATTCATGTCTTCTCAGAGTCTTCAGGATAATGCGCAAGTGATTTTCATGATCTTTATATTATTTGGAGTATACCAAGATATCATCAATAAATACCACCAAAAATTCATCGAGATTTTCCTTGAATACTCTATTCATCAGATCCATCAATATAGAGGGTGCATTAGTCAATCCAAAAGGCATTACTATAAACTCGTAATGCCCTTACCTGGTTCAAAATGTTGTCTTAGGAATGTCTTCCTTCTTCACACACAATAGATGGTATCCAGCTCCAATTTCAATCTTTGAAAAGTATTAAGCTTCATACTGTTGGTCAATTAAAACATCAATGTGAGGTAGGGGATACTTGTTCTTTATTGTTATAGCATTGATCTCCCTGTAGTCGATACATAAACTCATAGATACATCTTTCTTTTTAAAAAAAATAACAGGGGCTCCCAATGGAGAAACAGTAGGGTGAATATATACCTTATTACTCAATTACTCTAGTTGATTGTTTAGTTCAATTAATTCTATAGTGGACATTCTACAAGGGATCATCAATATAGGCATTGATGCAGGAATTAAATCAATGGAAAACTCAATGTCTCATTCTGGAGGATGTCCCGGTAAATCATCAGGAAACAAATCTACACATTCTTTCACAATAGGTACATACTCTATTTGAACATTCCTTTCCTCGCCCATTGTAATTTCATTCTCTTCCTCCCCAATAATTGAATTTAGTTGAGCTATTGGGGGTGGATCTAGATAAGAATTAGGTGGGACAATTCTGCAATAAAGATAAGGTGTTCCTTATCATCATCATCAAAAATCATAACCTCCTTCTTCTTACAATAAATCATTGCACCATGGTCAAGAAGCAAATCCATACCGAGGATTATATCAAACTCAATCATAGGTATGATGATGAGATCCGCAGATACAGATCATTTATGTGCTCTAATGGGGACTGATTCACAAAACATTGTTGCAATGATACTTCCCATATGATTTTTAACTGAAAAATCCCTTGTTAAATCAAATTGTAAATATCTAATTTTCTTATAAAAAAGGAAATATATGAAACAATGCGATGATCCATAATCCAATAATGCATTTTCTAAACATGAGGAAACTATTAAATTACATGCCACCACATCATTCGGAGCTTCTACCTCAGCCGTATTGATAGCATAAGCTTGGCTTTGATCCCTTAGCCTTTTCTGAGATAAGTTCCCCTAACGCTTAGGACATTCATTAGCATAATGTCCCATCTCCCTGCAATTTTAGCATTGGACATCAGTAGCTTCCTTCATTCCCTTGAAATCACAATCTTGGTGGCCTTTTCACCACACTTGTAACAGACTCCCATTTCTCTTAATCTAGTACCATGGTGTTTCTTCCAACATTTTTTATAGGTTGGATATTCAACATTTCCCTTCTTCTCCTTATTTCCATTACCCGATTTATCATTACATCTATTCTTCTCTTGATTTTCTTTAATGTTATAAGACATAGAGAATTCCTTTTCTATCTTGATAGCACATGAGACAATGTCTTCATATGACGAGAAGGATTGTGAGACTAATGCTCAATGAAGAAATGGTTTTAACCTATCAAAGAAATGGTCAATATTACTTATTGGGTTACATATATAATCTCTAGCATACCTTTGTATCATTGTAAAGTTAGCCTCATACTTTGCAACATTCTCGTCATCCTTTTGTCTCAAACTCAGAAATTGCCTTTCCATATCTGCTCGATGGTCACGAGGAAAGTATTTTTCTAAAAATATATATTTGAACTACCTCCATTCCATATTTTATACTTCATCATATACTTAATGTTTAGAATCAATGAACACCATTGATCAGTATCTCTAGTGAGGCGGTAAACTACCATGATAAATTTTTCCCTTTCACTACTTCCAAAAGCCAGAAATATTTTCTCTAGGGAACTTATCCATTTCTCAACTACCAATGGATTTGTACTCCCGTTGAATGTTGTTGGTTGTTGAATCATGAAGTGATATAACATTGATCCTCCACAATTTGGATCAAGGTGCTCCATACGGGTAAGGATATTATTCATAACCTGAGTGAGTTGTCCCATTATGGTGATTAGTTGATCAGCACCAGTAGAATCACCATCTCTACTATAATTATCTTGAGCAGGATGGAAATCCCTACATTGAGTTTGAGCATTGATATAGTTTCCCTTTCTTACACTAGGAGCCATTTCTAAACAATGGCATAAACTAGATCAGTTTATGAATCAAAATACATAATTCCATACTTATACAACACTTAACATAAATTAAACTATTTATGGATATAATCCATAATCATAAAAAAATTTCTTTGAGGACGTATATACTAATAAACCCTCAATAATGATTTGTAATGAAAATTAGAGTTATCCTAAGCATATCGCCCAGGAGTGTCGAAACCAAGAGTGGAGCAAGACCCGTTGCCGTGCACCAGTTCTCGTTCGAGTCTAGCTCAAAGCGGTGTTTTCAGTTTTTACCCCTAAGTAAATCTATGTCAGAGCCGCCGTTACCTGCTCATATCTAGATAGAGATTTATTGCTCGGAAAACTCAAAAAATACATACAATACCAAAATTCTAGGATGTTCTTCTATACTAATCCCCAATGTCCATCTTAAATCTATGTGCTCTAATCAAAGTATATCTAAATCTATATTTCAAGGTTTGTACTAAACATCCTCTGATACCAACTGTAATTCCCCGACCCTAGATACACAGTGTTGGTGCATTATTACATAACATTGTCATGATCACAAGAAAGGTCAAGTCTTGAAAGACGGATTAGTTTAGTAGCCTTGGAATAACTAGATACATTGATAATGTTTACATTACATCATAAAATTAAGACTACAATAATATAGTCTCCATATTCCACACTCTTATCCCCTCATACTATCCCAGAAAGTCATTCATAAATTATTTCTTCACATCCTGGAAAAAATAAAACATAGAAAAGGGGTGAGATCAAATGCCCAGTAAGGATAACAATATAGAAAAAACATTCATAAATAAGAATAAACATTTAAGACAATGTATAACTAAAACAAAATCCTTTTAAACATGAACTTCAACATCGTATGGAAAAAATAAAATGAAATAATTCCACTTACATATTCACATTGATATTCTACTAATCGAATAATCACATGCAATATCAATAACCACTTTCATAATGATGGAATGCATAATGCCAGACTATCATAACCATATAGCCCATGAATCGTGCCAATACTACAAATAATATTTTGTCAAGGCCTTGTCCCAAGACACTATTTTGTCTCATGAGACCTACCGATGCATCGAGGAGCTATAGTGGGATTCATCCGTCACTTATTAAGTCAAATGCATTCTTCATATGAACTGGTTTAAACTTAACATAAACATTTGTATTAAAAATACCATACTAAATGTCAATACTTTCTTCACAAACCATTAATGGTATAAATATAAATCATCCAAAATCAAAAATATCACAAAAACATCAATAAAATATGGATGTTTTGTATCATAATGAATCAAATCCAAATAAACGTAAAATCCATCAATGGATTTTGATATATATGAAATCAAAACTCTTATTACTGAAATACATCTTCATATTTTGAAATCATTTAAGAGTCACATAATTATAAAATAAAAAATTTACATTGAAAATTTTCTTATAATCTTGTAAGGGAAGCTTCGAGGATTTTATAACGGCGGAAAATAGCCACACCCACGGTATAAGTTAAAAAAACATTTTTACCTTAATTTTGTCGAAAAAGTTAAAAAACACCTTATTTGGAAAACGACTGAATGATTTCTATATAAACCTATTATAAAAAGTCAAAAAACGGTATAATTGACTTTAACATATATTTTTGTAAATAGTAAAAATGTTTTGAAATACATTTTTAAGAGACATGTATGTGGATGATAAAGAAATCCCAGTATATTATTACGCAATAACAACCTCGGATAATGAAGAGATTGCGAAATAAACCATTACCTTTTACTTTTCCTTGGTTGAGGGTATGTTAACCTCTTGTATAATGGTGAAATAATTTTAATTAAATTATAAAAGAGTCATATAAAATAACATGATATCAGATATGATCTTTTAACATTGATTTGTTAATAATATTTTACTATTATCGTTGTTTCAGTTGTTAACTTACTCACTTTATTTTATATGTTTTGTTACGTAAGCCATGTTTTTCATAGATAGGTTGTATCTTATTAATAGTAAGAATTATATCATGTCTTTAGATACTATTATTAATCATCAAATGAGAATTAGACTTGAATGGATACGATGAGGAATGAATCTCATCGCGTTCTTGGAGACGGTAGTCCTTACGTACGCACGAGCGACAATATCATTCTTTTGATATTAAAATAATATATAATTGGATGTTATATAATACATAAATAATAATTATCAATTTATATTTATTATTTACATGAATTACACATCATTATTATACACATCAAAATAATAATTTATTGAATAACAATTACACCACGACGTGGTGACGGTAAGCCGTATGTACGCACGTATGGTGACATGTCATTCAAAGGATGGATAGAATACTAAATATGGTTGTACCATATTTATAATAACATTAATGTATATATAAGATACTTGAGTTATTATTTTAGAATATGAATAACAATGAATGAAGAAGTTGATGTACAAATGCACCTAAAAGAGGGTGGTGAAAACATTACCTCTTCTTCGGGTTCATTCTTTTGATTTGATCAAAATGACTCCATAGGTTGGCCTTCTGATCAAACTAAGGCCTTTAGGATGAAGTTAGGGAAGTTTAGAGAGTATTTGGGTAGGGTTTGGCCGAACTAAAAGGCTTTGATGGTGTAAAGAATTGGTTATAAATGGTGTCCTTTTATAAGGGGGAGGAGGGGCACCTTTGGAAAAGCCGAAAATATTATTTTAAAATAAATTCATATTCAGTTTCAAATGGCCCCAAAGTGGATTATATAGAGGTTAAGGTGGGTATGGGTATAAAAACACTCAAAAAATAGAATTTATAATGGTTTGGGTCATTATATTAACCTTATCTTTTAGTTTTAACTCTTAGTTAATTAGTTTGACACTTACCGTGTCACTTTGTAATTTTCTATTATATAGTTAATAAACATACTATATACCTCAATGGAACCCCCAAGTGGTCCATTAATGATACAACTATCATTATATAAGTCTCTTGGACGAACCAAAAATTTTTAGTAATTGAATATCAATTAATAATATAATATTTTTTTTAAAACTCTTTTATGTCATTTTTGACACTATTTGGAAAATGGAATTTTGTGAAAATCATAACATAATTATTACTTCAAAAAAAGATAATGAAATCATTAATAACATGTAATATTGACGTATTAAATTAGTGTAATTCATAAAAAGTCTCATATTATATTTATTTTGGTATTTATAATATCAATTATTTTAATTTTTCACTATTATGTTAATTACTGCATCATCATTGTGTCATAAATAATTTAAATTATTTAATCTCTAAAAATTATAAATAAAATTTAATTATGTAGGAAATATTTTTAGATTTCTAATTAATATTTATAATAGAATTTATATTATGTGTAACCCTATATTAAAAATGTTTTAGTAAATAAACATAGATTTTAACTCCTTTAACTCTTCTTTGAATTAAATAATAATAAATGTCCTAATCTAATCCAAGTGTACCTAAATGATAATATTTTATTCTTAAGGTTGTTTTTGATCATGATAAACTTGTCCAATATAATTAAAACATGTGTTAGGGTAATATTAATATCATTTTTACCCTTAATTACCTTATTTAATTTTAACTGTGGTAAATAAAAGTAAAAAGTTACTATTCATCAAAAATTATTATCATCTCATTGAACCAAATTATACTCATCGATATTAACTGTGTCTCTCCGATTTTTGAAATTTCATTCATAGAAGAGGTAAAATTATGTTTTATGAAAAATTCAATTTTTTAACTACCACTTAGTGGTTTCACTATTAATCAAAAAATGATGTTTTTCAGAAAAATACCAAAAATTCACCCAAGGCTAATTTTGATATTCCAAATCAAAAAATTAAGTCCATTTCGAAAAATAAAATTTATAAATTTCAAAATGTGGGTAATACTATTCATAAAGTCTAGTTTGATTGGTTGTGGTGTGTTAGAACATGATGTTACGTACAACACATGCTATTGCGTTATTCAAAGAGAAGCATACCGTAGAAGCTTGGGGTGTTACATGTGGAAATGAGGAACAAGATGAATCAAATCTGATTTCAGTTCAAAGACGGCCTCTATGATTGAATATTGAATACCAAGAGGTTGTTAATTCATATCAGGGGAATTGAGTTATTTAAGTGTTTCATTCCTAGGATTGGCCATATTTAATTCAATTGTTTGGACAAGGACAGGTTCTTGAATGAGTTGATTATCTCTTAAGTTCCTCCCTAGTTGGTGATGAGTTTTATAAATTCCAAGGTCAAACAAATATGAGGGACTGTTTGGGAGGCTACAGGGAATTCAGAGAGATTTAGGAAGAAAGATGAAGATGGGTTTTTTCTTTGTGTTTTTTTAGTTTATGGTTTTTATGAGAAGGGGGTTTTTTGTGTTTTTTTTCGAAAAAATTTTAATTAATTTTTTATGTTTTTTTAATAACCAGAAGCTAATAAAAATTTAATGGCATCATCCCTGGAAACAACACCATTTGAAATGTGCGGCCTATTTTCACCTATCGACCGGTCAAAGTTCTGATGCTCTGCAAATGTGTATAGCAGCACTCGGGTTGAATCTTTAGCGATGATACTTTTTAAATAGCCTATTGTTTTTAATTATTTATAATTTCATTAGGGGGTTTGTTTGAAGAGATTAATTGAAAGTGTTGATTGATTAATATTGTTTTAAGAATTTGATAAATATTTGGATGAGTTCATCATTAGGTAGTTAAGCTTGTGATATCCTTGGAACATTGCTTTATATTGCATTTTTATTAACATCCATGTCACAAGTTGACATTGATTGAAGCACCTAAGTGTTAAAGATTTAACCCAAGACTTAACATTACTAGGATTATAATCTAAATTAGTACTTGATTGTGGTAGTGTATTTATGGTCCAATAATCCATGGAATCTATATGTTAAACAGAACAATCATTAATCCCCGACATGTTAATTCCAACATACACAATGTTAATTTAAAAAATATTCGTCAAGAAAAAGCTCTCAATCACTTAACATACCTAAATTTTAACTCACCCCAATTAAATATTTACTTATACATTTAAATTATTATTAATTTGGTTATAATTATTATGATGATAAATTAATAAGATAAGAAAAAGAAAGGGATAGTAAAAGAGTGGTGCGTAGAACACACACACAAATGATGATGATGATTAAAAAACGTACTTTAGATTGAATGTGAATGAAAAATAAGGTAAGGGGATTCAATTTTATTTAAACTATTTTAAGAAAAATAAAATTAAACTACAGAAGATGGATGACAATAAGAGATATTGATGTAGAAACATTCATTAAAACATAATTACAAAAACAACACTTACGAGACTACAAATAAAGAAATGCACAAAAGTAAATGAAATCAAAGAGAGGATGAAATGCCTCTCAAGTAAAAACATGATTATGGAAGGTCCTCCCAAGACTTTGAAATGGCTTTGGTTGTGCCAATATGATCTACTATATTCTGAAATTCCAACCCCTTTGAAGGACTGGAGGGGGGGGTGTATTTATAGCCCAAGAAAGTGGACTGTTTGTATTTCCAATATATCCCTCCAATTGGACTGAATATTTTGACATCCAGACAGCATAAGCTCGAGAATGCTCCTTAATACAAGTTGTATATAATAATGTTGGTCGACTACTCTCCATATATGGATGAATATGGACCAATTTAACCAATGTAATGGTCAGATGATTAAAAAAATTTAATCTGACAATTTCAATCCACTATTTTTGATGTCCAAAATGTGAAAGGGTTTTTGAATAATAATATTCCATAAAAAACCAATAATTTCTTCAGAAAAGTTGTCCGCCTATATCTCCTCTTTTACACTAAAAACAATCTTCTCTATTTGATGTCTTCATCATGAGATATGTAATGAATAGTGTCTGAATTTTAATTGTCGTCTAGAATTGTGGGCTGGATTTAAAGCTTCATTTGGGACCATTTTTCGTAGTGTTTGGACCTTAACTTTTTATCCATTAATATTTAAGATAATTTTGAACATATGGTATAGTTTCATTAAATTTTGGCATCGGGATTTATACCAGTAACTCAATCATCATAGATGGTCTAGTTTCTTCACAAATTCCTTGGGTCATCTTGGGTGGTCCATGTGATCTTTAAAATGGTAGAATTGGAACATGATATTTTCTAATGAAATGTTTAATATTAAATTAGGAATCCTAAAATAGAATAACCACACAATTTGGATTTTGAGGGTGAGAGTTATAAATAAAATAGTAAACATACTCAATTTGGATACTTCTAAAAATGCTCAAAAATTATACTTAGTGTTAAAACATTCATATTTCACAAAAATTATGAAAATTTCTTATAATATCAGTAAAGAGGGTATATAATAAGTCATTAAAATATTTTTAAAGTTAATAAGCTACTAAATTTCTATTTATAGGCTTGTTGGCAAGATCAAATTAAAATTACTAAAGGTGATCCACCCACCTTCGTTGCATCATATTTAGATCATGCTAAGTAAAGACGTACATTAGATATTTGTGGTTCACGTACACCAAAAAACTCACCCCTACTATGTAATTTCTCTAAAAATATAATACATGAAAAAACAAGGATAAATCAAGATTGTTCATGAGATAGTTCCTCTCATGTGGCCCCAACTACCAAGACCCATATGAAATGATTTTTCCCCCCATACAAAAGAACTTCTCCTAGCCTGATACCTGATGTGTCACAGTACATGATGTAACACCTACCCAACTCATGAACAATAAATATTAGTGTCGATGTTAATCTCTCTTTCATCTATTGAAAGTACATCTCGGAGGAATCTGACAATATGTAACTCACACCCTTCTTTTTCAATCCCATCATCACTGCTTCTATGCATTAAATGTCCTTTATGAAACCCTTCTAGTAACCAGAATCTCTTTTAATACACTGAACCTCAAAGACATTCTATAGATTCTCTTAGGAAACTGTTTCTCTCACTATCTCTAGGTCCACTAATACTTCTGCCTTTGAGATGACGTAACTCAAGAAGTGAATCTGACCAATCTTGAAGTGGAACTTTGTGAGCTTAACATATAACTGATTATCTATCACTGTATTAAAAATGAACTCAAGATGGTTGGAATGGTTGTGTAGATTGTGACAATACACCAGAATATCATCCCATAAAACCACCATAAAATAAACCAAGGAAGGATGGATCAATCGGTTCATCAATTCTATGAAAACTGCTAGCGCATTCCTGACACCGAATGACATAACCAGATATTCATATAGGCCATATGTTCTACAAAATGTGGTATGAGGTATGTTGAAATGTTGAACATGTACCAGATGATATCCTAACCTGACGTTGGTTTTTGTGAACACTTAGGATCCTCTATGATGATCAAATAGGTCATCTATCTGTGGTAAGGGATGTAAGTTTTTAATCGTTAGCTAGTTCAATTTATGATATTCCACACATAGCCTAAGGGTACCATCTACCTTTTTCAAGAATGGAATGAAGAACCCCATGGATTGGGATTTGGTTGCATTAACCCATTTTCTTCAAAATCATGTAGCATCCTCGTGATCTCTTGCAGCTTTGTCGTAGCCATCCTGTAAGGAGGAATTGATCTCAGTCTAGCTCCTAGAACTAGCTCGATCATTAAATCCATCTCTCTCACTATAAGAAAAATGTAAATTAATCCATAAAAATATCGCTGCAATGTTCAACCATTGGAGTGAAATCTACTATTGTGTTCCATGGACATCCAGATATAAACTGGAAATCGGTTTTATCATCCCACTCAACTCCCATTACTCAGGTCCAGCTAGGTTATCCTGAAAATCCCACTCTCCCTTGTATAGAAACTATCATCCTTCTGGTGTCATAAAACTCATCCTGTAGTTATAGTAATTGACAAAATCTTGAAAGGAGACTAACCATTATATTATGAGTATGTAATCAAATCTTGTCATCTCTAAGATATAGAGATCCCAAAAAAAGTGACACCCACCAACCTCATTGGGTAACTCCTTACACTGACACACATTAGTCATCCGTATCCCTAATAATGTGTCTAGCATAATAACATCAGCATAAGAGAAAACACAGAGCCCAATGAAGTCTCCAATGGTAATAGATTTAAAACTATGTAAAACCCCTATATCAGAGTGTAGAAGATAAAACAGAGGGGAATAGAATAGTATCTCTTATAGTGGATGGTTTGGGATACTTCTCATGTTGGTTCTATTGAACTATATAAGTATGACCTATACTGTGGCCTTGAGACTCATCCTGGATACCCTGATCTGACCTGCCCTGCTGTCGTTGAGATCCTGGGGTCAGGATACAATGTCCATGACCACCAAACTTACTTAAATGAACAGATATATTCCAATTTCCTAACTGGTGATATGATTCTAACACTTATCCTAATTTTAGAGTTAGTGTTGAAACACCCTCACTAGATGATGGTCGAAACTCCCTACATAAGTTTTGTAGATGTCCCATATTTCCGCAAGATTGGTACTCGACTGGATCCATCAGACACTGTGGTCTCATATGTCTAGCTCTGCCACACTGGTAGCACCTCTCTTTACTACCGAAAGTAAAATTATTAATTCTTGTATCCCCACGAGAAATTTATATACCAATCTTCTTAATTATGGTCGAGAACATACTAGATCTTGGTGACAAACCGCCTTTGTTCGCACCTCCAGCTTCTTGTAGATAACACTCGATAATCAGTACTTGATTCATGATGGAATATACGTAAGGAAACATTAATACATTCACATGGTATTCAATGTCATACCTAGGACCATCCATGAATTTATTAGACCTTTATATATCGTCACACATTATAATAGGTAAAAATCTACGAAGCTTAGTGAAATGGGAAGAGTAGTCCATCACTAACATAACACCCTGCTTCAGATGCATGAAATACCAGGCTCTATCACCCCTCAACGTCTCAATAAAATATTATTCATAAAAGACCCTACGAAAATCTCTCCATTCCATATCTTGATGATTCTATTTCGGAGTGATAACATCCCACCACCCCTTATCTGAATCACACAACACATAAGTCACGAGCCTGACCTCCTATCAAGAGGTGTCTTTAGATGCTCGAAGATCATAATCATGGACTCCATCCATGAATATTTAGCCTATGGAACACCATCCCTTAAAAATGTAGGTAGATGCTGATACTGGAATACTCACGTTAGTTCTTCCATAGATGTAGTATGCTGATGTACTCTCTGTAAGGTCTTTATAAACCTCATGAAGAATTCACCAAACTATGCATCTGCAAATGTGTCCAATATAACAGTTGGTAACACGACTGACATGTCTGGAGGGTCCACTGGTATCCCATGTCCTACCACCTCTGTGGTATGATCATTACTACACTCCTGGAAAACAACTGGAGGTCATCATGGTAGTATTGCTCTATAAATTCTAGCACTGACACCTCAGGATAAGCTTATTCATCAAGGTATGCAGTTCAAAAGTGAAAGAACTAAATAATAGATGAAAATTATAAAATGTTTTCAATAAATGAGTACATGAAATGTTGGAAACATAGACGACATGTACACTTAATCCCTGGCATGGTTGTGTAACCTGTCATCATGGGCTTGTAAACATGATTGGTACATGGTGTGTAGGGACTATACACTATGTGTAAATATAATCTCATAAATGGTCGTGTACACCTGCCATCCTAGGTTTGTAGATACCCTAGGTACACGGTTTGATAGTGGATTACACGATGTGAACACAAGTATTCTCTCTTGGCCATGTACTTTTCCATGGCCAATGCTAAAAGCTTATGGCTATATAAAACAACATTAGTTGTAAATAAGGAACATGACATGTTCTGATCAAAACATATCAACCAGTTTTTTCTCTCACACTGAGGGTGACACATTCATCTACCAAACGGTGTGTACTAAAAGAACACGATGAGTACATGGAATGTTTATTTTCTTCCTAAATAGATGAACACATGACATGTGTTCATAGGACCACACAATATGTGGTCTTGGTTTCCAGAGAGTAATCCTCAGAAACATCCTCAGAATCTCTATTTTTGGAAAATAATGCAATCAAATTTGAAATTCCAATATGTGGGGGCCCATACTCCCTATGATTCAATTATTGGAATCCTTATATAGCACAAAATAACACAATATATATCCAAAGGCCAAACATGATCAACTAAATTCGGATCCAATAGGGCCTATAATCCCTAGAGATCAATGTATGGAATCCATCCAATTCAACCATAAAACATACCAAAATTCTTATAATGATAGTAGGAATATCCATCATGGTATTTGACAAAATACCATGAAAATTTAGTACAAAATTTATTACAACAACCTGTAATCAATAAGGCTCTCTAAATGGAATGGCAATAATGCATGGAATGTGATTTCTAACAAGAGACAATATGATGCATGAGATGGAATACCGTCATCTCATCAGTTTGAAAAAAAATAACCACAATGATATCAAAAATAATTGAAAAAAATAAGTTGGACACCCAATGGTGAAATTTAATCAACTGAAATTACTCAATATCCAACAATTACATTTTAATTTGAGGCAATTTAGAATTACATTGAATGTATACTAGCTAATCTCTAGTATAGCTTTGTAAAAATTATATTGAATATCCATCTCTATCCATAATCACCAAACAATAAAGAAAACTAGAAAAGGAAAACCCCTCTGATACCACATTGTATCATCCGGGATTTGGATGCCACACAACTGGTGCACCGTACCCAGTTGGCCTCATGACCTCCAGCGCATTTTCCCAAAATCCAGAGGATTCCAACAAGAATAAAGTGTCTAGGTTTTGATCCTAGGTAAACCATTCCCTCATTGGAATAGTTTAATAGTGGAATAAATAATAGTACAATAGTCAAAGAAGTAAAATACATACATATGAAATAAACAGTGGAATAATTATAGGATAAATAACCAAAAATCATTTCATTCCAATAATGATGAAACATGTTATGTTATAAGAAAACAATGTAAATTGGTACACTATAGGAATCCATGATATATATTTAAAAATAAAAAGAAACTAAGGAAAATAAGAAGCATCTTAAGGCTTGGCTCAGTCCAATTCACTTTGGCTCCTAAACAATATCTCAAGTACCTGTAGAAGGCTGCATTCCTTTATTGAAACATATATCAATATAATCTACTTGGGTCCAAAATAATGACCCAAATAGTGTGTAATAAATAAATCCAAGTAGGAAACCACCCATGTTATGTTCCTATCTATTAGTGAGCATATGCAGCAAATAGTGTACAAAAAGGAAAAGCAGTAAACTAGGAAGTAATCAAATGTAAAAAATCCCTCAAGTCATTTTTTTCATTTTCATTTATTATGATTAGTTAAACCATTCAATTAAATTGATTTATATATATCTCGAGATTTTGACTAATCTTGTCAATCCCCCATATATGGTATACTCCACGGATACTGTAGAAGGCTATCTAAATAAGTAATGTGAAGACTGAATCCAAGATTATTCTTTGTCTTGGAAAACGCATCATAAGTTATTCCATTTCAGAATTAAATTCAAAAACTCACATTAAGGCATAGAAAAACCCCACCCATAGGCATAACAAATCCTCTCCCACAAGCATAACAAATACTTTCCCACATGCAAACAAATCCTTGCCCAGAGGCATAAAAATCCTCACATGTATGCATAACCATAAATAGGGTATGTCCTGGTATATCAATATATGAGCACAATAGATAACAAATGTAATGACACTATTACATGGTTAAGATAATAACAACTATTTTGGGACTCATAGAAAACAATTAACAAGTGAATTAAATTATCACAAGGCTCAAACAATTATTCTTTCTTGGGCATTTTATATCACAATACTAATCATTAATCTAAAAATTTCAAGGCTTAAAAATTATAATAACATGGGTAGTTTATATATAACTTGAATACATGTGAATTAAACTATCAAAAGCCTCAAAAAATTATACCGACATAGGCAGTTTTTGTATAACAAAAAAACATGTGAATTAAACTATCACAAGGCTTATGCAGTTGTCATCTCACGTGGGAAACATTCAATTAAAAAAATTTATTTTAATAAATCCCACAATGGCTATCAAATGCATGAACACAGGCATCCTAGGCCAAATGGTAAAATAATGGTCATCTGAGGGAAACATACCAACATGGTGTCCCTTAATCAAAAAAAAATCCAATATTCTTAATTTAATCTAATCATCATTAGGCCACAACAAGGGTCAATTTATATTCCATTATACATCCAAAACATTGGATAATGGAACTACATAACATTTAAACAATGTCAAATTGATAGAAAGGAACAAGACCAGCTACTGAATCGTAGTGAGGCTCTCCTCATCAATCCTTAAACTCCAATTCATGCTAGAACAACGTAGATCTAAAAAATGATAATATATTATCAATAATAAATTACATCATTGAGAAAAAAAATCACAATGAACGGCTTAATAGGAATTGATATCTGACCTATTGGGTTCAAACGCCTCTAATAGTGATCAAATCGGAGTTTGGATGGAGATTCTGGAGGAAAAATCCCACTTAGCACTACTTGTTTGTCATCCCGGGAGAGCCTCTATCCATTTTCACAAAAACAATTCTACTACCTGATTGAATCAAAAAGAAATTACATGGAATGTACATGAGACTACATGGTGTGTCCGAATTGTTTTTAGCCAGACCATTATATGGTCGTGTACTGTGATTACATGATGTGTAGCCAAACATACATTACATATACCTACAAGTACATAACATGTAGTTCCCAATCACATGTGTAACTGGCCTGAAGCTATCCCTTGAACTCATTTCCCCCATTTTCTTATGTATAAAATAAAAAGAAAACATCCATACCTCAAATGAAGTACCAATTTTTTAGAATATAAATTTAAAATAATCTACATATTTATTTTAAAATTAAAAATAATTAACTTGAAATATTGAATGTATTTTGAAAAATAACAGGTTTTTTAATTTTAAAATTCGTATCAATTTATTTATTTTTAATATTGAAGGTATGTAAATTTTATTAACAAATTATTTATTTTTAATATTTAAATTTCTTGTTTCACAGATTTATTCAGGTTTGTTTAAAATGAATGACATTAAATGAATAAAATCAAACTACAAGAATATTTAAAATAGATAAATAAAATTATTTAAATAATTTGAATAATTTATTTAATTATATATTAAATAAATTAAAAAAATTGAGTAGTTAAATTATATAAACAAGTTGAGAAAATTAGAATAATACGAAAATGGAAAATTAGTTATATTTCTTAAAATATTTACATGGATTTAAGAAAACATATATTAACTACAATATTTGATGTGCCTACATTGACACATGTCTCTTCCACAACAATTCTCTCTACAATCAATATTCTATTAATCCAATGCTACCCTCATTCTTACTCCTCCCTATTTCATCCCTCAAACAACTCCCAAAATTCCTCATTCATCACACCTCCTCTCATTATTCCCCCTCCCCGTCACAAAAACCTGATACCTTTCCAAAACCTATATTCTCTGAATTTTAGAACCATGATTCAACCACCAAGTTATAATCCCTATGTGTTCCTTCATCCTGACCGCTTCACTCTGGAAGATCACATCCTCATATCCATTTTCCTCTACAGATGTTGCTTCTCCATTAGTGGCACTACATCAAACTCCATTAGTTTTCCGACAAATTTCCGGCCTTTAATCATATAAAACCGATAGTATGTTAAAGATCATCCTCCATCATAATATAGAAGCATTTAATATCTCTAAATGTTTCACTTCAATTCAACCTTTATCCACTATCTCTTGCCTCCACCTCAATATCCACATTCATCCACCTCCTCCACCTCTGCCTCCAGTTCCATCTCCATCTCCCATTCATACTAAATTTCAATTTACTTATTTATTCTCCTAGAATAATATTATTTAGGTATGATAATATTGTTTGCAATCATATTCCTTTTATCCAAATCTTTTTATCTAAATGGATTTCCATTTATTTATGTTATTAGTTTTTTCCAAATATAATATATTTTTCAATTTTTTTATCATGTAGAGTATTTTATTGAATATTAACATAATATATTTTTCATAATTAAAAAAAGTACACTTCCCTATGATGATTTTATATATTGTTCTATTTCTTCTAAATGGAACGTCATATGTAATTATATTATAGTAAGAACTCCATATGCAACACTAAATCATCATGGGATTGAAATTATTTAATGATTACATCACATATTTTAAAAAACTAATGATAATTGAAAGCTATGTCAAAATGATTTTTAATTCTATCCACATTTTTCTTCTTCTTCTTCTTCGACCCACATCTAATGGATCATATTCCTGATTATTATCTTGAATAAGTGAAAAGTTTTTCTCCATTAAAATTACGTAGTAGGATTATTTATATTCAATATGTTTAGTTCACTAAATTACATTTTCCTATCCAATTATAAGAATATTCTAATGCACGAACAAAGTGTTAATATTCAATAAATGTTGTCTGTAAAACCACCTCCATAAATTCTTGATCCATATCACTATTATAACTAAATGATTCTGCATCCACTATTTATAGGTTAGTATAATCAAACATCAAACTATGTTTATTAAATACATTTTTTTCATATCACTATCTCAACCCATGAATCTGACATTTATATTTCATATTCTTTAACAATAACATTACAGTAACCCATGAATCCAACATTTATATTTCATATTAGTCATTATTTTAAATTTTCAACAAAATAAAATTCTATAATGTTATTTTAATAATAATGTAGATTCTATTGACTATTTTGTTATATATGTAATGATTTGTTACATAAAATTTCATTGATTTACACATGCATAAAAACACTAACAAAGGAATAAAATGTATTTTACAAGTTAAATTTTAATTTTTATTATTAATTATGAAGTTGATTATTTATGTATTTTTACAAATTTTTAATTCTTGTTTCATTATATTAAATTAAAACCTCTAAACTAATTTATATTCATATATGATATGGATTTTTTGTTCAGTGAATGGTATTCATATTCTATTAACATTTTGTGTGTTTTATATTATTTTAACATAATAGATATTTCAAAATTAAAGTTAAAATATGAATATGGGTACTTAGTATTAAACATATAATTAATAGCTTATTGAGGAAATAACACCTCCAATTTTACATATTTTATTATTTTATTATGTAATTTTTTATTATAGGAGGGGATAGATTGGTATTAATATGTTCTGTAGGATTTTTTAATGTTTTGTTGTGGAGCTCATGTAACGCCCTAACCGCAGTTACCATGATTTGGTGCATTCTTACATAATTTTGGGATAATAACAATCGATAAAATCTCAAAAGACCGATTAGTTTACTAGCCTTAAAACACTAGATATATTCATAAGTCTTATATTATATCATAAAGTGAAAACCTACAACAACATCTTGTCTTTAAAGACCACACTAATATCCCCTCATACTATCCCTACAGGTCATTCATAAAATACTTCATCACATCCTCCGAAAAATAAAACATTGAAATGGGTGAGCTCAGATGCTCAGTAAGGATAAAAATATAGCGGAAACTTTCATAAATAAAAATAAACATTTAAGGAAATGTATAACAAAAACAAAATCTTTTTAAACATTAACTTCATCATAATATGGAAAAGATAAAATTAAATAATTCCATTTATTTATTCACATGGATAATCTACTAATCGAATAATTACATGCAATATCAATAACCACTTTCCTAATAAGGGAATGCATAAATCCAGACATTCTTAACCACATAGTCAAGGCCTTGTGACAAGACTACAAATATGATTTTGTCAGGGCCTTGTGCCAAGACACTAGTTTGTATCATGAGACCTACCGATGCGTCGATGAGCTATAGTGGGCTCCACCTATCATTTACTAAGTCCAATGTATTCCACTTATGAAAAGGTTTAAACATAACATAAAATTCATATTGAAACTAGCATACGAAATGTCAACAATTTATCCATAAAACATGAATGGTATAAAAATAACACATCAATAGTCAAACATATCAAAAAACCTTCAATACAAAATGGATGTTTTGTATCACAATAAATCAACTTCAAGTAAGATTAAAATCCATTAAAGGAGGTTGATATAGATGAAATCAAAACAATTTAAGAGAAATATCTATTTTTTGAAATCATGTAAAACTAACATAATTATAAAAGAAAACCTATAAATTTAAAATATTCTTATAATATTTTGAGTGTATCTTCGATGATGTTATAATGGTGGAAAATAGCCGCACCCGCCGTATAAGTTAAAAAAAACATACTTACCTTAATTTTGCCGAAAAGATTATAAAAGACCATGTTTGGAAATCGTCGGATAGATTACTTTCAAAACATATAAGGTCTAATAAGGGTATAAATTACTTTAAACCATTTAATATTAAATATTAAAAAATTTTGAAATACATTTTTACATTACAAGTATGTGATGATAATGAGGTCCCTATAGAGAATTACATATAAACAACCTCGGATAATGAAGAGATTGTGAAATAAACACGCAACTTGTACTTTTACTTGGTCAATGGTAGTTTAAACTCATGTATAATAGTCAAATAATTGTCATTAAATTATACAATTATCATATACATAAATACGATATCATATATGACCTTTTAGCATTTCTTTGTTAATAATATTTTGTTATTATCGTCGTTCCGGGTGTTAACTGATTTGTTTTCCATTATATTATATGTTATGTAAGTTATGTTTATCATGGATAGGTTGTTTCTTATTCATATATAGAATAATATCAAGTCCTTAAACAATATTTTTTATCATTAAATGAATATAATTCTTGAATGGATACGATGGGGAATGAATCTTATCGTGTTCATGGAGATGACATTCCGTACGTACGCACGAGTGACAATATCATTATTTTGATATTAAAATCATATATAATTGGATGGTATGTCATATATACAAAATAATTATAATTCTATATTTATTATTTATATCAATTACACATCATTATCATACCCATCCAAATAATAATGTTTTCAATAACAATTACACCACGACTTGGAGATGGTAAGTTGTATGTATGTACGTTTGGTGACATGTAATTCAATGGATGGATATAATACTGAATATGGTTGTACCATTTTGGTAATAACATCAATTTATATAGAATATAATAGTGTTATAATTTTATAATGTAAATAACAATGAATGAATAAGTGGAAGAAGAAAAGAAGTTGAAAGAGGGGGTGAAATCATTACCTCTTCTTCTGGTTATTCATTTTGATTTGATCAAAAAGGTTCCATAGGTTGGCTTCCGGATCAAACTTAGGCCTCTATGATGAGTTGAGGGATGTTTAGAGAGTATTTGGGCAAGGTTTGGCCTTTTAAATGTCTTTTAACGTGTGAAACTGAGAGAGTGGGGAGTTCCCTTTTATAAAAGGGGTGAGGGGCACCTTAGAAAAATCTAGAAATATTACTTTATAAGAAATTAATTTTCGGTTTATAATGGCTAAAAAGTTATTTATTTAGAGGCTAAGGTGGGGATGGGACGAAAAACACCCAACCAATAGGTTTTATATAGGCTTGGGTCTCTATATTAACCATATCATTTAGTTTTACCTCTTTCTTAATTAGTTTCACATTTACCATGTCTCTTTGTATTTTTATATTATATTGATGATAGACATGCAATAAACTTATATGAGAACCACCGGTGGTTAATTAATGATACACCTATAACTATATAAGTATCTTTTTCTAACCTTATATTTTTAGGAATAGAATATCAATTAAAAATATAATATTTGTTTTAAAAACTCTTTTATGTCAATTTTGACAGTATTTGAAAATTGATTTTTGTGAAAATTATAAAAGAATTATTACTTCGAAAAAATTTAATTAAATAAATCCTAACATGTCATGTTATCCTAAAAAATTAGTTTATTTCATAAAAAGTCTCAAATTATATTTATTTGGGTATTTATAATATCAATTATTTTAATATATCACTATTAATGTAATTACTTCATCATCATTGTATCATAAATTAATTAAATTATTAAATTTATAATAATTATAATTAAAATAAAATTAGTTTAGAAATATTTTAATCTTACTAATTAATATTTATAATCTATTTTATCTTATGTTTAACCCTATATTAAAAATGTTTTAGTTATTAAACATTGAATTTAACTCTTTTAACTCTTCTTTGAATTAAGTAATAATAAATTTCATAATCTAATCCAAGTAGAACTAAAGGATCATATATTATTCCTAAGGTTGTTTTTGGTAGAATTATACTTAGCCAATAGAAATAGGACACGTTTCAGGGTAAATATAATATCATTTTTACCTTTAATTAACCTATTTACTTTTAACCGTGGTAATAAAAGAAAAAAGTTACTATTCAGCAAAAATTATTTTCATCTCATTGAACCATATTTTTCTTACTAATATAATCCGTGTCTCTTGGATTTTTTAAATTCCACTCACAGAAGCGGTAAAATTTGGTGTTGTGAAAATTTGCATAATCTCATAGGAGGAGGGTAAATGACGGTAAAAAGATCAATAAAATTTTATATATCTAAAATTAATATAGAATGACTCAAATTAATTGAATTTAACATATATAGGTATTATGTATCTATTTTTACCTAGAATATATTAAAATAAAATAAATAATTATTTAAATAAAAAGTCGGTTTTAACCAATAACTCATGGTTTTTCACTATTCATCAAAAAATGAATGTTTTCAGAAAAATGCCAAAAATTCACCATGGACTACTATCAATATTCTGAATCCAAAAATGAAGTCCATTTTGAAAAATAAAATTTTTAAAATTTCAAAAAGAGGGTATTACTATTCATAACAGCTAGTTTGATTGGTTGTGGTGTGATAGAACTCGAAGTTGCGTACAACACACACTATTGTATTATTCAAAGCGATGAGTACTGTGGAAGATTGGGGTGTTACATTCTACCCTCTTTCAAATAATTTCATCCTAGAAATTTTTAGAGTATTATTGAAAAAAAAGACTTGTGTGGTTCTTCATCATAAGTTCCCCATGTTCCCGTGTTTCCTCTTCTATTTTATGGTTTCTCCATAGAACTTTTACCAGACAAGTCCTCCAGTTTCTCAGCATTTGTTCTCTTGTATCGAGAATCTTGACAGGCTCTTCGCAATAAGAAAAATAGGGTTTTAGTTCTAATTCCTCATAGGTGTGTACCTGCGTTGGGTCAGGCATGTATTTTCTCAACAGTGATACGTGGAACACATCATGAACATTTGAGGGACTTGGCGGCATTGCCAAATGGTAAGCTACAGCCTAAATTTGTTCTAGTATTTAGAAAGGTCCGATGTACATGGGACTCAATTTACCTTTCTTACCAAAATGTATAACTCACTTACATGGAGATATCTTTAGGAAAACAGGATCACCGGCTTGAAATTCCAAATCCTTCCTTCGATTATCAGCATAGATCTTCTTCCTACATTGAGCTTCATTGATGTGGGTTTGGGTTACCTTAACCTTTTCCATCGTTTCCTCCACAAGTTCTAGTCCTACGAGTTTTCTTTCACCTACATTATCTCTACAGGTTGTTGTGTGACATCTTTCTCTGTATAGCGCTTCATATGGTTCCATCTGAATACTTGAATGGAAGCTATTGTTATAGGGAAATTCTACCAGAGGTAAATATTGATCCCACATGCCCTGAAAGTCAAGTGAGCAGGATCTCAACATGTCTTCTAAGGTTTGAATAGTTCGTTCTGATTGTGCATCAGTTTGAGGGTTGTAGGCAGTGCTCCAACAAAGTTCAGTATCGAGGGCTCTCTGAAAAGTTTTCCATAATTTTGATGTGAAATGGGGATCATGATCAGAAACAATTGACATGGGTACTCCATGAACTCTATCAACATCATTAATATATAGTCATTCTAGATGTTCAAATGGTAGATCTTATCTTATAGCAAAAAAAATTTCTTACTTTTTAAGATTGTAACACTCCAAGCTTCTACGATACGCTTCTCTTTGAATAATTCTATAGAGTGTTGTACGCAACATCGAGTTCTAACACACACCACAACCGATCAATCTAGTCGTTATAAATAGCAATACCTACTTTTTAAAATTTTAGTGATTTTATCTCTCAAAATGGACTTAATTTTTGGATTCAGAGTATCAAATTTAGCCTAAGGTGAAATTTTTGTACTTTTCGGATAACTTTAATATTTTGATGAATAGTGAAAATTACTAAATTTTTATTAAAAAAAACTTTGCTAATCAAAATAATTAATAGTGATAAATTCGGAATTTGAGTAGTTTTAAAGTATATTTAGAATATATTTTTACCATTTAATACAATTTTGGTCATTAGACATAATTTCACAATTAAACCGAACATAAACAAGTATAAATCTTTTGATAGATATTATATCTTAAAAACACGCTTTTTGTTTTAACAGCGGGAATTAATTTTAAATTAATTTCTGCCACTTCTCTGTTTTGAATTTGGAAAAATGTATTCCATAATTGGAATCAGGATGTTAAAATTTTTTAAATAGGTAACTTTTATTTTTAGACATTTTGAATAATTACTACGGTAAATATTTTATTTACCATGGTTAAAGGGTATATCCGGAAAATACGGGTTAAAAAAATAATAATATAATAATAATAAATTACCCTAAAACGTGTCCTAACCTTATTTGTTGATACATGTCCGACCATGGCAATCTTTGGGTTGATTTCGGGACCCCATGGTTCCACTTGTAAGTGATAGGGACACTTTATTTTAATTATGTTAAAATGAATACAAAAATGAGACAAGCATATATGTTTTAGAAAAAAAAATTTACATAGGGTTATATATGTTGGAGTTTTGACTACAAATATTAATTAGAAATATAAAATGATTTCCTACATAATAGTATTTTATTTATAATTTTTAGACATTAAATAATTTAGTTTATTTATGACACAATGATGATGCAGTAATTACCATAATAGTGAAAAATTAAAATAATTGATATTATAAATATGCAAATAAATATAATTTGAGACTTTTAATGAACAAAAGTAATTTTATATGTTAATATGAAATATTAGGATTGATTTTATTGACTTTTTTCGAAGTAATCATTCTAATATGAGTTTCACAAAAATCAATTCTAGAATAGTTTCAAAATTGATATAAAAGAGTTTTTTAAAAAAATATATTATATTATTAATTGATATTAAATTACTAAAAATCTAAGATTCGGCCAAGAGACTTATATCATTATATGTGTATCATTAATGGACCACTTGGGGGTCTCTTGGATGTATATAGTATGTTTATTAACTATATAATATAAAAATACAAAGAGACACTGTAAAAGTGAAACTAATTAACTAATAGTTAATACATAAAGATAAGGTTAATATAATGACCCAAACCTGTCTAAATTCTATAGGTTTAGTGGTTTTCGACCTATACCCACCTTAACCTTTAAATAATCCACTTTGGAGCCATTAGAATCCGCATATAATTTTATTATAAAATAATATTTCTAGCTTTTCCGAAGGTGCTCCTCACCCATCTTATAAATGGGAACTCTTCCTTCTCATTAACTCACACCTTCAAAGACTTTTGGGTCGGCCAAAATCTGCCCAAATACTCTCCTAACTTCCCTCAATACAACCTAGAGGCCTTAGTTTGATCAAAAATCCAACCTAAGGATCCCTTTTGATCAAATTAAAAAGAAGAACCCGAAGAAGAGGTAATGATTTCACCAACCTTTTTCAAGTTCTTTTCTTCTTCCACTTCTTCTTTCTTTGTTATTACCACTCTAAAATAATAACTCCAGTTTCTTATATATATTGTGATGTTATTATAATTATGGTACAACCATATTCAGTATTCTATCCACCCTTTGAATAACATGTCACCATATGTGTATACGTACGACTTACCATCTCCACGTCGTGGTGTAATTGTTATTCAATATATTATTATTTGGATTGGTATAATAATGATGTGTGACTCATGTAAATAATAAACATAACCTGATAATGATTCTGTATATATAATATACCATCCATGTATATATTATTTTAATATAAAAAAATGATACTGTCGCTCGTGCGTACGGATAGACTACCGTCTCCACGAACACGATGAGATTCATTCTTCATCATATCCATTCAAATATAATTATCATTTGATGGTTTAAAAATAATTTTTAAGGACTTGATATCATTCTGGATATGAATAAGAAACAACCTAACCATGAAAAACATATCTTACATAACAAAACATATAAAAGAAAACAAGTAAGTTAACACCAGAAACAACGATAATACTAAGATATTATTAACAAATAAATGTTAAAAGATCATATATGATATCATATTAATGTATAAGATTCCTGTATAATTTAATAACAATTATTTCACCATTATACAGGAGGTTAACCTACCCCCTATGAATGAAAAGTACAAGGCAAGTGTTTATTTTTCAATCTCTTCATTATCTGAGGTCGTTTATACGTAATAATCTACTGGGATCTCTTTATCATCAACATCCATGTTTCTTAAAAATGTATTTAAAAACATTTTTAATATTTACAATAATATGGGTTATTGTAATTTATACCCTTTATTGACTTTTTATAATAGTTTTATAAAGAAATCATTCCGTCGTTTTCCAAACAAGGTGATTTTTAACATTTTCGACAGAATTAAGGTAAGAATGTTTTTTTAACTTATACGGAAGGTGCAGCTATTTTCTGCTGTTATAATATCTTCGAAGTTTCCCTTAAAATCTTATAAGAATATTTTCAAAGAAAATGTTTTATTTTATAAATATATGACTCATAAATGATTTCAAAATAGAAAGATATATTTCTTTAAAATGAGTTTTGATTTCATCTATGTCAACATCCATTCAAGGATTTTAAGCTTATTTCAAGTTGATTTATTATGATACAAAACTTCTATATTGTATTGAATGTTTTGTGATATGTTTGACAGTGGATGTGCTATTTTTATGACATTCATGGTTTATGGTGAATGTATTGACATTTCTTATGCTAGTTTTAATACGAATGTTTATGTTATGTTTAAACCTTTTCATATGAGAATGCATTGGACTTAATATGTGATGGGTGGAGCCCGCTATAGCTCCTCGATGCATCAGTAGGTCTCATGAGACAAATTAGTGTCTTGGAACAAGGCCTTGACAAAATCTTATTTGTAGTCTTGGCAAGAGCCCTTGGCTATGTGGCTCTGATAGTCTGGCATTATGCATTCAATCATTATGAAAGTGGTTATTTATATTGCATGTGGTTATTTTATTAGTAGAATATCCATGTGAATAAGTAAATTACATTATTTCATTTTATTTGTTCCATACTATGTTGATGTTTAAGTTTAAAAGGATTTTGTTTTAGTTATACATTTCCTTAAATGTTTATGCTTATTTATGAATGTTTCTGCTATATTGTTATCCTTACTGGGCATTTGAGCTCATCCATTTTCTAGTTTTTATTTTTCCCAGGGTATGAATAAGTAAATTATGAATGACCTGTAGGGATAGTATGAGGGGATAAGAGTGTGGTCTATAAAGTAAATATGTTGTTGTAGATTTCGTTTTTATGTTGTAATGTAAGACTTAAGAATATATCTAGTGTTTCCAAGGCTACTAAATCAATCGGTCTTTAGAGATTTGATCTTTCTTATGATCATGAAAATGTCATGTAATAATGCGCCTACTCTGGGTAACTACAGTCGGGACGTTGCAGTTGGTATCAGAGGAAGTTTAGTACAAACCATGGAAGCTGTATTTTGATAAACTCTGATTCGAGCATGTAGACCTAAGATGCACGTTGAGGATTAGTATAGAAGAACAACCTAGAATTTTGGTATTGTAGAGATTTTTTGAGTTTTATGAGCAATACATCCCTATTTGGATACGTGCAGGTAGAGGCTGCTATGGCACAGATGTACCTAGGAGTAAAACCCGAAAACACCGCTTTGAGCTAGACTCGAACGGGAAATCGTGCACGACAACGGGCCTTGCTGCACTCTTGGTTACAAAACTCCCAGGGGATATGCTTAGGATAACTCTCATTTTCTTTAAAAATCATTATGAAGGGTTTATGAGTATATAATTCCTCAAAGAAAACATTTTAATGATTATAGATTATATCCATAAATAGTTCAATTTATGTGAAGTGTTTTATAAGTATGGGATTATGTATTTTGATTGATAAACTGATCTAGTTTGGGCCATTGTTTAGAAATGGCGCCTAGTGGAATAAATAGAAACTGTATCAATGCACACACTCCATGTAGGGATTTCCCTCATGTTCAAGATAATTATAGTAGAGCCAGTGATGCAACTAGTGCCGACCATCTAATCACCATACTGGGACAACTCACTCAGGTTATGAATAAAAACCTTACCCGTATGGAGCACCCTGATCCATAGCGTGGAGGATCAGTGTTAGATCGATTCATGAGGCAAAAACCATCAATGTTCAATGGGAGTAAAAATCCCATAGTAGCTGAGAAATAGATAAATTTCCTAGAGAAAATATTTCAGGCTTTGGGGAGTAGTGAAAGGGAAAAAGTTATCATGGCAGTTTACCGCCTCAGTGGAGATGCTGATCAATGGTGGTCATTGATAAAAATCACGATGGAAGATGATGAAGTATCAAATATGGAATGGAGAGAGTTCAAAGATCTTTTTTTAGAAAAAATACTTTCTCCTAACCATCGAGCTGATATGGAAAGGCAATTTCTGAGTCTGAGACAAAAGGAGGATGAGAATGTCGCAAAGAATGAGGCTAAATTTACAAGGTTAGAAAGGTATGCTGGAGATTATATACGTAACCCAAGTAGTAAGATTGATCGTTTCTTTGATGTTTTAAAACCATTTCTCCGTCAAGCATTAGTCTCACCATCCTTCTCGTCGTATGAAGACATTGTCTCATGTTCTATCAAGACAGAGAATGAATTCTCAAATTCGTATGACTTTAAAGCAAAGCAAGAGATGAAGAGATATTCTGATCAATCTGGGAATGGAAATAAGGGGAAGAAGGGAAATGTTGAATATCCATCCTATGGTAAATGTGGGAAAAAACACCACAGTACTTGTTTGAAGGGAATGGGCATCAGTTACAAATGTGGTGAAAAAGGCCACCAATCTCGTGATTGCAATGGGGAGAAGGAAGATACCAATGTTCAGCGCTTCAGTTGCAGGGAGATGGGACATTATGCAAATGAATGTCCTAATCGTCAGGGGAACTTACCTCAGAAATTTCCAAGGGACCAAGGCCAAGCTTTTTCTATCACTACTGCTGAGGTAGATGCTCCAGAAGACGTGGTGGAAGGTAATTTAATGGTTTCCTCAAGTTTATCAAATGCATTATTTGATTCTTGGATCATTGCATTATTTCATATCTTCCCAATTTTCTAAGAAAATCAGATATTTTCAATTTTATTTAACAAGGGAGTTGTCAGTTAAAACTCTTAAGGGAAGTATCATTTCAACAAAGTTTTGTGAATCAGTCCCCATTAGAGTACATAAATGTTCTTTATCCTCTGATCTCATTGTCATACCTATGATTGAGTTTGATATAATCCTCGTTATGGATTGGCTTTCGGATTATGATGTGAATAATTATTGTAAGAAGAAGGAGGTTACGATTCATGATGATGATGATAAGGAACACCTTATCTTTAGAGAAAAATCATCACCACCTAATTCTTATATAGATCTACCACCAGTAGCTCAACTAAATTCAATTATTGGGGAGGAAGAGAATGAAATGACTGTGGCTGAGGAAAGGAATGTTCAAATAGAGGATGTACCTATTGTGAATGAATATGTAGATATGTTTCCGAACGATTTACCTGGACATCCTCCAGAAAAAGAAGTTGAGTTTTCCATTCATTTGATTCCTAGATCAAGGCCTATATCGAAGACCCCTTATATAATGGCCACTGTAGATTTAGTTGAACTAAAGAAACAACTAGAGGAATTATGTAATAAGGGATTTATTCACCCTAGTGTTTCTCCATGGGGAGCCCCTGTTCTTTTTGTTAAAAAGAATGATGGATCTATGAGGTTATGTATCGATTATAGGGAGATTAATGCCACAACAATAAAGAAAAAGTATCCCCTACATCGCATTGATGATTTATTTGACCAACTGCATGGAGCTCAATACTTTTCAATGATTGAACTTCGATCTGGATACCATCAGTTGTGTGTGAAAAAGGAAGAAATTCCGAAGACAACATTTTGAACCAAGTACGGGCATTACGAGATTACGGTAATGCCTTTTGGATTGACTAATGCACCCTCTGTATTCATGGATATGATTAATAGAGTTTTCAAGGAATATATCGATGAATTTGTGGTTGTATTTATTGATTATATCTTGGTATACTACAAAATCTAGGAATATCATGAAAATCACTTACGCATTATCCTAAAGACTCTGAAAAGACATGAATTATATGGGAAGTTTAGCAAGTGTGAATTCTTGCGTCAGGAGATTTCGTTTCTTGGCCATATTGTCTCTAAATATGGAATCTTTGTTGATCCTTCTAAGACCAAGGAAATCCAAGAATGGCCAGAACCTACGATTATAACTGAGGTATTCATTTTTATTAGTTTGGTAGGTTATTATCAATGTTTCATCGAGAATTTTACTCGATTGGCTAACCCATTAACGAAGCTCACATGTAAAGGGGATAAATTTGTTTGGACAAATGAGTGTGAAGAATTTTTTGAAGAACTAATGAGAAGATTAGTTAATGCTCCTATATTGACTCTACCATCGGGGAATGATGGGTTCGTTATTTATATTGATTCATCGAAAAAAAGGACTTGGTTGTGTCATTAGGCAGAATGATAGGGTTATTGCCTATGCATCACAACAGTTGAAAAGTCATGAACAAAAGTATTCTACTCCTGATCTAGAGTTAGCTGTTGTGATATTTTATTTGAAAATATGGAGGCACTACCTCTATGGTGAAAAATGTGAGATTTATACTGATCACAAGAGTTTGAAGTATATTTTCTCACAAAAAGAACTCAACATGAGGCAAATGATATGGATTGAATTACTCAAGGATTATGATTGTACGATACACTACCACCCAGGGAAAGCAAACAAGGTGGCAGATGATTTGATAAGAAAAGACCATGGGGTTTTGAACGTGATGAGATTTGAAAGGGATGCAATTTTCATTGATCTAGTGAAGATGGACATGGGAATAACTAGGGAAGGTGAAACATAAATTCTTTTTCAAATGGTTTCCAAACCATATTTACAAGAAATAATTAAGAGTTATTAGAACGATGATAAAGAATTTCAAAAAAAGATTAAAGATGTGAATGATGAGAGATTGAGAGACATTGTGTATGAAGATGAATTTTTTAAATTCGGGAAGAGGCTATGTGTTCCCGATATACCTGATCTAAAAAGGGAACTGTTGGATGATGCTCATAGTTCCAATTTCTCTATACACCCTGGGAGCACCAAAATTTATAGAGATTTGAAGGAACATTTTTGGTGGGAAAACATGAAGAGGGATATTTATGATTTTGTGTCAAGATGTATGGTTTGTAAACAAGTGATAGCTGGAAGGAAACAGCCTGGAGGAGTCTTGTAAACTCTTCCCATACTGGAGTGGAAATGGGACAATATTACGATAGACTTTGTCATGGGACTACCAAAGACTCCTAGAAGGAATGATGCAATATGGGTCATTGTTGATCGTCTAACCAAGTCAGCACATTTTCTTGCTATAAGAGAAGATCTACCACTAGAACGTCTATCAATACTATATATTGAAGAAGTTGTGAGACTTCATGGAGTACCCCTATCGATTGTTTCAGGTCGTGATCCCCGTTTTTCTTCACGATTCTAGAAATGTCTTCAGAAAGCCTTGGATAATGAACTTCATTTGAGCACTACCTACTACCCTCAAACAGATGGACAATCAGAACGAACTATTCAAACCTTAGAAGATATGTTGAGATCCTGCTCACTTGACCTTCAGGGTATGTGGGATCAATATTTACCTCTGGTAGAATTTTCCTATAACAATAGCTTCCATTCGAGTATTAATATGGAACCATATGAAGCATTATATGGAAAGAGATGTCGCTCACTAACCTGTTGGGATGACGTTGGTGAAAGAAAACTTGTAGTCCCATAACTAGTGGAGGAAACGATGGAAAAGGTGAAGGTAATCCAAAACCATTTCAAAGCATCTCAAAGTAGGCAGAAGGGCTATGTTGATAATCGAAGGAAGGATTTGGAATTTCATGTCGGTGATCATGTTTTCTTGAAGGTATCTCCATGGAAAGGAGTCATACGTTTTGGTAAGAAAGGTAAATTGAGTCCCAGTTACATCAGACCTTTCAAAATTCTAGAATGAATTGGGGATGTAGCTTACCGATTCCCAATGCCACCAAGTCTCTCCAAAGATCACAATGTGTTCCACGTATCTCTGTTGATGAAATACATGCCTGACACAACACATGTACTCACCTATGAGGAATTGGAACTAGAACCTGATCTGTCTTATTTTGAAGAGCCCGTCAAGATTCTTGATACGAGAGAACAAGTACAGAGAATCCAGACGACGCGTCTGGTAAAAGTTTTGTGGAGAAACCATAAGATGGAAGAGGCAACGTGGGAAACTGAGAAACTTATGATGAAGAACCACACAAGTCTTTTCATGCGGTAGTATTCTAGAAATTTTGAGGATGAAATTATTTCAAGTAGGGGAGAATGTAACACCCCAAGCTTCTACGGTACACTTCTCTTTAAATAATGCAATAGCGTGTGTTATACGCAAAATCAAGTTCTAACACACACCACAACCGATCAAAATAGCGGTTATGAATAGTAATACATACTTTTTAAAATTTTAGATATTTTATCTCTCAAAATGGACTTCATTTTTGGATTCAGAGTATTGAATTTATCCTAAATTGAAATTTAGGTACTTTTCGGATAACTTTAATATTTTAATAAATAGTGAAAATTACTAAATTTTAATTAAAAACAACTTTTTTAATAAAAATAATTAATATTGATAAATTTTGAATTTTAGTATTTTTAAAGTATATATAGAATATATTTTTACCATTTAATACAATGTTCGTCATTGGACATAATTTCACAATTAAACCGAACATAAACAAGTATCAATCTTTTGATAGTTATTATATCTTAAAAACACGCTTTTTGTTTTGACATCGGAAATTAATTTTAAATTAATTTATGCCACTTCTGTGTTTTGAATTTGGAAAAATGGATTCCATATTTGGAATCATGTTGTTAATATTGTGTAAATATGTATCCTTTATTTTGAGACATTTTGGATAATTATTTCGGTAAATATTTTATTTACCATGGTTAAAGGGTAAATCTGGTAATAAGGGTTAAAAAAATAATATTATAATAATAACAAATTTACCTAAAACATGTCCTAACCTTATTTGTTGACACATTTCCGACCATGGGAATCTTTGGGTTGATTTTGTTACCCCATGGTGCCACTTGTAAGAGATAGGGACACTTTATTTTAATTAAGGTAAAATGAATACAAAAATGACACAGACATATATCTTTTAGAAAAACAATTTTTACATGGGGTTATATATGTTTGAGTCTCGACTATAAATATTCATTAGAAAGATAAAACGATTTTCTACATAATTTTATATTATTTATACATTTTATAAATTAAATAATTTAATTTCTTTATGACACAATGATGATGCAGTAATTACCATAATAGTGAAAAATTAAAATTATTGATATTATAAATACCCAAAAAAAATAATTTGGGACTTTTAAAGAATTAAACTAATATTCATGGTAAATATGACATATTAGGATTTATTTAATTTACTTTTTTATATGTAATCATTCTGATATGAGTTTCAAAAAAATCAATTATTGAATAGTGTCAAAATTGACATAAAAGAGTTTTTAAAAAAATTATTATATTATTAATTGATATTAAATTCCTATAAATATATGTTTAGTCCAAGAGACTTATATCATGATATTTGTATCATTAATGGACCACTTTGTGGTCTCTTGTATGTATATAGTATGTTATTTAACTATATAATATAAAAATACAAAGAGACATTGTAAAAGTGAAACTAATTAACTAAGAGTTAATACTTAACGATAATGTTAATATGATGACCCAAACCATTCTAAATTCTATGGGTTGAGTGTTTTTAGACATATCTTCACCTTAAACTTTAAATAACCACTTTGGAGCCATTATAAACCAAATATAAATTTATTATAAAATAATATTTCTAGTTTTTTCAACGGTGCCCCTCACCCCTCTTATAAAAGGGAACTCATCCTTTTCATTAACTCACACCTTCAAAGCCTTTTGTTTCGGCCAAAATATGCCAAAATACTCTCCCAACTTCCATACATACACCCTAGAGGCCTTATTTTGATCATAAAGCCAACGTAAGGATCCCTTTTGATCAAATCAAAAGGGAGAACCCGAAGAAGAGGTAAGGATTTCATCACGATTTTTCAAGGTCTTTTCTTCTTCCACATTTCTTTCTTTGTAATTACTATTATAAAATAATAAATCCAGTATCTTATATATAATGTGATGTTATTATAATTATGTTACAACCATATTCAGTATTCTATCCAGCCTTTGAATAACATGTCACCATACGTGCGTACGTACGGCGTACCGTCTCCACGTCGTGGTGTAATTGTTATTCAATATATTATTATTTGGATGGGTATAATAATGATTTTTAATTCATTTAAATAATGAACATAACATGATAATGATTCTGTATATATAATATACCATCCAATTATATATTATTTTAATATCAAAATAATGATATTGTCGCTCGTGCGTACGTACGGACTGCCGTCTCCACGAACGCGATGAGATTCATTCTCCATCATATCCATTCAAGTATAATTATCATATGATGATTTAGAAATAATGTTTAAGGACTTGATATAATTCTGGATATGAATAATATACACCCTAACCATGAAAAACATAGATTACATAACAAAACATATAAAAGAAAACAAGTAAGTTAACACCCGAAACAATGATAATACTAAGATATTATTAACAAATCAATGTTAAAAGATCATATATGATATAATATTAATGTATAAGATTATTTTATAATTTATTAACAATTATTTCACTATTATACCGTAGGTTAACCTACCCCCAGCCAAGGAAAAGTACCAAGTAAGGGTTTATTTCGCAATCTCTTCATTATCCGAGTTTGTTTATACGTAATAATCTACTTGGATCTCTTTATCATCCACATACATGTTTCATGAAAATGTATTTGAAAACATTTTTACTATTTAATAAAATATAGTTTAAAGTCATTTATATCATTGTTTGACTTTTTATAAGAGTTTTATAAAGGAATCTTTCCGCCATTTTCCAAACAAGGTGCTTTTTAACCTTTTCGACAGAATTAAGATAAGAATGTTTTTTTAACTTATACGATAAGTGCGGATATTTTCCGCCGCTATAAAATCATCGAAGCATCCCTTACAAGACTATAAGAATATTTTCAAAGAAAATGTTTTATTTTATAAATATATGACTCTTAAATTATATCAAAATAGAAAGAGATATTTCTCTCAAAAGAGTTGTCATTTCACCTATGTCAACATCCTTTGATGGATTTTACGCTTATTTGAAGTTGATTTATTATGATAAAAAAATTCTATATTGTATTGAAGGTTTTGTAATATGTTTGACTGTAGATGTTCTATTTTTATACCAATCATGGTTTATGGTGAAAGTATTGACATTTCGTATGCTAGTTTTAAAATGAATGTTTATGTTATGATTAAACATTATCATATGGGAATGTATTGGAATTAATATGTGATGGGTGGAGCCCTCTATAGCTCCTCGATGCATCGGTAGGTCTCATGAGACAAAATAGTGTCTTTGCACAAGGACTTGACAAAATATTATTTGCAGTCTTGGCACGAGGCCTAGGCAATGTGGTTATGATAGTCTGACATTATGCATTCCATCATTATGAAAGTGGTTGTTGATATTGCATGTGGTTATTCGATTAATAGACTATCCATGTGAATAAGTAAATGAAATTATTTCATTTTATTTTTTATATAATATGTTGTCGTTTAAGTTTAAAAGGATTTTGTTTTAGTTATACATTGCCTTAAATTTTTGTGCTTATTTATGAATGTTTTCGCTATATTGTTATCCTTACTAGGCATTTCAGCTCACCCCTTTTCTATGTTTTATTTTATCCAGGGTATGAAGATGTAAATTTTATATGACCTGTAGGGATAGTATGAGGGGATAAGAGTGTGGTCTATGAAGAAAATATGTTGTTGTAGTTTTCGTTTTTATGTTGTAATGTAAGACTTATGAATATATCTAGTCTTTCCAATGCTACTAAACCAATCAGTCTTTCGTGATTTGATATTTCTTGTGATCATTCCAATGTCATGTAATAATACACCGACTCTGCGTAACTGGGGTCGGGGCTTTACATAGATGATCAATAAAAACCCATATTGCATCCTTCATTCTATGATTCTTTGGTAGTCACATGACAATGTCCATCATAATATTATCCCATTTCCACTCAGGTATGGGAAGAGGTTTCATGACTCGTTCAGGCTATTTCCTTCTAACTATCACATGTTGAAAAACCATAAATCTTGACAAATAATCGGAAATCTCCCTCTTCATGTTGTCCCACCAAAAATAATCCTTCAAATTTCTATACATCGTGGTACTCCAAGGGTGTATAGAGAAATTTGAACTATGAGAATCATCTAATAATTCTATTTTTAGATCAGGAATATCAGGACCACAAAGACTCTTCCCGAATTTCAAAATTCTATATTCACACACAAAGTCACTCAATCTCCCATCATTCACATATTTAATCTTCTTTTGAAACTCCTAATAAGTGGTCTGATAGCTCTTTATCCTTTCTAGTAAAGATGTTTTGGAAACCATTTGAAAAATAATTGATGTTTATACTTCCATGGTTATTCCCATATCCATCTTCACTAGATCCATGAAAATAGGATCCCTTTCAACTCTCATCTTGTTCAAAACTCCATGATCTTTTCTTCTCAAAGCATCTTCCACCTTATTTACCATCCCTGAGTGGTACTGTATAGTGGAATTGTAATCCTTGAGTAATTCAAACCATATTCTATGCCTCAAGATGAGTTCTTTCTGTTATAAAATATACTTCAAACTATTGTGATCAGTATATATCTTGCCATTTTCGCCATAGAGATAATGTATTCATATATTCAAAGAAAATATTAGAGCTTCTAACTCAAGATCATGTGTAGGATAGTTTTTCTCATGAATTTTTAACTGTCGTGATGCATAGGTAATAAACCTATCATTTTGCATAAGGACACAACCAAGTCCTTTCATTGATACATCACTATAAATAACAAACCCATCATTCCTCGATGGTAGTGTCAAGATAGGATCATTGACTAATCTTATTTTCAATTCTTTGAAAGATTCTTCACACTATTTTTTCCAAAAAAATTAACCCCTTTACGTGTGAGCTTCATTAATGGGTTATCCAATCGGGCAAAATTATGGACAAAATGTTGATAATAACCTGCTAAACCAATAAAACTGCATACCTCAGTTATACTTGTTGGTGCTGGAGAATCATGGATTTCTCTTGACTTTGAAGTATCAATGGTGATTCCATCATTAGAGAAAATATGGCCAAGAAAAGAAATCTCTTAAATCCAGAATTCACATTTGCTAAACTTCCCGTATAATTCATTTTTTATGAGGGTTTTCTGAATAGTGCACATGTGATTTTAATTATATTCATAGCTTTTGGAGTATAAAAAGATATCATCAATAAATACCATGAAAAAGTCATCAAGATATTCCATGAAAACTCTGTTCATTAGATCCATGAAGACAGAGGGTGCATTAGTCAATCCAAAAGGCATTACTGTAAAGTCGTAATGCACGTACCTAGTTCGAAATGTTGTTTTCAGAATGTCTTCCTTCTTCACCCACAACTGATGCTTTCAATATCGAAGGTCAATCTTTGAAATGTATTGAGCTCCATGAAGTTGGTCGAATAAATCATCAATGCAAGGTAGGGGATACTTGTTCTTTATTGTTATTACATAGATCTCCATGTAGTCAATGCACAACCTCACAGATCCATCTTACTTCTTAACAAAAAGAATACCGCCTCCACATGGATAAACACTAGGGTGAATAAATCCCTTATTACTCAATTCCTCTAGTTTTTTCTTCATTTCCACTAATTTTATAGTCGCCATTCTATAAGGGGTCTTTGATATGGGACTTGAACTAGGAATTATGTCAATGGAAAACTCAATTTCTTGTTCTGGAAGATGTCCATGAAAATCATCTAGAAAAACATCAACATATTATTACACAATAGGTACATACTCTATTTGAACATTCATTTCCTCATCCACAGTACTTCCATACTCTTCCCCCCCAATAATTGAATTTAGATGAACTACTGGGGGTGGATCTAGATATGAATTAGGTGGTGGCATTTCTACTCTAAAGATAAGGAACTCCTTATCATCATCAAAAACTATTACTTCCTTCTTCTTACAATAAATATTCACATCATGGTCTGAAATCCAATCCATACTTATGAATATATCAAATTCAATCATGGGTATGATGATGATATTAGAAGATAATGAACATTTATATGCTGTAATAGGAACTGATTCACAAAACGTTGTTGCAATGTTACTTCCTTTAAGAGTTTTTACTAACAACACCCTTGTTAATTCAAATTGTAAATATCTAATTTTCTTGACAAACTGGTAAGATATGAAATAATGCGATGATCCAGAATCAAATAATGTTTTGGATAAACATGAGGAAACTATTAAATCACCTTCCATTACGTCTTTTGGAGCTTCAACCTATGTAGTAGTGATAGAATAAGCTTGGCCTTGATCCCTTGGCCTTTCCTATGGTTAGTTTCCCTGACTCTTAGGTCATTAATTTTCATAATTTTCCATCTCCCTACAATTGTATCACTGAACCTCGGTAGCTTCTTTCTTCCCTTCACAATCACAAGATTTGTGGCATTTTTCAACAAACTTGTAACAGACTCCCAAACCCTTCAGACAAGTACCCGAGTGTTTCTTTCCCACATTAACTACAGAATGAATATTAAACATTTCCTTTCTTCCCCTTATTTCCTTTTCCAGAGTGCTCAGTAGATCTCTTCTTCTCTTGCTTTTCTTTAAAGTCATAAGACATAGAGAATTCCTTCTCCGTCTTGATAGCACATGAGACATTGTATTCGTACATTGAGAAATATTGTGATACTTATGCTCGATAGAAAAATGGGTTTAAACCATCAATTAAATGATCAATCTAACTAATCCAGTTACATATATAATCTGCTGCTTGCCTCGATAACCTTGTAATGTTAGCATCATACTTCGTGACATTCTCGTCCTCCTTTTGCCTTAGACTGAGAAATTGCCTTTCCATATCTACTCAATGGTCACGAAGAAAGTATTTTTCTAATAAAATATCATTAATGTCCCTTCATTCCATACATGATACTTCTTCTTCTTCCTTTTATTTCGAATCAATGACCACCATTGATCAGCATCTCTAGTGAGGCAAAAAACTGCCATGATAACTTTTTCCCTTTCGGTACTCCCCAAAGAGTGGAATATTTTCTCTAAGGAATTGATCCATTGCTCAGCTACTAGTGGATTTGTACCCCCATTAAACATTGGTGTTTGTCACCTCATGAAGCGATATAACATTGATCCTCCATGCTACGGATCAGGGTGCTCCATACGGGTAACGTTATTATTCATAACCTGTGTGAGTTGTCCTAGTATAGTGATAAGATGATCAGAACAAGTTGTATTACCAGCTCCACTATAATTATATGGAGTAGGAGGGAAATCCGTAATTGGAGTCCATGCATTGATACAATTTCAATTCCTTCCACATGGCGTCATTTCTAAACAATGGCATTAACTATATTAGTATATGAATCAAAATACATAATTCCATACTTGTAAAACACTAAACATAAAATTGAAATGCTTATAGATATAATTCATAATAATAAAAAGGTTTTCATTGAGGAATTAAATACACATAAACCTTTCATTATTGTTTGTTCTGAAAATGAGAATTACCCTATGCATATCTCACGAGAGTGTCGTAATCAAGAGTACAACAAGGACCATTGTCATGCACCAGCTCCCATTAGAGTCTAGCTCAAAGCGGTGTTTTGGGGTTTTACCCCTATTTACATCTATGCCAGAGCAGCCTCTACCTTATTGTATCCAAACAGAGATGTATTGCTCAGAAAACTGACAAAATCTCCACAATACCAAAATTATATGATTTTATTCTATACTAATCCTCAGAGACCATCTTATGGCTATGTGCTCTAATCAGAGTTTACATATATCTAGCTTTCAAGGTTTACTACTAAAAATACTCTGATACAAACTGTAATGCCCTGACCCCAGTTACCCAGATTCAGTGAATTATTACATAATATTGGCATGATCACTATGGATCAAATCCTGAAATACCGATCAGTTTAGTAGCCGTAGAAACAGTAGATATATTCATAATTCAAACATTACATCATAAAGTGAAAAACTACATAACATCTTCTCTTCATAGACCACACTCATATCCCATCTTACTATCCCTGCAGGTCATTCATAATATAATTCTTCACATCCTGGAAAAAATAAAACATTGAAAGGTGTGAGATCAGATGCACAGTAAGGATAACAAATAGCGGAAACATTCATAAATAAAAATAAACATTTAAGGCAATGTACAACTAAAACAAAAGCCTTTTAAACAAGAACTACATCATAATATGGAAACGATAAATGAAAAAAATTCCATTTACTTATTCACATGGATATTCTACTAATATAATAATCACATGCATTGTCAATAACCTCTTTAATAATAAGGGAATGTGTAATGCCAAACTTTCATAACAACATAGTCAAGGCCTTGGGCCAAGACTACAAATATGATTCTGTCAAGGCCTTGTGCAAAGATACTAGTTTGTCTCATGAAAACTACCGATGCATCAAGTATCTATAGCAGGCTCCACCAATCACTTACTAAGTCCAATACATTCCTCATATGAAAAGGTTTAAATATAACATAAACATTCGTACTAAAACTAGCATATGAAATGTCAACAATTTATCCATAAACCTTGAATGGTATAAAAATAACACATCCAAAGTCAAACATATCAAAAAACCATCAACACAATATATAAGTTTTGTTTCATAATAAATAAACTTCAAAAAAGAATAAAATCCATTAAAGAATGTTGACATAGATGAAATCAAAACTATTTGAGAGAAATATCTCTTTTTTGAAATCATTTAAATGTCCAATATTTATAAAATAAAACCGTTAAATTGAAAATATTCTTATAATCTTGTGAGTGAAGCTTCTAAGATATTATAATGTCAGAAAATAGCTGCACCCGCCGTATAAGATAAAAAAGACTTCGATACCTTAATTTTGACGAAAATGTTAAAAAGGAACTTGATTGGAAAACGAAGAAATGATTCCTTTCAAAAACATAAAAGGTCAAATAAGGGTATAAATGAATTTAATCCATTTTCTATTAAATAATACATATATTTTGAAATACATTTTATTGAAACATGGATGTGGATGATAAAGAGGTCTTAATAGATAATTACGTATAAACAACCTCAGATAATGAAGAGATTGTGAAATAAACCCTTACCTTGTGCTTTTCATTGGTTGATGTTAGGTTAACCTCATGTATAATAGTTAAATTATTTTTATATTATTATTCAATAATCATATACATAAATATGATATCATATATGATCTTTTATCATTGATTTGTTAATAATATTTTAGTATTATCGTCGTTCCGGGTGTTAATTGATTTGTTTTCCATTATATGCTTTGTTATGTATGTCATGTTTATTAATGATAGGTTTTATCATATTCATATACAGAATTATGTAATATTCATAAACATTATTTTTAATCATTATATAAAAATTAGTCTTGAATGGATACAACGAGTAATGAATCTCATGACGTTCGTGAAGACGGTATTCCGTACATACGCACGAGCGACAATATCATTCTTTCGATATTAAAATTGAATATAATTGGATGGTATATCATATATACAGAATCAATATCATGTTATATTTATCATTTATATCAATTACATAGAATTATAATACCCATCCAAATAATAATGTTTTGAATAAAAATTACACCACGACGTGGAGACGGTAAGCCATACGTACGCACGTATGGTGACATGTCATTCAAAGGATAGATAGAATACTGAATATGGTTGTATAATTTTTATGATAACATCAAAGTATATAGATGATATTGGAATTATTATTATATATTGTGAATAACAAATACAGAAGAAGTGGAAGAATAAAAGAACATGAAAGAGGGTGGCGAAATCATTACCCCTTCTTTGGGTTGTTCATTTTGATTTAATCAAAATGTATCCCAAGGTTGGATTTATGATCAAGCTAAGGCCTCTAGGTTTAGTTGAGGGATGATGAGATAGTATTTGAGTAGGTTTTGGCAGTGCCAAATGGATTTTATGTTGTAAAATTGTGATAAGGGGGAGTGGCCTTTTTATAAGAGGGGTGAGGTGCACCTTAAGAAAAGCTAAAAATATTATTTTATAATAAAATCATTATCAGTTTATAATGACTCCAAAGTGACTTATTTCGAGGATAAGGTGTGGATGGGGCTAAAAACACCAAACCAATAGGTTTTAGACAGGTTTGGATCACTATATTAACCTTATCCTTTATTTTTAAATCTTAGTTAATTATTTTCAAATTTACCATGTCTCTTTGTATTTTTATATTATATGGATGATAAACTTACAATAAACTTTTTAGAGAACCCCAATTGTTCATTAAGGATACACCTATAATTATATAAGTCCTTTTTCCGAACATTAGATATTTGGAATAGAATATCTATTAATAATATAATATTTGATTAAAAAAGATTTTATGTCAATTTTGACACTATTTGGAAATTGATTTTTGTGAAAATCATAACAGAATAATTACTTCGAAAGAAGTTAATTAAATAAACCAAAACATGTCATATTAACCATGAAAATTAGTTTAATTCATAAAAAATTATCAAAATATATTTATTTGGGTATTTATAATATCAATTATTTTAATATTTCACTATTAAGATAATTACATCATCATCATTGTGTCATAAATAAATTAAATTATTTAATGTATAAAAATTATAAATAAAATTAAATTATTTAAGAAATATTTTTAGCTTTATAATGAATATTTATAATCAAATATATCGTATGTGTAACCCTATATTAAAAAAAATTAGTTATTAAACATTGATTTTAACTCTTTTAACTCTTCTTTGAATTAAATAATAATAAATGTACTAATATAATAAAATTAGACCTGAAGGATCATATTTTATTTGTAAGGTTTTTTCGTCAAATTACACTTAGCCAATAGAATTAGTACATGTGTCAGGGTAAAAATAATATCATTTTTACCTTTAATTAAACTATTTACTTTTAATCGTGGTAAATAAAAGTAAAAAGTTACAATTCATCAAAAATTATTTTCATCTCATTGAACCATATTTTACGTAATGATATCAACCATGACTCTTGGATTTTTTAAATTTTACTCACAGAAGTGGTAAAATTATGTTTTTTGAATATTTTCAAAATCTCATAGGAGGTGGGTAGAAGATGGTAAAAAGTTCAATAAAAATTTATATATCTACAATTAATATAAAATGACTCCAATAAATTACATTGAAATTATATAAGTATTATGTTTCTATTTTGATCTAAAATAAATTTAAACAAAAATAATAATTATTTAAATAAAAATTTGGTTTTAACAAATAACTCAGTGTTTTCACTATTCCTAAAAAATTGAAAGTTTTCAGAAAAATACCAAAAAATAACCCTAGGCTAATTTCGATATTCAGAATCTTAAAATGAAGTCCATTTTGAAAATTAAAATTTATTAAATTTCATAAAGTGGGTATTACTATTCATAACTATAAGGCCCCAGCCTTAAACCTTACTTAATCTTGAGTTATTACAAGATTACACATTGAGGATCTTTTCGGGTTTAGAGTTTTAGAGAATTAGATCATAAAACTTGCATTACATTCCACATATAAACAAAGTGGTTACATAAAGATAGTATTCTTCATTACCATCAATGGAAACACATTTAAAATAAAACTTGGATTATTTCTTGACACATCCTTGACTCTATCATCTTATCATGTACCTTTCCCTTGACCTGTGAAAAACATTTCAAAAACTTGGGATGAGCATAAAAACTCAGTATTGGTTATAAAAAAAACATGGAAAGGAAACATGAGTTCATATATACATAAGAATGAAATCATACTTTACCCACAAAACATAGGCACTTTAACATACCTCATAAAATCATGAATAAATCATAGAAATCATAAGACATAAAGGTAACTTGAGGCATTCATAACATTCTTACGTAGGGAGTAACCCTCTTGGTTACGTTTGGAATACCCATCACAGTATATTCCCTAAATCTCTTCGGATAAACCTTAACATTTTACTCCTTCGCGTTACCCAATGCATTGGAGAGCTATAACGGGCTCACCCGCCCTTAGTTTATCACGGAACCACCCGTCTTCATAATAATGCCCAAGAACCATAACATAATCATATCACATAAAACATGTATAAAGGAAACATAAAATTTCCACATTTCAATCACGAGATATCAATACAACACATTGATATAAAAACATTATGAAAACCATTTTCAATACTAAAATAAAAGAAAAGTAAAACATGGTATTTATTTTTCTTTTAAAAAGAAGGTATGGCTTATAGAGGAAGCTGAAACTCAAATAACGGTCACGACGGCGGAGAAGTCGTTGTCGCCGCATACGTACAACAAAAACATTCCCTTTTTTCGTTTAGTAAATTCTTCGTATAAAAAATATTCCTTTTGAATAAACATAAAAGTCAAAGGGGGTTTATACACCGTATAAAAGAAAGTTGTGTATAAAATAAAATATGCCTCAACGAAAGGAGATTGAGACGAAGTCCCATACCTCGTATCTGACATGACCCGACCGTTCTTTAATTTCCTGAATAATAAACTTGAGTTAATCTCTACTTTCTTATGAACCTTTTTCAAGTTCATTATTCCTTTTATACCATGTTATGAACATCATGTAATCATTTAAGTTAATAATGTTCATTTTGTCGGTATTTGGTTCTTAAGTCAAAAATAGACTTCTTACACTTACATGTTGTTAATTTGGTCAAAGGTTCATTATATCCAGAATGATATTAATGATTTGGATAACATATATATCATGTATATTCATCATATACATGTATTTATAATATTACATCACATTTAGAGGTAAGAAATGAAATGCACCGTTCATGGAGACAGTAAGCCGTACGTACGCATGAACGCTACTTCCATTTCTATTTTGTATTCTCTGGAATGGAATCATAATGAAATAAGAGTAAATTATAATTCCAGTATAATATCATATATAATATCATTAACTTTATCCTTTACACATCCCACATATGGTATTAACGAATCAAATCACTTTCAGGGGGCGGTAGTCCGCACTTCCTAAAATGAAGATATCGTGTTTACCCATAATGGGAACCATAAAGGTATGCCCAAAATGAAAACACAGAAGCTTAAGGAAAACATAAACATATTATATATCATATATAAAAATAGTGACATCATTGTGGCCACCTTTGAAGGTGTTAAATGTGTATTGAACAATCATCGTTTCGGGAGGCAGAATTTCACCATCCACAGAAACCATATGTTCTTTAACCATTTGATGTAGTTTTCTGAGAGTGTAGCTCAAATAAATCTTATAACAACATCCTAGTATATTTAATATACTGGTGTTGTTACAAAGGAAGTAAATAAAAAGAGTTTATGGGGTTGGAGAAACAAAATAAAACAAATGAACATGAGAGAATGAATTACCTTTAAAAGTGTAACTCTTTTTGAGTTGAGCCTAAAGGCTTCCTTTGAAAGGATTCTTCCCAAAGAGAATCCTCTAGGATGAGAAGAGGGATGTTTAGATAGTAAATGGGAAGGGGTTGTCCGAGCCAAAGTCTTGAGGAGTGTGTGAAATGAGGTAGAGGTGGGGGCCTTTTATAAGAGGAGAGGAGGGGCACTTTTGGAATGTAAAGAAATATTACTTTATTTGAAAATGTGTTTCGGTTTTAAAAGGTCCCACATTGATATAATTCGTGGATAAGGTGATAAGGATTCGATATCCACTCATCCAATTGGATTTGGACATGTGTAGTTCATTGATTTTATATTATCTTTCCATTTTATTTAAATCATCAAATAATGATGTCATCACTGCATCATTATTATGTCATAAATAATTTAATTTATTTAATGTCTAAAAATCATAAAAAAAATACTATGATGTAGGAAATCTTCTTATATTTCCAATGACTACTTATAATCAAAAATCTGATCTTTATAACCCCATGTAAAAATTGTTTTCGTAAAACATCTCTTGTTTGTGTCATTTTTACTTTAACATTTAATAAAAAGTTATTTATGTCATTTCCAAACCAAAGTGTCTCCATGGGGTCCCCAAGTTGACCCATGGCTTTTCTTGGTCGGCCATGACACAACAAATAATGTTTGGACATGTTTCTAGGTCATTTCCTATTATTAAAGCATTATTTATACCTTAAACTACCCTAATTACTACTAATCACGATTAAAAACTTAATACGTTACTATTCACCAAAAAATTATTTTAATCTAATTGAACCACATTTTATTTCTTAATGACAACCATGTATGTCAGATTTTCAAAATTCAATACACATTAGTGGTAAACTTTCATTTAACTGAAAAATCAGTTTGCTTGATTACCACTTAGTGGTTTCACTATTCATCAAAAATTGAAGTTTTTCAGAAAATTACCAAAAATTCACCCTAAGATATATTTGATATTCCAAATTCAAAAGTGAAGTCTATTTTACAAAATTAAAATCATATAAGTCACATTAATTAATTTAATAATTAATTCCTGCTGCCAGAGCAAATAGCGTGTTTTTACAAAACAATAAGTATCAAAAGATTGACACCAGTTTAAGTCTAATTTCAAAGTGAAATTGATTCCAATGACCACCATTGGATAAAATGGTAAAAATATATTCTAATTTCACTTCAAAAACAATTCAAAACCTAATCTAATCATATAAATAAATTAGATTAAAAAGCAGTTTTGATGTAAAATGCAGTATTTTTCACTATTCATTAAAAAATGAACATTGTCAGAAAAATACCAAAAATTCACACAAGGTAAATTTTGATGTCCTAATCATAAAGGATAAGTTAATTTTGACAAACATAGTTTATAAAATTGTCAAAATATAGATTCAAAAATGGTTTTCCATCAAAAGGCAGTAAAACAGTCTTTTAAGAATATTAGTGTATTCCATGCATAAGATTGTATTTATTTTCATTTTAAGCCTCTATAACACTATCTTAATCATTAATAGACATAGATAAAAATATCTATTATTCATTACTTACTTGGGATGTTACATCCTTCCCCCCTTTAGACAATTGCGTCCCCGTAATTTATTTACTTATCGAATAAATGGGGGTACTTATCCCTCATTGCATTTTCAGATTCCCATGTTTCCTTTTCAATCATGTGGTTTTACCACAAAACCTTTACCTGCATAATCACATTATTCCGTAACACTTGCTCCCTTTGGTCAAGAATCTGGACTGGTTGTTCCTCATAAGATAGGTTCTCTTCCAGCTGAACTACCTCTGGACTCAAAACATGAGATGGATCTGGCATATACTTTCTCAACATCGAAACGTGAAAAACATTGTGTACCTGAGATAAACTCGGAGATAAAGCCACTCGGTATGAAAATGATCCAACTCTCTCCAAAATTTCGTATGGTCCAAAAAACCTTGGACTCAACTTTCCTTTCTTACCAAATCTCATCACTCTTTTCCAAGGAGAAACCTTGAAAAAAACATGATCACCTACCTCGAAAAATAGATCCTTCCTCCGGTTATCCGCATAAATCTTCTGCCTGCTCTGAGCTGTTCTCATGTGTTTTTGAATCATCTGAACTTTTTCTGCCATCTCTTCTACCAATTCTGGTCCCATCAACTTCCTTTCACCCACTTCATCCCAGAAAGCTGGAATTCGACACCGCTTCCCACATAATCCCTGAAATGGTGCCATCTGTATTCTGGAATGGAAACTATTATTATATGAAAATTCAACCAAAGAAAGATTTTCGTCCCAACTTCCCTGATAATCCATAGAACAAGCTCGTATCATATCCTCCAATGTCTGAATTGTTCGTTCAGACTGTCTATCTGATTGAGGATGAAAAGCTGTACTAAAATTTAATTCAGTACCCAACGACTTCTAAAGGCCTTTCCAAAAGTTAGAAGTAAACCTGGGATCACGATCCGATACAATGGAGAGAGGAATCCATGTAACCTGACTATCTCATTAAGATACAAACGGGAAAGTTGATCAAGAGAGAAAGTATCTCGTATAGCAAGGAAATGAGCATATTTGGTCAAGCGATCAACAATAACCCATATTGCATTATTACCTTGAGATGTCTTCAGTAATCCAACATCAAAGTCCATGGATATATTCTCCCATTTCCACTCTGGCACTGATAAAGGCTGAAGCATCCCTTTCGGTAACTGCCGCTCTGCTTTAACCTGTTGACATGTCAAACACTTCACAGTAAAATCAGCAATATCTCTTTTCATTCCATCCCACCAGTAATACTCCCGCATATCTCTATACATCTTAGTACTGCCCGGATGAACAGAAAACGGAGAACTATGAGCTTCACATAACAACTCTCTCTTCAACTGTTAATCACAAGTCACACACAATCTCTTCCCAAATCTCAAAACGCAATAATTATCAATGTTGAATTCAGGCAACTTACCTTTCTGAATCAGCACTACCTTTTTCTGCAACTCACTATCTTGCTTCTGTGCTTTCTTGATTCTATCTGATAGAGATGATCTCACTGATACCTGAAACAAAACAGAAGGACTTCCTGCACCAACAACTTCTATGCCAATGTTCATCAAATCGCTAACCAAAGGATCACGTTCCAACCGCAACATTGATAATGAAGCATTACTTTTTCGACTCAAAGCATCAGCCACTTTATTTGCTTTTCCCGGATGGTAATGAATTGTACAATCATAATCCTTGATTAATTCCAGCCATCTCCTCTGTCTCATGTTTAACTCTTTCTGAGTGAATATATACTTTAAACTTTTGTGATCGGTATATATTTCACACTTTACTCCATACAAATGATGCCTCCAAATTTTTAAAACAAAAACATCAGCAGCTAATTCCAAATCATGTGTAGGGTAATTTACCTCATGAGTTTTCAACTGTCGTGAAGCATAAGCAATTACCTGATCGTTTTGCATTAGGACGCAACCAAGTCCTTTCAATGAAGCAACACTGTATATAACAAACTCACCATTCCTGGAAGGTAGTGCCAAAACTGGAGCGTTCACCAATCTTCTTTTCAATTCCTGAAAACAATCATCACATTCTTTTGTATAGATAAACTTAACACCCTTCCTAGTTAGCTTAGTCATTGGACTAGATAACCGTGAAAAATTTCTAACAAACCTTCGGTAATAGCCCGCCAAACCAAGGATGCTACGAATCTCGGTTACATTTTTGGGTCTTGGCCATTCTTCCATAACTTTTGTTTTTGCAGGATCAATAGTTATTCAATCTTTAGAAACAATGTGACCAAGGAAAGAAATTTGTTGCAACCAAAACTCACACTTTCTGAATTTCCCATACATTTTCTTTTCTTTTAAGGTTTGAAAGATAACCCTTAAATGTTTTTCATGCTCCTCTTTACTTTTAGAAAACACCAAAATATCATCAATGAAAACCACCACAAACTTATCCAAGAACTCATGGAAAATTCTATTCATTAAGTCAATGAATACAGCAGGTGCATTGGTTAGCCCAAAAGGCATTACTACAAATTCATAATGGCCATATCTCGTACGGAACGCGGACTTCGTAATATCTGCCTCTTTTACCTTCAACTGATGGTACCCCGATCTCAATTCAATCTTTGAAAAAAAACTGAGCTCCCTGGAGCTTATCAAACAAATCATCGATATGAGGCAAAGGATATTTGTTCTTAACAGTGATATTATTCAAGGCTCTATAATCAATGAAAAGTCTCATAGAACCATCTTTCGTTTTAACAAATAAAACAGGGGCACCCCATGGTGATGTGCTAGGTCTAATGAAACCTTTCTCTAATAAATCTTGCAATTGCTCCTTCAACTCTAAAAGTTCAATTTGTGTCATTCGATAAGGGGGTTTTGAAATTGGCTTAGCATTAGGAACTAAGTCAACAGTAAACTCAACTTCCCGATCTAGTATTATTCCAGGCAACTTATCAGGAAAAACATCAGGATACTCATTTACCACTGGCACATAATTAATCTGAATAGTTCCTTTATTTTCAACGACGTGTGCAAGGTAACATTCATTTCTATCTTTTACAAGTTTCTCGGCCTCTTGATATGTTATCAAAAGTAAGGGTTCATTCTTGTAAACAAACTGAAAGTCTTTCTGAAAAGAAACTTCTTTAGCTCTACAGTCAATCTTAGCATGGTAAATAGAGAGCCAATCCATACCCAGGATAACATCAAACTCTACTAGAGGTAGAACAATAAGGTTTGCAAGTAGGTTCTTTCCACAGATAAGGATAGGAGGATTCTTATAAATTCTTTTTGCCTCAACATTCCCCCATGTGTTTTTACCAAAAGTTCAGGAGTCATTTCGTGAGATGGTATTCACATTTTACTAGAAAAGGTTTCAGAGATGAAAGAATGTGTAGACCCCGAATCAAACAACACACTGGCATAATCTAAAAAAACAAACAAAGTACCTGATACAACTTCATTTGATGGCCCGACATCTGCTGAAGTAGTTGCAAAGGATTTCACCACCCCTTTCTGCTTGTAGTCTAACTGCTTCCCATCACTCAAGCTCCTTGTCGGACACTCGTTTGCATAGTGACCCATCTCATTGCACTTATAACATTTCACTAACTGTAAATCAAATTTGTTCTTACCTTCACCTTGATCCTTTTTAGTGCAATCACGAGCCTTATGTCCAATCTTACCACATCGGTAGCACTTCCTAGAATTCAGAAGACATTCCCCAGCATGCCTTTTGCCACATTTATCACAAAATGGAAACTTAGTTCTCTTACCATCAGACTTTTTTGAAGAATTCTTACCTTTCACCTGCCACCTCGGTCTCTTCTTCTGCTGGTTGTTATAGAAAACATGGTCATCGACAAACTCCATTTCCACCTTCTCAGCACATCGAACAAGTTTTTCATAACTTTTAAACTCACGAGAAGCTAATGACCTTCGATATTTTGGCTTTAATCCTGAGTAAAAACGATTGTTTTTACTATCAAGGTCCCGGATAAAATTTGGAGCATACCTTGCCAATCGAGTGAACCTTTATTCATAGGTAGCCACTGAGTCTTCCTCTTGCCTCAATTCCATGAATTGGTTTTCCATCCTAAGTCGAACAACCTTAGGAAAATACTTCTCAAGAAACATACCATTGAATTCATCCCAGTCAAGAGCAACAATCTCATCAGCGTCCCTGATATTTTTATCCATAGACCACCACTAATCTTCTTCACCCTCCAAACGGTAAATAGAAAGACTAAACTTTTGATTGTCTGAACACCCCATGACATCAAAAATCTTCTCCAATGCTTTAATCCACCCTTTAGCAAGCACAGGGTCAGATGATCCTATGAATGATGGTGGATGTTGCCTCATGAAATGTTCCACCACTGACATGTTCCTCTGCGGTTGATCTGGCCGATCTCGTGCATGGATACCACCGCCAGTTATCGCTTGATTCAACTGCGCCATTACTGAAACAAACTGTTCAGTTCCAATTCCGACCATTTCTGGATGCTGATTCGGAAGGTTATTTCCTTCTGTATGCCTTCCTAGCACTGCTTCCCTGTTTCCTCTGCAGAAAACCATTTTGAACAAAAATGTCTTAGATGAAGCAACATGGTAATCTTTAAATGCTATATCATTTTGAAAAAAAATATTTTTGGATAATCATTTAATAGAATTCTGACTCCTAAAGTTATCTAAACCGACCATTGATACCAACTATAAGGCCCCAGCCTTAAACCTTACTTAATCTTGAGTTATTACAAGATTACACATTGAGGATCTTTTTGGATTTAGAGTTTTAGAGAATTAGATCATAAAACATGCATTGCATTCCACATATAAACAAAGTGGTTACATAAAGATAGTATTCTTCATTCCCATCAATGGAAACACATTTAAAATAAAACATGGATTATTTCATGACACATCCTTGACTCTATCATCTTATCATGTACCTTTCCCTTGACCTGTGAAAAACATTTCAAAAACATGGGATGAGCATAAAAACTCAGTATATGTTATAAAAAAACATTGAAAGGAAACATGAGTTCATATATACATAAGAATGAAATCATACTTTACCCATAAAACATAGGCACTTTAACATACCTCATAAAATCATGAATAAATCATAGAAATCATAAGACATAAAGGTAACTTGAGGCATTCATAACATTCTTACATAGGGAGTAACCCTCTTGGTTACGTTTGGAATACCCATCATAGTATATTCCATAAATATCTTCAGAGAAACCTTAACATTTCACTCCTTCGCGTTACCCAATGCATTGGAGAGCTATAACGGGCTCACCCGCCCTTAGTTTATCACGGAACCACCCGTCTTCATAATAATGCCCAAGAACCATAACATAATCATATCACATAAAACATGCATAAAGGAAACATAAAATTTCCACATTTCAATCATGAGATATCAATACAACACATTGATATAAAAACATTATGAAAACCATTTTCAATACTAAAATAAAAGAAAAGTAAAACATGGTATTTATTTTTATTTTAAAAAGAAGGTATGGCTTGTAGAGGAAGCCGAAACTCAAATTACGGTCACGACGGCGGAGAAGTCGTTGTCGCCGCATACGTACGACAAAAACATTCCCTTTTGTCGTTTAGTAAACGCTTCGTATAAAAAATATTCCTTTTGAATAAACATAAAAGTCAAAGGGGTTTATACACCGTATAAAAGAAAGTTGTGTATAAAATAAAATATGCCTCAACGAAAGGAGATTGAGACGAAGTCCCATACCTCGTATCCGACTTGACCCGACCGTTCTTTAATTTCCTGAATAATAAACTTGAGTTAACCTCTATTTTCTTATGAACCTTTTTCAAGTTCATTATTCCTTTTATACCATGTTATGAACATCATGTAATCATTTACGTTAATAATGTTCATTTTGTCGGTATTTGGTTCTTATGTCAAAAATAGACTTCGTACACTTACATGTTGTTAATTTGGTCAAAGGTTCATTATATCCAGAATGATATTAATGATTTGGATAACATATATATCATGTATATTCATCATATACATGTATTTATTATATTAAATCACATTTAGAGGTAAGAAATGAAATGCATCGTTCATGGAGACGGTAAGCTGTACGTACGCATGAACGCTACTTCCATTTCTATTTCGTATTCTCTGGAATGGTATCATAATGATATAAGAGTAAATTATAATTCCAGTATAATAACATATATAATATCATTAACTTTAACCTTTACACATCCCACATATGGTATTAACGAATCAAATCACTTTCAGGGGGCGGTAGTCCGCACTTCCTAAAATGAAGATATCGTGTTTACCCATAATGGGAACCATAAAGGTATGCCCAAAATGAAAAAACAGAAGCTTAAGGATAACATAAACATATTATATATCATATATAAAAATAGTGACATCATAATGGCCACCTTTGAAGGTGTTAAATGTGTATTGAACAATCATCGTTTCGGGAGGCAGAATTTCGCCATCCACGGAAACCGTATGTTCTTTAACCATTTTATGTAGTTGTGTGAGAGTGTAGCTCAAATAAATCTTATAACAACATCCTAGTATATTTAAGATACTTGGTTTCTTACAAAGTAAGTAAATAAAAAGAGTTTAGGGGGTTGGAGAAACAAAATAAAACAAATGAACATGAGAGAATGAATTAACTTTAAAAGTGTAACTCCTTTTGAGTTGAGCCTAAAGGCTTCCTTTGAAAGGCTTTTGCCCAAAGGGAATCCTCTAGGATGAGGAGAGGGATGTGGAGATAGTAAATGGGCAGGGGTTGGCCGAGCCAAAGGCTTGAGGAGTGTGTGAAATGAGGTAGAGGTGGGGGCCTTTTATAAGAGGAGAGGAGGGGCACTTTTGGAAAGTAAAGAAATATTACTTTATTTGAAAATGTTTTTAGGTTTTAGAAGGTCCCACATTGATATAATTCGTGGATAAGGTGATAAGGGTTCTAAATCCACTCATCCAATTGATTTTGGACATGTGTAGTTCATAGATTTTACATTATCTTTCCATTTTATTTAAATCGTCAAATAATGATGTCATCGCTGCATCATTATTATGTCATAAATAATTTAATTTATTTAATGTCTAAAAATCATAAAAAAATACTATGATGTAGGAAATCGTTTTATCTTTCCAAAGACTATTTATAATCAAAAATCGGATCTTTATAACCTCATGTAAAAAATGTTTTCGTAAAACATTTCTTGTTTGTGTCATTTTTACTTTAACATTTAATAAAAAGTTATTTCTGTCATTTCCAAACCAAAGTGTCTCTATGGGGTCCCCAAGTTGACCCATGGCTTTTCTTGGTCGGCCATGACACAACCAATAAGGTTGGGACTTGTGTCTAGGTCATTTCCTATTATTAAAGCATTATTTATACCTTAAACTACCCTAATTACCACTAATCGCGATTAAAAACTTAATAAGTTACTATTCACCAAAAAATTATTTTAATCTCATTGAACCACATTTTACTTCTTAATGACAACCATGTATGTCGGATTTTCAAAATTCAATACACATTAGTGGTAAACTTTCATTTAACTGAAAAATCAGTTTGCTTGATTACCACTTAGTGGTTTCACTATTAATCAAAAATTGAAGTTTTTCAGAAAATTACCAAAAATTCACCCTAAGCTATATTTGATATTCTGAATTAAAAAGTAAAGTCTATTTTACAAAATTCAAATCATATAAGTCACATTAATTAATTTAATAATTAATTCCGGCTGCTAGAGCAAATAGCGTGTTTTTACAGAACAATAAGTATCAAAAGATTGACACCAGTTTAAGTCTAATTTCAAAGTGAAATTGATTCCAATGACCACCATTGGATAAAATGGTAAAAATATATTCTAATTTCACTTAAAAACCAATTCAATAGATAATCTAATCACATAAATAAATTAGATTAAAAAGAAGTTTTGATGTAAAATGCAGTATTTTTCACTATTCATTAAAAAATAAATATTGTCAGAAAAATACCAAAAATTTACACAAGGTAAATTTTGATGTCCCAATCATAAAGGATAAGTTTATTTTGACAAACATAGTTTATAAAATTGTCAAAATATAGATTCAAAAATGGTTTTCCATCAAAAGGCAGTAAAACAATCTTTTAAGAATATTAGTGTATTCCATGCATAAGATTGTATTTATTTTCATTTTAAGCCTCTATAACACTATCTTAATCATTAATAGACATAGATAAAAATATCTATTATTCATTACATAATTGGGATGTTACAATAACGACTAGTTTGATTGGTTTTGTTGTGTTAGAACTCGAAGTTGCATACAACAAACGATATTGTATTATTCAAAGAGAAGCGTACCATGGATGCTTGGGGGTGTTACAGCTCAGTTGTATAAGGAATTATTATTTCTTTGGGAATAAAACACCCATGGTGTATCCCATGGTGGATGTCATTTTAGGACTATTAGAATTGTGATTTGGGTGTTTTTTTAGAGGTTCATTTTTTTACAAGTTCCAATTTTTATCCAGTTTGTCCATAGTTTTTCATAGAAGTGCATAGTTTTTTCATACATGCACCCATCTTTTTTCATAAAAGTAACTATTTGTTATGTTTTTTATAGAATTTGTAGATAATTTTTTTAATTGACTATAATTCAATATATAGGTTCATATTTTCAATATTTTCTTATTTTTTACCCCCTTCATTGATATCTTAATTCTAATTTATTCCTAGAGGTTGATATTTTTAAAATGAGTTCATATTTTTTCATATTTGTTCACATAGAATAATATTTATTAAGAAGATAATAGATATAACTTAAATATAAATGTGTATATTTTTTAATTTATATATATATATACAACAAAAAAAATTATTCAAGTTTATCTTTTTTTGTTATTGTAAGAACATGTTCATATTTATTTTATTTGTTTGTTATTTATATAAATAGTATTGTTATTTGTTTATTACTAGGAATAAAATAACTAAATATTTATTATTGGTTTAGGTGTAAACAAGGTACTCTAGGATTCTTCCATTAAAAAAATGGTCTCTATCTTAAATAAAAAGTCACTGTCAGACACTAATTTAGTGATGAAACTAGTTCAAGGAAAATGCCTTAGTTGTATGTTATTTCAAATATTAATGTTTTATTTATTATCACTAATAAAAAAAATTTCCAATGAGCATGTAACCAAGTGGTAATGGATCCTGCCTGGAATCCAAAAGATCTATGATTGAATTCGGGTGGGGATAACATTTGTGGGGTACTATAGCAGCACTCTAGAATGGCAATGTAGTAATGGTGGAACTGGTGCAGTAGTGACATTGATGCAGCGGAGTACTATAGCAGGAATTTTACTGGTTATTTTACTGCAATAGGTACTATAGAAGCCCATGTACTGTAGCATTAATATTCATCGGGGGGGAATTTGGGCCAAAAAAGTGGCATTCATGCCCCAGGGCCTTGGGGATTTGTAATGGGTCTCCCTCTACCTAGTCAAAAGAGGTCTTTTATTTGTATTAATAATAAAATGATGCTTTAAACTAAAATATTTAAAAACAATATTAACAAAAACATTATTATTTATTCAACTGGTTCATATTCATATAATTTCTTACAGAATCATCAATTTCAACTACAAGACTGTATGGGATGAAATTTTTTTTTTTTGGAATTACATTTGTGGAAACATTCATATCTAGGTGATCAATTATCTACAAACTAAATATATACATTATGCGTAACCATTGCTCATCATCTTGATTATTTTTATTCTTTATATTCATTTCTACTATATAAACAACTTATATATTTAAAATATGTAATAATTTTTCATATATTTGAATTTTCATGATCATAAATTTTATGAGAACACCATTATAATATTTCCAACATATTAATCTGACATCAATGTAACTTGAAATGCATATTTGACTCCAATAAAATTTAATTTCAATAAGTAGGAAACACTTGAAATCAATATATATTTATTATTAATTATAATCTTCATGCAGTTTTCAATTCTAAAAAAAATTAACAGTCTACAAATGAACCTCTTTCCATTTTTAACAAATTTTACATTTCTATAACTTCTTCAAAATTTCTTATCTGAAGTTTTAAATACTATATGATTGGTAATTATTAACATATGGTTCCATTTTATGACTATAGAAATTGTTTCTCTATAATTATTTTGATACTTATTATTTATATGTTGGGTTTTCTTCATTATTTTAATTAAAATTTACATTAAAACTATTTTAAGATTAAAAGGAAAATGACCATTGATTATATATATATTTTTTAAAATGATTATATCTTTTTTAGTAATTTTTTTTGATTTATCATTCTATAATTTTCATTATTAATGTCCAATAGAATCAATATATCAATTTATTAAATTCTTAAAAAATATTTAAATCATTGAAAGAATGTTTATTACTACTATAATTTTTTTCAAATATTTCATTCACCAAAAAGGTTTTATAAACATTAATTATTTTTTTTGATTTAATGGAGATTTAAAAACTACTTTATAAAATAAAAATTTTCCAGTAGAATAACTTTGGTAAAATATTCTAATATATTATTCATTTTCTATTTCATTTTATTCATTAGAATTTCCACTCTAAAAAAGCATGAAATATTATTTTCTATATCACAAATTTTGATTTAGTTTTTAAATAAGATATATGAATATTCTTCAATGCATGTTACAATGTTTATTTATTCATACACTACAATATGAATTATTCTTATACTAAACATCATACAGTTACTAAAAATTAAATTTTAAATATAAAAGTAAAAAATATCTAATATTAAATAATTATTTATTATTAACTGATAATAATGAGTATTAAATAGGATTAATATAATTTGTAACTTCACTAAATAATATTTAGAGTAACTCTACTTTGTTTAAAACTATATTATCAGCAACTATATTCTCAAATGTAGAATAATTATACTGTATCGTAATATATAAGACACATAGTTATCATTTATCTTCATATTTACTATATAAGATTTGTATTTGTAACATTAATATTGCATTAATGATATGGGAACAAGATTGTGAAATATTTTTTCTCATAAATATTGAAAAACATTTTGATCCAGCTAATCAATCATTGAGATCGTGTATGGATAGATATTATGAGGTACTGATTTCATGAAATTGAGAAAATCATTGCTAATTTCATCAATATTAACAAATGTTATGATTTTCTATTTCAGTTGGTCATGTGGCCCAAAATTTTCATTTGTGTTTCTAAAATAATATTCTCAGTTATAATAGTAGCATTGATATGTGACACATTGTTTGTAAACAATTTTTCTAATGAATGAATCAAACTTATTATTCCACATCCAGGGTGATTATTTTGACCAATACAACATCTTCCTTAGTTTAAACACTAGGTCTTCCCTACTTGACTAAAAATTTCCCTCTAGATACATTATATAGATGTCTTATTACTGATCTCCAAGAAGGATTGTAATGTTTACATCAAGCTTCAAATGATGTAAAACCTTGGAAGCAACAATCACAACTAAAGTTCATACTTTTAAAATAACTAGAAATGGGTATTTTAATTGTAAAAATAACTAAAATATAGTAAACCTTAAAATCATGTTTCCTTTATCTAAACTAATAAAATACCTAATAAAGGCCACCTTTATCAGAACCTTCTTTAGTGGTCATAAATTATTATTATTTTTAAAAAATTCTCTCTACCCAACACCCTTTTATCTGTTATCTTACACCCTTTATCAGCACTATATACCTCCTCATTCCTAACTGACACCCTTAATCATACACTCCCCCTTTATAAGTGCCTTCCAACCCCATTATGAGTTATTTTCATGCTCTTCGTCTTTTCTCACACATGGAATGAAACCCCTAACCTCTACCTTCAATGCCTAATGCCTTTACAACTGCACCATCAAGGTTTGTATAATGTTTTATGATATATATACATAATTAATTTTTTAAATATTTATTCAAATAATTATATAATTTTTGTAATTATTTATAAATAAAAATTAAAAATATTTCATTAAATTCTAAAGTTACATATAAATTTTATACATATTTACAAGTAATTGTATATTTAGATATAAAAATTTTATTTTGTATTTATAATTATTTATTATAAATATGTTTATATATTATATTTAATGATAATGATATATTTCTAAAAATTCACTTATATATGTTGTGTTCATATAATACTGAAACACAAACACACATATTTTCACACACACATACACATTTATATTTTTCACATATACACACAAATATTTACAAATATGTATTTATTTACATATATTATAATATACACATAAATATATATTTTTTATTATCACAAACATATTTATATATAAACAGTACTTGTATATGTATATTAATGAATTTTTATAAGGTAAATAAAATGGATAATTTTTTATTTGAAATAAAATAAATAATAAATATTTATTTATACATGGGTTATATATATAAATACATTTTAATGTAAATATGTTCAAATATTTATTTTTACGATTGATTTATTATATGTAAATATATGAAAATATGTGATAATTATAACTAACACTAAAATATAAAAAAATAGATGATTTATACACTATAATAAACATATGACTACGATAATTGTGAATAAATTTAGTTTCCGCTGAAAAATAAGGAAATACCCCCACAAATGAAGGTGAAATTCCATCAAAAAGTTAAAAAATTATGGCATCCTAACAAAAAACAGTATTTTAAAGTCCTTCTATTCCTTTTTTTAAACTCAAAATAATGTTAACTAGGCTTCTCCAAGGTAAACATATTGTATATGTTTTCACAAGATTCTATTTGATATGCGATAGAGCCCAAATGGACACCTGAATCAAAAGTTATGGTTCATTGAATTTTAAGTCTTGTTTTCATATTTTCTTAGATCGTTTATAAATTTATTTAATTATTTTGTCTTACAATTGTTATTAATTTACATTCAATAAATTATAATTATATAATTATTATTTAATATTAATTTATTTATTTTTTTAGAATCATTTATTCATGATTAGTAATATATTTTAAGTGTAAATGCATATTTAGTCTTATATAAATCATATTTAATAATATAAAATATATTTATATCTATGTAAATATATTAAAAAATTAAAATATAAATATATTTAATGAAATATAAATTTATAATAATATATACATTTTATCATTGTTAAAATTATGTTGATAAAGGTCATCTATTAACAGTGAAAAAAAGTGACATTTATCAGCACTTAAAAAGCATTGTTATGGTTTGGATTTTATCATCACTTATATTTAAGAGTGATAAAGGCACCCCCTTTATCAATTATTTTTTAAAAAACTAATGTAGGTCAGAACATAATATCATGAATTATGTAGTATTGAATACTAAGAACCATCCAGATGGTGGTGAGCTTCACTATAGGTGAGGAAATTTTAGTAAAGTCCACTCCATTATATTGATAAAAATATTTCACAACAATTATTTCCTTGTACCTCTTATTACCATCATTTTATTCTATGAGTTGGTATAAAAATTTATTCTACATTAATTTCCATCATTTCGTAATAATTTTTAGCTCCTATGTATTATTATCATGCAATAAAGAAGTCTCTTCTTTTATAGCCAGCTCCCACTTTTTCAACACCATCAACTGGTTCTCATCATTGAAACATTCCCGTTCAATATTTTCAAACAATAATAAATAATTTATTGGTGATAAATAACTCTATATTGGTATCCCCACCATTTTTGATATCCTCAAATCCACTTTATGAGTAGACTCCTCTCGTTTTGGTGTCACACATTCAGGTACACCTTCATGATCTAATTTCTCTTGGAACACTAATTGTTTATTCAAACTATCATATTTATATGAATTATGGACCTTGTATGTGAAACTTTTAATAAATATAATTTTTTGTATTTTGACAACTATATTGTTCTTATCATCCCAAAACTGATAACCAATGTCCTCAACAACATAGCCAATAAATAAATGAGATTTGGAAATAGTATAAAGCTTATCCATTACACCAACATCTATATAATCATATTCCAAACAACCAATTATTCGTAAATGATATATTATTACCTCCTTTCCTCACCAGATAAACATAGGTAGACATTTTCCAATTGATATTAATGGAATCTTATTGATGATATATATTTCCATGTTCACTACCTCTACCCATAATGTCTTGGGTGAACCTAAGTGATTCCTCATACACCAAGACCATTAATTTAGTTTCATGTGGATCATTTTAGAAATACCATACCATTGTGGTTTTTTAGGAAGAGTATTCTCCCACCAGATACCTTTCTTATCATATAATTCCAAGAAATTATTGTTGTTATACACTGCTGCATTTTCATCCTTCAATAATTTCATCATTGATACAAACTCATTCTCAACCATGGTTTTCCAATTCTAAAACATGTTAAACACATTGGATTTTCTTTTTAGATTGTAAACTCATGAATTCTATGTCATTTCATCAATAAATTTCACATAATATTGTGAACTCCATTGAAATTTATTCATGAAGGCCCCTAAACATTACAATGCACAAGATCTAGATTCCCAGACTTTAGTGTTCTACCTCCATTTATAAAGGAAACCTTCATCTATTGTCCATAGAAACAGTATTTACATAAGATAACTTCAATAGAATTTATCTATGGTATCATTCCATTTACTGTTATCACCTTCATACTATTATCACTCATGTGGCATAGCTTATAGTCCCATAATTGTGAATCCCCAATATTATTTGTTATTTCATGCATTTATATGAATTTATCTTCCTTATTGTTTAAGGTTCCATTATTTTATCCCTAAGTAATTACAATAGATCCCTTTGTAATCTTACATGAACCACTAGTGAATATGGTACCAAAACCTACATTATCAAGCTACTCAATTAAAATAATATTACTGATTGGTCCATGTATATACCATACATTCTCCAAAATTAGTAATCTTCCACTATGGGTTTTAATTTATGCATCTAGCTTCCTCTAAATTTGTAAGGGTTCATCATCAACATGATGTACATGTCCAAAATTTAAATAAATAGAATATTTTAAGAAAAACTTCACTAAATTGGAATGAAATTATTCCCCTAAGTCTAAAATACAAGACTCTATAGGGATATCCATGCTATGTATTAACACATCATCAATTCTTCTAGTTGTGGTGTTTGATGTATTAGTTTCAGGCATCTTCTATTTTTCATTATACCCATTATTTACATGTTCATTCTTCACCCAAATCTATTAGGTAGGACCAGTCCCCTTTACCATCTATCAACTATTTACTATAGATTTTGATATTCCTCTATGAATATATGATTACACATATATATCTCTTTCTTCCATGATTAGTGCAGAACCAGAGAATCTACCAAATTCTCTTATATGAAAATCTTCATTTAGGATATGGTCTCACACATATTTTAAAAACTATGATTTTATTCTATAAAGAACTACTCATGGTGGTTATAGTGGTTTCCCAACTGTTTGGTATTAAAGAGAGTAAAACCAGTGCACATACCTCACCATCCAACATAATTCCCACGAATGACTATTAACCTATAATGGTATTTATTATTTTGACATGATCAATAATAATATTCAATTCAATCATCTTCATATAGATGGAACACATTGTTTGAAACAAAAGGCTTCATGTACATATTCATGAGAGATTTCATTAACCTAGACGTCTTCCTCTACTATCTGATGTTGATTGCTACATTTCTGGACAACATAAGGAACACAACTCAAAAAACCTGTAGATCTGATAGACCCACCACTATATTCCCCATATACATTGGTTTCCCAATAAAAAGTAGGAGGTAAAAAATTTTCTGATAAAGATAGTTATTGATCTATTTCTTATTGTATATATAGATAGTTTCATAGAAGCATACGATATTCACCTTCCCTTACTCAATATCCATTGTTCAATTTGATAAATTCATCCTTGATCTTCCAAAATCAACCTTTAATTATAGTCGTTATAGAAATGATGCAGAAACAATGATGAACGACCTTAGGAATTAGAGTAAAATATAAGAAAATATAAAATGATGAATAAGAATAAGAACATAAGAACCGAAAAGTTATGTGGTCTGATAATAAATCCATAATCTGACATAGATTTTAAATTACTTAACAAAAATTGGTGGATAAATTACAAGGTAAAAATTTAGAATAAACCCCTAGCATGAAATGAGAGCATAAAATAGATAGTACCACAATTCCACCAATTACACAACAAGTCTATTATGCTAATACAACTGGTGGAATGAATCAATGGAGATATAGTACCATCATCACCAAAGTATAAGATACTATAGTTCAATGTTGGCCAGGTTTTTATTATTGAAGTTCCCTATCAGTGTCACTATTCATCTCTACTCTAGTGATCCAACATTTCTATAATGATTGGTCAAAGTTGTGGCTTGGGTTGCAACATGGGACATCAAAATTTATCCCAAATTAATTCAAGGATTAACCTACACTGGTCTAATAAAGATATTAATATCATTGGAATTAAATTTTATTCTTTTGGAAGACCAATTAGTATTTATATAACAAATAAATATCCTCCCAATTAGGTTATTAATTTTTTATGTAATATAGTCTCCTCCTTGTGCAACCCTCTATGGAACATCAAAGACACTCTTCAATTTCCCTTGATTATAAATCACTATAAAATCATATACTAGTAACATATCATAACAATAATAATGATCAATTTAGACCACTCTTTAACTAATTATATAAATAAGGCTCTAATGATATATGCATATCTTATCCCAACTTCCCATAAAATATAGTTTTTAGTGTTGTATTTATAGTACTGAATATACAAAATCCATTATATATACTAAATTTTCCAAGTGGGTTTTAGATAATGACTTACTAAAATAATAAATATGCCCCCTTACTATGGTAACACATCTCCAACTCCCAATCTCGAGGCATCACACTCCACTACAAATCCCCTATAAAAATTTGACATGCATAAAACTACTGTAGTGATGATGTTTTTCTTATGTGTTTCAAATGATTCTTGATATTTATGTGTCAATTTAAACCCCTAATTCTTTTTCATGAAAATTAGGGGTCTTCTAATATTTATATAATCCATGATAAAATTTTAATGTCTGTATTTAGACATAAATCCCCCTCAAATCCTTCATAATACCCATCTGATTCTGTAATTTTGTAACCTCTAGTTTTAATGTGATCCACCATAACTCATCACGTGTTGTTTTATTACCTAAATACTTTATAAACCTCATTATAGAATAAATTTATTTGTTATTTTAAAATAGTACATTGTCTTTTTTAATTTATTGAACATTTCACAACTTTTATAGGTGTTTATTCAAACCGTTACTGTATACCAGTATATCATTGAAGAACACCAAAAAAACGCTTCCATTAATAATCCCAAAATAATTCATTCACAGCATTATGGAAATAACATGTGAATTCATCAATACGAATGCTGTAAAAATGTGTTAATAATACTCCTCATGGTTTCTTTATATAGTATTCTCAATATATTGTTCTTTCATCCTAACCTAATGGAAAGATGATTTCAAATCCACCTTTGTTAAGTATTCCCCACTATTCAACTCTTTCAAAACCTATTATATTATATTAATTTGGTATCTCTATAATACCACAAAAAATGTAATCCCTGGTAATCCATTATCATTCTCCATCTTAAGTTATATTTATTAAAATTATTGGTGTTGAGTATGGTATGGTTCTTTTTCCAATGAAACCCTATTCAAAAATCTTTCAATCATGTTTTTCAATATCAATATTCATACTATAAGCCTATTTATAAGGTTGTATGTTTGTTGGATCCGCCCCTATTTAAATTTTACTACTTGAGTAGTCTCCATAATCAATTTAAATTCCGAAATAGCCTAAAAACATCCATTTTGGTTTCCTTTTCGCTTATTTTCCATTGTAACCCATACACCCTAAATATTCCATTTCCTTAATATTCTTGTAAAGAACATGAAATTTCATTATAGGTTCTTCGATGTTCCCCAGTTTGGATGACCATTAATAGGGGGTGGGGCTGAATCAATATATTAGATTTACAATATTTTATTCTTCTAAATTAAACCTATTCAACTTTTTAATGTCATCAATCATCTCAATAATATTTTACAGCCACAAAAAATTTACAATGATAATAAGAGAGATCCATAAACATGGTATTTATAAGGTTGGAAAAAATGAATTCCATTACACTACTATTACACACATGAGGTTAGACACCCCAATTACTATTCTTTAGAAGTTGGTTAGAAACTGAAATTATAATTCTACAGTTCTTTGTTAGACACCCCAATTAGAAGATTCCAATAACTATTTAGACACCCCAATCACAACCTAATTCATCAAATTTAATACACTCATAATAATATCTTTTTATAACCATGGATTATTCTTCAACACTTGTGAAATAGATCTATTATCCTGAGCAAACAAAATAAATAATATTTAACACATACTTATTATTTAATATCTTGAATAGTTTCTCGCAACAGTTCTATTAATTTGAGAACTCATACTAGATCTTGAGTGATACATTTATTCTCAATTTTCATGAGTAATTGGGTGCAGAATAGAAAAATTGCTCATGGATTCAACTCTTTCTCTTACCTCAATACTGTGATGTACCAATCTCTCACAAATCACTCACACAATGTATGTTAGTTCTCAAAATTATCAACCACATCCTCATCAATACAAAAACAAATATTTATTAGCAATAATATCTGGAATATTATTCTCGTTTATTGTAGAATATTATATCATATTTAATATTGAATGAAATCTAAGAAAAATGACCTTCTTACTGATCACTAAAATCTTCAGGTGGTTAAATTATTTTTTCATTTAAATCAATTTTTGAATTCATATAATACTTGATGATTTATTTCACATGGTATTTGAATAATAATGGATCTGTTATATCATAAACTCACAATTCATATAAACCAAATTAAAACCTCCCTATCTCTGTATGAAACCATGCAATACCGATGGATAACCTCTAACATTTTTTATCTCATCATTTCTCATAGGTGTCCCGTATTTCAAAAAAATTCACTACAACTACCATAGAAAAATCACCATGTAATGGTGAGATATTTGTTTTTCTCTTTCCATGATAATCACTTGAATATATATAATTTTTATTATGTCTTACTCCATTCTTCAAAAACCTACCAGTATCATGATAATAATTTTTACATTTATTTTTCATTTGAGGACATCAAACATAGAATCGTATGATTTGATTTCATCATAATATACAAATTTTAGGGCTCATTTAATCTCCCAATAGATCAACCTCATCAGTGGATCGACCACATGTCTTATACTATATCAAACATATGAAAACCTCAATTATCAACCACATGAATAACTGTAGATCAAATGAATGTGATAAAAAACAAAAAATGTATGGATTTAATTCATTTTCAAATCCAATCATCTATAGCTACATTAATCATGTCCAAGAAACTCCTCAATTTTCATTTTACCGTAGCACATTTCATTGAAGCACCTACAAAAGTAGTTCATATCTAAATGTTCCCTTACACATCACCTCATCAACTTTACTTGGCGTTACACAATGCATGTTACATATAAACAACATTCACAACTCCCTTATTACCTTTTAATATGTAGTGTAAAAAATATATTTCTCTTTTGTTGTTATAGAATTCCTATGTCATCTTTAAATATCTCCTCATATTTCTTATTACCTACCCATAGGGACTTAATATCTAATTTCAACTTTATATAGAAAAATTAATTCTCAATTTAAATTTATGTAACCAATGTAAGTCACATATTACATTTACATAGCTTCGTAATTTTTTAGACCGACATTGACACATAATGATAAAGAACATTACATAGCTACTTAAACTCATGTATTTCCATTATGAATAAGGAAAAACATTAGTGACACCATTATGTAGGTAAATTATATATCAAATTTTATGTGGGATGGATTTTAAGAATAATGGTCTTTTGGATTAGACCATCATGTTCTCAATTTTGGGGCAAATTATATTTATGAGCTTTAATTCTGATTAGCCTTGTTAGAATTGGGTATAGTTAAATAGTGGAGAGAAAGGATGTGTTGAGGTTCATCGTAGGGGTTTTCAAATTATTATTTTAAATTTAAAAATAAAACCTTGCATTTGGAAGCATACATGTTTAAAATGGTGTTTAGTATTATCATTATTTGTTTTAATTTTTAATATAACACTTTATAGATTCTAGAGTCCTTTTTCATGACCCCCTCCCTCCAAATATTCCTCAATGAGGGGATAGAGGTAATGAACCCCAAGTCATGTGTCTAGTAGGCTTTGTGTTTTTTACTATCACTAAGGGTATGAAAATCTCAATAAATGAGAGGAATTAGCCTCTATAATAATGTAGTATTGGAAGATAAGATGAATCATACACAAAAAACACCACTAAATTAAATAAAAATAAACCAAAACCATTCCAAATTTCATGTATAAATAAAATTAATATAGATAAATGTCTCTAAATGTAAATACCCAAAAGCAAAGCTAATACATCGAAACATCAAAAATCTAAGGTTAGATATACTAATGTCTATCATGCTCCATGCAATACTCCTAGAAACATTAAATTAGTTTATATACCTTGGTTGAGGGTACAGGTATACTCAATGTCTACATTCGAACTTGAGTGGGAATGTTCTATTCTAAGAGCTAAAATTTCTATGCAAGAAAAAGAAACCATCAGTGAGGGTACTCTCAATCATTCGCTTATGAGTAGATCTAAAGGGGTTCTGTTTATGCATGCCCTTAAAGGTATGGGTATGTATAAATTCAACACAATGAAGCCTCCTCTTTTCAAGAAGCTTGATAATTGTGGTTTCTCAATGGAAGAAAAACCCGATGCTCTCCAACATCATGCATATATGTGTAAATTTTCTACCATGGTTCACATGTCATAAATGAAAGGTGATATTCTTTGTCCCTTACATGAATTAAATCCTCGAATTTATTATTGTTGGGGTATCTCAGAATGGGAATTAGTTATAATAGGTAGGGTTTACATTCATGTCCATTTCAAATCACAGGAAGACTTAGTTCGGTTGTCAAAAACTGGTAACACACATCTCACTCCTAGTTTGCTTAGACTCTTTGATTGGGACTATTCCATCAACCACCATACCCATTGGAACAAAATAGATCAAATATGGGTAATATTGCATGGTCTCATCATGTATTGTGGGCATCTCAAATTCATGAATGGAATTATATCAAGAATTGGATAGCCACTTAATATAGTTTAGATAATCCTAAATGCTAAATTGGGATTAATTTTTAGGGTTATGGTGTATTTTAATATCGAATCAAAACTTCCTCATAAAATAAGTTTCATTTTTAATGACTACTAATATGATGTTTGGATAGAGTAAGAGATAAATTAATATTTTTTTTATATATGTATGATCATTGAGTATACAAAATCAAATTTAAGGATGGTTAAGAAATTGGTTGTTCAGCCAATGTAGAATGAATGGAAATAAGTGATAAAAATAAGAAAGTCAATGCTACTTTTACTGATATTCATAAAACATCAAAGAATAAGAATGATATATGGGTGAGGAAAAAATATAATTTTGGTCCCTTAGAAATGATTTTGTGTAAATCATTGGATGAACTAGTATAGGATGAGATAATAAAAACATTGATATTGATATCCCTGAAGAATTATGGGTTCTTGTGGTGGAGTCTATGTTATCTCAACAAGAACCTAATTCTATTGATACTAAGGCTTGTATGATTGTTGTTAATACCTCCAAAAAAATTCTTTTTCCTGCTATTATAACTATTTCTGAATCAGATAAAGAAGGAAGAAGATTCATGGTTGATCCATATATTATCTGTCAACACACATAATACAGTAAAACCCCATAATATTGATGTCACTATTTTATATTCAATTTCTATAAATTTAGATTTTGTGAATAAAGAAGATCCTAGTAATGTTTCAAATAGTATCCCTATGATCACACCTATTAAATATGCTATGTAACATCCTTCCAAATATTCCTCGAATGCATGTACTACCATTATCCCTTCTTATTCTATTAAAAGTGAGAAGGACAAAAACCCTTGCCCAAAAATTCCCAAAAATGTCATAAGTTCGTATAGGAAAAAGGGATTAGGGGGTAAGAAAAAGGGGAGTTATAACTCCAAATGTAAGAACAAATGAAGATCCTTTTTTGGAATTGTAAATATATTTCTAACCTTGACACCATTACACTAATAAAAAGAATTCTAAAAGATCAGTGTCCTTTTATTTTTTCCATTTCTATACCCTGGATAAATGTCTCCTCTAAATTAGTTTGGATATAATTTTATAGGTGCATGTCAAAATAGCCCCACTTTTGAAATTCTTTGGATTTTCATGAAACCATATTTATAAAATATTAATATTTTATACGTCTCTAAGAAAATATGTACCGATGATTTTACTTGAGATAGGACTCATCTATTTTGTTATTTTTTTTAGGAAATGAAAAGATACTAGGATAGGTGGGTTATCTGGATTAACCATTCCTATTTGGGTATAGATATACATAATCCCTAGTTTTTCAATGGGGGATATAATTCAATATGTTCATCATGTGAGAAGATGGGCTTGTCCCACTCTACTATCTCTACGATATTGTCTAAGACTTCCATTGAGGACAACAATATTATTGAATTTAATATTACTAGTTCCAAATATACTTGGTACAGAAGAAATTATAATAGGGTTGTATCCAAAATATTGGATAGAGTGTTTGAAAATGATCATGCTTTAGATAAATGGGAACCCATTTCCAACACCACTCTTCCCAAGATTCAATCTTATCACCATCATATTCTTGTCACTATATATATAAAAACCATAAAACCACTCTTACCCTTCAGATTTAGTAATGCATGGTTCCCGAAACCTGAATGTTTTAATATCATTAAAAAAAGTTGATCCTATATGAATCATTACAATGATAAATTTGTATGCTCTATTAAATTAAAATATATTAAACAAAATATTAATGGTTGGTGCAGTTAAAAATCTAAAAAAAATAAAATGACATCCTGTATCATGAAAATTTACTTCATTAACTTCAAAACAACAACACCAACACAGACTTCTATAATGACCAGAATCACAAAATTAACATTTATGTGAAACTCAAATTCTTTTTCACCTTTATGTATAACAAGTGAAAACAAGATTTCAAAATAAAATGTTTATCTGATGGTGAAAGAAACACAAATTTCCACAACTCTCTTCAATGAATCAGAAAACATTCAGACCTTTAACATCTCTCAAAGACAGGGAAAATCTTCTAGATAATGAGGATGATATTGCTAATCATTTTATATCCTATTTTAGATCTATATTTAATGGGTCTGGAATCAATACGGTCCTCTTACATGATGTCTTTCAGGTAGTTTTCATTGAGGAAGATAATTATTTTATTTTATTAAACCTTCATGATCATGAAATCAATGAGATTTTTTTTATATTGAATCTTTATGGTGCCCCAGTTCCTAATGAATTTAATAATGGGTCATACCAATACTATTGGGATTTCATTCAAGATGATGTTTTCAAACATATAAGATACTTCTTTTCAAGTGTAATTATACCTCATGGGTTGAACACACAATTCCTCTCCCTGATTCCCAAATTAGATAATGCCCTTTAGATTCATCTTTTTAGACCCATTTCTCTTATTAATACCCTATATAAAATCATCACTAGACATCATGAATATAGGCTAACATCCATGATTCAAAAAGTTATCTCATGGAATCAATTTGGTTTCTTCATGGGAATATCCATTCAGGACTACATTTTTTATGCATATGAATGAACTAATTTGTTAAAAATGATAATAGAGGTTGTAATGTTTCTATAAAACTAGACATTAGAAAATCATTTTATACTATGGACTGGACTTTTAACTTCAAAGTTATTCATGTATTTGGCTTCAATAACTCCTATATAACTGGAATAAAATCCATGTTCATGTCAGGAATACATATTTATCCTAGTCAATTGTTCTTCTAGATTCTACATCTACGACACCAAATGTAACATACATGGTGATCCCCTCTCTGCTATCATTTCCTCCATTGTAGATGAATATTTATGTAGATAGCTCATTTGCCTTGTGGATCATTGTAAACCTAGTCCGATTTATACTTCCAGAAACGCAAATTCCCCCACACATCTCTTATACGATTATGACATCATTCTATTTTTACAATGTCATAATAAAATATCCAAACCCTCAAAAGTGATCTGTCTCACTACGAGGATGTTTCTGTTCTGGTCATTAGATGGAACAACTCATATTTTGTTTTGTGGGAAACATTTTCCTCCTAAAAGACAATTTATTATTATCAATGATTTAGTTATTAAATAAGGATTATTTCATTTCACATACCATTGTGTTCACATATTTTGGGGTCGGCCCAAATCTTGATATTTCTCTATCATTGTTGATCATGTTCGTAATTAGATATCTACTTTTAAAGGAAAACCTCTATCCATGGTGGGTAAAATATGCCTTGTCAAGTCTTTCATTGTATCCAAAATGGTCTTCTATAGGATTTTCTATTAATGGTCCATGTGTCTCATCAACAAAATGTATCCTTCCACCAAAAATTTTATTTGGAATATCATCACTCTGGATAGGCAATTGGTGACTATGTCATGGTCTACTTGTTGAAAAACTTTGGATAAGGGAAATCATGCAATTAAAAATATATATCTTTTGAATGAGTCCCTTCAATCAAAACTCAAATGGAAGATGATCCATTATGACTCTCCTTCAATTTCATTCATCAAATATAGGATTCATGATAAGTTGAAGTATGGAAATATGAATTTTCTGAACTCTTCCATTTGGACATCTATTAAAAAACTATATGCCAATATTATGACCAACTCAAGATTGATGTGTTCCTGGAACTCCTCCATGAAATTATTATTGAACAACTAGACAGGTGCATCTCTAATTTCAATGATCCCTGTTGAGAAATCTCTGGAAAGTATTAATAATTATATTAGGGATGTTATTAGTTATTATCATGATAGTCTCCCTGAGAATGTTTCTCATGTCATTGATAACTATCATTTTTCATCTAAGAATGGTTTTCTAATCTGTGAGCCTTCAGACAATAGTATGTTGGATTTAAAAAAATTAGAACCACTATTTTCATAATTCTAGAAATGATTTTAAGTTGATTAAAATCATTCATACTCCATGGATAAATCCTTAATGATTAAATCTTATTTGGCAAATTTCTTAAAATAGGTTCCCCACTGATACTTGATTGCATAATTTTGGGATCCACATTTTCACAAAATTTTGTCTCTATAATCAACATAGAGAAGATTCTAACAATATATTTCTTTCTTGTGACACTACCTCTCCTCATTGGAACTATATTTTTGACATGTTTGATTGTAGATGGCTGATATTTGACTCTATCAACACTCAGCCAATGTGATGTGTAGATATGGATAACACTCGACAAATCAAGAACATATTTCTTACTCCAATTGCTAAGCTTCATCATGTGATATGGTATGATAGAAGTGAAATTATTCACTATAATTTTTCACTCAACCTTAATGAAAGCCGAATGTAGATCCTCATTTTTATATGTGAATTTTATTTGATTCAGAATGAATATTTTAACAACACAGGGACATACATTATTATTCTGCGGTGACTACGAGTTGATGGAATTTTTCAACATCTTCAACACACTTTTGATGTTCTCTGATAACCACCATTCCCTGGATTTAATAATTCTAATATGGCTCTGGATTATAAAGGGAATCTGGGCCCTGTGGGATGTGGTTTCATCTCTAGGGAACATCATGGTCAGATCCTCCGGTGGTTCTTTTGAGGTTGTGGTATTTCCTCTGCTCTGGATGTTGGAATGATGAGTTTGATCCACGATATTTCATTCACCAACCATCATGGTTGGTACCAAAAATGTATTGAAACTAATTCAACTACCATAGTGCCAGTGATTTGGAATTGTGTGATTAATCTGACATGGTTGATTACTACACCATTGATAGATTGACTCCTTTCCCTCCATGGCATCAACCATATTACCACTCATATATATCGTAAAGCAAATATGGTTGTGGATGGCCTATCCAATATTGAAGTAAGTCAGTATATTAAATGGCTAGATGATCTTCCTTATGATTTACTCCCCCTTTATGAGAAATATTGTAATATGATCCCATATTTTAGACTCATGTAATATATTTGTTTTATAATAAATAGTTCTTTGGTTTTTTTCCAAGGTGCTACTATCTTAAAAAAACACGAGTCACATCAAAAAATTGTACACCACACTAATTTTTCACTGATATGATCTCTCACACCCCAACATCATACGTCACAGTTCTCCCATCGCTTCTGTATACCAAACTTCCACACAAGAACAATCACAACACACCTTGCCTGAAGACACTTAGGCTCACCACCCATCAAGAACGACCACATCACATCTCACCCTAAGACACATGAGCTGGAAAAAAAATCCACAACCATAACCAAAGTAGTGGGTTATCATGGACATTAAAGACATAAACTATGTACCATCCTATTTCCATACACAACCCCCACCATGAGCCACCCCACAAGCACAGTCATATCACATTATTCTTAAAAACACCCAGACCATCACATCTTGCCCAAATACCCATGGGCTATCATAAACACTATAAAATTTACTAACATACCTCATTAAATCAAAACCAACACAATACATACATTTCTTGGAAGAGAGAGTGGGAAAGAATGGGTACCCAATCATTCATCCTTATCATTGAATGCTGAGAAAAGCACCCCCTATATATAGCCACACACAACCACAAACTATGTCTTTAAAATTATACACTAATCCACTCAAAACATCACCAATTTTTCAGCCAACACTGAATTCATAACACCACACAACAATCCAATAGCCTAATCATTTAATTTTTCACTATGTATTTCCAAAAAATTAACCAAACCAACAAATTCCATTCATAATATTTATTAAACAATTATTTATTCTATCATTACCAATCCATCATCCACAATAAAACTACAGGTCACAAGAATCTCATCATCCCCATCATACCATCAGCTCACTACCCCAAAATAAAAGGGAAATAGACCACCACCTCACCACCTCAATAGCATGTCCAAAAAATCCACCACCTCGTCTCCCCAAAACCAAAAAGAATGTACCACCTTGAAACCCTAAATTCATGACAAAAAAATTTTAACTAGAAACCAAAAAACATGACCACACATCAAATCATATCAAAATCAATTTGACAAATTTGCAAAGGGGGTTTCTGTGCATTAAAATCTATTTTAAGGAAGCTATCACACAATCCATAATTTTAGGCAAACCATTTCATTATCCAAAATATGTGGTTATCAAATTTTCATTTTAGGTTGACATAAAAACAATCAGAATATGCATAACAGTGACAACACATATTATCCAAAACAAAAAATTCCCGCAACGACCACAATTTTCAAGGGGAATCAAGCCCGTATAATCTAAATGTCATAATAATATCAAATATATAAAACCATATCAACCATTCCCCTTTCCCCATATCAATTTTAATTATCCAATTTTATATATTTGATTAATACAGAACTACTATAACTCATGGATAAAAAAGAGAACACTCATCCCGCATGATACACCATAAAGATAAAAGAGGGATTACCAACCTCAAATAAGTTTTCTAACTCATTAAGCATTGTAGGGAGAGGACGAAAAACCTGCCATCCAAAACCACCCCATGAGAAACCATGGATCCAACTATACCACACCTAACGATCTTCAAAACCCATCCCAAAACACACCCAATCCAAAACAACATCACTACTGTGAATCTCCAGTTAAAGAAAAAAATAAAACTAACCAATAAAGGGAGGATAACCTATCTGGAATTTTGAATGGTGATCTATCAGAACCAAAGGATCAAAGTCGAAGGAAGAGGGCATGAATAACTGTTAATGGCACCTTGGGCTCTACCAAAACGAGAGAGAATGGATGAATATAAGTGAAAAAAATCAGTTAGAAGTGTTATAAAATAACCGAGATCCCACCAGTTACACGTCTTTGGACTAATAAATGGTGTGAAATCCCTGAGTTTCTAAAAAAATTCCAATTTGGAAGAAAAAAAAAGTCACCTCAAAGGACATAGCAACCATTTTATTACATGTTTTGAATCTCACTTACACAATGTTTACCCATTTCATAAGCTACACCTTAACTATGTACAAATCATGAGCCTCATAGATACAAAAGTTGTGAACTACCATTGCATATCATGTAATACATGGAGTGTATTTTTTTAGTAGCTATGTAGCACCTCATGCTTCCACTAAAAACTCCCAAAACTTACTCGGAACTCCTCCTACCATAAATAATTTACATGTAATGGACGAGGAAGGAAGATAATATTGTATTAGATACCAGTCAAATTATTCTCACCCTCGATAATCTAAAACCAATCCTAGAAGGAGATTGGTTCAAACAAACAACCCATGAGATACAACTGAAGGATATTGACATACATTAAATGATAAAACTAGCCATACACAAAAAACCAAATGGAAATAGACAATCTTGCACAATAGCATAACCAAAAAACAATATCAACCACCACACAATACAAGAAAACAATCATTATAACCCACTAACTACACCGCCCCAAACAAAAAAATCAGGGAATTCCAAAACATTTATAAAGATTCTATCCACTCTCAGTGGAACTAACTCGCCTATACGGGTTTAATAACATCAATGTTAATGCATATTGATTAGGAATTAGGACCTAACCTTTTCAAATGTTCTAAATTTATCGAACATCATATATAAAAAATAGAAAAAAACTCATCTCATAAAGCTAGATCAAAATATAACATCAATAGCTAATAAGGAAAGGGAAATCTAAAAAACTCTGGGTGCTAGGAACCAATCTGCAACTCATTTTCCCAGGTACTCTCCTCTAGGACACCATACATCCACAACGCAAAAATAAAATAAATGGTTCATCCATGAAATTTCTTCTCTTATCAATCATGGATATCTACTACTCCCTCCCAAAATGATTCGACATGCTCGATATCCAACTCTCCCTAGTAACTCCACCCAAAAACCTTAAAGGACTCAACAAACCAGGGTGAATGCTTACTCCCCCTGCCAAACCTATGCTTCCCACATTGAGGGGAAACCCTAAATAAGAAATGGTCACCAACCTCAAACTAAAAGGGTCTCCTCTTGTGATTGGAATAAGACTTATTATGTTCCTACACCACTTTCCTTCTCTCATGAACAATATGAACCTTTCTGTTATTCATTATACCATATCCGGACCATGAACGGGTTCCTCCCCATGCCCCATCCAACACAAGGGAGAATGAAACATTCTCACATAAAAATCCATAAATGGATCCATGCCAATGGAATAGTGATATATATTATTATTATAAAATTAAACATGTTTAATTTTCATACCGATGATCTACCAAAGCCCAAAAAGCATGTCTACAACATATCCTCCAACATCTAAATAGTCCTCTTCTTCGTACCATCTATCTGTGGGTGGAAAGAAGTGTTGAGGCATAACTTGGTTTCAAACTCATGTTCCAATCCCCTAAAGTCTAAAGAGGTAAAAAATGAATCTTTATATCAGAATATGTACCGCATAACTCCCTAAAACTACACCACCTCATTTACATACTTCTTGGCTAAAGCGTCCACTGCACCTGACTCCATGATCACTAAGAAGTGGGATTATTTAATAAACTAATAAATTATCTCCCAGATAGCATCAAAACCTCCATAATATTGGGTAATCCCTATAATAAAATATAATAATTTTTCACCCAATTTACACATAGTAACATCCACAGGATGTAGAAAAACTATCAGCAACATGATACTCATCCTTTACCTATTAAAAAACCGAGCACTTTGTCACAAACTCTACCACTACCAATTTCATCCTAGGCCACCAAAAATTAACTGTAAAACCATATTAAATCATGGAAACACATTGGTGTACCTCAAAAGGTGAGATATAAAACTCATAATGGAATCCCTCATGAATTAATTCCATAAAAAAATACCATATCTTGAAACAACACCTGGTTTTGACCATCCCATCAATGCATCCCACTGGACAACATGATCATGAATGAGATATACCTCTAAGTATCCACACTGAGACCCCTCAACCTACTATATCAGATTATACAATACCATCATCTAAAACAAATATCCTCTACCACTATCCACCCTTTCATCTATGTGTAGTGATTCCTACTCCTCCATTTCTCTCCCAGCAACCACATACTCCCAAAAAATACTTCCTCGAAAAAAATCTCAAAGAATTATAAAAAATATTTACTTTAACTAAGGTTTATGAGATCTCAAAATAACAACCCCTATGAATTATTATCCATATCTTCTATTTAAAATTCATATCACACTAAGAAAAGATATACCTAATGATCTTGTGATCTGTGGAGACCATAAAGTGCTCCATAATGACGTAACGCCACCAAAATTCATTAAAAACAACCACTATAAACTATATATATTTGGTGGAATAGATACACTCATGGAAACATAAATTCCTAGACCCAAAAGAGATTAATACCCACTTTTGGATCATCACACATCTCAAAAGCAGATAAGATGTTTCAAAAAATACCTCCAACGTCACCCCCTTCCCTGGAAACGGAAGCATTAGAGTAAGCAATAATTTCCCCTATAAGTAACCAAATACATCATAGTACGAATCAATAGACGTAAAATCCTATACCTTAATGCCTAAAATCTATCAATTTGGATGCACCTCAAAATAATTCGGGTAAAAACCATTATTAATAACCTGATAAACCAATGAAACTGCAAACCTCTGCCATATTCTTGGGTACATAAAAAACCAAGATGCCTTAATTATAAAAAATTCCACTTCCACACCCTTTTGGGACACCACATGATGGATTAAATTCAACTCTCATGTCTACAAATTAATTTTGGGAAACATTACAGAGATATGGTGGAATCTGAGAGCATGCAAGACAACTCTAAAATTCCCAACATTCTCCTCCTATGACCATGAGTAGAACAAGATACAATTGATTAATACAATAATGAAATAGTCCAGGAACTCACAAAACATATAACTTGTTAGCCCCCATGAACATGTATGGTGCGTTCCAAACACTAAATGGCATTAATAAAAACTCAATGTTCCCAGTCATACATCGGATGGAAATATAGAGGATATCTACATACCTCCCTCTCAACTGGTGATATCTATATTGAATATCAATCATAGAAAACCCAAACCCCCTCCCTTCTGGTTGAAATCATAATCTATCCTTAGAGGAGGTTAATGGTTCTTGATGATCGCCTAATTCAATGTCCGGTAGTATATGAAAAAACTCAAACTAACATCCACCATCTTGGAGAATAAAACATGACACTCCATGATGTCACACATGGTTGGATAACACACTTATACCTTCTATCATTTATCTGAATACCCAACTCCAACAACTACTAAGGTTTCATCATATAAGGATCCATAGAAACTATAGAAGCACCAGACTAAATGACTACCCCAAAATCAACAACATGTCAATGAGGGTAGTGTCACATTTTTCATAAGAAAAACATCCAAAAACAACCCAATAACCTTGGGAACAGATACCATCATAGTCTCTGCTGATTCAATATAAAAATCAGATTTCAATGAAAGAAGGGTCTCTATACACTGACTTCCAACCTGATAACCCTACTCACCAGTGAAAACTATACGAGGGATATCCACATCTGAGGAAATGACTCTCCATAAAAAGTAGTTGATAATATAACACAAAAAATACAAAAATTATATGTTTTGGATGACATATTAGGGCTACAAATATGGAATCAAAAGATCCCCACAGGGTCGATGTTTCCCCTTCACCAATTTACATCCTCATCCCACTTGAAACAAGAATGTCCAGCGTCTAATTATCATAGTACGAACCAAGGTCATGAGAAAACACTCCCTATATATATTTCTAGAGAATAGGATAGAGATGGTGAAAAAAAAGGAATGTGAATATTTTGAATCAAACATGTACAAACACGAGTACTAAATAAACTATTCATACCACTTAAGATCTCTATCCCCAATGGAATTTTGGACTCTACTACATGAAGCTAACCATTCTTAGATCCTCTACCACACTAAAAATGAACAACCCTTGACCACACTTCTGTTTATGTCCCTACACATAAGGAATTTCCTACGGTCAGCCTCTACTTTCACCATCTCCCCTCGGTGGATCATAAACCTGCTTCACGTACCACTGAAATGATCACACTGGAAACTATTGTTGATGATGGTTTTGAACCTATCCACCTCCACCAAACCAAGATCAAGGAACCACCCATCACTTTTTTGGCAATGGCCACAAACCCCACAATAAAAAAAACTATCATAAAGGCATGCTCTATGGTAGGAATGTGAACACTGATTGGGAGGCAAGTGAATTAGTGGTACCTTTTCTGTTTTATAAGACATGATATTAAGTAGTCTAGAAACCATTAGTAACATTTGATATTTTTAGAGTTAGGATCCAGTCAAATATAACTCATCAGACTTATATTTTGTATGAAAAAAATGTAAAGAGAAGGCAACACATGAAATTTAAAAGGTTTTGTACAAATACCTACTCATTTCGATGTTGTATAGTCACAACAACATGGATCCCATTAATATTTTATTAATACAATAATAAATCATACGAATCAAACAATTATACAATACCAGTAGAAAATATTCTTCAAAATTTGGTTATACCCACAAACTATCCATTTTATATCCACTTTGAAACAGCCCACGATACACCATACCTAACAACAATCCTTTTCAGTAACTGGTCCAGATCCATAGTAACAAGATTTACATTATAATAATTTTCTAAAACACTTTAAAATTTTATTCAATTCTTTTACATGTTATCTAAATAAAAATTTACTTGTCTACAATTCAAAAAATGATAGTCCAATAAAAATTTGTTCAATTCCTTTTTTTGATGGGATTCATCTAGTTGGCATCCATCAAATTTTGCTTCTACTCTTTCTAAATTAATCATATAGAAACCTATGAAATAACTAACTACTTCTTCATTTAATGGATATTTTTCTAATGGACCTCGTCCTTATAGAATTCTCTTTGATGGGCACACTTTGATGAACTCTCTCAGATGAAACATTGTATGATAGAGCATTCTCTGATGGATAATATTTAAATTCATCCAAAATAAGACTCTATTGACACCTCAATACCTATCAAAAATGTAACAAGGTGATAGATCTAATAACATGTGAATAGATTCAAATACAAATGTACTATGAAATCTTTTTATGGGAATCCAAGAATATAAAAGGTATTAAAACAAATTCTTCTTCCCTATCAATGAAATCCAAATATCTCTTAATTTCATATTGATTTGAAATTCGTATTTGACGTCTTCAACTCTTATAAATACTTCTACTAACTTCTCAAATCTTCTTGAATCTCATCAAGTATTCATATTTTTAAAAAATATTTTTTCATTCTGTTTTTCAATGCCGATCATTCTTTGTTCTGTGAATATAATTGAATTTTATGAATTATTTCCAAACCTATGGAATTTCATACACATAATTCATCTGATGGAATTTCATATAGAAAGATCGTCCTATAGAACATATCTTCACCACACAAAAACACTACATTATTTTCCCATAAATCAATTCAAACACACTCAATCCATTTTAACTTGACTCACTTGAGGAAATTAACAAACTGATGATTTCTTAATTTGATGCTCTATACTAGATGAAACATTATAAAATGAATTTTTTGTGCCTTTATTCGAAATCAGTCACCTTCAACCAGTCTAGATAAACTCAAATGCTTCTCACAATTTCAATTTATTACTCATTAATATAGAATATTTCTAAAATTTTCTTATAACAATTGTAGGAATTTTATTATAAAAATAAAACCCCCAAAGTTTATTCTAAGGAAAATTAATTAGTGTCATCAAATTTGATCCATTTGATGTGTTACACAAAATGTTTTATCTGTGTTAAATTTTATCTAACTAACCAATGCCTGCTTCTAATTAGGTGGATTTACATCTATGTCACACTAATAGATCAGTATCAAATCCCCTATGGTGGTTTTGTCTCTAAATCTTATACGTGTTATCGATCTCAACCACATTTCCACTCATTTCAGACATTTATAAAACTCAATATATGATGACATAAAGATACAACAAATATACAACATGAATTAGTGTATGAATTTGATATGATGGATCAGTAACATACCACATCCAATGGACTATGGTATATTGAAACTTTTTTAATTTAAATCCTCTACTACATGTAATAGATTTGATTGATCTGATCATCAGATGAACCAGATCATCCAATGGATTGGTTTATTTATACCATTTCAAAATCATAGACATTAGTAGGACCAACTCTCATACATTTCAATTAAATATAATTTCACTCATTCTCCCATTCCATAGCCTTATGTATTTCTAATATAGATTGAAACTGATTGTTCAGTGTCTGTAATCATCCAATAAACTATTTACTGTGTCTTATTGGTCATACTAAAAACCTACAGCTTCATCTTCTCACATTTTTCAAACTTATAAAAATACTTTAAGAATAGTTCATTATAAAAAATAATTTATCCTAATAAATCTCATGATTTATGAGATCTTCAAGTTCCTCATAGAAAAATTAGATCTAATAGGACTAGAAACTATGTCCAATCATCTGGGTTTAGTGTTTTGTGTCCAGAACTGTGTTTCGTTATGATATTTCATCTAATTCTCTAGTTTCGTGCATCAACCTGGTTAGTTCAATAGGCTGTTTTGGGAAACAAAAACTAGGAATTTTCTCATCCTCAAACTTATATTATTTATTGACAACAAATATAACCGAGAACTCATCTTCTTCTCAATAATATCCCCTTTGTGATTGTTGTCAATACTACTGTATTCTCTATATATTCTCCCAATAAACTCATTATCCCATATTGTTTATCCCATATCATGTCCCCTCCCATTTAAAATTTCTTCCCCTATTTTAAATAAAATTCAAAGGGACCAACATGACTAGTTTCACCCCTTATTGAAAAATGTAATAATTTTTTAAAGGATTGAACTCTATAGATAATCACCTTGAAATTAATCATCAAGTGAAAATAAGTATCTCATGAATTTCATAACACTGAGACATCAGCGAAAGAAATCCATGTCTACATGGGTGATTTAGTGTAGAAAACAATAGTGTATCATAAAGGTTATCAATGTTGTCTATATCAGAAAATTTTATGTAATACATTTTCATTATCCATTCATCATGATTATGTTGCTGGGAATTTGAGAAATTTATTTAAGATAGAAAAACCTACACCAGTCTAAAAAAAGCATAAATGTTCAAGTGTCAAAGGCATAATTCCAATAATTTATTCATTCCCAACAACATTACTTTCATTTGAAAGTAATTTTAGATAATCAATTATCATATTTCATACTTATACTCCATAAATTCATTTCAAGTTAATACAAATATAAAAATATTTTTGGAATAATGAGGAACCTCATAGTTTCCCAGAAGCAACAATCAGACTAACATTCTTCTAAATGTCGTTAATTTTTCTCATTCTTCCTTGATTTGACATTGGATGTGTTTTATTCATTATATCCATCCTTCTAAAATTTGAAAAGGTTTATTCTCATATTTTTATTATATATATGTAGTTGTCAACTCCTTTTCAACATCAATTTTAATTCCCCCACCCCAGTTACGCAGATTCGGTGCATTATTTGAATACATTGGAATGACTAAAGTGAATCAAGTCCCGAAGGACCTATCCATTTAGAAGTCTTCGAAAATAGATTAAAGATATGAATGATGAATTACAATTTCTAAAATAAGAAACAAAAAAATAATCCATTGAGAGCTCCATTAGTCCCCAATATAAGCCCTTCATATCAATAAAAATATACATTGCATCCTATGAAGAAAACATAAGAAAGGGATGAGGTCTGATGGTCTTTAAAGATAACAATATTGCTGAAACTATCATAAATAAGTATAAAAAATTAATGCAATGTATAAGAGTAAAACACAATCCATTAAAACTTAAACTTTAGCGTAATATTTAAATGATAAATCAAATAATTTCATTTACATATTCACATTGATATTCTACTAGTTGAATAATAACATGTAATATCAATAGCAAATTTCACAATTATGGAATGCATAATGTCAGACATCATAACCACATATTCAAGGCATCGTTCCTAGAGTACAAATAAAAAATTGGTCAAGGCCTTGTGGCAACAAACAAATTTGTCTCGTGAGACCTACCAATGCATCGTGGAGCTACATCGTGCTTAAATAGTCACATACTAAGTCCAATGCATTACTCATATGAATATGTCTAAACATAACATAAAAATTCTTATTAAAACTAAAAAATGAAATGTCAACATTTTAACCATAAACACAGAATGGTATAAAAATAGCACATCCAATGTCAAAAATATCATAACTCATTCAATACAATATAGATGATTGTATTATAATAAATCACCGTCTTTCAATAATAATTTCCAGTAAAGGATGTTGAAATAGTTGAAAATGATAAATAAAACTGTTTGAGAGGAATATCCCTTTTTGTGATATCATTTTAAACTCACACATTTATAAATGAATTCATTTAAAAGAGATTTTTGAATCAAAGATTCCCATACAACATTGAAATTTTTTAAATGAATTTAAATTTTTAAACAATCATGTCAATAAAAATAAATCGCTACATCATTTTTAAAACATGAACATTAACTAAAATTATTTAGAAAAATCAACCATCAAAAAATTTAAAAGGTTGATCTTGCTAAAGGGTCCCTTCCAAATGACCATAAAATATTAATTTTGAAAACATTTATATGAATCATGGACATGGATGAAAAAAAGTTCCTAGTAATTACTTACGCATAAACAATCTCATATAATAATGAAATTGATGAATTAACCCTTACCTTGTACTTTCCTTTGTCCAAGGGTACATTTAACCTACTGTATAATGACCACAGTATGTTATTTAATTATAAAAAATCATATTTATATTTTTTATATCATACTTGATTAATTTATTTCTTTATACTACCTATTTAATAATAATTTCTATGTTAAAATAATATTTCAGGTAATAATCGCATTAATTATCATATGCATTTTAACTTGTTACTCGTGATTGTATAACATATATCTTGATTTAATTTCTTCAAGAATATAAAAAATTATTTATGTATCATATATATTCAAAATATAAATAAGTATAATACGTAGATATATGAAATGTAAAACACTATTTGTGGAGATGGTAGGTCGAACGTAGGCATAAACTCCATTTCCATTTTCAAATCGTATTGAACAGAAGTAAGTGAATGAGATTAATGTAAATATATATATATATATATATATTTCAAGTTTCATTTTAATTTAAGATATTATATACTTATTAATAATAAAAATTTTTATAATCATTATTGAATGTTGAACGTGGAAATGAATCTCATCAGGTTGTGGAGACGGTAAGAAATACGTAGGCATGAGAGATGATATCATTCTATTGATGGTGAAATCATATGAGATTTGATGGTATATTATATGTGCAGAATCATTAAAATGTAATATTTAGTATTTACATCAATTATACTAATTATTATACCCATCCAAAAAATTATGTGTTGAATAACAAACTACACCACAACGTGGAGATGAAAATCTGAACGTACGCACAAATGGTGACAGTTTCATTCATAGGATGAATAAGATAATGAATATGGTTGTACAAATTTTATAATGATATCATAGTATATAGAATGTACTGGAGTTATTATTTTTGTTTGGAAACTAAAAATAAAAAAGAAGTGGAAGATGAAAATAACATTGAAAGAGGTGATGAAATAATTACATCTTCTTCGTGTTCTTCTTTTTTATTTGAACGAAAAGGGTTCCATAGGTTAGGTTTATGATCAAAGTAAGAAATCTAAGATTAATTGAGGATGGTTGGGAGGTTATTTGGGCAGGTTTGGGAATGAAAAATGGCTTTGGAGGTGTGAATTTAAGGGAAGGGGAAGAAACCTTTTATAAGAGAGGTGAGGGGCACTTTAGGAAGAGCTTGAAATATTAATTTATCATACAATAGTTCCAAGTTTTTTATATCTCCAAGTGGATTTATTTCATGTATATGGTGGAGATGGGTCGATATAATCTCAACCAATAGGTTCTAGAAATGTTTATGTCACCATATTAACTGTATCTTTTAGAAATATCTCTTAACTTAATCGTTTAACTTTTATCATGGATTCATGTATTCCTACACTATATGGTTAATAAAATAACCATAAAATTCCAATAGAACCTCACGTGGTTAATTAATGAAATATCTATAATTATATATGTTGTTTGGCCAATCCTTATATTTTTAGCAATATTATTTCATTTAATAAGATATTATTTGTTTTAAAAACTCATTTATGTCAATTTTAACAGTATAGTATTTGGATTTTGTGAAAGTTTCTACAAGTTAATTACTGAAACAAATGCAATAAATAAACTCTAATGTGTCATATTCACCTATAATATTCATGGATGGCATAAAAAGTCACTATTTACATTTATTTTGATATATATATAATATCAATTACTTTTATCATTCATTAATATGATAATTACTCCATCATCAATGTGTCATAAATAAATTTAATTATTTAATGTCTAAAAATTATAAATACAATACAATGAATTAGGAAATATTTATATCATTGTAATGAATATTTTTATCATAATTTATATTTTTTGATACCCTATATTAAAATGGTTTAGTTATTAATCATTGAATTTAACACTTTTAACTATTCATTGAATTAAATATATTAAATGTCTTAATCTAACCAAAATGGATCCAAATGAACTTATTTTTGTCCTAATGTTGATTTTTGTCGAAATACACTTATCCAATAGAATTAGGACATGTTTTGGTGTAATTATAATTTCATTTTTACCTTTAATTACCCTATTCACTTTTAACTGTGGTAAATAAAACTCAAATATTACTATTCACCAAAAATTATTTTCATCATATTGAATAAAATTTTACTATTTAATTTCAACCATGTATCTAGATTTTTTTAAATTAAATTAACATAAGTGGTATAATTATGTTTTATGCAAATTTCTAAATGTGCCTAGAAAGTGGGTAAAAGACGTTGAAAAAGTCAATAATATTTTATATGTATAATCTTTTATAAAATGACCCCAATTGATTAAATTGGAATAATATTTTTATTATTTATCTATTATTACATTAAGTAAATTTTTGAATTAAAATTAATTATTTAAATGAAAATGTCAATGTTTATGTATAACATACTGTTTTAACTATTCATCCAAAATTGAATGCTTTCAAAAATATACCAAAAAATCATCCAAAGATAATTTTGATATTAAAAATTCAAAAATGATTTCTATTTTACCAAATTTAAAAAATATAACTTAAATTAATTTATTTAAAATTAATTTTCTTTGTCAAAACAAGAAAGCGTGTTTTTAAGAATTAAAAACTATCAAAAGATTAGCATGCATTTATGAACAATTTAAATGTGAAATTACTTACAATGACCAACATTATAATAAATGATAAAAATATAATCTAATTATACTTTAAAACCACTCAAATGAATAATTTTATAGTTTAAATTATTTCGATTAAAAATGTTGTTTTCAATTAAAATTTAGTAATTTTTACTATTCATCAAAATATGAATGTTATCAAAAAAGTACCAAAAATTTATCCAAAATAAATTTTTATGTCATGATTCTAAATAATAATTTTATTTAATTAAATTTAATATATAAAAGTGTCAAATATTGGATTTTAATGGTTTTTCCATTAAAAGGCGGTGAAATTGAATTTTTTTTAAAATACATCTTTTATCTGAAAAAATAGAATTTGTACTTATATTATGTATAAAAAAACAAATATGGATGTTAAAATTATATGGAGTATAAAAAATTCATAATGAAATTAATACAATTCATAACTGCATTTTGAATGGATTGTTTTCTATGTCGTGGTGCACTCGAACTCGTTATTGCATGTAGTGCAATCTATCTAATTACCATAAAGTGATAATGTAATACAAAATCCTTGGGTGTTAAATCACTAAACTTTTTATTATGAATATTTTTTAATAAAATCATGGCTTCCACTTATTCTGAAAAAATAGTTATACAATGATTATTTACATTCACATATTTTTCAAAACTCTTGATTATTTTATGAATCTTAAAATCATAATTTTCTGATATCATTTTGTTAACTTTTGTCTCAACTTCAATAATTTTTTTCGTCACCTTTTCCTCTTTATTTATGTGATTATTATAACTTTATAGATATATCAAATTATTATAGAAAAATATCTACGAATTGTTTTTTTGGGGCTCAGTAAGTTTTCTTTTATCAAATTTCTTAATATACTCAGATTTCTTCATCTTATCATACTTTTTTTCATACTCATAATTAGTCATACTTGATGTTCCCATTTTTTGTTTCAATTATTTTTTAGTAACATTGGATCTTCTTTCCAATCATATACCCTCTTTATTCATACCAATTTTTTTGTAGAGACATGTTATACCAAAATGAATAGTCTCTATGTCCGAAAATTATAGAGCACCAATAGTGACCAATGACTATTATCGTTATTATTTATTCATAAATCATGGAAATATTTTCTTAGCGATATACTTTACTGAATAAATATTCTCTTGATTTGTTGATTTTTTCATCAAAAAATCTTCCTATTTAACTCTTCTTTTCATCATCTCTATAAGATTCAAATTTAACATAAACTACCTTAATGAAGTATTCTCTCATATTCTTTATCTCAATTTTTGTTGAATGAATAATTGGTTATGTTTCTAATAACTCTTATTCCTTCTCATCTAGACTAACTTTTAGAATATCTATCATTATTTCAGATTCAACTGTCTTCAAATTTTTTTCTCACTTTCTTCAATAAGTGTAGATTCTCTCATGTTGCGTTTCACATTTGTTGATTATTTTTATTCATAAATTTTAAATTTTATTTAATGATCACCAATATTCATTTTCTATGTTCTGATCATATTAATATTTTTCTCTTTATTCTTCATTCAATCACTATTCTAAAAAGTAATTGTTTAAACATCTTTCAAAAACAATCTTATACCATTATTGAGTTTAGTGTTCTAATCAATTTTTTATTAGAATTTTTTTTAATAATACAATCCTTTTTTGTAATATCTCCACCATAATCATCACTATATAATGAAGTAATTCAATATCCAAATTTACTAGTAAACTTAAGTTGATGATTAAATTCATCCATGGATGAGAAATCATCCTTCTACCCTATAATGAGATAAATTTTCTTCTTCATATCATAAGGAAATCTTTACTTGTGGTTCTTACACATTTGATTTTGATATTTCTTATCATATTATTTATAATCATGCTCTTCTACCTTCTTCCATGAAAAATTATTTTAAAAATTTATCTTTCCTTGACAATTCCAACATTTGATTGTTTTTCCTTTCCATTTACCCTTATTGTATTTATTTTAATGGAGGACAACAATTGTATTGAAATATTTAGCTTCTTTTTTATGAATTCCAATCACTTGATCCATATTCTACTTATTTATATTTATTTTTCCATTTTAACAAGGATTTGAAGGAAATTTCATTCTCTACCCATTTCATAAATGTAAGGTACTTTATCATTTCATATTCTATAAGAACATTCTGACGTTCATCCTATTATAAATCATTAATATCATATAAATCTGAAGCATTGGAATCAAATCTATCCTGAAAGTTTATCATTAGTTTATTTAAAATTTTATTACCATCCTGCTTCTCACCCAAACTTCTAATGTTACTTATAATATCATTTACTCTTGTAATGTAACCATCGATAATTTCACCATCATCCATTTTCATATCCTCAAATAAACATCTCTATATTTGAAACATGGATTACATAACATTATCATTTAATTCATAACATATTCTCAACTTATACTACATTTGATTAACTATTGAAAACCCCATAATCTCCTCATAAACATTAACAGTAAGGGCCATCATCAAATCATTCTTATATTTTCCATCATCCTCAAAAATCTTCCTATCGGAAACTTTCTTAGAATCTTCATTGATTGGAGGAAGTCCAACTATTACTTTAACTCTAACATCATGTATAAGAGAAATAACATTGGGTAACATAATATAATTCTAAATATGAAATTTTCATAACATAAAAAATAGGAAAACTCCTATTGTTCATTAAATTGAAATTCTATATTCTCATAGATGGATATTTGGGAGGGAATCATCTATGATACCAATTTTCATTCCTAGGTAAGATCACAGTCACTAGGGTGTTGGGGGGGGGGGTTGTGAATTAGTTTTACCTTTTTATTTTCATAATAATTCTTCTTAACAACTATAAAACCCTTTTTTAACATATGAAACATGTTAGAGTTATAATCCTCTCAAATATAAATTTACGACAATTTCTTTAATAAGAAACAAATTTAATGAAAAGGGAGCACCCGAAATTTTCAAGGTTCAGTAAAAATACATACTCATTTCCATGTTGGATAGTCTCAACAAAATTGGTTCCTTTACTATATTCTTTATAGAATACAAATGAAAATTCCCAAAAAAAAATCCACAATTCCACTAGAAACTTTTATACATTAGTTGGTCATACCCCTAAACAATCGTTTTCGTATCCACTTTCCCATAGCTGATTATACACCCTAGATAACAACAATCCTTTTCAATAACTAATAAGGATATAAAATTATAAGGATCACCTTCTATTTATTTTATGATCAACATAAAAAATTTCGTGACTTCATCCATAAGTATTTTTTATAAAACATTACCAATGTAAAATTTAGAGAAATTCAGTTTGATCAGCCTTAGTCTAATGGAATTATTTTAATTGGCCTCTGCCTGATTCATAATTATCTATTTTTTTATTTAATTTCATAGAATCCCAATCATAAACTCACTACTTCTTTTTTTTATGAACATCATCCTATGTACCTCATTCCAATGGATGTCTCTGTAATGATATCACTTTGATGAACTCACTCTGATGAAACAACATCTGATAGATCTTTCCAAGAAGGATATTCCTTTCCTTCAACATGAAAAAATAATTTTTTGAATCCTCAATAACTATGAAAAAAATATTAGGGTCTCATCTCTCAGTTTAGATGAATATTGAAAATTACAAATATAAAATTCACCCATTTTATAGGCATCCTAGAATAGAAAAAACAAGAAACCAATTGTTATTCCCACTAAATGAAATTCACATATATCTAAATTTAATGGGGATTTGAGCATCATAATTAAATTCTTCAACTATTATCAGTAATTCTAGGAAATTTTTGGATCACCTGTAATCTTCACAATCATTTAAATTTTTACAAATAAAAAATTAGTATGATTTTCTGAGTACCATCATTCATTATTTTTTGTGACTCTAATTGATTTTTAATCCTTCATGTTAGTTTGATAGACATTCATATATAAAATTAATCAAATGTAATTTATTATAGGAATATAATCCAATGGAAAACATCTTCACCACTGTGAAACTCTATATCCTTTTCCTCTTATCATAGTGGAAACATAATCAATTCATTTTCTCTCAAATTACTTGATGAAAGAAATAAACAAATATTTTCCTAAATTGATGATCTAAACCATATGAAACATTAAATTTTAAATTTTTGATCCTTCATTTTACATCATTCACCTTCAATCACTCAATAGAAACTCTAATCCTTTTATCATTTTGAATTTATTCATCATTATGATAGAATTCTTCATACATTTTCTCATATCGATTCGATGATTCATATTACTAAAAATAAACTCCCACTTAGTTGTTTCTAAGGTAAATGAGTTAGTATCATCAACATTGATCCAAATTATGTTCTACATCCAACATATTATTAGTGTCATACTATGTTTGATGAATCGATGCCGACTTCATGTTAGATTGATCTATATATATGTAATACTGATAGATCAGTCTGAAATTCCCTCTGGTGGTTTGGTCTCTAAATCTTATCTATGTTATCGATCTCAATAAGATAGACATTCAATTATGCCTTTGATAAAAATCGATATATGATGATTTAAATATACAAAAACTTTTGAAAATTATTCAGTGTTAGAATTCATTATGATGGATCAATGTCATACCACATCTAATGGACCAATGTCTGAAATTACTTATTTACTTCCGATCCTCTACAATCAGTGATGGATCCCATTGATTGGATCATTTTATGAATCATAATGTCTCACGGATCGACAAATTGGTACCTTATAAAAATATCAGAATTTAGAGACATCAACCTCCCATACATTTAAATGAACTCTTATTTAATTAATTCTCCATTTCCAAGGCCTGCAATCTTTATAAAAGAAAATAAAACTCATGCTTTGGTGTCTATAATTGATTAAAAAACTATTTTATATTCATTATTAGTATGCTTAGAAACCAACATAATCATATTATCATGTTTTCCAAACTCCAAAACATCCTTTACATCATCTTCTATTCTTTAAAAGACATTATGATGAGAAATATCAGGATTTATGACAACTCCCATATTGGTATATAATGACCAGATTCAATTGGACCACAAATTATGTATTATCATTTTGGACTCGAGTTCTATGTCTAGAACCGTGATTCCTTATAATTTTACATTCAATTATCTACATCTAGTGGATCTTTGTGGTTTGTATGAGAGGGTGTGTTCAGAAACCTAAACTCCAAATTTTCTCAACATCAAATATATATAATATATTTAGAAAAATTAAAACCTAAAACTCAACATGGTCCTAACAATAATTCACCATGAGGAGCATAAAAACTACATTACATAATAGGATGTAAGGGAAAATACTAAGGTGAACTACCCACTAGTCAGACAATTGAATGTCATGGGGAATGAGATGTTACACTGGTAAAATGTCTCTTCGCGGAACCCTTCTTGTTCCCCTATCATGGAAATCCTCATTACAAGTGAATCCCCATGATCACCTCTATCTTATTTTGAACCACTAGATATGACATAAATGTAAAATAAGTAACTAAATAGTAGATAAAAAGTCATAGTGCCTCCTAAAGACATCTCACACAAGACTCCTCATCTGGAAAAATATATAGGGTAAACCATAGAAGGTCATTGAACTTGACTCCCAACTCAGGCATTAAAATACTCCGCTACTAAAAAGATTGAAGCTCATGCAACATTACCACATACATAGTTAATGAAAGGAACACTCTCTAAAACACATTATGAAATTAAACCCATGAATCATCTCTAACCATTTGCTATCCTAGATTCAGTGTCCACCACTAACAGAAAAATCCCAAAATCTGACTAACTGCCAAAGGTACCAATATCCCACTACGTCCTAAATCAAACTAAAATTGATCTTGATCACCTCCATCGAACACCCTTTCTATATATCTAAAACACTTCTCTTTTACATCCCCAAATCCTTTTGATGAAGAGAATGAAATTTATTATACCAAGCCTCATCCTTCTCTACAAGATAAACCCTACAATGATCAATTGGATCAGCCTATTGAACATCAATTACTTATGCCACACAGAAATGATGAATGAGTTCCATAGCTAAAAAGAAAAAAACTTCCAATTCATAGTTGAATAGATTTTCATTTAGATTAATTTTAATTGATTTTATTCATTTTAATATTCGCTAAAAAATAAAATTAAAACAAGAAAAAAATCCATCATGATGTTTGTTCCTCTTTTAGGTGTCCACCCTGTAAACTGGTTCACCTCAATTGTTCATTCAATAAGCTCAGAGTTCGTACACTAGAACACATGGCCACTAAAAATATCATGTCCTAGCTTTTGTCCCTATAATATTTCATGCACCAAGGTCAACTAGAACTGTTTCCATGCCAACCCATGTAATCGTCACTATTCTTAACACTAAAGCTTATCCTAGAACTCAATTATAACCATTGATACTACTCTATCATGACCACATCTATCCAAAGATACTATAATGAGGGGAGAGAGACAATGACCCAAGAGTCCCGCCACTAGTAGGCCTCGGTTTAGAGACTACCATTAAGGGTATAAAAATCTCTTGAAAAGGGAGGCATTACCCTCTATAATTATACAGGATTGGAAAATAAAATTAATCATCCCCAAAAAAATCCAAGAAATATAATAAAAATAATCCAAAACTCACCCACAATGCATGTATAAATAAAACTAATATAGGTAAAATTCTCCAAAAGTAAATACCCAAAATTAATGATAATATAGTGGTACAAAAACCATATAAGTATTGATCTAGTAATGTCTATCAAAAAACATATAATCCTCCTAGAAAAAAAAATAGTTTATATACATAGTGTGAGAATACAAGCATGATCAATGGGAGAACCAATGTCTCTCGTGTACATGTGAATTAAGCATACTAATGCACCCATGAGAAAATAATAGAACTAGAAAGATCCTATAAAGTTATTATAACCAAACCCATCCTCAGCAAGGCATAATCACCAAATAATGAAATCCAAGTAATAAAATATATAGGAGTCACATCGGTAAAGGGTACCTCGTATCACATTCCTGATGGTATGAGACTCTCACGCCCCAATGTATTACATCCTAGAATTTACATTTCATCCACACACTACACCTCATCATAATAATGGTAATAAAACACCTCACTCAAAGAGATAGAGAATGGGAAGGTACCAATCCATCTATCCTCCTCACCAGATGTCCGGAAAAACACCTCATATGCGACTATGAGGTTGTTGTCACATAGTGCTCAGCATCGGTGGGGTTTTTGTATAAATCACAAGGAATATACAAGTATATACATAAAACCACCCACAACCACACCATATGTGTTCAAAACAAAACAGTAAACAAATCACAAAATTTCCACTTCTTATGCCACCTCTAAATGCATAACACCACATATTAATCCAAAATACCAATTAATTATTTGTTCATTAACAATTTCAAAACCATTAACAAAACCTACCAATTAAATTTTAAATAATTATTATACAATCATTTATTCCATAACAACATGGTCATCTAGGGAAAAACAACCACATATCACAAGCAGCTCATGGTACATATCAAATCATCACCACGCCACCCCAAAGTTATGGCCAAACAAACCACCTCACCACCACAAAAGCATGACACAAAAATCACCACCTCGCATACCAAGAAGAATTTCCAAACAAACCACCACCTAGTCAAACAAAAATCACGTCCAAACAAACTAACACCTCATTGCCCCAATGAATTACCAATAAACTATAACCCTACCAACCCAATATCATGACCACACATCACAACAAATAAAAAACCATATAAAATATTTAAAAAATAGATTTTCCCACATTCATATTTATTTTAGGTTCATTATCACCAAATCTATAATCATAATCATACCATTTAATTATCCCAATATTAATCATTTTCCAATCTCTATTTAACGATGATATCATAACAATTAAAATAGGCATAACAATAACAACATATATCATCCGGTGCAGAAAAAATCCACTAATAACCACAATTTATAGTAGGGCATCAAGCCCATATAATCACAATATCACAATAATATCTATTTTTTAAAGTATGAAAAAATGTTCCCTCCACTCCCTTCAATTTCAGTTATCCAATTCTTTTTCTTTGACTAAGCTAGAACAATCATAACCCATGGACAGACAAGAGAAAACCACTCTCTCATGATACACAATAAGTAGAAATGTGTTATTCCCTACCTTATAGAATCATTCCAACTCATTGTTCTCTGCAAGGTGAAGTAGAAAGGTTCTACAACCTCAACTGCAACAACGGAAACCACAAATCAACCTATACCATAACTAAATATCACCAAAACATAACCCTACAAACATTACAAACCAAAAAAACATTGTAGTAGTGAATCCTTTGAATATTAATGGAATAAAACCAACAATGAAATGGAGGAGAACATACCATGGATTTCCAATAGTAATCCACTAGATCCAAAGGATCAATATTGAAGGAAGAAGGATTGAAGAACTCCAAAGGGTGCTTTGGGATATACCCTAATGAGAGATATGTGAGGTGACAAAATTAAATATAATTCTCCCAGAAGGGATATAAAATTAAATGGATCCTGAAAATTAAATGTTGTGTAACTGTTAGAAAACATTTAATCCTCAGGGTTCTCAATAATTTCCCATTTCACAAAAAAATTATGTTTCCTTGATTGTTTTAACATCTGATTTATTACACATTATGAATCCCAATTTGAATTTGTGTACACTTTTCATAGGCTACCACTTAGATGCATATAATTCATGAACCAGCAGGATTTAGAAGATGTGAACCACCATTAAACATTATGTAATAAATTTTCAATGATGTGTATTTCTTGCATCAACTCTTCTGTATGACCATCCTCCATCGACAATTCCCAAAATATCCCCAAACACCTAAAACCAACAAAAAATGGAAGGCTATTGGGATTGGAAGTCGTGAAACGTTACAAACATTACATTTTATTAAACTAACCATAGTCGGTAGTATAAATTTTTTGAGATACGGTAGAAATACGTGTTGTCCAGATATATTGCTGATAGTAGATTTTGAGTGTGGGGAAACAATGAGTAGTGAAAATGGGTTGTGCAATAGATTATATGTGGTGACACAATTATTTCATGTGTTTAGTTTCATAATCCAATGATGAATTATTATTATGATACGATTGTTAGAGATGAAAATGAGGCATATCATGGTGGTTTTTTTTTCACACGGGATTTTCAATGATCTAATTATAATTCACATTTTTTGTATTTCATGGATTTTATACTATCTAATTCATAGTGGATATTTTAATTTTTTCCAAAGTTTTTTTAATCATCCACATTGATGGTTTTTTCATTGTTAAAATTTGTATCAATATTTATTTCCTATTATTTGATTCTTCACTTTATTTCATTATATTTTATCACAATATTTTGTCTATACTAAATAATTATCCCAAAACCAATCCATTTCCCCATTAACAAATTATATAATAGAGATTATTTTGTGTTTCTTTCTTATTGGATATGGGTGATTCATACCATGATATTTCATCGAAAATTAAAATTTCTAATTGGTAAAAAGATTTTAATCTATGGATCCAATGAGTAAAAAATATTTTGGTTCATTAGAAGACAACGAAATAACTAGATAAAAAACCATAGAAACAATAATATGTAGCGCTGATGATAAGAAATACTTGAGGGTATTGGTGAAAAACATAATACTTATGTATTTGGGTGATAATAAATTGTTGGAGGTGGTGAATTTTATAGATCCGAAGGAGATTCGGGTGAATCTTGAAATTAGGTATAAATCAAAATATCTGAAAAATTGATTATATGTCAAAAACAATTGTATCATTTGTGAATATCAGAGAATGAAGATTTAGGTAACCATCTAGATGAGTTCACCAAACTTCTAATAAATATTTATTCAATGGAAAACACGATCGATGATGATGATGACATGATACCTATTGAAATAGAATAATAATACATCAATTTTCGTATTTCAGGTTTTTACAAGGTTCATATGATAATATAGTAACCACATTAATGTTTAAGAAAGACACTATCATGTTGGATAATTTGATTTCATCATTATTGATGACTGGGACATCACGAAAGTCCAATTATGGTTCTTATTTAGGTAATAGTGTTATTTTGGAAATGAAATATAGACATGGTAATTAGATAGTTCAGTCGAAGATAAGAATAAAGGATAAGTGTTTCATTTTTTATAAGAAGGTTAATGAGTAGAGAAACTAATATGATTTGAAAATTCATAATGATGAAAATAATACACATGGAACTAAATCCATGGATACAAAATTATGTCTTATATAGGGTGATGGTGATTTAATTTTAGTTTGAATTGATCCTCGCAGGTCAGATATATACAACTAATTGGTGGTTGATTCACCAACATCACACATTATTACACCAAAGAGGGAATTATTTTCTTCCTATGAAGAAGAAGACTTAGGTATATTGAATATAGGAAATTGATATTCAAATGGGTTCATTCTCATTGGTGAAATTTGAATCACTAAAAACCATGGTTGTATGTTGATACTAAAGGATGTGTGACATGTGCCAGTTATACGCAATAATTTATTTTCATCTTTTAATCTCAATAATGATGGATTCAGTAGTTCATTTTGTAATGGATGATGGAAATTTCTTAGTGAAAAAATTCAATCTCACAGAGGTAGAATATATGATACATTTCACATAACATATGTTAAGGTGTGCAATAATGTCAAAAATACAATTGCAAAGAGCACTTCATCGTTTTTGTGGAATAGATGATCGTCGTACATGAGTCCAAGACCATCGACAAGAATGAATTTTTTATGAATATGAAGAATTTAAGGTTTGTGGATTTAGGCCTTACACATAATTCTTTTTTTATAAATATTCACTAGTGAAGAAGTAATTAAAATCAATGATCATGGTAATGTGCTAAGAGTTACAAAATACTTGAAGGATGTTGAGAAGATATTGAAATTAGTTTTTGATGGTAAACTTCATTATGAGAAGATAATTGTAATGGGGGAGCCATGTGATGGTTATTATCTTATTCAGCACGGATGTATAGAAAAATATATAGTGAATAATTCAACATATGGATTTATTTATCAGGGGATCTATTATGTTTCTTTGAGTGCTGAAAAAGGGTGTTGTCATATTTTGTGTAGAGGGTGACAATTGTTGTTGGACCAACTGTTTTTCATTCTCACTATGTTTATAGGATGAGTTCCCATTCATTGATGGGTAGAAGCGGGGGGGGGGGGGGGGGGAGGGTTGTGGAGGTTCCCCATGGGTGTTTTCAAATTTGATGTTAATATTGAAAATTTGAAGTGAGGCTTGTGGATTTTTGGACTTATAGGTTTAAAAATTGTTATATGGTTTTTCATTTTTATTTGAATTTTGAACTCAAAACATGAGTGATTATCGAAGACATTTCATTCTTAAAAAAGGACCAACATGGTTAGTAGAGAAAAGGCGCGATATGGGAGTAATCTATATAATGCATATATATGGATGTAAATATTTTTTTGAGAATGTGGCAGCACTGAGTAATAAAAACTATGCTGCACAACGACTTATTTGAGGTATTATAATAACTCTATGTGTTGGGTTTTGATCATTGATGGGTTACATCTTGTCATTATATTATTATAAAATATGTGAAGGAAGTATATTGAGGTGTAGTTTATCACATAGTTTTTGATATTCTCAAATTGTAATTCATGTTTGTGAATTACTTGGATTTTGAACACTTTGATTCATAATATATATTTTTGAGTTGTTCTATGGGTTTTTAATCCTCATCATTTGAGGGTTTGTCCTTTTGTAATATTTCATATCAATGTATTTCATGATATTTGGGTTTATGTTTCATTTTTGTTCGTGATTATCGCAATATTTCGTCACAACCAAATAATTGTCCCAAAACTAATCTATTTCCTCCCAAACAGGATGTGCGATGAATAGTGTGATCAGTCTGAGGAGGTGATGTCATGGTGGTGGAATGGAGATATTTTAGAGAATTGATGTTGTTTCAATATGTGATCAAAATATACTACATTCAGTCTACTAGGATGCATAGTGGTGAATCTAGTCTATATATGGATTAGTACTGCACCAAGGGAAATGCAATACAATAACTTCATGTTGATCATGGTTCTAGTCATCTAGGAAATTCCTCAATCATCTTTTTTTCATCCTCCTTTAACATTTCCACTGGTGCATTGAAGATCCCGGATGCCCCCACCATCTTCTTCATAGTCCAAAAATCAATCTACATCCAATCAAACAAATCAAAATAAAATAAAGGTTATATCTTTTTGATGTTCACCATTGTCTCATTCAATCAACAAAGGTAAAAGTGTGACTTGGTCGACATCTCACACCCAGTCAATCTCGTCTGGTAAAAAATATAATCTTAATATGGATTTGAGGAGAAATTCAACTTTATTCATAGTTTACCTTCACCAATCATAAATAATTATTCAATATTTTTCATTGAGATTAATTCATATTTGATCTCCTCTTGGACATGCCAATCCAACGTGGTTATCATAGAATGATCATAAGGCCTTCTATCAACCTCAGTCTTCCCCAATTCATAACACCCCTTGGTTAGAGATTATCCATTTCTCAGATGGTGATATTTATCCCCAATATATGTGACTCACCATAAATCATTAATTTTTTAGTAATCTTTGGTATCAGGATATAATCTTACTCTAATTTCATATAAAATAGCTTGGGAAGTATCATATTTGACTAGATCATCTCAGGAGAAGTCATGTCGGTTCATCTTTTCCCCAGATTGGTTTTTTCCTTACTAAAAAGCATCAAATGAAGAAGAAATTCTTCCAATAAAGGATGTCATAGGAATGGTGATTCAAGGGTAATTTCTATGGTTGGTTGAATATTCTTTGTGTGGTTAGTTGATGAAGGAGTTGTAGTCGATTGCAGTGGGGAGTTCTTATGGCTACATATATGGTGGTTTATGGTATCTTGAGTGTGATGGGATGATAACATGGTACCTTTTCCAAAATTTCACCCACGGTATCTCATGACATAATTTGTGGATCTACCAAGATATCATTAAAATTTAAAAATTAGAAATAATGAAAAACATGATTGTATAATATTCATCATAAATCAGATACATTTTAAAGAAGTTTATTTCAATAAATGAATTTGAGGTTCGATAATTTAAAATTAAATATGAAATATTTTTAAAATCTATAATTAATAGTGGTTTTTCAGAATAAAATAAAATCAAATTCATCAATTAAAAACACATCTAAATTCCAAATTTACTATTCATAATTAATAGTTGTAATCCAAATTTAATTTATTCATAAAAAAATAATATTTAATGATTTAAAAAATGTATTTTACATAATTATTATCCAAATTATTTCCATGTTGTTGGACATTTTATTAAAATTCTCAAATTATGATAAATTATATTTCTTTCATTGGAATCAAAGGATAAAAAAATTTGAATTTTACATGGGTTATAAAATATATCCATCAGATTTTAACATTGAATTTAAATGAATATTTCCTTAAAAATATCACATTATCTTGTCTTTTTATGCTAATCTAATCCTCTTTTTGTCTATTTTGGCCACTATATTTTTTATTTTTCATTGATTAGTATGTTTTAACAATTTAAAAACATATTTTTCATCAAAATGGGAAATCCAGACATTATATTATTGCTCGGTTGATACCATCATTTCAGAGATGATTAATGATCATTATACTATGTTTTTACACCAATATGAATTCATATATTTGGTTTTGAATCATTGAAATGTGATATGTAACATTAATAAAAATAAAAAGGTGAAAGTGTAATTTATATACTACTATGAAATTAAATCATCACATTATTCCCTGATTTATTAATATATATCACAAATAACCTACGATCCTTTTCCAATGTTTCTACAATAATTTTATCATTTGTTCTTCATTGTTATCCCCTTGATGGGTGATATTAAATTTTAATTAAAAAATTCACGGGTCAAATTGTACTTGAAATCATACCAAGAAACCCATGATTAAGATTTATAGTCAATTGATTCTTATGGAAAAAAATTACCTAAGGATCATTGTCTTAATTTCTCGTGTCAATAAAAGATCATTTTCTCAGTTTGGACCACTTTATGGGTGATATGAAATTTCAATAAAAATAAAAAGGTGAGATGGTACTTTAAATCATACCATGTAATCCGAGCATCAAAATTATGTGTGGTATATTCCTATAAATCAAAACTATCTCAAGGATAATTCTACTATGTTTCCATGGAAATACATGCTTATTTTCTTAGTTTTGATCACTTTTAGATGATTTGTTACTTTAATACAACGCGATGGTGAAATGACACATTTGATCACAGCTTCCAATTCAGGTATCATATTAAAATATGTTTGATTAAAGTATTTCATAAATAATTCATATTGTTTCATCATGGTCTGATGCCAATATATGTTTTTTTGTACATTTATAACCACTATAAAAGTGATTTTTTATTAATTAATAAATGTTAACAATATGAAATCGTATTTTCCAATACAGTAGACAATCCATGCATCAAATTGATGAACATTTTATTATTACTTTTGAAAAATTATTTGAGGATAATTTTATTTTTATTTCCCTTCAATATGAACTATTCTTTAGATTTTTGACCCGTTAATGGGTGATATGTCATTTTAATAAAAAAATGTGAAATTTTACTTTTGACCATATCATGAAATCTGGTCGTTATATTGATGCATGGTTAATTTTTATAGATAAAAAATTAGTTAGGATCTTCATTCTATGTTTTTATTGTTATATGAACTTGTTTTAACTTTCTCACCCTTTTTAGGTGTCCTTGCACTTTAATAACAGTATGAAGGGAAAACAAAACTTTTGATCATATTAGAAAATTCATGAATTGTATAGAAGTTTGTTTAATTCCTAGAAATTAGAAATGAATTTATGAGCATTGTCTAAAATGTTTAAGCCAATGTCAATTGTTTTCATAGTTTTACCCATACAATAGTTATTTATTATTTATTAATACGATTTAACAATTTGAATTTACATTTTTCATTATAAAATGATATTAGGGAATCACAATGATAAAAAGTTCATTCCTAAATACTAAAAATTATTCTAGTATTGCTTTACTATATATTTTATAGAAATATGAAGCCACCTTAATGATTTTGACCTCTTGAAATGTGATTTTTCATTTTAATAAAAATAATATTGCAGTTGGTGTTCTAGAATCACTAATTTTTTTACATTGGATGACATGTATATTAAATGATTTTTATATTAATAAAATATATTATTACATATTATTCATTGTTCTGCATGACTTTAATGTATGAATATTCTATATTATCTATTGTTTTGATAAGTTCATAGAATTTCCCTACTATAATAAGAAACTTGAAATGTCATGATTGTATTCTTGATCATATTTCAATGATCAAATTATATTTTATTACGGGACACCTAGAATGTTGGTTTTTAGGTGCGAATACTCATAAGACGACAAGACTTTATCTCATGAATTTCGTAATTAGTAATCTCCAAGAAAAGAAATTATGAGAAAAAACCCACTACTAAGAATTATGCATGTTTACATGTCATCAGATATTCATATATAAAAATGTGTGTGATATTACATAGACTTTATGATTATTATTAAGGCATGTGATTACTAGCACACATATATTTACCAACAAATATCGTGATTCCATTTATTTTTTGGATGTGGGTTATGTTCGGTGCGTCATGAATGACATGATATTAATATATATGTTGTTGGAGGAATTTTCCCTTCAATATTTATGGAAGTTGATATCTCAACCACTATACTGAAATATATCTATCACATTAAATTCCATGGAAATTGTGTAATGATGATTTTATCTCATATAGTTAATGAAATATGTATCAATCATATAGGTTGATGACACATATGTTCAAATTTCTTGATAAGATATTGAGAAAAATTGATTTTATTACTAAATGAGTGCAAATAAGTTTTTGTCCACATTTTAACATTAGCTTCTTTCTCTTGTGTACCTTGACTCATTGCTGGATAATAATCTTTTATTTTAAGATAGAAAACATAATTCCAATAAGAATGAATCTTAGAGAGTCACACACGAAGTGTTTTCCATGAATTATATTATATATATTTTTAATTTAGTTATATGAATAAATAATATTCTCAAGGCTAAGGAATAATTTTATTTCGGATTAAATGATCACATAAATGAAATAAATATTTATTCACATGGAAATTGTTCAATTATAAATATATATAAAATATTTATTTATTTTATTTACTAAAAATTTCATAAATATTTATATTCTCTATATTTTGAATATAATATTTATTTATGAATAAATATTTTTTCATGTATTCTATAAATATCTAGGAGGATGAGTGGTTCAAGATTGTGTTTACTGATAAATATTAATTTTCAAGACAATAATATAATATCATCATTAATCAAGTATGTTCATTCCATTTAAATAATAAATTTATAATTATTTTATAGACTCCAATTAAATATAGTTTATTATAATATTAAAGAGTTCTTTGTAAATGAATAATATTTTAATCCTAAACTCTAACACTATAAATATATGGCTATGTATATTGTGTTGGGTTAATTAGGAATTGAGAATAATTATGCACAAAGAACATCACCCTAGATTCCTCGTTATATCATATTCAAAAGAACATAAGGAACTCATCAAACCCTAAAGTATTGTGAAACAATTAAGATGAATTATACATGATGGCCAATCCACTATGTTGGTACACAATAGTCTATCAATGTTGTTCATAGAGAAAACGACCACAAGTGGTTCACTATTAGAGGGGCTATACTTTTAGTCATCCATCTGAAATGTCGTTATTCCAAAAATGGGGTTTTGATGATCATGAAAATCATCAATGAAATTTACTAAGATTATTTATTATTTCTTCAGATATTATTTATTTTAATTTTAAATTTAATATGAAAATTATCCTCTTCAGGTTTCAGGATTTCTATGTCATTATTCAACGGAAAAATATCAACAGGCATGATGTTTACGTCTTGCACAAATAGAAAATGATCGATCAAATATGACAAAAATATTAATGATATTCCTCCAAATAGGTGACTGTTAGCCGACATAGCATGATTCATTGTTTATAGTGGTTTGATGGTCGATGTTCAAGTGATGGTCATTATGTTCCGGTGCTAGTTCAATGGATAGTGGCTAGTCCATTCCAGTGGTCCATGATAAAATCAACATGATTTTTCTGTTTCATGGATCTATTTGTCTATTTCGATGTTTATTTCATTTTGTGTGTTGGTTCATTTCTAAAATTATTTGGATGGAAGTGTTGAATTTTGTAGGTGTTTCTAGGTTGGCGGCATAAAATTGGGGGTGGGTGTGATGAAACTCATGATTCACCCATCCTTTATAATTGTTGATGGATCGATGTGAATAATTATTTGACTCTATTTATTGTTTTTAGTATGATTTTTTATTTTACTAGTTTGAAATTTCATTAATTTTTTCACACGGTTCATTGGGTGGGATACTTGATAGAGGGGAAGGTGTGCAATAACCTTTTATCCAGCTCTACTCCACATGTGTTTGTTAGTTAGAGAGGTGCTCCAACACATTGTTCTGGTCCAGCATGGTGGAACATCATAAAAGAGTGGTTGATGCATCATTTTGACTAATTCCATAGCTGAATTGTCCAGTGAGGGGGGAGATGAGCCTTTTTATGGTGAATTCATTAATTTGTTCTTGCCTTTGAGCCTACAGAACCATTATAACTTTTGTCTCTTGATTCTTTTATCCATTTACCTTTATTTTAATGGGATCCCTATTTTACCAGTTTTTAAAGAGGATTTATTTTTTATGTTTAATGAAGGGGGTTTGACCCTCATATTTTAAAAAAAAAATCACTTTAAAGGTATTTCCACTGTTTCAGGAACCTCAAAATACAATGGGGAGATTGTAATTTTGACTATACTGAGAAATCAAAACCTCCTATTTATTCTCAACTGATTCTTACTGATCAAAAACTATTGGAGGAATATTTTCATTTTTTTATGTGACAATCTATGATTGTTTTCCTAATTTTCCGTCGTGACTGGTGATATGTCATCTTATTTAAAACATAAATGTGTTATGGTTCTTTTGATCATACTGATAAATCATAGCATCATATTCATACACATTCAATTCTTATAAAAAATGTAACAAGGTTCATTCTCACGTGTTAAAATGTAAATAAAAAATCATTATCATGGTTTTCACCACATTAACATGTTTTTCTACTTTGATAATAATGTGAAGATGAAACAACACTTATCATCATTATGATCAACTAATAATGATATTTATAAAATAAAAACATAACAAAAAATATAATAGGATATAACCTCTTCATGTTTTTGGAAAATATTCTGATATCATGTACTTTTCCGACTCATTTCAAGATAAATCTACCCCTTCTTTTGAATACGTAGACTATCATAAATCCTGGTTTTATATTAAAAACATCGACAAACTAAGTATTAAAAAATACATTAAATTAATGTTTAATTACCTTCTAGTCATGTACGATTTCCCCTTCATCCCATAAAAGGGGGATTATCTATAATGAAAATAAAAATGAAGGCCTTCGGGCCATTCAGGCTAATGTTTAATTACCTTCGTAAAAAAACACATTAAGGTTGATAGTTTTTTTATGGAATATGGTATCATTCATAAATTTAACAATTTAATATCCACAATCATTGTCATTATATTTTTTAGACAATATAAAAATATTATTCATGTAAAAAATTGGATTTGATATGAATTTTCTAGTGAAATATTATAATATACACTATAATCTGTATCAATGTGTTTCAATCCAGAAGCTTCTTTTTCGCAGTCACTGTCTAGATTCCATGATTTTGTTGATATTTAATGGTCACCCAATCATAACAAAATTACCTTTAAAATATAATTTAAAAAGTATAATTTAATGTTTATCTATAATATTTTAATGGTAGTACATTAAAAATTCATAATAAACATCATGAGTGGTAAATTTTTGGAATTTACATGCATTGAATCCAAGGAACAAACCATCAGAGTAATCATATTATCTGTAATTATCATCCAGTGAACCCAATAAAAAAGGAATAAGTAAGGAAAAAAATTAAAATATATTTTATATGATTATATTTTAGAGGTTTTCCCCTATATTTTAGGAATCTAGAAGGTCACATCATTTTTATATTTATTTTTAATGTTTTGGCTAGTTTAAATATTTGTTTCAAAATATTCATTATCTTATGAAGAGTTTTCTATAGAAATAATTTCAGGAATAATTAATCATAATTTTTATTTTTATGGATTTCCATTTTTATAGTAATGATATACACAGTTATATAAAATTTGACTATTTATTAGTAGTAATTAACAAAATTGATCAATTATTAGAAAAAAAACTTAATAAAATGTAACCCACTCATACATTCACAATTTAGATTCCCAAGAATTCATTTTATAAATTTCATTAATACTTTCAAGACCAATCATATATTTAATTACATCTCCAAAAATTTGTTCATGGTATTAAATGTAGGCCATATTTTTAAATTTGAATGTTATTTACTAAAGAACATGTAATGTTAATAAGTGTTGTAGTGGAATGGGTGGGGGTAAAGGTACTCTCTAAAGGTCATCTTTACATCTTAGATGATCCACTAGATTGTTTTGGTTTGACCTTCTATTTCCCCTATCATTATTCATCAATAATATAATACCTCATTTTTGAACATATTCACAAATTATTTTCCACTTTAGTGATTCTTATCAAACTCATAAAGAGAATATCAAGAGCATTTATTGGATCTTTTGTTTAAGGTACACACATTTATAGTATTTCTTCATTTCATTTTTTGTAGGTTTATATTTATTTCATAGAAATCCTTAGAATAGGTATTTAATCACTTCTGATTCTTATAATAAAATTTATTATACTTTAATTAAACCCTTAAGTGGTATTAGATTGAACCAATGACTTATATTTACGAAATCATGCATGGAAGTGAAGCATAACTCTAAAGAAATAGCTCAGTTTTGTATTCCTGAATTTTGGTTCATAAAAGGATTTACCATTCTATAGCTAGGTTTTATAAAGGTAAATAGATCCTTTCCCTTACATAGTTGATATGTGTAGTGATAACTAAGGATTTACCCTTACCATAAGTAGATTACTCAAGGGACATATCACCTTATTCTTGTTTAGATCGGTCTATATAATGGCCACCTAAATCTACCCTTATTTGTAGTGGTGTTACGTAAGTGTAAGATGTATATTTACCTTTCTGCATAAAGGTAACTAAGGTCAAAACCATACATAACTGATTAAAAGTTTTGTATATACATAATTTCCCTAATGTTAGTGTTAAAGTAGCGGTAACCCATGGATTACATATACACAAAGGGGTTAGCGTAATGCTAAACATGAATTTCTATATTTTATATAAAGGTAATATTATAGCTTGTGTGAAGGTTATTATGAGATACCTTTACAAAGAAAAGGATTTTATTGGCTAAGTAAGGGTAAATGGTTTCTGCATAAATGTAGCCAAAATTTCTTCACACTGTATATAGGTAACCAGTTTATTACCTTTATGTCGTAGTTCCTGATGTCCTATGTAAAGGTAAAAGAGTTTACCATCACGTAGGAATACCTTAATGTGTATGATTAAAGAAAAGTCTTAAAAATTTATTTTTTAAATTTTTAAATGGTTTTAAAACATTATAAAATGTTTATAATTAATTATGAATGGTATTTTGAGAAAATTTTATTTATAAAGAGTTTATATATAAATAAATTAATTATAAATGGGTTTTAATTAATAAAATAAAATTTTATGAAATTTTTTTTATCCAAAATATTATATGTTAATGTCTAAAATACCTTTTAATGAAATTATATGGCATGAATTAGGATCTAAAAATAAAAGTTTTTATTTATAAAATCATAACTAATAATTTATAAAGGGTTATAAATTAGGAAATACGACCAAAATATAAAAAATTTATATTTAAGGAATGAATTGTTCATAATTAATTATTTTTAAATGTTCAAAATAAAAAGAGCCTTATTTAGATATTATTTAAGCCACATATTGAAAGTTTTGATGTTTGACATGATCAAGGATTATATAAGGATTATGTATATGATATTTGGAATATGTAAAATGTATAAATAATATAAGTGATATTATAAATTGTTTACAATTCCTATAATATGATATATTTAAATTTTAAATTTTATATACTGATAAATATGAAAAATTTCACATTGAAATAAATATATAATTTATATATACAAAATAATGGAATGTGCATAAATGTAAAGTTGAAATTATTAAATATTTATAGTTATATTTTTTTGTATGGGTTGATTATTAATGTTTATATCATATTTATATATTTTAATTGTTCTTTTATTGAATGTTTATTCTCTTATATAGTCATGTTTTGTAAAATTTTTATTAAATGAGTATATTTTGTATGCGTCAGCTTAAAATGTTGAACTGCATCTATGTTAGAGCATTCCATTACATGCTAGGATTTACTCTATAATGAGTTTAGTTTTTCATCTACCTTTACCTAAATTGTTAATTGAAGTAACTAGAATGAATATAGTTGTTTAATATAGTTTGTTCAAATTAGGTGTCATAGTTTTTATTAATATGATTCTCACTTTAGTAATGTATCCCCTTGTAGAGGGACTTACGGTTAGACTACATACTTGCCTGGAGGCCCCTGCATTTTCTATAAATGTGAATGGGGTGGCTATCTATCACTCTGGGATTACTCTTGTAGATATTGTAAATCTCATATAATCTTATGCCTTTACATTAGGTGTCTATGTACCCTACGAATATGATGCATTTGGATATGTATGAATATGTTTGGATTATTTTTTTCGGTGATTAATAAAAACATATAGCTTGTGTAAAGGGTTACACATCAATATTGATTGAACATATTGATTTGGTAGAGGGGATATGATTCCTAAATAAATTTCTATAATCATCTAAACATAAAATGTATTAACATGATATAATATGGTGAAATTAAAATCCCATTAAAATTAAAAGTGTCATATTATTTCTCAAAAGCACCTCGACCATCCAATTATGTATTTTCAAACATAGCATGAGTAACAGTGGATTATATTTTGTATGGAAAAAAAGTTATAAATGAATTTGGGTTTTCATAATGATGTTTTTGAGCATAGCATGAGTATCCATTGATTTACCATTTTTGGGTTATTCATGGAATTTTATTTAGGTTACACAAGCCGAGGAACCCTAATGGTTAGCATACCAGAGGAATATAGTTGATTATATTTATATGATGGAGTTATAGAAAAGTTGTTTACTCAACTATCCAAGAGTCCCAAATAATTTTTTTGGATGATTCTTTACCTAAATAATCATTTATTATTTAGATGAACAAACCCATATAAGTAATGGTGAAACATGGATCTTTTTTCTACAAATAGATATGGTGAATATTTAAATGGGGTAATCATTTTAGTGGGATACCATTGAATATATTTCATAATTTAATGATTATGTAACATTATACTTATATAATAAAATATTCTCTTGTATATGAGTAGTTTTATCATCATGAAATTAATCCTTATGATTAATCACTGAAAAATAGAAAATTGATATAATATAATCCTAATATTAAAAACATAAGAAAAGTTCTTAAGAAAGACTAGTAATTTATGAAATGTTCTTAAGGATAATTCTATGTGTAATAACAATTCCTTCTGCAGTAGTAGAGTGTGGAAGTTGTTCAATAAGGGAATATATATTCTTATGGATGTATAATGAGAATAAATTAAGGATTAAATTTACTTATATGCTAAATGAACAATTGATTATTAATATCTACTCAATATGAGTTGGTATGTAAAATAATATTAATTATGATTGAATATATTAATTTCCTTTGAGAGATTAATGTTTTCCATAATGTCTTTTTCTGGTTAGGGAATTTATCATATTGTCATCTATGTAAATGTTTAGACTATATGATTGAATCCAAATATAATTTTCCTAACATTATAAAGTCTGTGAATATATAATAAATTGTAATATGATTTCTAGGTTATAAAGTATTGTATATAGATTACAAGAATGTAAAATTTCAATCCGAAAGAAGAAATATTAGTTAAAATGATTACCAATGGTTCTTGAAGAATCTAGTCAAGGCCATTGAAACTGATTCTTTTCAAGAAAGAAAATAGTTTGTGAAACTCCCTAGAATTTCCATATCTTATATAGATGTCATATAAATTATTTATTTTATTTTTACAGGTATTTGATACCGAATGTATATTTTATAATGTGTTGTAAATATAGAAGAGTTCCGAACCAAGTGAATAATTGATTTATCTTGTAGTTTATATTTATGAGATGAAGTAATTACCAAATAAATGATTTGAATATAGAGGATTTTATCTACATTAAATTTTTCTAAGTAAAATATGTGTATCCTTTATAATTATTCTTATGTGATAAGAGAACATGATTGATGGGAAATAGTTTTTATTATCAATTATTAAATTATTAGATGCATTCACATGGTTTATGATTCATTAATTTTTATAACTTATTATGTAATGATGTTGTGGATAAAAGTGTTTTCTCTAGGATGAAATGATTACCAATGTAATTGTTTTAATATAAGGGAATGTTTTCCCACCACCATTCGATGATATATATTAATAATGTCTTATTTTAAAAAGAAAACTCCCAAAACACATAGAATATCATATATGATATGAAAAAGTAGTTTATTATTCTTTTAAATATTCCAACTACAATGAAATTAATGTCATTTATTAACAAAAAAGTGATTTGTGTATCTTATAAAGATTTTATGAATATTATATATTGTTTTAGAGGGTAGTTGGAGAATGTTTTGACTTAAATAAATTTCAATGTTAATAAATAAGGTATTGAATTGATTTAAAGTTAATGTATTTAATACCCTAAGAGAGTTGTGATGTATTAATAAACAATAATGTATGAAATTTTATTATTTCAAGGAAAAATTATGATGTAATAGGGTTCCAAAGATGATGATGATGAACTTAGATAGAGTTATAAGTATAAAATATAAGTTGACATTGTAACATTTGATGTTGTGAGGTCAAAAAGTTTGAAAATGGTAATTACGTTTCACTATAATTAATATGATTCATAAATGAAACCATTATACCTACTTAATAACTTTATATATATTTATCAATAAATTTTTTATTGGGAGGAATTTATCAGATTTTCACATTGATATGTGACATGAATTTCATAAGTTGTAAACAGTTATCAAATCCCATGAACTGTAGCAAATGTAATGACGATCTAGTAGTTTTACATACATGATATGTTAAACCGGTTTTTATGTTAGGATTTTCAAGGATTTTTATTGAGTTTAATAATAATAATATATATCATATTTTAGAAAACCTCCCATTAATAATGTTTTCATGTTAACTACATAAATTTATATATAGATATACATTTCATGAAGTTAATTGATAATTGAACTCTCATAGTATAAAATTGAGTTTATCCCTATCCTATGTTCATCATGAAGTATTATAGGTTATAATGAAATTTTAAGGTCAGTGTGGGTATGATTCTTGTATATAGATAAAACTTATTCTCTTGTGGAAAAAGATTATGAATATGATTCTTCATGTATATTGGATGACCCATAAAGTTTACCACATAGAGTGTCATAATTATGCCTTTGGAATAATAGTTATGCATGGATCATATTTGAGTCCCCACTACATGATGTTTGAAAGATATCTAGCATGAAAACCATTAAAATTTAATACCCCAATTTTACAAGTCTATATATTTACATAGGTAATATGGGGTTGTTTGGTATGTTGTTGATCATGTTGTCGATTGGAGCATAACAAAGATATGATTTTTTTCTCTCATATAAGGAGTATGAAATTAGGATCATTGACTGAGATAAACTATGAGAGTGTGTGGAAACAGTTACATATTGTATATATATCTAGATAAAAGACATGTGATGTTAATATCCATAAGGATAAAATATATGCAATGTAATCATCAATCAAATCAATATATACTCTTAGAATCTAGCATAGATGAGTTGGATATATGGAGTCATCATTATTCATGTCCAATGGTTATTGTATGACATGGAGAAAGGGAAAATATGAGAATGAAAATTTTTATATGATGCATACTGGAGGACATAGGTATAGAGATACATGTGTTTAAGGGAGGTCATGCTAGATCCATTTATTTATTGAGCAACATTTACATTTTTCTAGAGGTCGATCTTTTATGACATATATGGATATGGGGATTTGTTTTTATTATCAATCTTATAAAGTCCAATAGTATCACACTTTGTTGTTGAATGAATGTGGATTTATTTTTACATAGATAGATACACTAAATGCGGATTACAGTTAATCCAAAAGAGTTTTGGTTAGGAGTTCATAAGGTACTGCATATGATGTGATACAAGGTGATGTTAATGATAGATTTATAAAAGTGATTTTGAAGATATTAGAAATGAGGTTCTGCTAAGGTTTCATGGGTTTTATGTATATTATACAATAGAAGGTAATATTTTATAGATTATATTAGGATTTAGTGAAAGTGTGAGATTGAAGGACATATTATCTAAAGCTTTAGCTTGTCTGCAACTCATGGATATATAATATTTTTTGGATATTGAGATAAATACATGAAATAAGATTTCATGCATTCAAATTACCTTGATCAATTGAACATATGAATATTCAATGTGTTAATATTTTAATAGTTCAAATCACTCAAATTATTATTTATTAAAGTGTTACATTAGATCAAATGATATATTAGAGTTTTCATTCATGAAATGAATGTATTGTACTTGGAATTTACTCATGTGTTACAAACACATGAGTAAATTTATTATCATACATATAGTGTATTCTAAAAATATATATATATTTTTCTTTTGATGGGAATTATTGATGGGATCTTTCTCATTCTTGTCCAATACTCCCAAACTCGATGCTCGCTTTTATATTTCTCCTATGCGTATAGAGGTAATTGCATACCATTGAGAAAAGATGAATCCATTATGAATGTTAGATTATTTAGATCAAAACCTGGATACCCTATAATGTTTGGATACTTCTTTATCCAGTTTGGTGGTCTTATTCATACTCATCAGATGAATATCAAATGGTTATAGTGGATCATTGATGTAAATAACACACATCTACCTTATTGTTCATTTTATTTTTTTCATAGTATTTTTTTCAGGCATGTAAATACTCAAATTTGGGTTTTATAACTTTCACTATTTATAATAAATGTTATTATACTCTAAAAAACCCTTTACAACTAGCATGTTCATCCATGGTAACATCTAGATCATCAATGGGTACATGAAACTTGATGCTCGAATCAGGAGATACTTAAATCCATACTCCCATGTGATATTGTAAGATTTTTTTATTAGTCATCATAACACTATTAATATTTTATATATTACACCTCACAATATGGTAATTGGTGGGTGCTACTAGATATAACACACAATCACATTCACAATGCATAATTTTCCAATAAGTGTGATATCAATAGTTTTTTGATTCACATTTAGAAAAAAATATTATAACAAAATAGATTATGTTGGGTATGGAAAGACATTAAAGGTAACAGTTAGCCCCAAATATAGCGAGGTTTGAGTCTTCATATAATGGTTGTTTCTCTATTGTTAGTTTAATTTGACTCCTTTATATGTATTATTACATCAAACCATAATTGATATTAATTTATTTTTGATAATATATTTATACCTTCAAGTATTTAATTTTAATATTCTAATATCCATGAAACTTTTCTTAGTCAAAATATTCTTGAAGTGACACACTAAAACCATGACCTTTAACATGGCCACATAGATCTCAAAGCATTAATGATACTGTAAGTAAAAATGATTAGTATAACCAATCATGATTCTTATGTATAAAATGTATGAAAACAATATTAACATAAATAGATATTTTTATAAATAAAAAAAAATTACTATTACGTCATACATAAATATGATTATCATAATTGTGTGTTTTACATCACTATTTTTAATTTTTTATTAATTTGAGCCTCCTTAAATAACTCATGATGTGGGATAAAAGTTGAATTATAATTCAATTCATCAATATATATATATATAAACAATATGAAATAAGTATTTTTTTATTTCATATCACATGAAACATTTACTACAGATTTCAAATCAATACCATTTTTTCAAGTGAAACATAATTCATCATTGATTTATGGAAGAGGGACATTTATCTATAGACTTATTGAATAATACTAATATTTTCAGATAAAATATTACAAATTACTGTGTACCAGAAGAGATTCAACCTCTTGACATCCCATGAAATAATTATATGTTTCATATTTTTTCACGTGTGTATACAAAGCTGGTAGTTATGGATATACTTTCCCCTGAAAATCCAAGATAGCCTCTACATCATAAGTTTATAAAAACATCTATGAAACTTTCCATTGTTCATTAATAATAATATCTTATTTAAAACATCCAAAATAAATGTACCCTATAAGGTATAAGGAAAATTATATCAATGATTTATTATATGATTTTTCATTTAGATGCTGAATGTATATCCTAATGTTACCCTAATTTATTCATAAATTATTGACTTCAATGTAGGTAAAACATAATTCTATGTATCAATAAAAACTGGAACATGAATTTGAGTTGTGACCCCTATGTAACAAATTAAAATTTACTTTTTAGGATTAATATGTTTCTTGCAGTGTTTCTACATAATATCTAATTTTATTCCATTTCTTCTTTCCTTAATTGATTTTGTTAACAAGGGGGTTCTATATAACTTATTTTTTTATCCACATGTTGTAGATGTTTGAGTCGGTGTTATAGAAGCAAATGTTTTTACATTGAATTACACATTTATTCGAAGAATTGAATATTAATAAAAATATCTTATTTTATATTGTTCATTGGTCTGTATGAAATTAATTTAATAATGTGATAGAGTATCTATCACATTGAATTTTCCATATTATTTCTCTGAAATTATGATAACCTTGAAATTACAAGATTATATTCTTGAATATTTTTCTTTGGTCGGATAATATTCTGTGATGTGTCCCATTGAATGTTAAATTTCATGTACGAGTAAACATAACCAGATGAGACATTATCTCATGAAGTTTACACATGGAAATTTCTAAGAAGAGAGATTATGTGAACACACCCACCTATAGTAATTCTACATGTTTTCACATTATTTGAATTTACTATCTAGAAGCTTGTTTAAAGATCCTTATACATTATGATTACTATTAATACATGTCTTGAATTTTGTACTTTCATGTATTAAACAATACTATCATTATATATGTTCTCAGGATGTAGGTTACATTGGGTGTACCATCAATGACATGTTATTAATGAATAAGTCAAGGAATAATTTCTCTCTTCTCTATTTATGGAATTTTATACAAAAAACTTTTTATTGAAATAGATGTATTGCATTAAAATCCGGTAACATTGGGTAATGAAGAGTTTATTTCAATCGGAAAAGTAAAGAAGTATCAAGAATATAAGTTCGTGACATAGCTGACATGTTTGATGAGATATTATGATAAATAGATAATATTACATAGAGAGTTCATGTGTGTGGTTGTTGACATTATGACATTAACTTCTATAACATTGGATCCTTGACTTGTTGGTAGATAGTAATCTTGGACATTAAGCCTGATCACCTAATATCAATGAGAGAGAATAACATAGGGTAATACATTGAGTGTTTTCAATGATACCAATTAAATTGTACATAAATTTAATTATTAAAAAAATATTTTTCTCAATACTATGGAATAATTTTTTCCACGTTTTATTAATCGCATATACTAAAAAAATATTTATTTTCAAGGTAATTGTTTCATTTCTCGTATATATAAAATTTATTTACTGAATGAGTAAATATGTATTCTATTATTTCATAAATGATTACTAGGAATAGGGGAACAAGAATGTTTCTACTGATAAATATTAATTTTTGAACTTGTAAAATAATATTTATCACCATTCATGTTAGCGTAAACCATGAGAAAAAAATATTATTTTTATTATTACATGGAATGTGGTTATATAATGTTTAATATATAATTTATGTCTATTTTAGAATTAGATAATATTTTAACCCTACCCTATATTTATAAAAACACAATTATATCCATTTTGTGGAGTTTTTTTAAAATAAAATCCTAAAAATGAATATTAGTAGAATGCATATTACATAACTCTAAGGGAAATTAATAAAACCAACACATAGATCCCTATATTATCTTAGATGTACCCATGAAATGTGCCACATGATTTCCCTATGTATAAAAAATTAGAAACTAGAAAAAGAGATATATGGTTGTAAATAATTGATTCTATCAATAATAGGCATGAAAGTCTCATAACCACCTTCATCATCCAATGAATAGAAAATAACGTGATAGTTAGAATTAAACACGACATTCCTCCATCAATGAGAATATTTGAACTCCAGAACATACATATAGCCATATATTTTTCCACGAAGGGATCCTAGCATGTATCAATCGTGGAATGTCAATCCATCATTAATGATCCAGCATGATCATAGATAATAGCACCGTGGACGATATTACCATCTCCAGGAAGAACAACATTCGTGTTAGTCTTAATGATTTCCAAAGGGGGAGGTATCCATCTATACATGGTGGGGATAAAATGTAAAATAAATATTATCCCACCATTTTCATTCCAATGAAATATGTAGTATTTCATATTGGTTGTCCATAACCTATCATAATTAACAATTATCTCAAACACAAAACTGTTATGATTGAACCATATTATCAACACATGGATAAAAAAACCTATGATAGTATATAATATAAGTAATAAGAACCCCTCAACTAAAAAATTATTCACTTCCCTAAAACATTACCATTGAGAATTATATTTCTTATCACATGATGTACACAACACAGTAACCCAAGACAAATAGAATATCATATGAAACTCAGTGTTCATAGTGGTCCCACAAAGATGGAACAAGATGTTCTCAAAGTGGTGCCAATCAGTAAGTTGATCATATGTGAGTATGATATGTCTACACATTTTCTAATAGAGTATTTTATTCCTTTGGTGTGGATTATAAACTCTAAATATGCTTCAACAATGAAAACCCCATAACATCTCCTTGTGCGAGGCAATTACTGAAACCCATGAAAATTGAGTCGCACCCCGAACTCTTAAATTTATAGTACAACTTGTCTTGTGGAATACCATGAAATACTATAACGGATCAAATAAAATTTAATTAATTCTCATTAAACCCAATATAAATAAAATATCATCATCTAATTTTGTTAACCATAAGATCCCTGAATGAAGCATACTCCAAACCGAGTGTTGTTATAGAAGTGGGATTCAAACTGTCAAAATCAGGTAGCCATGGATCACACATAATTTTTACCATATCAACACTATAAATTATCTGATAAATATTGATATTTAAAATATCTTTATATCCCCATATTCTCTTCTAGAAAACTTTTGACCAACGACAGTGATTAGTGGAAAGAAAATCCTTTTGGGTGAAATACATGTCTTTCACGACCATCGTCCATAAAATATCTAGTTATTTTAATAAACACCAACCTATATTAGATAAGAGAGAATTGGAAAACACATTAAATTCCATGAATTCCATTTGAACAAAACACATGGGTGCACAAAACATATCCTAGGCAATCTAGAGTAAGTTATTTTTTCCATTATCATGAACCCACAAAAAATATCAATGGCTGAATGGAGTTGGTGAATAAAGAAATATAGAATCTTGAAGACAGAGATCTTTTAAGATAGAAATTCTTGAGACACTACTTTAATAAGAACCACCTTTGTCCCCCTAGAGAGTTTGTGTATAAAACATCTATGAATTGTAATATGAACTTTATCCGGGATGGAAGAGAATAATTTTATTTTAGTGCACCCGATGATTATTGGGAGACCCAAATAATTTTTTTGTTTCTCTATAATCGTGATTCCACACAAAACCGTGATAATATCTCTAATCCCATATTCCACACCTAAAGTAAAAGAAATTTCCAATCATGAAAATTTGGCATATTGGATCAAGGATTTGTTAAAATAATCAATAATTTTTGGAACCTTCGAGAATTACTAAGTATTTACCCTTAAAAAAAACAAGGAAATCATCATAAAAAATAAGCCAGTAATGGGAATACAACATAGAAAAACCTTATCCCCATTAATGATTCCATTCAAATATTATTTTGATTAGATATGAGAGAAAACATTAGAAATAAGAAGAAATACAAGGAAATAGGGTTACACTAAATTAATCCACTACTTGGATTGTAGTTTTTTGTGAGATAGTCAATATCCTTGATACTGAAATAAATGACCTATACATGGCTCATGATCACTCTCATCATTTTTTTCCAATGTACTTATTCCGCATGAAAACTTCTACGAAATCCCTTTCCACCATTTTGTTATCTTGATAAATACCCAATTTCCATTCTGAAGACCCCCTATTAGATGTGGAATGAGTTTTCATAGAATGTAATATTTCATGGGAGAAAATAGTTTTGTCTATAATATGTCCCATGGGTTCAAAATTCTTCAGATTATTATAGAGAATAGAGGGATGGAAAATATGAAAATGTCATGAGATGAATTTTTAGAAAAGCTTATAGTCCATATTTCACATGTTTGTAGGACTAAAATCTAATATTTTTACCAGGAAATATTTTTTAGGATAAAAACCATGAGGGTTTCATTAAATATTTATATACACATTGAACCATCCAATAAACCATTCATTAGGGCAATAATGTTAGGACCTGAAATATCCCAAAAACCTATTAAAGAATAAAGCACAGAATCCATCCAGACCGGTCACCTTTGTTATTTGAATTCTCTCTTGGGTTGAGATAATTTTCTCCACAGAAATGTATAACTAAAAATTCATTTCCTTTGTAATGTTTGGATCATCATAGATCATGATGTCCCCAATGGGGTGACACTCTAAAAACTAAATATATCTCTATAAATGTAGAAAATAAGATCCTGAATATCAACCCCATCAAAAGTGAAGCCTTCATCCCCTACCAACAATTTTTAAATGATGTTTTGTATTCCTCTAGATGTGTAATTTTTATGAAATTAGTTAGTATTATGGTGACCATGTTTATTGAAATCCTGACTATATTTGATAAACCAATAGATTTATCTTTCTCTCAAGGCCTTATCCCAATGACTTTCTAGAGATACTACCACATGCAGGGAAAAATAAGAAGTAGGTTCCTTATAAAATCACTAAAGTGTATTCTAACACTTGATAATTCTCTGATCAATGTTCTTGTATTATCTTTGACATATGTACTAAAATTCGGATTCTACAAATATATTTTTATCCCAGACATGGTTTTGAAAGGTTGAATAAGAAAATATGGTCACTTCCAATCAATTATTATTATGAATCCAAATGCATTTAAAAATGAATTCCTATAGTGTCCTTTCAAACTTGGACAAAACATGTGACTGGAGAAAAATTTGACAATGAGTTGATGAAACCGAAGAGAAGTGTGAGACCTCATGCCTCCAAATCATCAACACCTAATCTCTCAACACCACAAACCATTCTATTTATTTAGAAAATCTAGAGTCTAGTTCCTATCCTTGGAACCATGTAAATAGACCCCTTGAGAATCCCATATCTGAGAGTCCTAAGTGAAACAATAAGTCAAAGAATTGATGCATGGAATAAAAATTTATCTTAAGACCACATTTATTCTCATGGTGGTATATGATCTCGTTGTAATCCCCACCAAACTGAATGGGAACTTAAAAAATATTTCAGATAGATTTAATCTTCTCTAAAAATATCCACATGTCACTTTCACCTGACCTTAAATATAAACCAAAGATACTTCATTTAGGTTCTTAAGGTTGAAGATTCAAAAAGGAAATGTGGTTTTGGGAGAAGTTTACCAACAAATAATTAAATTTATATCTCTACATGATGAAAATTACATATTTATATCATTACCATCTCCACAAGAAACAATTCTAAATCCCATATTTCAATGCAATCCCTCTCTTGTCATTGATTTACAACATGGTCTCAGATAGAAAGAAAAAATTGGGGATATACTTGTAGCTTCATTGAATGATCAAATAAAATGATCATGGGTTTCAATACCCATGATATTTGTAGTAAAAGAGTTTCATGGAATTAGGCAGGTCTAGTCTAAATCGGCCTCTTCATATATTAGGTAATTTGGTGCATCACCCTTAAATAGCATTGAGTTTGTCTATGAACCAAAAAAAAACTACATCCATTGACCCACCATGAATTATTATATTGTTAAAAAATTATTTTTTATGTGATAAATATTGGTGATATTTTTATTCCTTCACTTCTAAGATTCCTGAAATCTGTGTTCAATCAGGATTTTTCGAGGAGGATATTATTCTAGAACTAGAATAACCTACCTTTAGGTAGGAAATATTAGTGGTTCCTTCTCATCTAAAAAAGTGGAATGCATACCTCTCTCCTCATGTGGTACCATACAGTGGGATTGGGAAACCATAATTACATCTAATACTACCGGGCCATGGTTAAACAATTGGTGGTTCGTGAATGATTTTATTTTTTGTTGAACATAATCATTTTGAAAATTATTTAGGGGTGATAAATGGTTTGAATGAAAAATTGATGTCCTAAAATATTTATATTCTCATCCCATGATCCCTCTTCCATAATCCTTGGGAGAATATGTCAAACATCCAAGGGAATTAAATCATCCATGTCTGTTATACATGCATAAGTGATATCTATATATCATGCACATATTTTATGGTATTTAATATATTAATTTGGGTATTTAATCGATGAATATTTACAATTTTTGAATGATTTAACATTTTTTGTGTTTTATTATAGGATACAAAAGATAATTGAAATGTGGAAAAAATACACTTTATTCCATTTCACTTTGCTCATGGAGCCAGATAGTATTTTTTAGGATGCAACAGAGTTAGATAACTAGAGAAAAACAATTACACATCCTCTATTCCATTTATACAATGTATTATTTTTTTGATGAGTTTTTTGAAGAGATACTGAAAAATTTGTAATGCATAGAAATTAAAATATTATACATCGTTTAAACACACTACATGTTGTGTAAATTGATGGGATGAACTTTAAAAATAAAAATTCAACATATCATAAAATGTTGACAGAATATTTTATATGAAACCCAAAAACGATCCCAATGTAACCATTCCTTAATATTTTCAATGTTGTAAGAGTCGTCTAGAGACTACAAATAGAGATATAGTATGCTTCTATTGATTGGATTCAGAGATTTGATGACCAATGCTTGGATTGAGATGTTGTGTTGTGGAGGGCCCTCTTCGAGTTCATCTCTCTTATCATTATGATATATTTTTATTTTATCATTTATTTTTATTCTATAATATTTAGGATGAGGGGGTAAACCCAACTTATTCTAGGTTAATCTAATGTAATATATAAGCTACGTTGGATTTATTTATTTTTCTTTATTCATGTGTTTAGTTTTCACAATTTCTTCAATAAATTTCCAATCCTTTATTTTTGTTTTATCATAAATTTGATATTTGAATCTAAAAGGAATATTAAAATTTTGATACTAAAAAATCAAAATAATTCACGACCGTTGTAAAATTTAGGATAAATCGGGTTTAAATATTCTATAGATACAAACTTGATTCATCACATCCTTAAATTACTTGTCCAAGGGATATAGGGTATTTACATATGGAAGAAGGGATACCATGACCACCAGATATTACTCATCTCGACTCAAACAAAAATCTTGAATTATTCAATATATTTTCTTCAATCCAATTTCACTTGAATCATGAAATTTTAATACTCTAGAATGCTTTTAAAATATGATCACAGACCAATCAGTATGATTCACCTTATACAATCACAATATCAATCAAAACCCATATTTTCTCACTTCTTTCTTAAATATAATAAATTAAAATATTTTTGTATCCTAATCAATATAATCTCACCATATCTATAGTTTGATCTTGATGATAAAATATACCTGTTTTTAATAATTATGTATAATAGCTGGGTTTTTATAAATTTATTTTTTCATTGACCCATAGGGTATTAACAATGCCCTATTGGTTTGTACATAAGACAAACTCCCATGATCAAGGGTGAAAGATATAGTCCCCACAAATATTGCTACATACATAGATTCCAGAGATCTATGATCTATAAATAAGTTAAGATTTTCCCTATAAATACTTTTTTAAGCCTCTGAAGTGGGTGGACCTCACAAAAATTTCACCCAGATACACATTCTATATTGAAGAATAAGTAACCCCTTCGGGTCATGTTTTTTCATCCCGAAATAATTAACCACAACAACAATGAGACCATATAATAAACAAAAGGATGGGTTATTTTCAATGTCAAAATACACCCATGTCATATAGTATGGGAGTTTCAAGAAGGAACACTGCATAATGGGTTGTGTGATGTCCACCATAACACAAATTTTCCACATAGGACCCCACATATTATATCTAAAAATCTCATTCCATAAAATCCATAATTTTATTACCAATACCATGCATAAATTGATCACTCCTACCCATAAATGAGGTACCATTCACCTGGATTCATAATAGGGAATGAGATAATTCCTTCCCAGTGATGTTAAACCAATTAAATATGTCTTTGATCAAAATAATAATATTATTAGAAAAATAGGGATGTATATTAAAAAGTTACACCAAATCATATTTCCAAGAATATTAAAAAATAATCATCCCAATTTAGATTTCTCAATTAGTTACTCCTTCTTAAAACCTCTAGATCAACTGTAGAACATTCCTCAAGGTGTTCATGTTATAGGGTATTTTAGATTCGAATATCCCTACCAAGAGGTGGGATAGGAATTTACAGAGCTATTTATGATATTCAGTGCTAAGTTCAATCATTGATTTATTAAATAAAACATATCAAAATAATATTTATAGTCTCCATAGTCATGAATTACCATTGTTACCCTTAAATATATCTATTTAGATTGTTCAAAATAAATTATCCATAAATTTAAAAATAAAAAAAATAAAAATAAAACTATTTATAACCATTGTTGTGGTAGTTATTTAATAACGCTAATTATGTTATGATTAAAAAAATAATCATTCATTATGATTATTAATAATGGGAATTAAATAATTTTAATCATTTAATGTGGATAATAAAGATGTTAACAATTGAAGAACATTTTTTTGATTACATAATGTTCATATTTTATATAATTAATTAATCTAATCAGTTAATATATTTATTTAAATAAATATTAAATATATAGTTAATGTTCATGATTTTATATAATATTGTACATGATATAATTACTATTTTCTAATGATATTTATCCAACTATTTCAAAAATATATTCACATTGCTTTTATTATGAGTTAATTAGATATTGGATTTAAAATGAAAAATAAATTCAAATCTAGTAAAATTATTTATTATTTATCCATTATTAATAATAAGATTAATTAATTTTATATTTATTATTAAATAGAAAATTATAAAAATATAAATAATTTTTTAATGTATTTAATCATTTATTTTCATATATAATAAGACTGAGTTAATAAAAATAGATTTAGAATGAACAAAGTATTTAAAAAATATTAAATGTTCAAAATATTAAATAAATGTGTTAAATTTAAAAAAAATAGTTTTTATTTTTAAGTAATAATTTATTATTAATGATCAAAAATTTTAAATGAATGGAATCATTAGTAATAGTTAAATAATTTGACTAGATAGTTTCCAATGATAAAATATAATTTCTTTTGATTAATGTGTATCTTGATTTTTGATATATTAATCAATTATAAATATATAATTTAATTTAATTTAATATACTAAATCTTAAGGAAATAAATTTATTTGAAAAAAAATATTTCGAAAATAGATACAATAAACTCTATATTTTCATATATATTAAATTTCAAATTATAAATAAAGGAAGTATATTCAATAATAAAGAAATTTGATTGAGGATTTCCCTTTAATAAAAATACATATATGTATTTATGCATGACTATACACCTTCAAGCCTGTTTCATGGGATTGGGTAGATGGCTATGGACTAGTGATGCCTTGGGAAGAAGAGATAAGACAATTTTTGACCTCTTATTATCTAGATAAGTACTCTTTATCACTTTAGTGAGTTAAGATAACCCAATGATTGTGTCACCAAGGGACGAGGAAGTAACTTTATCTCTCATGAGGCCATAGGTAGGTCTTCGGGCATGATATGAGATGTAGGCACACTAGGATGACTTTTTTTAAGGATAATTGGATAGATAAGAGAGGCTTCATCATAGTGATGATGGTTGAGGAAACCATTCATCTCACACATAGTGAGTGACATCCACTTAAGGGTTGTATGAGTCTCGATTAGCACTATGAGCAGGACGATTCATTTGGGACTATACAAGGTGTGACAGAGAGGGGTTTTCACATATTGATAGCCTAAGATATCTCCCTTAGAATATGTGAGATGAAACATAGGTTCCGGGTGTGAGTTTGGTGAGGACGTGGCACTCTAATTCCAAAGGGGATTAGAGCATATCATTTTGAGATAGAACATGGGTAGAATGAATACGAGTGGTTAGAGACCTTAATAGGGGGGGACCATGCATTGATGACTAGGTTAGGATGAGTGTACATGTTTTGGTGCTACCAAGGGGTTAGGGGAATGAGATAGTATCGATGGTCATAGACTATAGAAGTTCTAGAGGACCCAATATTTGTCCTAAATGGTGAGGTGGGATATGTTCAACATGGGGATATGTCTCAAGTTACTATTGTACTATCATAATATAAAGAGTTGTGTTTTAGGAAGAGTCTCAGTGTTATTATCATAACCTCTCTATGGACCATGGGTATGGCTTGATGTGCGTGTTACCTCATTAAAGTATGTGGGGATGTGGTTTCATGATTGTATCCTCATCATTGTTTGAAAGGATGGATCACTGTGGTTGTTACCTCTTGATATTACATGCGAATGGGTTTGTGTGATTTAAACATTTCCAATGATTTTGGGGATGAGTTGGAGTTCTTTTAACTGACCTACAATTTTTGAGGATGGGTTGATGTTCTTATGACCACCCATGATCATGTAGGGATTGATTGGTGTTGATAATGGACCTTTCCTGAGAGTCTTCTGTAATGGTATCGACCACCTGTGAGGGGATAGTTCATTGGAAAATGTGAGATGAGGCCAATGGACCCTATATCACGTGATCAAGTAGAGGTTCATGATGTGGATGTATGAACACACCCAGTTTCTATGGGTAATAGTTCAAGGTTTGGATGCTACAAAACCCTTATTCTTTGGGTATGGGTAGTGAATTGATATGATGGAAAGAGATTATGAGACATGGTGGATTTTATTATATCATCAATGATGGTATGATCGAATGTCATAGTGGCCTTGTTAAAACAAACTAACTTGTTGAACAAGGATTCATGGTTTCCTGGTTAGAACACAATGTCTTGGATTCATGTGTGACATGTTTATCTTTTTCCCTCATGCATACATATATATGATGGAGTATAGTATGGAAACATTGTGAGACCCTACTGGGATGTATTTCTCACACATCATATGGGAATCTCAATGCATGTGAAAACCTTATGTCTACTTTCAAAATCAAAAAAGTATATGCATTGGATTATAATGGTGCAGCTCAAGGGTATTGAGAGATAAGGTGAGTGATGCTTGGGGATGGAAGTAAGGTTGATGTGCATGTTTTTATTGTTTGTTTTTTTATTTGGAATTGACCCAATATATGATCAATGAATGTATAACTATATGACTTGCACATGGAATTTATTAAAACATTGTGTTTATCTATATGTGTGTACTCAGATGATTATTTTGTGTAAGAATTTAGTTTGTTTTTCATTGTTGTATGACTGTGATCGAATGGAATAGTCTCCCAATTATATATATTAGGCATTTTCTTCTATTCATCATCCTCTTGTGTATGAAAAGTCTCACTTGAGGTCATGTGATGACCTCAGTCAGGGCACTATTAAGTAGGTCGAGGTGAGGTGTCTCAATAATATTAATTATATAAATAATAAAATTATTAAAAATGATTTGTATTAAATATTAAGATTAAAAAATATTAAAATTCATCTAAAAAATATATTATATAAGTTTTAATCATATTGAAATAAATAAAACATAATAAATAAATATTAATAAATATTAATATTTTAAATAACAAACATATTAGAAATATTTTAACCTAATAAATAAATTGATATAAATAAATATTTAAAAATGAATTAATTCTAAAAAATATATGAAATTGATCATTATTATATATGAATAAATTTTAAAAAAATAAAATAATAATAAATGAAAACGAATAAATTAGAAAAATATTAAATGTGAGTAAATAAAAAAATTATATTAAATGTATTAAAAAATGTACTAATATTATGATAAACATATTAATTTTATAAAATATTTTTTTTTTAAAATGTATTAGTGAATGTTTTAATTTTAGCTAAAAATATTATTGTTTATATGATTAAATAAATGTTTTAAAATGTATCGTTAATATAAATGTATAAAAAATAATAATATATATATTTTTGTCATGATATATCAATAATTATAAACATATAAAATTAAATATTTTAATTTAATAATTATATTTAAATATATTTAAAATTTATATATTAATATATTTTATAATTTCTAATTATTTATGTACATATTTTATTCATAATATATGAAAAGTATACTTAATTATTAAATTATTTCATTTTTAATTAAAATAAATTGATCATTATTTTCAAGAAAGAATTAAAATAAAAATTACAAATAAGGGAAATTACTAAAATTATAATAAATTATTTTTATAATTTAAATTCATTTAAATATTGAATGTCTCATTTTTGAAATTACATATATATATATATACATATATATATACACACACACAAATTCATTAATGATATATTAGGTGGGTATAAACCCCATGCGTGATGGGATGGGTCGTTATTTGTTGACATTCCCCAACCCATTTAAGATAAGACCATCAACACCATCATCTTCATATTATATATCTAATTCTTTATTTCTACATTGTTATTTATTGTATGTAAATGATTAATGTACATATATTTATAAATGAATATAAATGAATATATTTCTACCTTGTTAAAAATATATAGTTATTTTTATTTAAATTAAATTTAAATATATATAAATTTTGGTAAATAAATTAAATTATTCTAATTTCCATTTACTAAAACTCATAAAATTCATCATTTATCATCACTCGAAAGGTTATAATAATGCCCTTAATTTTATCAACGCTAAAAAACAATGAAAACTATAACATTTAATCAATGAATTTTAGCACTAATAAAAGAAAACCTTTTGAGTGCTTCAAATTAGTGTTTATATAAGTAAAGCCTTTTCAAAACTTTTCACTAGAGGTTATAAAACATGATTCGGTAGTAGTGAAATTAATTTTATATAAATATTTAATTAAAAAGAAACTGTATAGATTTTGTGATTATGTGGTTATTGATGATTATTATTTTAAAAGAAGAAAAAGTATGTCTACTAGATAAGTGTTTCTCCAAGGGATTTCAAGGGTTGGGAGAGTCCTAGGGTTTCTAATGAACATAGGTGGTACGTTAATGTGTAGATGATCAGGGGTCTCAGTACGACTCAATTCTAACAATTCCCTTCTGTTCTTCGACATGAGAAGTGGTTAAATGGAGTCTGACCTGATAAAATATATGCAGAATCATGCACAAAAATAGGAGTAAATAGAATTTATAGTTTAAAAGTGGATTAATATACTTTTATAGGACACATAATGTCTCTCCCCATCATGAAAAAATTTATAATCAATAGACCATTTTGTATAAATTCCCTAAAAAATATGCTGTAAAATGTATGGAACTTATATGATGGTGTAGCCATAAAAGAATTAGGAGTGAGCCTAATTATTTATTTATTTTTTCAATTTTAAGGATAATTATAAGGTGATTAAAAAGATACCATGGTCATTTGATAACCACCTTATATTAATGGAGGATTTAATAAATGCTGGGGATATCTAGAATACCACTCTTTCCAAAAACCCATTTTTGAATCGAATAAATGGAATCTCGTTTTTTGGAACATCAAAGAGTATTATGCATGAAATTTATAGTTGAATCCGACATTTTTTAATAGGATTAATTAAATTATATTCATTTGGGGTCAAAGGTCTGTATTAGGGTTCTGATCAATGTTTTTTAGGCTTTTTTGATAGTTTTATTCCTATATTGGATGGACATGAAGGTATGGATCTCATTAGAGTATGAAAAACTATCCATATTGGTTTTTCTTCTATGGGTGCATCGGGACACTGAGAAATAATGTGGGTTTATGTTGACATATAGGGAAGGAAATATAATTTTATAGTATGGATATTCATTGTGGGAAAATAATATTATGACTTCATTCATTCCATGAGTGGAGAAACAAAGGGATACAGCTAGGATTTCGAAGGCTCTATGTTGACAATCAGATCCAGATTAGAATAAAATCATCATTTTGGGTCTACAGGTCCATACTAATGATCAAAATATTTATTTCACATGAATAAGGTAGGGGGAATAATGCCATCAGATCTGTATCATGTGAGTTTGAAATCCTAGTAAAACCTTGGTTAAGGCCTCTATGGAACATGAAACCTCCTTTAATAATAAACCCAAAACATTAGATGGAGAAAATTAATCACCCAATATCTCAATGTAGATAAACTATCACCCCCCATAGAAATTTTTAACTTGGTCCTATGAGGCCCCCATACTTTCCTCTCTTCTTTGAGTTGATCCTATTGAAACTCCATTAGAATGTCCTTAAAAATCTATGTGTAGAAGGAATATTATATGGGACCACTGTATTGATCTCAACATGACATAAACCAGCAGTTCTAAAATACTCATGGAGGGTCCATTTTTTAATAAGAGATATGTCATGAGATGGAATGTTTTGGGAGTTAAAACCTATCTTGAATATTCAAAGGTAGATAGTGGTTTGAGATATCCCCTACCATCTAAATGAAAACCTTATACTAGAATTATCATGGTCTTGGAAACCCATTCATAGTTTTGATTCTCCAACAATATGCACTAATATTTTCCTTGATATGGTCTTCCTATTTGAATTTATATTATAATATAATAAAATGGATGGTATTTCAAATAAACTATGTTTTTCATAACTGTTTCACTGTCTCATGAAAATTCCATTTATAGGGAATCTATCTTCTATAGAGGGATGATGTGGATATAAGGGTTAAATCCTTCTATTAAAAACAAATTAGTTCTTCAATTATCTAATGAGGTACCCCATCCCGTGTTTTCATTAGATTTTATGAATATATCTCATATATGGATAAATGGAATTGTTGAATTCTTCTCAAGACCCAACATGATAACTTCCCCGAATCCTCTCCTTGTTGATGGTGTGTTCAACAAAATATTATTTCAACATTAGAAGAAATTAAGGCAAATATTCAATTCATGACATTTATGGAGTCTAAATTGGATAATTTGATAGAAATCATTGTATATTTGATGTACTCAAGCAACCTTCACACATGATTATGTGCAACCCAAAAAATAACGAAAACATGGAGTGTTTGTATAGATTATTAGGAGCGAGTGAATAGACTATCCTACTCATATAATTCCTGGTTTCTCACCTTGATCCAACCACTTTAGACCAATATCCGATCGTCATCAACATTTCTCATGGAAAAATAAAGTTTAGACAAAAAATACTTTTTATCATTGAATTATTCTATACCAAGGATAAGAAATGCGATAATGTGATCCATTAATTCTATATGGTAGGGGATCCCAATAAGGGAAGGAATATCCATCATGTGATAGAAAATTTGAAATGTTGGAACAACAGTAACTATTGATAGCCATATTCTCATGGTTAAATTATTAGAAGGAAGATTATGTAGCTATATTATCATCCCCCTCTAATATGGGCCTTTATTGTATTTTGTCCCTTAAAGAGGAACTAAATGTGACATTTAAAATTTAGGAAAATCTTCTGGTCCTTCTATGCACATAAAACCCATGTCAAATAAGGTGACTTTAAAAACTTCTAATTCCATCATTAGTTCTGTGAATGATAGCGTAATAACTTCATCTCATATCATTAAAAGATGGATTGTAGAACTGTTTTGGAGAGAAGTTGATCCTTGATCTTATCATGCATATTTATTAGTATCTTTATAAATATGAGGAATCCATTATTTCTTGTTACATTGCCTCCTATAAAAAAATAGTCGATTAATATATGATTAAACATTTTATTAAATGTGAATTTACTATGGTTTGAATATTTATGGTGCCCAAGAAAATTCTCTACACCAATGCTCCTGGTCCATATAAGTTCCAAAAATTATTTTTTAAAAAATTGTATCACTATATCATTTCTGATATTTCATTCCTCAAGATTATTCTATGAGAGGGTAATTAAAACTTCTATGTGATGAATGAAATCATTAATACCCTCGTCTCTATGTTAAAAAAACCCTCTATGGTCTCAAATTTTAGGCTGATCACATTATGCAGTGTTATTTATAAAACTTTCTCATATATTTTGGTTAACCACATATACTCTTTTTTTTACAAACATTATTTCTAAAAATTGGACTACAATCATCCATAAATTACATATCTCTGATGTTTCCATTATCTACCATGATGTTTTTAACTCTATGAAAACATAATTTTTTGTAAAAATAGGTTCAATGTATTAGAATATTTATAAGAAAAAGGTAAATAATAGTTTTTAGTGGACCATTAATCATTTTAAAGATTAAAATGGGATTATACCCTAAATGGATTTTGGTCTTCATGTAATTCATATATTCAGTATCACTTAGGGTTAAAATTAATGGGATCCAGTCTTAGATATTTTACCATACCTGGGGTTGCATTAGAGGGATCCTATTTCTCATTTTCATTTTATTTTTGTAGTTGATATGTTCTATATTAATATTTGACTGGTATCCAAGGAAAATATTATTTATGGGGTGAAGGTGTGAAGATGAATTCCACCCATTTATCACCTTGTTTTGAAGATGATAGTGTGTGTTTTTCAAGGTCCATCATAGAAAAACGTAACTCTTTTTTTCACCTGATTCAAATGTATGGAAGGGAATCCATTAAATATATCAACCATGTGAAATCAAAAGAATCTATCATCTCAGTAGTCCTCATACATAAGAGGAACAAATTCAATTTAAAACAAAACATTCATGTGTTTTAGAAAAATAATAAATACCTTGGGTTTACCATGATTTTTGAATGCTCAAAAAGATATGATTTTTGAATCATCCAGGATAGAGTGAAAAAAACATATAGGGAAGAAATTTTAAGAGGATATCAAAATAATGAAAGGAAACTATTCTAAAGGTTGTGGAATTAGATATCCCAACCTATATTGTATACCCATTTTGGATCAATGTATTTATTATTAATATAATCCATTCCTAACTTTCCAAATTTTGCGGGGGCCATAATGATTAGAGAAACAAAATTCATTGGTTAGCTTGGGAAGACATTATCTCCCGAAATCATATAGATTAATGGGGTTTCTGGATTTTGGATTCTTCAATAATCAATTCTAGAGAAGAATGGGTGGAGGCTATTGTAAAACTCTAATTCCCTATGTTCTCTGATCCTCCAAGTCAAATAAGTTTCTCACATGGATTTCATTGGATATGTTTTTTCCCAAACCGTGCTTTTTCAGGATAATCATATGGAGGTTATGAAAAATTATTTGCGGTGAATTTCACTAGATAATTAGAGATATTCTATAATTAAAATATGTTGGTACCCTTTTATGGTTGATAGAGATGGGGTGAAGGAAACAACACCAGTGATCCGAGGGTGGGAATATTGCATAGTTTACTCATAATTTAATATTGATTCCAATATCCTGTATATCAAATAACTAGATGAATGATTCAATGTTATAGAATAAAATTATTTATGATCATCCCATATATGAACGATATGTGTTGAGATAGGCTCTTATAGGGAAAAGAACTCTTGGTAAAATACCCAGTTAATTCAGGGTATTTGATGGCACTCGGGTCACGAATCATGGAGGATGTGGTTTTTTGGAAGATTCTATATCATCTAGGTGTTCATCCAAAGGTATGATATTTCTGGTAGAAAATACGTGATGAAATCCTCCCATACAAGTAATTCCAGATTTTCCATCTTACATTCAATCATTCAATTTACCCCTACACATGGAAATGTGAGAGTCCTTGTTGGATACAATAATCTTGTTCTCTAGGGATAGAGTCATATTGAATGCATGGGAATATAATACAATTGACCTGGTGTATATGGTGACCATTATTGAATTGATTATGATTTTGTGGTTATAATATATCTCCATGGATATGGTGGTTTAACTTTGTATAGTGGCCTGGATTATTTGGGTGATAAGAAATGACTTCTTATTCAACCAGTTATCGAGACTAATGTCATTCTGGGTTGAAAAGGGTCATTTTGGTTAAAAATATAGAAGAATAATTATATTTATCATTCAATCCCAAATGAACATTCATTGATTAGCAAGAGGAATCCTCCCCCAATGGATTTGTTGAAGATTAATGCAGATGAATCACAAATTAGAGGATATGTTGTTCGTATTGGTGTTATGGTTTGTGCCTCCCTTGGAACCATTGTTGTGGCCATGCATAATTATCTCCATCAACATTTGGAACCACTGGTGGATGAAGCATAGGAAATTTTCATGGGAATAATGCTTACAATCAAGGGAGGAAAAAAATATATTATTTTGGAATCATGTTACCTTACCATTATCTATGTTATCCATTCACTATAAAGTGGAATCAAACTATTTTTTATGTTGGTTATGAATTTTATCTCCTTTTTCCAACTATTATATTCTTCTAATTTCTCATTCATCAAAATATATGGGAATATGAGACATTATTTTTTTTGTAAATATACAGTCTTACATTCGAGCCACGTCTTTGGTTTGATGATTTTCCTTCTTCGATGAATTCAATTATACTATCTAATTTTATTTATCTTAATTAACATGCATTGTTTGTAGAAAATGATTATAATTTGATATATTATTTATGTTTTAGTCATGTCACCTGTGATATTTCAAATATTTTTTACCCACTACATTATTGAGATATTGATTTCATTGAAATTAAAAATATCTAAAGTAGAAAATAGATGGGTTCACATTTATGTAAGAAGTAATGTGCATTTGGGGTCCTGTCATAGTGGTTGTGGATACCCTGTAATCCTACACCAACTAGGGATCAAAACATGGTAGCCCATAAATTAATTATTTAAAACCTGTGAGTCATTTGTCTAGGGAAGTAGGTGGGGTAAGAGCTGGAGGGGGAATCAGAGGAGGCATAATGACGTGAGGGGGATCTTAACTAGGTTAAGGGTGATGACCGACGTTTGGAGAAGTAGTTGTAGCGGTGTAAAGATTGGGTTGAGAGGTGGTAGGATTGGAATTGGTTAGTTGGGGAGTGGGATCAGGGGTCTGATATAGCGATGATGTAGACATTCAGCAGTAGACCTGGCATGATGGTGAGCTCTGTTTTTCGGGGAAGATTCGATGGGGTTCTTACAAGATGACGACATGGATGAAAGTAAGAAGGCCTAGCTTGATGATGAACTCATAATCGAGAGATTCTCGTTATAGTGCTGACAGAGTGAGTCAGGGGGATCGATGTGAATGCTCAGAAAAAAATAAAGGGGGATTCGTCCATGTTTCAGATAAGATGATAGGTGGGCCGACATCTCCCATCTTTTAGAGATACATGATTTGAATTATTGATAGGGTATGGATTTCTCTATCGGGACTAGGAACTATGAACTTCATGGTGCATTGCTTGATGTGCTGTATTGAAATGTGTGGGATCTAGAATATATATATATATATATTATGTGTGGTTCTATCATGTGGTTTCATTCTCTTGGTCCATCAATGGACATGTATATGGTCTTACATCTTGGTTTACGGTCCTTGTAAGGTTCCCCCTCATCCATTGAAAGGGGATTATCCAAAAATAAATATAAAAATTAAGGTCTTTGGGATTCAATGGCAGTATGTAGTGATGTGATATATATTAGAGTAAAAAAACTAATGCTTGTGAGTCACCCACATAAGAAATTTTTAACAAATACATTTCCACAAGATTTCAGGATGGCATGTGACCATACGAGATTGTTTTCTTGGATACGAGCTTGTCTTGACATGAAATTTTGGGACTATTTTTTAAATGGTGAAAATGAATTTATCACTAAAATTGTTTCATATCCTCAGTCCATATTGATATGTCCCATGAGGTTTATTCATAATGTTAAAATATTTTTTAAATTTAGACGTTGATATTTTTAATAATAATAAATTATTGATATTTTGAAAAAACTAAAAACCATTTAAAGAATTTTATATATAGGAGAATGATGAACAATATCGACCACCAGAAATTGATTTGGGAGAAATATACAATGAGTCGTGAGTAAATCCTTGGATTTTATTTCCATTGAACCGAATAATATTTCTGACTTTTTTTCAAAAAAAAAACTCTTCAAATTATTATTTACATTCTATATAATTAGACATTAAAATTAATACCAATATATATAATCATTTAATAAGATCAAAATAAATTATTGTAAAATGATGCACTTGTAAATATATATATATATATATATATATATATATTTCTGATCATTAATACAATAATTACTTAATAATGCTAATTATGACATGATTAAAAAAATTTAATAATTAATTATGATTATTCATAATGGGAATTAAATAATTATAATCACTTAATATGGTTAATAATAATGGTAAAATTTTATGAACATTTTTTGGATTAATTATTGTTCATTGTTTTATATAATAATAAAACTATTAATTTAATATATATATTTAAATAAATGATAATCATATCATTAATGTTCATGATTTTATGTAATTTTGTGCATTGAAAATTTATTATTATTTATTATTATTTATAGAATCCTTCTATAAATACTATTTTCTCTCCTTGTGAATTTACATGGGATGTAGTAGGTTGTGAAACAAAAAAATAACATTTTTTGTTTAAAATATAGCTAGGTACTATATAATGGAGAAAAAATTTATAGAATAATTATTAAATAATCAAATTTTAACCAATAAAATTAATCAATTTTTATAATTTTATTATATGAAAAATGGATTTCCAATAAATTTCATTGTACATTGTGGGAGAAATATATAATATTTCAAATGATAGTGATTATTTTCATAAAAAAATCATCATGCATCATTTTTGAGTCTCATATTTTCAAATATCCTTATATGTTGATGTTATATGATGGAAATAACAAATGACTATTTCTATTTCAAGAAATATTTCTCGATAAAAATTATGAGGAAAATATCAAGGGAAATAACACATTTACAAACTATATCATGAGAGGTTATAAAGTACAAAAAACCATTTATTTTAACTGATGTATACAATTCATCATTATTTGACTATCCAACGATTCATAATAATTTGAGTAACCATTAACTCTATCAAGAATAAAATTCAAATACACATAATATAAAACTCAATAAAATATAGGAAGAAATTTATGTTTAATATAAAAAATAATGTTAAAAATAATGAAAACATATTTATGAAAAATAAATACATGTTTAGACAGAAAGAAATTTCCCTGAAACTAATCATTATAGTATAACTAAAACACCACATTACTTTCGTGTAATTCCTAGATTTCAATAAGGTTTAGTATCATAAATATATTAACATATATATTTCATAAATACAATATTAACACGAGTAAAGATCCTATGACAATTTAATGTGACGTCAATTAGCATTTTCATTCATCCAAGTCCCAAGTTGAGTGCTACTTCCCAAATATTAGAATAACTATGAAATATAAATTTATAGTATATTACCTTACATTTTTATTAAACTTTTTAATGAAAAATGGTGAGAAGATTAGGATAAGGATGAGGTTAGATTTCAAAGAGATGTGATAAATAAATAAGTGTTTATGGATGATTATATTCCATAGATACTATCACAAAAATCTAAACATATAATTGGAAATAATATAATAAATCCAATGATCAAGCACTAAATTTTAAAGGTTACATTTTAATATTAATTTAGAGAATAAAAATATTGAATGGTCAAAAGTTCAATTGATGATATTTAAATAAAAAATAATACCTTGTTCTCAAAGGTGGTCCAAAAGGGGGTAACCCTATAATAAATAAGATATGTATTAAATATTAAAAAAAAGGAAAATATAACTAAAATTTATAAATATATATTATAATAAGTAAAATTATGTATCAATTTTGGTATCTTATTTGTGTTTTTTCCAACCGAAATAAATATCACATAATTTGGAAACAAAGGAAAATGACCTCCTTCTACACAAGTCAAAACAACATGGTTTATTGTGGTCATGGTGGTGTTCTCACTTATATATATATATATATATCTTCAGTGATCAATATTTGGAATTTAATAACATAGAAAATGATATCAAATAACATTATCAAAATTAAAAACATCATCATATCCACAACACATTATTTTAATTATTGAAGTATTAAAAACAATTGAGAAAGGAAAATAATGATAGGATGCATGATACAATAGATGATTCATAAATTTAATTAATTGAATGTACAAACAAAAAACAATGATAATGAAAAATCATTTTCCATGACCATTGATGAAATTTATTCTAGAAAATGAAAAACAATTTGCAGATTATAAACCCATAATGCATACGAAGTGACTCATAAATTTTATAGAGTATAATGTAGAAATACAATTCCATCAGAATTCAAAAATCACACTATATATATATAGTGTTACTCTTTAAGTATCTATTAAATTCATTGTTATTTTTGTAGTATATAATTCATAAATATAAAAAATAGAAGTGTATCACCCCATAATGAATATAAAAAATTAACTAATATATAATAAATTAGTACTGAATGTTTTAAAAAAAGGATATTGATAACAAAAAACAAATTAAATATTGGGTGTAGAATGTTTCTGAAATTATAAATTTTTATTAAGTATAAATTTTTATAAAAAATCATGTTTTTGATGAATAAAATATATTATGGATGTGAATATACTCAATGATCATTTTCCCATAACATATGTATCATATCAAGTTTAATAAAAATAAATAATTGAGATTTTCAATAAAATAAATGAAAATGAAAACTCTTCTATAGTTTTATGTGAATCTTGTCTAAGAAATGATTTGCATTGTCTTTTTTAGATGTATTTATAAACACAACCCTTAAATAATTGGAACCATCCATGATTTATGGTGGAAAAAAAGAAAAACATTGTATAAAAGAATTCATGCATTTTGGACTGACATTCAAATTTTTATTGGGATAAATTCTTTCTAGATATAATAGCATTCATCTACATATTTGAAAAAATATGGAAAATGAATATAAATTTTAATAATATAAGTAAATCTAAAAAATGATTTAAACAAGAAATTTAGCGAGTAATTATAATTTTGATATCATTAGGGATGTTTCAATATAATAGGATAATATATAAATTAGGTAATATTGATATGATACATAGTTTGATTGAGTGGAATAGGTATAAAAAATTAATATTGAACAATATAGAAATTTTGATAAAATTTTCGCCACATTGATTGAAGAAGACAAAATATTTCTAAATAAGTTAATTGAATAAGTAGTTGTCATTAAAGTAATAATAGGTGAAAAAAATATGATATAGAAAAAGTGGGGAAACTAGCTATGATTGAAAATAAAATATGTGATGATTAAGGTGGAAAAAATATATGTTAAACATTAAGAAGAAGGTTACCTCATCTAAGTAACATGGTTGTTGCATATCAGGTCATTGAGGGAAGCCTATATAATCTTACACATATGATGATCATGGTGAAATCCATATAGATTTAATTTTTCTTTAAAATGATTCATATTTTGAGTAATGAAAGCATATATTCTTATAATTATGGAAAAAATGATAAAAATAAAATAAAAATTAAACAAGGATTTTTTATTTTCTAGATGAACTGTTTGCAATGAAACATGATCAAGGAATCAATCTTCCCAATTATCCCTAAAAATAGGAAAAATGTACGAATGTTCCAAATAATATACAAACCCAAATAGTATGAAAAATAAATTTCCAACATAAACAATTACACAATTATAATATTATAAAACTATAAAAAAATTATTTAAAAAATATAAATGGTGTACAGAATAGTGGAAAAATAAAAAATATGTTATTTAAAATAAATAGAAAAACTACATATAAATAAAGTAATCTCTAAATATTTAACGTGAAACAATTTGTGGAAAGAGCCCTCAATTTTTCATATAAATTCACAGACCTATGAAAAATAAAAATTAATTCTCATTATAATCAATGGAAAGAATGGGAAACTAATTTTCTTATAAAATTGCAAAAAAAAACCATTTAATTGATCAAGAAGTATTAGTAAAAACCCTTGAATATATATGAATATCATCCACATATTAGTTAAAGTAAATAGAGGTGAAATAAATATTATTTATAACCATTGTTTAATGATTAAATGAAAATAAACTTTCATTAATAATTCATTTGTAATTTAATATTTAAAACCATATAAAAATTAAAATAAAATTTATCATTTATCATTAATTTACCCAAATGAGAACAAATGAGTAATAATTAAAATGACTAATGTATTTTATTTTTAAAATATATTAAATATATGTGTTATGAATTAAAATAGAGAGTGAGTAAAAATGCAGTTAATGGAGGAAAATATAGAAATTGAGAATCATGAAATATGAAAATGAATCAATGGATTTTGGTGGGGTGGAAATCATGAACATGATCTTGGGTCCTCTAAGCCCGGATAGTTCTGGTGGCCTTATAGGATGTTACATGCCACCTTGTAAAATAGATATACATGTAAAAAAACAATAAAATAATACTAATATAATAATAATAATACTAACACTAAGAATCAGTGGTTTTATTATATTATTTCTTTTATATGAATTCAAGGATGTTATAGGAAACATTTCCCACAAGACCACCCTCTATAAAATCCCCAATTTTGAACTCATCACACCAACTGATGGTATTTTTTGTCCTTAATGAAATCCACCGAAATCTTGAGATACCTATTATGGAAGAACTATATAAGGATGATATTTCTCTACTCATCTTGGACATGAATGATTCCTTGAATCAAGACTTCCACCAACATTAATATAGATTTTGATAGATAGTTATAAGCGGCTTTACTAAAAAATTCATCTACTGCCTAAACCTGATCAAGGACATATCATTTAATAAGACATACAAGGGATGTGTGTTGTGTCTATATATTCCACATGGAGAGAAAATCATGGATGTGGAGTGGATAAATGACAAGTAAGAAACTATGTGTGGTGATTATGATAATGTGAAAGGGAAATACAATTAGGGATTCAAAAATTTAGAAGTGCTCATATGATATATGTGGAAAATAAGGATACTAGATCTAATTATATTTCATTTCATACATGTTGACATGTTTATAAATTTTTCACTGATGAATTTTTGTTCAAGTTGGATAATCTAAATAAACATCAATTCAAAGTAGAGGTGATTCATCATCATCAATGTCATGCATTAAATTTCTCTTCAAAAAATTAAAATAATGTGATTAATATATAATCATGATTTCATTCCAAAAGTTATTCATATTTGTATATCATGTGAGATTATTTATAATAGATATATATTTTTATACATAAATATTTCATCTATTTAGAAGAATATTCAATACATAACAATATTATCCATACCAAAAACATAAAGGATTAGAGAATTTAGATATTATATTTACAGTCTTCTAATTTTATGAAATTTCTTCAATATATACCACAAATATATTCTCACAGAGTAATCCTTATATCCATATCCTACATAAAACTTTTTTTAACACATGTAGAAATAAGCATAAAAAAGTGTGAGATCATATTCTTAGTTAGGGTGAACACAGGAGATATGAATCCATGATCGTATGAAATAATGTGATAAGAATAATGTTATGTGATCATGAAAATAACTTATAATGTTCATACCCAACAATTAATAGATCATAAACATGATTTGTCTCATAAGCATTATCATTTTTTAAAACATAGACCATAAGAGTGAGAAATCATTATAAATTAATCATGAACGATAAACTAATGTGGTAAAGTATGACACAATAATAAATATATAAAACCATTTCAAATGTCAAGGTTAACTTCCAATACCTCAAAATAGTGGATTAGGACACACCTGTTTCCCATAGTAGATTATGACTCACATGTTTCCCTATGTGGATCAAGCCCATAGACTTGTTTCCCATTGTTATCTCATGAGATATTAAGATTTAACTATTGCATTAGAGGTAAATATATGTCCAACCCATAACATAATAAAAACCATAATTATGTGTTCCACAAGATCATAAATCATTCCTCATATCAAAACCCATGAAATGAAATGGTTTTAATAAACATTTCATCATTGCATATCAAATGGAAAAGAAATGGGTTTCAAAAACATTTCATCATTTCGTAACTCATGGAAAAGTAATAGGATTATTAATCGTCATCACATAATAAGAATAAACCATATAGGAAAATAATAAGGATGGTATCCTTGGATAATATCCCTGGTAAACCATATGTAACATCAAATAATTTTTTCGTTGATGGAAAATTATTTTGAAATATCACTTGAAATAATTATTGAGAAAAGTATCCATTGAATTTTAATTATTTATACAATATGTTAAATTAAAAAGGAAATATTTATCTATTAAAATAATGTCTTAATATTCTATAGTAATAATCAAATTATTATGGTGTGATGATGGAGAGAAAATATGAACATTTTCATATACGTTAAGAAAACATTCATTCAATATTTTTTTAGAGAAGTCCCAAAGTACCTTTTTAGAAAATGAAAAAAATATTACATTTAAATAATATTTTAATACATAAATAATTGGTAAAACATAATTTCATAATTCGAAGGATAATAGTAAAAATATTCAAAAACAGATTAAGAAAACATGGTGATGGAAGTGAAATATTCTTCAATGTTGACTTAAACATAAACAATACTAAATATTAATGATATTGTGAAATAAAACCATACCACAAGCCTTGCATTTATTAATTCAAGTTTAAAAATACTTAAAATAAATATGAATTTATTATAAATTTTTTGAATATCCTTAATTCTATAATACCATGTATTATTCATTTATAACATCTTATCACCCATTTACTAGTTATTTGTTATTAAAATCATTGTTTTGGGTGGTAACTACTTTGTTTTCCAAGCATGTTTTAGTTTCAATGTCTTGGTAATTATTATTTATTATCTGTAACATAATATCCAGAATTTTAGTAATTGTATTTATATAATAATTATAATCTTTTATATAAATTAGATATCAAAAAATGAATTACACCGTTCATGGAGATGGTAGGTTGTACATACGTATGAATGATATTTAAATTTTCGAGATAATAGAGTGAAAATAATTCATCATTCCAGAATCGTTATTATATAATATATATCATATATATTAATTAAACCCATCTTAATTCCCATCCATAATAGATGGTGGTGAAAAATTGAATTGTATCACTAAATGGAGATGGTAAGCTATATGTATGGACATGTGATACTTTCACTTCTTATTTGATGGGAAAAGGGTGTATAATTGTTTTTTTAAAAAAATAAATTTTAATCCCATTTATGATACTTAAATTTATTATAATCAAAAATTATTTATTGGATTTTAGTAATAGTAGAAAAAAATAACCGGTTAGAGTGATTACCTCTTCTTCAAAATGTGTCATTTGTATCTCCTCTAAAGGGATCTACATTTGGTTTTAGGTGAATACCAAAACCTCAATGAAAATTTATTGGTACGCTTATAAGAGAAATATTCTTATTATAATTGAGATATAAGAATCAATGTTGTGTAAACAAGTGGGATATGAGGTGCCCTTTTACAATTTAGTTGAGAGGAGCTTTTCTAATTTCTCTAAAGATTAAAGTATAATAAATTAATTTTCCATTAAAATTCTTCAAAAAGACCATTTATTGAAATATATGATAATATATTGTTTTAAACATTCCAACAAATATATTTTATACATGTTTTGGTTTTAATTTAATCCTTATCATTTTGATTAACCATTTGTTATCCTATTTTAATTTTAATAACAATAACAAATTTTTCAATATTAAAAGGTAGTTATTTTTTGTAGATGTTGTCAATTTAAATATAAATTGAAAATTTATTAAATTTATAAAAAATTCACAATATATATGTGTTTTTAATTTTTATATTATTTTAAAATAATTTAATAAAATATTAATCCCATTAAATGTCATTATTGTCAATTTTGATACAATTCACTATTTTGTATTTTAAAAATAGAAAAAAAACATGTAAAATTCCAAAAATCAATGTTATTATATCACTAACATGTCATGTTAATATATATAATTCGTTTATCACCTTAAATATCTCAAATTATATGAATTTTAATATTTTTAATATCATATATTTGATTTTTCTCTTAATTGAATAATTACCGCATCAACGTTTTGTAGGAATTTAGGGTAATTATTTAATTCATAAAATTTAAAAATAAATTACCATGATAAATATAAATGTTTTATATTTAAAAATAATTTTTATAGTCTACCCTATCCTTTAACAAACCCCAAAATAAAAATGTTATAGTTATTAAAAACATGAATGTGACATATCTGACATTTCATTAAATAAAATATAATTAAGGTCATAATATCAACCAAGTCTCCCAAAAAAATCATAAATAAATTTATATCATTAAAATAAGTTTATAAAGTTCATAATGAAAACTTATATTTACTCATAACCCACATTTCTACCAATTGTAGAAACATAAGAGATATTTAGGACAATGAAAGTGACATTTTGTGACCTTTTTTATTTGAATAATATATAATTCGTTTTCATGGAAATGTTTCCGTTAAATAGATAATTTTTTAACTTTATGTTTTAGGTGTAGAATTAAATTCATCCAATAATAAATATGATGAAAATTTATGGCCTTATCACTTATTTTTAACTCATATTAACTTGTTTTACCCTTTACTATGGTAACAATGTTTACTAAGGTTACTTTTCATATTGACAAAAAAAGTGAACAATTTAATAAATTTGGACCCAATAATTAAAATTATAGAATAAATTGTTCAAAATTAGAAACATGTAAGTTTCATCTTTTAATATAAAATAAAACTACCAAAACATAATGAAAAACATTTTTTTCTAAAAATTGTTACTTTTAAATATAAATATATATACTAAATTCATGTGAAAAGTACAATTAAAAAACCATAAAATGATTATTTTAAATAAAAATTTAATAAATAAAAATTTAATAAAAATAAAAAACATAAATCTACCTTATAAAAACATTAAAATAAAAAACAGTTTTCAATAAAAATCAGTTTTTTTCACTACTGCTTGAAAAATAAATGTTTCCAAAAAAACCTCAAAAACTTATTTTACTATTATTTTAAAATTATGAGTTAAAAAATAAAATTAGATTTTTCAAATAAATTTTCAATAAATAATAGAAATTAATATTTACTCATAAAAAGTAGAAAACCCATTTATTGAGAAAATGTATTTTTGAACAATAAAATGACTTTACTAAAAATTGTGTCATTATTTTTTACGAATAAACAATAAAATTCATATTGAGTTCTATATTTATATTTATTTAATAAATTAGTTAATCTTATTCATTACCTCCAATTTAATGAATAGTTTATAGTGGACATGTAATATAATATTTCATTGTTTTTCTAAACATAATGTTACGTACAACACAAGCTATCAAAGAAATCATTATTTTTCAAAACATAATTCATAATCAATTTGGGGTGTTACATTTTTGGATCCATAAAAATAAATACTTTACATGTTAAAAATGTGGTCATTTTTTAATGTGATGTGAAGTATTAGTAAATGTAGTATAATTTAAATTATTGTTATATACTGCTGACATGAGAATTATGAAAATTTATATAAAATCACTAAAATAAGCATTAAAAAACTAAAAACACTAATCCCACCGATAAAATAAGGCATGCATAATTATCACATTTAAAAAGATCTAAAATTATGAAATGGGTTGAGATTTTATCTCAAGCCTTATTTCATGTTCTCCACATTGGAACTACAAAATATTTCATAACTTTCATTGATATTTTAGTCAGAAATGAACCTGATAGTGGAAAATTTGTATGAAATAATGTGTGACCTATATCCCAAAGGATTTCAAAAGTGTCACACACCTCATTAATATTTTTGGTGTGCTACTGAATCACTTTAATGGTGGATATTTCTAGGGAAGCTATGATAAAAATTATGGGAATTTCATATCAAGTGTTTAAAACATTCCAATAATGATTTGAAATTCAATGAAATTGATAAATAATCTTCAGATGATGGTAGAACTGATAAATGCATCACGATTCATGTGGTTGTTTCATCATTGTAGTGGATTCCATGGTCACCAATTCTCATTCAAGGTCTTCCCCTCTATATTCCATGTTATGGGAAGACATTGGTTTAGTAAAACATTATCATACAATAATAATGAAGTTGGCTAAAAATAATACAGTCGAATTCCTAGGTGGTATGTTTGTAACTATTTAATATTTGGTGGATCTTTTTCTTGAAGGCATCAATTCTTATCTCATACTGTTAGGAGAAATTATTAAATATCTTCCACCTATATAATTTTTATTTATATGATCACATATACAACAAATATTTTTATGTATAGTTTACATGGATAACATATGAAAAAATCGTAGTATATTTTCTTTAGAAAGTTCATTTAAGACATATTTATCATCTCTAATCTATAAAAAACAAATTAGATAACCTAGAATCTACATTATAGATCAAAGTGTGAAATCATCAAAATATCCAATTCCACGGATTATTTTTTTACTCAATAGTAAAAAAACTTCCATAAAGTATGACTAACTCATCTTGTAGATTGGATACCCATCCTTGATGCATGCCTATTGTATTTGAAGTTACTAAGAATGAAGGTCCGATTTTTTTAAAAATATAAAAATTAAAAATTAGAAATTATCTTGAATATTGTAAAGACCATTTTTTCATTATAGTAATTTGGTATATTTCTATAAATATTTTCAAACCGAGGTGCTAAAAAACATGCAATTCTAAGGCCCGATGTGTGCATAAATAATTTTTTCAAAAATAATAAATTTATTTTAAATTATGTGAATTGAGATTCATAATAAAAATGGGAAAAAACTAAAATGGAATTTTAGATCATAAATTCAAAAACATGATTGAGTTCAGAATGTGATGTTTACTATAAGTTTGACATAAATGTGGTCAGTGTAGGGCGTTCAGATATTAGGACCATTGGCAGGTGCATTTAGTTAAAATAAATAATTAAATTTATTTATTTAAATTAATTAACTAATTTAATATCCTCTAAAAAATACCCATTATGGAAAATCTTTCATGAGTATTCGTATAATCACCGAGAGGATAATGATTATTTCCTTCAACTTCTCTTTGATGAATCCCTATCTGATGTTGATGTAACTCTGGATCATGGAAGACCATGATGACACGAATGTGATGAATCCTCTTAATTATTAGATATCATGTTCATCAATGATAAATGAACCAAAAATCATGTATGAATCATCAATTAATTTTTTATTCCATTATTTATTAAAATATTGGGCATAATATTTCTTTATTCACTAATTTGTTTGAATTTGAAACCTTATGCATGCACTAGAGTCCAATATTTAATTGATTATTAATTTCTTTCTCACCTCGGATATCACATTCTATTTATTTGGTCAATAAATCATATCAAATGATTGTTAAACATTTTTTATGCCTTTATCTGATTAATTATTCATGCCAGAAATTGTTAGACCAAAAGGTCAAGATTCAACATTATCGAGAAGGACTGAGCCCAATCAGACCCTCCAGATTCATGATAAAATCATGTACAATGAATGGATTAGAAAATAAAGATAGATATATGGATGAATCATGGAACACATATGGTTTTTTCTTGGAAATATAAACTACAATAGGAAACATTGTGGCACGGTAAAAGTGCAAGGCACACGAGACATACGACGAACCCCCACAGGATGAAAAAATCAGTTTCTGACAACAATATGTTGAATACAAAAAAAAAGGTACTGAGATACAATGATTTTAGTTGGATGGAGGTGAGAATCAAAATTGAGTATCCAAATCTAGAATTCTCGAGTGAAAATTTAATTCTCAACAAAAAACTCAACTACACATTGTGTAGCCTGTAGAACACATGATGTTTAGGGCCCATGGCTATATAATCTTGGGTTTCGTGAGTTTATAATTATTAAATGCATTGTTGGACCCCAACATTACATGTTACCTTGTGTTGTAAACCTAGTGTTTAATCTAAGAGTAAATGGGAACATGCATGGCCCAGCATACTCCATGTTCTGAAGAACACAATCATGGGAAAGAGACTCTGACATGACCATGGAGCACGAGTAAGACCCAGAGTGGCTCACACACACTATGTAGAACCTCTACACTACATGTATCCCTACATGGGAAGTGATAAATGTATTTATATGGACTTGGACACGTGAAGGAGTAGGAGAATATGTTGTGTGGGTCCCCTTACACATTGATTACTCATTGTTTCCATTTTAGGAAACTTCATCCTCTCATGTATACATTGATTAGACATGAATTTTAGTCCATGATTAGCATACAATAATTGTTTTTCCATATAAAATGTCATGGTTGAATCCATATTGGATTTCTTGATATGATGTGAGATGTTCCATGTGGGATTCTTCATAACGATAATGATCGGGCAGGATCACCTAGCCTTTAGAGTGTCACCCTCCAGCTCAGATAGGCATGGATACTCTAACAATTTAAATACAAAGACCCTCTCATGGGATAGTTCATGGGTCTTATATATACTATTATAGTATCACCATCCTACTAGGATAGAAAATGTGTCCTCTATTTATCCCCCAAGTGGCGTCGTCTTGCGATGACAGGGCTTGGATCCTCGACTATGAGAGTGGCATCCTCCTACTGGGTTAGGCATGAATATTCTAAATACTATCCAAGTTGAATCCTCTTTCTATATCAGGTTACATTTTCATCAGCTACTAGAGTGGAACCCTCCAACTATGATAGGGAATAGGTCCTCTACCAAATATGTGAGTGGATCCCTCCAACTAGGTTGCGCATGGACCCTGTAACATTTACTTGAGTTGAACCTTTTTTCTAGAAAAAGGAATGATTACTCACGCTATCTACTCCATGGAACCCTCATATTGTACTAGGTCATGGGTCCTTTACCTTTATATTATGACCCTCGACATTCCGGTACAGTTTTGAGGTGTGCTGTGGCTTGGATGTTTTCTACTTGGAAGATGTGTGAGATACTAGGAATCTATTATAGACTTATGGAAATGATGGAACTTTTTCTTATGTTGAAGTGTGATATTGATATCCCCTTATCTATTGTTTGGGTTTCTTTAGTTTGGGTATATATATAACCTTGTTTTTGGATTTGTATTCTATTTCTTAGGTTTCTACGTTCTGTCAATCTATTCATATCTTGTATCATAATTCTACCCCATTATATTTCATGGAATCACACTGGGAATATATATACTCACCACTCCGTTGGCTTTTCCCAAAAATATCAAGTCTTAAGAAGATAACATATATATCAACGGGGACTAAAAAAGAGAATAGGGATATGTCATGCATTGGACAATGTACGGTGGTTTGATATTAAGGATTAAGAGACTGGTTATCTCAAAAATTTTACTTTATTTTTTTGTTATGTTTTGAAATCCTTCAATATGGGCTTGTATTTTTTCCCATTACTTTCATTTTTCACTGCATTACTCTTTGCATTCCCTAGAGGTTTTTTGGGCATGGTTATTAATCAAGATGTTACATATCATTCTTTTCTTACATTATACTTTAACATTGATATGGATGATTTTGTTCATTAATTTATATTATTATATGAAATCCCATATTAGATATGTGTTTTAACACTTGTCACTAGCTCCAAGCCTATGGAGGCAAGCATGGGATAGTTGCGGCTCAAGCCCCATTGGGTCGGGTTGCAATAGAATTGTATCAAATGTGGCTCAATCCTTGGTATGGTGTTGGATTAGTCCCTTACTAGTATTTTGTTGGGATTTTGGGAAATAGTGTCAAAGTTTTTTGATTCTGTCTTTTAGGCTAAGAAACCTAGTCTTTTTGTGGTGGCTAATGTATCCATTCACTAGGACCATGAATTCCATCTTATTGGGAAAGAATACTGAGACATTGTTAGTTGCGTTCAATGGAACATGCATAATATAAGATTTATTCCATTGATCATCCCACTTAAGTCAGCTCCTCATTATATATATATATATATGCTTATCTGACTATGTTGAGTCTTGATTAAATTTTCTGGATGCCTCCATGATGACTACAATTCAGTTTACCTGTTATGGATCGTGATGACGATCAGATGAGTAATGAGGCCTGAATTAAGGGTCCATCCTATGAGATCACAACTCAAGGCATACAAGTAGTAGTACCCTCATCTATTGAAAATAAAATCATACCAAAAGGATAGGCTGAGGTAGCGTGAAGGCTTAGCGTGATCTGAGAGTTCAGTCTCAAGAGTCCGTTGAGGTTCCATAGAGAGCTATATCCCTATGTAGTGGAGGATTTGATAGATTTGGTTGTAGATGTTTTCAAGACTATAAATACACTGATAGATTGGGTGTGTTTTGTAGTATCTAATATTTTCCATTGAACAGTTGGGAGCTTGGTGATTCATGTTAGCTAGATGCACGATGAGTGGATACTCTTGTTGTACAACATCCAAATGGTATTTAATTAGAAGAACTATCTATCCTACTAGTAATCTATTCGAATAAAGGAGATTATAGATCTGTACTAGGGAGGTATGGAAGTGGATGAGTACGCTGTGAGGTTCATAGACCTTATAAATTACTCCCTTTATATGATCTAGAATAAACACTTCTTGATCAATTTGTTTGAACAGGGACTCCGTAGAGATATATATTGTAGTGTGTCACACATTTGAATTAACACTAATATTGTGGTGATGGAGAAGGAACTAGTGATGGAGAGATTACTATAATAGGGATTTTAGTTAGTGGGGATGACATTGTGTGTTAATGGCTGAGTCGTCTATAAAAGATACAAGACACTAGTTGAAAGAATACCACTGTAAGATATCTTCCTAGGAACAGGCTTGAGTAGGTGGTCAGGGAAAACATAAACACTAAGGAATCCAGAAAAGGGGAGGTTTATGCTTGTTACTGGAAAGGTCAAATGGGGCGTTAATTCCTAGCTTGAAATGAGAAGGAGTGTAGGCAGATTGCTGACATACCTCTATATAAGAGGTTGCGATGTGATAAGGGATTTCCCCATAGAGCCAGGGATTCCCCCAGGGAGGTGGAGATGGAAGTGGAGAAGATGGGGCTACAAGAGGAGTATAAGTGGATGGTGGATGATTCTATTATATCCTTCAACAACCACCACCACCCGGAATCCCACTCAAGCATAGAGAGCTGGTGGATGAGCCATTGACAGATGTAGGTAATGGATGCTTATGACCCTTTGGAGCATGAGATAATTTGATGCACAATATTTGTTTCTTTTACTCTTTCCTAAGTTTTAGTGGAAACAAGTGTGAGTCATTATTTCATATATTTACAATTGTTACAATATTCGGAGCTCCCAACTCAGTTTATATCTTACCAACATTGTCTTTAGGTTCTTACAAGCAACACTTCTATTTATTTATTCTTATGTTAGTGTGAGCTATCTCATGGTGAAAAGAGGTTAATGTGGGACATTTAGGCTGTCACAAAATAACCCTATGACTTCGTATTGGTTATTAACTGGATTTCCATTGTCCGAGCCTAGATTTATTTTCAACAAAGTTTAGTCATATTCCTTTTCACTAATGGGACAAGATTCTCCTTTACAGGGGAGAGATATATCATGGAAGGATGAGTCGGTTTTCTATGCAGGTGGATACAATTCATCACCCATATGTTTTCGCGATTATCCCTAGGTGTAGTTGGATCTTCATCAATATTTATTTCTTCAGCAGTAGAGGATTTTATACAAATCTTCCTCAAAGATGATTTTGGTTTACCTCCGAGGTGGGATATGGAATTTCGAATCGACTTGAACACTGGGATCACATTGATATCTTATGTGGAATATTCTATATCCCCTAACGAGATATAAGAGTTGAGTTTGTAGTTATAGGACCAATGAGAGAAGGGTATTGTCATACCCAATGTTTCCCCTAGGGAAGATCCACTATTGATTGTGAAAAATGTTAATGAGAGATTGCAGCTTTACGTGATTTAACATCAGCTAAACCCAGACACAATAAAGAATTATTTCCTCTGGTCGAGGATTGAAGACAAATTTTATTATTTTTGAGTAATTTATTGGTTCTTGAAGATGAATATCAAATCATAAAATCATTATTTGATTGTTCACGAGGATGATATTACAAGGCTAGAATTATAATGTTTTTAAAGACACTACGAGTTCCTCGGGATGCCATTTGGTGTGAAGAATTCACCCTCTAGGCTTACGTATTGGATGAACTGAATATTATATACATAAATGGACTCTATTTTCATTGTATTCCTTGAAGAAATACTCATATACTTTCCATTAGCACAGTAGCGTACCAAGCACTTGAGAACAATCCTTGATTTTCATCGAGAGAACCCGCTTTATAGAAATCCCTCGAAGAGCCAATTCTTTATTAATGAGGTTCAATTTATGGGTAATGTGATTTTGGATCATGGTTTAGATATGGACACTATGACGAACAATTTTGTTCTTTCTATGGATCCACACTAGAGCATGCCAGTGGTATAGTGTTTTCATGGCCTTTCTGGGTACTATATCATGTTTTTGGTAGCATTATATATGATTTTATCCACATTGACTACCCTAACATATAATGGGTAGCCTTTTAATTAGAATAAGTAGTTATAGAGTGCATTCAAGGAGTTCAGGTAGAGGCTGACGAGTGACCCCATTTTGAGACTACCAATGTAGGGCATGGAGTACATAGTGAATTGTGATACCTCATGAGTTGGTATTGGTTATGTGTTGATGTAGTGATTGGAAGTAATCACATATGGGTTTAGTGAGTTGAGAACCCATGAAAATAACTACATGAATCATGACATAGAGTTGGTAGAGGTTGTATTCCCATTGAGTAAATCGAGATAATATCTTCCGGGAGAGAGCTTTGTGATTTACTCAGACCATTAGAGACCTAGGTATGTATTCACATAGAGATAATTGAATCCGGAAAGTGGAAATGGTTAGAGTTAATACATGACTCTAAATTAGATATAGTCTGTACTATGAGGAAGGGAAATCTGGTATTATATTTATTTATTATGAAGTCCCATTCTCATTTGGTGTTGGAGGATTTGGAGCAGTCGATATCATTGCTGTTGAACCTGGTTGAGCAGAAGGGTACATCATTTTTCAGTTGATGATTTCAACTCCTATACTACTTAAGTGTAAGAGAGAGTCTCATTTGGGAGACATCAATTGTGATGTCATTTAAAATCTTATATACTCAATAAATTAACTATGTGGATTCTCTGAAGGATGGAATCACATCATCATTTTCCATTAACAGATGGTGTCCCCAGTCACTATACGGGAGGAGATGATGCAAGAGTTCCACACATTTCCTTCAGATTTGAATAGTAGTGTGAGGAAAATGTAATGAGACAATCATTGGTAGTTTTAGTGCGATGTCATGATATGGAGTGAGGTTGAGTTGGTTTCATAGTGTCTCTCTTATCAACAGGTGAACGATGAGCACCTGGTTATGGAAGTTTTGTTGCTTCCCCTTGTGATCCCACAGTGGAAATGGGATGCCATATCTATGGACTTCATGGTAGGGATTCAATGGTCCACAATAGGCCATAATTCCATATGGGTGATAGTTGACTAACTAATTAATTTGGAAACCTTCTTCTTGATCACAGATAAGAGTTCATTGGAGTCTTTGAGACAAATGTATGTATGAGATATTGTTCTACTAGATGGGGTTCCTCGACTATTGTCTATGACTGTGATGAACAGTTCACATCATAGTAGTGGAGAGGCCTATAGGAAAAATTTGGGACTCAGATAAGGATGAGTAAAACCTTCCACCCCAAGAAACATGGGAAGAATAATTGCACTATCTATGTTCTAGAGGTTATGTTGATGGATTGTGTATTAGAATTTTTCAGGATCTAGGCGGTTCTCATGAAACTAGATTATTTTTCATAAAATAATTACTACCACTCTTCTATTAGCATGACACCTTTTGAGGATCTATATGGGTGATGCTACAGATCCCCCGTGTGATGTACAGATATTGAAGAGTCTTCTCTTATAGGTCCATAGATGGAAAATGTGATAATGGAGAAGGTATATGATATCCTTGAGCAGATGAGGTCATCCAAGTATTGAAAAAAATATTACTCATATCAACATCGTAGGACCTTGGAGTTCAATTAGGGAGAACATGTTACCCTAAGAGTCTCCCCAAAATGTGGAATACAGAAATTCTACTAGGAAGGCATGTAATCCCAGACGTTCATAGGGTCATTCGATATCTTACAGAGGATTATATAGGTTTCTTACCTGCTTTCCATAACCCAATAGTTAGTGTTGATGCATGAATTCTTTTATGTGTCACTACTAAGGAGATACGTTGATATCCCAATGCATGTTATTGAATGGGATAAGATGAACATAAGTGATGGAACCACTTCTTTGGAGGACCCATTGGTTATCGAATATTGGTAGGAGAAGACCCATCATGGATGGAACATCCCCATAGTTTGTTAATGGGGGTTGCATGGGAGCATGTAAGAGATCTCCAGGGAGAGGGAAAGCTATATGTCGGCTCAATATCCCAATAATTTTAACTTAGTTTTTTTCTTGTTTGGAATGGAAGGATAGAAGGAGATAATGGTGTAGAGACCCTATTTTTTTCCTTGTCTATTTAATATTTCCCATATATTTTTGGAGCCATGTGCTGATATGACATGTGATTCCAATCCAAGTGTGCTCAGAATTATTTCTTTTAAATATTAAATATAATTTATATTATGTGCATGAACATTTTTAAATAAAATGGAATAACTTTTAAAAAATATCATATTAGAAATATGAGACCATGGTTTAGTACATAATACATTTTTTACATTAGGTAAGACATAAATTTGGTCGGCTTGGGGTGTTTAGATATCGCGACCATTGGCGGGTGAGTTTAGTTAAAGTAAATAATTAAATTTATTTATTACAGATAATTATGCTATTTCTATTTTGTCTATAAAATCCTACATGTTTATCCACATCATCCCTGGGTGTATTGATGGGATTTAAATCCACATATTGTGGATGAATGATGATCTTACATTGACAAAACATCATATTGAGGATGATCGAGATGATACAAACCTAATGACTCTTCTTATCTATTGGAAGGTGAATTCATTGATGAATAATGATCCAAAAACGAGGAAGGACTCATTAATTAATTTTTTATGCCCTTATTTATTAAATTATTGTGCAACATATTTCACGATTCATAAATCTATGTCAATTTAAAACCTTATCCATGCTTCCAAGTACCAAATTTAATTGATTATTCATTTTTTTTCTCACCCCGGATATCCCGATATTTGTTCATTTGCTTGGAACACTTTTACAACAATTTTTAAACCTTTATTTTGATTCCTTTCTCCAAATAATTCTCTATGATAGACAACGTTGGACCATAGGACTATAATTTGACATTGTTGGGGGGGACCTAGCTCAATTTGACCCCCGGATTCATGACAGAATCATGTGTGATGAAGTGATCAACAAACAAGGACAAATTAATGGGTGAATCATGGAACACATATTATTTTTTGGTAGATCTGGGTTATATAATAGATAACAACATGTCATAGGAAGCGTGTGAGGGGTGTAGGATGTAAAGTGAACACCGATAGGATGACCTAATCAGTTTTGAGGCACCTAATGACCAGAAAAGATGAACAGGGTGGAGATCTACCACTATTATCTGGATAATGGTGAGTTGTGGCATTGAATCCAGATCTATAACGCCTTAACATAGATCTAAATGCCTAAAAACATGACAACACAAAATGTACTCTGATGAAAACACAACGTGTAGGGATCTAGGCTACAATAACTAGGGTTTCATGAGTTTATTAGAATAAATTGCTATGTAGGACCCCAACATGCTATGTGACCTTATGATGGTGACCCGGTGTGTAATCATGAAGTAAATAGGCATGAACATGGATAATAACACATCATATGATAAATTATATGGAAGCGTGAAGGATATATAGACATGACTAGGGAGCATGGGCAGGACCCCAAGTGTCTCAGACACACCATGTAGACCCTATACACACTATGTATCCCTACATGGGGAGAGATTCATGTACTTATAGGGACATGAATATAAAATAAAGTGGGACCACAATCCACGTGGTTCTTCTTATACATTATGTACCCCTTCTTTCCTTATGAGGAAACATCATCCACTCATATATACTTCGTTTGGAATCAAGAATTTGGCATGTGAGTAGCATATCATATGTATTTTTCTGCGTAGAATATGATGATGGTCTCTATAGTGGATTTTGGGGTACAATGAATGATATTACAAGTGAGATGCTTCTTTTGGCGGTGCTCGATGATAGTAGTGATCACGCAAGATAACCATGGGTTTTGAAAGAAACCCTCTAACTAGGTTAGGAATGGATCTTGTACTTATTTATTGATTGAAACCCTCATTTAGGATAAAGAATGGATCCGCTATCAACATTTAGAGTGTCACCCTCCTACTATGATAGGGAATGGGTCCTCTACCTATCCACCTAGTTGAACACTTCTATAGAGATAGGGCATGGGTACTCGACTAAGAGAGTGGCACCTAGTAGTTGGGATGGTCATGGGTCCTCTATCATCAATCCAAGTGGAAACATCATACTATATTAGGGCATGTGTGTTCAACAACAATATTTACAACCTCATACTGGGATACAACATGCGTTGTTTATTGGCTATTAGAGTGGAACCCTCCAACTAGTTGGGCATGGGTACTCTACCATTTACATGTGTGGTACCCTCTTACTGGGTTAGGGCATGTGTCCTTTATCTATATAATGAGTGGAACCCTCATGTTGTACCAAGGCATGGGTCCTCCACCTAGAATTTATGCCCCGTGATGGTGCGACATAAAGGTGAGGTCTGTCATGACTTGGATTTTTTTGTGGCCAGACATGTGAGATGTTAGGCATCAATGATGAAATTATGGAACTAATGACACTTTTTCCTAGGATGGGTTGTGAGATGGATAACCTCATATATCTCATTTGGGTTTTATTGGATTGAAAATGTATATATATACCTATATCCATTCTGTTGGATTTTTAAACACTTACATTGGGTTAATCTATCTATTTATATATTCGTGTCATATCTCTTACGACACACCTTTTTAGCTTTTGGGGAATCCTACAAGGTATGTATATACTCACTTCTGTATGTGTTTTTCACACACTTAATATATGTTATGCATAAGATGGACATGTCTATGTCAATTGCATTGGATGGTAGGGATACCTGGTGCATTGGACCACATATGGTGGTCAGAACATGGAGTGTAGGAGTTGGTCTCTCTCAACTCTTTTAGTTTATATTGTTTTTATAGGTTGGAACAATTTTCTAGCTATGTATATATTTCTTCCCTTTATTTTAAATTTTCACTATAGTATCGTTTTTATTTCCCAGTGGGTTTTCATGCATGGTAATTACTCTAGATGTTACATATATTTCCTTCATTACTCTACACATATGAATTTAGATGACCAGGTGTGTGTGTATAGGTACATTAGGAAAGGGTCACCCATGTAATATATTTCTTTCTACATTTTTTTCTCCATCACATTTTCTATCGAGGAGGGCTTGGGGTAGTTGCGGATCGAGCCCAGTTGGGTTAGGTAGTGACATATATGATACTATAACAAAATGAAAAGTACGATAAATTCAAATTTTGTCTTAATATTAACACACAAACTAATAAAACATAGATTCTTATACCATATATGATGGACCACCTTACCAACAATAATAAAAAAATTGAATGATTCAAAATCAAAGTAACATGGGGTAAGAAAGAAGAAAATAACATGATAAATAGTGAAATTGTTGTGAGGAATGATGTAGAATCATTGTTAGAGACATGGAGAAGTAATTTCTAGGAAACTATAAATATAAAAACTAAATTATATATGAAACATTAAAATGAATAAACTGAATGGAAAAAAATTGAAATAGTTTGGACTGACATTCAAATTTCTGTATAGGGTTGGGATTGACATTTAAAATTTTAGAGAGATAAATGTTTATTTGAATATAATATAATTGAAATACATATATGAAAAATATGGAAAATGAATTTAAATTTTAATGATATATGTATGACTAATACACAATTTTGATCAGTAGATTTGGTGTGTAAATTTAATATTGTTATCATTAGGTATGAATCAACATAATTGGATAATATAGAAATTGGTTAATACTAATATGGTACTAGTGTCATTCAGAATAATAGGTATGAAAAATTCATATTCAAATAAAAATATCGAAATTTTTATAAAATTGGTACCATTGATATAATTCTTGTGGAAGGGAAAAAATATGAATGATTTGGATGCAAAATAACGAAAAATAGCAAATGGTATATTTTTAAGAGAAAGAAAAAAGGGGCCTCTGGTTAAGATTGGAAAAATTATGAGGCTTTTTGGAATAGAAAAATATATAGTAAAACATGAAGATGAATGTAACCTCATCTATCTACAACTTTTTTGTGTATATCAGCTCAATGGAGGAAATAAATGAATGAAAGTAAATATTATTAATGAAATCATTCTTATAATGAATGAATCATAATAACATTATATAAACATTCATAAAACCTATAGAATGATTTCTTTGTACTCATGGTTTTCTATTAAACTATCATCAAAATCATTGAACTGTAATATAATCACATGATTATTGAAAAATTATCATAAACAAGAATGAAATAAAAATGATATATGAAACACTGAAAGTGATATTATTGAGCTGATTTCAAAAAATGAATAAAAACCATCATTTAGAATCTATAGATATCTAAAATAATTTTAAATTTACTAATTTGATACCCATTATGGAAGTTTACCTTGTAGTCACTATTATTATGGATGGAGCTTCGTTATATTGGGGGATTTATGTGTTGGGTCGAAAGTGGATCAGCACAGAATAAAACTCAGTTGTGAAAAAAACAATTATGAGAATCACCAATGAAAATGAAGTGTAAACCAAAATAAAAGAATAATAAATGGGATAATATATTTCAACATGGGAAAACCTCCTTGAAGAGGATAATAAACCATGGGGAAAATCTGAGAAAATCCAATTTGAATCAGAGAGTACAAAAATCCCAGTAAATCCCTAGAAATGAATTCAAAATAAAGAATAGAAAACCTGTGTGGAAATCCACACATGTATATGCCGCAGTCACCTCTCTGATAATATTTTGTTATAATATTTCACCCTTGAAAGATATAAAATGAACTCATAGAATAATTGCATCACCTTGTTTCACAACATGAATTTTCACTAATCACTACTGCCCATGCCTAGAAACTATCACCCAAGTATTTTTCACTCTCCACAAGTGATGTATGTTTCAATTTTATATAATCCCTCATGTTCAACATATCATATTTGAAAAATATGTCTAAAAATATATCTTAGAATGATAGACTACTACAATAAATCCCTTTAGATACCACCCAATGTGGCCACTAAATTTCTTTAGAGACCACCTTGAGACCACTTTTGGCGGTCACAACTTCTCCATCGGTAAAGACCAACAGCGACCGCCAATGGCGGTCGGTATTGATATTTTAGAAAATTTTCACATTTCGCACCTACGGGACATTGGTGGGGTGAGAGGAGGGACACTCTAGGGGGGGGGGAAGGTTTGATGAGGAGGGTCCTCGTGGTCTGGCCGCCGACCATGGTAGCTCCATGGTGGCTGAAGGGAGGGGTGGTTGTGTCATCGATGGGTTTATGTAGTGAGGTCCAACGTCTGGAGCCCTGGAGTTCGACAAACGGTGTTATCAGGGTGAATGGAGGAGATGGATGGTAGAAATGGGGCTAACCGAGGGTTTTAGGGTGGCGGCAAGGGAGGCCAGGGGAATAAACATGAAGTTGCAATGCTGATTTGGGGAATAAAATGACAGGGGGATGGGAAAATCCCACCTATATTATTTTATCATTAGCGACCATTAATGGTGGTCACTCATACTATCAATAGCGTCCGCCAATGGTAGCGCCCATTCCCAGAGGTGCAAAAACCATTTTCTCTAGTAGTCATATCATGAGATATCACCTGTATCTCACAATGGATGATACATTGTAGAAGTCCCCAATTTGAAGTAAAAAAACAATATCATCAAATTTGAAAAAAATGCCCTGACGAGCCAAGATAAACCAATAAATATTCCCCTTCAACCCATCAAGAAAGAAAATATCATGAAAAAAACATAGTTAGAACACAAACTAGTTTGTGTCTCACTAACCAGCATCCTCTACAAAAAATATGACATCTCTCTTTTGCATCTATAATAAAAACCTAAAATATCCCCGGCCAAAGAAACCCAAATGATAAAAAAGTCATCATAATTGTATCTGCACTTCAATACCAGAATAAACAATATTGATCTCTCCCATAATTTTTATCAAAAAAATAATCTAGACCACCTGTAGAAATTAATTTTCCCTCTTTATAACATCCTCCAAGCAGTTTGAAACTCTCAACACATCACCTTGATCATTGATTTTAATTATTTCATCATTGTTAGAACTCTCTATCGAAAAAGGATTAGGTGTGATAATTGAAACACCTGAGATTTCATGCTTTATATTCCAAACCATATTCACCTTAATCCAATATCTTCAACTCAAGAGTGATGATCGAACATTCCAGGAATAGGATGAAGTACTCTTCACCAATGGATTCATAAAATCACTGCACGCCATTACATCCATCCTATAAAGCGTGCAATCCATTCTTCCTCGCACTTAAAACATTGATCATCTAGAAAAGTTACATCTTCCCCCACCGAATTAACTCTTAAATCCATCATTGTCAATAGTTCAATAATATAACATGTTATTCCATTTACCTAGAACACAATTCCCATCCCTCGAAGTTAGTGTACAACATGCATTTTTTGTTTGATGAAATATTCCAAAAACCAGTGAAATTAGCAGAATCACCATTTCTCAAGTTTAATATAACAAAATTTCCCTCTTCATATAATGAAAATAATTTCCTCTTCAATTTAATGTGGATCTATGTTTTTGAATCAACCAACCATTAAATTAATAAACTTGACCTACAGTAATCAACACCAAGAAAAAGTAAATTACCATCACCATGAATAAGACATATTATTACGTCCTCATAATTGGTGTCATGCACCTTCTTTTCTTCCTTAAGATTTTTCAATTATTAATAGTTTCTCTATACATGACCATTATTTTCAAAAAGATGAGCATGAACTTTCTTCTTATTTTAGACCAACCTCTCTAATTACTACGTCTATCTTCCATAGTCATTGATCCAAAATTACCGGAATATTCACGATAATATGTCTTTTTCCAACTATCATTCATAAAAAATTATTAAATCACATTATGAAACATTATTGAATCTTTTTTGAACAATAGTGTGGTGAAAATATATTCATAATAATCAGGTAATGAACCTAAAAGAAGAATACCTTTGTCTGCTTCTTCCATTTCAATAGGTACCACATTACGTTTATAATCGATCTTGACCACCACTGAAGACAGCTCCAACCAAACTTTGGTGAACCATTCTAGATGGTGACATAAATATCCATTCATTATCATTCACAAATGACATAAAAAATTTTTAGATATAAATGATATGATAGGATTTTCATTTATACCTAATTTCATGCTTCGTCCTTATCTTCTCTGGATATTTATGATTAATCACTTCCCATAGAGTATTATCACCCAAATATATATTGATTGAAGTTGTTTCTAATTCTCTCATATCCTTCCAATATCCAATGCTCATCATATTTGGGTTATCTGTTTGTTTATTCAACTTCTTCACTATCATTATATGAACCAAAATATATTTAATTCTTTTCTAGAAAATTGTAAAATAATTTTTCTTATTAAAAAGATTAATGTTGGTAGAAATCCCAAGGCAAGAATCATCCATAATAAAATCTTCATGAAAGAACATAACCTTCATTCATACCAGATTTTGGGTCAGAAGTTGATCAATCTAGAAACAAAAACTCAGTTTTGAAAGCAATAATTATGATAATCACTAACGTGAACAATGAATAAAATATACTATAAGAATAATAAATGGGTATATAGATTTTAATGTTGAAAAACACTACAAATAGATGATTAAAATCCCATAAGGAAACTCTAATAGAATACGATATGTATCAGAGAGTACAAAAATCCAAGTAAATCTGAATACATGAATTGAAAATACTATTTAAGAAAACCTATGTGAAAATCCATAGTCCGATATGCCTCCTTCACCTCACTGATAGTAGTCTAGGAAAAGAAGTCACCCTTCGAAGATCAAAGCTTAACTTCCAGTGTCATTGTAGCACCACATTGCACATCTAAATTATCCACTTCTCAATGCTTCCCACACCCAGAAGCTTTCAACCAAGTATCTTCAACAATGAACTAGTGAAGTCTTTTTCCCTTTTTATAGGTCCTTATGTGACATATATCTTGTTCAAAATAGATATATAAAAATATATCTCAAAACAATATCATGAGATATCACCAGTATCTCACCATGGAAGATAAAAAGTAGAAAACACCAATTTGAATTAGAATAACTATATCATCATATTTGAAAATATTTCAGAATGACCTTGATCGAACCCATCAATGTGAAACAGAAGGTGTCCACACCACAAAATTATTATACGGTGGTGTGTGGTGGTTGTTGGTTTGTGAAAAAAATAATATAAACATTAGTTAAAAAATAAAATTAGAGGTTGGTGGGAGGAGGAGGGGTGGGGAGGAAGGGAGGATGTAAAGGTGGAGGAGATTAGGGATATGTAGATGAGGAGGAAGAGTTGGAAGTGGGGATGAGGATATTAATGGGGTGGGCAGAAGGAGGCAGAGGTGGAGAGATGTGAAATGATTTGTCGATGAGGTAGAGGTTTAGGCAAGGTGAATCCAGAGAGTGAGGAGGGTTGTAGTTATAGTTAGAAGAAGAAGTAGTAATACCAGTTTAGAGTCATATGTAGTAACAGTGGTGGGGTGGTGGGATTTGGGGAGTTGGTGATAATGGGAAGGTGAAAAGAATTTAAAAAAATGGAAAATTGGATTAAACATTGGAGTTAGGAAAATGTGAACATGGTGGACACAAGTATAATCCCAAATATCCTAAAAATAATAATTAATGTTGTGATAGAAGAAATGGAAATGAAAATGAATAAAATTAAACAAATCAATGGAAAATAAAATAAAACTGATTCATTCATGAATAGAAGATTAAAAAACAACATGCCAGGGTAAAATATTAGTATGGAAGAAGAAATATGGTCAAAAACCTCTTACCAGGGGTCAAAATCACAACTCAAAGTCCCTTTGAATGTTTTATATATATTCCTCCTCAAAACATTCACACCCATGAGCTCTCAATCAAAACAATATCTCCAAATTTAATCATAATTTTCATCACCCAGAGTACCTCGAATGATTCCTTCTCAAAATCGATCATCTCCTTCCCGTCTATAAATATATCTTTGATTCACCTCTCTAAGATTTAAATTATATCTATCCTAGCACAAAACAAGGCCTTAATTAATTAAAAACAAATGAATGAATCCCATAAAAACCATTAATAGCATATAGACTCTTGTTATGATAACGCTGGTTAATAGTGTACTGTATGCTACCCCCATCCATTCCCTCTTATCCATCAATGTCGTGAAGAGCATCGTCAAAAAAATTGAGAAGATACTGACATGCCTGATTTGGGAACCTTAGTTGGAAGGTAAGCAACATTGGGCTACCTAGCACAGGGTGGTTCACCCTGCGAAGGAAGGAGGAATCAACGTGCATTGGCTCGATGATAACCTCCACTACATGCATGAAAAGGTAAACTGAGAAGTTATAGAAAAGTGACCTATCTGATGATCACCATTAATTATTCACACTTCGAGGCCTCTTATCTATATGTTAGGGAGACTTATCTTTTCTAATCTGTGGTAGCTCCGCTATCTCTGCTCTTCAACCTCACTCCAGATGGCTCGTTCGGAGGGGACACATCTCATTTTGGCACCATAACAGGGTCAGGATCATCCTTGGGTTCCATGGGTGTCCATCCACAACAATTTCATTCAAAGAGGATAGTTGTCATCCGACATTCATTGAGGTGGATCTGGGTAAGGACCAACTAGATACATTCAACCTCATCGAGCTCAACCAGAATCCGGACAGGTGCATCTTCCCTCCTTCCCCCTAGGGGGATTTATGTTCTATGGATGTCTAGCATACCATAGCCAACTCTGATCAGATTGATGCCTGGTATGATATCTTCTAGGATAAGTTTGTTTCCCCGAAATTCAGTGTTCTCACATGGAGGCTACGATAAAAGGCTCTACCCACGGATGATAATATCAAGAGCAATAATATCACTTTGGTGTCATGGTGATACTATTGATCGGTCTACTAGAAGGAGAGTGGAGAGAACATGTTTTTTGAAGGTTAATGGGTGAGGGTGTTGTGGCAGTTATATGGCGAGTTCACATCAATATATGAAAACAACATGTATGGGAATCCTTTTCTTGACCCGTGTTTATATGGAGCAGGGGAGGGAGGTCCTTAGGATATGTCTTACACCATGGTCTTCAATTCATGACGTTTGCCACATTGGAAGGAAAGAAACAAGGAAAAATACAAGGGAACCACTTCCACTATCCACTTAATCATCTCTTTCATTAATATCCTCCTCCTCAACAAGGTCAATGCCATTAGAAGATGGCGGGAGGTGGATACTCTTCAATGGTTGCATGGTCGTGCTGCACCCAATCCTCCCAATATCAGTGATTCTAGAGGCCACTGTTTCCACTAGTATCCATCCAGTAGGGGGATTAAACTCAAAAATAATGGGTCTTGCTGCATGGGGGCTCTCCATGGAATAGGGTTAGTGAGAAATGTTACAATGTCAGTCTTTATAGCATTTTCGGGGAACCTAGGCCACGAAACTTCTCTTCATGCGGAGGCCAATGCAATGTTGCTTGGCCTCAACCTTTGTAAACTCAAAGGGATCATTATACCAGAGGTGTAAACTGACTCCCAAATACATCATAACTCCATGAAAGGAAATGTAAACATTCCTTGGCCGATTCATTACATCATCAGGAAATGCAGGGGTATGACTAGAGCCAACACCAAGGTGGTTAACACGTAGCGGGAGGGGAACAATGTCGTGGACCACCATGCCTCTATAGATATTTCCAAGTAGGATCCCATTTTCTTACATAATGTTTCCCCCTGATGCCGAAGTGGGTTAACCTGGTGAAATGGGATTCCCTCGTCCTCTGCTACTTTCGTCCTCCTTAGGCCACGTGTAATTTTATGTTTTTTGTGTTTGTTTCTTGGTCTCTTTTATCTTAATAAAAATTTACATGTTGGATTTATGTAAAGGTCTTTATAATATACCCCATATAAGGGTAGGCCTAGAATTTAATAAGGGTAGATTCACCATTACATAAGGGTTACTCAACCATAGTATAAGGATATAATGGCCTTATGTAAGGGTCAAGCAGTCCTCATGTAAAGGTACCATAACACCGGCATAAGGGTAGTGAACTCCATTCAACTAGTTAAATAAGTTTAACATGGAGGATACCCACATCATTTTAGTGTTAGGATGAACCTACATAATCAAATATCATACCCCACATAATGGAAATTCATATAGAACTGAGGCTTCCTTAGGGTATAATAACCACTATGTAATGGTAATCCTTATAACTCAATGCTTGCGTAAGGGTACAAAACATCGTATCTAAGGGTTAGTACAACAAAATTAATGCCTTTTAAGGATACCATAACCTTATTTAAGGGTAATCAAACCTCGTGTAATGGTATCCAAAAACAATTTGGAAGATTCCAAACCAATTTATATGAAAGATAAATCTAAAATAAGAATGAAATTAGAGGAAATATAATATTATTCATGAAATTTTTTTAACATGATGCAATAAAAAAATCTAACAATATTCTTTTCCTTCTACATGGGACATTCATTTATGAAGGAAGATATTGACATAGTGAATTGTATTTGATGTTATTCCAAGTTCTATTATTTATACCTTGCACTATAAGAAGTTTAATCTAATTTCTTGTTATTAGTTCATAGTCCCTATATAATGTTGTATCCTTCCATTCATGTGCATGGTGTGATTTATTTCATGAAGTCGTTTTATTTTTCTTCATGTCATATTTCACTACTACAATATGGTCTATCTAGATATAATCTTTGGATAGTTTCTCTGGTCCTTTACTTTTTCCTTTTCTTGTAATCATCCGGTTTTCTTTCATTAGTCGTAAAGAAATTATTGTGGGTCTATCATTATGTGCATAGGTCCACAGTGGGATACATATGTTATATGTCTGTTTTATTTATTTTTTTCTTGCACCAAATTCATCTTGAATATGCCTTATCACTTTCTTTTGATCATCAAAATGCCTAAAAAATTCATGAACCCAATACCAATATTATTGGATTATTGGTTGGTGAAAAAAGACAATAGAATCAATGCATCCCCTACATATTGGTAATGGAGACACCTAATATAGAATAATGAGATCGACGAAATCATGAATAGAAATTTTTTAAGGGAATAATGATTTTAATATATGGAGGATAAAAATGAATTCATTTTTGAACCATAATGAACTCATTGATTCCCTTTTTCGTCCAAAGAAGAAATATTCTACCCTATATGATGATCAAAAACCTTCTAGTACTGAATTTGATATTCATATTGATGTACTTAGGAAATCCTATAGTTTAATTATATGGTCTTTAGGTGATACAGTAGTTCACGAGGTTACTTATGAATCCACTGCTACCCAAATATGGTCTAAAAACGATACTCTATATATGAGAAAAACCATAGTAGGCTAGCTATACACGAAGATTAAATTATATAACTTTTGTATGCATCTTGGAACTACAGTTAGGACATATATTAATTATTTTAATAATATCATTCTAGATTTTTCTAATACAAAAGTCAACTTGGATGATGTAGATTTGACTATCATTCCACTGACCCCTTTAAGTTATTATTATAATTCATTTAAATATAAAATTATTTATTCCTGACATTATTTAATCCTAGAAGAAGTTAATTATTCATTTCTATATAAAAATATTGAAAAAAATGAATCTTCATTCCATTAGAAATAAATATGAGGGGATTAATTTTTTGGGTAATCTTGAGAAACTATGGAAGTGGTGAGGTGAGATCATGTTTAGGATCTGATCAGGGTCTAGGGGTATATAAATAAATGGTTTACATTGAAAAAAACTATGTAAAATTAGATATAATTGACCCTAAATGATTAATTCTAACAGAAACACCTATAAAAGTGACCCTTGGTTGTTATATGAGAAATATTTTGATACTATTGATGTTCTAAATGTATGTTCTAATTTAATTAGTGTTGAACGGGTCCTATATTCATGATTATATTTTCATATATGACCCAAATGAGAGTACTACATTAATATGTGAGGGATTTAGAGTTGTGAGGATTACCCAGGAAATAAATAATTTGTTGAATCATGGGAATAAAATAATCTCCCATGAATTTCGTTATAGGATAGTCATATCCATAGAGGTGGTTTAGTGGGTGCCTGATTTGAAAAAGTTTCCTTTTCCCTAGGAATAATAGACCAAAATGTTTATTATATTAGGTCTGATTGATGGAATTGTAGTATATCTACCAGGATACTTACTACTATGAAAGGAACCATCACGAATGGTCTCTGTTTATTAGATGGTATGACTAATACGAAATAAATAATTAAAACTATTTCCCCCATGATAGATAACACAATGTTAGGGAATGGGCAATTTGGACATATTAGTTCAAAATGGATGAAAGAACTAATAAATCAAGGAATTTTAAATGATGTAACTTCATAAAATATTCCCTTTTGTGAAGATTGATGTCATGCTAAGTCCAAAGTTGTTAGTTTTAAGAGGCCTATATATAATCCTAATCCTATTTTATAATATTAACATTCTTATTTGTGGTGTCCCTCTTGAAATAATTACCATAGTGGGTGGAACTAATATTTTCAATTTATTGATGAACATTCAGAGAAAGTGTAGATTTACATACTCAGTATATGATATTACAAGACTCACCCGGATATATCTAAGGAGGAAAAAAATTTCATGTTATACCAATTCCACTAAAATGGAACTGTTGTTTACAATGTATGGCATAGATCACTTCTAGGACTAGGCTCACTGCCTTTACAAGATTTAGGGTTTGATCACTTCACGTCCAAGGGTCACTTCGTACATCTCTTTCACTGGATCAATTTTAGTGGAAAATATCACCTTCTTCCTATTGCTTTGCTCACTTCTTGCATAAGGGATCAACACATTGTTTATGGAATTATAGGTTCATTTATTTTCATGAATTCAACATCCTCATCTATAGATAGATTCTATGTTGAAGTAATATTTTCATCCACTAATTAATAATGAATTACCAAAAAAATAATAGGAAAAATTTAGCTTTTGTGAAAACTATGGTTGACTTACATTCAACTTTAACGCATGGAACACAATTTCACCTTATTCATAGAAAAATAAATAGCTCACTACTCAATAAATCCACAAAAAAAACTTTTTATGCCCCACAGAATATTTTCACACAACTCCCTTTTGGCGCAAAACTTTTACCCAACTCTCTACTTGCATGAACCCACCACATGCATGAAACGATCTACAATTATCTCAAAGTGTTGACAATATTTTTAGATGTAGGGTGGTGGACAATTATTTATAGGCATTTTGGTGACCCTACATGTAAGGCACCTATCTTCTCATTGAATTCAATAGTCTCACATTTGCATAACCTCAACTTGTGTGGGAAATATATAACTTGGTTGCCCTTATTTACTTTTCCAAATTTAAATGAAAATATCCTTAAAAATTGATAACATACAACATTAAAAACCTCCATAACACTTGAATAAAACATCCTTTTAAAAAACTTCTTTTCTCCATTCTCCAATTTTTTGACCCAAAAACATGGAAAACACTCCACCTTCAGTTCATCAATTCCTCTTTCATGAATACATGTAAACATGGTTTGTAAAAAAATATTTGGAACTATAAAAATGGACATGTAAATCCTCTTGGTCAACAAACACAATAAACCAAGAAATGCATCAACGTTACCTTTACGGGTTTTTTCCGAAAAATCTCCCCCTTTGGGTTTGTTGACAATTCATCACACATTGATTCTTTATGAAACCTTATAACATCATCTACCACCATTCACTTCATTCAATTTATATAATGATCAAATATTTACTCAAGACATAATCCATGCCCACACGACCATTGCTCGACATGGGAATCAATAGTATAATGAAAATTTCATCAACAAATCACATCATTACATTCCAATACCACTATTATACCTTCATAATGAACCTCATATATCGTGATATATAATCTTTTATCAATCAAATATATCATCTTCAAATTGAAACCACCACTATATCACTGCTCCCCCTATCTTGTTTCTCTACCTGTCAACATCTCCCCATGTCTTGACTAAGACTTTTTCTCCACACTATAGCCACAATTTCTCCCCCTTTATCAATGGACCTGAAGGTAACTTCATCAAAGAACCTGAAAGTCACTTCATTATGGTTTATAATAGTTTAAATACACATATCGGTATGTTAGGTAAAAAACCCATACATATGGTAGAGGTGAGAGGGGGGTAAAACATCCACACTTTTTCAAGTGAGGGGGGTCACAGGAACTTTCAGTTCGAGTCGATTCCTATCAAATGCTTCTTTGGGTAAGGCCTTCATTAGAAATTCTATAACCTAAAGTTCTATAGGAACATAATTCAACCTCACAGAACCTTAATCCACCTTTCCTTAATAAAATTATATTTAATTTCAATGTGATTAGTCCATGAGTTATGGAATTTATTTTTTATAAGATTGACAGAACATGAATTATCATTATTTATTCTGATTGGAAACATCACATCAACTCCCATATCTTCATGATCTTTTATTATCCACAATAACTATGTGTAGGCTCGAGTAGCCTCAATATAATTATCATATATAGGGATCAATAAGAGAAAATCATGTTCATTTCTTATTCAATAAAAACATAATACACAAATATAAAAAGAACCTACTAATGTTTATGTCTTATCATCGGCTGATTTGGCTTAGAATGCATCTATATATCCCAATAAAAATTTCTGATATTTTTCATTGTATATAAAAACAAAGACCACTATTCCCTAGATATACCTATGTTTTATTTTCACAAAAATCATGGCCATTATTTGAGATTACTTTGATAAGATTCTTCTTGACATGAACAAAAGTCTATATCAAGTCATATCATTGTCAATTATCGTAATCTTCTAATGATTTTCATGTATTTTTTATATTAATTTTCTTTCCATCATTATCCCATGAAAGTTTATTTTGAGTATCCACTGGGGTCATTATCTCATTATAATCATACTTTCTAAATCTTTTTAAAACATACATAGAATATTTATATTTATAAATGAATGTTCCATTCCTTCCTTGCGTAAACGGTAAATAATGGAAAAATGTTAGTTCACTGATCATTGTCATGTCAAACTCATATTTCATGAATTTAGAAAATTGTTTGCACTATTCTTCATCTATTCCTTCAAATATAATGTCATCAATATATACCAACACCATTATCCTTTGATTATTATAATTGTTTACATATAGATTATAATCAACTCCACCACATTGGGAACTGGGCTTCTTCAAAAACATATAATGTATTGAATACCATTGTCTTGTTTCCTACATAAAATCATATAGAAACTTCATCAACATACAATCTCTGTTATCATCTTCGTGAATGAGAAAACCATTTGGATGCTCAATATAAACATTATATTCTAGAACTCCATTCAAAAATGTTGAGATGATGTCCATCTAGAAAACCTTGAACCTCCTATAAATTGTTATGGAAAAGATTGTTATGATTGTCTATAGCCTTGGAAAAAGTGTAAATTTATCATAAACTTCGATAACCACTATCTGGGAGTACCCATTGCACACTAGTCATGCTTTATTTTGAAGAACTATGCCATCTTAATTCGTCTCGTTATGAAATACCCATTTAGTCCTGATGTCATTCTTATCTATTGGCCTTGAGACAATCTCCCATGTATAATTATTATAAATTTGGTAAAGATATTGATTCATATACTCAACCCAATTCTCATATTCATCTACATTATTAACGCATTTAGTCTCTACCTATGATAAATATGATGCTTTTTGTAGAGTATTTATCATCATTTTATGCACTAGTGTTGTTCGGTCACCAATATTGTTCTTTCTATAAATTTATACTATATTCATTGGTCTATGTGTAGATAATGATTTATTATCATCCTTATTATCAATTGAGTCATTTTATGAATCAGGCTATGGAACTAGAACATCCCCTGAACTTCTTATCTTTTCATTATTATTCTTTTGATTCCGATCACTTATTTTATGAAGACTCTATTTATTCTCAACTATGGTTACATCATGGATTTAAATAAACATTCCCTACCTCTTATTGAATAATTTATATACTTATATTTTCATTTAGTATCCAAGAAATATCCCTTCATCTCCATAATATCCAGACATTCTATGTTTCTCCTAATTTAATATGAAACACTTACTTCTAAAGACTTGAAAATAATTCAATATTGGAATATTTCCACAGAAAAACTAATATGGAGTATTTTCTTCATTTGGAAACAATAAAAATCTATTTGATATGTTGAACAATGCCATGAATTATTTTTCCAAAACTTTTCTGTAAGGTCTTACTCAATGATAATTATTCTAGCCATGTTTTTGATAATCTAATTTCTTCTCTCAAAAACTCCATTCTGTAGTGATGTTCTTATATTTGAAACTTAGTTCCTTTCCCATGTTTCTCAAGACAATCCTCAACATGGAAATTTGTGAGCTCTGTTCCATTATTTGTTTGGATCTCCCATGTTTTTTGACCTAATATTTTCTCATCATATGTTTGATAAGTTTTTATGCAACTAAACACATCTGATTTGTGGGTGATGACTGAATCCTATGACATTCTTCTAAAATCATTAATTAAAAGAACATAATATTTCATCCCATCAATAGATCTTAGAAAAATAAGTGCACATACATCAATATGCACCAACTCAATCAATTTTGTTGACCTTTTCTTTTTTGCCTTTAATTTTTTTCGAATGATCTTCCCTTAATTAAAATCATTGAATATATGATTATGATCATGTGTTAATCATGGGTGTTTTAGAGCAGCATCAATTTTCGCCATATATTCCAAGGTTGTTTGGATCACATTGCTATTATTATTATAATATAACATATATTATTTTTTATTGGATATAAAACACATATCTCATTCTACAATCACGAGGTAGAGATTCAATTTTTTATTATTACCCAAAAATACAACTGCACTGACATTTTTCCATGATGATACATAACATCTTAGAAACATTTATTCCATGTACTAGGTCATATAGATGGTTTACACTTAATAATTTAGGACTGTGTCCTTCAAAAACCAATACATATGAACGTCTCGTGTCTTTTTATCCAAAAATTTCTTTTCTAGACCCAGTAATTTTCATGATGTCATCATTACCAAACCTTACAATAGCTTCATTATCATACCTGATTTTGGTCACCAGGTCCTTATTTCATATCATAAGTGAAGCGAATCCACTATCAGTGATCTATATTCCATGGCGATCTGATGCTTTAAAGGAAATATCAACAACCACTGCCTACTCATATATTTTCATTTTGATCCTTGCTTTTGACTTCATACTCATTTTGGATTGATGGTCTTTATATTCATCAATGTATCATAGACCGATTTCATCTTGTAGAGGGGAAAACATTTTTTCAATTTAATCTCACTTGATGGTTCATTGAATTATTGATTATGACCAATTTTATTATTCTTTTTCACATTCCACTATATGGTTGATGTATAATATAATGAGATATTTCAAAATCCTCCACACCAATAACAATATTCCTTTAAATGTGTTCACGAATATTGCACTATTTTTTGTTTCCATTTTCGTTCGGGTGACCTTATGTATAACATGGATATGGAATATATAGTTTTTGAGTGACCCATATATCTATAGTATTAACACCTAATGTGATGTGTATTCCTATGTGTCACTTTTACAGTACTGGTTTTCCCTAGGGTTCAATAAATGATATGATTTTGATTCATCCCCAAATCAATCTTCAGTATTGGAGTGGGTTCTTATTGTCTAACTTCAACCGTTACTTCTTTCTATTATTGATCAAGCAGCATTCCAACCTTATCATTTGGATTTATCTATTGCTTTTGTTCTTCTAGTAAAATATTATATAACTTTATCTTTCTGACTTCCTGTTTCATCTTATTTCTCAATGTCAAACCATGTGTCAAAAAATTTAATTGATTCTTGACTGTTCATCACAGGCTCACAACATCCTCATCATGTTCTTCAATGTATTTTATTAGATCATTTCATGTTTCAGTAAAACTATCTATTTCAATTTTCTTTTACATAGTATGGATCTTTTACTCAACAACCTTATTATAACTTTCTGTAATTTAATGAATTTGTTTTTCTATTTCATCATTCATCTCAGAATTATCTTCTTTATACCACCACATATAAAGCATGGTATCATGAACCGTTTTGTTGGATTTCTTAATTTTGTATCTACAAACATCTATTTCTTCATGAGCGTCTTAAATTTTCACCAGAAGTTCAAATCTTCCTTCAAATTACCTTGTACTTTGTCACTTTTATATTTTATTATAAAATTTCTAATAACATCCACCATAAAATCATATTCATGTTCATTATAGTCCTCTAATTCATCGGTCTCAGATTCTTCATAAACTGTTATAATATCTTGAAATTCGATTCATCTTTTTGAATAAATTTTTCATAAATTTATTATTCCCTTCCACATTAGCTAAAGTCTTCTTCATGGGTATCTAAACATAATCCTCTTCATCATCATGAAATTTCTTAGGGAACATAGCTAAAATATGTCTAACCTTTTCACATGAAAACATTTAAGCAGGAGTTGTCGATTGAAATTTTGTTTTCCTCCTTGATGATTTGAGGTAAGGAATGAAATAACCTCATATTCCTATTCATCGTCTTGACCACATTAAATGGTGAGATTCTTCCTGGCCTTGAATTCCACCTCTTTTGATTTCCCCTTCTCCATAGCATATTTATAATATTTTCCAATTTCATATGGGAAAATGGTATTGTGCCTATTATCCAATTTCATTTGTTTCAGATATTTAACTTCTAACACTAAAACAATTTGGTTGATCTGGTGTGGATTTTTTCTCAAGATATGCTTAATTTTTTATTATCTTCATTATTTTCTACAAGTCCATTCATGTCTTACACAAAAAAATTTTCCCAATCTAAAAATGTATACAAAGAATCATTAGGGTGAATTATGAGAACCTCATATTTTTTCTACAGAAACTATGACTTTTCTTCTTTGACTTTTTAGTAACCCTCATAAATATTCTTCAACTTTCCCCACATAGAATGTGATGTTTTACATGACATCAAATTTGAATAAATTGAATTTTATAGGGCTTTCCTTAAATCATTAATCCCTTTGGCGTAAGTATTCCATTCCATTATTTTAACTTATGATAATTCTCCACTATCGAAACTAGCTGAAATATTATTCATTGATGCTATAAAGTAATCAATTCTTAAATATTGAAAGTAGTGATGAATCCAATTCATATATAATTGATAATTATTTCCATCCAAGATTAGAATTCTTTTGTAATTGACCACCTTTATTTCGTTTACTAATAGAGAAATTATGAATTTCAAAATTCCTATATAATACCAATTTTTATATACACTAGGTCAAATACCCTTAGGGGGGTTATTCAGGGTTCCCATTTTGATCTTATTTCATCATTATATAGAACAGATTTCTCTCTTTCTACTGTAGAAAAATATTAACAGAAAATAAATCATTCAACGGAAAAAACATTTTTACTTGGTTCACCCTCACTAGGATATATCCAATAGGCATAGAACAACAACATTCTGATATACCAAATATACTAAAAGTGTACTTTTATTACCAAGTTCTTGGATGGATCACTTCTATTCCCAGGCTCCCCGCCTTTACAAGGTTTAAGGTTTTCTCACTGCATTACCATGGTTCACTCTCTAGGTCTCCTTTTTGGATCACTATAAGTGGAAAGGATCACCATATTTATCTTATTTAACTCAATGATCTTGTAAGGGAAACAAAAATATTTCATTGACATGAATGTACCTAAATTTTCAAGACATTCACATCTTAATCATTAGATTAAATACCCTTTTGAAGTTCCAATTTTTTTGAGTCAATAAGGTTTTCCTTATGATTTTTCCATTCATTCTTGTTTTGAAAATCACAAACACCTTATCTTTAAGAAAATCGCTTTTATAAGGGATATTGATTTTGAAAGGAAAATCGCTTTTGTATGAAAAGTTATCCTTATCACATTTTCACCCATATATTTCTTATGTAAATGATTCGGATACATTTCTAGATTTTCAGAAGTGTTTAAAACTTTGACATAAAAGCATTCTGTTTTAGGCTCCAAATTCTGGATACAAACTTTAATAAAGATCAACTCGAAATTCTGGATGAGAACTGTAATGAAGCTAAACTCCGAATTCTGGATACAAACTCTAATAAAGATAAACTCCGAATGCTGGATACGAACTCTCATGAAGTTCAACATCGAATTCTAATGTCATTTTTCCATTACGATTTTTGATTACGAATTCTGATGACGAATTCTCATTCTGAATTCTCATTCTGAATTCACCTATTAAACAGAATCTGGTCATCATTGTTTTATACACTCTAAATTTATTTAGACTCCGAAAATTATTTTTTGTTAGACTCCGAACTTTCTTTTTTCTTACACTTCTATAATTTTTCTACTCTTTGACGTTTTGATTACACTCGGAACCTTCACTCCGATCTTTTTAGTTAGACTTAAAACAATGTCATACATTATGTTACATTTGTTTTGTTATAAAACAATGTTGTATATTCTGTTATAAAACTAACCATTGGCTAAGTGACACGTGTACAGGTCCCTCCGATTTTTAAGGAAAATATGACCGTTGGGAAGGAGGCCGACCTTACCTATAAATAGGAATTCATTTGAAAGAGCTCAAGACAATGATGTCGATTAATCTAGAGACCACACGCTGTTAAGGTGATTTCTGTAGAGATAAAGATTTTCATGCCTTGTGCGTACTGAACCGCTCGTTCAGTTTTTTCTTTGTGCAACTCCGAATGTTAGTGATTACATTCAAGGACTTCTGGGGATAGGAAGACAGAGGTTTCCAACACCTTGAAGTTTAGGGCTTCCTTACTGAGGAAGATAGAGGTTGCCAACTACCTTGAAGTTTAGGGCTTGTGGGGATAGCAAGACAGAGACTCCGATCTTCGTATCGAGGGATTACCCTGGTGTGGGTACGACAGACTTTCTTGAAAGTATAAATCAATGGACCTTTATCCAAGGTTGTTGGATACCCTTCTCTTTGGGTTAAAAGACTTATATCTTGTTATTTGTAGTTTTATTACTTGTTAATTTCCGATGCATTTTGTATTATAAGGAAATTATAACTTTCTTATACTTCCTTACATGTAATCCATTTCATTTAGATTCAATACCCTTTAAGGTAGAATCTCTTTTTCTAATCTTTTCTTAAGTTCCAATTTCCGGAACCATATTTCCAGAACCTATTTTCAGAATCTCTTTCTATGTTTTCATTTAGTGTTAGAGGTGTTGTGAATTTTCTTAGTTTAACTTTGTTAAACTTAGCCCTTTCCTTTACTTAAGGAAAACACGGTTATTCATAACTAACATTAAAGGATCCAAAGGAATTTTTAAAATATACAATTCACCCCCCTCTTGTATATTGAGGATCTACATCATTATTTCGATCCTACACTTTTATCTAATGAGGAATAGAACATTACTACTGATGTACTACGAAACATCAATATTTTGCGGATCCTAGGTTTGACATGTGTTCATCATTAATGAATTTCATGAAAAGGTCACCTTTTTCATAGAAAACAACTTTCCCACTAACAAATACTTGAATTAAAACCAATTTTTATTCCCAAATCACTATTAGCGTGCAACTACCTTTTAGCGCCCAACATCTGTGTAACTCTCAACTTGTGTAAACCCACCACATACATAACCAGAGCTTTTATTTTCTCTAAGTGTTGAGATTCTTGCAAGATTATGGGGGTATAAACCTATTTATAGTCATTTTGGAGACCCTATGCACATGGTTCACAACTTCTCATAAAACATACAAGTCTCATGTTCACGCAACCTCGCCGTGCAAGGAAAATCCATAACATGAGCACCCTTCATTCCATTTCCATATTTTGATGATAAGATCTTAAAAATTAATTTTAAAAATTCTTTCCAAAGAACCTTATTAGATTCATGAAACTTACTTTTCTAAACAAACATTTCTAAATATTCCATTTTTGACCCAAAAATACGGCAAACACTGCGAAACAATCCTACCTTGAATATGATCTTTTTGTACCACCTCCAGATCATCCATTCCTTTTTCATAGATCCTTGTCAAAATAGTTTGTCAAAAATATCTCTATAACTCCAAAAATTAACATGGAATCCACCTGTTAGACAAACATAATAAACCCAAAAATGCATCAATGTAACCTTAAGGATTTTTTTTAAACAATCTCCTCCTTTGGGTTTGTTGACAATTCCTCACACATTGAAACTTTGTGAAACATTTTTCCCTATTCAGCCACCATTAAATTATTGACATTCAGATAACTGTCAAATATTTACATAACCCATTCTCTATGACCACATGATCCATGATATTCATGATAAATAGGAGTATAATTCAATGTTCATTAATGAATCACTTAATTCCATTCAAAAACCACCCTTTAGATTTCATCACAAACCTCACCTGTTGTTATATATAATCATTGGTAGATCATATCTATCATTAGTAGATTTAAAACTCCCCTATCTAGTTTCTCCCCCTATCTCAATGCTCCACTTGTTAGCTTCTCCCTATGTATTAACTAATATAGTTTCCTCCATTTGTATACACAATTTAACCCCCTTTTTCAACTAACTCAAAGGTCACTTCATCAATGAACCAGAAGGTCACTTCATTTTTGTCTGCAATAGAGATAAAAAGATAATTTAGAATGTTAGTTAAAAACAATCCCATCCTTTGGGATATATGGGGACCCAAATCCAAACATTTTCTAGTGAAGGGGGTCGACTGAACTCCCAGAGCTCGTCGATGCCTCTTAAACACGTCTTTGGGTAAGTCCTTTGTCCTAATGTCTTCAACCTATAGATTTTTAGGAACATAATACAACGTCAAAAGACCATGATCCACGTTCTCTTGATAAAATGATATTCAATTTCAATGTTCTTAGTCCTTTTCAACGTAGTTTGTCAACAATATCTCTGGAACTCCACAATTAACAATGGAGACCCTCTTGGTAAAAAAACACAATAAACCAAAAAATGCATCAATGTTACCTCAAGTGTTTTTTTCCAAAAATATATTTCCCATATAGATCTCATTGAAGGAAATATTTTTTTACATCAAGCTTCGTAATAGTAAAATATTCATATGAAATAATCACAACTACACTCTATTCTTTTAAAAGCAATATAAATGTGTTTTATTAGCACTAAAATGCATTAAAAGGTTACAAGGAAATAAAAATCCCTGAACATTATATATTCTATGAAAACATCTGATAAAGGACATATTTGTCAATGATTTTTTAGTGAGGATATAGAGGAATTTTATCAGTTCTTTTTTAGTGTTGATATAAGTGGCTTTTATCAGTGCTTTTGTTTAGAACTGATAAAATTAAAAAAAAAATTAATTTTTTTGTTTAACCTATCTCCCTTTTTATCAGTGCTCCGACCCCACCATTATCAGCCCTGTGTGACCCCTTCTTGCCCATCACATAGAATTTTTTGATCTCATCCTCTTTATTAGTTATTTACAACCTCTTTATCAGGACATGTCATTCCCTTCAGCCTTACTTGTTCCTAGAATCGAACCCTTGACCCCTACCTTCAAGGCCTAACTCCTTTACAACTCATCCATTAAGATTTAAATAACATTTTATCATACACTAATTAATTTTTATTGAAATATTTATTCCTATAAATAAATGCATATATATAATGTTTTTTAAATATACATTAAACATTTGTCTATATATTGTATATTTTATATAAATATTATACATATTTTAATATAATTTTATATTTATATATAAAAATTTATAATGTATATATAATTATTTATCATAAATTAATTTATGTATTATATTTAATGATACTGATATATTTATAAAAAACATCTATATATGATTTATTTAGAAAATATTGACACACACACACACACATTTTCACACGCAAGTAAACATTTATTTTTAACACAGACAAAGGAAAATGTTTTCATATATGTATTTAATTACATATCTTATAATATACATATAAATATATATCTTTTTATTGCAACACACATATTTTTTTATAAACATGACATGTATAGGTATATATACATATATATTATTATATTTTCATAAGGTAAATAAAATATATATTTTTTATTCTAAATAAAATGAAAAATAAATATGTATTTCCATCTAGTTTATATATTTGAAAATGCATTTATAAATAAGTATGTTAGAATATTTTTTTTCACAGTTTATTCGTTATATGTAAAAGTGTTAAAATATATATATATTTAATTATAAATTAAAATATGATATGAAAAATGGTAAAATATAAACACTATAATATCTATAAGACTACAATACCTAAGAATAAATTTATCTACAACTTAAAAAGAAAAAAATCCCCTCCATCATGGCTTAAATTTTTTAAAATGTTCTAAAATTAAGGCATACCAACAAAAAACATTTTTGGAGGACTTATAGGTATTTTTAACATAAAAAAGTACAAACTAGTGTCTTACAATGTCACCATGTCTTATATTTTTTCACAATATTTTATTTGATTTATGGTAAATCCCAAATGGACACCAAGATCAGACATTATTGTTAGTTTATGTTCATGTCTGGTTTTCATCTTTTCTTTAATCATTCATTAATTTTTTGATTTTTATGTCAAAAATTGGTTATTAAATGAATATTAGTCAACAATAATTAATAAATTATTAATTAATATGATGTTCTATTTATTTTATAATCTATTTTCACTACATATCTTATATATTAAGTGTAAATGAATATTTATTCTTATATAAATCATATTTGAAAAAATATATTGTATTAAAATTACTATAAATATATTTATATATGAATAAATAAATATATTTAATGAAATATTATTTTTTATGAAAAATACCTTTTATCAGTGCCAAAATTTCCCTAATATGGCCACTCTTTATCAGCACTGATAAAAATAAAATTAATCGGGACTAAAAAAATAAATTTTAGACGATTGATTTATTATTTATTTTTTCTAGCACTGATAAAGGAACCCACATTATTATATATATTTTTACTATCGATAAATGGTAATGCATAACATCACACGATTTAGAGTAATGAATACTAAGAACCACATATATGGGGTGAGCTTCACTACTAGAGAGAAAGTTTCTGTGAAGTCCCCACCATTATTCTATTGAAATACTTTAACCAACATCATTTACTTGTACCTATAATTACCATCATGTTATTCCATTAATTTATATACCCATTTATTCTTCAATCAATTCCATTATTTTGTAAAAGGAGTCATCACCAATGTTTTGATATCATGAAATGAACAAATATTCTCTATCATTTACATCTCCCACTTTTTCAAATAATTTAATTGGATTGAATCATAAAAACATTATAGTGCACCATAATCATTCAATAGTATATAATTTAAGGATGGTTAATACCTTTTCACAGGAACCCTCACTATGATGATATCACGAGATCCACTTGAGGAGTAGGATCCACTGGTTTCGGTGTCACATGCTTAGGTACACCTTCATGATCCACTTTCTATTGGAACTCAGATTAATTATTTCCACTATAAAATTCAGTTACATTATCTTCCTTTGACATTAAAAAAATCATTATATATCATTCTATTGATTTTTGTGATTACCTATTCATATCATCCTTATAGAGATAACAAAACTCATCAACAACAGAGACAATAAATTAAAGGAATTTTAACTTGGCCTATATCTTGTACCTTGTATTAACTTCAATATATTCTTATGTAAAAAAATGGAATCATAAATGAGAGATTCTTACCTCTTTTATTGAAAAGATATAGTCAGTTAAAAATTCTATTATTAGTATAGATGGACACCAATTATTGAGAAGTAATTTCGTGTTTTATTCCTCTTCCTTGAATGTCTGGGGTAACATTGAGTTTATCAAAATATTCTTCTAATGTTTATTTATCATCATGTAAATCCCTTCTTCTATAGAATTCTATTTTAGTGTACCGGGAAGATTCTTCTTATACTAAATTTTATCATTAGTATAGAATTCCATGAACTCATTACAATTATACTCTCCAACAATATCAATCCTCAATAATTTTAGATCAAATCATAATTAAATATACACCATTGTTTTTACATATAAAGAAGATTAAATAGATAAAATTTTCTATACAAAAAGTAAAATCATAGCATTTTCACTGATTCGTAAATAAATTTTTTAAAATATTGCAACCCTATAAGGGAACGTAATAGTGAAGGCCCCCAAAAATTACTATACACTATCTCCAACTTCCAATCCTTCAGTGTTCTACCTAATTTTAAAAATGATGTATTATTATATGCTCCAACCACAATATCTTTAGACTAGATTACTTCTAATGAATTTATCTTTGGTAGCATTCATTTTTTTGATCACCTACATATCCATATCACTCATGTGGACTAGATTTTATTACCACATTTTGAATCTTCATCATAATATTTTTGTAAGCATGGCCATTAAATTATCTACCATATTGTTTACAATTTTATTATTTACACCACAATTTATGACTATATCTCCCTTAGTGATGGACGCATGTCATAGATTTCTTAGTAAAATAATTTTCAATACCGAGAAAGATTTAGTAATGTGGGACCCATGTAGTTTGTAGATAAGAAAATTTTGTGGATGTGTTATAAAATTTTTTAATGGGTTTGAAAATTGATAATAGTGGATATAATTTATTAGTTTAAATTGCAATGTTTATAATGTAGTGTTTTAACCATGGATTAGACTCCTCACTTACCTATTAGACATTATTTAATTTCACTTCAATATCATTCTCTAATTAAAGGAAATCAACTTTATTATACTTTAAAATGAATTTAGGTTTGTAATTGATGAATAATATAATCATTATATTCTATATCCACACATGGATAAGTGATGAGATACCACCAATCACTATTGGGATATCCTACAATTAATTATCATAAACAGTAAAGTATTTATCATGTGACCTATGTGTGGAACCTGTAAAAAATTGAAAATAATTAATTAAATGAGAATACAAATAATAATATACCAAAAGACACAGATAAATAAACATATAAGAAATAAAATAAGGAATTATTTTTTATTGAAACTAGGAGTTCATCATAGGGGTGGGAGAGTTTTCCTCAGCTTGACCACAATTAACCAAGTATTCCATAACTAGAGTTATTTTAGAAAGAAACAAAGATAATAATATGAAAATGTAAAAAATACTAGTGATGAAAAAAACTGTGTAAAAGAGTAATAATATCATAAAATTGTTATGTACCCTATGATATAGGATAATATATCCTCTTATTCTGAAAATACAAATAAAAAAAGTCCAACAAGAAAACTCTCTTGTGGTGAATTCCATGTAGTGTGCCTTGAAGAACTCATCACCATCTCTGGGTGAAGTCTCTATGAGAATATTAGAACTATTTCAACAATATTAAACACCCCCATATAATTCCATACTATGATGTGAAAACAATATCAATTAATGATGGTCCCCATGTGGATAATGATCACCAAGGATATTCATATTCCCATATTTGGACAAGAAAAAGTAATGGGAGGATATTTAACATTGAAAAGGAGAAGGAAAAAAAGGATATTAATTTCCCCATTTAATGAACATTCAAGAAATCATGATCTTATCTAATGTTGGTTCTAGAAACTGTGAGAACTTACATATGTGGGACTTTAGATTGCTAAGGTGATTTTGGCCATTATCAATACATGTATTTGTCTCCAATAGAGTACAAGGATTTGGATAGTTAGAGATTCTAGATACATGATGATTTTAGGTACATCGAACCATCACGAATATGAAATTCATCCATCTTTTTTAATATTCTAGTATAAATAATTTGGATAGACAAATATTATTACTTCAAGCTTGATTTTCAATGTGATTCATTTGAATGGATGGGAAATCAAATACCATTTATCCACATCATTATCCTCATCAATCATTATTAAAGGTATATGAAAACCCAAAACCATTTCATTATAGAAAAATAATGATATCACCTTATTTGAATCTAGACAAGGGAATGAAAAATATAACAATTAAATTATTTAATTTTTTTAGCTAAATCTAATCTTTTTACCCATATATTGATTTTATTTCTTCACAGGGTCTTGTGACTTCTTCTTGTTGAGCTCAGGATTCTGCATCCCTAGGCTAGTGGTGGAATGACATATTCTTCTATGGTGGTTAGGTTTTATCAATATTGGGTTCTTAATGATCTACTTCTAGTAATCTTCATTGGTGGAACACTTGAATTATCTCGTGGATAGAAATATGACATAATCAATAGGTAGATATCAAATATATATGTGGTGGAATTAATGATGTTCGGTTTAATGGATGGGCCTCAATATTTATAGTGTAGCTTAATCTCCTTGGATTCACATGGAAGATAATATCATTATCTTCTAGCTCTGGCTCCGATTTGGTGTATTTGGGTACTTTCTTTATCCAATTCAATGGATTCATGTGAGAACACGATATGTTGTATTCTTTATTTATGTAGGCATGTGACCAAATGTTTCTAGCGCACCCATAGTTGGAATGAATTAGGTATGTCACCTAGGTTGGTATCATCTGGAGTATTGGGATTCATAGCATTTATATAGACATGGTCATGTCTCTTGATCAATCTTGGTCTGCCGTTATCTTATTCAGAGCTTTTATCTAGGGTTTTTAGTGATCTTTAGTATAGAAAAGGTTATCATTAGTGAGTAGTATGGTTTCATCTTCCTTGTGATCTTATGTTTTAGATCACTATTCATGAACAACGATTGTTTGGTTGATTTGTATGTTCAACCTTGAGAAGGGGTGTGGTTGATTGTTTTTGTTTATGTCTAGTAGGTCTATAAATTTTCCAATTTTGAGAATTTTTCCACAGTCATTTCCATATACAAGGCACAATAACATGGTTTTGAAATAGGGAAACATCATCCCTTCTTCAAAATTTTGTTGTGGTATATTAAATTTCATGTTTGGTTGATCTATTTTTGTCATGAGTTATATGCATTCCCTTGGAAAAAATCACTCTCATATCCACTCATCATGGGAATGATACCATATTAACTTTACCAAAATTTTCATTCGCTGTCACTAGCATACATTTCTTCGATGGGTTTTTCAGTGTGAAAAACCCATACCATTACCATTTGATATGGTTGTAACAACTTCAATAAGTGAAGTCACGATCGATCCACTCATTTTTCAACATTTGAGTGATCTTCACACAACACATTGTTTTCTTAATTAAGTATTTTTAATAAATTAATAAAAAATTATTAAAAAATTACATTCACAATAAGACCCATTAAAAAAATAAATTAAATTTCATTAAATAAACAAATTAAATCATCTGGTTCTCATCATTAAATTATAATACTCAAATCCAATTTGTGATTTCTCAGATGAAATTCACTTAATTATTATATCAATTTCAAAGTTAATTTGTGAATTCAATTCCAAAATTAATATATCAATTAAATCTCAAAAGAAATTAAACCCTTTTAATTATTTTAGATCTAAAATTAAACAATTAGTAGTTCATAGTGTAAAAAATGATTTCAATTTATTAATAGATTCTCAATATAATTCTATTGACAAATATGACAATAAACATCATTATTTTAGTCTATTTAAAAATTATGTACCGATCATAAAAAGTCACAAATATAAAAAATTTACCCATGATTTCTATAATTATTCAGCATAATTTCAAATAAAAAAAGGCAAAAATATCAACAGATTGAGCTCTTATCACTCCCCCAAAGTTGAACTATTTCACTTCCAGTATATTTTATCTTTGAATTCATTTTATTCAAGTATTTATTTATTTAAATAATTCTAAATACATTGGTAATGAATGTTCAAATAAAAGAAGAGGAAATAAATGAGATGATAAGATATGCTCAAAATAAATTCAAAATTATCACACATGAATTTTTTAAATATTTATTTTTTCATTACACATAAATTGAAATCATGGTTCATATATTTGTTTAATTTCAAAGGCTAAAAGTTATCCTATTTATGTAAAACACAAACTTCAGTATCATTCCATAAACCATTTAATGACCTACCTCATTTGTATTATATTTGAACTCATCATTCAAGGGAAAATATTTATATAGAGTTCGGCTCATATTTGGGAAGTGTCTATTTTAACAGAATCCTGGGATAATTATCATCTCTCCAAACAATGAATTATTAAAAAATAAAATAAATCAAGAGTTCTTTGAAAATATTATTCAGTGGATTTGAGGTTGGTGGGAAAGTGTTTAAAACTTTATTAGAATAAAGAGGATGGTCTTATTATTAAAATAAAATTCATTATTTATCAATTAATTAATGTAAAAATCCCTCAATCAATCCCACCAACAAAATATGCGACACACACATCCCAACATACTCTTTGTTTTCACTAGGCATGATTCAGGAAATAAATCCAAAAAATGTTTCATCCTTATCCCCTCTCGCTCTATTTCTTATTTTATATACACATTTTATCTCTTTATTTTTGTCCTTTTAGGGTAAATGACTTGTCACTATAATAATAATTAATGTAGATAATGACCATATATTTGATTATGTTTATATATCACTCAGATGATCCCAATGAATGTTTCAAAATCATCCCCCTTTTTATACACATTTTTAGGTGAAGTGGAAAATAAAGAAAATAGTATTCAATTATTAAAAGTAAACCATTCCTATTTACCTCCCAAAGATACCCTAATATATTGATTAACACCTCTCATATGCCCCTTATCATGCAATTCCTCGCAGATAAAAAACATATGGTTGGCATTTTCCAAAATACTTATACATGAATCAATCTTACTATTACATTTTTTAGTGAGGATATGTATGAGATAATTAATATTGTAATATGTATTAAACCAACCATTCCATTCATGTAGATATAAGGGCTCAACTAGGATCAATTTTCACGATATGACTCAAGGAAAAATAGGGGTCATGAAAATAAAATGCCACGATCATATTGAAAGTATCTTAGGAATTTGCAATGATTTGAGAGAGTATAAACAAAATTTTTATATTATAAAAAATCCCATGCATTTATCAAGATTTTAGGTTATTAGGAAGATGATTTCAAATTGTCTTAGAAATCCCTTAGGGAAAGAATCCAAATTTGGGATAGTTAGTTATGGATCTAGATTTCAGTTTCATGTAAAAAACAAGATTTTTTTTTTGAAAATAATATCCCATGAAAACAAATAAATTTCAGAAATAATTTGATCTTTTCATTGTTAATAGTATTTTCAAACTTTTCAAAAATCACTTAGAGTTAAAAAAAATATAGCGAGTTCTCCAATTTAGCTCAAAAATGTTTGCAAATTCCAAAACTTTATGAAAATTTGTACATGTTCAATACAAAAAATAGAGTTTTTTGTTTTATTTATTTACACTGTAAAAATATGAAAAAAATCCTATAGAAACAGTAAAAAATTTCTTCAAACAATTTTGGTGATTATTTTGATTGATTTTTTTAAATTTAAATCATAAATAATGGTATTTTCATTCAAAAACTCATTTTTCCCTCTCCCCCACACATGGTTCATATATACATACAATTGATTTACATAATTCATTTGTTCAAGAAAAATAATCCAAAATAATTTAAGCATCTAGACCACAATGAGGGGGAGAAAAAACTCGATAGTTCACTATTTAATCGATGTAGGGAGGCATTTAGACTCCAATATGGTTTCTTTTTTCGAAATCATCATGATACTTATTAAATTTTTGGACATTCACCTTTAATGTATTATTTTAACATTCCCTTTGAATCTCAACTACACTAAAAAGTAATGTATTACTTACTATGTATGGCCCAATCCACTTGTAATAAGGCTGACTATGGAAGATATTCAAATTTGATGAAATTACTTACACATTATCTCTATATTGTATTTTATTGATCAATTTATTATGGAATGATTTAGTTTTATCCTTGTAAATAAATGATTTTTCATATGTTTCCCTTAAAATCTCCTCAAGCTCCATTATATTCATATTTCTCTACTCTCCACCATTTCCAAAATATCGGTTCACTATTTTAACAGCCCAGTGGGATTTTTAGTACAACTCTACAGGAAAGTGACAATTTTGACCATAACAAATTATAGAGGGGGACATACCTAATATTGATTTGGAGGCATTTCTGTATGACTACTGTGCATAATCTAGATTATTACTCCATTATTTGTGATTGGGACGCACTATTTACTCCAAATCAATTTACTTCTCTATTGCACACCACATCTAATGTATTTTTTATGGGTGGTGGGAAGTGGATTTTTTCTGCTAAAATCCATATTTTTTCTTGAAATCATCCATGATATTTTTGAGAAGTGGGTTCCTTGGTCACTTATTATAGGTCAAGGTATTCCAAATCAATAAAAAAATTATTTTATAAACTCAATTATAGTTTTTTAATAATCAATTTGAGTCGATTTTTAATTAATTGAATTAGTAACATGGTCCACTTTTAAAAAATATAGGAAGGTCTAAATGACATAAGAAAGGGTCCGACAAATTAAATTCCCAGTACAAAAAGTATCTCACTAAAAATCAATGGTTTTTTTTGGGATTAGATGTTTTTTGAAAATTACACCCGAAAAATAGAATTTGGGACATTATATATCAAAATTAATTTGTTTTTTAAAAAATTAGGGCAAAAAAATCATGATTCCAAAATATTTCTTGTAGTTATTTAATGTCAAAAATGGCCCCACATGAAAGTGTATAGTAATAATGAAATATATTCATTTCCCCTTTAATGGTTCACCTTCTAAAAACATTTAAATTTCTAAATTTTCTAAAAATAAGAATCCTAACATACATAATATTTTGATACAGATTACAATTTAATAGTGTGATGATTAGAAAAGGAGGGTTTCAATATTGTGATACAAAAATTCACTATGTCATCATACCAATGAATATGGGTGATATTGTATAGTTACTCACTGGGGAATGAATCATCAAAATTGGTCATAGGGATTGGTAATACCTTAATAGTGTGAGGCATATGGATCTTGTGTATTGCCATTGTAATTTCGCATCCCTTCTTTTCCTTAATCATCCGGTCAAACTCTTGTAGTAGCAACATCCTTCTCACTATCTAGAATTTTTCCCTAGTTTATTGATTAAATATATCAATATATCATGATCATAATAAATATTTACTTTACAATCTAAAATATATGAATGTAATTTTTTTAAATAAAAAAAAATAGTCAATATTCCTTCTCTGGTGTTTTGTAGTTAATCTGGGTAGTGACAATGATTTTTAATGTATAGGCTCTCATTTGTACAAGCCTATAAAAATATTAGGAAAGAACAACATCTAACACTATTTTATAAGCATTATACAAAATTTTAAATATGTAAATATACTTTGGTGGATAGATAATTGGGGTAGTGGTCATGAATTATTTCTAACAATGAAAATATATCATTTATGAATAATCAAAAACAAAATCAGGTTCCTTGTTGAGCGGGTTAGTCATGGGAAAAGAAACATTTAAAAAGTCCACAATTAACCTTCTATAAAAATCAATGATGTTCTTGAGATAATGTGAGTTGTCTCACATTATTGGGGTAAAGTAGTGTTGAAAAAACTCCATATTATTATTTATCTAATTAAATTACATCTTTAGAAGTTAAATTTTCAAAAAATGTTCCTTTACAATAAAATGGAATTTTTAAAAACTTTAAAACCATGTTTTTGAAAATAAACATATTTAAAACATTTTCCAAACATTATCTAAAACGTTTAAAAAAATTATATAGATAGTAAATTCATCAAGGAGTTCCTCTAATCATCTCTCAATTTTGTTAAAGAATATACTTTCCGTGCAACAATGAAATGTATTTGTGGAATTACAAAAACCTAAAGGAATCCTTTGGTAGAAAAATGTACCAAAGGCACATGTTAACGTGGTCTATTCTTGGCTCTCTGAAACTATTGGAACATGAAAATACCCATAAAATCCATAAAAGAAGAATTAATGTCTCTTCCAACATAGTCTCTCTAGTATTTGGCATGTACATGGTCTGGGGAAAGGATCTTTTTTTACATGGTTTAATATTCGATAATTTATGTTCACTATTTAGTTATTTTGAATTATTATGAGATCTAACTAATTTTTCCCATTTTTCAGAATTCGGTATATTGTTTTCAATAAGAGTATTTCGATGGGACTCACCCATTTTGAGTTCAATATGGGGTATGTTATTTTATCTCTTAAAGGATTCTCTAACTCATTTTTACTATATATATAGTGGTTGCATTGATCCTCCTTTGGGGATGTCTCACTTTATTGGATCCAACTTCTAGATAAATCCTTTCCACGAAGGTAGTGGGGATAATTCATAGGATTCCCCATAAGGACAATATTATATCCCTAGAATTATGTTTCATAATTTTTATCATTTTTTGTTCATTGATGAGTTCTAAATTATTTAAGATTATGATAAGTAGTTTATTATTTCCCTTTAAAAAGGAATATTTAATGTATTCTGGTATAAAATATAGTTTTAGTTTAAGAAAGTTTTCTAAGGCTGGATTTATTTTAGATTTATCAATGTTGGAAACCTACAAATGTAAGACAGAAATATTAGTAACAGATTTGAGTAACTCATAAAAATAAATTTCATCAATCTATTCAAAATGTTCAAAAATTGGAATAGTCTCTAGATTGACTTCATTTAAAAAAATTATAAAATTATATTATTGTTTATAATGCTTCATTAAGATTGATTATATCATCTAAAATTTCAATTTATTCCATAAGAGAATAAGATAATTCAAAATGTTTTAATGTAAAAATAGATAGCTCTTCATGTGGGTATTTCATTGAGTCCAGGATATTAAAATCCCATGTTTACTCACCAAAATTTATAGAAAGAGTTATTTCATTAAAATTTATTATATATTTATTAGTCTTGAGGAAGTATATAACTAAATTTATGGGAGATTCATCTTTACCTTTTCCTTCATCCATGTTTAGAATATAGAAGTCGACATGGATTCAATATACTTTTACACTTACTAATACATCTTTAAGAACACCTTCTAGGTGGGTAGTGTATTGTTTAGAGATTTTCACAACCAATCAGGTGGGATTGAGTAATCCCATATCAAATAATCATTAATTTAATAAGGCATTAAATTAATTGATGATCCAAAATCACACAATTCATTGAAATAAGTAAGCTCTCCAATAGTGTAGGGTACAGAAAAGCTACATGGATCAAATAATTTTTGGATAATTCTATAAGAAACAATGGAATAAATATTCTTAAATAATATCACCTATTCATTTACTCATAGTCTTTTTCTCTCCACAGACATGTCTTTAATAAGAAAATTTACCTTGGAATTTGGCGGATAAGATCCAAGAGAGGGATATTGATCTCTACTTTTTTTAACACATATAGTATCTCTTGTTGTATTGATTATTCATTGGTTTTCACTGGTCATTACACCCTCATAAGATGATAGGTTAGGGTTTATTTGGATCTTCTATCATTCCTATCCTTAAATTATTCATTGATGGAACCTTAACCTATTCCTCATCATGATCTTTTTTATAGGTGAATTCATCAAGTACGTATTACTACCCACATCCAGAATTTGTCTCCATGGATTTTCCTTTTTTATATATCATTATCATTCCTTGATGTGATAGTGATAAAATTTTATTTTGGGTTATGAATTATTTGTGTTGGAAGAAGACCTAGGCCTTGATTTACTAGATTATTGAGGGTGCTCATGATATTGTCAAATTTTCCCCGTTTTAATTCCTTCAACAATGATGCATGATTGTTGAGATTATTCCATTGACTATTTTGAAATTATATTGCTGATATCATCATGTCAATCAATGAAGGATCTTTATATTATCCTTTTTGGTAGCTTTTGGATGGTTGGAAACATTCTCTTTGGAATAAAGTGGGTTAGAATTCTTTTTGGGAAGCTTGTTGGAATGGTTGACTTTGTGTCTATTGGATCCCATATCCAAAATTATTAGTGGTGAATTATTAAGATCATTGGTTTAAAATTTGTTTATTTTTTGAATTTCTATTTTATATATAATTTAATCTTTGATCCCATTAATCTTTTGGGAATCCATCAGTGAAATGATCTTGGAAAAAAGAAGAGCTGACATACCCAAGGGTGTGTGGTGGGTGATGACTCTTTCACTTTGTTCACTACCATTATTCTCAAAAGAGATGTTATTTCATGAATTTTATTTTCTATTAATGGTGATTTGAAACTTTTTTACTCTTGTACACTTCATGTTGTAGTTCTCATATCATTTTTTGGAAATTTTGGTAGATTTTCTCAATTAGTTATCTAACATCCAAAAGTTAATTATCAATCAATGATACTCAAGAATAAGAATCTAGAAGATTCTATTAAATTTTTATAAATCATTCGAAAAATAATTCCAAGAAATGATGTTCTTCATAGGTATGGTGTGGGCATAATGCTAAATGTTTCTTGAACCATTCCCAAAACTCCTAGAAATTTTTTCCAATTTCTTATTTGATTGTGGAGATAATATTTCTTAGTTGTTAACTCAATTAATTAAAGAATAATTTATAGAGGAAGGACCTTTATATTTCATACTATTAGGTGACTTCTATAGGATGCAGATATGGGAGCCACCCAATGGTTTCTACTTTAAAAGAGACGAGGAAAGCCTTCCATCTTATTTGAGTCTTGGGGAATCCTCCATTTTGAATCCATTTCAGAGTCCTTTAAACACTTTAAAATTCAAAATTGCATCCTCAAATGATAATAAATTAAATTTACATATAATTTAAATCATTCTAATTTTGAGATCATAGTCTTGTTATTCATTCAATTGTAATTATATTTTATTTTTGTTGATATTTTTTTCAAACATTTTCCAGAATGTCGGATTGACATGAGCAAGATTATCTTCCATTTTTACACTACCTAATGTAACTATTGTAGAATAATATGTACATTAAGGATATTTAGATAATATATATAAGAAAAACTATATTTCATTTTGGTTAATGTGTGTTAGAGTTTAATGTTAAGATGGAACAGTTCTATCAACCTCAAGATAAAAATTAGGGGGGTTGGAAGAACTCAATATAGTCATTTTATACCATTTTTAAATAATAATAAAAAATAAATTTTCCATCCATATAAATGGTTATTTTTTTATTAACACCTATTTTTTTCCCCTAGTAAAATAAATTTTTATCCTTAGAAAAATTTAGGAAATTGGATCTCGGGTTGACTCCAAAGAATAAAATGTTGTGGAGGAATTAAAATCTTATTTAATGGGTTTAGAATTTGAAAATATTGGACGTAGTTGATTGGATCAAAACTCAATGTTTAATAAATGGTGGTTTATCATTGGATTATTCTCCTCAATTCCCTATGAATCATTATTCAATTTCACTTCATCATCAATCTCTAATAAAAGGAAATATTCTTGATTATCCTTTCCTAGAAATTTTAGTTTAGAAGAGACAAACACAGTAATAACTATATTTTTTATTATCATCGGGACTTGTGATTGGATATCACCGATAAATCATGGTTCATTCCAATATTATCTTTTGTAAGTAGTGAAGGAGCATCGACGAGGTTTTTTTTGTGCCACCGGTAAAAAAAGTTTGAAATATTTTAATACCAAAACAAAATAGAATCTCTTAAAATATAAACATCCAAAAAATCATCCAAATAATTAATATAAGAAGAAAATAATAATTCATCATTGTGGTTAGAGATCTATCCTTGACTCAAACACTATTCACATGGTGTTCCATCACTAGAGTTATTACAAAAATTAAATAAACAAAACTGTAGAGAACAAAACTAGAATCTAGTGATGAATCAACCTCCAAGAATAAGAGATCATCTCATGAATCCAATATTTCTCCCAAAATAAATTATTAAATATCCTATTATAATAAAAATATAAAAATAAAACAATTACAAAGAAATCCTCGTAGGTGGTAAATTCCATGTTGGGTTCATTTAGGGAATCATTGCCGACTGTAGGTGAAGCCCTAATTAGAATATTTGAACTCCAATAATGACATGAATCACCCCACCATAATCTCATACTAAGAAGATATCATGATCTCATATGAATATGGATACCTCATGGATGGGGATATCTATGAAAATCCATCTTTTTCAATTAGGCCGAAATAAAATGACTGCGAGGCAAGATTACCTTTAAAATTAGAGTCCAAATGGGTAAATGAGTTTCCCCATTTTTTGAATCTTCAAGGCTCCGTGAGATTCTCTAATGTTGGTTATGGGTTGGTTGATTATTCAAATACCTGGGAATTTTTGTAGCCAAGGGTATTTAAATAATTCACTACAATAATATATGTCACTAATCAGGTATACATAATTGGATATTTAGTGATTCTATATATTTGGAGTTTTTGGATACATCGAATCATCAAGCATATAAAATTCAACCCTCCATCATCATCTTCTAGAACACCAAATTTAGACAATAAATAGTTATTCCATCAAGATCAATTGTCAATGTGGTTCAATATAGTGTCTAGGAATTATCATATATGTGATCATGTTGATTAGAATCATTCAATAATTTTTTCAAGAATCCATGATCCTTCAAATGATGGTTGGGGAGAAACCATAGTCTCACCATCTTTGTATATTCATAGGGAAAAGAAATATATAACAATTAATTTATTTAATTCCATTTTTTTATAAATATATACTTCTTGTTAACATATCATGATGAGTTTTTCTCAATCCAATGTTCTTGTTGATCTAGTTTCGATTATATCCTATAATAGTGCACTAATATTACTTATTACAAAAGAATGTGTCATATACAATAGGCGAAGCATGGATCTACATGCGATAGTGTGCGTCGATTTCAGTTTTAGGTTTTCATCACCAGAATTCTTGGTATTTAGAGTCCAACAATATCTCTTTGTCTTTTAATAGATTATTTTATCTTCATCGTGTGAATTTGGTATTGATTTATGGGATCGTTGGTATTCTATTGATCCTGTTTGAGGGTGTGTGGTGATATCAAGAGTTATTTTAATTCATTTATCAAGTAGGTGTGGAACAACAAGTTTCTTCGGAATCCATGGGTAGTAAGAATCAGGTGTTTAACCTATATTGGTATATTAAAGTGTCATGGGATTCAAATGTTCCTTGTAGATTAGGGTGTGACTCTTGTTCAAGCATAGTCTGTGTCCTTCTTCCGAACTATCAGTATGGGGGTTGGGTGATCTTAAGTATATAAATTGACGGAATTGATTAATGATTTGGTTTCATCCACCTCACAATCATTATTTTCTTACCTCCATCGATTCAAGACAGTGAAATAATCATTTGGGAATGTTAAATGTGAGAATCAGTGTTGTTGATTATTTTTTAAAATTATAAAAAAGTGTTAGTGCTGGTTCTAATAACCACTGCGAAATAAATTATATAAAAAAATACAATATAGAGGTGGTTTAATATAACTACCTGTATATATTTTTAATTTATTAATTCAGTAACAGTTTTATTTAAACAACCACTAAATATTTAAGAAATCCTAATCTAACCCCCACCCTCAATCACCTTACCCCTAACTCACCCCCTCATTCTTACTCTCGATGATGACCCCCGACCAAAATCCTTCTACTCTCGATGGTGACCCCCATGAATCTAACCCCCCATATCCAGAAGGAGACCATCCCTCTTCTCCAATGATCCCTAAGACCCTAACCACTACACCAGATTATGCCCCCACCAACAAATCCCATTGACACCAACCCCCTACTCATTGATGAGGATATCACAAAGACCCCCCTTCTCCTCGACAGTGAACCCCTAAAGCCATTATTACCCCTATAAGGGACTTTAACTCCCATTATAATTTATGTTATGATTTTTTGGTAAATTTTTTTTATGTTTTTTAATAAAATTATACTAATATCTATGAAATTGATTTTTGTTTTTTCTGGATATCCCTAGGTTGATTTCGATGATACTGTGTATACATTCCATCGATATTTGGTCAAATTTTTTAAGAGTGGATTCACCTAAATGTTCTTTTAGGTGATTATTAATAATTTTTTTAAATTAAATATTTTATTATATATTATTATATTTATTTATTTATTCCACATGGCATGATATAGGTTATCATGGAGTTGTTGGTGTGTGGTGTATGACTGTAATATTTAACATTTTCATCAAAGGGGTAGGACAAACTTTCATTTTTTGTATCTTATCCATTTAGTAATAATTAAAATGTTTTTTAAAAGATGTTTTTCATATTGAAGTCGACATTAAGATCCATAATTGTTTATCATGTGGATAATAGTAGTTTTAGATGTTTCATAGATGGTTTCTTGTTCAAAAAACTCAATCGATTATCATGCTACTTAAGAACAAAAGAAAAAAGGATTTTACCATGATTTTTTTAAATAATATCTTAAAGTTAATATATTAAATAACAAATAATATTAATCATGAGTAGAATGCATAAATTATAATGAAATATACCTAACTTAATATTTTATGAATATTTCTATATTTGCTACTCTCTTCAAGTTGAGTACTCTTTTTCAAGTTGATTGTGAAAATGTTGTAAAACCATAATTGCATGAAATTATTTGACACATATGTAAACACCTAAAATAATTTCAGAATGCCAATTTATTATTTTGAGATATAAAAATATTGATTTTCATAATTTTCAATGAATGATCAATTTATTGAGACAGTCATGTTACTAAAATATAAAAAAAATTGATAATATGAAAAAAAATAAAAGTAATAGATCTTCTAATAAAATAATTATCTTCATGAATTATAGTCGACTAATAATGCTATACTTGAAATCTTATTAATATATCTACATTTATAAATGATCTTATTATATGAGATAAAAAAGTTTTATTACGAGGGATAATATTTTTTCATTTATGTTGTTTATTTTTTCAATATTGGATCGAATAATTTTAATGCTGAATTTGTGTTATGTCGAATCAAGACACAACATTGGTCAATGTTGATGTAGGGTGATGTTTAATTTTCATTTTACATCTTATATTAAAGAGATATATATATATATATATATATTTGAGTTTAGAAGAAAAGAGTTACATTATAATTCTTCTAGATAAAAGTTATAATAATTTACCTCGAAACACACCTCTATATTCTAAGGGTTTGGAATAATTCTTAGAAAAAGAAATTGAAAACTGATTTGTGGTTGGTAGAACAAAATGTCAATTTCATGATTTTAAATTCATGAAATGGTTATATATAATTTAATTAAATTTGGATTTTATATTGAAATAGTTTCCTACTTGATATCTATGATATAATTGTCCTGGTAAACCAAATGTTATGGAAATTCAAAATAATGACAAAACCTTCAAGGGAACACAAGGTGACCCAAAAGAGGAGGATATTGTTTTAAATTTGATTAGTGAAATATTTGGATTTATACGATACAATTTAAAATATTTTAATAGATCAATAGAACCTTCAATTGACTTAGATTAGGTTAATCTTTCTCGAAATGTTAGAAAAAAAATGGTTTTTATGAATTTGTTGAAGACGGTGAAAAATAACTACCTGAAGGGTGTGAAAAGTTTTTAAAGTTACCATTTATACTTCATTGGTATCATATAAATTATTCATTTGGAATTAATGTAAAATAAATTAACATGATTTTAGAGTTTCTTCAGGTTGAGTTTAGTGAAGTTAATATGCCTTGGTCATTACATGAGACGAATAAAGTCATCAAAAAACATAGTCTGGATAATAACAAGATACATGATTACCCTAATGATATCATTCATTACTGGGTATTAGTGTATGATAAAATATAATTCATAGGATATCATACAAGTATATGTAATTCATTCAATAATTATAAGAGTATAAATCAATGCAACCCCATGAATAAATATAAGAAGAAAACTCCTATAAAAGTATTGTGTCACTTTTATCAGAAACAGAAATTGAAATTACTATTAATATTGTGTAATAATTCATACCACAAGAAGTGGCATGCTTAGGATAGTAATGATGGATCGATGATACATCCAAATCATTGAACATCACGGAAGGTGTTCGATTCATTATATCTAGATTTTTCATTGGATCATTGGAATGTACATTTGGGACATGATTCTGATGGCTTTAACCATTTTGGAACATTATGTACTAATTATAACATTTTAAAATTTGTTTTGATACCATATAATCTACCTCCATGAATGTTTATAAAGATTACTTCTTCCAATATTTCAATGAATACTCTTAGAATGAAACTGACTACAATAAAATTGATGTATACTTTCAACCTCTAATCAAATAATTATGATAATTATATGATGATGTCATGGAGAAATATGATTCTTTAAAGATAAAACAATTAAAATTGTATATTTATTTATGGGTAAAATTATTAAATTCTCTGTACTAGGAAAATTATCCAGTTGGAACACTCATACTGGTTTGTCATGTCTAGTTTTTAATTTTGATTTTGAATCACAATAATTACCTCATAGTAGAAATTGGTTTTCATGTCCCATAATTAATTTCCTGATGCTTATTATAAATTCGGGTTTAGCAAGACACAATCCAATGGAGATATTGAATTAAAAAATCCACTACGGGAGTTATATGGTTTATAAATCATGGTAAATTTTATAAATATCAATATTGGAATTTGAAAATTTATTTATTTTAAATAAGGTGTGAAAAGGGTACAAGGTAAAATATCTAAAGAATCTAGAACACAAAAATTGAAGAAAATGATCATATTTCTCAACATTAATTATTGTGATTTTAATTTGATAAGTTATAATCTTGAAATAATTCATAGTGATATTAATTTCTATGAAAATGTAATTGTTACATTACTTAATGATAATGGTAAATTGATGGATTACCTTAACTCTCAAAAGGATTTCTATTTACTGAATATAAAGCATGGTTTTTGGAAAAATGAGAATCTAAAGTATACATAATATATGTTTACAATAAAAAATCTTGAGAAGGATATAATATATTGAAATTCAAAGAATGTAAATGTTTTAGATGGATATTAAATTATCATATCAAGGTGTTTTGACTTAGAACATTGACAGTTTCAATGATTGAAAATTCACAAATCACTTATTCCGATAAAGTGTTTTTTTCATTTCTATTTCATAGTAAATTACCTAAAAAAGTAAAAACAATTCTAGTTTATTTGGGTACCTTTTTCAGAGAGCATTGTAGAAAAAATATAAATCCAACTGATCTTGTTAATCCTCAATAAAAACACTGATTTGACACTTTTTTATTTGGAGATTTAATTTCCCAAATAATCCTTCACATTTAGGATTCATTTGACTATTCATTTTGTAGATGAAGATGACCATTTTGGTCTAGTATACTATTTATGAATGTATCCAATTGATAGGTACAATGATATTATTTTTATATTCATTAGTGAATTCAATTTTATACAGTTATTTCATTTTTTTAATATCTTTCTTATTTTTTCATTAGGTATCTAGGTCATTTGAAATAATATGTGAGGAATAAATCTCAACCAAAATGCTATTATATTTTAGGATACAAAGATAAAGAGTGAATTACATTATTTTATAGGTATTTTTATGGGATTGAGACTAAATTGAATCATTTTAGATTTGTTTATGACATCTCCTCTAACTCTCACTATGGAAACCAGTCATCGATATTTCCAACTAATGGATGGCCTGTAGGAATGGGGTTAAATTTTACACTGACTGAATTAGAATTTATACAATAAAATATATATATGTTACTCAATAGTATTGTTAAAAATAAATTTATTGATTAATTGTGATTACAAGAAAATAGGAGACTGAGGGTTTGATCAAAAAATTAAGATGGAATTAACAAAATCTAATAATAAAGATATCTTTAAAATTTTCACCCATCATGTATGAATATAATAATTTTTATATTATTGAAATGTAATTATTTTTTCTATGTAAAAATAAGACCGTGTATTTAATTTACAAGATAATTATTATTGATATTTGAGCTAAAATATAAAATTATATGATGTTTTTGGATTGAGGTCCTCTAAAGAAGGCTAACTGAGTTGATGCCTACAATATTCATTGCTTTAGGTTTCATAAAATTTATCATTAAGAAGAATTCAAAACACAAAATAGTGTTGCAATTATACATACAGTTGTGGGATACTATTAAAATATGATTGATATAATTGAATTCAACTATCATGGTCAATTTTAAGTTATCTAATTCAAATAAAAGTGGGTCAAAATTGACAGGGTTATAGTAAAAGATTCATTAAATTTTAATTTTTTCAACTTATCATGCTTGATCTTGACTATTGAGTGTTTATAGAATGATCAATTTACCTTGAAATTAAAAGATAAGATGTTATATTATGTTTATGATGAAATACATCAAGGTCAGAGTTTTTTTGTACACTTTAATTAGAGAGACTTATATGACATGGGTGATGAATGAAAATTGGTAATTTGTTATAGTGTACCTCATTAACCACAAAACATTAAATGGTTCTTTCCTAAAAATATTGAAATAACAAAAGAAGCATGAGAGGTTGAAAATTAAACACTAATTACAATAGTGGTTGATAACAATATGGAAAATGAATATGAATATAATTGAATGTATAAATTTATAATGAAGCTGTATTATAATTTACAATATATAAGTATTATTAAAATATATACATTATTCTATTTATTATTTTTCTTGTGAAAGTTTTTTAGTTTTCTATTACTTAGAAATATTACATATATGAACCATTGGAAATAATGGGATGTGGATAATTTCTTTTAAATATCATAGATGTTCAGTATCTCAAAGCACACCACTACTCCTATCAACTTTACTAGATTAATGTGATTATGCTATATCTGAGTCTTCTAGTAGGCCAAGAAATTTCCAAAATTTTGTTGGTAGCCCACCATTTTATTCACCTATGGAGATAGAACTGTTTGTAACCCCACCATCTTGGGGATATTGGAATGTTCCCATTACTAGTTTGTATGTCATTGTACAAAAAACTATATATTTTATTGAATTTATCATTAAATTTTCAAACAAATAAAGATAACAATATAAGGGAATAAATACAAACACATAATAAGTATGGGACATGAAGGACTTCAATATTATCATTCTCTTTGATGAGTTTGGGGTGCGTAAAAGTGAAACTGCCAAAATCTACAGACAGATTCTTGGAATTCATTCTTTCAAAAAAGGTTAAATTTCCAATAAATTGTAATGATTAGAGGGATATTACCATATCTTAGAAAAATGAATCATTTGATAAAAAATTAATGGAAATATAAATTTAATATTAATTGATATATAATTTAAAAGACATCATAATTTTCTTTAATATTAAGATATTGTGTTAATTTTTTTCTAGATGTTTTTTCATTTTGATTCCCCTGACTCCATTTTATGCCCATGGACTACTGAAAATCTAGGAAATATTTTGAGAGATTTTAAATGGATATTATGGAATTAATTTAATAAAACATCTCAATGCTCATAATTTATGTATGAGAATGTTCCTAATAGAATTTCTAATGAGAAATAAAAGTATTTGTCCTATATTAATAGAGATTCTTCTCATGAGGTAATTGCATATTTTATTGTATCATAATAACATAATGACAATAAAATATTATTTTTTTATTAATATATATAATTTTTGTAGTAATTATCTAAAAAATTAATTTTAAGCATGAGAAACAGTTCATTCCTCATATTTCTATATCTCACAATTTTTCAAGAAAAATAATGATATTGGTTTGTATTTTATACCTAATTATTTATTAAATTTTATAATAATTCATGTATTTTTACAAATTATTTATATTTTTATATACAGGATAATTAATTCGGTTACTCTATTGGTTGAACAATGAACTGGTTTAATGTTTTTCGGAAACATGATGGCAGGTTTTTAAATGAATATACCAAAAAAGATAGACTAAGTACTTTTCATTACTATTTCATGTTATTTCATTAATATAAAAATATAATAATGAAAAATTTATTATAAGATTATTCTCTACATAAAAAAAATTAAATGGGTCCAGGAACATGAATAAAAAAATTCCAATTTGGCGTCATTTGATTCTTTTAATAGGCCCCATTTAATTCAGTTTAAGGTGTTTTTATTTTTATAATATATTTTCCAATATTACGTTTTTATACTAATGAAATAAAAATAAGTAATACAAAAAAATATATACATTCGATAATGTTATGATGTGTAGATAATTTAAAAAATCATTGTTAATATTTTATTATTAACAGGTTAAAATTCAAGAAGTTTGGATGAGAACTCTTCACAATCATCATCATCTTCCTAGAACAATGCAATTGTAATACATATATGGAAGGGTAATCCAATAAATGTTTAAGGGATGATTCCAAAGAATCCTCCATCAGTTTTCTTTGGTTTGGTGTTGTCATGAGTAACGGTTACACCCAATGGGGGTTCTAATAAGGTTGTTGATTAGGAATAACAAAGAGGAATTTTAGGTTTGAAATAAAAAGTTCAAGAAAAATAATATTATAGTCAAACATAGGATCATTGGTGGTTAGAATTGGAAAATTATTTATTTTATATATTTAAATGAATGACGTACATGATACTTTAAGAGATTTCTGTCATTATAGTGCATCATGTAGAGGTCAATTCTAAATTACATAAGTCATTCACACATTTTCAATGAGAACAAAAACTTCCATAAATAAATCTAAATTGAAAATTTTATATTGAAAACACGAAATTCAATTCATACCAAGCACATCGTGTTATATTTTGATTTTTGGTTGATGACTACTCATAAAAATGAATTTTGAATCATTATCCTAATGTCTGAAAACAATATGATCTCACTTGATCATTTTTGACTTAGTAAAGATTTCATAAATCTATGAAAGCATTTTAAAATATTTTTTGAGGGTTAAAAACATGGAAATTACATAATATTGTCATGAAATCCTAAAAACAAAAATACAGATTCATTTCTAAAATATAGGAATTGATGCCACATCATTCTGGTTTACAGTTTTCTAGGGATGTCAATACATACATTTTTTTGTTTTGAAACACTAAAATAATAATGTAATGATAAGAACATATAAAAGGACCTCGTATTTATGTAAAATCATCAAAAATTCGCTTTTGATTTATTTTATTTATGTACACACACAAAATACATCAATCCATAATGTGGTGTTGTTGGAATGGCAAAGTAAAGTGTTTTTAATGGTACTAAACCCTATAAAATAAGTTATCAGAGGGGCAAAACTATGAAAAAGATTTCATATTTCATTAAAATAAAAGGAAAATGACCATATATTTATTTTTAATAATGTAGGAACTAATGGTTATCATTATGAGCTTTAGTTTTCTCGAGATTCACATAAACATGTTTTTAGTGTTTTAAAACATTATAACATGTGTGTAATGGTCAAAACTATAGAAAATGATATTTTTATTTTTTAAATAATGTGTAAGAAAAGTTGAGTTATTTTCGAAATGTATTTGTAGAGAACATGTAAATCTGATGTGTGGTGTGGTCATAATTACAGGGTAAAATGTTTTTAAAGAGACCGAATCCTTTAAAAACATCTGTTAGGGGCCAAAAAAATGAAAACAATGTTGTATTAGTGTAAAATCATAGTAATATGGATGTAGATTGATTTCTAAATATTGGAACCCATGAAATTTTATTCCCAGTTACGGTTTTCCCGATATTCAAGTGAACGTGTTTTGAGGAGTTTAATACAGTAAAACATCCATGTAATAGTCAAAAAATAGAAAATACATCATATTGTCATGATATCATTGGGAAACAACTGTGGAATTATTTTTGATATGTATAAAAATAAAACACATCAATCCAACATGATGTGTGCTCATAAAGACTCACTAAACAATCTTTAAGGTTACCAAAGCCTTTAAAACATGTGTTTGGGGGGTCAAAAAAATTAAAATTATATCATAATAAAATTAAATCAATAAAAAATGACCATACAATTATTTTTGAAATATTTTAACTAAAAAATATCATTTCAAGTAGTGGTTTTTATTGGATGACTATAAACACATTTTTAGTGTTTTAAAACACTAAAACATTTGTTTAATGGTGAAAACCATATCAAAAGACATTATACTGCCATGAAATAAATGGGAATCTATCATCAAGTTATTTTTGACATGTACATGTAGAAAAAATATCAATATGATGTGAAGTGTTATCAGAATGACTTAGTAAATACTTTTTAAAGGAATGTAAGACCATAAAAACGTGTGTCAGGGGCTTAAAACCTATAAAATGATGTCATATGGACATAAAATCCAAGGTAAATCACAGTAGATTTATTTTTAAAATATTGAAATAAAACGACATATCATTTCGAGTTATGGTTTTCCCAGGATTCCCATTAAAATGCTTTAGTGTTTAAAAACACTAAAAGATGTATGTAATGTTCCAAACCATAGAAAATGACCATAGTTTGGCATGAAAATCATGGTAAAACCAATATTGATTTATTTTTAAAATGTGTATTTAAAAAACCCATAAATATGACATGTAGAACTATTTTAATGACTTGGTAAATAGTTTTTAAAGATATTGAAGCCTTTAAAAACATGTGTCGGGGGGTCAAAACTAGGAAATTGATGTTGGATTGTTGTGAACTCACAATAAAATGACTGTAGATTTATTTTTGATTTATTGGATTTAATTACATGTTATTTTGAGTTATTTTTTTCCTGGGATACATGTAATCGTATTTCTAGAGTTTTTAAACACTAAAACATTTGTTTAAAAATAAAAACCATAGAAAAACCTCATATTAATGAAAATTCATGGTAAACAACAATTTAGATATTCTTGATGATTAATTGCATAAAATATAATCAATACTACATGTAGTATGGTTGGAATGACTTGTTAAAATATTTTTAAAGGTATCAAATCCTTTGAAATCATTTTTCGGGGTTAAAACTAGAAAAACAATGTTATATTGCCCATAAATAATATGAAAACAATTATTGAATATTTTTGAAATGTAGTAACAGATGACATGTCATTCTTAGTTATGGTTTATATGGGATGTTCTTAAATACATTATTACTGTTTTTAAACACTAAAATAGGTGTTTAATGGTCAAAACCATATAATTCAACCTCATATTGCTGTGAAATCATGGGAAAACAACTGTGGAGTTATTTTTGAAGCGTATTCATAGCAAAATTGTCAATATGACATGCCTGTGGTCAGAATTTCAATGTAATTTTTTAATATATACAAAATAGTTTATTAATTTTATTTGAATCAATGTCGTGAAAATGATGTTTTATTATCATGAAATAATAGTACAATAACCGTAGATTAATCATTGAAATATAGGAACTAACAACACATAATTCAGAGTTACAATTTTACTAGGATTCCAATAAAACACATTTGTAGTTTGTTAAATCACTAAAACATGTGTGAAAAAGTAAAAACCATAGAAAATTTACTCATATTGATTTTTAATCATGGTAACCCCACTATTTATTTATTTTTGGTGTGTACTCATAGCAACACATTAATCTAACATATGGTGTGGTCATATTGACTCGGCAAAAAAATTTAAATATACCAAAGCCTTAAAAAGCATATATCTTGGTTGGGAGGTAAATTCATAGAGAACAACATTGGATAGATATTAAATCAGCATAAAATGACCATAGATTGAATTTTGAAATGTTATAACTGATGACACATCATTCTAAATTATAATTCTCTCAGGATTCCTATAAACACATTTTTAGTGTTTTAAAACACTAAAACATGAATGTAATGATCAAAACAATTTTAAAACCCTCATATTGATGTGAAATAATGTGAAAAACAAAATCGATCTATTTTTTATGTATAATTTTAGAAAACATGCCAATCTAACATGGGATGTGGTCAGAATGGCTCAATAAAATGTTTTTAAATGTATCGATGCATTTAAAAAGGTGTGTTGGGGGCCAAAACTAGTAAAATGATGTTATATTTCCATAAAATCAAAGAAAAATTACCTTATATTTATTTTCTAATTATAGGGATAGATGAAACGCCATTTTGAGTTAATTTTCTCCTAGGATGCCCATAAATGTGTTTTAACCATTTTAAAATACCAAAACGTTCATGTAATGATTAAAACCATTTATAAAACTACATATTGATGTGAAATCATGGTACAACAACTTTTGAGTTATTTTTATGGGTATATATAGAAAACAAAATAATCTGACATGTAGTGTGGTTAGAATGACTCAGTAATCAATTTTTAAATGTACCAAGCCTTTAGAATCTTGTGTTGGGGGTCAAAATTTTAAAAATAATGCTAGATGGGAATAAAATTAGAAAAAAATGTTAATATATTGAATATTAAAATATTGGAATCGACTGAATATCATTTTGAGAATCAGTTTTCTTGATATGCCTGTAAACACAATTTTAGTGTTTTAAAACACTAAAATATGTGTGTGACATCCAATACCATAAAAAATTCCTCAAATTGATGTAAATTCATGGTCAAATCATGGATGAATTATTATTGGTGTGTACTCAAATATTACACATCCATCCAACTTGTGGTGTACTATAAATGACTCAATAAAAAGTTTTTAACGATACCAAAGTCATTAAAAATATGTTCAAAGAGGTAAAAAATGAAAATTATGTCAGATTAACCTGAAATCATACGAAAATGACTGTAGATATACTTTTTAAATATTAGATCCAACAAAAAATAATTTCAAGTTACATTTTTTCTAGGATTCCCGTAGACACATTTTCAGTTATTTAAAACACTAAAACAGTGCATGTAAAAGTATAAAGAATAAAAAACATCAGATTGATGTGAAATTATGGGAAAATCATCTCTGAATTATTTTTGGAATATAATACATTATTACATATAAAATTATTTAAATTTTGGTTGTTATTTAAATTTCATGCACATAACATGTCGATTTAAAATTTTATTAGACGATTATATACATATCCCTTTTTAATTTCAAGTGTTGAATCATATCTTAAATAACAATGTGTATGTTTTAAAAGTCTTCTACATGATATATAATTTGTTTAATGTATATATTTATTCTATTTTATTAACAAAAAAAATGTAATGTGGAATGTTCTAAATTTATTCTTTGTATAATATCATTCACATTAATTTTCAAAAATGTTCCGGTTATTATTTGAGGTGAAATAGGCCAAAATTATTTTGTAGGTTGACCATTTAGATCAATTAAATTATTTATAGTGTATTTTTGAGGGTTCATAGTTTTTGTGGTAAATTAAATATTATCAATGATTATACTGTAATTCTGATTTACTATGTTCAGTTCTAATTACTGTGTTTTCTTCTTCTTGTTGATGAGATGGTGTTGTTGGTTATAGTTGAAGAGTTCATGTGGAGGGATATGGATGAAACATAGGTATTAGGATGGATGTATATTAGTCATGGTTTGTTTTTGGTGTAGATATTTTGTATGTTTGTATGTATTACTGATGTATGTGTTGATCGAGATATGGGTTTCTTAAGGTATGGATTGAATGAGTTAGTATATATATGACTATAGATGGTTGATTGTGTATATATGAGTTTTTTTGAATTTATATAATATTTTATTTCATTACTGGGTTTTATATTTTTATTTTTATATTAAATATAATTATAAAAATTATATTTAGCAGGGGTTATCATTAATCACCACTGTATATTTTAGCAGCGGTTATATTCATTTCATCAATTATATTTTTGGGGTTTTTAAAAACAAACTAGCAATAAATGAATAGGGAACTGCCACTAAATGATCTAAATATGAAATATATAAAAACCTTTATTAAATAAAATTAAGTGCCACAAAATGATATCTGATAATGAAATATGTGACAGTTTTTCAAACCTCTACGAAACTATATAGCGGCTGTTTAAACTTCCATGTTTGAAAAAACCCACTGCTAATACCTCTATCATTTTTAGTGTTTCTAACTACAGAAACACCATGAATTTTCTAATTTTTTGTTCTTTTTCCATCATTGATTCCAAATACCATGATGGCTTTTTTGGTGAGTAAACTCTATCCTTTTGTTGAAATGTTGTTAAAAAAGTTTGAATTTCAAGGGTCGTCTATCAATTTTTGTCATGAAACAGATGCACGCCTTTTCCAAACATTAATCTTATATCCAATATTCCTAGGCATTGTCGTCATTTGACTTTTACAATATGTTCTATTACATCCACTAGTACAATTGTGGCCTCTTGAATTTTCAGTGAGGTAGATCCATAAATTTACCATGTTCCGATGGTTAGATTGTCCACAAGAAGATAACTCACAGTCATTCCAATCATCTCAAACATTTTAGTGATCTTCACCACACTAATTATTTTCATCATGTAGGATTATTTTTCTAATTAAATTAAAAAATGATAATACAAAATAAAATAATAATTTCAATCATTAAACAAATAATTTCAAATTCATTTAATCAATCAATTAAAACATTATATTATAAATATTAAATGTTCACACACTAATCAAATTTTTTATTTCTAAAACAATATCACTCAATTTCAATTTCAATTTATATATTTAATTAAAAATATAATAAATCATTTATATCTCAAAATAGAAGAAATCCCATTATGATTTTTTGTTTAAAAATCATACATTTATAATTTTACAGTGTGAAATTCAATTTCATTTTTTATATTGATTGTCAATTAAACTAAAATTATGAATATATCAATAAAAATAATCATTTTAATCAATTTTACAATTATGTCTAAAAATATAAAATTTACAAAGACGAATAATTTTCCTTCGAATTCATTAACTAATCAGATAATTTCAAATAATATTAGAAAATTGGTTCAAATGTTAGTGATCTTATCACATAGTAATTTTCCATAAACCACCACTGAATGTGGTACTAAAACATTCATCATCTAGAAACATTATATAAATAAGATTTATTGTCAGTCTAGGGATATACATTACATTTCAAAAATTGAAAAAACTCTTACTGATGATTTTAATCTATACATCTCCATTATCCTCATTCTATAGGGGTTCATCACCAATAAGTTATACATATCAAAAATTTCTATAAGAACATTTTTTTATCAACAACTTATGCAAAATGAAATGAAAATTTCCCCTACGTCTAAAACCCAAAACCCTATAAAACCAACCACACATATCAGTAACACATCATTGGTTACTTCAGTTTTCATTTTTTCTATATTGGTGTTAGAAAACTTCCATTTTTAACTTCACATCTTCTTGATGTGTCCTTTCCTCCCACAAATCCAAAATATATGAATATGCCTCTTTTACTTGTCTCTGATCTTTACTCTTGATATTGATCATCCTCTCTGATTATATTCTTTCATGTATCTTACACTCCTTTCTATGTTCAATGAAGTACCATCGAATCTTCCCAAATCATATCTATGAATTTCCTCAAGGAGGATCATGCCAAAAACAACTTTTAAAACCCTATTAGTATTCCCCAGATAACTACTCACAATTATTATAGTGGCTTCCCAATGGTTATATAATGAATAGATTAAAACAAGATCATATACCTCATAATATATCACATTTCCACCTGATGAAAACTGACTTGGGATGGTGTTGAATTCATTATAATGATTAACAATAATATTCTTTTCAATTATCTAAAGATTGAAGGTACACTTTTCTTTATAGTAAGTATTCTCATACATTTTTACAAGATCTTCCATTAACATAGAAACCATCTTATCCTATCGGATGATGAGCAATATTTTTTGGATAGATTAACTCCTGAAAACCCAATATCATATAGATATACTATTTCCCACTCCTTCTTCTATAAATCTATTGGTTCGTCACCTAGAATTGGAATGTGAAATTTTTTATAATAATAATTGTCATCGATCTATATACAATGGTAACTAAATATAGTTTTTTCAAAGAGATTGATCTTTACCATGCCTTTTTCATTAGCCATTGTTTAATTTGAGAGATCCAACCATATCATTCAAAATCAACCTTTGAAAATAGTGACTAAAGAAACATCATAGATAAATTGATAAAAAATCATAGAAAGGAGTGTAAATGTGTGAAAAATATAAAATGAAATAGAATAACAAGGACACAGGATATAATAATTTACATGGATATGAAATAAATCCATATACCCATGGAGTGTAATAATCACTTCGCTAAAATAGAGAGACGAAATTATAAGTGAAAATATTTTATTAAAACCCTCTCTTGAAATTATCACATTATGGAGATTGTGAAACAGTTCCACCAAACACATAGTAAGTCCATTATACTATAATAACTCATGGACAGAAGTCCATGAAGATACAATACATCCATCACTAATGTACATGATACTAAAATTCCATGTTGACCAGGTTTTTACTACTGTAATGCCATATCAATATCTCTAGTCATCATTGTTATAGTTCTTATTCGGAGTTGCAGCTCGGTGTGTAGTATGGGCCACCATCAGTTTTCACAACTTCATCCAAGGATCATGATTCACTACTCCTTCAAATTTTGTAAAATATTTTGGATTAAATTCTATCCTTTTTCCAAGAAAAATCTATTCAAAAAAACATAAATCCATTTTATAAAGAATATCCTTTCATTGTGGAACAAACATGTTGTAACATATCTATAATAGACTTCAAAATATCATATTTCCTGAAATATTCTTTTAACACATAAATCTCTTCCTAATTTGATTCTAAAATTTCTAATTATATTTAATATCTTCCATATGTCACCATAAATAAGAAATCTTCAACATAATTTAATTTCCATGTCTTGTAAATCACAAAAAAATCATATCATAGTAAATTAGCTTGCTAATAGTAACGATTGATAGAAATTATTCATTGATTCAGAAAATTTAAAATGATCTTCTGATATATGTATATATACAACTACCTTCTTATAAAATATTATTTCTAGTACATTATTTCAAGCCCTAAATCCATGATATCATTTTCATATATTAATTTTTCATAGTTTTTTTAAGATATAATCTAAATAAAATAGGCATGAAACCTATCTTCCTATATTAACACAACTCTATATAATGATCTAGAGGAATAAAAATCCACTTCAAATCCATTGAAAAAATATAACATCCATAAATCATAGGTTTTATTCATGTATTTCTCTAGTGGTTCAAATAATTCATGAGTTTCATTTGTTTATTTAAACCCCTACTTCTAACTCAATACCTTGAGGGGTCCTTAAATACTTCCATAATTATTGATTTTAATCTATTGTATCCAGTTATCCCTAAACCCCCGTCTCTTCCTTCACATTCCTTGGACTGTACAACATTTTTACTGAATCATGTTTTATGGGATCCTTCACATCTCCTTCACTTAAAATATTATACACTAATTAATCTACATACCTATTTCGGATAGAAAAATTATTCTTCATTGAAAATAGTCAATTTTAAATCATTAATTGTAGAAATTGGTACACCTTCTCCACGTTCTTATTACAACACATATTGTACATCGGCATATCATTGAAGATTACCAAAACAATATTCCTTAAAAATACTCTAAATAGTGAATTTATAGTATCCTAGAAAATCACATATGATTTCATTAAATTGAAATGAAAAAAGCTATTTTTCATTCCCCAATTGGGTTTTGAAAATATTTTTTCCAATATAATCCTCATTCCCCTATAATTTCTATGAAACGGATTTTTAATCCCCTTTATTATGTATTTTTCTCCATCAATCTAATTCATAAGATCATCAATTACTAGAATTAGGTATTTTTCTATCAATAAAAAACTACTTTATTACCAATAATTTATGAACATTCTCCACCCTATTTCTTTCTTCTTTCTACAAATTATTTTTATAATGAATGTGTTTCTTGTTATGAAACCTTATTCCACAATCACATGATTTTTTTCATTCTCAATATTTATGATATAAGAATTTTTATAAGGTTTAAATTTTTTTATATCCACCCCTTCATTATTTTTTATTTTGTGATCAGTCTCCCTCTTCGGTGGTAATTCTTGATGTTCCTCACATACTTTTTATCCAGTCACCTTGACTATCATTATCCACTATATATCATAAACCAACAATTTTCTTTTTCCAAAATATTCTTATAAATAACATTTCAATTTCATGGTTTTTATGATGTTTCCAAGGTTATTGGACTACTAGGGGAGGGGGGTTAATCAGTGGAATACTATTAAATATTCTTATCATTATAAATTCTACATCATGAACCTATTATTGTTCTTGATCCTATTAATAACATATCACTACCTCACCTATTTTACATTGTTAATTATAGGGAGAGAGATAATATGAAATTTATATGTTTTGGAAAAAATAACAGTCATTTTCATACTGTTTAGACACAAGTGGTTAGACACCCCAGTTAGAATTCTCCAAAAATTGGTTAGAAACCATAATTGTAATTTTTTGTTGATTAGTTATACACCCCAATCACAAGAATTTGAAATCAAATTAGACATCCAATCATAATATTCTTCTTAATCTCTAATCCACAATTAAAAATATCTATTTATTATACTATATAAATTTATTAAAATTATGAAACAGAACTCCCTTCATGATCATACTAGATCATCCGACTTTAAAATGTATGTCATTCTCGAGATCCTCAATAGTTGATCACAAGAATTTTTTTGTTCTCAAAAATCCTATTGGATATTGAGTGATCTGTTTCTTCTGAATTTTCTCTAATAATCTAGTGCACAATATAACAACGGCTCCTAGTTTAATACATTTCTCTTCCATCAATATTGTGATGTATCTGGCTCCCATAAATCCCTTACATGACAAATGCTAGTTCTCAATATTATCAATAACATATTCTATGATACATGAAAAAATATATAGTAATAATAATATCATGACTATTACTCTCATTTATTCTAAAATATAATTTAATATTTTATATTATTTAAATCTCATCAATATCTCCTTCTTATTGAGTCATCAAATCTCCATGAAGATCAAATATTTTCTTATTTAATCCAAATATTGATTGCCCTGAAGGGTCATAAATTTATTCTAAATTAATATTTGAATAAATATGAATCCATTTCATATTAATGTCATGATAAATAGAAATCCATTTACATTTTATCCATTTCTATATGAATCTATAAAATACCACAAGATTGCCTATAGTGTAGATCGTATAACTATTTCTAAAAGGTGGACCTCATTTCAAAAATGGCCACTAAAATAAACCTAAAAATTCAAAATGGCATTATGATAAATTTATATTTCATTTTACATAATAATCACATGAATTTAACATTAATATATACTAGTGATCATGGATTCTTATCTTATTCATCAACATTAATATATCATGAAATGCTTCATGTTAAATATTTCTCATTTGAAAATATCATACCTAGCAACAATAGATTTCATTTCATCAGAATATAAATATTCTAGATTGTAGTACATATACTAGTAGCTCAAATATAATAATGGATCGACCATATATATTAACCAAGATATACCACATGAACACCTCAGTGATTGATGGTATGAACAAATCTAGATTGACATCTTGTGATCAACCACATGAACATGTTTCAATCTATGGTCAAGAGATGGTACCCAGAGGCTATTGGGATGCACACTGGTAAATATGGTCCATACTTGGATCAATATTACACCGATGGAAATCTTTGACAACCACTTCATGTTATACAATGATTCCTTCATATAGAAATTTCCTCAAACATCTTTCATGCATCCACAGTTTCCCATATAGTCAGTGTGGTAGAGATATTAGGGGCCCCCAACATCTTCTTCTTGGTCCTACAATAATACTACTTTCAGTACAACACATAATAATCAGTTCCATAACATATATTTTCATATTTCACCATATTACCATTCAATAAACAATGGTAAAGGTGAGGCTCTGTTGAAATATCACACTCATTCAATCTCATTTATTCCAAACAAATACACCTCAGATAGATTCGATGCAAACATCAACTTGATTCACAATTGTTCATTACCAAACCTTGATAAGCATAAAATATTATTCATCAAGCTTAATTTTTATCTGATCTCCTCTATGTCATGTTGACCTAACCTAGTCATCTATGAATGATCAATAAATCATCTTTCAGCCTCATCCATCCCCAATTCATAGCTTCTCTTGGTTTGAAATTATTAATTTCATAGTTGTTAAATCATAATTTATGATTAGTTATCTTCATCATTAATGGGGTTCATTAATATCTCCCCATCACTACTGTTGTTGGACAGGTTTGTTCACATATAATTTCTAATATACTAGTTTCTCATTTCTTTTCTCATAAGAACATTGTCAAAATTTTCGAAATGTTCACTGCATTATTTGTACCATATTTTTGCAATATCATATTCCAGTATCGTTATATTCATTCATAATACATTAATTCCTAATAACTTCATTTTTTGTACCACAATATTTTTGTCATAGTGAAACTGATACTATTTATTTACATTATTTTTCTCTCTTGATACATATATTCATTCACAAAATATACCTTATTTGGAGTGACTTTAGAGTATAAAAATACTTGTTTTTTAATGATATCTCCAAAAAAAGTTTTTTATTTAAGATATAATAGTGTTTCAATTTTTTATTGAATCACCTCATCCATTATCACATAAATATTTCTTTTTAACCTTATATGTGCACTAAATTATTTATATTAAAACGTACTATCTATTTGTGTTTTATGTATTGGATCTCTAAATGTTCACCTTTTGAAACATATCGTTTTTATATGTTCAATGTTTATTATTACAATATTAACTCTCTAAATTGTTCAATTTTTTTTTTAAAAATACTCTTTATGGTGAACTATATTTTTTATCAACATGAAATATCATATTCATTAGTAATTAATTTTTTGAATTAACTAAACCATCTTCTTCTATTATACAATTAATTTTTTTACTCTATTTTATGTTAACACAGTGTAGGATGTTGGTTTTGATACAAATTAAAAATTCATCCAAATGACATGAGCAACCTGTCTTCTCCAGTTGAATGGCCTATGTTACATTCCTATTTTATCTACTCATTTTTTTACATTTATGTAATTAAATAAACTATTCTAGTTTTATGATTTTATTACCACAATTTTGATGAAAAATTGGAATCTGATTTCTTATTTCAGAGGAATCATTCTAATATTCTATCATATTATTAATTATTGATTGTTAATTTCATATTAATTATTAATATGTATAGTATTTACTTATTAAACCATCCAATAAACGATTCTTAATTATATAGTATTTTTAGCATATTACATATGGTTTTAAATATATGTGTGTAAACCACTTATCAAGGATTAAATAAATGAGAAAATGAGACATCATAGAAATATACTCATGGATTTTGTTTTAATCCATATTATTTCTTATGATATTATTTCTATCAATCAATTTGGAATAAATAGTGGGTATATTTTCATTACCTCATATATTTTGATTATTTTTATATTTTAATGATTCAATTCATTTTCATTAAATATTATTATGTTTCCTATAAACTAATATAAACCATTAGTGTTATATATTGTAATATTTAATATTAAAAATCATCTTCTATAATATTAAATAGTTATTGTTTACTAATTTTTTTAACACTATTAACTTTAATATAGTTATTTTTGAATCACTAATAATGCATCCATTCTCTAAATTTTTTCAATAAATATCATTTTGATTAATGAAAAATAAAATATTATCTTTAAAATCATGAATATATGTTTAAAATATTCCCAAATTATATATTTTTATGTTTAATAAAAATTTATTTGTTTTTTTCATAGTAATCTCATATTATTCCATTTATTTCATTCTAATGATAATTTGTGTTCACTTTTGTTCCTTTATTCTTTATACATTGTTAAATTTTAATTTATTTTCAATTTTATATAAATAATAAACATTATTTATTAATTCACAATTTTCAAATATTCAATAGTAGATCATAGTAAATATCAATCCATGAAACAAATCTATGAATTCATATAGTTGTGTTATCGTATTCACTATACACATTCTAGGAAATGTGCCCACAATTTTTGTAATTTTATTCACTATGTAATTTTTATTTTATATTGATTGTATACTAAAAATTTTATGGTCATGAACCATTGGAATCATTCTGAAATAAACATAAATAAATAGGATATTCTCTTTAGTGTTCACTTTTTATTTGATAAATATTTTCATAGTTTCTTATTTCATTATACATTATATGTTCCCAATGTTGAATATCATATATTTGTTCTACTCCTCATCCACTCATTTATGTTGAAATTATATTTTAATTTTATATTTATTATTTTAACCATGAAATAAACAATGTTATTAATAAAATTTTCCTTTATTTCAATGATATAAATTATTATGATAATATTTTCTACTTTTTTTAAAGATACCCAGAATCATGATGCATTATTTATATATTATGCTTCGTGGTTGTGGATCATTAACATTAATAGATGGTAGGGGAAGAAAAATGAATTTTATATACCTTCTCTTTCATTTTAATTTTTCTTGTAATATGAAAACATATTCTTTTGTGTTTTTCAATATTATCTCATTTCCATTTCCATTGCCTAAAAATCCTTTCCATTTTCATAAATCAATATATTTTTTATCCATTTTTATTATTTTTAAACAATTTTGTTAGTATAACTGGTATATTTCAATCATTTATTTTTCTTATAATAATGAAATTTAGTGAATGTATAAATATATTATTTTTATAATCTATCCCCTTATATATTCTTTTACGTTTTTAATTATACTTTTCTCAGCATACATTATATAAAAAAACTAATTTTTATATTATGTACTAGTGAAAATTCAATATATTTTCTGAAGGGTACCTTATAATCCAAACTATATCTATAAAATATATATCAAGGTATATCATACAAAAATAGGTGTTTGGGTTACTGTTATCACAATTCTCCACTAATCATTACATTGATTTCATTGACATTTCAGTTTTTTCCTCTTTTAAAGCTTCAAAATTCAACACATTAAAATTATTTTATTATAGAATAACAATCACTTATATTTGTGAATGATTTAAATTTCTTATGTGTTGGTTTTTTCTTCAATGGTTGTGATATTTTAAAAAATAATAACTATGTATACTCTATATTAACACACAACTATTAATTCAATCATTAAAAATAAATTAGTTTTAAAAATATATAATTCTATATTATTTACAAAATATAAATTTTTATATTACACATTCAATTTTCTTAAACTATATTTTTATTCACATTCAGTTTTATTAAAACATACATTATTTTAATTTTTATTTTAATCACATATTTTAACAAAAAAAATAATTGACCTAAATTTCATTTCTGAAAAAAATAACTTTTTTATTGATTTGTAAAGGTAAACCATTAAAAAATAATTTTTGAAAAAAAACCACGAGCCATTATACATTTCCTTTTATCACAAGTGATATGTGCTACAAGATTTTTGATATAAATTTTTTCATGTACCAATTTTTATATATATTACATCATTTATTCAATGTAGTTATCAACATTTATCATTTATTATAAATATTTTAAACAATTAAGTGGTGTTAATTGTATTTACTTCTAAAATATTATTGAGTAGTAAATTAGTTAAAGGTGGTAAATGTTATAATAATATTTTTCATATGAAACATTTAAGTTCAAACATTAATATGTAATGTGAGAATATATGTATTTTGATCAATATCATATATGAACTAAAATTTCACATTATATTTATGTATTTTATTTTTGAGATAATATGTAATACGTTGAACTAATTTGTATTTACTAGAGATATATATTATTTTATGGAATATTTTAATTTTGATCACTACTATGTTGGGTCCTCTATGAATCTTGAGGATGATTTTGCTTCGAGGGATTACTGTTTTCATATTCTGTTCATGGTTTGGGCTCCTAAAAAAATTACAATATTTATAAAACCTTATGATTGTTTATATTTATTTTATCTATTTTAACATAGATTAATCATTTCATTTTTCTGTAATTATTAAAAATGGGAAAATAGTAATTGTTCTGAATGATTATTTCACAGGGGAACTCATGGATACAAAAAAGTGGTATATTCTATATTTATTAGTATATTTGTTTTTGAATTGATAGTAACATATCCCTCAATTGTAGAAAATGTGAAAGTGAAACTTCTAAAGTATTATTTCTATATAATTATTTTATCTCTCTTTTCTCTTAAATACACACTCACCAAATAATAATTCATATAATATGAATTGGTGTATGGATGTGATTGTCCAAAATGTCACATTATATGTGTAATCACGGTATTTGAGGTTTTGGTGTTCCAGTTGATGTTTGTTGTTGTCAAACAAGGATTTTGGATATATTTGACAATGGAAATGGAAATACTATTGGTTCGTAAGTTATTTTTCCATGATTACTAAGCCTTTTATATCTCCCTTTTAATTTTCATCATAGCTTATTTTTATAAATGACACAATTTACATCATTATTATTATTATTTGATTTTTTTATAATTGTAGTTCTTCCAATTTTTATAGTACTGATGCAACACTAAGGGGTTAATGTCAAAAAAACTTTAATGCTACACCACTAGAAGATAAACCTCAACAATAAATTGATTTTAATAGAAAAATTATGTTTATATTTCTTTATTTATAAACTCAATATTGGTTTTTTATTTTCCATATTTTCTTCTTGATAAGTACATGTTATTATATTTTTTCAAATCAATTAGATTTATTAATGTTCAATACATATTGTAATTTTTTTGTTCATGTAGATAAATCTAAAACCAATATTTAGAAACATGATGAAATGAATTGTTCTATAGAGATAAACATTCAACATGATGATTTTTTGTTGATTTCTTAATAATGTATAAACCAAATGTCAACATACCAAAAAATAATGTGTTAAGGGTTAAGAGAAATATTCTGAAATTAGGAAACTAAAAATGGGTTAAATAACGTTGTATTTTGATATGAAAAAAATCATATTCTATTTTGAGAAACTACAATCATTTTTTAATGATTTCATGTTTAATATAAATTTAAATATGATATTATTTTTAATTTTCAATCAAAGTACATTTTCACAATTTCTAGATTCAAATTAGTCAAAATATAGTTACTAATTTTTTCCCTAAAATATTTATTTCATTCATCATTTTCAAAAATATTGTTAATTATTTTATTTTATCTAAACTACCTTTATAGAATTTAACAATATATGGTGGATTTATAAATTATATATAATGGTTAAAAATATAGAATTCCTTATAAAAATAGATTATTTATAAATATGGAAAGTGATGTTAAATTATAATATGAAATCATGTGTGCTTTGAATTAAATTGTTGTATGGAATTATGTTTCATCAATTCATATATTATTTATTGTAGAAAAACTTACTAAAAGATTTTTATAAAATAATATTCCATTGAACTTGATATATAGTCATTATTTTTGAATTTTCTATATTATAAAATAATAATATTCAATATACATTTTAATATACTTCCAATATAGAGAAAATAAAATTTGATAAAACATGATAAAATTTTTGTTTATAGGGATAACTTTTAGGAACCTTTATTCATGAGATAACAATGATTTATAAACTTTTATTAATTTTTTATGTAAATGTTATTTAAGATTAAAATTTCATCAATATCCACATGTTGAATTTGATAGTGAATATGTTTCAGATTATTAAAAAACCTATGGTTATTATTATTCTTACATTTAGGATTATACAAATACTGTAATACATACACAATTTTAAATACTATAATATAAATAGCCTAAAAGTATAGTTTCTTTTTCTTATGCTTATACAAAAACAATATTACTTATATAATGAAATAATTAATTAATTTTAAACATGTCATTATATATGTTTGTGTTACTTATTATGTTTATAGATACACTAAAATACATATACATTTTCTAAATTACAGTGCTTATGCTTATGCTTATTCATTTCTTATGATAATTGTTATGCTTATGTTTTTATAAATACTATAATATATAAACATTTTCATATATTTTAATATTCAAAAACTAATTCAGTCAAATACATGTGGTTATGCTGATTCATGTAAAAAATAATGACAAATTGTCAAATTAGTAGATGCATATACTTAAACACCCATATTTGTCTTTATTGGTGCTTATATTTATACAATTTAATTACATTTTCCATTTTATTTAAGAAAAATATTTTTATCGAATATAAGAATAAAAATAAGGATAATCAACCAAATAAAATATTAATAATTCATATACTTATTCAAAAACTTTATTATAGGTGACCGAATATTTCATTTACAATGCTTATTCCATTTCAACATTTATAGTGCATATGCATTAAATTATCATACAGAAAATTTGACTTTTCTAATGTTTTGCTTACCTCACTACCTTTGCTTATGGATCACATTATATTTTAATAAATAAATTTTATTTAGGGATATGATAACGAATATTACCTCATGATAATGTTGTTAATGAGGATTACTGTGCTTTAACAAAGGGGTTCAATGAAAAATGTATTCTGATGTCAGCATGAAGAAAATGAAAATTGAATGTGTTTGAATTTATAAACATTTTTATATTACATTCAAACTCAATTTACGATAATATGTTTATTTTTACACTTAATTTGTATGATTGGAAAACTATTTAATTTAATTATTTAATATATTGTGATTATATTTCTTTTAATATTTTATATATTGGTAATTAATTTTGAATTAGGTCATTAAAATGCATGAGTGGGAATAAAAGTAATTTTTTAGAGTAACTGAATAAGTATTGTGAGATATAATAATTTTGAGTTAATAAAATGAGCTTAAAAGGGAAAAAATTATTTTAAAAATATTATAATTTTTAAAATTTTAAATAATGGCGTCAAATGGTAGAAAATATTTTTTTATTTGTATGTAAGAATTTTTTATAACATAAAAAAATATTAAATGTATGTACACTTTAGTAATTGTTAAAGGATTTGACTAAATACTTCCCAATGATGAATGATAATATCATATTTATTTAACGTGTATAAAGATATTATGTATATCAATCAATTTTTTAAAAAATAATTTAATTTAATTTAATTTTGTAAATCATAACAAAATGTAATAATCTGAAAATAATATTTGAAATAAATGATACAATAAAATGTGTATTCTCTTATATATTAAATTTTACCACAAAATAGTAAATACATTAATCAAGAAATAAATGTAACTGAGAAAGTATGGTAATATGGGATATGTGGAGAATATTGAAAAAAATAATTGAAATATATTTAAAACCTATAAAATTAAAAAAAATATTTTTAAATTACAAGCACATTTATTTATTCTAAAAAATTATATATCCATGTTTATAAAATTTTAAATAATCTACCTATTTATTTTAAAATATTAAAAAATTGGCATAAAATATTTATGGTATTTTAAAATATGAAAACGTAAAAAAATTAATTTTTTTTATCAATTTATTTAATTTAAATATTCAATTTTTTTTAATTTTATTAAAAAATTATTTTTTTCAATAATCAATTTAGTTATTTTACATTTTTATTCATGTTATTTTGAAATGAATAAATATGAATACTCATATAAAATTGCATGAATATTTTAAAAAAAATTAAATAATTTCAATATATTTTCTACTTATTTTTTATAAAATTAAAATTAATTGATCAGTTAAATTATATAAAAATGTTTAGAATTTTTGAAAAACTATAATATTGTAAATTAATTAGAATTTATTAAAATATTAACATGATTGTTTTAATAACATCCATTATCTATAATATTTGATGTGAATCAAATACCATGTGTCTCTTCTACATAAATTCTCCATACACATGTATGCCTCTCGATCCACATCACCCCTCATTATCTATTCTCCCCATTTCAGCCCCCTGATACCTCATCAAAATATTCCCTCTCCAAGCCTCCCCTCATTATTCCACCTCCCTTTAATGGCCCCTCAATCCCAACCCACAATATTCATTCTCCGTCTTCCACCTCCCTTTCATGGCCCCTATATCCATTCTTCTTGATATCTAATCAATAGTTCATTACATACTCAAATCCTTCGTCCTCCACGAATATTGATTCTAATTCAATAGAATTATGTCAAAATACATTACATTTGTGATAAATTTCCACTCCTAAATTATCACAGGCACATATTCTATCGAGGCTCATATCCTATCAAAATCCAGAAACACTGAAAATCTCTCAATGTTTCACCAGAATACAATCTCCTTTTTCTGTCTCTCACCTCTACCTCTACTTCCACCAATCTCCCCTTCCTCTGGCTCCACCTCTAGTTCTATATCCATATCCCATTCAAACAAAATTTCACTTATTTCTTCATCTAGAATATGATTATTTCGGTATGATTTCACTTTATTTAACTCATGTTCTTTTTGTCCAAATATGTTTCTCTAAACAAATTTAAATATTTTTTTGACATGATTTTTTATTATTATGACCAATTCTCTTATTATATTCTGATCTAGGGAGATTTATAGAACTTGAACATAATAGTTTTTTCAGAATTAATATACGGACATTTTACATTGATGATATTTTAGATTGTTCCATTTCTTCTAAATAAAATCTCATATATACTTATACAACAGTAGGAAGTTCATATGCACAACTAAATCATCATTAAATTACAATTCCTGAATTATTCCTTCCAACTTTTCTAAATAATGTTCAGAAATGATATTTTTGTCAAAATGAGCTTTATTTCTTAATCAATTTGTATTCTTATTCTTATTCTACACACAAATTATGTATCAAATTTTTTATTATTCTGTTGAATAATTGAAAAATTTTACTCCATTATAAATGATGTTGTAATATAATTAATATAATACTAGTTTAATTTAGAAAACTTCATTTACATATCTAAATATATGAATATTCTAATGCATGAATAAAATGATAATCTTTTTGAAATGATGTCTCACAAACCACATCCATACATTCATGAGAAATATGACGATCATAACTTTTTGATTCTTTAGCCGCAATTTCTATGATATTTTTAATCAATCTCCCCACCATATTTATTAAATGTATTTATTTTTTATATCACTATGGTAACTCATGAATCCAAAATTTATATTTCATATTATTATACTATATCACTATCATAAACCATGAATCTAATATTCATATTACATATTATTCTTCATTTTAATTTTTTGTAAAAAAATAAAATAACATTCATTTATTTTTATTATAATGTTGATTTGATTGACCATATTGGTATATATATACAGGTTTGATAAATATTTTTCAATTGAATTTCACGTGTATAGAAACACATGAAAATGAAAAAAATCAATTTTACAAGATAAATTTTACTTTAGTTTCATCATCCAGAGTTATAATATTTAGTTATGTTTAAAAATTTAAAATTCATGTTTCTTTTTATAAAATTAAAACCTTTAAAGAAATTTCATTTCAGATATGATATGAGTTTCTTATTCAATGGTATGTTTTCATATTTTATTTACAATCTGTGTGTTTTTTACTATTTTAACACATTGGATATTTTAGAATTAATGTTTTAATGTGAATATGAGGAATTGGTATTAAACATATCATACATATCTGAGTAAGGATGTAATACCCCCAGTTTTTTTATTTCTCTATTTAATTATATATTTTCTTATAAGAGTTTTTGGATTGGTTTTAAGATGTTATAGAGGGTTTTTTGGATGTTTTTTGGGGAGATCAGTTATAGGATGAATTAATATCTCTCCAAAAATCAAAACACCCTTGGTGCATCCCATAGTTGATGTATTTTTATTTCAATTGGAAAGGTTATTTGGGGTTTTTATATAGGATCATATTTTTTTAGACTTCATATTTTTGTACAATATGATCATATTTTTTTTGACACAGCTGCATATTCTTTTCCATCATAGAGGTAACTATTTTTATCTTTTTTTAGTATTAGATTATAATTTTTTATAATTTATTCCAATTTAATATATATGTTCATATTTTTCCAACTGTTTAATATTTGTAGCCTTTTTTTAATCTTTAATCTTATTTTATATAAAATATGATATTTTTTATCAAAACGGGTACATATTTTTTCAAATTTATTCCCACAGCTTAATATTTATTAATATAATAATACATTTCACTTAAATATAAAGCCTTATATTTTGTCAAAATCTTATTGAAGTTTTTAATTTTGAACTGTTTGTATATGAGTTCATTTTTGTGTTATTATATTAAAAAGTTCATATATTTTTATATTAGTTTATTATTTATATAAATAGGATTTTTATTTGTTTGTTACTAGGATTGAAATAACTAAAAAAATTTCATAGCTGGAACTACAAACTGCATACTCTAGTATTCCTTCACTAAACAGATGACATCTATCTTGAATGAAAATTCTACACCAAGAACTAATTTAGTGATGGAACTGGTTCAAACAAAGAGTCTTAGTTTTAAGTTATTACAAATTTCAATTTTCCATTTATTTTCACTAATGTGAAAAAAATTACGATTTAATCAATTGGATTTTCTTTAAACAATTTATTAAATATTGAACAATTTATACTACATGCCAATGAAGAATGAAACTTATGTTCGATTCTAGCATTCCATTTCTGGAAACATTATAATCCAGGTGATTTATTATATACAAACTATATATATATATTATGATTAACCAATGATCATCTACAAGATTATTCATATTATTTACATTTACTTGTACTGTAAAAAATTATTTATTTATAAAAATGTAATAATTGTTCATATATTTTTAAATGCATAATCCTCAATATTTTGTGAACACCACTACCATCTTCCCAACTAATTAATATGACATCAACACCACCTACGACTGTATATTTTTCTCAACTATTATTTCATATCAATAAGTAGATTAATATTTTAATTGGTATATGTTTAAAAATAACTACTATCTTCATGAAATTTTAAACTATTATAAAAAATTAACATTCTATAAATTTTGAAATTTCAATTTTTAATAGATTTTACTTTTCTATAACATATTCAAAACTATTTATTATATGTTCTAACTACTAAAAAATGGTTTATGTCATGACAAATTATTCCATTCCACGACTAAAAAAATTATTCCTCTATAATTATTTTGGTACTTATTATTGATATATTGGTTTTATACCCCATTGTTTTAATTACAATTTTAATTACAATAGTTGTAAGATTAATAGAGAAAATACCATTGATTATTTTTTGAAAAATGATTTTATTTTTTAGGGTTTCCTCTTTGATTTTTAATTTAATATTCTATAATTATAATTATTTTAATACACTAGAACCAAAATTAAAATTCATTTAATGCTAAAAAATATTTTTAATTTTTTTTAAGAAAGTATATTACTACTATAATTTTTTTCATAGCATCAACTCACTAAACTGGTTTTCTACAAATTATTTAATTCTTTTTGTATCCTTTATGGAGTTTTAAACTTCTACATTATCAAATACATCTTTATTACTGGTATATCTACTGGAAAATTTTCTATTATATTCATCATTATTTATTTCAATTTATTTATTAGAATTTACACTATGTAACAAACATGATATCTCATTTTCTATATCAAAACATTTTATTTAGTTTTACAATAAGAGATATGAATATATTTTAGCACATGTTTCCAATTATGTGAATTTATTCACTTCAATATGAATTATTCATATTCCTAAAATCATACAGTTACAGAAATTTAAATTTTAAATATAAATGCCCCAAATATGTAATATGAAATAATCTTTTCATGTTAAATGATTATACTATAATTATTTAACTTATAATGAGGTATGATGTGATTATGTTTTGGTTGAACGCTTTGATTTTCGGTTAATTAATAGTTTCATAAGAGTATGAGGATGACTGGGGGTGTTTTGTGTGATAAATACATGAAAATTAATGAAAAGTGGCTATACTAGGTAGGGTGCAAGGTTATAACATGGTTAGTAGTGACCATGTGCTTTAACTATGAAGCCTATAGGGGGAAGGATCATGGTTTTAAAACAATGATATGGAGATCCTACAGACCATGTGAGCTTGGAAGGACCCATTTTTCATTGTCATCACATGGTTTTTTAAATCATGTAGGATCCTAGGATACTATTTGACCAAGTCCCCTCTTGTATATATGGTAACTCATGGTTAGGGCATAGTTTGGACAACTGTGCCGGAAAACTGTTCACCTCATTAATGAGGGGGAAATTTCCATTTCCCCCCACATGATTATAGGGCTTTAAAATGACCCCAAACCCTATTTTCATCCTAGTTACCTAGGTGATTAACTCCTTCCACCTAAGAAACCAAGAGAATATTTTCCTTTGATTCATGGTCATTCTGATCATGGTTGGGTGAAAATCAATGATTCGGGTAAGTTTAACACTCTTCTTTCATTAGTTTTCTAGAAAATGACTTCTATGGTTATTATTCTCCATTTTAATCCCTAAAACATTGTTTTATAGTATCTTATAGGTTAGTCATTTTATGTTTTATTGAGTTTGGAACAAAGGATATGGTTAAGAGAGCTTTCGTATATTAACCTGAGGTAGGTGGTATTCATGTTATATCTCATAGTCTTGAGGGATAATTGAATGTTCATCTGCTTGTTTCAAAGTACATTATTTTTATTCATTTGGTTTCATTAGTAATAATTGGTAATTGGGTTAATTTAATGATTAGTGGAACCCATCATGATCCCAGTAGGATCCAATGAGGATGAATAGAATGGGCCTTTGGACACCCATAGGTGGTTTAATCCCATAAAAATGAAATATTGGGGTTTTGAATGATAAATTGAGTGTTCTGTGATATTAAAATATTTAAGAATGTGATTAAAACTATAACATAGTATGATGGGATATTAATCTTATCATTTAGATTTAAGTAAATGATGGTGTGTAAATGGATGGAATTGTAATTAAACGGAAATGGTGCACCCATTGGTTTTTCAGTATTAAGAAGGTTAATTAAGATGACACTACATGAATGTGATAAATGGTGTTGGGATGTTATAATAAATTTCCTATCCTTTGGATAGTCCAAACTGATTCTCTAGGAACCCCTGTGCATAGTAGTTTTTTGGAGAATGGACTAATACTATTGAACCAAAGGGTATGAAAATGGTGTTTCATATCATGGTTGGGATGGTTGGGCATGGTTTTATGAATATTGGTAATATTTTGGGACTAAGGCTCTATGTTTTTTGACCTATGACCCCTTTGACAGATGGATATTATTACCAACAGAGGCCAAAGAATGTTTGATGAAAAATTTGAAAAACATGGAACATGGAATGAAATTAATTGATATAATAAATGATGTAACCTATTTTATTTTTTCCATCAATTATTTTTTTACATATGAAGACAGAATATTATACAAGATATGTTTTTGAAACTATTGTTGGTGTCCTACTTATTTGTACTCACACCCATCGTGTGACACCATTTGGTACCCAAGTAGAGTTTATGGTTGTAGGTTAAAAGTCAAGAAAATGCCCTATGTTTGAGGGTTGATTTGGGGCTTAGGGAGGTGCATGTATGTGGGTACCAAACCTGATATAGGGGGCTATTTTAGGGATTATTTATCATTTATTTATTTTGGGATTAAATTTTCACATGGAACTATATGAAATGACATGGAATAGTTACCATTTGGTTGTTTGCAAATACCTAGTTTTTGGATTTTTTAATGCATTTTTTCCATGAATGTTATTTATACAAGTTCTTATTTTATCTATTGTGACTTACACTAATAAAAAGGGTATAGTATCCCCATGTGTTCAATTAGACCCTCACTTCTAGTCAGAAACCTCTTGTATATAGTGAGGCCCACTAGAGGCCATGCGGTGAATCACCTTAGGAAAATGGTTAATAGATCCCAGATGATTAAGTTAAAAAGTGTTATCAGTGTTTTTATATTCAATCATTTATTTTAATTAGAGTACTTAGATAGATGAATAGATTTTTTCATGACTTTGCAATTAACTTATGCATGGGCATAGCTATAACATATATAGGGGAAAACCCATATACCCCAGGTTGGATCATTGTACCTACTGTTTTTTATTATAGATGGATGTTTTTTCAACATGAGTGTTTCACTTGTAGTGTAATGATATATATTAGAGATTTAATTTGTTTTCTGAAATGGAATGAGGGTTAATATTTATGCATAATTATAATCACTTAGATAAATATGTGACATGCATCATGATAGGCACACATTGGAAAATATGTTATGTTCGGGTCTAGGAGTTGAAAATGCATCTTGATCCTTTTGAAAATTTAAATACTATGCTCCTAATAAATATGATATACATATAAAAATAGTTTAACGTTGTTTTTGGGATAGTTAAAATTACATATAATGTTATTTGAAAATTTTTTAGTCGGTTTACCAATTCTGAGAAGTGGACTAGGTTTGTAGTGGTTAAGAATAGTGATGGGTTGGTGGTTATGTATGTTTGGATAGTGTATGTGGGGTGGAATGTTTTCTAGGTTGTAAGAATTATTTTTTGAAAAATTTAAAACCTGATGATATGTGTTTTGATATGTATGTTTGGAATTATACAGATATTCTACTACGATGACATCTACTGGTTAGGTGAAAGGAGAAAATTTCTGAGAATTATCCTCTTGTGAAGGGGTAATAACCCTTGGTTATTCTATGTAATATGTGGGATAAATTTTTTAATAACTTTACCTATTTTATATATTTAATAGAGTGATACGTATTGCATATTTTTATAAATATTTTTGATTTGAAAAGAAATTTATAGTTGTATCGCCCTTCCAATTTTTACTGGAGGGGGTTGATCTGATGTAGTAGATTTTTGGATTGAGTCCATCAAGATGACTCTAGGTCAATTAGAGACCCCACTTGAAAGGATTGTTATGATGGAAACTTATATGTTGTAGGGAAAAAAGAAGTTTTGGTGTGATATAAAATCCCAGAATGATGATATAAAGTTTATTTCATGTTAGTATTTATTGGATACTTTATTGGAAGTCTATTATCTTGGGATCATGAGGCAGAGGAAGGTTGAAGTGTTTATGTACTTAACTCAGGGAATTATGATGGTGATTAAATGTATTGGCCTCTACATTTATTTATACTGTTTCCCTATATCAATCGAAGGATATGAGGTGATTATGGGTATGAATTTTCATAATGTTATTATATATTAGATCTAGTCCTAAGTAAATATCTTTCACTAGGAGAGGTTTATTGAGGTTGTGGATCTGGCTCACATTTTTAAAGGGAACCTGATTTAAGCATCTAGTGGTGTAATAATCATTATAGTTTGGAGTTATTGTTATACATCATATGATATTAGGAAGTGTTTGTGTGAGATTTTATACTAGATTAGTTAAAAATAGAGTATTCAGTTTAGAGTAAACATCTCATAGAGGGTAGCTCAGTCATTTTCTAACAATGTGGTAGGCCTGACAAAATGTGAGTTTAGTGTTTATGACCACTTGTGGAATGCTGATAATGTTGAATTATGGGTTATATATAGATGATCAATTGGAACCCATAGATGGTAGGTAGTGTTGGAGGATCTAGACCAGTACATAGCGCTGGTAGGGGGATAACTACTCTATACTAGTTAAGTCGTTACAGTTCCACTGGCCATGTTGATCAATGTAAGGGATTTGTTAATTCATGATAATAAAATAAATCTCTATAGGGATTTGAAACAATAGGAACCTAGACTAGATCCCAAGGTAGATGGTAAAGTTAGTTTCATGCAGTTCAAACGACACATGGTAGTGGAAAGGATGGGCCATCGACTCTTCGAGGTATGATTCTTGTAGCATCCAATCATTATAGTGTTTTATTTTATAAAATTTCCTCATATTATTATATATATACATAGTTTGTATTTGTTTTTGGTTTAGCGGTGGAATAATTACATAGGGTCATGTCAATTGAATCACTTTTGGGAGTATGATCAGAGAATATCTGTAACATTAAGGAGTGTTCTATCAAGGTTGGTGGGTGTCATTTTCATTATGAATTTTTTGAGCTAATTAGTATTTTTAACTAATATTGAGGATGGATTATTTTTTTTTGTGTCGATACCATATATATTTTTACTTTTGAAGAATAACGTTCAAATCCCTTGTAGGTGAAATTGATGTTCAACATGGGTAATGAGATATCAGGGCAGGCCATGTAGGTCTATATCATCAGTGGTTTGGTGAGATAAAATCCCAAGTGGAATGAATTGAGCTTTAATATGGAGATAGATATAATGGTGTCTTTCCTTATATGGTGGATTAGATTGAGGAGGTATTTCTAATTGAAATATTTGGATTTCCACCATAGAGAGATGTGGAGTTCGTGATTGAGTTATTACCTGGAGCTAAGCTAGTCTCCATTCCACCTTACATAATGGAATCGATGGAGCGTCATGAGATGAAGATGTAGTTATATGGTTTGGAGAATAAATGTTTTATTAGATCAATTACATCTCCTTAGGGATCAGTAGTTGTGTTTTCCCAAAATAATGATGGAATGTTACACTATTGTGTCTATAAAAGAATGTTAAATAAGATGTCAGTTAATAAAAATAATTTTATTTAGTGTATCGATGATCCATTCAACCATATTTGGGGTGCTTTTGTGTTCTTCGATATCGACTTGAGGTGAGAATATCATCAGTTGGGTGTGAGACCTTATGATCTATCATATGGTGCTTTCCGAATAAGGAGTGGGTTTCATGGGTTTGTTGTGATTCCGTTTTGTCTGAAAAATGTTTCAATTGTGTTCATGGACTGAATGAAAAATTTTCCACATGTTTATGGATCATTTTGTGTTAGTTTTTTTTGATGAAATCATATTATACACCTAGACTTGTGATGATAATGACAAACAACCTAACATCTGTTTCAGTACACTGATAGGGAATTGGTTATATTCTAAGAAATCATAATGTTGTTTATTGATTGAAAAGGTGAATTTTTTGGGCCACATAATCTCCAAGGAAGGTGTTTCAGTGGATCCAAAAAATGTGATGGCAGTTGAATCTTTAGAGTGGCCTATTAATGTTCATTTAAATCAAAAGCATTATGGGTTTGGATAGTTATTACTGAAGGTTCATCAATAACATATCACTCTTGAAATCAGCACATTTTGGAATTACAAAGAAGGGTGTCAGGATCGAATGGTCTATATCTTGTGAGAATTCTTTATAAGAGTAGAAAAATAATTTTACTACTACATTGATTCGGATCCTACCTTGTCCAGGTAAAGAGTATACCTTGTTTTGTGATGCATCTGGTGTAAAACATAAAATAGTGTGGATGCAAGGATATCAGGTCATAGAGTATGAGTCTCAAAAGTTGATTTTTTTGGAATTAAATTACCTTGTATATATCCTCATGTTTCTTGTGGTGGTTTATGATTTAATATATGGAAAAATTATCTATTGGGTGAATGATATATTCTATATATTAACCTAAAAATACTTAAGTACATCTTCTACCAGTGTGATATGAACTTATTAAAAAGAATATGGGTTGATGAGATTCAATATCTTGATTTTGGGAAGGCCTAGAAAATGAGAAAAGGGATCAATGTTACAAATTACATGAGAAAAAATACACATACTCAGGAATTTTATAAGTCTAGTAATGAGTGGAAAATGATGACCTTGACCACTATAATGGATATATATGTTTTGGAGACCTAGGGACAGATGACCCTTACATCCTATTCAGATGATTCCACACTTCTAGGCTGGGTTATAGAAATTAATTATGAGGATATATATTTACTAGCTTTGAGGGAAATCCTTAATGGTTTGGAGACACCTTTCGATCAGGCTGTCAGCGAGGATGAGGTTTTTTATGTTCACATCCATGTTTTTATTCCCATGTGTATACGGGAGAAGATGATGTGTGAGATCCATTCTAAAAATTGGTAGATGCTTCCAAGTTAAAAAAAATATTTTTAACTTCATAGATATTATTGGTGGATATGGATGAGGAAAGAGGTTCCCTATTTCCTAGCCTGGTGCTACACCTACCAGCTATTGGAGGTCATGCATCAATATTCGGGTGGTATGCTACAACGATCTCACAATCTAGAATACATGTGAGACAATGTCACCATGGAACTCATGGTAGGTGTTCCAAAAGAACCATGGAAGAATTTTGTGATGTGGGTAATTATCGATTAGTTAACAAAGGTTGCACACATCTACCAATTTAATAAACTTTTTCAATAGACCAGTTGGGTGAAATATATATTTTGGAGATAGTACGTTTTCCTGGGGTACCTTAGAGAGTTGCATCATATTATGATCTACATTTTCATTCATGATTTTGGAAAGTATTGTGGAAGGAACTTGGTTTGTAGGCGCCTCTGAGTACATCTTTTCAGTCACAGACTGAATGAACGTCAAAATGTACTATACTGGTTCTATACCACATGTTGACAGCATGAAAACTAGATTTTGTTGGGTCTTGGTAAAATCATTTGGACCATTTTGAATATTCCTATAAAAATAGTTATCATGTTATCATACCATTTTACCCATATGAAAAAATATATGGTAGTACTTGTAGATCTATGTTTTGTTTGATGGAGGCTAGGGAATAAGATTTGATGAGGATAAGTCTCATGTTAGAGATATCATAGTATGTATAGTTTATTTTTAAACATATGGATAAAGATCAGGGGAGTAAAAAACATATATTCTAATCAATTTCATTGACTATTTGAGTGTACAATGGGTGATCATGTGTTCCTCTGGGTGTCACCAATGTTGGGGAACCGTCTAATCCATAAATAGGGAAAGTTGGTGCCCATATTTTCGGGGGAATTTGAGATTGTGGAGGGGATCAAACAGACAACATACTGATTGTCTCATGTGTCTTAAATTTATAAGTATCACACTAAAACCTCTCATGTGATCAATGTTTATAATGTAGTGCTTCAAGCTAATGTGTCCGTTGAGGAGCATCCATTTTGTATTATTTAACATAGTGAGAAAATATTGTGGGGTATGACTATACTCTTGGTTCGAGAGTTTGGAACCATGTTATAAATCAAGAAGAGACTTTAGAGAGGGAGATATAAATAGTGTCTTAGAGGCATAATATTTTTTTACATTGGGGAAATCCTAAATCCAGTGAGTGAGGATCAAGGATGATCCATTATATGGTGGGGAGGTGGTAAAATCCCAATCATCTAATGAGGTACGATCCATTTATGTTTTTTTCAAATATTTATTTTTTTGGTTAATGAATTATTTACCAAGGGTATAAAGAATATTATGGGTGTTTTGGTTGTTTGAGAAATGAAATTGTAAGAAAATACACTATACTAGGAAGGGTGCATAGTTGGTGCACAATTAGTAGTAACTGTGCACCTTAACCAAGATGCATGTAGCAGAGAGGGTTCACGATTGACCAAACATGAAAGGGGGCACTGAAAACTTTGGGAACTTTGACAGATCCATTTCACAAAGCCATCACAAGTTTTATCAAATCAAATAGGATCCCAGAAGATTATTTGACCCAAGACCCTCTTAAATAGAGGGTAATTCATGGTTGGTTCACAATTTGACCTACAATGAGGTCAAACTGTGTGCCTCATTAAAGAGGGGGAAATTCCCATTTCCCTGTTCGTCTATAGCGGTTATAACATGAATGTTTCCCCCATTTTTCATCCATAAACCTAGTTCATTAACTATTTCCTCCCATGCTTCTAATGGGTGATTATCTGTCGATTCTTTCTGTTTGGAGTGTAGTTGGGTGGGAATTAATGATTCAAGTTAGTCTAACACTCCACATTTATTAATTTTTTTGAAAAGCCCTTGTGTGGTTCTTCATATCCATTTTAATCCCTAACTAATTTTATACTAGCTTCTAGTTTGTGGTTTTGAAGTTTTTTTTGAGTTTTGATCAAAGTCTATGGTTGAGAAAGAATTCGTATATGAACATAAGGTAGGTGGTCTACAAGTTATAACTCATAGTCTTGATTCCCAATTGAATGTTTATGTTCTTGTGTTGTGGAATATTATTCTTATCCATTTGGTTTACTTGATAGTAAATGGTAATTAGGTAAATTGAATGATGAATTGAAACCCTATTCACCCAATTGGGATCTAATGAGGATGAATTGACTTGTCCTATGGACACCCATGGTGTGAACCAGTCCTTTTAAAATGAATGATTGGGGAATTGAATGATAAATTTACTAGTTTATGATATTAAACCAATTGTGAATTTGATTATCCTTGTAACATAGAAATATGGAATGGTTAGATTAACTAGAATAATTAGGTAAATTATTTTGTTTAAAGGGATTAAAATTTGATTAAATGTATATAGTGAACAACTATATTTTTCTATAATAAAATCGTTAATGCTGATGAGGATATTAAAATGTGATAAATGGTAGTGGGATGTTGGAATCATGATCCTCTACCTTGGGTGAGATAGACTGACGACCTAGGCACCCTTGTGCATAACAGTTTTTTGGGAAATGGACTGATTCTCTTGAACACAAGGGTATATGCACGGCACTCTTTATTGTGATTGGGATGGTCGAACATGTAATTTTGAATCCCCGTCAGATTTAGGGAATGAGGCTCCATGTCTGTTGACCTTTTTCCCATTTGAAATATGGTTTAGAGGAAAAGCATGGGCCGAAATTTTTTTAATGAAAAATGTGTAAAACATGGATCAATGAATGAAAGTAATTGCTCTTATAAATGATAAATGATTTAATATATATATTTTTTTGTTTCAATTTATTATGTGATTCTGAATACACTATATTAGACTAAATATTTTTTGGACTCAATTGGTGGTAGCCTAATATGTTTTACTGACACCGTACTCAGGCCGCTTATGGGAAGTTGAGAAAACATTATGGTTTCGATTCAGAATACGGGAAAATGACCTATGTTTGAGGGTTGATTTCGGGATTAGAGCGGTGCATGGATGAGGGGACCAAAAATGATGTTGATCCCCATTTTGGGGATTCTTACTCATGTCTTCATTTTTTGTTTTTCTTTAGACTTGGAACTGTATGATATGACCTGGAATATTTTTCTTTTAGTTGTTGAATGTACATAGTTTTATGAAATATTGTTTGTAATGATTGTATTTCTTTTATGTTTTTCTGTTAGTTACTATTTTTTCTATTGAAGAATACTCTGATAAGGAGGGTGTAGTTTTACCATGTGTTCCATCAAACCATCAATACTATTTATAAACATATTGTGTATAAGGATTCACGCTGGAGGTCTTGTGTAGAACTATCTTGGGGAACTGTTTACGGGCTCCTGAGTTGGGATGTTATAAATACTAAGTATGAAATAAGAATTATATTATATATGAATTTGTAAAATAATATGTAGAGTAACTCTAAATTTTTTCAACTAGATTCTCAAAAACTATATTTCTATACGATAAATAAAAATACTCTTTCATAATGTGTAACTTACATATTTCTCATTTTCCATAGTATTTGTCATATATGTTATGTAATTTCATCTTCAAAACTGAATTAATGATACAAGGATTGGATTATGAAATATTTTTCCTCTTAAATCTTGAGAAATATTTTTATGCACCATATCAATTATGGGAATCATGGAATTGTAAAGACTTTGATATAGTGGATCCATTAAATAGAGAAACTCAGGGATAATTTCTCCACTAGTAATAGAGTTTAGTGTTTTATATTATAGTTGGTTATATTTTCCTAAATTTTCATCTTAGAATATAAAATCATATTCTCATTTATAATAGAATCATTGATCCATTCCTCATCATTTGTATGAATTTTTTCTTATTAATGTATTAAACTTCTTCTTCCACTACTTTTGTGTCTACTTTCACCCATATAAACTATTATGGAGATTGCACACCATGTATTCCTTTCCTTACTCGACATATCCCTATAGATGTTGTATATATATGTCTTCCATGAGATCTCTATGGAAGAATGCAATCTTTACATAAAGATACCCGAGATTTAAATCCTTTTATACAATAATCACAACAATAGACTACACTTTTAAAATCACTATAATTTAGTTTTTCCACTTCTGAAAGGAACTGAATGACAAAGCACCATTAAAATCATATGAACATTATTTATACTAACAAAAGAGATGATAAATTCCACCTATATCACATAATTTTTTAACGCTGATGGAATTCATTAAATTTTATTATTATTATTTTTCTTCACCCCAACCCCCATTTCATTAGTGATCCAACCCCCTTTATAAATGTTTTGTGCCCCTCTCCCCCACATTCCCAACCTACAACATGACTCGAGGCCACCCCCATTATCATCAATTTTCACCTCCTTTATAAATGCATTCCATTCCCTTCAGCCTTTCTCGTGTATTGAAACGAACATCTGACCACTGCCTTTAATGCCAGACATCATTACCCCTAAACCATGACGAATTGTATAATATTTTATAATATATACATATATACCTAATTCATATTTAGGTAAATATTTATTCATATAATTCTATAATTATATATATTTTATAAATATTTTTAAAAAATGTCTTTATATTGTATATTTTCATATAATTTTTATTAATATTTATATAAAAATAAATATTTAGATACAATTTTTTTAATGTATTTATAGTTATTTACTGTAAATATTTTAATATACTATATTTAATAATAATCATATATTTATAAAAATACATTTATATATGATATATTTACATAATGTTGATATAAAGACTTAAAAACCCACATTCCACTACATATTTTCACACACATGTACACATTTATATTTCACACACAAAAACAAAAATATTTAAATATATTTATTTATTTACATATTTTTTAATATACACAGAAAAATATATTTTTATTGACACATATGTATTTATATGTAAATATTACTGGAATATATATGTATATATATTAATACATTTTTATAGAAACTAAACAAGTTAATTTCTATTTTAATTAAAATTAACAATAATTAATTACTTCCTTATGGTTTATATATATTTAAAAAAACATTTTATGTAAATATTAATATATATTATTATTTTAAAATATGATTTATTATATGTAAATGTATAAATATATATATATATATTTAATTTTAAATATTAATAAAATAAGATAAGATAAAATTTATTCACCATAATATCCACATGGCTACAAGTCCAAAGAATACATTTAGTCACTATTATAAAAATACACAAAGAACCCATCAGTCAAGAATAAATTCCACCAAATGTTCAAAAAAACAAGTATCCTGACCAAAAAACTCAGTTTTTTAGTACTCTTTGACCATTTTTGATAACATGAAAAAGTTTTTATAGTTCTAAAAAGGTAACCATAACCAATATTTTTCCCTTATATTTGATTTTAAATGTGATAGATTTGAGAAAAACACTCAGATCAAAAGTTATTACAGTTTGAAGTTCATTTCAGGTTTTCGAATTATTTTATATTGTTCATTAATTTAATGAATTTTGATGTTTTAGAATTATTATTAAATGTCAATTAATAGATAATAATAATAAAATATTAATTAATATTCATTTATTCCTTATTTTATAATCCATTTTCACTAAATATATTATATATTAACTTTAAATGCACATTTAGTTTCATATATGTCTTATTTAATAAAATATATTACATTTATGTCACAATAAATATATTTATATTTTAATTAATAAATTTATTTAATGATATATAAATTTTTTCTGAAATATACCATTTATCATATCTAAAATGGAAATGATAATGAACACCCTTTATCAGTGTTAAAAGGATGACATTTATTAGTGAAAAAAAACACTTACAAGGATGTAATTTTTATCCGTGATTTTAGCTTGAGATGATAAAGTAACACGCAATATCCCTACTTTTGTTAACATTGATAAAAGGTAGATCTTAATATTTCATGATCTATAGTAGTGAATACTATGGACAAACTAGATGGTGATGAGAATCATTACATTTGAGGAAATTGCAGTAAAGCTCACGCATTCCTTCTGTTGAAAATACTTCATCAGTAACATTAACTTGTACCTCCTCTAACCCTCATGTTCCTCCTTGATTTGATATACCCATTTATTAAATAATGCATTCCTTCTTTTTTGGAAATGTTTCAGATACTTTGTATTATTATCAAGGAATGAATAACTCTCCTCATTCATAGTCATCTCCCAATTATTCAAATAATTTAACTAGATTGCCTCATCAAAAGATTTTGGCTCTCCACCTGAAATAAATAAAAAATATTGTAAGAATTATGAATGCCTATTTATAGGTCTCATCACCCTGGTTGATCTCATGACCTCACATTAGGAGTATACTCCACTAGTTTTGGTGTCACATACATAGGTACACCCTCAAGCTCTTGTTTTTCTTGGTACTATAATTCATTATTACCATAATAAACATTGGCTATATGATGGACCTTGATCATGAAAACTTCATTAAATATCATGATATGGAATTGGTTGAATATTTATTCTTATTATTCCATAATTGATAACTAAACGTCTCAACAATGTAGCTAATAATGAAACTATATATATGTAGGTTCTGGGCGTAGGGGAAGTGTGTTGGTGTGTGTACCCATCTTTAATTTTTGCTATTAATGATGCTTAATCTGAGATCTGTCACAATAATAAAATACTGGATATTCGGAATAGAAAGAATAATAAATGAAAATAGGGGAGTCTAGGAACCATATAGAGGATCATAAAATCCAAGTGTAGGATTCTTTAGCGGTGATCCACATGTTCTCCACGTATCAATTCACATCGACGAAGGGACGCCCAGGTTCTAGAATGGATGTGACTTCGCTTGCAATGTTTTCCTTTGATATCCTTGACCTGGTGGATGAGGATCTCTCTCTTGTAGATTGAGATCATTTTTGAAAGAAAATAATTCTCTCTTAGCTTGAGATGATTCTCTAGATCTGTTGTGCACAAACACAAAAAACAATTCTATTCTAATGAGAATTATATAATTGGGGTTTTAATTACGTAGAATTATAAAATGATTTATTTACCCAAAAGCATTTACTCATTTCTTTTAATTCATAACAGTACCCCATGTATACATATAAAAATCGAATATTATTATTATATGACATGTGCTCATAAAATTAAAACTAATATAATTTAATGAAATAAATAGTATTATATCTCACAAATCCACAGAAAACTACACATCATGTATATTAAAATAAACAATGTCTACTTTTGTTTTCCCATTCTCTGTATTTCCTCCTCCACGTTTATTAGACCTTGAATAATTAATATTTATTTATCAAATAATTTTTACTACATTTCTCTATAATAAATATATTATTTCTCAAAAAATATATTCTCTTGAATAACTAGAGTCAAAATAAATGTGATCAGGCATCCTTGAATAATTATTAAACCATACTCATGATAATCTTTATTCAACTTGTAAAATTAATATTTAATTGAGGTACATGGACACACATAGTGTGTGACCCTCTAGGACTTTTTATCATTGTAATTAGGTGAAGCCTGTATAATGTCCAAGGTTAGCATCTTGAAAAACACACCAAGGAACCCGTCGACAATGATGTCAACAATGCAATGAAGTGTCACCTCCTACAAATTCCTACCATGTAATGTAATCCCTTTGTCTTTATATCTCAAATCAAGAGGGTTTCATGCTATTTCCAACAACCAATGTGCTTGATTATTCTTTCTTTGGATTTCTGGAATTGAACATTCCCTTTCCTCACCATGGCCATGCATTTATTTAAGTTATATCAATTCCATAAAAGTACCTAAGATATCTATTTCTGTAATTGAATAGAAGTGAAAAATACTTTCCCATATTATCTATTACTGCAGTATTACTCATTGCATACCCAGCATTTCCTTCCTTACTGTGAAAAGTGTGTCGTCACAGTTCTGTTTAATACATCTATGTGTGTGATTTTTAATACCAATTAATAAAAATATTAAATTCTAAGTACCAATACATACATCTGCAGATAGGAACATCCAATGACACTATGAAAAGTGTATTTCCAACTGGAGGGTGTCATTATCATAATATCCTCCTGGATAATACCAAGGGTACACACCATGAGAAGGTGCCACATTGTTTTATGAGTCATCATCTCTAATGGAATGTATTAATTGTTTCTCTCCAATAACATCATCTGTCCATAGAACATATATTCAATAACCGTGTTATGTAAATTCAAGGTTCTCAACATAACAAGGATCTGCTATGACCTTTCACTATAATATTAATCCTTAAGACATTATCACATTCATTGTTACGAAGAAGAACAATCTAGATGTGATAAAGTATTTATTAATTAATAAAGTACAAATTAGTTGGTTCTGTTCCACCAAATCAAACAGACTCCCTCTTGAACTATACACAACTTATAACAACCTATAATCTTCTATCTCTCACATGATATTCATTCTTCTACAGAGATAGGCCTTTAGTCATGGGGTCAGCCATGTTCTCTTACATGGACACTCTACTCACTAAAATATCTCCCCATTGATAGAAATATATCAAGAGGTGATACTTCAAAATTATTTTATTTTCCCCTTGATGTGAGCTTGGTTCCTTCGCAAGAGCCACCATTATAGTATTAGCACAATAAAATGTGTTTGGATCTTTACTGATAGGCATCACATCATTCTACTAGGCAAAGTTACGAATCCAGATGGCTTCCATGGCTACATTAGAATCCTCTATATATTCTTACTCACTGTAGAATTGGAAACAACTGGTTTCATTGAAATCTTCCAGCTCACAGCTCCTCTATTGAGATAGAAAACATATTTATATTGTGAATTTAGATCATTTAGATCCGTCAGAAAACCAGAATTAGCATAACCTCTACTAACAAGCTCCTCATCTCCTCCAAACACCAGAAACATATCATTAGATCTTCTTATATACATATGGATAGTATTAACAGTATTACAATATTGTTCTCCTTGATCATACTGATATCTTCCTACCATAATCTGTGCATAGGAAACATCAAGCATGTTAAATAACAAGACATACATAATGAATCTTATAGATGATGTGTATGGGATATTACTCATTCTATCATTCTATTGTTGTGTTTGAGAACACATTTTCATTAAAAGATGTAGGGCATGTGACACTAGAACAAATCCCCTATGGGATTGTCCATTCATATTATCATTAGTATCTAGTCAATGTATGTACCCTGACATAGCCCAAGCATCCTCATGGAACTATCATGAATGACCTTGATCCCTATAATGTAGGTTGCTTCACCCTGTTTCTTTAAGAAGAAACACTTCTTGAAACAGTACATAACTGACCATAATATTGGTATATCACTTCCAATAAGAAATATTTCATCAATAAATTCTACTAGGATAATAACTGAATTCCCATTAAACTGCTTAAAAACACATGGATCATATTTATTTGTAATGAAACCAAAGCACATTTTGGATTTATCAAATCGAATGTTCCATGACCTAGATGCTTGATTTAATCCATAAATGGATTTATTCAACTTTCAAACACGTTTGAATTTACCTGGTGTCACAAACCCTTCTGGTTTTTTCATATACACATTTTCTTAAAGGTTTCTGTTATGGAATTCTATTTTGACAACAATTTTAGAAATCTCATAGTCATGGTATGCTGCTATTGAAATTATGATTCTTATGGATCTAAACAGGGAAATTGGGGAGAACGTTTCATCATAGTCAATTCCTTGATGATGTATGAATCATTTAGCCGCTAGACTATCTTTATAGGTGCTAACTTGACCTTCTATTTCCATCTTTCTCTTGAATACCCATTTGCATCAAACAAGCATTACATAAATTGGCTCGATGACCAAAAAATATACATGGCTCGGATACATGGGATATATATCATAATTCATAGCTTTTGTCCATCATCCAGCTTCTGAGCTTTCTCCTTCTTCATTATAGGCGAGAGATTCGTCATTGTCCAACAATCATGCTTCACCAAATTCGGTGACTAGGAAACCAAATATCACTGGTTTCATTACCTCTCATAAGTTTCTACACATTACTTGTGTTTCTGGAACATCTTCCACGGGGTCCTATGGAAGTTGTTCCTCTACTAACTCTTGTGTATCTTGATCATCAACTTCATTAATGTCAATATTTCTACCAATATCCTTTTTTGAGGATGTTCTACCTCTCAAAAAAGACGTCTTTTCTGACAACTGTCACTTTCTTGTCTGAAGGGTTATATAGTTAATATCCTTTATTTTCATTGGGATACCCTATAAAGATAAACCTTGTTCCTATGTGTTATAGTTTGTTTCCGGATAAGGCCTTAACCAACACCTCACATCCCCATATATGTGTGTGTGAAAAAATGTGTTTCATTATATTCTATAACTCGGGTGGGAATTCCCTTCTCCACCTTAGATTCTACTCAGGTTAATGATTATACGGTAGTGTATAATGCATATCCGCAAAATAATAATGGAGGATTCACATGACTCATCATTGACCTCACCATGTCTAGCAAGGTGTGGTCCCTCCTTTCAGAAACACCATTCCACTGGGGTGTATAAGGAATGATATGAGATAGAATCCCTGACTCCCATTGAATATCAATGAACTATTGGTTCATATATTCTCCACCACAATCTGATCGAAGATTACTTATCATATCACAAACCGGATTCACTACTTCATTCATGAATTCCTTAAATTTGTATAGGGCTCTTAACTTATACATCAACAAGTATCAATATCCATATCTACTGAAATCATCAGTAAAAGTAATGAATTAATAATATCCACCTCCAAAATCTACTTGAAATGGTCCACACATCCGTGTTCACCAATCCTATAAGCTATTTGGCACTTTCACCATGTCCACCAAAATGCGGCTTGGTCATTTTACCTTGTAAACAAGCATGACATGTATCAAGTGGTTTTATCTGACTAGAGTCTAAATATCCATCTTTTCAGAGCATTGTAAAGTGCTTCTCATTTACATGACTATGATGGTGATGCTACAACAGTTTGATGTATGAGTCATGTGAGTTTGTTTTGTTATCGATTCCCAACACTTGTTTTTCCTCATTTAATAAATACAACCTATTATTTAAATGATCTATTATATAAAATGAATTATTCTTATTAAATAAGTAACCCTTAGTTCCAAACAAGAAAATTAATACATCTATATCCAAAGATGATACAAAATTTATATTTTTGGTAATACAAGGAACATAATAACAGTTATGTGAAACTAAAATCATCCTAGTTGATAATGAGAGGTGGTTATCTCCAATGCATAACACAGCTAGCCTCACATAATTGGAAACTCTAAGATCCACCTATCATTTGTAAATAATTATAAATCTTCTTCGTTCCTACATTTGAATACAGATGTCATCCCGACAAGCTGTATTTAATTCCCAATGTGTAAAAATTGAAATATGACACTCGATGATGAATGCAACATTAGCATCCCCGCGCTTTTGGGTGCAATTACACTTCCAGGGGCCTGGATCGCCACATGAAAGACATACCACCTCTTGATCCTTGCCCTACCTCTAGATCATTCCCTTCTTTGAGTAACTGTTCTTGGGGTTTTCAGACCATTTATAGTTCCTTGGCCCCTATACCTTGTCTTTACTTTTATTATTCACCATATGGAATGTGTGTTTGTCATGCCCCATGTCCCTATCTACCATGTGAATTAAGGACATATTTTTTGATAGAATCTTCTCCTTGTTTTTCATGTTATAGTTGAAAATAATGCTAGAGAAGGTCATGGACAGTGATAATAGAATGAGATCTGTATGCAAGTCATCCAAGAACATGATCCCTAAGATGTCCAAGTGTTCAATATAGCCAATAAGAATTACTAAATGAGGCCTAGCTGGTGCATACTCTCCCAGAATAGTTGTAAACAAAGAATTGGAGATCTCATATCTCTCATATATAACTTTATCTTGGTAGATATCCTTAGGGTGAGAAATCATGCTACACGTGTACATTTTTTCATGTTCCTTAATGAGATAATTATACATGGTTGATAGCATGAATCATTGGTCATAATTGTAATCATCTATATGTTTCATAGAGAGAGATAGTTTATCATCACTGGCCTATTTTCAAGGTGAAATTGGGACAGTCTCTTCCAGCACATACAAGTTATTCTAGTGGCAAAGGATGTCTCGTAAACACCTCGGCCATTCCTAAAAATTGGTGCTAGTGAGAAGGTTTTCCTTCTTTATTATGGTTTAAAATGATATTTTTGAAGTCCTTTTTCATGTTTTATCTTCAAATTTATATAATAAAATGTTTAGTAATATATTATGATACAAATGATACAAATAAATAAATTAATACTTATTAGTCTCCCACTATTTTATTGAAATCCAACATCCCTCACCATTGACTTTAGATAATTCTGTTTTCTGAATATTATCATTGTAATGATCCATATTTCCCTTCTCATTACCCCATATAGGGATGGCCAAGTAACATGATGGGTTTATGTTGGCATTCCAAATTCCAACTTCATTAACTCACAGCTCCTTAATCCACCGAGTGGACATCCAATCCTATATCCGTTTTTATTTTGGATTTCTATAACCTTTGCCTCTAGGTCACACCAAGTCCAGCTGTGGAAGTCAACACTTGATGTGACCCAAGTCAAGTCAACCCAAAACCATGAATTATAATTCCTTGATAATTGATAGCACCCCTACTAGCGTTGGTCACACACTTTGAACTATGGTTTTTTTCTAAACTAGATTATGGAAGGCTATAACAACATAATATTTCTTTTACGGATACTATCCTTATACATAAATTTCCATTTTATTATATTTGATTACATGCTTTTTAATATTATGTGGGATATACCTAAGTGATTAACCTTGTCAAAGATAATATTTACATATATGCCGGTTCTATTTTAGTTCCATCTTTCAATCATGTTTAATTCATTAATTATGTAATCGTGACAACACACCCACAATAAATAAACCATGAAACATATAGAAAAAAATAGTATGGTCATGATCTTGTTCTATTGGTTAGTTTATCTAGAGGTTGATAAAATAAACAATGACCTAGGTGAGAAACACCATGATCCTTTCTGGGATCGTGTGTACATCTTTCCACTTATCCACATTTGTATCTCCTTGGATTGGTTTTACCTTGGCTCCTAACATGAGGTGCCTCCACTAGATCGGGAGCCCATCTATTAAATATTATTTTATCTCACATACAAGTGAGGGGTAAAGGGGGTTTTTACATAAAATAAACATTGGGCGTGAATGTCCTACATATTAAGGAGGAGAACGCTCGTAGGCCAAAAAATTTAATTTAAATAAAAAAATTAAATGAATCCATTAACATTGAAAGTTCTTTTCCTATCTCGTGATCATTAATGAATGAAATAAAATTTACAAAAAAAAACGAGAATTAAATTCATTAATCATTATTATTTATGATAAATCATGCTCAAATCAATTAATTATCTTTAATTTATTAATCCATTTATTTTAAACCTTTTTCTGAATTTCCTTTAGATTCTCGTCCATCATATTTTTAATCAAATTAATTCAATTAAAATTAACTTTCTACATAACTTGTACCATGAAGAAAACCTAATGAATTCATATTCATAACTACCCAATAATTATAAATGAACATTACATAGATGATAAATTAGACACACATTTATAAAACACCTATCACATGTTGTGACTCAGCTTTATGCATTAACTATGGTACAAGATTCAAGGGTTTGTATAATATAATAATAAATTTTAATAAATATGTGTAATTTCTATTAGTACACGTCATGTAGTTCCAACTATACGTCGTGTACATTTGTTCACCACCATATGAAGTACAAGCCCAGGGACATGGCGTGTATATGTACTTTGGAAATATTCAGAGTACACGATGTGTTTAGTGGGACACACTCTATGTTGTATCTTTGTTACATGGTTTCCAACCGGGTAATATGTGTATGGGGTACACGGTACAACCCTAACCAGAAAAGACTATACACCATGTTCAGTGGGCCATATGGAATATAATTCAGAAATCATGTTCCACATGTTCCCCGTCAACACACGGAGTCTTAAAGACATATATAGGATCCAATGACACGGCCTTGTTCGGCAGACCGTCTCGGTGCATGGAGCCAATACTGCATGGTATGTACAGCCAAATACAGATTTTGTATTCTAGTGATTTATATCCATGATTTTTTCGCACCTCCTGATGAGATCCTCTATTTGATTTCAATCAAAATTAAAAGAAAAAATTATTTCTGTAATTTGAATGGGAAATTAAAGAGGTTGAATAGATCTCATGATTCATATTTATAGAACGATTAACATGAATTGAAAAAACTAATTTATTAAATGTGTAAACCAACAATGAAAACATAATGAATTATAATCAAAGATATGAACGCTCTGATACCACTTGTAGGATCCAGGTTCTGAGGAAGCGCATTGGTGGGTGTAAACAACTTTAATTATTTATGTTAACAACGTTTAATCTAAGATATGTCATGATAATAAAATGCCCAATTGTTGGAATAGAATGATTAATGAAAGAAAATAGGGGATAACCATAACCATACAGAGGATCATCCTATTTTTCGTAAAAGACAAGAATTACCTTGATGGAATTCTATCTCCGTTGATGTTTCCGGTGATGATCTAACGACATCTATCATTGCGTAGTAGAATACAAGTGATGTATTCCTCTAGTAGTGATCTACACACGTTCCACGTATCTCTGGACATCGTCGAAGGGATCTCTAGGTGGTAGTGTAGAAGAGCATTTTCTTTTGATGTCCTCCTTTGATTTCCTTGATCTGGTAAAGGAGGATGTCTCTCTCGTAGCTTGAGATCGTTCATGAAAAAAATTAATTCTCTCTTGGCTTGAGATATTTCTCTAGATCCATTGTTCACAACCACAAATAAATATATAGGCTAATGAAAATTATATAATTGGGATTTTAATTACATAAAATAATATAATAAATTAAATACCTAGAAGCATTTATCCATTTCATTTAATTCTTAGTAATAACCCATGTCTAATAATAAAAGTTGAATATTATAATTACTTGACATGTGTTTAATGTACTACACCTAATATTATTTAATAAAGTAAATAATATTATTTCTAAAAAATCCCTTAGAAAAACTACAAGGCGTGTATATTAATATACAGGGCATCTGATTTTGTTTATCCATTCTCTTTATTTCGTCCATCACATTTATTAGACCATGAATAATGACTATTTATTTTTCAAATAAATAATATTTCATTAATCACTAATAAATATATTATTTCACCAAAAATATTGTCTCTCGAATAACTAGTGTCAAAATAAATGTGATCAGGTATCCCTTAATTAATATTAAACAATAATTGGGATTAATATTTATTAAACTTTTCGCATTAATATATAACTGAGATACTTCGACACACTTAGTGTATGAACCTCTTGGCCTCTTTTTTAGGGGAATTAGATGGAGCCTTCCCAAATTCCAAGGTTAGAGTCTAGAAACATGATAAGGCACCCATTGATAATGAATTTAACACTGCAATGACGTGTCACCTCCTACGAATGCATGCCATGTAATGTAATCACTTTGTCTCGGTATCTCGAATCAAGTGGGTTGCATGTTAGTTCAATCTACCCATGTGCTCGATTATTCATTCTTGGACATTCTGAAATTGAACATGCCCATTCCTCACAGTGGTCATTTATTTATTTAGGCTATATCAATTCCATCAAAGGGACTAATATATCTAATTTCATTTTTGAACAGAAGAGACAAATCCTATCTTGCATTAACTATTAATGCATTATTACTCATGATGTACCCATCTTATACTACCTCACTGCAAACAGTGTGTCATCACAGTTTTCTTTAGTACAACTAAGTGTGTTATTCATAATACCCATTAATAGTAATATTAATGTATATTTACCAATACACACATCGACAGATAGGAACATCCAATGACACTATGAAATCTGGATTTCGTGCTGGCAGGTCTCATTCTCGTAATATCCTCTTGGATATTACCAAAGGCACACACCATGAAAAGGTGCCACAATGATTGATGAGTAGTTGAACCAAATTTCCTGTATTATTTATGTCCCCCAAATAACATCATATGGCCATAGAAACATATATTCAAGAAAATATTTATGGCACTTACGAGTTCTCATCATAGCAGGGATCCGCTATGACCTTTTAGTGAAATAGATATCATTAAGACATCATCCCAGTCATTTTCATGCAAAAAAACAATCAAGATCTGGTAAGCTATTTATTAATGAATAATATACAATTTAGGTGGTTCTCGTCCACCAACTCCAACAATATATACACAGAATCAATATTTTACCTTGAATTAGCATTTATATGTAAATATTATGAATAAATGAAGCCACATAAATGATAGAGTCTTACCTCCTTTCCTAATAAGAGCTCATTAGGTATACATTATCCCATTGGTATATATGGACTCTTATTGACGATAAAAACTTCCATATTCATTGCATCTTCCTATAAACTATGGGGTAACCTCGAGTGCAGAGTCATACTCCTAGAACATGCATGTTGTGTAATATTAATCCTTTTAGCTACACCATTATATTATGGTCAACTTGGAAGAGTCTTCTACAACCTAATTCCATAATTAGAATATAATTACTTGAACTCACTACTATATTTCTCTCCACTTTTGTCAAACCTGAAAAATTATATATTTTATCCAAACCCATTCTCTATTTTGGTTTTCCACTTTTGAAACATGTTTAACGCATCAAATATTATTTTTAGAAAATAAAATCATGTATTATATGTTGATACATCAATTAATGTCACATTATATTGTGAATCTCCAACTGAATAATCTGGTGTAGGCCCCCAAACATCAGTGTACACTAACACCAACATCCCAGACTTCGGTGTTCTACCTTATTTTAGAATGTATACTTTCTTATACCTTCCAATGATATATTTGTCACACAATAAAACTTCCACTAGCTTTATATTAGGTAGCATTACATTTATAATGACCACCATCATCCAATTCTATCCTAAGTGGATTATCTTATAGTGCCACAATTTTTATTCGATCATAGAATTTGTTATTGCAAGAATGTCAATGAAATTCTATACCATATTGTTTATGGTTAAATTCTTTACTCCACACGTTATGACTATACCCCCTTAGTAATATTCAATGCACCACCTGTCAATGTGTTACCAAAAATTACATCATTAAGATACTTGACATAAATAAAATTTCTTCTGAGTCCATAGATATACCTTACATTCTCCAAAACCTACAAGATCCCACTAATGGTTCTATTCCAAGATTCTCTATTCCCTACAATTTTGAAGGGTTCTTAATAAATATGATGTACCTTGATAAAATTTTATAAATACAACTTTTTTGGAGACCCTTCTCTGAATTGGAATGAATGGATTCCCATGAGTCTAAAATCCACACGTCTATAGGTCTATCCATGCTCAATAGTATCACATCACCGGTTCTTTCAGCTATCATGTTTTCTATATTGTTTTTGTGAGCTGTATATTTTTTATGAACTCCTTTTTGATGATTCCTTTCTACCCAAAAATCCATCTGGTTGGACCAATCCCCTTTTCCTTATCTCAACACTTTACTCTTGATTTTGATCATCATCTGTGATTATCTCAAATCACATATATTTTTATTACATCCATGTTCAGTGTGGATCCATATAATCTACTCGATTATCTCATATGAATATCCTAATTGAGGATGAAGTGTCACACATAATTTAGTACCAAATTTTTATTCCCCAATGAACAACTCATTATGGTTACAGTGGATTCCCAACTATCAGGTACCAAAGACTGTAAAACTAGATCACATACCTCATCATCCATTCTAATTTCCACACATCAAAACTATCTTTTGATGGTGTTTAATTTGTTGAAAATATCAGATGCAATCATCCCTTAAACCATATTCAGATTTAAGGTACACTTTTTTCAATGAAGAAGAATTATCATACATATTTAGGAGAGATTTCATAAACCCACCGTTATTTTTCTCCTATCTGATATTATATACAACTATTTTTCCATAATAAGGCACAAAACTATAAAAAATATAGATCTAGTAGCTCCCACTCTATATTCTCCATCTTCATTAGCTTATCTAGATGAAGAGTAATGTGAAACTTTTTTCCCGATGATGATAGTCATTGATCTATGTCCTCTGGAAACTATAGACAGTTTCATCAAAGCATTTGACCTTTATCTTCCCCTATTATATCACCATTTTTGAATTTTATAATTCCAACCATGGTATTATGAAATCAACATTTGATACACTTTTTTGTGCAAATGATGGAGATAGAATGATGAATAATCTCAAGAATGATAGTAAAAGGGAGAAAAATATAAAATAAAGAATAAGAACAATAACAACAGCCCCAAAAATTTATGTGGTTTGGGAATAAATACATACTCTTGCAAAGAGGTACAGTCACGTAATTCAAATCGGAAGCATAAATTGCACAGTAAAATATCCAAATAAAACCATATATTAAAATGATCTCATAATGTATGTAGTGAAATAGTGCCACCAATCACATAATAAGTCCATTATTCTCTAATAACTAGTGGAATGAATTCCATGGATCCATAGCCTCACCATCATGAAATTCCTAGTCACTTTATTTCAGTGATAACTAAATTTTCACTACTATAGTTCCCTATTGGTATTGATAGTTCATTACTCTATATTGTTTTAGAAATGCTACAATTCCTAGTCAGATTTGAGGAATGGTATTTAGTTTGGGCCACCAAAAGGATGAACTAATTCACTCAAGGAATATACTACACTAGCCCAAATTTTTTTTCTTATATTTGGAATTAAATTAGGTTCTATTGGGAAGACCAATCAATTATTAAATAACAAAAATAAATTTTTGAAATAATATCCCCTCTTTAGGTCACAAATGCATTATAACACTCCTATAATTGCATTCATGCTAAAATATTGTATTACATATTGCACATGAGTCTTAGCCCAGTTGGTGAGGACTCCTTCAGTGCATCCAAGTGACCAGGGATCCAATTCAGACAGAGGAAAATTTATGGGTATTGTAGCAGCAATGTAGCAGGCCTTGTAGCAGGCACTGTAGCAATACTGTAGCAGGAACTGTTTTGCACTGTAGTATGTACTATAGTGGGAACTGTAGTAGGAAGTATTTGGCACTGTAGCAGCCAGGGATATTCCCCTATTTGGGCCCTAAGGTGACCGATATGGTCTCGGAGTCCTTTAATTCTTTATGGCCACCCAGGCCTTCTTGTGAGTAAGGCCTTAGGGCCACCTTAAGTGTATAGAAAACCCAGAAAACCAATAAGGAACAAGATTCCGATGGAGGATGAGAAAAGATATTTCAACATAGCAGATGCGACGTAGATTGCAAGACTGAGAGGGTATGGAACCTGCCAACGGTATAATCATGTTCATAAACAGGAAAGCCTAGCCGAACAGCCATGCAATGGAGGAGAGATGATTTCCCGATGAAGATGTTGGGGAGGTGTAGTTCCATGTAGTTAGTATGGGTTGTATGTAATGTTTGAAGTTTACGGGAATTGAATTCCTTTAAGACCTACTGGAAATTTAATACTTACGCCTATAGGACTTGAAAGGGTTCCACCTCACCCCTTGAAAGGTGGATTATCAAAATCATTAAAAAATAAAGTCATTCGGGCCATTAGAGGAGTATTAAATATTCATTAAAACCAAATATATCCTCTTAATTAGGTTTTAAATTGATATGTATATATAATATCCTCCCTTTCCACCCTTGATCTAACAATAGTGACAGTATTCAATTTTCTTATCTTGTAAAACCCTAAAATATCATATCCCAAAAACGTAACCTTCCAGTAAAAATGATCAATTAAAACTACCCTTTGAATAAGAAAATTCATAATGATCTATGTATACCTCAAACAACCATTCCATAAAATCATATTTCTAGTTCTTGATTTATTTCACTAAAAAAATAAAATACATTTCATATACCAATTTTTTCATGTTTGTTTCAGATAAAACCAAAATAAAATAATAATGTGGCCTTCCTTCATATGGTTACACAGATCCAAATTTTGAATTGGAGGCATCACAATCCACTTAAAATCCAATATAAAAATATGACATGCATAAAATAGGGGTAGTGAACATGTTTTTCTTTAGTATATCAAATGATTCTTGAGTTTCATCTCTATATTTAAGCCCATCATATTTTGTCAAGACCATGAGAGATCTTGAAAGATTTCCATAATCCTTGATTGTTTTCTAATGTAGATAATTATCCCTAAAACTCTATAACTTACTTCACATTCCTCATATCACACCACAATTTAACTGCCTAAATTTTTTTGGATCCATCATAACAACTTCACCTAAAATTATATGCCCTAAATTCTCTATAGCCCTCTTTCTGGAAGAACTGTTTTTATTGTTTGAAAATACTAAATTGATTACCATTATTTCGAGAACTATTCACACCTTATCATTCATTATAGCCCTTATTATACATTGATATATCATCAAGGAACACTAATCCACTCTTACATTTAAAATAACAAAATACCACATTCATAATAGCATTGAAATATATAGGTGAATTCATTAATCTAAAATGAATAAAAAGGTATTTTCAATTATCCTCATGGGTTTTGAATTCAGTCATCCGAAAATATTCCTCTTCCATCCATACCTGGTGGAATCCTAATTTCAAATATAGATTTATGAAGTATTCCACTCAATGTAACTCATCCATAAACTCTTCTATTATTATATATTGGTATATATCCAGTACTGCCAATCTATTTTGCACCTGGTAATCTATACACATTCTTCATCCCATTAATTATTCATTACTCAATGTTTTGGGCTAGAGTATGGGTTGTTTATATGTTCAATGAACCCCTGTTTAAGCTGATTTTGAATATATTTTTCAATCAAAATCATCATGAAATAATTATTTTTATAAGGTCATATGTTGATTGGTTACACTACCAATTTCAAATCTATCGCATGAGCAGTCTCCCTTTTTAATGGAAATTCTATAGGTCCCTAAAACATTTCCCCACCAGTAATGTTTCATATCATTTCACATTTCAAAACATACACCTACAATTATGATCCCTAAATATTCTTTCCATGTGAATGGATTTTTTTTATTATTTGAATTTTCCTATGTTGTATGACCACTAAACGGGGTTAGGGGTGAATCAGTGTATTAATTTTAAAAATTCTTATTCTTTTAAATCCAACCTCTTGAACCGATTAAATTTATCACCCCTCTCAATAATATGTCACAACCTCAACTCATTTTATACATTTATAAGAAAGAGAAAACACATGAAATTTACAAGGTTCATCATAAAAAATATACTCTTTTCAATGACTATTAGACATATGTTAATACAAAACCATGTTATCACATTTAATAAACTATCTAAACAAACCAATTTAAATTATCTGGTGATTGGTTAGACTCTCAAATCACAAGCCTCTGAATACTAGATATAAAACCCAGTTACACGATTATTCATCAACATTAATCCCCTCAGAAAAATATTTTCTTATACTCCGGGATTCATCTGTGAAACTTCCGAAATAGTTCTCCCATAATGTGGATACTGAATCAACAATCCAAAATATGTACATATTATTCAATATATTAAATACCTACTCACAAAAAATTGATCTCGAAACTCCCACTAGATCTAGAGTGATGAGTTCTTCTCAATTTTATTGAATAATTGGGTGCAAAATAGAATATTGTCTCTTATATTAATCTCATTCCCTTCCCTGTATACTTTGATGTATTGGGATCTCACAAATTACTCAGAAAATTTTTCTTAGTTAAAAATATTCTTAGAATATTCTTATTTTAACCATATATAAATATATATTCACAATAGTATCACGAATATCATTCTCATTTTTCTAGAAGTATATTTCAAATTTAATATTCAAATAAATATTAGTGGAATCACCATCTTCTTGAGTCGTCAAATCTCTCTGTGGACTGTTATGTTATTCCTTTAAACTTATTAATGAATTCCATCAAGACTCAATAATTTATTCCACATGGTATTTGAAAAACCATGAATAATGTATATCCTAAACTTGTTATATATATAAAACCATTTAAACTATCCCCCTATGCTTGAATCCATGAAATTCCATGCGATAACCTATTATGTCACTCAACTCCCCATTTCTCAGTGGTGGACTTGATTTGCAAAATTTCCGTAAAAACACCCTAAAAAATTTCCTTTGCATTGTGAAATATTCATTTTTCTCTATCCATGATAATCACAAGAATTTAACATGAATACATGTACTTTTTATTGTCTATTTATTCCTTTCTTCAAAAACCATCATGCATCATGATAAGAATTGTGATATTTCTTTTTTATTTTATTACATCATACCTAGCATTATATGATTTCATTTCCTCAGATTATACAAATTCTAGAAATCATCTAATCTTCGAGGATATCAACCATATAAATCGATGGACCATACATCTTAACCTAGATCAACCACATGAACACCTAAATGATCAACCATATGAATAACTCCAGAAATATTACATGTGATCAAACACATGAACAAGTCTTGATTGAATGCATGTTCATAGACAATCGATTGTATCAGCTTAACTCGTGATTATTTAGCTCAAAAATGATTATTATTACATTAATATAGTCTATTGAACTACATACATAAGTTGTTAAAATCTAAATGTAACCTTATGCATCATCTCATCAACTTTTTGTGGAGAGAATCAATTCATGTTACCTATACACTGCCTTCACAACTCTTTCATTACCATTACACTGATTCTGTAAATTATAGATAACAATTACATAGTTGTAGGGATCTAATGGTACCTTCATGAAAATAATAGGTTTTTTAATACCTTCAAATGGGTTTTTTATTTCAAACTACACATTTACAATGATGATGTACTTGTCACATTACTTTTATGTAGCAAGTCCAAGTCATGTGGTACAATTATGCAACTTCCAAATTGTTTGTCTGACCTTGATGCAGATAGAGAACTGACATTACAAACCTACTTATACTCTGGTTTTATCTTTAAATATATAAGAAAAATATTTATAAAAACTTTTCAATAGTAATCTATATCTCATTTTCTAGGTTGAATGCAATTTTAGAACAATAGGCTCTGTAATTAGTCCATATGATCCTCAATTTTGGACCAAAATTAATTTTTTGGATTTAATTTTTCTAGGCCTATACAAAACTGAGTCAGATTAAGGAGGTGAGATCAGTGGTGTGTAAAGGATCAACCTATGTTTCTTCAAATTTAATTGTAATGATTTAAATTTGAAATATTTCCCATAGATTTGGTAGATTATATTTTTAAAAACACTGATATGTTTTATCATTATTTGTTTGAAATTTAAATACAAAAAATGGAAGATTCTATAGGGATTCACATGCCTATAAAATTTCAATGGTGAGATCTAGATAAAATTTTATATAAAGGAGAAAAGCATCTTGTGCAGATATATGGGTTGTAGATTTTTCTGATCATGGGGAAGCAACGAGCAGTTCAAATTAGCTTGTTAAATGACTTATTTGAGGTACTGTAATGACATCGTGTGTTTGGTTTTTATTATCTATGTGTGGTGTTTTTTTACGAGATGACCATCAGAGAGGTGAATGATGCATATCATGGTGTATTTTATCACATAATCTTTTCTACTATATAATTATAATACAATTTTAGGTATTACATGGATTTTTTACTCTCAGATTCATAGTGTATATCTAAGAGTTACCCCATGGTTTTTTAATCCTCAACATTGAAGGGTCTTTACACATTAAAAAATCTTTATCAATTTATTTATTTCTATTTTGTTTTGTGATTCATTTTCATTGGTTTTTCAAAAAAATTTTTTTTGAAAATATATAATTATCCTAAAACAAATATGTTCCCCCCCCAACAAATTATATCAATGGTTTTTATCAATGTTTTTTTCTTGTTGGATATGGGTGATTCAAACCATTGGATTTCGGTCAGCATATAATTTTTAATGTGTAAAATGATTTTAATCTGTGGTAGTAATGGGAAAAAATATTTATTTTGTGAAAATATAGTGACGGAACTGAAGAAAAAATCATAGAAACCAGAGATGATGAGCATTGGAGATTGGAAGGATATGGGAGATTTAGAAACAAGCACAGTTTAGATGTATTTGGGTGATAATAAACTATGGGAGGTGATGAATATAACATATCTATAGGATGTCAAAGCATTTCATGAAAGGGGGAATACATTGAAATCTCAAATAAATCATTTATATCTAAAAAAATTACTCCATCCTTTAAAAATGTCATAGAATGTATAGTTAGGTAACCATATGGATGAGTTCACTAAACTGATGATATATATTTCTATAGTGGTGATCAAGATCAGTGATAAAGGGAACAATGAACTCAATGAAATTAAATAAGATGACAAATATTTTATTATTTTGTGTTTTTTACATGATTCATATGATAATATCACCACAAAATTTCATATTAGGAAATAAAATTTCATGTACTATGATGTGATTTTATCCTTGTTGAAGAATGGGACTTAGAAAAAGACCAATGGTGGTGATTAATTGGGTAATAGTAGAATTTTAGCTATGATAGGTGGAAATGGTAATTAAAACGGATGGTGCAAGACAAGTAGAAATGTCATGTGCAACTTTAGTAATGAGGAGGTTCATGTGTATAGAAACTACTACGATTTGAAAAATATTATGGATGAAAATATGATACATGACAATAATTATGAGGATACTGGTGTAAGTATTATATACGGTGATGGTGATTTACTTTCATTAAGAATTGATTAACAAAAGTTAGATATATAAAATGAATACATTGTTGATTCAGAAACATCGTACCATATTACAAAATAGACAAAATTATTTTATTCATATGAAGAAGGGGACTTGGGTATATTAAATATGAGAAATGGAGATTTTAATGGTTTCATTTGTGTTGGTAATATTCTTATTACTAAAAATGTAGGTTATTTGCTGATGTTGAAGTATGTGTGACATGTTCTAGGTATATTCTAAAATATATTATCTATTTGTACACTTAATAATGATGGATACATAAGTTCATTTGTAAATCAAATATAGACATTGGCTGGATGATATATGGTATATTAATGAGGTATAATAGATAAAAGGATTTATAGGATGGTTTTAAAGGAATGAATTTATGTTAAAATTGAATTTTCAAAGAGAAATTCATAATATTTGTGTCATAGACTACCATCTTACATGAGTGGAAGACCATTTTCAAGGATGAATAATGTTTGAATGATAATGAAATTCACATCAAGTGTTTTAGGTAATATACCTAATTATTTTACTTCAAAGACTATCAATAGCGGTGAATGAATTAAAATCAATGATTGAGGTTATGTATTGAGAGTTAAGACTGTTTCGAGGATGTTGATCAGATAGAGTAGTTAGTTTCAACAAGAACTATTGATTATGTGGAAATTACTATTATAGTGAATCCATGTGTTGGTTCTAGTATTGTTCAGTTGGGTCATTTAGAAATATTAATAATAAATATTTTGACATTTTGATTTGTTTTTCAAGATAAGATATCATGTTTCTAAGAAAGGTTAAAAGGTGTGATGTCATATTTTCTATCGATGGTGAAGGTCGGTACGATTCCAACTGGTTTTCTTTCTAGATGATATTTTTGGATGACATATCCTTCTTTGATGAGATGAAGGGATATATTATTAAGGATTAGTTGGGTGTTTTTAAATTTTAATGATAGTTTTTTAAATTTGAAATGAGGAATGTGGATTTGGAAGCATGCAGTTTCCAAATTGGTGAAAATATTTATATTTATTTGTTTTAATTTTGAACCCAAAACATGAGATATTATGGGTGTCATCACACACCTAAAAAATAACCAACATGGTAACTAGTTAAAAGGTGAGAAATTAGAGAATGTTTTCTTATTCATATATTTGGGAGGAATCTCTTTTTTAGCATGGGGATGAAATGAGAAGATAAAACAGTGCAGAACAACAACTTATTTAAGGTGTTGTAATGCTTCCACATGTTGGATTATTATCATCAAATGGTTAGGTCTCACAATGATATGATTATCATGTTGTATAAGGAGGCATATCAAGGTGTGGTTTATCACACAAGATTTTCTATACATTAATTCAAAATTCATGTTTCAGTATTACATTTATTTTTTAATGTATATTTCATTGTTAATATTTCAAAAAGTTTCATGGTTTTTAATCCCCAAAATTAGAGGGATTTTTTAGTTTAAAACTTGCATCTCAATTTATTTCATTCTATTTGATTTTATGCATTGTTTTTTATAGAAATTCTACCAATATTTTTTTCAAATGATGAATTATATCATTATGGATCTATTTCCTCCCTAATAGGGTGAAATTAGGATCATTTATTTGTATTCATATTTAAATTACCTTTATTCATTATTCCATTAAATATTTTTATATTCATTCATGAATTTATATGAATATATCTTATATTATCAGTTTAATTATATACCTATTATGGGGACTATGTCAATTAATCGATGCATGGGCTCTTGGGATGAGGCTTTAGCATAAGCATCCTATATTTTCCAGGGGAGTTTATCATCTAAAATTTAACAATGTAAATCTTCTACATTTTTTCCTAGATTTTGATCAATTTTTCACCCGTGTTATCCATGTCATCCATCTGTCCTAAGCACTAGAGTGTGATGTTTTTCTTTCGGTTTCGATGACGATCTATTGTGATTTATAGTTGGTTGTGTAGATTCTAGGTGTAGCGGTTTTCAGGGGAATTGATCACCCCTACGTCACATCATTTCACCTCACTTATACCATTTCCACCATCTAGATTGGTTATCTATTAGTCATTGGAAACCATGCTGTAGAAAATATTTTTTATTGAGTGTTGAATCATCATGCCTACCATACTCCCAGGTGCAATTCATGTGTATAGCATCTGGTGTAGTTCTGGAAATTACTTCTATAAATGTTGAAGATGTGTAGATGAGTTCCTTATTGAAGAACATATGATTTCTAACTTCCACTGAAGGTGAGTACCTCTACGACCACCGAGATCTGATATAGTTTTCCAGTGTTGTCTAGAAGAGATCAAGACATCCAAACTCATGCATCCATCATTGAATGTTTTACATTACTACCTATTATTTTATTGATTTCTCTATTTTAATCATCTATCATTGTTTCTTCAAAATTGTATGTTGTATTTTTTTCTTTATCAAGCTTAAATAAAATTCATGTGTGGGTGCTGTTGTTCTTGCCAGTCATGCAGGGCCAAACTAGTTGGAATCCTGTTATATATATATATTTTCAATATTTACTTATCTCTTAGTTTATTTCATCTTGAATGATATATTTCCATTTTATTCTAACATCATAAAAAATTACCCACTCCATTAATTTTTATGATCATGAAATCTCCCATAGCCAGTAATCCTTTACCTCAACAAAGATGTAAGAGAGCATCCTTTGATCTCTTTTGTTTTCAAATCTATTTTTTGTTTCAATTAATTTTTCTAAATTTTTCACATTAATCCCATAATGATTCAACATTTATTATATTTTAATTGAAATTGGAGTAAATATAATATATATTCATTTTTAAGTTCAGTAAGATAATTTTCAACTCATGCATATACATTGATCTTGGTTGGTTCATGGGGGTGTGTGCTTATCATTGTTCGCAACAACTCAGTATTCATTATTTTGGGTAAACATTGCATCAAATGGGTTTGAAATCAAAAAATTATATGGTGAAATTGGATTTACTTTTTATTGTATTAAGATAAGATCATTTCTCATTCAGTAATGAATAATTGATGACCTATTAGACACTAAGAAACCTATTGTAAATGTATTTGATTGTAGATATATATCTACTATTTATGATGATGTGTCCCCTAATGTTCTCGTTAAGGATCACATTTCTCCGCATCTTTTTTGAAGTGGTAATTTCCATAGGAATTTTTTTTAAAACTACTATTTCTATTATATGTCTTATGATTGAGCAGTTATACATGATAACTTCTCAAGATGGATGGATTTACATGAAACACCAAATTTTGATATTTAAAATGAAACACAGTATTTCAATTAAATATTGTTTTGATGAATTCAATAATGTGATATTAGATGCATCACCCATAAATCTGACTGTTGATGATGAAGATCATGAAATTATATTTTTTATTTACTTAGATAATGTCTTTGTTACTTTAGTAGATACTATGATATATGGATGTGACTTATTAACCCTATAAGGGGTTAAGTCTTCTTATCACTCTAATAAACTACATTCAACAACTAGAGTTAATGGTGATGTAGAGAGTCTTTTAACAAGAGTTAGACCACAATATAGGGGTTAAGAGAAAGAGTTTAGTAAGGATAAAGTCAAACAAAATCAAACAAACCAATCCTATGTCTATGTCGAAGGAAATAAAAAACATTTTATTCAATTGTATAAATCTAAGGCACACTATGACCGAGAGTAGGAATCTTGAAGAAGAACATTATACGAAATAGCCCACTCACCAGTCCCTTCTTGTGGATTATAGTTATGACATATCCTATTTTTTTAGTGTGTCCATCTATGCACTCAACTATGAGTGGGTCTTAGGCTCATTATGCTCATAATATATCTGTCATTTTAGTGATTCATTCCTAGAATTGATATAAATAGTATAAAGAGATGTGATTTTAAGAAATAATGGGCAGTTTAATGTAGAGGAAAGTGGTTCTATTCTAATATTACTATATGAAAATTCCCTCATCACTTTTCTTGATTTCAGGTGGGTTCCCAAGCTCCATAGTAACATGATTTCATTAGTAATTTTGTATCAATATGGGTTCATCATTTTGTCAAAATCAAGTATCTAAAGGATCTGGAACTATCATAAAGGATTATATCATTATTGGGCTATATGTATTGAATGGGAATACCCATTCAAGGAAGTTGGGTAGTTTTTTTACCACTAATACCGATAATAGCCTATGAGGAAATAGGATATTGGGGAATGTAAGCTCCTAGGGTATAGAAGAACATAAAAAATATGGGTTGTTGGATGACATTACAGAATGAAATCTTCCCCTCCCTGAGGATTGTGTAACGACTAAGGATAAGATATTCACCATTAATAGGTTTAACTTCAAACCCATCTAGCCCTTATAACACATACATTCTAACCTATGGGGACTCGCTTGGACAACCTCCCATGTTGGAGGGTACTATTTTTTAGCTTCATATATGATTTCTCAAGAGAGGTGTGGATTTACATACTAATAAAACATGATGTTTCTAAAACCGTTAAAACAAATAAATTCCTAATTGAAAATCATGTTGGAAATAAGATTAAAATAATGAGAATAGATAATGTCTTATAATATCTATCTACTAAATTTGTATAGTTCCTTGAATCTAAGGGTATTAAAAGACACAAAATTGTTAGGGACCCCCCCCCAATAGAATGGTCTTACATAGATAATAAATAGGACAATTTTAGAGTGTCTAAAGGATGGTTTTTTCTTCAAGTCTCCCAAAGTATTTCTGACAATAGGCTACCAGAACAATTATATAACTAACCATCCTATTATAAACATTTTAGATTCTTTGAATTCACTACTTATTCAATTGTAAATACTAATTAGACATTTCTTCAAGATCTTAGGTATCATTATGGGGTTTCCCAATGGTGTAAAAAGTTATAAGTTCTGGGTTGATAAACACAATTACCAAAAGTGCATCATTATTAAAGATTTTGTATTTCATGTGTCATGTTCTCCCAAATCCGAATCCACAACTACAAATCTATGTTTTTTAAAATTTTAATAAAGGGACTTCAATAGAACATATAAAGTGATGTATACACAAGTGATGTAAGAGGGTAGGATTTAAAATGGATTGTTTAGCCCCGATAATGTTTCATTTTATCACTGGTAGAAAAAGCTATTAAATGGGGTAATATTATATTTTTTTGAACTCTTAAAGCCTAACCCATTTATCAGTGCTTCCAAGACCCCTGTAACAGCACTCCCACCCTATCATCACTTTTACCTATACCACCCCTATAATAGAAGTTTGTGAATTTATAGCTTCCTATGCACAACTGGATTTGAACCTCGCACCACTCCTTTGTAAAATAAACACCTTTACAACTGCACCATGTTGTTTTGATGTATATTTAATGATATTTATTTTTATTCACACACACACAGAGATATATATATTTACATATATATTTTTTATTCATATATTAATATAATTATTCTTAATTGAATTTCTAAAATATATGTGTGTGATATATATAATTATATTTATTTTAATATATTATTTATTATATTCATTTAGATATACTATAATATAATATAAGTATATATTCTATTAATAATGCACACATATATTTTATTTAAATACAATATATATATATATATATTGTAAAATTGGTTAGATATTATTTGGAAAAAATTTATAGAAACTTTATTTGTTTACAAATATTAGAATATACATATAAATATATATTTTTTATTGATAGAGAAATATTTATATAGAAATACTACTTGTATAGGTATATATATACATATTAGTGCATCTGTAAATGGTAAAAATGTATAGCTTTTTTACATTAAATAAAATGAATAATAAATAGTTATTTAATATATTTGAAAACACATTTTTATGTAAATATGTTTAAATATGTATTAAAACAAGTGATTTTTTATAAGTAAATATAAGAAAAATGAATATATTTAATCATAAATAAAATTAAATTTTGAAAAATGATAAGATTTTAAAACCATAATATCAATATTAATGTAATAACGGAGAATAAATTCTATCCCCAATGAATATGGGAAAAATGTCCCCCTTAAACATGGCTGACATTAAATAGAATGATAAAATATTGGGTTACCCTAACTAAATGCTCAATTTTGGAGACCTTGTAGGCCTTATTGGTCTCAAATGTGTTCCAAGGGGTTTCACTAGTCATTAGTGTGTAGAGATCATCACATGATTTTTTTTGATATGTGGTAGATCCCAAACAAACACTCAAATTAATGGTTATGAAAGTTTGAAGTTCTATATTTTTTTCAACTAATCTTAGACCATTAATTAATTAATTAAAACTGTATGTCATCTAACTATTATTAATATACTATTACTAAATTATAAATAGAAAATTATTAATTAATAACATATTTTAATTATTTTATAAAACTTTTTCACTAAATACCTTATATATTAAGTGTAAATGCCGATTTAGCCTTATCTAAAACATTTTAAATATATATATATATTTTTTATATCAATATAAATAAATTTATATATTAGTATATTATTTTTTATGAATTTATTATGAAATAATCCCATTATCACTGATAAAAAGAATCATTGATAAAGGCCCCCTTTAGAAAAACATTTTCTAGTGCTAACAAAGGGGTCATTAATAATGATTTTAGCTAGTATAGTTAATTACCTAGCACTGGATAGTTCTAGTTTTATAGTAGTGATTTGTCACATCTAAAAATAATAATCTCTCAATAACGGTGGCTACCGAAACCAAAATTTCATCTCAGTTTGATGATACCGTCTAACCTTCTCTAACTAATCCTTAGCCTATAAACCAAGACGATTCTTGATCTAATTTTTCATCAAATTAAGGATCTAAACATTCTTCCAATTATACTAACTATTAGAAAAACATAAATATATTTATAAGGATTCTTAGTCCCCCCTTCATGGTATAGTCAATACAATATAGCTTCTTTTTTCCTTTCATGTTCCCCAATATATCACTGATGATGTTCCTCAAACATATAATAAATCCCTAAATGAAAAATATTAAAAAAATAGGATATCTTCCATGAGTGATTAAATTAAATCTTTTAATAAAAATCACACTTATTAAATCATATATAATCCATGAATTGCAAATGTAATTGGATGTATGTTGATTTATTATAGAAAATATTATAGTACGATTGAGAATAAAATCATATCTAAAGCAAGATTAGTTTCTAAAGGATTCAATCAAATAGAAGGAATAAAATATCCTAAAATATTTTATATAGTTATTAAGCTTTATTTCTATTATGATACAACTCTCTTTTACTTCTTATAATTTCTTTAACATTGAAACATATGATATGAAAACCTATTTCGTTCATGGTGACCTAAATGAGAATCCTTATATAAATCCTATTAATGGTTACTCTAAATAATTCAAATATAAAAAAGTTTTCCTTTGAAATAAATCATTATATGGTATAATAATATCCTCAAGTATGTGGTATATATATATATTTTTTCATTTAATCTAGATAAAAATATCACTAGTAGTCATTATTATGGATGTGTTTATTTTAAGTCAATTAAAAATAGCATGCTTTACCTATTTTTGTATATTGATGACAAGCTTATTATTTGCAATAACATGACACTTACTACTAATAATAAATATAAATTATTTGTCATGTTTTAAATGAATGAATTAGATCAAGAAAATAAAATTATAGGCATAGAAATCATTAGTGGTTGGTAAAATAAATTGGTATATCTTTCACAGAATTATTGTGTACTAAAAAGTATTAGAAGTTACATTTTTTATCTATCATACTAGTAATTATACCTTTTTAAATGAACGTTAAAATTTCTTTAGTTCATGTACCTAATGATACTACTGATATTTGGATTATGTCTACAATTCCCTATGAAAATATAGTTGGTGACATCACATATAGTATGATTTACACAAGGCCTGATGCAACCTTTTCAATCTATACACTTAGTTGATTTATGGAATGTGAAGGGAAGTGAAATCCAGAGATGAGGTCAGGTGGGGGAAATATTTGAAGAATATTATTATTTCCCTAAGTGTTTTATACCAATATTTTTATTATTTTTGGGTCTTATTCATGAAAGATTAATATCTCTAAGGGGTCACTCACTATTATGAGTGGAACCCTCACCAATGGTCTATATGTCTTAGAGGCTAGGTCTCATATAAACCAATTAAATGAAACTATTTCCCCCATGAAAGAAAAAATAATGTTATGGAATAGGTGATTTGGACATGTTAGTTCAAAAGGGATGAATGAACTAACATGGAAAGTAATTTTAAATGATATAGCCTCTAATAGTCATCCCTTTTGTAAAGACTATGTTCTTGGTAATTCCAAACGTGTTAGTTTTAAGAGTTCTACATATAAAGCTAAATCCCTTTTAGAATATGTACATTATTATTTGTGGGATCCCTCTATAACTACATCTCATAGTTGGTGTACTACTATGTGGCCTTTATAGACATATATTCATAGAATGTGTAGATTTAAACACTCAAGAACAAATACAAACCCTTTGAAACTATCAAAATTTGGAAGTATAAAATTTATAGTGAAATTGGAAACAGACATAGAACTATTAGGATAGATAATGGTCTATAATTTATGTCTAATGACTACATAGAATATTTTAGTTATTAAGGTTGTCTTATACACATAACTATTGGGGACACAACAAGATAGAATATCCTAGTAGATAGGATTAATAAGACTATTTTAGAAAGAGTGAGAAGCATGCTCTCATTTTATAGTCTTCATAAGTGCTTCTTGGTATGATCTATTTACTACTAATATCTATCCGATCAATATATACCCCTCTAGATCTATAAGATTAAAAACCCATAAATATATGTGGACTAGGTTACCCTTAGTTAATGAGAGATAAGATTTTTTTGTTGTACATACTATGCTCATAGGGGGAAGAATAAACTCAAACCCATGACTATAAAGAGTGTATTTGAGGAAAAATAACATGGTGTCAATTGGTAAAGGATTTGGGTAGATAATCCTTGTTTTCAGAAATGAATACATAATCATGATGTTATTTTCCATGAGGCTTACCTTCTAAAAATAAGGCCTATGTTCTTATCCAATTTGATCCAACTGAACCTATTAGTTCTGAGGTTATGTTTGAGCCTGAAATTTTACCATAACTCATTTTTTTTCTCTACTAATCAACCCCAACATGCACATATTGAAGAAGAACCTATTAGTTATTTTGACATGGGACTATGGTTGAAAGAGATGGTGACTTGAGAGACAATTGCTTGACTCATGATAGGTCTAGAAGAACTATTAGGACTATAACCTATTTTACTGAGGCATATTTTTCTAACTTTTCGTTTAATGTAGGTTTTTACTAGGTACTAATGAACCAAAAAGATTAAAACAAGCTCTTAATTATGATGAATATACGGAGTGTCTTTCTCACATGACAGATTAATTAGATTCCCTTCTTTAAATTCAATACATGATAAATATTAACAATTATGAAATGGACAAAATTATAGGTTGTAATTTGATTATGAAAAATAATGATGCCAAAACTAATGAGAAGAAAATTAATTATAAATACATACTTATTGTACATGGATTCCTCTAATGTGAAGTAATTTATTACAATGAGATTTTTTCAACTTTTATTATTAACCCCTATATTATATTATTGTTTTCCATTGAAGTCTAAATTATTTTCATGATGAATAATTTAATATTAAAACATCCTTCTTTCATGGTATGTTAAATTAACAGATTTATATGAGACCACATTATGGATTTTAAGATGATTCTAAAAGTAATCAAGTATAAATTTTTGTAAAATCAATATATGGCCTTAAGAAATAATCTAGACAATGTAATAAGTAATTTGATTCCATTTATTCGTAAAATTTCTTTTCTAGAAGTAAATATTATTTCTGTGTTTATTTTAAATCATTAAACCATGTTTTTGTTTATTTAATATGACATGTTGATGATATGCCTGAAATTTGAGAAGACACATTGTTAATAAATAATATGATAACCCAATTTTATAATTCTTTCAAAATGAAATATATAAAAGAAGTAATAATAATCCATAGCATAAAAATTATTAGGTATATATATGTTATGGTATTGTACCTTTCCCGATCTTCTTATGTTTATATATTTTTAAAGAGGAATTTTATTGACAATTCGAAACCTATTAGTGTTCATTTATGTCAGAACATGATGTTTTCAATATCCCAATCCCATAGTAGTGATTTTAATATTGATTTTAAGAGTATAATCCCATATCAAATCATAGTAAGTGGAATTATGTATGCCATCATATGCTCTCACCTAGACATATCATCTGTTGTTTGTACCTGAATTAGTTTTACAAGAAGTCCTAGATATCCTCATTGGTATGTATGAAAATATTTACTCAGTTATGGGTCAATGTATACTAATGTTTTTATCTATTTTGGTAAAAATGGTTCTTATATTCAATTTGTCATCTACTTTGTTGATCGTGAATTTTCTTCAAATATATATATAATAATAAAATATATCACTCTCATTGTATTCATAGGTTTTTATGGATCAGTTTAATGGAAATTTATTATGAAAACCATTTTTCGCTTTCCACAACTAAGGTTGAATACAATACAGTAATTTATTAAATACAAGAATCAATTTTATTGAAAGGATTATTTAATGAATTGTATTAATTTTATGGTAATATTGAAGTATTTTTTGATAGTTAGTTTGCATTCCATCTTTCTAAAAATCATGTTTTCTAAGAAATATCAAAGCACGTAGAAATTACATTTAATTTTTTAGGGTTTTCAATGAAAATATTATGATTTATGACATTAAGATATATATTATGGAGAATCTATCCAATAGTTTATCTAACTGTATTAAACTATCCAAGATTAGGCATTGGTTAGAACATATTAATATCGTCCCATTTCAATAACCTAGGTTGTGAGAACACCATCCTATTTAAATTATTTTTAATACAAAGGTGGATATTTATGAATTTTATTATGCATGCATATATTTATTTTTCTATCAAATATGATTTTCCAAATTTTTTTGATTATTATTTGGATTTCATGATTTACTTGAATTTTTTCCCATGTTAAAATTGTATTTACATTTCATACATATATTTTTTCCCATTAAAAAATATTGTTTAATTTTTTTATTTTTCAATTTTGAATTCAAGATTTTTCTTTACCCCATTTTGGGATGTTTCATAAAAGTAAATTTTATGAATTTTACTAGATCATTATGTCAGGGTCAATCATTTTCTTTCCTATTACATAACATTACGACATGGATGCATATCTGTAATGTATGCATGCATGAGGGTTCTCCCTGAATTGTATAATTGTACTCCATAATTGTATAAGGTTACTCCCTAGCTTGCATAAGGGAACTCCCTAGCTCGCATAATGATACATCCTTGGCTAGAATAAGGGTAACATGGATCGCATAACGATACTTATTTGGCTTGTGTAGGGGTAACTTGGAACATGTAAGGGTACTGCCTGGCTTAATTACAGGTATCCTTGCTCACATATGTGAAACCTTGTCCCTCATAAATGTAATTCAATCCATGTAATATTTTCGATGGTGAATCACCTATCACAACATAGTCATCCCACCGAACTATATCTTGTGTATTGGGCATTCACATAGTCTACATACCACATTCACTGCCAAGATTACTGTTGCTCCTTCCACAATCATGATTTGACCTCTGGATCTTCCTCATCCATTCATTGTGTTTCATCACTAGTTCAAGAGAGGAGAGCGTCATGGAATTTTTGATTTTTGGTTGAGATGGAATGAGAGTAGCTTGGAAGAGATCTCATCTAGGGTTTATGTAGTCTAGTGAATTAGATTTTATTCATTATCATCAACATGAAATAGGGATTTGGAGGAGAGTGGTTAGAGATTATTTTCCTTCATCAGAGGATGTCCTAAAATGAAGGAATACCTTGAATTATTTAGCACCATTTGATCATATTCCAGGTTTTTTTATTAGAACATAGCACAATAAAATTATATTTTGATTTCTTTTATACATTTCTTTCTACATGTACAATGTTGTATCCTTCTATGCTTGTGTGTAGCATTAGTATATAAAAGAACAATAATATAAGTTAATCATGTCATATTTCATCACTATCATCTAGACTATCTATGTCTAATCCTTATATAGTTTCATTGGTCCTTTACTACTTTCATGTCTTATAATATGCATATTTTATTTCCTTATAAATGAAGATATTTTGGTGGTTTTCTCACTATGTATGTAGGTCCATTGTGGAACTAAGTACACTATATCTCTGTATTATTTATTTTTTCTTACACGAAAATCATCTTGAATCCATATTATTCCCTTCTCCATATTTTTTCATATCCAACTTCCTAAATATTTTGTGAACCCAAAACATATATTAGTGGATTATTGGTTGTTTCATAAGTACTAACATGTTAATGATGCCCCTAACATCTTTTTTATTTGAAACCCAATGGGTCAGTGGATCATATTTTCACATTTTCCTTTCATGACTACATGTTCAAATGTCAATCATCCTTTAACTTTCATTGGTTACTTTTTTGGTTTTCAAGCCATTTTTCATTTTATTAATTAAATATTCCAACATATGTGATTCAATTAATAATATATAATGTTTTTTAATTATGTTAATCTAAATGATAATATATTAATTCCATGAATAATTTTTACATTATCGTGTATATTTGTTCTACCTGTAAGGCATAAACATGGTGCAACCACCTCAATCTTACTATTTACCACAACACCATTTTTCATTCTCATAAAATTTTATAAAGGAAATGGTGTCCATAAATAATGGAGTGGATGTAATATTTATAATGGATGATGATCTCTGAAATATGTATTTTCATTTGGTGATTATTGAGCTGGTGTTAATTATGAATCAATTACAAAATAATTCTAGTATAGTAAACCCCACCATTATGGTGTTTATATGTTTTTATGTACCCCACGTTACCTATATATATATATAAGAATGATAATATTGAAATCACTTTGGAATTTAATCAATTTCATTTGGAATGGCCAATCAGTTCAAATTTAATTAAAAATATATTTCAGAAAGAATATACTATTTTTGTGAAATAAACCACACTGTAATGTATCAATAACCACCATGAGACTAAGATATTATATTAAATCCTCTTTAAAAACATCATGTTCCTCTAAAACAGGTTCTGAAATTTCAAATTACAGATAATATCCTCCCTGATCCACCTTCGATAGAGCATCCATGACACTATTCAATTTTCTAGTCTACAAAATCACTATAAAATAATATCACATTGACATAGCCTTACCACAAAAATGTTTAATTGAATCGAGCATTTGACTAATAAAATTACATAATCTTAAAATTATGTGTGTATTCCTCCATCTAAAATCCAATCAAATATTGTTTCAGGTGCTATATTGCTATCACTAAATCCATAATCACCTTTTTATATATTGATTTTTCTAAGTTATTTTCAGATAATTTTTACGAAAATATGAAAGTGGCCTCCCTTCCTATATTAACATATCTATAACTCCGGAAATGGAGGAATAAAACTCCACTTTAAATCCCTTGGAAAAAATTAGAATGCATAAAAGTTGGACAATATTCTTGTTTTTCTTAAGTGAGTCTAATGAATCCTAAGTTTCAAGTTTCTATACAAACTCTTCCTTCTTATTAAAGGTCATTAGGTTTCTTGAAATAGTTCCACAGTAATTGGTAAATTTTTTTAAATTATCATATTGTCCCTGTGAACTATAACTTGCGTCACATTCCTCACCCTATGCCACAATTTAACCACCTCCCGTTTTTTTATCCATCATAACCCCATCAGCTGAAATTATATGCCCTAAATACATTGCCGAATTTCATATGAAAGAACACTTCTTCTAGTTTTCTATTATTAAATTTTATATCACTTTTTTTGTCTTCATTCATCATTTCTAGGAGTTCATTCCATCCCATATTGAATGCCAAAATATATCATCAAAGAACACAAAAAAACTATTAGAAAATCCGAAAATATTACCTTCATAGTATAATGGATAGTCATCATTTCATTAATCAATATGAAGTGAATAAAAAGTTATTAACAATTCCCCAAATAGGTTTTGAATGTGGTAACCCCAATATCCTCCTCTTTCATCCATACATGGCGGAATCAGTATTCCAAATCAACATTTGTGAGGTATTATTCTATATAAAACTCATCCATCAGTTATTTTGTTACTGGAATTATGTATCATTATAGCACTTCCAAAATATTTAATTCCCAGTAATCCATTAAAATTTCCCACCCTTTGTCTTTATTCATTACTAAAATTTTTGGGGTATAGTATTGGTTGGTGCTATGTTTGATGAGTCACTATTCAGAAATATTTTAAACCTATTTTTCAATATCATTATTGATGAAATAATAATGTCTATATGGTATTATGTAGGCTGGATCTACCCCCTTTTTCAAATTTATTGTGTGATTTGTCTCCCTCTTTAATGTAATTCCATAAGATCCACAAGAACATCCACTCTAGTTTCATTTTCTATAATTTCACACAACCACACAAGCACCCACAATTTCAATTAACATGTATTTTCTTGTGAAGAACATGTAGTTTTTTGGGACTTTTATGTTACTAGAATTTGATGACCACTGAGAGGAGTGAATTAGTGGACAAATTTTACAAATTCATCTTCTTCTAAATTCAACCACTTGAACCATAAAATGTTCTTAATTATTTCAATAATATCTAATGAACTCAACTTGTATTTAGTGATAATAAGATAAGAAAAAAACTAATAATTATAAATATCAGAACAAAAGTATACTCCTTACCATTCCATTTAGACACAAGATATTAGAAACCATAGTTAAAATTCTTCGTTAATTGGTTAGAAACCCTAGTCAGAATTCTTCAATGATTGGATAGGCAACCCAATCACAGGCCTCTAACAACTGGTTATACACCAAAATCAATATCTTCTTATTCAACATTAATGTGATAATAGAAAGATCTTTTTATTAACCTAGATTATTTTTGTGTCACTTGTGAATTAAATCTCCATTATTGTTCACACAAGATCAATTTTACTACACATGTACTGATTAATAAAGATCATTAATAGTTTCTCACAACAATTTTTTTGGTCACAAAATTCCAACACGATCTTGAGTGATTTGGTTCTTCTCAATTTTCTTGAATACTTGGGTGCACAAAAAAACAATTGCTCATGGTTTCAACTCATTCTATTCCATGATTAATGTATTAAGGTCTCATAAATATCCTACACAATGTATGTATGTTCTCAATATTCTCCACATATTCATAAATGCCTAAAAATATATATATTCAAAATACTATCATGAATATAATTCTCATATATTTTAAAATATTATTTTAATTTTAATAATAAAAGAAATTTTTTTGGATCACCCTCTTATTGATCCGAAAAATATACAAGTGGTCGATCATTTTTTCATTTGAAAATATTACTAAATACCATTAAGCATTGAAATTTTTTTCTCACATGGTATATCAATTATGTATACTCCATTATATCCTCAAATCACACTTCATATGAAAATTTTTAAAACATATCCACTTATGAATGAATCCATGGAATACCACATGATATGCTACGATGTCGCTCATCCCACCGTTTGTCACAGGTGGACCAAATTTCCAAAATGATCACAAAAAAGACCATAGAAAAATAACTAGGTCAGGGAGACATATTTATTTTTCTATATACATTATAATAACATACATTTAACATGAATATATATACTTTTTTCATATATTCATCCCTTTTTTAACAACCTAGGTGCATCATGATAATCATTGTGATATTTATTTTTTATTTGAGAACATTTTACCTGTCATTATAAAATTTCATTTTGTGAGAATATAGAAATTATAGAACACAGTTCATGTCCCAGAATATCAACCATAACAATGGATTGAACAAATTTCATAACCTTGAATGACCACATAAGATCTTTAATGATCAACAATATGTATAAATACAAATTGATTGTCTGTGATCAATTTCATGAACAAGTCTGGATTAATTCAAATTCAATCAAGAATAATAGATTAACTCATTTTTACATGACTCAAAAAATTTCTTCATTACCCTAACATAGTTAATTGAACTACTTTTATAAGTAGTTAAAATATTGGTGTACTCATACACATCACCTTATCATCATTACAGGGATCAACTCGGTGTATTTTATAAATACACAACCTTCACAACTCTCTTGTTAACTTTACATAGGTTGTATAAATCATAGATAAAATTTTCATAAAAATAGAAATCATTTTTTACATTCACACACCACCTCTATTTGCTTATTATCTGCATGTAGGTAATTCGTTTCTAAATCCACCATCACATGGGCAATATACTTCTCACATTACTAGTATTATGTATCTACTTAGACTCTTATTTTCCATTTACGTAAAAGAAAAAAAATTGTTGACACCATAAGTTATGTAATATATAAATAATGTGATGGGTGGAATGGATCTTAAGAACAATGGGATCCTTGTTTAGTCTATCAGGTCCTGAATTTTTGGCATGATTTCATTTTTGTTCATTAATTATGATAGACCTTGTTAGAACTGGTTCTAGTTAGAGAGTTGGGAGAAGGTATGTGTGTTGCTGAGTGTGATGGGTGTGAGGAGGTATAGTCATGAAAGTTATTAGAGTTAGGGTGATTTTTTTATTCTCGATTATGAGTTTCTTCCTTGAGTCTAATGGGATGCATAATAGTGAAGCTGGTCTGTACAATGATTAGTACTTCCCTAGGGGAAATCCAACACATGAACATCACATTGGACATGTCAGAAGTTTATTTTCAGGGCGGCGTTTCAATAAATTTTTTAATGTGTATAGTCTAGATAGTTGGTTGGTGTCCATATACAAAAAACCCAATAACCATGATGAATGGTTGGGAGAGAGGGTCTTACAGTAGCCTATAAAATGAAAGAGATGTCACACATTTCAACATCTAATCAACATCACCAACACTAGTAGATCCCATTTATGGATTCTTATATGTGTGGTCAATTTGATGTAGTTTCCCCACATATTCAAGGGAGATGATTATAAGTATTTTATCCTTATAATAATGAGGGATTGTGTACCAACTTTTACCCATAGTGATCCTTCTATTTCCACATAGTTTTTTACCCCTTTTAATTTTTTGATTTTTCCATGTTACATCTGCTGTCATTTATTTCCAAATTTTTAACATTATTATATCACATAGTAATCATTTCACCTATGGTCCAATCAATTATGGTCTCAACAAGTGGTATCAGAAAACGGTTCCTGCCTGGTGCTCTTTATTTATTTTTTTACTAATAATTATGATAAATTTAAGTACGCACTATGATTGAAACTTTTATTTATTCATCACATTATTAACAATTTATTGAAATTATCAACAAGAATTATTTAAAAATAGTTGAGGTTATGAAAAAAATGGATTATTCAGATGGTGTTTAAATTTAAGATCAAAAAATTCAATGGGAATAATATTTCATTTGTGGAAAATAAAGATAAAAAAAGTGATTTGGAATGATAATTACCGACTAAAAATTATATAAATGTTGAATGGTGTGATGTATGAGAAATGGAATGAAATATATGAGAGTTATATTGCCTACATTCAATTGTCTATGGAAGATGGGGTCCTATCAATAATTGAGGAGAAAAATATAGTGATGAAAATATGAGATTCTTTAATGAAGCTATATAGGGACAAGTCATTGTACAATAAAAAATCTGAAAAGGAATATTTAACACACTTTGAATGGTGGGGTCATCATTAGTGACCTACCACATCAACACTGTTAATTTCAGGTATGACCAACTGAGGGTATTGGACTATAAAATTGTGGATAATGAACATGGAGAGATTATACTCTAGAGTTTTCTAGAATCATATGATAATCTCATCATAATCCTCACAGACAATATTCTGAAGGATGTCTCATTACAATGATTTTGTATACACGATTCTTGACGAAAAAAAGTCATCACAAAAACAAGAAGGATAGATAGAGTACTTCAAACGAAGAAGTTTATCTATCTATTGAGAGGGGAAAGATGATAGAAAATGGTTCTAATGGGATAAAAAATCATGAAAGGTCTAAATTATGGAGTAAGAAGAATAATTTCACATGTTTTAATAGTTGAAATAAGGGGCACGCCAAGAAGTATCATTGGAATAAGAACATTAGTGAAAATAGCACTTAGGTAAATGTGGTGACTACATCTGTAGATATACTAGTTTGTGAAGCGACGACCACTTCTGGAATGATTAAGCATCTAGATAATGCATGTATAATCGAAACAAGTGTAAAATGGAACATAAAATATCAACATGAATGCTTTGATCAGTATGAAACAATCTTGAATGAACTTTTGTACATGGGTAATGATCAAACATTAATGATCATTTGAGTTGGTAACATAAAATTAAAAATGCATGATGGGATGACATGATCCATCCAAGGAGTACACCATGTTTAAGGTTTTGATGAATATTATATTTTCTTTAGGAAAATTTGATGATATTAGTTGGAAGAATCACACCGAGAATTGAGTGATGCTAATTTTGAAGTGTGTGGTTGTGGAAATGAAGGCAGAGAATATCACAAAGAACATGTATCCGCTTATATGCGAATCATAGGGGATGGAAAATATATTTGATGCATCAACTAACTCCATGAATGTGTTGATGATTCTATAGCATTGAAATATTGTCCATAAGTCAGAACAAGTCTTGCAGATTGTTGTGGATCAGAAGTCATTTCCTGGGATTGCAATGGTTTCCTTACCATTTTTTGGTCATTGTGTTTTGATAATTAAACACATTCTAATGTTTGATATTTCAACTATATGAAATAAATAGGTATTAGTGTTTATTCATTCCATCATTTGGAAAACAGCAGTCATATTCCTAATATGAGAAAGGTACTGTGTATCCTTCATTGATGATTATTTCAAAATATGTTTGGTGTACCCAGTAAATAAGAAGGTGGATGTTTTTTAAGTCTTCAAAACATTCCACTAATAAAAGGAAATTGAAAATGGATAAATGATAAAGTGTTTTAGGGTTGAAAATGGTGGATAACATACAAGAAAAGACTTTGATAAAATTTATCAATGAGAAGGAATCAAGAGAGAGTTCACATTGGTGTATACTCCCCGATATAATGGATTGGTCAAGTAGATGAACATAACTTTATTTTATAGAATAAGGATGATGATTAAGACAATATGATTTTCCAAAATAATCAGGGTGGATGTAATTAATACCAACAGTTTTGAGCTCAACCGACCTCCTTCACTGGTGATTGATCTGAATACACCAATGGGGATGTAGACTGCTAAACCCACTAACTATTAGTAACTATATACTTTTGTAATTCCTTTAAGTATTTTATGAATATTAAATATTGAAGTAGGATTTGATATCTAGGAAATGTATCTTCTTGGGGGTAAACTGATGGAGTGAAGGGGTATCAATTTTTGGACCCCACTATCGCAATCATATCATTAGCAAAGATGTAATTTTTTTAAGAAAACATGGTTAATATGGAAATGGATGGATATATAGAGAAATAGAATACAAAAACTAAAATAGTCTAGGTGTAGGGAAAGTCTAAGAAAAAATCAGTTTCCTCTGAGGCATTACAAGGGTATGATGATCAAGTATCAATTGAGTTTGAAACATGATGGTTAACTTTGTATTAAAGAGAACCAATATAACACTCACACTACGTTAGTGAGACAAATATTGCATACTGATTATTGATGGAGGATAGCGAGCCATGTAATTTTGTGGAGGTGACCCAAAGTCTATATGTATCCTCATGGATTTCGGCGATGTAGGAGGAACTTCAAGCCCAAAAAAAAGATCAAGGCTTGGGATCTAGTTCCATTACATCATAGAAGGATGGATAACTGAAAAATGGGTCTTTATGATCCAGAGGGATAGAAATTATCAGGAAGAAAAAAGATCATGAATTACTGGTGGAAAAATGATATTCTCAAAAGAAAGGTGTTGATTTTAATGAAATATTTTCTCATGTTGTTAGACTGATCATTGTTCGTATAATTCTGGTGATGTGGGATGCATACAGATTACATCTACAACAGATGGGTGTGATGAGTTCTTTTCTCAATGGTGATCTTGTTGAAGAGATCTATATGCTCAAATCAGAAGGATTTTTAGAAGATGGAAAATAGAACTTTTATTTTAGGTTCAAAAAATCATCCTACATTCTCAAATGGGCATAGAGGTATTTGTAAAAGAGATTTTATTCATATATCATGATTCTTGGATACAAAAAACATAATTTAAAACATTTTTCATGTTTTAGGTGTTCATTTTCTAATGATTTCATCATTTTTTTTGGTTCATAGATGACAAGTTGGTTGGAGGCCCCAAAAATTATTAGATCCTAGAGACGAAGACTATGTTGGTTTGGGAGTTTGAAATAACGTATATGGGGCCAGATAACAAGATTAATGAGATGTAGATATAAAATGACAGAAATAATTGGATGATTTGGTTATCAGAAAATATTAACATATGAAAAGTATTGAAATGAGTAAAAATTAATGAATATAATCCAATCTATACACCTATTCCCATAAATTAAATTTTATCATCTATGATGCGACCTAGAAGTGATGTAGAGAGGATGAAAATGTATTGTCGCTACCCATCCCAGTGGGGCTCATACCGTGACTCCCCATGCCCGCCTCCAATAGGCCAGGGGCTTGTGACTAGCATCTAGTGGGCATATCACTAACATGAGATGCATTGAATAATTACCAACAGATACATGTATATCTCCAAGCACACAAATTATGAAATTTCCATAAAACCTCTACGTAATAAAATGCATGCTTACAACTAATCCCAACAAACAGAGTAAAATGGGAAGTAAAGTACAGAATGTAAACTGGGCCTGAATACAATCCCACTAAATAAAAGAATTTGAAAAATAAAAAGTCCAACATGTAAGAACAAAAGGAATTTGGAACTACGGCTTGTAGTTATAGGAACACCTTAGACAGTAGGGAACTCAGAAACCTCGATCTGGTCTTGTTCCAGCATAGACACCATCAAAAGTGTGATCATCTGTACAAGACACGACACTTCCGGGAAAAGCCCGTGCAAGGGTGAGTATAACAATACACAGTAGAGGACACCAAAAAACTAAAAGAAATACAGAAAGTAATGTTACAGTCATCTATACTCAATATATGTCTACAGATCATATATGAAGAGAACCAAAATACACATATACTCTAAACCCATTACCTTAGACTATAGACCAGTCACACAACTTCATATGCCTACTAACGATTTAGTTCGAAGGTTCCATGAAGCACTCATTTGGGAGAACTCACTCCAATAGTCTGATAGCTCTGATAATTGTCTATTTGAGAAGCATCTTTCATCAGGAAAGGTAACGAGAGAATGATACCCTCATTTTGGGTGAATGAAATCCTGAGTGGGAAAAAATCAAGATACAAAGATTATGATCACATCTAGGTCCTTAGAGGATACCATGACTAATTCAGATTCACCTTCTATTTATAGGATCGACATTATATAGTGTAACATCCCAGGTAAATAATGAATATGAAATTTTTATATTTATCATTATTTGTGAATAAAATATTAATATGACTTTAAAGGGGACTCTATGCTCGATGGCGTACCCAACACGCAACAACGAGTTTCTTGGGAATCTTACGTTGCACTCTAATAATAAAATAATATTAATTCAAATGGTAGTTAACATGTAGCCATTGTATTGGAGGGAATGGATATAAATAACTAAAATATTATTATATATGTTTTTTTAAATGTTTTTACCTTTATACAATAAAAGATAATGGCTTAAAATACGGAAAGAATTCAATTTTAGGCGTATATGCCCTAGTTTTTTCCTAAAGGTTCACTTGTCGCCTTTTGATGGCGAACCGTCATTAAATATAGATTTTTTCACTCTTATACATTCTTCTGGACCAAATAAAACTCTTATTAAGAATCGGGACATCAAAATTTACTTTGTGTAAATTTTTGGTATCTTTCCGATAAAGTTCATTTTTTAATTAATAGTGTAAAATGTTGTATTTTAATTCAAAACCTATTTTTAATCTAATTTATTTATATTATTAGATTATATTTTGAATTGGTCTTAAATTGAAATTAGAATATATTTTTACCATTAAATCCAATAGTGGTCGTTGGAATTAATTTCACTTTAAAATCAGTCTTAAACAAGTGTCAATCTATTGATACTTATTGTTTCATAAAAACACGCTATTTGCTCTGATAGCGGGAATTAATTATTAAATTAATTAATGTGACTTATATGTTTTGAATTTTGTAAAATATACTTCATTTTTGAATTCGTAATATCAAATATATCTTAGGGTGAATTTTTGGTAATTTTCTGAAAAACTTCAATTTTTGATGAATAGTGAAACCACTAAGTGGTACTTATAAAGACTGATTTTCCATTTAAATGAAATTTTGCAAACATTGTGTTTTGAATTTCAAAAATCCTACATACGTGGTTGTCATTAAGAAGTAAAATGTGGTTCAATGGAATAAAAATAATTTTTTGGTGAATAGTAACTTATTAAGTTTTTAATCGCGATTAGTGGTAATTAGTGTAGTTTAAGGTAAAAATAATGCTTTAATAAAATGAGATGAGCTTTACATATGTCTTACCCTCATTTGTTGTATCATGGCCGACCAAGACAAGCCATGGGTCAACTTGGGGACCCCGTGGATCCACTTTGGTTGGGAAATGACATAAATAACAATTTATTTAATGTAAAAGTAAAATTGACACAAACATGATATTTTTTACTAAAACAATTTTTAAGTGGGTCATACAAGTCATCGTTTTTATTATAAATATTCATTGGAAAGATAAAAAGATTTCCTACATCATAGTATTTTTTTTATAATTTTTAGACATTAAATAAATTAAATTATTTATGACATAATAATGATGCAGCGATGACATCATTATTTGACGATTTAAATAAAATGGAAAGATAATGTAAAATCTATAAACTACACATTTCCAAAACCAATTGTATGAGTGGATTTCGAAGCCTTATCACCTTATCCACGAATTATATCAATGTGGGTCCTTTTAAAACCGAAACAGATTTTCAAATAAAGTAATATTTCTTACTTTCCAAAAGTGCCCCTCCTCTCCTCTTATAAAAGCCCCCCACCTCTACCTCATTTAACACACTCCTCAAGCCTTTTTCTCGGCCAAACCCTACCAATTTACTCTCTCCACATCCCTCTCCTCATCCTAGAGGATTCCCATTGGGCAGAATCCTTTCAAAAGAATCCTTTAGGCTCAAATCAAAAGGAGTTACACTTTTAAAGGTAATTCATCCTCTCATGTTCATTTGTTTTATTTTGCTTCTCCAACCCCCTATACTCTTTTTATTTACTTATTTTGTAACAAAACCAGTATCTTAAATATACTAGGATGTTGTTATAATATTTATTCGAGATACACTCTCACAAAACAACATCAAATGGTTAAAGAACATACGGTTTCCGTGGAGGGTGAAATTCTGCCTCCCGAAACGATGATTGTTCAATACTCATTTAACACCTTCAAATGTGGACATTATGATGTCACTATTTTTATATATGATATATAATATGTTTATGTTTTATTTATGCTTCTGTATTTTTCATTTTTTTCTTACCTTTATGGCTTCCATTATGGGTATACACGATATCTTCATTTAAGGAAGTGCGGACTACCGCCCCCTCAAAGTGATTTGATTCGTTAAATACCATATTTGGGATGTATAAAGGATGGAATTGTGATATTATATATGATATTATACTGGAATTATAATATACCTTTATATCATTATTATTCCATTCTATAAAATACGAAATAGAAATGAAAGTAGCGTTCATGCGTACGTACGGCTTACCATCTCCATGAACGGTGCATTTCATTTCTTTCCTCTAAATGATTATGTAATGTTATAAATGCATGAATGTACTGGATATATATGAAATATATGATATCTACATAATTAATACAATTCTGGATATAATAAACATTTGGCCACACCAACAACATGTAATTGTAAGAAGTCCACTTTCGACTTAAGAACCAAATATCGGCAAAACAAATATTATTAACTTAAATGATTACATAATGTTTATGACATGGTAATAAGTGATATAAAAGAAATAATGTACTTGAAAAAGGTTCTTAAGGAAGTAGAAATTAACTCATGTTTATTATTCAGGAGATTAAAGAATGATCGAGTCAAGTCGGACCCGAGGTAAGGGATCCTACTCCTCTCTTTCTTTTTAAGTACACAATTTATGTCATTCCTTTTAAAGCTCATATTTCTTGTTATTGGGATGATCTTTTATATTACACTTACTTTAATTTTTATGTTCATGTGATGAGAGACCCTATTCTCTCTCCTCAATCCATTTTGGAAGTTTTGAGTGGCGCCGTTAGGCTGCCGAACTTTCGTAAGAGATCTAACTTCTCTCTTTGTTTTTACGTACTCTCCTTTATGTAACTTCTTTTAATCTCCTATTTGTAATGTTGGGGGATGTTCTTTTATATTCCTCTTGCTGTAAATTTTATTTTAATGTGATGATATACCCTATTTGATCTCATCAATCCATATTCAGAAGTTTTATGTGGCGCCGTTAAGCTGCCGAGTTTTCGTAAGGGATTTTTCATCTCACTTTTATTCCTGTGATATTTATGCTACATTCGCCACAAATTCCATTGAGTGGTGTATGTACTGCCCATTATTCTACTCTTTGTGTAATATACTTTCGTTTATGAGTATTTACATCAATGACCTATTGTCTTTCTTTCATGAGGTGTATGTTTTGAAAGATACCCAAGTCGGTAAGGGAACCTTTCACCCTCCTTTTTTTTAAAGACTTATTTTATTGGGTCTTTTAATTTACATATTTTTATGTTGGGATATGTTCTCATACATCCTTATTGATGTAAATTTTATGTCCAAGTGATGAGATACACTTTTTATCTCTCATCAACTCATTTTGATGTGATGCCGTTAGGCTGTCAAGGGAACTTTTTAACCCAATTTCGATTTCTTTGGGTTCAACTTGTAGTCATTGAATATGTCATCCATTGAATATGTGTGAATGAAATTTTATTCTTTTACACTTAATATCCACTTATATTGGGTGTATATATATTTTTCACACATATTTTTGAGATTTATTTGTCCTTAATTTAAGGATACCTTCTTTATAAGGGATTTCATCACATTTGACATTTCTATTGAGGGTTCATTGTTGTTATCCACCAATTCACTCTTATATGATGTATATACTGTCATTTGGAGTATTATATCATGATTCCTTTTATTCTCATGATATTTTAAAGTTCGGACTAAATGTTATTCCTCGATTATTGTATTCAAGTGTCTCTAATTTTGGTAAAACCCCTTTAACCAAAATATCGTTTTAAATGTTTTAATTATTTGTTCTTATTAATATCCATGTTTTCAAAATGGTTTTAAGGATTTATTTATATGGATATTAATGGTTTAAAATGTTAAAAGCATCAAGGTGGTATGGGACACATTGATTCAAAAATCTCTTTATTAAATGTTTTAAATGGTTTTGGAAATGGTTTTTTTTGAATGGATTCATTATTTCAATATCCTAAAATGTTATATTGTAATTGAAATGTGGAAATGTTATGTTTCCTTTATTCATGTTTATATGATACGATTATGTTATGGTTCTTGGGCATTGTTATGAAGAACGGGTGGTTCCGTGATAAACTAAGGGCGGGTGAGCCCGATATAGCTATCCAATGCATTGGGTAACGCGAAGGAGTGAAACGTTAAGGTTTCTCTGAAGAGATTTAGGGAATATACTGTGATGGGTATTCCAAACGTAACCAAGAGGGTTACTCCCCACGTAAGAATGTTATTAATGCCTCAAGTTACCTTTATTTCTTATGTTTTCTATGATTTATTCATGGTTTGATGAGGTATGTTAAAGTGCCTATGTTTTATGGGTAATGTATGATTTCATTATTATGTATATATGAACTCATGTTTCCTTTCCATATTCTTATAACCCTTACTGAGCATTTTATGCTCATCCCAAGTTTTTGAAATGTTTTTCACAGGTCAAGGGAAAGGTACATGATGTGATGATAGTGTCAAGGATGTGTCAAGAAAGAATCCGTGTTATATTTTAAATATGTTTCCGTTGATGGGAAGAATGAATACTGTCTTTTATGTAACCACTTTGTTTAAATGTGGAATGTAATGCAAGTTTCATGATCTAATTCTCTAAAACACTATACCTAAAATGATCTTCAATGTGTAATCCTGTAATAACTCAAGATTAAGTAAGGTTTAAGGCTGGGGCCTTATATATAGGAATAGTCACATTGATACCTGCCTTTACATAGGCTCAAGAATAGATAGAGGATCTCGCTTCTGGCATCTTAGAGGGATTCCTGACCCTATCAAGGAATGTCCTGATGAAGGGATAATACTTATATTGATTTAAATTATACCTAACCATCAAGGTAACGATAAAAAATGCAACTAACCCAAATGAAACGTGTTCATGGAATGGTGGATAAGAGGATCAAGCCATGTTCCAGGATATATAGGGTGTGTAGTGTAACACCCCGACCCCGGTATCCTAGAGTCGGTGAATTATTACATAATATTGGAATGATCACAATTGATCAAGTCTCGAAAGACCGATTAGTTCAGTAGCCTTGGAAACACTATATATATTCATAAGTCTTACATTACATCATAATGTAAAAAAAACTACAATAACATCTTTCCTTTATATCCCCTCATACTATCCCTACAGGTCATTCATAAAATACTTATGCACATCTTGAGAAAAATAAAACATTGAAAGGGGTGAGCTCAGATGCTTAGTAAGGATAACAATATAGAGGAAAATTTCATAAATAAGCATAAACATTTAAGGAGATGTATAAATAAAACAAATTCCTATTGAATATGAACTTTAGCATAATATGGCAATGATAAAATGAAATATTTCCATTTACATATTCACATGGATATTCTACTACTCGAATAATCACATGCAATATCAATAACCACTTTCGTAAAGATAGAATGCATAATTCTAGACTATCATAACCACATAGTCAAGGCCTTGTTCCAAGACTAAAAATAAGATTTTTTCAATTCCTTATGACAAGACACTAGTTTGTCTCATTAAACCTACCGATGCATCAGGGAGCTAGAGCGGGCTCCACCTATCACTTTTTATGTCCAATGCATTCCTCATATGAATAGGTTTAAACATAACATGAACATTCGTATTAAAACTAGCATAATAAATGTCAATAATTTCTCCATAAACCATGATTGGTTTAGAAAAAACACATCAATAGTCAAACATAACACAAAACCTTAAATACATTATAGAAATTTTGAATAATTATAATTCAACTTCAAATAAGATTAAAATTCATCAAAGGATGTTGACATAGATGAAATCAAAACTATTTGAGAGAAATATCTCTTTTTTTAAAATCATTTAAAAGTAACATAATTATAAAACATTTAATTTGAAAATATCTATATTATCTTTTAGGGGAAGCTTCGAAAAATTTATAACAGTGAAAAATAGCCACAATCCCCGTATAAGTAAAAAAGATACATTCTTACCTTAATTCTGTCGAAATGGTTAAAAATGAAATTGTTTAGAAAACAACGGTAAAATTACTTTATAAATAACTTATAAAATGTCAAAAAAGGTATAAATTACTTTTACCCATAGTCTATAAAATATTAAGAATTATTTGAAACTCATTTTTAAGAAACATGGATGTGAATGATAAAGAGGTCCCAATAGATAATTACGTAAAAACAACCTCGGATAATGAAAAGATTGTGAAATAAACCCTTACCTTGTAATTTTCCTTGGTTGAGGATAGGTTAAACTACTGTATAATGGTAAAATAATTGTTATAAAATTATACAACAATCATATACTTTAATATTAATTCATATATTATCTTTCAATATTGCATTGTTAATAATATTTTAGTATTATCGTCGTTTCGGGTGATCACTTACTCGTTTTCTTTTATATGTCTTGTTACATAAGTAATGTTTTTTATCCATAGGTTGTACCTTATTCATATCCAGAATGATATCAAGTCCATAAAGATTATTTTTAATCATTAAATCAGAATTATACTTGCATGGATACGATCAAGAATGAATCACATCGTGCTCGTCGAGACGGTAGTCCGTACGTACGCACGAGCGATAATATCATTATTTTTAAATTAAAATAATATATAATAGGATGGTATATCATATATACAAAATCATTATTATGTTATATTTAATATTTACATCAATTACACATCATTATCATACCCATCCAAATAATAATGTATTGAATAACAATTACACCACGACGTGGAGTTGGTAAGCCATACATACGGAAGTTTGGTGACATGTCATTAAATGGATGGATAGAATAATGAATATTGAAGTACGATATTTATAATAACATAAAAGTATATATAAGATACTATAGTTATTGTTTTATAATGTAAATAACAAATAAAGAAGAATTTGTAGATGAAAGGAACATGAAAGAGGGTTCTGAAATCATTACCTCTTCTTCGGGTTCTTCCTTTTGATTTGATCAAAAGGGCCTTGTAGGATGGAATTTTGACTAAAGGAAGGCCTCTAGGATGAAATTAGTAATGTTGAGAGAATATTTGGATAGGGTTTGGCCGAGCCAAAAGGCTGTGATGGTGTGAATTAGAGAGAAGGGGGGTGCCCTTTTATAAGAGGGGTGAGGGGCACCTTAGGAAATGCTTGAAATATTATTTTATTAAAAAATCATATTAGGATTCTAATGGCTCCAAAGTGGATTATTTAATGGTTAAGGTGGGTATGGCTCAAAAATGTCCCAACAAATAGGTTTTAGATTGTTTTGGGTCATTATATTAACCATATCTTTTAGTATTAACAATTAGTTAATTAGTTTGACATTTACCATGTCTCTTTGAATTTTTATATTATATGGTTAATAGACATACTATAAACATCAAAATGAACCCCAAGTGGTTAATTAATTATAGAACTATAAATATATATGTCTCTTGGATGAACCATTGATTTTTAGTAATAGAATATCAATTAATAATATAATATATTTTTTTAAAACTCTTTTCTGTAAATTATGACACTATTTGGTATTTTGTTTTTTCTAAATTCTTAATAGCATTATCACTTCGAACCCAATTCATTTATTCAACCATAATATGTCATTTTAACCTATATAAATCGTTTAATTGATAAAAAGTCTTAATTTATAATTATTTGGGTATTTATAATTTCATTTATTTCAATATTTCATTAATAATGTAATTACCGCATCATCATTGTGTCATAAATAAATTAAATTATTTAATTTCTAAAATTTTAAAATAATTTACCATTATGAAAGAAATCTGTTTATCATTCTAATGAATATTTATACTTGGATTTATCTTATATATAACCCTATATTAAAGATGTTTTAGTTATTAAACATTGATTTAAACTCTTTGAACTTTTCTTTGATTTAAATAATAATAAATGTCTTCATATAAAATAAGTGGACCTAAATGAAAATATTTTATTCCTAAGGTTGTTTTTGGTCGAGATAAACTTTTCCATTAGAATTAGGACATGTGTTAGGGTAGTATTAATATCATTTTTACAATTAATTACCCTATTTATTTTTAACTATGGTAAATAAAAGTAAAAAGTTACTATTCACCAAAAATTATTTTTATCTTATTGAACCGCATTTTAATCTTTTATATTTTCTATGTCTCTCATATTTTTTAAATTTCACTCACAGAAGTTTTAAAATTATGTTTTATGTGAATTTGAAAATTCAACTAGAAGGTGGGTAAAAGACGGTGAAAGTAGAATAAAATTTTTATATATCAAAAATTATTCTAAACTAACTCCAATGAATTAAAATGAAACTATATAGTTACTATTAATATAGTTTGACCTTAATTAAATATAAATGAAAAAAATAATTATTTATATAATAATTCGGTTTCAAACTATAACTATGTGTTTTTCACTATTCATCAAAAATTGAATGTTTTTAGAAAGATAAAAAATTTTACCCTAGGATAATTTTGATAATCGGAATCCAAAAATGAAGTCCATTTTGGAAGATAAAATTTATACAATTTTAAAAAGTGGGTATTACTATTTATAACCATTGTTTTGATTTGTTGGGGTGTGTGTTAGAACGTGAAGTTGCATACAACACACACTACTGTGTTATTAAAAGAGAAGCATACCATGGAAGCTTGGGGTGTTACATTCTCCCCTCCTTCAAATAATTTCATCCTAGAAATTTATATAATAATACCGGATGAAAATAATTGGGTGATTTTTTATCATATGTTCCTTGGGTTCCCACATTGCCTCTATCATTTTATAGTTTCTCCATAGAACTTTTACCAGATGTGTCATCCGGTTTCTCAGCACTTGTTCTCTGGTACAAAGAATGTTGACAGGTTCGTCGCAATAAGACAGATCAGGTTCTAGTTCTAATTCCTCGTAAGTGAGTACATTTGTTGAGTCAGGCATACATTTTCTCAACAGTGATACATGGAACACATCTTGAACATTGGAAAGATTTGGCGGCATTGCCAAATAGTAAGCTAAAGCTCTATTTCATTCTAAAATTTCAAATGGTCTGATGTACCTGGGACTCAATTTTACTTTCTTACTGAATCGTATAACACCCTTCCATGGAGATACCTTCAATAAAACATGATTTCCTACCTGAAATTCCAAATCCTTCCTTAGGTTATCATCATAGCTCTTCTGCCTACATTGAGCTTCTTTGATGTGGTTTTGGATTACCATTACCTTTTCCATTGTTTCCTCCACCAGTTCTGGGTATATAATTTTTCTTTCACCAACGTCATCCCAACAGGTTTGTGTGCGACATCTCATTCCATATAACGCATCATATGGTTCCATATGAATACTTGAATGGAACCTATTGTTATAGGAACATTCCACCAGTGGTAATTATTGACCCCAAATAACCAGAAAGTCAAGTGAAAAAGATCTCAACATGTCTTTTATGGTTTTAATATTCTGTTCTAATTGTCCATCTATTTTAGTGTCGTAGCCACTACTCAAACGAAGTTCAGTATCCACGGATTTCTAAAGAGTTTTCGAAAATATTGATGTCAAATGGGGATCACAGTCAGAAACAATCGATAGGGTTACTCTAGGAAGTCATGAAACTTGTTTAATATATAGCCTTTCTAGACGTTCAAGTGGTAGATCTTCTCTTATAGAAAGAAAATGTGTAGACTTGGTTAGACGATCATCAATGACCCATATTGAATCGTTCCTTATAGGAGTCTTTGGTAGTGCCATGAAAAAGACCATCATGATATTACCCCATTTCCACTAATGTTTTGGAAGAGGTTGCATGACTCCTCCAGGCTGTTGCCTTCCAGCATTCACTGCTTGAAAAATTGTGCATCTTGAAACAAAATCAGCAATCTCCCTCTTCATGTTGTCCTACCAAAAATGTTTCTATAAATCTCTACACATTTTGGTTCTCCCATCCTGTATTGATAAATTTGATCTATGATCATCATCCATCAATTCTCTGTTTAGATCGGGTATATTTGGAACACAAAGTCTACTCCCTAATTTCAAAATTCCAACTTTATACACAAAGCCACTCAATCTCCCATCATTCACAGCATTAATCCTTTTTTTAAACTCTTCATCATCGGTTTGAGAACAATTTATTCTTTCTAGTAAATATGTTTTGGCATCCATTTGAAAAAGCATTGATATTTCACCTTCCATGGTGATTCCCATTTCCATATTTACTAGATCCATGTATATAGGATCTTTTTCAACTCTCCAATTGTTCAAACCTTCATGGTACATTCTACTCAAAGAATCTTCCACCTTATTTTCCATCCCTGGGTGGTATTGTATCCTGAAATTATAATCCTTGAGTAGTTAAAGCCATCTCATTTTCCTCATGTTGACTTCTTTCTATGAGAAAATATACTTCAAACTCTTGTGATCAGTATAAATCTCACATTTTCACCATAGAGATAATGTCTCCATATCTTCGAAGAAAAGATTACAACTACAAACTCAATATCATGAGTAGGACAATTTTTCTCATTAATTTTCAGCTATCGTGATGCATAGGTAATAACTCTATCATTCTGCATAAGGAAACAAACAAGTCCTTTCTTCAGTGCATCACTATAAATAATGAACCCTTCATTCCCCAATGGTAGAGTGAATATAAGATCATTGACTAATATTCTCTTTAGTTCTTCAAAACATTCTTCACAATCTTTTTTCCAAACAAATTTAACCCCTTTACGTGTGACCTTCGTTAATGGGTTAGACAATAAGGCACAATTCTGGAAAAATGCCTATAATAACCTGATAAACCAATAAAACTGTGTACCTCAGTTATCCTTCTCGGTTCTGTCCATTCTTGGATTGCCTTGGTCTTATAAGGATCAACAGAGATTCCATCTTTAGAGACAATATTGCCCATAAAAGAGATCTCCTGAAGCCATAATTCAAACTTTCTAAACATCCCATATAATATATGTCTTCTTAGAGTCTTCAGGTTAATGCGTAAGTGATTTTCATGGTCTTCGTAGCCTTTGGAATATAAAAAGATATCATCAATATTTACAACTACCAAATCAGCGAGATATTCTTGAAAACTCAGTTCATTAGATCCATGAAAGTTGAGGGTGAATTAGTCAGCCCAAAAGGCATTAATGTAAACTCATGATGCTCGTACCTAGTTCAAAATGCTGTTTTCGGAATATCTTCCTTTTTCACACAAAACTGATGGTATCCAGATTGAAGGACAATATTTGAAAATTATTGACCTCTATGCATTTGGTCAAATTAATCATCAATTCAAGGTATGCGATACTTTTTCATTATTTTTATAGCATTGATCTCCATGTAGTGGATACATAACATCATAGATCCATAATTCATATTAACAAAAAGGACATGGGATCCACATAGAGAAACACTAGGGTGAATAAATCCCTTATTACTCAATTCCTCTAGTTCAATCTTGAGTTCAACTAATTCCACAGTTTCCATTCTCTAAGGGGTCTTCGATATGGGCCTTGATCCAGGAATTAAATCAATGGAAAACTCAATTTCTCGTTCTGGAGGATGTCCATATAAATCTTCTAGAAACACATCTACATTATCTTTCACAATAGGCACATCCTCTATTTGAACATTCCTTTCCTCACCCTCGAGTTATTTCATTCTCTTCCTCCCTAATAATGGAATTTAGTTGTGCTACTGGGGGTGGATCTAGATAAGAATTAGGTGGTGATGATTCTACTCTAAATATAAGGTGTTCCTTATCATCATCATCAAAAATTGTAACCTCCTTCTTCTTAAAATAAATCTTCACATCATGGTCTGAATTCTAATCCATACCGAGGATTATATCAAACTCAATCATGGGTATGACCATGATATCTGCAGATAAACAACATTTATATGCTCTAATGAGAACAGATTTGAAAAACATTATTACGATTATACTTCCCTTAGGAGTTTTGACTGACAACTCCCTTGTTCAATCAAATTGGAAATATCTAATTTTATTAGGAAACAGGGAAGATATAAAACAATGCGAAGATCAAAAATTAAATAATGAATTTGCTAAACTTTAGGAAACCATTAAATTACCTGCCACCACGTCTTTCGGAGCTTCTACCTCAGCAGTAGTGATATCATAAGCTTGTCCTTGATCCCTTGGCATTTTCTGGGGTATGTTTCCCTAACGCTTAGGACATTCATTTCCATAATGTCATGTCTCCCAGAAATTGTACCATTGAACATTGGTTGCTTCTTTCTTCCCCTTGAAATCACGATCTTGGTTTCCTTTTTCACCACACTTGTAATAGACTCTCATTCCTTTTAAGCAAGTACTGGGGTGTTTCTTCCCACATTTACTATAGTATAGATAATCAACATTTCACTTCTTCCCCTAATTTCCATTTCTAGATTGATCAGTAGATCACTTCTTCTCTTTCATTGCTTTAAAGTCATGAGACTTATGGAATTCATTTTCTGTCTTGATAGCACATGAGACAATGTGTTAGTACGATGAGAAGGATTGTGAGAGTAATGCTCGACGAAGAAATCGTTTTCCCAATTAATGAAACGATCAATATTACTTCTTGTGTTACATATATAATCTCCAAAATATCTTTCTAACCTTGTAATGTTAGCCTCATAATTTGCGTCATTTTCATCCTCCTTTTGCCTCAAACTCAGAAATTGCCTTTCCATATCTGCTCGATGGTCATGAGGAAAGTATTTTTCTAAGAATGGCTCTTTGAACTCCCTTCATTCCATATTTGATACTTCTTCATCTTCCTTTGTGTTTTGAATCAATGACCACCATTGATTATCATCTCTAGTGAGGCGGTAAACTGCCATGATAACTTTTTCTCTTTCACTACTCCGCAAGGAATGTAATATTTTCTCTAAGGAATTTATCCATTGCTCAGCTACTGGTGGATTTGTACTCGCATTAAATTTTGGTGTTTGTTTCCTAATGAATTGATCTAACATTGATCCTACACATTTTGAATCAGTGTGCTCTATACGGGTAAGGTTATTATTCATAACCTGAGTGAGTTTTCCCAGTATGGTGATATGTTGATCAGCACCAGTTGCATCACCTGCTCTACCATAATTATCTTGAGCAGGAGGTAAATCCCTAAATGGATTTCCTGGATTGATACATTTTCCATTTCATCCACAATTCTCCATTTATAAACAATTTTATACACTAGATAAGTTAATGAATCACAATACATAAATTCAACTTTTAAAACACCAAACATAAATTGAACAGTTTATGGATATAATCCAAAATCATAAAAATGTTTTTGTTGAGTAATTATATACTCATAAACCCTTGATAATGGTTTGTAAATAAAATGAGAATTATCCTAAGCATATCCTCCGAGAATGTCGTAACAAAGAGTGAAGCAAGGCCTGTTGTCATGCACCAGTTCTCGTTCGAGTCTAGCTCAAAACGGTGTTTTTGGGTTTTACCCCTTGGTACATCTGTTCCAAAGCCGCCTCTTCCTTCTCATTTCCAGAAAGGGATTTATTACTATGAAAAATCAAAAAATCTCTACAATACCTAAATTCTAGGATGTTCTTATATACTAATCCTCAAATTCTATCTAAGGGCTATGTGCTCTAATCAGAGTTTATCTAAATCTAGCTTCCAAGGTTTGTACTAAACTTTCTCTGATAGCAACTGTAACGCCCCGGCCCCCGTTACCTAGAGTCGGTGCCTTATTACATAACATTGTAATGATCACAAAAGATCAATTCTTGAACTAACGATTAGTTTAGTAGCCTTGGAAACACTAGATATATTCATAAGTCTTATATTACATCATAAATTAACAAATAATTCAACAACATATTGTCATCATATCCCCTCATACTATCCATGTAGGTCATTCATAAAATACTGCTTCACATCCTGGGAAAAATAAAACATTGCATGGGTTGATCTCAGATGCTCAGTATGGATAAAAATATAGTGGAAACGTTCATAAATAAGCATAAACATTTAAGGTGATGTATAAGTAAAACAAAATTCTTTTAAACTTGAAATTCAACATAATATGGAAAAGTTAAAATGAAATAATTCCATTTTAGTATTCACATGGATATTATACATGTCAAATAATAACATGAAATATCAATAACCACTTTCATAATGATGGAATGCATAAATCCAGACTATCCTAACCACATAGTCAAGGCCTTGTGCCAAGACTACAAGTAAGATTTTGTCAAGGCCTTCTGGCAAGAAACTAGTTTGTATCATTAGATATACCGATGCATCGAGGAGCTATAGCGGGCTCCACCCGTTACTTATTAAGTCAATGAATTTCTCATATTAATAGGTTTAAACATAACATAAACATTCATATTAAAACTAAAATAAAAAATGTCAATAATTTCTCCATAAACCATGAATTTTATAGAAATAACCCATCTACAGTCAAACATATCACAAAACCATCAATAAAATATGGATGTTTTTTATCATAATAAATCAACTGCAAAAAATCATAAAATCCATCAAATGATGTTGACATAGATGAAATCAAAACTACTTGAAAGGAATATATCTTTTTTTAAAATCATTTAAAAGTCTCATAATTATAAAAAATTAACTTTAAAAATATCTATATTAGCTTTTAAGGGAAGATTCAAATATTTTAGAATTGCAGAAAATAGCAGAAGATGTCATATATGTTAAAAAGAGACATTCTTACCTTAATTCTGTCGAAAAGGATAAAATGAACCTTGTATGGAAAACGACAGAAATATTTCTTTTTAAATTTCTTATAAAAATCCAAAAAAGGGTATAAATTAATTTAACACATAGTCTTTAAAATAGTAAGAATGATTTGAAATAAATTTTTAAGAAACATTGATATAGATGATATAGATGCCCCATTAGATAATATGTATAAATAACCCATGATAATGAAGATATTGTGAAATAAACCCTTAGTTTGTAATTTTCCATGGATGGGGGTAGGTTAATCACCTATATAATGGTAAAATAATTGTTATTAAATTATTAAATAATAATATAAATTAATATTATATCATATACGATCTTTTAATATTGCTTTGTTAATAAGATTTTAGTATTATCGTCATTTCCGGTGTTCACATACTCGTTTTCTTTTATATGTTTTGTTACATAAGTCATGTTTTTTATCCATAGGTTGTATCTAATTCATATATATAATTATATCAAGTACTTAAAAATTATTTTTAATCATCAAATCATAATTATACTTTCATTGATATGATGGTTAATGAATCTCATTGCATTCGTGGAGATGGTAGTTCATACGTACGCACGAGCGATAATATCATTCTTTTGATATTAAAATAATATATTATATTATATTATATCATATATACAGAATCATTATCATGTTATATTTATTATTTACATCAATTAAACATCATTATCATACCCATCAAAATAATAATGTTTTGAATAACAATTACACCACGACGTGGTTACCGTAATCCGTACGTACGCACGTATGGTGACAAGTAAATAAAAGGATGAAAAGAATACTGAATATGGTTGTACCATATTTATAATAACATTAAAGTATATAGAAGATACTGGAGTTATTATTTTAAAATGTAAATAACAAATAATGAAGAAGTTGAGGAATACTGGAACTTGAAAGAGGGTGGTGAAAACATAACCTCTTATTCTGGTTCTTCTTTTTGATTTGATCAAAAGGGCTCTGTAGGTTGGCTTTCTTACTAAAGGGAGGCCTCTAAGATTAAGTGAGAAAATATGAGAGAAAATTTGGGTAGGGGTTGGCCGAGCCAAAAGGATTTTATGGTGTGAATTAGAGAGAAGGGGGAGTGACCTTTTATAAGAGGGGTGAGGGCACCTTAGGAAATGCTAAAAATATTATTTTATTATAAATTCATATTCGGTTTCTAATGGCTCCAAATTGAATTATTTAATGGTTAAGGTGGGGATGGGTCAAAAAACTTCTCAACCAATAGGTTTTATATTTTTTTGGGTCTCTATATTAACCTTATATTTTAGTTTTAACTATTAGTTAATTAGTTTGATATTTACCATGTCTCATAGAATTTTTATATTATATGGTTAATAGAATTACTATAAACATCAAAATGAACCCCAAGTGGTTCATTAATGATAAAACTATCATTGTATATGTCTCTTGGATGAACCATTTATTTTTAGTAATATAATATCAATTAATAATATAATATTTTTGTTGAAAACTCTTTTATATTAATTTTGACACTATTTGGAATTTTGTTTTTGCTAAATTCATAATAGCATTATAACTTCGAACCCAATTCATTTAATCAACCCTAATATGTCATATTAACCTATAAAAATCGTGTAATTCATAAAAATTCATAATTTATAATTATTTGGGTATTTAAAATATCAATTATTTCAATATTTCATTAATAATGTAATGACTGCATCATCATTGTGTCATAAATAAATTAAATTATTTAATGTCTAAATTTTTAAAATAATTTACCATTATGAAAGAAATATTTTAGATTTATAATGAATATTTATAATCTAATTTATCTTATGTATAACCCTATATTAAAAATCTTTTAGTTATTAAACATTGATTTCAAAAACCACCCAACCAATAGATTTTATACAGGTTTGGGTCAGTATATTAACCTTATCTTTGAGTTTTAACTCTTAGTTATTTAGTTTCACAATTACCATGTCTCTTTGTATTTTTATATAATAGGTTTAATAAACGTTCTATAAACTTCCAATAGACCCCCAAGTGGACCTTTAATGATACACCTATCATTATATATGTATTTTGGCTGATCCTTAGATTTTTAAGAAAATAATATCAATTAATAATATAATATTTTTTTAAAAACTCTATTATGTCAATATTGACACTATTGGGTATTTTGTTTTTGATAAATTCATAACATCATTATTACATAGAAAACAATTTATGTAACCAATCTTAATATGTCATATTAACCATTAAAATTAATGTAATTCATAAAAAGTTTCAAATTACATTTATTTGGGTATTTATAATATCAATTATCATAATATTTCATTAATTAGTTATCTATTGCACCACCATTGTCTCATAAATAAATTAAATAATTTAATGTAAAAAAATTATAAATAAAATATACTTATGCATGAAATCTTTTTATCTTTCAAATGAATATTTATAATTGAATTTATCTTATGTATAACCCTATATTTATTTTTTTTAGTTATTTCACTTTGATTTGAACTCTTTTAACTCTTCTTTGAATTAATTAACAACAAATGTACAAATATAATCCATGTGGACCTAAATCATAATATTTTACTCCTATGGTTTCGATTAGTTGAGATACACTTGTCCAATATAATTAGGACATGTGTTAGGGTAATATTAATATCATTTTTACCCTTAATTACCCTATTTACTTTTAATCGTGGTAAATAAAAGTAAAAATTTTCTATTCACAAAAAATTATTTTGATCTTATTGAACCACATTTTACCCATTGATATTAACCATGTCTCTCATATTTTCTAAATTCCATTAACAAAAGCTGTAAAATTAAGTTTTTTTTGGTGAATTTGCAAATTCTCCTAGGAGGTGGGTAAAAGACGGTGAAGCTTCAAAAAAAATCTATATATCTAAAATTATTCTAAACTAACTCCAATGAATTACATAGAAATTATATAGGTATTATGAATCTGGTTTGACCATAATTAAATTTAAATAAAATACATAATTAATTAAATAAAATTTTTGTTTTAAACTATAAATCAGGGTTTTCCACTATACATCAAAAATTGAATGTTTTCAGAAAGATACCGAAATTTCATCCTAGGATAATTTCGATATTCTGAATCCAAAAATGAAGTAAATTTTGAATAATAAAATGTATAAAAATTCAAAAAGTGGGTATTACTATTTATAACTGCTTGTTTGATTGGTTGTGGTGTGTTTTAGAACTCGATGTTGCATACAATACATGCTACTGTAATACTGAAATAGAAGAGTACCATAGAAGCATGGGGTGTTACATGTTGTATGAGTCACACACTGTGTCTCACAACTCTAGGTACTACCCATGTGAAACAGCATGATCCATAAAGAACATGCTGTGTAAAAATATATATACGCGTCATGTAGTACGAACCACATGTCGTGTCCAAGTAACAAGGGTTCCCTCTGTGTACATGCTCGTGTGCCCGTATAATATTTTAACCCATGTGGGCCATCCCATGTAATTGATACATGGGGTAACTCATGAAACCTGCCAGGTCTAACCGTGTGGTAGAGTACACAACAATGTACCCTCCCTGTGTCTGTGTATATTCTGAGATACACATCGAGTCCTACGAAGCTGCCGCTGACATGCTGTATAGAGAGTACACGTCATATCGCAATGTCGTGTAGTCCTTCCCATGTCTGTGTATTTCCCAAAATAATAACCAAGCATCTGGAAGGTCCCAAATTTTGTGTGATAGGGGCCACATTCCAGGTGATACCGTTCTATCACCTGAAACCCTAGCCGCCTCCAGGCCAACTATACATAGTGTTTTTTTCAGCATAGACATTTTGTTCATTAGCGTTTTCTTGAAATGTCTCCGCACACTGGTTTTTCCTCCATTCATTGATCAGGCTATTCGATCACCTCAAAACTCAATATCTAAGGTCACCTTTCAATGACATCATTGTTTCAAGAGGTTTTTTGGGTTCAATCGGCCCCGAAAACTTCTTTTGATCAACCACCCAAAGAACGTTCACAGAAACTTATCTCTCTATCCAAGCAGATTCATTATCTACCATTGTCATCGCACCTCTCATAGGTTGTCACAATGTCTATTCTCCAATTTTGGATCATTTTGTTTCAAAACAGATGTGCAATGATCCGTTCTTCATAACCAATTGATGAATGCGAATAGCACATGGTTGAAAGGGTGGAGGAAATCAATAAACAAAGGAGGAATTCACCACCGCTATCGTTCATCGTGGAGTTTATCCACTCCAGTTAATAGGTTTAATAGGAAAATATAAATGATTAACCAAAGATCATCATAAAATTAGTTCTCGAATAAAAACCCCGAATGAAAATGAAATTGACACCCTCTTACAAGAACGTCTGATCTACGGATCCCCCAGTTTGTGGGTTGATCTGTTTTCATCATTTAATCCAAGAACAAAGAAGATAATAATGAAAATAACAAACCCTACATTGATTCAGTTGAATAACGATTTCCACGTCACATTCGTTGGAGAGGTTCGTCGAATCCATGATGTGTCGATTGATCGTGTCGTCGTTGTCCGCCAACGGGTTTTCCTATAAAGCAACAATAGAAAATTATAAATTTGTAGGGTTATGTGGCTAAAACTAAGAAAATTTTAGAAGAATGTATTTAAAGGTTATGAATTAAGTTGTTGTTCTTAAAGGAAACATTTAAAATAAATTAATTGTCAATTTATTTTTTTTCCATTAAAAATTACAAAAAAATAACTTTTACAGTCGACCCACACCGGTTGATGTTTGGTCCCGTCTAAGGTATTGTCGTTTCTCTAAATGCAAAAGTTCCCTCATATTTCTTATTTGGGCACCCGTTTAAATTTTATTCCATATTATTAAGAAAACTGAATGCCTGTGCAATTTAAACGATTAAATTATTTTAATCATTTATTTCAGGCACTTCGGGCCTTAGAATTTCACGACATTGAAAATCATGGTCTCATAATAATTACATTTAATTTTTAAATAAAATACAGAGAAAATCATAGTCATTTTATTCCCCCCACCTTTGGTATTTGTGTCCCCAAAAATCCAAAACAAAGGCAACTCAAAAAGATGTGCGCACAGGGCACAAATCTGAGCCTCCCACTCCCACATGCTCTCTTGAAGATTCTTGTACTTCCATCAGACACAGAACAAGGGAATCGATGATCCATGAAGGATCATGTCTTACCGATCCTTGATCTCTACTGAGTACTCTGCAAAGGTCTCTCCATCCTCGATGTCCAGATCGTCCAAGTCGATGACGTGCGATGGGTCATGCATGTACCTCCTCAGCTGCGACACATGGAAGACATCATGTACCCGGTGAAACTACAGTGGTAGAGCTAGGAGTTACACCACCCCACCAACAATTCACATTATGTAGAAAGGTCTAATAATCCTCGGATATATCATGCCACCCCGGCCAAATATTCATGACCCTCATTGAGGTGAGACAAGGAAGAAGACATGGTCTCCCTCTTCGTACTCCAGAGGTCATTGTTGCCTTCTAGCATCAGATTTCTGTCGGATCTTTGTAGTCTTCATCCACTCCCAGATGATCTACACCTTCTCTCTATTAGCTCACATATATCTAGACCCATAAGTCCAGATTCTCCAGGGTTGGTCCATCAAAATGATGACTGGAAGGGTCTCCCATATAATGCCACGAATGGTTCTGTACCAATGGTGGAGTGGAAGATACTATTGTACAAAATTTCCACCAGTGGTAGGTGGTCCACCAAACTGTGACCAATGCCCATGATACAAGCCCATAACATATCCTCTAAAACCTAAATGGTTCTATCCATCTGACTATTTTTTGGGTATAGAACTATGTTCTCAAGCATATCTACGTCCCAAATTATTCCAACAATTTCTTCCTCAAAAAGAATGTGAAATGAGCATCATGATTTGAGACTGTCATTGAAAGGACACTATAAAATCGAACTATCTCCTATACGTAGAGGTGTCCCAAGATCTCTACAGAACTCTTCTCCATGATAGCTAGGAAGTGGGCCAACATAGTGAGTTGATCAATGATCACCCAGATGGAGTCATGTCCTTTTGATATTTTTCGTAATCCTATCATGAAGTCCATCAATATACCATCACACTTTCACTCTTGAACTTATAAGGGTGAGCTAATCCCACTGGAGCCTAGTGCCTAGCCATCACCTATTGTCATGTAAGGCAACATGAAACGAATTTTTCTACTCTCTTCTTCATTCTTAATAACTAGAACTATCGTCAGTGATTTTGGTACATCTTTACCACTCCATGATGTTCCTCTAAAAGAGATGTATGAAACTCTATTAGGACCTCCTCCTACATCACCACTGGTACAATAGTGCGTCCTCTAGAATGAAATATGGACTCCCCACCTTACGATTATCCATTAGAAGCATGTCATATGGATAATTGAGTGCGTAAAGCCTCATAGTCGACATCACCTAGTTATGGCTCCATAACATGCAGTAAGAGAGGAGGGGTGACAACCATCAACTAATGGTAAGATGCATCCTCTTTTCTATGAAGGATAGTTGTAATGAGGAAAACTACTATGTTGCCTCACTCAACAACTGCTAGATCGATCTCCTACTAAGAGAATATTTTACCATGTTCCCCATCCCATGAGTATATATAATCGATGAAATCATAGCCTTGGAAGAAACCTTTACAATTCCTTTGTCTCAAAATCAATTCCTTCTGCAAGAAGATGTAATTGAGGATCTTATGGTTAGAGTAGATGATAAATATATCTCCCATAAGGTAGTGTTGCAACATATTAATCATGAATACTACCACTAACAACTCCAGATCATGGGTAGTATAGTTCTTCTCATATGTCCTATGATGGCGTGATACATAAGAAATCACTGTATGTATCGACATCTGGAAACATCCAACTCCAATTCCTAATGCGTCACAGAAAACAACGTACCTGACACCCTCCTCTGGAAATCATAAAACCGGGATGCTCTTCAACCACCATATCAGATGCTTGAAAGCCTCTAGGTACATCTCCAACCACATGGAGGGTTTCCCTTTCATATTCAATGCCTTCATTGAGGCTGATATCCAGGAAAAATCAGGAATGAATCTCTGATAATATTTTTCCAACTAAAGGAAGATCCACTCCTATGTCACGCTCTGGGGTGGATCCCATGCTAACACTGCCTCCATAATGGCTGGGTCCATTTCTAATACATCTTATATGATGACATTTCCTAGAATTTGGTCCTCTGGAATCCATAACGTGCACTTCAAGAACTTCCCATTTTGTTGGTGCTTCCAAAGTACGTCAAGAACCATCTGTAGGTGTCTCGCGTGCACCTCATCTGACGGCAGGTACACAAGGTTGTCATCAATAAAGACCACTATAAAACTATCTAAATACGGCTGAAAGATCCAGTTTATAAGTTCCATAAACACTTCGAGGGTGTTCATCATGCCGAAAGGCATCACCAAGTACACATTATGACCATGGCAGCATCTGAATGCCATATTCCGTAAATCCTCATCCCGTACTCGCAAAAAGTGGTAACCAGATCGATGGTCATACTTCTAGAACCAATATAACCCTCTCAGATAATCCAATGGGATGTTAATCCTCTGCGGTTGAAACTTGTGCTTCACTGTTACTTGGTTTAGGAACCGAAAATCCCCATAAAACCTCAAACTCTCATCTACCTTCTTGGATATCAAAACTTGGGCGGCCTAGGGTGAAACAATGTGTCTTTCGAAACACTTTTTCTATAGATCATCCAACTTCACCCTTAGCTCACGTAGCTCTGTGGGATCCATAATATATGATGATGAGGATATTGGTGCCATCCCGAGGTGTAAGTCGATGTAGAAGTCAATCTCCCAGTAGGGAGGTTTTCTTGGAACATCTTCAGGGAGGACGTCCTCATACATCACCACTACTACTGGGAGTTGATTTCTCAAAACATATACTGCTCCAAGGGAAATGTTACCCAACTAATGAGTGATCGACTGTACCCTCTTATGCATGATCCCATTCTATGCTTCCTGGGTCTCATTTTCTCTAAAAAATGAAAACCTCATCTAATCACTACAGACACACCACCCTCTTAACCTAACTTTTTCAATCAGGTCATGGACCAAAGATAGCCAATCCATACCGAGAATGATGTCGTAAAGCATGATCACTACCACTGAGATTTTCCAACTGATACTCTGACCTCTAAGGGTAAGATCACTCTATCTAGAAAGGTGTTTTATCATCAATTCTCATATTATGAGTGCCTCCAAGCATAAGGGATGAGTTAATGGCTCTACTATACTGGAAAGGTCTCGCACAAGACATGTTGTGAGGAAGGAATGACTTGAACCTCTGTCTATAAGAAGGGAAGCTACAGTAGAAAAGTCACAGATCATACCTCAGATCATCCCTATGTTCCATTGGTCATACGGCTCGACCACATGCAGTTGTCCCTGCCCCTTTCCCCTAGCTTCATGAGCCTGGTATGGACCTCCTAGAGGTGGTGGTAGAAGTACATTGAAGCGTCTTCCACCACCTGTTGCTTTCCCTGCTCATATGCCATGTTCACCGCTTAGAAGTTCTACTTGCTCCACTCTCTACCTCTACCTCGGTGGTCCATCCAACTCCTTCATGTTAGTAGCTTGATGGGTCATACAATATCTAGTGAGATTACCCCTACCATCATAGGAGCTCAATCACCTCTCCCTAGGCTGGCTGGATCCAGCATGAGAGCCCTATACAACTGATCCCCTGTCTTGGGTCTTCTTATGACGTCTCCCACGTCCTGATCCCTATTCTTGATGTCGGCTCACTACTGCCAAGTTCTCTGCTACTTTCTGCCTACTGCTGACAATCATCGGTTATCTCTACTCTTCCATGAAGATATTTATCTCCATGGCCCACTCGAGCACTCCAACATATGTAAAAATGAATAGAGGTATGACACTAGCTCAGATGTCTCATCTTAGACCTCCCTCAATGTTCTGAGCTCTGATGTAATAATCCATAACCATATCCATCTATTAGTTTGTGAGGATGGTGAACCTCGGTGAATAGTCATTCACTATCATATTTTCTTTTCTAGAGTTGTAGAAGCTCCTAGATAAAGAATACTCTTGTTGTAACTACTGTGAACTCCTCTCTAAATAGTCTATAAAACTTCATCCATGAAATAGTTATTTCGTCGTGAAGCAGTGTGGTCATACATCATCATCTTCCTACTGAACCCTTAAGAATGCTCGCTCATAGGATCAATATTTGGTCCACTAGTCTCCTAACTAGACGGAAAACTCTAGTCACTGCCTCATGTTAATCCCCTTCCGCCTGAGGTTTGGGCTCACAATAGAACATGAGGGGTCTCTGTCTCTAGAACTCATGGAGCATGCTCATCATGATCCCCTCATTAGTCGGTACTATAGGTACCACTGGATGCTTTATAAGTGGTGGTATAGATTTTGCACCACCTGAAGGTAACAACTTAGGAACTACTCCTTATATCGATGCCACGTCCCTTAGAGGGACATCATTGTGATTGTGCTGTTGAATCCTAGCGGGTACGCGTTGCAGAACATCCTATAAGGAAACATGATATACCATGGTTAATGAGTATATCTATATAGCTGACACAAAGGATTGAAAATACACAACTCATTCTTACATGATGCATGTACCATAATTTAATTTCCCCACAACTACTGTTTTCATGTACTGAATCGAAAAGCATGTTATCAGAGTCTTAATGTATGGATACATCGACCGCCCACACCAACATTGGATTCTATATCATGAAATACAAGATTAAAACACTTAAAAATGTTTCACCAAACTAATCTCACATACTCATAATCCTAAGGTATAACTGACCACCTCTGAAACCACTCTATCAAGACCCATCCTAGGTGGCCCGCACCGCGACTCCCCAATACTGCCTCCAATATGCCAGGGGCTAGTGGCTAGCACCGAGTAGGCATATCACTATCATGGGAGGCATTGCTTATGTACCTATGTACACACACACATCTCTAAGACCAGAAATGCCGAAATGTATAAAAAACACTAAGGAACAATATGATTGCATACAACTATACCCAAAAAACCGAGTACAACGGAATGTAAATTACTGAAGGTAAACTAGTTCATAATACAAGACCACTAAAAACAAGTGTCTAAAAACAAAAAATTTCAAATATAATAACAAATTGGTACTGGGACTGCTGCTAATATACATAGGAACACCTCATCTTGTAGGGAACTCAAAAAGGAATGTTCGGTCCTGGTGATCCCTAGACTCCGTCAAAAGGGCGCCCATCTGCACAAGACATGACACATGTGGGAAAATCCCATGTAGGGGTGAGTATAGAAATACTCAGTAGAGTTCCCGGAAAACTAAAAATCAATACACAAAATAACGGTACAGTTAGATCTACACAATATATCTCTACTGAACATATACAAAGTGAAATATAATTCAGATATACTCTAAATCTAGACCCATAGTTTAGAGACAAGACACACAACCACATACCCCTATTATGGATTTAGTTCCAAGGTTCCAAGAAGAATTCATCCAGGATAAATAACTCCATGACTATGATATATCTGAAAATCATTGAATTGAGAAGTAAAATTTTTCGGGAAAGGTCACGAGAGATAGATACACTCATTTCAAGTGAACTCACTCTTGAGTGGGAAAAGATTATGATATACATATGAGGATCAATACCAGGGTCTCGAAGGATTACACTACTCATTCATATTCACCTGATATGTAGAGTATTGGATTCCTATAAGAATGGACACGTCGATACCTGAATCTTCCAAGAGTCAAAAATGGATAGAGGATCTCTCTCCAGGCCTCTTAGAGGTATACCTGACTCTATCTCGGAAATTGCTTCTAAATTGAAGATGGTATTGTGTATTGGAATGATACAAGACCTTCAGGGGAATGAGAAAAAAGGGATCTATCCCAAACGAAAATTGTATAAGGAATGGTGGACAAGAGGATCAAGCCATGTTTTATGATATAAATTGCATGTAGTATGAGTCAAACTCTGTGTCTCATGACTCTAGGTAATACTCATTTGGAACGGCCTGAGTAAGATGGAACATGCCATGTAAAAAATGCAAGTACACAAACTGTACTACGGAGCACATGTTTTGTCCGTGTAACTGGGGTTCCCTCCATGTACGCAGTTGTGTTCCCATACACTAATTTAACCCATGTGGGCCATCCCGTGTAACCGATACATGGGGTAACACATGTAACCAGACTGGTTTGGTCGTGTGGTGCGGTACATGAATGTGTGCCAAACCCATGCCCATGTATCTTTTGAGATACACACTATGTCTTGTGAAGCCACTGCTTCCATGCTTCGTAGAGAGTTCATGCAATGTCTCAAAGATGTGTAGTCCTTTCCGTGTCTATGTAATTCCCAAAATACATGCCAAGCATCGGGAAAGGACCACATGTCGTTTGACATGGGTCACATGCCATGTGATACCGGTCTATAACCTAAAACCCTATCCACCACCAACCCATCCATACATGGCATGTTCTTTGGAATACATGCCGTGTTGAGAAGAATTTTCCAAAAATTTCATCGCACCGTAGTTGCTCCTATGGTCTTTGATTCGGCCATCTGAACACCTCGAAACTCAAGATATGAGGTCTCCCTACTATACCATCAACATTTTGGGATGTTTTCAGTGTTTGATAGGCCCCAAAAACTTATTTCGATCATCCGCACGACGAATCCGTGAAGAGAAATCTCTCCCAATCTGAGCTGATTATTCATCTAACATCGTTCTCTCACCTCTGATAGGTCTTCGCGATGTCAGACCTCTAATTTTCTATTGTTGAATTACACAAAATATGTGAAATTATCCATTATTCATAACCCCGTGAAGAACATGAAGAACACAGGGTTGAAATAGAGGAAGAAATCAATAGTCAGAGGATGAATACACCTCCGTTGTCGTTCTTCACATCGTCAATCCACTTCCATAAATAGGTTTAACAGTTGAATCAAAATGAAAAACCAAATATCATCATAAAATCAATTCACGAATCAAAACCCCAAAAGAAAATGTAATTGATATCCCCTCGCAATAATACTCGATCCATGGATCACCCTGTTTGTGGATTGATACGCATTCAATGTTTAATCCAAGATTGGGGAAGAGGAGAATAAAAACAACAACCCATTCCTCGATTTGGTTGAAGAACGATCTCTGCATCCTGTTTATTGTTGGGGATAGTCAAATATGTGATGTGTCGATCTATCTCGTCATCATTGTCATCCAACATGTTCTACTCCAAATCTCTAATAGAAAATTATAAATTCATATGGTTATGCGGTTAACCCTACGAGCATTCCATAGTCATTTATTTAAAGGAGTGGAATTTGTTCGTTGTGTGAAATTGTAACATTTAAAATAAATTAATAGTCCATTTATGTTATTTCCCTTAAAAATTCCGAAAACTTACATTGGAAGCTGACACGAACCGATCAATGTTAGGTCCTTCCCAAGGTAAATTCACTTCTCTCAATGAAACGATGACCACATATTTTTTACATGGGTCCCGGTTTAAATTTTATTCATCATTTTTCTAGAAAACCCCATATGCGTGCTGTTTAAATGCATAATTTATTTCTATCATTTATTTGGGGCACTCCAGGCCTCGTAATAACACACTGTCGAAAATACTAGTCTTGTGATAATTCCATATAATATTTAAGAATAATATATAGAAATTATGAAACATTACAAGTATTTAGTACCGTAGGAATAAGAAGTGATGAGTCTATTGTTCACTATGGATTGTATGAGAGTAGACATTGCAAATACAGTGGGAACCGTTAGTCACTACATGGAAAATTTAGGATGGGATCATTGGTGCTTAATGAAGTTAATCATTGTACTTATCATGTACACCATAAATGATTCATTATATTATGTAGGATCATATTACACTATCAAAGTCTATATTTATTCAGATTTTTAAGGTGATTCGGATTGGAGGAAATACACTATTTGATATGTGTTTACTCTTGTAGGATGATATGTCAGGTAAATTTCAATTTTCCAGCTAGTTGTGGCTTTATCTAGAATGGCGGAAGTGTACATGAAATCTACAGAGGCATGAAAATAGGTGATATGGATGATAATATTTTTGGAGTATATTTGGAATATATAACACATATTTCATTATTTAATGATTGTTAGGGTTATTTAAAAATTGTAAGGAATTCATATTTTTATTCCCCAAAATAGAATATTGGGGTATAATATCACTTTTTGAGATGGGGTCTAGGATGTGTGGCCATGAAAAATAATTCCCACAGAAGAAAATCAAACATGCTTCTTGATGAAAGCGATTGAATTTGATAAGTTCAGATGGTGAGAAACCCCAAGCAGGCTCCCAAATACATGAGAAACATATTTTATGGATAGAAAGGGTGCGTGGATATTTGATTGGTTCAAAATAAAATATCCAAGTTGAAGAAGTGTTGCTAGTTCATATGCATGATGGTTCCATCCCCTAATTTGTCAAATGGGGCAGGTTGGGTAGGTGGTTGGTTTATAGCTCCACCAAACCCACAAACCATGGAGAAAGGTAGTAATAGAGAGGTTCGTAGTAGACTATAAAAGGAAGGAGTATCCTCCCATTTTTATATCTCATAAACTTCACCAAAATCAATAGATCCTATTTGAGTGTTCTTATATGTGAGTTATTTTGTAGGTTGTTTACCCACATATTCATGATAGATACAAGGGTTTTATCATTGTAATAGTGTGGGTGTGTATGCCAAATTTTACCCATAGTGATAGTTCTATTTTCCAGTGGGTTTTTACCACATTAATTTTGCGGGTTCTCCCATGCTACATCAGTTTTCATTTATTTATAATTTTTTACAGTTCATTTTTTTGTACAATAATTTATAGTCCCAACAGGACATGGCTCTAGTCATCTAGGAATTTCCTCAAAAATCATCTGTGAACCCTCTTTTGAACATTCAATGAGTTATAGATCATAGAGTGCCCATGATCCACTTATTGGTCCTATAATCAGACTACATCAATATCATGTTCAGCTAATATCTTTTCAATGTTCACCATCACCTTTTTCAATCAACCAAGGTGCAGGTGTGACTCGATCAACATATCACACCCAATCAATCTCATATGGTCCAACGTGATAAAGATACAAATAAAATTATAATGTCCTTGATAGATGAATATAAAATAGTTGAATGGGAAAATCAAAGGAACCGTAAATGACTAAAAAACCCTAGATGAAAATCATGCTGAAGAGAGGAAGTTGTGGATCCTAAAGGGTAAAGGAGGAGTTAAGGAGATCATGAATGGAGAGTACACGAGGATGCATGGAGAAAAAGGGATGACGTGGAGGTGTTGGAGGATGAGAGGAAGAAATGTTGGGGAGGGGGAGGGGGAGAGGGAATTATAGGCGATAAGGGGGAAGTAGACGGGGTCGGGGAGAAGGAGGTGGACGTGGAGAGTCAAAAAATTTGGGAGGTGATGAGTCGGATGATAGGGCAAGGAGAACTGATGGAGAAAGGTAGTGTATGGGCGAAGTCAGAGATAGAAGTGGGGATATTAGTGGGGAGGTAGATGTAGTGATAGGTGTGGGGATGTAGGATATGTGGAGGTGGAGAGGCAGTGATGAAAATTGAATGCATGAGTGAAAATTTGAGTAGGAAAAATGCGAATGTGGTGGCAACACATGTTAGCCCAAAAATCGAAAAAATGTATAATATATTATTTAATATATTAATATATATTTTATTTTGAGTTAATTATATATTTAATTTATAAATGGCTTCTAAATTCAAATCCAACTAAATTAATAATTATTAATCCTTTAATTAAAATAATGTTCATTCATTTTATATTTACAAATAAATTTTAAATTTTCAAATTATAATTTTTTTTCTAATGTAGTTAAATAAGTATTTGGATATATAATAATATTGAGTTACTAAAAGGTGCATTAAAATGAAAAAAATATTTAAAAATTCAAAATTTACAAAAAATAAATAAATGTGTTAAATTTCATACTTTTTTTAATTTTTACGTAAGATTTTATTATTAATGCAAAAAAAATATTTAAATGAATGGACTCATTAGTTATTGTGAAGAAATATAACTAGATACTTTTCAATGATGGGATAAAATATCTTCTTTATTTAATCTGTATGTAGATTTTAGGTATATGAATCAATTATTAATATATTTATTTATTTTATTTAATTTTATGTGGGAAATCCTAAGCAAATGAAATAACTTTACAATAATGTTTACAAAAAAACAAATACAAAAAAATGTATATTTTACTATATGGTAAATTTCACAAAAAATGTTGGAAATATATTAAATAATAAAAAAATATGATCAAGGAACTAGAGAAACATAAGAACTATGGATAATATTTTAAAAAAATGATGTAAATATATTAAAAACTTATAACATATCTAAATTTATTTTTAAAATACATCATAATTTATTTTTTATAAAGATATTTAATATCAAATTCATTAAAATTCTTAATAATCAAAATATTTATTTTAAAAAAACATTCACAATAAATATTAAAGCTTTTTACAAATATTGAAATAGTAAAAAATTAATTTTTAATCAACTAATTTATTATAAATATTCAAGGTATTTAAATTTTATTATTAAATTATTTATTTTCAATATTCAAATTATTTATTTAATATATTCTATTCAGGTTATTTTAACATGAATAACTATATATGAAAAAAATTAAATAACATGAATATTTTAAAAAATAAAAAAAATAAATTTAATTAAATAATTAAACAATATGAATATTTTATTCAATATATTTTATAAAAAATTAAATTAAATTGAAGAGTCAAATTAAAAAAACTAGTTGAGATTTTTAGAATAATTATAATATTTTCAAATAAATTTAATTTATTAAAATACAAAAATTTATTCTGAATATACATTTAATTAAATAACTTGATTAAAAAATATATCATTATGAAATATCATATTCGGATTATATATTAAAACAATAAATATTATGAATAATTTAAATATTTCAAAGGATCTAAAACTCTATATTGTTCATTGTTTAGTAACCATGGTTTTCCATATATATGGTTTGACTATAATAGTACAACTTGAACTTATTATTTTTCAATCTTCATTTTAGTCTAGTTTTTCACAATATAAACCCATGAAACCTTTCCATGCTGACAAGAAAACAATAATATTTTCTTTTCATGTTCTGTGTTCATGTGAGTGCCACCCACATCATTAAAAAATCACCTCCTTCTAAAAAAGGGTAAAAATACATTGGTTTATTCAAAACAATTATGTCGGTATGGGGTCATTCTTCGATGCTAGAATTAATGCACAAATCCTTTTCCAAAATAAGATGTTTTGAATGAACCCACATATTTTTCGACCTATTATGAGAATTTTGTGGACTACTATGCCCTACGAGGTTCTCATGATGGGAACTTACACCCTAATAGTGTGTTTGGAAAGTTCATGTTTAGCTTGGTGTTGAAGGGATAGATCTATGAGCACTCACTCAACACCAAAAATGCCAAAACATTTAAAACTATCACCATCAAGAGGTATAACCAGGAATACATGAACGGACACAAGCAATGTCAGGTGAGACATTTTTGGAAGCTCCTATTTAATCTTATGTGGTACCTTAACCTTTTTTTCCACATGCCTACTGGGAGTTTATTTTATATAACTGTTTTTTGAAAAAAATTATTAAAATATATCTAGGATTAAAATAATTTTAAAACTATGAAACAAAGGAAACAAGGGCCTTGTTCTATTGGCCTATTTCTATTTTGCATAAGGATGGCAAGCCCATTTTCTCATTTTCCCAAATGGAAAAAATATTATTTTATATATACATGGTTGTATATTTAATTTTTTTTGTTTTCTATATATATATAATAAATTTAGTATTATTTAACAAATATTTAATATTAAACCTAACTAGCATTAATGCAGTTTGGAATTCAGATAGAAACTCTCTCACTGGGCCGATAGATTCCTTTTATAAGGGGGCTTGCCCAAAAAAATCCTGTTAGATTTCCAATGTGGGATTTAGGTCCTCCTTTTCCTCCAATGAATTAATAATATATTAATATTAAAAATTACTAATTAATTGACAACAAATATTAATTATGGATAAGTAATAATAATTACCTATTAACATTTACTAGTAAATATTAATAATTTGGTTATTATTGTTAATAATATTTAAAAAAACTAATTAATAACTCATTAGTTACTAATTATTTATTAATAAATTATTAATATTATTAATAAAAAACTAATTAATTTCAAATTAATAACGAATCATTAATAAGCCTCATTAATAAGTAAATAACCAAATTACAATTAATAAAAATTATATTAATAATAACTAAATAATAAATTGTAAAAATAAATATATCAATATAATTATTATTAATTAGTTACTAAAGAATATTTTTTAATAATTATTAGTAATTAATATTTATTAGAAATTTATATTTATTAGGAACACTTTATTTATTTAATTAATAATAATTAATTATTATTATTATTTTAATAATATAATAAATGTTATGAATATTTAGTCATTGAATATTGTTTTTAAATATTTATACAAATTTTAAAATAATAATTATTCATAATTACTAATTTTTAAATAATTTATTACTTTTTTCGTACTATTATTTTTTTTAATAACTAGTTACAAAAAAAAAATTTATATTTATTAATAATTGTGTAATAAATAGTTATTAATATTAATTATTTTATTTATAACTAATTAATAAATTAGTAATTACTATTATCAATAATTAATTTAATATTTCATAATTAAAATTTAATTAATATTCGATAACTATTATTAATTTATTAATACATTATTTATAATTCTTTATCAATTAATAAATATTGTTTAAAATATTATTAATAATATTTACTTAATTAATAATATTTAATAATAATAATAATTAGTTAGTTATTATTTTGTATTATTGTTAAATATTACTAAATAATATTTATTATGAATTAATTAGTAATTAAGATTAATTACATATTATAAATTTTGTGTAGTAAATGAAGGGCATGGATCCAACATTAGATATCCAAAAGGATTTCTAGAGGAGTCCCCCTTATAATTTAGAGAATTTCAATAGGGTTTCTATAAGAATATTAGATGGATTAAATCATAGTAATGATTGATATTAAACAACATTTAATTTCTGCTGAAATTTTTTCTTATATATATATATTATATATATACAAAAAAAATAAAATAAAACTATACAAGCATGTATGTTTAATATATGATTATATCCTTTAGGGAAAAAAATGGAAATTCCCTTGCATCCTTTTCCCAAATGTTTTGGAAAACGAAGAAAAGTCCTTGCCTCCTTTGGCCCGTGATAAAACAGGCCCATGGTGGTAAGGCCCTTGACACTTTTTTGTACTAGTTCTAAAAATATTTTAAACCAAGATATATTTAAATAGTATTTTCAAAAAAATTATATTAAAAAATCTAGCCTACTGGTTATTCAAATTTACTTATTTGTTATTTAACTCATTGTATTCTATGAAGGAAAATTTTGTAGAGAGAAAATCATATGAAAATGTAATTAAACTGGAAAAAATCCATGAGTTTTGTGGTCTATTTTCATTCTAAATCAACATTAGGTAATCAATATATAATTATTTGTGATGGAAACAAAACTAGATGATAATCAAGAATTTTACTTTAGAATTGAATGCATGAGAGGATATGTTCATGTTATGAGGGCCATGAGAGAAGATTGAGATGGTGAGAGTTAGAAAACATTGATGTACATTAGCACCTCACCCGCATCAGTGCATTGATGTGTGTTGTTCTATGCAAGTTTGTTGTCTAAGTCACACATTGGAATCTCGGGAAATCAAACATCGACAACCTAGATAATGAAAAATGGAATAGTTTAGTCAGTGATTAGGTTGATTAAAAAGAGGAGGCTGGAGGTATTTGGGGCATTTTAGAACTATAGGGGACGCCCAGACCAAAAAATTTAGGGCTGAAAGTCTGGGAAGTGACAACGATGAAGGAGCTCAGAAGAGAGTGATATAAATCAACTACTAAGTATTTTTACTCTTATAAAATCCTTCCACCATTAATTCTTATATTGTTATTATTAATTTCAGAAAAGATCCAAGAAAGAAGTCTGATGCTAATAGATGTGAAGCTAAGAATCGACTTTATAATGTCGAATGTAAGAAATCAATAAAAATAGAGACATAGACAATATAGAAACAATAATGAGTGAAATAGAAAATCAAATTGTATGAATGTAATGATCAACACATAGATTTACATGGTTTAGACTCATTTAGTCATACTCCATGAAAATAACACCACTAAAATAATTATTATTATGAATATAAAGAAGCATTAAAATATATAAAATGACAGTACATCGACAACACGTTAAAACTATAGGAACTATCCATGCATGAGGTCCTTGCCACTCCAGGACTCAATGTGGAACTGAGCAGAATATGGTAGAATACACTTGTAAATAGTATGGACTCACGTACAAAACCCCAACCACATCAAAAAGAAAATAGAAAGAAGATACAGTTTAGAACTGAAGAAAAAAAATACAACCATACAAACTCATCCCTATACTATGAACCCAAAAAAATTTCTTCGGAGAAGATCAATAGTGTTGTTGGAGTTGAAACTACTTGATGGTTTCAGTGGTTAATAGAGTTATCACACAAATAACTCTTCACCAAAGGGGATAATAAAAACATGGGCATGCTGGTGTGTATACAAGGAATGCTAAAACTCGTCCCTCTCAAGATTCATTCTCATGAGAAATAGTGAACCGAAAATGAAACATTTCAATGATGATGAAGTGAGTGCTATTGAAATGAAGTGACATAAGAGAAATAATAATGAAGAATGTGGAAAGGAATTGGGATAATATGAAAAGCAGGTTAGGGGTCAGGTTAATGACCAAGGGAGAAAAAAATGATCGAGAATATATATCTATCCAAACCGATTGTGCTAATGCCAGAACATGTGAGAGGTGATGAATAATCAGGAAATATATGACACAGATCAATAGGAATCAGAAAACAAAAACATGAATTAGAAGAGCTATGGGATGCATCTTAATTAATGGATAGCACCACAACATAGGGTAACGAAAGGATTCGGTCCGGAAAAAAGGTCACCAATGCCCAAAGAACTCATGGATGAAATCCATATAAAAGTCCCAAATGGATGCCCAATATATAAAATCACCCAAAGGCCCAACATGTTAGAAGGCTAAATAGAATACGGACCACAAAAAATATTAATAATAAAATAATGAATTTTTCATGATAGCTACAACATGATTCTAATTTTAAAACCAATTTTATAAAATCTCCATCTTTAAAATATAATATAAAATCACTTAAAAAATTGTGTTCTTTCAACCATTCTAAACCTAGACTATCAAGAGTACATATATATTTTCATAAGTAAGAAAACCTAAGTCTATAATGTATTCACCCAACATGAATATCACATAGCATGTTCTCATAGTGACACAGGTTTTACCCATACTACTATCTACTATAATCAAACTATAACAAGTTCAATAATTATATGATCAAGAAAAACTATTAAAATGTGATCTTAACACCTATACTAGAGTCTCCACTGATGTCACCATACACAACCGACCATCAGATCATAATAAAAATGGATAAAACCATTCTTGTTGGTTAAATGAAAAAAAAAACAAATCCATGAACAAAATAACGCAATTGTAAAAGTTTTAGAAACACAAAAAAACTTGAAACTAGAATTTCGGTGAGATAAGAAATACCACATAAGCTTGAATGGCTTGGACTAGCCTAAACAGCTTGGACCACCCCTAAAAACCATCAAATATAACCTTGTTCCCCAACAATAAACAAGACATGCAATTCCAAATATCATAAAAGAGAGACTGCATAAAATTCATGTTTAATTCTAAATAAGGTCAAATAAAAATGAAATAAAGGACATCTATCATGGTGAACCCAGGGCATACCACGTGAGACTAGTCCATACTGTCTTTTTTTTAATTCATAACTATATCATTTTATAAGGATGGTCTTTCCACACTCGAAACATCAGAAGTTATTAAACCAATTATTATCTTTTTAATATTTATTGTTATTTTGAATTTTTACCATAACCTACAGCAATTAAGGGTCACTCATAAAGTCACTAAGATCATCCTTCCAACCATGTGCTTGAAGAGCCCGATATAATACAATAGACTAAAATTCTTCTAAAGTAATCGAATCCCTATCCATCATCATGGAATCCATTAATGAAATAAATGAATGATCATGTAAGGTTTGAATAATTAAATGATGCTCTTTTTCCTTTACATAAATATACATATTATCTAAATCTAGAAGATATTTTTTAATCTCATCAATATGAACATGTACAAAAGTGCTTAGGGTCATTTGAGATTATAAAACCATATTTTAGTATACAAATGACTAAGTAGTGTTTTTGTCATATATAAATGATCATGTTTCATCCAAATGGATTTAGTAGTAGCTTCATGGGTGAATTAACATAAGACTTTGTCTCCTAGGGTTAAGTGAACTGTACAATTTGGCTTTTACAAAATATTGGGGTCCACATCAACAAATGTTGTTGAAGACTGAATATCAGTAGACACAGTCATTATATGTTTCTTGGGACAAAGTAAAGCATATTCTAGCCCACATTGTAATAACAACATAAGAATCATAACTCTCCACCCACTAAAATCATCCTCGATAAAAAAAATCAAAACATAAAACATAAAAACAACATTCATAAATCGATTATAGTCTATGATACCAATTTTTAATATTAGAACTAATCTAATAAGGTTGAAAGTTTTTAATAGAATATAATTGAAGATTAAATTTGATGTTTCCAAAAGAAATACAATGTAGAAGACGATGATTAATGGATGAAGAAAATAAGAATGAGTGAAAAAATAAAATTGCAGAAAAGTAAAATTTAACAATGATATTTAAGTGGTTCAGTTCTATTTGGTCATAATCTAGGGAAAGAACACTACCAAAACATTTATAATTATGAAAAAAAGAATAAAATAAATACTGAAAATAAAATCATAGATACAATGAATACAGACCACAAATGATATCTATTAATGTGTTCCTTTTCACTCTAGGACACATTGTACTTCTTGAAGGCGTCAGATTTGAAAAGAGTTCTCACACAGAGAACTCTTCGCTGGAGGAAATCACTAGAATAAGGGCATGTGGGAGTAATGATTGGGAATGCTCAAGCTTATCCCTCTATAGATTCATTCTCAGCATAAATAGAGAACCATAAACAATAATCACCGAATGCGATGAGGTTTGAGTTAATAAAATAAAATTACATAGTAGCAGTAATAATGAGTCATTAAGTGAGGTAATGAGCTAACAAGAACAACTATTGAGACATAAAGGTTAATAGAAATAGGGGTACAAAATGATTGAGAAGATATGTTAGGTGAATTAAATTTCATTAATGTGAGGACTTAGAACAAGAGAGGAATAGGAAGGCGATAGTCGATGGGGGTCAATAGGAATAAGAAAACAAAACAAAAATAAGAATACCTATTTTATTCATCTTAATCAATGGTTAGTAGCTCCATAGAGGGTAGATAATGTATTGGGATAGAAAATAAGGATTCCAAGTCCCAAAGTACACATAAAGTCTAGAATCACAAATCACCCAAATGGAGGCCCAATAGAGAAAATCATCAAAAGGACCAGTATGTAAGAAGCCCCAATAGAGTAGATCACACATGAACAAAACAATTTTTTCATAATAAAAAAATAAATATTAGATGAAAACTAAGACCTGATTTTAATTAGAACAACAAATTCTAAAAAACTTCACCATTTAAAAATAAAATTAACAATTTTAAATGGTGTTCTTTCAAACTATATAACCCTATTCTATAAGAAGTACATAAAGATTTTCATAAATAGAAAAAAATGTCTACAAAGTATTCACCAATCATGGATATCACATAGCATGTTTTGCTAGTGGAATATGTTCTACTCGTACTATCATATACTATTACCAAACAATAACATTCATAGTAATAATAAGTCAATGATATAATATTAAAATGATAACTTAACAGTAATACTTGAGTCTCCACTGAAGTGCTGATACAATTCAATGCGTTGAAAAAAATCTAAAAACGGGTTGACAAGACCATTTTCAGTGGTTAAAAGAGTTCTAAAAACAAACCTAAAATATATCAAATAAACAAAATAGTAAAAGTAGTAGAAACATAGAACAACCAGAAAAAGGGAAGCTGATAGGAGAAGAAACTCTACCTATGCCAGAATGGCTTAGACCATCTATAAACAACCACTATCATAGCAGGGTTCCCCTATAAAAATAGTCAGGGCCAATCCTAGGATCACGGAAGAGATACTACATATAATATATTCATAATTATAACTAAGGGAATCTTAAAAAGAATTAAAGAACAATTGTAGTGGAAAACCTAGGGCATACCACATTATATAGGGCTATAATAGCATTATTTTTAAAATTTGGACAATATCTTTTTATATGAATGGTTTTTCCACACTCGAAACACCGAATGTTCTTAAAAAGTTTTTTATATTTTTTTATATATTGTTATTTTTTATTTTAACCTCAACATACATTAACTGAGGTTCACTATTAAAACCTCATTGTTTTTCCATCAAACAATGTGTTTCAGGATCCTAAGACAACTCAATAGACATAACTTCTTCTAAAGTAATCAAACAACTCCCATACATCATGGAATCCATTAATTATTTGAATGAATCATCAAGGTAGGTTAGAAGAATTAAATAGTGATCTTTATCCTTAAATTCAGTGTCTACATTAGCTTAATATATATTGACATTATTAAACTCATAAATAAGAACATGCACTTAAGGGTTGCGGATAATTTTGAAATTATACATCCACATTTCCTAATAAAAATCACCAAGTAGTGTTTTGGTCATATATAAATGATCACAATTAATTCCATTGGATTTAGATTTAGTTTCATGGGAGATATCATGTAATTCCTTTTTTCCTAGGGTTTAGAGAAGTGTAACTTTATCTAGTTTCTGAAAAATGTGTCAAAATATATGTAAGTGGTTATAAACTTGAAATTAGTAGACAAAATAACTACGGGTTTCCTGGTTCCATGAAGAGGATTTGTTATCCCACTATGGACTAACAATTCTTGAATCTGAACTCTCTACATACAAAAACCAATCTCACTATCAAACTTTTTTACATTAAATTTAATAGAAGACATTGTTAAACTGATTACATGATTTGATAAAAAATAATTAATTTCAAAATAAATCTAAGAATGATGTCTACTGATAAAATAAGAAATGTGAATAATATTTTTGATGTTTCAAAAATAAATACAAGAATAAATAAAAAGACAGAATCAATGAAGAATCAAGAATGAGCGAAAAAAATAAAATTGCATCAAAGTAAAGATAATCACATAGACTTATGTTCTTTAGACTAATTTGGTCATACTCCATGGAGATAAAACCACTACAATATTTCTTATTATGTATAACGAAAGAGATGTATACAAATAGAGAAAATGAATGCTCAGAGAAAACACACATTGAACATAGAAGCTATCCACGCATGAGGTCCTTACCACTCTGTGACTCTCAGTGAAACCAAGAAAAATATAGAATAATACACCTCTAAGAAGGATATAATCACACATGAAACCAAAAATTGGAAAAAAAGAAAAATAAAGAATATACAATGTAGAAATAAAATAAATAGAACAAATATGGCCTTAGAAACTATGACCTACACAAAAAACCAAATAAGAGGTCTCTAAAAAAGATCAAAAGTGTTTCCAGAGCTACGAATTCTTGAAGGTGTCAGTGTTGAACAATGTTATCATGTTGAGAACTCTCCATCAGAGGGAATCACCAGAATAAGGGTGTGTAGTAGTAAAGATGAGGAACTCTATAGCTCCTCCCTCTCTATATTTATTCTCAATAAAAATGGATAACCACAAATGAACCCCTCCAATGATGATGAGGAGAGAGATACTAAAATGAAGTGATGAAGAAAAAATAATAATGTGGTATGAGGTGAGGCAATTGGATGATATGAATATTATTTTAGGTAGACACATGGAAGACCAAGAGAATAATGAAGGATTGATAAGTTCACTCATTCACAATAGATTACACTATACCTGAGACACACAGATGGTGACAAACAAAAATACGGCATCTGATACTTTTCATTGGAATTGAGCATACCCAAACTATATTAAGTAGAGACATTATATGCTTATTAATTATCAACCATTAGTAAAATATAGGGTAGTGAAAGGATCATGCTAGGAAGTAAGGTTTCCATAATCAAATGCACACATAGTGTCCAACAACCCAAAAGAATCAAATAGTGGACCCACAAATCAAATCACCAAAAGATCAGCATAGAGGAAGGACAACATAACAAAGCCCACACATAATTTTTTCAATTATAAAAAACCAATGACCTTTTCATAAAAACTAAAACATCATTTTAATTTGAAAAATGAATCTCTCAAATATTCACCCTTCCAAAATAAAATGAAAACAATCCTAGTTGGTGTTCTTGTATCCTTTCTAACCCTATCCTATTAATAATACAAATCATTTTTCATAAATAAAAAATTTTAATCCTATAATGTATTCAACCAACAAGAATATTACTTAGAATGTATAAGTAGTGGAACATGTTCTACCCATACTACAAACTAGTGAAATACAAATGTAACATGGTCAGTAATTATAAGGCTATGCCACATCATTAAAATGAGATCACACCACTAGTACTCGAGTATACAGGGAAGGCATTGATACACATCCACGCATCCCAACCATCTATAAATTAATAAAAAAAATTTCATAGTGGTTAAATGAAAAAAAAGAAACTATGTAAATCTAAAATTAACATAATTGTAAAATCATTAGAACCACGCATGAACCGTAATGTAGGAAGATGGTAGGTGAAGAAACTACACCTAATCATAAATGACTTAGACCTTCAATAATACACCCTATATTCTAGTTAGGTTCTCCTATAAAAAAACTAGTTGTCATAGTCCTAGGATCATATAAGAGAGGCTTCATATAATCAATGACTAATTCTAACTTAGGGTAGCTAAACAAGAATAAATAAAATCCATAGATTATAACCTAAGGCATAAAAAATGAGAATGGGCCATACTGTCTTTATTATTAAATTTTGGGTTGTATATTTTTTTTTATATGGTCTTTCCCCACTCAAAATACTCAAAGTTCATAAAATGGATCTTATCTTTTTTATCTTTATTTGTTTTCATTTGTCACTTTACATACATCAAATGAGGTTCACTCTTAAAAACACTGTGTTTTTTCTTCAAACCATATATTTGAAGATCCCATGACAACAAAACAAACATAATTTCTTCTAAAAAATTCGAATCCCTACCTTACAACATAAAATCTTTTAATTAATTAAAGGAATCATCAATGGAGGTTAGAAGTTTTAAATCCTAATATTTATCCTTAACATCAATTTATATATTAGCTAAATCTATAAGTAATTTATTAAAATCATCAATATAAACATGCATAGAAGTGTTGAGGGTTATTTTGATATTATACAACATCGTTTTTATACAAATGACGATGTAGTGTTTTTGTAGTATATAAACGTTTATGTTTAAGAAAAATGAATTTAACTGTAGTTTCATGGGTGAATTCACATAAGAATTTTTCTTACAGGATGAAGAGAAGTGTAAAATGAGACTTTTAAAAATACTAGGCTCAACATCTACATATGTGGTTTCAGAGTAGCCATTAGCAGACAAAATCCCTACTGGTTTCCTATGGCCGGGTAAATAATCATCTATCCCACTATGGGAAAACATCATAGAAATATTAACTCTACACGTACTAAAATTGTTCTCACCATTAGATTTTTAAAATTCAAAATTAAAAGAAGGAATTTTAAACCAAATTAATGGATATGAAAATTATTGAGAATTTTGAAACATATCCAAGAAGTTTGACTGATGCTAACCGAAGATAAGAGAAGAACCAGTTTTTCATTTCCAAAAAAATGATAGGAATAAAAATGAAGACCAAATAAAGGCCAAAACAAGAATGAAAAAAACCAAAAAATAAAATTTTATTAAATTAAAGATAAATATAGAGGATTATGTGGTTCATAATTGGTTGGTACTACTCCATGTAAATAACCCCACCACAACATTTATTATTAATTTTAAAAAAAGAAGTATACAAATAGGAAAAATTTATGCTCCGGGACAACATATGTGGACTATAGAAGCTATTAGTGAATGTGGTCCGTTCCACTATAAGAATCATGGTGAAATTGAGATAAATATAGTAGAAAAAACATAAAATAATGACGAAATCATGCACAAAAACCCTAACTTGATGAAAACAAAATAGAAGAAAGATACCATGAAAACCAAACAATTAGATCAAAGACAACCATATAAACATCTTCCGGCACCATGAATCTAATAAGAGGCATCTGGAGAAGATAAAAAGTGATTTCAAATCTAGGACTTCTTTTATGAGTCAAATTTGAATCTATTTCTCGAATTGAGAACTCTCCACCATTGGGAATCACTGAAATAATGGTGTGTAGAATGGATGAACAGGAATGCAAAATATCCTCCCTCTCAAAATAACTTCTCACAAAAAATAAAGAACCACAAAAAAAACATAACGAAGATGATGGGGTGAGATATAAGGAAATCAAGCAATGTAAGAGAAATAAAAATGAGGTATGTGATAGGAAAACATGCACAATTGGCATATTAGAGAGGTGGATGGCCAATGGATAATTGATGGATTGAGAATATTTTTCATGAGAAGCTGATTGTTCTTAATATAGGACACATAGAAAGTGAGGAACATTCATGAAGTAAAAGAAAATGATTATTGGGACCAAAAAAACACAAACGTAAACAAGTAGATCCATTGGATTCATCATAATCAATGTTCAACGACACAATATTTGGTATTGAAGGGATCAATCTGAGAATAAATAGTTCCAAGTCACAATGAAAACACGGATACTAGTTTCATTGAAGTTCCAAACAAGGGCCCAATAGAGAAAATCAATTAATGGCCAAACATGTTGGAAGTCCCAATGAACATAGACCACACATGTAAAATAATTTTTCATAATAATAAAATAATTAATTTTTCATGAAATCTAAAACCTAATTTTAAATTCAAAAAAAATTTGACAAATATACACATTTTAAAAAAAATGTATCCATGTATAGATTGAATTCTTGCAACATTTTTATCCCTATCCTATTAGTAGTAAAAATAGATTTACATAAACATAAAAACATAAGTCTAAAAAGTATTTACCCAAAATGAATATCACTTAGCATGTGATGGTAGTGGAACATGTACTACCCATAATACCATTTACTGATATCAAATTGTAACATTCTCTGTAACTATATGACTATGAAACGACATTAAAATGAGAGATTACCACCAATAGCTGAGTCTCCACTGAAGTCCTAATAAATGATCGAGCATCTAAATAATCATAAAATGACTAAACAAAACCATTCTTGGTGGCTTAAATACTAAAAAAATCAAAAAATCCCAAATTAAAAAATATTAAAAGAAATAGATACCCATAGAAACTAAAAAATACGAATTTTTTATTAGAAGAGAGTCATCCTAATAGTGAATGGTATAGATCAGTAACAAACCCCCCTCTCTTCTAACAATGTTTCCCTATAAAAAAATGGTCTACTACTAGGATCATTGAATAGAGACTCTATAGAAATTATGCTTAACTCTAACTAATGTATGGTAAAAAAATTAAATAAAATCCATGATATAGAACTCAGGTCATATGACATGAGGCTTGGCAATACAATCATTATATTTAAAGCCATCGTGATATCATTTTATATGGAATGTCATTCCAGACTAGAAAATGTCAATTTTCATAAACCACTTATTATCTTTTTGATATGTATTATTATTTTTCATTTGACCATTATCATTCATCAATTGAGGTTCACACATAAAACCACTATGTTCTTCATTCAAACCATGTATTTAAGGATCCCGAGACAACCCAATAGAATTAACTTCTTCAAATGGAATCAACTCCCTACCATACATCATGTAATAATTTAATGATTTAATATAATTCAAGATAGGTTATAATTATTAAATTATAACCTCATTCATTAACATCAATATCTATATTTGCTAAATATAGATGGAATTTATTAAACTCATCATTATTAACATGAAATGAAGACTAGGGGTAATTTTAAAATAATACAACCATATTTTTTAAAACAAATGACCAAGTGGTGTTTGGGTATAATATAAAGGTTCATGTTTAATCCAAATTAATTTAGAATTTATTTCATGGGTGTATTCTTAGAATAATTTTTCTTATATCATTAAGAGAAGTATACTCTATGCCTTTTCAAAAATTGGTTCAACATCTATATTTGTTGGTGCAGAGTAGACATTATTAGGCATAGACACCACAGGCTTCTTGGGGCCAGGAAAAGCCTCTGCTACCACACTATAGACTAACAACACATACATCATAACACTCCATATACTAAAATTGGTCACACTATCAAAATTTTAAACATAAAACTTACCTAAACACATTGTTAAATAGAATAATGGCTCTAATACTAATTGTTAGTTTCAAAATAGATCCAATATGGATGTTTGATTCTAGAAGAAGAAATGTGAAGAACCATTTGGATGTTACTGGAAGAAAGAAAATAAGTAAATTGAAGATAGAAAAAAGTAAGAAATAATAAAGAGTAAAACAAAAAAAAATCAGTAAAGTAAACACCAACATATATATGTATGGTTTCATGCATGTTTTGACCACCTCAATGACAAGAACACTACCACATAATTTATTATTATGGAAAACAAACCACAAAGCATTCAAAAAGATAAAATGAATATTCTGAGAAAATGTACAAAGACCAATAAATCATTCCATGCATAAGTTTATTTCCACTCCAAATCTTGTGGTTAATATGATATGAATATGGTAGCATACACCTCCTCGATGGAAAAAATCATGCACGTAACCCCAACCCTGACCAAAATAAAACAAAAACAAAGATATAGTATATAAAATTAGAAATATAACAAAGGTGACCATACAAACTCAGTTCTTCACCACGAACCCAAGAATATTTCATTGGAGAAGATAAACAGTATATTTGTATCTAGGATTTCATGAAGGCATTAGAGTTGAATAGAGTTCTCATGCTGAAAAAGTTTTACCGTAGGGAATCACTCAAATAGGGGCATGTAGATGTTTAGACCATGAACAACAAATATCCTCCAAATCAAGCATTTTTTCACCAGAAATAGAGAAAAAAATGTACCCTAGATGATGATGTGATATATAATGAGATAAATTGATGATTGATCAATAATAAAAAGTATTGTAGTATTAAAACATGATGGTATACACAAAAGAAGAGGTAGGTAGGTGGATGGCCAATGAAAAACTGAAGGATTCAGAATATCTGTCTGGAAAGACTGATTACCATACATCATGGACTCATGACTGGTGAAGAAAGGGTTGGAGGAAACTAACACGGATCATCGATAAGGATGATAGAAAAACACTAATAAAATGAGTTGTTAGAAGCATATTAATTAATGGTTAGTATAAAAACAGAGTGTAGTGATAGGATGGAGCCATGAAACAAGGTATCTAAATACCAAATCACACAATGAGCCTAGAAATATAAAAGGAAAAAATTGGTGTCCAACAGTGAAAATATTCCAAAGTCAGAACATGAAATAAGGCCTAATAAAGAAGATCCACCATGGAAAAACCAATAATTCATACTAATAAAACAATGAATTTATCAGGAAAACTAAACCATGATTTTAATTTCAAAACCAATTTTAACAAATATCCACCATTACAAAATAAAATGAAAATACTTTATGACAATGTTATTGAATCCTTTATAACCTTATCCCATCAATATTTTTGATATATTTTCATAAATAGAAAACCCTACATCTACAAATTATTTACCCAACATGAATATCACTTAGCATGTGATGATAGTGAAACATGTTATACCCATACTATCATCTACTGCTATCAAATTGTAACATGCTAAAAAATTATAATACTAATAAATGACATGAAAATTTGGGCATAACACCAATACCTATGTCTCCACCAGTTTTCTGATATACATCCAGGCATCAAAACAATCTAAAAAAGAGTAAACAAAACCCTTATAAGTTGTGAAAAGAAAAAAAAATAGAAAATTTCAAATTAACACACGAGTAAAAGCCTTTGAATCTCACAATAACTAGAAAATAGAAAGACGACAGGAGAAGAAACTCCACCTTATCCAAAAAGGATTACACTATCCCAAAACACCATCTATTATAATTGGGTTCCCCTATAAAAACTAATCAGGTCCAATAATAATATCACAGAAGTGATAAATATATAAATTTTAAACAGAATTATAACAAAGGGATACTAAAAAAGAATTAAATATCATCTTCATGGGATAACCTATGGCATACCACATGCTATAGATCTATAATGATTTTTATCTTTAAAGTCCGAAAAATATCTTTTAATATGGCCAATTTTTCCACACATGAAACAACGAATGTTCTTAAAAGGTTCTTGTCATTTTTATATTATTTATTATTTTTCATTAGACCCTCAGTATTCATCAAATGAGGTTCATTCTTAAAACCACTATGTTTTTTCTTCAAATCATTCATTTGAATATCTTGATACAACATAATAGAAATCAATTCTTCTAATTTAATTAAGTCACTATCTACACCATGAAATCCATTATTGAATTAATGAATCATCCAGAGATGTTAGAATAACTAAATCCTAATATTAATCCATAACATCAGTATCTAGATTAGCTAAATATATAAAGAATTTAATAAATTCATCAATATAAACATGGAAAAAAGAGTATAGTGTCATTTTAAAATTGTATAACCACATTTGTTTATACAAAAAACCAAAAATTGTTTTGTTCATATATAAATTTCCTAGATAATGCCAAATGGATTTAGAAGTAGTTTCATGCGAGAATTAATTTGACAATTTGTCTCATAGTGTAAGTAATAGTGTTCATTAAGCCTTTTATAGAATACTAGGGTGAACATCAACATTTGTGATTGCAGACTTGTAACACCCCTGGAAAAAAGAGACATAAAATGATTATTCTTACAACAATGTCAAAAAGGTACACCTTCCTTTTCGGAAGCCTACCTGATTATAAATCCACAGTTAAGAATGTTTGTCATGGAGTAGTAATCAGGATTGGTGACCTTCTGGGATGTTTCTGAGGGTGTGTGTGAGTAAGGACAATACACACTGAAAGAACATGTGTTGGCTTGTGGGGACAGTCATTAGTCTGATAAGCGACCCTATGGATTAATAGCCTATGGTGTGCTGGGAAGGAAACCAAGGTATTATAGGAGATCCATGGGGTCAGATGATAAGGTTCATTGCCCGAGGAGGCAGGTCATGACAAAATGGTATCAGAACTAATACCCATCCGGAAGTGATTAGGCACTGCCTCGGTTTGTGGCTTGTGGTCTACAACATGTGCATTGTGCATGAAAGGGTGTATAATGTAACACCCCTGGAAAAGTGACACATAAATGTAAAAATGTAACTACCCATGTCAACAAGGTGCACCTTTCTTTTCAGGATCCTACCTTAATAGAACTCCATAGTTAAGCATGTTTGTCCTGGAGTAGTAATCAAGATGGGTTATCTTTTTTTATGTTTCCTAGATTGTGAGTGATTGATGACAAAACACTCTGAAAAAACATATGTTGGCATATGGGGATAGTTATTATTATGATAATAGACCCTAGGGAGTAATAGCCTATGGTGTTCGGGGTAGGCTACAGAGGTATTACAGGAGCCCCATGGAGTTAGATGACATGGTTCATGGCCCGGGGAGGTGGATCATGACAAGACTGGACATTAGATGACATAGTCAATACTGGATTCTTAGGGCTTTGAAAAGAATATTCAATCTCACTATGTATTAATAGTGTACACATCTTAACTCTCCACATAATAAAATCATTCCCACATTCAATTTTCTCATCTTCGAACTTAATAGAAGACATTTCTAAATCAATTATAGGCTATGATACCAATTTTTAATTTCAAAATAGATCCTTGAAGAATGTCTGATGCTAATATAAGAGAATAGAATAAAAAAATTCACATTAGAAAATGAAATGCAAGAATAAATATGAATACATAAGTAATGAATAAAAAATTGAGTGAAAAAATTAAAATTTCAAAAAAGTAAAGATCAACATAATGATTTAAGTGGTGAAGAACCATTTGGTCATGCATCATGGAATGAAAAACATCACAATATTTATTATTATTAATAAGAAAACATGAAGTATACAAATACTGGAAATTGATGTTTAGAGAAAATGCACATGGACCATAAACGATATCCACACAAGAGGTCCTTTCCAAACCAAGACTCATGAAGAAACCGAACCAATGTTGGTAGCATGCATATCCAAGTAGGATAGACATAGACAATAAAATCAATCCCCTATTAATAGAAAAAATTAATAATATGAAATAATAAACAAAATAACTAGAACAAGATATCCTTACAAACTATGGATTATATAATGAACCTAAGAAGAGGTCACTGAATAAGATCAAAAGTGTTGTCAGAGATGGAACTTCTTGGTGGTGTCAAAGTTGAACAGTGTTCACACATCGTGGAATATCCAATGAGTTGAATCACCAAAATATGGGCATGTAGGAGTGAATAATAGGAATACTGAATCTCTTCCCTACCGAGCATCCTTATCAATAGAAATGGAGAACCACAAATGAAACTCACCAAAGATAGTGAGGTGAGATATATTAAAATGAAGAGACACAAGATAAATAATAATGATGTCGTAGGCGAGGCAACAAGATGACATGTATAGTAGGTGATGATGAAAAGTGGATGACCAAGGGAAAACTAAAGAATCAATAAGACCTCCTGGGAAAAAAATTACACTAAAGCTGAAACACACTACATGTGAGGAATGGGTAGGCAGTAGTTGACATCTATCCTCAAGAATGAGAAAACACAAATAAAAATAATTAGATCCACTGTATGCTTATTAATTATTGTCCATAAACATAATAGAGGGTAGTGAAAGGATCGATATAAGAAACAAGTCTTCCAAAAATCAATGAACACATGGATCCCAACATAATGAAAGACCCAAAAAAAGTCCCCACATAGAAAATCACCTAACGGACCAGCATGTAGGAAGTCCCAGCAAGATAGATCATACACAATTTTCCAATAAAAAAAATTATTTTTTCATGAAAACTAAACCATAATTTTAATTTCTAAACAAAATTTAACAAATCTAGAAATTTTCAAAATAAAATGAAGACATTTCCAGATTTCATTCTAGAAACATCTTTAAACATGTCCTATCAGTAGTACAGATTGATTTTCATATAAAGAAAATCCTATGTCTATAAATTATTCACCAATTAATAATATCACTTAGAATGGTCCAGTAGTGGCACATGTTCTACCCTTACTACCATATAATGCTATCAAAATATAACATGATCAGTAATTACTAGACTAAAAAAATCTTAAAATTATATCTTACAAACAATGTCTGAGTCTCCATAAAAATTCTTATACACTTATTAGAATAAAAACTAAAATTACTAAACCAAACCATGCTCGATGCCTAAGATAAATAAAAAAAGGAAGTCATAAAAGATCAAATTAATGTAATTTTAAACGTAGTAGAAAAAAAGTACAACAAGAAAGTATGAAGCTGATAGGAGAAGAAACTCCCCCAAATCATGAAGAACATAGACATTACCTATGACACTCTCTCTTTTAACCCTGATCCCCTATAAAAACAAGATGTTCTAGTCTTGGGATCACAGAAAAAAGGTTCCAATAAATCTATAACTACTTCAAACTATGGCTTTCTAATAAGAATTAAAAAACATTTGTAGTGTTGAACCAGAACATTACACATTGGACTGGGCCACACTATCATTATTTTTAAAGTCGATATTATATCTTTTTATATAGGCAATATTTCCATGCTAAATACATTAATAGTATTTAAATTGGTACATATATTTCTAATCCTTATTATTATTTTTCATTTAACAAATAACTTACATCAACTGAGGATCACTCATAAAACCAATATGTTCTTCCTTCAAACCATGTGATTGAACATCCTTAGAAAACACCATATATTTAATTTATTCTAATGAAATTGAATCACTACCATACAAAATTAAATCCAATAATGAACTAAATGAACCATCATTGGAGGTTATAACAATTAAAGCATGATCTTAATCCTTAAATTCAATATATATATGAGCTAAATATCGAATGGATTTATTAAACTAGTCAAAATGAACATGCATGGAAAATACGGGGGTCATTTTGAAATATAAAACTGCATTTTTTTATACAAATGTCCAAGATGATTTCTGGTCATATATAAATAATCAATTTTAATACAAATGATTTTAATAGTAGTTTCATGTGAGACTTCAGGTAAGAATTTGTATCATAGTATTAAGAGAAGTGTACAATTATCCTTTTCCATAATACAAGGGTTAATATCTATATATGTGGTTAAAATTATCCAAATAGGAGACATGATCACTACGTGTTTATTGGGGCCAAGAAAATAATCTTATATCCCACTATTGACTAATAGTACATGAATCTTAACTCCCTACATAGTAAAATCATTCCCACTATCATAATTTTTAACTTTAAACTTCAAACACGACATTTTTATCCAATTACATCCATTGATTCTATTTTTATTATTTTAAAATATATCCAATGAGTCTGAAATTTATAAAAATAGATAAGAGAATAATAGTTTTGATGTTTCCAAAAGAAATATATGAATAAAGACGAAGAAAACAAAAGGGTGAAACAAAAGAGAAAAATAGAAAATAAAATTTTATTAAATTACCGATCGACATAGGGAATTACATGGTTCTGACCCATTTTGTCCTACTCTATGGAATGAACACCACCATTACATTTATTATTATTCAAAATAAAACAATATTCATGGAAATAGATAAAATTAATGTTCATAAACTATGTAAATCGACTATAGAAGCTATCCATGCATGATGTCCTTTCCACTCTAGAAATCATGGTGAAAATGAGATGAATATTGTGGAAAATACATCCATGCATGACCAAATCACTCAAAAAAATCCAACCCCAACAAAATAATATTAGGAATATATAGTGAATAACCAATAAACTAGATCAAAGACAATCTTACAAACATATACATACACCAAGAACCCAATAAGTGGTAGTCGAAGAAGATAAATAGTCCTTTTAGAGCTATGAATTCATGAAGCGGTTAGAGTTGAATAGAATTCTCAGACTATAGAATCACCACTATAGGGAATCAGTAGAATAGAATCTTGCAGGATGGTAGATCAGGAATGCCGAATCTCATCACTATCAAGCTTCCTTCAAACTAGAAATTGAGAACCGCAAGAGACACTATCCAAAGATGATGTGGTGAGAGATGCTTGAAAAAAATGATGTAGGAGAAATAATAATGATATAGGGGACATGGAAACAAGACAAAATGAGAAATATTTTGGTGAGACATGTCGATGGAAACTGGAGAACTAAACGATTGAGAATATTTTTCATGCGTAACTGGCTTTGCTATACATGGGATATAAGAAAGGTGAGGAATGGGAATGTGAAACCTAAAATAGATTGTTGGGAATGAGAAAACATAAACCTCAAGAAGTAGATACATTGGATACATCTAAATCAATTGAGCCAAGAAGCATAGAAGCTCCAAACAGAGGCCCGATAGGTAAAATCACAAAAAGGACCATCATGTAGGAATACCCAATAGAACAGATCCCACATGAAGAAAACAGTTTTTCATAATAATAAAACAATGATTATCTTATTAAAACCATAACTTGATTTTAATTTGAAACCAAAATTTAAAATATATCCCCCTTTTAAAAATAAAATGTAAACACATCTAGATGGTTTTATTACAACCTTTTTAACCATAACCTATCAGTAGTAAAATAGATTTTCATAAATAAAAAAACCTATGTCTTATAAGTATTCACCTAGCATTGATATCACATAGCATGTGATGGTAGTATATCATGTTCTACCCATACATCCATTTACCATTATCCAACTATAACATTCTCAATAATTATATGATTACGAAAAACCATTAAAATGAGATCTAACCACCATTACCCGTGTCACCATTGCGGGCCTAATACATGACTGATCATATAAAAAATCTGAAAATGGATAAAAAAACATTATCAGAGGTTTAAAGCATGAAAAACACACTAAAAAATTTAAAATTACAAAAATATTAAGATTATTAGAAACACATAAGAATGAGAAAACTGGAATTTGAAAAGATAAGAAACTCTACCTAATCCTTAATGGATTAGTTCATCACTAAAACACCCTCTCATCAAATTGGGTTTCCCTATAAAAAATAGGGCCAGTCCTATGATCAAAAAAGAGATAATCCATAAAATATATTGCCATCTCAAACTAAGGGGTTCTAAACAAGAACTAAAGAACATCCATAGTGGTGAACACAAGTCATACCACGAGAGAATGGGCCATAATATCATTTTTTAAGTCGGGTACTATCATTTTTATGGACAATATTTCAAAACTCAAAACATAGGATGTTATTAAACGTGTTCTTATCTTTTTTTTCTTTATTATAATTTTTCATTTAACTCATATCATTCATAATCTATGGTTCACTCTTAAAACCACTATGTTCAACCTTCAAACCATGTGTTTGAAGATCCAAAGACGACACAACAAATTAAAAACTTATATAGTAAAAAACTCACTACCATACATCATGGGATCATTTAATGAATGAAAATAATCATAAATGGAGGTTAGATGAATTAAAGCTTGATCTTAATTCGTAACATCAATATCTAAATTAGCTAAATCTATACAGAATTTATAAAACTGATCAATATGAACACACACAGAAGAATCAGGGGTAAATTTTAAATTATACAACAACAAAATTTTTCTACAAATGAACAAGATATTTTATTGTCATATATAAATGATAAATATTAATAATAATGAATTTAGTAGTTGTTTCATGGGAAAATACACATAAGACTTTGTCTCCTAGGGTTAAGATAAGGGTACAATAATCCTTTTCCAAAATACTGGGGTTATTATCTATATAAGCTATTGTAGAATGGATATTATAAGATATAGTCACTAAAGTATTCTTGGGTCCAAGTAATACGTTATCTATCCCACTATGGACTAACAACACATGAATCATAACTCTTCAGTTTATAAAATCATTCTCACTATCAAATTTTTCAATAGAAAACTCAACAGAAGACATTGATAAACTTATTACAGGATTTCATACTAATTGATTGTATTAGAATATATCCAAGAATGATGTCTGATGCTAGTAGTTGAGATAAAAAGAATCATTTTCATGTGTCTGAATGAAATACAAGAAGAAAAATTTAAATAGAATAAAAGTTGAAACAATAATGAGTGAAAAAAATAAAATTGTAAGTGATGATCAACATAGAGATTTACATGTTTCGGGACCATTTGTTCTTAATCCATGACATAAACACTACCACAATATTTATTATTACGTAAAACAAGACAATAAGAAAAAAACTAGAGAAAATGGAAGCTCAGAGATAATTCACCTAGACCACAGAATCTATTCATGCATGAAGTCCTTTCCACTATATGACTCATAGGGAAAGAAAGTTGATGCTGTTAATATACAACTTCAGGAATGATGGTCTCAATCATCCAAACCCATCCTCAAAAAAATAAAATTGAAATAAGATATAGCAAAAAACGAAATAATCATAACAAATTTACACTTACAAACTATATTCTACACAAAAACCCCAAGAAGATGTAATTGGAGATGATCAACAATGATCATATAGAAGGGACATCTTGACGGCATAAGATTTGAAAAGAGTTGTCATGATATAGTCTCTTTACTAGAGGGAGTCCCCTAAATAGGTTCATGTAGGTGTGTAGACTATGAACTCCAAATATTTTCCCTCTGATGCTTCCTTTTCACAAAAATGGGGAACCACAAACAATACTCACTGATGAAGATGAGGTGATAGATACTAAAATAAAATGACACAGGATCTATAATAATAAGGTAGGTGGCAAGGCAACCAGATGAAAAACATAGGAGGTGTGTTAGACAAGTTGATGGACAAGGGTGAATTAATGGATTGAGAAGATATGTCAGGAACAATTGATAAGGGTAAATTTGGGAATCATAGTTTCTGGGGAATAGGTTTGCGTCAGCTGAAGCAGATACTCAAGAAATATAAAATAAAAACAACACTAATCAGATCCATTAAATACTTCATAATCAATAGTCTATAGAACTATAGAGTGCAGTGAAAGGATTGAGCTAGGAAACAAGGCAGCCCAATCCCAAATCACCAATGGAGCCCAACAACATATACGGAACAAATGGATGCCCAATAGAGAAAATAACCCGAAGGGAAATCATATTAGAAGGCCCAACAGACCATAGACCACACAAAGAAACAATTTGTAACAATAAAACCAATAATTTTTCCAAAAAAATAATACCAGATTTTAAATTGAAATCCAAATTTGAAAAATCTCCACCTTTTCAAAATAAAATAAAAAAACATTCAGATGGTTTTCCTACAAACTATTTAAACTAATCATATCATTACTATTGAAATATTTTCATAAATAGAAAAATATAAGTCTAAAAATTATTGAACCATCATGAATATCACATATCATGTGCTGGTAGTGGAGAAATTTCTACAAATACTACCTCATACTTCTATCTACCTATAACATTCATAGTAATTATAAAACTAATAAAAAACATTAAAATGATACATTACCACCACTAAATGAGTCTCCACCATAGTTCTGATACACTTTTGAGCATCAAATGAATCTTAAAATGCAAAAGAAATTGCTCAATTGTTAAAAGAGTGAAAAAAAAACTCATCAAATATCAATATAACACGACTATAAAAGAAAAAGAATAATGAAAATATAAAAAATTAAAATCCAATAGGAGAAGTAACTCCACCAAATACCAAATGGCTTAGACTAACCTTAAAACACTCTTTCTTATAATCTGGTTCCCCTCAAAAAAGAAAGAAAGTACAATACAAGGATTTTAAAATAGATAATATATAGAATCTATGCCTAATTCTAACTATGGTCTTCTAAAAATGAATTAAATAATATCAGCAGTAGAAAACATGGGGATTACTATCTGAGGCTAGGCGATACTACCTTTATTTTTAATTTTGGGATAATACCTTTTATGGATGGTCTTACCACAATCAAAACACAAGATGTTATTAAACCAGTTCTTATCTATTATATCATTATTATTATTTTTCATTTATCCATTATCATACGTCAACTCAGGTTTACTTTTAAAACCACTATGTTATTCCATCAAACCATGTGTTTGGGGATCCTGAGAAAACATGGTAAGAATAAATTTTTCTAATGTAATCAGATCCCTATCATACATCAACGAATCCTTTAAGGAATTAAAATAATCATCAAGGGATATTAGAATAATTAAATCCTGATCTACATCCATAAAATAAATATAAATATTATAAAAATCTTGAGGGACTTTATTAAACCCGTCAATGTGAACACACGCATAATTTACATGGGTCGTTTTTAAATTATAAGAACATATTTTTTATACAAAAGACCAATATGATTTTTTGTTATAAATAAATGTTCAAGGATAAGAAAAATTAATTTATCAATAATATCATAGGAAACACAACGTATGTCTTTGTCTTGTAGGGTTAATAGAAGTATATAGTGAGCCTTTTCTAAAATACTAGGGTCAAAATCTACATAACTTCTCATAGAATGGACATCAAAACTCACAATCACTATCGGTTTGTTGTCGTCAAAAAAAAAAGAATGTTCAAGCCCACATTGGGCTATCAAAACACACATCATAAATCTCCAGATACTATAATCATTCTCACTATAAAATTTTTCAAATAAAAAATTAACAGTTGACATTAACAAATTGGTTACAGTAACCAATAAAAAATGTTAATTTCGAAAAAAAATCCAAGAAGGCTGCATGATGCTTACATATGAGAAATGATGAATTTGTTTGATGTTTCCCAAAGATAGACCATAAGAAAAATATAATACATAATAAATGGATAAACAAGAATGAGAAAAAAATTGAAATTTTAGGAAAGTAAATATTTACATAGATATTTAAATGGTTTGGACCCGTTTGTTCATAATCCATAAAAAGTATACAACCAAAACATATTTATGATTAAAAAAACAAAATAATAAAAATAGAAAAAATGAATTCCTAGAGATAACTCACATTGACCATATAATCTATCCATCCATGAGGTCCTTTAAACATTAGGAATAATGGTGAAACTGATCCAAATATGGTATCATACTACTATATAAAATATAGACTCAAGAACACAACCCCAAGACCGACCAAAAGAAAAAAAAAAGATAAAATGAAAAACTGAAGAAATGGAACCAAGATGAAATTATAAGATCTGGCGTACACAAAGAACCCAACAATAAGTCACTAGAGAAGATCAATAGTGCTGACAAAGATATGATTTCTTAAAGACTTCATAGTTGATCAGAGTTATCATGTCAATATTTCTCCTCTGAAGGGAATCACCAGAATAGCGGTGTGAAGGAGTGTAAACTAGTAACACTGAAGATCCTCTCTCTTAATATTCTTTCTAACTAGATATAGAGAACTTCAAATGAAGCTGACCAATGATGATGAGGCAAGAGATACTAGAAATTTTTTATGAAGAAGAAAAAATAATGAGGCACATGGTGAACAAATGGTATGATAGATACAAAAGGTGAATATGATAGGTGGTTTGAAATGGAAAAACAGAAGGATCAAGGTGATCTGTCAGGTGCAACCAATATCACTAAATCGTGGACACATGAGGGGTTAGGAAGAGATAAGTAACAATTGTTGTGGATCGCCAGGAATGAGAAGACATGGAAAAAAAGAAGCAGATCCATTGGATATATCTGAATAAATGTCCATTAGAATGATAGAGGCAAGTGAAAGGATCGAACTAGGAAACAAAACATCCAAATCCCAAAGCACACATGGATCCCAATAGCATAGAACGCCAAAATGCAGGACTAGTATATAAAATCACCAAAATGCCCAACATAGTGGAAGTCCCAAAAAAACATTTCCTCATGATGAAAAATAATTTTTCAAAATAAGAAAACAATTCATTTATCTTGAAAACTAAAACATGATTTTAATTTGAAAACCAATTTTAACAAATCATAACCTTTTCTAAAGAGGGTCTTGTCCAAAATCAAGATGACACACATGTTCTAGAAAGGAATGAAGTTGTAGGAGAGCTTGCACCCTCTGGTTTAAGGGATAAACAAGATCTGATTGCTGAAACATTCATAAATGAAATGGAAAAAAAGGTAAGAAATCCCTTGTGGATGAGGATGAGTTTATTACCCCACAATCAAGAAAATCTAGAAGACGAAAGGATTTCTCGAACACTGAGCGCAAAATTGTGACCAGATCAATGAATGCTTCCAAGTCTGAACCAGTTGAGGCTCCTAAGGAAGAACTTCTGGTTGAGGCCTCCAAACCTTTGCATGCAGAGAAAACTCAAGATAATATTTTGGTTGCTGCTTCTAGTACTCAATTGTACTACTTTTCTCAGAATTTTGATGAGCAGAATTTACAAGTATGGATTCAGTATATGGACAGGCAACAAGAAATTGCCCCACAAGAATTTCAAGAAAAAAAGATATCTCATGCTGAATTCCTTAGTATAAAAAGATCTATTTCCGAGGAAAAAGAAAAGATGAGTTTCAAATCATCCTAATTCTGGATGGTTCCTTTCAATTTCCGGATGTGCTGTTTTAGCCTGTTTTTGGTTGGGGACTCCTTCTCCTCTGGTATTTTACTCTCCTGGTTACTTTTCTGTGCATGTTTAACCGGGCTAGTTCTGATTTTGAGAAGCTTTGATTTGCTCTGGAATTGTCCTGAGATCTTGACTCTGGTTTTGTGCTTTTCTTGTTCACTTGTTTCTGACTGAGCTTGCTACGAACTGCTTTGTTTCTTCAGAGGATTTGTAGTTGGATCTGCACCTCTCCTGTTCTTGTGTCATACCTTCATCGTTCAATATTTCTTCTCAGTTGAAATGCTGTCTTTTCTGTGCTTTTTTAAGCTCGATTAGGCCAGATTGATCAACTTCTGTTTTTTGGTTATTGTTGCTGGTCTTCCCTTGCTACTGTTTGGCTTTTCTTTACTGAGATGCTGTGCTGTTTCTTGGACAAGAAGTTCCAGAATCTACAGACATGGTTCAGAACATTGATGCTGAAGATTGGCTTTGTTCATTCATTTCCTAAAGTTTGGAAATGGTGGGAGGTTTTTCTTGGGCTACGGCTGAGGATTTGGAATGGAATAAAGGGCGGGTTCCTTGTTTTGCCAATTATTGTGTGGCATCATCTCCCCCAAGCTGCCTCTGACCATAGCAAGGTGGTTTGGTGGACTGCTTCTCTACTGTCTGAAGGTTTCTTATGACTTCAACAAGGTTGGACCATCACATGGTTTCTTGAAATTCATGGAGCAGGACTGAAAGACTATTTCTTGTAAGTATGGTTTCTCTCTTCAGGTCTTCAGCAGGGCTGCCTATCTTCTTTTCTCTCTGGATTTCATTGTAATTTTCTTGGTTTAGCTAACTTTCTGATGGTGTAAGTGCTTTACACCTCGATATTGGCATGTATTCCCCCTTTATTTTAATAAATTCCATTAACATGAACTGGGAAATCAGTTCATGTTAACTTTCAAAAAAAAAATCTTAACCTTTTCTAAATAAAATAAAAACACTTACATAGGGTGTAATTGTAAGCATTCTAACCCTATCATGTCAGTAGTAGTGGAACATCATCTACCCATACTACCATCTACTAATATCAAAATATACCATGATCAATAATTATAAGACTATGTAAAAACATTAAAAATAGATCTTATCAATAATACATGATTCTCCAGAAAAGGATTTATAAACATTCGTGCATCAAAAAAATCAAAAATGACTAACTATTACCTTTCTGAGTGATTAAAATACAGAAAAAAGAGACACAAAAATGCTCAAATTAATGCAATAGTAAAATAATTATGAACCCAAATAAACCATAAAATGGGATGTTGATAGGATAAGAAACTCCCCTAAATACCAAATGGATTTTAAATCCCCTAATATATCATCTCTTCTAACTTGGTTCTCCAAATAAAAAATTTAAAATCTAGTCCAAGGATGGTAGAAGAGAAAATCTATATATTCAATTCACAATTACAACTAAGAGATACTAAAAAATAATTAAATAACATCCATGGTGTCAAATATGGGGAATTACACATGAGACTGGGCTATACACTCTTTATTTTTAAAGTTGGAAAAATATATTTTAATATGGATGGTATTTCCACAATCAAAATACCAGAATATCATAAAACAATTCATATATTTTTTTATTCTTTATTATTATTTTCCATTTGACCCTTAACGTACATAAAAAAATAATCAATATCAAAACCACTAAGTTTTTCCTTCAAACCATGTGTTTGTATAAATTGAGAAAACACAACAATGTTAACTTATTCTAAAGTAATTGAATCCCTACCATACATCATGGAATCATTTAAAGAGTTAAAAGAATCATCAAGGGATGTTAGATGAATTAAATATTGATCTTCATACATATATTCAATATCTATATTAGATATTTATATAGGGACTTTATTAAAGTCATATATATGAACCAACATATATGTGGAAAGGGTCGTTTAGAAATTATAAATCCACAATTTTTATACAAACTACCAAGAACTGTTTTGGAAATATATAAATTTTCAGGTTTAAGACAAATTAATTTAGTAGTATTTTCATGTGTGGATTCGTGCATGTATTTGTCTCCTAGGGTTAAGAGAAGGGTAAAATGATCCTTTTACATAATTTTGGGTTCATCATCTATGTAAGTGACTGCAGATTGCACATCTGCAGACATAGTCACAATGAGTTTTATAGGGCCAAGAAATGTGTTTACTAGCCCACTGTGAAATAAAAATATAGGCATCTTAAAATTACACATACTCAAATCATTCACTCCATAAAAATTTTCAACATAATATTTAATAATTGACATTGTTAAAATTATTACAGGCTATGATACAAATTTTTAATTTCATAACATATCCACGAAGGTTGTTGGATTCTAAAAAAATGAGAAGTGAATAATTGGTTTGACATTGCCAAAATAAAGAAAAGAAGAAAAACAAAGATAGATGAAAGGTGGAAACAATAATGCATGAAATAGAAAATATAATTATAGTAAACTAATGATATGTATAGAGGTTTCTGTGGTTTGAACCTGTTTGGTCCTACTTTATGGTAATAACACCACCACAATATTTATTAGTATGAAAAATAATGAATGAAGAATAAAAACAGAGAAAATAAAATCTATTAGACCAAAAATGAAAACGATATAGGATATCCATGTATGAGGTAAATTCCACGCTATGAATAGTGATGAAACTGAGATAAGGATGGTAGCAAACACCTCTAACAAAGATAGAATCTCTCATGAAACTCTAACTCTAAGAAAATGAAAATAGTAAGATGATACAGTACAAACCAGAAGAAACAAATAAATGAAAACCATTAATACATTGGCCTACACCAGGAACCCATGAAGAGGTCACTAGATAAGATAAATAGTACTTCCATATTTTGGACTTCTTGAAGTTGTAAGAGTTGAATAGAGTTCTTGCATATATAAATATCTACCTGATGGTTTCACTAGTATATGGTTGTGTAGGTGTGTAGGCTAGGAATTCCGAAGCTCCTCCCTCTCAATATTCCTTATCAATAGAAATAGGCAACCACAATTGAAACCTTCCAAATCTAATGAGGAAAGAGATATTGGAATGAAGTGACATTTGATAAATAATAGCAAGTCATGTTGTGAGGTGGCAGGATGTCTGACACAACATGCAAGGTGAATAGGTGGATGAACAATGTACAATCGAAGAATCGAAAAAATATTTCAGTTCAAACTAATTATGATATTTATTAAACACAAGAAAGGTGAGGAACAAGCAAGCAGAAGCTAACACATATTTTCAGGAATGAAAAAACACAAATGATAAGAAAATGACTCGTTTGATATATCTTAATCAATATCTAGAACCACAATAGAAGGAAGTGAAAGGATTGACCTTGGAATCAAGGTTACTAAATCAAAAATCACACATTGATCCCAACAACACTGAATACAAAAACCGAGGCCCAGTAGAAAAAATCAACCAATTTTCTAGTTGTAGGATGGCCCAAAAAAATATAACCCACATTAAAAAATTTATTCAAATTAAAAAAGAAATGAAATTTATATGAAAACTAAAATATGATTTCAGTTTTAAAACAAAATCTAATAGTTATGAACTCACTATTGTTTCTTTTTTTACCTCTAAAAATAATTATTAACTATGTTCATATTGGAAAATAGATTTCATTTTTTAGTTTTATAATTCATTATTGTTTATTCTCTTCTAGGTCTCCTCTATCCTTTTTTTAATCAATAAATTTCAATAACTCTATGCATATTACAGCCTATTGAATGATATTGATCGGTATGATTTGGAAAAACATAAAAATGTATTTCTTACATATTATGGTTATGATTAATTGAGGGATAATTTTGATAATTTTTTATAGGGAATAAGAACTCCCAATGTCTATGATTTCTAATTGAAGAAAACAATATTTTCTTAATCTATAAATGCTATGATTCTTGAATTCAAAGAAAGAACCTCCAACGTTAACCATTTATGATAAAATTGTGATAAATTGACTATTTCCTTCTAGGAATTAAATGATATCATACTTCAGGAATATTAAATTGAAATTAAATGTTTATAAAAAATGGAAGTTCAAATTGATCATGAAATAAAATTTAACGAGGTTCAACCAATTGAAAAATTCATTTTGGGAATTAAATGATTAAATAACTCATGAATCATAAATTTAAATTCATGTTTTATATGAAAATATGGTGAAATTTTTATTGAATTTAAATTTAAATTAGTTAAACTAAGTGTTCATGTGATGAAAGATGATATTTCATCTCATAAGTGTGAAAAAAAGGTAAAAACAAATTTCATTTATAATTATTTATAATATAGGTTAATATTATTATCATTTAATATTTTTCAATCATAAACAATCCTTAAAACATTATAATTGAAATAAGAGGTTTTAAAATAGAATTTGAAGTTGAGAAAAATAAGGAAGGGGGTCTAGAACTGGCTTCAAATGTCTCAAAGATATTTCAAACTAGAATTGAAGAACCCCATTTAAAAATTTATTTTAAAAACACAAATAATTTTACAAATATTTATAATAAAAATTAGAGAGTTTTTATGATAGAATCATATATATTTTTTAAACAATTTTGGTCATACCCTATACGCTGTTTTCACAATAATGCATCTTACATTGGGTTAATTATTTTTTGAAATTCATGGTCGATAGTGAGAATTTTTTTCTAAAAATGGAATGATTATTGTTATTCTTTGATTATGGGATTATCAAGGGGTGTATGATTAATTATTGGAAAATTGGTTGTCTCCCTGGAAGGGTTATATTATATCTTTTTTATTTTTACTTGAAAATAATTTAACACCTAATTTGTGGTGATCTCTAGAAATGAAACCACATACCCTTATTAATTTGTGGATAAATTATCTAAATAAGTAAAACTATAGACTTAGTATATAGTGATTTAAATTAGAGTAAACCCATGTTTTCAATAAAATAGATTTTAGTTTTTGTCTTTATTTTCATTACTGATTTATAATTTAAGTAAATTCATTTACACGTTTTTCATACAATGATTTGTGTAGGATAACTAGATTGCATTGAGAGTTACCAGATCATTCTAATACCAAATAGGTTTCTTAATTACATATCATCTTGAAAGAATTAAATTATATTCATTTTTTCTTTTATGAATCAAATGATAACAATCTAGATTATTGGGAATATAATAGGGGACCAGTACTACCTCCTACCACTATGTGTATTGGGGTTTCCAAATGTTGTTCCTCTATAGATTTTGATATTTTTGAAGACATTTTTAGGATTTTGAAATAGAAAAACCAGATATTAATTCCTAAAATCAAGGTTCTATCTCTTATAATTTTATTTATTAATTTTAAATTTTACTTGTGAATAAAATGTTGAATCATCCTCAAAACTATCTACTTTTACTTGTGCGGGATATATATTCTTCCATGGTGAGAATTTGATTTTTATTTTTTCAATTTTTATCAAGGGATTATTCTATTGTGTAAATCTTATATAGAATGAATTGAACCATGTATTTTGGTTAATAAATACATAATCTGGTTCTAGAATAATGTTTGAAATGTAGATAAATAAATCGTAATTGAGAAATTATTGGAAAAATTCTATACTATATATTTGGCCATTAAAAACATAAATCATTACTATACTATCTAAAACCACGAACCAAAAATTATTTTCTTCATCTTTATTAAAGTATAAATCTTGAAATATTACACATAAAACATCATCCCTTTATTCAAAATAAAAAACCATTGTCTATAAAACTCAAATATTAAGATTAAATATATTTCATATCTTTAAACAATAGTCATTATACAAAAAAACTTATTTCATAAAACCATTATTCAAAATCATGTGTTTTGAGGATCCGTTTATATAGGTTAGGTTCTTTTATGTTCTGTTTTGTTTCAGTAATTCATTTTTATACTTAAAAATCAATCTAAAATATAAACTATATATGAAATGAATAAATATTTGTAATTAAACAATGAAATTAAACACCCTCAATTATAATAAATCCTAAAATGGTCACTATTTTGACCTATATCTACCTCGTCCCCCTTAAAATTGGAAATAAGATGATGAATTTATCACAATCCAATAGTCTTGATATGACATGAGGAACACACATTAGACCCTCTCATTAATATCTTCCCCCGTCTCCCATAATCCCAAAACTGTAATTTTATATGAGTTTAGAAATAAAAATTAGAATGGAACATTCCTACACCTATCCTTTCTCCTCATTTCAAACCAATATCCATATCTGGTTATTGGATGGCTGATAAATCATAGCAAAAAACCCCATAAATTCAACTACTTGAAACAATGTTGTATCAACTAGAACCTTGATCTTCCTGAACACCTCCCATCCAAAAAAAAAATCCCACATAGATGTTCCAAATGACCCATCCACCCAGTGGATAACCCTTCTAGAAAACTCGGACATGCATTATCTCTAGATAGACATTTATCTAGATATTCCATTTCAAATCTGGGATAAGGAAAAATAACCTATTATATTTTCATCTGTTGGATCATGTTTTTAGGTCAATCCCCATATTTCAATTTGTATATGGGTTTTCCCTTTAGTGAGAAAAATATCTGAGATAGATCGATATTTGGAGGCATTAACACGGAAAACTATGGCAACATCCCTGAATCATGAAATTAATGTGATAGGGATGAGTCTAGTTAACTTTAGAAACAACTTCAATGAGTCCAATGACTTTGGCAGTGATGATGACTCCACTGAATGGAGTGTCATGTTGTACATAATAATCCACCAACGCAAAGGAATTACACTTATTCTATGAGAATTACCAAGACTCTAGAGATATATACTAATAGTCTCCAAAAATAATTTTTGTTCGAAACATGTTCCAATAGACGAATATGGTGGAGTAGATTATTTATTTCTACTAAAATAAGTATTGTCCTTATGAGTAGAAAATGTCTATTCGATTTCAACAAAACAAAATTTTATGTTCATACAATTCTGTTTTAAATACATTTTTATTATGAGAGGTTTTCTATAAATGTTGTGTGTATATGATTTTAAAATTGTAAAATCCTCAATTTTTTTATTTTGTATCCACTACAACTCATAAAAATAGATGTAGAAAAAAATATTTTACAACTTTAATCAAGAAATTTCTATCAGGTTCTCAACAGTAATTGGTAGAATCCACAAACAAACATGTTATATATTATATCTTAATTTTTGAAGGGTTCAAGGGGAATTTTATTTTTGTTTCTCACTAAATCATACAATGTAGGTTCCACTGGATCCACCAATGGAGGTTCCAATGGAATGTCATCTAGATTTTCTACTAGAAGATTCATCGAAGGTTCCACAAAAACATTCACTGGAACCTCCACCAGAATATCCGCTGGTGGTTCCACTAGAAATTCCACTAAAGATTCCACTAGATGCTCCACTAAAACATCTAATGGAGCATCTAGATCCTAATTATAGTTCAAAGATACATATGGAAAAATTAATTTTGTCCTTTCCCATTGGATGTTCCAGTAGAACATCCATTGGAACTTCCATTCATATTCTACCATTCAACCGTGTACATTAATTCCTGGAATCCCCCCAAAAAGATATTTTTAGTTGACTTTATAGTCAATGAAAATGAGTCAAAGATAAAAAATTTATGTTTTCCTACTCAATAAAATGTACAGTGGTTTGTAGGATTGAACCCATAGGGCAGAGAAGATAACAAACATTCTATTTCTCTTCTCAAAACACCCCCTGGTCTCAATAGTGGGTGGAGTGTAAATTTTAATTTTTAACTTATAAATATATATTTTAAATTTTATAAGAATTAAGGAAACCCTGGAATATTATTTTTACGAAATAAAACTATGTCTAAATCAAATATGTGATGAACTAGGAGTAAAATAATGATGTAAGAAATAGAAACAAACTCTGAGAAAATTTATCAAGAAAACACATTGGAATTCTATATTACACTGGTTGAGAATTTAAACTCTTCACCAAATTTTAACACCACACACTTTACAAAAATATTGTAAAATTAGCCCTTTCCAAAAGATAGTGCAAATACTATGTTGAATAATAGATTTTTCCAATCCCGATTTCATCAACTACTAAATTTAAATGAAACAGTTATTGGAAATTAACTCACTAATAAATTCTAATATTGATAAGATAAATACTTGAAAATGATGATTTCATGATAAATTTCTCTGATTGATCATGAAAATTTGAATTTTGAAAATAAAGTAAGGGTGTGGAAGAAATTATTTAAAATCAGAATCGATCTCTCCGATCAATTCTAATTTCATGAAATTTTATAGTGTAGAATTGAGATATAAACTATTGATATTTTAAAACACTTGAGAAAAATGTTAACCTTAATAAATAGATATTATATAAACTAAAAACATCCTATTATATATTACAATAATTTTGAATAGATAGAGAGGAATAACTCCCCGTGTGATCCGTTGATTCACTTAATTGAGGTCTATAGGTGTGTCTCTCCGAGTTTCCTGGATCTTCTCTATTCTCCAGATGTAGAATGATGAATCGAATTTTGAGATAATGGTATAATTGAGATGTCATGGAATGAATGGGGTATCTTCCCCACCACTCCTATATTTTTAAATCAACTATCATTTTCTACAAGTATCCATCTTTCTCCACTAACTTTGGCTAATCCCTTTCTTATGCAATGCACACCTGCACTTTTGCATTGCAACACACGTCACTTTATCAAAACCACTACAACTAACTCATGATAGTTGGATTGAATTTATCTGGATAGAAAATAAGATCCTTCTTGAATCATCAAAATAAAAAAACATATTTAATGAATTTGATGTAAATATAAGAGATAAAAATTTTTAACATAGATAATTAGTTATTAAAATTATTAATTTAATGTAATGATTAAATTATTAGTTTTTATCAATTATTATTTTAATCAATTAAGAATATTTTATTTTTTATAATATTATAAAATTAATTTATTATATTATTAAATTTAACGTTTTAAGAAATTATTCAATTTTATCTTATGATTATTAAAAGTTATCATTTAATTAATATATTTATTTAATTTATTAATTATTTATGTTATAGTTATTAATTTATTTATTAACCTTATATTTTATAATTTAATTACATTATTTATATTTAAAATTTATTTCATTATTTTATTAAATTAATATTATATGAAATAAGTTGTTATATATTTTTGAAATTTTTTTATTAATAATTTAGTTGAATTAATTACATTATTTTATTTATTAATTATATTATTATAATAACAATTATTTTATTCAAAAGTTAAATTATAATTAGTGTTTTTTATTAAATTGTTTAATTATATTAATTTTATTTATAATTTATTATTAATATTTTAATTTAACATATATATTTTTTAATTAATTAGATTTACAATTTATTTTTTTATTCTTATTCTTATTTATTTATAATTAATATCATTATTTATGTTTTTATTTTTATTTTATCTCTTATTTTTTATAAATATTTATTTTTTAATCCTTCCATTCTTCTTTTCTTGGAACAAAACTAGAGGGGTTTGAGCTTCTATGAAAAGGTCCTCCTCAGACAGGCACAGACTTTTCCTCTCCAAAGAAGTCGACAACGGAGAAATCACCTTGTGGTTCTTCTTCCTCGATTATGGTAACTTAAGCACAAATCTAGATTGACTGTAGCACCACATCATCATTCCATGATGAGGTTGGATGGGGGTTAGCCATCAACGACACATCTAGGTGTTCTTCGGCATTGGTGAATTTTGACAAGATGAATTAGGTTGGTGCCTTTAACCTTGGGTTTGAATCGTAGTGGTTCTCATCATCTTCATATACAGTGGTTTAGGAAGGATTTCATAACTTATTTGGTAACAATTTTTCTTTCTCGTCGATGTCATGTTGTGGATTTATTAAGGAATGGATGGAGTCGGTGGGTTGAGTAGGGAACTGTCAGTAGATGTGTTGGTGGTAGTTTGTTGGTAAGACCAGAGACATCGACAGGAATAGGTGTGTTTGTAATATGATGGATTGGTAAGACGATTGTTACTAAGGTGACAGTGAGACCGAATAAATAACTAGTGTAGGTAGGGTAAATATAGGAGGAATGGGGTTTCAGTATCTTGCATGCTACCGACAGTAGAAGTGGTGTGTTAGTAGATGTTGGGGGACCGATTTGGATATTGGGGACTGCGATCTGTCAGTAGAAGGATGGATATCGGTTGGTGGGTGAGAGACCGTTGGGGAGAGGAGTAGCGTTAGTTAGTGAATGAGACACCGATGGTATATCTGATGTACGTCTGTAGGTCCCTGTGTCAGTGTCATAAAATTTATTTATAGGTAGATCCATGAGTAGCAATGTAATGACTCAACCACAGAAGTCCAGATACAGTGCATTATTACATAACATTGGGATGATCACAAGTGATCAAATTCCAAAAGACTGATCAGTTTAGAAGCTTGGGTTACACTAGATACATTCATATGTTTTACATTACAACATGAAATAAAAACAACAACAACATCCTGTCCCCTTTTAACATAGTTATCCCTTAGACTATCCCTGAAGGTCAGTCATAATATACTTTTACACATCCTAGGAAAAATAAAACATAGAAAGGGGTGAGATTAGATGCTCAAAGAGGATAACAATATAACCGAAAAGTTCATAAAAAACATAAACATTTTAAGGAAATGTATAAGACTAAAAGATAAGCCTTTTAAACAAAGACATCAGCGTAATATGGAAAAGATAAAATCAAATTATTCCATTTACATGTTAAAATGCATATTCTTCTAGTCGAATAATCACATGAAATATCAAATAGCTACTTTCATAATGATGAAATTAATAATGCCAGACTTTCATAACCACATAGTCAAGTCCTTCTTCCATGTCTATAAATAAAATTTTTTCAAGGGCTTGTAAAAATACACTAGTTTTTTCCCAAGAGAACTACCGATGCATAGAGTATCTATAGCAGGCTCCACCCATCACTTACTATGTCCAATGTATTCCACATATAAAAAGGTTTAAACATAACATAATCATTCATACTAAAACTAGCATAAGAAATTTTAATACTTTATCCATAAACCATGAGTGGTATGAAAATAAGACATCCCCAGTCAAACATATCACAAAACCATCAAAACAATAAGAAAGTTTTGTATCATAATAAATAAACATCAAATAAGATTAAAATCTATCAAAGGATATTGACATAGATGATATCAAAACTATTTGAGAGAAATATCTCTTTTTGAAATAATTTAAATTTCATAGAATTATAAAAGAAAACATTTCTTTTTATACTTTTCTTATAATCTTCTAAGAGAAGTTTCAGAGATTTTATAATGGTGAAAAATAGCATCACCCACTGTAGAATGTAAAAAAAACATTCTTACCTTAAATTTGTCGAAATGTCAACAAGTACCTTGTTTGGAAAATGATGAAATATATTTTTTCAAAAACTTTTAAGGTCAAATAAGGGTATACATGACTTAACCTATTTTTATTATATAGTAAAAATGTTTTGAAAATAAATTCTTAAGAAACCTAGATGTGGATGATAAAGAGTTCTCAGTATATAATTACATATGAACAACCTCAGATAATGAAGAGATTGTAGAATTAAAACTTACCTTGTACATTTCCATGGTAAAGGGTATGTTATCCTCCTATATAATGGTGAAATAATTTTTATTACATTATTAATGAATCTTATACATTAATATGATATAAAATATGATCTTTTAACATTGCTCAGTTAATAATATCTTAGTATTATAGTCGTTTCGGGTGTTAACTGATTCATTTACCTTTATATGCATTGTTATGTATGTAATGTTTGTTATGGATAGGATGTATATTATTCATATTTGTAATTATATTAAGTCTTTAAAAATTATTTTTAATCATCTACTGAAAATTAGTCTTGAATGGATACCATGGGGAATGAATCTCATCGCGTTCGTGGAGACGGTAATCCGTACGTACGCACGAGCGACAATATCATTATTTTAATATTAAAATAATATATAATTGGATTATATATTATATATATAAAATAATTATCATGTTATATTTATTATTTACATCAATTACACGTCATTATTAAATGCATCCAAATAATAATTTATTGAATAACAATTACACAACCGCGTGGAGATGACAAGCCGTACGCACACACATATGGTGACATGTCATTGAAAGGATGGATAGAATAATAAATATTGTAGTACCATATTTATAATAACATCACAGTATATATATGATATTGGAGTTATTATTTTATAATTGAAATAACAAAGAAAGAACATGGGGGAGAAGAAAAGAATTTGGAAGAGGATGTTGAAATTATTACCTCTTCTATGGGTTCTCCCTTTTGATTTGATCAAAAAGGCTCATTAGTTTGGATTTATAACAAAAGGAAGGAATATAGGATGAATGTATGGATATTTATAGGATATATTTGAAGTGTTTGGCCATGCCAACTTGCATTGAAGGTGTAAATTAAAGATAAGGTGGAGTGCCCTTTTATAAGAGGGGCGAATGGCACCATAGGAAAAGCTTGAAATATTATTTTATAATAAAATAATATTCGGTTTATAATGGCTAAAAACTGATTTATTTCGAGGATAAGGTGGGTATGGGTCGAAAACCACCAAAGAAAGGTTTTAGGAAGATTTTTGTCACTATATTAACCTTATCTTTTAGTTTTAACTCATAATTAATTAGTCTGACATTTCCCATATATCTTTGTATTTTTATATTATATGGTTATTAAACATACTATAAACATCAAAGAGGACCCCAAATTGTTCATTAATGATACACCTATCATTATATAAGTCTCTTGGCCTAACCTTATATTTTTAGGAATAGAATATTAATTAATAATATAATACTGTTTTTAAAAACTCTTTTATATCAATTTTGACCCTCTTTGGTATTTTGTTTTTGATGAATTTATAACATCATTATTACTTCGAAACCAATTCCTTTAATCAACCCTAACATGTCAAATTAACAAATAATATTCGTGTATTTCATCAAAAGTTTTAAAATGCATTTATTTTGGTATTTAAAATATCAATTATTTGAATATTTAATTAATAAGGTAATTACTACATCATCATTGTGACGTAAATAAATTAAAATATATAATGTCAAAAATTATAAATAAAATATAATTATATAGGAAATATTTTTATATTTCTAATGAATCTTTATAGTTGAATTTATATTATGTAGACCCCTATATTAAAATTTTGTTAGATATTAAACGTTGATTTTAAGTCTTTTAACTCTTCTTTAAATAAAATAATAATAATTGTCCAAATGTAATCCTAGTATACCAAAACGGATCATATTTTATTCATAATGTTTTTTTGGTCGATTTATACTTATCTAATAGAATTAAGAAATGTGTTAGGATAAAATACTATCATTTTTACCTTTATTTTCCTCATTTACTTTTAACAGTGGTAAATAAAAAAAAATGTCTTCAACAAAAATTATTTTCAACTCATTGAACCACATTTTACTTACTCATATCAAATGTGTCTCTAGTATTTTTGAAATTCAACTGACCAATGCGGTAAAATTTTGTTTAAATAAATTTTCAAATACTCCTAGGAGGTGGGAATAGATGGTAAAAAGTTCAAAAAAATTTATATATATCAAAAATTAATATAAAATTACTGTAACGAAATACATTGAACATATATATGTATTATGTATATATTTTGACCTAAAATAAATTGAAATAAAATAAATAATTATTTAAATAAAATGCCGGTTCTAACCAATAACTCGGTGTTTTTCACTATTCATCACAAATTGAATGTTTTTAGAAAAATACCAAAAATTCACCCTAGGATAATTTCGACATTCCGTATCCAAAAAATAAGTCCATTTTGAAAAATAAAATTTATAAAATTAAAAAAATTGGGTATTACTATTCATAACGGCTAGGGTTTTGAATAAAAGAACATTAGTGGAAAGGGAAATGAGAATGTCACCACCAAATTAGGGTGACATTCTCTTGTTCTTTGTGCAAAACCCATATCGGAAATAGGGTTAATAAAATTTATTACTAATAAGATGGAAAGGGAAATGAGAATGTCACCACCAAATTAGGGTTTTGAATAAAAGAACATTAGTGGAAATTATAGACTCATAATTAGATGAAAATGTAAATATTAATAGAGAGTGATTAAGGTCATCAATCACAAATAATTGTAAAATTGAGGGCCACGAAGCCATCAATCTATGATGATTTAAAATATCATCAGTTCAACAAAATATAAGGTATTAGGATAACTCATTTTTGGTTTTAATATCCATTCCCTAATGTTTTGGAATTAATTTCTTCATATAATTAGAGAAATATATATATATATATATACACTTGAAATGTAGTGTTTCATCCTTAAACTAATTTCTACCCAAAACTCATCTTTCAATCCAAAAGATAATAGGACTCAAAAATATTATATTTATCTAAATCGTATATGGTTCCAAATATTAACACATACCATTTTAATGAAGAAAAATATTGTGTAATATCCAGGGAATTCATCTAGTCTAGTGGAAGGTATTAAAGGCATGTCACACTATGGTTCTAGGTTCGATTCCTGCATCTTTATCCGATGTAATGGGTTATCACTCGACCTGTAGGATGTCTTTTTCCTAAAACTGCAGTATCATAATATTTCAAACATTATCATAAGAAATGTTTTAACATTAAATAATACAATCCCATGTTCAACATAATACATTCCAAACATTATAGTTATCTAAATTACCTCTGTCTAGAATCTCTGTAAAAGTTATCTAAATTTCAAAATCAATTGTAACATCAGATTCCCAAAACAAAGTAAAGATTCTCTTATTGTCACATACTGAAAATATTATTACCTTAGTCATACTAAAAACTTAATGAAAACAATAAGTACTGTAGTACAATCCTTATATATATCACATTATTCATATAACCAGAATATAATATTGAGTCTAAAAACACTAATAAATTAATTATTCCACATCAACTATAGTAACAACATATGCTTGGCCTTGATCCATTGGACTTTTCTGAGGTAAGCTTGCCAGAACCTTAGGACATTCATTTGCATAATTCCATATTTCTATACAATTGTAGCATTCAACATTGACAACCTCTTTCTTTCACATGCAATCCTAAGCCTGGTGACCTTTTTCCCGACATTTTTAACAAACATCGATTCTTTTTAGGCAGGTACCGAGGTGTTTTTCCCACAATTATCACATAATGGAAAATTATTCTTTCCCTTTTTCCATTTATATGTCTCATTCTCCATCATTATCATCTTCTCTTTCTTTACTTTAATGTCATATGATTTAGAGAATTCCTTTTCTATCTTGATAGAACATGAGACTATGTCTTCATACATTGAGAAATATTGTGAGACTAATACTTGATGTAGAAATGGTTTTAACCCATCAAAGAAATGATCAATCCTAATCTGTGGGTTATGTATATAATCTGTTTCATGCCTTGCTATCCTTGTAATGTTAGCCTCATACTTTGTGACATTCCCAACTGCTTTTTTCCTTAGACTCAGAAATTGTTTTTCTATACACGTTCAATGGTCAGGAGGAAAGTATTTTTCTAATAAAATCTCTTTAAACTCCCTCCATTCCATACATGATTCTTTATCATCTTCCTTTTTAAATAATGACAACCATTGATCAAAATCTCCCGTTAGGCGATAAACTTCAATGACAACATTTTCTCTTTCACTACTCTCCAAATCTTGAAATATTTTCTCTAGGGAACTTATTCATTGCTCATCTACCAATGGATTTTACTCCAATTAAATGTTTGTGTTTGCTATCTCATGAAGTGGTATATCATTGATCCTATGAATTGTGGATTAGGGTGTCCCATATTGGTAAGGTTATTATTCATAACCTAAATGAGTTGTCCCAGTATGGTGATAAGTTAATCAGCACCAGTTGCATCCCCATCTCCACAATAATTACCATGAGTAGGAGGGAAATCCATACATGGATTATTTTCATTGATATTGTTTCTATTCTTTCCACTGTGTTCCATTTCTAAACAATGGCATACACTAGATTAGTTTATTAATCGGAATACAAAATCCCAAAATTGTAGAACACTTAAAATAAATTGAAAAGTTTATGGATATAATCCATAATCATAAAAAAGTTTTCTTTGAAGAAGCATATACTCATAAACCCTTCATAATGGTTTTTAAAGAAAATGAGAATAATCATAAGCATATCCCCCGGGAGTGTTGTAACCAAGACTGCTACAAGGCCCATTTTCATGCTCCAGTTCTCGTTCGAGTCTAGCTGAAACCGGTGTTTTCAGGTTTTACCCCTAGGTACATATGTGCTAGATCTTCCACTACTTGCTTGTATCCAGACAGGGATGTATTGTTTGGAAAAATCACAAAATATCTATATTACCAAAAATCTAGGATGTTCTTCTATACCAATCCTCAAAGTCTATAATAGGGTAATGTGCTCTAATCAAATTTTATCTAAATCTAGCATCAAATTTTTGTATAAAACTTCCTCTGATACCAACTGTAATTCCCCGACCCCAAAATCCCAGAGTCGGTACATTATTACATAACATTGGCATGATCAAAAGGGATCAAATCCCAAAAGACCGATCAGTTTAGTATCCTTGGGAACAATAGATACATTCATTAGTTTTAAATTACATCATAAAATAAAAACAACAACCACATCTTGTCCCCTTTCAACACACTTATCCATTATACTATCCGTGTAAGTCAGTCATGATAATCATTTTCACATCAAGGGAAATATAAAACAAAATAGGGGTGATATCAGATGCTCAGTAAGGATAAAAATATAGAGGAAACATTCATAAATAAGCATAATCATTTTAAGGCAATTTTTAAGACTAAAACATAAGCATCTTAATCTTGAACCTCAATATAATATAGAAAAGATAAAATCAAATAATTCCATTTACATATTCACATGGATATTCTATTAGTCGAATAATCACATTCAATATCAAATAACCACTTTCATAATGATGAAATGCATAATACCAGACATTCATAACCAAAAAGTCAAGGCCTTGTGCTAAGTCTACAAAGAAGATTTTATCAATTACTTGTGCCAAGAAACTAGTTTGTCTCATTAGACCTACCGATTCATCGAGAAGCTAAAGCGGGCTCCACCCATCACTTACTATGTCCAAGACAGTCCTCATATAAAAAGGATTAAACGTAACATAAATATTCATATTGAAACTAGCTTATAAAATTTCAATACATTATCTATAAACCATGAATGGTATGAAAATAAGACATCCACATTCCAACACATCAAAAATCCTTTGATACAATATGGATGTTTTGTGTCATAATATATAAACTTCAAATAAGCTTAAAATACATCAATGGATGTTGACATAGATGAAATCAAAACTATTTGAGAGAAATATATCTTTTTAAAATAATTTAAATGTAACATAATTAAAAAAGAAAACCATTATTTTGAAAATATTCTTATAAACATGTAAGGGATTCTTCAACGATTTTATATTGGTGAAAAATAACTACACCTACCATATAAGATAAAAAAACATTCTTACAATAAATTTTTCGAAAGGTCAAAAAGAACCATGTTTGGAAAATGACAAAAAGATTCCTTTCAAAAACGTATTAGGCCAAATAAGGGTATAAATGACATTAAACCATTATATATTAAATATTAAAAATGTTTTGAAAGTAATTTTTAAGGAACATAGATGTGGATGATAAGGAGGTCCCAGTGGATAATTACATATGAAAAACCTCGGATAATGAAGAGATTGTATAATTAACCCTTACATTGTACTTTTCCTTGGTCTTGGGTAGGTAAAAATCTTGATTAATGGTGAAATAATTGTTATTAAATTATACATGAATCATATAAATTAATATGATATCATATATGATCTTTTATAATTTCTTTGTAAATAAAAACTTAGTATTATCGTCATTTCGGATGTTAGCTGATTCATTTTCCTTTACATTCATTGTTACATAAGTAATGTTTTTTATGGATAGAATGTATATTATTCATATTAATTATTATATTAAGTATTTAAAAATTATTTTTAATCATCTAATGAAAATTAGTCTTGAATTGATATGTTGGGAAATTAATCTCACCGTGTTCGTGGAAATGGTAATTCGTACGTACGTACGGGAGACAATATCATTCTTTTGATATTAAAATAATATATAATTGGTTTTTATATAATTTTTACATAATAATTATCATGTTATATTTATTATTTAAATAAATTACATATCATTATTATACCCATCCAAATTATAATATATTGAATAACAATTACACAACGACTTGGAGATGGTAAGCCGTACGTACGCACGTATGGTGACATGTCATTAAAAGGATGGATAAAATAATAAATATGGTTGTACCATATTTATGATATCATCACAATATATATAAAATTCTCTATTTATTATTTTATAATCTAAATAACAAAAAAAGAAGAAGTGGGAGAAGAATAGAACTTGAAAGAAGTTGGTAAAATTATTACGTCTTCTTCAGGTTCTGATATTTGATTTGATCGAAATGGCTCATTAGGTTGACTTTATTACAAAAGGATTGCTTCTAGGATGAAGTTAGGGTAGTTGAGAGTATATTTGGGTTGTTTTTGGCCATGTAAATGTCTTTTATGGTGTGAATTAGAGATAAGGTGGAGTTCCCTTTTATAAGAGAGGTGACGGGCATCGTAGGTAAAGACTGAAATATTATTTTATAATAAAATCATTTTCGGTTTCTAATGGCTCAAAATAGATTTATTTTAATTATATGGTTGGTATGGATCGAAAACCACCAATCCAATAGGTTTTATATAGGTTTGGGGCACAATATTAACCTTATCATTTTGTTTTAACTCTTAGTTAATTAGTATGACATTTACCATGTCTCTTTGTATTTTTATATTATACGGTTAATAAACTTACTATAAACTTCCAAATGTTCCCTAGTGGTTCATTAATGATATAACTATCATTATATAAGTCTCTTGGATGAACTTTAGATTTTTAGTAATAAAATATCAATTAATAATATAAAATTTGTTATAAAAACTATTTTATGTCAATTTTGACACTATTTGTTATTTTTTTTGCTAAATTCATAACAACATTATTACTTCGAAAACAATTCATTTAATCAACCCTAAAATGTCATATTAACCTATAAAATATGTTGAATTCACAAATAATCTTAATTTACAATTATTTGGGTATTTAAAATTTCAATTATTTCAATATTTCATTAATAAGGTAATTACTGCATCATCATTGTGTCATAAATAATTTAAATTATTTAATTTCTAAATATTTTAAATAAAATACCATTATGAAAAAAATATTTTTGGATTTATAATGAATATTAATAGTTGATTTTATATTTTTTATAACCCTATATTATAAATGTTGTAGATATTAAACATTGATTTTAACTCTTTTAACTCTTCTTTAAATAAAATAATAATAAATGTCCTAATATAATCCAAGTGGACCAAAGAAGTTCATATTTTATTCCTAAGGATGTTTATGGTCGAATTATAACTAACCAATAGAATGAGGAAATGTTTTAAGGTAAAAATAATATAATTTTTACCTTTAATTACCATATTTACTTTTGACCATGGAAAATAAAATATAAATTTTACTATTCACAAAAAATTATTTTCATCTCATTGAACCACATTTTACATACAAATATCAACCGTGTGTCTTTGATTTTTGAAATTCAACTCATTGAAGCGTTAATATTACGTTTTATGTAAATATTCAAAAACTCCTATGAAGTTGGTAAAAGAGAGTAAAAAGTTCAATAAAATTTTAATATATCTAAAATTTATATAAATTGACTCCAATGAATTACATTAAACATATATAGGTATTATTTATCTATTTTGACCTAAATTAAATTTAAATAAACTAAATAATTATTTAATTAAAAAGTTAGTTTTAACCAATAACTCAGTGTTTTTCACTATTTATCAAAAATTGAAAGTTTTAAGAAAAATATCAAAAGATCACCGTAGGCTAATTTCGAGATTCCGAATCCAAAAATGATCTCCATTTTGAAAAATAAAATTTTGAAAATTTCCAAAAGTTTCTATTACTATTCATAATTGCTAGTTTGATTGGTCGTAGTGTGTTAGAATCAAGATGTTGCGTACAATGCAACATATTGCAATATTCAAAGGGAAACGTACAGTGGAAGATTGGGGTGTTCAATTAGTGAGTCACTACAAAAAAAACATAACTAGAGACATAAATTAAGTAAAGAAATTAATTAACATATTAATTAGAAACATAAAACTAAATATACATAAAATTAAATTAAATACTAAATTAAGAAAATAAATATGATGAAACTGTATTATTATTTATTATTATTTTTAAATTTAAAAGACAACATTTACATAACATAACTAAATTAATATTTCTAAAAACACTGATTAATAAATTTGATAAAGGTTTAATTTTTTTTTGAAAATATAATAGTAAAATATTAAAACTGAAATTAATGAGTCAATTAATTAAATAAAAAAATTAGTTTAAACGGAAAGGAAATAGTGAGTGTGGTGAAACTTCGTCGGTTACTCATTGATTCACTGATATTGTCAATAAGTAGTATCGGTGGCTCAGGCTTTTAACTAAATAACCTGAAACAAAATTTATGAAATTAAAACAATATGAAAATTATAGATTTAAAAATAAAAATTAATTAATTATTTGACTATATTAATACATAAAATAAAATTGAATTGATTAAAATATTTAACTAATTAAATAAATGAAAACTTAAACACATACCTTATATTAAATAATAACTGTTTTATTAAAGAGAATAATTAAATTAACAATTATAAAAAGATTTAATGAATTAAACTTAATGGTTATAAAATAATAAATGATATAAAATAAAATTAAAATAATTTGATTAAAATAAATTAATAAGATTGATTTATTTTTATCAATAAAAATTAAAAGATAAAATAATAAATTAAATACCAATTTAATTAATTATAAATATAATGATTAATTGGTTAATTAGTTAAAACAACACAATACTATACTATTATTTAAAACATAATAAAAACATAAAATAAAATTATTTTATTAAAATAAGTAAAACACAAATAGTGTTTTTAATGGTTTAGAATACAACATTAGTTATAAAAAATTAATTAAATAATAAATTATACTAAATATTTATTAATGTATAATTTATTAAAAAAAGTATAAAATTAATTAAATAAATTATTAAAAGCGTACTTAAAAATATGTGAAAAATTCATGTGATTTTAGAGCCACATGAAATTCTACCACACATAAACATTGTTTTTACTCAAATAAATCATGCTTTATTGTATATAGAAAATAGAAAATTTATTTTTAAACATTTTGATCTAAATGTAGAATGTTATAATGTTTAAAACCAATGGACCACACATTATGAACAATGGTTTTGAAATGTAATGTTTTAATGACTCTTTTACAAAATCAAATACCCACTAGATGATGAAGAGAGCCATTAATAATTTACATTTGAGGATGTCATGCTTCATATATGAGTCTACCTAATGATTTACTAAAAATAAAACTTCTGTTGTAAATTCAAGATTGATAAAAGGATAAAATCAGGTGGAGTTATGAACATAACAAAAAAAACATTATCCTTTGAATTTATATTATGTTACAAAAAGAAATGATTAAAATAAATTGTTTTAAATCATCTTATTGAAACAACCAAAATGATTCCATAAAAATCAATTTTACCCCTATTCATCTACTGCTCATTATTCCCCTCACCTTAATGACCTCATTTTTTGGCCCTTAGGATCATTATTATAAATGTCCAAAGACATGTATCATGTTATAAGATCTGTGCATATGCACTTATTCAATATTGTACATATGGATTTTAGTTAACAGAAATACACCCAATGTCTAAGGTCTTAGAGAATCACTATGGGTTCCCAAATGACTAAATTACTCGATTTTTGGTAGATTCATATAGAAGCCATTCAGTTGGTTCACTATGGTGATTATGTTTTGATAATTAATAATTGAGATGATTCCCTTAGGTAAAAGTTCACACTTCCAGTGCTTAGATTTATGATCTGAAGTACACAAACCAGTATCCGATATTACTCTAAAAAATAGTTCTTAAACCGAATATTTATAAAATCACTAAGCAAGTTCAATAAGCAATTATCTTTTCTCAAAAGTTTCAAACTCATAGAAACTGTCATCTACTAGTAATGTAAGTTTATTATGTAAATAGTCATTTGATTATAATGTGAAGCCTAAATAATCTCAACTTGTGATAGGATTTTGACAAAATTTACTCATTTTTTAATAAATGTATGAAGGGTTGAGGAAATTGATTGGATTACATTAAACAATGTTTATCTCAATATAAGTTGACCCCCTCCCCCACACATAAAACAATACATTATCTCCAAAGTTGAATTTAAATATGGATAAAATACATTTTTTCAATTAATGTTCAATGTAGATTTTGATTAAATCATATTGATGACATGTATAATGATCTCATTGAAGATCAGATATATGTGTTTTCCATAATAATTATTTTAAAATAGAATCACATGAATATAAAAACATTATCATTAAGTCTAGTAAATATAAATTTTCAATTAATTTTAAATTTATGCATGTAAACATATGAGTGCACAATGAATATGGTGTAGCTGTTTAAGAATCTGATTCAATCAGATTTTCAATAAAATAGAAAAATGCATGCTAAACACCCTACAGAAACAATATTAACACATAAAATAATAAGAAGCTATGATAAATATCCTAAACATAAGTTCTATCAGTAAAGAGATTTTAATAACTGTGAAATTCATTTTTTAAACAATGAAACACATGCATAATTTTTTTCACCATAGTGACATGTATCAAATTTTTTCAGTATACCAGTAATGAAGAGGAAATATCTTTCAGAAAACTATATTTTCCAGCAAACCAACAATTACATACCCATTTTTTCAGTAATGATACATTAATAGAAAAATTTTCCAAAATGGCGCACATTTACAACATAATTTTTTCAGTAGTAGTATAATATCAATGACTAATCGACACTTCCACTAGTGAGTCACCATTGAGTGACTTACCAATAGCAGTGTAACATTGGATAAATGTAATTTTAACTTATTGACTCACCATTTAATAGAGTAATATTTACATAACAGTTAATTTATCAAAGTGATCATGAGTATAAAAGTGAAGAAGAAAATAAAAGAAGTAAATTTCCTAACATAAATTTAATCGATTTATGCTCAAGAATGAAATCCATATGAATTGAATAAAATGGGAATTTTCTACTCCACAAATGACCCCAACAACATATATATAACTCAAAAAACATGAAAAATGAGAACTAATCCAGTAAAAATAGAATACCAAGACTGCAACAAACAATTTATTTAAAAAAAACAGGTAAAAAATTAGAAACAAAGCATGAACCATGGTTTGACACCCATGAATCATATGTTTTATGTCATTAGATAGAATTTTTTCAAAACATGTTTTCATGAATAGTGAAGTCAAGAAAGCCCTTTGGATATCCTTCAAATACAGTTTAACTCTCTAACCATTAACAATAATTGGCTTATTTGCTTCTCCTATAATCTCTAGAGCTCCATTCTTAATCTCTTTAACAACTGCGAAAGGGGTAGACCACATGCATTTAAAATTTCTTGGAAATATATTGTATCTTGTATTAAATATAATGACTTTCTATCCAAGTTTAAATTCTTTATTTTCTATGATAGAATAATGAATTAATTTGGAACTCTCTTTTTATATGCTATAATTTTCATAAGAATCTCTCGTTATCTCATAGAGCTCACTCAACTCAAGAAATAACCTCTCTCTAGCCTTCTTAAAATCAATGTTTAAGGCCTTAAAAACCCATTATGACATATGGTGAAACTCCACAGGAAAATGAATAATTTCCCAAATAAAATCATATTTGGAGACATACCTATTGGAGTCCTCAAAGCTGTAAGATATGCCTACAAAGATTAATCTAACATCAAAGACCATACTTTTTTATAATTTGAGATAGTTTTCTATAATATATGCTTAATCTCACTTTTTGAAATCTCAACCTATCCACTAAAAATTGGATGATGAATAGGTCCAGTTTTATGGGTGCATCGATACAATTACATTAAATCCATAAACATGTAGTTTTTAAATTGTATTCCATTATCAGTTATAAAAGCTTTTGGTACTCCAAATCATGATAATATATTCTTTCTTACAAACATAATTACATTTTTGGCTTGATTTTTGGGATGTGTTACTGCATCAACCCACTTTGAAACCTAATATAAAACAACTATAATATACCCATTCCAACGAGTTGATAGAAATGAATCCATGAGATCTAAACACCTGATGTCCAAGATATCCACTTCTAGAATACCCTTTTAAGGTAACTCTTTCTTCCTCCCAACATTTCCTAACATATAGAACCTATCAAAACCAACAACTTAACTCATAGAATCTTTGAATAAGGTGGGACAACAAAAACAAGATTGAAGGACCTTCTGAGTTGTCCTATCACCACAAATATGTCCTACCAAATTTGAGGAGTTAAAACTTTCCAGAATGGGAAACGTACCTTTATCTACCTCACACATTCTATGTATTCGACTATTAAACCTCGTAAAAAGTAAAGGGTTATCCGAAAGGTAATATGTAATTTCAGAAACGAATTTCTTCTTTTTATTGTTAGAAAAATTGTATGGAATGATACTGGATGCCATTTAATTAGTATAGTCTGCAAACTAGGAATACTGACTTATTGAAATAGTAAGTAATTTTTCATCGATAAAAGAATATTTTAACTTTATTGGATCTGCACGATGGGTGTGAGGAAGCCTATATTGGTGGCCTAAAACTAATTTTTCAGCTCCCTGTTTATCCCTATTTTCTAAATGAAATTCTTATAATAGAATAATCCATCTAATAAACCTGTGTTTAGCTTCATTCTTAGATATTTGATATTTCAAAGTATAATGATTAGTAAAAATGAAGACTTTTGAATAAAAAAGATACAACCTAAGCTTCTCTAAAGCAATGACCATATCCAAAAACCCATTTTTAGTTTTTGTATAGAAACATTGTGCCTCAACAAGCAGCCTGATAGCATAATATACCACATGCATCTTCTTATCCATCCTCTATCCTAGGAAACAACCAATAATCATATCACTAGCATCACACGTAAATATAAAATGGAGTTTCCTATCAGTTTCAGTGATGATAGGTGATGTAGTGAGTTTATCATTAATCATATTAAATGATTTAAAATATTTTTTTATCAATGTGGAATGGTTCATTTTTAATAATAAGGGGGAAAAATGGAATAGTAATGTTTCAAAAATCTTTTATAAATCATTGTTAGAAACTAGAATACCCTAGAAAACATCTAACACCTTTTACATTTTCAGGAGGTGGTAGTTTTTGAATTATTTCTATTTTGGAAGTGTCAAACTCTAATCCTCTCATGGACACATTATGTTCTACTAAAATACCCTTAGTGACAATAAATTGTCACTTGTACTAGTAATGTACTATGTTGGTCTTTAAACATCTCTCAAAAACTAACATGGGATTTTTCAAGAAAGTATCAAATATGTCACCCAAAATAAAGAAAACCTCCAGAAAAAACTCTATGATTTTATCAATCATATCAAATAATATATCCATCATGCATTTTTTAAAGATATCATGCACTCTACATAACCCAAAAAGAATCCCTCAGTAATCAAATGTACCAAAGGGGCATGTAAAAGTAATTTTCTTCTGATCCTATGAAGCTACTGGTATCTCGTTGTACCCAAAATACCCATCTATGAAATAAAATATTTCATTTACATCAAGCCTCAGATGAATCTGATCAAGGAATTGCATTGGAAAATGGTCTTTAATAGTTGCTGAATTAAGCTTCCTTTAGTCTATATAGACTCTCTATTTTGTAGTTTTATTTACCTGAATTTCTTCACTATTTTCATTAGTTACAATAGTTAAACCTTTTTTATAAGGGACTACATGGACCGGGTTGGGCCATGTACTATCAAAGATATGGTAAGTTATTCCAGTGTTCAGTAGTTTAATGAATTCCTCTCTAAAAACCTATTTCATATTGGGTTTCAATCTTCTTTGGCACTCCACTCTTGGATTATGATCCATCTCGATAGATATCTTATGCATACATAATGGCGGACTAGTTCTCTTAATTTTAGATATATTACATCATATAGACGTTTTTTTTTCTCAAAACATTTACTAATCTTTTATCTTGATTAGCATTTAGCTCAGTATAAATAATAACACACAGTATAGAATACTCACTCATGAATGAATATTTAAGATGTGCAAAAAGAGTTGTAAGTTCAACAATGGGCTATTTTTCACATGATAGAAGACTCTTGGGACAAGGGGGACCAAGATGTTTGAAATATAAGTTATAGGGAGTCTTCAAATATGGAACATTTTCAATTTCTAAATCATTTTTACAATTTCTATCATTGTTGTCCAAGGTGGATAACACACTGTCTTGATATTATAGACTTTAATTTCAAATATTTATTACTGGAAATACATAAATTTGTATTATAATCTCTCTCTACATATCATCTGAATGATTAGTAGTGTTGGTGACAGTAGAGTCACCCTTAAATTCCCTAAAAATGTTTTTATGATCCGAACAAAATGAATCATCTCGAACAGAACCAGAAACTAGACAGTTATCTATTTTTGAAAAATGTTCCAGATTCATTGTGTAGCAGATTATAATAAATATAGAATATAAAAATTATGTTTTTTAGTTTCCTAATTAATTTCATGATAATAGGGTTGTTTTTTAGATTCATATAATTTTTAAAATTTATTATCAACTTCTATGAAAACAATTGTTGATCAATTATCAGGGAATTTTTGACCGTTATCATTTTTAAAGACATTTATTTCTTATTATTTCTCTCTAATTTTAAAAATTAATTTATCTTTAGATACACCAGTAACTGCTCCACTAGTGGCAACGAAGGGCCTACCAAGAATGATGAACACCTCTTGGTCACACCCATAACTAAGACTAGGAATTATGTAGGCAGAAACAACATTCTCACTCTAACTATTAAATCATCTACCCTCCATACATGTTGAGTGAAGGAGCAGTCAATCAACTGAATGATTATTGTGGTGGGTTAAAGATCACCAAACCTCAACTATTGGATTAGTGATTATGGGATAAGATTAATATCGGCACCTATGTCATACATGCATTTTATTTGACTAGAATTTACTAGGGTGAAGGATTTAATAAATCAACCTGGGTATTTGAGCATTGGTGGTATTTTCTTTTGTAGAAAACCACGACACTATTCAGTGAGGCTTTAAGTAGAAAGTTCTTCAACTGTATGTTTGTTTGAAATAATTTTATAAAGAGATTTAAGATAATATAGAATTATAATTAAATCATTGATGAATATATTGTTCAGTTGGTGCTTAGTAAGAATTCCAAGGAACTGAAGAAGTTCATCTTTAGTATAACTTTTAGGTCTCAGTTTTTTAGTGAATTGGATGGGTGGGGAAAATTTCTAAGGATAGTAGACATATCCCTAATTTCATTAGTAGTTTTAACCTTTACATTAATATTTTTATTTTTATGAAAAATTTATTCTTGTTTTTAGGTGAAAAATTCATATTTTGATCATTTTTAATACTCTTCAATTCAGTTCCAAATTCTGTACATATGAGATTTTTATTTCCATATTCAAGTACTTTTTCAGTTTGGGCATTTTAAAATTCATTTTTAGCTATAGTTTGACTAAAAATTAAACGTATAGTGACAATATCCATAACATTATCCCTAGGGTTATTTTTAGTTGTACTAGGAAATATACCTTATCTGTAGATGTCCAATCTATAGCAAGTTGCCCATGTTGATTTTATATGTTTTTAATTCTAACATCATTTTAAATTTTACCATATTCATACTGGTATTGATGTGTATTCAATTGAGTTTTAAATATTTCCTCTTGGGAGTTCATTATAATTAAAATTTGATCTCGTTTTTAAGACACCTTTCCATGATAATTCCCTTTCGCATTAGATGACTCACTCCTCTATTGGTTTTGATAGTTTTTTCAAGGATGATTTTGGTAATAGGGTCAGTGTATTATTTAATCATTTATTGATATTTCCTAGATAAATTTTGATTGTTTATATACCCTTGGTTTTAGTTTTTTTAAATGGATATTTTTTATAAAACATCATAGGAACATAATTAATTTATTTTGAGTTTTATTATTGCGCTGGCCTGTCAAAATTTGTGAAAAATTTATTAGATTGACCAAAAATTCCACAGTAGACACACTATTCCATAAAAGATTTGTTTTGGGTTTGAATGCCAACATGGATCACCGATTTCTTGGAATTTTGGTTCATTAATGTTTTGATTTGGTTGGGGATTTTATCATGTTGATCATGAGTATTAATTTCCAATCTAAAACCAATATTAGCGTTTATATTCACTATATTTTTATTTTTTATTTGGATTGATCATGGAATGATTGTAAAAAAATCTCAGTTATTTATCTATTTCTTCATTATAATCACCCCTAGAACTTTAGTCTACTATGTTATTACTATAAGAGGATTAGCCTTCATAGATGATACCCATGATGAGGTGGGATAGGGGTTGATAATGGGGAAAATTTCTTTGCAGGTCCCAAAATCTATCCCAATCCTCTTGAAAGGATTCACCATCCAATTGAAAAAACCTGTTATTTTAGTGATTAATTGTACATTATTTATTTGGGGCTAAAATTTCATTATTATTGAATTATAGACTTGATCCAGATTCTAAAAAATATTTTTATCTAGACTAAAGAACCAAATCCTAGCATTATCTATAATGTAAATGTGAAACACCCATATTCTACGTTTAGTTTATATGAGTCCTAGAAGATAAAATTGCTACATGGTGTTGTATTAATATCAAATAAAGGCTAATGATTTCGCATTAGAGAGTTCATTAAAAGTAGTTAGTTGTGATATTTGTGATTTTTTCTACTCATAGTATCTGGATAAAGGTGTAAGTCTAATTGAAGAAGGATTCAATGACACTCGAAGGAGGTGGAACTCCCATATCCTAGGCCTCTCATTTTCCTCTAAGATTTCAGGGTGAAATCATTGTTGATTGATAGGTTTAAGAACACATTTAACTAAATTTTACATTTCATATTTGTTCTTATTTTTATGATCCATTATGTTTATAACTATTTCTAGGTTCATGGGATCTAAACTAACAGTACAAGATCTTGTGTTCATAAAAAATGTAATATCAGAGTGAAACTTGCACAAATACAATGAACAATAACATAGAAGTTAAACACAATTAAAAAGCAGTAGTAAGAGTGAAAATAGTAGAAAACATCATCAAAGAATATGCACAGTATAAAAAACGCATATTTTGTAACAGAAAGATTCAATATTTGTAATTCTTTTGTGGTTTTTATGTGATTTTTTTGAAATTTTTAATGGAATGTGGTCACTCAAAGCCTTTCACTAAAACCGTGCCAAAAATTTGACCCAATCGTCATTGAAAATGATTCAATGTTTAATAATTTATGTTTTCCTTCTCACAAAAATGTATAGTGGTTTGTAGGGTCGAACCCATGGGGAAAGTAAGAGACCAAGCATTCTTTTTCATCTTTTCAAAAAACCCACCGGTCTAAACAGTGGATCAAGTATAATTTTTTATATTTTATATTTTTTTATAAGAAGTAATGAAACAATGTAATAATCTTTTTATTAAAGAAAACTATGTCAAAAATTATGATGTAGGGATCTATTAGAAAAATAGTGAACTATGAAACAAAAACAAACATTGAGAAAAAATATCAAGAAAAAACTCAAGAATTCTAAATTCCAATGATTGAATGTATGAATTACTCACCAAATTTTATTGCATCCAAAACTACAAAAATATTGAAAAATTCATCGACACCAGAAGATAGTTCAAATAGGATGATGAATCCTAGAGTTCACCAATAAAGGTTTCATCAACTGCTAAATTTAAATTAAAAGGGTAATGGAACTTAACACACTATTTAATTCTAATATTGAGGAGATTAATAATTGAAAAATATGATTTCAATATCAATATCATCGATAGATCTTGGATCATTGAATATTGAAAAGAAATTAGGGTCATGAACAAATTTAATGATAATTAGAATAGATCTCACTGATCAATTCTGATTTCATGAAAGAGTAGCATATAGAATTGAGATATAGACCAGTGAAATTTTGAAAATCCCAAGCTAAAAGTTTTATCCTTCAATCTCGTTAATTTAAAAAACTAAAAACATCAGATTATAAAGTACAATAATTTAAAATAAATAGGGTGAAAAAACTCCCCTAATTCTTCTCTGAACCTATTATGTGAGGTCTCAAGGTCTCTATCTCTAAGTTTCAAAGATCTACTCTATTCTCTATATGTATAATGAAGAATTGAATGTCAACAGAATGGTATGACTGAGAGGTCTTGGAATGAATGGGCTATCTTCCCAACAACATCTTTATTTTTAAATCAATTTCCATTTGCTATAAGTCACCATATTTCTCCCCGAACTTTGTTAATTCCCATTCTTCTACACTCCACAAGGGTGCTTTTTCACTGAAACAGAAGTCAATTTATCAAATCCAATATAACTGACTCTTGGCAGTTTGTTTGAATGTATCTGGATGTAAAATAAGCTCATTCTTCAATATGCAAAATAAAACAAAGGTATCTAAGGAATTTTTCGTAATGAAAAGAGTTAATAAATATTAACTTGGATAATTAGTTATAATAATTATTAGATTAATGTATGGATTAAATTATTAGTTATTATATATTATTATTTTAGTTGATTAAGATTATTTTATATTACATAAGATTATAAAATTATTTGATTACATTATTAATGTTAATTTTTAATAAATTATACAAATTTATCTTATGATTATTAAAATTTATTATTTAATTAAGTTATTTATTCTTTTTATTAAAAATATTTATTATAGTAATTTACTTATTTTTTATGTTTATAATTTATAATTAGACAACATTATTATGATTTAATATTTATTTTATTATTTTATTAAATAAATTTTATTAGTAATTAGTTATTATATATTTATAAAATAAATTATTATTAATTTAGTTGAATTAATTACATTATTTTATTTTTAATTATTTTATTATAACTGTAATTATTTTATTAAAAAGGTAAATTATAATTATTATATTTATTAATGTATTTATGTAAATTTATTTTATTTATTTTATTTATATGTTATTATTAATATTTAGTTTAATATATTGAATTTAATTAATATGTTTTATAATCTATATTATTATTATTATTATTATTTATTTAGAATTATTATCACTATTTATATTTTTATTGTCCCACTTGTTTTTTATATATATATTTTTTTAATCCCTTCCACCCCTTCTTCACTACTTCGGTGCACAAGGGGGTTTGAGCATCTCTGAAAATCTCCTCATGAGACTGGCATAGACTTTTCCTCTCCAAATATGCGAACATTGGTTACATCATCTCATGGTTCTTCTTCTTTGATTGTGGTCAGCTAAGCACAGATCTGGATAGATATTGGCACCACATCATCAATTCGAATTGAGCTCAGATGAGGATCATTCAGTGATTTCAAATAAATGTTCTCTTCAGCATCAGTGAATAGGTTCAAGATGAATCTGGTGGTTGTCTTATACCACAGGTTGGAATCATAGTAACTCTTGTCACTTTCATCCCATAGTGGTTCTGGCTGGATTTCAAAATTGATTTGGTTACTCATCTTCTTTTCCATCGGTGTCACGTTGTGGCTTGAGGAATGAATGGATGAAGTCAGTTGGTTGAGAAGGGGACTCTAGTTAGATGCGGTGGTGGAAGTATGTTGGTAACACATGAGAAAATGATGTGAATAAGTATTTTGGTAGTAGGATTGATTGATAGGAGGATTGGAAGTGGGGTGATGGTGAGACTGACAGAGGAATGAGTATCAGTAAGACAAAAACAAGAGGAATGGGGTGTCGGTAGCATGTGTGATACCATGATTATAAGAGGTACGTTGGTAGCCATTGAGGGACTAACAGGGATATCGATGACTTTGAGCAGTTGGTATATGGGTGAATATCAATGGGAGGTTAAGAGACCAGCAAGGAGAGGAGGGTGTCAGTCAGTAAATGAAGCACCGATATTGTATTTTCTAGATTCGGTAGGTCCCTTAGTCAGTGACATAAGATTTATCTATAGGTAGCTCATTGTGTATCGGTGACTCACTATAAGAACAAAAACATAAAAAAGAAACTTAAATTAATTATATTAACTAATTAACAGATTAATAAAAAACATAAAACTAAAAATAATAAAAATAAAGTTAAAAACAAAATTATTAAAAAAATAAGATGATACTGGATTATTTTATATTATTATTTTTAAATTTGTAGGACAATATTTAAATAACATGATTAAATTATTATTTGTAAACACAGTAATTAATAAACTTGTTAACGGTTACACCAATTATGAAAATATAAAATTAAAAGATTAAAATTGAAACTAATGAGTAAATTAATTAATGAAAAATAATTTAATAAAAGGAAAAGACAATAGCGAGTGAGGTGAAACTGCGTCAGTGAATCATTGAGTTGTTAATGATGGAAAAAGGGGTATCAATGGCTAATGATTTTAACTGCACAACCTGAAACAAAGCTAATAAAATTAAAATGTTATGGAAATCAAAGATTTAAAAATATTAATTAATTAAATAATTAACTAGATGAAAACTGAATATAAAATTTAGTTGATTAAAATGTTTGAGTAATTAATTAAACTAAAACATAATCACTTATCATTTATAGAAGTCTAACGAAGTTATTAAACAGAATAATTAATTTATGAATTTTAAAAATAATTATTAAACTAATTTTAAAGGATATAAATTAATAAATGAAATCAAATAAATTTAAAATAAGTTTATTATAAGATATTAATAAAGTAGATTCATTTTAATAGATCTAAATTAAAATAAAAATTATTAAATTAAAGAGCAAGTTAATTTATTGAAATTTTTTTAATTGGATAATTAATTAAAACAAACATAACAATATACTACTAAATAAAGAATAATAAAAACATAAAATGAAATAATACTACTAAAATAATTAAAACACAAATAGTGATTTTAAATGCTTAGAATAAATGATTGGCTATAATAATTGTTTAATTAATATATTAAAATAAATAATTATCTAAGTATAATTAATTTAAAAAAGTATAAAATTATTTAAATAAATGATTAAAACATAATTAAAATATTTGGAAAAAACATGTGAATTTATAGCCACATCAGTAGTAAAATTTTCATAGGATTCAAAATTGAATTTCATATCATTCATTGTCACTAGAACTGGCACTGTATTTTCCACTTAAACATTCCATGAAGTTCCAAAGGATGTTCAACTAGAACTTCTCATGGAGGATTCACTAGAGGTTCCACTAAAACTTCCATTGAAACCTATTCTTTCTATTACAGTGAAAATCTACCTTAATTAAAAATTCATGTTGTTATTTCCCACTAGAACTTCTATTGGAGCATCCAGTGGATGTTCCAATAGAGATTATACTATAATTATGAGAGAAAATACTATCCATATCATACCTTTCAGACCTATAATATAATTAATATAATACCTAAAAGATTAGGGAAATGTTCTCAAGATTCTGAATTGTATTTAAAAATGTTCTATCACAATGGAACTCCCACGTGAGGTTCCTCTGTAACTTGCATTTCTTTTTCAGCAATGCATTCTATTCATTACCAAATTAATTTTAGGGGAGTATCCACTATATGACTCATTTTTATTCTACCTTTGAATCCTATACATTAATTTCTAGATTCACCAAATAATTTTTTTTTATTATAGCGAATTTTTTAATGGATATAGCATGAAATTCTTCTATTCACTATAGTCTTATTTTGTGTTTTGTGATTCACAAGGAATGGTCTCACTTTAAATTTACATGTGTTCATTTCAGGTCAAATCTAACATCTTTTATAAAAGTTATAAAATAAATCAAACCACAATTAATTAAATTTCATACAATTTCATTGAAGAATAGTGCTGTTTGGAATAAGTTTCAATAATATCTATCTAATACTATATCATCATCGAATTGTAATAAATTTGATAGTTCTATATTGTATGTACCAGATAACTATGTTCCCTCAATGAATTCTTTTTGAATTGGTGGAGTGGAAAAATATTTTTGTAATGTATATGTCCATGCAATATATGGGATAAGTAATGGTGAAATAGAATTGGAGGACTCATTATCTTCTAAGTCAACAAAGGCAGCATTTTATATATTAAAAAATCATAATGGTTTTAAATTATTCTCACAAAAGGAATGAAAAATAGCTATTTTAGAAGCCATAATCAGAAATGATGTAATGAATCATGTTAACCCAACAACATTTCTATGTTTATACACATGCGATACTTTGTTTTTCCATACTTAAAGTTCTTAATTGAGATAGGTTTTCATCAATTTTGTGGATTGATTAGTGTCATGAGAACACTAAAGTGATCTCATTAAATCCACCAGGGGTTGCTAAAATATATTGAATAATGTTACGAGAAATGTGAAATGACTATAAATGATATTTTCACATTATTGGTATTGATTAATATTTATTTTCACTAATATTTTTAATTTAGACTTTTTTACATTGTTATTGTTTTATTATTGGTATTTTGAATAAAAAGGAATAGTTAAAGGAAATGGAAAATCTGGAAATACACCATTCACAAAATGGATCTTTTAATATTTTTATATTTTAGTAAAAAACTTATGATTTGAAAACATGATGCTACTGGGGTAAGTCTCTTAATTACAGTCTAAAAATAATAATTTTATCTACCCACATATATGTAAAAAAGAAAAACATTACTGATACAAAAACATGAAGTAATTTTTGAGGAGACAATAACAAGTAAGGAATGTGGTGTTGCCTAGTAGGAAAAGGTGGATGAAAAGGATGAAAAACCAAAAGGACTTTAATAAGAAAATTCAGCGTTGAAATGAAAACTACAGATAATGGAAGCAACAATATAAGAAACATGATGACCAAATTTAAAAACCAAACCCGTTGGAAACATAAAACCCAAAAAAAATTGGAAAAAATAAGAGAAAAAATAATTTATGGAGAGAAAATGATCCAATAAATAATGGAGGAAAACCAAAGAGCATGTACCAGTGATGTCGGGATCCCAGAAGAGGTAGGATACAAGTTATAACCTATTGAAAAAACCAAACCTCTCCCTAACAAAAGCCAACCAGAACAACTATAAATTAAAACTCGCTGACTAAATCATATATTAGAAATGTGAAATCAAGAGAAATAATAGAATAAATTGAATTATGAATTTATTGATGAAACCCATAAACCATGAATATGAGAATTTTCTTCTCAAACATAAGTTTCCAAAGATCCAGTTGAGCTAAAAAAGTCGTCGATGATGCTAGTGTCTCGAAGAATCCATAACATAGAAGGGTTGTTACCAAGATGGATATTATACTAAAATGGGTTAGGCGGAGTCAATTACTCAAAAAATTAGAATACTACGAGCACCTTGATAAGATTTTTCAATTGGACCTGGCCTTGTATGTTTTTAGTACCAAAAGGAATGACCGCCCTAAATTTAATGCTTTCTATTAAAATCCACTGAACTATAGATGTTTTATTGTAATTTAATACTATTATAATTATGTATTGAATATGTCTCAGAATCTGAGAACAATTTATTTTTACTAGAAATGGATGGTATTTTATCTCTTTTAAACAAAACATTACATGTAACAGGGTGAGTAATTATGTAATACATGTTTACTATAATCTAATATTAAATTACTGTTACTTCCACCAATACTTTTGGATGATATCAGGTTGTAGATTCTTATGGTCAGATAATAAAAAAGATGAGTGAAATAGGGAAGATAGATTGAATTTTCCATGATAAGTCAATGATTATTACATGGGATTCCATGGTGAGTCTATTATTTTCTATTTAATTTTTGTTACAAATATTTATTAATTAATATGTTTTCTATGTTTATTCACATTTAAAGGGAATATTTTTTGGGAAAACCCAAAATTTGATAGAGATATTGGAATATGAATATGTTTACTATGCACTTCAGTTAAATGACAAACCAATCATCCTCATCACCAATGAAAATATTCATTGAACATTGCTCATTTTTTATATTCACAGAAAATATTTTATCCAATAAAACTCTATACAGCCTTAAATGGGTGGTGTTGGACTTGATTTTTATAATAAGGACTCTTCAGAAATGATAATTTTTATCATCTTCAACATGAAATCTATTTTAATATAAACCAAATAAGTGAATTAAAGTTGTATAAGTTACATAAATAATTTATCGAAAATATATTCAATAAATGGATCCATAATTACATAGAAATTACTGCTCCCATTCTCCCACTCTTAGTAGAAGATACTCTTCAATAGGGGGGTGCGTCCTTGGTTTGTTGAATAATAATTTTGAATCTTAAAGATAATTTTAAAAATTATCATGAATATATGTTGTTTCTAGAATAAAAATTAAGGACTGGAATATTTATATGAAACAATACTTCTTTATACCCCCAGCTTACAGTTGGACAAATATATCATTTAGAAAAAGGTGTTTAAATTTAGTTTCTCAAACATTTATACAAAACTATTTTATGGCTATTATAAGAATCATGAATTTAATTTTTTCATTTGTAAACATCTATACAAAACAGTTTTATGGAGGTGATAAGAAACTAGATTTGAATGTTGATTTCATGTCCTTCTGTTGATGGGTTGTTTATGTTATATCATATCATTTTTTTTCTCAATCTTTATATTTAAATTATATGAGGGGATTTATAAGATCCTTGACTCATATAGAATCTTATATAGCGGGGCATGTGAATGTTGTTGTTATGTTTCTATCATGTTTACCATTTAATAAAAATAACTATTTTTAAGGGGTGAGGGAAGCATCGTAATGGTTTGGTTTCTTCTTTATGTAATTTCTTGAGAGTGTTGTTCTATAAATTGGGATAATTTTATTTCAAAGGAATATGTTTTTTTTATTCTATAAAATGTAGTTATAGAAAAAATTATTTATACTTATTTTTTTAGGTGGTGATGGAAATTACTTTGGAATTATGTCATGTTATTATATAAGTTTGTTATTTTTTATTACTATGAATATGGTTTTATCTAATGATTCACTTGAATCTATTGAGGTCAAAAATATTTTTTTTATTTCATGTTTATTACATCACAATGTATTTAAAAAATTATTATCGAATCTATATATTCTACGGTTATATATTTAATATTATAAATCATTCATGGTGTGGTAGGTAATATTTGGTTAGGTGGTTTTGGTTAAATGGTTATACAATAATGTTTCTTTTTGTTTCTATGGTTTTATTTGATTATGGTATATGGAATTGAATTGTTTCATTTGGGGTGTTTGGTTTCAATGATGAGTTTTCAATATTCCATAGATTTATGGACATAGATTTTATATCTTGGGTTTTATATAGACATTAATGGTGGTTTTTTATTGTCATTGATATATCATTATTAAGTATTGTGTGTTCAAAACTGTTTAGATGGCTTATTGATAGATATTTAATCACTATTATTCTAGAGGATACTATATTTCTATTTTAATTATTCAATGTCACTGTATTTATGATTTACCAAATGGGATATTGTTAATTAAATAATGATACTGATATTTTTATTTATATATTTGTATTATTTTGATTTTATACAGTGTTATACAAAATATTATGAGTTTTTTATTATAAGGGGAATATGTTTTCCATGTGTCAGTTACTAATTTTTATTTTCTTAATTTATTTAATAAATGATAGAATCTATAAATTTTCTTGAGACGTAGGTTTATTGATTTGATTTGATGCTTAGATACATTATTAGAGTGTTTCTAGTGGAAAGTGTCTTCCAAGTTATATTTTTTTGGTGAGTTGTTTTTAAAGAGGGTTAATTATTTGAATATGGTTATTGGAATGGTTTATTTAGAAATATTTTGGTGGATTCCAATAATACATCACATATTTTGTTCCCTTATTTGAAGACACGCTATTTTTAAAAAACCTCTTCAAAATTATCGCAAATATTAGTTTCCTATATTTTATATCAAATTTTTTATTCTATTATGAACCAATGTTAAAAAGAACATGGAATCAAAATTAACCATGGATTTTCCATGTTTAGATATATTATATTATCTATAGGAATTGTAATTTTCAAATTTTTAGTAAACAAATATGGTCTTCACTGGTGTCACTTTCACATTTTCATATAACACATATTCATACAACACATTTATAGTTTCATCAAATGGTATTCCAATCCATAAAGGAATTAGTGAAACTTTTTTATTATCATAAAACTCATTTTCATACAAATATCAGTTTGTTGAATTGGTATCCCATTCCATTACGACTGAAACTATAATATAAATTATTTTATCCTATAAATGATTCAATTCATTCATTACAATTTAAAACTAGCAATAGATGGTGTAGAGAAATCACAATTCAACCCAAAAAAACAATGGTCATACAATATTATCTACAGTGATCAACCTATTCCAAAGATATGCCAATCTACATCTAAATATGATGTTCCAAATTTTTTGATAAGATCCATTCAATAAAGAAAAAATACAATTACAACACTTACACAAAATAATGTTGCTAAAAATTATATTTAAAACTGTTATTGTTGTTGTAACACTAGAATATCACCTTTCTTGATCTACAATTCCCTGTATGCAATGAGAAATGATATCATATACCAAATTACAATTATAGTTTGTTTCTTATAAATTTAATTCATTATAAAATGAAATATAAATGTCAAAATACAAGTATTCTTGTTCTTATTTTTATTCATTTATGTCCTCTTTTAGTAGAATTTGTATAAAAAGCTTTTGATTCTATATCTATCTATCCAATTTTTTCCTTTTAAAATAATCATTTCTTAAGATGTTGTTTGTACTGTCATGAACAGTAACTCTATTGGATGTTGTATTTACGGTAGTCAACTGTTTTGAAAATTTACATAAATTAGAAAAGGAAATCACATAACCCTCATTTGTCTCATAATATATATTAATCAAATTCATTCCAATTCATGATAAATCAATGTAAAATTTTGATATAAATATTTTTCTATCAGCATTTACATTAAAAAACTATTATTTAATCATTATAACATTTATATCCATTTGAGTCCACAACCCAAAAATATATAATTTTCAAGTATTGTTTTAACATCAAACAGATCATTAATTTTTAAAACATAACAACATTGATACACAACTAAATCAAACATTCAACAAGATCATTCAACAACTTCATTGGAATCTATATGTAATACAAAAATGATCTTCATAGCTAACCATTAAAATAACATGAATTAATTGAACTAAAATTTCAATACATGATATCAAAATACAAGCTAAATTCATTTGATATTTATTTTGAAATAAATAAAAAAATTAGATGTATATATAGTTTAAACATGACACATCAATGCATGGTAAGGTTAATGATTTTAAGGAAACATCCCCAAATCCCAACTTCTGTATTTTTTTTGCTGTATTGATTATTTCCCAACAATTGGTCAAACATTTAAAGTAAATCAACAATAGTTAACATACAATGAAAGTAAATTTAATAAATTTATTAATACTTTTACTTAATTGAGTTTTGTGAATACGTAGTGTTAAATCATATTTCAAAAATAAATGCTCCAACTTTTATCACAACATGAATACATTATCTAACCAATGTGATTTCAAATCCCTATATTTATCACTAAGGGAAGCCCACTTCTAGTCAAATTGTAGTGCATCATGGTACTAGAACATACACCTCTAAAATATATTTTGGAAACTTGATCCATGATGATTATTAATCCCCAAAAGATAGTAAAGGGAATATACTATTTATTAGTGCTGAAATTGGTGTAAAAAACAACAAAATCTCCAAAAAAATTCATAATCTGTCTCCACTTTTGGATCTTCCAATAAAATATTAATAATTTCCAATTCATTTCAAATAGTATGATATGCAAAAAAATTGATTTTCCTAACTTTTCCTTTCTAGTTACTCTATCATGAAACATGTATCACAATGAATCAATTCAATTTCCCATTTAGACCAACAAAATTAAATTTATTGACATGTATATACCTAATAAATTCTCGAACCCTTGACATAGTTGTCCCCAAGGGGGGAGGAATAATTTGGTTTAATACCTATTGATTCATTCACATCTAACTTAGCTGTTTGTGCTAATTTTAGTTTTCTTTAGGACCTCATCATATGAATTAATTCAGGGCCGTGAAAGGGATGATTAATACCTTCAACAAATACAGAACATGTATACTACCCAAATGACAAAAAACTAACCCGCATTATAGCAAGGCATCATGTATGTATCTAAAATTGAGTGAATTTAAATATATTATAACATATGTCATCCTTCTTATGAATGACTTTTCTACATGAATAAATTCATTATGTGACAATTTATTTATCCTTTCTCCTTTTATTAATGTATTTATTGCTTACACTAAACCCATTTATTTCCTCATATGTGACATAAAAAAAATTTCATTATCATGTCATTTTAACATCAACACTATAACAACTTTAATAAAAGATTATACAATATCAAAATCATCAGCGTTGGAACAACCTACAACAAGAAAACCTAAGTTCAAGTAATGTACATTTTTTCTATAATAGGAATAAATATATTTTAAAATGTATAAAATATATTAATAAAAATTTAACTAAAAATTATATAATTAGGAAAATAATAATTTACAATTATATAAAATATAGATATATTTCTGAAATTATAAATAAAAAAATTTATAAGATATATTAAATATATTTTCAACTAGGAGGATCACTTGATGTTCTAAACTGCATGAAAATAATACATTTCTAAATTTAAGTAATGTATTGATAAAAAATAACCATTAATAAATATATTCTTATTAAATACTTAATTTTAATAGTGATGATTTAATTAAACATATGAAAATGCATAAATTAATTTGAAAAAAACAAAAAATAAAAATTATATAATTGGGAAAATAATAAAACTGAAATATACAATAGAAAATTATTTATATTTATTTATTTAAACCTACTGAAGGTTCTAGTGTATGTTCTGGTGTATGTTCCAGTGGAAGTTCCTTGGGAACCTCTACAATGAAAAAAAACTATATATTTATTTCAGTGAAATAGCCACTACAAATGTTATCATACGGTCATTGATAGAAATTAATTTTATATTTTCCAGAAAATTAATAGTAAACAATCCTAAAAATAATCTCTAATACCTTCATATACCCTGAAAAAATCAGCACAAGGTTATGTATTGAAACAAATTCTACATTTACCACAAAACTAATAATAAAAATAATTCAAATATAATTGGAAATACCTTCATCTGTATCCACTATAAGTAAAAGTAAAAAATGAACACTCCAAAAATCTGTAAGCATAGGGATATTTCCCCCCACAATGTTAAAACACATAAAAATCACATGCATTCTGATGATTTGCAATGTAGTGATTCACATAATAGAAAAAATGACATACATTCAACACTACACTCTGGGAACTGCATCAATTATTAATACAATGAAATCCAAACCTGACAAATCCCAGTGAAAATTCCAAATCCTAACACATAATACTATAATACCTCAATCATTTATTAAAAAAAACCACTGAAAATGTGAAATCCTGCCACGAAATATGGTATGGGGTCGTGTTTTCTCTTATCTGGTCATGTAATCCCACAATACCTCAGACATCACCTGAAAAAACGCAGTGAAATTCGAAATCATGTAGTTCAATCTCATAATCCTTTAGAGCTCTCCCAAGAAATCCAAATGAAAATACCAAATCCTTTCCACATGATCCCACGTTTCACATGCCTAATTTCCCATGAGACGAAAATGCCTTCCTGCACCCTCCAACAAATCATCACAATGTGATAGTACCATGTGTAAAAATAAAGATTTGTAAATATCATATAACAACATTGTGTAATCTTGTAATAGAGAGAACATGAGATGATAAAATGGGATCAAACACTGGTGATCCCCACTGTAGAAATTTATGGCTCCCACCCACTCACCTCCATGATCGCTTGCCTATAATGTGCAATTTTTCACTGAATGTCCCCCTAGCTGTCTACTCTGTATCTGGGAGGGGCCCCTATGAAGGCACCTGGACAAGAGCGTACATGCTAGATGCCTTGGGGAATCCTAGCCTATGTACATCATAGGACAACGAGTTTGACATTAATGGTACTAGTGACAATTGATAGACCTCAAAGCCCCTAGTGGTTGAATGGGTTGATGATCAAGTCCCTACACATTGTGTGTCTGATAATGTATAGAGGAACACGGTAGGTTCCCTCTGAGAAGAATCTCTCAAGGTATCCCACCTGTGTGTCTAGGGTTTCCCAGCTATGATGCAGGGTTCACCCACAATCCACCTCCATGTGCATGCTAGAAATGTGATCTCGGGTGGTGGGGAATAATATGATGAGGGTTATATGATCTTCAACTCATCCATAATCCACCTCCATGATGAGAAGACTATTGATTATTGTCTACCATTTCCTGGATACACACTAGATGCATAACACTATCTTCATGGTGAGTAATGAGAAGATCTCAAAAAATATGTCTGACGGAAGCTCATTATCATCGTTGAGCCCCCGTGGTCGCCTTCGGTGATTATCATCAATTCATGAAGTCATACACGGTATCTGATATGGGATGCCAATGGAGGATGATGATGATATAGACAGTGAATCACGAGTAATTCTGAATATCATTTATTTTGAAAAAATTATATTTGAATAAAAATATATTTATTAAAAAATGGTTATTAACATTTCTAAAAATTTAATATCTTCTAAAAAATATCAATTTCCAATATTTCATTGATTTCTTATAAATTTGAATGGAAATATTTCATTCACACCTTTTATTAACTGTTTCAGTTACTAGATAGATTCTAATATGCTTGTCGTTTGGTACATTCATGAAATAATTACTGATGATGATGAAATATAGAGGAAATTGAATGAAGGAATATGACATGATATGGAATGTTTTGTAATGAAATGTCTACGAGTGATGAATGAGTAAAACCCCAATGGTTCTTAACCTATCTCGGATAGATCATCCAAGATAACAAGAAGGCCAGGATAGAGGAGGGATCCTCTTAAATTCTAACTTATTATAAACATCACCCACTATAGAGGGTGTGTGTGCATTACTGGCTGTCATTATTCGATTTCTTATTACTCCAAATTGCACCATCTTTTCATGTTTGAAACAACTAGGGTAATGGATTAACTTTTCACATTCACCGGTCACAATGTCATATGACAATGTCTCTCATCCTTTCACTTTTGTTGGGTACATTGTTGGTTTTCGAGCCATTTTTTCATTTTCTTGATTATCTTCCAAGCTATGAGGATCACCTAAATATTTATAGATGTTTTTAATATAGTATATTTAAATGGTAATATATTGATATAATGAATACTTTATACATTAGATAAAATATCACTTTTCTAGTTATGAGCCAAAACCTTGGTGAAATCCCCTCTACCCAACTATTTTACAAACTAACATTTTTGTATTCCAATGAAATGATACTAAGGAAATGGTATAAAAAATTAATGGAGTGAAAGTAGTGCTTCTAATCGATGAAGATCCCCTGAATCAGTTTGTAAATCTAGATATTGTTGGAATCTTGTAATGTATATATCAATCAAAACATCATTCCATTCTAGTAAACCTAACATTCTAGATATTTATATCTATTTCAATTACCCTAGGCTCCCTCAAGATCAAGAAGAATTATAATGTTGTTGTGAAAACACTAAAGCAAAAACAATGAACGATCTCAAAAATAAGTATAAAATGAGATAATTATAAAATGAGGAAGAACAATAACACTGGAAACAATGATTTACATTGTTCAAGAATAATCTATACATCCACAAAGAGGCTTAATCACTCAACTAAAATCAGGAGAAGGAATTACAAGGTTCAATTTTAGTACTAAAACTTATCCCAAAATGAACGTATAATGCATCCATTCCAATAGTACCACCAACTACATAGTAAGACATCTGTGTTGAATTAATTGGTGGAAGGTAGTCTGAAAAACCATAGTACCCCCTGTCTACAAAATCTAAGCTATTACAGTTCCATGTTGACTAAGTCCTCAGAACTATAATTACATTTTGTTGTTCTTGGTGAGCTCTGCTACACTATGTAATTATAACTATAGTGCCCAGTCAGAGTAGAGACCTGGTGTACAGTATGTACTGCTAATTGTTTTCCGCACTTCATCCAAGGATTGGGCTACACCATTTCAACATTATCCTACATAGATTTTGATTTGTTATGCTATCTTAAATCGGCTCTACTGACATAGAAAACATACTTAATTTGAGATCGTATTATATTCTACTCACTAGTGTGTGATTTTTGTTCAAATATTAAATTTCCAACTAAAAATTATTAAAATACCAATTATTTCCCCTAAAATTATCTCATATAATTCTCTCATATTCTACCTTTCAGTCTCCATTCACTAATAAAGACCAGTTGATGAAGAATAATTCCAGAACCTTATAATCACTAGCAACATCATCTACATGTTTGATGGATTGTTTATTAAATGAATATTCTACAATATCATATAACCCTACCTTTGATAAACCTCTGATAAAATGGAAATTCAACTGAATGTGACTTTTCTGATCATGAAACATTTGGTTCTTTACAAGTTTTATTGATCATTAAATATCATAGTGAAATAAATTATATATATATATATATATCTACATATCTTATCTAATTAATTATTCAACAAAACATTCTCATTCTTATCTTTTCTCACAGAAAATGTATTTTTCCTCTATGATGGATAAAGGAACCACCTTCTAAAAATTAGATATCCATCTCATTGTAGTCATTAGACATGTAAAAACATAATCTATGATTATCCTCTAACTATTGACATCAGCACCAATTTCAGCATCCACATACTATAAAAAAAATTATGTACCAAATCATAGATATACTTCCTTTATTCCCTTTATCCATCTCAAAATCCACATCACATCTTCCAAATATTTATATTTAGAGTTTTTAATGTACCTATTCATAACTCCCACTACATGAGAAATATTAGGTTGAGTACAGACCATTACACAAACAATATTCCAACAACTAATGATTATGGAATTATTTACATGTATTAAACTTGTTTTCCACATCATTGATACTTTTATATTTTAAAATTTGAAATGGATTATCAAAGGAAAAAAAACTAGATTTTCTCACAGCATACAAAATATGATCAAAAGCTTTCCAATGTAGTCATCCTATGATAAAATCAAGGTTCTATATACACGGTTTCACTTGATGATCAATCGTAAAATATTATCATCTTTTCCCTAATCATTCACGTCAAACTCTTTATCAAGTTTCACTTTTAGTTTATCAATCCTCTCTATACATGATGTGGCAATGAGTATGCTAACCAAATACAAAATGAATAAAATAAATCAATCACTAAATGAATTTAAATTATGTCATTGATTGATGCTAGGTCATTTGGATACATTTTTTCTAATAAACGCATTGAAATTCTTCTTCTACTACCTAGGTGCTTGCTTTAACTCATATAAACAATTCTAGAGTTTTCACACAAGTTATTCCTTTCCTGACTCATGATATCCCTTTGGATGTTTTATATAGATATCCTCCTCAAAATATACATAAAATAAATTCGTCTTTATATCAAGCAGCTCAAGATGTAAATCCTCATATGAAATAATAACTATTATAGATCATTATTTTTAAATGCATTAGAAATGGGTTTTTCAGTGCTAAAATTCAATGACAGGTTAAGCTCCCTTAAAACCCAATGAAATTTATTAGTGCTAACAAAAGCACTGATAAAGGCCACCATTATTGTCACATTTTTATCACTGATAAAGTGTTCCTTTATCAATGATTTTTTAGCACTGATTAATGTATCCTTTATCAGTTCTTTTGTTTAACAATAATAAATTTTTAAAAAAAATCATTCAACCCATTAACCTATTTATTAGCACTATGATCTCACCTTTATGAGTGATGTATTCCCCCCACGAGCCCATATTTCTCCTTTCTTGAGCCCACCCCCTTTATTAGTGATTTCCAACCATTTTTTCAGTGCATTAATATCCCTTTTGCCTTCATCATGCCTGGAATTGAACCCCCTGACCTCCATGTTCCAGGCCTAACGCCTTTACCACTACAATATTAGGATTTGTAAAATATTTAATGTTATATCTACTTATATATATATATATACATAATTCATTTTTATATAAATATTCATTATTATAATTATATACATTTATATAATTATTTTTAAATATATTTTAAAAATATGTCTATATTTTTTTTCATTTACATATAAATTTTATCTATATGTATATATAATTTTGTGTATATATATATATAATTTTTTTTAAAATGTATTTATAATTATATATTATAAATATTTTTATATACTATATTTCATGGCCATGATATATTAAAAAAATACATTTATATATGATGTATTAAAATAATATTAACACACACACATACATGCACATATTTTCACACACAAATACACATTTATATTTAACACATACACACACAAATAGTAATATATATGTATTTTCATAAATATATTATAATGTACAAATAAATATATTTGTTTATTGACACACACGTATTTATATATAAACATTACTTGAATAGGTATGTATATAAATATTAATGTATTTTTATAGGGTAAATATAGGGGAAACTTTTTAATTTTAAAAAATATAAATGATAAATAATTATTTCCACCTAGTTTAAATATTTAAAAATTAATTTTTATTTAAATATGTTTAAATATTTATGTTTATATTTTATTTATTACATGTTAATCTATAGAAATATGTATATATTTTCTTATAAATAGCACTATGATATTGAAAATGGTAAAATTTAAACACTATAATATCCATATGGATACAATAACTAAGAATAAGTTTATTATCCATTAAAAAAAATACTAAAATCTACCCAAAAAGAGTCTAATACATCATCAAATGTTCAAAAATTATGGCATCGTAATAAAAAAACTATATTTTAGAGGCCATACAAGACTTTTTACCTCAAAAAAATGAAAAATAGGGTCCTAAAAGATCACCATATCACATATATTTTTCAAAATCATCGATATGATATATGGAAGAGCCCAAATGGACACCTAGATAAAATGTTATGGATTTTAGAAGTTCTAGTCACGATTTTAACTTACCATAGATCCTTCATTAATTTTGTGATTTTTTATGACATCCAATTGTTATTAAAGGACATTTACTCAATAATAATTATCAAATTATAAATTAATATTAATTTATAGCTATTTGATAATAAATTTTAAATAAATATCTTACATATTATGTAAATATGAATGTTTACTCTCATATAAATCATTTTCAATATGATAAAGTATATTTATATCGGTATAAATATATTAACATATTTATATTTATATATATATATATGTGTGTTCAATTATATATATATTTTTATGAAATATACCATTTATCACTGCTAAAATAACACCACTAAGTCCACCTATTATCAATGTCAAAAAATTATAATTAATGTGACCTTTATCTTCCCTAAAAAACACTAACAGAGGAATACTTTTATCATCACTTTTTTCACTCACTAATAATGGAACCCCCTTTATCAATTATTTTTTAGTTCCAATAAATGTTATCACATGATATCATGAGATTTTTAGTAGTGAATACTATGAACCATCCAAAGTTTAGTGATATTCAGTACAGGTAACAAAATTTTAGTGATGTCCACACATTCTTTCTGTTGAAAACCTTTCACCCCTATCCATTCCTCTAACATCGTCTTACCATCATGTTCTTTTTTGAGTCGATATACCAATATAGTTTTAAAGGTTTTACATTTTAAAAAGGCATCATCAACAAAGTATTATTATAATGCAATGAAAACATCTACTCCTTCATAGCTAACTCCAACTTGTTAGTATGTCTCAACTAGATTGCCTAACATTATGGTTCTCCAATGTCTGTCAATAATAGATAATTTAAATATGATCAATACCTTTTCACATGCCTCACCAACCTTTTTTATCTCCTCAAAACCATTTTAGGAGTAGTCTGTTCTAGTTTTGGTATCACATACCTATGTACACCTTTACGATTCACTTTCTCTTGGAATTATGATTATTTATTCCCACTATCAGCTTCAGCTACATGATGGTCCTTGAATGAGACACCATCATTAAATATGACACTCTATTTTTTATGATTATATTTTTCTTATCATATTAGAAGTGATAACCAAACTCATCAACAACATATACAGTCACAAAATGGGATTTAGATTTTTCATCAACCTTATCGCTTCCTTTAGCATCTATATATTCATACACCAAATGACTAATGAATCATAAATGAGGCAGTCTTTCCTCATTTACTAGATAGATCTAATTAGATAGATATTCTCCCATTGGTATATATTGAATATTATTAATGAGATATGATTCCATGTTCACTGCCTCTTGCCAAAAATTCTTGGTTAACCCTGAGAGCAACCACATACTCCTAGAATGTTCATTTAGCATCATGTTCATCCTTTCAGCTACACCATTATGTTTTAGTGCTCCTAGAAGACTCTTCTCCCACTGAATTCCATTACTAGCATAGCATTAATTGAACTCATTATTAGAGTACTTTCATCCATTATCATACATTATGAATTTTATCATTGAGCATTAATCATTCTTCACTATTATTTTACAGTTCTGATACAGGATAATCACATCAAATTTTCATATTAGAAAGTAAACTCATACGTTTTTCATCATGTCGTCAATAAAATTCATATAAAATTGTTTCCCACTAAGGGAATATACTTGTGTTGTGACCACGTTGTCATGAAACGTCAAATTGATTATGCTTTTAAGGAATATTTGTAGCCTAGGTAAAAACCGTGTACATTTCTCAAAGATCATTGATAGGATTAGAGAGTGTATTTTTAATTAAGTCTACTAAAAACGAGGGGTGATTTTGAAAACCGCATAAGGAAAGTAACTTAATCAAAATAGATTAAAAGGTGAATGTCGAAGTGGATTTTGAAAAATATGAGATAAAAGGGTCGATGTGATTTCACTACACACATATCAAGTTCATTGTTCATAGAGTTTATTTTAGGTTTAGATTAATTCTTTGGTTGGAATTAATTGGAATCATTATTAATTCCTAAGCTCATATTTCAATGCTTGAAGAACCAAACCTTGACATAAAAATCATATTGCCAAGGTCTAGAATGTATGTATGGAATAAGAGATTCCAAATAAAAATGAAATCTGAATAATGTGTGGATTAAAATGATTCTTTTATTGTCCAATCAGAACAACACAAGTCACACACTCAAACCCTCACATCGATCGGTTAGAAATTAATAGCATAACAATCACATGCATCAAATCAAGCATTCAAATCTGAAATAAAATAAGATACATGGAATGAAATGTTTAAACACCCAAATTACTCCAAACTAGTAGCTAGTGTATGCATCAGAACTCCCTTGACATGTGTGTATCTCCCTCACAACGAACACCCAACTTTTAGCTCGACATCGAGAGGATGAGGAAGCTCGGGTGGAACTCCTTCTTCAACCGTGATTGCCCTATGAGGATAGGGGCCTCCAAAATCTACAAGGTGATTAGGAGACTCCTCTAGGACTCCAAAATGGCATATTATAGCTTCTGGTTCGATCATAAAAATGGGGAGCCCAAGGTGACATTTTATAAGAAAATTGGAAGGTGGTTTTAGGCACACAGATTTCATCAATTCACTTGGTCAATGCTTTCCGGCCTTTAGACAGCCTTATATCCGTTTAGATAAAATATAAATGTATTAGCCCCACATATTGGATGTATCCACCTAATGTTCGACACCATTTGGTCAACTAATTCTCTGGATATTAATAAAATACAGAACACCGCATTTTACTTTGTCCATATTCAGTGTCTTGGACAGATCAGTTTGTATTGGTCCAATAGATGCCAAATAAAGAATGGGTTCCTCAATATGAAATGTGTGTTATTAAATTTTTGACAGGCCCACAAAATTTCATCCCATTTGGATTCTCAGATTTTGTATACTATGCAGAACAGTGGAAAGATTTCCATGGATGCATGCAATTTTGGCCCATTTTTCTTCCACTTCATCTTGGGCCCTCCAAATCACCTCCACCAACATTGAAATAATAAAAACATGTAACATTGACCATTTTAATAATGATTTAAATTAATTAATTGATTCAAACATAAAGTAATATTTGTTATTATATTTGGATTATTCATTACAAAACTAGTTTAAAACAGCGATGTAAGGGTGGAATAAAACAATGAATCATGGTACAATCACACCCCCACACCTAAACATTTGCACTCCTAGGAAAAGTCACATATCTGAATTAAATGACTCATATATATATATTTCCAACATCATGAAGATTTAACATTTGAGGAAATTTTAATTCACCAAAGTAATGTGATCAATGCACGAACCACACCAAGGAGTTCTTCCTAGTGAAAATAGAAAATGATGTCCCATAAATCTTATTATAGTGAAATTCAAAAAGATTCATGATACCAAATTTAGCAAGGAATTAAAAATTCAACCTTGAAACTAACTCTCTAGGTGTGTGTATGAAAACCATTCCATGCTATTCTTTCCACTTTTTATACAATAAATATTGGTTATTTTAACATTTTCATCTTAAATTATTTTTTCCACCGATCCTACCCAATATCCTTTGCAATCTTATTTCAAGACCCACTCACATAAACATTCCTAGAAGTAAAACCATAAGATCCTGACCTAGATATCCCCATATGTTTCACATTTCATCACTCCCCTCATTTATTGTATTTTTTTGAAGTTGAATTTGGAATAAATCTCACACTCATCTCTCAACCCTTGTTTGATCTCCTCACAATACTAAATGAAATAGTTATAACATGATCAAAGGTTGAATCGGGGTGGTTTTTGACCTACACAAGAGACAACCAATTTTTTTGTGGGTTTACAATAGTCGGACATTAGGTACACATGCATAGGTCAATCTGGTACAGTAATGAAATAGATCAGATAAGGAAGGAATGTATGGAAATTTCATTTAAAGCTGAAAAATATTAACTCGACATATATTTACCTTATATTAAGTAATAAATATTCACACTTTTTGGTTTGGTGCAAAATTTTTTGGAGATATTGGTGACATATTTTTCCAAAAACTACTCACACAAGGGGCATCAATCATCTCAAAGGTTTCACATAGATACTACCATTTATATAATTGAATGAAAACAAATTGACTAAAAGAAAATCACCCCCTGATGATAAAATCATAAAAATATTCTTTTTAGCTTTCGTTATGGTATTTTTAATTTCCCCCCTTTATGGTCACCAAATCATCGAACATTGAAATTGTTGATGGGGAAAAATGAAAATACCATAAAGAAGGCTAAGATGAAAAGAAAGGAGAAAACGATGAAAATTTCTAACTAACCCTGGAATTTACCCACCCCCCCCCCCCCCTCCCACACCTAGAGTATGCAGTGACCTCAATATAGTAAAAGACAATGTGGGAAGGAAGGATAAAACATGGTGGATGCCATTCATAGTTTGCTTCTTGAACATGTATTTCCTCCATCGGGGACTCCATAATGGATTCATGAAAGTTATTCATCCACTACCTATTGATAGTGAAGGTTTGCTTGGTTTATTCATTTTAAACTTAAACAAAACCAAATGGAGAGACTTTAGTAACATTTTATGGGCCAAAACATTGGGAACAAAGCTTACCAAGATGCAATTTCATCCATGCATTGTATAAGAGGACCTTCTGCCCAATTTTGAACTATCGATGAAGGATAAGGTAGTCGTGGGAAGCCTTGGTTCACTCCTTATAAATCATTGAGTTCTCATAAGAATATCTACGCATTTATTCCATCTTCTGTATGTATAACATCCTTTGAGAACATGCACGAAAAAGGTTAGAATTTCATTTTTTTTAATGCCCCAGTAGGCCCGGTATTCAATATCAACAGGGATCTGACAACTCTTTCCAAAAACCAGCCTTTAAGGTGACATTAAAATGAGAGTTTTAAAAGAAGAACGGTAAGCCCATAATGAATCATCGAGTCTAAGACTCCAGTCTTTCCTTTTGGGTTGGACCGTTTTTTCATGAATTTGTTTTACATCTCTATTTGACACCTCGCCTTGACCATAATTATTTGGGTGATACGCAGTAGATACGTGATGACCACCCCCATACCGACGCAAAAGTGATTGCATTGTTCAGTTGAAAAAATTAGAACCGTGGTCATTAAGGATGAACCTAGGTAATACAGAACTACAAAAGATCTGAGTTCTCAAAAATTCTACAACTATTTTGGAATCATCTTTCCATGTGGCCTGTGCCTCTACCCATTTTTATACATAATAAATGGCTAAATGAGTGTACTAGTGGAAAAAATAATTAGGAAATGGCCCTATAAATTCAATCCCCCAAACATTGAAGATGTCATAAAAGAGAAAGGGTTGTTATGGAATTTCATTCATTTTATAGACATTTCCCATTCTTTGACAATGAGGAAAAGATTTAAAAAATTCATGGGCATCCTGAAAAAGTGTTTTCCAAAAGAGACCAGAATCAAGAACTTCGCGAGCAGTCCGTTGGGGACAAAAGTGTCCCCCACAAGCAAGAGGGTGGCAGAATCTATGGAGAGTCTGAAACTCTCTATCGGGAACACAACGCCTAAGGACCTGATCACTACATGTTCTCCAAAGGTATGGGTCATCCCAAATATACAAACGAGTCTCATGTTTTAGACGGCTGGCTTGGTTTTTGTTGAAATCAGTAAAAATGAAAGATTCTACAAAATAATTTACAATTTTTGCATACCAGGGAATAACATCTTGCACATTGTACGATTTCTCATCAGGAAACATGTCATTAATGGGAATACAGGGGGATGAAACAATGTCCGAGGATGGAAAAAATCCTACTGATATGGTCTGCCACCACATTCTCTGCTTCTTTTTATCTCTAATTTCTAGATTGAATTCTTGAAGGAGAAGCATCCAACAAAGGAGATGTGGTTTAGATTCTGGTTTCATTAGAAGATACCGGAGGGCTGCATGGTCTGAGAAAATGATTACTTTCGACCCTAAAAAATACAACCTGAATTTATCCAAGGAAAACACAATGTAAAGAATTCTTTTTAAGTGGTGGTGTAGTTTTCTTGGGCAGGGTTCAATGTACTTGAGGCATAAGTAATGACATGTGGAGCTCGATCGACCCTTTGTGATAAGACTACCCCAACTGCATAGTTAGAGGCATCATAGATGAGATCAAAAGGTAAATCCCACCAAGGTGGTTGGATTACCGGGGGTGATGTGAGACTCCATTTTAACTTATTAAAAGCATCTTCACATTCCTTATCAAAAAAAATCCATTTATTTTTGGAGTAAGCAGGAGAGGGGAAGCGTAATCTTACTAAAATAATGAATGAAACGATGGTACAATCCATGATGACATAGGAATGACCGCACATCACATACATTTTTAGGGAATGATAGGGAAGAAATGACATCCACTTTCGATTTATCTACTTAGATACCATCCCAAAAAAATTACATGTTCCAAAAAAATACTGTGTCGCACCGTGTAATAGAATTTATCATAATTTTATACAAGATTCCTTTCAATAGCGCGATGTAGGACGGATCCAAGTCTACATAAACATTCATCAAAAGAGTATCCACAAATAGTAAAATCATCCATGAAAACTTCCATGCAATTCTCCAGGTAGTCCAAAAAAATACTAACCATACATTGCTGGAAAGTACCTGGAGCATTGCACGGGCCAAATGGAATCCTTCTATTGGAAAATGTGCCAAAGGGGAAAGTGAATGGTGTCTTTTACTGATCCTCGGGGGCAATATTAATCTGAAATTATCCAGAATAGCCATCAAGAAAATAGTAATGGGACTTCCCTACTAGCCTCTCTATGATTTGGTCAATGAATGGAAAGGGGAAATGGTCCATCATAGTGTGCTGGTTTAGTCGGCGATAATCTATACAAACACACCAACTATTCTACACACGAGTTGGAACCAATTCATTGTTTTCATTTTTAATTACTGTAATTCCAGTTTATTTAGGATCTACTTGAATGGGAGTGACCCATTGGCTGTCAAAGATGGGGTAAATGATTCCAGCATCCAATTATTTTGTTACTTCCTTTTTAACTACATCTAAGAGGTTTGGGTTCAGTCGACGTTGTGCCTGCCTCACTGGTTTAGCCTCATCAGTTAATAAAATATGATGTGTACAAATTGATGGGCTAATACGAGGAATGTCCGCAAGTGTCCATCCCAATGCTTGTTTATACTCCCTCAAAAGTTCAAGCAGTCTAAATTCATTATCCGGAGGGAATTAACTAGAAATTATGAAAGGATCCTTATTTCCATTCTCAAGATATGAATATTTAAAATCTTGAGGCAGTTTCCTTAGTTCCAACTCAGGTGGATTTTGTATTGATGGGAGTGTGTGTGAAAGTGAGAGGTCACTAATCTCATCTAACTGCACAATGGTATCATCCTCGGATGAGGAATTAGCTTTTACAAGAGTAGCAGTATCATAGATGGTCATGTGATCCTCCGTGTTTAAGAAATTATCAATTAATAAACATGCATGACACTTTTCTAGACCACTACAACAATCATCATATGATTCATTACAAAGAATTTCAATCAAAGAAGAAAATTCAGAAAGAGGGTCAATGGAATCAAATGAAGTGATTTTAGGGGAAGGGAGTACATCAATGGAATTTACTGAGATAGAGGAATGTTCTTCTAAGGGGTACTTCATGGAATCAAGGATGTTGGAATGAAATATGTCACCACGAAATTTTATAGATAATGTACCATTATGGACATTAATTATAGCTTTTGCGGTTTTCAAGAAAGCTCTCCCCAATATAATTGGTCCGTGTCCATTCATCCTATCATCTTCCATTTTTATCACATAAAAAATAGCAGGAAATATTAAATTTTGAAACCTCACAAGAACATCCTCTAACACACCAGAAGGGTGTGTCGTACTCTGTTCTTCAAGCTAAACAACTATTCATGTAGGCTTTAGTTCGCCGAGCTGTAATGAAGAGTAAATAGAGTGAGGCATTACATTAATAGAGGCACCCAAATCAAGCATATAATAAGAAAAAGAATACTCCCTTATGGTACATGGAATTTAGAATTTTCCAGGATCATTGCACTTGGTGGGAAGCAATGGTTGTGTCAATGCTGAGACATTCCTACACAAACTTACCTTCTCATCACCACGAAGACTCCTTCGATGTGTACACATATCCTTTAAAAACATAGCATAACATGGAATTTGATTCATGACATCAATCAATGGAATGATAACATACACTTTTTTGATAGTCTCCAAGATTTCTTTATCGTGTTCAGTTTCCTTTTGTTTCTTTGGTTGGGTGTATCTTTGGGGAAATTCAAGTGGAATGCTTGGGCTTGGTAACTCATCAATAGACACACTCTTTCCTTTGGTAGGACTTCTCTCAAGACAAGGTTCCACCTCATTTGAACCTTTTTTAGTGGTTGTTATGGTGGTTTCCTTAGGATAGGATTACTCTAATGGAGGGTTCATTTGGATTTTATGTTGAGTTGCACTCGTAAGGGTGATGGCACTAACATTTCACTTATCCCTAGGGTTGACAAGTGGTTGAGTTGGTAGTTTACTAGACCCATGGCTTTGGATTTCACCCATTAAGTTATCTAGTTGGCCTAATTGGGTTTTGAGGTCTTGTACGGATACTTGGGAGGTTTTATGGAACTGGAGATTGTTGGCAGCCATTTGTTTCATTATATCTTCTAGGCTAGGCTCGGGATTTGGAGGGGGTTGTTGGAAAGGCCATTGGGTGGTTGAAAATTTCTGGGTGGTGGTGGTTGATAAATACATTTCCCTGGTGTTTCAATGGATGATGAGGCTGGTTTGAATAACCCCTTGCCTATAGGACTGGTTTTCATTCCACCCAGGGTTAGATGGATAGTAAGGTTCTTACGAAATGGGTTGGTTATAGGGGCGTCCGGGGAATATTGCCTCACAAAACTCAGAAGTATCTTTCAATTGGAGGCATTGGTCAGAATAGTGGGTATCAGAAGATCGTATACCACAATATATGGGAGGAGTTTATTGGAATTTCCCTTGTGAAAGAGAATGTTGTCGAAGAAGGGTACAAACCTCTTCAAACTTTGTGTCCACCTTATTCTCGAATTCAGTACTATGAGCCTCATGGACACCTCGAATGGGTACACTGGACATTGAACTGAATTTTTGAGTGTTTTCTTCCAAAGTCGCAATTAGGGGCCTTGCAGGGATTGGGGTTTTATCCACTAGTGCACCACCTTCAACAACATCAATCATGTTACGATCTATTTGAATTAAACCTTGATAAAAATATTGTATTAAATGTTGATCGCTTATCTGGTGGTGTGGACAACTTGAACATAATCTTTTAAATCATTCCCAATATTCATGAAGGATTTATCCATGAGATTGTCTTATCACACGTATTTCTTTCTTTATTGTTGCAGTTTGAGAGGCTGGGATGTATTTTTCCATAAAAAGTCGTTTCATGTCCGCCCAACCTCTAATAGGTGAATTAATATAATACAACCAATATTTATCTGTGTCTTCTAATGAAAATGGAAATGCCCTAAGATTTAATTGTTCTTCATCCTCATTAGCCGGTTTTAATGTTGAACACACATTATGAAATTCTTTTAAATGCTTATGTGGATCATATCCAGGCAGTCCATGAAATCTTGGTAATAAATGAATTAATCCAGAACATAGTTCAAAATTGGGTGACTTGCCTTGTAATTGAATGTAAGAGGGTCAGATATCAACCTCAGGTGAGGTTAGTTCATTTATTGTTCTATTAAATTATTTTATGTTATACATGTTATGTTCTGTTTTAAATTTGGTTTCAGAAGAAGAATAAGGATCAAGAAGAATTTTAAGATGAGATGTCTCCCCCTTTAAAGTGTTGTCTTGTGTGTCTCGGTTTCGTTGATGTAGGATCCTCTCCAGATCGGGTTCGAATGTTTGTAGGTATCCCGGATTAGAATGCATCATACACAAAACATAAAAAATAAATAAACTAGAACACAAAAATAAATGAAAAGGTAGAAGATTAAACAAATAAATATTCACAAAAAGTACAAAAAAATTTCAAAAACACGCACAAAAAATCAAAGCGCTCCCTGGAAATGGCGCCCAAATTTGACCGAGTTTTCATTACACATCAAATTGATTGTTATTTTAAGGTTTATTTGTAGTCTAGGTAAGACTATAGGTGTATATCTAGGAGCATTGATATGTTTATAGTGTTTATTTTTAATTATGTCTACTAAAAAATGAGGGCGATATTGAAAACCACTTAAAGAATGTAACTTAATCAAAATTGTTTAAAAGGTGAAAGACCAATTGTATTTTGAAAAATATGAAATAAAAGGGTCAATGTGATTTCTCTACACACATATGAAGTTCATTGTTCATAGAGATTTATTTTAGGTTTAGTGTAATTGTTTGGTTGGAATTAATTGGAATCCCGATTAATTTCGAAGCTCATATTTCAATGCTTGAAGAACCAAACCTTCACATAACAATCTTATTGACAAGGTACAGAACATATGCATGGATTAAGAGAATCCAAATAATATTGAAATATCAATAACGTAGGGAAGATAATTATTCTTGTGTTGTCCAATCGGAACAACACAGGTCACGAACACAAAACCTCCCACCGATCAGTTAGAAATTAAGATCATAACACTCACATGCATCAAATCAAGCATTCAAAACTGAAATTAAATAAGATACATGGAATGAAATATTTAAACACCCAAATTAATTCAATCCAGTAGCTATTGTATGCATCGGAACTCCCTTGACTTGTGTGTATCTCCCTCACAACAAACACCCTACTTTTAGCTCGACATCTAGAGGAGGATGAAGCTCGGGTAGAACTCCTTCTTCATCCTTGATTCCCCTATGAGGATAGGGGCCTCCAAAACCTCCAATGTGAATAGGAGACTCCCCTAGGACTCTAAAATGGTAGAGTACAACTTCTGGTTCGAAATTTCAAATGGGGAGCCAAAGGTACCATTTTATAGGAAAATTGGATGGTGGTTTTAGGCACACATATTTCTTCAATCCACTTGTACCACGCATTTTTATTTTTAGAAAGCCTTATCTCGCATTGGATAAAGTAGATAAGTTGTAGCCCAACCTATTGGTTGTCTCAACCAAATGTGTGGCACCATTTGGACAACTAAAGCTCTAGATATTAATAAAATACAGAATACTGCATTTGACTTGGTCCATATTTTGTGGCTTGGACAGATCAGTTCGTATGGGCCCAATAAAAGTCGAATCGGGATTGCGTTCATTAATATGAAATGTATAGTATTATATTTTGGATAGGACCACAAAATTTCAACCCATTTGGATTCTCGAATTTTGTGTACTATGAAAAACAGTGGAAAGATGTCCATGGATCCATGCAAATTTAAACCATTATTCTTCCACATCATCAAGGGCCCTCCAAATCACCTCCACCTACATTTAAATAATAAAAACAAGTAAAATTTTACATTCTAATCATTATTAAAATAAATTAATTGATTAAAAAAATGTTAAATTTATTATTATATTTTGATTATTCTTTACAAAACTAGTTTAAAACAGGGGTGTAGGGGTGGAATAAAACAGTGAATCGTGGTACGATCATGATGACACCCAAAAAGTAGTGTGCACCATATCTATATTCCCAACCATTGATTTTATACCTCCATTTTCAAAGGATATATTCTTATTCTATCCAAATAAACAATCTTAACATAGGCCAACATCCACAAAAATTATCCATGGTAGCATTATTTCTTTTGTAACCACATGTATCCCCTTCTCATTCATTTTTCCTCGCTTGTAGTGCCACAGTTGTAAATCCCCAACAGAATTTGTTTTTTGGAAGAAATTTAATAAAATTATATGGGTCCATGTATGAGTTTAAACTAAGGAATATATTGAGCCCAATGATGTTAAAAAAATACAATGTCCATGATTCAGGTCACCTTGACGAAAAATATGTTAATGGATCCAACTGTTTCTCAATATCCTTTTACTCTATCCCCTCTGGAGTTGTTTCCCCCTCTATCATGTGACAACGTGAGTAGCCTCTGTGCTTCTCACTCTCTGTCCATTTTTGTTTCTCCTACCGTAGTGGTTGGTTCAGTGTCATCTCCCTCATTCACAATATCCTGCAATTCCCCTCCCCACTTCTCACCTGTATCATGCATGCTGAGGGGATATCACGACAGTCTCTCTGTCTGCTTTAGAGGGTGTGCTTCAAAAGGTATATTTTGTATTTTCAATGGATATGTTTACAATAGTGGTTTGGTATCCTTCCATAAAATCCTCTAATGATACATTGATCGATTCCAGATGTAGGGAGTCATAGGTGGAAATAATAAGATGCATATCCCTAGAGGGTTCACTTTTAAATGGTCCAATGGGATCCGTACAAGGTCTAAATTTAAATCCAAAGCTAAGGATTAGGTGAAAGTAAATTCAGATCATATGGTTGAAGGTTGTGAGTCTGGAGGAAAATCAAATATTACTGGGTTTTAATATTCTGACTCCTTATTGGGAATGCTTGCAGAACATGGTGCCCAAGAAAATTTAGATTTTATTTCAAACAAACATTCAAATAACTCTTGAAATTCTAGACCCCAAACAGGACACATTGATGATTAAAGAGTATGCACAAAGACTGAGGGTGTCCAGCATCTTACATGGATTCCCTACGAATTTCAACATCAGGATATTCTAGAAAGCACACATTTGTGATTATTTAGTTGGCACTTCAGACCAACTCATCAACACTATAATCTCAGTGGGGTCTCATAGTTTTGTCTTTACGTTTTTTATGAGAAATGTGATGCACAGACTAGGGAATAAATTTTTGGAAATACAAGATGAGAAATATGAGAGGAATAAAATTCTAACACAACACAATTGATCTTTGAAGGTTTCTATTTCGTATATTTTTTTGGACAACAATTGTCAACAATTTATAGGAATTTACAAATTAATTGAAAAGAAAAATTAAATGCACACATTAAGGAAATAATATAGCCTCATTAAATGGAAACATTATAGAAATAAAATAGACACATAAAATGGACACATTGTGAGAAAAAACGTGAGGGGAAACAAGTGTAATTAATTCACGCTGCATGGAAAAACTCATGGAAAAATTAAATATGGGCTGCTTGATGTGTGGGTTTTGTTTTCATTTCCTACAATCCCCTTCAAACTAAAACTAGCATCATCCTGAGAATTGTTATGAGTTTTTTGAATGCATCTGTCAGTAATTACTTTGTGAAAATTTCAGCCACTTGTTTTGTAGTATGACAATATTCCAATTTTATCGTTTTCTACTTCACATGATCTCTTAAAAAATGGAATCGAATAACAATATGCTTTCTTCTTCTATGATGCACCAGATTTTTTGACGGTTCAATTTCCAAATTGTTATCCAGATATACCACTATGGATCCATCTTGTGGGTTCTTCATATCCTTCATCATATATCTTAACTATATTCCTTCATAGTCAGTAGATGATGCTACCATGTAGTCTTCTTCGCATGTGGACAAAGCGACCACACCTTTCTTCCTTGAATTCCATGTGTAAGCAGTCTATCCAAAAAAATATGCATACCCAGTGGTGCTTTTTCTTTCATCATGGTCTCCTCCCCAGTCACTATCTGAGTATCCATAAATATTTTCTTGCTCATTGAATGGGTAAAAAATACCAAAATAAATCATTCCTTTAACATACCTGAGGATACATTTTTTCGCTAACCAATGTGACTCTTTTGGTGCTTCCATGTACATGCTTAGTATCCCAGCATTATAGAAAATAACAGGTCTTGTGATTGTGAGATACCTCAGGCTTCTAAGTAGACTCTTGAACAAAGTGGAGTTAATGTTCCTTCAATCTCCATCATTTGTCAGTTTTATTCTTGTAGCTATATGTGTGATTATAGTATTGCAATTGGACATCTTGAAATTTTCAAGAAACTCGCAGGCATACCTCTTTTAAGATATATAGAGGCCTCTATGTTTTTTCATTACCTCTTTTTCCAGAAAGAAGGTCATGTGACCTCCACCGATCATCTCAAAATCATTGATCTTTCCCTCCTAAAATTCATAGAACACCAATCGGTTGTTCCCTATAAAAAATGATCATAAAGATACAAGCATACAATATATATGTCACCACAACCATTCTTCATGATGTAAATGGAACGGTCATATGGACATTGGACGAAGCTGTTCTCTCAAAGATTGTTGTCAATGCATGCATTCCAAGCACTATGAGTTTACTTCAAACAATAAAGATATTTCTTTAGTCGATACACTTTTTCTTCCTCCCCTTGCATAACAAAGCCTTCACGCTAGTCATCATAGTCCACTTCTACTAGAATTCAATTACTTAATGCAGATTTCAAATCCTATTGGTACATTATCCAACTATGATGAACAAAAAGGTATATAATCATAATCACAATGTCAAGGTGAGAAACAAGAGAAAAGACTTCTCCAAGGACCACTATGTACTTCTGTTGTTACCCCTTTACTAAAACCATACATTATAATGATCGATTTCACCATCATCATTTCACTTGATATTGTACACACATTTGACACCAATGGTTTTCTGGCTATTAAGAAGCATGGTCAGCTCTCATGTGTATTTTTTCTCTATGGAACAAATTTCTTCTTCCATAGCCACTCTACAACATTCTTCCCTCATGCCTTCCTAAATCTTTAGAGGCTCATTATCTGCATACAAGAAAAAAAAGATTTACCTCTTTGGTTTGTTCATAAATTTTTCTTTAAATTTTCATATTTATGGGCTCCATGGGTGAGGTTCAGATCACCAAATTTTTACTGGATGGGGTCCTTTCAAGAGTGAGGGAATATCCTCTAGGACTCCTGTGTACTAACGATGTGCCCGAGGAAGGTGTTGTTGGCATTTGATCCTGATGATCATGTCCTTCTTGAAGATCATCTCTTTCGACACGAATCAATTTGTTTGGTTCATCATCAGTCCATTTCTATGATTCTTCCTCAATAAAGACCACATCTTTACTCACAACTAATTTATTGGTTAGTGGATTCCAGAGCTTATAGTCTTTAGAATCCTTACTACAGCTGATGAAGATGCATTTTTCACCACGACCATCAATCTTTTTTCTTCTTTCTTCTGGAACAAGAGTGCCGGAAACACACTTGAATATTATTTGGTATGCTACGCTCAGTTTGTAGCCACTCCATGAATCTTGTGGTGTCTTGTTTATAATGCTCTTGTTTGAACACCGATTGAGAAAATAGGTTGTACATTCCACTTCATTTTCAGAGAAGGTCTTTGGATGGCCATTCTATGTCAGCATGGTCCTCATCATGTCATGGATGGTGCAGTTCTTCCTTTCTGCAATTCCATTCTGATGTGGCGTGTAGGTAGTAGTATATTGTTTCTTTATTCCATGTTCCCTGCAAAAAACATGAAATGAATTTGAAGAGTATTCTCCACCTCTGTCAGATCTGAGAACATTGATTATATAACCACATTCAGATTCAACACAAGCTTTATACATTTTAAAGATAAAAAACAACGTAGATTTTTCTTTAATGCAATACACCCAGAGTTTCTTGCTAAAACCATTAATGAGTGTAATAAAATAACTATTAACTCCCAGTGAGGGTGTTTAAAGTGGTCTGAAGATATCAGTGTGAACCAACTGAAGTGGTTCATTTTCCCTTCAGGACATTCCACATGGGAAGGAGTTCCATTATTGCTTGTCGAGTGTACAGGCCTCAAGAACATGATTTGGAATTAAAATCTCTAACAATCCACGCACCATGCTTGATGAATGTATATTTTTATGCAGACTAAAATTCATATTTCCAAAGCACACATTCCATCTCTGTGAGTCATTCTTCATAATTACCAAGAGACAATCATCGGCCTTTGTGTTGATATGCAGTGGAAAAATGCAATTCTTCATTGTTTTTATTTGTGAAAAAACTCTCCTATGGGCATCCCTTAAAGACAATGAAGAATTATCCATGTGTATAACATACCCATTATCAAGGAGTAGGCCGAGACTGATGATAATGTTTTTCATGTTTGGTACATAATACACATTGGATACATAATTTGGATGACTGGTCTTTAGATATATTTTGATTTTACCTTTTCCAATAACGGGTACCTTTTAAGAGTCGCCAAAACTCACGTCACCATGAACTTATTCTTTGAGTTCCTTAAACAAATCATTGTTACCACTAATGTGGTTACATGTACCTATGTCAAGATCCCACACATCGAGGCATTCATATGGCTTTTCATGTCCATGGATGAGTGTGGTAAATTGTTCTTCATGATGAAATGTTTTGGAATATTTGGATCATTCTTCATGATCCGCTTTTCTCCATCAATCATAGGAATATTGGCCAAATATCTTGCACTTGTTTCAATAAACGTTCCTTGTGTTTCCACGACCACACATGAAACGAATTCCACCATTCCCTCTTCCACAAAAGCTGGAAGGATATTGTTTCTTTTGTTCATGGATTGGATAATATCCATGCACTATTCCTCTTGCACGATGACCGCCTCGTTACCTGTGACCATTATTTTTTCTATTAGAGTATACTTGGACTCTAAGGCATGTTGTGTTATTGAACCGACATTCATTTGAATCTGTTTCTCATGAACTTGCAACGACCCCATCGGTTCTTCAATGGACCATTTCTTCAAATATTTTTATTCTTCTATTACCACAACCACAAGATCAAACATGGTTGTCAGATAACGATGTGAATTTTAAATAACACAAATTTCTTTAACTTTTTCACCATTCCTTATCAAATTGTTAATAATGACAATTAATCTTGAGAAATAATAGGAGATACTCTCTCCTTTCTTTCATGTGAACCACTTCAAACACCACACTTAATGTATGAAGACGTACCCACATCACTCGATAAAAACCTTGGATGGTGGTGGTAAGGGTATCCCATGCTTTCTTGCTTGATTTTTCATTGTAAATATTTTTTAATGTTGATTCCTCGAATGCTTGATAGAGGAGGAAAAAGGGTTTTTTTGTCTTTCTTTCATTGATTTTTGAGGCTCATCTTTTCTTCATTCATGAAGGAAACATCCTCCTCCGTAGAGGGTACTGTATACCCATTGGAGATGATCTCTGATAATTAGTGTGACTCGAATAATGCCTTCAATTGGATGAACCACCTTACATAGTTTTCATTAGACTGCTTCGGAACTTGTAGCTAGATTGAATCCATCTTAAGAAATTGGAGGATATTTGTAACATTCCTCTGAAACTAGTTTGGTGGCTATACCATCTGAACAATATGAGAGGAATAAAATTTTCACACAAAACATAGGAGATTTGAAGCTTTATATTTCCTATATTTTCAAACATTAATTTCGAACAATTTATAGGCATTTACAAAGGAAAACAACAACAAAATTAAATGGACACATTAAGGAAACAAAACAACCACATTAAATGGACACATTAACTAAATAAAACAACCACATTAAATGGACATGCACAGATAAAAAACACACGGGAAAAAACTTGTAATTAATACACACTGCATGGAAAAACACAGGGTAAATAAATGAGGGCTTTTGACACATGGGTTTTTTTTTGAATTTCCAACAGAACTGTGGTGGGACCTTGACTCTTTCATCTCTGAAGACTCACCATGGTCATTGGGGGTGGGGGTGGGGGTGATTTTAATATAGTGAAAATTATAGAGGAAGAACAATGTGGAGGTGGTTTTCTTTGGAGTACAAAGAAACGTCTTATTAAGTGCGGGATATATTGTGTACCACATTACATGGGGTAACAAACACAAAATCTGGTGTCACATTGACCGGTGTTTGGAGAATGGGTCTGCTATCTAATTATTTCTAGCCATGAAAGTGGCTCTCCTGGTGCGGAGTCTATCTAACCACTCTCCCATATGAGTCTCCATGTCTGTGGGGTCGAGAAGTGGATACTTTTTTCTGTTCTCTCTTTCTTGGATGGAGGAACCTAGATTTTATGATTTCGCGAGGGAGGCTTGGAACCATCTTCTAAAGGGGAATACATAGATCTCTCATCCAAAAAAGATTAGGATAACTAAATATCACCACCTTATATAGAGAAAGAAACTACCCCTAGGGGATAAGTCAAGGAAGACATCGGTAGAGGCATCAAAAGGATGGAATTAATCTAAGAGAATGAGTGGGCATGTGTTGGTGGGAGATGACTTTACAAAGCCAAAATGATTTATCACGAGAGAAAGAATAGAGAAGCGGGGGAGGAAAAAGGCATCAAACCACACAAGAGATTTCAAGCTTTTATTTTCACATGCATTTCCACGGACTCCAATTGTCTAATCTATAGGTTAATACTAAACACAAAAAAATGGACAACACATTGAATTTAAAGGGGAGACAAAATACAAGGCAATAATAAATACATTTATATGAATTTGGAATGGATGCATGGGAGTAATGAGCTGCTTGGGGAAGAGGGAGAGCCGCCGCTGCATGGGAAAGCAGTGCATGGGAAAGAACCGCATACCGCTTGGAAAAAAATGGGTTTTGAGTTTTCAATTTCCAAAACTTCCCTTCAAACCATAACCGGCTTCATCTCGAGCATCATTCTAAGCCGTTTGAATGCATTTGTGGGTAATGCATTTGTGAGAATATCTGCCACATGTTCCGTAGTATAGAAATATTCCAATTTTATCATTAATAAATATATGTATAGGAATTTTTAAGGGGTGCATGGGAGTAATGAGCCACATGGGGAAGAGGGAGAGCCGCCGCTGCATGGGAAAGCAGTGCATGGGGATGTGCAGCAGCCCTCTTGGAAAAAATGGGGTTTGGGTTTGCAATTTCAAACAGCATGGTGGTTTTTTATGATCCCTAGAGCAAGAAAAATATCTTGGGGGACATGTTTCTAAGGAAAGAAAGTGTAGCACATGAAGCATCCAGAATAAAATGGATTTGTGAAGGAAATCATAATAATGGATTTTTTTCCTGCGTGAGCCAAGGAGAAACGTCCGTTCCAAAGTCCAAATATTCTCAATGAGGACGAAACATGCTACAATGACCAAGACTAGGTAGGGGACCTTAAGAATGATTAATTTAAAGACCTGCGGGCAAGACCCAACCCCCACATGGTAGGAAGTTACCCGAGCTTATCTATGGACTTGATTGATACAGTATCTTCAAGGGTGAGTGGGATGGATAACGATGATCTTAGGTGAAGACTGTACAATGAGGATGTGCTCAAGGAAATAGGGACATTAAACCCATGTAGCACTTTGGGGCCTAATGGATATCCATTCTCATTCTACCGATCTTCATAAGACATTATCAAGATTAATAATCTGTTATTTGTCCAATATTTTTTTCACGAGGGATACCCACCACAAATTTTTTCTGATAATATGATCATTTTGGATCTGAAAGGTTGCAACACTCACTCTCAAGATCAATACTGGTCAATCAGTGTTTTAGACATTAATTATAAATTCTTTTCTAGAATACTCAACGGAAGACTTTGATCATTCATTCCACACTAGATAGCTATTGAAAAACATGGCTTCATCAATGGTCAAACAATTCAGGGGGCGGTTGGAATTGAGTTTTATATTAAGGTATCTATCTAGTATAAGGATCTCTTCAATTTTTTGTTGATCTCCTTTTGAAATGTTTTAGTTAGGCTTGGCATACCATTTCCATTATGGGAATTCTTTCTGGTTTTCCAATGCTATATGGGGCCTCATAAAAGGGAATATTTTGTCTCCCACGCTCTATATTATATCTCAAGATGTCCTCAGTCAATATATTATTAGGTGTGAAAGTGCAGGTTGGATACATCCTTTTTGCATGAGACAAGAAGACAGTGGTATGTTGCTTGTGATGTTTAAAAATGAGACCATGTTGTTTATAAATGGTAGCAGGTGATCAGTGAAAGGTATCAAAAAAAATTATGGTAGATATTTTTATGTGCAGTGGGCATGTTATCATTTGGGATAAATCATTTTTTATAGTAATGAAAGTCATCTTCAGGAGGTTAAAACACTTGGAAGTCAGGCTGGACTTACTGAAATCATCCTTCCAATTGGAATATCTTGGTGCTTAGGTTGGCACTTATGCCCCCTGCATTCACCACATTGACAAGATAATAAGAAAAATGTTCAGGCATATTCCTAATTGGAACAATAGGTTTTTCTCCATCAGAGGGAGAATTGTGGTCGTCAATAGTGTCTTAACCTCCATACCAATGCACATACTCTCCACACTAAAATTTACAAAGAAGGTGATTTCCCTGTTGGAGAACCTAATGGTTTCATTTCAATGGGATGGTCCAATAGAGGGAAATTATCATTGGGAATCGTTTATGAGGTTGGCCAGACCCACTTTGGAATGAGGGATCAATTTAAAGAGCCTAGCTGGAACCATGCATGGTTTGCATGCTAAATTAGCTTGGGAGGACTTGGAGGGGATGTCTATGTGGGGGATGCTCATTCAAGATCAATGTGGAGTAGTATCATGTATGCAGCCATCATGGTCCCCAACCATATGGTGAATAATTCATCCACTCTTGGGTCCCTTCATCCATACAATTGATGGATCCTTCATAGAGTTGATATTAGTTTTTGGTGCCAGGATTGTGGAGGAGGAATTATATTGTATCCAAGATACCCTACCTCTGATATCACTTTTAGGGAGGCCTATAGTCACCTCAGTTTCTTATAGGATATTCTGGATTTTTATGGGAGTTGTGTGTACTGGACAGTAATAGTGCAGCGACAGAACCCTAAAACCAATGCCAAGATCAATTGATTTATTGCCAATATGTTACAGCGATTACAAACAACTGAATGCAATGAAAACAAGAGTAAAATAGAACAATTACACAAGGATTTAACGTGCTTCGGTCCCTCTAGGACCTACTTCACGGAAAGAACACCACCCACGCACGCCATTTTATTAATTTTTCACACAAAACAAGAACAATACAACACAATTGAATCTGCAAGACAAAAAAACAGAACAAGAATCAAACAAGAATTACAGATTTCGAATGAAATTTGAAACTGCAATCTAAACATACAATACCGGACGAAACTATCGAGCGGTCCTGATCTCTTCAAAGCCAAAGGTTGAAAGTGAAACCTCCCGGATGTCGTCGCACAGCAAGACCTCGCTGCACAAAGAGATTGATGCCACATAGCACCGATTCGTCGCAAACCACAACTACGACGCGCATCCTTCGATGTCAACATCATCCTTGTCGCCTTGGATCTGGTTTGGCGCAAACCTTCAGAATCTAGCCTCAAAACCTCCAGAAACCACCAGATCCAAAATCCCGATGTAGAAGACCGCGAATCCGGTCCAACTGCAAGACCTAGGGTCTTCTTCCCTTGACTGGTCCTGCCTAACTGACATCACACACCCCTCCCTATCCAACAAAGGAGGAGGTTTTCCATCAGAGAATGCACCAACTAGCGACCAAGAAATCCTATAACGAGAGGGGATTTCTAGGTCTGCTCTGCCAAGATTGAAGAACATCCGCTGAATGGGAGCCAAGTAGCCAAAGGGTGAATCGTCCTCTCTCGAGAAGCATCGAAGAAGTGGTGATGAATCTCCCTGCACGTGCCTGCTCCCGATAACCGCATGCCCTATCCAAGGGTGCCACGGAGACAAGCAGAAAACCAACAGCCGAACAGAATCACAACTCAACTAAAAAACAAGTAATGTAATGGACGGCCAAATCTTAAGTGGCGGTGCACACATCAACGGTGAAAAACATCACCATGGAGAAAACATACGGATCACCAATACATGGTAATGAAGCAGAGCTCACATATGCGGCCCAATAAAAAAAATGAGTAGATAAAATAATAAAATGAAACGATAGGAAATTTAATATGAAAAAAATGCAATATAATATGGAAAAAATGTGAAATTAAATATCCAATTTCACAAGTCTCCACCATTTTCATTTACAATTGGCGATGTTATTGCACCTATCATATCAATTGAATCGGGCAAACATGCTAAACAACCTAAGCAAAAATATGACCGACAATAAACAATGCTAGTAAAACTACGCACCACATATGTCCAACATGTGTATCAATGTGATACACACTCTCCCTCATCAATCAAATCTAATCTACTACATAACCATGCTTAGAATTAAACAACTCCAAACATAAACAGAATGCATACTTGCACTTACCTGAGCCGACCGTTGAGACCATGTCAATGAGGATGTCCTGGTCTGCTAACAAGTATCTACACACAAGCAGCAAACACAGCAGTACCAATCCTCTAAAACCAAGGCAAATGAAACTCAGATAACTAGTGAAATAATGAAAATTTATGCAAATAAAACAACTCATCCAAAAGAAATCAAATAAGTAAACAATGCACGAGACTCAGAGAATAAATAAAAACACTCACTCCACCTGAATTTGAAACAAACCCAGAAAACTCTTCACCTGAGGAGAATACATTGCCTAGAACCATGAAACAGGGGAAGACACCTCCTAACATCAGCCGCGGTATAACCCATACATCCCTGATCCTAGAGCCTACTCGTAACCATGAGGAAACACACCCAGCAAGCAAGGGCAGACCGCTAACGACCTAGGGAAAAACCATCCCAGTCTAGCCCTCTCGTGACATCAAGCACCTCATTCCCAGGTACCCATCCAATGTCAACAAAGAGATACCAGCAGTACTGTCATGAATTCTGGTGGTTAGCGAGACATTTTCCCATGAACCTGCTTCTCAAACCACTACCCAAACACCTTACTATCCTCACACTAGGTAACCGGAGAAGACCGACCCTCCTAGGACACGAAGAAGGAAAACCCAAAGTTGAACCCACAAATCTGCCCCACTGAAGCACACTAGACAGAAACACAACCTAAACCAAGCCTACAAGAGAGGTTCCTCAAAACCACGTACCACTGCAAACATGCAGTCCCAAGATTCATTAGGAGAAACTCTAATCCTATGAGAACACAGGTGATCCACGGACAGCCTGCTCTCGAATAAGAAATCCCATCTCAGTCTAGCCCCAATGATATCTAAGAACCTCCTAACATTGCTAAAGAGATCCTGACATAACCATCATGATGTTCGATCATCACCGAACCTATTCAAGTGACATTTTCTCTCTACACACTGTCCAGGAACAATCACCACTCGTAGTGGGTCACACCTAGAGACACCAGCCCAAAACCAGGACACACCAGAGGAACAAACCTGAGAAAATAACTAACTCACTCTCCTAAGGCTAATGGCAACAACAGGTGAACAAAACGACCAGACAGACAGACCCAACCACACAACCCACTGCTTAGCGATACACCCTGCTCAGACCATCCTTACACAAAACCCCTCCTAGCAGAAAACACGAGACAAAAACTGACAATAGCACGCTGCCAATGTCTCTACTAGGGCAGATAAAAAAAGGGAAACAAGGTAGACTGCACAACACTGTGAAACATGACAGAACAACAGTTTTAATAAAACTGCAACCAAGGTGCAACAAACGAATTCAACAATACTGTAAACAAGATGATGGAAATCAATTATAACAAGCTGTAAGCAGGGAAACAGGTTCAACAACACTATAAACTGGGCAGCAGACAGTACAGTATGAGAAGCAATAATACAAAATTCACCAGCAGTATATATTATCAATCAATGGCAGTAGATTGTAATATATTTGGCAGAATTTCATATTCACGGGCAGCAATCAGTAATGGTAGATAAAAGAAAATCAAAATGGCTTCGATACCACATGTTATGGAGCTGTGTGTGCTGGACAGTAATAGTGCCACGACAGAACCCTAAAACCAATGCCATGATCAATTGATTTATTTCCAATATGTTACAATGATTACAAACAGCTGAATACAATTCAAACAAGAGTAAAATAGAGCAATAACACAAGGATTTAACGTTCTTCGGTACCTTTGGGACCTACTGCACAGCAACAACACCACCCATACAAGCCATTTTATTAATTACTCAAACAAAACCAGAACAATACAATGCAATCGAATCAACAATACACAAAAACAGAATAGGAATCAAACAAGAATTACAGATTTCGAATGAAATTTGAATCTGCAATCTAAACATACAATCCCGGATGAAACTGTCTGGTGGTCCTAATCTCTCAAAGTCAAAGGTTGAGAGTGCAGCCTCCTGGATGTCGTTGCGCCGCAAGACCTTACTACACAAGGAGATTGACGCCGCACAGAACTGCTTTGTCGCAAACCAGAACTACGACGCGCATCTTTCGATGTCAACAGCAGCCTTGTCGCCTTGGATCTGGTTCGGCGCAATCCTCCTTAATCTGGCCTTGACGCCTCCAGAAACAACTAGATCCGAAATCCCACTGTAGAAGACCGCGAATCCAGACCCACTAAAAGTCCTAGGGTCCGCCACCCTTGACTGGTCCTGCCTCACCGACGTCCTGTGCACCTCCCTATCCAACGAAGGAGGAGGTTTTCCAGCAGCGAATGCACCTTCGAGCAACCAAGAAATCAGATAATGAGAGGGGATTTCTAGGTCTGCTCCACCACAAATAAAGAATATCCATTGAATGGGAGGAAAGAAGCCGAAGGGTGAATCGTCCTCTCTCGGGAAGCATTGTGCAAGGGTGATGAACCCCCCTGCACATGCCTGCTCCCGATAACCGCATGCCCAATCCAAGGGTGCCATAGAGACAAGCAGAAAACCAACAGCCGAACATAATCACAGCTCAACCAAAAAACAAGTAATGTATTGGACGACCAGATCTTAAGTGATAGTGCACACATCAACAGTGAAAAACTAAAACATGGAGAAAACACCCAGATCACCAGTACAAGAGAATGAAGCAGACCTCACGTAAGTGTCCCAATAAAAAAATGAGCAGATAAAATAACACAATGAAACGGCAGGCAATTTAATATGAAAAAATGAAATTTAATATAGAAAAATGTGAATTTAAATATACAATTTCACATGGATGATACCAAATGTGGCGATCATGAAATCAACGTACTCAATGAGGACCTGAATAGATGTATCTTGACTGGATCGACCTTAGGTTTATTCTCAATAATCAAGATTATTTGAATTACAATGGAATCCAATAGTAAGTATGACTGTGAGAAGACATTGTGGTAAAAAGAAATCCCATCAAAGTTTAACTTCCAACATTGGCGTGTTATGAACAAGGCTCTCTGTATTAAGGAAAATGTTCAAAGTGTGGTTATTATACTAGCCAGCATGTTGAGCAGCATCAGCTTTCCTATTAGAGATTCTATCGGCCATATCTTCTACAAATTTTAGTGGTCATGATGCGCTTGGAAAACTTTTTTTTTAGAATAGTCAACCCATGAAACTACATGTGAGAGTTTCCACTATCACTAGATTCAAGGTGATTGAAAAAATGGTCCAAAAAAGAAGTCCCAAGCGATTTTTCACAGTGAAAGATGATAGAGATAATGGTCTTCAAAGAGTGATGCATGAAAGAATAAATTAATAGGGACTTGTACACAAATAATGTGAATAAATGAAGAAAACCATTCTGGATTCGAGAACGTTATGAAAAGTTTGTGCGACAACCTCCTCCATTAGCCCCCTCCTGCCACGTCGATCACTAAATAGTAATAACAAAACCATACAGGGGTGGTGAGTCTATTGGAAACCTCATAGTCATGGATTTAAACTCAACATAGATGGATCCTATCATACGGGTAGCATGCGAGGTGGATGTGTGGTCAAGGATAAGTGGGGCTCAGTCATTGTGGCCTTGATGACTTTTTATGGCAGTGGTGACTCTCTTAAAGCTGGGGATCATGTGATTGTTATAGGTTTACAGTTGTGCAACCTTCTAAACATCTCCCACGAATGTGTGGATACTGACTCTTTGACCATTTATAAATCTCTTGCAGGTCGTGCCAAAATTCCAGAGACAATGACTTACCCAATTATAAGGTTTAAAGATCTCTTGTATAATAACATGGTGGTTGCTCACACATGTAATGAGGGGAACATGGTCGTACACTTCCATGCCTATAAAGAAAATCCAAATGAGTGACTCTCCCATTATTCAAGCATCAGTTCCTTCCATGTCGAGGGGCTTATGTTTGTGAAAGCGGACGCTTTGGGTCTTCATTATTTTAGACCACCTTGACGGGAGTTGGGGTATGATTGCAACAATTTTTTAGAACATTGGTAATCACTGTTTCTCTTAATGAAAATATAATAATTAATGCTTTATATCCATGAAATTATATAACATATTTTTTATTATTCCATTGTTCAATTCATGATTTATTATTATATCTCCCTTATTGATGTAAACCTATCGTGGAACAATCAAACAAATGAATTCTACACCAGAAATCTATGTTGTAAGTTGGGAATTGGGAAGTATTCGTAGAAGATAGTATTTTAGTTTCTTTAAAATATTTTTTAATGGGTACATTTTTTTAATACATTGGATGTAATGGATTAGTTTACAAATCAATGTTTACAGCATAGTTTTCTAAGCTTGGATATCTCCCTGATTCCCTAAATATCATTATTCAATTTCACTTCCCCATCATTAACTAATCACAAGAAATCTATTTGATCATCTGTTCCTATAAATTTCAGTTTGGAAGAGAAAAATATAATAATTATTTTATTTATTATCCTCATATAGCTTGGTGATTGGATATCTCCAATCTCTCTTCGGCTATCCCATTATTAACTATTGTAAGTAGTGAATGAGTTCTCAAATGGATTATGTGTGAAACTAGTAAAAAAGATGACAATAAATATTTAAATTTGAAGACAAATAATAATCTCTTAAAATATATACATATAAACACATCGAATGATTAAAACACATAAGTATTTTTTTATTGAAAATAAGTGTTCATCACAGATTTTAAGGATTTCTCCTTCACTGATTCACTAATAACTTAGTGTGGAATCATTGCATTTATTACAAAAACGAAATAATGAAAACCATAGGAAACATCCATAGTATCTAGTGATGAATAATATTTTAGAATGATGGAGCATCACATGAATATAAGAAGTCCCTCTAACTAGAGGATACCATCTCCTCTTATTCTGAAAATTGAAATAGAAAAATATTCATTAATAAATCCTCACAGGTGGTGAATTCCACTTGGAATGCCTTCAGAAACTCATACCAGCTTTGGGAGAATTTCCTTTGAAAATATTTGAACTCTTACAACAACATGAAACAATCACTTAGAATTCCATACTGTACAGCGAGCATGATCTCAACTGTAGATTTCCACTGCATGGATGGTGATCACCTAAGATCTTAATATTCCATGATTTAGGAAAACAAAAGGAACGAAAGGCATGTTGACTTTGAAAATTAGAATCCAAATGGGGAAATTAAATTCCACATTTTTTGAATTTTTGTGCACAATGAGCTTCTCTATCATTGGTTCTGGGTAGGGTGATCATTCACATTCATGGTATTTTAGATAGCTGAAAAAATTTAATCATTCTTTATAATTGGATACATATCCAATTGAGTTTGTGGATTTGGATACATAGTGATTCTAGGTGTGTAGAGGTTTTGGGTATGTTCAACCATAAGGTAGGTAAAAATATTTCCTCCATCATCTTATAGCACAACAAATTTAGACAGTAATAATTTCTTCCTTCAAGCTTGATTTTCAATGAGCTTCATTCGAATGGATGTGCAATAGTATACAGGTGATCCTATTTATTTCCCTAATTAAAGTATCTTTCCATGAATCATTGAACTTGGAAATGGTGCATGGGGGAGAATCCATGGCGTCAAATTATTTGAAACTATATTGGGGAAAGAAATATATAACAAAAAATTTATTTAATTTTTTTTAGCTAAATATAAACTCATAGGTCACAGATCATGAATTTTCTTACAGCGCAACATTATTTTTTTCAGCGAGATCATGCTTTTCCATCCCTAGGAATGCAGTAGTGTGGATTCTTCTTCTATAATGGTGAGGTTTTCCCAAGACTGATTTCTCATAGATATGGTTTTGTAATCTACTTCAGTGGTTCACATAGATTCTCCTACGGATAGGCACATGACATATTTAATAATAGGAGCTCATATCTATAAGCGATAGCGCACATGGTGTTCAGTTTTGTTGGTGGAAGATGGCTTTACAAAGCCGAAACAAATAATTCACCAGAGAAAAAAAAGAAAGTGGAGGAGGAAACTTCACACAATGGAGCATGCAAGTTTTATTTATTTTCCAGCGGCTAACCGTATAGACTACAAAGCATCAATATTAATAGGCAATTCCAAAACAAAATAAACGGATGAAGCACTAAATGAAGGATAACAAAACAAGGCTATTAAAGAATATGCATGTGGAAAAAGAAAAATAAATGGACGCTTGGGGAGAGGCGGTGAAAGGGGAGAAGCACCCGCATAGAGAAGAGATCCCATATGGGGAAGAGAAGACGCATGGGATGATGAGATGCCACTGCATGGGAAAGCCAACAACAGTTACAGGTTTTCATTTCCAACAATCCCCTTCAAAACCAAAACCGGCTTCATCCCGAGCATCGTTCTTAGCCTTTTGAATGCATCTATCAGTAGTGCCTTTGTGAAAATATCTGCCACCTGTTTCGTAGTGTGACAACATTCCAATTTCATCGTTTTCTATTTCACATGATCCCTGAGAAAATGAAAACGAGTATCAATGTGTTTGCTTCTCCCATGCTGCACCAGATTTTTGGCTAGTTCAATAGCTGACTTTCTATCCACATATATCACCGTGGATCCGTCCTGTGGATGCTTCATTTCCTTCAACAAATTTCTCAACCATATTCCCTCACAAATAGTAGAGGATGATGCCACATACTCTAATTCACATGTGGATAAAGAAACCACACTTTTCATCCTTGAATTCCATGTGAAAGCAGTAGATCCAAGGAAAAATACATACCCAGTGGTGCTTTTTCATTCATCTTGGTCACCTCCCCAATCACTGTCTGAGTATCCATATAGCTCTTCTTCTTAGTTTTAAATATAAAAGAGAACAAAATATGTCGTTCCTTTAATGTACCTGATGATACGTTTTGCAGCTATCCAATGCGACTCTTTCGGTGTCTCCATATACCTGCTTAGAAGCCCAACACTATAGACAATATTTGGTCTTGTGATTGTGAGATACCTCAGGCATCCAATCAGACTATTGAACAAAGTTGAATCAACGCTTCATCCTTCTCCATTTTTTTTAGTTTCAAGATCGTTGATACAAGTGTGTTTATAGCATTGCAATTGGCCATGTTGAAATTTTCAAGCTACTCCTTAGTATACCTATTCTGAGAAATATGGATTCCTCCATGTTGTTGCTTTACTTATATGCCCATAAAGAAGGAAATGAGACCCCCATCGGTCATCTCGAATTCCTTAAAAATAGCCTCCTTGAAAACATCGAACATCGGTCAACAATTCCCTGTAAACAACAAATCATCAACATACAAGCATGAAATAAGTATATTGCCACAATTATTCTGCTTGATGTAAACTACATGCTCATATGGACATTCGGTGAAGTCGTTGTGTCAAAGATAACAGTCGATGCATGCATTCCATTCATGCGGAGCCTGTATCAACCCATAAAGATATTTCTTCAAATGATACACTCAATCTTCCTCCCCTTGAATAACAAAGCCTTCAGGCTGGTCCACATAGACCACTTCTTCCACAATTCCATTCAAGAATGCAGAATTTACATCTATTTGGTAGATCATCCAACTATGATGGACAACAAGAGATATAATCATTCGTTCCGTGTCAAGGTGAGCAACAGGATTGAATACTTCTTCATAGTCCACCTCATACTTCTGTTTATAGCCCTTTTCTAAGAGCCTTGCCTTGTAGAGATCAACCTCACCGTCAGCCTTTCGGTTGATCTTATACACTCATTTGACGTCGATACTCTTCTGGTTTTTAGGAAGTGTGGTCATCTCCCATGTTCCATTTTTAAATATGGCATGAATTTCTACATCCATCGCGATTCTCCAAAATTAGTCCCTTAAAGCTTCCTGAAATGTCAGAGGCTCATGATCTGCATAGATGAAAAAAAGATTTACCTCTTCAGTCTTCTCATAGATATCAATCAAGCTTTTCAACTTTAAAGGAGCCATGGGTGAGGATGAAATATCTGAACTTTGACATAGTGGAGTGCTTTCAGGAGTGTTGGAATTTACACCAGGACTTCTGCATACTGAAGGTGATGTGCTCGAGGAAGGTGTTGCAGGCATCTACTCTTGATGATCATGCCTTTCTTCAGAATCTTCAGTTTTGACTAGAATAACTTCATTTTATTTTTCATCATCCCATTTCCATGATTCTTCCTCACTAAATACCACATCTCTACTCACCAATACTTTGTTTTTAGTGGGTTGTAGTGATTGTATACTTTAGATGCTTCACTGTAGACGATTAAGATACACTACTCTCCACGATCATCCAACTTCCTTCTTCTTGCTTCTGGAACATGAGCATAGGCGACACACCCGGAGATTCTTAGGTGTGCCACGCTTGGTTTGCAGCCACTCCACGCCTCTTTTGGTGTCAAATTTCGGACACTCTTTGTTGGACACCGATTGAGCAGGTAGGATGTACACGCCAATGCCTCTGCCCAAAAACTCTTTGGCAGCCCTTTCTCCTTCAGCATGTTCCTCATTATGTTGAGGATGGTGTGGTTATTACTTTCTGTAATTCCATCTTGTTGTGGGGTGTAAGCAACATTGTTTTTCTACTTGATGCCATGCTCCCTACAAAAGTCATGAAATGCATTTGAGGTGCATTCTCCACCTCTGTCAGATCTCAGCACTTTGATTTTGTGACCACTCTCAGCTTCATCATGAGCATTGAAAATTTTAAAGATAGAAAAGGTGGAAGATTTCTCCTTGATGAAATACACCCACAGTCTTCTACTGATATCATCAATAAGCGTAATGAAATACCTATTACCTCTATATGAGGGTGTTTTATGTGGTCCGCAGATGTCAGTGTGAACCGACTGAAGTGGTTCATTTGCTCTTCTGGACACTCCACTTGGGAAAGAGTTCCTTTGTTGCTTTCCGAGTGTGCAACCCTCACACACATGATTTGGAGCTTCAATCGTCGGCAAGCCACACACCATTCTTGATGAGGTTAAATATTTGAGGCCATTAAAATGGAGATTCCCAAAGCGCAGATGCCATCTCCATGAGCCCAAAAAGACATTGCTCAGCCTTCGTGTTGATATGCAGCTGAAACATGTGATTCTTCTCCATTTGAACATGAGAAGTCAACCTCCTATGAGCATCTCTTAATGAAAAATAATAATTCTCCTAGTGTATAACATACCCCTTCTCATAGAGTTTGCTGAGACTTATGATATTATTTTTTATGCATGGTACGTAATACACATTGGAAATGTAATTAGACTCACCATTCTTCAGATATATTTTGATTTTACCTTATTCCAATTACGAGTACCTTAGATGAGTGGTCGAAGGTCATGTGGCTACGAACTTCTTCAGTGAGTTCTTCAAAAAGTTCATTGTTAGGACTCATGTGGTTACTCGCACCTGTGTCAAGATAACATACATTGGGGCATTCAGATGCCTTTTCTTGTGCAAGGAGGAGTGTTGTACCTTCTTATTCATGGCATGACGCTTTATCATAGTTGGATATTTCATCATGACCCGCCTTGCTTCAACAATCAGAGGCATAATGGCCTAATTTTTTACAGTTATGTCATTGAACTTTTTTTGCATTTCCACGACCACGCTTGAATCGGACTCCACCGTATCCTCTTCCAAGGAAGCTACTGATTTTTTTTGGTTTTTCTGATAGATTGGATGGTATCCACGTCCTCTACCTCTGGCACGATAACTACCTTGTTGTGATTGACCATTCATGGGTTCTTGTAGAGTCAGCTCGGACTCTAAGGCATTCTCTATTGTTGAACCTGCATTCTTCTGCATTCGCTGCTCATGTACTTGCAACGACCCCATCAACTCTTCAATAGATAATTTTTCCAAATCTTTCGATTCTTCGATTGCCACAACCACATGCTCGAAATTGGTTGTGAGTGATCGAAGTGCTTTCTCCATAACTCGAATATCCTCCATTTTTTCACCATTTCTTTTCAAATTGTTAATAATGGGAATTAGGCGTGAGATGTAATCCGAGATACTCTCAACATCTTTCATTCACGCCGCTTCGAACTCTGCTCATAATGTTTGAAGATGGACCAGCTTCACACGATCAAATCTTTTTAAAATGATGGAAAGTGTATCTCAATCTTGTTTGCTCGATGTTGCTTCGGCAATTTTTTCGAACTTTGATTCATCCATCCCTTGATAGAGAAGGAACAACGCCTTGTTGTCTTTATTCCTTTGATTTTTTATGGTCGTCTTTTCTTCATTCGTGAAGACCGCTTCTTCCTCCGCAGTGGGTACTACATACCCGTCAGTGACGATCTCCAATGAATCTTGCGACCCGAACAATGCCTTCATTTGAATGCACCACTTCTTGTAGTTGTCCTTAGACAAGGTCAGAACTTGCGACTGGATTGCTGTGACTATCATTAGAATTTGGAGGACGCCTTTGAACAGTCTCTGATACCAGTTTGTTGGGGGAAGATGGATTTAAAAAGCCGAATCAAATAATTAATAGGAACAAAAAAATGAAAGTGGAGGAGGAAACTTCACACATTGGAGCTTGAAAGTTTTTTTTATTTTCCAATGGCTAACCGTACAGACTACCAAGCATCAATATTAATAGGAAATTCCAAAAAAAAATTAAACTGATGAAGTATAAAATGAAGGAACAAAAAACAAGGCTATTAAATGTTATGCATGGGGAAAAAGATAAATAAATGGACGCTTGGGGAGAGGCGGTGATAGGGGAGAAGCACCCGCATGGAGAAGAGATCTCATGTGGGGAAGAGAAGCCGCATGGGATGATGAGCCGCCACTGCATGGGAAAGCCAAAAACAGTTATGGGTTTTCATTTCCAACAATTTCAAGGATGATTCACCGTAAATATTGGGATTTATATTGTGTCTTGATCTCATTGTATTCATATGGAATCTTGTATCTTCATTGTAGAGCTCCATTTTTTATTTGGGGTATCTTCGGTATTCTTCCGATCCAGTTCGAGGGAGTGTGATAAACCTGAGAGTTATTGCCTTCTCTACTTACACAGGATGGAACCAGAAGTTTCTTGGGATCCCATGGGGGGTATGAATAATGTTTTTATATTAAAATTTACTCTCTATCTTCCATGGGATTCGACTTTTTCTTCTAGATTTGGGCCCAAATCTTATTCAATCATGGTATGTGGTCTTCTTCTTTTGAGCTGTTAGCTTGGGGGTTTGGAGATCTTTTGCGGAGAAAAGGTTTGTGTCAGTGACTAGTTTTCTTTCATTCTCCTCAAGCACTTTGGTTTCAGATCTCCATTGGAAAACTATGGTGGCACCGTCGAGGAGTTTGATCAAGTTTGAGAAGTGGTGTGGTTGATTTTGTGTGTGTGTGTGGAATAACCATGACTTTTCCAAATTTATGTAATTTTTCCGTGAATGTTGGAACATAAAAGGAATTTTCACTTGTTTTTCCTCTTGAAAAATTCCATCTCTTTTTGAAAATATTGTTGTGGCAGATGGAATTACAAGTGCGATCATTCTATTTTTATCATCAGGTTTATGCAAACCTTTTCCTAAAAACACTCTAATAGAAACTATTCATAGTAACATGTTGTTGATGACTTTACATATTTTTGTTGTTTTGGACACTAGTACACTTGTGTTCACTTTCTTTTACAATGCTGATGATCCATGAATTTTACATTTTTTTGTTTGTTGGATCGATCGGAAGAAGAGAAGTTATGGTCAATCCATGACTTTTCCAATATTTTAGTGATTTATATAACAAACATATTCCTTAGTACGATATTTTTTTCTAATTTAATTTATAAATGATAAAGAAAATTTGAATAGAAATTTCTCTCTTTCAACACATAAATTATAATTCATTATATCAACAATTAAAACATCATATTCTCATCATTAAATGTTTTCACTCTATAAAAATTTTCTTTTATCAAATAGAATCACTCCATTACAATTTCAAAATTATAGAAAATTTATGGATTTATTTCAAAAATTAAAAAATCCATTATAGATTAATATATTTTAAATCCCATTAAGAATATCTTTTCAATAATCAAAATATTAAATGTCACAGATTGAAAATAAATTTCAATTTTTGCATGTCATCCCAATTTAATTCCATATTTAATTTATTAATAGAAATAATAATTGTAATCCATTTAAGAATTATGTCCAAAATTAAAAAGGGAAAAAATCTCGCAAATTTACCTGAGATTTCATAAACTAGTTAGGGTAATTTCGATGAATAAACAAAATTATAAATTTTGAGCTCTTATCGGTCCCCCACACATGAACTATTACACAACAAGAAATTTTATCATTGAATTAAATTTATTCAGGTATTGAAAATTTTTCACAATTCAAAATAGATTTTCAATGAATGATGAATTCAAAGAACAGAAAATCAGTGAAATGAAAAGTTATTCTCATCGGGAATTATATAAAATCAATAAGGAAGTGGAGAAAACCTTTTATTATTCTTTATAAAAAAATAACACCATGCTTCATACATGTTTTTAATTTCAAAGGTATGGAAATATTCTATTTATGTTAAACTTAACCATTAAAATACTTTTATAAAACATTTTTTAACCTACCATGTATTCAATACATTTTATAAAACAACTCAAGGGAAAATATTTATGTGGATTTATTATCATACATGAGAAGTGAGTACATACCATAGGATTGGGAAAATTTTCATCTAACCACATTGCAGATCATGATGAAAATACGTTAAATCATGAGGTGTTTGAAAAGGATGTTCAGTGGAAATGAGGTTGGGGGGAAAATTTTCAAAAAAACATCAGAAAACATGGAGTGGGTTTTTTATTTAAATCTTGTTCATGATTAATCAATTAAATCAATGAAGAATCCCTCTCTAGACAACATCTATACAAGATGTGAAACACACTTCCAAAACTTCTCACAATCATGCCCATTTTTATTTTTTATTTTTACAATCTATTTTTACAATAATTTGATGAAATGAAAAAATAATATAGTGAATTAATGTGAAACATTCCAAATTTCCTCTCTCATATACCCCATAATGCTGACTCACGCCTCTCATAGACCACTTAACATGCAATGATTTACAGAGAACAAATATATAGAACACCATTTAACCAAAACATAGACTTTAATTAATCATGTAATTAAATGTTATTGTGATCACAGGTAAGGTAATTTTCAGTGATTAATGCATATTTATCCCATATGGACATTCATGGTTATCTATGGGAATAACTAGGATCAATGCTGAAGGACCGAATCTTGAAAGAATGAGGTGATTACTAATTGAATTCCACAATCATATTGAAAGTATCTCACAAATTCCAAAATATTTGAGGGAGTAAAAAAATATGTTATGTATTATAAACAAATCCCAAAATTATCTCAAGAATATATCAAATTAGAAATCTAATTTCAAATTTTCTGGAAAATCTATTTGGATAGGGAACAAATTTTTTGATAGTAACTTGTTTTTTTATATTTTAATTTCCATTTAAAAATAATTCAAATGTTTGAAAATAATATTCTAAGAAAAAAATTACATTTGAGAAATCATTTTCTATTTTCATCTTCAATAGTATCACCAAGCTCCTCACAAATCACATGGAGTTAGAAAATGTAATGAGTTTTGTAATACTACTTAAAAATAGTAGGAAAATTCAAAAATTATAAAAAACATTATACAAGTTAAAAAAATATTTTTTCGATTTATTTATATATACTTCAAAAATTTAAATATGACAACCTAAAAAAACATATACAGATTCCAATATAAAATTTATTTTATTTAATTATTTTTTAAAGGTAAATAATAAAAAAAATTCAAATCCTATAACAAATTTACCCTTCTCCCCTAAAATTGGTTTATACATTAATAAAATTTAATTTCATCATGCATTTTTTTAATAAAAATAGTTCAAAATAATATTAGAATCTATACTAATATAATATAAAGACACAACCTGACAGTAGACTATTTAAAACTAGTAAGGAGATGCCTAGACTCCTCCATTAGTTCATTCCAATGAATTTCATTGTACTTCTTCAATTTTCAGCCAATCACCTTGAATGTATTCTTTAAACAATCTCTTTGAAACTAACCTACACCAAATGGAAATGTATTGGTTATTATTTATGGATAAATCCCATAGGAATGATGCTATATAAGGAAGATATTCATTCAATAAAAAATAACAACAATTTGTTTGTTTCCTGAAATTCTATTTTAGGGATCAACTTATTAGGATTATATTTTTTATCTTTATATAGTAGTGAGTTATCATTTTCTTCCCTCATAAGCTCTTCAAAATCAATTATATGTAGATTCCTCTAATCTCTGGATTTTCCAAACTCTAGGATCAATCTTTTAACATCGCTTGAGGAATTATTCAATAACTCAACAGGTAAGTGAAAATTATTACTATAAATAATTCTATAGGGAGACATACCTAATTGATAAATGTATGTAGTTTTATATCCCACAGTGTATCCGTAAGCATCTTATTGTAGCCATTGTGATTGGGATTCACTGTTATCTTTAATGAAAATTTACTTATATATTAGAAACCATATCTAATACATTTTTCTTCCCTGTGGTTGAATGTGGATTTTTTGTGGTGCACTACATATTCCATCATTAGGTCCACTATGTTCTTATTGCATATTATGGTCCCATTGTCACCTAATAACTCATGTTTTTCCAAACCTAGAAAAAAGTTCTAATTTTTGAAACATAATCACAGTTTTTGAATCATCAAATAGAGTATGTTTTTATTTAATCTACTTGGAAACATGGTCTACTCCTAGAAAATGCAGGGAAATCTTAATGAAACATGAAAGGGGAATATGAAGCCAATTCTTCACCCATTAATTATATCAAAAAAAATGCATGGTTTTGTGGAATCTTTTCCCTTTTCGAGATTCCACCAAAAAACTATAATTTTGGACATTTTGTTGAATAATTTTTGAGAATTTTTAAAATATAGTGACAAAAAAGCCAATCTTCCATAAATTTTCTAGCTCTTAATTAAGGTACAAAATGGCCTCCACAAAGAATATTGTGGAAAAAATAAAGCATAATTTCCATTTACGCTTTTGGTATCACCTTATAATAACATGTTTATTACTAATTTTTTATAAATAAGGATCCTCCAAACTATTAGATTTTTCTTCACATTTCAATTTAGTAGATTTATTTTTAGAAAAGAAGGAGGGAACATTTTATTAGATGAAAATTCACTATGTCAGCATACCAGGGCTCATGGGTATGGTTGTATAGTTTCTCACTAGGTAATGAATCATCCAGATTGGTTTTAGGGATTTACTCTACTTTGATTATGTGTGGTAGTTGACTAATGTGGTTATCCACTTTCTTTTGACTACCCTTCATATCTATAATTTCTATGTCAAACTCATATAAAAGTAACATATATCTCACAAGTCTAGGATTTTCATCATCATTCTTGATTATGTATCTCAATGTCATATGATCAGAATAAATAGTTAATTTACTCCCTAAATGAAAGGATATAATGTTTTCTAATGATACAATAGTAGAAAAAAATCCATATATATGTGTAACTAATATGAACATTTTTTAATGTTTATTAATTATAAAATATCATTTTTGTAAGCCTATAAATCTTTTGGGTAATCACATCCTATAAAACCCTATTATAAGCATCACATATAATTTTAAAGGGGTAACTCTAGTTTGGAGGAAAAATATTGGGGGTAGTGTCAAAAACTCTATAACTCAGTAAAAATATGTCATGTATAAATAAACAAAAACAAAATCACCTTCCTTCTTGAGTAGGTTAATCTAGGGAAAAGTATTCTTGCTAAGCTCCCTAATAAAACTTCTATAAAATCCAACATGGACTTGAAATGATCTGATGGGACTCATAGTTATGGGGTAATGAAGAGTATATATAATTGGAACATTGGATTTATCAACTTAAATTTTATCATTAGAAATTAAATAGCCTAAAAAAATTCATTTTTCCAACATAAAATGGAATAATTACAATTTACAAACGAAAATTTTATAATAAATATTTTTAAACTATTTAACAAATATTTTAGAATAAATTGAAAAAGAGTTCCATAGATATTAAATTCATTAAGTATCACCATCAAGAATCCCTCAATCAGGTGTGAGAATATTCTTAAAATGAAACTCTAAAAGGTACCTAAGGAATTGAAAAGACCAAAATGCATCCTTTGGTAGAAAAAATAGTGAATGGACATGTGGATATAGTTTTTCATAGCCATTCAGTGATATTGGAACCGGAAAATACCCATAAAATTCATCAAATTATAAATTATATCCATTCCCAACTAGTTTCTCTTGCATTGAGTTCATAGTGGGTATGGGAAAATGGACTTTTCTGGTCACATGATTCAATATCCTATAATGAGTGAAAAATATCTAATTATTATGAATTTTAAATGGAATTAATTATTTGTTTTTATTTTTCATAATTGTGTTTCTATTTTTCATTGTACTATTATAATGATACATACACATTAAAAGTATGAGGTGGATAGATAATTTCAGCTCCTAAAAGTATATCTACCACTTTTTTTACTACTTCTAGAAGGGTTTTTTGAGCCTCCTATAGGGTTTTCACACTTGTTTGGATTCATCTTTGAGAAAATATAATTTCTGTAAGTCATAGGGATAATTCCTAGGATGTCCCCTACTATCTAGTCTGTGGCCCGATCATTATGTTTCAGAGTTTATAGTGGTTGCTATTTTTGGATAGGTTCTAAATTATTTTATATTTTCAATGATTATTTACCATTTCCCAATAATACAACATTTTTTATGTTGGATGATAACAACATAATTTTCAGTTCAGTGGAATTTTATATGTCTGATTTTAGTTTAATGTTCTCTATGTTGGAAACCTATACATGTAAGACCAATATATTAGTAAGATATTTGAGTAACTCATCAAAATAACTTTTATCAATATCATTAAATTGTTTAAACACAAAAAAAATCTCAAAAATTAGTTCATAATCAAAAATATAATTATTAATAATGTTCGGTGTTTTTAAATATTCTCTTAGTCTGATTGTATCATTAACATTTCAATTTCTTCTTTATATGAACATGGTGACTCAAAAAGCATGATTATAAAAGCCGATTTCTCTTCATGTGGGTAATTCATTGAGTTAATGATGATGAAATCCACCATTTACTATAAAAAATTATTGGAAATGGTTTCTTCATTGACATTTATTATGATTTTAGTGTTCTTGAGAAATGTACTACCTAGAATGATGGGAGAGTGGCCTTTACATTTTCATTCATCCATGTTGATAATGTAGATTTCGAAAGGGAATGTATATCCTTATAATCATACCAAGTCATTTCCAAGAACACATATTGTGTAGTCATTGAATTTATTGGAATTTTTCAGTACCACTTAGGTGGGTTTGAGTTATCCAACCCAAAAATAAAAATTAATGGATTAAGTTACTACTTTACGTAAGAATCCTAAATCACACAATGAATTAGAAATTGTAATTCCTCCAATAGTGTAAGGTATAGAAAAGTTATTTGGATCATGAAATTATTAGGGAATTCGAGGGGTAATAGGGGAAGAATCATTTTTAATAATCTCAACTCTTTACTTTCTCAAAATAACCTTCTATTTGTTAACATTTATTTGAAGAACTTTTATCACCTTAGAATTTATAGGATGTCCTATAAGAGAGCAAACATGACCTATATTTTTTGAAACACTTATAAGATCTCTTATTGCAGAGATTCATCGTGGTTTTTAATTGGGTATTACATCTATATACGGAAGGGAGGTTGGGGTTGATGTGTATTTTCCATATTTCATTTCCCCTTTTCTTTATTTTACCATTCCTTCACCAATTCCTCATCATGTTATTTTTATTTGGTGGATTAATTAGGTATATATTGTATTTCACTTCCAATTTTTTTTTTAAGAATTGTTCAATGATTGTTTTCTAGATCCATTCCACTCCTTAATGTGATAGAGCTGACATTTACATAGGTTAGGAAATAGTTGAGAAAAAATATTACATTATCCTTGATTTACTATATTATTATGAGTGGTCATAAACTACATAGAATTTCATATTAAATCATCCATCTTTGACATTGAGTGTTGAAAGTGGTATTTTAACTATTTTTGTGATTCTATTACATATATCATAATTGAATTCATGGATGGATATTCGGATTTTTCATACTTGTAGCTTTTGGTTGGTATTAAACTTAGTCTTTGGAATAGAGGAGGTTAGAATGGCTATTTGGAAGACTAATATAGAGGTAACCATTGTAGGTGTTGACTCCAAGTTCCAAATTGATTAGTGGGGAATTCCCTAAAACCTTGGTTTCGAGTTAGTTTATTGTAGAATTGAATATATTATATGGTATTTATTCTTTCAGTACATTTAACTTTATGGAATCCATTGATGAAATAATCATGAGATAATGAGAGTTGATAGGCTTGAGGGGGTGTGGTGGGTGACAACTCCACTTTTTTTACACATAGATGTATTATAAGATATGTTAGTTCTTTAATTTTATTTTCATGTAAAAGGTGATTTGGAAATTTTTACCTCATGTGAACCTCCAATTTCAATTCTCCTATAAAATTGTTTTGAATTATTAGTGATTAGATTAATATGTTCTCTAACATGAGTAGGTGAATTATCAACCTATTTACCTACAAAAGAATAATATAGTAGGGTTTGATCATTTTCCATCAATAATTAGTTAATTAATAATAATAAATGATGTTCTTCATATGGATGGTGTTAGAAAAAGGTGGAAATCTTCTCTGGAACATTTCACAAAACTCATAAAATTTTTATCCAGTTGGTTTTTTGATTCTGTTGGAATCATATCTTAATTGAACACTCCATGAAGTAGGGATGAATATCTAGGGGATGGTCCATTTTTATTTTATATCATGATGAAACTTCCATAGGTTTTATATTATGGATCAACTACTCAGTTATTCATTCAATGAGAAGGGGGAAGCCTTCATTCTTTGTTGGCTCTTGGTGATTCCTATTGTCGTAATTCCATTATAGTTTTTTAAAATTATATCAAATTAATATTCTGGTATTCAGCTAATAATCCATGAAATTTAGGTAGAATACCCACCATTCAAGTTTTTAGTTAACAATCCTATGGGTCATTCATTTGAAATTGTTTGTTATTGATGTTAAAATTTGGAATATAAATTTACCTCAATATCCCATTCACTTTAGAAATATATCTTCAATTTTTCCAATACATTATATAACTCTATTGAAAGAAGAATCATAATAAAGAGAGTTAGCCTATTAGATGTTGAAAAACACTCATTACCCTTGTTCAATTATTTTTAAAGTTTTAATTTTAGCGAGCATAGTTCTCGGAGACACAAGATCAAAATTAGTGATCATTGAAGATTTAAATCTAGTAATTTGAAACCATTAAATAAAAAAATATTATTCTACCACAACAGTGACATTTTTTTCGGCACCTATTGTAGAGAATCCATCAAATATATTTTTGAACCTGAGAAAATATTTCCAAAAGTGGGATCAAGTTGTCTTCAGAGACAATAGTGTTGTGGATGTAATAAAATATTATTCAATGGGGTCAAAATATAAAAATATTGTATAAAATTTGTTGTATTAAAATAAAAAATTTAAAATATAGATGTCTAACCTCATATTAATCTCCTCACATCCCTATGAATCATTATTTAATATTAGTTTCTCTGTATTATCTATTCAATGTAAATATACTCGATTATCCATTCTCGGAAATGATGGTTCTGAATATAATAATAAAATATTAATTGTATTATATTTCCTCACATGTCATATTGATTGGATACCACCAATAAACCTTTTATATCCTACTTTTAACTGAAGTAAGTAGTGAATTTCCCAAGATTCTTCTGTTTTCTTCTAGTACAAAAAGAAATAAATATTTAAATATGAAGAGAAATAATAATCTTCTAAAATATAAACATCCAAAGTCATCCATAGCATTATACTAAGAAGAATATTTTATTAAAAATATCAATTCATCACAGGGTTGGTAGAGTTCTCCCTAGATCTTCCAATATTTTCTAATTGTTCTATCACTGGAGTTATCACAAAAAGGAAATAAAGAAAACTGCAAGAAATGATTGTAGAAGCAGTTGGAGAAATATACTATGATAATAATCAAGCATCTCATGAATCTAGTAAGTACATAAAACTAATGGAGATCTTCTCAACATATTTTGATAATATAAACATAAAATGATATCAAAAAATCCTCACAGGCAGTGAATTCAATGTAGTGTTCTTTGATGTGATCAACAATAGCTTTGGATGAAGTCCATCTATGAATAGTGGAACTCTTGAAATGATATGAAACACACCATTTTAATTCCATGTTGATCAGTGAGAATGATCTTAGCTATATATATCCTCCATGTAGATGGTTATCACCAATGATTTTAATCATCCATGATTCTACTTACTAATGGAATGAGAGGCAAATTTTCTTTGGAAATGAGATGCTAAATATAGAAATGAATTTTCCCTTTTTTGAATTTTCGGGCACCACATTCTTCTCAAATTTTGGTTCTAGTAGTGTGATAATTCACATAAATTAGAATTTAGATTTATGAGGTGATATGTTTCATTCTCTATTATTAGATACATCGAAAATCCTGTACATGGATTTGGATATATAATGATTATGGCCACATAGAGATTTTAGGTATGTTGAACCATTAGGGACATTAGGATAAACTCTTATTCATCATCTTAAAGAACTCCAAATTTTAATAGAAATCATTTCTTTCATTGATCATTATTTTCTATATTCTTTATTTGAATGGATGGGAACTGGAATACATGCAATCATGATGATTTTCCAAATTCAATCATTTTTTCAATTAAATGTTAATATCCTACTGGTGACTGGGAGAGAAACCACGGTATGGCCATATTCATACATTCCCATGGGAATGAAATTTATAACAAGTAATTTATTTAATTTTTTAATTGGATAAATCGAAAGTATCACATTGTAACTCACACTTTTATTTCTTTACTGGGTGAAATGAATTATTCCCAGTGATCTAATGCTTCTGTATCCCTATGAGAGTGACAAAGTGAAATCTTATACCAAGATGATGAGGTTTTCCCAGTATAATGTTTTTATACATCTGGGTATAGTTATCTCATCTGACATCATTCTTAGATTCTATTGTAGTCAAGAACACAATATTTTCAACAATAAGAGCGAAGTGCTAAAGGCGATGACACATGTAATGTTCAATTTTAGGTAATCTTCACTAGCGTGCTCTATATTTATAGGGAAATTTGATATCTTTATATTTGAATGGATGATCACGTCTATAACAAATGACTCTAGTTCTGATTTGGGGGATCTTTAGTATTCTCTTAATCCAGTTTGAGGGATTGTGAAATTATATAGTGTTATTTTCTTCTCCAATCAAGTAGGCATGATACCAGATGTTTATTGGACTCCTATAAGTGGTGAACATATAGTGTTTCACCTCAGTTGGTATCATCATGTTCAACAGTATTCAACTTTTCCTTATAGATCTGGGCACAACTCTTATTCAATCATGGTTTCTGGACTTCCTCTTCAAAGTTATAGGTTTGGTGGTTCATTATTATTCACCATTGAAGACATCATCATCGATTACTAGTTCAGTTTTATCGTATTAATGAACTTCAGTTTCATATATCCAATAATAAAAGTGGGTGACATGGTTGATCAGGATGATGAACCATGATAATAGATGTTGTTTCTTGTTTGTGTGTGTTTGTTCCAGCTCCACACCTTTCCCAAATTTTCATAATTTTTCTATACTTGATTCCATATATATTAATGAATCAATTTTTTGTTGTTGTGAGGAATCTCCATCCCACTTTCAAATTATTGTTTTGGTCGGTTTAATTTTGAGGGCAATCATTTGGTTTTTTTCATGCTGTAGATGCATGAATTTTCAAAACAATACTCTCTTTTCAACTCTTCATGTGAATAACTGCCGCTTCACATTGCCAAAATTTCCAGTTGTGGTCAATGGTAATCTTACAATTTCTTGAATTTGCAGTGTGGAATATCCATTCCCTTACCATTTATCAGTAGTTGGATTAGCCATAAGATGATAATTCACGATCGATATATTCCTTTTCCAATATTTTAGTGATCTCCACAATACACATTTTTTCAGTGTAAGATTTTATTATATTTAAATTATAAAATAAATAAGAAATTTAAAATTGAAATTTCACTATTCAAAAATATTTAAATTCATTAAATCACTAAATTAAAACATTATATTATAACCATTAAATATTCATAGTCAAGTAAAATTTTTCATTTTACAAAAAATCACCAAATTAAAATTTTAATTTCCAAGTCAATTTAATGATTCAATAAGAAAATTAAACAATCAATTAATGATAAAAAGAATTCAAATCCATTTAATAATTTGATTTCCAAATTCAAAATTTTATGTGTTCCCTGTGTAAAAATCAATTTCAATTTATGCATGGATTATCAATTTAACTATAATTATAAATAAATTAATACAAATCATCATTTTAATAAATTTATCAATAAATTAAAAAACTACAAATTTCAAAAATAACAAAAATTTAACAATAAAATCATTATTTAATATAGAAATTTCAAATATTAATAGAACAAAAATTCTACAATTTTAACGATTATAACATAGTAATTTTTCATACACCACTAGTAAATATTGTACTGAAACATTCACCAACAAGATACCTGAAAGAAATAATATTTCTTCTCTTTCCATGGATATTACATATATTCCCCTAAAACCAAAAAATATTATTGTTGGTTTTAATCCATGAATCTCAATTCCCTTAAATCTATAAGGGTTCGTCACCAAAAAATAGATATCTTGGCTATATTGCGATAGAAATAATTTTTTAAGAAACCCTTCTCCAATGCGTGATGAAAAGATTACATTATGTATAAAATCCAAGAGTCTATAGTACTATCCATGCTCATCAATAACACATCATTGCTTCCTTAAATTGTCATATTTATTATATTTGTGTCATGGAACGTTCATTTTTCTCATAACTCCTTGAAAATTTATTTCATTCCACATATCCAACAGGTAGGACTAGGCCTCTTTGCCTTGTCTCAGGTCATTACTCTTTATTTTATCATCCAATATGATTATATCATTGTATGTATCTAAATTTTCATTACATATTTAGATTTTATCTAAACAATATTCCCAATTATATTATATAAATATCGTTATTGATGATCAAGACTCAAACATCTTTCAGAACAAACATTGTATTTCTTAAAGAACTACTCACAATAGTTCTAGTGGATTTCAAATAGACAGGTAATGAAGACATTAAAACCAGAGAACATACCTCATTATCTGGCATAATTCCCAATGATGATAATTGACTTGTGATGGTGTTTAATTAATTTACATGATAACAAATAATATTCCATTCAATCATCTTCAAATTGAAGGACCACATTTTTTATGGAAAAAATATTCTTGTACATATTCACATGAGATTTCAAAACCTTGTCATTGTATTATCCTCACTGATGTGGAATGAACCATTTTTCCAATATAAGTTTCACAACTAATATAACCTTTAGATATAGTAGTTTCAACTCTGTATTCTCGACGTCCAATGGTTTCTCAAATATATGTTACAAGTGAAACTTTTTTTAATAATTATAGTCTTTGATCCACATATTCCATTAACTGGTGTCAGTTCTATCAAAACGATTGATCTTCAACTTCACTTGTTCAATATAATTTTTTTTTTGAAATCCAAATTTGATATTTAAAATTTAACCATTGATAGAAATTATTTTATATATTATAGAGAAAAAATTATGAATAATCTCAAAAATGATAGTAAAAGGGCGAATAATATAAAATGAAGAATAATAATAAGAAAATGAGACATAATAATTCACATGGTTTGTGAATAAATCCATATAATCATAGAGAGGTATAATAAATTCAAGAAGCCATGTGTAGAAATTATATGGTTCAATCTTAGAATAAAACAATAGCATAAAATGAACTCATAAAGTAGATGGTGAAATGGTTACATTAAACACACAGTAAGTCCATTGTGCCATTGAAACTGGTGGAAGGAAGTCTGTGGATATATAATACCAACACAAACCATTTATAATAGATTGTAGTTACATGTTGACCATATTTTCACTACTGCAATTCCCTATTGGTATCACTGGACATCTATGCTTTAGTGAGTAAACATTACAACCGTGCCTAGTTGAAGTTATGACCTGCTGTGTAGTTTGGGTCGCCAACAGTCGGTCTAACTTCATCCAAGGATCAGGACACAACATTCTGGAAAAATGTTGGTGTAGATTTATAATTAAATTTTATCCTTTTGAAAAGACTAATAGTTTCTTATAGAACATAAATCCATTTTATAAATAATATCATGGATTTTTTGAACAAGCTCAATGCAATATATCTATAAATTCAGTTAGATTTACATAGTTCATTAACGATTCATTCAATACATCTAAATCCTCCGATTTCTTTTTGAAATTTCTTGGAATATATAATTCCTTCCACATTTCACCCTCAAAAGAGCAACATCGATACCAATAAATTTTCATGTCTTCTAAATCACTATAAAATCATATCCTATAAACACAACCTACTTGCACTGACAATCAATTAAAACTAGCCATTGAATATGAAAATTAATAAGGATAAAATTATCTAAAGTGTCTAAAATAGTCTTACCATGAAATATTATTTCTTGTAATAGATTAAAATAAAAAAATCCAGAATCTCGATTTCATATAATAATTATCCATGTTGAATTCAGATAACTCTTTATTGATATAGGTAGGATTCCAACCTTCTAGTGTTAACACAACCTCAAATCCTAAATAGTAGGCATCATAATCCACTAAAAATACCATGTTAATATGTTGCATGCATAAATCTAGGGAATTAGTTATGTTTCTTTTAAGAGTTTCCAATGTTGCCTGAGTTTCATGTGTCTATATAAACCCCTCCTTCTTAGTAAATATCGTTAGGGGTCTTTCAATTCTTCCTTAATTTAACAATATTTATGTTTATTTGGGATCCATAACAAGTCATTCACCTAAAATTATATTCCCCAAATACTCTAAAGTAATACTTTTAAAAGAAAAAATATTCTAATTTAAAAACAATAAATTGTCTATATTAATTTTTAGAAATTATTTCACATTCTGTAAGTATTCATTATAGTTCTTCCTATACACCATTATATCATCAAAGAACACTAAAACAATCTTCTTTAGAATATCCTAAATTACTCCATTCATAGTAGCTCATTAATTCACAGGTTCATTCTTCAAACTAAATGTCATAAAAATGTATTCATAATACCCTTAATAGGTTTTGACCACATTCATACCAATATCACCATATTTCCTCCATACATGATGTAAAATAGATTCCAAATCCATCCATGTGAGTAATTATGTTCCATTCCACTCATTCATCATCACTGTTATTAATAAATTTGGTATTTTTCTAGAACGACCGAACTAAATAATGAAAAATAATCCATACACATTATCTATCCTCTACCATTATTCTTTACTCAAATTATTGTGCTAATTTATGTGTTGGTGGTGATGAAACCCTATTACAAAATCACATAAACATGTTTTCAATCCCATTTTTCATGAAATAAGCATTTTTATATGGTTTAATGTTGACTAAATCCACCTTTTATTTTAAATTTATTGTGTGATCAATCTCCCTCTTCGATGTTAATAATTGAGGATCCTCAAATACTATTAGTTTAGAAATATTTTCTACCATATTACATTGCAACACATGAAATATACATTTTCTTCTTACAAAAAATTCTTGTATAGATCATGGTGTTTTCTGTATGTTTTATGAATTTCCCCAGGTCAAATCACCACAATGGGTGAATCAGTGGACTACTTTTACAAATGCTTCGTCTTCAAAAGTCAACCTCTTGACCTTATTAAATTTCTTTATCCACTCAATAATATCTTAGAAACTCAGTTTAAATAAAATTATATTAAAATAGAGAAAAAACTATTTAATTTACTAGGCTCTACTTAAAATTGAACTAATTTCCACACTTTTTTGACACAAGGGGTTAGAAAACCTAGTTGAAATTCACAAATAATTGGTTAGTCACCCCAATTTTAATTTTACAGTGATTATTAATACACCCTAATTACAAGCCTTTGATAACTAGTTATACATCATAATCATTATCTTCTACTTCAACTTTGATCCACTTTTAGAAAAAATTATTTAATGTTCTATTATATTCTATTCCACTTGTGAAATAGATCTCCCTTAATGAGCATAATGGATCAATAGTCATTCCCATTTACATCTTCTTCGTGATATTAAATAGTTTCTTGCTATAATTTTACTATTCACAAATATCATACTAGATATTGAGTGAAATAATTCTTCAAAATTTTCTTGAATACAAAGTTTTAAAATATAACAATGGATCCAATATTCGAATCCTTCTCTTCCATAGATTTTTTGATTTATCAGGCTCTCAAAATCTCTCACATAATGCATTCTAGTTATCAATAATCTAAATAAAATCTTATTAGATTCCTCAAAAAAAAATATATTTACAATGATATCATGAACAATTTTCTCATTTATTCTAAAATGTTATTTGATATTTCATATTCTAGAAATCATGGATAGATCTCTTTATTCTTATTGAATCATCAAATCTCTATGAGGATCGGTAAATATATCAATGAACACTATTATTCAATTCCATAGATACTTATAAATTTGTTCTAATATGATATTTAAATAACCATGACTCCATTATCTTCTTATCCCATGATGCATATAAATCCAATTAAAACCAATCCATACATGCACGAATCTATAAATTACCATAGGATAACCTATGACATGTATCAGCTAACTGTTTCTTATATGTGGAACCAATATCCTTAATGATCACCAAAATAGCCATAGAAAAATCACAATGATATTGTGATATCATAATTTTTATGTATCTATGTTAATCAAATGCATGTAACATAAATATATACTTGTAATTGTGTATTCCTTCTTTATTCAAAAAATATATTATATCAAGATACAAATTATAATATTTATTTTTCATTTGAAAAAATAATACTTAGCATCATCGGATTTCATTTCACTATAATATACAAAATCGAGAACATATTTCATCTCCCAGTAGCTCAACCATAAAAATGGATCGACCGTAAATCTTAACCTAGAGAGAACACATGGACACTACAGTGATCGACCATTTGGACAACTCCATATCAACCGTATGTGATTAACCACATGAATGTTTCTAGATAGGAAACACATTTATAGACAATCGATCATATCATCTTATATCTTGTTTTTGAAGATTAGTGTTTTTAATTATTATCTTAACACAGTTCATTAAACTACCTTTAGGAAAATATTTTAAAATATCAATTCACTCTTACACATCCCCTCATTACCTTTACAAATTTATTGAACTTAGTTCTTGTTACCTATACATAACCTTAAAACACCCCCATTACCATTAAAAAGGTCTTGTAAATCATAGATGGCCTTTATGAAGTGGTATGAATCATATGGTAAATTTATATAGCTCCTCAGTTTACTTATCACCATCACATAGGTAATGAATTTCTAAATACGTCTTTACCTAGCCAATATACTTATCACATTACATTTATGGAACTTGTGCATCCCATGTGTCACATTTATGAAACATCATTATTTTTTGTTTAGACTTTAAATAGATAGGGAAGTATATTTATGCGACTTCTAAAACACTTTTTTTACACTTATAATTCCTTTAAATTAGTAATATAGATATAAAATGCTGGGTGTGATTGATTTTAGGAATAACTGGTTATAGGAATAGTCTATTTGGTCATCAATTTTGGAATTTATTTTTTGCAGGCATGGTCCAAATTGATTCTGGCAATAGAGTCGGTTGTACGGATGTGTGATGCTAAGTGTGATTGGTTTTGGGAGGTGTTTTCATGTTGTGGGAATGGTGAGGTCTTTGAGACATTGTGATGCTACAATTTATGATCAAATTATTGTACCTACAGTCCACTAGGATGTACAATGATGTTGTTGGTCTGTACATGGATCTAACCTACACCAAGGAAAAGACAAGAAAAGAACTTCAAGTTGAACATTGATTTAGTAATATAGTAATTTCCTCAAACATCATTCATGAATCATCCCTTTTTCCATTACAACCACTGCAATTGAGATATTAGAGTCTCTATAAACTTTTTCTTAGACTGGAAATTAAATAACATTTGGTAAAACCCATCAAAATCAAGTCCATCTCATATATTATCAATTTTATCCATCATCTCATTCAATCATCCAAGGTTCATGTGTGGCCCAGTCGTCATCTCACACCCCTTCAGTTTCATATATTCTGAATAGATACTCCACAGATGGATATGATTAAAAGTTCAACTCATGTCATAATTTTTCATCCTCAATCATTGATTAGTGTTCAATCTTAATCATCGAGCATCATTTGTATCTGAGCTTATCTTAGTAATGTTGGACCAACTTGGTCATCATTGAATGCTTGATATGTATTCCTTCTTCCTTAGTCTTCCCCGATTCATATCACCCCTTGTATATAGTTTCTAAATTTTATAGGTGGTAAATCATACTTAAAGATTAGTTCTATTTATCCTCAGTCCATGTGACTTTGCTTTAATGACAATTTTTAATTAATCCATATCATTATGAACTTATCCTACCCAAATTTCATCTAACACATCTTGGGAAGTATCATATTTGACTAGTAGATCTCAGTGGCATCAAACCTGTTCATATTTGGAGCTTCTTGGTTTATTCCTAATTTAGAAAATCTCACAGATAGGTGATAATATTCCGTTGTATGTTTCATCAGGTGTGGAAGGTTGAAATTCATTGCTATATTTGGTTGAAGATTCCCTGATTGGTAGTTTTATGAAGGATTTGTGGTCAATTAAAATGTGGAGTTCTTATGGACTATTGAATAGAGGCATATGGTAGCTCTATGTTGTTGGCATGATCAATCAATTAGAGGTTCTTGTAGGTTGTGATCGATCAACTTGTTGAAGAATTCTTATATGTCACACCATGGAGAGGGTTGGTGATTGGAGGAGCTACCGTGAGGCTGAAAGGCTGTGGTGTAGTAGATTTAATGAGCATGACAGGTGATGTGGTTAAGCAGTAACATGAAGGCAGTGGAAGAAAACTTTTTATATACAAGAATCATCTCGAGTTAAGCTTTTTTGGAATATACATTATTATGGAGATCATTCTGTGTCTAGATAAAAATAATAATTTTTGGATTTAAATGATATAAAAAAGTTGGATTGACATTTTTTTTGAAAACCCAATTATTTTCTTATCGATGTATTTTTTTATTGTATATAAAATAATGACAAAAGTTTTTACAAATGGTAAAACATGAAAAAATAATAAAGTTTTTATCTATATAATTTTTTTTTGTTTTTATAGTTAATTATAAAGTTTAAAAAAATATTAAAAAATAACAATATTTAATAATATTTTAAAAAAAATTGTAACTAAATTTTGAAAAATAGGGGAAAATATTTGGGAAAAAAATTAAAAATGGTAAATTGTTTAGAAAATTTAATATTTTTTATAAGTCTAAAAAATATATATTCTTGAATATAATTACATATAATTTTTTAAAGAATATATAAAAATAATAATTTCACTTTTAATGTTATAACTAATAATTCTAAACTAAATTAAAAAATACAAAAAAATTACTCTAAATATGAAAATTTTAAAATAATATATTAAAATATAAAACATATTTATTCATATAAAAAATATTGTCTGATATTTAAAAATAAATAATAAGTTTTGAATACTTAAAAAAATCATGTATAAATATTTAAAATATCAAATTGAATTTATTAAATAAGTTTAAAATAGAAGAAGCATATTTAAAAAATTTACTGGAATTAAATAATGAAAATTTTCATTGAAAATGTATTCTAGAAGATATTTTTTCTTGTAGATCCATTTTTAATAATAATGTTTTTTTATAAGAGAAATTAATCAAAATATTATTTCTAGACACTCTCTGATTTTGAATTATCATCGATACTATTAAATATACCAGTTTAAAAACTCAAAATAAATTATCCTTAAATAGTGAGTTTTTAATAAAGTATACATAAATATATTTACATGATTTTCTGTGGTAATTATTTAATAATACTAGTTATGATAAGATAAAAAAATTTAATCATTTATTATGATTATTGATAATGGGACTTAAAAATAATTTTAATCATTTAATGGGGTTTATAATAAGAGTTAATTTCGAAGAACAATATTTTGATTACTTAAGGTTAATAATTATATAATATTAATATAGTTGTTAATTGAATATATATATTTTAAATAATTATTAATAATATCATTAATGTTCATGATTTGATATATTTCCATGCTTAAAAATTACATTTATTTAGCAAAATTTATCTATTCCTTTCATAAATATATTTATATAGATTTTATTTTGATTTAATTTAATATTGGATTTATAAATAAATTATAAATTAAAATTAAATTAAATTAATTATTATAAATCCATTAATAATAATAAAATCCATTATTTTATAAATTAAAATTTAATTTAAAATTTTAAAATTCTAAGCCTATATATATACTAATAGTGATGGATCTCCATTACCCGTGCCAAATTCTCCATTCACCATTCCAGCCAATTTTTAATCCCCATCCATTAAGAATTATTTATCCCAAGTTATCATAAAATGTCATTTTGACCACAAAAATATCTTAAGATCCACACTTCTTTCACCTCCCCTCCTCTCTATCACCCCACAACCCATCTATTTACACCTCTAACTCACTCTGATTTAGTAGTCCACACACCTTCTTTGAATTTCAACACATAGACACTTATATGTTGCCTTAAACCCAAATTGTGTTACACTTTTCATTTACATTCCATAATATCTTAACAAAGTTATTTGACCCTTAATTAAATATCTTCTTAATTATTAATGGGTACCAATAATATCTCTATATCATTATTTCTATTTGAAAGGTTTGTTCCCTTTTTTTTCAAATCTACCATTGTATCATTTTGTGTCTCAGAATACTACTATCTACTTTATATAAATAAGACTACATTAATTATAAAATATATTCAGTACATTAATAGTATAGTATATTTATATTCATTCATAATTATTGTATTCACAGTACCGTCATTTATCGTACCATTATCTAATAGTTCTAATTAATCCCAGACAACTTTTGTTGTACATTATTTTTTTACCACCAAACACATATTAATTCACTAAATAGGTCTTATTTGGAATGTCGATAATGTAATAAAATAACATATACTTGAATAAAATCTCCCAATAAATATTATTTTGAGATATCACACAGTTGAAATTCTTTAGACAATCACCTCAAATCTTCTCGTGTAACAATATATTTTAATTTATTTTACCCTATATGTTCAAAAAATACATTTTATTGAAATATAATGTCTAATTATTTTTTATGTATTGTCTCTCCAAATGTTCAATATTTGAATATTTTCCTTTTTATAGTTTCAATGTATGATCTTACAATATTAACAATCAAAATCATTCACTATATATATATATATATTTAGATATTTAATCTTTATTCATCACCGTATTTATTATAAACATGGCACTTTTCAATATCATAGGAATTAATGATTAATTTTTTTTATAAAATAAATACTTTATGTATATACATAATATATTATTCTATATATTCTATTTACACGTAGTTGGTGCTTGGTATTGATAAAAATTATTAATTCACCAAAATGACCCGAGTAATACACATTCTGTAGTAGTATGACATATAAAAGATTTCTATTTTCTCAACACCCTTTTTTTACGTTTTGGTAATTAATTAATTTTTAAATGTGTAATATTTTATTAATATATTTTTATGAACAATTAGATTCTTAATTCAAATACCATGGTCCTCATTCCAATATATTAACATATTCATCCATATTGATGTTTGATTGCTAATTACATATGAATTTGAATTGTATTTACTATTAAAACCATCCAATAAATTATTATTTATTATATCAATTTTAAAAATATTTACACAAGTTTTTAACTACATGTGTGTAGGATACTTATCATGGATTTAAAAAAAATGAGAAATTGAGACATCATAGAAATCTACTCAAGGATTTTATTTTAATCTACAATAATAATTAGGATATTGTTTTTTTTATCAATATATCATTTATAGTTTATATTTTTTCACTACCGCATTGTTTTTTATTATTTTAATATTCTAATGATTCAATGAGTTTTTATTAAATATCACTTTACTTCTTATCAAATTCTATAAAAATTTAATATTATATATTATTATATTTAATATTAAAAATTACAAATCTAATATTAAAAATTTTCTATTTAGTATTGTCAAGTTAAACCATATTATGTATAATACAGTTATTTTTTTTATGTATATGACTACTATTATTTTCCCTGTTTTTTCATTAAATATTTGTTTGTTTAAGGTAAAATAAGTTATTATTTTTTAAATAGTGTGTATATATATATATAATTACATATTTCCACAATAAACATTTTTATGTTTAATGAGATTTTCTTAATTTATTTCTCAGTATTCTCATATTACACCTGTTACTTTTTCCTATAATAATCTGTTTTCTCATTCTTCCTGGTCTTCATTATAGAGTATTAAATATTAAGTTACAATTAATTTTTTTGTTAATACTATGCATTATTTATCAATTCAAAAATATTAAATTTTTTAAATTATATCTTTATCAATATCAATCTATATACAATTCAAAATATACATATAGTTTTAATAATGTATTTACTATACACATTTCAAGAAATGTGTACACAATTTTTGAAAATGCATTAACTATGTGGTTGGTATTTTTCTTTGATTTTATACACATAATTTTAAGGGAATGTACCATAGGAATATTTTTGAAAAAAAACACAAATAAAGTGGATATTATCTTTTTAGTTCTCTATCTTTATGATTAATATTTTTCCATTTCCTTATTTTATTATGTTATATGTTCTCATTGTTGAATATCAATCTTGTTTTGTACTTCATATCAACTCAGTCACGTTGAAATTATATTTTTGTTTCATATTTTCTATTTTAACCATAAACTAATATTATTTTATTAATATTATTTTCCTTTATTGTATTTATATAAATTTATGTGATGACATTTTTTGGGTTTTATATAGATACCCAAAATCATGATGCTTCATTTCTATAATATTCTACTGGGTTTTGCATCCATAACATTGATGGATTGTAGTGGATGAAAATGGTATGTTATTTAACTTATATTTTATTTAAATGTTTCATGTAAAATGAAGACATATTCATTGGTGTTTTATAAAATTGCCTCATTATTATTTCCATTTTCTATAAATCCCTTCAATTTTTAAAAATAAATAAATTTTTTATCCATTCTTATTATTTTTATTCATCTTATTTACTGCAATAGGTTCATTTATATCATTTATTTTTGTCATCATATTGAAATTTTTTTAACATATTTATAAGTTATTCTTCTCACCTATCCAATTTGATATTCATTTCAACATTTAATTAATTTATTCTCCGAGAACATCATACAAAATTGAAATATTTTTCTATTATATACTCAGAAAAATTCAATATTTTTCCTGAAGGTTTTTTAATTAGAGACCATATAATTACCAAGTACATATCATTGTATATCACACACATGTAGGTGTTTATGTTACTACTATCACTATTATCCACTGAAATTTTTGTTGATTTAACTGAGATTCCATTTCTTTCTTAATATAATGTGTTTCAATTAAATATTTTAAAATTATTTTATTAAAGTATAACACTTTCCAAAATATCTAAATGATTTCAATTTCTTGTGTTTTTTTCCTCGGTAATTTTGATAATGAAAAAGATATAATAACTATGTATAATTTATCATATGACACAACTATTACTAAAATCATTAATAAAACCCATGGTTAAATATTAGAAAATCATATAGTATTTCAAAAAAATTATGTTATACAATCTGTTTAATGTATATATATTTTTAGTCACATTAAAGATTATTAAAACTTACATTATTTGAATTTGAATTTAAATACCATATTTTTTTTAAATAAATTACCTAAATTTAATTTTTCAAATAAACATTTCTCATAAATCCAAATGTTAAAACATATAATAATTAATTTTTAAATAAAATATTGGAGCCAGTATACATTTCTTATCGTCATTAGTGATATGTTCTACACGATTCTTTTTATAAAAGTTTTTGAAAATCTCCTTTATTATAAATTTCACTATTTATTAATGGTTTCTAACAACAATTATCATTTCTGATAAATATTTTAAATAAATAAGTTGTGTTTATTTTATTTAAATTTTTAAAATAATGATTATTATATTATTTTATGGTGGTTGTCATAATGGATAAATGTTACAATCAATTTTCCAATATTAAAGGTTTAAGTTGAAATTAGAATATATAATATGAAAGTATGTATATTTTTTTCAATATATATCAAAAATAATATTTCAGATTCTATTTATGTATTTTAGTTCAGAGATAATATTTAATATTTAGAACTGATATGTATTTACTAGAGCGATATGATATATGAATGCTTGTTTAGGTGTTGATCTCTATTGTGATTGTGTCCTTCATGATTTGGAGGATTATTTTACATGGTGGGTTTGTTTTATGGATCTTCTATTCTAAAGTTGGGATCCTAAAAAATAATACACTATTGGTAAAACCAAATTGTTGTTTTTATTTATTTTATCTATTCTAACATGGATAAATCATTTCATTGTCAATTATTATTGAAAAGGGGATAATAATTGTATTTGATACTGATTCTATGATAAGGGAACATGTGGATAAAAATTATTGTGATATTCTAGTTTGCATTGTATAAATTTTACTATTGAGATAGTGAAACAACTCCCGCGATTATATAAAAAGTGAATGTGATGATGCTGAAGTATTCTTTTCTATATCATTATTTTAGCTCCATATTCTCTAATATACACACTCACTAATGTATTATTCATATAATAGAAGTTATTCATGGTGTTTATTGACCCAAATGTCACATAATTTGTGTAATTACTAGATTATATGATTTGGTGATCCAATTGATGCTTGTTGGTGTGAAACTATGGTTGTGGCTATATTTAAGGATGGAAATTGAAATATTGATGGTCATTCAACTATTGTTCCATGATTCTTAAACTTGTATCCTTCCATTTGATTTTAATATCAGATTCTTTTTTCACATTTCATAATTGTAACATTTATTGTTATTGTTATTCTTCTAAATCGTAAAAATTGTTTTCCTTCAAAATTTTATAGTACTGCTTGAACAATAAAGGGTTAATTTCAAATGGAATGTGATGGTTGCACCAGAAAATGTTGATCCTCATACATATATTAATTTCACTCAAATCCATAATTTTATCTAGATTTAATTTTCATCCCAACATAGGTTAGTCTTTCTCAATATTTTCATCCCGATAGAAATAAGTTGACAGTTCTTTTTCAAATCAGTTGTCTTTGTGATTGTGCAATAAATCATGTTATTTCATTGTTTTTTAAGATAAATCTAAAACAAATACTTATAAACATGATAAAATTCATTTTTATTGAGAGAGAAACATGAAAATTGTTAATTTTTTTGATTAATATGGAAAAAATTATGATCCAAAGTTCAATGTACAAAAAACTAATCTATTAATGTCAAAAGAAAACGTTCTGAAATCATTACAATAAAATGGGTTTAATGAGGTGGTATTTGGTTATGAAAAATCTCATTTTAAACATAGAGAAACTCAAAAAAAATTATTGAATTAATGTTTAATATACCTTTCAATATGTTCTTCTTCTAAATTTTTAATCAAACTGACATTTCATATTTTTTATATTTAAATTAATCAAAAATTAGTTAGCGCTTTCATCCCTCTAATAATCATGTCATTCAATATTTTCACAAAAAAATCACTTATTTATTTTTAATCAAACAAACTTTTAGAATCCAACATTATATAATGGTTTCATAAACTATACATAATAGATTAAATATATAATCTCTTATGAAAATATATTGTTCCTAATATGGAATATGACCTTAAATTATAATATTGAATATTGTGTGCTATGAAATAAATTAAACAATGAGATAATATTTCATATATAAATTTATTCTTTATTTTAAAAGAATTTGATGTTTTATTTTTATGAAAAATATTCCATTGATATTGGAAATAATTTCATTAGTTTTTATTTTTATATATTATGAAATAGTGATGTTAAAAATCCTTTTTAATTTTCTTCTATTACAATGAATACGAAGTCCAAAAAATGAGATCTCATTTTTCCTCCATGAATGAATTCTAGGAATATCATTTTTTGATATACCAATGATTTCTAAACATGTATTAATTTATTATGTACCAGTTATTTATGATTAGTATTTATTTAATATCCACATGAACTTTTATCTATAAGTTATTTGTGATTTATATTTGTTCAAGACCCCATTTCATCCGTTTTTTGTGTATGAATTTTCCCATATATTAATTTTTGTTCTTTTATCATGTCTTAACATATTCTTATACTTATCTATATGCTCATGATTTTCCTTATTCAATTAATGAAATGAAATATATACACATTTTTATCTTAATATAGAATATGTTTATGATAATGATTAAACACATTCTTATGTTTATTCTTAAAAGTTAGGCTTATACAAATATTAGAATACATAAAAAAAATTCATACTATAATATAAATAAATTAAAAATTAAATTTTCTTTATCTTATGCTCATAAGAAATATGTGTTACTTAAATACTAAAATCAATACACAATTATCAATATGTTACTGTATATGATTATGTTTCTTCAAGTGTTTATAGATACATTAATATATATATATATATTCAAAATTACATTTCTCATTCATATGATTATGCTTTTCCTAAGATCATGTTTATTCTTATACTAATAAAAATACTATAATATATGAACATGTTCATATATTGTAATATCCAAATACTAATTTGAACAAATTCAAGTTGTTATTCTTATACTTACATAAAATAATATAATGTATTTATATAAGAAGAAGATTATGATTAGGAAACCATGATCATATTTACAAGTTTTTATACTTATAGAATTTATTTTCTTATTCCATTTTATTTGATAAAAATATTTCTAACAAAATATAAGTTTATAAATAAGGTTAGGAAAATAAATATAATATTTACAGCATTTATGCTTATTAAATAGTCTTCTTATGACTGAAAAATAGTTTATTTATAGTTCTTGTTCCCTCTCTAAATTTTCAATTCATATTTTTGAATTATCATACATAACATTTGACTATGATTTTGATTTTCTTATTTCAAATCTTATGTTTTTCTTATGCATATATATCTCATTATATTTTCAGATATAAATTTTTAGTAGGGAAATAATGGAAATGATTAACCAAAACGTGACAGTGCTATTGATTTGGATTCTGATGGTGCAATAAAGGTGTTCAATGAAAAATTGCATCACATGTCATCACGAACAGGTTTACATTTAATATTTTTGAATATATATACATTTTTTATTACCTTCATGCTAATGATTCAAAAATATGAATATGCTTCCACATAATTTGTATGATCGGAATCTGATTTTATTTAATTATTTTATATATTAATATTATATTTAGTATTATAAGATAATAAATATTATTAATTAAGTAAGAATTTGGTCATGTGAACACACAAGTAGGAATACTAGTATTTTTTAAAGTAGTCGAATAATTAATTCAAAATATAAAAAGATTGAGTGAATAAAAAGATCATAAAAAATGGGAATAATAAATTTGAAAACTATTATATTTTTCAAAATAATAAATAGATGTTCTATTTTTTCAATTTATTTTTATTTTGAATAAATAATTTATTATTAAGGCAAACAAAATTCAAAAATTAATTGGATATTTTGTAATTGATCAATGATTTGACTATATGCTTTCTAATGATGGAAGATAATATATTTTTGATTTAGTGTGTATATAGAATTTTGGTATATATATCATTTATTAATAAATTATTTAATTTAATTTAATCTGAGAAATCTTAAAAAAATTAAATAATTTGATAGTAATATTTGGAAAAAACTAATACAATAAAAATTATATTTTTAATATGTTAAATTTCACAAAACAATGATGTAAAGACATAAATCAAGAAATAAATATGATCGAGGAAGTTGGGTACCACATGACATATGGGGAATATTTGAAAAAATAAAGGAAATATATTAAAAACCATTAATATTAAAAATTTATTTTTATAATAAAACAACCTTAATTTATTGTAAAAATTTAAAAATCCAGGTTATTTAAATTTTAAATACTATACTTATAAATTTTTCAATTAAAAACATTATCATAAATTATTCAAGGTATTTTGAAATATAAAAACATTAAAAATATTAAAATTTTAATCAGCTGATATATTTAATATAGTATAGATATTTTAATTTTATTAATAAATTATTTATTTTTAATACTCAATATTAATTATTTAAAAATGATTAGACAATTTATTTTAAATTAGATAACTTTGAATGAAAAAACTATATTGCATGAATATTTTAAAAAATTATATAAATAAAAAAAATTTAAAAAATTTATTTAAATAATTTCTTAATTTGAATATTTTAGTCATGTTATTATTTATAAATTAATAAAGTATTTTAGTTAAATTAAATAAACAAGTTGAGAATTTTAGTTTAAATAGAATATTTTAAATTAATTTGAATTTTATAAAACACTAACATGGATATTTAATAGACATAGATTATCTAAACAATTTGATGTTCCAACAATGTCACACGTCACATCTATGATAATTATCCCTACATGTGTGTGCCTCTTGATCTAAATCTCCACTCATTTATCTTCTTTCCCATTTCCACCCCAGATCCCTCCCTAAATTTTAATATCTCTATGCATCCCCTCATTCTTACTCCTCTACATCACGACTCCCAATCCCTCCACATAATTTATGTTCTCTTCATTTCAGAACCTTGTTTTCCCCCAAATTCTACCTCCCCGTTGATACTTTATCCCAATCCCTAATCTGTGGCACATAACATCTTCTAATCTCTTTCTCAATATAGATAATGCTATCCTAAAAATGACACCTCATGAAACACCATTAGGTTTCCTATATATTTCCTCCCCTTCATTGCCACAAGCACAGAGTCTATAAAAACATGTATCCTATTAGAATCCTAAAACCATTCAAATATCTCGATTTTTAATTTGAATATCGCCTCTCGCCTCCATCTATCCCAACCACATATTCCTCCAGTTCCATCTCTATCTCCCATTAAAATTAAATTTCACTATTTTGTTATGTATTATTTCTATAAGAGGGTTTGGTTTAGTTTTAATAAGTTATATAGGGTTTTCTGGATGTTTTTTAAGTATTTTAGTTGGAGAATGAATTATTATATCTCTAGGATTTAATATAATCATGGTGTATCCCATGGTTGAGGTCACATTGTGGTGGTGGAATTTTTTTGGGGTTTTTTTGAGACTTTCATTTTTTTTTCAGTTTGTTAATATGTTATTCATAATGGCGAACATTGTTTCCCAAATAGGTACCATTCATTCATATAGGTAACTATTAGTTAATTTTTTCAGGGTATCTGATCATATTTTTTATATAATTGAATCCAATTCAATATACGGGTTCATATTTCCCCTATTTTTATATATTTTCTCCCATTTTATAATAGATCGTGACTTCACAGTCCATTACTTATCCGATTTTATGTGCCAGAGGTGTTTTATAGGAGGCTTTAGGAGGTTTTATGGTCATTAGGGGTGTAAGAGAGTTGATGTAGGATATTCACATTGTGAAAGGATTACATGATGTGAATTGATGACTCATGGATTGTGTAGCGGCTTGGTTTCATGACTTGTATGTGGTTGAGTGGGAACCTATGAAATAGATTAATATCATGAACAAAATTACAAAAATTTAATTAGGTAAATCCCAAGATGTTTTTCATTTCAGGAAATTTAGAATTTCTAGAAAACATGTGAATTACACTCATAAATGGAATATATAATGTGAAACTAGCGTGATCCAGGTTATTTTATAAACCCTTCAGATGATTTATTTTCTTTCATCCATATATCTCTCTCTAATTTAAGTTTAATCCTTCGCACCCTAAGAAGAAATTCAAACCCTCTTTATCCCACTTCAATTTGTTGGTTCGAGTAGATTCATAATAGTGATTGGTGGTAAGAACCACTATTATTATAGTTTTTTTCTATCATTATTCTCTCTATTTTTCTCTACGGTGGTGCTATTTTGTTTGTAATTATGATTTAGGGTGTGTTTTTAATATCCCTTGATGTGGTGTAGGTTTCTTCGTCTGTTTTTCATGTTGTGGTGATTTTTTAGTACTTATTCTACTCCATTCGGTGTGTAGTGAGATAAAAAAGCTTCATTGGCATAGGGTATCGCTCATTTATCACATCGGTGCATCATGCATAACAGTTTTACTATTTTTTATCTATGGGGGATGGTTTTGATAACTTAATTAAAGATAAAAAATTGGATATTTGATATTGATGGTGGAAGGGGTGATGATTCAAATTAACTTATATCATTGAATTTATTGTGTTATTTTGTTTGTATGGGATGAATGCACCCACTGAAAATCATAGTTATTAGGAAACTTTGCTAGAATATAGTGGTTGTGATATGTAAACCATATTTGATGTTATTTTTATATCACCACAAAATGGTAATTATCTGACCACTTATATTTAGTGAATAAAATAGTTTTCCCTTAATTTATAGATTGTGTGATAACACCCCAAAAGTAATGTGAAATGTGATAAAATCCCATTTTCTAAATATATAAAAAAAATGGATGTTCTGTGATGTGTGTTCATTATTTTGAAATAGTGATGCGTGTTTGTGACGTGGGGTGGGGCAGTGTATTTTTTTGTCCATGATTTTGGAGAATCATAGTGATGATTCATTGGATTTGATTTTTTGGTGATTTGGTGGTGGGTTTTTCCATGTTTTTATGGTGGCGAGGTGATGGTTTTTTAGTCGTAATTTTGGGGCTACAAGGTGGTGTTTTCTTGGTTGTGATTTTGGGTTGGTGAATGATAGTACAAATGGGATTATGAGATTCTTGTTACATGTGGTGGAATTAGGCTAGGTGTAAGAGTAGTGATGGAATAAATGGTAAAAAATGTTTGATATAGACATGGTTTAGTTTAGTTAATGAGCATAAATTATTAATGAACAGACAAATAATGAGTTGTGTTGTAACACAATGTTGATGGTCAGTAATTAAATGAATGGGATGGATAATAAAATTTTCTAGAAATGTTATATGTGGCCTATGACTTTGGTAGTGTTATTCATTTAGAAATGGAAGTTAAAATGGGGATGTTTTTAGTTAGTTCATATATCATTTTGAACTCATAGATAGGTCTTGTTTTTATCTATATTTATATACTTTTATATCCTCTGTGATTTCTTTACACACCCCACCCACGTGAAGAATTATGTGCAGAAACCCATATATTCACACATGTGGTGTTTTTCCCAACATTCTAATAAAAAGGATAGATAGTGAGTGACCCTATTTACCACTCTCTCTTATTACAGAGTAGACATGCATAGGCTATGATGGCTGGAGATCTATTAGTGCACTAGGTGATAGCCCACGTGTCCTCAGACGATATGGTTATGTGACCGTATTATGGGGCTGCGGCTCGAGTTTCATCATCTAAGATGGTGATTTGAACACCCTATATTGTGGCTTATAGTGGGGGTCATGCATAGTATGATAAGGGAATGAGGTTTATGTCCATATTTTTTATGATAACCTAATACTTTGGTTATGTAAATGTTTGTGATGTGATGACCCATGTTTCTTCTGGCGATATGAGATGTGATCGTGCAGTGGGGTGGAGTCCCCTGTGTCAATAGGCATGATGTAATGTGACAATACTTATGGGAACGTGGTAAATGTTATTTAGAAGAGATGGGGGTGCCAATAAGTATGCAATTCTTGTATGATATCAAAAAATCAATGTGAAATTGGTATAAGATATCCTTTATTGATATTATTCATACTATGTTATATTACATGGCATGTGTTATTTTTTGAGCAAGCTTTGGTGAGGTTAGGAGGGATAATTGACCTATTTAGGTGATATTGGTTCTATTTGTTTCACATGTGAATGCGTATATTTCATTAAATTTAAATGTGATAATTTATTTTTCCTATTTAGAATACTTTTATTACCACCATATGTATATAAAAAAAATTGTAGGTTTTTAAGAGGATTATATAGACCGTGCTGGATAGTACTAGATCAGACCTGTTTGGAAAGTTTATATGTTGCTTCATTATCTTTTCTTTTGGTTTTTTTATTTTTGATAATTTTATCTATAACATATTTATTTATTCATTCATTATGGGGTGGTTTTTTTTCTTTTTACATTATGTATCAGTTTTTCCTTTGGATGGTTCATCTTATCACCTAATCCTATTTTATTATAATGGTAATATCTCACATTTCATGATATTTTCATACAATTGGTGCTAGTCTCTAACCTGGGGCATACTATAGGTGAGACTTGGGTGGTCATTATCTCAGCCCCCTCATTATGGTATATTAGGAGGGAGGGGATTGTGATACAATTTTAGTTATTTTTAATCTATTTTGTTCATATAGGATGAAATTCTTTAAAATGGGTTCATATTTTTTATATATTTTCACACATATTCATATTTATTAACAAACTAATAAATTTCACTTAAATATACATGCTTGTATATTTTTTTGGATATTATATATTTAATTTTTAATAAAAATAATTTTTAAACTGGTTCATATTTATTCCTTATTGTATGAAAAATTTCATATTTTTTCATATTCTTTAATTATTTATATGAATAGTTTTTTAGAGGGAATGAAATTATTGAAATTTTTTTAGAGGTGTAACTATAAACTGTATATTATATGGTGATTTATTCAAAAAAATATGCACTATCTTGTATGAAAAATCAATTTCAAACACTAAATTAGTGATTCAACTATTTCATGGAAAACAAATTAGTTGTAATTTATCGAAAATATCAATACCCTACTTATTATCAGTAATATAAAAAAATTATTATTTATTCAAATAGATATTTTTCAAATAATTCTTTATAGATTCTAAAATTGTAACTAAAATCTAGTTTGTGATGAAATTGATAATCAATTCCAGAATTCCATTTGTGGAAACTTTCAAATCCATATGATTAATTCAAAAAAAATTGAATGTATAACATATGGGTAAAAAAATTTATCTACATGATTATCATATTATTTATATTCTATTCAACTATATAATCAATATTTATTTACCAACTATGTAATAATTGTTCATATATTGGTATAATCATGAAATTACCTTTCATGTGAATAACATTATTAGCTTCCCAACTTATTAACCCAACATCAACAAAACATGTGACTACATATTTTTCTCTACTGATATTTCATATCAACAAGTATATGAGACTTTATATTTTTAGATATCTATAAGAAATTATTATCATAATTTAGTTTCAATTATTATAAAAAATTAATAGTCTACAACTATTTATCTTTCCATTTTCAACATATTTTACTTTTCTATATCATCTTTGAAATTATATATCTGATGTAATAACTGCCATAAGATGGTAATGTCTTGACATGCAGTTCAATTTCCTAACAGTATAATTTTTTTCTCTATAATTTTCTTGATACTACATATTGATATTTTTCTTTTCTACACATTTTTAATTTAATTTTTAATTACAACTATTATGTCATTAATAAGAAAATTCTTTGATAATTTTTTTTGTTAAATAATTATATATTTTCTTAGATTAATTTTTTATTTTTGATGTAATATTCTCTAATTTTTATTAATAAAGTACAATATAACCAAAAAAAATCATTAAAGTTTAAAAAACCAAATTTTACAATGTTGAAGAATGGTTCTTACAATTATTAGTTATTTATTGGCTTCTTAAAAAAACAGTTTCCAAAAATATTTGAAATTCCATTTTTTTACTTTTATGGAGTTGTAAATTGTTACATACGGGAATGAACCTTTCCAAATAGAATAAATACGGAAAAATTTTCTACATTATTTCATTTTTTTCAAATTTATTCATTACCATTTCCACATTGTAACAAACATGAAATCTTCCTTTCTATATCATAATTATTGATTTAGTTTTTAGAGAAGAGGTACACATAAACATAAATGTATTAAACAATTTCATTGTATACATATACACGAAAATGAATTATTCATATACTGAACATCATATAATTACTGAAATTTAAATTTTAAATATACAAGTACCAAATCTTAAATATGAAATAATCAATTAATATTAACTAATAGTTCCGAGTATGAAATTGGAATAATATTACATATGACTTCTCTAAATAATATTTAGAGTAACACTATATTTGTTTCCACTAGATTTCTGTAAATTAGATTCTCATATATAGAATTGATATTCTCTTTAATTATATTTAAGATATACATTTCTCATTTTTCATATTTTTATCATATATGATCAGAATTTCTAAAATAAATGGTGTATTATTGAAATGTGGATGAGACTTTGAAATATTATTCCTCCTAAATATTAAAATAAAATTCGACACACCTCATTACTCATTGGAATCATTGAAGGTTAGATATTCTCTGGTGGTGATTCCTTAAAATCGAGAAACTTGGGGATAATTTCATCACTGTTAAGAGATGTTATGATTTTCTATTCAAGTATTTTATATAACCCAAAATTTTCATTTGAGTTTTCAAAATAATATTCTTTGTTTTAATAGTAACATTGATTCCTTCCACATTATTTGTATGAATTTTTCCCATTACTACATAAAACATTTTATTACACTTCATCGATATATGATTTAACCCATATGAGCTATTCTGTAGTTTACAAACCATGTATTTATTTCCTTACATAACATATCCCTCTGGAAGATATATATATTAGTCCTCTTAAATATCACCATGAATTAAAGTAGGATTTATACAAATCATACGACGATGAAAATCCTAAAACAAAACATTCACAACTACATATCACACTTTTAAAATCACAAGAAATGGGGTTTTCAGTGCTAAAAATCATTGAACGGTAGGGTACCATTAAAATCATATGAACTTATATATACTAACAAAAGACCAAATGAAGGCCACCTTTATCGGTGCCTTTTTTTAGCTCTGATAAAATTAAAAAAATAATTTTTAAAAAATTCATTCAACCAAGCCCCAATTTTATCCATAATTTGACTACACTTTATCAGCTCTATGTTCCCCTATGTACCTAGCCAAAAACAAATCTCAACATCACCCCCATTATAATCATTCTCCTACACATTTATCAACACTTTTTTCCCCATTTATCTTTTCTCACACATAGAATTTAACCTTTAACCTCGTCCATTAGGTCCTAACTGCTTTACCACTACTCCATTATGATTTTTTATAATAATTTATGATATATATATACATCATTAAACTTTATTTAAATATTTATTCATATAATCTAATATATTTATATACTATTTTAAATACATTTTTAAAATATGTCTTTATATTGTATGTTTCATATAAACTTTATGAATCATTACATATTATTGTATAATTAGATATAATTTTTTTATAATTAATTTATAATTATCTATTCTACATATTTTTATATAATATATTTAATTATAATGGAATATTAATAAAAATATGTTAATATATGACATATGTACATAATATTGACACACACTCACATACACATATATATTTTCACACACATGTACAAATTTATATCTCACACATACACACACATATATGTTCATTTATGTAAATATAGAAATATTATATATATATATATATATATTTGTTTATTGACACACATATTTATATATAAACATTACTCGTGTGTATATATAAATGCATTTTTATAAGCTAAAAAAATTAATTTTTTATTTTAAATAAAAGAAATAATAAATATTTACTTTCATATGGTTTATATATTTAAAAATAAATTATTATGTAAATATGATTAAATTTTTATTTGTAATATTGATTTATTATCTGTAAATGTATGAAAATAAGTATATATTTAATTATAAATGAAACTACATTATAAAAAATGGAAATATTTACACTATAATATCCATATGAAAATAAGACTTGAGAATAAATTTAGTCTCTACTAAAAGGATAAAAATATCCCCCTCAAAAAAGGCTGAAATTACTTCAATTGTACAAAAATTAAGGCATACTAACAAAAAACATAGTTTTGGAGGCCTTTCAGGACATTCTGATGTCAAAAGAATTATGAATACTATTCTCCAAAGTCAACATATTGTATTTTTTCTTTAAAATATTTGATTTGATATGTGATAGATCCCAAATTGACACCCGGATCAAAATTTATGGTTTCTTGATGTTGAATTCTTGTTTTTAACTTATCTTAGATCTTTCATTAATTTTTTAATTTTTTATATCTTATTATTTTTATTAAATGACTATTAATAAATAATTATTATAAATTTTTAAATTAATATTAATTTTTTCATTATTTTAAAAGCTTTTTTAATTCAATATATTATATATTAAGTGTAGATACATATTAATCCATATATAAATCATATTTAATAAAATATATTATTTATATATTAGTTAAAATATATTTATATATTAATATATAAATACGTTTTACTATTATTTTTGAAATATACCTTATCTCATTTCTAACATTCCACTAATAAAGTCCACCCTTTATCCTCGCTTAAAAATTGATCTTTATTAGCGCTTAAAAAGCACTACCTAGGGTGCTCTTCTATCAGTACTTTTATTTGGCACCGATAAAGGCACCCCATTTATCAATAATTTTTTAATATTAATATATATTATCATTTAGTATTATTTGATCTATATTAGTAAATAATAATAACCACCTTGATGGTGGTGGGCTTCTCTATAGGTGATGAAATTTCAATGAATTCCACACATTTCTTCTGTTAATATCCTTTCACCAATAGCCTTACCTTACACCTCCTCATACCATCATCTTATTACTTATGTTGGTATACCCATTTATTATATATTTCATTCCTACCTTTTTGAAATGTATTATCTCTTATGTGTTGTTATAATTCAATAATGAAATCTCCTCCTTCTTAGCTAGGTCCCACTTATTCGACTCCTTTAACTAGATTGTACCTTCAAAACATTATGGTTCGACACAATTAGTCAATAGCATATAATTTTACAATGATGAATCTCTATAAAGTGGTCTTCTTTCCCTTGTTAATCTCCTCAACTCTAATTGAGGAGTCGAATCCATTCAATTTGGTGTCACATACTCTGGTACACCTTCAACCTCTAATTTCCATAGGAAATATCCTTATTTATTCCCATTATCTACATTAGTTTCATGATGGTCCTTATATGTTATACCTTTATTAGATAAAACCCTTTATCTTATGATTATTATATTGTTCTTATCATCCTAAAAATGATAAATAAACTCCATGAGAATGAATAAAATAAATAGATGATATTTATAATTAGCATCAATCTTATCTCATGTGTTAGCATCTATATGAAAATATTCCAAAAAACCAAAGATTCATATATTAGAGTGACTCATATCCTTTTCTAAAAGGATCTCCTGAATTATACATTATCACATTGTTATATAATGACTTTTATTTATGATATAAGCTACCATGATCACATTCTATTCCCCTAATTCCTTGGGTAACCCTGAGTGAATACTCATACTCATAGTATGTTCATTTAGTGTCATGTTCATCATTTCAGCAACAACATTCATTAGCATTGAATTCAATGATCTTATTACCATCCTACACTCCACAATTTTTAGAACTTATAGTTTTATATTTGATCCTAACTCATTGTCCACTATGGTTTTCCACTTCAAAAATATGTTAAACACATCAGATTTTATTTTTCAAAAGTAAAACCATGCCTTCCATGTCGATTCATAAATAAATGACACATAATATTGTGACCCTGCAAGGGAATGTACTAGTGAAGGACCTAAACAATTAGTGTGAAACTGCTCCAGTATCATATCATTTGGTGTTCTATCACCTTTTACAAAGGACGTATTATTTTTCTTTCCAATGATACAGTCTTCCCATAATATAAATTCCAACAACTTTATATTTAGAATAATTCATTTTATTATGATCACCTTCATCCCCTTATCACTCATGTGGGATAGCTTTTATTTCAATAGTTTTTAATCCCAAATACAATTTTTCATTGCAGTCATGTCCATGAAATTATCTACCATATTGTTTAAGGTTCCATTCGTTATTCACCGGGATTTGACACTATCCCCCTTATTAATATTACATGATCCACCCGTGAATGTGTTAATACACCTAGAATCATAAATATTCCCAACATAACTAATATTTCTTCTCAGTCTAGAGATATGCCTTACATTCTCTGAAACCAGAAAGCTCCCACTACTGTTTTTAATAAGTGTATCTCATATCCCCAAAATTATTAAGGGTTCATTATCAACATGATGTACATTGAATGAATTTCCATTAATATATTTTATTATGAAACTCTTATCTGATTTGAAATTAAAATATTTCCATGATTCTAAAATCCAAGACTCTATTGGGATATAAATGCTCATTAGTCACACATCATTAGTTCCTTTTTTATCATTTTTTCTATTTTAGTTATAAGAGCCTCCCATTTTATCTACACTTATTCATGAAATTTAATTTATTCCCACAAATCAAATAGGTAGTACCAGTTCCCTTTTTCTTATGTCATCACTTCACTATTAATTTTCATCATCCTCTTTGATTATCTCGTTGAACATATCTTCCTCTTCCTTCCATATTCAGAGCATAAATAAAGAATTTTTCAAGATTCTATTCTATGAATATCCTCATGGAGGATTAGGTATCACAAATCATTTTGAACCAAATTTTAATTAACTAAATAACTACTCATGGTGGTTATATTGTCTTCCCAAATATTTGGTAATGAAGATAGTAATAGCAGATGACATAACTCATCACCAACATAATTCCCAATGATGAAAATAAACATGTAAATAAGCTGAAATTCATTCCATGACCATAAAAATATCCCCTTCAATCTTCTTCATATTTAAGGTCACATTATTTTTGAATAAAAACTTATATCATTAGTTTTCTAGAGATATTACATTATCTCATCCATCATTTTTAATTCCATGATGTTTAACATCGTGTTTTTGGAAAACATTTCCCACACAATTCCTAGAACCTATAGATCAAGTATATCATACTCCATATTCTCTATCTCGAATGGGTTTTCAGCAAAAAGTGACAATTGAAACTTTTTTTGATAAAAATAGTATTTGACCTATGTACACCACGAACTAAAGTCAATTCTCTAAAAACAATAAATATTTATCATCCCCTCTTCCATATCCATTTTTTAATTTGATAAATTTGACCGTGATGTTTTGAATCAACCATTGATACTAATTGTTGTGAAATTTATAGAGCAACAATGATGAATGATATTAGGAATGAGAATAAAAGTGGAAAAATATAAAATGGAGAATAAAATAGTAAAATGATACCCAAAATTTTTGGGGGGTGAGGGAGAAATACATACTCCCACTAAGGGGGAGAATAACATCACTAAATATGTGAGTAGAAATTATAAGGTACAATATTCTAATAAAACCCTATCTTAAAATGATTTTACAAAGTAGATAGTGAAACAATGCAACTAATGGTACAATAATTTTATTGTGCTATAGTAACTGATGGAAGGAAGTCCATGGAGATACAATTCCACTTTCAAAAAAGAATAAGCTACTAAATATCAATGTCGACCATGTTTTCAATACTCTATTTCTCTATTTGTATTTTAGTCGTCCATTTTATAGTGAGTTTTCATTTCTATAATTCCTTGTTAGAGTTTTAGTCAGGAGTGTAGTATGGGCCATCAACAGTTGGACTAACATCATATAATGATTAGTTTACAACTATCGAAAAAAATCTTCTAATGTCTTAAAAATTATATTTAATCGATTTTTCAAGACCAATCGGTTCATAATGAAAAATTCCCCACATCAAAACGAATATCCTCTATTTTTCCACAACCAGATTGTAACATGCCTATAATTTTCAACATCCAAACATCTATAATTAAATCTTCTTTCAACATATCAATATCATCCCAATCTGGTTTTTAAATTTATAAGTGCATATAATCTACTCATCGTGACAACTTCGATAATGCATCAGTGACACTATTAAATTTCCCTATATTGTACATCACTATAAAATCATATCTTAGTAACTTATCCATCCAAAAGTAATGATCAGTTGAAACTACAATTTGAATATTAAAATTAATAAGGCTATAATGATCCATGTATACCACAAACTGCCTTCCCATAATTTTTTTCTAGTTCTGGATTTCTAGAACTGAAGCCATAAACTTCTTTTTAAATAATAATATTCAATGTTGGTTTTATATAACACCTTACTAAAATAGGAAATAATCCTCCCTTCATATTTTAACAAAACTCCAAATCCTGAACTGCAAGCTTCACACATAACTGCAAATCCGTTGGAAAATTTTGACATCTATAAAAGTAGGGCAATAGTAATGTTATTCAAAAGTGTCTCAAATACTTCTTGAGTTTAATATTACTATTTAAACACATCCATATTTTTCAAGTCCATTATGGGTAATGAAATATTTATATAATCATTGATAATATTTTATTGTATCCAATTAGATCTAAAACCCCCACACTTCAGTCAAATTCCTCATCTCACATCACAATTTAATGGCCTATAGTTTTTTGAAACAATCAAAACTCCTCCTAGAATTATTTACCCTATATAATTTTCAAATTCCTTTTATAAGGAATATTCGTCATATTTTCAAATAGAACATTTTTTGACAATATTTGTAGAACTTCTAAAAAAATTTGTTTTTCATTCCATTACATATTGTACACTGGTATATCATCGGAAAATACCAAAACACATTTCCTTTATAAATCCCAGAATACCTCTTTCCTAGTAGCATGGACATTTTCATGTTCATTCATCAATATGATATTAATAAAAATGTCTTCATAATTCCCCTTCATGTATTTTGATTTTCTTCTTCCCAATATATTCTTCTTTCATCCGTACCTTGTGGAAACATGTTTTCAAATACACCCATGTGATGTATTCCTCCCTATGAAACTCATCATTCGCCTATTTATTAATTGGAATTAGGCATGTATCATGTACTGATATAATATTTAATATATGGTGATACAAGAAAATTCTCAAATCTAAAACATTCTTCTTTAATGAAATCATTGGGCTAGAGTGTGGGCCGATTCTATATCTCATGAAACCAGGTTTAAAAATATTTTGATCCAATTTCTCAATCTCAATATTCATGAAATAAGTATGTTTATAAGGTCAACTATTAACCTGATCCACCTCCTCTTTGAAATGTATTTCATAATTAGTCGCCATCGTTGATGGTAATTCTCAATGATCTTTAAAAACATCTGCCCTAGTAACTTTTCTATAATTTACAACTTTAATCCATACACCCATAAATTTACACATCCTAAATATTTTTTTAAAAAACATGGAATTATTTGAGGTATATTTGAAATTCCACATGTAACATCCCAAGTATGTAATGAATAATAGATATTCATATCTATGTCTATTTATGAATTAGATAGTGTTTTAGAGGATTAAAATGAGAATAAATCAAATCTAAAGCATGGAATAATCTAATATTTTTAAAAGATTTTTTTACAATCTTCTGATGGCGAACCATTTATAAATCTATATTTTGAAAAGTTTATAAGATATATTTTTCCAAATAAAGTTATTCTTTAGTACTGGTACATTGAAATTTACTTTGGATAAATTTCTGGTATTTTTCTGATAATGGTCATTTTTTAATTATTAGTGAAAAGTGTTTTATTTTAATTCAAAACCTATTTTTAATATAATTTATTTATATAGTTAGATTGTATTTTTAATTGTATTTAAAGATAAATTAGAATATATTTTTACCATCTAATCCAATGGTGGTCTTTGGAATTAATATTACATTGAGATTGGACATAAACGAGTGTCAATCTTTTGATAGATATTGTTTTTTAAAAACACGCTATTTGATTTGATAGCGGGATTTAATTATAAAATTAATTAATGAAACTTCTATGTTACGAATTTTGTAAAATAGACATCATTTTTGAATTCTGAATATCAAATATATCTTAGGGTGAGTTTTTGGTATTTTTCTGAAAAACCATTATTTTTTATGAATAGTGAAACCACAAAGTGGTAGTTACAAAAACTGATTTTTATTTAAATGGAACTTTACCAATTCTGTGATTTGAATATCAAAAATACAATATAAATGATTTTCATTATTATGTAAAATGTGGTTCAATAGGATGAAAATAATTTTTGATGAAAAGTAACTTTTATGTTTTATTAATCGCGATTAAATGTAATTAGTGTGATGTAAGGTAAAAATGATATTATAATAAAAAGAAAATATCTTGAAACTTTTCCTAACCCTATTGGATGAGTCATGGACGACTAAGAAAACCCATTGGTCGATTTTTGGGACCCCATGGAGAATCTTGGGTAAGATAATGACATTAATGCCTTTTATTTAAAGTAAAAGTAAAAATGGCACAAACATGTATTTTTTTACTAAAACAATTTTTACATGCAGTTATAAAAGTCAGATTTTTGACTATAAATAGTACTTGGAATGATAATAATATTTCCTAAATCATAGTAGTTTTTTTATAATTTTTAGAAATTAAATAAATTAAATTATTTATGACACCATAATGATGCAGCGATTACCTCATTATTTAATGATTTCAATAAAATGGAAATATAATGTACAATATAGGACCTAAACATGTCAAAAACCTATTGGATGGGAGTATTTTGAACCCTTATCACCTTATTCTCGAGACACATCAATATGGGATCATTAAAATATGAAACTCATTTAAAAATAAAGTAACATTTTATACCTTTCCAAGAGTTCCCCTCCTCTCCTCTTATAAAAGGCCCCCATCTCTACCTCTTTACCCACACTTATAAAGCCTTTGGCTCATCCAAGATTTGATCATTATGTCTCTCCACATCCCTCTCCTCATCCTAGAAGCCTTACCTTGGGAAGGAAGCTCTTCAAGGAACCCATTTGGTTCAATCCAAAGGGAGTTAGACGATTTTAAGGTAATGTCTTCACTTGTGTTCTTTTGTTTTATTTTGATTTTCCAACCCCCTAAACTCTATTTAATCATTTATTTTGTAACAAATATAGTATCTTCAATATAATAGGATTTTTTTATAAGAAGGATTCGAGCTACACTTATACACACAAACATCTAATGGTTAAATAACATACTGTTTTTGTGGATGGTGAATTTCTACCTCACGAAACGATGATTGTTCAATATTATTTTAACACCTTCAAAGTTGGCCATTAAGATGTCACTATATTTATATATGGTATATAATATGTTTAGGTTTTTTAAGCTTCGGTATTTTTCATTTATGGCATACATTTATTGTTTCCATTATGGGTAAATGTGATATCTTCATTTTAGGAAGTGCGGACTATCACCCCCTCAAAGTGATTTGATTCTTTAATACCATATGTGGTACATATAGAGGATATATTTAATGATATTATATATGATACCATTATGGAATTATAATTCTATTAGTATGATTATGTTTTAATTCCATTAATTATGAAATAGAAATGAATGTAGCGTTCATGAATACGTACGGCTTACCGTCTCAATGAACGGTGGATTTCATTTCTTACCTCTAAATGTTAAGTAATATTATAAATTCACGTATATACTAGATATATATGACATATATGATATCTACATCTTGAATATAAATCTGGATATAATGGATATTTTACCCCATGAACAACTTGTAATTATAAAGAGTTTATTTTTGACTCAAGTACCAATGATGGACAAAACGACCATTATTAACTTAAATAATTACATAGTGTTCATAACATGGTAATAATTGATATAAAAGGAATAATGAACTTGAAAAAAGGTTCTTAAGAAGGTATAAATTTACTCATGTTTATTATTTAGGAGGTTAATGAACGATTGAGTCAAGCCAGACCCGAGGTATGGGACTTCGTCTCAATCTCCTTTCATTGAGGCATATTTTGTTTTATACACTACATTATTTTATATTGTGTATAATCCCCAATGACTTTTACGTTTATTCTAAAGGAATATTTTTTATAAAAATCCTTTACTAAACAAATAAAGGGAATGTTTTATTTTGTCATTCGTATGCGGCGACAACGACATCTCTGCCGCCGTGACCGTTATTTGAGTTTCGGATTCCTCTACAAGCCTTAACTATTTTTAAAATGAAAAAATACCATGTATTACTTTTCATTTATTTTGGTATTAAAAATGGTTTTCATAATGTTTTTATTATATCAATGTGTTCTATTGATATCTTGTGATTGAAATGAGGAAATGTTATGTTTCCTTTATGCATGTTTTATGTGATACGATTATGTTATGGTTGTTGGGAATTGTTTATGAATACGAGTGGTTCCGTGATAAACTACGGGTAGGTGAGCCCGATTTAGCTTTCCAATGCATTGGTTAACGTGATGGATTTAAATGTTAAGGTTTCTCCGAATAGATTTAGGGAATATACTGTGATGGGTATTCCAAACGTAACCAAGAGGGTTACTCCCTACGTAAGAATGATTTGAATGACTCAAGTTACCTTTATGTATTATGATTTCTATGATTTATTCATGATTTGATGAGGTATGTTTATGTTCTTATGTTTTATGAGTAAAGTATGATTTAATTGATTCTTATGTATACATGTACTCATGTTTCCTTTCCATATTTTTATATCCCTTACTGAGATTTTATGCTCATCCCACATTTTTGAACTGTTTCTCATAGTTCAAGGGAATGGTACAAGATGTGATGATAGGTTCAAGGAAGTGTCAAGAAATAATCCATGTTTTATTTTAAATATGTTTCCGTTGATGGGAAAAATGAGTACTCTCTTTTATGTAACTAGTTTGTTTAAATGTGGAATGTAATCCATGATTTATGATCTAATTATCTATAACTCTAAAAATAATATGATCCTCAACGTGTATTATTGAAATATCTCAAGAATAAGTAAGGTTTAAGGCCGAGGAATTATAGTTGGTATCAAATGTTGGATTAGATAACTTTAGGATTTAGAATTCTATTAAATTATTAACAAAAAAAATCATTTTTATGGTCAAATTGATATGATATAGCATTTAATGATTTCCATGTTGCTTCATCTAAGACATGATTGTTCAGAATGGTTTTCCGCAGAGGAAATAGGGAAGCAGTGCTAGGAAGGCAGACAGAAGGAAATAACCTACCGAATCAGCATCCTTAGACGGTCAGAATTGGAACTGAACAATTTGTTGCAGTGATGGCGCAGTTGACTAAAGAGATAAATGGTGGCGGTATCAATGCACGAGATCAGCCAGATAAACCGCATAGGAACATGTCAGTGGAGGAACATTTCATGAGGCAACATCCCCCATCATTGAGAGGATCATCTAACCCTGTGATAGCTGAAGGGTGGATTAAAGCATTGGAGAAGTTTTTCAATGTCACGGGGTGTTCATAAAATCAAAAGGTTAGTCTTGCTATTTACTGTTTGGAGGGTGAATTAGATCATTGGTGGTCGATGGTTAAAAATATCAGGGACTTTGATGAGATTAATGATCTTGACTGGGATGAATTCAAAGGTATGTTTCTTGAGAAGTATTATCCTAAGGCTGTTTGACTTAGGATGAAAAACAATTCCAAGAATTGAGTCAAGAGGAAGACTTAGTGGCTACCTATGAAGAAAGGTTCACTCGATTGGCAAGGTATGCTCCAAATTGCTTCCAAAACCTTGATAGTATAATCAATCATTTTGACTAACGATTAAAGCCAAAATAAAGAAGGGCTTTAGCTTCTCGCGAGTTCAAGAGTTATGAAAAGCTTGTTCGATGTGCTGAGAAGGTGTAAATATAGTTTTCCGATGATTAAGTGTTCTATAACAACCAGCATATGAACAGACTAAGGTGGAAAGAGAAAAGAAATAATTCTTCAAAAAGGTCTGACGACAAGAAAAATAAGTTATTAGTTTGTGATAAATGTGGTAAATGGCATGATGGGGAATGTATTCTGAATTCTGGAAAGTGCTACCGATGCGGTAAGATGGGACATATGGCTCATGATTACACTAAAAAAGATCAGGGTGATGGTAAGACCAAATTTGATTTACAGTTAGTGAAACGTTTTAAGTGAAATGTGATGGGTCATTATGCAAATGAGTGTCCGATAAAGAGCTCGAGTGATGGTAAGCAGTTAGACTACAATCAGAATGGGGTGGTGAAATCCTTTGCAACCACTTCAGCAGATGTTGGGCCATCAAATGAAGTGGTATCAGGTACTTTGTTTTTTTTCTGATTTTTCCAGTGCGTTGTTTGATTCGGGGTCTACACATTCTTTCATATCTGAAAAATTTTATAGTAAAATGGGAATACCATATCATGAAATGACTCCTGAACTTTTGGTAAAAACACATGGGGAAAATGTGGAGGCAAAAAGAATTTATAATAATCATCCTATCCTTATCTGTGGAAAGAACCTACTTGAAAACCTTATTGTTTTACCTCTAGTAGTGTTTGATGTTATCCTGGGTATAGATTGGCTCTCTATTTACCACGCTAAGATTTATTTTAGAGCTAATGAAGTTTCTTTTCAGAAACACTTTCAGTTTGTGTACAAGAATGAACCCTTACTGTTGATAACGTATCAAGAGTCCGAGAAACTTGTAAATGATAGAAATTAATGTTACCTTGCACATATTGTAGAAAATAAGGGAACTGTTCAGATTAATGATCTGCCAGTTGTAAATGAGTATCCTGATGTTTTTCGTTATGATTTTCCGGGAATAATACCAGATCAGAAAGTTGAGTTTAATGTAGACTTAGTTCCGGATGCAAAGGCAATTTCAAAACCCCCTTATCGAATGGCTCAAATTGAACATTTAGAGTTGAAGGAGAAATTTCATGATTTATTAGAGAAAGGTTTCATTTGACCTAGCACATCACCATGGGGTGCTCCTATTTTATTTGTTAAAAATAAAGATGGTTCAATGAGACATTTCATTGATTATAGAGCCTTGAATAACATTACTATTAAGAACATGTATCCTTTTCCTCATATCGATGATTTTTTTGATAAGATCCTAGGAGAAGAATATTTTTTGATGATTAACTTGAGGCCGGAGTACCATCAGTTGAAAGTAAATGAAGCAGACGTACCAAAGACTATGTTCCGTACTAGATATGGCCATTATGTGTTTTTAGTTATGTCTTTTGGGTTAACCAATGCACCTGCTGTATTCATGGACCATATGAATAGAATTTTACATGAGTTATTGGATAAGTTTTTGGTTGTTTTCATTGATTATATTTTGGTGTTTTCTAAAAGTAAAGAGGAGCGTGAAATTCATTTAAGGTATATTTTGAAAACCTTAAAAGAAAATAAATTGTATGGGAAATTCAGCATGTGTGAGTTTTGGTTGCATCAAATTTACTTGGTCATATTGTTTCTAAAGATGAAATAACTGTTGATCCTGTAAAAACAACGATTGTTGAAGAATGTCCAAGACCCAAAAATGTAACTGAGATTCCTAGCTTCCTTGGTTTGGCAGGCTATTACTGAAGGTTTGTTATAAATTTTTCATAGTCATCTAGTCCAATGACTAAGCTAACTCGGACGGGTGTTAAGTTTATCTAGACAAAATAATGTGATGATTGTTTTCAGGAACTGAAAAGAATATTGGTGAATGCCCCAGTTTTTGCACTACCTTCCAGAAATTGGGAGTTTGTTATCTACAATGTTGCTTCATTGAAAAGACTTGGTTGCATCCTAATGCAGAATGACCAGTTAATTGCTTATGCTTCACGAAGTTGAAAACTTATGAGGTAAATTACCCTACACATGATTCAGAATTATATTCTGTTGTTTTTTATTTAAAAATTTGAAGGCATCATTTGTATGGAGTGAAGTGTGAAATATATACCGATCACAAAAGTTTAAAGTATATATTCTCTCAGAAAGAATTGAACACGAGACAGAGGAGATGGATAGAATTAATCAAGGATTATGATTGTAAAATTCATTACCATCTGGAAAAAGCAAATAAAGTGGATGATGCTTTGAGTAGAAAAAGTAATGCTTCGTTAACAATGTCGCATTTGGAACGTGATCCTTTGGTTATGGATTTCATGAACCTTGGCATAGAAGTTGTTGATGCAAGAAGTTTTTCGGTTTTGTTTCAAGAATCAGCGAGATCATCTCTATCTGACAGAATTAAGCAAGCACAGAAGCAAGATAGTGAGTTGCAGAAAAAGTTAGAGCTAGTTTAGAAGGGTAAGTTTCCTGAATTCAACATTGATAATGAATGTGTTCCGAGATTTGGGAAGAGAATGTTTGTGCCTTGTAATTCACAGTTGAAGAGAGAGTTGTTATGTGAAGCTCATAGTTCTCCATTTTTAGTTCATCCAGGCAGTACTATGATGTATAGAGATCTTCAGGAGTATTACTGGTGGGACGGAATTTAAAGGGATATTGCTGATTTTACTGTGATGTGTTTGACTTGTCAACAGGTAAAAGTAGTGTCGTAGTTACTAAAAGGGATGCTTTATCCTTTACTAGTACCAGAGTGGAAATGGGAGAATATATCCATGGGCATCGTTGTGGTATTGCTGAAGACACCTCGAGGTAATAATGCAATATTGGTTATTGATGATCACTTGAAAAAATTTGCTCATTTCATTTCTATACGAGATACCTTTTCCCTAGATCAACTTTCCAGTTCGTATATTAAAATGATATTCAGGTTACATTGAGTTCCATTCTCCATTGAATCTGACCGTGATCCCAGGTTCACTTCTATCTTTTGGAAAGGCCTTCAGAAGTCGCTGGGTTAGTACATCTTTCATCATCAATCAGATGGGAAGTCAGAACGAACAATTCAAAATTTGGAGGATATGCTATGTCCTTGTTCGATGGATTATCAAGTATGTTGGGACCAATATCATTCATTGGTTGAGTTTTCTTATAATAACATTTTTCATTCTAGTATACAAATGGCACCATTTGAGGGATTATATGGGAAGCGGTGTCGAACTCTAGCTTTCTGGGATGAAGTGGGTGAAAGGAAGTTGATGGGACCAGAATTGTTAGAAGACTCGGCAAAAAAAGTTCAAGTGATATAGAGACACATGAGAACAGCTCAGAGTAGGAAGAAGAGTTATGCAGACAACAGGAGGAAGGATCTATCTTTTGAGGTAGGTGATCATGTTTTTCTCATAGTATCACTATGGGAAAGTGTCATGTGATTTGGTAAGAAAGGAAAGTTGAGACTAAGGTTCATTGGACCATATGAATTTCGTGAGAGAGTTGGATCAGTTTCATACTGAGTGGCGTTACCTCCGAGTTTATCTCAGGTACACAATGTTTTTCTTGTTTTACTGTTAAGGAAGTACATGCCAGATCCATCTCATGTTTTGAGTCCAGAGGTAGTTCAGCTGGAAGAGAATCTATCTTATGAGGAACAACCGGTCCATATTCTTGACCACAGGGAGCAAGTGTTGCAGAATAAGGTGATTCATCATGTAAAGGGTTAGTGGAAAAACCACATGAGTGAAGAGGCAACATTGGGAATCTAAAAATGCAATGAGGGATAAATACCCCCCTTATTCGATAAGTAAATAAATTTTGGGGACTCAATTTTCTAATGGGAGGAAGGATGTAACATCCCAAGTAAGAAATGAATAATATATATTCTTATCTATGTCTATTTATTAATTAGATAGTGTTTTAGAGGTATAAAATAAGAACAAATCCAATCTTAAGCATTTAATACTCTAATATTTTTAAAATATTGTTTTACGGCCTTTTGATGGCAAACCATTTTTAAATATATCTTTTGACAATTTTATAAGATATATTTGTCAAAATAAACTTATTATTTATGATTGGGACATTGAAATTTACATTGGATAAATTTCTGGTATTTTTCTGATAATGTTCAATTTTTAATGAATAGTGAAAAGTGTTGTATTTTAATTCAAAACCACTTTTTAATCTAATTTATTTATATATTTAGATCGTCTTTTTAATTGGTTTTAAAGTGAAATTAGAATATATTTTTACCATTTAATCCAATGGTGGTCATTGTAATTAATATCACTTTGAGATTGGACATATACGAGTGTCAATCTTTGGATAGATATGGTTTCTTAAAAACACGCTATTTGATTTGACAGTGGGATTTAATTATAAAATCAATTAATGAAACTTCTATGTTATTAATTTGTTAAAATAGACATCATTTTTGAATTCGGAATATCAAATATCACTTAGGGTGAATTTTTGGTATTTTTCTGAAAAACCTTAATATTGATGAATAGTGAAAGCAGAAAGTGGTTGTTACAAAAACTGATTTTTCATTTAAATGGATCTTTACCACATCTGTGATTTGAATTTCAAAAATACAATATAAATTATTTTCATTATTAAGTAAAATGTGTTTCAATGGGATGAAAATATTTTTTGATGGAAAGTAACTTTTAAGTTTTATTAATCGCGATTAAAGGTAATTAGAGTGATTTAAGATAAAAATGATATTATAATAAAATTAAAATATCTTGACACTTGTCATAACCCTATTGGATGAGTCATGGCCGACTAAGACTACCCATGGGTCGATTTTTGGGACCCCATGGAGCCACTTGGGTAAGATAATGACATTAATGCCTTTTATTAAAAGTTAAAGTAAAAATGGCACAAACATGTATTGTTTTACTAAAACAATTTTTATATGGTGTTATACAAATAATATTTTTGACTATAAATAGTCATTGGAAATATAAAAATATTTACTACATCATAGTATTTTTTTTATAATTTTTAGACATTAAATAAATTAAATTATTTATGATATCATGATGATGCAGCGATTAACTAATTATTTAATGATTTAAATAAAATAGAAAGATAATGTAAAATCTAAGACCTAAACATGTCCAAAACCTATTGGATGGGTGGATTGAGAACCCTTATCACATTATCCTCGAAACAAATCAATTTTGGACCATTAAAATCCTATTGGATTGGTGGATTGAGAACCCTTATCACATTATCCTTGAAACAAATCAATTTGGGACCATTAAAATTCGAAACTCTTTTGAAACTAATGTAACATTTTATACAATTCCAAGAGTGCCCCTCCTATCCTCTTATAAAAGGCCCCCACATCTACCTCCTTACCCACACATTTCAAGCCATTGGCTCTGCCAAGCTCTGATTCTTTTATCTCTCCACATCCCTATTCTCATCCTAGAAGACTTACCTTAGGCAGGAAGCTCTTCAAGAAACACTTTTGGTTCAAACCAAAGGGAGTTACCCGATTTTATGTTAATGTCTTCACTTGTGTTCTTTTGTTTCATTTTCCTTCTGCAACCCCCTAAACTCTTTTTATTCATTTCTATTGCAACAAATATAGTATCTACAATATACTACAATGTTTTTATAAGATGTATTTGAGCTACACTTATACACACCTACATCTAATGGTTAAAGAACATACTGTTTCTGTGGATGGTGGATTTCGGCCTCACGAAACGATGATTGTTCAATATTCTTTTAACACCTTCAAAGGTGGCCATTATTATTTCACTATATTTATATATGATATATAATATGTTTATGTTTTCCTTAAGCTTCTGTATTTTTCATTTATGGCATACCATTATGGTTTCTATTATGGGTAAACGCGATATCTTCATTTTAGAAAGTGTGGACTACCGCCCCCTCAACGTGATTTGATTCGTTTATACCATATGTGGTACGTATAAAGGATATATTTAATGATATTATATATGATACCATACTATAATGATAATACTATTATGTATCATTATGTTTTAAATCCATTAAATATGAAATAGAAATGGAAGTAGCGTTCATGCGTACGTACGACTTACCATCTCCATGAACGGTGCATTCCATTTCATAACTCTAAATTTTCTGTAATATTATATATTCATGTATATACTGGATATATATGAAATATATGATATCTACATCTTGAATATAATTCTGGATATAGTGGATATTTTACCCCATGAACAACTTGTATTTATAAAGAGTTTATTTTTTACTCAAGTAACAATGATCGAAAAAACGACCATTATTAACATAAATAATTACATAGTGTTCATAACATGGCAATAAGTAATATAAAAGGAATAATGAACTGGAAAAAAGGTTCTTAAGCAAGTAGAAATTAACTCAAGTTTATTAATCAGGAGGTTAATGAACGATTGAGTCAAGTCGGACCCGAGGTATGGGACTTGGTCACAATCTCCTTTCATTGAGGCATATTTTGTTTTATACACTACTTTCCATTATATGGTGTATAATCCCCTTTTTCTTTTATGTTTATTCAAAAGGAATATTTTTTATACGAAGCGTTTACTAAATGAAAAAAGGGAATGTTTTTTTGATGTATGTATGAGGCGACAACGACTTCTCCGCCGCTGTGACCATTATTTATGTGTCGACTTCCTCTATAAGCCATAACATTTTTTAAATGAAAAAAATACCGTGTTTTACTTTTCATTTATTTTGGTATTGAAAACGGATTTAATAATGTTTTTAATATATCAATGTGTTGTATTGATATCTTGTGATTGAAATGTGGAAGTGTTATGTTTTCTTTTATGCATGTTTTATGTGATACAATTATGTTATGGTTCTTGGGAATTATTTATGAAGACTGGTGGTTCCGTGATAAACTAAGTGCAGGTGAGCCCGATATAGCTCTCCAATGCATTGGGTAACGCGAAGGAGTTAAACGTTAAGGTTTCATCGAAGAGATTTAGGAAATATACTGTGATGGGTATTCCAAACGTAACCAAGAGGGTTACACCCTACGTAAGAATGTTATGAATGACTCAAGATACCTTTATGTCTTATGATTTCTATGATTTATTCATGATTTGATGATGTATGTTAAAGTTCTTATGTTTTACGAGTAAAGTATGATTTCATTTATTTTTATGTATACATGTAATCATGTTTCCTTTCAATATTTTTATATCCCTTACTGAGATTTTTAGGCTCATCCCAAGTTTTATAAATATTTTTCATAGTTCTAGGGAAAGGTACATGATATGATGATAGGGTCAAGGAAGTGTAAAGAAATAATCCATGTTTTATGTTAAATATGTTTCTGTTGATGGGAGAAATGAGTACTATCTTTTATGTAACCACTTTTTTTAAATGTGGAATGTAATGCATGATTTATGATCTAATACTCTAAAACTATAAACCTGAAAAGACCCTCAACGTGTATTCTAGAAATATATCATGATTAAGTTAGGTTTATGGTCGGGGCCTTATACCACAGGTTGTATGACAACAAAATGGTTGAGGGGGTTGGGGGTGAATTATTATATTACATTGAAAAATTCCTCTTCTTTTAAAATCAACATCTTGATCCAGTTAAATTTCTCAATCCTCTCAATAATATCTCACAACCTAAACACATTTTCAATGATAATATGTCGGATCATAAAACAAGATATTTAAATTGTTTGAAATAAAAATATACACTTTTCCATTAATGTTGGACCCAAGCAGTTAAAATCTCGAGTTACCATTATTTAGAAACTGATTGGACATCCCAATTACATTCCTATAGTGATTTGTTAGACACCCCAATAAAAATCCTCCAACAACTGGTTAGACACCCAAGTCACAAAATTATTATTCAACATTATCCATTCATAGGACGATATATTTATACTTATGAATGATACTTTTATTATTATAAAATATATATTCCATTATGATTAGACTAAATCAACAGGCCTTTACATATACATATTCTTCAAAATGTTCAAATAGTTACTCACAACAATTATGTCAATCGGGTAACTCATACCAAATCAAGAGTGGTATGGTTCTTCTCAATTAGCTTGAATAATTTGGTTCACAATATAACAATGGACCTTGGTATCAACTCCTTATCTTTCCTTGATACTTTGATGTATCAGGCTCTCATAAATATCTCACACAATGTATGATAGTTCTCAATATTCTCAACAACATCTTCATTGATAAATAAAAAAATATATATTCACAATATTATCATGAATATTTTTCATGTTTATTCCATAATATTATTTAAAATTTAATATTAAAATAAATCATAGGAGTATCATCTTCTTGAGTCATAAAGTCTCTATGAGGATCAGTTTTTTTCATTTAAACATATTATTAAATGCCCTGAATAGTAAAAAATTCCTTCTATATGGTATTTTAATGACCATGAATCCAATATTTTATTAACTCACAGAGTATAAAAATCCATTTAAAACCTCTACAACTATGAATAAATATAATCAATAACACAATATAGGCAACAATGTCACCACGGTAAATGACTGTCACAGCTGGACTAGATTTCGAAAATGATGAGCAAAATGATCATAGATAAATCACTATATAATGGAGACCCATTTATTTTTCTCTTCCCAAAATAATCACACTAATTTAGCTTGAATATAAACATTCTATTATATATTTCAGCATTGTTCAATAATATTCATTCCTCATGATGATAATGGTGATATTTATTTTTCATTTGAGAACATCATTCATAGAACTGTTATATTTCGTTTCTTAAGAACATTCAAATTATTGAACTCATTTGATCTCCTACCACATCATCTGTAGCAATGGATCGTCCAAATGATTTAACCTAGAGGGGCCACATAAAAACATCAATTATTGAGCATAAAAATAACACTAGATTGACTTCATGTGATCAATCGCATTAACATGTTTATATTGACTGAAAATTCAACCCTAATCAACTATATCAGCTTAGCTCATGTTTATGAATATGAAATAAAAATTTATTACCATAATATAGTGAATTTAACTATGTACACAAGTATTTAATATCTCAATATACCATTTTTCATCACCTCATCACCTTTATATGGCATAACTCAGTTTATTTTACCTATATGAAGCCTTCACAACTCCCTTATTAACATTGCGTCAGTTGTGAAAATCAAATATAACCGTTATGTAGTTATAGAATTCCTATGGTAACATTACGTAGCTCTTTGGTTTTCTTATCAACTTCATATTGGTAAAGATTATCTAAATCCAACATTACATAGCCAATGTAATTATCCAATTTCATTTATGTAAACAATGCATGTCCCAAGTTACATTTATGAAACATCATAATTTTCAATATGGCATTGATTAAAAAATAAGACTACCATTATGTAGTTACATACACACATGTTTTACCTTTATGTTTAAGGAATAATATTTTTGACACCTTTATGTAGGTAATTATGATCCCACATTCAGGGTGGGGAGGATTTTAAGAACAATGGCCTATATGATTTGTCTATTGTGACCTCAATTTTGGGCCCAATGTTATTTTTTTGCATTAATTAGTGTAGGACTTAATAATGCTGGGTGTAGTCATGGAGTGGGGAGAAAGTATATTGGGAGGTTCATCCCATGGTTTTAAAATTTAATGATAATGTTTTATATTTGAAATCAGACACATGGATTTGGTTGATTATATGTTTAAAAATACTGATAAGTTTTATCCTTATTTGTTTTAATTTTGATCCAGATGCATGAGAGATTCAGGAGGTTTTCAAACAACTATAATATAATTTATGTTGGTAGCAGATAAAAGGTAAGATATAGTATAAATACATCTTGTGCATATATATGGGAAGCATTGGGTTTCGAGCATGTGGTAACAATGATCATCATAAATTAGGTTACATAATGACTTATTTGAGGTGTTGTAATGATGTCATGTGTGTGGTTATGATCATCCATTGGTGAATTATGATCCCAAGATTATTATTAGAGAGGAAAAAGAGTTTTATTGGGCCATTGTTTTTCACATTGATTACTCAATGATCTAATTATAATTCAAGTTCATGTATTCCATGTTTTTCGTACTCTCTTATTTGTAGTCTATATCATAGAGTTTCCCATGGTTTTTAATCCTATGATTTTTTTTCCATCATAAAATCTCCATCAAAATTTATTTCTTTCAATTTGGTTTTGCACTTCATTTTCATTGTTGATTCTCACAATATTTTTTTTTCAACAGAACAATTATCACATAATAGATCTATTTCCTCCCAAACACCTTCTATTAGGAAATTTATATGTCGTTTTTTATCATTGGATATAGTTGACTCATGATATGGGATTTCTTCCCACATATAAGTATTAATAGGTAAAATTATTTTTACTCTATCTTTGAAATGAGTAAAAAATAGTTTGGTCCATGAGAACATTGTGAAGATGCTGATGAAAAAATCATGAAACCCATAGATGATGTGATTTGGTCTTTAGAAGGATATGATATTGTGGGTTATAAACCAGATCCAAATTTTTTGGGTGATAATACATTATGGGAGGTGATTATTCTAACAAATCAGGATGATATCCAGGTGAATATTTATAGTAGTTATAAATTTAAATATCTCAAAAATCTTTATATTTAAAAAAGATTGTATCATTGGTGAATTATAAACAATAGAGATTTAGGTAAACACCTAGATGAGTTAAAAATCTAATGATGGATCTTTATTCAGCAGTGGTAAAGATCAATGAAAATGGTAATTTAGTAATTGTTGAAAAGGAAGAATAAAATATTGATCTTCCGCTTTTTGGGATTGTTAATAGATATATATGATAAAATAACCAACATATTTAAATTTTGGAAATAAACTCTAATGATGGATGATTTTATTTCCCTATTATTGATGAAAGAGACTCAACAAAATAAAAATAACGGTGATTTATTGTAATATTGGATTTATAACTATGATATAAGTTTATGGTAGTCAGAGTGGTTGGTTAGAGATTAGAAGGAAGGTTATGTGCAGTGAAATTTATATTCATTGAAAAATATTAAGGAAGGAAAAAAGAAACATGAAACTGATTCTAAGGATATAAATGTAAGACATATATAGGGTTATGTTGATTTACATTCAGTTAGAATTGATTGTTGAAGGTCAAATCTGTTTAATGAATCTATGGTTGATTTACTAGTGTCATACCATATTACACCAAAGAGGTAAATATTTTCTTCATATGAAGAAGAAATATTTCATATATTTGAGATGTTCAATAAAGATTGTTATTTATTAATTGATTCTGGAGATATTTTTATAACTTAATATATAGGTTGTATGATGAATACTAAAGGATATTTCACATGTTCTAGGTAGAATCCATAATTTTTTTTTCTTCATCCCTTTATAATGAAGGATTAAAGGGTTCATTTGGAATTGTTATATGAACATTTTATAGAGGATTAATGGTATATGTGTGAGGAATAAAGTATTGAACACAATAAATGATGGATTTAATGGTGTGCGAAAAAAAAGGTATTTGCAATGATATCTTCATTAGATTAGGGAATATACTATTATGACACATGAGTCGAAGACCATCGACTAGGATGAAGAAAGAGTGGAAGTCGAAGCATTTTAAGTGAGGTGTTTCAGTTGTTACATATAATTATTTTTATATATATTATCAATACTAAATAAGGAATTAAAATCAAGGACAGATGTGATACACTGAAAATTACTAACTACTTGGATTATGTTGAGAATATGGAGAAATTAGTTTCTAGAGAAACTACTAATTATTTTTGAAATCACTATAATGGGGAGCTAAGTTTTGGTTATATCCTTGTTCATTAGGTAGTGTAGATATAGATATGATTAATATTTCTATATGTTGATCTCTTTTATAGGGGGAACTATCATTTCTCACTGAGAGGTGAAAAATTATGTTGTCATATTTTCTACAGAAATTGACTGTCAGTGTGATACCAATCAGTTTTCTATCCAAATGAGTTTGTTTTGAGGAGATCTACTTATTCAATGACATGAAGGGGGATATTATTGGGGGTAAACATGGGGTTTTTCAAATATAAATATAATGTTTTAAATTTTAAATGAGGTCCATGTATTTGGAAGGTTATTAGTTTAAAAATTATAATAAGATTTATCCTTGTTTTTTGAATTTTTATTCAAAAAAATGAAAGGTGCTAGAGGCCATGACACTCCTATAAAAGGATTAACATAGAAAAAAAATAAAGGATGAAATTTGGGAGCAAGATATATTATGATGATATATGTGAGGAAAAGGTTTTTGAGCATGGGGTAGATATGAGAATCTAAATTTTGGTGGTACAATATTTTATTTTATGTACTAAAATGATGCCACATGATTAAGTTTTATTATCAATGGGAGAAATATTGTCATGATACTATTAATATAGAGACAATGGTTTAATATCATAGTCTGGATTATCACATAGGTTTTTATTCACTAATTGTAGTTTATGTTTGGGTATTACTTGTATTTTTTACTCTTTGATTCATAGTGGATATTTTATATTTTACCTATGGGTTTTTGATCCTCTCCATTAGGTTTTTTTACATATTAAAACCTACATATAAATTTATTTCTTGTCATTTGGTTCTTCACTTCATTTTATTTAGTGATTCTTACAATGATTTTTCAAAATTGAATAATTATCCTAGAACTGTTCTATCTCCTCCTCAACTAGACGAGTGATTCTGAGTGTGATGTGTGTGAAGAGGTGATGACATGGTGGTCGTATGGTGAGTTAATAAAGACTTTATGATGTTGAAATATATTTTTAGGAGTATCTACCTCATGATTACTATGATTCATATACGTGAAGCTAGTCTTTACAAAGATCAATACTGTACGAGGAGAATGCTAGGACATTCACTTCAAGATGAACATGGTTATAGTCATTTAGAAATTTCCACAATCTTCTTGCATGCATCCTATATTGACCTTATGACTAGTAAATTGGATATTTGGAGGCCCAAAAATCTACTTCTTGGTATTAAAATAAATTTTTTTACCAAATATAAAAAAATGAGTGAAACTCATATCTTTTCAAAGTTCACCATCATTTAGTTCAATCAACCATGGTGCATGCACGACTCTATTGGAATTTCACCTCCATTCAATCTCATCTAGTCTGAATAAGTACTCCTCAAATGTATTTTAAGAAAATAAAAACATGTGACATAGTTATTCATCATCAATCGTCATCCAATGTTCAGAATTTTTCACTGTTCTTCGTTCTTACTTCACATCTTATTTTTAATGTCGATCCAACTTGGTCATATTCAAATGATTGATCTCCCTTCCTTTGACCAATATCTTCCACAAATAATAGCACCCCTTAGTTTGAGAATCACAATTTTTAATTTTGTGACCTTCATCAACAATCCTTCTGACATTGCTTCAAAAATAAATTTTTAGTAATCCTCAACACCAGGAACTTCTCCTACACTGATTTCATCCAAAAATTATTGGGATCTATCATCTTTAACTAATTGATCTCAGGAGGTGATGAGTTACATCATATTTGGCCCATCATAGTTTTTTCCTCATTCATAATAGCCCAGATATGGATGAAATAATTTCAATATTGGTTTTCTAAGGCGGGGTAGGTCATGGGTGACTTCTAGGGTTAGTTGAAAATTATTTGTGTGGTTGGTTGAGGAAGGAGGTGTGGTCAGTTTGAGTGGGGAGTTATTACAGCTGCCTATACAAAGGATTATAGTAACTTGAGGGTGATGAGATGACAATTTATAATATTTTCGAAATTTTCTCACATGATATCTCTCTACATGATAAGAGGACATTCTAAGAGATCTTCACAATTCACAAAACGATAATAATGAAACAATAATTGAAGAAAATTATTCATAAATGAATTGAATTTTTAAAAAGTTCATTTCAATAAATGGATTTCATTTTCTAGAAATAATGTTAAAGAGGGATTTTTATTAAAATCCATAAGTATCCCAGGGTTGTGAGATCATAATTAATTTAGGTTTATAGTATAAAAAACATTTAAATTCTAAATATACTATTCAAAATTCAATGGTATCCAACATAAATTTATTGATAAAAAAGTTATATGTTTATATTATAAATATAAATTTTCTTGAATAAATATCAAAATGATTTCTAAGATGTAGAAAATTCTATTAAAAATATAAAATTATGCTCAATTATAATTTGATTCCTAGAAATACATAATGACACAAAAATGTGAATTTTAGATGGGTTTTAAAATTGATTCAGGGGATTTTATCATTGAATTGAAAATATAATTTTCATTAAAATCCCAATTTATCATGCATTTTCTCTGTTCTAATATAAACCTATTTTTATCATTGTTGACCCATAAAATAGTTATTTTACATTTATTAATATGTGTTAATAATTTTCAAACAAAATTTTCACAATATTGATAAATAAATACATGATATTAATGTGTGGAACATACTTACAGATCAAAAATGATTCTAAGATCATTATCCTATGTTTAAAAACCAATCTAAACTCATTTGTTTCTTTATGATCCTTTGACGGGTGATATGTTTTTGTATTAAAAATATAACTTTAAAATTGTAATTTGAATCCAAATATGAAATGAAAGCATTATATTGATTATAAATTTATTCGTATTGGTAAATACAATGACAAGGATCCTTGTCCTATGTTTCTGAACTAATATAAACATGTATTCTTTGTTTTTACCCTTTGATATGTGATATGTAATTTTAATAAATATATGAAGGTGAAATTTTACATTTGATCATACTAAGAAATTTGTTATTCATATTGATACTCAATTGATTCTTATATATCAAAAATGACCTTAGGATAATTTTCCAATGTTTTTTTGTCAATACAAAGTAATTTTTTAACTTTTTACCCCTTAACAGGTGTTATTCCACATTAATAATTATATAAATGTAAAATCATACTTTGGATCATACTGAGAAATCCATGAAACATATTAACATGCAATATACTTTTATAAAATTAAAATTTATCAAGGATCATTATCTTATGTTTCTATAAAAATAAGAACATTTTTTCTTGATTTTGAACCATTATGGTCATTTGTATATTTAATAACACTAGGATTGAAAATAAAAATGTTGATCATTTCTAATAGTTGATAAATTAATACATTGGTTTACTTCATTTTCATGTTAATCCAAGCATTTGTATTTAGTTATGATCCATACACAAGTGATTTTTCATAAATTAATATGTGTAAACAATATAAAATTATATTTTCCATCATACCAGAAAAATAAGGAATCAAATATAGGTGAAATAGATTCTTATAGATCAAAAAAAAAAATATAATGTTATTTTTCATAAATGTTCACATGAATATGAACTATTTTGAACCGTATTTACCCCTTTACTGATGATATTTCATTGTAATAGAAATATAAAGCTTAAATGTTACTTTAGATTATATCAATCATTATGGGAATTAAATTGTTATATGGTTAATTTTTATAAATAGTAAATGATTTGAGGATCAGAATTACATGTTTTCAATGTAACCTAATCATTTTTCATGGTTTTAACCCCTTTTAAGTGACCCAAGACTTTATAATAATATGAATTTCAAAATTAAATTTTTAACATACAGAGATGTTCAAACATTATATTGACATTAATTTTATTTCTATAGATCATAAATGAAATTAATATCATTTTCTTAAATATTTCTTCCAATCTGAACTTCTTTTCTCAGTTTTGACCACTAAACTGGTGATTTTTCATTTTTTAATAACTGCTAACAAATTGAAGTCATAATTATCGTTCTATGAAGAAATATGCGCATCAAAATATTACATGATTGATTCATAATTATAAAAAATGATCTGAGTATCATTTTCCTTTGTTTTCATTCCAATATGAACTCACATTCTTGGCTTTTACCACTTGATGTGACATGTATTTTTATTAAAAAATACTATTAGAATTTGTTTTTTAGAACCACTTTTTTTTTAATTTGGATTACATTAATATTCAAATTTTTCAATATTAATAAAAAATATTATAAAATATTATTTATTTTTTTACATGGATTTAATGTAATAATTTCATAGAGTATATGGCATGTTGATAAGGTTCTTGCAGTTCTCCGTTACAAGGAGAACCTCAAAATGTCATGGAGATATTCTTAAACCTAGTTCTATGATTTGATAACATTATAATATGAGGAAAATATTATGTTTCAGGTTAGGTGAATATTACTATAAATGTATGAGACTTCATCTCATGAAGTTTTCACATGGTAATCTTCTGGTTGGTAGATAATGAAAATAGACTTAACAGTAGGAATTTTACAAGGTTATATGTCATTGGATATTCCTATCCACGATTTAGTTGAATGATACTTATCCTTTAAGATTATTATAAATTATATTCATGACTTGAACACTTATATTTATTAACCAAATCAATGATTCTAGAAATTCATGGAATATATGGTGCGTTGGGTGTGAAATAAATGACATTTTACTGATAAATATGTCCTGGAAGGATTTGTACCTTACATACTTATGGAATTAGATATCTTGACCATTTGATTGAAATAAAACTATCAAAATAATTTCCATTTCCATTGTCTAATGATGATCTTTTTTCCAATTGTCATAAAAATACATATCAAGAATATACGTTGATGACATATATGTGCATCCTACTTGATAAGATATTGGGAAAAATAGATTTTATTACACAATGAGTGATTTTATTTGGTTTTCAACATTGAAGCATTTGCATCGTTCCCATAGGTTCCATAAACCATTACTAGATATTAATCATGATCTTTATGAAATCTCATCTAATTTAAATGTGAAGGAAGCTTATAGAGTGACATACTATGTTTTCCTACTAATCTCAATTATATTACATTTATGTTAAATTATAGGAATAAATATTATTCCCAATACCAAGGAAATGTTTTTATTTAGGATTAAATGATCACTTAAAGTATATAAATGTTCATTCAAATGATAATTGTTAAATAAAATGTATATAAAATATATTTATTTTATTTATTTATTAAATTTTTAATAAATATTTATATTCAACATATTATGAGTAAAATATATATTTGTTAATAAATATATAAATAAATATTTATTTAGTTATATGATAAATTCTGAGGACGAGAAGACCAAAATTATGTATGGTGATAAATATTAATTTATATGACGGTAAAATAATATTCATCATTTTTCTAGTTGAAGCATGTCATTACAATAATTATAATATTATTATTTTATGGAATGTGGTCAAATAAAGTTTATTATATTATTTAAGAGTTCTTATTAAATTAAAGAAAAAAATAAAATAAAATCTCAATATATAAATATATGGTTATGTCTGTTATGTAGGATTAATAAATAATTGAGAATTGTTGTGCATGATATAATTCTCTCAAGATTTCTTGTTCTCCCATATTCTCAAGTAGGGGAAGAGCACCTTTACGACTGAAGGATCCTGAAGTAATCAAGATGAGAAACGCAAGACGATTGATCTTCAATACTAGCAGCTTACAATTTATCAGTTTTGTTCAAAGATTGGAGGAACATGTGTGGATAACTGTAATAGGGGATTTACAGTGGTTCCACCATACAAAATACTAGTAATACCAAAAGGGGTTATATAAGATCAAAAAAATAATCAAAGAATGATCCTAAGATGAGATATTCATTCTTAACATATAATTTTAATTAATTATAAATTTAACATTCAAAAGATCCACTATGGGTTTCATGATTTATATGTCAATATTAAATGGAAAACATTTATTGGTCATGACATTTAAATCTTGAAAAATTTGAAAATGATCCACCAAATATGAAAAACACCTTAATGATTATTCACCCATAATTTATTTCCATTATATTTGGAAACATCAAATATGACAATGAACAGTAATTTAGATTATAAAAAGAATCCAAGTATCATATTGATACTCAATTGATTTCTATATATCAAAAATGACTATAAGATCATTTTCCCATGTTTTAGTGTCATTCTATGGCCATTTTCGTGGTTTAGACCCCCTGAATGGGGATATGTCAATTTAATAAAATCACAAATATGAGATGGTACTTTGGATCATATTTAACATTGGGGAATTATATTCTTGAGTAATCAATTCCTATAAATAAAAAATGTCTCCAGCATCATGATCCTATGTTTAAATGACAACACAAACACATTTTTATGGTATACACCCATTTTAGGTGATTTGATACTTTCATAATAATATGAATATAAAAAAAGGTTTTATCCTGATGATGAATTCATCATGATATCTATGATATAAAAACATTATTAAAAATGTAATTAGAAATCACAACTTCATGATTTTTTCAAATAGTTTGATATCAAGTACTCTTCCCACTATTTTCAAAAAAATATTTATTTCTTCTAAATGTAGAGTATTAGTAACCTTGGTAGTACTTGAAAAATATATAAAAATAGAATATTAATAAATATTTTAAATGAATGTGTACTTACCTTAAAAAATACCACTTTGAGGATGGCCATTTTATGATATAATATGTTATCTTTCATAAATTTACAAATGTGAAATCCTTAATAATTGACATTTTTTTTCAGAATCTACATAAATATTGTGTAAATAACTATTTTTTTGATTTGTGTTTAATTAGTGAAGAAGTATATTATATTCAATAATTTTGGCCTATGTATAAAAATCCATAAGCTTCTTTTTCTCAGTTTCCATCTTTATACTTTTATTTTTTAAATATTTTAATATCTAAATGTGTTAATAAAATTATCATTAAAACATAATATAAAAAGCATAATTTAATGATTATCTGTAAAATATTTGTTGTGGTGCATTAAAAATTCAATATCGACATCATGTGTCATTGATTTGTTGGATTTTCAGGCATTGTATCCCATTAATAATTCTTTGGATTATTTAAATTGACATCACGGAGAATCTAGTGTTTCTATAAAATAATAGTAATAAGTAATTAAAAAAATAAAAAAAGAATTTATATGATTTGATTTGATAGTTTTCCCCCTATATTATAGGCATCATGAAGAGACTATCATTTATTATTTTTAGTTCATATTATGTGGGTAGTTCAACATTTTTTTTTCAAATTCTTCGCTATCCAATGATGTTTTTTTCATAAAAATAGTAGTAGTAGTAATGATTCCAATTTTTCTATTTTCGGGTTTTCCATTTTAATAGTAGTGATATATACACCTATATAAATTATAATTAGTTATTAATGATAATTAACATAGTTGATAAATTCTTGGACAAAGAACTTATGAGAATTTAACTCATGTATACATTAAAATTTTATATTCCAATGCATTTATTCTAGATAATTCCATTGGTTCTTTCATGAGAAATCATGTATACAATGAACATTCCAAATATTTATTCTTAAACATTATTTTATTTAATATTTTAAACATAAAATTTCGTATCCACCAGAGCATATAATGTTACTAAATGTAGGAGTTTAATTGTTGGAGTAATGTTTATTTCAAAATATCTTTTTTCAATCTCATTTGATCCACTATATTTCTTGGTTAAACCTTTGGTTTCCCCACTCTTTCTCTGTATACTATAAAATACCTCATTTTAGACAATTTTCTGAATTTTTTTCCACATTGGTGATCATTATAAATCTCATTATATATTTATTAAAAGTATTCAATAGATATTCTTTGCAAAGAAAACAAATTTATAATATTTATTCATATCATTTTTATGGAGGTTTCTTATTTCTTCCATGGTGTACCTCATACTACGGTTTTAATCAATTTAGACGATTCTAATGAATGTTATTAGACTCTTTCAAACTCCTTTAATAATATCAATGGGAAATCAAGATTTATATTTATGAAATAATTCATGGAAATTAAGAGGATAAAAATATAGCTCCTTCTAATACTCTATAATTTTAGTTTTTTATAAGAATTTTCCCTTATGTAGCTCTACTGTGTAAATGTAACTAGATGATTACACTTATGCAGATGAAATAAATAAGGGAAAGTAATTCATTACCATTAAAAAAAGTGGTTTCTATAAATTTTATATCACCTTACACTTCCATAGATTGTTCGATGTAAGGGTCACCTAAATGTACCCTTACCTATGATGGTGTTACGTAAGTGTAGGTGATATATTTACCCTTAAGTATAATGGTAAACAAGGATAAAACTATACATCGTTGAGTTGTGTAAGGGTATACAAGGAATTAACCATATGTGAGTGTCCATGTAATGGTAACCCATGGCTTATCTATTCATAAAGTGGTTCACTAATGGGTATACTTTATTTTCCAAAGGTTCCATAAAGGTAATATAACCTCTTATTTAAATGTTATTGTGAGATACCATTACATATAAAAGGATTTTACTAGCCACATAAGGGTAAATTATTTCTACATAATGGTATCCAATATTTCTCCACACCGTATAAAGGTAACCATCTTTTTACTATTTTCTAACAGTTCTAGAAGTCCTATGTTATGGTAAAAGATTTAAACTTCACATAGGAACACATCAACGCACAAGGGTGAAGATAAATTTTTTTAAATAATATTTTCAATTAATAAATGATTTTGATGTTTTATAAAACATTTATAAATAATTATAAAATGTATCATTAGAATATTTAATTTATAAACACTTTATAAATAAATAAATTAATTATTAATGGTTTATAATTATTTAAATTTTTTTGATGAATATTTTTTTCCAAAATATTAAATGTTAATATTTGAAATACATTTTTACCAAATTATATTTGATGACTTATGATCTAAAAATAATATTGTTTATATATATATCATAAGTACTAATTTGTAAAGGTATATAAATTATAAAACAAGGGAAAAATATTAAATTTTTTTATTTAAATTATGAATTGTTCATAATTAATTATATTCAATTGTTAAAAATTAAAGGGGTCCTTTTTGTTACTATTTAAGAAACATCAAGAATGTTTTGATTATTGATATAATAAAGGTTTAAATAATGATTAAGTATATAAAATTTTAATTATATAAAATGTTTACATCATATAAGATGAATTATAAATAGTTTATAATTATTATAGCATCATATATTTAAAATGGAAATGTCATATAATGATAAAATTGAAATAGTTCGTATTGAAATAAATATATAATATTTATATTCAAAATTATTTAATTCTCATAATATTAAAGATGAAATTATAAAATATTTATATTTTTTTATTTATCTGTCATTTGTAAATGATTATATCATGTTTTAATAATTTATTTACTCATTTATATTAATGTTATTCCCTTATATATTAATGTTTAGTAATTTTTTAAGAAATTTTAATTTTATGTATGGTTTTGTTTAAAATGTTATACTGCATCTATGATATAGTCTTCATTGCATTCTATTTCTGACTCTATAATGACTTTAGTTTTTCTACTATCAAAACCTTAATTTGTAATTTATGTTTTTAGCTTCAACTAATTTGTTTAATATAGTTTGACCATATTACGAGTTAATGTTATGATGAATTAAATTATCTCTTAAGTAATGTATTGGTGTGTAGAGGGAACTAGGGCCAAACTACCAACTTACCAAGAGGCCCATGCCTTGTCTAGGAATGTTAATGGGGGTATTTTAACTATTGATCCGAGCTTAATCATGTGGAGATTTCCAATACCAAATAATTATTTGAATTTACAAAAAGTGTTCATGTACCTTATGTATATTATGAATTTGAATATGTATGAATATTTTTGTCTTCAATTTTTATGAGAGTAACACAAACTTATGGGTTATGTACAGGGTTGGGAATCAATATTGTTTGAACATATTGATTTTGTAGAGGCAATAATATTCCAAGCTAAATTATTGAAATATTTCTCACATAAACAGGAATAACATTAGATAGGAAGGTGAGATTAAAATACCCTTCATATACTAAGAGTGAGATTCATTCCAAAGCATTACTTCATGAATCCTCATTCTTACAACTAGGTATTGTCTAACTCGGAATGAGTTACCTTGAATTATCTTGTATATGGAAATTATGTTATAAGTGAATTTAGATTTACATGATCATGTTTTGAATATTAGTATGAGTACCCCTTGATTATCTTGTGTAAGACCATAATTTTAATAGTATTTATGTTACACTAGATGAAAATAAACAATGGTCAGAATACCAATGAAATAGAGTTGAGTATAACTATATGCTGAATTGGGAAAATGGTTGTTTGCTTAACCATTTAAGACTCAAGACAGTGGTGATTGGTATGATTACTTATCTATATAATCATGGCTAATTTACATGAATAAACCAGTGAATATTATTGTAAAAGATGGATCTTTTCATGAAAATAGATCTGTTGAATATTAAAATGGTGTCATTGTTTTAGTGGGAACCCATTACATAAAAGACCATATTTAATGGATGTGAAACATGATAAATATCTGATAAAATATTATATTATATAATAATTGTATCATATTCATTAAACTAGTCAATGTGATAAATACTTGATTAGGAAAAGCGTAATGTAAAATATTCCAATGTCTTGTATCTTAAGAAGAGTTCTTAATTTATGATGTAATAAAAATTATTATGAGGATTTAATGTGTCATAATAGTTTCTTTCCACAGAATGTAATTATTGATGTTTTAAAAAAACTGAATGTAGATTCTTACGGAATCATAGAGTGATTCATTTGAGGTTTTAATGGAATATGAAGATGAATGACCAAATTAATGTTAGTCACCAGTTAACATTATTGGTTATTTTAAAATATATTCAATTTTTTTTTAATATTCTAAATGACTTGGACTGATTAATTTTTTCCCTAATAGATGGTTATATATAGGGAATTTATTCTATTTTCATATATGGAAATGTTCATGATAATAATATTGAATCCAAAGAACATTTAGCCGATATTATCAATGTTGGTAATATATATAATGTATGTATATGATGTATGGGTTCTGAGGTTCTTTAAAAATAGTATATATGTGTAAAATATCAAATGTAAAGTAGAAATATTAATTGGCAATTTCACCAATGGTTCTTCACGAATCCATTTAAGTTTATTGTAATGTAGGATTGTCAATAAGGAAGAGTAATAATTGAATATTATTATATTATACAAGATAATCATGAATGGGTTTTTAAAACACTAGGGAATTTCCATCTCAAATACGGATGATAGAGATATTTATTCATTTATTCTGAAAGGTATGTGATTCCAAATATATATATTATAAAGTGATTAAATATAAAATTGTTCAAAATATAATGAATAATTTATCGTGATTGTAGTACATATTTATGAGATGAAGTAAGTAGTTACAACCTCAAAGATTTGAATATAGAGGATTTTATCCAGATCAAATGTTTCTATGTAAAATATGTGTATCTTCAATTCATTACTATTATGTGATAGGATAATATGTCTGATTACAAATATGTTTTTTATAAAATTTCAGATGTTTAATTTTTTTCAAATAGTTTATGATTCATTACTTTTTACAACATATTTTGAGAAGAAGATATTGATAAAAGTGGTTTATCTATGATAAAATGTTTATCGAAGTATTTGTGAAAATATATTAGAATGTGTTCCCACCACCAATTGGTGAAAGATATTAATATTCTATTCTTTTATAATTATAATGTTCCAAACACATAGAATACCACAAATGATATTAAAAAATATTTTATTGGTTAAATATTCCATCTAAAATTAAATATATGTTAATTATTAATACAAACGTAAATTTTTAATCATAACAAATTATTCTAAAGAGAATATAATGTTAATGAGGCTAGTGGGAGTATTTTTCGACATAAATAAACTCATAATTAATAAATAAGGGTTTTATCCAATCAAATGTTAATGTATTTAATAACCTAAGAGATTTAGGATGCATTAATAAAAAATAATGAATGTTGTTTAATTTTTTAGATGACTTTTTTCTGTAATAGGTTTATTAATAAGATGATGAACATAGAATGACTTCTAAATAGACAAAAAAAGTTAACATTGTAACATTTAATATTGTTCTTTTAATATGTTTGAATAAGGATATGTAGTTAAATTGTTAGGAATATGATTCCTAAATATCACAACTATTCCTACTTGATTAATTTAGTGGCATTTTACACTAAAGAGTTTAGTGGGAGGGAATTATCATGTGGTCACATAGATATTTGAAATAAATTATATAAGATATAAATTATTAACAAAATCCAAAATGTGTACCAAACATAAGGCTGATTTGGCAGTTTTATATATATGATATGTTAAACTATTTATTATATTATGTTTGTTAAATATTCTTAAAGAGTTTAAGAATATTAAAATATAAAATATTTTTTGAAAGCTATGTTTTATATTTATTTTACGTTAGATAAGTAAATTTATTTATAAATATACATTTCATGATGTGCTATGAATATTTACCTCTAAATCTATAACATTTTGTTTATCCCAAACTATTGTTCATCATAGAGTATTATTGGTTATAATGTAATATTAAGGTCATCATGAGTAGGATTCTTTTATAGGGATACATCATATTCTCATGAGGCATAAGACAAAAAATAATATTCATTGTGTGAACTAGATGACCAACTAAGTATACCACATAAAGTTTCATACAGATGCCTTTGGAAAAATAGGACATCATGGATCATATTTGAGTCCCCACAACTTCAGTTTGATGAGAAACCAAGAATGAGAACCTTTATACATTGATACCCTACTAATAAAAGAAGGTATATTAACTTAGATAATATGGTGGTACTTGGATATATTTCTGATCACATCCTTAGTTAAATCTTAACCGAGACAGGATTTGTCACCTTGTTTGATGAGTATGACACTTGATCCCTCGATTGAGACAGGTTATGAAAGTGTTTGGCCAAACTATGATATTGTATATCTATCTAGAAAAGGGACATGTGATGTGATAATTATTTAGGATAAATTATTTGTGTTTTATTTATCAATTGAAATAGTATATACTATGAGAATCGAGAATAGATGAGATAGCTATATGGGGTTGATTCGCTTTATGTGTCATGGTAACTGTATGTCATGGAAAATGTTAAAATATGAGAATTAACATTTTCATATGATACATACTGGTAGAAATATTTATAAATATACATGTATTTGATGGATATCATTCCAGATCCCATTATATATTTAGTAAAATTGATATTTCTTTAGAGGCTACTCTTTGCAAAAATATATGAATCATAGAATTAAAATTCATTGTTAGTGATATAAATAATCATACATTCACACAATGTTATTTAATAAATGGGTAATTTATTTTACATAGTGAGACATAGTAAGCATGTGTTTTATTTAATTAAAAAGTTTTTTTGTTGGGTGTTCACAAGGTATTTCATAAGTTTTAATACAAGATGATGGAAATGATAGATTTCCAAAACTGTTTTACATGACATAAAAAAGTTTTTTTTCATATGGTTTTATTAGTTATTTTATTTAATGAAATATAAGGGGAAGTGGTAAAATGTTTATTAGGATTTAGTACATGTGGGAGATTAAGGAGATATTCCCTAAAAACAGACTTTATGTGATTACGGGCTATATAATGAGCATAAAATATCGAGATTATTGGATGAATTAATATTTCATGCATGATAACACCATTGATCAAGTTAACATATGCGTATTTAATGTGTTAATATTTGAATATTTAAACTCTTTTGACGATTTTTTTATTAAGTAATTACATGAGATGTAACACAATTGTGGATTTTGAATACATGAAATGAATGAATTGGACATGGAATTTACTCCTGTGTTATAAACACATCAGTAATTGTAGTAGTAGTGAAATAATGTATTTTACGTGATATATATTATTTTTATTTGATTGAAATGGTTCATGGTTGCTTTTTAAATCTTGGCCAATACTCCATGACCTGATACTCTCTTTTATCATTCCTCTTTTTAAATAGAGGTACTAGAATACAGTGGAGAAAATGTGAATCCCTTATGTAAGGAAGATGATTCAGATCAGCTCATGGATATACTATAAAGGACATATGATTTTTTTTGAGACATTGGTTATCCTTATAAAACATGTTATAAAAATATTAAATGGTTTTAATTGATCTTATGTATAATGTTATAGTGACCCTTTCCTTTTTTTTTATTATTCACCTCTTTCTTCTTCACTATCTGAAGAATATTATATTTTAAAAAACATTGATGAATTTTATATAAATTTATAGATATTTATATTTTGAATAGTTAGTTTAATTTGTTTATGATTCATCTTTCTTACTCAACATAATTTTCTTGTTTCATTTAATCTATTTTAAATTTGTTGGATGGATTTTTTTATTTTAAACTTTTTCCCACTTCATCCATAGTAGGTTTTTTTAGAATAATCTTGATATTCTACCAATTTCGTATTTGAGAAATTCATAGAAATGTTCTAAATTCAATTACTATTGAAACATTTGACATGAATATTTCCCCCATACTTTACTCTTACACATATAAAGATATTAGATATAAGAAAAATTATTTTATAAATAATCTCCCCATAATGCTTATAATTAAAATTACATTGATTTATATTTTCAACATTTAGAATTTTAGTATTTCATATAGATTAAAAAGAGTCTTCATCATTCATATTATTTATCAAAACGCGATATTTTATCATTAAATAAGATAAAATAACATTATAATGATCATTAAGAGATAAATATTCAATATCTATTAAATAAGAAATTTTTTAATCAAGCATATCCCGAAATTTTCTCATTTGTTTCATCATAATTTTTGAATATTCCAGGACATCTCTAGAACATCTTATGGTGTAGAAAAATCATTTACTCTTGTTAATTACTCATCGATAGTTTCTTCATATATCATTCAAAATTCATCAAGAATATTACACCATATTTGAATCATTTATTATTTAAATTTATTATTCCATTTAGAAATATTTTCGATCGTCTCCCACATACTCTTTAATGTTTCACTACCACAAAATAGGGGAATATCAACAATTTATTAGCAATTTCTCTAGAAACCATTAGTAAATAGTATTTAAAATATTTAGAAATAGATTTTTCAAACCCACCTCTAAATATTTTAAATTCTCAAAAAATGACTTCCTCCACAAGTCACTCACTTATCCTAGAAGCTCACATCTACAAGCCCAAGCCTGAGCCTCTATCATTTCCCCTTGATGATGCTCCAGGAAACCATTTCTAAGGCCCCCATTCCCCCTCACCACCATTCTTCATTCCGCATCACCAATACTCCCCTATCCCTCAACACCAATCCTCCCTCTCTCCCCTCCCATTTGTTTCTGTTGCTTCCCATGATTTAACCATAACGGATTTTGGTGGAATCTTTTCTCAATTTCTGTTTCTTAGGGTTTGGGATGAGGGATTTGAAGCTTGTTCTTGAAATTTTCATTGAAGGTGAATGCTTTAACCCCATTAAAAGTATTGTATAATCTTATAATTACCTTTTTTTATCACCTTACATTAGTTATTTTTTGATTTTTAGGTTCCCTAAATTTTATATGGTGTCGCTGGCCCTTTTAAGGTGGAAATTCACATTCATTTTCAGGAATAGTGTGTTTCAAGTAGGATCCTTTATTTTATGTATTTAAATTACAGAATCTATTATTCATATATTTTTAGTACAACATTTAGATTTAAAAGGATTATGAAAAATATGTGTAACTGATGTTTAAATGGGAAATGTTGTTTATTTTGATATGTACTTCAATTTAAAGGATTTCCCTAATTTTTTTTTTGTTAAAAAACTATTTTTATTCATTTTGTATACTATTTTCATTCAAAAAAAGCATAATTAACATGAATTAAAATGATAATTTATTTAATGGATGATTTTTCATTAAAATTTTGTTAAGTGAAATTCATTTTAAAAATAAATTATTTGGGATTTTGATGTTTTTTCGATCTTGTTTACAAATTTTGTTTATTTTATAATGATTTTATTATTATTTATTATTATTTTTCGTAGTTGATTTATGTTTTCCATAATTTTTTTTGATTTAATGTGGGTGTTTATCCTTAAAGGATAAACATCTGCAACTCTAATAAAGAATTTTTAGATCATATCTTAATAAATCGTGTAATGCATTATTTACCTTCGAATTTAAAATATAAAAAATGATGTTATTAAAAAATGAAATAAAATTAAAAAGAATAATGAATTTTTCATATTGGTGTTTTTTATTTTTTTGGAAATTATTTTAATAAATGAAATGATATTTTTATTTGGTTTAATTTTATTTAAAAATGTGTAGGGACATTGTGATATATGGATAAAATCATGACAACATTATTAAAGAACACACATTAGTATGATAAGGGTTTGGAAGTGTTTTTAGATTATGATGCATAAAATTGTTCAGTTGATGGGTCAAAAAAATATTATGTCATAAATGTAAATTTAGAATATGTTTATAGAGACATAAAGATTATGAATAATTGATATTGAATGATTTCCATACTTAGTATTTTGAATGATTTTACATAGAGAACATAATGTTATATAAAGATTTTGTATTGATGAAAGAAATAGAATGAGCTCCCAACATCATCACCAATGGAAAATGAAATTACATATCATATAAATAATTCTTTAGGCATTATAAATAAACAACATCAACATCAAAATATATCAAAATAACTTGTTCAAGGTGATATAAATAGTAAATTTAGAAATGAAATTTTAAGGACACTATGACTATACGATCAATATCATATCATATCATTAGATCCTCCATTTGATTATGAGGAGACCAATTTAACAGATAACATTATGAAGATGAAAAATTAATTTCATTATTTAGTTGATCATGGAAATAAATACAAGCATGATTTATGTATGAAATATTTAAAAATTTCTTTTCTACTAAAGTTGTTCCATATCAAATTCCTATATTGAATTACAAATAAGGTTATGTCCATGACATTGAAATTTCTACATGAAACATTTTCCTAAGATAAGACCCCAAAGTATATTTTTGATATGTAAAATATTTTTACCAATCATGGTATGAATTATATTGAAATATATTCTTTCCGAACGATTTAATGCTTTATTGGGGAGAATATTCAAGTAGAAAAGATTTCATAAAATATATGTCTTCTTGATGGAAGTCAACGGGTGTTGTCGAAAGTCCAAATCAAAATACTACTATGATAAAGATTAAAAAAAACCTATAATTATTTTGAGATACATCCATTTATAACTTCAATTACAATGATTATTTATGTTATAAAAAATAGCTGATCACAAGAAGTGGCAGTCTATTGATATTAAAAATAACGGGTTAATGTGAAATCATATAAATTCAAAATCATGAAATTAATTTGACTCATTACATCAATATTTATCATCTAATACATGGAATGTGCCATTAGAATTGGCTTCTAATATATTGAAATCATTTTGGACATTGACTACCTGTAATAGAATTTGGATGGTAGTTTTCATCCCCTATAATCTACCTCCATTGATATGTATGAAACAATCATAGTATTTAAATTTTATGATTACTATTGAAAAAAAATTTGGGAAATGATATTAATGTATAATTGCAGAATAAAATTGATGAAATATAGGATTTATGGAGAATTGGTGTTGATGCATATGACTCTTCTTATAAAATAATGTAAGAAATTCATGCTATAGTAATGTAGAATGTCCGATCTGATGCATCCGATAATTATATTTTCAAAATATGTTGTTTATCTAGATTTGTGGAAAAATATCAACCAATCTTGTTATAAAAATTTAGAAACATGTCATTCAACTGATTGACATAATCATTCATGTATAAAAAGTTATTTTCAATAGAAACAAAACATCATTATAATAAAAACAACATAAATAATCTTAAAACTCTGAGAAAAATTATTTATTGAATTTATATCATGGAAGTATTTATACATTTTCAAAATTCAAGACACATTTTCAATGAAACATTATTTCAAAGAAGAGGAAATTAATGAAATGAAAATATATTCTATCTGTAAATTATAAACTATCAATTATAAATTTTTGAAATATCATTATATTCCTTCTAAAAAAATTACATCATGATTCATACATGTGTTAAAAAACAATGTCATTAAATTCTCATTTTTACATAAAATACATCTTTCAAAACCCCTTCAAAAACCATTTCATGACCATCCTCACATGAAATACATTTATACTCTTCACTAAAGTTAAAATATTCATGTGGATTTTTTATTATACATGGAAGTGACTATTTAACATAGTCTTGGGAAAATTTTCGACTGGGAATAAAATGATTATTAAAAAAATACACATAATCACAAGGTCTTTGAAGTGAATATTCAAATTCTTTGAGGATGGAGGGAAAGTGTATTTAAACACATCAGTATAAAGGGGAAGGTTCTACCCTTTCATTATAGTACATGATTTATCATGTAAAGAGTGGAAGAATCCCTCGATCAATCCCACTTACACAACATGTGAAACACACTTCCTAATTTACTCATTGTTTTTTCCCAACATTATTCATAAAATGAATCAAATGAATGTTCATTCCAAATCTCCTCTATTTTTTTTTAAAAAAAAATTATCACTTTTTATCACTTCTTTTTTATAGGATATTATTTTTTCCTATAATAATATATAATATAGATCATTCCATTTTCATTGATTGTGGTCATGAATACATCATTCCATCACAAGTAATGTTTTAAACTCATCCCCATGTTTTACTTTTTATATTTTTTAAACACATTTTTATGATAAGTGGATGATAAATAAAATAGAATATAGTGAATTAATGTTTCTTTGTACCTTTTTATTCTCTAAAATACCCTAATAAATTTACTCACACATCTCACATACCCCTTGGCATACATTTTTTACCATATAAAAACACATGGAAGTCCATTTACCCAGAACATAGACTTGAATTAACCATGAAATTTTATTTTTACGTGAGGGTATGTATGTGATAATTTTACTTGTAGTGATGATTAAAACAAGAAGTCCATTTATGGTTATCTATGGAAATTACCAGGATAATGTACAGGGAAGGACTCAAGGGAAAATGAGGGTTATGAAAACTGAATTCCTCAATCATATTGAAGCTATATACTGAATTCCAAATATTTGAGATACAATAACAAGTTATAGCTTATAAAAAAATATATTGATTCTCTCAAAAAGTGAGGGTATCATAATTGTATTGTTTAATTTTCTTGAAAATCTCTTAGGGTAGGAAACAAATTTTGGGATAGTCATTACTGGTTCCAGTTTCAATTTCTAGTAAAAAAGAATTTATATATTTAAACAATATATCCTTAGAAAAACTAAATTTCCAAAATCATTAGATTTTATCAGCTTTAATAGTATGATCAAACTCTTCCGAAATCACTTATATTTAAAATTATATTGTGGTTTTTTTAATTTATCTAAAAAATTTGAAAACTCAAAAACTCTAAAAAACCATTCAATATATTCAAAACAGGTAAAATATTTAAAAATATAAACCTCGAAGAACTATATTCAAATTCCTAAAACAAATTTTTTATTAATATAAAACATTGTCAATGGTACATACATCCTAAAAAAACTTCTTCCCTCTCCCTATAACATGGTTCATATATAATTCCTAATGAATTATATTATACAGTTGTTCAAGTAAAATAATTTTAAATAATGTAAATAACTTGACTAATATCTGGAAATGATATAAACTAATATTTCACTATTTAAATATAGTGGAGAAGAGTTTTGGACTCCTCCATTGGTTCTTTCTAGAAATAATCATACTACTTCTTCAATTGTTTTCAATTTAGTTTGAATGGATTTTATAAACCTTCTAATTGAATATACATTGCATGAAAATTAAATATAATATTTACTTTGTTTGGCCCAATCAAATTAGAATGAATCTTACGAAGGAAGAGACTCAACCATGAAGAAAATGCCAACACTTTGTCCCAATCTTGATATTCACTTTTGAAGATCAATTTTTTAAGAGAGGATTCAGTTTTATCATTATAAAATATTGATTTATCAAATTTTTCCTTTCTCATATCCTCATGATCTGTCATTTGAAACATCCTATACCCACCAGCTTTGACAAACTCTATGTTAAATCTTTTAATAACCTAAAAGGATTTGTACGGAAGATCAAAAATCAAGTGATAATTTTAACCATAAAAATTATTTGAAGAGAGACATTAATAATGGGGTTTTGTAGGCAGTTTTGTATTCCCTCATTGTATCCTATTCATAGTTACTCTAATCATTTTGATTGGGATGTATATTTTATCTAATCTAATTCACTTCTTTATTGGCCACCTTATCCAATCCATTTGTGTATGGATGGTAGGAAGTTGATTATTAGTGGGTAAATCTATATTTCTTCATGAGAGCCTATATCTACTTGTTACAGATGTAGATTCCTTGGTGGCTGATTATATATCACAGTATTCTGAACCTACAAAAAAAGTTATTTTATAAAATCAATGACAATTTTTTAATCATAAAATTTATTATATTTTCTTTAATAAACATAGAAACATTGTCTATTAATATTTTTCTGGAAAATACAAATGTAAATAGAAATGGGACTCTAAATAAAATTTTCCATTAATCACATATCTCAAAAAAATTTACGGAAATCCCCTGTATTTTTGAAATTACACTAGAAAATTATAATTTAGGAATTGTTTTTGAAAAAATCATATTATTTTTTGAATGTTAGGGCCAAAACAATTTTCGTTCAAAAAAATAACTTATAGTTCTTTAAAGCCCAAATTGTTATACATATGCCAGTGTCTAGTAAAAAGATGAACAATGTTCATTCCCACTTTAGGGATCCACCTTCTAATGACTTCGTCATTGGAAATTTTCTAAAAATAAGGATCCTCCGAGAAATTATATTTTGATTCATATTTCAATTTATATTTTTGATGTATGGAAAATAATGAGGGTGTATTTAGTGTGACTAGAATGTTCTATATGCCTGTATAAAACGACACTTGGGTAAATTTGTACAGTTACTCACTAAGGAATGAATCATCCAAAATTGTGTTAATTACTAGTTCTAGTTTGAATGTGTACGTAATATAGATCATGTGGTTACCCACTATATTTTCCAAAACACTTTTTATATTTTTTCTCTAGGATAAACTCATGTAGAAGAAACATCTATCCCAGATGTCTAGGAATTATTCGAATTTAATGATAATATATTTCAATACTAAAAATCAGAATGATCAGTTTACTTCACAAAAGGTAAGATTTTATTTGAATATATATGAATACATAAAATTCATTCGATATTATTATGTAGATAATCAATATAGTGTATAATTTCCATGAGCTGTAGGGTATCACTTGTATAATCATATTAATAATTTGGAAAATAACAACCCCTATAACTTTATTAAAAGTATGACACATGGTTTAAAGGGGTGACATAATTTTGGTGGGTATATAATGGACATAGTGGTCATGAATTAATTCAATCATTAAAAAATTTCCTAGATCAATAATAGAAAAAACATTTTATATAATGAGTGGGATAGTTAGGGAATATTAAATCTCACTATTGTCCCTAATAAACCATCCAAAAAATCCAACATCATAATGAAATGAGTTTATGTTTCCAATAGTGGAGGGGTAATGTAGTGTAGAAATAACATCATCTTTCAATTTATAAACATTAATTCCAACATTAGTTATTCGATGGCCTAATAAATTTCCACTCGTTCACCATAAAATGTAATTTTTATAAATTTAAACTATGATTATATCAATAAATATTTTTAAAACCATTTACAAACATTATATAAAACATTTATAACAACATCTATACACAATAAAGTCCTCAAGGAGTACCTATAATAAGGTCTTAATCTGGTCTGAGAAGATACATAAAATGAAAAAGCTAAAAGGTACCTTGGGTATTATAATGATTAAAATGAGTCCTTTAGTAGGTAAACATACAAAAGGGACACGTTATGGTGGGTTTATCATGATCCTAAAAACCATTTATAACCATAAATACCCATAAAATGCATCAAAAAGCAACAATAACCCTTCTCAACTATTCCCAAATGTATTTGGACCACAAATGGTAAATGGAAATGATAATTTATGGTCACATGGTTCAATATAGCATAATCTATGTATACTATCTAGATATTAATAATAATTATAGAAACTGGATAATTATTCTCATTGTTGAAAATTATGTATATAGTTTCCTTTTCGAATATTTGTATAGGAAAAACCCATTGGGAGTCCTAGATGGGGCTGATTATTCTATATTCTAAAATTATCTGTACTTTATTTTTTACTACCTTATGATGGGTCAGGTAGAGCCTCGTTTGGGGTTGTCTCACTTATTTGGTTAGATATTCTTGAAAAATATTATGATTTTATGTGGTATGACTAATTCATTGGATATACCATAATTCCCATCCTATTTCCCAGTATTTATGTTTTATACGGGTTCTATGTCATTTTAGATATGGAAAGTGATTTCCACATTTCCCTTTTAAAAATAATATTTTATGTTTTATGGTAGCAACTTATGTTCTAATTCATGTGGTTTTATAAGGATGTTTAAGTTATTAGATATTTATATTGGAAACCTACAGATTGAAGATAGAAACATTAGTGGTATATTTTAGTAACTCATCAAAATAACATTCATCAATCTCCAAAAAAAAGTCAACACTAAAAACTATAAATTGAATGATTTCGTTTGAAAAAACACAATTATCATATACGTATTTTTTTTCTATATCTTCTCCTATTATATTTATATTATATAAAATTTCATTTTCTTCCCATGAAGAGTTATGTAATTCAAAATGATTTAATATAAAAGTATATTTCACTTCACAAGGGTATTTCATTAAGGAACATATGTTGAAATACATTATTTACCCACTATGAATCATAGAAAGGATGAATTTGTTAAAATTTATTTTTATTTCAGCTGTATTAAGACATGGTCTACGTAGAATGATGAGATATTGGTGATTATGTTTTCCTTCTTCCATGATGAGAATGTAAAATATGGCATGGAATGGGTATCCTTGTACACATACCAATATTACTTCATGAGCACATATGTGGTAGGAAATGACTAGATTAGTGAGTTACACAACCACTCTTGCGGGTTTTATTACTCACATACACAAAGAATAATTATAGGAATAATCAATTACATTAATCAATGCTCTTAAATCACATAATTAATTTGTACATGTAGTTTATATAGATGTGAAGGGGATATATAAGATACCTACATCATGGATTTTTTGGGGAATATATGGGTTAATAATGGAAAAAATATTCTACAAAAAAATTACATTATTTTGTTCTCAAAATAAAATTTTCTAAATTCACATGTCTTTAATTAATTTTATATAACTTATAAACTTTTGGATGAACTCGAACAGAGGGAAATTGATATCAACTTTTTTATCACCTCTTGGATCTATTTCTGTAGTAAATCCTCATTATGTTTCTTAGTAAATTTCATCTTTATATTTATCAGATGTAGGGGTTGATGTGAATCTTATGTCTTATCTTTCCCCTTGCCTTTCATTAATGGCTCCGTCATAGATTTCTCATTAGGTACTATTTATTGTGGTGATTCATTAGGTATATATTGTTGTTCAGATATATTTTTGGTCTATAGGGGTGTTGCATCATTTTTTATAGGTTCATTCCACCCCACGATGTGATAGATGTGAGATTTTCTTTGGGGATAAGAATTAGATGAGTAGTATTCTTACATAATACATGATTTAAAATATTATTGTCTATTTTTCATGAGCTGTCCAAAATGTCATTTAAATTCATTGAACTCAGATCCATGATTTGTAAGAGTGGTTTGTTAACTATTTTGAGATTCTATTTCCTGTCATTACATGTATTTCTTGGAAGGATCATGATACTGTTCTTATTTATAGATTGTGGATTGCTGGAAACTCCTACATTGGAATGGAGGGTGTTAGATAGGCTATTTGGAAGATTGAAAGAATGCATTCCTTTTTGGTAATTATCTCACATAGCAAAATTTATTGATGAGGAATTGTTTAAATACTTGGTTTCCACTTGGTTGATTTCGTAATTTACTCTAGTATATGGCATTAATGATTATATTCCCTTGAACATGCGGGCATCTACCAGAGAAATGATCCTAAGAAAATCAGAGTTAACGGACCTGATGTGGTGTGGTTGGTGTTGACTCCTTGGATTTGTTCATTGATATATTTTTAAAAGTTGATGTTAGTTATATAATATTATTTTCTAGTAATTGTGGTATAGAAATATATACCTGATATACACCTCTAGTGTATGTTCTTGTACAATTTTTTTATGGAATTTAGTGTGATTATATAAATCAATTATCTTACTTGAGATGGTGAATTATAAATTAGTGATCCTACAATAGAAGCATCTAGTAGATTTTGGTCATTTTTCATCAATAATTGGTAATATAATACCAATAAATGATGTTCATCATAGGTATGATGTTGTCATGATGCTGACAGCTTCTTGAAGATGTACTAAAACCCATTGTGAGTTTATCCAATTTCTCTTTTGATTCAATATATATCCTATAATAGTTGAGTACACCATGAATCATGGAATAATTTATTGATAATGGTCATATTTAATTGATCCTATGAGGTAAATTCTATACACTGATGATTATGAAGCCACTCCTTGATTTACCTTTCTAGTGAGAAGGGAAAATTCTAAATGATTTTTTGAGTCTCAGTGAATCATGTTGTCATAAATACATTTAAAACAAATTTAAACACACTCAAATGAATTTTAGGGTCTTCACCTAATAATCCCTGAAGTTTTGGAAAAATAGATATCATTCTAGTTTTGATTTCAAAATAATATTGGTCATTCAAAGGTAATTATTGATTATTGATGTTTATATTTGGTGCATACATTTCCGTAAAAGTCCTAAACTCTGGATAATTATTACCCACTATTTCTTTCTAATGTAAATATCCGTGAATAATATGAATATGAGGGATATGTATCCAATTTATTGGTTAAAATAATATTTCTTCTTATTCATGGAATTTCCACATTTAATGTTTAATGAGAATATTTTTCTCAACCTTTATATCAAAATCAAAGAGGTTTCAAGAACAAGATTTTCTCATTTGAAAACATTTATTTAAAAAAACTCTATACATCCCTAGAAACTTTTCCATGTTTAATACACTCATGTCATGCGTAATTAGTAAAATTATTTTTGAATCTAAGAAAAAAAAAGTAATGTGGGACTCAGGGTATCTCTAGTGAAGAATGTATTGTGTATTTAATAAAATATTATTTAATGGGATTGAAATTTTAATATGGTGGATGAATTTGATTGTTTTAAAATTAAATGTTCAAAACATAATCATCTTACAATGGATTACTCTCTTTAATTCTGTATGAATCATTATTCAATTTCCCTTCCCCAACATTATATAATAAAAAAAACATTGATTCGACAATTTTTTCAATTTAAAATTTAAATAGAAAAATATAATAATCATTATATTTTATTTCCTCACCTGGCCTAGTGATTAGATACCACTAATCAAACTTGGGTCATTACCACTGCTAACAGACTGAAGTAGTGAGGCAGTCCCAAAGATTCTTGTTTGTGTAACCAATAATGAAGAATGGAATATTTAAATATGAAGAAAAATAAGAATCTACTAAAAGCTACACATCTAAACAAATCAAATAAACTAAACTAAGAAGATTGTTTTTTTGAAAACTATAGTACGTCCAATGGTTTGTATATTTACCCTTATCTTAACCACTATTCAACTTGTGTGATATCACTAGAGTTATTATAGTAAAAAAATAAATAATATAGAAGGAAACTATAGGAAACAACAAAACCAACTAGTGATAAAACAACATTTGAGAAAAAGTTATCATAATATGAATATGGGAATTACCATGTAACAATGTATAGAACCTCCTATTTTTATAAAAATAGAAATTGAAAATAATCCGAAAAAAATCCTCAGAGGCGGTGTATTCCATTTAGTGTTCCTTGAGGTGCTCATTAGCATATATGGGTGAAGTAATTGTGAGAATAGTTGAAACACTACAATGACATCAAACTTCCCCTTAGAATTAAAAATTGAGAAGTGAACATAATCATATCTGCAAATGGATGCATCATGGATGGGGATCTCCAATGATCTTTCTCATCCTTGATTTTTAAAATCCAAAAGAATTGGGGTAATGTTGAATTTGAAAATGAGAGGCCAAATGGGGAAATTAATTTCCCCAGTTTTTGAATTTTTAGGGAACCAAAATATTCTCCCATGATGGTTCTAGGTAAGGTGATAATTCACTTACATTGGAATTTACATATATGAGTTGTTTTCAATAATTCTCTAGCCTCCTTTAATGAAGTGAAATATGGACGAATGAAAGGGTATGGATTTCTTAATTGTGCCAGGGCCATGGAGTCATACATTGGGATTGATTATTGAGTGCTTTGTAGGTTTGGATCTTTGAAAAAAAATGTATTTACTTGATAGGGATTGATATTAGGTATTTGGTGCTTAAGCCAGAAATGGAAATGTATTAAGGATTAGTGCCTATGGGCCTATAGACTATGCAAAGGATACCCCACAATCATTAAAAGTGGATTATAAAAAATTTAAAAAAAAATATAAGGCCTTCATTAATTAAGGATTTGGATACATAGTTATTTTATCTACATAGAGTTTATAGTCTTCTCAAATAGTCAAGCAAGTAACATTCGACCATCCTTCTTCCAAAACACCATATTATGATTGTAAAAAATTCTTCCTCCAACATTGAAATTCAATTTGATTCATTAGAATGGCTGGGAACTGTTATATTGGTGATTGTTTTTATTATCCTCATTTAGGTATTTATTTCATGCATGAGTGAACCTCTAACAGTTGCATGGGGGAGAAACCATGTTCCCACTCTCTTTGTACATTCATTGGGGAAATAAAAATATATGGTTTAATTAATTTACTTTTTTACTAGGACAAATATAAAACCTCCACTAAGATCTTGTGATTCTGTTTCTTTTCAAGGGGAACTGACTTATTCTTGTTGAGCTCAAGCTTATACTTCCACTAGAGAGTAACAACATGATATCTAATTCTATGGTTGTGAGGTTGGCTCAAGCTATGATTCTCAAGGACCTGGTTCTATTAACCTTTTATTTAGGCACACTCAGATTCTCCAGTGGGTAAGTGTGTGACATAATCAATATGTTGAACCATATGTATAGGTGATGACACACATAGTGTTAGGTTACTGGGATTAATTACCTTTGATAACACTATTTATAGTGTAGTTTTAACTCCTAATATTTAGTTGAATGTTTTTATACTCATCTCATGGTTGCAGTTCTGATTTATGGGTTCTATAGTATTCTCTTGATCCTGTTTGAGGTAGTGTGATGAGTACAATAGTTCATTACTAATTTGATCATGATGGAATTCCATTATAAGTTTCTTCAGATCTTAGGGGTGATGAGCATTTTATGTTTCACCCTAATTGGAATATTCTAGTTCCATAGGTTTAATATTTCATTTCTAGATCCAGGTGCAGATCTTGTTCAAGAATGGTATGCAGTCTTTTTATTCTTAAATATTATCTTGTGGGTTCATCATTTATTAGAATATAAAATATCAATGAGGATTACTTTTTTAGTTTCATCATCATCATGAGTATCAATTTCAGATCTCCATTGGCACATGACGGTGGTGTGGTTGATTTGGATAATCGAATATGAGAAGAGGTTTGGTTTTATGTTTTTTTTGTGTTGCTCATCTTAGCTTTACCTAATTTTAGACAATATTCAATGTATTATTCCACATAGAAGGAACAATCATTTGGTTTATTTTCGAGGAAGATTCATCAATTATTTAAAATGTGGGTACGGTATATGGAATATCAAGGGTGGGTGATCAGTTTTTTTTCATGATATGGATGCATGCCTTTTCCAAAAATCACTCTCATATTACTCCTTGTGGGTGTGGTGTCATCTTTACTATGGTATAAATTTTAGTTTAGATCACTGTTACACCTATTGTCACATGAATTTTTTAAGGAAAAATCCACCACATTATAATCTTTTTAGTGGGTGGATAACCCACAACTGGAGAATACATGTTTGATCCATGCCTTTTCCAATATTTGAGTGATCTACAAATCAAAAAAAAAATTATTAGTGAAGGTTTTTATTAATATTTAATTCAAAAATAATAAAATAATATAAAATCATATTCTGACCCTTAAAAATATTTTAATTCCTTAAATATACAACATTAAAACATCATATTCTCATCATTAAATGTTTTAAATCAAATCTAATTTTTCATTTCACAAAAAAATATTACCCAATTACAATTTTATTATCATAATTATACATATTGATTTAATTAAAAAAATTGATAAATAGATTAAATATAATAACAAATTAAATCCCTTATATATTTTTATTTTGAAAATAAAAATATTATAATCTCATAGCTTGAAAATAAATTTCATTTTATGTATGGAATCAGTATTGTACTATATGTAGAATATATCAACAAGAACACCATTTTATGTAATTTAACAATTAATTAAAAAACTAAAAAAGACACAAAGATCACAAATTTGAATGATATTTATATAATTAAAGGGGTATTACAAATAATGATAGACAAAAAGTTCAAGATTTTCATCTCATATCTCTTAGTAATTTTCCATACACTACAAGTAAATGTTGTACTAAATACTTCATAATCAAGATAGTTGATATAAATAATATTTATTCTCAGTACTGGGATATAACTTATATTATTGAGAACCTCTAAACTCCCACTATTGGTTTTAATCCATGCATGTCCATTCCCCTCAATCTGTAGGGGTTCTTCACCAACAAGATATACCATTAAAAAATATCTATAAACATAATTTTTTAGGAAACCCATCTCTATGGTTGAATAAAAATATATCCCTATGTCAAAATTACCATACTCTATAGTTCTATCCACACTCATTAATAATATATCTTCAGTTCCTTCAGTTTTCAGGTTTGTTGTAATGGTCTTAGGTACATTCCATTTTTCTCTACATACCTTCTTGATGTGTTATTTATTCACAAAAATACAATAGGTTGTATGAGGAACCATTACCTTGTATCAACTATTTAATATTTATTTTTATCATCCTCCATGATTAACTTCTTTATGTACATACCTCTTTCATAAATATTCATTGAAAAACTAGTGAAACTATCTTATTATCTTTTTTGAATTTTCACATTGATTATCAGGTCATTTACATCATTTAGAACCAACTTTTTATTCCCCAAATAACTAAACCAAATGAATTAAGTGGATTTAAAATTTCTAGGTAATGAAGATTGTAATACATGAACATATACCTCACCATCCATTATAATTCCCACTAATGAAAACTATGTTGTGACTATGTTGAATTTATTTATGTGATCAACAACAGTATTTCCTTCAAACATCTTCTAATTCAAGGTACTCATTATTTGAATCATAAGTCTTATCATATATATTTTCAAGAACATTCATCAACCTAGCCTTCATCTTATACTCTCTAATGAAAAGTACCTTTTTTTTTCAACACCTGGTGAAAACTCATAAAACCTGTATATCTAGTAGCTCCTTCTATGTATTCTCCATATCCACTGATTTCTCACCTAGAAGTGGTATGTAAATACTTTTATAATAAATATAGTATTTGATTTCAATACTCTAATATCTAAATTTAGTTATATGAAATTGATATATTCCAAAAATTCCTTCTTCTATATAAAATAATTAATTTTTTAAATTCGACCTTGATCTTTTAAAATTAACCACTGATAGTAATTATTACGGAAACTCGAGAGTATTAAGGATTAATGATCTCTAAAAATAGAGTAAATGGGTCAAAAATATCAAAACAAAAAAAAGAAAAATAATACATGATACAAATATTTACATGGTTATGGGAGAAATCCCTACACTCATGGAGAGGCATAATTACTTATATAAAATAATATGTAGAAATTACACGGTACATTCAGAGAATAAAATGTTATCGTGAGATGTGAAAATAAATAAGACAATGAAATTGTAAAACTGAACACATAGTAAGTCCATTGTGCTATAGTACCCAATGTCATGTGGTCCCTAGAGCTAAAATACCACCATCACAAAATTCCAAGAATCTAATGTTCCTTGTTGACCATGGTTTATCTTATACAATTCCCTATTGATATCACTAATCATATCTCCTACATTGAGTAAACATTACAACAGTTTATATTAAAAGTTTCTCCTTGGGGTTTAGTATGGGACTTCAACAGTTGGACCAACTTTTTCATTGGATCATGCTACACCAATACAACAAATGTTATAATAGATGGGTAATTAAATTCAAAACTTTTTGGAATACCAATTGGTTTTCATAGAACATCATTCCATTTTGGAAATAATGTATTTCCTTTATGGAATAACAAAATAGTATTGTAAATATAAAGTCATTAAAAATAACATTATGAATTAACTCATATTTCAACACATCAATATCCCCCAATTAGGTTATGAAATTTCTATATATATATAATCTCCTCAACATGCCACTCTCAATAGAACATCGTTGACACAATTATATTTACTTTTCTTGTAAATCAATATAAAATCATGTATAAATAAGTTATCTTTCCAGTACTTGTGATCAATCAAAACTACCATTTGACAATAAAAATCCATAATTATTGGTTATTTTTGTGTACATGAACCAGATTTCCCACCTAATACTATTTCTAGTGCTAGATTGAAATCACTAAAGCCATATTCTTAATTTCATATACTGAGTTTTCCATGTTTTTAGATAAAATAATATTTAAATAGGAATGAGGCATACCTTCTTATGTTAACAGAACTCGAAATAATGAACTAAAGGAATACAAATCCATTCAAAATCCCTTTTAAAACTTCATATAGCATAAAACTATATAGTAGGATTGTTTTTATTTTGCGTGTTAAATACTTCTTGATTTTATTGTGTTTATTAAAACACCACATTCTTTGGTTAGAAAACGAAAGGGCATTAAATCCATCCATAATCCTTAATACCATTTTAATATATATATATATATATATATATATATTAATCCCAAAAACCCCCTCACTTCATTCACATTCCTCTACTCATGACACAATTTACTAGAATTATATTTTACGGATCCATCGCAGCACCTTCTCTAGGTTTATTTTACTTCAATACATTACATAACTCCTTCAAAAAGAACAATTATTTATCTATGAAAACAATACATATTCTATGGTCATTTTTAGAAATTATCAAACCTTATCGTTTTTATCATTTGAGACCTCAATTTACATCAGTATATCATTGAAGAACACAAAAACTGTCACACCCAAGTATCACTTTCTCCTTAGTTCTAGCTTGGGTTGAGGTATAGGGGGAGTCCTTGTTTAAATTTTTTATTTTTTTTAAAAGAGTACTTTTTTGGGATTAACAGTACTGGGTGCATGGGAAATGAATAGTCTATAGACCGTGTGGTCCACCTGAGGACACGTTCGTGGGCCGCCATGTTATAGTATTCAAATAAAAAGAATATATTGAGTAAATTGAGAAAAATAAACTAGACCATTGTCTATTAATAATTAAAATATTAGCATATAATTAATGTGATTAATTTTTATTATAATTATTAAGCATTCTATGAATGTGAATAAATGTTAATAATATGTATTTAATAATTATTGTTACATTATGATTATTATTTTCAATATAAATATTTAAATTATAATAAACATTACTATCCAATTTTTTTGCTATTATTTTTACTAATTTTTTTATCAATGTAATCTATATTAATGTTTTTTATTAATACAATCATTGATAAAAATTATTTTTATTATTTTTATTAATAATGATTTTACGAATATAATTAATATTAAAATTAAATGAATTCTATTATTATTTTCACCACTATTTTATAAAAAATAATATTTTCACGCAATATTTTTTTTATATTAAAACAATTTAAAAGGAACTAAATGTTATTATTAATTTAAACATCATATTATTATTATGTATATTACAAATAATTACTATCACAGTTATTATTAATATTTTTTTGTTTCAGTTTTTATTTTGATTTTCCTTATTTTATTTTATTCTAATTATTTTTATTTTTAAATTTTTCCATTTGGTTAGGGTTCTGTGACTCCCTCTATCCTCTTGTACAGTGTGATTCCCTCACACCCTTGTGACTTTGCTTGTGTGACCTTTTTCATCTAGCCAGTGTCCCTCATTTCCCCCGTTCCGGTGTAGCTCCCTCTAGCCCCGTCATGTTTTGTACACATTCCCACCAGTTACCTACACCGGCGCACCTCCAACTCCTCTATCCTGCCTGATATGACCTTGAATCGTCCATAAACCCCACACGAGGTGGTCGTTATCCCCTTACCACATGATCACTAACTTGCCAGCCGCTTTCCGCCTCGGGTCACCCGACACCAGTGGCTAGCTTCTTCTTCTCCCTGTTTCGAAGAAGCCTTCCCCACCCAAATAGAGCACCTCCATCTCAGTGTGTGACACCCCACGAACTCCATCATCAACAAGATAGTGTGATCCCTCCTCTATATCTGTCTATGGAGTGATTCCTTCTCTTCGGCTTCTGTCACTGACGATTCCCCCTTGCCAGCGTCACCCTCCATTGTTGTGTGGTCTTCCCCAGAGACCAGTGGGTGTGACCTCCCTTGCCTAGAAATTTTTTTCATCATCTACAACCAACCTGACTGGTGGACCCTTTGGAATACCATATTTGGCATCAACCCCCTCACTGGAACACTCTCCCTCCATCGATAATATTTCTCTTTAAGTAAGTTCTCATGGGATTAGTATTCATTATGTGATAGTGTTTTTTCTAAAACTCTATATATTGGGGGTCATTTTCATGAAGTTTATCCTTATATATTGGATAAACATTGGTTGTGCAGGGATTAATTATGATTATATAGAACACAATTGAGGTGTTAATGAGATCACACAACGGTCTCGAGCGTGCGTTTTCATGAAATTATTGTTTTTTCAATACCATAAGTTGTTAATTACTGATTAATAAAATTTATCATTTACATTATTCATGATATTAGTTGTTTTGGTACAGATTTTTTGATCGTTTTTTCGTAAATTTTTAAATAGTGTACACCCTTTTTATTTAAGAATTAATTTGTTAGTTTTTCAAGTGATTCATAATTATTTTTTATGAATATTTTTGTTTTAGAAGTACAAACATGATGTTGAAATTGGTTATTGAAATTCCACTAAGGGATTTCTGGATTACTCTAGTTTGAACGTGGCCTAATGTTCTTTTGTGTAAAATAGATGATTTGAAGAAAAGTGTATAAGGTTCATTTGACATGTTTCAATCTGTTTAATTTTGTTATTCATACTAGTGTTTATTAAAATCCCAATTTTCCCTTATAAACATTTTCTTAATTTAATATGTTGGTTAGTTTTTCTTAAATGGGTTCCAAACTGGACTTTTGGATTATCGAGTTAAATGAGGGTTGTGTATTGTTTCAAAATGGATTTTGACCGGTGGGGTATTTTCATTAATTTGTGTAATTTTATTTTTCGACTGTGCAAGTCATGATTTTTCTACTATGGTATGTTAAGAATATACAGATTATCATAAATGAGGTTTTGGAAATAATTTTTTTTTGTGTAAAGATTTGGGTTTCTATTTTGAGTTCTTTTATAAATTTTAATGTTGATTATTAAATAGTACATATGGTGTGATTTATGTTTTAAAAGCATGTTAAGGTGGTTTTTTCAACGTTTGTTCATTTGGATTGTTTAAAGTCTATGTTTATGTGTTTTTAGTTTTTCTGTGGTATTTGTAGAGTGTCAGGGAGGAAAAACAAATATATTGTAGTCATCTGCTTGCACGTGCTTGTGTTCGTGTGTGAGGCATTCCACATCATCGTGTTAGGACTGCGAGTAATGGTAGGTCCCCCACTGCACTCGCCTGTAAATTTTTGAATTTATTTATTTCCAGAAATTTCATTAATTTTTGATAATTGAGAAATAATATTAGATAATAATTTATTTAATAAATATTTCATGCAAACGAAGCTGTTTATTTTATTCACAGAACTCGAATTATTTTCATGATGAATTGACACACAATTGTGAACGAATGCTCATTTGGACTTTAAATATAATTCATGAGAATTCAACTATGGTTATGGTTTGATTTCAAATGTTCTATTCTAATGTGTGAAAAAAAATCTCTATAGGAATGGTGTTTCTTTAAAAGTTTCCCAAGGCCCATTTGGCACATTGATAAAATAGATTATTTTGAAAAACATTCATTGGGGTGACCTAGGGGTGATCCTCTTGTGTATATTGATTGTGTGTGTTGTTTTGGGTGATGTTTTTCATCATGGATGGTTACTTGAGATTGGCTGGTGGCCCTTAGTACATACATTTCATTTCTAGGGGATTGTTACCCTCGGATAGGCCAGGTAGGGAAACACTGAGCATTTTAGTGTCTTGAAGTCATTGAGAGTAGGTATTCCTTCAGGATGAGTAACAAGTATAATAAATTTTGGATTGTTCAAGATCTCCTAGGTTTTACCTATGTTTTCATTAGTGCCTAGTTAAATGTGGTGGATGATTGATTGGAATAGTTCGGTTGGTGGTCCATGTTTGCTACTTTCCCATTTACTTTATTGTGTGTTGTGTCTGATTTTACTCTTAACTAACAACAAATTTTTTATATTTGTAATTGTTTTCTAAAATGTTTTACAATGTAATGCACTTTTTCCCATCAAACATTAATCTCTTTTTATATTTAAAATGTCTATGGACTGTAAATTTTTTATAAATTAATGTTTTTATGGAAACTCATAATTTATATATTTTAGTTCAAACGTGGAATTAGTAAATTATTTATTTAAATATAGTGATTTAGGAATATATTTTTGGGCTCACCTACTATGTATTAATACTCTTTCATATAGTGTTTTATTTTTTTTAGATTCCCCTATAGGTTATAACTTTGGTTTGGATTTCCTTGGGAGACATTTGGTTTTGGTGTAGGAGAGTGACTATCAAGGTCACATAGAGTTTTGGTCATGGTAAGGTTAGTATGTGTTGTTTTCTATTATTTCTATTTCATGTCATTTATTTATTTTTTCGTTGTTCTATTTCATTTATGCTACTTAGTTCATTATATTTGGGAGAAATAGTTACCATTTTTTTCTCTGTTGATTCCCTAGTGCATGTCACTAACCCAAGATGATCGGGAATGACTCTTGGGCCTTACTGTGGATCGGTTCGGTTGACCCATATAGGGACTTAATGGGCTGGTTTGTGAGAAAATTGCATTAGAGGAGGACAACTATTTAGATGACCTCGTTTATCAGAGCTCCCATTATTATTTGGGGTTGTTATAGTAGAATGAGTAGGATTGTCAGGACATGATGTGTTATAATGGGATGGAAATCAAGAACCCTTTCTCATTATGAACCATGGGTTACCATGGGATGTCTAGGTTTTTAGAGTTTTTTTTCCATTGAATTTTTTTAGGTTGGGAAATGAAAATGGAGCTGGCAAATTAGCCTCGTGTGCTCGTAGGGCCTAGAAAACCATGTGGATCCATGGAAATTTCCCTAGAATGCTCTCCATGATGGTTTTGTGACTAGTATATGGCCTCCAACCATATGTCTGAGTCACCCTTTGACAATAGTATCAGCTAGTAAATCGTTTGGGTCCTCTTTAATTTTGAAAATTATTTGTATTGTTTAATTCTGGAAATTTTGAAAATTTGAATATAAAATTGAAATGACCATGTATTGATTATGTTATTTATTTCATTTTTCCTTAGTGTTATCCCACACGAAGTTTTGATGAATTCCAAAGGTAATGCTTTGGGTGGTGCACCCTTAAAAAATCCCCTTGTTGATCATCCTATAGACTATGTTTTGGAATTATGGATGTTGAACCATCCCCTATTTTATGGTCAAGAAGATCCTCTTGAAGCGGATGAGTGGTTGTAGAAAATTGATAGGAACATCCGTTTCATTGGGATTCTAGAGTCATTGAAATCGTGGTTGGATACCTTTGTTCTTTAAGGTCCATCCTAGAAATGGTGGAAGTCCATGTCTCGAAGAAAGCCTCTAGAATATCTCACATGGGAGTTCATCATGTCTTTGTTTATCCAACAATACTTCTATGAGTTGAAGAATCTGAGAATGATGATGGAGTTGTGTTGTGTTCACCAGGGCATTGAATCAGTATTACAATTCTATCGATGCTTCTTAGACCTACTTCCATATGACAATTTTATTGCTGCAAAAGATCCTGAAAAGGCTCAGCAATTTGAGTTTGGGCTCTGACCTGATCTACAGTCAAATGTGGAAGTTCTCAACCTAACCACATTCTCGAATGTTGTGGGGAAATCCTTTCTCGATGATGTTGAGTTAGAAGGAGAAAATGAGGTGGAAAATCCTCCCAGGCCATGGGATGTTGTTCATAGGATGGTGAAAAGAAAAAAGGGAAGTGGCTTGATGTTGTTGGTGCTGGTACATGAATCAAGAGGCCTTAATATCTTTAGTCTTCATATTCACAGTGCAATTCCATGATCTATCACTAGTGTGGTTAATAGGGTGACAAGAAGCCGATGCGCATGTCTATTCAGATACCCTACCACACCTGTGGACTTCTAGGTCACTTTTGACTATTCTACTGAGGTGTTTCCAAAAAGTGTGATGAAACCAGACTCAGCTTGTCAAATTTCACCTAAGCCCGTCAGAAAGAGTTGGACCATGTTTGGGATCAGTTTGAGGGTTTTATCTTTGTATTGTTCCTTCGATTTATTAGTCATATCCTATAGAATTTTGTGGTGTTTCGTTTCCTTTTGTTGTAATAATGGTTTTTTATCGAACCCCTTTGAAATATTTATTTTAATTGAAGTGTGTTCGATAAAATTCATGTTCGTGTGTAACGTTCGGGAAATTATGAGTCTTGACTGTGAGGTAGCAGATGCTTCAATCATCACACCTCCATCCATAGGTCCCAGAGTGAATCCTGCATGTAGTCAGGAGAACCCCAATGGTAAAAAGTGGCATTGGTATAATTTTTTTCTTTATTGTGGCATGTATTATGTACTTTTGTGGGTGTGATTTTGTTGATATATCGATGATAGTAGTTTCAGTGCTCTATCAGTCCAGTCCTTCCCTCCCCTACCCTTGTGCTGTGGTTTATGGTCCGTAGAAAAAATATTTGAGTTCAGTTAATCCCATTAGTCATTATGGTGGGGAGACCAATATAATGTCTCGTAGAATTCAGTTTGTCTTGTTTCCTATGGTTTGGAGTCTATTTGGGGCTCCCCGTGTTAGTATCAGGGTTTTGAATTGGGTATCGTTTTGGTGGTGGATAAAGCGATCATGTTTTAAGGATGAGTTGTGTGTCACTGGTATTCGATGTCTGTTTGGATCAATCAACATGAGGTGTATAATCTTTTAGAGGTGGGTTACACATGAAAAGTTTTATATTTGGGTCTATAACTGGTTGTGGATTTCTAAGGGAAGAAAGTGTTATGGTGGGGAGAACTGTCACACACGGGTTTAAATTTCACCTTGGTTCTAGCTCTGGTCAGGGTTTAGGGGGAGTCCTTGTTTAAATTTTAGAATTTTTATTACATGATTAGTTTTTTGGGCTTTATTTCATTGGGTGCATGATCAGTTCATAGTCTGGAGACCATTCGGTTGACCTAAGGACCCATGCATGGCCCCCCAGGTTGTAGTATTCAAATAAATAGAATAGAATAAGGAAATTGAGGAAAAAAACTAGAGAAAAGTCGATTATTAATTAAAATATTCCCTGCATAATTAATGTGATTATTTATTATTATAATTATTATTGGTGATATAAATGTCATTAAATGTTAATATTAAGAATATAACAAGTTTTTCTATATTATGATTATTATTTTCATTATAAATATTATAAATAAAATCAACATTGCTATTGAATTTTTCATCTATTAGTATTACTAACATTTTTAACATCATTATATTGATTAAAGTATTTTTATTATTATCATTGTTAAAAAATATTTATATTATTATTATTACTAAACATGTTATGAATATTTTAAATATTAAAAGTAAATGAATTATATTACTGTTTTCACTTATTTTTTATTAAAATTATTATTGGAACTCACCATAATATATTTTTTATATTATTACAATTTAAAAGGAAATAAATGTTACTGTTAATATTAACATCATATTATTATTTTGTTTGTTGCAAATTATTACTATTACTATTATTATTAATATTATTAGGTTTTGGTTTTTATTTTTATTTTTATTATATTTTTTTTATTTTTTTTGTATTTTTCCCCATTTTTTACGGTTCTTCAACTCAATCCTTCCCCTTATACAACATGATTCCCTCACCCCCTGCAACCTAGCCTGCGCAACATCCTTCACCCATCCGATCAACCTCATTTCTCCCATTCTGGCCCAACACCCCCAAACTGCACCTGTCTGAAAACCTTCCCATGGACTACTTGCACCAGTGCACCTCCTGTGCCCCTTCCCAGCTTACTCCGACCTCATTCCATCCAACCACCCCACACAAGCTAAACACTGCCCCTACCTCTGAAACACCACCTAACTAGCCGTCATGCTCTTCGGGCCACCCTGCACCCGCAACTAGCATCCTCTTCGCCCCCAATCCGGCGTAGCCTCCTCCACCCACATGGGGCACCTCTGGATCAAGACGTGATCACTCGTGAACCCCATCTTCCACAAGCTAGTGTGATCCCTCCTCTTCAGCTGCCTCTGGCGCGACCCCTCTTCATCAGTGTCTGTCACCGGTTCTTCCCACTCACTGACAGTACCCTCCCTCATTGTGCGGCCTTCTCCAGTGACCAGCGGGCATGACCTCCCTTGATCAACTTTTTTTCGCCCTCTCCAGCTAACATGACTGGTAAACCATAGTGAATCCCATATATGGCTTCACCCCCCTTTCTGGAGCCTTCTCCCTCTATCGAAGACATTTTCATTTCGGTAAGGGTTCGTGGGATTAAGCTTCTTAGAGGGAGACTATTTTTTCTAATACCCTATGCGTTAGGGCTTGTTTTCTTGATTTTTATCAATAAATTTGGGTTCAATCTTGGATTCAAAAGGTTTACATATGCATCTAGAGAAAGCAATTGAGGCGCGAATTAGATCGTGCACTGGTTTTGGGCATGCATTTTAATTTCACATTGGAGTTGATGTACGATCCCTTTGTACGTTATCCTTAAATTTATGATTTCACTGAATTCTTATTATCTCTCTACCCTTAGTTATTAATTAGTGATTTAGTTTATTTTTTGTTGTCATTAATTGTGATATCCGGTGTTTTGGTTTATTTTCATTGATCATTTGGTGTAAATTGTTAAATAGTATATGCCCATTTTATTTAAGAGTTCTCTATTTTGGTTCTCACGTTATTGGAAAAAAAATTGAAGTATGTCTTGGTCTTATATGCACAAACATTATATTGAAATTGGTGATTAAAATTCCTAGAATGGGTTTTTGGTGTAATATGGTTTGAATGTGGAATATTTCACTTTTTATTGATAATAATTTATTTGAGGGAAATTGTGTAAGGATCGTTTGACACTTTAAAATATGTTTAATTATGTTATGATTACTATGTGTTTATTAATATCCTGGTTGGCCCTTATAAATATATTCTAAATTCAAAATGCGGGTTATTTTTTCTTTAAATGGGTTCCCAAGTGGACATTTGGATTATGAATTTTAAAAAGGTGTGTGTATGGTTTCAAAATGGATTTTGACATGTGGTGTATTTTTATTAAGACGTGTAATTAGTTTGTTTGACTATGAAAGTAACCTATTTTCGGTTATAGTTTTTTGATGATATGTGTTTGACCATAAAAGAGGTTATAGAAGTGGATTTGGTAATTAAAGACTTGGGTTTATATTTGGAATTGTTTTATAAATTTTAATGTTATTTTTTTAAATAGTATAGATGGTGAAAATTATGTTTTAAAAGATGTCATGGTGGGTTTTGCATAATTTTATGGATTGTTTTCAGTTAGTGGTTTTGTGTTTTTAGTTATTTTGTGGTTGTTTCATCATGTCGGCAAGGAAAACCCACGATATTGAGGTCATCAGCTTGCGCGTTCTTGTGCACCTGTGTGAGGCATGTTGCGTTGTCGTGTTTGAACTGTTAGTCAGGGTAGGTCTCCCACTACACCTTCCATTAAATTTATAATTTATTAATTTCATGATATTTTATTTATTTTTTACAAATGAGAAAGAATATTAGATGATCATTTTGGGAATAAATATTTGATGTAAACAAATATGTTTATATTATGAATGGTAACTATATTTATTTTCTTGATTATTTGACACACAATAATTAAATAATACACTTTTGGAAATTGAATATAATACCCAAACATTCAAGTGTGGTTCTGGTTTGATTTCAAATATTCTCTTATGATGTGAGAAATATGTTTTTCTTTCTCTAGAAGAATGGTGTTTCTTTAAAATATTCACAAGGCATGTTTGGCATTTTGATAAATTTTATTATTTTGGAAAATGTTTTTTGTGGTGACCTATGGGTGATCCTATTCTGTGCGTTGATTGTGTGAGTTTTTGTGTGTGATGTTTGTGCATCCTAACTGCTTCCATTATTGAAATAGTTAACACAATAACTTTTTATTACACGTGTTGACATGGGAACCTTTCATCATAAGTGAATCTTCATAGAACAATTAAGGAAATAGTTTACACTATGAAATAGCTAGTGTCCATTAGTATTGAATTTTCTCTTCTAGGGGATTGGGCATCAGTTAGGCCAGGTAGGGAAACACTGAGAGTTTTAGCATTATGATTTCATCAAGAGTAGGCATGCATTTAGGATGATTCATACATATAGTATGTTCTAGATTGTTGACGAGCTCCTTGGTTGAACCCATGTTTTCATTAATGATTATTGGTATGTGAACGATGATTGAGGTAACAAGTTCAGTTATTGTCTCTGTTTTCTAATTTCCATTTTCTCTTATTGTTTTGTGTGTGTTGTGAGTGGTTTTACACTTATCTAACAACTACATATTTAGATTTTAAATTGTTTTTTAAAATGTGTTAAAATATCATGCATTGTTTCCCTTAGTACATTAAAAAATTTTAATTATTAAGGGAAATGGAATGTTACTTGTTTTAGAAATGAAATTGTGTGTGGAAACAAATATTTAATATAATTTTGTTCAAACATGGAATTAATAAATTATTTATTTAATGTCGTTCTTTTGGAATAGTTTTCTGCGAACACCTACTGAGTTTTAATACTCATGCCTATATTGTTTTCTTGTTTTTTGGTTTCTCCTACAGGTTCCAACCCTGGTTTGGATCATGTTGGGAGTTGTTTGGTTCTGGTGTTGGATAGTTACTCTTAGGGTCACGTGGTTATTTTGTCATGATCAGGGTAGTATGTGATATTGGTCATTCTTTATCTTTAATGTAATTTATTTATGTTTGTGTTGTTTTATTTTATTTCCACTACATAGTTCATTTTACTTGGAAAAAATTGTTCCCTTGTTGTTATATATTGATTACCTGTCAATTTTCCCCAGCCAAAGAGGATCGAGAATGCCACTTGGTCTATTTCGCTGATCATCTGGGGTGACCAGTCCAGGGATGAACCATGATAGTTCGTGACAAAAAAACACTCACATAGAAACTAAAAAAACTATTTATTCATTATATTCTATATATTCACCGGTGCATTCATCAAACTAAAATGTATAGAAAGGTATTTTTAATGGACCAAATGGTCATTGAACATTATCTTCCCAATATCATTCCATTTCAATTATAACTAGGGGAAAACCAATTTCAAATCCACCTTTTTTGAGTGTTCATATCCATGAAACTCATCCATCATCTCTTCTATTATTACTATATTGTTTTTTCTAGTACTACCCAACTTGTTAATGATCGGTAATAAATTCACATTTTCCACCCTTTACCTTTCTTCTTTAATCTAATTATTGGAAAAAATTTAGGTTGGGGGTGATGAAAACCTATTCCAAAAGATATTGAACATGTTTTTCAATATTATTCTTTTTTAAATAAGAATTATAGTAAGGTAAAATTTTGACTAGACATATCCCCTTAAAATTTATATTGTGATTGGTCTCCATCATCAAGAAAAATTCATGAGGTTCCTCCTAAACATTAGCTCCATTGACATTTTTTTATAATCATCCAATACAAACCATACACCCAAAATATTTCGTTTAGTCAATAGTCTTACAAAGAATCTAGAATTTCCTATAGACTATAAATTGTTCCCAAGGTCATATTTCCATTAGTGGGAAATTAGTTGAAAATAGTTCAAAATTAATCTTCATCCAAATTATTCATCTTGAACCTTATAATGTTCTTGATGACTATGAATGTATCTCATAGCGTCTCCTCATATACAGTGATAAGAAGTGATAACAAGAGAGAGAACCAAACATTTTATTATAAATGGTTATTAAAAAATCCCACTCTCATCCCTCACATTTAGACATATGTGGTTATACACCCTAGTTACAGTTCTGTAGAAATTGGATAGACACAATAATTTCAATTTTTGGATGATTAGTTACACACCCCAATCATAAGCTGTCAAAAACTAGTTAGACACCAAAATCAAAATCATCCTCTTCAAATTTGATCAAGTTTTAGAAAAATATTTTAATGTTCCAAGATTATTCTATTCCACTTATAAAATTGATCTCACATCATTAAAATACAAGTTTAATATACATACACATGTACTTATTCTTAAACATCTTTAATAGCTAGTCATAATAATTCCATTTTTCTTGAAAATCCTACCTGATCTTGATTGATTAGGTTATTCTCAATTTTCTCTAAACCTCAGGTAAATAATGGAACACTAGATCCATGTTTGAACTCCATATATTCCCTCCACATTTTGATGTGTAAATCTCTCACAAATATCTTTCACGGGTTTTCTTGGTTCTCAATATTCTCACATAACAACTTCATCGATATAAGAAAAATTATACAGTGATGAAAATATCATGAATATTATTCATATTTATTCTAAATGATTATTTGACAATTAATATTATTAAAATCTAAGCATGATCTCCTTCTCCTTCATGAGTAATAAAATCTCTACGTGGATCATTTATTTTATCATTTAAAATTGTTATTAAATTCCCTAAAGGCTCAAATATTTATTCTAACATAATATTTGAATAACTATGACTCCATTATCTACTCACCTCACACAGCATATAAAAAAATTTAAAACCTCCCCACATCTACATGAATCCATGTAGTATAGTTGAATAATATATGGCATAGCCTAGATCTATGGATCTCATAGGAGGACTTGATTTCAAACTGTTCACAAAAACAACAACAGAAAAGTAACAATAGTGTGGTGATATCATTATTTTTCTCTATTAATTATAATCATGTGAATTTATCATGAATAGGAAACTATGATATTGAATCCCCCATTTAGCAATATTCTGTATCATAATAAGCATTATTATATTTATTTTTCATTTTAAAACATCATAACTAGAATACTTAATCTTAGAATTGAATAAATACACATAAAATGGGTATTCTATTCTTCACATGACAATGGAAGGAGAAACATGGCTACAGATGTACCAAGTGGCTAGATCACGCAAATCACATAACCCCTAGAAATCATTACGACCAAATTAACCTGGATCATGTGATCTGAATGATCTATTCATGATATCATAAATACCATATAGTGATCCCTCTTATACTTGTTAATGAATCCATATGATAGATAATGTTCTTAAAAATTATTTCTAATGATCTCCCCTGTTATTGAAAAGGTATCCAAAAAAGAATTGGTTATCATGTGAAGGTTTCATGATGATCACCTCTAATAATGTGACATGTCATGAGATAAATACTAAAAAATAACATGAATCCCCTTGTAAGATAAATAACCAAACTAGATATGTATGAAGTTTCATGCCGTCACTATTTTTCATGCGAAGGGATTATGAACTTCATATGATCACCATTAATCCCGTAGATGTACCAGGGTATTCCATATTTATATCACAAAATCCCTCTAAAAAGAAAAATAGATATTTATAAGGGCCCCAAAAGATTCAACTTGATCATGTAAAAGACTACAAAATATGCAAACTGATCCTAAGAAGACTCTAAGACATATCATCCCAATCATGAAAAATCTTTTTCACAAGTCAAATTGATCATATGGTGTATCACAAAAAAGTAAAGAGACTATTCATGATAATTATTAAATTATATCATGATTTCCTTTACTGATCAAGTGATTACCTAATGGAAAACCAATGGTAATGTTTCACATGTCTCATAAAATACATAAATAAATTTAAAAATTTTGAGGTTTCATGTGTTCATGTTCCTCATTTCATCATCATTAATCATGTGAAGGCCCTTCGAAAAGACATTGTGATCTCATGAAGGTCCCTAAATAAGCCTCTTAGATCATGTAAAATATACATTCATGGTAATTATGTATTCGTTAAGATTTATGGACATGTCAATCAGATTTTTAAATGGTTCTTTGACATGGATAAATGATTCTTTGGGAAATGCTTGACATGCCAAAGTTCTAATTAATAGGAAAATGATGGAGTATTATTTTGGTCATTGATTATCATGTGAAATTGAGATGAAACCATGGATGACCCATGATAGGATCATTGAAGTGAATGATGTGATTATCCCTCAAATAAATCATTCTCATATCAATGAGATGCACACAACACAAGGTGACATATAACTGGGGTGACGAGGCTATTTATTCCACCACCTCATCATAAAAATTGACTACACACATGTGGATGATAGGAATAGCAAGGGGAGTGTCGATGAGTGAACTTATAAGAGTATAAATTCATGCGATCAAAAGGGGTTTCTAATATGTAAAACTTTGGGTGTGAACTAACGGATAATGCAGTATGAATGTTCACTTTGTGAAATCACCATGTTCATCATGAAAAGGACCTGCGGTGTGCCTGAAATATTATGGGAAGGAACATATGCATGTCAAATTTTTCATGAAAAAACTCAATGAGCTAATGCTTCAGAATCATTGAGTCATAAATTAAAATTAATTCTATAAAAATGGAAGACTTATTTTAATAAATAAAGGGTGTTTTTTATATGAAGGATTCAATAAATTTTCATGACCCTTACAAATCACGAGAAAATTCACATAAACGTCACCCAATTTTCACGACATACCTCATATATATCCTCCTGATCATCTGAAAAAACAAAGACATTCCTACCATGTGATGTGACATTCCTAAACATGTTATAAAGATCAAGTGACGGCCCCTAGACATGTCATCCATGCCTCAAGACATCCCCTGGACATGTCATCAAAATCATGCGATAACACTCAGACATGTCATCCATGTCTCATGACATCCCATATAAATGAAAACAGATCACACAACCACACCAATTCATGTAAAACATGTCTTAAAATGTACCCCATATGTATCAGTCATATCATGCAACAACACTATGAAATTTCAACCCACTGTTGTGATGTTTTCCATACATATAAACCTTGTCATTTGATGTCCTCTGAATATACCAGCATTGTATTACAAATTTTCCAAGACCTATCAACTATTTAATGTGAGTCCGTCTAGATATACCATGTAGATCATGTTACATTATCCTAAAATTCTATATTTGGTCATATGAAACCACTGGATATTTCATTATTAATACCATAAATATCCTCATATGTGTCAATTGGGTTCTGTGATAGTCCTTTTGACATGTCAGTAATATCACATAGAAAACCTCTGACATGTCTACTTCAATCATGCGAATCACCCCATGACATGTCATCCTTTCAAAATATACTCTCATGACATGCTAGATAGATAATCAGGACCTATCCAATAGACATCGCCACATGTCAATAATGTTATGAAGGAACCTTAGGACATGATAACCTCCTCCATTAGGCACATTTGGACATACACCATAATTGAACAATGAGAAATTTGATTCATATCCAAACTGGATACATACTACACATTCCCAAGTCTTGAGCTCTAATTGGGAATCCACCATAGTGTAATTTCATTCATGTTGGATACATTTTTACATGTGGGAACCAAAATCTCTTATTTTTTCCTCATTCATCCTAATCCATCAATATTCTAAGAAGATAACAGAATAATGAAGACATTGATTCTTGTATGAACATGATATGTTGGATGCATTCTTAAGGATTTATCTCTATATTAACCCCTCTTATAACGGCTTCCCTATTACATATGTCTCATATCCTTATGTAGTAAATATAATCCCTTAATATCATTTTTCACACATATCATGACTCATGTGGGATTATGGATTTTCAATGATCATATTACTGACATCATGAATTTAACCCATATAGGAAAACCATAGTGTGTAGGTGTCATTAAGTAATGTGATATAATTTCCCATATAATTGAACCATTATTGAAATTGTGACTCATTTCTCCAAAATATAGGTAACCATCCAAATATATTTTTCACGAAAGAAACATGGTGAAATTATTTTAGATCTCTCAACTAATAAATATGACCAGTCGATCATTCATTGAGAATTTTTTTGTCTCTAAGTAAACAAATATGGTTCAACTAATTTAAAATCCATCATAACTGAGGTTCTCATGAAATTAGTACATTCTCAATCTGACTTGTCTATATGAGAAAAATGGCCAAACCGAGAACATGAAAAAATAAAATTATGTTACAAGTGAATCACTAATTAGGCCTATATGTGATGATTGATTAATTTTTGACATTTTTCCATTATGTCGTTTTGACTCAAGATACTAATCTTACAAAAAACAAATTTACCCGAGATAATGTCTTTATCATGAAAACATTGTGGAACCTCTTCTATTGAAATCGCCACTACAGGTTGTATAACAACCTCTCCAACCCAAAACCTCCATGTATGGATGGAGAATGTGAGGGTATGGGAATAAATCCTTCATGGTATAGTCCCGTCCCATGTCACTACACATAATGGTATCTAGATCAAGAATCTGACAATTAATTTCTATTCAAGGAAAGCTATAATGAAACCAGTGGTACCTGTCACTAACTCCAATCACCTTGGAAGTTTATCAGCAGTGTAAGACAATTATAAATTTTTATATATATTATTGTTTCATCATAGAGTTGAATATTGATCAATATTATTGTAGAAGATAGGAAGGATGGATCTGTCAATTTCCATCACCAATGTCATCCCACAGGTTCCACTTAGTCACCCACCAAGGGAACCACCAGAAAACTTATCCCCATGGACACTAATAGATGGGAACAAGGGAAGACTCACTATCCATGTAATATTGAGGATAAATGAATGTGTGGTTATATCCCAACATCCAATAATTAATTTCGTCAGCATATTTCGGTGGTTTCCAGTGAGTAGGAACAAATCCTTACTCACTCAAAATAAATTTGTACATATATTCCTACAACATGCATAGGGTAGGAAAATATCCCTACCCCATGACTGAAGCACATCAGTATGTTATGACGGAATAAAGAGGATAATAGTGGTCTCATTTCACACTTCAATCAAGGATATATTCTAATATATTTTAGGGAGTAAAAATGTGAAGGATTACCTTCTGGTACACACTTTTCTAAAATGACATTACATTCTAAAAACAAGTAAAGATCTATATCTTCATACTCTATCACTAGTACAGACTGAGGTACATTCTCATATTCCTACCCTGATAGACATAGGATTATATCACCATGATTAGTATTAACTTGTTGATACTCTTGTGCAACTTTACATTCATCGTATTTTTTGTAGGATTATCAACATATTCTAGTAATGGATAAGGCACTGAACCAGGATCATATTCCCATTCTAACTGGGGCAGTCCACGTGAGAGATTTACATGGCTCAGGACATGTTCACATTAACATAAAAAATGATAGGAAGCATACTCCATAGGAATAGGATCATGATGAAATACCTTTATCGACCAATCATTACTATGTGATAGCGTAACACCCCTCAGGACAAGCTCTTATTACTGTAATGAAAACTAGTTACATATTGAAAAGGTACCACATCAGGCCCATATTCCCACTCCAACTATGGTTTATCAAGATAATATGGAAATTACCTCAGAGAAGGCTTATATCCCAACTAATTAAGTTACTCATTATTTTCTATTATATAATGGAATATAAGATCATATCCTTACTTCTACTGATGAAAGACTATACCGATATGCTTTAGAGGCTATACAAGAGAAGGAGAATTTCTATTCTCCCATTTAAGAGGTCTATCATCATATTCCAATAGGGAATTCATATTTGAATCATGATTATATCCCAACATTGTATAGTATTTACATTCATATTCTAGAAACTCCCTATATATAGTCTCATATCATACAAGTAAAAAAAAGTTCATTAACATAGTCTAGAAGCTTCATAGTAGTGGGCTCATGTTCTTGCGACACTAGAAGGTTATCAACATATTTTTGTATCCATCATTAAGTAGGCTCATATCCATGATCAATTCTAAAATTAATGTAAGAATATTCAAACCACGAAGAAAAATAATTCATATATTCCAAATATTCTCAATACCAATGTCATTGAAAAATTTTGTGGCATATCCTCAACACGTCATCGGTCTAATGTCTCTTTAAATAATGTAGAATTTGATCATTACCTCAATATTCCACCTCCTGGTAGAGTGGATATTTATCATAGGGGCTTTAATACTAAAATCTGTAATTATAAACCCCCCTATTGTGATATCTCATTGGGATAAGAAAATCCTCCCTTGTCATGGAAACCTCCACATTTATCGGTTCTAAAAACTCATATTTTTTCATATATAGAGGTGATAAAAACATCTAGGTTAATTTCATATAGTTCCCCATATCTATCAGCAACAATTAACCATGGTCAAAAATCAACCCAGAGAAGAAACCTATATGGTCTGACCATGTGGAGGGAAAAAAATATGATGATGAAGAATCCAAAATTGAAATATAGAGAGACTAAGTTTGAAACAAACTCTCCAGCATGTTTTGGACCATTTTATTTTGTGACTATGAGATCCCAACTGTGCAAGAGTAGAATTTGATGACATAAAATACCAAAATGTGTGGGTAACTCTTATGTAATTGAAGGATAACATCCTCACTTATATATTAAATGATAGTGATCACCATAGTATAAATACACTTTGTTGTTAGATGGATATGGATCTGTTCTCTGTATCCCAACACCCAGGTATGTAAGATCATGATAATTTCCTATGTAGTGTTTGGATTTGTATCATAAAAACTCTCTTTTGACTAGATTCCAGAGCCATGACCGTCATACACATTCGAAGATGGGGATAATATGGATCATTACAGTTCATTATGCCTCCATATTAGTAGAACTCCCCATATATAACATCACGTAATGTCATATATTCTATAAAAATAATGGGATAGGGTGACACACAGTCTAGTCTGTCAATATAATGAAATAAATATTCTTTAATGATATAATGATGTCAACAATGTTGGAGAAGTAATGCTAATAAATCCTATGTTTGGCCGCATAAAAAATTGGAACAAATTTCATAGATAAAAGCTGATGTTGTAGAAAACATGACACCTTCCTATAGAAAATGGATCCCATCAGGGGAGCCTATTGTACATAGCCGATACATGAGTTAAATTTTACCAAAATCATATAGAACACAATATTATCTTCCATAGTATTTATCCATGAGTGATCCCATCCCATAATGTTGGGGGGATTTTTACCCTCAACGCCACCAATCAGGTCCTCACACTCTGATAAGTACATAAAATAATCAATGGTTTCTACAAACCAACCTCATCCCATTGGGATGGAGGAATTTTTACCACCACCTCCAACCCTCAGTTCATCAATCCTTGTGAGGATTAAGGATGTATCAGTGCTATATAAAAATCACTCCTATACAAATAGGATATGGGAATATTTATCTGAATAACCATCACACGATTTATCATACCCTGAGAGGGTTCAAGAAAAATTAGTGATGATTATAGATCAACCCCAACCCATAGGAAAGTGTGTATTTATATATCTATTTGTGTCTTAGGAGCCATCAAATCATCAATTAAAATAATCAAATTTGTATTAAATGATCAGAAAGTGCTAATAACTTCCATGAATAATCCCCAAAACTTACTTATGGGGAATTCTTCATAATTATAATCATAGTATAAAATAAGTATTCTCTAGGCCATAAGTTAAATATAGATAGTTGGCATCCAATATATTTCTCCCACTGTGAGACACACAATTTCTATTTAGGGATCTTTGGAAAATATTACCAAAAACTCTATCAAGGTCACTATTCAAAGAATGATATAAGAGGAACATATGGTGATTGAAATTAAACCCCATAGGGTTTATAATACCAAATTTTCCCATATATAAAAGGTATAAAAAAGACCCCGATGGACCTAATGAAGGAGGAGTAAGTAGTACATAATCTTCCTATTTTATGGAGAGTAATGAGATAACTATGATTACCCGATACCCCTAATTGATTTAATTCACCATAAATTTAATAGATGATATATATTAAGATATAAATGTTGTGGAACTCAATGAAAAAACATAACATGATATGAGGGTGATCTGGATGCACCAATTGAGTATGAACATTTGTGGAACCATTTAAGAATCCAAAACATGGAACCTATGAGTAATGAATTTCAATATATATAGTGAAACATTTTGATGGATAATTGAAATAGTGTGGATAAATCCCACTCATCTCCAAGAAGAGACAAAAAACATTCTATAGTGGAACGACTAACATATTATGAATATGAGATACAAAACTTAGATATATCAATGAAGAATTACATTGGGGGGAAATTCCCACTGGGTATCATCTATAGAAAGAAATAAATTTCCCTCACCCCACATTTCAGTAGAGATATATTCTACCTGCAAGAGTGGAATCTGAGTGTTAGGATGGCTTTTGATATATGTTGTTGGTCTATATAAATGAGGAAGTTGAAAATGATCATGATATTCCTCCTTTATAGAGATAACATATCCCCCTTCATGATGATAATTCAGTCCTAGCCTGAATTGATAATTAGTGGGTAATGAAAATGGGGAAACCTCACTAATATCAACCCACTCCCCATAGACAAGTGGAGAACTAGAGAGCAGTACCTCCAGAATAAATCAATGCCATTGAATAACTACTCAAATGGATTCCATGGAAGGGTGGCCTGCTCCCATATAGCCTGAGAATAATCCATATCCAAAATGAGTGTATGAGAAATTTCCCCCACCCAAATTCAAAAATACCACAATCTCATTCATTTTTGTAATGGGAGATCAAGAACAACAACTCACACACATTGTGTCCTAATGCGGGATGGTGATGAGTCTTCATGATTAGTAAGATGAATCATGATACAATGTTTTTAAAAACAATTTGTTGAGAAAACCTTCATTTGGAGAAGATGTTCTCTAGAATAATCCATTATAGGATGATGAGACCTTTATCATTAATTATATTATTATTTTTTCTCAACTACAAAGAAAATTAAAATTTTCAACCTCAAAAACCTCATCAAACTGAAGAATGAGATAGTTTCAGGATTCATCTCCATGTGGATGATTTTATCCAATACATTCAACATAAATCTCTCATAAGATAATTTTATGGATCTCTATGCATGAAATAATTATGATGAGTTATAAATAAAATTTATCTTAATGATGTATCTTTGAAGATTCCATGTGTTTGTAGAAATGGGAATGAGTCTAGAGGATTCTATTTAGTAGCCCTGATATGAATATTTTACTATTACATTCAGCATAAGGAAAATGCCTAGTAAGGTCGAGAGTATTACTTGTTCCTTAAAACTAGTATAATTTATAATAAATTCACCCTATAAGACAACGAATCATATGGTACCTCCCATTTATTAGCATCAAAAACAATATTTCCCTCGCAAGAAGCGAAAAAACATTAGGGTCTCTAGTGATTTTAGGAACTAATGAATAAATCATACTCTATAAATTATTAGTTCCTTCAGAATTTTTCTAAATCCATGTAAAATAAAAAATTCAATATACTTGTTCCCAGGAAACCCAATGAGTTCAGTCTCAATAATCATCTTGATTAGTTTTGTTTCCATAGGATTCTGAGTCACCCAATCTAGGATGGATCCATCTTCAAAGAAATTATCTAAATATTGGTGAATTATAGATTGGTCATGATGGATAATTCCCTAAAATAGGATAATTATGTAATCATGGCCTAGATAGAATAATTTGGTAACTAAAAAAATTTCTAGCTATGTGTGGATAGAAGTTAAACTACAATGTGAACCAAAATGATATTCCCCATTCTCATTCTACCATGATAAAACATCTTTCAAAATCCATAATGATCCCACAAAAAATGGATTTGACATAAAATAAAACTACTATATGTGGAAATAACCATTACACACATGAATAATTAGAATAGAAATAGTCATTTTCAGCTCCCATAAATCCTCTAACTCTTGTAGACTTCTTCCATGTGACATCCAGAGAATGGGAACTACCCACACGAAATAAAATTATCATAAGATGATGTGATCATATTTGTGTATATTAACCTAGATACCATAACATTCCCCTTCTATGATGAATAATATTCTTCTAAGTATGGGTTTCCTATACCAGACTAGGGAGAAGGGGGTCGGGGATGCCGAAACTGAGGATATAGGAGAAGACACAAAGATGATCGAAACAATTATTTTAGTCATATCCCCAAAGAAGAAAAATATGAATTAGATTAACATAGGTGATCACTTCATAATTTCCAATAGAAAAAATCACATGCCTTATACCCCTCCAATGGTCATCCAAGACCAATCGTCTTACATGATCAACTAGTGGGGGTACGATGGTCTAATCAATCAAGACAAAGGGGAAGGTAGATATGACCCATCCCACTAGAACCAGATGCTCCCTCGACCTACGGTCAGTCACTAGGCCTATCCACATCAAACACCTCAAATCATAAATCAAATAGTAGGAATCATCCCCACCTTAAGAATAATAAACCACTCGCAAAAAAGTATGAAATTATTAAATAATTTATAATTCTCCCCCCCCCAATCTAAATATTGGATGGTATCTATCCTTCAAAATAAATTGCAGATGCACTCATATAATCCCTTTATATCCCACATAGGTTTGATAAAAAATGTCCCTATAGTAAAGGATTACTGAGTGGAGACTATTCTATCAAAATTTCATGTCATCATCTCATTCCAAAAATATTATTTGGAAGAAGTTGTCAAGGGACATATTAGTACCAAATAGTTTTTCAGAAATCTCAACAATGTCAAAATTTGAAATGATATAAATGAACATGTTTTTAGGATCAAACTAATCATGATTAGGCCCCTATAATGTTTGGGATATATCATGGGGGACTTACCTCTAACCAAGATAACCATTCATGGGCATGATAATAGCCAGAAAATACCAATCAGGAAGATCAAACTCAAGGTCCAATTCTGGGGATCTCACATCTACTCTTATGTTCATGGTTATCAAAAAATACATAGAATAAAATGTCCTTCATTGTGGGTGTACCTTAAACATTTCACCTGTTCTTGAAATACCCGATCAAAGGTATGGTAATAATACTACAATGTGATAGTGAAACATAAATTATTATGAATCCAAACATGTTCATTCATGCTTATATAAAAGTGATGAAAATAATGAAGGATAGTGACATTTGGTTACATCACCCAATGTATGGTGGGATTCCCCTACAAATCTCTTGAGTATACTCTATATAAAATTGGTTCTTACTCATAAAACGGATTGAGGCAATAGAAATAATCCTAAATTTCTAGCCTCCTTCTACCCCCAGTGATAACATAAGATAAAATAATCAGTAGTGTAATATCTCTATGATGAATTTAGAAGTTCAGGATCACAATGTCAATTCTCAGGAATTCTCTTACCATGAAAGTGAGAGTGATTCCCCCATTACCAAAATTTTTTAAAATGCTTCTACAGACTCAAAATTTTATGAAAAGTAAGTAGACCTTTAGAACACGCCTCTGATATTTTAGGAAGACATATCCACCACAGTTGATGGGATTATGAAGGTGAATCTGGGAACAGAAGAAGACATGAAACACATATTTATTAGTGAGTTCATACCTCTTTTTGAGAGTGATATTTACATTGAATTTATAAAGAAACATAAATATTTATTATCATGTAATTATATTTAAATTATTAGGATGAACCTTGATGTGTCTACACATCAGATAAGCATACCTAATGAACATCACGGTTTCATGAAGGAATATAGGAAGAAGAAACCCTCTCATTCTACAAATATAGAGTAAAAATTTGATAAATTGATCAAATAAAACTTTATCTGGTATGGTAGATACGCAACATGGATTTCCAAAATCATCCTTTTTTATGAATAAGAATTTGTAGATTAGGGTCTGTATTGATTTCAGAGACCATAATCATTACTTCTGAAAGGGGATATTCCTATTTTCAATCACTAATGTTTTTATTGATGTAACTAATGGCTTACAATTCCTTTACTTTTGTGGATGGGAATTCAAGATTTAATCACATAAAGATATCCACTGATGAAGAGGATCCCACTTCCATTAGAGCACCTTAAGGGGTCATTCGCTATCAGTTCATTCACATCATATTAAAGAACGCTTGAACTAATTACTGACACACAATGAAAATATCATTAATTCCTTATTGGGATAAATATTACAATTATATGTCAATGAATTGGTAGTCAAATATATAAATCAATGAGATCACATTGATAACCTTCAAAAAACAATTGGAAATTTTCAACAACACAATTTGAAGATGAATTCACTGAAATTCTCTTTCAATGGGAACATAAAAAAATTCCTAATCATTATTGTATTCCATAGTGCCATCAAGTTTGACCTAGAAAAGGCTATTGTAATCCTAGAAATTTCACATCCTTGAAATATCAAAAAACAATGGGGTCTCCAAGGGTACCTCACTATAATTTGGAATTTCATAGATGAAACAGTTGGAAAATCTTTCCCCTTACCAAATTAATGAAGTATGGAGTATCCTACAGAAGGGATGAGGACTACAAATAAGCTAGTTATAATGTATATAAGTACATAATCCACCCATCTATCTTGACCCTTCATATGGAAGGAATTTTTTTTATCTTGAATGTTTCCCCCATGGAGAAATCACACATTTCTCTCCTCACATTAAAAAATGATGAATTTATAGAAAATATTCTCTACTACATTAGTCTAATGAAGTTATGTACGAGGAGGAAATATTATGACACTAATAAGAACTGACTCGTCCTCTTATTTATAGTGGAAAATATGAGACAAAACGTGAAAAATAATGAATTCCACTTGGCCTATTTTGTTATCCCACTAATGAAAATTCATGGAAACCCTATTATATCCAATAATTTGGACTGACAGGTAGTTATATTATAGTATCATGACATCCATTTCTTGTCATAGAGGGAAGTTAAAGGGAAGGCCCTAGCTGATTTCCTTACAGAACATCATTACCTTAAAAAGCACACTAGTGGATACCAATATTATAGATGATGAAGTTATATATATCCATGACAGTACCTTAACATGAGATATATATTTTTATGGTACCTCCTAATGTCTTATTGGAAATTATCTAGACAACCTGAATCTCAATCAGGTTAGTTTAGGGATTTTATTTCTCTACTCATATAATGAATGTTTATCATAAATATTCTCACTATCTGAAGGCTACACTAATAATGCAGCAGAATGAAAAACCCTCATTTATATCATGGAAATAACAGTACAGATAAAAATAGCCTATATAAACATCAAAGGGGACTCAAATCTAGTTTTCAAGAAAATCAGTGGGGTATATTCTATCACGATGGAATAATTGAACTCAGTCATTTGTTACATCAGGGGACTGATGGAGGAGTTCCCTTTTGAACCTATATTGAATCATATACCTCAAAAAAAATAATTCCCATAATGAAAAAATGGGTAATATATCACTAATCTTGGATGGCCATGATTACGAGGAGGTGAGAATTCACATCAGCCACTGTAGGATGGTCAAATATTTCATTATCTTTGACATGGAGTATATAAATCAGGTCAAAATATACCTAGAGAATGATGAGATAATATCCACACCCAGATGGATGGATCCTGTGATTTTTTATCTTTAAAATGGGACCCTCTCTTCAAATCTATCCAAAAGGTAGCTGAATGAATACAGAGAAGAAACATTTACCATTTGGGATGGGCCAAATGAAAAATTCCCTCTCCAAATGTGTATCCGATGGAATCCTTCTTATATTCATATATAAAGGATAGATTCCAACTATAATAAAAGAATTACATTCAGGAACCTGTGAAGCTCATCAGTCTGGGACTAGACTCTCCCAATAAATTAGGATAGTGAGTTACTACAAGGAAATAATTATACATGGTCTGGTGAAATTTATAAGTAAATGTCATGAATTCTATACTCACGAAAACATCATCTATATACACCTATAATTGAAATATTTATGTAATAATTATTGGTCATTTTATATATGGGGAATGAATTTTATGGGTTCATATCCCCTACCCAAAACAAAGAAGTTTAAATAAATCCTTTATGATATCATATTATTCTCCAAATGGGATGAGGAAATACCCATCAAGGATTTTAGGATGAAAATTATAATTGAAAATGTAAATTCAAATATAATAACCACATCAAGATTCCATCACATTATATTTATGAAAAAACACCAACTTATGTTCTACCGAGAGGAAGAAACTGTAATAAGAGTACAACTTTATGTCCATCTATTCATCCCAATATCGTTTAGTAGAAAATGGAAAATGAGATTCCCTAGATAAGAATCATTAAAATATACTCTAGAAGATGGTGAATGGAGATATAATTGTTTTTACAAACATGCTCCTTGATGATTTTTCAGCCTACCATATGACCACAGATATGGCCACAAAAGATACCCAATATTCATTGTGGTATGGAAATGAGGTAGTAAAAACAATAAAATGAATTTTTACTTTTCATTAAATATACAATTATAGATAACACTCAAATGAAGATAAATCAAAAAAGTGGCTGGATAAGATACAATGTCCTGTTAAGAAAATCATTTGTACATTGCATAACATTGAATCCCATTAGAATCAGATCAACCAAGTCTCCAAATAATTTTTTCCTCTACATTATCATTCAAGGAGAACTGGTATTGGATCATAGATCCCCAATGATCCTAGGAAGGAAACTGGTGATGTTGAAATTCAAATGGGAAGAACCTTACATCATGTATAAAGAATCTTCCAAAAGAGATTACTCATTAGAAACAATGGATGCATAGCCTGTTACATCCCAAAAAAAAAATTTCCTCAATTACTTCTCACAACATCCATTACAGATATATTGTCTTGGTCATATGAAATTAAAATACATAGTTCTTCCACATTACACGATGTTAAAATTAATAGCATGTTGTTACCACATAATTTAATTATTCATAGAATATATCATTACCACATGAAGTTTAAATGCTTTAAATATTTACATACCACCTGATGTTAAATCACATGGAATAAGTCTTAGCAAAAAGGCTTTAAACTATAAAATTCTATATGTCCAAGAAAAAATACTTTAAACCACACAAAATCCATGTTATTTGTAATTTGACCTAGAACTATAAGAATACCTATCTTCTTATTCCTAATACATTAAATTTTATTAGAATTTCTTCAATGCATGATGTTAAAATGAAATTTAACCCTGTGGACCAGGAATAAGATTCCTTGGGCAACTAGCACAAGAGGCCTCATGTCACCATCATTATTTTCCTCTCATGAGTTGATTTTCAAAATTCATGGAAAATTTTTATGGGGCCTCATAAATTATTTTCATGTATGTTAACCTTCATCCTTGAAAGATGATGTTAAACTACATATCTTCCTAGAACTACATACATCTTGATTCTCATTATAGTGAGTATATAGAGATATATAGATCCTAATCTAGGCCTAACCACTACAAGATACCATATTCCCTTTATACATTATTTCAAATAACTACTATGTGGTGAAATATTACATTTCCATTACTTTTTTCTCATAGTGAGTATAGATCTGATGAGTTTGGGAATTTTGGAAAGGGAATCCCCACATGATCAAGAAATATCAATTCATATCCAGGATATCATGGTCTTGTTTGGAAGACCATATAGGGATCACCATAATTCCCTACCGCATGATGTTAAAATTCATGGTTGACATCTATATCAATAATTATAATTGTTCATTAATTTTTACTTCATATAGGAACTCTATTTTTTAGTGTTGGACTCTAAATATACCTCTATTCAAGAACATTGTGTGCCTTTATTCCTAACATAAAAATGATACATAGTGATGCCCAAATATCCAATCCTATGTCTAGTTGAAATAATTTATATTAAAAATTCACCAAATCTACATATAAATAATACATAATTAGATAGTTTTTCTTCTCAAAACTTCTACATGTCTTGATTCATATCATCATAGGATAGGTAGTGACTCCCAGATCTCCAATACCAGGTCTAATTGTATCATCTACTGAAACAATACCCACTCTTCATATTGTTTAGACCTATATAAAGGGTTTTTTATTCAGAAAATATCAGTGTCTTGATTTATTCCATCATAGGATATCTAATAATTTCTAGATCACCGATCCTTGATCCATTTGCAATATCAACGTGAAAAATTACCCCTCTATGTATATGGATTAGATGTAAATAAAGGGATTAAATTTCAATAAATATACATGAATTGATTCTTTCCATCACAGGATATTTAATAAAACCCAGATCATCAACCCTAGGTCTAGTCACAATATGAAAATGTTGCCCTCCTTACGCATAGTCTATACTTATGAAGGGAAAATTCATCTGATAACTACATGTGGATTGATTACTTCCATCAATAGATATGTAGTGACACGTAGATCCTCCATTTTTGGACTATCCATATGTTTTCATCAATCCTAATAAAATCCCCTTCATATTAGCTAGATCTATGTAGTGGGATCTCATTAAAAGTGAATATTATCGTCTGATTTCTATCCTTAAAATACACATAGTGAACCCCATGGAATTCAGTCCACAAAATTTATTTATACTCTTATTTGAAGTGGGTAACATTATAAAAACTCAATCTACCTATGCATGAGTTTGAAATAGGAATTTATTTTTTGTACATGATATAAATCTATGAAGTAAATGATATAGAATATGGATACACGTCAATAAGAATATATATAGATAAAATGTGTTTATTATATCTCAAAACCTATATCCATTGCATACTATCCTCATGGATAACTTTAAAAAATTCACATCATTACATACATAGTTTTTGATTAAAGTTAAACTTGATGAAAAATTAACTTAATGTATGATGATAAACCATAATAAAAACATACTTGTGGAATTATCTTAAACATCCCAAAGAATACTTACCTAATAAATGATATTAATGTGTGTAGACTGTCACCCAGTCTCATTCCTTATAAAATGAAACATATCATATTGACCCCATTGATCTACATTATGAGGAGCTTCCATTATCTTTTAATCACATCAACCCATAGATCACACATCATTTATTGAGATACTCTAGATTCCGTAAAACTTAAATAGACCATGGAATTGGGAATAGATCTATCTATTTTATAATTCAAGAGGTGGATCTACATAAGGTATTTGAACCACAAACCATAGGCATCTTGCCCCTGTTGGATGGTATTTCTATTCCTTATGATTCAAACATAACTTTGGAAAAACTCAACACCTTAGGGTGTTATGGGTCATTCCCAATATGATTTTCCCATATCATTACTCATTAACTGAGAACCATAATCAATTACTTTCAACATTTTCATCTCCATTTCAAAAGGAAGTTAGAGTCTCTTGACCATGGTTATCCTAATTAATAATTTTTGTAACATTCCACTCATACCAGGTTCATGTGCATCATGACCTTAAACTACATGCACATTGGTCAGTGTTGTATGAACATAAACATCATCCTTTGATGGTATGAATTTCAAGATCCTAATCAAATATTTAATGAGACAGAAAGCATTGCAAGATGAATACCCATAGTTTAAATTACGAGAAAAATAAAAGTCTCCACTCACCAAACTCTTCATATCTATAGCTTATAAAAAAGATAGAGCATAAATAAAATATTCATAAATCTCATAGGGCCCACTTCACAGCTCTGGAAAAATATAATCCCTTATCACTCGAACCCTTTGTATAAGAAAACATTATAATAATGACTTACAACATCTTCTCTCTAGGATAACATGTTTACCAGGTGGGAACACAACATTTAGAGTGGTCAAAACCTTCTTGAATATTATGTTTAAAATCATGTATTGAATACCCAAGATTCCAAAGATCATATATGGAACATGGAAAATGAAACGTGGATTCAAGGGACCTTTATTACTATTCATTTCTACCGATGGTTCATCTATACCATCCCCCATCCAATAACCAAAATCGACATTATCTTAAAAAAAGGGAATTCTGATCCTTGTGATTTTTGACTTCACCATGTTAGAATGAAACACCTTAGGGCATCTTGAGTCATATTTGTCATGATTTACCCATGTTATCCTCATGACCCAAGAAACTTGGACCGTGATATATGATCCCCCAAAAAAAGCATGTGCATTTTACATCATAATTGTTACTTAATCATGTATTGTACTTTTTCTAGATAAAGGAATGTGACACCTCATGCCCAAAATTTTTAGGTAACACATCACATGACATGAATACTCAAGGTGTATGTACTAAGGATTATAACTAAAATAAAAACTACCATAGGGTTTTAGAACCCTTCCTTGGATATCCGTTCAAATAATTCGAACTTCATTTTCCAAACATTTGAATATAAAAATATCATTCATGGACCTTGGAATGAGTGGGTACAACATTAATTTACCATCCATATATTCTATTAGGTACTATTCATAAGGGATTATAACCTACTAACTAGAGGAATGTTATCATTATAAGAAATGAACTCCAATACTCATGAGTATTGGTGAAACTATGGTATAAATCTTCATCTTACGGTGTTTTGTGCCATCCTTGATATGTATGCCTCATTAAATAATTCAATGATTTAATCTTTTGGGTTATAATTTACACAAACTATATTCCAAAAATCTTGGTGGACTCAACTTTAAAAATATTTTCTACTTTCCTATGCCATATTCACAAAATCATTCAGGTCCCATGGGAAGGAGTGGGGGTAAAATTTGCTTGACCATGCATGTAATCCCTATGGTCTGATGCATAAGGGATTATAACACACCATATAGGGGAATAACTTCCTTTATGGAAAGGAAATTTAATCCTCCACTTACCCAAAAACTCTACAAAAGACTCCAATACCTTTTGGTGTTTTCTGTCATCCCTGGTATGTCTACCCCACTCCACTTGTGGGCTCAAACGACAATGTGGTGGTGTTCAACACCTTAGGTTTTTTTGGGTCATCCCTATTATGACTTATCCATTCAATTATTTGAATCTAACAAGTACAAGAAGTATAAATTTCAACCACATTTCATTATTTATAATTATCATATAACTCTAAACTACATGGAAGATATCATTACCGTACGACGTTAAACGGCATGTAAGGCTTCCTTAATACATGATATTAAAACTACATAGGGAAAATTATTTCATCTATTGTAAAATATATATATTAAATGGTCTAAGAAATAATGACATTAAAAACAGATTTGTGATAATATATTTGGAAGGACCTTAAAACATCCAATTGAAAAAGACATAGTTCTTACTAGGTTGAAAACCAAAAAGAGAATCCAATGAAAAATCAGAGTCTTTTCTCCATAAATATTAACATTGTGTGATGTAGTCAATTATTAGGAATTATAAAATGGAAAAGGAATAAAATAATTAGGTAAAAAACTCATTAGAGTGTGGCCTGAGAAAATTTGAAGTCTATGATTTCTAATATTTTCCTATACGAAACATATGAAAAAGTTAGTGAAATATATAAGAAAATGGTACAAATTTTGTAAGGATCAATATTTTTCCCTAATAAATCAATATATTCTCTATAATTCCATTGATCTTGGAATAAATTACTGTTCACTCCTGACTGGACCTGTATTTTTATCTATATTATCCTTTTTATCAAGGTGATCTTATGATGAATAGTGTTGAAAAATCAATGAGGAATCTCATGTCAGTAGGATTTCATGAAAAATTATAAAGGGAATATTTTTTCTTGATTTATTAATTCAAATCCTTTAATTTGAAATTACTTGGAAATAAACAAAGAAACATTATTGTTGATAATGGATATGATATAAAATCAATTAAATTTCATGAACATCATGAATTAATGAATGATGAAAAATGAGATATAGATATTAGAATATGTATTCATTGATTACATTCAAAAATTGGATGAATGTCCACATTATGAAGTCTCTCCCTTCAATACTTTAATTAATTGAGATTTATGAAAGTACATTACAATTTATAGCATGTTCATTGACGATTCCTTAATCTCCACATACTTCTTCTAGAGAGAGGTGATAGATTCATTAAAAAGAGAAAGTGATTCATTTTCTGATTCTATAATCTTCTACAATTCCTTTTTCCTAATAACAACATCAACTCTAGAATTCTCCTCCCGGTTGAAGATCCCATATTACTATAATACAAATTTATATGATGTTCACAATTTATTAAACAACTGAGACAAATCTTCTACAAGATGGCTGATTTTAGACTATAATCAGAAAATTTTAACCTTTAAATGGATGATCATGTTTTGGTGATCTCTATCATGTACCACACATTGGGAAGCCTTGTTCGAGGCCTCATACTATCTTTATTTACTAGGATTATTCCTTTTTATATAATAACCTAAATTAAAGGACCCTCATAGAATATTTTAGGTGATTATATTCCTTTACCATGTCCTGATGTGTGGTATATTCATAATCATCATATCCAGGGGTGGTAAAGATAAAACTAATAAAAACCTATTGGTTATTTAGCTATTCCAAAGCGAAATCTGAAATTTGGGTCCAAATCCCCATCCACACATTCCACCTCATGAGTTGGTAAGGGGATGTAGACATTGAACCTTGACTCAAGCCCAATGTGGGAATATGAATGAATTTCATTACTAGGTCACCGAGTGAAATAATTGTGATCATATCCTTAGATGATGTGGATATGTAGCCATCTTATACATTGGTTGAATCGGTCAGAGGGATTAAAAAGGAAAAAACCCAAAACATCAACACTATGGGGTGATGGTACTTAATAAGAGTCACACATTTTCATAATTTATTAGGTAAATAATATAATTCTATCACATAATTAACAGATGTGGTCACTGTTGGAAACATTCCCTTCTCGTTTGCACCATTATCAAGGTCTATCAACCCAACCCCATATTCATGAAAACATTTAATAGCCTATTTCAATGAGAATGATAGTGGAACAAATAATGTTTTCTCTATCATCAGACTTCACTAGATTTCATTAAATAATTCTAGAATGAGAGTTATGTTATAAGGCCAGACACAAAGGGAACCATATGCATATTCTGTAATGAAGTTCTCACCCTCACCCAAATATGCCCCCATCAAGGATAACACAGTAGCAATGTATCTACCATAATTATCCTCCTCAAGAAGTTAATTTTCTCGTTCCATGTAAAATGTGAAAACCATTGGGATGTTGGTTGTATTTTTCAGGCCTAATTGTGCTGACAGTTAAACCATCTCTACTCTTTGGTAGGTCAGGCCTAGAATTTAAGAATATATAGGTGTAACATAATTCTCATCCATATCCTCAGGAGAAAATTTATGCTGCTCCAAGTGGTTGAAATAAGTACTCTCCCATTATTATGAAACCAAAATGAGCTACTAGAATTGTCCAAAATAGGATAAGAGTAACAGATAATTCTTACTACAGTATTTTGTTTTAGAGGGATCTAATAATTGGGAGTGATACCTTTTTTTCCTTTCCTCTATGTTGAAGGGTCCCTATAAGGGTTGATGTTGAGGGCATTGATGATGATGCTAAAAGTGTAGATAATGGTTCTTTATTGATGGTAATTGCCACCCTTAATAGATCTATATGAACTGAGGAACCTTTATCACTAGTACCATAATCACCACCGAATTCAGCTCTGTCATCCATACCCAAAGGAGAATATACTAGGGATAGTTAGAGTGCTTGGTCTTCTTCAGTTTCCTTCCATGTCAACAAAAATGAAAAATACATTAGTATATTTTTAACGACACCATATATATTTAAATATGATAGTATGAATATTTGTACCACTTCCTCAATGATAGGCTGACTAGTTTCATCCCTGGAAACCGTATCCATGGGAGGAAACACCATCCATTACATAGAATGCGAGAAGTGGATCTAGTCCTTCACGTATCTCATCATCACATCGATATTTCCAAGGAAAGACTCAACTTCAAAATGATGTAATCTAAAAGAGACACATATGGGAGAAATGTCATGTGCAAAGAGTTCCAAGTGTATTTCAAACTAGAAAAATATTACTCAGAGGTCAGTATTTGAGTTCACTACCCTCCGTATAATTTATCACTGAAATGATGAAAGAAATAATATTATAGGTGTGACTTCTCACACATGTTTCATTATCACTACAGTCGCACAATTTGGAATTTATAGCACTAGAATAACTAATTCTAAATGCTTAACCCTTTTATGAGGTATCTACAAGGTAGTTGGTCTATGTGTAGAGAGATCCTATCTAGGCCTCATGTTGGCTTCATAAATTTGTAGAAATTTTAGAACATTTAGTACTGATGTAGATAATTTTCTATTCTAATATAATAAAATCCAATCCATTGTATAGTGCTGAGATAAACTAATCTCAACATAGTTTTGAGAAATGTATATCTCAAATTGATTCTCCTCTATTGTAAACATCAACCAGAACAAGAGTACAACCATTTGATGATTATTGGATCTAATGTGAAGTGGGATAGGGAATTGGTAATGAATACATTGAAACTAATGACTAAACAGACAAGGCATGTACCATTCATAGAGAATGAAATCATCAATTAATATAGAAATGATTCCTTCATTGATTTACAATATATAATCCCGAACCTCAAATAATCACCCACCATTGTAAGTTATACTAATGGTTGGAAGATCATAGGGTTTTAAAGGGAATAAATCACCAAAACTAAACAACGTATTGATTTACTATTCCATTAATTTGATGGTACTATCCATAAAAATACACTATAGGAAAGGTATGAAATAAATTATAGCGATGTTCTGAATTCTCAATTATTCAGTTCCACCCAGGTGAGCCCCCATCAAATTCCCATAGAACCTATAATGGTTCCGAAATTCTATACGAGGATCTTCCCCTTTAAAAATATGGGGTAGGAGGTTGTATTGTTTCGAAATCATAGGAATATAAATCCTGATGTGCCTTCCACCCTCCTTGGATTCCACCATTATAATGGTGCAAACGTTGACCCCAATATTATTCATTGTTGTGAGTAGGTACCCACTAAGGTACATACCATGAAAAACGAACAATTGAATGGACTGATAAACTATGGGAATAACCTCCCACCCCTAGAAAGAAGATGAACCCTCTTTATATATGGGCCAATATGAACCCTCTTCACCATGGGATTCTTTTGTGGGGAAATCCTTTGACCTCATGGATTTTTATTCAGAATTATATTTAATGATACAACATCGCTCTCGTTGCTTGAATGGGGTGTCTACCCCATGATGCAGGGCCTTTTCTAGGACCTTCTTAGTTATCTTTACCAGCTCCACTAAAATGGGAGGGGTATTATATACAAAATCCCATATACACTATATATAGAGAAACACATCATACATGTCTCCTAAAATTGGTGCACCACAAATTTTCTTGATATCACATAAACTGATTTCCAACTTACCACGCATCAGATGAACGGTATTTGTGTCTGTAATCCATCGTGTGACTATTTCCACAAATAATTCCTTTTTAATGTTTTCATATATTTGTGAGATCAAAAAAATCATACATCCTAATCTTCTTCTGGTATGTTGATAATTTTGAAGTAATATACTACGCCCAGAAGGGATAGCACAAAACCATCCCAAATCTCCCTCATGGTTAAAGGTCTTAGTAAGATAACCATAAAATCCTTTAGTCTGGGGAAATTCTTTTCATTATTATGTGGTAAAAATGGGTGTCAAAATAAAGTTTATAGATATTATTTCCAAATTAAATTGCAATAAACTCTTACATTTACCCATCAGAACATTTTTTCTTGGAGTTATGTGGACCAAATTGAAAAAATTGGATCAAAAGGTATTATGGGTCCTCAAAATCTAAAAAGGATGAATGATTTTTGACTATGGTAGAAGGATTAGAACACCATTTTTCAAGACGATCCCATAAGGTGTTATGAATTGTAAAAAAGAATATTATACAAGTCTTATATCTATCATGAAAATCTAGTTTTTCTATGATGACTCAAAAAAATATGGATTGGATCAACACTTTTGATAATGGAATCATGAAGAGCCACAAAAAATGAATCATATCTTTTTAATGGATTACAGATAATAGAATTAATCTGAACATAAGAATAAGTAGATGTTAGATGAATGTGAAACCCTTCCCAAAAAGGCACTTGACTCGGACAACATCATCTGAATCACATGGATCACCTAAGGATCCATGTTAAAATGGCTAGGTCCAATGAATTGCATGATCTAATAAGTATATTATGATCAAAGGAACCATTGAATAACATGGGATCATGTGACTATATTAAGGTCACACAAACCATGAATGATCATGAAATCATATGACCAATCTTGAATATCCCGTGAACCCAATGGGATATCCATCCAATAGAGAACACATGTAAAACATCAATGAAATTATCATATGTTGATTCAAATATCGATTAGAAATTTCATTTTTTCAAATAAAAAACATGGTAAAATATATTGATAATGATCTTTTGATGCATTATTGTGATTTGGTTCATGAAATGTGGTCTGGTGAAATGGATCTCAGGGCGAGGTCTTGTGATGTAAACATGTGATAGGTGAAATAACTATAAATATGGTAGGTTGAGTCAATAGTTGAATGAGTGTATCCCTTTCCCACAAGTTATATAATGTAATGTGAAATACCAAAGCACACCTAGAAGAACAACCACCATCTGGCATCGAATTTATCAAAATCATTAAGGTCTCCAGTGGGTAAATAAATTCCTCAAAATCAAGACCTTGTCTCTATAAAACTCAATTTTTAGTGGGGGGGGGGGTATTTTTGATTCTCACAAAATTAAAATAAAAAATCAGTGAATTTGTGAAATACCCAATTAATGGTTATTATTTTTTTCACATGACAAATAAGGAGAAACATAGCTACAAGGGGACCATGTGGCTGGATCATGTGAATCACGTGATTCCCATTAAGTCACATGATTCGACACCCCTATATCACATGTTCTGATAGAACATATTGTGTTCTTGTGAAAACCCTATAGTTATAAATCCAATTCATTAAAATTCATCCATAAAGGTGTTCATGTCCTTTAGAATTCTATCTGATGAAAACCTCTATTATTTAGATGGTGTCAAAAGAAGGAAAATTTATCATGAAAAAGATTAATGATGATCTCCTCATACTATTTGACATATCTAGAGATAAACCCCTAAATATATCCTCACTGACGTTGTAAAATAAATAAATTAAACTAGAAATGTGTATGATTTATGAGGTTTATTTTTTTCAGTTGAAGGGGTTATATTCTTCCTGCGATCACCATCAATCATGAGGAGGCCCTAGGGTGTGGCAAATTAATATCATGAAATCTCTACGAGAAGCTAGATTGATCAAGTGAATAGACCCAAAAAATCTATTTTATCATGAAATATCTGCCTCAACATGTGACTTGCATAAAAAAGAATCCCAAACATGTCAGATCAGTCATTCAGAAGCCAGTTTACATGTAAAATCGATCATTCAATGCATCATAGACTATTATGGTGACATTCCACGAAAATTCTTTCATAATGTCATGAGGCCAATTACTGATAATGAAATTTCTTAATGAAAAAACAATGGTAAGGGATTCGAATTTTCCTAAAATATTGAAATAAATATGAATATGGTGGAATCTTCGTGTGTCCATGTGCCTTATTAGATCAACATTGATCATGTGAAGGCCCATTGACAAGCCATATTGATATCTCAATGGGCTGTAAACAAGCCTCATTATTTATCAATAATCCTCTTCGAAAGGACATTTGATCTTTTGATGGCACCAGGGCATATCATCCTGATCATAGGAAGGTTATTTGACATAACACCATGATTATTTAAAAACCATTTGAAATACCAAAATTACAAAAAATATGGAAATGAAATAGTATTTTTTTTGTCATTGTTTATAATGTAACACAAATATGGAACCATGGATGAACCACAACTATATTTTATGAAGGGAATGATGAGATAATCCCTCCATAAACTCAATCTCATATCTGTGAGATACACACCATGCAAGGTGGCATAGAACTGGGGCGGTGAGGCCTATATATTCTTCCACCACAAAAAAAATAACTACACCCATGATAGATCCAAATAGTAGACAACTTGGACAGGAAATCTATATTATATCAGTGGTCTTCCAATAGGTAAAACTTTAGTAAATAGTTAATATATTACATTAAATGAATAGTCACTTTTCATGATCACCATATTGATGACAGAAAGGACCTCTGGTGCACCCACTAGGTTTTTTGAAAGAACATCTATATTTTGAATTGGTTATGTGAAAAATAAATGGTATATTTCTTGAAAAACATCATGGAATATATGAAAATAATTACTAAAAAGGAATAATACTTACTCACATATGTATAATTGATATTTATATTAAGGCATCATGTGATTCGCATGAAAAATCTAGAGTATGTGACACTCCCCGAACATGTCATCCAGGTCTTGCACCACCACCAATACATGCCATAAATACGATGATACAACACTTGGAAATTACAAAAAAGATGTTAAACATCACTACACATGTCGTCGAGATCACTCGAAAGTGCTCGAACAGGTGAGTCAAGTCTTGAGACTTCTTCTGTACATGTCAGCCGGATATTGTAATAATGACAGGTTATGTCATCCAAGTATCACAACAAACCCATACATATCAAACAGATAATATGGTAATACATGGAAAATTAAACCATGTATTGCAAAATCCACCATACATTTCATCCAAATCATGAAATGAAACTAGGATATGTCATTAAAGTCTAGTGAAATCCTCAGGATATGTTATCCTTGTCATATGAAGTAAACTGAACATTCTATCCATGTATCGCGATGTATCCCCAACATATCATCCAAGGCATGCAAGTCCGTACATACTATTGATCAAGATCATGTGATATTATCCTGAAATGTCAAACTTGTTCATTAAACACCACTAGATATATCTATGTTTAGAACACAAATACCATAATTCTTATCAGTCGGGATATGCGTCAGTCCTCTAGACATGTCAGATAGATCCTGTAGAATATGTCTGATATGTCATCTTCAATCATGATAAGAACATTGTGACATGACAAAATTACAAATATTACATGAAATACATGTTCAATAGACAATCGATACATGTACATTAGACATCCCTGACATTTCAAGCATGTTATGTGGGCATCTCATGACATGATGACCAAGTGCAATATAGACATTTGTAAATACTCTATAGCTAAACTATGATGGATTGGATTCCTATCCAATTACAATAATCTTGATGGCTTCATAAGGGAAAATCTCCAATTGGGAATCACCTTATTGAGAGTCACTTCATTTCTTTGGTATTTTTACACATGGGACCCAAAATCCACTATGGATTCACTATACATCCAAATCAATCACCAGAATAAGAAGCTAACTAAAATATGAAGACTCATATTCCTTTTATAAGTAGGATTAATTGAATTATATTATAATTCCTATGTTTCATATGAAACACTATTCTAAGGTACACCACGACACATAAATCCCATATTCATACATAGTGAATTTGATAACATTCTATTCCTTATTTCTCACACCGATCATGGCTCACATGGGCTTAGGGATTAATAATAATCATATAAATAACTTCACGAACTTCCCTCAACCAGTGTATTCATAGTGCATATTCCCCATTCTTGGATGTGTTACAATGGACCCTATATATGAGCATCCACCTCAGTGTATGTACTCAAAGGAATTTCTATATTAGTAAACCCCAGGGTGATAACCTTCAAGGAAATTTATTATCTACCATCACCCATAAGCGGATTGTGGGTGAATTGAACTATGATTACTATAATTCCTTTTATGTGTATCATATATAGGACTCCATTATAAGGCTAAATATATATACTTGGTGCCTATGTGACTTCATATATTTCCACTTATTATAAATTTAAATTACACAACTAATGATACTATATGGATTTTTATTATTGTAGTAAACAAGATATGTAGGATGCCATATAAAGGTCTTATACCAGGCTAAAACCACCAATCTCATTCCTCTAAAGCTATAAAATTTATATTTCCTAGTTATATAGTTTCGAAATATTAAAATCTCTCCAATGATATGTAATTATATGAAATCATTTGTGATCCTTGGATATAAGAAAATAGTCTTATTAAAAGAACCCCATATAAAAATAAAAGTATTAGACACCTAATAATTTTTTTTTGATAACTAGTGTCATATAAATATTTTTAAGAGATTCATGAACATATGATAAAGCTAAAGGAGACTCTCAAAATAGGTGATAAGCCCCCCACAAAGTGTGTGCTGATCCAGAAATCCAATCCTGTAGACCAGTGAGAGTTCCTAAGTTCCATTGGGTATGAAGCCCTGAATGATAGATTTCCCTAGGAAATACGTTCTATTTCTATATATGGATATGGGAATCATTGGGAGTTCATATGAATGCACGATATGGAAAACCATATGTGAATTATTGTTATACTATACTTGTACACCCACAATCAATCCTCAAACATTAAAACAATTAGTTAACCTAGTGTGAAATAATGTAATGATATAATAAGTAAATCATTATAAGAGTTAGGAATGATGTATCCTAAACATGGGGAACCATCATATCATTAGAAAAAAACATAACACATTTTTTATCCACATGAAAATTTTTGGATATACAACACATTTAAATCAAATCATTTTAGTAACTTAAATCATGTTTAAGAAGAAGAATAATTTTACTTATTACCATAATATAGTTTACTGAACTACCATTAAGTATATTGTTCAACTCTAAATGCACCCTTTAACATCATCTCATCACCTTTATATAGTTCCTAGTCTTTTTTCATGTTAATTATACGCAGCATTCGCAGCTCCCACATTACCTTTACCTTGGCATGTAAATTATAGATGTACATTTTGAAGTTGGAGGAATCATATCTTATATTTACACAACTCCTTACTATCATTATTATCATAAAAATGTAATTAATTTATAAATACACCTTAATGTATCTTGTATACATCTAAGATTACTTATAAATATCAAATGAAAGTCACAAGTTACATTTACACAACTTTATAATTTTTGTCTGATATTTACACAGATAGACAACTATATTGATTGGTATTTTTACACTGTAGTTTTACATTTAAGATACCTTTAAATAAGTAATATAGATCTCACATGCCATGTCAGATAAATTTTAAGAACAATGGGGCCTAGGATCAGTCTATTAGGTCCTTAATTTTTTTCTATATTTATTTTTTGGTCTTCAATAATTTTAGGCATATACTAAACTGGGTCTGGGTATGGAGATGTGAGTATGGATGTGTGATGTTGAGTGTAACGAGTATGGGGAGGCATTTCCATAGTGGTGGCATTGTTAGGTCTAGGATAGTTGATGACACTATAATATATGATCAAGAGATGGTGCCTTAAGTCCACTATGATGCACATTTGGGAAGTTGGCATGTACATAGATCAGTATTGCACCAAGGAAATAGTAGGACAATAATTTCATGTTGGAAATTGGTAAATTCCTATTGGAATTTACTAAAACATCTTGGATTCATACTCAATTTCCATTACAGTCAATGTGATGAATATATTAGATGCCCCCACTATTTTCTTCTTGGTCCTACATCTAGAAAACATCAAGTTTAACACATAAAAAATGAGTCTAGTTCATATTTTTCCTATGTTCACTATTTTCTTTTTCAATCATCCATGTTGTACGTGTTTCATAGTATATATCCAATTCCCATTCAATATAATCTTGTATGAACATGTACTCCATTGATATATTTTTTGAAAATTAAGAATTTATTCAATAATATTCATCATCAATCCATAATCAGAGTTCAAGCTTCATCATCAATAATGAGTCCCATCTATGATTTTCTCAATCATTCCAACCCAATTTGGTCATCATTAAATTATATGTCAGTCTTACTTCATCTGAGGAATTCCTTAATTCTTAGAACCACATAGATTGAGAATCTAAATTTTTTAGATGGAAAATCATGCTTTATGGTTTTTTCTGTTCATCCTCAATTCATATAAATTGGATTCCATAATAATTTTTTTATTAATCCTCAATACTGGGAACATCTACGACATTAATTATATCCAAAAAAACATGTGAATTATAATATTTGACTAGTAATTCATGATGTAATCAAGGTGGGAATATTTGGATCATCATTGTTTATTACTAATTACAAATGGATTGATCATAACTATAATTATTCCATGGTAGGTTTTCTCAGATTTTGTCAGTTGATGCTGATGGACAAGGTTGGTTGAAAATTCCTCTTGTGGTAGGTGGAAGAATGGGGCTATTTCTATTATAGTAGATATTTTCTATGGTAGAATATATGAAGCCTTGTGGAAGATCATTGGTGATGTCATGATTGATTATTTGGAGGAGGAAAGAAGTATTGATTTATACATTGGTTGAATAATTCTTAAAACGTCACATATTGGAGACGATTTCTGGTTGATGGAGATACAATGAGGCTATAAGGCTAGGGTACAGTATATTGAATGACTAATGGAGGGGGAGTGGTCACGTGGCAGTATAAATGTTGTGGAAGACCACTTTCTATGTACTAGAATCATCTTCGGTTAATCTATTCTGTAATATATATTATTTTTAGATCATTCCATTCATAGTTAAAAAATCTAACCATTTCATTGGAATGAAATAAAAAAGTTGGATTGATAGATTTTTTTAATGAAAACTATTATTCCCATACTAGAAAAATGTGTTATTGTACATAAAACATGTCATAAATTATAACAAATTTTAAAACATGTAAATAATAATAATAAATTATTTATAAATATTGATATTTTTTGTATTTTAATAGTTATGAATGAAGTTTAGAAATCTTTAAAAAATAAAAATTTTTAATAATACATTAAAATTAATTTTTAACTGAATTTATAAAACTAGAAAAAAAATATTTTATTTTTTTAAAAAAATAATCGTTTTTCATATCAAAGAAATAATAAATATTTTGTTTGTGTTGAAAATATTTTTTGACTATCATAACATATTTATTTTTTAGACAATATAATAGTAATAATTTTTAATTATATTTTATAATTAATAATTAAAATCTAAATTTAAAAATAGTGGATAATTACTTTAAAAATAAAAATTTTAAAATTGTAATAAGAATTAAAAAAATTCATATAAAAAACATGTTTGGACATTTCAAATAATTAATAATTTCCAATGAATAAAATAATATTATATATATATTTTTGAAATAATATAAATATATATAAATATATTAAAATATAAAAATAATCTTCAAAATATATATAGGATTTTTATAATTAAAATTTAGAGTGAAATTTTATACTATTTTTTTTGTGCCTAGATCCATTTATAGAAATAAAATTTCCGTCTTTTTTTCAAGAATAACACATAACATTATTATCTATAGATTCTAAAATCATTATTAATAATTGATACCATAATATATATCAATTTAAAAAATTAAGAAGAAAACTATAATGAAATGGTGCATTTATAAAAAATTATGAGCATTTCTGTGGTAATTTTGTAATTAATATAATAATGATATGAATTAAAAAAGATAATAATTCCTTAATATTGTTGACAATGGGAATTAAATTTTATTAATTATTTATCATGTTTAATAATAATTACAGCAATTGATGAACATTTATTTTGACTACTTAAGGATTATAATTACATAAAATTAATATAAATGTTAGTTTAATATATCTCTTTAATTATATATTATTTATATCATTACTGTTTGTGATTGTATATAATGTCATGCTAAAAATTACTTTTATTTCAAAATATTTAGCTATTCCTTTCATAAATATATTTATGTTTTGTTTAATATCTGTTAATTTCATATTGGATTTATATTTTGAATTACAAATTAAATCCCAGTTAAATTAATTAATATTAATCCACTAATAATACTAAATTTCATTCATTTTACACGTGAAAAATAATCCTTTTTCCTTTTCCATCATATTTTTTCCTTCCCAATCCATTATGGATTCTTCATCCTAATATTCCATAATATTTAATTCCACCCATACAAATATCATGAACTTCTCACTTCCTTCACCTACACTACTCCCCACCACATCATAACTCCTCTATTTCCACCTCTAACACACCTTTCATTCCTCTATGACACATCCCAACTTATATATTCTATCCACCTTCCTCTAATAACCTCACAACATGAAAATGATTTCAGAATTATATTTTATAGAAGGGAGGTTTATGACCTTCATTACAGATTTATTAGTCAACACAACTTATCAAAATTTCAACATCACTCAAAAGTTGGTGTTCCTTCACAACTCAACAAAATCACGACATATGAATTTTTTTGGATCTATCCTTATATTAAAATACACATAGACCCTCATATGATTCCTTAAACAAAATTTTATTCTACATTTTTCCAAGGATTTATCATGTCATGTTCCATTATAATTGAATTATCATGTCATGTTCCTTCAGTACTTCCATATTCCATTATATATATATATATTTAATTGTAATAATTTCATTCCTAGTACATTCATTTATAATTACATTCTCTTATAGTTCTAATGAAACCCAGTTAATGTTTGCATTAGATTATTTTTCTCTCACCAAAAATATATTATTTTACAAAATAGAACTTCTTTGGAGTGTCAATAAATTCGGTAAAAACTAATGTTTAAATGATATCACAAAAAAATAATTATTTCAAATATCATAGGGCTAAACTTCTTCATAAAATCACATCATCTATTCATATATAACAATATCTTGTAAATTCATTTAACTTAATATGTTAAATAGATTCATTTTTTTGAAATTTAAAATTGATTTTTATGTATCATATCTTTAAATGATTATAATACGAAATTTATCAATTTTACCGGTTCAATGTATATTTTTACAATATTAATTCACTTAGTTTATCTTTATGAATTTTTGTTTACAAATTTACAATTTATTATACAATTTATTCATTTTCAACATGCCATTTTTCAATATTGTATGCATTAATAGTTTATTTTTTAAATATATTAGCCATATTTTTAAAATATAAACATAATATTTTTTTCGTAATTTTTTATTTACAATTTATAAGTGATTAGATTTGATACAAATTTAAAATTCATTTAAATGAAATGATAATTACATCTTATTCAATAGTTATACCTATGGTACATGCATATTTCCTCAACTATATTTTTCACACTACTGGAATTTGAGTTTTTTGCAACGGTCTATTTGTGACGGGATACTGTTGCAAAAATATATTTTGTGATGGGTATTTGGCCCGTTGCAAAACAACCTTCTGATTATATACATTATATACCCAAATTTGTTTTCTGACGGGCCCGTCGCAAATTGTTTTCTGCAACGGGTATGTTCCCCGTCGTAAAATTCCTTCTGATTAAATACATTATATACACATAGTCCTTTTGCGACAGGCCGGTCACAATTTGTCTTTGCGACCTGCATGCTCACCAATCCCAAATACAAATACTAACAAAATATATTTACCTTATTTGCGATGGGGCCTCGTAGCAAAATACCACGTCGCAAAAACAAAAAATAATAAAATTAAAAATAAAATGATTATTAATGAAAAAATAATAATAATATAATAATAATAATAATAATAATAATAAAATTATTATTCATAGTAAAATAAAAAAAATTAAAAAATAAAAAATTAAAAAAATATATTTAATAATATTATGATTAATAAAAAATTCCTATTAATATTAATAGAATAATCAAATAATAAAAAATTATTAAATGTTTCAATATTTTAAAAAAACAATATTAAATATCATAAAATATTAATAATATTAGTAAAATAAACAAATATTAAAAAATATAATTCTAATAATAAATACTAAAATACTAAAAAAAATAAATTATGCAATATTTCCATGAATATAAAAGACAGAAATTGTAAAGAGTTCATATTATTACAAAACATGAATTCAAATGTTTTTAACATAAATAACAAATCACGGGGGGGGGGGGGGTCGTGTGGAGGAGGTGGAGGAAACTCCATCCCTAAAATATGATTCAGACATCGCATGTACTCCATCTGGTCGTGATGCTCCTGTTGTCGCCGCTACTCCAGCTCCTCGTAATGCTGCTCCTGCTGCTGCTGCCCCTGACACATCTATTCTTGATTCTTTTGCAATGTCTGTATAAGCTCAGCCTGATTTCAAAACTGATCCTGATACTGTGATCCAGAAGATGATGTATCTCCATGAGCTCCTCTCTAACTGGACGTCGACATCGAATCAGTACCATAATATAAACCAGAAGTCAAATGATAGCTGATACCAACTACTCGTCCCTTTTCAAAGCCATATTGATACGCCTGCATCCATGTCGCCTCATAAAAAATGGTGAGCACCGGTCTGCTTAGTCTTCTCATCCTACCCCTCAACCTATGTCTGAGGGGCCACAACCTCATATGAATCCTTTAATTCCAATTTAAAATTAAAATTTTGAAAATATTATATCCGGTAAATTGTTAAACTAAAAAATTAATACTAACCACAATTGGACGCTGGCGATCAACTCTAATCTCTCCAATGGCTGGATCATTTTACATCCTTCGATAAATGTCAAACTCTGTAATATATGGATGTTCGACTGCATATATAAATATAAAATAAACTATTTATATTTAAAGTGATATAAAATATTTAAAAAATATTCTTACCAAATTCTATCAGTGCGAACTGAATGTACGTCTACCAACTCGATGTGTCACCTCTTATCTCCCCCAGTTCTATCATCACACTAAAGATCACCTCTGAAATCCACCACCCAACCAGTGTAAACATAATCCATCCCAAATGGTAGATGAAATATACTCTGGTCGGTGGGCTTTACACGACTCATCAAATTCGGTCACTCATGCTTTCTTAATGGCTGTCCTTGTCAAATTGTACCAAAACTGAATGAAACAATCAAGAATAGAAACCTTCCATGCCACTTGGATAGCGTCCCGCATGCTATCAACAATAGGATACCAAAAAACCTAAAAATAATTTATAATATCATGTTATAAATAAAATAAAATTCAAAATAAATATTATTTGTTTACGTACCAACCAATGATGGAACATGTCCCATTTCACATCAAAAGGAATCTGTTCCCATGTGATCCATGGCTGATAAAAATAATTGCTCAAGATAGCGCTCCACTGTCCAAAAGATACATGTTCATAACTATGAAAACTGAATAAATAATCAAACAATTTGAATATATATAAATAAATTAAAGAAAGTCAACTAAAATGTACAAGTTACCATACCTTCGTGTGCATGGATGGAAGACAAGATATGGATGTTGCTCGAGGATAGGCTCAAGAATCATCAATCGCTCCAGACCGCGCCCCCTCCGCATACCTCCTGAACAACCATTAGGCTGAGGATCAGATGATCCTGCATCCCCCTCATCCAATGGTAGCTCAACCTCTTCTAACTCATGCAATAGATCAGAGTCCATCTGAAACACAAAATTATTGTTGTTAGAAGATAGATTAAAATAACTATTATATATAGATATATATTAGTTATGATTATAACTAGAATTTAAATGTGTTAATGTTTATCTTCATCCTCTTCTCTATTTCTTTCACTGTCATTGTCTTCATATTCCTCTTCACCATCATCAATATCCATATGAGTTTCAGTTTCAACATCTCTTGTCATTTAAAATTCATTTGTATCATCATTAACATCTTCATCACCGTCGATCCATAATTGTTTGGTGACATCATAGATATTAATTTTTCATTGTGAATCAGATGGATTTTGAGCAGTCTCTTGAAAAATTTCAATTCCTGTCACTTCAGTGGAACCACATTTAGTTTGAGTAAACTGATTTTCCTGTGATTTCATTTTTATTATGCTCCACCAATCGCTCAAGTCTCTCGATGTAGCACAGTACATTGCATAATAAGTATTATGTGCTTGTCGAGCCAATAAAAATGGTTCATTTACTATAATAAGACTTTTGTATTTAATATCAGCGATACCATGAGTCGGATGAACACACAAGCCTCTCTCAGTATCCAACCACCAACATTTAAACATTGTTATGTAATTCTGTCCTAGATAACTGAACTCATTAATTTCATCCAAAATGAAATAAAACACAACTTTAGTTTCTCTATGATTTGATCCCCTCACAAAAACTCCATTGTTCATTGTTTTCTTTGATTCTCCTTATGCATGCGTATGAAATCGAAAACCATTCAACACATAAGAATTATAAGATTTAACAATTTTGGATGGCGGGTTACTCAATATACACAATCATTAATAAATTTTATCATCATATTAAGGCACCTGAAAATTATTAAAACAATTATCAATATAATAAATAATTATCGGATTGATATTACACCATCAATAATTTATGTTACCAGTTTTTGAAACCATAGAGAAAATTTTTTTAGTCTGCATTCTTCAAGTGCAGCTACTGTAATGTGTGGAAGTTGCATCTTTATTTGATTTTCATATAACCAAAAAATAATTTAAGTTTAAATACAATAACAGTAATTATAAAATAATTGATAGAAGCACTCACAAGACAAATGATTTCATTTCTTCACAGTTGAGAAGAATGTATGTAGGAGCTCTGTGATGTTCATCATCTAAAATCCATCGTTCATGAACTCCAATGAAACCAATATTTGGCTGAGTAAAACTATTAATTGATTTTACATTTAGTCATTAACAATCCCCTCATTTTCTCCCAAGCGATTGTGTTTTGAGGGATATTGAGATTCAAATTAATTAGAGCAGAAAAAATTTCCTCTTGTAAATAAGCTTCAGCAATTAAGCCTTCAACTGATGCATCGTTACGTTCTTTTTTCTTCAATTTCTGCATGCATCTCTCGAATGGGTACTTCCATCGAAACTGTACTGGACCACCTCATTTAGCTTCATGTGGAAAATTTAATATCAGATATTCTGTTGTGTCAAATAAAGTTGGTGGGAATATATATTCTAGTTTACATATAATTATAGCAACATCTTATTCCAGTTTTCTTAGTGCATCATAGTCTGTTGTCACTGCACAAATGTGCCAAAAAATTATGATATGTCGGTTATCTAATCCCAAGTCATAGAATTAAACAAACCACTATATCCAATCAGTAGAATTATTTTCATTATAACATGACAATCAGAATTTTTAATCTAGTAATATAACCATTCTTAAAACATCTACCCAAATTGAAAGCATATCCATCTGGAAGTCTCAAATCTACAATCCACTATCAAAATAAAAAGATACTCTCTTTGGATAGTGTGTAAGCTTTTTTTGCGTCATTAACCACTGTGATCTGATATTTGCAAATAGGTCAAGTTCTGATCACCTGAAAATTTGGGCATGATATAATCGTGCCTTTATAGTATCTTTGGTCTTTCCTGGTGTATCCAAAACTGTATGAAATAAATTATCAAAACAGTTCTTCTGAATATGCATAACATCCAACATGCGGTGGACCAATAAATCGGACCTATACAAAAGATCCAAAAAAATGTTCTGTTTTATCCAATTATGTTTTTTCCCAAATACTTGAATTTCTTGTTGGTTTAATGTTGTTCTAAATATGATGGGTGGTAATGAAAATAAAACTGATTTTAACTCTGTACCTGAGATCATCTTTGGAGGTTCATCCCTTTCAATTGTACCTTTTCTGAAATGAGATTTGTTCCTTCGAAAAGGATGATCAGTTGGAAGAAATATGTGGTGACAATATAAATAGAAATGTTTTTTTCCATTGACGAGCATAAAGGTTTGGTTTCCTTCATTTAGTAAGGACATTATTTCAGAACATGTGTACTCCAACCAGATAACATGCCATATACCTGAAAGTCACTATTAGTCCACATCAATGCAGCTGTTAATATCAAATTTTGATTCACAACATCATCATATGTATTAACACCATCACTCCACAATGCATTTAACTCTTTAATCAATGGTTTCAAATAAACATAAATATTATTTTTCTGATGCCATGGGATTAATAGAGTCAAAAAGAGATAAGGCTCCTTCATCGACATCCATGATGGAAAATTGTATTGAGTTATAAAGGTAGGAGAACATGAATACTGACTACCATAAGAATGAAACGGACAAAAAATGTCAGTATAAAGACTCCATCACACGTTCTGGTCTTCTATAGAAGAAGACAGATGGAGACGGTCCAAATCCTTCCACAAATCAAAATAATATGGTTGATTCAAGCTTTTATCAATTAAAATCTTGGTTTTGTTCCCTAATATCATTGATGATGTCTTCTGAGACATAAATAAATGCAACAACCTAGGTGTAAGGGGGAAATATATCAACTATTTTACTAGAATCAATATAGACTTCCCTGGTTGAGATTCATTATACATTGATTTTCCTCATGTGGGACAACTATATAATGATTCATTTTCTCCAGGATATAAGATGCAATAATTTGGAAATGCATGAATCTTCCAATAGCTAAGGCCCAGATTACGAAATAGCTTCTTGATCTCATAGTAATTTGAATGAAACACATTTCCTTCAGGTAAACGTGTTTTAACCAATGAAAAAAATCTGATCAAAACTATTGTTTTACATTTCATTATATGATTTAATAGCCATAATATTTTCAACTGCTTAGAATTTTCTTTTCATGTAACCAGGATATAATTCATCCTCAGCAGACCTCAACAACTCATAAAATTTGGATGATTCCAACTCACGAGTTAAATCAATATCATCGTGAGGTTCAGTTTGTTGCACAGATGGACCTACAACATCATGTACTAAATTTTGAAAGCATGATGGATCCAGAATCATGTTATTAGGATCTTCTCTAGAACTGCTTTCACCGTGTTGATACCAATAACATAGTCCGGTTGAAAACCAAATCACAAGATATGTCTTCCAACCTTGTCAAATGTGTCAGACATTCTCAGAGCACATTTTTTGCAAGGACAATAAATTTTGCCTATAAAAACTTATTCTGGTTTTGATAATGAAAATGCTTAGAAGGATTCACCACCCTCAATATATACAGGATTTATCCTAGAATCATTTGGATTTCTGCACTGATTTATCCAAGCGTGATCATCTAATAATGACTAATTTTGACATCATTGTTCCATATTTTTCTACATAAAAAATAAAATCATCACTCTTTTTGAATAATTTGATATTATAAATACACTATCTGAAAAAATAAGATAAAAAATTACAACTATATAATAATTACCATTAATTAAGGGTGACACAATTTCTAATGGATTGACGGATACTCTTTTGTCTGATGACTCATTTATTACTAATTTTTACTAATTATTACAATTTATTTCTAATTTAGCAATACTTATCAAAAAGTAGCAAAATAAACACTTCTTAAAAAATGAAAGGATATTTTGTAATCATTGTTGTGGAGATGATTAAAAATTTTCCATTCATTATCCAAGCATTTTTCGTTTACAAATTATAACCAATTAAAAAATAATTTTATAAATATTTATGAAAAAAATATTTATATTATTAAAATAATAAAAAAATTATAAAATATTAAAGTTATAAATATTCGCAACAGGATTTTATCTATTCTTAACATGTTCAAATCTCAAAGGGTCCCCAATTGTCATGTTATGCGCAATTAAAAGTTTGTTTCATCCATGTCCAATGTAAAATCTATAATTGTCTTTGAATGGTTGGTCACCTCGCAAGTAGTGTTGAAATAGGATGACCAATGTAATTTCATTCCCATCTCTGAGAATCATCTCACTCCCTTTAAATAGATTATTCTTCCTTAAAAATTTGAGGGGGCATTAGTATCATTCGATTAAATTTTCAATGAATAATAGTCTATGTAAAGGTTCATGTGAGATAATTCATATAGATGCGAATGGCATCACTTGGGTTGTCCTATTTCAATGCTACATGCAAGGTGATCAACCAAGCATATCTAATTATTACAAATTATATCTAATTGTTACAAATTATATGTATATTTTACTAATTTTATCTAATTATTAATAATTATATCTAATTATTACTAATTATATCTAATTCATACTAATTATATTTAATTAATACTAATTATATCTAATTATTTCTAATTATTTCTAATTATTACTAATTATTAGTAATTATTACTAATTATATCTAATTATTACTAATTATTACCAATTATATCTAATTATTACTAATTATATGTAATTATTACTATTTATATCTAATTATATCTAATTATATCAAATTATATCTAATTATTACTAATTATATCTAATTATTAATAATTATATATATTTATTACTAATTATGTCTAATTATTACTAATTATGTCTAATTATTACTAATTATGTCTAATTATAACTAACTATGTCTAATTATTACTAATTATGTCTAATTATTGCTAATTATGTCTAAATATTACTAATTCTGTCTAATTATTTCTAATTATGTCTACTTATTACTAATTATGTCTAATTATTACTAATTATATCTAATTATTACTTATTATATCTAATTATTACTAATTATATCAAATTATTACTAATTATATCTAATTATATCTAATTATTACTAATTATTACTAATTATATCTAATTATTAATAATTATATATAATTATTACTAATTATATCTAATTATATATAATTTTATATAATTATATCTAATTATATCTAATTATTACTATTTATATATAATTATTACTATTTATATCTAATTAGTAATAATTAGATCTAATTAGATCTAATTATATATAATTATTACTAATTATTACTAATTATTACTAATTATTATTAATTATATCTAATTATTACTAATTATATCTAATTATTACTAATTATATCCAATTATATTTAATTAAAAACAATTATTACTAATTATTACCAATTATTACTAATTATTACTAATTATTAAAAATAATATATTATTATTACTAATTATATCTAATTATTACTAATTATATCTAATTATTACTAATTATATCTAACTATATCTAATTATATATTATTATTACTAATTATATCTAATTATTACGAATTATTAGTAATTATATCTAATTACTACTAATTATTACTAATTATATCTAATTATATCTAATTAAATCTATTTATTACAAATTATTACTAATTATATATAATTACTACTAATTAAACTTAATTTTTACTAATTATTACTAATTATATCTAATTATTACTAATTATATCTAATTATTACTAATTATATCTAATTATATCTAATCATTTCTAATTATATCTAATTATTACTAATTATATCTAATTACTACTAATTATTACTAAGTATATCTAATTATATCTAATTATATCTAATTATATCGAAGGATATCGAATTATTACTAATTATTAATAATTATATGTAATTATTACTAATTATATCTAATTATTACTAATTATTACTAATTATATCTAATTATTACTAATTATTACTAATTATATCTAATTATATCTAATTATTACTAATTATATCTAATTATTACTAATTATATCTTATTATTACTAATTATATCTAATTATATCTAATTATATCTAATTATCTCTAATTATATCTAATTATTACTAATTATATCTAATTATTACTAATTATATATAATTATTACTAATTATATCAAATTATCTCTAATTATATCTAATTATTACAAATTATAACTAATTACCCCTAATTATCCCTAATTATATCTAATTATGACTAAATTCCACAAATTTATTTATAACAATACCTAATTATTGGAAATTAACACTAATTATTTATAATTATCTCTAACAATATCAATTTCTCACAAGGAATAAATATAAATAAAAAACAATTGAAATCAAATTTAATTACAACTAATAAACAAAAATGAAAATTAATATAAAAAAATATAAAAAATATAAAAAAAATCTCTTAAGCTTTGATATTCTGAAGGTATTGGCGCCTTCCAATTGCTCTCGTATAAAAAATTTTAACTAAAAGAATTTTTTTCCTTAAATCTGAAGAATGAAAATAGGGAGAGAGGAAGATCTGAGTGATTTGGAAAAAATGGGTGGGGGTATATATAGGTTAGATTTGTTGCGACGAGATCCCCGTAGAAAATGGTAGTATTTGCGACAAGCCCCGTCGCAAATACCCTCGCCGCATTTATTACATTCGGCGATTAAAAGGGTATTTGTGACATGCCCCGTCGCAAATAGTTTTTGGCGACACTCTATTTGCGACGGAACGACATCCCGTCCCAAAAAGCTATTAATCGCAGCCTGGTATTTGCGACGGGACCCATCGCAAATAATGATGTGCGGTTTGGCGCGCATGTTGTGCCAAACTATTTGCGACGGAAGACATCTCCCCGTCCCAAAAAATCATCACGCGGTTTGGCACGCATGTCGCGCTAAACTATTTGCGATTGGAGACCAAAACTTGACGCAAATAATTGGTTATTTGCGACGGGGAAATTCCCCCACCGCAAATAACTTTTGGAGGGGTTATTTGCGACGAGATTTATTCCAATCGCAAATAACCCGTCACAAATATTGATTTTTCCCATAGTGTTATATTTAAATAATTATTTTATTTGTTTTATGTCTGAATTCATGACAAGAATGTTTTTGATAAATTTGAATCCTAATTCCCATTCCATGGGCCTTATTCTAATATTCTTGTAACACCCTAATGTTTGTATGAAATATTTCTCTAAATAATTTTATTTTTCAATAGATTTCATTGCACGCAATATTTAGTTTAAACAAACCGAGTGATTCCCTTAGTTTAAAGTGACTGTTTTAAACTATCCATGAGGTCAATGGGAATAAATATAACTAACTTATGAAAATGTATGGGGAATTCATTCACTACCATTTATTTATGAAAAATATAAATCAATTTTATATTTGCGTTTTTTATTAATAAATTGATTGAATTTCTATTATTAAATTAAATTAATTAAATATATATGTTATATATTTAAAAAAATATTTTTTATATTAATCCAAAAAATATGTTTTTCATATGATATAAATAAACACTATTTGATGTATAAAGGCTTAAATTTTTCAAAAGGGTATTTTTCTTCTTTTTTTGGATGAATCCCTATTAAATTAATATTTTGACACATTATTAATTTATATATGAAAACATAAACATGTTATTTAGTAGAGGGATATAAAACATTACTTTAGATGAATTTTTAATATATTTCTAATGACTATAAAATATTAATGAAGAGTAAAAATACACTAAATTTTAATTGAAAACATGTATCTTATTCAAAATAATTTGTATGGTTAAATTATAATATTGATTTTTTAATCTATAAAAGAATATTTTTTTAATTCAATATAAATTATGTAATTAGCATTAACATTACAAAGAATTCAAATATAAAAACATTTCAATCTTTTGCAGTGTTTTACCTCGTAAAACACGTTCATTAATTTAGACAAAAAGAATAATTCTAAAATAATTAATATACCTTCTGTGTTTTGAATTTTAAAAAATGGATTCCATATTTTGAATTAGTAGGTCCAAATTATGTAAACCGCTTTATTTAATTTTTTGGAATTACAAATAGTAACTTGGGCAATTTTTATTAATTCGATAAAAGGGTAAATCAAGTAATTAATTGTTACAATAGTATTATAAAATTAATATAAATTAATATCATTGGATGAGTTTTTTTCTACCTAAATCATAATTGGTTCAAAATGGTCTCCTTTTCAAGCCACTTGGATGAGATTAGGAAATTTAATTTAATTTTTTTAAAGAAAAGATAATTATGTCATACTAAAATTTTAATAACTTAATAATATTTTATATATGTTTATACAAAAGATAAATTATATTATGATTAATCATTTGAAAGATAATATGTTTTCTTACCAGGTAAATTTAATTTTAAACTTTAGAAAATAAATAATTACCTTAATGACTTATATTTTGATGATTTAAAAATTAATCATTTGATGAGAAATAAATAAAACATTTATTATTAAAATACCAAAAACCATTAAAAGAGTAACAAAAATGACCAAATCATATTTTTCGAGTATATCTTGACCATAACCATACAAGTTTCTAGTTAGGGACCATTAGGATCCTTATCGAATAGACTGTGACACTCACATTATTTTATTTAAAGTGTTGTTAAAGTTGTCACATTCATAATTTAAGATGTATGACATTTTAAATGATTGATTTTACAGAAGATAAATTCGACTAAAAATAATCTCTTAAAATATTGTAGATTTGTCTTCAACATTTTATTTTATTTTTAAATTTTATTCAAAAAAATTAGCATATTAAATAATTACACAAAATTGATGTAGAAATTATTTTATTAATATAGATAATGAATAAATGTTATTAAAAATATTAACATAAATAAATGTTTTGTTAATTAGTATGTATAATTAATTTAATATATGACTTTATCTCTTAAAAAAATAATAAAATAGTTTGTTCAATGTTATCTTGGTAGTTTATTATTTTTAAAAATCGATGAATTGAATAGTGTCAAAATTGACTCTATTGATTGTTTATCAGAATAATGTCCTATTAAATTAATTAAAAATTTTAATTTTTAAAAAAATATATAATAATTATTATATGGTATAGAAAGATATAAAGCAATTATATATGGTCTAATTTTAACCAAATAAGTATGTATTGTACCCTTTTAATATTTAATTATTTGTTAACCTAGTTAAAAAGAAAAATGAATAACTATGTCTTAATTAATATAAAAAGGTTTAAATTGAAAAAAATTCTTCCAAAAAATATATTCTTTGATGATATAGAAACCTTATATAATCTCATCTTATAATTTGGTTAAATTTGGAGGTTTTTTGATGTGGTTTAATTTTATTATAAATTATTATTTTTACAGATCCCAAAAATGTTCCTCACCTCAATTATAAAAGGGAACCTCCTCCATCACCTCTTCACATTACATTGATACTGAATCTCATCTAACCTATGTCCTTTTCCCTTATAAACATCTATATTAACATTTAAGAGGTTATAGATTTCTTCAAATACCAACTCTAGTGATATAAAACTAGATTTAGTCATAGCATGTCGAAGAAGTGGTAATCACCTCTATAAATTCTTTCAAAATTATTTGTTTTTATAATTCCTCTTCACATGTTGTTTCACTCTAAATTAATAATTAAAGTATCAGTTATATACTTAGATTTTATTATAATTATGAAAAAAACATATTATACATTCTATCCATCCTAGAAAAATATGAAATCACCACATTTGCGTATGTACGGCATACCATCTCTACATTGTGGTGTCATATATTTTTCACCGTCACCTTATTTGAATGGTTATAATGAAGGAAATAATAACAGTAAATGTTTATTATAACAAGTTATTGATAACGAAATATTATACGTAATCCAGTTCAATACCATTCAATAATTATGGGAATTATATAATTGATCATGCATACATATGACATACTAATTCTATGATACGATAAGATTAATTCTTCATTATATTAATTAATTAATGATTATATAAATGAATTTAATCGATAAATATGATATAAATTATATATAATATCATTTTTTAAATGATATCACTACAACCTAATAAGAGTAACTTATCCGACCAAACAAGTATAATAAAATAATGAATTTAATGTCCGATAGACATGTAATATTATTACTAAAAAAGATGATATTATGATCAAATGTGATATCATAAAAATAATTATTAATCTTGAATAATTATATGAAATTATTTAAATCATGATACTAGATATCTGGGAACATATGAATTAAATCAGATCTCCGGTAAGGGATAATATCCCAATCTCACTATTATTCGAGATTGTTTATATGTCAGTATTTAATGGGGAATATTTATCATCCATGCACATGTTTCTTAAATTTTTTATTATTTATATTAATCTAAAAAATTTAAAGTAAAACCCATTGGTTAATTTTTATTAAATGGTATCAAATGAATCTTGTTTTGTTATTTGTTATGTGGTACTTTTTGAATTTTCTAGCAAAAGTATGAGGAGAATATTTATAAACATATACGACATGAATAGATTTTTGTGTTTTCATAATACATTTTTTCCATGACTATTTATCATCATGATTTCACATTTATTTTCAAATAAATTCATTTCTTTTAAAATTTCATTGTATTTTGAGAAAATCAAATGTTTTCGAATAAGAAATGTCATTTGCCTCAGGAATAAATTTCAACTATTCTATCAAAAATATATTCCATCTAAAATTGTAATATTTAATATGGTTATGTTTTATGTATACTATCTCTATAATTTTTATGGTTTCATTGGGTTTATGGTGGAATACTATTTATGAACTCTATTTGTTTTACCTGGATTACGTTATCTTGAAATGATTCTTAAGAAACCCATTTTACTCATTGGGTTATTTTATCATGAATGATTTATGATTTTTTGGCACACATTATAATGATTTCCTTATGAGATGGGTGGGACCTATATTTACCTCTATTGAATTGTGTAAATATTTATATCTCATGAAATGGACATGGTTGGAATGGGAAATTATCTTGGTTTAGTAATACATGGTTTGAACAGAGAGCCAACTCTGTTCAATAATGAAATTTTTTCTGCATTTATGGTCTTGGAAATAAGTCTTGACAAATATGATATGAATTTCTATGATTATGTGTATGCCAAAAAAAGCATGTATTATGTTATAATTTTTTGGATTATGTTCATTGATTCTTATGATCTTTCATGATTTCTCCCAAGACAAGATATCACGATATTTCATATACAAGATAATAATTTTAAATGATATGTTCGTATGTCTTATGATTATGATTTAATTAATACCACCCTTGTTAATCTTTATTGATCATATTATATCACCCTTTCATATGTGCCTTTTCCCCAGGTCTTGAAGAAGATTATTAAGTAATATATGTCAAAAGGGGTCTAGTTATGGTGAAATAAGTTGGAAATAATGAAGTTATCTTATGAACCAGTTGTTTATGTTTCCCAGTTGAAAAAGTGACTACAACTATATGGTCCTATAATGGATTTTTTATATTTTTAATGAATATTCATTAACTTTTACGTAATATCAATGTGTTTAATTAATGGGGTGTTATACTTGGTATTAGAAGAAATATATAGTCGAACTTTAGAAACTTGTATTATAAAACCGTATAATAGAATGGATTTTTAAAGTAATGGTTGCAATCCTAGTGTTTATGATATAATAATTAATAATCTTTTATAAAACCTATAGTGTCTTAAATTGAAATTATATTCTTGATTATGGGGTTTTTCCATTATTATTAGTGTTTCTTACAGTATGCTTATTATTTTTAGTCAATGGATAGAACCCGAAGCAACCGTGTTATTGATGAGTTTGATGGGAAATGAAATGATTTCCCCTTGAGCAACCAAATGTTATGAGATATGGAAATAAAAATATTGAAGATTTTATCACTCAATATTCTCATGCTTGGAATCATGCTAGACTTCCGAACATGAAATGGAGGGAACAACATTCTATTGAGTCCTTCTTGAGGTAGCATCCGCCAACTTTCCATGGGTATTCTGATCTATTAGTGGCTGGACAATAGATCAGTACCACCGAATAGATATTTTCAGTTCATCAATATTAAATATATGATATAGTCATCTTAGCAGTCTATCATTTGTAAGGTTAATCTAATCCATGGTGGAACATTTTGAAGAATATTAGAAAAAGGGATGAAATTAAGTCCAGAGAATTGAACATGTTCAAGAATATATTTTTTAATAAGTAATTTCTACATATTCATTGAATAATTTTGGAGAAGGAGTTTCTTTAACTTATTAAAATGGATGAAAAATCAATTTGGAGATCTGAAGAAAATTTTAACAGACATTCAAGGTACTCATATGGAATTATTATGCTTCCTAAGTGTAATATTGATAATTTCTTTAGCAACATAAAAGAAAGTCTCCAAATAGAATTATCCATTAAGTACATCAATAGACATTATGAAATAATTTTATGTTCCCTCATGGTTGTTATAGATATTTAAGTAACCTATCAATCCTATTTGTTAAATAAGAAGAGAAAAATAGAATTTAAGGGAAAAATAAAAAGACCACAATTAAAAGATGAGGATTTTTCCCTTAAGCTCAAACTATGGAATGAGACATGGAGGATTTTTTCTGAAAGGGAATAGTGAATTTTTTAAGTATGGAAATGATGGTCATCAGGTAGTTGAATACCGATGTGATGGATAAAATTTTCTATAAGATGGCTGATTTTAGACTATAATCAGAAAATTTTAACCTTTAAAGTGATGATCATGTTTTGGTGATCTCTATCATGTACCACACATTGGGAAGCCTTGTTCGAGGCGTCATACTGACTTTATTTACTAGGATTGTTCCTTTTTATATAATAACCTAAATTAAAGGACCCTCATAGAATATTTTAGGTGATTATCTTCCTTTACCATGTCTTGATGTGTGGTATATTCATAACCATCATATCCAATGGTGGTAAAGATAAAACTAATAAAAAACTATTTGTTATTTAGATATTCCAAAGCGTAATCTAAAATTTGGGTCCAATTCTCCATCCACACATTCCACCTCATGAGTTGGTAAGGGGATGTAGACTTTGATCCTTTACTCAAGCCCAATATTGGAATATGAATGAATTTCGTTACTAGGTCACCGAGTGAAATAATTGTGATCATAACCTTAGATGATGTGGATATGTAGCCATCCTATACGTTAGTTGAATCGGTCAGAGGGTTTAAAAAGGAAAAAACCCAAAACATCAATACTATAGGGTGATGGTACTTAATAAGAGTCACACGTTATCATAATTTAGTAGGTAAATGATATAATTCGATCACATAATTGACAGATGTGGTCACTGTTGGAAACATGCCCTTCTCGGTTGCACCATTATCAAGGTCTATCAACCCAACCCCATATTCATGAAAACATTTAATAGCCTATTGCAATAAGAATGACAGTGGAATGAATAATTTTTTCTCTATCATCAGACATCACTAGATTCCTTTAAGGAATTCTACAATGAGAGTTATGTTATCAGACTAGACACAAAGGGAACCATATGCCTATTTTATAATGAAGTGCTCACCCTCACCCAAATATGCCTCCATCAAGGATAACACAGTAGCAATGTATCTACCGGCATTATCCTCCTCAAGAAGTTAATTTTCTCATTCCACATATAATGGGAAAACCATTGGGATGTTGGTAGTATTTTTCAGGCCTAATTGTGCTGACAGAAAAACCATCTCCACTCTTAGGTAGGTCAGGCCTAGAATTTAAGAATATATAGGTAGAACATAATTCTCATCCATATCCGCAGGAGAAAATTTATGCTGCTCCAAGTGGTTGAAATGAGTACTCTCCCATTATTATGAAACCAAAATGAGCTACTAGAATTGTCCAAAATTTGAAAAGAGTAACAGATAAATCTTACTACAGTATTTTGTTTTAGAGGGATCTAATAATTGGGAGTGATACCTTTTTCTCCTTTCCTCTATGTTGATGGGTCCCTATAAGGGTTGATGTTGAGGGAATTGATGATGATGCTGAAAGTGTATATTGTGTTTCCTTATTGACGGTAATTGTCACCCTTAATAGATCTATATGAACTGAGGAACCTTTATCACTAGTACCATAATCACCACTGAATTCAGATCTGTCATCCATACCACAAGGAGAATATAATTGGGATAGTTAGAGTGCTTGGTCTTCTTCAGTTTCCTTCCATATCATCAAAAATGAAAAATTCATTAGTATATTTTTAACGACACCATATATATTCAAATATGATAGTATGAATATTTGGACTACTTCCATAATGATAGGGTGACTAGGTTCATCCCTAGAAACCTTATCCATGGTAGGAACCACCATCCATTACATCGAATGTGAGAAGTGGATCTAGTCCTTCACGCATCTCATCATCACATCGATATTTCAAAGGAAATACTCAACTTCAAAATGATGTAATATAAAAGAGACACCAATGGGATAAATGTCATGTGCAAAGAGTTCCAAGTGTATTTCAAACTAGAAAAATATTACTCAGAGCTCAATATTTGAGTTCACTACCCTCCGTACAATTTATCACTGAAATGATGAAAGAAATAATATTATAGGTGTGACTTCTCACACATGTTTCATTTTCACTACAGTCGCACAATTTGGAATTTATAAAACTAGAAAAACTAATTCTAAATGCCTAACCCTTTTATGAGGTATCTACAATGTTGTTGGTCTATGTGTAGAGAGATCTGATCTAGGCCTCATGTTGGCTTCATAAATTTGTAGAAATGTTAGAACATTTAGTACTGATGAAGATAATTTTATATTCTAATATAATTAAATACAATTCATAGTATAGTGCTGAGATAAACTAATCTCAATATAGTTTAGAGAAATGTATATCTCAAATTGATTCTCCTCTATAGTAAACATCAACCAGAACAAGAGAATAACCATTTGATGATTATTGGATCTAATATGAAGTGGGTTAGGGAATTGGTAATGAATACATTGAAACTAATGACTAAACAGACAAGGTGTGTTCCATTCATAGTGAATGAAACCATCAATTAATATAGAAATGATTCCTTCATTGATTTACAATATATAATCATGAACCTCAAATAATCACCCACCATTGTAAGTTATACTAATGGTGGAAAGCTCATAGGGTTTTAAAGGGAATAAATCACCAAGACTAAACAAAGTATTGATTTACTATTCCATTATTTTGATGGTACTATCCATAAAAATACACTGTAGGAAAGGTATAAAATAAATTATAGGGATGTTTTGAATTCTCAATTATTCAGTTCCACCCAGGTGATCCCCCGTCAAATTCCCATAGAACATATAATGGTCCCGAAATTCTATACGAGGATATTCCCATTTAAAAATATGGGGTAGGAGTTTGTATAGTTTTGAAATCATAGGAATATAAATCCTGATGTTCCTTCCACCCTCCTTAGATTCCACCATTATAAAGGTGAAAACATTGACCCCAATATTATTCATTATTGTGAGTAGGTACCCACTAAAGAACATACCATGAAAAACGAACAATTGAATGGACTGATAAACTATGGGAATAACCTACCACCCCTAGAAAGAAAATGAACCCTCTTTATATATGGGCCAATATGAACCCTCTTCACCATGGGATTCTTTTGTGGGGAAATCCTTCGACCTCGTGGATTTTTATTCAGAATTATATTTAATGATACAACATCGCTCCCGTTGCTTGAATGGGGTGTCTACCCCATGATGCAGGGCCTTTTCTAGGACCTTCTTAGTAATCCTGACCAGCTCCCCTAAATTGGGAGGGGTATTATACCCAAAATCCCATATACACAATATATATAGAAACACATCATACATGTCTCCTAAAATTGGTGCACCACAAATTTTCTCGATATCATAGAAACTAATTTCCAACTTACCATGCATCAGATGAAAGGTATTGGTGTCTGTAATCCATCGTGTGACTATTTCCACAAATAATTCCTTTTTAATGTTTTCATATATTTGTGAGATAAAAAAAATACATCCTACTCTTCTTCTGGTATATTGATAATTTTGAAGTAATGTACTACGCCCAAAAGGGATAGCACAAAACCATCCTAAATATCCCTCATTATTAAAGGTCCTAGTTAGATAACCATAAAATCCTTTAGTCTGGGGAAATTTTTTGCATTATTAGGTGGTAGAAATGATTATCGAAATAATGTTTATAGATATTATTTCCAAATTAAATTGCAATAAACTCTTACATTTACCCATCAGAACATTTTTTCTTGGAGTTTTGTGGACCACATTGAAAAAATTGGATCCAAAGGTATTATGGGTCCTCAAGATCTAAAAAGGATGAATGAATTTTGACTATGGTAGAAGGATTAGAACACCATTTTTCATGACGATCTCATAAGGTGTTATGAATTCTAAAAAATAATACTATATAAGTCTTATATCTATCATGAAAATTTAGTTTTTCTATGATGACTAAAAAAAATATGGAATGGATCAACACTTTTGATAATGGAATCATGAAGAGCCACCAAAAATGAATCATATCTTCTTAAAGGATTACAGATAATAGAATTAATATGAACATAATAGTAAGTAGATGTTAGATGAATGTGAAACCCATCCCAAAAAGGCACTTGACTCGGACAACATCATCTGAATAACATGGATAACCTAAAGATCTATGTTAAAATGGCTAGGTCCCATGAATTTCATGATCTAATAAGTATCTTATGATCATAAGAACCATTTAATAACATGGGATCATGTGACTATATTAAGGTCACACAAACCATGAATGATCATGAAATCAGATGACCAATCTTGAATATCCCGTGAACCCAATGGGATATCCATCCAATAGAGAACACATGTAAAACATCAACGAAATTATCATATGTTGATTCAAATATTGATTAGAAAATTCATTTTGTCAAATAAAAAACTTGGTAAAATATATTGATCATGATCTTTTGATAAATTATTGTGATTTGGTTCATGAAATGTGGTCTGGTGAAATGGATCTCGGGGAGAGGTCTTGTGATGTAGTCATGTGATATGTGATATAACTAAAACTATGGGAGGTTGAGTCAATAGTTGAATGAGTGGCTCCCTTTCCCCAAGTTATATGATGTAATGTGAAATACCAAAGCACACCTAGAAGAAGAACCACCATCTGGGATAGAATTAATCAAAATCATTAAGGACTCTAGTGGGTAAATAAATTCCCCAAAATCGGGACCTTGTCTCTATAGACCTCACTTTTTAGTTGGGGGGGGGGGGTTTATTTGATTCTCACCAAATAAAAATAAAAAATCCGTGAATTTTTGAAATACCCAATTAATGGTTATTATTTTTTTCACAACACAGATAAGGAGAAACAAAGCTACAAGGGGACCATGTGGCTGGATCATGTGAATCCTCTGATCCCCATTAAGTGACATGATTCCACACCCCTATATCAAATGTTCTGATAGAACATATTGTGTTCATGTGAAACTCCTCTAGTTATAAATCCAATTCATTAAAATTCATCCAAAAAGGTGTTCATGTTCTTCAGAATTCTATCTGATGAAAACCTCTATTTTTTAGATGATGTCCAAAGAAGGAATATTTATCATGAAAATGATTCATGATGATCTCCTCATACTATTTGACATATCTATAGATAAACCCCTAAAAATATCCTCAATCACGTTGTAAAATAAAAAAAATTAAACTAGAAATGTGGATGATTTATGAGGTTTATTATTTTCAGGTGAAGGGGTTATATTCATCCTGCGATCACCATCAATCATGAGGAGGCCCTAGGGTGTGGAAAATGAATATCATGAAATAACTATGAGAAGCTAGGCTGATCAAGTGAATGGACCCAAAAAAATCTCTTTTATTGTGAAATATCTTCCTCAACATGTGACTTGCATAAAAAAGACTCCCAATCATGTCAGATCAGTCATTCAGAAGCCATTTTACATGTAAAATTGATCATTCAATGCATCAAAGACTATTAGGGTGACATTCCACGAAAATTCGTTCATAATGTCATGAGGCCAATTATAGATAATGAAATTTACTAATGAAATAACAATGGTAAAGGATTCGAATTTTCATAAAATATAGAAATAAATATGAAAAAGGTGGAATCTTCTTGTATACATGATCCTTATTAGATCAACATTGATCATGTGAAGGCCCATTGACAAGCCATATTGATATCTCAATGGGCTGTAAACAAGCCTCATTATTTATGAATAATCCTCTTCGAAAGGACTTTTGATCTTCTGATGGCGCCAAGGCATATCATCCGGATCAAAGGAAGGCTATTTGACATGACACCATAATTTTTAAAAAACCATTTGAAATACAAAAATTCCAAAAAATATGGAAATGAAATAGTATTTTTATTCATTGTTTATAATGTAACACAAATATGGAACCATGGATGACCCACAACTATATTTTATAAAGGGAATGATAAGATAATCCCTCCATAAACTCAATCCCATATATGTGATATACACACCATGCAATGTGGCATAGAACTGGGGCAGTGAGGCCTATAAATTCCTCCACCACAAAAAAAATAACTACACCCATGATAGATCCAAATAGTAGACAACTTGGACCGGAAATCTATATTATATCAGTGGTCTTCCAATAGGTAAAACATGAGTAAATAATTAAGGGATTACATTAAATGAATATTCACTTTTCATGATCACCATATTGATGATAGAAAGGACCTCTATTGCACCCACTAGGTTTTGTGAAAGAACATCTATATTTTGATTTGGTTATGTGAAAAATCAATGATATATTTCTTGAAAAACATTATGGAATATATGAAAATAATTACTAAAAATGCATAATACTTACTCACATATGGATAATTGATATTTATATTAAGGCATCATGTGATTCACATGACAAATCAAGAGTTTGTGACACTCCCCAAACATGTCATCCAAGTCTTGCACCGCCACCAATAAATGCCATAAATATGATGAGACAACACATGGAAATTACAACCAAGATATTAAACATCACTAGACATGTCGTTGATATCACTCGACAGTGCTCGAATAGGTGAGCCATGTCTTGAGACTTCTTTTGTACATGTCAGCCGGATATTGTAATAATGACGGGTTATGTCATCCAAGTATCACAACAAACCCATACATTTCAACCAGATCATATGATAATACATGGAAAATTAAACCATGTATTGCAAAATCCGCCATACATTTCAACCAAATCATGAAATGAAACTAGGATATGTCATTAAAGTCTAGTGAAATCCTCAGGATATGTTATCCTTGTCATATGAAGTAAACTGAACATTCTATCCATGTATCGCGATGTATCACCAACATATCATCCAAGACATGCAAGTCCCTACATACTCTTGATCAAGATCATGTGATATTATCCTGAAATGTCAAACTTGTTCATTAAACACCACTAGATATATCTATTTTTAGAACACAAATACCATAATTCTTATCAGTCGGGATATGCGTCAGTCCTCTAGACATGTCAGATAGATCCTGTAGAAGACGTCTGATATGTCATCTTTAATCATGATAATAACATTGTGACATGACAAAATTACAAATATTACATGAAATACATGTTCAATAGATAATCGATACATGTACATTAGACATCCCTAACATTTCAAGCATGTTATGTGGGCATCTCATGACATGATGACCAAGTGCAATATAGACATTTGGACATACTCTATAGCTAAACTATGAGGGATTGGATTCCAATCCAATTACAATAATCCGGATGCCTTCATAAGGGAAAATCTCCAATTGGGAATCACCTTATTGAGAGTCACTTCATTTCTTAGGTATTTTTACCCATGGGACCCAAAATACACTATGGATTCACTATACATCCAAATCAATCAACAGAATAAGAAGCTAACTAAAATATGAAGACTCAGATTCCTTCTATAAGAAGGATTAATTGAATTCTGTTGTAATACCTATGTTGCATATGAAACACTATTCTAAGGTACACCCCAGCAAATAAATCCCATATTCATACATAGTGAATTTGATAACATTCTATTCCTTATTTCTCACACTGATCATGGCTCACATGGGCTTAGGGATTTATAATAATCATATAACTAACTTCACGAAATTCCCCCAACTAGTGTAGTCATAGTGCATATTCCCCATTCATGGACTTGTTACAATCGACCCTATATATGGGCATTCACCTCAGTGTATGTACTCAAAAGAATTTCTATATTAGTAAACCCCAGGGTGATAACCTTCAAGGGAATTTATTATCTATCATCACCCATAAGCGGATTGTGGGTGAATTAAACTATGATTACTCTAATATCTTTTATATGTATCATATATAGGACTCCAATATAAGGCTAATAATCTATACTTGGTGCATATGTGACCTCATATATATCCACTTCTTATAAATTTAAATTACACAACTAATGATAATACATGGATTTTTATTATTGTAGTAAAGAAGATATGTAGGATGCCTTATAAAGGTTTTATACCAGGATAAAAACACAAATCTCATTCCTCTAAAGCTATAAAATTTATATTTCCTAGTTATATAGTTTCAAAATATTAAAATCTCTCCATTGATATGTAATTATATGAAATCAATTTTGATCCTTGGATATAAGAAAATAGTCTTATTAAAAGAACCCCATATAAAAATAAAAGGATTAGACACCTAATAATATTGTTTTGATAACTACTGTCATATAAATATTTTTAAGAGATTCATGAACATATGATAAAGCTAAAAGAGACTCTCAAAATAGGCGATAAGCCCCCCCCCCCAAAGTGTGTGCTGAGCCAGAAATCCAATCCTGTAAACCAGTGAGAGTTCCTAAGTTCTATTGGGTATGAAGCCCTGAATGATAGATTTCCCTAGGAAATACATTCTATTTCTATTTATGGTTATGGGAATCATTGGGAGTTCCTATTGATGCATGATATGGTAAACCATATGTGAATTATTGTGATACTATACTTGTACCCCCACAATCAACCCTCAAACATTAAAACAATTAGTGAACCCAGTGGGAAATAATGTAATTATATAATAAGTAAATCATTATAGGAGTTAGGAATGATGTTTCCTAAACATGGGGAAACATCATATCTTTAGAAAAAACCATAACACATTTTTTATCCACAAGAAAAGTTTTGGATATACCACACATTTATATCAAATCATTTTAGTATCTTAAATCATTTTTAAGAAGAAGAATAATTTTACTTATTACCATAATATAGTTTACTGAACGACCATTAAGTATATTGTTCAACTCTAAATGTACCCTTTAACATAATCTTATCACATTTATATAGTTCCTTGTTCTTTTTCATGTTACTTATACGCAGCATTCGCAGCGCCCACGTTACCATTACCTTGGCATGTAAATTATAGATGTACATTATGAAGTTGGAGGAATCATATCTTATATTTACACAACTCCTTAGATTCATTATTATCTTAAAAAGGGTAATTAATTTATAAATACACCTTAATGTATCTCGTATACTTCTAACATTACTTATAAATATCAAATGATAGTCACAAGTTACATTTACCCAACTTTATAATTTTTTACTGATATTTACACAGATAGACAACTATATTGATTGGTATTTTTACACTGTAGTTTTACATTTAAGATACCATTAAATAAGTAATATATATATCACATGCAGGGTCAGATAAATTTTAAGAACAATGGGACCTAGGATCATTCTATTAGGTCCTTAATTTGTTTCTATATTTATTTTTTGGACTTCAATTATTTTAGGCATATACTAAACTGGGTCTGGGTATGGAGATGTGAGTATGGATGTGTGATGTTGAGTGTAACGAGTTTGGGGAGGTATTTTCATAGTGGTGGCATTGTTAGGTCTAGGATAATTGATGACACTGTAATCTATGATCAAGAGATGGTGCCTTAAGTCCACTATGATGCACATTTGGGAAGTTGGCATGTACATAGATCAATATTGCACCAAGGAAATAGTAGGACAATAATTTCACATTGGAAAATGGTAAATTCCTATAGGAATTTACTAAAACATCTTGGATTCATACTCAATTTCCATTACAGTCAATGTGATGAATATATTAGATGCCCCCACTATTTTCTTCTTGGACCTGCATCTAGAAAACATCCAGTTTAACACATAAAAAATGAGTCTAGCTCATATTTTTCCTATGTTCACTATTTTCATTTTCAATCATCCATGTTGTACGTGTGTCATAGTATATATCTAATTCCCATTCAATATAATCTTGTATGAACACTTACTCATTTGATATATTTTTTGAAAATTAAGAATTGATTCATTAATATTCATCATCAATCCATAATCAGAGTTCAAGCATCAACATCAATAATGAGTCCCATCTAGGATTTTCCCAATCATTCCAACCCAATTTGGTCATCATTAAATTATATGTCAATCTTAATTCATCTGAGGAATTCCTTAATTCGTAGAACCACATATTTTGAGAATCTAAATTTTTTAGATTGAAAATCATGCTTTAAGTTTTTTTCTTTTCATCCTCAATTCATATAAATTGGATTCAATAATAATCTTTTTATAAATCCTCAATACTGGGAGCATCTACGACTTTAATTATATCCAAAAAAACTTGGGAATTATAATATTTGACTAGTAAATCATGATGAAATCAAGGTGGGAATATTTGGATCATCATTGTTTATTATTAATTAAAAATGGATTTAGCATAACTATAATTATTCCATGGTAGGTTTTCTCAAGTTTTGTGGGTTGATGCTGATAGACAAGGTTGGTTGAAAATTCCGCTTGTGGTAGGTGGAAGAATGGGGTTATTTCTATTATAGTATATATTTCCTATGGTAAAATATATGATGCCTTGTGGAAGTTCTTTAGTGATGTCATGATTGATTATTGGGAGGCGGATAGAAGTATCGATTGATACATTGGTGGAATAATTCTTAAAACGTCGCATATTGGAGAGGATTTATGGTTGATGGAGATACAATGAGGCTAGAAGGATAGGGTGTAGTATATTGAATGACTAATGGAGGGGGAGTGGTAACGTGGCAGTATAAATGTTGTGGAATACCACTTTCTATGGACAAGAATCATCTTGGGTTAATCTATTCTATAATATATATTATTTTTAGAGCATTCCATTCATAGTTAAAAAATCTAACCATTTCATTGGAATGAAATAAAAAAGTTTGATTGATATATTTTATTAGAAAAAACTATTATTCCCATACTAGAAAAATGTGTTATTGCACATTAAACAGGTCATTAATTATAACAAATTTTAAAACATGTAAATAATAATAATAAATTATTTATAAATATTGATATTTTTTGTATTTTAATAGTTATGTATGAAGTTTAGAAAGCTTTAAAAAATTAATAATTTTTAAGAATACATTAAAATTAATTTTTAACTGAATTTATAAAATTAGAAAAAAATATTTCAATTATTTTTTAAAATAATGGTTATTCATATCAAAGAAATAATAAATATTTTATTTGTGTTGAAAATATTTTTTTGACTATCATAACATATTTATTTTTTAGACAATATAATAGTAATAATTTTTAATTATATTTTGGAATGAATAATTAAAAACTAAATTTAAAAATAGTGTAAAATTACTTTAAAAATAAAAATTTTAAAATTGTAATAAGAATTAAAAAAATCTTATAAAAAACATGTTTGGACATTTCAAATAATTAATAATTTCCAATGAATAAAAAAATATTATATATATATTTATGAAGTAATATAAATATATATATATATTAAAATATAAAAATAAACTTCAAAATATATATAGGATTTTTATAATTAAAATTTAGAGTGAAATTTTATACTAATTTTTTTGTGCCAGGATCCATTTATTGAAATAAAATTTCTATCTTTTTTTCAAGAAAAACACATAACAATATTATCTATAGATTCTAAAATCATTATTAATAATTGATACAATAAAATATATCAATTTAAAAAATTCGTAAGAAAACTATAATGAAATGGTGCATTTATAAAAAAATTATGAGCATTTCTGTGGTAATTTTGTAATTAATATAATAATGATATGAATAAAAAAAGATAATAATTCCTTGATATTGTTGAAAATGGGAATTAAATTTTATTCATTATTTATCATGTTTAATAATATTTACAGCAATTGATGAACATTTATTTTGACTACTTAAGGTTTATAATTACATAAAATTAATATAAATGTTAGTTTAATATATCTCTTTAATTACATATTATTTATATAATTAGTGTTTGTGATTGTATATAATGTCATGCAAAAAATTACTATTATTTCAAAATATTTAGCTAATCCTTTCATAAATATATTTATGTTTTGTTTAATATCTATTAATTTCATATTGGATTTATATGTGAATTACAAATTAAATCCCAGATAAATTAATTAATATTAATCCACTAATAATACTAAATTTCATTCATTTTACACGTGAAAAATACTTCTTTTTTAATTTTCCCTCATATTTTTTTCTTCCCAATCCATTCTGGATTCTTCATACTAATATTCCATAATATTTAATTCCACCCATACAAATATCATGAACTTCTCACTTCCTTCACCTACACTTCTCCCCGCCACATCGTAACTCCTATATTTCCACCTTTAACACACCTTTCATTCCTCTATGACACATCCCTACTTATATATTCTAACCACCTTCCTATAATCACCTCATATCATGAAAATGTTTTCAGAAGTGTATTTTATTGAATTGAAGTTTATGACCTTCATTACAGATTTATTAGTCAACACAACTTATCAGAATTTCAACATCACTCAGAAGTTGGTGTTCCTTCACGACTCAACAAAATCACGACTTAAGAATTTTTTTGGATATATCCTTATATTAAAATACACATAGACCCTCATATGATTCCTTAACCAAAATTTTATTCTACATTTTTCCAAGGATTTATCATGTCATGTTCCATTATAATTGAATTATCATGTCATGTTCCTTCAGTACTTCCATATTCCATTATATATATATATATATATTCAATTGTAATAATTTCATTCCTAGTACCTTTATTTTTGATTACATTATCTTATAGTTCTAATGAAACCCAGTTAATGTTTCAATTAGATTATTTTTCTCTCACCAAAAATATATTATTTTACAAAATAGTACTTCTTTAGAGTGTCAATAAATTAGGTAAAAACTATTGTCTAAATGATATCACCTAAAAATAATTATTTCAAATATCATAGGGCTAAACTTCTTCAGAAAATCACATCATCTATTCATATATAACAATATCTTGTAAATTCATTTAACTTAATATGTTAAATAGATTCATTTTTTTGAAATTTAAAATCGATTTTTATGTATCGTATCTTTAAATGATTATTATATGAAATTTATCAATTTTACCGGTTCAATGTATATTTTTACAATATTAATTCACTTAGTTTTTCTTAATGACTTTTTGTTTACAAATTTAGTGTTTATTGTACAATTTATTCATTTTCAACAGACCATTTTTCAATACCGTATGCATTAATAGTTTATTTTTTAAATATATTAGCCATATTTTTCAAATATAAACATAATATTTTTTTCAAATTTTTTTATTTACAATTTATAAGTGATTGGATTTGATACAAATTTAAAATTCATTCAAATGAAATGATAAATACATTTTCTTCAATAGTTATTCCTATGTTACATGCATATTTCCTCAACTATATTTTTCACACTACTGGAATTTGAGTTTTTTGAAATGGTCTATTTGTGACGGGATACTGTCACAAAAATATATTTTGTGATGGGGATTTGGCCCGTTGCAAAAAAACCTTCTGATTATTTACATTATATACCAAAATTTGTTTTCTGATGGGCCCATCGCAAATAGTTTTCTGCAATGGGTATGTTCCCCATCGTAAAATGCCTTCCGATTAAATACATTATATACACATATCCCTTTTGCGACGGGCCCGTCACAATTTGTCTTTGCGACATGCATGTTCACCAATCCCAAATACTAATATTAACAAAATATATTTACCTTAGTTGTGATGGGGCCTCGTAGCAAAATACCACGTCACAAATACTAAAAATAATAAAATTAAAAATAAAATTAATATTAATGAAAAAATAATAATATTATAATAATAATAATAATAATAAAATTATGATTAATAGTAAAATAAAAAAAAATAAAAAAATATAATATTAAAAAAAAATATTTAATAATATGATGATTAATAAAAAAGCCATATTAATACTATTAGAATAATCAAATAATAAAAAATTATTAAATGTTTCAGTATTTTAAAAAAACAATATTAAATATCATAAAATTTTATTAATATTAGTAAAATAAACAAATATTAAAAAATATAATTCTAATAATAAATACTAAAATACTTAAAAAATTAAATTATGCAATATTTCCATGAATATAAAAGACAGAAATTGTAAAGAGTTCATATTATTACAAAACTTGAATTCAAATGTTTTTAATATAAAAAAAATCATTGGGGGGGTCGTGTGGAGGAGGTGGAGGAAACTCCATCCCTAAAATATGAGTCAGACATCGCATGTACTTGATCTGGTCGTGATGCTCCTGTTTTCGCCGCTACTCCAGCTCCTCGTAATGCTTCTCCTGCTGCTGCTACCCCCGACACATTTATTCTTTCTTCTTTTGTAATGTCTCTATAAGCTCAGCCTGATTTAGAAACTGCTCCTGATACTGTGATATAGAAGATGATGTATCTCCAAGAGCTCCTCTCGAACTGGACTTCGACATCACATCAGTACCATAATAAGAACCAGAAGTCAAATGATATCTGATACCAACTACTCGTCCCTTTTCAAATCCATACTGATTTGCCTGCATCCATGTTTCCTCATCAAAAATGGTGAGCACCGGTTTGCTTAGTCTTCTCTTCCTACCCCTCAACCTATGTCTGAGATTCCACAGCCTCATATGAATCCTTTAATTCCAATTTAAAATTAAAATTTTTTAAATATTTTATCCGGTAAATTGTTAAACTAAAAAATTAATACTAACCACAATTGGGCGCTGGTGATAAACTCTAATATCTCCAATGGCTGGATCACTGTACATCCTTCAATAAATATAAAACTCTGTAATATATGGATGTTCGACTGCCTACATAAATATAAAATAAACTATTTATATTTAAAGTTATATAAAATATTTAAAAAATATTCTTATCAAATTCTATCAGTGCGAACTAAATGTAAGACTACCAACTCAATGTGTCACCTCCTATCTCCACCAGTTCTATCATCACACTAAAGATCTCCTCTGAAATCCACCACCCAACCTGTGTAAACATAATACATCCAAAATGGTAGATGAAATGTACTCTGGTCAGTGGGCTTTCCCGACTCATCAAATTCGGTCACTCCTGCTTTCTTAATGGTTGTCCTTCTCAAATTGTGCCTAAACTGAATGAAACAATCAAGCATGGAAACCTTCCATGCCGCTTGGATAGCGTCCTGCATGCTATCAACAATAGGATACCAAAAAACCTAAATTTTTTTTATAATATCATGTTATAAATAAAATAAAATTCAAAATAAATATGATTTGTTTACGTACCTACCAATGATGGAACATGTCCCGTTGCACATCAAAAGGAATCTGTTCCCATGTGATCCATGGCTGATAAAAATAATTTCTCAAGATAGCACTCCACTGTCCAAAATATACATGCTCATAACTGTGAAAAATGAATAAATAATCAAAAAATTTGAATATATATAAATAAATTAATGAAATCCAACTAAAATGTACAAGTTACCATACCCTTGTGTGCGTGGATTGAAGCCATGACATGGACGTTGCTCGGGGATAGGCTCAAGAATCATCAATCGCGCCAGACCATGCCTCCTCTGCATACCTCTTGAACCACCAGTAGGTTGAGGATCAGATGATCCCGCATCCCCCTCATCCAATGGTAGCTCAGCCTCCTCTAACTCATGCAATAGATCAGAGTCCATCTGAAACACAAAATAATTGTTGTTAGAAGATAGATAAAAATAACTATTATATTTAGATATATATTAGTTATGATTATAACTAGAATTTAAATGTGTTAATGTTTATATTCATCCTCTTCTCTATTGATTTCACTGTCATTGTCTTCATCTTCGCCTTCATCATCATCAATATCCATATGAGTTTGAGTTTCAGCATCTCATGTCATTTCAAATTCCTTTGTATCATCATTAACATCTTCATCACCATCGATCCATAATTGTTGGGTGACATCATCGATAATAATGTTTCTTAGTGAATCAAATGGATTTTGAGCAGCCTCTTGAAAAATTTCAATTCCTTTCACTCTAGTGGAACAACATTTAGTTTGAGTAAACTGATTTTCCTGTGATTTCATTTTTATTATGCTCCACCAATCGCTCAAGTCTCTCGAAGTAGCACAGTACATTGCATAATAAGTATTATGTTCTTTTCAAGAAAATATAAATGGTTCATTTACTGGAAAAAGACTTTTGTTTTTAATATCTACAATACCATGAGTCGGATGAACACACAATCCTCTCGGAGTATTCAACCACCAACATTGAAACATTGTTATGTAATTCTGTCCTAGATATCAGAACTCATTAATGTCATCCAAAATGCCATAAAAGTCAACTTTAGTTTCTCTGTGATGTGATCCTCTCACGAAAACTACATTGTTCATTGTTTTCTTTGATTCTTTTTATGCATGCATATGAAATCGAAAACTATTCAACACATAAGAATTATAAGATTTAACCATTTTGGATGGTGGGTTACTCAATATACACAATCATTAATAAATTTTATCAGTATATTAAGACACCTGAAAATTATTAAAACAATTATCAATATAATAAATAATTATCGGATTGATATTACACCATCAATAATTTATGTTACTAGTTTTTGAAACCATAGAAAAAAAAATTTAGTCTTCGTTCTTCAAGTGCAGCTATTGTAATGTGTGAAAGTTGCATCTTGATTTGATTTTCATATAACCAAAAAATAATATAAGTTTAAATACAATAACATTAATTATAAAATAATTGATAGAATCACTCACATGACAAATGATTTCATTTCTTCACAGTTGAGCAGAACGCATGTATGAGCTCTGTGATGTTCATTAGCTATAATCCATCGTTGATGAACTTCAACGAATCCAATATTTGGCTGATTAAAACTATTAATTGATTTTCCATTTCATCATTAAAATTCCCCTCATTTATTCCCAAGCAATTGTGTTTTGAGGGATATTGAGATTCAAATTAATGAGAGGAGAAAAAAAATTTCCTCTTGTAAATAAGCTTCAGTAATTAAGCCTTCAACGGATGCTTCGTTACGTTCTTTTTTCTTCAATTTCTGCATGCATATCTCGAATGGGTACTTCCATCGAAACTGTACTAGACCACCTCATTTAGCTTCATGTGGAAAATATAATATCAGATGTTCCATTGAGTTAAAGAAAGTCGGTGGGAATATTTATTCTAGTTTACATATAATTATAGCAACATCTTATTCCGGTTTTCTTAGTGCATCTTAGTCTTTTTTCCCTGCACAAATGTGTCGAGAAAATTATGATATGTCTGTTATCTAATCCCAAGTCATAGAATTAAACAAACCTCTAAATCCAATCAGTAGAAGTATTTTCATTATAACATGACAATCAGAATTTTTAATCTAGTAATATAACCATTCGTAAAACATCTACCCAAATTGAAAGCATAGCCATCTGGAAGTCTCAAATATACAATCCACTATCAAAATAAATAGAGACTCTCTTTGGATAGTGTATAAGCTCTTTTTGGCTTCATTAACCTCTGTGATCTGACATTTTAAAATAGGTCAAGTTCTGATCGCCTGAATATTTGGGCATGATATAATCATTCCTTTATAGTATCTTTGGTCTTTCTCGGTGTATCCAATACTGTATGAAATAAATTATCAAAATAGTTCTTCTGAATATTCATAACATCCAACATGCGGCGAACCAACAAATCAGACATATATACAAATGATCCGAAAAAATGTTACGTTTTATCCAATTATGTTATTTCCTAAATCCATGAATTTCTTATTGGTTTAATGTTGTTCCAAATATGACGGGGGGTAATGAAAATACAACTGATTTTAATTTTGTACCTAATATCATCTTTTGAGGTTCATCCCTTTCAATTGTACCTTTTCTGAAATGAGCTTTGTTCCTTCGAAAAGGATGATCAGTTGGATGAAATATGTGGTGAAAATATAAATATAAAGGTTTTTTTCCATTGACTAGAATAATGGTTTGGTTTCCTCCATATAGTAAGGACATGATTTTGGACCATTTTTACATCAAACAGATAACATACCATATGCCTGAAAGTCACTATTCGTTCACATCAATGCAACTGTTAATATGAAATTTTGATTCACAACATCATCATATGTATTGACACCATCACTCCACAATGCATTTAAGTCATTAATAAATGGTTTCAAATAAACTTAAATATTCTTTTTCTGATGTCATAGGATTAATAGAGTCAAAAAGAGATAAGGCTCCTTCATCGACATCCATGATGGAAAATTGTATGGAGTTATAAAGGTAGGACAACATGAATACTGACTACCATAAGAATCAAACGGACAAAAAATGTCAGTATAAAGACCCAATCACACGTTCCGGGATTCTATAGAAAAAGACAGATATAGACGGTCAAAATACTTCAACATATCACCATAAGAAGGTTGATTAAAGATTTTATCAGTTGAAATCTTGGTTTTTTGCCTTGATATCATTGATGTTTTCTTCTGAGACATAAATAAACACTACAACCTAGGTGTAAGGGGGAAATATCTCTACTATATTAATAGAGTCAATCTAGACTTCCCGGGTTGAGCTTCATTATACATTGATTTTCCACATGTGGGAGAACTATATAATGATTCATTTTCTCCAGAATATAAGATGAAATCATTTGGACATGCATGAATCTTCCAATAGCTAAGGACCAGATTACGAAACATCATCTTGGTCTCATAGTAATTTGCATGAAACACATTTTCTTTCAGGTAACCGTGTTTTAACCAGAGAAATAATCTGATCAAAACAGTAGTTTTACATTTCATTATCTGATTTAATAGCCATAATATTTTCAACTACTTCGAATTTTCTTATCATGTAACCAGGATATAATTCATCCTCAACAGACCTCAACAACTCAAAAAATTCGGATGATTCCAACTCAAGAGTTAAATCAATATCATCGTGAGTTTCAGTTTGTTGCATAGATGGACCTGCAACATCATGTACTAAATTTTGAAAACATGATGGATCCGGAATCAGGTTATTAGGATCTTCTCTAGAACTACGTTCACCGTGTTGATACCAAAAAACATAGTCTGGTTGAAAACCAAATCACAAGAGATGTCCTCCAACCTTGTCAAATGTGTCAGACATTCTCAGAGCACATTTTTTTCAAGGACAATTAATTGTGCCTATAAAGACATATTATGGTTTTGATAATGAAAATTCTAAGAAGGATTCACCACCCTCAATATATACAGGATTTAAACTAGAATCATTTGGATTTCTGCACTGATTTATCCAAGCGTGATCATCTAATAATGACTAATTTTGACTTCATTGTTCCATATTTTTCTACATAAAAAATAAAATCATCACTATTTTTGAATAATTTGAAATTATAAATACACTATCTGAAAAAATAAGATAAAAAATTACAACTATATAATAATTACCATTAATTAAGGGTGACACAATTTCTAATGGATTGACGGATACTCTTTTGTCTGATGACTCATTTATTACTAATTGTTACTAATTATTACAATTCATTTCTAATTTAGCAATACTTATTAATACATAGAAAAATAAACATTTGTTGAAAAAATGAACTGAAATTTGGTAATCATTGTTGTGGAGATGATTAAAAATTTTCCATTCATTATCCAAGAATTTTTCTTTTACTAATAATAACTTATTAAAAAATAATATTATAAATATTTATGAAAAAAATATTTATATTATTAAAATAATAAAAAAAGTATAAAATATTAAAATTATAAATATTCGCAACATGATTTTATCTATTCTTAACATGTTCAAATCTCAAAGGGTCCCCAATTGTCAGGTTATGCGCAATTAAAAGTTAGTTTCATCCATGTCCAATGTAAAATCTATAATTGTCTTTGAATGGTTGATCACCTCGTAAGTAGTGTTGAAATAAGAGGACCAATGTAATTTCATTCTCGTCTCTGAGAATCATCTCGCTCCCTCTACATAGATTATTCTTCCTTACAAATTTGAGGGGGCATCAGTATCATTCCATTAAATTTTCAATGAATAATATTCTATGTAAAGGTTCATGTGAGATAATTCTTATAGATGCAAAGGGCATCACTTGGGTTGTCCTATTGCAACGCTACATGCAGGGTGATCAACCAAGCATATCTAATTATTACAAATTATATCTAATTGTTAAAAATTATATCTAATTATTAGTAATTATATCTAATTATTAATAATTATATCTAATTGTTACTAATTATATCAATTTCTTACTAATTATATTTAATTAATACTAATTATATCTAATTGTTTCTAATTATTTCTAATTATTACTAATTATTAGTAATTATTACTAATTATATCTAATTATTACTAATTATTACTAATTATATCTAATTATTACTAATTATATCTAATTTTTACTATTTATATCTAATTATATCTAATTATATCTAATTATTTCTAATTATATCTAATTATTAATAATTATATATATTTATTACTAATTATGTCTAATTATTACTAATTATGTCTAATTATTACTAATTATGTCTAATTATAACTAACTATGTCTAATTATTAGTAATTATGTCTAATTATTGCTAATTATGTCTAAATATTCCTAATTCTGTCTAATTATTTTTAATTATGTCTAATTATTAGTAATTATGTCTAATTATTACTAATTATATCTAATTATTACTTATCATATCTAATTATTAATAATTATATCTAATTATTACTAATTATATCTAATTATACCTAATTATTACTAATTATTACTAATTATATCTAACTATATCTAATTATATCTTATTATTACTAATTATATCTAATTATATATAATTATATCTAATTATATCTAATTATATCTAATTAGATCAAATTATATATAATTATTACTAATTATTACTAATTATAACTAATTATTACTAATTATATCTAATTATTAATAATTATATCCAATTATTTATAATTATTAATAATTATTACTAATTATTACCAATTATTACTAATTATTTCTAATTATTAATAATTATATATTATTATTACTAATTATATCTAATTATTACTAATTATATCTAATTGTTACTAATTATATCTAACTATATCTAATTATATCTTATTATTACTAATTATATCTAATTATTACGAATTATTTCTAATTATATCTAATTACTACTAATTATTACTAATTATATCTAATTATATCTAATTATATATATTTATTACAAATTATTACTAATTTTATATAATTATTAATAATTATACTTAATTTTTACTAATTATATCTAATTATATCTAATTATTACTAATTATATCTAATTATTACTAATTATATCTAATTATATCTAATCATTTCTAATTATATCTAATTATTACTAATTATATCTACTTACTACTAATTATTACTAATTATATCTAGTTATATCTAATTATATCTAATTATATCGAAGTATATCTAATTATTACTAATTATTAATAATTATATGTAATTATTACTAATTATATCTAATTATTACTAATTATTACTAATTATATCTAATTATTACTAATTATATCTAATTATATCTAATTATTACTAATTATATCTTATTATTACATATTATATGTAATTATCTCTATTTATATCTAATTATCTCTAATTATATCTAATTATTACTAATTATATTTAATTATTACTAGTAATATATAATTATTACTAATTATATCAAATTATATCTAATTAAATCTAATTATTACTAATTATAACGAATTACCCCTAATTATCCCTAATTATATCTAATTATGACTAAATTCCGCTAATTTATTTATTACAATCTCTAATTATTGCAAATTAACACTAATTATTTATAATTATCTCTAACAATATCAATTTCTCACAAGAAATAAATATAAATAAAAATCAATTGAGATCTAATTTAATTACAACTAATAAACAAAAATTAAAATTAATATAATAAAATATAAAAAATATAAAAAAATATCTTAAGCTTTGATATTCTGAAGGTATTGGAGCCTTCCAATTGCTCTGGTATAAAAAAATTTAAGTAAATGAAATTTTTTCCTTAAAACTGATGAATGAAAAGAGTGAGAGGGGATCATCTGAGTGATTTGGAAAAAAATGGGTGGGGGTATATATAGGTTAGATTTGATGCGACAAGATTCCCGTAGAAAATGGTAGTATTTGCGACATGCCCCGTCGCAAATACCATCACCGCATTTATTACAGTCGGTGATTAAAAGGGTATTTGTGACGGGGCCCGTCGCAAATAGTTTTTAGCGACACTCTATTTGTGACGGAATGACATCCTGTCCCAAAAAGCTATTAATCTCTTCCTGGTATTTGCGACGGGACCCTTCGCAAATAATGATGCACAGTTTGGCGCACATGCTGTGCCAATCTATTTGCGACGGAAGATATCTCGTCGTCCCAAAAAATCATCATGCGGTTTGGCATGCATGTCACGCTAAACTATTTGCGACTGGAGACCAAAACTTGTTGCAAATAATTGGTTATTTGCGACGGGGCAATTCCCCCTGCCGCAAATAACTTTTGGAGGGGTTATTTGTGACGAGGTTTATTCCAATCGCAAATAACCCGTCGCAAATATTGATTTTTCCCGTAGTGTTATGTTTAAATAATTATTTTATTTGTTTTAAGTCTGAATTTATGACAAGAATGTTTTTGAAATATTTGAATCCTAATTCCCATTCCATGGGCCTTATTCTAATATTCTTGTAACACCCTGATGTTTTTATGAAATATTTCTCTAAATAATTTTATTTTTCAATAGATTTCATTGCACGCAAAATTGAGTTTAAACAAACCGAGTGATTCCCTTAGTTTAAAGTGACCATTTTAAACTATCCATGAGGTCAATGGGAATAATTATTACTATCTTATGAAAATGTATGGCAAAGTCATTCACTACCATTTATTTATGAAAAATATAAATAAATTTTATATTTGCGTTTTGTATTAATAAATTGAGTGAATTTCTATTATTAAATTAAATTAATTAAATATATATTTTATATATTTAATAAAATATTTTTTATATTAATCCAATAAATATGTTTTTCATATGATATAAATAAACCTTATTTGATGTATAAAGGCCTAACTTTTTCAAAAGGGTAATTTTCTTCATTTTTTGGATGAACCCCTATTAAATTAAGATTTTGACACATTATTAATTTATATATGACAACAGAAACATGTTATTTAGTAGAGGGATATAAAACATTACATTGGATGAATTTTTAATATATTTATAATGACTATAAAATATTAATGAAGAGTAAAAATACACTAAATTTTAATTGAAAACCTTTTTCTTATTCAAAATAATTAGTATGGTTAAATTATAATAATGATTTTTTAAACTATAAAAGGAATATATTTTTAATTCAATATAAATTATGTAATTAGCATTAATTTTACAAAGAATTAAAATATAAAAACATTTCAATATTTTGCAGTGTTTTACCTCGTAAAACATGTTCTTTCTTTTAGACATAAAGAATAATTCTAAAATAATTAATATACCTTTTTTGTTTTGAATTTTAAAAAATGGATTCCATATTTCGAATTAGTATGTCCAAATTATGTAAACCGCTTTATTTAATTTTTTGGAATTACGAATAGTAACTTGGGAAATTTTTATTAACTCGATAAAAGGGTAAATCAAGTAATTAATTGTTACAATACTATTATAAAATTACTATAAATTAATATCATTGAATGAGATTGTTTCTACCTAAATCATAATTGGTTCAAGATGGTCTCTTTTGCAAGCCACTTGGATGAGATTAGAAAATTAAATTAAATTTATTTAAAGAAAATATAATTATGTCATACTAAAATTATAATAACATAATAATAATTTATATATGTTAATACAAAAGATACATTATAATATGAATAATCATTTAAAAGATAATATGTTTTCTTACCAGGTAAATTTATTTTTAAATTTTATAAAATAAAAAATTACCTTAAAGACTTATATTTTGATGATTTAAAAATTAATCATTTGATGAGAAATAAATAAAACATTTCTTATTAAAATACCAAAAACCATTAAAAGAGTCAAAAAATGACCAAATCATATTTTTCGAGTATATCTTGACCGTAACCATCCAAGTGTCTAGTTAGGGACCATTAGGATCCTTATCGAATAGACTGTGACACTCACATTATTTTATTTAAAGTGATGTTAAGGTTCTCACATTCATAATTTAAGAAGTATGACATTTTAAATGATTGATTTTATAGAAGATAAATTCGACTAAAAATAATCTCTTAAAATATTGTAGATTTTCTTCAACATTTTATTTTATTTTTAAATTTTATTCAAAAAAATTAGCATATTAAATAATTACACGAAATTGATGTAGAAATTATTTTATTAATATAGATAATGAATAAATGTTATTAAAAATATTAACATAAATAAATGTTTTGTTAATTAATATGTATAATTAATTTAATATATGACTTTATCTCTTAGGAATATAATTAAATAGTTCGTTCAATGTTATCTTGGTAGCTTAATATTTTTAAAAATCGATGAATTGAATACTGTCAAAATTGACTCTATTGATTGTTTATCATAATAATGTCCTATTAAATTAATTAAAAATTTTAATTTTTTAAAAAATATATAATAATTAGAATATGGTATAGAAAGATATAAATCAATTTTTTATGGTCTAATTTTAATCAAATAAGTATTTATTGAACCCTTTTAATATTTAATTATTTGTTAACCTAGATAAAAAGTAAAATGAATAACTATGTTTTAATTAATATAAAAAGGTTTAAATTGGAAACAATTCTTGCAAAAAATATATTCGTTGATGATATAGAAACCTTATATAATCTCATCTTATAATCTGGTTAAATTTGGAGTTTTTTTGATGTGGTTTAATTTTATTATAAATTAGTATTATTAGAGATCCCAAAAATGTTCCTCACCTCAATTATAAAAGGGAACCTCCTCCATCAACTCTTCACATTACATTGAGTCTTAATCTCATCTAGCCTATGTACTTTTCCCTTATAAACATCCATATTAACATTTCAGAGGTTATAGTTTTCTTCAAATACCAACTCTAGTGATCTAAAAGGAGATTTAGTCATAGCATGTCGAAGAAGTGTTAATCACCTCTATCAATTCATTCAAAATTATTTGTTTTTATAATTCCTCTTCACAAGTTGTTTCAATATAAATTAATAAGTAAAGTATCTTTTATATACTTAGATGTTATTATAATTATGAGAAAACCATATTATACCTTCTATCCATCCTAGAAAAATATGAAATCACCAAATTTGCGTATGTACGACATACCATCTCTACATTGTGGTGTGATATATTTTTCACCGTTACCTTATTTGGATGGTTATACTGAAGGAAATAATAACATTAAATGTTTATTATAACAAGTTATTGATTACGAAATATTATACGTAATCCAGTTCAATACCATTCAATAATTATGGGAATTATATAATTGATCGTGCATACGTATGCCCTACTGTTTCTATGATACGATATGATTAATTCTACATTATATTAATTAATTAATGATTATATAAATGAATTTAATCAATAAATATGATATAAATTATATATAATATCATTTTTTAAATGATATAACTACAACCTAATAAGAGTAACTTATCTGACCAAAAAAGTGTAATAAAATAATGAAGTTAATGCCCGATGGACACGTAATATTGTTACTAAAAAAGATGATATTAGGATCATATGAGATATCATAAAAATAATTATTAATCTTGAATAATTATATGACATTATTTAAATCATGATACTAGATATCTGGGAACAATTGAGTTAAATCATATCTCCGGTAAGGGATAATTTCGCAATCTCACTATTATTCGAGATTGTTTATATGTCAGTATTTAATGGGGAATATTTATCATCCATGTACATGTTTCTTAAATTTTTTGTATTATTTATATTAATCTAAAATTATTTAAATTCAAACCCATTGGTTAATTTTTATTAAATGGTATCAAATGAATCTTCTTTCGTTATTTGTTATGTGTTACTTTTTGAATTTTCTAGAAAAAGTATGAGGAGAATGTTTATTAACTTATACGACATGAATGGATTTTTGTGTTTTCATAACACATTATTTCCATTAATATTTCTCTACATGATTTCATGTTTCATTTCAAATAAATTCTTTTCTTTTAAAATTTCATAGTATTTTGAGAAAATCAAATGTTTTCGAAGAAGAAATGTCATTTACCTCATGAATAAATTTCAACTATTCTATCAAAATTATTTTCCATCTAAGATTATAATATTTAATTTGGTCATGTTTTATGTATACTATCTCTATAATTATTATGGTTTAATTGGGTTTATGGTGGAATACTATTTATGAAATCTATTTGTTTTACCTGGATTATGTTATCTTCAAATGATTCTTAAGAAACCCATTTTACTCATTGGGTTATTTTATCATGAATGATTTATGTTTTTTGGCACACATTATAATGATTTCCTTATGAGATGGTTGGGACCTATATTTACCTATATTTAATTGTGTAAATATTTATATCTCATGAAATGGACATGGTTGGAATGGGAAATGATCTTGGATTAGTAATACATGGTTTGAACAGAGAGCCAACTCTGTTCAATAATGAAATTTTTTCTGCATTTATGGTCATGGAAATGAGTCTTGACAAATATGATATGAATTTCTATGATTATGTGAATGCCAAAAAAACATGTATTATGTTATAAATTTTTGGACTATGTTCATTGATTCTTATGATCTTTCATGATTTCTCCCAAGACAAGATATCACGATATTTCATACATAAGATAATAATTTTAAATGATATGTTCATATGCCTTATGATTATGATTTAATTAATACTACCCTTGTTTACCTTTATTTATAATATTATATCACCCTTTCATATGTTTCTTTTCCCCAGGTCTTGAAGATGATTATTAAGTAATATATGTCAAAAGGGGTCTAGTTATGGTGAAATAAGTTGGAAACAACGAAGATATCTTATGAACCATTTGTTGATGTTTCCCAGTTGAAAAAGTGACTACAACTATATGGTCCTATAATGGATTTTTTATATTTTTAATGAATATTCATTAACATTTACGTAATATCAATGTGTGTAATTTATGGGGTTTTATAGTTGGTATTATAGGAAATATATAGTCGACCTTTAGAAACATGGATTATAAAACCGTATAATAGAATGTATTTTTAATGTAAAGGTTGCAATCCTAGTGTTTATGATATAATAATTAATAATCTTTGATAAAACCTAATGTTTCTTAAATTGAAATTATATCCTTGATTAGGGGTTTTTTCCATTATTATTAGTGTTTCTTACAGTATGCTTATTATTTATAGTCAATGGATAGAACCCGAAGTAACCGCGTTATTGATGAGGTTGATGGGAAATGAAATGATTTCCCCTTGAGCACCCAAATGTTATGAGATATGGAAATAAAAATATTGAAGATTTTATCACTCAATATTCTTATGCTAGGAATCATGCAGGACTTCCGAACAAGAAATGGAGGGACCAACATTCTATTGAGTCCTTCTTGAGGTAGCATCCGCCAACTTTCCATGGGTATTCTGATCTATTAGCGGCTGGACAATAGATCAGTACCACCGAATAGATATTTTCAGTTCATCAATATTAAATATATGATATAGTCATCTTAGAAGTCTACCGTTTGTAAGGTTAAGCTAATCCATAGTGGAACGTTTTCAAGAATATTAGAAAAAGGGATGAAATTATGTCCAGAGAATTGAACATGTTCAAGAATATATTTTTTAATAAGTAATTTCTACATATTCATTGAAAAATTTTGGAGAATGAGTTTCTTGAACTTATTAAAATGGATGAAAAATCCATTTGGAGATCTGAAGAAAATTTTAATAGACATTCAAGGTACTCATATGGAATTATTATCCTTCCTAAGTGTAATATTGATAATTTCTGTAGCAACATAAAAGAAAGTATCCAAATAGAATTATCCATTAAGTACTTCAATAGAAATTATGAAATAATTTTATGTTCCCTCATGGTTGTTATAGAGATTTAAGTAACCTATCAATCCTATTTGTTAAATAAGAAGAGAAAAATATAATTTAAGGGAAAATAAAAAGACCACAATAAAAAAATTATGATTTTTCCCTTAAGCTCAAACTATGGAAATAGATATGGAGGATTTTTTCTGAACGGGAATAGTGAATATTTTAGGTATGGAAATGATGGTCATCAGGTAGTTGAATACAAATGTGATGGGAAAAATCTGTCTAACGATTCTACTAGAGAAAAGGCTAAACAAAATTCACCTCCAATACATCACTGTTACATGTTCAAGGAAATAGGGAATTATTCTAATCAATAACATAATTTATGGGTTATTGATGATGATCAATTTCAAAAAAATCATAAGGAAAAATATATAGGAACATCACAAGAAATCACAATCAGTGATGTAGAGTATGATAATGAAGTGGTGAAAGATACACTTACCAACCACACTAATGTAAAAAATGTTTTATTTTATTATAGATGCACCAAATAATTTATTTCTGAAGAATTTCCTAAGGGTATCGATTTATTACCTCAACAATTAGATGTTGAGTTTGCTGTGACTACTCTTAATGGAACAATGGTCGAATAAAATTTTTATAATTCCACTATTGCTGATGTTTCTGGGAAAGTGCTTCTGGAAAAATCTTTTGATCCTTCCTATAGTTTAATTTGATACGATTCAAGTCATGGATTGGATTTCTCTATATGGAGCTCATATTAATTTCCAAGAAATGGAAATCACATTTCATATTTCAGATCAATCTGTGATCATCTATCAATGCAAGGATGAATATTATCATTCTATATATATTTATTCTATATTGTGGGTATTGATCCCTGTAAATAAATGTTATTTATCTCAAATGTTTGGGTAGAAATTCATAATTAAAAATACAACCATTGTGTCTGATTTTGATGATGTCTTCCCTAAATAATTACCAGGCCTTCCACAAAATCCCAATGATTAGTTTTCAATAGAACTCATTCTAGGTTCTATTACAATTTTTAAGACACCTTATTGAATGGACCTAATTTAGTGGAAGTATTTTAAGAATAAACTCTATGTGAAACCACTTAGGGGATTGATATGCCCAATTGCATCACCTTGGGGTCCAAATGTTCTATTTTTTAAGATGAATGATTGATCAATGAGACTCTACAATGATTTTCAATAACATACCATGATCAGTTTTAAGAAAAAATATCATCTTCCATGAATTGATGACTTATTCAACCAACTACGTAGAGATCAATACATTTCCATTTTTTCATTCAGATTATCATCAAATAAGGTTCATGAAATAGGATATAAAAAAGACAACATTACAAACAAGGTATGGAAACTATAAATTTATAGTGATACCTTTTGGTCTTACAAATTCCCATGCTATCTTCATGTATATAATGAATATAGTATTTAGAGGATATATTTATTAATTTGTGGTAGTCTTTATAGGGAATATTTCATTTTATTCGATGAGAAAATAAGAACATAAAGATCACTTGAGAATTTTATAGAATACCCTGATAAAGGAGAAAATTTATGAAAAATTTACCAAGTGAAAATTTTTTCTTCAAAATGATTCATTTTGGGGTCAGATAATCTCATAAGAGGGGATATCTATGGATATATAAAAAATAGAAATTATTTAAAGTAGGCTAAGACCATTAATGATGACTGAGATCTGATGATTTCTTTGTTTAGATAGATATTATCAACATTTTGTAAAATATTTATCACTGTTATCAAATACACTGATCAATTTTACTCAAAAAGGAGTTTATTTAGTTTGGATGGAGGAATGTGAACATAATTTCCAAGAGCTCAAAAGAAGGATAGCCAGTGCACCTATGCTCACACTGCCTTATTGTGGACAAATGTTTTTGATCTATAGTGATGTATCAAAAAATGTGTTGGGATGTGTTATTATGAAAAATGATATGGTGATAGATTATGGGTTGTGACAATTTATTATCCATGATAAATATTTCCCAACTCATTATTTGGAGTTAGATGAGGTAATATTTGCACTAATTATATGGAGGAATTATTATTTTAGTGAAAGGTGTTGTATTTATAATGATCATAAGAGTATAAATTATATTTTCACACAAAAATATCCAAAAATTCATCAAATAAGATTGTTGGAGTTGATTAATGGTTAAAATTCTCAATACATTACCAGCCTGGGAAAATGAATAAGGTGGAAGATGATTTGAGTCGATAAGACCATTATAGCCTATCCATGATGAGGATCACAAAAGAACCAATATTTATGTATTTCCAAAGGATATATCTTGAAATTTTAAAGGAAGGGGAGAAATATTATCTTTCTCAAATGAATTTTCGACTATCAATAAAAGTGATGATTACAGTGATGCTGAAGGAAGATGTTGATCGACAAAAAAAAGTGATAAGTGTTCCTAAATTAAAGCATGATTTTCATGGAATAATATGGTTTAGAAATGAAGTTTTTAATCCTCCCATACTAAAATTAAATAAGGATCTATTGTATGAGGCTAATAGTTCTCTATTATCTATTAAATGAGGAAGAACAAAGATGTATAGGGAATAAAAAGACAATTTTTCATGGAATGGCATTAAAAGATATTTTTCCAAAATAGTCTCTCGATATTTGGTTTGTCAGAAAGTAAAGGATGAGAGATAGAAGTATAAGGGGATATTACAACCATTACCCATACCATAATTGAAATTGGATAACATCACAATTGATTTTTTGTCAAACATCACAAAACATCTAATGACCATACTTTTAAATGGGTTTTAGTTGATATCGTTGTAATTTTATCACAATTCATTTCTTTGAGAGTGGATTTATATCTTGTTCAGAATTCCATGATATATGTAAAGGAAGTGATATTATTTTATAAAGTACCAAATTCAATTATATCTGTTCGGGATCCTACGATTACCTCAATGTTTTGGTGAAGCCTTTAATAGGGTTTATATAAAGAGTTAAGTTTCAGCATTTCGTATCTTACTCGGATTGATTATCAATATAAGAGGACAATTCAAACTTTAAAAGACATATCGAGAGAATTTTCTATGGATTTGAAAGGTTTTTGACATCAACACCTAATAATGGTTGTATTTTCTTACAATAATTTCATTCAATCAAGTGTTCAGATGGCTCCTTTTGAAGCCCTCTATTGATAGAAGTGCAGAACACCAACATTATATGATGAAATTGGGAAAATAATGATATCATGACTAGATCCTATTTATGAAATGGTAGAAAAGATAAAATTTATTCAACAAAACATAATAGAAGCGCAATGTTGAAAAAAAGTTATGCTGACAACTGAAGAAAAGTCCTAGAGTTTGGATTGGGTGAGAAGGTGATTCTAGTAATATATCCTTGGAAGAGAGTAATGAGATTTGTAAATAAGGGAATGTTGAGCACTATGTATATTGGTATTTTTGAAATTTTGGATCATGTTAGGAAGGTAGCATGATGATTGGAACTTCCACCAAATCTCCCTCAAGTTCAAGATGAGTTCTATATATTCTCTTGAGAAAGTACACTCCATGTCCATCACGTTTAATAAACTCAGATGTCATACCAATGTATCATGATATTTCATATGAAGAACAAATGATAGAGATTCTGAATCATAGAAAAAATTCTTTGCAAAACAAGAGCACTCGCTTGGTTAATGTTTTGTGGGAGAACCACTAATTTGAAGAAGCTATGTGGGAATTTCATGATAGAATGAGTGAGATTTATCCTTATGTTTTTTTCCATTTGAAGAACTTGAGGGAGAAATTCAGTTTAAGAGGGGTAAATTATAAAATCCGGATGTTTTTATGAATTTTTTTTTTGCTAAATAATTTTAATTCTTCAATATCTCGTATCAAACAAAATCGTGAGTTTAAAAAAACCGAGATATTCCATTAGTATAAAATGATCATTCTATGTTATCCATTAGGTTAGTGGGAATAAATATAACTTACTTATGAAAATTTATGGTGAAGTTATTCGCTACCAACTAATTTTTGAAAAAACATAATCAAATGTATATTTTTATTTTTGTTTTAATAAATTGAGTGAATTACTATTATTAAATGAAATTTATTAAATATATATCTAATATACATCATAATATATTTTACATATTTATCCAATTTTTATTTTTTCCATATTGTATGAATAAAACCCATTTGATGTATAAAAACCTATATTTTTTTAAAAGGGTAATTTTCCTGTTTGTAATGGGCAACCACATTTAATTTATGATTTTGACACATTAAAAATATTTATATGAAAACATAAACATGTTATTTGTAATCAGGATATAAAATTTTACCTTGGATTAATTTTTAATATTTTTCTAATAAAATTCAAATTTTGATGAATAGTAAATATACATTAAATTTTAATTTAAATAAAATTTTTCCTCGAAATTATTTATATTGTAAATTTTTAATATTGAATGGTTTTAAATTAAAAATAGAATATATATTATTCATTCAATATAATGTATGTCATTATCATTATTTTTATGTTGAATTCAGATATAAAAACATTCCAATATTTTGCAATGTTTTAACATTTGAAACTCATTCTCTCTTTTTGAAAATAAGAATAATTTTAAATTAATTAATGAAACATATGTGTTTTGAATTTTGAGAAATGGATTCAATATTTTTAATTATTAGGTCCAAAATATGTAAATTTTTTTATTTTATTTTTTGACATTATTAATAGTAACTTTAGAAGATTTTAATAATTCAGTAAAATAGAAAATCAAGAAATTAAGGGTAGGAATACTATATAAAAAAATTACCCTAACACTCTTTATAATACAATTGGATTTCTTCATTTTGACTTAAATCATCCTTGGGTCGAAATGGTGTCATTTTTAAGCAACTTGGATGAAATTATTCCATTTAATTTAATTTATTTAAAAGAAAATTTAAATATGTCTCACTCAAATTCTAATAACTAAATCATTTTTCATTTATGGTTATAAAGAATATAAATTCGAATATAAATAATAATTTAAAAAATAATTTTTTTTCATTATCATGGTGATTTATTTTTAATTTTAAGAAATTAAATAATTACAATAACGACATAAACATTGATGATGTAAAAATTAAATAATTTATGAGAAATCAATAAAACAATATTTATTAAAAACATAATAACAATTAAAAGAATAAAAAACTTGTAAATATAATATTTTTTCATTATATATCGACCATAACCATCCAAGGGTCGAGTTAATGACCATTTGGAGCCATATATAAGAGATTGTGACACCTATATTATTTTATATAAAGTGATGTTAAAGTTGTTTCATTCAAAATTTAATAAGTATAACATTTTAAATGTTTTAATTCCAATAAGTTAAAATTCATCTAAAAATAATATTCTAAAATATAGTAGATTTATATTTATCAAAGTATTTTACTTTTAAATGTTATTAAAAAAATGAGTATGTTAAATAAATACACAAAATTGATGTAGTAAATATTTTATTAATAGTGATAACAAATAAATGTTTTTTAAGATATTAAAAGAAATATAATCTGTCTTAATTAAAATTTATAAATAAATTTATAGATGACCTTTACCAAATTTTTTTTTAATAATTTTTTTAAGGTAACTTGTTATCATAATATTTTTAATTGTCAATGAATTTAATCATGTCAAAATGGACACTATTGATTGATTATCAAAATAATTGTTTATTATATTATTTAACAAACATAATTTTTTTAAAAAATATATAATAATTAATATTTGGTATAAAAACTACTAAATTATTTATATATCATCTAATTTTCCACAAATATGTAAATAGGTAACGCTTTTAGTATTGAATCATTTGTTACCCTAGTTAAAAAATAAAACGAATAACTATGTGTTAATTAAAACGGTAAGGATCAAATTGATAGAAAAAAAATCAAAAATGATTTGGTTTATGAGAATGAAATGTTATATAATTTCATCTTCAAATTTGGTTCATTTTGGAGGTCTTTTGTATAGGGTGTAATTTTATAAAAAATCAATATTTATTGAGATCCCAAAAGTTACCCTCGCCTCAATTATAAAGGGAACATCCTACCTCACATCATCACTTCACATTGTGCCTTTATGCTCGGCCATACCCTACACTTTTACATTATCAACTTCCATAGTTACATTCTATAGGTTCTGGATTTCTTTAAATAGCAACTCTAGTTATCTAAGAGGTGATTTAGAGGAAACACGTCGGAGAAGTTGTAATCTACTATATCAATTCCTACAAACATATTTCTTATTGTACTTAGTCTTCAAGAGTTGTTTTACTATAATGTAATAAATAAAATATCAAATATATACTATGATATTATTTTAATTATGAGAAATACATATTCCACCATCTATCTACCCTATGAAAAATGAAATCACCACACATCCGTACGTACGACTTACCGTATCCACACTGTGGTGTAATCTCTTTTTCACCATAAACCTATTCCGATGGGTATAATTATAGAAATAATAACTATATATTATTATTATAACAAGATATTTATTCTGATATTTTATACACCATCAAATTCAATATTATTCAACAATAATGGTAATAATATTGTCGCTCATGTGTATGTACGACCTATTATCTCCAAAATGCAATGGGATTCATTATACATGATATTAATTAAATAATGATTATATTAATTAATTGAATGAATAATTATGATATATATTTTACCAATGTCATTCTGTAAATGATATAACTATATCCAATGAATATGAACTTATCTGACCTAACATGCATAAGAAAATAAAGAATTTAATGCCCAATGGACGAGTAATTAATGTCACTAAAAACCGATGATAATATGATCATATATGATGTCAGAATAATGAATATGATTCATCAATAATCAAATGATTTTATTTAAATTATTATAAATGAGATTCAGCTACATACAAAGGAAATCCAACCTTCGGTAAGAGATCATTTCACAATCTCACTACTATCCAAGATTGAATATATGTAAGTATTTACTAGGTTATATTTATCATCCACATCCATGTTTCATAAATATTTAATAATATTTTTATTATTATATAATTTTTTAAAGACAAGATTACCCATTTGTTAATTTTTATTAATCTATTTGAAAGGAATCTTTTGTATGATTTTCTTACATGGTCCATTTTGACTTTTTTGAAAAAAAATATGAGTAGAATGTTTTTTAACTTATACAGTAAGAACTGATTTTTAAATTTTCATAACATATTATTTACATGAATCATACTCTATAATTTTTTATGATTATTCTCAAAAAATTCTGCTTCTTTTAAAATTTCATTTCACTTTTAGAAAAGATAACATTTTTTGAATGAGAAAGGATATTTTCCTCAAGACTAAATTTTAAGTGTTCTATCAAAATTATTTTCCATCTAAGAGGGCATTATATAGTAGATATATGTTTCAAGTAAACTATACATATTATTACTATAGTTTTATTGTGTTTATGATGGAATTATATTTATAAAATATATTTCTTTTAAATGGATTATGTAATGATGATATTATGTTTAAGAAATCCATTTTATTATTTGGGTTATGTTATGATGAATTATTATGTTTTGGGGGAAGAAAAAAGAATTATTTTTATGAGATTGGAGATATGACAACCCTTCTTTTATTAGAAACATAAAAATGATTTGTTACATAGACTATTCACTTGACACAACATTTAATATCGAGAGGTATAGTGTATATGGGGCTTAGGATCATTACATAACAAAATAAAAATTGAAATACAACATCTTTATTGAAAACATCCTTTACACGATGACTACATTCCCTCGTACTTTGCATTGCATGGGATAACCTGAGGACATGCATAAGAAAAGGGGTGATCTATAAAGCCAAGTAAGGGAACAAAAATTGAATACCTGAGGAGTACAATACATTTTAGAAAATAGTCATATCAGTAGAGCACAAGAGAAACATGAACATAAATACATGATAAAGCATGATAATCATAATATGAAAATGTGGCAACAATACTTAACATGGAATTAGCATGAGCCAAGGCTTATTGTACATGGAGCATGAGTAAATCCTCATGACACTTACATCATGAGTAAACCCTCATTGCACTAGAATTAGAATGAGTAAAAATTCATTTCACATGATGTATCATGATACTATACTTTACCCAATGCGTGGGAGCACTATAGGGGCGCACCCCTCTTAAACATTTCATTTCCTGCCTAAGTGTTCCACATGGATCATAAAAAAATGATTCATAAAACATAATAATTTATTCCACGATAAAGGAATGTGGAATTCATACATAAAACATTATAATAAATAATTAAATGTGCAAATAGGTGGATAACCTTGATGGAGAAATGAGAATGGTATTCACTACACAATGGCACTGGATTATAAAATCGGTGCGATTTCGGCAGCGTAACGGCATGACATAAGTATTCATAAAAATGGTTGATGAGAGAGAAAGGTTTTCCTAATCATATTTCCTTGTAATGGACAGTAATGAGGTTTTATATATACATGTCCCAACAATTTTAATGGAATTTAGATTAATGATTCAAAGGTATTGCTTTAATGTAAATGAGGAGAGAGAAGTTCATTTCTGAATTTCGGCATAGTAACAGGTGTACAAAGAAGGCATTTAATGAGAGATAAAGCGGTATCCCAACATTAAAACATAATTAGGGCAGTATGGGGGAGGGGAAAATACATACCCCAATATTCATAATTGAAATTAAAAGGGCAAAACAACTTAAAGAAAATTGGACAAAAATGAGAAAGGAAGAAAAAACCCTTACTTGGAAGTGTGCTTCCAAAGGCTTGAGAGAGGCTTGAGAGAGGATTCATGGGAGATTGGGGCACCTTGGGAGGATTCTAGAAAGATTAGGGCAGAGTTTGGACGAACTCCAAAGGCTTTGAGTGGGGAGGATGTGGGATCTATGGTGGGTTTATATAGGAAAGGTGAGGGAATTCTTTATTATTTTGGTTTGGGACCCCTTATATTAAATTAGTCCATAACTCAAACCATCTGATGGTTTTTCCCATGTTTTATGGGTAAAATAAGAGTAAAAAAATATTTTATAAGTCCAAATTCATAACGTTGTAAAATAATAGGGTTGCATATGTGGAGGTGAGTCACAGTCCCATGGAAAACAAATAAAAAAGACAAGGTGTTTAATAAGTCTTGAAGGGTCCATTAATGCTTGGAAAAGCAAGTCAAACAAACCCAAAATTACATAATTTTAAATTTAAAACATATATTGGCCTAATATAAAGCCATTAGTATTTTATTACATCACTATTGGGTCATTATGATGTCATAAAACATATTATATATTTAAACAGTATTTAATTTTTACCCAAAAAATTGACTGTCTCATAAAATTATAAAAAATTCACCGTTGGAAAATTTCCACATCTTGATTCCATAAATTACATTTATTTTTTAAAAATAATTGTCTAAATATGCTAATTTTGTATTTTAAAATAAAAACTAACATTTATACAAATTTCACGGGTTTTGACAAAAATGGCTTTCAAACATTAATAAAAATTACAATTGAATTCATAAAATTATATGATCATTTATATATAATAAAATTAATATAATAATAATAATATTTTATTAAAATTTTATTTAATTTAAAAATACATTAATATATTAAAATATAATTCTTAATTAATAAATAACTAAAAACTCTATTTGCACCTTAAAAACTATTTACAGTGTATCAATAATGAAAAGAATGTATATTCATTATTATATACAAAAAATAGACATAAAAATATTAATAGCAATTTGTTACATAACCCCTTAAAACAGTCATATCAGACCTAAGGGTAAGGTGTGCGATGGTGACAGACTCTTGTGGTGGCTCAGATAACATTGTTTGAGTGGTAATCTCAATCAACATCAAATTTTTTTGTAGACGGTCTCGTTCGAGCTTGACATGATGAATCTTAGATTGGGATTGGTCAAGAGAAAAGCCCTAGGATGCCACCTCTTTCTCAAACTCTGACAAATGGGCTTCGTACGGAGAAATTCTACAGGATGAGGCCATCGCTTCTTTTGTATGAGTAAATTTGATTTGTTAAATACCTATATTTATACTAATCATGTGATCCCTTTTCAACGGCTATAGAAGTAACGGTCACAAATCATAACATAAAACCAAAGATGTTGACATTTTATATATACAGTTTATATAAAGAGACATTTAATTAGATCAAGATGGATTTCCATTAATGAAAATTTGGGTCGTTACAATATCCCCCCCTTAAGAAATTTCACCCTCGAAATTTCCTTTTTCCACACTGAAATAGATGTGGGTAACTCAGCTTCATCATTTCCTCCGATTGCCAAGTCGCTTCTTCAAACTTGTGGTTTCGCCACAACACCTCGACAAGGGGCATTGTCTTATTTCGTAGAACTTTTTCTCTACGATCTAAGATCTTCACTGGTTGTTCCTCATAAGAAAGATCATCCTCCAACAGTACCACCTCAGAAGAGAGTACATATGAAGGGTCCGGTATGTACTTCATTAAGAGGGATACATGAAAGATATCATGTACTTTGGCCATGGTAGGTGGAAGTGCTAGTAGATAGGCCACAACCCCGACACGATCAAGAATTTCGATGGGGACGATGTACCTTGGACTTAACATCTCATTCATTCCAATCCTCATGACATTCTTCCATGGAGATATGCGTAGAAAAACCATGTCTCCAAATTTAAACTCAAGTAATCGTCGACGATTATCTACATAACTCTTCTGTCGACTTTGGGAAGACTAGATATGCTGCTTAATGGTTTTCACCTTCTCCACCATTTCCTTGACCACTTCTGATCCATGCGGCTTACGTTCACCGACCTCGTCCCAACATGCCGGTGTTCTGGACCTTTTCCCATAAAGGGATTAATATGGGGTCATTTGCATGCTTGAGTGAAAACTATTATTATAAGAGAACTCAACCAGAGGAAGATGCTGATCCCGTCCTCTTTTAAACTTCATTGAGAATGCTCTCAACATGTCCTCAAGTTTTTGTATATTCTACTCGTATTGGACATCAGTTTGAGGATGATAGGCCATGATGAAGTTTAGTACATTATTCAGAGCATGTTGAAGACTCTTCCATAACATAGAGGAGAATCTTGGATCTCGGTTAGACATAATAGATAGTGGCACTCCATCCATCCTTTCCACTTACCTGATATATTTATGTGCTAGTTGATCCAATGAGAAATCCTCCCGAATAGCAATGAAGTGTGCAATCTTTTTAAGAAGATCCGCAACAACCAAGATTGTATTGTTTCCATTGGATGTCCTCAGGAGTCCGGTGAAAAAGTCCATGGTGATGTTCTTCCATTTCCATTCTGGTATGTGCAATGGTTTCATCATCATCTTAGACTTCTGCCACTATGGCTTCACTTTCTGACACATCAGGCACTTTGATGTATATTTAGCGATCTCCATCTTCATATTATCCCACCAAATGTTTTGTCGGAGATATTGATACATCTTTGTGCTCCCTAGGTGAATAGATAAATTGGAGCTATGTGCATCATCAAAAAGTTCCTTCTTCATCTTCGTACTTGATAGAACACATAGTCTTTTACCAAATCTCACAAATCCTTCATCATTAACATTAAACTCCGTGGATTTCCCTTCACGATAGCTTCCCGTTTTTCATGAATTCCCACATCATCCTTTTGAGCATCCATTAACATTTCAAGAAGATACGGTTGAGTAATAAATTGTGAAATTATTGATTATATTTCCTTATTTATGATTCTTGTGTCCACATTCATCATGTCTAAGAAGATTGGATCCTTTTGAATTCTCATCATTGATAGAATATCTGGGTACTTTCTTCTTAGGGCATCTGCTACCTTGTTCTCTTTCCCAGGGTGGTAATGTATTAAACAATAATAATCCATGATGAGCTATATCCATCTTCTCTGGCACATATTAATCTCTTTCTGTGTGAATATATATTTATGACTCTTGTGGTCAGTATATATCTCACATTTCTCCCTATAGGGATAATGCCGCTAGATTTTCAAGGCAATGATCACCGCCGCCAACTCCAGATCATGCATTGGATAGTTTCACTCATGGATTTTCAACTTCCTTGAGGAATAGGATATCATTTTATCATTCTACATCAGCACAGAACTTAATCCCTTCTTTGGAGCATCACTAAATACCGTAAAAATTTCCCGACATTTTTGTAATGTGAGCACGGGTGCAGTGGGAATCCTCCTTCTCAACTCCTTGATGCTTTCTTTGGATTCATCACTCCATGAAATCTTTAATCCATTTTGTGTTAGCTTGGTAAGAGGGTTGGACAATCGTGAGAAATTTCTCAAAAATCATAGATAACATCCAGTTAACCCCAAGAAGTTTCGGATATCCGTTATCGATGTAGTCTTCGGCCATCTCTCAATTGCATATGTTTTGGAGGGATCCATACATGTCCCATTTCATGTGATTATATGGCCCAAGAATGAGACTTCCCTCAACCAGAACTCACACTTACTATACTTTACATAGAGCTTCTCCTTGTACAATGTCTCTAGTACATTTCTTAAATGCTCCTCATGATCCTCCTTGGTTTTCGATTATATTAGAATATCATCTATAAATACTACCAAAAATTTGTCTAGGTAATCTCTAAAGCCTATATTCATCATTTCCATGAAGATTTTTGGAGCATTGGTGAGTCTCAAAGGAATTACTATGAATTCATAGTGCCCGTATCTTGTAGGAAAAGCAGTATTGGAGACATCTTCCTTCTTCACCCTTACATGATAATATCCCGACCGCAAATCTACCTTGGAGAAGTATTGTGCTTTATGCAGCTGATCAATCAAGTCATAGATCTGTGGTAGAGGATACCTAATCTTTATCGTGATTTTTTTATGTTGATGATAATCGATGAAAATCCTCATTGAACTATCCTTCTTTTCGACGAAGAGGATTGGTGCACCCAATGGCGAAGCACTTGGGAATATAAACCCTTTATCCAGATTATCCTATAGTTGTTTCTTCAGCTCTTCATGTTCCATGACAGCCATTCTATATGGAGTCTTGGATATTGGTAGCACCTCTGGTATAAGTTCAATTGAGAATTCAACATCTCTTCAAGGAGGAAGACCAAGCAATTCTTTGGGAAACACTTCAGCGAATTCCCTCATAATAGGCATTTTTTCAGGGATTGTATTTTTCCTTGGACTCAATCATCTGAGCCAGATACGCATTCTCATAGGGCCGTAATATCCATGGTTGAGATGATAGAGATAAATAAGATTCATCTTCTTCCTTACACTTGTAATGAATCGGGGGTCTATTCTCCATATAGAGTGTTATTTCCATCTCCCGAAAATTAATGTTGGATCTATATAAGGAATGACAATCCATGTCAGGAATTGCATCAAATTACACCCGAGGGAGTATGACGAGGTTCACCAGAAAATTAAATACACAGATTATAAAAGGGGAGGACATATATTCATGGGATGAAATGATTTTCCCATTTTTCATACTCACTGACATCTTCACTTCCATGGTTTGTGGTGGTGATGGGATTGTTCTACTAAACTTTTGAGATATAAATGAATGCGTAGAACCTAAATAAAAAATCATTTTTGCTATTATTGACTGAATAACTAGCGTACCTGTCACCACTTCATTGTCGGGGTTCACATCAGCAGAAGTGATGAAAAAGGCTCTTCCTCGATGCCATGGAGGTTGTTGGTTGCCTCCGAAAACCCTTGGTTTAGGGCACTGATTTGAAAAATGCCCCGGTTCATTGAATTTATATCAATGAACAATGTGTTGTGGTTCGAACCAAGATTTCCTCTCCTTTTCATAGCTGCGGGTGTTTCTTGGCAACAACTAACTTCTAGGTGCCCTTCTCATCCACACCTAATGAATTTCCTCATCCCCTTGCGGCAATTTCAAGGATGCTTCTTTCTGCAATTTTGGAATGTGGGGTGCTGGATCTTCTTAGCACTGTTGTATTTATCCATCAGACCACAAGAATTGTAGTCCACCTTACGCTTCTTGTCCCCATGATACACCTGCGATTCCCTGATCTCCATTTCGACCATGAGGGCACATCGAACAATTTCCTCATAGCTGTTGATGTCACGGATCTCTAATTCTTTTAGCAGGCTAGGCTTCAGCCCACCAATGAAGCGGTCAACCTTGCATTCGGGGGTATCAACAAAGATGGAAGCTTATCTTGAAATCCTTGTGACGTTTTCCTCGTATGCTCCAAAGAATTATTCATCTTTTTGCTTGAGGGAAAGGAAGTCCCTTTCCACCATAAGCCGGAGGGTGCGTGGAAAATATTTATCGAAAAAGATCTTCCGTAAATCCTTCTATTCCAATGCCTTGATCTCCTCCAAAAGCTTCGTATTTTTGATCATCGTCCACCATTGTTCAGATACTCCCTCCACAAGATAATCCGCCAGGAGAACCTTCTCCCATTCAGAACATTCAAGGATGGAGAAGATCATTTCAATGGAGTTGATCCATTGTTCAGCGATCATGGGATCAGATGATCCACTAATAGTCGGAGGCCTTTGTCTCATGATGATCTCGATAGCGACTTGTTCCTTATTAGGGGGGTTTGGACGTTCCTCTTGACCCGTGATTCTATTTAAATCTTGAGTTAGATGACAGAAAACCATGACAAAGATCGCGATTCCCGCTCCCATTGAATTGGGCATCTCATTAGTACAGTAATCACACTGATCATCACATCATTTGTTAGCCCGAGTCATCCTATTACCGGCCATTGATCGAATAAATGGAATGTTGGGGGCTAAAACATAAAGGGTAATCCAAAGAAAAAAGATTATGACTTATAAATAAACTTTTATTTCTTTAACTCATGTGTCTATAGGCTTCAAAATAGGCTTATCATGGTCTACTTTATAACATATAATCTTAGGGGAATTTTTTTTTAATTCAATTAATAAGGATTCATACTATGCTTGTGAATTTAAAAAAATATATCACCTAGGAGTGTCATAACAATGACTGTAGCAATTCCCATTATCGTGCACCATTTCCTGTTGGATTCTAGCTCAATGTGGTGTTTTCAGGTTTTTCCCCTATGATACATCTGTGCCAGAGCCGCCTCTACCTGCTCGTATCCAGACAGGGATGTATTTGTTTGATAAACCACTAACTCAGTACATACCAAAACTTAGGAATGTTTTTATTATAATTAGTCTTTTCTCTATGGCTTTACGATAGTTTTTAATCCTAATCCAAAAAAAAACTAAACCTATCCTCTGATACCAACTATGACAACCCTGATTTTATTACAATGTTAAACCTGATTTTTTACATAGAATATTAACTTGATACAACATGGAAGGTCAAGAGGTATAGTGTCTTTGGGTATTAGGATCATTACATAAAAACTTACATCATGAAATACAACATCTTTATTGAAACCTTCCTTTACATGACCACTACATTCCCTCGTACATAGTATTGCATGGGATAACCTGAGGACATGCATAAAAATAGGGGTGAGCTATAAAGCCCAGTAAGGGAATAAACATGGAATAAAAGAGGATTAAAATACATGTTAGACAATATGAATATCAATAGTTCACAATATAAACATGAACATAAAGGCATTCAAAAGCATGATAATCACAACATGGAAATGTGGCAATAACACTTAACATGGAATTAGCATTAGCCAAGGATCATTGCACATGGATCATGAGTAAATCCACATTGCACATAAAGAACGAGTAAACCCTAGTTGAACTTGAATTATCATGAGTCAAAACTCATTTCACATAATGTATCATGATTCTATACATTACCCAATCCATTGGAGCGCTATAAGGGAACACCCTTCTTAGACATTTCATTTCATGCATAAGTGTGCCACATGAGTCATAAAACATAGATTTATTAAACATAATCATTTATTCAAAGATAAAGGAATGTGGAATTAATACATGAAACTTTATAATCAATAAGTAAATGTGCATAAAGTTGAATACCATTGATGGATAAATGGGAATGGTATTCACTACACAATGACATTGGCTTAGAAAATCAGTGCGATTTCGGCAGCGTAACGACGTGACATAAGAATTCATATAAACAGTTGATGAGAGTGAAATGGGTTAGTAATCATATTTACATTTAATGGACAGTAATGCGGTCATATAGATACATTTCCCAACAATTGTAATGGAATTTAGATTCATGATACAAATGTATTGCTTGAATGTAAATGAGGAGAGAGAAGTTCCTTTCACAATTTCAACATATTAACAGTTGTACATGGGAGGCATTTAATAAGAGATAAAGGTGTCTCCCATCATTCAAAAATAAATAGGGAATTATGAGGGAGGTGTGAAACCATACAAAAACATTCATAATTGAAATTAAAATGTCAAAAAACTTAAAGAAAATTGGACAAAAATGAGAAAGGATGAAAATACCCTTACGCAGATGTGTGCTTCCAAAGGCTTGAGAGAGGATTGAGAGAGGATTCTTGAGGGCATGGGGTACCTTGGAAGGATTATAGAGAGGTTAGGGATGAGTTTGGATGAACTCCAAAGGCTTTGAGTGAGGAGGAAGTGGGAGCTTGGGTGGGTTTATTTAGGAAAGGTGAGGAAATTCTTTATTATTTTTGTTTGGGACCCCTTATATTAAATTAATCCAAAACACAAACCATCGCATGGTTTTTGCCCATGGTTTCTGTCAAAATGATGAGGAAAACAATTTTTCATTCGGAAAAAGTCCGAACTTATTAAAATAATTGGGTTGCTTATGTGGAGGTGAGTCACACTCCCATGGAAAACAACTTAAAAAAGACAAGGTGTTTAATATGTCTTGAAGGGTCCATTAATGCATTGAAAAGAAGGTCAAAAAAAAAAACTCAAAATCACATTATTTTAATTTTATAACATATTTTGGCCAAACATAAATCTTTTTTTATTTTATTACATCAATATTGGGTCATTATGTTGTCCTAAAACACATTATATATTTAAACAGTATTTAATTTTTAACCAAAAAAATGACTGTCTCAGAAAATTATGAAAAGTTCACCGTTGGATAATTTCAACATCCTAATTCCAGAAATAACATTTATTTTATCTAAATTATTTTAAATATAAGTTAATTTTCACTTTTAAAATAAAAAACAACATTTATAAAAAATTCACGACTTTTGACAAAAATGGATTTCAACCTTAATAAAAATTACAATTTCATTCATCAAATTATATGATCATTTATATATAATAAAATTAATTTAATAATAATTATAATAAAATTTTATTAAAATATTATTTAATTCAAAAATCACTTAATTTAATAGAATTTTAATTAAATAATAACTAAAAACACTTTTTTCACCATAATAACTATTTACAATGTATCAATAATGACATGAAGGTATATTCATTATTATAAACAAAAAAAATAATATACATGAACATATTACATGATATTTGTTACATAACCCCTTCAAACAGCCGCATAATACCTAAGGGTATGGTGTGCGATGATGACAGGCTATTGGGGTGGCTCAGATAACATCGCTCGAGTGGTAATCTCTATTAACATGAACTTTTCCCGTAGACAGTCCCATTCGAGCTTGACATGATGAAGCTCAGCATGGGCTTGGTCAAGAGCGAAGCCCAAGGATGCCACCCCTTTTCCAAGCTCTGAAAAATGAGATTCATATAGAGAAATTCTACTGGATGTATCCCTCACTTCTTTTGTCTAAGTAAATCGGATTTGTTAAAGCTCTATATTTATACTAATCATGTGATCACTGTTCAACGAATATAAAAGTAAGACTCACAAATCTTAACATAAAACCAAAGAAGTTAACATTTTATATAAAAATTTACAAAATAATACATTTAATTAGATCAAGAGGGATTTCAATTAATGAAACATTGGGTCATTATAGTAGAGATGCATATATCGATATATTTCAGTAGGTAAAGATTTATATCTAATGAGATAGACATAGATGGAATGAGAAATGATCTCGGTTTAGTAATACAGTGCAGGAATGTATAGTGAACTCAGTTTAGTAATGGTTTTTTTACACTGTGGTAGTCCTGTCAATGATATTTGACTAATAAGAAATTAATTTCTATGGTTATGTGTATCCAAAAAAAATATTGACTTATGTTATGAAAATTGGTATTATGTTCATTGATTCGTATGAACTCTCAAGATTTATCCCATGGAATGGTATCACAATCATTCATATAAAAGATAATATTTTCAAATGTTTTGTTCTTATGACTAATGATTATGATTTGATAGATATCCCCCTTATTTTTCCTTACCATGAATATAATATCACCCTTTCATGTGTTTCTTTTCCCCTGGTCATTAAGAAGGATATTAAGTAAGGTATGTCCAAAAGGGATCTTGTTATGGATAAATAAGTGGAAAATAATGAATATGTCTTATGAAGCAATTTTTTGGGTTTCCCAGTTTTTGAAGACACTATACCTATACAGTCCTATCATTGGTTTTTTAGAATTTTTAATGAATTATATTCAACTTTTAAGTAATATCAATGTAGGTAATGTATGTGGTATTATAATTTTTTCTTATTCTTTATTATTGATGTTTAATTGGTAATTCCTTATGAATTTTAATGGCACATAATTTTTTAGATATTCAAATAAATTATCGTTCAATATAAAAAGTATAAGAAAACATATTATTTAACTACATTTTTGTAGAACGCATATCAAGGAATAAAATTTTGGAAAATGGTACATCATAGAAATAAACTCAAGGATTTTTTATTCAAAATTCATTATTATGATTTATTTTTTTGATCATTTTGGCATAAAAGATTTTTATTTTTTCATCTCCACTTGGATTTTAGTTATTATTATATTACAATGATTTAATGAATTTTCACTATTTACTGTTATGTCTCATATCAAATATTGAAATTGTTTTATATTATATATTTTTTTGTCTAATATTAAATATCATTGTAAAGACCCAAAATTTATATGGAATTTTTTTTCATAAATTCATGTGATTTTTAAGAGTCCTCGAAAATTTACGGCGCTTGCTTTTGAAGCCCTGGGTTCCCAGAATCAATTTCTGATGTTTTGTGCGGGTACGTTCAGTAAACATGCAAGTGGGATTTTATAACATTTGAACTGGTGTTTGGAATTGAAATCTGAGGGCACCATTGAACTCACAGTGTCGATGAATGCTTAGTGTGACCTTCGCAGCCGGGGCATTCTAACGAGAATTGAAGTTAGATTTTGGGTTTCTAAGAAAAAGTTACATAAAAATAATGTGTTGGATTTATTTTTAAATTTTGTGGATAAAACCTCCCATAGGAGGTTAGGGGTGGGGAACACCACACCATAACCTCTCATGAGAGGTTATGGTGGTGGGTCCCACCTGAAGATTAAACATCTATTGGAAATTAAGGTGGTGGGGACCACCCATTTTTTAACCCCTTGTAACTCTCCATAACCTGGAGAAAACTCTTCACAATCCCCACCATTTTTAGAACCAACTCCACCCATTAATAAAGTGGATCCCCATTTAATTAATTGAACCTGTTTTTTGAATTCTTTTTAATTTTTTTGTGCCATCAATTAAATAATGGTTAAACTTAAACCACTATTTTGGGTTGGAAATTCATTTGGTGGAGATTTGAGAAAGGGCTTGGAAGAACATGGAGAACCCTTGGAGATAATAATTCTACAATGAAAAACGATCTTCAACCTTGCCAAAAGAGAAGGAGTTATCCGTGAAGAACGTTGTCTTCGACTTCGTTACCTCAGAACGCTAAACTACCAATGATAGATATCCTCTTAATTTTCCGAAATTGTTGAATCGAATCCGCCTTTCTATGACTTCTTCAACGAGCATCATCATATGACGAAGTGGATTGGAGTTGTTCTTGTTCCCATCTATGACGTTAAATTTATGGAATATGAATTGTCGATTGATATCAACATAACGTAGAGTTCTCGGACCGCACGAACACGGACCGAACATCCCCCTTTGTTTTTTCTCGTTTGTTGATGAAGGAGGCCGAGAAACAGCCACTAGAATTGGGCCGACTGTGAAGGAACCAGCGGCGCAAGGCTGCTGGGTCGCTAAAAGGGCGAGGCACGACCGTTCCGCGTGGAAGGCGGCCACGGCAGAAGGGCGTGACAGCGGAAGGGGGCTCCTTAGGATGGGTTTCTGATCAAACTAAGGCCTCTAGTTTGAAGTGAGGGAAGTAGAGAGTATATTTTGGCTAGGGTTGGCTAATACAAATGGCATTGAAGTTGTGAATTGGGGATAAGGGGGAGTTCCATTTTATAAGAGGGGTGAGGGCCACCATAGAAAAACTAGAAATATTATTTTATAATAAAATAAAATTCAGTTCCTAATGTCTCCAAAGTGACTTATTTAGAGGCTAAGGTGGGTATGGGTCGAATACCAATCAAACAATAGGTTTTAGACAGGTTTGGGTCACTATATTAACCTTACCATATAAATTTAACTCTTAGTTAATTACTTTGACATTTACCATGTCTCTTTGTATTTTTATATTATATGTTAAATAAACATACTATATACTTACACGAGAAACCCAAGTGGTTCATTAATGATACACCTATCATTATATAAGAATTTTGGCCAAGGCATAGATTTCTAAAAATATAATATCAATTAATAATATAACATTTGTTTTAAAAAATCTTTTATGTCAATTTTGACACTATTTGGTATATTGTTTTTTCAAAATACATAGTATCATTATAACTTGAAATAAATTTAACTTATTCAACCATAACATATAATATTTACCTATAAATTTCGTGGAGTTCATTTAAACATCTCAAATTATATATATTTGGGTATTTATAATATCAATTATTTCAATACTTCATTATGAGGGTAATTATGGCATCACTATTGTGTCATAAATAAAATAAATCATTTAATGTCTAAAAACTATAAATAAAATACCATAATGTAGTAAATATTTATATATTTATAATAAATAATTATAATTGAATTTATCTTATGTTTAACTCTATATTAAAAATGGTTTAGTTATTAAACATTAAATTTAACACTTTTAACTCTTCTTTGAATTAAATAATAATAAATGTCCTAATCGAATCCAAGTGGACAAAATAGGTTTATATTTTATTCCTAGTATTTTTTGTGGTCTAATTATACTTATAAAATAGAATTAGGAAATGTTTTAGTGTAAAAACAATATGATTTTTACCTTTAATTGCCCTATTTACTTTTAACCGTGGTAAATAAAAGTAAAAGTTACTATTCACAACAAAATTATTTTCATCTCATTGAACAAAATTTTTTATACATATATCAAGCGTGTCTTTATGATTTTTGAAATTCAATTCACAGATGCTGTAATATAATGTCTTATGAAAATTTACAAATTCTCCTAGGAGGTGGAAATAAGACCGTAAAAAGTTCAATAATATTTTAATATATCTAAAATTAATATAAATTGACTCCAATGAATTAAGTTGAACATATATAGATATTATGGATCTATTTTTCAAAAAATATAAATTTTAATATAATAAATAATTATTTAGTTAAAAATCTTGTTTTAACTAATAACTCTGTGTTTTTAACTATTCATCAAAAATTTAATGTTTTCAGAAAAATACCAAAATATCACCCTAGGATAATTTCGATATTATAAATATAAAAATGAAGTCCATTTTAAATAATTAAATTTATAAAATTTTAAAAAGTTGGTATTACTATTTATAATGACTAGTTTGATTGGTTGTGTTGTGTAAAAACTCGAAGTTGCGTACATCACACACTATTGTAATATATAAAGAGAAGCGTACCATGGAAGCATAGGGTGTTACAATGCCTACCCATGGATGACCTGTTAGAGCCCCGAGAGTCATACACACTGATAACCCACCGAGCGATGAGGTCTTGGTGCATGGCCCTTTACCAGTGGAGGCACCAGTGATATCACTTCTCATTGGGCCACTGATTCCCCCATCCACGACAGTAGACGTTGCTTGTCGCATGAGAATGTTTCACGAGTTCTAGCACCAGAGGCCTCCCAGGTTTAGGGGAGAGATAGACCCAAAGGTGGCTGAGGATTGGCTGAGACTGTGGTGGGAGTCTTCAGGATAGTAGGGACACCAGCAGACATTATGGTGATCCTTACAGCCTGCCTCCTTCGGACAGCAACATACAGATGGTGGATCCTGATGCTCCATGTTCACGACGAGGTGACACTACTATTGATGGACATTGATGCATGTTCCGAGCAGAGTGTGTCCCCGCCACCCTTCGAGAGGTGCACATACGGGAGCTACTACATCAACAGCACTGTAGTTTGACTCTAGATCAATACTCAGTGAGGTTCACTGACATCTCGATATACTCCACAGATATGGTATGAGACTCATTATTTAAGGCATGGACCTTATAACAGGGACTCATGCGAGAGATCAGAGCTCTGATGATCTCACTCAGCATCCCGACACAGACGGGGGTGCTAGAGAGAGCCCTCTTAGTGGAGGGATTCCATGCTGAGCAGTCTCCAGCAGCGAGACCCACCACTAGGCGACATGCATCAGAGTTTTCTGTAGCCGGTAGTAGGCAGATTTCGCAGAGGTCCCAGAGGACCAGACCTACAGGTGGTCGACCGGATGACTGAGGATTGGTTGTATAGGGAACATAGAGAAGCAAAACACATGTCAGTAGCAGGCAGTGGTACTCATGTACTGGGCATTGTCACATGGCTCGTGACTATCCGAACTGCGGTTCAGATGATCAATAGACAATTGAGGTACCTCCCAAGAAGAGGAATAGGTTTGATCGAGGTGGTCCATAGGGCGCAGGTGGACGTGGCAAAGGAGCTGGTTGATCAGTTGTCGGTGGACAATGTGTTTTCACCACCACCACCAGTAGGTCCATCCCGACCACATGGACTGGGTGGAAATGGGAGAGATCGGCTCCGATTAGCTGAGGCATACAATTAGGGAACTCTAGAGATGATTCGAGGTACGATTTGTGTCTAGTCAACATTAGCTACAGTTCATATAGACACAGGTATCAGTCACTCTTTCATGTCCACTACCTTCATTCAAATCTTGGATATTCCGATGGAGTCATTGGATCGATCCTTATGTATATAGACTCCTAAGGAAGCAGACTCTACGATAACGCACTGGTGTCGGCAGTGTGAGCTTACTATAGGAGGCAAGAGCTTTGGTCGGGATCTTCTCGTAGCGGTGTCGAGGCCTTACGATGTTATCTTGGGTATCGATTGGTTATCTACAGTCCATTCTCAGATCGACTGTATTAGACACAAAGTGAGGTGTGTATGCACGGATGGGACATTTTTACATTCACCGAAAGAAGGGAACCTTTGCAGCACATGAAAAAATTACATGGAGGAGGGTGAAGCTGATCATTCATCAGTTGGCTTGCCATACACTCAGATCAGTTGATGTGGAGAGTTTGATTTATCATGTATTGGTGGACCAGTATGCGGATGTTTTCCATGACGATGTTCCAGTTCTACCTCCTTATAGAGAGGTGTAATTCTACATTGACTTGTACCCCAGGATGGCACTGATATCTACTCCAGCATATTTGATAGATCCTGATGAGCTTCATGAGTAGCGGGTACTACTGGAGGACTAGAATGGAAAGGTAGTCATCCGGCATAGTGTTTCTCCCTAAGCACTCTATGATTCTATTCGCCAAGATGGAGGATGGGAGCATGAGGATTTATGTCTACTACTGTCTCCAAAACCAGGTAACATTGAATTACAAGTACCCACTCTCGAGGATTGACGACCTCTTTGATCAGAACATGGGATCACGATGTTTATCGAAGATAGACCTCAGATCGGGCTATCCCTAGCTCAGAGTTCGATATGTGGATGTGTAGAAGATGACCTTTAGGTGTCGATATAGCCATTATGAGTTATTGGTTATTCCCTTTGGCATAACCATTTCTCCATAAGTGTTCATGTTTCTCATGAATGGGATTTTCCATCCATACCTCAATAGCTTTGTCGTAGTATTCATCGAAGACATTCTGATCTACTCAACTTCTGAGGAGGAGCATGCCTACCATTTGCAGGTAGTACTGGACACACTTTGGGATAACTAGATTTATGGTGTTCTCTCGATGTGCCAGTTCTGGATTCGAGTGGTTCACTCCTTGGGACACGTCAACTCAGAGGCTGTAGTTGTAGTGGATCTAGTGAAGATTGAGGCGGTACATTCTTGGGTTACACCCAGGAGTGTGACAGAGCTACGAAGATTCTTTGGCCTGGATGGATACTATAATATATTCATTCAAGACTTCTCCAGAGTTGAAGCACCACAATCCGCCTTGACAAAGAATTGTCAACCATTTGTGTGGTCGGAGGTATGCAATTATATCTTTTAGTAGATGAGGCTCAATAGTGCCCCCATCTTGAGGTTTCTAGAGGAAGGCATAGGGTACATAGTCAACTGCGATGTATCAGGGACTATACTCGGGTGTTTCCTGATACAGGAGTGATCAGTGATCATGTATGGTTCATAGTAGTTGAGACACAATGAGCAAAACTATTCTACCCATGACATGAAGTTAGTGGTAGTGGTCTTCTCATTGAAGATGTGGTGGCACTACCTGATGGGAAAGTGTTTTACCATATACTCTGGTCACAAGATTCTCAGGTATATATTCTATCAGAAAGACCAGAACCTGAGACAATGACGATGGCTCATGTTTCTCCAAGACTATGACTTCGAGATTGTCTATACTCATGGGAAGGCGAACATTGTAGAAGATGGTCTCAGTAAGAGGAATGGTATACAAATTCTAGGAAAGGTGACATATTAGTTTGATTCCTTACATATATTCATTCTGGATAGAGATGGATTTGTCTATCTACAGTCTCTTACAGCCACTCTCCCACTACATCAGCGAGTCAGGGAGGCGCAGCATGGAGACACTAACTATGAGACACAACGTGCTCAGATATCCACAGGGCATGCACCTGATGGATTTTATGAACGTGGGAAGAACATCAACCTCTTCAAAGGACGTAACATGGTACCAATTGCACTTTATGAGGAAGTGTTGAGAGAGTATCACACTTTCCCTATAGCGGTATATCCAGGAGGGGTGAATATGTACCGGGACCTTTGATGACAACACGGGTGGACAGGTATGAGGAAGGAAGTAGCAGAGTTTGTCTCTTGATGCCTCACTTTTCAGCAAGTTATTGTAGTGCCCCAGGTACCAACATGCTTGGTTCAGACATTTGAGGTCCCAGAGTGGATGTGGAATGGGATATCCATCTACTTTAGGATAGTTATTCCACATACATCCAGGAGTCACAGATCACCATGTTGGACCACTTCATACTGATCAGAGAGCAGTGATCAGTTGAGAGCATGGGACACCTCTATGTGCAAGAGATTGTGTGTTTACACGGAGTAACTTCTTATGTTGTCTCAGACCGTGAAATACGGTTTAATTCCTGGCTATGGAAGGGGTTGCAAGAATCGTTCGAGACACCCCTCTAGTTGAGCACTGCCTTCCATCATCAAATGGATGAACATACCGAGAGAAACATTAAGACACTCGAGGACATGCTATGTGCATGTGTTCTCGACTTTGGTTGCAGCTGGGAGGATCACATACCTTTTGTTGAGTTTTCCTACAACAACTGTTATCACTCCACCATCAGTATGGAACCTTTTTAGGCCTTTTATGGTTGACCATGAAGATCACCACTATGCTGGAAAGACCCAGGAGAGTCAGCAGTAGTGGGACCATAGATAGTACGGGCTACCTTGGAGAAGGTGCAGATCAGCCAGTAGTGGATGAAGACTACACAATACAGAAAGAAGTCGTATGCTGATAGAAGATGAAGACTACGCAATACAGAAAGAAGTCTTATGGGTCTCTCCTTGACGAGGTCTACATAGATTTGTCCAAGGGGGCAAGTGGTCTTCATGATTCATGGGACCTTTCCAGGTCCTCAGCAGAGTAGGCGAGGTGGCTTACCTCTTAGCTCTTCCACTTCAGTTACACCAGGTGCACGATGTCTTCCATGTATCTCTGCAGAGGATATATGATCCCGACCCATCCCACATCATCGACTACAAGTAGATGGACATCGATGATAGGGTGACTATCATGGAGGTTCTAGTGGAGGTTGAGGATCGACAGGAGTGGGTCCTAAGAGGACGGTCGATACCTCTAGTGCGCGTACGCTGGCAGCACGGGAACTCCCAAGAGAGAACATGGGAGCGGTAGGTTCATATGATTGATCAGTATCTATATTTTTTACCTTAGTTTGAGTTCTAGCTTATGGGGACATAAATCCCTTAGCTGGGGAGGATTTAGTGATCTGGAAATTACATGGAATTTTTTTTCTTAAACTCATTAGATTATTATGAGTCTGTGAAAATTTAAAGTACATGATTCTGAGGCCCGATGTGCCCGAAATCAATTCCTGGAGGTTTTTTGGGTACGTTCAGAAAACGTGAGAGTGATATTTTATAACATTTGAACCTGTGCAATTAATTGAAGTCCGAGGGAACCATTGAACTCACAGCGTCGGTGAATTCTTAGGGAGGCCTTCACCGTAGTTGCGTTCTAAGGAGAATGGATGTTAGATTTTGGGATTCTATGAAAAATTTATATAAAACTATCGTCTGGGATTTATTTTTATTTGTGGTGGTTAAAACATGTAAGAGGAGGATAGGGGTGGGGACTACCACATCATAACCTACCATGGGAGGTTATGGTGGTGGGGCCCATCCTAAAATTGAACACATATTTAAAATTAAGGTGGTGGGTACCACCTGAATGTTAACCCCCTTGAAACTCTCCATAAAGTGGGGAAAAGTCTTCACCTTACCCACCATTTATTAGATCCATCTCCACCCATTAATTAAGTGGAGCCCCACTTTAATTAATTGAACCATTTTTAAATTCAATTGAATTTTTGGGGCCATCAATTAAATAACAATTTCACTTAAATCATTATTATTGTTTGGAAATCCATTTGGAGGATCCATGAGAAACGGATTTGAAGAACATGGAGAACCTTTGGAGAAACAAATTCTCCAACAAAGAACGATATTCAACTATGCCAAAAGAAACGGAGTTGACCACGAAGAATGTCGTCTTTGACTTCGTCACCTCTGAATTCTCTTCTTCCAATGATGGATAAACTATTCCTTTTCTGACATTGAAGAATCAATGTCACCTTTCCACAACTTCCTCAATGGGCATCATCATATGAGGTAGTGGATTTGAGTTTTTATTGTTTATATTATACACCGTCAAATTTATGGAATGTTAATTGTCGATTGATATCAACATAACATAGAGGGATCAGACCGCTCAAACATGTCCCAACCATCCCCCTTTGATTGTTATCATTTGTTGACGACAGAGGTAGAGCAACGATGGCCAATGAGAGGTCAGCTGTGAAGGAACTATTGGCATAAGGCCATCGAGTCGCTAAAATGGTGCGGCACTGCCGTGCTGCATGTAAGGGGTCGTGACCAGGCCGACCCGAGGCAGAAGGGCGCAAAACCGTCACACCGCGCGGAGGAAGAAATCCGCGATCAAGGCGGGCAACCGCGGAGGGGTGCGGTGTCATCGCGCGGTGATGGAGGGGCGCAGAGTCGTTGCACAGTGTGGGGGAGTAGAACCACGGTGCAGCCGTACCGTGGTATAGGAGATGAGACAGTCGGTGGGGGGCCGGCCCCTGGTGGGGCGGAACGGGCTGGCCGCTTGGCCAGCCGGACAAGTCTGGACCGCCCTAGGTCCCACGAGATACTAAACTGGCTCCTAGTGCCGATTCTGTTTATAAATCATGGGGGCGTGGCACCCCCCACCCCCACGTGGTTAGCCAGGCCACACGGACATCCAGTCAGCCTGGCCATGATGGCCGCTAGCCAACTAGGCCTGGCGGGCCTCCAGCCAGCCCAGCCACATGGGCCTTTGGGCCGGGCAGCCCCCTCGGGCTGGGCTGCCTTTGGACCAAGCCTCCTTTAGGCCAGGCCACCATCTCAGGCCAGGCCTCCCTCGGTCCAGGCAAACCCCTTGGGCCGGACCTCCCCCTTGGGTCGGGTCAGACCCACAGATCGGGTCGGACCCACAGAACGGTTTGGTCCTACTGGGTCAGACCGGACCTAGACCCGCTATGACCTCTTTCACATTTTAACCCATGACAAGGGCTACGGGTGTCTGATCGATGAAACAACTATGGTGATAGAATGATTATAGGGAGAAAGTTCTATTAGAATACCCATTTTTAGGTTTGGATATAGTTGGCGTATGGTCAGTTTGTATTGAACCTAAAATCTAGCTGGGCCCCTGGAACAGAAATTCCAATAACTCACAGACCCAACGTCTGATTGACGCGTCGTCTATTGCATTGAGATCCCTTTTACGCGGAGGTACATTGAGATACTCATAATCGGGACATCGTGACACTTGGAGTATCAACCATTAACTCGTGGAGAAGATCCTTCTAGTGACGAGAAGACATAGTATGTATACCTAGTTGCTGGCTTAGATCTGACAACAGCTTGACCAATTCAACTCTGAGTGACTCGACTAGCCCAGCGGGGAGTGCCTATGTGTGACACAGAAGACCCATGGGATAGGAGAGTCTCTGTTTGAGTTTGAATGACCCGCGATACTCGACAGGAGGATTACCTCTGTAGGTTATTAGGGGTAGCGCCTTTGTGTGACGTGACAGACCCAAGGTGGGGAGAATCTCTGTGTGACGCAGCAGACACATGGTACTCGAAAGGAGGAGTGCCTCAACAGTCCAAGGATAGTGGAAAGCACCACCGTGTTACACGGCATGCCCAATGTTATTGATATAGGAGGAGTATTCCCCTAGACATGGTTTCTATAATAAAAATACCACTTTGAGCTGAGTCAATGACTTTTGTGTTTTCCTCGTGATTGAGATGGGTTACTAGATAACATAGGTTTATGTATCGGAATAAAACTATGTAATGTTTATCTGTTGATTTCATACATTATGGTTTTTCCTTGTTGGATTCTGTGTGACTTTGAGGGTCTCGAGGTCCCTACTGAGTATCTTTATACTCACTCCGGCACGGGCTATGTACATATCTTGTTGTGTTGGTTGCAGACGACAGACAGTGATGACTGAGGGAGAGTGTAGCAAGTCTGGATGGTACCCAGTGGTGGACCACTCGGCGTGACGGTACACGGAGCAGACAGATGCACGTGGAGTGCTAAGGAGGCCATCTATACCTACCCTTCAGGTAGGAACCCTGGAGGATGACATAGTAGCTACTTTTCTTTTCTTCAGCTATACTTTCTTTTCAGTTGTACTTGTACTTTAATGTTGGGCTTGTATGTCCAGACCCTTTCACATTCTAGTATATCTTTTGTATACATTTTACCTAGTTTTTTTCTTCTAGCTTACTCTGATTACATGTGTGTATGATTTATAAAGGAAACACCTTCCCAGTTTTAGGTATTTACACCTTTTGTGCTAGTCTCCATCCCCTGGCCTTTGGAAGACGGGTTTGGGGAAGTTATGACACAGGCCCTGGGGGATGGGTCGTGACAATAATTTTTTAAAAAATTATATATTTTCTTGTTTACAAATGTTATGTTCAACCATGTTGTTATTAATATAGAAATTTTTTTGGTATCTCTAACAATACCTCAATTTTTGATGTTTACTTGTAAATTGTCTGTTTTTTTAATGGAAAATAAGTTATTATATTTAAAATAATGATTATATTTTTGACACATGTCCACATTAAATATTTATATATTTAATAGGATTTTTTAAATTAAATTCTTAGTATTCACATATTAGTCTAGTTACTTTTTCATATAATTATCTGTTTTCTATTTCATCCCTTTCATCATTATACATTGTTAAATATTAACTTATAGTAACTTTTATATTAATACATTGAATTTTTTTATCAATTAATTATTTTCAAATATTTTATAATAGATCACCATCAATATCAATATGTGAAACAATTATAAAAATTCATATAGTGTTGTGATTATATTCCCTATACACATTCTAGGAAATGTGTACACATTTTTTGTAAATTCATTTACTATGTGGTTAGGATTATGTATTGATTGTATACTCAAATTTTCATCATCAGGTACCATGGATCACATTTTGAAATAAACATAAATACATAAGATATTTAATTTAGTGTTCACCAACTATAAGATAAATATTTTCCTATATACTTATTTCATTATATGTTATATGTTATCATAATTGAATATCATACATTTTTATACTACTTATCAAACAATTCGTTTTTATATTATATTTTAATTTTAATTTTTTTTATTTTAATCATAAAATAATAAAAAAAAATTAATTAAAATTTACTCTACTCTAGTGACATAAAATTATGCGAAGATTTTATTTAGTTTTTTATAAATTAACAATGTCATGATGCCATATTTCTATAATATTCTACATGGTTGAGGATCCATGATATTGATATATAGAAAGGGCCGAAAAAAGTTATGTTATTTACCATCTCCTTAATTTTAATATTTCCAGTAAAATTAAATCACATTCTTTATCATTTTTAATAATTATCTTATTTCCATTTTCATTTTCCAAAAAATCACATCGATTTTAACAAATCAATAAGTTTTTTTATCAATTTTTATATTCTAAATTCTATTTATTTTATATAATAGGTAAAATTGACTCATTTAGTTTTGTTATCATATTGAAATTTAGTTAATATATTCAAAAATTATTATTCTTATCTAGCCCATTTTATATAAATATCGATTTTTAATTATACTATTCTAACTAAACATGATACAAAAAATCAATTTTTTTACTCGGTACTCTTGAAAAATAAATATTTTTCCAAAAGTATTGATTATTAGTCAATATATAAGTATAAAATTGATACCATGGAATATCACTAACAAATAGGTGTTTATGTTAATGATATCAATATTTTATGATAAAAAATATGTTTCTTTCATAGACATTTCAATTTTTAATACTTATAATATTGTAAAATTTCACATTTTATAATTAATTTGTTATAAATTTACATTGTACAATACTTCTGAATGATTATAATTTCTAATATTTTTATTTTTACCTATATAATTAAAATAATGAAACAAAAATTTATATATATGTGTACTTTCACCTATGTATCAAGTATTACTGCAATCGTTAATAATATCCAATTTTTAATATTATAAAATCTTATAGTATTTACATAATCTTAATTTTAATATAAAACATATTTTTTAATGAATCAATATTTGTATTCAATTTTGAAATTATTAATGCGTACATTATTTTACATTCAATTTTAGTCAACTATTTAAAAATTTATAGATGACCTGAATTTCATTTTTTGAAAAGAAAAGTAATAATTTATCTTGAATCCCATTGTTAGACCCTTTAAAATTTTATTAAAAAAATATATGGGAGTCATTATACATTTCCATTTAACATATGTTTTAGGTTCTCAATATTTGTTTTATAAATGTTTGTAAGAACCTATTCTATTACTGATTACATCATTTATTCGACGCTTTTTACATAATTTGTCATTTGTAATCAATGGCTTAAATAAATAATTGGTTATTATTTTATTTCATTTGAATAATAATTTTTAGTAAATTACATAAATGATGATATCAAAGTGGATAATGTTTAAAATCAATTTTCTTATATGAAACAATTAAGATGATACTTAAATATGTAATTTGAAAATATATATATTTAATCAATACCATATCTGTGATAATATTTAATAATATATTTATGTATTTTAGTTTTGATCAAATATATAATTTTATTATATATTTGTATTTAATAGGGATATATGATTTTTGATGGCCTATGATTGTGTTGATAATTACTATGTTTGGGTTCTTCAGGACTCCTGAGGTCACTTTTTCATATTGGGGTAATTTTATGTCTCTTCTATTTGTGGGTTTGGATCCTAAAAATTAATTTGATATTTATAAAAAAAATATGATGATGTGTATTTATATTATATATCCTAACAGGGATAAATCAGTTCATTGTCTATTATTATTGAAAAGGGGAAAATATTCATTTTTATGAAATAATATCTAAAATGGGACCTGGTGGATATAAAAAAAGTCTGATATTAATGATTAATTAGAAGAAATATTTATGTGTATAGCGAGAAAGAACTCCATCAATTATAGAAAAAAAATATAATTGATGATTGTAATGTACCCTTTTATTTATATTTTTATTCTCTCTATTTATCTAACAAAATCACTCACCAAAGAATTATTAATACAATAATAATTAGTTTATGCCCATTATAGACCCAAATGTCACATGATATTTGTGATCAAGAGATTTGAGGCTTTGTTGTTCCAGTAGACATCAATTCCTGTAAAACTAATTTTGTGGTTGTGTTTGAGGATATAAATGGATATGTTATTTTTTAGTCAATTATTTATTGAAGATATTATTAAATTTTTATCTTTCCCTTACAAATATAAATATAATTTCTTTCTTTACATTACAATATTTTCATCTTTATTTTTATAGTTATTTTTTTGATATTATGTATATTAGTTTTCTTCTAATTTTTATTGTACTATTAGAAGACCATGGGGTTAATGTCAAAGGGAATTGAATGATGCACCCGAAAATAGGTACCTAAAACATACAATGTTTCACTATACATTCTATTTATTTTTATTTAATGATCAGGAAACTATGTGTTATACTTTCTAAATATTTTCCTCCGAATCGGAAAAAAATTATACATATTTTTTCAAATTAGTTTTCTTTGTAAATTTTCAATACATCTAGTTAATTTTATATTTTTTAGAGAAATGTTAAACTACTATTTATAAAAACGATGAAATGATATATTTTATTGACAAAAAAACATGATAAATTGTTTTATGATTTTTTAAAAAAGTTATTAACTGAAATTAAACATACCCAAAACTAAATTATTAAGGCTTCGATGACATTTTATAATACATCGAAAATAAAAATTAGTTGAATGAGGTTGTATTTGGTTATAAAAAATATCTTTTTTTATTTATAAAAAATTTTAAGATTTTTTTTATGATTTCATGTTTAATATACATTTAAAAATGTTCATCTCTTATTTTCTAGACCAACTATCTTGTCAATAAATTTTCAATTATAATAATTACTATTTTGTTAATTATTTATTCCCTTAAATATTCATGTGATTAATCATCTTAAAAAATATTTCCAATTATTTTATTTTTAATCAAAGAACCTTTTAAAAATTTAACATTATATGATGTATTTAGGAATTCTAAATAATATGTTTAATATTGAATCCCATATGAAAATAAATTTTTCAAAAAATGGAATATGAAATTTAATTATAATATGAAATCATGTGTGACTTGAAGTAAATTATAAAATCAATATTATTTCATATGATATAATATTCATTATTCATGATAATCTTGTTGAAATATTTTTTTGATGAAGAATTAATAAATCTATATGTATAATAACTTATTTGTATTATATAAACTATGAATTAATGATATTCAATATCCCTTTTGGTTTTCATCTGTTAAAAATAAAATGATATCTGTAATATGGGCCAAAATCTTTCTTTCAAGGTATGAATTCTATATACCTTTATTTATGATATACCACAGATTGAAAAAATTATATCCATTTATTATGTTGTAGTTATTTATGAGTAATATTTATTCAATACCTACAAGAATTATTATGTGTCTATTATTTGTGATTTATATTTGTTTAAGATCCCCTTTTGAATTGTTTTTTGTGTGAAAATTTTCTTATGGTTTAATTTTTATTATTTTCCCATGTCTTATCATATGGTTATACTATATTATATGCTAATTATTTTCCTTATAATGTCAATGAAATGATATAGATAAAATTTTTTATTTGATAGTGAATATGTTTATTATTCTAAATAAGAATATGATTTTACTTATAATTATTGTAAATCTTATACAAATAGACTAATAGAGAAAAAATTTCATACAATTTAATATGTATAGCCTAAAATATTTATTTTATTTAGATTATTATTATACAAAAACTATGTTACTTTAATACTGAAATAAATACATACTTTTGAACAAGATTTTCAACATCATTATAATGCATAATATGTTTCTACAAACACTATAATACATATTCATTCCCAAATCAATAGTTCATATGCCCTTATTTATGATTTTATTATGGTCATGATTATTGTTATGCTTATACAAAAAATATAACAAATTTTCTATTCATATAATGTAATATATAAAATCTAATTCAGAAAAATACATGTCGTTTTTCTTATTATTATAGAGAAGACTGTAATATAGTCGTATAAATAAAAACATATTCTTATGATACCACGATGATCTTTATTATTTTGTATTCATATTCAATTTATCAACATCTTCCAATATAGTTAATCAAAATATTTCTAACAAACATAAGAATAAAAATAAACCCTAGTAACCAAACAATATATTCATAGTGAATATTATTATTCAGTAATATGATTACACATGTCCAAATACTGCACTTACAGTTATTTTAACCTTTCTATATTTATAGACAATATGATTTAAATTATCATACACACATTTTGATTAATCATTTGATTTATAAACATCACTGCTTATTCATTTCATATGTTTATGGATCAAGATATATTATTAGATATAAATTATCATCAAGGCTATAATGACAATGATTCACTGCCAATTGATAGTTCTATTGATTAGGATTCTAATCTCTCAACAAAGGTGTTCAATGAAAATTATCATACAAAGTTTACAAGAACAGAATAATAACTGAAAGTGTTTGAATTTATATACATTTTTATGTTTTCTTCAAACAAAAATTTCAAATATATATATATATATATTTCCACGTAATATGTATGATTGGAATATAATTTTATATAACTCTCTCATATATTAGGATTAGATATATAATTTTATTATTATATATATTATTATTTACTAGGAATTCAGCTATAAAAATGAATTAGTCGTAATAATAGTAAAATTTTAAGGTATTTGATTAAATATATTGATATATAAAAGAATTTTTTTTTAAAAAGAGCATAAAAATGAAAAAAAAATTTAATAAAGATTATAATTTTCCAAATATTTAATAAATGTGTTACAATATAGAAAATATATTTTTTTCTTTTAGGTGAGAATTTATTATTTAGAAAATCAAAATTCATAAATGATCGGATTCTTTAGAAAATTTTAAATGATTTTACTAGATATTTTCCCATGATCATATATAAAATCCTATGAACTTAATGTGTATATAGATTTTAGGTATTTTAATCAATTATTTATAACTAATTTAATTTATTTTAAAATGGGAAAATATTATAAAATGAGATAAATTGAAAATATTATTTGAAAATAATAGATACTATAAAATTTATATTTTCTTATCTATTAAATTTTACAAGTTTTTGAAGGAAATTTATTAATCAAGAATGAAATGTGACTCAAGAAGAAAGGTAACATTATATCTATGGGGAATAGTTAAAAAAAATAACTAAAACATATTAAAAACCTATAACATTATTTTAAATATAAAAAACATTAATTGATTCTAAAATATTAAATATCTCAGTTATTGAAATTTTTATACACTATATATTTATTTTGAAATTAATAAATGTTAACAGAAAATATTAAGGTGATTTTTAAATATAAAAAATTTTAAAATTTTAAAATTTTAAAAAATAGATTAATTTAAAATATTCATGGAATATAAATGTTGTGAATAAGTTATTTATTTTAAATATTCAAATTAGTAATTTTAACTTTTTATTGAATTTAATTTAAAATAAATAATATTGAATGAAGAATTTAAATTTCATAAATATTTAAAAAAATAATGAAATTAAATTAATTAAGTGAATAAAATATTTGAATATTCTAATTAATTTTTTTTAAAAAAATTAAAATAAATTGAGTAGTAATATTATATAAACATGTTGATAATTGTATATTAATTAAAATATTATAAATTTACTTGAATTCGAAAATAAATTGACATGGATTCTATAAAACATGAAATATCTATACAATTTGATGTTCCTCTAATACCATGTGACTCTTCCACATCCATTCTCCCAACACATGTATACCCCAATATCAAATTCTCGCTACATTTTTCATCATACCCATTTGGGCCCCCTGATCCCCATTTGAGCCCCCTGATCCTTCCACAAATTTTTATTTCATTATGAACCCCATTATTAATCCCCCTCTCCATCACACCCTATATAAGTTCCCTAAAATATGTTTCCTATGAATTCCAGAACCATTATTCTACCCCCCCAAATTATACCTCATATACATCCCTTATACATGATAATAGATCTGTGGTGCATCGAATCTTTGTATCCATCTTCCTCAACAAATACCACTTCTATATCAATGTAATTGTGTTGAACTCCATTATGATACCTTTAAATTTACACCCCTTCATTTTCGTAATCCCATAGTCTATTTAATCTCATCTTATATCAATATCTACAAACCCTACAAATTTATCAATGTTTTTTTTGTATACCACCCCACCTTCTTCTCTCACCTCTACCTTTGACTACATCTATTCCCTTCTCCATTTACTCTACCTCTAGTTCCATCTCCATCTCTCAATTCAAAATATATTTAACATTACATAATTATTGAAATGTTAGATGATTTTTTATGTATGTGTGCTTTTAACTAACTCATGTTCCCTTTTTTCAAATATGTTTCTCCAAACTTATTTCAATTATATTATGATATGAGTTTTTTCCTTTTATGATATCCTTTGTTATTATATTCACATCTGGGCTATTTTCTATAATATTATTATATTATTTTTTTTAAAATTAAAATTTGTACATTATCCTATGGTGATTTTATAAGTTTCTCTATTTCATCTGAATAAAATACCACAAATAATTTTAATATAGTAGGAACTCCATATGAATTACTAAATTATCATGAAATTGTAATGCTGGTATTATTCCTATTTTTTCAAATAGAGATTATAAATGATTGTTATGTCAGATTGAGAATTATTTATCTCCAAATGAATATTATAATTCTTCTTCAACCTAAAGATGATGGATCATATTCCTAATTATTTCCATGAATAAGTGAATTTTTTATCCTTTAGGATGGATATTGCAGAACTATATATATCAAATTATTTTATTTCACCAATTTCCATTTCCCATCTAAATATCGGAATCTTTTAATGTATGGTAAAAATGATCATCTTCACTAAATGATGTCTCCAAAACCACCTCTATGAATTTTGGATCCATATCACTATAATAAATAAATGATTCTTCACACATAATATCTAAGATAAATAAATAAAAAACTAATCCATAGTTATTAAATTCATGTTTTTCATATCACAATCTTTACACATTAACCCAACATTTATATTTCATATTATTCATCTATATCACTATCATAGTCCCTGAATTGAAAATTTATATTTCATATTCTTCATGATTTTAATTTATGAAAAAAATGAAATGAAATTAATTTACTTCAATTATAATGTTGATTTTATTATCCAAGTTGGTATATATCTAATACTTCATTACATAAATTTTCTATAATTTCCATAAGCACATAAAAACATGAAAAGGGAAAAATATATTTTGAAAGATAAATTTTCTTCTTTTGACTTTTCATCATGAAGAATATTATATAGGTATGTTTAAAAATTTATAATTCATATTTCCATTTAAAAAATTTAATCCTCTAAAATATTATATATTCATATATGTTATGTGTTTTTTTTCAACAATATGTATTCCTAATCTATTTACATTCGGTGTGTTTTTCACTATTTTAAAATAAATGATATTTTATAATTAATGCTAAAATACTAATATGATGTTTTAGTATTAAACATAGAATCAGTAGGTGGGTGAAGATATAACTCCACCATTTTAAGGTATTTCACAATTTTATTATATATATTTTGATTATTGGAGGGTTTGGATTGATTTTATGATGTTATAAAGTTTATTTTGGTTGTTTTCCTAGGGTTCATGGTAATATAATTATTTATTATCTATATAAGATTAAAAAAAACATATGGTTTAACCTAGGGTAGAGTTTTTTCTAGTGATATGGTAATATCAATTTTGTTGTTTTTTAGAGGATCATATTTTATTCGCAGTTTTATATATTTGTCAAAAAATTTCATATAGGTGAATATTTTTTCTAATATTGGTACTTAATTTCATGTTCACATTTTTTTTTCATATTATGTGTTCATATATTTTTTATAATTAATTCCAATTCAATATATAGGTTCAAATTTCCCAAATTTTTTCAAACTTTTTACAAACTTGATTTATATTTTCAATCTAATTTGATCATACAGATTGATTATTTTTTAAATGTTCATATATTTTCAATTTTTTATAGATAAAATGTTATTTATTAACAAAATAATTAGTTTCACTTAAATATAAAAGGTTATTTTTTTCATTATTATATGTAATTATTTTTTATAATAATAACATTTATAGAGATTCATATTTATTGGTTATTGTGTGAACAAGCACATATTTTCTAACATTTGGATGTTATTTATATGAAAATATATATTATTTGTTATTTATTTGGAATGAAATAACTAAAACGTTTTTATAGGTGTAAGTGGATTTCATTAAACAAATGAACTATATCTTGACTAATAACTTACTATCATACACTACATTACTGATGAAACTGGTTCATGTAAAATAATTTTCTAAAACATTATTTGAAATGTCAATGTTCATATATATTATCACTAATGTAAAAATGATTATTACTTATTAAATTTTATCCATTTAAAATAATTTATTATATATTTTTAATTTGTTACTACATGACTTTATGGGTAAAACTGACGTTCAATTATGGGAATCCATTTGTCGAATCATTCAAATCTAATTGAATTATGGTATCCAAAAATACGTATACCAAATGTGTAACAAAATAAAATAAACTTAATGATTCAAATTATTTATACTTATTTATATTTTATAATAACTAATATTTATAAAATATGTAATATTTTTTCATATATTTTTATATTCATAGCCTTAAATTTCATATGATCACCACTATCATCTTCTAAAGTTATTAATATTACATCAACATTACTTGTGATTGCATGTTTGACTTCGCTAATATTTCATATCGACAAGTAGATGAGATTTGAGATCAATATATTTCTAGTTGTAATTACTATATTCATGAAGTATTCAATTCTCAAAAAAAATTAACAGTCTAGATTTGTTAAAATTTCCATTTTTAATTGGCCTTACTTTTCTAAAACATCTTTCAAACAATTTATATGATGTCCTAATTTTTACAAATTTGTTTTTTCATGAAATATGGTTCTATTTCATAACTATATATTGTTTTCTATATAATTATTTAGATACTTCTTGTTGATATAATTTTTTTCTAACCATTTGATTTAATTAAAATTATAATTACCACTATTTTATGATTAATATTACAAATTCCATTGATTGTTTGTTTTTTTGAGAAATGATTATATATTTTCTTAGTTTTCATTTTTATTATTGAAGTATTATTCTATAATTTTCAATATTAAAATCTAATAGAAACAAAATACATATATATTACATTTTAAAAAATAATATATAAAAATATAGAATAATGGTTCTTACTACAAAACTCATTCTTAGAAATCATTCTATAAAATGGTTTTATAAATATTATTTAAATATATTTTTTTTCTTTTATGGAGTATTAATTTAGGATTTTTGAAACAAATTTTTTCTACTAGAATAATTACAGAAAAATTTCTAATTATATTTTTTGTTTGTTGTTTAAATTTTTTTATTAGAATTCCACTCTGATACATGCATGAAATCTTTTTCTCCATATCACAACAATTGATTTTATTTTTTAGTTAGCAGTATGCATATACATGATCACATGTTATAAATTATTTGTGTAATAAACTAAAATATGAACTATTCATATACAAAATATCACACATTTAAAGAAATTTAAATATTAAATATACAACAACTAATTATCTAATATGAAATACTCTTTTCATTTCAACTGATAATATTGAGTAAGAAATTGGAATAATATTTATTTATATTTTATAAATAATATTTAGAGTAACCCCATTTTTTTCAACTAGAATCTAGAAAACTATATTATCATATATAAAATAAAGATACTCCTTAATAATATCTAAGATACTCATTTTTATTTTTCATATTATTTATAATATATGTTTAGTATTTGTATCTTAAATGGGGAATTGATGATACATGAATTGTATTGTGGAATATATTACCTAAAAAATCTTTTAAAACACATAGATACACCTCATTAATCATTATAATAATGGATGGTTAGGGATTCTCAGGTAGTTATTATTTTAAATTGAGAAACATAAGAATAATTCCATCTCTGTTATCAGTGATTATGATTTTCTATTCATTTCGGTTAGGTTACCCAAAATTTCATTTGAGTATCCCAAATAATACTCTCAACTATAATTGTAGCATTAATCAACAAACCATAATTTGTATGCATTTTTTTATCATGAATGAAAAAAAATCTCTTGTTCAAGTTCAATTGTTTCTTCTTTAACCCATATAATATATTTAGATATTTTCAATCCTTGTAATCCTATCATGAAGAATCATATTTCTAAAGATGTTTTGTATAGACACACTCCTCTAGATCTGTATGAAGGAAATAATGGTTTAAATCAATGTGTCCAAGATATAAATTCTCATATACAAGAATAACTAATATAGAGGGTGCTTTTATAATTAATGGAATTGTGTTTTTCAAGTGATAAAAATCCATGGAAGGATATTCACCCTTAAAATACCATGACCTAGTTCAACAAATGTTCCAATAATGTTCACCTTTATCGACGCCTTTTTATATTGATGATAAAATTAATAAGTTTTTTAATTTATTTTTTCAAAATAGACCCCTTTAACAATAGATTGAACCCCTCTTTATCAGCACTATGTGCCCCACATGACATTCTCATTCCAAAAACTCACTAGATCCCACCCCTTTTTCAATTTTTCCAAAACCTTTATAAACGCTTTTCACGACCTTCATCTTGGCTCCTCCTTCAAGTCCTAATGCCTTTAGGACTACAACATCATAAATTATATAATATTTTATAATATATATATATATATATTTATAAAAACCTAATTCAATTTTATTAAAGTATTTATTCATATAATAATATACATTTATATAAATATCTTTAAAATAATTTTTAAAAATATGTCATTGTATTTTATATTTATATTTATAAATTGCATGCATAATTACATATAGTGTCATATTTAGATATACATTTTTTATAATGGATTTATAATTATTTATTGTAAATATGTTTTTATATTATATTTAATTTTAATGATATATTTTTAAAAATTCATATATATATAAAATAATTTCTTGATATTGACTCAAACACACAGACCCACATACACACACATACTATCACACAAATGTACAAATTTAAATTTCGAACAAACACACACTAATATTTACATATATGTATTCATTTATATATTTTATAATATACTCATATATATATATATATATATATATATTTCCGATACAAACATATTTATATACAGTCATTACTTCTGTATATATATATTAATTCATTTTTCTAAGATATATATAATGGATAATTTTTTATTTTAAATAAAATACTTAATAAATATTTATTTCCAAATAATTTAAATATTAAGAAACATATTTATGTAAATATTTATAAAAATTTATCAGTACAATCTGTTTATTATATGTAAATATTTCACATTATTTATATATTTAATTATAAGTCACAGAAAAATATGGGAAATATCAAACTTTATAAATGATACTATCTATATAACTTAAATACCTAAGAATAAATTTAGTATTCACAGAAAAAATGTCAAAAGACCCCCACCCCCTCAAATGAGGAAAAAATCCCAATAACAGTTCATCAACAAAGGCATCCTGAAAAAAAAAGTCAATTTTAGTGGATCTTTGCACCATTTCTACCTCAAAGGAAGACTTTTTTGGGTCTACCACAATCACCATATCATATATTTTTTTTTCTCAATCTTTGATTAGATATGTGTTATAGGCCAAATAGACACGCAAGTCAAATGTTATGGTGGTTTGATGTTAAGGGCATGTATTCAACTTATCATAGATCATTCAATAAATTATTTAATTTTTTTATGTCTTCCAATTATTATTAAAAGACTATTAATAAATAACAATAAGAAATTTAATAATTAATATGAAATTTTTAATTATTTATAATCTATTTTTCATTATATATGATATATATTATTTTCAAATACATAATTAATCTTATATTAATAATATTTGATAAAATGTACTATATTAATATAAGTATAAACATATTTATATATCAACATAAAATATACTTAATGATATATAATTTTTCTTGAAATATACTTTTTTTGATAACTATAATAGAGCAGATAAAGGAAACCCTTTATGAGTGCTAAAAAGGTGAACTTTATCTATGTAAAAAGCCCTTAAAAGGGTGCGCTTTTATCAGTACATTTTACCTAGTGATGATAATGGAACCTCTTTTATGATCATATTTTTAATAACAATAAATGGTGGAACTTAATATACTATGAACTTTAGTAGTGAATAATAAGAACCACCTAGATAGTGTTGATATTTTCTACAGATGAGGAAATTTTATTGAAGTCCACACATTCCTTCCATTGAAATCCTTTCTCTACCAAAAATCACTTGTACCTCGTCTTACCATCAATTTTTCCATGTTTTGGTATAACCATTTATTTTATAATGGTTTCATTCATTTTGAAAAAGATTTTTGTTCCAATGTATTATAATCAATCAAGGAAGAAATATTCTCCTTCACAACAATCTCCTAATTATTTGACTACATCAACTCGATTTACTCATCAAAACATTATGGTTCTCCACAAAAAATTCATTATAGAGAATATAAGGATGATTAATTCCACTTTATAGGTCGCCTAACCTTTTTTAATATCCTCAAATCACTTTAGGAGTGGAATGACATGACCCGTCCTCGGGGCCCGTTCCGTGACTACCCCAAGACCGCCTTCCATAGGCCTACGGATTGTGACTAGCACCAAAGGCACAAATCCCTAATATGGGAAGGCAATGAATTTATAAAAGTAAACAAACACAACAAAGTACACAACATGATGTAAACACTATGTAAAAATGAATACATAAGAGTGTGATGGAAAGTAAATGGGCTAGTATATAAACCCCACAGAACAATAAGTACATGTAAAAAAGGGACAAATAGGTGGAACTAAAGAGAAGCTCCCGGATCGTCCTCTAGGGGTTTCCTACCTAAAGGGTAGGTACATATGGCCACGTTATCACCAATTTCCATCAGTCTCTACCTTGTGCTGGCTCATCACAAGGTCAGCATCAGGGTACCATCCAATCGTGGCGCTTTCGGCCTCCGTCAGTGCTATCTGTCATCTGCATCCAACACAACGATGTGTGGGCATAGCCTATGCAGGGGTAAGTATAACAATACTCAGTGGGGACCCTGAGACCTGAGAGGCATGACAATATCCACTAAGGATAATAAAAATAAGAAATATACAACAAAGAAGTATCAACCATCCCTACATAGGTATATTCTCATTCATATAACTATGTTAAAAAACTCAGTCCGACTCAAACTCACGAGACCAAGCACAAAAAATTACACAAGGAATTGAAGTCAATCAATATGATGATAATGGTTAAAAGACATGTATCATCTCACATTGTTATACCACAATTGTAGAGAGATATAGATGATGAGATGTAGCCACTGGATCATCTATGCTGTCAGACTCACACAGGATACAATCCACCTATGTTGTTGGACCCACACAGGATATAGGCCAACTATCTCATTTAAGATATTAGACCCACACATGATACATGCAAGCTATTCCAGAGTAATAGAGATGATCAGATGTAGTCACTGATTCATTTAAGATGTCGGACCCACACAGGATACATGATCATCTACTCCATTAGAATTGTCGAACCCACATAGGATTCTGGTACAGTTGTCATCATAATCGAACCCATGGAGGACTCCATTCCAGTAGTCATCGCTGTTGAACCCACAAAGGATTCCAGTACAGAAGTCGATGTAGTCGCAGCCAACTCTAGGGTTCCGGCACACAACACGCTCGATTTCGGGAGGGTCCACTCTTTGAGCAAAGGGGTTGATACATCAACTATCCCAAAGTCATGAGTTGATGTATCCTGATGTTCTGTCTCATCCAAAGAAACCCAACGCGACAGATGGCTCGTCAATAGTATGCTCGGTCTGAGAGTTATTGGCTTTTTCATTCTAGGGGCTCGGTTGGATTTACATGTTATCGAAACCCGAGCTTTTTCCAAAGTCATCCAAAACTAACTTTGAGTATTGCAAAAGGACCTCCTCATAAATTGGATCCCAGTGCTGTTTACAGCATGTTGTTCAGACGAACGGTATTAATGATATTCACATTTAAGCGAAGTCGGGCTCGGTCCATCAAGCCCAGTGCGCTGGCGGGTCGGCCTGAATCGGTTTGGAGGGTCCGACCCAGGTAGGGGGGTATGCCTGGCCCAGTGGGGTGCGGCCCACCTACAGACCCGGTTTAGATAGTGGTCCAGTTCGGTTCGCCCGGGGGCACCGACAGGCGCCGCCCCTCCTCTGCCCGGCCGGCCGAAGCCGGTCGTTTTTTTCCGGCGCAAGCGGCCCTCTCAGTGGGTAGCTATCTATTCCACGCGGTGCCAAGTGGCATTGCGGTTCCCTTCAGCCCGACTGGAAGGTGGCCAGCTGGTTCACCGTCCCAGCTGCCAGCAGAAGCGGGCCGCCATTCCTCTGAAGCACGGCGCCAAGAGGCGCCGCGATCTTCTACCCGGCCGGCCATAGCCGGCTGGTTCGTCCAAGGAGTGGCCTGCATTTTTTGGGCCACAATCTGCCCTTCTCGTTGCACCCAATGCCTCAGTCCTCTAGCAAGTCGGTCGGTCGTCCGGCCAGTTCTTCAGCCCAAACGGCCCCCTGTTGTGGGCCCTAGTTTTTCTCCAAGTGGTCGGCATGCAGCCGCCGTTGCCACCCATTCCTTCCTATGGCCTCCATCCTCTAGTGTGGTGCGACAGCACCATGCCCTCTTGGCTTCGCCACAATCATCAAACAACACAAACCAACAGAGGGATGTCAGACCGTGTTTTTTTAGACCTCTTCCTCTGTGTCATGTGATAAAAAAAGGCCATCGACGCCCAAAGTAAACATTGAAGAATCGAGAATGTAAATTTAATTCATATAAAAATAAATAAATTTACCTACCTCGAAACATGTCATTGAACGTCGACGAGCCGCATAAGATGAGTGTCGTAGAAGTCAGGTGTCGCAGAAGATGGCGTCGTGTAAGATGGATGTCGTTCCGTCAACGTTGGAAGAAAAAGTTGTTAGTCATTGGCAATGTTCCTTGTGGGTGTCGTCTACTCCATTAACGTGGATAGAGGTCAAGGAAAGGTAGAAAACACGTCTTCATTCTTCAGTGGAAATGACGTTATTAGTCATGATAACGTCACTGTTCATTGGAGATGGTGCTATCCTTTAAATTCTCTCATGTTCCACCCCAAGCCAGATTATGCCAACCCATGTAAAAGAATGCCATCTCTTCATTTAATGTTGGAAACGTAAATTCAAATTAATTAAAATAGATTAATTAGTTTAGGAATTTAATTAATCTTAGGTGTTGGAATTTAATTATTTTTAGTTGTTGATAGTAAATGTGAGAAGCTGGAGGGTTTAAAATTTAATAGAAGGGAGGTGGCTTCATTTAATTCAAACGGGTGTTTAAAGAGATTTTAGGGGAGGTAAAAACATTGAGTTCGTGTGGGCCCCACCACTAATTATCCTCTCATGAGAGGTTATGTGGGGGTGGTCCCCACCACCAACATTCGTTTGGAGATAATAACGACCTACTAAATAAAAATATATTACTACACATTTTATTTAATGTTTAACTTTTAAGTAGAAACCCCAAAATATATCTTACACTATCGTCCAAAAGCAACTGCAGTAGAGGTCACCTTAAGCGAATACTAGCACTGCGAGTTCATCAGTTTCCTCAGTTTTCAATTCTAAGATCTAGGTCAAATGATAAAAAAAACATGCACAAATGTTTACTGAACGTACCTAAATAAAACATCAGAAATTGATTCCGGGAACACCGGGCCTCGGAATCAAGCACCGTAAAAAAATACGGGTTCATTAAAATCCATAAAAATTCATAAAAAAAATTCCATGAAATTTTCTGGGTCTTTACATTCCCCCACCTCTGGGATTTAAATCCCTGTAAAGCTACAACACACACTAGGGAAAAAATGGTAATACTGAGCACGCATCTGAGTCTCCCGCTCCCATGTGCTCTCCTGGAGGATCCCATGCTACCAGCGAATGTGCACTAGATAAATCGAACGTCCTTGTAGGACCCGCTTCTATCGATCCTCAATCTCCACTAGGACCTCTATGAATGTGGCACCATCATCAACGTCCATCTCCCTATGGTCGATGATGTGGGATGGTTTGTGTACGTATCTCCTCAGCTAAGAAACGTGGAAGATGTCATGCACCCCGAGCAACAGAAGTGGAAGGGCTAGGTAGTAAGCCACCTCACCTACTCTGATGAGGACCTGGAACGGCCTGATAAAACATGGAGATAACTTGCTACCTCAGCAAAATCTCCTTACACCTTGTCGAGGTGAGACCCGTAGGAAGATGTGGTCTCCATACTTGAACTCCAGTGGTATTTGTCTTCTATAACCACAAGACTTCTGTCTGCTCTCTGTATTCTTCATCCACTCTTGGATGATCTGATCATTCTCTGTCGTAGCCTACACCAGCTTTGGTCCTAAAAGAGCTGAATCCCCAGGGTCAGTCTAGCACAGAGGAGATCTGCAGGGTCAGCTGTACAGTGCCTTGTGAGGGGCCATCCCGATGGTGGAGTGCTAACTGTTGTCATACGAAAACTCTACCAAGGGTAAGTGATCCTCCCAGTTGTGACCAATGTCGCGGAAACATGCACATATCATGTCATCAAGAGTCTGAATTGTCCTCTCAGTCTGACCATCCGTTTGAGTATGGAAGGCAGTTCTCAAGAGAAGCTGCATCCCAAAATCCTAATGTAACTCCTTCCATAGCCAGGAAGTGAAATAGGCATCTTGATCGGAGACGATAGTCAATGGCACAACATGAATCCATACGATCATCTGAATGTAAAGGCGTCTGAATCCCTATACTGATCCCTTCTCTCTCATTGGTAGGAAGTGGGATGATTTTTTGAGTCAATCTATGATCACCCTTATAGAGTCATGTCCTCTAGATGTAAGTTGAAGCCACATCAATAAATCCATGGATATCCCATCCCACTTCAACTATTAGACCTCTAAGGGTTGTACCAAGCATTCTAGTTCCTGGTGCCTTGCCTTCACTTACTGACAAGTGAGGTACCGTGAAACAAACTCTGCTACCACCTTCTTCATACCCGACCACCAGTGCTGTAGTCTGAGGCTCTGATACATCATTGCCACTCTTGGATGTACCGCTAGAGGGGAAGTTTGAAACTCACTCAAAACCTCCTCCAATAGTGAAACTGATACCATGGTACGTCCCCTGAAGCAGATGACATGATCCTCACCTCCAGAAAACCCACTAGGTGCCTTCCTGGAAGATATCTGAGCACGTCACGTCTCACCGTCAATGACCCCATGATGTGCCTCCCTAACTCCCTGAAGAAGTGGAGGGTTGACTATGAGAGACTGTATGAAGGCTGCTCTATCTATATCCACAAATGATATCTGCAATGTGGCCAGCTTCCCTGTCACCTCTCATAGCAGATGAGTGCCATATCTCCTACTGAGAGCATCAACCACAACATTTCCTTTCCCAGGAGTATAGACTATCTCAATGTCATAGTCCTGGAAGAACTCGAACCATCGCCGCTGTCTTAGGTTCAGATCCCCCTGCGAGAAGATATACCTAAGACTATCGTGGTCAGATTAGACTGTAAAACGCTCACCCATTAGAGAGTTCCACCACATCTTCTAGGAGAAGACCAGTTCTGCTAAGTCCAGGTCATGGGTAGTGTAGTTCTGCTCGTGATGACTCAACTTTGGTGAACCATATGCGATCACTACTCAATCTTGCATCAGGACACACCCGTGTCCAGTCCCTGATGCTTCGCATTAAACTATGTACCCTACGCCATTTTCCGGTAGCCTCAAGATGGGCGCACAATTAAACCTATTCCTCAACCCCTGAAAGATATACTGGTATCTCGCTGACAACATGAAGGGTTTCTCCTTATTCATCATTGCTAAAAGTGGTGCTGAAACTATAAGGAAGTCTGGTACAAATCTCAAATAGTTCCCAGCCAATCTCGGGAATCTCTGCACCTCTGTCACACTCCTGGGTGGCTCCAAAGAATGTACTGCCTTGATCATCACTGGATCCATTGCAACTCCAGCCTTTGAGATGACGTGTCCCTAGAAGTGAATCTCTTGAATCTAGAAGCAGCACTTCGAGAGCATACCATAAAGCTGGTGCTCTCAGAGTGTATCCAGTACCACATGTAAATGGTAGGTGTGCTCCACCTCAGTTGTCTAGTAAATCAGTATGTTGTCGATGAAGACTACGACATAGTGATCGAGGAAAGGCCGGAAGATCATGTTCATGAGACTCATAAAAATTGATGAAGTGGTGGTTACGCCAAAGGGCATAAACAAGAACTCATAGTGTCCATATTGGAACCTGAAGGCCATCTTATGCACATCCTCGTCTCGAACTCTGAGATGGTGATGTCCTTACCTGTGATCTATCTTCAAGAACCATCGTGCTCCCTTGATCTGATCAAAGAGGTTGTAAATCATCGGGAGTTGGTACATGTTCTTCACGGTCACCTAATTTAGGCAATGCTAGTCGACACACAGTCGCATGATACAATCCGGATTCTTGGTAAACAAAATCAGAGATTCCCAGGGTGAAACACTAGGTCGGATAAATCCCTTCCCCTGCAAGTCCTCCATCTATACCTGCAACTCATGAAGCTCGGTGGGAGCCATCTGATATGCTGGAGTAGATATTGATGTTGTCTCGGGGTACATGTCAATGTAAAATACTACCTCTCTTTCAGGACGTAGTCCTGGAACATCGTCAAGACAAACATCCGTGTACTGATCCACCACAATAGGAAAACTCAGACTCCACACATCAACCACTCCGAGGATGAGACTAGCGAAATGATGTGTGATTGGATTCCCCCTCCACTGCGTAAGTCTATCCAGCGCTGCAAAGGATCCCCACTCACCGATGAAGGTGAACCTGGTCCCATATGTGTGGATACACAACACTTTGCACCTAATATAGTCAATCTGAGAATGAAATATGGATAACCAGTCCATACCCAAGATGACGTTGTAAGGCGTCGACACCGCTACAAGAAGATTCCAACAGAATATCTCGCATCTTAGAGTAAGCTCACAATACCAGAACCAGTGCGTAATCATTGAGTATGCTCTTGTAGGAGTCTCTAGATATAAATATTGAGCCAACAGTGCTGTCGGAATATTCGACCACCGAACAAGGGCTGCGACAATAAAATAATGACTCATACATGTGTCTATAAGTACAGCAGCCATGGTAGAGTAGACACAGTACATTAAATCATATCAGGTGTGCCATGGTCATAGGCCTCGACTTCCTAGATCTATGACCACCTATGTCCGCCAGCTTGCTGTAGTCGTGGTGGACCTCCTAGTGGTGGTGGTGGTAGACCCTTGAAATACCATCCACCACCCACAGATCATCCAGCTCCTCTTCCATGTCCTCCTACTCCCAGCGGACCACCACTGTCAAACCACTCCCTCTACCTGGGAGGTCCCTCTATTATTTTATATTCATTTGCAGGGAGGGTCAGGCAGCCATGAGCCATGTGGCCCTACCCACAACATGCATAGAACCGCCTGATCCATGTATAACTGAATATGTCTCGTGTGGCCCACACAACCGAACCTATATCCTGAGGTTGCCCACCTAATGGCCTGGTCCGCTTGGAACTCTACGTCATCTGCCTACTACTGGCTGCAGAAGACTACGCTACATGTCAACCTGTGGTGGGTCTCGCTGCTGGTGACTGCTCAGTGAGAAATCTATCCATTAGAAGGGCTTGCTCCAGCACCCCCGCCTGCGTCGGGATGATGAGGGGAATCATTGAAGCCCTGATATCGTGCCTGATTTCCTGCTCGAAGGTCCTGATCCTGAGAAACAGGTCTCGCACCATATCTGTGGAATAGCTTGAGAGGTTAGTGAACCTCACTGAGTACTGAATTACTATCATGCTACCCTGCTGTAGATGTAGTAACTCTTGAATCCCACCGATCGAAGGTTGGATGGAAGAAACTACATCCAGAATAGGCTCTCGATGTCTTCAAAGATTAGTGATCCCTCGTCATGCACCTAGATAATCAATCTCCAGTATCTAACTATTTCTACATAAAGGAGACTCGCACCATGGATCACCATAATGTCAGTTGGTGTCCCTACCAATATGAAAACTCTAATGACAGCCTCTAGTCAATCCTCAGCTGTATGTGGGTCTATATCTCCCCATAACCTGGGTGGCCTCTATTTCTAGAACTAAGTAAATGCACTCAGATGGCGTGAAATATCTTCTACTAGGGCATGTGATATCTGTGGCCCAGCAGGTAGTGGTACCGCTGGTGCCTCCGCTGTGATGGGTCCCTGCACAGAGGCCTAATCGCTCGATGGCCTACCATCATGTATGTAACTCTAAACCCTAGTTGGATGCCTTCATGGGGCCATCCTGAAAAGAAACATGTGCACCACGGTCAAAACATTATTCCTGGTTAGCTGACACAAAGTAATCACAAAGAAAACTTTATCAAATGAAACACACACACAATTAGTGTTTTCTTGTACTAAGTTGGAGATCAGACGCGATAGTCCTATTGTATTGATATGTCGGCCATCGTACCAAAACCAGTTTCCCTAAACTGTTATCCACACCGAAAAAACATAACAATGTTTCTGCTAAGAGAAACAGAATCCATGTTTTGTGGCAGAACTCACTCCACTGATACCAATTTGTCACGAACCGTCCTCGGGGCCCGTGTCATGACAACCCCAAGCCCGTCTTCCATAGTCCAGGGGATAGAGACTAGAACCAATGGAAAAATCCCTATGTTGGGAAGGAAATGCCTTTATAAAAGTAATCAAACACAACAGAGTATTAAATTGGAATAAACACTAAGTAAAAATGAATACAAATGAGTGTGCAAGAAAGTAAACAGGCCAGTCTACAATCCCAACTGAACAACAATCAAAAGTAAAAAAGGGACAATCAGCTAGATGTATATAGAAACACATAGATCGTCCTTCGGGGATTCCTACCTGAAGGGTAGGTATAGATGTCCAACTCAGCACCCACGTCTGTCTGTCACCACCTTGTGCTATCTCGTCGTAAGGTCTGCCTCCGGGTACCATCCAATTGTGGTTATCTCAGCCTCTGTTAGCATTTTCTGTCTTCTGCATCCAACACAATGTGGTGTGGGCATATCCCAGGCAGGGGTGAGTATAACAATACTCAGTAGGGACCCTGAAACCTGCGAAGTCTCACAATATCCACTAAGGATAAGCAGTAGAATAAAAATACAACCACAAAGTATCAACCAACCCGACATAGGTATATGACCAAACATATACCTATGTTACCAAACTTAGTCTGACTCCAACTCATGAGCCAAAGCCCAAACCAATTCCACAGAGGAAGTAAAGTCAATCACTATAATGATCATGGTTGAAAGTCATGAATCAGCTCACATAGGTATACCACAATTGTTGGGTGATATAGATGATTAGATGTAGCCAATGGATCATTTAAGATGTTGGACCCACAATGGATACAATCCAACTAAGCTGTCAGACACACACATGATACATTCCAGCTATCATTTCTAAGCTGTTACACCCACATAGGATACATGCCACCTATTCCAGAGTAATAGAGATGATCTGATTTAGTCACTGATTCATCTAAGCTGTCGGACCCACATAGGATACATGACCAGCTACTCTGTAAGAACTGTCAAACCCACACAGGATTCTGGTAGAGTTGTCGTTGTCATTGAACCCATGGAGTATTCAAGTACGGTAGTCTTCATTTTTGAACCCAAACAGTATTTCGGTACAGAAGTCGATGTAGTCGTAGACAGCTCTAGGGTTCTTACACATAGCACGCTTGATTCCAGGAGGGTGTGCTCCTTGAGAAAAGGGGATGATACATAAACTATCACGAAGTCTTGAGTTTATGAATCTCGATGTTTTTTCTAGTTAAAAGAAACCCAACGTGACAGATAGCGAATCAATCAGACGCCCGATCTGAGATGTATTGACTTTTCCGTTCAAGGGGCCCGGTAAGTTTTACATTCGATCCAAACACAGTCATTTTTTGCAGTCATCCAAAAATCACTTAGAGTATTGCAAAAGGACCACCTCTTCATGAGGATCATAGTGCCTCAGACTGCGCGTTGTTTGGATGCACGGTCATAAAGATATTCTCATTTATGCGATGTCGGGACTGGCCCGTCAAGCCCAGTGGGCTGGCGGGTCGGCCCAACCCAGCTTAGATTGCTGGCCGGTTCAGTTCGCCTAGCGGCACCGCCCCTCCTCTGCCAGGCCGGCCGAAGCTGGCCGGTTTTGTCCAGCGCGAGCGGCCTGCATAGGGGGCCGATGTTTCTTCCACGCAGTGCCAATCGGCGTCGTAGATCCCTTCAGCCCTTCTAGAAGGCGGCACTCCAGTTCACCTCCAGAGTGGCCCAAAGAAATGGGCTGCGGTTCCCCCGCAGTGCGGCTCCAAGAGGCGCTGCGGTCTTCTGCCCGGTCGGTCGTAGCCGGCCAGTTCGTCCAACAAGCGGCCCACACTTTATGGGCCACGATATCCCCTCTGCACGGCACCCAGTGTCGTGGTCCTCCAGTGGGCTGGCTAGTTGGCCAGCCAGTTATTCAACCCAGGCGGCCCGTGGTTGCGGGCCCCAGTTTTCCTCCAAGAAGTCAGCGTGCGACCGCCATTGCTGCCTTCGGTCGTTGCCACCACATCCATCCTATGGCCTCCTTCCTCTGGCGCGGTGTGATGGCACCACGACCTCTCGGCTCTGCATTAATCATAAAACAACATAAACCAACAGATGGATGTCAGGCCGTGTTTGTTCATCCCGCGCCCTCCATGTCATATTATAACAAAAGGCCATCGCCGAAGACAGTAATCATCGAATAATCAAGGATTTAAATTTTATTCATTTAAAAATAAATAAATTTACCTACCTTGAAACTTTCCATTGAACATCGACGAGCCACTGAAGATGAGTTTCGTGGATGTCGGGCATCGCATAAGACGGCGTCGCCTAAGACGAATGTCGTTCGGTCAAAGTCGCAAGAAAAAGTCATTAGTCGTTGGAGATGTTCCTTGAGGGTGGCATCTACTCCTTTAACGTGGAAGAAGTTCGAGGAAAGGAAGAAAACATGTCGTCATTCTTCAGTGGAAATTGGATTCTTTGTCGAGAGAACATCATTCTTCATTGGAGAAGGTGATATCCTCCAAATGCTCTCAAACTCCACCCAAATCGTGATTATGCCAACACATCTAAAAGAATTACATCTCTTCTTTTAATGTTGTAAAATCAAATTCAAATGAAATAAAAACGATTAATTAAGTGTGGAATTTAATTAATCTTAGTTGTTGGCATTTAATTAATATTAGGTGTTGACCTTAAATTTGAGAAGGTGGAGGGTTTAAAATATAAAATAAGGGAGGTGGCTTCATTTAATTCAAAGGGGAGTTTAAATGGAGTATAGGGGAGGTGAAAAGTTTGAGTTTGTGTGGTCCTCACCACACATTATCCTCTCATTATTAGTTTTGTGGGGGTGTGCCCCACCACCAACGTCCCTTTAGTGATAATAACCACCAACTAAATAAAAATGTGTTACTAAACATTTTCATTTAATTTCTATCTTTTAAGTAGAAACCACTAAATATAACTTCCAATTTTTTCCAAATGAAACTGCGGTAGAGGTATCCTTAAGCGAATACTGGAGCTGTGAGTTCATTGGTGTCCTCAGTTTTCAATTCCGAGCACTTTTTCAAAAGATAGAAAAACCCGCACGTACGTTTACTGAACGTACCTGAATAAAACATCAGAAATTTATTCTCGGCACACAAGGTCTCAGAATCAAGCGCCGTTAGAAACATCAGACTAGTAAAATTTCAAAGAAATTATGAAAACATTTTTCTTTTATATTTCCGAGTCATTACATTGAATACATTTGTTTTAGTTTCAAATACTCAGTTACTAATTTAAACTTTAATTTCTCTTTGCAGTCTAATTATTTATCCCCACACTCAACTTCAACTACATGATTTTCCTTATATGTGATTCCGTAATTAAATATCATCATCTAGATTCTAGTTATTATCTTTTTCTTATCAAAACTCCATAACCAACTCCTAAACAATATAACTAATATAGAATTGAGATTTGGACTTAGTTTTATGTTTTTCGATTGAATTTTCATATATATATATACATATTCCCAAAAAAATATTCATAAATTAGAGCGTCTTTACTCAATAACGGATAATGTGATCATTCAATTGAAATTCATCCATTAATATATATGGACTCTTATTGATGAAATATGCTATCATGTTCACTACCTCTTCCAATAAAGTATTTACAATCCCTGAGTGAAACCTCATACTCCTAGCATATTCACTTTGTGTCTTGTTAATCCAGTCAGATACACAATTCTTTTTCTTAATTGGAATATTATGTCACATAAGATTCAATCATTTTCATAGAATCTCGCAAGCTCATTACTCTCATATTATCTACAATTGTTAGACCATTAAATTTTTATCTTTGATCCTGACTCATTCTCCACCATGGGTTTTCAGTTATGAAACATGATAAACATATCATATTTTATTTTTAGAAAGTAAAATCATGTGTTATATATCAAGTCATAAATAAATTTCAAATTGTATTATGACCCTCTAAAAAATATATTGGTGCAAGCCCTGAATCATTAACATGCACAATCATTAACTTCATAGCCTTTTTTGTTCAACCTCCATCTATAATAAATTCCTTCTTCTTCTTTCCAAATATATATTTTTCATATAAGCTAAATTCCATTGACTTTAAACCTTGCATCATTCCTTTTATTCGGGTCACAATCACCCCTTTGTCAATCATATGGACTATCGTAGAGTTCAATAGTTTTTAATCCCTTATAAAATTTTATGTTGTAAAAATTTCCACAAATTTCATTACCTTATTATTTAATGTTCAATTGTAACACAACTGATATTTTTTTAAATATATTCTCTTTAAATAAATTTATTATTTTTTACATTTTGTGTTAACAAAATAACAGATTTTGTCTTCAATTTCATGAAACAATGAGTTTTTCTTGGGTTGAAAATAACATTGAGTGTAACATCTAATACACACTACATCAAGTTTAAATGAAACATAACATAAAATTTAAATATTATTATTTTATATGATAGTTTTCACAGAGAAATTATAATTGTGGGTATGAATGTTATTAACTAAATAATGAAATTATTGGTCTAAAAATTTATATAAAATTAATTATTTAGCTACCAATTAATAACAAAGGAAAATAAATACTATTAGGGAAAAAGGGAAACATTTTACGAAAAAACTTTTTTTTTCAGACAAACAAATTTATCCTTAATAAATTAAAAAAATATTTTTGTTGAATTAATTTTTTGAAATATATATTATATATTCATTAAACTATTTATATTTCATCGTTTTTTTTTCTATACAAGAGATAAAAATAAATCCAATTTCCCACTTAAAGATGTATTATTATAAAAAATAAGTTGTTTCAACTTTCTACGCAACATTTTTAAATCTAATTTTTGAAAATTTTAGAAAATTTATTTTAAATAATAAATAATATTTTGATAAAAATTAATAAATACATTTATTTAGTGAAAATATTTTATAACTTCCAGAAATTATTAATTTTTGGATTAATAGTGAAATGTACTGATATTTAATTGAAAACTGTGTTTTTGTTAAAATTATTTATAAAAAAATTAAATTATAAATTATATTTAATGTAAAATAAAATAAATTATATTTTTATTAATCAAATTTAGGTTATTTTAATCAGTTTCATTTTTATATTGGATATAAAAACATTGTAATATTATAAACATTTTTTCATTGAAAACATGTTTTCACGTCATGTCAACGAGATTTATATTAAATAAAATTTCCCAAATTGTGTGAATAGAACTTATGAAATTTAATATTATATTATTAATATGAATATCATGTATTATATAATAATTTCAAAATATTCTTTCCAAAATTAATATGGATAACTTTAAAAAGTAATTATTTTGGTTAACGTAAAATTTGTTTTACTAAAGGGTTATACTAAATTGATAATGGTTAAAATGACCTAAAATATTTTTTAAAATATATATTATGGAAATTTTCCAAATTTATATTGTGTAATACTCAATTATAATCCATTTTTAATCATTTTGGAATTATTATACCATTATTACAACTATTCCTTATCAAATATTAATAGTGTGCCACTCACATCACTTACAAAAGGGAACACCCTCCTCTTTTATTCACACCATAAAATCCATTTGTATGAGAAAATACTATCCCAAATCAAATCCAAAATTTCCTTCTATCATCCTATAATCCGTATTTTTTAATAACAAGATAGTATGGATTTTGGTTAAAACCTAAAGAGGTTACCCAATGAAGACGTAACGTACTTCAATGTGTGTTTTTATTTTATTTCTTCGACCATAACTTCAATTATTATTAAAAAATTATGATATAATAAAATCGGTATATTCTATATAATTATTTTATTTAATTTAATAAAATTACAGAAAATCATATCTTCTTCCACTATGTGGGTTATCAATTAATCTTTTTTTGTATGGAGGACGACCACACCGAGAACCATTGTCATTCATTTTTTCATTACCACCTCTCACAAATGGGTATGATGATAGATATAATGTATTTAGATAGTATTTTTAAAATAATTATACCACTTTAGTAATTATATAATATATAAAATTTTCAATTTCCATTCATTATTGGATATGGTAATGTTTCTCGTGTGTACGGTGGACAACCACTTCAAGAAGCGATGTGACACATTTTAACAAATTCTTTACACAGAAGATAACTTGGATAATGTTAAAGAGGAAATTTTTTTACAAATAAAATATTTATGATATTTATGCAATATTTATAATTAAAAAAATGTAATATTTAATTCTATTTCTATCCTTTTCACTCATATAATGATGATAACATCAATCGTGTACGTGTGGACTATTGCTTTTATTATGCGATATGACTCTCTATTTTTATCAACTCACCACATGGATAATATTTATAATTATATTTACTAAATTAATATATTATTTATAATATTAGTATGAATATAAAATAATAATATAGTACTTATATCATTTCCATGATGATATATGAATAATATAAGTGTTACTCATGCATACGTATGCCCTACTCTCTCAATGATTACAACATGCGTCATTTCTCATATACATTTTTCGGGATTTCTCATAAAATAATAATTTATTTATAAATATTATGATAATATAATTACTTTTATTTTTTATATTATATAACCATAATCAATGTTTTTATTATTAAAAAAATTCAAAATATTCATGAAAAACAAAGAAGTTGTTTCCCGAAATGTGACATTATCAGGGAATTTTTTATTCAATGTGTAATTAACATTCCATTGTAAATAATATATGGTATTATATATATATAAGGTTATTTAATAGTTTTATAATAAAAATATGTTTTTTATATATGAGGTTAAAACATGTATGAATGATGTTGGGACCTATCATAAGGGGATTTCTAATCTCACTTTTATTTCTATGAGTCTTATGGAATACTCAACACTTATTTCTTTTTGGTGGTTTATATAATGAACATATAAAATTATATAACATGAATTTAATAAATTTAATTATTATTAAAGTTTCTGTTAATGTTATTCTTTAAATTTAACAAGGATTCAAAAGTTACTCAAGTGGTAAGGTATTTTCATTTCAATTTTATTTTTTATGTGAGATAAATTCTATATTCACCATGTGTATATTTTATGGGGTGTATATAATAACCATGAATATTTTTTATAATTCATATAATTAATGGTTTGGGTATTTATATAATCATTTTATGATCACTCATTAATGGGTTTTACGGGTAAATGATAAGAAATTGTTTATATATTTTGGTATTAATTTTCTTTATTTGGGGAAAAAGTTAAGTTATGCACCTATATTCTTCTATGAGGTGTATATACTACCACATTAACATGTTATGTCCTTATTATACTAATTTTCATTATATTATATGCTTCATTTAATTCTATTATTTCTTTTTTATTATGATTCTATGATACCAAAGTGGTAAGAGACATATGTTTAATCTAATCGTTTAATGTGGTTGTTTATGATTATGTTTTCATTGATGAAATATTGTGATATATATATTAAGAAAAAAATTAATTTTAATCTCCTTTTATTATTTCATTATAATACTTATTTTCCCTTAATCTTCCTCTCTTTATGTACTCAATATTTCAAAATATCGTTTTGAATTTAATATGAATTTTTTTCTCTCTTCAATCAAGAATCCCTTTTCTTGTATAGAAATGTTATATAAAAATGTTTCCAAAATAATAAAAAATAATTTTTAATTTTATTTTACCCATGTTTTAGTTTTTAAATTTTTTTTTTAAAAAAAAATCTACATTCTATTTTCAAAATATTCTCATTTGTATTTAAATAGTAATGTGAGAATAATCATTAATTGGGAAATTCAGGAAATGATCAATTTTTACTTCTGTCTTGACTGCTCAATGATTTCACACTTCCCCTATATGTATTAATGTGTGTTTTAAAATAAGTATTTTATTTCTAAAAATTTATATTAAATGATTTATAATTATTCCTATATATGTTTCCAAGGCTATATTCAAAGAAAATAATTTTGAAATTGTTTTTAAAATGACTTTTCCTCGTTGAAAGGTTGTTTTATCCAAAAAATGTTTTATGAAATCCTCAAAAATAATTTTCCATCTATGATGAAATAATTTTATGTTACTAATTACCTAATGGGGATATGATCCAAGGATTCCATTATAATTATTTCCTTGAATGGTTCATGTTGATGATGATATGATATTTATGAAACATGTTTCTCTTCCACGGTTTATACCATGCTGTACTTTTTATGAAAAATATTTCTCATCCATAGGTTATATTAGGTTAAAATTTTTATGAAACTCATTTTTTTAGTGTGTTATAATATGAATAATATTTTATAATATTGTGGTACACATATGTATGATTTTATCACATCATTAGTGTGACCTGGATCTTCCTCTAATGAAATGGGTAAATCGAAATGATCTATGAGATTAGAGGACACACGATTGATTATCTCGATCACAAAGGATATGATATATATGTGTTTCAATTAATCCTGAGAGGTTTCATAAAAGGGTGGGAAGCCCATGCCCAAAACAAGAGGGTACACAAAAGGTTGCCCCAAGATCAAATAAGGTATATCCGTGATTATCGAAATCCTAACATGTTATGAATGTCTTGGATAGTATCCTTGAAATAAGATTTTATACAATTATGCGTGTGCCGTTATTCTATGTTTTATGACTATGTTAGATATCATAGAAAATATTATTGGTTTCCATTATGATTCATGTATTATGAACTTCTGTTATTTATGTTATGTCTCAAAATTATGCTCTTTGATATGAAGGGTATGTTTTTCGAATGTTATGATCCAATTTTCATATAATGATATTCATTTTATGATTACAAATCTCCCTTTTTTACCATTACATTTCATTTTATATCACCCTTTATTATGTTTTTTACCCTTGGTTGTGAAGAATGGGTTTAAGTAGATTATGTATGTGAATATTACTAAAGTATAAAATCATTAAAGAGCATGTTTAGGATCTTTAACCAAATTCAAGGATAGTGTACATTGTCACTAGAGACACTAAACTATTACTTTTCCCATGATTGTGTTTTTTAAGGTATTTAATATTAATCTAAATTCATGTAACATACATATATGAAAATGTTAAATCATTATATCCATTCATTACACCTTGAGATATAACTATGTGTCCCTTAGTAATATTCCAACCACCACTAGTGAATGTGGTACCAAAACCATGTATCACCCAGCCTCCTAGAAAAATAATATATTTTCTCCGTCCCAGGATAAAAATTATATTACAAAAAGCTAGCAATCTCACACTATTTTTTAAATCCATGTACCACACTTTCCCACAAATTGTATGAGGTCATTATCAACAATATGTACCTTTCCAAAATTTAAATAAATATAATTTTTTAGGAAAAAAATCTCTGGAGAGGATTAAAAATATTCCCCTATGTTAAAATAAAATACTCTACCAGGTTACCCATGAGAATTAGTAACACATCATCAGTTCCTTCAGTAGTCATGTTTTGTATTGGTTTCAGGTGCCTTCTATTTTTATTTGCACTCAATATTGAAATTTAATTTCTCCCCCAAAATCTAGATTTTTGGACCATTCCCCTTTTCATTCTCTCATCTCTTTACCATTGATTTTCATCATCATATATGATTATCTCATTGCACGTACCATTCTCTTCCTTCAATATTCAGAGTAAAAATAGATAATATGAATCATTATATTTAACAAATATCATCATTTAGGATCAAGTCTCCCACATCTTTCATAACCATCATTTTATTCCCCAAATAACTAATCACTTTGGTAAAAGTGGACTCACAACTATTTTGGAAATGAATACAGTAACATTAGAGAACATACATCATCATTTATTATAATTCCCATTGATGAAAAATGACTCGTGATGGTGTTGAATTGGTTGATTTTTGAGGAAAAAAATGTCTACATCATTAATATTCATATTTAATTAACACTTTTATCAATGGAAAATGATTCTCATACATATTATTTCCAGCTTTAATCAACCCATCCATTATCTTCTCCACTTTGATGTCTAAGGAAACATTTTCTCCATCGTAAGGAGAACTGTAACACACTATGAATTTTAAAGAGGGAAATTATATTGAATAGAATACATATAATGAAACTGCATGATTAGAATTAAATTTAATACCATTATAGTTTGTGAAATTTAATTTTTTAGAGAAAATCAATCCCATTAATAGCTTGTGGAACATGCAACCACAATCCCAAAAGATCTTTAATATAGTCTATCATTATAAACTAACCATTAAATTTTAATGTTTGAATAGTAATAAATAAATTTATAAACATATGTGGTTTAAAAAGTTACAAAATAAATTCAATAGTTATTTAGTGAGAAGATATAATATAACAATCATATAAATGAAAAAAATGTTTTCTGAATAAAACAATATGTTTCAAAAAGAAGGTTATGTCACTCTTTATAAAATAATTTAAATTCAAATTATAACACTTTTAGTCAATTTATTTTAAAATAAAATTAATTTGTTTAAATCTAAATATAAAAATTATATTTGGAAGAATTTTTGAAAATTTAATGGAATGATTAATTTATTATGAATAATGAGAAATAATGTTTTTATAAAAAAACATTATGGTTTAAATTAATTACAATGATAAATTACTTTAAAAATTGGTTTTAAAGAGAAATTAGTTAAATTAAGGTAACATTTAAATAATCTAGTCCAAATGAATCAATTTTATATATAATTATGGTATAAAATCATTTTAAACTTTTGAATGATTTTTGGGAAATCCATTTGATTGATGCTTCTATAAGATTAATATTAAATTTAATTATGATAATTATGTTAATTTAATTTGAAAAAATATATTACATATTTTGAATCATCATAATTTATATTTTATTATTTTTTCAAAATAATTTTTGACCATAATGAATAGTGAAAATAGTAAAAATTAGTTACCAAGTTAATGTAAAAACGTGTTTACTGGGAGATAAAATAAAAAGATGAATGCTATAATTACCTAAATTTTTTGACTAGTTTGTATTTGATATCCATATTTTGACCTTATTGGACCTATCTATGGTAAAAAAAATTTGATCTTTTATTAATGAGATGATTATGGCTATTATTGGTTCCTTTCAAAAATTACAAGGTTATCCTTATACCCTAATTATAAAAGGACACCTAATTTCCTATCCCCATCACATTTAAAATGAATGTTTTATTGGAAAACCCAAATCAAATAAGTTCCTTACTAATTTTACTACATTATAGAGGCGTAATTTTCCCAGAAATTCCACATTGGAATGATTATTGTGAAATCATAATGTTTTATTCCATTGATGAGGTAATGTTCATAAACAAGAACTTTTATAGAGGCCTCTTATGAGGATCAACCTTATGGAAAGATAATTTTATCCCTATCATAATAATTTTCTAGATACCTTTAGGGAATTATGGAATGAATTTTATGTTATAATACATGAAATAAAGTGGATTGTGTGGTGATTCTATAGTGAAGTGCTATACCTCACCCAAATATGCGTCCATTAAGGATATCATAGTAGTAGAGTAGCTACCAACCTCAACATCATCCATAAGTAAATTTTCTCAAGCTATGTAAAATGGTAGAACCACTGGGATGCCTGTTGTAGGTTCCATGCCTAATTTTGATGACACTTCAACCATCTCCATTTATAAGTAGTTCATTCCTAGCATTGAAGAATATATTAGTATAACATAATGGTCATACATATCCTTAGGAGAAGATTTATTATTCTCTAAGTGGGTGCGATGAGGATTTCACATTTTTAACAACCAAAATGAGCTATTGGAATGGTCAAAAAAAGGAAAATAGTGAAACATAATTCTTACTAGGGGATTTTGGTTGATAGGGATCTGATAATTTGTTGTGATTCCAATTTTTCATTCCTCTGTGGGAAAGGGGCCCCATAACAAGATGATTCTAAGGGCATTGATGATTATGTTGATGGAAATTTAGATTTTGTTACCTTATAGATGGTAATCATCACCCAAACTAGATCTTGTTGAACTAAATATCCCTTATCACTAGTACCATCCTCTCAACTCAAGTCAACTCCGTCATTCGTACCCCATGGAGAATATATTAGGGAAAACGAGAGTGCTCAGTATTCATCATTATCCTTCCATATCAATGGATATAAAAAATAAACCAGAACAGTTCTAACGATATCGTATACATTTTAATACGGTATTAAGAGTAGTCATACAACTTCCTCAGTGATAGGGTGACTAGTTTGATCAATGGAATCCTTCACCATTCATGGCACCACCATCAATGGCATCAAATGAGGCTAGTGTATTTGATCCTTCATACATTACATTATCACAATGTGGTTTCAATGGAATGTCGCAACTACAAAATGATGGTGCTTGAATGAGACAAATAAGGGAGAAATAATATTTTCAAATACTTCCAAGTGTATCTATACCTGAAATAGTATTACCGAGAGCTCAATATTTGTGTTCGCTGCCTTCTATATCAGCTATCACTAAAATGATATTGGAAATAATAGTGTATGTGTGACTTATCTGATGAGTTTCATTATAACTATAGTTTCACAATTTGAAACTTATTCTTGTAGAAAACTAATTATAAATTCTTCACCTCCTAACTGGGAATCATCGGTGTAATTGGTTTATTTGTAGATATTTCCTTTGTACGCATCATATTGGATTTAGTGGTTAGTATAAATAATACAAAATTGTATATAGATGTGGATTGTTTCCTATTCTTATATAATAAAATAAAAATCACAGCATAGTGTTGAGATAAGATAATCTCAAAATAGTTTGGAGGAAATTACATCTCAACTTGTGTCACCTCTATAGTAAACATCAACTAGAAAAAGTTACCAACCATTGAATTATTATCAAATATAATGGTAAGAGGCTAAGGTAATTTTGTATGAATGCACTGAAACTAATGAATAAAATGACAAGGCATGTACCAATCATATGGAATGATACCAATAATGAATTTAGAAAGGATTACTTCATGGATTGATAACATATTATCCCGAATGTCAGTGCTTGACCCACCACTGTTAGTAATACTACCAGTGGGAATCTTGTAGGGCTTGAAAAGTGTCAATCATCAAGACTCAAGAATTTATTGATTCTACAATCCAATTATTTGATGGCATTATCCCTATTAATACACTATAAAAAAGGCATGAAATACATTATAGAGATGTTTTTAATAATCAAATATTCATCACCTCATAGGTGATCCCACATAAATCCAAATAACACCTCTAAAAAACTAAATTATATATGCGGCTCTTCCCCTAAAAATATGGTGTAAGTGGTGGTATTTTTTGGACATCATTGGAATAGAAAACATAATGTTCTTCCCAACCACCATGGATTTCACCATTATAATGGTCGAAACTATGACTCCACCATTATCATTTGTGGTGAGTAGGTTCTCACTTAGGTACATAACATGAAAACCGACTAATTGAACAGACTAAACCACTATTGGAATAACCTCCTACCCCCAGATGGAAAATGAACCGACTAAAACTATGGGCCAATATGAACCTTGTTCACCATGGGAGTCTTTTGTTGGAAAATCCTTCGACCTCATGAATTTTTTTTAGAACAAGAATTAATGATAAAATATCCCTCCAATTACTTGAATGAGGTGTCTACCCTGTGATGTGAGGCCTTTACTGGGCCCTTTTTAGATATCATGATCATTTCCTTGATAATGGGTGGGGTATTATCTACATAATCCCATATAGACTACAGATAGAGAATCATATCAAACATGTCTCCAAAAATTTCGGCACCAAAAACATTCTCGACATCCCAAAAACTGATTTCCACCTCACCATGTGTCAAATTATAGTTTTTGGTGTCTATACTCAATCAGATAAATATTTCAACCAATAATTCCTTATTAGAGTAGGCGTACATCTGGGAGATCTAGATAGCTTCATACATCTTGATCATCATTAGGTCTGAAAAAAATTTTGAAGCAATATTCTACACCCATAAGGGCCAACACAAAACCATCATAATGCTCCGTCCCGATTGAAGGTCATAGTTAGATAACCATAAATCCTTTTGCTTAGGGAATGTTTTCACATTATCAAGAGGTACATATGGGTTCCAAAAAAACATTATAGAGATTATTTCCGAATTTAATTGGAATAAACTTCATCATGCACCCATCAGATCATTTTATGTTCCTTATGAAGTGGTCCACAAGGGAAATATTGGCTCTGAAGGTATTACGGGTCCTCAAGACCTATTAATGTGGCATGATTTTTGACTATTTTATAAGGATTGAAACATTAATCTTCATGCCAAAACCATAATGTGGTATGATGTTTGATAGAGGATATTCTATAAGACTTATGCCCATCATGGAAATTACATTTTATATGAGGAGTCAACAACAAAACGGTGGATGAAATCCATACTTGTGATAATGGAATCATGAAGAGGTACCACTAATGAAACATATCTTCTTAATGACATAGAAATAATGGAATCCACAAGAAAATAAGAATATATATATGTTATATGAGTGAAGAACCCATTCCAAAATAGGTACATGACTCAGAAAACATCATGTGAATCACATCGACCACCTAAAGATCCATGAATTCATGACTAGATATCGTGAATTTCCTGATCTACATATTATAACATGAACACGTGAACAATTGAAGTAATTGTGATCACATGAAAATATGAAGTTCACATGAACCATGAATAATCAACAAATCACATAACCACTATATATGATCCTGAAAATCTTAAAAGATAGCCATGAAATTGAGAACATGGGTAAAGGTACAATGAAATTATTTCTTGTTTATTAACATTTTATATTGATAAATCAATAATTAAAATAAATAAAATGGTTAAATATATTAAATATGTTCTTTTGAAGAATTATTGTGAAGTGGATCTTGAAATTTGGTCTGCTGAAATGGATCTCACAGTGAGGTATTTGAAGTAGTCACACAATGGAAGAAATAAAGTGATCAATAGGAGGTTGAGTCACTGGTGAAATAAGTGGCTCACATTCCCCCAATTTATATGATGCAATGTGAAATACCAATTCACACCCAGAAGACCAACCACCATCTGGGATATAATTCATCAAATCTTCAAGTACTCAATTGGGTAATTTCATTCCTCAATATTGAGCCATTTTCCTACATCGCTCACTTTTGAGGGGGGGGGGGATATTGTTTCCCACCGAATGAGTATAAAAATTCAACGAATTTACGAAATACCCAAATCATTGGTATTATTCTATCCGCAATACAATGTAAGAGGAATTATGGGTACATGGGTACTAAGTGGATGGATCATGTGAATCGTGTGACCCCCAGAAAGACACATGATTTCCTAACCCTAGATAACGTGCTCTGATAGAATTTTCTGTGATGATGTGAAACCCCTCTAGTGATCCTTAAAATTCATGTAAATTTATCCCAAAATATGTTCAGGTTCTTGATAATTAAATCTTATGAGCACTACTAATATTGTGACGTTGTCCAAATAAGGTCTATTGATCATGGAAAGGTTTTTTGGTGATATCTTCTAACCAAGAGAGAAATATAGAGATAGAACCCTCAATATAACCATAATCACCTTGTAAAATAAATAAATAAAACTAGAAAGTGAGTACGATTTTCTGATGAATATTGTTTTCCTGTGAAGTGTTTATGTTCCTCATGTGATCACCATCAGACATGTGGAGGCCCTATGGTGTGCCTTCATGATCTCATAAAATATTTATGACCAGCAAGTTGTATACATGGAATGTCTCCCAAAAAGTCTATCTGATGATGAAAAAACATCCTGGAGATGTATACTAATCTTGAGAATACTCCCAAACATGTCATTTCAATCATACATAAGCCTTTTGTCATGTGAAATTGATCATGCAACACATCACAGAGAAGCAAATTGACTATTCATGATAATTCCTGCATGATGTCAAGAGATCAATTACTAATCATGCAATTACCTAATGAAAAAAATGGGAAATGATTTAAATTTTTATTAAATATAGAAATAAATAAGAAAAAGGTGGATGCTTCTTAGGTCATTGTGCCTCATGTGATTGAAATTGATCATATAAAGGCCCTTTTACAAGATATCATGATCTCTTGAAGGGTCTTATACAAACCTCATTGATCATGAGAAATCACATTCAAAAGGAATTATGATCTTGTGAAGGCTCTAGTACATTTCAACCTAATATTGGGAAGCATATTTGACATGTTGACATTTTTATTCAAAAACTATTTCAAATTCAAAAATTCCAATCAATATGGAAATGACAGATTATTATTGCATTCAGTGTCATCCAATTAAAATAGATAGGCACCCTGTATGACCCACAACTAGATCATATGAATGTAACTATGTGATACTCCCTAAATAGACTCCATCTCATATCTATGAAATACACACCCTAAATGGTGTCATTGAAACATGTTAGAGTGGCCTATAAATTCCTCCCCCACATTACAAAAAATAACTACTCCAATGAGAGCATCGAATAGTAGACATATTAGACCAGAAATATATATGATATTAGTGGTAATCCACCATATATAACATTAGGAAAGAACTAAGGGGTTATATGGCATGAATATTAGCTTTTTATTATTTCAATATTGATCATAAAAAGGACCTCTAGTTTACCCACTCCGTTTTATGAAGGATCTTCAACATTTTTAATTGGTTATGTGAAAAATCAACACTCAATTCCTTGAAAAACCTGAAGAAATATATTAAAATAATGTCTAAAATTAAAAAATTCTTACCAAAAGATCGATGAGTTGATTTTTATATTAAGGAATCATGTCATTCACATGACCAATCATGATTTTGTGGCAATTCCTGAACATGTCATCCAAGTCTTTCGCTGCCCCCATACATGTCATAAATATCAGGAGAATACACCCATAAATTTTAAAAATGTCATTAGACATACCCAAAAATCTCATCCAGATCGTTGATATTTCCCAAACATGTCATCCAAGTCATTAGACATTCCCCAGACATGTTAGATAGATAATACAATAGTTCCCGGTTATGTCTACCAATTATCCCAACAACACCTATACATGTCTTCATGATTATGCGATAACACCTGGAAAATTCAACCATGTCTTGAAACGGTCCACATAAATTTCAAACAATTCATGAAATTACACTAGGACATGTCAACAAAGAGTTTTGGAGTCCTTAGGAATTTCTATCCAAGTCATTTAAAGTACCCTAAACATGCTATCCAAGGCTCACAAAGTATCTGAGACATATCATCCAAGGCATGCAAGGCCATCCATAATTTACCGCTAGATAATGTTATATCCTCCTAAAATAGTATACTTTTTCATTCAATACCACTATATATGTCTATTTTGAGCACACGAAGACCCTTAGATTTATCAGTTGGGATATATGTCTGTCCTCTAGACCTATTGTTAGATAATAAAGAAAACCTCTGACATGTCTCATTTAATCAAGATTTTAACACCAAGACATGTCAAACTTAGTAGTAATACATGAAAGGAATGTCAGACAGACAATCAAGACATGTACAATAGACATCCCCAACCATTCAAGCATGTTAGGAAGACACATCGTGACATGATAACCCCATCATGTAGAGACATTAGGACATAATCTATAGATAAACATGGTTTAATTGGATTCCAATAAAAATACAATACTCATGATTCCTTTATATAGAAAATATCCAATTGGGCATCCACATCATTGTGATTCCCATCATTTCATATAAATATTATCCCATGCCACCCAACTCCACTATGGTATCATTATTCATTCAAATCCATCATCGGAGAAAGAAGAAAACTAAACTATGCAGTCTATGATTCCTTCTATAAATAGGATATATAGGAATCCTTTTTAATATATGACCTCTATATTAAACACTTCTCTAAGGGACACCTTGACACATAATTCATTTATTCATACATAGTGAATTTGATCACTTTCTATTCTTTGTTTCTCACACTGATCATGAATCACATTAGATTAAGGATTTACAATGATCATATCAATGAAATCAGGAATTTACCGTAACTAGGGAAGCATTGGTGTATAATACCCATTCAGGGACATATTATAATGACCTATTATATAGGTGAATCCACCTCGGTGTAATTCCTCAAAGGCATTCCCATATTAGTAAACCCCAGGGTGATAACCCCCATGGAACATAACTATCTGTCATGACAGGTGAATCGAACTATGATTACTCTAATTCCTATTATACGTACGATACGTAGGAATCCTTTTTAAGGGTCACGATACATACATGGTGCCTATGTGACGTCCTATATGTCCATTTCTTATCTTGTCAAACTAAAAGACTTAAAAAACTACATGGGTTTTGATTCCACTAATAAAAAAGATATTCATGATGCCTTATAATGGTTTAATACAATCTTAAAAAAACAAATCTATTTTCTAGTTAGCTAAAAAATATAGAGTTCATAGTTATATAGTTTCAAAGTATAGTTATCACCACATTGCTATGAAATTACTGTTAATTAATGTGGAACCTTAGATACATACAATTGGTTTTATTAAAAGAAACAAATGTATGGAAAAATGTATTATACACCAGATAATTTTTTTGCAATAACTAGGTTCATATAAATATTTCTAATAGTTTCATGAACATATGTTAAATATAAAGGAGACTCTCAGAATAGGCAATAATCCCCTCCAAGGTGTGTGATGAGCCAAAAATCCAACCATGTCGACTAATTTTTGTTCCTAAGTGACATTGGGTATGAAACCACAAATGGAAGCATTACCCATGAAATAATTTCTATACATAGTTATGGATGATGGAATATTAGAGATTTTCTATGAATGTTGGATATAGTAAACATTATGTGATTGATTTTGAAACAATATTTACCCCAAAAATTAATCCTCAAACATGAAACAACAATGGTGAACATACTGTGAAATCAAGAAATGATATAATAACTAAAAAATTACAGGCACTAGAAATCATTATCCTAAAATGGGGAACCATAATCTCTTTTGATCAAAACATAAAAAGTTTTTTCAACCACATGAAAATGATTTTATAAACCAAAAGTTTAAATAAAATCTCTTATAGTATCTTAAACAGTGCATACAATGCCCAAAACTATTACTTACTTATATAATATAGTTCATTCAACTACCTTTATGTATGTTGTTCAACTATCAATGTACCAATTCACATAAACTCATCACATTTTTATACTACCTAGCCTTAGGGAATGTTACATATACACACCATTCAAAACTCCATAATTACCTTTACCATGGTCATGTAAATCATAGATGAACTTTATAATGGTGCATGAATCCAATGTTATATTTAAAATACTTATTGGTTTCATTATTTGCTTCAAAAAGGTAATGAATTTATAAATATTCATTTATGTATCCAATATACTTCTTATAGTAATTTTACATATCAAGTGAAAGTAACAGGTTATATTTTTAGAATATTATAATTTTTTTCTGATGTTTTTCATATAGGGAACTAAACTTATAGGCCTAATTAATCTAATTTTTTCCTCTATGATACAATTAAATAAGTAATGTAGATATCAAAAGTAGTGTTTTATGGATTTTATGAACAATCGGGTCTATGATTATTTCATTCGTTCTTTAATTTTTGACCATATTTAATATTTGTGATTTAATTATATTAGGCCTATATTAAACTAGGTCTCGTTATGGAGATGGGAGAATGAATGTGTGATGTAAAGTGTAATGGATGTGGGGAGGTGTTGTCATAGTGGTGGAATTTTTTTCTCTAGGAGACTTGAAGTAACTGTAATCTATGATCAAGAGTTGGTGACTCATGTCCACTGTGATGGAATGTGGTGAAGTTGGCCTGTAAATGGATCGGTATTGTACTAGGGAAAAGATAGGACAAGCATTTAATGTTGGACATTGATTAATTTCAATATGAATTTACTAAAAAATATTGCATGCATATTTCTTTAACATTATAGTTGGAGCGCCAAATACATTAGATGCCTCGACCATTTTCTTCTTGGTCATGAAACCAAACTACATCTAGATAAACAAATAAAAAATCAGTCTATCTCATATCACTCCTATGTTCACTATTTAATTGTTCAACCATCCCAGTTGTATGTGTGTATTAGTTTGTATATCACACCCAATCAATATCATCTGGTATGAACAGATACTCCTCAGATAGAGTTGATGAAAATGAAAATATGATTTATTATTATTCATAATGATTCCTTAATCAATTTATAAGATTCTTCATAAATATTCATTACTATTTTAGATCCTCTAAATCATTCCAACCCAATTTGATCATATTTTAATGCTCAATTGGTTCTACTTTTTCCAAGTCCTTCCTCGATTTGCAGAACCACTTAGATTGACATTCTCATTTTTGTAGTTGGAAAAACATTCTTTATGGTTAGTGTTATTTATACTCAATCCATTTGACTTGGATTAAATCATAATTTTTTTTAATGCTTAGTACTTGAAAAAAAATCACCTTCAATTACATCCAACACAAGTGGGGAAGTATCATCTTTGATAAGTAAATCATGATGGCATCAAATGGGGAATTTTGGATTAGGTTTGTTTGATCCTCATTAAAAATTATTTGAGTATAGTTATCCTTCTCCAATGGTAGGATTTCATAGGTGTGGTGGGTTGATGGTGATGGGAATGGCTAGTTGAAAATTATTCATTTGGAAGGTTGACGAATGAGGTGAGTTCAATTATGATAGATATTTCTTTTCGTCGCATATACGAATACTTATGTTATTTCATGAGAGATTACATGATTGATTTTTGGGAGGCACTTATAAGTTTCAATTTATGAATAGGTTGAAGAATCCTTAAAATGCCCCATCATGGAGAAGGACTATGGTTGGTGGAGCTACTGTGAGGTTAGAAGACATGGTACACTATATTGATTGTCCAATGGAGGAGGAGCGGTCATGTCGTACCATGAAGGTTCTGGAAGATCACTTTTTATAGATTAGAATCATCTTGAGTCAACCTATTCTGGAATATGAATTATTTGGAGATCATTCCATTCCTAGTTAAATATATTAACCATTTGATTAGAATGAAATAAAAAATTGGGAATGACATATTTTTTTAGAAAACATGACTATTCCACTATCACCATAACGTTGTGTTTCACTTAATATGGGTAAAAAATTGTAAAAAATTTTAAAACATGAAAATAATAATAATAAATTGGTTATCCATATATTAATTTTTCTTTTTTTAAAGTTAAATATTAAATTTGAAGACTTTAAAATTTTATCATTTTTAATTTTATGTTAAAAATAATTTTTAAATAAATTAATAAAACTAGAGAGAAAATATTTACAAAAAATTTAAAAAATAGTAAATCATTTAAAAAATTAGTAAATTATTAATTTGTTTATGAAATAAATTATTGACTATCATAACAAATTCAGTTTTTAGAAAATATAAAAATAGTAATTTTTATTATATTTTATAATTTGTAATTTAAAATTAAAGTATAAAAATAAGAAGAAAAAAATATTGAAAATAAAAATTGAAATCTATTTAGAAAATGTCAAAAAAATATTCATTTAAAAATATTTTTAGACATTTTCATATAATTAATAATTTATAAATAATAGAAAAATATTTTATGTATATTTAAAAAATCAAATCAAATTTATATAAATATATTAAAATACAAAAATCAACTTTAAATACATTATAGGGTTTTTAGAATTAAAATATTCATTGAAAATTTATTCTGGTTTTTTGTGTGTCCAAATCCATTTAGAGAAATAATATTTCTGCCTTATTTCAAGAAAAACTCATTACAATATTATTTATAGACTCTCTCATCATTCATTATAAATGATACCACTAAATATTCTAGTTTAAATAATTAAAAAACTATACTTAAATAATGGATTTATAAAAAATATTAAAAAAACAAAATTTACGAGCATTGATATGTTAATTATGTAATTTATCTTATAATTATGTGAATAAAATAATATACAAATTCATTACTTTTTCCTACAATGGGAATTAAATATTTTTTATTCTTTAATGGGTTTAATAATAATGATAACAATTGTCAAAAATTTTTTTTGATTATTTAAGGTTAATAATTACATAAGATTAATATAAATTTTAATTTAATATATCTCTTCAATTAAATATTAATTTAATCATTAATGTTCGTGATTTTATACAATGTCATGAAAACTAATATTACTATTATTTAACTATATTTATCTAATCCTTTAATAAATATATTTATCATTCTTTTATTTTGAGTGAATTACATATTAGATTTATATGTTAATTCTAAATTAAATAACAATTAAATTTATTATTATTAATATGTTAATAATAATAAATTTCATTCATTTTACACATGATAAATTATTCTTTTTCCATTTACATTAGATTTTATTATTCCATATCCATTCAGGATTCTTCCTCATTAGTTTCCCTAATATTGCATGTTACCCACACAAATATCCTAAACTCCTCACTTCCTCCACCTCCACGACACCCGCCTCCCCGAATCTCCTCTATGTCCAACTATAACTCACTATTCTTTTCTCTATGACACATCCCCATTTATATATAAATTCTCATTTCTACAATAACGCCCTTAATTCATATTATTTAAGAATTATATTTTGTAGAAGAGAGGTGGAAGACCTCAATTCATGATTTAGTAGTCACCACACCTTCTTGAAATTTTAATATAACTAAAAAGTTGGAGTTCCTTCATGACTCAACAACATCACAACACAAGAATTGTGTTGGTTCCCTCTTTAAATTACATGACATATGTATATCCATATGTTTCTTTAACCCAAATTGTATTCTCTTTTTCTTCAAGGATTTATCATGTCATGTTCGATGATAATGTAATTACCATTCTATGTTTCTTTAGTACATGACTAATCTAATATATGCATATTCATTCATAATAATTTTACTCATAATACCTTCATTTCTTATATTATTCCCTTATAGTTCTAATGAAACCCATTGAATGTTTTTCATACATTATTTTTCTGTCAGAAAATAGATATTATTTAAAAAAATAGTACTTTTTTTGGAGAATTAATAGATTAGGAAAAAACAAATTTCTAAATTACAAAACCTAAAAAAATGACTTCAAATATCTTAGGGCTAGAATTATTCAAAAAAATCACATCATCTCATCTCTATGACAATATCTTATAATTTCAATTTACACAATATGCACTCTATATGCATTTTCTTGAAATATAAAATATATTTACATTTTATATATCGACTCTCTAAATTTTCACTATATAAAATTAATTGTTTGTATAGGTTCAATGTATTTTGTTACAATATTAAATCTCTAAATTTTTCAATATGAATATTTTCATTACAAATTTAATCATTATTTTACACTTTATGTGTTATCAACATGCCATTATTCAAAATCATATGCATTAATAGTTCATTTTATCTATATACACTAGATTCTTCAAATAGAAGAATAATATATTGTTCGGTATATTATATCTTCTCTATAAATGGTTGGATTTTATTCAAATTCAAAATTCACTCAAATGCCACTGGAAATACATTTTTTATAGTTGTTAGAAAAACAGTACATGCATATTCCTCCACTCCATTTTTTATATATAACTAGTGAATTTATTTATTTTTATCTATTAATATATTACTGAATTTTTTATAATAAACTATAATTGAATTCCCCTTCAATGGGCCTGATTCTAATATTTTTTAACACCAGAAATATTTTACAAATAATTTTCTCTAAATAATATAAAATTTTCAATAGATTTAACTGTAAACAATCATGAGTTTACATAGACCAAAAAATGCCCTTAGTATAAAACAACCCGTTTAACCTAGTCATTAGATTCCTGTGAATAAATATAAATAACTTAATAAAATGTATGGTGAAGTCAATCTCTACAAATTTTTAATGAAAAATATAAATCAGTTATATAATAGTATTTTTATATTAATAAATTGATTGAATTACTTTTTGTAAATATAATTAATTAAATATATTTTTATATAGATAATAAAATATATTTTATATTCATCCAACATATATTTTTGTTACATGGTATGAATAAACGCTATTTGAGGTATAAAAACCTACATTTTTTAAAATGTGTAAATATCTTCCATTTAAGGAAGAACACCTTTTAAATTATGATTTTGACACTTTAATAATTTATATATTAGAAAATAAATTATTTATTAGTAATATTTATCTAAAAATTTACTTTAGATTATTTTATAATATTTTTCTCATAACTTTAAAATTATGACGATTAGTAAAAATACCAAAAATTTAAATTGAAAAAATATTTTTTCATCGAAATACATTATATGTTTAAATCATAATATTGAACTGTTTTAAATAATAAATTGAATTTATTTTCGTAATTCAATATAATTTATGTCATTAGAATTAAGTTTAGACTGAATTTAGATATAAAAACAATTCAATCTTTTGCAATGTTTTATCTTGTAAAACTTGTTCTGTCTTTCCAAAAATGGGAATAATTTTAAATTAATTAATGAAATTTCTAGGTTTTATATTTTAAAAAATGGATTCCATATTTGAATCACTATGTCTAAATTATGTAAACAACTTTATTTACTTTTTCGGAATTATGAATAGTAACTTTGATAAATTTTTTTAATTTGATAAAAGGGTAAATAATGTAATTAAGGGTAAGAATAATATTCTTAAATTACAATATAAAATTTATTAATAATATTGTATTAGTGTTTTTACATATGTTTTACTTGGGAAAAGATAGTGTCCTTTAGATTCCAATTGGATGAGATTATGATATTTAATTTATTTTATTTAATGAATAGTTAAATATGTCTCACTAAAATTTTATGAAGTAAATCATTTTTATATAAAGTTATATAAAATTTAAATTTTATTATAAATTATAATTTTAAATGAAATTTTTTTCATCATCATGGTAATTTATTTGTAATTTTTATGAAATTAATAATTACCCTCATGACATATACTTTGATGATGTAAAAATTAAATAGTTGATGAGAAATAAATAAGACAATTTTTATTAAATTTAAAATAACCATTAAATGAATCAAACACAGGAAAAAAATCATATTCAATGAGTATATGTCAACCATAATGATCCAAGGATAGATTTGGGGATCTTTTAGAGCCTTAAATAAAAGACTATGACACTTATTTTTTTAATGTGATGTAAAAGTTGTCACATTCATAATTTAATAAGTATATCATTTTAAATGATGGATTTTAAAAAAGATAAATTTCACTAAAATTAATATAATGAAATATTTTATATTTTTCTTCATCATAATATTTTATTTTTAATTTTTATTCTTAAAATATGTATATTAAGTCATTAAACAAAGTTATGTTTTAATAATTTTAGTAATAATGATAACAAATAAATGTTATTAATAATTTATAATTAATATAATATGAGTTAATAGATATGTATAATGAATTTAATTGATTATTATACCTCTTAGTAATAATAAAAATAATTTCGATGTTAAATATATATATTAATTTTTTAAAAATCAATGATTTAAATTTTGTCAAAATTGACACTATTGATTGTTTATAAAAATAATGTTTTTTTCAAATCACATTAAAGTATTAATTTTTTGTAAAATAAATAATAATTATGATATGTTATAAAATTTTCTAAATTATTTATTTATGGTGTAATTTACATAAAAATAATTAAATATTTCACCCTTTTGATATTAAATTATATGAAATCATCGTTAAAAATTAAAATGAATAACTATGTGTTAATTAAAATGATCTGGTCTAAATTGATATTAATACTAGTAAAAAATATATTGGATGATGATATTAAAACCTTATACAATCTCATATTAAAATTTTGGTCAATATGATGGTTTTTTATGTGGTTTAATTTTATTATAAATTAATATTATTATAGATCCCAAAAGTGATCCTCACCTCAATTATAAAAGGGAACCTCCTACCTCACATATTCACTTCACTTTGAGCCTTATGAATTGGTCATATCCTACACTTATTATTTATCAACATACCTAGTTACATTATAGAGGTTTCTGTCTTCTTCAAAGACCATCTCATGTGATCTACGAGGATATTATGAGGAAGCACGTCGAAGAAGAGGTAATCTCCACTACCGATTCATTCAATCATCTTTATTCCGCTACTTACTATTCATGATTTGTTTCATTATAATGTAATGAATCCAGAAACAATTATATATGTATATTTGAATATAATTATGAAATAACCATATTCCCCCTTCTATTAATCCTATAAAAAATAAAATCCCCACTCGTACATATGTACGGTTGTCTATCTCCACACTATGGAGTCCTCGGTTTTTCACTATCACATTATTTGGATGGGTATAATGATGTAAACAAAAACTATATATTATTATAATAACTAGATATTTATTCTGAAATATTATACATTATCCACTTCAATACCATTCAGCAATTATTGGAATGATTTAATGAATAGTGCGTACGAATGACCTACCATCTCCGTGATGTGATGTGATTCATTATAAATGATCATCATTAACAAATGATTATATAAATGATTAAAATGAAAAAATATGATATAAATGATGCCAATATAGTTCTATAAATGATATACCTATAACCTATGAAGAGGACCTTTCTGACAATACATTTAGATAAAAATAAAGAAGTTAATTCCTGATGGACGAGTAATAATGTTACTAAAAATGGATGATAATATGACCATATATTATAACATAAAAAATTATATGATTCTTGAATAAGTGAATGAAATTACATAAATCAGTATACTAGAGATACATGTACGTACAAAAGATAATCAGACATCAGGTAACATATAATTTCACAATCTCACTGTTATCTGAGATTTATTATATGTATGTAATTATTGAGATATATTTTTTATCCACATACATGTTTTATAAATATTTAATATTATTTATATTATTCTAAAATTAATTAATGTAAATTTTACCCATTGGTGAATTTTTGTAAAATGGTATGAAATAAAACTTTTATCGTTATTTGTTATGTGGCACTTTTTGACTTTTTCAGAAAAAATTATGAGGATAATGGTTATGAACTTATAAAACATGAATGTATTTTTAAATTTTCATAACACCTTATTTCCATTAATATTCTTCAACATATTTTCAATTTTATTTGAAAATATATTATATTATTTTAAAATTTCGTGGCATTTTGAGAAATTAAAATGTTTTTGGAGAAGAATACATATTTATCGCAAGAATTAATTTCAAGTGTTCTATCAAAATTATATTCCACCTATATGGAATTATTTTACAATGTTATGTTTTAATTATTCAATACCTATCATTTTTATGGTTTTATTGTGTTTATAATGTAATGGTATTTATGAAATACATTTGTTTTACACGGATGATGTTATGATGAAATGCTGTTTAAGAACCCCATTTTATTCATACGTTTATGTTATGATGAAAGAATTTGGTTTTATTGGAACACATAAAATGAGTTAACTATGAGTTGAGTGGGAAATATGTCTCCCTAAAATCTGTTTTTAAATATTTATATCTTAGTAGATAGATATGGATGGAATGGGAAATGATATCGGTTTAGTAATACAGGGAAGGAACGAGGAGTGAACTCAGTTCTGTACTGGACATTGCCTGCTATAATGGTCTTGGAAATGAGCCTTGAATATTATGAAATATTTTATATTAATATTTTTATTCTAAAAAATAACACATATTATCGGATGAATTTTTGGATTATATTCATTGATTCTTTTAAACTTTTATGATTTATATCATTGAATGATATCATGAACATTACTACGAAGGATAATATATTGAAATTTTATGTTCTTTTGTATTACGATTATGATATTATTGATATCTCCCTTATTTACCCTTACTGAGCATCTAATCTCACCATTTCATATATTTCTTTTTCCCAATGCAATGTTGAAGGTTGTTAAGTATGATATGTCAAAATTACCTCTAGTTAAGGAGAAATATGTGGGAAATAATTACGATGTCTTATGAACCAGTAGTTTATGTTTCCCATTTTATAAAGAAACTATACATATATTGTCATATTTTTGATTCAATATATTTAATAATGAATATTCCTTATCTTTTATGTAATATCAATGTATGTAATGTATGGGGAATTATAGATGGTATAAGAGGAATGGTATAGTTAACCTTTTGATACTATGATTAGATAACCTCATAACCCAAAGGATATGTTAAGGTATAGGTTGCAATAATAGTGTTTTATAAATTATTATGAATAAACTAAAATAAAACCTTAATTTTCTTAAATAGAAATTTAATTTTTTATTATGTGGTTTTTCTATTATGATTAGTGATTCTCATGCTATGCGTCTTGGTTTTAGATAATGACTGGAAGCTGAAGATACCTCATTAATGCTAACTGTGATGGGAAATTCAATGATTTTACTCCTTAGAAAACAAATTTTATGGAATTCGAAATCAAAAATATTTTAGTTATTCTCACAAAATTTTTTCAAGCTATGAATCATACATGACTTCCAAACAAGAAAAGTAGGGAACAATATTCTGCTGAATCCTTAATGAGGTAGTATCCACCATTTTTGAGCATTTATTATTATCCATTATTGGATGAACAATGTATTAGTACCACATAAATGATATGATAATTTCTCCAATATCCAAAACCCGATATAGTCATCTTAGTTGTCGATCATTTGGAAGGTGATGTTGAAAAATGGTGGAACCCTATCAATAATATGGTGCAAAGAGATGAAATTGAATCCCTGGAATGGCATGAGTTCAAGAGCTTATTTTTGAATAATTACATTCCTCCTATTCTTCGAATAAGGATAGAAAAAGGAGTTCCTTGAAATGAAGAAAAAGGATAAGGAATCTGTTGGTAGCTATGAATAAATGTTTATAAGACTTTCAAGGTATGCTTCTGGAATTAATATCCAACCTGAGGGTAAAATTCATTGATTCATTAGTTTCTTAAAACCAATCCATTTAAGGGTAGTACAAATAAGGGACATCAACAGCTATGAATATATTGTTTGATGTACTATCAATGTTAATATGAAGATTGCACTAAACCATGAATCCTATGGGTTTGTTAAGAAGAGAAAAAATGAATTCAAGGGAAAATCTAAACACCACACTGAATAGATTATGAGTTTTCCTATATGCACAAAGTGTGGAATGAAACATAGAAAATATTGTATTAAAGGGACTAGTAGTTGTTTTTTGTGTGTTAAAGAGGGTCATTGGGTAGTTAAATTTTGAATTGATGGGAAAAAGTTGTCTAATGATGTGAATAGAGAAAAGGCTATACCTAATTCACCTCTTACACATCAATGTTACACATCCAATGAAATGGCACATTTTTCCAATCAATTCCCTAACCTAAGGGTTATTAATTGTGATTAATTTTATCAAACACATTAGGCCAAATACAATGTAAAATCACATGAAATAACTATCAGTGATTAGGAGTATGATAATAGAGTGGGGAAATATATGATTTCCATTCACTCTAATGTATCCAATTTTTTAATTGATTATGGATCCACCCATGTATTTTTTAGGAAAAATTTTATAATGGTATCACCGTATGACCTCAACAATTATTTGGTGAGTACACTATGACAAATACTAAGGGCACAACAATCACATAAATGGTTTATAATTATTCTTTAGTTGATGATTATTGGAATGTGATTCCTGAAAATCGTATAATACTTCCAATAATTTAATTTTAGGTGATTATTGGAATATATTGGCTATCTCGATATGAATTTCTTATCAATTTCCATGGAAGGGAAGTAAAATTTCATATTCTAGATTAATCTATTATCATATATCAATGAAAGGATGAATATACCCTTCTAATATACATTTCTTCCATCATTTGGGTCATCATACCTATAAATGATGGTTATCGATCTCAAATAGTTGTGGGGGGGGGAATAACAATTAAAAATAATCCCATTGTATGGGAGATTGATTATGTCCTACAGAAAGAATTATCAGATCTTCCACAAAAAATTGAGGTTGATTTTTCAATATAACTCACACCAGGTGCTATTCCTATTTCAAATACACATTATAGAAAGAACCCAATTGACTGGAATTCTTTAAAGATGAAACACAAAGATTAGATTAACATGGGATTCATACGCCCAAGTGTATCACGTTGGGGTTAACCTGTTCTATTTGTTAAGAAGAAAGATGGATAGATGATACTATGTATTGATTATAATGATCATAAAAGGATCACTATTAATAAAAAATACCCTCTTCCCCACATTTATGACTCATTCAACCAACTATGTGAATCTCAATACTTTTCCAGTATTGATCTCCATTCAGGATAACATCAATTTAGTGTCATGATTGAGAATATACCAAATACGACATTCCATACAAGATAAAGACACTATTAATTTATAGTGATTCCATTTTCTCTTAATAATTCCCATGTAATCATCATGGATCTAATGAATGAAGTATTTAGATACTATATGGATCAGTTTTTTGTAGTCGTTAGAGATGAAATTATTGTATATTCAAAGAGTAAGGAATAACATGAATATCACTAGATAATTTAACTAAATACCCTTAGAAAGGATAATATTTATTCAAAATTTACCATGTGTGAATTTTGGATCCCTAAATATTCATTTTTTAGGTCATATAATCTCAAAATAGGTGATATCTTTGGAGCCAGCAAAATAAATTTATTGAATATTGGTTGAGACCAACCATAATATCTGAGATCCAATGTTTTTTTTGATTTTTCTATATATTATTAACCTTCTGTGAATGATTTTTAATTTTTATCTAATCAAATGACCAAGTAGACATGAAAGGGATTTATGTTTGTGTGGATGGATGAATGTGAAGAGAATTTCAAGGAGAAAAAATAAGGCTATCCATTGCACATATGCTCACACTACCCTCTGGTAGAAAAATGTTTTTGATCAATAGTGATTCATCCAAAAAGGGTCTTGGATGTGTTCCCATGAAAAATTATATGGTGATATCTTATGCTTCATGTCAATTGAAAATCAATGAGATAATTTTCTTAACTCATGATTTGGAGTTATCTATGGTAATAATTTTACTCTAGATATCGAGGAATTAACTTTTTGGGGAATGATGTAATATATATAATGATCATAAATTTTTAAATTATACATTCACACAAAAGGAGTTGAATATGAATCCATTAAGATGGTAAAATTTGATTAAATAATATGACTTCTCAATACATTATCACCAGAGGAATGTGAACAAGGTGGCAGATTATTTGAGTCATGTGGACCATGCGAGCCTATCCATGATGAGGATAACAAAAGATACAATATTTATGAATTTGGAAGGGATTAATATTGATATTTTTATGGAAGGGAAGAAATCATATCTTTCAAAAATTAATGTTAAACCATCTATACATGAGATGATTAAGGAGGTGTAGATGGAGGATATATATCTACAATAGAAGGTGATAAATTTTCCTGAATTCGACCCTGATTGTCATGGATTGATAATGTGTAGGAACCAGGTTTGTATTCCCCCCATAATAGAATTAAATAATGATATATTTGATGAGGCTAATATTTCATCATTCTTTATTCACCATAGAAGCACACCGATGTATCGGGACCAAAATGAGTATTTATGGTTTGATGTAATGAAAATATATGTTTTCGAATATGTCTCTCAATGCTTGGTTTGTCAAAAAGTTAGCTTTAAGATACAATTGTCTGAGGGGATGTTACAACCATTACCCATACAAGAATGGAAATGGGAAAACATCACTACAGACATTGTCATCGGACATCCCAAAACATATAAAGTCCATAATGTGATATGGGTTTCAGTTGATCTCCTTATGAAGTAGGAACAATTCATCACAATTAGATAGGATTTATATCTTAATCATATTTCAATGATATATTTAAACTATGTTGTAATATTTCATGGAGTATCACTTTCAATTATTTTTTAAATGAATCTGAGGTTTTCCGAAATGTTTTGGCGAAGACTTCAACATGATCTGAAAATTGAGTTTTGTTTCAACACTTCTTATCATCCTAAGAAAGACGTTCAATATAATATGACAAATTAATCACTACAAGACATGTCAAGAGATTTCTCTATAGATTTCAAAGGTTGTTGTGATAAACACCTACCTTTGATGTAAGTTTCATAAAAAAATATCATTAACTAAAGAATTTATATGGTTCTTTATTAATACATATATATATAAATAAGTTCATCACTCAATCATACAAGGGTAAATTTTGGAATATAAGGCCTTTAGGAGCTCATCTTGTTGATGAAATGGAAAAAAGGATTGATCTATTCAACAACAAATAAAAGATGCTCAAAGTCGAAAAAATGTTATACTGACAGCTGAGGAAAATATAAATAGTTTGATGTGGGTTAAAATGTGTTTCTATGAATATCTACCTAAAAGAGATTAATGAGATTTGGAAAGATAGGAAATATGATCCCTTGGTACATTGGACCTTTTGAACATTTGGATCATGATGGGAAAGAAGCATATCAATTGGAGAGTCCATAAAATATCTTCTATGTTCATGATGTCATACACTTATCTATCTGGATAGAGTACATAGCTAATCCTCCTTATGTAATAAACACATAATTCAGACCACTAGTTCAAGATCCTTTTACGAAGAACAACTGATAGAGATTCTAGATTGTAGCAAACATGTTCTGCAAAACAAGGCCACTCACTTGGTTATAGTTTTGTGGTAGAACCACCTATTTGAGGTTGTTTTGTGGGAACTTGATGATACTGTAAGATAGATATATCATTATATATTTGTATACAAGTGATTGATTTCATAGGAAAATACAGATTTATGGGGTAGAATATAACACCCGAATGTTTTCATGAAATATATTTTCTTAATAATTTTAATTCTTCAATATCATTCATTACATGGGATAGTGAGTTTAATTGAACGAGAGATTCCCATAATATAATAGGAAAATTTAAACCTAGATGGTTCGTTAGTGGGATAAAATATAACTAACTTTTAATAATATATGGTGAAGTCATTCGATAGAAATTATTTATGAAATATATAAATCAATAATATATTTTTTTTGTGTTAATAAATTGAATTAATTACTATTAATAAAATAATATAATTACATATATTTCTTATATACCTAATAAAATATTTTTGATATTCATACAATAGTTATTTTTTTTCATAGGGTATGAATATACCATATTTGAGGTATACAAACTTATATTCTTCAAAAGGGTAATTTTCCTCCATTTAATAGTGGACACATTTTATATTAAGATTTTGACAGAATAAAAAATTTTATATGAAAAAATAAACATGTTATTTAGAATCAAGATATATAAATTTACATGGGATGAATTTTTAATATTTTTCTAATAATATAAAAATATGAAGAATAGTAAAAATACAATAAATTTTAATTGAAAACAAATTTTTTCATTGAAATAATTTATATTGATAAATAATAATACTGAATGATTTTTAAAGTATAAAAAGAATATATATTTATCATTAAATATAATTTATTCCATTACCATTAATTTTATATTGAATTCATATATAAAAACTTTTCAATCATTTTCAATGTTTTATCTTTTGAATCTTGTAATCTCTTTATAAAATGATAATAATTTTAATTTAATAACTGCAAATTTTAGGTTTTGAATTTTGAAAAATAGATTAAAAATTTATAATCATTAGGTACAAATCATGTAAATAGATTTATTTTATTTTTTGCCATTAGAAATAGTAGCTTCAATAATATTATTAATTCGATAAAGTGGAAAATAATGTAATTATGGGTAGTAATACTATTAGAAAAATTAACCAAACGCTTGTATTAATATCACTAGATGAGTGTTTTTAGACCTAAATCATCCATTGGCCTAAATGGTGTCCTTTTGATGACACTTGTATGGGATTATAACATTTAATTTATTATGATTAAAGAAAATTTAAATATGTCTCACTCAAAATTTAATAACTAAATCATTTTTTATATAAGGATATAACGAAGAAAAATTCGATTATAAATAGTCATCTGAAATATAAATTTTTTTTATTATCAATGTACATTGTTTTTTCATTTTTATGAAATAAATAATTACCTTAAAAATTAATATTTTGAGGATGTATAAACTAATTAATTGATGATAAAAAAATACAATATTTTTTTTTAAAATATAATAACCATTAAAAGATACAAACACATGAACAAATGTTATTTTTAAATTATATATCAACCATAACCTTCGAAAGGTTGGGTTAAAAACCATTTGGAGCCATGTAGAAGAGACTGTGACACTTATATTATTCTTTTTAATGTGAGGATAAAGTTTTAATATTCATAATATAATTAGTATCAATTTTTAAAGGTTGGATTTTCCAGAATAAAAATCAATCTAAAAATACTCTTCTAAAATATAGAATATTTATCTTTATCAGTTTTTTTTATTTTCATTAAACATTTTTTATAATAAATAATTACACAAAATTAATGTTGTAATTTTTTTAATAGATATAACAAATAAATGTTATTAAAAATATAAAAATAAATAAAATTTGTGTTAGTTAATATGTTAAAAGAATTGTATTGATAACCATTACATCCAAGTATTATAGTAAGAAATTTTTTTGATGTTAACTTTTTATTTTATTATTTTTAAAAATTAATGAATTGAATAGTCTAAAAATTAAAACTATTGATTGTTTATCAAAATAATGATTTATTAAATTATATAAAAATAATTATACATTTTATAAAATATATTATAATTATTATATGATTTATAATGTTCTATATTATTTATTTATGGTATAATTTACATAAAATAAGTAAATATTGCACCCTTTTAATATCAAAATTTTTGTTACCCTAGTTAAAAAGTAAAATAAATATCTATGTGTTAATTAAAATAATTTGATTTAAATTGAGTTAAATACATCTAAAAAATTTATTTTTTGATGATATTAAAACCTTAACAAATATTATATTAAAATTTGGTTCTTTTATAGGCGTTTTTATTGGTTTTTATTTTATTATAAATTAATATTATTAGAGATCCCAATAATACCCCTCACTGTAATTAGAAAAGGGAACCTCCTCCCAACCCACTTCCCATGACGTTGAACCTTAAATATCATCCATACCATACCATTTTCCCTTATCAACTTCCCTAGTTTCATTTTAGGGGTTTTGGTCTCCTTCAAAGACTATGTCTAATGATCTAATAAGAGATTTATAAGAACCAAGTCGAAGAGGAGGTAATCTCCTAAAATGATTCTTTCAAACATCATTCTTATTATACATCCTCATCACGAGTTGTTTTGATTATAAAGTAATAAGTACAGTATCAATTATATACTTAGATGATTTTATAAGTATGAAAGAAACATATTCCACTTTCTATCCATCCTATGAAAATTTAAATCACCATGTGTGCGTACATATGACATACCGTCTCCACGCCATTGTGTTATATGTTTGTCACCCTTACTTTATTTGAATGGATATAATGATGGAAATAATAACTATATATGATTATTATGACATGATATTTATTCTGAAATACTATACACCATCCACTTCAATACCATCCACCAATTCTTGGAACGATATCATCGCTCGTGCATATATACAACCTACCGTCTCTACGATGAGATGAGATTCATTCAAAAAAAATCATCATTCAAGTATGATTAAATAAAAGAGTTGAATGACTAAATACGATATATATATAATACCAATATAATTCTTTAAATGATATATGTATAATCTATGAATAGTAACTTATCTGAAAAACAAGCGTACGAAAATAAAGAAGTTAATTCCTGATGGATGATTAATAATGTTACTAAAAAACCGATGATAATATGATCATATATGATATAATTAAAATGAATAAGATTATTTAATATTTCAATTATATTATTTATATCATTATATATGAGATTCTGATATATACAAAGGATGGTAGACCTCAGATAAGGGAAATTTTCACAATCTCACTTTTAGCTGAGATTATTTATATTTAAGTATTTTCTAGGTTATATTTATCATCCAAGTATGTGTTTTACAAATATGTAATACTATTTATATTATTATAAAATTTTTTAAGGTAAACATTTCCCATTAGGGAATATTTATTAAACTATATTAAAGGAATATTTTGTCGCAATTTATTATTATGTAGATTTTGACTTTTCTCCAAAAAGTGCGATGAAAATGTTTTTTAAACATATACGGCATAAACCGATTTATAAATTGTCATATAACAATAATTCCAAAAATATTCTTCTACAGTATTTCATGTTTATTTTCAAATAAATTATTTTCTTCTAAAATTTCATGGAATTTTGAGAAAATAAAATGATTTTGAAGAATAAAGCATATTTTCCTTTTCAATTAATTTCAAGTGTTCTATCTAAATTAATGTCAATATAAAATGGATTTATATAATATGGTTTTATTTTAATTACCTTATAACTATTATTTATATGTTCTGATTGTTATTGTTATGTTATTTTCTATATAAAATCCATTTGTTTTTCGTGGATTTTATTATGATGAAATAATGTTTAAAAAATCTATTTTATTCTCTGGTTATATCATGATGAAAGATTTATGTTCTACTAGAACACATAAGAATGATTTTATTATGATATGGGTGGTACCAATATATATATCCAATTCAGTGGGTGAATATTCTCATCTCATGATATAGTCATTGTTGGAATGGTCAATGATCTCGGTTAAATAATACTACAATAAAGTGAGGAGTGAACTCATTTCAGTAATAGAATTTTTCCACTATGATGGTCGTAGAAATGAGACATTCTATTATTAAAAGATTTTCTATTATTATTTTTATGACAAAAACATCATATCTTATGTTTTGACTATTGGGGTTATGTTCATTGTTCCATATGTACATTCATTATTTATCCAATGGCATGATATCATGATCTCTCATATACATGATTTGATTTTCAAATGTTGAATTATTTTGTCTTATGATTATGATATGATTTATATCAGCCTTATTTACCCTAAATTAGAATCTAATCTCACCCTTTAATTTGTTTCTTTTCCCTAGGTCATGAATAAGGTTTTTGAGTAATATATGTTAAAAGGGTTATAGTTATACAGAAATAAGTTGGAAATAATGATGATGTCTTATGAACCATTTTTTTATGTTTCCTAGTTTCCAAAAACACTATACCTATATAGTCATGTCATGATTTTTTTGTATTGGTAGTGAATATTATACAACATTTATGTAATATAAATTTATTAAATGTATAGTGTTTTATAATTTTAGCAAATTATTTAAAAGTGATGTTTGATTGGTAATTCCTTATGAACTTTAATTGTACTTGTTTTTATAAACATTTGTATCAATTATTCTTCAATATAACATGTTTTAAAAAATGTACACATTTTTTTACTACATGAGTGTAGACCACTTATAATGTAATAGAATAATGAGAAAATGATACAACATTGAAAACTACACACTGTTTTTTATTCCAAAATCATTCTTATGATATTTTTTTGATCATTTTGGCATATAAGTTTTGTATTTATTCATCAGCACATTGATTTATATTATTGTTATATTATAATGATTCAATGAATTTTCATTAAATAGTATTATGTCAAATATTAAATATTTAAATTTTTTTACAAAATATATTATTATGTGATATCTTAAATATCATCATTTTAAATATTAACTATTTTTTATTTACTAATGTCATTATCAACCATGATAAACTTAATATATTATTTTTTTGGTATCTCTATCAATACATCTATTTTCTATGTTTTCTTTGTAAAATATCATTAATTAATGAAAAATTGGTTTTGATATTTAAAATCATGTATATGTGTTTTTATATATGTCTAAATTAAATATTTTAATGTTTGAAAGATTTTCTAAATTTCTTTCTTGGTATTCTCATATTAGTCTAGTTAAATTTTCCTATAATTATGATTTTTCAATTTCATTCCTTTCATTTTTAAACATTGATACATTTTATCTTATAGTATATATTTTATTAATACTTTGCATTATTTTTCATTAATCTATTTGAAAATATTTTATAATATATCTTCATCAATATCAAGATGTGAAACAATTCTATAAATTCATTTAGTTAAGCCATTATATTCACAATACACATAATAAGAAATGTTCACACATTTTTTGTAAATTCATTCACTTTGTTGATGGGATTATATATTGATGGAATACTCAAAATTTCATCATCATGATCCCTGGATATCTCTGTGAAATAAACATGAATAAATAATATATTCTCTTTAGTGTTCACCAACTATAAGATAAATATTTAACTACTTACTTATTTTCTTTATATGTTATATGATCTCATTATTGAATATCATACATATTTTTTACTACTTATCAAATCATTATTTATTAAATTATATTTTAATTATGAAAATTTTTTATTCATTAAATAATATAAATTTATTAATTTAATTTTTATTTATTGTAGTGATAAAAAATTATGTGATGATGTTTTTGATAAATTTATGAAATAATGATTCCATAGTTTTATAGTATGATACATTCTTGAGGATAAATAAAATTGATGGAATGTAGAGGAATAAAAAAATTATATTATTTACCACTTCATTCATTGTATTAGTTCTTATGAAATGAAAACATATTATTTTAAATTTTTAAAATTTTTGTCAATTCCATTTTCATTTCCTGAAAAATTCCTTCCATTTTGACAAATCAATTCAATTCTTATCCAATTTCAAAATTTTTAATTAATTTAGTCATTACAATAGGTACATTTCACACATTTTTTTATCAAATTAAAATTTAATTAATATATTATAAAATATTCTTATTATATTTCCCCTTATATATTAATCTATATTTTTAATTAAATTATTCAAAACAAACAAGATACGGAATAACTATTTTTTATTAGTTACTCTTCAAAATTTAATATGTTTCCTAAGGGGTTCATAATTATCCAACCTATATCTGTAAAGTAGATATCAAGGAATATCACAAAAAAAATAAGTGTTTATGTTAATGTTATTACTATTTTCTGATAAAAATTATGTTTCTTTGATAGACGTATGATTTTTTTTATTCTTATAAGATTTTACAATTATTTTTTAAAAATTTACACTGTCCAATTCTTGTGAATGATTCTAATGCATTATATTTATATTATTAACTCTATAATTTTGATATTGATTCAAAATGTACTAACTATTTATATTTTACCCTAAGAATTATCTATTACTACAATCATTAATAATATCCCATTTTTAATAATTCAAAAATCCTACAACATTTACATAATATAAATTTTATTATTATACATCGTGTTTTATGAATTGATATTTTTATTTAATTTAAATATTAATAGAACATACAATATTTTGATTTCTATTTTACACACTATTTTTTGATAAAATACATAATTTGATTTTCAATTTTGGAATGAAAAGTAATAATTTCTCGTCAATCCCATTTTTAAACCATTTATAATTTTATTTAAAAAATTAATGGGAGTCATTATACATTTCCCTTTATGTTAAGTGTTATGTGCTACAAAGTTGTACTATAAATGCTTCTAATAACCTATTTTATTATATATTACATCATTTATTCAATGTCTTCTAAAAAATTTATCATTTCTAATCAATAGTTTAATGAAATAAGTGTTGTTTATTATATTTCAATTCAAAAATAATGTGTAGTAAATTTCATAAAGAAGGTTATCATAGTGGATAAATGTTATAAACTTTTATCTTAAATGAATCTTTTAATATAAAACTTCAATATGTTATATGAAAATATATGTATTTTAACTAATATCAGATATGTGAAAATATTCCATATTATATTTATGTATTTTAGTTTATATATAATCTGTAATTATTAGAAAATATTAGTATTTAATAGAGATATATGATATATTATGGCCTATTTTTGTGTTGATACATACTATGTTTGCATCCTCCCGGACTCTTTAGGATAATTTTTCATGGTGGGGTAATTTTAAGGAAATTCTCTGTATGGGTTGGGATCCTAAAAAATAATTTGATATTTATGAAAACAAATGATACTTTTTAATTGTTATATCTATTTTAACATAAATAAATCATTTCATTGTCTATTATTATTTAAAAGGGTAAAATACTCACTATTATGATAGACCATCTAACCAGGGAACTTGTGGTTATAAACAAGTGTGATTTTATAGACAGTTTATTATTAAATTTTCATATGATTGGGAGAAACAACTCCCTAAATTATTGTAAAAGTAAAATTTAAGATATTGATGTACTCTTTTCTATATCAGTATATTATATCTCTTTCTTTAATAAAATAACTCAACCATGAATTATTCATATAATAAGAATTATCGCATGGTACTTATTGATCCAAATGTCATATGATATTTTTTATTTAGATATTTGAGGTTTTACTATATTCATAGACATCTGTTAGTGTCAAATAAATTTTATGGCTGTGTTTGAGGATAGAAATGTATATGTTCATGGTAAGTAAATTATTTAACAATGATTTTTAAAAAAATCTTATCCTTCCCTTATAAATTTAATTAAAATTTCTTTCATTAGAAGACAATATTTGTATCATTATTGTAATCATATTCTTAAAAATTATGAACATTTGTTTTCATCCAAATTTTATAGTATTATTAGAAGACTATGGGGTTAATGTAAAAGGTAATTTAAGGATGCAACAGAAAATTTGAAACATCAATAATAAAAATAGTTCTTTATAAACCTTCAATTTATCTATATTTAATGATCTACACGCTGTGGGATAGTCTTTCTCAGTATTTTCATCCTAATAGGAACAAAATCATAGCTGTTTCATTTTAAAATTAGTTGTGTTTATACTTTTTCAAAACATTTAGGTATTTTTAAATTTTATTGATAAATCCAAAACACTTATTTTGAAACATGAAGAAATTATTTTTTGTTGAGACAGAAACATGAAACATGATTACATTTTTTTTAATTTTTTTAAACAAAATTATGTAATAAAATTAAACATTCCCAAAAAAATGTATTAAGTCTTCGAGGAAATATTAAAAATGTAGGAAAAAAATGTGTTTAATAAGTCTGTATTTGTTAATAAAAATGATCAATTTATTTTTAGAAAAAATCAAATAATTCTTTTATGATTTTATTTTTAATATAACATTAAATATGTTATTCATTTAATCTTTTATAGAAACTATCTTCTTGAAAAAATGGTTCATAATAATTAAAATTTAGTAACATATTTCTTACCTTAAATATAAATGTCATTCAGCATTTTAAGAAATGATAGAAATAATTTTACTTATAATCAAAATACCTTTTAAAATTCCAAAATTATTTGATATATTTAGAAATTCGACATATTGTATTAAATATTGAATCCGATATGAAAAAAAATTTACTTAAAATTAATATGACATTATATTATAAAATATAATCAATTGTTACATGAATTATATTATAATATGGAATAAAAATTTATCTACTAATATATTTATTATTCAAGAAGAATTTTTTGTATTATTTTTATGACGAAGATTCCATAAAACTGGAAATATTGTAATTAATTTAATTTATTTTAAATTATTAAAAAAATGATATTCAATATCCCTTTTCATTTATATACTATAAAAATAAAATGATGTCTGAAAATGGTCTTACATTTTTCCTTCTAGGTGTGAAATATATACATCCCTATTTACGATATACCAATTTTGGAAAAACATATATTCATTTGTTATATTGTTGTTATTCATGATTAATATTTCATCAATGTAAATATGAGTTATTATGTAGAAATTATTTGTGATTTGTTTTTGTACAAGATCACATCTAGAATTGTTTTTTGTGTACACATTTTCATATATTTTCATTTTTATACTTTTCTAATGTCTTACGATATGCTTATACATAGGTATATGCTCATTATTTTCCATATAAAATTAATTAAATGAAATACATACACATTTGTAATTTTATAGTGAATATATTTAAGATTATAAATCAACATATTCTTATTGTTATACTTATAGTTCATCATGTACAAATATTATAATCCATAAAAAATTTCAAATAGCATTGTATTTATATCCTAAAACATGTATTTTAGTTATCTTATTCTTATAAAAAGCTATGTTACATGAATACTAAAATTAATTAATACATTTCAACATGTCTTTCTATATTTTATGATGCATAATTTGTTTTTGGATACACTATAATATATATTCCTTTGTAAAATAATATTTCATATGCCTTTGCATATTATTTTCTTATGCTCATGATTATTTTTATGCTTATATAAATAATATAATACATACAGTTTTTCATATAATGTAATATATAAATACTAATAATATAAATTCTTATAGTTATTCATACAATTATAGAAAACACAATAATATAGTTATATACATATAATCATGTGCCTATGAAAGCAGGCCCATATTTATTATTGTTTATTCTTATTTAATTTATTTACCTCTTCCGTTTTAGTTAATAAATTTTTAAAACATAAAAACAATAATAAGAATTTCCAACCAAAAAATATATTTATAGGTCAAATAATTATTCAATAATGTGATTACACAATTTCAAATGATGCACTTATATTTCATTTACCATTTATATATTTATTATGCATATTATTTTAATTATCATGAACAGATTTTGATTAAGAATATGATTAATAACCTCACTTCATATTCTTTCCTTATGCTTATGGATCACATTAAATTACCAGATATAAATTCAATTGATGGTTGTGATATAAAATATTCACCACGACTTGTTAGTTCTATCGATTAGAATTATAATTATTCAACAAAGGTGTTCAATGAGAAATTTAATCTGATTTCTAAAAGAAATAAAATGAAAATTTAACATGTTTTAATTTATATACATTTTCCGGTTATCTTCAACCTCAATTTTGAAAAATAAATTTATGTTTAAACTTAATATGAATTATTATAATATAATTTAAAATAAATTTTTCATATATTAGGATTATATATATTATTTTAAAATTATATATATTATTATTAAGTAGTAGTTCAGATGTATGAATGCATTATTGAGAATAATTTTAATTTTTTAAATTATTTGAATTGGGATTTTAATATATAATAATATTAGGTTAATAAAAGGAGAATATAAAATGAATTTTTTTAATAAAGATTAAAATTTTGAAATTATTTAATAAATGTGTTACAACTTTGAAAAAAAATATGTAATATTTTATTATTAATGAAAACAAAATTCTTAAATGAATCGATTCATTATTAATTGATAAATGATATTAATATATACTTTCCCATGATGAAATATAATATCATATTCATTTAATCTATATATATATTTTTCTTATATTATTCTATTCTTATTACATAATTTAATTTAATTTATTATTGGAAAAAAAATAAAAAAGTGACATAATTAGGAAAACTTATTTGGAAAAAACTGATACAATATAATGTATAACTTATTATATATCTAATATCTCAAATTGTTTTGAAGGAAATAAATTAGGAAAGAATGAAATGTGACTGAGGAAGCAAGGATAAAATAGATTTGTGGGGAATATTTACAATAAAAATAAAGGAAACTTATTTAAAACCTATTACTTTAAAAATAAAATTTTAAACAACAAAAACAATTAATTTAATATAAAATATAAAATCTCAATGTCATCGAAATTTAAAATACTATTCACATTTATTTTAAAATTAAAAAAATATAAACTTAAAATGTTATCGGGATTTTAAAATATACAACATTAGAAAAATTAATCTTTTGATGAATTGATAAATTTTAAATATTTATGGTATATAAATATTGTTATAAATTATTTATTTGTAATTTTAAAAATAGTTATTTTATATTTCTATTGAATATATTTAAAATGGATAAATTTGAATGAAAAAATTAGATTTCATGCAAAATAGAAAAAAATAAGAAATTAACATTAATTAAGTAATTAAAAAATATGTATATTTTATTCATGCAATTTGTTTAAAAATATTAAAATAAATTCAGTAGTAAAATGATATAAATAGTTTGATAATTTCATATTAATTAAAATATTGTAATTTAATTTAAATTCCATAATACGTTGACAAGGATTTTAAAAAACATGAAAAATCTATACAATTTAATGAGCTTATAATACCACGTGACTCTTCAACAACCATTCTCCCAACATAGGTCTACCTCACGTTCCACTTATCCCCTCATTCTTCGTCTTCCCTATTTGATGCCCCTGATCCATCAATAAAAATTCATTCCTTATGAATCCCCTAATTCATCCTCCTCACAATCACACCCCTTGATCATTCTCTAAAATCTACGCCCTCTACTTTCCAGAACTCTGATTGTGCCCCAAAATTCTTCCACGTATGCATTCCTTCATCCCAATACTTAATCTATGGTTCATCGAATCGTCATATCCATCTTCCTCCACAAATACCACTTCTATATCAATGGAATCATGTCAAACTATATTATTTTGATTATAAATTTCCACCGCTTCATTTTACAAATCCCACAATCTATCGAAGCTCCTCACAGAACAAAATTCATAAACCCTGCAAATCATTAGATGTTTTGTCAGAAAACCACCTCCCTCATTCATCTCTCACATCTTCCTCTTACTCAATCTATTTCTTATATGATTTCCTATCCCTATAGTTCCATCTCAATCTCCCATTGAAAATAAATTTCAATTTACATAATTATTCATTTGTATGAACATTGATTAGGTATTTTTACTTTTATGTGACTAATGTTCCTTTTGTTCAAATATTATTCCCCAAATATATTTAAATTATATTATGATATGATTTTTTCCAATTATGATATCATTTGTTATTATATTCTCATCTGGGATATTTTTAATAATTTTTTCATAATTGTTATTTTAGAAATAAAATAAAGTACATTTTCCATTAGTGACATTATATATTTTTTCATTTCTTATAACTAAAATCCAAAAAATACATTTACTATAATAGGAACACCATAGTATCCACTAAATAATAATGAAATTGTAATTCTTGGATTATTCCTTAAATTTTTTCCAAATATAGATTAGAAATGAACGTTATGTCAAATTGAGATTTATTTCTGTCCAAATTTATATTTTTACTCTTCTCCCACCCGTTAATTCTGGATCATATTCACAATTATTTTCATGAGTTATTTAATGTTTTCTCCATTAGGTTGGATTTTGTAGAAATATTTATATTTAATAATTTTAGTTCACCAAACCCCCCTTTCCCATATAAATATAGGAACCTTTTAAAGAGTGGAAAAAATGTATATATTAATGAAAAGATGTCTCAAAAAATACATCCATATATTCCTGAGCCATATCACTATCTTAATAAAATTATTCATCATCCATAATATCTATGATAATTTAATCAAACTATACACCATAGTTATTTAATGTATTTTTTTTATCACATTATTAACACATTAACCAACATTTATATCTCATAATATTCATCCATATCACTATCATAGCCCATGAATCCAAAATTTATATTTCATATTCTTCATGATTTTTAATTTTTAACCAAATAAAATGTATTTAATTTCATTACATTATATATTTTATTTTATTATCCATGTTGGTTTATGTCAAATAGTTCTTTACAAAAAATTTCTTTTGTTTCCACATGCATAGAAACAGATGAAAAATATCAATATTGAAAGATAAAATTCTCTTTACTCTTTTCATCAAGAAGAAAATCAGTTAGGTACATTTACAAATTTTTAATTCATATTTCAATTTAAAAAATTAAATCCCCTAAAATATATTATATTTATATATGATATGTGTCTTTTCATCAATGATATGTATTCCTAATATATTTACATTCGGTTTATTTTACACAATTTTAGAATAATAGATATTTCATAATTGATGTTAAAATCTGAATATAAGGAGTTATTATTAAACATGTAATAAATATGTGAGTGAAAATATTACACTCCTAGTTTAAGGAATTTTACTATTTTATTATTTATATTTGGATTAGAAGAGGATTTGAAATGATTTTTGGATTTTTTGGAGGTTATTTTGGTTGTTTTTAGGGTTCCCTATTAAATTTTTTATCTTATCTCTATTTGATTAAAAAACCTACGGTTTATCCCATGGTGGAGATTGTTTAGTGTAATGGGAATGTCTATTTTGGTGTTATTTAGGGGAACATATTTTTTACACAGGTCTACATTGTATTACAATATTTTTATATAGGTGAATATTTTTTCTTATATTGTTGAGTAATTTCTTGTTCAATTTTTTTTAATTTTCTATTAGTTATTCATAAATTTTTTTATAATTAATTCCAGTTGAATATATAGGTTCATATTTTCCCAAAAATTTCAATACTTTTACCCAGTTTTTTTATCATTAATCTAATTTGTTCATAAACATTGGCATTTTTTTAAAAAGTTCATGTTTTCTCAATTATTTTCACAAAATTTAATATTTATTAAAAAAATAATATGTATCACTCAAATATATTGGGTTATACTTTTTCCTTGTTTTATGTAATTCATTTTATTAATAATAATATTGATATGGGTTCATATTTTTTGGTAATTGTATATAGACCTAGATATTTGTTCATATTTAGATTTTAATTATATGAAAATGTCTGTTATTTGTTTCTTAATAGGAATGAAATGACTAAGATGTTGTTAGAGGTGTAGTTGAATTTCACTAAACAAATTAACTCTATATTGAATTATAACTCACCATAAAACACTACGTTATTAATGAAACTGTTTCATTTGATATGATTTTGTTATAAATTATAATAAATATTGATGTTCCATTTATTATCACTAATATCAAAAAATTATGTATTTTTTCAATAATTTGTTACATATTTTGAAATTGTTACTACAAGCATGTATGGGATTAAACTGACGATCAATTATGGAAGTCTATTTATGGAAACATTCAAATCATGACATTTAATTATATCAATCAATTTGTAAACATTATTTGTAACTAATCCTCATCTACTCGATTTTTTATTATATAGACTTATTTATACTTTACAAAAACATATCTTTATAAAATATGTGTGATATTTTCATATATATTTATATTCATAACCTTAAATTTCAGGTAAACACCCCTATCATATTCCATTGTTTTTAATCCATCATCAACATCACTCTTGATGGAATATTTTACTCCATTGATATTTCATATTAACAAGTACATGTGACATGAGATCAATATATTTCTAGTGGTAATTAATATATTCATGAAGCATTCAATTCATACACAAAATAAATGTTATGAAATTATTAACATTTACATTTTTATACGGTCTTACTTTTTATAAACATCGTCTAAACTAAATATATGAACTGATAACAACTATAAATTTTTTATTTCAAGACATATGGTTTCATTTCATAACTATATAATTTTTTTCTATAAAATTATTGAGATAATGAATAAAAATATATTGTTTTTCTTGCGATTTTTTATAATCAAAATAATAATTACAACTGGTTTAAGATTAATATAACAAATTCAATTGAATATTTTTTGAAAAATGGTTATATTGTTCTTTAGTTTCCATTGTTATTTTTTTAGTATTAGTCAATTATTTTCTATATTAAAATCCAATAGAACCAAAATATCGAATGACTAAATGAGAAGAAATAATAATTCAAAATATATAATATTGGTTCTTTCTAAAATATTTTTTCATATAAGTCATTGTCCAATATGTTTTTCAGAACAATATTTTACACTATTTTCCTTCATTTATAGAGTTGTAAATTGATTCATTTAGAAATTAATCTTTACTACTATAATAACAATGGTAAAATTTCATATTGTATTCTTTATTTTTTGGTTTAATTTTGGATTAGCATTCCACTCTTCTACAAACATGCAATATTTTTTTCCATATCAAAACTATTGAATTTATATTTCAAAAAGAAGTATGTATACACTTCAACACATGATATTATGTATGTTTTTTTAACAAAAATATTTAATATTCATGTACTAAATCTCTAAAATTTACTGAAATTTTAATTTTAAATATACATCTAATAATTATTTAATTTGAAATACACATTTCTTGCCAACTGATAATATTGATTATAAAATGAAAAATATTTTATATTAATTTTTTAAATAATATGCAGTGTAACCCTAATTTGATTAAAATATAATATCGACAACTGTATTATCATATTTAAAATCTCTATATACTTTAATAATATATAAGATACATATTTATCATTTTCATATTATTTAAAATATATGCTTAGAATATCTAACATAAATGTTTAATTGATTATAGATAGATTTTATTGTGAAATATATTCCCTCATAAATGTAGGAAAACATAGTGATGCACCTCATCCATCATTTTAATCTTGGAAGGTTAGGGATTATAAGGTAGTGATTCCTTAAAATCTAGAAACATAGGAATACTTTGATAACTGTTAACAAATATTTGGATTTTTTATTAATGTTGGATATACTGTCTAAAATATTCATCTGGTATCCAAAATAATATTCCTAATTATAATTTCATCACTATTCCACAAGCCATCATTTTCATGAATTATTTATCATGAATGCATCAAAATTATTATTCTGGTTTCTAGGTGTTTGATTTAACCCATTTAAGATCTTATGATGTTTGAATAGAAGGTATTCCTTTCCCGAAGAAAGATATTTCTCTTGATTTTGAATATAGATGCACTTCTCTATATATCCATGATGAAAATCAATCAGTACATCAAGCTTATTAATATATAAAGTCTTGGATATAATAATGACTATTACAGACCATGATTTTAAAATCAATGTAATTGTGTTTGTGATGTACTAAAATCCCAAAAAAGATATTATACCTTAAAATCCCACGACCTTGTTCTATACTATCAAAACTTATGATAAAATCCTCCTTTATCAAAACATTTTTTTAGTGATGATAAAATTAAATTTTTAAAATTTTTTGTTCAAAATATCCCTTTTTATGAGTTACTTAACCCCACTCTATTATCTCTATATACCCCACATCACATTCCCATTCCACAAATAGACTCAGGCTCACTACCTTATTTATATTTTCTCTAACCCCTTTATCAACACTTTTCACAGCCTTCGGCTTTAATCATATATAGAATCATTCCACTTTCCTTTACCTTCAAGGCCTAACTCTTTTACCACTAAAACATCGTATTTTGTATACTATTATACGATATATATATATATATATATTCATAACTTATTTTTACAAAAATTATTATTCATATAATAATATACATTTATATAATTTTTTGAAATAAAATATAAAAATATGTATTTAGAATATATATTTATATATATATACTGGATAAAATATTACATATAGTTATATATTTAGATGTAATTTTTTATAATGTTTTTATAAATATTTATTATAAATCTGTCTATATAATATATTTAATGATAGATATATATTAATTAAAATACATTTATATAAGATATATTTAAATGATATTGACAGAGGCACCCCGACACACATACACAAACATATTTTCATAGACATGTACACATTTAAATTTTGAACATTCACATAGTAATATTTACATAAATTCATTTATTTATATATTTTATAATATACCTATATATATATATTTATATTTATTATTTACACAAACATATTTATATATTGACATTTCTTGTATATATATATATATATTAATACATTTTTATACGATATATATAACGGAAAATTTTTTATTTTAAAAATAATAAGAATAAAAATTGGTTTCCATCTAAAATATATATTAAAAACATATTTATGTCAATATTTTAGAATATTTATTTGTATAATTGGTTTATTATATGTATATATATTAAATTATGTATATATTTAATTATATGTAACACTAAAATATAAAAAATAGTAAAACATATGCACTATACTCTCCATATGACTATAAAACCTAATAATAAAATTAGTAATCGTAGAAAAAATATTAAAAGACCCCCCTCAAATGAGGATGAAATTACATCAATGGTTCAATAACTAATCCATCAATAAAAAATGCAAATTTATTGGTCTTTTTGACCTTTTCAACCTCAAAGGAAGGTTGTTATTTTCTTCCATAGTGACCATATCATATATAGTTTCTCAAACATTTATTTTATATGTTTTGTATCCCAAAAATACACTCAAATCAAAAGTTATGGTTGTTTTTAGTTCAAGTCATATTTTCAAAATATGTTAGATCATTCATTAATTTTTTTTATGTCTTCGAATTTTTATTATATGATTATTAATCAATAGTAATTGGAAATTATTTAATTAATATCAATTTTGTTGTTTTTTATAATACATTTTTCACCAAATATCCCTTATATATTGTGTAAATGAAAATGTTATCTTATATAAATATTAGGTAATAATATAAAATATTATTATATAATTATAAACATATTTATGTATTAATATTAAAAACTATTTAATGATATATAATTTTCTTCAAATATACCTTTTATTATAAATAAAATGGAGCTGATAGAGGCCACCATTTATCAGTGCCAAAACAGTGACCTTTATCTATGCTAAAAAAGCACATTCAAGGGTGTTGTTTTATCATTACTTTTTCTGGTAATGATAATAGAACACTGTTTATTATTATTTATTAATTATAATTAAGGGTATAACTTAATATCTTGTTATCTATATTAGTGAATTCTATGAACCACCATGCTGGTGTTGACATTTACTACAGTTGAAGAAATTTTTGGGAAGTCCACACATTTCTTCTATTGAAAACCTGTCACAAGAAATAGTGACTTGTACCACCTCTTACCATAATTTTCTTCCATGTTTTTATATAACCATTTATTATATTATAATAACATTCCTTTTTAAAAGGGTGTCAGTTCCAATGTATTAATAACATTCAAGGAAGAAATCTTATCCTTCACAACCATCTTCAAACAGTTTGAATCCTTTAACCAGAATTCATCATCAAAACATTATCGTTATCCACCATTAATAAATTATAGATAATACATGGATGATTAATTCTTCTGCATAGGTACCGTAACCCTTTTTCATCTCCTCAACTCCACTTGAGTAGCTGAGTGCATTAGGTTTTATGTCAAATACTCAGGAACACCTTTAAGCTCTAATTTCTGTTAGAACTGATATTATTTATTCCCACACTCAAATTTGGCTTCATGATGATCCTTATATAGATATACTTCATTAAATATCATTATATAGACTCTAATTATTATCGTCATCATATCATACCAAAAGCGATATCCAATCTTCAAAACAATATAGCCAATAATGAAATAATATTTGGGCTTTGTATTATATATTTCACTTGAATTATCATATAAATATATATATTACAAAACCAAGTATTCATAAATGATATAATCTTAACTCTTTTCTTGATTATATATCATTTGGTATAAATTATCCAATTACTATAGTTAGACTACTATTTATTACATATGTGGCCATGTTTATTACCTCTTTGCAGAAAGTAGTAGGTAACCCTAAGTGAAACCTCAAACTCCTAATATGATCATTTAGTGTCATGATAATCTATTATGATACACCATTCTATTTTGATTTACCTGGAAAATTCTCACCCATCATATTCAATCATTTACATAGAATTACCCAAACTCATTAATTTCATTCTCTTCACCATTTTTAGACCAGAAGAATTTTATCTTGGATCCTGAATAATTCTCTACCATGGGTTTTTACTTTTGAACCATGCAAAACATATCATATATTATTTTTAGATAGTATAATCATTCCTTAAATATCAAGTCATAAATAATGTAACAAAATATTTAAACCCTCAAAATAAATGAATTGGTGCATGCCCTGAAATATAAACAAGCACCATCTTCAACTTCCCATCCTTTGGTATTCTATCTCTATCTAAAAATAGCACCTTCTTATTCATTCTAAGTATATATTTTTCAGAGAAGCTAACTTAAATTTACATTATCTCTATAATCATTATATTTATTGGGGTCACCATCACCATCTTCTAACTAATCTGGCCTAGCTTGTATTTCTGTAGTATTGAATCCCCAATGGAATATTTCATTGCTGGCGTTGATGAAATTATCTACCATATTGTTTAATGATTCATTGTAACAACATGAGATTTTGTGAAATATTATTTTCAAATAAATTTAATCTTTTCTATGTTTTAATTACATAAATCATCGATTGCTTCTTTCATTACATGAAATAGTGTGTTTAGCTTGTGTTAAAAATAACACAAAGTGTATCTTCTGATACATATTACATCGAGTTTAAAAGAAACATTACATAATATAAAAATATTATTATCAAATTTGATAGTTGTAAAATAGACATTATAATGGTGGTTATTAATATTATTAACTAAATTATTAAAATATCTGGTCTAAAAATTTAAATAAAAATAATTATTTATTGACCAATTAATTAGAGATGAAAATAAGAACTACATGGAAACAATAAATATATTTTTTATTAAAACACTAATTTCTAGAACACCAAAATATTTTACCTCTATAAATTAAAAAAAAACTTTTGGTGATTTATTTTAATGAAATAAATATATTATATATTTATTTGAATATTTAGAAGTCATCTTATGTTTTTCCTATTCAATATATAAGAATAAAACCAATTTTCCACTTAAAATTTTATTTTTATAAACAAGAAGTTGTTTCAACATTTTTCCCACTAGTTTTAAATCTAATTTTTTAAAATTAGGGAAAATATATTTGAAATAATAATTAATTCTTTAAATCATAGTAAATAAATTTTCTTACTTATAAAAATTTTTACCTTCAAAAAAGATTAATTCTTTGACTAATAGTGAATCGTACTATGATTTAATTGAAAACTACCTTTCTCTGAAAAATCATTAAAGATAAATGATATTATAAATTATTTTTAATGTAAAATTTGTTGAATTATATATATATCAAACCATTTTAGGTTATTGGAATAAATTTATAATTGAAATTGGATATAAATACAATGTAAACCTATAAACATTTTTTCTTTGCAAACCTATTTTTTCACGTCTATAGGATTAATATTAAATAAAAATTTAAAAATTCTTCCAATATGACTGGTAAATTTAAAATCATATTATAAAAATTAATAATATGTATTATATAATAATTTCAACATATTTTTTCCAAAATTAACATGGAAGACATTAAAATTTAATTATTGCGGTTAGTTAAAATGGGTTCACAAAAGGGTTAAACTAAAATGATATGGGTTAAAATGACATAAAATATTTTATAAAATATATTTTATGGAAATATTATGAACAAATTATTTATAATAATCTACAATAAACTATATTTGATCCTTTTTAATTATAAAAGATTGATTACATATTTTCCTTATCAAATATTACAACTATTCCACTCACCACCCTTATAAAAGGGCACACCCTCCTTATTAATTCACACCATAAAATCATTTTGTATTAGAAAATATATTCACAATTCAATTCCAAAATTCCCTCATATAATCTTATAATCCACAATTTTTTTATGAACTTCCTAGGAACGATATTTTTTCAATCCGAAAGAGGTTAGCCAAAGAAGACGCTACATTATTCAATTTGTGTTTTTATTTTATTTCTTTCACAAATACGTCAACTATTATTAAACAATTATAATGTAATAAAATCAGTAAATTACATATAATTATATTTTTTTTTAATTTAATATAATTAAACAAAACCAATATACTTCCATAATATTGGTTGTGAATTCATCATTTGTTTGTACGGCGAACTATCGAATCGTGAACCATTGTCATTCATTTTTCCATGAACTCATAAAAATGTTTAGAACGACGAAGGATATAAAGTATATATATTATATTTATAACATCATTATACCACTTGAGTCATTATATAATAAATATATTTTTCAATTTCCATTCCATATGGGATAGGATAATGTCGCTCGTTTGTACAGTGGACTACCACTTCACGAAGCGATGCGACTCATTTTCACAAACACATTAGATAGATGATTCCAAGGATAATCATAACAAGAAAATGATATATATATAAAATATATATGTTATTTATGACATACTTTTCATTGAAAAAGATAATATAACATTCTACTTATTTTGGTTTCACTCGTAGGAATATGATACTGTCGTTCATGTATATGTGGATTACTTCTTTCATGAAGCAATGTGACTCACAATTTTCGTCAACCCCCCACATGGATCAAATTTATAAGTAAATTTAATTAATATATAAATTATTTATGATATTATTATTATTATAAAATGATAAAATATCAATTATATTCTTTCTACAATGACTTTTGAATAATAGAAGTCTTACTCTTGCATATATATGGCCTACGGTCTCTTCTATTGTAACATACGTCATTTATCATAAAAAAATTTAATGATTGGAAATAAAATTGTAATTTATTTATATATATTATTATAATTTAGTTATTATTATTCAGGATATTATATAACAACAATCAAAGTATGATTAATAAAAAAATAAAAAACTAAATATATATAAAAAATAATGAAGTTATTTCTAGAAGCAAGACATTAACATGGAATTATTAATAATTGTGTAATAAAAGATCATATGTAAATCATATACGTTATGATATAAATTTATTTATGGTTATTTAATAGTTTTATAAAAAATATATTTTTTTTTATATAGGATGTTAAAACATGAATGAAGGAAGTTGAGACTTACGGTAAGGTGATTTCTAGTCTCACATTTAGTTCTAAGAGTCTTATGCCATATTCAATAATTGTTTCTTTTTTTGTGGTGTATATAATGATCATATAAAATTATATATCATGAATATAATTAATTTTTGTATTATTAAATATTATATTAATGTTATTATTTTAATGTACTCACGATTCAAATGTTACTCAAGTGGTAAGGGATTATGGTCCCAATTTTCTTTCCTAGTTACAAAAGTTCTTTTATGTACCTATTTTCTAATATGAGGTGTATATAAATCACTTTTGACATGTTTTGTATTTAATATACTTATTTTAATGATATAATATATTACATTTACTGTAATAATTTCTTATTGATTATGATTCAAAGATAACAATGTGGTAAGTGTCTCGTGATATAATCTTATTGTTTAATGGGTTTGATTATGAATATATTTTATATGATGAAATATTTTAATATATATATATATTAGGAAAAATATATAAATTTACTCACCTTATTTATGTAATTATAATACATTTCCCCTCATATTTTAAGTGTAATGTACTCAATATTTAAAAATAATGTTTTTAATGAAGGCAAACTTTATTTCTCTCTATGATTGAGAATCATTTTACTTCTTAAATTTAGGTTCTCCAAATATGTTTTCAAAATTATAAAAATTGTTATTTAAATTCATTTTTACCGATGTTTTAGTTTTGGATTTTCTTAAAGGAATATACATGACACTTTTAAAACAATTTTCATTTGGATTTTAATATAAGTATTAAATGAATACTTATTTCTAAAATGCATGATATAATCAATATTTACTATTGTATTGACCACTCAGTGATTTCAAACATACCCAATAACATTTCATGGGTATTTTTTATAAAAACATTTGTCTATAAAATTATTTTAAATGATATCTATATCTTCATTTATAAATTTTTAATGTTTGTTTCAAAGAAATTAATTTTAATAATGTTTTTAATAATTTATTTGCAAGATGAAAGGTTATTTTCATCATGAAATGTTTTATGAAATTTTTAAAAATAACATTCCATCTAATATGATATCCATTGATGTTACTCATTATTTAATGGGGATTTGATCCGTGGATTCCATTATTATTCTTTTTCTGACCAGTTCATGTTAATAATAATATGATATTTATGATACCTTTTTATCTTCCATGGGTTATATCGTGATGAAATGTTTATGAAAATTATTTCTTTTTCATAAGTTATGATAAGATAAATATTTTATGAAACCCATTTATTTTCATGGGTTATAATATGATGAATATTTTATGATCTTGTTGTACACATATGTTTGATTTTATCATGTGATCAGTGGGACATAGATATCCCTCTAAAGAAAAGGGTAAAGAGAAATGGTCAATGAGATCAGAGGGTACACGAGTTGTTATCTGGGTCCTGAAGGATATGATACACATGTGGTAAGACCATTCTTGAATGGTAGAGTAAAAGGGAAGTTAGCCCATTCCCTAAAGAAGAGGGTACACAAGAGGTTGTACCAAGTTTATAGAAGGTGCATTGATGATTTTTCTAATCCTAACATGTTACGAATGACTTTGTCGGTATCCTTGAAATAATTTTTTATATTATAATGTGTGTTCCATTATTCCATGTATTGTGATGATGTTATGATATCATGTGATATGTTATTTTATTCCATTTTGATTCATGTCTTATAAACTATCAATATTTATGTTATGTCTCAAAATTATGTTCTTTGATATGTAGGGTATGGTTTACAAATTTTATTCCCATGTCCTCATACCCTTATGTTCATTTTTTATTCCACATATCCCTTTTTTACCCTTATATTTTATTTGAGGTCACCCTTTATTTTGTTTCCATTCCATATATTGTGAGGAATAGTTATATGTAGGGTATGTTTCTGAAAAGTACTAAAGGATAAAATCATTATAGAATATTTTTAGGATCTTTCACCTAATTAGAATATTGTGTACATAGTATCTAGGGACACTAAACTATTACCTTCCTCATGAGTGTGTTTTTGTAATGTATATAATATTAATCTAAAATTTTGTGACATCCATTTATGAAAATCCCAGATCAATATATCAATTCATTTCTCCTTGAGTTATAAATATATGTACCTTAGTAATATTACAACCACTACTAGTGAACATGGTACCAAAACATGCATTAACAAGATCCCTAGAAAAATAATATATCTTCTCAGTCCAAGGATAATACTTAAATTTCAAAAAACTAGCAATATGCCACTATTGGTTTTAATTCATGTATCACACTTCCCTATAACATGTATGTGTTCAGTATTATCAAGATTTACCTTACCTTAATTTCTATAAATAAAATTTTTTAGGTACCCCTTCTCTAAATTCGATATAAATATTCCTATGAGTTAAAATAAAATACTATATTGGGTTACCCACAATATTTAGTAACACATCATAAGTTCCTTAAACTATCTTGTTTTTGTACTAGTTTCAAGTGCCATTTATTTTTCTCTATACTCATTTTTGACATTTCCTTTCTTGGAAAAAATTTATAAGTTAGGAACATTAACATTTCAATTCTCTCATATCTTTACTCTTGAAGTGCCTGGATCAGTGTGATTATTGAGAGGGGTAGGGGGTGAATCAGTGATCCTTTAAAACTTTTTACTAATTGATTCTTTATCAATTAAACCTATATGGCTTGTTAAGGCCTCAATCCACACTTCTTGTATCTCTTAGCCTTTCCTCGAGTAATGCATTAAATGTAAAGGCATAGGACACAATGATTTAAAAGGTTCGACTCCAATGGCCTACGTCCTTTCCATGTTGGTTAAACACCCCAACATGGTTTCTCTACTATAATTTGGTTAGTAATTACAATGGTTGATATAGAGTCACACTGTATCTCTCCTGAGTCCCACAAGAGGCTCTTTATACTTCATCCCATAGTTTACCCAGAGTCCCACTAGCCTGCTTCAGCATCCACCAGAGACTTCTCCACCCTGAGTCTCACAGGGGGTCTTTTCTTGGCTCCTTGAGTCACACGAGTAGCTCTTCTCCTTTTGAAGCTCTTCAAGAGTCTTCAACAGCCTTAGATAAGGTCTGTTGGCCTTGCTCACTTTTTCTGATCACTTGTGGTGATCGGGACTCCTCTTCTTTGCTTGGGCTTTATTTCCTTATTCTAAGGATGAACTGACTACTGTCTATAAGAATCTTGATTGTAAAATATGTTCTTGCACTCGGTATGCCCACTAAATATTCATGGTCTTCTCAACTACTGAAAACTCAGATGAATGATTTATTTAACTTCAGTCTATCTTCAGTCTATCTTCAATTCAACTTCATGGACTGAGTGCATGGCATCTCTGAATCTTCTTGCACTGATTTCATGGCTTCTCAAATATCTTCAAGAACCATTGTTCTTGGACTGCTCAAATGCACACACAGGGATTTAAACATTGTTTACGTGTGCATGTGCATGCATGAATGCATGTACTCCCCTTTTCTTCTTGGTGTGATAAACCCTTAAAGGGTGTAAACTCTTTTATCACAGACACCTTCTTCTTGGAGTCACACTTTTTTATTCGATCATACACACACCAAATTGTGTGTTGTTCTTTAGTGTGAATTTCTCCTTCTCCCTTTCTTCTGAAGGTGTTTACTCAATTGTTCGCTTATTCATACAAGCATGAACATGCATGTATCTTCTTCCTTCTCATGGGTACACACAAGAGGAATGGACTCCTTTACTTGTTCACACACTAATGCTTCGGCCTTCTTGTTTCCTTGCACACACTTTTTTCTTTTCTTCTTCTTTAAGGTGTGCACACTCCACTTGTGCACACACTATGGTTTCGGCCTCCTTGTTACTTTGCACACACACGCAAAGATGGTGTGGCCTTTTTCTTCAATGTGTACACACTCCACTTGTGCACACACTCCTTATACACACACAACCCATAGGTGTGCACTTATTCCTTTAGCCCGTACACACACGGAATTTCTCTTCAACCCGTGCACACACACACCCCCATGTGTGTGTGGCCTTCCACTTGAGAACCAATTCAAAGGAGGGAAGGTAAGGATGCGGCCAACTCCTTCCTTCAACCGCGCCAGGTGTGGGAGAAACTTCTACCGCACATTTGGCATGGTTCCTTCCTCCTACCGCGTGAGTTCGCAGGCACAGAGGGCCCACATGGTGTGGCTCGACCTCTTCCTGTCGTGCAAAGGGACGCGCAGGGTGCAGCCACTTTCTACCGCGCAAGTATGCGAGCAGCGGGCGCGCAAGGTTGTGCTTCTTCCCTGTCGCACAAGGGAGCACGTAGGGAGGCCTTCCTCCTTAATTATTTCACGCAAGGGTAGCGCGAAAGGAACTCTCGATGCCTCGGGTGGCTTCCGACTGCTCTGCCGCGCAAGTGATGCACGAAGCATCAAGCTTCGCGACGCTCAAGAGCTTCGTGGGAATTCATCAAAAATTCTCTAGAGCAGCCTTATTTTTCCTCATACGGCTTCTTTTATAGGAAAAGGATTCCTCAGATCTTCCGTGTGGATAAATCATGATTTCCTGAAAACTTCAGTTTTTCAAGATTTTCCTCAAATCTTGTTTTTTTTCTCTGTTCAGTGTGGGTTTCTTCATGACAGATGGTCTTCATGTTCATGTGTTTACAAACACATGTAAAGCCTTTCCTTGTTCTTCGAATGGGCAGTGTACCCTCGGAAACTTCATTTACCTCGGGCTCACTCTAATGCATTATCTCTCTGCATGCATGCGACTTTTAACACATGCATGTGTTCGTGAATGGGAGGCGAACACAACGGAAGCCTTCACTTCATCAGAGGCGTTCGGGAGCTAATTCTACATCACTTGGGTGCCTCTGGTTCGCAGGAGGTGTCGCGGAGAGTCCTCGGCTCAGCGAGAGGTAGTAGATGACTCCAGCGCCGTTGGATCGTAGTTTAATGAACACGGACGACGGGGATTATATTGTGGCACGGAGAGATAAGATGAGAGGCCGTGATTACATGCTGATCATATGGACGGTGCAGATCAGCTCTGTGCATTTAAAAACTTGTCCCACATCGAAACGTGCCACGACTTTCTCACAGTTTAACAAACAAGCCTTGCCGAACTCATTTCAGAAATGTCCTCTCCGCCCTCTGGTGTTGCCCCGCACCGGTTCTCCTGCGGGAACACTTCTTCACCCACTATGCTCCTCCAGGCGCGCACCTTGCGCCCACTATGCTCCTTCACGGGCGCGCTTCTAACGCCCACGCTTCACAGGCTTGACCTCCGTGTAGCTCGGGCTTATACACGGCCCGACCTCCTACAGGCTGGCCTTGCCTAGGATTCCTTATGGTCATGGTGACCTAGTCCCACATGTACCTTCGGTTGAAGCTTGGGTAGCCATCTCGTGGTCTGCCCCTTTTTTTCATAAGGTCTTCTCCCTCCTTGTATACTTGGTTAAATTACCAAGTTGTAAGAAGACTTCTTCATGCCATTATCTTCTTCTTCACCTCATCTTCATCTTTATAATTCCTCTTCTCCTCTTCAACATTTATTCTTCTTCTTCTATTATAGAATTGAATTCCCAAGGATCTATCAACTATCTTCATCAACAAATAATCATAATTCACTTTGATCTTCAATGTTCTTCTTTTATCCAATCATACATGAGGTTGGATCATCTTCAAATACTCATGCACTATGAGATAGTTCTTGGTATTCTTCATACCACTTCTTCCACTTAGTAGCTGTGGATGGATCATTTCTTCATTCCTCATCCACTTAGTGATAGTGGATGGCACTTCCTTATCTCCTCATGCATGGTGAAGTCAATTCATGGACTTCTAACATTTTTGTGACATTGTATCTTCTTGATACAAGTTTTTTGAACATAATATCAGCTCTACAATCATCTGATTTGTATGGAGAATGTTTCAACCATTACCTCATATGCCACTTAGTGAATCTCATATGTGACATGCTTCTTAGTACCATGATCATTCTCCAACAATCACCATCACCTTGTCAGTCACATATACACTCAATCCTTGACATCTTATTAACAATATCACCATCACCATCACATCCTCTGACATTCACATATTGGCACTCCTTGTCATCCATTCAATCCTTGACACCTTATTGACAACAAATACAACACAGTGCACAACAATCTCCCCTTTTGTATTTGTTGTCAATATCACTAGAGCACATATTAATGGGTCAAAATGTGTTCCAAGATATTATCCCTCTTATTGGAAACCAAATAAAAAGTTTTGGTGTGGTTCTCTTCAAAATATTACTTCCTCCCTTAGAATAGTATCTTCTTGAAAAACACTATGAGAGGGATGTTTTCACATGTTGACATTAGTAAAGAGCCTTTAGTAAATCATCTCTACATCTACTTGGGATAACCCGATGTAGAAAACAAGAGTGTTGTAACCAATGAATTCAATGTTGTTCACAATTCACTATACATGTGAGATCATGCTTAGGCTTCAAGGGTTTGAAATTTATCAGATATATCAATGAGTTTCTAAATCCTACACACACATCACCAAACTCATTAGAAAGTTATGATGCAAAGATAAAGCTCCCACTTTCTTCCATTTGTCTTCAATAAATTACTCCCCCTTAATTAACATGTTAAATACAATCATGAAAGAAGGGCTGAATGTGTGATTGGAATACCATTATTCTTCACAAGATGATATGATTCTCAAAATATCATCTTCTACAGATTGACTGCCCCTCAAGGGGTGCACTCAATTCATTCCATACCATTCCCAATTTGAGAATGATCATCATATTCAATCCCCTAAAATATAAGCACATGTATATACCAGTGATTAGGGAATATGATGGAACCTCCTTGGTTCATCAGTTTGAAAAACAAGGTTGAGACGATTCTATCAACAGAGATGTTCCACTTTCTCCATTCATCACACTTGCACATTTGATCTTCAATTATGTTTGTGTTGGTGTGGATCATAACACCTATTCAACTTCTTTGTGTGTGACTCCTCTCTTTATAAGTGCCTTCTGAGAACTAGAATCTCCTGGTGAAATCTTCATTCTCTTTAAGAATTCATTTTGAGATGGAATGAGTGTCATGCATTTATTACTGATATGTCCAGCTTTATTGCACCTCACACACAGAACATCATCTTCATGTGAAATCTTTTGGTTTTCTTTTTCACTAGCTTTGGCATGTTTATTTTCTTCCTTTCTCATTCTTTCCAAATCATCTGGCCAGATGATTAATATGTCATTTGGAACTGAGGCTTCAGATTTGGATGTTCAACATGGTTCTTTTGATGCTTTCAAGTTACCTTTCTTAGGAAGCTTATTTTCAATCTATCCCTTCTTCTTCTTCTAGATGGATTGTCATGTTGAGTGTGGATTGCTTCTATTTAGTTCCATGGATTGTTTACAAAGATCCATGGTATGACCTATCTTTACACAGTAGAAGCATTTTATCTTGGTGGTCCTTCTGGGTGCATCGCCCTTCTTGGATTAGAAAAACAAGGACTTCTCTTTCTTTTTCAAGATCTTCTTGGGAGAATTTTCAACTTTCTGCTGCTAGCTTCCCAAGGATACTTCTTCATACTTAGTTAGGTTCTATGATCTTCTCTTCTTTTCCGCTTTAGAAACATTTGGAAATTGGTATGTATCATTCTTGTGACCACTTTTTCATACATCCCAGATGTTATCAAGCATTCCAAATCTATTTGCAGAAAATAGATGATTCTGGACCTGTGGATGTTGCTTTTTCTTCTCTGGATTGCTCCTGCTTAGAATGGTCTTCCTTTGTGCTTTTTCATTTAGAGGATTGTACCAACAATCCATTGCAAAATGTCCATACATGTTTCAACAACAACATTGACCCACAAATCCTATCTTCTTGACTTCTTCTGATTGTTGAGTCTTTCAATTGAATCGCTGTGTTTTTTCAGGAGATCTCTCTTTCTTCATCTTATTCATCCATACTTGTTTAGAGTTATTCTTCCATCCTACAATATTTGTGGAAACAAATTTAGAATAATTTGTACAAGATGTTATGGATGGTACCTTCTTCGTAGAAGATGTTTCCCTTTCAATAGAGGATGTACTCCTTTTGGAATCATCCTTCTCAATATACACTTTAGTGGAAACATTTCATCTTTCAATTGATTGGGATGCTTCAGTTTTAGGTGATTGATACTTTTTCAATATCACCTCTAGCTCTAAGCATTTCATGTTGAGAGAGTTATTCTCATCCTCAACAAATCTTAGCCTTCCTTCCCAATTCTCTTCTAGTTGTTTCATGTGGTCTTCATGAACCTTCTTCATTTATTGTAATGAATTTTCAAGCTCCATTTCCCTTTTTACTTTGTATTCTAGTTGATCATCTTTGACAATCATTTACACTATATGCCTCATTTCCAGTGCATGGAAATCTTCTTTAAACACTATCTCAAAGAATTATTTCTCCCAAATATTTCTTTGTAGTTCTTTAGTGACATCATCAATTCATTCACTGAAAAAGGAAATGGTTTCATCATTAGCCTTCACCCGCTTTGTGAGAGTGTTGGTTATGCCAACCCTTCTTGCCAATTGATCTTCTATAGAATTGGCTTCTTTATCTAGTTGTAATTTTTCTTCTTGAAGATCATGGATATTTGTAGCAATACACATTACCACTTCCTTGGGGACTGTATTTTGAAGATATTTGAGTGCATTTAGATTATCATTGATAGTTAGATCATCATAACAACTAGAGCATGCTTCATCAGTAGAGTTATAAAAGGAATTGTTATCTGTTGTGACTTTCACATTACCTTTAGTGGAAGGTGTTTCTCTATTAGTAGCAACATTCTTCTTCATCTTCATGACATGTTTCTTCTTTATATTTTTTTGAGTCTTGGAATATATCTTTATTTGAGTTTGTTCTTTCATTTCCTCCCATATGCACTTCATAATGACTCCCTCAGATCTTTTAGAGGTATCATCACATCTTATACCAATTGAAGTGCTCAGATTATTGTGATCACTCAGAGGGGGAGGTGGTGAATCAGTGATCCTTTAAAACTTTTTACTAATTGATTATTTATCAATTAAACCGCTATGTCTTGTTAAGTCCTCGATCCACTCTTCTTGTATATCTCAGCATTTCCTCGAGTAATGTAGTAAATGTAAAGGCTGTGGACATAAGGATTTATAAGGTTCAGCTCAAAATGCCTACGTCCTTGCCATGTTGGTTAAACTCCCCAACATTATTTCTCCACTATAATTTGGTTAGTAATTACAATGGTCGATGCAGAGTCACATTGTATCTCTCCTGAGTCCCACATGAGGTTTTTTATACTACATCCCACAGTGTTACCAGAGTCCCACTCTCATACTTCCACTTACACCAAATACTTCCCCACCCTGAGTCTCATATGGGGTCCTCACCTGGCTCCTTGAGTCACATGAGTAGGTCTTCTTCTTTTTAATCTCTTCAAGAGTCTTCAACAGCCTTGGATAAGGTCTTCTGGCCTTCCTCACTTCTTCTAATAACATGTTGTGATTAGAATTCCTCTTGTTTGCTCGGGCTTTATATCATTTTCTAAGGATGACCCGACCACTGTCTTCAAGAATCATGATTGGAAAATATGTTCTTGTACTTAGTATGCCCACTCAATCTTATTGGTCTTCTCAACTACTGAAAACTCAGATGAATGATGTTTTTAACTTCAGTCTAGCATCAGCCTCTCTTCAATTCAACTTCCTGCACTGAGTACATGGCATCTCTAAATCTTCATGCACTAATTTCATGGCTTCTCAAATATATTCAAGAACCTTTTTTCTTGGACTGCTCAAATGCACACACACTGAATTAAACATTGTTTACGTGTGCAAGTGAATTCATGAATTCATGTACTCCCCTTTTTTTCTTGGTGTGATAAACCTTTAAGGTGTAAACTCTTTTAGCACACACACCTTCTTCTTGGAGTCACACTTTTTTATTATTTATTACACACAGCAAATTGTGTGTTGTTATTTAGTGTGAATTTTTCCTTCTCTCTTTCTTCTCAAGGTGTTTTCTCAATTGTTAACTTATTCAAACATGAATGAACATGCATGTATCTTCTTCCGTCACTTGGGTACACACAAGAGGTATGGTCTCCATTACTTGTGCACACACTAAGGCTTTGTCTTTCTTATTTCCTAGCACACACATTGTTCTTTTCTTCTTCTTTAAAGTCTGCACACTCCACTTGTGCACACAATAAGGGTTTGGCCTCCTTGATACTTTGCACACACACACTCAAAGATGGTGTGGCATTTTTCTTCAATGTGTAAACACTCCACTTGTGCACACACTCCTTGTACACACACAACCCTTAGGTGTGCACGTATTCTTTCATCCCGTACACACATGGCCTTTCTCTTCAACCCGTGCACACACACACACCCAAGTGGGTGTGGCCTTCCACTTGAGCACCACTTCAAAGGAGGGTGCAAAAGGATACAACCAACTCCTTCCTTCAACCGCGCAGGTGGCGCAGCGCCTTCCTCCTGCCGTGCGAGTTCGCGGGCACAAAGTGCGCACAGGGTGCGGCTCGACCTCTTCCTGTCGCACAAAGGGACGCGCATGGTGTAGCCACTTTCTACCGCGCAAGTATGCGGATAGCAGGCGCACAACGATACGCTTCTTCCCTGTCCCACAAGGGAGCACACATGGATGCCTTCCTCCTTACTTATTTTATGTAAGGGTAACGCAAAAGGAACTCTCAAAGCCTCTGGTGGCTTTGGGCTGCTCTGCCGCGCAAGTGATGCACGAAGCTTCAAGCTTCGCGATGCTCAGGAGCATCGTGAGACTTCTTCAAAAATGCTCAACATCAACCTTATTTGGCCTCATAAGTTTTATTTTATAGGCAAAGGACGCCTCAGCTCTTCTGCGTGGATAAATCTTGATTTCCCGAAAAATTCGGGTTTTCAGGATTTTCTTCTAATCTTGTTTTTTTTCTCTGTTCAGGGCGGGTTTCCTCAAGGCGCATGGTCTGCATGTTATGCGTTTACGAAAACATGTAAAGCCTTTCCTTGTTCATCGAATGGGTAGTGCACCCTCGGCAACATTGTTTGCCTCGGGCTACCTTGAATTGTTTATCTCGCTGCATGCATGCGACTTTTAATGCATGCATGTGTTCGTGAATGGGATATGAACACAATGGAGGCCTTCACTTCATCAGAGGCAGCCAGGAGCTCCTTCTCCATCGCTTGGGTTCCTCTGGTTTGCGGGAGGAGTCACGGGGAGTCCTCGGCTTAGCGAGAGGTAGGAGATGACTACAGTGCCGTTGGATCGTCGTTTAATGAACGCGGATGGCTGGGATTATATCATAGCGCGGTGAGATTAGATGAGCGGTCGCGATTACACACGGATCAGATGGACGGTGCAGAACAGCTACGCGCCTTTAAAAACTTGTCCCACATCGAAACACGCCACTGAATTCTCACGGTTTAACAAACAAGCCCTGCCGATCTCAGTTCAGAAATCTCCTCTCCCCCCTTCAGTGCTGCCCCGCATCGGTTCTCTTACGGGTGCGCTTCTGCGCCCCCTATGCTCCTCCGGGCGCACACCTAGCACCCACTATGCTTCTTCATGGGCGCGCTTCTGACGCCCACGCTGCGCGGGCTTGACCTACGCGTAGCTCGGGTTTACACATGGCCCGGCCTCCTACGGGCTCGCTCTGCCTAGGCCTCCTCATGGGCGTGGTGACCTAGTCCCACATCTGCCTTGGGTGGATGCTTGGGTAGCCAGCTTGTGTGCTGCCCTTTTTTTTGCATAATGGCCTCTCCCTCCTTGTATACTTGGTCAAATTACCAAGTAGGAAGAAGACTTATTAATGCCATTCTATTCTTCTTCACCTCCTCTTCATCTTTTGAATTCCACTTCACATCTTCAACATTTATTCTTCTTCTTCTATTAAATAATGGAATAACCAAGGATCTATCAACTATCTTCATCTACAAATAATCATAATTCACTTGGATATTCAAGGTTCTTCTTTTATCCAATCATACATGAGGTTGGATCATCTTCAAATCCTCAAGCACTAAGATATAGTGAATGGTCTTCTTCAATCCACTTAATCCACTTATTAGCTGTGGATGGTTCATTTCTTCATTCCTCATCCACTTAGTGATAGTGGATGGATCTTCTTTATCTCTTCATGCATTGTGATGACAATGAATGGACTTCTAACAATGTTGTGACATTGTATCTTCTTGATACAAGTTCTTTGAACTTACGATCAGCTCTACAATCATCTGATTTGTATGGAGAATGTTTCAACCATTACCTCCTATTCCTCTTAGTGAATCTCCTATGTGACATGATTCTTAGTACCATGGTCATTCTCCAACAATCACCATCACCATGTCAGTCACATATCCACTAAATCCTTGACATCCTATTAACAAAATCACCATCACCATCACATCCTCTGTCATTCACATATTGACACTCCTTGTCATCCATTCAATCCTTGACACCTTATTGACAACAAATGCAACACAGTGTACAACATCTCTTGATTTTGATCATCCTCTATGATTATCTCATTTCATTTACCATACTCTTACTTCAATTTTTAGAGTATAAATGGATAATCCTCCTGATTATCATTTATAAACACTGTCACTAAGGATCAACTATCCCACATATTTTATAAACAACATTTTATTCCCCAAATAACTAATCATGGTGGTTAGAATTGATTCCCAAATATTTTGAAATAAATATAGCTACACCAGAGAACATTACTCAACATCCGGTATAATTCCCACCGATGAAAACACACTTGTGATGGTATTGTATTTGTTGATTCGACAAGAAAAAAATTATTCAATTCAATAATATTCAAATTAAAATTTCACTTTAATAAATGAAATTATTTAATAATACATATTAATGAGAGATTTAATAAACCCATCCATCATTTTCTCCACTCTTATGTTCAATAACAGATTTTTTCCATCTTATAGTGGAATACAACAACCTGAGAATTTAAAAGTGGAAAATCGTATTTGTTAGAATATATAAAACTAATTAACAAGATTATAAGTGAATGTAACACAATGATGGGTAAATAATTTTTTTAGTAAAATTCAATCTCTATAATAGATTGTGGAACATGCATCCTCGATCCCAAATGTAGTATAATATAGTTTACCATTATAATGTAACTGTTAAATTGGATGGTATGAACAATACTAAATAAATTTATAAAATTATAAGTTTTTTACAAGTAAATAATAAATTCAATAGGTATTTATTTATTAGAAATAAATAATGAATCATATGAATTAAAAAGAAATGTGTTTTGAAAAATATTAAATGTTTCAAAAAGATGATTTTGTCATGATTTGAAAACAAAATTTATTATTAATTTATTCCAATATTATTAGGTTTATTTGAAAAAATAATAATTATTTTATTAATGATAAATAGAAAAATTGTTATTGGATGAATTTTTGATAATTTTAAGGAAAAATGATTTTTTGATGAATATTGAAAAATAATGTTTTTATAACAAATCATTCTTTTGTTAAAATTATTTATGAAGATAAATTACTATTTAAATTGTTATTAAAGTGAAATTATTGAAATTAGGTTAAAATTTAAATCATTCAGGCAATTAAAATTAATTTTATATTGAATTATGATATAAATACAATTTAATATTTTGAAATCCTTTTTATGGATGTCCATTTTTTTCATTACATCTATGAGATTACTATTAAATTTAAATAAGATAATTATTTGAAATAAATTTAGAAAAATAGATTCAATTTTTTTATTCATAATAATTTATATTATATACTAATCTCAACTAAATTTTGGACCATAATGAATAGTGAAAATAGTAAAAAAAATTGCCTTGTTAAGATAAAAAATATTTTCCCTAGTGTTAAAATAAAAAGAATAAGGTTCAAATTCCCTAAAAACATTTATATTTTTAATTTTATATCCATATTTTTCACTTATTTTATCAAAGGATGATTAAAAAAATTTGGATAATTTTTTCATGACAAGAATGTCAATTATTGATTCTTTTCAAAAATTACATGTGTTTCCTTATCTCCCAATTATAAATTGAAACCTATTGTCCTATCCACTTAAAATTTTAAATTTCAATTTTATTAGAAAATAAATTATAAAATACATTCCTTAATTATTTAAAAACATTATATATTCCTTATTTATATTAGAAACCCCACCTAGGATAACATTTTCTGAAAACCTAATGAGGTATTCCGAAGATGAGGGAATGTTGTTAAACATGTATTTTTTTATTTCTCTGCATCATTCAGATAATATTTAATAAATGTTGTTTAATAAAACCTATGAAGATGATATACATAGATGTTATTATGTTAATGGAATTACAAATATCTATATTATCTTCCCTCAAATGGGAAATTAAAATGTTAATTGTGCGTAAGACATACTACTACCTCACAGACTGATGTACCTAATTTTCAAACAGTACATCTAAATGCAAGGTATTTTTATTGATAATATATATATATATATATATATATTTTATACTAGTAAAATTTTTATACACCTTGAATCATTATATAACAAATATGTTATTACCTTACATTCTATGGGGTATATGATAATGTCTCTCGTGCATACAACTAACTCCCTACTCATGAAGCGATTTGATTGGGTTTCACTAATGCTTTAAATGGAAGGTAATAAATGAAAACATTATTTAATATATGTGATATATATGAAATTATATTGATTCTAGAAAATTAATATAATACTAACTTCATTACACTTCCATTCATTATGATTTGATATTGTTACTCATGCGTATGTATGACTTACCATCTCCAAAAAGCAAGGCAATACATTCTCTACACCCACCTTTTAAGAATGGTTCTAAATATGTATATAATTAACAAAAATATCAGCTATAAAATTAATATAAATCTTTATATAATAGTACATTTTTAATTTTTTAGGATCCATGACATTCCCAGAAAAACATGCATGACAAAAAAGGCAATTAACATGCCATACAATAGTAATAATGAAATATTGTTAATGAATGGGTTATATGAAATGATAAAAACAATAATATATAATATTTTATATATTAGTATGGTTCTATTACATGTTATTAATTCATTTGAAACCACTATATAGGTGGATAACGAGAACTAATGTAAATGTAAGTGTGAGGTAAGGATCATCATCTAAATTTACATTCATTAAGGAATACTGTCATATTTTGAAACTAATTTATTTTATATCATGTATACACAAAAAAAATGAAAATGGAAATCATTATTCATTAAAAATTCATTATATTTTAATTTTCATTTTGTATAATTTAATCCAAGTTTCTTATAATTATATGTTACCAAGTGGGGAAGAAATACATAACTCAATATATTTTCATTGGGTTATATTAATTATTCATTTTCATTGAAATGAAAATAAAATATGTGTTATGACTTTTGATAAAGTTATTTTTTATTTTAAATTTTTTATTTGATTTAAATTTGATAAAAAATATTTTCATTGATTAATTCTCACATTAATGTTATAATAAGATTAGGGTTTTACTTCATAATTTTATTATAATCGAGATAATTTATTATTTAATTTTTCTTGAAACAATTTATTTGAATATATTATAATAATCCATTTTAATTTTCTTCTCATATTTTTATTTATTATATTTTCAAATTATTGTATTATTTTATCAACTCTTTAGTACTTGATATAATTGAGAAAATGTTTTTATGAATGGTTGAATTTATTCTTAACTTCATTTGAAAATCCATATTCTTCTAGAACCATTTTTCAAAAAAATGTTTTAATATTTATTAAAATTTCAAAAATTATTTATTTAATGTCATTTTTACCCATTTTTACTATTTGTAATTTCTTTGAAAGGAATCTTAATTTCTTTTTCAAGACATGTTGTATTCATATTTAATAAAAACCGTGGAATATGATATTGTATTAAAAACATGGGATATATGGTATTTCCAAAATTCTTGGATAAAATATATTTTAAAAAATATTTCATAAGATTAAAATTATATTTTAAAAGAAAAATAGTTTAATTTTTTTATCTTTTTGGATTGACAATATTTTCAATGTGAAAAAACTATTTCCATAAATAATTTTTTATAGATATTTATATTTTATATATATTCTTCAAATGAAAAAATAATTATATTTTAATTATAATACATATGGTTTATGTTTTATTGATACCATACTTATTATTTTTATGGATGGTTTTGGTTCATTTTAACCAAATAAAGTAATTACATTCACTTTTCTCATTCATTTTTTAGTTATTAAATATCCTTTGAAATAATCACATTCTAATGATCATTGTAAATATTATTAGAAAAAATTAATCATTTTTTGTATCATGGATATGAATATTTCCTAAATTATATAAATTTTTTTTATATGGGGTTTCATTAAAAAAAATATTAACTTGGGAAGTTTTTGAAAAAATTATATTCCTTACTCAATACAAATATTGGTTGATAAGGCATATTGATTTAGGAATTTAAACAACATTTTGATATATGAGGAATTATTAGGCCTGAAATGATGGGTGGGTTTGAAATTTTTTATATTCCCTTGAGGAATTAGTTTTCTTGTGGGGTGAATCGATAGGCTATAATTAAATGTGTTTTTTCATTTATTATTTAAACAATCTTTTCAAAATTTAGGAAAAAATGGTTATCTTGATACTTGAGATTAAGGAATAGAATAATTATTATTTACTTAATTAATAATTCATTTATTATTATCCATGATAATTTCATAGTAATATTATCCATGGATAGATTTTTTCTCAATTTAATGATTAAATGGAATTTTTTTTCATATAATTAACATTCTATATTGGTCATTGATTATCTCATAAATATAGTAAATTAATTTACTAAATAGAATGTTTGAATATTTATTTAACTTTCTATGATGATTATTCTTATTGATTCATGATAGATTTTTTTTGTACTCAACCATTATCATTTAAGCTCACCCATATTTTATTTCCTTTCCCTTGAATCCAAGTAGTGTACTAAGAATGATATGAAAGGGACTTATATAGAGAATAATGTAATTTAAAAAAATATTTTAATTAGTGTTTTCATATGTATAATGGGAGTCAAAAATATATCTAGTTTATCAATATTACCACACTATTCCATCTTTTGAGAGAAAGTTATTGTGTATTATTCCTAAAAAATAAAAGTAACCACCTGTTTTGAGATATGGGGCTTAGGGACTTTAAATGAAAAACTCCATGAATTTATTGATCATATATATCCCACTAATACATATCCTTCTCCATTAATTTCTCACCTATAAGCATAAAGTCGTATTTTTTCTGATAAATATCATCATTGATCTATGTTCTTTGGTAACTAATTCCATTTTCATTGAAGTGGTCGATATTCATCTTACCATATTACATATCAATTGTTCAATTTGAAAAATAATTCTATGATCATCCAAATGTAAACATTGATAACAATTATTATAAAAATACCAAAGCCCAAATGATGATTTTTTTGGGATTGATATTATAAGGGATAAAAATAAAAAATGAAAATGAAGAAAAATAATATTATTCCTAATGATTTAGATAGTTTGTGAAAAATGAAATACTCCCACTATTAAGTGGAATGAATTCAATAAAATAGGGATAATAAATTACAAGGTATAATATTTGAATAAAATTTTAACATAAAATGATCTCATAAAACAGATAGAGAAATGGTGAAACCAATCGTACATTAAGTCCATTGTTAAATTGTAAGAGGTGGATGGAAGTCCAAGATACTACATTTCAATTTTGACCTTGTTATCCCAATTTTAATATCATGTTAACATCACCAGTTAGCTCTGCTATTGTGAGTAAACATTACTACAATTCATAGTATGATTTGTGTCTTGGTTTATAACATTATCTATCAAGATTTTCCCGATATTGATTTAATAAATGTCTTAAAAGTCTAAATTTTCAATAAATTTTCAAATATATTTAATCTGTTAAGAAATTACAATTGATTATTACAAATAAAAAATACATTTTGAAAAGGAAATCATGGATTTGTGGAACAACCACATTATAATAGTTCAAAAATATTCATCGGACTATAATCTTTCATTAAATCTTCCTTAAACACATATAGCTCCTCCCAGTTTTTTTTAAGTTCCTAAGTATAATTTTTTCCCCTAAACTACCCTTAATAGATCATAAATAATAAAATTCAATTTCAAAATATTATGAATCATTATAAAATATTATCTTAGTAAATTAGTTTTTAAGATCCAATGATCAAATTAATCAACCCATTAATTGATAAAATACATAATTCTATAATGATCTATGTATACCTCAACCCACCTTACCACAATATATATTTTATAGTGATGGATTTCTAATCCTAAATCCATAAATCATTTTCATATACACATTTTCCATGTTGGAATCAGTTAATTCCTTACTGAAATACGCAATAGGCCTAACTTATTTTGTTATCATTGCTCCAAATCATGAGTTTGATGCATCAAAATAACCAAAAATTCACTTGGAAGAAGTTAAAATATATATAACATGAGAAATAGTCATGTTTTTTTATGTGTGTCAATTGCTAAGAGAGTTTCATATTTCTATTTAAAACCATACTTCTCAATTAAGACCTTGAGTGGCCTCATAGTCTTTCCACAATCCTTGTTAAATTTTTAATGTATCTAATTAGACCAAATTCCCTAGTTAATTCCATCCCATTCCCATCTCTCAATATAATTTAACCACATATGGGTTTTTGGGATCTATTTTAACTCTTTCACCTTAGATTATATAGCCTAAATACATTATAAACTTCATCCTAGATGAACATTACTACATTTATAAAAACAACACATTATCTATTATAATTTATATAACATATCAGACTTCCTGAGAACTCAATTAACCCTTTTATATACACCTCTACATCATTGTGGAAAACCAAAACAATAATCCTTTAAAAAACCAAGAATACCGCATTCATATTAGAATTGAAAGTGAGATGTGAATTCATAAATCTAAAAGGCATATAAATGATTTCAAAATTTCTCTCAAGTGTTTTGAATGTATGATTTACAATATAGTACTCTTTCACATATACCTTGTAGATACCTGATATCAAATCCCCCTTTATGATGTATTCCTATTAATACAACTCATACATGTACTCATAGATTATTGGAATTTGGTAACTTTCTAGAACTATAATACTATTTAACACCATTAAATCAATACACAATCTTCAGACTACTTATTTGTTCATTTCCCAAATTACTAGGATTGATTATGGATAGGTTCTATATCTAATGAAACCATGTTCAAAAATATTTTGAACATGTTTCTGAAAATCAATATTTACTAATAGTCATGTTTATGAGGTTGGTTGTTGATTGGATTCAACCCCTTGTTCAAATTTATTTCTTGCTGACTCTCCCTCTTCACGGGTAATTATTAATCCACCTCAGAAGCATCCACTCTCATCTCATTTTATATCATTTTACATTATCACCCATAAATCATCAATTTTTTGTTCCCTGAATATTATTATGAAGATCATTTTATTTTTTTGGGTACATTGTTGTTCCAGAGGTTAGAAGACCACTGATAGGGGGTGGGATTGAATCAGTATATTACTTTTGAATATTCGTCTTCTTATTATAAATTAAACAACATGAACTAGTAAATGTTCTTGATCCTATCAGAAATATTTCACAACCTCAAATCTTTCATAATGATAATAATTGATAGATAAACAATATATATTTAAAATTTTCATCATTAACAAATACTCCTTGAAAATTCTATTAGAAATTAGTTCATAGAAATCCAGGTTAACATTCTTCATAAACTGGCTATACACCACAATTTCAATTCCTCTATGATTGGTTAGAAACCGAATTAAAAGGCTCCAAAAAATGTTAGAAACCTTATTCAAAATATTATTCCTCATCTTTAATCCACTGAAAGAAATATTTTTTTACACTCCTATATTTTTCTATTCCACTTTTGAAATAGAACTCCCTTCTTGATCAGACAAAATTTCTAGGCATTCAAATGTACTTATTTTTCAAGATCATAAATCGCTTCTCGAATTTGTTTTTCAATAAAAACTCCTACAATATCTTGTGTGACTAGGTTATTCAAAATTTTAATGAATAGTTGGGTGTAAAACTGAAAAATGAATCATAGTTTCATCTCATTCTTTCCCATAAATACGTTGATGTATCATACCCTAATAAATCTCTCACAGATTATATTTTTGTTTTAAATATTCTCAATAACATCTCATTTGATACCTAGAATAATATAGATTCACAACAACATCATAAATATTTATATCATATATTATAAAATACTAATTGAAATTTAATATTTAATGAATTCATGTTTGGATATACTTCTTCATGATTTATCAAACATCTAGGTGGATCATTTTTTTCATTTAAACAAATTATATAATTCCTAGAAGTGTCAAAAGATTATTCTCCATCATATCTTAATAATCATGGCACCATTAAATCTTCATTTTAGGATTTATATAAATATATTTAGAAACCCTACACCACTACTAGAACTCATACAATTACATATGATAACCAATGACATTCTTATCTCAATATTTCTCATAGGTGTATTAAATTTAAAAAATGGTCACCAAAATGGCTATATAAAAATCATTGTGGACTAGTGACATCGTTGTTATTTTTTTTCCACGATAATCACATATATTTAATATGAATATATATACTTTTGATTTGGGATTCCTCCCTTCTTCAAAAATATTTCTGCATGGTGATAATATTTATGATATTTATTTTTCATTTGGGAACATCATTCCACACATTATTAGACTTCATTTCATTAGAATGTTCAAATTCTAGAGATTAGTTCATCTCACAATAGATTAAATAAAAAAATCAATCTCCCACATGTTTTAACCCAGATTGACCACATAACCCCCTAAATGATTGACCATATGAATTACTGTTAATATACTTCTTGTGATAAAACACATGTAAAAGTCTAGATCGATTGCACGTTCAAATACAATCCCCTGTAATAGCTTAACTGATGTGTATGAAACTCAAAAATTTCATCATTACCATAATCTGGTTCATTGAATTACCTACATAGTAGTTAAAATCTAAATATACCATCATACATCACCTTGTCACCTTTATACTTCACATATCAGTGCAGGTTACGAATACACTACCATCACCACTCCCCCATTACCTTTAGATAGGATGTGTAAATAAAAGATGATTAAAATGTTGTTGTAGAAATATATTAGTAACTTCTCACAGCTTAGAAGTTTCATTTTTAACTTTAATTATGTAATGTGTTTTTCATTCCATATTTACATACCAAATATACTTCCCAGATTACTTTAAAAAAACTAGTCCATGTCATATATTACCTTTACAAAGAATCATAATTTTCTGTCTACCCTTGATGCAGATACTAAACTATATTTATGTATCTAAATACACTTCTATATTACCATTAAGTGTATTTAAAAATATTTTTATACCTTATTGTGGGTAATTTATATATCTTATTTCTAGGGTGATAGATTTTGAGAACATTTGGTCTAGGATTAGTTCATCAGATCGTCAATTATCGGACTGATTTTATTATAGGGCTATAATTATATTATCCCTTCCCAAAAATGGTTTTGGTTATAGATTTGTTCCAATGTATGTGTTTACTTTCAACCTGCAGTTTTAACATTTTATTCCAATGTTTTCAATTAGAAATTAGGACCACGAATTTGGAAGCATTCTAGTTAAAAAATATTGATAGGTTTTATCATTATTTATATAAATTTTTAACCTAATGCTTGATGAATTTTGGAGGCATTCACACACAAATAAAAGGAAAATTGTTTCAAATAGTTAAAAGGTGAGTTATGGGGGTAATATAATGCCTCGACGATACAAGCTGAGAGCCATTATGTTTCTTAATTACATTTGTATGATTTCAAGGAATCAAATGTCGATTGAAAGATCAGTTTATTAGTTTTGAAAAACCATATTACCTATGTGAAACCCTTATTTCATTGGTAAATTGAAAATAAATCATGATACACAGTAAAATGATGTGAACTGCATCCTTGAAACATCATTCAAATATTTTTTCATCATTCCACAAGGAATGAAAACCAAAATAAGGGTGAGATCAAATGATCCATAGGGGTTATAGTAGAAATAAATAGTCAATGAGAATAATCATCCTGGAAAGGTAAATAACTAAGAACACATGACATAATAATAACTCAATTAAGAATAATATATATGGAATGGTAAATAACTATAAAACCTTCAATTTAGTAAATTAAATGAGAATGAAATTAATATTTAGATATGTGAATGAAAAAACCACAAGGATAATAAGAACAAATTAATTATAAATAAAGGAAATTGATAATTATGATACGTCATGATTTTAGAGAAAATGATACCTTTACATTTTTTATTTATTCTCAATATTGTCTTAACTATTCTAATTTGAAAACTGATTAATCTCATGAGACTAATGTTTCATCGATGAGAGTACTTTAACCAGTCCATTACCCATATAGTTCATATAAAATTAATTACAAATATATTCAATAGTCAAATTAATTAATAAAAAACATGCCTTATCATTAAATATTCAATTTGAGTAAAAGATATTGATTTATCAACATTTAAAATAATTTTCATAGTGAACACCCTAGGTAAATGATGTATATGATATATGTTAGGGTAACATTGTTTTTTGGATTCATTTTTTGTCATTATTTTAGTATCTAATGAAGATGATGGATGAAAATATGAACTGAAAAATGTTTTCTATTGGATCTAGATGAGAATCAGATATTGATTATCAGTATTAGTATTGGATCTTGAACATATGGATTAGTTAATAAGATAAATCATATTAGGATGTAGATAAAAAGGGAGAAGATTATGTAAATCATATACACCATCATAGTACATAATAATCTTGTTGGTGATCATTTTGATACTGATTATTAGAGGAAACAAATAACTTTTTTGGTGAAAAATAGAGTCACCATCATATTCAAAAAATCAGACTCAAAATACATAAGAAATTACTTCAGGTTTGACATAAGTTTTTCAGATTGAATGGTTCATCAGATTCACCTTAGGTATGGAATATAAAAGAATATATGTATGTGGAACTAATTCCGAGTCTACCTGAATCCATTATAAATGTGATGACGTGTTGATGATCTTGGAGTATTCATAAATCCATATTTTTCTATAAAACTGACGATGAAAGATTGATAAAATAATTGGGAATACAATGATTTTCATACCATATTTAGTATGATAATAATCATTCCAATCATATTTGGTATGATAAGGAATGAAATATGCTTATAGATGAGTTATAATTCATTCCTTAGTAGGTCAGATGAGGTTAAAACTGATCTACAATGTAATAAATCTGATAAAGGATGTAATGATTCAAGAAGAAGATTGTGATAAAATAAAATTGGAAAATAGAATATTTATGGTCTTACTATCAACATAATGTGTTTTACATATGTATATTTGTAAAAGGATAAAGGACATGATCATATCAACGATATTGGAAATAATTTTTGTGCTGAATGATCATTAGTATTTTATTTATAAGTGAATTACAAGAACTATTTTTTTCAAGTTAATTCATATATTTTTTCAAGATAATCATATTCGAGTTGATACAAATTTATATTTTAGAAGAAAATAATTAATAGAAGTGATGAATTACTCTATTAGGGAGTGTAAAGATAATAAATAAAGAAAGACATATTGAGTTACATTTTTCTTCATCGTAATAAGGAAGATCATAATGAAAATTAGAATTGGAATCAGGCTTGATATTATTAAGATTTTGATAGAGATACGAAAGTGATGAAATATGGGACCACGAGGTTTGAAATAGATGTTTTTCCCTTCATTTAGTGTATTGAATCGTAATGAATAAATTGTATTTTTCAATAGGAATGAAGAAACATAATCAAAATGTGGTTTTATAAGAGGAATGAAGTTTTCTATTTATTCATATAAACAATTGGTATGGAGTATCGTATTGAAGAAATCATACTTAAAAAACTAATATGGTAAATAAGAATCATCTTGGTTTTTGTAAAGAAATTATAAAGAAGATATGATGTTTATGACGATTCAAGAAGTATTTAGAAGAGAAAAGAAGCATTCTAAAAGTAAAAAATTTATCTTAAATTCTAGGAAACATGCAAATTCAAAAAAATTTGAAGAGGGGGAAATAATTTCAAAATCCCACCAAAACCATTTTTGGGTGACAATAAAAGAAGAATGTAATTTTTACTTTTTGACTAAAGTACTATTCACAAAAGGAAGAGAGAGAGAAGCTCCTAATTTCTAAGGAGAAGAAGTGGTTTCCAAATTTCCATTCATGAAGAAGTCATATCATAAATAATTGAAATCAAAAGACACAATATAACAATGTACTTAGCTATTTATTGTATTCAACTTGTCATCATATTAAGTAACTCATTATATTAGGGTTGATAATCACAATCGGAATATTGTATTAGGTTTTCTAAAGTGTGGATGAGTTAGTATAGAATTGTATCAGTAGTTTTATGATAGATAATGATTATCATATTTTGAAATCACACTTGAAGATCAGAGTAGGATTTCAAGACTGATGTAGTAGAAGTTCAGAATTGTCTCAGTTTTATTATGGATGATTTTATTATCAGAATAAGAAAATTAGACTATGGAATAAAATTTGGAAATTAGACTATGTATAATTACAATGTTGAGAAAGATCAAAAAAACATGTAGGTATAAATGTGAATAACTATTTTTTATAGATCTTACTTTTGATTGTTTATCAAGAAGAACTGTAACATGTTTGTTAGAAAAATGATATTACATGTTATGTTTTTGAAGAATAACGCACACTATTGGATTGTTTATATTGTGCTACATGATTCTAAGAATATATCCTACTCAATGTATTCCACACAAAAGGATTTTTTCTAATTGGTTTTCTGGTAATGGATCATTTCCATAACATACCAATGATATACTTATTCTTATTAAATATTGAACCTTCTAAATACTTGTGTTCATGCAAATTTATATTTTATTTATTTTTAGCAGGGAAATAAATATTTAATTGGAGGAAAAATTTCTTTCTTAGGAATGAATCTTAAAAGAAAAAGGTATCCCGAATTCACTCTCCTCAATGATATAACTATCATGATTGGGAACATACAGTAGGTATCCAAGCAATGTTCCCTTCATTTATTTTTTGATAAATTTTTTAATTAGAATATGGGACGGAAACTATGATTTTTGTGATTTATAAGTGGGTTCCTATATTAAATGATATCAATTATCATATAATGGTTGAAATAACGATTTGATATCTTATTTTTATTGGGAATGATGTTTCAAATGTTTTTAATGATTGTCTCCATCCTCTTATTGAGAATGTTCTTCTAACAAATGATGATAAGTAAAACCTAGATATTTATGGAAGAGATAATAATAATATACACTCATCACTTCCATAAATGTAATTTTTTAATGTAAAATGAGTTGCAACTACCAATGGTATTTTGGGTAAGATGAAAAAAATATAAAAAGGAAATACAAAAGTCAAAATGAATAATTTACAAATATGTAGATTGATGTATGATGATATAAAGACGGGTTAGTATGAATCGATTAGTGATTTATTTACTGGGTTAAATTAAATTGCTGGCACTATTGTAGGTCATAGGGAGAAGTAATAATAATCTAATATTATTGAAAGGATTTGAGAATTATTTCCAACAAGATTGATGCTAATGTTTCTTCACTGTATAATGGAGATCCTAAAATATTATCTCTTGATTATTTTCATTGTACTCCCATCACATATGAGATGATATGGGAAAAAATTATGAAGGGATAAAAATATATCATAGAGAAATATATTTTAAAGAATCTATGAAAGAAAATGTACAAAAGGTTATAAAAGAAGTTTACATTTCTGACTCTAACTTCAAAAAATAAGTATTTAAAAATCATGATAAAATTTTATCATTTCATTCTAAAAAAGTTAAATTAGGCATCAAATAATATTAAGGGAAACATCCCTTAAAAAATTTTCTATGTGGAGCCATGTGTAAATGTGCTTCTAATTTTCCACAAATATGTGAAGAATAAGAAAGTGAAGAAAAAGAAAGTAATGTAGAATAAATAAGTTCAATAAGATCTAGGAAAAAATAGATTGAAAAGGAAAAATTTTATTCCATGATGAAAGTGAAGAATTTATCAACACCCAAATAGAGAATCATTTAATGTAAGGATGATAATTGTGAAGAATTTTCAAATGAAACTGATGAAATCATATTCTTTTTTAATAGTTAATAAGGAATGTATTGCCTATAGTGAATGTAGTTATACTAAAAAGGAAGACAGTGAAGATGGATATGAAAAATCTACTAAAAATAGTGCAGAAAATACCTTATTTGAATTATTTTTCAATAAAGAATATAAAACTAATATATATGACGAAAATGAAAATCAATTATAATTTCATCTAAAAGTATAATTTAATGATTGTTTGAGAAATATTGGGAAATTTGAAAAGGATATAAGATTGTTAAAAAATGAAAACTATTCAAAAAACAATCATGAATGTATTCTGAATGAGAAACACAAGCTTATATAAGATATTGATGATTTGAATAAATATACTGAGGAAGAAACAAATCAAAAAGATCATCTGGATGTGATCCTAAATCCAATAATAGATAAGTTGGAAAATATCTATGGAAAACATTTTAAAGACGGAAAAAAGGTACAAGTTTCAAAAAATATATCTTTGATGGTGCTGAATACTCTATTAATAAGAAATCAAAGATGTTTTAACAAAATTTTCCATCAATGGTTTTGAAGAAACCTGGAATTGTTTCTAAAAATAAGGATACTGGGAAGGTTATGTATGTAGAATATATTATGAATGTATAGAATTCATAAGTATCTAAAAATAACGATTTAAAAAAAATTTCTAAAAATTATTAATATGGAAAATATTCCATTACTTCTAATTTTGATATGGATGACTAAAAAACCAAGTTAAAGAAGAAGGTTTTGATTGAAAATATAAAATTTGGGGATCAATAATGTTCTGTTAGGAAGGATTATGGGAAAAATATTGACAAATCATGATAGAAGAGAAGTTACATATGAAAATACCCATTCTATGGAAACTACATATATTGTGGTGGATTTGGGCACACAACTAACATGTGTTTCTTCAAACTAGAACATTAATAAAATTCCATATTATATATAAGAAAAATGTTTAGGGGAGTCAATACGCTCAAGGGAAGAATAATGAGAATTTTTTTCAGAAGGAAATTGTTAATATTTGAGTGAAAATTGAAAAAGGGTTTCAACCTTTTGCAACTGTTTGTGAAATATGTGAGAAACCTAGACATCTTGCTAAAAAATATATTGTTTTGGTACCAGCATAACAAATTTTTATAAACGCTTCATATAAGGGTTATGTTTTGGATGTTAAGAAAAAAATATATGCTGAGTCCAAAAAGAAATAGTGTTTAGTTTTCTATCCATAGGATGATTAATTGGCTAAGAAGTTAGAGGAAGTAAAAAATCAGTTAAACGAAATAAGAATAACTGGAATTTGTAAGTTATAAGAAATGTTGAAAAAAAGGAATCAACATATTGTGGACATGATCAATAAGGGAATTATATAAAATGTAAAACTATCTTACCAGGAAAATTATAGGCATATAAATATTTTTACAAACTAATTGTAACAATGATGTTAATAATGAAAAAAAGTTAAAATCCTCATAAAAAGATTAAACAAATGAGAAGAATGTTTTCACACAACCTATGAAGAATGAAAAAAAAGATGGAAGAACATCTAGTACCAAATCAATGAAAAAAAAATTCAATACTGTGAGAGGACTCTAAATCAAATTTATTATTATTAGAAACAATTGTGCTTCCTAGTAATTTGTAATGTTTTTATATTTGTACTATCTTGTATGTAATTTAATGAATTGAAATAAGGAATATGATTTTGTCTAGTCTCTTACTATTCATTTTAAATAAATTAATGAGGTTAGGAAAAAAATGAGTTTTTAAAAGGTTATTTTTTATAAACCTGAACATTTTGATATTTTTCATTTGAAGGGATTTGGTAGCATTTATATTAAACAAATAATTTCAATGATTTACCCATTCATGATAATGTTGAATGAAACATGAAAAGGTTATTAAATGATATTTGTTCAATGGAAAACATTATAAACATTTATTATTAACTATTGTTTTCTACACAATGTTTTCTAAAATAGAGTTAGAGTTATTTAGTTAAAGGTTATTTGTTAGGAAACTCAGGTGATAACAATGTTTGAGAAATGTTATATGCCATGGAAGAAGATATTATTTTTAAATAATGGAGAAACATTTCATGATAGACCCTTTAAATTTTATTGTCAATAAAGGGGATAAATAACAGAAAGGTAGAGGGAATAGAAATAGGGGGAGAAAGAATATAATGGAAGAAAAAAGTGAGAAAATAAAAAAATACCACTTATTTTTTTGAAGAGGTTGATGTGGGTTTTGACAAAAAATACAATGTGATAGATTTTTAGGACCAAGTTGTAATTTTGTTTCAATAGATTAGTATTTGAAAGAGTATGGATTGAAATACATATTGAAAAAATAATATCGATCAGATCGATTTGAAAATTGAACATAGAATATGAGTATGAGAATTAGATTTAGAAAATATTTTTGATTCAATATGATCCACTTGATTGGGATGTTGATAAAAATATAGAAGCTTATTGAAATTTTATTCACCAGAAAAACTTGGATGATGTTTGTTGGTGATCGGGTTTTCTACCAAAAAATAAAAGAATGACCTCAGTTTGATTTTTGTGAAAAATGGACTGACTACCATATTCAGAATATCAGAATCAAAATTATAAGGAAAATTGATCGGATTGGAAATTTGTTTTCTAGATGAAAAGGTTCATTTGACTCACCCACCTTTTGTAATAGAAAAGTATATAATAATGATGTTCATAATTGGAGTCATCCAAACTTCATTACAAATATGAGAATAAATTTATTATATTGGATTACTCATAAATCAAATGTTTTCTATAAAACATTTGATTCGAGCATGATAATATAATGGGGGTGAAAAGTTTCTGCAAAATGCATTCAATATAATTGTAATCATGTCATCAAGTTTAGGATGAAGAGGAAATAAATTTATTGATTTGGAAGATACTATAATTTCTATGTTATGTTAGATATATATGATATTGATATTCAATGTAATCATAGTCATGAAGGATGTCATGTTAAAAGTATATGGTTGTGAAAGAAGAAAGTTGGTGTAGCCAAAAAAATTAGGTCACAATATCATACTAATAAATTTTCCAAATGCAGTTTTGTTAAAGGCTGAACAGCTTGATCATAACGAAGAAAATATAAATAAGTTCTTGATGAAATATCATTGGTATCCTATTTACAAGAGAAATAAGAACTATTATTTTTTTCAATTTCATTCATTAGTTTGTTCAATAACCATCATATCGGAGTTGATACAGATTTAACCTACTGAATAAACGAAGAACCATAAGAAGATGAATTACATTTTTTTATAAGTCTAAGAGAAGATATTAAGACGAATCTATTATGTTAAATTTGACATCATTATAATAATGAATATTAGAATTATAAAAAAAATTGGAATCATACCTGAGATTTTTAAGAGTATGAAAGAGATAGAAATGTTCTGAAAAGGGGGTACATGAAGATCAAAGAAGATGTTTTTTATCTTCATTTAGTGAAAAGTAGTATAATGAATGAATTTTATCGATCAAGTAGAATAGAGAAAAAAAATCATGCTGAGGTTTTCAAAGAAGATTAAAGTACATTGTATCTTTATAAATGAATATATTATGGAGCAACATAATTAAGAGATAATACTGAGAAAATAAGTTTAGGGAATCAAATTCAGAATTTAGCATTTTAAAGAATGTCGAAATAATAACAGAAGTTGTTAAATATTTTAGAATGATCGAGAAGAGCTTAGAAGTACTTAAGAAGTTATAAATGTGTCATATTTTCAAGGAAATAAGAAAAATCCAAAAATATGGTTGAGCTAGAACAAATTTTGGAATACCAACAAAATAATATTTGGGTTCTTTATGAAAGGCGACAATAATTTATACAATCATACTACAGTAATGTTTATAAAAGGAATATAGAGAAGATCCAAATTTCTAGTTATAAGGCGTGGTTTCCAATTTTGCTTTTTTTATTGAAGTTATTCTATACATAAGTGATATGAGAAGAGAGAAGACTACATCGTATTACAAAAAATATTGAATTAATATTGAAGTAATATTTAGTAGGTCATCATATCGGGCTAGATAATTGGAAGGAAAATATCATATTGGGGTTTTCGCATTTAGTATGAATAAGTTTATAACTATTTCACTTTAATCTAATAGAGCATTATTATCGTATTGAGAAATCAGACTTGAGAAACAGATTGAGATTTCTTGGATGATGAAGAAGAAGATTATAAATTTTTCATTAGTAATCTATCATATATTATAATTAGATGGTGAAAATTTGATGTGGAAATCAAATTTGGTAATCCGGATGATTATCATTACAAAGTCTATGATGTTCGTACTGGTTTTTCATTAAGAAAGTGAATAATTGTTTTGTAATGATTATATTTTTTAAATTCGATAAAAAATAATGAAAAATTAATGTTAGAAATATTTTATTACATATTTTTTATCTAAAATAATCCCACACACTATTGTATTGTTCACATAATGGTACATTAGTGTAAGGGTGTATCCTACTCATTGTATTGCAAAAAAAAAAGAATTGTTTTCTTGTTTATTGTCTCGTATTGGATCATTTCTATACCATAATAACCACATAGGAATTATTGTTGAATAGTTAACCTTGTAAATAATTTTCTTCATTTAGATGAGTTATTCATTTATTTTTTTCATGTAATGAAATCTCTAATAGGATCACAAGTTTATTTCATATGAAACAAACATAAAAGAAAATGGTTTCACTGATTCACACCTTACCCCTCTCAGTGATACAACTATCATGACAAGGAACATAAAGTATAGGTAATATTGATATCGATTGAATGAGAATATGGATATTTATTATGTAATGTACAATAAAAATTTTCATAAGGAAGTGATTGATTCATGAGAAAGTTTACAACCTCATAAGAAAGTGATATTGGAAAGATAACAGTTACCACTATTAAATTTTCATTTAAAAACAACTTGGATGATATAGTTCAAATTAAAACATAGAATAACATGATTTATGAGTTAATCATGATATTAAATTACATAAGGGCATTATATGCATAAAATATTTGTGAATTGGTGTAATAGAACAAATAAGTCTCATAGGAATGTAAATTGATACAAAATCCCTTAACTTATATTTCCTTTAGGATAAAAACCAATAACCTCAAGTATAAGGGTTTAAAAAACGTTAATAACTTATTCTAAAACTGAAATCATATTCAAAATATCATATATTTATTTCTTATAATATCTTATTACCTGTTTGTTAACAAACATTAATTATTTTCTTTATTTTGGAGGGTTAATTGCCTAGTTTTTTCAGTATGATATCACTTGTTATTTGTTATTCATTTTTTTATCATGATTTAATTATATACATAATGTAAAACTATATTTATTTATCATTTATATAATATATATATATATATTTATCATAATCCATTATATTTGGAGATAATAAATAAAATGCACTGTTCATAGAGATGGTATTTCATAAGTACAACAGAACGTTACGTCCTCTTCCTTTTCTTATATAAAAGAATGAAAAATTAAACAATATATATGTACATTATAATTACATTATCATATTTATGTTCTATATATATAATATAATTTAATTTATACCATACTTTACAAATTCCATGTTATGTTTGAACGTATGCCATCTATTTGAGGAGGCGATAGTCAACATGTCCATAAATGATGGTATCATATTTATACAAAATAGAAAGCAATAAGGAATGTGTTATATAAAAAAATAAAAAATATTGTAGCCTACATAAATACCACCTATAAAATATGTAAAATTTGGCGTCTATCATTATTCATAACCATGGGAGGTGGTATTGGAAAAATGGATGAAATCGTTTCATGAGGTAGTAGTTCGTCGTACACAAAAATGGTAAGATCATTACCCAATTTATTGAACTGTGTCTATGTTTAGGCCAAAAAATTAACATAAAAACATTTTAATATATTCAATATAATGATTTAATTATAAAATAATGATATAAATTTAAATTAAGGTAGTTGAGAAGGAAACAATGTAAAAACATCATGTTTATGAAAGTTACATCTTATTCAGGTAACTCCTTCTAGTTTGAACCAATGGGAATACATGGATAGTTTTATATAAAAATTAAAGAAACCATGTTGATGGGGGGAATTTTGAGTTTTTTGGGATGATTTTGGATGAGAAAAAGTTGATTAAGTTGTGTGAGAATGGGGAAGAGTATAAATTCATTTTTACAGGGGAGGATGAGTGGAATTCTTGTAAATATCAAATTGTTGAAACTATTTAGAGATCTCCCACACATTATGTGACTAAAAAATGTAACTATAATGTGTTAAATTATAATTATGGTCTATAAACACTCACACAACATAAAAATAAAATCATTTTATCCTTTTGTTCCTCAGACATTATGTTTCATTATTTGTTTTATCATTTTAGTATTTAATAAAGTAACAAGGTTTCATATCCTATGTAATAGGATATTTAATAATAAATTAAATATATATTTATTTAAAAAATATATACACACTTAATTATCAATATTATATCAAGTTTCCAAAATTTTACTCCCATGTGAGTAATATATTTATTTTCAAACAAGTGCATGTAATATCCTAAATATGTACATTAACCTGAACCATGATTATAATATTTTATGATATATGGGTGAATATTTAAATTTTTAATTATTAATTATTCATTATTCAATCATATTTTATATTTTTTAACACTTAAAAACAACTTCATTTATGTTACTATTATTTAAAAAATTAAAATCATTTAATAAAATATCTTTTATTCTAGAATAAAATTAATGCTGATTTGGAAATTTAATAACATAGTTTTTATATAAAATTATAATAATGTATATGTAATTAAAATATATAAATTTTAAATATTTTTAACATGATATATCTATATAATTAAATAATGTAACAATATAATTCATTAAATTTACTTACCTTTCCACTGAATAAGCTCCCCCACCAGAACTAAGTGGATAAGCTTGTAAGGGGCTCTCCTCAGGTAGGGTTCCCCCATCGCCACCTATATAATCCATCTCAGGTCGGTGTGGATCCCCTCATTAGTGATTTCTCAGTGAGTTCGTGGTGGCGGTTTCCCCATATATGGTTGTGTCAAGTGACCCTATGGACTCAGTCGTTTTCGAGTCTCATCATTTTTGGCCTCTTCCAACCTCAATCCAGCATGGCTGGATAAGGCTACCAATAGAAGTGAGGTGATGGTTTAGCAGTTGAGATCTACCTTTCATTTCTGAGGACGGATTCATCATCTCTTGTGTTTGTGTTGGGTGGTTTTTTGTGGTCTTCGTGAGCATAGATGGTGGAAATGGGTTTTGGATTCTGATCTACGGAGGGATCGAATGGGCTTGGTGTTCGGGTGGATGTATATTTGGTTATGGTTTCATGATTTATATGTATTGCCTTTAGATTTTGATTTTGTATTCTGGTTGGTCGATTATTTGATTCATTTCTTGTTTTGGATGAATACGCTATTGGTTTCATGTGAATATGTGTTTTTTATTTAAAAATGATTCTGGTTTTGCAGATGATTTATTAGTATAGGATGTGTGGATTACTTTGGTGTTTTTTTCATTGGATGTCTTTAATGATTTGGATATCAGGTGACATCAATGGTTAGGGTTTCTGATATTTTTATTTTTGATGATCTGCCTTCTTTGGTTATGTTATGCTTAAGATTTCCTTTTGGTTTTCTATACTGTTGGTTTTGGGTAACTCTATTTATTCTAGTTTGGTTGTGATAATACTAATTGTGACCTAGTTTCAGATTAATATGTTTTGAGAACATGGTTTGATGTTTGTGTGTGTGAATATTTTATCTTCATTTTGAACATATTGGTGGTGGTTTCCAGATTGAGTCAGTAGATTTCATCATAAACATTGAGTGTGGTTGAAACCATCGCACTACATGGGTATTCTTCAGAAGAGATGCATAGCTTGAATCTTTCACCTTAGCAAGGAATTTGTATTTGGAAATTTGAGAGGCTATGTCTCTTCTATTGGAAACATTCCCATGCATCCATGCACGAGATATCTAGCTAAGCAGCCATGCTATGGTGAAAGCGTATCATCACAATGTAATTTCTGGGAAGAGGTAGATTTTGTGTTCTTGATCTAGGATTTCCTCATTCATGGTTTGATATAGTTGTAATGTTTGGATCTTAATGTTTCTCAGTTTATCCACAAACGTTTTTTGTAAATAAATAAGTTATTTTTAAATCATTAAATTTACATTCCTTTTAAGATTTTTAGCATCGTTTATTTTATTTAAAAAATAATTAAATATTACATGTGTTAGTATTGGTAAAGAATTTCTTATAACTAATCCTTCTATAAAAATTATCAATAAATTATCATTATAATAAAACTCATTTAACTTTAATAGTATTGTTTAATATCGAAAATACGACGTTTCTTCCATACTTTAATGCTTTATAAATGTAAAAGCTGTGGTGGGTGCCTTTTTTATCTTTCCCCCACATAACTTATTATATGCATAAAATTCAAGAAAATGTGTCTCAATTAAACATAATAATAAATAAAAGATGGGATATAGTCTAAATATTGGGAAAAAATGGATTTTGGACAGGTTTCTAAGTCATTTTTAACATAACATTAGGGTTTATATCCTTCGTAAGCTTTATTTTACCATAATCACTATAATAAATTTTAATTAATTTCACCAATAATTTTGGTCAGAAAATATATTTATATTATATGAAAATCAATATTACAATGAATATAACCATGTATTTCTATTTATTGAAATTCAATTCACATAATTTTCAAAATTATTTTTAATATTAATCTTGTAGATGTTGTGAGTTAAAGTGAAAATGTTCCAATGTTCTTTATATATTTATATCTAAATTATAAAAATGGATAAAATAAACATAATTGGGTTAATAAATATATAATTGATGTATTTTTAATTTAAAAAATTTTTAAAATTTAATTTATATTTAATTATTATCTAAAATAAATGAACGTTTTCACTTAAAATGCACTGTTTTTCCCTACTCATCAAAAAATTAAACTACTCAAAATAATACCAAAAAATAATCCTAAGATAATTTTGACATTCATAATTTAAAAAATAAGTATATTTTGGAAATTTTTTTTTTATTTTTGAAATTTAGTTTTAATATGGGTGCATAACTAAATTGTGGTAAAAATTGGGTTTTCGTGTAAAGAAAGATCACTCTATTTTTTCTATAATATATGACTGAATTTGTGTTGCGTATAATGTGTTATGGAAAAAAATTAAATTTAATAAAAAATGAAAAAAATTTAATGTATTTCAGTTGTACATTATCCCCACCTTAATGAAATTGTGTCATCATAATTTAATACTGGTATCAATAATATATGTTTTGATATTTGGATATACTATTATTTGATAAGACTATGAGAAACGATATGGTTAATATGACATTATCTAAGTAGCAAGGAAACACAAATTTGATGATCACCACAAAACCAGGATTTCGAGTATGAGAATCGTAGTTAAAATGTAGACACGAAATAGAAATCTAACTATCATGTTTTAATTGATAGTGATAGAGAAACTTTTCATTGGAAAGTTGCTAAGAACAAATCCATTAACTAGATGTGTAAATAATGGACATTGATATCATTAAACATTGTAATAGTAGGCAATCATATTCATTTCACGTCCATTTTTCCTATATTTTAGTCATTCTTTCACACTCTAGGAATATAAATAAATATATGTTTCTATTTACATAATCTTTTCCTTCGATTATGCATTGAACTATTTCTACTTCGTCTCTTAGAAAAAGATGCATCTTATATTGAAGTAATAAATTAATATCATAAAACTCATTCATTGATAAAAATAAAAAATTTCATATATGTTCATCCTTTCCAAACAGTTATGATACAACACGTTTAGAATGAAGTTCACTGAATTTTGAAAATGATGTTATTATAAATAAAAATATCCTGAAGTAGCTCTATAATAATCACAATCCAAATATGTGAACACCCTCATCATGTGTTCTACTGAAATATAGTGATAAATTTAATTACCATGAAACCTTATTTAAAACATTCATTATTCATTATTCTATAAGTAAGACATATGTTATTTTATATATTCATTAAAACCAAAAGTGACTTCAACTCTATAAATGATGTAATATACACTTTTTTCAACAAACCATTAATCATTTAAAATGTAGTCAATAATATCCAATTTACATTATCCAAATTAATCATCCGTTTTTTCCAACATCAATATCTAAGTATCAGGATCATATTACGGGTTATCTATCTTAGATGACATAATTATTGAATCTACACACAAGAAAATTAATCATTCCTATTCATCTATGGTAGTAGAATAATCTTTACCATGATCCATTAGTATATTTTTTTGTATATTTATTTAACACTTGAGACATTGATTTCTATAGTGTACCATTTCCTAACAATTTAAGCATTGTAATTGAGAAAGATTTTTATCATCCTTAAAATCAAAAGAATAGTGGTATTTCTCTACTCAAATTTATAAAACTCTCATTCATTTTATATTAGAACTAGTGTAATTATTTAAAAAATTATTACATGTGGGAAAATAATTCTTTCCATTATTCATTTTTTGCATTTTATTTGTAACTATCCACCTTTTCTCATTCCTTCATCTTAATCAATAATAAATAGATAATTATTTCATTGCGTCATTATCACATCACATTAAGTCCCCATATGATTATAATGATTGGGAAAAACATTCCCTTCAAAATATTAACTTAATATCATAAAATATATAATCCATCATATAGGTGTGTTTAATATATCTTCATCAAGGAGATATTTTTAAATGATTAAATACACTAGGATATATCATATAATTATTAAACATAATGTTTAATAGCAAACTAGCAAAATTCAAAAAATGTAATGCAATTATTATGTGTATCTAATCATATAATCATAATATTTGTTTCATTAGGATGTTCTTATATAATTTTATTCAAATTATATAATATGGTTATGTTTCTAATATATGTTTTCAAAATCTAGTTTCCAAGGATGATAATAAGAATACTCTAATACCTACTATAATCCCCCAAACCTTGAAGCCCAAATATGGATCATTACATTATACATTAGTATGATTATATGGAATCAAATCCCGAAGGGCCGATCAAAATAGTAGTTTTGGGAACCCAGATTACATACCTGATTCCCATATTACATTGGGAAATATGAAATAAAACATGATACATTACAAAATATAATTTTATTAATCCATGAAATATAATTGAAATATTTCATCTTAATAACATAGGTAATATAAAAAGATATGGGTCGGCTGAAATTCATAGTATGGGTAATGAATGAAAAAATGGATCAATGATCATATTTATTATGGAAAGTTAAATAACTAAGAAAACATGAATAGAAATTCTTGATAAGTTATAATAAATATAAAATTGTAGATAAATTAAACACATACCACATAATCAATAAAATGAGTATGAAATTAATCCATAAATATGTCAAAGAAAAAATATCACGAATAATAATAATATCTAAATTATGAATAATGTAAATTATATATTATTGGATGTCATGTTAACAAGGTCTATGAAACCTTTTCCTTAAAGATTTATTCTCAAGATAATTTAAATTATTATGATTTTTCCAACTGATTAATATTATTAGACTAACAATGCATTGAGGGGATTGTATTAAAAAGTCCCCATCCCATATAGTGAATGTCCAAAGCATTCTTCATTTATATAATTATATATTTAATTAATAAAGAACATGAATTATCATTCAAATATCAGTATTGAGTAAAAGATATAGATTTATCGAAATTTTAAAAAACTACAGAAGTGGACATGATATGTAAAAATTTCTTATGGTTTAGAAAATAATGATATACATTGACTGAGAATATGGAAATTTATAATGTAAAGTACAATAAAAATGATCATATGGTTGAAATTGTTTCAAGATAAATTTAACAATATAAAAGAAAGTGATTCTGAAAATATATTTTTTACCCCTAAGTGATTATTTATTCAATACCACATGGATGATATGCAAGAAATTTAATTATAAAATAACATTAATTCTGATTGAATCATTATATGAAATGATAAATGGGTAGTATATACACATCATTAATGTGAACTAGTGAAACAGATCAAATAAGTCTCATTAGAATGTAAATTGAGGCAAAATCACTTACCTTTCATTTCCTTTGGGGTGAACATCCTATAAACTCATGTATAAGGGATTTAAAAATTCTATTAACTTATAGAAGAACCATAATTTTATATATATAATTTTTTAACTAAAAACATCCTATATACATTCCATGTAGTCTGTTAATTTATTACATCACTTTGATGAGGTGACAGTCCAAACACCCACAAATAATCTTATAATATTTAATCAATGGAAATAATTATGTTATAAGTTATATAACAATTACAGAATTACCAAGACAAAATCAAAATAAAATATATCATATATAAGCTGGGTGACCAACATAATTTCCAACCATGACAGGTGTAAAAGAAAAAAGACATCATTTCGTGAGGCGGTAGTTCATTGTACACACAAATTTTATGTTCATTAACAATTTAATGGAATTGTCAATGGGTTTAGGTAAAACCCTTCCCAAAAAACATCTTAGTATATTTAATATGCTGGATTAAATTTATAATAATTATATAATTTGATATGAATGGAGTTGATAAGGAAACAATGTAAAAATTAACCCTAATGAAAGTTACCTATTATTCAGGTAACTTCATTTGGTTTGCATAAATAAGAATTCTTGGATGTTTTTCATCCAAATGTGTGGAATCTAGGGTTATGAGATATATGTTGGGAGCATATTTGGGTAGGTTTTTGATGATCCAATGTGTTTGTAGAGGTTTGAGTAAGGGAATGAGAGATTGCATTTTTATAGCGGAGGATGAATGGGGTTCTTGTTAATACCATAAGGTAAACACTATCAGGAGGAGTACCATTCATTATTTATTAAAAAAATTGATAAATAATGTATTAAATGTGGATTATAGTCTATAAATAGTCACACCACACTTAAAAAATTAATTTTTTTATCTTGTTCCTTAGTATTTATATTTCATTACTTTTTTATCATTTCGGTTTTTATTAATGTTCCAATTTTATATCCCATGTTATTTTACCATTATGAATAAAATAATATTATATTTATTAAAAAAAATTATTCCCATAAATTTATGAATATTAAAAATAATTTAAAAACAAAAATCCTATGTGAGTTGGAAATTAATTTTAAACCAAGTGCATGTATAACACAAAAACACTTCTTTAACACGGACTATGATAAGAAAGGATTATTATATATGAGTATTTATGTTAAATATAAAAGATATATTTTTTAATTAATATATCCTATTTGATATCTATTAACACATAAAAATCACTTTGAATAAATTAGGGTATTTTATTAATTTAAATAATTTTAAATAATATAATTTATTTTAAAATATCATTAATGTGAATTCCATCATTATTAACTTAATTTTAATTTTAAAAAATCAAAATAATGATGAAATGAAAATATATAAATGTCATAGATGTGTAACGTGATATTTCCATATATATCATTAATATAACACAATAATTCATTAAAATTAATTTCCTTTTAATGTTATTAGAACCAGTTATTTTATTTTATTTTTAATTAAAGAATCAATGTATTAGAATTTGTTATGATTTTAATGTAACTAATTAATTACTAAAAATTATTGTTAAAATATAATGATATAAAACTCATTTTCATTCGAAAATAATGTTCATAACTGAAACCATGTAGCTTTTTCCATACTCAAAATCTTCATAAATGTTAAAGGTAACGAAGGTTCATTTTTTGTTGTTTTCCTTACATGACTTATTATATGGCTCACATTCATGAAAATTTGTCATAATAACTCATAAAAATAGAAACAATATGGCATACGTTCTAAATATTGGCATCCAATGTATTTTGAACAATATTTGTGTTTTTTTGTTCCATATGATCAACAATTAGTCCCTTGTTAAGTTTGATTTCATCTTTATTAATGTAAATATTTTTAATTACATTAAGTAATACTTTTTAAAAAAACTATGTTTATCTTATTAGAATATATATATTATACTTATTACAACCATTTATGTATATTTTTACAAATTTAATTAAAAAAATTGAATAATTTAGTGGAAATATAATCCCTCAAATGTTGTGATAAAATAGATTTTTAAAATGAAAATGTTCTAATGTTCATTATGTCTATATATCTAAATTATAAAAATTATTCCAATAACCTATGTTGGATTCATAGATACATTATTTTTCTATTGATTTGTTTATATAAAATTGAAAATAAAATTTAATATTGATAATTATTTAGATAAAAAGTTAGTTTTGACCTAAAATGTAGTATTTTTTAACATTAATCACAAAATAAATTTCTTAGTCGAATAAAAAAATCACTGTAAGATAATTGTAATAATATGAATACATAAATGATGTTTTTTTAAAATAAAATTTATAAATGTGTAAAAAAAAATTTGAGATAGGCGTTCCATTAAAAGGTGGTAAAACTCAGTTTTAGGGGTAATGTAAGATAACTTAATGCTTTTAGAGATTAAGATCAACCTAGTGATGCATATAAAGTATGATAGGTAAAAAATTATTCTAAATGGAAAAAAATATAATTATTTTTAGTGTTATATATAATCTATATTGTGATGATATATGGGAGGTATCCGTTTTTGAATGTTGAGAAGTAATGAGAAACACAAATAGGATTAGAGAAATATTATTTGAAGTGTTGCAATGATAATTTGTGATTTTTTGATCATCCAATGGTGAAATATTATCATGAGATGAATTTCACAGTGGTTAATGAGGAATATGAAGGTGTAATTTTTAACACAAGTTCTTCTACACTCTAATTACAATTCATTTTTATGTATTACTTTAATTTTTTAGTCTCATATTCGTAGTGGATATTTAAATGTTTTCACATGGTTTTTAAATCATTTAAATTATAGGGCATTTTCAAATTAAAATGCACATATTAATTTATATCTTACTATTTGGGTTTTCACTTTTTTTCCATTGTATATTTTCATAATATTTTGACACACATGAATAATAAACCTATAATTGATCCATTTCATCCACAAAAACTGATATAATAAGGATTTACCCATATTTATTTCAAATTAGAAAAATTCAATTCATTCCCTGTAAATTATTCCCATGTAAGTCTATTTAATTGGTAAAATGATTTCACTATCTAGAAAAATTGAGTAATAAATATTTAGGTTTATGAGAAGACAGTGAAGGAACTGATGAAATAATTTGAGAAATTAGAGGTGATGAGTATTGGTGATTGGAAGTGTACTAGTGATTTATTGGTGTAAGTCTTATAAAATTTGATGGTGTTTGAATTTAAATTTGTATTGATTATCTGAAAAAAGATCTGTAAAAAAATAAGTGGTTGATTTAGAAGCACCATTCTGTATGAAACCTATTATTTTCATCATATGATTAAGGTGACTTCGGTATATTGATGATGGGTAGTGAATATTCGTCCAGTGTGACTGGTTTTTGTGATATTTTTACCACTATAAGTTCTAGTTGTATTCTACTATAGAAGGAAGTTTGATTTGTGCCAAATATATTCTATAATAATTTATCTACATTTACTATTGTTAATGATGGATTTTGTTGTTGGTTTGGTACTTGATTATGGAAGGAGATGCTAAATGATATATTTGTGAGTTTTAATAGATTTAGTTATTTAAAAGATGAATATGAAGGCATGCAATGAATTTGTGAATGCAGTTGTGAAGAACAATTCATCATATTTGTGGAACATACGATCACCTCACCTGAGATGAAGACCATCGTCTAGGATTAATAATGTTTTGAAGATAAAGTGTATTGAGTCATTCGTTTTAGGAATTTCACCGAATTATTATTTGTATATAGTTTTACTTTGGAATTTGTAATTAAAAAAAATATCAAGTTGATTCACTAAGATTTATGGAATGCTCATAAATTTTTTTCCATAGGCACTCATGATTATGTAGAAGTCACTATATTTGGGGACCCATGTGGTAGTTCAAATATTATCTAGTATGATAGTGAAAATATATATATTATTAATACATTAGTGATTTTATTTATTTTTCAGGGAGAGATTCCACGTTTTTGCGAATTATGAAAAAGGGTCGTGTCATATTTTCTATAGAGGGTGATGGTTGGTGAGATGCCAAAAAATTTTAATTCCCACTCAGTATATTTGATGAGATCTCCTTCAATCATGGGAAGAAAGGAGATTTTATTAAGTTTAACCCTTGGTGGTTTTAAATTCGATATTAATGTTGTAATTTTAAATTAATTTATATTGATTTTGAAGATTATATGTTTCAAAATAGTTATATGTTTGATCCTTCTTTTTGTGAATTTTAATCCCAATGCATGATAGATTATTGATGCCTTCACAATCCTAAAAAAGTATCAATGTATCTAATAGATAAATATTGAGACAATGGAGAAAGATATGTCTTGAATATATTTGTGTTATATTTGTTTTTGAGTGTGGGTTGGCAATGAGCGGCCCGAATTGGGTTACATGATGGATTATCTGAGATGTTAAACCAATGTATTATGTTTAGTTTTAATCATCAATGATAAATTTCTTGTCATGAAACAATTATGAGATATGAATATGTGGTGTATGTATTCATGGTATATCACAATGGTTTTACTATCCTATAATTTTTATTAGTTTTTTGAGTTACATTTAATCTATACTCACTCATCCATAGTGTATGTATAAGAGTTTCCCTATTATTTTTTAATCATTTAAAATAAAACTGTTTTCCACATAAAAACCTAAATCTAAATTTATTTCCATATTTTTGGGACATCACATTATTTTCATTTTTAAATTTTCAAACATTTTTTCACAAATAAATATTTATAATTGAACTGATTCATTTCCTATTCAATATTGTGAAAATATGTTATATTATTTTTTTAATATTGAAATAAAAATTAATCATGGTTCTATTTAACTTTTTTGTATTAATGAATTATTTTATAAATAAATTTTATATTATAAATTTAATTTTAGACCTATTATGTGCACTAGGCCACTAAATCTCTACATGGTATATTGGGTTGTGGATTGGGCATGACATGCTTATATTTTCCATGGACAATTCGCTTTTGAGTTTCCACCCTAGAAATACTCTAAATTTATTCTGTAAAATAAATCCAATTTCCATCTATGTGATTCAAGTCATACAAATATCCAATGTGATTTAGTGAACTGATTTACCTTTTATTTTGTCTTGGATCCAGGGAGACTCGTAGTTGGTTGTGTGGTTTTGAGGTGTAGTGGGTGTTAGTGGAATTAAACACCAAATAATCCTATATTCATCATTACTTTATCCATTTTATCATTATAGTTTGGTTTTACCTCTATCTCTTGAACCCTATATTTGAGTATTCTTTTCCTCGGTGGTGGATATCAAATAATTCCATCCACATGTATAAACCCTTGTGTATTACTTAAAGTGCAGTCTTGATGATGGTATCTTTTCATGTTAATGATTTCTATACATGTTTTTTGTAAAGAACATATAATTCTATACTTCCAAACCAAGAGATTACCACTACGACCATAAATTTCTTCTATAATTTTCTGACAACATTTAGAAGAGATCATGATTTTTGGGCCAGTTCATACAATGCTATAATTTTTTATATTCATTGTTCTCATTTGGTATCATTATATATATGAATATTATGAATTTTTTTTAAACCTATATGTTGTAGTCTTGTTCATCATTGAGATTTAATAAAATTCATGTCTGAGTGGTTGTGTTCATTCCATTCATGTAATACCAGATTAGATGAAATCACGTTAAATATTTGTTTCCATCTATATTAATCTATTAATTTATTGAATCTTTTATGATATGTTTCATTTTAATTCGAACACGATAATAAAAATACCAAATCTGATCCTTTTCATGATTTTGATATGCTCTATCCATTACAATTTACCCCCAAAAATGTTGCATCGTAGGCCCATCAGTTCAATTTTGTTTCCAATTTTTTTCTTGATTTAATTTGGTATCATATTTAATTATACACTTCAATATTATCTTTATTCAACCTCTAGGATATCCTATTTTTAGTTTATGTCATTTTAACCTCAATTTATTTTCAAATCCATTATCCTAAATATAAAATCATTTATACCAATTGATATAGGATGTTTATTGGGGGAATATTCATATTATTGTCTAGAACATCTATGAATTTGATCTTTTCGGTAAATAGAAGTTAACTAGATTTCAAATAAAAATATTCAATGGTGATAGTGACATTATATTTTGGAAAATTAAGATGTGATCCTTGATAATTTAGAACTTATTAATTAATTCCCTATTCATCTATAATAATCCTAGTGTAACTATATTTGAAAATAAGAATAAATATAACATTTATAAAGATTTATCCACTAATGTTCTTGTAAAGATACATCATTCTCTAAATTTTTCATTAGGTGCTAATTCCATTTGGGACATTTCTTTTGAACATTCAACTGTCAGATTATCAATTAATTTAATGAAAATATACATGAAAACAACTATAGTTTATATTATTTAGATTAAACACCAAATCGTTACATTTAAAATGTTTCCATCTATTTTAATTAAATCTTATTTAAATTCACTTTGTACTGTGTTATTATATATATTCAATAGAAATGTAACTGTTTATAGTGAAGATCAAGAAATTACACTATTAATTTCACTACATAATAACTATAGAACATTATTAAGAAGTGTGATGTATGGACATGACTCCATAACCCTATAAGAGGTTATGTCTTTCCTTCCCTCTAATGAATCATATTCTATACCTAGAGTTAAAGGTGAGCTGGAGAGTATTTTCGTTATAGGTATAACAAATGGCTATGGGTAAAAATAATGATTTTGGTAAGGATAAAGTAGATAATATTAAACAAGAAAAACATATGTATAATTATATTGAAATAAAAATATTATTAATTCACTATGAAAATATTGGGAACACTAATCTTGAGTGTAGAAAGATTAAAGAATAAATTGATACAAAAAATCAAACTCATTAGTTCCTTCTTGTGGTTTTGGTCAGCACACTATAGACATGTTAAATGTGTGCTGACACTGCCTTAACTAAGAGTGGTTCCTAGACTATATTTTATCATTACATATATTTCATTATGTATATTTATTCCAAGACATGATAGATAGAGTATAAGGAGATGTGCATTTAGGAAATAATATAAGGAGTAAGGTATTAGTAAAATGTTATGTTACAATATAACAAGATGACCACTCCATCATCACATTAATTAATTTTATGTGGTATTTGAACCTCAATATGAACATGATTTTATTTTTTCAATATGTATCAAAAGGGAAATATTATAAGGCCTGAATTAGGTTTCCTAAAGGTCACCAAAGCATCTAGAAATTTAATAAATGGTCCTCTCATTAATGGGTTGTATGTTTTGAATGGGATGACTCATTAATGATAGACGGGTTTTGTGTTTACCAACAATTTGGAAAATACACTATTATGACGTTAGATATTAGTGAATATTAGCACGTGGGGTCTTGGAGATGATAATAAACAAGGGATTTTGACTTACAACAAAATAAGAAATCTTCCATTTTCTGAATATTTTGTAATGGGTAAGGCTATGAGAGTCAACACTAATAGGTCTAACTTAATTATTATCTACCCTAAGAAATACATATATTATTACCAAATGTGACCATATAGAACCACCTCTCATATTAGAGAGTATTATTTTGTTACCTTCAATGATGAATTCTGAAGAAAATATTCAATTTACATTCTAAAAAATAAATTTAATGTTTAGAAAACCTTTAAATCATGGAAAATATGAGTTGAAATATTGGATGGAAAGAATGTTAAAATAATTAAAATAAATAATGTCTTACAATACCTCTCTAAAATTTTTATATATTTCTCTAAATATGGTTGTATTTTAAGACATCTGACTATTACGGAAACTAATAAAAAATTCCCTTTATAAAAATAAGGAGAAAAATAATTTTAGAGAGTTTCTAAAGAATGATTTCATGCATGGGTCTCCCAAAATAATTTTAATAATATGATTCAACTAATAAAATATACCTTCTAAATTTGTACCTATAATATAAAAATATTATTAAAACCAAATAATAACATTAGAATAACAAACAACCATATTATAATCATCTCGAAGTCTTAGAATTCAATTCTTATACCCATGAAAATAATTATAAGATTGAGCCTTGAGCTCTTAGATATATCATTGTGGGACATCCTAAGAGTGAAAGAGGTTATATGATCTTTGTTAATAATCATAGTTATCAAAAGATTAATATTTATAGAGAAGTGGTGTTCCATATGTCATGTACTCCCTAATCCAATTATATCACATCTAACTTTTATGATGTATCTGTATATGAGGCTTTTGAAAATTAGCCTTCATCTCAAGTGGATGCTATTATCCATCATCTTACAACTAATCCTAAAACCCAAACCTGAAATAATTATAAATCCAATTTTGATTCATATTTTGATACAAAACCTCTTAATAATATTATTTAATATCATTTAACTTAAGAGAAATTCTAGAGTGTCCTTAGAACACCATCTCAGTTTAGTCAATATAACATGGATTCTTTTCCCTTTTATGATTCAATGGTTTTTTCTGATGATGATCTTCATACTTATATAAAATCCCTTAATGAAAAATATTCTAAATATTTGATATCATACATGATTTAATAAATTTCCTTTTTAATTAAAATACCACTTTCTCTATCCTAGATAAAAAACTCAATGTGGAATTAATTGGATGTAAGTGTATTTATAAAATAGAATTGGATAAAGGTATATTTTTGAAAATAATATTTTACAAAAGATTATTTTATAATGGATTCCTTCGATGGGATGGAATATAGTATTCTAAAATTTTCCCCTTAAATGTTATGAATTATTTTATTGGGATGTTTCTCTCTATTTATACTTATAATGACTTTAAAATTAATTAACATGATATGAAAACTGATTTATTCAGGCTCATGTATTTGAGAAAATTTACCTGGATCATGTAAATGATTACTCTAATGAATTAAAATCTATCAAAGTTTTCATTTTCAATAAATAACTATGTTGTTTAAAACTGGACCTAACCCATTTGTATAGATAATTTTATTCGTTAATGATTGATAACCATTTCAATATGATACAATATCATTATTGTTATTATTTTTAGTAAATTCAATATATATTCCAATACATTCTGTTGTTTGTTGATGTAATTCTTATTACTTTCAATAAAATTAATTTTATTACTTCTATTTAATCTCAATTAAATTACATTTTTCAAATGATTAACTTTTGATAAAAAAGATAATTTTCAGTGTACAAATTAGTAGGTATAGAAAAAATAAACTTTTAAATCATTCACAACAGTCTCAAGAAAATAAGTGTACTTTTTTTATAGTATATTAAAAATTTCTTATGTCAACATCCTATAGTTTCTTTTGATATTGATTTTATGTCTAAAATACACTATGATAAATACATTTGGCAGTATCATTTATACTATGATATGTGTGAGGCCTAATGTAGCCTTTTAAAATATACCCCCTTAATAAATTCTTGGAAAGCCCATGGAAGACACATTGTCATTCCTTTAATTGTAATCTATTCTTTTTTTATTCTGCTACCGATTTATATATGCGTTATGGTATAAATTTGGATATTACTGAATCAATTGTTTGATATATAGATGTAGACTATACAGGTAACACTGATACCTAAATTCTATTGACTTGGTATATCTTCATTTCTGATTGAATTTTAATTTCATGGAAATGAAATATTTAGTATGTGGTTTCTCTTTCATCCAAAAAATTATAATACTTATCTTTAACTAAGGATGATAAAAAATCCTTATGGCTTAAGGGATTTTCTAATAATATAAAAATTTATGTTTCTATTTTTACATATTATATTGATATTAAATCATCATTAAATTTATCAATGAGTATAATACTCCATGGAGAATCCAATCATAGGGATTATATTTTAAATTTCATTTGATATTTTATACATTATTAAACATTGTGTGTCAATAAAATACATAATTATGATAACCCACCTACTAGTTTGACTAAAGTCATGGTATTATCTAAATTCTTAATATATATATATATATATCTGTGTGTGATGGATTTGGTTCCCATTTCATACAATTTGGTTTTATAATATCATAATATTCAATTGAAAATGATGTATAATTGTGAAATATTGTTGTTTTATTTATTTATATTGAAGTTACATTTATTCATTCTATCATTATGTCCTTTAATATACATGTCTATAAATTTTTATATTATATTTTATATGAATAATATATTTATGTACCTATTAAATTAATTTTACAGCATAATATATACATGGGATCTAGGGATAAAGATTTGGATTGGATAAATTGTGTTTCCCATGGAACATGCTATATTTCATTTCAACTATGGAAATACACTAATTTTATAATAGTTCGAATTCATTTTTTTCCATGTGATCCTTGTCCTCTATAAATCATAGACACTAGAGTTTGATATTTTCCTTATTTCTTTGATGTGTAACTATGGATAATTTTTATTAGTTTTGTAGTTTCAATGGGTATTGTGTGTCAGTGGAATTGGTCACCCTATAATCCAATTACATTGCATCACAAGCATAATTTTCACCTTATGGTATGGTTATATTTTTTATCTAGAACCCTAGCATCATCATATTTTTCTTCCCTATTGGAGAATCACTATACCCACAATCTTTTTGTGTACACCACTAGTTTATAGCTTCTGGTGGAGTTCTGATGACATTATCCTACGATGTTGAAGATATGTGGCCATGTACTCAAGTGAAAAAGTCTAGTTATCAACAACCAGACCTGGTGAGTACCTCTAGATGAAAAAAGATCCGTTATAATTTGTTATATTATAGCTATAATAGATAAGGAATTCTAAAACCATGTGTCCAATTATATAAGTTTTACATTACATCTTCTAATTTTGTAGCTTTATCTATTTTAATCGTTTATCAATTTTTCATCAAAGTTCTATGATATATTATTTTTATTCATTGATCATTAATAAAACTGGTTTTTGTTTAATGGCATTCCTACAATGCATGTAGAAAAAAACCACAGCGAATTATGTTAAATTTTTATGTTGATGTTTACTACTTTCTTAAGTTATCACAACTTTTTTGAATTGTTTCCACTAGATTCAAACACTATTAACAATAGACCCAATCCTATCCTTTTTGGTTTTGTGTGATCTAACCCATATAGTTTTCATTATCCCTAACAAAATAGTTGTCCTATAATCCATCTATTTTATCCCCAATGGGATAAGAAATGATGAGTGTAATGGGTACAATGAGGTGATTTCATGGAGATGCAACAATGAGGTCTTGAAAACTTGACGATGTTGCAATCTATAATCTGAAGATGTTTCCTCGAGTCTTAAAGGATACACAGCTGTGAATTTGGTTTATACATGCATTGCTACTATATTAGGGAAAATCTAGGATAATAACTTCAAATTGGACATGGTTTCTGTTATCTAAGAATTTCCCAAATATTTTTCATGCATCCTCCATCGACCATACAACTAGTACACCAGAGTTCCTAGAGGCCCCCAAAATATTCTACTTGGTTTGATTATCTATCAAAATCTATTAAAACACATCAAAATTGAGTCTGTATAATATTTTTCAATGTTATTTATACTTTTGTTCAATTATCCAATGAGAAGGTAAAAATTGATCAGCATCTCACACCTATTTAATTTTAGATGGCATGAAAAACACTCTTCATATGGATTTGTTGGAGACATCAAATGAATTCATATTTTATCATCATTAACCATAAATTTGTATTGAAGCATATTCATTAAGATTTATTCTTTTTTTGTTATCCTATTTTTCATGTCGATCCAACTTGGTTATTCTCAAAAGATTGTTCGGCCTTTTTTAGGCATCGATCTTACTCGATTTGTGGCACACTATGGCTAGAGATTCTAAATTTCTTAGTTAGTGTTATTTATCCTCAATCCATGTTATTGAGATTCAATCATAAATTTTTTTAATCCTCAAATCCATGAAATTTTAATTTTCTGATTTCATCTGACTCAACCGGGGTAGTATCATCATTGACTAGTTGATCTCTGATGTCTTCATGTAGGTTCATCATTATCCCATCTTGTTATGTTCCTCATTTGAAAAGGCTTATACGTAGTTAACCATATTCCACCATTGGTTGTCTCAGGTATGGTAGGTTGAATTTTATTTTCCCAGTATGTCAAAAATTATAGAAAAATAGTAGGAAGATGAAGAATATAGTCGAATCATTATGAGTGAATTTAATTCACTGTCCAAAAAATGGTTTGATCCACCCCTACTTGTTGTTGTAGGGTTATCAATTGGAATCTACCTTATTAATTTTACCAATATTAAGGAATATATGAACACCAATTTAATAAAATTCTTCTTCGTTGATTATTAGAAAATTCAACTAGATCATTTTTTTGGTTGAAGAATATTGATTGAACGGTTGAACTTATTCTCTATTTGTATATCAAAATTAGTGTGAATCACACCGATATGATCTTAGAAATTTGATAAAATGATTCATGATTTAATTACTGAGACACAATACTTGGTGGAGGGAACCCATTTGGATTTCAAAAAATTAAACATCCCACCCATTTCAATTAATATCATTTTTAGTCATATTTATAAAATATTTTATTTTATGTTGTTTTTATTTTTATTAATTTTGTTTTATAATAAATATATATAATTATACATAAAAATATATTTTTAAAAAACTTTCAAATCATTTTATGTACAAAATTTTTTAATATAAAACCTAATTCCAATATACAATTTTTATATAGGAGGAGATATGAGAATTATACCGACAACTATAATGCAACATTCAACATCTTTTTCCACCTCATCAATCCAAGGCCAGATTATGGGGTCCCACATTTATTTATTTTATATATAAAATTATAACGACCCCAAACTTTTATTCATTAATGTAACTTTATAGATCATAAGTTAATAATTATAAATATTATGGGTTTGTTTTCTATTTAATACATTACGTTGAATTTAATATATCATATTATTATTATATTTACATTTTCTAAAAACATTAATATAGTTAATCATTATGATAAACTAGATATATCAAACATAAAATGATTATTCCATCCAATATCTCATTTTATCACTTTAGTGGCTATTTCAATATAACATTATCATGAACTCTCTATGGGGAAAACACAATGACTCTTGTATAAAGAGGCACAACTACTAAGATCACTATGGAGAAATATTACAGTAAGAATACCTTATTAAAACACAAAACTCATTTTTTCTTACTATTTTTCTAATGGTTTATAACTCAGTCTATTGTTGAAAAAATGATATTGACACCAAGTATTTTAGGATTATAATTTTCAATACAAACAAAAAACTTCCTAAATTATTTAAACCATTAAAGACATTGATTATCATAGTTCTAAATAAAGTGTTGTGATTCCATTAATAAATGACATATTAGATGGGGTTTGACCCCTAATCTTTATAAATTTAAAAAATGATTCCACTCAAAAATTATTTTTTAAACAATTTCAAAAGGTTTGTACGTGATCTAACATAGAATATTATTATGGTATAATATTCTAACAATTGTCCCAAATAATAGTGTCTCAAAAAAATATGATTAAACATTATATTATTCATGAACCACTATAACCTTGATAATGTTTAATCACTATCATAACTGATAGTGTTATGAGGCATCAAACTAGGCCATAATCTAATATCTAAAAACATATTCATAATCCATTCAGCTTCATTTCTATATGATATTATTGAAATAAGATCTAACACTACTATTGAATTTAAAATATTTGATTTCTACATCTAATTAAAGAATAAACTAATCATCCAATAGTAAATACCCAACAATTATTAGATTTATTATCACAAATATTGGTAATCAAACTCAGTGGTTTATCCTTATAATATAGTCAGATAATAATTATAGTAAAAAATCAAATATTTTGTCCTTATAAAGTATCCAAATATTATAGTTATACATTTCCAATGATCTACAATAGGATTAAAGGTATATATACTCATTTTATATAATACAAATTAAATGTTAGCTAATGTACAATTTATTCCATATATTAAAGAACCAATTTCACCAAAAATAACTTGTGCTACAGCTCCGCTCGTATTCAAAAATACTTTAACACTAGGGTCCAATGTAATAATAGAATCCTTGAAATCGAGATGATGAAATTTATTTGAAATTTTTTCATTGTAATTATAATTCCATAAATAATATCCCACACTATATTTTCTCACATTACCACCTAGAATAATATAAACTATTCTATGATAATTTATTTTAAAAATATTTGATCAATAATACTTTTACTTATTTACACCAATCATATTGGTTCCAAAAATTGACATATCATCCACATATAGACAGAGAGTGACTCCATATTCATTTATAAACATTGAATAAACACATTTATCCACATTTTATGTGTAAATACATTAGGTAATATAGTAGAATAAAAATGTTCATGATATTTTTCTGGATCTGGTTTAAGGCCCTAAAATAATTAACTAGTTCACATAATTTATTTTCATTACCATTTAGAAAAACCGTTCAACCTATTCCATTTAAAAAAAATAAACTTTATCTACATTTAATAATGTAGTTTTTAAATCTATTTAATAAACCTATAAATGATTCAATAAATCTAATAAGAGGAATATTTATTGAATTAATCCGATCTATATGAGCATAAGTACAAAAATAATTAATCCATTATTTTTTACTGTAACCTATAACTACAAATATATAATAAATGGTTTTCTATTTCTGTTTGAATAATTCTTAATTTTTAAAATCCATTTACAACTAATAGTTTTTGAACCTATTGGTAAATAAATAATAACCCACATATTATTCCCCATAATGGAATTTATTTCACCATTATTTTCATAATTCTATAAAGAAACTTCTCATGAAGTCATAGAATCATTATATGTATTTGGAAAGTCACTTATATGAAATACCATACAATATATATTAATAATATGATTATTTTGGTATACCTCAATAATGAAATCTATAGAATCAATAAAAATAATTTCTTAATATAGATTATTATGATTCATAAGCCTAGTACTCCATTTAGGTTCAACTGGACAACCAAAGTTGTTATCAACTACTATATTTGAACTAGATGGAGTAAAAGATATAGTTTTATAATGAATAAAATCCAATAAATCATTTTTATATAATTTATTTTCATTAAAATATACTTCCCATAATTCAATAATAAACATTTCTTCTAAATAAATAATTATATATGCTTTTCTATTTTTGGTATATCCAAACAAATCTCTTTTATTTTCTCAATGATTAATTTTTGTTTTTTAGGAAAAAAGCATTATATTATGATAAACTATCTCATAGTTTAAAATATAAATTATTAGGTCATCCACCATTCCAAATTTTATAAGAAGATTAAATAGTTTTCATATTTGTAGTATTATTTTGAATATTACATGAAACCAATAAAGCTTCTCCAAAACAATTTAATAATATATCAGATATATTAATCATTATACTTACTATTTTCAATAAATAAAGATTTTTTATTTCATATAATCCATTGTTATAAGGTGTATTATGATCATTACTTTGATGAATAATACAATTTTCTTCAAAAAACTTATTAATATCATTCATAAAGTATTCGACACTTCTATCTATGTGTAAAACCTAAATACGTTCATTTAATTTGTAATAAAATTAAATTTTATAATTTGAAAAAATATTAATAACATCATCCTTCATTATAATAAGATATATTTATATATATATAAATATCTTCGGTAGTCAACAATAAAATTAATAAAATAGATTCTTCCACTATGATATAATATACCATTTAATTCAACAAAATCATTATGTAAAAATTCTAATATATCATAAATTAGTTCAACACATTGAAATGGTTTCTTAAAAATTTTATATTTTACAAACATTTCATATTTATTAAATTCATTTCCAATGTTAATTAATTTTAAATCCTTCATTACATTTAATGTATTATAATTAACATGTGTTAAATGATAAGTCCATAAAGTAGAGGACTTAATTGAATTAGAAGCTGATTCAATCATATTATTAATGTAAATTATACAGATGCCATCAATTGAGTACCCGTTTCCGATAAACGTGCCCCTTCAGAAAGATAACATTGTTAGAATTGAATGAAACCTAAAATCCGTTCTTACATAGAATATCAACAGATTATAAATTATTTTAAATTTTGGTTACATACAACACACTATTAATATTAAATTCATCATATTATTTGAGTCTAGTTCCATGATTACGTGTCTAGTGACATTAATGTATGTGTTATTAAAATATTGTAATTTCTTCATAATAGTATTATTATCAAATGTTATAAACATTGACTGATCCATGGAAACATGCACTATTTATTGAATCATTTTCTTTCTTCTTGAATACTTGATGTTTTTTATTTCCATGTATGATAGAGTTTGATAATTGATTTCAATCAATGATAATAATCATGATATCAAATAGTAAAGTCACACCTATTTCTCTCAACATGGATTCTTATTCAATGAAAATAATCTTTCTATACTATCACAAGGAAATATCCTTACTATTTTATAATTAGTTAATTAAAAATTTATTTCCATAAATGTAGATATTTAGAAACAATTTCACTAACATTATTTTTTTTTGGTATATTTGTTTTAATGTAAATATGATTATTTGATATAACACGGACCTACTGAACTTTCTTTGACACCATCCTGTTATCAAACTTCTTTAAGTAAAGATACATTGTGAAAATAAAATTATTGGTACCTTTTTCCTCATCTATGTACATAAAATTTTGTTCATATTATATCTTTCGAGAAGACATCATTTTGTGAAAATATTCATAAACGTTATTTGAAAATCTGTTTAGAATATTTCCCTAACACAAAAATTCATCATCATTATATTTATTCCTTATTCCATGAATTTTTTTGGACATATATAACATAAATGGGTTTTACTTAAGGATTATAAGTAGGATTTTTTGGAAATGGGTGAAGATTTTCATCAATGATGTAAAAAATATTCAGTAGTAAATGAATAAACATAATCAAGTACTATCACCTGGAGAAGTTGTTTCCATATAAGTGACCAATATTGTACAACTGATGGTTAATCACATTATGGTATTTATAATTCATCTTCTTAGTTCATCATTTGATCAAGCATTTTTTATTATTTTATAATGACTAGGTATACGTGGTAGACAAATTGAATCTTGGTGCATGAATTTAATTCACTATTAAAAATTTATTTATATGTGGGGTTCAGAATTAAAATTTCCATCAAGGATTTGACCAACATTTAGGAATTTTTAAATAGTAATATCATAAAATTGTATAACACCGTTGTTGGGAAAATTTAAGTAGGTAATTTTTGGATTGAATAATATTGATCAAATAGACAAACTTCCCATCACATTATTAAAGATCAATTTTTTTATTAGACTGAATTGATCACACTATATCAATCAAAAGATAACATGGATTGGTTAATGTGAGACAACTATTATTATAGGGAACCCATTTGGATTTCAAAAAATTTTAAATCCAAACCGTTATGACTAATCTCATTAAAGGTAATTTTTATTAAATAATTAATTTAATTTTATTATTTTTCTATTTTTTGTTTTATATATATCTATATTATATAAAAAAATATTACTAACAATATATTTTTTTAAAACACTTCAAAATCAGTTTGGTATAAATATTTTTTTAAATTAATACTCAATTACCCAAGCCCCTTTATATATGGGTGGAGATTTGGGAATTCTACCCCTAAATTCAATGTGGGATTCTATATCATCTTCCACCTCATCAATTTAAGAAAATATTGTGGGTCCCATGGTTTTTATTTATTTCTTGAAAAAAATTATAATGTAAAATTATTTTCATGGTTGGTTGATAAAGGTGGTGAGGTCGATTGTAGTGGGGAGGTTTATAGTAGCTTGGGGGTGATTAGATGATAGCTTGGAACATTTTCAAAATATTCACCCATGACCTCCCTTGAAATGAAAAGTTGATATACAAGGAGATCTATACAATTAACTAAAATTTAAAAATAAAATAAAAGATTGAAAAAAATTATACATAAATCAATTATGTTTTTTAGAAGTTCATGTCAATAATCCGATTTTTGATTGAGCGTTTAAAATTATAAATGATATTTTATTAAAATTAATAATAATAAAAGTTATTAAAAACACAATTACATCATGTTCATCACAATAGAAGATATTAAAATTCTAAATAGACTACACATGAATCAATTTTTAAAACATACTTAAATATAATCCAGAAAATCACATATGTTCATTTTAAAAAAATTATTTTTTAAAACTATAATTGTAAATATTTCCAAGATGTTGAAATATTTTTTAAAAATCAATAATTTATATCAATTATAATAACAACCTTGGAAACTCATGGTCCCATAAAAATGTGAATGTTACCCAGGTTATAAAATTGATTTAGGTAAATATCAATTTTAATTAAAAAGAAAAGTTTCAATAAAATTTCAGTTTATCCAAAGGATTTTTCATTTATTTATAAGTGTAAAAAATTTGAAAATATATTTTTTAACATACTATGAAATCCATACATGGTACTAATGCATGATTGATTCTTGTAGAAAAAAAAGGTTTTTATATTACTCTTATTATGTTTCTACGCCAATAAAACTTCATATGATTTCATTGGCCCTTTGATGAGTGATGTGTCCTTTAAAACAAATACAACATTGGATCATACTCATAAATCCAAAAATTATGTTGATTTTTTGTTTATTATTATAGAACACAAATAACCAAAGGATTATTTTACTAACATTATATTCAAATATGATGTTATCTTCTTGGTTTTGACAACTTTTTATGTGATATGCCATTTTTATAAAAATAAAAAGGTTAAATTGTACTTTTTAGCATACAAATAAATATAATATTTTGATTGCTACTTGATTTATTCCTATAGATAAAAACTAAATGAGGATTGTTTTGAAAATTATACATGTAAATCCAAGGTTTTTTCCATGGTTTGGATCCCTTGATTGGTGATATTTAATTTATAAAATATATAAGTTAAAATGGTACTTTAGATCATACTGATAAATACAATCATCAAATTGACATGTGGTATATTACTATATATAAAAAATTCCTCAATGATCATTATACCATTTTTACATGGAAATAATAACTCATTGCCGCAATTTTGACCCCTTTTAGTTTATTTATTCATTAATAACAATACGAATGTAAACAACACATCTGATCATGTCGGAAAATTCAGGTATCAAATTGAAGTAATATTGATTCAAATTGTTTATAAATTACTTAATTTTTTTCAAATGTTTTCATCCAGATGGAAAAAAATTGCACAATTATGAAGGATACAAAATCGGTTTTTCATTAATTAATATGTGTTAACAATATAAAATCACATTTTTCATCATACCAGACAATATATATATTATATTGATACAAAATTTATTATTAAATATCTAAAATAACTCAACGATCTTTCTCTTATGTTTTCATATAAATATGAAATTGTTTTATTATTTTTTACCTCATTATAGATAATATGACAATTCTATACAAATAAAAGGATGAACTAGTTATTTAGATCATATCAAGAAATTTGGGAATCATATTGATTAAAGGTTATTTTTATAGATAATAAATCATTTTAGGATCTTAATAATATGTGTTCATGCTAATAAAAACCTCATTCGCCATTTTGACCCCATTTAGGTGGCTGGGAGATTTATTAACGATATGAAAGTCAAAAAACACTTTTGATCATATCAATAAATTTAGGAATTGGGTTGGCATGTATTTTATTTCAACATATTAGAAATGAATTTAATAACACTATTCTCATTTTTATCCAATCCAAACAGTTTTTATATTTTTGATAATTAAACTAGTGATTTATCCTTTATTAATAAGTGTATGCAATTTAAAGTCATATTTCTCTTCATATGAAGTAATATAGGTATAAAATTTATCCCCTATCTACTCCTCAAAATGAAAAATATTGTAGTTTCATTTTATTATGTTTCTATGAAATCTGGAACTGACCTTCGTGGTTTTGAAAACATGACATGTGATATGTAATTTTAATAAAAATAATTTTTTAGTTAAGGTTTTTGAAATATTATTTCATATTTAGATTAAATGTATATTTAAAGATTTTATTATTATAAAACATCTTATTACATATTTTTCATTTTTCAAAGTGACATTAATGTAATAATTCCTTAGATTATATGTCATGTTGAAATGTTCATAGTCGTTCTCTATTTTGAGGAGAACAATGATATTTTATTATGGTATTCTGTTATGTTTTCATATCAATATGAAATTGTTTTATTATTTTTTACCTCATTATAGATAATATGACATTTCAATAAAAATAAAAGGGTGAACTACTTATTTGGATCATATCAAGAAGTTTGGGAATCATATTGATGCATAGTTATTTTTTATAGATAATAAATCTTTTTAGGATCTTCATAATATGTGTTCATGATAATTAAAACTTCGTTCCCCATTTTTACCCCTTTGAGGTGGCCTGGAGATTTATTAACGATATGAATGTCCAAAAACACTTTTTATCATATCAATAAATTTAGGAATTGGGTTGACATGTATTTTATTTCGACATATTAGAAATGAATTTAATAACACTATTCTCATTTTTATCCAATGCAAAAAAATTTCATAGTTTTGATAACTACGCTAGTGAATTCTCATTTATTAATAAGTGTAATCAAGTTAAAGTCATATTTCTCATCATATGATTTAATATACGTATAAAATGTATCCCCTATCTACTCCTAAATATAAAAAATATTTTAGTTTCATTTTATTATGTTTATATGAGATCCTGAGCTGACCTTCGTGGTTTTGAACACATGACATGTGATATGTAATATTAATAAAAATAATTTTCGAGTTAGTGTTTTTGAAATATTATTTCATCATTAGATTAAATGTATATTTGAATATTTTATTATTATAAAACATCTTATTACATATTTTTCATTTTTCCAAGTCACATTAATGTCATAATTCCTTAGAGTATATTTCATGTTGAAAAGTTCATAGTCGTTCTATGTTTTGAGGAGAACATTGATATATCATGATGGTATTCTAAAACATAGTTCTATGGTCAGATAAAATTATATGATGGGGAACATACTATGTTTTTTATTAGTTTTGAGTACTCATATGTGGATGAGCCTTCATATCATGAATTTCATACTTATTAATCTCCAAGATGAGTGATTATAAGAACTAACCCACCAGTAGGAATTCTACATGCTCATGTGTCATCGAATATTCTTATCTATGAGTGTATGTATTGGTCGATAAGCCTTATGATTTTTATTAATGCATGTCATGTCTTGGACACGTTGATTTACTGAACAAAATTGAGATGCCTTATGTTCTTGGTAAGTACGTTTTGTTGGGTGCATCATGAATTATATGTTATTAATAGATATGAAAGGGAAGGATTTTTAACTTCCATATTTATGGATGTTGATATCTTGACCCTCTCACTGAAATTGAATATTCAAAATAAATTCCAATGTCATGGTGTAATGATGTGTTTATCTACTATTATCAAATAAATATGTATCAAGCATATCAATTGATTAAATGGCTATTTAAATGTATTGATAAGATATCGAGAAAATTGTATTTTATTATAAAATGAGTTCTCATACGTGTTTATTGAATTTGTTACATCATCATATTTCTATTTGTATCGTTGACCTGTTACCTGATTGAAATCGTGGACATTAATAAATCTTACATAATGTCAATGATAAAGAAGCATAGATACTCACACACTAGTTTTTTGCATTGATATTGAATATACTATATTCATTATTAATACAGATATTAAGGGTAAGATAGAAAATGGGTTACAGAGCAGATGACGGCGGCTGTCGCAGCGGGGGGTCATGGGGTGACGAAGGCGGCGGCTGTAGCAGTCCCCCCACCCCCGACGGGGGAGGGGGACCTAACGACGGGCAGGGAGTGGTAGCCTTTCTGGCTTTTCCCTAAACCCAATTTTCTGCCACCATTTCTGAGTGTTTTGATCAGCCCTAAAGTAGGATAACTCATCGACAGTCTTCCAAATCATGAGATCTATCCTTCGGATTTTTCAGAACCTACCACTCTTTTAAATCTCACCCTGGTGGATCTGTTCAGGCAGAAGAGGCCCTCAGTTGACTCCTTCGACAAATTCTTCTTTCGCTCATGGGATCTTTAAGAGAGGGAATCCATAAGTTAGTTTGATAATCAATACATTATGATTCGTTCCGTATGCGAGGAGGATCTCATCTGAGCCTGGTCAAGCACCACATGGAGCTGTGATGGCTTTTTATTTTTCCTATTTAGGTGGTCTTTTTATTTTCACATGAACTGATATCCTCCTTCCGTGGCGGTTTGGGTATGTTTTCCTAAAATCCGTTTTCTATTTCAAACCCCTTCAGCGATAAAGATGATTGGTAACATGGTTGGTATATTCTTATGCTCTAATAGTAATACAGAGGCTATTTGTCACCCAATCAATCAACAAGTTTGCATGGAAGTGGATCTATCTAGTCCTCCATTTTAGTTCGTCTGGATTTAAATTGGCTCGGAATACCGATGTAAACAGCTGGTGGTGTATGAAAATGGGACCGACTTCTGCTCTTCCTACAAGCGCCAGGGTCATCCTTCATAGGTCTGCAATTGGAGCTCTGCAAGGGTGAAGGGTATGGGGAAAGACAGAGACTTCTACTCTGTGTGAAACAAAATAGGCCATTTGCTGGAAGCATGTCGACGAGGATTCTAGTCAAAAAAATGGCTGGAGGAATCGACAATGGAATAACTGCGGACGTCTGGGAGAAGGATGGTACTGAAGCCTCCAAGGGTGTTGTGGGGAGAGATCAGGGGCCGTTGTAGTCACCAATGGATGAGGATGAGAAAACCAGAGGTGGTCCAGAGGTTTGTAGCGTATTGTATAAAGAGATGTTTGGTGATGTTCAGATGAGGTTGGGCTCTTCCCAAATCAATCTGTTGGTGTCGGAGGTGTTCTGTAGGCTGAGTAAGGAACTATCTAGATAGTCGAAGGATGGTCATTTGGATGAGCATGAGGCGGATTTTCAGGATAGAGGGAATATGATTCAGAATCCGGATGAAGAGAAGTATTCTATTTTAGTTTTGGAAAATGAGGAGCCTAAGTCAGGCAGTGAGGAGAATAAGGGGATAAAGGGGAAGGAATTGGTGGAAAAAGCATCAACCCTCCTTTTGTGCAATAGGATTGACATACTCTCAGAGGATGATATGGATTTAGATCCTAAGGCTACAAGAGTGGGAGTAGGGTCTGACGTGGAGGTGGTTAAGAAGATTGATCCCATACACTCAAGTGATGAAAATCCAAACCCAAAGAGATATAGGGGCTCCATGAGGAGGAAGTGTAGAAAGGACTATTCGTCACTACCTCCTCCCTTGGAGACTCAATCAGAAACAAAGTAACCTGCTAAGAGGATGGTTATGAGGATCCTAAGCCACTAGAAGGATAGAGAGCAAGGAGACCCCTTGGTTCTGCTTCTATCATCCGAAGAGGAAGAGACCAAACAGGTCCTGTTGCTCATTGAATTTGAGAAAGATGCATCCCAGATGATGGGGAGATATCTAGATGTGATGATAAATGATGAGAAATATGCATGGATTGACAAACAATACCTAATCATTGTAGGAGGTATCAATAAAGGGAAGCTCAGCATTGAGGAGTACATTCAGTTCTGTGACCAGTTAGCATATGGGTTTGAAAGGTTATTGGTCGAGGTACCTAACCTTACGGTCTTCTCATTATAATGAATTTATTCAGGGATACAGGATCTGGTGAGGTCCAGTTTAGTTTTAATCACTATTTTTACGTCAGTGGTTGGGTGGCTTGATAAGAAGGTTTTTTTTGGAATACTCTGCTGGGTTTGGATATTTTGATGTCTGTTTGGTTGTGTTGTTGGGTTTCACACATACTACATTGATTTCCTCGAGAAGGGGATCAGAGCGTGAAGCTGTGACCATTTCTGGTCTTTTGGATCAGGATGCTTGAGAGGGTATGGCTTTTCCATCCGTACCATGCCCGTGATGTTATGGACGAGACTCTTTGCTGAAGGGTCGTGTTTTGGTGATGGCTTGGTGTCATGACTTAATTGCAAGGGTGGGGTAGTCACGGTAGTATGTTCTGGGATTGTTTCATTTTGGTGTTTGGTGGTTGAATTGTTGTTCTTTAGTTTCTTACTATTCCTTTAAAAGTGTTTTTGAAATAAAAAAGTAATTTTCGGTCATTATTAACTACTGGAACAAATATTATTCTCAAGACAAATGAATAATTATATTTTTGAATAAATGACCACATTAGTGAAATAAAAATTTACTCCTAAAGAAAATTGATAAATTATTTGGAGTTATAATATATATTTAATTTATTTATTAAAAATTTAATAAATATGTACATTATAATTTTTTTAAATAGAACATTTAATTATGAATAAAATATTAATTCAAGTATTCAATAAATATTATGGAGGAAAACTGGACCAAAATTGTGCTGATGATAACTATTAATTTGGATGCTGATAAAATAATATTTATCATTGCACCATTTTGTACACACCATTAAAAATATATTTACCATTTCAATTGTTTTTTCATTCCATTAAAATATTAATATTATTATCATTTTGTATAATTAGAATATAAAATTATTTTTATATTATTTTTGGGGTTGTTTTCAAATTAAATAATACTTTTACAATAGAATCTAACACTATAAATAGAATTTTATTTTTATTGTGTATGGTTAATCGTGAATTTGAGAATCATTGTGCATGATTGACTTCCTTCCAGATTACTCTTTCTCTCATCTTATACAGAATATGAATATCTATTTGAAACCTAAAATAACTTGATGTTATCACGATTAACAATATAAGATGGTCAATTTACTATACTATAACAAAAAATTCCATCAATTGTTGTTCAAATAACAAAGGTCCATGCGAAGGTCTCCCCTATATGGGATATACTTTTGATTATCCCTACACAATATATAAAAATATAAAAGTTCTTTTTGATGATCAAAAACATCATAAATGAATGATCTAAATATGACGTATTTGTTAATCTGATCTAGTTTAAATTAAATATAAATCTAACATGAAAAAGATACTCTCCATTATTCATTCCTTTTATGTCAATATTTGTTTGAAAATTTTCATTGTTAGTTCAATTTATATCTTTCAAAACTGGATGAAGATCCATATATTCTAAAAAACACCTTAATGTTTATTTACCAAAATGGGTGTTCTACTATGACTGGAAAATTCAAATACAAAAGTGAAATTATAATTTTGTATCATACTATGAAATATATGAATCAAATTGACAATATATTGATTTCCATGGATAAAAAATGAAATGAGGAAGATTATCATTTGTTTTAATTAATGTTTTTTGTCATTTTCTCATTTTCAACCCCTTGACTAGTGATGTGTTATTTTAGTAAAAACAAAAATGTGATGGTACTTTGGACGAAACTAAGAAATTTGAGCACTATATTCCCTCATAATTATTTACTATAATCAAGAAATTCCCCAAGGATAATTCTTTTTTGTATAAATGAATATAAAAACAAACAATCACGATTTTCACCCAATCACGTTTGTTTTTTACCATAACAACCTTATGAAGGTAAAATAAAATTTATTACTTGGATGAAATCATCATGATCTCTATGAAAAAAAATATAATTTAAATCGTAATGGAAAATCACAAATTCGTGATTTCATTAAAGGTTCTGATTTCATGTACTCCATCGAGCCATTTCAAAATAAATTTAATTCTTCTAATGAATATGTATTTTATAGAAATCGTAATAATAAATGAAAAATATAGTAAAAATATATTACTAAATTTTTTGAATGACTGTTTAATTACATTCAAATCTACCACTATGAGGATGTTAATTTATTAATGGAATATGTTATATTTAAAAAATGTAAAAATTGAATATCCATAATTAATTTAATTATTTTCTCTCACATATGACAGAAACAATAATAAAATTAATAATTTGTTTTATATAAATTTTTATATTGAATTATTAATTATTATCAAATAATTTTTTCCTTGTTTAAAAATATCTAATTTTACTTTCTTTATCGCCTTCCCCAAACCATTTTTTTCAATATATAAATATATCGTTATCCCAAAAAAAATTCCATTATAAAATAATATAAATACAATAGTTTTAAATTTTATTAGGGAAATATTTATGGTATATCATTTAAATTTAAAAATTGACATCATGTGTGGTAGATTTCTTGGATTCTAATGCATTATATCCAAATAAAAAACATTCATAGTATTCAAATTTACTATAATGAAAATATAAGAATATCTAGAAAAGGAATATTTATTGAATACTCAAAATATATTTTATATCACTAAATTATAAAGTTTTACCATTAAATTATTTGGATTAATATATTCCAATCATTTTTTATTTTCAGTTCAAATGTTTTGGCTAGATAAAATTTGATTCCCAATTATTCATTTTATAATGATGTTCATTCCATTGAAATGATAGAAGGATTAAAGAGTGTATATTTTTCCTTAAAGGGTTTCCATTTTTATTGTAGTTATATATAAACCTCTAAGAAATATGAATAGTTATTAATAGTCATTAACATAATTTATTAATTATTGGAAAAAATAAATTATAAAAATGTTACTCATGAATATATTCACAATGGATATTTTTAGGAATTCATTCTTTAGAATTTCATTTCTACACTCAAGACCAATCATGTATGTAATTACCTATCAAAAAACATGTTCTCAAAATTATATATAGCTTATATTTTTATCATGTAATTTTGTATCCATAATAACATATAATTTTAATAAATTCAAAAATGGAATTGTTGGGGTAAAGGAACTCTCAAAAATTCCTATTGATTTTATAGTTGATGCTCCATACTATTTTTGTACAAAATTTTATTTTAAATAATCATTCTCTATTGTTAACAACATTCTTCATTTCATAAAATAATATAAATTTTTTTTGACAACTTTAGTGATCTGTATCAAACTCAACAGTTGATGATAAAAAAGATTTAGGGGATCTTTATTGTAATATACATTTAAAGACCTGTAAATTTCAAGGGAAATTTTTTTCTTAATTTTCTTTGGAATTTTACAAGAACGCGGTTTCTGACGGCACCTGATTCCGAGGCCCGGAGTGCCCGGAATCAATTTCCGAAGTTTGCCTCGGGTACGTTCAGTGAACGAACGAGCGGGGTTTTCTAACTTTTGATCCGGTGCTCGGAATTGAAATCCGAGGACACCGATGAACTCGCAGCACCGTTATTCACTTATGGGGACCTTTTCTGAGGATGCGTTTTATGCGAGCCGAATGTTAGTTTTTGGAGAAATTATAAGAAGTTAAATAAAAAAATGTGGAAACACTTTTTTTTATTTTGTTGGTTAACTTCTCTCAAAGGAAGTTAGGGGTGGGACCCACACCCACATAACCTCCCATGAGAGGATTAAGTGTGGTGGGGCCCACACGAACCCTATCTTTTCATCTTCTCTCAAAACTCCCTTTAACCCCTCTTTAAATGACATGACAACTTGTTAATTAATTTGGAGTTATTTTATTTGAATTTCAAACCTTTGAAATTCAATTTGTTAAGTGTGTAAATAAAATAATCCCTTAGCTTATTTTATTTGGTTAGAGTTCTCTAGCCTTTTGAGAGGATTTGGGATCACCTTCTTCTTCTTCAAGCTTTGACGAAGAACGCGAAAAACCGTCAAGCTCCAACGAAGAACGCCGCTCCTCTATTCTTCGTAGCCGGTTGTTTCTGAAGATCAACGACGCCTTCCGTGTCAACGAAAGGGAACGCCTCTTGCTCCTCGGACTTCCTTCTTCGTCTTACGAAGATTCGCCAATGACGTACCTCTTCGGACGTACCTCTTCGTCAACAGATTTGACGAACGAGTACTACGACGCCCGACCTCCGCGACGTTGTCTTCCGCGGGTCGTTGACGATCATCAATATTGAAACCAAGGTAGGGGTTTGTTGTTGCTTTATTTATTTATTCTCGTTCTTGGTTCTAGCTTGACAAATTTTGAGGTTTATTGTTAAGTGTTATCGACTAACGAGAGGGGGGACGGACCGCACAAACACAGCCGAATTCCCCATCCTCTGTTCTTGAATATTATTTCCTTGCGGATGTACGAGATGGCATGGTGCCGTCGCACCATGCGGGAATCGCAAGGCCATAATCGCGCGGCGCCGGCGCGCCGCACCACGGGAAGTTAATCATGAACGCGAAGCTGTCGCGCCGCGTCGAAGGGAATCGAAGGCGCCGCGGCCGGAGCAGGGCCGCAGCGGAGGGGCGCGGTGCCGTTGCATCGCGCAAGACGATGAACACCGTGGCCGGTTCCGGGCTGCGGCGAGACGGGAAGATGGGCGGCTCGCCGGGCCGCCGGTGTCGGATGCCGGAAGGGGACCGGCTTTGCCGGTCCGTTGAAGAAGAACCGGCCGGCCAGGTGGGCCGGACGGAAGGGAAAAACCGGGGGAATTTAATTCCCCCAGTCCACTCAAATGCCCCCCCATATATGAGGGGGGGAAGTTTCTTTAAGGGGGGCAGGAGGCCCCCCCGGTTTTCCTCAAAGCAGGCCCCCACAAGGGGGGGCCGGTTCTCCAAAGGCTCGGCTAAAAGCCGCGCCACCAACATGAAGAAGCGGGGGCCTTTCCCCTCGCGCGTGGCACCAAGCGGCGCCAGGCCGCGCCGCCGCGCCGGACCGCGCCGCCGCGCCGAACCGCCGCCGGCCGGGCCGGGTCGGACCCGGGTCGGGTCGACCCGGTTCGGGCCGTCCCACGGGGGGGTCGGGTCGGGTCGCCCCGGGCCCGGACCCCCCGTTTTCGAATCGTTTTCGGTCTTTTGGACATAACATAATCCACGGACCTCCGATCGATGAACTGTCAGCGAAAATGAGATCCTTGGATCGAGACGGTCGTTTCGGTATATTGCACTCAAAGTTTCGAAATACTTTGAGTTCGGCCGGGTTGGTACGTACACGAAACCAACCGGGCCCTCAGAGCGGAAACACTCATATCTTGAGCTACGGACATCCGATTGACGTTCTGTCAGCTTTGTTGTGTTCCTCTTAGTGAGACCGATCTTTTGGCATACTCCGCCCGAGGTTAGGACGCAGGTGGAGTACGGTGGGGTTGGTTTTGCCTTAAAAACCAACTGGGCCCCTAAGACGAAAAAGCCAATAACTCTCAGACCGGGCGTCCGATCGACACGCCGTCTGTTGCGTTGAGACCCCTATGATGAGACGGTCCATTGAGATTATTATTTGTGGGACAATGAGATATTTGGAGTATCGACCAGTAGCTCGTGGAGCGGACCCTCTCGGAGACGAGCGTGCGGAGTACGGAGACCGGGTAGCTGACTGAGACCCGACGACTGCTGATCGGATGACCCGGTGTGTTACAGAGGTGCGCTTGGTTGTAGCGGCATAGGGGTGCGCTTGGTTGTAGCGGCAGACCCACGACAGAGGTGCGCTTGGTTGTAGCGGCACCGGGGTGCGCTTGGTTGTAGCGGCAGACCCACGACAGAGGTGCACTTGGTTGTAGCGGCACATGGGAGTGCTTGGTTGTAGCGGCAGACCCACGACAGAGGTGCGCTTGGTTGTAGCGGCACATGGGAGCGCTTGGTTGTAGCGGCAGACCCACGACAGAGGTGCGGTTGGTTGTAGCGGCACATGGGAGCGCTTGGTTGTAGCGGCAGACCCACGACAGAGGTGTGCTTGGTTGTAGCAGCACATGGGAGCGCTTGGTTGTAGCGGCAGACCTACGACATAGGTGCGTTTGGTTGTAGCGGCACATGGGAGCGCTTGGTTGTAGCGGCAGACCCACGACAGAGGTGCGCTTGGTTGTAGCGGTACGTTGTAGTGCATGGTTGTAGCAGCTGGCCCGCGGTACTCGTCAGGAGGAGCTCCTCAGCAGTCTTAGGTTAGTGAGCAGTACCTCGGAGTTGTGACAGGACCACTGTACACTCCAGAGACGGAGCTCTTCAACAGTTACGGTTTCGATAATGAAAATCCTGGTTTGAGCTGAGACATTTGACCTTTGTGTTTACTTTATGATTGATATGGGTCACTTGATAACTTAGGTAAATTTATTGGCATATACCTCAGTAATAGTTATCTGTTGATTTCATGACCTTTGTGTTTACCTAATGATTGAGATGGTTCACTTGATAACTTCGGTATATGTATGGACATATTCCTAAGTAGAGGTTATCTGTTGAGATCTTCTTTGTGGTTATCCTTGTTGGTTTAGTGAGACCTTGAGGGTATCGGGATCCCTACTGAGTATCGTTATACTCACTCTTGCATGGGCTATGCCCGCACCTCATTGTGTTTGTTACAGACGACGGGCAATGCTGACAGAGGCCGAGTGCTCGAGGACTGGACAGTACCCAGAGGTGGACATGACGACGAGGCGGTACCCGGAGGTAGACCACTAGGCGGGACATACTCGGAGAGGGTAGCGGGACCCGAGGAGCAGAGGAGCTATCTGTACTCACCCTTCAGGTGGGATTTCCAGTGGACAGCTCGGCGTACCAGCTTTACTTTTCAGTTGTTCTTTTCCCTTTCGAGTTGTACTTTACAGTTGGGCTTGTATTTACGTCCCCTTTTTACTTTCCGCACTTACTGTTGTATTCAAATTTTACTTCTTCTTCTTGTACTCTGTGTGATTGTTTACTTTAAAAAGGAAATGCCTTCCCTTTTTCCGGGATTTACGCCTTGGTGCTAGTCGCCAGCCCCTAGCCTACGGAAGGCGGGCTTGGGGTAGTCACGGCACGGACCCCGAGGGAGGGTCGTGACAAATTGGTATCAGAGGAGTTCGGTTCTACCGCGAACTCTGATCTTTTCTATGTGAAGAAATAATGTTTAGTGTATTGAGTGTGGTTATTAGTCCAGGGAGTCCAGTGTTGGTGCGGCGGCCGACATATCCGTACACCAGGACCCCAACTTCTGATTTCCGACTTAATGCACGAAAACATTGATTGCATGTGTGTTTCAAAGTTTTATTTGTGATTACTTTGTATCAGCTCACCAGGTATACTGTTCTGACCGTGGCGCACCTGATTCCTTTTCAGGAGGGCCCCACGAGGGCAGCCAACTAGGGTTCAGAGAGTCGAGTGTGACGACAGCCCGCCGAGCGACGAGGCCTCGGTGCAAGACCCTTTGTCAGCAGTGGCACTGGCGGTAGTTTTATCCGCCGAGCCCCCGATACTTCCAGCACCAGCCGCTGACGATGCACGTCACCTCAGCGCACTTCATAAGTTTCAGCACCAGTGACCGCCCAGGTTCCACGGGGAGATAGACCCTCAGGCAGCCGGGGACTGGCTGGAGGCAGTCATGAGAGTTTTCAGGCTTGTGAGGACACCAGCAGACCTCATGGTGATCCTCGCTGTGAGCCTACTGCACGCAGCAGTGGGCCGATGGTGGAGCATGATGCTCCAGGTGCATGACGAGACATCTCTTATCTGGACGGACTTTGAGAGCATCTTCCGCTCGGAGTTCGTCCCAGCCACCCTCCGAGCGGTGCACATTCAGGAGCTACTACAGCTGCGGTAGGGCAGAATGACAATAGCCCAGTAATCGGTGAGATTTACTGATCTTTCACGCTACTCGACCGACATGGTACGGGACCCATTCTTCCGGGCCCAGACCTTTGAGCAGGGACTGAGGCATGAGATCCGGGCTTCGATGATCTCCCTCAACATTCCGACTCAGGAAGGGGTGTTGGAGCGAGCCCTCTTAGTGGAGAGTTTCCTTGCTGAATAGTCTCCAGTAGCAGGACCCACCACTTACCGGCATGCGGTAGAGTCTTCTGCAGCGGGCAGTAGACGGATGATGCAGGGGTCCAAGAGGACTGGACCTACAGGTGGTCGACAACATGACTCTGGATCGTTTTTGCGAGGAACTCGGGGTGGGCAATGACTTTCCATGATAGGGAAGTGTTACTCCTGCGGCGGGGTTGGTCACATGGATCGTGACTGTCCGACCCGCCATACGGATGACCAACAGATGAACGAAGGACCCCCCAGGCAAAGGCAGAGGTTCGATCAGGGCGGGCCGCAAGGAGCAGGTGGCCATGACAGGGGAGATGGCCGTGCAGCTGGAGGTGGATGATGCTTCGGGGTGTTGCCACCACCACCACCAGGAGGTCCACCCCGACTGTAGGGGACATGAGGACATGGGAGAGCTCTTCTTCATGCAGTTGAGGCCTACGATCATGGGGCTCCAGGAGCAGATGGACAGGAGCGGGACTAGCTCCAGACCTGGAGACTTTTGTTCATGTTGCTTCTAGTTATGTTGATGTATGTTTGTAGATGCTTTGTGTCTTTGTACTTGAGCTGCAGTAATAAAAGACACCTTTTCTTGTGGCATTTACTTCCCTGCCTTCTCTTGTGTTGTTTCTAAGAGGTTGTGGACTATACGGTTGACTTGACCCTCACTTGATAAGTACCTACTGGAGGAGATCCAGTTACCACACATTGATGCCGACAGTGTGACTCAACCCTTGGAGGCGAGAGTAACGGTTGGATCTCTTTGTAGTAGCGTAGAGGACTTACGACGTCATCCTTGGTATGGGTTGGTATCATCCATGTCGGGATTGACAATATTAGGCGAAGAATGTGGTTCATCTAGGGAATGAGACCTGATTTCTCTTATCGGCAATGAAGAAATCATAGCAGCTCTTGTGGGACCAGAGGTGGTCTAGGCCACGACAGAGAAGGTCCAGGTCATCCAGGAGTGGATGAGGACAGCTCAGAGCTGGCAAAAGTCATACGCTGATAAGAGGCGGAGGCCACTTGAGTTCGAGGATGGCGACCACGTCTTCTTGCGTGTCTCACCTCGACGTGGTATACGGAGATTTGGCCGTGGTGACAAGTTATCTCCGCGCTTCATCGGACCCTTCCAGGTCCTCAGTAGGATTGGTGAGGTGGCATATCGCTTGGCTCTACCACCTCAGTTGCACCGGGTGCACGACGTCTTCCATGTATCTCAGCTGAGGAGGTACGTGCACGACCCGACGCACATCATTGACCATGGGGAGCATGTCATCGACGATGGGGCGACTTTTACGGAGGTCCCGGTGGAGATAGAGGATCAACAAGATCGGTTCCTACGTGGGTGATCGATTCCTCTTGTGTGCATCAGATGGCAGCATGGGAACCTCCAGGAGATCACATGGGAGCGGGAGGCTCAGATACTTGCTCAGTACCCTCGTTTGTTTCCCTAGTTTTTGATGTATCTTTACGGGGACGTAAGGCCCTGAGGTGGGAGTAATGTGAAGAACGGTAAATTTCAAGGGAAATTTTTTTCTTAATTTTCTTTGGAATTTTACAAGAACTCGATTTCTGACGGCACCTGATTCCGAGGCCCGGAGTGCCTGGAATCATTTTTCGAAGTTTGGCTCGGGTACGTTCAGTGAACGAACGAGCGGCGTTTTCTAACTTTTGATCCGGTGCTCGGAATTGAAATCCGAGGACCCCGATGAACTCGCAGCACCGTTATTCACTTAAGGGGACCTTTTCCAAGGTTTCATTTTATGCGAGACGAAAGTTAGTTTTGGGAGAAATTATAAGAAGTTAAATAAAAAAAATGTGGAAACACTTTTTTTTATTTTGTTGGTTAACTTCTCTCAAAGGAAGTTAGGGGTGGGACCCACACCCACTTAACCTCCCTTGAGAGGATTAAGTGCGGTGGGGCCCACACGAACCCTAACTTTTCATCTTCTCTCAAAACTCCCTTTAACCCCTCTTTAAATGACATGACAACTTGTTAATTAATTTGGAGTTATTTTATTTGAATTTCAAACCTTTGAAATTAAATTTGTTAAGTGTGTAAATAAAATAATCCCTTAGCTTATTTTATTTGGTTAGAATTCTCTAGCCTCTTGAGAGGATTTGGGAGCTCCTTCTTCTGCTTCAAGCTTTGACGAAGAATGTGTAGAACCTTAAAGCTCCAACGAAGAACGCCACTCCTCTCTTTTTCGTAGCCGGTTGTTTCCGAAGATCGACGACGCCTTCCGTGTCAACGAAAGGGAACGTCGCATCCTCCTTGGACTTCCTTCGTCGGCTTACGAAGATTCGCCAACGACGTACCTCTTCGGACGTACCTCTTCGTCAGTTGATTTGACGAATGAATACCGTGATGCCCGACCTCCGCGACGTTGTCTTCCGCGGGTCGTTGACGATCATCGATCTTGAAACCAAGGTAGGGGTTTGTTGTTTCTTTATTTATTTATTCTCGTTCTTGGTTATAGATTGACAATTTTGAGGTTTATTGTTAAGTGTTATCGACTAACGAGAGGGGGGCAAACCACACAAACACGGCCGAATTCCCCCTCCTCTGTTCTTGAATATTATTTCCTTGCGAATGTACGAGATGGCGTGGTGTCGGCGCACCACGCGGGAATCGCAAGGCCATAATCGTGCGGCGCCGTCACGCTGCGCCACGGGAAGTTAATCATGAATGCGACGTCGTCGCGCCGCGTCGAAGGGAATCGAAGGCGCCGCGGCCAGAGCAGGGTCGCAGCAGAGAGGTGCGGTGCCGTCGCACCGCGCCGGACGACGAACACCGCGGCCAGTTCCGTGGGCCGCGGCGAGACGGGAAGACCAGCGGCCCCGCCGGGCCACCGGTGTCGGATGCCGGAAGGGGACCAGCTTTGTCGGTCCGTTCAAGAAGAACCGGCCGGCCAGGTGGGCCGTCCGGAAGGGAAAAACCGGGGGAATTTAATTCCCCCGGTCCAATCAAATGCCCCCCCCCATTAATGAGGGGGTGGGTGGTTTCTTTAAGGGGGCCAGGCGGCCCCCCCCGGTTTTCCACAAAGCAGGCCCCCACGAGGGGGGGGGGGGGGGGGTTCTCCAAAGGCTCGGCTAAAAGCTGCGCCGCCGACATGAAGAAGCGGGAACCTTGCCCCCCCGCGCGTGGCACCAAGCGGCGCCAGGCCGCGCCGCCGCCCGGCCGGGCCGCGCCGCCGTGCCGGACCGCCGCCGGTCGGGCGCGGGGTCGGACCCGAGTCGGGTCGCCCGGTTCGGGCCGTCCCAAGGGGGGGGGGGGGGGGTCGGGCCGGGTCGCCCCGGGGCCCGGACCCCCCGTTTTCTAATCGTTTTCGGTCTTTTGGCAATAACATGAGCCGCGGACCTCCGATCGACGAACCGTCAGCAGCAATGCAATCCTTGGATCGAGACGGTCGTTTCGGTATATCGCACTCAAAGTTTCGGAATACTTTGAGTTCGGCCGGGTTGGTTCGTACACGAAACTAACCGGGCCCTCGGAGTAGAAACACTCATATCTTGAGCTACGGACATCCGATTGACGTGCCGTCAGCTTTGTTGTGTTCCTCTTAGTGAGACGGATCTTTTGGCATACTCCGCCCGAGGTTTGGACGCAGGTGGAGTACGGTCGGGTTGGTTTTTCCATAAAAACCAACTGGGCCCCTGTAACGAAAAAGCCAATAACTCTCAGACCGGGCGTCCGATCGACACGCCGTATGTTGCGTTGAGTCCCCTATGATGAGACGGTCCTTTGAGATTCTTCTTCGTGGGACTTTGAGATACTTGGAGTATCGACCAGTTGTAACACCCCAGGTAAAAAATGAATATGGAATTTTCATATTTATCCATATTTTTGAATAAAATATTAATATGACTTTAAAGGGGATGCTATGCTCGATGGCGTACCCAACACGCAACAACGAGTTTCTTGAGAATCTTACGTTGCACTCTAATAATAAAATAATATTAATTCAAATGGTAGTTAACATGTAGCCGTTGTATTGGCGGGAATGGATAGAAATAACTAAAATATTATTATATATGTTTTTTAAATGTTTTTACATTTATCCAAGAAAAGCTAAAGGCTTAAAATACGGAATGAATTCAATTTTAGGCGTATATGCCCTAGTTTTCACTAAAGGTTCACTTATCGCCTTTTAATGGAGAACTGTCATTAAATATAGTTTTTTTCACTCTTAAACATTCTTTTGGACCAAATAAAACTCTTATTAAGAATCGGGACATCAAATTTTACTTTGTGTAATTTTTTGGTATTTTTTCGATAAAGTTCATTTTTTAATGAATAGTGTAAAATGTTGTATTTTAATTCAAAACCTCTTTTTAATCTAATTTATTTATATGATTAGCTTATATTTTGAATTGGTTTTAAAGTGAAATTATAAAATATTTTTACCATTAAATCCAATAGTGGTCGTTGGAATTAATTTCACTTTGAAATCAGACTTAAACTAGTGTCAATCTTTTGATACTTATTGTTTTATAAAAACACACTATTTGCTCTGACAGCGGCAATTAATTATTAAATTAATTAATGTGACTAATATGTTCTGAATTTTGTAAAACGGACTTCATTTTTGAATTCAGAATATCAAATATAGCTTAGGGTGAATTTTTGGGATTTTTCTGGAAAACTTCAATTTTTGATGAATAGTGAAACCACTAAGTGGTACTTATAAAAACTGATTTTCCGTTTAAATGAAATTTTGCCATCATTGTGTTTTGATTTTCAAAAATACGACATACATGGTTGTCATTAAGAAGTAAAATGTGGTTCAATGAGATTATAATAATTTTTTGGTGAATAGTAACTTATTAAGTTCTTAATCGCGATTAGAGGTAATTAGTGTAATTTAAGGTAAAAATGATATTATAAGAATGTGAAAACACCATGAAACTTGTCCTACACCTATTGGGTGAGTCATGGCCGACCAAGACAAGACATGGGCCATCTTGGGGACCCCATGGAGACACTTTGGTTGGGAAATGACATAAATAACATTTTATTTAATGTAAAAGTAAAATTGACACAAACATGATATGTTTTACTAAAACAATTTTTAAGTGGGTTTATACAAGTCATCATTTTGATTATAAATATTCATTGGAAATCTAAAACGATTTCCTACATCATAGTATTTTTTTTATAATTTTTAGACATTACATAAATTAAATTATTTATGACATAATAATGATGCAGCAATGACATAATTATTTGACGATTTAAATAAAATGGAAGGATAATGTAACATCTATGAACTACACATGTCCAAAACTTATTGTATGAGTGGATTTCGAAGCCTTATCACCTTATCCACGAATTATATCGATGTGGGACCTTTTGAAACTGAAACACATTTTCAAATAAAGTAATATTTCTTTACTTTCCAAAAGTGCCCCTCCTCTCCTCTTATAAAAGGCCCCCAACTCTACCTCATTTAACACACTCCTCAAGACTTTGGCTCGGCCAACCCCTGACCATTTAATCTATCCACATCCCTCTTCTCATCCTAGAGGATTCTCTTTGGGCAGAATCCTTTCAAAGGAAGCCTTTAGGCTCAAATCAAAAGGAGTTACACTTTTAAAGGTAATTCACTCTCTCATGTTCATTTGTTTTATTTTGCTTCTCCAACCCCCTAAACTCTTTTTATTTACTTCTTTTGTAACAACAACAGTATCTTCAATATAATAGGATGTTGTTATAAGATTTATTCGAGCTACACTCTCACACAACTACATCAAATGGTTAAAGAACATACGGTTTCCGTGGATGGTGAAATTCTGCCTCCCGAAACGATGATTGTTCAATACTCATTTAACACCTTCAAAGGTGGCCATTATGATGTCACTATTTTTATATATGATATATAATATGTTTATGTTTTATTTACGCTTTTGTATTTTTCATTTTTGTCTTACCTTTATGGCTTCCATTATGGGTATACGCGATATCTTCATTTAAGGAACTGCGGACTACCGCCCCCTCAAAGTGATTTGATTCGTTAAATACCATATGTGGGACGTATAAAGGATGGAACTATGATATTATATATGATATTATACTGGAATTATAATATACCTTTATATCATTATTATTCCATTCTATAAAATATGAAATAGAAATGAAAGTAGCGTTCATGCGTACGTACGGCTTACCGTCTCCATGAACGGTGCATTTCATTTCTTACCTCTAAATGATTATGTAATGTTATAAATGCATGCATGTACTGGATATATATGAAATATATGATATCCAAATCATGAATATTATTCTGTATATAATAAACATTTGGCCACATGAACAACACGTAATTGTAAAAGTCCACTTTCGACTTAAGAACCAAATATCGACAAAACAAACATGATTAACTTAAATGATTAAATAATCTTTATAACAAGGTAATAAGTGATATAAAAGGAATAATGAACTTTAAAAAGGTTCTTAAGGAAGTATAAATTAACTCATGTTTATTATTCAGGAGATTAAAGAACGATCGAGTCAAGTCGGACCCGAGGTAAGGGATCCTACAACTCTCTTTCTTTTTAAGTACACTCTTTTATGTCATTTATTTTAAGCTCATATTTCTTATGATTGGTATGTTATTTTATATTAAATTTACTGTAATTTTTATTTTCATGTGATGAGAGACCCTATTCTCTCTCATCAATCCATTTTGGAAGTTTTGAGTGGCACCGTTAGGCTGCCGAACTTTCGTAAGAGATCTAACATCTCTCTTTCTTTTTAAGTACTCTCCTTTATGTCACTTCTTTTAAACTCCTCCTTGCAATGTTGGGGGATTTTCTTTTATATTCCACTTGCTGTAAATTCTATTGTAATATGATCGGATACTCTATTTGATCTCATCAATCCATATTCGGAAGTTTTATGTGGTGCCGTTAGGCTGCCGAGTTTTCGTAAGGGATTTTTCATCTCACTTCTATTCCTGTGAGATTTATGCTACATTTGCCTCAAATTTCATTGAGTGGTGTATGTACTTCCCATTATTCTACTCTTTGTGTAATATACTTTCGTTTATGAGTATTTACATCAATGACCTATTGTCTTTCTTTCATAGGGTGTATGTTTTGAAAGATACCCAAGTCGGTAAGGGATCCTTTCACCCTCCTCTTTTTTAAAAGTCTTCTTTTATTGGGTCTTTTAATTTACATATTTTTATGTTGGGATATGTTCTCATACATCCTTAGTGAAGTAAATTTTATGTCCAAGTGATGAGATACACTTTTTATCTCTCATCAGCTCATTTTTATGTGATGTCGTTAGGCTGTCAAGGGAACTTTTTAACCCAATTTCGATTTCTTTGGGTTCAACTTGTAGTCATTGAATATGTCATCCATTGAATATGTGTGAATGACCTTTTATTGTTTTACACTTAATATCAACTTATATTGGGTGTATATATATTTGTCACACATATTTTTGAGATTTATTTGTCCTTAATTTAAGGATACCTTCTTTATAAGGGATTTCATCACATTTGACATTTCTATTGAGGGTTCATTGTTGTTATGCACCAATTCACTCTTATATGGTGTATATACTGTCCTTTGGAGTATTATATCATGAATCCTTTTATTCTCCTAATATTATAATGTTCTGACTAAATGTTATTCCTCGATTATTGTATTCAAGTGTCTCTAATTTTGGTAAAACCCCTTTAACCAAAATATCGTTTTAAATGTTTTAATTATTTGTTCTTATTAATATCCATGTTTTTAAAATAGTTTTAAGGATTTATTTATATGGATATTAATGGTTTAAAATGTTAAAAGATTCAAGGTGGTATGGGACTTCATCTCAATCACCTTTCGTTGAGGCATATTTTATTTTATACCCAACTTTCTTTTATACGGTGTATAAACCCCTTTGACTTTTATGTTTATTCAAAAGGAAACTTTTTTATACGAAGCGTTTACTAAACGACAAAAGGGAATGTTTTTGTCGTAAATATGCGGCGACAACGACTTATGCGCCGTCGTGACCGTTATTTGAGTTTCAGCTTCCTCTACAAGCCATACCTTCTTTTTAAAAGAAAAATAAATACCATGTTTTACTTTTCTGTTATTTTTGGTATTGAAAATGGTTTTCATAATGTTTTTTGTGTTGTATTGAAATCTCGTGATTGAAATGTGGAAATTTTATGTTTCCTTTATGCATGTTTTATGTGATATGATTTTGTTATGGTTCATGGGCATTATAATGAAGACGGGTGGTTCCGTGATAAACTAAGGGCGGGTGAGCCCGTTATAGCTCTCCAATGAATTGGGTAACGCGAAGGAGTGAAACGTTAATGTTTCTCCGAAGAGATTTAGGGAATATACTGTGATGGGTATTCCAAACGTAACCAAGAGGGTTACTCCCTACGTAAGAATGTTATGAATGCCTCAAGTTACCTTTATGTCTTATGTTTTCAATGATTTATTCATTATTTGATATGCCTATATTTTATGGGTAAAGTATGATTTCATTGTTATGTATATACGAACTCTTGTTTCCTTTCCATATTTTTATAACCCTTATTTAGCTTTTTATGCTCATCCCATGTTTTTGAAATGTTTTTCACAGGTCAAGGGAAAGTTACATGATGTGATGATAGTGTCGAGGATGTGTCAAGAAAGAATCCATGTTTCATTTTAAATATGTTTTCGTTGATGGGAAGAATGAATACTGTCTTTTATGTTACCACTTTGTTTAAATGTGGAATGTAATGCAAGTTTCATGATCTAATTCTCTAAAACTCTAAACCTGAAAAGATCCTCAATGTGTAATCTTGTAATAACTCAAGATTAAGTATGGATTAAGGCTGGGGCCTTATAGTTGGTATCAAAGGTCGGTTTAGATAACTTTAGAGGTTAGGGTATTCTTTAAGCATAAGTGACATTACCATAATGGTTAGGATTTCAGAAAGAGTCCTAGTTTTAGATAAAGTGAATGAGTAAGTATATCTTAGAGTTTATCTTACTCATTAGTACATGATGGTTTTGTTGATATACTCACACTGGCATTTCTGTTTTTAGTGAATGGCTGGATCTCGCAGGCACCAATGTGACAATTGGATTGAAGGAAACTGTGGTGGATCTATGATTAAGATACTAGGTAAAATGAAGGATTCAATGAGGAAACTTATGGTTGTTCTAAACCAACTATCAAGGAGTCATGATCAACCACTTCAACCTTGGTGAGTTCTCTAGTGCATCATGTATGAGATGGCAAACTCGATGTGGAAATTCAGGTAATAATTATTAAGGTAACCATTAGGGTTTATATGATCCTTACTTTTGAGGTAATTATGGGTTATTATATGTTCTGATGGAAAATGAAAGGCATGAGATAAACTTGAGGTTAAAATATGGTATGGTCATCTTTGAAGATTTTATCTCATTTTGGGGAATGTTTTATGAATTATATAGTTTTGAAAAAAGGACAACACACAGACCGTGTGACAACCCGTCGTGTCGGACAAAGCTGCGGGAATCGAACCCACAACCAAAGTGCGACTGGTATTTATCGCCTACCACTGGACTACGTGAAGTCCCTGGTTAGTTTGACTGATTCTTTTTAGTTATATGATTTTATGAAATAAGAGTAAGTTGATTTTGGAGGATATGTGATTAGGATAATTACTTTTCAATGTGAGGCTTTAGGAGCGACTAATGTTGTTTGGAGATAAATGTTACGATTTAACTTGGAAGACTATGTGACTAAATCCTTCAAATATTTGGGTTTCAATCTTATATTGGTTAACATTGAAGAATTTTATGGAAAAATTGTTTATCAGATGGTCCTCGTTGAACTTTGGGTTTTGTTGGACAAATTTTGGAGACTATGAATAGATTTTTTTTATAAGGGGTTAACCTTTTCTAGATTATCTGATCTTGAAATAACCTTTCTGGTTTTGGTTTTGGTTAAAGCCTAAATACATGGGATGTATATAGTTCTCTTTTGGGGATTATGTGATTCTCTAGAAGTTGATTATAGTACTCTTGATGCGAACAAGTCTCCCTAAATACTCGTCTTTTGGAAAAAATATGAGTTTGACTAAGGAATCTAGTAAAAGTTGAAAGTCAACATGATAAGTGATTATGCTTCCTTATGAATAAATTCCTCAATAAAAAGTTACTTAATACAAAAATTTTGTCTATTAACTTTTCCTACTGGGGAATCGAATACCGTTTAACCCATCACAAGTTTGTGATTTTCTCATGGTTACCTTTCTCCTAAACATGTTTTCTATCACTCTCCATGAGAACTTGAACCTATGTTTTCTCCTCCATGTCCATATTTTCATACTTGGAATCCTAGTATGGCTTAACTCGGGTGACATTTGTACTTATCTTTCTTTATTTTTTTTACCGACTTTTGTTCCGATGTGGGACATTCAAGGTTGTTTCCAAGCGCAATCTTAAAATTGCGAGGACGCAATTCCCAAAAGGGGGGAAGGATGTAACACCCCAGGTAAAAAATGAATATGGAATTTTCATATTTATCCATATTTGTGAATAAAATATTAATATGACTTTAAAGGGGACGCTATGCTCGATGGCGTACCCAACACGCAACAACGAGTTTCTTGAAAATCTTACGTTGCACTCTAATAATAAAATAATATTAATTCAAATGGTAGTTAACATGTAGCTGTTGTATTGGCGGGAATGGATAGAAATAACTAAAATATGATTATATATGTTTTTTAAATGTTTTTACATTTATCCAATAAAAGCTAAAGGCTTAAAATACGGAAAGAATTCAATTTTAGGCGTATATGCCCTAGTTTTCACTAAAGGTTCATTTATCGCCTTTTAATGGAGAACTGTCATTAAATATAGTTTTTTTTTCACTCTTAAACATTCTTTTGGACCAAATAAAACTCTTATTAAGAATCGGGACATAAAATTTTACTTTGTGTAATTTTTTGGTATTTTTCCGATAAAGTTCATTTTTTAATGAATAGTGTAAAATGTTGTATTTTAATTCAAAACCTCTTTTTAATCTAATTTATTTATATGATTAGATTAGATTTTTAAATGTTTTTAAAGTGAAATTAGAAAATATTTTTACCATTAAATCCAATAGTGGTTGTTGGAATTAATTTCACTTTGAAATCAGACTTAAACTAGTGTCAATCTTTTGATACTTATTGTTTTATAAAAACACGCTATTTTCTCTGACAGCGGGAATTAATTATTAAATTAATTAATGTGACTAATATTTTCTGAATTTTGTAAAACGGACTTCATTTTTGAATTCAGAATATCAAATATAGCTTAGGGTGAATTTTTGGGATTTTTCTGAAAAACATCAATTTTTGATGAATAGTGAAACCACTAAGTGGTACTTATAAAAACTGATTTTCCGTTTAAATGAAATCTTGCCATCATTGTGTTTTTATTTTCAAAAATCCTACATACATGGTTGTCATTATGAAGTAAAATGTGGTTCAATGAGATTATAATAACTTTTTGGTCAATAGTAACTTATTAAGTTATTAATCGCGATTAGAGGTAATTAGTGTAATTTAAGGTAAAAATGATATTATAAGAATGTGAAAACACCATGACACTTGTCCTACACCTATTGGGTGAGTCATGGCCGACCAAGACAAGCCATGGGCCAACTTGGGGACCCCATGGAGACACTTTGGTTGGGAAATGACATAAATAACATTTTATTTAATGTAAAAGTAAAATTGACACAAACATGATATGTTTTACTAAAACCATTTTTAAGTGGGTTTATACAAGTCATAATTTTGATTATAAATATTCATTGGAATTATAAAACGATTTCCTACATCATAGTATTTTTTTATAATTTTTAGACATTACATAAATTAAATTATTTATGACATAATAATGATGCAGCGATGACATCATTATTTGATGATTTAAATAAAATGGAAAGATAATGTAAAATCTATGAACTACACATGTCCAAAACTTATTGTATGAGTGGATTTAGAAGCCTTATCACCTTATCCACGAATTATTTCAATGTGGGACCTTTTGAAATCGAAACAAATTTTCAAATAAAGTAATATTTCGTTACTTTCCAAAAGTGCCCCTCCTCTCCTCTTATAAAAGGCCCCCACCTCTACCTCATTTAACACACTCTTCAAGCCTTTGGCTCGGCCAACCCCTGCCCATTTACTCTCTCCACATTCCTCTCCTCATCCTAGAGGATTCCCTTTGGGCAGAATCCTTTCAAAGGAAGCCTTTAGGATCAAATCAAAAGGAGTTACACTTTTAAAGGTAATTCACTCTCTCATGTTCATTTGTTTTATTTTGCTTCTCCAACCCCCTAAACACTTTTTATTTACTTATTTTGTAACAACACCAGTATCTTCAATATACTAGAATGTTGTTATAAGATTTATTAGAGCTACACTCTCACACAACTATATCAAATGGTTAATGAACATACGGTTTCCGTGGATGGTGAAATTCTGCCTCCCGAAACGATGATTGTTCAATACTCATTTAACACCTTCAAAGGTGGAAATTATGATGTCACTATTTTTATATATGATATATAATATGTTTATGTTTTATTTAAGCTTCTGTATTTTTCATTTTTGTCTTACCTTTATGGCTTCCATTATGGGTATACGCGATATCTTCTTTTAAGGAAGTGCGGACTACCGCCCCCTCAAAGTGATTTGATTCGTTAAATACCATATGTGGGACGTATAAAGGATGGAACTATGATATTATATATGATATTATACTGGAATTATAATATACCTTTATATCATTATTATTCCATTCTATAAAATATGAAATAGAAATGAAAGTAGCGTTCATGCGTACGTACGGCTTACCGTCTCCAGGAACGGTGCATTTCATTTCTTACCTCTAAATGATTATGTAATGTTATAAATGCATGCATGTACTGGATATATATGACATATATGATATCTAAATCATGAATATTATTCTGGATATAATAAACATTTGGCCACATGAACAACACGTAATTGTATGAAGTCCACTTTCGACTTAAGAACCAAATATCGACAAAACAAACATGATTAACTTAAATGATTAAATAATGTTTATAACAAGGTAATAAGTGATATAAAAGGAATAATGAACTTTAAAATGTTCTTAAGGAATTATAAATTAACTCATGTTTATTATTCAGGAGATTAAAGAATGATCGAGTCAAGTCGGACCCGAGGTAAGGGATCCTACAACTCTCTTTCTTTTTAAGTACACTCATTTATGTCATTTATTTTAAGCTCATCTTTCTTATGATTGGTATGTTATTTTATATTAAATTTACTGTAATTTTTATTTTAATGTGATGATAGACCCTATTCTCTCTCATCAATCCATTTTGGAAGTTTTGAGTGGCGCCGTTAGGCTGCCGAACTTTCGTAAGAGATCAAACCTCTCTCTTTCTTTTTAAGTACTCTCCTTTATGTCACTTCTTTTAAACTCCTCCTTGCAATGTTGGGGGATTTTATTTTATATTCCACTTGCTGTAAATTATATTGTAATATGATGGGATACTCTATTTGATCTCATCAATCCATATTCGGCAGTTTTATGTGGCGCTGTTAGGCTGCCGAGTTTTCGTAAGGGATTTTTCATCTCACTTCTATTCCCGTGAGATTTATGCTACATTTGCCACAAATTCCATTGAGTGGTGTATGTACTGCCCATTCTTCTACTCTTTTGGTAATATACTTTCGTTTATCAGTATTTACATCAATGACCTATTTTCTTTCTTTCATGGGGTGTATGTTTTGAAAGATACCCAAGTCGGTAAGGGAACCTTTCACCCTCCTCTTTTTTAAAAGACTTCTTTTATTGGGTCTTTTAATTTACATATTTTTATGTTGGGATATGTTCTCATACATCCTTATTGAAGTAAATTTTATGTCCAAGTGATGAGATACACTTTTTATCTCTCATCAACTAATTTTGATGTGATGCCATTAGGCTGTCAAGGGAACTTTTTAACCCAATTTCGATTTCTTTGGGTTCAACTTGTACTCATTGAATATGTCATCCATTGAATATGTGTGAATGAAATTTTATTGTTTTACACTTAATATCCACTTATATTGGGTGTATATTTATTTTTCACACATATTTTTGAGATTTATTTGTCCTTAATTTAAGGATACCTTCTTTATAAGGGATTTCATCACATTTGACATTTCTATTGAGGGTTCATTGTTGTTATGCACCAATTCACTCTTATATGGTGTATATACTGTCCTTTGGAGTATTATATCATGAATACTTTTATTCTCATGATATTATAATGTTCTGACTAAATGTTATTCCTCGATTATTGTATTCAAGTGTCTCTAATTTTGGTAAAACCCCTTTAACCAAAATATCGTTTTAAATGTTTTAATTATTTGTTCTTATTAATATACATGTTTTCAAAATGGTTTTAAGGTTTTATTTATATGGATATTAATGGTTTAAAATGTTAAAAGATTAAAGGTGGTATGGGACTTCGTCTCTATCTCCTTTCGTTGAGGCATATTTTATTTTATACACAACTTTCTTTTATACGGTGTATAAACACCTTTGACTTTTACGTTTATTCAAAAGGAATCTTTTTTATACAAAGCGTTTACTAAACGCAAAAGGGAATGTTTTGGTCGTACGTATGCGGCGACAACGACTTCTCCTCCGTCATGACCGTTATTTGAGTTTCGACTTCCTCTACAAGCCATACCTTCTTTTTAAAAGAAAAATAAATACCATGTTTTACTTTTCTGTTATTTTTGGTATTGAAAATGGTTTTCATAATGTTTTTTGTGTTGTATTGATATCTCGTGATTGAAATGTGGAAATTTTATGTTTCCTTTATGCATGTTTTATGTGATATGATTTTGTTATGGTTCTTGGGCATTATTATGAAGACGGGTGGTTCCGTGATAAACTAAGGGCGGGTGAGCCCGTTATAGCTCTCCAATGCATTGGGTAACGCGAAGGAGTGAAACGTTAATGTTTCTCCGAAGAGATTTAGGGAATAAACTGTGATGGGTATTCCAAACGTAACCAAGAGGGTTACTCCCTACGTAAGAATGTTATGAATGCCTCAAGTTACCTTTATGTCATATTTTTTCTATGATTTATTCATGATTTGATATGCCTATATATTATGGGTAAAGTATGATTTCATTCTTATGTATATACGAACTCATGTTTCCTTTCCATATTTTTATAACCCTTACTGAGCTTTTTATTCCCATCCCATGTTTTTGAAATGTTTTTCACAGGTCAAGGGAAAGGTAAATGATGTGATGATAGTGTCGAGGATGTGTCAAGAAAGAATCCATGTTTCATTTTAAATATGTTTCCGTTGATGGGAAGAATGAATACTGTCTTTTATGTAACCACTTTGTTTAAATGTGTAATGTAATGCAAGTTTCATGATCTAATTCTCTAAAACTCTAAACCTGAAAAGATCCTCAATGTGTAATCTTGTAATAACTCAAGATTAAGTAAGGTTTAAGGCTGGGGCTTTATACCAGTATCTCGTGGAGCGGACCCTCCCGGAGACGAGCGTGCAGAGTATGGAGACCGGGTAGCTGACTGAGACCCGAAGACTGCTGATCGGACGACCCGGTGTGTTACAGAGGTGCGCTTGGTTGTAGCGGCATAGGGGTGTGCTTGTTTGTAGAGGCAGACCCACGACAGAGGTGATCTTGGTTGTAGCGGCACAGGGGTGCGCTTGGTTTTAGCGGCAGACCCACGACAGAGGTGCGCTTGGTTGTAGCGGCACATGGGAGTGCTTTGTTGTAGCGGCAGACCCACGACAGAGGTGCGCTTGGTTGTAGCGGCACATGGGAACGCTTGGTTGTAGCGGAAGACCCACGATAGAGGTGCGCTTGGTTGTAGCGGCACATGGGAGCGCTTGGTTGTAGAGGCAGACCCACGACAGAGGTGCGCTTGGTTGTAGCGGCACATGGGAGCGCTTGGTTGTAGCAGCAGACCGACGACAGAGGTGCGTTTGGTTGTAGCGGTACATGGGAGCGCTTGGTTGTAGCGGCAGACCCACAACAGAGGTGCGCTTGGTTGTAGCGGTACATTGGAGCGCTTGGTTGTAGCAGCTGGCCCGCGGTACTCGTCAGGAGGAGCACCTCAGCAGTCTTAGGTTAGTGAGCGGTACCTCGGAGTTGTGACAGTACCACTGTACACTCCAGAGACGGAGCTCTTCAACAGTTATGGTTTCGATAATGAAAATCCTGGTTTTAGCTGAGACATTTGACCTTTGTGTTTACTTCATGACTGATATGGGTCACTTGATAACTTAGGTAAATTTCTGGGCATATACCTGAGTAGTAGTTATCCGTTGATTTCATGACCTTTGTGTTTATCTCATGATTGAGATGGTTCACTTGATAACTTAGTTATATGTATGGGCCTATTCCTAAGTAGAGGTTATCTATTGAGATCTTCTTTGTGGTTATCCTTGTTGGTTTAGTGAGACCTTGAGGGTCTCGGGATCCCTACTGAGTATCGTTATACTCACCCCTGCACGGGCTATGCCCGCACCTCATTGTGTTGGTTGCAGACCACGGGAAATGCTGACAGAGGCCGAGTGCTCGAGGACTGGACAGTACCCAGAGGTGGACATGACGACGAGGCGGTACCCGGAGGTGGACCACTGGGCGGGACATAATCGGAGCGGACAGCGGGACCCGAGGAGCAGAGGAGCTATCTGTACCCACCGTTCAAGTGGGATTTCCAGTGGACAGCTCGGCGTACCAGCTTTACTTTTCAGTTGTTCTTTTCCCTTTCGAGTTGTACTTTACAGTTGGGCTTGTATTTCCAGCCCCTTTTTACTTTCCGCACTTACTGTTGTATTCAATGTTTACTTCTTCCACTTGTACTCTGTGTGATTGTTTACTTTACAAAGGCAATGCCTTCCCTTTTTCCGGGATTTACGTCTTGGTGCTAGTCGCCAGCCCCTAGCCTATGGAAGGTGGGCTTGGGGTAGTCACGGCATGGACCCCGAGGGCGGGTCGTGACAATACACACATTTACAATATTTTGTCATTGCGGTTTTTACATATATCTATAAATGTACAAAAATTATATTTTTATTTTATTTAATTAAATATAGTTTGATAAATGTTTATATAATTATTAGTTAGTTAAACTTTATATCATGTATGATTAATATTATCAAGTTTTTATTTTGTATTCAAAATCCTCTTATCATTTTATATGAAAGTAACTTTTTACTAGATCAGTTTGTTTTAATTTTATCTGGAGTTATATTGATCATATTATTATAACTAACTCATAAAAAATATAACAAGTTTTTTATAAGTTTTATTCAAAAATAACAATGACTTATTTAGTCTCCATAATGTTCACAATTTGGTAAGAAATTCCTTCTTTCTTTCTTTTCTTTTCTATTTTTTGGTTTATAGTGTTTTAATGATTTATTCAGTTATTATATTATAACATGAATTATATTTCTCAGATATTCATGAAACATGTTTTTTAGGTAGATAAATGGGTTTTAATGTTTCATTAGTGTAATTGGATGTATTAATTTATTTTTTATGTGGTGTAAAAATTCACTAAATGTTATAAAAAATAATTTAATTATAGATTTTTAGAATAAAATTTCTTCTATATAGAATTTATATCTCACTGAATACACATCATAATCTCACACCATTTGTTGGATTAAAAAGGTAATGAGTTTTTATAAAATTCATTAAAATAAATGAAATTATTAAAAATATATTCATACACACAAATATTGACCAAATTTCTAAAACATTTTTTAATTTCATTTACTACTGTTAGTTTATATATTTCACTATTGATAGATGATTACTCATTCTATAGATTCCAAATTGATGTGTTAGATTATTTGATGGAACACCATAAAAATTATCTACTATAAAATATTTAAAAAATATCAATATTTTTGGTTGTTTTATAAAAATTACCTGAAACCATTTATTTCTAGTAGCATATAGGTTTTTAGGTTTCCCATTTTATCAATGTTTAATATATTTGGTTTTATCCTAATTAATAATTAGTCCAAATTACCACATGAATCCTTTATGTTAAAAAAGTGGAATTTTATTCTAACTCAATATCATGGTATGACAATCTTCATATTTCATGGGTGAAAACTTCAATCCTCAGTAATCACGCTCATAGTAAAGTCGTCATTCATAAAACTAAATTACTCAAGCTTCAATGAAGCACCATCATGCCTCTATTGGTAGTGAAATGTGTGATCCATTTCCTACACGGAGGGATCACTCCATCCCAATGAAACATCTACATGTATTAACTACAATTCAATGTTATAACACCATCCCATGAAAATAACTACTCTCAGGATTTCATGTAGCATGATAGTGAGAATGATTTTGGAAGCTTAATTGATGAGTTTCCCAAACCCACAATGTTTATTTTATACCTATCATTGAGGTATTTGTATGTTACTATAGAGAATTATTATAAGTGTGGTTACTAATTATTGTTTTCATAGTTAGTATGGTGAACACACGTTATGAAGTGACCACATGATATATTCTCCTATGTCATGTACGGTGATTGCAAGACAACCAACGACATAGTATGGGAATTATAACCTTACCAATGATGGGTGAACATCATTCATATATTTCATTATAAAAATTGATCTTTTTTCCATTAAAAATATAATTATAAATATTCTCTACATTAATTCAATATAGATAATTTCATTAAATTCATGTCTATTCTAATTATTTTAATTGTTTTTAAGTTATAAAAATAATATATATTATATAAAAACCATGAAAACTATTTACAAATATTTTAAAAAGTATTAAATATTATTTAAATCTATCTAATATTCTTATGTAACATATATAACCTATTTTAAAAATATTTTTTTTATTTTGAGTTAATTTAACTGAATTTATTTTTTAAAATATAAAATTTATTTTCATTGAAATTAACTAAATTACGTTTTAATATATAATACAGTATAATTAATATTTTATTGATACACATGAAATCAAATTGGATGGTATATTGAAATTTATACATTAAAATTATCTTACAATGTTTATGGAAATACATTGATTGATTATTATGAATTTTAGAAGGATTATTTATTAGGATGATCAAAATGTATTGAATAAGTTTTTTAATTCAAACAATTATTATTGAAATTATTCTAGATGATAATATTTTTCTCTCTTGAATAATTATTTAATTTGAAATTTAATTACATTAACTAGTTTTATATTGTTTTGTTATATTATAAATATTATATTTAATGGATTTGGAGATGCATGGAACTGATGGACTGTGAAAACTATGATCTTATATGTTTATATTCTAATGACATTTAGGTGATTCTATTATCAATTTTGTACATAAATTGGGATTAGCACTCAAGGAAGGAATAATTCGTCTTCAAATTTCATATTACAGTGAAGTGTTGATCTCTACCACTACTGGAAGACTGGGAGAACATTGTTTACATCATCGGGAAGGGGATTCATCAAATATTTCAACACTAGAAATTATTTCATGATTTTATCCATTTGTATTATATATTATAAATATTTTCAGGTTTAGATTTCGACATATAATCCATTCTCAAACATGTTATACAACCTCAAGAAGTTATTATATTGTTATGAGAACTTGAAAATAACATATCCCTTATGTCAGAGCTTCTCTTGTAGAAATACAGTGTTTATTCTACACCCACAATGTTTTGTCTATTCTTTGGTTATGAGCTACTCCATAAAATGTCCTTGGCAAGGATTTACCCCATACAAGGCCAATCTCTCTTTGTTAATGTCTTCCATACTCCATCGATTGGGGTGTGAAGATTGTAACGTGTTATTTAGATTTAACCTGTAGAGAATTATCTATTTTCTCTTTTTTATACTTCTTGTTGTTAATTATCTTCAATAATTAATTTCGACTAAATAATTTTGTAAAATTTCAAAATTTTAATAAAAGAATATTCAGCACCCCTACTCTAGACATTATTTCAGCAACCATTCTAGAAAAAAATTGTTATGAAAGGCTAAAAAACATAATGATATCTTGGATATATTAATCATTTCTAGATACCAAGACATGGTTTCTAAGGGATACACTTTTATGAATCATTAGTGATTATCTATTGACTTTTAAATGAATTGGTTATTCAAAATAACTTTTATCATAGTACGTAAAAATACTAAGGAAAAATCTATTTCATTTTAGTGGAAATTCTGGATATGGAATTCTATAATCCATTGCGACCAACTTATTTAAATGGAAGTTATTATGGATATTGTATTGATAGAGTAGAGGTATTTTTGAAAAATATATGTATTTAATATTTTATTGTCATTTATCGACCATATAGAATACCTAATGTTGAATGTCGAAATTTAAGTGTAAATTATATTTCAAAATATATTTTAAAATTTTAATTTATAAATTATATTTATTGATCTATAATTAGAAGTGCTTATATTGAAATATCTTATTGTTAAAATTCATTTGAAATTTGGAGGAATTTAAATTTCCCTCATAAAGGTCCTGAATTATTTTTGAAAAAATATGATTTATATCTATATGACAGAATTTAAAAAAAATTCAAATTTATGACCATTAATGTGAGAATCATATGTTCAACATATTCGAAAATATTTTTAATATTATAGTTACACATTGTAAACCAATAATAATTACACGTTGATTGAAATGATTCTTTAATCATTAAAAATGATTCATTCATAGAATGTATCCACTACAGAGTGAAATGATTTTTTTGAATACCTTATTGAAGTGTTCATGATGTCTTTATTGATATAGAATTAAAAATACAAGATCATTGATCTTGATTAATCTGATATAAGAAATGTATTTTGTTTTAATTCATAATATATTTCAGTTGAATATTTTAATGATTTCTCAAATTATTCTATCTTAGAAAAATATGATGAACTAGGTCATGTAATTAAATGGATTTAATGTATCATAAATAAAAAATAATAATTCCCAAATTTATAAAATAAAATGTAAGAGATATGATAATTATTTTGAAAAGGAAAGGTATTAAAGTTAAATTATAAATTATTTGTTATAATTGTAAGAATTATATCCATACCAAATACATGTGTCCAATGATTTAACAAGGTGGAAAAGGTAATAATTTTAAAAAGGAAATCATTCATGCTTATCCTAATTTTTGGAATTTTGTTGAAGAATAAGATTCCAGAAGTGAAAATGAAAAAAGTAACCATTCTATAAAAGGGAAATATCTTATGTTAATATATATTTTCAATGATATTCTAAATACTGGTAATTGTTTTTAATGAAATCATAAAAAAATGTGTGTAATTATTGAAATTATAATTATAAAGACCATTCTAGTTTTAATTGTGATAATTCTAAATTTAATGAATTAATTTACTTTTGTTATGAATTTTGAGATGAAATTTAAAAAATTTATAAAAAATATAAAAAATATTACATAGGATCAAGAGAATGTATTCAATGATAAGAGAAGTCATAATTTGGAAAATAGAAAATTAAAAAATAATACATTTGAGTCTTATGAAGAAAATGATAAAATTAATATTATGGAGAAAAATTTATATGATGGGAAAGGGTAATTATGTTTTTTGAAATTATGGTTCCTAAAAAAAAGATAATTTCGGTGAGGATCCAGATATGGGTATAATGTAAAATATTGAAAATGTAAATTAAAAATTTGATCAAAACAATATCTACCTTTGTCCAAATAAAGATAAAATATGATATGGTGGTATCAATATAGAAATATAAAAGAGATAAATTGGGTATTTTATTATAATAATATAATTCCTAATATGTTCATGGATACATTTATTAAAAGTTCTCTTGAGTTTTTTTAATAGTCATATGTTTCAACTGTAATCTATAAGGAAATTTTTTTGATTAATGTTCTATCATGATCAATTAATTACTCAGTATTATTATAGTTTTTATCTATTTAGATTTATCTTCTTGTGTACCATATAATAAATGATTAAATTCTTCTTGGGTATCGTCAAATTTGTTTACTAAACCAATTGGACCCAAAATAGAAAGGTTAGTAAAAAAATTGTGTTTGAATGTTTTATAGGAGTATGATAATCATGATTAATATTTTAATAAAATATTGTCTAAACAGTACATTAATTTTCATTGGGATGCCTGGTTTTTTTTAAAAACATTATATATACTAAAAATTATATTCAGTATGACATATTTAGTCTAATTTCAGTATTCATTTATGGGGTATCTGTACCTATTTTATTTTTTATTTTTAGATTTTTCTTCACAGTATTATCACATGAAATTTGTTTATGGGGTTTTTCTGTGTATATTTTTTTGATTGTATTAGTATATATAAATTTTAATTTTTTAATATTCTTAATTTGAAAAAGGGTGTAATTAGATATTCTTATAATATATGTTTTAATAAAATTAGTTTCTATATTAATGCTGATTACTAAAAGGGGGAGAATATTTGGTTTTAGTTGTTATGTTATGTAATTAAACATAAGGGGGGGATTGTTTGTTCATATGATTGTATATACATATTTATTTGATTATATTAAATATTTATTGATTATATTTCTTATAATTATTTTTATTACATTTTCTACAATTCATGATTAATATTATCATGTGATAATTTTTTTTCCAAATTCATTTATCATTTGATATAAAATTCATTTTTTAAAATATCATTGGGATTTAATCATTTATTGAGTAATAATAATCTATTTTATATAAATCAAATTCCATATGAAAGGTATAATGTTTATATGAATATTATTAGACTATGAATAATTAAAAATAAGTATATAGAAGGTTCTTATTTTTTTGGGAACTGACCTGATACATTTTTATTCATTACAATTTATTAGTTTATACAGATTTATGTTTTCTTATATTATTAATTTATAAAATTATTTATATATATCATATATTTAAAAAAATTACTCCCTCTTATAAATATATTTTAAAAAAATTCATTAGACTGTGTGAAAGTCTAAATTTATTGTTCAAGTGGTCTAAAATCATCAAATATTATGAAAGTATTCTTGAGTTCAAAATTTTCCAAAATAATGTTTCTTATATATTTCATTGATATAACTCATGATAAAAATCAAAATCAAACACTCTTTACTGTGAAATAAATATAATAATATTTTCTATATATAATTAAATGGCATAAAATAATGAGAATTTTCGTCAGATACATAAATTATTAACCCAATTATTCAACATTCCAAATATTTTTTATTCATCAATTAAATTATATATTTCACTCTTATTTGATTGTATCACATGCTATAGAAGATGGATTGAATCGTGACATGATTATTTTCAAATACCAATAAATTATATAAAATTAATTATTCTATACGTATTTCCATTTTTTCTATTTTTTGTTTAAAAGTATCCAAATTTTATGATTTCTAGTATCATAAAGTTTTTTAGGTTTCCCCATTAATCAATTGATCAGGTGTTTGGATTTAACCTGAACATGAGTTTTGAAAAAATAGTACATAATGAAATTAAGTAACCTCAAGTTTAATTAAATACTATCTCATGATCATGGATCCACCTTCTATATATATCATGGGTGATGCCTTCAAGCTTCATAACTCTTAATCACAAAAAGGTCACCATGCACAATGCTAGTTCCCCCAGATTCCATGGAACAAAAACTTTCCACTGTGTTCTTTGTAATGTGTGAAACATTATATTCATGGTAGTATAAGTGCATCCTAAATAATAATCGCTATGAATGATCTAAACTGAAATGTGCAAATACCATCCCCATCCAGTGACAACTATCTAGTTTTCAAGAAATCCGACTATGATAATAGTTATCTGTATCTATAAAAAATTGTTACCCGAACATGCTATGAATATTTTCTTCATAATGTGGGGGTATTTGGAAGATACTATATTGAATCACTGTAGTTAGGGTTAATTCACATTTTTAGATAGTCATATAAATGAAATTATGTTACATGATGGGACCACAAGATATATTTTCTCGTGGATGGTATAGTGACCACAAGATAACCGACTGCATGTTATAGGCATGGTAGGAATACTAACAAAATGTGCTCATGGTGGACATTTTTAGTTCATAACTATTATTATTATTTCATAAAATAAATAATTCCACACATTCTTTGTTTTCCCTCAGTTTTGATAATTTCAATAAGTTCATGGTTATTCAAATTATTTTAATTTCCAAATTATCTTATGAAGTTAAAATATATTATATAAAATCCATGTGGAGAGTTTTTAAATATATTCTATAGTTTTAAACATTCATTTAAAAACATTCATTAATCTTGAAAACACGAGGTACTTTTTATCAAATATTTATTTTTTTATTTTTATAGTTAATTACAATTACTTTAATATTTTTTAGATTAATATTTAAAGTTAATGAAATTATTTAAACTTTTTTTTAGTTTTAAATGTAATACCAATATGTTTTTATTAATACAAATTCCATAAAGTTTGAAAGGCTTTTTAAATTTAAACTATCAAATTATCCTAGGCTATTTAGGGAATTAAATTTACCAATTAGTAAAGTGTTTATATGAATTATTTAATGAATAACTCAAATTTATATGAACTAGTATTATATTTTTATTTCTAAAAATTATTGTTACAATTATCCGGGATAATAACATTTATATCTCTTGAATAAATTTTCAATTGGAATTTAAATGTATTTAACTAGTTTGAGATTGGTTTTATTCCTTTTCCATATTCTATTTAAATAATTATAGGATTCATGAATGTGATATACCATGAACATGACAGTCTCATATGTTCATACTCTTAAGAAATTCAAGTGATTCTTTATCAACTATTTAAATATATTTTCATGAAATCTCATGGAAGGAATGATTATTCTTAGACTTCTATATCACATTAAATAGTTGATATATTCCACTACTATAATTCCAGATGTACATTGTATACATCATTCATACGGTCTATCCTAAAATTTTTCATTACTATGAATTGTTTCTACTAATATCTACTTGTTTTATATGTTCTATCTTTTTCTGAGTAGAAGTATACACATAATACTTATCCACACACCATATACTACTTCTAAAATGTATTTCATGTTTATGAAAACACTAAAAAAATTAAGAAATAGGCTTAGGCTTTTCATGTTGAATGATTAGGTTTTTTCTACTTTTGAAGAAGGTTCTATGTTATCATTTTGTGGATACCCCTCCCAATTTCAGGGGATTGGATATCTCTTATGTAAAATTGTGTGTTAAAATTATTCCGAAGATAATGTATATATCTCTTTCTTAGTGGGTTCCATATTCCATCGGTTGGGGTGTCACTACTCAACATAGAAATTTAGATTGATCTAACATAAACAAATATTTGTATTCATTCATTCTATTTTTCACTACTTATTATCTCTATTAATTTACCTTAATAAATAATTTATATCAAATAATTATTTTAAATATAATTTTTTTAAATAAAGTCTACCTCACCTACCTACCTCCCTCTATAACTTAAACAATCAACTATTATTATCTAATAATTGGTATCCCATGTCAACCATAATAAGTATGTCTTGGATCTATTATACGTTTTTCAAGATACTAACACTTGGTATTTAAGGGATACCATTTTAGGAATATTCAGTTCCACTCTTTAATATTTTAGAAGGATTATTTTTTCATTTTATTTATATATTTTTATTTGAGTTAATTTTTATCTTATACCATAATAAAACTAGGGAATGATCTATTTTAGTTTTATATAAACTCAGGATAATGAATTCATGAATCTATTTGGAACACATCATTTCAATTATAGTGATTAGGAATATTTGAAATAAATATTAGAGGTTTTCATAAAAAAATATATGTATTGAATATTGGAATGCAATGGATAGAACATATAAAATAATAGAATTAGAAGATTATTTATTAATGGGAAATGATACAGAAAATATGATTTAAATTTTAAATTCACGATTTATCATTATTTATATTTAGGTATATGTTTTTATAGTAATATATTATTAGTAAACAATATTCTATATTTGGAGGTCCTTAAAATTCACTCATGAAGGGAGTGAAAAATTATACAGAACTAATCATGTTATTAACTAGGAATAATTTTAATGATTTTTATTATCTGAAGATGAATGTGTAAATTAAATGATAAATAGATTCAAAATGATCACCAACGACATGTTCAAATATGGTGAAACAATTAAGAATGATTTTTTTGTTGAGAGTATAATTTGAGCCTTACCAAATAAGTGTCATTTAATGAAATTATCCATTAAGGAATGAAAATATTTGATAAATACTCTATATATGGGATGATTGGATCTATTTTGCAACATAATCTTGATTTAATGAATAATTATCATGATTAATCTAATAGAAGAATGTAATTTAGTTTATACCAAAATACATTTCGTCTATCTCTTAGAGTTATTTATCAAATTATTCTATCCCAAATAAATATGATGACTTATGTGATGTTGCTAAATGAATTCAAGGGCTCATAAAGAAAAACAAAACTACCAAAAAGAAATATGGGAAACTAAATATATATAAAAATTATTTGAAAATATAATGTATTAATGGTAAATGCCAAATTTTATGTCTTCAATGAAGAAAACCAAGGCATACCAAATACTATCTCCAAATGCTAATACAATAATGGAAATATAAGATGTAAAAAAGGAAATCCAACACGCTTATCATGTTGGTTGAAGTTTCATTGATGAATTATAATTTAATAATAAATCTTGATGTGAAAAATAGTAATCTAACCACTCTCTAATGGGAAAATATCATAATGTAATAGATCATTTTTATGTCATGTTAAATTTTTAAAAAATTTCTAATGTAAGTATTCAATAAAGTTATTAGTTCTTGTAATTATGAGTATGATTCTGAATAGTCATCTATGTCCAAATATGATAATTAAAAATTAAATAATTAAGTGATTTATGTGATGAGTTTTAATTTTAAATTGAATTTTTTTTTAATATTTATTAAAATGTTATTATGGATCATATGAACGTTTCTATATAATGTAATAATATTGTATTGAAAAAATAAAAAATAAAAATAATTATTTTTGTGGTTTATAAAGAATAAGATAAATGTATGATTATGAAAAAAAATAATTCTAAATTTAAAAATTTAAATCCATAGATTGAAAAATTATTCTTCACCTATAAAAGACAAATATTGGGATTATCTTGAAATTTTTTAAAAGTAAATTGTCAAACGAAAAAAGTAAATTGAAAATTTGAACAACATTTTATCAATCTTAGTTCAAGGAATGGATAAATATGTTAAGATTGTAGCTAAAATGAAATAAAATAGGGATAAATATGGTTTTGTTTATAATCAACTAATTCTTAATATGTACAAGGCCACATGTGTCAATTGTTCTTCAGAGAAGGCTTCAGTAGTCACATGTTTACAATGTCATATATACGGAAAATCTGTCAATGAATGTTTTCCTAGGTTCCCCCAATCACTCAGTATTACTAGAATTTCTATGTCTACAAATTTATATTCTTATGTACAATATAATAAATGTTTTAATTGTAATTTGTTGTCAAATTTCTTTAACTAACCAAATTAGACACAAAATAGTTTGATTTTCCATAATTATTTATGATTCTATTTTACAAGACTCTTCCACATGTGCTTAATAGTTTAATTAATTTGTGGTTAATTTTTAAACGTAGATTTACTTGATACATATATATAAAAAAATTATGTATATACTTAATGAAAATTTTATTCAATGGTATCTCTTATACCCAATTTTTAATTCATTTCATGGGGATATTTACCTATTTTATTTATTATTTATTTCATGTGAATTATAGTTTTTTTATATTTCATTTAATTAGGGGAGTTCTTTATTGTTTTAATTATTAATGTAAATACTATTTATTTATATTCTTAGACGTAATATTTATATTTTTAATCTTCTTAAAGTATAATGTTGGATATTTATTAATTCTGATAATATTTTTGACATAATATTTTTTTATGTTTTTGTTCATTTACAAAAGGCAGAGAATATTTGGTTTTACCTATTATGTTTTGTAATCAGTCAAAAAGGGATATATTGTTTGTGTATGTGATAAAATGTAAATTTTTATTCCATTAAATAATTCTTTCAAACATTTTATTTGACTATTGTTTGATTACAATTTCCCTCAGGTATATTTAATAATATAATGTGTCAATTTTTTATTCCAATCACTCCTATCATTTTATTTGAAATTATTATTTTTACTATATTACCATGTTATAATTATATCTTTAGTTATTGAGTTCATATAATTATAAAACCAATTTCAAATATAGGATAAAATTTTTATGTAACTTATTTTAAATGATGAAAAATAAGTGTTTAGTCAATTATATGTTTTCATTTGGACTGGAACATGCGGAATGTTTTTCTTTATTTATTCTATTTCAATTTATAGTTTTTTAATGTTACTATTAGATATTGTGTTATAAAATCATTTTTATTGCTCATATCACCATGCAATTTTTTTGATATAAAAAATTAATTTTAATTTGAATATGTTGTAGTAAGAATTTTTTTATTTGATCTAAAAATTAACAAAAATTATTAAATAATTCTAGAATTCTGAATTGTATAGAGTAATGTTTCTTTTATATTGAAATAATATCTCCTGTGATACACCATAATATTGTACAATTCTTGTTGGATAATAAAGATAACATATTTTTTTCTCAATTTCTTTATGAAACATGAAATTGTTTTAATTTAGTTTAGGTAAATCATATATTGATGGATTTTATGAAATGTTTCAATTATTCATTCCACATCTATTATTTTAATTATTTAATTTTTTTATAAAATCTCATGCTATAGATGTCATATTGGGGATTTATTTCATTAGTATCCAATATATTGAAACTATATTAAATTATTCATATTGGACCTAACAATATAATTTTTTTATTATTCTAATTTTTTTTCGAAGTCTCTGATTTCTATCTTCATAAAGGTTATTTGGATTCCCATTATACAAAAAAAAATGTGTTTGGTTTAAACCTGATCATTCATTTTTTTAACTTGACACTTGAAGCCTTAAAGAAATAACAAGATTCATTTATGAAACCTCAACATCATGTCTCCCCCTTCAACATATTTCTTATGTGATACCTTAAATCTTTAACACTCACACTCATATTAATCTCACCACGCATAGCGCTAGGTTCCCTGACCTTCCATATAACACCATATTACCCATAAAGGTAGTGAAATGTGTAGAACCTCATCTATTTTGAGACATATTTCCATCCTAGTAAACACATCCATGAATCAAGTACACAACAATGTGTCAGCAAAATCCCATGACAACAAGTAATCTCTATTTTTTAAATAGTGTTGCAGTGAGAATTGTTTTATGATGATATTATAAAGAGTTAACTGACCCTATGATGAGTATTATATACCTATAATGGAAGTATATGTATGTTATCATTGAGAATAATTGTATGTACGGTTATCCGCCATTGTTCTCACAATATATTTAATGGTAGTACATTTTTTGATGTGGATGGATGATATATTTTTTCATAGTTCATTTTTTAATCGCAAGTCAATTGACCACATATTATAGTCATAGTGAGAATACATACCACAAGTGAAATCAGCAAGCATGGTTAGATTAACACTTTTTTTAATTTTTCTAAAAATCTCGAATTCCATACAAAGTGTTTTTTTCTTATGTTTTGGTAATTTTATTGACATCATGATTTTTCAAATTATTATAATTTTTTTACTTTGTTTAATTAATATAAATTATACGAAAACCAAGTGATTTATTTTAAAATATTTTGAATAGTTTTATACATTTATTTAAATCTATTCATTACACTTTCATAACAAAAATCATATTTTTCAAATATTTATTTGTCATTTTTTTTGTAAATTTCATTTAATTCACTATTTTATACATTAATATTAATTTTTATGAACTTATCGATGCATATTTGTTAACGTTAATACAATATGTTTTGGTTTTTATTAATAATCATTTTAATAAATTGTAATGTCTTTAAAAAATAAATCATCAAATTATAAAACTTCTTTTATGAAATTATGTTGATCAATTATAATGGAGTATATATGAATTATTTATTTAATAAATCAAATTGATGTGAACTGGTTTTAATTCTGGGAATTCAGAATATATCATTACAATTATTCTGGATGATTATATTTATCACTACTGGATAATTTTGAAATTTGAATTTGAATTGCATTACCAAGTGAGAAAATGGTTTTTTAGATTTTACTAATTTTATTTAATGGATTCAATGATTATTGGAACTGATAAAACATTAATATGAAAATTGCATATGATCATACTCTTATGAAATTCTTTTGATTATGTGATCAACTACTTACATCAATTGTGATAAAATTTCAACAAATGAACAATTCATCTTCAACTTCCATATCACCAAGAAGAGTTGATATGTACCATTACTAGAATTACTAGAGTACATTTTCTACAACATTAAGAAGGTAATGAATTAACTATTTCTGACGAATAATTATTTCTACTTCAATCTAGTATATTATTTATTCTACCTTATTTTTCTCAGAATATTTCATCTCATAATCCTTTATCACAAATGATATACTACCTCTAAATGTTATTTCATGGGAATCCACACATGAACAAATATTTGAATGATTAGGTCGACATTTAACTAGTTGAAATAAATAATTTTATCTAATCATAAAAACAATTGTGTGATTTTAGGTTTGGGTTACTCCTCACAATGTCTTCAGATAATATTTATCTCATGTCAAAGTATGATTTTAGATTTCTCACTTATAAGATTCTCTCTCACTTTATTTGTGGGATCTAATCATTATCTTTTGCAGTGTGATGATTTAAGTATGTCATCATGATTGAACTATTAAAAAAAATAAATTCGGTCTCTTTTATTCTGTTTTATGTGTCTAATAAACTCTATTTATTTAATTAAAATCACATAATATTTTTTTAACATTGATAATTTTAATAATGGAATATTTACAGCCCCTCTAAACTGTCATCCATCCACCCTTCAAAAAAAATAATTGGTATCACTGGATAATATTATTAATGATATCTTGTCTATGTTATTCAATATCCAGATTTTGATACTTTTTATCTATTCAAAACCGTTTTCTGAAGCGTTAGTTTTTCCCTTTCTTCGTGTAAAATTATTTTTTTCATATTTTTAATATTTTTTTGAGATAACTTGTAACCTAGTCCATAAAAATGTTTAGGTAAAGATCTATTTCAATTTTATGGTAACAAAAGAGTTTTAATTACTGAATCAATTGAGACCAATTAATTTAAATATAATTTTTTACAAATATTTGAAAATATGGGATATAGGTATTGTTAAGAAATGCAGGAATTGAATATAGGACTATCATGGCAATAATATATAAAATTCATAAATTTAAAATCAAAACCTTTACAAGAAATTATTCTATAATAATATGGTTTAAATTATAAATTTTTGAATTATCATTATTTTTCACTAAGTAGAAGTTTGTATAGTCATGTATCTTATTGAAAAAAATGTTGTTGACATATGTTGGACAACAATATTCTCTCATTAAGTAACTATATTTTTTATATAATAGATCATAGTTTTAATATTTAATAAATATATAATTCCTGAAAATGAATGTACGAATGAGATATTCAGTAGATTCACAAATATCATCAATAACATTTCCACACTCAGTGAAACCATGAAAAGTGAAGTGATGATTGAAAGAATACATTGAGACATACCAAATTAGTGGAATTAAAAAAAAGTACTCATTAAAGAAGGAAAATATTTTTTTTGAATAGTCCCCAGATTAGGTTACTGGATCCTTATTGAAATATGAGATTCAATTGAAGAGCAATGGTCTCTATTCATAAGTCAGAAGAAATTGAGTTTCTTTGAAATTAAAATTTATTTCTCCTTACTAATCCCATCATTCGAAAAAATAAACTAACTCATAATAAGATTTTCAACATAGTAATGTTACTATATTAATTGAAAGGATAAAAAATATATGGAATACAACCAAAAGGGATGAAGGTAAAATAAATATATATATAAAGTATTTCAAAACAAAACATAGTAAAGGTAAATTTATAATTAAATTTGATGAATGCATGAAACCAGAACATACAAAATAATAGTTTCTAAATATAAAACAAGAAGGGAGATATAAGAATTAAAATAATCAAATATAATAATCTTATTAGGATAGTTGGTGTTTCACTAAAGAATCATACTCTAATAATGAATCTAGATGTGATAAATTTCCATGTATCCTTTTGATGATGGTAAAATAACCTCTTTTGATATATCCATTCCATGATATAATTAATCCTCATAATTTTTATTTAATGGTAGCATTTAAAAACATTAGTAATTATTTCAATTATGATTCTAATTCAAAATAATATTACAGTATTAATTGTGAGAATTCTATTGATCATAAATTAGTTTATTTATGTGATGAATTTCAAGATGAAAGGAAACAACATTCCATAAAGTATTAAAATATTACTTTGGAAAATAAGAGGTGTAATAAAAAAAATAAAATATTATTTTAGACTATTAAAAATTGAAAAACTCAATTTTATAGTTTATAAAGAAATAATATAATTACTATTATAGATTATAATATTTTAATATATAAAAGGTAAATCAAATTTGGAGAAATTTTGGTTCATCTACAAAAGATAATGTTGTTATGATCTAGAAATTTTTCAATCCAAAGATATAAATCATAAAAAGTAAATTCCAAATTGGAAAAAATAACTATCTACCATAATTTAAGGGATAGATAAATATTATAAGATATTATAATTGATAAAAAAGAGATAAATGTTTTTTGGTTATAACCAACTTATTCTTATGATGTAAAATACCACATTTGTTAAAATATATACTAGGGAGGTTTCAACTGTCACATGTCACAAATATCTTCCACAATGATATTATACAAACTAATTTTCTATCACGATATCTCAATCACTCATTAGTTCTAATGATTCTATATTTAACAATTTATCTTGTTATTTTCCAAATAATATATTTTTTAATTCTATTTGGGTAGTAATTTATTTCATTAATCCAATTGACTAAAAATATCTGGTCCATGAAATAAATATTTAGGTTCGTTTTCCTTAATGTACTATGAATCATGTTCTTAATAGTTTAATAAAATAGTGGATACTCTATAAATATAATTTCATTTAGATAAATTGAGTTTTTTTTTTAAAAACTTCCTTAAAGAATTTATTGAGTTTTAGATCATCTTACAAATTTTTTTATTAATTTGAGTGGGATTTATTCAAATTTTATTTATTATTTCCATTAAATTCATTATAGTCTTTATATATAGATTTTTTAGTGGGATTTTAATATATTTATTATTATTATAATCCTCATAAGTTCATAGATGACATGTAAAGTTTTAATTATCAGAAAATGATAAATGGGTATAATTATTAAATTAGTATATAGTTTTGAAAATAAAATTAGTTGTTGTGATTTTGATGAATTGAAAAAAAGTGAGAATATTTGGTTCTATCTATTTTGTTTGTTAATCAATGTAAAAGGGACAGATTGTTTGTTCATACGCCAAAATGTATTTTTTGTTAGGATTAAATTAAATATGGTTTGATAACATTTACTATAATTATTTTTTGATTACAATTTCTATCATTAATGTTTAATATTATATCGTGTAAATTATTTATTCTAATACCACTTATCATTTTATGTGATAATCTATTCTTACAAGTTAAATATGTTTAAATTATATCATGAGTTATAGTCATATTATTTTTATATATACAATTTCATATGAATTATAACTGGTTTATCTAAATCTTACTCAATTTGGTTGAATTTAAATTCATTCACTTGAATCATCACATTATAGTATTAACTTGCAACATGGTTTATCATTAATCACAACTTTTCAGTTTATAGTGTTATAATTTTTTATTTAGTAATTCTATTATAATTTGAGTTATATAGCTAGATTTTTTTGGAATCTTCTGTTTTATGATAAATAGTCAAATTTTCTACATTTTATTAGAATAAGTTGAATTATGATTTTTTTTATGTGGTCAAAAAATCAAAATATTTTTAGAAAATAATCTAGAAATATTTGTTTTCCCAAATAAAATTCCATCATAATTCAATAATATTTCTCACAATACACATGGTGGTTGCACACTATGATTAGCTAATACTTATATGATAATTTTCTAAATTTAATTAAATTATATAGTATTCTTAGAATGATGCTTAGATACATCAAATATTTACCGAATTTATGAAACATTTCATTAATTTTTTTCTACATGTATTAATTTAATTATTTCAATGTTATTTGATGATATGTCATGCTATAAATGTTAGATTGAGAAGGTTTTTGATTCATTGGAACGATCTCAAAAATTATCTACAATTAATTATTTTTGACCTAGTGTTACTTTATATTTTTTGGTTTGTCTATAAATTAGTTGAAATATGTGATTCCAAGATGATTTTAGGTTTTTAGGTATCCAATTAAATCAACCAATCAGGTTTTTGGATTTAACATGACTAATATATTTGAGAAATTACTGAATGAATGATTTAGTTTTAATAATGTTTCATTTTATGGTACCTTATTATCATGGATCCACATTCTTCAAATTTAATGAGACACACATTCATACATCATCACTCACACTCAGAGTATGATCACTATGAATATTGATAGGTTCCTAAATTTTCCATCAAATAAAATGTTTAAATTATATTTAGTGCAACCTTTGGAACCATCTCTTCATGGTGGCGTCACTGCATCCTAGTGAAATTTTTCCATGCATCAATTATATTGCAATGTTCCATCACCATCCCATAATAGAAACCACTCTCTATTTATAATGCAGTGCAACATTTGTAATGTTTTCGTAAAACTACTATTTAGATTTACCAAAACCTACCATAAATATTGTATACCTATAGTGGGGGTATTTAGAAGTTACCATAAATAATCATTATAAGTATGGATACAACATGTTGTTCGCACTGTCAATTTAGTGATCATACATTTTTTGAAGGGATCACAAGATATATATTATCACAGTCAATATTTTCTCCATAATACAACAAGTACTCTGAAATGGTCATAGTAAGCATACCAACAAAAAGTTTACATGATGTTCATGATCAGTTAAACACTTCTATTAATTTTTCATAAAATTTGGAATTCCATGCATCCTTTGTTTTTCATAAGTTATGATAACATCATTAACTTCAATATTATTATAATTGTTATAATTAATTTATTAATTTTTTAAATTAATATGTATTATAAAAACCAGATGAAATGTTTTTAAAAATAATTTATCCTCTCTATATTATTTCTTGTGTCATCTCTACCAATGTTTATATCTAGGGTTTCTCCATGTTTTTGAAATCAGTTCCTTATTGCACATGTATATTTTATTTACTAAATGTTTTATTTTTTATTTTCCTTATATCGCATGTGTTAGTTATACCTGATGGATTTATTGGATTCATCTGGGTACATAATCATTTTTATATCATCAGTTATTATTTTGGAGATTGGTAAACCCAGATCCTTTTGCATCATTAGATTCATCAGTTTATTCAGATTAGTGGATTTCTGGATTTTCTACATCATTTTCTTATTCAAAAAATCATATTATTAATTGATTTTTGGATCATGATTTATATATGTATAATATCTTAATTTTATTCATAAAAAACCATTAAACCATCAACTTCTAGTTCATCATATCAATAGACCACCGATATTTCTAGATCAACAAACTACTGGTATTTGTGGTTCGGTGTATCCCAAGACCAATAGATCAATAGTTTTTTATTTATTGGAGCACCAAAATACTTACCAACATGGTAATTGTCATATATATTAGGTTGGAAGATCAATGGATCACTATACTGTAGGTCTATTGACCACTGGGTTTTTTAAACATTTTATTGTTCCTTTTATATTTAGTTTCTTCTGGTTCTTCAACATCACCTTCTGATTTATATATGTCATTGGTGGTGTATAATTTGGATCATCATCAGAGCGGTTTCATGGTATTTTTTTGATCATAATATGTGTCTAGTGGTATGTTCTTCATTATCATGTATTTGGTAACACTGTCATGATTTGATCCAGGTGTGATTGGATCATTAACATTTTTGTTTTTCCAATCTCTCTGTGACCATCTCTCCATGAATCTTGTCATAATAAATATTTTTGTCTAGAATTTTCATTTTATTGTAAGCAGATGATATTTTTTTATGCTTCGATGAAAATTCCATTAATATTATAAAGATATTTTTTTCTACTAAAAACAAATTATAAAGCAGGGATACAGATGGTAATTCTAGAAAATATGATTTTTGATGTTGTGTCCCTATCTCCTGACAAGGCCACATTGGGGTAATCTACCTTTATTAGAAAAGGAAACTAGATGTAGGGGTATATATTCTTCCCCTAACCACATTGACCCTATATATATCAATCAGAAACTTTAGAATGATTTTTTTTTTCAGATTTTATGGATGGCCCTCATAGAGGAATTAATGGATTAATAGGAAAATACTGAAGACCATTCATAAAATTCAACATGGTCCTCTCTTAGTCTGTATGTATTTCAATGAAATTATTTTCTTGGATGATAAAAAAGCTAATTCTATCTAATCTAAATTTTTTAAAAGATATTTTATATAGGAAAATCATATGGTATACCTTGTTGAAAATGGGTATTCAAGATTCCCTATTACATTATTCTATGGGAAATATAATATAATAATATTGAGGAAAATTATGATATATTCTTAGAGTAGATTGAGTTGAAGAACCTTTTCAGTTTTTTCTAGGTTTCATACTTTTGTCCTATAAATTTTGGCCCCAAACCCATCCTTATTGAAAAAGATCATGGGAAAAGAATGTTACGAAATGTTAAAACCATTATATTTGAAATATTTTTGGGAATTTAATTAAGGATATAAAGATGTTATTCACTCTTGCAGGAATTTTGGGGATCCAGATATAGAAAGTAATATTCCCCAAGTTGCAAAATAGTAAAAATTATAGATTAACTTCATGTTACAATTTATAGATTATCATTATTATAAAATTGAAAGGAACCCAATGGGTTCCATTCTCACACCCCATAGTAAAGTGGTTTTCATCTATTTGGATCCTTCAATTAGAATTTTAGGTGACTCAAAAAAATTAAGAAAATCATATAGTCTTAATAGGATCATAAAATCCATGATAAGGAAGGTGACTCCAATAAAAAAAATTAAAGTAGATATATTTTTAATGGCAATGAAATAACACCATAAAATGTCTCAGAAATGAAGAATGAAGAATCATATGCAATGATAGGGGAATCCATGATCATATAATGAATTTTTTCAGCATTTCACATGGCTAGGGAATCATCTATTTAATCTAATATTGCATCATGTAGTGAACTATTTGTTACATAAATAATGAACAATTATATCATAAGTGAGTTAACTAGTGGGGAAATCATATTGTCCCTCAAAAAGTCCATCTAACCAAAGTGAAAAGAATTGATGGGTTCCATGCATTATTCATTAGAAAATATTGGAACACTATTAGGTGTTAAATTATGTTTATCATGAGGGACTGTTGGTTAGGTAATTATAACTTCCTTTCACTAAATGAAACCATTTTTACCATCATAATAATGATAAAGAAACCATGGACTCAGAATTTTTGACTATCATCTTATGAAAAAATATATATACAATTATCTCTTTGATTTTAGTTATCACTAATATTCTTGGTTGCATTCAATTATTTTTGAAAATTAGAGTTCATTCATCCTCAAAAATATCATCTATAATTATTACAATATTTTTCAAGTAGTGTTTCATTCCACAAAAAATAAAGATATATCATAAATTGGTTCCACTTATTTGAAAAATTATGTGAATGTGGCCTATGATAGGGTTGAGTGGTCTGTTCTTCAGTTTTTTGAGTAATATGGGATTATTACCAGAAAGGACAAGGTTAAACATGAAATGTGTCAGCTATATCTCCATTAGGATAAAACTAAACTACATCATTTTGTATAGGTTTATCCCCTCCATGGGCCTTTGGGTGGGGGATCCTATCACCCCTTTCCTTTTTTTTGTGGCCAATGTGTTCTCTAATCCCATTTCTATGGAATCCAAGATATTATTTTTCTTGTGGAAAAGTTTATTGAGGAATCTACCGATTTACCTCCACTTATTTGATTATTATATCTTTATTTTTTCATGTTCTATCATTGAATAATTATACACTATTTTTCAATTAATTCAATTATATCAGAAGGCATCTGGTCAATCAGTCAGTCATTTTAAAACAATAATTTCATTCAGTGTTGGTGTTACCACAAGATGAAATTATGAACTCAATATAACATTGTGTATTTTTTTGGATGATAAACATAATAAATATATTTGGAATCCCATGATCATTGTATGATCTAAATGTCTTGTTTTCTATACAATTATGGATAGGTTTGGAAATTAATATTTAGGGCTATAATTTAAAGTGGTTCTATAAATAAGAGAATGAAAAACATATTATGGTAGTAACATAATAGATCTTGACCAATGTTATGTCCTTGTTTCTGCTCCTTGGATTCATAATTTATAAAATCCACAATGACATCACTTATTTTTTGCGGGGTCATAACAATGGGAGAAATAAATTTTATTTTTTGACTTGGGAGAATCTTTTCCTTCCAAAATATTTTGTTTATATGGGATTCTAAGATATACACATATTCAGTGATATACTTATTCCGAAGAAAGGGTAGAACCTATTACATAACCTTGACTCTTTATTCATGTGAATTATCAAACCAAAATACATCTATGACACAATATTTTTTGGTGTATTCCCAATACACCACCCATGTTTTTGGGGAAGTCATTGGGGATCATATGATCTTCATCATAGTGGACTTATTTGGATAATTGGTGATAGAGATATAGTAATGATATCGAGGGAACCTTGTCTTAGCAATGATAATTGGGAAATTTCCACATCTATATATGTACCTATGTGGGAATATGCCACAATATTCTTATTCATTAATGAACTTAGAAATGGATGGTTTTATGGAATGCTAAATGACTAGTTTAATGATATAGAAAGAAGGATCATTTTGAGAATCCCATGTGTGAAAAAAATGGGCTAGGAAAATTTTTTATTGAATAAAGAGTTCTCAGGATGAAACATGGTTAAATCAAGATATAAGAGGGCACATGGGTATGTTATATAGAGGTTTAAGTGATCAGGAGGATTTATGGCCATTGGAATTCCCTCCCATGGTCTAGTTTTTTATTTCAAATATCATGTTCCAAAATAAACCATTCAATGGAATTTTTCGAATACCATCATGAAAATGAATATCCATAATGTATCATGTGTATGGAACCACAAGAATATATTTTCAAGATATTTTATATGGACAAGGATCTAGATCCATCTGGCATGAATTGGATTCAATCATAGACAACTTTGTGGATAAGGTATCTAGGTTTGTGTAGTTTCTTACAAAATTATCATCCTATTGTCCCATGGATAAAGTGGATTTTATTCTCACCATACCCTATATCATATGGGATATAACAAATGAAGCTAAATTTAACTATAATTTTAGGTTATACTAATTATGGATAGAGAAGGTTGCAGCATGGATGGAAATATGGAATCATAATACGATTGAACCTGATGATCCTTTTATATCCACTCTAAAATCCATATATAATCTTCCACTAGTAGATGTGTTGCTGGTTAATGTTAGAATGATATCTCTGATGGAGGGGCTGTTGGATTAGGTGTTATAGTGTGTACAACCTAAGATGCATTGTGACAGATTTTCAAAAACCAGTCTAAATTTAATGGAAACACCAATGATGAATGACTAATCTATATGAACTAATATAATTCTATCCACAATGGTAGTATGTAAATCTATCATCGCTGATTAACATTAATATAACAACATTAATTCTATAAAATCAATGGATAGTGGTCTCTAATCCTTTCTATAGTGAATTTGTAATATATGTTCCCTTTACCACCTCTTCTCATCATCCTACTTTACATTCGTTAATATTTATTGAAATATGGCAACTCACTTGATTTCTTCCCATGGTCTCAAAAGAGTTCCACTCATTTTGATGAACGGATTTCTTGTTTGGATGTATTATCATACACATTCTAATCATTGGTCATTTTATTATATTACTTATTTTTTGAATAAAAGTGTTTCTAAATATTAAAAACAGTTTTAAATATTCATTTAAAAATATTAATTATTCTTTGCTAACACATACAACTTATTTTTAAAATATCTATTTTTTTAATTTGAGTTCATTCCACTAAATTGATTCATTTGTAACATAATATTTAACAATAATGAAATTATTAAAAAAATCAATATTTAATGTAATATAATAATTATCTTATTAATTCATGTTAACTAAAATAGGAAATCATTTTGGAATTTAAAATTTAAAATTATCTTACGATATTTATTGAATTACATTGATTGTTCTTTACTAATTTTATATGAATTATTTAATTAGTTATTCAAATTTATTTGAATCAGTTTTTTGTTATAAAATCAAACAATATTTATAAGAATTATTATCGATGATAATATTTACATTTCATAAGTGATTTTATAATTTCATTTTGAATTGATTTACCTTGTTTGATAGTTATCTATTAGCATTTGGAGATATTATATAAAGAAGTCAAATATTATTGAAACCGATGTTCCAGGAACATGATGATCTCATAAGTTTATACTCATATGAAATTCATCTGATCATATGCTAATCTGTTTTAATCAATTGTGATGTACTTTCAATGAAATAAGTTTTTATATTATGAATTCATATCACTATGAATAGTAGATGTATGATACTATTGGAATACCTAAATATCCTTGTTTGCATCATTCAGAAGGGTTTCCATCTAATCTTTAATGATCATCAATTCTTCTTACTTCTATCTTACTATATTATTTTGTATATATTTTTTGGTATACATCTACAAATTATCCTTTCTTGAACTAGTTATACTACCTCTAAAATGTATTCCCTAGTTATAAACACCTAAAAATCCAAAAAATTAGGTAGGGGTTTCTTAGTTATAAATCCATGGCACATTCTTCACTCACAAGTGGTTGTTTATTGTTATTTTTGGTATTATCCTCGAAGTGTTAGTGGTTGTAATTTCTCCCATTTAAATCTCTCTCTCTCTCTCTTTCTTTCTTAGTGGGTTCCATATTCCATCCATTGTTGTTTGATGACTAGACTATATCATTTAGATTGAACCTGTACGAAATTTTTTGTGATCTTCTTATTTGTATTTTATAATAATAATTATCTTTGATAATTGATATTTACAATTAATTTATCTCACATAATTTCTAAAATATTTATAATTTTAATTAAGGTCAGTTTGACCCCATCAAGTCCTTCGAACATCATCCAGTTTGACCTAAAAATGTAGCTTTTATATTTCTATCCTAGAGATACACAAACATGGATTTTAATTAGATATATTTTTCATAAATAATTAAACTCTGAAACACCAATTCAATGGTATATAAGGGAACCCATGATTTAGATTTATGAAATTATGATTCAAAATGAATAAGAAAACATAGAAGATATCTATATTTTATATTATAGAATTTCATGTTTTTAATGGATTCCCCTTTATGAAACTACGATACATAATAGTTACTAGTTCCTTACCCATACACATTTGATATGCATAAGGGTAATTAAGGAATTACCCTAATGAAAAGTTGTCTGTGTAAGAGATATCACACATTACCCATATGTATATCAATAATTGTACGGGTCTCCAAAATCTACCCTTATGTGTAATGGGGTTATGAATGGGTAGTAGGCATATTTACCTTTTTGATTAAGGTAACAAAGACCGAGACATTACATAGCTATGTTACATAAGGGTATATAAGGTTTTACCCATACATGAGTGGTATTATATTGGTATCCTATTGACTATCATTTCAGTAAGGGGTTTACATAAGGGTTAAAATGATTTTTAAAAGGTTTCATATATGTAATATTATAGCTTTCATAAGGTTATTATGATCTAACATTACATAAAAATGATTTTATTGGCTATATATTTTTAAATGGTTTTTTCTTAAAGGAATCCAATATTTCTCAGCAAAGAATAGAGGCAACCAGTTTTATACATTTATGTTGCAGTTCTAAAAGTCCTATGTAAATTTAATAGAGTTTATCTTCCCATATAAATACATCTATGTGTGAAGGTAATTATAAATGTTTTTAAAAATTATCTTTAAATTATTAATTTGTATTAGGTGATTATAAAATGTTTAGAAATAATTATTAATGTAATTTTAGAAATATTTAATTTATAAAGGGTATAAAAAATAATATTTTATTTATAAATGGTTTATTATTAATTAAATAAATAATTATGAAACGATTATTTATTCCAAAAAATTAATTTCGATATTTGAAGATACTTTTTCCAAATTAGATGGTAGGAATTATGATCTAGATATAAATGTGTCCACATAAAAATCATAATTAATAATTTATATATAGTTATAATATTTGTTTTAACAAAAAATTATAAAACGTTCGTAACTAAATAATAAATTATTTATAAATATTTATTTTGAACTATTAAAAGTAAAAGGGTTCCCTAAATGGATAATATTTAAACCAAATTAATATTCTCTTGATGGTTGATAGGATCACAGATTAAATAATTAACAAGCATATAATATGAAAGGTTTTCATAATAGATGTTGTATTATAATAATTTTATAATTCATATGATATTATGTATTTAAAATAGAAATTTCTTATAATGCTAAATATGAAATAGTTCATATTGAGAAGAATATAAAATGTTTATATTCAAAATATTGTAATATCTATAATGTAAAATATGAAATTAAAAAATATTATATTTTCTTTTTATTTATGAATTATTTATAAATGTTTAACTCAGGATAAAATATTTGGATTTTTCATTTATATAAAGGTTACTCCCTTATATATTCATGTTTCATAAAATTTTTGAAATAAAAAATTTGTGTATGATTTATTTTAAAACGATAACCTTCTTCTAGGATAATCCATTTCATTACATAACAGGATTAAAAATGAAATTGCTTTAAATTTTTATTTACCTTTACCATAGTTTTTAACAGAGGTTATTATATTTAATTTAGTAATTGAATATTATTTGTGTATATTAAGTGTTATATTGATGCTGAATTTGATTCTATTTCAGGTAATATATCCTGAGGTCGTGGGACTACGTTTCTGTCAACCTACCAACCCGGTTGCTAATTCCTTTTCTAGGAAAGTGATTTATGCTAGATATCTTTCACTATAGGCTTATTCATGTATAGATTATCAATATCATATAATTATATCCTTTACAAGATTTTATCGGGTACCCAATGCATATAATTCACCTAGAAATGTATAAATATATATGGATTCCATTTTTTGATGATTAAATAAAAGCTAGGTTCTGTAAAGGGTTATACATCAATATGGTGTGAACATATGGATTATGCCCACAGAATAAGATTCCAACCTATATTAATCAAATCATGCATACATAAAAGGGAATAAAATGAGATAATGTAGTGAGATAAAAATACCCTTGAAATAATATGTGTGATATTCCTTCCAAAGTAGCACTTGGTATGAACTCAATCATTCAAATAGGTATTTTCTATCTCTTCACAAGTACATGTAGATTATCTTTTGTATGTAATGAATTTTTTAATGGAATTTGGATTGTGTTGGTGGTCTTGTTGAGCATAGCATGAGTATACCTTACCCAAATGGCATGAAAGCCTTATTTTTCTGGATTTTTGATAACCACACTTTAACGGGATGATGGGAAACCTTAAAAGGGCCGTATTCTAAGTGTTTACATGGGCGTTAGGTTTTAGTGGAAATATCCACACTATAACTACATAGAAATGCTCCTCCCAAGTATCAGAATCGTGTTTTACACTCTCCGCTTTAGCATGGCGTTTCATCTAGCCTTCCAATACATGAATATCCTAGTCCTAATGGAAACACCATACCCTCTATTTCATCCACATTCCTTAGCTTCTACAATAGTTATTATTCCTTCTCTAAATCATCACTTGAAGTCTGCTCCTACTAGAGTCTTCGTAGTCCATTAAGCACAACTTTAGGTGGCCTGAAATCCTTGAGGTTTCCCAACAGCCTTGAGGTGGCCCAAAATCCTTTCTAGGATAATGTCCTTGTGTGGTTTGTAGGCCTTGAAGGACCGAAGGACCAAACTGGTGGCCCAAAATCCCAAATGGATGAATAGTTCCAACTAATACAGTACCTAACAGTAACTACTATAGTACCTGGTACAATGGTCTCTTCATTAACAACTAAAGTACTACTATAATACCCAAAAATATTTTTCCACCACATTTGGAACTTATGACTCTTGGATGAACTTTCCTAGTCATCAACAACTGGAATGATGCACTTGTATAAGCATTAGAATACATTGATTTCAGTTTTTATATTATTCATGGGGTTTTCTTTGGGTTGAAGATGATGTGAATCCATAATGGTTTGGATATTAGAGTAATATAGTTGTGTATATCTATATGGTGGATTGGAAAAAAAATTCATTAAACTGTCCACGATGCATAATTGGGGTGTTTGAGATGACTCCTTTTCTAAATAATCATTGCTTATTTACCTGAACAAACTAGGGTAGTTTTTGGGGAAAGATGATTCATTTCCCACTAATTGATATGACGAATATTTAATAGGGGTAATCATTTTAGGGGGAGACCATTAAATATATGTTTTTATTTAATGTCCATGAAACATTATATTAATCTAATTATATTTTATATTGTGGATTAATATTATAATCATCATTAAACTAATAATTTTGATCAATCATTGATATGGATAAAAATAATTTAATAAAATTGTAAAACGTTTTATTTGTGAAATATTCTTAACTAGTATTGGTAATTTAAGATATCTTCTTAAGGATAATTCGATGTGTCAGATTAGTTTTTTTCATTGAAAAAAAGTGTATAAGTTGTTCAATATGTGAATCTAGATTCTTATAGATGCATAGAGTGATTCAATTAAGGTTTCAACGTAATATGATGATAAATTAACAATTTAATATTTCATTCCATAAAATATGATTGGGTAAAAAAATTATATTCAATATTATTGAATATGTTAAATGACTTGGATGGATTGATGTTTTCGATAATAGATTTTTATTATATGGGAATTTAACATATTTTTATCTTTTAAATTATTTCAACAATTTTACTGAATCCAAAGAACTGTACCAGATGTTCTCAAGGTTGTAAAAATATAAAAAATTGGAATATGATGTATAGGTTCTAATGTTTTATATATACATTAAAATTGAGTAAAAGATTCATCCTAAAGTAGAATAATTAGTTGAAAAGTTCACTAATTCTTCTGTAAGAATCCAGTCTTGGAAATCAAAACAATGTATAATTATGATGTCATAGTAATAATTTAATATGATTGGACTATATATGATACAATTGAAGGAGTTGGTGAAAATCCATGGAATGTTCATATAAGATAAGGATGTTATATAAAATAATTCCTCGATTATGAAAGGAATGTGATATCAAATGTATATTTCAAAAAGTGTTGTAAATATAATAGAGTTAAAAATATAAGGAAGAATTTATTATGTTTATAATTTATATTTGTGATATGAAGTAAGTTGTTACTACACAAAGGATTTATATATAGATGTTTTTATCAAGAATAAATGTTTCTAATTAAAATTTGTGTATCTTTATATCAATAATCTTAGGTTATAATAGAACATGTTTGATAATAATTATTTTTTATGATCAAATATGAGTTGATTAAATTTATAAATGTTGTTTATGATCCAATAAATTTTTAATATAATTGTTAGTATAATATAATGATAAAATTGTTTTATCTAGGATAAAGTTTTTTCTTGAGTATTTATTAAAATAAATGGGGATGCATTCCTGTAACTGTTTGTTGGTGTATATTAAATATTTATTATTTTCAAATTAAAATTTTCTAAACACATATAATAACTTATATGATTTGATGAAAAACATTTTATCTGTTAAATATTGCCACTAAATTGCAATAAATGTTATTTATTAAGAAAAAAGTTTTTTTGTGGATGTTAGAAAAATTTATGAAGAGAATATAATGTCTAATAGGATAGTGTGGGTATGTTTTTCCTTAAATAAATTAAATATTAATAAACAAATGATTAAACCAATCTAAAGTTGAAGTATTTAATACTATAAGAGATTTCTGATGTAATAGTAAAAAATTATGTAATTAGTTTTATTATTTCAAACATAATTTTTGATGTAATAGGATTACAAATATGATAATGATGAACTTATAAAAAGTTCTAAATAAAAAAATAATATTGTTAACATAACATTTGATGTTATGGAGCTAGGAAGTGGTAAAATGATTGTGATGTTGAACTGATAATAATATGGTTCCTAAATCACTCCACTATTCAAAATTTCATAATATATATATTTTTCTCAATGATGTTTTTTGTGGGATGGTTTTATCATATATTCACGCTTATATATTTCATGAATTAAATAAGGTATGAATAGTAATGAAAACTTAATATTTTTAGAAAACAAATGGACAATCTAGATATTTTAAATATATAATATGTTAATCTAATGCTATTGTTAGGTTTATTAAATATTATTATTGAGTTTAGGAATGATAACATGCATTTTATTTGAGGAAACATCCATATATCATTTCGTGAAATTAGAAAAATACATGCATATATAGATATACATTTCATGATGTGAAATGATAATTGACCTCTGAAAGTACAATATTCAATTTATCTCTAACCAATTATCATCATGGTGTATTATAGGATATGATGAATTGTTAAGGATAGTGTGAGTAGGGTTATATTATAGAGATACAAAATATTCCCATGAGGCCTAAGAAAAATAATGAAATTCATTATTTGAATATGAAGACATAGTAGGTATACCACTTGCAGTGTCATAAAAATACCTCTAGTGTACTAGGTGTGCATGGAACATATTTATGTCCCCGCTACATGAGGTTGGTGAGGTACCTTTCATGATAAAATTAATACATAGATAACCAAATTACACAAGTATACATTTTCACATAGACAATACAATGGTGTTTGGGTATTTTTTGATCATTTAATTACTTAGAGCTTAACCAAGATGACATTTTTCCTCTCGCTTTATCAGTATGACAACAAGGGCCTTGATTAAGATAGAATATGGGTCTGTGTTGTCACACTTATATATTGTATATTTATCTGGTTAAGTGGAATGTAATTAGATTATACATAACAATAAAATACACATGGTTTATTCATCAATAAGATCAATATATATTCTAGGAATGAAGAACAGATGAGTTGGCTATATAGGGATGGAATTCTTCATGTCCCATGGTCACAATATATCTTTAGAAAAGTGAAAATATAAGAATTAACATTTTCATATGATTTAAATTGGTGGATATAGGTATAGAGATACATGTGATTGAAAGCCATCATGATAGATCCATTCAAATCTTGAGTAGCATTACAACATATTTGAGGACGATCCTTAATGACATATATAAATAAAAATATTTTTATTTATTATAAAATTTATAAATACCCATAGGGTTACTCATTATGTATGACTAAATTGGGATTGAGTTTGACTTGGATATCTACTATAATCATGTTTTATATTTAATAAAAAATTGATTTGGATGTGCTTTTCAAGGTATTTCCATAGTTATTATAAAAGGTGAGGTTATTGATGGATTTTTAATTATTTTTAGAATATATAGAAATAGATTTTTGGATATATAATCATGATTAATTGTATATGGTGAAATATAAGGTGAAATGGAACTCATTTTATTTTTATTATTTTAATGTGAGATATATAATGACATATTCCCTAAATCTATAGACTATATATGATTCATGTATATATCATTTTCATGGGATATCATGATAATTTCAGCAAGAATATTTCACTAAATTTACTAAATTTGATCAAATTAATCTATTATTATTCAATGTATTAATATTATTATTATTTAAGTAATTTAATGTATCATTTATTAAGGAGTTACACGATATGTAACACAAGAGTGGGTTTATTATTCATGAAAATAATGCAATGGCCATTGAATTTTTTCATGTCTTATAAACACTTGATTAAATATAGAAACAGTCCAATAGTGTCTTCAACAGAATATATATATATATATATATATATATATTATCATTTGATGTAAATGGTTCATGGGAGATATCTTATTCTTGGTTAATACTCCCTAACCAAATAAAAATGTTTATCGTTGTTGTTTTCATACAGAGGTACTACCAGGGTGTGGAGAAAGAGAATTACTTTTAAATGATGGATGATTCAAATATGTCTATGGATACACTATAGATGTGGGATGATTTTTTTCTACTTTGGTGATCTTTATCAAACATGTTTTAAAAACATTAAAATGTTTTAGTGTATCATATATATAATATTAAAAAAATTAGAACAATAATAATTTTAGGGTTTATATTGTTTTTTTATTTCATTCATATAGATCCTCATGATAGAGTTTTAATCACAATAAAGAATTCTTATAAATGATATTAGTCTCTAAATAAACACTTCTCCAGTAGAATGTTTGACAATGATATCTTCTAGAACATTAATGGGTACATGAAACTTCACAGTTGACTCATGATCTACTTAATAACAAACTTACTTGTGATTTTTGTGTGTTTTTTATTATGCATCATATCTACATTAATATTTTATTGTGTTCACATCACAATAAGGTGATTGGTGTATTCTAATTGATATTTATCACAATAAATTTCACCATGCATAATTTTAGAATAATAATGTTTCAGGTAGTTCTCTGAATCACTATTATAAAAAAACATTATAAAAAAATCGATTACCTTCGGTAAGGTAGGACATTAGGGGGAATTTCTTGCCCCAAATATTGTAGGGTTTTATTCTTCATGCAGTGGTTATTTCAATATTTATTTTTTTCACTTTGAAAATTTTGTATATAATATCGCTTCAAACCATAAATTATAACAATTTCTCTTTTAGTATCAAATATTTCATTCAAGTATTTAGTTTTCTTATATACATCTTTATGTGACTTTTCATTATCAAAATGTTCCTGAGGTTACACTCTAAAACCATCACATTTAAAGTGTCCATATTGTTCAAGTCACTTCATAACTACTATATGTAATTGTTATTTTCGTATATCCAATGAGGATTGTTTTGTGTAAAATATATGAAAACAAGATGAAAATAAGTAGATGTTTTTATGTATTATTTTTAATAATAATAAATTATGATTATTTAATAATATATTGGAATTTCATTATTTTTTTTTCTGTCAATGAATTTAATTTGTTATTTACATAATAATCCTTCCATAGAATATAGTGTGGGATAAAAGCGGATTTATTTTCAATTCAGCTATATGTATATATATAAAGATATTTTTTTTTGATGTTTCCTATCAGGAAGAACCTCTATTATATAATTAAATTAAATACCAGTTTTTAAAGTTAAGATGACTGCATCCATAATTTGTACTAGGGTTATGATGGTTAAAATTCACACTACTTATAGCACTCAATTATAGTTTTATAAATTAATAATGTATAAATAAAGGGGGTTAATAAAAATAATTTAAAATAAAATATTATGAATTTCAATTAATATGAAAAGATTAATCCATATTATTACCAACGAAAGAATTCAATGTTTCTTGTTTTATCATGTGTGCATTTCGAGTTGGTTTAAGGTGGTATACCATTACCTCAGCATCCCAAAGATATATCTATTTCAGCTGTGACTATAATGATATATATAAAATTCTATGATCATTCATATGATTATTATGAAAATATCAAAAATAAATGTACTCTCAGAGGGATAATGGAATGTAAATCAATGTTATATTATATTATTTTTTTAAATAGAGAAAATGTATCACTATATTACACTCATTTTATCCAATGTGTTTCACATTATTGAGATAAAAATTTATTCCATGTATCTTTAATAATCTATAAATCCATATGAGTTGTGAACCAAATATAAGTAATATGAATTGACCTTTTTGGTTCAATAGTTTTTATTTATTGATTCCACCCATCATAAAATTTAGCACCTCTTATTAATTCCTTAATATATTTTTTTTATCATAGTGGTGATAAACCAGTTATGTTTTTTCATCCACATTTTGTAGATGTTGAAATTGGTTTTCTATATCCAAATATTTTTACCTTGGATGACATATATATTAGAAGAATTAAACATTAATAAAAACAAATTATTATATATTATTCATTGGACTACATGACTTTTATATAATAATTTCCTAGAGTATATATCACATTGAAAATTCAATAGTAGTTCCCTGATATTTTAAATTCTTTGGAATTCCATGATGATATTCCTAAATACTATTCTATAGTTATATAATATCATATGAAGAGAAACATTGATTGTTAAAAATCATGAGTGACAACTCGTAAGCATACAAGAATTTTTCTCATGAAGTTCAACATTAGTAATATCTAAATGGGAGATTATGTGAAAAGACAAATCAATATGAAATCAACATGTTTGTGGGAAATTTTAATTTATCATCAATGAGCATGTGTGATGAGTCATATAAATTAGGATTATTAATAATTCATGTCACAACTCATGTACATGGATGTATGTCGATGAACGTCACACCATATGTTCACAATAATTAGGATACATTGGTTGAGCCATGAATGAAATGTTATTAGTGATTATTTCAATGAAGAAGTAGTCCCTTCTATATTTAGGGATATTGAAATCACAACCCTATGATTGAAATAGAACTATCATATTAAATTTTATTTCCATATGGTAATGATGAGTTTATTTAAAATGGTCAATAAATGACCTATGAAGCATATAGGATTGTGTCACTCGTAACCTATTTTTTTATATATCATGATAATGATATTTTATCTAATAGAAAGTATTTTTGTGTGGTTTTTGAAATTGTGACATTAACTTATTTCCCTTAGATGACTTGACCCGTTTCTATGTAGTATTCATAGGATTTAGGTAATCCTACTAATTTACAAGTATTAATAATCACATAGGTTCATACTCTATATTCATCCATTGTTAATAATTAAATTATTTTTTAAGTTAATTATTTGAATAAATATTATAATCAATACTAAGGAATAATTTATTCAATGTTTTATTTAGCCCATAAATTGAATAAATATTTATTCATAATATAATAATTTCATTAATAAGATATATAACATTTATTTATTGAATAATTAAATATTTTTTCAGATATTTGATTAATATCAAGGAGGACGAGACGCTCATGAATGTGTCTGGAAATAAATATTAATTTTTAAGATGGTAAAATAATATTTATTATTATGCAAGTTAGCACAAACCATGATAAAATAATAATAATAATATGATTATTATTACATGCATGGGGTCATATAAGGTTTATTATTTTATTAAAGGGACTTTGGAAAATTAAATTATATTTCAACCCTGACCCTATCTCTATAAATTTCAAATTTTGTTTATTTTGTAGAGTTTGTTAAAAAATTAAGAATGGTTGTACAAAACAAAATCATGTGCTCAATTAAAATAATTTTTTAATTTAAAATATATATTTATAATAATAATATAATGATAATATTTATTTATAAAAACATGTTTACCATTTTATATATAAAGTCATGAAAAATAATGGAAACCACAAAAATTAGTGTTGGGATATATAAATACTAAGTCATGAGTAAATATTTGTCCTCTATACCCATTTACTACAATAATATTTCCATATTAAAAAAAACAAATTAAAATATTTTTTGTAGTCCCTCTGATCATGTATTTACTTAGATACCATTAAATATATCGGTTCAAATAGTTCAAAAAAGAACTATCCTAAAATATTGTGTTTATAAAAATTAAATGTAAATCAATTTATGAAGATTTTTATGGTAAATATTTATTAACACTAATTATGATATGATTAAAAATTTTAATACTTCATTATGTTTATTGATAGTGGGAACTAAATAATTCTAATCGTCTAATGGTGTTTATAATAAAGGTAACTGTTAGAGAACACTATTTCAAATACATAATGTTACGAATTGTGTATAATTAATTAAACTACTAATTTAAGGTATTTATTTAATTTGATATTAATTATATAATTACTTTTCAAGATTTTATATATTGTTTCACTAAAAAAACTAGTATTTGACATTATTTATCTAATCCTTTGATAAATATATTAATTTTTTTTAATATTTGTTAATTAAAAATTTAATTTATAAGTGAATTCTATATTCGAATGAAAAAGTAGTTAGTATTAATATATTAATGGTAATAATAATCATTAGCTTTTGATCTAATAATTAATATTAAAAAAAATTAACCTAGTTAGATATGTATTTCTACATATCATAAGAGCATGTTATTAAAAAAAGATTATAATTTTTAAAATATTTATGTAGAAAGGATTATAATTTTAAAAATATTAAAATAATGTGTTATATTATAGAAATTAATGTTTAATTTTTAAGTAAGAATTTATTATTAAATTTTTTTAAAATGAGTGGACTCTTTATTAATTGTGAAATTGATTTGAATGGATACTCCCCAATTATTAGTGATAAGATCCTTTTAATTCAATGTGTATATATATTTTTGGTATTGGTAGAATTGGTAAATAAATAATTTCATTTAATTTAATAAAACAAGTCATAATAAAATTAAATAATATGAAAATAATGTTTGGAAAAAATGAACACAATAAGATTTATATTTTCATATGTAATAAATTTTACAGATCAAATGAAGGAAATATGTGAAACAATAAAAAATGTGACCATGTAACAACCTCTAATAATAATCCATATATGTGTTTATGCTTGACTGTACACCTGTATACATGTTTCATCATACTATTTAGATGACTAAGGACTAGCGATTCCTTGGTAATAAGAGATAAGATGGTTCCTAACCTCCTTTGATGTATATATGTACTCATTTTGACTTAATTTAGTTGACATTTCTTTGAAACTATGTCACCACGTGATGAGTACGTTGTTTCAGCTCTCAAAAGGACATAAGTAGTTATCAAGGTATTATATGTTATTCATGTAGACTAGGAAAAGTTATTTAGAGATAATTGATTTGATAATAAGGGATTTTTCCCAGTGATGATTGGTGAGACAACAATTTTTCTCACTTATAGTGAGTGACACCCTCCAAACTGTGTTTTGATACTTCATTAGCACTATGAGGAAGATTAGAAATTTGAGATTAGATAAGGTGGGATGGAGAGGGGTTTCCTCTATGTAATGGGCTAAGATATCTCACATGTAAGATGTGAGACGGGACCCAGGTGTGGGGCATGGGCTTGGTTAGGACAGGGAATCCGGATTTCATGGGCCTTAGAGGTTACATGTTGGGATGGTTCATAGGTATTAATATTTGATGTGATGAGAGAACATGATGGGGAGGTACAAATCATAAGGTCTTTGTTGTCATGGGTATAGAGGTCATGTTGTCATTATGGGATGAGGTTAATGAGATGGTATTGATGATTAGAGAAAGTGATCGGTCTATATGGATAAATTTCTACCCAAATAGTGGAGGATGTATTTTTTCAACTATGGGTTATCTGTGGATCAAATAAAGAGTTGTGTGATAGGATGAGGCCTAGTGTGAATGAGGTGACCTCCCCGAAGTCTATTGTGATAGATAGATGTGCTTGTTAACTCCATAGAGTTTATGGGGATGTGGCAACATGTTTTTATATTATCTAGAGTTTATAAGGATGTGTTGGTGGCTTGTAACATTCATATATTCTATTGGGATGGGTTACTGTGCTTGTGATGTCCAATGGGAATGTAAGCATATGAAGAAGATGTTGATTTACCTTCAATGTGAAGATTGGGTAATGGTAGTGACCACCTGTGCTGTTCTAGGTCATAGTACAACATTAGATAATACTAATAGACCCTGACTTAAGTGATTTCACAGTGGGTCAGTATTTTAAGGTTTGACCATACCAAATTCCTATGGGAAATAAATTGAAGTTTTGATGATAGGTAAACCAATTGTCTTCGGTTCTGGGTTTCAAGTCAAAAAGATAGACTAATAGGATGAAACATGGTTGATTATCTTATAGATCCAATGTTGTTATGATCAGGTGTCATGGTGTCATAGTTAGAAAACATTGACATGACATGTTGGGAGTTGTGGTGGCCTAGTTAGCACAAAATTTCCCGAACACATGAATAACATCATCCTGATTATTTATCATGCATAAAGTTATTTTATGGTGTATTGTATGATCACTTGGTGAGACCATTCTAGAATATATTTCTCACACATCATAGAAGAACCTCAATGCACGTCCATACCATATATCTACTTTTACATTGATCATAGGAGCTATACTAGATAGGGGTGGTGCTACTTATGGGTATTGGGAGACATGGTGAGTGAGGCATGGGGATGGAAATTATGTTAGTGTGATTTTATTTTATTTTTTATTTTAATTTTAGATTTACCCAATAGACAATCATGGAATGTATAGTTTTATGTCATTCATGGGGCATTAATTATAGAATTGAGATTATCTATATATGCATACTATAATGATTATATTGTATACTATTTTAGTTATTTATTCATTATTGTATAACTCTGATTCAAGTTCATTGTCTCCTCATTTTACAGATTACCCATCCATCCCTAGTTAGTTACCTCTAATGTATGGACCGGCTCACCGGAGATCATGTGGTGACCCTATTAAAGGCACTATCAGGAGGATCGGGATGAGGAATAATTGTAATATTAATTATATAAATTTTTAAATTATTAAAAATGAATGTTATAAACTATTAAAACTATAAAAATAATTAAATGATTTAAAAAAATATATTATATAATTTTCAAAAATATTAAGAATATTAAATTTTAATATATAAATATGAATGAATTTTAAAACTATAAATTACAAATATGTGGAATGAATTTAATCCTAATAAATATATATATATAAATAAATATTAAAAATTGAATAAATTTTAAAATATCAAAAAATTAATAAATATTACATAGGAATAATAATTATAAATATAAAATGAAAATGATTAATTGTAAAGTAGTAAATTTGAATAAAAATAATTATATTAAATGTATTAAAAATGTATTAATTTTATGAATAATTTATTAATATTATTAAAATATTTTATTAATAAATGTATCAGTTTATGTATTAATTATAATAAAAACATTGTTTTTTATATATATAAATAAATATTTAATAAATATATCATAAAATAAATGTATAAATAATAATATTATGTATATATTTTATCCTAATATATAAATAATTTTAAGAATATAAAATTAAATATAATATTTGTAATAATTGTAATATAACATATATAAAAATTATATATATATATGTATTATTATAGGTAATAATATATGATTTTATTTTATTTTTAAAATAAGATGGATTCCATTAGCCTTTATTAAATAAAAAATATGAATAAAATAATGTGTATGGTTTCATAAACCTCAATGAAAATATGAAAATAAATAGTAGAAAAACAAACACAAACAAAGCACGTGAATTACTTCTTATATTTGCCTCTACCGCCGATGTTCTAAGGATATCAACCTCTTCCAAATATATGACAATCTATCCTATAAGAATTTGGTTTTTAAAATAATCATGATCAACATATGATGATGATTCATCATGAGACGAAAAATCATCATCAGATAATATAGAGGTGAAATCATCAAAAAAAATTGAACCACTATGTTTCCATAAGAAGTTTTATTAGTTCTACCATGGGATTTGATCACATGTTACCTTCAATTTTAATTGATATTAATCTCATTACTGATATTTATTATTTATATCTAAAGATGTTTGAATCCAACATCGCATAAAAAGGATCATCATGGGAGTCAATCCACTTAGTAATGACATCACTAAGGTCCTTGGGCATCATCTCTCAACCAATCTCCCCTAAAAAAATAGTGATGTAGGTTTTTTAAATACTTTATATATCAAATTCTACATTTTACGATATTTCAAAAAGTTCATCTCTTAACTTAATAAACTCATATATATATGGTGTGAATGACAAACCCTCTTCTATTATTTATCCATCAGCCATCCTTGGTGACGAAACCTATGGAAGCTCTCACTAAAGAGGAGTAATATAATGAGTCTGTAGTTACATGGATACTACTATAGTGTATGGTTTTGGAGAGATAATCAGATATGTTTTTAAAAAATTACCTTCTTAATAATACTTTCCTAATAACACCTTGATTTTTCTCATGAGAGATCTTGGGATTCACAACATCAGGATGAACATGATGAATGATTAGGACAAGCTTAATAGTTTGGGATTTCTTGGATAATGGAATTTGAAAACCCTCATTATATGTCACCTTTTTTTCTCCTATCCAATGAATATTTTTTTGGAAGAATGTATAACTACTTATCCCCTTGAAATTATTCCAATTGAAGACCAGACATTCCATGTTTAATGAGGCCTAAAATTATTATATCCTATATTTCACCATCCCCTATCCTTTGGGACTGAACATCATCCTATACTATTTCATGTAACACCTATGCATATCTATTTTATTGTTCTATCATCATTTATAATGAATTCATTTAATTGATAACTTTATAGATGACATTAGAATTATACAGATTGGAAGATCATATAGTTCCCTTTCATATAGCCATCCAAGAACTAGGCTAATCAATTTTATCTGAGGGACACACCCCAAGGAAAATAAATTTCTCCTATACAATTCTAGGTGGATAAAAAAATCATCAAGATAATTATACGTAGATATATCATTTTCTTAATTATTTGTTATGTGAACCATTCCTTCAATCCCTCATAATGAATCAAAGTCATATCTAAATTTCTAGTAGCTCTATTGTAGGACACTTACATGTCCAATTCATGAAACTGTATTCCAACATCCTTATCATTTGATTTCCCCTGAGTATCAGCCCTACAATGCTTCCAACCCTTCTTTTTTAATTTATCCAGTGGATATCCTTTAAACACACATTGTTTAAAAGAAATTATCCTAATAAAATTCTAAAAATAAATTCCAATATTACTATATCCCTCATAAAAATCGTGAATATTTTCATACTCTAAAAAAATGGAATAAAAAATCATTTGAAAGAAAAATCATATTGATTATAGAAGAGCTGAGATAAACTTAAACTACCAACCAATCAATGTGACCATGTAAATCCATTTATGTATCATTATCCATTTTTATCAGATGAACCATTATATAGGAAATTTCTCAAAGGATTTTTGGGTTCCAAATGAACCAGTTCAATGCTCAGATACTACTCCATAAAAACGTGATGAAATTATTGAAATATATTGGATTGAAAGAGAGATTAAAATCATAGATTTTGTAGAAACTAGGTTTTATATTAATGAATATCCTAAAATCCCTTATGTATCTTCCTAATGTTTGGGATATACCATTGGTAATATTTTGTGTTTATATAGAGTTGAAAAATAAGAAAATTCATACATTTATTGGGATGATATTAAATGATTCCTTGAGTAGTTTAAACAAATAATTTTTCTCCATTATATAATTCCTCTGGGAGAATGAAAAGTAATCCCACAAAAAATCATTAATAAACAAGAATTTTAAGAATGTATATAAAATAAAAAATTGGTATCCCCAGAGGGAGACTCAACATCCACTCCATGTTCATACCCACCTATGTATGAATCATGGTTTGAGGGATTGAGCACCACATTAGAAAAATAAATTTTCATACCATATTTGATCTCGTCCCTATAAATCAAATACGATGTGAGATTCAATCATGACTCACCATGAGTAGTTTGATCTCCAATAATTACATGATTTCCACCATCAACATTATATAAGTTGTTGACAGTCAAAGCTATCAAATCCCAAGCCATATGAAATCACAGATTAATTTTGAATCATCAATTCTTTGTTCCCCGTGTGCCCCCATCCTTCAATCCTAGGAATTTTATTGATTTTATATAAAAAGTAAAAACAATATATAACTATTATAATTTTAATTTATAATGAATGATAATTTATTAAATTAAAATTAGAGTTATATAAAAATATATTAAAAATATTCGTTACTAAATATTGAAATTACTAAAATTATAATAAGTTCAATTTGAAATAAAAAATCATTTAAATATTTAAATTTTCATATTTTAAAATATATATCTATATATACATATATATATATAAATATATAAATATATGAAAATATTTATGAATGAAATATATGTTTGGTATATACCCGATTCATGATGGGATGGGTAACCATTTGCTGACTTGCCCCAACCCATTTATGATATGAACAGTGACACTATCCTCTTAATCTAATGCACCGAATTACTAGTTTCTTTTTGGTTAATTACATTATGTACATGATTAATGGACATATAATTAAAAATTATTATCAATTAATATATATATATATATATACATTGAATTTATATAAAAAAATACATTATTTTATATATATCAAATTTAAAACTACTTAAATAAGTATAAATAAATGAAATTATTTTCAATTCATTTTAACAATGATAATATAATTCATCAATTATAAACACTCAAAAGGAATGAATAAATATCCTATGTTTACCAATGCTAAAAATCTACTAACCAAAATAGACATTAATCAATTAATTTATAGCTATAATAAAAGACAAACATTATTAGTGCTTCTAATATATAATGTTATAAGTAATAGTTTTCAACACTCTTAGCTAGAAGTGATAAAACATGAATTTTATGTAGTGAAATTATTTTTTTAATAAATATTTATGTTAAATTAAAATAATTTGTTTTTTAATTACATGATCATTGAGGATTAAAATTTTATATATCACTTATGTTCGGTTCATGTTACCTTTGATATTTCCTATTTTTTTACCGACCTCCTTCTTCAGTTATTGGTTTAATTGATATTAAAAAATATGTAGCCAAAACAATTTATGTGTTAACATTGATGGAAAGAGAAATGTGATATATATTAAAGTGAACACAATCAAATACTAGTGATTCAACTATAAAGGAAACTAAAATAACAAATTGAATTATGTATCATTGTATGATGGATTTTGACCATGCGACTTGGATAACATGGGTACAAGATTGTTTTTTTAAGAAAAGGGGTTTTAATATGATGATTGACGATCAAAAAGTATAATAGAGTTTAACCATGAAGTAATCTCATTAAACCAAACCTTCATATCATCATAAAGACCACGATTCGTATGAAGATAGGATCCCCATTCCCTTCTATTTTATTTAAGGATAATGAAAAAAATTAAATGTGTTGAAGTACATAACAAATCATTAAATTTTGAATACATAATGATTGTGATTCCTTTTATATCACATGGATAATATAAAAAATGGTGAGGCAGTTCAATTAAACAACAAAGGATCCACGTCCACTAACATGGGAAAAATTTATTTCAACCTATATCACTTGACCTTTATCTACCTATATTTCCTAAACATCCTGAAAAAAATTTTGACATTCCACAACTATACATCTTAAGATTCAAGAGCTAACCCCCTAATAGGAATAAACCATTCCATAGATAAATATTCATCTGCATTACTATTTTGAATAACGTTTTGTGTGTGGTATCAAGGGAATATACATTTTCAATGGATTTTATTCTCATTCTTAAAATGTTAGAGGTGATGAAAATAGTAAACAATTTATTTTAGCTAATGTATATATTTAATAATCCATATTTTAAAGATACATTCATAATAATTTGATTAACTATACACTTTATCAATACCAAAATAAAGTGACACATAAAAGTCATATAAAACAAATATCAATCAAAGAGAGGTGTACATTTATGTTTAACCATAATAAAACATTATGAAAAGAGTGAATTTATATTTCGAGAAAATAAATTCATTCTCAAAAAGAAAAAAAATCTATTTAGTTTACTATTATAGCATGCATAAAACTACACATGAATTTAATAAAATCACTAAAATTCATTATGTTTTAGGATAAAAATTTTATTTATTAATGGATTTCATAAATTCAAATTTAACCTGAATAAAAATTATAAGATAACAATGAGTAAATTCAATTACTAGTGTTGTTCATCCATGTCCCAGGATTAGATCGTGTACCTATATGTTATAATAAATAATAAACATACATTAAATGTATATACCCTTATAGTTTTATTCAAACATCAGGAGATAATTTGGGGAGGAGAGTTTGTTGAAAATTAGGTGATATGTCAGAGGAGTTGTGACCGGTGCATGTGATTCAAAGGATGATAATATTCCATAGATGTGATCAATAAAATCAAAGGATATAATTACATAGAAAAATTTAATTTCCAAAATGATCCTGAAATAAAACTAAAAAGATTCATTTTAGCATTCCCTATTGAATAGATAACTAATGGTTCATTGTTATGAATAAAATATTTATAGAGACAAATCCAACTTGGTGGAGTTAAAAATTAAAGTACAATAATTATATGTTAACTAAAAAGCATAATTTTAGATTAAAAGGAAGTATATATATAACTATTTGATATTTGGTTGGGAATTTTCTCATGTAAATGTAAATGTTTTCCAATTATATTTGGATTACTAATTAAATGTCTTCTAGTTATGAAATTTTTATTTAGATGCTACATATATAAAAAATATTCTCATATATAGCTAACATGGTGTATCCATGAGAAAAATCATAACATGATTTCATAAATTTTTTCATTTTAGATATATTAATCCTATCTAATGTAAAAAAATCAAAATCAAACAACCTTATATCTTAATTATAGATCATATTTTAAAATAATAAAAAAATTCAATACAATGGTGAAAATTTGTTAACTCATGTGTAGAAAAATGTTTTATAATGAAATAATTACTCATTGTGTTGATGGGATACATAGCCTTGAATCATTCCAAATATATTTGATTTCTAGTTGAAAGGAATGTCAGGCATGATTTTAAAAAATATAAGTAACTAAAAAATAAAATATATCTTCAATATGATATTATAAAAAATTAAAATGTATGTTAAATATAGATTATGACTTTGTATGACTACAAATACTATACATAAAATAATTATTCATTTCAATTACATAATTAAAAATAATACACAATTTATTATAAGAAATAGATTATGTAAATATAATATTGCTATCATTATAATAGTAAAATCATAATAGGATAATAGGGAAATTGGGCAATAATGATATAATACTAGCTTAATCTTGTAGAATATGTATAAAAATCATATGGAAATGAAAAAATAATTTTTTTTATGAAATTGGATAGATTAATATAATAATTGAGGTAGAAAAAAACATATACAGTAGCTGGATTCACCAATGACAGAAATACATAATAAAATTAATATGAAAATTTTAAGAGACATAAAAAGTATTAATTGACAAATATTAGATAAAATAGGATAATTTTAGGAAGGGGGAAAATATGATAAAACCCAAAGATGATTATTACAAAATCTAAGAACTAATCTTATTGAGTATCATGTTAAAGAGGGATGAAAATCAATAGAATCAAATATTTATGAGGAAAGAAACTATAAAAATCACCATGCTAAATAGGTAAAAATGGTAGTTGAAACTCTCAAACGAATACAGTTGAACCAAACTAAAAAGATGAATACATATCTATATTTTATAATCCCCATTATTCCAAAATAATTATATATAAACTATAATGAAACTCGATGTAAAAGGTGACGTAGTTGGTGTGGTTGTTTATGATGATGCTGGGGGACAATGCAACTCCATGAAACAAAGGGTGTCCAAGCCACAAAAAATGAAAAAAATTATAATATATTATTATTGATTTTTAGAAAGAAAACTGTAATGTGGGGTCAACATGTGAAATCCAAAAAATCCAAAAAAATGTATAATATATTGATATAGAAATTTATGTTTATTTAATTATGATTTATTTAGCTATTCGATTTATAAATGAATACCAAATTAAATTCCAATTAAAATGTTTATTATTAATCTATTTATAAAAATATGATTAATTTATTTTGTATTTAAAAACAATTTTTCAAATTTTAAAATTATAAATAAATTTTAAGGTAGTGAAATAATTATTTGCATATATAACAATATTGAGTTAGTAAAAAGTGATTACAAATGAATAAATGTATTTAAACTAATATTATAATTATTAAAATATAACACAAATGTTTAAATTGAATATAAATATCTTTTACTTTTTTCGTAAGGACTATGAGTCTGATAGTGTCAAAACACATCATGTTTTTGAGAATGTGGCTATGAAAAATTTGAGGGGTGATACATAATCCATATAATATTATTTCATGGATCCTCAAGGTAAAAACCACTACTCAATTAGAATCTAAACTATTCATGCTTTAAAATATGTTGTTTCGAAGAAGATGGATACATATCATTTATTCATAAAGGCTCCTTCAACGGATCGTAGAGGTATGTAAACAAAGCCATTTTAAATAAAAAACTATTCCTATATTTGGGAATGTGTTTGTGTAGAATATTATTTTTTTTTCTAATCCTAGGAAAGTTGTTTCTATGACTCATCAATCTATGTACTCCCAGTCTAATAGAATCAAAACCTGTGTGATTTTGGAGAATGTAGAAGTGCAGAAGATTATAATTTCATCATGTATTAATAACATAGATGAAGAGTTTTTGTGGACATATATTTGTATAATTGGTACCACTAAATTAGATGGTGGGATGTTTTTGGGTTCTTCAAAACTCAAGGATCATTTTCCAGTGCTGTGAAGGGGAGGAAAATAATTATTCCATGATAATATATCGATTTCTGAAATTATACATAGGAGTAGGTATCTAGCATGTATATCTAAAATCCATATAGAGTAGGGGATGAAAGATGTAAACTCAGTAAAAATTTAATTAAAGGTAAGTTTGAGATGTAACATAATTTTAATAAAGTGTTGATACATTATTAATCCAGTAATTATAATGTGTATTATTTTTTATGGTTACTTGGTAAACACATTATCCAATAGCTGGTATAAAATTTGATTGTAAAATACTTTTTCTTAGATATGAGAGTGATAGAGAAACATTATAGAGGGTATTTTAGGCATTAAATTGCCATAAAAATCTTAGAATCCCATAAAAAATGGATTCGATAGTCCGAGGAAGATCTACATAGAAGGGAATGTGGGAATAAAAATGGGGGAGAGAGAGAGAGAGAGAATCTTTATCATAAGAGGTAAATGAAATATTCTATTATTTTTTTCTTCCAATCTTTTATTACAATGAACTAAATGTTCTTATATTCTCATAGGCCTACTGGTGATGCTATTTTTTAATAGCACATATTTCTTATTGTACCATTTTATTTAGAATATGAGGGAAACATTGGAGAAGATAAAATTTTATGAAAATTTTATGAAAATGGAAAATTTCCTTGATTTTGGTGTCCCATTTGGCTTAGGAATCAACTATTTATAATCAATATCTAATTATTTTATTTGATTTTCATCATGTAATTTTATCCAATTATGATGGTAGTGGAATAAAAATAAACTAAAAAAAATTATTGATCGATAAATTGAACCACATGACACAAAATATAAAGTTCATGAAATTGAACACCTGAGAGGGGTGATGAATATTTTCTAGGACATGGGTAATGATGGAGATGTTGAGAGATAGATAAATTTTAATGATATTGTGGATGAATTGAATGAAAAATAAGATGATCTAGAATACATTGAGGTATTTAACATGGATCAGGTTTCCTAATTGAATGTAAAATTATTGGTTTAGGATAATCATAAATATTTAACTGGTGTTTGTTTCAAGTCTAATTAAATTTGTTATTTGGATTGGGTATCTGCTATTTTTTCCCTGGTTGGAAGAAAATGGATAATTTCATTTAAAAAAATCCTATTTTTTATTCAGGTTATTTTTTTTCTAAATAATTTTTAGAAAATGTAATGAAAAATTTTCAATTACCAAATTAAAATTAATATTATTTTAGTTTGGTAAATTTATGACATAATTAATGAAGATGATGACTAAATTTTCAAATCAAATAATGAACATGGACTTGATGTGGAAGACATTTTGTTAACCTATCTATAAGAGATGAATGACTAAAACACCAATGGTTGTTATTTTATACTATATGGAACGTCCAATATAAAAAGAATTACAAAATGTTTGAGGGATCCTAAAACATTTTAATTTGTTTTTACAAACACCCACTAGAGAGGAAGTGTCTGTTTTCCTAAATATCATTGTTCTGTTTGATATTATATCAAATTGTACAATATTTTCAAGTGGGAAACAAATGGGTTGGTGGATCATCTTTTAACATACACATGTCTTGATATCATATTCCAATGATACTCATCCATTTACTTTTGATGGATAATGTTTTGGGTTTTGATAAATTTTATATTTTATTATATCTATCTTCCATCCAATGTCCAACACAAATATATATATATATATCTTTTAAATGTATTTATTACAATTTTTAATTTATTAATTCCATAAATCATTTATAAATTATCTAACATATCTATTTTCCTAGCTATGAGCCACCTCTTTGGTGTAACCTCATAACTCAACTATTTATCACACCGACATTTTTCAATTCTGTTAAGTGATTCAGAGGAAATAGTGTTCAAATGTAATGAATTGAATTTAGTGTTGAAGATGGATGAATACCCTTGAATGAAATTTGTATATTTGGTTATTTATTGACTTATGTTATATATGAAGTTATGAAAAAAAATCGAGTCATGTTTACTCATGTGAGCAGTTTATATTTTTTAGGGTACAACAAGGGCTCTCTAGTTGTATAAAAATGATAATTTTATTGTTTAAACTATATGTCAACAATGATGAATGATCTTGATAAATGTGTGTAAAATATAGAAAAATGTAAAATTATGAATAATAAGAACAAGTGATAAAATGTTTTATGTGTTTCAGGAATAACCTCTACATGGATATTGAGATATAATAATTTCACTAAAATAGGGCTAATATATTACAGGGTAAAATCTAAAAATAAATCCCGAGATTGAATTTGAATCATAAAGAATACAATGAAATGGTACCCCACCCACATAATAATCCAAATTTACTGTAGTAATTAGGTGTAATAATTTCTTGGAGCTATATTACTTTTTTCACCAATATATATGATGCTGAATTTCCGTGTCTACTATTTCTACATTTCTATAGTTACATTTCCTTAACTCTAGTTAGATATCATTTACTGAATCAATATTTCTATAGTTCCTAGTCTTAGGTGAGACATGGTATATATATTGTGATTCATGTATCTGGGCTTACTCTATATTAGGATTGGGATAAACAAACCCATTATCATCCCACATAACGAAAAATTCAATATGATCAAATTCATTGATGGTAGTTCATGATTTCTATTTAGATCATCATTTTTGGGCTGCAGATTCGTGAAATACCAAAAAATTTCATTTCAATTCTTTCATATTGTTCTCCCATATTCTTTCATTCATCCCAAATTCACCAATGCAAATGAATAGAATAATAATAGTTACTCAACTTCAATATTTCCATTAAATTTTTTTATTATTTTCATAGGATTTTTTATTCCATGATTATTATCTAATATCAACAACCTTACCTATATTCAACTTCTGATAAAATATAACTTCAACTAAATGTGTTTTTCCTGATCATAAAACATTGGGTTCTATTCAAAATTTATATCATTCTAACTGTTAGATTAAAATACACTCTCTTTCATATTTCTACCATGATTCTCTAATGATTTATTTAAAAATGAAATCTCATTGTCAGATTTTGTTAAATAAAATTATTCTGCTTCTATTGTCAATAGTGTCCCCCCTTCTGCAAATGTGATATCTAGCTCACTATAGTTCTTCCCCAGGTAAACAAATAACATGTGGTACTCTTTATGCTATATATTGTTTTTCAATAGTTGGGTACATATTCTATTTTGGTAATGAAATCAAATACATATTTTTATCTTGGTATAGGGAGTCCCATTACATAGCCCTTATTACAAGGGAAATGTTATCTACCTCATGTCTGTGTGATCTCCTTTCTACATCATGCTTTCATCACTGCCCTCAATATTAGTGCATGCGCCAGTTCCTACATCATAAATCCCCCAAGGGGATTTCTAGGATTTAATTCTCCCCATTCAATGAATATCACATCTAATGTAAGAATCCATTTACCTCCATAGTGATTTACAATTACGAAATTAGAGAAATACTTCTTTTCTTCCGTTCAGGTAACTCAGTATACATTTTAGAGATTATAAATGTTTTCATCCATGTTTATCCATGTAATTTATCACAAATACCACAACATGAGAAATATGATGTCATGTACAGACCATGAAAAACATCAATCATAAAAAAAATTATTTTTATGAATCCTTTTCTATGTACTCAATTGTTTATACCATCATTGATGACTACACCATTGATAATTTTAGATGAAATTTTAAATGAATAGAAATTGTTTGTTCATTCTACATACTAAATCTAAAAAAACCATTTATTATCATTAGTCTATGATAACATCAATTTTCTAGAGATGTGGTCTTTCTTGATCCTTATCCCCAAAATCTTTTCAAATTCACTAATATATGTCATATCAAAATCACCAAATAATATCCCTTTAGGTCATCAATCTTATATATACATGATCATTCAATGACATGTAATCCATAAACTGACTAAAAATAGTATATCCATCACTAGAAGACATATAATAACAGAATTAATCAGTTAAATATCACTTAGATTCATTATTTTTGATTAATTCATCAAACATCTTATTTCAATGTATTGGTTGCTAATTTAACTCAAATAAACTCCTCTAGTGTTTTCAGAATAATCCATCCTTTATATAATCATAATATCCCTCTATATTCTATATATATATGCACTCATCCAAATATCCATGAAACATAGTAGTATTTATATAAATAAAAAAATTATGTAAATTCTCATATGGAATCATTTCTACTATGGATCGAGATTTTAAAAGAAATAGAAATTGGTATTCTTAGTGGTAAGAAGCACTAACAGGCTATGTACAGTTACAACCTTGTGAACTTTCATAGATTGAGCAAAAAGTGAAGATAATGGCACCTTAATCAATTATTTTTTTAGTTTTGATAAAGTGATACTTTATTAGGTATTTTTTAGAGATAATAATAGTGTCATTTATCAAGGATTTTGTTTATAATTTAAAAAAATCTATAAATTATTTAATTTTTTTTGTTTAATATAACCCCTTTTTTATCCATAAACTAACTCCACCTTTATCATCACTATGTTCCCTCATGTTCCCAGGATATTTCATTGATCGTGTTTACCACCATAATGTGTTCTTTCCAACCCATTTATCAGGTCATTTTACACCCATCAGCCTTTCTCATGTCTAGAATATAACCCCTGAACTCTACCTCCATGGCCAAATGCCTTCACCAGTACACTATCAACATTTTTATAATATATTATAATATATATATATACATAAGTAATATTTTAATAAAAATTTATTCATATAATTACATAAAATTTATATAATTATTTTTAAATATATTTTAAAAATATATCTATGTATTTTTTTATGTATATATAAATTAAATACATATTTAAAAATAATTATATATTTATATATAATTTTTTAATACTTTTTTATTATTATTTATTATAAATAGAATTATAGAATATATTTAATAATAATTATATAATTATAACAAATATATTTATATATATTGTATTTTCATAATGTTAACACACACTCACACTCAAACACATGCAACCAAATATTTCCACAAACATGTACACATTTAAATTTCACACATAAAAACACAAATATTCACATATTTGTATTTATTTACATATATTATAATATAAAAATAAATATATTATATATTGACTCACATATATTTATATATAAACATTACTTTTATAGGTTTATGTATGTATATATTAACGAAATTTTATATGGTAAAGAAACAAATTATTTTCTATTTTATATAATATGAATAATAACTATTTATTTATATCTAGTCTATATATTTAATAATTATTTGTTTAAATATGTAGTAATATTTATTTTTGCAATTGATTTATTATTTGTAAATGTATGGAAATTTGTATATATTAAATTATAAATTCCACTACAATTTGAAAAATGGTAAAACACAAAAACATAAATATCCATTTGACTAAAATAAATTAGAATAAATTTATTCACCATTGGGAAAATATAAAATGACCACCACAAAGGAGGTTGAAATTCCATAAAATGGTTAAAATTTAATTCCTCATAAAAAACTCGGTTGTGGAGGCCTTTTATTTTTTTTACCTCAACATCACTAACTAGGGTCTTGTAAGATCACCATATAATATATGTTTTTACCTTATTTAATTTGATATAATGTAGTGCAAAAAATGGACACCCATATCCAAATATATTGTTTTTTAAATGCTACGTCATGTTTTTAACTTATATTATATCAATCATAGATTTATTTTCTATTTATGTCATTGAGTCGTTATTAAATAACTACTAGTCTATAATAATTATAAAATTATTATTTAATATTATTTTTCACTTGTTATATAAGCTATTATCCTCAAAATATCATATAAATCAAGTATAAATTCATATTTACTCTTATAAAAATCATACTGAATAGAAATGGTATATTTATATCACTAAACATATATTTATATAATAATATGTAAATATATTTAATGATATATATTTTTTCATTAAATATACATTTTATCCATTCTAAAATGTATTTGATAAAGACACCATTTGTCAGTTATAAAAATCGAACATCTAAATTTGACCATTATCTATGCTAAAAAACACTAACAGATGTGCACTTTTATCAGCACTTCTAAGTAGAGCTTATAAATCCACCCCCTTTATTAGTTATTTTTTATCACTGATAAATGGTAGTTCATAATATCACTTGATCTATTCTAGTGAATACTTTGAACCACCCGAATGGTTGTGAGGTTTTCTATAGGTGGGAAAACTTCAGTGATGTCCACAAATTCCTTATGTTGAAAAACGTTTATCACCAACCATTCCTTGTACCTCCTCATTCAATCATGTTCTTCCATGAGTACATATAACCATTTATTATAGATTTGTTTCCGTAATTTTGGAAAAGTGTTCACCTCAAAATTATTAGTATCATTCAATAATGAAATCCCATCTTTCATAGGGAAATCCCACTTGTTCGACCCCTTGGTCTATAATACCTCTTCAAAATATCTAGTTATCCATCATGAGTCAATAAAATATAATATAAAGATTATGAATACCTCTACATAGGACTCCTAACCCTTATTGATCTCCTAGAATTCCCCAGAGTAGTAGGATCCACTAGTTCCTGTGTCACATGATCTTGTACAAATTCATGCTCCACTTACTCTCGAAACTCTTATTGTGTATTTCCACAATCGACATTAGCTTCATAAAAGTCATTGTATGAGACAACATCATTAAATATCACACTCTATAGTGTAATGGATATAATTTTTTTTCATCCCTATTGTGATAATCAACTTCCTCAGCAACAGCACCAATAAAAATGGGTGTTTATACATATAATCTGACTTTCCCCATGCATTATAATCTACATGTTCACATGCAAAGAAACCAAAAGTTGATAAATGAAAGTAAATCGCCTCCTTTATTGGGTAGTTATACATGGGTATAAATTCTCTCACTAATATATAAGGATTTATATTGATGATATACAATTCCATTTTCACCACCTCTACCTAGACTGTCTTTGGGAAGCCTTAGTGCAACCTCGTTCTCCTTGAATGTTCATTTGAAATCATGTTCACTGTTTCAGCAACACCTTTCTATTGGGGTGTACATAAAATATTCCTCTCCAACAAAATTCCATCATTTGAATACTATTAACCATATTATTTATGGTCATAACCTCTACAATTTTCAAACCTCAAGCATTTCTATATTGATTCTGATTCATTCTCTACTATGGTTTTCCACTTCTAAAACATGTTAACCAGAAATGATTTTCATTCATAATGTAAACTCATACCAATTATTTCGATTCATTAATAAGTATATCATGATATTTTGAAACTATAAGGGGTTGAACTTGTGTTGTCCCCCATACATTAGTGTGCACTAGTTTCAAGTTCTTGGCCTTCAGTGTTCTTCCTACTTTTTTCAAATGATATCATTTTCTACTTTCTAACATATACAATAATAATAAAAAGATAAATTTACTAAACTTTATCACTATGAGAATTAATTATTTTAGAACATGTATACCATTAACACTCATGTGGCCTTTCATATAGTGAAAAATTTGTGAAACCCCAATAAAATTTGTTGTTGTATTAGTGTACATGGAATTAGCTACCATATTTTTTATTGTTCCATTATTTATTTTTTCACTTATGACAATATCTCCTTTTGTGATGTGCTCTTGATGAGGTGTTCTCCGAAAAATAGTATTTAAACCATACACAAATGTATTGAATTGGAAATTGGGGTTTCATTAGAGAAAAAAGTGTCTTATGATTGTTAAAATCTTGTTTAATGGGTTTAAAATTTGAAAATAAGGTATGTAATGGATTAGTTTAAAATTCAATGTTTCAAAAATTGTGTGGTAACAATTTATTATTATCCCCACTAACCTATAAATCATTTTTCAAATTTACTTCCCCATAATTATCTAATAAAATGAGATCTCTTTGATTATCCTTTCCTTGAAATTTTAGTTTATAAATGAAAAATACAATAACCATTGAATTCATTGTCATCACATGACCTATTTATTGGATACCACCAATTACTATTTGGCCATCCCTCTACTTGCTATATTCTGTTCGGAATGAGTTCTCATGTGACATGTGTGCACATCCAGTGAAAATATGACAATAAATATTTATGTGCGTAGAAATAAAAGAATCAAAAAAAAAACATATGCATTCAAAAACATATATAGAATTAAACAGAGAAGCATTTTTAATGAAAATATGATTTTCTCAGTGGGGTGGGATATTTATCCTTAGTTAATCTACTATCCACATAGTGTGACATCATTTGAGTAAATAAAAAATTGAAAAAAATGAAATCTATAGGAAATATAATAAGCATCTAATGATGAAACATCCTCGGAGAATTAACAAGCATATCATGAATTTAGGAAGTTCAATGAACTTGAAGAAAACATATCATATTATTATTAAAAAAGAAGAAAATAATCACAAACAAATCCACAATGAATTTGAGATCAACATGACGTTCCTTGAGGCACTCATCAACATCACTATGTGAAGTTTCATTGAGAATAGGTGAACTCGTGCAATAACAAAAAAAAATACCTTATAATTCCATATAACGCAGGGAGCATGATATTAACTGCATGTGGTCTTCATGTTAAAGGTTATTAGAAATGATATCAATCATCCCCTGTTTGGCCAAACCAATTGAATGAGAGGCAAGATGAACATGAACATGTGAAGCCAAATGGGAAATTAATTTCATTATTTTATGATTTTTTGTGGAACCCCAAGCTTCTCAAACATTAGTACATTGTTCGATGAATATTCACATACATGGGAAATATGATAGCTGAGGTGATTTCAGTCATTCCCCATAATCAAATATGTCACCAATCATGTAATTGGATTTAGATATGTAATGATTTCAACTAATGTCTATGTTCACTCCTTTAACATATCTAGACCTAATAATGTCTATGTTCACTCCTTTAACATACCATCAGGCTTTGTTCTCAAATTCAATAAGAATGTGGAAATGTTCACCATAAAAATTCTACATGGATACATACTTAATTTGGTTTTTAGGTTGTTATATATTTCCATAGTGGATCCACTAATTTTCTACTCTGATAATTGTGATAGAGTTTCATTATTTTCTCTAAAAAAATTACATCTCTATTAGACACATCATCTACTCCATTTTTTATTTGTTTTTAGTAAGTGGATGTTTTTTGGTGAACACTACATTTCATCCTAAGGACCTACATGTCCTTATTATAGATGTGATTTTTTAGTTCACTATTTATAGATCATGTTATTACAAACAAAAAAATGATTGATTTTAGAAACTCCTTCATAGTTATTTAATCACCAAATTAAGAATCTTTTATTGTCTACTTAGAATCATGGTCAAATGTTAAAAATTGATCACAAAACAAATGCCACATGACTGGATCCCCTATATAAAATTCACCACACATGAAATATATCACAAAAAAATCAATTGTTTTTAGAGAATCCCATGTACATTGGAAATTATAAAATGAATTTGGGACATTATTCTGTGAAAAGTTAACTGATATTTATTAAAATTTAAGACCAAAACAATTCATCATAAAAAAATTCTACTAGTTCTTCAAAGTAAAAAATTGAATAAACATGCAATCATTTAGAATAATGAAATCACAATTTTTGTTTCCTCTTAATGCTTTCAAAATCTAATGACGTTGTCTCAAAATGTTTTCAATAATTAAGGATCCTTCAATACCTATTATTCTGATTGTGATTTCAATTTATTTGTTTGTTGTTTAGAAAATAATGGGGGTACAGTTCTTGTGACTAGAAAATTGAGTAACTTCATTATACCATGGAACTTCGGTGAGGTTTTATAGTTTCTCACTAGTAAATTAATTATATAGATTTGTCTTTGTGATTGTTTCTACATGGATATTTTGAGGTAGTTAGCTAATGTGCTCAACCATTATACTTTTTTAACCCTTATTTCCCATTATTTTCATGTACAACTATAAATAAAGCATTATCCATATCACTAGTTTGGTATTTTAATTAGATTTCATGATTAAATATCTCAATGCACCATGATTATAATTAATAAGTACATTTCTCCCTATATTTTAAGAGTTTTTTATACAGCTAGATCAATAGAAATTAAGTCATTCTGTATTATTGTGTAGTTTTTTCTGGGCATTTACTATGGGTTTTGATTTTTAGCCTATAACTTGTGAATGTTTATCATTAATTCAAGAAATTACAAAACCAACAGCTCAGTTGAAAGCATCACACATGATTTGAAAGGCTTAACACAATTTTGGTGGAAATATAATGGGGGAATTGGTCATGAATTCATTTAATCAGTCAAAATATTTATTATTGGAGTCATAAAAAATCAATTTCTTGGTCTATTTTGTTATTCAAGGGTATATATAATTAACTAAAGTCCATAATAAACATTATATAAAATCTAACATGGCCTTGAAATGATCTAATGTGTCTCACAATAGTGGGATAAGGTAGTGTATAAATATAATCAACTTATGATTTATCAAATTCTAATCCATATTTATAAATTAAATGTCCCAAAACATTTCCCTTTTGAATAATAAAATAGAATTTCTAAGATATTAAGACAATTTTTTTCACAATAAATATTTTTAAAACATTTTTCAAACATTTTATTAGAATTTGAAATCCTTTTCCATAGACAATAAATTAATCATGGTGTACCTCTAAGAAGCTCTCAATCATTTATGAGAAGATACTTACCACAAAATTCTAAAATGTATATGGGGAATTTGAAAGGACAATATGAATACTTCTATAGGAAAACATACTAAAGATTCATACTACGGGGGTCTTTTCTCGGTCCAAATAAGCTATTGGAACTAGAAAATACAAATAAAATCCATCATTGAAGAAATAATGACCATTCCTGTATAGGATATCTTACATTTAGTCCACAAAGGGTGTTTTTAAATGGTATTTTATAGTAACATTATTTTATATTATATAATCTATATATTCTATCTAGATATTATGAATTATATTTGGAATTATATAATTGTTCACATTTTTCTCAATTGGGTATATATTTTTCTTCTGAACTATTTTTATGGTACACATCCTTTGGGAGTCAAATATTGCAAGATTATTCTAGCTCTTAAATGTATCCCATCAATTTTTTACTACTTACATATGTTTTAGGATGAACCTCCTTTTGTGTGGTATCACTTATTTGGATTCATATTCCCATAATATTGTATGCATGCTGGTAGTATATATAGTTCTTAGGATATCACCAAATGATTATCCTATGGCCCTAAAATTGTGTTTCATAAGTATAAATGGTTTGTGTTCTTGTTTGGGTTATAAATAATTTGATATGATGGATAATAGTTTCTCCATTAGATTTATTAAGGACTATTTTCTATTTTATAGTATTATTATATGATCTATTTTAGGGTGGGTTTTAATGATGGTTTTACTTTATAGTTAACCATATTAGAAACATGAACGTGTGTGATAGAAATATTAGTAGTAGTTTGAGTAACTCATCAAATTAATGTTCGTCAATATATAAAAATATTTCAATGATCTAAGCAGTATATATATTGAGTTAATTTTAAAAAATATAATTATAAGATTTTTTGGGAAATTGTAAAGCTTATCCATGTATATTTTTATAAATGAACATTTCAGATTTTTCCCTAGAACAACAGGGTAATTCCAAAAAAAATATAAATACATATTTCTCTATATCATAGTGTTTTATTGTGTCGAGGATGTTGAAATAGACAATTTAATCACAAAAATTTCTATATAGGGTGTCTTAATTGTCATCAATCAAGGTTTTATAAATCTTGAGAAATGATTTACCTAGAATAATGTAATAGTGGTCTTTAGGTTTTCCTTCTTCGAAGATGATTATGTATAAATTTTCCTAGAATGAGTATATTTTTAAAAATGCCAAGACATATTAACATACACATTTTTGGTAGGTAGTGTCTTGATTGGTGAGATTCAGAACCACTCGGCTGGTTTTTATGTTCTCCCATCCAGAAAAATAATGAATGGAATTATGAATTACATTAATTGAGTCTCCTAATTCAAATGATGAATTGTAAAAATTAATCTATCCAATAGTTCAAATGATAGAAATGATACATGTATAATTGATTTTTTTGGGAATTTTAGGGTAAAAAAATAAGAAATGTTCTTAATTAATATTAACTCTTCAGTTACCCGAATTCCCATACTCTCAATTCAAATGTCTTGAAATAATTTTGAGTTTGTTATAATTTGGAGAATTACCTTTTAGATAGGGATTTTTAAATATAATTTTATAAACCTCAATGATCACTTATTGTTGTGATTTTAATTGGTTTAATTGGTGATTTCATACTTACTAAGTAGAGAGGCCATGGTAAATATGGATCTTCGATCTTAACATTCCCCATGAATTTCCTTGATAGATCCTTCAACGATTCATCATCGTATTATTTTATTGGGAAGATTCATCATTTAAATGTTGTTGACCACTTCCAGATTTTTCTTCTATGGGTGTTCCTCTATTTATTTCTTCATCCTTACCACTACATAAAGTGATAGAGATGAAATTTAATTGGGGGTTATAAATTTGATGATATGTAAACTTACATTATTTACAGTTTATGAGATTATTTATGGTTTTCATAGGCTATAAAAAAATGTCATTTTAATTCATTAAAATTTGAAATTTGAGGTGTGAGAGTGGTTTGTTGATTATTTTTGAGAATATATTACCTATCAAATAATGTATTTCTCATGATGTCTTTAGAGATTTTTCTTTATCGTGTCTTCTGGATTGTTAGAAAACCCTATATTTTTAAAATATTGTGTTAGAATGGCTATTTCTAAACATAATGGATTTTTTACTAATATTGATTTTGGATATCATATCTATATTTTTTGATGGGGAATAGTCTAAATCCCTATTTTAATATTGGTTGATTCTAGAATAAACTCAATTACATGGAATTGAATATTTCAGTACTTGAACATCTTGGAAACCATCATTGATGCACTCTTGTGAAAAGAGAGTTGATAAACCAAAGGAAGTGTGGTAGGTGATAACTCATACACATTTTTCACAACTATCTATCCAACAAGATATGTATTATATTTAATTTTATTTTCTAGTAAAGGTGACATGAAACTTTTTCCCTCATGTTCACCAATAGATGAAACTCTCATACCAAATTGTTTGTAATTTTGATAGATTATTCCTATTCATTCATTGAACAGAATAGGTGAATTATCAATCGATGTTCCTTGAAAAGATACATTTATCATGTTTTGTAAATTGTCCATCAATCCATAGTCAAATAATATTAGGAGGTTTTACTCTTTAAATGGATGGTGTGGGAAGGATTTAGATTGTCATGAGAACTATTCCCAATACTCATAGAATATTTCCCCAAATTCGTTTTTTATTCCATAGGATTCATGTAATTATTGATAAATCCAAGAAGTATGGAAGAATTTCAAGTGGAAAGTTCTCAATTGTTCATCCCAAGTGCTAAATTATCTAGACTGTAGATTATGGAGCCCCTCCATGGTCTATCCTTCAGGAGAGAAATGTAAATCCTTCAATCTTATTTGACTTCCACTGGATCCTCATTTTTTGGAATTCATTACATAGTCCTTTAAACAATCTCGAGTTCATATATGGGTATTTACTTGATTATCTATAAAATTTTGAAGAATAACCATCATTCATGTTTTGAGTTGAATGTCCTTGTTGTTATTCAATTTTAATTGTTAGATATTGATGTTGAAATTTTTTACATACATTTCCTTCAAAGTACCATTCACATGAGATTTATTATGGTGAAAATTCATGTCTTACATTATTATTACATCATTTAATTGAAAATAAATATTAAATAATTACACTAATAGGATCAAAATGTTTAGTTTCTTGGTAAAACTAGGACCATAAATTACACATTAAAAATTAAACATAAACATTAATTTAATTTCTTCTTCTCAAGTTACTTATTGGCCCTCACATTTTCTCTAGTATAAGAAATCACCAGAGGATATACATAAAAAGGGTTGAGATAGAATACTAATAAGATGATAGAGAAAATCTTGAATCAATATATCATGGGGTGATAATAATCATAATATCATCATCATGAGAGGAAATGTAAGATAATGGCATGCAATGTGTGAATACATAAAAATGTGATCTCATATATTAGAGGTAAACTACCACACATAGTTATGAAAAAATAAAGATTCATGTTCCAACATATTTCACATTAACTCATGATATTAATCAAAATACCTAATGAATTGGAGTGCTATATAATTCTAGACACATCTGTCACATCATAACATTTTCAATGCACTATATAATGTCAGGAAAACTCGTCATATCATAGCCTTTATATTATCATGCATGACACATAGATCATATAATAAACCATATAATAAAATTTGATAAATTACATAATATTACATTCATAAATATTTGGTTCCGAAATGATTGACTGAGTATTATACAAGATAAATGAATCCTCAACCTTGGGTGAAGGAAACAATCCGGAGAAGTAAAAGGTGTTTTTTAAAAGAAGAATTTTTTTAGTAAACATTCTACTTTAAAAAAAATAAATATATAAAATTTTTATTCTATAAAATGAATTATAATGATAAATAAATTATTTTTATGGATAACCATACTAAAAATTTATTGAAATAGGGAAACCCCAAAGAAATAGTGTTGGCTTTGAGAATTATCCAAACCTTTTGTCAAAAATAATTATTCACATCAATGTTCATTATAATAAAATTAAATTCATTAATAAAAAACTAAAAACGTTATATAAATGAATATAAAAAAGTAATGTTTTATTATGTTCATTTATGGTCTTTGGTGAGAGGTATAGAGTATAATTTCATTGTTCGAGAGTGTTTGTTTTCATAGATTTCATGATAGGTTCATTTGTATACATGAACGGTAGTTCCTTTAAAATGAGGAAAAACATTCAGAATTGTTATTATATGTTATTAGTGATTCTATATAAGATTATATGACCTTAAAATGTTTTTAGTTATATACCATGATGATGATTCATTAGATAAAAGATTAAGATGATTGTTTTAGGTTAATATAGACGGGTTTTCAATCACAACGAACAGATTTTTTAATATCATTAATATTATAAGTATAAGTTATTTAAAAAATATGGGGAGTTTTTTATCATAATATTAATATTCTATTTATATCCTTGAATGCATTTATGTAAAATGAATGTTCATTTCCCATGATGTTGGTAAATTAGAACATAATGTGCGGAAATATCATTTTTATAATAAAATAGGGGAGAGAGGACTTTAATGATGGATATTACATAAACATTATATAATTATTTAATATGTTAGTTACTTGAATTTATTGTTTAATTTTGATTATGGAAGGTGAATATGGAATACAAAATGTAAATGAAACAAAAAGGAAATAGATTTTACCTCCCAACTCTTTCCTCCTTGATATCTTCCACAGGGAAAAGGTTTTGGCATATTTATGAGAGGAAGAGCTCTTGGATGTTGGTAAGGGGATACAGAAGGGTGTTATGTAGAATTTGATAAAGGCACAATTATTTAGAGGTGGGAGGGGTGGTATTTATAGTGGATGAGAAGGGTTTTTTCATTATATTATATTCATTAATTTATTATTTTTCTAAAGATAAGTAATACTATCAATTATTGAGACTATATACAATAATTAGATCATGTAAAGTAAAAACAATGTAGTTTATATCTATGATGACTCAATTAATACGATATTTTGCTTATAATATATATATATCGTAAATTTTCGTATTTCAATGTTCACAAAAAAATCATGTTATTTAGAAAAATACCAAAAATTTACACTAACCATTATTTGTCATTTAGAATTAAAAAAATTAATCCCATTTTATGAAAATAATTTTATAAATAAGAGTAATTGATTTAATTGAAATAATCATTTACATGGTAAATATTTATTTTAAAATTATATCTGATTTTATAACACTTTGAAAAATTACTTCAGGTCTCATAAAAATATATTAAAATAATAAGAAATAAATATATTAATTTATGAATATATTTTATAAAAATAAATTTTCATTTAAATTTTTAAATTAATAATAAAATTATACATAAATACATATACATATAAAAATAAAAACTCTTAATTAATAATTTTTTAAATATTTACTTATACTGTGATATAATTATATCATGTTTTCACTTATAAGACGCCTAAATTTTATTTATAATTTCAGGGGTGGGGTCATTAATCATTTGAATATTTTACTATTCATTATGTTCATATTTCTATTCCTATGATCATGTTACTATTTCATCAGTATTGTTTTCTTAACTTCTAGAAACAATTAATATATCATTAATTAATCATTTATAAAGATTTTGTTATGGTCTATAAGTGTCTTGTTTTGGTGATTTATACTATATGAAATTATTATAAGAAGGGTAAAATTCCTTCGATAGATGATTTGGTAGTTACATTCATTCCCCCTTTTGAAATATCTTCCTAGATATAATGTTTTACATAAATAGGTTATGGTATATCTTCTTATTTTCATCCTATGGTTCCCGATTTTCTTTTTCATAATTATAGTACCTACATAACACATCTAAAAGGTGGGTTATCTTGTTACGTAGAACCTTATCTCTCCATTATAAAATTAGTACTGGCTACTCCTCATAAGAGGGAACTTGTACCAACAGTACCACAGTGGATTTCAGTATATGTGATTGATTTCATATGAATTTCATTAGGAGGGGTACATTGAAAACTTCATGACCTTGAGCCATATTCGGTGGAAGTTTACGATGATAGACTACTTATAATATTCTATAAAGTATCTCAATGGGTCTAACATACCTTGGGATTAATTTCAATTTCATCCCGAACTTCATGACTCTCTTCCATAGTGATATTCAATGGAAGACTTTATCTCTAATGTGGATATCCAAGTCCCTTCAATGGCTATTAGTATATCTCTTTTTTCGACTCTGAGAAGCTTTGATATGTTACTGGATGGCTTGAACTTTTTTTCATCTCTTGAACAATATTAGGTCCATTTTTAGTTCTTTAACCATCTTTATCTCTGGATTTTGGAGTTCTACATCACATTCGATACAATGCTTTATTAGAATCCATCATAATACTCAATTGGGAGATATTTTTTAAGAGAACTCAAACAATTAGAGATGTTGATTCCATAAACCATTGAATAAAAAGGTGTATTCTCTTACCATATCCTTGATAATATAAATAGTCCTATTAGATTGTCTCTCTGTTTGGGGGTTATTGGACGTGCCTAAATTTTATTTAGTACTCAATGAATATTGAACACTCTTCCACAATTAGATGTGAAACTGAGATATTGATCGAAGACAATCGAGGGTGGAACCCCATGAATTCTCACCACTTCCTTTACACATATAATTCCATGTTTTTAAGTAAGAGATCTTCTTTAATTTAGATAATGTGGGTTTTCTTTGTGATTCGGTCGACCAAAACACATATCACATTATTTTCATTGGATGATTTCGGAGACATATGTCAAAGTCCATAGTGAAATTATACCGTTTCCACAAGGGTATATGTAGTGGATACATCATCACATTGGAATTCTATAACATGGCTTTAACATTATGAAATATCAAGAACCCTAAGATGTACTCTGATATATCCTTCCTCTTTTTTTCCCACTATATTTGTTCTCAATGAAATCTGTATATTATGGTACTCCCAAGATGGATTGAGGAAGTTGAGATTTGTAAATTATCCAATAGATCCTTCTTTATCCCAGTTGACTAAGGCACAAAGTGACTTGTTCCAAACAAGAAGAACACTATCATAATCTATATGTAACTCTTTCATCTTCCCTTCACTTACTGCATTCACACCCTTTTGCAGCTCTGTGTCATCCCTTTATACCTTGTTAATAGTATCTTCGATAGATGGATGAGAAATAATTTGGTAAATTTAGGATGTATTCCATGCCATTATGATTTACAAATCCACCATTTTTATATCCATGAAGATAATTTCTTTCTCAATCTAGAACACATATAGGGAAGTACTTTCTTTTCTGTTATGAGCATCAACTACCTTGTTTTCCATGCAGTGATAATAGTGGATAGAGAAATCATGGTCTTTGATTGGCTCAAAACATCTCCATGGACACATATTGAGATAATTTTGCGATAATATATACTTTAGGATCTTGTGATTGTTATATATGTCACACTTCTCACCATAGAGGTCATACCACCATGTTTTGAAGGAAAAATAACTACTACTGGTTCTATATCATGCATAGGGTTATTCAAGTCTTGGAACATCAACTATCGTGAGGAAAATTCAATCATATTATCATTTTGAATCATTAAACAATCCAATCCATTCCTGGAAGAATCAATATATATCAGAAAACATTCTCCACTTTACAATAATGATATTACAGGTCCACTGACCAGACATCACTTTAGCTCCATTAAACATTCCTCACATTCTTCAATCCAAACATACTTTACCACTTTCCTTGCTAACTTTGTCATAGGGCTTGGAAATTGTGAGAAAATTCTCAAAAAATGTTGATAGTACCCTAGTAATCCATGAAAAAGTTATAAATATTTGAAACTAGAGGGTATAGGCTATTCCTCAATCAATATTTATTTTGAAGGGTACCTACGAATTCCCTAACATGTGATCAGATGTCCCATGAATGTGACTTGCTTCACCTAAAAGTCAAGCTTTGTATACTTGCTTTAAAACATATCATTAATTAACGACTCCAGGACATGCCTTATATGTTCATCATGAATTTTCTTTCTATTAAAGTAGATGAGAATATCATCGATAAAAACTACCAAAAATTTTTCGAGGTAATGTCCAAACACTATATTAATCAAATCCATCACGATTTCAGGGGAATTAGTAAGCCCTGTGTCCATCCCCAAAAACTAGTAGTTCCTATATATTTTATGAATATAGTATTCTAAATATCTTTCTTCTTCACCATTAATTTATGATATCAAGAATGGAGTTCCACCATTGAGAGGTATCAGGATCCCCTCAACTGGTAAAACAATTGATCAATCCTTAGAAGTTGATACTCATTCTATATGGTGTTCTTATTTATTTCATGATAATAGATACACAAATTCATTGATCCATATTTCTTATTGACCATGATAAATGGATCATCCCATGGTGATGCCCTAGTGTGTATGAAATAGTTTCCAAAATTTCCTTATAGATTTTTCTTTAACACATAATATTCAATTGGAATCATCATATTGGGAGACATTATGATTGGTGTAGCTCCAGGAGTGAGTTATATTGATAAATATACCTCATGATTAATGGTAATTCTAAGTAGCACTTCAAGAAATACATCATTTTATTCCATCATTATGGTAATTTATGCTAGTTTGATACATTACGTTGACTCAACCATTTTAGAAATGTATGCTACTTCACATGGAATAAACACCCACACAATTGATGTATTTTAAAAATGAGATTCATGATCTTTCATTGATTTATAGAGGATAATGGAATGTTTTGGAATATGAAAATATACTTTCTTTTCCTTACAATTTATATAGTCTTTATATAATGTGATCAATTTTATTTTTTCTGTAGGGGGAATTTCACCCAAGGAGGTATCAAAATATTTGAATGAAGAATCATCCCACATACACCAACATGATATGAACCAAAAGTTGTGCTGAAATTATTATAAAACATTGTGTTTTATAGATATCTCTACTTGAAGGTGTTGGGGTTTTCATTCAATGATTATAGCAAACAAGGATTCTATAAGGAATACGTAGAACCATAATTAAATAATACCTTTTATATTCTTGAGTGAATTCGAATTGTATCTTATATGACATCATTTTCTTGCTCAAAATATGTATTAATGATGTAATAAGCCATCCATAAATCCTTTTGTTTTAGTGGTTGATGACGCCAAATACCTTTGAGGTATCAATGTTCAGTGCACTAGCATGCATAGTTCCCTTTCCCCCTAAAACTGTATCATTGGACCATGGGTGGTACTCTTATTACCTCCACCACATTTTCCTACTTCCTCATTTCTTCAAAACATTCATGAGATTTGTGTCCTTCCCTCCTACACTTGGATTATTTCCACATCCCATTGAGGGTGTTTCTATGATACTTCTTCCAACATTTCTAACATGTTGGTGGCTGAGTTTTCATTCATCCTTTATAATTAGATCCACTAGCTTGTAACACAATATTTCATCTCTTATCACAATATATATGGGACCATTCTAAAAAATCTATCTCCACCTTTAGATCACATCGAATAACTTCTTCAAAACTCCCAAATTATCAAATTTGAATATCCTTTTGATGATGTGGTTTTAAACCACTAAATAATATATAAATGTTTATATCATTCCTCCTAAAAAACCTCGAAGATTTCCCTAGAATCCTTGTGAAATGATGTTTGTAGGCGGTGATAAATTCTCCTTCCTATTTCTTATAGACTATAAATTCTATCTCTATTATTATATGAAGATTATTATGAAGACACTTTTTATAAAACATTATCTAAATTTATTCCCAACATATCACTTCATATTTCCCCCCATCATGGTTTTCTTAATCTAAACCCACCATTGTCCGGCCTATCCATTTAGAAAATAAATAGGTAGAGTGACCTTCCCCACCTCTAAAGATTGATGTATAGAAAATATATTCTCCATTGTGTTGTCCCACTATTCTAAAATTACTGTATGAAAAGATCCACCAATCCTCGGTGATCATTTCTATATAAAACACTCGATATCCATTTTCACCCTCTTAGGTGAAGGTGGTTGTTATATATTCTTCAGGTTATTCTTCAGATCCTAATACAGCTAGGTAATTATAACCATGATTTTTTTGAACTCTTCCTCCTAAAGCATTGGGGATGTCTTTTGAGAAAATGTTACATTGTCCCCTACATGAGATGTTGGCCTGGTTTCTCCTTGATTTCACCATTTTCTAATATATATAAAGTTAGAATAAATCATATGTCAAAAAGTCAACAATAAACTATCAATTTTTAAAATTAACTCTAAACGTATATCATACGAGATCCCAATGTTTATAAAACTTTCTTGTATGCTTAAAAATATTGGGTGTCATACTATGATTTCACTGGGGATCTCTAATTATAATTCCAAATTTAACTAAAACTTCCTATAATACCAACTACAATGACCCTTATTTTCTAACATTACTATTTAATCATTTTATTGATAATAAACATAAAATAAATACACAATGAGGATACAATGGTTTATTGTCTTGGGAAAACATGGCCCATACAAATTTTTTTAAAATAAATCATAAACATTTCATTAATTTATTTTTCTTTAGATTCATTGTGGCCATCACATTCTCCTCAGTACTAGCCATCACCAGATGATATATACATAAAAAGGGGTGACATAAAATCCTATTAATAAGATATTGATATACATGAATCAAAATAACATAGTATGAGAATAATCAAAAAATCATCATCATGACAAGAAGAAATAGATAAAGTCATGCATATGAAAATGCGTAAAAATTAAACATCGTGTCTTAGTAGTAAACTACCACACATAGTTTTAAAGAAAGATCACATCATGTTGACATGTACATAAATATAAATCATGAGATTATGCACATTATCCAATCTTTGAGAGCTCTATATAATTCTGGGAGAACTCGTAACGTGATACCATACTTCATCGCACTATATAATTTCGGTCTCACCTGTCACATCATAACGTTTACAATATCATGCATCGAATATAAAACTTGTATCAATATAAAAATAAAATAAACCATGGAAATAAATGTCTAACATTTATTATTCATTCTTTAAAAATATTTGGTTTTTCAATTGAAAGAGGGAATAACACACATGATATAAGAATCATCATCCTTGAGTGCAAGAAACCATCTTAAGAAGTAAAAGGTCTGTTTTTGGAAGGATGAGTTCTTTTGGAAAACATTGTGTTTATAATATACTCAAGTAAATAAAATTTATATCCTAGAATATTTAATATAATGATGATGAAATGATTTACAGTGAATAACCATACTGAAAATGTGGTGGAAGAGGGAAACCCCAATTAAAGTGAGTTGGGATTGAGAATTCCCCTTACATTTTTCCTGAATGATTAATTCATGATAATGTCCAATATATTTAAATAAGATTTATTAAATAAAAAATAAAAAACCTTTTATACATTATTATAATTAATAATAGTTTTATTAAGTTTTTTTATGGTTTGTTTGACGAATTATGTTGGATAATTTCATTGTTCAGGAGTGTTCATTATCATAGTTTCCATGATCGTTTGGTTTGTATACATGAATGGATGTTCGTTTAAAATGGGGAGGAATATCTTCAATTTTTATTATATTTTATTAATTATAATAAATAATATTTAATTTTTTCACAAAGGAATTTTTTATATATCATGAATATGATTCATTAGATAAAATTTAATGATGATCATTTTAGATTAATTTTGTCGGTGTTTTGATCACGACGAACATGTTTTGTTTTATCAGATAGTATTATGAGTATAAGTTATTTCCAAAACATGGAAAGGGTTATATCATAAAATTTGTAATATTTTTCAACCATTATAATGATTTTATTAAAAAACGTGATTGAGTTTAAGGAAAATGAATGTGCATGACCCATGGTGTTGGTAAATTGACACATCACAGGTGACCATATCGTTTTTATAATAAAAGAGGGAGAGGGAGTATTTTAATTATACATATTACATTAACATGATATAATTATATTATATTATATTTAATTTATTTTATCATTCCATTTGGATGAGGGATGGTTAGGAGGTAATAAGAAAATGAAATGAAAGTAAAGGAAATTAAAATAAAAAGGAAGAAGACTTTACCTCTTAACTCTCTCCACCTTGAGAACCTCCTCATAGAAGAGGTTTTGGCATCCTGATGAGACCAAGAGATCGTTATCGTGGGGAAGGGGCTAGGTAGGAGTCTTGGGTAGATTTTTTAAATGTCCCAAAACTTTTGATGTGTAATGATAATAGGGTGTGAAGGGTGGTATTTATATTGGAGGAGAAAGGTGTTTTCTCATTATTATATTTATTAATTTTTTATTTTTCTCAAAAACCACAATATTGTTGATTCATGAGACTTAATATATGAATTCTATCTTGTAATTTTTATCCAATTGTGATTAAATCAATTATTACTTTATTAACATTGTATTTATCTTATAATGTATATATACTCTAAATTTTTGTATTTCAATATTCTGCTAAACTTCTAGTAATTCATAAAAATCCCAAAACAATCACTCTATCCATTTTTTGGCATGATGAATTGAAAAATAAAATCCTTTTTATTAAATTAATTTACTAAATATGAGTAATTCAATATATAATTAAAATCATCATTTATATGGGAAATTGAGATTTTAAATTTATAACTAATTATATAACACATTGAAAAATTACATAATGTCTCATTAAATTATCATCAAATCATAATACATATTAATATTAATTTATGGATACAATTTTTGAAAATATATTTTATCTTTAATTATTAGATTAATCATAAAATTTTAATTAAATATTTATGAATTATGAAAATACCCACACGTAATTAATAATTTATAAAATATTTACATACGTATACTATTATATAATTATATCATAATTGTACTTATAGGATGGCTAAATTTTATTCATAATTTCATGGGTTATGTCACTATTTATTTGGATGGAATATTATTCATAAGGGTTATATTACTATTCTTAAGGTCAAGTTACTATTTCATTTGTATAGGTTACTTAACTACTAGAAACCCCTCATATTTCATTAATTCCTCATTTATCATGATTTTATTATGATAAATAAGTTATTTTTTGTGATTTTTACTATATGAAATTTCTATAATAATAGGGAAATTACTTTGATTGTAGTTTTTGTTATTAAAAAGATAATATTCTATTTTCCACAACTTAATATAACTCTTGTTGAATCAGAAGTAGAGAAAGGTTATATATATAATGGAATAGTGACAAACACTTTTTCCTCTTATTCAGTTATTTTTTGAGTTTTAATTTTAGTTATCACGGTTCACTCAACCTCCAGATAAAAATAAATTTTGATGGATTAACTAGAAATAGTAATTTGAAACCATTTAATAATCATAAAACAAAAAATGGCCTTCCTATGAAACAATTCTATGTTTGATGTGTGCCTTTAGGTGGGGTCTCAAAAAAATGATTTTTAAACATGAAATTTATTTTGTAATGTGAGACTCTTGTTGTCTCTATTTAAGTAAATGTTGTGGATGTATTCAATTCTTATTTAAGGGATTCTAAATTTAAATATTTTTAATGCATTTTATTGCATTAAAATTCAATGTTTAATATATAGTCATCTAACACCAAATTAATCAATTTACTTCCCTATTCATCATTATTATATTTCATTTCCTTTTATTTCTATTTTTAAATAAATTTTTTAGACTATTGTTTCCTATTAATTTATGTTTTGAAAAAATAATTCAACTCACGTTTTATTTTCTATCATCACATGCACTAGTGATTGGATATAACTAAACAATCATGGTTCATCCCACCGTTAACTATTATAAGTACTGAAGGAGTTCCCAGGATTCTCATGTGTGATACATTTAAAAAACAAAAAAATAATTTAATTTGATAAAAAATAAGGATATCGTAAAAACTACACATCCAATCATATCCAAATAATTAAACTAAAAAAATATTTTTTATAAAAAATCTTCATATAGTTGTGCTAGTTCCCCTTATCTTAGAAATAATTCACATACTCTCATATCCCTGAAGATATTACAAGAAAAAAATAAATAAATATGACCACATGAAACAATAATAGTATATACTGATGAAACAACCTGTGATAATGAGTGAGTGTCTCATTAATCTTGAAAGTACCCTGATTAAATGGATATAAACTACTCTTATTCTGAAATTTAATTAGAAATAATATCTTATAAAATCGTCATGTAAAGTCAATTTCATGATCTGTTCCTTAAGGCACAAATCTATAGATCCAAGTGATGTCTATGTGAGAAATGTTGAACCCTTGCAATGACATAAAAGACACACTCTGGATTCCATACTCAGTAGTGAGAATGATCTCCATAATAGATGAAATCCACATTGATAGGTATTTACAAGGATCTTTATCTTCCCTAATTTGTAAATACCGAAGGAATGTGAGGAAAACTAACTTTGAAAATGAGGGTCTAATTGGGGAAATTAACATCCCCATTTTATAAAATTTTTTGGAACCATGCGGTCCTACAATATTGGTTCTAGCCATGTTGAACATTAACATATGCAGACATTTAGATTGTTGAGGTGATTTCGGAAATTCTACATAACCGGGTACATCTCTAATATAGTATGTGGATTTTGATAAATATTTATTATTGAAATTTGAATTTCTTTGGTCTGTTGAAATAAAGGGTTTATAAAATTTGACCCACCACCATCATCTTCAAGCATTCCAAACATTGAAAGTTAATAGTTGTTTCTTCATGTGGATTTTCAACATTATTCTTTCCAATTATTTGGAACTAGAATACTTATGATCATGTTAATTTTACGCATTAACTATGTTTTTTAGGTATCTCCAAACCTTCAACCGACAGATGGGGGAGAAACCATTGTCTCACATTATTCAGGGGATCATAGGGGAATGAGAAATATATAAATTAATGTTTTTACTTTAATATTTGTATGAATATAAACTCAATATTTCTCTCTCATGATTATATATAATTTCATGGTGGTACGAAATATACTCATTAAATTTGGGTTATTTTGACCCATGGTGAGTAGTTGAGAAAGACACCTATAAAAGGAGGATCTCTGATCTCTATGTGATAGTGTGTACGGTGTCCGGTTTAAGGGATATGGACTACAGAGATCAGGATTTATAGTTTTGTTTTATCTCCTTTGCATCAAAAGGATCCTCAGATCTTCATCATGTGGCTATGAGTCAAATTTGATGTTTTTTGGTATTTTATCCATCCAATTAAAGGGAGTATGGTGATCTTAGGAGTTCTTTTCATCTATGATCAAGAAGAAATTGAACCAGATGTTTTATGGGAACCCATCGGGGATGAGTACCAAGTGTTTCAACTTAGTTTGTATCTTAATATTCCATGGGATTTAAATGTTCCTTATAGATATTTGAACATCAAACCTTCAACATTGGTTCACAATATTATTATTCCATGCTTTGATCTTTAGGGTAGGTAATCTTTAAAATAGTTAATTTTGAAGTCAATGAGTAATTTAGTTTTATCTTCCTCATTATATTATGTTTTAAATTACCATTGGTGTAAGAGGGTGGTATGGTCTATTAATATGATCAACCATGATAATTGGTTTGGTTACCTTATTTCTGTATGTGTAGATGATCGAAACCTTTTCCAAATTGTGGCCATATTTTAATGATTTATTCCATAAAAAATGCATGATTTCTTGGTTTGATTATGATGAAAAACCACACCATTCTCAATGTTTGAGTACAATATATATAATGTTTAGGGTGATTTAACAATTATTAATGTTCATTAAATGTATTATTTTACATACATCACACTCGTATACTCGCTTCATTAGAACAGACACATCATGAATTTTCAAAAAAAAATCGTCACTGGTACACTTATGGTCACTTGATTTTTTTTTTTCGTTATGTCCATTCATTTATAATTTATTTTGTGGTGGGATGAACTGTAGGAAAATAAGTCATAGTCCATCCATTGCATGGAAAAACATTTATTGATCTTCGTAGTACAGATTTTTTTTGTAGTTTATTATTTTTATGTAATTAAATTAAAAAATGATAATCAAATTTAAAAATATTGTTACACACTAAGATAAATAAATTTCAAATTTATTATATCAATAAATAAATAAAATAAAATTATTATCATTATATTTTGACACTCTAATCCAATTTTTAATTTCACAGACAAAATAATTCAAATGAAATTTCAATTTTAATGTTAATTTATTGATTTAATTCAGAAATTAATAAATATTTTAAATCAAAAAACAAATTAAATCTCTTTTAGAATTTTATTTTCAAAATCAAATAATTTTATGTCCACAGTTTCCCAATAAATTTCAATTCATGTATGGATTATTAATTTTAATGGAATAATGAATATATCAATAAAAATAATCATTTTAAGAAATTTAAAATTTTATATAATATTTAAACATAACAAATATCATTGGATTATTCAAAATTTCAATAATTTATCTTAAAATTTAAAAGAACAACAAGGAAAAAATTCAAAATTCAGAGCTATTATAAAATTTTAATTTTCAATGGACCACCAGTGAATGCGGTACTAAAACTTTCATCTTTATGAATCCCGAAAAAAATTATGTTTTAATTTCCACTAATGAAAACTAACTCATTATGGTGTTTAATTCATTAAAGCAATCAATAAAAACCATACCATCAGTAATCTTCATATTTAATGTAAAAAATTCAATTTATAAGGCTTATCATACATATTTCAAGAGAATTCATCAACCTAGGAGCCATCATCTCATATGTGATGTTTAATTCTATGTATTTTCATATCTTATGGTACACAACTCCCAATTCTTATAGATATAGTAGATCCCTCACTTTTTTATCCATACCCATTACATTGTCTCTAAGAAGAACAAATTAAAACTCTTTCATGATAAAGATATCCTTTGATCTAAATCCACTAAAAACTAAATTTAGTTTTATAGAACTGATCAACCTTCACCATTCATTATTCTATATAAATTTTTTAATTTAAGAAATTATACTTTTATTTGACGAGCACAAACATTTCCACTAGTAATTGAGGAAATTCCAGAGCAAAAAACATAAAATATCTCAATGATGATAGTAAATGGTATACAAATATAGAATGAAGGAGAAAAATAAGAACAAGGGAGAAAAGATATAAATGAATTAATCTGAAACCTATGGAGAAGAAAAATAAATACACTAAATTATATATTAGATATAACAAGTTACAGTCTTAGAATAAATCCTTATTTTGAAATGAGATTGTAAAGCCGAAAGAGAAAATTTCCACAAAAAATACATTAAGTCTATTATGCTATAATAATAGGTTCAAAAATGTTTGTTGAGATACAATATAATTTTCACTAATGTCTAAGATACAATTGTATCATGTTGAACATGTTTTATTTATTTTAATTCCAAGTTATATTATCTAATCACCTATGTTATACTATTTCATCATTTCTACATTATCTAGTTGGATTTGTAGTATAGTTTGTTGTAAGGGACATCAATAATTGTCCCAAGATCATATAAGAATTAGGCTACACTAGTAGAAATTTTGTCTTAAAAACATTGGAATAAAATTCATTGATTTCAAAAATATCAATCAGTTATTAAATAACAATAATATATTTCGATGAGAATATCCTAGATTTGGCACAACAACATTATAATGTATCTATAATATCCATGTAGCTCATATCTTTCATTAAATATTCTATAAAAAATAAAGATCATACCAATGATGTTCTAACATTTCTATGTGTATAAAATATCTTCTATGCATCAACCTTGATAGAAAATAAATGATATAATTAAATATTCCGAACCTGTAAATAACTATACAATCATTTCCCAATAACTATTATTACTAGAATTGATGATAAATTGAAACTATCAATTTTCTAAGAAAATTTATAAGTCTCTAATGATCTGTGTATTTATAAAATTAATATCCCATCTAATACTGTTTCTAGTTATGTATTTAATGAAATAAATACATAATATCATTATCGTATAATTGTTTTCAGTGTTTTTTATGATAGTTCCTTACAAAAATATTCAAGAGTCCCCCATACTAAACATAGCTACTACAACGAAATTGGATGCACCACACTCCACTGCAAATCCCTAAAACAACTATGACCTGAAACAATGGGTTAGTATTCATGTTTTTCGTAATTATTCTAAATGATTATTGAGTTTTATGCGTCTTTTTAAACACCTCATTCTAAGTTAAAACCATGATGTTTATTTCAATACTTCTATAATAATTCATAATATTTCTAATGTATCCAATTATCCCCAAAACCCATTCACTTCCTTCACATTATTTGGATTACACCACAATTTAACTAACCCTAGTTTTTTTGGATCCATCAAAACTCCATGTAATAAAATTTTATAACATACATATTAAATAGACCACCATCTGAAATAAAAATTATTTTACTTTTTAAATAGTAAAATGTCAGTTATAATTAGTAGAACCTACGAAACCTTATCAATGTGTCCATTCGAGCCCTAACTGTACACCGATATATAATCAAAGAACGAAAAAAACTCTTCATTAAAGAAGTACCAATAACAAATTTATAGTAGACTACAAAATCATAGGTTAATTCATCAAAATGAAATAAATAAATATGTATTCATGATTACTCTAATGGTTTTTTAACATAGTCTTCAAAATATCATTCTCTTTCCTTTTGTTCCAAGTGAAAACCAGATTTCAAATACCACATTGTCACATACTTTTCTCTATGAAACTCATCAATTAGCTCCTCTATTAAAAGAATTTTGTATTTTCTGATCACTATCATACTACACAATTCCTTGTAACCCATTCATAGCCTCCACCCTCTATATTTATTATTCACTCATGTTATTGTGCTAAATTATATAGTGGTCGTGATGAAACCCTATTTCGAAATCTATTGAACATTCTTTTCAGTATCATTATTTATGAAATGAACATGAATATAAGGTATGATATTGAATATATCCAATAATTAATTAAAATTTAATACGTGATTGGATTACTTCTTTGGTTTTAATTCTCACTATGCCTCAAAAACCCTCACACGAAGCACAATTTATAACATCATCTTATAAAACCCAGGTAACGAGGAATTTAAATTATCCAAAATATTCTTATATAATTAGTTAAAATCGCAATTTACCCTTAAAAATAACCTCATAAAATTTACATAGTGATTATAATCATCACATGCTTCCTATAGACAACCCTCAGAAGTCTCTTATTACGTATACAATGGTCTTATAAATCAGATATCACATTTATGGACTTGTAAGAATCAAACAGTTCATTACCATAGCTCCTCTACTTATTTATTAACATCAACTAAGTAATGATATTTTAAATCCATATTAATAAATCCAATATAAATATCACATTACTATTATCTAATAAGTAAAATTCAGAAGTTACATTTACACAACATCATAATTTTAGTTCTAGCCTTTAAGATGACCGAGAACTCCCTTTACACCTCTAATTACACTATTATTTTACCTGTATAATACCATTAATTATGTAATGTATACATCACTTTTTGTGGAATGGATTTTAAGATAAATGTGATCTAGGATTATTATATATGGTCATCAGTTTTGGTCCAGATTTAATTTCTGTTATTTAGTTTTTGTATGTATGTCCTGAAATAAGTTTTGAAATAGAGTTTCGATTAATGATGTGTGGTGTTGAGTGTGGTTAATGTGGGGAGGTGTTTGAATTATTGTGTAATATTCTTGTCCTGTATTGATTATGATGTTGAATATATAATCAATAACAAGTTCCTCAAGTCCACTAGGATGTACAATATTGAAGTTGTTCTATACATGGATCAATACAAATAGGGGGAACGTGTAACACCTCAAGATTTTCTCAATTTTTGAAAAACAATTTCATCATTTATATATTTTTAATTTCAAACAATATCAATTTTATCTTAGGTTAAATAAAAAAATTATTTTTTATATATTTACATGCAACACCATGTTATTCTTTTGTGCTATGAAACAATGGGTTAACATGCGTTACACACAACACTACGTTCTAATTGAACCATTATATATTATTAATATAGTAATTTAAACACAAAAGTTATATACAACAAGTGAAATATTGTAATATGTTATTTAATATAAAATATTTATTATGTATATTGTTTTTATATAAATAGAACACATTTTCACCATGGTTCATAATTTTTAGATATCCTTTACCTGTTTTGAATATACCGTTTCCCCAAAAAAATTACTTCTTCTTTAGTATAGTAGTAATATTATTTTTAATAAATTTTAGAATTTTTTTTTGATAAAATAAAATAAAATTTTGAAAATATAAATTGATTATTAGCATAGGGTGATTATATTAAAAAATTTCTGTAAATATCCATCTTAGGATGAACAGTGAAGAATAATGAATTTTAATTTAACATTGCCTTTTAATTTAATTTATTTAAAAATAAAAATTATTTTTTAAAATTTATTTAAATTAGGATTAGTTAAATTATATAACAGTTAATAAAATATATATCATTTTAATCAATTTCATATTGAATATTTATTTTAAAACATTTTAAGTTTTTAACCTTTTATCTTTAAAACAATGATTATTCATTGCATCTGTGGGATTAATTTTAAATTAATATTATCTATTTATTTTAATTTTATTTGGAAAAATGGATACAAAATTTTAATTTATAAGAATTTATATTATCCAATAATTTCAACTTCATTTTGGTCTAAATTGAATATTAAAAATAGTATGAATTATTTATAATGATTATGGTGAAAATGGGTTTATTGGAGGGTTAATCTAAAATTATAAGTGTTAAAAACAACCCAAAACATGTAAAAAACCCTTAGTTGGACATGAGTATAACTTATACTCTTTATTAACAATATTGTTTCACTAATTGATCTTATGTTATTTAAAACATGGAGTATAATTCATTCTTTCAAAATATTACAAGTGTGTCACTCACCTCACTTATAAATGGAAACCCATTATTCATTCCACCTGTCACCTTAAAAACCATTTGTTTTATGAAATTACCTACCAAAATAACTTAATAAATTCTATCATATCATATTATAAGGAATTATTTGGATATATATATGACATATAAAGGATTTTTGAGTATTCCAAAGGAGGATACCTGAGGAAGTGGTATAGTTCTACAACAACTGTTTTTATTTTTTTATTCCTCCACCACCATAACGTATTATTTAATAATTATGATATAAAAAATTTATATTTCATATAATTATATTTTTTTATCTTAAATTCATAAAACTATATCTACTTCTATCAAATGGGTTAAAAAATCATCATACATTTGTAAGATGGACTACCACCTCATGAACCAATGTCATTTGATTTTCCATTTCCATCTATCATGGTTGTGTGTCATGATTTATAAAAAGTATTTATTTGATATTTATAACATATAAATACCATTTGATTATTTATATCATATATATATATATTTTACATTCCATCCCTTAGGGGATACGACAATGTTGTTCGTGTGTATGGTGGCCTATCTCCTCATGAAGTGATGTGATTCATTTTTCATGAACTATTTATATATAATATAATAAAGATAACTATATCTAATTTAAATTACATAATTATTATATTTATGAAATTTTTAAAAATAATATATTATAATATATCATTTCCATTCATATCATCTCACTATCTAAAAGATGATAAAAAGGATTATGTACAAGTGGACTACTACATTCATGGAGCGACGTGAGTCTCTCATTTCATCACCACACCACATGGATTATATGTATACTAAAATTTACAAAAATATTATTTTCTTTATAATATTATTATATCATTTAAACATCATATATTAGTTACTTATTTTCAATAATTATCATTTAAAAATAGAAATGTTACTCATGTGTACGTACGACCTATCGTCTTCATGATCGTAATGTACTTTATTTCTAAAAACCACATTTATTGATTTTTATTAACAGTATAATTGATGTATAAATATTAAAACTATTTCATGATTATTAATATGGAGATAATGGAACCATAATCAACATAATTATACTGAATATACAAAATTAAAACATATACAAAAAAGAGGTAATTACACAAAACAATACCTTAACATAATATTGTTATAAATAGATAAAAAAAGACCATAATTAAATCATTTATGGTATAATATATATATTTATTTTTCTTCAAAATAGTTATATTAAAATTATAGTTATTGTAATGGGGTTTATAATGTGTACGACCAAAGTCATGACATTATGTAAGTTATTTTTTATCTCACTTTTTTACTTCCTTGAGAATCATAAAATATTCCCTAATGATTTATTTTATGTGGTGTATAAATTATGAATTAATGTATTTTATGATTATTATAATTATAATTATTTCTATTTAAATATCCATTTTAGGATCTCACTTTCTTGGGGTTAATGGTTCAAATGGTATGATTGTGATAATGTATTTTTTTTACTTTTTCTTCTTTGAGACATATATTATATTATATATCGATCTACTTATTTTAGGTGTATATACTACAAATATTACATGTAATATCATGAATTTATTTATTCTTATATATATATAATTAGTTACAATTAACATTATTATTTCACGGGGCTTCTGATTCAATGTTACCATTTGGTAAGGGTTTAAGGACACAATCTCATCACTTATCAGGATTGAACAATATTATGATTCAAATTATGATCTCTAATGATATATCTGAAAATAAAATCATATATTTTATTATCTAATGTAAATTTCTTGAAAATACATGTTTTTCATTCATTTTTATCTTTTCTCATACTCATGATTTCAAAATAATGTTTGTAATGAAAATTTTTCATTTTTTATCTTCTACTAAAACCCCTTTTTCTTCCAAAACCATTTTTCTAAAAAAATTCAAAAATCTTTTATCATTTATCAAATGATATACTAATTTTGTTTAACATGATTGATGTTTTAAAAAATGTTTTTAAATTAATTTCAATGTACTATTCAAATAAATACTCATTTGTATTTTACAAAAAATGTGAAAAAAAATTGTGTAAAACATGAATAACATTTCAAACAATCATGAAAATTATTTGATTTTAATATTTATTTATATTTTTAAATATAATTTCAAATTAAATGTACATTCAAAAGAATTATGTTTTAAAAAGTGTTTTTCAAAGTGGAAATGATATTAACTCAAGAAATGTTTTTATTGATATTTAATTTTTTTATATGTTTGTAATGATATTTTTAGAGAATATTATTTTGAATTTGTTTTATGTTTGTACTATTATATTCAAAGAGAAATTATTTTCCATTAATAAATTTTCTATGATATCATAAAAAATCCCTCTCCATTTAATATTATATCTTTTTATGTAACTTATTCTTTGTTGGGGATATGTACCAAGGACACAATTATTATTATTTCTCTAGATGGTATATCATGACACATTATTTATGAAATTAGATTCTCTTATAATAGATATACTGTGATATAATTATTATGAAACCCACTTCATTTTCTATATAATATTGTTTGATTAAATGGGGATATAATTATACAACCTATCACTTTTCAATTGTTAATGAAATGATGAAATGTTTTTGAATAACATTTCATTTCATGGGTTATGAATTGATGAATATTTTATGATATTGTGGGACACATACATATGATTATACTTATGTTATTGAAGATACCTACACCTCACTCAAATTTATTGGGTAAATATGGATAACTCATGAGTAAGTATATTATTCCTAAACCTGATTACATGATCACAATTCTATACATAAACCAAATTAAATGGTCCCAATTTTATGCATGATCCTAATTACATGTACAAAATGTTATGCATGGTCATTGATTTCATTTACAAAAGGATTTTTATGAACCTATTTTGTTGTCTATAATTTTATGTGAGGGTCTCATTTCATGTCCTTAACTTAATGAGTGAACCTGTTTCTATTTATAAATGTTCATTATATTATAATAATATGTGTATTCCACATGTCTTTCTATTATTACAATTTTATTCTCTAATGGACCATGTTATTTGATTCCATTATGATATATGTTGTATGAAAAACCAATATTTTTTAATGACTTAGGATAATTATTATAAACATGATTTGTGTGGTTTTTAATATTTATTATATTGTTCTTATACACTAATGATCATGTTATGCATATGTATCTACCATGTTTACCCACAATTAGCATTTAATATCACTCTTTATTATGTTTCATCTCCCCATTTTATGAATAATTCTATAATTATGTTATGTTTTTGAAGAGTAATAAAAATAATTATAGGAGACATTGATAATGTTTCACGAGTTAAGAAGATTATGTTCAATGTTTCCAAAGGAACTAAAATATTATATTATTTAGTCATGTGCATGTGTAAGGTATTGAATATTCAACAAAAAAATATGAAATCCATGAATATAAATATTACATTTATATGAAAATATAATACAAGAACTTCATGTTGAACATTCATAGATTCATATTGGAATTTTCTCAAACATCATCTATGCATCCTTCTTTTCCAATGTAGCTGGTGTTGTCAAGATCATGGAGCCCCCCACCATCTTCTTTTTGGTCCAGAAATCATAAAATAGCCAATTAATCACATAAAAATTTATTCCATCTCATATTTTTTCTATGTTAACTATTTTCATTCATAGTAAATCAAGGTACATGGATGTATTGGATTGATTTTCACACACATTCAATCTCATATAAATCTAATAAATACTCCTCAGATATATTTGATGAAAACATAAACATGATTCATAATTATTCATCATCAATCCTTGAACATATTTCATTCTTCTCCATCAATATTCATTATTATCTTAGATTATTTGAGTTGTTCCTTACCAACATGGTCATATTTGAATTATCAGTTAGTCTTCCTTAGGCCTCATCAATAATACCATGAAATTTTATGTTTTTTGAATTAATTTATCCTTTTTGATGTCTTACAGTTAATGAAAAAATTAACATAGTTCATTATATATTAAATAAGTATGTATATATGGCTTTATAAAGAACAAAATTTTAATCAAGCACAATACACAACATATACTTTGGCCAGCTCTTCACAGAACACTGAGGTTTACCAATAAATAATATATTATTAAAATATGATTATTTAATATTACTATTTAAAACCATGAAATATAACTAGAGTATATGAATATTATTAAATAATTTATGAAAATATATTGTTTATAAAATATAATATAAATTCAAATGTAAATAATTAATTATAATTGAATATGAAATCAAATTAAATTTAAAAGAAAATTTATTATGGTCACAATGATATTTTTTCATAATAAATTATAATTTAATTTTTTTATTTCAATGTTATATGTGAATAATTCTATTCACATGGAACTCACATGTTATATGTTACATACAAAACAGACTTGGTGTATGTTACATGCAATACTGACTAGACATGTGTTACATACAACACTAACATGGCATACGATGCATGTAACACTGAGTTTCTATTGAAAAAAGTTATATAATTATTTAAATGATAAAATTTTAACCAAACCATTAAAATTAGTTATAGTAATAGTCATAATTTCTTTTCAAATTTTTTTTATATTTTTTATATAAATAAAACATACTGATAATGAATGATATGATTTTTGGAAATGTCATTTTATGTTTAAAAATCTAGTTTTCTTGAATGAACCAATTTTAATAATCAAATTAATTTAAGACACATTTATATACATAATTTGTAAAAATATGATTCATTTTAGAATTCATAATTCTGAAATTATCCTACGATATGTTTATGTGATTTTTTCTGAGAAACATCATTTTTTGATGGATATTGAAAATTATTACATTTCAGTTAAATACTTCCTTTTTTCTTTAAATAATTATTAATGTAAATTGATTTTATGAATGTTTTTAAGGTAAAAATAGATAAATAATAAATATATTAATATAATTTAAATAATTGTAATAAAATTTACTTTGAAATTGAATATAATACACTAACAAACTTTTGAACATATTTCTACATTAAACACCTGTTATTTCATCTTGTCTGTGAGATTAGCATTAATAATAATTTTTCCATTTTTGTGATTATTATTTATAAAAACCAACATAAACCCCTATATTCAGTATAATATTTATAATCTAATGATACGATGTTAATTTTTTACCAAAATTATTAGTAAAAGTGATACAAATTAATCATAGTAATTAAATCCAAATTAAGATTAATTAGGGATTGGCCAAAAAATTATGGGCCCAAATGGCATATAAACTTGTAAAAAACCCATTTTAAATATATAGTTATAGAAAATAACTTATATTTTTTATTTAGGCTGGTTTTCAATGGATTTTTTCAGGTAAGTACATGTGTACACTTAGTTTAAAAAAAACTATGTTAGTCATTTTCCTTCCAAATAAAGGGCAACCACAACTCCCTCTTCATCACAAATCTCATCCCTATTAATAAAATCTAATAATTTCCTAATACACTTACCAAATATCATCCCTTAATCCTAGAAAACTTCCCTTGGAAAATGGTAATCCAATGAAGTCATTTGGCACAAACCAAAATAAGTTACCCGATTAAGAGGCACCATCTTCTCTCAAGCCCTTTCTTTTATTTTACATCTCCAACCCAAATCCATTTATTAAATTATTATATAAAAAACCAGTATAATCAATATAATATTATTTATTAATGTAAATTTTTCTACCTATAGATACACACACCTCCATTTAATGGGTAATGAGCGTACTGTTTCTTTGTATAGTAAACTATTGCCTCACAAACTGTTTCTTTGTATAGTAAACTATTGCCTCACAAAACGTTGATTATTTATTTTTCCATTACCACCTACCATGGTGGCCATTTCTATGGAACATTTGTTCATATATGTCATATATTAAATTTATCATTCCTTCAATATTTCTTATTTAATATTACAACAAATATCATTTTACATTCCATTCTATGTTAACATAATAATTTTGTTTGGGGAACTATGGGATACTACCACCTCAAAGCAATATGATTCGTTCATACACCGCATGAATATTATTGAGTATGGTTTTATTGAATATATATGATATATATTATATAATTAATATAATTTAATAATAATATATATACATATATATAATTATTTGGCTTTTAATTTCATTCAATTAACACAACAATTAAACGTAAATAGCGTTAATGCATACGTACGACCTACCTTCTCTATGAACTATGCATTCCATTTCATACTTATATATTATATGGATTATAGTAATATAAATATAATCTGTATAAATTATATTTATGTCATTTTTTACATTATTTAAATCTTTATATAAATTATAAATAGAAAATATATAACAAAATAATACACAAGAAAATAGTAAAGTGAATATTACCCAAAGTGAAAACATAACATAGGATTGTTAACAAGAGGTTAATATATAGTTTTAATAAAACCATATATGGGATTAGATATAATAATATGGGTCTATATAAGATATATAATAAATTTATATTAATTATATATGTGGTTTTAATGCGTATGAATAGAGTCAACACATAAGGTATGAGGATTTCATCTCTCTTTTTATTCACGTGAGAAACATGCTTTGATTGACACACATTACTTTTTTGTGGTGTAATTAAAAATGAAATATTGTATTCTATGTATATTATACCAAAATTTATTGGTTTTAACACATCATTTTTTATTAATTTTCATTCCTTGGATTTATGTTTCTAATGTTACTTAATCGGTAAATTTTTTTTAATTTGCCTTCATTGAGACTCTTGTTTTGTTATACACATACACTATTTCTTGATGTGTATATACATAAATTTTACATGTAATATCATTAATATAGATATTTTCATGATATTTTAAGCTTTATTTAATTTCCTATTATAACATAATGAGTATGATCCCATGTTAATATTTTATAATAATTTAATATTATAATATCATCGCTTTCAGAGATTAATTTTAATTTATTCTTACTTTGATGAATAGGTATGTTACATACCTAATTAAATTCATGAATTTTATTCTCCTATGCTTATTAATTCTATATTAATTTAGTGGTAACATTTTTTACTCTTTGGTATATAATATATAGAAGAGGGTGTTATTAAGAAAGCCTGAATTTACCCTCTCGTCAATCGAAAATCTATGTTCATTCAAAACAATGTTTTCTAAAAAGGATTTCCGTGAATATTCTACAAATATCATATGATCCCTAAAATAAATGTTCTCCCTTCATAATTTAATTTTTTTAAAAAGGAATCTTCTAGTCACTTTTTAAATAAGGAAATTATTTATCATTTTTTCCATTCAAAATGAATGTTCTTTTTACATAATATGAATTATACAGATTTATCCACCGTAAATCAACTGAAAATTTGTTTTTTTGTTTAAAGGTTATTGTTTATGAAATTTTTTTAAAATATTTTTTCAAGGAATAATATTTTCAAAATGTTTTCAACATTATTTTATCATTTATTAGGGAAAATGGTTTTCAAAACATTTGAAATTTATAATATATGTTTTTATGTAAAATGGATTTCAAAATGTTTTGATGATTATTTTTTATATGTTTTTATGGAATATGTAATTCAAAAAACTATTCAATCTTTATTTATAATTTTTAAAATTATATTCATTTAAAATGGTTTTCATAACATTTTTATGCTTTTCTAAAAGTGTTCAATGTATTTTCTAGTAAAATAGTTTTCAAAACGTTTTCAATAAATATTTATATGTTTTAAACGAATATTCAATGAAAAGTTTTAACAATGTTTTCAATAATTATTAATAATTTTCAAAGTATACTTGAAGAAAACTATTTTCAAAATGATATGAATCTTATATTAAATATTATCATGACAAAATAATTTCTAATGACTTCAATTATTTTTTATACATCTTAATGGTATTTTATGTTAAAATGATTTTCAAATAGTTTTATGTATTAAATTTTTTTTTTCAATGAATAATGTATATTTTCCTAAATAAATGTTTTTGAAATATATTTCAAAATTATTTTCCAACTAAAATGACCACCATTACTGTCACTCGTTCCCTTTTACGAAATTACCTAAATGGTCCATTAATATTCTTTTTATGAATTAGTTATTCATAATGTCTTGGTCATTAAGAAACCAATTTATCTTACAAATATTTTATGATAATAAATTCTATTTCTCTTTCATGGTTTATATGTTTATGAAATATGTTTTTATTTAATGTTTTTTTATGTTGATGAAATGATTAGGAAACCAATATTTTTTTTCCAAGGTTTATGAAAGGATTACATGTTTATAATACCCATTTTATATCATGGGTTACAATAGGATTATATTTGAGATTGTGTCACATGTATGAATGATTTCACTGTAAGAAAAGTGGGACCAATATCTCCCTCTAATGCAATGGGTAATGATTTATATATCATGAGATAAAATAGGATGGTCTTGGAAGTAAACCATTACTACTATTATTGTTCTGTGATTGATCAAAGAATACCAAAATGGTATGAGGAGTTAACTTATGCAACTAAGATGTACATTAGAGTGAACTCTGACTACCAATATAGAATTGTGAGTTAACCCATTCTACCAAGATGGTATTTGAAACAATTGCTTTGATACTTTGGAAATCATATTATATGATTATTGGTCTGACATAGTCCAATATTTTATTCCAATGTTATGATTTTATGGAATTTTTTTATTTCCTTATGATACATATCTAATGACCTTCCATGATTTATGACATGATTCATGTATTTGATCGTTTACATGTATGGTATGATCTTATATTTTCATGTCCATTTATCATGCCCTTATGCTCATAATTTTTCTTACATCTCTCCCTTATTTACTCATACTACGAAATTTATCTCACCCCATTCATATGTTCTTTCCCCAGGTTATGAAAAAAGATATAATGTAGGAGTAATAAAGGTGGAAATATTTATGGGAGATGATGAAGATATTTCTCCAAGATATATATTTTTTCCATTTATCCAAAGACACTAATATATTATGGTCCTCGGGAATGTGTTTTTGTAATTTACAGAATATTCATCTAAAATGATGTAAGATCCACATATGTTATTTTTGGGTCTTTATAGTTGGTATCAAATGAATGTAATTTTAAAAAATTGTAAAATATAATGAGAATACTTTTGTGAGATCCCTTGGTATAAAAAATCTAAAAAGATGATCCATGCCTGACTCGGTGTAATATAGTACACAACAACAGGCCTTGTTACATACTTGGTTTCACAATCCTAGGGTATATGCTTTGAAAATTCATAAATATTCTATGAACCATCATGAAATATTTAGATATAATTTGGATATTAACAACCACGGTAGAACCAAGGGTCTTATATATTAATGAATGTATAATTATTTATAAATATAAAAAGTAAGTCATTTCATCATGTTGTGGTTTTCTACTATGATAAGTAATTATCACATTATGCTTCTAGTTTTATTTAATGATGGTAACTGGAATGAACTGGATTAATGTTGAATGTGATGGATTATTTTGCAGATGAATAGTCAAGTGGGATGATAACTATTATGAACGTTGTTTTGATTATACATAATCAGTTTTCAAAGAACACAATTAACAACATGTACCCTAACTAACTCTCAAACTCACCATGGAAGTGAAATACATATTTTTATGAATTTTTGGGCAATGAATAATATAGAGGAAAGAATTTTCATCTTCCTTTTCCTTAATAATGTAGAAATAATCACATATGTTAATGTATTTAAGAATAGGAAGACATTTTCACAATGAAAATTTAGGATAAAAAGAAAGTTACTATAAAGGAAAATGAAGAGTTCAGTTAAAGGAATAGATGAGAATATTGGACTCCCAAATAAATAATTGAAGGTTATGTGTGTTAAATGTGGAATAAATCGTCATTATGAAACTCAATATCTCAAGAGGATAGCTCTTCAAGTGGATCAGCAAGGTGGTGCAGGTAATGATTACATTGTGGATGATGATGAGGCCACAAATAAAATGTAAAATGAAATAGTTATTGTGTAATATGATGATTTGGCAAAGTTAATGACCTAAAAATGAAGTGAAATAATAAATGTTTATATGTATTGGATAATAAATTCTGAAATATAAATAATTAAATATACAAGGGATGTTCTACTTATGTTTTTTTCTCAATACTTACATATTTATATTTAATATTCTTGATGGAATGGTGAAGTGATTTAATGAAAAAGTTGTTTTTTGAATAATGGAAGGGAACCCATAATAGTATATTTATGTTAAGATAATGTGGTTATGAATTAGTAAATTGGATGGTATTGAATAGTAGGGAACTAAATAAGGACTTATTAATATAATTACTACACTATCATTATTGATGTTTATAGGATTTTTGGATTTAAGGAATATATTTTGTAAACTTCGAAATAACGAAGAATTCATGTTTTCTAAAATGATTGATTGTAATTAAGTATATTACCAAGATTCAAGGGAATATACAACAAGGGTATTCACACTTTGGGAATGTGAAATAAATGTGGTACTTTTTTAGACATGGGGGATCAATGTTAAGTTGATTTCATGACTTTATTTATAAATATTTGTATTTCCATATCTAGAAAGGGTTATAAGGTCATTTATTCATGAAACATTTATGTTAATTTTCTTGTGGAGGTATTTATGTATGGAGTTTTCTTTTAAAACCTTGTATAGTAGATTTATTAGTGATTAAACTTATTTAATGTATTTATATCATATTTATTTTGGAAATTATATTTCTTATGTTTTATAAATGGACACATTATATGTCAGGGTGACAACTAATCATGTTTGGAAAGGTGATGGGTCTTGAACCCTTGATGATGTATGATTAGGGATTCATGCCTACCACTGGCCTACATGATGTCCTAGTTTATGTATTGTTATTTCTGGTGAATAATTATTTATGATGGAATGGTAGTGTTACTTTTTATGTTTAGATATTAATGTGTTAATCATATTGTTTTGTAATAATATTTATAGATAAATAGTTATACATGACATTATATTATGGGCCTTAATATTTTCTTAAAGTGTATTTTAGTGCTTCACACATCAAAGTTAATTTATAAACATCCATTTCTTGAAGTAATGGATGAATTGGAAATATATAAAATCACTACCAAAGATTGAAATTTTATTTGTTACATTCTTGGTCAACAATCGAATTACTCAATGATGAAATCATGATCAAAAAGTTAAATGTGTTTTCATAATACTATATTTTATGTTAAACATGTGGACTTTTAAATTATCACATATTTATGAATTTGAGGCCCTAAAATTTTCTTTGACCATTCACTTGTTTTTGATTTATAACCTCAAACACTCCGTATAAATATTTACGTTTTTCCTCTATGTCCAATCTTCACTCCAAACCTATGTTCTCCAATGTGTAAACCTAGTTATATGTTACTTTGGGTAACCATTATGGTTCAAAAATTTCGTCAACAAGTTTGGATTTTAATGATATGGGTTTAAATGAATGAATAATTAAAGTATTAAACCTTTAAAATCCAATATGAATTTTGAGGGTGAAATTCATTATAATAGGGGTTTAATGTGACACCCTGGGTTTTTTTTTGATTTTTTTGAATTAATTTAACCTTTTTGATATTTTTCTTTTCATGAAATTTTGAATATAGTTCATTTTATATCAAATAATTATGTTTTTATTGTTTTATATGAAACACTAACCTAATCCTTCATTATATGAAATATAATCATTGTCATTCACTACATAGAACACTGAAGTTTACGAAACAATAATAAATTATTAAACTATAATTATTTAATATAGTAATATAAAACATTGATGTTAAATTATATATTATTAATAGTATTAACGAATTTAGGATAATAAATGATTTATAAAATATAATACTTATTCATAGGTTAACAATTCATTATAAATGAATATGAAAAACAACTGAATATAAAAATATATATTATTATAGTCAAAAAGCAGTTTTAACATAATAAATTAAATTTTATGTTACATCATGCAATGCACTAAGTCACACATTACATTCAAATAGAACTGACTTGGTGTACGTTACATAAAACACCAAATTAGTTCACATTACACGAATCATTGACTTGGCATATGTTACACGCAACATTGAATTGGTGTATGATGCACACAACACTGAGTTTCTATGAAACATCATTTTTATAAAAATATTTAAATTAGATAAGTATAACCTAAACATTAAAATTAGTTATATTAATAGTAATAACTTAATTTCAAATTATGTTTACATCTTTTTATATAAATAAAACTTTTTGTTACATAATGATATGATTTTTTGAAAAATCTTTTTATGATTAACCATAACGGTTTCTTTAATGGACCTATTTTAATAATAAAATTAATTTAGGAAAAATTCATAAATTTAATTTTAAAAAATAAAATTCATTTTTGAATTGAAAATGTCAAAATTAGACTAGGGTGAGTTTTTGGGGTTTTTTCTTAGAAACACCATTTTTTATGAATATTGAAAAATACTGTTTGTAGTTAAAACTGAAATTTTTTAATTATTTATAAATTAATAATTATATTATAATTTTTAAGGTCAAATTCGATAAATATTAAATCATGTAATATAATTTAATTCATTTTAATCTGTTTCACTTTAAATTTGTTTATAAAATTAGAACAAACTTTTGAACATTTTTCTAGTTTGAAAACCAAATATTTAATCTCGTCTGCATGATTAGCATTATTCATAATTTATCTGATTACTTGATTGGAATTTATAAAAAATTACATAAACCATTTATTTTAGAAAAATATTCATATTCTAATAATTCAAAGTAAATTTCTAACCAAAATCATTAGTCAATCTGATTACAATCAATCAAACTTATTAAGGAAAAATTAATCTTAATTAGGGACTAAACCATAAATTTAACGGCCCAAATGAAAGATAAAATTTTACCAAACCCATGGGATATCCATATTTATTTAAAAAACTTTTATATATTTATTTATTTTTTTGACTTTTATTAGAAATGTATATGTGTCCACAAACCATGTTTTCAAATATTCTATGTGAGTCCTTTTCCTTTTCTATAAAAGGTTACCACAAATCCATCTTCTTCACACCTCTCAAAACTCTTAAGATAGGAAAATAACTACACAATACATCTACCAAAAATCATACCTTAATCCTAGAAGCCATCACTTGGTATGAAGGCAATCCAAGAAAGCATTTTATAATAAACAAAAAGAGGTTACCCGATTAAGAGGAAACAGCTTCTCCCAAGATCTTTTTTTTATTCCTTTTCCACATCCCAAACTCCATTTATTCTTTTATTATATAAAAAAAAGTGTATCCCCAATTTCTAGTTATGTTTTTATATAAATGTTTCTACATACACTTACACACACCTTCATGTAAAGGGTAATGAACATATTGTTTCTGTGTTTGGAGAAAATTTCCCTCATGAAATGATGATTATTCATTATTCCATTACCTCCTACCATGGTGTCCATTATGAAGGAATTTTTTTTATATAAGTCATATATTAAATTTATTATGTCATTATTAATGATATTCATTTTTAAAACAAATATCATTTTAATTTATATTTTGATTTAATACGATAAGTTCATTTGAGGAAATGTGGACTACAACCCCTCCATGATTTATGATTCGTTCATACACCACATGGATATTATTAAATATGGTTTTAGTGAATATATAAGATATATAAGATATAATAAATAAAAATTAATAATGATATATATATATATACTTTTATATATACTTGTATTTCTTTCACTTTTATTCTATCAACAGAATAATTAAATAGATGTAGCATTCATGCGCACGTACAACCTACGGTTTCCAAGAACTGTGTATTTCATTTCGTACTTATATATTACATAAATTATTATAATAAGAATATAATTTATATAAATTTAATTTATATAATTTTTTAAATTCTATAAATAATGATATAAATTTTAAATACCAAAGACATAATAAATTAAGACACATGAAAATAATAAGGAGAATATTAACTGAAATGAAACCTTAACCTTGGATTGTATAAAGTGGGTAATATAATTTCATAATAAAACCATATATGGTATTATATATAATAACATTGTTCTATAAAATATTTATAATAAATTTATATTTATTATATAGGTTATTTTACTGTGTACAGAAAGAGTTAAGACACAAGGTGGGGTGATTTCATCTCACCTTTATTCCTGTAAGATACATTCTAGATTTTCCACTATTTAAATTTTTTTGTTGTATGTACAATACATGATTTCATTATAGGTATATTATAAATAAATTTATGGGTATTAAAATATCTTTTTATGAATTTTATTCATGGTGTTTATGTTTCTATTGTTACCAATGCAGGAAAAATGTTTTGTCTCAATTTTTCTTCATTGAGACTCAGGTTGTGTTATGCAACATGACTCTTTTTTGAGGTGTGTATATTTAAATTTAACATGTTATATCATAAATATAATTGTTTTAATGATATTTTATGTCTAATTAAATTTAATTTTTTTACATTTAGAGGATGATCCCAATTTAAAAATTTATAAGAGTTTATTGTGAATATATCATCACTTTTGAAATTGTTAACGTTTATGATTACTTTAAGGAAGTAATATGTTATATATATCAATAAATTCATGAATTTTTTTTACCCCTGGTTATTCATGATATATTCATATATTAGTAAAAAAATTTACTCATTGTTAAATAAGATAATTGAGAATGAGTTTTTATGAAAGCCTAATTTTACCCTCTCTTCGGTCGGAAATCTATGTTCCTTCATGTTTTCTAAAAAGTTTTTCTAAGAATATTATACTAATATACTATTATCATTAAATGAAATTTTTTCCCTTTTTTTACTTTAGTAATGTTTTCAAAGGAATATATTATCCTTTTTCTAAACAAGGCAATTTTTTATCCTTTCTTATCATGAAAAAGTAATGTAATTTTTACCTCATACGACTTGTAGGGATTGATCCACCATAAATCCATGGAAGATTTATATTCATGTATGAAGGTTATTGTTTTATTAGAATTATTTAAAAATATGATTGTAGGGAAAATGGTTTTCAAAACATTTTCAAACTTATTTTGTATGTTTTCATGGGAATATGTTTTCAAAATATTTTCTAACTTCTGTTATATGCTTTCCTTGGAAATAAATTTCAGAAATAAAATTCGACTGATATTAAAAAATTTTCATGGAAAATGTTTTTCAAAATTTTTTCAAAATTATATTATAATTATACAACGAAAATTTATTTCAAAATGATTTCAATATTAATTTATATAATTTCAATTTATTTTCAAGTAAAATGGTTTTAAAAACTTTTTCAATATTCAATTATAATTTTTCAAAATATTTTCTTGGAAAATAGTTACTTAAAAATTTGAAAGAACTTTATTAAATGTTGTTAAATTATTATTAGATAAATAATTTTCAATGCGTTTTCAAAATATATTTATTTGTTTTCAAATTTTTTGTAATTAAAATGTTTTTTAAAATGTTTTCAAGATTATTTTATAATTTTTCAAGTAAAATGGGTTTCAAATAATTTCAATTATTCTTTATATGTTTTAATGGTATTTTCTATGAAAATAATTATCAAATTTTTTAATGTATTAAAAATAATTTTTCATAGAACATAGGAAATATTACTCAAGAAATGTATTTTAAATATATTTCAAAATTATTTTTCATATAAGATAACAACCACTAATGTTACTCACTCCATTATATGAAATGATATAAAGGTTCCATTCATATCCATTATAAAAATGGTTTATTATTAATTTCATGGTTTTTAAGAAATACATTCCCATTTCATGGGTTTAATGTTTTTGAAATCCATTTCCCCTTCAAGGATTATATTTTTATGTAATCATTTTCTCATTCACGAGTTATGGTTTAGATGAGATGACTATGAAACAATTATATTTTTCCATAGGTTTGGATAAGATTACATGTTTATAATAGCCATTTAATTTAATGGTTTACTATATGACTGTTTAGGATCTTTTGAAATATGAATGTATGATTTCACTATGAGATGGGTGGGTCCTATATCTATATTAAATTCATTGGGTAATGATTTATATCTCATTAGATAGACTATGATGGTCTTTGGAGTAATCTTTGACTACTAATATGGCCATAGAACTGAAAAATGACTACCACGATGGTATGAGGAGTGATCTATGAATAAAAATATGGTATGAGGATGATCAAATAATACCAATATGGTCTTGGAAACAATTTCTCAAATACTATGGAAGTAATATTATATGCTTCCGTGTATTCCAAAATCCCTATTTTTATTGTTATGTTATGTATTCACAGTTTATGTTCTTTATTTCCTTCTGATTCATGTCTTATGAACTGCAATGATTTATTCCATGATTCATTTATAAGATATTTTATATGGAGGGTGTGATCTTATATTTTCAAGACCATGTTCTAATACCCTTATTCTCATAATTATTCTTACATATCTCCCTTATTTAACGTTATTGTGAATTTGATCTCACCCCTTTATTATGTTTAATTTCCCCATGTTATGAAGAAATGGTTTTACTAAAGGTGGATATAATTATTGGATATGTTGGAGACATTTCACCAGGATAGAAGATTTTTTTTCTAAATTTCCAATGAGAATAAATATTTCGGTCCAGGCATGTATTTTTGTAATATAGAGAATATTCATCTGAATTGATGTAATGTCCATATATGTTAATATTTGGTTGTTATACCAGCCATTATCAAAAATATGAACACCCTTTTAAGGATTCTCATTATAATATTTGGAAAATTTTACTTTGAGATTTGTTCTCATTATTCTTAATCCATGTGACTTGGCTTTAACTGTAGTTTTTAATTCATCCTCAGCAAAAACAACTTCTCCTACTCTATCATCTATTGATATATCATGGAAAATATTATATTTGACTATTTCATCTTAATGGAATTGTAATTTTGTATATTAGGTTCATCATGGTTTATTTCCTAATTCGTAAGGGCTTACACATTGATAAGCTTCTTCTATGGTTTGTATTTTTAGGTTCAGTAGGTTAAAGGTGATTTCCTTGGAAGGTCGAATTTTATTGTATGTGGTAGGCTGATGAAGGATGTTTATTCAATTACATTGGGGAGTTATTGTGGACCTACCATGATCGTCGAAATCTGGTTGAATTGGAATGGTCAACCATGATAGGGGGAGAAATCAAGTGGTGGAACGAAGGTTGTGAAAAAATGTTATATATTGACTAAAATCATATCAAGTTTACCAATTTTGGAATTTCAAATATTTTTGGGGTTATTCCATTACCCCTTAAAAACATAAATCATTAGATTTAGAATAAAAAAATTTGGATGGTAAGATTTTATTTGAAAAAAACAATTATTACCTTATAGATGTACAATTGTATTTTACCCAAAAACTAGTCAAATTTAATAAGAAATTATAAAAAAAGAACAAATGAATAATAAATCATTTATACATATAGTGACTTTTTATTTACAGTTAACTATTAACATTTCAACACACTATTTAATTAATATTTTTTAATTATATGATAAGATATATTTTGGAATTATTTAATAAAAATATAAATAAAATGTTTTAAACTATATATTTTGGAAAAAAAATCTATGATATATAATAAATTGTTAAATGTTTTAAATGTGTAAAAAACTTATTTTATGACTATCATTATATAATAATTTTCTAAACCTTATAAAATTAAAAATATGTATTCAAATTTAGGAAATCATAGTTTTATAATCAATTCAAAATGAACGAAAAAAATACATTAAAAGGAAAATTTTAATATAATAATAAAGATATAAAAAAATTAAATATTATAAAAAATAATATCGTATTTAAAAAAATATTTAATAACATATTAATATAATAAAAATATTCCATATATATTTAATAAACCAATTTGATTTAAAAAAATAAACTATAGAAATTTACTTCAAAAAAATTGTAGTACTTCTATAACATAAATTTTCATTGACAATTCATATTAAAATATAATTTGATTACTATATCCATTCTTCATAATAATAGTATAATATTTTTCCAAACAAAACACATCAAAATATTATTTATAGAATCTATCATAATTAATTGCCATTGATACCCTTAAATAGATTTTATTAAATAATTTCACATATACTATCCTTAAATTTGGATTTTATAAAAACTAAAAATAAAAAACGTTAATATAATTACTATTGTAATTATTTAATAAATATAATTATGAAATTTTATAATAATGTTAAGCATTAATTTTTATTTTTAAAAATGTTAATTTAATATTTTAAATAATTTAATGGGGTTAATAATAATGGTAATATTTGATGAACATTTATTTTTTACATAAGATTAATAATTATATAATATAAATATAACTATTACATTAAAATATTAATTTAATTAAATATTAATAATATCCTTAATGATCAGTGATGTATATGATTTATCATATTGATATTAGTATTATTTAATAATATTTATCTAATCCTTTCAAAAATATTTTTCTGCTTACTTTTTTGAGTTAATTACTTAATTTATTTGTAAATGAATTCTAAATATAAATATAATAAAAAAATTTATATTTAATCAATTAATTATAATTAGATTCATCCATTTTAGATTTAAAAATTATTTTTGAAATTTGGAAATTGTAAATCGATATATAGAACAAATGTTGTGCATCTCCAATACATGTATCAAATTCCCCTTTCACATTTTCCCAATATGTTTTTATTCCCCATCCAATCATGATTATTCATCCCATTTTACCATATAATTTCATTTCACCCATGAAAATACAACAAGAAACTCAGTTCCTCTACCTCCCCTCATCCCCTCTTACCTACATCACCTCTATCGCCTTCTCGGACTCACCTCTCTTTCTTCCATCCAGCTTCCCCACTTCTATCTCCCATCCTCTTTCCTCTAATCACCTGTATGAACTCCCAATCGCTAATTCCACCCTTTATGATTTTTTTTTCAATAATTTGTTTTACATAGTAGAAGTTTATGACCTTCTTTCAGATTTAATATTTAGCGCACATTCTTATAAGTTAAATATAACTCAAAATATAAATTTCCTTCTTGAATGAGCTTCATCATGGAATATTAATTTTGTATGTTATCTCCCCCGATTACATGAAACATAAACATAAAACATGAATGTTTCTGTAACCTTAATTTTAATCTCATTTTATATAAAAACCTATATATTTAAACCCAGATTTAATATATTCACTATATTTAATGATATTTGATAATATATCCCTTCCATGATTGGTGTTAGACATTATTGTTTGCTTTTTTTATTCTTCCAGTATCCCATTTTGTTTCTCAAAATACCACTGCAAACATTTTCTAAATCTATATTACATTCAATATAGTATATATTAAGTAATTTCAAATCTCAGTATATAAATATTCATTCATTGTTATTTTGTTATTGGTACTTGCTTCTTCAGTACCATTTTCATAAAATTATATTAATCCACAAAAAAAATTAGACATTATTTTTATCACAAAATTATTATTTGTTCACGAAACATGACTTCTTTAGAGTTACCGTTGAGTAGGAAAAATACTTTTTAATGATATCCTATCATAACTCTTTTAATTATGATATCATAAGGATGAAATTATTAAGGAATGAACCTAATATCTCCCCAAATAATAATATATTTTAATTTCCTTTTAACATATATTTTCAATAAACACATTTTCCTGAATATACTATCTATTTATTTATTATGTATTATCTCTCTAAAATTCCTCTATGTGAAATTCCTCTTTTGTATCGGTTCAATGTGTCTTATTCCAATATTAAATCTCTATATTTTTCTCTTAATATTTTTTGATAACATATTTACACTTTATCATGCACCATATGTATTATCAACATGATATTTTTAAAATAGCATATGATTGGATAGTTTATTTTTGTAATCATTTAAAGAATATTCTAAAAAACATAACATAATATTCTATTTTATCTATTTTTATAAAAACTTTTTAAGTGAATAGTCTTGAAACAAACTCAAAAATATCCCAAATGACATGAGAAATACAACCCTTAAAGTAGTAATACCAATGGTATATGCCTATTTTCTTCTATCAATTACATAAATTCAAGAAATTGATAAATTTATTTTATGTGTATGAAATTATTACAATAATTATAATGAAAAATTGAAATCTGAATTCTAATTCCATAGTCCTAATTATAATAATTTATCATATTTTTTAATATTGATATTTGTTTTCTAATTTATTATTAATTTTTCTGGTATTTAATTTTTAAACTGTTTAATCAATTATTATTCATTATATCATGCTTAAATATTTTTACACATGTTTCTAACAACATGTTTTTTGACTAATTATCACAGATTTAAACATTCAGAAAATAAAACATCATAGAAATATAAAAATAAAATTTATTAATCCATAATCATTCTTATGATAATTTTTTTTCAATCATGTTGTAAGGAATATTTTTTATATTTTCCTTAACTCAATGATTTTTATTATTATTATACTATAATGATTCAATGAATTTTAATTAATATTATTAAGATTCATATAAAATACATTAAATGTTTACTATTTTGTATTTTAATGATTAATAATAATAATATTCATGTCCAATAATAAATATTTTTTATTTACTGATGTTATGTTTAACCCTATTATTTTTAATATAGGTAATTTTTGATTCTGTATCAATACAACATTTATTAATTTTTTTCTAAATATCTTTTTTTTTTGAAAAATATGATTTATTGTAATTAAAATAATGTTAATATTTTCATATAATTCCACCTTAAATTTTTATAGTTTTTATAGAAAAAAATTAATATCTTTCCTGACACTCTCATGTTAGACTGGTTACTTTTTCCAAATGATAATATAATTTCTCTTTATTGTAATTCTTATTTTGATACTGTTAAATTTTATGTTATAATAAATTATCTATTTATTCTATTCATTAATTATCAATTCAAAATTTTCATATATGTTATATTAGATCTCCATCAAAATTAATTTGTGAAAAATTTCTACAAATACAAATAATTACGATATTGTATTTACAATAAACGTTCTAGGAAATGCGTTACAATTTTTTGTAAATTGATTCAATATGTGGTTGGTATTATATATTTATTGTACACTCATAAGTTCATGGTCATATATAATGGTTAAATTTTAAAAATAAACATAAATTCACATGATATTAGCTTTGGTGTTCACCATCAATATGAAAAATATTTTCATATTTTTTTATTTCATTATAGGTTATATGTTCTCATTGTTGAATATCATAGTTTTTTTTACTCCATATCAAATCATTCTTGTTGAAATTATATAGGAATTTTTTTAGTCAATAAATAATTATATTTTAATAATAAAAATCTCTTTTGATGAATAGATATAGATTTACATGATATCATTTTTTTGTATTTTATAGATACACATAATCATATTGTTTTATTCCTGAAATATACTACATGGTTGTAGATCAATTTATTAGTTTGATTTTAGGCTATGAAAAATGTTATTTTATTTACCTTCTCTTTCATTTTAATTTTGCCTATAACATGAAAACATATTCTTTTATTTTTGTAGAATTATATCATTTACATTTCCACTCTAAAAAAATCCCTCCCATTTTCATAAATCACTACATGTTTATATATTTGAATTATTTTAAATCAATATCGTTAGTAAAACAATAATGTATCTATAATTTTTTTGTTTAACATATTGTTATTTAGTTATCATATTCATAACCCATTATTCCTAGTTATCCCGTTATATATTCCTTCCTACTATTAATTACAATATTCTAAAAAAATGATAAAAATATACTTTATTTTTTAATTATATACTCTTAAAAAATATATATTTTTCCAAAAGGTTTATTTATTACCCAAACTATATCTATATATATATATATATTAATGTATATCACTCACAGATATTATATTATTTCACTATTACTAATATTTCCCCCTAACCATTACATTTGATTCATTATCCTTCTATTTTTTTAATTTTATAAAAAAAATTATATCCAATATATTTGGGTAATTATATTATAAATTTTTAGTATCTTATATTTTTGAATTATTTATATTTATTTGGTTTCAGTTTTTTCCTCTATGATTTTTATAATGAAAAAAAATATAGTAAATAAGAAAAAATTCTACTAATACTCAATTATCACTAAAATAATTAATAATACCCTATTTTTAATGTTGTAAAATATTATAATATTTATATAATTTGAAATATAATATTGTACCTTCTATTTTATACATATTTCTTTATTCAATTTAAACATTATTAGAACGTAATTTATTTTACAATCTATTTTTATCACATAATTTTCTAAAAAATAAATGACCTAAATTTAATTTTTGAAAAATATTAATAGATTCCCTCGAATACTAAATGTGAAATTTTTAAAAATAAATTTTTAAAAAAATCTATATGCAGTTATACATTTTTTTATAACAAGTGATATGTGCTATAGTGTTTGTTTTATAATTGTCTTCAGAAACATCTATTTTGTATATTACATCATTGATACATTGTTTTTTTAAGAAAAATTATATTTTTGTTAAATATTTCATAGATATAAGTGGTTTTATTTTTTATTGTTTTGGAAAAATATAATACTTATTGAACCATTTAACGTAATTTATCATAATTGATAAATGTTATATTCATTTTTCTTATATAGATCATTTTAGATGACACTAGAATATGTAATATTAAAATATATGTATTTTAATCATTATTAGATCAAAAATAATATATAATATTATATTTGTTTCAAAGAGAATATATAATATATAGTGGCCCAATCCTTTAAAAAAATTATATGATTTTTAAGAATAAATATCTACAAGAAAAAAACAGGGATCGACAAGTATAGTATCTTTCGAAGACAGTGTACATATATAGAAAACATAAAACTAGAATAAAAAATAGTTTATTTAATTTTCATTATGAGTTCCTAACTTCATTTGAGTTCCAAAACCACATAGGATAACCTATGGAATACATAGACAAAAAGGGATGAGCTAAAATCCCAATAAGGTAATAATCTAGGAAATGATGTAAAGAACATGAGTCAGAAGCCATAATGTAATAAAAAGAAAGGCATGGTTTGTCTCGACTCGTCCTCGGGGCTCGTGCCGTGACTACACCAAGCCCACCTTCCATAGGCCAGGGGCTGGCAACTATCACCAAGGCATAAATCCCGGTAAAAAGGGAAGGCATTGCCTTTGTAATGTAAAAAAACTCCATAGAACAAGAATGTATTAGAAGTAAACACTATGTAAAAACTGGCTACAACAGTAAGTGTGGAAAAGTATGTGGGCCATAATACAAACCCAAACTGAATGTAAAGTACAACTGAAAAAAAACAGCAACTGAAGGTAAAGTTGCAACATCGATCCGTCCACTGGAAGTCCCACCTGAAGGGTGAGTAAAAATGGCCTCCACAGCTCCTAAGGTCCTGCTGTCTGCTCCGAGTACGTCCCGCCCAGGGTTCCTCCTCCGGGTACCGACCTGCTCCGCAAGCCTCAATCGTGATCAGCGATGTCCATCATCTGCAACCAACACAACATAGTGCAGGCATAGCCCGTGCAGGGGTGAGTATAAGCTACTCACTAGGGACCCCGAGACCCCCGAAGGTCTCCCAGAATCCAAAAAGGATAGATACAATCACCAAGTAACATTTGACACTGATTAGGTATATGCCCATACATATACCTAAGACATCAATTCCATTACGCTCTGACTTCCGAGCCCAGTACAACCCAGTCCACACAGGAATGTAAAATGTAAATCCACATAGGATAGCACAACACAATCCACATAGGAAAGCAAAACAAGATTCAGCTCACACAATATTTTCATTATCAAAACCGTAACTGCTGATGGGCCCCATCTCTGGAGTGTACAGTGGTCTTATCACGACTCTGAGGTACTGCTCACTAACTTAAGACAGCAGAGGTACTCCTATTGTCGAGTACTGTGGGCCTGCTGCTACAACCAAGCGCTACCCACCATGGGTCTGCTGCTACAACCAAGCGCTCCCCCTCATAGCCTCCAGAGGTACTCCTTATGTCGAGTACTAAGGGTCTGCCGCTACAACCAAGCGCTCCTCCACCGTGGGTCTTCCACTACAACAAAGCGATCCCCCTCATAGCCTCCTGAGGTAATCCTTCATTCGAGCACCATGGATATGCTGCTACAACCAAGCGCTCCTCCGCCGTGGGTCTGCCGCTACAACCATGCGCTCCCCACTGAGCTATCCGAATCACACCGAGTCGATCGGTCAAGCAGTCGTCAGGTCTCATCCAGCTACACGGCCTCAGTAATCCGTACGCTCGTCTCCGGGAGGGTCCCCTCCACAAGCTACTGGTTGATACTACAATTATCACAATGTCCCATGAAAAGTATCTCAAAAGACTGCCTCGTTATAGGGGTCTAAACGCAGCAGATGGCGTGTCAATCGGACGCCCGGTCTGTGATTTATTAACATTTTTGTCCCAGGGATTCGGTTGGTTTCGTGTACAAACCAACCCGACCATTTCTCAACTGTACCCTGAACTCAAATTGATATAATAATACGGATTTTTTCTCAATGTGTTCACCAATTCCGCTGACGGTTCTTCAACGGACGTCCAGTCTGAATGTTGTCAGCTTTTTCGTTCCAGGGGCCCAGTTGGTTTCGTGAGCAAAACAACCCGACCGCACTTTGACGTTGTCCAAAGATCGAGCGGAGTAATCCAAATGATCTGTCTCACTAAGAGGAATCCATCAAAGTTGACGGCATGTCAATCAGATGTCTGGAGCTCAAGATATGAGTGTTTCCTCTTTGAGGGCCTGGTTTGTTTCATGTACGTACCAACTCGGCCAAACCCAAAGTTCTTCGAAACCTTGAGTGTAATATGTAGAAACGACCGTCTAGATCCAAGGATCGCATTTCCGCTGACGGTTCATCAATCTGAGGACTGTAACCCATGATATGGGTAAAAGACCGAAGAGGTCCGAAAACGGGGTGTTTGGGCCCGGACTGACCCAGCCCAACCCCCCTGGGTCGGCCTAAACCCGGTCTACCCGACCCGGGTCCACGTCGGACCCTGCGGTGCGCGACCCGGCGGGTCCGGTGCAGCCTGGCCCGGCCTGGGCGCGACCTGGATGGTGCTGGCCGGGTGGCCAGAGTGTCAGCTCGGCCGTTACGGCCGAGCGTAGCGGGGGGCGCGCTTCCCCCGCGTGGAGAGACAACGGCCCTGCATGGGGCTGCCCTTGCCGGCAGACGTGGCCGGTTGCAGCGTCCCTCTCCCTCTGGTCCCGCGTGATCGCTCAACCGTGGCCTGCCGCCACGGTTTCACCCGCGGCGGCTCCTCCCGGCAGTGCATCGGCCGCTGCCGCCCCCTGCCGTCGACACCGTTGTGCAGGCGAGGCGCGCCGACAGGCCGCTCCGCGGACCACCGGACACGTTCTGGTGGTCGGAATTGCGTGTCCTCTTTGCCAATGGCCCTCCCGGGGCCCGTCCAACACTTTGAGGACCTCACATCGCCCGTGTGGCCTGCTATGTTGTCACCCTCTAATCCTCTCACCATGAACGAAGAGATGGTGGGTTTAGACTTGTTCGTTGGTCTGCACCCACCGTGTTAGTCGTTTCAAAAAGTCCTCTGAAAAATATTTTAAACATATTCCATGGGAATAAACTCACAAGATTTTAAATGCAATAAAAGTATCCATGTCGAGGTTATAATTCACAAAGATTTAAAAGAACCGCAACCCCCTACCTCAATCTGTTATTGATCAAAGATTGTTGCGAGGGAAGGAATGTCGCGGACGAAGCGTCGCAGAAGGAGGATCATTGGCACTGTGGTACGTGGCGTCGCATCTTTGATCTCTGAGGGCTTGGTGTTCTTCGTCGCTCTTCATCAGAGGAAGGCGTTCATTGCGTTCTTCGCGTTTTTTCACGAAGGAGGATGAAGATCTTCAAGCTTTGGAGTTTCTCCAAATCCTCTCAACAAGCCACCCCCTACAAACCAAGTGTTGGACTTATTTTATTCCCATGCCAACGTTTTGGAAAATATAAAAAGTATCCAAAAATTAATTGAATTAATTGCAACTATTAAACCGTTCAATTAATAGCGGCGTTTAATATTTAATTAAATGCACGGTTGACATTATTTAAAAAGAGATTTTTTTGGGTGCGTTACATAGAGGGAATGAAACGGTGGAGCTCGTGCGGGCCCCGCCTCACAAATATCCTAACAATCGTGTAGGATATTATGGGTCTCATCTTATCTGCTTAACCTGGGTTAAGCTACTTAAGTAAAATAAAAATTAAAAGTTGCACCACTTTTATTATTATTCCTTAACATAACCCCAAAAATTAAAAACCACACCCGAGCAAACACAACTCTGGGAATGGTGTTTCTAAGAAATTACCAGCACAGAGATTCCATCGATTCCCTTAGAATTCGATTCCGATCATCGGTTCAAAAGATAGAAAACCTCGCTCGTTCGTTCACTGAACATACCCGAGCAAATCTTCAGAAAATGATTCCGGGAACACCGGGCCTCAGAATCAGGTGCCGTCAGAAACTGAGTTCTTGTAAAATTCAAAATAAAATTAAGAAAAAAATTTAATTGATTTTTACGTGACTTTACATCACTTCCACCTCAGGGCTTTACATCCCCGTAAAGATACATCATAAACTAGGGAAACAAATGTGGGTACTGAGCACACATCTGAACCTTCCGCTCCCAAGTGCTCTCCTGGTGGTTCCCATGCTACCATCTGATGTGTACTAGAGGAATCGACCGTCCATGTAGGACCCACTCCTGTTGATCCTCAATCTCCACCGAGACCTCCACAAAATTCGCCCCATCATCAACGTCCATCTCTCCATTGTCAATGATATGCATTGGGTCGTGCACGTATCTCCTCAGCATAGATACATTGAAGACGTCGTGCACCCGGTGCAACTGAGGTGGTATTCCATGCGATAAGCCAACTCGCCAACCCTACTGAGGACCAAGAAAGGTCCGTTGAACCTCGGAGATAACGTGTCGCATTGGCCACATCTCCGTAACTCACGTCGAGGTGAGACTGGTAGGGAAACGTGGTCACCAACCTCGAACTTTAGTGGTCTATGCCCCCCGTCAGCACAAGACTTTTTCCAGCTATGAGCTGTCCTCATCCGTTCATGGATGACACGGACCTTTCTGGTCCTACAATAGCTTCTGAAATTTCCTCTTTGACGATAAGAGAAATCTGGTCTCATCTCTCGGATGAACCATGTTGTTCGCCTAATACAGTCAATCCCGACATGAATGATACTAATCCATACCATGGATGACGTCTTAAGGCCTTGACGCTACTACCAAGATATCGAACCGTTACTCTCTCCTCCAAGGGTTGAGACACACTGTCGGAATCAGTGTGTGGTCACTGGGTCTCATCCAGTAGGTATCTCATGTGGGGGTCAAGTCAATGGTTTTTAAAACAGAACCTCTTAGTAAAAACCAAAATAGAGGACATGAAGGTAAATTCCACAAGAAAGGTTTCTTTTTATTACTGCAATTCAAAGTACAAAGACACACAGCAACAACAAAAAAACATCAATAGAGCTAGAAGAAACACGAACAAAAGTCTCTAGGTCTGGATCTAGTCCCGCTTCGGTCCATCTACTCCCGGATCTCCATGATCATAGGCCACAGATGCCTGCAGTTGAGCTCTCCCATGTCCACCTGTTCCCTACGGTTGGGGTAGACCTCCAGGTGGTGGTGGTGGCAACACCTCAAAGTGTCGTCCACCTCCAGCTGAAGGGCCAGCTCCCCTGTCACGGTCTCCTGCTCCATGAGCTCTGCCTCGATCGAACCTCTGCCTCTTCCTGGGAGGTCCCTCATTCATCTACTGGTCATCTATATGTCAGGTCGGATAGTCACGAGCCATGTGACCAACCCCGCCGCAGGAGTAACACTGCTCGCGCATGGTAAGTCATTCTCCACCCCGGGTGCCTCGCACAAACGATCATGTGTCATGCAGTCGACCACCTATAGGTCTAGTCCTTTTGGACCTCTGCGTCATTTTTCTACTGCCTACTTTAGAAGACTCTGCCACATGCCATCTTGTGGTGGGTCCTACTGTTGGAGACTACTCAGTAAGGAAACTCTCCACTAAGAGGGCTCGCTCCAACACCCATGCCTGTGTCGGAATTCTGTGAGAAACAACTGAAGCTCTGATCTCTCTCCTGAGCCCATGCTCGATGGTTCGGGCCCTGAAGAATGGGTCACGTACCATGTTCGTCGAATAGCACGAGAGATCGGTAAACCTCGTCGTGTACTGGGCTACTGTCATGCTGCCCTGCTACAGCTGTAGCAGCTCCTGGATGTGCACCGCTCAGAGGGTGGCTGGGATGAACTCAGAGAGAAAAAGGCTCTCAGAATTCGTCCAAAGGAGAGATGCCTCAGCGTGCACCTGGTGCATCAAGCTCCACCATCTGCCTGCTTCCGTGTGCAGGAGGCTCGCTACAAGGACCCCCATAAGGTCAGCTGGTGTCCCTACCAAATGGAAAACTTGTACAATAGCCTCTAGACAATCCTCAACTGCCTGAGGGTCCGTCTCCACACGGAACCTAGGGGGTCGCTGACGCTGAAACTCGTGCAGTGCACTACGGGGACATTCATCGTCAGCTGCTGGGGATGGTAGCATCGGTGGCTCGGCGGGTAGAGGTACCGCCGGTGCCTCAGCTGTCAAAGGGCCCTGTACCGAGGCCTCATCGATCGGTGGGCTATCGTCACGCACAACTCTCAAGACACTAGATGGCTACCGTCGTGGGGTCATCCTAAAATGAAACAGGTGTTCCACGGTCAAACAGTATACCTGGTGAACTGACATAAAGTAATCACAATGAAAACATGAAACACACATGCAATCAATGTTTTCGTGCATTAAGTCGGGAATCAGATGTCAGGGTCCTGTTGTACGGATACGTCGGCCTCTACACCAACACTGGACTCCATGGACTTATAACCACACTCAATATGCTTAACACTATTACTACACATAGAAAAAAAAAGATTAGAGTCCAATGTTCTGCAGTAGAACCGAACACCTCTGATACCAATTTTTCATGACCCGTCATCGGGGCCCGTGCCGTGACTACCCCAAGCCCGCCTTTCATATGCCAGGGGCTGGCGACTAGCACCAAGGGGTAAATCCCGGTAAAATGGGAAGGCAGTGACATTGTAAAGTAAAAAAACACCAAAGAGGAAGCAAGCAGTAGAAGTAAACACTATGTAATAAATTGGTACAATAGTAAGTGCAGAAAAGTATGTGGGCCGGAATACAAACCCAAACAGAAAGTAAAGTACATCTGAAAAAAACTGCAACTGTAATTCCCCGACCCCAGCTACCCAGAGTCGGTGCATTACTTCGTAACATTGGCATGATCACAAGAAAGATCAAATCTCGAAAGTTCGATTGGTTTAGTAGCCTTGGAAACACTAGATATATTCATAAGTCTTACATTACATCATAAAATGAAAAACTACTACAACAACATATTGTCTCCATAATCCACACTCATATCCCCACATAATATCCCTGCAGGTCATTCATAATTTTCTTCTTCACTTCCTGGGAGAAATAAAACATAGAAAAGGGGTGAGCTCAAATGCCCAGTAAGGATAACAATATAGCGGAAACTTTCATAAATAAGAATAAACATTTAAGGCAATGTATAACTAAAACAAAAGCCTTTGAAGCATGAACTTTCAACATGGTATGGCATAAATAAAATGAAATAATGCCATTTACTTATTCACATGGATATTCTACTAATCGAATAATCACATGCAAAAATCAATAACCACTTTCATAATGTTGGAATGCATAATGCCAGACTATCATAACCACATAGCCAAGGCCTCGTGCCAAAACTACAAATAATATTTTGTCAAGGCCTTGTGCCAAGACACTAGTTTGTCTCATGAGACCTACCGATGCATCGAGGATCTATAGTGGGCTCCACCCGTCACATATTAAGTCCAATGCATTCCCATATGAAAAGGTTTAAATATAACATAAACATTCGTATTAAAACTAGCATACGAAATGTCAATACTTTCACCATAAACTATGAATGGTATAAAAATAGCACATCCACAGTCAAACATATCACAAAATCTTCAATACAATATAGAAGTTTTGTATCATAATAAATCAACTTCAAATAATCTTAAAATCCATCAAAGGATGTTGACATAGATGAAATCAAAATTCTTTTTAAAGAAATATCTCCTTTTTTTTGAAATCATTTAAGATCCATATAAAATAAAACATTTTCTTTAAAAATAATCTTATAAGCTTGTAAGGGAAGCTTTGAAGATTTTATAACGGCGGAAAATAGCTGCACCCACCGTATAAGTAAAAAAAACATTCTTACCTTAATTCTGTCGAAAAGGTTAAAAGGGACCTTGTTTTGAAAACGAAGGAAAGATTCCTTTATAAACCACTTATAAAAGTCAAAAAGGGTATAAATGACTTTAACTCATATTCTAGTAAAAAGTAAAAATGTTTTGAAATACATTTTTAAGAAACATGGATGTGGATGATAAAGAGATCCCAGTAGATTATTACGTATAAACAACCTCGGATAATGAAGAGATTGTGAAATAACCCTTACCTTGTACATTTCCTTGGTTGGGGTAGGTTAACCTCCTGTATAATGGTGAAATAATTGTTACTAAATTATACAATAATCATATACATTAATATGATATCATATATGATCTTTTAATATTGATTTGATAATAATATCTTAGTATTATCGTTGTTTCGTGTGTTAACTTACTTGTTTTCTTTTGTATGTTTTGTTACGTAAGAAATGTATGTAAAGGATAGGTTGTATATTATTCATATCCAGAATGATATCAATTCCTTAAACATCATTTTTTTAAATCATCAAATGATAATTATACTTGAATGGAGACGATGGAGAATGAATCTCATCGCGTTCGTGGAGATAGTAGTCCGTACGTACGCACGAGCGACAATATCATTCTTTTGATATTAAAAAAATATATAAATGGATGGTATATCATATATACAGAATCATTAACATGTTATATTTATTATTTACATGAGTTACACATCATTATTATACCCATCCAAATAATATTATATTGAATAACAATTACACCACGACGTGGAGACGGTAAGCCGTACGTACGCACGTATGGTGACATGTTATTCAAAGCGTTGATAGAATACTGAATATGGTTGTACCATATTTATAATAACATCACAGTATATGTAAGATAATGGAGTTAATATTTTAGAATGGTATTAACAAAGAAAGAGGAAGGGGAAGAAGAAAGGAACTTAGAAAAGGGTGGTGAAATCATTACCTCTTCTTCGGGTTCTTCCTTTTGATTTGATCAAAAGGGCTCCTTAGGATGGCTTTATGATCAAACTAATGCCTCTAGGTTGTAGTGAGGGATGTTGGGAGAGTATTTGGGCTGAGTTTGGCCGAACCAAAAGGCTTTGAAGGTGTGAAGAAATGAGAAGGAGGAGTGCCCTTTTATAAGAGGGGTGAGGGGCACCTTTGGAAAAGCTAGAAATATTAATTTATAATAAATTCATATTCGGTTTCCAATGGCTCCAAAGTTGACTTTTCAAAGGATAAGGTGGGGATAGGTCGAAAACCACTCAACCAATAGAATTTATACAGGTTTGGGTACTTATATTAACCTTATCTTTAAGTATTAACTCTAAGTTAATTAGTTTCACTTTTACAATGTCTCTTTGTATTTTTATATAATATGGTTAATAAACTTACTATATACATCCAAGCGACCCACAAGTGGTCCATTAATGATTTACCTATCATGAAATAAGTCTCTTGGCCGAACCTTAGATTTTTAGGAATTTAATATCAATTAATAATATAATATTTGTTTTAAGAACTCTTTTATGTCAATTTTGACACTATTCAATAGTTGATTTTTGTGAAACTCATAACAGATTGATTACTTCGAAAAAAGTCAATTAAATCAATCCTAATATATCATATTATCCTATAAAATTAGTTTAATTCATTAAAAGTTTCATATTATATTTATTTGGGTATTTATAATATCAATTATTTTAATTGTTCACTATTATAGTAATTACTGCATCATCATTGTGTCATAAATAAAATAAATTATTTAATGTCTAAAAATTATAAATAAAATATCCTTATGTAGGAAATCTTTTTAGCTTTCTAATGAATATTTATAATCTAAAATCCAAATTATATAACCATATGTAACAATTGTTTTTCTAAAAGATATATGCTTCTGTCATTTTTGTATTCATTTTGACTTAATTAAAATAAAGTGTCATTATCACTTACAAGTGGATCCATGGGGTCCCAAAATTGACACAAAGATGCCCATGGTCGACCATTTATCAACCAATAGGGTTAAGACACGTTTTAGGGTAATTTAGTATTATTAAAATATTATTTTTTAACCCTTATTTACCGGATTTACCCTTAACCATGGTAAATAAAATATTTACCGCAGTAATTATTCAAAATGTCTAAAAATAAAAGTTACCTATTTACACAATTTGAACATCCTGATTCCAAATATGGAATCCATTTTCCTAAATTCTAAACACAGAAGTGGCAGAAATTAATTTAAAATTAATTCCCGCTGTCAAAACAAAAAGCGTGTTTTAAGAGATAATAACTATCAAAAGATTGACACTTGTTTATGTTTGGTTTAATTGTAAAATTATGTCCAATGACCGAAATTATATTAAATGGTAAAAATATATTCTAAATATAATTTAAAACCACTCAAATTCATAATTTATCAATATTAATTATTTTGATTAAAAAAGTTGTTTTTAATTAAAATTTAGTAATTTTCACTATTCATCAAAATATAAAAGTTATCCGAAATGTACCAAAATTTCACCTTAGGATAAATTCGATATTCCGAATTCAAAAATGAAGTCCATTTTAAAATAAAAAATATATATAATTTCAAAATGTAGGTATTACTATTCATAACGGCTAGTTTGATTGGTTGTGTGTGTTAAAACTCAAGGTTGCGTACAACACACACTACTGTATTATTCAAAGAAAGTGTACCGTGGAAGCTTGGGATGTTTCATTTTAAATTTTTGATGTCCCCATTTAGTCAAAAAGTTTAAAATATTGTATTTAAAAAGGGTTCACTATTAAAAGTTGATAAAAGGGCAATACTGAAAATGAATTTGTTCTTGCATTATATCTAAGAAACTCATAATAAGCATTCTAAAATTATAAGGATTATATAAAGTTTAAAATTTATATAATACTATTCATAACCTCTTTTGAATGCCTTTTTTTTGTAAGTCATGGTGTGATTGAACTCGGTGTTGCGTGTAGTGCAAGTTATTGAATTATTTTGAAGAAATAACACACTATGAAATCATGGGGTGTTACATTCTCCCCTCCTTCAATAAATTGCGTCCTCGCAATTTGAAATTGTTCTTCGAAAATAAAAAGTTGAAAATAGAAAATATATTTGTGGGAAAACCCAAATCGGAAATTTTGTTACTAAAATTTAGTCTTAATATGAGGAAAAGAGAAATGAAAGTATCACCACCAAATTATGATCTCTATTAGGATAACATTGGTGGAAATTAGAGACATATAATTGGAGGAAAAACGTAAATATTTATAGGTAGTGATTGAGGTTATCAATCACAAAAAGTATAAAATTGAGGTCCTTAAAATCATCAATCTATGATGATTTGAAATACCATCGGTTCAACAAAACATAGGGTATTAGGATAACACATTTTTGACGATTCAAAATATCTTAGTAGAAATCCCACATCGAAAAATGAATTAATGAGGCCTCTATTTAAAATAAAGAGTCGAATGTATGAAGATTACCGAAAATAACACATACTAGGGTTCCATGTAGGAAAATATGGATATGGAATAAAAATATAACCATCAATTCTCTGATGGAGAGTGGTAGAGAACATGGCTATGAAAAGGCCAACAATCCCAAAGCCATAAATTAGTGATGATTTAAGGTACCATCTAGGAAAACATTTTTGTTCTAAGTTGCTTTTCTTAATGTTGAGGAATTTATTTATGAGATTGGGTAAGATCATAAGGAGATATACTTACATTATAATTAGAGTTTTATCCATTAATAAATTTCTACTACAAACTCATCTTTCACTCTAAAAGATAATAGAATGTAAAAATTTTATTTACACTATTCGTATAGGGTTCCAAAATAAACGAATTTATAATTCATCTACAAGATCTTTTAATAAAAACTACATTATTTAATCCAGGACATCTCGTGGGCCAGTGGTAGGTGATACACCCTTGTCGCCCTTCGGTTGCGGGTTCAAGTCTCGCAGCCTTGCCGGACGCGACGGGTTGCCGCCCGACCTCCGGGTTGTCCTTTTATGGAAATCCAAAATAATCCAAACTAGAACTATCCAAAATACTTCTATCCAAACTCACAGTCCAACATTTATAAGGAAGGTAAACATAATATAGATCCTTTTTACCCCGTAATAGAATATTAATACCTTCATCATGTATTACCATATTCCTTATTGATTACATTCATGCTCCCTTATTCCATAGATAATGCTGGATATACTTCATTAATCCAAAAATGTTTTAAACCCCAACAATGATGGAATATACAAATCATTAATCAGCTTCAAGGTAGTCAATAATATCCAATTTATCCAAAACAATCACATATTATTCCAAAATCACTACCTCAGTATCAGAACTATATTATGATTTATCATTCTCTCAACCATATATTTTCAAAAAATTTATCCTGCCATTGAGTCACTTCTCTTTGTTCCACACAATCTCAAGTCCTTAATGAAATAGTACTGCAGTACAATCCTTATATACTCCATAATTATTATAACAAGTACATTGTTGATACAGCACTCAATTGACATAATCAACATAAGAACTCTAATCATTCATCTTCATCTGTGGTAGTATCATAACTTGATTATTATCCAATAGCATCATTTGCGGCATAGTCTGATGACTGGGACATAGGTTCGCGTAGTGTCCAAACTCCATGAAAATGAAGAATTGTACATTTGAAACCATTTTCTTACCCTTGCAGTCATGTACTTTGTGCCCTTTTCCTCCACACTTATAACAAACTCCCATTCCTTTCAGGCAAGTTTCAGGGTGTTTCTTTCCACAATTACCACATATGGGAAAATTCTTCTTTTCCCTCTTCCCTTTATCCATCATTCTCTCTTCTATCCTTTTCTTTTCTTGCTTCCCTTCAAAGCCACAGGACTCAGTAAACTCTTTACTTATCTTATCAACACATGATATTATTTCTTCATATGATGATAATACATGGGAGACTATTTCTCTTATAAATTCTAGCTTAAGACCATGAAAGATATGATCCTTACTTCTCTTTGGATCATGTGCATTTCTGGAGTTCTCATTCCTTCTACTGGGCGCCATTTCTAAACAATGGAATACACTAGATCAGTTTATGAATCAAATTACATAATCCCATACTTGTAAAACACTTAACATAAATTGAACTATTTATGGATATAATCCATAATCATAAAAATGTCTCATTTGAGGATGTATATACTCATAAACCCTTCATAATGGTTTGTAAAGAAAATGAGAATTATCCTAAGCATATCCCCCGGGAGTGTCGTAACCAAGAGTGCAGCAAGGCCCGTTGTCGTGCACCAGTTCCCGTTCGAGTCTAGCTCAAAGCGGTGTTTTCGGGTTTTACCCCTAGGTACATCTGTGCCAGAGCCGCCTCTACCTGCTCGTATCCAGACAGGGATGTATTGCTCGGAAAACTCACAAAATCTCTACAATACCAAAATTCTAGGAAGTTCTTCTATACTAATCCTCAAAGTTCATCTTAGGTCTACGTGCTCTAATCAGAGTTTATCTAAATCTAGATTCCAAGGTTTGTACTAAACTTCCTCTGATACCAACTGTAATGCCCCACCCCAGCTACCCAGAGTCGGTGCATTACTTCGTAAAATTGGCATGATCACAAGAAAGATCAAATCTCGAAAGATCGATTGGTTTACTAGCCTTGGAAACACTAGATATATTCATAAGTCTTACATTACATCATAAAATGAAAAACTACTACAACAACATATTGTCTCCATAATCCACATTCATATCCCCACATAATATCCCTGCAGGTCATTCATAATTTACTTCTTCACTTCCTGGGAGAAATAAAACATAGAAAAGGGGTGAGCTCAAATGCCCAGTAAGGATAACAATATAGCGGAAACTTTAATAAATAAGAATAAACATTTAAGGAAATGTATAACTAAAACAAAAGCCTTTCAAGCATGAACTTTCAACATGGTATGGAATAAATAAAATGAAATAATGCCATTTACTTATTCACAAGGATATTCTACTAATCGAATAATCACATGCAAAAATCAATAACCACTTTCATAATGTTGGAATGCATAATGCCAGACTATCATAACCACATAGCCAAGGCCTCGTGCCAAGACTACAAATAATATTTTGTCAAGGCCTTGTGCCAAGACACTAGTTTGTCTCATGAGACCTACCGATGCATCGAGGAGCTATAGCGGGCTCCACCCGTCACATATTAAGTCCAATGCATTCCCATATGAAAAGGTTTAAATATAACATAAACATTCGTTTTAAAACTAACATACTAAATGTCAATACTTTCACCATAAACTATGAATGGTATAAAAATAGCACATCCACAGTCAAAAATATCACAAAACCTTCAATACAATATAGAAGTTTTGTATCATAATAAATCAACTTCAAATAATCTTAAAATCCATCAAAGGATGTTGACATAGATGAAATCAAAATTCTTTTTAAAGAAATATATCCTTTTATTTTGAAATCATTTAAGATCCATATAAAATGAAACATTTTCTTTAAAAATAAACTTATAAGCTTGTAAGGGAAGCTTTGAAGAATTTATAACGGCGAAAAATAGCCGCACCCGCCGTATAAGTAAAAAAAACATTCTTACCTTAATTCTGTCGAAAAGGTTAAAAGGGACCTTGTTTTGAAAACGACGGAATGATTCCTTTATAAACCACTTATAAAAGTCAAAAAGGGTATAAACGACTTTAACTCATATTCTAGTAAATAGTAAAAATGTTTTGAAATACATTTTTAAGAAACATGGATGTGGATGATAAAGAGATCCCAGTAGATTATTACGTATAAAAAACCTCGGATAATGAAGAGATTGTGAAATAACCCTTACCTTGTACTTTTCCTTGGTTTGGGTAGGTTAACCTCCTGTATAATGGTGAAATAATTGTTATTAAATTATACAATAATCCTATACATTAATATGATATCATATATGATCTTTTAATATTGATTTGATAATAATATCTTAGTATTATCGTTGTTTCGTGTGTTAACTTACTTGTTTTCTTTTGTATGTTTTGTTACGTAAGACATGTATGTAAAGGATAGGTTGTATATAATTCATATCCAGAATGATATCAAGTCCTTAAACATCATTTTTTAAATCATCAAATGATAATTATACTTGAATGGATACGATGGAGAATGAATCTCATCGCGTTCGTGGAGACGGTAGTCCGTACGTACGCACGAGCGACAATATCATTCTTTTGATATTAAAATAATATATAAATGGATGGTATATCATATATACAGAATCATTAACATGTTATATTTATTATTTACATGAGTTACACATCATTATTATACCCATCCAAATAATATTATATTGAATAACAATTACACCACGACGTGGAGACGGTAAGCCGTACGTACGCACGTATGGTGACATGTTATTCAAAGGGTGGATAGAATACTGAATATGGTTGTACCATATTTATAATAACATCACAGTATATGTAAGATACTGGAGTTATTATTTTAGAATGGTAAGAACAAAGAAAGAGGAAGTGGAAGAAGAAAGGAACTTAGAAAAGGGTGGTGAAATCATTACCTCTTCTTCGGGTTCTTCCTTTTGATTTGATCAAAAGGGCTCCTTAGGTTGGCTTTCTGATCAAACTAAGGCCTCTAGGTTGTAGTTAGGTATGTTGGGAGAGTATTTGGGCAGAGTTTGGCCGAACCAAAAGGCTTTGAAGGTGTGAAGAAATGAGAAGGAGGAGTGCCCTTTTATAAGAGGGGTGAGGGGCACCTTTGGAAAATCTAGAAATATTAATTTATAATAAATTCATATTCAGTTTCCAATGGCTCCAAAGTTGACTATTCAAAGGCTAAGGTTGGGATAGGTCTAAAACCACTCAACCAATAGAATTTATACAGGTTTGGGTACTTATATTAACCTTATCTTTAAGTATTAACTCTAAGTTAATTAGTTTCACTTTTACAATGTCTCTTTGTATTTTTATATAATATGGTTAATAAACATACTATATTAATCCAAGCGACCCACAAGTGGTCCATTAATGATGAACCTATCATGAAATAAGTATCTTGGCCGAACCTTAGATTATTAGGAATTTAATATCAATTAATAATATAATATTGTTTTTAAGAACTCTTTTATGTCAATTTTGACACTATTCAATAGTTGATTTTTGTGAAACTCATAACAGATTTATTACTTCAAACAAAGTCAATTAAATCAATCCTAATATATCATATTATCCTATAAAATTAGTTTAATTCATTAAAAGTTTCATATTATATTTATTTGGGTATTTATAATATCAATTATTTTAATTGTTCACTATTATAGTAATTACTGCATCATCATTGTGTCATAAATAAAATACATTATTTAATGTCTAAAAATTATAAATAAAATATCATTATGTAGTAAATCGTTTTATCTTTCTAATGAATATTTATAATCTAAAATCCAAATTATATAACCCTATGTAACAATTGTTTTGCTAAAAGATATATGCTTGTGTCATTTTTTTATTCATTTTGACTTAATTAAAATAAAGTGTCATTATCACTTACAAGTGGATCCATGGGGTCCCAAAATTGACACAAATATGCCCATGGTCGACCATGTATCAACCAATAGGGTTAAGACACGTTTTAAGGTAATTTAGTATTATTATAATTTTATTTTCTAACCCTTATTTACCGGATTTACCCTTAACCATGGTAAACAAAATATTTACCGCAGTAATTATTCAAAATGTCTAAAAATAAAAGTTACCTATTTACACAATTTGAACATCCTGATTCCAAATATGGAATCCATTTTCCTAAATTCTAAACACAGAAGTGGCAGAAATTAATTTAAAATTAATTTCCGCTGTCAAAACAAAAAGCGTGTTTTAAGAGATAATAACTATCAAAAGATTGACACTTGTTTATGTTTGGTTTAATTATAAAATTATGTCCAATGACCAACATTATATTAAATGGTAAAAATATATTCTAAATATACTTTAAAACCACTCAAATTCATAATTTATCAATATTAATTATTTTGATTAAAAAAGTTGTTTTTAATTAAAATTTAGTAATTTTCACTATTCATCAAAATATAAAAGTTATCCGAAATGTACCAAAATTTCACCTTAGGCTAAATTCGATATTCCGAATTCAAAAATGAAGTCCATTTTAAAATAAAAAATATATATAATTTCAAAAAGTAGGTATTACTATTCATAACGGCTAGTTTGATTGGTTGTGGTGTGTGTTAAAACTCAAGGTTGCGTACAACACACACTACTGTATTATTCAAAGAAAGTGTACCGTGGAAGCTTGGGATGTTTCATTTTAAATTTTTGATGTCCCCATTTAGTCAAAAAGTTTAAAATATTCTATTTAAAAAGGGTTCAGTATTAAAAGTTGATAAAAGGGAAATACTGAAAATGAATTTGTTCTTGCATTATATCTAAGAAACTCATAATATGGATTCTAAAATTATAAGGATTATATAAAGTTTAAAATTTATATAATACTATTCATAACCTCTTTTGAATGCCTTTTTTTTTGTAAGTCATGGTGTGATTGAACTCGGTGTTGCGTGTAGTGCAAGTTATTGAATTATTTTGAAGAAATAACACACTATGAAATCTTGGGGTGTTACAGCAACTGAAGGTAAAGTCGCAACGTCGATCCCTTCACTGGAAGTCCCACCTGAATGGTGAGTACAGATGGCCTCCACAGCTCCTAGGGTCTAGCCGTCCGCTCCGAGTACGTCCCGCCCAGTGGTCCACCTCCGGGTACAGACCTGCTCCGCAAGCCTCAACCGCGATCAGCGCTGTGCATCATCTGCAACCAACACAACATAGTGCAGGCATAGCCCATGCATGGGTGAGAATAAGCTACTCAGTAGGGACCCTGAGACCCCCGAAGGTCACCCAGAATCCAGAAAGGAAAGATACAATCACGAAGTAACATTCTACACCGCTTAGGTATATACCCATAAATATACCTAAGTCATAAATTCCAGTACGCTCCAACTTCTGAGCCCAGTACAACCCAGTCCACACAAGAAAGAAAAATGTATATCCACATAGGATAGCACAACACAATCCACATAGGAAATCAAAATAGGAATCATCTCACACAGGATTTTCAATATCGAAACCGTAACAGCTGAAAAGCCCCATCTCTGGAGTGTACAGTGGTCATGTCATGACTCCGAGGTACTGCTCACTAACCTAAGATTACTGAGGTACTCCTCCTGTTGAGTAATGTGGGCATGCAGCTACAACCAAGCGCTTCCCACCATGGGTCTGCCGCTAAAACCTAGTGAACCCCCTCATAACCTCCAGAGGTACTCCTTCTGACGAGTACCGTGGGTCTGCCGCAACAACCAAGCGCTCCTCCATCGTGGGACTGTCGTTACAACCAAGCGCTACACCTCATAGCCTCCAGAGGTACTCCTTATATCGAGCATTGCGGGTCTGCCTCTACAACCAAGCGCTTCTCCACCGTGGGTCTACCGCTACAACCAAGAGCTCCCCACTGTGCTATCTGAATCACACTGAGTCGATCGGTCAAGCAGTCGTTAGGTCTCAGCCAGCTACACGGTCGCCGTACTCCGCAGGATCGTCTCGGGGAGGTTCCACTCCACGAGCTACTGGTCGATACTACAAGTATCACAATGTCCCAAGAAGAGGTATCTCAAAGGACTGCCTCGTCATAGGGGTCTCAACACAGCAAATGGCGCATCAATTGGACGCCCGATCTGTGAGTTATTAGCCATTTTATCCCAAGGGCCCGGTTGGTTTCGTGTAATAACCAACCCGACCGTATCTCAACTATACCCCGAACTCACATAGGTATAATCATAAGGACCATTTCTCAACGTGTTCAGCAATGCTGCTGACGGTTCGCCAACGGACGTCCAGTCTGATAGTTATCAGCTTTTCCGTTCTTGGGGGGCCGGCTGGATTTTGGGTACAATCCAACCCGTCCATACTCCAACTACATCCAAAACTCAGGTGAAGTATTCCAAATGTTCCATCTATTCAAGATAAAAACAACGAGACAGACGTCACGTCAATCGGACGCCCGATCTGTGAGTCATTGGTTTTTTCGTTCTTGGGGCCTGGTTGGTTTCGTGAGCGAACCAACCCGACCACACACCGACGGTGTCCAAACCTCGAGCGGAGTAAGAAAAAAGATCTGTCTCACTAAGAGAAATACATCAATGTCTATGGGACGTCAATCGGACGTTTAGAGATCATGATACGAGTGTTTCCGCTCCGAGGGCCTGGTTGGTTTCGGGTATGAACCAACTCGGCTGAACCTAATGTTCTCCGAAACATTGACTGTAATATGTCGAAATGACTGTCTCGATCCAAGGATCACATCGTCACTGACGGTTTGTCAATTGGAGGTTCGTAGCCCATGATATGGGCCAATGACAGAAGAGGTCCGAAAACGGGGGGTTTGGGTCCGGACCGACCCGGCCCAAACCACCCTTAGGTCGGCCCGAACGGGGTCGATCTGACCTGGGTCTGGGTCGGACCCAATGGGGCGCGACCTGGCCCGGCCGGCGTTGCCCGGCCCGGCCTGGGTGCGACCCGGATGGCGCTGGCCGGGTGGCCAGTGGGTGGGCTCGGCCATTACGGCCGAGCGAAGCGTGGGGGGGGGGGCACTGCCCCCATGTGGAGAGACTGCGACCCCACGTGGGGCCGCCCTTGACAGAATATGCGGCCGTTTTCCGTGTCCCACTCCCTATGGTCCCGCGTGGTCGCGATACCGTGACCTGCCATCGTGGCTTCAGCCGCAGCGGCTCCTCACGGCAGCGTGCCGGCGGTCTGCTCCGCAGACCCATGGACGAGTTCCGGTGGTCGGAATTGCGTGTCGTCTTCGCCAATGGCCCTCCCGGGGCCCTTCCTCCACTGCGAGTACCTCACATCGCCCGTGCAGCCTTCTTTTACGTCGCCCGCTAATCCGCTCACCAAGAACAAAGAGACAGTGGGTTCAGACTTGTTCGTTGGTCCACACCACCGTGTTAGTGGTTTTAAAATGTCTTCTGAAATTTTTTTTAAACACATGCCGTGGGAATAAAATCACAAGATTTTAAATGCACCAACAGAATCCATGTTGAGGTTATAATTCACAAAGAATTAAAAGAACCACAACCCCTACATCAATCGTTTGTTGATCGAAGATTGTCGCGTGGGAAGGAACATCGCGGAAGAAGCATCGCGGAAGGAGGATCGTCGGCGTCGCGGTACACGGGGTCACGTCGTCGATCTCCGTGGGATCAGCGTTCTTCGTCTCTCTTCATCAGAGGCCGGCGTTCTTCATGTTCTTCGCGTTCTTCGTGAAGGAGGATGAATATCTTCTAGATTTAGAGTTTCTACAAATCCTCTCAACAAGCCTCCCCATACAAACCAAGTGTTGGTCTTATTTTATTCGCATTCCAACGTTTTGGAAAACATAATAGGATCCAACAATTAATTGAATTAATTGCAACGCTTAAACCGTTCAATTAATATTGGTTTTTAATATTTAATTAAACACATGAGTTGATTTTATTTAAAATGATATTTTCGCGAGTGCGTTAGTTAGAGGGAATGAAACGGTAGGGCTCGTGCGGTCCCCACCTCACAAATATCCTACCAAGTGGGTAGGATATTATGGGTCCCATAATCTCCTCTTAACCTAGGATATGCCACTTATGTAAAAAAACTAAATAGTTGCACCACTTTTATTTTTATTCCTTAACGTAACCCCAAAAATTAAAAACCACACCCAAGAAAATGCAACTCCAGGAAAGGTGTTTCTAAGAAATTACCGGCGCTGCGATTCCATAGGTGCCCTCTGAATTCGATTCTGAGCACCGGTTCAAAAGTTAGAAAACACCGCTCATTTGTTCACTGAACATACCTGAGCTAAACTTTGGAAAATGATTCTGGGCACGCCGGGCCTCGGAATCAGGTGTTGTCAGAAACTGCGTTCTTGTAAAATTCCAATGAAAGTTAAGAAAAAAAATTCCTAGAATTTTATGTGTCTTTACATGGTAGAAGAAAAATATAGAGGGGAATATCATATCTATCAAGGAATAATATGATCATAAAAATTAATGATCATAAAAGAAATATATAACATGACATAAACATGAGTAAATGATAACTTCCAACACTATATAACATGGTATAAAAAATCCAATAATTGATTGGGTTTACTTTTGAATAACATACATGACATCTCATTAGACTAAACATTATCAAACACATTACAATTAAATTTGAGAACATACATTGTAACATTTTTATGAATAATTATGCCACACAATGAATCAAACATAAATAATGCACATTATGGTTACCCATAGAATGAAATTGGTATCATAATCATGGCATAAGGCATAAACATGGAGATTATAACAATGGTATCCAATAAAAAGTGATTTAATTATTTTTACTAAAATAATTAAATGAAAATAATAATGTTAAATGAATAATGATATCATAATTATGTTATTCTATTAAAAATATTATTTAAGAAACATTAGAAATGAGCCACTTTAGTGCGGTTTAAGGGAAAATATTAAAGAGCCTTTAATATGAAAAAAATAAATAATTTTTTGAATAATAAATGAAATGATAAAAAATACTTTTTCATCGTAAAATGAGTCATTTTATACAAAATTTGTTTTCCTAAAACAATTTGTAGAGTGTACATATAGATGGGTAAAAAATGGTGATGATCCCTTTAATTAGCCATGGTTTTGAGAGGAATTCATAAAGGATCCTTTTAAAACATCTATTTCCCCATAAAATAAGGAAAAATTCATTTGGATACATATTTTTGGAACATATATACTTAATTTTTAAGGGATATATAATAATAATTAGAAAATAAATTTTCGTAAACAGGGAAAAAATGTATCCTAAAGGAAAAAAGTGGGGTTCATAGATATCCCTTTACGAGAATATGTGTTCTGTAGTTGCACTAATTTTCCAAGATAATATGATTATATTAATTAATTAATTAATTAAGAACCTTTTTAATAATTATATTATTTATTTTAATTTTATTATGTTCATTTATGGATATTTTGATGAGTTGTAATGTTCAATGTCATCATTCTAGGAGCATTCATATTCATAGTTCCATTGTCAGTTAACAAGTGCATAAATATGTATGTTATTGTAGTAATGGAATAACTCTCAAGAATTGAAATTATATGGTATTAATGAATGCCAAAAAAATTTAACCATCTCATATATCAATTTTTTATTGTAAGAGGTTGATTCATTTTGAAAAATGTTATTAATAAATGTTTAGTTTATTTTTGTTGTTTTTCGATCATCACAAACTAGTTTCATTTAATTTAATATTATGCCTAAATATTAGTTATAAAACATGAAAAATGTAATAATATAGATATTTAAATATTTTTTAACAATAATAATAGATTTATGACAAGACTTGAAGGTGTTAATGTAAGATAAAAACTCTTTAACCACGAAGGTGGTGAACCAACAAACCACGAACGATTTATTCATTGTTAGAATAAAAGGAGAAGAGAAGATATTAAATTATGGGGGTTGCACAAAAAATTTTAAATTGCACATATATATGGAACTGTACTTATCATTCTATTTCTTATAGGGGTGGTTAGAATAGGATAAGAAAATAAAAATAATTTAAAAAATAAGGGTTCAGTATTTTACCTCCTGAAATTTATCTCTTTGAGAAACTTCTTAAGGAACATTTTTTTTTTCTATTTTAAATAACAGTATATCCTGTATGTAGGGAACAATATTTTGAATGGAATTGGTTAAAATACAAACAAGCTACAATTCATAGAATGTGTGGAGATGGGGTGGTGAGTGCTGGTATTTATAGGGGATGGAGAGTGGTGGATTTTATTATTATATTAGTCAAATTATTATTTTTGATCAAGAATATAAATAGTGTTAATTACTATGAATTTTTTTTGTAAATATATCATGAGAGTTTTTTCCAAATGATTATTACTTCATACATGGCTCAAAAATTGTTATTATTATAAATTCTAAAAATATTTGTATTTCACTAGTCAATATAAACTCAACTATTTTATAATAAACCAAAAAGTTTACCATAAATATTTTTTTATATTAATATTTATAAAATGAAATAATTTTGTAAAAATAATTTCATAAATATGATAATTTTTATTTTTATTTATAATCATATATTAATTTAAAATTAGTTATTTTAATATTATAATCGATTCTTTGACCCACTGAAAATTAATTGTTGTCCTGTAAAATTATATTATAATTCATATAAAAAATAATATTAATTTATGTACATTAATTTTTTTTAAATTCATATATTTATTAAAAAAATTTAAATAAAAATTTACATTTTACGAAAATACAAACCCCAAATTTTACATTTTAAAAAATTTAATTGACATATAACTATATATAAATATATCATATTTCCATTTATAATATAATTAAATTTTATTTAAACTTTCATAGGTGGCATTACTATTCAAATAGCCGCATTACTATTATTAATCATCAAATTACAATGACAACTTCCAGGTGACAATTAAAATGGTACATGTTTTTTAATATCTATAAATATCTCTTATTTAATTAAATATTCATTTATTTTTATCTTATATATATACTATAATCCTTAACATTAACATTACATTTTATTTCAATATAATTTTCCCTGACTGTGGTAATTCCAGTGAATAGAGAAGACCCATGCTTTCATATTATCAAATTTTCTATTTATTTTCTTTTTATAATATTTGTAATTCCAATAAAATTATTCAATAACTTATGTTTAATTATTAATTTGTGAGATTAATAAATTTATTTTATTTGTATAATTATAAGAAAATAAATTCCATTGAAAAAATTATAGATCATTGCATTCATAAAACTGGTGAGGATATTTGTCGTCTATCACTTCCTCTGGTTCAATTACACCTCTTCATACCTATAGTTTATCTATAGTATCAAGATCTTGGGAGGTATTTTTTACATGGAACATTATATCTTTGATAAAAAATATTCACCGGCTACTCATCATAAGAGAGATCATTTTCTTGATATACTAGCTATGCATTTACTATATGTGAGGGGTCTGATATGTACTTAATCAATATGTATACTTAAAATATATCACATACTGGAGAAGTAATTGGTCGAAGTGATAGTCGATAGGATACAAATTTGATGCAATAAATAATCTCAAAGGGTCAATTATACCTAGAACTTAGCTTTTAATTCTTCCCAAATCTCAAGACACTATTCTATAGAGATATATAGTGGAATAAGAGGTCACAAAACACAAACTCTGAGTTCCATCGATGATTATCTGCGTAGGTCTTATGTCGAATTTGGGAATTCTAGATATACTAATGGATGGTCATAATTTTTTTTGACATTTAATCAGCTGTTTCACTTCCAAATAGATTACATTCACCAACATCATCATATCATGAAGGTGTTCTATATATTTTTCCATAAAGTGATTCTTATCGATCTCTTTGGAATATGGAGTGGAAAAATTTTTTGTAAGAGAACGTGACTAGTGGAAAATGACTTTCCAATCCTCCTTTAAAATTCATATAAATTTCATCAACATGTCTTCCAGTGTCTGAATAGTATGATTATATAGTCCATTATATTGATGATGATAATCAATGTTGATTTTTAGCTTAGTGTTTATAGTATTTTGGATACATTTCCAGAACACATAGGTTAATATTATAAAATTATCCAATATAATCAATAACAGAACTCAATGTAGCCTCATTGTGTCTCTAATGTATATCAATTCATGTTGGTTAAGTTATAAGTCCTATAAATTTTTAATAACGTGATCAGTACTTTTAAGATGGTCCACAGTGGCGTATATTAAGTTATTTTCAATAGTTATCTTCATAAGTCTAGTTCCAAGGTCCATTTTGATCTTTTCCAATTTCCATGTATGTATGGGTAATTCTTGAATCATCGTATTATTCTATTGGATTTCATCCATCACTTTCTCACATCCCAAGAACTATTTTCTATATTTATAAATCTTTTTCCTCATACATTTCACCAATAGTTCTCTCATAGATTTGGATACATCATTATGGTCCTTGGTTTAATAGGGAAGGTTGAGCTATGTTCATATTTTATAATTTCTTTATTTATATTTGAATTGGATGGTACACATAGTTAGGACACAAATAATACAAATCCTTCATCATTTTATAAGTTCTTTATTTATATTGAATTGTATGGTACACGTAGTTAGGACCCAAATACTACAACTCCTTCCTCATCAATTTTGAATTAGATATATTTCTATATTCTTATAACTTCCACCTTCTTTAATTTCCACATCATTTAATTGATAATCCTTAATATTATATAAAATTTATACTGGACTAATCAATTTTTAATGCAATAATGATGTAACATTATTTATGATTCCCATGTATATCCTTTACATGTTTAAGAAGATAGGATCAATAAAAATTCATATCATAAAAAATGATTAAAGATCATTTATGTATAGATCATCACCCAATTTATTTCTATTACCAAGATCATAGTAGATTGAGCATTCATAATTCTTGATGATCTCTTACTATATTGTTTGGAACATATAATTATCATTTTATTTTAATATATATTTTCGGATCTTATGATTGGTATGTATATCACACATCTTCACATAGATATAATGCCACCCAATTTTCAAAGTGAACATAACATCTGAAAACTCCAGATCTTGTGTGGGATAGTTTTTTAAATGAAATTTAATCTTCCTTTATGCATAGGCTATCAATTTATTATTTTTTATAATTACAAAATAGATTAACTTGTTTGAATAATCGCTATATACCACAAATAGTTCCCCACTTGGTTGAAGTATATGTGCTGGTGTTGTTATATGCTTCTTTTTATCCACTCATTAAAGAAGTCTTCATATTCATTGGTCTAGAAAAAATACACTCCCTTTTGAGTAATCATATTTTTTTGGTTTGACAATCGCAAGAAGTTCCTCAGAAATCATCGGTATTACCCTATAGACCATGGAAACTATGGATCTACATTACAACTTCTAGGTTGGTCCACTCCACAATTCCATTTATTTTAGAAGGGTCTATCGATATTCTTTTCTTAGTGATAGCATCCCCCAATATTGATACTTATTCTTACTAGGGCTCACATTTATTACAATTTCAATATAATTTTTCCCTTCATAGTGTCTTAAAAATAATATTCAAATTCACATCACGATCATCCTTTCTCTTGGAGTATTTCAGAATATCATCTATTAAGACTACCATGATTTTTTGAAGACAACCACTAAAAACTTTATTCACTATGTTAATGAAAATTAAAGTAGAATTATTTAGTTTTAAGGGAATAACTATGGAATCATAGTGTCCAAACCTCATTTCCAAGTTACTCTTAGGAATATATTCCTTTTTCAACTTTAAATTGTGATACACCAAATGATGGTTTGTTTTTATGAATAATTTGACCCATGTAGTAGTTCGGAAAATTCTTTTATATGTGGTAGGGGATACATGTCCTTTATCATGATTTTTCGATGTTCATGGTAATCAATGTAATGGAGTATTGATATGACCTTTTTCATGATAAAGAGGATTGTTCCACCCCATTTTGAAGCACAGTAGCACATAAAACCCCTGTCCATATTATCTTATAACTGCTTATTTTGTTTCTCAAACTAAATAGTGGGAATACTGTATGGATTCAGTAGTATGGGTACAAAACATGGTATAAGATAAAATTTTAAATCAACCACTTTATCTAGAAGAAGTTGAAGCAATTATTAAGAAAACATATCAGTGTAGTCTCTCAGAGTGGGCATGTCTTTGAACATTATGCTGTCATTCATAATAATCATTTTATTATGATGTTATGTCTTATAAGGAAATAATATCCACAATATTGATGATGAATCTAAAGGTGATTCATCCTCCTCCTTACACTTGTAGAAAATTAGAGGATGTCTTGGTATGTAGAGTGTGATATCCATGTCCAAATAGTTAATGATGGATTTGTTGAAAGATAGCCAATCCTTGACCAATACAGCTTCAATCTTCACAAAAGAAAGTAAGAAGACATTTTTTGGGAGTTTAATTATAGAAAAAATAACTTGGGGGAGTTATATACTATAGATGCTGAAAATTACCCATTTTTTATTCTCAAAGATAACATAAACATTAAATTTTCTAGAGGGGTTTGAAAAATTCAACTAAATTTTAAGGATACAAAATAATGTGTAGAATAAAAATGAAATGGTATATTTAATATTATTTAATTAATAAAAAGAATACATGTCTTTACATAGTTTTACAGAACCACCTCAGCAATAGAGATATCATATTCCTTTCCATGCCGCCTTGGAGGTTGTTGTCACTAATTGTCCCCAAAAACAATTGGATGAGGGAATTTTCTCACATAATTCCCATGTTATTTATAGTTAAGGCACTACATAATATGCATATTGTTCATATGAAACCACTATTACACTTTCTTTTTATTGTATATTTTCATTTCACTTTGGTATTGATTATTGTAATGCCCTTATTTTCTCCACTTGAATTGCCTTTTGGTTCCCCGTGGGATATTTCCAAAATTCATCTTCCCACACTTTTGACTTCTGGGATGTAGTGTCTTCATTCCTCTATAATATTTTTCTATCATCCCTCTTGAAGATAATATTATCTTATGTTTCTTATCTCTTGGTTCATGAGATAGTTGATAATCATTGATCTACATCTCTAAATTAAGGGTAAAATGAACAATCTATTCATAACTATAAAATTATCAAATTAATAAAGATTTCCATAGAATTAGTTTCAACCAACTAAATAAGATATATAAATTTCATTCAGTGTTAATGAAAAATATGAAGGTATATCATTAAATCATTGTACTGTATTCATAGTACACCTTGATAAATTCATATTACTTTATCTTTAATCTTAGGAAAATCCTCTCTAACTAAAGATATAGTGTTTAGATAAAATATTTAATTAAAATTGTTATGTTGAATCATTCCAAATACATGGAATCTGTTTCATCCATAGAAATTCTATTATTGATATTTTTTCACCATCTATCAGCTTCCCAATCAAAATTATAGACCAAAAATATGAATTTAACTTCTTTGGTCTATCAAAGAACATAGAATATATTCTAAATAGAGTTAAACTATTTGTTCTGAAATTAGGGGGTCAGACGATCAACAAAATATATGAGGATTTTTCTCATATAATATTTGACCGTAACATTGTATTTCCAAGTAGAATTAGGGAGTTACACATGATTCGAATGGATCAAAATTTAGATGTAAATGTATATGATATGGCACAATACATGAAGGGAGGATGAATTGTAGGTTTATATATATTCTATTTATACTCAAAAGAAGAAACATATTTTATAAAATCATAAACTAATACATTTGTCAAACCCTCTTATGAAATAATCCAAATGATAGGACTTTTCCTAGATTTTATGGATATAAATTGATACCATATATTATTAAAATCAATTTTATTTGAATTAAGTACAATGACTAGAGTATAAAAAATTTAAATGATTATACAATTCCATGTATAAAATATTTCAATCTAATATGTAATATAAATGAATGTATCAACAATAAAAATTTAAAATAATATGAATAGAATGATGAAATTACATGATTTCCCTTCAATTAGAAATAGCAGTGGAAAAGTAAAGGGGTATTACAATTCATTTATCACAGAGAGTAGGGTATCCTTTCACCAAGGATAAAGGTTATTCTCACCACCACTAGACTAAAAACTCAACATGATGATGAATACATCTATCTTCCTATCCATGGAATCCCCTGATTAATAAGGTAATCTTCACCTATGTCTTAAAATAAATAAAAGCCCTCGATATAATGATTGGAATAACCATCATTCTATCCCTAAAAAACCATGATCGTTATCACATTTGTTGGTCACAAAAAGAAATAAAATGGACTTCTTGGAATAGGGAAACTTGGAACAAAATTTTCATGTCTTATATCTTCAAATATTTTTTCATTATGCAGGATAGGGGTCACATCATCATTATATAGAATCACAATATATTCATGTATATTATATCATCCTTGTATTCTCCTATCTAGTTCATATGAACTCTTATTTATAATAATCGCACCCAATGGTCATATTTGATTTCAACATTTATATATCCTTGAAAAATTCAGAGGTACATGGAAACCTGACACTATAAATGTCAAAGTAAAACAGAATATGTGACATCATTTTGATTAGTATGTAACTCACTCAAAAAAATCATTTTCTTTAGAAAAAAATAATTACAAGACTATGATTTATTGTGTAAGATTAATTATAATGTCAAACTTGAATGAATTGTTAGAGTAATACATGAGTACAGTTCATTACATGAGTATGATAACTAAATTGATTGTGATTCATGTCATGGATACAAAACATTTCATAGATATGATGAATAACATGATTACGATGTGTAACATAATTACGATGTATATCATCGACATGATACATTTTTACAATGTATAATAATAAGAATATGATACATATCATGATTATAATGAATAACTACGTCATGATGTATAACATGATTATAATGATAAATATAGATACGATGCTGAACGTGATTATGATGCATAATGTGGTTATAATGGGAAAAAACATATGTGACTATGATGAGAAAAACATATCTGATTACAATGAGAAACAACATATTTGATTACGATGAGAAATAACATATTTTATTACAATGGGAAGAAATGTATGTGATTATTATGAGAAAAAACATATGTGATTACAATGAGAAACAACATATGTGATTACGATGAGAAACAACATATGTGATTATGATGAGAAACAACATATGTGATTATGATGAGAGACAACATATGTGATTACGATGAGAAAAAACATATTTGATTAAAATTAGAAAAACATATGTTATTATGATTAGAAATTACATATAATTTGTGATTTCCAATGAAAAGGATGAATGGGACAGTCGAAACACATTTTGACTCAACAATCTACCCATTTTAGGAATTACAATAGAAAACAAACAATAAAGACATATATCCTCTTGAGTTTAGAAACTTGTTTGAAAGAAAAACTGAATAAGACTAATTCCACCATAGGATACAAATATTACTATGGACAATATTAACTATACATATACTTGTGATTTCTCCCCCATAATAAGGAATTCTCTCTTTTTCATTTTTATTTAAATAAACATCCGTAAAAAACAATTTATTCTTTTCCAAATTATTCACCACCTTTGTTTTCTTAAAAGAATAAGGGAAATAATTATTTTCCTTAACAGGGTTAAGAAAAAAAGTATACTATATAATAGAAATTACTTGGAATGAAATTAATTTTTATAACTACAAAATTTCAATAATTAATTATGTCTCCTTTTGTTTTTCGATGAGGTTTAATAGAGATAGCTTCATCATCATAAACACTTTTCTATCATCCATAAATTTTTCAAAGGATTATTTCTGAGCCTTAAACATCACATCCTATTATACAATAATCCTTTCCTTTTTATATATCCTTTCTTCATGATTTCAATTGATTGTATCATGTGGTTTGAGCCTTGATTCTTGGGAATTGAAATCATTTATTTTGAGTTTTTAGGCCATTTGTATGATTAAAAATATTTTTAATAGAAAAACAATATCATTACATCCTTTATCCCAATTTTCCTTGGGATGTTCAAGATATTCATAGGATAATTCTTTTGATTTAATTGGTATTTTAATGGAATCTAATTTTTCTCTCAAATCAGTAACAATCTTTTGGTAGACTCAATTGAGATCAATTACAAGATTCACCTATTCATAAAGCTTTTCCTCATGATAATTGAGATTATGATCAATGTTGTCTAAAGACTTAACAACTTTGTTACAACCCTTGCTACATTCAGCATCAAATTCTTTTAATACTTTGAAATCAGAATCAAGATTCAAAATCAAATCAATTAGAGTCTTGAATGAACCCATTATATATTTATGACTATGATCAATTATATCGTTCAAGGATTCAATTTTTTTGTAAGAGGGGAAATATATTTCAATATATTCATGGAATTTTAAATGTATTTAATTCCCATCACTATGATTGTTCATTCTGAATTTGTATTTTAATTGTATTTAGGATTATCTACCAAATGAGTTTAAGTGATGACAAAAGCAGCTTGTTGATTCCAATTCTTATAAAATTCTTCTTCGTCTTGATTATTTATGATTTGAATGACTATATTTGATTTATTATTTTGAGGGACACCATTTTATGATTGAGGATCATAATATAGAAACATAGAAGATGTAAATTTTGATGATTCTAATGAAAAATTTTCCTTGATTGAATCTTTATTATATTCCACATCGTATTCTTTTCCTTGTTCTTCTTCACCCTTTTCTTCTTATTATTCTTTAGTTCCATGATTGAGACTTTATGTATCCAATTGTTAATATGAATATTTATATTTCCCTTTCTCAATTAGATCTTTTTGAGTTTGAACAGGTGGTTACCTTATTACTATTCATGTTTTGGATTCCTTAGCTATCTTACTAAATAAAATAAATATCAATAATTTGAACCTTTCTCTTCTTCATTATCTTCTTCTTTTCTTATTCTATTATGGTTTACTCAATTATTATTTTTTAACCACAGCTTCTGCACTGTCCAAACCAAATTTAGTATCACCTTCTTTCATTTCTACTTTATTCGTCCTTTACATTGCTTCAACCTCATCGAATACAAATTTTTATTTTTTGATTTCATAGGGGTTTTAGACTTATCTATCATTCATTTTCATGGTTTTGATTCAGATGGTTTTAACATCTTTTCCCTCCCATAATCTTCGTCTTTTTCTTTCTCAGCTTCAGTATTTTTCTCAAACTTTTTGGATTCAAGATTGAGTCATAACATGAGTCTCCAAATAATATCTTTACTGATAAGAGGATCCTTGAATGATGTCTGATATGATTTAATTGAGACATTTCACAAACAAATGAATTATTTCAAAAACATTCCCATGATTGGGGGAACACATGATCATCCAAGACTTGATTTCCCGGGATTGGTGCTTCTTGATGGCCATGCAAATAAAACCCATTAGACTGAACATTCTCATATTCACTAGGTAATCAGGATCATAGACTATAGAAACATTCATAGTTTCTTTATCATCCTTTATTGATACTAAAAACCTTGCATGCAGTGGGAAATGAGATGATTGTCAACAAATAGATGATTTACCATCCTCTTATCATAATGAATCACAATGAGATAATCCATTGCATTAAATTTATCAAAATTCCCTTCATGTTCTAGTAATTTTCTGGATGGATAAATAACATCTCCCTCTAAAAATACTCATAGAAAAGAAGCTACTTGTTTTATTGAGGTTGTGTAACTATTATTATACATCATAAATGAGAACATCAGTCCATTATCAATCTCCATTAATTTCTATAATTGAAAAACATCCTCTTAAATCACAAAATCATAATCTGGTTGAGGTCATTCAATACATATAGATTACCATCCTTGGAAATTTATTATCCATTTCAACGAAGAATCATAAGAATCATAACAGGACAACAAAACTAACCATTCACCACAAATGGTCCTAGAAAAGAAATATTGTGAATTCATTTATTTTGGAGATGAACCAGTTTACTCAGACATGAAATACTTGAAAAACAATATCAAACACTGAGGTTTTTACTTCTTAAAAAATCTGAGGAATTCTCTATTTATGAAAACTGAGGTAAACACCAATATAAAAACATAATGGTTATTTTTGAAGCATCATAACTTTGATGAAATATAGATGGTTTCTAATATATAAAGAGTTGGAAAGGGTTTATTTAAATGTAATTTGACGGTCAAGACTAGATCTAAATGATCCAACTATTGAGAATAACTTTGAACATTTTAGGTTTAAAAAAAATTATATTCAGAATGAATTTTATTGGGGGTTTAAAAAAATTATAATAACTGTAAATTGAAATATAATGGACAATATATGGTTATAAAAATTATACCTGTCAGTGTATTATTATAGATAAATTTGTTTCAATATATTATTCTTATCAAAAAAATAATTACAAAAAATTTAAAATAATAATAATAATATGAAACTGATAAGAATTCTAAAATAGATAAAATAATCTAATACCGATATAACATGAAACCAATAACCATTAAACCAATAAAAATGAAAAAATAAAATTGATAAAAATGTTACTGATAAACATTAAACTGATAAAATTTAGGATCAATAAAATGTAAAACTAATAAAAGGTAAAACTGACAAAATGTAAAACTGATAAAAGTAAAATCAATAAAATATAAAACTCATAACATGTAAAACCAATAAAATGTAAAATCGATAAACTATTAAACTGATAACATGTAAAACTGATAAAATGTTATACTAATAAAACGTAAAATGGAAAATATATAAAACTGATAAAATGTAAAACCAAAAAGTCATATATAACCATCCTTTGAAATGGTGTAACATAATCCATGGAGATGGTTTAAACAATAAGTTGATGTGACTTATTACATAACAGTGATCATTACTTGCTTTTCTTTAATGTATTCAAATCTATCAAAATATAATTGGGTTTTGAAAATATTAGTATGTTGTTTTTGAATTCTGATGAATTGTAAAATAATATCTCATTTTAATGTGTGGTGTCTAAGAAAGTGATTCCTAATATATATTTTTTTGAGTGTGAGTGATGTGCATGGATTTTACTAAGAGAAAATCCACTTGTATTATCATATAGTATTTGTGTCACGACCTATCCCTTGGGTCCTGTGCCGTGACTACCATAGGCCCACCTCTCAAAAGTCTGGGGCTTGCGACTAGAACCAAAGGCATCAACCTGCATGTGTGAGGCATTTTTTTGGATACTTGTAAGCACACACACGCCCAACCAAGTCCCAACTCACAAAAGGGAAACATCATACCACTGAAAAAATGAGTACATGAACATTTGGATGTATAGGGCCAGAATACAAGCCAAACATAAAGAAAAACAACTAAAACAAAAAATAGCTCCTGAGATCACTTGATAAGGATCATAGCTGAAAGGTAGGTACAAATCGTTTCAGAATCTCTCCATGCCAAACTTCACTGTCATCCACCATTAGGTCCTAGCTCCCTGATTCTATGTTAAGGTTTCCCTTCATTTGTATTGGTCACCAAAAGGTGTAGGCCGAATCCCGTGCATGGGTGACTATAGAAATACACAGTAGGGACCCCGAGACCCCTGAAGGTCTCTCAGAATTCCTCAAAGGAAAACCAAAAAAAGATCTCAATCGCAAGCACAAAGAAAAAGATACAGCTCAAACCATTTATACAAATCAGATATTAGGAATAAATATGATTATTCTTATGATATATCATTTTATTATGTTACGAACTTTCCAAAACTAATCCATGAAGGAGTTGCTCCATTGTCGATCCACACATTTTTGTATGTCTCTGATCCGCGACGGCTGCTCAAAAACTGGTCCTCGTCGGGTCGAACGATGTTGATCCACACAGGGTCTCTAGAATACTGTTCCACATTGGGTATCTATAAAGCTGATCGACATAGGGTCACTACGATGATGATCCACACATGGTCTCTATGATTCTGATCAACACAGTGTCACTATGATGACGATCCACACAATGTCAATATGATGTTAATCTATACCAGATCGCTATAATGTTGATCCACATGTGATATCTATTATTCTAACACACACAAGGTCTCTATGATGGTGATGCACATAGGATCGCTATGATGATGATCCACACATGGATTCTCTTCAATTGAAAGCTACCCATAGGATTCCACACACTCTGTGCACTTATGTTCTGCAGAAACTACTCTTCAAGATATCAACCATACCTCAATATCCACAGAGTTCCACAAAGGAGTAACCCAAATTTCTTCCTTGTTTTAAGTGTTCCATCGCAATAGAAGGCTTGTAAATATGACTCTAGTTCAGTATGTTATAATAATTTTTAGTTCTGAGGGTTTTGATGGATATAGGTATGATTCAACCCAGCCAAACTACAACTTTCCATGAATCTCTCATTGGGTATCTCAAAAGGACATCCTCGTCCTAAGTGTTCTGGCATAATAGTTGGTGGGTCAACAGGATTCTCGGTTTGCAAGTTAATGGTATTTTAGTGCCAAGGGCCTAGTTGTATTTTGGTACAATCCTTCCCATTCAAACTCTATATTTCTCCCAAACTCACTTGGTGTTTTACAAAAAATGGGTCACCTCACCATAAAGGGTTTTGGTGCCACTAATGGTTTGTCAAACAGATGTTTGGATTAAGTGATACGCCTATCTAAGCGTAATTGGTCGTAAGGGGGCATGGGCCTGGTCCGACCTAGCATGTTGTGTCACGGGTTCGATCTAGCTCAATTGGTTGGGAGTGGCCCAAAAGGCTAAGGAATCGCTCCAACCACAGGATGAGCATGGGGGATTGCTACCCTCCCAAATGGTAGAAGAATTTCGAATCTTCAATGTCACAGCGCCAGGTGGCACCACTTCTACGGGCTAGTCTGTGTGGATATGCCAGCTTCTCCGGGCCGGTACCCATGGACTGGCCCGCTACGGACCAGCGGGCGCGGGTCCACCTTCTTCCGTGTCTTGATGACATAGCCTTACACCGCAGTGTTCCACCCTACTTCAACATAGTAATCAATGGATGGATACTCCTTGTCTACCATTTTGCCTTTGAGTGTCATCGTTCCATTGCGCATGGCATGTTCCGGTTGCTGCATCCCTCAGTCATCGGTCCCACCGTGGGCTGTCATCACGCCGCCACATATTTTGAACGCCCACGTATAAAACAACCATAACATGTTCGGAGGAGGGTCTGAGACTTTTTTTTTTGACAAGATCCCTCCATATTAGTATAAGAACAAGAAATCTTTTCCAGAATGAATAAATCTTAGTCAAAAAACAAAAACCCCTACATCATAATCATTGGAATGCACTGCGAATGAGAAAAAAGTATCCACATCTGATGGTGTTCTTCGGCGCTTTTCATCGCCCATCAATTCCTCCAAAATTCATCACTAGTAGCTTCGTTTTGGGATTTTGGATGTTTTCATGGAACTTTTTCAATGGATCCTCTATTAAGTTCCAAAAATCCATGTCTAAGCTTCATTTAAATTGTGGGGAGGAGAGGATCGTCACACCGTACAGTTAATGAGGTTCATTAATGAGTATAAGTAATTAAACAATTTAATTATCTCATCTTTTTTGTTACAATTTCATTTAAAACACCCAGAATCATGATTACAGAAATTAAGAGTCAATCCGTTAAATGGTTTGATGTTTCCCTACTGTCCCACCGCCTTTTTTCTAACGGTTTCACCATGAAAAATAAAATAACCAAAACTTATTTTATTAATTTTCTGTAATGTCCAAAAATTATCTTTTTCTTCTAAACCTTTCTACTTGATGTTTATATTACCTTAAGAAAATAATGGCACTATAGATTCAATACTTCCCATGGATTTTTAATTCATGTACCATTTCAAAAGATAGAATTCGACGTCCGCAGGTTTACTGGATGTACCTTAAAAAAGTTTAAAAATTATTAACATTCACCCTCAACACGCGATGACCGATACTTGGATATGAAAAAGGAGAAATCCTTAGAATGAGCTCAACGGTACTCTTTTATTTTACATCTGAGTTACCATTTAGATGGAATGGATTTTGCAATAAAATAATTGTTATTTAATTATTTTATTTACGGCCAAAAACTATCTTTTACTGGTGTCCTATGCTAGCCAATGCTAGTATATACCTAAGGAGAAAAATAACCTCACAATATCAGTGGTGGACACATATTTTTAATCCGAGTCACCATTCATGAGTTATAAGAATTTGAAAAATAAAGTAATTTTATTTATTTATTTTATTTACAGTTATTCCATTTTTGGGGTTTCACATTGAAAGCATGTGCCCAGTAAATTTAAGTCGCACCTAGGGTAAAAATGACATCCCGAATGCAATGGTGCCCTCATATTTTTGATCTGGGAGCCTATTTAAGAGTTAAATATCGTTCCCTGAAATCTGCTCACACCCTCTATTTAAATCATAACATTTATTGATGGATCATTCTGGGCACTCTGGGCCTGGAATCACATCTCGTAAATTTTCGCACTCAAGTAATAGTACCATAAAATTTAAAAAAATACGGAAATTATGGGACATTGAATTATCCCCACCATTGGGATTTACGTCCCCCAAATCCAAAACAAAGTAAAAAAAATTGCGGGTAATGAACATGAATATGAACCTCTTGCTCCCTTGAGCTCTCTTGGAGATTCTATTTCTTCCATTGAACACACACTAGAGGAAATGACCATCCATGATGGACCTAATTTTTTCAATCTTCTATCACCATTGGGAACTCCAAAACATTACCCCATCGATAATTCCCAGAATTCCACAGTCGATGACGTTTTATAGATCATGCACTTATTGCGACATGTGAAAAAACATCATACACCTTGTTCATATATTCGATAAGAGATTGGAAATATGCCACATCATGAAATCCAATTAAAAACTAAAAAAGCACAATGAACATTGTATATAGAATGTCGCTCTGGCCAAATCTCTGCAATCCTTATTAGGGTGAGACCCATAGGAATCCATGATCTCCCTCATCTATCTGCAAGGGTCTTCATCTCCAATCATCATAAGTCTTCTGCAGGCTCTGGGCAGTCTTACTCCACTCCTAGATGATATAATCCTTCTTAATGATATCTCATTCCAAATGTAGACCCATAAGTGCCGACTACCATGGGTTTATCCACCATAGAGGTGATCTCTAAAATCGCCCGTACAAGGCCTCAAAAAGTGGCATGCTATATTCTTTTATGTTCTTATAATGCCACATGTCTCTTTCATAAAAATTCTCCCAAAAAATGTTTTCCACTCGATCTATATCTCAACTCATTCTTCATACTCCCTATTTAAACCATTACTATATCACCAAATTCCACCTTCTTCACACCACCCTTCATTCATCCTCCTCCTAATCATGACCCCAAACCAATCACATCAATCTGCATTCTCTACATTCCATAAACCTGATTCTACGTCCAAATTCTACCTCATGTATGTCCTATAATTCTGATCCCTCAACTCTAGAACTTTACATTCATAGATCTATGTTCTAACATAGATACTACTTCTCTTTCAATGGATCATTGGAAAACAACCTCAGGGTTCATACAAATTTCTACCCTAAAGTCATCACAAGCATATAGTCTAACAAATATTGTCTCCCATCAGAATCTAAAAACTGTCCAAATATCTCTATAATTTGTCATAATACTTCATCAATCATCTTTCATTCACCTCCACATCCAGCTCCACCAACCACCTCCTCCTCCTCCTCTACCTCTAGTTCCATCACCACCGTGCATTAAAAATAAAAATGATATCACTTATTTATTCATTTGGAATAATTTTATTTATGATCGTTTATATTATTCAAACTCAATATCCTTTTATTCAAATGTGTTTCTCTAATTTTATTTCAATTCTATTCTAATATGTGTTTTTATGTTATGATTTATTTTATTATTATATTCTCATCTAGGGTGCCTTTTTAGAAATTTAACATAATATTTTTTAAAAATTAAAATAAATACATTTTCTTATGATAATTTTATATATTGTTCCTTTAATTCGGAATATAATCCATCAGATAAATCTACTACATTAAGAACACCATATGTATTAACAAATTGTCGTAAAATTTTAATGCTTTAATGGTTACGTCCCATTTTTTCAAATACTTATAAAAAATGATTGTTCTGTCAAAATGAGATTTAATTATAACAAAATTATTTTTCTTATTATTCATCTACCAATAATTTTTGGTTCATATTCCTTAGTATTCTATAAAATAATTGAAACTTTTTTCTCATTTATAAAATATATTGTAGGCTTATTTATATCTAATATGTTTTGGTCCCCAAATTTTCTTTCCTTATGTAAATATTGGAATATTTTTAATCATGAAGTAAATTTTTTTTCATGAAACAATTTTTCAAAGTCCACCTCTATATATTCTTCATCCACATATATATATCAAATTTGAATGATACATTAACCATAGTTTCTAGGATTGTTTAATCGAACTTTACAACATATTTTTTAAATTAATTTATTTTCATATCCCTATCATAACCCATGAATCCAACACATATATTTCTTTTTTTTCCAGATATATAAATATCATAACCCACGAGTCCACACATTTATGTTTCATATTCATTATGACCTTAATTTGTGAACAAAATAAATTAAAATTAATTTTCTTTATTTATTATTTAGAATTGATTGGCCATATTCAAATATATATACCTCTTTGTTACATATTATTCAAATTATTTACACACGAATAGAAAAATAATTAATTTTTCACGTTAAATTTTACTTTAGATTTTTCATAATGAATCATATTGTCTATTTCTGTTTAAAATTTTCTAATTAATATTAAATTTTATTAAATTAAAAAATATTAACTTATTTCTATTCATGATATTATTTTTTTCTTAAATGATATGTATTTATATTATATTTAAATTTAGAGGATTTTATTATTTTTAAAAAAATAAATATTTTAAAATTAAATTTAAAATATTAATATGATTAGTTGGTATTAAACATATATTAAATAGGTGAGTGAGGATTTAACACCCCCAATTTATGCAATTTCATTATTTTATTCTAGATTTTTTTAATAAAAAGGGTTAAGACTATTTTTTGTATGTTTTGGAGGGTTTCATGGATGTTCTATTAGCGAGCTTAGTTGTATAATTAATAATTCTCGCCTGGGGATTCAAAACACCTATAATGTATCCCATAGTGGAGGCCGATTTATTTCTATTTGAATTGTGATTTGGATTTCTGTTATAGGTTCATAGTTTTTTTTACAAATTCATATTTTTTTCTACTTTTTTCATATTTCTTTCATAAAGGTTTATATTGTTTCTATATTGGTTCCGATTAATATTAATTCAGATAAGTATTTGTTATTTTATTTAGAGTAGTTATTAGAAACATTTTATAAATTATTATAGTTCAATATACAGATTTATATTTTCCCAATGTGTTCATATTTTTACCTGCTTTTATGAAATATTTTGTGTAATTTTTTCATATAGGTTGATTTTTTTTGAACAAGTTTATATTTGGTTATATTTTTTCAAATAGATTCATATTTATTAGAAAATAATATATATATAACTTAAATATTCAATATTATATTTTTTCATTGTTAGACAACAAATATTTTGTAAATAATAATATTTATGCAAGATAACATGTCTTTTTTATAGAAGAAAAAATTTCATATTTTTGATTATTTGGTAATTATTTGTGTGAATTGGTTCATTATTTGTTTATTACAATGAATGAAACAAATAAAACTTTATCAGAGGTGTATCTAAAAACTGCATACTCTTGGATGATTTCACAAAAATAATTAGCACTATCTTGAATAAAACCTCTTCGTCAAACACTAGTTTAGTTATGCAATTAGTTCATGAAAAATGAAATATTGGTATGTTACTGAATGTATAAATTTTCCATTTATTATCACTAATACCAAAAACATTATCATTTATTAAATTGAATCTTTTTACAATAATGCCTTTTAGATTCTAGAATTTTACTACATGCTTGTATGGAATGAAAATGATGTTCAATTCATGAATTCCATTTGTGGAAGCATTTAAATCCTAGAAATTTATTATGTACATACTCTACGAAAGAATTATGATTGACCAATGATCATATAATTTATTATTCTAATTCATTATATTTAGTAATTCTTTAAAAAAGTCTTATATTTATATACCATGTAATAATTTTTGTTGTATATTTGTATATTCAGGATCATAAATTGCAGGAGGACACAACTATCATATTCCATTCTTACTAATCTAACATCAACGAAACATGTGACTACATATTTGACTCAACAAATATATAATATCAAAAAGTAAATAAGACATGAGATTAGTATATGTTTTGAGGTAATTATTATCTTCATGGATTTTTTTATTCGTACAAAAAATTAATAGTATACTGTTTTTTCCCTTTCCATTTTTAGTAAATTTTATTTTTTTATAACAACTTTGAAACTATTTATCTGATGTTCTAAAAAATACATTTTAGTTAAGTCTTGACATATGATTCAATTTCATAGTTATATAATGTGTTTCTATGTAATTATTTTGATACCACATAATGATATATTGGGTTTCTACACATTTTTGATTTAAATAAAAACTAAATTTCCTATATATTATTATTAATAAAACAATTACCATTGATTATTTGTTTTTTAGTAAAATTATTGTTTAATTTTTAAGATTTATTTTTTAATTTTGAAGTAGTATTCATTAATTTTTATTCATAACGTCCAATATTACTAAAATCCTAACTGATTAAATGTTCATAAAATATTTAAATTTTTTTGAAAATTGGTTCTTTTTTACTCTATTTTGTTTTTCATTTCTTCTATTCGCAAAACATGTATTTCTAACATTATTTAATTTTTTATTTTTCTTTCATTGACTTTTCAATTTATATTTTATGAAATACAAATTTCCTACATGAATAACTATTTTAAAATATTATATTGTATCCTTTTTTGTTTCAATCTATTCATTATTGTATTCACACTATAAAAAACCTGAAATATTCGTTTCCATATAAAAAACAGTGATTTAGTTTTTTAGTAAGCAATTTTCAAATACCATAACATGTTAAAATATATGTGTATTTATAAATTGTAGTGTGAATTATTCACACAATGAACATCATACCATTACTAAAATTTAAATTAATAATATACAAATACCAAATATCTAATATGAAATAATTATTTCTTATTAACTAATAATATTGGGTATGAATTAGGATTAATATTTTATATTACTTCACTAAATAATATGTACATTATCTTTAATTGTTTTTCTACAAGATTCTCGACAACAATATTCACATATTTAGAATAACTGTACTATTATATAATATGTAAGATACATATTTTTCATTTTTTGTAGTCTTTATCATATATGTATAGTATTTGTAAATTTAATCACACATTAATTATATAGGGATTGTATTTTGAATCATTTCCCCCCTTAAATCATAAAAAAAATTTCTATTTACCTCGTCATTCATTGACATCAAGAAAGGATTGAGATTCTGAGGTGGTGATTTGTTGAAATTGAGAATCTCATGGCTACTTTAATCATTGGTAATTAAGGTTATAATTTTATATTATATTTGGGTATGTTTCCGTAAATTTTCATCTGAGTATCTAAAATAACATTCATAGTAACAATAGACTAATTTATCCATGACATATCATCTATATTATCAATGCATTATACTTCTTGTTCCACTTTCAGGGTGTTTGTTTTAACCCATATAAACTCTTCTACAATTTTCACCCCAGGTATTCCTTTCGAGATTCCGAATATACCTCCAGCTACTATATATATATAGATATGTGTGTGTGTGTGTGTGTGTGTGTGTATCCTCCTCTAGATATCAATGAAGGGAAATAAGTCATCACATTATGCTTCTAAATATGTAAATCCTTAGATGCAATAATCACTAATATAGACATTTATTTAAAAGTCATTAGAAATGGTTTTCTTCAATGCTAAAAAATATTAACAGGACAAGAACCCTTATAATATTATGGATATTATATTTACTAACAAAATCAACAATAAAGGGATCTTTTATGGGTTTCTTATTTATCGGTGATAAAATTCAATTTCTTTTAAAAAATCATTCAACCCAACCCTGTTTTATTAGTAATAAAACACCCCATTATAAGTGTAATGCCCCAAAAATGCACATTTAGGATCCTTTGTCAATACCTCCCCATTTTTAATCATCTTATAAACTCATTATTTGTTATTTTCATTCCCTTTAGCATTGCTAGTGCATGGAATCTAACCTCTGACCTCTGCCTTAAAGCTTAATTCCTTTAACACAACATGGTCAATATTTTAATAATATTTTTGATAAATAAAGTATATATACAATGAATTTTTATTTAAATAAATACTCATATATTTATATATATATTTTTAATTTTTTTAATTTTTTTAAAAATCATTTTTTAGATTTTATATTTAAATAAATATTTTATACATATTTACATAAAATTTAATATTTATATAAAATTATTTATTATATATTTATTATTATTTATTATAAATACATTTATAAAATATAATTAATGATAATGATATAATTATAAATATTAATTTATACATATTGTATTTACTTAATTTTGACAAACACACAGAAACACAAATATATGCACATATTCTCATAAAGATGTACACATTTATATTTCATACATACAGAAAAAAATATTTATTTATAAATTTTTATTTATGTATGTTATATTATGCCCAAAAATATATAATTTTCTATTATCACACAAATATTTCTATATAATAATTACTTATATATATATATATCAATACATATTTTAATGGTAAATAAATTTTGTAATTTTTTAAAAAATAAATATAAAAAAATTATTTATTTCCATATGGTTTATATATTTAAAAGTTAATTTTTATGTAAATCTGTTTAAATATTTATTTGAACAATTGATTTGTATATGCAAAATAGAAAAAATTTATATATAATTATAAATAAATCTAAAATCTGAAAAAAAATATAATTTATAAACTATTAAATCTATATGACTAAAATAATTTTGAAAAAATTAAGTCTATACTAAAAAATTTAAACAAATGCACCAAGGAACGAGGTTGAAATTCTATAAAATGTTTAACAATTAAGGCATCCCGAAAAAAAACCAATTTTAGAGGCCTTACAGACCAATTTTGACTTTAAAATAATGCATAATAGGGTCCTTCAAGGTCACTATAACTAATATATTTTCACAATATTCGATCTGAAGTGTGGTATAGCCTAAACGAACACTCGGATAAAAATTTATGATTGTTTGAAGTTCAAGTCATGTTTTCATCTTTTCTTCGACTAGTCATTAATTAAATTAATTATTATGTCTTCCATTTTTTATTAATTGACTATTACTTAGTTTTAATTAGACAACTATTATTTAATATTAGTTTTATATTATTATTTTATAAAAATTATTTCATGAAATCCTTAATTTATTAAGTGTAAATACATTATTAGTGTTATATAAATCATATTCAATAAAATTATTATATTCATATCAATAAAAATATATTTATATATTAATATATAAAGACATCTAATTATATATATATTAATGAAATATAACATTTATATTCATTAAAATTGCCATGCTAATAGCCACCTTCTGTCAATTCTAAAAAGTGGCATGTATTATAGCGCAATAATTCACTAACATGTGTGCTCTTTTATTCTTACTCAATGATATATCTAATAAAGGCACAAACCTTACCCCTTAATATTAAATTCTAATAATGGGTAGCACCTAATATCATATGATATGTATTATTGAACACTAAGAGCCTCTCAGATGGTGTTGAGGTTCCCAAATTGTGAGAGAATTTCTATGAAGTCCTCAATTTTCTTTTGTTGAAAACCTTTCACCACCATCCATGCATTATAATTGCACATATCATCATGTTCCTCCATGAGTTAGTATACAATTTTACAGTACAATGGTTTCCTTCCTTTTGAAATAGGTTTCAACTCGTTTGTATTGTTATCATGGAATGATAAAATTTCCACCTTCATCGCCAAATTCCACTTATTCGACTCCTTCAAGTGAATTACCTATTTAAAAAATTATGATTATCCAACAATGTTTAGTAACAGATAATTTAATGGTGAATAATTATTCAACATAGGTATCAATGCCCTTATTTATGTCATTAAATACACATGATTAGTAAACTTTACAAGTTTTTCTTTCACATATTCACATACATCTACAAGATCAAAATTCTCTTGTAACTCTAATTATTTATTAACACTATCAAATTTAGTTTGATTATTTTCCTTGTATGTGACACCCTCATTAAATACCTTGCCCTGGATTTTGTGGATTATCTTGTTCTTATCAATTCAGTAATGATAACCAAATGTCTAAACAATATAGGCAACAAAGTAGCAAGATTTGAACATAGTGTCAAGAATTTCCCATACATTAGAATATATATGCACATATGAAAAATATAAATACTAAAAAATAATACATTATAACCACCTTTACTAACTAAATGTACTTAGGTATACATTTTTCTATTGGTACAGATGGGCTCTAAAATAAGTTACATGATTCCATGCTTACTCCCTCTATCCAGAATGTCATGAGTAACCTTGAGAGTAGCCTCATACACTAAGAACATTCATTTAGTGTCATCTTATTTCATTCAGATACAACATTCTATTTCCGTGTACCTATAAGATTCTTCTCCCACTTAATTCCTTAATGAGCATAAAATTTCGTGATGTCATTATTTTTATACTCTCTAACATTTTTAGACCACATCTTCCATAATGAATTATTCCCCACCATTCCTATCCACTTCTGAAACATGATTAATGCAACAAAATTTTATTTTAATATATAATCCCTTTATTTCCATGTCGATTCATCAATAAATATCACATAATATTTTGAACCTCTAATTGAATGTACATGTTTTTACCAAAAACATCAGTATTCACCAGCTCCAACTTCCCCCCCTTCGATGTTCTTCCTATTTTTAAAAATAATACATTCATCCTTTTTCCAATGATATAGTCTTTACATATGCCAATTCCCACTAATTGTAGCTCTAACATCATTCCATTTGTTATGATCACCTTCACCCCCATCTCACTCTTCTAGCCTAGTTTGTAGTTCCATAGTTGTGTATCCCCAATAGAATTTGTTGTTGCAAGTATGTCCAAGAAATTATCTACCAGACTTTTATGGTTATATTCATTGCTCCCTGAGTTATAACTATACCACCCATTGCTACATTCCATTAACCACTAGTGAAAATGGTACGGAAACCAACATCATCAATCCACTCAATATAAATAATATTATTTATCAATCAAGGGATATACCATAAATTATCCAATACTGGAAATAACATACTACTAGTTTTAATATGTGAATCTCCCATCCCCTTTATTTTTAATGGTTCATCATCAAAATTATGTACTTTTCCAAAATTTCAGAAAATATAATTTATTAGGAAACCCTTTTCTGATGTGGAATTAAATGACTTCCCTAAGTCTAAAATTTGTGATTCTATATGGTTATCAATGCTCAGTAGTCTCACATCATTGGTTCATTCATCATCCATGTTTTTGTAATGTTTTTAGGTGACTTCCATTTTCCACTACACCCCATCTATACATGTCAAATATTCCCACAACTCTAATAGATATGACCAAGACCCTTTCCCTTATATCTTTTATTTACAATTTTTTTGTCAACTTATATGAATATCTCATTTCACGTGTCTAGAAATTCATTCCATGTATATAGATGAACAATAGATCTTTCCAAATTACCTTTTATGAATGTCCATTTCAAGGGTCATCTCTCACATATGTTGCGGAACCAACTTTTTATTCCCCAGAGAACTAGTTATATTGTTTGTAGTGGTTTCTCATATATCAAGTTATAAATATAGTAAACCATAGAATATTTCTCATCATCCAATTTATTCCCACCAATCATAACAAACATCTGATGGTATTTATTCTTTTTGACACGATCAACATTAATATTTCCTTTAATCAATATTAAATTGAAGTTATACCTTTCTTTGCATATAATTATTCTCATAAATATTCCCAAGTGCATGCAATAACAACATCATCATATTATCATTTAGGATATTGAACACCAAATTTTTTCCCAATGTAAGGAACCCAACTCCCAGAACATATCGATTTTGTTTCCCCCGCAATTTAATCTCCATCTATATTAGATTAAAACCAAGATACATAAAGTGAATACTTTTATGATAAATATTGTTTTTGATATGTGTCCTATAGTAAAAAATGTATATTTCATAGAAGTTATTGATATTCAACTTTCCATCCTCCATAACCCTTATAAAATTTAAGAAATATAATATTGATCTTCCAATCTCAACATTTGATAACAATTGTTATTATAATGATGGAGAAAAAATGATGATCAATTTTGAGAATGAGAGTAAAAAGAAAAAAATATAAAATTAAGAAGAAGAATAAGAATATGGGAACCCAAAATTTATATGGTCTACTAATAATTCTACACTATATTAAAATGGTCTCATAAAGCAGATAATAAAAACATTCAACCAATCACACCATAAAACAATTGTATGACAATAAATAATAGTAGTAAGCCCCTAGAGTTACAGTTCAACCATTACAAAATTCCAAGATACCCAAGTTTAATGATGACCAAATTTGAAATGTTTTTGTACCTTTTCAGAATCGTGGGTAAGCTCTATTGTAGTGATTCGACATTTCTACAATTCCTTGTCAGTGTTTTGGTCAATGTATAGTATGGGCCACAAACAGTTTTCCAAAAATCATTCATGGGATAGGATACACAATTATAATAAATGTTTTAATAACATTAGAATTTAATTTCATTATTTTGTAAAGACTAATCAGTACTTTTAGAACAAAAACCCATTATGGAATGAATATTCTATATTTCTGGAGAAATATTATTTTAATAAATCTATAATTATGTTCATTCTATCATCTTTCATTAACTCTTCATTCATCAAAACAATATCCTCCCAATTTTTGTTCTAAAATTTTTATGTACATATAATATCATCCCCACATCACCCTCAATGAATCATTAGGGACACTTTTTTTCATCATGTTTTAAATCACTATAAAATCATATCCAAATAACATAGCCTTCAAAAAACAATGATCAATTAAAACTACCCTTTTACTAATAAGATTCATAAGGATATAATGATATATGTATACCTAATGTTACCTTCCCCAAAAAATAATTTATAGTGTTGTATTTATTGCACTAAATCCACAAAAAAATTTCAAATAAATTTTTTTATATGGTGTATTTAGATAAAAACATGATAAATATGAAATAGGTCCCCCTTTATATGTTATCATAACTCCAACTATCAAACCCAATGCATAACACTCCAATATATATCACATGGAAATGTATGAAATTCATAAAAATGGTATATTAGTAATGTTTATTTAATTATGTCAAATGATCTATGAGTTTAATGTGTCTTTGGAAAACCATAATTCATTATACAGATACTGAAGGGTATTTCAATATTTATATGGTTCATGGTTAATTTTTAATGCATCAAATTAGATATAAAAACCTCGTACTAATTTCACATTTGACGTCTTAGGCCATAATTTAGATGCCACTAGGAATTTGGATTATAATGGAACTACTCCCCCTAAAATTATATGCTCCGAATATTCTACATACCTCATTCTAGAAGAAAAAATATTTTTATTTTAAAATTGTTCATTTTATTCCATCATTTGTTGATAATATTGAAATAAATATATATACATGTTAATTCCAACCCTAATTGTGCCCTGGTATATCATCAAAGAACACCAAAACACTCTTCCTTTTTAAATCCCAAAATACTTCATTTAGAGTAGCAATGAAATTTTAATTGACTTCATCAATATTAATTGCATAAAAAGATATTCATAATTCATGTCATGTGTTCTAAACACAGTCATCCATGTATGTAAATTTTCCGTACATACATTATGGAAACATGATTTCAAATCCACCATTATGAAGTAATACCTATATAAAAATCATACCACAACTCTTATATTATTAGAATTAGGTATGTATCTTGAACCACCAAACTATATAATTAGTTTAAATCCTTAAAAATTCTACACCCTCATTACATCATATTTATTAATATTACTTGTAATGATTATGGGATGGTGAGATGTCCAATAAAGCCCTATTAAAAAATATTTTGATCATTTCCCCAGTCTCAATATTTTGGAAATAATCCAATTTATATGTTCACATTTTGGCTTGATCTACAACCAATTTCATATTTATTTATTGAGATGTCAATCTCTTTGAATTTTATTTCTTGAGATCCCTTAAAAACATCAACTGTAGTCACAGTTTTTACCATTTATCACTACAACCAATATGACCAAAATTGTTCATTTTTGAAAATATTCTTATAAAGAACGCAAAATTTATGTGAGTTCATTGATGTTCTATATGTCTGATGATGATTGGAAGAGAATATGGTTGAATTAGTATTTTAAATTTAAAAATTAGTCTTCTTCAAAATTGGAACTGTTGAACCTATTAAATTTATCAATACTCTAAATAATATCACCCAACCACAACTCATTTTAGATGATAATAAGAGAGATAAAAAGAAAATATATTTACAAGGATGGATAAAAAAATTCTTCCACATTATACACATGTTAAGAAACAAGTGGTTATACAGACTAGATAATATTATTAAACAATTGGTTGGAAACCCAAATTTAAATTATATTGTGATTTTTTAGACCCACCAATCATAAGACTCCAAAAAATGGTATGTCACTCTAATAACTATATTCAACCATTAATATAATTTTCTTATAAAATGATATTTTTATACATCTTCATTCTTCTACGACACTTGTGATATCGATATCCTTTCACAATAATAATGAATGAATAATCCTACAAAGTAATTATTCTCCAAGATCATCAATTTATTCTCACAATAGGTTTTTTGGTCTAAAAAAACTACCATATATTTAGTGATAACACACTTCACATTTTTCTCAAATAATTTGGTCCACAATAGAACAATTTGTCTAGAATTTAACTCAGTCACTTCTCCATATACGATGACTTATTAGGCACTCAATAATATCTCATATAATGTATGATAGTCCTCAAAATTCTCAGAAACATATTCTTCGATACCAACATAAATATAAATTCATAATAATATCATGAATATTTTTTCATTTATTCAGGAGTATAATTTCATATTTATTATTAAAATAAATCATTGAATGATCTCCTAAATCTTAAATCATTAAATTTATAGGTGGATTTGTTATTATTTAATTTAAATCAACTAATTAATGCAATAATGTCTCAAAAATTTAATCCATAATGTATATTACAAATCATGGATCCATTATCTCCTAAACTCATGTTCAATATAAATCAATTCAAAACCTCTCCACCTATACATAATTCAATTAAACACCACGTGATAATCTACTATTTCACTCAGCTCACCATTTATCACTGGTTCATCCTATTTTAAAAATATTCAACCAAATGACCATTGACAAATCACAATAGATTGGTGAATTCATAAATTCACTATGTCCTTGATAATCACATTCATTTAAAATGAATCTATAAACTTATGATTGATTCAAAATTCTTTCATAAAATTTTTTCCTAGATCATTATAAGAATTGAGATATTTATATTTCCTTTGAGAAATTCATTCCTAGAATCATAATATTTCATTTCATCAGAATATAAAAATTAGATAAATTATTTAATATCCCATCAGATCAACCATTATAATGGGTATACAACGTCTATTCACTTGGATCAATCACATGAAAACAATAATGATGGACCACATGTATAACTCTATATCAACTACATGTGATCAAACACGTGAACAAATCTAGAATGACTACATGTTCAAATCCAATCGACTATATCCTCAAAAATCATGTTTATGCAGATCAACAATTTTTATTTTACCTTATCGTAGTTCATTGAACTACCTAGAAAAGCATGAAAAATGTCATTGTAACCTTAGAAATCACCTAATAAACATTACCGAGTGATACATAGATCATGAAACCTATATAATGCCATCAAAATCCCCTAATTACCATTACTAAAGTTTTTTAAATTTTAGTTTACATTTAATAGTTGTAGAAATCCATTTTTTCCTTTAAAAATAACATTGATTTATATATTAAGATCAAATTGGTAATTCAAAATTAAACCCACATTTATATTGTAAATATTATACTAAAATTAATTCTAAATAACTTATGTATGTCATAGGATACATTTACACAACTTCATAATTTTTTGCTTGATAGAAACACAAATTGATAACTACCATTACATAGCTACTTACACTGCAGTTTTACAATTATATATTAAGAGAAACACTGAGGGACTCCTTTAATTAGCTAATGTATATCTCAAATAAACAAACCCAGCCGAGAGGCCTAAATTTCATTTCAAAAACACATACATTGTAATGACTAGAAGGAATAAAATATCAATGGATCATAGAGTTTTGTAGTCTTGGTATACAAGATACATACATGATTATTTTACTAAACATTAATACACGAACTAGAACATAATTGTTTTCCTTTTGAGGATAACAATATTCCTTCTACAATATCCTTTCATATCTTTCTTAGTACATTTCATGGAATCTTGGGGAAATAATTAAGGGTGAGAAAAAATACTCATTAAGAATTATGTGTAGAAAAAATAATGTATAAATGAAAATAGTTAATATATAAAGGTAATATCTAAATACATATTCCATGTAATTAAAAAACTATTAATTAAGTGCATAAAAATATTAAAAGTTAAATAACTAAAACACATGATATGTAAATAATGAATTAATAATAAAATTCCTCCATAAAAATTGACATAGTAAAAATATAATGTATACTAAATAACGAATCAAAATGAATTCAATGTGTAATTATTGGACATATTGTATTAGGCACATGAAAACCCATAATCTCATCATCTATCCTCTGAAAACATTAAAACTTCAAGTAAAGAATTGTTCGTTCTGTGAATAAAATCATTCTCGGGAGATCGTATCGATGGATCAAAGGGATACATAAGGCCTAGACATAATTAAATGACTAAATCATTCATCATATCATGTAATAAATTGAATTAATAAATAATATTCCTTAACAATTATCTGTATTTAATATTGAATATGCATTTTTTAATTGTTCCCCAGGTAATCATATAACTATTAATGTTAACACCGTACGTAAAAATGATATATGGATTAGGTAATAAACATATCCATGATAAATGATATTGATAATTATTGGAAATTCATTATATAATGATAAAAAATTCTATATTTCCAGGGGATTAACAATGGCATCAAGGAACTGAAGTACAATACTATCCTAGGAAAAAATCAATAATAATCAATCCATTGTAATAATATGTATGGAATCAATAAAACATATCTCATGTCGACTAAAAAGAGGGTTGTTGTCTATAATGAATGTAAACAATATAAAAATATTTTTATCAAAAACATTCCTGAGGAAAATAACCTTTTTATTTAAAATAATTTAAAAATATAGTGTTTTAAAAAAACCTATTGAATACTTTTAAAAATTATCCATTTAAATATTCCAAAGATTCATTGAATAAATGATGGTGAGTAATTCTGAACATGTCGTACATGGTAGAAAATAACATTACATTTGCATGGTGAAAGGATAGAAGAATACCTTATTCAAAAAGAGAAAATAATATTACATTAATGAAAATTATAAATGTAAAAAAGGGTAAAAAATTATAAAATATAGAATTTCATAAAGGTTAAATACATTTTCAAAATAATTTTTTGAACAAAATAGTTTTAGAAAATAATATGTTCTGTAAATGTAGAGGGAAATTAAGTTGGGTAATTATAAAAACATTTTCAAAAACATTTTATGTATCAATGTGTGTAAAACTGGATGTATTACATGAAAATTTTCATTACATACAATCAGATAACAAATCTAAATGTTTCATGGAAAATTGGTCCAATAATTTTCTCTACTTAAATTTCATGTGTAAACAATCCAAAGAAAAATGATATTGTGATGTAAACCCCTGAAAATAACATAACATTGATGTGAGGATCAATAAATGAATAGATTATGCCTTTATAATTTTAATACAAATACAAAAGTTTAAGTACCACAATATATATCTAGAAAGTGAATACAAAAATAATCATAGAATAATAACGAATGCGAGGAAGTAATATAACCCAATTAAAACAAATTAGGTTAGGAAATACATTACCACTTGGAAACTATTAATTCAAACAACCATTGAATAAATAAATAAAATTTAAACTCAAAATAACATTAATATAACAAAATACCTGATATATTATATCAAAATGGGTAGTATATACACATAACATAAGTAATAAGTGGTGAAAATGAAATTTTATCTATCAAATTGTACAATTTTATATGACAATCCCATAAATTGTGTTTTCCTTTTATTGTGAACATTAATTAACCATATGTATTATAGTTTTTTGAACTTTATCAAATTATACCACAAGAATACTTAAATTTATAATTTCATGTAATATATTATTATTTGTTTGTAACAAATATTTCCTTATTTTCACTAGGTTGGGTGTCAATTTCCTAGTTTTTATGTTGTTTTGACTTGTTATTTGGTGTTCATATTACATAGATCCTGATTTAATTATATTCCGAATGTAAAAAATGATTTATTTTTCATATATATTCTATATAAATTTATTTATTATAAATTATACTATTTGTATATAGGAAATGAAATGTACTATTCATGGAGATTGTTGGTCAAACATACAAATGAATGCGACATCCATTTCATTATCATATTTAAAAAGTAAGTGATATGTATATATAGATATTAGCACATAAGTATTATATTTACATCATATATGTAAAATGATTTTATTGACCTCATCCTTTATAAATTCCATATATATTGTGAATGAATCAAATCACTTTGAGTAGGTTGTAGTCCCACTTCCACAAACGAGGTTATCATATTATCAGAATATGAAAACAAATGATACATGTATTATATAAACATTAAAAAAGATTAAATTAATTATAAATATAATATATATATTATATAAGTATATTTTACGTTGTTATTTACACCGATGATAGGTGGTAAAGGATATGTTTACAATCATTGTTTTATGAGGCAGAAGTCCATCGCACACATATACAACATGTTCATTACCAATTTGATGGAAGTGTGTGAATTTTTTTTGTAAAACCATTAGAATAAAAACATATCAGTTTATTTAATATACATCGGTTATTATATAATAATGAAATTAGGAAATGTTATGACGTATAGAAAGAAATAAAATGCATGTGATTGTCGAAGAATGTTACCTAGTTTTCGGGTAACTCTATTTAGATTATTCCAAAAGGCTTCACTGGTTGGATTTATTCTAAAGGTGAGGATTATATGATGAATTTAGGGATATGGGGTTACTATTTAAGAATATTCTGGGTTATAAAATTGGATTTATTGGTGTTAATATATGGTATGGGTGAGATTCTTTTTATATTGTAGAAGGGGTTACATTCATTTAAATTTTAGAAAGGGAAATCCACCCACGTTTTCCAATGTCATGTTTCATCAATGATAGAAGAACTCTTTCTAATTGATTAAATTGTCTATATATAAATATTAAATAAATTTTGGACATGTTTCCTTGTAATTTTGGGCCTTATGTTTAAGTTTTAGTCCTTTACTAAGCTAATTTTCCTCCTAGTTAGTGTAAAAAATGTTAATCACATTTACTACTAGTTTTTGTAAAAATCTATGTTGATCATACTAGAAATTTTATATTTTATGACTAAAAATATTTAATACATTTAACAAAATTGTAATAATATAATTGGTGGATATTAATTTAAATTTAATCCCATATACGGGACAATAATGCGAGTTTTAGAGAAAACATGTTCAAATGATCTAGAAGTATTTATATCCAATTTCATAGTTAAATTGAATCAAATGACCTAAATTGTATTATTTTGAATTAAATTTATATAAATAAGAATTAAAACCAATATAAAATATAATTTATCCTTATAAATATATTATAAAAAAATATTTTTGAATTAAAATTTAGTATTTTTCTATGTTAATCACAAAAATGAAACTTCACAGAATAATACATTAAATTCACCTAAAGATAAATATTATGTTCAAATGTAAAAATTGATTTTTATATTGACATATAAAATTTATATACGTTCCAAAAATAGGACTAAATATAGGTTTATCATTAAAAGGTGATAATAGTGTCTTTATAAATTTATATGTTTTTTGTGTGAAATTAGTTTTTTTCTAAAATTATGCCTATAAAATATATTGGATGAATATAAAAAATATTTTATTGAATAAAAATTATATTTATTAAATTAATATAATTCAATAATAGTAAATAATTTAATTTATTAGTATAATATATATATTTAATATAAAACATTTATATTGAATTAGTTTTTTTATTCATATATAAATAACTATTTACCACTATTATCATTTTAAATTTATATAAACCATATATATCAATAATTTAGGTGATACTATTCATAAAGTAAAATATATTTTCTATGTTATATCTTATTATATAATATAATAATAATTCAATAATATATTGTTTTTGGGTAAAACTATGTCTTCCGTGGAACATATGCTATGATAGAATGTGTTTCTTATATGTAGTGAAGATATATTAGTATTTCATGAATTACAAGATATTTTATTGATTGATTTTTTTTAATTAGAAAATATATTTTAATTTATTGGGATACTATATTCCCTTACATGAATGGTGTTGCGGGTCATACATTCTATCGAATAAAATTTACTATTTTAGAATTATTCAGTTGTTACATTATACCCATCTTAATTAAATTGTGTGCTCATAATTTAAACATGATCTAAAAACTATAGCATTTTGTATTTATAAATTTATTTGTTGAAATATGATATTATTAGATGAATTAAAAAAAATATACTCTTAATAATAGAGAATGATAATTACAAAGGCAACATGAAATAACATGTAAGTAGGTTTCTACGTAAAAGATAATTAGTGGAAAGTGAAACAATGGGCTTGCTGGGAAAGTGTAAATATTTATAGGGGTTATTGAGGTAACATATCATAAACAATTGAATAATCTGTGAAACATTTATGGCCTCAAAAATATAAATCTATATTGATTTTAAATTACAACAATTCAAATAAAAATAAGGTTTAAGAGCACATTTTTATATTATTTTTCTGTGGTTGACTTATTATTTTCCTACCTATGAATATAAAGAAATATAAATACCAGATACTTTTCAATTTTATATAAAAAATTCTATCTTTTGGTTATTCTTTGATCATATTCAAATTCACCATTACTCCATTAAATAGATATCCTAGAGTGATCCACTTTTTTTAATAACTAAATCATCATATAAATGACCGTCATAAAAATAAAACAAGTCCCCTAATTTTTCTCCATCCATTATAAATGCCAATATGGTAAATAGATTAATCCTAAAAGTTAAAAATAAACTCTACATGTTCATCATTAATATTCTTTTATCAAACTTTTTAACACAAAATAATAATTGCTCATTAACCAAGGCCTTATATTGGTCATTAGTTAGCATGAAACCCATATCATCCATCGATTACAAGTTCAAGACCTATTGTCTTTTCGAATATGATGATTTTTACCCACCATATAGGCAGTCCTTTATCAGATCTATATAAGTATGATTTCCAATATCAATATTATGAAAATACAAGAAATTTAATCATTCAATATCCTTATAACTATGTTTTTCAATATAACCTCAATACATAAATACATCATCTATTTTATTTCCTGATATATATGTCTTTGGTCTAGATTTTAACACTTAGAAGATGGAATTGACTCGAGTAATGCCCATATAACCCATAGTGAAGGCATAAAATTATTAATGGATCCTTAGGTTGGTATTTATTTCCTTCAATAATACTATTTACTTTTATTTATCAATTATTGTACTTATGTTCTTTTTTCCAAAACATAATGAATTTGTCTACTCCATTGCGACATTATCCACGGTGTCTCCATCCACATTTCATTTATGATGGAAATCAAGATATTTTTTCTCAACGGTCTCCACCACTCTATCTCTTTGAAAACTCTATCCATCTCTTCTTTGGAGAGTTTTAGTGTGTGTAAACATTTCTTTTGTTAATCATATTGTGATAAAACTGATTAATAATGAACATGATATCATTCCATATTATAAAAATACTATTTGATTTATAGTTTTGCATCACATTTTCATTGATGTTGTATGTTCACTTGAATCCTTATGGTTCCAACTATTGATTAAAACAAAAAATCATAGTGTGACAAATAATTATTATAGTGGAAAACAAATATAATAATTTTTAGGGTGTCTAAATCATGACCAATTATTTTTTATCTAAGACCCCTTAGTATTAACCTAGGTTATTCATTGTCATTATCTATTCCAATATCTCATAATGGTTTGTAATTAAATTATTATTTACCTTAAGCATATCCACATGGAGTTTCAAACTTGGTACTCAATATGTCTTGTTGTCATGTACCAATTCATTCCTGAGTTTGGGCGATCTCACCTTTTTAGAATTAATATTCCAGGTACATATGTTCCTGAACCACGTACACATGTGATATCATGGCAAGGACGTAATGCTAGGAATTCCAAATAATATCTATGTGACTGAAATAGTAGGACTTTACTGTATAAATATCATTAAATTATTCTATATAGTTATGTTCTCTATTATATGTTTTCTTAAATCCATTTCATATTTATTATACTATACCTCCCATTGATACCAATTGTAGTGAACCAACCCTAGAAACATGATGTGGGTGTATTGAATCATTATAATGACATGATTACTATGAATAAAATCCCAAAGGACCAAAGATATTAGTTGTATTGGTAATCCGGATACATACCCAAGTCTTGTATTACAAACAAATACACTAATTAAAACATATTTTTCTTCTTTCAAGGGTGAATTTATTTCATATATGATATGTTTGAATATATTTCTTAGTACGCTTCACGTAAACCTAATGAATGAAATATAATATGGGTGATTTCAAATTATTAGTAAGGGTCATGAATGAAGGAAGCAATCATGAATCAAATATAATAGTTAATATATCAAGGTAATAACTAAGTAAAAATTCCATGGAATCAATTAGCTATGAATGTAATGAATAAAAACTATATAAATGTAAATAACTGAAAACACATTCCAGTTAATAATTAACTGATAATGAAATGAATCTATAAAAATTTTCATAGTGAAAATATCTGGATAATAAATACTAAATAAAAATGAAGGAATTGCTTAATTATTGAATGTCATATATAAAACACATGAAACCCCTTACTGTCAAGATCTATCCTCTATATATTTTAAAAATATTGGTATGAATATTTTTAATTTTTGAAACAATTTTGTCTCTGGAGATAATTTTGATGTACCATAGGGCTATTAAGGTCCATGTTCCACCAGTCATTTCATGTGCCAATAATTCCACATATCGAGTAATTGATTTAATTAATAAACAAAATGAATTATCAAATATCTATTTTGAATAAAGATTTCGGATTTATCAACATTTCCCTATACAATCAAATAATTTTCAAAGTAAAAATGATATATAAAAATGTAATATTTTTTAGACAATAAACATATCTATGATAAATTATATGGATAATTATAGGAAATTTAATGTCTAATGATCATAAGAAAGTAAATTTTTCCTGGGGAATAATAAAGGAATAAAATAGGTGAACTTCAATACTATCATTTTCAAAGTCAATCAAAATCCATCCATATGACGGATAAACATGGAATCAATATAACATATCCCATGTGTATTAAAAATAAATATATGTTGTCACTGTTTAATAGAAACCTTATTAAATGATCTTTTTAGAAATATGAATGTGGAAAATATCCATATTATTCGCAATTAAAATAAAAAAAATTCCATGTAAAATTAAAAGTTAATTTTTAGAATATATCCTTTAAGAATTGAAGAGGATGCATCAAATACATGATGATGTGTTATTCCATACATGATGTATAGGGTAAAAAGGACATTCCTTTTAACCAATAAAAGCATAGAAAAATTACTTGTTCTGAAATTTATTATAAGATTAATATGAAAACATCTTGTAAAGGAAGAATTGTAAATCTGTATTTAATAAATCATTTTTTATATTTTATAAAAAAATTTAAATTTTTTTAGAAAACATGATTTTTAGATTAAAATAGTTTCTCCAAATAAGGGAGGAAATGATGTGATGCTTTTGTAAAAAAATATGAAATGTTTTCAGTACAAAATATTATATAAATGATACTATTACTTTAAAAAGTCATAAATAACCAAAGGATAATAAAATAAAATCGTTTATTGAACAATTATCCAATGAATTTCATTAATGGAAATTCATGTGAGAAAAATGTTGAACAAAAGGAGATTGTGACGTAAACCATTGAATAGACTATAAAATTGATGATAGAAAAGATAAATTAATAGATCATGTTTATAAAATGTAAATAAACATAAAAAAGTGTAAATAAATCAATATATAGTAAAAATTGATTACAATAATAATAATTGAATATTAACGACAATAATGATGTAATATAACCCAATGAAGAGGAACATGGTTATGATATTCATTACCACTTGGTAAATTCTACTTAAAATATATATAGAAGAAATAAATCAAATTGAATATAAAAATACTAGGAATAAAAAATAATTCATGATATAATATATCATAATTTGTAGTATAGATACAACACAAAATTAGTAAATGGTGAATATAGCGTTTATCTCACTGGTGTATAACGTGAGATGAAAATAACATTCCTTGTATTTCCTTTTAGGGTGAATGTAACGCCCCAACCCCAGCTACCCAGAGTCGGTGCATTACTTCGTAACATTGGAATGATCACAAGAAAGATCAAATCTCGAAAGATCGATTGGTTTAGTAGCCTTGGAAACACTAGATATATTCATAAGTCTTACATTACATCATAAAATGAAAAACTACTACAACAACATATTGTCTCCATAATCCACACTCATATCCCCACATAATATCCCTGCAGGTCATTCATAATTTACTTCTTCACTTCCTGGGAGAAATAAAATATAGAAAAGGGGTGAGCTCAAATGCCCAGTAAGGATAACAATATAGCGGAAACTTTCATAAATAAGAATAAACATTCAAGGAAATGTATAACTAAAACAAAATCCTTTCAAGCATGAACTTTCAACATGGTATGGAATAAATAAAATGAAATAATGCCATTTACTTATTCACATGGATATTCTACTAATCGAATAATCACATGCAAAAATCAATAACCACTTTCATAATGTAGGAATGCATAATACCAGACTATCATAACCACATAGCCAAGGCCTCGTGCCAAGACTACAAATAAGATTTTGTCAAGGCCTTGTGCCAAGACACTAGTTTGTCTCATGAGACCTACCGATGCATCGAGGAGCTATAGCGGGCTCCACCCGTCACATATTAAGTCCAATGCATTCCCATATGAAAGGGTTTAAATATAACACAAACATTCGTATTAAAACTAGCATACGAAATGTCAATACTTTCACCATAAACTATGAATGGTATAAAAATTGCGCATCCACAGTCAAACATATCACAAAACCTTCAATCTAATATAGAAGTTTTGTATCATAATAAATCAACTTCAAATAATCTTTAAATTCATCAAAGGATGTTGACATAGATGAAATCAAAATTCTTTTTAAAGAAATATCTCCTTTTATTTTGAAATCATTTAAGATCCATATAAAATAAAACATTTTCTTTAAAAATAATCTTATAAGCTTGTAAGGGAAGCTTTGAAGATTTTATAACGGCGGAAAATAGCCGCACCCGCCGTATAAGTAAAAAAACATTCTTACCTTAATTCTGTCGAAAAGGTTAAAAGGGGCCTTGTTTTGAAAACGACGGAAAGATTCCTTTATAAACCACTTATAAATGTCAAAAAGGGTATAAATGACTTTAACTCATATTCTAGTAAATAGTAAAAATGTTTTGAAATACATTTTTAAGAAACATGGATGTGGATGATAAAGAGATCCCAGTAGATTATTACGTATAAACAACATCGGATAATGAAGAGATTGTGAAATAACCCTTAACTTGTACTTTTCCTTGGTTGGGGTAGGTTAAACTCCTGTATAATGGTGAAATAATTGTTATTAAATTATACAATAATCATATACATTAATATGATATCATATATGATCTTTTAATATTGATTTGATAATAATATCTTAGTATTATCGTTGTTTCGTGTGTTAACTTACTTGTTTTCTTTTGTATGTTTTGTTACGTAAGACATGTATGTAAAGGATAGGTTGTATATTATTCATATCCAGAATGATATCAAGTCCTTAAACATCATTTTTTTAAATCATCAAATGATAATTATACTTGAATGGATACGATGGAGAATGAATCTCATCGCGTTCGTGGAGACGGTAGTCCGTACGTACGCACAAGAGACAATATCATTCTTTTGATATTAAAATAATATATAAATAGATGGTATATCATATATACAGAATCATTAATATGTTATATTTATTATTTACATGAGTTACACATCATTATTATACCCATCCAAATAATATTATATTGAATAACAATTACACCACGACGTGGAGACGGTAAGCCGTACGTACGCACGTATGGTGACATGTTATTAAAAGGGTGGATAGAATACTGAATATGGTTGTACCATATTTATAATAACATCACAGTATATGTATGATACTGGAGTTATTATTTTAGAATGGTAAGAACAAAGAAAGAGGAAGTGGAAGAAGAAAGGAACTTAGAAAAGGGTGGTGAAATCATTACCTCTTCTTCAGGTTCTTCCTTTTGATTTGATCAAAAGGGCTCCCTAGGTTGGCTTTCTGATCAAACTAAGGCCTCTAGGTTGTAGTGAGGGATGTTGGGAGAGTATTTGGGCAGAGTTTGGCCGAACCAAAAGGCTTTGAAGGTGTGAAGAAATGCGAAGGAGGAGTGTCCTTTTATAAGAGGGGTGATGGGCACCTTTGGAAAAGCTAGAAATATTAATTTATAATAAATTCATATTCGGTTTCCAATGGCTCCAAAGTTGACTATTCAAAGTATAAGGTGGGGATAGGTCGGAAACCACTCAACCAATAGAATTTAGACAGGTTTGGGTACTTATATTAACCTTATCTTTAAGTATTAACTCTAAGTTAATTAGTTTCACTTTTACAATGTCTCTTTGTATTTTTATATAATATGGTTAATAAACATACTATATACATCCAAGAGACCCAAAAGTGGTCAATTAATGATGAAAATATCATGAAATAAGTCTCTTGGCCGAACCTTAGATTTTTAGGAATTTAATATCAATTAATAATATAATATTTGTTTTAAGAACTCTTTTATGTCAATTTTGACACTATTCAATAGTTGATTTTTTTGAAACTCATAACAGATTGATTACTTCGAACAAAGTCAATTAAATCAATCCTAATATATCCTATTATCCTAGAAAATTAGTTTAATTCATTAAAAGTTTCATATTATATTTATTTGGGTATTTATAATATCAATTATTTTAATTTTTCACTATTATAGTAATTATTGCATCATCATTGTGTCATAAATAAAATAAATTATTTAATGTCTAAAAATTATAAATAAAATATCATTATGTAGGAAATCTTTGTATATTTCTAATGAATATTTACAATCTAAAATCCAACTTATATAACCCTATGTAACAATTGTTTTTCTAAAAGATATATGCTTGTGTCATTTTTGTATTCATTTTGACTTAATTAAAATAAAGTGTCATTATCACTTACATGTGGATCCATGGGGTTTCAAAATTGACACAAAGATGCCCATGGTCGACCATTTATCAACCAATAGGGTTAAGACACGTTTCAGGGTAATTTAGTATTATTATAATATTATTTTTTAACCCTTATTTACCGGATTTACCCTTAACCTTGGTAAATAAAATATTCACCGCAGTAATTATTCAAAATGTCTAAAAATAAAAGTTACCTATTTACACAATTTGAATATCCTGATTCCAAATATGGAATCCATTTTCCTAAATTCTAAACACAGAAGTGGCAGAAATTAATTTAAAATTAATTCCCGCTGTCAAAACAAAAAGCGTGTTTTAAGAGATAATAACTATCAAAAGATTGACACTTGTTTATGTTTGGTTTAATTGTAAAATTATGTCCAATGACAAACATTATATTAAATGGTAAAAATATATTCTAAATATACTTTAAAACCACTCAAATTCATAATTTATCAATATTAATTATTTTGATTAAAAAAGTTGTTTTTAATTAAAATTTAGTAATTTTCACTATTCATCAAAATATAAAAGTTATCCGAAATGTACCAAAATTTCACCTTAGGCTAAATTCGATATTCCGAATTCAAAAATGAAGTCCATTTTAAAATACAAAATATATATAATTTCAAAAAGTAGGTATTACTATTCATAACGGCTAGTTTGATTGGTTGTGGTGTGTGTTAAAACTCAAGGTTGCGTACAACACACACTACTGTATTATTCAAAGAAAGTGTACCGTGGAAGCTTGGGATGTTTCATTTTAAATTTTTGATGTCCCCATTTAGTCAAAAAGTTTAAAATATTGTATTTAAAAAGGGTTCACTATTAAAAGTTGATAAAAGGGAAATACTGAAAATGAATTTGTTCTTGCATTATATCTAAGAAACTCATAATATGGATTCTAAAATTATAAGGATTATATAAAGTTTAAAATTTATATAATACTATTCATAACCTCTTTTGAATGCCTTTTTTTTTGTAAGTCATGGTGTGATTGAACTCGGTGTTGCGTGTAGTGCAAGTTATTGAATTATTTTGAAGAAATAACACACTATGAAATCTTGGGGTGTTACATTCTCCCCTCCTTCAATAAATTGCGTCCTCGCAATTTCAAATTGTTTTTCGAAAATAAAAAGTTGAAAATAGAAAATATTTTTGTGGGAAAACCCACATCGGAAATTTGGTTACTAAAATTTAGTCTTAATATGAGGAAAAGAGAAATGAAAGTATCACCACCAAATTATGATCTCCATTAGGATATCATTGGTGGCAATTAGAGACATATAATTGGAGGAAAAACGTAAATATTTATAGGTAGTGATTTAGGTCATCAATCACAAAAAAGTATAAAATTGAGGTCCTTAAAATCATCAATCTATGATGATTTGAAATACCATCGGTTCAACAAAACATAGGGTATTAGGATAACACATTTTTGACGTTTCAAAATATCTTAGTAGAAATCCCACATCGAAAAATGAATTAATGAGGCCTCTATTTAAAATAAAGAGTCGAATGTATGAAGATTACCGAAAATAACACATATTAGGGTTCCATGTAGGAAAATATGGATATGGAAGAAAAATATAACCATCAATTCTCTGATGGAGAGTGGTAGAGAACATGGCTATGAAAAGGCCAACAATCCCAAAGCCATAAATTAGTGATGATTTAAGGTACCATCTAGGAAAACATTTTTGTTCTAAGTTGCTTTTCTTAATGTTGAGGAATTTATTTATGAGATTGGCTAAGATCATAAGGAGATATACTTACATTATAATTAGAGTTTTATCCATTAATAAATTTCTACTACAAACTCATCTTTCACTCTAAAAGATAATAGAATGTAAAAATTCTATTTACACTATTCGTATAGGGTTCCAAAATAAACGAATTTATAATTCATCTACAAGATCTTTTAATAAAAACTACATTATTTAATCCAGGACATCTCGTGGACCAGTGGTAGGTGATACACCCTTGTCGCCCTTCGGTTGCGGGTTCAAGTCTCGCAGCCTTGCCGGACGCGACGGGTTGCCGCCCGACCTCCGGGTTGTCCTTTTATGGAAATCCAAAATAATCCAAACTAGAACTATCCAAAATACTTCTATCCAAACTCACAGTCCAACATTTATAAGGAAGGTAAACATAATATAGATCCTTTTAACCCCGTAATAGCATATTAATACCTTCATTATGTATTACCATATTCCTTATTGATTACATTCATGCTCCCTTATTCCATATAGAATGCTGGATATACTTCATTAATCCAAAAATGTTTTAAACCCCAACAATGATGGAATATACAAATAATTAATCAGCTTCAAGGTAGTCAATAATATCCAATTTATCCAAAACAATCACATATTATTCCAAAATCACTACCTCAGTATCAGAACTATATTATGATTTATCATTCTCTCAACCATATATTTTCCAAAAATTTATCCTGCTATTGAGTCACTTCTCTTTGTTCCACACAATCTCAAGTCCTTAATGAAATAGTACTGCAGTACAATCCTTATATACTCCATAATTATTATAACAAGTACATTGTTGATACAACACTCAATTGACATAATCAACATAAGAACTCTAATCATTCCTCTTCATCTGTGGTAGTATCATAAATTGATTATTATCCAATAGCATCATTTGCGGCATAGTCTGATGATTGGGACATAGGTTCACGTAGTGTCCAAACTCCATGCAAATGAAGCATTGTACATTTGAGACCATTTTCTTACCCTTGCAGTCACGTACATTGTGCCCTTTTCCTCCACACTTATAACAAACTCCCATTCCTTTCAGGCAAGTTCCAGGGTGTTTCTTTCCACAGTTACCACATATGGGAAAATTCTTCTTTTCCCTCTTCCCTTTATCCATCTTTCTCTCTTCTATCCTTTTCTTCTCTTGCTTCCCTTCAAATCCACAGGACTTAGTAAACTCTTTACTTATCTTATCAACACATGATATTATTTCTTCATATGATGATAATACATGGGAGACTATTTCTCTTATAAATTCTAGCTTAAGACCATGAAAGATATGATCCTTCCTTCTCTTTGGATCATGTGCATTTCTGGAGTTCTCATTCCTTCTACTGGGCGCCATTTCTAAACAATGGAATACACTAGATCAGTTTATGAATCAAAATACATAATCCCATACTTATAAAACACTTAACATATATTGAACTATTTATGGATATAATCCATAATCATAAAAATGTCTCATTTGAGGATGTATATACTCATAAACCCTTCATAATGGTTTGTAAAGAAAATGAGAATTATCCTAAGCATATCCCCCGAGAGTGTCGTAACCAAGAGTGCAGCAAGGCCCGTTGTCGTGCACCAGTTCCCGTTCGAGTCTAGCTCAAAGTGGTGTTTTCGGGTTTTACCCCTAGGTACATCTGTGCCAGAGCCGCCTCTACCTGCTCGTATCCAGACAGGGATGTATTTCTCGGAAAACTCACAAAATCTCTACAATACCAAAATTCTAGGAAGTTCTTCTATACTAATCCTCAAAGTTCATCTTAGATCTACGTGCTCTAATCAGAGTTTATCTAAATCTAGATTCCAAGGTTTGTACTAAACTTCCTCTGATACCAACTGTAACGCCCCAACCCCAGCTACCCATAGTCGGTGCATTACTTCGTAACATTGGCGTGATCACAAGAATGATCAAATCTCGAAAGATCGATTGGTTTAGTAGACTTGGAAACACTAGATATATTCGTAAGTCTTACATTACATCATAAAATGAAAAACTACTACAACAACATATTGTCTCCATAATCCACACTCATATCCCCACATAATATCCCTGCAGGTCATTCATAATTTACTTCTTCACTTCCTGTGAGAAATAAAACATAGAAAAGGGGTGAGCTCAAATGCCCAGTAAGGATAACAATATAGAGGAAACTTTCATAAATAAGAATAAACATTTAAGGCAATGTATAACTAAAACAAAAGCCTTTCAAGCATGAACTTTCAACATGGTATGGCATAAATAAAATGAAAAAATTCCATTTACTTATTCACATGGATATTCTATTAATCGAATAATCACATGCAAAAATCAATAACCACTTTCATAATGGTGGAATGCCTAATGCCAGACTATCATAACCACATAGCCAAGGCCTCGTGCCAAGACTACAAATAATATTTTGTCAAGGCCTTGTGCCAAGACACTAGTTTGTCTCATGAGACCTACCTATGCATCGAGGAGCTATAACGGGCTCCACCCGTCACATATTAAGTCCAATGCATTCCCATATGAAAAGGTTTAAATATAACATAAACATTTGTATTAAAACTAGCATACGAAATGTCAATACTTTCACCATAAACTATGAATGGTATTAAAATAGCACATCCACAGTCAAACATATCACAAAATCTTCAATACAATATAGAAGTTTTGTATCATAATAAATCAACTTCAAATAATCTTAAAATCCATCAAAGGATGTTGACATAGATGAAATCAAAATTCTTTTTAAAGAAATATCTCCTTTTATTTTGAAATCATTTAAGATCCATATAAAATAAAACATTTTCTTTAAAAATAATCTTATAAACTTGTAAGGGAAGCTTTGAAGATTTTATAACGGCGGAAAATAGCCGCACCCGCCGTATAAGTAAAAAAAACATTCTTACCTTAATTCTGTCGAAAAGGTTAAAAGGGACCTTGTTTTGAAAACGACGGAAATATTACTTTATAAACCACTTATAAAAGTCAAAAAGGGTATAAATGACTTTAACTCATGTTCTAGTAAATAGTAAAAATGTTTTGAAATACATTTTTAAGAAACATGGATGTGGATGATAAAGAGATCCCAGTAGATTATTACGTGTAAACAACCTCGGATAATGAAGAGATTGTGAAATAACCCTTACCTTGTACTTTTCCTTGGTTGGGGTAGGTTAACCTCCTGTATAATGGTGAAATAATTGTTATTAAATTATACAATAATCATATACATTAATATGATATCATATATGATCTTTTAATATTGATTTGATAATAATATCTTAGTATTATCGTTGTTTCGTGTGTTAACTTACTTGTTTTCTTTTGTATGTTTTGTTACGTAAGACATGTATGTAAAGGATAGGTTGTATATTATTCATATCCAGAATTATATCAAGTCCTTAAACATCAATTTTTTAAATCATCAAATGGTAATTATACTTGAATGGATACGATGGAGAATGAATCTCATCGCGTTCGTGGAGACGGTAGTCCATACGTACGCACGAGCGACAATATCATTCTTTTGATATTAAAATAATATATAAATGGATGGTATATCATATATACAGAATCATTGACATGTTATATTTATTATTTACATGAGTTACACATCATTATTATACCCATCCAAATAATATTATATTGAATAACAATTACACCACGACGTGGAGACGGTAAGCCGTACGTACGCACGTATGGTGACATGTTATTCAAAGGGTGGATAGAATACTGAATATGGTTGTACCATATTTATAATAACATCACAGTATATGTAAGATACTGGAGTTATTATTTTAGAATGGTAAGAACAAAGAAAGAGGAAGTGGAAGAAGAAAGGAACTTAGAAAAGGGTGGTGAAATCATTACCTCTTCTTCGGGTTCTTCCTTTTGATTTGATCAAAAGGGCTCCATAGGTTGGCTTTCTGATCGAACTAAGGCCTCTAGGTTGTAGTGAGGGATGTTGGGAGAGTATTTGGGAAGTGTTTGGCCGAACAAAAAGGCTTTGAAGGTGTTAATAAATGAGAAGGAGGAGTGCCCTTTTATAAGAGGGGTGAGGGGAACCTTTGGAAAAGCTAGAAATATTAATTTATAATAAATTCATATTCGGTTTCCAATGGCTCAAAAGTTTACTATTAAAAGGATAAGGTGGGGATAGGTCTAAAACCACTCAAACAATAGAATTTAGACAGTTTTGGGTACTTATATTAACCATATCATTAAGTATTAACTCTAAGTTAATTAGTTTCACTTTTACAATGTCTCTTTGTATTTTTATATAATATGGTTAATAAACTTACTATATACATCCAAGCGACCCACAAGTGGTCCATTAATGATGAAACTATCATGAAATAAGTCTCTTGTCCTAACCTTAGATTTTTTAGGAATTTAATATCAATTAATAATATAATATTTGTTTTAAGAACTCTTTTATGTCAATTTTGACACTATTCAATAGTTGATTTTTGTGAAACTCATAAAAGATTGATTACTTCGAAAAAAGTCCATTACATCAATCCTAATATATCATATTATCCTAGAAAATTAGTTTAATTCATTAAAAGTTTCATATTATATTTATTTGGGTATTTATAATATCAATTATTTTAATTGTTCACTATTATAGTAATTACTGCATCATCATTGTGTCATAAATAAAATATATTATTTAATGTCTAAAAATTATAAATAAAATATCATTATGTAGGAAATCTTTTTATCTTTCTAATGAATATTTATAATCTAAAATCCAACTTATATAACCCTATGTAACAATTTGTTTGCTAAAAGATATATGCTTGTGTCATTTTTGTATTCATTTTGACTTAATTAAGATAAAGTGTCATTATCACTTACAAGTGGATCCATGGGGTCCCAAAATTGAAACAAAGATTCCCATGGTCGACCATGTATCAACCAATAGGGTTAAGACACGTTTTAGGGTAATTTAGTATTATTATAATATTATTTGTTAACCCTTATTTACCGGATTTACCCTTAACCATGGTAAATAAAATATTTACCGCAGTTATTATTCAAAATGTCTAAAAATAAAAGTTACCTATTTACACAATTTGAATATCCTGATTCCAAATATTGAATCCATTTTCCTAAATTCTAAACACATAAGTGGCAGAAATTAATTTAAAATTAATTCCCGCTGTCAAAACAAAAAGCGTGTTTTAAGAGATAATAACTATCAAAAGATTGACACTTGTTTATGTTTGGTTTAATTGTAAAATTATGTCAAATGACCAAAATTATATTAAATGGTAAAAATATATTCTAAATATACTTTAAAACCACTCAAATTCATAATTTATCAATATTAATTATTTTGATTAAAAAAGTTGTTTTTAATTAAAATTTAGAAATTTTCACTATTCATCAAAATATAAAAGTTATCCGAAATGTACCAAAATTTCACCAAAGGCTAAATTCGATATTCCGAATTCAAAAATGAAGTCCATTTTAAAATACAATATATATATAATTTCAAAAAGTAGGTATTACTATTCATAACGGCTAGTTTGATTGGTTGTGGTGTGTGTTAAAACTCAAGGTTGCGTACAACACACACTACTGTATTATTCAATGAAAGTGTACCGTGGAAGCTTGGGATGTTTCATTTTAAATTTTTGATGTCCCCATTTAGTCAAAAAGTTTAAAATATTGTATTTAAAAAGGGTTCACTATTAAAAGTTGATAAAAGGGCAATACTGAAAATGAATTTGTTCTTGCATTATATCTAAGAAACTCATAATATGGATTCTAAAAATATAAAGATTATATAAAGTTTAAAATTTATATAATACTATTCATAACCTCTTTTGAATGCCTTTTTTTTTGTAAGTCATGGTGTGATTGAACTCGGTGTTGCGTGTAGTGCAAGTTATTGAATTATTTTGAAGAAATAACACACTATGAAATCATGGGGTGTTACAGTGAATATATTTTAAACACATGTATAATAGAATTTATAATGTAAATAAGATATAATAGAACCATATTTATATTTATAATATCATATATTACCTTATTATAATATTTTATTACACATTTATTTACAATATTTCATTATTTTCTCAATTTCGGGTATTAATTGCATAGTTTTTCATGTATGTTTTGACTTCTAATTTGTTGTTCATATTAAATATATCACAATATAGTCATCTCTAGAATATAGAACAATATTTAATTATCATATATATTCATTATATATGTTTTTATAATAATCCACAATATTTTGATATATGAAATGAAATGTATCCTTTATGGAGATGGTATGCCATTTGTACGCATGAACTCTACTAGCATTTCATAGTCGTATATATAATGTTAGTGATATATATAGAAATATATATGTATATTATAATTCCATAAAAATATTTACGTAATATATGTAACATTATGTTATTAATCTCATCCTTTATACATTCCACAAATAGGGTTAATGAATCACATTTCTTTGAGGAGGTAGTAGTCCACACATCTATACACGATTTTATCGTACTCCTACAGAATTAAATGAATTAAGTTAGTTGTTACATAAAACTTATAGAAGAAAAAATACATTATAAAAATAATATATATCATATAAAATATGTTGTTCATCATAATTCCCACCCATGAACAGTGGAGAAGGAAAATAAGTACAATCGTCATTTCATGAGGCGGTAGTCCTCTATACAGACACGCGCACGCGGTATGTTTGTTACTCATTAGACAAAAGTGTGTTTATATGTAGGTATAAAATAAGGAATAAAAACATATTAGTATATTTATTACACATTGGTTATTATATAATCATGGAATGAGAATATTTTTGTGTGTGGATATGTAAATAAAATGAAAGGGATCATTGAAGAATGATTGTTTTTAGGTAGATCCTTTTGGATTATACCAAAATACATATTTTGTTTGATTTATTACCATGGTGAGGATTTAGGGATGAGGTTATAGATTTTGGAATATTACTTTAGTATTGTTTGGATGTGTAATAATGGATTTAGTGTTTTGTATAAGTTATATGGGTGGGTATCTTTTTAGAATGGAGAAAGAGTGACATTCTGGGGAAATTTTTAAAAATGGAATTCCTCCCACGTTTTATTTGATGAAATATGGATCCAATAATTTTCCAAATTATTTATATAATGGAGAATATGTTAAAAATATTAACATCCAATTAAATATATAAAATTTTATAAGTTATTTTGGGAATTGATTTTAAGTTTTATTTCTTTATTATGCTAAATTTCCTCTTAATCATCATAATTAATTTTCCCCACTTTGTCTAATAATTTTGGTAAAAAACTAATTTTAACATATAATATATAATATATTTTTATTATTACTAATATTTAATAATTTTTTCTCAAATTGATATCACAGAATTGGAGAAAATATTTTAAATTTAATCCCACATATAGGGTGACAAAGCATGTTTTTAAAGTAAAAAATATTCAAAATGATTGTGATGTTTATTATATCTAATTTGGAATTAAATTTTAATTAAATAATATAAAAATGGATTAATTTATATAAAATTTATATAATTAAATAATAAACCAATCACAAATATATTTTTTCTTTATAAATAAATTATATTAAAAATCAATTTTGAATTAAAATTCAGTATTTTTCACTTTTAATATAAAATGAAACAACAAATTAAAATACCAATATTTCACACTATGAAATATATGATGTTACACTTTTAAAAATGATTTTTAATTTGAAATATTAAATTTATAAATGATTCAAAAATTTATTTAAAATATGTTCCGTATTAAAATGCGATAAATTTGCCTATAAAAATACAGGGATTTATACGTGATGTTTAGTTTTATCTCATATTATCACATTAAAATAAATTAGATAAATATAAAAAATTTATTGAATATATAAAATATTTAATTCATTAATATTATTTAATAATAATAACTAATTTAAATTATTTGGATAATATACTTTATGAGCATAAAAATTTTATATTTAATAAGTTTTTATATTCATTTTTAACTAATTGGTAACCTATGGATTCATTTTCTAATTATATAAATAATTTATTTTAATACCTTAGTAAATATTATTCATAAATTATAATTTAATGACTATGTTTTATCATATAATATTAAAAAATAATTTTATAATAATATATTCTTGTTTTGTAAAAATCAGGGTTTGGTGTAACAAAATCTAGAGAAGAAAGTATTTGTTGTGTATAAATCAAGATAACTCAGCATTGAATGCATTGAATGTTATATCATAGAATATATTTACTTATAATAGAAAATATATTGGAAATTATTTGGACATTGTATTCCCTTACACACATGGTTTTTGGTATTACAAAAGTTACCAAATTTAATTTATTCTTCTAATTATTATATTTTGTTACATCACATGTGGGGTTGGAATGATTTTGAGAACAATTGTATGTGTCCTTAGTCTATCAATTCCTCTATTTTGGGCCTGATAATATTTTTTGGAATTTATTATGGTGTTACATGATAAAAATGGGTATGTTTATGGAGTGGGTAGAAAAGATGTGTTGAGGTTTAGCCCAGTGCTTTTCAAATTAAAGGATACTATTTTAAATTTGATGTTAGGCACCTGGATTTTTATTCATAGAGCTTTAAAAATGGTGAAAAAATTTCTCCTTAATTTTTAATTTTTTAATCTAACTGATCGAAATTATAGAGGCATTCACACACCTATAAAATATCTAATGTGAGAAGTAGATAAAATGGGAGATATAAGAATAAGATAGGTGGTGTAGATTTATTGGTAGAAATAGTTTTTGAGTGTGGGGTAGTAGCAAGTAGCACAAACTGGGAAGCACGATGTATTATTTCAGATGTTACAACAACATCATGTGTTCAGGGTTGATCATTATAGAGAGTTGTCTTATAATAAGTTGATTTTTTTAAGAGTAAATTAAAGCTTACAAGGGAGGTTTTTCTCACAAGATTTTTTACACATTAATTGTAATTAAATTTGGATAATTTTATAGATTTTATACTCTCTGACTCATAGTGGATATTTTGGATTTTCCAAATAGTTTATCAATGTTAGACATTGGTTTTTATTCTATGTTGAAATATATATCGCAATTTATTTAGTACATTTTGGTTTTTTTCTTAGTTTTCATTTGCGATTCTAAAAATAATTTATCATAATTGAAGAATTATACTAGAATTTCTCTATTTCATCCCCATCAACTAATATATTTAGGATTTGTTAGATTTTATTATGGAAGATATATGGTTAATTTGTTAAATTGGATTTCTTATCACATAGAGCAATTTAACATGTAAAAATCTTTTAGGATATGATATGAATGAGAAAAAATTATTTTCATTATATAGAAGATAGTGATTGAATTGAAGATATATTTAGAGAAACCAATGATACTATGAATTAGTGATTGGAAGGATATGTGATAGATGGTGAGAATCACAATAGAGATGTATTTAGATATTAATACACTTCTATAGGATATGAATCAGATCAATCTAGAGGAGATTTGGGTGAATCTTGAATGAATGTATATATATATTATGTTTTTATATGTAAAATGAATGTATCATTTTTGAATGACATAGAATACAAGTTTATGTAACCTTCTTGAAAATTTCACCAAACATTAGATTGAAATTTCTAGAGTGGCAATCATGATCGATAAGAAATGTAATGCGGTGCCTACTGAAACGGAAGAAGAAGAAAATTATTTTATTCTTATATGTTCTTTATAATATTCATATGATAATCCCATCAATATATTAGATTTTTTAAAATACACTCTCAAGTTGGATGATGTCATTTTGTTATTATTTATGAACAAGACTTCATAGAAGACCAATAATGATGACTATTCATGTAATAGTGATATTATGGATATAAATGATGGACATGGAAAATAGGGAACCTAGTCGATGGCATGCATAAATGTCGAGTTCTTTTTTTTCAAGAAAAGGGTGAAGTGCAGAGAAACTAATACACTTTGAAATGGATTAAAAAATAAAAGCAGTCACATACCATTGATTATAAGGATAGTAGCATAAGACTTATATAGGATGATGATGATTTAATTTTAGATTTTATTTATTATTTAACGTTAGATATGTACAAAAAATAGTTGGTTGACCCTTTAGTGTCGTACAATATGACACAAAATATTGAATCATTTTCATCATATTAAGAATTTTTTTTTGGTATATTAAATATGGTAATTATATATTATACTAATATCGTAGGATTCAGTGATATTTTTATCACATCAAATTTATGTTTTATTTTTATGACAAAGGATGTGTGATATGTGTTAAGAATATTCCATAATTTTGTTTTCCTCTTTTACTCTTAATAAAGATGGATTCAAAAGATCTTTTCGAAATATAAAATTGAAAACATATATAGGCTCAATGGTATATGTGCAAAAAAGAATGGATTAAACACATTACATGTTTAATGTAATGGATTTCAATAAAGAGAAAAATAAATTTGTTAAATGTAAATTGTTTTATTTTTGTCAAAAACAAAACAGCTAACATCAGTCAATGACCACAAAGTAGGATGAAAAATGTTTTGAAGTCTATGAAATCTATTTTATGTGTTTCATGTCATATACATAATTATTTTTCATCATAAAGTGATATTATTGATTATGGAATTGGTATAAAATATCGAGGACATGAAATTAGAGTAACATACTTCATGAAAGATGTTGAGTAGATAGATCAATATGTTTTCATTGGTACACTTTATTATATGGAAATCACTATAACGAGGGAGCCTAGTGATGGTTGTGGTCATGTTTAGTATTGAAGTGAGTACATAGATATTATGAACACTTTAGCGTTTTGATTTATTTTTCAATGGGATATATCATGTTTCTTTGAGTGGGTAAAATGGGTGACATACTATTTTTTATAAAGGTTGATGGTTGGTGTAAGAACAACCATTTTTTTTTAGAACTGAGTATGTTGAATGAGTTCCCATTTTTTGATGGGATAATGGGGGATGTGTTTAATTGAGGTTTACCTTAGGGTTTTTCAAATTTAATGAAAAATTTATAAATATTAAATGAGGCTATTTTTAATCTTATAGGTTTAAAAATAGTGCAAGTATTATCCTTATTTTTATCAATTTTTATCTCAACACATGAGATATCTGAGAAAGATTCACATGTTTAAAAAAACATGGATAGTAGATAAAAGATTACATACATGAGAAACAAATTCTGTTTATATATATATATCTATATGGAATAGATTTTTAACAATTAGGAAACAATAAGTATTGTGAATTGGTTTTCCCTGTAACTTATTTTCGGTGATGCAATGATGTCATGTGTTCTTTTTTGAACATTAATTGGTGAAGCCTTTCCATGAGATTATATCAGTGATGGAGGTATTTTAGGGTGTTTTTTACCACATAATTTTTATTCTCTAATTATTATTCAAATTTGCATGTTACTCAAATTTTATAATATCTTATACGTAGTATACAATACAATGTTTCCACATTTTATTTTAATCCATCATATTGGAGGGTATCTCCATTTTAAAACCAATGTATTAATTTATTTCATAGTTTTTGTTTCTTATCATTGTTTTTATGGGAAATACACATAATTTTTTTAATTAATAATTACCCCAGAACCAATATTTGCCCTCCCCAATGAGATTAAATACCCTAAGTGTGACAGAAACCAAGAGGTGATACTATAGAGGTGAAATGGTTAGGTTTTAGAGACATCATGATGTTGTAATATCTGATCAGGTGTTTTAAACTGAAGTCTACTAGGATCCATAGTAGTGAAGCTATTCTATACATTCATCAGTACTGCACCTGGGGGAATCCATGATATGATGTTCACGTTGGACGTGGTTTTAGTCATCTAGGAATTTCCTTGAACATATTCTGTTCATCATCATTTGATCTTGTAGCTGGTGTATTGAAGAAAATGGATTACCACACCATATTCTTCACAATATTATAATTTAATAACATCTGGTAGTACACATAAAAGTAAATTCTAGGCCGTATATTTTTAAATATCACTATCCTCACATTCAATCAACCAAATTGGAGGTGCATCACGATTGGTATATCACACCATACCAATATTGCCTTGTTTGAAAAATTATCCTCTGATATATTGTATGGAATCCTTAGGTAGATTTTTAGTTTTTCATCATTAATACATGATCATTGTTTGAGATGTGTCATTGAGATCCATTTTTATCAAATATCCTCTCAGTAATTTCGATCAAACATTTTCATCTTTGAATGTTTGGTTGTACTTCAATTAACAATAGTTTTAATTGATTTGTATCACCCCCTTATTTAGAGATTCTCAATATCTGAATTGGTGATATTCAAACACAATATTTTTGAAATTAATTTAATAAAATCTTATTATTAATTAATTTTTCATGAATATTATTATACTCCATTTTTATTTGAAACAATTTGGAAAGTAGAATCATTGCCTAGATGAGCTCGATTAGCATGACATTGGTGCATCTTTGTCTCATCTTGGATTGTTCCTCATTTAGAAAACCCCAAATGTAGAAAATATTATTCCACTATAGGTTGTCTTAGGAATGGAAGGATAACGGTAATTACCCTGGTATGATTTAAATTCATTGTGTGGTCAGTTGATAAAAGTTGTCTTGTTGATTATAGTGGGTAGTTATTATAACTACCAGTATAATGGTTTATGGTAGCATGGGGGTGATGGGATTAAAGAATGAAACATATTCGAAATTTTCAACCTTGATCTCTCCTTGAATGTAAAGTGGATCCAATGAGGGACCATCACTACTTTCAGAATGTAAGCAATAAGAAATGACTAAATATAATTCATCATAAATTAATTAGATTTTTGAAAATCACATTTTTATAATTTTATATCAAGATATATAATTTTAATTCAAAATGAAATGTTATTAAAGATATTTATGAACCAATTTTCATCAGAAAAACATGTAAATTAGGTATATTAATTTAAAAGAAATTTTAATTTATAACTGACACTTAAAAGCTCATAGTTTTAAACTAGAATCAATTTATATATCAAAAACGATTTTTTTTCAAATTATAACATTTTTTTTGGAACGATTATCCAAATTATTTCTGCAATGGTGAAAATGTTATTAAAGACCTAGAATTATGCTGAATTATAATTCTTCCCTTTGAAATAGATGACGACACAATGATGTGAATTTTACATATTATATTAAATTATTTTCTGGGATTGTATTATTGAATTTAAAATAAAATTTTCAATAAGATATCACAATACCATATCATTTTTCTGATCTAATATAAACTGATTTTCTCATATTTTACACCTACACTCATGATTGGTCATTAATTAATAAGTGTTGACAATCTGAAAAAATAACTTTTATCAAACTGATTAATAAAAACATCATATTGATGAAAAGTTCAAACCCATAGTTGTAAAATGCTTCTATGAACAATGTCCTAAATTTTAACCCCAATCCAAATTCATCAGTTTGGTTTTGATTAATTTATGGGTGATATATCATTTTAATAAAAATAACATGGTAAAATTATACTTTGGATCTTACTGAGAAATCCACCAATAATAGTGATTCATAATTTATTCTTATATATATATATAAATATTCCTAGGACCCTTTACCTATGTTTCTAAAAATTTAGGTACTCATCTTCTTAGTTTTGAACCTTTGAGGGGGATATGACATTTTTTAAAGAATAAAATTGTACAATTTATATAGTACATACCAAGAAATCTGCTATTCATATTGATGATCAATTGATTAATATTTATAAAATATTACTTGAATATCAGTTTCCTATGTTTTCATTCAAATCCAATTAATTTTTTTCAGATTAGACACCTTACTGGGTGACATTTTAATTTTTAAAATATATAAATGTGAAATTGTAATTTTGATCATACCTTGAAATATGTGCACCAAATTGACACCTAATATATTCAGATAAATAAAAAAAATTCAAGAATCATTTTCATAATATTACATCGAAATGAAAACTCATTTTGTTTTTTTTCACCCCTTTTTGGCGATTTTTTACATTAACAACAATGTGATGGTAAAATAACAGAATTGATCATGCTGACCAATTTAGGTATCAAATTAATGTGTGATTGCTTCCAAAAGTTCATAAATGAATAAAATGTTTTCATTGTTTTCATTACAATACATTATTGTTTTCAATGTTATGAATTCTCCATAATTAATTTCATAGTTATTAAAAAGTGTTAACAATATAAAATAATATTTTCTATTATACTAGAAAATTAAGGCATCGTATTGATTCACAATTGATTATATGGATCATAATTTATTCGTGGACTAGTGTCTTATGTTTTCACATTAATATGAAAATGTGTAATTGGTTTTTACCCCTTTACAGATGATATGTAATTTTTAAAAAAAATTTATTTAAATGTTAATTTTGATCATATCAATCATTATTGGCATCATATTTATGCATCGTTGTGTTTTATCAATAATAGATTATTTTATAACCATCATTCTATGTTTTCGTGGTAAAAAACATTTTTAACTATTTTTAACTATATTAGGTGACCTCACACATTAATAAAAATACATAGGGAAATTGAAACATTTGAACATATTGATAAATTCATGAATTGGATTGATGTTTTTCACAGTCCAATAAATAATAAAAGTCATTAAGATCATTTTTAATGTTTTTTTAGCCAATATGAACATGTTTTCTATGTTTTGACCCCTATAGTAGTGTTTTCTCATTTATTAATAAGTTTTGAAAACTTGAAACAACAATTTTCATTATAAAGAGAAAAACGAGAATCACAATAATGCAAAATTGATTCCTACATATAAAAAATGAATCAATATTAATTTTACATTTTTTATATACCAATATGATCTCAAAATCATGGATGTGACTACTTGACATGTGATATGTCATTTTAATAGAAATACTGTTGGATTTGGGGTTCTGTAACCACTTTTTTAACTATTTCTTTAAAATATTTGATTATTAATATAGTATATTATTATATACTGGTCATTGTACCCCATGGATTTAATGAATTTTTTTTTTCGACTATCTATTGTGTTGATATGGTTTAGTAGTCACTTGATATGATGAGAACCATAAAATATAATGATAGTATTCCTAAAACTAGTTCTAAATTCAGTTATAATACTACAATGGGTAATTCAGTATGATGTATATCCGGAGAATGAACATTAAATTGAATGAGACTATATTTTAGGAAATAATCACATAGTAATATACAAAATGGGATATTTTGAGAATAGAGTCATCAGTATGAATTCCACACGTTTTTTTTGTCATTAGATATTCCTATATACATGTTTGTGTAATGACCCTTATAATTTCACATTATTGTTAGTTCATTTTTTACTCATTCACATAGATTTACTAACCAATACTGGGATTCCATATGTTTTTGGGAGATAGGGTACATTAGTTGCATCAGGAATTATATGTAATTAATAGATAATTCTTGCAAGGATTTCTCACTTATATATTAATGGATGTTGATATTAGGACCCTCTGATTGAAATAAAATTCTTTCATTAAGTTCCATGGTCATAGAGTAATGATGAGATTATTTCAGAGATCCAAATAAATATGTATCAAACATATAGGTTGATGAAACATACATGAATGATACCTGATATGATATTTAGTGAAGGGGACTTTACTACTCAATGAGATCTCATAAGTGGTTGTCAACATTTAGACATTAAACACTTTCACATGGGTTCTTTGACCCATTTCTAGATCGTAATATTGGAATTAAGGCAAAGTCATCTAATTAAAATGAGAAATAATCCTAGAAAGACACACACTAACTATTTCCATTTATCTCTATTATATTATATTCTAATTTAATTAACGGAATACATAATAATCTCATGATCAAGGATGATTTTATATTGTATTAAATGATAACATAAATTAAATAAATATTTATCCACATTGAATTTTTTTTGTTGATGTATAATATGTTTATTTACATTATCTATTAAATATTAAAAAACTATTTATATTCACTTTTGGTGAATAGAATATTTATTTACAGATAAATATTTATTTTTGTATTTGATAATTTTCTAGGATGATGAGGAGAATAAGATGGGTTATAGTGATAAATATTAATCTGAAAGATGAAAAAACATTTATCTCATCTGATGTTTGATAACTCCATTTAAATATTAATAATAATAATTAAAATAATAATAATAATAATATATGGAATGAGTTCAAAAAAAGTTTGTAATATTAATTTTGGTATATTGATAAATTAAAAAATATTTTTAACCTATACCCTATTTCTATAAATATATGGTTGTGCATGTTTTCTAGGGTTCATTGGGAATTAAAGAAATGTTGTGCATGAAAATAATTCTCTAAATACTCATATTTCATGCATATTATCAAGAATGGGAAGAAATATATCAACCTAGAAGGATCTTTATGTGATCAAGATGAAAAAAATAAGTCGCGTGATCCACCGTGTTGGAACACAATAGTTTATTATCGTTTTTTATAGATCAAAGGACCACATATGGATCACAGCTATAGGGGATATACTTTTGGTCCCACATATACAAAGATAGTAATTTTTAAAGTAGTTTCATGTGATAAAAAATATCAGAAAATAATTAACCTAAGATGTCGTTTTATTTATTAAGATAAAATTTAAATTAATTATAAATTTAACATGAAAAGATTGTATCTTGGTTCTAGGATTTAAATGTAACTATTCCATGGAAACATTATTTTGGTCATGACATTAACATATTTTACAATTTTAAAATGATCCATCTAATCTAAAAAATTACATAACAATTATTTTCTCAATAGTCACTTCCACTGCATTTAGAACCATCAATGATAATGGCGTAATTGTACTTTTTGATCATACTAAGCTATCCAAGCATCATATTGATTCTCAATTATTTATTATAGATCATAAATTAATTTTAGATTATTTAACAATGTTTTCATGTCAATATGATATAATTTTTTTGTTTCTACCCATTTATTGGTGATATGTCATTTTAGTAAAAAAAACAAACATGAGATGTTACTTTGTATCATTATGATCCATCTGAGCATCAAAATTAGGTGAAGTAAATTCATACATGTAATGAATATACCAAGGATCATTATAAAGGGAATCAGTGACAATAAGACTTCATTTTATATGTTATAACCTTCTGAGGTTATTTTATATAATACTAGAATTGTGAATGTGAAACAACTTGTTTCATTATTCCCATTAACTCATCATATTGTTTACCAAAAAAACATAAAATATAATAGTAAATCACATAATCGTGATTTTTATAAATAATCTAATATCATATACACTATCAAGTCATTTCAAGATAAATCTACATCTTCTTTTTAGTTTATATACAATCATTATTTTTTGTAGTACTTTACTGAATATGTTACCTTTCATAAAATTAAAAATGTAATATCCACAATAATGTAATTTTTTTGTGTCAAACGCTATATAAAAATTATGAAAATGAATAATTTTTTTTGATAGTGATATATTATTATATAAAACATAATTTCAATACATGTGAAAATATTCATTTGTTTTTTCTCTCAAACAACATCCATATACCTTGATTTTTTTGATTTTTAATGACAAACCAATCAAAATAAAATTTCCATTAAATCATAATATAAAAATAATAAGTTAATGACTATTTGTATTATATTGAATGTAGTGCATTAAAAATTCCAAAATTTCAACATCTGTGGTAGAATTTTTGGATTTTCATGCACTGAATCGAATGAATGAACCTTCGTAGTATTCAATTTTCCTATAATGAGATTTTAATGATCCGTGAAAATCAAAAAATGAGTATGTAATGAAAAACAATATATACTATAACAATAATTTTTAGAGTTTTTCCCATATATAAATGTCATCAAGAAGAGTAATTAATTTTAAATTTAGTTCTAATGTATTATCTAGTTCAACTATTTTTCTCAAATTCATCTATATAAAATTAGTTTATATTGAAATAATTGTTGGATTAATGATTTTAAAATATTCTTTGTGGGGTGTTATATTTTTATAGTATTTAAATATACAACTTTATAAAATAAAAATAGTTAATAACATAACATAACAAAATTAATCAATTAATGGAAAATACTTATAAAAATGTAAGTAATATATATATACATAATTGAGATTCCCATGAATTTATTCTTGAAAAATTCATTAATACTCTTAAGAAAAATAATCTACATAATGATCTCTCTAATGAAGAGTTCATAAAATTCAATGTATTTCATATTTTTCTATTTTAATGTTGTATCCATAAGAATATGTAATGGTAATAAATGTTGTAGTGGAATTGGTAGGTAATGGTACTCCATAAATTCCATATTGATTTCTTAGTTGATATACTAGATTATTCAAGTTCAATTTTTTTCCCTATTATTATCCATTTCTAATATCATAGCTCATTTCAGACCATTTCAGGAATTATTTTACAATTTGGTGATATTTATTAAAATCATCAAATTAATATCAAAAGGATTTATAATCTATTCATTGTAATGTAAAAACCATGGAATTATTTATTCATTTTAGTTTTTATGTATGTTACATATTTCTTGGATGAATATCCTTGGACTAGGGATTTAATTTCTACCACTACATCTAATAAAATTTATTAGACCTTATAAAAAACATTTAGTGGTATCTATGGGAATCCACTAATTAGATTTAGGAAATTTTTCTTCAATATAAAGAAGAAAACATAAGAGAGAGATATTTTTTATTCTTGAATTTTGGATTTTAGAATAATTGGCCATTAAATAGCTTGGATAAATAAAGTTAAGTAGATCCTTACCCTTTCAAAACTGATATGTGTAAGGTTAAATATGTATTTACCCTTTTGTAAAGTGTTTTTTTTAAATTTTCATCATTCCATACCCTTACATAGATCATTATATGTAAGGGTAACCTAATTCTAACCTTATTCATAAATTTTTACACAAGGGTATGTGGTATATTTACCTTTAGTCATAATGGTAACCATAGTAGATCTTTTACAAAATTGTGTTATTTAAGGGTATATAGGAAATTACACATACATGGGTGGTCATGTAAAAATAATATGGGGATTACATGTACATGAAGTGGATAATGTTATTGTAAAAATTATTTACCAATGTTTTCCTAATGGTAATATCATAGTTTTTGTGATGGTTATTTCATGCTACCATTACATAGAAATGTATTTTGTTGTCTTAGTAAAGGTTAATGTTTTCTGTAAAAATATAGCTAATATTTCTTCACACATTATAATGTTAACAATGTTTTTACCACTATGTTGTGGTTCTTGAAGTCTAATGTAAATATAAATGACTTTACCTTAACATGGGAATGCATATATCTACAAGATTTAAAAGTTATTTTTTAAAAAACAATTTTTTAATTATTAAATGGTTATAAATACTTATAGAATATTTATAAATAATTATAAATGTTATTTGGGTAATATATAATTTATCAAGGGTTTATAAATAAATAAATTAATTTTAAGTTGTTTATATTTAATTAATTATATATTTATCAAAATTTTATTTCCCCCTATATTAAACTTTAGTATTTGAAGTACCTTTTAACCAAATTATATGGAATAAATTTTGAACTAAAATGTTTTTTATTTATAAATTATATGTAATAATTTAAAATTTTTTATAAATTATGTCATAAGAAAAAAAATATAAATTCTTATATATAAATTATGAATTTTTCATAATTAATTATTTATAATTTTAAAAAATAAAAGGGGGCGTTATTTTATTATTATTTAAACCACATAAACAATTTTGTGATGCTTGGTATAATAATTATTTAAAAAAGTATTAATTATCTGATTTTTGGATTATGTAAAATTTTTACTGAATAGAAATTGGATTATAAATAGTATATAATTCATCTGGTATAATATATTTTAAAAAATATATATCATATAAATGGAAATATCAAATATTTAATATTGAAAATAATTATAACAATTATATAAAAAATATAGATTGTAAATAATGTTAAATCAGAAATTAAAAATTACATATAGTTAGATTTTATTTTCTAATTATAAATAAATGTTTATCTTAGATTTAAATATTAAATTTTTCGTTTTTTTAAAGTTTATTCCCTTCTATATTCATGTTTAGTAATTTTTTTTAAGAAATGTTAATATTTTGTATGATTTTGATTAAAATGTTGAACTTCATCTAGATAGATACTTTCATTAAATGCTAGAATTCACTATATAACGAATTTATTTTTTTAATCCTTCTAAATCCTCGTTTGTAATTGATATTAATTTCTTCAATTTAGATTTTTAATATTTTTTGTTTATATTAGGTGGTATAGTTAGGATTAATTTGATTCTTTCTTGATTAATTTATCTCTGTGTTGAGGGAATTGAGATCAGACTATATAGTTACGTGGAATCATGTGCGTTATCAAGGAAAGTGAATACTGTTGGATATCTATAATAATGGGCCCACTCATGTTGAGATTTTCAACCAAATATAACTATATACAATTAGGAAATGTGTTTTTGTACCTTATGAATATTATAAATCATGATGTGTTTGAATTTTATTGGATTTAATTTTTTCTGAGTGACACAAACTTATGGGTGGTGTAAAGGGTTACCCATAATTATGGTTTGACCATATTAATTTGGTAGATGGAATAGCATTAAAATGCAAATTAATATAATAATTCATATATAAAATGGAATAACAAGAGATTTTATGGTGAGATTACAATCCCATTCAAATAATAAGTGTGATATTCCATCCAAAGCAACACTATTCCTAAAGTTAATCAGAGGACTAGGTATATTAAATGTCAACACATGTAACCATAGATTTTCATGTCTAAGGAAACCTTGTTATAAGTGAATTTTAATTGCCTTTATTATGTTTTTAAAGTATACAATAGTATCCCATTATTTTTTTGTGGGATTATTCTGTGATTTTTTGCGGTTACAGTAGCTAATCATCCCTAATGATTGAGATACTAGAGGAATATAGTTCATTATATATATATAATAGATTGGGTTAAAAATATCCCATATATACAATATTTTCAATTATATTTAATTGTGTGATACCTTACCCAAATAATCATGGTATATTTACATAAAAAAACCAGTGTAAGCCATGGTGAAATTCTAATATTTTCCTACCAATAGATAATAAATATTTATTTGGGGTCAACATTTTAATGGTATACATTAAATATATGTCCTTATATACTGGGTATGAAACATGATACTTATATGATAAGAAATTAAATTATAGAAAAAAGGGGCATCATTATCATTAATTTTTTTCCATCAATCTTAGATAAGGAAGAACATAATGCATGTTACTATAATGACTAGTTACTTATGAAAAGTTATTAAGAAATATATTTATATTAATAAATGTTAATAAAAAGGATTCTATATGTAAAGAATAGTTCCCTCTGTCTTAAACAACTATTTATGTTGTTTTAAAGGTATATATAGATACATATGAAAATATAAAGTGATTCATTTAAGGTTTCAAATGAATCTGAGGCTAAATGATAAAATGAATGTTTCACTCTACTCAGTATGATTATGTATTTTAATTAATATTCATTATTATTTAATATGTCAAATGAATTAGTGAGATTTTTGTTTTACCTAACATATTGTTTTGGTTAGCAATTTAATCATATTTTCATCTATAAATATTTATCGACAACAAGATCAAATCCAATTAATGTTTACCAAATATTATCAAGTTGTGGAATATATATATGAACATGGTATATGATGTATATGTTCAAAATTATGTTATGGAAAGTAGAATTAGTAAAAAGTTAAATCCAAAAGAATAAAATTTATTTTAAAATATCACCAATGTTTCTTCAAGAAGGCAGTATTGGTTATTGAAACATTTTCATCTCAAGAAGAAACTGCAATAAATAAATTTTCATTTTTTATCCAAGATATACATAAAAGAGTTTATAAAAATACATGGAATTTAAATGTCATATATGAATTTTATACAAATTAATTCATTTTTATAGAATGTTATGTGTCAATTTCAACTTGCTGGCATTGTCCATCACAACGAGGTACTTTCAGGCATCAGTGACTGCTGGTGATGGTCCATATCTTAACAATGGAGCTGGAGAAACTGTTTTCTCCACACTATGGTGTTAGATCTAGTGTACATCTAGGAGGATGTGTGTGTTATGGTGGTTCAAACAGTGGTTGTGACAGTGGTCTTATGATGTTCTGGTTTTGGTGAGTGTGGCTGCAATGGGTGTGGTTGCAGGGAATAAATATGGTTACAGTAGAGCATCAACATCGTCACTTTAGGGTGCTGGCTGCGGTTGGTGGATAAAGTATATAGATGGATTTGTTCTGTTTTTGGATGCGATAGAGGGGACTCTTTGTGAATGTGTGATCGATAGAGGGGTGTTTCCCGGTCAGTGCCAATATGAAATCAACATGGAGCGGTTTACGACAGGGTTGTGATGCAGCTGGGGTGTTCAATGATTGGGTTAAGTACCAAAGTCCTTGGATGCAATGCTATGGGGAATCATATGATCTAGGGTTTTCCATGATCTTTGTGTTGGGGCTTACAGTTTTATGTATTGAGAATTGATCCTATGAGGTTTTGGTCTATTAAATTTTAGGGTTGTGTGCCTCTGGTCTATGGGAATGTAAGTGGTTTTACCTTACACAGTTAAAAGGGGTTCCCTGCATTCTTTTCCACTTTTTAATAATGGGGATCTCCCTAACCCTTTCGATATATGATAACGAATGTATATTTTATAAAGTGTTGTTAGTATACAAGAGTTCAAAATCAAAGTATGGATTCACTAGCTTGTAGTTAATATTTATGGGATGAAATAATTAGTTACTACATCATTGATTTGAATATATAGGATTTTATCAAGATCAATTGTTTCAAAGTAAATGATATGTGACTTCATTACAGTAATATTAAGTAATAGGGGAACATGATTGATGAAAAATAACTACTATGATCCAATATAAAATTGTTAAATGTATACACATGTTTTATGATTATTTAATTTCAATAACATATTTTGATTTGTGGATATGTATAAAAGTGTTTTATTAATGATAAAATGTTTATCCACGTAATTGTTTAAAAATAAGTGAATCATTTCCCACCACCATTCGGTGGTATATTTAACAATTTCTTATATTCAAATGAGAATGTTCTAAAAACATAGAATACTATTTATTATATGGTAGTAATAGTTTACTTGTTATATATTACAAAAAAATGAAATTAATGTTATTTCATTACATTAAAGTGTTTTCAGTATCCTATTAATATATTCTAAATAGAATATCAAGTCTATGTGGCTAGTGGGAGTATGTTTCTCCTTAAATAATATAAATGGTAGTAAATAATGTAATAATATAATATAAATTTAAATAAGAAAATACCCTAAGAGTGTTAGGATGTATTTTTAAATATAAATATAATAAATCACATTATATTATGGAAAAGGTTTTATGTAATTGGGATATTGATAAACATGCATGATATAATATTTCATGCATTATATAGCCTTTGATTAAGTAAACATTTGAATTTTCAATGATTTAGTATTTGAATTGTTCAACTAATTTATATAATCATTTATTAAGGAATTATAGTAAATGTAATGAAAGATTGGATTTTTCTTTAAAAAAGTTACTTCATTGTCCATAAAATTCACTATATTATCATAAAAACATGACTAAATTTCGTAACGATCAATGATTGTAATAAACTGGATATATATATATATGGATGTCCTTAAATTGAAATGGTTCATGGGTTCTTCCTCATTCATGGCCAACACTCCTTAACCTTATGTTCTCTTTTATAATTCTTCTTTCTCTATAGATGTATTAGGATTACATTGGGGAATGGTCGATCCATTACATACATTGGATGATTATTATCAGCATGTTTATGAACTAAAGAGGTTGGATACATTTTTCCAGCTTGGTGATCTTTTTCAAACTCATACGATGAATATCAAATGATTGCAATGGATCTTCGGCATAAGGAACTCAAATTTATAATATTATTAATTTTAGTTTTTACGTTTGTTTTAAAATTCATATATTGATATCTTTACACTAGGGTTGTAATCACTATCAATGCTTTTGATAAATGTTTTTGTACTCTAATGAAACCCTTCACAAATAGAGTGGTCTACCATGGTAACAACTAGATATTCAAAGTGTACTTTTGAAACATGACACATAAGACACTTGAATCCCCATACTATTGTGATCTTTTGGGTGTCTTTTTATAATATATCATACATACTTTGATAATTTATATTATACCCCGACAAAATATGTTGTTGGGTGGGTGATAATAGTTATAACTTACATTCACTTTCACACTAAATAATATTACTATAAAAATATTATAAAAGGTTATTTGATTCACATTTAGAAAAAATTATTATTATAAAAATGATTACCTTGGGTAAGTTAACCCATTGGGGGGAATGTATAGAACCAAATCTAGAGGGGTTTGAGTCATCATGTATAGTTTTTTTCAATCATTAGTTCACTTTAAAACTATTGTATATACTGGTCCATTGAACTATAATTAACAATAACATTTTTTAAAGAATCAATTTGGGATTTCATGTATTGCATTTTATTATTTATATCCCCATGTAACACTTATTTATCAATTTATTCTCTAGGAAACAATCCAAAACCATAACAGTTAGCATGAACATATTATTTTGGATACATCAATGATACAATATGTGGTCCTTTTTCTACTAATGACAATCACTATTATTGTTTTCAAACTATATAAAAACTATATGAATAGATGAAGATATATTTATGTAATATTATTATGAAATCTAAAAATTTACTATTATTACATACTTACACAGGATTATCATTCTTTTTATGTATTTTCACCGACAATTTCTCCATTATATACAGTATTCTCCTTCCATGAAATATGTTATAGGATTGATGTGAATTTAGATTTCTATTCATATATATATATATATATAATAAATGTTACCTAATTATTATTTTTTCATATCACATAAAAGCATTACTATATATTTATAATAAATACAATTTTTCAAGTGAAGTGTACTTCATCCTTGATTTTTGGTAGGTATATATTGGTTCAAATGAACAATTTTTATTTTAGCAAATAATTTAATATTTTATAAATTAATAATTTTTAATAAAATTGAATAATAATTTTTTTAAAATAAAATATTATGGATTAAAATTCACATGAAGAGATTCATCCTCATGAGGAATAATGAATTATTTCTATGATTCCTTTTTTATCCTGTGTGCATAAATTTTTGATGGTTTGGATTTACTTTTTTCCCAACAAACAAGAGATAACACTATGTAATATATGTATAAAATTATCTATGATGTTGTTATGGTTTTCCCTAGTGTAATAGGAGTCCATGCAATACGGAATCAACATAGGACCAAATCCAGGAAGACTCATATGTTTGGGGATCCGATTGTAGGGGTGGTGGGGGTGTGTGGACCATATATAAGTGGGTGATGATGAAATAGGGAGTATCTAAGTCAGAAAAGGTTGTCAGATTCATGGGAATCAATGTATTTCGATTGGACGGTGTCTTGATGGTTACAAGGGGAGAAGGATTGGTGACGATTATCGGTCTCTTCATGGGCAATAAAAGGATGCTTAGGGAGGTACAATGAATGGACAATGGTAGGGATCTGATAGGACATGGCTATGTTGTAGTATTGATCAGGTATTATATATAGGCTTCAGTGTATTATGAAGTAAGGTGTTGGGTGGGCCTGATACATGTTTCAATGGTGCATAATCTGCAGATTTCTAGTGGAAATTAAAAATAATAATTTGTTCTAATTAATAGTTCATGTTCAAAGTGTTTTTGAATGCATGTATCATCATTTCAAGGCTAACATATCAGATGAATGAGAGGGTATGGAATCATTTATCGGGATCAGTCAATATTCCATATTGTACCTGGCATGTCTAGCTCTGAACCAAAGAATGGGTTACAATCATAATAAAAAAATTATGTATCAACTCTCTATGGGGGAAACTATTCTATGGTTGTATGTGCATAAGGCCTTCTAGATCAGGTTCTAGGATATTTTCATCTAGGTGAATGGGTTGTGTAACAGTTCCCCCTTAACCTATTAAAATGGGGTATAATAAATTAAAATATAAAAATATCCTTTTAAAGGGTCTATGACCCTTTATGATGATCATTAATATGAATTTATAAAAGAAAATATCTAAAATGAACCTAATATATTAGGGATAAATAAAATGGAATGAACATTTCATTATATTATATTTCATTAAAATTTAGAAATTATGTCATCATGATACCCTAATTTCTTTCAAATGATTAGCTTAAATGCTTTTAAAAATTATTCCATGTATCTATATCAATCCGCGCATACTATTGAGTTTTTAAACTAATGTAACTAATTAAAGATGAATTGTTGGGATTTATTGATTTATTGCATCAATTCCACTGATCCATGAAATTAATATCATTTTTTCATTCATTAGTATATATTTTTAACATGTTCCTTCAATTTCACTAATGTTTTCCTTATCTTCATTTTTTTCAATTTTATGCTTGTGTTATAGAACCAAATTTTTATTTTTTTTATTAAATGTATATGTGAAGAGTTTAACAATAAAAAAATATTTTACATATTGTTAGTTGGAATGTATGAATTTAATATAATAATTTCATAGTGTATATAATACATTATAAAGGCCATAGAAATTCCCCACTATGATGAGAGCCTCGAAATTTCAAGATGATATTTGAAAAATAGTTATAAAGCCGAATAAAACTCTATGATGGGAAAGTTTTTATTTTCAAATGAAGGTATGTGTACTTCTATGTATATGTGACTTTATGTCATGATGATCACACTTAATAATATCAAATATGGTAGATTATAAAAATTGGCCAACCTAAGGGAAATCCATTTGTTTTGTTGTCAATATAATTCCATGTCAGTGAGTATCTATGATGTTCCTTGTATCATAATAATATTATTAAATAAATAGATGGACCATTTAATTTGGTGTACTAACCAATAGTGTGACACAATGTGTTCATGGAAGCTGGATACTTTGGGTGAAAAGTAAATGGAATGTTATCAATAAAAAATTTGATGAATAATTTCTCTATTCTATAAATAAGGAATTTAATATCTTGCAGCATTTATTGAAATAGAACTATCACATTAAATTCCATGTCCATAGGGTAATGATGAATTTATTTGAAATAGTCAATGAAATACATATCAAGCATATATTTTGGTGACACATGTTCCCATTTTGGATGTGATAACATGTTAAAGGGATTATATTACATAGAGAGTTCTTTTGTGTGTTTTCCAATGTTGTGATATTACCTTTATTATCTTGAGTTTAATGATCAATTCATTGACCATAATCTTTGAATTTAGCTAATATCAGCTAATATCAACATGACAAAAGAATAGAGGTTCATACCCTTAGGGTTTTTATTGATCTCAACTAAATTGTATTTTAATTAAATTATTGGAATAATTATTATTATCAAGAATGAGAAAAAATGTTATCCATGTTTTATGGATCACATAAATTATTTAAAATTTTATTGTCAGGGTAATTTTTTCATTAGTAGTATATATATTATTTATTTATTAAATGAATAAATATTTATTTCATATTTGATGATTTGTAACAAGTACTAGAGGGAAAAAAATATGTTTGATGATAAATATTTTTTTGAAGCATGTAAGATATTTTTTATCATAATGCTATATTGTACATGCCATGAGAAAATAATATTATTATTATCATTACATTCCATGGGGTTATATAAGGTTTAATATATTATTTAAGGGCCATTGTGAAATTAAATAATATTTTAATCCTAACCTTATCTCTATAAATATACAATAATTACTATTATGTAAATGTTTTTTAAATTAATATCTTAAAATTCAATATCATTGTAAGAAAAATTAGATAACATCGAGGGAAAAGAATAAAAGCAACACATAACCCATAAATTCTCTTAAAGGAATCCATGAAATTAAACACACATTTTCCATTTATCCCAAAAAATGAGAAACATTAATAAGATAATAATGGTTTCAATGACCGGATGTTATCATTAAAAGATAAGAATGTCTCAAAACTACCTTACATATTCATGAATGTGTTAATAATAACATCATAGACATATTCAAAGACAATATTCCACAAGTCATGATTAGAGGAAAACACAACACCATAACAAATATACATAACACTATCCGCATAGGGAAAGTAGTATGCAATAGTCATGGAATGTTGAGCCACGATTATAATGCCAGCATGATCCTATATAATAGCATTGAGGCCATCAATACAATCTCTTTGAAGCAGCATGTCTGTGTAAATTTTATGTATACCCCGAGGGGGAGGTATCCACTAAAATGGGTGGATTAAATGAAAAAATAAGATGAACCCCATATTAGTTCAATTGATAAATCCATTTTTTTCATCATTTTAGGCAATACCATGTTATCATAGACCATTCTCTCAAACATAAATGTGTTATGGGTTTTCCAGTTATTCCACTCATGAATTCACAACTCGATGATTTTATGTACCAAAAGTGATAAAAAACACTCTAATATAACAATCTTCAAATCCAAAGGACATATCCCTTGATCATTATACTTCATAGAACATGAAGACCAAAACCTGATAAACTAATAGTTGAATACTATCACAACATAATCGATTACCACAATGGTCCCACAAAGAGGGAACTCAATTTTATCATATAGGTTTCAATCAGATTGGTGTTCATAGGTGAGTAGAATACCACTAATTATTTTCCAATTGAATTTTTTTCCTTTGGGGATGCCATGGAATTTAACAAATGCTTCCATAGTGGAAATCCTTGATCATCTCTCTATGTAAGTATATTCCAACAACCCGAGAAACCTGAGTAGTATCCCCAAATAATTAATTTCTATTATAGTTTGTCTAGTCCTTCTCTATGGCCCATTGAAACTACAAAAGTATCATTTTATTCATTATCACGAATTCAATGATCATGCTTCTCAAAATATCTTCCACTATGGCCATCAACAAGTATATCCCTCTATGAAGCATGATCAAATCTAGGAACAAACATAATATTTGGTTTTATACCATCAAAAGCATGTATCCATGAACTAGTGTTTATTTTAACCATATAACTGCTTGATATTCTCCAATAAATCTTGCAGTTCACAAATCAATTCATTCCAAAATGATCCTCCAAAAAAATATCAGTAGAGGACCCAGATTAAAAAATGAATATCATTATTGGATAAATACCTCGGTTTGAAAACTTTCACACACAAACCATATGGTTTTTATAATTAACACCAATATTACTTTTCTAAGAGGGAATTTTCGAACACATCTATGACCCTGAATTTAATTTTTCAACTAAACACGGGTGAAAAAATCTTCATCCTAGAAATCAAGTGTTTATTATTTTATCAATAAGCACAATCCCAAAAAAAATTTGTAGTGGAAAAATAGAGTTAGCTAAAAATAAATTTGGGAGATTTAAGAGAGAAATCATGTAATATGGAATTCCATGATCCATTTATTTTACATTAACCTCCTTTATCTCTTTATTTAATTTATTTTTGACCATCCTAAATGTCTCATATTATCATTTTATAGGATCTAAGATAAGAATTCACTTATAGATTCCCCAAATAAAATCATGATACTCAAATACATGTTATGTTTCTCTATAATATTGTTCCATTCAAATAATTCATGGTATACCTCATCCAACCATTAAAAACATGACTAAAATATATCTCTTATTTGAATTATTTAACACATTGACCTGATGATTTGGTTTAATAATCAATAATATTATGAAACTACTGGACATCTATAAGAGTTTCTCTTGAAAAAAAAAATATAATCATCAATGAAAAATAAGCTAGTAATGGTGTAACTGTTCTGAAAAACCTTATTCCCATTAATGATTCCATCAAATCCTACCTTTTACAATAGATGAGCGAAATCATTGGAAATAATGATAAATATGTAAGTGGCATGCTGTTCACCCTTCCAAAAACCTATGGTTAGTTTGGAGATCTTTTTGTGATACTCATTAACATTGATGGTGAAGGAAACTCAATTGACATATTTCCTGATCTCTCTCATCCATTTTTGGCCAAATCCTAATTAATTGATGACAACTTGTATGGAATCCAATTCCACCCTATCATAGGATATCTTTCATACCCAATTACATTTCAAAATTTCCCCTATTATATGTTCAATGAGTACTCATAGAATAGAATACATCATGAGAAATAGTATTTTCATTTCTAATAAGTCTCTTGGGTATAAAAGTTATGTTATTTTCATAGAAAACAAAGGGAAGGAACATACAAAAACAAAAATATAGGAATTTTGATAAAATCTTAAAGACCACATTGCATAAGATAATATTCCTAAAATATAAAATTTTCACTGGGCTATATATTTTTGTGAGAAAATAAATGAAATTATCATCGACCATTTCCTTACATATGTAATGAGCCCATAAAACCTTAATCAATTTGTTAATTTCATAAAAAATATTCTAAAATCACATATAGAATAAGGAATTGAATCCTTCCAGAAATAGTGCCTTTTTTTATTTAATTATCTCAAATTCTAAGAAAATATCATTCGTAGAAATGTATGACATAAGTTACTAATTTATTTCCTTGGTAAAGGTTCACTCGATACAGCTCAGGATGTCCCATTTTGGGGTTCCCCTCGAAGAACAAAATAGATCTATATAAAAGGGCCTCATGAACTCCTAAATCTCAACCCAATCAATAGTGTAGACTCCATCCCTTATATTAATTTTTAAAATGATGTTATTTATATTTCTAGATGGGGCATTTTAATAAATGTAGTTAGTGTTCCGGTCATTCTATTTGATGAAATATTCCCTTGACCTGAGAAACCAACAACTTTATTTTCCCCATAAGGACATATACAACTAATTTTATAGAGTTATAACCTCATGTGGGGAAATATCAAAAGTAGTTTTCACATAAAATCTCTTGATGTCTTTCTCAAGACTAATAATTCACTAAATAATTTTCATGTAGTGATGATGACTTTAGCACTACAGCTGACCAGCCACCAATTAAGTCTTATCCCATAAATGACCTTTATTAGAGGACCAAGAAACTTTGAACACTTCCCTATTTTCATTATTCTGAAAGCCACATGCATTCAAACCTAATTCCACATAGATTCCATTCACACTTTGAAACCATAATCTACTATAAAAATAGGACAAAGGTCAAATGAAACCTGGTGGGAGGGGGAGAACTCAGTCCTCTAGATCATCGACACATATTTTATTTTTTCCAAAAATATATATATTATATTATTATATATTCTATGTCACATTAATGTAACCATGTAAATGGAATCCCTGAAAATCACAGATCTGAGAGACACATGTGAATAATGAATTATAGAAATTTATACATGGGTGAAACATTTCACTAGGAACGACCTTGTTCCTCCTGGTGGTAGAGGGTCTCATTAAAATCCCCACCAAAGAGAATTGGGACATGAAGAATATTTATGATATATTTAATAATATCACATATATTCACTTTTCACTTAAACATGACCATCAATAAAAAATGCCACATAATGAAAACACATGAAACTCCATTTAGTTTCATCAGGTTGATAAATCAAAATGGTGATTTAAATTTGGGAGAATCATACCACCAAATCATGGAATTATTATATATAGATGAAGGAAATTCATCCAATATGTCATTAATATCAAACCATGAAACACTTCTAAAATGCATCATTCAATGAAATCCATATCATGTCTTTGATTTCCAAAATTGTCTTAGAGGGATATAACATATTTCAACTATACGTGGGGCTCAAATTACAGACCATACCAACTGATCATAGGTTACCAATACAATGATAGTTCTAATAGAATAGTCACATGGTTCTAGTAGAAGCTATTCAAAACCATTATTTTTCTCAGTTAGGTAATTTGACACATCTCCAACAGAATGATCTTAGCCTTTCTGAGAACCGGATGGATCTTTATCCTCAAAACCACAATGAATTATGTTATTTCTATAAATTTATGTTTTTATGTGATCAATATTAGTGATATTATGATTCCATATATTCCATAATTCGTAAAATATATGTTCAACTAGTATCACACTAGGATGTGATTCTTCTAGAACTAGAATAACCTACCTCATGGGAGGAAATCCAAATTCTTCCTCATCTCCTGGAAATGTTGAATCTAGTCATCCCATCTCAAGAGGATCCAAACACAGGTATTGGTAAACCTTAATTACCTCATGTACTTTTGGTACATTGTTAAAAACCAGTTGTTCAGGATTTTTCCTATTTTCTGGTTCACTAAATCATTATTAACATTCTATATGGGAGAAATTATCATCCAACAAATTGTTCTAAGACTTTTCATCTTTCGTATCCTCATCCAATGATCCTACATCCCCCATTACATAGAGACGATGTACATCAACCAAGGTAACTAAGATCCCCATGTCCATTAGATAATGGTAATACAAAATCCATAATTCATGGGGTAAGCATGGAAGAACCTTCAAACTTATCATGGACTTTTTCATCCTAGTTCTATGATCTGGATGTTTGCTAAGATTTTCCCTATACACATAGTTTTTCTCCATTGATGTTTATAGACCCCATAATGATTTCAATTGGATACATGGACCATATTGCAACATAATATTCCCCTCTAGGTAAGGGGTTTTTATTATGAAATCCTTTACCACATGATCAATGAGTATATTTAGGAAAAAAGGAGGGTACATTTTCAAATTCAAAATGTACCCATATCATTGTGTCATAGAGTTTCATGAAGTGGTTATATATAATTAGTTGTATTATGTCTACCATATCCATGATTCTCACCTTAGTACCGCACTGAGATGAATATGAGACATCCTGTTCCATAAACACCACAATGGTATTTCCAATCCCATTCATAAATTGATCACTCCAACCAAAGATGGGATCAATTCACATGGATCTAGGAAGGGTAATTAGATAATTCCATCATGGGGATGTTAAAACCATTATCTATTTCCTTGATCATAATAATATTATTATCCAATGACTAGGGACATTCAAAAAATATATGTATCCTATCATAAATCCTAAAAAATAAGAATATAACCATCTAATGATTGATTTACCCGATAGAAACTCCCTCATCTAACCTCTATATTGATTTTAGCGTATTCTTCGAGGTGTTCATGTTATATGGTTTGTTAGATTCTAATCTCCCCACCAAGAAGAGGGCGTGGAATTTAGGGAGCATTATATTCTATGTGGTGCAAAATTCAATAATCGATTTCTCAATGTAAACATATCTAAATATTATTTATAGTTTCTCTGGTCAAGCATTACCATTAATACCATTAAAAATATCCGCTTATATAGTTCAAAAAATTTCCTAAATAGTTTTATTAATAAAAAATACATATAATACTATTTGTGACCGTTATTATTGAAATTATTTAATAATACTAATTAAAAAGTGATTACAAAAAGATAAAAAAATTATAATTATTGAATGTGGGATGTGAATTTTTTTTAATCATTTAATATGGTTAATATAATAATACCAATTAAAGAACATTTTTTCAATACATAATGTTCATAATTGTATATAATTAATTTAATTGTTAATTTTATGTATCAATTTAATGATATTCTAGTTATATAATTAATGTAAATGAATGTATAAAATGTTTACACCAATAAATTACTATTATTTAACCATAATTATCCAATCCTATAATAAATATATTTATATTGTTTTTATTATGAGTTAATTAAATATTTGATTTATATATGATTACAATATTCCATAAAAATTAATATATTTATTAATAATAAAAATAATCCATTCTATGTTATCTAATTAGATTAAAAATTGAAAACAACAATTTTTTAAGTAGTTATGTATGTATTTCGATATAGAATAAGATTGAGATAATAAAAGTTGATTAATATTGTAAAATAGTAATAAAAATATTATCATTATATAAATATAAAAAAATTTGTTAATTTGACGAAAAACATTATTTTTTATGTATGAATTTATTATTAATAAAAATAAAATTATTAATTGAATAGACGCTTCATTAATTGTGAAATAATTTCACTAGATAATTTTCAAGGATGATAGATAATATTGTTTTAATTTATTGGGTATATATATTTTTATTATATGAATCAATTATAAATAAATAATTAAAATTATAATAATAAGAGAAATATTTAAAAAAATTAAATAATTGGAAAATGATATTTGAAAAAATGGATGCAATAAAATATACATTTTTGTATATATTATATTTCACAAATGAAATGAAGAAACTATAGTATACAAGAATGAAATGGAACCGAGGATGTCCATTTAATAAAAATTATTATATATTTTTATACATAACTCTCCACCTAAATGCATATTTTAGTGGATTAGGTAGATTTATAGGAACTAGGGATTCCTTGGGTAGAAGAGATAATATACCATTCAACCTAATATACAATATATAAGTACTCTTTAAGAATTATGTGAGTTATGATAACTCTGTGATTGTGTCACTACAGGATGATGTGGTTGTTTGAGGTCTCATGAGGCCTTTGTTAGGTCTCGGTGTATGAGATGAGATGTGTCTAGAATATGATGAGTTTTTATGGATAATTGGTTGGATATGATAGGATTTAGACTAGTGATTATGGGTGAGACCACCATTTCTCTCATTCTTAGCAAGTGAAACCCTCCTGAGTGTGGTATGAGGATTTTTTAGAACTATGAGTAGAATGAGTCCTTTGGGACTTAAAATTGTTTGAAATTGAAGGGTTTACATTGACTGAATGTTTGAGACATATCCATAATGATTTGCGATATAAGACCCAAGGGTTATAAATGAGATTTTAATGACTTGGAATCGATGTTAAATTGGGATTAGTGTCTGTAGTTTGGTATAAAACCTCAGTTGAAAGACAATGCATGATGAAAAACATTGACAGGGATGACCAATCATTGTGGTCTAGTTTGGGATAATAAATTGATGTTTTGTGTCCCCAAGCAGAGATGTGAATGATAAGGTATCAATGATAACTAATCATTGATGATTTAGTGGACCCAATATTTCCCCTAACTGGTGTGATGGGATGTGTTTAGAATGGGGATATGTATCAAATATATAGTTCCATGTGATCACCTATAGAGTTTTTAGATAGGCCAAGGACCAATGTTTTTGACATGACCCCCATATATTGTGTCGATAGCTAAATGTACTTTTTACCTACCTAAATTATATAGAGATTGGTTGATGTTCTTAAAACTCCCCTAGAGTTTGTGCGGATGAATTTACTTGAATTCTACCTACATAGAGTATTAGGATAGAGATCAATGTGTTTATAACATCCCCAGAGATTAAAGGGATGAGAGATTGTGCTAGTAACCTCCTTGGAGTCTTCTGTAATGTGTTAGTGTCCTTTTAACACTCCTTAGTCATATTATAATTGATTTTTGTTTATGATAGACTTTTTCGGATTCTTGGATAATGGGATTTAACACCCCTGAGTCGATAATTACAAGGAAAATGCATGCTGAGATCAATGGACCATTCCATGAGTGATCAAGTATAGGATCAGGATCTGGATGCATGGAAAAAAATATCATGTCCATAATAGGTCAACGTTAGGATGAAACAAAAAAATTATTATTGAGGGTTGGGATAGGAATTGGTACAATGTAATGACATAACATGATATAGTGGATTCCATCATAGTGTCAAAGTATGTATGAGAGGGTGTCATTGTGGCCTTGTTATCACATAATGACCTGATGCATATGGAGTGACAGTGGCTTAGTTTGAAAATAATTTCTATTACACATTTGTGATATTTTTAATTTTTTCCCTAATGTATACATATATATGTTTATGTATAGTATGAGAACATGGTGAAACCCTACTGGAAAGTATTTCTCACACCTTAGATATGAAACATAGTAAATTTGTAGATGTTATGTCTCTTTTCATTTCCAATAATGGTTGTGCAATAGATTTGGGTGGTGTAGCTCAAATGTATTTGGAGATAGGGTGAGTGACTTCCAATAAAGTCAGTAAGGTTTGAATGGTTGGGTTGTATTTTAGGGTTGATTATTATTTGGGATCATCCCAACGGACATTTATTTATTATTTGGCATTATAAATTCCAAATGGAATTTATAAAATAAATTAGTTATATATCTGGTCATAATATGATGTTTATGTTGTTTATTTTTTTATTTTTAACTATTAAATGACTCTAATTTAATTGAATAGTCTCCCCATTGAATAGATTAGGCCACTTACTCTATTTAGCATCCTTCGGTGCACAGATGGGTAAGGAAACATTATGATACAGTATGGATACTATATATGAACAATGAATATTTTTAATTACTTCTTTATATAAGTTGAGAGACAATGCGATAGTGATAGAATTTCTATGGATCTAAGTGCATAAAGAGATTGTGATCAGAATAAAATCATCAGGTGGAGTACAATAGTCTTTAATTAAGATCAAAAAAATTTCCAATATGAATATGTTATGTAGAATCATGATTCCAGAAATGCATCATGTGAGTTTTGAAATCCAAATGGATCCCATGTTGAGGGCCAAATGGAGAGGGTCACTTCCTTTGATAATAACCCTAAAACATTGGAGTTAAAAAAACTAAATCTTCCAAATAATCTCATGTATTATCCACCATAAAAAAATTTCCCCATTTCCCTGAGGCCCCTATATATTCCACTCTGTTAGAATATTATTCTATAAAACATCAATTATCATGGCCCAAAACAATGTTCATGGAAAAGGAATGTTATAGGGGAGAACAATAGTAATCAGATCTAAGTGGAAACTTGTGTTTCCAAATGATATATGTAGAGTTCACTGGTTCATGTGATATTAACCATGATATGGAATGTAGTGGGAGAGGGAACCTATCTTGAATAAATATATGTAGAGGTTGGTTTGAGCTAGCCCTTCCCATTCCAATGAAAACATTTTACTGTAAATTCCTTACACATAGAAACCAACTCCAAGTTCAGATGATCAAGCACTAATGTGCTAATTGTTTCTCTAACACTCTTTCCATATTTAAAACCATATTATAATTTAAGTAAATAGATAGTTCTTCAAAAATATATGATTGCATAGGTGTTTTCATATATCCCGATAAGACAATTTGGGGGGAATCTATCTTTTTTATATAAAGGAAATAGATATAATGGTTAAATTGTATGCTCATAACAACTTTATGGGAACCATTAACCGACCAGTAACCACATTATGGGTTTTGATTAGCTTTTATGAATGACTAACTCAGAGGGATATATAGAATTCTAGGATGATTCTCATGACCGTATGTGATATCCTTATAGGGATTATCATTATTGACTATGAAATTAGTGAAATTTTGTTCAAAAATAAGATGAAAGGTGAGACAATAGTCCATTCGCATTAATGATATTGATTCAGAAGGAAAAATTGATAGAAAGCCATGCAGATTTCGGTATTCATGGAACCATCAAACATTTTTTCATGGGATTACTAAAAATGCCCATGTTGTGGGGAAGCTATACAGATTCTTGTGATTGAGTAAATGAAATAACCTTTTTATATTTTTCCCACTACCTTATCATCATCAACATTATCATGGAAAATGAAAGATGTTGCATAAATGTAATTTCATTTTTAAATGATTCAAGGGTTTGGATAAGTAATGTGAGGATGTGATCTATTCATGCGAGAAGGTAGGGGAGCCGGATATGGGAATGAATATCAATCATGTGATTCAAAATTTGGAACAATGAAGAAATTATAATTCTTGAGAACCATATTTTCATTGTGAAAAAATTGAATGGATCCTTAATGATCTGTGTTCTCATCCCCCCACTGATATGATACATCATAATATTTTATCCCTTGAAGAATAAATGGATGAGATGATTAATATTTGGGAAATATTTTGGTCTTTACGCTCATGTGAAACCCATATCATGGGAGGTTACTAGAAATTATTTTACTTATATCATAAATAATAATCATGTATGTATAAAAACTTCATATCCAATCTTAAAAATGTGAATGTGAAAACAATATCTTGTGATAGGGAATCCATTATATTATCATTAATTTTTATGAGGAGCATTATAAAGTTAGGGAAACCATTATTTCTTCTAACATTAGAACATGTATTAAATCGGTGTTTACATTTATGAGGAACCATAATCATATATGTGACTTTACAAAGGATTATGTATTTATGTTTATAAAACATACTCAGTCAACCAAATTAGAAATGCTAGTAGGTTTACATGCTTTATTTTAAAAAGGAACATTGTTGGGTGTGATATCTGCTGCCTCATGAAATATTTATGGGTGGGTAAGGCCAAAAACTATGTGATGAATGAAAAAATTATTACCCTCATCTAAAAGATATTAAACAAATCTCTTCATCGATTTTAGAAAAATTAATTTTATGAATATTATTAGAAAAATTTTTGAAAATATTTTTGTTAGCCACAAACACGGATTTTTTTCCTAACATAATTTCTAAAAATAAAAGTTCCTTCTTCTTTAAACAACTTAACTATGATAATATCATTATTTCCAATTAAGTATTTAAGATTCTGAAAACACACCGTATTATAAAAGGTGGTATTATGTATTGGAAGATTTATAATAGAAAAGAATGTGATAGGTTTAAGTGTCCCATTATTTAGTTTGTTATGTGTATAATGTGATTATTCCTTAGATATATTGAAGTCATCAAGAAACCCCTCTATTTAGTATCATTTTGGATTAAAATCATCATCAGCCTCTCTCAAATCTTTTCCCCAACAAAGGGTCTTCTTCAACGGGAGGGGGGAGTCATATTTTCCCTTTATTATTATTTGTATATATAATGTGTTCTGTATTATTAATTCAATGGAAGAAAAAGAAAATATTATTCTTAGGGTGAATGGTTTCCTAATAATTTAACCAGTTTTTCATCTCTTTTTCATATGATATCTTGTTTTTATAAGGGTTGTCCTAGAATAATAAAACTATAAATTTCACTTTATCTAAATATATAATAGGGAATCTATTCAATCTATCATCAATTCTAAATCAGTTGTATATTTTCTCTCAAGAGTCCACAAGATTAGGAAAGAATAAATCAATAGAACTTTTGGTATTCATCTAGTCGAAAAGCATAATAAATTCCTGGGATGAATCCTGATATTGGATACTCTAAATTTTAGTATTTTTCAATGATTCCAAGTAAGAGTGTTATAAAAATATAGGGATGTAATTTAAACAGTATATCAAAATACGGGAGTGAAACTATTATCATGAAAGTAGAATAGGTGATCCCAACCTATGTTATTTCTATATTTTAACTCCAAATATTTTTTATTGATCAAATCCACTCTCACCTCACCATCATCCTATGGGGACTTAATAATGTTTGAAATAATATTCATTGGTTGGATTGGAAAAAAATATTCCTCCTAAAAGAATAAATGGGAATGGGTACTCGGTATTTTTGGTGCTTTAATGATGCTCTTCTAGAGAATTAAGGGTTTCAGTTGTTAAAACACCTTAATTCCTTGTTCCCCCAAATCCTCCAAGCCAAATAATATCCTCAAAATATATTTATATGGATTAGTTTTAGGCTACAACCCTATCATTTTCAAGATAACTCTATGAGGTCATGTTATCTTCTTTTCAGTTTTATTTACTAGAGTATAGGTGATGGTTCCATGGTCAATACAAGGAGGGATCCAATGGTACCTAATAAGGACAATGATTAGAAAACCACACAAGAAATCTTGGGTCAGTAAGATTCCAATGTTCACTCCATATTTAATAATGAAGGAAATAGCTAGTGTATCCAGTAACTGGATGAATTGTCCAATGTGAGAGATATAAAATGATTTGATCATCCCATTCATGAATGATACAGACCAATATAAGATTTTCTAATGAAAATAATTATTCTAAATTAAAAATGGTAAATTATGGAATTTATAGCTCATGGATTTTGAATCCAAGATGATTTGTTTTTTAGAATATGTTTTAGAGAATTTGTGTTCTTCCAAAATTAGTATATATATGCTGTAAAATATGAACTGTAATCCTTATTTCCTTTTAATTCATCACATTATATCATGAATAAAATGATCCTATTTTTTCTTTGTTCATGGAAGTGTTGGAGTCTCTATTAGATTCAATTATCTCCTACTCTAGTTAAAGATCCCTCTAGAAAATGTGGGATTATAATGAAAATCACTTGGTCGAAATAAAGCTTTTACATGAAACACATTTGATGAATTAGTTTACATGGATCCCCATGGGGATGGTAGATTCAATTTCCACAGTATCCTGGATTATTCGGGTGTGAAAAAATGACTTAATCTTTGACCATCTATCGACAATAATGTCATTATGAATTGATTATGAAGAATGTTGGTTGGAGATGTGGAAGCACATTGATATTCATCTTGATATCCCAAATTCACATTCTTTGGTTATCGAGTGGAATCATCCCCCATTGGGTGTGATGAATAATATGTGGGTATGTCTCTCTCTAGAGGAGTTTTTGTTGGAATTGTTGTTATGCTATGTTACATCTACAAAAAAATAGTTTTAGATAGCCATAACTCTATCCTTGCCCATTTGGAACCATTGGTTGATAAATCATAGGACATTATCATGTGAATGTTTGTTTACATCAAGATATTATAGAAATATATTATTTTGGAATTTTATTTTCTCACCCTTTTTAACACAATCAATACACCATAAGTTTGTCTCTAGTATTTTGGCATGTTGGTTCTGAATATCCCCTCCTTTTTCACCAATTCTCTACATTCACATTATCTCTCAACATTAGAAAGGGTAAAAGGGAATATCATTTTTTAAAGCATGTTCATGCATGAGAAATTCATGTTTGGTTGGATTATTTTCCACCTTTGAAGTATTTTCCTATATTTCATGGCATTTCATCTCATAATTCAGAGACCATGTTTTTTAAAAAAAAACTAAAATTTGATATATGACATTGCATCCAATAAAATCAATTGTGATAATTTAAAATTGTTAACCCACCACTTTCATGAGTTATTGAATTAATTGAAATTATAAATATCCAACAGAAAAAATGGTTTTGTTCACAATGATATATGAAATATTTAGAAATATATTTAATTGCGGATATATAATAATAGTGAGTCACCCACATAATAATGTTTATAATATTAAATTCCACAAATTTATTAAATGGCTTATGGCCATTAATATTTGATCCTTTAGATATGGGATTGTTTGGATATGCTTGTTTGGTTATATTATTTAATATGGGAAACAAAATATAAACATTGACCAATGACATATCCTCAAACTATATTGACATGTATCATGTGGTGTTGAAATAATTTTATAAATAATTTTTGAATTGAAACATTGTTATTATTAATAATTAAGTGATAATAATATTTAATGAAAATTTAAAAACATGTCTACACTATTATATATGGTGTAATGATAACCGACATAGGACATTAGTAGTATATTTGGGAGAAATAAATAATGAATCATGATTAAAATTTTCTCTTCTAGATCTATTAAAATCATGAAACATTCAGTATTGTTTAAAAAAAATCAAATTACTATTTATATTCTATTTAGTCAGACATTATCATTTATACAATTAAATATATCAATTTAAAAAGATCAAAAAAAATATACATAAATTATTTTTGTACTAAAAATATTAATAAAACTATTTAAGGGCATTGATGTGGTACTTAATTAATAACTCTACTTTTAATATTATTAAAACCATTAATAATTAAGTATGATTATTGATAATGGAAATTAAATAAATTTATGAATTTATTTAGGTTAATAATAATGGTAAAATTGAAGAACATTTTTTGATTACATAATTTTCATATTTTCATTTTATTATTATAAATATTAATTTAATATATCTATTTTGGTAAATTATAAATATATAATTAATCCTTTTATAAATACTACGATGTCCTCCCATGAATTTAAACGGTATGTAATACGTTCTGAAAAAAATAAAAATATCATATTATAATTAAAAATATATCTAGTAATATTATAAAAAGTGAAACAAAATATGTAGTGATTATTAAGTAAAGAAAATATAATATAGATAATTAAACAATTAGTATTCAATTTTTATATATGTAAAAGTGGTTTCCAATAAATCAAATTTTATATTGTAAGAATAATCTAGAATACATGAAATGATAAGAAATATTTTAAAATTATTATTCCTCATGTATCTTTTTGGAGTCATCTATTTTTGAATCTACATAGAAGGTGATGTTTTATGACTAAAATCAGTTATAAATAAATCTCTATCATTAATGATTTCATCATCAAATTCATGAGGTAAATCTATATTCAAAAAAAAAAATTGTAACCAAAATGTCATCAGTGATGATAATAATCATAATGTATATTATAACTGAACTATGAAATTTATCATCCTTCAACCAATATTCAACTCGATGATGGAACACACAAAGAGGACAGATACATTGTTGGGAGCTTGGGGCATTCATTCTTCAAGGATAACCTAGATTTCCATTACTTTAGTATTCCCAATGGATACCGAAGTGGCACTACTAATATCTGGGAGGCGATTCCCATGGAGGTGTCTTTCCTGGACAACGAAAGCATGGAGGTGATCCCAAATGAGGATTAAAATCACTTGTAAATGATGAATCTTATTCTTGAGAGTGCACCAGTACTGGACTTTTTCTCAATATCATTTTCATGAGGTGTGGGACATGGTTACGTAGGATATCATTGATGTTGTTCAGTACTATTTTCACAGAGGGAGTCTTCCTCAGGTTGCATGTTCTACCAATTATATTCTCATACCAAAGATTAAGGACGTTTCTTCCCTTTCACACTATCTACCAATGAGTTTATGTAATTTCCGTTACAATATCCTAGAATGTGTGATTAGGAAAAGGCTGTCTAAACTAATCAATCAGGGTATATCCATAAATAAAAACATGATTGTTATAGGATTCTACATTCAGGGAGCTATTCTCTAGCTATAGAGATAATTCGAGATATAAACCTAAAGACCCACATATCCAACCTGGTGTCCAAATTGGATATGTATAAAAATATGGTCAGATTGAATGGAGTTTTATGAACAGAGATCTTGCTGATTTGGGGTTCTCATCCTTCGATGTGGACATCCTTTTCACTAGTTTTAGCTCTTTGTAGATGGAATTAACTTTGTTGAGGAGGTCACACAGTTTATTTAAGTCTAGTAGGGTCCTTTGTCAAGGAGATATGATATGTCCTAGTATATTCAATCTGGCGCATGTTATCCTTTTCCACCTTATCATCCAAGGCCTATCTATAATATATATTCTTCCCTATAGAAGGAAGATGGGCCTCTTATTGATATTCAATATGATGTTTGATGATGATAAGTTCATATTCACCAATATAGGTAGGATTTCTATTCGAGTAATGAAGAAAATACTAGATGATTAATGCTACTGGAGTGGGAAAGTTATCAGTAATTCAAAAATTAACATTTTTATCTCTCATAGGTGTTCACCCATGTGGGTTTCTTCTCTATGAAGCCGCCTCGACATGCAGCGTGGAGTTTCCCCATGGAGTACATGGGTTACAAATTTCCATAGGACAACTTCATGTGTGATACTTTGATCAAATTGTGAATAGGATTGCGAGAAACAACATCAACTAGAAGAACCACTACCTATTATTTAGGGGCTACATTTCCATAATTAATATCATTTTTTTTGGAAATTCCTATCCATTTGATTGCATCCATTAATTTTCATCAATGAGTTATTAAAATGATTGACAAGGTTCAATGTATTTTTATCTCGGATGTTGTTTCTGATGTTAAGAGGCCTTGTTCTTTATGGGATAGGTTGGCGAGATCCATTCATGATGGGGGGATCAACATGAGGAGTCTTAAATGTATGCTTCAATACATTCAAGTCGAGCTTTCATGGATGAATCATGTGGAACACACATTGTGGTGTAATTCCATGTCTAATATCACTGGGGGTTCTGTAGAGGTTGTTCATGGATACTATTCTCCTTTATAGTCAGCTATCTACCCTAACTATCAGTGTCTTCAACAGAACTCCCGCTGGCTGGTCGGCGTGGGCGGTATTTCTTTTTGGGGCCATAAATAGGTGGGCTCTGTTCTCTCTTCCCTGGTTTCCCTACACCATTCATCATAGTTAAGGAAGTAATCATCTACACTAGTTTTACTAAGGTTGTACTGGCTGAGAAAAAAAATGGCCAACTAAAATCCATCATGTTCAATACTAAGCTGGAAAAATTTATGTTGACTCTTTCTTCCTCAGGCATTTTCTCCACTAGGTATTTTCACCTGATGGTTTCTACACTGAACTCTCTTGATAGTTAGAATTGCATTGTGTGGTGAAACAAGATTCCAGTGAAGTATAACTTCTTGTCCTGGAATATCAGGAACATGCTATTTCAATGGAAGAAAATATCAAGAAGGTGTGAGTGTGTATGGCATCTATGTTCCTTTTCTGTTGTACTTGGAGGGAGGAGAGCTCTTATAATATATTCTACGATGGGAAATGTGGTCACACTCTGTAGAAATTCATTGTAGTACTCACTGCCATTTCCAAGAGTGATATCAGGGATACTCCATTCTTGGTTAGATGGTATCACGGGTCGACAGACATAGGTATAGAATTAATGGATTGAGCTACGATTTTTAATGTTGGGTTTTGGTGTCTCTTGCAAGCTATGAAACAAGCAATATTTGATGGACCTACTCTATCGTTCTAGCGCATCATTGAGATGACTCATTTTCTGCTGGTTCATTTAGTCTCCCTTATCACTGAATGGTGAGGTTACCCTTCATTGAGGTTGATTTCAGTCAAGATACCTTCATCATATCCCACCCATGAAAAATGAAAACGGAAATGGTTTTTTAGGCATCCTCCAGCCTGCGGTCTGAAATTTAATTCGGATGGGTCCTGTAATATGGGTGCTATTAGTGGACGGGGAGTGGTCCATGGATCATGGGAAAATATTGTTCTGGCTTACACTTCATTCTATGGAAACAATACCTCCATTAAGTCCATGTCCAATATGATGCTCATCGGTCTCATGCTATGTAGGAATGAGAACATCGACATTACTCAAGTGGAGACTGACTCCATGATACTTCATGATGCCTCTCACGGTATAAGATCTTATCATTGATACATAACCTACATTGTTTTCAAATGTAGAGTCTTTCGTGGTGGAATCATCTCAGTAACCCATACATGGTATGAGGGAAATAGGGTTGCGAAACACTTGTCTTCCGTGGAAGAGCATAGCTCCATTAGTACTCGTCTCCTCACTATTCATTTCCTGAAACCAGAGGGTGTGAATTAGGTCAGAGGGGATTCCCTTCTCTTGCTCTATTTTTATCCCCCTTAGTTCTGTGCCTTTTTATACTCTCACTTATACACTCTTTTGAATAAAAGAATTCATTTGGATGGATGGATAATCATTCAACTAACCAACCATTCATAATAATTAGTTTAACCTTAAAATCTCTCATGACTAAAATTGGGATAAAATTATAAGACACATAAACAAAAAATAAACAAAGAGAGTTATAAATTTATTTTTAATTGAAATTAATCTTATTAAAAAGAGTGAAAACATATTTATAAAAAATGAATAATTAGATTTTAAAACATTTACTTGAATGTAACCATTATAGTGTGAGAAAAAATCTAACTCACTTTTTTGAAATACCTTAAACTCATTAAGGTTAAGGATCTTAAACCAGTATACATATGGATTTCATAAATCCTATATTAACATAGTTAAAAGTTCTTAGATAATCGCTTGTGCAGTCAATTATGATTATCAGCCATCCAGGTCCGATGTAGAGTGCTAGTGCCCAAATAATAGAATATCTATGAAACATAATTAAATGTATATAACCTACCATTTAATCTATCTTCTAGATGAAAAAATGGGGAGATGAGTATTTTGAAGATGGGGTGAGATGTGATTGGTGCATCAGGGTTAATGGATGACGATAGTCAATAGAAAAAATTGATAAATTATATAGACCTAATTGAATTAATAAATATAATAATCTAATTATAAAGAACTAAAATTAAAAATTTGTATTATAAAATTCCTTTAGAAAAGAAAAATAATGAATTTTCCAATGTTATAGTGAAAATATATAATGAAAAAACTCTTTTACTAAATGGTGTTCCAAAATGGGGAACACAATAATAAATACATTAGGATATAAATATTCATAATAATTAAAAGACTACAGTAAATATATCAATTCTTATTATTAACTATAAAATAATTTATCAATTTTGGTATTTGATTTGTGTTGTGTTCAAATTAGATAACCAAAACATAATTTGAATCAATGTAAAATGAACAACATCTACATAATGATCAACAACATGTTTTATTTTGATCAAGGTGGTGTTATACATTACGTATATATCATCAATTCATGATATAGATAATTAAATATCATTGAAAATAATAAAAATTTCAATATCAAAATGAAAAACATCATTAAATTCACTACACGTTATTTCCATTATTCTAGTATTAATTTTTTTATATGAATTCATAGTAATAATGGGATTCATCATATAATAGATGATTCAATAAAAATTAATTGAATGTATAGGGAAAATATAATTGGAATTAAAAAAATTCCATGAACTATGATAATAATAGATTCTAAAGAATGGAGTAAAATTTTCAATGTATAAACCCATAATAATGTGGCAGTGAATGAGAGATTTTGTTGATTGTAGTGTAGAAATATAATTCCACTTGAATTCATAAATAAAACAAAATATATGTATGTAGTTACTCATTATGTATCTATTAATATATTATTACTTTAGTAGAATACAATTAATAGCTCGAAAATTTAAAAAAAAATTACACTATAATGAATATAAAGAGAATAATTTATATTTCATATACTATAAGACAATAATATTTATTAATAATAAGGATACTAATAACAAAAAATGGAGTAAATTTATAGAGAAAGATGTTTCTTGAATAATAATGTATTATTAAGTATTCATTTTTTTAAATAAAACATGTTTTTAAATAATAAAATAATTGATGTACTTTTATATAGACAATGATAAATTTCCCAAAACATATATATCAAATAAAGTTCAATAAACATAATATAATTGAGTTTCTGACTGAAATAAAGTAATATAAAACTCTCATAGGCTATTTTGTGAATGGTTTTTGTTAAATGATTTTCATTTTCTTTTTTAAATTAGATTTTCTGGCCCCAAGCATCAGCTAATAGAAACTTCCCATGATTTAGGGTGGAATTCATAAAGAAAAAATACCATACAATATAAAGTTTATATATATTTTGAATGAGAATAAAAATTTTGAAAAATTATTTTTACATATAGTGACATTGATCAAAATACTTGAGAAATGGAAAATTCTATACCATTTTAATACTATAATTTAAACTGATAAACAATTTTTACAAATTAAATTTATGTGGTAATTTTAATTTTTTTGGTCATTATGAAACTATCAATATAATAGGATAATATAGAATTTATATAATATTAATATGATATATATCTTTACTGAGAGGGATAGGTAGAATAAATTGAATATTGAAATTAAAATATAATTTTTTTTAAATAATTGGAACCATTAAAAAAATAATTATGGGAGACAAAAATTTCCATATAAGATCCATGTTTTAGTACATGAGATATAACAAGGTAATTTGAATTTTTTAAGAGAAAAAAATGTGTCAGTTTGATAAGATAGGAAACATTTTTTCAAGTATTAAAACTGGGAAAATATATGGTAAATACTTATGGTTATGTTAACCTCGACTATGTAACATAATTCTTCCATATCAGGTCCACAAGGGAAGATAATAGAATCCCACACATTGGATTATCATGATATAATCTAATTAGATGAAATATTTGATTAACATGTTTCAAATTTTTAAGTCATAAAAGAATATATTCATAACATCAAGTAACATAATGAATGAAATTAATTAAATATTAAACAATGATATTGGATTGTGTAAATGATATTTTTTTGCAATGATTAGTGGGAATGGAATAAATCTTTCTATTGTTCCTTATAAATAGGAAAACATGTATGAATATTTCAAAATATTCCCAATACCCTAATGGTATGAAAAATAAATTCCCTCATGATATAATAACAAAATAAAAAATCATAAAAAATCATATAAATATTATTGTAACTATATAAATATTAAATAGAATAGTCTAAATATAGAACATATGTTCGTTAAAATAATGAACCAAACTACATGTACTGTTTATATGCTCTAAATATTTAATTTAACAAAAATGTGTAGAAGAAAAAAATAATTGTCAAATAAAATGTCATGAAAATGATAAATGAAAATGAAATTTAATTAAAATCAATAAAAGTCACGGGAAATATATTTTTCTAGAAAATGAAACCCAAACTAAAAAACAAGATTTTAATCATGTTGGTAACATAAACCTGCTTTACAAAATGATTATTATACATATATTAGTTGGAGGTAACTGATGTGAAATATATATTTTTTATAAATCATATGTAATAATTACATGAGAGTGAAATAACATTATTATTTTATTTTTAATAAAATATTAAAAATTAGATACATATCCAAATACATTTTTCATTTACTATATATATAACAAAAAGAAAACAAATGAATAATAGTTAAAATAAGTAATGTATTTTATTTTGTACTAATGTTAATTATAGGTGTTATGAATTATCAGAGTGAGTAATGATCTTGTTGGTGGAGGAAAATAAATAAATATATAATTACAAAAAATATGAACATGAATCAATGGATTTGGATGGGCTGGAAAATTTATATTTGAGCATGGGTCCTCTAGGTTATGATTGGTCAAAAGGCCTTATTATAGGTCACATTCCATCATGGAAAATTTGTTAACAAATATATAAACACACAAAAAGTGGATTTAAAAAATACATAAAAAATAATGACAATTTGAATCAGTGGTTGTATTATAGTATGGTCTATATATGAATTCAAGGATGTTGTAGAAATTATTACTCTGATATCAACCTCTAGAAAACCCCAATTACAAACTTCTCACACTGCCTGATGATTTTTTCCTCATGTAAATCATTCTATATCTTGAAATCCCTATTATAGAGGAACTTCATAGGGGAGATTCTTCCATAACCATTTTGGAGAATAATAATTACATAGTTTGAGCCTTCCACCAATATAAATACATATTTTGTAACCTTAAATGTCATCATTGGATGGTTATGCATAATTGGTGATCATTATTAATTGAGATGATGGAAATGAAGACTAAACTAATTGAGACAATGATGACTGATTTTTTTGCAAATTAGATGTGTAAATGCAACAAAATATTATAATCTCTGTACGTAATAACGACATATCATTCCATAATATTTAAAGGTATGTGTTATGTGTCAATAAATTCCCTGGGCCGAGATAACCGTGGATGTGGATAGAATTATTGACGAGTGATAATGTATGGGTGGATATTAGTGTAATTCATTAGGGAAATATTATTAGGAATTTAAAATATAGAAATGATCTTAAGGTATAATAGGATGATATGGATTCCAGATCTGATTATATTTCATTTCCAACATGTTTACATTAGAATAAAATTGTCACTGAATATTGTTTGCTGATGTTGCAAAATCATAATCAACATGACTTATAGGTTGATTTGAATCTTCAACATCAAATTGATTCATTAAATTTATCTTCAAAAAAATATAATATTGTGATTTATTGATAAAATATGATTTCATTGAAAAAATTATTCATATATGTATATCATGTGAAATTATTTAACAAAAAAATATAAAAAAATCATTTTAAAAATGTGGTAGTTTTGTAATATGAATTATAGTATTAAAAAATTTATTTATATATAATATATATATAACACTAGAATGAGAATTATAAAAATTTATATCCTTCCACTAAAATAATTAATAAGAAAATACAAACACCAACCCTATATATAAATAAGGCACGTATAATTATAACATTTAGACACATCTAGAATTTTAAAATGGGTTTATATTTTATCTCAATCATGATTGAATGTACTCTACAGGGGAACCAATTAATCATACATAACTTTCATCATTATTTAAATCAGAAAAGGACCTAATAGTGGTAATACTGTAAGAAAAAAATTTCCACTATATCCCAAAGGATATCAATTGTGATACACACCGCAAAAAAAAAATTTGATTTCAATAAAAACATTGGGATGGTAGATATTTCAAATTAAAACATTATAATAATGATGTGAATATTGTACCAAGTGTGTTACCATCACAAATAAATATTTCACCTATAATTATCATGATAAAGAAGCATCAGATGAAGGATGATCGGATGAATTCATCATGATTCAAGTGTTAGTTTAATTGTTGTAATGGATACCATGTACACACATTTTTATACATGGGATAAACCTCCATAGTCCATGTAATGGGAAGGAATTGGTTCAGTAATAAAATTAATGTACAATAATTATTTATTTGGATATAAATCATAGAATGAGGTTCTCAAGAGGCATGTATGTTACTATTTGATATTTGGTGAAGTTTTTTATTATAGTCATCAAAATATTTTACCAATATATTTGGTTTAAAAATGAGATTTCATCCCATTATGTAATTTATATTTATATTTTTATATAGAATAAATATTCCTATATATATTTATCTTGGATAATTTATGAATGAATCATAACATATTTTCATAATCTTGTATATTTAAGGTATATTTATCATCTCTTATCTGTACAATCCAATTCAAACAACATAATATATACATCATATATAAATGGATAAAATCATCATAATATCAAAAAATATGGAGGTATATGTTTTTACAGAAGAGTAGAAAAAAATCATAAAGTAGGACTTGCTCATTATGTAAATGGTAGATCCACCATTACAGTAGGCCCAACATATTTTGATGTTTTGTTGAAAGGAAGGGCCTGTGAGATATTAAAAAATATAGATAATTAAAATTTTAAAATTATATTGATTATGAAATTATTATAAATAAAATACTATGATGAATAAATCTTTTATCTTAGCATGAATACACATAGTAATCCAACACTAATACATATACCATCGATGATTCAATGCTTGACTAGAACTAATAAGAAAATTGATTGATTCAAAATCAAATTAACATTGTATTAGAAAGAGAAAAACACCACATGAAATAGAGAACTGATTCTGTGGAATGATGCACGAATATTATTAGATTCATGGGGGAGTAATTATAGAGAAACTGTAAATTTAAAAACAAAAATAAATATGAATAATTAAAATGAAAGCAGTGAATGGAAATAAATGTACAAAAACTGTCTGGACTAGAATTTAAATTATTCTACATATTTGGCTATACCATTATAATTGTTAGAGATATATTAACATTGTAAATATATAATGATTGAAATAAATAATTTAAAAATATGGAAAGTGATTAATTTTTTTAATATTATAAATTATAATAACACAAAATTTAGAACAAATTTGGTACATAAATATAATATTGTTATCATTTGAAAATAATCAACATAATAGAATAATATGGAAATGTGGTAGTTATGATATAGTACTAGATTGATTGAGGAGATTATCTATAAAAATCATATTTAAAGGAAAATATATAATTATTGACAAAATTGGTATAATGAATGCAATATTAGAGGGTGTAATTATCTTCCCAATGTATTTGGTAGCCTCAATACTTGAAATAAACAAAATATAAGTATAAATTATTAAGGGAATGAAAAAATTGGTGGGTGGATAAGATTAGAATAAATTATAAGATATTTAGGAAGGGTAAAATTTAAGGTAAAACATGATGATGAAGGTAACCTGATCAAAGTACACTGCTTGGCATGTATCAGGTCAATTGGGGAAAACAAACGTATAGAAATATAATTTTTTAAGGAACACATACTAACATTGAATATATTACGATCAAATTATATTAAACTACATAAAAACTATATAATGATTCATGGGTACTCATATTTTTCACTGAAACTATTATTAAACTCATGAATTTTAAATCTAAACACGTGAAATTTGAAATTTCATCATAATAGAATCACTGTAAATAGATTGATGAAACAGTCAAAAGAGTAATGTTAAATCAAATTCTAAAAATGAATACTGATCAATATTGAATATTCCAATGTAATCTAGAATAAATGTAAATGATCCAGATTTGTACAGCCTATGGAAGGTGACCATATAAGTGCTATTGTTCTGGATGAAAAATGGGGATATTGGGGGTTATGTGAAACAAATTTTGACTGCACAATAGAAATAGAGGGTTGTGTGTGGAGGATGTAGGTTGGGGATAAAAAATTATAAAACATAGAAAACGAAATGAAATTAAAGTTTAGTGTGACTTGGTGTTTTGAATAATAAAATTATGTGTTTTGTGTATGACTATGGTGGTTTGGATTAAAGGGAATGCGAAAATAAATGGAACCATAGATAGTTAACTAAATAAATTAGTCCCTTTATGAAAATATTACTAGATGTAACGAAATCATAGATATTAAATGGTTTATGTAATGAGAATGAAAACATGAAGGGCGATGTTGTGGATCAGTGGGGGAAATATGGAGTTGAGGTAGAGGAGAGGGGGGGAGAAGAGGTGGGGATAAAATGTTAGGGTAGGGGATGTGGATGGGAAGAAGGGGGGTGCATAGGTGTTTGTGGGAGTGAGTAGGAGGAAGTGAGGTGGAGAAGGAACTGTAGGAAATAAGGTGAAGGGGGCTGGGAGAAGGAGGTGGAGGTAGAGGTGAAAGGAAATCATGTAACCAATGATGAAAAATTCAAGGAGAGTATAATCGAGAGAGGGTGGATGGATGTGGCTAGACATAGAGTTTTAAGTGGTGATAGTTGTGGGGAGGTATAAGAAATGAATATTGTAGAGAGGGGGGATATGAGGAGGTGGAGATTACGAGAAGGTGGAGAGAAAGGTGATTCAGGAATGTTAGAGGAAAGGTTATGAGGTAGGGGTGAAAAAGGAATGTAGGAGTAAAAATTAGAGTTCAAAAACTATGAACGTGGTTCCACATGTTTAATCCTAATAATAAAAAAAATCATAAAAATCCCTATAGATGAATTAGAGAAAACAATGAAGAAAATTAGTTGAACTATCAGAACAATGTAATAACACTCAGGCGTGCAAGAATAAATGAATCATAGAAAATACACTGGGATAAATTAGTCTATAAGAAGAATAAACCAGGTAAAATCCCCCTTATCATGGTTCGACCTCACCTACTGAAATCCCACAAATTGTTATATCTTACTACTTCCTCTTCATAACTTTCATTGTCATAATCTATCAAATGGATTAGTCACTCTAAATTCAATTGAATGTGACACCACTAATTGGGTCTCAAATGGTCCCTCCTTCGTCTGGATAATCTGTTTAACCTATATCGGCATCTCTTGGATTCACCTCTATAATATTTTGATTCTTTCACTCTTATAAAATGTAGGAAAATTGGGAATATATAAATGAAGAAAAAAATCCATCAATAAAATTTAAACATCATTTGGACACATTTTTTGTCATGGATATTTTAGAAGAATAATTTTCCACAAAAATATGAATAAATTAACTGTGTAATGGTCTTCATCTACTTACTAGAGTAAATGATATCCTAGTGATTTTAAGGGTCAATTCCCCACTGCATATGTATTTCTCAACCACTATATAAGAGTATAAGGTGCTATTTAAGGGTTCTCAATAATTATAATAGGGTCACACGGTCCTTCCATTATTGTACCGCAATACTCACATAAAGATACTTCTCTTCAATCCATTAAATAAGTAAGGATTACATGGTGTCTAACCACATCATTTTAGGGTTATACCAAGCCTACATAATAGTATCCCACCCCCTATGACATGGTAAATCCCACATAACCATGTCAATATATTATTATAAGAACCCCTATGTTAAGGTAAAAAATATAACACAAATCAAATGCAATGGTAAATAATAACATAATCTAGGGTTTCCCATGAAAAATAAATTCAATGTAAGGATATAATAAACTAATGTAAGGGTAAAACCACCTCATTTAAGGGTAACCAAAACAACCAAAATGATTCCAAATTAATTTCGATGAAATATAACAAATAAAAAATAAAAAATTCATGAGATAAAATGAAATAGATGATTATTTATGAAATCAAACAATTATATAAAATATTTTAATTTTTAATATTAATGTGAAAAATATGTTAAGATTATATTCATTTTTCATATCACATCCTCATGTGAAATAATACATCAACATAATTAGATGCATTAGGAATTATACTATGTTCTGTTATTATAACCTAGTACAATAAGAAATTTATTCATCTTTCTTGTTTTTATTTCATTTTTACATTATGATGTTGTATATTTCTATGAATTTCAATAGTGTGGGTTCTTTAAAAAAAAATATTTCTTGTTCTTCATGTCATCTTTCATCATTGCCATATGATCTATATATTTATTATCCTCTAATAGGTTTTTGTTCCTTTACAAATATTTTTTTCTGAAATCATCTTGTTATATTTAATTTTCTATAAACATATTGTAGTGGTTTTTTGTTAAATACATAGGTCCACAATGGATTAAAGAATGTGATATATCTGGGTTATTTATTTTTTTCCTACACTAAATTCATCTCGAATCTATCTAATCACTTTTTATTTTGTTATCGTACTACCCAAAAAAATCATGAACAAAATTCATATATTAGTGGATCATTTGATGGTTCAGTGATACTACCACATCAATTTATTCCATTAAAATTTGTATTAGATCCACCTAATATAAAACATCTGGATTGGTAAACTTTGATACTGAATATTTTATTGGTGATAATGATTTAAATAAATAGACGATAAAAATGAATTCGGTGTTCAAAAATAATTAACTCCTTGATTACCTGTGTGGTCCTAAGAAGATATTTTTCAACCAATATAATGATGGAAATCCTACTACTAATAGATTTTAAGTCCATACTTATGTTTTTAAGATGGAATATAATTTAATTCTCCTTCCGTTAGGTGATAATGTAAGTCAAGTTGTAGATTATGAATACACCACAACCTACATCATGTTTAAACAAGAATATATATATATGAAAAAAATAAATTTGGAGTCCATCTAAAAAATATTTAATTTTATAACATTCATATCAGTTCTGGAACACCAGTCCTGACTCAAATAAATGATTTTAATAAATTCTTTATAGATCTATCTAATGATGAATATAAGTTGGATGATGGGGATTTTAATATCATAATTTTGGGCTCTTTAGATGATTTATATAATTCATTTAAATATTCAATGATTTATGGTCAGGGATCTTTAGAGCTATAATACGTTGAATCATCCTTTTGGTCTAAATAAATTCCAAAAAAATCATAGTTCTAAAAGGAAGGAATATGAAGGGCTTATTGTTAGGTGAAATTTGAGTAGAGATAGAAGAAAAGATGTGGGATAAATTTTAGAAGATTATTTGGATCTAAGGTTATAAAAAATAAATACCACAAATAAACTAGTCAAATTAGAAGAAATTTACTACAAAGGAACAATTCTAATAATATCACCAATATCAATGAAGATTGGTTGTTAGTTGAAAATTATTTTGACATTGATAATTTTCTAAATGTATGTTCTGATTCTACAAGTGGTGAAAGGGTCCCAGATTCAGTATTTTTATTCCATATATTCCATTAATGTATGTAATTCACTATTTTGATATATATTGATAAAGGAAAGGTTTACCTAGGAAATAAAAAGGGCTAACGAATCATGGGTTAAAAAATAGTCCCTCTAGAATATCTTGATTAGTTAGTCAAATCCTTATAAGATGTGAGGTGGGTGATAAATAGGATGAATAAACTATTTTCCTAAGTGACTTAGTCAAAATGGGTATTCTCTTATGTCTAATTCATTGATTTATAATATCTCTAATGGGTCACTATTTGTTATGAGTGGAACCATTAACAGTGGTCTATATGTTTTAGATGGTAGGGAATGTATGAATCAATTCAATAAATCTCTTTCCCAATTTAAAAAACACAATGTTATGGAACAGTCTATTAGGACAGATTAGTTTGGAAGGGATTTATAAACTATGAAATAATAGAATTGTAAATGTTGTAAACTGAAAAAGTATTCCCTTTTGTTATGATTATATTCACAGAATGTCCAAACATGTTCATTTGAAGAGGACTATATATAATGTTATATCCCCTTTATAATATTCATATTATGTTTTTTTGGGGTCTATATAAAACTAATTCACATAGTGTAAGATACTATTATCATTGAATTATAAATAATTATTCATGGAAATTGTTGATTTACATACTCGACCACATTTAAAAAAATGGAAAACATAAAAAATTTGGATGTCTAGTGTTCAATGTGAAATAAGAAACAATCATAAAACCATTAGAATAGAAAATAGTCCTGAATATTTTCCTAATGACTATATAAACATGTTTAGTTATAAAGGTACTCATAGTCATTAAACTATAATATGCACCCCACAAGGAAGTGTCTTAGAACAGAGGATGAATAGGAATGTTTTAGAATGATTTATAAGCATCCAATAATATTCTAGTCTTCTTTTTTCCTATTTTTAAGATACTTATTCTGGTGTTAATGAGATCAATAGATTCCTATATGATGTCATTTTCAAAACCGATCATGTGGTGTGAACTGGTTGACCCGCAGTTTGGGGCATCTTATAATTTTTAATGTAATACATACGATCATATTCGGACTGTAAACTAGATATCATGAATATTAAGAGTTTCTTTATCGGATCCCAAAATTTTTCTAAAGTGTGAAGGATTTGGGAAGATAATTTTTGTTTTTATAAATGTATAATTACTCATGATGTTGTTTTCCCGATGGCTACTACTTCTAAACAGAAGGCTTTTGATCCAATCCTGTCTGATCCATCTAAACCTATATGTTTTGAGGTAACATTAAAGCCTAAAATTATTCATGAACCTAATATTGTATCATATAATCCACCCCAAATATCTCAAATTAAATAAAAACCTATTAGTGATTTTAAAAATGTGTTTGAGGTTTAGAGAGATATTGAATTGAGAGATTACCAATTGACTCATAATTGGACTAAAAGAAATAGTTGGCATTCGACCTGCTCTACCGAGGCTTATGTTGCTAGTTTTCCTTTTAATATAGGTATTTACAAGATAGTTATGAAAAAAAATGTTTGAAAAATATCTTAATCATGATGAATCTAGGTATTTAATTTCATCCATCTGAGATGAAATTGATTTTCTACTTAAAAATCAAACCCAGATAACTGTTAAGAAACCTAAAAAATGTAAAATTATAGGTTTTAATTGTTTTGTTAATAATAAATATGAATAAAATGACAGAATGATAATAAATTCTAAATCTATATTTTGGTCACATATATTCATACATCATGAATGTATTGATTGTAGTTTGAATTTCCAACCTGTTTTTGAAATTCTTCCTTAAGATTATTTTTATCCTTTACTGCCTGAAATGATTTTAAGGTCGAATAATTGGATGTTACAAATTCATTTTGGGACAAAATTTATGATAAAAAAATTTATATGGGACCAAAATATGGTAGATCAAAATATTTTAAATGAAATGATGTATAAATTTTTGGAAAGTCCATGAATAACCTTAATCATTAACCTATAAATTTGTATATAAAATTTGATACTTTTATGCTTAAAATTGACACTTATAGAAGTAAAAATTACTCATTTTATTATTTAAAATCATTTAATCTTGTTTGTTAAATGTTTATTATTATATTATGATGATATGATTTTAATTTGAAAACACACTAGGTTATTAAATCATATGAAAACCTAATTATATAATTCTTTCTAAATGACCGATTCTGAGGAAGCAATTAAAATCCATAGTAAAAAAAGTTAATAGGGATAAAAATGTTAGGGTATTTATCTTATCCCAATATTATTATGATCATATAGTGTTAAAAATGTATTTTATGGATATTCTGAAACCTATAAGTTCACCTTTAGGTAATAATTTCATGTTTCCCTTGTCCCAATCCCCTAGATGTAATTTTTATAATGATACTATTGGTAAAATAACTTATGTAAACATATTAGGATGCCATATGTAGCCATGATATACTATTATCTAGATATATACTTTCATGTATTTAACTTAATAAGGTTTAGGGGGTTTCCATTAAATCCCAATTGGTATGTATTAAAATATTTACTCATGTATGTTTCACGGTATTATGATTTGTCCATTTATTTTGGTAAAAATAGATTTTAGTATCATGATTTTATCGACATTGTTGATTATTACTATATTGAAAATATAGATACTAAAAAATATATTACTAGTTATGTATTAGTATCTTTTGGTGGTCCTATTTCATGGAAGTACGATATGCAATACATTGTTTCCCTTTCCATAACCAAGGTTGAATATATAACATTAACTAATGAAATAAAAGAAGCAATTTGGTGAAAAGATTTTTTAATGAACTATCTATATCTTCTAGTAACCTATAATTATTTTGTGATTGTCATCCTATACACCATATTTCATAAAATCATTTTTTCCATAGAATATCTTACTAAGAAGACATTATGTTTCATTTTTTCTATTTCCATTGAACCTGTGATGATAAGTTTCTGTAAGATACATACATCGGAGAATATAACCAATAGTTTGACTAAGGATATTCAGTTTTCCGTGATTATTCATTATTTAGAACATATAAATGTAGAACCATTTCAATGACCATGGTGGTAAGAATTCCATCATGATAAAATTATTTTTATTTTTAATGTGGAGATTTTGGATATTTTACATAGATTTATTTATTTGTTTGTTATCAAAGAGATTTATCCCAATTTTATTCTTGAATATTTTATTTTATATTTTAAAATTTTCTATTCATTTTTTTCCTTACCCCACAATTTGATCATGTTTAAAAGTAACTGGCCTATAGATTACTTTCTTGTTCAGTGAGGGAAATGATTTGGATTCCACATTGCATATAGGTAATGAAAACATTTATATGGTTAATTCCTTCTCACATATGGGTACTACCTAGTATGCATAAGGGTAAAACAAACACACGTAAGGGTACTATCTGGCTTGTGTAAGAGAGCTCCCTAACTAGGGTATGGGTGCTACCTTGGCTCAAATAAGGGTAAACTACAACATTTAAGGGAACATTATTATAGCATGTATGTGTAGTGTAGATCACATTAAGATAATTTTTTCCTTAATTACGATTATCCTATCTCACATAAGTTAAAATTTAGACCACATAATGGAAAATCAATCAGTGTTATATTTCGGTGGTGAATCACATTCCACCAATTTTCCTTCCCGCGGAACTATCACTTGCATATCAGTCGTCCACATGGTCAAGATCTATCAGTAACCCCTATATCAATATTACTTCTCCCACCATCATGAATGATCCTCGGGATCCTCTCTAGTCATTCTTTGTGTTCATATTCTGGGTGAATTGGGGATATTGATGGGAAATTTATAATTTGTAATTATAAAAGAATGAGTGTATTCCAGTGTGGATCCATTTCATGGTTCTGGTAGTCTCCTAACATGGATTATCTTCATCATCAAGATACTATTATATTGATTCAATAGAGAGTGGTGAAAATTCATTTCCATCAACACAATATGTCCTCACGTGAAGGAAGACATCAACATCTTGATCATTATTTATGGTTTTCCAGGTTTCATATATTAGACTATTGTATCGTAAGAAGTATATTCCACTTTATAATTTTAATTTATTGAATTTTGTTTTTTTTTCTTTATTTGTGTGTATATAGTGTGAGTCCATCCAAAAAGTAAGATTTCAAGTTCCACACATCATATATCATCTCTTCGATCAAATCAATCTAGATATAATCAGTATATAGCTTAATTAGTTCATTACTACGTTTATGTATTGTAATATATTATATTCATTATTAAGTAATAAATATATTTTGTTGGTTTTTTCTCTATGTACGTAGGACCACAATGGGCCCATATAAGTTGTATCTCGTTGTTCTTTATTATTTTATTAATTGCATTTTTCTTATTTCATCTTAACTATTTTTTTTATTTTTAATTTATCTAACATCCTATTTTTATTAACCTTGTACATATATAATTATATTATTGGTCGTTTCATAAGGACTCCAACATCAATGAATCCCCTAACTTATTTTCTTGTTTGAAACAATTGGGCTGGTGGTTCATCTTTTAATGTGTCCCTTTCATGAATGCATGTGTCTATTTCAACCATCATATCAATTTCATTAGATACATCATTGGTTATAATTTTTTTTTATTTTCCTATTTCAAAATTCCAACCTATTTGTTTCATATATTAATAAATAGAGGTTTTTAATGTAGTTAATCTAAATGAAAATATAGTGATTCCATGAATATATTATTTTTTATCTCGTATTTTTTTCTTATTTTGATTGACATTTTGGTGGAACAATATCATCCCAATTATTTTATGTATCCACAATTTTCATTATAAATAAATGATACTGAAGAACTGAAGTGTTTACGTAATTGAGTGAAGTTAATGTTGTAGATGGATAATGATCAGTATAAATCAATGAACAAATAATTCTATTCCAATAAACCCCACCCACTATGAATTTATATGATTTCAAGTACCCCATGTTCCCTATACCTACGTAAAAATGATAATATTGAAATAAAATAGGAAATAAATTCAATCCTTTTGGAAATATCAAATAGTTATTATAGAATTAAAATATATTTCATAACTAATATCCTATCATTGTAGCATAACCACAGTATAAATTTTCTATTCATTCCTTTAGACTAACATATTTCATTAAATACCCTATCAACACATCATCCTCCTCCCAACTAGGTTTTGGAGTTTACATGTTCTTATAATCTCCTCTCCATGTAACCATTGATTGAGCATTTGTGACACTATTTATTTTCCCATTCTTATAAATCACTAGAAAATCATATCCCAAAAACATAGGATACAAAAATTGATGTCTAATCAGAACATTCCTTTGACTAAGAAAATTTTATTTAGGATCCAATGATTTACTTTTACCTAAAGCCACCTTGCATTAAATAATGTTTTTGGTGCTTTATTTTTGTCACTAAATTGATAAGCTTCATTTCATATATGTATTTTCACATGATGGTTTTAGATAATGCCTTACTAAAATAGGAACGAGACCCCTTTCCTATGTAAACATAGCTCAATCTCCTGAAATATAGGAATAAATCACTATTAAAATCCCTTTTGAAAATTCATTATGAATTAAAGTGGGGTTAAATTCATGTTTTTCTTAAATTTATCAAATGATTATTGAGTTTCAAGTTCATATTTAGACACATACTTTTTATTCAAGGCCATGACGGGTCTTGTAAACTTTATAGAATCATTGAAAACATTTTTATATTTTCATTTTTCCCTAATACCAGTATCTTTCCTCAAATTCCTCATCATATTAACCGATTTAACTACTTCATGATTTTTAGGATATATTATAACCCATTCAAAAAAGTAAATTTTCCCTAAATACTAATCATACCACTATATTAAATAAAACTAATTCTCAATTTAAAATAGTAAATTTTATATAATTAGTTTTTGAACAAAATGAACTTTCTCAAGGTGTTCATTCCATCCCAGGCTACAGACCAATATATCATAGTAGAACAAAAAAACATTATTCCATATAAAAGACCAAAATACTACATTCATAGTATCATGGATATTTATTAGTTACTTCATCAATATTAAGTTAATAAAAAGGTATTCACATATTATCCTTATGGTATTTGAACATATAATTCCCAGTATTTTTTGATTTCATCTGTACCTTTTGGAAATTGGAATTCAAATCAACTTTGGTGAAGTATTCTTCTATATTAAACTCATCAATCACCTCTTATATTACTTTAATTTTGTATATTCATGCACCAATAAACCATTCAACACCCACAAATCCATTAACTCCCTCCTCCTGGGCATTCTTCTTTTAAATAATTATAATACTATAGTAAGGGTCAATGGTATTTATTATGGAGGCCTATTAAATGAAATATTCATAGGTACTTCTTCTTTTAGAGTCATCAAATCTCAATATTGATTTTATATTTTTTCACATAAACATACTATAGAATTCTGTGATGAATTTTTAATTTATTCTCATATGTTATTTGGAAAACCATGTCTCCATTTTATACTCCACTCACACTATCAAAATATAATTAAAACCTATCCACCTCTATAGGAATCCATGAAATTCAATGGGATTAACCTATGATTTCAGTCAACAAACCTTTTCTTACAATTGCACCAATTTTCCAAAATGGTCTTCAAAATAGCCATAGAAAAATCACTATGGCAGGGTGATGACTTTATGATTATGTATTCGCAATAATCACATGAATTTATGAAGAATATAATAAATTACATATTTTCTTATATATATAAATTTCCCAAGTAAATTAAGTAAATGTATTGACCATGAATGAAATGTTATTGAGGAATTGTAGAAACACGAGATATGTAGAAAATGTTTTCAAAAATAAATAAAAATGTATATGAAATACTTATTACATTAAATAATATTATAAAATATAAAAAATTAATTTATTTAAAATAAAATTTCGATGTTATTTAAATTTTATATGCTCTACATTATTAATTTGAAATTATAAAACATTATGTTAAAATATTGAAGGTATTTTAATATATAAAAACATTAAAAAATTAACTGATTAATAAATTGGTTCATTTTAAATATTCAAGGTATTTAAATATTTATTATTAAATTAATTATTTCCAATACTCAAGCTATTTATTTAAAAAAATTTAATAAATTTATTTTAAAATGATTAACATTCCAAAAATTGAATTTCTTGATTATTTAAAAATAATAATTAATAAAAATTATTTAAATATTTAAATGATTTCAATATTTTATTTATATTTTTAATTAAAAAATAAAATACAATGAATTTTTAAATTATATAAATTTGTTGGTAAATTTTTAATGGTTATAATATTGAAATAGAATGTTGATTTTATAAAATATGAACAATTATTTTAAAAAAAACATTTCAATAAATAACATTCCTAAAAAAATTAATTTTTTTAATTTTTTTTGGGTTTTCTATTTAAAAAAAATTGAATATTTTGAATAATTTAAATATTTCATGTTATACCCACTAAAATATTTTTCATTATTATTTCAACATGGTTTTACATATTTATGGTTAGTCCTTGTTAACATAGTTTGGCCTCATTTTCTCTCTCTCTATTTTTATCATGATTTACCTATTATATAAATCATTGAAATCATTCTATATCGACACAAATTCCATCATGTCTTCTTTCTATATTTTTTTAGTTCTTACCACATTCTTAAAAAATTAACCTCTATCTAAAAAACAGTCAAAAAATTCATCAATTCATTTAGAAAAACTTATGTTAGAATAGGGATTTTCTTCAGATATAGAATTAATGCACAAAGACCTTACTATACATGCCCCTGTCAGATGAGAAAATTGATCATTGGTGTCATGAATCGTCCCTCAGGGCGCATTCTGTGACTACCCCATGCCCGCCTTTCATAGGCCAGAGGCTGATGACTAGCACCGAAAGGCGTATTCCCTAAAACGAGGAAGGAATTGCCTTTATAACCTGTAAACACACTCAACCAAGAACACAACAAGATATGAACAATTGTAAACTATATAAAAAAGAGATATGAAAGTATGATGTGACAAAATACAATCCCAATATAAAGGTATAAGTAAAACTGAAATAAAATATAACTCAAGAAAGGGAAAGACAAATACTGGTTTGTCCTCCGAGGTTCCTACCTGACAGGTTGGTACAGATCATGTAACACCCCAAGATTTCATAGTGTGTTATTTCTTCAAAATAATTCATTAACTTGCACTACACGCAACACCGAGTTCAATTGCACCATGACTTACCCAAAAAAAAAATCCATTAAAAGAGGTCATGAATAGTATTAACTAAATTTTAAACTTTATATAATCCTTATAATTTTAGAATCCATATTATGAGTTTCTTAGTCATAATGCAAGAACAGATTCATTTTCAGTATTGCACTTTTATCAACTTTTGATAGTGAATCCTTTTTTAAATACAATATTTTAAACTTTTTGACTAAATGGAGACATAAAAAAATTTAAAATGAAACATCCCAAGCTTCCACGGTATGCTTTCCTTTGAATAAAACAGTAGCGTGTGTTGTACGCAACTTCGAGTTTTAACACACACCACAACCGATCAAACTAGCCGTTATGAATTGTAATACCTAAATTTTGAAATTATATATATTTTATATTTTGAAATGGACTTCATTTTTGGATTCGGAATATCTAATTTAGCCTAAGGTGAAATTTTGGTACTTTTCGGATAACTTTCATATTTTGATGAATAGTGAAAATTACTAAATTATAATTAAAAACAACTTTTTTAATCAAAATAATTAATAATGATAAATTATGAATTTGAGTGGTTTTAAAGTATATTTTGAATATATTTTTACCATTTAATATAATGTTGGTCATTGGAAATAATTTTACAATTAAACCGAACATAAACAAGTGTCAATCTTTTGATAGTTATTATCTCTTAAAAACACGCTTTTTGTTTTGACAGCGGGAATTAATTTTAAATTAATTTCTGCCACTTCTGTGTTTTGAATTTAGGAAAATGGGTTCCATATTTGGAATCAGGATGTTCAAATTGTGTAAATAGATAACTTTTATTTTTAGACATTTTGAATAATTACTGCGGTAAATATTTTATTTACCATGGTTAAGGGTAAATCCGGTAAATAAGGGTTAAAGAAATAATATTATAATAATACCAAATTACCCTAAAACGTGTCTTAACCCTATTGGTTGATACATGGTCGACCATGGGAATCTTTGGGTCTATTTTGGGACCCCATGGATCCACTTGTAAGTGATAATGACAATTTATTTTAATTTAGTTAAAATGAATACAAAAATGACACAAGCATATATCTTTTAGAACAACAATTGTTACATAGGGTTATATAAGTTGGATTTTATATTATAAATATTCATTAGAAAGATAAAAATATTTCCTACATAATGATATTTTATTTATAATTTTTAGACATTATATAATTTATTTTATTTATGACACAATGATGATGCAGTAATTACTATAATAGTGAAAAATTAAAATAATTGATATTATAAATACCCAAAAAATATAATATGAAACTTTTAATGAATTAAACTAATTTTATAGGATAATATGATATATTAGGATTGATTTAATTGACTTTTTTCGAAGTAATCAATCTGTTATGAGTTTCACAAAAATCAACTATTGAATAGTGTCAAAATTGACATAAAAGAGTTCTTAAAACAAATATTATATTATTAATTGATATTAAATTCCTAAAAATCTAAGGTTCGGCCAAGAGACTTATATCAGGATAGGTTCATCATTAATGGACCACTTTGGGGTCGCTTGGATGTATATAGTAAGTTTATTAACCATATTATATAAAAATACAAAGAGACATTGTAAAAGTGAAACTAATTAACTTAGAGTTAATACTTAAAGATAAGGTTAATATAAGTACCCAAACCTGTCTAAATTCTATTGGTTGAGTGGTTTTCGACCTATACCCACCTTAACCTTTGAATAATCATCTTTGGAGCCTTTAGAAACCGAATATGAATTTAATATAAATTAATATTTCTAGCTTTTCCAAAAGTGCCCCTCACCCCTCTTATAAAAGGGCACTCCTCCTTCTCATTTCTTCACACCATCAAAGCCTTTTGGTTCGGCCAAACTCTGCCCAAATACTCTCACAACATCCCTCACTACAACCTAGAGGCCATAGTTTGATCAGAAAGCCAACCTACGGAGCCCTTTTGATCAAATCAAAAGGAAGAACCCGAAGAAGAGGTAATGATTTCACCACCCTTCTCCAAGTTCATTTCTTCTTCCACTTCTTCTTCCTTTGTTATTACCATTCTAAAATAATAACTCCAGTATCTCACATATACTGTGATGTTATTATAAATATGGTACAATAATATTCAGTATTCTATTCACCCTTTGAATAACATGTCACCATACGTGCGTACGTATGGCTTACCGTCTCCACGTCGTGGTGTAATTGTTATTCAATATAATATTATTTGGATGGGTATAATAATGATGTGTAACTCATGTAAATAATAAATATAACATGTTAATGATTCTGTATATATGATATACCATCCATTTATATATTATATTAATATCAAAAGAATGATATTGTCCCTCGTGCGTACGTACGGACTACCGTCTCCACGAACGCGATGAGATTCATTCTCCATCGTATCCATTCAAGTATAATTATCATTTGATGATTTAAAAATGATGTTTAAGGACTTGATATCATTCTGTATATTAATAATATACAACATATCCTTTACAAACATGTCTTACGTAACAAAACATATAAAAGAAAACAAGTAAGTTAACACTCGATATAATGATAATACTAAGATATTATTATCAAATCAATATTAAAAGATCATATATGATATCATATTAATGTATATGATTCTTGTATAATTTAATAACAATTATTTCACCATTATACAGGAGGTTAACCTACCCCAAGCAAGGAAAAGTACAAGGTAAGGGTTATTTCACAATCTCTTCATTATCCGAGGTTGTTTATACGTAATAATCTACTGGGATCTCGTTATCATCCACATCCATGTTTCTTCAAAATGTATTTCAAAAAAAATTTTAATATTTAAAAGAATATGGGTTAAAGTCATTTATACACCTGTTTGACTTTTTATAAGAGGTTTATAAGGGAATCTTTCCGTCGTTTTCCAAACAAGGTGCTTTTTAACCTTTTCGACAGAATTAAGGTAAGAATGTTTTTTTATACGGCGGGTGCGGCTAATTTCCGCCGTTATAAAATCTTCAAAACATCCCTTACAAGATTATAAGAATATTTTCAAAGAAAATGTTTTATTTTATATGGATCTTAAATGATTTCAAAATAAAAAGAGATATTTCTTTAAAAAGAATTTTGATTTCATCTATGTCAACATCCTTTCATGGATTTTACGCTTATTTGAAGTTGATTTATTGTAATACAATGCTTCTATATTGTATTGAAGGTTTTGTGATATGTTTGACTGTGGATGTGCTATTTTTATACCATTCATAGTTTATGGTGAAATTATTGACATTTCGTATGCTAGTTTTAATACGAATGTTTATGTTATGTTTAAACCATTTCATATGGGAATGCATTGGACTTAGTAAGTGACGGGTGGAGCCCGCTATAGCTCCTCGATGCATCAGTAGGTCTCATGAGACAAACTAGTGTCTTGGCACAAGGCCTTGACAAAATCTTATTTGTAGTCTTGGCACGAGGCCTTGACTATGTGGTTATGATAGTCTGGCATTATGCATTCCAACATTATGAAAGTGGTTATTGATTTTTTCATGTGATTATTCGATTAGTAGAATATCCATGTGAATAAGTAAATGGCATTATTTCATTTTACTTTTTCCATACTATGTTGAAGTTAATGTTTAAAAGGCTTTTGTTTTAGTAATGCATTGCCTTAAATGTATATTCTTATTTATGAAAGTTTCCGCTATATTGTTATCCTTACTGGGCATTTGAGCTCACCCATTTTCTATGTTTTATTTTTCCCAGGATGTGAAAAAGTAAGTTATGAATGACCTGCAGGGATATTATGTGGGGATATGAGTGTGGATTATGGAGACATTATGTTATTGTAGTAGTTTTTCATTTTATGATGTAATGTAAAACTTATGAATATATCTAGTGTTTCCAAGGCTACTAAACCAATCGGTCTTTCGAGATTTGATCTTTCTTGTGATCATGCCAATGTTATGTAATAATGCACCGACTCTGGGTAACTGGGGTCGGGGCATTACAGTTGGTATTAGAGGAAGTTTAGTACAAACCTTGGAAGCTAGATTTAGATAAACTCTGATTAGAGCACGTAGAACTAAGATGAACTTTGAGGATTAGTATAGAAGAACTTCCTAGAATTTTGGTATTGTAGAGATTTTGTGAGTTTTCCGAACAATACATCCCTGTCTGGATACGAGCAGGTAGAGGCGGCTCTGGCACAGATGTACCTAGGGGTAAAACCCTAAAACACTGCTTTGAGCTAGACTCGAACGGGAACTGGTGCACGACAACAGGCCTTGCTGCACTCTTGGTTACGACACTCCCGGGGGATATGCTTAGGATAACTCTCATTTTCTTTACAAATCATTTTGAAGGGATTATGAGTATATACTTCCTCAAAGAAAACATTCTTATGATTATGGATTATATCCATAAATAGTTCAATTTATGTTAGGTGTTTCATAAGTATGGGATTATGATTTTTGATTCATAAACTGATCTAGTTTATTCCATTGTTTAGAAATGGCGCCCAGTAGAAGGAATGAGAACTCCAGAAATGCACATGATCCAAAGAGAAGGAAGGATCATATCTTTCATGGTCTTAAGCTATAATTTATAAGAGAAATAGTCTCCCATGTATTATCATCATATGAAGAAATAATATCATGTATTGATAAGATAAGTAAAGAGTTTACTAAGTCCTATGGCTTTGAAGGGAAGCAAGAGAAGAAAAGGATGGAAGAGAGAAATATGGATAAAGGGAAGAGGGAAAAGAAGAATTTTCCCATATGTGGTAACTGTGGAAAGAAACACCCTGGAACTTGCCTGAAAGGAATGAGAGTTTGTTATAAGTGTGGAGGAAAAGGGCACAAAGTACGTGACTGCAAGGGTAAGAAAATGGTCTCAAATGTACAATGCTTCATTTGCAAGGAGTTTGGACACTATGTGAACCTATGTCCCAATCATCAGTCTATGACGCAAATGATGCTATTGGATAATAATCAATTTATGATACTACCACAGATGAAGAGGAATGATTAGAGTTCTTATGTTGATTATGTCAATTGAGTGTTGTATCAACAATGTACTTGTTATAATAATTATGGAGTATATAAGGATTGTACTGCAGTACTATTTCATTAAGGACTTGAGATTGTGTGGAAAAAAGAAAAGTGACTTAATAGCAGGTTAAATTTTTGGAAAATATATGGTTGAGAGCAAGATAAACCATAATATGGTTCTGATACCGAGGTAGTGACTTTAGAATAATACATGATTGATTTGGATAAATTATATTGGATATTCTTGACTACCTTGAAACCGATTAATGATTTGTATATTCCATCATTTTTGGGGTTTAAAACATTTTTTTTGATTGATGAAGTATATCTAGCATTCTATATGGCATAAGGGAGCATAAATGTAATCAATAAGGAATATAGTAATTCAGGATGTTTCAGTGTATTAGAAGAATACAAGATTAAGGTATTCATATGCTATTACGGGGTAAAAAGGAACTACATTATGTTTACCTTTCTTATAAATGTTGGACTGCGAGTTTGGATAGAAGTATTTTGGATAGTTCTAGTTTGTATTATTTTGGATTTCCATGAAAGGACAACCCGGAGGTCGGGCGGAAACCCGTCGCGTCCGGCAAGGCCGCAAGACTTGGACCCGCAACCGAAGGGCGACAAGAGTGTATCACCTACCACTGGCCCATGAGATGTCCTGGATTAAATAATGTTGTTTTTATTAAAATATCATGTAGATGAATTATAAATTCGTTTATTTTGGAACCCTATACGAATAGTGTAAATAGAATTTTTTTACATTCTATTATCTTTTAGAGTGAAAGATGAGTTTGTGGTAGAAATTTATTAATGGATAAAACTCTAATTATAAAGTAAGTATATCTCCTTATGATCTTAGCCAATCTCATAAATAAATTCCTCAATATTAAGAAAAGCAACTTAGAACAAAAATGTTTTCCTAGATGGTACCTTAAATCATCACTAATTCATGTCTTTGGGATTGTTGGCCTTTTCATAGCCATGTTCTCTACCACTCTCCATCAGATTATTGATGGTTATATTTCTCTTCCATATCCATATTTTCCTACATGGAACCCTAGTATGTGTTATTTTCGGTAATCTTCATACTTTCCACTCTTTATTTTAAATAGAGGCCTCGTTAATTCATTTTTCGATGTGGGATTTCAACTAAGATATTTTGAAACGTCAAAAATGTGTTATCCCAATACCCTATATTTTGTTGAACCGATGGTACTTCAAATCATCATAGATTGATGAGTTTAAGGACCTCAATTTTATACTTGTTTTTGATTGATGACCTCAATCACTACCTATAAATATTTACGTTTTTCCACCAATTATATGTCTCTAATTGCCACCAATGTTCTCCTAATCAAGATCATAATTTGGTGGTGACCGTTTCATTTCTCTTTTCCACATATTAAGACTAAATTTTAGTAACCCAATTTCCGATGTGGGTTTTCCCACAAATATATTTTCTATTTTCAACCTTTTATTTTCGAAGAACAATTTCAAATTGCGAGGACGCAATTTATTGAAGGAGGGGAGAATGTAACACCCCAAGATTTCATAGTGTGTTATTTCTTCAAAATAATTAAATAACATGCACTACACCAAACACCGAGTTCAATTGCACCATGACTTACCAAAAAAAAATCCATTAAAAGAGGTCATGAATAGTATTAACTAAATTTTAAACTTTATATAATCCTTATAATTTTAGAATCCATATTATGAGTTTCTTAGTCATAATGCAAGAACAGATTCATTTTCAGTATTGCAATTTTATCAACTTTTGATAGTGAATCCTTTTTTAAATACAATATTTTAATCTTTTTGACTAAATGGAGACATCAAAAAATTTAAAATGAAACATCCCAAGCTTCCACGGTACGCTTTCCTTTGAATAAAACAGTAGTGTGTGTTGTACGCAACTTTGAGTTTTAACACACACCACAACCGATCAAACTAGCCGTTATGAATAGTAATACCTAAATTTAGAAATTATATATATTTTATATTTTGAAATGGACTTCATTTTTGGATTTGGAATATCTAATTTAGCCTAAGGTGAAATTTTGGTACTTTTCGGATAACTTTCATATTTGGATGAATAGTGAAAATTACTAAATTTTAATTAAAAACAACTTTTTTAATCAAAATAATTAATAATGATAAATTATGAATTTTAGTGGTTTTAAAGTATATTTAGAATATATTTTTACCATTTAATATAATGTTGGTCATTGGACATATGTTTACAATTAAACCGAACATAAACAAGTGTCAATCTTTTGATAGTTATTATCTCTTAAAAACACGCCTTTTGTTTTGACAGCGGGAATTAATTTTAAATTAATTTCTGCCACTTCTGTGTTTTGAATTTAGGAAAATGGATTCCATATTTAGAATCAGGATGTTAAAATTGTGTAAATAGGTAACTTTTATTTTTAGACATTTTGAATAATTACTGCGGTAAATGTTTTATTTACCATGGTTAAGGGTAAATCCGGTAAATAAGGGTTAAAAAAATAATATTATAATAATACTAAATTACCCTAAAACGTGTCTTAACCCTATTGGTTGATACATGGTCGACCATGGGAATTTTTGGGTCTATTTTGGGACCCCATGGATCCACTTGTAAGTGATAATGACACTTTATTTTAATTTAGTTAAAATGAATACAAAAATGACACAAGCATATATCTTTTAGAACAACAATTGTTACATAGGGTTATATAAGTTGGATTTTATATTATAAATATTCATTAGAAAGATAAAAATATTTCCTAAATAATGATATTTTATTTATAATTTTTAGACATTAAATAATTTATTTTATTTATGACACAATGATGATGCAGTAATTACTATAATAGTGAAAAATTAAAATAATTGATATTATAAATACCCAAAAAAATATAATATGAAACTTTTAATGAATTAAACTAATTTTATAGGATAATATGATATATTAGGATTGATTTAATTGACCTTTTTCGAAGTAATCAATCTGTTATGAGTTTCACAAAAATCAACTATTGAATAGTGTCAAAATTGACATAAAAGAGTTCTTAAAACAAATATTATATTATTAATTGATATTAAATTCCTAAAAATCTAAGGATCGGCCAAGAGACTTATATCAGGATAGGTTCATCATTAATGGACCACTTTGGGGTCGCTTGGATGTATATAGTAAGTTTATTAACCATATTATATAAAAATACAAAGAGACATTGTAAAAGTGAAACTAATTAACTTAGAGTTAATACTTAAAGATAAGGTTAATATAAGTACCCAAACCTGTCTAAATTCTATTGGTTGAGTGGTTTTCGACCTATCCCCACCTTAACCTTTGAATAATCAACTTTGGAGCCTTTAGAAACCGAATATGAATTTAATATAAATTAATATTTCTAGCTTTTCCAAAGGTGCCCCTCACCCCTCTTATAAAAGGGCACTCCTCCTTCTCATTTCTTCACACCTTCAAAGACTTTTGGTTCGGCCAAACTCTGCCCAAATACTCTCACAACATCACTCACTACAACCTAGAGGCCTTATTTTGATCAGAAAGCCAACCTAATGATCCCTTTTGATCAAATCAAAAGGAAGAACCCGAAGAAGAGGTAATGATTTCACCACCCTTCTCCAAGTTCATTTCTTCTTCCACTTCTTCTTCCATTGTTCTTACCATTCTAAAATAATAACTCCAGTATCTCACATATACTGTGATGTTATTATAAATATGGTACAATCATATTCAGTATTCTATCCACCATTTGAATAACATGTCACCATACGTGCGTACGTACGGCTTACCGTCTCCACGTCGTGGTGTAATTGTTATTCAATATAATATTATTTGGATGGGTATAATAATGATGTGTAACTCATGTAAATAATAAATATAACATGTTAATGATTCTGTATATATGATATACCATCCATTTATATATTATTTTAATATCAAAAGTATGATATTGTCGCTTGTGCGTACATACGGACTACCGTCTCCACGAACGCGATGAGATTCATTCTCCATCGTATCCATTCAAGTATAATTATCATTTGATGATTTAAAAATGATGTTTAAGGAATTGATATCATTCTGGATATTAATAATATACAACCTATCCTTTACAAACATGTCTTACGTAACAAAACATATAAAAGAAAACAAGTAAGTTAACACCCGATATAATGATAATACTAAGATATTATTATCAAATAAAAAGATCATATATGATATCATATTAATGTATATGATTCTTGTATAATTTAATAACAATTATTTCACCATTATACAGGAGGTTAACCTACCCCAACCAAGGAAATGTACAAGTTAAGGGTTATTTCACAATCTCTTCATTATCCGAGGTTGTTTATACGTAATAATCTACTGGGATCTCGTTATCATCCACATCCATGTATCTTCAAAATGTATTTCAAAACATTTTTTAATATTTAAAAGAATATGGGTTAAAGTCATTTATACCCTTTTTTGACTTTTTATAAGAGGTTTATAAGGGAATCTTTCCGTCGTTTTCCAAAAAAAGGTGCTTTTTAACCTTTTCGACAGAATTAAGGTAAGAATGTTTTTTTTATACGGCGGGTGCGGCTGATTTCCGCCGTTATAAAATCTTCAAAACTTCCCTTACAAGCTTATAAGAATATTGTCAAAGAAAATGTTTTATTTTATATGGATCTTAAATGATTTCAAAATAAAAAGAGATATTTCTTTAAAAAGAATTTTGATTTCATCTATGTCAACATCCTTTCACGGATTTTACGCTTATTTGAAGTTGATTTATTGTAATACAAAGCTTCTATATTGTATTGAAGGTTTTGTGATATGTTTGACTGTGGATGTGCAATTTTTATACCATTCATAGTTTATGGTGAAATTATTGACATTTCGTATGCTAGTTATAATACTAATGTTTATGTTATGTTTAAACCTTTTCATATGGGAATGCATTGGACTTAGTAAGTGACGGGTGGAGCCCGCTATAGCTCCTCGATGCATCGGTAGGTCTCATGAGACAAACTAGTGTCTTGGCACAAGGCCTTGACAAAATCTTATTTGTAGTCTTGGCACGAGGCCTTGACTATGTGGTTATGATATTCTGGCATTATGCATTCCAACATTATGAAAGTGGATATTGATTTTTGCATGTGATTATTCGATTAGTATAATATCCATGTGAATAAGTAAATGGAATTATTTCATTTTACTTTTGCCATACTATGTTGAAGTTAAAATTTAAATGGCTTTTGTTTTAGTAATGCATTGCCTTAAATGTTTATTCTTATTTATGAAAGTTTCCGCTATATTGTTATCCTTACTGGGCATTTGAGCTCACCCCTTTTCTATGTTTTATTTTTCCCAGGATGTGAAGAAATAAGTTATGAATGACCTGCAGGGATATTATGTGGGGATATGAGTGTGGATTATGGAGACATTATGTTATTGTAGTAGTTTTTCATTTTATGATGTAATGTAAAACTGATGAATATATCTAGTGTTTCCAAGGCTACTAAACCAATCGGTCTTTCGAGATTTGATCTTTCTTGTGATCATTCCAATGTTATGTAATAATGCACCGACTCTGGGTAACTGGGGTCGGGGCGTTACAGATCACCTCCACATCACTCCACATCCACTCGTCTCCCCTACGTACTGACATGCCGAATGGTCCACCTCTGAGCATTGTCTAGTCCTGGTACTCTCAACCTCGATTATCATTGTCTTTCATATCCACCAAACACAACATGATGCGGGCATAGCCTTTGCAGGGATGAGTATAAGGATACTCAGTAGGGACCCCAAAACCCATAGGGTCTCACAAAACCCACAAAGTATAAACCATAATGCATGAAGTAAACTTTTAACCCTACTTAGGTATATGCCAATACAAATATCTATGTTTTCAAATAAACCCATATCAATCATGAGGTTAACACATAGTCAATATCAAAATACCAAAGCACAAATGTTCCACAAAGGAAGGAAACCCATGAATGAAAGTACCACACAGGTATGCCACTCAGAAGAATACCACCAAATTATTACCATGAAGGAAAGTACCACACATGTAAAAACTCATATCACACTAGGTATAACTCAGATATAATAGTAGATATGATTAGATGTAACTAATGAATAATATTACTCTATTAAGAGGCTTTCCTGCTGACCCACACAGATTCGCTCGGTGCTGACCCACATAGGATCGCTAGGTGCAGACCCACACAAGATCTGTAGGTGCAGACCCACACAGGAATAATCCGTGCTGACCCACACAGGATTGCTCGGTGTTGATCCACAGAAGATCGCTTGGTGCTGACCCACACATGATCCCTCGATGCTGACCCACACATGATCACTTGACGCTGACCCATAAGAGATCGCTCAATGCGGACCCACACATGATCGCTGAGTCCTGAACCACATAGGATCACTCGGTGCTGACCCACACTGGATCGCTCAGTGAAGAATCACATAAGATCGCTCGTCTTCAGACCCACACAGGTTCCTAGTACATCGCCAGTACATCTTAATAAGCACACATGATCCTAGTAAATTGTCATTATGTCTTCAAACACACAAAATATCCTAGTACATCGTCAGTATGTTGTCAAACCCACAAAAAAAATCATAGTACATCTTAAGTAGGTTACCACACACACACACTGGATCCTAGTACATCATCACTACATCTTCAGGCCCACACATTATCCTAGTAAAATGTCAGTACATTGTTAGACCCACAAAGGATCCTAGTATATAACCACAACCAGCTACAGGGTTCCTTCAGTAAGCTTGCTCGTCTCTGAGAGGGTCTTCTCCTCTTACCACTATTAGATACTCCAACATCCAAGAATTCCCACGAAGAAGTATCCCAATGTACCACCACGTCATAGGGGTCTCAACGCAATAGACGGTGCGTCAATCGGATGCCCGGTCTATGAGTTATTAGCCTTTCAGTCCCGAGGGCAATGTTGGATTTGTACACGATTCAACCTGACCATACCGCATAATAATCCAAATATTTAGTGGGGTATACTTAAAGGGATCATCATGATCCAAGGATTCCAGGGCCACTGACGGTTCGTCAAACAGATGCCTGGTGCAAAAGTTGTGGCCAAAGGAGTGTATATGGGTCGAAGTTGGCCCGTGTCTGGTCCAACTCAGTCCAACCAACCCGGCTCAACCTGGCCCGGGATACTGGGTCTGGTCGGGTAGGCCGTGGATGGCCGTGGAACTGCGAGGCCTTGGGGCGGCTCGCTCACAGATGGCACGAGGCCTCAAGGCGGCTTGAACACAGGGCATCTCGACAGTGGATGGCACGAGGCCCCGAGGCAGCACAACCATAGGGTGTGGAGGCCGCATGGTGGATCGTCCATAGGGCGCGAAGGACACGGGGCGGCTCGTCCACGGAGTGCGGTGGTCACAGGGTGGCTCGACCGTGGGGTGGGGGTGTCCTAGGGAAACAAAGGCGGCAGGTGGCAGTGGCTACGGTGTGGCGGTTCCCAGTGGCAGAGGGGGACGTGGGTGTCAGTGGCCACAGAGCGGAGCCCTTGCATCTTTGCCTTCATCGTGGTCGATGGAGGTGTCAGCCGCCATTCTCAGGGCCAACCATGGTTGGAAATCATCCTAATACATCGCGAAGAACACCAAAAATCATCACAAGATTTGAAGAGAGGAATGTCCATGTTTGTTTGGCCCGCACTCTCAACATTAGAGTGGTAGAAAGAGGCTATAAATTCTTCTTCAATAAAGAACGTCAAACTCTACAGCCTTCCACACTGATTATTCCCAATCTTGCAAAAGAAATCATCCACAGATCAACTATTTAGATATTTTATCTGCGTTCTTTATTTTATAAGGGAAGAACATGGGAATGAATAATCATACATAAATAAACTACTACCATAAATTTTCGGATAAACTTCCACCCTTATCGGTGGATTGTGTTATTAGTTTCCACAACCGGCTCCCAAATACACCACTCACATGTTGTCCATTGGAGGTTTGGTGACGTCCATCACATCACACTGGGTTGGATTCATCTTCTAAGAATTTGGCGTCACGACGTTCCTTCATTAATTCACTGCCTAGTGAAGCTTCCTAATACCCCTTCCCTAGCTCCATATTTTTTTGAGAGGGAAAGGGTAAGTAACATCGTGGGGATTTAATGGGGATCATTAATTAAGAAGCTTCCTAATTTTACCCAATTTTCTTGTTACACAGATTATATGGTCAAGCCATTTATTTGATCAAAGTAAAGCCTCCCTTAATTGAATCCTGATGTTGCGGGTTCAACGGTGCACTCATATTTTTTATCCGATCAATGGTTCAAAAGTTAGAAAATGTCGCTCGCGCATTTACTGAACGTAACCGAAAGAATGTTCCGAAAATTTTTATCAGTCACACTCAGACTACGCCAGTTGAGTTTAGGCTCTGCCTAGGTGAAACACGCCCCAAAACAACCAACTGTACTCTTGGATTTCCAATTCATGTTATCTTTTAAAAGTAATGAATTTTACAACAAAATAAGTAGTCAATTAATTATTTTATTTACGGCTAGCAAATAACTATCACTGGTGGCCCGAGCCGGCCAATTTTAGAATCTTCCTAAAGAAGGCATACCCAAATGAGTTCAATGGTGGTCTCATATTTTTAACGTGAGTTACCATTCGTGAGTTATAAGAATTTAAAAAATAAAATAATTTTATTTATTTATTTTATTTACGGTTATTCCATTTTTGGGTTTTCTCATTGGTGGCCCACGCCGACTAATCATAAGTAATGCCTAGGGTAAACCTGCAATCCTGAGTCTCGAGGTCTCAAAATAATTACATGAAAATAAAAAAATATATACTGAAATTCCGGGACATTACATTCTCCCTACCTTTACGATTTACATCCCTGAAATCCACAACATATACTAAGGAAACATATGGGGGATACTAAACAAGAACTGATTCTCCCACTCCCATGTCCTCTCCTAGAGGTTCTAGTGCTTCCAGCAGAAGCGCACCCGAGGTATCGATTGCCTCTGAAAGAACCACTCCTATAAATCATCAATCTCTATTGGTACCATTATAAACATCACCCCATAATATATGTACATCACACCACAGTGGATAACGTTCAATGCATCATGTACACATCTCCTTAGTTGTAACACATGAAAATCATTATGCACCCATTACATCTATGAGGAAAAAGATAGATTGTATTCAAACTCACCTACTCTAATAAGAAACTAGAGTGGTCCAATGAACCTTGGTGATAACTTGCCGCCCTGGACAAAACTATGCAAACTATGTCGTTGTGAGACTCATAGCAATACAAGTTCTCCCTCCTCCTGTCGGCAATAGACTTCTTCCTGCTCTGTGAAATATTCACTTTCTAAGATGTTATACTAACAATACCACTACATCTATCATCTCTAGCAATCATTACTGATGCCAGAGATCCCGATACATCTTCACCACACCTGGATGTACCGATAAAGGAGATGTAAGAATCTCCCTCAACACCTCATCTCAATGAATCACTAGTACCATGGTCTATCCTATTAAAAGGATGAAGTGCTCCCCACATTCATAAAATACATCAGGAGGCCGTCTAGAGGATATCTGATCACGTTGGGCCTCATAGTCCATGTCTCAAGCTGTGCCTCCCAAATTCGCTGATGAGTTGGGGGAGTGATAGTCATAGACTGGAGGTAATATTCTCCATCATTATCCATGAAGGATATCTACTACGCGTCTAGCTGCTCTGTCACCTCACTCAACAACTACAGACCAGACCTCCTGGTGAGTGTGTCTGCTACCACGTTCCCCTTCCCAGGAGTATTGAATATCTTAAATTCATAGTCCTCGAGGAACTCTAGCAACTTCCTTTGGGAACTGAAAACTCAAACTCCTTCTACAGCGAGGGTAAGGATGGCCGACTCAAGAGTTATCAACTGCACCCTCATATGCATCAGTTTAACCTATGCTTCTTGGGATTCCTTTTTCATCGACTAAGGAAAACCATATTACAATGTTATACATAAAACACAACCTTATTCCTAATACATTAAATCTGAGAATGAACTGTGGATATCCATTCCATACCCAAAATAACATCATAAGGCACCGACGCTGCCACCAAGAGGTTACAACCGAAAATCTTGCCTCACGGGTTAGATCACACTGTCAGTGTAGGTGTGATTATCGAGTCTCCTCCCAATGGTATATCCATATGTGAGGGTCAATTCAACGGCATAACTGGAAACTCTAGGTCTTGAACAAGATTCATGGAATGAAGGAATTATTGGTAACTATGTCTATTAATACAACATCTAGTATTATACAAAGACAGTACCTCCAATCATTCCTGGAGACCTTGGGTCACACTCCTTGAAGGCATGCAGCTACAACCTTCCCATGTCTTCTAGGTCCCGGAGCCTGTTGGGGACCACAAGAGGGGGGGGGGGGTTGTAACATGTTGGAATTTACACCACCTCATAATTCTCTCCTATCCCTTCTTCCTACTCTATTTTCATGCATATTCATCTATCCTTAACACTTCCACTTCCAGAAACATTTTACGTACCCAAGTCACTGAGATTGGTACCAGTTTCTTACTTTCCCACTGATAACATTAACTGGTTGTATCCGCCCAACCAAAAGAACCTTCAACCAAAAAGGTTCTCTCAATCACCCTAACAGAAGTAGGAATGTATAGAAGAATAGTGCTAGCTCGAATGTCCATAAACACACCTCTCTCAGATGTCCGAGACCTGAATCACTAATCATATCATATTCATCAAGAACCAGGAATGGTTGGTAGGCCTCGACAAATATTTAGAAACTGATATATCATCCCGTCGAAGATTTAGAAGCTCTAGAGAACTCTCATCCACCTTCTTCAAGCCAGTCCTCACCCACCTGTGAGTCAAGATTGTCTCGGAACTTGGGGGTATCTGATGCTGAATCACACATATGGAATTAAGCTTATATGTGTCCTCTATCGGTACCACTGGTTGTAGCTTCTGACCAATGGGCAGTGATATAGCTGACACACTCCCCCAAATGTACTATATCATGTAATGGTCTACATACCGAAACCTCACCACTATACAGACCATCCTCATGGTCACTCCCAGAAAAAACTAGTAGATAAGATCTCCATCTGATCTGATGGTGTCCCAACTAAGTGTAAAATTCAAGACACTGCCACCATCCACTTCTCTACTGCCCGGGAATCTGTTTCACCTCGAAACCCCGGAGGCCTATTCCGTTGGGACACTTTCAATGAACCCATTCACTATGCACCATCCACTATTGAGGCTAGTGGTAACTACATACCAATGGATGGTGGTGCTGCTAGTACACCACTTGATGGTGTCATCATAGTAAAGGGCCCTGCACTGGAGCCTCATCGCTCAGTGGGCCATCATCGTGTACTCTCTCGGGAATCCTAGATGATTTTCTATGCAGCGACATCCTGATAGGTAACATGTTCACCCCAATTAATAAGTTATACCTGGTGTGATGACTCAAAGAATTCACAAAGAACACTTCTCCGAACACAAACTCGCAATCAGTGTTTTCATTCACTGAGTCAGAAATCAGAAGTCATGGTCCTAGTGTATGGATACATCGGCTACCACACCAACACTGGACTCCCCAAACATAAGACCACACTCAAAACACATAATATTATTTCCATTAAAATATCAAAGTCTAATGTTATATGGTAGAACCGAATCGTCTCATAAAAATTTGTCACGAGCCGTCCCATGTGGCACGTGCCGTGACTACCCCAATACTGCCTTCCATAGTCCAGGGGATACCGACTAGCACCTAAAGCCATATTCCCTAAAATCAGGAAGGAATTTCCTTTATAACCTGTAAACACAATCAACCAGGCACACAGAAAGTTATATGAAAAATTAAACTCTATATCATAAAGATTGATGAATGTAGGAGGGGCTGTAATACAAGACCAATAGTAAAGGAAAATGTATAACTGAAATAGAATACTATTGAAGAACATGAAATAAAAGTATTGGGTCATCCTAAAAGGTTACTACCAGAATAGTAGGTACATATTGCCTCCACAACACTCCATGTCTTCCCCGTCTCTTCTACACAATGACACACTGAATGGTCCACCGCCGAGCACCATCCAGTCCTGGTACTCTTAGCCTAGATCATCACTGTCTATCGTCTACACCAAACACTACATGGTGCAGGCATAGCCCGTGCATGGGTGAGAATAACGATACTCTATAAGGACCCCGAGACCCTCTAGGTCTCACAAAATCTACAAAGGATAAACCATAAAGAATGATGTCAACTATCGACCCTAATTTGGTATATTCCCATATATATACCTAAGTTATCATGTAAACCCATCTCAATCAAGAGGTAAACACAGAGTCCAACTCAAAATCCAAAATCTCAACTGTTCCACAATGGATGGAAAACCATGATGAAAAGTACCATACATGTACACCACTCAAAAGAATACCACCACGGAATTACCACGAAGGAATGTACCACACAATTATAGAATCATCTCACACCATGTATAACTCACAAACAGTAGTAGAGATTATTATATGTAAATACTGAATCATCTTACACTGTTAAGAGGCTCTGCTGTTGAACCACTTATGTTCACTCCGTGCTAACCCACATAGGATTGCTCGGTGATGACCCACACACGACCTCTTAGTGCTGACCCACACAGGATCTCTCTGTTATGATCCACACAGGATGGATTAGTTTTGAATCCCATAAGATCGCTTAGTGCTGACCCATAGAGGATCAATCAGTACTGACCCACATATGTTCACTTGGTGCTGAACCACGTAGGATCACTCAGTCCTGACCCACACAGGATTGCTCGGTGTTGACCCACAGAGGATTTCTCTGTGCTAACACACACGGGATTGCTCGGTGCATCGTCAGTATGTCTTCAGACCCACACAGGGTCCTAGTACAATGTCAGTACATCATCGTACCCACAAAAGATCCTAGTAAATCATCATTACATCTTCAGACCCACACATGATCCGAGTAAATTGTCACTATATCGTTAGAACCACACAGGATCCGAGTACATCCTCAGTACATCGTCAGACCCACACAATATCTCAATACATCATCAGTACTTTGACAGACCCACACAAGATCCTAGTACATCATCAGTATGATGTTAGACTCACACATGATCCTAGTACATCATCATAGCCACTTATAGGATTTCCACACTACGCTTGCTCACCACCAAGAGGGTGCGCTTCTCAAACCACTGGTCAATAATCCAACTACCATAAAGTATCATGAAATGTATCCCAAAGGACAACCACGTCATAGTGGTTTCAATGAAATAGGTGGTGAGTCAATCAGATGTCTGGTCTGTGAGTTATTGGTCATTTAGTCCCATGGTCCCTGCTGTATTCGTACTCAATCCAACCTGACCATACCCCATATTAATCCAAATCACTAGTGGAGTATACTCATAGGGTCCTTCTTGCTCCAAGGTTAACAACGCCTATAACAACTCATCAAAGGGATGCCCAATACCAATGTTATGACCGATGGAATGTATATGGGTTGCGGTTGGTCGGGGTCTGGTTCGACCTGGTTGGACCAACCCTGCCCGACCCGGCCTCGGTAGAACATTTTTAGGTCGACCCAACCTATTCGGCGTCCTGACCTACTCGGTTCGACGCGGCCCGATAGGTGACCTAGCCTGCTGGATAGTCGAGCATGCGACGAGGGCCTCATGGCGCCACCGAGGTCATGGAACTTCGAGGTTGTTGGGTGGCTTTTCTGTGGACATCACGTGGCTGTAGGGAGGATTAGTCGTGGAGCGCGGAGGCCGCGGGGTAGCTCGGGCATAGGGCGCGGAGGCCGTGGGGCTGCTCGGCCATTGGATGAGGGGGTCGCGGGGTGTCTCGGCTGCCGTGCGAGGAGTCCTTGGGGTGGCTAGGCCACGGGTCACCCAGGTCACGGGGCAGCTCTTCCGTGGGGTGGCAGAGGCCTCGAGTAGTGGTTACCACTGGACAACGATGTCGCTGGGTGGTGGGGGTCTTGGGAGGTCGTGACCGTGTGGGCGGAACCATTGCACCTTCGCCTTTTTCATGGATGGTGGTTGTGTCGTCCATCATTCCCATGCCCCACTAGGGTTGGTCTCTATCCTCCTCCATCGCAATCAACACCACAAATCATCACAAGAAATTTGGAGATGACAAGCCATGTTTGTTTGGTCCGCACACACAACATTCGAGTGGTAGCAATCAGCTATAAATTGTTCCTGAATGAAGAACGTAAAACCCTACAACCTGTTGAAATGATTATTCCCAAACCAGCAAAAGAAATCATCTGCGGATCAACAACATAGATATTTGATCCATGTATTTGTTTTAGAAGGGATGAAAATGGGATGGAATAATCACACATAAATAAACCACAACCTCAAACCGTTGGATAAACGTCTGCACTTCTTGGGGGATCGTGTTATTAGTTCCCACAAACGGCTCCCAAAGACGCCACTCACATATCTCCTCTTGGTGGTTCGGTGTGATCTGTCACATCCCGCTAGGTTGGATTCATCTTCTACAAGTATGGAGTTTCAGCATTCCTTCATAAATTTGCTGCCTTGTGAAGCTCCTCGACACCCCTTCCCTAGATCCATATTTATAGGAGAGGGGAAGGGTACGTAATGTTGTTGGGAGTTAATGAGGCTCATTAATTATGAAGATTCCTAATTTTCCCTAAATTTTATGTTACAAATATTGTAGGTTCAAACCATTTCTTGGGTGGAAACATCGTCGGTCCCTCCTTACAGCTTATCCGTTGGAGGAATAAAATAAAAATAAAATAATAAAGTTATTTTAATTATTCTATTAAAATTTCTTAAAACTACATTTTTCTCCGGACCTATTGTGGTCCATGTAAATCCTCTCATAATCAAATCCTGGTGATGCAGATTCAACGATGCCCTCAGATTTTCTATCTGAGCATCTGTTCAAAAGATACATAATGTGTCTCTCGTGTTTACTGAGCGTACCCGAAGAAATGTTTGGAAAATTATTATCAGTCACCCTCCACCTGCACTGGTCAGGGTTAGGCTCTGCATAGGTGAAACACGCCCCTCATAAATCCAACGGCACACTCATATTTCAATCCGAGATACTATTTAAAAGATATGGATTCTACAATAAAATAATTAGTCACTTATTTAATTTATTTACCGCCAAAAACTAACTTCCACTGGTGGCCCGTGCCGGAAAAAGTTAGCATATACCTAAATAAAGCATACCCTCAAGAGTTCATTGGTGGTCTCATATTTTTAATCCATGTTACCGTTCGTGAGTTATAAGCATTTGAAAAAGAAAATACTTTATTCAATTATTTTATTTATAGTTATTCCATTTTGTGTTTTATCATAGGAGGCACGTGCTGACTAAACTTATGTCGCACCTAGAGTAAACCTACAATGCTGAGTGCAACTATGCCCTTGTATTTCTGATCAGAGTAACCATTTAAGAGTTATTCCCCATTTTCAAGAAAACTTCTTAAACACATTAATTTATGGTTAAAAATATTCAATGGATCATTTCGGGCACTCCGAGCCTCAGAAAAGTGTGCCGTCAAATTTCGTGGTCTTGAAATAATTCCACATTAAAAAATTATATGGAAATTATGTGACATTAAAACTAGTAGGAACTTAGTGGCTCTCATTCTATAAGCTCCCATAAGTGATGAACAATTACTTTCAGTTCATTTGAAGAACTTCACATTCATGAACCTAAGGATGGCCACCTATAACTTCTGTAGTGATAGCATGCTAAGAAAGGGTGGGTTTATCCTTGTTTTAAATGGATGGATCGATGAATACTAAATCACCACGTTAAATATTGACAAGGGAATGACCATCACTATCATAATGATTAACCATTATTACATATAGGAACACATGGTGTGGCGATGAGTCCTTTTTTATAGCACATATTAGATCTTCCATTTTAGATTAATAATTCTTTTGAAAGTTGAACCTAGGTTGTCTAGTGCACCTTAATGAGTTGTTATTTATATGTTTTTTGAGGATAAAAATTTAAAATGTATTGGTCATTTTAAAAAAAAATATATCAAAATTTTAGTATAAGGTATTCCCCGTTTGAAGAAAAAAAATAGTTATTTTAAAAAAATTTATATTTAATATTTTTATATTTATTTTTTTGTTATGTTTATATTTATAGAAAACAAAATTTTTTAGCAGAATTTATATACTAGTTTATCTGAAGTCTTATTGTGATTAATGTTCTCTAGAATTCTAACACTAACCCTTACCCAAAGATTCCTTTTATATGAAGCATTTTTTCTTGAAATCATGCTGGATTTTTGGTGTGGGATTTAGGTTCTCCCTTCCCACATAGAATTAATTATATATTAATATCAATATTTTTCAATCAATTATTTAATAATATTAATTAATTTTTAAAAATATAAATAAAATTTGGATTAATTTCCAAATAGTTAATAATATATAATAGGGTATAATTTATTAGAAAATAAATAATATATAATTTATAAAAATTATGGAATAATAAATAAATTATATATAATAAATATATAATTTATAATTATTAAAAAATAAAATTTCTAATTAGTTATTAATTAGTTATTAATAATTATTAATTACTTATTAAATTAATTAGTTAAAAATTAATTAGTAATTTATTAATGGTATTATTAAATACTTATTAATTATTTAGTTAATAAATGATAAATTAATTATTAATATAATTATTAATTATTTAATTAATAATTATATGAACAATTATTTAGTTAATTAGTAATATAATTATTAATAATTAATAATTAATTAAATAATTATTAATTATATATCAATTAACTAAGTATCTAATTTTTAATTAAACAATTATTAATTATGTACTAATAATTTATTTAATTAGTAGAAGAGCTCATAATTATTTACTAATTATTTAATGATATAGTTATTAATCATATACTTATTTATTATATAATTGTATAATTATATCATTTTTAGTTAGTTAATTACAAATATAATTATTAATTACATAATAATTAATCACTAAATTTTTAATATAAATATTTATTTTAATTATATACTACTTAGAAAGTAATTATTTTTAAATAATATAATTAAATTTAAAATAATATTATTGATTACTTTATTAAATAATAACAATAATTTAATTTATAATCATCATACGAAATAGAGAACTGGAATCCCATATAAGAAATGTAGAACAATTTCCAGGGAAAAGTATTTTATAAAAGGGAGCCCTAGGTGAGTGCTGTTGTCAGAATTATAGACCTCTTTAATGAAAGTAATTCTAGATATTAAATAACTTATGAATTCTATAGAAATTATATATATATATAAACAAAAAAAATAATGATAAAAAAGTTTATTTAAAATATTTAAAAAAATTTCTTGAAAGGCTGAAGACCACTTTCCTCCTTTCAGTCATATTTTCAAAACAAACTAACATGAACTCATTCTAAAATAAATTAAAAAAACCTAAAAAATGTCACACCTTAACCATCCCCATCATATTAATCTCATCAGATTCAACCTATATTGTGATCAGTGGCTACTGGTTTATGAGTTCTTACCCTATGGTAGCCTGAGAAATAATCTATTTCGATGTATTCCATCCTCCTAAAATGTTCATCCACAATTGTGGAATATCAGTCTAATGATCACAGTTGGTGTGGTGAATGGGATTGTGCTTCTCCACAGTGACAGCGTGGAAGTCATTTATAAAGAGTTCAAGACATCAAACATCTTATTTCCCTTGGTCAGGGGAATGCATGTCCTCTGTTCCACCAACATCTAATTGCATCTTCCAATCCTCAAACCATATCTGTGGATCTATGTTGGAAGAATCACAAAAAAAATTTGATTTTGGGATTTATGTGGTTGGACTAATGGGTAAAAAAATCAACTCTTCATGTGTATCATTGACACCTATGGACACACAACTCATGAATACATGGATTCCAATGAAATATATTCTATTTCACTAGTTTCATTATAGTTCTATTACAGTTTCCCAATGGTTTTCATCATGAAGTGTATCTAAATAATAAGGATTATGTCGTTTTCTTAAAGGTGGTGTTCTTGTAATTGATGTTTAGGCAGTGGTTGGTGGACACGAACTGACCGATAGGGTAGACAAAAATTATGGAGAGTTTCTACGTTAACCACTTATGGAAGATGTTTTTCATGGTGGACAACCATATGAAGGATTAGTACTCAAGCAATAATGCCTTCATATTATAAAACCTTACATAATTCTAAGTTTCCATAGATACCAAATCTAGGATGATCATTGGGGACAAAATGTGGAAACATTAACAGATCCTTCTATTCATTACTTTCCCCAACCTCACGGAAGAGGTTCTAGTGGTCGTCAACCCAAAATATTTGGGTCAATGGATCCTTGAGGTATTGAATTAGAGTCCAATATAATCAAAACTATTCATATTGTTGATTTTTTTAATAATATGAGTAGTGATCCCCATTCCCAAAAAAATATGTCTATGTGGATCATAATTTTTTTAACACAAAGTAATGTAAAATAAATTTTTTTTATAGTTTCAAGAAAATGATTATGTAGATGTGGAGTGATGATCCTCGTTTTAAATAAGTAACTTCCATGTATCCTTTAGGTAGGGACTCTAAGTCTAGTATAATATAAACAAATTCCTACTATATATAATTTGGCTATTTAGAGAATTATTTTTGATCCTCATCACAAACATGATTCTTTCCTGGATCTTCGAAATAAGGAATCATATTCTAGTATAATAATAACTCATCCTATTCTGGATAATGTGGCTATGTAAAATATTATAACTTTATTTTGTATTAAAATAAAGGATGATATGTTTTTGGCCCAGGATATGTATAATTGGTATCACTAAATATGATGATGTGTAGTATTTGAGTACATCAAAACTATAAGAGGGGGTGGTGGAAAAAAAGAAACTATTGATTATTGATTGATTGATCCATATATACATAAATGTGGGTATCTAAGAAGTGTCTCTAAAATCCATTTATATCAAACAATGTAATTGAAGGGATGGATGAGATCAATCTCAATTTTAATAGAGGTACGAGAATTTTTTAATTCTAGTAATTCGAATGTTTTTTTAACTATGTCAACAAATTATCAAATAGTTACTATAAAATTGGATTACATTATGTTTTATATTAGCGATGAGAAAGATGAAGCGATATTATAAAGTCCAATTTGGGCTTGAAATATCCATCAATAATTGTGAAGATTAGAAAAAGGTCTTTTCAGTGTGAAAAAGAACTATGATGAAGGGAAATCGTCAATAAAATAGAGGGTGAAAAGCTTCATCATGATAGGGAAAAGGAATCTCCCCTAATTTTTTCCATCCAATATATTCTTATAATGATACAAATGTGCTTGTATTTCAAAATCCTATTGGTGAAACAATTTTTTATTTTTATATTATCTAATTTTTTTGTCCCATTCTATGTAAACCATGAGGGAAACCTTGGAATGTATAAAAGGAAATGTAAATCTAATGAAATTGAAAAAAATCTATGAGTTTGGTGGCGCATTTCAATTTTTTATTAACATTTGTTAATCAATATCAAATTATATTATCTAAATTTCATCATACCTTTTTATTTTTGTATTATAGAAGGGGATAAGGAAGAAAATTAAAAAATTATATTGATACAAAAAAAACTATTATCTAAAAAAGCCTTCATTATTGAAATTGAATACATGAGAGGCTTTGGGATGGTTATGAGGTCTATTATTTAATATGGACATCATGGGAGTTGGAAAAATTAGAATTTGATAAATCAAACACTAAAAGAGAATGAATACGAGATGGAATATAAGGAATTGTACAAAGATCAGATTTCTAAATGAAAGAGAAAATAAATTTTCCTCTTTGTATATAAATAAATAATTTGTTTTTGTTTTAATTAAAAATTATTTTTTTATTTGGGTCGATTATATGATATGTTGTGTTCTTTACTAGAATAAAATAACAATTCTTAAATTTTTTTAAAAAAATCACAATTTTTGGGTTTTATTTCTAAATATTTTTTTGAAAATGTAATCACAATTTAAAAATTATAAAAAGTATTATATTATTTTTCTTATTTAGTTAATTCATGAAATAAATAATAATGGTACAGAAACATAGAGGAAATCTAATAAAGAAATATGAAATTTTGTAGTAGATGGTATGAAGAACTCTCTATGTTGGATGAATAAGTAAAACTCCATTGGTTTTTACCCAAGAATATACTATAACATCCACGTTAATTAGAATGAAATGATGGAGGAGGGATCCTATTATATTTTCACTTGTTTTTTCAAACACCAACTAGGGAAGGATTTATTATATTCATGACTATCATTTTTTCATTTTTATTAATTGTAAATTGAATCATAGTTGTTAGGTGAAAAAAAACTAGTCTGGAGGATCAACTTATCACATGTTCCTATCTTGATATCATATGCAATTCCACTCATCTATTCACTTTAATTGGTTACATTGTTCATTTTATATCTATTTTTCATTTTATTATTCTTATTATGCAACTTATTTTCATCAGTTAAAGATCTGCAGAGTTTTTTTTAATGCATTTAGTCCAAGTAATAATATATTTAATTAATGAATCATTTACAAATTAGCACATATATCACTTTCAAAGTTGTGAGACACAACATTGGGAAAAACCCCTCAACAAAAATATTTATAACACCAACATTTCTCATTGCGATGAAATGATACCTTGGAAATATTTTCCAAAAATAATGGAGTGAAATTACTTTTATTAATAGTTAATGATCCCTAGAAGAATAGTTTTATTTTTGATGATTATTGGAATCATGTTTAATATGAATTAGTAAAAATACCTTATAATTAAATAAATCACAACTGTTAGAGGTTTATAATTTTTCAGGTACTTGGGTCCCCACTAATGGTAGATGAAAGATAATATTTTTGAAAAAAAAATCAACAGTAATGACTGATCTAAAAAATGATAGAATATGGAGGAAAAGAAAAAATTATGAATAACAAGAACATGGGATGCAATGATTAATCTTGTTCAGGATTAATATCTATATTCTCTAAGTGAAATTATCTCTCCACTAAAGTTAAGAGAATAAATTATAGGGTATAGTCTTAGAATAAAATAGTAGATAAAATTAACTCATAATGAAGATTGTGAAATAGTACCACCAAACTGACATTAAGTAAACTATGCTATAGAAACGACATGAAAAAAGTATTTGGATCTACAATACCAATATCACAATGTCCACGCAACTACAATTCCATGTCAACTATATATTCTTATATATATTTCCATGTCATCATCACTGGTTAGATTTGTTAAACTGATTCAACATTGCTACAGTTCATAGTTAGTGTTCAAGAATTTTGTATAGTATGACCCACCTATAGATGTCATAATTTTATCCAGGGATTGGGTACACTAGACCAAAATTATCTCAATTATTGATTGATCATGTATGCTACCATGATTCGATGCTACTGACATACGAAAATTAATTAATTTGAGATCCCCCTCTTATTCACTCACCAGGGCGTGCTTTCTATTTGTCGATTCAATTTCAAAATGGAGATTTAGGATCTACCAAAATTTTTCCATCTGTTCTCTCATATTTTTCTTCCACATTCTACCTTTAATCATATATTAATGGGTGACATCCAATAGAAGAACAATCGTTGTAACTCCCTGAACCCAGTTACCCAGAGTCGGTGCATTATTACATAATATTGGCATGATCAGAAGGGATCAAATCCCCATCAACTGATCTGTTTAGTATCCTTGGATGTACTAAACACATTCACATGTCTTACATTACATCATAAAATTAAAAAACTACAACAACATAGTCTCTGTATACCACACTCATATCCTCTCTGATTATCCGTACAAGTCAGACAAAAAATACTTTTCAAATACTGGGAAAAATAAAACATAGAAAGGGGTGATCTTAGATGCTCAGTAAAGATAAAAATATAGCGGAAACATTCATAAATAAGAATAAAAAATTAAGTAAATGTGTAACTAAAACAAAATCATTTTAAAATTTAACTTAAAAAATGTATGGCTAATATAGAATCAAATAATTCTATTTACCTATTCACATGGATATTTTACTAGTTGAATATTCAAATGAAATATCAATAACCACTTTTAGAAAGATGGAATGCATAATCCCAAACATTAATTTCCATGTCAAGGCATCATGCCAAGACCTAGGGCACAACGGTAACAGAAACCCAACCCAGAGATCCTCTATAACCGGACTCCAACACGGAGAGCCTCTATAACCTAACTCCAACCCGGAGTGCCTTAGTAAGCTAACTCCATCATTGAGAGCCTCTGTAACTAGACTCCATCTCAGAGAGCCTCTATAACTGAAATCCATCCCGATGGGTCCTCTTTAATAGGACTCGAACCTGGAGGGATTACTTATACTGGTCCCCTACCCGAAACATACAAGTCCAATACATTCATCATAATAAAAGGATGAAATATAACATAAGCATTCGTATTAAAAATAGAACACGAAATGTCAACACATTAACCATAAACCGTGAAGGGTATAAAAATCGAACATCTCAGGACAAACATGTCATATGTCATTATATAAGATATGGAAGATTGATTTATAATAAATCAACTTCAGATAAACTTAAAATCCATAAAAAGATGTTGACATAGATGAAATCAAAACTATTTGAGAGAAATATCTACCTTTGAAATCATTTAAAACTCATATAATTATAAAATGAAACCTTTATTTTAAAAATTCTCTTATAAGGTTTTAGTGGAATATTCAACGATTTAATAACGGCAGAAAATAGCCGCACACGCAGTATAAGGTAAAAAAGACATTCTTACCTTAATTTTGTCCAAAAGGTTAAAAATGTACTTATTAGGAAAATGATGAAAATATTCCTTTATAAACATCTTATAAAAAGTCAACAAATGGTATAATTAAATATAAACCATAGTTGATAAAATTGTAAGAAGGTTTTGAAATACATTTTTAAGAAACATGGATGTGGATGATAAAGAGGTCCCAGTATATAATTACGTATAAAAAACATGGATAATGAAGAGATTGTAGAATTAAACCTTACCTCATATTTTCCTTGGTCTAGGGTATGTTAAACTCCTGTATAATGGTGAAATAATTGTTATTAAATTATAAATTAATCATATACATAATTATTATATCATATATGATCTTTTAACATTACTTTGTTAATAATATCTTAGTATTATCATCGTTTCGGGTGTTAACTGATTCGTTTTTATTTATATGCATTGTTATGTAAGCTGTGTTTGTTATGGATATGTTGTATCTTATTTATATACATAATTATATCAAGTCTATAAAAATTATTTTTAATCATCAAATTAAAATTAGTCTTGAATTGATATGATGGGGAATAAATCTCATCGCATTCGTGGAGACGGTAGTCTGTACGTACGCACGAGCGACAATATCATTATTTTGATATTAAAATAATATAAAATTGGATTTTATATCATATATAAAGAATCATAATCATGATATATTTTTATTTACATCAATTTCACATCATTATTGTACCCATCAATATAATGACGTATTGAATAACAATTACACCACAATGTGGAGACAGTAAGCCGTACGTACGCACGTATGGTGACATGTCATTTAAATGATAGACAGAATACTGAATATGGTTGTAACATATTTATAATAACATCACAGTATATATAAGATACTGGAGTTATTATTTTAAAATGGAAATAAAAAAGAAATAAGATGTGGAATATGAAAAGAACCTGGACGAGGGTGGTGAAATCATTACCTCTTCTTCATGGTCTTCCTTTTGACTTGGTAAAAAGGGCTCTATAAGATTGCTTTCTAACTAAATGAGGTACTCTAGGATGAATGTAGGATAGTTTAGAGAGTAATTTGGCCAGTTTTGGCATATCCAAATGTCTTTTATGGTGTGAATTAAAGAGAAGGGGAGTTCCCTTTTATAAGAGGGGTGAGAGGAACCTTTTGAAAAGCTAGAAATATTATTTTATAATATAAACATTTTCGGTTTATAATGGATAAAACTGATTTATTCCTATTTTAATGTGTTTATGGGTCTAGAAACACCCAACCAATAGGTTTTAGATATGTTTGGGTCACTATATTAACTATATATTTTAGTTTTAACTCTTAGTTAATTAGTTTAACTTTTACAATGTCTTCTTGTATTCTTACACTATATGGTCTATAAACATACTATATACATAAAAGAGAACCCCAATTGGTTCATTAATGATACAACTATCTATATATAAGGCTCTTGGACGAACCTTAGCTTTTTAGGAATAGAATATCAATTAATAATATAATATTTGTTTTAAAAACTCTTTTATGTCAATTTTGACACTATTTGGTATTTTGTTTTTGCTAAATTCATAACAGTATTATTACATAAAACCCAATTCATTTAATCAACCATAAAATTTCATAGTAATTGATATAATTCGTGTAAGGAATCAAAACAGTCAAATTATTATTATTTTAACATTTATATTACCATTTATTTGATTATTTCATTAATATGGAAAATATTGAATCATCATTGTATCATAAATAACCATAATTATTAAATGTCTAAAATTCATAAATAAAATACCATTATGTAGGAAATATTTTTATCTTTAAAATTAATATTTATAGTCGAATATATAACATATGTAACCCGTATGTAAAAATTTGTTTGCTAAAAGATATATGTTTATGTCTTTTTTGCCTTTACATTAAAATAATTAATATTTGTCTCATTATCACTCTCAAGTGGATTCAAGTGGTCCCGACATCAACCCAATGATGACCATGGTCAGACATGTATCATCTAATAGGGTTAGTACATGAGTTATGGTAGATTTATATTATTATAATAGTATGTTGTTACCCATATTTACCTGATTTACCCTTTAACCACGGTAAATAAAATATTTACCGAAGTAATTATTCATAATGTCTAAAAATAAAATTACCCATTTAAAAAATTTTGGACATCCTGATTCAAAATATGGAATCAATTTTTCTATATTCAAAAAACATAAGTGGAAGAAATTAATTTAAAATTAATTCCTGTTGTCAAAACCAAAAGCGTGTTTTTATGAAATAATAACTATCAAAATATTCACACTTGTTTATGTCAAGTTTAAATATGAAATTATATACAATGACCAAAATTAGATTAATTGGTAAAATTATAATCTAATTATATTATAAAACAAATCATTATTATAATTTATCACTATAATCTATTTTGATTAGAAATGTGGTTTTTAATTAAAATTTAGTATTTTTCACTATTCAGGATAAATTGTATGTTCTCTGAAAAATACCAAAAATTAACCCTAAGATAATTTTGATATTATGAATCCAATAATGAAGTCCAATTTGAATAATAAAATTTATAAAATTTCAAAATGTGGGTATTACTATTCATTACTACTACTTTGATTGGTCTTGGTGTGTTAGAATCTCGAAGTTGCGTACAATGAAAGATATTTCATTATTCAAATGTAAACATACCATGGAATCTTGAAGTGTTAAATTCTCCACTCCTTCAAGTAATTGCATCCTTGCAATTTGAAATTTTTCTTCAAAAATGAAAGGTTGGAAATTGAAAATACCTTTGTAAAGAACCCAAATCGGAAATAGGGTTAACAAAATTTAGGTTTAATAAGAGGGAAATGGAAATGAGAATGTCCCTATCAAATTATGGTTACAAATAGGAGAACATTGGTGGAAATTATAGACCTGAAATTATAGGGAAAACGTAAATATTTATAGTGAGTGATTGAGGTCATCAATCAAAAACAAGTGTAAAATTTAGGGCCTCAAAGCCATCAATCAATGATGATTTAAAATATCATCAGTTCAATGAAACATAAGGTATTAGGATAACACATTTTGGTTTTAATATCCATTTTCTAAAGTTTAAGAATAAATTTCTTCATATAATAAGTGATATATATATATATACTTGACAAGTATAGTTTCATCATTCAAATAATATCTACCACAAACTCATCATTCACTCCAAAAGATTATAGAACAAAAAAATAGTATAATTATCCTAATATTATCAAGTTCCAAATATTATCACATACCATTGAAATAAAGAAAAATATATTGTAATAACCAAGGAAATGCTGTATGATATTGGTAGGTAATAAATGCTTGTCACACAATTATTGTAGGTTCGATTCCAGTAGCTTTGTCTGACGCGGCGGGTTATTACCAAACATTTTGGTTTCCCTTTTCCTAAAATTATAGTATCATAATACTCAAAAAATTAATCATAATAATTGTCTTAAAAATAAAAAAACTATCCAAAGATAAACATAATCCATTCAAAACATTATAGTTATCCAAATTACCTCTGTCCAGACCTTCGGTAAAATGTATCTAAATTCGAAAATCAATTATAACATCATATTCCCTAAACAAAACAAAGTTTCTCTAATTGTCACATACTAAAAATATGATTTCAATATTCATATTAAAACCTTAATGAAAAAAACTTGTACTTTAGTACAATCATGATATATATCACATTATTCTTATAACCAGAATATAATCCTTGAGTCCAAAAAACAAATACATTAATTATTCAACTTAAACTATAGTAAAAGAATATGATTGGACTTGATCTATTGGCCTTTTCTGAGGTTAGTTTCCCTGAATCTTATGAAATTCATTTTCATAATGCCCCATTTCTCTAATATTGAATCATTCAACACTGACAGCCACTTTCTTTCACTTGGAACCCCAAGCCTGGTGGCCATTTTCTCCACATTTGTAACAAACTTCAATTCCTTTTCAGGAAGTACCAGGGTGTTTCTTCCCATAATTATCAGATATTGGAAAATGATTCTTTACCTTTGTTCCTTTGTCATTCTCTTGCTCCACCGTTCTCTTTTTCTGTTACTTTACATTATTGTCCTAATATTTAGAGGATTCATTTTCTATCTAGATAGCACATGAGACCATATCTTCGTACGTTGAGAAAGATGACGAGACTAATGCTCTACGTAGAAATGTTTTAACCCATCATAGAAATGATCGATCATACTTCTTGGGTTATGTATATAATCTATAGCATTCCTTGGTAACCTTGTAATGTTATCCTCATACTTTGCAACCTTTTCATCCTCCTTTTGTCTCAGATTGAGAAATTCTCTTTACACATCCGCTCGATGGTCATGAGGAATGTATTTTTCTAAGAAAATATATTTAAACTCCCTCTATTCCATACTTGACACATATTAATATTACATTGTGTTTTGTAATAATGACCACCATTGATCAAGATCTCTAGTGAGGTGATAAACTGCCATGACACCATTTTCCCTTTCACTACTCCCCAAAGCCTGAAATATTTTCTCTATCGAACTTATCCATTGCTCAGCTAACAATGGATTTGTACTCCCATTTAATGTTGGTGGTTTTTTCCTCATTAAAAGATCTACCATGGAACCTCCATGATATGGATCAGGGTTCTCCATACGGGAAAGGTTATTATTCATAACCTGAGTGAGTTGTCGCAGTATAGTGATAAGCTGATCAGCACTAATTGTATCACCATCTCCACTATACTTATCTTGAGTTGGAGGGAAATCCCTAAATGGAGTTTGTGCATTGATTCAGTTTCCATTTCATCTACTAGGCTTCATTTCTAAACAATGGAATAAACTAGATTAGTTTATGTATCGAAATACATAATTCTATACTTGTAAAACACTTAACAAAAATTGAATAGTTTATGGATTTAATCCATAATAATAAAAAGGTTTTCTTTGAGAAATTATATACTCATAATCCCATAATAATGGTTTGTAATAAAATTAAAATTATCCTAAGCACAACCCCCATGAATGTCATAAACAAGAGTGCATCAAGGCCAGTTTTCGTGCACTAGTTCTTATTCAAGTCTAGCTCAAAGCAGTGTTTTCGGGTTTTACCCCAAGGCACATCTATTCCAGAGCCGCCTTTACCTGCTCGTATCCAGACATGGATGTATTTCTTGGAAAACATGCAAAATCTCTACGTTACCAAAATTTTAGGATGTTATTATATACTAATCCTCAATGTCCATCTTAGGGATATGTGCTTTTATCAGAGTTTACATAAATCGAACTTCCATGTTTTATTACTAAACTTTTTCTAATACCAAATGTAATGCCACGACCCCAGTTACCTAGAGTCGGTTCATTATTAAATAATATTGGCATGATCACATGAAATCAAATCCCGAAAGACCGATCAGTTTAGTAGCCTTGTAAGTACTAGATACATTCATAAGTCTTACATTACATCATAAAATGAAAAACTTCGACAAAATATTCTCTATGGAACACACTCATATCCACTCTGAATATCCATGCAGGTCAGTCATAAAACACTTATTCAAATGCTGGGAAAAATAAAACATAGAAAGGGGTGAGATCAGATGCTCAGTAAGGATAAAAATATAGCAGAAACTATCATAAATAAGCATAAACATTTTAGGCAATGTATAACTAAAAAAATTGTTTTAAACCTGAACTTCAACAATATAATAAAATGAAAAAATCAAATAATCCCTTTACCTATTCACATGGATATTTTATTATTTGAATAATCACATGAAATATCAATAACCATTTTCACAATGATGGAATGCAGAATTCCAATCTTTATTTTCTATGTCAAGGCCTCGTGCCAAGACCTATGAGATAACTGTAACTGGACCCCATCCCGGAGATCCTCTTTAACCGGACTCCAACTCAGAGAGCCTCTGTAACCGGACTCCAACCTGGAGAACCTCTGTAACCGGACTCTAACCTAGAGAGCCTTTGTAACCTGACTCCATCCCAGAGAGCCTCTATAACAGGACTCCATCCCGGAGTGTCTGCTTTATCCAGACCCCAACCCAGAGAGCATGCCTTTACAGAACCCGAGCCCAGAATATACTATTCCAATACATTCATCATATGAAAAGGATGAAATATAACAAAAACATTTGTATTAAAACTACCATATGAAATGTCAACACATTAACCATAAACCACAAATTTTAAAAAAATAGGACATCCAAATTAAAACATATATTAACTAATTCTATATGATAAGGAATATTTTATTATAATAAATCAACTTCAAATAAGATTAAAATCCATCAAAGGATGTTGACATAGATGAAATCCAAACAATTTGAGAGAAATATCTCTTTTTTTAAATCATTTAAAAGTGACATAATTATAAAAAACCATTATTTTGAAAATAATATTATAATCTTGTAAGGGAAGCTTCGATGATTTTATAACGGTGGAAAATATCCACACCCTCTTTATAAATTAAAAATGATATTCTTACATTAATTTTTTCGAAAAGGTTAAAAGGGACCTAGTTTGGAAAATGAAAAAAATGTTCCTTTATAAACATCTTATAAAAATTAAAACTTTGGTTTAAATGACATTATCCCATAGTTTATAAAATAGTAATACTGATTTCAAATAAATTATTATCGAAGAAGAATGTGGATGATAAAGAGGTCCCAGTAGATAATTACGTATAAACAAACTCAGATAATGAAGAGACTGTAGAATTAACCCTTACCTAGTATTTTTCCTTGGATGAGAGTAGGATATCATCCTGTATAATGGAGAAAAAATTGTTATTAAATTATAAAAGAATCATATACATTGATATGATATAAAATATGATCTTTTATCATTATTTTGTTAATAATATCTTAGTTTATCGTTGTTTCAAGTTTTAACAGATTCGTTTTCCTTTATATGCATTGTTATGTAAGCCGTGTTTGTTTTGGATAGGTTTTATCTTTTTCATATAAATAATGATATCAATTACATAATCATTATTTTTAATCATCAAATGAAAATTATTCTTGAATGCATACGATGGGGACTGAATCTTATCGTGTTCGTGGAGATGGTAGTCTATACGTACGCACGAGTGACAATATCATTATTTTGATATTAAAATAATATATAATTGGATGGTATATCATATATACATAATCATAATCATGGTTTATTTATTATTTACATTAATTACACATCATTATTATACACATCAAATTAATAATTTATGAATAACAATTACACCACAACGTGAATACGGTATACTATACGTACGCACGGATGGTGACATGTCATCCAGAGGATGGATAGAATACTGAATATGGTTGTAACATATTTATAATAACATCATAGTATATATTAAATACTACATTTCTTATTTTATAATGGAAATAACAATGAATTAAGAAGTGGAACAAGAGAATAAAATGAAAGAGGGTGGTTAAATCATTACCTCTTCTTTGGGTTCTTTATTTTTAATTGACCAAATGGGCACTATAGGTTTGCTTTCTGACTAAATAGGTGAGTATAGAATTAAGGTAGGATAGTTGAAAGAGTATTTTGGAAGGTTTTGGCAGTGAAAAATGACTTTGAAGGTGTAAATTAAATAGAAGGGTGAGTGCCCTTTTATAAGAGGGGTGAGAGGCACCTTAAGAAAAGCTAGAAATATTATTTTATACTAAAATAATTTTTGTTTTCTAATGGTTTAAAACTGATTTAGTTCGAGTATAAGGTGGGTATGGGTCGAAAAATACCCAACCAATAGGTTTTAGATAGGTTTGGGTCACATTATTAACATTATCTTTTAGTTTTAACTCTTAGTTAATTATTTTACCTTTTACATGGTCGTCTTGTATTATTATATTATATGGTTAATGAACATACTATATACATAAAAGATAACCCCAAGAGGTTATTTAATGATACATATATCATTATAAAAGTCTCTTGGAAAAAAATATATTTCTAGGAATTGAATATCAATTAATAATATAAATTTTTTTAAACCTCTTTTATATCAATTTTGACATTATTTGGTAATTTGTTTTTTCTTAATTCATAAGAGTATTATTAATACGAATCCAATTAATTTAATCAACCCTAACATGTCATAGTAATGGATAAATATCTTTGAAGGTATAATAACATTCAAATTATTTTTAATTAACATTTATAATACAATTTATTTCAATATTTCGATAATAAAAAATACTGCATCATAATTGTTTCATAAATAACCTTAATTATTAAATGTATAAAAATCATAAATAAAATATCATTATATTTGAAATAATTTTAGCTTTATAATGAATATTTATTGTCGAATAGATAACAGATATTACCCTATTTATAAATAGTTTTACTAAAAGATATATGTTTATGTCATTTTTTTCATTACTTTAAATTAATTAATATAAAGTGTCATTATCACTCTCATGTGGATACAAGTGGTCTCAAAATATACCCAACGATTCCCATGGTCGGACATGTATCAGGAAATAGGATTATTACATGTGTTATGGTAATTTATTATTATTATAAATTATTTTTTTACGCTTATTTACCTGATTTACCATTTAACCATTGTAAATAAAATATTTACCGAAGTAATTATTCATAATGTATAAAAATTAAAGTTACCCATTTACACAATTTGGAAATCCTGATTCCAAATATGGCATCCATTTTTGTAAATTCAAAACACACAAGTGGATGAAAATAATTTAAAATTTACTCCCGCTGTCAAAACAAAAAGCGTGTTTTTATTAAATACTAACTATCAAAAGATTGACACTTGTTTATGTCCAGTTTAAATTTGAAATTATATACAAGGACCAAACAAAGATTAATTGGTAAAAATATAATCTAATTATACATTAAAAAACTCATTACTATAATTTATCACTATAATTTATTTTGATTATAAACGTTGTTTTTAATTAAAATTTTGCATTTTTCACTATTCTTCAGAAATTATAAGTTCTCAGAAAAGTACCAAAAATTCACCCTACACTAATTTTAATATTATGAATCAAAAAATGAAGTCCAATATAAATAATAAAATTTATAAAATTTCAAAATGTGGGTATTAATATTCATAATAGCTACTTTGATTGGTCGTGGTGTGTTAGAATCTCGAAGTTGCATACAATGCAAGCTATTGCATTATTCAAAGGGAAGCATACTATGAAAGCATGGAGTATTACAATAGTTCCTGAAATTATATATCATCAATTACTTCATAAATATGTCTAATTCATATTTTGTTCCACGAGTTTTCTACAATATCAGAAACAATTATTGCATTAAACTGTTGGTAAATTGGCACTTTAACTTATTTTGATTCATCTTGATATTGAACAATTTTTTGTTTCTATGATTTCAATAACACTAGAAACCATAATATAATAAATTATCCACTCCTTTTATTCCTAGATTCTCTAATATATTCTTAAAAAAACTCACATTCTCATCTTCTATTATATTGATTTTTTATTACTCTATAATGTATAAAGTAATAACCTTCTGTAATTGATTTATCCATCTCCCTATATTTCTTCCAAATAAAAACACATAACCTGTATTACTCCTCCTACTATAGAATTCACCTCTAATGTATATATCCATACACATCAACATTGAATTTCCTTTCCAAAAGAAAAGAGATACATCCTTTATTCATTTCAAGTGTCTCAGTAATAGTTCACAGATTCTCAATTTTTTCATCTAGAATTAGACATGTACTTAATTATAACTCCCCCTACATGATCAATATCAGTTATAGTAAATACCATGACATACATGATGATTTAAAAAATTGCATAATGTGGATCCGTTTCGTTGTACTCAAAAAATTATTCATTCTTTGTTTCTTCAACCATTTATAATTTTAAATGACTTTTCATGGAAATATAAACTGGGATTTTTCCTTGCATGAAAAATTTTCTCAATACCTTTCCAATTTAGTCAAAAATGGGAAAATTCAATGTTTCCATATATGCGGTCTTTCTTGATCTTCATAACAAAAATATTTTCTTCTTATCCAAGATCTTTATTCTCGAACTCCACAGTCATCTTCCCTTTTAAGTCATCAACCATTATCCTGCATGATCATGCAATGAAATTTTATTCCACATGTAGAATCATTAAAATATATCCCTCCCCAAAGTACTTATAACAGATTAATTTATCAAGGCCAAATTATTTGGATTCATTTTATCTCATAAATGCATCAAACTTCTTTTTCCACGGCAAGGCTTCAAACTATAACTCATGTATACTCTTCTAGAGTTTTTAGAAAGGGACATCCTTTCCCAACTCAAAATATCCCTCTAGATGTTGTATATATATTTCGACCAAAATATTTCTATTAAAAAATTAAGTATTCACATTAATCATATACATATGTAAATCCTCATATGCAATAATAACTATTAAAGATCAGGATTTTTAAATCATTAGAAGTGTTATTTTAATGCTAAAAAGAATTGACAAGATAAGAAAAATTAAAACACCATGACCATTAACATTGACAGAAATATAACTGTAAATGGATGCCACTATTGGAACCTTTTTTATTACTGATTAAGGGTGCTATTATCTATTTTTCTAGTGTTGATAACGATTTCCTTTATCAATTGTGTTTTTCGTACTGATAAAAATAAAAAATTTAATTTTTAATTTTTTTAACCCAACCCATTTTTTATCAGTGCTTCTAAACCACCATTATCATTATTATGTGCCCTCCATGAACCCATACCACATGCTTACATAATCTCAACCCCTATATCAGTTCTTTATGACCCCTTTATTATAGTTTTTCTAACCCTTCAACCATTCCTGTTCCTAGAATCGAATCATTGACCTATAGATTCAAGGTGCAATCCCTTTACCACTACACCATTGAAATTTTTAGATAATATTATGGTATATCTATTTATATATAAATATATAAATAATTATTTTTTATGATATTTATTTATATAATTATATACATTTACTGATTTTTTAAAATTTATTTTATAAATATGCTTATATATTGTATATTATCAAATATTTCTTATACATATTTACATATAATTTTATATGTTGAAATAAATTATTATAATGTACTTATAATTATTTAATTTAAATATTTTTAAATAATATATTTAATGATAATGATATATTTATAAAAAAATAATATATGACGTATTTACAAAATACGGACACACACACATAATCACTCATATCATCACACACACATACATATTTATATTTCACACATGCACCAAAAAATGATACTTATATCAAGTTATTTAAATACATTAAAATAATAAAATATATGTATATTTTTTGTTAACACACACGTGTTTTTATATTTTCATTAAATTTATAGGTACATATATATTAATTCATTTTTATATGGTAAATAAAATGTATAATTTTTTAATTTAAATAAAATTAATAATAAATATTTATTTTCATCTGGCTTAAATATTTAAAATATTTTTTTTAATATTTTTAAATATTCATTTGTATAATTGGGTTATTATTTGTAAATGTATGGATTTATATATATATATAATTATAAATAACATTATGATATGAAGAAACTTAAACCGAAATAGTATAATATCCACATAACATCAAAACCTGACAATAAATTTAGTCACCATTGATAATAGAAAAATTATCCCCACAAATGAGGATGAAATTCAAACAAATATTAAAAAATTAAGGAACATTAACAAAAAAGCACTACTTTGGAGGCCTTTAGGCCTTTTCTACCCCAAAAAATGATAACCAATTTACTATAAGATCACTCTATAATATGTTTTTACGAGATTTGATTTTATATGTGGTATGAATAAATATAGACGAGGCTGAAAAGATGTGGCTGTCTAAATTTGAAGTCATGTTTTGAAATTATCTTATACCGTTCAGTAATTTATTGAAATTTTATGTCATCAAATTGTTATTAAATGAATATTACTCAAAAATAATTATGAAATTATTATTTAAGATTAATTTTTAATTATTTTATAAGTCTTTTTTTTTCTAAATATCTAATATATAATGAAAATTATGCAGATTTCATCTTATAAAAATCATATTTAATCAAATATATTATATTTACATCAATGAAACAATTTTTCCATGATATAAAAAAATGTTAAATTATATATGTATATATATATTTAAGAAATATTCCTTTTATCATTACTAAAATGGTGATTATAAAGACACCATTTATCTGAACGAAAAAACATCAATAGAGGTGCTCTTTTATTAGTGATTTTAGCTTGCATTGATATAAGAACCCCATTTTTAGTTACATTTTTACATCTAGTAATGGTTACAACTTAATATCACGAGAAAGGTAGTAGATAATACTAAGATCCACTCAGATGGTGGTGAGATTCACTATAGGTGAAAAAATTACAGTGAGGTCATCACCATACATAAATTAAAATCATTTCATTGAAACATTCTATTATACCACATCATAACATTATGTTATTCCTTGAATTGATGTACCCATCTATTCTGAAATTCATTCCTTATTTTTGTAAAATGTGTCAACTATAAAATTTTTTCAACATGAAATTTAGATATATCCTCTTTCCTAGCCATCTCCCACTTGTTTAACTCTAGAAAATAGATTACCTATTCAAAACATTTGGGTTTATCATCATTAGTAAGTAAAATATATTGTATGGATGATGAATACAACTACACATTTCTCTTCACCCATGTTGTTCACCTAAACTCAACATTAGGAGTAGGTTTCAATAGTTTTGTTGCCATATTCTAAGGTACACCATTAAAAACTACTTGCATTTGGCACACTGATTCATTATTCCCACTATCAACATCAGTATTGTGATCGTCCTTGAATGTGAAAAGGTCATTAAATATCATTCTATGTATTCTAATGATTATCTTTTTATTATCAACACATAAGAGAGGACGAAAATATTCAGCATAATTGTCAATTAATAAATAGGATTTGGATATTGAATCATTCATATCCCTTTCTATTTCATCAATATATACTTTCTTCAAACAACCGAAGACTCATAAATTAGAGAGTCATACCTCCTTTTTTGAAAAATGTTACATGGGTAGAAATTATTATATTGTTATTGATGGGATATTATTGATGAAATGTGATTCCATTTTCACTACCACTATGAAAAAAGTCTTTGTTATCCTTGAGTGTAACCTCATACTCATATAACATTTATTTTGAATCATTTTCATCCTTTCATCAACACAATTCTAATTTGGTGTACATAGAATAGTATTCTCCCAATGAATCCCATCATTATAAGAGATTTCCATAAAATCATTTCTGTCATAATATATACCATTTTCAATGGTTTTGAATTTTATCATTGATTATTTACTCATTATTTATCTTCTTTTCAACATTTGAAACCTGTTATAAAACTGAAATTTTATTTTTTTAAAGAAAACCCATACCTTTCTCATTGATTGATAAATAATTTTTAGACAATAGTTTTAGCCTCTATGGTAATGTACAAGTGCTGGCCCCCCAAATATTTTTGATAACTGATTCTATATTCCTACACATTACTGTTCTACCTCTTCTTTTAGAGGATATATTCTTATTATTTCCAAATATAATATCTAAAAAAATTCTAATGTCCACTGAAATCATTTTTAGTAGTATTCCCTTTGAGGGTGAGAACATACATCCTCCTCTCACTCATGAGGCATAACATGTACTGGAACATTTTTTAATCCCTAATGTAATTTATTATCCTAATAACATCCCTGATATTATATACCATATTGTTTAAGGTTGAATTATTTAATCCCATGATGTATGAATATAGATACTACTGTAATGAACAATGTAACATGGAACTTACAAAAATAATTTTTATGCCTGAAAAAAATGTATTAATGTGGGACTCATGTTTTCTATAGATAATACGAGGTAATGAATGTGTTAAAAACATTATCAATTTGTTGTAAATATTAAAATAGTGAATGAAATTTATTGGTTTGAAATAAAAATTTGAAAATGAAATGTTCTCACCCTATATCAGTCTCCTCACTTCCCAATGAATCCATACTGAACCACACTTCACCATAATTATATATTCAAATCAATCCACCTCAATTATCATTTCCTAGAAATATCAACTTGGAATATGTTAACTAAATAATCATTTTATTCTATATCATTGTATAATCTAGGAATTAGATAAAATGAATATTTTTGATGGACAACCACTACTTACTATCATGTTCTATGATGGAGTTCTCATGTGTCCTTTGTGTGAAAACTATAAAAAATTAAAATAATTATTTAAATGTGAATAAAAATAAGAGTATTCTAAATGAAACACATTTAAATAAACCAAGGAATTAAAGAGAGGAGTATTTTTCATTGAAATAAATTTCATCATAGTAGTGGGATAATAATCCTAATCTCAACCGCTATCCACCTAGTGTTCCATCACTAGATATACTAATAAAAGGAAATAAATAATATTGTTGGAAATAAGAACATAATCCAGTCATAAAAGATTCTATGAGAATGAGAGAGTGAATTGTAAATATGATAAGTCCCAATAATTAGAGGATAAAATGTCCTTTTATTTTGAAAAAAGAAATAAATAATAATTAAAAAAATCATCATAGGTGGTGATTCCCATATAGAATTCATCATTTTACTAATCACAAAAACTAGGTGAATTCTGTGTTAGAATATTTTAACTCTTTGATTTAAATCCAACACCCCATAATATGTTTTCACTATTTCATGAGCATGATCATAGTTGAAGATGTCTTCTACAAGGAAGGTGATCGCTAGAGACCTTAATCTTCCCCGATATGACCGAACCAATGAAATGAGTGTCATACCCTAAGAGTAGTTTTTTAATTTTATTTTATTCCTTTAATATTTTTATAACATTTTTTTGAATATTAGGATGAGTATTGGATGAATTTTTTTTAAATTTTGACAGTTTCATGTGGTCTTGGGCCATGTGTACAGTTTGTATGCATGGTTTAGGGGTTAATTATTCAGCATGTTATGTCTCTGGGTATTACTAGTTAAATTCCTTCTTTCACGATATGAATTCCATGGATTGAGCATGGTATTTCCCAAATCATGCATGTCATATGAGAAACCATGTGAATCCTTTTTCATGTCAAGGTAAAGGAGCACAACATGCATATTGTTAGATGAAATCATAAAGATAGTGTGTTGGGGTTTCTGTATGTTTTGACAAAACCACGGAACATGATTGGTTCATGGTTTCCCAAACCATGGGGGTGTCACTTTTATCCAGTAGGGTTCGCATGGTTGGCACAATATTGGTTAAACTGTTCGGCCAAACTATGTGAATTTCCTATCTTTTTAAAAGGTAGATGTTTCAATTTTTCCACTATTATCTTTTATCCCCACCATGGTATCTCACTCATGTAGAAAATATAGGTGCATCTTTGTAGATCCCGTAAGCCTCCTACCATTCTCTCCTTCCTCTATTGAATCTCTATTTATGTTCCTAGTTAATTTTCACTCCATTTTGTTAAATTTTATCTGTTTTCTCTCTTCCCCTCTTGGTTAATGGCTATTTATTATTTCTGTTATCTCATGTATAAACACTAAGGTATAGGGTTTATGTGTGTCTTGTGTTCCATTGATTATAGAATGTGTATATTTTCTCATAGAGCCTATAATTCCTTCACATGAAGATTCATTGCATCTACACATCATTTATGTAGGTGTTTTAATCCATAATCCTTTCGACATAATCCATTGATGATTTAGTTTTCCTAAAATGCATTTAAAATGTGACAATCATCATTATATTTTTATAGTGTTATTTTATTATGGATTTCAATGTTATAAATTGGATTAAGAAGGATTTCTAAAGGTTTTTATTAATTATTCCTCGGTATATATGTTATCAAAAGTGTTTGATGAATTTTTAATTGGACATTTTAAATAAAATTTAGTATTATGGATTTGGGTTGGCCTTGGTTATGTATTGGAATTAATTTGTCTTCTTATACATTTTGATGCATCTTTTAGGTTTAGTGTCTATGTGTGAGTTGTTCTTTTGGGTGGTATGGCTAGGGGTAAATTTCTAAATTGGTCTTTAGGGACATCAATGGTTTTTGAAAGAGTGTTCTATTTGATGTGAGAATATCCGAATGGTAATAGCGTTTATATATGTATTGTCACTCATATAAAAGAGGCACTGTAAAATGATACTCACCATATACTCCATATTTCAAAAGAACATTTCATTCCTCCTACTTCCATTCTTTTGCCCTCCTCGTTCCAAATGTTTCTTATAAAACCCTAACATGTTATAAATTGTTTCTTAGTTCCAAAATTAAATCAAATGTAAATGTATATTTTATTTTTGATTGTTTTACTATTTTTAATTTTGAGTTGTGGTTTGGTAATTAAATAATATTGAATTTATATTTAGAACCATTAGATATTATTGTCTTCGTTCTTCATAGTTTCAGCTATATTGTTGTAAGGGATATTGTTTTGAAAGTATTTTGTACCAATTGATATCTATTTACATTTTTTAAAAATGTTGTTGATTTTTAATTAAGTGAAGTCCCATATGGAACATTTTTGGATTGATTTGGGATGTATACCACTATTTACCCCCCCCCCCCCCCGTGGTGAGTGTCATCGCATATGTGGTGTTAGAATATGTGCTAGAAACATATGGTCTAATTAATGTGTTATTGGTTAAAATAAACATGTGTGACGATATATTAATTTTATATTTAATTTTATCATGGTATTTTTATAAATCATATTAAGGTTCGAATTGCGGTTTCTTATCTACCAGGATTAGATGGGTTGGTACCCCTGAGATTTGCTGAGAGACTAAGTTGAATGTTTTACTGGTGAGGCTAGTTTAGTACATCCAGTTTGTTATTGACTATAGAGCTGCACTATATTCATCCAGGTAATTCTAAATCTATTACATCATTAGATTGATTCTAGATATGTATAACAAATTTTCGTGATTACTTATTTATATTTTCTTCTTTATTATTTTGCACTATGGTTATTTTCCCTTCCTGTATTTTCATGCTTGATCTATTTCAATAATTTTTATTATGGATATTTGATCACCTTGTTTGGATTATTATTTTGAAATTTGTTTTTACATTTGATATATATTTTTAATAGGGAATTCATGATTCCTTGTAAATTGATAATGTCATGTTTGGTTCATTAAAGTGATAAAACACTACTTTTAAAATTTATTTTAAACCAATGTTTGTGGGCTATTTTATAAAATGAAATGTACAAACACTTCGGTGCTTACCTACTGAGCTATTTATGTTCACACAAAAAAATTTTACTCGGTTTCGGTACGAAGCTGTTTTCAAGGTTTATGATTCTAGTTCTAGTTAACATGTTGATTAAGAAACTTTTGATATATGTTCGAGACCAAGAGGTCACAAGGAGATGGTGTCTTTCTGATTTTATCCTGGGTTATTATTTTAATAAATCATTCCCACATGGATTATCTTTCAATCCCATAGCATGTAGCAAGCATATAAGGATCAAGAACACCACTTGGACATTACCTCAGATTGGGTTGGGTGTCGAGGTGGATAGAATCCCAGCATGATTTGATAAAAAATCATATCAAAGGAGACCTTTGTTTTTTTGGGTGTCAGATATAGTACATATTCGGACTATAAAAACATGTGAGGTTGGTGCTTGAATGTAATTTTAAACCCTCGATCATTTGGATCCTTATGTTTCCAAGGGTATTCTGAGATTTGATAATTTTATTATATTGGTGTGTGGATGGGGAATGACATTGGTGGTGAACTAGTGATGTGTTATGTGATTATGATTAGTATTTTCCAAAATGGATTCTGAGTTCATGGATCAAGGTCCCCTAGTGAATTGTTCTTCCATGGAATATGGTCCACAAAACAATGTATCCAGATTTTCATTTCCACCTGTTCCTTATACTAGGAGTCTAGTGATAGTGATGTTTTTGTTTTTTTCTTTCTAGGGTGCATTGATTTTGCAATGAAATTTTTTTATTGATAAGGGGTTTTCAAAAATGTTAATGTGATTTTAGAGCATTGGTTTTGTTGTAAATGTTTCATTTAGTGTTTGAGATGGATTAGAACATGAGTTTTGGTATTTTGAAGGTGTTATATGAAAGAATAAAATTTTGAATTTGAGAATTAGGGTGAGGTTTTTTAGAATAATATTGGGTCTTGATTTGTATGGATTGGATTTTTTGTGTGATATTTTGTCTTGGAATGTTTTTTTGGTCGAGTTTTGTTTCAATGTTTATTATGTTTTTCATTTTATTGTTATTTACAATATATATCCTATAAATATCCTAGATGTTTCAATACATCCTAATCATGTTATTGGCCCTTCCAAGACTCCAAATAGAGCATAAATGTCGAGTCATTCTTAGATTTTACCTATTTTATTTGGTGGTCGAGTCATGTTTGATTCAACATACTGGATTGAGGAAGTTGATGTTGTTTTTGGGTCATTGGGAACAACTGAATCCATGATAGTGCTTGGTGTTTTTTATTCATTGTAAGGTTTATCATTGGATTTGTGGAAGGTCAGAATCCCACCATTATTCTATGATGGGATGAATTGGGAATTTTCTAAGAACACTTTTATCCAACAGTTCAAACCTGAGGAGTTGTAGGAAAGGAAATTGGTAGATATCTTGGGTATTCAATATGGTTTGTAGTTAGTGAAGTCCTATATTGACCATTTCAAAGATAAAGATTCTTTGTCACCTTAAATAATATTATAGGATTAGCAGAAGGATCATATATTCGTCTATAATCTTCTCCTATAGATTAAGGATTTAGGTACCTTGTCTGAGGAAGTATCTCTCTAAATTTTTTAGGACGAGTCATTTCTGGACAAGATAATTTATAGAGAGTAGTTAGTGGAAGTTATAAATCTAGAATAACTTTGACATTATAAGGGATCCCCATCTACTGGGAGGTGTTTTCAATAGGAACATATTCCTAAGTAGTCTCAATTGTTATTTCTAACCACTCACTCATCAGACCATTTGTTCATGTGCATCATGTGTGGCCATATCAGGTATTCGAAGCCATTTTCCTATCACCCTTAAAAGACCTGTCATCGGTGTGGCCATTTGGTCCATATTGTTATGTTCATAAAGAAGAAATTTTAGAAGAAGGATAAGTATCAGTAAAAGGTTTTTGGATCATGACTATAATAAAGTAGATTATTTATGATATCTATGCTCCCTCCATAAGGTCCAAAGTGAATCACTTCACATACTAAGGAATTGTTGGGGTTGTGGGGACACTTGGTCCAACATTTTTCTCCAACATAGTTGAAGATATGGTTTAATTCCCTCAATTTTATTTTCCTTCTTAGAGTATTTGTTTTCTATATAATCATTCATGTAACATAGTTGTAATATTTACTTTTACTTGTACTAGTTGTTACCTTTTAAATTAGCTTTTATGATTAGTTGTTTTTTCATTATTTTTATTGGAATTTTTCTAATTGGTTTTGTTTTGGGTTGTGCTCATTTTAGAGATGATCATGTTTTGAGGAGATGTTGTACTATGGTTTAATTTTATATTTGGTTTGAGTTACATCCATGTGATTCCCCTTATGTTGGGTGTCTGGTTCATGTTTATAGTTCTTATGTTTGTGTCTTCTTGTTGGGAGTTTCCATGTAAGCATATTCACATAGTTAGATTTAGTGTTGTCTTTACTAGTTGGTTTTTTATGTTGGGGATAACCCATTTTCTCTTACATGGTTATTTTTTATGTATATTGCATAAGTGAGGTTTGTCTGTGACATGTGGATTTGAAAGGGTAACACCAAGCTAGTGGGTTTTTAGTCTCATTATATTTTGATCTTGGGTTTTGTTTCATTTTCTTATCAGTGCCATTCTAGGGGGAGAATTTTTTTGGTGGGGAGAATTATCACACCTTGGCCACATGTATTTATTTTATTTTATTCTACATTTAGTCGTTGTTCATTTGTTATAGTATTGGGTTTAGTTTCTCATTATAAATTTTGAATTATGATGGTTCTATGGGGTCATTAGCCTTGTGCATGGTATAGGTTTAACCATGTGGCATACTAAGGATGATGGTGTTAACAGTTCAATCTATTCTTCCATAGTTCAAATTTTATAGCATGGTAATGGTTTGACAGAATAAATGTGAGTCATAAAAGAATTTTTGTGGCATAATTTTGGTGATAAGGATAAGGAGCACAAATTTTGCATAGTTAAAAGAAACTGTGCAGAGAGGGTGTAGGGAGATCTGCATGTTTTGATTGAAGAGTATGGTTGGAGAATGGTTTCCAAAATGTTGAGACTTTCCTATATTTATGAAATGTTTAAATTATAATCATTCCCCACTTATTTTTTAACCACAACATAGGATTTCCCTCTCTTTTTCTGCCTAGGTTCACCATGGGAGCTCCCAAAAACCCTCCCCCAAAACTATACCTCGTCTCTCAATAAAGAATTATTTCTCCATGGTATTTTTCCCTCTATTATTTTTCAATAATATCATCTTCTTAACTTTTCCTTGTGGTTATTTCTTTATTCATGATTGATTTCAATATTTTCCAAATACAATGTTAGATTGTTGATGTGTGGTTGGTGTTTTTTTACTCTAGGGTGTGAGTATCTTCTATTAGGTCTTGTTCTTAATTTTCTCACAGTTTCATCGCAGCTGCACAATCTGGTGGTAGTTGTTTCCATCCATTTCCTTCCCGAAAAATTCTGTTGATGCTTGATTTTTCCTCAAAACATATTATAAATATATAATATTTCTAATGAAATGTTAGTGTAATTTATTTAGGTATTTCACTACTGGAATTTGGATGAAAATTGGTTTCCAATTGTTTTATTTAATTATTCCTACGTATATATGAATGAAAAGTGTTTGATCAAATTCTGTTTGGATCTTTTAAATGAAACTAAGTATTTTGGATAATTTTTTCCCTTCATTATGAATTGGTAACTTCTTTTTTGAAATGGTATTTTTATATGTTTTGACACATATTTTTGGTTTAGTATTTGTGTGTGAGTTGTTCTTTTGGGGTGGTAAAGCTAGTAGTGATTTTCTAAATTGTTTTCGGGTAAAAAATGATTTCCCATGGGTGTAAAATTAGAAGTGCGAATGTCCATATGGGTGAGTGGTCCTCATATGGATAGGCACAAAAAACATAATGGTGCCTGAAACTGATTTTCACCATGAACACCAGATTTCACAACAATCATTCCTTCCTCCTCCTTCTTTTGTATGGCCCTCTTCATTTCAAATGATTCATCTAAAACCCCAATGTGATCCAAATGTTTTCCTGGTTTATAAATGATCACAAAGTTGGATTTCGAGTGTATTTTATTAAATATTTGCCTCTTTGGATTTTTTGAGGTGTGGTTTGGTAATTGAATATTATTGGAGGCCGATTTGGAACCATTAGAGAATATTTTGTGTTTTCACCTTCATTTTGGAAATATTTTTTGAAATGAGATATTTTTGAAAATATTATAGACAAGTTTGTATCCTTTTTTATTTAGGGAAATGATAAGATTTGAAGGCTTTGTTGGCAGTTTTTGTTTCCTTAATGTTTGATGGGAATAACTATGGTAGTTCTTCCAGGGTGAGGGTAATTGGATATGTGGTGTTATAGTTTGGTATAGGAAAACATGATGGTATAATTGTCTTAATGGTTAAATTACACATAAGTGAGGCCCTTATCATTATCTGTATACTCTTATCATGGGATACATGGTTTCCATCTAGATGGTAGATATAATTTTTTTTAACAACCCTGATTAGACAGGTTGGAACACCCCCCCTGTTTTTTTGGTGTCTATGTGGGATTTACCATTGGTGAGGCTTGTTTAGAGAATCATGTTAGTTATTGAATATGGAGATACAACATATGTCATCCGGTGAGTCCAATTAATGTACATCCATAAATATATTCTTGTGATTTTTAGGAAGTACCAATTATATCCTATTTGTATGTTTGGATTTATTTTTATACACTTTGGTTATCTGTCATGATAGAATTTTCATGTTTGTACTATTTTCATTATTTTCAGTATGGATCATTAATCATCTTATATGGATCATTATTTTGAAATTTATTTTTAAAATGGAATACTGTTTTGAAAAGGAAAATCATTATTTGATTTTAAAAGTGGAATCTATATTTGGTTCATCAAAGTGATAAAACCCTATATTATAAATGTATTTCAATATATTATTTATGAAATATTTCATCAATGGAAATATATGGAATCGATGGTTCTTACTTACAAAATTTTTTATCCTCACCCCCAAACTATGCAACTCGGCAGCGACAAACTAGGTCTATTTTTTAGTTTAGGGTTTATGTTTTATGTTTTCCAAGGGATTAAGCTGGTATTGATAGATGTTGGTGACCTTTGGGCGACATGAATATCATGTCATTACTTTTTGGATTAGCTTACTATTTGTTTCCATTTCTTATCCATTTATTTATTAGTATTCAGTTATATTTATTGATATTAAGTTATTTTAAGTTTATGTTTCATAATCTATTATTGTTATTTGATCGTGGTTTTTTGTTATTAAAATCATTCCCACATGGTTTATATTTTTTCCAGGAGGTAGTTGCAAGCAAGAGAGGATTGGGAACACCTCTCTATCGTTGGGTTAGACTAGGTAATGTGTAGAGTTTGAGGGAAGGTCTTCTTGGTTTATGATAGTCAAAGGCATATTGAATTTGAAATTGAGATTCCAAATGGGGAAATGAATTCCACCATTTTCTAAATTCTCAAGAAAACATGAGCTTTTACAACATTAGTTCTGGGTAGGGTGATAATTCACATTTGTGAGAATTTGGATATATGAGGTGATTTTGGTCATTATCCATAATTGAATATGTATCAAACAAATTATCTGGAATTAAATAAATAGTGATTCTGGGTATGTAGATTTTTCAGTTACATTGTTCATTTTTGCACATAAAATTATACTATCCATCATCCCCTTATAACACACAAACATCAGATAGTAAATAGTTTTTATTTAATGGTAGATTTTTAATAAGTTTCATTTTAATATCTAGTAACTGAAATACATGAAATCTTATTAATTTTGTTCATTTATATATTTTTTCATGAAATTGTGAACCTACAACCAGTGGATGGTGGAACAAAAAATATTGGAATTAATTTATTTACATATTTTGGATAAATCTAAACTCACTACTCATATCTTGTGATATTTTTCTTCACAGGGAATCACGACTTATTCTTGTTGATGTCATGCTTCTGCATCCATTGGTGAGGGGTGGTGTGGAATCTTATTTCGTAAAAATTATTTTTTCACAATCTTGGGTTCACATGGATATGATTGTATTCCTATCATATGGTGGCCCACTAGAATTTTGTAGTGCATGGGGATAAGAAATATACACTAGGAGGACCTTATATTTAATGTTTATGACATTCGTGAATTTCAATTTCATAGATGTTTCACCAATGAGATCCATATTTATATTGTTTCTTGATCTCCTTGCATTCAGATGGAATCATGGATATTTATCATCAAGTTTGAGTTCTAATATTTGGGATCATTGTTATTATACCAATCCTGTTTGAGGGAGGGTGGTGATATTGAGAGTTCTCATCTCCTTATGTTAATTAATTGTGGAACCATAAGATTCTTGGGAACCCATGGCTGGTGAGAATTGGGTGTCTCACCTCAGTTGACATCTTTATGTTCCTTGGTATTCATCATTTTCTTCTAGACATAGGTACATATCTTGTTCAATCATACAATATAGTTTTACTCTATATATCTGTTAGCTTGTGGGATAAGTGATCTTTTGCTTAGAAAAGGCATGCATCATTGACTGCTTCAGTTTCATCCCCCTTGTGAGATTCAGTTTCACATCCATATCAATGCAACAGGATGGAATGGTCGATCAACATTGTCATCCAAAAGAAGATGTGTGATTGGTTTTTTTTGTGCCTGTTGAAGATTCATGCCTTGGCCAAAATTTGGGAATTTATTAATTATTAATTCCATAAAAAAGGCATGGTTTGTTTGTTTTTCTATGTAGGATCTCTATCCCATTGTAAAATTTTGGTTCTGGTTAATTGATTTTTATGTATAGTTGATCTATTATTTTCAAACTGTAGAGGAATTACTTTGTCAAAAGTCACTTTCATGTAAAATCTTCACTGGTGAAATGCATTTTATAATTTAGAAAAAAAATTAGTTAATTTCACTAGATTACTTGTGGACGATTGGTTTTATAATGAATTGAATTAATACATTTTTCATATTTAAGAGTTTTGATCAACCACAAGAATAGATGTCACGTTCGATATATTCCATTTTTGTTATTTTAGTTATATGGACAAAACTCATTCATATTCAATGTTAATTATTTTTTCCTTATTGAATTATAAAGCGAAAAAAAATTCAAATTCACAATTTCACCCATTAAAAAAATAAAATAAATTTCAATAAATCAATCAATTATATCCTCATATTCCCATCATTAAATGTTTATACTCTTATCAAAATCATCATTTATCAAAGAAAATCAGTCAATTTCAATTTCAAATTCATTTCAAATTCTTTGATTTAATTTAATAATTAATAGAAAAATTAATTTCAAATTAAATTAAATCCCTTTAATAATTTCAGTTTAAGAATATAAAATTAATTAGTTCACAGGGTAAAAATTAATTTTATTTTATTTATGACTTGTAAATATAAATATATTGTTAAATATATCAATAAAAATATTCATATTATTTGAAATAATAATTATATCAAAAAATAAAAAAGTGAAATATATCAACAATTTACATGGGATATATTTAATTAATGTGGGGTAATTTCAATAAATAATGTACAAAAAATTAATAGTTTTGAGCTTTTTTTCACACCCCCATATTGAAATATTTCAATCCAATGTAATATTAACATTGAATTTAATTTATTATAGTATTTATGGATTTTCACAATTCAAAAGTGATTTTCAATGAAAATTCTATTCACATAAGTGTTAATCATTGAACTGGAAAGATATGCTTTTAAAAAATTCTAAACATAGAAGAATAATTTGAGGAATTTTTTCCACAAAATTTAGAAAATTATGCATACATTTGTTTCATAACAACGGTACAAAATTTTTCCATTTACATAAAATCAACTTTTTAGAATCATCTCAAAAACCATTTTGTGACCCACCAAGAATAATATATATTATCATGCTTTGTTCATGTGAAAATATTTATATTGATTTAATATCAAACATGTGAAGTGATTAATTACCATAGGATTTTTGGAATTATCATATATCTATACTATGATTCATGAAAAAAATACAAATCAATCATGAGGTATTCTAAAAGGATATTAAATGTATTTATAGTTGGTGGTAATGTGTTCTAGAATGAAACATTAGAATGAGGATGGTTTTTCATGTTAAATAAACTACATGATTTATCATGTAAATCATCGAATAATCCATCAACAGTCATGGTGTGATGCACACATACCAATTTACACTTTTTTTCACTAGGAATGAGCCATGAAATGAATACAAAGAACATGGAATCATAATATAATATAATTTAATTTTAATTTTTTATATATAAATTTTATCCATCTTTTTTTCTTTTTTAAGGGGAAATAAGTTTTCACTATCAAAATAATTAATCATGACCATTATCTTTTTAATGATAACGGTCATGAATCACTCATATGACCATAATTAATTTTTTGAAATCATACCCCTTTTTTATTTTACATTATTATAATCATTTTATTGTATATATTGTTGAGAAAAATATATTATATGAATTAATGTGACCCATTCACATTTTCCTCTCTCAGATCACCCAAGATATTACCAAAACCTCTCGAAGGCCCCATATCATGATATAACTATCAGATAAAAACACATCAAATTCTATTTCCTTAATAGTTAGACTTGAATTAATCATGAAAATATATTTTATAGTGAGTATAGGTATGAAATAATTCATATTCTAATGAAAAATTAACCTACAAGTCTATTAATGATTATCATAGAGCTTAAATAGAATCAATGTTCAAGGAGGGAATCATGGAAATATTAAGGGCTTACAAATAAAATGAATCCATAAAATTAAAAATACCTCATTAATTATAAATATTAATGAATGTATAAACACAATATTTGGATTATAAAAAAAACATGATTTTGTCAAGAAGTGAGGTTATCCAAAAAAATTGAGAAATTGGCATAGAAACCTCTCAGAATTGGAATAAAAATTTTAGACAGTCATTTTTGGTGATATATTTCAAATTATTTTCAAATATAATGAAAATGTTTCAAGGTTATATAAAAAGGAAGAAAGTTATATTTCGGAAATCATTTTATCTTTTCATCATTAATAGAACGATAGATCTCATTATAAATCACATAGATTTCAAATTTTATTGAGTTGTCCAATTAATCTCAAATAACATTTAAAAACTCAAAAACAATATAAATCATTCTATGTTTTCAAAAAAGAAAATAGTTTTAATAATTTACATTCTAATAATATATAAAAATAAACCTACAGAAACAATTTTTATATTTCTATAAAAAGTGGTTTTTTTGGAATGTTTTTTATGAATAACATCAATAGTGGAATATATATATGAATACTACTCCATACACCCCCAATATTGTTTAAGATATACTTCCAGTTCAATTGATGTATTCATTTTTTCACGTAAAATAGTTCAATATAAAGTAAGAAGTTAAACCCATATGAGGGAAAGTGACAACCTAGTTGTTCTCTCTTTAATTGTATTTCAGGCACGCCTATACCCCTCTATAGGATCATTCTAGAAATTTTAATGTTTCATCATATATTTTTTTCTATTCAATTTTAATTTATTCTTTGAAATTTCTCCTTGAATAATATATACACCAAAAAGAAAATAAAGAGTTATTGTTTATGAAAAAATCCACTTGGAATAAAGACTACAAGGGAATATCTTCATCCATGATGAATCTAACAACAGTTTCTCTATATCACGAAATTTTATTTTTTAGATAAATTTATCATTGGATAGTTTATTTTTCTCCATATAATGAATTTATTTCTCACATTCATCATTCTTATCTTCTCAATATACATCATTTATATCTTCCTCTCCACACCATCCTATCCAAACTCAAGGTTCATTATTTTAACAACTGATTAGATTTTTGTAACCACTCGATAGAAAAATGTTAATGTTTTTGATAAAATATTCTATAGGTAAAAAACCTACTAGGGTATGTATATAGTTTTGTATGGACATAATATAGCCTCTGATTTCTTACACCAGCTTTTTGTGATTTAACTACACTATTTCCTCCAAAAAATATCTAATTTTGTATTGGTCACCACATCCAACCCATTTTTCTATGGGTTTTATGTAGTATATGTTTTGTAGTGAAATACATATTTTATATTAAGGGCCTTCATGTTTATATAGTATAATATGGTTCCTTGGGCACTGGTTATAGACCATTGTATTCTAATCCTATCAAAATGTTTGATTTCAGAAACTCAGTCATAGTTTATGAAACATCAAATGGAATTTTTTTTCATAAATCCATGTAGAAAGATGTTGTACTGCTAAAAAATATTGGAAAATACAATTGAAATTTGAATCGGGACAATGTAGCTAATTAAACATACATACAATATTTTAAAAAGATTAATGTTTTCGGAAGAATATCATGCCTTTGAGAAATCTCAATAGAAAAGTTGAATATTAGACATTTGGTTGTAAATATCAGTTGAATTTTTAAAAATTTGGGCCAAAAAATCATACTTCAAAATTTTTTTCCTATATTTTAAGAACCAAAATTTCCTCCACATACACTTATAGGGAAAAAACACATCCCAAAGATAATTTCATATTTACGGAGTCACCTTATAATTATATTTTCATTATAACTTGTCTATATGTAAGGATCATATTATACATACAATTTTGATTTAGAATTCAAGTTACCTATTTGATTTTGAGAAATGATGGATGAAAAAATTGATATGAGAAGAGTATTCACCAGGTTATTGTTCTAGGGATAATGGGTGTATTTTTATATTTACTCATCGTGGACAACATCATCTAGACTAGTCTTAGGGATTGTGTATATCATGATAGTGTGAGGAAGATGGATCATGTGTTCAACTAATATATTTTCACATCTATATTTCCCCTTAGTCATTTGGTTAAACTATTATAGATGGAACACCAATCTCACTAGTCTAGGATTTTCATCCTGTTTATCGATTTGAAATCTCAAAGTTTCATAATAAGAATAAAAAATTACGTTACTCCCTAATAGATAAGAATTAATATTTTTAAAATCGATAATAATATTCGGAGGTCTATCATGTTTGTTGTGTTGTTAATATTGTTAGTTTATATGTTCAATGGAGTGTACGTAATCACTTGTTTAATAGTATCCATAATTTGGTAAATCAAATCACCTACAGCTATGTTAGAAGCATAATAAACAATTTTAAACGTTTAACTCTAGTTTGGTGGATATGTAATGGGGGAAGTGGTCATGCATTATTTTAATCAATAAAAACATATCCTACACGAATCATAAATAAAATTAGGTTCCTTCTTGGGTGGGTTAGTTAGGGGATAATAAATATAAATGAAGTCCCTCATGATACTATAATATAATCAAACATGGTCTTAAAATGATTAGATATGCCTCACAGTCATTACACTTGGCATAGTTGAAATTAAATCAAATTTGGATTTATCTACATTACTTAATAATTTATAAATTTAATAGGAAAAACTAAAATTCCCCACTATAAAATTCCATTTTTCCAAATTTTAAACCTTATTTTCCTCTATATATATTATAAAAGTTAAAAAAAGTTTTTAAAAAACATTGAAAAAAGATATGTAGATATAAATGTTATCAAATATTACCTATAAGATATTCTTCAATAAGTCCTAAAGATACATTCCATACAATTATAAAATGTATGTGTGGAATTTAAAAAAACCCTTTAACAATATAATGTATTGATGTTACATGTGAAGGTGATCTTTTCTATGTCCTGTAGAGCTATTGGAACCTGAAAATACCAAGAAAATACATCAATGTTGTAATAGTTACCCTTCAAATCAGGTCTCTATGGTATTTTGTGTCGAAAGTGTATGATGAAATATTCTTATTTTTCACATGGTTCAATAGGCTATTATATATTCATAATATCCATCTTTTCTGAATTTTGGTGGGAACTAATTCAATTTCTTAATTTCTCAAAATTGTGTATCTATTTTTCTTTGGGACTATTTGGATGGGACTCACCCATTAAGATATCGATATGGGGTAGATTATTTGATCTTTTAAAAGTCTCTATACTTTAAATTTTCATCATTGAGAAGGGATAGTTTGAACCGCCTTTGAGGGTATATAACTTTTTTGGATTCATTTTCAATAAATTCATTTCCATGAGTGTGATAGGGATGATTGCTTGGATGTTCGGTAATGTCCATCCTATTTCCATAGAATTTTCTTTCATAATTTTTAGTAGTTATTTTTCCTAGGTGAGTTCTAAATTATTTGACATTATAAATTACATATTATCATTTCTAATTTCAGAGTAATATTATAGGTTTTATGGTAGTAAATTACATTCCACTTTGTGGGGGATTTCAAAGAATGATTTTTGTTCATATTTATATATGTTGGAATCCAACACATATAAGAAATTTTTTTTTACAGATTGATTAAATAATCAAAATTAAATTTCATCAATCCGTTAAAAAATTTCATCACTTAAATCAATTTCCATATTTATTTCATTTTCAAAGATAAAATTATTAATTAATTTGGGTGTTTCTAAATATTCTCATAGTCTAATTTTATCATCTAAAATTCCAATTTCATCATTGTAATAATTAGGTAATTCAAAATCTCTAATTTGAAAAGTATATTGTAATTACTATATGTTTTTCATTGATTCAAACATATATAAATCCATTGTTTCATTACCAAATGTAATAGAATGGTTTCTTTCCTTAAATTTTATAATTTACTTAGTATTATTGGGTAATTTTATACAATTAATAATGGGAGAGTACTATTAATATTTTGATTATTCTATATCATAAAAGTAGACATCTATATGGAATGAGTGTCCTTGCACACATACGAAGGCTTCTTCAAAAACACATACTATGATGGTAGTGGCTAAATTGGTGAGTTGTACAATTACATATGTGGGTTTTAGTTATCCCATCTACAAATTGTAATTAAATGAATAAGGCATTACATTGATTGAAGATTATACATAAAACAATGACTTGGGAAAAAAATTTCAAATAGTGCATGGGATAGAAAAGTTATATGGACCATGGATTTTTTTCATAATTTGATGTGTAATAAGGGTAGATACATTCTTTAATATTACTAAATCATCATTTAATTAATATCTCATTCTCTTATTTCACATGTCCTTAATGAATTTTGGGTATCCTTATAACTGGTGAAGTGATGATCTTGGCGACCCCCACTGTATTCTTATTGGATATGCAATCAAACTACACCTTGACGAAAACAATGAAATAAATTCTAGATCATATCATTTCTATATTCACGATCATTTTATTCAATCAACCAAGCTACTGGTGTGGCTTGGTCGACATATCACACCTATTCAATGTCATCTTTTATAAAACAATAATCTTAAAATGGATTCAATAAAAGCTTCAACTTGAGTAATATTGTTCATCATCAATCCTTGATAACTTTTCAAGATACATACTTTATATTAATCTTTATCTAAGCTCCTTCCTATCATGCCATCCCAACATGGAAATATTCGAATTCTTGGAGATTTGTTCTTCAGCATTAGCTTCCCTTGATTCATAGCACCCCATTTGTTTGAGATTATCAATTTCATAGATTGAAAATATTAATTTATGATCATTGATCTACCTGATTATCAGGATTCATTTATATCTCTAGGTCTATATTGGGTTTTATGGGTTTCTTCCAATTTTTTTAAAATACAAGTATCTCATTTTTTCACATATTTCCACTACTAAAAATTTCTTAGTATTAACTATATTATTTGTACTATATTTTTAGTACATAAATATATCTTTATATTTATATTCATTCATAATGTTGTCATTCCTAATACCTATATTTCTGCTTCCATTATCTTGTAGTTCTAATTAAACATATGTGATATGTTTTGTATACTATTTTTCTTTCAACAAAAATGATATTACTTCACTAATCAATACTTCTTTGGAGTAACAATATAGAATGAAAAAAATATATATATAACATGTGTCTCCCAAAAAGATTTTTATTTCAAATATCTCATGATATAAATTCTTAGAAAAATCACATCATCTCTTCTCATGTCATAATATCGTTTAATTTATTTTTACACTATATGTTTAATGATTTAATTTTCTCAAAATGGGATATATATTTATTTTTTATGTATTCTATCTATAAATGTTATCTTCATAAATTTATTCCAATTTTCAAGTACAATGTATGTTGTAAAAATATTAACACTTTTAATACTATATTATATATATATATTTACAATTTAACACATTTCTGTGACCCATATTTAATATCAACAAGACATTTTTCAATTTCACATGCATTAAAAATTTGCTTATCCCATATTCTTAAAATATAAACGTAATGATTTTTTATATTTTTATTAACACTTTGTAGGTGAACGTTTTTCGAAAAAAATTTAATCTTCACCGAAATGACCTTATAAATACACCTTCAACAGTTGTAAGAACTATGGTTCATGATGATTTTATCCAGTCCATTTTTACATTTCAAAAATCAAGTAATTTATTATATGTGTATGATTTCATAATATTATTTTGATGAATAATTGAAATAAAAATTCCTATTTCATGGGCCACATTGTAATATTTTAGCTTACCCTTAAATATTTACAATTGATTTCCAATTATTAGTAAATTTTTATTGTATTTACATTTTAAACCATTTATAGAAAAATTCTTCATTATATCACGTTCAACACAATTTTCATATCGCAACCCAAATCGACAGGGCCTGAGACATAGCTATAATAAGGCTGCCTCTAATTGGTCAGGGGATGACATCTACTGCTATGAAGGAATATCACAGACATTGGAATAGTTAGAATTAATTACATATACACACCTACACATATATAAGAGTATAAAATGCCAAAATGTCAAATACAACCTCATCACATGGAGGGGACTACTATCAAATGCAACCACACTATATACATAAGTTTTCTAAGAACAAACTAGCTCCCCCTACTCCCAATACACTAAGTCCTCTTCAAAAAGATCTATCACATGCAAAATACAAGACACATGCATGGATAGCCTATTAAAGGGTAAGTATATAAATACCCAATAGGAAATCGTTAAATCAAAAAGAAAAACACATCAAGAGTAATAGTCATCTCTACAAAGATATATTCATATATCATATATAATATAAAAAAAATAGATGTAAACAACAAAGACACACATTCTCAAGGTAATGATCACGACTATAAAGCCTGTTTATGCTTCCATCTCGAAGGTTCCACACAATGATCATCTTGGAGAATACACTATATGAGCTACACTACCACTAAAAACAATCAAACTAAAGGTCATGCTCATCGGGTTTAGTAATGGAGGAATCTAATAGTGTTCATCTGAGATAAATACTCAATCAGGCCACACCTCATTGGAATGATCGGATCATGATACACATATAATGGTCAATAGAAACGACACACTAGGGGGCACCAGGTAGAATTGGAAGAATCCTCATCGATAAGGGATCAATGATTGTTTAAATATTGGTCATGATAATTCCAATAGCCCCATATAATGTAACACAAAGAGAAATTAAGATCAATTTGGGCCATTATGTGGGATAAATTATCCTACCAACTTAGTCAGTAGACATAGCAGTATGAGTCAAATCACTCTAGAATAAGGGAACTCACCCTCATTGTAAAAATCAGAATGAAAATGTAGAGGGGTCACCTCCTATGATAGTAATATGATGTCACAACGAATCCTCATTAGAATAGTCAAAAGGAACATGGTCAAACAATATTAGTTCAAGGAATCTCATAGAAGATCTAAACATAATCGAGATATGCCAAAAGGGAAATCCATTTGAACTTCAATGGAGTACATGGAATGGTTCTAGGGGTACACAAAGTACCATAATATGTCTGTCACTAACTGTGTCTAGGATTGGATAAAGACTGAAAAACATGTTGGGATAATCATCGATCCATTGGTTTAAAAATATAAATTCATCAATATTACACCACAAACAACCATGAATTATAAAATGGATCCCCCCATTGTGATTCTTTGGAAAAATGTTGAGTATAGGTTATTCACTTGACCAAAATGGGATATCGGTGAAAAAGTCACATTTTACCATATAATACAGGAATAGTTATTCATGGACCTAATCCTTGAATATAATGAAGTACCCAACAGTAGTCTTGAAAAATCTACTTCAATGTCTAGGTCACAATGTCACATACAATTTTTCAAGCCAACACCATATGATGATGTTATGTAAAACAATAGATTCCATAATAATAATAATAATATTATTATTATTATTATTATTATTATTATTATTATTATTAGTGGTTACTTCATTGACTTGATCCATGAACTAAATCTAAATATCCAATATTGATCTTCAAATGACCATTTCACTATTAGGGTCATGATGCTACTGATTGGTCATCAATAAGATATATCATCTTAATGATATAACCAAAAATTGGATAGAAATTATGACAACAACAATAACAAATTTTTTGTTATATTAACTATAATATCATTATGTATACACAAAATAGGGAAGAAGATTTTATAGAGGTTCACAAGACACACCTAGAATGCCATTATTATACTTTTTATAATCCTCTTATGATTATTATTATTATTGTTATTAAAAAATTATAAATAAATGAACTCAATTTCCAAGATTCTAGCATGAGCCTCCTCCCCTTGATGTGGCTACTAGCTTTTAGTGGCATTTCAACATCAAATATTCCCCCTCATTGAATTTTAATTTTAAAATATTAAATATCATTGTTAAGACACCCCCAAAACTCCATCTAATAATTCAAATGATGAGAGCTATTTTCACACTCCATATAGGTGGGATACCACATCCTCACAATGCAAGCTACCAACTTATTTTTTCCCAGGAAACCACTCCTGCACAACGCCTGCCACAAGATTGACTAGGCTCTCCGGGATAATATTTTCATCACTCCCCGACCATTAAAACAAATAACATCACATAAATGCCCATGTATGCTGTCGAATATAATATGTATTCATAGAAACAATCCATTTCATCAAGGATAAATTATTCAATGATTTATTATCTAATATTTGTCGAACCACCATCCAAAATAAATGACATCGATGAAAAGACGAAGCATTAAGAATTAAACCAAAATAATCAATTTGAGTAACAAACCCTAGAAATGTTTCGGGTTGGACTCGATTAATATTCATTTAGAATGAAAGATAATTTCAAATATTAAAAACCAATTATTTTAAATTCCTACCCAAGGAATATAAATATTTTATGACAAATAAATTGTAAATCTGTAAATGAAACTAGTTGGAAGGATTGTCACACGTTTAATGTGAGATAATAAAACAAGAATAAAAACCAACAAAACAATATTCCATTAATGATTTGGATCAATTGATGGTAAAGAATGAATTCATGTTGCTCTCAATGAGGAGATCTAGAAGTAGCGTTTTCATTGGCATTCCTTATGGTACACTGATCATTGATCCATGATCTTGATGTCTTCCAATGTTCCTTCACACTATTCAATTATTTCTCATGGTTGTGAGGTTAACCCTAGTAAATTTTTTATGAATTTTTATTTATATAGAGTAGTAGGTCACTATGGTAACTAAATAAAATAATTAATTATATTTTATTAATTTATCCCTTGATGAATTTTTCACAAACACCCATAGTCGACCAAGATTATATCATGCTGAGGGTAAACCCTATGTTCCGAACATAATGGTTGAATCATATTTCTTATCTGAGACACTATTTGGATGTTAATCCAAATTTTCAAGAAAATACATGCACAAGTTATTAATATAGATAATATAGATCAATGTAAATAAATGTAGTCACTCTGATCTTCAACATCTCACACCATCTCAGCATCTGGCTTCATCAATATTATTCAAAATATTCCAATGTCATATTGGGAAAAACAATGATATTAAATTATATATGTTTGAGTGGAATACTTATCAAGGTTTAAAATAATGATAATGTTACTTATTATCGAAATATACTCATGGATATTGTTTTAATTCACCATAATTCCTATGATATTTTTGTTTCTAATTTGGCCTAAATAGTTGGTATTTTTTCATTACGACATTGAATTTAATTATTTTTATTTTCTAATAATTTAATAAAAATTCAATAAAAATTGTAGGTTTCATATTAAATATTAAATAAGTTTTTTTGTGTATATATTAATTTTTAATATTAATAATTATCATGTAAAATATTAAATATTTTTATCTAGTAAAGTTGTGTTTAAAATTTTATTATAAGTAGAATGATTTTTTTATCACTAACAATTCATCCCTTTTATAGTTTATTTTAAATATTATTTTTAATGAAAAATATGTTATTATATTTAAAATAAAGAATATATTTACTATATATGATAGAATTAAATATTATTATATATAAAGGAATTTTTTAATTTCATTCCTCATACTGTCATATTAGTCTAGTAGAATTTAAAAATGATAATCTATTTTTGAATTCTTTCCTTTCTTCTTTTTACATTGTAACATTTTTTTTCAATTTTTGGTTAATAATTTTCAATATTTAACAAATAATTATTTTCAAATATGTTATAATAGATCTTCATCAGTATCAATCAACTGAAAAATTTTATATAATATATTTTTTTGCTATTGTATTCACTATAATAATTCCAATAATATTGTACATAATGTTTGTAAATGATTTCAGTATGTGGTTGGTCTTTTTATTGATTTTACTAAAAATTCTATGCTAATTTATTATGTAAAACGTTTTCAAATAAAGATAAATGCATAGGATATTCACTTTGGTGTTCACCATATATCTGAATAATATTTTCCATTTTTCTTTTTTCTTTATATGTTAAATGATCACAATATTAAATATCAAACATGTTTCCCAATCCATATAAAATCATTCTTTTTGAAATTTTATATTATTTTTAACTATATTTATTTTAGTCAGGAAATTATAATATTTTGTTAATTATATTTTTCTTTATGAAGGTGATATAAATTTATAAGATAGTATTTTTTTATATTTTTATATAAACCCAAACAAGTGACACTTCATTTATATAATATGATATACATTATGTTGATTTCATTAACATCAAATTTTTTTCTTCATAGAATGTTTTGTAATTCAATATATTAAATTCCTTATATTATTACATTACATTGTCATATATTTGTTAAAGATATCAATTTTTTATGTTTTTTTCCTCTATAATTATGATAATGAACCAAAATATACTAACAATATATAGTTAATCCTATCACTAAACAATTTAGAAAATCATTCCCCAGTTTTATGTTTATTAAGTATTATGACATCTACATAATCTAAATATTAATATTAGATATTATATTTCATGCATCCATATTTTTATTCACATTTATCATTATTATAAAGAACCTGATTGATGATTATAATTTAGTCATATATTTCTATGAAATATAAATGAAGTAAATTTTATTTTTCAAAATAATAGTTTCAGTATAATTCCAATGTAGATCCATTTAAAAATGAAATTAGAAAAATATTTGGAACCATTATACATTACCATTTATCATATGTGATAAGTGATAAAATATTTGTTTTATAAATTTATTCAAGTGCCCATTATTTATATATTACATAATATATTTAATGTTGTTTAAAAAATTTATCATTTCTAAAAAATAGTTATTTAGATAAGTTTTGTTTATTGTATTTCAATTTAAAAAAATTGATTAGTAAATTATTTAAATGTGGTAAATTTTATAATCATTTTTCTTATATGAAACAACATAGTCAAAACAAAAATATGTAACATAAAAATATATTTATTTTATTCAATATCATATCTAATCTATTATTTCATACAATATTTATATAATTTTTTTCATAAATAATATGTAATATATAGAAATGATATGAATTAACCAAATCTATATGATAATTGATAACCTATTTTTGGTGTTTATCATTATTTTGTTTGGATTCTTCATGACCATATAAGATGATATTTCTTGGTGGGATTATTCTTTTTCACTATTTATAGTGTGTTGGTTTCTTATAATATAATACAATATTCATAAAAACATGAGGTCGTTTCTATTCATTTTATCTATTCCTCTGGGGATAAATCATATCATTAACTATTATTTTTTAAATAAGAAAAATATTCATTGTAGAGATTAATTATCTGTCAGGTGAGATGGTTGATAACCATAATGGTCATATTGTAGATTAAATGGTAGATTTTTTATGAGGATGGCGATATAAAACTCCCCTATTTATATAAAAATCAAATGTTAAGATTCTAATGTATTCTTTTCTATATAATTATTTTATGTCACTTTTCCCTAACATAATCACTCACCAAAGAATTATTCATATAAAAATAATTTTTTACTCGAATATATTTCCCTAAATTCGAAATGATAATTTTCATGAATGGATTTGAGGCTTTTTTGTTCTATTTGATGTTTTTGTGTGTCAAAATATGGTTTTGGTTATCTTCAAGGATGGATATGGAATTTTTTTTAGTTATTAGTTATTGTTACAAGATTAAATAACTTTTTAAACTTCCCTTTAAATTTTAATTTTATTTTTTTTACACAACGCAAAATTTTCATATTTACTGTTATTGTTATTTCATTAAATTCAGACCATCGTTTTCCTTCCAAATTTTATAGTACTACTGGGACACAAAGGTGTTAATGTCATACATATTTATAAGGATTCACTAAAAAAAGATAAACCTCATCCAAAAATTTATTACAGTAGAATCCTCATGCTTAACTATATTAAATTATCAAACCATTGTGGGTTATTACTTCTCAATATTTTCATCATAATAAGAGATAGTGGAGAAATATTTTTTTCAAATTATTTGGGTTTGTTAATGTTCAATACATGGAGGTGTTTCTATGTTTTTATGGATAAATCAGGAACTTCTATTTTGAATCATAGTTAAATGAATTTTTGAAGATACCGAAACATTAAACATGATGAAAAAAAATGTTATTATGGTTTTTGAAATGTTATGAACTAGAATTCGACAGACATAAAACGAATGTGTTATGGTTTAGATAAAATATTCTGAAAGTGGGAGACTAAAAATGGGTTTAATGAGGCTATATTTTATTGTGAAAAGGATTCATTTCTATTTAGTGAATCATAGATCATTTGGTTATTATTTTATTTTTAATATATCTTTCACCATGATCTTCTTTTACATTTTTGATCAAAATACCATTCCATAATTTATCGATTCATATTAATCAACTTTATTTCCCACTTTCGTCCTATAAATATTCATATCATTCATCATTATTAAAAATTTCTCTATTATTTTGTTTTTACTAAATCTATATTTTTTTGGAATCAATCATTATATGATATATTTAGGAATTTTTTATAATTAAATTAATATTGAATCTCTTAAGAAAATGTTTTCATCCAAATATGGAATATGAAATTAAATTATTAAATTGAATCTTGTGGTTTTTTGATTAAATTAAAATATGGAATATTGTTTCATATATTAATATATTCTTTATTATTGAAGAATTTACAGTATTAATATAATGAAAAATATGCCACTAAAACTATAAATATTATATTTTTTCATATTTTTAGATATTAAAAAACAATGATATTCTATGTCACTTTCTTCTACATACATTATAATTAAAATAAGTTCCAAAAATTTATGTACACATTTTTCTTTCTAGGTATCACATATAGGATTCAAAATTTATAATATACCAATAACTTCTAATCTTTAATTCATTTTTTATATAGAATCTATTTAGAATTAATAGTTCTTCAATATCCCTAAGAATTATTATGTTGTAGTTTTTTTGTTAGTTATAATTGTTTAAGAAGCCATTTCGAACTATTTTTTTGTGTATTCATTTTCACATATATATGTTTTCATTTTATTTAATCTGTATTAAAATATTCTTATACATATGTCTAAAGTCATGATAATACGTATACAATTAATGAAATGAAATAAATACCTATTTTAAATTTTATAGGGAATATGTTTTTGATTATTCTTACAGCTAGTCTTATAAAAATAATTTCATACATAAAAAAGTACAAGTACAACCACATATATATATTTATATAGACTAAAAAATCTGTTCTTTTTTACTTATGTACATACTAAAACTATGTTTTAAAAATACTAAAATAAATACAAAATTTGCTACATGTAATTCTATATGATTATAGCGTGTATTGTGTTTATAGATAAACTACCATAAAAAATATTTTCTTAAATTAATATTTCTACGCATATGCTTATTCTTTTTTTTATGATAGTGATTATTCTTATGCTTCTACAAATACCAAAATACAGAATATTTTTCATATATTAAAATATAAAAAATTCAAATTAGAACAAATACATGTGGTTATTATTATTTTTACATTAAATAATGTATTAAGTGGAATTGTATTATTATTACACCATTTTTTTATTAGTTTTAATGTTCGTAAAATTTATTTTCATAATCTATTTTAGTTAATAAAAGTATTTCTAACCAATATGAACATAAAAATAAGGTTATTAAACCATATAAAACAATTATGCCTCTTATGATTGTTTAATAATGTGATTATGAATAGCCAAATACAAAATTTAGAGTACTTATTACCATTCAACATTTAGAGTGAATATGATTTGACTATTCTTATACATTTCATTCTTCACATCTTATGCATATGGATCACATTAGACTTTCAAATATAAATTCTATTATTTCCCATAATGAAAATTTTTAACCACCACTTGATAGTGAAATTGATTTTGACTTCTATACTTCAAAAAGGCGTTAAATGACAAATTTCTTTTGATCTCAACATGAATGAAATTATAATTGAATCTATTTTCATTTATTTTCATTTCTATATTTCCTTCAAAATAAATTTTCGAACATATTTATATGTTTACATTTAATTTTTTTGACCAGGATCTGATTTATTTATTTATTTTATATATTATGTTAATATTATATATATTAATAATTGATTAGGGATTATGACATGCGAACACATGGGTGTAAATACAAGTAATCTTTTAAAGTAGATGAATATGTATTTTGATATATAATAATATTGATTTAATTAAATGAACTTAAAATAGTAAAAAAATAATTATATTTCCAAAATTATAAATTTCAAAATATTAAATAAATTTTTTAGATTGTACAAAAATATTTATAATTATTAAGTAAGAATTTAATATTATGGGGAAGAAATTCTTATATGACTAGATAGTTTAGTAATTGTTAAATAATTTTATTACATAAATTAAAATGATTAAAGATAATAAATTTTCAATTTACTGTGAATATTGACTTTAGGTATATGTATTAATTCTTAATAGATAATATAATATAATTTAATATAGGAAATCAAAAAAAAAATATGAAATAATTTGACGATAATATTTTTTAAAAACTAATACAATATTGTAGATATTTTTCAATTGATAAATAATTAAAAAATGAATGAAGGAAATACATTAATCAAGAAAGAAATGTGACTAAGGAAGTAGTGTACCATTATATTTGTACCGAATTTTTGAAAAAAATAATAATAAAGGAAATATATTAAAACCTTTAACATAATAAATTTATTTTTAAAATACAACTATAATAATTTACTCATATAAATATTCCATAACAATAATATTTAAATTTTGAATATTGTACTTATTTATTTCAAAATTTACAATCATTAACATAAAATATTTGAGCTATTTCAAAATGGAAAATCATTGAAAATTCAAAAAATTTAATCAATTTATTTATTTTAAATATTCATGTTATTTATCATTTATTAATAAATTATTGATTTTCCATATTAAATTTTGTTATATTAATTATCTTTAAAATTCAATTGAAATGACTAAAATTGACTGTAAAATAAAAATATCCTGAATATTTAAAAATTTACATTAATTTAATATTTATACAAATAACAGTAATTAAATAATTAAATAATATTAATATTTTATAGATGTTATTTTCTTTTAAAAAATAATATAAAATGATTTTTTAAATTATTTGAACATGATGATAATTTTATAATTTATAGAAAATTTTAAATTAAATTATAATTATTAAATTAATAACATTTTTATTTAAAAAATCAGTCGTCTATACTATTTGATGTACCTCCAATGTCAGGTGTCTATTCTGTAAAAATTATTTCTACATGTGTCTTCCTATTAATCAATGTCTCCACTCATTCCAAGTCTTCCATATGTCATCCCCTAATCCCTCTCCAAATTATATATTATGCTCTCCTCCCCTCATTTTTTCTCCTCTCATTCACGACCCCCTTTCCCTCCCCAAAATCTGCATTATCATTATTCGGGAACAATGATTCCTTATACAAATTATACAACATGTATGTCCCTTATTCTTAATGACTGAACTCTCTAGTGCACTACATACTCACATCTATTTACCTCAATAGATTCAACTTACCCATTCGTGAAATCACATCAATATCCATTAGGTTTCTTAAAAATTTACACCATGATGCATGATAATCCCATAGTATATCTAATATAATCTCCCAAAAAAATAAAAGAACATTTCAAATCTCTAATTTTTTATTTTGAATTCCACATATAATCTATGTCTTTTTCCTCAAGCATCAGCTTATTATCCTTCCAATTTTATCATTTGTCACCAAAGAGATCATCTACCTCCACATCCACCAGATGCCTCATCCTCTACCTATGGGTCATGTTCAATCTCTATCACCCATTAATATTAAATTAAACATTAATTATTTATTCATATGTGATAATAATTTTTAGGCATGTTTATATTTTTTTAACTAATTTTTTTATGAAAATATTTCTCTCTAAAGTAATTTCAAATCAATCCTCATATATGTTTTTTGATAATGATATATTTTATTATTCTATTCACATCAAAGGTTTAAATATATATTTATCATAATCTTTTTTTCATAATTAAAATTGCTAAATTTTCCTATTTTGATTTTATAGATTTTTCCATTTCTTATAAATAAAATCTTACAGATACTTCTATTATATATCGAACTTCTTAATCCAATATATTTTTTCATCGGATTTTAATTCATAAAAAATTCTATCAAAATTTTAAAAATACAAATTACTAATGATATTAATGTGAATATGACCTTTATATCATTCCAGTTTTTAATACTTATTATTTTTCCATCCACAATTGGCCAATAATATTTCTATTTATTCCCTAGAAGAAGTACAAATTTCTACTCCGTTAGAAGGAATTTCGGAGGCTTATTTATATCCAATAAATTTATTTTAGAAAATTATCCTTTCTCATATAAATATATTAATTTTGGAAAGCCTAATAAAAATTTTAATCTTCATGAAATGATGCCTCAAAAACCACCTCCATAAATTCTTGAGACATATCACTATAGTAAAAAAATTATTCCTCAACAATAATCTCTATTATGGTTTAATAAAACTTTATATGATATTTATTAAATTAATTTCTTTTTATGTCACTATTTTAGCTCCTAAATTCATAATTTATATTTCATATTTTTCTTCCATATCTTTTTCATTACCCACAAATAAATTATTAATATTTCACATTTTTAATTATTTTAATTTCTAAAAAAAATTATATTAATTTATTTTAATTATAACATAATTATGGTGACTATATTGGTATATATCTGATTCTTTATTAAATATTTTTTCATTAATTTTAACATGACTAGAACACAGTAAATAAAAAAATACAAGATAAATTTTATTGTAGTCTTTTATATCAAGTGTCATAATTTTTTATAATGTTTAAAAATTTATAATTGATGTTTTCTTTTGATAAAATAACGTTTTTAATAAAATTCAATTAAGATATAATATAAATTCTGTTATTAAATGAAATTTATTCACATTATTTTTTCATTTGGTGAGATTAATACAATATTAACATAATATATATTTTTGAATAAAACATAAATTCTGAATATTAAGTAATAGTATTAAACATATCATCAAAAGGTGAGTGAGGTTTAACACCCTTGATTTTTCTAATTTAACTATTTGATTATTTATTTTTTATTATAAAAGTGTTTGGATTGGTTTTATTGAGTTTTAAAGGGATTGATGGATGTTTTTTGGAGAGCTCAATTGTAGAATGAATTATTTTATCTTTAGTCATCAAAACACCATTGGTGTATCCCGTAGTGGAGGTAATTTTAGTTCTATTGGAATAGTGATTTGGTTTGGTTTAAGAGGTTATTATATTTTTGGAATTTTAAATTTCTTCCAATTTTTATAAATCTATTACATACTAGTGCATATTTTTTCTATCATACATGTAATGATTTTTTATGGTTTTCCGTGTAGTTTCTCATAATTTGTTATAATTGATTCATATTCAATAAAAAATTTCATATTTTCCAAATCTGTTAATAGTTATTATGTCCCTTTTTTGTTATCTTTATCCTATTTTTATTATATAGGATTATATTTCAATTAAAATGGGTTCATAATTTTTCAATTTTTTTACAAAATATTATACTTATTATCAATCTGGAATATTTCATTTTAATATAAAACTTTTTATTTTATTATTACATAGATTTTTTATTAATAATGATTTTTATACAGGTTCGTATTTGTTTGTTATTGTATGAAAAAGATCAACTTGGTCCTTAATTATATGAAATGGATTGTAATTTTTTATCACTATGAATTAAACAACTAAATAATTTTAAAAATATCGACTATAAACTATATACTCTATGATTTTTTAACTAAAAAAATATGATCAATCTTGAATTATAACTCACCATCAGGAAATAATTATTGATACAACTAGTTTGTGAAAAACGAATTATGTATAACTTATTGAAGATAGAAATTCTCCATCTATTATCACTAGTATCCAAAATGATATTGTTTATTCAGTTGGATCATTATCTAATAATGTCTAACAGAGTTTTCAATTGTTACTAAAAGATATATGGTATGAAACTGATATTCAATTCTAGAAATCCATTTGTTGAAACATTCAAATCCATGAGATTTATTCTAATCAAACTATATGTATAAAATATGGGTAACCAATTATCATCTACTTTATTATTAATATTATTATGATTTTGTTCTAATATATAAAAAAATTATATTTATAAAATATTTAATTATTTTCGTGCATTTTTATATTCATGGTCCTTAATTTCAGGTAAACACCACATTCATATTCCCCACATATTAATCTGATAAAAACATCCCTTGAGACTGCATATTTGACACACTAATATTTAATATCTACAAGTTAGTAATAAATGAAATTAGTAGATGTTTTTAGGTAATTATATTATTCAATAAGTTATCAATTATTACGGAAAAATAACAATCTATAATTATTTCTCTTTCGGTTATAAATATATATGACTTTTCTAAAACATATTCAAAACTATATATTGGAAGTTATGACTACTACAAACTGGTTATGTCAGGACATATGGTTCCATTTCATGAATACACTTATTATATATCTTTAATTTTATTGATACTACTTATTTATATATATTTTTTATATCTCTTTATGATAACTTTTTAAAATAGAAATTTTTTACAATTAATAAAACAAAGACTATTGTCTATTTAAAAAAACACTAAATTTTCATAGTTTACTTTTTTATTTCAAAGTAAAATAATCTAAATTTCATTATTAAAACCCAATAGAACCAAAATAAAAATTCTTTAAATGGTAAAAGGAAATATTTAAAATACTTGCTGAAAGGTTCAAACTAATATAATTTTTTTCTTGGATTCCAACCACCAAAATGGTTTTCTGATCATTTTTTAATTCTATATATTTGGTTTTGTGGAGTTTAATATTTTTTACATAGTAAATAATTCCTTCTTACTAGATTAACTAGGGAAATATTATCTACTATATTATTTATTTTTGGATTCAATTTATTCATTATAATTTCCATTATACTAAGAACATGAAATATAATGTTTTATATCAAAACCTTGGATTAAGTTTATCAATAAAGTGTATTCATATACATCAATAAAGGTTAGAAATTCTTTGTATTAATACAATCCAATATAAAATATTTATATATTAAACATCATACAGTTGCAATAAATTATATTTTTAATATACAATTACTAAATATCATATACGAAAAACTCATTTTATTTTAAATGATAATACTGAGTATGAAATATGAATAATATATATATATATATATATATATATATTTTATAAATAATATGTTGAGTAATTGTACATTGTTTAAAAGTATATTGTTGGCAACTGGATTATCATATTTAGAATAATTATTCAATTTCATAATATGTAACATATATATTGATCATTTTTAATAGAATTTTTCATATATGTTTTTTTGTAACATAAACGGTTCATTAATGATTTGGGGTTTGTATTGTGACATATTTTTCCTCGTAAATCATGAAAAATATTTGATGCGCCTCATCGATCATTGGAATCATAGATTATAAGACATTGTGAGGTGGGTATTTCATAATATCATGAAAATCATGATACATTTACCATTATATATGTTGGTAAATGTTATTTTATTATAGATGTTTATGTTGCCATAGAATTTTAATATATGTAACTAAAATCATTTTCTTAGTTATAATAGTTACATTGATCTAGGTATTATCCACTGTATTTAATTTTCTCATGAATGCATCAAACTTTTGGATCCACATACTGGGTGTCTACTATAACCCATTTAATAACAAAGAGAGTTACCACACAGGGTATTATGTTCCTGGATAAACATATCCCTATGGAATCTATATATAGGAATTATCTTCCAAATCATAATTAGGCAATGTAGTTTTTACATCATGCTAAACAATATATAAATCTTTAGATACAACAATCACTACTACTAGGCGTGCTTTTATAATCACTAGAAATAGATTTTATCCGAGCTAAAAAGAACAGATAGTATAATATCTCTTAAAAAACCATTTCCTTTATCAATACTCTCAAAAGAGATAATAAAGGAAACCTTGGTTGGTCCTTTTGTGGAAGTTAAAATGTTAAAAATAATTATAAAAAATATTTCATTTAACTCAACCCCCATTTTATTTTGGATCTGACCCTCTCTTTATCAACGACACATGCACCCACATTCAAATCCCATAAACATTCTCAATCCCACCTCCTTGGACATTGATTTACAACACGATCATCATTACATTTCACAACCTTTATCTTTTCTCATGTATGGAATCGATCCTTTGATCTCAATCATCAGAACCAAACACCTTTACCATTGAACCATCATTATTTGTTTAATATTTTATGATATTTCTATTTATATATATAAATAATTCATTTTTAGATAAATATTTATTCATATACTTTGTAAATTTATATGATTATTTTTTAAATATTATATATATATATATATATGTCTTTATACATTATATTTTCATAAAAGTTTTACAAAAAATTAAAAATATATTATATTTTGATATTATTTTTTTTACATATTTTTTATACTATTTTATATTACAATTTTATATTTAAAAATATACATTTGTATATGTTGTATTTACATAATATTGATACACACATAGACATATATATTTTCACAAACACATACACAATTATATTTCACACATATACAATAAAATATTTACATATATGTATTTATTTACATATATTATATTATAGACATAAATATATATTTTATTATTGATAGACACATATCTATATGTAAAAATTTCTTGAAGTCACATATATATATATAATCATATTTATATAGAAAATGAAATGGGATTTTTTTAAATAAAATAAATAATACATATTTATTAAATAAGGCTTATATATTTGAAAATATATTTTTATGCAAATATTTTTCAATATTTATTTGTGAAATTGATTTAATTTATGTAATTGTATGTAAAAAATATATATTTAATTATAAATATCACTATGATATAAAAATGGTAAAATTTATACCCTATAATATATGTATGACTATAATACATAAGAATAAATTTATTATCTAATAAAAAGTTAAAAAAAGACATCATCAAACGAACCTAAAATTCCATCAAATTTTCAAAAATCACGGCATCCTGAAAAAAAATATTTTAGAGACCTCTTAGGCCATTTTTTAAATCAAAAAAAAATGTTTATGGTAAAAAAATTGCATCCATATAATATATTTTTTTACCATGATTCAATTTTTTAGGTGATAGATCCAAAAATACCGCTACTATAAAAATCTATGGTTGATTAACTTTCATGTCATGTTTTAAACATATCTCTGATCTTTCATTAATTTAATGATTTTTGATGACATCAAAATATTATTAAATTGTGATTAATATGTATGATTTTTTAAATTAATAATTAATATTAATTCATTTGTTATTTTATAAGCCATTTTAACTAAATGTCTTTTATATTAAATGTAAATTCCCATTTAGACTTAAATAAATCATATTTAATAAAATATATTATATTTATGTCAGTATAAGTGCATTTATATATTAATATAAAAATGTTTTAAATGATATTTTTTAATATACATTTTATCATCACTAAAATAGAATTCATAAAGTTCTCCCATTATCATTGAAAAATAGTTACAATTATCAGTGCAAAAAAACATGTAGACAAGGTTGTTATTTTATCAGTTCTATTAACTAGATATGATAATAGAATTACGTTTATCCCTTATTCAATTAATGCTGAAAAAAGGTAGAACTTTATATTAAATGATATGTTGTAGTCATATGGATGGTGATGAGCATCAAAATAGGTACAGAAATTTTAGTGAATTATGGACATTCATTTTTTGTATAATCCATTCACCACACGCCATACTATATACCACCCATTATTATTATGTTCTCCTTGAAATTTTATACCCATTTATTCTACAATTCATTAATTTATTATGGAAATAATCTTATATCCAATGTATTTTTATCATTAAATGATTAATTTTCCACCATCATATTCAGATCGCACTTGTTTGACTCCATGAATTTTATTTTCTATTTAAAACATTACGGTTATACACTATTAGTAAATAAAAGATAATGCAAGGACGATAACTTTCTCTTCACTGGTCTAATCACCCTTGTTGATCTCCTCAACTACAGAGTTGACTCCACTGGTTTCAGTGTCACATACTCACCTACACCATCATGCTATAATTTCTCTCACCACTCTAATTCTTTATGAAACATATTATATTCAGCTACATGATGTCCCTTTTTTGTTAAAAAATATTTATATATCAGGTTGTGACTTTTAATTATTATAAGGTTATTATCATCCTAAAAGTTATTACCAATCACCACAACTATGTATCCAAAAATTTTATTTGATTTGTACATAGAATCAATAATTTTTCTTGAATTATAATTTATATGTTATTATGTAAAAAACCAGATACTCTTAAATGATATATTATTTACTCATCCCTTTACTAGAGCCCCTTTGTTCAAAAACCCCCCATTACTATACATGGACTCTTATTGATGATATTTGCATACATTTTTACTACCTCTTCCCATAAACACATGGGTAACCCAGATTACAACATCAAATTCCTTAGAAATTCATTTTATATCATTTTCATAATTTTAGATAAACCATTAAATTTTGTGTTCATGGAAGAGTCAACATTCATTATATTCATTCTCTAATATATAATTTCTTATACTCAATTATGTAGTACTCTACTCAATTTTCTGACAGCAATCATTCTCTCTATGATACTGGATTATTCTCCAACATGGTTTTCCAATTCTAAAACACCTTTATCACATTATATTTTCTTTTAAGAAATCCTACTTAACAATTGTGTTTCCAGACATCAATAAAAGTCACAAAATATTGTGAACATCCATGGTAATGTATGAATTTAGGCCCCCAATCATGAATGTTAACCATCTCCAACTTCCTTTTACTTGGTTTTCTATCTCATTTTACAAAGGATACATTATTTTACATTCAAAAGATACACACTTTACACAATACACCTTCAAATTACATTAACTCTAGTAGAATTCCTTTTATTTTGGTCACCTTCATCCACTTATCACTCATGGGGCCTAGTATTTAGTACCCCAATTGTGAATCCCTAATATAATTTTTTTTGATAAATCCATGTCCATGAAATTATATTTCATACAATTTAGGATTCAATTTATTACTCCATGAATTATAAAACTACTCCCAAAGTAATCTTCTATTAACCACCAATGAATGTGGAAACAAATCATTCATTATCAAGATACTTAGTAGAAATAATTTGTATTCTTCATCTATGGATACCCATTACATTCTAAAAACCTAATAAAATAACATTGATGGTTTTAATCAATGAGTCCCTCTTCCCCACAATTTTCAACGGTTCATCATCTAATAGATGCACCTTACAATAATTTCAATAAATATAATTATTTAAGAAAATCTTCTCTAAAGTGGATTTAAATTGTTCCCCTGATTGGAGAATCTATAAACATGTAGGTCCATTTATTCTCAGTAGTAATAAATATGTGGTTCCTTCACCTGTCATTTTTTTATGTTTGTGTCAGGCCCATTTTGTTTTTATATTCACTCTTTCTTGACATATACTTTCTTCTCAAATGTACAGATGGTATGTCCAAAGCCCTTTACCTTTTCTTGGATCTTTACTCATTATTTTGATCATCATATTTTATTATAAAATTTCATGTATCTTCATCTTCATTTCATGTCTATAACAGGATCATAAAAACAACTCCATTATCTCATATGAATATCATCAATGAGGATTAGGCCTCGCTTATCATTTAAAACAATGTTTTTTTTCAGAACAAATACTCACTCTGTTTTCAGTGGCTTCCCAAAAATCATGCAATGAAGTCTATAAAACCATAGCACATACCAAACAATCAATCATAATTCCCACTTATGTAAACTGACTTGTGATGGTGTTAAATTTAACAACATGATCAGAAAAAATATTATTATCCATCATCCTCATATTAAATTTACAATGTGTTCTACATTGAAGGTTTCTCAAATATATTAATCATAGATTTCATCAACCGATCCATCATCTTCTCTTCCATGATTTCTTAATGCCCTTTTTTATCCATCATATTTAAGAAAAATCACATATCATATAGATCCAATATCTCCCACCCCTTTTCCATTTACATATTATCCCTCAAAAAAAGCAGCAACATCAATATTTTCCGATAAATATTTCCTTTAATACGTGTCCCCTAGTATCTAATGTAAGATTCATTAAATTGTAGGATCTTCCCATTCCCTTTTCCCATATCCTTTTTTAATTTGATAAATATGAACATGATTTTCCAAAATCATCCATTAATACTATTATATATATATATTGTAGAGAAAGAACTAAAAAAGTTATCAAGATTGAGAGTAAAAGGGAGAGAAATATATAACAAGAAAAATTTTAGCCTAATTATGATAAATAACATGATAGGGGGTTTGAATTAGGGTATTCCAGATTAATTCAACTACCCCTTTGTATCTTATTAAATTTTTAACCAGAAACACATTTATTTTCATTATGTAGAAATACACAAATAGAAATATAATCATCTGGTGATAGAATAATTCTTACTAGTTTAACCTCACTAGGCTATGTCCATGGTGCATAAAACGACAATGTGATTATTATAAAAAATCCACTAAGGCTCACTACTATGTTACGTGGTTCAGGCTAGATCACAATTATGCGCTACCTCAAACCCATTATAATATTTATTATTTCCTCATTGCATTCCCAAGGGTCCCTCCAAATGTCCCTTTATCTAGTAAAATAATAGTGGAAAGGATCATCATCTTCCTATTTCTTCAATAACTTCTTTTGGAATGGATCCACTCATAGATTGTGGACATGTTAGACCATTAAATTCCATGAAATCACAAATCCTGACCTATAGATAGATTCTCTATTAATGACCTATTTTCACCCATAGTTTAAATCTGATGTTCCACATAATGTTATCTTATATAAATTATATTCTCGAACTGTTTAATTACATTAGTTAACTTCTTAATGTCCTAAATGATCTAATTTTCACCACATGGTGCGAGTGTAACATGGACCACCTCTTTCTTTTATGGACTGTCCTTGTTACACGAACATATTATTCTTTAATGGACTATCTCTCTTCCAATGACGATTGGTGTCTTTCGGACTACCTATCCTCCACAGAACCTTATTTCATTGTATTAAATAGTTCCCCACAAAATTCTTTCGTAAATCCCATCACAGAATACCTATTTCATGAAAATGATATCCCATGAACTACTTCACCCTTTTCTAAATTCTCTCCAATGAACCACTTCACATCATGGAGTCCTCCCTCATGAACCTTTCAAACCATTCCGAATTTCTTCCCATAGAAAAGATGTTTTCTAATGAAAATAACTCTATGTAATATTAGTATTATCATTACTTATATAGGAAAATAGTTCTGAAAATATTTTTAAACTAGTTTACTTAAATATTCAATGTGGTTGATCCTTCACCAGATATTTCACTCCTCCAGCATACTATTATTCCCTCTCTACAATCTATACCACCATTCTATATTCAGAAAATATTTTCTCTTCCATTAATGATTCCCTATGTGGCATCTAAAATCAGTTTCTATAAAAAAATGAAGTCAACCTATTGAACTTTCATCCTCCAATGAACAACGATCCTCCTGTGAACTATTTCCCTTAAGTAGTGTATATATCACGATTCACGATCTATATAACATTTATATTCCAAAATCATCCATTTTCCTATTTTACTATAAATTCGACATAAGTTATAAATAATCCATCCACTATTATTCAGGGTCCTTGAACTATTCCATCTTTATCCGAAAATCCTACCTTTTCTAAAAAATCCTGATTTTGAAGCCGAAAAATTTGAAAACTAATAGGAAACTACACGACTTTAAAAACCTAATTTGGAAACATCAACCAAATTCACTCGTGATCATCTGGCCTTTTCAACAAACACGATCAACACAAAAAACACCGAGAGGATTCCTTGAGATATTTTTTCCTAATTATGAAAAAAAAGAACGTGAGACCCTGAAATTAATGTGGTTCATGAATAAATACATACTCTCATGCAAAGGAAGAATAATTACACTTAAATAAGAACTATAAATTTCAAAGTAAAATATATGAATTGGTCCCTTTATTGACATGATATCATAATATAGTGAGTGAAAAAGTTCCAGCAGTCAAATAGTAATTCCATTGTTATAGAAAAACTAGTGGAAATATTGACATGTAGCTATAATACTTCCATGACGAAAGTCCATGCTACTGTAGTTCAATTTAACCGCGTTTTCTTTACATAGTTCCCTTCCGATATCATTTTTCATCAATTCTATATATATTCATCACTATTATAGTGGGTAGATAGATTTGTGTCCTGGTTTACAGTATAAGACACTAATAATTGGCCCAACTTCATTCAAGGATTTGGCTACACCAGTCCAACAAATATAGTAATTGTTTTTAAATTAAATATGTCCATTTGGAATGACTAGCCATTTCATATAGAATAATAATCCATTTTGAAAACAATAAACTATATATGTGGGAAAACAACATTATGACACTTCTATAATAGCCATCAAACTAACATCTTATATTAAATATTTTTTCAAAACATCAACATCATCCCAATTGGGATTTGAAATTTCAATGTTTTTATAATATCCTCCCCAAGCCTCCCTGGATAGAACATTATTGGCAATATACTATTTCCATGGATTTTAAATCAATATAAAATCGAATCTTAATAACTCATCCTTCCAATCCTGATGATAAATTGGAACTACAATTTGACTAAGAAAATTCATAAGTATCTAATGATATTTTTATACATCAAACCTCCACCCTATCTAATATTCTTTCTAGTGTTGGATTAATTTAATTAAATCCCTACAATCCTTTTCATATACATATTCCCCACATTGGTTAAATAAAACCTAATAGAAATAGGCAAGAGACATACCTTGAAATTTTTATCATAACTTTATGTCCTGAACAAGATGCATCACACTCCATTTTAAATCCCTTCAAAAAATATGATATATATAAAACTGGGGTATTATTAAAGATTTTATTATGTGTGTCAAAAAATGTTGGAGTATCATGTGTCCATTTAGAGCACTAATTGTTAGTAAATATAATGAAGAGTCTTTATATCATTCTATAATCCTTGATAAATTTCTATGGTATCCAATTATATATAAACTCCCTCACTTAGATGATATTATCAAGCTCACACCACTATTTAACAACCCCTAGTATTTTTGGGATCCATCAAAACCCCATAGCCTAAAATAATATGCCCAAAATAGTATAAATACCCCTTCAGGAAAAATACTAACACTTATTTTCATAATTTTTAGAAATTCTCACACCTTCTCTAGGAGTTAATTCCAGTACTTACTATACACTGGTATATCATTTAAGAACACCAAAAAATTCTTCTATTTCAAATCCCAAGATAAAACATTCATTGTAGCAAGGATGGTATTATGTGCATTATATAGTATGAAAGTCATAAAAAGGTTCTCCCAATTCCCAACATGGGTTGTGAATATAGAATTCCCTATGTATTTTTCTTTTATCCATATATAAGGGAAATATGATTTCAAATCCACCTTGGTGAAGTATTCTTCTATAGTCAACTCATTCATAAAATATTATACTACTATAATTAATTATCAATATATAACCTCCAGAATGTTTAACACTCGATAACCCATACCCATTCCTCACTATTATTATTTTTTATTTACACAAATTATTATGCTAGGGTATGGACTCACACTATTTTTTATGAAACCATATTTAAAAATATTTTGAATATACCTTTAAATCTCAAACATAATGAAATAAGAATGATTATAAGGTCATGTGCTGATAAGATAGACCCCCTATTTCAAATGTATTTCATGATAAGTATCCATATTTGAACTTAATTCCAATGTTTCCAAAAAAACATCCAATCCATTTTAATTTTCTATGATTTACTAAAATAACCCATACAACACCAAATTATCTTTTTCATAAATATTCTTTTAAAGAAAATTAAATGTATTGGTGGTTTATTTGAAGATCAATAGGATGGATTACCAATGAGAGTCGGTGGGGTTTAACAAGTATATTATATGTAATAGTTTTTCTTATTCTAAAAAACACCTCTTTAACCTATTAAATTTCTTGTTCTTATCAATAATGTCTCAATACCTCAACTTATATCTAATGAAAATAAGATAGGGGGAGAAAACAAAATATTTATATGTTTCAATAAAAAAATTTACTCATTTTTTAGCCTATTATACATAGGTGGTTAGGCACCCCAATTAACATTATTCCTAAACTAGTTAGACACCCAAATTTCAATACTCCAGTTATTGGTTAGCCAAAATAATCATCCACCACTAACATGTTAGACTCCCTAGTTATAATATTATTCATTAACTATAATTCCATCAGAGAAATATCTTTTTATACTCTTTGATTTTTCTATTCCACTTGAAAATAAGATCTCCCTTCAAAAGGAGACTGAATCAACAAGACAACACAATTAATTATTTTTAAATATATTTAATAGATTCTCATAATGTAAATTTGGGTCCCAAAACTCCTACCAAGTCTTGAACGATCGGGTTTATCTCAACATTATATAATAATTCGATGTATAAAAAACAATGGATTATAGATTCAAATACATATCTTCTTTCAATATTATGATGCATTGGGATCACACAAATGTCTCAAAACTTATATACTTGTTCTCAATTTTTACATTAAGATCTTCATTAATACCTAAAAATATATATTATTATTATAATATCCAGAATTTTATTCTTATTTTTTCTAGAAGAATAGTTTAAATTTAATAATAAAAGAGATTTTGACAGAATCTTTTTCTTATTAATTCATCAAATCTCCTGGTGGATTTGATATTTTTGCATTTAAATCAATTATTTAATTTCATGAAGTCTCAAAAAAATTTCATAAATTTTATTTTAATAACGATGGATCCATCGTATGCTGAACATTAATTGCATATAAATACATTTAGAACATCCCCTACGTTTTAAGAATCCATGAAATACCATGAGAAAACCTACAATGTATTTAAATTAATTGTTACTCATTGGTGGACCATATTTCCAAAATGGTCACAAAAAAAATCTTTATGAAAAATCCCTAAGGCAATGTGAAATATTTAATTTTTGGTTTCCATGATAATCACATGAATTTAACAAAAATATATAAACATTTTATTATTACATCATCCCATTTTCAATAAACATCCTTCTTCTGGATAAGAATTGTGATATTTATTTTTCATTTTAGAATATCACACCTAACATTAAAAGTTATCATTTAATCAGAAATATAAAAATTATAGAACTCATATCATCCACCATTTGATAAACCATATCAATGGAAAGAAAACATCTCGTAACATTGATTGACCATATGATCACACCAATGTTAAAACAGATTAATAACTATATATTTTCTATACATGATCAAATACATGAACATTTCTGGATCTAATGCACAATAAATTTCAATGAACTAAAATGCATTAACTCATGTTTTTATAACTCTAAAACTTTCTTTATTTCCTTAACACATTACGTTGAACTACCTATATAAATAGTTAAAATTACAATATAACTGTAGAGACTCAAATTTTTATGTACATGGAAATTACAATACTCTAGCAGAATACTTAATACACAACAAAAATAGACACCAAAGGACTGTAATAATTTAATGTCTTTAGAAACATGAAACATAATCTTCTAATCATGGTGAATGATTTTCTACATCTCCTATGAAGATCTTACTTTTTTTTTTCTTACCTAAAAAATTTCTTTATATCCTGGGGAAAAGAAAACATATAAAGGGTGGGCTAAAATTCTCATTAAGGGTAAGTATGGAAAAAACAATAAAACAAACAATATAAAATTGAACTTCAAAACATGAACACAAGGTTTAATCATCAAAATATTAATTTTTGAAATAAATCTTGACAGTCTGTACGACATAGATCATAAAGGAAAATCAATAATGATAAAATAACATGGGAATAAAACATTTAATTGTGGAAAAACATTAAGCACATGATATGATTTCTATAGTATCCAAGGCATTTCTACCATGACCATCATAGTTGACAAAGTCCCTTTCTGAATCGAGTTCACACCTCATTCCAAACCTGCATCACTGAACCAGATTAAGTAATAATTTTATCCATTTCTATCTCATGAGTTATAAATCATTAACCAATGCATTGGAGGTAGATATAGGTCCCACCCATCTCTTAATTAAATCATTCTTACATGTGCCACAAAATGAACTTAAAACATTCATCATAATCGAAAGAATAAAATGGGTTTCCTAAATATCATCCCATCATTACATAATCCATATAAAACAAATGGATATTTGAACATAATAAAAGTGAAACCATGTAAACCATAGAGATATTATACTTGAAAGATACACATATAAAATAATGTCATCTTACATGGAAAATGGTTTTGATAAAACATTTGAAATGTATTCTTGAGGAAAATATCCTTTCATCATCAAAATCATTTTCTTTTCACAAAATTCCATGTAATTTTAAAACAAAAGTATTTGGTTGAAAATATTCATAAAATATTTTTGAGTAAGCTTCATGAAAATGAGGCGTTATGAAACTATAAAAATCTGTTCATGCCGTATAAGTTAAAAATAACATTTTCTCGAACGTTTTTCGAAAAAATAAAAAAGGTCACTGTGTGGTAAACCAAAGTAAGATTCCTTTCATAACATGTGGTAAATTTAAAAAATGGGTAAAAAGGACGTTAAAAATACATTATATTGTTTTATAAAACATGGTTAAGGATGATAACAATAACCCTAGTATATACTTACAAATAACAATCTCGGATAAGAACGAGATTGAAATAGGTATCCATTAACTTATGTCTGATATGCATCATATGTATCCAAACATCCTCTATAATGATTTAAATAATTTCGTTTAATAATTTCAGAATCATATTCACTGTCATGATATCATATATGGTTTACCTATGACTTTATATTACCCATTCTTTTGTAAATTCTGTGTTAAAGCAGTGTTTTGGGAAAAATTGTTTCATTTATCCTACATGTTTCGACTTGTTGTTCTTGATATTATTAATTATATCTGGATTTACATAATTCCATAATGTAAAAATTGATTTATATAATATATATATTCAGAATATACATATATATATTATATATCTATAAATGGAATGAAATACACCGTTCATGGAGACGGTAGGTCGTACGTACGCATGAACTCTGTTTTTGTTTCTTTATTGAATAGAATGGAATTAAGTATATGAAATACATATATATATATATACACATACATAAAGTATCTTTATTATGTCATATATTTAATTATTATTCATTATATACACTTTATAATCATTCATTAATGGTTAACATGGAGAATGAATCTTATCGCGTCGTGGAGACAATAGTCCGTACTTACGAATGAGAGATGATATCATTCCCATGATCATGGACTTATATTGAAGTGTATGTATAATATTTACGAATCAATATCACTTTACAATAATTATATATAGTTATTTGTTTTCACCATTATTCCCATCCATGTAAAGTGCTGGTCGAAAACAGATTACACCATGGTGGGGAGACGGTATTCCGAACGTACGCACACGCAATGATTTCCTTTCTGTAGGTTGGATAGAATATGAAATTGGGTTGTTTTATATTTATAATAACATATCAGTATATGAGTGATAATTATGTTATTAATTTATGTTGAAAAAAATAATGAAGAAGAAGTAGAAGAAGAAATAAATATGAAAGAATCGGGAAAGGATATCACCTCTTCTTTGACGTGCCTCTTCTTAAATTCCTATTATGGCACTAGGGATGGTTCATTGAGGAGACCAGAACCTATATAATGTTTCTAGGGAATATGATATGGGAAATGGGCAGGGGTTGGCCGAGTTTCAAGGCTCATAAGGGTTTGAAGAGAAGAGGGGAGGGGTTCCCTTTTTATAAGGGAGGAGAGGGGCACCTTTGGAAAAACATAAACTATTATTTTATAATAAAGTCATATTCAGTTTATAATAACTCCAAATTATTTTATTTTGAAGATAAAGTGGGTATGGGTCGAAATAATTTCAACCATTATGTTTTAGACATGTTTAGATTATTATTTTAACCTTATCTTTTAAATTTATGTCTAAGTTAAATAATTTTACTTTTACCGTGTCTTCTTGTTTTCTTTCACTATATAGTTAATAAACAAACTATAACAAGCCAAAAGAACCCCAAGTGGTTCATTATTTATATGTATGTGATTATCTAAGTCATTTTTCAGATATTTGGTTTTTTTGTAATATTATAACAATTAATAACATAATAATTGTTTTAAAAACTATTTTATGTAAGTTTTGAAACTATTTGGTAATTGATTTTTTTTTAATTCATAACATCATTATTAGTTTGAAATAAGAAAATTTATTCATTAATAAAAAGTCATATAAACTTATAAAATTATTGAAATTTATAAAAAGTCTCAAATTAAATTTATTTGCGTATTTATAATATCAATTAAATTAATATTTCATTAAATAGGTAATTACTGCATCACCATTGTGTCATAAATAAATTAAATTATTAAATGTATAAAAAATATAAATAAAATACCATTAAGTAGAAAATATATTTATGTTTACAATTAATATTTATAGTATTATTTATCTTATGTATAACCCTATATTAAAAATGGTTTAGTTATTAAACATTGATTTTAAATATTTTAACTCTTTTTTAAATAAAATAATAATAAATGTCATAATCTAATCCAAGTCCACCTAAAAGATAATATTATATTTATAAGGTTGTTTTTGGTCTAATTATACTTATCCAATAGAATTAGAACATGTTTTAGGGTAATAATAATATCATTTTTACGAATAATTACCATATTTACTTTTAACCGTGGTAAATAAAAGTAAAAAGTTACTATTCACCAAAAATTATTTTTATCTTATTGAACCATATTTTACTCCTTTATATTAACAGTTTCTCTTGTATTTTATAAATTCCACTAACATGGGTGGTAAAATTATGTTTTATGTAAATTTTCAAATTCTTCTAGGAGATGGGCAAAAGACGGGGAAAAGTTCAATAAAATTTTTATATATCTTAAATTATAATAAAATGACAATAATGAATTACATTGAACATATATAGGTATTATGTAACAATTTTGACCTAAAATTAATTTAAATAAAACAATAATTATTTAAATAAAAATTCGGTTTTTAAATAGTAACCTAGTGTTTTAACTATTCATCAAAAATTGAAATTTTTCAGAAAAATACCAAAAATTCACCCAAGGATAATTTCGATATTCCAAATCTAAAAATGAAGTCCATTTTGAATGATAAAATTTATAAAATTTAAATAATTGGGTATAACTATTCATAACGGCTAGTTCATAATAATATTATAATAATATCTCTTTTAGTGAAACTTGGTATTGCGTACAACAGACGATATAGAAGAAGGTCATGATTGCGTGAAATGTAAGACTAGTATGGGTTGCATGTAGTGAATGCTTTGTTTAGTGTTTCTTATAACATAATCAAAAAAAAATTCATTTATACATTAAACAAAATATGTACTCAATGTTGTGTAGAATAATTTCCACAAAACCAACATGAAATTGTGTATAACATGAGAAAATAATAGTGTTGCGTATAATCCAAGATAATACAGTTTTGCGTATAGTACAAGATAATCATGGTGTAGTGTATAATAGAAGACATCAACGAAATTAAAAATAATATATCTCATAAAATCTCAGGGTGTTACATTCTACCCCCCATAAAAGGAATTTCTCCCTCGAAATTCGGTGGGGTTATAAATGGTTTATTACATGAGAGTTTCATTCATAGAAACCCACATCGTAAAATGGAATACTAAAACTTATTTTTAAAATTGAACGTTAGAAAAAAATGGATACCCAAATTAACTCATCACTTGGGATCCCACATAGGATATCATAGGTGAAAATATGGATATGGAAGATAAATCTAACCATCAGGTTCTGATGGAGTGTGGTAGAGAACATGGATATGAAAAAGCCAACAATCCCAAATCCATAATTTTTTTTTGATTTAAGGTAACTTATGATTCATCGGATATAAGGATAGTAGGACAACATTTTTTTGTATTCAAGATCATTTCCCTAAAGTAAAAGGATTTTTGAATTAAAAGAAATACTTACTTGATTTTGGTACAGTCTCAACGTTTCTCATGCCTTGAACAATTTCCACTTAATCTATTAAAGAAATGAAGTTGAATATGACTTTCATGAAGTGTTAGAAGATCATGCAATAGAATGTAAGGTCATTCCATCTATCTCAAACATCGGGTTAGAAAAAGTTATATACATAAGTACACCTACGGTGATATTAATCTGATATGGTTCCAAAATAGAATTATACTTCATCTATCATCCTTATTAAGAAAATAAATCTAGTTTCTACTAACCAGGGACTTATTTTAGGCATTTGGTAGGCAATAAAGGCATGTTGCACTTCGGTTGTGGGTTCGATTCCCACAGCCTTGTCCAACACGACGAGTTGTCACCCATTCTGTATGTTATCCGTTTTCTTTAACTACACTATTATAACATTCCACCAATAATATCGAAAAACGTTCTAGCCTTAAACAATACTAACTTATGTAAAAAAAATTTCATTCTAATATTTAGGCTTATATAAAATACTTCTGTCCAAGATTATAGTATAATGAAAACAATTACTAGAAATTTTATCTACCGATCATGTAAATACCATCATATACCCCCCATATATCATACGATATATCTTGTTGGTCACATTGCAAGCATGTGAATAACATAATCATGTATTCTCTTGAAACATAAATTATCAAAGAACCATAGTGAAAACATAAATGTTGTCAAAGGTAAATCATTACACATACCAAAATCCCAAAAATTCAATATACTATAACCATTATATCACTTTGTCCTTTTATTAGTAATGAGCTCATTAATACTATCAAACATTTCATTATCTTCTTATCCCATCGTTATGCGTGTGTTAGGTGCTTTCCAAAAATATCGGAATAACCGTTCATGGTTACTGGTACCATTCAACATATACTTTCAAAAACATAAGGAAAAACAATAGTGCAACAATCCTTAGATGTCTCATTACTCCATAGTACCAGGATATTACTTATACAACATTACTCTTGATAAACATGTAATCATTCCACTACATTCTTAAACCATTGAACAAGATTCAACAATTCTTTCATCTCATATATCATTTGTAGTCTCCTCATCATCATCTATATAAATACTAACCATATGACCATGCTGATTCATTTCATGATATTTTTTCCTTAAGAAATAGGATTGCATAATTCCCATAAATTCCACATTTAAAACATCTAATCATTTTTGATGTCGTAGAAATACATTTATCGTTCTCCATGGTGTTAACTGAACCTTTTCTTTTGCACTTACTGAATTTGTGCCCTTCTTTTTTGCACCCAAAGCATCTTCCAGTTCCTTTGAATTATTCTCCTTGATTCCTCTTCCCACATGATTTACATGAGGGAAATTGAACATTCTTTCCTCTATGATCATCATGAAACTCTGTCTTTCTATTATTAGATGAGTCAAGATACTTACCAAAGTTGAGATTATTTATCATATTGTGATACTGCTAATTAGGCATAATAAGTATGTTTCAACTTCCAAATCCTGTATCACATCCAAATCTTGATTCATTAGTTTGATCAAGAATAATATCATTCCATTGTCCATCATATCCTCCATTATAGTGAATCTTCCTATTTCCAGCCATTTTCAAAAACCCAAAAAGAATAGTATGAGAGGAAAAAATAATGCTAGGAAACCACATAATAAAGGGGGAGTACATTCAATATATACCATCTTAGGGTTTATTCTATGATTTTTACCATAATTCTAGTACTATAACCTATAATTATACTTATCCGTGGGGACATCCCTATACATACCTTAGAAATATCTCTAGGGATCTCACTAATGTTTTCGCATCCTAGTTTCCTAAGGATAACTAAAAATTCCCTTTGATACCAACTTTAGAGTCCCCAAGCTTGACGTACATGGACATGAAATTTCTTTTGGGGAATTCATAATACATTACAAAAATGGACACCAAAGGACCGTAATAGTTTATTGTCTTTGGAAACATGGAACATAATCATCTAATCTTGGTGAATGATCTTCAACATCTCCCATTAAGATCTTCCCTTTTTTCTATCCTAAAACCATTATTTATATCCTCGGGAAAAGAAAACATATAAAGGGTGAGCTCAAAAGCTCTATATGGGTAATCATGAAAAAAAAACCATATACATTTGAACTTCAATACATGAAAATAATGTTTAAATATCAAAATATTGAGTTGTGAAATAAATCATGGTAGTATGTAAGGCATAGATTATAAAAGTACATCAATCATGATAAAATAACCTGGGAATGAAACATTTAATTGTGGAAAAACATTATGCACATGATATGATTTCCATATTAGTCAAGGCATTGCTTCCATGACCATCTTATTGGAAAATTTCTCTTTCGGAATCGAGTTCACTCCTCGTTCTAGTCCTGTATCACTGAACGAGATTGACATACCATTTCATCCATGTCTATATAATGAGATTTAAATCATTAACAAATTCATTAAAGGGAGATATAGGTCCCACCCATCTCATAATGAAATCATTCTTACTTGTTCCACAAAATAATCTTAAAACATTCACAATAGAACGAACAATAAAATGGGGTTCATAAACATTATCCCATCATCACACAATACATATAAAACAAAAGGATATTTCATCATAAGAAAAGTGAAACCATTTAAATCATAGATACATTATACATGAAACATACACATATAAAATAATTTCATCTTATATGGAAATTTTTTTTGATCAAACACATGAAATGAATTCTTCAGGAAAATATCATTTCTTCTTCACAATCATTTTATTTTCACAAATTTCCAAGTAATTTTAAAATAAATGTATTTTTTGAGTATATTCATAAAATCTTTTGGAGTATGCTTCATGAAAATGAGGCGTTACAAAACCTTAAAAATCCGTTCACGCCATATAAGTTAAAAATAACAATCTTCTCGTACTTCTGTCCGAAAAGTCAAAAAGTTCCCCGTCTCGTAAACAAAAGTAAGATTAAATTCATAACACGTGTTAAATGTTATAAATGGGTAAAAAGGACTTTAAAAATAAATCAAAACATTTTTAGAAAACATTGGCATGGATGATTATAATAACTCTACTAAATACTTATGAATAACCATGTTGGATAAGAACGAGATTGGAATAGTTTTCCCTTACCTTATGTCTGATATGATTCATATGTATACAAACCTTCTCTAAAATGATTTTAATAATTTCATTGACTTATTACAAAATCATATTCATTGTTATGATATCATATATGGTTCACGTATGGCTTTATATTACCCGTTCTTTTGTAAATTCCATGTTAAGGCAGCGTTATGGGTAAAATCGTTTCGTTTATCGTACATGTTTCGACTTGTTGTTCTTTATATTATTACTTATATCCTGATTAACTTAATTCAATAATGTAAAACATGATATATATATAATATATATTCATAATATTCATATATATATATGATATATCGATAAATAGAATTAAATACACCGTTCATGAAGACGGTAGGTCGTACGTACGAATGAACGTTGTTTTCGTTTCCTTATTGAATTGAATGGAATTAAGTAGATGACATACATATATATATATATATATATTTATATAAATCAAGTATCATTATTATGTCATATATATATTTATTAATCATTATATATACATTATAAACATTCATGAATGGTTAACATGGAAATGAATCTCATCTGGTCGTGGAGACGGTAGTCTGTACATACGCACGAGCGATGATATCATTCCCATGATCATGGAATTATATTGAAGTGTATTTATAAAATTTTAGAATCAATATCACTTTACAATAAACATATATAGTTATTTACTTTCACCATTATACTCTTCCATGTTTGGTGGTGGTCGAAAACATATTACACCACGGCGTGGAGACTGTATTCCAAACGTATGCACGCGCGGTGATTTTGTTTCCATAGGATGGATAGAAGATGAAATTGGGTTTTTTAATATTTATAATAACATATTATTATATTATTGATACTTATGTTATTAATTTATGATGAAAAAAATAAATAAGAATAAGTAGAAGAAGAGATAAATTGTAAAGAATTGGTAAAGGATATTACCTCTTCTTTGACGCGCCTCTTCTGAACTTTTTATTAAAGAATTAGGGTTGGTGTTTTGAGGATACCATAACCTTTATAATGTTTCTAGGGAAGATTATATGGGATATGGGTATGTTTTGACCGAGTTTCATGGCTCAAAAGGGTGTGAAGAGAAGAGGGAGGGGGTTCTCTTTTTATAAAGGAGGAGAGGGGCACCTTTTGAAAAACATAAAATATTATTTTTTAATAAAGTCATATTCGGTTTATAATAGCTCAAAACTGATTTATTTCGAAGCTAATGTGGGTAGGGGTCTAAATACTATCAACAAATAGGTTTTAGACAAGTTTAGGTTACTATTTTAACCTTATTGTTTAGATTTAAGTATATGTTAAATAATTTTACTTTTACCGTGTCTTCTTGTTTTTCTTACACCATATGGTTAATAATCAAATGATAACAAGCTAATCGAGCCCCAAGTGTTTAGGTATTAATATATGTAACTTTATATAAGTCATTTTTCCTAGAAATAGATTTTTTTGAATATTATAACAATTAATAATTTAATATTTTTTTCAAAAACTATTTTATGTCAATTTGGACACAATTATGTAATTGATGGTTGTTAAAATGATAACAGCATGATTAGTTCAAAAAAATAAACTTATATATATTCTAACATGTCATATTAAGCTACAGAATTAGTTTAATTCATAAAAAGTCTCAAATTCCATATATTTGGGTATTTATAATATCAATTATTTTAATATTTCATTATTTAGGTAATTAATGCATCACTATTGTGTCATAAATAAATCAAATTATTTAATGTCTAAAAAATATAAATAAAATACCATTAGGAATAAAATATGTTTATCATTCCAATGAATATTTATAGATGAATTTATATTATGTATAACACTATATTAAAAAGTTTTTAGTTATTAAACATTGATTTTAACTATATTAACTCTTTTTGAAATAAAATAATAATAAATATCCTAATCTAATCCAAGTAGACCTAAATGATAATATTAAATTACTAAGGTTATTATTGGTCCAATTATACTTATACAATAGAATTAGAACATGTATTATGGTAATAATAATATCATTTTTACCCTTAATTACCCTATTTACTTTTAACCGTGGTAAATAAAAGTAAAAAGTTACTATTTACCAAAAATTTATTTTTATCTTATTGAACCAAATTTTACTCCTTGAAATTAACCTTTTCTCTTGGATTTACTAAATTCCTCTCACAGAAGAGGTAAAATTATTTTTTATGTAAATTTTCAAATTCTTCTAGAAGGTGGGTAAAAGACGGTGAAAAGTTCAATAAAATTTTTATATATCTAAAATTCTTATAAAATGACTCTAATAAATTAAATTGAAATTATATATGTATTATGTATCAATTTTGACTTAAAATAAATTTACATAAAATAAATAATTATTTAAATAAAATGTTTGTTTTAAATAGTAACCCAGTGTTTTCACTATTCATAAAAAATTGAATGTCTTCAAAAAAATACAAAAAATTCACCCTCAGATAATTTCGATATTAGTCATGAGCTCATTAATACTATCAAACATTTCATTATATTTTTATCATTTCTTTATGCGCATATTAGGTGCTTTCCAAAAATATCTGAATAACCTTTCATGGTTACCGGTACCATTCAACATATAATTTCAAAAACATAAGGAAAAAGTAGTGTATCAATCCTTAGATGTCTCATTATTCCATAGTACCATGAAATTCAATATTCAACATTACTCTTGATAAAGATGTAATAATTCCACTACATTCGTAAACCATTGAACAAGATTCAACACTTCTTTCATCTCAAATATCATTTTTCGTCCCCTCATTATCATCCACATAAATACTACCCATATGACCATGCTAATTATCTTCATGAGATTTTCCCTTAGGAAATTGTTTTGCATAATTACAATACATTCCACATTTAAAACTTCAAATCGTTGTTGATGTCGTAGAAATACCATTATCCTTCTCCATGGTGTTAACTGATCCTTTTCCTTTGCACTTACTGGATTTGTGCCCTTCTTTTATGCACACAAAGCATCTTCCAGATCCTTTGAAACATTCTCCATGATGCCTCTTCCAACATAATTTAAATGAGGGAAATTGAACTTTATTTCTTCTATGATCATCATGAAACCCCATCCTTCTATTTTTAGATGAGTCAGGATACTTACCAAAGTTGAGATTATTTATCATATTGTGATATTTCTGATTAGGCATAATAATGAAATTTTGACTTCCAAATCCCGTTTCACTTCCAAATACCGTTTCATTAGGTTGATAAATAAGAGTATCATTCCATTGTGCATCATATCTTCCATTATCGTGAATCTTCCTGTTTCAAGACATTTCCAAAAACCCAAAATGAATAGTATTACAGGGGAAAATAATGCTAGGAATACGACATAATAAAGGGGGATTACCTTCAGTATATAACTTCATAGGGTTAATTATATTATTTTTACCATAAATTTAGGACTATAAACTATACTTATACTTAAACTTAGGGACATCCCTAGACATACCTTAGAAATATCTCTAGGGATCTCACTAACGTTTTCACATCCTAGTTTCCTAAGGTTAGGTAAAAATTTCATCTAATACCAACATTAGAGTTCAAAAGCATGACGTAAATGGATATTTCATTACTTTGATGAATACATAATACATTACCAAAAATTTAGTTCGGGTTTGTCTTAGTGTTAATCACCCCTTAAATCTACATGAAAAATGGGGGTTCAAAACCCATTGGGCGTAGGTACTGTATCGTACTGTAGCAGCGCCGTACTGTAGCAACGGCGGGTAGCAGCGGCAGGGCACTATTGCGGCGGCGAAGTACTATAAGAGCAGTGGGTACTGTGTAGTATTGTAGCAGTGATGGGTACTATAGCAGTACTTTTTAATGATTGGTTTTCGGGCTATGAAAATGGGCCTACGGGCCATGTAATGGGCTAAATGCCCACTGGGCCTTTGGGCTATGTAATGGGTCTCCCTCTGGCCTGTTAAAATAGGTCTATGCTTTGATTTAATAATAAATGAGGCTTCGGCCCCAACCTTTTAAAAAAAATAATACATTACAAAAATAGACACTAGAGGAACCTAATAGTTTAGTGTATTTGGAAACATGGAACATAATCATCTAATCTTGGTGAAAGATATTCATCATCTCCCATAATGATCTTCCCTTTATCATAACTAAAACCTTTATATATATCTTGGGGAAAAGAAAACATATAAAGGGTGAGCACAAATGCTCAGTAAGGGTATTCATGGGGAAAAAATTAAACAAACCATATACATTTGAACATCAAAACGTGAATATAAAGTTTAAACATCAAAATCTTGAGGTGTGAAATAAATCCTGGCAGTATGTAAGGCATAGATCATAAAGGAACATCAATAATGATAAAATAACATGGGAATAAAACAATTAACTGTGGAAAAACATTATGCACATGATATGATTTCCATAGTAGCCACTACATGGCTTCCATGACCATCTTAGTGGACAATGTCCCTTTCTGAATCGAGTTCACTCCTCGTTCCAGTCCTGTATCACTGAACCAGATTAACTTACCGTTTCAGCCATGTCTATCTCATGAGATTTAAATATTTACCCAATTCATTAAAGGGAGATATAGTTCCCACCCATCTCATAATGAAATCATTCTTACTTATTCCACAAAATAATCTTAAAACATTCACAATAAAACGAACAATAAAATGGGTTTCATAAATGTCATCCCATCATCACATAATACATATAAAACAAAAGGATATTTCATCATAAGAAAAGTGAAACCATGTAAATCATAGATACATTATACATGAAACATACACATATAAAATAATTTCATCTTAGATGGAAAATTGTTTTGATAAAACACACGAAATGAATTCTTGAGGAAAATATCCTTTCTAATTCAAAATCATTTTCTTTTCAAAAAATTCCATGTAATTTTAAATGAAAAGTATTTTTTTTGAAAATAGTCATAAAATATTTCAGATTAAGCTTTATGAAAATGAGGCGTTATGAAACCGTAAAAATCTGTTCACTCCATATAAGTTAAATATAATATTTTTCTTGTACTTTTGTCGGAAAATTCAAAAAGATCCCTGTGTGGTAAACAAAAGTAAGATTCCTATCATAACATGTGGTATATTTTTGAAATGGGTAGAAAGTACTTTAAAAATAAATGAATTTTTTTTAGAAAACATGGGCATGTATGATAACAATAACCCCTGTAAATACTTACGAATAACAATATCGGATAAGAACGAGATTGGAATAGTTATCCCCTTCCTTATGTCTGATATGCTTTGTATGTACCCGAGCCTCCTATATAAAGATTTATATAATGTCATTGACATATTACAGAATCATATTCATTGTTATTATATCATATATGTTTCACTTATGAATTTATATTACCCTTTCTTTTTAAATTCCATGTTAAAGCAGCGTTTTGGGTAAAATCGTTTCATTTATCGTATGTGTTTCGACTTTTTGTTCTTGATATTATTACTTATATCCTAATTTACACAACTCCATAATGAAAAAATTGAATTATATATAATATATATTCATCATATATATATATATATATATGAGAGATCGATAATTGAAATGAAATACACCGTTCATGGAGACGACATGCCGTATGTACGCATGAACACTGTTTTTGTTTCTCAATTGAATTGAATGGAATTAAGTATATGAAATACATATATATATATATATATAAATCCAGTATAATTATTATGTCATATATTTAATTATTATTCATTATATGTACTTTATAATCATTCATGAATGGTTAACATGGAGATTGAATCTCATCGCGTCGTGGAGACGGTGGTCTGTACGTACGCACGAGTGATGATATCATTACCATGATCATGGAATTGTATTGAAGTGTATGTATAATATTTAATAACTAATATAAATTTACAATAATTATATATAGTTATTTATTTGCACCATTATACCCATCCAATATGGTGGTGGTCGAAAACAGATTACACCATGGCATGGAGTTGGTATTCCGAACGTATGCATGCATGGGGATTTCATTTCCATAGGAAGGATTGAAGATGAAATTTGGTTGTTTAAAATTTCTAATAACATCTCAGTATATTATTGATAATTATGTTATTAATTTATTATTAAACAAATAAAGAAGAAGAAGTAGGAGAAGAAATAAATTGGAATGAATTGGTAAAGGATAATACCTCTTCTTTGACGCGCCTCTTCTTAACTCCATCTTAAAGAACTATGGAAGGTATTTTTAGGAGACCAGAACCTCTATAATGTTTCTATGGAAGATAATAATTGAAATGGGCTGGGTTTGGCCAAGCATCATGGCTCAAAAGGTTGTGAAGAGAAGAGGGAAGGGGTGCCCTTTTTATAAGGGAGGATAGGGGCACCTTTGAAAAACTTAAAATATTCTTTTATAAAAAAGACACAATCAGTTTATAATAGCTCAAAATTTATTTATTTACAAGATAAAGTGGGGATGGGTCGAAATTCATTCAACCAATAGGTTTTAGTCAATTTCAGGTTACTATTTTAAACATATCATATAGATTTAACTCTAAGTTAAATAATTTAACTTTTACCCTGTCTTCTTGCTTTCTTACACTATATGGTTAATAAACTAACTATAACAAGCCAAACAATCCCAATGTGGTTCATTAATAATATATATAATCATATATAACTCATTTTTAGAACATTATATTTTTAAAAATATTAAAACAATTAATAATTTAATATTTTTTTAAAATATTTTATGTCAGTTTTGACACTATTTTGTAATTGATTTTTGTGAAAATCATAACATCATGATTAGTTCTCAAAAAGTTAATTAAATCAATACTAACATGTCACATTAACCATTAAAATTAGTTGAATTCATAAAAATTCTCAAATTACATTTATTTGGGTATTTATAATATTAATTAATTTAATATTTCATTATTCAGGTAATTACTCCATAACAATTGTCTCATATATAAATTAAAATATTTAATGACGAAAAAATGCAAATAAAATACCATTAGGTAGGAAATATTTTCATCTTTCCAATGAATATTTATTGTTGACTTTATCTTGTGTGTAACCCTATAATAAAAATGTATTAGTTATTAAACATTGATTTTAACAATTTTAATGCTTTTTTTAATATAATAATATTAATGTCCTAATCTAATACAAGTGGACCTAAATGATAATGTTATATTCCTAAGGTTTTTCTTGGTCTAATTATACTTATCCAATAGAATTATAACATGTGTTAGGGTAATAATAATATAATTTTAACCCTTGATTACCATATTTACTTTTAATCGTGGTAAAAAAAAAGAAAAAATTAACTATTCACCAATAATTATTTTAATCATATTGAACAACATTTTACAACTTGATATTAACCATGTATCTCGTATTTTCTAAATTTCACTCACAGATGTTGTAAAATTAATTTTTATGTAAATTTTCATATTCTCTAAGGAGGTTGGTAAAAGATAGTGAAAAGTTCAATAAAATTTTTATATATCTAAAATTATTATAAAATGGCTCTAATGAATTAAATTGAACTTATATTGGTATTATGTATAAATTTTTCCATAAAATAAATGTAAATAAAATAAATAATTATTTAAATAAAAAGTTGTTTTTGAAATATTAACCTAGTGTTTTAACTATTCATCAAAAAATGATTGTTTTCAGAAAAATTTCAAAAATTCACCCTAAGATAATTTTGATTTTCCGAATCCTAAAATGAAGTTCATTTTGAATGATAAAATTTATATAATTTCATATAGTGGGTATTACTAGTCATAACGGCTAGTTCAGAATAATATTATAATAATATCTCGTTTAGTGAAACTTGGTATTGTGTACTACACACGCTATCGAAGAAGGTCTTGACTGTGTGTAATGAAAGCCAAGTCAGGGCTGCATGTAGTGAAGGCACTATTTAGTGTTGCATATAACACAATCAAAACTATTTTTAATTTATACATTAAACAAAATCTATACTTAATGATGTGTAGAAAAATTTCCATAAAACGAACCTGAAATTTTGTATAACACAAGCCAAGAATAGTGTTGTGTATACTGAAAGCTAATACTGTGTTGCGTATAGTACAAAATTAAGGTGGAATAAATATGTGCATCTTATATATACACAACATTCACAATTCCATTACTATGTTTAATCAGATTGTTTAAATAATATTTAACTTTTATGTAGTTTTATAAAATAAATGGAGCTTTTATGATGGCCCTCAGTTTCCTTATTTTCATTAAAATATGTAATTTATTTAGATATACACATTTACAAAGCCAATAAACGTCTCATATTTCATTTGTCTATCATGTTCAATTAAAACTTTTTATTTACACAACATGATAATTTCGAGTCTAAACTTTACCCAGATAGAGAACTAAATTTACATAGATACTTACAAACAATTTTTCATTAAAATAGAAGTACATTTTTTAAAACATTTACATAGGTAATTTATATTTCACTTTCTAAGTGAAATGAATTTATGAATAATGGTATATGGGTTTAGTCCAGCAGTTCCTTAATTTTTAGCATAATTTTATTTTCAGGGTTTAATTTTAGTAGGCATAACCTTAACAAGGTCTAGTTATGGAGTTGGGAAAATGTTTTTGGGGAGGCTAGTATTGGTATTTCAAATTTAATGATAACGTTTTATAATTTAAATAAGGACTATAGATTTGAAATATTACATGTTCAAAAATTATGATAATTTTAATCCTTATTAGATTTAATTTTGATTCCAATGCATGAGTTATTATAGAATGATTCATATAAAAATAATAAATCCAATATTTTTATTACAAAAAAAGTGAGATATGGGAGAATGTTTTCTTGTACAAATATATTTGTGGTAGTGGTTTTTGAATTGGTATAAGTGGAATGAAGTGAAAATTAAGATGTGTAATTCATTATTTGATGTAAAATAATGACATAATGATTCATGTTTTAAACATCCAAAGTATTTGTCTTGTCACATGGTGATTATTCCAGAGGAAATAGAGTCATATCAATGTTTATTTTTACATATAATTTTCTTATTCTCTAATCCAATCTTATGTATTACATGAATTTTTTACTCTCAAGTCTATAGTGGATATTTTTGTGTTTCAATATGGTTTTTTAATCCTCTAAATTGGATTGTGTTTCCATATTAAAATATGTGTTTAAATTTATTAGGTACAGTTTTTTTCTGTTTGATTTTGATGCTGACTGTCAAAATATATTTTCACAACTAAATAGTTATCTAAGAAGTATTCATTTTCCTCCCCACAAATTGTTATTAGATGGATTTATCCATGTTTCTTACTGATTGGATATGGGTGACTAAAACCATGGGATTTTTACACATATCATACTATTTAATAGATAAAATTATTTTAATTAGTGGTAGAAATGAGTTACCTATATTTAGGTTTCTAATAATATAGTAATAGAACTAAAGAAAAAATTATATAAAACTGAAATGGCGATCGTTGATAATTATTAGGATATGGGCGAGTTGGTGAAAATCATAATAAAGATATATTTGTTTGATAATAGACTTTTATAGGTGATTAATCCGATAAATGTAAATGATAACTATGAAATTTTTGAAAGAATGTATGAATAGAAATATCTTAAAAATTACTTCCATTTGAAATATGATTGTATCATTTTCAAATTTCATAGAATATAGATATTGTTAACCATCTGGATTTGTTTTAGAACAACATATGACAAAACATTCTCTATTGGTAGTCAATATTGATGATATAGGTTAATGAAATAAAATTTTGAATTGAAGAATATGATAAATATATTATTATTTTTGGCTATCTAAATGAATCATATGATATTCGCATAATTACATTGCTTGCCAGGAAAGATTTTCTCAAGTTAGATGATGCTATTTAATCACTTTCGATGAACGAGTCTGTAAAAAAGACAAATTATGTATATTCCGTAGAAAATATTGGCATTCAGGGTGTGACAAATAGAAACAATGAATCGAGAGGTCAGTCCATGATAAGTAGAAAGTTAGATTGATTCATTTTCAGTAGCTGGGGGTCTTATGTAGATAAACATCTAAACATTTATAAATAGTAAGGAATAAATGAAGAATCAACACACAACTATGATGATATTGGTGTACCTATAAATTAGGTTTAGGTGATTTATTTTCAATTAGTATTGATTTTTGGTCATTTTGATCTATTCAATGAATAGTTATTTGATTTATCATCTTCTTACCATATTACAAAAAAGACCTAATTATTTTCGTTATATGAATAAGGAAAAAATGGTATATTAATTATGGGAAATTGAATTCGATTAGTTTCAATATTGTGATTGATAGTTATATTACTAAAAATGTATGTTTTATACTTATTATAAATTTGTTTTGAGATGTGTCAAGTATTCAAAATTATTTCCTATCTTGATTTATTCTTGATAAAGAAGGATTCATGAGCTCATTATACAATGGACGATAGACATTGTGTAGTGGATCGATGATATACAAATGTGTAAAATTGGATGAAATAGTTTACAAGATGGATTTATAGGTTCGAAATGATGGGATGAATGTAATTTTGAATAGTACATCATCATATTTTTTAAATAGTTTATCTTCATTAATATGTCTAAGACCATAGACTAGTACAATTAATGTTTTGATTCTGAAGTAAGTAAGGTTAGGTCCTTTAGGTCTTACAACTAATTAATTTTTTAGAGAGTGTAACTAGTGAAAGAGGAATTAAAATAAAAGATCTCTATGTTGTTTTAAGAGTTAAATACTAATTAGAGGAAGTTGAGAAGATGGAGAAATTAGTTTCTACTTGTACTCTAGATTATGTGGAAGTCACTATTATAGGGGTGTGAAGTGCTAGTCCTTATCTTATTCTATAGGCATGTGAAGACCCATGTATTATGAATACATTAGAATTTGGATTTCTATTATAGGGGGAATTTTCATGTTTTTCAAATAGGTGAAAAATGGTTATGTCATATTTTCTGTTGAGGGTGATGGTTGGGGCGTTACCAAACAGATTGCATTCCAATCGCATTTTTTGGATGAGATATCGTTCATTGATGGGATGAAGGGGATATTATTGTGGTTCAAAAATGGATTTATAAAATTTGATAATAATATGGAAAATTTTAAATAATTCATGTGGATATGAAATCTTATAGGTTTAAAAATAGGGATACATTCTATCCATATTTTTTGGAATTTTTAACCCACCACATGATATATTTTTTAGGCCATCTAAGGACTATAAAAGAACCGAAATCTGAATTTCATTAAAGGATATATGTGGGAGAATGTTTTCTCACGCAGATATGTGGGAGGAAACTATTTTTGATCATTTGTAAGTAGTGAGCTATATAAACTGGGTTGCACAATGGCTTATTTGGGGTGATGCAACGACACCACACAATTTGTTTTTCTTAAAAAAGGTTAAATATTACCTAATGATAAGTATCGGGGAGTTGAAGGAGGAATATCATGGTGTGGTTTATCACCCATGATTTTCTACAGCATAATTATAATGTATGTTTGGGAATTAATTATTTTTTACTCTCTGAATCAAAGGGGATATTTCTTAGAACCCCCATGTTTTTTTGATCCTCCCCATTGGAGTGTTTTTCATTATTAAATACTACATAACAATTTATTTTACCCAATTTTTTTATTATGATTCGTTTTTATTTGTAATTATAATTGTAATTTTTTCAACAAAATAGTTATCTTAGAACCAGATCATTACAACACCAACTATTTGAAATTAGGATATTTAATTTATTTCCATAATGAAATTACCTTCATTCAATATTACATTTAATTTTTTTGACACAAAAAAAAATCAATTTTTTGAATATATTTTATATTATGAATTCAATTTTGTAATATTTCTGTGAAATAAGATACTGAATATATGCATCAACTAAGAAGCTAGGTCTTTAGAACAACCTGCTTTTATTTTAAATGATAAATTCTCTTTTTCAATACAACTATTTACATCTTATTTATTTTTTACAATATGATGGACATTCATCCAACTATGTGATCAATGTCATCCATCTATCCAAGGAGATCGATGTACCATTTTCATCTTTGTTTTGAATGGATCCATGTTGAATTCTAGTTGGTTATGCGGTTTTAATTAGTAGTGGGTGTTAGTGGAATTTATCAGTCCTGCATCCCATCATTTCAACTCAGTTGCACCATTTTTACATTCTAGTTTTTTTCTCCCTCCACCTATATAATCCTAGAATCATTATGTTTGTTTTCATTAGTGGTGAATACCCATTCCCACATTCATATTATGTACACCACTATAATATATATTCTATGGGATTTATAATACTAACATAATTTAATATTGATGGTTTGTGGCGAATTTATGAATTAAAGAACAAATCATTCCTATGTTCCAAACAAGGTGAGTACCTCTTTAATCACAATGATCCATTATGAATTTATAGAGATAGATAAACATGATTAGTACTATCATAACCATGCATCTAGAAGCTTTAATCATTACATTCCTACTTCTTGTTTTGTAGAAATAACAATTACACAATTCTATTATTTATTCTTCAAATATGATTTTCATATTCTTGTTCTCTAATGATATTTCATAAAAGGTGTGTGTGGGTGGTCATATTAATTATGAGCAAGTAGATCCATATCAAACTAAATCTTTGTAAATATATGTGTGATTCATTTCATTGATATTAATTTATTTTATGTTTTTTGATAGCTTCCCATTTTAATTGAACAGTGTAAAAACAATATCCAATCCAGGACTTTTCAAGCTTATGTGATCCTCCCTAACAAGTGGGACTTACCCATTAAAAATTTGTTTCATATTCTCATTGGTTATCTTATGTTTTAAGTCTTATTCTTATTTCAATTTGGTTTTTACATTAATTTCATGCTTCAATACCCTCTTAATTTTTACTTTATAATCTTTTGTTTCAAATAAAATTCATTATAACTGTAATTTAGTATTGAAATCATCAACTGAATTGTATATTCATTCATCCTTATTTAATTTGGATAGTTCTTGGGGATGCAAGCTTATCATTTCCTTCAATATCTTGGAATATAATCTTCTAGGTAAGCATGATGTCAAATGGGTTTTGAATAAGTAAATTTAATTGTGAAAATTTCTTTATTATGTTTTGAAATAATATAAGATTCCTGATCATTTAGAATTAATTAATTTTTTACCTATCTACCATATAAATCCTATTGTAACTATTTCTAAAACAATAATTCAAAATAAATTAAAATATCCCAGACACCCCCGATAGTAGAATTCAAAATATAAATTTCTACAAAATTTACTTACCCATAATGATATGAATTGTTATATTCAAGGAGCATTTGAAATGGAATATCCAACAGTGAATATAAATGTTCCCATTCAGACAACTCCATTTATATACCATTATGGGTCAGTTACATGACTGTATTTAAATAAAATATCTCTAAATGGGTGATAATTGTTTTCATACAATAGAGTGTCTGATTAATGATTCATTAAATTCATGTTATATTCTATAGTTTGTTAGTTCCCATGATAGTATGGTTGTTTAGGTATTCATAGAAACAATAATTTTTTAAGAAATTTTTTAATGATGTGATATTTATTCATGGAATATTTTTATTATTATTTGAAGAATATTAATTTGAAGTGGAAATCATTGTTTTCCTAAAATGGGAAGTGAATAAATTTTTAAAATGTTTATTTAAGTGAGTGATATTAAAAATTTATTCTTTATATATTAAAATGATTTGGAAAATATGTTTTCCTGAGTCTTGTTCAGAATTAATTTTTTTTGATCTGATAGATTATATAAATATTTTTTTGCAATTTTCAAAAAACATTTTTAATACATGCTTAAAATTACATATATATGGATATAAATTGGAGTCATTGGGACTATATTACTGAGTTTTGTACTCACCCACTATATATACACATGGGTGTGAATATGATATTCCATGAATCCTTAAACTCGTATAATGTTATTTAGCTATATTATATTATAAGATTTGGGTATGTCATATTTGTTGACACACTATTTTTTCACATGGATGAAAATATAGAAATGGGAAATAACCTAGGAAGAAGAGAATAAAATAAAGGAAGAAGGCCAAGGACCAATTATTCATCTCATTTGTAATTTTTCTCAAGTGCCCCAAACACCATTAGTGTTCTAAGAACATGAATAGATCCCAGTGTGACTAACCTGGGTGAGATAGTCCCTTCACTAGGGTCCTATATTTTCTTATAAATACTAACCAAGGGTCCACATTTTCATAGATGAAAATTCCTTAAGGCCACTGACACTCTATTCACTATAGTACATTTCTAAATCCATGCATAACCTTTTAGGACGATTTTTATAACATTATGAAGAGATAATTAAAGAGGGATAGTGAAACTAAATTCTTCCTAGGTTTTAGAAGAAACAACAACTGCATGAGGCACTATATCACCCCATAATTCACAAATACTAGTTCTAGGTACCTCACCCCAAATAGGGACCTATGCGAGTAACCTCTATGAAAAAATATGGGGACCCTTGAAGGCTTTAGAAATTTCTCACCCATGTGTAGTCACCTAGGTGGTGAATCTCCAGAGGAGATACTAATTCACCTAGACCTACCTATATGGTGCACCGACTACATGATCCACATTGGTTATCCCTAACCTCCATCCTTCATGAAACATTACATAGGACTTATTCAATGCCATCCATAGAAGTCCCTCTCCTGGTATTCTCCCTTATCTGATATGGATCATGTCAAAGACTCCATACCAGAAAACCATGGGAAAAGGAACACCATAGTGTCTCTTATTTGGATTTGTTTTAGAATTTTCAGATGTTTCCCTCACCTATCCTATTAGATGGTTAAGATCCTCTGGATGCATGAGAATTTGTATTTCCATAGTCATAAGGAACCTAATGCTAGGGATACTTTCAGGGTGTTATCGGACTTAGAAGAAAAATTGTTAGGACCATTTCCTCCACTTATCATCTATATAACCCAGAGCATTTTCTTCTAAGAAGGGTGGGTGAGGATTATTCTTGATTTTCCACTCAATATTTAATGAAATCCTCTTCCCCCACTACGGATCGAATTTTTAGGAGTCCCTCCAGAAGTAATCCCCTGTAATTTCGTTCAACATGTTGAAATCATTCATCCATGTACCTTCTAGACACTAGGACATAGTGGGGATGGGCACCAAAACTCTACCTCATATCTTTTATTTCCTTTCCTCATCCATCTCCATACACTGGACTCATTATACAGTAATTTGAATAGAGGAAAGTTCCATAGTCCCAACCACTACCACCATCACCCATTCCTCTTCCACAATTGGAAGAGGTTAATTGCATAGTTTGTTAGATCATCCATTTCCACATGTTTATAATAGTGATCATGAATCACATGGGAATATAGTTCAATGATGAACATGAAATGCAGACAGTCCATGTGACTGATTGAACTATGTGATCTGTAATTCCATTAATAATTAGGATACAAAGGACACTCACTTAGGGCATGAGCTTAATGTGAATATTTCTCAGAAGTATTCCCCAATATTAGTTACCCAAAATACAGTAATAATCCTCAAGTGTAAACCACAAAAATCATGAAAATGAACATGACATGACATATCACTCATGGTATCTTTTTAGGAAATCCTCTTCAGGATTAATCCCCAACTTAATCCTCTAATTGGATCATACAGCCATATGAGAAAAAAAATACATTGGGCCTCCATATGCATTAGTCCTCAGGACTGAATGACATGGGATTTTAGTCCCCTCTAAATGGGTTATGTAGGATGCCTTAATGTGGTCCAAACCAAAAACCACAATTCATTCATTTTATATATCATCCACATTTTGTGTAGGATTTAATTGAACATAGGGATCCACATTCCTCTAGGGTTCCCTGGGATTTTTTAGTGTATGTCCCACACCAAAAATTTACTAGGAACCTTCCACCGAGATATCCTTACCAAATGATGTTAAACTATAATGTTGGGTCCATATCAAATAATTGTAAATGGAATTATGTGCCCCACTATGTAGAAAAAAATGCGGGTTATAATTCATTTCACAATGAAACCGAGGAAGCCCATTCATGAGTTAGATCCCAACGACAAAACAACTCTCGTATACCTATATTAGGATGTATATTAGGGTGTCCCACTCATTTGATAGGAAACCAACAATGTCGTAATTAGGAATAAAGAATCTCTATGTCGTACAAAATAGGATACCATTAATGGAGAACCTAAAATACATACTGTTGTCTCCATTGAAGAAGAACCATAAATATATAAGAATGATTATAGATTCCATACATTCTAATGGTTAGTTTTTATTTCAAGTATGACACACATCATACATTAAAATTAATAAAGGATTCATGAATACCTATTAAATCTATAAGAGATTCCTAGATTAGGAAATCATTCCCCCCAAAAGGATATGTTGAGACCAGACTCCCATTGAATCAACCAATGTGTGTTATTATCCATCATTAGACACACCTCCTTATGAGTTATTCCATTTGGAAAATAAGCCATCATGGATACAAAACCATTTATTTTTTCAGATTCAACAAAAAATCTTCTTGGAAATTTTTTCGAAATAAGGATTCCATACATGAATATGAATTTGAGTGGAAAAATTGGTTATCCTAAAGTGAATATTTTTCAAATATGATATTTTAACCCACATGTCAGTACCCTTTCACAAGAAAATGTGGGACATAAAGGAAATAAATCATGCATGAGGTTATTCAAATGAGATTCGACATTGACATAGTTCCTTATTTGTAGTTGTCATGATTCTAATAACATATTTCTATAAAATCCATTTAATATTATGGAATAAATAAAGCATTAACCAAAAAACTCATTGGCAATGGCATGAACTGGGTCTTCATCTATGGGGAGGACACCGTCACCAACTCAATATCTTCAACAATGGCTATCAAACATTCTATTATGATAATACCATAAAAATAGTAAAATACCAACCACATGGGCTGACAACAAGACATACAGTTCATAAATCCCCAATGATCATCTGGTCAATGAATATTAGTGATATTGACATAGATGATTTTGACCGTCGTCTTCAACCATTTCAGGATCCTATCCCCAAAACAACACAACCAATCACTCCCATATCATAGATACATGGATAATGTGGCCAAATAAAACCTCATCCAGGAGACACATGGGCCATTATCGATGGATCCTTCCATTATTCACCACTAAAAACTGTGTGTAGTAGTGAACCTTCAATATGATGAGGGTGTTGTTCATGGCTATTTTTCATATTTCCTTCACACCTTGGCACACAAGACGGCTCAATGGGGATTAAAATTGTCCAAAAAGGATCCAATTTACGCATCTTCCACCTCCAATGAATCACACCAACCCAGTTGTGTGGCATGTTTTCATGGTGAAAGTCATCCATCAGCCTTCATTCAACCATCATGAAGACTATATTAGAGGAAATCGAATAATCCCACCAACCCAGTTCAGTGGAATATTGAGAACATCAATAAAAACCCACAAATCCTCATTCTTGTATCCATTATAATTTACTAGTGGCATTCAAAGAGGCTCACTAATCATATTTGGAAGCATACCACAATCATGAACATACAAATATGTGCATCCATTGAGCCTACTAGTACACTCATTTGGTAGAACCTGGAGAAGTAATTTAGAATGTCATGATTACTAGTAGGGGTATAATCAACTATCTTCCCCACACATGAGTACTATCAGTATCCATTGATATGAAAGAGAGGATATGAACAGGCAAAAACTGTTACTACAGAATCATAATTAGAATATATCCATGTTACTATCACTAAAGTCACTATGCATATCCTCAAAATAGTTAAAGGGCTGAGGTAAATCCATTCCTATATCTTACTGACTCTCTATTAAATCACAACCATAATAAAAATTGTTCCAACGGGATGGACACACAACTCTATCCCCACAAATAGGGTGGCTCATTAGCATGTCACTTCGGAGAAGATACACACCTATTCTCTCATTTAAGATGGGTATATAGAAAATTCACCCATATTATATATAAAACTAGGGTGCAAGCATATACACACACACACACACACACACCAATTAGTGATAATTGGCCCATCCCAATGGAAATTCCAATCAATCCACATACACTTGACCATGACAACAAATTATCCAACAAATTCTCCTCAATCTCTCATAAGAAGAGATACATGAAGAAGCCTCATAAATACATTTTGGAAATCAAGAGCTGATATACGATCCAACTCTACATAATGATATAGTTCATGAATTCTTCATATGCTTGGATATCATGGTTCTTGATCATACCCTCCAATTACCAAATTACGAGATTTGTAAAAATAATTCAAAAGTTAATATTTGAATAATTGATCATGAAGACTTTCTTTATGCCTATAATCCGATCGATATTAAGAGACCATCTGCTGATGAGAGTCACAGCGGATCTCCATGTGTTCATAAGATCAACAAACAAGAGTGTATCCCCAATTCTATAACCCACCATAGTGGTCCTCCACGGGATAGAGTTCACTGCCATATTTATCTCCGTAGTAGTGTCTGTCAAAGTCACATTAACTCTCAAGGTTGAAATATAGTGACAAGAAATACCTATTATCCTGAATAACTTGTGAACACTAGGCCAGTCATCTCTGATGCCTTTTCGTTGGAAAGTTAAAATAATTTCACAAATAAAATACATCATATGGGTATTATCATTCACCGAACAACCCATGGGTCACATTCCTTACAACATAAAAGTGGAAATCCCAATCAATCCTATTGCATGATGGAAGAAAATCGGGAAGAATCAACAATGGATAGGCCAGGAAGACAAACCATTGTAAAAAAATGAATAATACATGCTTGGAAGGCGGACTAAATTTTCTTATGATAACATACCGTACATGTTAAGGCCTTTTTCCACTCCACAATACAGTATTCAAGATATGTTTTCATAAGATTTTATGCATGGAATCAACCTGAACTTAGGAAAAATATAAGTCATTTAAAAGAAAAGGTATTTTTTACAAGGAGTATCAACCTCAAATAATGTTAATAAATGGGTTACAATGCCAAATTGACATGGAATCTCTCCTTAGATCATGACTTTATAAGATAGAGAAACAACAAGGATCCCTTCAATGCACATGCCTTTGATCGTTAATGAGGTTGTGAGAAATGGTCATAGATACCCAATCTATTGTTCATATCAGATGATAGGGGCCCACATGGAGCATTTCATTTCACTTCACTCCCTAAACAGAAAAGTCTAAAAAAGGTGGTATCATGAATTTTTATAGCCCTAGGTCTCCTCCAACAAATAGAATATATTCCCTATCAGAGATATTCTCCCCAAGAACAAAACCCAACTGACTCTCCCTGATATTAGACCAGAAGAGATAATGTTATTGAAATAATTTTTCATCAAGAATATATGAATATCAAAAACCCATCCCACATAGTGAATATTAGCTGTGAAATATAAAAAATGTCAAAAATAGAACAATGGTATTCTGAAATTGTTAATTTACGGATATTCTAAATGGTGTACCCAATTCATGTTCGAAAAAACTCCATAAAATCATAAAGATTGCTATGGTAATATCAGGTACAACAGATAAAGAGAAACATCAACCAAAAAGACTAAGGTATTTTTTAACCAAGCCCTATATGTTATTCAATCGGGTTTGAATGATTGTGGAACAAGAACATGAACATCCACAGCCCTCGGGGCTGGGGGATTTTACCTCAACATCTACCTCCTCAACGTGAATCAGGTTTCTCCCAATTATGGAAGATACCATAGAATAAATTCTCTTATCATTCCCAACTACATGATCTGGTACTTTCACCTAGAAAAAACATGATTGAACTCTTATGAAATTCCATTCAAGTTTCTATCCTCCAAATAGTTCTCCTAGAATATAAAAAGGATAGGACAAGGTCATATTGAGGTTGTTGAAGAATGTAATCACACAAACATAATGATATAATCCCAACAACATGTCTCATATTTTTTAATGTTATTAACACTACCCACTTCGATTTCACAGAACATGATGAAAATTATAGGGATTTTAATGAAGATGTTTTGGTTCATAATGGAGTCCCCATCAAATAAAATTAATGACTTGTGCATACCCAGAACTAGAGGCTTATACTAAATTTCGGAACTCCCATGAACAATCCATCATTAATTCCTCGAAAGATACCCAATAGGGAAAAAGGTAATGGTCGAATCATGTATTACCATACCATGAAGAGGATAAGTCACATTAACTGGGGGAAATATTCAATCATCAAGAGGTAGAGATGAAATAATTGAGAATACTCAATACCTAATTAATCTGATGTAGCTTTCTTATTGTAATATTCTATATGTAGATCCTCAAAATTCGATTCAAGATTGTAAACCGAAAAAATTTCATTTATCTACAACAACTAAATTTGACATTGAACATCCTCTCATTACATTTAAACCCCCAAACATCCATGGTACACTTCTCTTTGAATATTACAATATCGTGTGATGTATGAAACATTGAGTTCTAACACACCACAACCAATTAAACTTGCCGTTATGAATAGTAAGACCCATTTTTTGAAATTTTATTAATTTTATTTTTCAAAATGGACTTCGTTTTTGGATTCATAATATCCAAATAAGCCTACGGTAAATTTTTGATATTTTTCCGAAAAAATTCAATTTTTGATGAATAGTGAAAAACACTAAGTTATTAGTTAAAACCGATTTTTTTTTGTAAATAATTATTTATTTTATTTAAATTTATATTAGTTAAAAATAGATACATAATACCAATATATTTTCAATGTAATTAATTGGAGTAAATTATATTAATTTTAGATATATAAAAATTTTATTGAACTTTTTACCGTCTTTTACCCACCTCCTAGGTGAATTTTCAAATTTGCATAAAACATAAATTTACCACTTTTGTGAATTGAATTTCAAAAATATGAGAGACACAGTTAAGATCAGTATGTAAAAGGTGGTTCAATTAGATGATAATAATTATTTGTGAATAGTATCTTTTTAATCTTATTTACCACTGCTAAAAGTAAATAGGGTAATTAAAGTTAAAAATTATATTATTTTTACCCTAGAACATGTCCTAATTCTATTGACTAAGAATAATTAGACCATAAAAAACCTTAGGAATAAAATATGAACCTCTTTGGTCCACATGGATTATATTTGTAAATTTATTATTATTTAATTCAAAGAATAATTAAAAGTGATAAATTAAATGTTTAATAAGTAAACCATTTTTAATATAGGGTTACACATAAGATTAATTCGAATATAAATATTAAATAGAAAGATAATAAGATTTCCTATATAATTGTATTTTATTTATAATTTTTAAACATTATATAATTTAATTTATTTATGACACAATGATGATGCAGTTATTACCTTAATAATGAAATATTGAAATAATTGATATTAAAAATACCCAAATAAAAATAATTTGAAACTTTTAATAAATTAAAATAATTATATAGTTTAATATGAAAATTTATGTTTGATTAAATGAATTGGAATTATATTAATAATGTTGTTATTAATTGAGAAAAAAAATACAAAATAGTGTCAAAATTGACATAAAAGAGTTTTTAAAACAAATATTATATTATTAATTTATATTCTACTCTTAAAAATATATGGTTAGGAAAAATACTTATATAATGATAGTTTTATCATTAATGAACCACTTGGGGTTCACTTAGAAGTATATTTTATGTTTATTAAATATATAATATAAAAATACAAAGAGACATGGTTAATGTCAATCTAATTAAATAAGAGTGAAATTTAAAAGATAATGTTAATGTAGTGACCCAAACAAGTCTAAGACCCATTTGTTGAGTGGTTTTCGACCCAACCCCACCTTATCATTGAAATAATTAACGTTTTAGAAATTAAACACAAAATATGAATTTATTATAAAATAATATTTCTATTTTTTCCTAAGGTTCCCCTCAACCCTCTTATAAAAGGTCACTCCACTTTATCTATAATTCACACCATCAAAGGAATTTGGATTGGAAAAACCCTTACAAAATAGCCTTTCAACTTACCTCAATTCAACTTAGAGGCCTTAGTTTGATCAGAAATCGAACCTAATGAGCCTTTTTGATCACATGAAAAAAAGAACCCGAATAAGAGGTAATGTTTTCACCACCTTCTTTCAGGTTCTTTTCTTCTTCCACATATTCTTTCTTTGTTATTTCAATTCTAAAATAATAAATCCAGTATTTTATATATACAATGATGTTATTATAAATATGTTACATCCATATTCAGAATTCTATCCATCCTTTGAATGACCTGTCAACATACATGCATACGTACGACTTACCGTCTCCACGTCATGGTGTAATAGTTATTCAAAACAATATTATTTGGATGGGTATGATAATGATGTTTAATTTATGTAAATAATAAATATAACATGATTATTATTATTTATATATGATATAAGATTCAATTATATATTATTTTAATATCAAAATAATGATATTGTCGCTCGTGTGTACTTACAGACTAACGTATCCATGAAAGCGATGAGATTCATTCCCCATCATATCAATTCAAGACTAATTATCATTTGATTATATAAAATAATATATAAGGACTTGATATAATTTTGTATATGAGTACTATACAACCTATCCATAAGAAACATAACTTATGTAACATATAAAAGAAAGCGAGTAAGTTAACACCCGAAATGACGATAATACTAAAATATTATATACAATGAAATGTTAAAAGATCATAAATGATATCATATATATTAATATGATTCTGTTATAATTAAATAAAAAAGATTTAATTATTATAAAGGAGGTTAAACTATCCTCTACCAAGGAAAAGTACATGTTAAGGGTTTATTTCACAATCTTTTCATTATCCAAGGTTGTTTATATGTAATTATCTACCAGGACCTCTATATCATCCATATCCATGTTTCTTAAAAAAGTACTTAACACATATTTTCTAATTAATAGAAAATGGGTTAATGTCATTTATACTCTTGTTTGAATTTGTTTACTATGTTTATAAAGAAATCTTTTTTTCATTTTCAAAACAAGGACCTTTTTATCCTTTTCGACAAAATTAAGGTAAGAATGACTTTTTTAAATTATAATGCAGGTGAGGCTATTTTCCGCCATTATAAAATCGTTGAAGCTTCTCTTACAAGGTTATAAAACAATTTTTAATTTAAATGTTTTCTTTTATAATTATGTGACTTTTAAATTATATCAAAAAAGGGATATTTTGCTCAAATAGTTTTTATTTCATCTCTGTCAACATCCTTTGATTGATTTTAATAATATTTTATGTTGATTTATTATGAGACAAAACTTCCATATTGTATTGAAGGTTTTGTGATATGTTTACTGTGGGTTTGTTATTTTTATACCATTCATGGTTTATGGATAAAGTATTGAAATATCTTATTATAGAATTAATACGAATGTTTATGTTATGGTTAAACCGTTCCATATGTGAAATGAATTATACTTAATAAGTGAAGGGTGGAGCCTACTATAGCTCCTCGATGAATCATTAGGTCTAATGAGACAAAATAGTGTTTTGGCACTACGCCTTGAAAAAATCTTATTTTTATTCTTGGTATAAGGCCTTGAATATGTGGTTATGATAGTCTCTCATTATGAATTCCATTATTATTAGAGTGGTTATTGATATTTCATGTTATTATTCGACTAGTAGAATATTCATTTGAATAAGTAAATGGAATTATTTCATTTTATATTTTTTATATTATTCTTAAGTTCATGTTTAAAAGGCTTTTGTTTTAGTTATAAATTGCCTTAAATATTTATGCTTATTTATGAATGTTTCTTCTATATTGTTATCCTTACTGAGCATCTAAGATCACACCGTTTTATGTTTTTTTCCCAAGATTTGAAGAAGTATTTTATGAATGACCTAAAGGAATAGTATGAGGGGATATGAGTGTGGCCTATGGAGAAAAGCTCTTGTTGTAGTTTTTTACTTTATGATATATTGTAAGACTTATAAATATATCTAGTGATTCCAAGGCTACTAAACTAATCGGTCATTCAAGACATGATCTTTTGTGATCTTGCCAATGTTATGTAATAATGCACCAACTCTAGGTATCTGGGGTCGGGGTGTTTTAGTAGGTATAAGAGGAAGTTTAGTACAACCCTTAGAAGCAAGATTTATATAAACTATGATTAGAGGACATTACCGTAAGATTGACATTGAGCAATAGTATAGAAGTACATTCTAGAATGTTGGTATTGTAGAGACATTGTGTGTTTTCGGAGCAATACATCCTTGTCTGGATACGAGAAGGTAGAGGTGGATATGGAACATATGTACATAGGGTTAAAACCTAAAAACACTGCTTTGAGCTAGACTAGAAGGGGAACCGGTGCACGAAAACATGCCTTGAATCACTCTACGTTACGACACTACCGGGGTATATTCTTAAGATAATTATCATTTAGTTTACAAACCATTATGAAGGGTTTATGAGTATATAATTCATCAAAGAAATTTTTTTTACGATTATGGATTATATCCATAAACTGTTCAATTTATGTTAAGTGTTTTACAAGTATGGAATTATGTATTTCAATTCATAAACTAATCTTGTTTATGTCGTTGTTTCAAAATGGTTCATAGTGGAAGGAATGGAAGTTGTATGAATAAACGCACTCTATGTAGGTATTCCCTCCTAGTTAAGATAATTATAGTGGATGTGGTGACACAATTGGTTCTGATCATCTTATCACTATATCGGGAAAACTCACTTAGGTTATGAATAATAAACTTACCCATGTAGAGCCCCCTGATACGTAGCATGGAAGAACAATGTTATATCTCTTCATGAGGCAACAACCACCAAAATTCCAAGGCGGTACAAATCCACTAGTAGCTGAGCAATGGATAAATTTTCTATAGATAATATTTCCAGGATTGGGGAGTAGTGATAAGGAAAAACATGTCATTACAGTTTACCGCCTCACTGGAGATGCTGATCAATAGTGGTCATTTATTCAAAATACAAAGGAAGATGAAGAAGTATCATGTTTGGAATGGAGGGAGTTTAAAGATATTTTCATAGAAAAATTCTTTCCTCATTACCATTGAGCAGATATGGAATGGAAATATCTCAGTCAGAGGAAAAAGGATGATGAGAATGTTGCATAGTATGAAGCTAACAATAAGAAGTTAGCAAGGCATGATGCAGATTATATATGTAACCCAAGAAGTAAGATCGGTCATTTCATTGATCGGTTAAATCCATTTCTCCATCAATCATTGGTCTCACAATCCTTCTCATCATACGAAGACATTGTCTCATGTGCTACTAAGATGGAAAATGAATTCCCTATGTCTTATGAATTTAATGAAAAGCAAGAGAAGAAGAGATACGCTGATCACTCTGGAAATGGAAATAAGAAAAAGAAAGGAAAAAGATGAATATCAATCCTATAATAAATGTCAGAAGAAACACCCTGGTACTTGTCTGAAGGGTATGGGAGTCTATTACAAGTGTGGTGAAAAGGACACCAAGCACGAGATTGCAAGGGGAAGAAAGAAGTTATCGATGTTAAATGAAACAATTGCAGGTAGATGTGGCAATATGAAAATTAATGTCCTAATATTCACTGAAACATACCTCATAAGAGGCCATGGGATCAAGGAAAAGATTATGCTATCACTACTGGTAAGGTTGAAGCTCCTAAAGACGTTGTGGAAGGTAATTTAATGGTTTCCTCATGTTTAGCCAAAACATAAATAGATTCTGGATCATCACATTGTTTCGTATCTTCCCAGTTTTCTATGAAAATCAGATATTTCAAATTTTATTTAACATGGGTGTTGTCAGTAAAAACTCCTAAGGGAATTATCATTATAACAATGTTTTGTGAAAAAATTCACTTTAGAACATATAAATGTTCATTATCAGCTGATATCATCGTCATACCCATGACTAAATTTGATAAAATTTGTGGTATTGATTGGTTTTCGGACGATGATGTGAAAATTTATTTTATGTAGAAGGAGGTTACAATTTTTGATGATGATAAAGAGTACCTTAGCGTTAGAGCAGAAAAGTCACCACCTAATTATTATCTAGATCCACCCCCAGTACCTCAACTAAATTGATTTATTGGGGAGGAAGATAATGAAATAACTATGGGTGAGAAATGGAATGTTAAAATTGAGGATGTACCTATTATGAAAGAATATGTTTATGTGTTTCTAGAAGATTTACATATACATCCTCCAGAATGAGAGCTAATGTTTTCCATTGAATTATTTTCCGGTTCAAGGCCCATATCGAATACCCATTATATAATGGCCACTATGGAATTATAGGATCTAAAAAAACAAGAGAAATAGATTAATAAGGGATTTATTCACCATAGTTTTTCTCCATGAGGAGAACCTGTTCTTTTTGTTAAGAAGAAAGATGGATCTTTGAGGTTGTGCATAGACTACAGGGAGATCAATTCTATAACTATAAAGAACAAGTATCCCATGCCACACATTGATGATTTATTTGGCCAACATCATGGAGCTCAATACTATTCAATGATTGAACATCGATCTGGATATCATCAGTTGTGCGTGAAGAAGGAAGAGATTCTGAAAACCGAATTCCGAACTAGGTATGGGAATTATGATTCTACAGTAAAGCCTTTTGGATTGACTAATGAACCCTCGGTCTTCCTGGATAAAATGAATAGATATTTCAATGAATATATTGATGACTTTTTAGTGGTATTTATTTATGATAACTTGGTATACTCCAAAAGCTACAATGATCATGAAAATCACTTGTGCGCCATTCTAATAACCCTCATGAAGAAATTAATTATTCAAGAAGTTTAGAAAGTGTGAACTATGGCTTCCAGTGATTTATTTTCTTGTCCATATTGTCCTTATGGAAGAAATCCTCATTGATCATTCCAATATAAGAGCAATCCAAGAATGGCTAGAACCAACGAGTATAACTGAGGTATGCAGTTTTATTGGTTTAGCAGGTTATTATCAACGTTTCGTCCTGAACTTGTCTAGATTGGTTATCCCATTAACGAAGCTCACAAGTAAACAGGTTAAATTTTTTTGGAAAAAAAGAGTGTGACGAATGTTTTTATGAATTAAGGAATAGATTAGTCAACGATCCTATCTTTAATCTACCAACGGGGAATTATGTGTTTGTTATTTAAGTGATGCCTCAAAGAAAGGACTTGGTTGTGTCATTCTGCAGAATGATAGTGTTATTTCCTATTCATCATGATAGCTAAAAATTCATGATCAAAACAATCGTACTCATGATATTGAGTTAGAAGCATTAAAATTTTCTGTGAAGATATGAAGATATTATCTCTATGGTGAAAAATGTGAGATATATACTGATCGAAAGAGTTTGAAATATATTTTCTCACATAAAGAACTCAAAAAGAGGAAAAGAATATGGCTTGAATTAATCATGGATTATGATTGCACTATACACTACCACCAGTGGAAGGCAAATAAGGTGGAATATGCTTTGAGCTGAAAAGATCATGGAGTTTTAAAAAAGATTATTGTTGAAAGGGATCTTATTATCATGGATCTAAACAATATGGATATGGGAATAACCATGGAAGGTGAAACATCAATAATTTTTCAAATGGTTGTCAAACAATCTTTCCCGGAAAGGAAAAAAGATTTCTCAGATTGATGATGAAGATTTTAAAAATAGGATTAAAGTTGTGAATGATGGGAGATTGAGTGAATTTGTGTATGAAGATGGAATTCTGAAATTTGGGAAGATACTTTGTGTCCCCGACATACCTGATCAAAAAAGGAATTTTTTTTCATGATTCTCATAGTTCCAATTTCTCTATACACCCTGTTGCACTAATATGTATAGAGATTTTAAGGAAATTTTTTGGCGGGACAACATGAAGAGGGAGATTGATGATTTTGTGTAAAGATGTATGGTTTGTCAATAAGTGAAAGCTGGAAGGCAACATCCTGGAGGAGTCATGCAACCTCTTCCCATACCTGAGTGGAAATGGGATAATATTATGATGGACTTTGTCATGGGACTACCAAAGTCTTTGAAAAGGAATGATGCAATATGAGACATTGTTGACCGTCTTACAAAGTTAGCACATTTTCTTGCTATAAGATAATATCTACAACTTGAATGTCTATAATGAGTATATATTAATTATTTTGTGAGACTAATGGACTACCACTATTGATTTTTTCTGATCATGATCCATGGTTTACATCAAGATTATGAAAAAAAATTCATAAGGCCTTAGATACTGAACTTCATTTGAGCACTACCTACCACCCTCAAACTAATGGAAAATCAGAAAAAAGTATTCAAACCTTAGAATACTTGTTGAGATCCAACTCACTTGACTTGAAGGGTTTGTGGGATCAATATTTACCTCTAGTAGAATTTTCCTATAACAATAGCTTCCATTCAAGTATTTAGGTGACACCATATGAAGTGTTATATGGAATGAGATGTCGCACAACAACCTGTTGGGATGATGTTGGTGAAAAAAAACTTGTAGGCCCAGAACAAGTGGGGGAAATAATGGAAAAGGTGAAGGTAATCCGAACCCACATCAAAGTAGCTCATAGTAGGCAGAAGAGTTATTCCAATAATCGAAGTAAGTATTTGGAATTTCAAGTCGGTGATAATGTTTTCTTGATGTTACCTCAATGGAAGGGGTTATATGTTTCAGAAAAAGGTAAAACTGAGTCCTAGGTACATTAGACCTTTCTAAATTCTAGAACGAATTGGGGTTGTAGCTTACCATCAAGTCTCTCCAAAGTTCACGATGTGTTCCATGTATCACTATAGAGAAAATACATGCCTATCCCAACGCATGTACTCACCTATGAGGAATTAGAACTGGAACCCGATCTATATTATTTTGAAGAGCCCATTAGGATTCTTGATACAAGAGAACATGTATTGGGAAAATGGATGACTCGTCTTGTAAATGATCCATAAAGAAATGATAGGATGGAAGAGGCGACCTAAGAACCCGAGGAACTTTTGATGAAGAACCACCAGAGTCTTTTTATTTAGTAATTTTCTAGAAATTTCAGGGAATAAACTATTTTATGGAGGGGAGAATGTAACACCCCAAGCTTCCATGGTACACTTCCCTTTGAATAATACAATAGCGTGTGATGTACGCAACGTCGAGTTCTAATACACCACAAGTAATCAAACTCACCATTATGAATAGTAATAACTACTTTTTGAAATTTTATAAAATTTATTTTTAAAAATGGACTTTATTTTTGGATTAATAATATCGAAATTAGCCTAGGGTGAATTTTTGGTATTTTTCTGAAAACTATCAATTTTTTATGAATAGTGAAAAACACTGAGTTATTAGTTAAAACAGACATTTTATTTAAATAAATATTTTTTTTATAAAAAATTATTTTTGGTAAAAACTGAAACATAATACCTATATAATTTCAATGTAATTTATTAGAGTCAATTTATAATAATTTTAGATATATAAAAATTTTATTGAACTTTTTACTGTCTTTTACCCACCTCGGAGAATTTTCAAATTTTCATAAAACATAATTTTACCACTTTTGTGAATTGAATTTAAAAAATCCAAGAGACACAGCTGATATAAGTTTGTAAAATGTTGTTTAATGAGAAGAATATAATTTATGGTGAATTGTATCTTTTACTTTTATTTACCATGGTTAAAAGTAAATAGGGTAATTAAAGGTAAAAATTATATTATTTTTACCCTAACATAGGTCCTAATTTTTATGGATAAGTATAATTCTACCAAAAACCACCATGGGAATAAAATATGATTCTCTTTGGTCCACATGAATTAGATTAGGATATCTATTATTATTAAATTCCAAGAAGAGATAAAAGTGTTAAATTCAATGTTTAATAACTAACCCATTTCTAATATAGGGATACAAATGAGATACAATGTATTATAAATATTTATTAGAAATATAAAATTATTTCCTACATAATGGAATTTTATTTTTAATTTTTAGATATTAAATAATTTAATTTATTTATGACACAATGATGATGTAGTAATTTACGTAATAATGAAGTATTGAAAAAATTGATATTATAAATACCCAAATAAAAATAATCATAGACTTTTAGTAAATTAAATGAATTTTATAGGATAATATGACATGTTTGGGTTGATTAGATGAATTTTTTTTGAAGTAATAATGATGCTATGAAATTAGAAAATATAAAATACCAAATAGTTTCAAAATTTAAATAAAAGAGATTTAAAAACAATATTATATTATTAATTGAAATTCTCTAACTAAAAATTTAAGGATCAGCCAAAAGAATTATATAATGATAGGTGTATCATTAATGAATCACATGGTGTTTTCTTGGAAGTATATAGTATGTTTGTTAAACATATAATATAAAATATAAAGAGACATGGTAAATGTCAAAATAATTATCTAAGAGTTAAATTTAAAAGATAAGGTTAATGTAGTGACCCAAACCTGTCTAAAATCTATTTGTTGAGTGGTTTTCGACCCATTCTCATCTTAGACTCAATATAAGTCACTTTTTAGTCTTTACCAACACAATATAAATTTATTATAAAATAATATTTCAATATTTTCCTATGGTTCCCCTCACCCATCTTATAAAAGGACGCTCCACCTTATTAGTAATTTCCACCTTGAGAGGAATTTTTCTCAGCAAAACCCTTCCCAATTATCCTATCAACATCACCCACATCATCCTAAAGCCATTAGTTTCATCATAAAGTCATCCTATGGAGCCATTTTTATCAATCCAAAAGGAAGAACCTGAAGAGGATGTAATGTTTTCACCACCCTCTTTCAAGTTCCATTTTTCTTCCACTTATTCTTCCATTGTTATTTCCATTATAAAATAATAAATATAGTATCTTATATATAATTTGATGTTATTATAAATAATTTACAACCATATTCATTATTCTATCCATCCATTGAATCACATGTCACCATATTTGTGTATGTACGACTTACTGTCTCCACGTCGTGGTGTAATTTTTATTCAAAACATTATTATTTGGAAGGGTATGATAATGATGTATAATTGATGTAAATAATAAATATAACATGATTATGAATCGTTATATATGATATAACATCCAATTATATATTATTTTAATATCAAAACAATGGTATTTTCGCTCGTTCATACGTGGGGACTACCAACTCCACGAACACGATAAGATTCATTCCCCATCGTATCCATTGAAAAATAATTCTCATTTTATGATTAAAAATAGTATTTAAGGAGTTGATATCTTTTTGTAAATTAATAAGATACAACCTATCCATAATAAACACGTCTTATGTAACATATAAAAGATAGCGAACAAGTTATCAGCCGAAATGATGATAATACTAAAATATTATTAACACGGAAATGATAAAAGATCATATATGATATCATATTTATGTATATAATTATTTTATTATTAAATAAAAATGATTTAACTATTATACAGGAGGTTAACCAACCCTCTACCATGTAATAGTACACATTAAGTGTTTATTTCATAATCTCTTCAATATCTGAGGTTGTTTACACATAATTATCTACTGGGACCTATTTATCATCCACATCCATGTTTCCTAAAAATGTATTTCAAAACACTTTTACTATATAATAAAAAATTTGTTATAGTCATTTATACACTAGTATGACTTTTTATAATATGTTTATAAAGGAATATTTTTTTCATTTTCCATACAAGGACCTTTTTAACCTTTTCGACATAATTATGGTAAGAATGTCTTTTTAAACTTTTGTGTGTGGCTATTTTCCACCATTATAAAATCGTAGAAGCATCATTTACAAGATTATAATAATATTTTCAAAGTAAATGTTTTCTTTTATAATTATTTGACTTTTAAATGATTTCCAAAAATAAGATATTTCCCTCAAATGGTTTTGATTTCATCTATGTCGACATCCTTTGATGAACTTTTAGCTTATTTGATGTTGATTTATTTTGATACAAAATGTCTATATTGTATTGAAGGTTTTGTGATATGTTGACTGTGGATGTGTTATTTTTATACCATTCATGGTTTATGGATAAAGAATTAACATTTCGTATGCTAGTTTTATTAAGAATGTTTATGTTATGTTTAAACCTTTTCATACAAGGAATGGATTGGACTTAATAAGTGACGGGTGGAGCCCCCTATAACACCTCGATGCATCGTTAGGTCTCATGAGACAAACTAGTGTCTTGACAGATGGCCTTCAAAAAATCATATTAGTATCCATGGTACATGACCTTGACTATGTGGTTATGATAGTTTGACATTATGCATTTCATTATTATATAAGTGGTTATTGATATTTAATGTGATTATTCAACTAGTAGAATATCCATATAAATAAGTAAATGGAATTATTTCATTTTATCTTTTCCAAATTATGCTAAAGTTCAAGTTTAAAAGGATTTTGTTTTATTTATAAATTTACTTAAATGTTTATGCTTATTTATGAATGCTTCTGCTATATTATTATCCTTACTGAGCATCTGAGCTCACACCATTAAATGTTTTATTTTTTCTATGATGTGAAGAAGTATTTTATGAATGAACTATAGGTATAGTAGGAGGGGATATTTTTGTTTTCTATGGAGAGAATATGTTTTTTTAGTTTTTCACTTTATGATGTAATGCAATACTTATGAATGTATCTAGTGATTACAAGGCTACTAATCAAATTAGTCGTTCGAGACATGATCTATTGTGATCATGCCAATGTTATGTAATAATGCACTGACTCTGGGTGACTGGGGTTAGGGAAAACATTACAGGATACCAGCCACCCAAATATATTGATCCTGTATCAGCAGATCTAGAATTCCCTAAATTGTGGGTACAACCAAAGAAGGTTCAAGAAGATTCTAATATCCATTCCTCTATGTCTACACTTAATAAATACCATCAATGCTAGTAGCAGTAGTCCTACTAGTCATTCCACCCATTTAAGCACTAGTTGTGACACCTTTCCAGGCTCCAGATCATCCATAAATTCCTCAAATCCTTATGAACACCATTGAGTCACTATCATCTTGATTGGAGTCCATATAGAAATGGGATGCACTAATTAATTCAAGAATGAATCCTTATCATTGTTGGGTAGATCTAACTCTTCCCCCTCTAATAATTGAGAATCCGAAATTACCAATCTTCAATGGATCCGGAGACCCAAGCTAAACATAACACATTTATTCATTGTAAGAGATCCCATAATGGGTAACCCTGAACAACTGGAGGAGGAGAAAATCAGGTTCTCTTTGCAATCACTATAAGGACCCATTTTTTCATTGTACACAATTTTGAAAAGTCAATCAATTAATCAGTGGGAAGACCTTTGTTAGATCTTTCTCTAACAGTTCAGCTAAACTCTATAGAAGAAAACACTCTTTGATCTCATGAATGTTAAAGAATGTGAGAATGAAAAGGTCTCAAATTTCATTTCTCAATAGAATTGATTGGCATACTCTTTAAACCTACCACTCCCTAAGGAAGAGTTATTTCCCATCTATATATCAAATATCCTCAATGATTTGTGTACACCATTGATCCGTATGAAACACAAATGAGTGTTTATAAACCCTTTCTCAACTGATCAATATGGGAAAATCCATCATTGGGATTGAATAAATGTCTCCAGTAATTCTATCAACTCAGGGAATGAGAACAAGAATACCATAGGTAGTTATAGTTACACTTAATCATATCCCTATACCCACTCCAACCATAAATCATGTGTTATATCGTACGACTCAAACTCACCTGCCACAACAACATTTCCATCCCCATCCGGATGATTAAAGTGACAAGTGGAAAAATCAGTTTTTCGAGATGAAAATAAATTCAATTATATTAGAAAATATTGTGTCCCTTGCTATGTAATCATGTAAATAGAAAACAACTTAGTCAAGTTCCAAAATCCCAGGATGCCAGATAAATAAGGTGATTAAGATCCTCCAGAGTATTTCCATTTACATCAAATTATTGGGAACCAAATCAAGGATTTTTTTGTTTCAAAATATCTCCTAAATTTTTTTTGGAGTCTAGTAATTTGAAAATAAATGTTCACCTAGCCATGTTGGCTATGTTTTAGATACAAATCCTGTGGAGGTAAATTAGTGGAAATAAGTTGAATGTAAGAGTACACGGATGTTAGATGACTGGATGGTCCTAATAATGATTTACCATTCTCAATATATTCTATGATAATAGATGAAATAACCAAATATGACATCGACTACTTCCATCACATCAAAACTAGCTTCACATGCAGCTCAATCCATTCATGGTTAAACCACAAAAAAGTGACATAGCTATATGGGAAAAAATAAGAGAAAATAAGATAATCTTGTTTCAAGGAAAATGATTTCCCTTCCTTTATCTGGATCCTCACTTATAGTTTGTAAATCATGGGGACTATACCAATACATAGCATAATAAGGTTCAACACACCAGATAAAATATTTTTTATTTTAGGAGTTTATTTTTGGATTCTATTAAGATTATTTACTTAATCGATAACATCACATTGGATGAATCTGATTATGAACCACATTTACCATTAACTATATTGGGAACATGAGGTAGATATCATCAAGGTTGAGCATATGGGGGATCAAATGGTGATTTTTGGTTCCACTACATCAATGAATCCCCTGCTTGAATTTTCTACATGGTTGAAACATGTGAAAAATATCTCTATCAATATTAGATAGAAAAAGCAATTTTTTTCATCCACAGGTGACATGGTCTTCCATGGAATGATCATTTTAGAAGTCTGGTTAGGTGATATTCCACTACCTATTCTACGTGTAGGTTGACCTAATTGGCCTAAACCACTATGAACATGAGCACTTCCATCTCCCACCTGAAGGGATGGTCCATCCACATAAGAAACATCAACACCTAATGTGCCTTGAAGTGGTCATCCACATGTATGGAATCAAATACCTATAGATCATAAATATAATGTATTGATGAAACTAGACCATATTATTGAAAAATAATCCATCATGGATTCTTTGAGATTATCAAAATATATCTAGGATTCACTCATTGAGGCCTTATAAATCCCTTGTGAGTTTGAAGTATATGTTTCTTCTATTGAAGTATATCGTGTTAAGTATAATCCTTTTAAATTACATTTGGTTATCTACTTAGAATGTCAAGATGATTTTCTATTAGATATGTAATTTATGTGACCTTGTATATATCTATAGGAACACATGAGACTGATGTACAATGAGCTTTACCGATAATGGTTCAGGAGTCAACACAACTCCGATCAAGACACTATTCCAACTGGGTCTCAATAATTCTCATTTTTCCCCATCCAATTAATGTTACATGGTCATGGTAAGAATGAGAAGATCCTCTTTAAAATATCACACTCAAAACATAGTTTTTTTATCCTATGTCCGACTTAAGGTTCATGGTTGTTTGGTGGGATAGAGAATTAAATGTTCTGCAGGGAACACCATGGCTGCATCAGTATGCATCATTCCATCATCAAAACCCCAATGTCTGATATAATTTTTAAAAGGTAAAATTTGTACAATACATGGTGATAAGGGCCTATTAAAATATTTTGAGTCACAAAACATTAATTTTGGGTTCTATCATGAAGGAAAAAAATCATTCCATGATGGATGATGTCACTCGAATCAATGCCCCAAATGGCCTTGATAGGATCCCAGATAACCATTTCAAGAATCTATGTGTAGATTAGGTGCTTCAGATGAAGTAAATTGAAGGTGTTGTACTAAATCCAAGAACTCATTTGGTTAATTTCAAATTTAATGTAAATAACACTTAATCCCATAACATAGGATAGGTTGTAAACTCTCTAAATAGTGTTGAAAGGCTGGATGGAAATGTATTCATTTCAAACTATCAGCATCAAAAAAACCCTATATCATCAGCTAGTCATTAATAAGTTGTATAATTAATGGAAGAATATTGAGATTATAATTATAAATACATATTTTTCTCTTTGAAACTCATAAATGGTCCCAAATCATTGATTAATCCAGAAATCATTGCATCATCTTCCAGATGTCCAATTGATAATTCCTCCATTAACTCAGCAATTCTATATTCATCTACTACCTCTCAGGAAGAGGTGACCGAATTAAATCATGTTGAAGGGAATATGAAGTATATATCAAGAATGAACCTATAGAATTTAGTAAGGTGTCTACACCATTTTGTATAAACTTAGAGAGATAATTTTATGTATAGAAAAGGATCCACAACCAACTCTGATTAATACAACCATTACACTCGAAGAATAGTAGGTGTATACCACCTTCCTTATACAACACTAGGATGTGTTCTCCTATAATTAAATACATATTAAAGACTTTAACCTTGAGTTGGCCTCCCATTAATTGTGATTTCAGGAAGATCCGTGCGGATGCAAGTTAGAATCCAGACAGACACACTCTACTCACACCACCAAAATTGAGGGTAAAGTTGAAAATATCCTCAATGATGACATTATCCAAGATGAAACATATCCAAAATTGATATCTAAAATTGTACTAATAAATAAGAAGAATTGTAAAATCATAATTTTCATCGATTTTAAAGATAACAATAGGAATTTTCCCAATGTTGACTTCCCGGTTCCATTCATTGATTTCCATATTAATAAAACATTTGGTTTTAAACACATATACTTAATAGATGTCTATTTGGGGTAAAAACAAATTTTTATTGCCAAAAAATATAAAGAATCCACATCCATTATATTACCTCAAGGTTTAATCAAATATCATATAATTTCATTTGGCTTGATGAATTTTGGTGCCACACACCAATGTTCCATGCATCATATCATCAAACCTTTCTTGTAGAAGTTTTTTAAATTATACATTGATGATATAGTGGTCAAGTCCTATAAATTATATGATGACCTAGATGACATAGGAATAATCTCCAACAAGTTATGACAATATATATTAATTATAAACCCCTTGAAATGATTTTCTGTTTCATCCTTAGGGAAATTTAATTTCTTTATTAAATGCCATCACAACATCGAGGTTGATCCTAAGAAGGATAAATCTATTTTGGAATGTCTCACCCCTGAAACATAAATTATTTGAGAGGAATTCATGGAGACGTGGCCTACATCCATCAATTTATCGCTAACCTTGTAGTCAAGTGCTTACTATTCACCAAATCGATGATGAGGCGGTCCACATATCAGTTAACCTATAACTATCCAAAAGCAATTAACACCCTCAATAAATATCTCATGATTCCACGAGTTTTAATGCCACCTATTCAAGGAATGCCACTCCTCCATTATGTGACGTCCTCGGAATGATCACCAGGCATCTCACCCATTTATATGAGTGATGCAGGAAATGAAAAAAATCACCTATTATCTCATCTGAACCATGCTCGATGATGAGACATATCATATAGATATCATGGAGTGCATCCAAGCATTAATCTTTTCCATTCAGAAGATGGGGAACATTCTACAATACCATAAGGGCATTTGTTTTCTGGAAATATGCCGAATAAATTTATCCTCGGTATTCATATACTGATAAGACATCTAGCATGGTGGGAAGTTATTCTACAGTAGTTTTCTATACATTTTTTATTCAGAAATTATTGAATGGAAATTTATTGGATGATTTTATTTCTTAACAACCATCTACAAAAGATACATCATTATATACTAAACATCCTAATAATGAGATATTCTATCTTCACGGTGGCCCCAAAACATTTGAGATATCTTATTATGGTGCGTCTAAGAGCCTAACAGAGAAGTTAATGGAAGAAACTAATATTAATAATGATGGAATTTTAATTGTTCTTATCACCTCAGAGAAGGTGGTGTTGTATTACTCCATCCTGTTATCAAATGGTTATACTAACAATGAGGTATAATATCAGGCACTCATTTCTGGCATAGAATTGGAAATTAAAATAATGGTAAACCACATAGAATTGATAGGTGACTCAAAATTTTTAATCATGAAAATAAATATGGATTATGGTATCAGAAAAGTGGATATAATCCTCATATATGATTATGTTTGATGATTAGTGGTAGAATTTCCCTCAAATATGACATTGAATAACATCCCATGATCACATACCACCGAAACAAATGCATTGGTAAATGCATCCAAAACCATAGAAGAACCAAAGTATGAAAAAAAAGTCATTATCATCACGAATCTCTAGATTCTCTCACTTTTTTTTAAATTTAGAGATGATGAGATCAAAAAAATAATCCCCATCCCTGAGTCATATTGTCCTGCCATGTGATGTATGACACCCATCATAGACAACATTTACAATGCATTGCACTAAATAGATAAAATTAGAAGAGAGAATATTTTTTTGAGAGAATCCCATTTCACACTTTTAATGGTTCAAATCTCATAAAACAACTCTAAAACTTGACTTTGACAGTTTCATCCTTAGACGTGTCAATGTAGAAGATATTTTGGTTGTTATGGATGTAGTACATGTAGGATATTGTGGTTATTTCCTATCAAGGTACGTACATTTTAAAAAAATCAATGGCATGGATACTTCGGGCCTTCGATGAATATGTATTATTAATAATTCAACATGATATTTCATTAATCTCAAGTGAATTCCAACTTCATAAATCAAACCATTGAGCTTCTATATAAATAAAAATAATCATGATCATTTACGATTTGGGGAATGGATGTAGTGGGGACATACCCCCCAACCATGTCTATATAGTTCATGTACATCCTTACTGTTACTGATTTTTTCTCCAAATGGGTTAATGAAATACCCCTCAAAGAATTCAGATCCAAAATAGTTGTTAGACAAAAAACATGTGAATATTTCAACCAGATTTGGTATCCCACATACAATACCAGACGGACAATGTATTAAATTTCAATTCTAATATGGTGGAAAAACTATATTTGGAATACAGTATCAAATGAAACCATTCACCCCACTCTCATGTAGTATCTAATGAAAAAATATAGGCCTTTAATAAGACCCTATAAAACATACTCCAAAATATAGTGAACGAATACAAAAAAATTATCCTATATGTATATTGCATGGTTAATGGGATTACCAGACTATGATCCATACTACCATACGAGCATCCCCGAATTCAGTGGTGCACAGAACATAAGTAGTCGTGCCCATTTAGTTTCAATTTATTTCGCTACATATTTATATCTACGATAAGAAATCGATATATGAAAAATCCAATAATTGACTAGATGAATTAAAGTGAATTGATGAAAATAGATTGCATACCTTGAATCACATGGAACTTGAACAAAATTAGATAGCACAAAAAATTAACAATAAGGCCCATCTATGTTTATTCAACTTGGAATAATTGGTATTGGTCCTTAGGAATCCAATGATATGAGATTTTTTTTCCAAAGCTATATATGAAGTGGGAGGGAACAAAGTCTAAACACAATTTCCACTCTAATGGTTCTTATTCCTTGATCTCAATGGTTTAATATTAATCCTGACTCAAAATAATAAAAGGATCTAGAAGAAATAAATCATGTATTCACATGACATTCATCCTAGATGAAAAAGATCAATCTACATAACACTATATACCTTTCTATTTAAATATGTTAAATTGCATACTTGTTCTAACTCGTATGACAAAAAATTTAATATTTCATTGATCATTATTGTATGAAATTAATCTATAGTGTTAACATCATTCTAATTTGTTGTTAAGAAGGCCAAAAATACCATGAATTGACACTCATTTTGGTCCCTCAAATACGTGGAAGAATGGATGGGTATATCCCCGTATAATCCCGAATCACACCATAACCACCCTATAGTGTCCCTTAGGATCATTTATTGGTATAATCCCCAATCTTATCATGTTCTTATTTTATAATTTTAAAATACATGATACTTCTAAGAACTGTGTGTTGGTTGATTCTCATTCCAATGAGATACATTAGGACACATTGATCTCTTATATTTTGTCCATCCATGAGCACAAAACCCCCCTTCACTCTATGATTCTATGGATCATACATGCATTGGGAATGTTTTCCAGAACTACATGAGGGATTATTGAAATGACTAATGATAAATATTGTGATGTCCAAATCTCATATCCTTGGTCCAGTCAAAATTAGTGAAAATAAACAACCCCTCATATTCCATGTGCATGAATCAGATCTATACATGGAACCTTTCGAGGACATGTGTCTTGATTCCCATTATAGTGGGATATCTAATGTTTCCTAAAACTAATGCTTCATTCCAAACCACCATCCATGAAAATTTTAAAGCCCCTTCCATATGTGAAAACCTAATTGGTGTGGGGGAAACATCATTAAGAAATACATCTAGATTGATTCCTACTTTTGTAAGACATTTAGTGATTCCTAGATATCTAATATTAAGTCCAGCCACATTTAGACCAAAAAAGAACCTTTATTCCATATGTATGATTTGAAACATACAAATAGAATATACTTTTTGAATAAAATGTGTATTAATTCTCTCCCTAGCAAGATATGTGGTGACCCCCAGGTCTCATACCCTAGTCCAGTTTCAACATATTCCCTATCATGTTAATTTACATTCATCCTTACTAGATGATATTAAGCTGCATGGGGTTTCTAGAATAACGTATGGCTTTATTCCCATCTTTATGATATATTTATTGACACATGGATCATATATCATAACCTAGACACCACATAATTGAATTTCCATTATCCTTAAATTGTGTTTCCCTTATGATGTAGAAGAAATATTTACCAATCCTTATTTATCACACTGAGAACATCCCATGTGGGATTAGGAATTTGGTAAAGGAGATATCGACATAAATAAGTTGAATCAATTCCCATTTGGGTTATCATGGTCCTACTTTCATTACCATAAAATTCACAAGAGAGTTCCTCATCTTCTGACATTAAACTACATGCTTAGTTTAAGAACTAAAATAGGCATGATTTATTCCCTAGAATTATATGTATTGATGCCTAGGTCCTACACACTGGTCGGGTCGAGAAATTCCATTTCACATCAAGATCACCCTTTTACTCACTGAATGGATATAAACTACATGACTTTTCATGAAAAATGTGTCGATTGATTCTCACCCCTATGAGATATGTAGTGACGTCCGGATCTTCAATCCAAGGACCAGATTATTCACAATAAGGGAAATGCCTATACACTCCCATGTACGAGTCAGATCAATACGAGGAGATCCAATATTATTTCTTACACAATGTATGATCCCATATCCAAACCACACATGTCCTCCACACAATAATTCAATTAGTATGAGAGACCATTATTGTTTGAACTGCATGTGGCTAGAATCTTGACCTAGAAAAATATGTACTATTGTGTATTCCTTAATCCTAGTCCCACCCATGAGGTAAATAATAATTTCCCCTCTCACCCATACAAACAAAGGACCATGTGGGAGAGATTGTTATGCGTCCCCTCATTTGGGGGGCCACCAAATAAATTGAGATATCCCCCTTATATTTATGAGTCAAATCTATCTAGAAAATTCCAATACATGGAAAATACTAGTATGAACACTTACTTTTTACTTGTACATATCCCTTTCTAAAGACTTACGCCTAATCCTGATCACTTCTATATCATCATAAGATTTTCTCAGCATCTGGTAATAGAATATATGATATGTGAGATCTCTTTTTCATGACCATGTAGTATGTTCTATAGTTGGAATTGCATAAAACATCCCATAAATTGTGTTGTTCAAATAAAGGATATCACTGTTTGACAATGCAATATCTGGCATAGTTGTCCTTCCATAAAATATCCCATAAAATTGGTCTGTAAAGTTGTGGAAATTTCCCCCTTGGGATAATCCTCTAATTTTATTATAATATTTCATGATAATATACTAGAACCCATTATTCAAATGAATTAGTCATCCTATACATATTAGTCCCATGTTCGATCCAAAAATCGGAAAATATACATGACTATGGTTTATAATTTCCTCCTTTATGCCCAATGTGGTAAAGAATGAACATAGTCCCATAAGGCCACATATCAACTATTGTTTCCATGATAATGTGGTCCAATTCATACATCCTAAAACCATAGGTACCTCTTTTACTATTCCTGGGTTAGAACAATATAGAGAGCCCATTCCCCCAATTATTTTTAAATTTCGACATTGATTACCACTTCTATATTTAGGTACATCCCTCCACAAACCTAACTATATAATTAAGGAGATCTAAATAAACAAAAACATTCATTGGGATTTAGTTAAAGTGTTTCATAATACCTAAGAACAATTTTTCATATCTATGAAGTATATTCCCTAGTTGGCCTTACATTAAAAAGCCCCAAAAAAATGTTTTTCTCCAATAGTATTTCAGTATTTGACAATGCAGCATGCTCTCTAGTTAGTAAGTCATTAAACAACCATAAAAATAGGGTTTTAAAACAGTGATAACATCTTCCTTAGGGGATAACTTACCTAATTCATAACCCCTTTTCTCTATACAACACTTCTAATCTCAGAATCCCAAAATCACATATTACAAATTTCTCCTCTCAAAACTAAATATAGAATCACATTTTCAAGAAGATTATCAATAATAGTGGAATAATAAACACTTATAACAATGAAAATAACCTTATATTGAATCCTCATAGTCTTTTTTCTATATGAATTTAAACTACACAATACAATTCCCTAGTTGAATGAAATTAAATTTCCTACTGTACTGTACTCATCGTAAGATGTTAAACTGCAAAATTAAATACTTTATTACATGAAATTAAACTAATTTAATCCTCCACCCTTTGTCGGAAAGGTGAATTCCCCCTGAAAATTACCATCTAAGATAATTTACCCTCATCCTCTCAATCCAAGTTCATGTAGTTGAAGATTCCCATTCATGTAAAATTATAATACATATATTCCCATCGTTCTCAGACACCTCCCTTTATAAATAAAAACATTATTAGTCTTGATAAATTTAAATATTATACTTAAACCATCAATAATAGAGATCCAAAATTACTGAGATCTTCATGACCTAACTATGCTATAGCATCCAGCCTCTTTATCACATAAACTTTCATTACATTTTACAAAACGAAGGATCAGTAAGGTTTAGTGTCTTGGAAACCAGGAACATTAAACATGAGAACATAAAAAATTCTTATAAAACAGCTGAAAGGATTCTACTCATGTCCATCCCCAAGGTGTCATTTGAAAATTACCAAGGTTATTCACCAAGGTATCGTGAAAATTGTAATCTCTAGTGGTTACATCATTACCCAATGCATTGGAGCGCTACCAGGGCACACCCTTAAATTTGCCTTTATTATCATGTGAGCCACATATATAATCATCAAATATTTCATAAATAACCCATATAGCATAAAATAAATGGGTTTCATTTCATAATCATAACGTTTTAAAAACTGCTTTAAAGACATGATCTTTACATCACTTTAAAACCCACAGAAAAGGAAGGTGGGTCTCATGTATGTAAATCCCAGAATTTAAAATAGAACATTTTCGTATATATGTGAATACCCCTTTATAAGAAAGAGCTTTGAGTATTCACTTAATAATATTAAAGAACTTTAGAAAAAGAGAGAGACATTTCGAGACGGAAATTCTGCAGCATAACGGCTATGTTACGAGGTTTTAGAAGACATTAAAAAGAGAGGTAAAATGGGTCAAACATTCATAAATGACCCATAAAATAGTAGATGGACAGAATAAGAAGGATACATGGTCATGGTAATGAAATTTCAAAGACATACCATTTGAAATGAAAAACATGGAAGGAAGACAAAAATTAGATTTCTCTTATGAAAGTTCGGCAGCCTAACGACGTTACTTAATCATCACCAAAAATGATTTGAAAAGATCAAATAGGGTCTCTCATCATGTGAACATAAGAGTTCAGTATGATAGATATAGAGATAATTCCCCAACATAATTAAAAAGTAACTTGAAAGGCTTGACATGAAATTAGAACTTTGAAAAGAATGAGAAGGGTGAAAGAATCCCCTAAAAAATCGGCAGCCGAACGGCGCCACTTAATATTTCAAAATACTGAAATGAAGATATAAGATGGGGTCTCTCATCATATGAACATAAGAGTCCAGTATGATAGATATAGAGATCATACCCAAACACAATAAAAAGGAACATGAAATAATTTACATGAATGTAGAACTTCAAAATGAGAAGGGTGAAGAACCACTTAAAAATTCGGCAGCCTAACAGCGCCACTTAAAACTTCAAAATAATGAATTGAAGAGATAAAATGGGGTATCTCATCATATGATCTTAAAAGATCAGTATGATAAATTTAGAGATCATACCCCAACATAATAAGAAGGAACTTTAAATACTTTAAATGAAAATAGATCTTGAAAAAAAAGAGAAGGGAGAAAGAATCTGTTACAAAAAATTCCGGCAGCCTAACGGCACCACTTAAAATTTCATAATATGAAATAATGAGAGTAAGAGGGGATCACTCATTATGTGAACACGAAATGTCCAGTAAGAGGAGTATAAAAGAATACCATTTATCATAAGAACATGGAGCATAAAAGAAATTACATAAAAGAATTTTTTTGGAAGGAAAGAGAGAGATCAGATCCCTTACCTTAAAACATAACTCTTAAAACTCAATGGTTAGGACCTTGAGTGCTTGGGGCACCATGGGAGGACTCCTTGGGAGGTAAGGAGACCAGAACATCGTTGGGGGAGAGTGGGGAGTCGAATGGATGAGAGGATGGCTTGGTATTTATAGGGAAAGTGAGGGGACAAGGCATTAATGGCAAAGGGACACCTCATTAGTGGTTTTGGCAAAACCATGGGCTTGCCCATGGTATTTTCCCATGGTATTGGCCACTTGGGACACCTCATACCTTATCTCACTATTCATAATTCGAAAATATTGATTACAAACTTAATACATCATTTAATGATGTCATTAAACACCCGTAACTTAAAAACTGTATTTTCACTATTCATCGTAAATTCAACTTTCTCAGAATAATCCCAAAATTTTACCTTAACCAAATATCAACGCACTGATTACAAATATGAACTCCATTTTATAAAAATATTTTTTTAAATATTTTTAATTTAATTTTTAAATAAAAACACTATTCACCAAAAATTCATTTTTTTCAGAAAAAACTCCAAAAATTACCATAGCATAATATCGGTGCTCTGAGTTCAAAAATGAAATCGGTTTTATAAATATAATTATATAAATATTTTTAATTAAAATTTTAATTAAAAAACACTATTCACCCGAAAAAAACTAACACTTGAATAATAATTTATGAAACCGTTATTTAACCATTTTATTGAATCACATTACTTAATGAAGGTGCCTATATTATATTAATACTCTCTTTAAGTGAGATTAATAATCCATTTGGACACATTACTAATCCTAATCATAAAATCACTATTCATAAGTTACTATTCATCAAAAATTATGTTGATCTTATTAGACTCTAAATTCTGTACTGAACATAATTGTAGAAGACCATTTTTCGAAAATCATTACACATTTTTAATTATTTTAGGTTTACACAACCATTTTTAAAATATCCTTTTTCTAAAATACATCAAAAATATGCATACTATATTTATCCGGTCATTTGAAAATTCATAATCTTCATTATAAGAAGAAATCCAAATTTTTATTTAAAACAAAGGATTACACAAGGAAGTTACGGTCTCCTTACATAGCCCCTTATCACACCAGCAAAGGACCTAAGTGTAAGGTGTGCTAAGGTGAGAGAATCCGAGGGAGGCTCGGCCAACATCGCACGAGTAGTAATTTCTATCAGTTTGAACTTCTCGCGAAGGCGATCCCGTTCTAGATTTATACGATGAAGTTCAGCTTGGGTTTGGTCCAGAGCAAAGCCCAGTGGTGCTACCTCCTTCCCAAGTTCTGTTAGATGGGCTTCGATTGGTCAAAGACTACTGGGTGAGGCCATCAAATCTTCTTTCTATATTAATTAACCAAGATTACTTGTATTTAGAGATGATAATATTGACCAATGGTCATATAACAGTCAAAAACCAACAGTATCATTTTAATTATACTCATGTTATCAAATGAATCATTTTTGTTGAGTATAAAAATAAAATAACACATAAAATTGGGAAACAAGATTTATTCAAAATTTTGGGTTGTTACATATGCAGTGGACTCCCTAGCGGGCCTTGACTAAAATGTCTCTCATAACGGTCCATAATCCAAAGGATGACACTGTTGACTATCTAGTGCAAGCCATATTTGGGATTTCATAAAATATCCAACAAAACATGTTTTTAAACTATTGGTAACATCATACCTAGGGGAGACCACATATATTCCCTACCAACGATTTTTATAATTATGAATCAAATAAATCATGGCTCATGGTTCCCCATTGAAAATATAATGCATGTCGGAAAATTATTTTCCCACAATCCCTGTTTGGGTTATTATTTAAAAATATATGGTCATCGATATTCAAAAAGAATCATTATCCTTTTTAATATTACATTCATAAATTTTAAAATGACCACGAAAATACATAGAGCACTCATCAGATTGAAAACCCACAAAGGTAACTCTAGAAAAAATTTGATTCTCAGCTTGATAGTCTTGTTCTCTAAAAGTTTTAAGAAAAATGTTGAGAAAAAATGTTAAAAGGAAGAAAAAGAGTTTGATTGAAAAACCAAAAATGGGAGAGTATAAGAAAAATCCATGTCTCACCACGTAAGACTCCTTCATATTATAAAATTCAGAAGAAATTATTGTGACGACCTAAAAAAGCATATTGTTAGTTGGGACAGCCATTTAACCCTAGAAAATTTTAACCAAATTCTCACAATACCCCTTAGATTAGGTAAAAATAATAGTATCTCCTATCTATATCAATGGGAATATGATTAGCTAGAATAATGATGTCATGTTATGAATAATAGGTTTGATGTCATGATCACATGATGATATTAGGGATAAGGACATATATGACTGGAAACAAAATGAACATAATTTATAGATAAAATAATAGAGGTGCATCAAAAAGATGTATAATTTCTATTGTATATTATTAGAGTGGTTTAGAATAACTCTAAATCTGTTGAATGGTATCACGAGTCCCATCATCCTCTTGTTGTATCACAATCAATTGACTGACATCAATATACTCATACAAGAATACTTTTTCTGTTACTACTGCAATGAATATTTATTCTTTTTTTTGGGCCTCTCCTAATGAATTGCAGAGTTCTTTCTAATCTCATATATGACAACAAATTCATGATAATGTTTAAACACTTGAAATGTTTTCACCTTGATTTGACTATTTAAATTCCACCATCGTTGTATTCTTGTTGGAATCTTCTTGGTTTAATGCAGCTTGAATGTTATTAACACTGGTGTCCAATTTTTAATTTATGAGATCTTACATAATCGTATGATCTTTCTCCCAATTATGAATTGTCTTTTTTAAAAAATTGTTAATTTGGATGCAATAAAATCCACTAAATACTAACTTCCCAAATAGATATGAAATTAATACCAATTATGAAGGAAGGTCATATATATATGTCTCCAAAATTATCTCCCAGATAATCCACGAAACAATTCCATGTGTGTAATTGGGAGTATCTTGTTGCTCTATGTCGGACTTTGAGTCGCTATTATTGGTAGGAATGAACTCTGCAAGCACATCACTAAATGAATTTCCCTACTCTACTCCCACCAAGATAGTGGTTTCCTTACCTTATGATTCTGGATGAATTGGTATAACAGTTCCAATATTGTTCCAAGCCACAAAAACTAATAATCCTAAATGAGGTTTTAGAATGATTTTTATCTTCAAAAGAATGCAAGAATGGGTCACAATCACAACAGTTTGTGTACCTTATCCTATAAAAAGTTAGTATCCTTAGAGGATTCCTCCCTAGAATCCCCGACATTAATAGTCTGATCTTGAGCCTCTTTATGAGGGACACTCTCATGGGTCTACGCGGGGTTTACCTTATGTGTCTTCTAAAGACTTCTTATTCTAAGGTTAACCTAAATCCCCCCAAAAATGGGAATGCAACAGACATAAAAATCATTTTCATGCACTGTCACTATAACAGTCTCAACATATAGATATGCTTATTCTATTCAATCATGATCATGAATCAAAAACTATGAGATTGATTTCTCAAAAGACCAAGACTAATGTCCATTCAATTCCATATTATATGCCTTAAATTCTAATAAAGTATTATAAATTTCAATATTTTCTAGTATTTCATCGATTTTAATTACATGATTTTTAATTGTATTGATGACCCAGACCCCATAGTAATCTCATATATGTAGATTCATGGAATATTTGACTAATGACTCTTCACATTATCCTCCAAAGATGACTTGAGACCCAAAAAAACTTCATCATTTATAGCTACATGGTAAAAATTAGTTGTCATAAGGTCCTATATTGCATGATATGAACCTCAGATATTATATAAATGGAAGTGAATTATTAGAATATAAAATTTAATGATATACCTTTGACATTACAAGATACATCCTTTATTTCTACATTGGATATAGAAACATTCCTAGATAAGATAATGCCTCCTCCACCCTCATTGTATGGAGGGAGATGACTCACCGGTTAGCATTTGTGCTCAATCCAGAATTCCCTCATCAGACCCTGGAGGATCATCTCTAATCCCACTGAGAGAGGAAATTGAAGGAGTTCCTATGATACAAAAATGTTTGAAAACATTCTCAAGATAATACATATATTAATGATGCCAATATGACTTACTACTACTGGCATGCCGTTCAGTTGGAGATTTCACCCACTGTTGTCCATTCTTATTTTTCCTTTTCAATAGAGGATAAATACCATAATCTTCCCCAAATATATGTATCAGAGTGGTAAATTGAGTTTCCCTGACCATCTCATCCTCCGTTTCAAGTTTCCATGAGGATAGAATTCATGAGTCATGGGGTTATCCGGTAACCCCGGTCAGGTTACCACCATGGAAAAACTATATCGATAGAACCTCAGTTGATTCCCCCTCAGACTACTACAGATTGAAATGAACATCCACTATGAAATTCAATTTTTATGAGAAAAAAATAAAATAATTAACAAATAAAATATTAGAGAAGGAGAACATACTTCCTCCTGATTGAAAAACTAATGACATTATTTAGAAGATTGTTGTTGAACCTCTTCAGCCTCACATTGTTCCTATATATCCCCTAACCATCCCATAGTAGTAATTTTATTCATCAGTTTCATATATGACATTCTCTAACTCTAGATTATAAATCCTCACCTCAGAAGGATTTTACTCGAAATGAAGATTTGGTTTGGATCACAAATATCCTATCACAAGAGTCCATTATCAAATTCTAATAAGAGACCATATGATTTTAGGATTAAAAAAAAAATTCTACAAAAATTTTTCCTACCTCTGATCACATTGATTCTGAATAAAACCTATTATTTGGAGATAATGAATTAGTATCATTCGATTTCATGGGTTTACTGACTCTCACAATCATTGATTAAGAATGATAAAATGGACCATGATATTGTTATTTGGAAAGACTAGAAAATATAGTTAAAATCTAATTTTGTGTATTCCTTTTGCTTATGTTATAAATATTACACCTTGCATGAGGTCATTTGGAGGCATTTGGGACCTTGTCATCCACATCCTATGAAGTGTATAACATAGCATCTAAATGAGATAAATGACCTTTCAAATATGGGGATTTATTCCTGCTCTGATTTTTATTCCCAACATGATGAATAGATTATTCTTCCACCCCATTGAGGTATGATGAAATCATGGAATCGATATACTGGGAGTGTATCCTGTTGGTTTCATCCACTAGAGGTAGGTTGACCACCTCCTACATCAATTCCATGGCTGTGAGAATCGATATATGTCAAGACACAATCAAATTATTTTCTAATATGAAGTATACCGAGGGATATGTAGTTATCTTCTATGGACACTTGAACTATTATTAAAACTTTTATGGAGCATATCACTCACATATAATCTCATCATCCAACCTCATTGAAAAAACAACATACCCATAATATATCATTTATGACCTCAACTCATTATTACACATCCCATTTCTAGTAAATCTATTTTTGGGAGGATTCCCATAGAGAAATAAGTTTAAATACATAAAAAAAACTAAACATTTTTTTGGATTTTATTGGTTTTCAAATATAGGGGTAGAATACCAGAATCATCATAGACATAAGTTCGAAACTCACTCCTAATAATCATGATCTCATGTTGTATGTTGGCTACATTGCATCCCTACAAAACATTTAATGTTCATGTGATTATAAAAGGACCATTACCTACATGAACATGAAATATACTTCTATAGATTATTTATATGATGGGGATTATAACCCCTGAAACATTCTCTCTACCAGACTGAATGATACATGGAATTTTCCTGGCCTTATGCCACATTTTTAATCATGTACATATAGAAAATAGTCACTATGCGACATTTCTAGAAATCCCTAAAGAGGTGTATTAACTAGAACATTGGGACTAATCTCATATCCCCTCTTCAAATACCACCATTATCTAAATTTTTCCCAAAAATATCATGTATAGTTCTCTTCGCATCATTAGAAATTCTAGTTGGATGCTTGAAATGGGGGCCTTACCCCTTTTTCTTCATGAAATGCCTCATCCAATCCTTTAGATGAATATACCCTAAAATGTGGAGGTCTTCCTCGTTAATATCATAAGGTATGTTCAGTATCACATATGCTATAGTTGGCACCATGTCAGTATTATTCAATTTCTCCCATAAGGGGTTGTATTCGTCATACATATATCCAATAATCGAAGACCTAGATATCATGTGAACAACCCAAAAACTAAGGCCTAATTCTCCATGCGTCAGATTGAAATAATCATTATATAGGCTCTACTACCTCATTAGATTTAGAATGAACTTGTCATTAATATACACATATGTTTTTCCCACATAGATAGATTCATATATATTCACAACCTTCAATTCAGCAGTGAATTATTCATAGGCTTGTTGTACCCAATGCACCCACATCCATGTTGGCTAAACACCCCTCCTAATAGGATGTCTCAATCTTTCCTCCCACCCTTCAAATGATCTGTCCTAGAATCCAAAAAGATGGATGAATAGAAATGAATATTTAGTTCATGCATTAGTTGTTTTATATTTGGAGTACATGGGCTGTGATGCATGAAATAGGATGGGGATGACGTCACAAAATTGATATATTCACCCATGCATGAACTATTTGATGTTGTGAAATTTTTGTAATCATGAAACCAAGATATATGAATTTATTTATTTTAAGATGGTGTGACAACCTATCATATATTTATTTGACCATAAAGCAGTATACATCCACTCTTCGAAAAGATACAGTGATATTTCATCAATGATCCCAGCATATCATGAAGAGTAGTATTGAACATTTTGTAATAATAATGCCCTATGACTTTCAACATGTGATCAATACGTTTACTATCTTATTCATCATATACTGAAATATTTTTTGTGTCCATTGAACATGCAAATAAGTATCAATTTTCTTATGAGTAGTTCATTTTAAATAAAGACGTAAAAATACGAAAATTATCAAAAGGAATGAGCTCATTCATGTACCTCACTCACATTCATCATCAAAATGTCTCAATCAAGAACATCACTCATTATCCCCAAATATGTTACACACCTAGGTGCATGCATCATATAGGCAGATATAAGCACTGTTAACACCAATGAGGTATATTGTAAAAATTCATTAGCGGAGGGTCTTCAGAGGAGACTATCATAGTGAGGTATGCTAATCCAAATTCGTGAAATACAATCTTAAGGATAAGAACCCTATTTATTAGTGAGGAAAAACCCTTTCTGACTCATGATTGTGACCCCCTACTAAAATTATTACGATAATAAAAAATGAAGAAGAACTATGAAGATGACTTTATCTGGTTACCTTAGTGATTAATCCATCCATTTCATCCCATTGCCTTACGATTAGACCCTCTCCCATTGATCAGATCCAATCCCAATTGGGGGGGGGGGGCTTTTGATGACATGTTGTTTTTTCCATGGATGAAAATGTCGTAGGTAAATAACCTTTGAAGATGAGAAAAGGAGAACAAAAAAATTATTAGGATCACTTAAAACATTATAAGTACATTTAAAACTAGTAACCCAATCACCATTAGCATGCAAGGTTGCTTTGTAGAACCCTATGCTACTGAACAACACATGACACTAGAGTCATAGAGACCATGGGGTCTTCATTTGTACAGAAAAAAACTCCCAAAGACCAATCGATGCTATGTTAACTCTAGTGCTTCACTCAATCCCTATATAATAGTCAATATAACACTCAAAAACTTAATTAATAGGGAATTCTATAGGGATAGTAAAACTAAATTCCTCTAAATGATTAAAATAAACAACACCTACATGATACACTCAATCACCCCATTATTAATGATGCCTATCATGAGGGACCATTTACTAAAGAGAGACTTACACAAGTCAACTCCGGGAAAACCTATGGAAACACATGAAGGATTGAAAATGTTCTCTCCCACGATTAGTCACCCATGTGGTTTATCACCAAAGGTTCTTCCAATTCTGCCTTGCATACCTGTACAAAGCACCCCCTATGCAATCCCATTTTATTCACCATAACGTCCAACAAGCATGATCCATTCTTTATTCCATCTTGTAAACCATCCATGGAAACCATATCCTCCTCTAGATCCATTATTTTAGAGGGCTCAACTCAAATACTCTACAATGTCATTTTAACTTGAAAACCCGTGGGAAAAGGCACAACATTTTGTCTCCCATTTGGATTTTTATTTCTACAATTAGAGTATTCCTGCAATTTTCCTGCCATATAGTTAGGATCCTCAGGATGAATGTGAATTTTTATTTCCGCAGTCATGAGGACCCCTACTCTAGGAAGAGTTTGGAGTAATTCTCAATCTCATAAACAAGGGTAAGTACCATGTCCTCTCCATCGTGTCTCTAAGACCCCAATCCTTTGTTTCCAAGTGGGGAAGGTGATTATTAAACATTATTTTCCTTTCAACATGGAATGAAATCCCCCTCCCTTTGTAATGGATAAATTTTAGTTCATTCATATGGGAGTATGACCCAGTAAAATATTTTATAATGTTTCTCTCATTTTACTCTCTAGGTCTTGTCCATTTGGATAAAGAGGGGATGAACACCCAAACCCTATCCCCTATCTTCATCCACCTTCATTCATGCATCTCTATTCCCTATATTCTTTCATGGGTAATGTTATGAGGGGAAGTATTCATAGAATCATCCCCTTCAAAAATATCTCTATCCTCTTCCTCTAGTAGAGGAGTATAATAGTGTGTTTTATTGGATCTCCTGTTTCCACTTTTTTCTATGTCCATGCATGACATACATGGTCTTAGAGGTTAAAAATGTTGAAAAAAAACACACATTCCATGTGACCAATTGAACTATGAGTACTCTAATTCCTATTATAATCAGGATATATAGGATTACCTCTTACGGATTGAGCGCAATGGGCATACACCTTAGTATTACCCCATCATAATTCACCTTAATCCCAGCATCTTCCATAGGAGTAATCCCCAATCATTCCTTTAACCCACCAATAGTTGAGATGTCTCTCATGGACTCTTTTCATGGAATCCCATTCAATATTAGGACCCAAATTAATCATCTCAATCTGCTATACTACCGTATGATAAAAACAATAATAGGGCCTCTATAGGCATCTTTCCTCATATCTAAACTATATAGTATTTGATTCACCTGTAAAAGTGACACATAGGAATCCTCTATGAGGTACAAATCAAACACATTAAATCATCCATATTACTTATGGGACACATTCCGTTTATGGTTTAATTAAATATGAGAATCAATATTCCACCCATGTTCCATGGGATTATTTGGAATTAGTCCTTCACCAAACATTAATTATGCAACTTCTACTTATATGTACTTTCCACATGTTGTTAAAATGTTCGGTTGGATCCTTATAAAATGACTTTAAAAGCTATGGTTTTCCACATTAAGTGACACAAAACTACATTGGTTCTGATTCCTTTCACGATAATGTTAAGGAATCCCACATAAAATTTCGATCACAATTCCAAAATATCTCACCTATCCTTGGATGACGATTCACTCAAGAGTGCCCCACTGAGTGGCTAGAAAAATAGCATCTTCGTAATAATTTATAAATAATCTCAATGCAGTACATAAGAGGATACCATTGATTGAGAATATCATATATATACTGATATCTCTATGGATGGAGAACATCAGATACCTATAGATGAGTCTAAATTCCATATATATTAATAATTTGTTTTTAATTCAAGGATTACCTCCATAATAGTGTGGAATTAATAATGTATTTGTGAATATGTCTTATATCTATAATATTGTCTCGTATTAGGCAATAATCCCCTCAAAAGGGTGTGATGAGCTGGACCAACCTACTCTTGACAATTGGGAGATTTTAGGCATCATTGGCCAAACCTCTCAATGAGCGCGTGCCTTTGAAATATAGGACATAATGGATACATAATTTGTGGGTGTTTTGTTTCCATGAGAAAACCCAATGGAAACTATTTGGAAAACATGATTCATAATACAAACATGATTCCAAGGGGAACAATATTGAATAAAATATATATTTCATTTCATTATAAAGACTAATTGAAATATATTATTGGGTTGAAACATATGGATGTGTAGTGATTTGAATCATATAGTATGATTCACCATAAAATATAATGATTTAGGGTATGTAAAACTATAATATGCTATTTTCTAAATCATTTCCCACATCTGTTATTACTGATATATTATATTATTTGATGAAACAAATTATAAAAATAATGAATTTATATAATGAATAAATGTATAGACGAATAATTTACTCATAAATTATGTCAATTAAGAGATATTACATGATACATGAGTTGTTTCATTAAGGGATATAAGGGGTTGAAGTGATCATGGGATGATGTTCTAATGATCCTACTTTTTCATACTGATTTTATATCACATATATGGATCACATATTCTTCCAAATTTCCTATATATGAAATTTTAATTTTTTCCATTAAAGGAGAGTCCCACCCATGTTATGGGGGATTCACATCAACCCATGGATACACTATGGATAAGGGATCTTCATGATTTACATTACATAGTTTTTATCAAAAATGTTCATGAAGATGTGGGTTCACATAGTTCATACATTATTTTGGTTACCATGTGTGGTTGATCATAGTATTTATGTTCTCTTATGATTTCTATGATACTGATTATTATTTTTTCGAATGCTAAAGGCATTGAATATTTTGAATATAGAAATTATTCAACATTATATAGGATATCTGAAATTAAAATTAGTTATTTTTAGTGAGTCATATTACCCTAATAGATTCATTCCATATGATTCAACAGTTATGTTGTGTGTAAATACTAGTAGCCTATTATTTAATTTTATATGTCTTTATATACACATTTTTTTTGTTATTTTCTTTAGGATTTATGTAGTTTCTGTAGTATTTCAATTTTTTGATTACAAATGAATTTTTTTTTATAATTTATTAACTTTGTCAGGTTATATATGGAACATATTTTATTTCCTTGGAATATTATTACCATATAGTTTTGTTCATATTAGACAATAATAGTTGTCATCCTCTACTGAATGGGAGGCATGTATGACTATATTTGGAAACCTAGACATAGATATCATGGTTTAGTTATCTATATTGTGGTGTGATATTTATCTTTAACCTAACTATTTTAATTATTTCCATAAATTATACAATTTATACATACATAACAATTATAACCATTATGTAATCACTCAACCACTCCCAACATCAAGGAATACTTTGTCATCATCTAATATAATAATTTTATTTCACCAATATATCAAAATACCAAAGGTAATGATATATTTCGTCTCATCATCCATTATTCCTCTCATTCATCTCGATAAACAACACTAGAATAATTTTACCCTTAATCATAAAAATTTATCCTTTATAGTGGTATATGTGATATCAAATGATTAAATGTGTATAAAAGTATAATAAATATATGGAAATTAATTCCCTTGAATCTATTGGATGGTATAACTATTTTTATGATCCTTTATGATTATAATTACCCCCATATAACATTTATTATTCATTAGTTTCTTCTTATATTAATCCCCTAGACTATAATTTCAATTTATGATCAGCTATTTAAATGATATGTATCATTGAATGATACTTTATTAATTCACCACATGCCTCCAAAATTTAGAAACATTTGTCAATTATCCATTGTATATAGAACGTATCTCAAATATCTAAAGTAATTCAAATTTATCTTTCTTTTATTCTATAATTTTCGTGGATAATTCATAAAAATTCACCTCACATATAGAGATCTCATATGAAAATATATTACCTATAAACAATTCCTCTTAAACATGAGAGATATAATTTGAACGTTCTTCCAAAATTTCAAATGGAATAACAATTGAGAAACCAAAACATAATAATTACTAATTAGGAATCATGATTAATTCTCTGGATAATTTTTTTACCATCTTATTTTAATCACTTATGATGATGAACCAATAGTGGGAAAATGTATAGTTCAAATAAAAAGTATGAATTTTCCAAGGGATGACAAAACTATTTGATTTAAATGAAATCAATCATGCTCTCCCTTGATAAAACTTTTAGAGTGATTTAAAGTATATGTAAATTATTTTACATTATTTAGAGTCCTGTTAGAACAATATTTCTTTTGAAAATGGATAATGTTTATGTGATTTCGAATCGGTTTGAAACTAATAACAGTAGAGAGAAATGTAATGAAGATTAAAAACAAATAAAATTTGAAATTTTATGTGAGATATATCTCTCATTATGAGTGCCTCCCCAACTATGACATTATCATTTAGGAATTAAAGTGATGTTTCTACAATGACATGATGTTATATTTGATATTACACTTGATATTGTTGACATAACATATCAGTTAACATTATCCCAATATTATGATATGATTTTTCACATCCTTCTTGGTTCCCAACTGAAATAGTCAAAATCAAACTAATCATACATTTTATATAAGAATGTAATTATCTATTTTTAGGATGTTATTAGTGGGGAGAAACCATTGATATTTATATTTCAATGACATATTGTTTTAATGTAATAAATTATTCCCTTATTAAAGAGTTTATAGAAAAATAGAATGGTTCAAGAAGAGTATTAAAATAGAGAGATAACTATATATTATTTTAATGGATAGTTTATTTAATGAGAAATATGTTGCAATTACTTTCAAAATATTTAATGTTTTATGGGGGTGAGAATAGAAAATCCAATTATCAAATATGTCATTATTTCTAATTTTAGTGAATATTTATTATAAAATGAAGGTTGGGTTGGGTATTTTGGTGAATTTTGTGATTATATGATATATTAATCATGTAGGGTAACCAATTATTTTTTGAAATATGATTCAATAAATAATTGATTGTTAGATAATTATATAGGATAACTATTCATTCAAAAAAATAAAAAATTATATAAATCATGATATAGAGTGAATTCATGAAAAAATATGTCATGTAAAATACATTATTATCCCCCACTATAACATTTTTTATAACTCTATTTATATATAATAAGTACCTAAATAAAAAGTATTTTTAAGGGTATATGTATTGTTATTTTTTACCACTCCATCATTTTTGGTTGAATATATATCAATCAAAAAATGGATAAAAATTAAATCATATGAAAGAGATATTTTGACTATTTGCCCCACTGATTTATCTATTTTTTTCTTATAAATTTTTTCATTAAAATGTTAAGGATATTAAATATCTAGGATAATGGGTTTGGATATTGTTTGATGACATAGGTTGTAAGGGGTTGAAATATTTTATTATGGTTGAAATCATGAATTAAAATTTTAGAGGGATTCTTGAATAACACATCTAGGAAGGAGACATCAGGTTATTTGAATCATTAGTATAATTTGTGATTTTGATATTTTTTTCATTAAAAAAAATTTAATGATAATAAATGATTTCAAAAAACTGATTTTTTTTAAATAGTAATTTTTTGAAAAAAGATATTTCTAGTATTTTAAAATTGGGGATTATATATTCTCTATAAAAATTAAAAAAATAATATGATTTCTAATTTGACAGAATTGTTAGTAAATTTATGGTATGATAATTATTGAATTAATTATAATGGAATCATTTATATTAAAAAAATTGATGATATTATCTTTTTTCAAAATTGGTTGTTATAATATTTCATCCTAATTTTCAATAAAAATGGGATTTTGATACAAATGTGGTCATTTACAAGATAGGTGTTTTGAATCATTTTTATGTAATAATTTTGTAAAATAATTCATTATTATATGATTAATGAACATAGATCATTTTGGGACATTCTGGTGAGAATATCATGGAATGTGTGAAATTAATTTGAAATAAATAATATGATTATTACCATTTGGACATCACTTTTTTATATAATGGATATTCATTTACGTAGTTGGATTCAGATGAGAAATATATGACATAGTGAACAAACTATTTTTATTTGATTGGCTGAGTAATAATTCATTAAAATGATTATTTAGTCAATATTAAATGGGTTCTGATATATTCTAGGAATATCAAGGATATATAAAGAGAGTTTGTATGAATGTTTTTAATGATATGATGTTAATATTTTGAAACTATATAGTTTTATTAGGAAGATATTTCTAAAGTGGAAGACAATATTTTCTAAAAATGGGAAATGAATACATTTCAAGAATGATTTTTTCCTGTAATTAAATCTAATTGACTGTATGTAATATATTAAAATGAATTTAATATTATGTTTTAATATGTAATGTTTGGTAGTGGAATTTCTCTAATTTTATTTTGATTTTTATAGATTATCTTGAAATAGTTGTGAATGTTTAACAAGTATTTGGAATTTGATATCTGAAATTTCATATGCGTGGATATAATTGTTAGTTATGGGGAATTGTTACTGGATTTTTAACTCACCCACAATTTGTACAGATGGGTGTTCATAATATGCATATTGGTCTTGATGATTAAAATTTTAAAATGTCAATATTTTTTATTGGGTAATGATGGAACCCTAAAAGAGATGTGTTAAGGGATTTAGTGGTCATTGTTATGTAAATACAATTTATCATATATTTCAGTAGGCGGGTATATTTGTTCTATTTTAATCTATAATGATTTATGGTCATTCATTACTGATTGGTATATTGGATAATTTTGTTATTTATAAAAATGATATAAAGGTATATATATTTTTTGAACATCATGCATGTTCAGATTTAATATTTGGTTTAAATTTATTCAAATGGGATTGTTAACACTAGAAACTAGATTTCAATCATTTGTGATCATGGGACACGCTTGAAGCCTTCTGTATAACTCATATTTGATCATAGTATTAAGGTATTTGATTACAATATTTACATATATTATTTTTAATATTATTTTGAGCATATTCATGAACAATAAAATTTTCCCAAATCTCTCTAGTAGGATTTCAATGATAATAGTCAACCACTATAAACCTAATGTAATAACATATCACCACATAACATGTGTACATTTTCATATCTACCTAATCTATGTTAAAATATAAATCTAATAGTTATTTAATCATCTTCAATTTATCTCCTATCGGTTGATAAAAATAAAAATAATACATCCTAAAAAATTAATTATAATACATATTACTATTTAAAATGTTATATATGATCTAAAATGGATAAATTAGTAGAAAAATACTATAATTAAAAAAATTATATTCCATGGAATGATTGGATGGCCTATATGGTTCCATGAACCTCTATGAAAACAAATACACAAAATCACTCATCAATATTTTATCCATAGGATCTGTTAGAACTAATCATACTAGATAATATTTCCATTTCCACTCAGAAATTTAAAGGATAATGATTATTGAATGAAAATTTTTAAATCCTTTATAATACATTAAATTTGATAAAAAGTTACTACATTCATAATTTTATTGACAAAAAAATGTAAACTAAAAATATAAATCTAATTTTCCACAACTTATCTACCATGCCATAATTCATAAGTTTACTTATTTGAAATTGAAATAATGAACAAATAAAATTTTTCAATATTAACTTTTGATTATATAACATGTTTTTTTAACTCCCTAATATTTTATAATATATTAATCTTTAATAAAATAGTTATTTTAATAGATTCTAAAGATTACAATTATAAAATATTATTTATAATGATAATACATTAAAAATGAATCATCTTATATGGTTATTCAGGGAAGTATAGTTAATGAAAATAATTTCGAATTCATTGATAAAATATTATTATTATTAATGATTTATTTTGAGATATTATTTCAATAAAATATTCCCATTAATTATTCAATAAAATTAATTAATTTTATTAAAATTATGAAAATATATTGTTTACACAAAATTAAATTGATTTAATTTTTTATTAATTGGTTTGAAATTAAAATTACTATAAGCTAAAGAATAGATATTTTATTGGATAACTAATTTTATTTGTGTAATGTGTTGTTATGATAATAATTTAAATTAATTTCTATAGATAATTTATTTTAATGTATATTATATATAATATATTAAACAAAATATTTTAACATTCATCATGTAGGTTTTTTGGCATGTAATTGGACTAAATTGTTTTTAATGCTTAAAAATAGTTTTTATAAAAATAACTTTCATTACGTTTTGGGAATTTATTTTGAAATTATTTTTTTACACTTATATGAATTTAATTTTTTAAAATGGTTTCTATATATGGAATTATAATTTTAAATTTTTTAATAGTTTAATTTAATTTTTTTTATTATGAAAAATAGTAAATGTAAAACATTGTCACCATGATAAGGGTTTCAAGGGATTAATGAGGATCTAAAATTAGAGAGATGGAATCAAATAACTAAAAATGAAAAAATATTTTTTTATTGATACCCATAGTAATAATATATTTGTATTTGGGTTTTGTTGATGCAATTTTCACAAGAATATGTCATTATTATATTTTAATTTTTTAATTATTTAAATGTTTTGTTTCATCCTAACTTATAAATGGTAACCTTATACATTCACCAATAAACATATTTTCATCCATATATATTGTAAAATACAAACCAATATATATTCATAACTTCCATCCACCCATCATATATATTATATTCTTACCAAAAGACCAATCATCGATGACATAAGGTGTGTGGAAAATAATGTTCTCCAAATAAGTGGTAATTACCATTAACAATTTATTTCATGTTTCATTCTTCCTCAACCTGAATAAAAATATTACATAACAATAATAATATGATTAAATAAGATATATTAATCTAATTAACAATTGTTTTTTATGGTTTATACATTTTCAACAACCATTACATCGTATGAGAAATGATAATGTCATTCATGCATATGTGTGGATTACCCCCTCCACCAAGATCTTTGATTAATTTTTCATGTATTCATAACATATATAGTATAGTGGTTATATTTTATGAATATAAATGATATTATGATAATATTTTGACTATATATATATATATACCGTTTATCTATTCATTGGAAAATCTAAAACATAACTCATATGTATGTATTGACTACCATCACTAGAAATTGATGTAATTCATTTTTCCTCACCACCTTATATGAATGACAAAAAAAATTTAAATCATTAATAATTATGAATCTTATAACAAGATTAATATTCTATATATGAAGAAATAATGAATAAGGTACATGTACTGGAACTGTAAAAAGAAAATAATCACAGGAAAAAAATAGTTAACATAGAAATATTGATTTCAATAATGAATTTTTAATAAATATGTAATTAAAAATTATAAGGGAATGATATAATTTATCATAAGTATAAATATTTTCCAAGTATAGTTTTATAATAAATCAATTTCTTTATAGTTACATAAGAACATGTACGAAGATAGTTAGGACTTGAGGAAAGGGATTATGCTGCAATCTGAATTTAAATCATTAATATTTTTGTTTGAATATAATTTGGGTGAATTATATAATATTTATCACATATAACCCATATATAATCTTAAACTCTATATCATTATGGGATATTCAGTTTTTCATTTCATAATCCTCTCTTTTGAACTTAATGTGATCATGAAATGATTTTTATAAAAATTCGACCTTATTTCCTATTTGGATTATGTAATATTTCATCTATATAAATGTTCTTGAAAATGTTATCAAAAATGTTCTTTTATATTATCTAGTGATTGGTTAAAAATATAATCAAAAATATTTTAATTTATTTTCAAATGAATAAAAATTAGTTTATTTAATTTTTTGAGCAATTTGTAATGAGATTTACAAAAATATTATAGAAAATCATTGTTTTATCATTTAATGGATGAATATATTTCAATACTAGAATGACCATTATTTTCCTAATATTTTCATTTAAATATTTTTATTTTAATTATCAAAGAATATAAACATCAATATATAATGCAATTTGTTATTCAAATTTATATTAAAAAAATAGAATGCATTTATCATGATTTTAGAGAAATGATAGAGTACTATTTTAAAGGGTTTTTATCTATAGAAACATATATATTTTTGTTTCTTATAATTTTATGGGTATATGATCATATGTTACAAGTGAATTATTCTCCCATGTGTCCTATGTTGATGATGTTTTTAGGATTATTCAATTTCATTCATTTCTTTATAACATTTTAATTACACTATGATGAATTTTTAAATGATTTTATAATAATCTGGGAAACATATGTAAGATTATCATTATGTGATGGGAAGTTATTTTAAATCACTATGATGCATTGGGTAATTATTTATATCTCATGAAATATTATAAAGAGGATGGGTAGTGAACCTATTAAATGGATGAATAGAGGTTGATGAGTGAACCAAGTCTATAATAAGACCATGTCCACTATGTGATGATGGTCTTGGTTGTGACCCTTATCTACTCAAATGATTTTATGTGAATATAATTATGAAATATTTACTATGAAATTTTCTTATACTTATAATATTCTATTATGGATCATAATTGATTAATGAATAATCCTTACAATTATTATTCATCTCTTTTTAATTGATAAAGAATTATGTCATAAATTTGGATTTATGATCTATGATTGGATGGTTATGAACATAATAATATATGGTTATAATCTCATACTGTTATGTTTTTCTTATTTATTAATAGGTTAAATTAATGAAATATAGCAGGTTTACCCTTACTATGCATCATAGTTCATCCTTTCTTATGTTTCCATTTTCTCCCTAGGTCATGAATAATGATATTCAGTATGAAATTTATTATAATTGAATGGTGAGTGAATAAATTTTTGGGTGTTATTATACATAATAAATGAAACATGTGGATTATTTATCTATACATAAATTACACTAAAACATTATGGTTTTACTATGTGAATTAGTGTGTTTTTATTCTATTTTCATCTAATATGTTGAAATGTGTATATATGTTTTACTTGGTTGAAAATTATTGGTAGAAAAATGGGGTTATGTTATTTTTGAAGATTAGGATATGAAAAATATGATTATGGAAAATAATACAACTTATGATTACCAAGATGTGATATAAGGTGAAGGTAAAAGATTCATTGTTTGATAATATAGTGTCATAATATAGTACAAATATGTAATTATTTTAATGATTATATTATTTCTCGCTTTTATTATTATAGATAGCTTGTCTCGCAATTATTTTTTGTATTAGATAATATATTTCAGTAGGATTAATTCTGTTAACAATGAATATGGAATATAAGTAATTGGTTTTCATCTTTAGAAAATTAATGGCATGAGAGATGAAATGAAAAAAATATTTTTTTTTGTCACAAAATGATCTGAACACATTTATCGTGTTGAGACTAGAAATGATAAAATGAAGGATCAATGTACCATTTATTCCTTTAATAGGAAAATTAAAAAAAATTATGTAGGTCGACTAATCCATTGGTTAATGAATAATATATCAGTACCAATGAAAATTTATTTTTTCATTTTCCAATGCTCGGTGAATGAAAATGTTTTTATTGTGTTATATTTTTTATAAGAAAAAGAAAATAAATTGTGGTATCTTATTCAGAATATGGGGAAAATTGAAGCAATTTACTCCATTGTATTAGAAGCGTTAATGATTTTATTTTTTATTAATTATTTACACCATAATCTTCATATGAAAATGGAAAGGAAATCTCTTTATCATACGATGATGGATGATGAATATATTGGTACTTATAAATTATATTTCATAATAAATGTGAGGTATGAATAATGTTTTATAAATATTCTTAAAATATATATTTATTAGTTATTAAATTTCAGAAAATCATGTCTATAAAAGGTTTTAGATATAATATACGTATATATCTCTGAATATATCATTCCATGTATTCTGAAGCTACAAATAGATAGTGGAGAATCCCACAATTATAATGGATTTTCGATGAAGAGAAACATGGTGTTTCAAAGAAATTAAAATAAAAACCCCACAGAGGAAAAAATTAATCTTCTTTATTGCTATAAGTATGAAATGAACCATGGATGAAATTGTATCCAATGGACTGGTAAATATTTCAAGAATTTAAAGGAAGGAAATAAATCAAGTGAATACTGAAGAGATATAATGAGGAAGGAAAATGAAAATAGTTTAGAGAAAGCTCATCTAAATTAAATTCCCACTCTCTAACACTAAAACTGCATGGAGTTTTGGAATTATTCCCACAAGTCCAAGAATATACATGTTAATGATGAAAATCCTTTTCAAAAACCACAAAATTGATGAAAAAATGGAAATATAATGTGATCAAAAATTTTAAAGTCTACACAATAATGAATTTTTGTATGATATGCTTTTCATCCACACCAAAAATATAAATTTCCTATTTTATTCTAGTTCTTCCAACACATTTATATTTGAATAATTTTATAAGGATATCATGTCAGAATGATATTGATTAGATGATGAATTATCATTGAAAAATAAAAATCATATGATGGTCACATATCAAGTCTATAGTTCCTCTAAAATAAAATTTTGCGGGAATTTTCTCCCTATAAATATTGTGGTTCCCTTTATATTATAATTTGCTGTGATTTTAAGGATGAATAAGAACTAATTATATGGAGACCATATCAATTTCCATGTAAGGGTAGAAACATTTCATATTTTGAATAAGCCAATGATTCTCTATTGAGGTGAGGAGTAATGTGAACATCTAATGGAAAATAGTTCCCTTATAGGGGTCTTATTAATTATTATTTAGGGGTATTTTTCTCAAATAGTGGTGGAGAAACTCAAAATTTATGATTTTACTATTGAGAATAAATATACTAATGTATTTTATGAATAGATTGATATTCTTACCTAAAATAATGAAAATATGTTTCCAGTAGAAATCATATCGATTTATATTCTTATTTCAATAAATCATTTTATAATTTCCCGAACTGATTTGAAGAAATTTTAGAAAATACTCCTTGTGAAACTTGATAAGAGGTTCATTTGGAAAATTATTTCACTAGGTGGTTCACCTATCCTTCTTATCAACAATAAATATGTATTAATGTGTCTTGGAATTTATTATTGATTACATAATAATATTAAAATATAGAACAAGTATCCTCTATCTCATATTGATAATTTGTTTAATAAAATTTTATGAGATCAGCACATATCAAATAATGAACATAGATGTTGATATCATTAGTCGGTGGTTGAAAAGAAAGAAATATCTAATACACCATTGTTTAAGAGGTATGGACACAAAGAATTTAGAGTGATAAAATTTGTTTTTACCATTTCCTTAGATACCTTCATGGGTCACCTAAATATTGTCATTAGATATTACATTGATTAATTTATGTTAGTATTTATAGATGATATTCTTATATATTCCAATATTAATTAATTATATGATTATAATTTGAGTATTGTGTTTACGACATTGATGAAGGATAATTTTCATTCAAAATATTGTTAATGAGAAATATGGATATAAAATTATCATTCTTGGGTAATGTGATTATGAGTGAGAGGATATCAGTGGATAGCTCAAAGGTTGATGTTATTTAACATGTCCCATACCAATAATGATGACTAAAATCCATAGATTTCTTAGGGTAGCAGTATATTATAGTATCATTTTGAGAAATTCGTCGAAGTAAATAAATCCACTAACTATGTTGACCAAGAAAGGAAGAAGCATCCAATGAGAAAATTAATATGATGAAAATTTCAGGGAACTAGAGATTTGATTGGTCAATATATTTGGGTGCACACAATCCAATATTGTATAATGGGATGTGACATATAGTGATGCATCAATGAAGGGAATCAGATTTTTTTCATTAATAATGACATGGTATTGGTTTAGTTATCTCTACAATTTATGGTTCATGAGGTAAATTACCAATCACATTATTTGGATTTAGAAAATATATTTTTTTATATGAATATAGAGAAGAATTATCTTCATGGTGAATGGTGTGACATATATACTAATTTTAAAATCTTGAATTATATATTCACACAGAAAGTGTTTAATATACACTGATGAAGATTATTTGAATGGTTCAATGATTATGATAGCTCAATACATTACCACCCTATGAAAGAGAACAAGGAAGGTGATTATTTGAGATATAAGGTCTATATTAGTTTTTCAATGATTAGTAGAGGAATATATCCAATACATATGGATATATATATGTTAACGTTGAAATAATAAGAAATGGGGAAAGATATTATTTTTATAATATGAACGTTTAACCATCCTTACATGTGAATATTAAAAAATTACTGAAGAAATACTTGCAGATAAATAAAATGGGATAGGAATGATCTTATGTTCAGTCATGATATGGATGTAATGATATGTTTTAAGAACATATTATCCATCTCTTCAATACTAGAATTGAAGAAGGATCTATTGGATGGAGCTCATAGTTTTTTATTCTCTATTCATCCTTGAAGTCTGAATTTGTGTATAGATATTAATGATCAATTATATTGTGAAAAAAATGAAGATACATATTTTTTAGTATTTATATTAATTGTTGATATGTTAGTTATTTATGTCTATGTGATAGTTGTCCTATTGGATATTACAACCATAACACAAACTTATGTGGAATTGAAAAAAACCACATATTTTTTTATGGTACAACCCAATACATCTAAGGAGAAGAATTATATTTGTGTTCTAGTTTATATCCTTTAGAGATTATCCCATTTAATTATTATCAGATTATATTTCTCCCATAATTATCTCTCCAGGTATTATGATAATGAAAGGAAATTGTTTTTGGATTACCACTCTCATTCATATCTGATCAAGACCCAAATATTACCATAATTTTTTTAAGAATTGTTATATAATGAATTTAATATAAAGTTATGATTGATCGTTTCATATAATTCTATAAAATATGTTTAGTATATGAGGAACATTCAAACCCTATATTTTATGTTGAATTATTTCATTGTGGATTTTGAAGGATTTGGGGATCAATACCTTCATCTATTAAAACTCATTTAAAACCGTATCATTCACATTAAATTTCTGTTTGATCCATCTAAATCCCTCTATAGAATAAATTTTCTAAATCAAACATATTGTGATGAAGATAGGTAATGAAATATATTTTGACATGATCTTCTTATTGAAATGTTATATAAAGTTAGAGTCATTCTATATAATATCGTAAAACTATTGATTTGAAAGAAAAGTGATACTTACAGTCATCTGTGATATATAATGTTCAGATTTGGTGACATGGTTTACCTTTAAATATATCCATCGATGAATGTTATTAGATTTAGAATAAATATAAATCTATAAAAAAGATATATCTATCCCTATTATATTCTTGATCATATATAAACATTTTCTTACTGTTTGGTGCCTCCTACAAACCACACCCAAGATAATGATGTTTTCCATGTATATCTTTTTTGAGAATGTACATACAAGATAATTTAAATTTACTAAACTCATATGTCAGACCATTCTAGTATTATTCTTCTATTGAGGAATAATTGGAAGAAATATTGAAACATATAGATAATGTGAAGTAGAACAATACTAATCACATAGTTAAGGTTCTCTACAGGAGTCACATATTTTAGAAAGAAATGTAGGAATATAAGAATGTGATGAGGAATAGATATCCTCAGTTTTTAGTATTTGAGTTATATAATTCCAGGGGAAAAATTTTTATAAGAAGGAATAATGTAACAAAAATTTATTATAGAATATATTTCAATTTAATATATAAATTGTTGTGACACATTGTAAAGCATGAAAACCCAATAAAATGTGAATAATTCTTATGAATTATAAATAGAATCAAATTTTAATACATATAAATGAAATATAATTGTTGAAAATAATTTTTATTTCCCATATGAAATATTATTGATCAAAAATAAATTTATGATATTTTTTTTTCATTAATAATTTTACTATATATGTTTTATTATTAAATTAAATTCATAGAATTTAATAAATTAAGTTTTATTGCTTTAAATATTTTTAAAATAAATAATTTTATATTAATTAGTTATTAATTAATACAAAATCAATTAAATATAAAATGAATTGTTTGTCTAAATATCAATTTTATGCCGTTAATTTGTTTTTTCTCTTTAAATTAAATTAATAACTATTGATAAATTATAGTGACTATATATGTAGAGAGCATATTTTTTTAAATTTTTTAACATTTATTTAATGGTTTATACTAGGTTGATAATTATATATTTTTTTTTCAGGTCAGAATTTAATTTTTCTAAAAAGTGTTTTCATAGTGTTTAGAATGAATATATTAAAATATATTTTGACTTATTATTGGAATTTAATTTAATATAAAAAAACAATATTTGGAATTTGAGTTTTTAGTTTTTTTAATAGGACAGTTATATTTTTTTCATTGTGAAGAGAATCCTTGGAAAAAAATTGTCACTAAGGTAAATGATATGAGGATTTTGGGGGATAAAAAATATAGACACTGCATAAAATTCAACTAATATATGGATAAATGTTATTCACTAAGTCAATATATAACCACTCGTATATTATTCTTTATTTTTGGTAAAAAGTTTCTCATGTTCACTTGAGTATGGAATTTTTATATGCTAAATTATTATGTTTTTAAATGTTTGCAACCAACATCACTTATAAATATTAACCTACTCCCATCACTACATTATGAATTTTCATAAAAATATAAAAAAACATTCATAAATGCCTTTGTAACTTACTTCCCCACACTAAAATATTCTTACCTACAAAAAATTTAGTTTTTTAAAGGATTGAGGTGTAAGGAAAATGAGGTTTCCCAAAGAAGAGGTCATTGACTTTATAAATCTATTTAGAGTTTCATTCATCATTAACCATATAAAAATAATCTAAAAAAATCATAAAATGATTAAATAAGTATAATTACTACATTTAAAAGTTTTTATGTCAATGGTATAGCTATTCCGTTCCTAATTTCCATCATATGGGAAATTATATTGCAGTTTGTCCGTATATATAGAATACCAACTCCTTGAAGCAATGTCATTTGTGTTTATTGTCTCCAATATATGGATTTTTATACATATTGATTTAAGGAACAGATTTTTTATGTATGATTCTATAAGGATATATAATTATATTCCTCTCTTCTTTTCCAATCGTTGGAAAAAGGAAAAATTACTCCTCTATTTGTTTGAATTATCTTCTCCACGAAGTGATGTAATTATTTTTACCAAAACACTTCCTTGAAATGATTATAAACATTTATATCTTGGGTAAATATGATAAATATAACATTTTAAAAGTTACCTATATTAATAAAACATTTATAAGGTGATGGTATTTGATCTATCAAACTAAAACACAAAAGAGAAGTGTAATAGTTGACACCTAAAAGTAGATTTTAATGATGAATTGATAATAAATATATAATTAAAATTTTTAAGATCATGATATATTATATTATAAGTTCCAATAGTTCCTATTCTATATTTAGAATAAATAAATATATATATTATATAAACATAAGAGTGGTTTTGATGAATTTCAGTAACTGAGGTAAGAGATTATCAAATAATATCATTTTAATTTTGGATTATTTATGCTTCATTAAAAATGGGGGAACTATATCATATTTATACCATAGAACATTAATAATTTCTTACCATCTTTTTTGATTCTAGGTTTTTAATGTTTTACATTCATTCCCCCCCTCATTAGTATATAAAACAATCGAAAAATTATCATTTTGAAAATTCAACCTTATTTCCTATTTTTCTAGAAAACATTTTATTCCATCCTCTTGAATAATTATTTTTATCATTTATGTTACTTTATATGATATAATGTATATTTTTATTAATCATAAATCAAATTTTAATTTCTCTTTAAAGGACTAAAAATTATTCCTTACAATGTTTTCTAAATATGTTATTTTTATCTTTTTACAAGAAAATGAGAATGAAATGTGTGATTTGATGTTTTTAAAAAATATTTTTTCCCACCATAAATAATTTTATTTTATTTGTATATTTAATTAAATATTTCCTTGGTTATTTTCAAATAAAATCATTTAGTCAATATTCAGTGGATTTTTCTAAAAAAATATGAAAATAGAGTGATATTTTTCCAAATTTATCATAGATTTGATCAAAAAGCCATTATTATTATTTTTGATCTATGTCAATATAAATCAATGTTTCTAATTCTAAATTTGTGACATAAAATTATGATTACATCCATTGTTTTCCTAAATGGAATATGAAGATGATGTTTTAAGGATGCTTCCATATAAAAAATTACCATCAGTTATTATATTATAATGAAATAATGATTGTTTTTATGATATTGTGTAAAACATATATAGGATTTAATTTATGTGATTGGTGGATCAGTAGAATATATCTGATGCATTGGGTAATGATTAATATCACATAAGATCAAGAGTGTTGGAGGTGAAGCCATTCCAAGGATGCAAAGAGGGTGGGTGTGCACCCAATGAATTATGGGACATTATACACTATGTGATGGGGATACTGGTTGTGAGAATTGAATTATTAAATGATTTTTTATTCTTATGATTCATCCATAACTCATATGAAATGCACTTATAATTATGATAAACTTTCATGGATCAAAATTGATTAATGATGATTTATCACACTTCTGAGTGATGCCTTGTGAAATGCCATGGCATTATGTTTCGACTCATGATTTATAATCCCCATCTGATATGGGCTGAAATTCATTATATATAATCATTATCCTTTACCCTCAAACTTATATTATTATTTGATAATATCATCACTTGACATGTCCATGTTTTACCCATACTAGGCTTCTGGGACCACCCCTTTTTAGGTTTCCATTTGTTCCCCAGGTCACCAATAAAGGTATTATGTATAATGGATCTTAGAATGGTTCTATAAGAGAATTAAATGGTGGTATATTTTTGACATATTATTTTCAATTAGTTTATTATATATCTAGTATTTAAATATATCAAACATTTTTTGTTCTAGGGATTTTATTATTTGGTAATATATAAATATTTCATTTAAAATGATGATATTATTATATTTTTTTTACAAACACAATAGATATTATTTTGAATTTTATAATGACACTTTTAATGGAAAATTAGTAACTCTACAATATTATCCACCATATGAATAACATAAGTAAAATAAATCAAAAAAATAAATCCACTTTGACAATGAAAAAATACACCAGTTACAAGTTATTCAAAATTTGAATTTCAAAAAACTATCATACCAATCTCAGGAAATCCACACAACCTTGATTCCATTATCATGCTACTAAAATATTACTATAACACCCATCTACAACAGGATATTTTGTTTTGATTCCACATTTCAATCATGTTCCCTACCTTCCCTAGCACCAAATTTTTCCATGCACACATCTTTATTATTGTGCACCTTGTGCACCCTTCTCAAAAGAGATTGGAAACCCTAATAATTTTCCACCACTTATTTAAGATATCATATCTGATTGATTATATATAGGCCCCATGAACGCACAATTTAACATGAATTGAAAATATGTATGGACTTATCATGATGTTAAAACATCTAAAACACCTTATAGCATTAAATAACCTACCAGTTCAACTAATATTCTTTGTTAAGTGAGTTTTTATGAAAAACTAATGATGAATTGAATGATGTTGATGGTGCTTTTGTCTTTTAATTATTATGACTATTGAAATAGTAATTATATTATGTCATCGCCAATACTAGGGATAATGAAACACCTTTATAGGGGTACCCATGTGACTATCTTATATTACTCAGGTACCGTAGTTATCCCAAAGGTGGTTCACCTAGTGTTTCATTATAGTATCAGACCTAGTTTTGCGAGTGTAACCAAATTATCACCCATTCACCCAGGGCTATAATATAGAATGGAAATAGACCTCTGAGATCTCACTTATATGATTTCTAGGTCCCAAAAACACAATATGTTCTCAAGAATTTATTAAGGGTGTTATAATCATGTTATATAATTTAGTTCTCCATTAACCCAAATCACTAATGTAGGTTTCCATCTACACAGGTAACCTATTTGGGAAACCATTTTACTCAGGTCACCTATTTGGGGACCCCATTCACATAAGTTAGCTACATGGATTCCAATCCACTCAAGTATCCTCCATACCCACCAAAAATAATTAATTGTACTACGAATGTCAGAACAATTCTTTTTAACCATATATTCCACTAATAATAGTCTATTAGATTCACATGAGAAATCTTATGATGATATTCATCCATAATTTACTATACCCTCATGGTTATAACAATCATATATTTCCTTGATTATTCGGGTCCTTATCATAAGGATACTAGTGAAAACCACTAGATCAAGATTCTCATCCTAGCTTACCAAAACCATTTTCAATTGATTTCATGATTTATTCAACATCAATGTATCTAATAAATGGTTCATGGGTGTTTTTAATAATCAAAAAAGGTGTATGTCAAAAATCTACATCATTTTGTCATTTCACCAATAATTCTCATATTCATTTCCCTTCTAGTTACAAACTAATGAGAGGTTGATGTTAATAAAAATGTTCTCCTTCCATGTGTAAGTCAAAATGATATTCTTATTGTCTATATTATAATTTAACCTCATAAATATGCAATTTATACCATGAAAGAGACATCCAATGTAAGTTTAAACCCTTCCTTGTTAGGTCATTTCTATATTTACGACATATTCTCATTCCAAATTATTATTTTCTAGATAAATATTTTATACATTTAATAAATACTCAATTGAGGAACATAAATTTTTAGTTTCATCCAAAAACATTAAAATATCATTATAATATAATCAAAATAAAATAAACATGCGGTAAATATGGAATATGTTGCAGATAAAATAAAGTGATATGATAATGCATTACCTCATGTCTGAATTCCTTTGTATGTGTTCAAAAATCCTATATAAAAAATATAGGATAATTTTAGATCACTTATAGAACCCTTTTCGTATATATCATATCTTATATGATTTAAATATAATATTTATCAAACAATTTATACATAATTATACAATAAAATTATTTTCCTTAGTGATATCTTCATCAGTTTTCTTGTTTGTTTTGGTTTATTAGTTTTAGTACATGTACTTTGACAGGTGTTCCATAATATATAGAATTTTAATGATGAAATAAATATTATATATATTCACTATCAATATATATTTAAATTCATCCATACAATTTTAACATAGAAAATTTAATTACAACAATCATAGAGTCGGTAGGCCATACTTATGCATGAACAATATTTTAAATATTTTATATATGGGAAAATGTGGGTAAATAAGAATTAAAAATTAAATAATAATAATTATATAATATATATCATAAATATTCAATAAATCTATCCATACTGGCATCCATTTATTAACAAAATGAGAAACAAATCACATCCCTTCATGGAGGATTTTTTCCATATATACACATGACTAACGTTATCATTTCCCAAAAAAATGAAGGCATAATAAAAGATGTTGTATTATAACTAAAAAAATTATAATTACCTAATATGAATCATTTATAATAATTAAACACATCATAACAACCATCGATTAAATATTTTCTTGGAAAATGAAGTGATCCTCTATGTGAAAACGGAATGTTGTACGCATGAGCAACAGATCTAATTATAATTTGATGAGAAAAGGGTTGATAATGGTGATTTAATAATATAAATAAAATTTATTTATATCTATGATACATAAGATAATATTTTATGATATATACTACAATTTTATTTAAGTAAAATAATTAGTGAAAAGAAACTGATCAGATAAGGTGATTACCTCGTCATTGAATGAACACATTTAGATATCCTTTTCTAGATCCTATGGTTAGTATTTTGGGAAGACCAACACCTTAAGAATGTAGATAAGTATTTTAATGTATTTATTAGAGTATGGTTGATCTATAATGGATTAAATAGTGTGAAGAACATATATAGGGGTACCATTTTATTTTTTTGGTGAGGGTAAAATTTTGAATTTATTAAAATATTTAATTATATTAAATTCATTATGATGTAAAATTATTAAATAGGGATATATTTAACTATTCCTACCTTGGGGAATAGAAAAACAATTCTACATGTTTTCCTAGTAAAGCACCGTAGCTGACCAGGGTCGTCTAGCATGATTAGCTTTAAAATTGATCACTCTGTTATTCTAATTATCTTAAATTTCGTTGATTTTGTTGATTTAACTATTTATTAAATTAATGAAATATGAATTTTAAGATTTTAATGTTTAATAACATAAAAAAAATCATGTAATTCCAAATTACGATGAAATTAAAAGAGAATAAATTTGTAAAATAATGGACGTTCTCCCAATAGTGTTTTCTTGAGAGTATATTCATTTAATTATTTGAAATCTTCTTAGTAACCAAAATCCTTCATATGTGACCACACATTAATCTACCCAAGACTTGAATGAAAATTGAAAATAAAATGTTCCAAAATCTCTCCACACACCCATCATCCACTAAGGTAAAATAGATTAATAATAAAAATATTGGCCTTAGATAACCACAGTGGAGATTACACATATTGTAAATAATTCTTAAATTGCCCTAGTGAAGAATCTAAACATGGCCTTAGTTTCAAGAATTAGATTACTCCACTAGGATATTCTGTATGTATTTGCCTCATTACTATGGGTATATGTGTTCATGGTTGAATAAAATAGATACTAGAAGAGAAGAAAATAAAAAAAATAGTACGAAGAATGATTAGAGAGACATATAATGTGAGAGAGATTATTGAAATAAAATTAGATAAAATCAAATAATAAAATAAAATAAAATATAGAAAAGAGAAAAAAAATAATATAATAATAATAATAATATAGGTGGAAGAAAAAAAAATAAATTCATTCATGAAATTAATTTAAAATAAACTAAACTAAAAACACTGATAAAATAATGAAATAAAATGAAAATGAAAATAAGAAAGTAACATTATGCCCATACTCTCCTCCTTTAGTGTCCAAACATCCTCCTCAAAAGGAAAAATTATCTTTTTATTGGAAAAAAGATTAATCATTTGTCTTTTGTTCCATTAAAGTCTCATTAACACCCATGGTGTTAAATCGTCAATATTTCACCTAAATATCTCAGTTGTTCCAATTGTTTATCTATATCATAGAAGAAATCCATAAAAGGAAGTATGAATTTTTAGATATAATGAATGATGTAGTGAAGATGAACTAATGGATTTCATAAGGATTTTTTACTGGTGATTGAGTTGTGGTAAAGATGAGGGAATCATCCACCAAACTGTTTAACTTTCACAGTGCCCGTAGGGAGCTCTAGCTGCTAACAAGGCATCATTTCACATTGAAGTGGGATTTATGGAGGTCATTAGGGATGATATATGTGATCTATGGTGGTTCATTTCATATGAAGTGGTTGAATGTCCTAGAAATGATCTTCCATTTTGTTTTTCATGCTATTTCCCAACACGTTTTGGCGGCATTAATAATGATGAAAAACAAATAAAGCAGATATAGTGGAGGAAGCGAGTCTGTGGATGAGGAATTTATTATTGAGCATCACATTTCCATTTTAGTAAGTGATCAATAGCTATTCACCCATAATTATATTTTCCACATTGAAAAGGTAAGGGATCTCACAATGTATTTAAATAACAAGTCATGATGCATATTTCTCAGAATCATGCATTGTGGTGGGATCCTAGAAACACATGTACTCACATTTGGGGTTGCAGATGAAATATACAGTCTATGTGGGATTATTACCAGACATACCCCATGTGTTATCCACCCACATGAAAAACACAATATTCCGGGGTCCCCCATGAATCTCATACGAATCATCCACAGGGAAGGCCATCACTTGGGCTCGACATGGCCCACTAGTCCACATGGGTTAGGTATGTGTATTGTAGATCCATTGAGGTTGAGGTGAATTCTTGTTTTCCAATGTTTTTTACATGAAATATATTTTAAAACAAGTAATTAAATACTAAAAATGTTCATAATTATAATTAAAATTTTAAATCAATTTTTAAATAAATTTTATTATTTATTTCCAATTACCAAAATATTCATAAAACATTTCATTACATGGGATTATTACCTTGAATCATTTTAAAATAATTAATAATGTTAAAAAATATGCATGAAAATACGAGTCTGTCAAATACCAGAACACATGATATAGGCTTTTCCTCAATCATTAAATCTAAAAATTCAGTTTAAGAGGTCACCAATTCTACCGATAGTAAAAATTTAAATCAAATAATTTTAACATTTATCAATGGTTATTGAAATTTTCAACTTCCACATATTGTATCAATTTCAATTATCATTTTTAAAAGAAAGAATATATTCATTCATTTTATATTGTACATTTAATAAGATGGAACTTATCATCACATTCATTCTTGATTATCAATTATTATTATTAATTATGAAAAATATTGTTTACCTCACTTTTATGTCATTCCAACCATCACTCAGGGTAAAATTTAATTATATTTATGATTATATCTTGAGAACATATTATTCATCTATATATATTAATGGGAAATACATTCTCTACATTGTAATGAAAAAAGTGACATAAAATCTTGATATCCTTACAATTAATCCTATAATGTACATGAGGCCTTTGTTTTGTAGGAATTGATGTTTAAAAATCAAGGCTTAAGGAGGAGGTTTCTCTCTAAAGTAAAAATCCATAATATCAAAAGTAATAGTTTAACTAAAATATATTCATTCAATTGTATCAAATCCTACTTTCTCAAATCTCATCATTAGGTTATTATTAATATAAGAATAATGAATGAATTTCTTATTATTGAATTTTTCTCAACATTAATATTTTTTTGAACTATTTTTTATTACTTATTTCTAATTTATACTAGGAATTAACATCAAATTTACCATATAGCCATATATAATAAGATTTATCATCCTAAAAAAACAGATTTTTTATTCTCTCATATCCCAACACATTTATATATTTTTAGCATTTTTTTCATCTTTTTTTCAGAAAGGGACTATAATAATAGTTCAATGTATAAATAAAAAACCATTCTCAATACCAACATTATCACCCCCATAATTTTTATTCAAAAATTAGTTCATCCCTCTTAACATTAATTCCACAACCACTAAACATATATTTAAAAACATCATACTAAGAGTAGGGTATTAATGGATAAAAAAGGATTGAAACATGGATCATTCATTAAAAGGTAATTCATGGTCTGTATTGGTTAAACAAGTATTAATGTTTAAGGATGTATCAATGATAAGGTTTTATGAAATTTTTTCTTAGTAATTTTAAAGGTGTTTTTTGTAGTCATAGATTTAACAATCATTAATTTAATTTCTTATAGCCGTCAAGTCCATTATCACAGAAGAAATATTCTCACGATAAAAAATGAAATCTTTGATCGAAGAATACACAAATTAATGGAACATATGTTTTGATATATCTAATAAAGAAATTAATAATAATTATAAATCAATTCAAATGAATTTTATAAATTCAATGTAAGAAATATGGTATTGAAATTTTATTTTAAAAAATTATACAATTCCTTAAAATAATTTTCGTTTTTTAATATACATTATTAAATCAAATAATTCAATTATATATTTTAATCATTCAATTCCATAATCATTAAATTCTAAAAAATTGAATCATAAGATTCCTATGAAACACATTTATCCTTGATAAGTCATGTAAATCCTAGTTTGAATTATGGGAATAAAATTCTCTTTTCAATAAATTTTTTTATAGGATGGCCATAATAATTAAATAAATAATTGAAAAAAATCATTCCCCCAACTTGAATCATTATTTTAAACTATACAGTTTCTAATTAATTTCACAATGGAAATCAATTTCAAGACATGAATTTTTTTTTCACAAAACCTTTCAGATGCAATTTCATGACGTGCATTACATTAATGATTTGTATTCGAATTAGTTTCTCTAGTTTCTTCTAGATGCTATTTGGTTTTATATGAATGGAAATATGTGATAAGAATGCAATTATAAGTACAAGGACCATGTAAATTAACTTAAAAATGATAGAGGGAGTGGGGATGTATGTTAAAATTGTCCTAATAAAGAAATGTAAATTTCATGGAATATGGTAATGATAAATAATTGTAAGATCCCTCAAGTGGGTCGTGGATTATTATTGCCTCTAGGAAGGATGTACTATTTGTAATAAATAATATAATGATGGTGGATCTTATTTCTTTTAATCCACCATCTTTGGATTTCCCTGCATGGATTTGTTCTTTTTTATTGCTGAGGATTCCATTGATAGATTAAACCAAAAAAATCCCTCTAACAATAAGAAATAACTTTTATGTTGGGTGTATAATGAATTATGGATCATCCTCCTTCTGGGTTTCTACTATTGTATCCTTTTTCATATCCAATTATACCTCAATATGTGTTGCATGAATTATAATTGAGAAATGGAGGTGATAATGTAATTCTAAATTAAAATAATTTAAAAAATATTACTCATAAAAATTTTCACATTGTGTATGGAAATATTCTGTCTTTATTTCCTATAGTATTTTTGAAACCCTAATGATCCTCCTATAATGTATCATCAATAAAATCTCATATTTCTATTTGTTCCAATACATGTACATGTAATTCATCCTCATATTACACGGGGTAAAAATAAATAGTTTATGAATCTGAAAATTCAATTTATGGGGAATTAATACTCAATTAATATTGAATAAAATCATATAAGATATATTTCAATTATAGATAAACCCCTTCCTTGGTTAACAATGAATATATTTTTCAGTTTTAAGTTCCTACTGAAAGAGGTTCTTGGTGGATAGAGGTTGGAATACAAGATCCTCCATTTATTCTTTGAATTCCACCAAGTTTGTGGTTTTTTAATCATCCATGTCTAGTAATAGGTATTATGGAACTAATTATTCAATCATATTAATGTGATGATCTCATTTCATTTTATCTTCATAATAATTACTCCAAAAAAATTCTGAATATATTCCCATAGTTTTATTAACAGGTGAGTCTCAATCTTCCCCCTTTAGATTTCATGGTATTCTTGAATCATGATCTCAAAATGTTTGGGTGGCAGATATTTTAAATGTATGTAATCAATATCTTAGATGTATTTAGAAACATTAGGTTCATCCAAGTTTACTTTTTTTCTTGTTCTTGAGTCTATTCTTTTCAATTGGGACTTGATCGACTCTTACTGTCAAATAAAAAGGTAAGAAGACTAAATATTTTCCCTATTGAATCCACTTGACCGATATGATATGATAATCAAACCATTGTCCAATTGACTCCTTAGAAGAGCCTATTTATTATTACAAATCCTATTATTAGTTGGTATATGCGTAATAATGGAAATTTTAAAACATAAAGGAAAATGGTATTATTTTTTGAATATAAATCTATTTGGTTACAAATAAATGAAAATAGAAAAATTAATCAAATTACGGATTTTATTCTAAGGAAAAACACCAGTTTTTAGGCACTCGTGTCATGTGGTGTACAAAAAGAAATTTTCTAATTGTTTTCTTATTGTATAATTGCAGCTCACCAAGTTTATCTATGTTGAGGAGCTTCACAATTTTTCACCTAATTATTTTAATTAACCTAAATATAATTTTTTATCTAATTAATAGATTATGGATTAAATAAAATATGAGTTTCATATTTTGAGTATTTTATAAAATAATAAAATGAAATACAATTCTATATTACCATATAATGAGAACATAATGAAATTTGTTTCTTGATAATGGGTTCCCTAGATAAAACTAAACAGTAATTCTAAATTACCAAAAAATAGATAGAATAAATTATGCATGATGTATTTTTATCATTATAGTTTTGACCTTTATATGACCAGAATATTATTGTTATTTTCATAGATTTATTTTCATATCAATCTGTTAATCAAGATCCCATTCTATAAAAATAATGTCAATATACTATGAGATTAATCATAAACATATTTTCTCTGGTCTAGATACATCATAAGGATTGGAAAAGGTTTATGTCTGACTATCATGTGATGGGGACCATAAATAGTATGATTTCTTCTAATGAACATCACACATGGTGATCTTTGGTATGTGGGATAACATGTACAATCCCAAGAATAGGAACACCACATGTTTCAAGTGACATTTGATGTTCTTATTTATAGACAAGTGTATTACTCTACTGAATTGAGATCATTATCAATGTGTCGATTTGATTATGTATATTTAGGAATGAAAAAAATGATAATGAAATCTTGGAATGGTGTCTAGTTTTTGGTGCATCATTGTCTCTGTGACATTGGATGAATGGTCAAGGTGGAATTTTTCACTTTCGAGTTGAGTTAATAATATATAATAAACTGGGTTGATCAGGATAGTAGTACCATAATAATTCATTGTCCAAGGTAGTTAGAGGGTAATTCTGTCATTTTTTATAAACAAAAAGTATATTAATATTTGATGATGAAATCAATGTGCATCCTAATTAATGATAAATCAAAATAGAAATAGATTATATTACATAGTATGTAATCAAATGTTTGTATTTGCTGATATGAATAATCCTAATTTCATTTTGGGCTTTGATGGGTTTATTGAAACTGATATTGGACTTTGAATATTATTCACTACTATTAAGAAAATGAAAAAAGGTGCCAGACACAATAGCATATTCAATAATATTTCCTATTCTAGTGAATAGGTATATAGGACCTGGTGGGCCCTAACTTGAGGTATGATATTTTTCTTAGTAATCAGTCACAGATAAATATAAAATTTCATTATTATTCATGTAAATAATAATTTGGTTTTATTAATTTATTAAAAACCTTTTTATTGATTTTATATAAATACAAGGAATGATATTATTGAAATGAATATTATATTAATATTCATTGTTCAATACATATTACGCTATAATTTAGAGTCATGTTTATGAATCCTATTTTTTCACATAATATATTTAATATATATTATAGGTATGTGATAAAATATAAATAATATTTATTATATAGTTTACTTCATTATAATTATCATTTATTATTTATTTCGTGGATGTTTAATATACAAGTGTTTGGGAATTATATCTATTTATTTGGGAATACACAATTTAAATGAGGACAGAAGATATCAATAGAGACTATTTATGGCCATCCCTTCAGAGATTTCATATTCTCTCCCACATCACATATATAAGAACTCTAGATCTATCTAATCATATAATGTTCTCCCTAATGCATTGTAATAAAGTTGATGCAGTGATCGTTGCGGTATTAAAGGCATCGTTAGATATCCATGCCACCAGGATAAAATTGATGATCAATGTTCCTACAGATTTTTGAAGTGAGTGTTGGATGATATATATGGATTTTTCATTTAATCCTTCAATCATAGATCACCATGGAAATGAATTTTTTGATTGCAACTTTAGGTAAAAATATGTATCATTTCGATTTTATTTTTGTGCTCTGTTTATTCTCAGGATATCCTTAGGACCATACTATAGCTTAGATCACCATAGAAGTACATTTCCTTCATCTCGTCGATGAGAAATATTAAATCCCTAACATAGCAGTTTTGATTTTACACCCCAGTACCTTCAATTAGAAAATTAATAATGTTGTCCTGATCGATTTTTCTAGGGAGTACATTCATTTTCCTATTTCAAATATACTTCTTGAACACACTCCATCATATGTGTGAACATGTACGTCTACCCTAGTTTTAAATGAAAAGTTCACTAAACAACTATCAATAAAACATTACATCCACATCCTCAATAGAGGAATGCCGGTTCTATAATAATAAGTTAAATCGTAGATAACCACGTTAAGAATTACACCAACATTAAATAAACCTTAGATTAACCCAAATAAAAATTTAATCATGGACCCTGGATCAAGAACCAGATTACACCATCAAGGTATGCCTTGAGTCAGTTATTCAAAAACATGATTATAAGAGATCATGATGGATAAATATCAATAATATAAGAGAAAATACTAAAATAAAACAAAAATAATATTAATGTGATCGAAATTTAATATGGGAGTGATATGGAATGAAAATAATGTACAATTTAATTGAAATAGATGAAATAAATAAAATATAGAATGGGGAAAAGAATAATTAGATGAATAATAAAAAGAATAAGAATATGGGTGGATGAAAAACATTAAATGAATAAAATTCCTTAATTTAAATTAAATGAAACTGAATAAAAATAGAGAATAAATAAAGAAATAAATTTATGTGGAAAATGATGTAGAAGCATTCATCCTAGCCTATCCTCCCTCAGTATCCTACTATCATACCTAAAATAATGGATACTATATTTATAGGAACAAATACAGGTCATTTGTATTATCATCATCTAAAATATCCTCAATACTCGGGAAGTATACTCTATTAAAACTCACATGATGATATTTGGTGCTTCCATTTTATCATTACAGTGCGGAAGAAATCAGTACATGATAGACTAAATTTGTGGACAATGTAGATTATGTGGTGATGCCAATTAAATGGATTTCATGTGGAAGTGGTACTAGTGATTGAGGATAATATTTGGTGATAGAATCCTCCATTAATCCCTTTACCCTTTACACTAGCTGAAGGGATCTGTATTGGTGAGTAGGGCATTGTTTTCCTTTAATGTGTGCTTCCTGGTGGTCTCATAGACAATGAAATTAATAATTGGTGGCAGAACCCCCCCCCCCACTTAAATAGTGGTTTGTCCAGAGATCAATATTATAGGAGGGAATACATGGTGGTTCCCAATTATTTTCAGCGGTGGTGGTGGTGATGAGTGGTGGCGGTTGGTAGAGAGAGAGGAATAGGTGTATCTGAGGATGAGGGGGCAGGATCCATCCCACATTAGAAAGGTAAATAAACTCCATGATAAATTAAATTACATAATGTGATTCATCTGGATCAGAATCATATACTACAGTAGACTCTCATATTCACATACAATGACAATATGGGATGAAACTCATTTTTGCAACCCATGTTGGCTTCAACCCTTCCTTACTCTACAAAAACCTTACATTTCAAGACCTCTTAATCCATGAATCTTATTCTATTCTTCTTCTGGGAATTCCCTCTCTTTTTCTTCGCATGGCCGACTGACCCACATTGGCTTGCAATATAGATTGCTAACCCCTTGATGTTGATGGCTAGTTTAATTTTCCAATATTTTTGTCTAAAAAAAATTTAATACCACAATGTAAATCCTAAAAATTTAAATATTTAAAATAATTCCTTAAAATCCTTAATTTAAATAAAATTTAATTATTTTTGATTAATTTCACATATTTTCATAAAATATAACATTACATTGGATTATTCCATAGAATGACGTGCGAATTATTAGAATAAGATTAAAAATATGCCTAAAAATTGGTTTTCTTATATATATTAGAAAATAATATAGTAATTGGTTGTAATATCATCATTCAATATAATTTGAAGTGGTTAAATTTTTTATGAATTCTTTTGTTTTTCTCTTATAGCATAGTTGTCTTATTTTAATTTTAAGCACTATAACAGCTTTTTCAATCTTAAATGGTTATAATTTTACTTGTATAGGTACTATAGAATCATAAATGGATAAAAGATGAAATATTAGACCATATATTGTTGTAATATTTTTAATTATAAATTTTAATAATTATTTAACATTTTAATAAAATATTATTTGAATAAAATATCAATAAAGTCAATTTTGAAAATATTATTTTATAAATTTGACACAAAATACATAATAAAAAAGATATAATTCGAATAAATCCTTAAAAAACATATATTTCATAAACATCAAATTATTTTACTTTTAAAAATTTTAAAATAAAATATAATATATTTTTAAAAAAATAAATAAATAAATAATTAGAATTAGAAAATACATTAATGTAATTATTTATTAAATAAAATATTATAATATATTTCCATAAGGATAAAAGTATAATTATTTAAAAGAATTCAATTCATTCTTGAATCTATTATTTTTATTATGGGATCCCAAAAGATATATTTATCAGTTAGAGAGTGACACTTTATAACATTTATAAATTTAAATAAATATAGTTTATTTTCAAAGAAAAGTTTGTACTATAAACATTAGTTTCAAGACAAAGGTGATAAGGGTAATATTGGATTCTTATAATTATAATTATGTTTAATTAATGTGGCCATATCACATATTTTTATCCTAGAAAAAACCGACTAAATTATTACTGAGGTGATAATTTTTTTCATTGATAATGTCCATAATGCCTAAAAGAGACCTATTTACTAATTTTAAACCTCATAATTCCAACTATATAACCTATTTATCATGATTCAACTTCTAGAAGTGGAAAAATTTATCATTAAATATGATCTCCAAACATGATAAAAATTTTGTTTTAGAAAACTAAAATTTTAAACATAAAACATTGATTATTATTATCCCAAAATATTAAATTAATGTTAAACAATATACTGAGTATAAAAAATATATAAATATCATTAAAATCATTCAAAAATATTTTTTGATTAAGTTATTCATAATGTCATTATTTAAAAAATATGAGAAAAAATTATACTTTCAAACTTTATAAAGACAAAATGGAACATTTTACATGCATAAAACAAAATACATTATACAAAAAAGTTAGTATTTTTAGCTATTCACATGAAAATAAATCATTGTATAAAAATCACAAAATTTTAACAAAAAAAATTTATAATTTCTTTTTTAATTTTAATTACTTTAATGAGATATAAATTTTAAATTTACATATTATTATATTGAATATCCTCTCAAAAAATGTTTGAAAAACATTTTTGGAATGAATTATATTTTTTTTATATAATATATCTTCTCAAAACAAAGAATGCATATTTCTAAATAATTAATAAATACTTGTATGTTTTTTATTATATAATTCAATATCATAATATGGTTATTCTAATCCATTCCCCTTAATTGAATAAGTTGGTTTAAATGATCATATATAATATTTATTAATTCATTTACTCTCAATGTTTTGTTTCATGAATGATATAAAATGTAAATAAATTTAAATATCATGTTGTTACATTATGACCCCAATTTGAAAAAATACAGCCATAATTTTTACTTTTTCTAAGTAATCAAAGGTCTACTATTTGAAAATACCATTTTTGAAAACCAAACTTATAGAAAGGTTTTATAAAACATCCTCTTGAAACCATGGAAAGATAAATATGAAGGTTATATATAATAAAACATATCATGGTTTATTGATAGGATAATATTAGTTACAATTTGAAGTATGTATATTAAAGTTAAAACTAATTCCAACGGACTAATAAAGGGATATAAAGTACATGTTTAGAAGAAAGGTAATGATCATAAAACCATTAATCTTATATTGGTGAAAAACCATAAATTCAAACAGATTTAAGGTGAAAGGAAAAAAGTGTTTCAAGATATTTTCCCAATATTATTTTGAATTAATTAACAATATAGAATAAAAAATAAATAAATATATTTACATGAAATGTATACTTTCATCCTTTAATCGATTTCCAAAATAAATTAATTTTTCCAAAAATGATGATTATAGAAGATATTTAATTTATGAATGGATCATTACTATCAAATTCTAACATATCACATTATTCAAAAAATTATAAAAATATCTTCCTACAATATTATGTCCGAAAACAAAACCAAAATTATTAATAAAATATAATTCTAAAAAATAATAACAAACATTTGAAGAAATATTATATTATCTACCAAATCTTGGATAATAACACCCAAAGATCAACATAGACCATTAAATAATTCATTATTAACTTCAATATGTAGATATAAATACAAGGATAAGAATGATTTTATCAAATATCCTTCTAATATTAATTTTACATTTTTCTCTAAAAACATAAATCAATATTAATGTATCATACTAAAACTTTATATTCCCTAATCATATAATTTCCAAGATCTGATAATCATTTCATAAATTACCCAAATCAACAAACAGAAACATTAAAATAATATATGTTTACAAAATATAATTCAACATTTATTCCAAAACTAATATCCCAAAATGTTTTGTTTAACTTTATTATATAAGGTGTTCACAATAGTAAAATTATTTTGAAATAACATTAATTATTAAAACCCTTTTATATTTCATGTACATGTCTAAGATAAAGACTATTTTCCAAAATTAATATAATCGTTATCTATAAAATCATTAAAAAAATTAAAGGTTATACTTACCAAGACATCAAATAGGCTAGTGTATGGTGTTCCACTCTTATCACCCTTCAATTGTGTGTTCAATCCCTATAAAATTTCCAAATGTGACACGTTATCATTTTTACTATAACTAAATGTAAATGATTTATATAAAATCCAAAAAAATATACTAACAATCCTTGAAATTAAAAATTGTCATCAATGATCATATGATACATGATGGTCTTTCATACCTTTATACATAGTAAAAGTGTATTCTTCCTCAAATAATACATTATATTGAACATAAGGGTTATATATACCTTTAACAAAAAACATCTATGAATGTATCATAATTTACATTAAAATCCCATCACTTATAACCTTAATGGTGTGTCTTATACATCAATCCTATGATCTTCCATAAAATCATAAACCCATGATGGTTTCCATAACTATTAAGTTAATATCACATGGATATATATATATGATTCAAATAATTAATATAATCCTCAGATGTTTTACGATTCATATACCCAAAATGCTATTAATAAAAAGCATTCTACCACCTAATTATTTAATATAAATACATAAATAATTCATCTCATTTACCTTGATGATAGGTATAATATATTTGCATCCTTTTTCTAGGAGTAAATCATTAAAAGTGGGCACTAACTCGGATAATTATTATATTCCACACACATGATACATTGAACTATAAATGTAAACATAAGATTAAATTCAGCATAAATCATAAAAATATTCATAATTATATGAAAACTAATAGCTTCATACCGTTGATTTTTATATCGAAATGTTCTTCCCATTACATTAATAAATTAATTTGGGTGTTTATTCCAAATTTATCAACATATAATATTCTATATCTTCTTTCTCCTACGGTCCTCACGAAGTTAAATATTTTTTTTATATTTGAATTAGTAAACTCGCTTATGGAGAGGTTGTTAATTGTATAATGGAATATATTATGAGGAATAATCACAATATTTCACAATCTATCTCAAGTTTCATCTGGTTTCTCATTAGAACATCCATTCCCTTGCCTATTAGTATCAAAATGAGTCCTCCTGGTTCCATCCATTGAGTAAAACATGAAATGAGGGTCTGAGAAACAATACTAATAGTGAGTAATATTGATAATTAATATATTATAAATATATATTGTAACACCAAATTTTCAATATATTATACCTTAGTATTAACCTAGGATATTAATGATCATTACAAAAAAATTATTATTTTATCTTATACCTATACATTTCCTTAGGTTTCCCACTGATCTTTTCTCACTCAATATTCCAAATATAAACTATGTCCCCCTCTGATACCAAGAATTTAAACCCTAGATTTTCATACATAAATATATATATTTTGTAAATTAAGATTCATTATATTTCGTAAATACACATGTAGGAACAATAAAGGATTATTGTATTTTGATCCTTGGATATAGAAACAACTTGTTCAAAAAACATCAACATTGCCTCCAACTTAGTTATTCAAAACATAAACCCTATCTAGAAAAATCATAATACAAACATTTCTTCTTATCCTTGGAAATAAAGACATAATAAAAGGTGATATCATATGATCAGTAAGGCTAAAAAATGGACAATCAATGATAGTGGATTGGGTTTACTCCATAAACCATCATAGTAGTTATGGATTACTACTAAGACCATCACATAAAATTTTTTTCACTACCCTAACCATCAAAGTAGTCATGGGTCACTCCCAAGGCAATCCTTATAGATTTAATTCACTCCCCAAACCATTATAGTTGTCAATATCAATTAGAAGACTATCATTGTTGAAATTGTCCCTTACTGAACTGGTTTACTTCCAATTTTGAAGTTTTGTCACATGAGATATTAATAATTACCAAACTAATTGGAATACTATATAACTTTGGGACCAGTAATAAAATAATGAAAATAATATATATGTGTTCGACATGATAATAAAACCACAATCACATTAGAACCCATGTAACGAAATGGGTTTTATAAACATTTCATCATAGAATATCCCATGGAAAAAAACAAGTTTCATAAACATCTCAACATCTCATCATATCATAAACCATGAAAAATGACAATTTTTCATAAATATATTATCATCATAAACATAAACCATTAAGATAATTGATAAGGATTCAATTCTTGGATAATATCCACTATGAATCATATGTAAATAAACTATTGTTGTCCTTGATGAATATAAATACAATTAGTATATAATTAATACCATTATGAGAAATGTATCATTTCCACTTTAAAAAACTTATTTCAATAACTAAAGATTAAAATAATTTAGATAAAATCTATTTATTTTAAAATAGACATGGAAAAATTTAAATGGATCATTATTTTATTAATAATTCATGGTAGTGGAAAATTCCATTCACACCATATAAGACAAAAGAATTTTTTTTTTCACATTTTTTGTAAGATAAAAAAAGTCACCCATTTGGTAAAATAAAAGAGAATTGCTTTTCAAACATTTTGAAAAACAGAAAACATGGATAAAAAGTAATCATTAGATTATATTAAATCCCGTCTTTAATCATATATTTGAAAATACAGATATATGGGAATTGTTTTTCAAATGAACAGGGAAATGAAGTCAAATTTCATTAATAATATATTTTCACCCTATTGAATACTTAAGGTGATGAAAATAAAATTAATTTTTTTAATTGTAATAAGTATATAGTGGAAAATAAAATTCATTAGTATCATGAGAGTTATATAATAAAATATCACCATCGAAAACATAATCATAATCAATACCAATAAATAATTAGGTTCTAACATAAAACACTTACCATTTTGGTAGAATTTGAATCTTAATATACATGAAACAAATAATTATTGATGGATATTTAAATCCATATAACTTTATAAATAAAAATCATGAATTACATTTTGGGAAAATGTATACAATACATAAATGAAAAATGGGGTAAATATGGAAAGTGTACCATAAAAATAAAAGTTAAAAAAATACACTACCTCAAGCCTGGAATAGTCCGTACATGTTTGAAACTCATATTTAAAAAATTTATTTTTATAATATTATTTCATAGATAAATAAAAATATATATTGTACTATATATGATTTTCTTATAATCATGTATGAACTATTTGATAATAATTATATACTGAAAAACTATCTCACATGATACCGGCTTCATTATTCTTGTATGTTTTGGTTCGATGTTTTTGTAAAATGTACCTTAATCATGGTTAAATAATATATTTAAATCTAACCATGGTATTAAATTCATATATATTTATTATATAAACTTTTATATTCATTAATATGTGTTACAGGTAAGAAAAAATAAAATTTTTCATAGAGATGGTAGACCATATGTATACATACATGTTGTATTCCAAAATATTTTAAAAATAATAATTACATTCTATATAAAATTTGATATGAGGAACTAAGATTAGATAGAACATCCAATATATTTCATTAAATTTAATCCCTTTGATAGCTTTTAGAACACACAACCTCGAGTCTAAATAAAATGTAATATATTAAACTGTTATAAAATCACCATTAAAATAGAAGTTTTTATTATTACATACAAAATTAAAAAAAATTATGTTTATATAGTTTTTAGAAATAAAATTAAAATCATTTAATAAAAAAATAAATTCATTCTGAAACACTATATTTCATAAAATTTCAGTTTATGTAACACCCACATATTCCATGGTGCATTTCTCTTTGAATAATACAATAGCTTGTGTTGTACGCAACCCAGAGATCTAACACACCACGACCAATCAAAATATCCATTTAAAAAGTATTTATTAATAGTCATATCCACTTTTTAAAATTTTGTAAATTTTATTTTACAAAATGTACTTATTTTTTGGATTTGGAATAGAAAAATTAGCTTCAAGTGATTTTTTGGTATTTTTCTAGAAGCATACAATTTTTGATGAACAGTGAAAACTAGAGTATTATTGTTTATAACTGAATTTATATTTAAATAATAATTATATAAATTTAAAATTATTTAAAATTTAAAAAATATACGTAATACCTATATAATTCCAATGCAATTCGTTGATGTCATTTTATAAAAATTTTATATATATATATATAATTTTATTGAGTTTTTTAACTTCTTTTACCCACCTTCTAGGCACATAATTTTTTTTGCATAAAACTTACTTTTACCACATATGTGAATTGAATTTAAAAAATCTAAGAGACACGGTTGTCTTCAGTATGTAAATTATTTTCCAATGGTATGATCATATTTTTTGATGAATAATATGTTTTGAATTTTATTTACCAAGATTAAAAGTAAATATGGTAATTAAAGGTAAAAATGATATTATAATTACACCAACACATGTCCTAATTAAAATGTATAAGTTTATTTCGACCAAAATAACATTTAGGAATAAAATATGATCCTTTTGATCAATATAGAATAGATTAGGTCATTTATTATATTTTATTTAATGAAGTGTTAAGTGTGTTAAATTCAATGTTTAATAACTGAACCATTTTTAATATAGGGTTACACATAAAATGAATTCAACTATAAATATTAGTTAGAAATATAAAATTATTTCCTATATCATTGTATTTTATTTTAAATTTTAAAACATTTAATAGTAAAATTTATTTATCACACAATGATGATGCAGTAATTACCTTATTAATGAATGATTAAAATAATTAACATTATAAATATTAAAATAAAGGTATATTAAGACTTTTGATTCATTCCAAGAATTTTCTAGGATAAAATGACATTTTAGGGTTGATTCAATGAATGTTTTTAAAAGTAATAATTTTTTTATGACTTCCAAAAAAAACAAATAATAAATATTTTCATAATTGACATAAATTAATTTTAAAAAACTACTAAATTATAAAATGATATAATATTCTTAATAATTTAGATTATTACAAAATACATAGATAAAGTTATAAATTTTATTAATTAACCACTTGAGGTTCTCTTGGATGTTTATAGTATGTTTATTAACCATGTAACATATAAATAAAATAAGACATGGTAAATGATAAACTATTTACGTAAAAGATAAATCTAAATGATATGATTATTATGGTGACCAAAAAATGTATAGAAGATATTTTTTTAAAATATTTATACCCATAAACACCTTTTTCTCAAAATAAATACATTTGGAGAGATTAAAAACCGAAAATAATTTTAGAATAAATTAATATTGCAAGCTTTTCCTAAAGTTCACGTCACCTCTCTTATAAAACGGTATGTCCTCATATCTTATATTCACACCATGAATGCAATTTGGTTCTGACCAACCCTACTCAAATATCCTCCCCATAAGCCTCAATTCATCTTATATGCCTTACTTTGATCATAAATAAAACCTATGTAGCCCTTTTGTTCAAATAAAAAGGAAGAACCCGGATAAGAGGTAATTATTTCATCACCTCTTTCAAAGTTATTTTTTTCTTCGACATCCTATTTATTTATTTTTTCCATACAAAAATAATAACTACAGTACCTTATACATACTAATATGTTATTTTAAATATGGTACAACCATATTCATTATTATATCCATCTATGAATGACAACATCAGCATATGTGCGTATGTACGGATTACTGTCTCCACGTCGTGGTGTAGTTTGTTATTCAATACTTTATTATTTGGATGGGTATAATAATGAGTATAATTGATGTAAATAATAAATATAGAATGTCAATTATTTTTTATATATAATATACCATCCAATTATATAATAATTTACCATTAATAGAATGATATTTTCGGTTGTGCTTATGTACGGCTTACCGTCTCCATGACGTGGTAGAATTTCATTCCCCATCGTACCATTTAATAACAATCGTCATTTTAGGATTAAAAATAATGTTTAAAGAACATAATATCATTATGGATATAAATAAAAGATATCCTATTCATTATATACATGACATATGAAATAAAACATATAAAGGAAATTGAATCGGTCAACACCCAAAAAAATGATACAACAAAAATATTAGTAGCAATTATTTATTAGAAGGTAATATATGATATCATAATTATGTATATGGTTCTTTTATAATTTATTAACAATGATTTCACAATTATATATGTGTTTAACAAACCATCGACTAAGGGAAAGTACAAGGTAAGGGTTCATTATACTATCTCTTCATCATCTGAAGTTCTTTATAAATAAGAATCTAATGAACCTCTTTATCATCCACATATGTGTTTTTTAAAAATATATTTCAAAATATTTTTACTATTTCCTAGAGTATGGGTAAATTCATTCATAACCTTGTTTGACTTTTTATAAGATGATTGTACAGGAATCTTTTAGTCATTTTCCATACAAGGTACTTTATGACCTTTTTGAAAAATTAAGGAATTAATGTTTTTTAACTTATATAGAGGGTGTGACTATCATCTACCATTATAAAACCTTCGAATATTCACATAAAATATTATAATAATTTTTTTAAGGTACATTATTTCTTATATAATTATATGAATTTTAAATTATTTCAAAATAGAATGAAATATTTCTCTCAAATAGTTATGATTTCATCTATGTCAACATCCTTTGATGGATTTTATGATTATTTGAAGTTGATTTATTATGATACAATCTTCCATATTTTATTGAATGTTTTAGGGATATTCTTGACTGTGGATGTGGTAATTTTATACCATTCATCGTTTTTGGTTAAAATATTGACATTTCGTTTGCTAGTTTTAATACGAATGTATATTTTATGATTCAACCGTTTCATATGATGAATGCAGTGGACATAGTAAGGGATGGGCGAGGACCTCTATAGCCCATCAATGCATTGGTAGGTCTCATGAGACAAATTAATGTTTTTCCATAGGGCTTGAATTTTTTTGTAGTCTTGGCCCGTGGCCTTGAATATGTGGTTATGATGTCGGACATTAACCATTTCATCATTATAAAATTAACTATTGATATTTCATGTCATTATTCGACTAGTATAATATCAATGTGAATTATTAAATGGAATTATTTCATTTTTATTTTCCATATTATGCTGATGTTTATGATTAAAAGGCTTTTTTTCTAGTCTTATAAATTTCCATAACTGTTTATACTTATTTATCAGTTTTTCTGCTATATTGTTATCCTTACAAAGAATTTGAGCTCACCACTTTCTAATGTTTTATTTTTTATAAGATACAAAGGATTATTTTATGACTGGCATGCAGGAAGAGTATAAGGGATATGATTGTTTTCAAAGGGGACACAATTATTTTGTTTTTCCATTTCATAATGTAATGTAATACTTATATATGTATCTAATACTTCCAATGCTACTAAACAAATCTGCCTTTCAGAAATTGTGCTCTTATGATCATGACAATGTTTTGTAATAATGAACCAAATTTGTGTAACTAGGGTCGGGGTGTTACAGTTGTAATCAGATAATGTTTACTTCAATCCTTGGAAACTACATTAAGAAAATCATAGATTAGAGACCATTACCCTAATATAAACATTGGGGATTAGTGTAGAAAAACATCATAGAATTTTGGTAATGTAAAGATTTTGTAAATTTTCCAAGAAATACGTCCCTTTCCGGATATGAGAAGGTAGAGGAGGCTATAGCTCAAATGTATCTAGGGGAAAAACATAAATACACCTCTTTGAGATAGATTTGAACGGGAACTGGTGCACGACAACGGTCCTTGCATCACTCTTGGTTACAACACTCTCAAGGGATAAGCTTAGGTTAATTAAAATATTCATTACAAACCATTATTATGAATTTATGACTATATAATTCCCCAACATTTTTTATTATTATGGATTATAGGCATAAACTATTAAATTAATGTTAAGTATTTTACAAGATTGAATTTATGCACTTCGATTCATTAAGTAATATAGTGTATTCCATTGTTTAAAAATGGAGCCTAGTTGATGGAATAGAAACTGTATCAACCCACATATTCTTTATAGGTATATCCCTCCTACTCAAGATAATTATAGAGTATCTGGTGATGCAACTAGTACTGATGAACTTATATCTATACATGTACAACTCACTCAGGTTTTTAATAATAGATTTACCTGTATAGATCACCCTAATCCACAACGCAGAGTATCAATGTTAGAACACTTCATGAGGGAATAACCACCAAAATTTAATGGGTCTACAAATCCATTTTTAATTGAGAAATGGATATATTCCTTAGAGAATATATTTCATTCTTTGGGGAGTAGAAAAATGGAAGAAGTATTTATAGAAATTTACCGCCTCATGGGAGATGCAAATCAATGGTGGTCTTTAATTTAAAACACAAAAGATGATGAAGATGTATCAAATTTGGAAAAGAGGGAGTTTAATGATATTTTCATAGAAAAATAATTTCCTCATGAATATCATGTGGATATAAAAAGGCAAATTTTTTTCTGAGGAAAAAAGTGGATAAAAATGTTGCAAAGTATGAGGCTAACATTACAAGGTTAAAAATGCATGAAATAGATTATATAAAAAACCCAATAAATAATATTGATGGAATATTTTATGTGTTAAAACAGTTTCTTCATCGACCATTTCTCTCACAATCATTATCATTGAATGAAGATATAGTGTCATGTTTTGTCAATACAAAATAGTAATTATCTATGTCTTGTAACATTAAAGTGAAGAAATTGAATATGATATATGATGAACACTATAAAAAAGTAAATTAGGGGAAGAATCAAAATGATTACTTTCCACCATGTATTAAATGTGGGAGGAATCATACGTGTATTTTTCTGAAGGGGATTGGAGTTAGTTACAAGTGTGAGAAATAGGCCACCAAGATTGTGATTTCAAGGGAAAGAAAGAGGCTTTCAATATTGAATTCTAAAATTGTTGATAAATGAGGAATTACGAAAATGAATGTCCTAAGTGTTAGGGAAAGTTACCTCATAAATGTACATGGGAGCAAGGCCATGATTATGTGATCACTACTACTGAGGCTGAAGCTTCGACTGACATTGTGGCAAGTACATTATTTGTTTCCCCAAAATTATGAAATGCTTTATTTGATTCTGGATAATCGCATTCATCCATATCATCCTAGTTTGTGAAGAAAATTATATATTTCCAATTTGACGTAACAGGGGAGTTGTCAGTCAAAACTCATAAGGGAAGTATCATTGAATAAATGTGTTTTCAATATGATACCATTTTGGAATATAAACGTGCTATATCTCCAGATCGTATTGTCATACCAATGATTGAATTTTATATAATCCATTGTATGAATTGGATTTCATTCCATGATGTGAAAATTTGTGGTATGAGAAAGAGGATACAATTTTGATTATTATAAGAAATACCATATGTTTATAACAGAAAAATCACAATATTATTCTTATCTAGATCCACCCCCAATACCTCTACTAAATTCATTTATCGGGGTGTAATGGAGTCAAATAACTATGGGTGAGGAAATTAATGTTCAAATAGAGGATATACCTGTTTTTCAAGAATATATTGATGTGTTTGAAAATGATTTATCTAGACATCATCCAGAACGAGAAATTGTATTTTCCATTGTCTTAATTCCTAGTTCAAGGCCCATATAGAATACACCTAATAGAATAGGAATTGTGGAATAATTAGAACTAAATAATCAACTAGAGATATTGAGTAACAAAATATTTATTCACCCTAGTGTTTCTCTATTGGGAGCCCCTATTATTTTTGTTAAGAAGAAACATGAATCTATGAGGTTGTGCATTGACTATAAGAAGATCAATGTTATAATAATAATGAAAAATTATCCACATCCTCACATTGATTATTTATTAAATAAACATCATGGAGCTCAATAGTTTTTAAATATTGACCTTCAATCTTGATACCATCAATTGTGCATGAAAAATGATGAAATTCAAAAGGAAGCATTTTGAACTAGGTATGTACATTACGAGTTTATATTAATGCCTTTTGAAATGACTAATGGAACCTCTATTTACATGGATATAATGAATAGAGTTCTCATTGAATATCTTTTTTACCATTTAGTGGAATTTTTTGATGATATATTGGTATTCATCAAAATATATGAAGATCATGAATATCACTTGTACATTATTCTATGGACTCATAGAAGAAATGAATTATATGGGATTTTTATCAATTGTGAATTCTGGCTTCAGGAGATTTCTTTTCTTCACAATATTGTCTCTATGGATGGAATCTCTTTTGATCCATCAAAGAAAAGAGCAATCCATAAATTTCCATCCCTAATGAGTATAACTGAGGTATATGGTTTTATTGGTTTAGCAGGATATTATCGGTGTTTTTCCCAGAATTTTTCCTGATTGGCTAAGCCACTAACTGAGCTCACACATAATGTGGTTACGTTTGTTTGAAAAAAAGAGTGTGAAGAATGTTTTGGTGAACTATAGATAAAATTAGTCACGGCTCCAATGTTGACTCTAAAATCGGGAATGATGGGTTTTTTATTTACAGTGATCCATCAAATGCAAGGACATGGTTTTATCATTATGCATAATGATAGATTTACTTCCTAGGCATCACAGTAGCTAATAAATCATGAGCAAAACTATCATACTCATGATCTTGAGTTAGAATTTCTAATCTTTTCTCTCAAGATATGGAGACACTATCTCTATGGTGAAAAATGTGACATGTAAACTGATCAATATAGTTTGAAGTATATTTTCTCATAGAAACAACTCAATATGTGGAAAAGGTGGTGGATCGAACAACCTATGGATTATGATTTCACAATAAACTACCACCCGAGGAAGGAAAATAAGGTGGTGGATGCTTTGAGTAGAAAGGGGGATGGTGTTCTGTACAAGATGAGAGTTAAAAGAGATAGTATGTTCATGATTCTTATAAAGATGGTTATGGGAATAATCATGGATGGTGAAACATCAATACATTTTCAAATGGTTTCCAAACCATCTTTACTATAAAACATAAAATAATCTCAGACTGATGATGAGGATTTTCAAAAGATCATTAATTCCATGAATGATGGTAGATTGATAAAATTTGTATATGAAGATTAAATTTTCAAATTTAGGAAGAGAATTTGTGTTCCCGATATACCTGATCTAAAAAGGGAATTGTTGGATGATACTCATAGTGATAATTTCTCTATACACCCTGGGAACATTAAAATGTATAGTGATTTGGAGGAATGTTTTTTGAGGGATAACACTAAGAGAGATATTGATGATTATGTGTCAACATATATGATTTATCTATAGGTTAATGTTATAAGGAAACATCCTGGAGGATTCATGCATCCTCTTCCCATACCTGAGTTGAAATGGGAAGATATTATGACAGTATTTTCATGGGGCTACCAAAGATTCCTAGAAAAAATGATGCATTATGGGTCATTTTTGATCATCTTACCAAGTCATCACATTTTTTATAAGATAATATTTTACACTTGTTCTTTTAGAAATACTATATATTAATGATGTTGTAAGACTTAATGACATTCCCCTATTGATTGTTTCTAATCATCATCCCTATTTTAAATCAATATTCAGGAAATTTATTCAAAATTCCATATATATCAAACTTCGTATGAGTAATGCTGAACACCCTCAAACTGATGGAAAATTAGAATATACTATTCTACGCTTAGAATACATGTTGAGATCTTTCTCACATGACATTCAAGGTATGTGTGATCAATATTTAACTATGGTATAATTTTCCAATTACAATTGATTCCATTAAAGTATTAAGATGGCACCATTTGAAGAATTATATGGAAAGAGATGTTCCCCACTAACTTGTAGGGATGATGTTGGTGAAAGATAACTCATAAGACATCACATGTTGAGGAATCATTGGAAAAGGTGAAGATTATCAAAAACCACATCAAAGAAGTTCAATGTATGAAAATTATCTATGCTGATAACCGAAGTAATCATTTGAAATTTCAAGTAGGATATCATGTTTTCTTGAATGTATATACATGGAAGTTTTATATACATTTCGATCATATGGGTAAATTAAGTCTTAGGTACATCGAACAGTTCGAAATTCTAAACAAATTCGAGTTTTTTCTTACCATTTGGTTATACCGCCAAGTCTCTCCATATTTCATGATGAGTTCCACATATCACAACTGTGAAAATACATGCATGACCCTATGCATGTACTCACCTATGAGGAAATATAACTAGATCACAATTTTTGTTATTATGAAGAGCCTATTAGAATTTCTTATACCAGAGAACAAGTGCTGAGAAACAAAAAGACTGATGGGGTAAAAGTTATTTGGAGAAATACTAAAATAGAAGAGGCAATGTGGAAACCTGAGAAACTTTTGATGAAGATACACATGAATCTTTTAATGTAATAGTATTCAAGAAATTTCAATCATGAAATTATTTGAAGGAGGTAATAACCTAATACCCCATGCTTCCACGATACATTTCTATTTGAATAATATAATAACTTGTGTTGTATGCAACAACGAGTTCAACCACACCACGAACAATTAATCTAAAAGTTAAAAAAGATCATATAAATAGTAATACAAACCTTTTTAAAATTTATAAATTTTATTTTTCAAATTGGACTTCCTTTTTGGATTCAAAATATAAAAATTATCTTACGGTGATTTTTTGTAATTTTTCCGAAATCTTTTAATTTTTGGTGAATAGTGAAAAACAATACGTTATTGTTTAAAAAAACGTTTTATTTAACTATTTATTATTATTTAATATAATTTATTTTTATGTAAAAATATATACATAATACCTAAATTAGTCCAAGTTAATTCATTGAATTAATTATATAAAAATATTAGATATATGAAATTTTATTGATCTATTTAACGTCTTTTTACCACATTCTTGGAACATTAGAAATTTTGCATAAAATGTAATTTTACTACTTTTGTGAATTTAATTTAAAAAATATATGAGACATGGTTTTCATAAGTAAGTAAAATGATGTTTTATTGGATGAAAATAATTTTTTGTTAATAATAACATTTGAATTTTATTTACCACAGTTAAAAGTAAATAGGGTAATTAAAGGTAAAAATGATATTATAATTAACCAAAAATATGTCCTAATATTATTGGATACGTTTATTTACACCAAAAACGTCCTTAGGAGTAAAATATAATCCTTTTGATCAACATGGATTAGATTAGAACATTTATTATATTTTATTTAAAGAAGAGTTGAAAGTGTCAAATTCAAAGTGTAATAACTAAACAAATTTTAATATAGGGTTAAACATAAGATAAAATATACAATAAAAATTCATTATAAATATAAAATGATTTTATAAATCAATTTATTTAATTTAATTTTTTTATAATATAAATATTATTTTTATTTATTACAAAATGATGATGCCATAATTAGCTAATTAATAAAAAATTAAAATAATTGATATTATAAATATTAAAATAAATACATACTGATCCTATGGATTAATTAAATGAATTTTATATGTTAATATGAAATCTTATGTTTGATTCCATAAATTTTTTCTAAGTATCATAGTTGATATGACTTTCACAAAAAACAAATACTAAATACTGTCAAAACTGACAAAAATGAGTTTTTAAAACAAATACTATATTATTTAATGATAAAATATTTCTATAAATAAATGATTCATCCAGATGAATGATATGAGTTTATAAAAACCAATAATGAACCACTTTAGTTCCCCTTGGAATTTTATTTTAGGTTTATTAATCATGTAATATAAAAATAATAAATGAAATGGTTAATGTTAAACTATTTAACTAAGAGTTTAATATAAAATATATGGATAATATGGTGACCTAAAAATGTCTAAAACCAATTTGATGATTGTATTTAGACTAATACCAGACATAGTATCAAAATAAGTCTATTTAGAGCTATTATAAAACTAATATGATTTTAAAATAAATTAAATTTCCATTCTTTTCAAAATGTGCCCCTCACCTCTCTTATAAAGGGTACATCCCCTTCTCTTAAATTAACCCCTCCAAAGGCATATGGCTCGGCCCAATCAAGCTCATATATCCTAAAACCTACTCTCAATTCACCCTAAATTCCTTTATTTGATCAAAATCCAACCCAAGGTGCCCTTTTGTTCAAATAAAAAGGAAGAACGTGATGAAGGGGTAAATATTTAATCACCTCTTTCAATGTTATTTTCTTCTTCCACTTCCTCGTTATTTGTAGTTTCCATACCAAAATTATAAATATAGTACCTTATAAAAATTTAGATGTTATTATAAATATGGTATGACCATATTCATTATTCTATCCATCCTATGAATGAAAAATTCTCCGTACGTGTGTACGTACGGCATACCGTCTCCACATCGTGGTCTAGTTTGTTACTGAATGATTCATTATTTGGATTTGTATAATAATTAGTACAATTGATTTAAATAAAAAAATTAAATATTTAAATTATTATTTAAATAAAATATACCATCCAATTACATAATATTTCACCATTATGAGAATGATATTTTCGCTCGTGCGTACGTATTGCTTACCGTCTCCACGATGTGATGAAATTTCATTCCCCCTCGTATCCATTTAAGAATAATATTAATTTGATTATTAAAAATAATTTTTAATGAACTGAATATAATTCTGGGTATGAACCAAATATATCATATCCATAACAATCATAACATACCTAACAAAACATATAAAGGAAAATAAAATGGATAACACCTGAAACAAAGATACTACTAAAATATTATTAAAAATGTAATTTTAGAAGATCGTATATGATATAATATTTATTTTATGGTTATTGTGTAATTTAATAAAGATTATTTATTCATTATAATTGATGTTAATGTACCCTCAACTATGTGAAATTACAAGGAAATAGTTATTTTTAAAATCTCTTCATTGTCTGACATTATTTATATGTAAGAATCTACTGAGACCTCTTTATCACCCATATACATGCTTCTCAAAAATGTATTTCAAAACAATATTTACAATTTCATAGACTATTGGTATATTCATTCATAAATTTTTCATAATTTTTATAAAATTTTTTGAAAGAAATCTTTCCATCGTTTTCCAAACAAGATACTTTATGACATTTGTGACAAATTAAGGAAGGAATGTTTTTTTATCTTATACGGAATGTGAGACTATCTTACTCCATTATAACACCTTCAATGATTCTTTTTTAATATTTTAATAATATTTTTCACATAAATTTTTTCTATTATAATTAAATGATTTTAAAATATTTCAAAATAGAAATGTATATTTAATTCAAATAGTTTTTATTTCATATTTTTTAACATCCATTATTGGATTTTAAGCTTGTTTGAAGTTCATTTATTATAATACTATATTTAATATTGTATTGATGATTTTTGTGATATTTTTTACTCTTGATGTGATAATTTTTTACCATCCATGGTTTTTAGTTAATGTATTGACACTTCACATGCTAGTTTTAATACAAATGTTAATGTTATGTTTCAATATTTTCATATGATGAATGCGTTGTAATTAGTAAGTGATGGGCAGGGTCCGCTATAGCCCCTTGATGCATCAGTATATCAAATGAGGCAAATTATCATCTTGGTACAAGGCCTTAAAATAATTTTTATTTTTAGTCTTGGAACGAGGCATTAACTATGTGGTTATAATATCTGGGATTATGCATTCCATATTTATGAAATTTTCTATTGATATTATATGTGATTATTTGGCAAGTAGAATATCCATGTGAATAAGTAAATGGAAATAATTGATTTATCACTACCATATTATGCTGATGTTTAAATTTAAAAGGATTTTCTTTTAGTATTATACATTTAATTAAATGTTAATTATTACTTATAATATTTTCCTTTATATTGTTATCCATACTGAGAATCAGAGACCACCCGTTTATTATGTTTTATTTTTTTCATGATGTGAAAAGTATTTTTGGACTGCCCTATAGTAAGTGGCTAAGGGATATGAATGTGTAAAAAGGGGACACAATGTTTTTGTTTTTCATTTCTTAATGTAATAAAAAAACTTATTTTATGTGTCTAGTGATTCAAAGGATATTAACTAAATGGTCTTTCAGGACTTGATCTCTTGTTATCATGCCAATGTAGAGTAATAATGCATCGACTCTTGGTAACTAGTGTCGGGGCGTTACAATTTAGTCGTGAATTAAAAAAATTATTTATAATTAATTTTTACCAATTTTATTAAATTTATTTTATAAATTATACCGCATTTATGATATTATAATATAAATATTATCATTAAGTGGTTTTTTTGTTGAAAAATTTCATTTTTCGTGAATAGAGAAAAATAATGAATTTTAATTGAAAACTACATTTTCATTTAAATAATTCATAATGATAAATTATAAAATTAATTGGTTTTAAAGTAAAATTATTTCAATAATATTATTATAAATTAAAATTAATTCAATGGAATGATTTCCATATTAAATTTTTAAGTAAAACATTATGAAATTAGGAACAATTAATCTTTGAAAACCCATTTTCTCATCACTTATGCAGGTATAATAATTAAAATTTTTTAACACTTATAAGAATGGAATTAATTAAAATTGATACCGTAATTAGATAAAAATTATTTTATATTATAAACAAAAAGTGCAATCAATATTTTAACAAAATGAAAATAAAAAAGTAAATTTATTTTACTACGTTCAAGGTAAAAGTGGATTTACCGAGGGTCAAATTAAAAATATATGGGATGAATTTACCTAAACACATTTATATAATAAATTAATGAAAAATTTAGTACCCTATAATGTATAAATATATAAAATAATATATTTTCACACTTTTATCATGTGAGAAACAAGGGTACACCTTTTTTCTTCCAAAAATTACTAGTGTGTTACTCATCTCACTTTTAAAAGGTGACCCCCTCTCCTCTCTAATTTTCACCATCAAAAACATTTCGTTCATCCAATAACATTCCAATTAACAAAACATATTCAGTATCCTAATCCTATAAGAATTATTTTCTGAATAAATCCAAACTAGGGTAATTTTTTGTGCAATCTTAAGGAGGTTACCCAAAGAAGTTGTATCATTATTTAATGAGAATGATTATATTATTTTCCACTTCATGTCCTTTAATTATTAAAAAATCGGGGTGATAAAATAAAATTAGTATATTCTATATTCTTATCTATTTCTGTGTTTCTTTAATTATTGAAACGCATCCTCACTTCTTTCAAATGAGTTATGAAATCGTCATTTGTGTTTATAACATACTACCTCTGAATGGACTAATGTCATTCATTTCCCCATTACCACCTATCATGGTTGTTTCTGTAAATGGATATAAATTATATTTATGTTTTTTATTAATAATTTAAAAAATTGTAATAATTTTATAATATAAATCTTTTTTAATTTCTATTACGCATGGGAAACAATAACGTCGCTCGCGTGTATAGTTCAATATCACCTCGCAAAGCGATGCGATTCATCATTCAATAACAATTTACATGGATAGTTTTATGGTTGAATTTAATTATTATTTGTAATATAAATTGCATAATTATGATATAAATGACATAATTATCATCTGGAAATATAATTCATCATCTTTTTTAATCATTGAAGGATGGTATTGTATATCTTATTTGTGTGGACTACATCGTTCATGAAGAAATCCAACTCTCTTTTCATCACCGCACCACATAGATAACCAAAATAATTATATTTAATGATTTCATATGGTATTTGTGATATTATTATTATTATTTAATGTTAAAATGTAACTTACCTCCTTCCCGTATTGATTGTTGATTAATGGAAATGTTACTCATGAACACATAAGACAATCCATCTCCATGGTCATAACCTAATTAATTTCTCAAAACCATTTATTATTATTATTATTATTAGACATATAATCAATGTAATAATATGAAAATTATATCAGGATTATTAATGTAGATATTATGGAAGTATATAATATGAATAATAACAAGAACATTATTGACAAAGAACGAATGAGATAATACGATAGTTTACACCTGACACAAATTAAAATAATGAATTTGTTTTAACAAACAAGTGATAACAATTTATAAAAGGATAATATATTATATTATAAATATTAATATAGTTTTTATAATAATTATTAATATGTTTAAAACCAATATATAGGCATTTAGAGCATGTTTAGACAAAAGGAAGTGTGAGATATGGGATTGTGTCTCAATTTAACTTATTTGATACATATTTTAATGTTATGAACAAAATAAATTTTATATGGGGTATTTACAATCCCTTTTAAATGAAATATTATAATTATTACAAAATTCATGGTATTTTATGTATTATTTTGAGTTATTTCAAACAAGTTAGTTGGACTATAAATTACCATGTGGTTAACATTTTTGTATAATCTCAAATTCTTTTACAATTGTTAATTGTTTCCAGAACAAATCACATTATTATTATAATTTTTGACTGGAAATTAAATTTATTATAAATATCCATATTATTGTATGATGGATATGAATATATCATAAAACATGTACAATTTTTTATACTATAATTCCATAAAATGTATTCTATTTAGCTGGAAAAATATTGATAAATATGAATCATTTATGTAATATAGATATGATACAATAAGGCATATTGTTAATTAATAAAATAGACTATTATATATATTAATAATGATTCAGAAAATAATATCTGATTGTGGATATATTATTAATACCCTTAGATCCATCAATAGGTCTCATAGAATTTTTTTTGGCCAAACTATATGAGATTGTACCATGTAGTTTTAAATCAGCAGGCCGAAATAGACGAGTTCATACTCAACCATTTTAAAACTTCTTAGAAAACGTATTGATAGTAGAGGTATATTATACCTAAGGAATGAAATTTAATAATTAATTATTTCCTTCATTGAGAATTCAATTATCTTATTATCCTTTATATTTTCTCCATCATATTATATATATATGAATTTCATTATTTATTTATCGATTAAATGGAATGTTTTTCTATTATTTACCCATATATATTAATTGTGTTTTATATAATCATTATATTATTTTTATGTAAATGACATGTGTGTTTAATTTTTTATTCTTCCATATTTACTATTAATTATCTTATTATGATAGTCATTTTAATTAAATAACATGTGTGTTTAATTATTTAGCTTTCAGTATTGATTAATCTTATTGATTCGAGATAGATTCCAACATATGAAACCCTTAATGATAATTTCAGTTCACCGTTATTTTTCTTACATTCCAAAAGATATGAAGAATAAATCTAGGAATTATTTTTAAAGGATGCAGTTAATTTTATTTTTGTTTTATATTAATTTTTTTTCTTTTACAACTATTAAATGGGTATCATGTATGCATTTGGTTCTACAAAACTATTAAAATGATAATTCCTTTGGGATTTGAACGTTTGTATCTATCCCATTGTAAAAAAAATTAGGCATTGTCTCTAGGATATGATTTCAGTGGTCACTATAGTTGGTATCAGTTGAACATCAGTACAATCCTTAGTAACTGGATTAATGAAAACATAGATTAGGGTAGATAACCCTGTGGTAGGATTTGTGGTTAATTATAGATTAAAAAACTAATTTATTTATATGGTAAATATTTCTTATTTTTACTAGAAATAATTTCATGTATGGATAATACATGAGGATTTGGTTCTAGAATAGAGGAACCTTGTTGTAATATCTCTAAAAAGGGAACATTGGGCTTGACCCAATAATCCCTTGTGAACAACATCAGGCCCTACTATTAACATGGTTTAACACCCTTATATTATATTCTCAGGAAAATTAATTTATTATTTACAAACAAAAAATTAGGATTTGAATATTGTTATATACCTAAATAAACAACATTTATGACTCTGACATAATATCTGCATAAATATTTCAATTTATGTGATAAAATAAATTATTTTTGGGATTATAAATAATGTTTTTTAATGATGTGATTTAATATAGTGTATACTATCATGTAGATATGGTACCTATAAAATGGAATGTGAACTAAATCAATTCAAATAATCTAACAAGTAATAATTATTTCATCTTTGATGATATTATGATTATATTTTGAATGGAACCATTCCCTAAAGCATTATCATCATATTTTTACATAAAATCATGTACTAAAAAGATAGAGATGGAATTACCTATGTATTATGGTTTTTCAGGGAATCTAGAGAAGAAGAGTATTATAGGGGAAATAGTGGATAAAGGGTATAAGGTAAATAAGTAGTTCCAATCATGTCATAATTTCGGATATAATAAAACTACTTAATTTTTAAAAGCAATGGGAGTTTACAAAGGTCATGGAGAGAAATTGGATCATTATTATGATAGAAAGGGAAATAAAACTATTATAATTATAATGTTATTGAACTTTTGGATATGAGACACTATAAAAATCAATGTCTCGTGAATGAATGGAATATAATAAATCTAAAGCAAATATAATATCTTCAAGATAATGATATTTCAATAAGTGATGTTGAATTATTAATTTACTTATGTTCGTATATCTGAATTATTTCATTTTATAATTTTATAACTGATATCATATTTATAAGAATTATGAAATGTATAAGGATTTTACTACAGTAATTTTTTCATTATGAATTTTAAATCTTATATTAAATGGTACCAATGATCATGAAAGTTGATTTAGCTGAAAATTTAATTTCTTGGATGACACATTAGTAGTGGAAAGATAACCCTCAGTATGTCCCTGATATTGAGATAATTTTTTGGGATAAATATATTTATTGTATGATAAATTCAATTGGATAGTACTAACAACCTTATAACATGTTAATGATTTGTTTACAATGTGTTTTATGAAATCATTAATGGAGATTGTTGTAATTATGGATTTAATAAGTAAAACAAATAATATTTTTTTAGCATAATGATTAATTATTATTCAATGTTTTTAATAAATTTTCATTGCAATTTATGTTATTTCAATGTTTCAAGAGAATACATGATAAAATTATTCACATTATTTGTATTAGTTAATTTTGTGTAAGAAAAATTTTGGGGGCAGTAATGATAATTTCATTTTGGAAATTCATTTTTATTGTTTATTAATGTTTTATATCTTAATCATATGGATTATTCATATGGATAACCATTTATGAAATGGGTTTAGTTAATATTTGAATAATATTTTATAAATTAATGTATCACTTTACCATATGGATAATTATATGAAACCCATTTTGTCATAATAATAATTAGAGATTTAAGAAATGGTGAATCATTATATTATGGATATGATAAACTTTTAGAAGTGAATTTTAGTACTATATGAATAACAAATTTATTTTTCTCATTTCATGAAGTAACCGGTTGAGGGGAATATGATTAAAGCACAAAAAAATGATAAAAATATTATTATGAAATACAAATGAACTAGGTATTTATATTCCTTATACTCTTAGAAGATAAAATAATTCCCCATATTTAGGAATAAAATCTTGACAAAAATGTTATCCTATTTAATTAATATCCAATGAAATATATGGTCTTTTAGTTCATCAAAAATATAATATTTTGTGGTCCTAATATTTCCATTGATCATTCACATTATTTTGATTAATTATCTCTATCACTATATATAATTATTTGTGTTTTTATGAAAAGACCATATCTTAAAATACCATATATGATATCATACATAGAATGAAATTTATGATTTATTCTAATTTTATTTATTTATTTATAATTATACATACTAGTAGAAGTTTTGTAATCAATTTTATGATATCGGATTTTAATATGGAAATTTCCAAATTCAAAAACCTTAATTACCAAGAACATGTTTAAATTACGAGGATGAAATTTAGTTATGATTGTGTGGGGGGAATGTAACACCCATTTACTTTAAAAGAAAAAAATTATTTTAAATATCATATGTGACATGAAACACTGAGCTTCAATAACCCTTGAAATATATTTCTTTAAATTTAATCTCTTCGATAGCTAGTGGAATATGTAAAAATGGGACTAAATGAAACATAATATAGTATACCATTATAAAATATCTATTAAGTTGTAATTTTTGAATAATAATTACTAAATTATAAAAATTTTGGTTACATATTGATTAGGAATAAAATTAGAATCATTAAAATGAAATGTTTTCAGAAAAGATGATTTTTCTAAAAATAGCCTAGACACTATTAGCATACATAATTTAAAATTAAATTTTACGACATTTATAATATTTACTTTTAAAATAAATCACATTTTTAAAATCATAATATAAAAATATTCATAAGGTGAATTTTTGTGATTTTTCTATAATGTTTAATTTTTTTGATGTATTTTGAAAAATACAAAATTATAATTAAAAAAATTATTTTTTGATTAAATTAATTAAAATTTTAAATTATATTATTATTTAGTTTAATGGTTAAAACATGTAATATAATATTATAAAATCCAATTTAGTTCATTGGTATTTTTTTCATATTAAATTCCAATATAAGAACATTATAATGTTTTTATATGTTTCTCCTTCAAAACACAGTATGTCATCACATTCTCTGGATTAATCTAAAAATGATTTTTTCTAGGTATCTAATATTAATTTAGATAAACTGATTCTATATTTTGAATAATATTTATTTATATCATCTAATATGTTTAATAGAATATTTTTTTAAGAATTAATAAGAAAATATTTAAAAATAATTTATGTGGTTAAGGTAAAAATGGATTTATCGGGTGTTAAAATAGAATGATAAGAAAAAAATTGACATAAAACTTATAAAAAGTCATTTATATGGAAATATTTCATCGCTTAATTGTCTAATAGTATATAATACATTATATTGTACATTTTTTCAATTGAAAAATATGGGTACACCATTTTCATTCAAGAAATTAAAAGTTTGCCACTCATGAAACTTATTAGAGGCCACCCACTCTCTTATCATATTTATACTATAAAACCATTTTTAATTATCCAATACATACCCAAATAACATAAAAATTTCTATCAAATCATCCTAGAAGCATTTTTTTGTATAATTCTTATCATGGAAGGCTTTTGAAGAAAACATAACGAGGTTACCCAAAGAACATCTAATGTAGTTTAATGAGCGTTTTTATTTTATTTCTTCCTTTACCTATTTAATTTATATTTAAAACAAGTTGATATAAAAAATTTAGTATATTAAATATAATTATATATTTTTATGTTATTATAATAACCTAAAATTTTACCCACTTCTGTCAAATTGGTAATGAAATCATCAATCATATGTACGGTGGACTACCACCCCTCAATCTAATGTCATTAATTTCAACAATTCCATCTCCCAAAGTTGTGTATTGAGATTTATATAATTTTTATTATTGATTTATAAAATATAAATATAAAAAATTATTCATTATATCATTTATAACTTTTTCTTTCCATTATTTAGGGGATATGATAACAACGCTCATGTGTACGACCAACTATCGGTGTGCGAAATGATGTGATTCTCCATTCACTATTGTTTTTTTGAGAAGGGGATAAGGATATATTTATTTATTATCTGATATATACTTAAAATATTTATAACATTAGTAAAATAATTATTATTATACATAGATAATATATCATTTTATTTTTACTCACTAAATGATGACAGCAATGCTCATCTACGTGTGGCTACACCCTTCATGAAGCCATGCATCTCGATTTTGATCACCACACAACATTGATTATATATAATATTTATTGAATTAAAATGGTATTTATTTATTATTATTATATAAATATAATAAATTACATAACAAATTCTTATAATGATCATTGGAAAATGGAAATGTTCTCATAAATACGTACGACATACCATTTCTATGATTGTAACTTACTTCATTTCTCAGAACCATAATTCATGATTGTTATTAATATTATAATTTATTCATAAATATTATAATAATTTCTTTATTATTATTATAGAGACTAAATAGCTCTATAATATTAAAAATAAATAGAATAGTCATTACAAATAATGATTTATAAAATCAGGCAGCTAACACCAAAAAAATTGAATATAATGAAATATTATTAACAAAAGGTGATAATAAATTATAAAAAGATAACATATCATTTCATAATTATTAATATCATTCTAGTATAAGTTTATAACAATATTAAAACCAATATTATGGAATTTAAATAACGTTCATCCAATGGAATCTTGGTGTATAAGACAACATCTCATTTTCCCTACATTGAGTGATATTTTTTTATTATGCACCTATATTGTCTATATGATTTATATACATCCATTTAAAACATAATATGATGACTGATTCATAATTCATGTTGTTTTATAATTCAATTTAAATTATTTCATAAAGGTTTATTTCCCTTAAAATTTACAAATATGCAAATGTTATTGTACTATCTCATTTTATTTTGTGATTTATAACATTTTCTTGAAGAAATCAATTTCATGATATAACTTTTCCTTAGAAATTAAAATTTCACCTAAATACCCATATTTTTTTAGATTGATATTATTATTTCTTAAACCATATTTCATTTTTATTTAGATTCTTTTCTTTAAATGTTATCATATTAACTATCGACAAAACTATAAAACGGGTGTTTAATAGTGCTTGTATTTATAATCTCTAAAATGACTGATAAATGGAATCTTTATCAGCACTTAATATAGTACTGATAAATTTTACACTTTAAGAATTCTTTTTTTAATACTAATTTAGTTTATAATTATCAATGATTATTTTTCCACTTATTAAGGTTGGAATAAATCAAATGAAATAAGTAAATAAAATTAAAATGGTTTTTGGTAAAAAAATATTATAAATATTATTAGTTAAATAATTATTGATAAAAATTAATGAATTGGTTATACATTATTAAATACTGAACATATTTGTCAATAGATAATTATAATAATTAATTTTAATAAATTTTATATTTTATATATATAGATATACATGAATGTATATAAATATGATTTATATATTATAAAATCTTTATGAGATTTACATTAAATTGTCATATATTAAGTGAATAATGGTTTATAATTGATAATTAATATGAATTAAAAATGTTGACTTATTGCATAGTGTAGTTGACATATAATTGAACATCATTTGATTTTTGAATTTAACATAAATCAAATGTGTGTTAAATTCATTTCACATGTAAGCAATTAATCCATTTTTTTATGAAATACACTCACCAAAAACTAATACATTTTTTAATATTTTTAAAGTGTAATTATTTTTAATTTATTAAAATTCACTCATTAATGTCATATATACATGAATTCACTTAATATTAGATATAAACATTATTTTTTAAAAAATATCTCCATAATTATAAATAAATAATTATAAATATATAATTAATATATGTAAAAAGTGATTAATTTACTATATTTATATTTATCTACATTTATTATGTATTAATATTTATATGTATCTAATTTTTTAATTATAAATATAATTATAAATCCTTTTTCATCACTTAATTAATAAGCTCGGACAATGTTTGATCTTTTTTATATCATTCCTCATGATGATAAAGTTGAGGATCTATCAGTGCAAACAATGAATTGACAAAATAAATGTTTATTAGTACTAAAACATTAGCACTCATAATGATGGATTTTGATAGCCCTTTTTAGCATGGAAAAAGACATAACTTTATTGATGCTAAAAGAACTGATTAATATTTATTTATCAATTCCTATTACTAAAGTGATGATAGAAGGAATATTTATCAGCACTTGTTTGTATGAACTGATAAAATTGTCTCAATATATTTAAATAATAATAACCATTTCTTAAACTACCATAGTATGAGAAAATTTTAGAAGAATCCGCATATTATTGGAACTCTTCCTCGATGAATCGAAGCTCGAATCACAACACTTGGTTACCTAATGTTTCTCAAACATCAACGAAAATATGGTGTTCTATTGCAGTTAGGGTTTATAATGTGGATTTTCATCAATCTAGCGAGGCAGACATTTCAATTTTCATTGCTTATATTTCATTTTGTTTTTTATTTCTTATTCGATGTTGTCCTGAGTTATTTATGTCTTGGTCCTTGTATGCTATTTTTTAGATTGTGAATTATATTATTAGTTTATGATGTGTTTTTTGATTGACTACTCATTTGGATATCTGATTTTAGTGTTTATAATGATTTTTAATCAATTTTCTGTGTTGTCTATATAGGTACCCTAGATTTCTATACAAAATTAATTTTGTTTCTACTTTGAAATCATATAGAATCAACTTTGGTCCGCAGAGAAACCAACTAAATAAATATTTATTCCATTTTATTAATAGTGATGTTTTGGATATAAAAGCCTTAAATGTATGAGAAAATGTATTTAGGAAACCAATTGTTAGTATATTTATGGTTTTAAGAAACAAAAAATCTGATTTTATGTAATTCAAGAATGGAAAATTATTTGTTTACATTTTATTAATATTATGGTGTAAGATTTATTCCATAAAAACTTATTTTATATGATTTTTTTATTTTAAAAGTCACCTTAGTATTGGTGATACCTTGTTTATTTATTTTCAATGGCTATACATTTTTAAAAATATTATGGTGTTGTATCAATTTTATTTTGTTGTGATTTTATGCATTATTGGGTACATATATTATTATAAATTTATGATTATTTTATGATTATATATTTACAAAAATGTAGCAGTTTTTGGATGGGGAGAAATACAATGAAAATACTGCTCTACAACAATAAGGAATAACATGGAGAGAATGAAACATGATTCCTCATTGAGACCCCACAAAGCCACTAAAAACAAAGCTAGAACATGGAGGAATATATATATATATATACATATATTCAAATATATATCTGTATATCTATTTATATGTGATTTCAGAAATTATAATGTATGTGTGATTTTATAATTATTTATTCACAAATTTTGGTATTGGATTTCCAAGTTAGTAAGAGATTACATATATTTCTATTAAATATAATGTTCAAATGTGAATTTTTTTATAATTATAGGTATTATAATTTTCATTATATATATGAGAGTGTGTGTGTGTGTTGGTGGGAAAGATGTTCCTAGGGTTGGTGTGTTTTTCACTATTTTTTGTAATATATGTTGTTGATGTTTATTATTTTTTATTCCAAGATCAGAATGGACCTCTCTAGAATCTCAAGGATGGGTCAATGAGTATTATATGCATCCCCTAGAATCCTTCATCTGGGAAGATCTAATTTATTATCCACCATAAAATCATTGGTATGGGTTGTAGTTGTGATATGACATCCCATGATTTTTGATATGTTTTAAAATATTTGATATACCATTAATTTTTAATGTAATAATTCTGTATGTTTCAACATCACTTATTCGAAAAAATAGAATAGATTTTATCAAATTCTATATATTTTAAATTGTTTTAATTTGTTCTGTGAGAATCAACCCCCATCACTTTTATAGAAATCTATCATCTTCATTCCCTTCATCTAACAAAAAAGAACTATTGAAAATGGTTTTTTGAAACTCATCTTCCATCTCTTTTATGTTTTCAGTTCTACTCAAATAATTTTTTATTCAATCGATGACAGCTGATTTATTTATTTCAAGATACATTGGTGCATGTCCACAAGAGATTAAGGATGTGTCGAAAAAAATGAAATTGATAAATGTTTAGGAGATGAGGTGATGAGGATTAGTTTTTATAACCATTAAATTTGAATTAATTCATAAGATGTCACCTTTCGTAGTGGTGTAATTATTTTCTTAAATCCAATTACCCATTTTCTTCAATATACATAAATTCATTGATATAATTAATTGTTGATTTTCCCAAAGTAGAATTGTCTATAACTATAATCATTGATAAAAAGTATCATTTTTGTATTTATTTATATATGGTGATAAATTATTATTTTATGAAACAAATATGGTGGATATGAATAAAAAATGGATGTACACTAATCATTTGAATAATGAGTATGAATATGGAGTTAAATATTTCTTTAGGTTCTCAATATAGCATACAGTCGACCGTTATAAAATAATATTTATGTGTTTACATTAGTTGTATTCATGGAAAATTAGTTCGAAAGAGTTTAAAGGGAATTTTTTTTTCATGGAATATATCAAATCAATAAATGTTAGACTATAAACAGAGAGAAATTGAATCACTACAACAAAAATGGTTGTTATTAGTGCTGGAAAAGTGCAATTAAAGTGATAAAAAAGTGATGTTAATCGAGGAGAGGATAAAGGGGGTCCTATTTATCAGCATTAAGAAAATCTATCATAACGGAAACATTCATCAGCGTTAAAAAAAGTGCTGATATAATTAATAAAAAAATTAAAATTAAAAAATATATTTATATAATGCGGGGGGGGGGATTTAACACCGCATGACCCCCCTATATCAGTTTTAGGAGGACCTACATCACTCTCTATTGCACCCTTCCCTTCATTCCCATCCCCTCACCCACACGCACCTCCTTGCATCCACTGAAACTCGAACCCATGACCCCCCTTGCATGCCTACACCTTTACCACTAATCCATTTCGTTTTTTTCACTATTTAATGATATATCTATTTTTTTATATATATAGTTATATTTATTCGTATATTAATATAGATGTATATTAATATAAATATATTTAGTATTATTCATACATATATATTTATATATACATTAGTATATATATTAATTTGTATATTAATGTACATTTATATTAATCTGTTTTTATACGTATTTTTATTTTTATATTAATATATATTTATAAGATTAGTTTTGAATACATTTATAAAATATTTTTTTATGTGTTTTCATAAATAAATAAAAAATAAAATACAAAAATTTATTCAACACACACACACACAGACACACAGACACAATGAGACACATATATATTTACGAACAAATACATATATATGTGTATTTGAAAATCCATTGAATGTTTAAACGACAATTACTTCTAATCTAGAATCCTGTTTAAACTCCACAACCACTAAAATGGATGAAAATGAAACATTCTTCGACATGATATGTGGTACATGCCTAACGGACATTAGTATCAGAAGTTATACTTACATGAATCGTAACAAATCGGGGTATCGCGACTAAAATCATCGTTTTGGAGGCTTATGGGCCTTTTTTTGCCTCAAAAATGTGACAAAATATTTTCTTCATTAACTAAAAACTATATCTCATCACAGGCTTCGATTTCATTTGTTGTAGATCTCAAACGGACACTCAGATCATAAGTTATGGTTGTTTGATGTTTGAGTTACATTTTCAACTTATTTTAGATCTTTTAATAATTTTTTGACGTTTTATGACATCAAATTGTTATTAAATGATATTTAATCAATGATAACAAGCTAATATTAATTAATAATATTTTAATAAATATTTTAAATCCATTTTCACCAAATTTATAGTATATTAAATGAAATAGTCTATTTAAAATTTTCTAAAACATATTTATAAAATATATATTATATTTATATCAATATAAATATACATATATAACAATATATCATTTCTCATGAATTATTTTAACATTAAATTTATCAGTGCTTGGAAAAAGCACTGATAACCCCCCTATCATCACTACTGAAAGTAGCACTGATAAAGGGGTCCCTTTTATCAACGCTAAAAAAGAGCTGATAAAAGGGGGATTTTATCAGACCTAAAAAGTGATAATAAAGGGTAATTTTTATTGGCACTTGTCTTTAGTGCTGATAAAAGTGCCCCTTTATCAGCTTATTTTTTAGCACTGATAAAGGCCCCCTTTTATCAGTGCTTTTTAATCCCTAATAAAAGGTTAGCGCTTCCCTTGCCTGATTTTGCAATAGTGAATGTATACACCGATTGTGATGATACTATATTTTATAAATCATTTGATATATATACATTTGTAAATGACAATTTATATTTCTTGGAAGAAATGAAAATGGAAATTAAATATGACCTTCATGATTGTCCAAAGATGTTTGGGGAGTGAAATTGTAATTCAAGGAAACCATTGTATATCGTTTTTCCTAAATAGACAATATTTTCAGTTGTATTGATGTGATATAATTTGAATGCTCGTATTTTATGGAGTGACACAAGATATGCATAAATACTTTGTCTCTTGAATGATATGCTATAAGAAGAAAATGAACTACCATGTCGAACATATGACATTAAAAAAGTTGTGGTTAATGGGAATGATCTCCAAATAAATACATGTTTACCGTATGATTTAATATTGTTTCACAAGGACCATGAATCAATAAAATAATTCATGAAAGGTGGAACATATAGATACAATGAAAATATGTCATGTACAAAAAAAATTGTATCATTCTTTCCTATAATTACAAGGTTTAGAATACTATATGGATATTAGGAAACCATAATAAAATTAACATGGAATAAAGAATAAAATTAAATTTTTGAACCTATGTCATCAATAAGATTCTACTCAGTGTAATAAAATTTATTATTAATTTACAGAATTTGGAAATGAGTTAAAGAGACATTCATTATGAATTATCTATAGATAGAATAAATCATTTTGATGTAATGAGTAGTACTTATCATACATGTACTATGGTGATGGGAAATTATATCTTCCCACCATGGTTATACATGTAACGTTAACACATCATGGAGTATCTACTAATATCTAGACAAAAGAAACCAAATAATGAAATTGATCTATATTTTTCCTTGTTACTTGATGGTCTGAAATTGTTGTTTCGTACAAGTGTTACAATGTATGATCATCATTGAATTGAAGAATTCAAATTGATGGCCATGTTGTATGGAACGATAAATGACTTCACCAATTTTGGAAATTTATCAGGAAATAGAATTAAAGGAATGTTCAGGTGTCCCATTTTTGAAATGTGTTCATGTTATGTTCGATTAAAACATTCCATTAAGACACTTCTTTTAGGGCATTGTAAATTTTTTATTCTATGCCATAAATATAGATCGTGGATGACATCATTCAATGGGAATATCGAACATGGTACAACACCATCACCACTAATGGGTAATCAACAATAAAATAATGTAAAAAATTTTGACAGTATTTTTGGTTAACTTTTTTCGACAAACCTTATAAATTCAGGTTGGTAGAATTTATAAATTGTCCTTCAATTACCATATTCGAATGGATTTTATGTTAGACATTTTATCAATGTAATGAATGTAGAAAATATGTATTTGAGATTGTTATTAGAAAGTTGATATATATTCTTTGAAAAATTGAAAATGGAATAATTACTAGGTAGGAATTGATTGAATTGGGGATAAGGGAAGAGGTGGCACTAGTGAGGGGTAAATGGAGGAGTTTTCTTCCTTTAAAAGATTACACTACATATAGATAGGAAAAATTGAAAATTTTCCTTTTTCTTACTAGTGTAAAATTTCCACAAGGGTATTCATCAAATATTTACAATGTTTTGTCAATGTCTAATTCGAAGTTACAAGGACAAAATTCAAATGACTAACATGTTTTCATTTAACATTAAATTCTTGTTTCTTTTTATTTCACTCTACCTCAAAATGTATTACATACATTAATCATCCTCCACTTTTTTTTCAAATCCACATACATTAAATTTGTACACCTGAAGAAGATCCCCATCATGAAAAATGAGATTGAAATCATATTATATAAATTAGAGATGTTCTTCCCTACATCATTATTTGCTATAATGGTCCACCTGATGGTTCACATAGAAAAATAATATCAACTATGTGGGAATTTCCATTATAGAAAGATGTCACAACCCCCTCCCACCAAAGATGCCCCTCCTGATCTGGCAATGGTGAAAGGAAGATAATGACCCCCGAGTCCCTCCTCCAGTAGGCCTCGGGTTGGCGACTACCACCAAGGGTATGAGTTTTCATAAATATGGGAGGCATTACCCTTTTTATTATTTTGGATCGGGAAATAGGACAAGTCAACCACCAAAAAGGGAAAAGAACAAGTGTATATAAATAAACCCAAACCAAGCCCACATGCATGTTTAAACAATTTTTTTATAACAAGGTACAAGTACATGGAAGCTCAAAAGTAAACGTAGGGTGAGCATACAAGTATACTCAGTAGGGAAACCTAAAGCTCTCGTGCACAAGTGGGGAGACACCCTAAGGTCCTGTGAGAAAACAGAAGAACCAGAAACTAACAAGGATAAATTATCCACCAAGCCTCACTGGTCAAACTCACCAAGTAACACAAACAAGTTTAGTATATATATAGAACAAAAGTATTGGGTACCCCGCACCATTTCCCACTTAATTAGATGTTGCTCTTCCTAACAGCAAACGTCCTGACGCTACCACACTCTTCCCACCCACACACACCTGGGCCAAACCACGCATCCGTCCCGCACACTCCTGGGCCTCACAACCACGCATCTCGCCCGCACACACCTGGGCCACAACCACTAACCCGCCCGCAGACACCTGGGCCTCATCTAGAAGGTTCTTGGGAACGGTAAGCCTGTCCGAAGAGTCTTCGACTAAAGGTCGCCTCAAGCCATCACAGCCTCCGAGACCTACCCGAAGAGTCTTGGGTGTAAGGTCACCTCAAGCCATCAAAGCCTGTGGAAGAAGAAGCAGGAAGGAGCTAGTAACTAAGGGGGAACACCCTCTCCCATAAAATGGGAGTGTTCGGCACTAGGTGCTTGACATGGGTGTGGTGCGACAAAACACAAAGATACAAATATATATATACATATACCAAACACACAGCCCAACCTATGGATTCTTAAAAAAAGAAACTGAGCATGTGCCTCGGCACTGCTACCACGAAGCATGCATCAACAACCAAACAATCATCCACCAACCCCATTTAGGTTTTCATGTTTCATGCAATGGTTTAACAAATTATTACTACTGGAAAACTATCATCCAGAAAAAACCATTCACAAACATATCCCTGCCATCCACAACCAAGGTTAGGTAAAACGCAAGCAACCACATGCCATTTCATTTACAAAAGATTATCACAACCATACAACATTCCATCATTCATTTATTTCAAAGTTCCACACATAAAACCCTTTCCACACAAAAAACATTTTCGTGTTTGAAAACACCTTTTACTTCAAAACACTTTTCATAATCAATACAATTTTCATAAATAAAGGCATTTTCCACAAAACAACCAAACCACCAACATGTTCATTATTCCAACTTTGTTTAACCGGGGTGATCACACAAGGTTTTAATTCTCATTTAATCAGCCAGTCTTTACGTGCTTATCCATTTTCCATTTTTTAACAAAAACAACCACAACAATTCAGATATCAATTACGCACGCAAAGGCCACGAACGGCCTTGATTTTCAGTAGGCAATGGCCTTTCAATCCAAAATCACAATCAGAAGATAAAGAAACTGGAAGGAAATAGAAATAGCACAAAACCCCAAACCCTTATTTATCTGGTTATTATCTTTATTTAAAGTTCAACTACATCCCATGGAACAAATGAATAATATCCCACCCCGCACGTTGCACCAAAAAGAGAGACGAAGGTAAACCCCTACCTCAAAAGGTCCCAATCATGTCGCTTCCGACGACGTCCTTCGGTGTCCTCCGCCTTCGCCAAACCCGAAAAACGCCTCCTAGGATGGAAGTTGGAGAAGGAAGGCCGGAAGGAAAGGTGAAAAGTCAGGGCTTAGAAGCTTCGTCTCATCGCTACGATCCTGTGGCCGCTGACGGATCGTAATTCGGAGCTCGGACAAAGAAGTTAGAGGAGGAAGACTTCTTGATCATCCAAGAGTGTCGTCGTGCGAAGAAGAAGCCATTGGTCTGGAAATAATATGCGACCCTTTCTTATATAGGCAATGAATAGGTAAAACAGTATTCAGCGTGTATTGATGAATACAAGGTGTGACCGTACACCCTTTATGCGTTTTGACTAGTCAACACACGACACGTCACGCGGTTTCCACGCGTTTTAATAATAACGTCAATTTTATTAATATGTGTGTTTCGTTGACCCGAGATATAACTCATAAAAAAGGTATCCATCACTGGTCTTAAAATGACCGTCTTAATTACAGGATTACACTGCCGCTGACGGTTCGTCATTCTGACACAATATGAAGAAGTTATAGACTTTTTATGTTTTGATCACCCAAAATAATAATATTATTATTTTATTATTATTATAATAATTTAATATTTTGATCAGAAGGGCTTGTGGTGTGAATCTCCCCCCTTACACCATGCGCACTCCCTTATTTTATTATTGTATTACTATTTTAATATATTAAATCAACATTATATAAAATATCTGATATATTAAATTATATTATATAAAAAATGATTTATACAAGGGAAAGGGGGAATTCACGCCTCCCCTCCCCATCTCATGTGCCTCCCCATAAATTTATTATAATTTATTAAATAAAACCATTTTCCTTTTAATTGTATTATTATATTTATTATACGATCAATGTTATTAATTTCATAATTCAATTTTGGGAGAACCTATGCACAACCATTCCATGCGACTCAAAACCATTTCATTTAATTGAATTAAATGACAAAACAAAAATACATTTTCAACCCCATTTTAATACATTTAATTTTATTAACCTCTCAAATTGTTATTTATTTTTCTTCAATAACAATGAAATATCATCCACTTATTTTATTAACTCACCGACGTTGTTGTTTTTAATAACAAAAAGATTTACGCTCGTCGCATTGACCACGTTAAACCACCCTGTTGGATATCTGAATCCGACCATGCCACGTCAATGTCGTGTAACATCCATCAATTTAATTATTTTAATTCTATTTATTTTTATTTCACACTAATTAAATTGAAACCACTTTTTTTAAATTAAAACCATTCAATTTCATAAACCCAAAATAACGAACTCACCTTTAATTTTATGAACGAACCACCATGCTTCCACTTGCATCTTCATTTAATTTTTTTGCAATAAATACCATGACCCATTTCATCAATTTCTCATTATTATTAATATTATGAATAATATTAATAACACAACAGCCATAATTATTATTCAAATTTAATTTCAACAATTACTCATTTAATAAAAAAACTACATGTTTCATTTATCAACGTCTAATGGATCACACACCTTCCCACTTCACATCATTAATAATAATTACACCAATTAAATCATTTTATCATGATTATTCTTTTTAGTTTAATTAATCACAAAATTTATGTCATCATCATTATTATTAACATATTTTTACGTTATCATTAGTATTAAAATTATCATTATAACGCGCGTCGTGTTGACCACATCGATTTCAACAAAGGAATGGACCGGAGGGGTCCGGTCCATTACATCAGATACCTCTTAAAACATTCTCGTCCTCGAGAATTAAAAACCAACCAAGAAAAAGAATGGATCCAAACAACCACTCTGCAAGATACCTCTTAGGGCTCTTATCATAACAAGAAACAACCGACAACCCTAATTATGTGAGTTAGGAATTACCTCTCCTATGTAGAGATATTATACTCTTTAGGGGGCACTGACTCGCCTGCACGGGTTTAATCGTATCTGCATTAATGCGTCTCGATTAAGGACTGGGCCTTCCCACTTCCATATATTAGATTTTTTTTCCAATTTACACTGCACCCAACAACGTACAACCCACACACTACCCAGACACATGGCTTGATGAATTCCTTCTCCAATGTTGAGATATTATCCGCTTTAGGCGGCACTGACTCACCTGCACGGGTTAAATCGCATCCACATTAATGCGTCTCGATTAAGGATTAGTTCTTCCCCTCCCCACATGATAGGGCTCTTCACGTACATTTAAAGAAAAGCGGGAAACAACATAGCATTAAAAACTCACAAAAAACATGGTCCAAACCCAGATAATGAGCAAAAGAGTTCCAACAATGGAGTGTAATCCTCCAAACAAAACATAAAGGAGATAATTCAAGAAAACCCAAACACATCTCTATCGATCCCTGGTCCTTCTAGAGATGCTGCCTCTGATGCATCCAACTATCCTCGCTGAGTTCCTCTGCCTCTCTGTTGACGTCCGCCTCCTCGACCACGTCCTGATTGGGATCCTTGAGGAACTCCTTGTGGCTGGCCACCACCTGCTCCATCTCCCCTCAAAGGGACTGGAGCCTGTTGCTGCTGGAAGGGTCTTGTCGGTGACTGGTGCTGCTGAGGAGGGCATTGAACCTGTCCATCTCCACCGTACTGAGCATGGGTCGGGCACCGACTCTGAACGTGCCTGAAACCTCCACAAGAAAAACACTTTGGTCCTGGGCTCGTGAAAAAGGGACGAGGACCTAAAGATCTGAACTGGAACTGTTGTGGCATGCTCCCTACTGGCCTGAAACTGGAAGGTCCCGTCGCAAGAGACCTGCTGCTGACTGCCTTCCCCTTCGACGAACTAGGCTGGATCCCCTCACGTGGTGCACCTCCCTGCGAGTGCATCCTTTCTACAACTTCCGCCTTCTTCTGTACGGCTAAGTATGTCGGAAGGGTGAAGGTGGTCACAACATACTGGAGCGAAGGACGAAGCGCCTCTTCCAAACATCTCGCCCGAGACTCTTCATCCGGAAAGTGTTCCGGAGCAAAGCGTAGGAGATTATTGAACTTAATCCCCAACTCTCGAACAGTCATACTCCCCTGCTTAAGGGAGAGAAACTCCTGGCGCTTTTCCGCCTTGATCAAAGAAGAAAGGAATTCTTCTCGGAACTCCTTTTCGAAGTCAGCCCATGGAATCTCTGCCTCCTTCCTCTCCCCGAGGTAGAGCATCCACCATTGGCGTGCCGCGCCTCTTAGATGACTGACCGCTAGGGGGACCCAGTACTCTTTCGGATCACGGATCAAGGTAAATGCGATCCCTATCTCTTCAAGCCACCCCTCCGTATCCAGGTCCGAAGTACTTCCCTCGTACATCTTGAGAGTCTGACGCTGGAAAGAACGGAGGGTCTTCTACCACTGGCTGTCTTCCTCCTCTCGATCGATCCTCAGTTGATCGATTGCCTGAACCTGCTGGGCCTCGGCCGCCTGAGCCACCTGGGAACGCCGTCCAGGTGCCATAGCTGTACGGTAAACAACGATCGCCTAAGCCCAAGTAGTAAGGAAAAACTCAAAGTTTTAATTATCATTTTATTTCAAATTCTTTCCCAGAACACCCAAATAAAGTAAAACACAAACATGATGATGCATGTACCTTCCCTAGGGTCTCTACCCTGCAATCAATATAGTCTCACTTGGACGTTCGGTAGGCTCAGAGTCCTTGCATCAGATCACGGGGGGCCCTAAAATCCCGTGTCCTAGCCGGTCTTCCCTGGCCTATGTCACGCACCAAGATTAACGAACTCTGTTGCCCTACCATCCCTTGCAATCCTCACTGTTCCTAACTCCAGACTCCTTCCTATCTCTCAACCATCAGCTCTGATACCATTCTGTCATGACCCCCTCCCACCAAAGATGCCCCTCCTGATCTGGTAATGGTGAAAGGAAGATAATGACCCCCATGTCCCGCCTCCAGTAGGCCCCGGGTTGGCAACTAGCACTAAGGGTATGAGTTTTCATAAATATGGGAGGCATTACCCTTTTTATTATTTTGGATCGGGAAATAGGACAAGTCAACCACCAAAAAGGGAAAAGAACAAGTGTATATAAATAAACCCAAACCAAGCCCACATGCATGTTTAAACAATTTTTTTAAAACAAGGTACAAGTACAAGGAAGCTCAAAAGTAAAATGCCAAAGAAAACAAGTGAACAACAATTGCAACAACTCCAACTGCCCGACTAGTAGGGTCCCGCATGACCCTGGTAGTCCTCCTGGAAACCTGAATGTAAACATAGGGTGAGCATACAAGTATACTCAGTAGGGAAACCTAATTCTTTCGTGCACAAGTGGGGAGACACCCTAAGGTCCCATGAGAAAACAGAAGAACCAGAAACTAACAAGGATAAACTATCCACCCAGCCTCACTGGTCACACTCACCAAGTAACACAAACAAGTTTAGTATATATATAGAACAAAAGTATTGGGTACCCCGAACCATTTCCCACTTAATTAGATACTGCTCTTCCTAACAGAAAACGTCCTGACGCTACCACAGTCTTCCCGCCTGCACACACCTGGGCCAAACCACGCATCCCGCCCGCACACACCTGGTCCTCACAACCACGCATATCGCCCGCACACACCTGGGCCACAACCACTAACCCGCCCGCAGACACCTGGGCCTCATCTCGAAGGTTCTTGGGAAGGGTAAGCCTGCCCGAAGAGTATTGGGATAAAGGTCGCCTCAAGCCATCACAGCCTCCGAGACCTACCCGAAGAGTCTTGGGTGTATGGTCACCTCAAGCCATCATAGCCTATGGAAGAAGGAGCAGGAAGGAGCTAGTAACTAAGGGGGAACACCCTCTCCCATAAAATGGGAGTGTTCGGAACTAGGTGCTTGACATGGGTGTGGTGTAACAAAACACAAAGATACAATTATATATATACATATACCAAACACACAGCCCAACCTATGGCTTCTTAAAAAAAGAAACTGAGCATGTGCCTCGGCACTGCTACCACGAAGCATGCATCAACAACCAAACAATCATCCCCCAACCCCATTTAGGTTTTCATGTTTCATGCAATGGTTTAACAAATTATTACTACTGGGCAACTATCATCCAGACAAAACCATTCACAAACATATCCCTGCCATCCACAACCATGGTTAGGTAAAACGCAAGCAACCACATGCCATTTCATTTACAAAAGATTATCACAACCATACAACATTCCATCATTCATTTATTTCAAAGTTCCACACATAAAACCCTTTCCACACACAAAACATTTCCGCATTTGAAAACACATTTTACTTCAAAACACTTTTCATAATCAAAACACTTTTCATAAATAAAGGCATTTTCCACAAAACAACCAAACCACCAACGTGTTCATTATTCCAACTTTGTTCAACCGGGTTGATCACACAAGGTTTTCATTATCATTTAATCAGCCAGTCTTTACTTGCTTATCCATTTTCCATGTTTTAACAAAACCAACCACAACAATTCAGATATCAATTGCGCACGCAAAGGCCACCAACGACCTTGATTTTCAGTAGTCAAAGGCCTTTCAATCCAAAATCACAATCAGAAGATAAAGAAACTGGAAGGCAATAGAAACAACACAAAACCCCAAACCCTTCTTTATCTGGTTATTATCTTTATTTAAAGTTCAACTGCATCCCATGGAACAAAAGAAAAATATCACACCCCGCATGTTGCACCAAAAAGAGAGACGAAGGTAAACCCCTACCTCAAAATGTCCTGATCACGTCGCTTCTGACGACGTCCTTCGGTGTCCTCCGCCTTCGCCAAACCCGAAAAACGCCTCCTAGGATGGAAGCTGGAGAAGGAAGGCCGGAAGGAAAGGTGACAAGTCCAGGCTTAGAAGCTTCGTCTCATCGCTACGATCCTGTGGCCGCTGACGGATCGTAATTCGGAGCTTGGACAAAGAAGTTAGAGGAGGAAGACTTCATGATCATCCAAGAGTGTCGTCGTGCGAAGAAGAAGCGATTGGTCTGGAAATAATCCGCGGCCCTTTATTATATAGGCAACGAATAGGTAAAACAGTATGCAGCGTGTATTGATGAATACACGGTGTGACCGTACACCCGTTACGCGTTTTGACTAGTCAACACACGACACGTCACGCGGTTTCCACGCGTTTTAATAATAACGTCAATTTTATTAATATGTGTGTTTCGTTGACTCGAGACATAACTCATAAAAAGGGATACATCACTGGTCTTAAAATGACCGTCTTAATTACAGGATTACACTACCGCTGACGGTTCGTCATTCCGACACCATATGAAGAAGTTATAGACTTTTTAAGTTTTGATCACCCAAAATAATAATATTATTATTTTATTATTATTATAATAATTTAATATTTTGATCAAAAGGGCTTGTGGAGTGAATCTCTCCCCTTAAACCATGCGCACTCCCTTATTTTATTATTGTATTACTATTTTAATATATTAAATCAACATTATATAAAATATATGATATATTAAATTAAATTATATAAAAAAATGATTTATACAAGGGAAAGGGGGCATTCACGCCTCCCCTCCCCATCTCATGTGCCTCCCCATAAATTTATTATAATTTATTAAATAAAACCATTTTCCTTTTAATTGTATTATTATATTTATTATACGATCAATGTTATTAATTTCCTAATTCAATTTTGGGAGAACCTATGCACAACCATTCCATGCGACTCAAAACCATTTCATTTAATTGAATTAAATGACAAAACAAAAATACATATTCAACCCCATTTTAATACATTTAATTTTATTAACCTCTCACATTGTTATTTATTGTTCTTAAATAACAATAACATTTCATCAACTTATTTTATTAACTCACCGACGTTATTGTTTTTAATAACAAAAAGATTTACGCTCGTCGCATTGACCACGTTAAACCACCCTGTTGGATATCTGAATCTGACCATGCCACGTCAATGTCGTGTAACATCCATCAATTTAATTATTTTAATTCTATTTATTTTTATTTCACACTGATTAAATTAAAACCACTTTTATTAAATTAAAACCATTCAATTTCATAAACCCAAAATAACGAACTCACCTTTAATTTTATGAACGCACCACCATGCTTCCACTTGCATCTTCATTTAATTTTTTTTGCAATAAATACCATGACTCATTTAATCAATTTCTCATTATTATTAATATTATGAATAATATTAACAACACAACAACCATAATTATTATTCAAATTTAATTTCAACAATTACTCAATTAATTAAAAAACTGAATGTTTCATTTATCAACGTCTAATGGATCACACACCTTCCCACTTCACATCATTAATAATAATAACACCAATTAAATAATTTTATCATGATTATTCTTTTTAGTTTAATTAATCACACAATTTATGTCATCGTCATTATTATTAACATATTTTTACGTTATCATTACTATTAAAATTATCATTATAACGCGCGTCGTGTTGACCACATCGATTTCAACAATGGAATGGACCAGAGGGTTCCGGTCCATTACAAAAGATGTTTCCCATTCAAGGGTATATGAAGATTTTCAAATGGTATATCAAGAATCAACATCATCGAGAAGGTTGTATTATAGAATGATATATTGTTGAAGATACTATTTAATTATATACATATTACCTATTAGATTTTGAATGCATTGGTCTCCCAATGTCTAATCATTTAAACACCTTCTTGGTGAAGGGACTTCCAGAAGAGATGTTGTTACAATTAACTTCACAAATCATGATCATGAACACCTTTACCTATTACATAATAGTGAATATGTTCATCAACTCATTGAATCCTATAATTAAATTCTCAGATATTTGAATCCATAATGGTATTATGTATGGATGTCAAATAAAAAATAAAAATTAGTTTATAGGATGGTTTAGAGATCAATTTTATAAAAAGTTATCTAAAAATTCATAACCAGTATCTAAATATATTCAATAAATAACTCAATGTCTAAATTCATATGTTATATCTTACATTTGTTTTGTAATTAATGTTTATAGGTTATATAAAAAAACCCTATGACTACATTATTATACAAAAAGTGGTGTTACTCTTGCGGTTGATGAGATAAAAAAATCTAGTTCTATGGAAAAAATCCAATTTATGCAAATAGGTCATATTTTTTAATTATCAAACAATTATAGGAGTTAGATTATACAACATTTCAAATGTCATTTTTCCATTGAGAAAGGGTTGACAATATCAATGGATAGAAAGTGTATGAAATGGGATATATGAAGGTGAATTTCTGTGTTGATGGAAAAAAAGACGACCCATTCATTAATGTAATAAAAAACAGTGCATGTATTTTTTGTCTCTAATCCATTACATGATAATTGATCAAATGCCCTACTATAGACTAAAAAATGTCGCATAATATGTATCTTTAATTGAGGAAGTCCCTTTAATTACAACATAAAAATTAGTTCATGAAAGTTCGAATGTAGATAATGACTTTTATGTTAGATAGGTCCACAAAAAGGGGATTTGGATTCTCGATAGAGGAATCAAATCATTGAGATCTTAAGAAAAATAATTAGAGATTAATGAGATGATAAATGTTTTTCTTAATATATTATGTTTTTCTATATAAAATTATATTTTTTACTTCATTAACATATTTTAAATCAAATTTTTTACTAATCATATAGAAAATATCTTTTTCGCATGATGAATTTACCAATCCCTTGATAGAAAAAACTATAATTAAGGAAACCATTTGGAAGGATGTAAATGTAATGTTATGACATTATTTCTCTATTTTACAGAGAAGTAATATAATATAATGTTAATTTAATTTTCATTATTCCATATAGAGTTCATTATTTTAGAATAATTTTATCCATATGTCATGCCTTTGGAAGAAGAGAAATGATGTTATCTCTGCTCAATTATAGAGGAAGTATTGATGTTTTCACAGAAAAACTATTTTCCACATAACTAATGTAATGTTTCATAATAATGATTTATTTATTTATTTTTATTAATAAAAACATAATATTTTTTTATTATTATATAGGTAGTTTCTTTTTGTTCGAGTTGGGATAGTTTGTCTATCTTTAATGCCTTTAGGCAAAAAACATCCAAAAACTTATTCTCACTCAAAACACTTTCAACATTGTAGTGTTTAATTTATCACGTTCAATTAGTTTATCTCAACATACATTGCATGAAGTGAAACGGGGATACCTCTACTCAATTACAGAGGTAATATTGGTCTGTGAATAGTAAAATCATTGTCTATTGACTTAATATGTTGTTTCATATTTATGTTGAATTTATTTCATTTTTGTATTACTAATATAATAATATTTTTTTATATAGGTGGATTATTTATTATGATTTGATGTGGTATTTAGATATTTCATGCATTTATATAATAAAACTTCAATAGACATCCTCTCCATAAAAGCCTTTTCACCCCTGTAGTGTTTCATTTATCATTTTATTACATGTTCTCTTCCACTTCCTTTGAAATTAGAGAAAAGACACTACCTTTACCCATTTATGGGAGGAAATCTTGGTGTTTTCACAATAACATAATATTACATAGAATTAATGTATTGTTTTATATTTATATTTAATTTATTTAATTTTATTGTTACTCACGTAATAATTTTTTCTTATACAAGTGGATTTTTTTGTTTCAGTTGGGGTGATCTATACATGCTTTATGACTTTCTACACAAAAAGTTCCGCGAACCGCTTCTCCCTCAAAACCATTATCCCGTACAATGTTGAAATTTATCACTTTCTTTCATATTTTCTCCACTACTCTATCACAGAGGTAATATTTTAATTTTTACTGTAAAATAATTTTCCATAGAATAAATGTATTATTTCATATTTATATTTAATTTATTTCTTTTTAGTATTACTCATACGAAATGATTTCTTATATATGTGGATTCATTTTTTAAGTTGAGGTGGTTTGTTCGATGCTTATCCAGTAGTTTTGGATGTTAAAAATATTGATTTATCAAAATCATTGTAACATTGATATTAAGGATTTTATTAAATATTTAGGATGTGTAGGAATCTTCCATACCTAAATTATACACACAATGTGACTGCTTTGACTCGAAGTACTTCATTCTATTTAAAGTTGACATTAATTTTAGTAAACAAGTCAACTAACATACTCAATATTTTGAAAACATATTAATATTTTTTTGATAACTTTTCCAATAATCCATAAGTCATTTGTGTTGTGTAATAATTATTCACCCCTCAATAGGATACATGATGTGTCAGATATGACTCAATGAGTCCATTTTCAGTTGAAAATTAACATTTAACATTAAAAACAGTCATTAATTGAAAAATGAGCAAAGAAGCTCATATTTTCTTGATAATTTAGGGAATAAATTCATAAAAAAAAATTTAATTGTAAGAATTATTCTCATGTCAAACTGATACACAATTTGATCTATATTGGTTAATGTTTTGTTTCAATTTTAAATTGATATTTGAGTAAAAAAGAAAAATGATGTACTCAGAATAAATAAAATAAATTCATATTTTTTTAAACATTAGAAAAATAATACATATTTCGTTCAGAATGAGTCGGAATTATTCACCCCTTAATCCATTGCACAATGTAACTTGTATGACACTAAGTGTGTCTTTATTGAAAAATGAGATCAATTTTAGAAAAAATACAAAATGTCATAAACCAAACCAATCAAAAAAATTCATATTATTTTGATACATTATGGGAATGATCCATAAGGTATTTTAGAGGTGCATGAATCATCCTCACCAAAATCTGATGCATATTTTCACAAGTTTTACTCCATGTGAGCGTTTTTATTTAACATTGACTTCAATTTTAGTAAATAAGAAAATTGACCCACTCGAATCCAAGAAAACATATTCAAATTGTTTAAATAATTTTTTCAAATGATCCATAAATCATTTTTTGATGTATATGAATCTGTTGAACCATAATTTGATACACATGGTGATTGGTTTGAGTTAAAGTGAAAGTTTCAAGTAAAATATGATATTTTATTATAAAATATACGTGATGTAATCAAAACCAAGAAAACACAATTAAGTTGTATGATATTTTATGAAAATAATCCATATTTCATTTATAATCTGTAGGAATTAGCCACACATCAATCTGACAGACAGTGTGATCGACATGACTCAAATGACGTAATTTAATTTATAAATTATCATCAATTTTAGTAAAATGGAATATTTTCCTACCCAAAACCAAGAAAACATGGTAGTATTGTTTTGATACATCACAACTAATTTATATTTTTCATTTTTATTTAGTAATCAGTAGCACCTCAATATGATATAGGATATACCTGATATTACTCAAATTTTTCGTTATCATAATGAGTCAAAAGTGTGTGTTTCTAGATTAAAAAGGATATTTAGTAAAAAAAGGCAACTAACGTAGTAAATACTAACCAAACACATATATTATATTTTGATACATTAGGAAAATATGCAATAATTCATTTAAGATGTGTTGGAATTAGCCGCACTACAACATGTTTCATGGTGTGACTGGTATGACTCGACGTGTGTCTTATTATATAAAATTGACCCCAATTTTAGTAAAATTAACACAGTATATTAATTTATTACTTTATATTATTACTAACATTATATTGTTTTCCTATACAGATGTGTTATTTTTCTCGAGAAGGGAAATATTTTTGAAATATCTTGAGTCAGGTAAGGATTAAAAGAAAAATGACCATTAATGTTTTTAAATGAATGTAATAATTTATATTTATAAAACTGTATAATCCAATTTTTGAAAAATCTATAATATAGTGTTTTTTCTAGTGTCTGTTTTATAAATTCCATTTCATTTATATCCTTCAATGGGAATGTTTTTTTGATATTTGGGTTTTTATTGTGTTGTGGTGTGCTGTTACAGAACATTACAACTGTGGTGCAGTCTGCAGTTACAACACATTATACTATGGACCTTTATTATCACTGAGAAAAAGTCCACAATTAGTTCTTCTATAATTGTGGGTAAAATAACTTTTATTGGACTTTTATAACACACTGATAAATGGTTCCTTTAGTTGTGTTAAATGAAATCGCTGATAAACAACCCCTTCATCACTGCTTTTAAAAGCGCTAATAAAGGTCACATTAATCAGTGATTTTTTTAGTGCCTATAAAGGACCCTATTATCAATGATGATAAAAGACCATGGATTTTGACCTCACTCATGTATTCAATGATTTTATGGAATTGATAAAAGGAATTTATAGCACTATTAAAGTCCCACTTTTTATTAGTGGAAAATATTGATAAATCAGTAGCCCTTACTCAATGTGGATATTATATGTTGAGGCATATTGTTCATAAATTAAATATATTATTTGATATATGAGGAATGATTTGGAAATGAAAATAAATATGGCTGTTAATTATAGATAACCCATCAATGAATCTATGAGTATCATGATATTTATTAGTAGTTCTAACCATATGAGTTGGTACCTCGTAGTTTTAAATTGGTGTCAAAACCATATAAGGTTTTACAAAGTAGATTCAAACCATCTTATAAAGGGTCTTGACTATAGATGTATCGTGTTCCTTATACATGAAATCTATTAATTATGAATTTAGTTCATTGAGAATTTAGTTCTTTTATTTTTAATAATATTTTAACAATGATATTATTTATAGAATAATTTTTTTCACCTTTTATTGATTAAATTGAATAGGTTTTCCATTATTTACCTTCCCATAGAAATTACAACCTATCATATCATGATATTAATGTCATTTAATTTGGATGTGTGTTTAGTTATTTACCATTTCAAATTTATTATGCATTATCTTATTGTGATATCCATATTATTTAAATTGAATGTGTGTATAGTTATTTACCATCCCATATTGACAAAACCTGTTGATTTATGATATGTTCTATTATACACAACCTATACTAATCATTTGATGTCACCATTCCTTTTCATCAAATAGGATATGAAGAATAATTCATGGAATTTATTTTCAACGAAGAATTTTATTTTACGTTGTTATATATAATGTTTTATTTTCCATTCTCAACAAAAAATGGGTATCATGTATGTATGTGATTCTCCAAAACTTCTAAAATAATCAGTACTTTGGGATTTAATCGATTTTATCTATTCCAAAATAATAATTCAAACATTTTATATAGGAAACTAGATCCAAGTTCACTATTGTTAGTAATAGAGAATGTTTATTAAAGACCTAGGGTACTAGATTATGGAATACATTGACTAGGAATCATAACCTAATAACACGCTTTTATGATAAGTATAAAATTAAATAAAAATACTTTAGTAAGATAGATATTATGTAGTTTATCATTGAAATAAATCCATGTCTGGATACTACATGTTGATATGGTTCTAGAATAGATGTACATGTGGGTAATTACTACAAAAAGGTAACATCGTCCTTAACTCGATCATCACTTGGTGCAAAATAATGAGCCTAACTAATAAACCTAGATGGATACTCATAAGGGGTATTCTTAGAATAAATCACATTTTATTTACAGTCAATTAAGAATGATTTTAAAATAGATGTGGTTCAAAAAATATAGATATTATTATAAGATTAGTTATGCATAAATATTTCAATTTATGTTATGTACTTCACCTGTTTTGGGATAATTAATTATGTTTCACACAAATATGAACTAATCTAGTGTATGAAATCGTTTATATTTATAACCTATCATAAGGAAAGTAAACTAAATCAATAATTGAAATCCAAAGTATAATAATAATAATTTCATTGATTGGAATAAGACAATATTTTAAAGGGATGTAGTCACCCAAATATTCTCATCATATGTTGAAATTGAATCATGAACTGAAATGAGATACAAAAACATATCTATGTATTATGGATTAAAAGGGAAGAAATAGAGGAGGAATACAATAGGGAAAATAGATAAATGGAAGAAGGTAATGAATTAATTTACAATATATTTTAATTGTGGAATACAAGACCCCATGGATTGTCTAAAAGGAATGGGAGTTTCCTATAACCCTGGTAAAAAATTCCACCATGATTATGATGTCAATGGAAAAAATATTTCGATGTAAAATAAATCAATTATAATGAGATTGTAAACTACTAAAATCAATGACTCGTGTATTAAAGTAATATGGCTCATATGAATCTAACAGATCATGGTTACTGTTACGTTATTAACAGAAATGAAGTTGAATGATTAATCCTATTGTGTTTTATCGAATAATTATATTATTTTATAATTTTTTCATTGATTACCTGGTTATAATAATTAAGAATGTATTGAGGATTGATATAAAATAATTTTTCATTAATAATTATAAAGTGTATATTAAATGGTATAGATGAAAAGGAAAACTTATTTAGTGGAAAGTTAAAATTTTAGGAAGACATGTGACTGACGGAAACATAACCCTCAATATGTTCATTATGTTGACATCATGATGATCAGATTAATAGATAATTTATATGGATAATGTAATTTAGATATTAATGATTAATAAAGAATTGAATGATGATTTTTGGACAAAGTATATTATATATTCATTGAGGGTGTGTACACCATTTTTGGATTTATGGAATATATGAAATAATATTTTTATTACTAAAGTAATAAGTAATAATGAATATTTTCAGAATAATTCTATTGTTATTTAGGATTTTACTGTGTTTGAAGAGAATACATGATGCTGGTATTCACATGTTTGGTATTTTATGATTAAGAGAAAATTCATGTTGTTTGGGGGATTAATGTTAAGTTAATTTTAGAAATTCAGTGACCTTATTTCTAAAAGTATTATATCATAAATTATTTTATGGTACATATGGTTAACTATTTAAGAAATTTTTTAATTTGAACAATTTTTGATGTTTTACAGATTAATGTATCACTTCTGTATATTGAGATTTTTGTGGTAACAATTTTATCATAAAAATAAATGGAAATTGATAGAAAGAATGATCATAATATTATGGATATCACGACCGAATAAAAGTGAATTTTGGTGATTCATGCATAAAATATACATTTTTTCATTTCATGTAGTAAGTGATTAATTGAAAATTGATCAAACAACACCAATGTATGAAATTATTCTTATGATATATAATGGTATCAAGTATGTATATTTCATTGCATTCTTAGATAGTAAAAGTGGTACTTAAAATTAGGAAAGGATATTAAAACAAAAAAAATTCCTATTACTTTGATATTTGATGAATCATATGGTATTTTAAATCATCATAGATTTACGGTTTTTAGGTCCATAACTTTCCAATGATCAATATTTTTTTGGCTCAATGATCTCTATAACTCTCTATAATTATGTACACCTTTCTCCCAAGACCTTATATTTACATTCTACATATGTTATTCTATGTGTAAATTAGTTATGTTTTATTCCATATGAACTTCATATTTATATTTCACTCTCATCAAGAAGAGGTTTCATTGACCCTTTTATGATCTGGTTTTTTAAAAAATTGTATTTCAATTTACAATGACACTGATTTCTGAGATCCAGTTTAAATTTTAAGAATGTAAAATATCAATGGGGGGAGAATGTAACTCCGATATATTTTAATACAATAAAATTATTTTAAAAGAATATAATACACTACACTCAAATATTAACAATCCATAGACATATATTTACATAAATTTAGTCTCATTGATTGCTTGACGAACATGCAATCCAAGGTCTAAACAAACCTTAATATAGTATTACTCTATAAACATGATTTTAACTTGGATTTAATTAATTTTAATAAATAAATTATTAAAATTATTGTTATATACATATTAGAAAAGTAATAATTATCATTTAAATGAAAAAAGAAATTATTTTTGAACAAAATATTATTTTTCTAAAATAATTTTAATATCTCGTTATTAACATAATTTAAAATGAAATTTGACCATATTTGGATTAGTTATTTGTAAAAATAAACATAATTTTATATATCAAAATATCAAAATTATCATTGGGTGAATTTTTTTTTGAAATAAGTTATTTTTTTAATGAATACAAAAAAATTATGAATTTTAATTAAAATTTTTATTTTTGTCTAAATTATTTATAATGTAAATTTATATAATAACATGTTTTAATTGTGAAATTTTTTCAATTTTTTTATATTAATATTGTATAGTATGTTGGAAACACATTCATTAAATAAAATAATATTAAAACATTGAATGCTTTTGAACAAGTTAACTTTGGAACCCTGCTTTCTCATATAGTCAGCAAAATTAATTTTAAATTATATTTTACCAGTATATTGAATGGAATTGAAAAAATGTATTCGATATTTTTAATAATAATTATTTATATTATTTAACATATTCAACTCAATGTTTTACAAAAATAAATTATACAATGCATTTATTGAGGGTTAAACATGTAATATAATGATATAATTGTCCTAAAATGTGTAAAAAATCTATTTTATGTCAATATTTCGACACAAATTTTCACAATACTCCATAAAAATCAATTTTGGACCCTTTTTAAATTTAAAAAAGGTGGGGTCGTTTTTTTATTTCTAAATAATAAAATTGTGGCACACGCCACACTTTTAAATGGAAATACAATCTACTTTATTCTCAACATCTTAACACCCATATGTATCAGCCAGTACCAATCCAAATTACTTACCAAAATCCATAACATCATCCTAGAATCCTTCTTTTGGGCATAAATCCAACCTATCAATTATTTTGGTGAAAAACTATTGAAGTAACCCGAAGAAGAGGTAACATTCTTTGACGAGCATTTTATTTTATTTTTCATCCTTCACCTCCTTATATTATTATTTAAAAATGATGATATAATAATATCAGTATATTCCATACAATGATAATTTTCTTTATTTAATTACATACAACCATATCCATTTCAACTGAATTGGTTTTAAAATCATTGTTTATGTGTAAAACGGACTACCACATCGAAAACTGTTTTCATTCGTTTCCCCATTACCGACACTAATAGTTTTTTATGATAACAGATATAATATACTTATATATATATATATATATATAATTTTATGGTACAATTATACAGATGGATTAATTATATCTTATATAAATTATCTTACCTTATACTTCTTATGGGATGCGATAAATTCATTTGTGTATACAATGAACTATCACCTCACATTGCGATGGAATTTTTCATTTAAGTATGCTTTATGAGGAATGTGATAAGGATAAATTTACAGATTATTTTTGATATTAGTGAAATAATTATGATAAAAATTAAATATTTACCATTCCTAAAATATAAAAAATCCGTTAATTTTTAATCACTAAAATATGGTGATGTTCTCAAGTACATGTGCACTATTACCTTTATAAATTCATCTGACTCTCTTTTTATCCCCATTGCAAATGGATGATAAAAAATAGTATATTTAAATAATTAATATGGTATTTATTTTATAATTATAATTTTGTTAATATAAAATTTTACATACTTATTTCCCATAATGATAAATTAAAAATGGAACTGTTACTCATGTATATATAAGATTTAGCGTCTCCAGGATCATATATACATAATTTATCAAATTCATCCTAAATTATTTTTATTAAAAATATAATTTCTGTATAAATGTTAGTGTGAATTATTTATTATTATTATGTTGATTGTGGATCTATATAATATTCACATGAATATGAACATTAATGAAAAAACATGAATGAAAAATAGTTGAATTCACAGATTAAATAATGTAAACAATGAATTATTTTCAGAAAACTGGTGATAATATTTTATAAATGGATCAAATATGACATTATAAATAACATTATGGTTATGGTATTAGTTAATAACATATTTTAAAACATTATATATGAATTTAATTCACATTCAATCAAAAGGAACTGTGAGGTAAGGGACTACGTCTCAATTTTCCATCATTAATGAAAATTGTAATGTTATGCACTTAATTTATTTTAGATGGCTTATATATTTCCCCTATTTCACACCATGATTAATTCATATTTCATTGTATTTTAATTTTCAAATTTAATTATTTCATCCAAGGGGATTTGACTTAAAATTTTCCAATTGGTAAATGTTATTGTATAATCTCACTTTCATTTTTAAATCTTCACATTCTCTTGAAACAATAATTTTATTGTAATAAATTATCATTGACTATTACATTTAATATATATATATATATATATATATATTTAAATTATGGTTATTATTATCTCATAAATATTATAGAATTTTTTCAGACAATCTTCACTTAGAATGTTATCTGATTAATTGGGGATACATTGATAAATCCTTATCCATTACTCAATATGGATATTGGATAGAAAGTAAAATTGTTAATGAATTAAATAAATTATTAATTAAATGATTAATTATTTCTACAAGATAATAAATGTGGGACTCAGGTATTGATATCCATTTGAAGCATCAACATGTATCATAAGAAAAATTACTTGGTAAAACTAGATGAGTTTGTACCTAGTAGTTTAAAATCTACTGGAAAAACCAGATGAATTTCTACATAGTACATTTAAACTGCCTTGCGAATAATATTTATGGTAGAAGTATCATTTTCTTGATAAATTATGTCTAATAATAAAAAAAATTCTATTTTGAATATTGATATTATATTATGATTGATATTTTTCCATAATTATATCTATGGATGTATTTAATTATATGTTTTTTGAAAAAATGGAATGGGTATTCAGTTCTATGTCATTAATAAATGATTATAAATTATATTTTCAAGATATTTATTTTATTTAAATGGACGTTTTATTTCATAATTTACATATCCATATTTGTTATACCTTATCTTATCATGATATTAATGTCATCTAAATGAAATGTGTGTTTATATATTCCTTTTGTATATTGATTATCCTTATATATTCATGATTAATTTCACCATACACAAATATTTATTAGAATTTTACCAAAACCTTATTTATATTATTTTCCTCATGATAAGGAGAATAAATCTTAGAATGCATTTTTGAGGGTTCATTTATATTTATATTGATAGGTATTATGATCTATTTTCAATTAAAAATGTATAGTATGTATCATGAAAGTTTGTATTTATACAAATTGGTAAAATTTATCAGTCCATTAGTATTTGAACATTTTTATCTATGCCAATGTAATAAAGATGAGACAAGTTCAAAAATATTAGATTCAGGGGTGCTATAAATGATTTTTCAGTTTTCGATGGATGGAATAAAGAAAAGTTAAATAATAATTAACATTTTTATAATATTTATTGTATCATATATATCATATATTTTCAATAAATCTATCCTTTTTCCATCCATTTAAATCATTAAGGAAAAATTAATCACCTCACTTCATAGAGGTGGTATTCCACACGTACAAATGAGGTATGTTATCATTTTCCAATAGATTTTAAGCTAAGATAGTAATAGTGATATTATAATTATATAATTATATTTTTGTCATAATTACCATATATAAACACTGAACTCATCATAATAACCATCAATGAAATATGATGGTGGAAAATGATGTGTATCACTATGTGGATACGGTAATTCGTATGCACAAGCAATACTTTCGCCTCCCATTTGATAGTAAAGAAGAATGATATTGTTGATTTCATAATCACATTAACATTTAAATACATTGAAGATATTTATGATATTAATTTATGATAAATTACAAATATTTATAGGAGGTAAAGAAGAATTAGAAAAATGATGTGATCAGTTAATGTGATTACCACATCTTTGAAATAACTCCTTTTGATATCCCTTTAAGGATAATAGGGATGGTTTTTTGGGATGACCAGAACCTCAGTAATATATGTTATGTAATTTTTAAACTTATTTCCTCATGTTAAGGTCGATTTATAATTCTCATAATGGTGTGAAAATAGAACTATGGGGATCGCTGTTACAATTGAGGATATGGGAACTTTTGGAATTTCATAAATGAATAAGTTATAAAAAATCCATTTTCCAATCAAATTCTTCTAAATGGCCACAGACTAAAGTATGAAATAGTATCTTTTTAATCCCATCAACCAATAGAGTATACCTAGTTTAAAATGGAGTTTTAAACAATTTATTTTAGTGTAACCCTTTAATAGAAATATTATAACATTAACCATCGTATTAAATATTTCACTCTTAATGGGTTTTATTTTACACAAAAGGTCATTATTGAATACAATATTTTGAAATTTTTACATTATTTTCCATACATTAAGAAAAATTTCTTCTTGTACGAATTTTAAAATTTTAATATAATTTAATAAAACATTATTTTGATATTATATTATTTAGATATAATTTTCTTAACATCAATTTTGATACTAATAATTCAATTTTACATACAATAAATTAAAAAAATGTTATAATTTGAATATAATCCAATAACACAATACAAATAGCTCATATTCATAAATAAAATTCATCAATCACAATAATTCATTCAAATCATATAACATTTAATATTTTTAAAATCATTTGTTTAATTATTTTGATAAATGAAAAATATACTTTATTAGAATTGAATAATAATTCAAGGTAATTATATAATAACATAAAATTATAAATAAAATTAATTCATGAACATAATTTAATTACACTCAATATATACATTTATATTCATCCATAACTATTTTTTTCCTATATGAACACTTAAGGTAAATTTAAAACTAAGGGAATGACACTTTGTAACATTCATTGCATTGAATATTATAGAGTTTATTTTGATGGGAAAGTGTCCATTTAAAAAAAATATATCCTGAGGTGATTTGGATTAATTAAAATCCTCCAATAATTATTAGGATGAATAATTATTGCCTTATAACATGGTTTTATCTATGATTAACATGGTTTACCCTTTATTGTGGTGAAAATTTTTACCACACTTTCTATTCAATATTTCTAAAAAATAAAAGGGCACTATTTAATATATTTTAACCCCCAAATTATAAATATGGAATCCATTTTTCATTATTAATTTTTTATATGTTGTATATATAAATTTCAAAATAAGTACAAAAAGCGTGATAATAAAATATTTTCTAAATAATATATTTTAAAGAATAAAAAATGGTTAATTATAATAAAAAAGTATTAAATATAAGTTAAAATAATATTTAATATAAATTATACATATATTTTTAATTTAATGAAATAAAATATAGTTATTAATTTAATTAAAAAAAACACATTTCACCCATAAAAACCGTTTTTTAGAAGAAATGTCATTTACATATAATAATGTGTTAACATAATATTCAAACATAAAATTTTGTCAAATGAAAATAATTTTATTATTTAAAATATATGATTAATTATTTTATTTTTAAATAATTTTTGAAAAATTTAAATTTTTACATAATAAAAATAAAATAATGTTTAAACAAAATCTCTGTATTTACTATTCATCGTAAAAGCAATCTTTTCAGAAAACCCAAGAAATTCACACTATGAAAAATATATATGTTAATTTCATAAATATATTTAATTTTATGAAATTATATTTTATTTTTAAATTTTAAAAATAATAGTTTAAATAAAAAGAAAAAAATTCATTTTTCAGTGAAATATATTTTTTTATATAATATAACTTTATCAAAAAATTGAGTGATTATATAAAAATAATTAATCAATAAATTTATATTCAACTAGATATATTTATATATAACCATTTGGTTATTCATATTCATACCTTCCAATTCAATTATTATGATATAATAGTCAAATAGAATACATTGTGTTTTGTTTAATCTCTGTGGTGCATGTCATATATGATATCATATATAATATTATTAATTTAAAATATTATGGTGTCACAATATCACTAACGATTCTAGTAATCCCCCATTATGTATTTACCAATATATAAGAGGTAGTTGAGCATATTATGTTCTTCTTAAAAGTCGTAATCCAAAAACAGGTTTGAAAAATTGATCTCATATTTTTACCCCATAAGTGTTACATAAATATATTTGGAATCCTACTAGATTTATTTCATTACTTAATCCTCTCATGTTTAGTTTCTAATAAATAGTTTGAACTAGAAACGGTTGTTGATGCTTAAATGTCACAAAAAACATTCCTAGTTTCCTTTCACCTAGTATTCCTACATATTATACATTAAACTAAATATAATGTAGTCTATACCATTGAATGATAAACTTCTCAAAATAAGTAATAATTTTATGAACATAAAAAATATAAAATACTGGAATTTGGTGCATTCTGTAAAAATGTTCCTCACTGGTTTTCAATTCACTATCATTAATGTAACATCATTTTACATGGATATGAAACCTTAAAAGTAACCACGATGGTTCATTTCAAGCAAATATAATTGTAAAACGTGCATCATTACTTGGTACTGAATTACTTGGGTTCTGATTCCCATCATAGCGATATAATGGAAGCACATATCATGGTCCATATCCCAACATCACAACACTTACAACATCCCTGAATATATTTAAATGTAATATTCTCCATTTGTGCATCGTTAAATAATAGTGTAACTAGTTTATAAAGAGAAATATAGAGGTCCTCAAATTTATATATTTTTCACATAATACATAATAAATATTGATCACTCATACAACCAATGTAATGAGTATTATTTCTATGATATATTTCATGAATATTTTATAAATCATTAGGAGTTTCAAAAACATAGAAACAATATCCCTCAATGCATGAACTGACCTCCAATCATGTAGAACAATGAACAATATGAAATGTTACTAGAAATTCCCAATGATCACCCAGAAATGGAAATAATTTTTGATGTTGATAAAAAATGTGTGGGTGTGGATAATGTGTTACACCGGAAATGGTGACCTAATGTAAAATACGTTACCTGAAAAAGAGATCAATTGACCATACACATTTTCGTGGGATTCTATACTAAAATGATATTTATCTTCTATTTTCTGATCTTTTATATATTATCAGATATGAATGGTATCACAAAATATTCCTTCAAATATCATGCTCCTAAAAATATATATTGAAAAATATAGAGAACCTCGGGAAACATCACACAACTTACTATGGAATCATAAATAAACCTTGGTGTAGATGAAAGTCCTGGACCATTGCTTAAATATATGATCTGGACAATGTAAAACCTCTAGAACCAGTTACATAATTGACTATTTTAAGAAGATATACAAAAAGGATCTATCTTGACATTTTTGGTAGCTATAAAAAACCTCTAGGAGTTAAATCCACACTTAATATGAATACCACTAATAGTCCACTAGGAATTAGATGGCCCATGTTGCCACATTAATCCATTGTGATTGTCTTTCTCCAGAGTGTAGTAAGAATAACTTCTCTTACCTTAGGGATGAGTAAGTAGAAATTTAAAGCATCACCAATATTTCTCATGATATTCCTAGGATGGATCCAATCATTCAGAGTAATTCTATGTGCCACATAGGCCCAACCCACCTTAGAGATCTTAGTCATTGTTTTAAAAACATGGTTACCTAAAAGGAGGGGTATATTGAGGAATATAATCATTGAATCTCTATATTATTTCTATACCATTTTTCATACAAAAAAAGAATCACAATGATATATCCAAATAGAAAATAATGAGACACTTAGATGGGATCATAATCATGATGCTCATTGCTGAGACTATAAAATAAAAGTTTTTTAAAGGTTCTAACCACAATCGTCCATCCAAAAACATAAAAAAGGTATTTCCATGGAATATCATTTATGGATAAGAACGAGCATACCCCTATGGACACTATCCTCAATTAGGATCCAATGAATATCCTGATATAATCTCAATAATCTTTTTTGTCTTAAATAATAAGAGAAGAACACTATGTCTTAAGATTCCCCCACCCAATGTATTGTTACACAAAACACTAGAGTTTATCCCTATATAATACGTTTTGAAGGTCCTCCATAATGTTATATAATTAAATTCTATATATTTCATCCCTTTATTTTTTGATTCAGTGTTACTCTCCATTTTAGTATAATAGAAAACTCAAGGGGTTCCCCCAAATTTATTACATAATTACCCATATTTATAATTGATATTATTTTAGGATTTTAGCCTAAATATTTATATATTATAATCCTATAATATTGAATTTCATAATATATTGCCGAAATTATAATAAATAAACCATTAACATATTTTAAAATAAATAATCACTATTTAAAAATACATTATGTGCTCTTATATTCCATTCAACTCTTCATAAATTTAAGGGTGACCTAATGATCCATAGTAGAAAGGGGAGAGCTATGAATCCTAGAAAGGGAATGATTAAATAATATAATAAGTATAAATAACACATGAGGATCAATAGGCATATCATGATAAATGAAATAGTTAAGAATAAAAAATCCTCACATTGAATCAGGGCATGATAAAATTATATCATAAAATCATAGTCTCTAAGGAATTGGAATAAAATAAAAATCATGAAATCATAAACCCAATTCTAGGGTAACAACAAAAATATTTTTATAAAAATTTCAGGTTAAACCCATGAAATCCTAACACATTGTGCATAGCAAAAACATAATCGCACCATACATGGTATCACACGTGATGTAAAAATTACCCAATGCATTAATGTGATATCTTGTTTCAACCTTCATTTTTATACTTTTATGTGTGACAGATTATTCATATTATCTAATAACGTATTTCATTATTTCAATACCATGATTAATGGATGTGGGATTCATAAATAAAATTACCCCATCAATGAAGGATATTTAAATCTATATGAATACCCCTTATTGAAAATAGTGTTTGGTATTCACAACATCATAGTGTAGCATGGAGAATAGAGGGATAATTTAAGAAACAAAATGTATGTATATAAAATCACATATAAGGGTTTTATTAGAGTGAAGTATAGTTTCTCATTAACATGAAATGATTTAGGGATTAATGGATTACTTTGAACATATGGAATAAAAATCATTTCAAATTTAAAAAGATTAAAATAAATTAAGTAGTTTTATTTGAATAGAGGAGATGGATAACTCTTTCCTTGTTAGAGAGCATCGTTATGATTAATAGTGGAATATCAAAATATTGGAACAGATTTTGAGAAACTCTTGAGTGGGTAAAATGATAATGGATTCATTTTCAATATATTTTTAGTGGATTGAGAGGGGATCATAGGTTGGTATATATTCTCATGGATAGATGAATATAAATATTAAAATATTTTTTTAATAATATTTTACTCATCCAATTATGTTTAGAATCAATTCCATGAGAATTTATAGATAATTACATATATAAGGAGAATTAGTTAACCATTTAATTATAAAAAAAGGATCTTCCAACCACTGCAAGTCATTCATATAATCCAAATGTAATATTTATTAAGGAAAAACATAACGGATGTTTAAAAAATTCAAGTATAAATTTCTAAAATAAAATTAACATTATGAAATTTTATTGTTATGATCCGTAGATTAATTTTTAATTTGAAAAAAAAATTCATAAATATTTATTTAATTATTATATCATTATGAAACCATCATAATCATGACACCATTAAAATTATATTTTTTTCTTTTAAAAAAAATAAATATGTATTAGAAAAATCCCAAATAATTGACCATAAGATAATTATTCTCTACCCTGTCAAATAGTAAAATATTTTTCTTTAAAATTACTATATATATATTTGTAATATATAAATTATTCTATATTTAAAAATTCTATTATTTATTGTCTATGATTTGAAAACACTTTATTTAAAAAAACTATTGGAATTCTATTATTGGTCTTTTACAATGTCACTATTAAATTTTTTTCATAAATATTATTAATATAAAATGAATTTAACAATTTTATGGAATTATTCTTTTAATTATGTGGAATTTATTTTCTAAATACATAATCGATAAAATATTTCCATGTAATATCCTTTATCATTAATAATTACCAATATATGTAAATTATCCTTTTAAATTTCTAAAAACTATATAATCGATATTTTATAATCATTTTTTGTGATAATAATAATCTGTTAATAAGAAAATTGTAATTTCTTTTAATTATGAAACATGTAACATAAAAATATTAAAATTTTAAGGAATATATATTTATTGAAACATGAATATAAATTCAAGGCATATAAAAAAATATAAACTATATATTTTAAGAAACAAATTCATAAAAGAAATGTTTTTTTTGAAATCCAGGAGGTTGAATTATACCCTCCATATGAAATTTATGCATTGAAATTGCATTTTATACACTAATGTGAAACCAATATAGGGTAATAATATTGGAATACTTCTTATGGTTATGATTTTTCTCCATCAAACATAACGTTATGCCATGAAAAATCTACTAGGTGAGTCATCTTGTTACATATAACATTGTCTCTATAATCTAAGATTTTTGTTGGATGCTCCTCATAAGAATAATTGTTCTCAACCCACACCACAGATGCATTCAATACATTTGAGGGATCTATTATATACTTCCTCGGGAGGGATATGTAGAATATATCATGTACATGAGACAAATTTAGTGAGATCACTGACATATAGTAAATATCACTAATGTGATAATGAATCTCAATGGGGCCAATATATCATGGACTTGGATTTTGCTTCTTCTCATACCCCACATCACTATTCCAAGTATACATATGAAGGAATTATTTTTTTATACATTAAAACAAGGTCTAGTTTATAATTATCTATATATATATTCTTTTAAATTTATACTTCTTAGTTTGTAGTTGAATTCCTTCAAACATCTCAAACATTTATTCTACCAGTTTATTTCATAGTGTCTTCTATTCCGTAACTTCATCCAAATATGTTGGAGTTCATAATTTCATTCTATAAAGTTCATTATAAATTCAATTCATAATTCTTGAGTGAAAGGGAATATTCTAAAGGAATATAACCAATAAAATATATTGATCCTATCTACCTAATATGTTTATTGAAAAATATCATGACATATCCTTATGTGTCTAGATTTTATACTAATATGTGCCATTAGAATGAGGTTGATTGGCCATACTAAAAAAAATTATGTGCTTAGATAATGTTCAAAACATTTCCATAATATTTCATTGAATCTCATATTTGAATCAGATATAATCAAATTGTGATTTTCTATGGATTCTCACCACTTCTGTAATTTATATTCATTCATGTTGATCAAGTGATAAGTTCTCCATAATGAAAATAAAATGTATGGTTAGTGTAATATAGTCAACCAAAAACAATCTGAAATTATTCATATTTTTTTCTTTAGAAGTCCAATGAAAAAATATATGTTGATATATTATTCTTTTCATGAAGGTATGGGTAATGATTTAATCATCACCATAGTGTTTACCCTTCAACCATCATTATCTAACAAACCTGAAATTATGATATATATTTAACAATATCCATATTCATATTATCACATAAATATTTTATATCAAATATCTTAATACATGTTAATTCCTATGTGGATTCATAAGGTTGATTTATAACAACCAGTCAGTAGATATTTATTTATCTAAAAATATGTTTGAATGAATAGTCAAAAAAAAATCTCACAAATCCATATTTTTTAATATTTAACTTTAATTCACACCCCTTACTTATAAAAAACAAATGCTTTTTCATCATAATTTTATCACTTTTAGCTTAAAAAATCTTATATAGAATATATGGTTAAGAAAATTTTTTATAATGGTAACATTTGGTTCAATTATGATTTCCATGTCTATCCATTTCATTTATATAAATAATGGATCCCCTCAATGATATTGGATATTTATACTTAATGAATTAAAAAAAATCTCCTTTATGAGATGATAGTGTATTTAGATTTTATAATCCTAGGATATATCCTAAAATCATCGTTTTTACATTTGGATATTCTTCTATGTGATTCTAAACATGAGGATACTAGGATCTGTATATTTTCTATGCTTTATGAAAAGAGATAATTCCACTAAATCATATATGAAAACATTAATATAGCTAACTGCATATCTTATATATGATAGAACTATTCATTAAACCTAAACTACATTGGTCAATATTCCATGACCTTTTCATTATTCATGAGTTTACATCCTAATCCTTTTTTTGATGTTTCACTATAGTTCACAAATCATTCCCCATACATTGGTAGTGTGGATATAGGTGTCCTGATTTTCGAATTTTAAACATCATAAATCATTATTCACATTTATAAAACTAAATAAAAGTTACCTCATTCCCTATAACATCATAAATCTAGTATCCTCATTCCAGTGGTTATTTTATAAACTATCTCAATTTATAAAGGATTTTAACCCAAAGGATCGAATAGTTTATTAGCCTTTGGAGACTAAATATATACATGATTCTCACATTAAATATGGAAACCTGTGATATAATACTATAATTCACATGAAAATTTTATTATTTCTTATATCAAATACATAGATTCATTCATGGATCCCTTATTTTTATCAGGGTGAATATATGACATAATAAAGGGTGAGGCCAAGTTCTTAAAAAGTGTAAATATACTATATAATATTTCATAAAATAATTAAAATATGAATAATATGGATGAGATAAAAAATAACTGAATATAGTATATAAATAATACCAAAAAATGAGACTAAATCTATGGATAAAATAAAAGTTAAATAATTATATGGATAATAATAACTAGTTTCATAATGATACAATTCCTAATGCAAACATCATAATCTAACAATTGACGCCCTATTCCATGAAAAACTCTATAAACAATTCATGTGTGTTCCAAATACCCAATATATTTTTAGGATACATAATTATTATTATGGTATTATAAGGGGCCTAACCCATCACATGCTATGTCCAAATAATTCATCATATGATGGAGGTGAATAATAATTCTCTACTTAATCAACATAAACATTAAAATTGAAAAGATTACTAACTGTTAATGCTTTACCCAATTAACATGTATAAGAAGATCATAATCAATACAAAGTAATATGAAATTTTGAATCAGTAGAATATATCCATAATAAATCAAAATAATAAAAAAAATTCCTCTCACATTATTAGAAAAAAATAAATATTCAATTCATATTTTCAGTAAATATTCCAAATAAATTCATTTGGAAAACAATACGAATATTCAATTAAATAATTTTATAAAATTTATGAAATTGGTATGAATTTATTTTTAAAATAATTTCTTAATTGTTAATATATTTTACAAAATAGTCTAAATAAAATATGGACTTGGTTGAAAAATATTACCTAATAGAATAGAATGTCAAGTTTGTTTTTCTTAAAAACATTTTTTCCGTCTATAGCGTAATTAAAAATAAAAAAAATAAAATGACAACCTTTATTTTTTTTAAATAACTAGATAATTTGAAAATATTTTGAGTTTATGAAATATATATTATATAATTCCCTAAATAGATGCTCAAACATAATGAATCCTGAATAATGATAAGATTATAACATAAGCGATTACCTTAGGTAAGAAATGCTTTGTAATTAATTTTATACTATAATATAATGAAATTAAAATTATTATAATTATATTAAATAACCATAAATATACATCTAATATCTTATGTGATCCACTTATCAGATTTTATATCCCATTTATTAATAATTATTTAATAAAATCATTGCTTATGTATTTTATTATTTCATTTTTACGTAAGAATTATTTTGGTAGTTTTAATCCTTTAATATTTCTCATGGTTTCATTATTTATATTATTATAATAAATATATAAATATCATATATAAAAATTATATACAAATTTTTAATAATCCATTTATTTTATAGATAGAAAATTAATTACACCTTTCATAGAGATGGTAGGTCATATGTATAAATGAATGTCATTTTAACTATTCAGTGGATGGAATGAATGTTAAATAATAGTTAACCATTAAAAATTAATAACTATATCAGAAAAAATATAAAATAAATCATTCCTTATTACCATTCAAGAAAAATATAAATGTAATATAAATCATACCACTCTATTTAAGTGGTAATTCACACATTTTCATGAGAAACATATTCATTTTCCAACAGATTAGAATTTAGGAAGGTGGTATTTATATTAAAATAAAAAAATGATGAGAATTTATGAAATTTGAAATATATACATTATCTATATCATTACAAAAATCAATGTAAACTCATGGTGAAATTGAATAACATCGCTATATAGGGTTAGTAAGTCATATATATACACAAGAAATGTCAATTGTTTTTTAGGTGATTGAAACGTTATTTGAAATGGTTTTACCATATTCAAACAAAACGGTAAGTATAATTATGACACAAAAGACATTGTTTTAATTTCTTTTCAATAGATATTGAGTATGTATAAGAATAAATAATTTTTAAAGTGTTGTGAATATAATTATATTCTCTTTGAGATACCTCACTAGATCTCTTAATAAGGACCCTAGGATTGGTGTCATGGGAAGAATATAACCAATATAGTTTTAATAATGATTTTGGTGGGAGAATTTTTTCATGTTTTGTCAACATATATGGATCAGGATATATGAATAAGTGATTAGAGTAGGATTCATTTTATATTTGATGTGAGTGGCACACAAGTAATTTCTATAAGATTAAAATATTAATAATTCATATTATTAGAGAATTAGGTACAAAAATGGTCTATATTTGAATTTTATAATACAGAGTTAAAAAATTAAAAAAACACAATTGGATTTAATGAAGATTTTACATAATTTTATGAATTATATTTTTGTATAACCATTTTTTTAGTCTTTTTAAACAATAATCATTATAACAAAATTATCAATTTTTTATGTTAAAAATTTTTAAAAAGAATTTAAAAATTTGCTCATTAATGTAAACTATTTTTCATATTAATACATATATTATATTACATTTCCTCTTTCAAGTATCATATAAATTTGTATTAATTTAATAAATTATTATTTTTCATAAAATATCATTAATTTCAATTTTTACACAATTTATTTCATTTTTTATTAGAAGAATTTGAAAATAAACCTTTCCTAAATCCTTAATATGTTATATTTATCTATAAATTTCATTTTTCACTACAATATATTCAATCAGTATTACTTTTATAGTTTCAAAAAACATGTACATGATTATTCTACTGATTGTACAAACACTCCTTCAGTGTTGCATAAGAAATTAATGTAAATATTTAAACACTAAAAATAAAAAATAAAAAACAATAGTAAATATTGTAGATTAATATTTCAAATAAAATTTATAACTAAATATATCCCCTTTCTATCCATAATAAAAAATTTCAGGAATATCAAAATCAAGAGAGTAACATTTTGGATTTTTCATTACATAAATTATTATAAATATCATTATCAAGTAAAAATGGACCCAAAAAAACATAGTTTCTATTTTTGAATAGATATGGTCACATTTATCATATAAATTGAGATAAACACAAGTTTTGGGTTTATTTTTAACTATTAACTCATGGGTTATACCTTGTTTTACCCATTTTAATATTATCGAGGTGAAGTAACGTTTATGTGGTTACTATTCATAATGTCAAAAAATACAGGTTGTGTATGATTTTTCTAATGTCTTTAGGATATATAATGGAATATTTATAGAGTTAGGTACTGGGATGGCATGAGATTCAGAGACCTAGTGAGCCCAAAATTACTGTTTTATTGATATTAAATTTAATAATATCCCACACATGTAGATTTTCTAAAAATGTAGAATAAATCCAAAATAAAATATCATATTGGAAATATGGGACCACTATAGAGTTTATAATATTGTGTATAACTTAGGTGCATCATAATATGTATTTTCAAAAGGACTTTGTGAGAAAGTTATCACATGCATAAATTCTAAATTAATTGATAAATTAATTTTATTTTGTCAAAACAAACTAATTAACTATTATATAAACCATGTTATTTTTTTATATTGTCCTCATTACCATGTAGTTTCTGTGAGGTTCCTTTAGTGTATATTTTGGAGAAGAACATTAGTAGATTGAGAAATGACGTTCAATGTGTCAATGGAAATTGAGGATCTCACCAACAACTGCAACATGAATTTATTCTTCATCTATGATTGAACTATATTGATGTAGGGTTTTTTTATAATAACTCATTTCATTATCCTATAATGAATGTGAATCAATCGAATAAACTCTTAATTCATGGGTTGACTTTTTTATGGTAAGTGTTTATTTATTAAGGATTTAGGGGATTATATTTATGAAACATTATTTTTGAAAAGTTTTCTAATGGTAATAGATCATGGACAATCTAAACATGCTAAGGGTTTGATCCCAATTTTTTAGTTTCATGATTTTCCCCCACCCAATTATATACATGATCTTTATTGGCATTTCTTTTGGTCGGTGAGTAGATGAATACATGGAAAGTGATGGTTTATCATTCTATCTTTGGAACAACAGATAATTTATATGCAATGAATTTCAATATCGGTGACTGGATCATGGTGTATGATGACAGTCGGTGATCAGAGTTAGATTGGAGACCCCCATATCGATTTTAGAATGCAGTAGTGGAGAGGAATTGAGAAGAATTATTTTTATGTTGTTGGAATTAAATAAATACTGGAGGTGATAAGAAACCGAATTACGCGGATTGAGATGCATATTGTTCGGCCAGTTTGGTGACAGGACTGAAGGTACCAAGACGCACAAGTGAAGCCACCCGAAGAGATCTATGATTACATAACAACTATATATACATGGGGTGTACATCCAAAATAAAAAATGATTACCATCCTCCTAGTGGTTCTACAATATTTATAAATCATATATTAATCCTTAAATCCATAAAAATAACACCCAAAATAAAACATTAAAATTTCCCTAAATGGTTATTCAAAAAACCCCTCAATGATTTGTTTGACCATATTCAATATCCAAAAAATTAGGAATATGTTCACATAATTTTAAAAAACCAACTAAACATTAGTCCCTTAAATGATGTAATGTAGAACATAATGTGACATTCTATATATGTGAATAATTTGATCATATATTCACATAAAACATGTTAATTCCTCTCCCAAATATCATTAATCACAATAAAACCTCAATTAATACATATATTATTCCAAAAATAAACAAAAATATTATTCATCAAATAAGATCAAAAAATTTGTATTAAATTCCACCATTATAAAAATGAAATATTCTTTATCAAAGTTGGCCTAAATATTTTATTCAGCAACCCACTAACTAATTTCGAGGACTCCAGTACTCTCCCATTTTCATAATAAATTTTAATCACATCATTATCCCAAATAAATATTATTAGCTCCACATTAGGAATATATTAAGGGTTATAATTCCCTTATTCATGCATTCTCCAAAAATATCACCTTACCACTAAATCAATTTTCCCAGTTATCAGTACCACTGATATATTCAAGAAAATACATGATGATAAACTTCTATTGAAAAATAATTATATGTTTCATAATTCAAATTACTATAACAACATTTATAAACAAAAAATTCTACAACATAACTATCAACTCCCAATAATTAAAGACTTCAATCATTCCCCTTCAATGATCGGCATAACATGTGTTCTTTCATGGTCTAGGAGATAAACCGTTTATTATAGAATCGCCTCGTATAATTACCATATTACCCTCAAACATGAAAATGAACTACAAATGGTTTAATATTATTAAATGTGTTCCTTCTATTTAACTCATAATTTTTCTTCAATAATTTATTACCTAATTCGTTAATATTCAATGCACTAATCATTTTTGCATTACTTAAAGACATTATCCATGTTATCATATTCCTCATTCCTAATATAAAGGAAATTTATCCTTATTTAAATCATAGTTTTTGTCACCCAATCTCTCAGTGAACTATATCTCTATCTTAATTGTAATGTTTTATATTCAGTTTAAGTGATTATTGTAGATCATATATTGTGATAACAGATTTTAAATAATCATGGTATCTTTCACTCTAACCATCATACCATTTGAATTCCATTAATCCCCACAATTTCAATCACATTTAATGTTAACATGATTACTTCTAGTTGTAGTAATTGTCTTCAACCAAAAAATATAATATGAGAAAAAATAATCATAGTGTTAAATCGTGAAATATAATTAAAAGGATGAATAAATCACGACACCTTCTTTTCGGTCTATGTCACATTATTATTAACTTTTTACATCCATGGTTTTCATTTAGTAAAATAATTTTTAATATTTCATAATGAAAACAAGATTTCACCCAAGAAAATCAATAAGGATTTTCAATCCAGGTGCATTGTAAGGGAACACTAACTGTTCACCCGAATGCTAGTTAAGGTGTAGTAAACTTAATATTTTTACAGTTATTTCTCCTAGATGAATCTGTTACAAAACCTCATCCAATTTTATTATATAACATGGGATTTATTACTAGGAAAAAAAATAATCATTAATATGCAAACAACTTTATTATGTTATCCTAATATTTTTCATATAATCATGGTTAGTTATATGTTTATATTCCCTAAAAAATATTTTACTAAATATAATTATCAATGTTTCTAATAAACTTACTCTAATACCAACTATAACATCCAATCTATTTTAGCACAGAATAATGGTAAATTATACTACATTAGTATAAAATACAAGGCATCAAACCCAAAAGTATTTAATTGTTCATTAGTCCTATGAGTCTAGATACATACATTATAATCATATTATACTAGAAAAAATGATATATAATACAATAATTACTATGTGAACATTATTATTTATTCATGTAAATCCCTAAATTCATTCATAGATATATTATTTTCATCCTTGGGAATATAATACCTAATAATGTTTGAGTTCAGATTCCCAGTAAGGAAAAATGTACAATAGAAGACATCACACAATAATTAAAACCATTATAACATGGATGAGATATAAAAAATAGAATAATACATCTAACAAATAACATCAAATGAGGACTAAGTACATTGTTAATATAAAAATACAAATAATCACGTGTATTAAAAAACAAGTTTCATAATGATAGAACCCATAATTTTATACACCATGATATTGACATCAATGAATTTTTTCAGGACAATATACATAAATTGGTAAGACATACACCAAAAACCTAGACTAGTGTTTCTTAGGATACATATAGAAGCATTGAGATGATATAATAGGCCTCTATAAAAAAATTACTATGTCTAATTAAATCATTATATGAAAGTGGTGAATCACAATTCAATATATTTTCAACATAAACATTCACATTAAAAAAACTAGAATATATAATGATATTATATTCCACAATATATAAATATAACATGATCATAAAGAGTTTAGATTAATTTGGTAGAAAGAATAAAAATATTATATCTTTATTAAACCATAATATTGACGAAATTATTTTCAAATGAATGAAGAAACATAAAAAGGTCACAAGAATATTCCTTTAGGAAAATTCCCCTCCCATTTTGAAATGAAATATATAATGTAATGACCCAACACATCAGGGAGCTCCTAGCTAGTAGAAGACCAGGATGTTGAATTCCTAATCCCACCTCTATAGGATAGTGACTAGAAAAAGTGTAAAGAAGTTATAAAAGAGGAGTGCATATCCTAATGTACCTGTAAACCCCCACAAAACCATATCTATGTTGAAGTGTAGAGGAAATATAATAAATGATAGGAACATATATAGTAAAAACCATGCACGTAAAAACCTATAGGGAATAAAATAGAGTTTTATAGTGTAAACCAAACTGTTAATGTAAAATAGACATTTTAACTCCTTGCTTTTTTAACATAGAAAATTAGGTTTGATGAAGAATGGGATACACACCACTGAACCCAAACACACCATGATTATTTAAAAATTTCCAATGTACCCTCAAAATTACATTTTATAGTATGTATAGAATTAAAAATGTTATGAAATATATATATATATATATTCCCTATTTAACATAAATGCATTAATAAATTCATTATAAATAATCACACAATTTTTTTTTTATTCTTCAATATATGTTTTCATAAAAATAGATTTTTATATATATTTAATGAAAAGAGTAATAATTATTTTATAGAATATTTATATTAGATATATGATAAAATTAAATCTTCATTTCTCATATCAATATAACATGATTAAAATATGTTGAATTTCTGAATGTTTCAAAAAGTATTTTTTTAGGGAATACTGAAAAATACTAGCCTTTTTATAAATCATCATTTATTTTGATAAATTATTTAATTTAAAAGTCTCATTTTTTCATCTAATTTCCATATGATATAATTACTAATTAAAATATTTAATCTAATTAATTTCACATACAATGTCCTTATTTTATATTAAAAAATATGCTTATTTTAAATCATTAAACAGATTTTTCAAAAATTCTATTATAATGAATAATTTTTATTAATTAATAATAATTAAAATAAAACATAATGAGTAAATATTTAGATTAAATATTTACATTATATACGAATAAATATTAATTTATCTTCCTATAATGAGGATCACTAGTTATAGAGTTAAAGTACAATCATTTTTCCTTGAATAAATACATTTTTTAGAAAGGATCTTTCCATCATGCTTGAATTTTTAATATTAAGATAAATTTATCCACCATTGTTAATTGTTTTTTATAAAAATCACTCAATATTTTTCATCAAAAAAATTATTACAATGTAACATGTTCAACTTAATTATCGAACAATATGAATAGTAACCATAGTAAATTTTTATTACCACTGTAAAAGAAAAATAGATTATTTAAGGATACAAATAATTTAATAAGGACTAGAAAAAAATTATACATAATAGTTTTAATATTTATATTATATTTTAAATATATTAATTATTAATATTTTTTCTTCATATGTCGTGTCAATATGTTTTCCATATCACTTTACCAATTCTCTATGTTTTGAAAATCACAAACTCCTTTATTAAGGTAAATTATATTTCTCCAAGAAATAAATTCTTAATGAAAACATTGTTTTCATTAAAAAATATTATTCTAACCATGTTTTTCAATTCCATATTCAATGTCTTCTCATAACCATGTTTACACCTTTTTTATAAAGTAAAAAAATTCATAACATTATATAAAACCATGGAATTTTATAGTTTTTTGGATAAAGAGTCCCTTTGTTTTTAGACTCCAAATTATATGAAATATAGACTCCAAATTATATAAAATTGATACTCTAAATTATCTAAAAGTCAGACTCAAAATTCTTTATTAATTAGACACTGAATTCGTTGTACATTAGACTCTGAATTCCTTGAAATTCATACTATAAAATATCTAAAATTCTTTCTCTAAATTATCTGAAATTCAGACTCGGAATTCTCAAAAATTCATACTCCGAATTCACTACAATTTAGTCTCGGAATTCTCTGAATTCCATACTCTGAATTCCTCATAATATAGATTCCAAATTCCCCAGAATTGAGACACTGAATTCTTCCAAATTCAGACTTCGAATTCTTTTTGAATTCAGACTCAGAATTCCATAGAATTTATACTATCAATTTCTCAGTATTCAAACTCCAAATTCATAAAAAAATAGAATCAAATATCCATTTTTTAAAGAATACTAGTACTCATAATTTTTGTTTTTGATTTTTGTTTTCCTTACTCTCTGATTATTCTATTTGATTTAGGTTTTTATATTTACATTACATATTATTATTTTTTAAGAATAATAATGCTTCCCAAGTTTTCCAACATAAAATGATGTCATATAATTTGTTTCTAACTAACTGTAGGTTGCGTGACACTTATAAAGGTCCCTCTATAATTCAAGGGAAAACATGATTGTTGAAGGATGGAGTCGACCATTGGAGTTTTACCTAAAAATAACATATAATTTGAATGAGTTCAAAATCAATGTATCGATTAATGATCCTAGAGATTACATACTACGAAGTGATTTCTAGATAGAGAAATACTCTCATGCCTTTTGTGTTCATGAATATCTTGTTAAGTTACGAACAAATTTTTCAACATTCATTGTGCGGCTCTGATTATTTTTGTGTACAATCAAGGAATTCTGGGGAATAGAATACAGAAGTTTTGACTACCATAATGTTCGAGGAATTAGGGGGTTATGAAGACAGAGGTGTCGACTACCTATATGGTCTATGGCTTGTTGGGATATCAAGACAGAGTCTGATATTCTTATTGATGGCTTACCATAGTGTGGGTAAGAAAAACATTCCTGAAAGTATAAATCAAGGGACTGTTATCCAAGGTTGATGGATACCCATTTAATTAGGTTAAAATATTTCCAACGTGTTTACTTGATTATTTTTTCAATTTTTATTTCCACTTTATTATATTTAAATAATGAGAGTATAACATTCCAATAGATTCATATAATTATATTTACTCAGATAAATAAGATTATATATTCTCTATTGTAGAATCATCCCCAAAGATAACCATTATTATGATTACTTAAGTTTAAGTTTTCTAGGTTTAGGTTGCTTCTAATTGGACCAGGTCCCTTCCAATTATCCCTTTGTTGGAGAAAAAAATAAGGAGATTGAATTTAATCATTTAATATTTGTTAATCACAGATTTCCATAAGGATAAAAATGAATGTTTTTAGACATACATTTCACACCCTCTTTTAATTGAGCATCTACATATTCTATTTAAATCCTATAATTGATATCAGAGCAGTTCTATAAAATACCTATAATTACCTAAATGTTTTCTTTCTGAAGTTTTCTTATTTAATTTTTCATACCTATTCGTGTTCATCTTGATCTTAAAGACATTATTTTTTTAATAAAAATTGTCTTTTTAATAAAATATATGATAAATGTTTTTCTTATAGAATGGTAGGGTAGAATGTATGTTCTATAGAAAAACTTAATCCTATCATACCACAAATTTTTTATTGTATATATAATGTGTACTAGAGAGATATTGTGATGAATTTTATCATTAACACTGGAGTGGAATTTTTTTTTACTGGAGATTACAAAATTCCAGACAAGGTAATCAACACCTTCCCCAAACAAGAGAAAATATAATATCAAGTAATATAAAATGTATGAAATACATTATTGTGTTCTATGACCATGAATATATATAGTCAGATATCTTCTTGAGAAGCTACCAACTGCATTTGGAAGAAACACGAAATTATACATTTGGGAACATCTTATTTGATAAAAACTAGAATCGCTATGTTGAGAGATGAATACCATGGATTCTTATTTCTGTATGGGGAACCTAACTACAATGTACTATTAATATTTATTAATATCAGTAATAGTCTTCAATCTATGGGAGTGAATGGTCTTGATGATGAAGTTTTTGTGGACAAGATAATTGATATCATGCCCAATGAGTGGGAATCAAAAAAGGAATGCTATTGATGAAATTAAGAATGTATATAACATTATTGTTAATGAATTATTTGGAAATTCTATTAGTTGTGAAACAATGATAAAGAGAGATGCTGATTTTAATAACAAAATAAAATGTTAATGCAAGTGTAGCATTAAATAATACAACTAAATCCAAGACTCCGGAAATGGTAACTAGATATATATATATATATAAGAATGTAATTGTTATATCTGATCAAAGAGATAGTGAAAAATCTGAAAATGAACTATCCAATCTTGGATGATGGACGAAAATGATCATGGGAAAGAAATATTTTCATTTTATTAATAAGAAGAAAGATAGAGAGGACATGAAATTTTCTAAATTAACATGTTATGAATGCAATGTAGCTGGACATATGTGACCCATTTATCCTATTCATAATAGAAAACATAGAAAAGTAAAAAATTCTAAAAGGAATAGAAAGAATTTATACAATTCAAAGGCTAAGAAATTATTTAAGGATAATGACACCTAGAGTGTTATTGGTGGTGACTCATTAGACAAATCTTCTGAATATGAATCTTCGGGTTAGAAGAATATTGGTCATATAACCAAATAAACTATTGAAAATCATTATCATATGGCTAAAGTTGATACTGGTGAATACTTAACAAATATTTCTTTTAATGAAAAATTTTATAATGAATAATGTTACAAATCGTAGGATGATGAATTCTCTTCATTAAATTATAATAACATTCCTTCATTTAAATAAGTAGTTATATTTTCTAAATTACATGGGAATGAGAACAGTATGATAAAAAAGAACATATAAATGAAAATTACAGAATATATATTTTAACAAAAGAAATATCCAATCTTTATAAAGATATTGATCAGAAAACTCTAGATTTTGAAAATATTTCTAAATACCTTAAGAAGATAATTATGATAAAGATAAACTTTCTAAGTATCTTGAAAATGATATTTCACTGAGAAGTGTTTTAGAGGATAATACAAAAATTTAAAACTAAAGTATTCGAGTATACAAATGTAGACATTAGACTAATATCTGATGTTTTTTCCTTAAAGAATCATTTTTAGAATTTTACTATAGTAAAAAAAGAATCTGATAAAATGTATTCACTAATTCATCCTCTTAGAAATAGTTTTGGATTAGGTTATACTCATTCAAAACATATTTTTAGTCACAATTATTTCATACCGCAAAGAGCTCCCTTTTTCAGTATTTTCCAATGTGGTGGACATTGGGATAAATTTTTTTCTTAATATAAAAACTAATCATATAGTTTTCCTTGGGATTATTATTCTATGAAAATGTAGATACCTAAGATTTTACATTATATAATTTTCAGATCCCAACAAGATTAGATTCTGAAAGAATAACTTTTTATTAGTATAAAACAAAAGGAAGTACATAATACAATTCATGGTACATGGATAGTGGATGTTCCTAGCACATGACTGGTTAGAAAAACTTCAATGAAAATATTATCATGAAAAAATGAGGATAAGTAACTTTTGAAGATAATTCACATGGAGAAATTGTTAGTATAAGTAACATTTTTCTTCGTGGAAAATATTAAATTTAAAATGTGTTCTTTGATAATGGTCTTAAGAAAATCCTTATATGATTATGTCAATTATGTGATTAATTTTACCATGTGAACTTTTTGAATGATAAATGCATACTACACAATTACAAGGAAGAGTTTTTCTCTCTACATATAGGCATGATAATGTTTACACACTTAATATATGAGACCTTATGAGCCAAGATCTACCAAGCCTCTGTGAAATAGAAGATAAATCATGGTTATGAAATATAATATTAGTACACTATAACCTAATTAAACAAATAAAAATCTAAATGAAAATACCTTTTAAGGATCTATCAGAGCACTGATTTGATTCTTCAAAATTTTTTGATACTTGTCAATATAGAAATAAATATAAATTAAGCTTCAAATAAATTGTTGAAGTATCAACTTTTTATTAATTAAATATATTGAATATATAACTTTTTGGTTCAACAAAAACTAGATGTATTGGAGGAAAATACTATGTATTTGTTTTAGTTGATGATTACACCTGATTTACAGGGGTCTATTTTCTAGAAATGAAATATGAAGCATTTTTTTGTCTTAAATATTTTATAGCCCACATAAAAAATGAGAAAATTCATTGATTGATAACTAGTCATAGTGATCAGGTATGACTATTTCCAAATTCATATTTTGAATTTTTATTATAATAATGGTATTACTCATAACTTCTCCACCCCAAGATATCCTCAACAGAATGGTGTTATTGAGTGATGAAATCGAATTCCTCAAGAGATAACTAAGACCATGTTGAGTAAATATTCTATTGATAATAATTTGGGGCTACAATTATTAGTACTTCTTGTTATACTATAAATTGTGTTTTAATCCGATCATTTCTTAATAAAACACCCTATGAATTGTGGTGTTGATGAAAACCTATACATTATTACATTAAATAATTTCAGTGTAATTTAGTTATCTTAAATACTAAAGATATATTACATACATTTTCACCCATATAATATGATGAAAATTTCTTAGGCTATTCCAATATTTTTTAGACTTAAATAGCCTTTAAAAACAGTTGTATTGTTGAATAAATAGTGCATGATAAATTTGGGGAAAATAGTCCATTTTTTTAAAAAAAACCCCCATCATACATCCTCTGATGTGTTTTCAAAAAATTATTTTCAACCATTGATGAAAAAGTATTATAATAAAGAAAATAATCAAAAAATGCTTCTGAACTCGTCAACCAAGAAGAGTTTTTTCCTTATGTTGGTGAACATTTGTTACCGAACATAATTCAGTTGTATCTTTAGAATCAACCCAGAGATATTATCATTGGTTATGTAAATAACCATGTAAGGATTATATATTATTTATGAAATTAAGTATAACATATAAAATTTCTTTCCTAGTTTGAACCGAAAGGCACTGATTAAGATTTAGGTGATGATGATTAGATTAAAGCCATTCTTGATGAGGTATATTAATTCAAAAGGAAAAATTTTTGGATCTCGGATGAAAGACCAAAGTAAACTTCTATAATTGGAGTAAAATGGTACTTCAGAAATAAATGTGAGGAAAAAGGAATCAGAGAATGAGATAAATCTAGATTAGTTTGTAAATTATAAAATCAAAAAGAAGGTATAGACTATTAAGAAAACTGTTCTCCAATATCAAAACTAGATTCTATTTGGTACTTTATTTTCCCTTGCAGAATTCTTAAATTTCAAACATTTTCAAATGCACGTGAAGTGTTCTTTCCATAATTGATATGTTTAATAAGAAATTTACATTGAAAAACCTCCCAATTCTTATCCAAATAAATTTATAAATACAGATAATAAAAATTTATTTATTGTTAAAATATATGTTCATGAAATTATATTCAAATCAAATCAAAAATCATTAACTGATTAATTTGTGAATCTTATGAAATTTTAGTTTGAAATGAGTATGATGGGTGAGTTAACATTTTTTTGTGGTTTTCAAATTTCCAAAACCCTAGAATAAAATTATATATCTCAATATATGTATATTAAATATATTCTTTTGATGTATTGATATGAAAACTGAAGTGCACTGTGTTTCATTTGTTGTCAATGAGTTATGTTGTTGTCAAGGAATGAATGGATGGATGTCAAGGAGTTTCAATATGTGTATGACAAAGGTTGTGATGGTGATGGTGATGAATGGAGAATGGCCATGGTACTTAGATGCATGTCACTTAGGAGATTCACTAAGTGACATAGGATGTTGTGGTTGAAACATTCTCTATGAACATCAGACGATTGTTGAGATGATCTTTAAGTTCAAAGAACATTATCAACTGGATACAATGTCACAACATTTTTTGAAGACCATGCATTGTAATGACAATGCATGAGGAGATGAAGTGATCCATCCACAATCACTAAGTGGATGAAGTGGTTCTAATAAAGTCCCTGTACTATTTCTTAGTGCATGTGAATTAGAAGAAGAACCAATTTGATCTCTGATTAGATCAACGAAGCAGATGCAAGAAATTATGTGATTAAGGAGCTCAGTTAAAGATGAAGACCCTTCGGGAATTCCATTCCAAAGTGATGAATAAATGTTGAAGAGAATTGGAGGAATTCAAATGAATAAGAAGATGAGAAGAAATGAAGAAGAAGAAATGGCTTGAGTGGCATTTGGCATTTTCACTTGGTTACTTTTTTTTTTATACAAAGTCCTAAGTGTTTTACTTATCAAAAAATAGCCACCAAGGAAGGACAGCCGAGGGTCATCACCGAAGGCTCATGTGGGACTCGAGGTCCCCACGCCCATGTGGAACCCTCAGGCCAAGGCAGCATATCCCTGAGGCAGGAAGGTCGGGGCCGTGTATAAGCCCCGAGGCTACGCGGTGGTGAAGCCCGCGCAGCGCGCGCGCCCGAGGGCATGCATAGTGGGCTCCAGTGGTGCGCCCGCAGGGAGCAGAGTGGGCGCAGAGTGCGCCCGCAGGGAGAACACGGTGCAGGGTGGCACCGTGGAGGGAGAATATGCAACTGAGGTGAGTATGGGAGCGCTTTGGTAATAAGCCGCGTGAAAACAGGAGGCCACTTCGATGTGGGACGCGGAAAAATCCCCGGGAGCAAATCTCAGCCGTCCGAGCGATCTCGCGCTTGATCTGCACCGCACGATTCATCTGCCGCACGCCGCGATCTAATCCAGCCATCCGATGTCATCTCAACTCCGGATCCGATAGTTCTGAGGCGTCTTCAACCTCGAGCTCGACCACTGCCACCCGCGAGCTCCGTTCGAACCAGAGGCCTCCCCGACGACAGAATTTGAGTTCTCGGCCATCTCCGATCAAGCTGAAGAGTCCATTGAGCTCGTCTGGACCTACTGAACAGATCCATGCCTAAAAATTGGCTTGCATGCAATGAGAGGAGAATTCGATGATCGGCCGAAGCAACTGAAGGTGCGAGGCCATTCGGTGTTGTTGATCTGCATGGACAGGTATTAACAGAGGCATGCACGCGTTCAAAAACGCATAAATGTGAAGGAAAATAAAAAGAGAAGAACCCGCGGTGAACCGAGGAGAATGTTCAATATTTGAAAAAATCTTGAAGATCCGAATATTTCGGGGATTTGAGATTTATCCCACACGGATGTCTTGAGGATTCTATGCCTATAAAAGGAGAGCCCATGCTCTCAGTGTAGCTTGCCGATGCGCTGAATTCTCGAAGTCCCGTGAGTGCCGTATGTGCCTCGCGAAGTTTTGAAGCCACCGCGCAAATACCACTTGCGTGGCTGAAGTTCCAGAGCCACTCGAGGCTCTGAAGGAGGTTCCTGCCCGCGTACTCGCACGGAAGAAGGAGCCCTCACTGCCCGCAAACTTGCGCGGCAGGAGGAGCATGCGTGGCCGAGGTGCTTGACACCCAGCGCGCCCGAGGTGTTGCACCTTGCACACCCGAGGCAGTTGCAACCTTGCTCGCCCAAGGCTGGTTTCACCTTGCACCATGCGCGCCCTTGCCTCCTTGAGGTCTTGCGCGGCTGTTGAAGGCAGTAGGGTGTTCGGGTGAGGCAGTATACCACCCATAAGGAGAAAGAGTAAAGAACACCCTACGGGCATTTGTGTGTGCAATTTAAGAAGAGGCCGTGTGTGTGCAAGAAGTGGAGTGAAGGCCAAAGACACACCTACGGGTGGTTTATGTGCAAAGCAACAAAAGGCAGTAGCCTTGTTTGTGCACACATTGAAGAACAAACTAAAAGAACACTAAAGTGTGTGTGTGCAACAAGAAGAGGAGGAGGCCAACTCATGTGTGTGCAAAAGTGAAACAAGTGTGTGCAAAGAGACATGAAGGCCGAACATAGTGTGTGCACTAAAAGTGTATACACTTAGAAGAAGAAGGAAGAGGACATCCACACTAAAGTACAACACACTTTTAAGTGTGTGAACAAATTGGATAATGTGTGTGAAGTTCAGTGAAGGTGTGTGCTTAAAAGAATTACTCCCTTTGAGGGTTTACTGCACCTAGAAGAAGAATAGGAGAGTGCATGCATGCATGCATGCACATGCACACGTGAACAAGCTCAAATCTGGTTGTGTGCATCTGAGTTGACCAAGACTGAATGTTCTTGAAGAATATTTAGAGAAGCCATGCAATCAGTGCATGAGGAACTGTAGAGATTCCATGCACTCAGTGCATGAAGTTGATGTGAACTGAGACTGGACCAGACTGAAGTTAATGACATCATTTGTCTGAGTATTCAGTAGTTGGAGAGAAAGCCAGGTCATCCTTCGAAGAAGGAGATAAATCCTGAGCAAGACGAGAAGACCTGATCAACTCAAGTGATCAGAGGTACAGAGCAAGGCCATCAGTCTTTATCCCAGACTGCTGAAGATACTTGAAGAAGCTTAAAGAGAAGAAGAGCTACTCGTGTGACTCGAGGAGCCAAGAGAAGACCATGTGGGACTCAGGGAGAAGAAGTCTTCAGTGGGATTCTGGAGCAGGCCAGAGGGACTCTTGTAACACTGTGGGACGCAGTATAAAGACCCTCCTGTGGGACTCAGGAGAGATACAGTGGGACTCTGTATCGACCATTGTAATTCTAACAAGTTATAATGGAGAAACCATGTTGGGGTGTATAACCAACATGGCAAGGACGTAGGCCTTTGGTGCCGAACCTTGTAAATCCTTGTGTCCAGTGCCTTTACATTTATAACATCATTCGTGGAAAGGTGAGAGATAAAAAAAGAGTGGATCGAGGCCTTAACAAGCCATAGAGGTTTAATTGATTAAGAATCATTTAGTAAAAAGTTTTAAAGGATCACTGATTCACCCCCTCCCCCTCTCAGTGATTCACACTGATCTGGGCACTTAAATTGGTATCAGAGGGAAGGTTACCTCTAAAAGATCCAAGGGAGTCTTTATGAAGTGAAGATTTGAGGAAATGAGTGACCAACCTCAAATGGAGATATCTGCCAAGACTCAGAAAAATAGAAAGAAGAAACAGGCCAAGAAGATGAAGAAAGCCTGTCCTAACTGTGATGAAGTTGGAACAATGAAAGATCTTCAAAGTGCAATCGAATATCTTCAGAAGACAGTCCCCAAGGAAGTGGCAATGTGTATAGCTACATGCATCCTTGATCTTCAAGAAGAAAAATCACAGTTAGAAGAAGAAGCCAATGCAATGGAAGATCAATTGGCAAAAAGGGTTGGCATAACCAACACTCTCGGAAAGCTGGTGAAGGATAAAGATGAAACTGTTTCCCTTTGCAATGAAAGATATGAAGACACTGCTGAAGAATTGCAAATAAGCCTTTCTGAGAAAGAAATCTTTATGATAATGATCAAAGAAGTTTTCCATGCACTGGAAAAGAGGCATAAAGTATCAATGGTTGTCAGAGATGCTCAACTCGAAGAAAAAGTCAAATTGGTGAAGGAGCTGGACAATTCATTGCAAGAATTGAAGAAGGTGCATGAAGACCAGATGAAACAACTGGTGGAGAATTGGGAAGGAAAGATAAGAACTGTTGAGGATGAGAAGAACTCCCTTAACATGAAATGCTTATAACTAGAGGTGATATTGAAAAATCAGCAATCACACAAAGCCAAAGCCTCCCAGTCAGCTGAAAGGAGAAATGTTGCTACTCAAGTATGCATTGAGCAGGATGATTCTAAAACAAAGACATCCTCTAATAAAAGGGCAACATCTTCTAGAAAAAAGGTACCATCCATACCATCTTGTACTGATGCTTCTAATTGTGTTTCCACAAAAAGTGAAGGATGGAAAAATAATTCCAAACAAGTATGGATGAAGAAAATGAAGAAGCAGAGCTCTCCTAAAGCAGCACAGCAAGTCAAGAAAAGTACCCAACAATCAGAAGGACTGAAGAAGTCAAGATTTGTGGGTCAATGTTGGTGTTGTAATAAGTATGGGCACTGTGAAAAGGATTGTTGGTACAATCCACTAAATGTCAAAGCACAAAGGAAGTCCATGCCAAGGGGGAGCAAGCCAGAAGGAAATAAGAAACATCCACAGGTCCAGAGACATCTGTTTACTGCTAACAGATTTGGATTGCTTACCAACATCTGGGATGGCTGCAAAAGTGGTCAAAAGAATGATACATGTCAATCTCCAACTGTATCCAAAGCTGGAATGAAGAGAAGATCACTGAACCTGGATAAAAGAGATTCCTTGGGAAGAAAGAAGAAAAAAATGGAAGATGCTCCCAAGAAGAGTTTGAAGAATGAAGAGAAGTACTTGTAATTCAAATCCAAGAAGGGTGATGCATCCAGAAGGACCACCAATAAATTCTTCTACTGTGGGAAGAAAGGACATATCATGGATCTTTGTAAAGAAGCCATGAAATTAAATAGAAGTAGACTGGACTAAAAAAGACAATCAATCCAGAAGAAGAAGAAGGGATTTATTGAAAACAAGTTGCCTAAGAAAGGTAGCTTGACAGCATCTAAGGAACCATGTGGAACTTCCAGAACTGGGGCCACTCTTCCAAATGATTTACTTGTCATATGGCCACATCAGTTGCAACTTTCCAGAGAACTACAAAGAGTTTAAGATGAAGCTCTGGCAATTGCTAAAGTAAAAGGGAAGAAGAAGGTTTCACATGATGATGTTTTGAGAACCACACCAGCACAATCATCAATGAAGATCAAATGTGCATGTGTGAAGACTGGTGAAAATGGGACATCTCGGTTGAGAGAATCTTCTCAACCTTGTTGTTCACATTGATAAACCAAGGAGGTTCCATCTTATTCCCTAATCACTTGTATTTACATGTGCTAACATTACAGGGAATTGAAGATGATGATCATTCTCAACTAGAGGATGGTTTGGACAGAATGGAGTGCACCCCTTGAGGGGGAGTCAATCTGAAGAAGATGGGATTCTTATATTAATACCATCTTGAGAAAAGTGAAGGTATTCCAATCATACTTTCATCCCTTGTTTCTTAATTTTATTCATCATAACAATTAAGGGGGAGTATTGATTGAAGTCAAATGGATGAAAGGGGAAGCTTCATCTTTGCACCTGAACTTTCTAATGAGTTTTGGGAAGTTGTGCAGGATTTAGCAAATTCAATGTTATATCTGAAAAATTTCAAACCCCTAAAGCATGATCTCACATGTGTAGAGAATTATGGACAGCTTTGAATTCCTTGGTCATATCACTCTTGTTTTCTACACCGGGTTAGCCCAAGTAGACTTAGAGCTGATTTACTAAAGGTTATTTGCTAAAGAGAACATGTGATGTCATCCCTCTCTCAGTGTTTTTCAAGAAAATGCTTTATAAGGGAGGAAGAGATTTTTGAAAGAGAACCACACCACACCTTTGCACTTGATTTCCAATAAGGGGGAGAAATATTGGCACACATATTGACCCATTCATATGTGCTCTAGTGTATTGCCAACAAATACAAAGGGGGAGATTGAAGTGCACTGTGTTTCATTTGTTGTCAATGAGGTATGTTGTTGTCAAGGAATGAATGGATGGATGTCAAGGAGTTTCAATATGTGTATGACAAAGGTTGTGATGGTGATGGTGATGAATGGAGAATGGCCATGGTACTTAGATGCATGTCACTTAGGAGATTCACTAAGTGACATAGGATGTTGTGGTTGAAACATTCTCTATGAACATCAGACGATTGTTGAGCTGATCTTTAAGTTCAAAGAACATGTATCAACTGGATACAATGTCACAACATTGTTTGAAGACCATGCATTGTACTGACAATGCATGAGGAGATGAAGTGATCCATCCACAATCACTATGTGGATGAAGTGGTGCTAATAAAGTCCATGTACTATTTCTTAGTGCATGTGAATTAGAAGAAGAACCAATTTGATCTCTGATTAGATCAACGAAGCAGATGGAAGAAATTATGTGATTAAGGAGCTCAGTTAAAGATGAAGACCCTTCGGGAATTCCATTCCAAAGTGATGAATAAATGTTGAAGAGAATTGGAGGAATTCAAATGAATAAGAAGATGAGAAGAAATGAAGAAGAAGAAATGGATTGAGTGGCATTTGGCATTTTCACTTGGTTGCTTTGTTTTTATACAAAGTCTTAAGTGTTTTACTTAGAAAAAAATAGCCACCAAGGAAGGCCAGCCGAGGGTCATCACCCAAGGCTCATGTGGGACTCGAGGTCACCACGCCCATGGGGAACCCTCAGGCCAAGGCATCATATCCCTGAGGCAGGAAGGTCGGGGCCGTGTATAAGCCCCGAGGCTACGCGGTGGTGAAGCCCGCGCAGCGCGCGCGCCCGAGGGAACGCATAGTGGGCGCCACTGGCGCGCCCGCAGGGAGCAGAGTGGGCGCAGAGCGCGCCCGCAGGGAGAACACGGTGCGGGGCGGCACCGTGGAGGTAGAAGATGCAACTGAGGTGAGGATGGGAGCGCTTTTGTAATAAGCCGCGTGAAAACAGGAGGCCGCTTCGATGTGGGACGCGGAAAAATCCCCGGGAGCAAATCTCAGCAGTCCGAGCGATCTCGCGCTTGATCTGCGCCGCACGATTCATCTGCCGCGCGCCGGGATCTAATCCAGCCGTCTGATGTCATCTCAACTGCGGATCCGACGGTTCTGAGGCGTCTTCAACCTCGACCTCGACCGCTGCCACCCGCGAGCTCCGTTCGAACCAGAGGCCTCCCCGACGACAGAATTTGAGTTCCCGGCCATCTCCGATCAAGCTGAAGAGTCCATTGAGCTCGTCTGGACCTACTGAACAGATCCATGCCTAAAAATTGGCTTTCATGCAATGAGAGGAGAATTCGATGATCGGCCGAAGCAACTGAAGGTGCGAGGCCATTCGGTGTTGTTGATCTGCATGGACAGGTATTAACAGAGGCATGCACGCGTTCAAAAACGCATAAATGTGAAGGAAAATAAAAAAAGGAGAACCCGCGGTGAACCGAGGAGAAAGTTCAAGATTTGAAAAAATCATGAAGATCCGAATATTTCGGGGATTTGAGATTTATCCCACACGGATGTCTTGAGGATTCTATGCCTATAAAAGGAGAGCCCATGCTCTCGGTGTAGCTTGCTGATGCGCTGAATTCTCGAAGTCCCGTGAGTGCCGTATGTGCCTCGCGATGTTTTGAAGCCACCGCGCAAATACCACTTGCGCGGCTGAAGTTCCAGAGCCACTCGAGGCTCTGAAGGAGGTTCCTGCCCGCGTACTCGCGCGGCAGAAGGAGCCCTCACTTCCCGCAAACTTGCGCGGCAGGAGGAGATTGCGTGGCCGAGGTGCTTGACACCCTGCGCGCCCGAGGTGTTGCACCTTGCACACCTGATGCAGTTGCAACCTTGCTCGCCGAAGGCTAGTTGCACCTTGCACCCTACGCGCCCTTGCCTCCTTGAGGTCTTGCGTGGCTGTTGAAGGCAGTAGGGAGTTCGGGTGAGGCAGTATACCACCCATAAGGAGAAAGAGTAAAGAACACCTATGGGCATTTGTGTGTGCAATTGAAGAAGAGGCCGTGTGTGTGCAAGAAGTGGAGTGAAGGCCAAAGACACACCAACGGGTGGTTTATGTGAAAAGCAACAAAAGGCAGTAGCCTTGTTTGTGCACACTTTGAAGAACAAACTAAAAGAACACTAAAGTGTGTGTGTGCAACAAGAAGAGGAGGAGGCCAACTCATGTGTGTGAAAAAGTGAAACAAGTGTGTGCAAAGAGACATTAAGGCCGAACATAGTGTGTGCACTAAAAGTGTATACACTTAGAAGAAGAAGGAAGATGACATCCACACTAAAGTACAACACACTTTTAAGAGTGTGAACAAATTGGATAAAGTGTGTGAAGTTCAGTGAAGGTGTGTGATTAAAAGAATTACTCCCTTTGAGGGTTTACTGCACCTAGAAGAAGAACAGGAGAGTGCATGCATGCATGCATGCACATGCACACGTGAACAAGCTCAAATCTGGTTGTGTGCATCTGAGTTGACCAAGACTGAATGTTCGTGAAGAAGATTTAGAGAAGCCATGCAATCAGTGCATGAGGAACTGCAGAGATTCCATGCACTCAGTGCATGAAGTTGATGTGAACTGAGACTGGACCAGACTGAAGTTAAAGACATCATTTGTCTGAGTATTCAGTAGTTGGAGAGAAAGCCAGGTCATCCTTAGAAGAAGGAGATAAATCCTGAGCAAGGCTAGAAGACCTGATCAACTCAAGTGATCAGAGGTACAGAGCAAGGCCAGAAGTCTTTATCCCAGACTGCTGAAGATACTTGAAGAAGCTTAAAGAGAAGAAGAGCTACTCGTGTGACTCGAGGAGCCAAGATAAGACCCTGTGGGACTCAGGGAGAAGAAGTCTTCAGTGGGATTCTGGAGCAGGCCAGTGGGACTCTGGTAACACTGTGGGACGCAGTACAAAGACCCTCCTGTGGGACTTAGGAGAGATACAGTGGGACTCTGTATCGACCATTGTAATTCTAAAAAGTTATAATGGAGAAACCATGTTGGGGTGTATAACCAACATGGCAAGGACGTAGGCCTTTTGTGCCGAACCTTGTAAATCCTTGTGTCCAGTGCCTTTACATTTACTGCATCATTCGTGGAAAGGTGAGAGATACAAGAAGAGTGGATCGAGGCCTTAACAAGCCATAGAGGTTTAATTGATTAAGAATCATTTAGTAATAAGTTTTAAATGATCACTGATTCACCCCTCCCCCTCTCAGTGATTCACACTGATCTGGGCACTTCAAAAACACTAAAAGTATTAGTACTCGAATCACTACCAAAAGTTATCTCGATCTTGATGAAGATGGGAAACGAGTAGAGCAAACATCTTTTAGAGGTATTAAAGAATGTTTGTTATACATAACAGCCAGTTATCCATACATAATGTTTTCAAGAATCTTATGTGAAATATATCAATATAATCCAAATGAATCCCATTTAGAATCAGTGAATATTATTTTTCTCAATTTACAGAGAACCCTAGATTTATGAGTTTTTAATACTTTTGTAAATTATTTTGTTTTAAATTGATTAATAGATATTTATTTTGGTGGATGTAGAATGAATTGAAAAGGTACATTCATAACATATCATTACATAGGGGATTAAATTGTTTCATGTTCATGCATGAAGCAACCCTCAGTTTCACATTCCACTACTAAAGCTGAATATGTAGAAAATGGAAGTTGCTCTGCTCGAGTGTTGGGGATGCAACACACACTCATAGATTACAACTTGTGTATTACGAAAACACATATATTATGTGATAATAAAAGATCCATTTCCTTATAGAATTAACCTGATCATCACTCTCATGATAATCACATAGATATTTGATATCAAATTTCTAGGCATAACACACTTTAAAGAGATATCATTCTTCAATTTATCAGAATGCAATATCAACTTACTAACATTTTTACAAAATAATTTCCCTACAATAGAATTCAATAAATTAAATAGAATATAGGCATGATAAGTGTAAGGTAATATTCCATATTAACATTTATTTTAATCCTATCTCTTTACATTACAATCGTTCTTTTCATAGGGGGAGTACATTTGTTTATTCTCAAAACAGAGTCATTCTTAATCAGTTTCTATTCAAAAGAAGAAATTTTATTTCTTAATTTTTTTTATAGAATCTAAATTTCATGAACCTAAAAATTCATTTCCATAATAAAAATGTTTGGAATATAAGAATCTTTTAATATATGATAATTCTATCTAATCAACCTAGAAGGTATGTTTCCTTACATAAACCGATGTAATTGATTTTTTTCTTTATTAGTAATTTTATTTATTAAATTACAAAAACACTATTGGATTTACTTTCCTTAAATGAGATTTTCCATTAAAACATCAAAATCTAAATGGACCAAATCCTTCTTTCATATTTCATCTAAAATGTCACATCTTATCAATCTTATATCAACCATTGTATGAAATCGAGAATTCAAACCGTCGCCTCAAAGTCTATATAAAGGACTCCCTATTCCTTTTACTATGTCCTTTTTTCAAATCATTGTGCACCGAAGATCTAATCCTCTACAAAAAGGATTTTTAGTTTTACAATTTCATTTATATTCTGATATTCCCTTGATGTTTCATCGAAGAATCAAATGACTTCAAATAAGGAAATCAAGGATTCTGAACTCTACATGGAAAGGTTGGTTCATCGAAATTTCTATTCCAAGTATATTTATTTTATTATAAAATTTATAAAGCTGGATATATGGGAATGTGTGTGTTTGTTACTAAGATGATGATTCAGAATCTAGTAGATCCTGACATTCTCATTGATTTTTATGATATAGTGACTTTTTATGAAGAAGGATGAAGGGAAAATTTTCATTTAAGAGCAATGGAAAAACCTATTATATGACATGAAATATGGCTTCAAATATTCATGGAATTCCATATGTATAGGAGGAAATATTTCACTCTCACAAGTTGGCGGATATGTCCGGAAGATTTTAGAATGAAAATGAAATTCATTGTGTTGGACCCAAGGGGGTAAAATCACCAAAGGTCAACAATATTTCAACAAACATCAGGATGTTAGACTTATGGGTAGATGGCTTTCTTATTCTGAAATGGTAGATAAATACTATATAATGAAAAGTGATATATTTGTAATTTACTTTTTGGTTAATCTGAGAAAAGTAAATTTTATCATGTATATCCTTTCAAAAAACACCAACATAATGAATGGATCTATCATGTCTCAAATAATCATTTATCTGGTGATCATGCCAAAGAGTAGAGTGATTTGTTTAGAATCCATTAAAATTCCATGTAGTTATAAACCCAGATCCTTTATGATCATTTTATTAAGTGATGAAATACTCAAGAGGAGGAATGTCCGCTTTAGTAGTAATATAGATGAGTTTTATGATTTCTCTGAGAGTGATGATCAAGATTTTATCAAGAAAGATGAAGTATGATAAACTTCCAAGCAAAATCAGAAGAAGATAGTATAAAAATAACCAGAATCAGAAGAACAATCTACCATTCTAGACACTAATTCATCACCACTAATGTTGAAAAAGGAAAAACAATTTCTCAGAATATGTTGTAACAAAATAGAGAGAACATAAGAAGAAGAAGAAGAAAGATGGAGAACCAATAATTAGTTTAGATACTACTACGGAAAAGACCATGATGATTAAAGCTTATGAAGAACTTGAAATGAAATAAAAATACATGAAGTTGAAAAAATAAAATTTCATAAGCTGAGATCGTTCAAGATCTTATTATGGATATAAAGAATGCACGTGAACAGATTCAGGTATCAGAATCTTCCCCTCGCAAACTGGGTACTTTAGAAACTCTAGAAAATAAAATTCATATTCAAGAAACAAATGCTGATGAAGAGGTTTCTGAAAATTAATAAAAAGAAGATGTTTATGATGATGATAATAGTGAAGATATCATAAAAAAGTGGTATAATATCATGTGATGGAATTTCATTTAGATAAGAAATCAATCCGAATAACCCTGGCTGAGACAAAAAAATACTATCTCAAGGGAATGATGATGATCGAAAGGATGAGGTTAATAAACCTACTGCTGATTTTAGAAGAAACCAAGATTTCATTCATCCTAAATATATAAAAAAATGTTGAGCAATATGTGGTTGATGAAGATAATATTATTCAAGTATCATTAGTTAGCATGAGTCTCTGAGGGATGAGAAGGTTATTTCCAATCTAGATAAAAGAAATTGTGTGGTTGTTGATATGCCTAAAAAGGTTGTGGTTGTAAAAGATAATAATGATGTTGATGGATTATCCAAAAGGTAATCTAATGAGATAAAAAATGTTTCCTCACTAGAAATGGAATCATCTTATGAATATTCCTCTTCTTTGGGATATGATTTCATTGTTCAATCCTTGATAAAATTAGTCCACATAATTCCCTTATTTCCCTGTATCGATTCGAGATGCCAGTTGCTTCAACATTACGTCAATTAGAAATCAGATTTAATAATCATGATCATTGAAAAATTTATCAAGCTTGAGGTATATTTCAAAAAATTTCATATTGGATATGATGCTCATAGAAGAACATGTATGGAAGAAAAAAATGTTCAAAGTCAATAATCTATGAATTTATGATTCTAGTGGATTTACATGAATCAGTAAAATATGATTTTATCAGTTTAATGATTATGTGATGAACCTAATTTCAAACCATTCATGAAAATTCAGTTAATAGAAATCCACCTGAATTCCTTAGGATAAATATTTTAATGATAAATTGAATTCAGTTGCCCTAAATTTTAGGGGAGAAAGGGAACTCCGGGAAGAGTTTGAAGAAAATTTCAAACAACAAGAGAAAGTAGTAAAATCATAAGAATAAATTATAATTTATCAAGGAGAAAAATAATGAATGCTCTGAAAAAGAATACTCATGATCAAGATCCTTTTGTCAAAAGAGTTTCAGATAATCAAAAATATTCGTCGAAGATAAATCCTACATTAAGAAAGCTCATGCTAATGAAAAAAAGATGAATGATTTTCCTATCAATCCAATATTTTTTGTACTTTTAATTGTAAAAAATTCATCCTATAATATTTAAAATATTTTTATCCTTCAATTTTATTTTCTTGTATGTAAATAATCTTTTAAGTATAATTCTATTTTCATTCTCTCCATTCCTTTTTGAAAATAACTAAGGGGGAGAAAAAATGATCGATTGAATATTATGTAACAAGAATAGAATTCCCTATGAAAGGAGGAGATAATGTAAGTGGGAGTACACTTAAAAATAAAATTTTATGAAAAAAAAAGTTATTTTTGTAATTAGAAAAATATGATCCTTAAGTATTTCTAGTAATAAGAAGGAGTTAGTCGTATTCATCATAAGTAAATGGAGATAAGTATTTATTTTAATGTTTAATGGAAAATACAATTTACGTTTATTCTTTTTGGAAAGGATGTTTATGATTTTAAAAAAGGAGGATATTTTTGAGTCCATAAGGTATCATTTTGAATTTTTCATTCTACTATGTATTAAAAATCACAAAAACATTTTCATAATAGAAAATCATATATCTCTATGAATTATATTGTTAATGGAAATTTTATTTGCAGTAAAAATTCTATCTTTACCATGTTTTCCAAGGCATTATTAAATGTATTCTCATTACACAGTTTAACCATTATTTTCTAATGTAATAAAATATATACCCTTATATAAAACATTAGACTATTATAGTTCCTTGGATTAAGAGTCTCTCAATTTTTAGACACTGAATTATCTGAAATTTAGACTCCAAATTCCCTAAAATTCAGACTCCAAATTCATTAAATTCCGACTCCAAGTTATCTGAAATTCATACTTGAATTATCTGAAATTTAAACTGAAAGTTCATTGAAATTATTACTTGGAAATATCTGAAATTCAGACTTCGAATTCTCTGAAATCAAGATTCTGAATTATCTAAATTTAGGACACCGAATTCACTAAAATTCAGACTCTGAATTATTTGAAATTCAAACTCCCAATTCCTCAGAATTCAGACTCTGAACTCCATTTAGTTCATACTCTAAATTCCTCATAATTTAGAATTTAGCTTCTTTTATACTCATATCTATAAATTCTTTATAATTCGGACATCGATTGTCTCGGATATCAGACTCTGAATTCCTAGAAAAATAGAATCCAAATAACCATTTTTTCTACAATCTGAGTATTCATAAGTTTGGACTCTGATTTATATTTCCTCAGTCTCAAATTATTAAGTATTAGTTAAGCTACTTTATATTCTTTACATATTTTTATTTCATAAGAATTATAATGTCTCCCAGGTTTTCACTATATAAAATGATGTCATACAATTTGTTTCAAACTAAGTATTGACTGAGTGACATGTGTAATGGTCCCTCTGAATGTCAAGGGGAAATATGAATTTTAGAGAGTTTCGACCAATGTAGTTTTTCTTATAAATATGATATCATTTGAAGGAGCTCACAATAAATGAATCTCTATATGATCTAAATGATTACATACTATGATGTGATTTCTATAGAGAGAAAGACTCTCATGCCCTATGCGTTTTATGAACATCTTCTTCACCCATGAACAACTTGTTCAGCTTTTTTTTGTGCGAATCCAATTATTTTTTTTTAAAATCGAGGACTTCCAGGGATAATAAGATAGAGGTTATGGTGAATTTAACTTTAAAATACCTACGAGGTTAGGGGGACAGAGATGCCAATTATGTTAACGTTTGAGGGCTTGTAGGAGTAGCAAGGAAAGCATTGATATTCTTATCGAGGGATTACCCTGGTGTTGGTAATAAATTATTTCTTGAAAGTATATATCATGGGAACTTTATCAAAAGGTTTTTGGTTACCCTTCTCTTTGGGTTAAAAGTCTTCCTAATTTTTTACATGATTATTTTTTAACATTTTAATTATGGTATATTTTGTTAATGTAAGAATAAATAACATTATTATACTTATATTTACTGTGATAAATATGATTTAATATTCATTAAGGTATAATAATTTTTTAATATAATATTTCTTAAGGTTCATTAAGTATTACTTGTTTATATTTAGGTTTCTTCTAACTGTACATGGTCCCTTCCAATTAACCCTTTTGTTTGAGAACAAAAGAGGTTTCTTGAATTTACCTTATTTGACCTGGTTAAAGATAGATTTCCTTCATTTAAAAATTATTTTTTTACTTACAATTCACCTCCTCTTGTAATTTTGTATATACATATTATATTTAAATCCAATATTATAAATGACTAAATAATTATTTTTATAAAAATTTAAAATTTGATGTTATAAAATGTAAATTATTGTCGGGATAATATATATTTTTAATCAAGGAATTGTATTATTAATTAAAAATGTTTTGAAACAAAGGATATTTTAATAGCATTTTATTATAATACAATATATATTAAATATAACTGATAATATAAGTTTTATGAAGTCCATCGTAATTGTGATAAGGATTTGAAACTGTTATTGTTGAAAAAACCATCATTTCTCTGTAAAGGTTTATTCTTATTTAAAAAGTGATAATTCCAATATATTGAGAATTGTTAATATAAGGAAAATATTATTTTGGAACCATAATGATAAAATTACCCAAAAAATAAATTTTCATAATTTTATTTAGAAAGTTGAATTTTCTGGTAGAAATTATATATAGTATAAATATAGAGAGTGTATTTTGAAATTACAGGGACCCAATAGAGTTGTACTAAATTATATAAAAGTTATTAATGAGTAAATATATTTTTCACATTTAACATATTTTTTTAATGTTGTTCATAAATTTTGTAAATCTGTAATGAATCCTCGTATACCTATGTAATATTTTATGGTTATAAAATAAATTATTTATAAACATGTCTCAATTACACATAAAAAGGTGATATATTTTAACGGAATAGGACAATTTTATTATAAAATAATTAAAAACACTTCAATTAGACAAAAAAAGGGGAAACCCCATTGGAAGGTGTTTGGTTTTGAGTAATTTTTTTATAGAGTCCAAAACCCATGATTTAGAAATAACTTATAACTCCCCTATGATTATTTATATAATGAAAGAAAAATCCCATTAATGTTAACTAAAAACATATTACAACATAAATAATACAAAATAACCTCCACATAGTCTCAAAAATGTTCCATAATTTTCTTTTTAACCTCCTCCCTTGATTTTTTAATCACCCTCTCAAGGAATGGTATCTTTGTCTCCTCTTTTTGATCAAGAACCTATTTTATGTTGTGCCTCTTAATTTCAATTTTTTATCATTTAGGTATGATTTTACACATACCTATTACCGAAATATATATATCGATTTAGTGAGATACCCATTTAATTCTCATTAATCACACACATAAATGTTTATATACACCCGTTATGCTACAAAAATTGTCTTCTGATATTCAGTACCAAGAGTAAGAGACCTCTCTCTCATTTTATTAATTTAATAAACTTCACTATATATCATATTATATATATATTTGGGTAATGATTTCATGATATTATAATTATCCTGTACATTATAATTAATTCCTTATAAATGAGACATCGTTTATCACCTATGATTATAGAATTTACCTAAAATGTTACTATGGTGAAATTTAATATGTGATCTTATCCATCCCAACCTTATTAAAGAATTTATGTTATCATTTCTCTTTTTATTTCTAATTAATAATGTAGGTATTTTTTTCTACCATATCAACCTTACATTCCTTATTATTTCTAAATTTAAAAAGATCATTTTCACCCTCATTATGCTCTCCCATTCACATTTATGTACCGTCATTATGCTGTCAAAATTTCACTATGAATTTATTTGCCAAAATATTTTATAGGGAATACCAATACAGAATTACTATCAAGGGTGATCATGTATATAAATTTATAATTATTTAATTTGGGACTTACATTCCTTTAATTTTCAATACATTATAATTGGATTAAATGAGATGAAATATATTAATCTTTATATGATCTATGAAGCACAATTATATATTACCATGATATGATAAATATGGGTGTGCCTATATTGAACTCCAATGCATTGGGTAATTATTTAGTCTCCTGGTATTCAATGTATAGTGTATGAGAAATAACTCTAAGCACAATTTTGATTTGATTTCCTTGTGGTTACACTTAACCAATGTTTATAATTTCATATTTAATGTTGTTTTCATATTCCCACATTACATTTATGTAATCATGCTATATCATGCCTCATTATTCATTTTTATGATTTTGACACCATTTATGCCCCATTGAAATTATTATTATCTAAAATGAAATAATTTTTTCATGTAAATATTTTTTTATTCCCTTAACTTGGTTTTATTGGTCACCCATTTATTATATATGTTCCCATGTTATTTCATTCATTTTTAGTAGACTGATTATTTCTAATATCATGATAAATATGTTTCCAATAGTTTTTGTTAAATTCCATGTTCAATGTGTTGTTCTATGTTCTTAATTCCTAAAGACAATTGACATCACGATCTTATGTCTGTACTATGTGTATTATTGTGTAATAAATCATGAAATAATGTGTAAAAAAATGAATTGTCATAGTTGGTATCAGTTGAAAGTCCATTTACTTTCGGGATTAGGATTAGAATATTCTAGTAAAATACATTGGGATAAGACTAATACTTTTATAAGATACATAATTTTATATTAAATTATAGAGTATGTGTTTTTCAGGAAAAAATAACCATATCTAGATATTATATGTGGATGTGTTTATTTCATAGATGTACCTAAAGGTAAGACACAAAATCACTATATTGGTCTAGAATTGATCAGGATATGGTGCATGACAATGCGACTTTCTACACATCTAGTTTGAAAATCACATGGGATATGAATTGATAATTAAAAACTCATTATGAACCACTAATAAGGAAGCAACACTTCCCATAATATTCTATGTTGGATAAATTATCCTGGATAAATTAGATTGAATACTATGAAATCAAATGTTATAGTAGCACGGGTCATTTGTAAGTTATCCATATAATGTTATGTTCATAACAAGCGTGTGTCTAATTTTTTTAAAATACTCATCCCTAATTTTCCATTTATTCTATTAAAAGGAAAAAAATATGAGAAACAAAGTCAATACACAATTTTCTGTGATGAATTCCCAATATAGATACCTAACATGATGGGAGATCAAGTAATATATGTCTTGATTATACTAAAAAACTATCAAAAATCATACTTAATAGTGGGCACATAGTATAATGCACAATGAACTCAAAGAAGAATAGGATAATGTATAAATTAAGTTCACCTAATAATGGTGATAAAGGAAAGAATATTAAATTTACTATATGTCAAAATTGTGGAAGGAAATTCCGTGGGAAATGCCACAATAGAATTTGATAGTGTTTTAAATATGGAAAAATTGGGGATAAAGGGGATAGTTACCCTAAATTGTAGAATAGTTTTAAGTAAGGGAATAAATTACATACTACATCCCCTTTTATTTCAATGAATTATATGGGTAGACCTTGGGAGTTATCTGAGTCAATACCCTAATAAAATGGTTAAATCCTATATTAAGGACCATTGCTATTGAACTCATTTAAGTGTAAGGAATAAAATGTTTATGTGTTCATAATTGAGTGTTTTTTTGAATATGTAGTATATTCATGAAATTATGGACATAAAAACCGTCAATCATTTAAGGATTGATCTACATTCTTTTTTTAACGATTCAAAACATATGTTGAATAATGCCGATGACTTGTAAAACTTATTTTGTGATAAAGTGATATATTTAAAAACACGTTATCAAGGAATTAACAACCTTCAATATGGGTTTGATATTGGTATAAAACTAAATATTCATGGGATGATATGTCATATTCTAATCATTAATATCACCTATTCTAATTTAGAAAATTTATGTGATGGATGTTCGACAATATTAATGATATTTTTTGGAAAACATATTATATGGTAATTTTTATATTGATTTTTTTTGTGATTAATGATATTTCAGGTTATTTTCTATAAGTTTTTACTTATATATTACCATTATGTTTTATATAATGGATTATTTGGGAATAATTCTATTTTTTGGAGGTTTAAGATGATGGGTATGAGGTAACCAATTAGTTTAAAACATTAATTAATGTTGAGGTTAATTGTGTTATTTGAGATATATGAGTATATATATACGTAATGATCTATGATAAATCCCTTATATATCAAATTTAATTTTACACATTGTTGTTTACTAATATTATGTATTATATTAATTTAAGCTAACCATTTAAGAGATAGTAAAGACAAACATAATAGTTTGTAATTCTTTGATTATTTTGTAATCTGTTATGATCAAAATCTTGTGACATGTGAAAAATGATTCATCTTGAGTACTCATATATGGGGAAAATATGATATTGAAGTGAATATTGATTGATGTGTGAAATCATACTTTTTAATAAATTTTTTGTCATTATGATTCAAGTATAGATGTTAATGGAATTTTGTAACTATGGGAAACGTTTTGTGAAACAATAATGTTTTCATACTATGAATGATGATATTTTAACCCATAATAGATTCCTGGTTTTTTGGCCTTTTATTTTCTCATATTTTTGTACTATATATTTTTATATTTTTTCTTGGCATTTATTTTTTTTCTGATTTCTATATTTTAACTTCCCACTAATTTTCTCGAACTTGGAATCCTATTTTTGTGAGGACCTTTATATTTCCATTTCTCACTTTTCTAATAGATATTTTATTAATCCTTTTTATAATGTTGGATATAAAAATAATTATTTTTAAGTGTCAAAAAAATTCATAACAACATCAAGATCAAATTTAAATTTTGTAACTTATTAAAGTGGAAAGGAATGTAACACCCAAATGTCTTAATAGTGAAAATTATGTTCCATATAAAATGTGGCACACAACACCAAACTCAAAAAACCATGATTATTTGAAAATTATTATTATAGCCAATACCTTAAATTAAAAAATATATATTAGATTATGTACATTAGGAAATATGTCAATATTTTCTACTAAACATAAGTTTTTTTAAATAAAAATTATTATGTAATTACCATATTTTATAAAATATATCTTGTTCATTAAAATTTTATTTCCTAAAAAAGAAATTTAATTTAATTTTTTAAAAAATATTATAATTATTTTTTAGATTATTTATAAAATTCATTTGATAAAAATGAAACATAATTTTTTATTTTATCATATTAGGATTATTATAGGGTGAAATTTTTTTAGTTTTCAGAAAATATGGAATTTTCCTGGAATGTGAAATATACCCATTTTTTAAAACCGTCAGTTATTTTGATAAATTATTTAATTTAAAAGAAATATTTTTATTTTTATTTTATTTCTAATCAAAATAATTATTATTGAGTTGTATTTAATATCATTAATTACATTGAAATCAAATTTATCATGATTTTAGAATAAGATTATTCGTAGTCATAACAACACATATTTCTAAAAACCTTTGTCATACACAAGGTTTATATATTATAATTAATTATAAATCCCTAATTAAAAATGAGTTAAATGAAAAATTTCTTTTAGATATCGGTATTTATGAATTGAGATCAGTATAATTAAGATTAAATGTTATATAGTTAAAGTGGAATAATCTTTTCCTTGTAAAATTTCATTTATCAGAATACAACATTCAATATCGCTCGTGGGTTTTATATTAAATTAAATAATTCCATGTAAGTGAATTGATTTTGATAAAATAAATCTCATATTTTGAATCATCAAATTTCATATTATGTTATATATTTAACATAATTTCTAAAAAAATATGAATAGTAACCATAGTAAATATTTATTGCAATGATAAAATGAAAATAGATTAATTAAGGTTAAAAGTAATTTAAATGTGACTATAAAATAGTATCCATAAGTCTATGATTACTAAATTTTTTTATTTAAATATATTAATAATAATATATTTTGGATTCTTCATAAATGATTAATTATAGGTTTCATATAAAAAATATTTTTTTATGTGTTAATCATAAAATATAGTGTGGGTATTAAATAGTTTCAATGAAGAATTTTTTTTAATTAAATAATTTTTCAAATAATGAATCTTTTAATTAATTTTTTATTAAATAATATATAATATACATAAATGATAATATTATTTTTATGAATTCAAATGTAATTTTTATAATGTTTCAAAAACTTTTATAGTTGAAAGAACTGGAATTTCTCAATAAACGTCGAAACTTGTGTTAAAAGTGAAAATTTATATAATTACAATTTTATTAATTAATATATATTATTTTTTGAAAAAAAACATTGAAATTACAAAATAATGATTTTTTTATAATTTTCTGAAATAGTAGAATTTATGGGAAAAAATAAATATGGTATCAAGAAATGCTGTATATGATGAAATGTTAATGACCCAAAAGTAATATAATAAATTCTATAAGTGGTATACATCACCAAATATTTTCATTAACTTTAATGAAATTTTTTATGATTTTATTTATTTATTTTTAAAATAATTTCTAAATCCACTAGAGCCTATATTATATTATAGATTTATAAAATGAATTCTTTATAAACATGACTCACTTCCGCATCACCAAGGGTAATATTTAAAGAGGATAATACCTTGAAATGATAATTTAATGAAAACTAATCCTATTTGAAACAAACTGTGGGATAAAACGAAGGGATAGATTGTCTTTTTTTCTACGGTTTTATAGAGATTCCAACACCAATGTTTTGATATTAATAAATAAATCCAATGTCTTTTACAATAAAAAAACGGCCACGATTTCATTTATTTTTTTAAAAAATATTTGATAACATCTCTAAACATTGATAAAATTTATATAGTCCTTATAAGGATCCTACAAGCTCTCAGAAATCTCATCACATGTTTTGAAATAATCCTCTCAATGTAAGGGATGTCTCCCTCTTCTTTTTATTGAAGAACCTCTTATTTTTTGTGCCTATTATTTTCATTTTTTGGGTATGTTTTTATAAAAATATATTAATGAAATTTTTTTTACCATATGATGATATATCCCTTTCACTCTCATTAATCCATACCATGAACCTTTATGTACACCTATTATTCTACATAAATTGTCTGGATATTCTCCATTACAAAAATAATGGATCTCTCCCTCTCCTTATAAATTCAATAAGATTATTTGTATATGGCTTTATAAATTACATTTTTTTCTGTTTTCATGATTTATATATATCCTAAAGCTTTCCAATTTATTCCATAATAATGTGATATAATTTATCAACTCTCATTATAACATCTACCTTTGACCTTACTATACTGAAATTTAATAATGGATCATCTCTTTCTCTATATTATTCCATAATATTCATTATCAAATACATTTTATGTCAAATTAAAAAAATTTAAATATTATTACATAAAACCCTTATTTCCCATATTATTTCTAAATGATGATAGATCATTATCACTCTCATTAGTCACTCCCTTTATCATTTATAGACCATTATAATACTACTAAAATTTCAGAATGATTTTAGACACCAAAAAATTGTTGAGTGAGTACGCATACCCACTTCCAATCAAGGGTGTTTTCTTTTAGGAACTTATACTTGTTTGATTGGGGACATATATGTATGTAATTCACATATAATTATCATTGGATTAAATGTGATGAAATATGTTTTTATATATAGATCTTTGAACACTTATGCATGTACATGATATGATTGTGATGGTTGCTCCCATATATTGCTCCAATGCATTGAGTAATGTTTTCTTAATGATATTCAATGTATAATTTATATGATTTTATCATAAAAATAATTATTTAATGATTTTTTAGTTATTAATCAAGACATATTTGTATAATATCTTGTTTAAAGTTGTTTTTTCACTCCCATGTTGCTTTTACGTTATCTTGTTATATCATTTTTCATTATTCATGTTTACAATTCGTACCCCATTTAAGTCCCATTGGTATTCCTTTTGTCTAACATGTAATAATTTCATCATGTTATTTGATTTTAGTCCTCTTATTTTAATATAGAGATCACCCATATTGTATGTACATCCCGAGGTTATCTGTAACAGCCCAAGATTTTATAAAGAAATATTCTTTTTAATTTTATTAATGTCTTGTGTTGTACGCTACACCAAAAGGAGCTTGCACAACACGCATCCTTGTCTTGCCTTGCATTACACGCAATCACGACCTTCCTCGATAGCGTGTGTAAAACGCAATACCGAGTTTCACTAAACAACGATGTGCTATTAAAATATTATTAAAACTAGCCGTTATGAATAGTAATAACCGCTTTTTAAAATTCTGTAAATCTTATTTTTCAAAATGAACTTCATTCTTGGATTCGGAGTATCGAATTTAGCCTAAGGTGAAATTTTGGTAATTTTCGGATAACTTTCATATTCTGATGAATAGTGAAAAATTACTAAATTATAATTAAAAACAACTTTTTTAATCGAAATAATTAATAGTGATAAATTATTAATTTGAGTGGTTTTAAAGTATATTTAGAATATATTTTTACAATTTAATACAATTTTGGTCATTGGTTGTAATTTCACATTTAAACCAGACATAATGAATTGTCAATCTTTTGATAGATATTGTTTCTTAAAAACACGCTATTTGTTTTAACAGCGGGATTTAATTATAAAATTAATTAATGCAATTTCTATGTTATGAATTTGGTAAAATAGACTTCATTTTTCAATTCGGAATATGAAATATAGCTTAGGATGAAATTTTGGCATTGTTCTGAAAAACATCAATTTTTGATGAATAGTGAAACTACTAAGTGGTAGGTTATAAACTGAATTTTGCATAAAACTTAATTTTACCGCTTCTTTGAATGGAATTTCGAAAATCCGAGAGACACGGTTAATATCAAGGACTAAAATGTGGTTCAATGAGATGAAAATAATTTTTTGGTGAATAGTAACTTTTTACTTTTTTTTACCGCGGTTAATAGTAAATAGGGTAACTAAGGGTAAATATGATATTACTATTACCCTAACACATGTCCTAATTCTATTGGACAAGTGTAGTTCGACCAAAAACAAACTTAGAAATAAAATATGTCCATTTAGGCCCACTTGGATTAGATTAGGACATTTATTATTAATTTATTTAAAGAAGAGTTAAAAGAGTTAAAATCAAAGTTTATTTACTAAAACATTTTTAATATGGGGTTATACATAAGATAAATTCGATTATAAATATTAATTAGGAAGATAAAAAGATTTCATACATAATTATATTTTATTTATAATTTTTAGACTTTATATAAATTAATTTATTTATGACACAACGATGATGCAGTAATTACCCTTTTAAGAAAATATTAACATAATTGATGTTATAAATGCTCAAATGAATGTAATTTGAGAATTTTTATGAATTCCACTAATTTTCTAGGTTCCTATGATATATTAATGGTGATTTAAGCAACTTGGTTCGAACATTTAATTCTGTTATGACTTTCACAAAAATCATATATCAAATAGTGTCAAAATTGACACAAAATAGTTTTTAAATCAAATATTATATTATTAATTGTTATTGTATTCCTAAAAATATAAGGTTCGGCCAAATGACTTAGATAAGGATATATATATTAATAATAAACAATTTGGGGTTTCTTTGGCATGTTATAGTAAGTGTATTAACCATATAGTGAAAGAAAACAAAAAGACACGGTAAAAGTTAAATTATTTAACTTAGAGTTAAATCTAATTGATAAGGTTTAAAATAATATCCAAACATGTCTAAATTTGATTGGTTGATGAGATTACAACCCTATCTCATCTAATCTTTGAATATGAGTCATTTTTGGAAGTTTTTAAGTGGGGTTAGATTTATTATAAATTAATATTTTTAAGAATTCCTAAGGTGCCCCTCTTCTCCCTTATAAAAGGGCACCTCCTCCCCCTCCTCCTCACACCAATTTGAGCACTCAAGCTCGGCCAACCCCTGCCAAAATATCTTCTCCACTTCCCTAGCAACATCCTAGAGGTTCTGGTCTTCCTCAAAGACCAATTTTAGTGCCCTAAGAGGAGGTCTCAAAGAGGCACTTCAAAGAAGAGGTAATTACCGTTACCAATTCTTTCATCTTTATTTCTTCTTCCACTTCTTCTTCTTAGTTTGTTTCATTATGAAGTAATAACATCAGTATCACTCATATACTGATATGTTATTATAAGAATGAAACAACCCTATTTCACCATCTATCCATCCTACGGAAAAAGAAATCACCGCGCGTGCGTACGTACGAAATACCGTCTCCACGCCGTGGTGTAATCTATTTTCCACCACCACCTTACATGGATGGGTATAATGGTGTAAAGAATAACTATACAAAGTTATTACAACATCATATTGATTCTGATATATTTTATAATCCACTCCAATTCAATTCAATATTTATAGAAATGATATCATCGCTCGTGCGTACGTACGGACTACCGTCTCCATGAACGGTGTTTTTTCATTTTATTTATCTATCTATTATATATATAAATATATAATCAATATATATGATATATAAATCATATTTTATATTCTGGAAGTAAGTAAATCATGATATAAGTAATAATGATGTCAAGAAAAACAAGTCAAAACACCTACGATAAATGAAACGATTTTAACCAAAACGCTTCTTTAACATGGAATTTACAAAAGAACGAGTAATATAATGTCATAAGTGAACCATATATGATATCATAACAATGAATATGATTCTGTAATAAGTCAATGACATTATTTAAATCATTATACAGGAGGTTCGGACACATACAAAGCAAATTGGACCTAAGGTAAGGGAAATATCACAATCTCATTTTTATTCGAGATTGTTTATACTTTGAAATTTACTGGGGTGTATTTTATCATCCACATCCATGTTTCCTCAACATGTAATATTATTTTCATCCACCTACAATTGTTTAAAACCTATTTTACCCTTTGGTGAGTTTTTAGTAAAAGATATGAAAGGAATCTTTTATCGTTTTTCATACGAGGTACTTTTTGACTTTTCCGACAAAAGTACGAAGAATGTTTTTTTTTAACTTATACGGCATGAATGGATTTTTAAAACATTATTTCCAAGAAGATTCCTTTAAAAGTTTTCATGTTTATTTTTAATCAAATTCTTTTATTTTAAAGTTGTATGACATGTTATGAAAGGAAAAATGTTTTTGAAGAAGAAAGGATATTTTCCTCAAGAATGGAGTTCAAGTGTTTTATCAAAATTATTTTCCATCTAAGATAATAAAGGGTTCTGTTTTTATCCCTATTATTACATTGATTTGATCATGTTGTGATGAAATTATTTTTATGAATTCCTTTATCTTATATGAATTGATTTATGATGTCATGATGTTTCAAGAATCCCATTTTTGTTACATGTGTTATGCGATGATGTATGTTTTATGATTATGTGGCACACATAAGAAAGGATTCATTATAAGATGGGTGGGACCTATATCTCCCTCCAATGCATTGGGTAATGATTTTATATCTCATGAGATAGACATGGATGAAATGGTAGGTTATACCGGTTCAGTGAAACAGGATTGAAACGAGGGTTACTCGATTCAGAAAGGGACTTTGTCCACTAAGATAGTCTTGGCAATGAGTCTTGACTAACAAGAAATGATTTTCTATGATTATGTGTGTATGCCACAAAGTTTCTTGTTTTAAGTTATGATTATTGGGATTAAATTTCACTTCTATGATATATCCCATGTTATGATATTATGAGCTCTTTTGCAGGTTAAGATTTCCAAAAGCTATGTATATGATGTGATTGATTTTTCTTTTGTTTACCCTTACTGAGCATTTGAGATCACCCTTTTATGTTTTCTTTTCCCCAGGATATAAAGAAAGGTTTTAGGTAGAAAAAAGGGATGACCTTTATGGGAGATATTGAAGAACTTTCTCCACGATTAGAAGATTACGTTCCGAGTTTCCAAAGACACTAAACTATTATGATCCTTTAGTGTGTGTTTTTGTTATGTACTATGTATTCCGCAAATGTAATGTAATGTCCATGTATGTCAAGCTTCGGGTCTCTACAGTTGGTATCAGAGGAAAGGTTCAGTCAACCTTTGGAAACTAGGATGCGAAAACGTTAGTGAGATCCCTAGAGATATTTCTATGGTATGTCTAGGGATGTCTCTAAGGTTAAGTATACGTATAGGTTATAGTCCTAGAATTGCGCTAACGATCTTCGAATTTAACCTAAGATGTTAGATATTGAGGGTACTACCCCTTTATTATGTTGTTTTCCCTAGCATGATTTTTGCCTCTCATACAATTCTTTTGGGGTTTTAGACGATGGCTGGAACCCGAAGGAACCGTGTTAATGCGGAATGTGATGGGCAATGCAATGATTGTCCCCCTGAGCAACCAAACGATATGGGAGCCGGAATGAAAAATCTTGTAGCCATGCTCACACAACTTTCTCAAGCTATGAATCATGAAGGACTTCCAAACGAGCAAAGGAAGGAGCAACATTCTGTTGAATCCTTCATGAGGCAGCGTCCACCTTCTTTCAGTGGGTCTACTGATCCATTAGATGCTGAACAATGGATTAGTACTAATGAAAAGATATTTTCAGTTCTTCAATGTTCTGAACATGATAAAGTCATCCTAGCAGTGTATCGTTTGGAAGGAGATGCTGATCAATGGTGGAATCATATTAAGAATACGAGGCAAAGGGATGAAATTGAGTCTATGGAATGGGACGAGTTCAAGAACTTATTTTTCAATAAGTACTTCCCTCGTATTCTCCGAACAAAGATGGAGAAAGAGTTTCTTGAACTGAAGCAAAGGGATGATGAATCTGTTGGTACCTATGAAGCGAATTTTACAAGACTTGCAAGGTACGCTTCTGGTATTATCATCCAACCTGAAAGTAAAGTTGATCGATTTTTCAGTGGCTTAAAACCAAGTCTTCGAAGGGCATTAGCTGTAAGAGACTTCAGTAGCTATGAAGAAATTGTGCGTTGTGCTATCAAGGTAGAAATGGAAGATGGTGTTACATATCCATCTCATGGTTTTGACAAGAAACGAAAGATGGAGTTCAAGGAGAAATCTCATAATAATGGTGAAAAGAAGATGAATGTTTCCTTATGCACAAAGTGTGGAAAGAAGCATGGTGGAGATTGTCTTAAAGGAACTAGAAAATGTTTTAAGTGTGGAAAAGAAGGTCATCGAGCAGCTGAGTGTCGAAGTAATGGAAAAAGGGTTTCTAATGATGTGAATAAAGCAAAAACTGCAGAGAACGCACCACCAACACTTCAATGCTTCAAGTGCAAGGAAATGGGGCATTATGCTAATAATTGCCCTAATCCAAGGGTTAGTGATGATCAATATGAGCAACCACTGAAGGCAAAGGACAAAGGGAAGTCACATGCGATCACTATTGGAGATGTTGAATATGATAATGATGTGGTGGAATGATTAAGCGTTTATGTAATAGGATTCCAAAATAATGTTGTATCATTGAGAATTGCAATATTTATTGATGTGGTATTCAAAGTGATTGAGATATTTTTTTTGGAAATAAGATGATATGCGCATAATGAAGGGAAAACAAGAAAATGAAATGTTTAACAGTATTCATGAGCTCATGATTGATATAAGGACTAAGTGATATCATGGTTTGAGTATATAGAATTTTGAGGATTTTGGTATGTGGAAAGTGTTAACTTTAAACTGCACTCATGTTTTCACTAAGGTATTCAAGAGAATACACGATTAAGGACTTTGAATGTTTGGAATGTGACCAACAAGACATATCTTATGATATGTGGGGATCAACGACAGTATTAAATCTCTGGTAATTGTTTTCACTATGTTATGAGAGTGGACTGCAGTATTATGGATAAGCCTAAAGATTGGAATGGATTGTGTTGGACGTAAGTTAGTATTGTTTAAGGATAGAAATTTTTTTTTCGATATTATTGATGGGATGTTATAGTAATATAGTTTTGGAAAAAGGACAACCTGCAGGACGGGCGACGACCCATCGCTTCGGACAAGGCTGTGGGAATCGAACCCACAACCGAAGTGCGAATGGCCTTTATCGCCTTCCACTGGCCTACATGAAGTCCCTGTTTAGTAGAAACTAGTTTTATTATATTAAGCAGTATGATATATGAAGTATAAGTCCATTTTCGGAACCATATATGATTAATCTCACTATAGATCGATTTATGCATATAAATTTTGCTATCCTTTTGTTTGAGACAGATGGAATGACCCGTCATTCTATCACATGATCTGCTAACACTTCACGAATAACAAATTCAACTTCATTTGTTTAAGAGATGAAGTGGAAATTGTTCAAAGCACGAACAACAGTGAGATTGTACCAAAATAAAGTAAGTATTTATTCTAATTCAAATTTTCAACTTTAGGGGAAATGATCTTGAAAACCAAAAATGTTGTCCTAGTGATCTTATACCTGATGAATCAGATGGTACCTTATATCATCACAAATCTATGGATTTGTGATTACTGGCTTTTCCATAGCCATGTTCTCTACCACTCTCCATCAGAACATGATGGTTAGATTTCTCTTCCATATCCATATTTTCACCTATGTGGAAACCCAATGATTAGTTTATTTGGGTAACCGTTACGTTTCATACTTTTGTTTTTAAATATTGGTTTTGATATTCCTTTTTACGATGTGGGTTTCTATTAAAGAAACTTTCGAATAGTAAACCATTTATAACCCCGACAAATTTCGAGGGCGAAATTCATTTTAAGGGGGGTAGAATGTAACAGCCCAAGATTTTATAAAGAAATATTCTTTTTAATTTTATTAATGTCTTGTGTTGTACGCTACACCAAAAGGAGCTTGCACAACACGCATCCTTTTCTTGCCTTGCATTACACGCAATCGCGACCTTCCTCGATAGCGTGTGTAAAACGCAATACCGAGTTTCACTAAACAACGATGTGCTATTAAAATATTATTAAAACTAGCCGTTATGAATAGTAATAACCACTTTTTAAAATTCTGTAAATCTTATTTTTCAAAATGAACTTCATTCTTGGATTCGGAGTATCGAATTTAGCCTAAGGTGAAATTTTGGTACTTTTCGGATAACTTTCATATTCTGATGAATAGTGAAAAATTACTAAATTATAATTAAAAACAACTTTTTTAATCGAAATAATTAATAGTGATAAATTATTAATTTGAGTGGTTTTATAGTATATTTAGAATATATTTTTACAATTTAATACAATTTTGGTCATTGGTTGTAATTTAACATTTAAACCAGACATAATCAATTGTCAATCTTTTGATAGATATTGTTTCTTAAAAACACGCTATTTGTTTTAACAGCGGGATTTAATTATAAAATTAATTAATGCAATTTCTATGTTATGAATTTGGTAAAATAGACTTCATTTTTCAATTCGGAATATGAAATATAGCTTAGGATGAAATTTTGGCATTGTTCTGAAAAACATCAATTTTTGATGAATAGTGAAACTACTAAGTGGTAGGTTATAAACTGAATTTTGCATAAAACATAATTTTACCGCTTCTGTGAATGGAATTTCGAAAATCCGAGAGACACGGTTAATATCAAGGACTAAAATGTGGTTCAATGAGATGAAAATAATTTTTTGGTGAATAGTAACTTTTTACTTTTTTTTACCGCGGTTAATAGTAAATAGGGTAACTAAGGGTAAATATGATATTACTATTACCCTAACACATGTCCTAATTCTATTGGACAAGTGTAGTTCGACCAAAAACAAACTTAGAAATAAAATATGTCCATTTAGGCCCACTTGGATTAGATTAGGACATTTATTATTAATTTATTTAAAGAAGAGTTAAAAGAGTTAAAATCAAAGTTTATTTACTAAAACATTTTTAATATGGGGTTATACATAAGATAAATTCTATTATAAATATTCATTAGGAAGATAAAAAGATTTCCTACATAATGATATTTTATTTATAATTTTTAGACTTTATATACATTAATTTATTTATGACACAACGATGATGCAGTAATTACCCTTTTAAGAAAATATTAACATAATTGATGTTATAAATGCTCAAATGAATGTAATTTGAGACTTTTAATGAATTCCACTAATTTTCTAGGTTCCTATGATATATTAATGGTGATTTAAGCAACTTGGTTCGAACATTTAATTCTGTTATGACTTTCACAAAAATCATATATCAAATAGTGTCAAAATTGACACAAAATAGTTTTTAAATCAATTATTATATTATTAATTGTTATTGTATTCCTAAAAATCTAAGGTTCGGCCAAATGACATAGATAAGGATATATATATTAATAATAAACAATTTGGGGTTTGTTTGGCATGTTATAGTAAGTGTATTAACCATATAGTGAAAGAAAACAAAAAGACACGGTAAAAGTTAAATTATTTAACTTAGAGTTAAATCTAATTGATAAGGTTTAAAATAATATCCAAACATGTCTAAATTTGATTGGTTGATGAGATTACAACCCTATCTCATCTAATATTCGAATATGAGTCATTTTTGGATGTTTTTAAGTGGGGTTAGATTTATTATAAATTAATATTTTTAAAAATTCCTAAGGTGCCCCTCTTCTCCCTTATAAAAGGGCACCTCCTCCCCCTCCTCCTCACACCAATTTGAGCACTCAAGCTCGGCCAACACCTGCCAAAATATCTTCTCCACTTCCCTAGCAAAATCCTAGAGGTTCTGGTCTTCCTCAAAGACCAATTTTAGTGCCCTAAGAGGAGGTCTCAAAGAGGCACTTCAAAGAAGAGGTAATTACCGTTACCAATTCTTTCATCTTTATTTCTTCTTCCACTTCTTCTTATTAGGTTGTTTCATTATGAAGTAATAACATCAGTATCACTCAAATACTGATATGTTATTATAATTATGAAACAATCCTATTTCACCATCTATCCATCCTACGGAAAAAGAAATCACCGCGCGTGCGTACGTACAGAATACCGTCTCCACGCCGTGGTGTAATCTATTTTCCACCACCACCTTACATGGATGGGTATAATGGTGTAAAGAATAACTATACAAAGTTATTACAACATCATATTGATTCTGATATATTTTATAATCCACTCCAATTCAATTCAATATTTATAGAAATGATATCATCGCTCGTGCGTACGTACGGACTACCGTCTCCATGAACGGTGTTTTTTCATTTTATTTATCTATCTATTATATATATATATATACTGAATATATATGATATATAAATCATATTTTATATTCTGGAAGTATGTAAATCATGATATAAGTAATAATGATGTCAAGAAAAACAAGTCAAAACACCTACGATAAATGAAACGATTTTACCCAAAACGCTTCTTTAACATGGAATTTACAAAAGAACGAGTAATATAATGTCATAAGTGAACCATATATGATATCATAACAATGAATATGATTCTGTAATAAGTCAATGACATTATTTAAATCATTATACAGGAGGTTCGGACACATACAAAGCAAATTGGACCTAAGGTAAGGGAAATATCACAATCTCATTTTTATTCGAGATTGTTTATACTTTGAAATTTACTGGGGTGTATTTTATCATCCACATCCATGTTTCCTCAACATGTAATATTATTTTCATTCACCTACAATTGTTTAAAACCTATTTTACCCTTTGGTGAGTTTTTAGTAAAAGATATGAAAGGAATCTTTTATCGTTTTTCATACGAGGTACTTTTTGACTTTTCCGAAAAAAGTACGAAGAATGTTTTTTTTTAACTTATATGGCATGAATGGATTTTTAAAACATTATTTCCAAGAAGATTCCTTTAAAAGTTTTCAAGTTTATTTTTAATCAAATTCTTTTATTTTAATGTTGTATGACATGTTATGAAAGGAAAAATGTTTTTGAAGAAGAAATGATATTTTCCTCAAGAATGGAGTTCAAGTGTTTTATCAAAATTATTTTCCATCTAAGATAATAAAGGGTTCTGTTTTTATCCCTATTATTACATTGATTTGATCATGTTGTGATGGAATTATTTTTTTGAATTCCTTTATCTTATATGAATTGATTTATGATGTCATGATGTTTCAAGAATCCCATTTTTGTTACATGTGTTATGCGATGATGTATGTTTTATGATTATGTGGCACACATAAGAAAAGATTCATTATAAGATGGGTGGGACCTATATCTCCCTCCAATGCATTGGGTAAAGATTTTATATCTCATGAGATAGACATGGCTGAAATGGTAGGTTATACCGGTTCAGTGAAACAGGACTGAAACGAGGGTTACTCGATTCAGAAAGGGAATTTGTCCACTAAGATAGTCTTGGCAATGAGTCTTGACTAACAAGAAATGATTTTCTATGATTATGTGTGTATGCCACAAAGTTTCATGTTTTAAGTTATGATTATTGGGATTACATTTCACTTCTATGATATATCCCATGTTATGATATTATGAGCTCTTTTGCAGGTTAAGATTTCCAAAAGCTATGTATATGATGTGATTGATTTTTCTTTTGTTTACCCTTACTGAGCATTTGAGCTCAACCTTTTATGTTTTCTTTTCCCCAGGATATAAAGAAAGGTTTTAGGTAGAAAAAAGGGATGACCTTTATGGGAGATATTGAAGAACTTTCACCACGATTAGAAGATTACGTTCCAAGTTTCCAAAGACACAAAACTATTACGATCCTTTAGTGTGTGTTTTTGTTATGTACTAAGTATTCCGCAAATGTAATGTAATGTCCATGTACGTCAAGCTTCGGGTCTCTACATTATCCCATACGGTTTTAGAGAACCGATGATTTCTAAGAGGATGTTAAGGACATACTTAATAATGTTTTTGTACCCATGTTCAAGATGTTATGTCATGAACCATATTTCTAAATAAACTAGACTTATTGATCTTATGTGTTATATTATATGAATTATTATGTAATAAATCATGAATTAGTGTTTAATAAATACACATTACATCACACTCAGCAACCCATAAATGATTCCCCACCTAACAACAAGGGGAAAAATGATAGAAAGTGGAAAACTCCTAATCTCAAATAACAACAACCATATGCGTTATATTCACATAATTAACCCTATGATCCTATTAAATACCCATTGATTTGTCTATTATCTACATAGGACATCACATCTGTGGGAAAATCCCGTGTATGGGTGATTATTTACATACCAATAAGAACACCCCGAAAAACAAAAGAGGGGTAAATAGAGACACAATAGACGTAGTCAACTCAACAAAAATTAAGATGTAAGTGATACCAAATGACACACACATATATATATATTATTATATAATAAACCAAGATGAAAAAATTGATCTCCATCTCAATGCCTAGCCCCGGTCGATGAGTCTTCCAACAACGCCGTGAAGTTCGTATACAATTCCCAACATATTTTGTGTCTAAATATGTAACTGTGTGGAGGAACGAAACCTAAATACTATATCACACATCGGGGGGCAGTATCCATATAGATTACCTGCACCTTATTATGATAAGGGGTTCATCAAATAAGGTATCAGACCCAAACCCTCAGGAATCATATGGTTTACACTCAAAATATAGTTAACATATGCACTATTGCATTAGGGGGTTCCACTCAAAATGTTTTGGGCCCACATCATAGTGTGTTAGGGGTTATAATCAAATATTATATGACCTAATCCTTATTTTATCATGGGGTTCCACTAAAAATGTTATCTTACCCACACCCTGTTGATTTGTGGGTTACCAGTCAAATGTTAGAGGATACACTCCCTAGTGAATCAGGGGGTGCCACTCAAAGTAGTGTGAATTGAATGGGGGGATCACACCCTAGTATGATAGGGGGATTCCAACCCTATCCTCTATATGATGTTCCTACATAATAAATTTCATATTAAATATTAATATAAAGAATCATCACACTCATAAAATTAGAATTCATATTATTAATTCCAATCTGATGTTTACCATCATGTTTTATATAGAAAAATACTATAGATAAGGTACCTACATGCCAAAATAGGAGTCCAGATGAAGACTTTATAAAAATAATACGTTTCTAAAAAAGGGATAACACAATGGTTAAGTTGTCCACATGTCATGTTGTCCCATTACACTACCTCATAAACTATCATATGGGAAAATATCAGAGTCCATTTCATGATACACGACATATACGGTGCCCAAAAAAGTGTGTCTTGACCTCCTGGTGTCCTCCCATGTACTCCATGTCAATCCATTGTTCATCGGGCTGTGTCATGTTCCTAGCCGTACCCAATACAAATCGAGTAACCAAAAATTCCCATGATCTCCCAGTTTTTACAACATGTACTCTATCATGGGGTCCTAGGAATATATAGTTAGTACATGCTCATCCACCTATGGATTGTATGAGGAATTCCTCAACTAGATTTCTATCGTTAATAGACCATTGGTGGGTCCTAGGGAAATACCTATACAATGTACACAAATCTTGTATCTTATTTTTTTAGATATCCCATTCAAAATATATTCAACTGTTTTTTGAAAAATTAGGGTCACTTGATATAAATATATTTCAAATTTTAAAAATATCAATTTATGGCTTAATTGTCCTTGAAATATATCATCAACTTATCTCGTGTATGTAAAATAATTGTGTGATATATTTCTCAATCCTTCATGGAAAAAATAGTTTCTCTACATTTAGGATCAAAAATTCCCAAAATATAATGGGAAAGAATTTCTTTAATAAGTATCCTAAAAAATCTAAAGGAATAATATAGTCATTGTTTAGTCATTATGGTCGAAAATTTTGTTCATGTCATGTATATAAGAACAAATATTCCCTCAACGTTTTCTAAAAAAATTTAAAAATTACCTTATTTATAAAAGTGAAATTATATTAATTATACTATTTTTATATAAATTAATACATTAGAAAAATATCTATAATCAATAATTGGGGAATAAAATAAATTTGTTCAAATATGTTAAATAATATGTGGGAAAAGAATAAAAATATCCCCTGATGAATAGAAAACCATGTTGATTTTCAATTAAAACATTATTTCATTCTCTATAGTACTCAGAGAGTGGAAAATGAAAGGAAAAATATTAATTTTAATAAATTAAAAAAGGAGGATAAAATAGATTGTCATTAAGATAGTAAAATCATTACATTTTCATAAATGAGATTTATACATAAGTTATCCCGAATAGTGATGAGGTTGTGAAATAATCCCTTGCCTCAAATTTTACTATCTTTTTATGTTTTTTTATTCTCCTATATAATAAATTTATATTTATTATATTTCATTAATAGATACATATTTATACTTACAAGATCATATATGATTTAATTAAAACATTTCCAGACACGTTTATTAATAATAGTTTATTATAATAATCATTTCCCTGTATTATATGATTTTTTATATAAGTTCTATTTTGGTAGATTTGGCCCTTGAATCATGATCAAGGTTCCATCATAATTATATATTAATAATTATATAAATATTTTATATATTCATTATATACATCTTTGGGGTAATCATTGAATGGTAGGGATAGAAAAATTAAATACATCATTCAATGTGACAATGTGTCTTATGTATGCATGAACAGTATTTTCAATTATCAATGGATGGAAAAATGAAAGGTAAACAATAATTAAACATTATATATGCATAATTATTTATAAAATAACACACAAATAGATATATATATATATAATACAATCCATAATACTATCTAGTGAAAATGTAAATGAAAAATATATCACATCACTTCATTGTGGTGGTAGCCCATATATATACAAGAGTGGCCTTAATGTTTTTAAATGGATTTAATGTCCTAGAGGTAGATATTATATAATAATCATAAATGAATAATTATTTCATAAATATCATATTTATTTATTTATTTCATATTTTCAACCATCCAAGTAATATGTTTATGAAAAACAAATTATATCTCAACATAGATATGGAAGGTTGTGCATACATTTGGGAAATGTTTTTCAATATTATTATAATGGAGAAGAGATGGAAAATTATTTTAACATTTTAATAATAACACCTAAATATATTTATTATTATTTATTTATTATAATTTTATAGTTATAATAAATTTATAAGAAGTAGAAGAGGAAATAAATTTGAATGAGTTACAAAAGTGATTACCATTACTTCGGAAAACCTCCACTGGGTCTCTTATTAAGAAACATAGCATTAGTCTATTGGGAAAAAAACTTCAATAATGTATCTAGGGACGTTGGGTAGATATTTTATAGCGGTTTTTCAAGATATATGAGTTACCTAATGTGAATAAATGAGTGGAGGGGGTGGCCTTTTATAATTTAGGTGAGTGGAACACTTATAATTTCTCAATATTTTAAAATATTGTAAAGCTAATTTCTTGGAAAACCGGTTCCAAAATGAATCAGGTTATTATTTTATAAATGAAAAATTGAGATTAATGCAAATAATGAGTTTAAATAATTTTTTTTCTCATTTTGACGATTATATTTTGGGCTAACCAATTAACATATAATTTTTTACCCTAACCATGGTAAAATCATTATCAATCATAAACAATTATAGGTATTATTATATGTAAAAAAAAATTCATAAATTTAAAATAGATGAAATTTATTTCTATATATTATCCAAATTATTCAATTTAATAGTTTTTATAATTTTTATATAGTTTTAAAAAATATATTTTCACTAAAATATTATTAATGTCATTTTTTCACAATATTCATTTAATTTTACTTTTATATAGAAAATGAGAACAAATTAATTAAAATATAAAAATTTAAAATATACCAAATATGCTAAATTGATATATAAAATCCATATCATGTTATAACTCATCTAAACAATATTACTTTTTGAGTTTTAAAAATAATATACGTGATTTTTCTACTGCTTCTACAAGAACAATTTTGGCATTGTGTAATCTTTTAAAACATTCATTTCATCACTAATGATTAGAAATAAATTTCTTTATTCAAAATATTTAAATAAAATTTCATATAAGAATTTATAACTAAACATACTCTATAACAACATGAGATTTTAAAATTTAAACATGATATTTGATAGTATGTATGACATGTAAAACCAAATATAGAAGGGAATATAAAATCCATATAATTTACAATATTTTTTTAAAATGTATTTAATCACATTAACATCATTAAATTAAGATTAAACAACACCTAAATGAAACATGATACTCTGCTAAAATATTATTAGTCAAACATTTCCATTATAATATTGTCATTATGTTGTCAGTTATGAATAATACTATCCAAAATATGAATATTATATCATTATCAATTTTCTAAAATAAAGAAGTAGATATATATTTTATTGATATAAAATTATACCCATTAGAATGAAAAATAAATGTTTTAAATTTTTTTTTTAAGTTTATTTGTGATTAAAACACATAATTTAAAATTAATTTTAAAATATCTTATAAAACAAATTATATAAAATGACCTTAAAAGTTGAAATAAGTATATCCAAATTATATTAGGGTGAGTTTTTTTATATTTCTAAAATGTTTAATATTTTGATTAATAGTGGAAAATATATTTATTTAATTAAAAATAACCTTTTTATAACATTATGTATAATGATTTATTACAGTTTATATTTCAGTTAGAGTAAAAAAAAATTGTACATATATTAATAAAAATTATCCAATTTGAATCATTTCCTTAATTAATTTTTATATAAAAATAATTTTAATCATTTGAATAATTTCTCATTGAAACCCAACTTTATCATCACTTTTGTGGTATTATTATTAAATTTATTTTTTACACTTCTGTCACGAACTTCCCTAGCTAACATGGTACCATGATATCCATTCTGATCCTAATATGTCTCAAATGGCATTACAAATACCCATGCGTTGTTGAAAATGATATGAAATGTTGAATGATAATTCTCGGAACTATTTTTTTTGGAAAAATAGTAGAAGAAACTGATACATTTCAATATAAACCAAATAAAACTGAGATGTAGAATAGTACCATAATTCAAACAAGTGAAAAAAGGTACATTGTTAATGTTATAAAAAAATGGGATAATAAATGAACTATGTTCCAACCAGACATAGTTCCCCAATCCCAAAAGGTAAACAATAAGAACCCCGTCAAAGTGTCTCTTTACCATGATCGATCACAGAAGAATACAATCTAAAAAACTAGATGGTATAGGCAGGGTGTGAGCTGAAATGTTATAGGGTATCACCATGGATCACATAATAAAATTCCACAATTAATTATCATATGATTCATTCAATTTTAAATAAAATATTCCTAGAATCTCAAGGTTATATTTTAAATAAAACATTCTTTACATTTCGATTGATGGAAATACATCAAAAAATGTCTTATTAAATATTTAAAATAAATCAATTTTGGTATGTTCACAAGGAACATTTAAAATAGTTTAAAATAATGCAAAATATAACAAAATAATTTCAACGATAAAATACTCAACCTACATGATGTATGACGATTCTATGTTAGGGGAACCCCACCCGCTCAAATAGTCGCACACGATAATATGTGTACACTCATCCATTAGAAAACTATCAAAGAGGAATCATCGTTATTCCATTAGAGATGTGACTGGCTCAATATGTTTTTATAGAGTTATAAAGTGTTAAGAGAGTTTTTCCCAAATTACTCATTAATTACATATTATTACATATTCTCTATAAAATATAAATATTTTTTAATTTATTAAAAAAATGATAAAAATAAAATTACCACATATTTTCCCATTTCAATATTCCAATCTACATTTAAAAATTAAAATTTGTATTCAACAAATTCATATCTTATATAGGATAAACTAATGGGGTATTAAAAAAGAAAATTAAATCATATTATCAAGTAAAACTTTTTTAACAATTTGAGAGATCAATTAGTCAATCTAATTCAGCAAATTTCATTTCACAATTTTCCATTAAAATCATAATGCACACCCAAATTTAGTGGAATTCAGAGAATTCCCCAATTGCATGCCATATAAAAATCCAAAAACCATTTTAAAGAAAAATAACAATATAATTGAAATATCCTTAATTTAAATTTATTACATTAGGGTTAATATAATTGGAAAATCATAAAGGGAACTACATACCATAGATCATAGGATCACGTAACACAAATTCCACAACAAAACTCACTAATAAATAGCATTGAGAACAGTGAAATAATAATAAAAACTATATTCAATATATACCAAAATGTAAATTAGTTCTTCTAAATACATGGAGATCTATAAACCCTAGGGAGGAGATAAGGAAAGATAATGAGAGGGATAGATGGAACGGGGAAGGAAATCATACCGAGAAATGATTGAACGATGATCACCTAATGTTGATCCTACATAGAGTGGGTTTGGAGGAGAAAAATATGTCATTTGGACCCCATAAAACATATTAATTATTAATAAATAGTGTTAATGTAACACCCTAAGCTTCCATGTTATTATTCTCTTTCAATAATACAATATCTTGTGTTGTACGCAACCCCGAGTTCCAGCACACAATGACTACTCAAACTAGACGTTTAAAAAGAAGTTATGAATAGTAATACCCACTTTTTTAAAATTTATATATTTTATATTTATAATTTGACATCATTTTTGATCTTTAATATCAAAATTATAATAGGGAGATTTTTTTTATTTTTCTGAAAACATTAAATTTTTTATGAATAGTGAAAAACACTACATTATTTTTTAAAACTGACCATTTATTTAAATATTTATTATTTAAATTTAAATTTATTTTAAAGTTAAAATAGAAAAAAATCACCTATATTAGTCCAATTTAATTTTTTCTATTCATTTTATAATAATATTATATATATAAATATTTATTGACCTTTTTAAGTATTTTACCAACCTTCTAGGAACATTAGTAAATTTGTATAAAACGTAATTTTACCGCTTATACAAATTGAATTTCAAAAGTCCGAGACACATGGTTGTCATTACTAAGTAAAATTTTGTTCAATGGGATGAAAATAATTATTGGGGAATATTAACTTTTGAATTTTATTTTCCACTGTTAAAAGTAAATACAGTAATTAATGGTAAAAATATTATTATAATTACCTCAACACAAGTCCTAATTTTATTGAATAAGTTTATTTTGACCAAAATAATCTTTAGGATTAAAATATGATCATTTTTATCTACTTTTATTTGATTATTACATTTAATATATTTTATTTAATGAAGAGATAAATGTGTTAAATTCAATGTTTAATAAGTAAACCAATTTTAATACAGGGTTACATATAAGATAAATTCAACTATAAATATCAATCAGAAAGATAAAAATATTTTAAACATCATTGTATTTTATTTATAATTTTTATACATTAAATATATAAAATTATTTATGACACAATGATGATGTAATAATTACCTTATTAATGAAAGATTAAAATAATTGATATTATATTTTGTTAAAATAAATAAAAATTTATACTTTTGATGCATTCCACGGATTTTATAGGTTACTATGACATGTTAGGTTTGATTCATTGATTTTTTTGTGATTTAATAAATTTTTTATGACTTTCACAAAAAGAAAATACATAATAGAATAAAAATTGACAAAATTGTGTTTTTTGAACCAATACAATATTATTAAATGATATAGTATTCCTAAAAATCTATGATTTTGAAAAATGACATAGATAAGATAAGAAATTTTATAAATGAACATATTTATTTTCTCTGTGTATTTTATTGTATTTTTATTAACCTTGTAATATAAAAATACAAGATAACTTAATAAATGATAAACTATTTAACTAAGAATTAAATCTAAAAGATAACGTTAATATGGTGACCTAAACATGTCTAAAACCTATTGGTTGAATGGATTTAGACCCTTCCCCACCCTATTATCAAAATGAATTCATTTGGATATATTAGAAACCGAAATGGTTTTTGAATAAATTTATATTTCAAGCTTTTCATAAAGTGCCCCTCACCTCTCTTATAAAAGGGTACATCCCCTTCTCTTAAATTCCAACATAAAAAGCCATTTTTCTCAGCCAAACACCAATAAGATATCCTCACAACTACCCTAACATCAACCTAGAGTCCTTACATTGGTCATAAAGTATTCCTATGGATCCCTTTTTTTCAAATAATTAGGACGAACCTGAAGAAGAGATAATTATTTCATCACATCTTTAATTGTTCTTTTCTAATTCCACTTCCTCTTTATTTTTTTGTTTCCATACCAATATTATAACTCCAGTTCCTTCTATATACTATGATGTTATTATAAATATGGTACAACTACATTCATTTTTCTATCCATCCCATTAATGACAATGTCACCATATGTGTGTGCATAAGGCTTACAGTCTGCACATCGTGGTGTGGTTTGTTATTCAACATTTCATTATTTTGATGGGTATAATATTTAGTATAGTTGTTTTAAATAATAAATTAACATTTTAATGATTCTGTATAAATAATATACCATCCAATTTCATAATATTCCACCATTACTTGATTAATATTGTCGCTTGTGCGTACCTACCGCTTATCGTCTCCAAGACATGATGAAATTTCATTCCCCATCGCAACCATTCAGGAATAATTTTATTTTTATGATTAAAAATAATGTATAAAAAACTTAATATCATTATGTTTATGAAAATAATATAATCTATCCATAACAAACATGACTAACGTAACAAAACATATAATGTAAAATGAATCGGGTAACAACAAAAACTAAGATACAACTAAAATATTATAAACAATGAAATATTAGAAGATAATATATGATATCATACATATGTATATGGTTCTTGTATAAATTAATAAAAATGATTTCTCAGTTATACAAGAGTTTTATGAACCCTAGACTATGGAAATGTACAATGTAACTGTAACACCCCATGATTTTATGAAAAGTATTCTTTTAATTTCATTGATGTCTTGTGTTGTACAATACACCAAGATTACCTTGCGCTATACGCAACACCGTATTAGCTTGCAGTATACGCAACACTATTCTTGGATCATGTTACACACAATTTTGATGGTAGTTATTCTATGAAACATTGATTATATATATATATATTCAATGTATAAATGAATTATGGTTGAATTCTGTTATACGAAACAACGAAAGAGTCTTGCATAACATGAAACCCTGACTTGGCTTTCATTACACGCAATCACGACTTTCCTCGATAGCGTGTCTTGTACGTAATATCGAGTTTCACTAAACAATGATATATTATTATAATATTATTATGAAATAGCTGTTATGAATAGTAATAACTAAATTTTGAATTTTATAACATTATTATTCATCTCAAACATTTTCAAGTAGATGTTAAAAGAAAAAAATAAATTTTTTTTCTAAAATAAGTATTTTTTAAAAAATGCAGTTTTGCTACCTTTTGATGGAACACCCACATTAAATCTAGTTTTTGACATGATTATAAGTTCAATTTGACAAATTATAATTCTTTTGTGGAATAAGGATATAAAAATTAACTTTTCATAAATATTTCGTATTATTCTGATAACTTTCATATTTTAATGAATATTAAAAACATGCTATATTTTAATTAAAAACAACTTTTTCATCACAATAATTTATCTGGTTATATTATAATATTGAATGGTTTTAAAGTATATCTAGAATTTATGTTTACCATTTAATATAATTTATGTCATTAGCATTGATAATACAATGAATTCGTAAGTTAAATCAATTCAATCTTTTGTAATGTTTTAAACAAAAACCCATTTTCTTTCGACAACGGGATTTATTTTAATTTAATTTCTGCAACTTATGTGTTTTTAATTTGGAAAAATGGATTCCATATTTATAATCAGTGGGTCCAAATTATATTAATAGACTAGTTTTTATTTTTGGGCATTATGAATAGTTATTATGGTAAATTTTATTTACCATTGTAAAAGGTAAATTATGTAATTAAGGGTAAATATAATATTATAAAATTACCCTAAAAATTGTATTAATACAATTGGATGATTATATTTCTTTATAAGTCATATTTTGGTTGAAATTGAATCCATTATAACCCACTTAGAGGTGACTAAGACCTTTAGTTTATTTTATTTAATGGAAAGTGAAATATGTCTCACTCAAACTTTAATAAATAATATATTTTTCATATAAAGTTATACAGAATATAAATTTGGTTATAAATACTCATGTGAAATATAAAATATTTTTATTTATCATGGTAATTTATTTGCAATTTTTAAGAGTTATTTAATTACCTTATTTGATTATACATTAAAGATGCAGAAATTATTAATTAGTAAAAAAATAAATAATATTGTTTTTATTGAAATAGTAATACATATTAAAGGGCTCATAAACCTGACCAAAACATATTGGTAGTGTATAGATACACCATAAGAATTAAATGACCAAATATATTACTGTTTTGAGTTTTATAACAGTGATAATGACACTTATATTATTTTATTTTATATGATGTCAAATTTGTCACTTACATAATTTAATAAATATAACATTTAAAAAATTGAGTGTTTTAGAAGATAATTGAGACTAAATTTATTCAAATGAAATATATTAGATTTATATTCATTATTTTATTTTATTTTAAATTTTTATGAAAAAAATAAGTATATTTAATAATTATACAAAAATTTTGTAGTAATTATTTTATTAAGAGAAATATCAAATAAATTGTTTTACAAATAGTAAAATAAATATTATATGAACTATTTTATGTTCTAAACTAAATTTATAGATTAATATGACATGTTAGGAACCTATTAATTATTATATTTTGAATATATTCTCTGTTTGGATTTAATATAAATTCAAATAAATGAATAGTGTCAAAATTGACACTATTGTAATTTTATAAAACTAACATATTATTAAATTGTTTAAAAATCACAAAAATATTCAAAAATTATAAATTGAAATTTATATGGTCTCAAATTTTATATATTATCTAATTATTGAATATTAATAGCACGTAAGTAATTATTAATAACAATTTAAAATTTAGAATCTTATTACCACAAATAAAACATAATAGATTAAATAAGTATAAATCAAGTTGATAATGTTTAAACTAAATTCCCTACATGTCTAAATTTTATTGGTTGATGTGATTAAAATCATATCTCATCTAATCTAAGAATATGTGGCATTTATGGTTGTTTTTAAGTGGGGATAGATTTATTATAAATTGATAGTTTTAAGATTTCCAAAGGTGCCCCTCTACACCGTTTTAAAAAGGGAACCCCTTCCCACTTCTCTCCACTCCCTTTTGAGCCTTGAAGCTCGGCCAAAACCTGATCATATCCCTTCTCAACATCCTTAGATACATACTAGAGGTCATGTTCTTCTTAAAAGACAATGTTTAGTGCCCTAATAGGGGGATTTAAAGAGGCGTGTCGAAGAAGAGGTAATATCTATTACTGATTCTTTCAAGATTCATACTTCTTATACTTCCACTTAATTAGTTGTTTAATTATAAAGTAAAAACATTAGGATTAATTATATACTGATATGTTATTATAAATACGAAACAACCCTATTTCACATTCTATTCATCCTATGGATAAAAAAATCACCATGCGTGCATACGTACAGAATACCGTCTCCACGCCGTGGTGTAATCTATTTTTCAACCACCACCTTACTTGGATGAGTATAATGGTGTAAAAAATAACTATATATTATTATTATAACATCATACTGATTCTATGATATTATATAATCCACTCCAATTCCATTCAACAAATATGGGACCGATATCATCGCTCGTGTGTACGTACGGATTACAGTCTCCACGATGCGATGAGATTCATTATCCATTTTAACAATTCAAGAATGATTATAAAGTATATATAATAAGTAATAATGTAATATATTACATATAAATTCTAATGGATTTATGAATATATATATGTATTTCATCTAATTAATTTCATTCAAGTCAATAAGGAAAGGAAAACAGTGTTCATGCGTACGCACGACCTACCGTCTCCATGAACGGTGTATTTCATTCCATTTATCGATCTATCATATATATTTATATACTTAATATATATTATATATAAATCATTTTTTAAATTCTGGAATTAAGTAAATCAGGATATATGTAATAATATCAAGAACAACATGTCGAAAAACGTACGATAAATGAAACGATTTTACCCAAAACGCAGCTTTAACATTGAATTTACAAAAGAACGGGTAATATAAAGTGATAAGTGAACCATATATGATATCATTACAAAGAATACGATTCTTTAATAATTCAATGACATTATTTAAATCATTATACCAGAGGTCCGGATATGTACCAAGGATATCAGACCTAAGGTATGGGATAATTTTCCAATCTCGTTTTTATCCGAGATTGTTTATTCGTAAGTATTTAATGAGGTTATTTTAATAAACCATTCCCATGTTTTATAAAAATTTATTAATGTATATTTAAATTCATTTTAACCAATTTTTAAATTCACCACGTGTTATGAAGGGAATATTACTTTTTTACCACATGCAGAACTTTTTTGACTTTTCAGACAAAAGTTCGAGTAGAATGTTATTTTTAAACTTATACGACATGAATGGAATTTTAGAACATTGTTTCCATGAATAATCCATTACATGTTTTAAATTTTATTTTTAATCGACTTATTTTAGTTTTAAATTATATGAAATTTTAAGAATGGAAAATGTTTTTGAAGTAGAAAGGATATTTTCCACAAGAATGGAGTCCAAGCATTTTATCAAAATTATTTTCAATATAAGATAATATATGGTTCTGTTTCTATCACTATTTATAAATTGATTTGATTATGTTATGATGTAAATAATTTTATGAAGTCCTTTTATCTTATATGAATTATGTTATGATGGCACGATGTTTAAGTATCCCATTTTTATTACATGGGTTATATTATGATGTATGATTTATGATTTTGTGGCTCACATATGAATGGTTTCATTATGAGATGCGTGGGACATATATATCCCACAAATTCATTGGGTAAAGATTTATATCTCATGATATAGACATGGTTGGAACGTTTAGTTAATCTGGTTCAGTGTTATAGGGCTGAAATGAGGAGTGAACTCTATTCAGAAAGGGACTTTTCCCACAAAGATTTACTTGGCACCAATGCCTTGGATACCATGGAAAACATATCATGTGATTAATGTTTTTCCCCAATTACATGTTTTGTTTCCAAGATATTTTATCATGATTTATGTTACATTATGATCGATGCCTTACGTACTGCCATGATTTATGTCATTGCTCAATATTTTGATGTTTAAATATTATGTTCATGTTTTGAAGTTCAAATGTATATTATTTTATTTATTTTATCCATGCTTACCCTTAATGATAATTGGAGCTCACCCTTTATATGTATTCTTTTCCACAGGATTTAATGAAATGTTTTAGGTAATAAAACAAAAGTGGAAGATCTTTATGGAAGATGGTGAAGATCTTTCACCATGATTAGAAGATTGTGTTCCGAGTTTCCAAAGACACTAAAATATTATGGTCCTTTAGTGTTGGTTATTATTATGTATTAATTATTTAACAAAAGTAATGTAATTTTCATGTACATCAAGCTTCAGTTCTCTACAATAAGGGATAATTTTACAATCTCTTCATTATCCAAAGTTGTTTATACGTAGCTATCTACTAGGACCACTTTATCATCCACATTTTTGTTTCTTAAAAATGCATTTCAACACATTTTTACTATTTCATATAATATGGGTAAAGTCATTCATAAAGTTGTTTGAATTTTTATAATGTTTTTTGAAAGGAATATTTCAGTTTTTTTCCAAACAGGGTACTTTATGACCTTTTTGAAAAATTAACTAAATAATATTTTTTATCTTATACAGAGGGTGCATTTATCTTCCTCCCTTATAACACCGTCGAAGCTTACCTTCCATGTTTATAAAATAATTTAAAATTAAATTTTTTAAATTATAATAATATGAATTTTAAATTACTTCAAAATATAAATATATATTTCTATCAAATATTTTTGACTTCATATATGTCAACATCCATTGATGGAATGTACTCTTGTTTTAAGTGAATTCATTATGATGAAATATTCCATATTGTATTGATGGTTTTTGTGATATATTTGACTATAGATGTGATAAATTTATACCATTCATGTTTTATTGATAATATATTGAAATTTTTATGCTAGATTTAATAAGAATGTTTATGTTATGTTTCAACCTTTAAATTTGAGGAATGCATTGGACATAGTAAGTGACATGCAGAGCTTACTATAGACCCTCGATTCATCGGTCGGTCTCATGAGGCAAATTAGTGTTTTAGAACAGGGCCTTGAAAAAAATTATTTTTTGTCTGGGCATGAGTCCTTGCATATGTGGTTATGATGTCTAGAATTATGAATTCCATCATTATGAAATTAGCTATTGATATTAAATTTGATTATTAGACCAGTAGAATATCTATGGGAATAAGTAAATGGAATTATTTGATTTACATTTTCCATATTATGGTAATGTTTAATATTAAAGGGCTTTTGTTTTAGTATTATACAATTACATAAATGTTTATGCATATTTATGATAGTTTCTTCTATATTATTATCACTACTAAGTATCTTAGATCACCCCTTTCTTATTTTTTATTTTTCCCTAGATGTGAAGAAGTAGTTTATGACTAACCTTTAAGAATATGTTAAGGGATATGATTATGTTCAATGGGGATACAATGTTGTTGTTTTTCCATTTCATTATGTAATGTAAAACTTATGTATGTATTTAGTACATAAAAGGATACTAAACATATCGGTCTTTCAGGACATGATCTCATAGTATCATGCCAATGTTATGTAATAATCCACTGACTCTGGGTAACTAGGGTTGGGGAATTACAGTGGGTATCTGATGATTTTTTTTACAAACCATGGAAACTAGATTTAGAAAAACTCTAATTAGTGAACATTAAACTATGATAACCATTATGGATTAGAATAGAAGAACTTCCTAGAATGTTGTTAATGTAGATATTTTTTGAATTTTCCAAGAAATAAAACTTTTTCTATATATGAGTAGGTAGAAGCGGCTATGGCACAAATGTATCTAGTAGTAAAACCAAAAAATGCTGCTTTGAGCGAGACTTGAATTGAAATAGTGCACGATAACGGGCTTTGCTGCACTCTTGGTTATGACACTCCCAGTGGATATGCTTAGGATAATTCACATTTTTATTTACATACCATTATGAATGATTTATTAGTAAATAAGTCCCCAAAGAAATCGTTTTTTATGATTATGGATTATATGAATATACAATTCAATTTATCTTGAGTATTTTACAACTATGGAATTATGGATTGCGATTATTAAACTAATATAGTGTATTCCATTATTTAGAAATGGTTCCTAGTTGAAGTAATGGAAACTATAAAAATTCACGTAATTCATGTAGGGATTTCCATCATACACAAGATAATTATAGTGGAGATGGTGATGCAATTGGTGTTGATCAGCTTATAACTAAATTCGGTCAACTCACTTAGGTTATGAATAATAACCTTACCTTTATGGAGCACCCTGATCCAAAATGAGAATAATCAATGTTATAAATCCTCATGAGACAACAACCAAAAAAATTCAATGGGACATCAAATCCTTTTGTGTCTGATTAATGGAAAAGTTATTTCGAGAAAATATTTCATGCTTTGGGGAGTAGAGAAAGGGAAAATAATTTCATGGCAGTTTAACGCCTCATAAGAGATGCAAATCAATGGTTGTCATTAATACAAAACAAAATGAATGATGAATAAGTATCAAATATGGAATGGATAATGTTTCAAAAACTGTTCATAGAAAAATGACATTCCCGTGAACAACGAGCGGATATAGAAAGTAAATTTCTAACTCGGAGGAAAAATGTAGATAAGTATTTCGCAAAGTCTGAGGCTAACTTCACAAGGTTAGCAAGGCATGTTTTAGGTTATATACATAACCCAATAAGTTTGATTAATCGATTCACTGATGGGTTAAAATACATTCTCTATCGAGAATTAGTCCCACAATCCTTCTCATCGTACAAAGATATATTCACATTTTCTATCAAGACATAAAAGAAATTACTTATGTATTATGATTTTAATGCAATGAAAGAGAATAAGATATCTTATGAACACACTGAAAAATTAAATAAGGGGAAGAAGGGAAATGTTGACTTTCCACCCTGTAGTAAATGTGGGATGAAACACCCCGATACTTTCATGATGGGGATGGTAGATTATTATAAGTGTGGATAAAAAATCAACCAATATTGTTATTTCTAGGGAAAGGAAGAGGTTGTAAATGTTGAATTCTACAATTGTAGAGAAATGGGGAATTATACAAATGAATATCTTATGTGTTAGGGAACTACACAGTAGAAAAGGAAAAGGGAGAAAAGCCAATCTTATTCGATCACTACTAATGAGGGTGAAGCTTTGAATAATGTGGTGGAAGGTACTTTAATAATTTCCTCAAAATTAATATATGATTTAGTTGATTCAGATGCACAAAATTCTTACATATATTCCTAGTTCTCCAAGAAATTGTTTTCCCAATTTGACAAAATAATGATTTTTCAGTCAAAATTCCTAATGGAAGTATCATTAAAATAATGTTTTGCCATTATTTAATGCATATATCATACAAACAGGCTTTTTCTGCTGATATTATTGTCTTACACATGATTGAATTTGATATAATCCTCAATATGTATTGGATTACAGACCATGCTGAGAAATTTTATAGTAAGAAGGAGGTTATGAGTATTTATGATGACTAGGAATACCTTATAGTTAAAGCAGAAACATCACCATATGATTCTTATCTTGATCCACCCCCAATAGTCATACTAAATTCAATTATTATGGAAGAAGTGAGTGAAATAACTATGGGTGAGGAAATTAATGTTCAAATACATGATGTACCTTTTGTGCAAGAATATATTGATGTGTTTCCAAAGGATTTACCTGGACATCCTCCAGAACAAGAAATTCAGTTTTCTACTGACTTAATTCATGGTTCATGGCCTATATCATAGACCACTTATAGAATGGACATTGTGGAATTAGTTGGTACAATGAATCAACTAGAGGAATTGAGTAATAAAATATTTATTTTCCCTAGTGTTTCTCCATTGGGATCCTCTATTTGTTTTCTTATGAAGAAAGATGTATCGATGAGGTTTGGCATTGTCTACAGGGATATCAATGCTATAACAATAAAGAACAAGTATACCCTACCTCACATTGATGATTTATTTGACCAAATTCAAGGAGCTCAATATTTTTCCAATATTTACTTCGATATGGATACCATCAGTTGTGCGTGAAAAAGGAAGAAATTCTATAGAAAACATTTCCAAACATGTATGGGAATTACGAGTTTACATATATATTTTTTGGAATAAATATTCCCCCCTCATTATCATAGATCTAATTAATATAGAATTTAAGGAATATATTCATGAATTTGTAGTGGTATTTATTGAGGATATCGTGGTATACTCCAAAAGCTATACAGATCCTAGAAAATCACATGTGCACTATTCTAATGACTCGTAGAGTAAATGAATTACATGGGATGTTTAGAATGTTTGTATCATATATTCATGAAATTTCTTTTCTTGTCCATATTGTCTCTAAGTATAGAATATATATTGATCCTTCAAAGGAAAAAATCAATCCAATAATGGGAATCACTGACGAGTAAAATTATGGTACGTAGTTTTTTTGGTTTATCAGGTTACTATCGGTGTTTTGTCCAAAATTTTTTTGGACGAAATACTGTGAAGAATTTTTTAATGAACCAAAAAATAATAATATTCAATTATCTTATCTTAACGTTACCATAGGGGAGTGATGGTTTTGTTATTTATAGTGATTCAACCAATAAAGGACTTGGTTGTGTCTTTATGAAGATTGACAAAGTTATTTCCTATGCATCACGGTAGCTAAATTTTAATGAACAAAATTATCCTACTCATGATCTTTAGGTTATAAGATATAATATTTTCTCTAATGATATGGAAACACTTTCTCTTGGTGAAAAATGTGAGATATTTACTGATTATAAGAGTTTGAAGTATATTTTCTCATATAAATAACTCAATTTTAGGAAAAGGTGATGGATCAAATGACTGAAGGATTAATATTGCACAATAAAATACAACCTAGGTAATTAAATAATGTGTAATTTTCATTGAGTAGAAAGGATCATGGATTTGTGAACAAGATGAGAGTTTAAAGACAACCTATGATCATGGATCTAGAAAAGACGTATATGTGAATAATCATGGAAGGTGAAACATCAATAGTTTTTCAAATGGTTTCCAAACTGTCTTTACTAGAAAGGATAAAAAGTACTCAGATTGATAATGAGGAGTTTCATAAAAGAAGTAAAGTTGTGAATGATCATAGATTGATCGACTTCATATATGAAGATAGAATATTTAAATTTGGGAGGATAATTTTTTTCCAAATATTCCAGATCTAAAAATGGAATTTTTGGATCATGCTCATAGATATAATTTCTCTATACACCCTGATAGAACAAATATGTATATATATTTGAAGGAACATTTTTTGTGGAAAGACATGAAGAAGGAGATTGCTGATTTTATGTTAGGATGTATGGTTTTTCAACATGTTAGGTCTAGAAAGAATCATCCTAGAAGAGTCATATAACCTCTTACCATAATTGAGTGGAAATGGGATGATATTATGTTGGACTTTGACAAGAGGCTACTGAAGAATCCTTGATGGAATGATGCAACATGGGTCATTGTAGATTGTCTTACCAAGTCAGCACATTTTACATGCTATAAGAGAAGATTTACTAATTGAACGTTTAGAAATACTATATATTAAAGTAGTTGTAAGACTTCATGGTGTACCCCAATCGATTTTTTTCTGATCATGATCCTCATATTACATAAATATTCTAAAAATGTCTTCCCAAATCCCTAGATATTGAAAATCGTTTGGGCACTGCCTACCACCCTCAATCTGATGGACAATCATAACAAACTATTGAAACAATATATTCCAGGTTGAGATCTTTCTCACTTTACTTTCACGGAATGTTGGATAAGTATTTACCTCTGGTAGAATTTTCCTATAACAATATCTTCTATTCATGTATGTATATAGAACCGTATAAAGCATTATATAGAAATTGATTTCGGAAACCAACATGGTGGGATGATGTTGGTGGAAGAAAACATGTAGGCTCCAAACTTGTTGATGAAACAATGAAAAATGTGAATATTATCCAAACCCACATCAAATCATATCAAAGTAGGATAAATATCTATAATGATAACTGAAGGAATGATTTGGATTTTCAAGTAGGAGATCATGTTTTCATGAACGTATCTCCAAGGAAGGGTGTTATATGTTTCAGTAAGAAAGGTTAATTAGGTCACAGGTATATCGTAAAATTCAAAATTCTAGAACGAATTTGAGTTGTAACTTACAATTTGGAAACGCCGCCAAGTCTCTCCAAAGTTCATGATGTGATCTATGTATCACTATTGGAAAAATACATTCCATACTGTATGCATGAACTCACATATGGAGAAATAGAACTGGATCCCAATAACTCTTATTACGAATAATCTCAAAGAATTCTTGATATGAGAGAATAGTTGTTGAGAAACCAAAATACTTCTTTTGGTAAAAGTTCTTTGGAGAAATCATAAAATGGAAGTGGCAATGTAGAAACCCGAAAAACATATGATGAAGAACCACCCGACTGTTTTTATGCATTAGTATTCAAGAAAATTCAAGGATGAAATTATTTTCAGGAGGGAAGAAAGTAACACCCCAAACTTCCACAGTATGTTTCTCTATGAATAATACAATATCTTGGGATGTACGTACCCTAGAGTTCTAGCACACCACGACCAATCAAACTAGCTATTTAAAATGAAGTATTAAATAGTAATACCCACATTTTTAAATTTTATAAATTTTATTTTTTAAATTGCACTGCATTTTTGGATTCGGAAAATCAAAATAATCTCATGGTGAATTTTTGATATTTTTCTAAAAACATTTAAATTTCGTTGAATTGTGATAAAAACTGTGTTAGTCTTATAAATCATGTTTATTTTTAATTAATTAATTTTTATAATTTATATTTATTTTAAAGTCCAAATAGATACATCATTTCTATACTAGACCAACTTAATTAATTAAATTCATTTTATAATAAGAATTGATAAATAAAATTGTATTGAACTTTGTAATGTCTTTTACGGAACTTCATGGAGAAATAGAAATTTTTTATTAAAAAGTAATTTTTCCGCTTATATGAATGGAATTTAAAAAATCTGAGAGACATAGTTTTCATGAGTAAGTAAAATTTCGTTCAATGGGATGAAAATATTTTTTTGAATAGCAACTTTTGAATTTTACTTACCATGGTTAAAAGTAAATATGTTAATTAATGGAAAAATGATATTATAATTACACCAAAACATGTCTTATTTCTATTGGATACGTTTATTTCAAAAAAACAATCCTTAGGAATAAACAATGATACTTTTTAACCACTTGGATTAGATTAGGACATTTATTATTTTTTATTGAAAGAATAGTTAAAAGTGTTAAATTCAATGTTTAATAACTAAACCATTTTTAATATAGGGTTACACATAATATAAATTCGACTATAAATATTTATTATTAGACATATAAAAAATACTACCTAAATCATGGTGTTTAATTTATAATTTTTAGAATTAAATAAATAAATTTTTTAATGACACAATGATGATTCAGTAATTAAATTATTAATGGATGATTAAAATAATTGATATTAAAAATATTAAAATAAATGTAAATTGAGATATTTGATGGATTTCACTAATTTTCATGGTTAATATGACATGTTAGGGTTGATTAAATTAATTTTTTTTTGATGTAATAACGTTATTATGACTTTCAAAAAAACAAAATACTAAATTGTGTCAAAATAGATATAAATGAGTTTTTTTAAATACTATATTATTATATGATATAATATTACTAAAAAATCTAAGATTCTACCCAAGTACATATATAAGGTAATGAATTTCTTTAATTAACCACTTTCGTTCTCTTGTAATTTTATTGTATTTTTATTAACAATGTAATATAAAAATACATGAAGACATGGTAAATGTTAAACTATTTAACTAAGAGTTATATTTCAAAGATAAGGTTAATATCGATTCCTGAACTTGTCTAAAACCTATTGGATGAATGGATATAGACCCATACTCACCATAGGATCAAAATAAATCAATATTTAGCTATTATAGATCCAAATTTATTTTAAAATAAATTAATATTTTAATCTTTTCCTAAAGTGCCACTCGCCTCTCTTATATAAGGGTACTTATCCTTATCTTAAAATCACAACTCCGGAGCCATTTTTATTGGAAAAAACCTACAAAAATAACCTTAATAATACACTAAATTTAACCTAGAGGACTTACTTTGATCATAAAGCCAACCTAAGGAGACCTTTTGTTCAAATCAAAAGGACAAACCTTAAGAAGAGGTAATTATTTCATCACCTCATTCAATGTTCTTTTCTTCTTACACTTCCTCTTTCTTTGTTGATTCCATAACAAAATAATAACTCCGGTACCATCTAAAAACATAGATGTTATTATAAATATTTTACAACCATATTCATTATTCTATTCATCCTATGAATGATAATATCACCATACGTTTGTACGTACGACTTACCGTCTCCACGTAGTGGTGTAGATTGTTATTCAATGATTAATTATTTGGATAGGTATAATAATGATTATTATTTTTGTAAAAAATCAATATAACATGTTAATGAATTTATATATATTATATAACATCCAATTAAATAATATTTCACCATTAATATAATTATATTGTCACTCTTGCATACGTATGACTTACCATCTCCTCGACCTGATGAAATATCATTACCCATCGTAACCATTTAAGAATAATTTTCATTTTATGATTAAAAATAATTTCTTAAGAAAATTATATCATTCTGGATATAAATAAAATATATCATATCCAAAACAAACATGACTTATGTAACAAAACAAATAAAGGAAAATTAATCAGTTAACACGTGAATCAATGATACTACTAAAATATTATTAACAAAGAAATATTATAAGAACATATCTGATATAATATTTATGTATATGGTTCCTATTTAATTTTATAAAAAAAATTCATAACTATACAAGAGGTAAATGTACCCTCACCTAAGGAAAATTACAAGGTAATGGTTAATTATACAATATCTTCATTACCTGAGGTTTTTTATACATAAGTATCCACTAGGAACTCTTTATCATCCACATACCTATTTCCTAAAAAATTATTTCAAAACATTTTTAATATTTCCTATTCTATGGTTAATGTTATCCATACCCTTGTTTTACTTTTTATATAATTTTTTGAATGAAATAATTATGCCTTTTTCCAAAAAAGGTACATTATGACCTTTTCAACAAATTAAGGAATGAATGTTTTATATCTTATATGGTTAGTGCTGAAATCATTCGCCATTAATGGACCTTTGAAACAACCCTTCAATTCTTATAAGAAAAATTTCAAATAAATTTTTCATTTTATAATTACATGAAATTTAAATAATATCTAAATTGAATGAGATATTTCAATCAAAAAGTAATGATTTAATATATGTCAACATCCTTTGATGGATTTAATGATTTTATTATGTTGATTTACTGTGATACAATCTTCCATATTGTATTTACGGTTTTTGTGAATTGTTTGACTGTGGATGTGATAATTTTTTACAATTCAAGGTTTATTGTTAATAAATTGACATTTCGTATAATAGTTTTAAAATTAATTTTTATGTTATGTTTCAACCTTTTCATATGAGGAATGCATTGGACTTATTAATTGATGGTCGGGTCCCACAATAGCCACTCAATGCATCAGTACGTCTCATGAAAAAAATTAGTGTATTAGTAAAAGGCCTTTGCAAAATTTTTATTTTTAGTCTTGTCACGAGGCCTTTATTAGGTGTTTAGAATGTTTGACATTATGCATTTCATCATTATGAAATTAGCTATTGATATTAAATGTGATTATTTGACTAGTAGAATATCCATGTGAATAATTAAATGAATTATTTTATTTATATTTACCATATTATGCAGATGTTTATGTTTAAAAGGCTTCTGTTTAAGTCTTATACATTTCCTTTAATGTTTATGCTTATTTATGATAGTTTCTGCTGTATTGTAATCCTTATTGAGAATCTGAGCTCAACCTCTTCTTATGTTTTATTTTTTCCAGGATGTGAAGAATTATTTAATGACTTACCTATAAGAATAATCAAAGGGATATCAGTGTGTTCAAAGGGGACACAATGTTGTTGTTTTTTCTTTTCATAATTTAATATAATACTTATGTATGTGTCTAGTACTTACAAGGCTACTAAACTGATTGGACTTTCAGGACATGATCTCCTGTGATCATTCCAATTTATATAATAATGCACTGACATGGGGTAACTAAGGTTGGGGAATTATGTTTAGGGTTGATAGGTGGTACAAAATAATATTTACATAATTTTTAAATATTTTTTCGTTAAATAAATAATACATGCACAGTTACCTGGGAATTGATGTATAGTTTTTCAACCCATTTCCCTTAACTATGAACCCTTTTATGTGTGCTTTAAAAGTATTTTCATTGTGGGAACACATTTTTACTTACCATTCACTAATCGTTCACAACCTCCATTCCTGGTATTAAATGGTTTTCATTAGCAGGGTGCATTAGTTTTCTCAAATCATGCACCAATAGTGCACAACCAAAAATCCATCATAAAATATAAAAATTTCACTTCAAGCATCCATAAAAAAAATTGATCAAAATATGGGTTGAGTAGGACCTGAAAACAATAACATGATGTTAAAACCTCCACACTATAGAAATTTTCTATCCTCAAAAACCATGTTATGAAGCATCTATGTCCAAAAGATAACGCCACTGCTCTATCATATGTGACTTCCTCTCCCATTAATAATAAGCATCAAAAAATTTCTCTAATATAACTGAAACCATAGGTATTTTCCTATCATGAAGTACCTTGGTTTTATAATCAACTATAAATAATGGATAATCAGTTACAGATAAATTATACTTGAAATCATGATCCCTCCATCTCGGAACATGAGATGGATGAGAATGATACTTTCATAGTTATGATATATGAACACGTTATGTATCGACATCAACTATGAAGGATGTGATAAATTGTGAAACACCTTCCCAAAATACTCAAAAATCATATAAGTTCCCATAAAATGATGAACAAGTTTCCCTTGCCGCCAAATCCATCGATGAACCAAATTGGGTGAAAAATTCAAGAATTCATAGTATCCGACTAAAATATACAATGGTATGAGACCAAGATAAATATAATATGTATACTCTATCAACGTTTAAATTAATCTCTGAAGAGTAAACTAGATCATTTTTTTCATCTCTTTAACTGCACTACGTCCATCCATTAAAGATTCACTGATCATTGACCAGCACAATGGATATTAATTAATACAACCATTTAAGGCCTCAAAAATATCCATTATGATCCTAGAATAGTATCTTTTATTATAATAAAATTGAATGTTCTCGATATTGTCACTCCATGCTCCAAAAAATTCGTGGCTATAGGTGTAAAAAATATCCTCAATAATCTGTATAGCTCATTCTTTCTAGCCTTCGGATTGTAGATGGTATTTCATTCTCAAATGAACCTGGTATATTAGTCCCTCTACAAGGCCTCTCCAAAATAAATATGTAAATTGAGGGTCTCTATTAGATACTCTAGTAGATAGAACTCTTTTCAAAAGAATAACATATCTCACATATATATTTCTTACTTCCTTAAATTTAGTTGAATCATGAAAGGTTATAAAGTCAGCTGATTTGATCAGCATGTTGATTACAAACCATGTCCCATTCTTCTTACTTTTCGTAAATGGAAAACCTACCCCAATTTCCAAAGAGATCTCATATGACTCATAATTCATCATTAAAAATGGATGAATCAAATCAAAAGGCCTCTATTTCTCGACCATGACATGTTGGAAGGTATAACAATGAGAGAGAAATTAGTAATGACTATCTCAAACCTGGTCACTAGAATCGTTTTCTCATTTCATATAACCTCTTCATGATTACTGGGTGAACTGCCATATAGGAATTATCAAAATCCCCTATAACATCTTTCATAATCGATATTAGTGATAATTAATATTAGGATGACATATGATCCCCTCTATAGTGAACAACCACTCAGCAATGGTCTCCCCACCATAAAGAGAATCTCTGGTTATATGGAACTTATAATCATTTTGTTTTTACTTAAGAATCAACTCAAGAAGAGTGGTTTTCAATAATTCACTAGATAAAACAGCCTTGGCCACTGATTCCCGTACTCTAATATGCAATTGTGATGAAAGAGACATCTAGTTCCCCTCTTTCAATGATTATTTTACAGCCTGGTTAGAAGTCTCTAGCTAAATGTATCCATGCTAAAATTCCATTCCCAAGGGTTTAGGTGATGTCAAAATCAAAATATGTTACACATTCCACTGAACACATATGGATGATATTTAAATATTTTTATAGATGATATAAATCATGATCTTGTTGTCAAAATATATTGAAAAAATTTCCATATAAAAGTAATACTTCAAATTGTTATGTGCATGCATCACATATGTGATTTCAAGTTCATGGGTTAGATAATTATAGAAGGTTCGCCTCTGATTATGTTATCTATAAGAAATGAAAAGATCACCAATCATAAGAACGCTGCCCAAACCAGGACCTAATGTGTCACTGAAGACCATGTTACCCTTCTAGTCCTGTAGAGGAGTTTACCCTGGTGTAGTAGTCAAGATGATTTTTTGTTCAACAATATAACTCTAAATAATTTTAACATAAAAAAATTACTCCCATTTGAGTTAGGGATTCTTTCAGAGTACCCATCCTTGATATGTACTATACAAAAAAGTTATAATACCCAGCTAAACCCATAAATATTTGAATCTCGAGAAAACATTGTGGTTACTACCATGTAATAAAATCTTTCACAGTTTTTAAGATAAACAAAAAAACCATTTTCTAACACTAAATTTCCTAATAATTCCACTTCTTGAATCAATAAATTAAATTTTTATAGCTTGGAATAAATTAGTGATTTCTAAAAAACTGCAAAACATCTCCCATATGATACAACTGATCCTTATATGTATTATAGTAAACTAAAATTTCATCAAAAAATTCCACCACAAAAAATACATGATAGTCATGGGAAATTCTATCCATTAATGCCTTAAAAATTGAAGGTTCATTCATTAAACCATATGGAATGAATTGTACACATAATTTTTTTCCTACTCTGAAAGGATATTTTTTAAATGTTAAATTTTTTTATTCTCAACTAATAGTAATCGTATCGATGATCCCCTTTCAATAGCAACTTCTACCCTTTCATATGGTCATACAAATAATCAATCTATTGTAACAAATACTTGTTCATTACTAAAACTCGATTGAGATTATGATAATCTACACAATGTTAAATTGACCCATCTACATTCCTAAAAAATAGAATTGGAACATCCCAAGGTGACACACTCAAGAGGATAAATACATTATATTAAAGATCATTCAACTGAGTCTTCAATCCTTCATGTTAATATAGTTATATGAATAAATAATGAATAGTTAATTGTGAGGTACTCGACACTATATTGACAGGAAACAATAGCAACCATTCTAGTAAAATATTAGAGATTTCAAAAAGAAAAATGTTGGGAAATACGATGAAAATTGGAAGTAGATCACTACTCAATGATTCTAGCTGCAGATCAAATGAGAACAGAAATACTACTTTCCCCAAATTTGGATAAGAAGGTAGATCTATTCATGACTTCATGTCCCACATTCCATAAAAATTACGAAAAACTACAAAAAACAACGTAAAGGATACCCATAAAAGGAAATAACAAATATGGTATTTATGGTCAATGAGTCAATCCATCCCAAAAATGTTGTCAAGAGGGATCATTTTGAAAACCAGAAAACCCCATCGAATATCAATATCAGATAATGATAAGACACAAGTAAGAAAACATTCCCTATCTCTCTATTCATTACAAGGGGTATAGTAATATGCATCACATAAGATATAATCATCATAGTAAGATTATGAATATTTAAAATATGAGTAAAAATGAACAAATTAGATGCTCTAGTATCATACAAAGAGGTCACTAATGTGAAATAAATAGTAATGGTACCTCTCACAGTTGTTGGACATGAATATACTTATTCTATAAACTTTTCCACTCCATAAAGAAACATCAATCTGTTTTCCTATAGATTGGGACTCTTGGTTCCGGAGGTATATTATTGCACTACGTTTTTATTAGGAACTGGAGATATTGTTACACTTTATTTATTATAATAGAGATAGAAGAACATATAAATGTTTCTCAAGAATAAACAAGAACAAATTATTTCAGTTGCTTTAGTGAAAACCCATTTTGACTACCTATGTTTTCCAAACTATATCAAACCAAAGGGACTCTTCAAGGAATTGTCGGAGTTCTAGAAAAACCCAGATATTGTGAACCACCACTATAATCATCACGCTTTATCCTCTCTTTATGGTAACTTATAGAACATCCAATCAGAGAAAAATAAACACCTTTCAATGCTAACATACCATCCAGGCCCATTTCAACCATCAACTCTCTATCCAACACATCATTATAAGAAGTTAAATTCAGGAAGAAAACCTAAAACATAATATCTCATAGAAGTATAATATCAAACCATCGAGTCTTCAAATTCCTAATTGATAATATCTCAAATGAAATTTATAAATGTTCAACTATTTTTTATTCATATTAAATCACGGTCTAATCTTGATTCTTGATATTTAAAAAATCTATTGTCTTAGAGAATACCATTGACTGTGGATTGAACTGGTCAGTGAATATTACCCTAAATTCATTCCACACTAAACCCTCGGGATTCTTTTCCATAACCAACATGTCCCACAATCTATTTCTATGTTTTAACAGCTTGGATATGGAACATTTCACATGTATTTTATCTGATGTCTCCAATAACTCACAAAAAACTCATTATTTCTTAAACAATTCCTAACTATCATCTTGTTTGTTGGAGAAATTAAAATTTCAGCTGCTTCTATTGAAGGATATCATGAGAATGAATTCGGATCTCATTCTTCTAATGTTCCACAACATGAGATTGAATATGAATTATTGCAGGTGCTTGTCATAGATCTTGGACAGCACACACAATTAACTTTGCAAATTTAATTCCATGGGTTGAATAATTCACTACGATTCAACAATAACATACTCTTGGGTTCGATGGATCCCTCCAGTGGGAGGTTTGATGTTGAATGTAGATGGAGCGTGCACTAGAGAGAACATGCGTGGTGGTGGGGTGATTCGTGATGGAAGCGATAGTGTGTTGCTGGCTTTCGCTTTACACTATGGGAGGGGGAGCTCGGTGCAGGCAGAGGTCTTGGCAGTACATTCAGGGATGTCGTTGTGCTTGGACAAAGGCCTGGTGATGGAGAAGATAGAAACAGACTGCAAAATTATACATGATATGTTGCATAAACAGGGCACGACGCCGTGCAGGATCTCTTACACTATTATGAAGTGCAAGTAGATCAGGGGGAACAACGTAAGGATAACTCATACATGGTGGGAAGGGAATTATGTTGCGGACTACATTGCTTCAATTGCGGTTTTTGAGGTCAATATTTTTTGGGTGGATTATGTGCTTCCCATTAGACCCGAGGGAGTCAATCTGATTAGGGGAGATGCACTTGGGTTGCATTATTTTCGTCCACCGTAGGGGGGACCGTGTTTGTGGTTATTTTGTAGTCGGGTGTTTTATGAAATAAAAAATGTAATGTTGGTGGTGGTTACATGGAACAAATCACAAAAAAATTAATTAGTGAAAATTAATCGCAATAGATATATATATTTTTTCAATCTACCCAAATCAAAATCAGGGAAAAGATATCAAATAATCCCCAATACATCTCTTGAAAACCACCCCTCGTGACTTATGTCTCATTACACTGAGATCTGGCCACTAACTCTGTCATAATTATCTAATAAGTCCCAAAAATATTACACAACTATACACTAAAACAATGCTCAGTTTATTAATCTCATATTGCTACAACGTTTTCAGGAATGATCCCTGGTAACATGGAACCCAAATACTTGTTCTGATCCTAACATGGCATAATGGGTGTTTATGATCCCCATTGGTTGGCTATTAGCACATGGAATCATTAAATATAATGGTGGAAATGGTTTTCCATAAAATAGTAGAATAAATAAATACAAGTAAGTACGCACCGAATAAGGATTAGGTAGAATATTACTAGAAGTAAAATAGGTGTAAAAAACAAACATACATCATCAATGTACCTGAAATTTAGGAAGATAAACAACAAAAGTCCCAATAATAAATGGTTCTCTAAGACCTATTGATCAATAAAATAACTACCTTCATTTGGAACTTCATACATCCTCAATCATGGATGACTATAATCTACACACACTTGAAGCCACATGAAGGGCATTAGATAATGTCCCATTATGGTTTAACTAAGGATTATATAATTAGATTCCACAATTTATTAACCAAATGAAGCTTGATGGACATCAGAACACCGAAAGAGGGGATGGATGAATAATGGAATCTTATTTTTGTTCAAAAGTATATGATTTCTCACCCACATTTTTAGGAAGCAATTAAACATATCTGATGGGAATATGAAGAAACAAACAGTCACATGTAATGATATAACATATCAATTTTTCTTGGTTCACCACAAAGGGTTAGTATAATGAACATACCCCAACAGTGTGTTAGTTGTACCAAAATACACTAATCATAACTTGTTGTAGAATAAAAGTGTTACGAAATAGTCACTCCTTTCCTAGAACACTGCCTTTATAATATCTTATGGATAACAAACAATGTCTCTTGGAATGCTTCAATCGAATCCACCTAGCTCACTACTTTGAGAAAAGTCTAACTTAGTTTACTGACATGAAGGTTTCATTGTTGATTAGAATTAATATCTTTTTCCCTGTCTATAATGATACTCTTATATCACTCTATACATGATTTTATGCTCTTTGAAATCAATATTCATTGAAAAAATTATATTCAAAAATCCCTTTCTCGAATCTCCTTCGTGATCCTCAATATCATTAGGAAGAAACCTACCTTCATGGAACAAACTACCTCTGTGAATCTCACTAGGTCAATGAAAAATACCACATTATCGCAAAAGATCCTTTACTCGAAATCAATGGAATTCTTCAATACTATCCTAGTGTTTTTAATGAAATACCTCAAATAGATATCTATAATATTGGATCCACTATCTTCACAAAATCAAAGCGGTTTCATATTTTCCTTGAATCTTTTTTACTGTTTTAACTGAAATGGGGTAGCCTTATATTCATTGGCTCGATCGTTCCCGATGATCCACCCCATCTGCAGCATTTTTTGAATCATTCAAATAAAAATTCTCAGTGCTCCTCCATTTCTAATGCTCCATTGATATTTGAAATTTTCTCTAATCATTCAGTCAAACCATTATGTGCTTGTGATGCTCCAATTCTCGTAATTGCAAAGACTACTACCACCAATCATGATGCTTTGTATCTTTATGAATATCATTATTGTCTTTTATAAACCCTTTCCTTTTCCATATTTATGTAGAGTTTATTCTATAAATCTACCCATTGTGATTCTATCCTCTTTGACCATATTTTTTACACCAAAAATCTAGAATACACAGGGAAATGACTCAACCTTCATCATTGTTGTCAGCTTGTATTGTTAGTTAAATTTTATTGTACACTCCTTGATCAATCATGTCAGTATTGATAAAAAAACACAATCCATAATCCATCTCCATCAAAGAAAAACCTTGGATCCAATAATCGCTCACTTTTGGGTTGTTGATAATCTATAGTTAAATTCAATAAACCACTATCCTCCCTCAAAACTAAATAGGAAAGAAACAGATCATCAAATACTTTATGTCTACTTGATCAAATATCAATGGATAAAATAATAGGGGAATCATAAATTATGTTCTTGTGTTTTCGAATACCTAAATATTTCCATTATAAGATAAAATTGTTTCATTATAACAATAAATGTTTTTCTCCATTCTCATTCGATTATTTTGAGCTCATTATCTAACATAGTAACATTGAATTTTTCCATTTCCCCACTCTATTGAATAGTAAATAAACCAAAATAACCTAGTTTTTACTTGTAGATCTCAAAACACACTCCTCATGGATCGTATCTCCCCCCATAAACAAAGATGTATTCTACAAAAAATTTAAAACGACTACCACAACCTGAGAGAGGGGAACACTCATAACCTCTGTATACACTGGGATATAGCTGAACACTAAGGATAAAATGATGTTTCTCAACCACATTTGTTGAAGATAGCGTTTTCATAATGTTAGCCACCTGGTTCGCAGATCCAGGATGATTTATTTTAGTCTTTAATTATTGAGATTTTTTCTAGATGAAGTGATCTATTATATCAATATATTTATACTATAATTCTGAAGATGAATCATCATATGATTGATCTCATCCTTTTTAGAGCATTGAATCACATTTGGTTGCTCCGCCTCATCCCCAATATCAGTCAGTTGTTTATTTATCCCTAATAGTGGAGTGCAATAATTTGTAGTAGAGAGATACTATGCTTACATAGTACTGATAGAATTACTTTCCAATTTCATATGCAAACAACCCAAGCATTTTCATGAAAATAAAGTATGATTTACCACTTGTGGAATTTATAACAACCACATCCCCAACACAGTCAGCATTATAAGAAGCCTCCAACTCATTCTCTCTTCCTTCAATAATGTATAATCAAAAATTTATTGTAACTCTAATATAACTCATGAAACATTTAGTTGTTTTTTATATGGTCTTCCTTTGAATTAATTTGAAATCAAGCCACTAATAATGTTGTAAAGACAATATCTAACAATGCTGTATTTATGTACAATATGCTTCTGAACATTATCATGTATAATGTGGGATATATAGAAGTCAAATTATCTTGTTTTCCAACATTTCTTCCAACCTCAATCATAGTCTACATTATCTCGGATTCAGGCATATTAAATATCTTTAGTAACACTCTTGCATAATTTTCCTGAGAAATGAAATTGTGATCCTTATTATGTTTGACATGCAACCCCAAGATGTATTTGAGTTCACCAATAATAGAAATTTCAACTTATATTTTCATGTGATTGGAAAATTATACTTTTGATCTCTTCCTGATTCTACCAAAAATAATATCATCCTCTTATAACAGCAACATAGATTGATCTTCTTTTGAATTCTCACATAAAAATTAGGGTTGACACCTCTTATTTTAAATTCAATATTCTTCATATATGAATCCATATAATAATACCATTCTCTTGGTGCATACTTTAAACCATAGAGATCCATGTTCAATCACAAACTGCCATTTCATCATTACCAATTAGAACATCACTCGTTTGTTCAATGTAGACTTCTTCTATATAACACTTTTAATGAAACTTTTTTTGACATCCATCTCAAAAATGATGTATTCTATTTTGATTTCTATAGCAAGGAAATTCATTTTTCACTCCATCCTCACCACTAGAGAAAGTTTTTCATTGACATCAATTCCTTCATTTTTTGTATATCATTTACACACTACTCATGAATTCTTCTGATCACATTTCCATGCCTATAATTTTTTTTAAGTTCCATTTGGTTCCAATCACATTGTTATTTTTAGGTCTATTAATAATATACCATGTATGGTTCTTCCCAAACTGATAAAGTTTATCATTCATGGAATTAAAACATGATTAATATTTCTTATCTTTTTCAAATGAGGATTGTTTCATAATTTATAGGAAGGAGGAAAGTACATTATTCCTCACACTCCTTGTTTTTTATGGTGTGTTCCATCCCCCAGGGATATTAGATTTATCAATTTCACCTATTTTATTTCTCTTATGAGGTTCAGATGAATTTTTGTATCCATCAATTCTTCTTCTCATTCTTCTAATGGATAATAATTATTTAGTGAACTGTGAACTTTTTTAATGACATCCTCCACTTTTTTATTTGAATATATTCCATATCCATTTTCTTATTCAACTTCTATCATATCAACATAATGGATTCTTCAGGTATTTTTGATCTTATCCTCAAGGATCTTAAAATCACTACATTAAAAATATTTTCTACAGATTATTATTGAATCATTTTTATACATTTATCTATATTGAAAAACCGAAGAATATTAATTCATCATTCGTATCACAATTCATTCCATGATTTACTTATTTTTTCTAATAATACATTTACTTACAACAACACAAAAATACTTCAAATACGGCATCCTTGCATGTGAGAATATTGTATCTTGGTTTATCCCATATAATGCATTGATTTATTTTGATTATACACTATATATTGAAACACCTCTTTCTGTTAATTGTTAGAGATACCACTCTCAATCATCATATTTCTGGATATATTATTCACCTGTAAATTCCTCAGCTCATAACAATATTTTTTTGTGGGGTTCTCTTTACTATAAACTTAATATAAGTTTCCATGTTTTCTACAACCTTTAATAAGATAATTCCATGTCATTCATTTTATAGGGAATGCTTTTTGATTGAATGTTAGTGTAATTACTAAGTAAGGGAGTTAACTCACACTCAAGGTATTATGATGAAAACCATCCACATAACGAACTTTAGTTTTCTTAATCTGTTTACCTTCTAATTCTGTTCTCACACTTCCATTGACCATCAAAGAAACATATTTGTTGAACCTAAGTATTCCATCAACTATTTTCATTACATTATTTAATAAATCTATATTTCCTAATATATAGGATGAGAATGCACTATTAATATTCTAGGTGGTACCATTCTTTTTTTACTTTGAGAGTGACCTATGGAAGATTGTATTTCTCCAATTTCATCATTTACTTCCATGAAATATTTGATTGAGTGGAAGATAAATATTGCATTTCCACTCTGTTTTCCTTATGTATTTATTAATTATAATCATATTGTTCTTATATATGATAAATCCTTTTTGTAATAGCAATATCATATTTTTTGGGAGTATTGACATGTCTTTGAGTTATGTAGGTATCATTTTTACCTATCCTCTACCTACAATGAATATATTTATGGCCAATGTTAGAGTAGTGATAATAATATCAATAAAATTTATTTCTTTTATAAGATGTATGATATAAATTATTTCCCTTATTTGGAATCCTAGATATTCCCCATTCAAATACCTCCTTTCCAATTCACATTATGACATTGTGTGACCTAGATGGCCACAAAATTTCCAATTAAAAAGAGGAAACGTCTTCTTACATCTCTTCATTCTCAGGTCCCCTTCATTAGGAAAATAGTTGGACTCATGGTATTTTTTTAATACTTAAGGGTAGTTTTTAGTTCCCCATTCAATTTTATTTGAAAATTTATTTTATTGGACATATTTTTATGTTGTTATAGGTTTAACTTTTATCTTGCCTTTATTTTGGACAATTTTGTTTTCATTATTTTATGTTCTTGTAAAACAAAAAATTACACTTTTTCCATTCATGTGGATATTTTATCATTCAATGAATTCTATACACCTTTAGAACCATGATTAGCACTCTCCAGTATCCCGACATATGTTAATTTTCCAATCTATATTTATTTTGTGTTTCTTTTGATTTTGATTCACTTTAAAGTTTACTCATGTGAATAAAAAACTATTATTCATGTCCCTCAACTGTCTTGTACTTATCCTCCAGTCAGTATTTAAGTTAATTGATGACCATTTTCTATTCTAAAATTTTGAGCTTCTCTTATAATATATGTTTTGAACATTCAAAAGATGTTGAATAATCCTTTACAACAACTTCCAATAGATTAATTTCATCTTCCAATTCATCAATATATTCTGATGAATCTTCCATTAATAATGTCCAATTTTTTATTCATTTTATTTAATTCTCATGCTCACAAATACAATCATCATTTTTAGACATGATATCGACATTAGAAAAAGAATTATTATCTCTAGAATTACCTTTTTAATTATGTGACTTTTAATTTGTATCCATCATAGATGCATGGGTTTTATATTTAAATTATAGTTATTCTTCCTCAAAAAAATAATATTATTTATATTATTCAATATGTAAAAATCACATTTTATGTAACTTCCTTCTATATTTGAAGTCTCCATATTAATATAAAATATTTTAAGGATTTTTTGTGTATTATGGTTCACATTATTCATCATCGAACTCTCTTGATAATCAAGAGGAAATGTTCCCAACACCACCACAATGAAAATATTACAAGTCTAGAATTACTTAAAATAACCATCTTCCCCTCTTTAATTTCATGGATAATAGAGAAAGGAGTTCATTTTCCTCATTAAATTCAATAAAAATATTTCCTAATATCTAAATTATTCCCATGGATTTGAATTTCATCTCCATGAAAACACAACTTCTTGAATCTTCTAGTTTGAAACATACTATTTCACGACCCCTCCCCATAATGTGTACCCCTTCGGGGCCGGAAATGAGACAAGGGAGATAATGACCCTTGAGTCCAACCACCAGTAGTCCCTGTGTTGGTGACAAGCACTGAGGGTATAGTAACACACAAAATGGGAGGTATTCCCTTCTAAGAGAACACATGAATAAGAGAGAGATATGATAGTAAAAAATCAAATCCAACTCAGAATTTAATATAAACAAAAACCTAAGAACACATATGAAATGTCATATATAAGTACTATAACTAAAAGGGGAAAATTTCAATTAAACAAAAGAAAGTAAATAAAAAGCAACCACAGTCCCAAACAACTCTCGGAACCCCAAGCTAGTAGAAACTAGCTTGATCACCTACCTACTCCATGTGACCTGAAAAACAGTTTATATATACATAGGGTGAGTATAATAGTATACTCAGTAGGATCCTCCCTGAATCCTCTCATTCAGAAGTATAGAAATCATTCTAAAGCACAGTGAACAACAATTGAAACTAACCTGTCACCTGAATAGGTATACAATGTTCCCAACCCTACCATGGATACTATCACCAAGTAACACATACACAAATATATCATATAATAAAGAATATCAAGGGTAACCTGCTACAACTTCCCAAGTTTTTTGCCGATATTCCCCAATGTCACACATCCTGAGCATCTCTCTGCAAAAATTCTTGCCCGCAGACACCAAAGTGAAGCACCACAATATGCATCTCATGCAACAAAACCACATCCACACACCAATGTAACCAGGTAGTTTCTGGGAGCCACCACAGCTCGCATAACATATATCATACGTCTTGTATTATACTCAATCCATTACAGCCCATACAATAAGTAAGGTTCCTCAATCCATCACAACATATACACGTTACACCTATAGTAGTGCATAGAAAAATATATCCAGAATAAATGTGTGTGAATAACCACAAGACATTACATCCATCTACACACATATATGGGAAAAACTAAACAATGTGCCTTCCAACACTAGTAAATACCAAGAGAAGAGAGTGGGTCCGAAGGGGGTAGTCATCCAACCATCCACCCACCAAAATGTTAGGGAAATCACCCCCTTGGGCTTAGAATCCCCATTTTGTTAGTTTCCCTTACTGACTAGGTGGAGTAGCATATAGAAACACAAAAATAAAATGAAATATTATAACTCACAACTACACTATGGGAATAACCAAGTCTTAGACACAACTTCAGCTAACATCTCTCAAACTCAAGGCTTCTACTTCTAAGACTAGGTATCCTATAAGCATAAAACCATTTAAAGAGCATTATTTGATTACTTCCTTCCATTATTGTCAGTTCTACTTTACGTTAATTAACACTTTAAATGTTAATTAATTATGAACAGTTCCACATTAAATTTCATTAGCATCACACCCAAAGTCAACTATAATATTACAACCTCATCATTATGTTCTATCAACTCCATCCCCATGGGTTAAAACCATTTATTAAATTATTAATTATAAAATTACCTTCCCACATTCCAAAGAATTATAGAAAAACATTCTATGCTACTAAATAGAAGGGGATCAACAATGTGAGTAGATATACTACCCGACGAGTCCTTACCTCTTATAGCTAGAGAATATACAATTCCTTCACTGAGAAGCTAAACACGGGATGCACCTGGCATACCCCGAGTGTCTTCGCCTCTTTCAGAAGAAGGGTAAGTAAGACAAGCTTACTTGATCAGTGGGGAACTGTAAAATAGATAAACAACCAATCAAAAATCTGCAAGCATCCAACAATCACATCCATACCATTCCATCATCCCTGGTGTCCTACCCGACACCCACATGCATAAAACGATGCATCTCGCCACTCTAGGTTTCATCTGCTGCCACAACCAAAATCCTCCATGACCCCACATATCACAACAGTCATCCAAGATCACATCAAAACAAAAATACTAGGAAAAAAAACACCACATTTAATTGTGATCTTGGCCCTTTAACAATCACTAGGGTAACTCAAAATCCTTTAAGGAATTATCAAACAATTATTTCATTAATCCATATTGAATTTAACAGATTTATTATTCGTTGGTTCCAAATTCGGGAAACCTAATCAGTAAGTAATCAAAAATAATTAAACATGCTTACTGCACCAATTTTATTAACATCGAATTAAAACTAGAACCAGATTTGTTTACATGCCTCTTTATCTCTAGACAATCAATTATCAATTAATCCAAATTTACATTCTTTATAGATTTCCATCAAGAACGAGCAACTAATCAATGCAAGCATAGTTATCACACTATCTATCAAAACATGAGGCAATAACATATGATCAATATCAAATTATTTATCCAGTTAAAATATTTATTATGTCAATTCCATTGTCATATAGTGGGATTAAACCTTCTTACAATACAGTTTCACGTAAAAGAAAATAGAAACAATGAATACCCTACCTCAAACAGTTCTTCACATTCTTTATCCAAACAACGGGTCACGATCCTCCTCTAGCGACAACTGCATCCACCCGAGGATGCCACAGTACAACATCACCAACTAAACCCCAAGAAAATACAAATTATAATCATGGAGATTAAACGTTATAACATTGAAAGGAGAAACACGAAGATATGATCCTAATGGAACGACGATAAAACATACCTTATATCGAAGATTGATCGATACAGCTTGGTCACATCAAAACTAGAGTGGAACTGATCTGAGGAGTAAAGTTTGATTTTGAAACTCATTTGGGATGGAATGAATGTTTCTAGCATCTCATAGCTGAGAACAGAGAGGGAGAACAAGAGAGTATGATATCTTGTCCCTTTTGAGGATTTGATGGGGCTACAGTTTAATATATAATTAATTCCCCATTAAATACTGATCACAATAACCCATGCGGTTTGACCATGTAAAAACATCCCGAGCTATATGAATAATTAATATAGTATTTATGGTCTTTGAATCATCTATCTTATTTTAGGGTTGCAACATCAAAGACGGTTCGCCATTCCAACACCGTATCAGGTATATATGGTGGATACAAGATCCCATAGTAATAGTTATAATAATATTATTGGGTGTTTTGTGGACCCGAGCCACGAACCCTAATTTAATATCCCACATTATAATTGAATAGATCATATTAATGACAATATCACATCACCACTGATGAGAAGTCAATCGAACATCTCACGAGGGAGTTATGGCGGGTCAAAGATATAATAATAATATTAAATCTATTAATTCATGAGCGTTTCAGGTACTCGATCCAAAACACTGAAAAAGACATCAAATATTTAACTCATAAATTCCATCTCGATGTTTGTGTCACACTGTAGATGATGGTTTGTGAATTTGAGGTCTCATGAGGAAGATACCGTCAATATTCAGATTTCCCAAAGAAAATAATAATTACATTATTATATTATTATTATTATTTATTTAATTTAATTTAATACCTTAAATTCTCACATTCAAGATCCACACACAAATCTCTCCAATTTTTTGCGCATCACCACATTCAACCTTGATTGATTTCTTTTTTTCTTTTATTATTTATCCGTTTTATTCTCACATCTCTCTCCAATCTCTTTCTCTCTTCCAGAATTCCCTCACACTCCAACAAAAGTGGTGCCTCACCTTAACTGACTCCTATTTTAAATTATTTATATTATTTTAACATTATTGGAATTAATATCATCATGATTATTAAAAGTGAATAAATTTACAATCACTCACACTAAACTCTATTTCCACGCCTCTTCCTTCCCCCCATAAGCTACATGTATGTGGCGCCCAACTCCCCTCCCACTTAAATGTTATTATTAATAAAATTAATAATAATTCCACCCATCATTAATGTTCTAATTTAATACATTTAGATTAGTTTAACATGGATATTATCATATTAAATTACAACTATTTCATTTAATTAAGCACACAATAAAGGCCATCATTACCATTATTATTTAATATAATAATAATAAATCCTCCTTCAATTTCATCAACGAGTCACCGTAATTATCATTAATTATTATTATTATTATTGATGCACATCGTGTCACCCCTTTTCATTCTTATTTCATCACCTTGTAATCTCTCATTAAATTTTATTCACATTATTATCTTCTAATTACTCCCTCTCGCCCATGAATTAAATCCTCCTCTCACGATACTCACCCGACCTCTCCCAAACCCTAATTTTTTCAATGTAATGGACCGAAGAGGTCCAGGCTATTACATCAGATACCTCTCAAAAAATTTGCATCCTCGAGAATTCAAAACCAACCTAAAGAGACAAAAAACGGGGTCTGAAAAAACACCCATTGAGATACCTCTCAAAAGAGAGCAATCCAGAAAAGCAACAAAAGAAATTCATAAATAAAACAAGAAAGGTCTAACCACAAAGGGAACATCATTACATTAATAGAGTTAAAAAACAAAAAACTCGGGTTACTAATCACATATTTGTGACTCACTTTTCCAGGTACTCTTCTCTATGAAATCGTATATCCAAATGACACGAACTAAGGGGATAGAATGTTGATGAAACACCTTCTCCATGCAGTCTTGGAACTCCACAAGTCGCTCCTCGAAGGTTTCATCATCCTCAAAATCGATCTCTCCCAAATTGTTTATGTGCGAGTCATCATGAAGATAACGACAGAGCTTTGATGCATGGAAATATCATGTATCCGACTTATATATGGGGGAAGTTCTACATGATACGCCACAGCTCAAACAGAAGATAACACCTCGAAAGGCCCAAAAAATCGGGGAGAATGATTACTTCCATGAACAAACCTTAATTTCCCACGATGGGGAGTCACTTTCAGAAACCCATGATCCTAAACACTAAAATCTAAGGTCCTCCTTCTTGGATCAACATATGATTTCTGACGATCTTGCACTGTCTTTAACCTCTCATGAATCACCTGAACCATCTCTATTGTATTTTGAATCAGTTCTGGTTCGAGAATTTCATACTCTCCGACCCCAGTCTAGCACAACGGAGAACGAAAAAGCTGGCCATACAAGGCTTCAAACGGTTCCATACCAATGGTGGAGTGAAAACTATTACTGTAAGAGAACTCTACCAAGGGTATGTGCCTCATCAATGAAAAAAAAATCTAGAACACAATAACGTAACGTGTCTTCAAGAGTCTGGATGGTTCTCTCTGTTTGACCATCTGTATGAGGATGAAAGTAGTGCTAAGGAATAGTTGAGAACCAAAAGCATGTTGGAGACCTCTCTATACCCTGGAGGTAAAACGAGGATCTCAATCAGAAATGATCATCCTAGGGACTCCATGAAGTCTCACCACTTCCTCTAGATATTGCCTCGACAAAATTTCCACTGAGCTCGACTACATGATCGCTATGAAGTGGGATGATTTTGTTAAATGATCCACTACCACCCAAATAGCATCGTGTCCTCCCGGAGCTCTTGGTAAACCTATAACAATGTCTATTGAGATGTCCTCCAACATCCACTGAGGAATTTATAATGGATGGAGAAGACCACCAGGAACATAGTGTTCGGCCTTCACATTATGGAAGACAATACATCGAGACACAAACTCTGCAGCCACACACTTCATCCCAAGCCACCAAAACTAACTCATGAAGGATCGGTACATCTTTTTCACGCTAGGATGTACTTCTAAGGGAAAACTATGGAACTCTCTGACAACCGTATCACTCATCATCAAGGGAACAAAAATCCTTCTATGATATGACACTCGGTGTTGTTTTTATTCCAACCAATCATCAGGGGCCTCACCACCAACCACTCGGTCTGTCTAGACCCCCACCAGAAGACCCCCTAAATGGGACTCTTCCAGCTTCTAGAACAGGGATTACTATTCCATCATCTGAAAAATAAAACCTCTACCACCAACTTCTCCCATATCAAGATGAAATATTGACAGTCCTTTTATTACTCTCAAGGAATCACCGGATTCACGCACTGCATCACTACGTGACTTTTGGCTCTCTGCATAATCTACAACATTACCTTTTCTAGGTTTATATGATATTTCGATGTTGTATTCTGATAATAACCCCATCCAACGACCTTGTCGTCAGTTGAAGTCACTATTGGAGAAAACATTCCTGAAACTCTAATGATAGTGAAGACCACAAAGTGATCACCATGAAGTAATGTTTCCACAACTTCAGACCAAACACCACGACTGCATACTCAATATCATGGATGAGATAGTGGTGTTCATGGGGACGCAACTGCCGAGACCCATAAGAAATAGCCGACATCTGCTGCATGAGAACACATCCAATCCCAAGATGTGACGCATCACAGAAAACATCAAACTCAACTCCCTCAGCTGGAAGACAATGGACTGGGGAACTTACTAACTTCTCCTTTAGATTCTCAAAATCTTCCTGGCAGTGATCAGTCTATATGAATGTCTGATCCATCCTAGCCAAAGCTGTTAGAGGAGTCACAACTCTTGAGAAATAGGCTACGAACCTCCTGTAGTAGCCTGTGAGACCATGTAAACTTTGAACCTCTGACACTGTATTGGGGGATACCTAAGAAACAACTGCTTCTGTCTTCGATGGATCCACAGCTACTCTCTGTTGGGACACAACATGGCCCATGAAACTGACTTCTCAGGCCCAAAACTCACACTTAGACAACCTCCAGAAAAGATGATGTCTGTGAAGAACTCTAAATATGGCATTTAGATGTTCGGCATGCTCCTCTTCAGATGTGGAGTACACAAGGATTGGGTCGATGAAAACTACCAAGAACATGTCCAGGAAATCGCAGAACCTAGAATTCATCAATCCCATCAAAATAGCTGGAGAATTCATCATGCACAATGGAATTACAATGAACACATAATACCCATGACGATAATAGAAATCAGTCTTTGGGATATCCTCATCTTTCACATGCATCTGATGATATCCTGACTGCAAGTCGATCTTTGAAAACCAACTAGAACCTTTTAGTAGATCGACTAAATCATCAATTCATGGAAGAGGATAGCGATTATTTATTGTCACTTTGTTTAAGCAGTGATAATCGACACCCAACCGCAAACTACCGTCATCTTTTATTACAAACAATACTGGTGCACCCCATGGTGACCGACTTGGCTGAACAAATAGCACAACAACAAACCATCAAGCTGTATACGTAGCTCACATAACTCAAAAGAGGCCATACTATATGGATACATAGAGATAATATACACTCCTAGATATAGCTTGATCCCAAACACAATCTCTCAATGAGGGGGTAATGATATAACCTCTTCTGTAAAGATAATAGGGTACTCCTCTACGACCCTAGGAAACACAAACTATAGAACCTATGAAGAACTCAGCATCATCTCAGACATCATTGATGATAAGGATGGAACACACCTATGACCCATCTGAGGATCTCACTCACCAACAAACTCCACTTTCTGCCCATCCACACAAATTAATATGACCTTTTTCTTGAACCAATCCATTATAGCCTGCATTGAATACAACCAATCCATGCCGAGGATGACATCATATGGTTGTATTCGTAAACATATGAAATCATCTCAAGAGCTATGTTTCCCCAAGACTAGCTCACAGTCTATACATACTTCCAAAAAGTCAGCTCGATCTCCAACTGGTGTAGTAAACGCCAAGGGAACTGGAAGCCTCTCTACCTCAATTCCCAAATCATGGATAAGGGTAGGTGGTATGAAGGAGTATGTGTCTCCTAAACCTGGAATATGGAAGACTCAACATTAATTTATTATTTGTGTTTCTTTATTAATTTTAGGTAAACCAATCTCGAGTTATACCTATTCAAACACAGGCACAAGGAAGATTGATGCATGATCCATTTCATAGGTATCAACCCTGCAACTAGTATTACCTTGTTTAGTAGACATTTTAAACATAATGGTATGTACATCAGATCATAGGGGTCATAAAAGCCTATGTCTTAGTCGGACTCCATTCTATACCTCACTTTCTAATGATGAATGACATTGTTTCCCTACCAACCCATGCAACCTCAGCTGTTCCTAACACCAAACACCATCATATCCATCATCCAGACCTCTGATACCACTCTTTCATGAACCCCTCCCCACAAAGTGTACCCCTTGGGCCTATAATGAGATAATGGAGATAATGACCCCTGAGTGCCACCTCTAGTAGGCCCTGGTTTGGCGACTAGCACTAACGGTATAATAACACACAAAATGGGAGGCATTACCCTCTAAGAGAACAAATGAAGAAGAGAGAGATAAGATATACACCATTAAACTCCAACTCATACTGAAATATAAACAAAATACCAATTACACATATGATATTTCATGTAGATGTAATACAATTGAATGAGAAAAAATTGCAAGTACTAGAAAGAAAGTAAGAACAAAAGAAACCAAAAGCCCGAATATCACTTGAAACCCCAAGCTAGTAGAAACCAACATGATCTCACACCTACTACAAGTGACCGGAAAAATAGTTTACAAATACATTGGGTGAGTATAACAGTATGTTTAGTAGGATCCTTCCAGAAGCCTCTCGTGCAGAACTATAGAAAGCATGCTAAAGTACATTGAACAACAAGTGAAACTAACTCATCATCTAAACAGTTATACTAAGTTCCCATCCTCAACATGGATACTCTCACCAAGTAAGGAATACAAGAATATATCTTATAATCAAGAATATCAACGGTACCCCACTACTACTTCCCCACTGGTTTGCCACTTTTCCCCAACATCGCATGTCCTGACCATCTCTCCCCAAAAAGGTTTGCCCGCAGACCCCTGGGCGAAACATCACAATAAGAACCTCATGACAAAAAACAACCACCACGTCCACACACCAAATTAACCTCTTAGTTTCTGGGAGCCACCACAGCTCGCATAATGTGTATCATGCATTGGGTATTATTCCCCACACCATTACAGCAAATACACTGAGTAAGGGACCTCAAGGCATTACAACCTATACACGTTACACCTATAGTAGTACATAGAAAACTATATCCACTATATAGGTGTGTGAATAACCAAAAATCATTAGAGACCTCTACACACATATATGGGGAATGCTATCCAATGTGCCTGCCAGCACCAGTAACTACCATGATATGTGAGTGGGCTTAAAGGGGGTAGTCATCCATCCATCCTCCCACCAGAATATTGGGGAAAACACCCCCTCAGGGCTCAGAATCCCCAGGGTGTCAGTTTCTCTTACTAACTGGGTGGAGTAGCATATAAAAACACTAAAAGTTCCAGATATAGTATGTCTCAGAATCAAACTATGGGCATAACCAAGTCTTAGACACAACTGCAGCTAACATCTCTTAGACTCCAAGCTGTTACTTCTAATACTAGGTATTATATAATCATACAACCATTTAAAGAGCATTATTAGATTTCATCATTAAATTTTTATTAGTTCCAAATTATGTTAATTAAATCTTTAAAGATTAATATACAATGAACAGTTCCACATTAAATTTCATTAGCATCACACCCAATTACAACGATAAAATTACAACCTCATAATTATGTTCCAACAAATTCATCCTAATGGTTTAACACCATTTATTCAATAATACATTATAGAATTACCATCCCACATTCCTAGTCATTCTAGAAAAACATTATATGCTATTAAACACAAGGGGATAAACATGGTGAGTAGATGAAATACTAGTCGAGTATTTGTCGATTATGGTAAGAGTATAAACACATCCTTCCTTGAGAAGCTAAAGACCGAAAGCATGTGGCATACCCCACATGTCTTCGCCTATTTTGAACGATGGGTATGTAAGACCAGCTGTCTTGTGAAATGCGGAAAAGTAAAATAGATAAACGACCAATCAAAAATTAGCAAGCATCCAACAATCACATCCATCCAATTCCATCATCCCTAGTGTCCTCCTCAACACCCACATGTATAAACTGATGCATCTCGCCCCTCTAGGTGTCATCTGTAGCCACAACCAAAAGCGTCCACGCCCCCACATATCACAACAACCATCCATGATCACATCACAGCACAAACGTCAGGAAATCAAACCCCATATTTAATTGGGCTCTTGGCCCATTAATAATCAACAGGGTAACTCAGAACCCTTTAAAAAATTATCAAACAATCGGTTCTTAAATTCATCTTGAATTAACAGATTTATTATTTATAGTATCTAAATTCAGCAATCCTAATTAGTAAGCTATGAAAAATAATTAAAAAAGTTTACTCCAACAATTTGATTAACAATGATTTACAACTAGAACCAGATTCATTTACATTCCTCTTTATCGTTAGCCAAAAAATTATCAATTAATCCCAATTTACGTTCCTTACCGATTTCCATCAAGAACATACAACTAATAAAAGAAATCATAAATATCACAATATCTAGATAAACATGAGGCAATAGAATACGGTCGATATGAATTTATTTATCCGGTTAAAATATTTATTATGTCAATTTCAATGTCATCTAGTGGGATTAAACATGCTAACAATACAGTTTCACGTAATAGAAAATAGAAGCAATGAATCCCCTACCTCAAACATTTAATCATGTTTATTATCCACACAACAGGTCATGAACCTCCACTCGCGAAAACTACATCCACCGAAAGATTCCACGGTACGACAACACCAACTCCACCCCAAGAAAAACCACATTAGAACCATGGATATTACATGATATAACATGGAATGGAGAAATAAGAGAATACGATCCAAAAAGAATGACGATAAAACATACCATATATCGAAGGTTGATTAATACACCTTGGTTGCATCAAAACAGAGCGGAACTGATCCGAGGAGTAAAGAATGATTTTTGAAATCATAAGGTAAGGATTGAAAGGTTCTAGCGCCTCATAGCTAAGAACAAAGAGGAAGAACAATATAGGAATATATCTTGTCCCTTTTTATGATTTAATGGGTCGACGGTTTAAGATACGCTAATTTCCCCATTAAATGTGGTTCGCATTTACCCACGCTGTTTGACAAAGTAAAAATATACCGACACATAAAAAATAATTAATATAGGATTTATGTTCTTTGAATCATCCGTATTAATTTCAAGGTTGCAACGTCATAGAAGTTTCTCCATTACAACATCGTATGAGGGAGATATGTTAGATACAAGATCCCGTAATAATAATAATAATAGTAGTATTGGTTGATTCGTGGACCCGAGAAACGAATCATAATTTAATATCCAACATTAGACTTGAATTGATCATATTAATGACATGATCACATCACCCCTGATAAGAATTCAATCAGACGTCGCACACGGGAGTTATGGCTGGTCAATGATTTTCTAATAATATTAAATCTATAAATTCACGAGCGTTTCGGGTACCCAATCCGAAAACTAAACAAATACATCCAATATTGGGCTCATAAATTCCATCTCGATATCTGGTTCATAATACTGCTAACGTTTCATGAAACCAAGGTCACACGAGGAAAATAACGTCAAAATTCAGTTTTCCCAATGAAAATATTAATTACATTATTATATTATTATTATTTTTAATTTAATTTAATTTAATTCTTTAAATTCTCAAAATAAACATCCACGCACAAATCGCTCCAATTTGATGCGCATCACCCCATTCCACCTTGATTTATTTCCTTTTTTTTCTTTTATTATTTCTTCATTTTATTCTCACATTCTCTTTCCCATCTCTTTCTCTCTTCCATAATTCCCTCACACTCCAACAAAATTGGCTCCTAACCTTAATTGAATCCTCTTTTAACTTATTTATTTTATTTTAAAATTATTGAAATTAATATCGTAATGATTATTAAAAGTGAATAAATTGTAAATAACTCACACAAAACTCTATTTACATGCCTCCTCCTTCCCCCCATGCGCTAATTGTGGGTGGCGCCCAACTACTCTCTCACTTCAATTTTATTATTAAACAAATTAATAATAATAACACCCATCATTAATGTTCTAATTTAATCCCATTAAATTAGTTTACCATCGTAATTCTCATATTATATTAAAACCATTCCATTTAATTAATCACAAACTAAAGGCCCTCCATTACCATTTTTATTCAATATAATAATAATAAATCCTCCATCAATTTCATCAACGAGTCACCGTAATTATCATTAATTATTATTATTATTACGGAATCTCGTTGTGTCACCCCTTTTCTTCATTATTTTATCACTTTGTAATCTCTCTTTAAATTTTATTCCCATTATTATCTTATAATTACTCCCTCTGTCCCATAAAATAAATCCTTCTCCCACGATACTCATGCGGCCACTTCCTAACCCTAATTTTCACAAAGTAATGGACCGAAGAGGTCTAGGCCATTACATAATTCATACGCTACCAAACTGCTTAGAAGATTATACAAGGTATGTTTTGAATGATCCATTTCTTATAGTTATGAATCATTTTGTATTTAATGATGTCGAAGACATATGATGATTTTTGATACATTGTAAATTCCATCAATTTCATCAATGAGCCCTTAAATTTCTCCTACAACTTCAATAATACGATTGAAAAGGTATCTACATTTTTATCCGGATGCATCTTGAGATCATCAAACTTGTTATGAAAAACATAAAGTTTGGATTCCTTTACTTTTTTATCACCTTCATATAAATTTTCCAGTCATTCCAAAAAATACATTCATGAGGTGAAACTAATTACCTTTAGAAAGATTATATCATAATGTTCTGAAGTAAGGTAATTTTTTACTCTGGAACCTGCATCAATCATTTTCTTGTCATTTTCTGTGATTGGGAGTTTGGTAGCATCATTTACCAAAATACCTTGTGTAGTGAAAAATAGTATATAAATTTCAAGATATCGTTGATGAGATATCATCATATTATTCCAAATATGTTTTTTTCTTCTATCAAAGAGGGTGACTCACCAGACATTTATTTAATTCTCCCTCATAGAAAAAAGGACAGATTTAACACGAGTAACCTATACCCTATGATACTACTTGATGGACCCTGTAACACCCAAATAGATGAGAGTTGAATCAAGGTGTAAACATTTTCTTCAAAAGTGTCAGATCAAATTCCCACATTGGTAGGATCCAATTAAACCATTCTGATGGAAATGTTCATAAAATAATCAGTCACATGAAATGAGATCACACAACAATTTTACTTGGTTTACCACTAAGGACTAGTCTAAGGATCATACTCTAATAGTGTTTCGGTCACACCAAAATCTAAAAATATTCACTAGTTTTTGAATAAAATAGTTCATACATAGTCACTATATTCTATGATCACTACCTATATAATATTCTAGGGATATCACCCCAAGTCCCTCAAAATTCTTTTTTTAACACCCCAAGGTTACTGCATTGCGAGAAGTATAAATCAGTTTATCAACATGAAGATAACTTAAATGGATTATAATTACATCGTTTCCCAATATCAAGAATAAGAAACTACATGCATCATAGACCTATGTTGATGCACATTGAAAAATTAGTCACTAAAAATTTATATTCAAAATGGACTTTTTTTGAAGATCCTTTGTGAAGCTCAATACCATCACGAAGCACCATAGCTTCTTATAATAAACTACCTTCATGAAACTCATTTAAGTACATGAAATACCCAATCATTCATAATCACCCTTTAAAAAGAATCATTGGTATCATTAAATACTATCCTAGTATTTTCATGATACTCATGCTTGCATGGAAACCAGATTCACGTAGCTCCCCTAACATCATGAAATTAGAGGGATTACATATTTTCCTTGAAATATTATGTGAATAATGAAATGGGGGTAGCCTTATATTTAATGTATTAGATGTTCATGATGCTCCTCCGACTCCAATTCGTTTTGTAGATATTTCAAAATCATCATTGCAGTGATCCTTCATTCATAATGCTCCATTGAGATGTGATGATTTCATGATTCTATTCGTCAATCCATCAAATTCTATGATGCTCCAATTATTATAATAACAAATAAAACTTTCTCAGATTGCAAAGATCCATATATTTTAGAATATAATCCAAGTATTCACAACACCCATTCCATTACCTCATTTATGAAGAGTCGAATCTAGAAAGCTACCCTGAACGATGGTAGCCTCTTACCATATATTTTTGACCCCAAAAATTTGGATTACAAATCATGTTATTTTTGAAAACAAAAACAAATCTTACTCCATTTCTTGTAAAGAACAACCTTAGTTCGAACAACAAATTCAATTTTAAATAAATCATGTATGAATATACAAGATTATATTTTAAAAAATAATTTAAATATCAAATGATGGATGAACGTAAAAAAATGGGTTAATAATAAAAAATATATAAAAAAATTATATATATTCACAAGGAATGTCTAAAATAGTTTTCAATAATTAATATATATAAAAATAATAACAAAAGTGAAACATAGACATCTTATAAGAGATAATATATTTACTAGTTATCGGATCTTCACATACTCAATTAGGTGATCATGGTCCTATGTGTACACATGTCCCTTAATCACATGTCAAATTTGACTCATCACCAACCCATCAGGGATATAGACCACTGTATATGTTTTGGTTTGAGTTTTAATGTGTCAATAAAGTGTTATCCTAAATATCTCAATAACAAGGCATGATTTCATTTTCATTTACAAAATCAATAATGAGAAATTTAATTCAAAATAATTCAAAATAAAATTATCTTATCTTTTCCATTTCAATATTCCAATTTAAATTTAAAAATCCAAATGGGATTTTTAGAAAATTCATGTATTTTCAATGACAAAACAAATAGGTTCTTATCAAAACAATTTAAGGAATTTTCATAAATAAAAATTTGAAATCAAGTTTACAAATCAATTCCAATATTTAGTTCCACAAATTTATATTCTAAATTTTGGAAAAAAATCAGAAACACACCCAAATTCACTAAATTATGTTGTATTTCCCCAATTTTATAACAAACATAAAATCTAAATTCAAATTTTCCACAAATTATTTTTTCATAATATAATTGAAACCAATTAAATTTAAATAAAAATATTTAGGTTTAATAAAATTGGAAACTCATAAATACAATAACCTACCATGGAACATATGATCATGTTACATAGCTTCCATAATGGAATTCTCCAACAACGAACACCGACAACATAGATATGAGAGTCAAATCTAGATTCATGATATAAAAAATAGGGATTATATTCTAAGACAACATGGGGATATAAAAAACCTTATAGAGGATAGAAGGAGAGCGGGAGAGAGAGAGAATAGAAGATATGAAACATTGAAGGAACAATAATAAAGGAAGGATCAAATGATGATCGCCTCTCATTGACCTAACTTGGAGAGTGTTGGAGGTGCCAAAATTGGTTCATGGGGCCCTCTCAACCTATTAAATAATAATAAGTTGAGTTAGGGTCAATAGGATTCATAATTAGGTTTGGGGGGATTTTTTCACTCTTTTAGGAATAATTAAACCCCACAATCATGATTATATAAGAAGGAACTCATGTTTTTTCAAACTATGTGCACAAACCATGATCCCTTGCTTGTGTGTTTTCATAGTTTCTCTTTATTGGGTGAATGGTTTGACAAACCATTTGAAAACTTTGAAAACCCATATTATTTGGGTTTTCAATGTTTATTCAAACATGGAACACAGTTTCAAAAAACAATGTTCAAGTTGTGAGAGCCTTAAATGTCTTTAAAAGTATCATATTTTCATCCAATGCATCAATAAAAAGGACCCAAAATAATCATTATAAAAATAGGGGATGAGGAGTTCCTGAAAATAGTTATGTGTCGTTATGACATATATTAATGGAATTTGAAAATTTTTAATCTATATTTGAAATCATTACAATTTATATTATTTACTATGGTAATCATAATTTTTGACCAAAATTAATAGTGAAAGTAGTAAAAATTATTTACCTAGTTTAAGGTAATATTTGATTTATAGGGGGAAATTAATTAATTATGGGTAAAAGAGTGTATTAAATTCTATAAAATCTGTTTTATATCCATATTTCTACCTTATCATGACTTAGTGTTGATTATAATCCATTTTGGACCTTGTAGAACGTGAAACATTTGTGTATCACTTTTTATTTGGAAAAATTACATGTTTTCAACACACCTAACCTATATAAGGAATACCCCTATACTATCATATTCAAACCTTAAAATCATTTGGTTTCATCTAATACCATAACAAATAAAATCCAAACACACCTTATATCATCATATAAGCCTTATTTTGGGAAAAATTTATCCTAGGAAAGATGTTGGTGGAAACCTACGGAGGACACCAAAAAAAGGTAGTGTTATTTATTGATAATTTTTATTTTATTTCATCCTCCACCTCATTATTATTAAACCATGATTTTATAATAAAATCCAAATATTAAATATAATGTTAATTTTTTATGTTATCATAATAACCTAAAACTGTTCCCACATTAATCAAATGGGATATGAACTAATAAATTGTGTGTGTGGTGACAACCACCTCACAAACTGATGCCATTCATTTTTCAATTTTGACCTCTCATAGTTTGGTATGATGATGGATGTAAAGTATATATATATATATATATATATATATTATTTTTAAAATTATTATACCTCTAGAGTCACTATATCATATATGAAATTTTACATCCTATTCTGTAGGGGAAATTATAATCTAGTTCGTATGTATAGTGTTATTTACCGCCTCCTAAAGTAATGTGATTCCACATTCACTAATGTTAAACATGGAATGTAATACGTTTAATGATAAATAACATATTTTATATAAATCAAATAACTATAAAATTAATGACATATTTATAATTATGAAAGGATAATATATCATTTTATCTTTTTGAACATGGAAAAATGATTACATAATTAATGTAAGTGTTGAAGACAAAATTCATGAAGAAATGTGACTCCATTTTCAACATCACAAAACAAGGATTATATGTATATGTATATTTGAAGAAATTATATGTTATATATCATATTAATATCATTACGTTGGAATAAAATTTTACATACCTTCTTTCCATTATGATCATTGAAAATCGAACTCTTACACATGTGTATGTATGACATACTATCTCAGTGATTGTAACATAGTCCATTTTTCAAAAAAAAAAACAATTCTTTATTGGTTTTAAAATTATAATTAATGTAAAAATATGATAATTATGTCTAAATTATGATTTTTTAGATGATAGTTCTATATAATATATGCATGAACCAGATCTTTCATGACTAAACATGTAGGAGAAAACAAGGCAATTAACACCTGAAGAAAATAAAAAAAGTGAATTATTATTAACAATTACATGATATTAGGATACAAAAGGATCATATTTACTATTATAAATAATATTACCATTCATATGTATTTCAATAAAATGTTAAAATCCACTATAAAAAAATTAATTTATGTTCAAAAAAAGTCTGAGGTAAGGGACTTCATCTCAATTTTCCTTTATGGAGTCATATTGTAATGTTATGCACATAATTTATTTCATTTTTTGAATATACTACCTCGCTAATATGTAATATCATGATTTAGTTATAATTAATAATATTTTATGTTTCAAGGTGAATTATTCCATCGAATAGGATTTTAACTGAAAATTACCATGTGGTAAAAGTTGATGTACTATCTCAATTTTATTTTTTTATTATTATCATTTTTCTTGAAATAATAACATTCTTGTGCTAATTTGTTATTAGATATTATATTTCTTTAAAATATATAAATTTTTTTATTATTTTTATTTTTATTTCCTAAAATTTATACAATTTAAACATATGGTGTTTACTATCTATGTTATATGATTAAGTAGGGAAATATAGATAAATTTATATCCGCTAGCCAATATGAGTATTTGATTGTAGAGAACATTGTTTGAGAATAAAACAAATCAGCTAATATATGATGATTTATTTGGAAATTTATATATGGGTGCGGTTCAATTATTTATAGATCATATATGCATATATAGGTCTCATGAGACAAATTAGATGGATAAACTATATGAGTTAGTGAAAAACTGTTTTAATTTAATTTGAATGTAAGATGAGTTTCTACCCATTATATTTAAAATGTATTATGAATGTTATTAATAATATATTAATCATGTTCTTAAAACATATCATCCAATAAATATGAATTTATTTCATTAATAATTCAGTTATAATAATCCATTATATGATTATAATGATATTCAATCTATATGCATTTTAATCGAATTTATTGATTTCATGGTATGTGTGTTGAGTTATTTATCTTTCTATATTTATTATTATTATTTATTCATGATTGAATCCAATGTATGTAACCGTTATTGATCATTTAAGAACACCCTTTTTTCATTTCCCAGTATATGAAGAATAATTCATATGATGAGTTTAAGGATTCCACGTATTCTCCGTTTCCTTGCTTAGTATTTTATATGATGGTATAAAATGATATCATTTATGTATATTATTTACCAAGAATACTAAACTATTCATTCAATTTTGATGCAATTCAAAATATATGATTCAAATGTAATAAATAAAACACTATATTCAGGATACTGAGGTATCAGTTGTTGTAGTCTTTATTAGATTGAGTTTAGTAAAAACATTGGGAACTATATTTATGAAATCTCATATTAGAGAACATATCCCTAAAATAGAAATTTAAGAATAGAACAGAATTACATAATAATGTTAGTTAATAAAGATATTATGTGGTTTTTCCTATCAAATATGTTACTATATAGATACTAAAAGTGGACATGGTTATGAAAAAGATGTACCTAGGGGTAATAAATCAGAAAAGGGTGCACTGGGATTGACCTATAATTACTTGGAGTGAAGAAATAAAACATAATACACCCCTCTTTTAAAAACATGATGGGATATTGTTAGGATAATTAAAATTTTCATTAAAACCCACTGGGTGATTTAGGTTGGTGAATAATGGGGGGGTACTCTTCTTGTTTATCCATGCCCTTTCTGTCGATGGCACACGCTGAGGCACCTCCCCCTTCGGTGGATGATGTTACTCCAGTAAATATTAAATGTTTTCTACCTCATTCATTTACCCATTTCTCAAATACTGATTTACTCACATATTTACATTTGATTGATATCAGCCCTATGGATTGGGACATCTTCAGTAGAGATCCACATGTGTCGATATGGAATCGAGAGTTCACTGAAGATTCCAACATTCTTCATCTGAAATTGATTTATCATTTCATGATTTTACATTCTTTGGTGGTTTTATATGACAAATTTATATTTGATTCATGGGGCCTTCACAAGCGAGAAAAGGACAAACTTATTGATTCTAAAAGCATCATAATCAGGTTTTCTTTAGAGGATGATCTTATTTTTTCTTGGTCAAGTGATCATTGCTTCAATACCAGGTTCCATTTTCACTTCACCAAATGGTCCTATGAAATCTATATGAAGTGGGATTCGAAATCCATGATGGGTTGGTTAGGGATTCTTGAACACCCCCTTCCCTTTTAGAACCCTTAAATTTTATCTATTATAGGGAATCTCATAAGTCATTATTTATCATCAGAGAGTCAAACTCAATCCATTTTTACCCAACATCACCTAAAATATATGATGAGGTCGATTTATCAAATCCACCTACTGAGTTTTTCTAGATCGTTTCTAGTAAATAGTTTAGTTATAAACAATCAATTATTTTGGAAACTTGGTATGATTTCGGATCCATGTAAAAGAAATTTGTACATGGAGAGAAGGATTGCATATGTACAGTGTGAAAGGAACCTTGAGATACTACTTCTCAGAGTGAACAGGTCCCGGATGAGGTGACTACTTCTGGGAAATGTTATTTGTGTGTGAAGTGTCTTGGTTCAACAATGGGTTTTGAGATCCGTCAGACTGATGGTTCTGGTTTCATGTTAAATGTTGAGGTCAACTCTCTTTCTATTAATAATGATTAAAGATATTTTATTTTTATCACAAATAATAATTACATTTCGAATTCTAGTTATGTCACCATGGTAAGAATCAAGCCATTTATGTCTGTACATTCTAATTTATAATCCAAAAGTGTTTTCATTAGGTTAATAGGTGATATTAAAAGACCAAGTCTATAGTTTTATTGGATCCTCTAATAAGTTCACTCTCCATGAGAGTTTTTAGTGATATTGATTTTGCCACTCAATTTGGAATGAAAGGTGAAGTAATGTATTCTTTTTTGGAAAGGGATGCAGGTACAATACATTAAAGACACACTAAAGATGAAAGATCAGATACAGTTAGTGAAGGGGATACCAAAGTGATTGAGGAATCTACTAAGATTCCCTTATGAGAATTATTTGTGGAGGTCGCATACTCATAGAGAGGCACTATGACACATCCTAGTCTGAGGTTGGAAATAGTAGAGTTGGGTAATAACTTTTAACGATTACTTTTTGATGATCCAATCCAAAATATTGTAGATGATCTAGTATAAAATACAATAGATTAATAGGAATATTATATGAGAGATAGATCTCCCAGCCCGGGGAGAAACCTAATCTAGAAGGGAATCTTTAAAGAGAAAAAAAATTACTCCATATTTCCTACAAAAATGGAGACATTCTTAGAAAAGATGTTGAAATCAATGAAGACGGACATCGATGTAGCCTTCCAAGAACAAAAATCATATGATTCATTTGAGGAATATTTAGAATTTCTTTTTAGCTCAGATGAATAAGTTGTTAAACTGACTCATATACTTAATAATACATAGTATGATGCTTCTAGAATTATGGGGAGGTCATTAAGGGTAGATCTCATTGAGTGATCAATATAATTGTAGTGAAAAAATTGACTTAATCTTTATTGGGGGATTCAATAGTGGAAATTACAACATTGAGATGTATATCTAGTTTTTGGAAAAGTTGGACTTTCATTTTAATGATTTAAAAATGGAGTACCAAGACACCTTGGTAACAAACAACCCTTAGATATTTTTTATGGTGTTTAATTCTGCTAGGATTATGTTTTTATTTAATGGTTTTACTATTTTCATAGGTAGTTGAACTCATAGTCCCACGCATTTTCCTTAAAAGATTGCAATAATAAAAAAATAATTTTCAATCAATTAAAATTTATTTTTGATGTATTTGGAAATAATTATTTCCCAAAAGAATCTATGTTTATGATTAGAATATTATATATAAAGTAATTGTTCAAATTTTTTTAATTATTTCATTTGTTGGGAATTATGAATTATGTTCCCTTATGATATGACCTAGTCAAGTGTTTTCTAATTTTTATATATTGAACATGTAATGATTGATGGTATAAATACTCATAGTAATCATAGATATTTCCCAATTTAGTAATAAAATATATCGGGTACTATAATAGAGAAAATTATTCTTATATTGGGGAATATTAATAATGATTTGACAAAAACCCTTACCAAGATAGAGAATCCTATTCCACTATAATAATATCCTATTATATGACAATTTATATGATAGAAGCCAACATTATTTTATTAAAGTACTCATCTAATGTTTTCCTAACAATGGATTATGTATCTAGAAAATAAATTTATTGCCCTAAGATTTAATAAAAGATAAAAGAGTAAAATGTTGTGTATTATTTCAAAGTTAAGGTTGATAAATGGGGTTTTTTGAGGAATAATACTATGGTGGAATATAAAATAGATGTAATGGAATAGAATTATTTTAATTATATATTCTACATAAAGAATTTAACTCAGAATAAAAAACTACGATGAATTGAATGTCCCTTATCTAAAAGAAAAAGGAAGAAGAAATTGTATCTAAGTATGAATCTACCATTATATGTTTATCTAGGTATGTGATGGGTTATATCCATAAAATAGAGTTTAAGATTGCCCATTTTATTGAAGATTATAAGATATGTCATCATATGGAACTTATCTCTCATGCATTTTATTTATTGGATGAAATTGTTTTCTATGAAACCAAGATTGAGAAATATTTATTTGAGGCTTATGTATTTTTTGTGAATTAAGAGAAAATTATTATATAATAATATATTAAAGAAAAAGTAAATAAGTGAAAGAAGTATTTTACCTCAAGTTATAATTTTGAAATGAAACACCCTAGTACGTTCTGAAAGGGATTGGGAGATTTCTACCAGTGTAGAAATAAATTCCTCTATACTAATGATTGAAATATAAATTAATAATATACCTATGTGCAATTTTTTATAGTAATGTGACTAGGCACTATGAAAATGTTCTCCCCTTGTGTTATGGTAATGTTCCACAGAATATGATAAGCGGTCATGGTCAATATTATTCTACCAATATAACAAAATTATAATGACTAATTTTATTATGTATTTAGATCCTTTAATAATGTTATAAAACAACTTTAACATTGATATCATTCTTATAGGAATTATAAAATATGTAATGATTTTATTGTAGTAGATTTTCATTAACAATATGAAATCATTTTTGGAATGGTACTGATGACCAAGAAAAATTATTCAATTGAAGGTCAAACTTCTTGCAAAAAAATGATTGAAGGAAAGATGACCCTTAATATGTTCTTAATTTTGAGACCATGATTTCTACATTATGAGATGATTGATACAGATAATGTAAATTTGATAGTACTGGATACCTTGTATCTGATGAATAATTTATTGTAAAAGTTAATAATTCAATCATTTATGGAGTTTACTATATTATTTATTTATGGAATGTATCCAAAAACTTATTTTTTTAAGGGATAAGAAATAACACATTTTTTAAATATGTTTTTATGCAAATCCATTTTATTACCATGTTTTTAGAGAATACATCAAGATTTTATTTTCATGGTCAGAATTTTATGATTAAGAGATACTTCATATTGTTTGTGGTGTTAAAGATAAGTTCCATTTTTTAAAATTTACCATTCTTGATTCTAATGTTTTGGATATTAATATTTTGGAAGGGTCATAAAGTTGAAAAGTTCGAAAATCATTTATTTTTTTCATTGGATGAGGTTTTAATGAGTAATTGAATATTTAACCATATTGACATTAATTCATATCATATTACCTATAATTTACATTTTTTTAAATAATAAATTTATAATTAAGTAATTTCTTCTCATCAAATTATAGATATTATTATCTATTTAAAGTGAATTTTAGTTTATTTGGCAGAAAATAAAATAATTTTTGGATATTCATTTCTTAAATTAAGTGTTGAATTGTAAGATGTTAAAATCATAAATAATTTAAATCACTATTATTATGAAATAGAAAAATTTATTTTCATTAATTTACATATATTCTTAGATAAAAAACAATTCGTCAACTTTAGGAAAAAGAACGTGAAGAAAAAATGTTATATTATTTCCTTCATATATGATGAATCAAATGAACATTTAAATATTCACATATATATGTTTTTATGTGAATTAACATTCTATATATAATTTACATTTTTATGATAAATTATCTCGATAAATGTTTACTATTCATTATGTGTAAGTACTATCTTTCTTTTCCATGTTTTTATTTCCGACCTTTTTTCTCTTAATTAGGAATCTAGTTATGTGATTATTCCCTATGAACATTTCAAATAACTTTATCACGTACCAAGAGGATATAATATTAACCCTTATAATGATGTGGGATTTATAGACGGTTAGTTTTATAGGAAAACCCATTTATTATAAATATCATGATTAAATTATGATGAGGCACTTTATTTAAGGGGGTAAAATGTAACACCCTGAGGTTTTAAAATATGAATATCATATTTGATAGAATGTATGAAACATATAGCTATGTATATAAGGTAATATAATTTCTTGATACTTTATGTTATATTTATTGTTATGTGAAATCAATCCCATTTATAAATTTCAACTCAAGTAACATAGTGTTTGAATGAAAATTAATACACTATAAAATTTTATTATTTAAATATTACCATCATAATAGAGTGTTTAAATTTTGGGTATTAATAGTAATGAAAAAATATAAAATTTATACGGATTAAAAATTGTGAAAAATAAATTATATGTATATCTATCAGTTTGGGATAATATTATCACAATTTAAATGAAAAAAGATATGTTTTCTAAAAAATAGTATTTCTAAAAAAAGAGGTCAAATCACAATTCACACAGAAAATTTATAAATAATTTATAATATTTTTTATAAAAATTATTTTATAAAATTAAATTAATTTGGTAAATCATAATATAAAAATTATCTTTGAGTACTTTTTTATTTTTCTGAAATGAATCGTTTTTCAATAAATAGTGAAAAATAATAAATTTTAATCTCATATTGCATTTTTCATTTTAATTATTTATAATGATTAATTTTTTTTAAATATTATTTATAGAAAAATTTGTTAAACTATACATAATTTAATCTAATTTAGTTTATTTTAATCATTATTGAATTTCGATAAAAAAACTTTTCAAACATTTGAACATTTTCCCTTTGAAAACTTCATTTCCCATCACTTCTATGAGATTAATTTTAATTTATAATATCCAATTCAATGAGTGTAATTTATAAAAATGGATTCCAAATTTGTAATAATAATTATTAATATATTATAATAATTTAAATATATTCTTTTACCAAAAGTAATAGTGAAAATATAAAAATCTATTTATCACGGTTAAGGTAAAAATGGAATTTTTGATGGTTAGAATAAATTTATAATGGATAAAATGATATATAAAATAGTATAAAATATTTAATATGGCCATATTTTAATATTTTTTTAAGTCGTGACATAAATTATTTTAGAACATTGTGGGATGTGAAAACATTTGGAATAAATTTTTCTTTTGAACATTTACAAGTGTTTCCGTCACCAAACATATAAAAGTCCACCACATATCATATTCTCTTCACACCTTCATAGCCTATAGTTTCATACAATAAATTTATATATAGCTTATCTAATTCCATAATCTATTCCTCAAATCACATTTTCTGGTATTAATCAATATTATTAAGGATGTTAGTTGAAACCTAAAAAGGATACTTATGAAATGGTAAGGTTCTTTGATTAGAGTTTTTATTTTATTTCATCATCCAACACCTTAAATTTTTATTAATCCAAAATGATATTTAAAAATCAGTATATTAAAAATAATTATATGTTATTATATTTTAATGTTATGGTATTTACCTACATCCATCCCCACTTCCATCAATTGGGTTATGAAATCTTCATTCATGTGTATAAATGACGACTGCATGATGAACTAATGTCCTTTATTTTATCATTTCCCCCACCCATAGTTGTATATAATGATGGATACAAATTATATATATGATATTTATTGAAATAATATTCTTATTTAGTTGTTATATAAATATATATATTTTTACTTTTCATTTTTTAGCGGATATTATAACATCTCTCATTTGTACGGTGGATTACTGCCTTGTGATGTGATGTGATTAGTCATTCACTAACACTATACATAGTTTGAAATTATGAAAATTTTAATTAATATAAGGGAAATAAATTCCATAATTATTTTATTCTTAAAATAATTATCTTTTTAAAAGTATAATATATCATTTTCATGTTTTAAAACTAAAAAATGATAACATCATTTGTGTACGTGTGGACTACTTCTTTAACGAAATGATGTGACTATATTCTCATCACCACACCACATTGATGATATATATATATAATAATATGGTACAAATTTTATTATGATAATTCTATAAAAATCAAATATTACGTACCTCAATGAATTTGTGGTATATACACCACACAAAAGAAACTAGTTGTGTATAAGGCATGTGTCTCATAGAAATAAATGTGAGACAAATATCCCTCACCATATGTCGTTACTCTCATCGTAATCCTACAAAAATCTATTATAATAAATATAATTTTATTATAAATATATTATAGAACCATATTATTTTATCTAATACCATATGTTATTTTAATTTGAATTATATTACCCATTTATTAATAATTTCATGCCAATGTTACACATCAGGTGATATCCGCTTTGTTTTTTCTCATGTGTTTTGATTTGTTATATTTTTTCCCTCTTACTTATATCAGGATTTAATTACCCCAAAAATTATAAATATGATATAAATACCATACATATTCATTATATATTTATTTATAATAATCTATAAAATATATAATTAGAAAATTAAACATACCATTCTTAGAGATGGTTGGTTGTACATACGCATGAATACTATTTACATTTTCTTATTGTATTAAAATAACGAAGGTAAATGAATATATTTATTTATAATATCATTATTGAACAATTAATATGAAATATATATCACATAATTTCACTAAATACATCCTTAATACTTTCCAAGGAATGTGTGAAATAATCATATTAGTTTGAGGTGTCAGTAGTCCACACATCCCCATACAAAGTTATCATACATAAAAATATGGAACGAATAAAGGTAGGAATTTTATAATAATTAAATAATCGTAAATATATCAAAAATATCATATATATCATTAAAATAAAATATTCCATCATTATTCTCAACCTTTAATGGTTGCAATGGAAAAATGAATGACATCAGTTTGTGAGAAGGTAGTCTACCAAACACACAAACGATGATTGTGTATCCCATTTGATGGAAGTTTCAATGAGTGTAGGAAAAAAAATTAATATATAAATACCACAATATATTTTAAATATTGAGTTTAAATATAAAATATACAAATAATAATGGTTTCTGAGGATGAAATTAAACAAAAATGTCAGTTAATAAACATGACCTCTTCTTAGGGTATCTTCTATTGATTTTCACAAAAGGACTTATTCATTTTCATTTATACACAGATTAATGCTTATAGGATGAAGGGATGTAATTTGGGAGGATATTTGGTAATAATTTGTCGGAACCAAATATGTTATGATGTTTTACAAAAAGTGAGTAAGAGGTGCCCTTTTATGAGAGAGGGAAGGGCACTTTCATAATTTCTAAAAAGATTAATTTATAATAAATTAAATTTCAATCCAAATACATCAAAATTGAACTAAATTAAAATTTATTGTGTTTTAGGGTGATAATAACATCAAAAATTACACTTTATATAGGTTTTGTTGTAATTTGAAAACATATATTTTTTATTAATCCACAGTTAACCTATTTTAATTATTACATTGGTAAAAAAAATCAACATTAAGAGGTGGATATTTTTAATTCTAATTATTAAATTATACCATAAATGGAATTTTTTATGATATTTTATACAATATAAAATCTAATTATACCTTATTTAATATTTTTTATGATTTCTAACTAATTTAAAAATATATCATTTTCATAAAATATCATCAGTTTCAGTTTTCACAGCATCCATTTCATTGAATTTTAATAAAATCAATCTTGAAATATAATATCATACCATTCATTTACTATATTACTAACATGTCATATTTACCAATAATATTTTCTTTGTTCCATAATATTTTAAAATTAAATTTATTTGATTATTTATAATATCATTTAATTGATTGATTCCTTAATATAATAATTATTACATCATCATTATATAATTATTTTTGAATGTTATATATACAATAACATTTTAAAATAAAATACCTTTATATATAAAAACATTTTATATTTCATAATCATATATATAGTCATGAATATCATATATTTAAACATGTATTAGAAAAATATATTTATTTAAATTATGATTGTGACATTTGTCACTCTATTTTATTTTAAAAATATTCATGTAATTTTCATAAATAACAGTCCATTAAATTATTCAATATCAAACCAAAGGTACTAATGGTAGAATTGAATTCATCTAACAACATTTTTTCAAGTGTTATATTTGTTTTATAATATTTATAATATTATTTTTCACACTTAATTACACGATTTACCCTAAACCGTGGTACCAAAAATTACTAAATTTACTCTTCACATTGTCCAAAAATAAAAGTGACGTAATAACTAAATTTTTATCATTTTATTCCAAATATATAATCCATTTGTTTCAAATTAAATTCACATAATTTTCATAAATTTATTAAAAATTATTCTTGTAGATGGGACGAAATGACGAGTCACTATGGTCAAAACATTCAAAAGATTGATATTTTTTATATCAAAATTCTATGTAAAATTGATCCCAATGACATGAATTGGATTAAATGATAAAAAATTTATATTAATATAATTTTTAACTAGTCAATAAAGTAATTTAACACTATAAATTATTTTTATGGAATATAACCATTTAATAAAAATTCCTTATTTTTCACAATTTATAAAAACATGAATATTTTCAAAAAATATCAAAAACTAATCCATAGAAAATTTGGATATACCTTTATCATATAAAAATATTTTTTGTCTAATATAATCTTTTAAACACTCAACAACTAGAATTAGAAAAATTTCTCCATCAAAATGTAACTAAACTCCCATTTTAGAGGGATACTTCATTTATGAGAAAAATAGGATTTGTTATTATAACATGTCTTGAAAAAACATTAGATGTATGTAAACTATTATATTGAAAAAATTATATATATATATATATCATTAATATTATCTAATAAGATATATTTTTTATATAATATAGACTTATTCATAGTTTTATTGAAAAAATTTCTTTTAGTTTGAAAAGGGCATTACTTTATTTTATAATTAATTTGTCAAAGAATTATATATACCTGTGTAAAAAAATTTAAAATTTAGTTTATATTTTAAAGACCCTCCATTATAATTTATATTTTATAATTTTCATTTTTATATAATTTTAATAATAAATTAATGTTTCATAGAAACTCGATGATGTTTGTAAAGCAAGCTAAGTGGGTATTGAGCATAGTGAGCTATTAACCTTTTGTAGTGTATATCTCAGTAGACTGAATAAATTTAAATTGTTTAAAAAAAGTTCATATAAAATATGGGTGTTACAATAGAGGTATCATGTTTCTGAGAAATGATGTCAAATAAATAAATATTTCCATCATTTATAATTCAGTAATTATTTTTTATAATGAAATTTTGAAAATGTAATTACTTATGGATGCATGTCATTCTTTGTTATTAATTACATTGATTTTATATTCATTTATTACATTTTAATATTGATTATATTTGTTTATTCTTGATTAGTTTAGCTATACATAACCCTAACTAAGCATTTGAGCTCACCCTTATTTGTTATCTCTTTGCCCATGATATGTAGAATAATTCCTGTAAGGAGTTCAAGGATACCATGTGTCTTCAATTTCTAGGCTTTGCATTTTATGTCCCATAGTAATATGGTTATCATTTATGTATCTAGTTTACCAAGACTACTAAACTATTTGGCCATTTTGGATGTGATTTAGTATATATTATAACAATGTAATGATAATACATAGGCCCTAGGCTACTATTTTCATGGTTTCCACATGTCCTCTTTTTATAGGTATATAAAAAATTTATTGATATTAAAGTCAAGGCAATGAAATTTCAGAATTTTCATTAATTAAAATAATATAAATTTCATTATCAAGGGAACATGGAACCAACATGCCATATATTTTAATTTTTGAGGGATATAATAGAATTTCCCCAACCCAATTAAATAAAGATAATAGTTGGGTTGATTTGGAGACTATATCTCATGGTTTTAACCTAGTTTTTCCACTTTTAATCTTAATAGAGTGACACATAATTATAATGGAAACTATCCTTAATAACTAAAAATTATTGGGACCAATTTTACAAATTTGATCATCTAAATTCAAAATATTGTATCCATTCAATATTATTTTATCCCTATATGTGTCTAAAATTATTTTTAATATAAATTAATATATTGTAATGAATTTTTTTAGAAAGTAATTTTTTCACACATATGAATTATCTTATATCAGAATCATGAATATATATGATTAAAATGGTATTAATAAGATTTCAAAAAGTGTCAAATTTAAATCTATGAATAAATAAAAAAATTGTACATTTCTGTTTTATTTTTTAACGTAGAGAAATTAATTTGTTTGAATAATCTATATTTTTTAACTCTTTACTGAAAAATAAATCAATAGAGAAAAATCTTCAAATATAAAACTTTATTAATTTTGAGATGATGATTTCAAAAATTATGTATATTTATTCAATTTTATTTTATAAAAGTTTCCAAATTTAATTATATTATTTTTTCACAAAAATAAAAAAACCCATTTTTTGGAAAACACATTTTTGATGCATAGAATGACATCAAATAAAACTGAGTACTTATTTCAGAATAATTAATGTCTGCAATTTTAATTTGTATGATCAATATATATGTATTTAATACTATTTTCGATCATATCAAATACCATTAAATTCAATGTCTACATTATAATGATCACATTTAAATGATAATACTTTATTAGTATATCACAATTCATATAAATCGTGTTGATGTGTGTTAAGAAATATATTGATATAATTATCTTTTAAACTATATTTTTTGGGTGTTATGGTCATTATTAGAAAACTCAGTGAGTTTTAAAATCATGAAATAATTTTCAAAAATTATAAATATTACTAGGATAATCAATGGAAACTATAATAACAACTTATAGTTTTGGGTGGGTCCATTCTTCAACCAACTTTTTTTCAAAACTAATCCATGAATATTCAATTTCGTATTATAACAGGCCTTACGATAATGATTTCTACATAAAACACTCACATTTAATATGAATTTCATATTATTTTTCATTTCCCATTGTCTTCAGAACATTATTAAAATTCTCCCGACGTTCCTCCATACATTTAGAGTATATGAGAATATCCTCTATAATGAAAAATGTAATATTATTACGGTAACCTCTATAGACTCTAATTATTGTGTCTTAGAAAATTTATGGGCATCAACAATTCTGAAATGAATCAATATGAACTAATAGTGTCCAAACCATGTATTTAATTTTTTGATGGTATGATCTCCTTCACCAACTTTTATTAATGATATCCAGATTAATGACTACATTAGATAAATATTGGTCTATTTGTGTTTGATCAAACAAGTCATCAATCTATGGAATGATATACTCTATCATTATCTCTATCTTATTGATCTCATGGTAATTAATTCATAGTTGCATTACATCATCCTTATTTTTGGAAAAGAAGACAAGTACACCCCATAGTGTTACAGATTGGTTTATGAAACAATAAAACTCATGATATTTTGGTATCTTTTATCAGATAAATAATTTAATTTTTTCAATAGATTACACCACATGAAACACTAAACCTAAAAAATAATATATTTATATTAAATATAAATATTTATCTATGACCATTAAAAACTGGTACGAATAAAAGTATATGAGTTATTAAATATTTATTTAATGAAAATAATGTGTAATTTTTATATGAATTAAATCTAAATGGTATAACTAAAATTACTAGTAAGATCAATTTAAGACTAAAATTTAATTTTTCATAATTTTTTTGGTTTATTGAAAATTTTATTTATCACACAAAATAGTTGATTAATGTATGGTAATATATAATGATATGAATAATTGGATAACAAAAATTTGAAAATGATATGAAATAAGAAAAATAATAGATTTTGTTCTAAAGTGTTGTTATCCGTATAAAAATAGTTTTTCTTTATAATTTTAAATTTAATTTATATTTTAAATTTATAAAATTAAGAATTTTAATATTACAAAATAATTTTTTTATTCATCGATGTAATATTTTCAGAATATGTAATTTTTAGTTTTTTATGAAAGGAATGATGTGAAGGTCCAAAGTGAACTATACCATTTTTAAAATTACTATAATTAAAAGACATTATTTGTATGTAAGTATATCATATAATGTTTTGAAACCATTTTATATAATAATTATTTTTTTATAAGTGAAATTATATGTCTCAAAATATTTATTTTAGTTTAGAAACCTATATCTGATATTTTTGAACATCTATAATATTTTGAAAAAAAAATTTATACATTATAAATTTTTTGTTTTGAAATTACTCTTTATCAGTTTTAGAAATTAAATCAATTAAAATTTATTACAAATTTGGAATCATTAATCCCAAATTATGTAATAATGGTCATTTCATTTTTATTCATAAAAGATAAATTTCATATACGAAAACTACTTACCATAGTTAGTATAATCTTTGGTTAAAAGTGTTTAAACTAGTTAAAAGTGAAAAAACATGATTACAACGTGTTATAGAATGTGTGATAGTATAATTTTTATACATTATATCTTCCAAAACGTATTATTTCTCAATTTTTCATCCATGTTCCAAGAAAGTGACTTCTTATTATTAAAAGGGTATGATTATTAATAAAACATCATCCTTTCTCACTTATGAAATTGGCCTCTTACAACCCATTTAATACTATTCCTAAAATTATGTATCCTCCTAAACCCTTGTAATTTTCAATTCATATTGAATTATATATTTATATCATTATATTTTTTGAATAATATTTTTTCATAATCCCTCCATTTCCATGGGATCCATCAAGGAAATATCAAATTGCTCAACATGACTATTCAATTTTTACAAAATTATTTCTTATCTATATTAACTTTAAAATTATATTTTTATCATCCATATATTTAAAAATTATTATTTTAAAAAGAAATTAATGTTTTATGTTATGGGAATAGTCATTAACCACATTTCACCTATTCTATTAAGAAAAATTGAAACATGATTTGTGTGTATGCATAAGAAATCACCTCCACAATGAAATATATTATCTTTCACACACCACGTGTCATGGATGATACAAAAGGTAAATTTAAAATATCAATATTATATATATTAATTTTTTATGATTATTAAATTATAAACTATATCAATCTTTCCTTTTAATAAAACAGAATCATCAGCCATTTGAATGGATGGACTACCAACTCCATAGAACGATGCATTCCTCTTTTAATGACTAGCATTAATTGATGGTCCTAATAATAAGTATACTGGATAAATTTTATTTTTATGAGATCATAGTGTTTATGTTTTAAGAAATTGTATAAGTTATAAATTATATTATAAATAAAAAATCACAAGTAATTTAATGGTTTAAATAAGAATACTAAGAGAGAAATATTTTATTCGTATTATGTAATACTTCCTTATCCATTAAATATTCTAATAATTTATTATAATTTTGAAATTTAATAGAATGTAACACAAAATTATATAATAATTTTTATAATATAATTATCTTACCATTAAACCACCATAATTCCATGAATTAATCATTGTATGTTCATATTTGGGTCAGTTTAACCACATACATGAACAATAATGTGAATATATATCATGAATGACAATGAAAAGATAATTTATGGTAATATATGGTTAAAATAAGTAAATAATCATTTATTTATTTTATATAATGGTAAAATTAGTACCTGAAAAATAATTTAAGATGACATCTTTCATTCGTTAAGAATCATCGAAACATAATCATTGTCGATTCATCTTCATAGACTGTAACCAAAACTAACATGGAGTAAAATTATACCGTTATAAATATAAATATACATATATTTTAGTAAAATTATTTATCTATAACTGATTAACATTGTGATAATATTAAATAACATCCCCATTTTTACAAAACATATTCAGAATGATCAATATTACTCTCACACAATATTGATAATAGAAAATAACAAACTAGAAATCATGTAGAAAATAATTTTAATATAATATAATAAAAGGGTGTAGATATGATTAATTTATTTTATGGGTTATCAAGAGAGTTATTTTTTATAAAAGAGGTTATAATGAATTTTAATTGAGTAGGAATTAATTTAAGGGGTATTTGTATTAATTTTTTTATTTTAATTTTATGAACCATATTTTCTATTGTATAATATACATACTAAACATTAAATACCTTATATATTGATTCGATCATTATTTTATTTAATGTTCAATATTAAATTTTTTCCTTCCATAGGGTTTTATTATAACGTATCCAAAGGGTTACGGTTTTCTTATTCTCATTTCTAATTTATTTATACATAATATATTTTGCGTGACATGCTTTACATGTATGGTGTATTCAATTAACATGAATATATTCTAACACACCATTATATATATAATTGGATAGAATATGCAAATTCATATTCCCTCTATTCAATTTAATTATGATGAATTACTTAATTTTTATATATATTTAAATTTCTAAAACAAAAATTATTCTCAAATTAATCAGAACTTATGAATTATGTTTCTTATAACGGTTATTGATAGCATAAATATCATACCATTAAGTAAAAGAATATATTAAACTTTTTACTTCCATTACATGGTTCTCCACCTATAATATTTTATTATATGTTATTTTATAATCCTATTTTTGAAAATTATGTTTTAATACAAATAAAGATTTATTTCTCATTCAAAAAAATAGTTATTAAATAATTGATATTTCAATGTAATAAAAAATTTCTTTCCTAACCAAATGTTTAGTATTTTCCTCCATTTTTCTAATATAAAATATCATTTCCTCTTCAGTGATATATTAATAGAGATTATTTTGAAGATAATATGTTTTTAAACATTTCAATTTACCTTTTTAAAACATATTTTTCAATCATAAATATATATTTTTATTTTATGTTAATGTTAATCCTTTTTTCTAAATTCAATTTTATGTTTCCACAAGATTTTTTATTTTCGCAAAAAAAAAGTGTTTACACTCAAATGATTTAAGTTACATGATTCATCCTATAATATATTAATATATATATAATTTTTGGAATATATCTAATTGATTATAAATATTGATTCTTGATCCCTTCTGGGGTGATATTGTTTGATTCCTTCTGTTTATAATATGATTTTAATTGATGTCAACATCCTTTTGAGATTCCATTATTAAACTAGGGATATATTCTGTTTTAACCATCCACTTTATTTCTCAATATGAATTATATAATATTCTTACCTAATAAATAAATGACCCATAACTTCTTATGTCTTTCCAAATCATCCTCTTTCATAGGAATAACTTTCCTTCTAAATCATTTCCTCAAGGAACAATATATATTTCTTTCCTCGAATTGAAGGTTATTAAATTAGATTCCATGAATTATTTTTTTAGGAAAATTATTTATTTATCCTTCTACGCCTTAATCTATATGGTTTTTATTTGAGGTATTGTTACATTGAAAGAATTTCTATTTATTGACTGTTTAACTATTGAAAATCATGATATCTTTTTTGTTTTGAAAAAAATGTTCCTGGATTACTTGAGAAATTTAACTATTTATTCTTTATACATACACCATATATATCTTCAAAGGATATAATCATGGTATAATTTGTATTAACACAGGGAAAAGTATTGGTGTTTGGTTTTTTTTATTATAATATGGATTACTATCTCAAATGTTCGTTACAAGTATTTTTAACTCATTATCTCAAATGATGATTGATTTTTACTTAAATATGTGATTGATGTGCATGAAATTATATAACTCCTTAATGCATTGGTATGACTAATTAAGAAATTATTTTTGGGTATTTGGTTTATGTACCCCCAATTCAGTAAGATGTCATTGCTGCGATCTTGAGGATGAAGAATGTTGTTTTGGTTATGGATTTTATGGTAAGATTTATGCCTTAGAAGATTCCTCTATGGTAGGAATATGATGTCTAGAATTATGAATTCTATCTCCCTAGATTTAGTTATTTGTATCCATGTGATTGATTAATTTTAATTTTTTCCATGTATGTATTACACACTGAGATTCATTATATTTTAGCCGTATAATTATTAGTTATTTGATCCATTATATATATATATATAATGTTTATTCCATGAATCCTTTTCTTTTATGTTGTCCCTTACCATGTGGTTTACCATACCCCTTATAATGATTCTATTTCCCCATGCTATAATGAAATAAAATAGACATGATATTTTTAGAATAATAACATCTATGGGAGATTTGTGAAGAATATTGAAAAAATCTTATGTTTCTACTAGTTATTAATATCTTGTGTGGTACAATGCCATTTTTTTTGTTTTTTTTAACAATGTGTCTTAATTGTGTAAATATACACTATAATCTTTATAATATGTATAATAAAATATTTTATTTAATTTATATTTGTTTACATTAATCTACAATTTGTATCTATATATAAAGTATGCTTTTTAAGGCACTGGGTTGGGTATTAATGGTATGTGGTGTTATGGTTGGTATCAGAGTATATTTTTGATAATTTAAAATATTATAATGTTTTTTTAGGATAATTTATTGTATAATATGTTATTTTTATCCGAATTTCAAATGTATAGAAAACCCATTTGGATAGTGTGTGATTTAATTATATTGTAACAATAAACATTTTATTTGGAAAGTAGGATAAGAGAAATCATGTTTAAATAATAGAAATAAGACTAATTATAGGATGAAATACTAATGTTTTTGTATGTTATTAATTATTATGTTTTCCTTGAAATTAAATCCTTTTATGGATACTACAATGTTGATGCAGTTATGGAATATATTCATAATGTTTTAATCACCCCCCTAAAAAGGAAGATTCATCATTGACACAATCATCACACTAGAGCATGTTGAATGGTAATATGATTGCACCTGAAGATATAAACCATATTGGGATATGATTTGGTTAGCCTTATTCTGTTTAAAAACAACTTTTATGGATTTATTTCAATGTTACATTAAGGGATTATGTTAAGAAGTATGATGAAACCCAAATAAAATGTTACATTATTTTAACATAGAATGAAATAATTTAAAATATGGATGATATCTATTGTATTAAGTGTGATACAGGATAAACTAAAATATCTATAAGTTAATTTTATGGTATCATAAATGAGTATATCTTGATGTTATATTTTATAAAATTGTCTCATGATATTAATTGTTCATCACTTATGTTATTCCCTTTTGGTTTTATTAATTTATGTATGAATAAAGAACAATATTTGTAATCGGTGTGAGAGAAATGAAGTGACTGTCTAAATAGTTCAACCATATAAAAGGTATTTAGATTGATTAATTTAATGACTATTCTATACCAACTATCATAAAATAAGATTATCCATGTGAACATAGTTGAAATACATAACAAAACATCAATGGGAAGAAAGGCTTTGAATGATGTTCATTGGATGAAGATAATGAAGTAAAGAATGTAAAATTTCATTCATGTCAACACTATATAATTAATAATTATGTATATTTCCATAGAAGTATTGATAGATTATAAAATTGTGGTGATCAAGGTCATCAGATTCAAAAATTTAATGGAATGAGAGAAGCTTCCAAAAAAATTCTTCAATTGTAAAGGATTTGGGCCATGAGTAACCCAATTCCCCGATATAAGGGCTAATGAGTTCGACAATAAAAAACCATTAAAACAAGGGAAATCTTTTGAACCTACTAAAAATATAATGAATAATGATTTTTCACTCACTATTCACTGATATGAAATGTCTCAAAATTTTTAAACAACTGTTGGATATTGAGATAAAAATAAAAACACCTTGTGTTATGGTTATCATTAAATAATTTTAATGGTGTTTGAGGTTGCTATTCCTTATGGGAATACCCAATAATTACATAGTATAATTCTATTTCAAAATAAAAAATTTTAAGCTCTATTTATAAAGGTATTATGTTAATTTTTCATGTAGATAAATCCCACTCAACATCGTTAATAAATCCTATGTTGAATTTACTTTTATAAATTTCTCTAATCTATGAGTATAATTATGTTGTTGTAATTTATATAATGGGGAAAATGTAACACCCCTATATTCTAATATATTTTTTCATTTAAATTAGTCATTTTTTTAAGAGATTTCTACACACGGAACAGTAAACATAAACAATGTCATGATATACTTAGATAAAATATAAATATTTTAATATGACCATTTAAATATTGATATTAAATTGGTGGGAATAAATAGGAGTAATTGGTTAATGTAATTCTTACATAAAAAAGTAAATGATACTTTTTATATGAATGAATGTCAATTGGTACAACTAAAATAAATTGTATGATCGTTTTAAGATTATAATATTATTTCTCTAAAAAATATACTTAAATGCCAACTATTTTTATCACATGAATCTTATGAATAATTTGTGGTTATATATATTGATTTGAATAATTGGATGACAACAATTAATAAATGATAAGACAAAATAAAATAAAATATTATATTATAATGTGATATTTTCTATAAATAAATATATTATAATAATATTTATTAATTTTTTAAGAAAATTAAATTTTGAAATTTATAATATTTTAATTTTGATAAAGGAAATCATTTTTTGGATTCATAATATTTAATATTTTTTGAAGATTAGTTTTTAGATTTTTTTTTTTAAAATAATTACATTAAGGTGAGTAGTGCAATAAACCATTTTTACATATATTGTGATTTAAAAACATTGTTATTAAGTATGTATGTCATATAAATTTTTGGAACCTTTAAATATAATTTTTTTTTATTTTATTAGTGACATTTTAAATATTAAAATATTTTTCTTTGTTTAACAATAATTATATTATATTATTAAACATATGAAATATTTTTCAGCAAAAATCTATTAAATTATTCATTTATTATTTTAATATTAATCTATATCAGTTTTATAAATTGAATAGAATAAAATGTATTTGAAATTTTGAATAATTATAGTCAAATTATTTAATAAAGACCATTTTATTTTTTTGAATTAATTATAAAATAAACAGGTTAAAACTAGTTACTATGGTAAGAGTAATTTTTGGTTAAACAGGTTTATCCTAGTGGAAATTGTGAAAATGAAAAAAAAATGTTCTCTATTTTGTTTTTTTATTTATAGACCTTATATATGAAATAATTCTATATATATTAAAATTTTGGCCGTAATACATTATTATAGCTTCCTATTATTATAATTTTAGGGTTATTTAAAAAAATTTCATCTTTTATAACTTAACAAAGGTCCCCCCAATACCCCTATAAAAAAATTATAATAATTAGTTTACTTTTTAAACACTACCATTCCCCCCCCCCTTAATACTAAATTTATTATATTATATTCTGTAAACAATAGTTTTTCCAAATCCCTCCATCTCAATGGTTTCTCTTCAATGAAATCTCAAAGCACTCAACATGAGTAATAAATTTTACATAATTATTTCATTCCTATTTTACCATTAAATTTAAAATTTTATCATAGCATTATTTGAAAGAAAATATATATTATATACATAACGTTTTTTTAAGTGAATAATCATTAACCACCATTCACAAAATCATGTAAGAAAAAATGTAAATGTGATCAGTGTGTTTATGCATACTACCGCCTCCACCACCAAAACCTCTATTTTATTTCAATGACAGTGATGTATGTTCAAAAAAGGTAATTTAAAATACAATTATGATATTTATAAATTATTTAATATTTCAAAATTAGAAAAAATATTATTCCATTAAATATTTTTATGAAAATGAAAAAACCATTGTTGTGTATGTGTGGACTCACACCTCCTACAAATGATGCATTCCACTTTTTAATACCACCATTCATTGATGGACATAAAATGGTTTTAATAGATAAATATGATAAATATGATATCATTTAGCTTATTTTATGAAAAATTTTGGAACCAACTAATGATATGGTCAAAAAAATATCCTAGTTAATTCAATTGTTTAAAATAATTGAATTGAGAAGAAAATCATTAACTCATATTTCATAATGTTTTTATATAAATTAAATATTATTATAAATACATAAAATTATGATATAAAAACTAATAAAAAACATTGTTATTAATTCTATATAATGATACTATATATAACCACCAGAGAAGTAACCACTAATCCTAGTACGTTTATGTTTAGATCAGTTTAACCACCAACATGAAAATGATATGAATTTATATCATCTATTAGTATGTGAACTTAATTAATTTTACAATACGATTTAATTATGTATATTATGATTAATTTTATAAAATGATAGCATTCTTACGAAACACAATAATTATGAAAACCCCTTTCATTCATTACTATTAACGAAAACATGATCATCTTCAATTTCATTTTTGTGGATGGTAACCAAAACATAAATTGAATGAAATTATGTATTTATAACTATCATGTACTATTTATTAATATACCTTTAATGATCATCGGATGAGGAAAATAGATTTAATAATGAACACCAACAACTTTTTTATGAAACCATTTCAAAATTTACCAATATTACTCACACAAAATATTGAAAATATATAATAAAAAAATGAATAAATATAAGGAATAATTAAAAATGATGTTTATAAAAGGTTATAGATATGAAAAATGTTCTAATTTTTTTTTATTAATATGTCTTTTTTTTATATGTGGATGGAGTACATTTTGACTAATCAGGGATTATGTTATAGTGTTCATTGTCTCAAATTTCAATTCCTTGAGAGAAGTTAATATTATGGACAGTTATTTTTATTTTATTGAGTAATTACTACACATTTAATATTTTACATCATTATTATATCATTAATAATGGTTTTCCAAATTCCATTATAAATTCTTTTACTCAAGGTGGTTTGATTCAAATGTTCCTAAAAGGTAAGGGTTTTCTTTATCTCAAATATGTTTTCTTTGATGCAAAATATATTGTGTGTACCATGTTTTCCTTATATGGTGTATTCATTGACCGTGGATGTATTGTTATCACAATGTTTTAATTTTAATGCGCGTATCATCCTATGTTCTTAAAATAGGTGATTCTCCAAATGTATTTAAATTTTAATATTTGGTGGATGGGTTGTTCTATCACGAACCACCTCGGGTCAACCCTAAACCAGTCACCCTAGCTTTCCTATGATAAATATAGAGAGTAATTACCAATCCTCTTAGGATAGTAAATTTTATTAGGTATCAATAATAAAAAAATTAGGATTGACTTAACTCATAATATAGTAAATAAATAAATAAACAATTATAAAATAAACAATAAAACCCCCACTAGTTGTAGAAATAATTAAAAACCATACACACCTCCATGTGACCCTTTGGATCACCATTAAAAACTAAACCAAGGTCACACCATGATGACCAATTATAAGCAAGATGCATCATTCTTAGCTAAAAAAATATATAACCTTAAGTGTGAGTTTTAAAACTCATTAGGCATACCAAAACAATTTATTCCTATTTCATTTCTATTAAAAAAAGGTCCATCAATTTTATGTTTTAAATACAATATATAAATTTCATTTTTTATAAATTTTCATTTAAATAAACAATTCATTTTTCATTTCCCTTCTCATTTAAAAACAGGTTTCCTTTTTACGAGATGGAGGATTGATCATTTTAGAGGATTAGAGGGGAAGAAAGAAAAATTACGTTTTTATTTAATAAGATAAAATAATGGTAAAAAATTTTCAAAAATAATTTTTCGTAAAACATATGAAAACCAATTCATGAGTTTTTGCAAGTAAAAGTATACCCCATATTAAAGTAGGATTATTGATCACCCAAAAAGGGAAATGGAAAATAGATTACAAGAGTAATTAAGAAAAAATGTTATTAAATCATCCGCCATTGATAAATAAGTGTCAAAGAATATAGGAAAACAAATGAGGTATGTGGATAATATTGAATATATTGAAACATGATTTACCCTAGAGGAGTTCCTCATTCGATTCCACAAATCATCCAAAACACTCAGTTTTACCCTACCTTGCCTAACCAAGCAGCGCAATCCCAATGTAGAAAAATTATATAATAAGGGCCACTAGATTGAGAATAATAATAACTCATATATAAAACTTTCACAAAAAACGTTCTATCTATGCATGGTTTTCATGTCAGTTTTTGAGTTAGTATGATCCAAAAATAACCACAATTTGATCACTAGCATAAACCACAACATGAACCACACAGCCAATCATCACCCCCAAATCACCCCATGGAATATCCCATATCTTTATTTCCATCAACACACAAGGGGAGTCCCATTCCAATGACTTCTCAATCCTGTTATAATCAAATAAATCAATATGCACACCCCAATAGGAATTTTCCAAAAAAACTCTTTGATTTAAAAAAACCAATCAGGCCTCTCCCATTCATTATGTAAAAACCCATTTCCATGATGGTTCCAAAAAAAATTTAAAATCAATTTATAAAACAAAAATGACAATAATAAAACACAATCCATTAATAAATTCTATCTAGTAATTTTAACTGACACATAGTGAGTTGTCAAAAATAAGAACAGTTTTATGCAATTCAATATCATTTCACATTATCCAATTTCATAGAAAAAATCATCCATACATATTTAGGATGAAAATGAGTTTTAAAATGAATAAAATTAATTTTTATTATATTTAAAGTCAATATAAAAATGGAAACCGACCATGAAGGCAATATAACAAAGATGAACCACTTTGGAAATTGACACCTTCTTTAGAGACCACTCAGGATTTCCCCTTTCCAATTGCACACATAGGCACGTTCAATTATATATAAGAAAATATCTCTCCTATATACATATTTTCATGAAAAATATGTACATAGGGATCCTTACATATATTTCTACACATGATTATACCCCTTTACCTTATAAACAAATGAATTTTGTAAATATATACATAAGCACATAGAAACCCGATATATTTATTCATAATACCAAGTGTAAATATATATAAAGGGGGAACATGAAAACATATATATATATATGTGTGTGTGTGTGTGTGAATATTCATGTAATTATCCATTGACTATGGAGACTTAATTCTGTTTCAATGATGACCAAGACACACCATAAAAATTATAGGAACCCAAACTCGCTGAAAGAACCCAACACAAATTGGAACATAAAAAGAGGGCACATGAAAACATCATCAAAAGGCGTTGACCAAACCTAAATGTAATAATATGCTTCACCTTTAGTGGAGGATGATAAAATATTAGCTAATAAGACACTAAAGACCCATTTTATGAACTAACGAAAAAATAGAGAACAAAATATTAGGCTAACCATCACACTATTGATTGGACAAACAAGGAGGGTGGATAGAAGAGAAAAAACACTAAAACAAGGAAGTCGTAGGGATCTGAAGTGGTTTCCTAGAAGTATTAACAATATATCCCTAATAAACCTGGATAATTTACTATGGAAAGAGGGATCTAAAATGGAATGGTGTTGTGTGGCTCTGGGGGAAGAGAGGGGTGATTTTCACACAACAAAATAGGGGGAGGGGAGGAAAGAAAAAAATGAATAGAAAAACATGGAATAGAAAATAAGTAGAATAAATAAAAAACTAAAAATATTTAATATTGAAACCCAAATGATTTTCACGTGTTTACCGAACATCCTTCCAACCCTATGCTAGATAATACATTTCCTAAGAACCCCCACATTAATAACCCTACATAGAAACACATTTGTAAAAACCATTCTTAAACCGTGAAACTCAGCACTATAAACTCAATGTTCTAAAGCACATGATTTCCATACGATTAAAAAAATCATAAAAAAATCATATGCCACATCACAAATCCACCTTAGAATACAAACATGCACATTATAGTTAATTCTAATTTTGTAGGCTAACCATGTAGTAGAAAATAATCCTATAGAAATTAAAATTCTTGCCTACCAACTATAGGGTCTCCTACCTTCTCAAGCATGACATATAGTATGACCAAAAATAAGTAAAATTAAATATATGTGTGTTGGTAAGGGAGTGGATATTCTTGCCACCACTAACACTTTATACCCCCCAAAATTCACCCATCCAAATGAGGGGTAAGGTTATATCCAAAAAAACAAAAAAACATGAAACATGATCTCACATCTTTAATCCATAAGTCACAGTAAACTATATCTGTATAAATCCACAATAAGGCCCAAGGTGGGTCTCCCGACCATTTAGGAACTGATATACTTACACCAATCGTCACAGATTGACATAGAAACCCCAACATGGACCAACCAAATAACACCCTACAAAAACTAACCACCACCACAAGGGGTACCATATAAAGAATTTTCAAACCATGCGGCTAACCCAATCACAATTCCTAATTTCCACAATACAAGAGGATATAAAAAATTGATTAAACATGAATACGAAATATACTCATGAGAAGGATAACCATTGAATAATTTACATCCATATGTAAAAATGACAACTATATATGTGTAAAATGATAAATGTCCAATTTTTATATTACAATTAAATAGGAACATTCATGAAATAAGAATAATAAATCAAAAGAGCTTAAAATATTCTCACTCCATCACTAGAGACAAAAGAAGGAACAAGGTCCCCCATACCCACTAATTCATGACTTCATGAAAATATTCACTATGGGGCCTATTAACATATTCTTAATTTCATAAATCATCTAGTTCTCTAGATCTATGAGCTTACGACCTCTAACTAAGACTTCATTTTGAAACACTACTTACAAAACTCCTCCATGTGACCCAAATGTCCAAATCATAAAAAAGCATTCATAGGACAATGGAATCAAACATTGATTACCCTAAGAAACCACCCTCTAAGAACATGAGTGAACATTCTAATTGAAGAGAATAAAGAATTTATATGGTTGACTCCTTAGGAGCATGTTCCTTTATAACACACACGTCTCCAAATGGGAAACCATCCTATGAACAGTGAGAAAAAAATTTCCACCTATTATAGATAGCACTCCATGAACCAACTCATCCAAAAATTCTTCATCCACTAGCTTCCGGAATAATACATCCCTGGAAAATATAACTCACTCCTTAATGTCTAAAAAAATTTCCTAATTGAATATTGTTTCTTTAAAAAGATCCTTTGATTTTATCTATGGATAAATAGTTACCAGATCCAAGAATATGTCATTATAGACCAACATTGTTTATTTACCTTACCGAATTCCCATGATAACCTTCACATTACTTCCATTAACCTCCTAATATAGAACCATAATATAAAAATGGTTTTAAATACAACTCCCAAATATCATCTTACAATGATTCTGAGATGATCACCTTCAATCAAGAGAATCCTAGACCCCCAATAATCACAAAACATATCAAACACTATGGAATAATGTGTTACCATAGACCTAGAAACACATATGAATTATCCAAGCTGAATTTTGGCCTTTAGTAGACCAAACTAACAATGCAATACAATAAACTAAAAAGAAGAAATCTACTCCACAACTCCACTAGAATTCTGGGCAGGGCCCAAGACTGAAAATAAACTTTCTAAAAACCACATGGACCATTTTAAGGGTCACACTCTAAATAAATAGAAACACAAGAAAAAAACATCAAACTATGTCTCCAACAATAACTGATCAAAAAATAAAAAAGGAACATACTACTGAAACAATCAGGCTCAAAGGCCAAAATCCCAAAACCAATCCAAAATCATATTCCAAAACAATTATTCCCATCCAAATTAAATAACCATTTTTCAAAAAAAATACAACTTATCAACAAAAAAATGGTCCCAAAAAATATATTCACTTTTGAAGACAAATTTAAAAAAATGAATTGCATTTTTTATGTCCACTCTTTAAATCCATAACTTATCCAAAAAACAACTCATTCCAAAAACCCATGTTTAAGGAACTAGTGGTTATGCCTGACATAAAAACAAGGATTAGAATACCAATCATTGAGTGAGCACAGCCAAAATGAAGTATTTTTAACTATGAACATGTTCCACACATGGTTAGCTACTCCATTAATGCTCTCCATATAACACTGAATGACATCAATTTTTAACCCCTATCTACATAGAGAAAACAATAGACTCAAATCCCAGACTATTCTTGGAAAATTGAGGGTCAATATGAGTAAGGTTCATGATTCCCATAACATAACTACCTCTTGAGTCCTAATAGTTCTAATATTCATGATACCTGATGCCTAAAATAAAAAAGGGATTCTCTAATAAAAAAATTTCATGAACCAACTTGGGTCAACCCTTGACTATTCACCCATGTCGGGCTCTAAGAAATCCCAAGAGGCATTTTTGATCCTCCCACATTGGAAACTAGTGTCGAGAATTAAGGATAAATAAATTGAGAATGATTTATCTTATATGAAAATAAATTAATTAATCAGGAAGTATAAACTAGAAAATAAAAATCCTCTATCATAAAATGAAAATAAAAACCAAGCATTCCTCCATGTGACCCTATGGGTAACAACCAACCACTAAACCAACAACACACCATGACGACCAAGTCTGACCAGCAAGAAAAACCCAAATTTAAATGAAAATATGGAACTATATGCTAGAATATTAAAACATATAATGTGTTCACAAACAATATATTGTCATTTCCCTTAATATAAACAAAATATCCATGAATATAATGTTTTAAATATAATATGTAAACATAGGTTTTTCATACATCTGTTTTAAATAAATAAATCATTTTCTATTTTCTTTTTCATTTAAAATACCATTTACATTTTAAAATATGGGGACATTATAAATTTATCATAAAATAGGGGATGTAATAAAAATGGGATTTTGTTCCATAAAAAAATATGAGTGTATTTTTTCTAAAAATAAATTTCCATAAAACATTTGAATACCAACTCACCATTTTTAACAAATAAGTAAAATACATATGAAATGAGGTGCAATGATCACCCAATAAAGGAAATAAAAAATATTACAAATGATTTACTAAAATAATAGTGAATATAAAAATAATTTCCATAGACACTAAATTCTTTATAACAAGGGAAAACCTAGGAGCTTAGTGTGTAATCTAGAACATACGGAAACCAAATTCATCTGGTTGGCGCACCTCACCTGAGGGAATCATTTCTCTGAAATACATGGTCTTACCCTGTATTCCCTAACTGAGTGGAATAATCTCAGTGAAGTGAAAGGTCTATTATAAGGGCCACTAGACATAGAATAATATAAATTAGTTCTGAAAATGTTCATTAAAAATATTATATATATGTCAGGTTCCCATGTAAATTCTAATGTTGGTTTGTTACAAACAAACCAATCATAAACAGATCACAATCATAATTCACCACATGATCTGCAATACAAATAATTACCCATGATTCAACCTAATCAGTATTCCCATGAAATAAATACGTCAATGCATAAATTATATCCCATGAAAAATAAATCCGATTCATATTTAATTCATAAAAATCTAGATGAGCACCATAAGAGAATTTTTTCGAAAAGGGGAACATTTTATTTAAGAGTTTCAATCGGGACTCTTCCACACACTGATTGGAAAAAAAATTCTAGGAAGTATAAAATACACCATTTATAAATCAATTTTAAAAACCAAAATAGCGTTAGGAATCCACAATCTATTAGTTAAATCAACCTATCATTATAAGAAACAAATATTTCATTGAGTTAAATATTTCAATTTCATAAAATTCTATTCACATTTCACATAATACATTTTACCTACAAACATAAATCATTATTTTTCATTAAAATGAGTTTTAAAACTTTATAATTAATGATTCATGAATTTAATTGAAAATTAAAAGGTAAACCTTTCTCAAAGGGAAGATAACCAAGATGAAGCACTTCGGTAGTTGATGTATTCTTCAAAAAACTCTTGAATTATCCATTTCCACCTACACACATATGCATGGTCACTTATATTTAATGAAACATATCCCTTATGTACATATTTTTAGGGCCAAATATATACATGGAAATCCATACATATATGCTTACACATGCATATTCCACTTTACACATACACATGTATTCATTTTTCACATATATATTTATGCACACCTATCCTCAATATATATATATACTACCAAAAATGAATATACATAACGGTGGAAATTATATATTTATATATTACAACCTATTCATATGAATATATGTTGACATCAAATTTTTTGAATTAAAACTATTTCAATGATCACTAATACACACTACAAAAAACCAATAAACCCCAAATCACCAAAATATACACAGAATGTAGAAAAAAATTTGGGAAAACGAAACCATACACAAAATTTAGAGGAAGAACCAAAACTGTGTGATATTATTCACCTTCAGTAGAGGATGTGGAAAAATGATTGATGAAGAATCGAGAGACGGATTAAAATCCCTAACATTGGAAAAGTGAACAAAAAATAAGTCTAACACTCACCATAGGGTACGAAAAAACAAGGAGGGGTGATGAGGAGAGGGAAAAAACCAATTCATGTATGGATGAGGGATCCATAGTGTTTAGGTCAAACGATTGATCTCAAATCCCGAATAAACCCAGTGAATTTTCCATGGAAATAGGGAGTCGAGATGGAGGGGTAGCACACAGCTATTGAAGAAGGGATGTGTCATGTGATGAAAAAGGGAGTGGAGAAAAATGAAAATAGAGAGTAATAAATAATAATGGAATTCCATATAAAGAAAAAGATAATGAAAAAAATAAGCAAGGAAACTTCCATGGTTTGCGCATGGTTTAAAAAATAGTGGTTTAACCATAGGTAAGCCACTTCTTTTGTCAATAACCACTATATAATTACACCTACACAGATGTATGGTAAAGAAAACCATACTAAACCCATGTCACATGGTACTGTCAACTCATACATGCCAACCCACATGCTTTCCATGAAGATTAATAAATCATGTGCAAGTCATATCCCACATAAAAAACCCACTAGGGAACGTACACATGAACTGCATAGTTACAACTAATATTGTGGAATAATCATGCAAAAGATAAAAATACTCAAAAAATTTAAATTTTGGATTTACTACTAATGAGAATGAATCCCTCTAAAACATTAGATATAAAAAGAGCAAAAATAAATAAACTAAAGGAGAGGTATGTTTGGTATGGTTGTGAATAATTCTCTAAACCAATCTTTACAATGCAAATATGAGATTTTTAACACATAAATGTGTTGTTTTATAATTATTTATGGACCTAGAGGTGTCTCAACTGTTTCATTGAGTTTCAAGAGTGGTGGACACTGAAAATATAAATTTGGAAGAAGATAGAAGAGGTGTATGGTTTGTCTGATACCTTGAGGCCCTAAAAATAAAAATTTCTATCATGTCTAGAGATTTTGATCATGTTTCATAGTTTTTTCTAACCATGAAAACCCTTCCATCTGATCAAGCATCAATTGAAGTCATCATCATAGTGGATAAATTCATGGTTTTTACGTAGTTTCTTAACTCTTATGAATGAATTTATTGATCCCACTTTATGTGAAATAGCCCAAGAATGATTAGTGAAATGTTTGATAAAAAATGACCCTCACTTAAATCTGTGAATTTACCCTATTTTCCATGATTCTTTTTAATTATTCTTCTCCTATTTTATTTTCCTCTTCTCATAAGTGTAGTGCCTCTATGAAGCACCTCTTCTTCTACCATGTCCATAGAAAGATCTCCTCTATCTATACCCCATTAAGAGTGTTTCTAGGTGCATTAGATAACACTTAGTAATTATATGAATCCTCCTTTATCTTTTCTTCATTTATCTTCTCCTATCGTAATCCATATTAATGTGATCTATGTCACCCCGTTTTTAGGTGTTTATCCATTTCATTGAATTCTATCAAACCTAATGAAATCTAAACATGATATTGGATGAGTTAAAATTTGTAAGTACAAAAAAAGGTGGTCTATTTCATTTCCCATTTAATCTAGATTATTTATAATTTATAATTTAGTTTTGTATTTATAATTCTCATTGTGCCACTCTTTAAATGTGAAGTTATTTATGCAAGACTAAATTAATTATGTTATATTGTTGTTATGCTCTTGTTAAACCATAAGATGTTGTTTACATTAACTAGAACCACTCATAGGGGTTGTTTGTTTATACAAAAATAACTAAATACATCCTTTTAAAATTAACAACACTTTTAGGGGGTTTTTTAAATTCTTCTAATTATAATGGCATACACCATCACCCCAAAGGTGGTTATACATAATTTTGAGAAACATATGGTATGCTTTATCTGGGATGTGTAGGTGGAGGTTAGGTACCACTAGGCCTCAAGGTTTAGGATGGATCAAGAGGCTATGTATGGTGTTATAATACTTGGATGTGTTATAGAAATCATTACATAACTACTAGAGATCGTGGAAAGGGTTGTTATAGAAGAGATATCATTAAGTAAATGGTTCATTTCCAAAAAAATGCAATGAATTTTGGTGAAACTATATAAATATGTTAAATGATTTGGAATTCAATCTTATAGCACATACGCACATCCCAAAAGAACTTGATTTCGTTATTTGGGGATGTACTGATTAACTTCTAGAATGATAATTGGGAGATGAATGTTCTTAGTCTCCCTAGGTGTCTAATTCTTGATATGTCCTTCTAGATTGTCACCCTGTTTCCCTCCTTCACCCACGCTATTGTAAATACCTCACAACATGATATCGTCATATAAATTATGATCAACCCAAACATAGAAGAATTTTTTTCACTAGATCCTTATTTGGTTTTTTCTCATTGAAGGTGTACCAATGTGTTCTTAATGTAGACTCTATAAATGTTTCATGGAGTGGTATATTGTGGTGAAATGATATACCAGCTAAGATTAACTTTATTTTTTGGAAAATTCATAAAAATGATGTTTCATTGGATGAGTAGATGTAGAAAATGGGAGTATCTATTATTTCCATGTTTGATTGTATTCATTCTTACAAGTAAGATTTAACCTCCAAAATCTTCTTAAATTGTTGATGGGAATCCTTGATTAGGAATGAATTTACTGTTTTCATTGTGGGGTTTTGTATAGACTTTTTGGTGAATCGTTTCTACACCCCTGGTACTCTATCATGGATGATAGCAGTAATAAAGAAATGGTGAGGTATATATTTTTGACATTAGGGTGTTGGATTTTATGGATTGAAAATAACAAGGATAGGAATGAAATATTTTTCAGTTCCAAACTAGCATTGAAGATCAAGGATAGGTCCTTGGTGGTGTATTTGGTTCCATTACTCAATTAGGGGGATATTATTACTTATTTAGAGTAGAATATTTATGGTCGGGGTCTTAGATTCATGTTTCACATTCCATATAAGTAAGGAAAATAGTTTCATTGGATTACTCCTTAGAGAGGATATAAATTTAATCTTAAATTTTCATGGCTAAATTGATGCATGTTTGGAGTATGGGATATTCATGATCAGGATGGATCTGTAATATTTTCAATTAGTGTTTTATATATACATGGAGACACCCTCAGGGAAAAATATACTACCGTTCTCAATGTTTTTATTTATTCGGCACTCAACATTTTAATATATATTTGGTGGAAACGAATTCCTTAATTTCCCTTAGATCAGTCAAACATGTTTTCTCTATGCCTTGGGATATCACATATTTAGTTCCAATGTGTTGGGGTTTTCTCAATAATTTCATTAATAATTATCACACATAGTAATATAGAAACAAGTTTTCCAACATTATAGGTTCCTAGGATAACCTATTTAACTCATGTTTAATCTTAAATTCTACATGATCTTTTCCCCCTTTTGAGTAATTCCTATATGGGCTGATTCCCGATAACTTCACAGTTTCAGAGACCAATGTCTATTTTGGGAACTGGCCCCCTCTCTGTTATTTTCAATAAAATATTCTTGTCATTATATGGATGTACGGGTCGAATACTTCAATTTAATAAATTAGAATGAAAAATTTCCCATTATTAATATTTAAAACCTCCTTTATGTGTAGTTTATTCTGTTATAAAAATAGGAATATTAAATTGTGATGTTTGAGAAGCCGAATGTAAGGATTTAGTATGTGTTCTTCTCTTCATAATTGAAAGGGAAAATGGTTTTGCACATATATTATTATGTATAGATATTGATTTGGGATAATTATAAACATGCCTATCCTTTTTTATTATATTTTAAAAGATCACTTGAATTTTATTATGCATTGAGAGATACTTTAGTTCCGTTTTTTAGAATTCCATTGATGGGACCATAGTTTATGATATATTATATGTAACATGTGTTATACGTGGGTTGCCTATTTAAAAAATTCCAAGGAGAGACTCATATGTTACCTGATTTATATTATGTCATGAGGGATACAAGGATTCATTATAGGATTCTGTGGATGGCATCATAAAGTAAATTTTTTGCATGTCCATGAGATATACGGGTTCCCTTGAATAGTGAAAATCAGATGGTCTCAGAGGGCATTATGGATATACCCATACATGAGTGATACTTGGTCCCCATTTTCATATACCTGTTTTGGGATTATAGGGTTATGTATTACATTATTATGAGAGTGAGACTTAGGATTCATATTAAAAATCTCATTTGATACACTCTTACAGTGATGGGTATTTATAATGCTCATGGATCGGTACTTGGGTCCTCTTTATATATCACCTTAGACAAGCGTAGGATTTTTTATATATTAAATTCTTAGTATTCATTTGGTTTAATAATTTTTTTTCATTTTTATTATTTTAATGAAATGTATCCTTATTAAATATAAGGATTTGTACACCATTCCAAATAACATGGTTGGGATCAATATGGAATTACAATTGACTTTTAAGAAGACCTTTATAGGCTTCATTTCTTGTGTTTCGGGATAATAATAGTATATATACATTTATATCTACATATTATTATTCATAGGTTGACCATGGTCTGAGGTATTATGGATTAGGCCGAACCAAGTATGGTCAGACAAGTGTCCTTGATCCACTTGAGACGAATTAATTTTTTTAATTTCTGCTTTACATTTCATACTTGCATGATGTTCGTGTCATATTGAGTATATCTCAGAACCTCTTTGGGAATCTATTTCACTGGGGTCTCGGAAAAAACCATATGTTTTAAGGTTCAGAATTTTTAGAATATTCTTTTTTGTGACTATTGTACATAGGACCTTAGGAGAGAAGGATTGAGCCAGAGCTCATGATTCCAAAAGGGATATACCATAGGGGTTTTTCTTTTCGATATGATTTTATTTCATTTATCACTTGTCGTGTTAGATATTCTTGTATTTTTTAGTCTCAAGGATGTGAAAAATTGTATACATGGAATTGACCATTTCATATTATATCTTCTGTTATTATTATTATTCCATTCATTTTTACCCAAGGTATGTTTCATCCTCTATTGGTTTATTTGTATATTATCTCATATACCACTATTCTACTCTAATCATGAATGTATACTCTCAAATTATACCATCATTATAAACTCAATTCTAGTAACCAACATCTAGCATATTGGGAGGAAAACATAGGCCCATGTGACAGATAAGATTAAGGCACCTATAGTGGCTCATGATTTGGGACCTTACAAAGATGAATCATGGAATACTTATTTTTCCTCATTTTACTATTTTTTTAATAAGTAAATAAGTGATTAGGAATGTTTTGGAACATTATAGATAGTTGTGTCTAGGATTGATCATCCCATGCATGGAGAAAATTCCAGTGTCAAGGCATAGAATTTTTGTTCATGTTGTTCTTCATTATAGTTGATTATCATTTCACCTTAACTAATTGTTGTACTTTTACTACTCATTAACTTATGAAATTTATAGTATATTCCTAAGGATTAGTATGTAAATGAAGTAGAATTAAATGAATCAGTATATACACATAGAGATTAACATTCCATGAATATTCTAGGCCATAAATAGTGCATTTCATGACTACTTGGTAAATATTTGGATGTTCCTTCTGTGATTTAGATTCATGATTATTTTGGACACCATTTTTACTGATTTTATAGAATGTTTGTTTTTATATTATTCTTGTGTGATTATTTATCTTGATTAATGATATTTTTTTAATCAATTATATTCCATGATGCCTAATTATCTATCTTTCTTATCTACTTACAATATTTAGGTGATTCATTAGAATTATATACTATTATAATCTATACATATTTGGATGCTTGTATATAGGTTTGAATTTGTTAATAGGGATAGCATAAATTGACATAACTATGATATATCATTGGTTATAAATGTGTGATAATCAACCTAAATTATGTTTTCCCATATATCATGATGAGGTAACCTTAACTAAAAAATAATGATGTGTTTAATCCATGAACCATTGGTTTCATGGGCTATAACATATTGGTTGGGACTACATTGGGGCCTATTTTAAATTTTTAATGTGAATGGGAACTTTATAAATTGGAAAATAGAGACCCATAAAATCAAATCATCATATATAAGATTAATATTCCTTGAAACCGTTGTATGAATTTAAAATCTATTTTTTATTTTCAAAATAATTGGTTTCTTATAGACCATTTTTGTGACTCAAAACAACTAGGTTGATTCTAGTGCGTTATTATTTATTAAGAAAAACCATTAAGCGTGATTTTATATTTAAACTATTATTGGTTTCAATTATATTATGTGTGAATTATAATTTACAAGAAAATAAAATTATTTCCCTTATTAACACTTGTAACTCTATGAATTGGTTATGGAAACCCATATCACATAATTCCTAAATTCAAAACAGTAACCAATTAGGTCATTTGGGGCTTGTTCCATATGAAATAACCCATTAATAGTGTTTGAAATAATAATAATTAAATCAATTGTTAGGGCTTATATTCATGGGATGGGTGGATGGGACCCGTTATAGAAACCCATATTTTATGTTATAACTTAATACTTAACCCCATATGGGAGTGTTTATTTTATATAGTGATGGTTGATTAATATGTCTGCAACCACATATATAGACTCACAAATAGATTCATGGTGGTATCTTACTTCACTAGTCCCCTTTTTAATTTATAACAATCCAATTATCTCTTTGGAACAATACATACATACCGTGTTACATAATTAACATGTTAATTACAACCTAAAGGGTAATTTACTTTGTTGATTATAAATTACATTAAATTTCACTAGTCCAAATTGTGAGACGGTTATTCATATATAAAAATGATAAAAATAAATTTATGTGTTAATTTTATAAATGTAAAAATGATGTTTGTTAAATGAATTAATCATGAAAGGAAGTTGATGTCACGACCCGTCCCAGTGGGGCCCGAGCCGCAACTCCCCAAGCCCACCTCCAATAGGCTAGGGGCTGGTGACTAGCACCGAGTAGGCATGCTACTAACATGAGAGGCTTTGCCTATAACTTGTACACACACACACACATATCCAAGCCCACAAAGATGAAAATAAAAACTACAAAAAATAAAATATTCATGCATACACTAAAACCAATCCAACAGAGTATGACATGGATGTAAAGTACAGTAAAGTAAAACCATGGGCCAAACGTACAAGCCCACCAAAAAGGAAGTCTATAATAAGGTACAACCTGTAGAGAAAGGTACTGGGAATGCAACCTGTTGCCGAAGGAACACAACATGGCCTGTCTGATCTCACTGAACACCATCCGGTCCTGGTCCGCCTAGAATCCTGTCAAAGGCTCGCTCGTCTGCACAAGACACGACACGTGCGGGAAAATCCTGTGTAGGGGTGACTATAACAATACCCTATAGGACACCCCGAAAACCAAAAAGGAAATACAACAAAGGAAAATACCACAAAGAAAGGTACAGTCAGCTCTACAGAGTATATGTTTACGAGACATACAATAAGAACATCCAGATATACTCATAAAAAACGACCTTCGCGATACCGCCACTAGGATCCAGCTCGAAGATTCCACTAAGCATACCATCGGTAGAACACACTCCTAGGTCTGAAGAGAGATACATAAAGTACTCTTTCAGAGATAACACACTCCACAAGTACCATTGGAACAATATGCTCACATGAGGATCACAACCAAGTCATGCGGTGATTCAAGAAAACTCAGTCTGAGCTATTTTGCTAAGCAGGGGATCAGCGCCTTGGTAACATTGGTCACATCAATACCAAGAACTCTACCCAAGGTTCCAGGAATGAATAGAGGATCCGACTCTAAGTCACACAGAGGGGATTCCAACATCTCTATTCATGGAGTTCTGCTAAAGAGATCATACTCATGTATAAAAGAATTGATTCAAGAACCTTCAGGTGATTATCAAGGGTACGAACCCTAAGAACTAGTCCAAGTCACAGAAGGAAAGTGGCTGAAGCCATGAAGAAAAAGTTACATGGTGTGTAGTATGGTCACAGGTTGTGTTCCTTGACCCCGGGTACTGCCCGTGTAAATGGCCCGTGTCCTCCGTTGAAGCCGTGAAAAACTAAACTACACTGCGTGTTGAAAAGTACATGCAGTGTTCATTGGCCACAGGTACTGCCCGTGTAAATGGAATGTGTCATTCGGCTTGTTGGATAGAAAAAAACTACACGATGTGTTGGAGAAATCACAGCCTGTGTTCGAGCGCATGGGCTCGCTCCATGTACACTGGCCATGTGCCCGTACACGGTCTCTGCCTGTGTTTGTGTCACCTGCACGTGTACCAGTACACGGTGTACCCCGTGTATCTGGTCGGGTCTGGCCGGGGAGGTGTATACACAGTGTGTCCATGTCCATGTGCCATGCCCATGTCCGTGTACTCCAGGATTACACCCCCGAGTAACCCTTATGATGAACACACGTCGCGTAGCCCATACTACACGGCGTGTAGTCAGGAAATTTCCCGAACAGTGTCTTCCTCTGCGCGCCTCGGCCGATCTCCCGGATCTCGATTCTGTCATCCGTTCACCGCGAAACGTCAGATAAGGGGTTGCCTCATCTCTGTCAAGCCGAATCTATGGGTTTCAGGTCTTCAATTTACTCCAAAATCCGATTTCGGCCATCCTAGTGGAAATCATCTAAAGAATTGTTTCTTCAGATCCTCTTCGATCCGTCCGTTGAAACCATTGTCGCACATCTGGAAGACCGTTTTGGTGTTTATCCTTCAATTTGGGATCGTTTCATCGCAGAACAGATGTGCAACGATCCGTTGTTCATCACCCCATGAAGAATGTGAAGAACGTGAAGAACACAATAATTTGTGGAAGAACACACTACAAATCGAGAGGTATGAACCTCGATCGATGTTCGTGTTGATCTTGGTTCATCACCATTAGAATTTTGAACGAAACAAACAAAATAATGAGAATCAAATCCCTAAAAATCCTCTTAAAATCCAATCCCACAATAACGATTGATCTGCGGGCTAATCTGTTCATGGATTAGTCCGCGTTCATCATGTAAATCAAAATCGGGGAATAATTAAAATCACCACAACTTCCTACCTGGATTCACTACGTTTTCCAGGGAAGATCCGCTCGTCGCATTGTCATCGCCGTAGAAATCTGTAAAAAACGTCACCACCACCGCGTTGGGGTTTTCCTCCAGAGCCGCCAAGGGTTTTCAGGGTTATGGGGTTTGTAACCATGGACCCTGGCGCATGCCTCTATTTAAAGAAGATAAAATATAAAAATATTTAAAAGATCTCGCTACAGAAATACAATATTTTTATTAAATATTTTATTACTATTGCATCCAAAAACCAGATTTCACCACCAACTGGCGCCGACCGAAGTTAGGCCTCGCCTATGGTAAAATCTCTGTTCTGGACGCAATGGTTCCATCAGATTTCTGATCCGAGCACCTGTTCGAGAGTTATTCCCCTTTTTCAAAAAAACCACATGCGCACGTAATTTAATTATTAAATTAAATTCAAACATTTTATCTGGGCTCACTAGGCCTCGGAACTGCACACCGTCTCAGATCCTGGTCTCAAAATTATTCCCATATAATAATAAAAAAAATACATGGAAAAATCCAGGACATTACATCACACCCAACTTAGAACAATGACGTCCCTGAAAAACCAAAACAAGGGCTACCCAAAATGGTGTGGGTACTGCACGCGAATCTAAGCCTCCCGCTCCCACGTGCGCTCCTGGAGATTCTCGTGCTTCCACCGAACACGCACCAAGGGAATATCTCGTCCACGAATGATCTTCTCCTGCCGATCCTCGATCACCACTGGGTACTTAGCAAAGGTCGCACCATCATTGATTTCCAGCTCGCCACAGTCGATGACGTTCGATTGTTCTTGCACGTACATCCGTAGCTACGACACATGGAAGACATTATGCACCCGGTTCATCTGAGGAGGTAGAGCCAACCGATACGCCACCTCACTTACTCTACTCAGAGTCATAAAAGGGCCAACAAAACTCAGATATAGCTTTCTGCCTAGGCCAAATATCTGCAATCCTCGTCATCGTGAGACCCAAATGAACACATGGTCTCCCTCTTCGAACTCCAAAGGCCTCCACATCTGGTTGGAATAAGACTTTTTCCGACTCTGTGTAGTCTTTATCAGCTCCAGGATGACCTGTACCTTCTCTGTAGTAGCTCTCACCATCTATGGGACCATGAGTGCTAACTCTCCGGGGTCAGTACAGCAAAGTGGAGACCTGTAAGTTCGCCTGTATAGAGCCTCGAATGGTGCTATACCAATAGTAAAATGATAACTACTGTTATAAGAAAATTCCACCATTGATATGTGATCCTCCTAGCTACGACCGAAGTCCAGTATTCAAGCTTGTAGCATATCCTCCAGGACCTGGATGGTCCGCTCTGTCTGACCATCAGTCTGGGGATGAAACATTGTGATCAAGCGTAACTGAGTCCCAAAAGATTTCTACAATCCCTTCCACAACCGGGATGTGAAATGATCATCACGATCTGAGAAGATAGTGGATGGTACTCCATGAAGTCAAACTATCTCCTGCACGTAGAGGCGCCCCATGTTCTCTGCTGAACTCTACTCCCATATGGCTAAAAAGTGGGGTGACCTGGTGAGTCGATCAACGACCACCCAGATGGCACCGTTTCCCCTGGACGTACGTGGTAAACCCATAATGAAGTCCATGGATATTCCATTCCACTTACACTTTGGAACCTCATGGGGATGAGTCAATCCTGCTTGAACCTGGTGCTCAGCCTTTACTTGCTGGCAAGTATGAAACTGAGAAACAAAATCTGCCACACTCTTCTTCATTCCCAGCCACCAGAACTGATGTCGGAGTTCCAGGTACGTCATTTACATTCCTGGATGCACATCCAAAGGGGGTGTATGGAACTCCCTTAGAACCTCCTCCTGCAACATCACTAGTACAACTGTGCGTCCTTTGAAAAGGACAACGTTCTCCCCTCCTTCTGAATATCCATCAGTACCATCACCTGTGGATATCTGAGCATGTAGAGTCTCACAGATAGCATCCTCATGATGTGATTCCCTGACTCATTGTAAGAGTGGATGGGTAAAAACCATCGACAGAAGGCAAGGTACCTCATCTCCATCCACGAAGGTCAACTGTAAAGAGGCCAACTCTCTTGTCGCCTCATCCAGCAACTACGAACTGGATTTCCTACTGAGAGCATCTACCTCCACATTCCACTTCCCAGGAGTATAAACGATCTCAAAGTCGTAGTCCTCAAGGAACTCAACCCATCACCCCTGTCTCAAATTCAGATCCTTCTGTGAAAAGATATATCTGAGACTCTTGGTATTAGAGTAGACAGTAAACCTCTCGCACATCAGGTAGTGCCGCCATATATTCAATGTGAAGACTACCGCTACCAACTCGAGATCATGGGTCGCGAAGTTCTGCTCGTGTGGCCTCAACTGATGTGAGCCATTGGAAATCACTTCTTGCCTCTACATCTGGAAACATTCAAGCACGATTCCTGATGTGTCGCAGAACACTACGTACTCAACACCCTCCTCCGGTAATCTCATTATCGGGGCAATCATCAGACTCTGTCTCAACTGCTGGAAAGCCTGCAGGCATTTTTCGGTCCACATGAAATGCTGTCCCATTCGGGTCAAATCTGTCATGGGTGCTGCAATCTTGGAGAAATCATGGATGAATCTACTCTAGTATCCTTCCAACCCAAGGAAACTCTACACCTCCGTCAGATCTGGGGTGGATCCCATGCTAGCATGGCCTCCACCTTTGTTGGGTCCACTTCTACACCATCCCCTGAGATAACGTGCCCCATAAATTGGACCTCCTGTAACCAGACCTATCACATAGAGAGTTTCCCATACAACTGTTGCTCTCAGATTGTGTCCATAACCATCAATAGGTGACTCACATGCTCCTCCTAGGATGCAAAGTACACAGGGATATCATTGATGAAGACCACCACGAACCGGTCTATATAAGGATGAATGATCCGGTTCATTAGTCCCATGAACACTGACGGGGCGTTCGTCATGCGGAAGGGCATCGCCAAGTAGTCATAGTGACCCGTAGGGACATCTGAAAGCCGTCTTCAGCATATACTCCTTCCGTACTTGCAACTGGTGATATCCTGATCATAGATCAACCTTCTAGAACAATTCTTCCCCTCTCAACTGGTCGAAGATGTCATTGATCCTCAGTAGTGGATACCGGTTCTTCACGGTCACCTGATTTAAGCATCGGTAATCCACACACAGCCTCAAGCTCCTGTCCGCCTTCTTGGAAAACACAATTGGGGCTGCCCAGGGAAAAAATATGGGTCTCACAAAGCCCTTCTTCTGAAAGTCATCCAGCTACATCCTCATCTCACGAAACTCTGCATGAGCCATCCGATAAGACGATGCTGATATCTGGGTCGTCTCAGGATGCAACTCAATGCATAATTCTATCTCCCGATGGGGATGTAGCCAGGGGACATCCTCTGGAAAGACATCCTCGTACTCAGCCACCACAGCATGAAACCGGAAACTAGTTACATCTGTCGTTCCAAGGGCTAGGCTATCCACCTAATGTGTAATCAGCTGTGCCTTCCTACGCACGAGTCTATCCTGCGCTTCCTGGGTCTCTCTTTCACTGACAAAAGAGAACCTCATTCCATCACTACGAACACACCGAAGCCTTCGCCTAAAACAATCAATCTGGGCATGAGCATTGGATAAGAAATCCATGCTGAGAATGACATTGTAAGGCCTCAACGCTACCACCAAGCGGTTCCAACCGAAACTCTCACCTCAAAGGGTCAGGTCACACTGCCTACAAGAGTGTGTGATCTCCAAATCTTCTCCTGTCGCTGTTTCTAAGCGTAAGGGTCAATTCAACTACTCAACTGGAATCTCAAGGTCTCGAACAAGATAAGCAGTCAGAAAGGAATGAGTAGCACATGTGTCTATCAATAGGGCAGCCAAGGTAGAAAAGACACCGATAATACCTCTAATCATTCCGGTAGTACTTGGGTCATAGGCCTCTGCTGCATGCAGCTGCCCCTGCCTCTTTCCACTAGCACCATGAGCCTGGGGTGGACCTCCAGTGTGTAGTGGATTTAAATGGTCAAAACACAGACCACCTCTAGCTGCTCTCTCTGCTATTCTTCCACATCCGTCGTCTCACGGATCTACCTACTCCACACATTGCCTCTACCTCGGTGGTCCATCCACTGCTCCCACGTCAGTAGTAAAGTGGGTCGGACAATCTCGATAGATATGTCCCCTACCGTCACATGAGTTACAACGCCTCTCTCGAGGCTGGATGGAAGCACCCTGTGAACCCTGTACAGTCGATCCCCTATCATAGGATCTCCTCTGGAAACATCTCCCATGCCTGGGTCCCTGGCGTCAGCTCCCTGCCGCTGAGGTCTCTACTCCAGCTCTCCCACTAATGACATCTGTCAGCATTCCATGCTCCACCAGGAAGCTCTCGACCACCAGAGCCCGCTTGAGCACCCCAACAAAAGTAGGAATGCTCATAGGGATGATTCTAGATCAGATATCTCTGCGCAAGCGCTGCTCAAAAGTCTGAGCTCTAAAGTAACGATCTCTGACCATATCCATAGAGTACCGTGAGAGGTCGGTAAATCTCGATTAATAGTCATCCACCATCATGGTTCCCTACTGGAGATGAAGATGCTCCTGTATATTTACTGCTCTCATGGTAACTGGTTATATCTAATCTCTAAAGAGATACTCAAACTCCGACCATGCAAGAGTCGCATCGTCGTGAGTCCTGATGACCAAACCCCACCATCGCCCTACCGAGCCCTGCAGAAGGCTCGCTGCTAGGATCACCATCTGGCCTAATGATGTCCTGACCAAACAGAAGACTCTTGTCACTGCCTCAAGCCAGTCCTCTACTACCTAAGGGTCAGGCTCACCTCGAAACCTGAGGGGTATCTATCTCTGAAACTCATGGAGGGTGCTCAGCCTGTGCTCCTCCTCCACTGGTACAGCAGGCGCTAAACACTGCCCCATAGGTGGTGGAATAACTAGCATGCCACCTGGTGGTAGAACTGGGGGATCTGGTTCTAGTATTGAAGCTTCATTACGGAGGGGGTCATCCTCGTGATCGAGCTGCATGATCCTAGGAGGTACGCGTCGTGGAGGCATCCTGTTTAAGAAACACGACGTATCACAGTTAGTGAGTATATCTGGATAGCTGACTCATGAAGGACTTGGAAACCACAACCCATTCTTATATGATGCAAGTAACATTATTTTTTTTCCATGAAACTAGTGTTTTCATGTTCTGAGTCAGAAAAAAAAATTTCAGAGTCTTGGTGTATGGATACGTCGGTCGTCGCACCAACACTGGGGTCCCTTTCCTAAGAGCCGAACTCGAAACACATAAAATTGTTGCCCCAAACCAACTCACAGACCATCGGTCCTAAGGTAGAACCGACCACCTCTGATACTACTATAAGGCCACAACCATAAACATTACTTAATCTTGAGTTTCTTCAAGAATACATGTTGAGCATCTTTTCAGGTTTAGAGTTTTAGAGAATTAGATCATAAAACATGAATTACATTCCACATTTAAACAAAGTGGATACATAAAAGATAGTACCCATTTTTCCCATCAAAGGAATCATATTTAAAATAAAACATGGATTCGTTCTTGAAACTTCCTTGACACTATCATCACATCATGTACCTTTCCCTTGACCTATGAAAAACAATTCAAAAACTTGGTATGCCCATAAAAAACTCAGTAAGGCATATAAAAGTATGAAATGAAAACATTAGTCGATGTATGAAATCATAATTTTCTCGTAAAACATAATCACTTTAAAATACCTCATCAAATCATGAATAAATCATAGAAACCATAAGACATAAAGGTAACTTGAGGCATTCATAACATTCTTATGTAAGGAGTAACCCTCATGGTTACGTTTGGAATACATTTCACAGTATATTCCCTAAATCTCTTCGGAGAAACCTTAACGTTTAACTCCTTCGCATTACCCAATGCATTGGAGAGCTATATCCGGCTCACCCACCCTTAGTTTATCATGGAACCACCCGACTTCATAACAATTCCCCAAAACCATAACATAATCATATCACAAAAAACATGCATAAAGGAAACCTAACATTTCCACTTTTCAGTAACAATATATCAATACAACACATTGATATAAAAAAATAATGAAAAACATTTTCAATACCAAAATAAAATAAAAGTAAAACATGGTATTTATTTTTCATTCAAAATAAATTTACGGCTTGTAGAGGAAGCTGAAACTCAAATAATGGTCATCGCGGCAAAGATGTTGTTGTCGCCACAATCGTACGACAAAAAAAACATTCCTTTTGTCATTTAGTAAAACGATTCATATAAAAAATATTCCTTTAGAATAAGTGTAAAAGTAAAATGGGTTTATACACCGTATAAATTAATTTTGTGTATAAAACAAAATATGCCTCAATGAATGTAGATGGAGACGAAGTCCCATACCTCGGGTCCGACATGACTCGATCGTTATTTAACCTCCTGAATAATAAACATGAGTTAGTTTCTACTTGATTAAGTACCTTTTTTAAAGTTCATTATTCCTTTTATATCACATATTACCATGTTATGAACACTATGTAATTATTTATGTTAATAACTGTCTTTTTGTCGATCATTGGTACTAGAGTCAAAAATAAACTCTTTATAATTACAAGTTGTTCGTGGGGTAAAATATCCAATATATCTAGAATTATATTCAAGATTTAGATATCATATATGTATTATATATCCAGTATATACATTCATTTATAAAATTACATAACATTTAGAGGTAAGAAATGAAATGCACCGTTCATGGAGACTGTAAGCCGTACGTACGGATGAACGCAATTTCCATTTCTATTTCATATTTAATGGAATTAAAACATAATGATACATAATAGTATTATAATTCCAGTGTTATATCATATATAATATCATTAAATATATCCTTTATATGTACCACATATGGTATTAACGAATCAAATCACTTTGAGGGGACGATAGTCCGCACTTCCTAAAATGAATATATCACGTTTAACCATAATGGAAACTATAAAGGTATGTCGTAAATGAAAAATACAGAAGCTTAAGGAAAAAATAAACATATAATATATCATATATAAATATAGTGACATATTAATGGCCACCTTTGATGGTGTTAAAATAATATTGAACAATCATCGTTTCGTGAGGTAGAAATTCACCATTCACAGAAACAGTATGTTATTTAACCATTAGATGTAGGTGTGTATATGTTTAGATAGAATACATATTATACAAACACCCTAGTATATTTATAATACTGTATTTTATACAAAATAAATGAATAAAAAGATTTTAGGGGATGGAGAAGAAAAATAAAACAAAAGAACACAAGTGAAGACATTACCTTAAAATCGGGTAACTCCCATTGGTTTGAACCAAAAGGGTTTCTTGAAGAGCTTAATACCTAAGGTAAGGCTTCTAGGATTAGGAGAGGGATGTGGAGAGACAAAATTATCAGATCTTGGCCGATCCGAAGGCTTGAGATGTGTGGTTAAAGAGGTAGAGATTTGGTCCTTTTATAAGAGGAGAGGAGGGGCACTCTTGGAAAGATATAAAATGTTACTTTTTTTAAAATGAGTTTCGGATTTCAATGGTCCCACATTGATGTGTATCAAGGATAAGGTTATAAGGGTTGAAAATACACCCATCTAATAGGTTTTTGACATGTGTAGGTCATAGAGTTTACATTATCATTCCATGTTATTTAAATTGTTAAATAATGAGGTAATCGCTGCATCATCATGATGTCATAAATAATTTAATTTATTTAATGTCTAAAAATTATAACAAATATACTATGATGTGGAGAATATTTTTATATTTCCAATTACTATTTATAGTAAAAAATCTGACATTTATAACCCCATGTAAAAATTGTTTTAGTAAAACAATACATGTTTGTGCCATTTTTACTTTTACTTTAAATAAAAGGCATTAATGTCATTATCTTACCCATGTGCCTCCATGGGGTCCCAAAAATAGTCCCATAGGTTGTATTGGTCGGCCAAGAATCATACAATAGGTTTAAGACACAGGTCAAGATATTTTTATTTTATTATAATAACATTTTCACCTTAAATAACACTAATTACCTTTAATCGTGATTAATAAAATATAAAAGTTACTCTTCATAAAAAAATATTTTCATCCCATTGAAACAAATTTTACTTAATAATGAAAATAATTTATTTTGGATTTTTAAAATTCAAATCCCAGAAGTGGTAACGTTCCATTTAAACGCAAAATCAGTTTTTGTAACTACCACATTGTGGTTTCACTATTCATCAAAAATTATGGTTTTTCAGAAAAATACCAAAAATTCACCCTAAGTTATATTTGATATTCTGAATTCAAAAATGATATATATTTTAAAAAATTCATAACATTGAAGTTGCATTAATTAATTTTATAAATAAATCCCACTATCACATCAGATAGCGTGTTATTAAGAAACAATATCTGTTAAAAGATTGGCGCTCGTTTGTGTCCAATCTCAAAGTGTTATTAATTACAATGACCACCATTGTATTAAATGGTAAAAATATATTCTAATTTCACATTAAAAAAATTAAAAAGGAAATATAACTATAAAAATATATTAGATTAAAAAGTGATTTTGAATTAAAATACAACACTTTTCACTATTTATTAAAAAATTAACATTATCAGAAAAATACCAGAAATTTATCCAAAGAATATTTCAATGTCCCAATCATAAAGAATAATTTTATATTTTAAAATATATCTTATAAAATTGTCAAAAGATAGATTTAAAAAGGGTTCACCATCAAAAGGCGGTTAAACAATCTTTTAAAAATATTAGAGTATTCCATGCTTAATATTGGATTTATTATCATTTTAAGCCTCTAAAACACTATCTAATTCATAAATAGACATAGATAAGAATATCTATTATTCATTACATTCATGGGATGTTACATCCTTCCCCCCTTTAGAAAATTTCATCTCGATAATTTATTTACATATCAAATAATTGGGGGTATTTATCTCTCATTACATTTTCAGATTCCCATGCTGCATCTTCACTCATGTGGTTTTCCCAAAAAACCATTACATGATGAATCACCTTATTCCAAAACACTTTCTCCCTATGCTCAAGAATCTATACCGGATTTTCCTCATAAGATATATTCTCTTCCAACTAAACTAACTCTTGACTCAAAACATGAGATAGATATGGCATGTACTTCCATAACATTGAGACATGAAAAAAATTGTGTACCTGAGATAAAATTGGTTGTAAAGCCACTCAGTATTCAACTGATCCAACTCTCTCAAAAATTTCATATGGTCCAATGAACCTTGGACTCATCGTTCCTTTCTTACCAAATCGAATCTCACTTTTCCATGGTGATACTTTGAGAAAAACATGATCACCTACCTCAAAAGAGAGATCTTTCCTCTTGTTGTTCGCATAACTCTTCTGCCTAGTTTGAGCAGATCTCATGTGTCTCTGTATCATCAGAACTTTTTCTGCCAACTCATCTACCAATTCTGGTCCCATCAACTTCGTTTCACCCACTTCATCCCAGAAATATGGAGTTCGACACCGCTTCCCAAATATTTCCTCAAATGGTTCCATCTGTATACTGGAATAAAAAATGTTATTATAAGAAAACTCAACCAACGAAAGATGTTGGTCCCAACTTCCCAGATAATCTATCGATCAAGAACGTTGCATATCCTTCAATGTCTGAATTGTTCATTCTGAATGCCCATATGATTGAGGATGAAATGTTGTACTAAAATTTAATTCACTACCCAACGACTTCTGAAGGCCTTTCCAAAAGTTAGAAGTGATCTTGGGATCACGGTCCGATACAATAGAGAGAGGAACTCCATTTAACCTAACTATATCTTTAAGATACAAATGGGAAAGTTGATCTAGGGAAAATTATCTCGTATAGAAATTAAATGAGAATATTTAGTCAAGCGATCAACAATAACCCAGAGATCATTATTACCTCGAGGTGTCTTCGGCAATCCCACAAAAAAGTCCATGGATATATTCGCTTAATTACACTCTGGTACTGGTAAAGGCTGAAGCATCCCTTTCGGTAACTATGTCTCTGCTTTTACCTGCTGACAAGTCAAACACTTCACAATAAAATCATAAATATCCCTTTTCATTCCGTCCCACCAGTAATACACCCGAAGATCTTTATACATTTTATTACTGTCTGGATGAACTGAAAACGGTGAACTATGAGCTTCACATAACAACTCTCTCATCAACTGTGAATCACAAGGCACACACAATCTCTTCCAAAATCTCAAAACACATTCATTATCAATGTTGATTTTAGGAAACTTACCCTTCTAAACCAGCTCTACCTTTTTCTACAACTCACTTTCTTTCTTTTGTGCTTGCTTAATTCTATCTGATAGAGATGATCTCACTGATACCTGAAACAAAACAGAATAACTTCCTGTACCAATAACTTCTATGCCAATTTTCATCAAATCTTTAACCAAAGGATCGCGTTCCAAATGCAACATTGTTAATGAAGCATTACTTTTTCGACTCAATGAATCAGCCACTTTATTTTCTTTTCCCTGATGGTAATGAATTGTACAATCATAATCCTTGATTAATTTTAGCCATCTCCTCTATCTCATGTTCAATTCTTTCTGAGTGAATATATACTTTATACTTTTGTGATCAGTATATATTTCACACTTTACTCCATACAAATTATTCCTGCAAATTTTTAAAGAAAAAACAACTGCAGCAAATTCAAAATCATATGTATGGTAATTTACTTCCCGAGTTTTCAACTGTCGTGAAGCATAAGCAATTACCTGATCATTCTGCATTAGGACGCAACAAATTCCTCTCAATTAATCATCACTGTAGAAAACAAACTCCCCATTCCTGGAAGGTAGTGCCAAGACTGTAGCATTCACCTATTTTCTTTTCAGTTCCTGGTAACAATCATCACATTATTTTGTCCAGATAAACTTAACACCCTTTCGAGTTATCTTAGTCATTGGAATAGATAACCATGGAAACATTCAAACAAACCTTCAGTAATAGCCTTCCAAACCAAGGAAGGTATGAATCTCAGTTACATTTTTGGGTCTTGTCCATTCTTCAACAACTTTTGATTTAGCAGGAACAACAGTTATGAAATTTTTTGAAAAAATGTGACCGAGGAAAGAAATTTGTTATAACCAAAAATCACACATGATGAATTTTACATAAATTTTTTTAAGGTGTGAATGATAACCCTTAAATGTCTTTCATGATCCTCTTGACTTTTAGGAAACACCAAAATATCATCAATGAAAACAAACACAAACTTATCCAAGAACCCTTGGAAAATTCTATTCATAAGGTCCATGAATACAATATGTGCATTGGTTAACCAAAAAGGAATTACTACAAATTCATAATGTCCATATCTAGTACGAAACACAGTCTTTAGAACGTCTGCTTCATTTACATTCAACTGATGGTTCCTCGACCTCAAGTCAATCTTCAAAAAATTCTGATCTCCCTATAGATGATCAAACAAATCATCTATATGAGGCAAATGATAATTGTTCATAACAGTGATGTTATTCAAGGCACTATAATCAATCCAAAGCCTCATTGAACCATCTTTCTTTTTTACAAATAAAATAGGAGAACCGCATGGTGATATGCTAGGTCGAATAAATCCTTTCTCTAATAAATCTTGCAATTAATCATTCAACTCTAAAAGTCCAATTTGATCCATTCGATAAGGGGGTTTTAAAATTGTCTTAATATCAGGAACTAAGTCTACAGTAAACTCAACTTCCCGATCTGGTATTATTCTAGGAAACTAATCATGAAAATCATCATGATACTCATTTACCACTAGCACATCATTAATCTGAACAGTTCCCTTGTTTTCAACAATATGTGCAAGGTAACATTCATTTCCATCGTTTGAAAGTATCTCAACCTCTAGATATGTTATCAGCAGTAAGGGTTCATTCTTGTACACAAACTGAATGTCTTTCTGAAAAGAATCATTTCTAGCTCTACAGTCAATCTTAGCATGGTAAATAGAGAGTCAATCCATACCCAGAATAACATCAAACACTACTAGAGGTAAAACAATAAAGTTTTCAAGTAGGTTCTTTCCACAGATAAGGATAAGATAATTCTTATAAATTATTTTTGCTTCAAAATTTCCCCTAGTTGTTTTTACCAAAGTTTTAGGAGACATTTCTTAAGATGGTATTTCCATTTTACTATAATAGTTTTCAGAGATGAAACAATATGTAGACCCAGAATCAAACAACACACTAGCATAATCTAAAAAACAAACAAACAATGTATTTGATACCACGTCATTTGATGGCCGAAAATCTGCTGAAGTAGTTGAAAAGGATTTCACCACCCCTTTATTCTTGTATTCTAACTACTTCCCATCACTCGAGCTCTTTGTAAGACACTCATTTGCATAGTGACCCATCTCATTGCACTGAAAACATTTCACTAACTATAAATCTAATTTGGTCTTACCATCACCATGATCTTTTTCAGTGCAATCACAAGCCTTATGTACCATCTTACCACATCAGTAGTACTTTCCCGAATTCAGAAGACATTCCCCAGCATGCCTTTTACCACATTTATCACAAACTGGAAACTTAGTTTTCTTACCATCAGATGTTTTTGAATAATTCTTTGTTTTCTCCTGCCACCTCGGCCTCTTCTTATGCTTGTAGTTATAGAAAACTTGATCATCAAAAAACTCAATTTCCACCTTCTCAGTACATCAAACAAGATTTTCATAACTCTTGAACTTGTGAGAAGCTAAATCCCTTCGATATTTTGGCTTTAATCCTGAGTAAAAACGATTGATTTTTCTATCAATGTCACGGATAAAATTTGGAGCATAACTTGCCAATCGAGTGAACCTTTCTTCATAGGCAGCCACATAGTCTTCCTCTTGCCTCAATTGAAGGAAATTTTTTTCCATCCTAAGTCTGAAAGCCTTAGGAAAATAATTCTCAAGAAACATACCTTTGAATTCATCCCAGTCCAGAGCATCAATATCATCAGCGTCGCTGATATTTTTAACCATCGATCACCACTGATCTGCTTCACCCTCCAAACGGTAAATAGCAAGACTATCCTTTTGATTGTCGGAACACCCCATGGCATCAAATATCTTCTCCAGTTCTTTAATCCAGCCTTCAGCTAGCACAGGGTCAGATGATCCTCTAAATGATGGGGGATGTTGCCTCATGAAATGTTACACCACTGACACGTTCCTATGTGGTTGATTGGGCTGATCTAGTGCATGGATACCACCACCATTTATCGCTTGAGTCAACTGTGGCATTACTGCAACAAACTATTCAGTTCCAATTCCAACCATATCAGGATGCTGATTAGGAAGGTAATTTCCTTCTGTATGCCTTCCTAGCACTGCTTCTCAGGTTTCTCTGCGGAAAACCATTCTGACCAAACTTGTCTTAGATGAAGCAACATGGTAATCATCAAATTCTATATCATTTCAATTTGACCAATAAAAAAAAATTTGGATAATTATTTCATATAATTCTAACTCCTAAGGTTATCTAAACAGACCTCTAATACCAACTATAAGGCCCCAGCCTTAAACATTACTTAATCTTGAGTTACATCAAAAATACATATTGAGGATCTTTTCAGGTTTAGAGTTTTATAGAATTAGATCATAAAACATGCATTACATTCCACATTTAAACAAAGTGGTTACATAAAAGATAGTACTCATTTTTCCCACCAATGGAATCATATTTAAAATAAACCTTGGATTCTTTCTTGACACTTCCTTGAAACTATCATCACATCATGTACCTTTCACTTGACCTGTGAAAAACATTTCAAAAACCTGGGATCAGTATAAAAACATTAGTAAGGAATATAAAAGTACGAAATGAAAACATTAGTCCATGTATGAAATCATACTTTACTCATAAAACATAATCAATTTAACATACCTCATCAAATCATGAATAAATCATAGAAATAATATTACATAAAGGTAACTTGAGGCATTCATTACATTCTTACGTAGGGAGTAACCCTCATGGTTACGTTTGGAATAACCATCATAGTATATTCCCTAAATATCTTCGAAGAAACCTTAACGTTTTACTCCATCACATTACCCAATGCATTAGAGAGCTATATCAGGATCACCCGCCCATAGTTTATCACGGAATCTCCCGTCTTCATAACAATTCCCAAGAACCATAACTTAATCGTATTACATAAAACATGCATAATGGAAACATAACATTTCCACATTTCAATCACAAGATATCAATACAATACATTAATATAATAACATTATGAAAACCATTTTCAATACAAAAATAAAAGAAAAGTAAAACATGCAATTTATTTTTCATTCAAAAAAATGTTATGGCTTGTAGAGGAAGCTGAAACTCAAATAATGATCACTGCGGTGGAGAAGTCATTGTCGCCGCATACGTACGACAAAAAAACATTCCTTTTCTCGTTTAGTAAAACGCTTCGTATAAAAAATCATTCCTTTTGAATAAGAGTAAAATTAAAAGGTTTTTATACACCGTTTAAATGAAAGTTGGGTATATAACAAAATATGCCTTAATGAATGGAGATTAAGACGAAGTCCCATACCTCGGGTCTGACATGACTCGATCGTTCGTTAGCCTCCTGAATAATAAACTTGAGTTAATTTATAGTTGCTTAATAAACTTTTTTCAAATTCATTATTCCTTTTATATCTCTTATTACCATGTTATGAACACTATGTAATTATTTATGTTAATAATGGTCGTTTTGTCGATCATTGGTACTTTAGTAAAAAATAAACTCTTTATAATTACAAGTTGTTCATGGGGTAAAATATCCATTATATACAGAATTATATTCAAGATTTAGATATCATATATTTCATATATATCCATTATATACATGCATTTATAATATTACATAACATTTAGAGGTAAGAAATGAAATGCACCGTTCATGGAGACGGTAAGCCGTACGTACGCATTAACGCTACTTCCATTTCTATTTCATATTTAATGGAATTAAAACATAATGATACATAATAGTATTATAATTACAGTATGGTATCATATATAATATCATTAAATATATCCTTTATACATACCACATATGGTATTAATGAATCAAATCACTCTGAGGGGGCGGTAGTCCGCACATCCTAAAATGAAGATATCACATTTACCCATAATGGAAACCATAAATGTATGCCATAAATGAAAAATAAATAATCTTAATGAAAACATAAAGATATTATATATTTCATATAAATATAGTGACATCTTAATTTCCAACTTTGATGGTGTTAAAAGAATATTGAATAATCATTGTTTCGTGAGACAGAAATTCACCATCCACAAAAACAGTATGTTCTTTAACCATTAGATGTCGCTGTTTATAAGTGTAGCTTGAATTATTATTATAAAAACATCCTAGTATATTGAAGATACATTAGTTGTTACAAATGAAATGAATCAAAAGTGTTTAGGGGTTGGAGAAGAAAAATAAAATAAAAGAACACAATTGAAGACATTACCATAAAATGGGGTAACTCCCTTTGGTGTGAACCAAAAGGGTTTCTTGAAGAGATTCATGTATAAGGTAAGGCATCTAGGATGAGGAGGGGGATGTGGAGAGAAAAAATTATCAGAGTGTTTATGAGCCAAAGGCTTGAGAAGTGTGGGTATGGAGGTAGAGGTGGGGGCCTTTTATAAGGGGAGAGGAGGGGCACTCTTGGAAAGGTATAAAATATTACATTATTATCAATTGAGTTTCAGATTTTAATGGTCCCACATTGATTTTTTTCTAGTATAAGGTGATAAGGGTTCCAAATACACCAATCCAATAGTTTTTTTACAGGTGTAGGTTTTATATTATACATTATCATTCCATTTTATTTAAATCGTTAAATAATGAGGTAACTACTTCATCATCATGATGTCATAAATAATTTAATTTATTTAATGTATAAAAATTATATAAAAACCACTATGTTGTAGGAAATCTTATTAGCTTCCCAATGACTATTTATAGTCAAAACTATGACTTGTATAACCCCATGTAAATTATTTTTAGTAAAACAATACATGTTTGGGCCATTTTTTACTTTTACTTTAAATAAAAGGCATTAATGTCATTATCTTACCTATTTGGCTTTATGGGGTCCCATAAATAGACCCATGGGTTGTATTCGTCGGCCATGAATCATAAAATAGGGTTATGACAAGTTTCAAGATATTTTCATTTTATTATAATATCATTTTTACCTTAAATCACACTGATTACCTTTAATTGCGATTAATAAAACATAAAAGTTACTTTTCATCAAAAATTATTTTCATCCCATTGAACAAAATTTTACTGAATAATGATAATCATTTATATTGGATTTTTTAAATTTAAATCACAGAAGTGGTAATGTTCCATTAAAACGAAAAATCAGTTTCTGTAACTTCCACTTTGTGGTTTCACTATTCATCAAAAATTAATGGTTTTCAGAAAAATTTCAAAAATTCACCCTAAGCTATATTTGATATTCTGAATTCAAAAATGATTTCTATTTCAAAAAATTGATAACATAGAAGTTTCATTAATTAATTTTATAATTAAACCCCGCTTTCAAATCAAATAGCGTGTTTTTAAGAAACAATATCGATCAAAAGATTGACACTTGTTTAATTCCAATCTCAAAGAGATATTAATTACAATGACCACCATTGGAATAAATGGTAAAGATATATTATAGTTTCGCTTTAAAACCAATTAGTTAGTCAACATAACTATATAAATAAAATATATTAAAAAGAGGTTTTGAATTAAAATACAACACTTTTTAGTATTCAATAAAAATGAACATTATTAGAAAAATACCAAAAAATTATCCAAAGTAAATTTCAATATCCCAATCATAATGAATAATTTTATTTTGACAAAATATAGATTATAAAATTGTCAAAAGGTATATTTAAAAATTGTTCTCCATCAATAGGCGGTAAAACAATATTTTAAAAATATTAGAGTATTCCATGCTTTAGATTGGATTTATTCTCCTTTTAAACCTATAAAAAACTATATAATTCATAAATAGTCATAGATAAGAATATCTATTATTCATTACGTACTTGGGATGTAACAATCACTCTGTCACGACCCGTCCCAATGGGGCCCGAGGCGCAACTCCCCATGCTCGCCTCCAATAGGCCAGGGGCTGGTGACTAGCATTGAGTAGGCATGCTAATAACATGGGAGGCATTGCCTATAACTTGTACACACATACACACATCTCCAAGCCCGCAAATCTGAAATGTAAAAACAAAAATATGAAAAGATTCATGCATACACTAAAACCCAACCAACATAGTATGATAGTGAAGTAAGGTAGGGTAAAGTAAACACATGGGAAAAAAGTACAAACCCACCAAAAAGGAATTCTTCCACAAGGTCCAACATGTAGAGAAAGGTACTGGGACTGCAACTCGTCACAGAAGGAACACACCTTGGCCTGTCTGATCTCACTGAACACCGTCCGGTCCTGGTCCGCCTAGAATCTTGTCAAAGGCTCGCTCTTCTGCACAAGACATGACACGTGCGGGCAAAGCCCGTGCAAGGGTGAGTATAACAATACCCAATAGGACACCCCGAAAGCCACAAAGGAAATACAAAAAAGGAGAATACAAGAAAGAAAGCTAAATTCAGCTCTACACAGTACATGTCTATGAGACATACAACAAGAACATCCATATATACTCATACAAAAACGACCTTCGTGATACCGCCAATATGATCCAGCTCGAAGATTCCACTAAGAATACCATCGGGAGAACACACTCCTAGGTCTGAAGAGAGAGAAACGAAGTACTCGTTCCAGGAGAACACACTCCACAAGTACCTTGGGAACAAGATGCTCAGATGAGGATCACAGCCAAGTCATAGGGTGATTCCAACAACTCAGTCTGAGCTAATCCGCTAAGCAGAGGATCGGTGCCCAGGTAAAGTTGGTCACGTCGATACCAAGATCTCTACCTAGGGTTCCAGGAATGAAGAGAGGATCTGGCTCTATGTCTCCCAGAGGGGATTCCAACAACTCAATTCATGGAGTTCTTCTGAAGTAATCAAACTCTTATATAATGAACTTTATACCCGAACTTTCAGGGGATTACCAAGGGTACGAACCGTAAGAACTAGTCCAAGCCACTGAAGGTAAGTGGCTCAATCCATGAAGAAAAACTTACATGGCGTGTAGTATGGTTACACGCTATGTTCCTTGACCCTGGGTGCTGCCAGTGTAAACGGCCCGTGTCCTTCGTTCAAGCTATGCAAAACCAAACTAAACTGCGTGTAGATAAGTACACGCTTTGTTTTTTGACCATGGGTACTACCCGTGTAAACGGGCCATGTCATTTAGCTTGTCGGATAGAAAACAGCTACACGACGTGTAGGAGAAATCACACGCCATGTTCGAGTGCTTGGGCTCGCTCCATGTACGCTGGCCATGTGCCCGTACACGGTCATTTCCTGTATCTGTGTCGCCTACCCTGGTACCAGTACACGGGGTACCCCATGTATCTGGCCAGGTCTGGCTGGGGAGGGGTATACACGGCGTGTCCATGGCCTTGTACCCTGCCCGAGTCAGTGTACTCTAGGAGTACACGCCGGGTAACCCTTCCGATGAACACACGCCTTCTAGCCCATACTACAGGGCATGTAGTCGGGATATTTCTGGAACCACGTCTTTCTCTGAACCCCTCAGCCGATCTCCCAGATCTCGATTCTGTTGTCTGTTCACCGTGAAACTCCAGATACCTGGTCGCCTTGTCTCCGTGAAGTCGAATCTGTGGGTTTCAGGCCTTCATTCGGCTCCAAAATCCGATTCCGGCCATCTGAGTGGAAATCGTCCGAAGAATGATTTATTCTGATCCTCCTTGATTCATCCCCGCTGTAACCATCATCGCACCTTCGCCTGACCGATGTGGTGTTGATCCTTAAATTTGATATCATTGCGTCGCAGAACGGATGCGCAACGACCCATTGATCATCACCCCGCGAAGAACGCGAAAAATGTGAGAATTTGGGGAATAACACACACCAAATCGATAGGGCCTAACCTTTATCAATGTTCGTGTCGATCTTGGTTCATCACCGTTAGAAGGTTGAACAAAACCAAACAAATAAGAAGAATCAAATCCCAAAAAATCTGCGCAAAAGCCCATCCCGCAAGAACGATCGATCCGCGGGCTAATCTGTTCGTGGAATAGTCTGCGTTCGTCGTGGAAATCAAAAACGGGGAAAAATTAAAATCACAAGAACATACTACATGGATTCACTGCGCTTTTCAGCAAAGATACTCGCGCCGCGTCATCGTCGCCGTCGAAATCCTTCAAGAATGTCACCGCCGCCGAGTTGGGGGTTTCCTCCAGAGCCACCAAGGGTTTTCAGGGTTATGGGGTTTGTACCCCTGGACCCTGGAACAAGCCTCTATTTGAAGAGGATAAAAGAAAAAAATATTTAAAAGATCTCGCTACAGAAATAAAATATTTTTATTAAATATTTTATTACTGTCGCATCCAAAAACCAGATTTCACCACCGACCTGTGCCGGCCGAAGTTAGGACTCACCTAAGGTAAAATTGTTGTTCTGAATGCAAAGGTGCCCTCGGATTACTAATCTGATCACCCATTCGAGAGTTATTCCACTTTTTGAGGAAAACCACAAGCACACGTAATTTAATTATTAAATTAAATTGAAACATTTGTTCCGGGCTCACTAGGCCTTGATACTGCACGCTGTCTCAGAGCCTGGTCTCCAAATAATTTCCATATAATATTAAAATAACACATGAAAAAATCCAAGACATTAAATTTGATAAAACGTACATGTGTGCCTTGTGGAGTTAGATAAATAAATTTTCTCTGTACAATTTTCCTTATAATTGACACTTTTTTTTTAAAACAAAGACTATAATATTTTTATTCTTACAATATAAATAAATTTGTCGCCCAATATAAATCAATAGTGTTTTCACTTAAATCCTTGGGTATGGTTTGTTTTAATATTTCCTATGTTTTTTATTGGATGAGAATTGTATAATTTGTCATAGGTTATTTCTATCATAAGTGATGGGAGATAGTTCTTAGTAAATTTTTCGATATTCCATGGCTATAGGTTCGAAATTACTATTTTTATAAGGTACTATACTGAGTTATGTAACATTGTTATACCCCTAAAATCCAGATAAGTTCATGTAAGTAGTTTTAGAAGAACTGTTTCATTCAGGTCCTAGTTTTCCCTAGTAGGAATATTAGTTTTTAAAATAACATATAGGATAGATGGGTTTTATTTATGTTCGTATTCCCTATTTATAGGTGTGAGAGTAGTTTAATTCCTAGTATTAGTGGGTTATACATTACTAGGTCATGTTCGACCACTTAGTTTGTAATGTGGCCCCTTATTCCATTTTTGATGACTAACATAGGAGGTCAACAAATAGATTTATAGTTTTTGGGATGATATGAGTCAAAAAATAATCCTCTAATATGGTCCAAGAATTATTGGTATGTATAGAGATGATAATTGTATAGATAGAATCAAGGATGTGTCATTTTCTTGATGAGATTTTTGGGTAGTATGCATTGATACACACAATTCTCGTGATTTCATTAAAATTCTAAATAAAAATATTTGTGTTTGGTAATGATATTTACAGCCCTCACTTATTATTATTTGATCCCAAGTAATTTAGAGGCCCAAATCATGACGTACATTGACATTACATTACATATTCATAATACTTAATACATAACAAAAATAGACACACAAGGCTCGTAATAGTTATTTTCTTTGGAAACTCGGGATATAATCTTCTAATCGTGGTGAATGATCTCCAACATCTCCCATAAATATCTTCCCCTTTTATTGTCTTACCTAAAACCTTTATTTATATCTTGGGGAAAATAAAACATAAAAAGGGTGAGATCAAATGCTCAGTAAGGGTAATCATACAGAACATAAAACAATATGTAAACATTTGAATGTAAAAACATGAACCCAAAATCTAAATATAAACATCTTGAGCAATGACATAAATCTAGGAAGTAAGTAAGGAATATATTATAATGTAACATCATTCATGATAAAATAGCATGGGAATAAAACATATAATTTTGGAAAACCATGAGGAACATGATATGATTTCCATAGTAGTCAAGGCATTGCTTCCAAGACCGTCTTAGTGGACAAAGTCCCTTACTGAATCGAGTTCACTCCTCGTTCCAGTCCTATATCACTGAATCAGATTAACATTCCATTCTAGCCATTTCTATCTCATGAGATATAAATATTTACCCAATGCATTGGAGGGAGATATAAGTCCCACCCATCTTATATTGGAATCATTCTTACGTGTTCCACAACATAAACATAAATCATTCATCATAACCCAAATAATATAATGGGTTTCATAAACATCATCCCATCATAACATAATCCATATGAAAAAAATGGATATCATTTCATCATAAGAAAAGTGGAACCATGTTACACATATATAAATTATACTTGAAACATACACATATGAAAAAATGTCATCTTGGATGGAAAATGGTTTTGATAAAACACTTTAAATGAATTCTCGAAAAAATATCCTTTTTCCTTTATAAACATTTTATTTTCAAAAAATTCCATGAAATTCAAAAATAAAAGGATTTTTTTTAAATATAAATTAAATATTTTAGAGTAAACCTCATGAAAATTAAGTGTTATGTAACCGTAAAAATCCATTCATGCAGTATATGTTAGAAAACATTCATCACGTAATTTTTTCGGAAAAGTCAAAAAGTGCCTCGTATGGTAAACAATCCAATGATACCATACGTACCATGTATTAATTTTAAAAATAGGGTAAAAAGGAATTTAACATACATGAAACAATTTTTATAAAACATGTACATGGATGATAAATATAACCCCAGTAAATAGTAATGAATAAACAATCTCAGATAAAAACGAGATTGGAAGAGTTATCCCTTACCGTAGGTCTGATATGCTTTGTACGTATCCGAACCTCCTATATAATGATTTAAATAATGACATTTACTTATTAAAGAATCATATTCATTGTTATGATATCATATATGGTTCACTTATGACTTTATATTACCCGTTCTTTTGTAAATTCCATGTGAAGGCAGCATTTTGGGTAAAATTGGTTTATTTATCGTACGTGTTTAGACTTGTTTTCCTTGATATTATTATTAATTATATCATGATTTAATTACTTAAATAATGTAAATCATGATTTATATATCATATATTTTCAATATATATATAATAGATAGATAAATGAAATGAAATACACTGTTCATTGAGACGGTAAGCCGTACATATGCGTGAACGCTACTTTCTTTTCCTTATTTACATGAATGGATGTAATTTAATGAAATATATATACATATATACCTAAATACAGTATCTTTATCATGTCATATATTTCATTTTTATAAGTTATATATACATTATAATCAATCTAGAGTTCTTAACATGGAGAATGAATCTCATCGCGTCGTGGAGACGGTAATCCGGACGTATGCATGAGCGATGATATCGTAACCATAATTATTGAATTGATTTAGATTGGATGATATAATATCTCAGAATAATTATGATCTTATAATAACTATATGGAGTTATTTTTTACACAATTATACCCATCCAAGTAAGGTGGTGGTGGAAAAACAGATTACACCACATCGTGGAGACGGTATTTCGTACGTACGCACGCGCGATGATTTCATTTTTCGTAGGATGGATAGAAGGAGAAATAGTGTTGTTTAATATTTATAATAACATATAATTATATGAGTGATAGTGATTTTATTAATTTATGATGATAAAAATTATGAATAAGAAGTTTAAGAAGAAAGAAACTTGAAAGAATCGGTAGAATAGATTACCTCTTCTTCGACGCACCACTATTATGCTTTATCTTAAGGCACCAGAGATGGTCTTTTTAGGAGCCCAGAACCTATATAATGTTTATAGAGAATATGAGAAGGAAACTATCTAGGGTTTGGCCGAGATTGAAGGCTCAAAATTGTGTAAAAAAGAGAGGGAGGAGGTTCCCTTTTATAAGGGAGGATAAAGGCACTTTACGGAAAACATAAAATATTATTTTATAATAAAGTCATATTCGGTATATAATGGTTCAAAAGTGACTTATTTTTAAGTTAAAGTAGGTATGGGTCAAAATAATTTCATCCAATTGGTTTCATACAAGTTTAGGTAACTATTTTAACCTTATCATTTTGATTTAACTCTAAGTTAAATAATTTAAATTTTACCATGTCTTCATGTTTTCTTACACTATATGGTTAATAAACTTACCATAAAAAAAAGACGAACCCCATGTGGTTCATTATTAATATATATAACCTTATATATGTCATTTTCCATTCCTTATAAATTTTGGAATAGAATAAAAATTAATAATATAATACATGTTTTAAAAACTATTTTATGTTAATTTTGAAACTATTTGGTAATTGATTTATGTGAAACTCATAACAACATTATTACTTCTAAAAATGAAATTTAAATCCATAATAACATGTCATATTACCCTAAAAATGTAGTTTAAATAATAAAAAGTCTCAAATTACATTTATTTGTGTATTTATATCATCAATTGTGTTAATATTTCATTAATAATGAAATTACCGAATCATCATTGTGTCATAAATAGATTAAATTATATAATGTCTAAAAATTATTAATAAAATACCATTATGTAGGAAATCATTCTAGTTTTATATGTAATATTTATAGTAAAATTTATCTTATGTATAACCATATATTAAAAATGTTTTAGTTATTAAACGATGATTTTAACTATTTTAACTCATATTTAAATAATATAATAATATATGTCCTAATCTAATCCAAGTGGACCTAAATGATATTAATATATTCCTAAGGTTGTTTTTGGTCTAATTATACATATACAATAGAATAATGACATGTTTTAGGGTAATAAAAATATCATTTTTACCCTTAACTACCCTATTAACTTTTAACTATGCTAAATAAAAGAAAAAAGTTATTATTCATCAAAAATTATTTTTATCTTATGGAACCAAATTTTACTCATTGATATTTTCTGTGTCTCTTGGATTTTCGAAATTCCACTCATAGAAGTGGTAAAAGTATGTTTCATGTAAATTTGTAAATTTTCATAGGAGGTGGGTAAAATACGGTGAAAAATTCTAGAAATTTTTATATATCTAAAATTATAATAAATTGACTCCAATGAATTAAATTGAAATTATATAGGTCATATGGGTCTATTTTATCCTAAAATAAATTAATTTAAAATAAATAATTATTTAAATAAAAATCGGTTTTTAAATAGTAACTCAGTGTTTTCACTATTCATCAATAATTGAAATTTTTCATAAAAATACCAAAAATTCACCCTGAGCCAATCATGATATTCAGAATCCAAAAATGAAGTCCATTTTGAAAGTTAAAATTTATAAATTTTCAAAAAGTGGGTATTAATATTCATAAGGTTTAGTTTATATAATATTTTAATAACAAATCATTTTTAGTGAAACTCGGAATTGCATTCAACACACGCTATCGAGGAAGGTCGTGATTGAGTGTAATGCTAGCCAAGTCAGATTTTCGTGTAGTGAAATACTCTATTGTTGTTGTGTATAATTGAATCCAAAAATATTTCATTTATACATTGAATATATATATATATATACATATATACACTCAATGTTGCGTAGACTAATTTCTATCAAAAAAACTTGAAATTTTGTGTAACACGAGCCAAGATTAGTGTTACGTATACTGTAAGATAATATGGTGTTGCATATAGTACAAGCTAATCTTGTTGAAGTGTATAATAGAAGACATCAATGAAACTAAAAATAATATATCTCATAAAAGCTTAGGGTTTCACATTATACCCCCTTTAAAATTAATATCTCCCTCGAAATAAGTTGGGGTTATAAATGGTTTTCTACATGAAAGTTTCTTTTATAAAAACCCATTCATAAAAAGGAATACCAAAACTTATCATTAAAAACTAAGGTATGACGTGTAATGGTTACCCAAATTAACTAATCACTGGGTTTCCACAAATGAGAACATAGATTAAAATATGGATATGAACGTGAAATATAACCATCAAGATCTGATGGATAGTGGTAGAGAACATGGCTATGAAAAAGACAAAAATCACATAGCCATAAATTTTATATGATCTAAGGTACCATCTGATTCATCGGATATAAAGACACTAGGACAAAAAAAAATTCAAGGTCATTTCCTTAAAGTTGAAGAATTTGAATTAGAAGAAATAATTACATTTTTTTGGTACAATCTCACCATTCTTCATGCCTTGAACAATTTCCACTTCATCTCTTAAAGAAATGAAGTTGAATTTTTCATTCATGATGTGTTAGAAGATCATGTGATAGAATAATTGGTCATTCCGGTTAGGTTCCCGGGGCCCGCAGCGGAAGCCGGAGGGCTGCGGATTTTAAAATTTTCATCGGTGGAATGACGAAACATGTCGTCACTGATGATCCGAGCCCTAGAGAGGTCCGAGGATATCACATAGGTTATTAAGAGCAAAAATTAAAATCAAATGTACTCATTTCAAATCCGAAGGCGCGATCGACTGCTGATAGCCAATGGTGATCGTCGTTTGAGTGATCCAAAGCACGATCCCTCTAGATCGTCCACATGTGCTCCTAAAAAATATAGGAATGCCGAGCTCTGGGATCATTAGATTCTCTCTCTAGGAAGCGGGAGGAGATAGAGGCTCTCAAATTTCATTCCATAAATGAATGAATAGTGAGGTGCCCACACTAGAGAGAGAGCCTCCTCTCTTATTTATTTATAGGTTGATAAATACCCGATAGGGTTCCTTAGCCCCCGTTAATATCAACGTTCCCTAAATAAATAATTATGACGACTTAAAACTGAGCCAATATTATTTATTTATTTTATCAAATACATGTAAACTATAATATATTACATGATAAAATTTGAGCCATTTGACTCGACTCTCCATCCGACTTAATATAAAACGACCCTTGAATATTAAATAATATTCGTTCGATTAATATTTTTCTTATACTTACTAACCTCGTAAATACACTAAATAAATTCAATCCCAAATATTCGTAACTGGAATATTAATGAATTTATTTAATTATTTTGGTGATCGAAAACATGGACAATTCTCAGACCCCATTGCGAGGCCCACTATGTCCATATACCAATTCAACTGAATAGATACGGATTCTTGAATACGCTATTTTGTGTGACCTTGTAGGATCTTATCTCGATAGTAGTGAATAAAATCCATAGACCAAGAACAGAGTCTAGCAACTCATCAAGGCCCCTAAAGATATAAGAATAGTGATTGCAACGACTACCATCCTATGAACACTGACTGTGTACTGTAGTCTATTTGTCAATTGGTATCTCATAAAGTAGGACACACTCTTGTGTCATCGTCCTTATCTTGCATTATTATTTGTTGATCTATCCAGATGGATGTTCTTTTCTACTGCTTTGGCCAAAGACTTAAGAAGGAGACACCAACCTGATCAACCAGGCATGAGATATAAAACTTCCTAAACTTAGAAGTGACAAATCCTATCTTGAAGATTCAACCAACGTCATACCACCAAAGACGCACCCAACACAAACTACCTTTCCATGAAATTACTGCCATGGTTTTCGGCTTGCATCAATGTACGTAATTAAATGATATACATTGGTTATAGTCTTATGTCAGGAGACCAATACACATGTATGTAGATAGGAACAACCAATGACACTGAAAACATGTGGTGTTTCTATTGACGGGTATGTCCTCATGATCTCACTACTAGAGATCTCCAAGTGAAAACATCATGAGAAGAAGTCTCAATGATTATGAGCCCCCAACACCTGATAGTCAGACATGTACTCAGTCTAGTCAGTAAGATGTATCTAGAATATATAACATATATTTATGATCAATGTCATTGAATCTCGAGGTTCTCATTATAGCATGGGATCTTCTACAACCTCTCGACATGACAATTAACCTTTGGACATTACCATTATTATAGTGGACACAGAAAAAATATGCACTATAATGGTGAGATATCATCATGCATATCAAACTATAAACATGATACTGTAATCAAGAGTACTACATAGTTGGGTCCAGGGCACCCACTCTTTCAACACTCCCACTTGCACTAGAGCCAACTTGATAACTAAAATTATTAGCTACTCACATGATAAATATCATGCTTCTGCTGAGTAATGGCTTTAACTGCTGGGCCTGCCACGTTTTCACCGCGTGGCATATCTGCTACATGCGACCTCATATTCTTGACTAAAACATCTCAAGAAAAGGTATCCCCGAGTATATATTACTTTTTTCCATTGTCATAACTTGACAAATTGGCTAGTAAGAATAGAATAACTCTCACTAAGATAATATGTATCTCAATAGGTGTGAATCCAAGAACTGGGACAAATCATTGCGATTTATAACTACTTCATAGATGCCTTAGAAGCTACAACGTACTCGGTATTTGTAGTTATGGCTACCACAAGATTTTATAAGCTTGACTCGCTCATCTCCTTTTCCTAAATATGATACTAGATCAAATTGATCTAGGGATTACTAGTTTGTGTCCCACCATTTCAAGTATACCTTCCTCTCCATATTCTAGGTATATATCATTTGTACTTTGCAAAGTACAAGATGATAGTTCATGACTGCATCACTTGCAGTGCTGTTGGAAATAATTGATATCTTCCTATAATAAATTATATCTTGGAAGTATCAATTATTGTACATATTATGGCATATGTGATTGATCCATCGCTATAGAATATGGTATGAATTCACAACTTTAATCTCTACACATGATCCGAACATGTTAACCTGGAGAGATTGAGCCATGTGATATAGGAAACAATACTGAAATTTAATTGTTCCAACGTGTATTTATTCAATATAATGTCACTATATGTATGATTGACTAAGACCAAGTAACCTTTGGATCTACCTCAATGGATCATGTTCCCTATAACATAGGTTACTACTTGAACTCTATCATTAAAGAATTGATTTTAAACTGATCTTATCTAACTGTACGATCAAAATCTGTTTTCCATATGTTGCAGAATAAATTTCATTTGGAAAACATTGGTGCTTCCACTAACCTTTGGTAGAAACAAGGAAATGATTCATTTATAATTAATGCTCTAAGATCTCGTTGCTTACATTAATCCAGAATTGGATTTTAGTAACTTGTAACCCTTATTGTAATCATCAGATGTCATCATCTCTTTCTGGTTGCATCATATAGACACCTTCCAGGAAAGATGATCTTGAAATCCAACAAACAATAAAAAGATATTAGAAGTTTGAATATGACAAGTAAAATTCTAATAGATTTAGGCATGTCGACACGGTATAACAAATTGATCCTTTTTGGTAACAGACTTCTACGATCCATGTATCATTTCATTTGAATACCCACTGCAGTATTCAATTTATATTCCTCGTTTCAATTTGATACACGGAATCTATTATTGAATATTAGATGATCTTTTCAATCTTATCTTGTTACCATATACTTCTTATTTGTAGGATTTATTATTCTTAATGAATAATATATCACCGACCGTGGTGACTAGAAAACTATCAACATGGTTTTATTCTTCCTATGCAGTATGTGTCTCTGGAACATTCCTATTCCTCATGTACTTGTGGAACTTGTTCCCTATGCGAAGCATTTGTGCATCCCGAGAATTGACTAAGTCTAAGTCAATTCAGCTCCCACTATCTCTAATAGATATGTGCACCCTTTTATAGAATTTTAGTCTTATTCTTGACTACATATTTTCTATCTTAGGGATTTATGTAATATCATAAGCAACTGTTAGGATAATTACCTCAAATGCACAATGATTTTAACTTGATGCATGTTTGTTAACATCCTAACAAGCGCTTTCCATCTAAACATGTCTAATGTCATAATGGATTTTCCATCATACTGTTACTCATATGATATCCATTTTTCATTTTAGTTGTCATATTGGTTAATGTATTAAGACGTTATTTGAAATGCACATCATGAAATATAATGGATGTTTCTACTGGTTGTAACATTGATATAACTAACATCATAACATTAATGTGTAACATATGCGTTTAGGAATTTCACCATGCTACATGTTTGTTGATCAATGTTAATATTTAAGACTTGTCATCGATCCTCCTTATGAACATCAACATGTTGATGTTGATAAGGTAACATGCATTTAGAAATTATTTCACGCTACATTATCATGATCGATGATTGCTTGGTCAAGATATACTTCGGCCTTCCGATACAAAGCAACTCATATCATCTGACCAAACTTATACTTAATTATTACATAATGACATAAAGGAAACATACAATGTATATTTACCTCTTGCTTTCTTTGGAATATTTCACACTGTCGTGTTTAACCGACCTCAGATGCTTTGTGGCATACTTTATTTCTAAAGGATTCTTTGTCTAAACTAAATATTTCAATTATACCTAGGTGTTTAGCTATGCCAGGACTAAATACCATATTGGGTATATAGTTTATATTCGTTTTTAGTTCTTTTTGACAAAGAATCACGTTTCCACAACTGGGTAGGTCATACATTTTATATTCATCATGTATTTCCATAGATTCAAATAGCAGTGAACTATTTGTTGAGTATGTTACCACAAACAAATTTTATTCCAAAACATTGAATAATGTCTCATTATGTACAAATTGGCATATGAGATAATTTTTTTTGGTTATACTCCACAACTTGTTTAATTTTAATCAATCACATGGCAATTAGAAGTTATGTGTTTCTTCCCGCTGACTTAAGAATCACCCTTTCTTAGCTGCTTGAAGAGGACAATTTACTTCTATTAATGTTTATCTAATTACATGGTTATTGTATTTAAATACATATATGTGAAAATAATATTGTATTTTAATACCCATAAAGTATTTTATATAACAATACTCTAATTTGATGAATATTAACTGAACAAGAAGTAGGTACTTTCTTCATGTATTTTAGTTTTTAAACTTCCATGAATTTATTTCATTATGTGATGCAAATAATCTCTTATTAAATAACCAACCACTTTTCATTTAAGTACATGATGAAGGTGCCTTTGGCTTAAATTTTCATAGGCCTTTTCTCCATGTCATTCAATTTATTCTCAATAAGAATAAAAGATGGTGTTATCTCTAATATTCTTATTACTTGGTTAATGTTACCTTAGCGGTAATGAAGAGATTACTATCTATCGTTCATTTGTACCCTTAAACGAAACTAGAGTAATTGGGTGTAAAAGGTATATGAAATGGATGACATGATCGATTGTGAACTGTCATTCTCTTTACACGATCCGAGTGCAATCATCATATTCAAATCTTTCTTCGCATTTTCCTCGAAAGGTTCTTGGGGATGAGACTACATGTAACATCATCCATGTCTTGATGTAGCGACCGCAACTAACATCAGACGTTGATGATAGCATTATGATAGATCCATCATATGCTTGATTCACGAGTCTATTGTATATTTTTTTACACCCTCTCTTCTTAAGGTGGCTTAACAGGTTGGGACACAAGCACCTTGAATTTCCATTATGGTAGTAACATGTGCAAGCGCCTATACTACACATGGAATTTTGTGCTTGTTTATAAATTAACTTTGTCCAACATTTATCACAGTTTTATTACGGTATTTCTTACCATTATCTACAAATATATATTATAAGATTGTACTTTTATGCGATTACCTAATGTGGCATTAATGATTTTTAATCATTAAGTGTCTCCCACTAATTTTTTCGAATTCTAGGAACCCACTGTACTAGAATCAGAATACTCTCGAGTATTCTAGTGAAAAGGATCCCTGAACCACTTTCATAGTCTACAATCTAGTGATACGCCACTACTCAGAGGGTCAAAGGTATGCTTCTGGCTGGCCAACCGCATTAGATTGTGGTTCCTTGATCTGTTGAGTGAAGTCCCAGCTTCAAAAATAATTTAATGATTTACTCAACGCTTCCCTCTAAAATTAAAAAAAAAACTAGCTAAGGCTATATCTTTGCTTAAATTTTAATAAAGTCGACCACCACACAAATTAGAACTCCCCGATAGTAAGAGGCACCCTCAGCTGGGGCATGAACCGACACATCGATCACCCGGTTTCGTTCAAACATGAATGATGGAAGGCTGTTTGTGAATTAATATTTTCTTTGAGGGTTTTATTGTTTTTCTCTCGATGAATGTAATACATTTCTATTAATCTTGTTCATCTATGTTGTCATGCTCACAACTGAACATCAATAGAAATCAAACATAGCTTCTTTAATCATTTTATTATTTATTATTTTTTGTATTTTCCCGCTGTTCTAAAATGCATAAAATAATGAATAAATGCAAAAAGGTCATAGTACTACCCGACTGTTCTTAATCATTTAAATGAACTAAGCACATCGTACCTAATCCATATGCTTAAATCTTGATGCAGCTTTCCCGGTCATGTATGTTTTCCTAAAATCTGGAACGTCGCCTTGTCTTGGTGAGGACAACTTGTCGTCTTACATCATTTTGATCAACATGATCCTCCTCGTCTTGGCGGGGTCTACATCACTCACCGTCTTTGTCCGAAGTACAAAAGTAATTGTGCACAGGCGAGGGGAACTTAGGTATAAATGTACATCAAATCAATTGGACACGCATGTCCTTATACATTTTAACTGAAAAATACACGATACGAATAACGCCTTTAAATAATTACACACATCGCAAGCACTTTAAAATAATTAAATTAAATAAATAATTTAAAAACAGACATACGGGGCTAGTGCTCCAGACCAGTTGTCGGGTAATAAAATGTGATAAAAAAAATTAAAATTCATAAATATGTATGAGGGACATATAATTAAATTAAATGAATTACTAAATTTAAATTATTTAATTAATTATCGGTCCTTTAATTAATTTAATTTTAATACATAAAAATAAATTAATTCTACTCGGGTATTAAAATTTTCAACCAAAATTATTATATTAATTAATTTAATTTAATACCATAATTAAATTAATTAATAATATTAATTTAAATCAACTTGAAACATGAAACACTCGTTATGTCCAATTGCGGGTTGCACCGGACCCGCGCACACCCGTAATGTGTCGGACCAAACCAGTTTTTGGTATTCTGGGCCAGGAAGGTCCGCCGAAACCCATTATGGATTAGAAAAGCCCGCTTGGGGCCCTGTATGGGTTTTCTGGTTGAGTTACCTCCCTCGGTTCGGGCTATGATTTCGCAAGGTTGCTCGAGGAGGCAGCTCAGCAGGCCGGAATGGGCAACTGTGGCAGCGTCCTGGGGCGCTGGCCAGGACAGTAAGTCGCTTGGGTTTGGTTTCCCATGGGAGGAACAACAGCGGACCGATGCCAACGAGTAAGAGGTGGATCCCTACTAGAGGAAGAGCTGGCTGGAGGGTTGAAGGTCTGCAGGTGGTTGCAGACTTCAAGACGCCGCATGGGAGGCCTGGCCAGCAGCTGCAGATAGGCGTAGGAATAGGGAGAAACGGCGGGCCGATGTGGATGCAGCGGGTTTACATGGGGGGTGTGTGGGGGCGTTCGACTCCAGGGTGCTGCACGGGAGGCGGATAAGGCGGCGACAGGGCCTGAGTGCGGCGGCCTCGGGTGCGGTGTTCCGGCGGAGAGCAGCCGGGTGAGGGGGTCGCGCTGGAGCTGGGCGCTGCACCCGGCAGCGGTACAGTGCGTCGTGCGGGAGGAGGGAGGTGGTCTACTCGGACCCCATGCTACATATATTTTATTGTCTTTCTCTTAAAGTGGAAGCCCCTTCCACCCCTATTTTTGTGTGTTTCAAATTGTAGCTGGGTCTCCACATGGGAAGACCCCCTTTGGGGTCTTCCTTTATAATTTTTTTATTTTGAAGTCTTTATCTCCAATCAAGTCTCCCCCCCCACTTCTTTTTCTAAAGGCAATAATTATATTTTATATATATAAAAATAATAAATTATTATAATATTATTATTATATTTATAATTATAATAATAATATTTATAATGATAATAATTAAAATTATAATAATTATTATTTCTTGAAACTTGCATTATTTCTGATAAACGGAAATAATCAACAAAATCTAAAACCCGGGTAAAAACAAGAACATGATCCATTCCAGAAATTTTGAATGACCATATCTAGGTCGTTCGGAATTTTATTAAACACAGTTCGATCTGTTTTGACAATTTTTAAACACTCTAATTAATTTTCTGAAAATTAATTTTATTTGGCTCAGAAAATCTACGCGACTCCCTCTGATACCATTGTTAGGTTCTCGGGGCCCGCAGCAGAAGCCAGTGGGCCAGATATTTTAAAATTTTCGTCAGCAGAATGATGGAACTTGTCATCGACGACGATCTGAGCCTAAAAGAGGTTTGAGAATCTCACATTGATTATTATGTGAAAATAATTAAAATGAAACGTACCGGTTTCAAATCCGAAGGTGCGGTTGACTGCTGCTAGCCGATGTTGATCGTCGCTTGAAGGATCCAAAGCAGGATCTCTCTAGATCGTCCCCACGCACTCCAAATATCCACAGGAACACTGATTGTTGAACTATGGGTACTACCAATGTGTTTTTATTATATCTTCGACGTCCTTATGATCTCTGCATCGTTAATCATGTGATTCGTGAGGAAGAACATTATCCAAGATCTTTGATCATCAGCTTATCTCACTAGGAAGTAGGAGGAGAGAGGGGCTCTCAAATTTCATTCCATAAATTAGTGAATAGTTATTTTCACACACAAGAGAGAGAGCCTCCTATCTTATTTATATACTAGTTGATAAATACCCGGTAGGGATCCCCGGCCCCTGGTAATATCAACGTTCTCTAAATAAATAATTATGATGACTTAAAGCTGCGTGAATATTATTTATTTATTTTATCACATACTTGTAATATATAATATATTACGTGATAAAATCCGAGCCATTTAAATCGACTCATCGTCCTGCTTAATATTAAAAGAACCTTTAATTTTAAATAATATTCATTCAATTAATAATTTTCTTGTATTTACTATAATCGTAAATACATTAAATAAATTCAATCCCAATGATTTGTAAATTGAATATTAATGAATTTTTTAATTAATTTGGTGATCGAAAACTTGGACAATGCTCGGACTCCGAGGTGGGGCCCAATGTGTCCATATACCTATTCAACTGAATAGGTCTGGATTCTTGAATACGCTGTTGTGTTTGACCTTTTTTTCCATTATCTTGATAGTAGTGAATAAAATCAATAGACCAAGAGTGGAGTCTAGCAACTCATGAAGGCCCCTAAAGAGATAAGGTTAGTCATTGAAACGACTACCATCTTACGTACACTGACTATGTACTATAGCATGTTTGTCTTTTGGTATCTCATAAGGTAGGACGCACTCTTGTGTCATCGTCCTTATCTTGCATTATTATTTGTTGATCTATCCCGATGGATTTGACTTTCTACTGCTTTGTCCATAGACTTATGAAGGTGGCACCATCCTGATCATCCTGGAATGAGATATACAACTTCCTAAACATGGAAGTGAAAAATCCTTTCTTAACCATTCAACCAATGTCAAACCACTAACGACACACCCAACACAAACTTCCTCGCCACGACAATACTTCCTTGGTTTTCCCATTTCATAATAGTATATAATTAAATGATATACACTGGTAATGGTCTCATATTAGGAGACCAATAAACATGTCTGTTGATAGGAACAACCAATGACACCCAAAACATGTGGTGTTCTTATTGACGGGTCTATCCTCATGATCTCAAAACTAGATGTCACCAAGTGTGAACTTCATGAGAAAATGTCTGAATGATTATAATCCCCCAACACCTGATAATAAGACATCTACTATGTCCAGTCAGGAAGATGTATCTAGACTATATAACATATATTTACGATCAATTTAATTGAATCTCGAGGTTCTCATTATAGCCTGGGATCTGCTACATCCTCTTGACACGACAATTAACCTTTGGACATTACCACTTTTATAGTGGATGCAGAAAAAGTCTTCACTATAATGGTAAGATATTATCATGCATATCTAACTATACACATGATACGGTAATCAAGAGTACTACATTGTTGGGTCTACAACACCCACTATTTCCATAATTTCATCCGTCTCAAACAAAAGGTTAGAAATAGTTATCAAATATACATAAGTCCATCTATTGTGAGGTTAATCTTATATGGTTCCAAAAATGGACTTATACATCATCTATCATTCTGGTTAATAAAATAAAACTAGTTTCTATTAACCATGGACTTCATGTAGGCCAGTGGTAGGCAATAAAGGCATGTCACACTTTGGTTGTGGTTTTGATTCCCACAACCTTGTCCGACATGATGGGTTGACGCCCATCCTGTAGGTTGTCCTTTTTCTAATACTAAACTATTATAACATTACATAAATAATATCGACAAAAATTTATAGCCTTAGACAATACTATCATATGTCGAACTTAATTCATTCCAATCTTCAGGATTATCAAAAATACGTTTGTCCAAGCTCATAGTATAATGAAAATTATTACTTGAATGCTCACATAATAAGCACGTGAATACCATCAGTTATCCCCCATATATCATAAGAGATATCTTGTTGGTCGCATTAAAAACATGTGAATACCTTAATCATGTATTTTTTTGAAAAAGGAATACCCATTGAACCTTAGTGAAAACACGAATGATTTCAAATTTTAACACTTTCCACATAACAAAATCCCAAAATATGTATATAATCAAACCATGATATAACTTTGTCCTTATATCAGTCATGAGTTCATTTCATTTTTTCTTTATCACTTCATTTTGTGTATATCATCTTCCTTTAAAAAATATTTCAATGACTTTTCATGGTTACCGGTACCATATAATTATTGAAAACCAATACATAGATATTCCAAAATTCCACGATTCCATAAATGAGATTCCATGATACTATTTTGAAATTCCATTACATAAACACTTAATCATTACACAACATCAAATATCATACTCAACATCACAAATAGTGATCGCATGTGACATCCCTTTATCCTTTTCTTTAAGAGGATTCTCACGTTGATAGTGATTAACCCTTGTATTAGGGAATTTATTGGCATAATTCCGCATTTCCTTTCACTTGAAGCATTGAAGTGTTGGTGGTGCATTCTCTACATTCTTTTCTTTATTGACATCATTAGAAACCCTTTTTCTATTACTTTGATACTCATCTACTCGATGACCTTATTTTCCACACATAAAATATTTTCTAGTCCCTTTAAGACAATCTACATCATGCTTATTTTTACACTATGAGAATAAAGAAACATTCATATTCTTTTCATCATTATTCTATGATTTCTCCATGAACTCCATCTTTCGTTTCGTGTAAAATCTATGATTTGGATATGTAACACCAATATCCATTTCTACCTTGAAAGCACAACACACAATTTTATCATAGCTACTGAAGTCTCTTATAGCTAATGCCCTTCAAAGACTTGGATTCAAGCCACTGATGAATCTATCAACATTACATTGAGGTTAGATGATAAAGCCGGATTCTTACCTTGAAATCCTTGTAGAATTTTCATCGTATATACCAACAGATTCATCATCCATTTGCTTAAGCTCATGGAAATCATTTTCCATCTTTTTTAGAAGAATACTAGGGATGTACTTATTGAAAAATATGTTCTTGAACTCGTCCAATCCCATGGATTCAATGTCACAATGGGGCCTTGTATTCTTAATTAGAGTCCACCACTGGTCTGCATCACAGCCAGAATAAATTTTTCATGTTCCGAACATCGAAGTATGGAAAATATCTATTCAATGGTACTGATCCATTGTTCAGAAATAATTGGATCAGAAGACCCACTAAAAGAAGGTGGATGTTTCCTCATGAAGGAATCAATATAATATTGTTCCCCCCTCTGCTCATTCGGATGTCCAAAATGTTTCACAGCTTGTGTAAGTATAGAAATAATATTTTTCACTACATCTCCCATAACATTGGTTTATTCAAGAGGAAAATAAGTTCAGTTCCCATTACATTGATCAACACGGTTCATTTAGGTTCCATATATCGTCTCAAATCCAAAAAGAATAGTGTCAGAGGAAAAAATAATGCCTCAAAAACAATATAATAAATTGTGATTACCATTAATATATAACATCTTATGATTAATTATAAGATCGTTAACGTAATTATAACTCTATAACCTATACTTATACATAACCTTAGGGACATCCGTAGACATACCTTAGATATATCTCTAGGTATCTCACTAATGTTTTTGCATCATAGTTTACAAAGATTAACTAAACCTTTCCTCTGATACCAACTATAGAGGCCCAAAGCATGACATACATGTACATTACATTAATTTTGTATAATACTTAATAAATACCAAAAAAAGACACACAAGGACCCTAATAGTTTATTGTCATTGGAAACTCGGGATATAATCTTCTAATCGTGGTGAAGGATCTTCAAAATCTCCCATAAATATCTTCCACTTTTATTATCTTATCTAAAACCTTTCTTTATATCCTGGGGAAAAGAAAACATAAAAAGGGTGAGCTCAAATGCTCAGTAAGGGTAAACATAGAGAACATAAACCAACTCATAAACATTTGAATGCAAAAACTCGATCATAAAATATAAACATCAATATCTTGAGCAAAGACATAAATCATGGTAGTATGTAAGGCATATATCATAAAGGAACATAATTCATGATAAAATAGCATGGGAATAAAACATGTAATTGTGGAAAACCATTAAGTACTAGATATGATTTCCATAGTATCCAAGGCATTCCTGCCACTGCCATCATAGTGGACAAAGTCCCTTACTGAATCGAGTTCCCTCCTAATTCTAGTCATGTATCACTGAACTAGATTAAATTGTCGTTCCATCCATGTCTATCTCATGAGATATAATTCTTTACCCAATGTATTGGATGTATATATAGATCCCACCCATCTAATATTGAAATCATTCTTATGTGGGCGACAACATAAACATAAAACATTCATCATAACCCAATGAATAAAATGGGTTTCATAAACATCTTCCCATCATAACATAATCCATATGAAACAAATGGATATCATTTCATCACAATAAAAGTGGAACCATGTAAAACATAGATACATTATTCTTGAAACATACACATATGAAATAATGTCATCTTCAATGGAAAATGGATTTTATAAAACACTTGAAATGAATTCATGAAGAAAATATCCTTTCTTCTTTAAAATAAATTTATTTTTAGAAAATGCCCTAAAATATTAAATGAAAAGGATTTTGTGGAAAATATTTATGAAATCTTGTAGTGGAATCTTCATGAAAATTAGTTTTTATGAAACCGTAAAAATCCGTTCATGCAGTATAAGTTAAAAATACATTCATCACGTACTTTTTCCGGAAAAGACAAAAAGTGTCTCTTATGGTAAAAAAATAATGATTCCTTACAGACCATGTAGTAAAAGTAAAAAATGGGTAAAAAGGACATTAAACATACATGAAACCATTTTCAGAAAACAGGGACATGGATGATAAATATAATCCCAGTAAATAGTTATAAATAAACAATCTCGGATAAAAATGAGATTGAAAAAGTTATCCCTTAACTATGGTTCGATATGATTCGTACTTATCTAAAACTCCTTTATAATTATTTAAATAATGTCATTGACTTATTATAGAATCATATACATTGTTATGATATCATATATGGTTCACTTATGACTTTATGTTACCCGTTATTTTGAAAATTCCATTTTAAAGTATCATTTTGGGTAAAATCGTTTTATTTATTGTGCGTGTCTGGACTTGTTGTTATTGATATTATTATTACTTATATAATGATTTAATTACTTCCAGAAAGTAAATAATGATTTATATATAATATATATTCAGTATATATATATAATAGATAGACAAATGAAATGAAATACACAGTTCATGGAGACGGTAGGCTGTAAGTACGCATGAACTTTGTTTTCTTTTCCTTATAGACTTGGATGGAAGTTAGTAGATTACATATATATATATATACATAAATCTAGTATCTTTATCATGTCATATATTTTATTATTATTCATCATATATACTTTATAATCAATATAGAGTGGTTAACATGGAGAACGAATATCATCGCGTCGTGTAGACGGTAATCCGTACGTACGCACGAGCGATGAGATTGTAACCATAATTATTGAATTGAATTATATTAAATTATATAATATCTCAGAATCAGTTTGATGTCATAATAACTATATATAGTTATTCTTTACACCATTATACCCATCCATGTAAGGTGGTGGTGGAAAAACAGATTAGACCACGGCGTGGTGATGGTATTCCGTACGTACGAATGCGCGGTGATTTCATTTTTCGTAGGATGGATAGAAGGTGAAATAGGGTTGTTTCATATTTATAATTAAATATCAGTATACGAGTGATACCGATGTTATTAATTTATTATTAAAAAATTAAATAAGAAAAATGTTCAAGTAGAAAGTAACTTGAATGAATCGGCTGAAGAGATTACCTCTTCTTCAACACACCCCTTTTAAGATTCCACTTAAGGCACTAGAGTTGGTATTTTCAGGAGACCAGAACCTCTATAAAGTTTATAGGGAAGTTTATAAGGAAAATAGGCAGGTTTTGACCGAACTTCAAGGCTCAAAAGTGTGTAAAGGGGTGAGAGAGGAGGTTCCCTTTTATAAGCGAGGAGAGGGTAACTATAAGAAAAACTAAAAATATTATTTTATAATAAAGTCATATTAGGTTTATACTGGTTCCAAAGAGACTTATTTCTAAGATAAAGTGGGTAGGGGTCTAAATAATCTCATCTAATAGGTTTTATACAAGTTTAGGTTACTATTTTAACCTTTTCATTTATATTTAACTCGAAGTTAAATAATTTAACTTTTACCGTGTCTTCTTGTTTCTATACACTATATGGTTAAAATACTTACCATAACAAACCAAAAGAACCCCAATTGGTTCATTATTAATAAATATATCCATATCTAAGTCATTTTACCGATCCATAGATATATAGGAATCAAAAAAAAGTTAATAATATAATATATTTTTAAAAAACTATTTTATGTCGATTTTGAAACTATTTGGTAATTGATTTTGGTGAAAACAGTAACAGCATTATTAGTTCGTACAATGTTATTTAAATCAATACTAACATGTCATATTACCCTAAAAATTTAGTGGAATTTATAAAAAATATCAAATTACATTTATTTGGGTATTTATAGCATCAATTATGTAAATATTTCATTAATAATCTTATTAATTCATCATCATTGTGTTATAAATAAATTAAAATATTTAATGTCTAAAAAATATTAATAAAATACCAATATGTAGGAGATATTTCTATATTTCTATGGAATACTTATTGTTGAATTTATCTTATGTATAACCCAATATTAAAAATGTTTTAGTTATTAAACATTGATTTTAACTATTTTTACTATTCTTTAAATAAAATAATAATAAATGTCCTAATCTAATCCAAGTAGAGCTAAATGATAATATTTTATTCCTATTGTGGTTTTTGATTGAATTATACTTATCCCATATAATTAAAACATGTGTTAGGGTAATAATAATATCATTTGTACCATTATTTACCCTATTATTTTTAACCATTGTAATTAAAAGTCTAAAGTTATTATTTATCAAAAATTATTTTTATCGTATTTAACCACATTTTACTCCTTGATATTAACTGTTTGTCTCGGATTTTCGAAATTTCACTCATAGAAGTTGTAATATTATGTTTTATGTAAATTTGAAAATTCTCCTAGGAGTTTGGTAAAAGACGGTGAAAAGTTCTATAAAATTTTTATATATCTAAAATTATTATAAATTGACTCCAATGAATTAAATTGAAATTATATATTTCATAGGTGTCTATATTGACCTAAAATAATTTTAAATGAAATACATAATTATTTAAATAAAAATTAGGTTCTTAAATAGTAACCTAGTGTTTTCACTATTCATCAAAAATTGAAATTTTTCAAAAAAATACCAAAAATTCACCCTAGGCTAATTTTGATATTATGAATCCAAAAATGAATTCCATTATGAAAGATAAAATTTATAAATTTTCAAAAATTGGGTATTACTATTCATAGCGGCTAGTTTATATAATATTTTAATAACATATGATTGTTTAGTGAAACTCAGTATTGCGTAGAACACACGCTATCGACAAAGGTCATGATTACGTGGAATGCAAGCCATGTCAGAGTTGTGTGTAGTACAAGACTCCTTTGTTGTTGTGTAAGATATAATCCAACCATATTTCATTTATACATTTCATATATATATATATACATATTCAATGTTGCGTAGAATAACTTCTATCAAACAAACTTGAAATTTTGTGTAACACGATCAAGAATTAGTTTTGCATATAATGAAAACTAATACATTGTTGCGTATAGTATTAAATAATCATGGATTAGTGTATAATAAAATACATCGAAGAAATTAAAAATAATATATCTCATAAAATCATGGGGTGTTAAAAGTAATCGATGAGGTAAAGTGACCGTGGTGTTAATAAAAACCAGACATGTTCTTATGCTCAAGAGAATGCTGTAAAAGGATCAAGTGATTATACATTACAGTCAATTGTTTTTGCTTCTATGCCCAATGTAATAGTGCATGTGTATGTATCTATAGATGAATTTAATGAGAACACATTATGGTGAATATGATATAGTTATATTTTAAGGGGATTATTTCCTGCACTTACATGATAACACTTTCTAGAAGCCTTTTCTCTACATCTATGACCTGCAGTTAGTGTTTGTTAGAACATGTGTAATGTGTTGAGTTTATGTTCTCAATAAATGAAAACTAACACTCCATGATGGTGGGTACAATCACATAGATCATTAGGAATGGTGAATCTTTCTAGTTCTAAATAATTAATCTGTATAAGACCCCTTGTAAATTGTTAGTGAAACATAAAATTCCCATGAGTCTTGTAATCTAAGAACATGATGGTGCTGGAAATATAGCACAATAATGGAATGGTTGGCTATGTACACAAACATTGAAGAAATTGTGGCCCTAGGATATAATTTTGGTTATCATACAAGCTTGATCTTGATATGTATCAACTAGTGAAGGCATCATGGTCATGGTTGTGTTGTGTCGGTTAGTGATACCTACCTCTTACAAAAGAATTCTCCCTAATATGTTCGACTGAACATTTTGTATTCTGTTTGAAATAGTTGGTTCGTGAACATAAAAAGAAATTCATCATGGATATGGTGGACTGTCTTGGGTATGATTGGAAATTGTGGATTTTCTCTTGGTGTAATATTTTCTATGTTATGATCATGTCCCTTATGTTCATATCATCCACGATACACTGAGAGAGCATCAATTATTTACTGATCAAAATTAAAATTCCCACCCTATTTAGATAAGTAGTCTTTATTGGACTTTCACTCCAAAATGGTGGTTGCTTATATAGGCATAATGATTCAAGAGAGATTCAAGGCCTCCCATATAAGAACTCCATTGATGAACTCAAGGGTACCATCAGTCATTCTTTACTTTACTATTTTTGGGATCAGTCAGTGTTCTAGTGAAATGTAATTCTAGCTATATACCAGTATCTCATTTTTGAATGTCAGAGTATATATTACCTTGGATGATATCCTTCGACCCTAGTTTATGAATTTGAGGTTACCCCATACTTCATTAAGATTGAATGTGATTTTTTAAGGGTTAAAACCCATCTATGTTGGATCACATATACGTCCACATATTTACTATATCATGGAATCAGTAATGGATATTTCATCTTAAAATGTCACTGGAATCCGGTTATGGGTCTTAGTAGAGGTGTTGAATGTAAATGTTAGGTTCCATAGGGGAAGGAAACATGTTCTGGGTTTTTTAAATACCATACTTCTATGATAAGTGTTTTTTACAATAGTTGGATAGATTTTGATCAACTTGAACCCTATTATTTCAATGAATATGATTAGTGAGTAACATCTTATGGAATTATTTTTGGTAAATATTGGAATAATGAAAATGAAAGAATATACTTTCAAGGAATGCTCACGTGGATAATTTAAACATGGTCAATCTGAATTTGATCATTTTAATCAAATACAGATAGCATTATTTATAGATATTTAGTACGGTTTCTCATTTTTTGAAAATCATTCCATTAGCATCATTCAAATTATAGGGGCGTTCAAAAATTGCAAAATTCTAATGCTGAAGACACCATTACTCAGAATTGTCATTTTAGTTTCCAAAACCTATGGTGTGGAGTGGAATAGGTTTTATAGTTACAGATAAAATGATGTCACCCTGTCATAGGTAAGATGGTATTGCGTATGAACCATCAAGATTTTTTAGTTTAATGCTTGAGTGTTGGATTGAGTTTTAACGGATTATATACATTACCCATAAATGTGTTCTTGGTGGTGCGTTGGGAAATGGAAATGTAATGGGCTTGTTTAAATAAAACATCATGACCTGGTTAGGCTAGGTGAAGATTTCATGGTTTTTCCAAGGCATTATAGGGATATGAAATGTTAATTATTGGATATTTTAGTTTCCCATATTTTTGTACAAGGTGAAATTTCCAATGAAATTTCAATTTTAACATTTTGTTGATGGGTCGTTATCTATACCAAATATTGGAATATTAGTATTATATTTTGAAATATTAAATGATTTTTTTACATTTTTTAAGGCCTTATATGCTTATTGGGTGTTTCGTTGAGTTTTAAGTGTGGTAGAACATGAAAACTAAAATTTGAATGAATCTAGTTGAGGATTATAGAATTTATAAAATTATAAAGCCATCTAGGAGAAAATGAATGGTCTGTTCAAAGTGGCTATGTCTTTTTAACAATTTTTTATCCATTTAAATTTCTCTACGCATTCATATATCTATTTGAGAACACTAAAAAGGGGAGAAATTCATGGATTGTACATGGTTTCTCAGACCATGCACATGAACCATGTGAGACCCATACTTAAGAAGCAGGCCATGCATGGTTAGTGCACAGTTTGTCTAACCATGTGGAATAAACATGCTAATATTTTAAAGGGTAAAATTTATCATATTCCCCTTATTTCCTTTTAATTCATCCCCTCAATTTTTTTCCTCCACCTACAGCAGCAATTCCTATATGAGGATCTTCCTACTATCCTTCCATAAAGATATGTTCTAAATCCAGCCCCATTTTGAGTTTTATAAGATGTTTTAGATAGAACACAATCATTATATGACTCCCTATTCTTCATTTCAACATTTATCAAATCATATTTTATTCCATAATCATGCAATCTAAATCCAACTTCTTATGGTGTTTTTTGTATCATTGATTTATCTCAAATCAGCCCAAATCAAAGCAGGTTATTGGAGGATTGGACCATCAAAAGCATGATTTTGTTGGTCTATATAATTTTACCTAAATTCTAGTTGATTTAAAATTTAATCCATATTTCCACATGACAAATTCAATTTGTGTTTCTATTAAAATGTGAATAAATAATTTGACAACAAATGAAGAAAGTTATATTGAAATTATTTTTTAGTTAAACCATTAATGGTTTTTCACCTCAACCCAAACCACCTTTTTGAGTGTGTTTTTTTATATTACATATATTATATTCTTCCATATTCAGTTAACCACCATTTTGGGTGTTGTATCAGATTCTTATAATTTTGATGTTTTCAATTTTAATATATCACACCAAATTGTTTTTTTGAGTTAGCCTCATATTAGGGATGAATAATTGAGTTTGGTAAATTGGAATCAAAACTTTTCCAAATTTTAATATTAAAACCACCTTTGAGGTGATATTTTTTCTCTAATAAAAAATAGGAAATTTAATAGTGGTTTTTTAGAAGATGAAGGAAATGAATATATATATATGTACATATAATTATAATTAAAATAATAAATATGTGTGGACCAATTTGATTATATTTATCTTTTGATATGGAATGATAAAAAAACATTTCCTTATTTGTTGATTAAATTATAAATGATAACTTGAATTATATTAAACCTTGAGTGATACTCTGGTTCCATTTTTATATGGAATTGGATTACATGATAGGAAGTTAGAGATTGTTTCTACCATGGGTGATACAGTGGTTAAATATTTATGGAATTCCATGCATAGTTTAATAGGTTTCATTATTTCTATTATACTAGTTGTTATACATGGTTTCGTTAAAAGATTACTTGTACATGATCACTGATGAAATGTTTTACATACCCATGAAAAATAACGGTTAGCCAGGGGAGTTACCATGGATTAGATTAGGGGGAATTATGATTAGACAATGAAATGATAAATACTTCACCCCCAATGTGGAATTCATAGTATGGGTTATTATTGTCATGAATTACAAAATGATGAGAGTGATACATTGGATTTATTATACAGATCACCTTAGGTGGACTCTTACAGTGATGGGTTTTTATAGTGCTATTATAATGAAATTTGGTTTCAAATTTATAAATCTACTTGTGTGTTCATAGGATTCCATATATATTAAATTCTCTTGATTCATTTTGTTTAAGAATATTGTTTCCATTTTACTATAGCCAAGGAATTATTACTTTTGAAATCAAGTGAGATATACACCAATCCAAAGAACATGCTTGGTTTGGTATATAATTACACTTTACTTTTATGAATGTGTAGTTTGGATCCCTTGAATGTTTTCTAGGAGAAAAATAATATAAACACATATACATCTACACATTATATATGAACATATTGATCGTAGATTGAGTTATTTCAACTTAGGATGATGTTTGTATGGTCGACCTAGTGTCCCTAATCAACCTGAGCCAAATTGTTTAATTTTTTTAATTATTTATTTACCCTTCATACTTTCACCCTACAATATTATATATTCACGGGCATGATTAGTTTTAGAAACAATCAATGGTTTCCTACTAAATATATCAGACAACATGTTCAGGATGCAATTTCATTGGGGTACCTGAATAGACCCTTTGATTATAGGTTCATATTTTTTAGATTATTATTGTGTTTTGAATCTTGTAAATGGTGACTTCGGATGACATGATGGATTAAGATCTTAGAATTCATGTTGGGATATCTCGTATAGGATTTTTTTCATTTCATTGTGTACTATTAATTTATTACTTGTTGTATCATCTTCTTTTATTTTATAGTCCCATGGACAAGTAATGTAATTAATTGTGTTTTTTTAAATTATATTTGCTTACTGAGGAAATTTTTTTCAAATTATATTACAAAAAATTATTAATAAACCCATCAATATCTATGAAAATAATTATAAATAACCTTGGGATTAATTTTAGTTAATATTGAATGAAATAATGAAATGCTATTTATAAAGTATAATAAAAAAAATTACATCAAGAATTGATTACTTTCTTACCATTTGTTTAATATAACCACTATACAATTTGACCAATGGGAACTATACCCATTCATAATTATTTAAACATTATATTCAATTTTTATAAGTAATAATGGAATTGGATGAATAATACAGAATGGAGAAGTGATTACCTCAACCAGTAGAGTCATACCATGTGAAGCCCATTTGAAAGGGCATAGGAGGGAGATATCATCACTATGGATCTCCATTTTACAATGCAATGTTGAGCTTTTAAAATAGAAGATAAAATGAAATATATGATGAGATAAGTTAATCTTAGTGTAAATTACAACATCATCAATGTTGGGAAAGCCACCTCCGGACTCTATCACATTCTCACACTATACCATTAGGTCATCACATGTGTGATAAGGGGTTATGTGTCCAGAATTTAGTTTCATATGTTTTAATTCCTATATATAAATAAAATTTTACGTGATCAATTAAAATTTATGAGTAGTTTTTAATATTATAATATATTATAAATTAAGAAGAATTTGATAAATTAATTTTTTAAAACAAAATTATAATATTTAGGAAAGATAGAAAATTATATAATAAACAAATGTATTTTGAAAAATATTTACTTCAATGAAATAGTACATAAAAAACACACCAATTAAAATATAAATGATAAATTAATTTTATTAAGTCCAAGGAAATGTTTATGTGTTGGAAATTTCATTGCACCCAACAACCGACTAATTTTTAATAAATAATGATTTTTTTATTGAAATGTTAAAATTATCATATATTGAGAATTATTATGATAAAATAAAATACATTTTTGAAGTCATAATTTTGAAATTTGTAAACAGTGAATTTATGATAATTTTCTAAAATACTATATTTTTCCGTGAATGGTAAAAATATATATTGGGGTTTTCAATATTTATGATGACTTCATAATTATTTCATACTGATGTATTAATTAATTCACCATAATATATAGTCTAAAATATTTTATTTTATTAATAATTTTTTTTAATATATTTTAATCAATTTCCAATTTTTTAAGTTACACTCTGAAGACTTAAATAAAATCATTGAATTTAATAACATTACATTGTGTATCCATTAAATATTCATTCCAAATGTAGTAATAACAACTGATGTTCAATTGTGGTGGATTTATATAAATAATTGTTTCCCCAAATTTCCAAAACTATCAGCAAAAACCCTGTTCAAGCCAGTGGTTTTTTCCCACATCCTAGATTTTTTAGGACTATATTTTGAAAATATTAAACAAATCCGCCACTTTTCCTATAAATACACACCCATTCTTCAATTTCATTTCAATACCAATAATTAATCCATGACATTCTAGTTTTTTTCCTCTAATGTATTTCCGAATGGTCTCATCAATACCCCAAGGTTTCACTCCTCAAGATTTAGGAGTACATCTTCAATGTAACCAAATTATCATTATTTTTTCTTCTATTCAAGAACCTATTTTTATATATTAATTCTAAATTTTACATTTATTCACATCTATTACACTTTATATCATACCCATACTTCCAAGTGAATATTTATAAACAGGATACCATTTTCCCATCTCATTTTACCGTTTTATGAACCCTGTTTTATTACCTTCACGCTGTGAATTTTACATATAAAAATTTATCTATTGACGATACGATATTCTCTTTTATTTTCTTTTTATGGATACCCAAAACTATTTCTCTTCTATTCACCAAGACATTGAATAGATTTTTTATTTTTTTATTTAATCATAATAAACACACATTCCCTTTACATGGGATAAAAATCACATTATTATCATGTATATATGAATATTTAGGTCATTGAACTTAATAAGAAACTCATTTTTATCTTCCATGGTTTATAAATGAAATTATTTAATATTTTATTTACTAGAAAATTATTTAATACATATGAATGATGCTCCATGATACCACTTCAATCCATTGGTCAAATAATTAAATCTATATAGATGATATTTTTTACAATTCTTTAGTGAATGACTATTTTAATTTTCATTTATGAATGCTTTGAGAGAGACCATGGTGATGTTATTATGAATGTATCATTTAATTTTTTTTTGTATATTTTCATATTATAAATCATGGTATTTAATTATTATATTCCTCATTTTATATTTTACATTCCATACTGAGATTCCTCATGTTTTTATGATATTATTCATGATCAAATGTCAATTTTTTCTATAATTAGGAATCATGATCACCCCATTTATTTGATAAATGTCCTTAGGTTTTAAGATATAGTAAATGTAACTTTTGATGAACCCATGAAGAATTATTTCATGTTGTTTAATTTTTTTTATGATTTTGAGTATTATGTATGTTATTTCATTGAAATTATTATTTTAAATATCCTCATTTTACCAAGTAATGAAAAGTTATATACTAAAAAGATGGGATTACATATTCAGTATCAAATGATAGTTTAGTTATTTGATGAAATTAAGAATACCAATCCTTAGTATAAACCCTATTGAAAGTTTTATATATAAGAAATCATCCTGGTATTTTGGAGAATTATTATGTAAGTAGTTTCTATGAAATGAAATATATATCTATATACAAATAGGTAAATCTAGCTCTGGAGTAAGTGTATCAATGGAGAAAAATCAGAAATATTAGGTTGAGATCAGCTCAATTGGGAATTTTAGCATGACAATACGCTTTTATAAAGTCATGTTTTGACACTCCCAAGGTATATGTTTGGTTAATTATAATCTCTATATGAACCATTATGAATGATATATAGAAAATAAATTTATTATTAAATATTAACATAATTATGAATGATTTTTACGTCTTAAAATTCATTAATAAGTCTAATATTATTAATATGACAATTTTTCTCAATACAGTTTTATTTTTTAGAATAATAGGGGAATTAAGAGGAACAACGTAAATCATTAGTGGAATGGATGATGCACTAGCATCCCTCAGTTGCAAGACAAAATTGAAAAATTTATGAGGATGATGAATCAACGTTCATAATTGGTTAATAATAACATGAACCAAGTTTATCATCCCAATTCACCATAGTGGTAAAAACTTGTCCTTGAGTCCTGAATGTGTCAACGAACACCTTATTTTAGTTGATCTACCAACCCATTGATTACTGAATAATAGATTTTATCTATGAAGAAGATCTTTTATATACTCTCCTATTCATAGAAAAAGAATGTCACCTAGTAGTATTAAAATTATAAGGAGAATCTTCTCTATGGTGGATGATAATTAAAATAAGATGGAAATGTGAGATATTTTTTCTATGGAGTGGGAGGAGTTCAGATATTTCCCTCATTATATGTGAACTAAAATGGATAACAAATTACTCAATCTGAAGAATAATGAAATTCAATCTATGGGGAGGTATGAGATAATCATTACAGGACATGGTGGATACATCTCTTTCATTTTTAGGGGATCAAATGTAATGGTTAATATATTATTTAATTTATTAGGATCTCTTCTATGATGGATTTATGAAAATCAAGATTATGGAATCTATATGGAGGTAGTAAAAAGTAATATGAAGGTCTAAATGGAGTTTGGAGAAATAAAATTATGACATAGGATGAATCAAAAGAAAATATATAGATCCAAAATTTTGTAAGATCATTGATCAAGGAAGAGGAGGAATGAAACTGAAAATTCATACCTGAAAATAATTTGAAGAAGAATTTGGGAAACTACATGCATTGGAGTATAGAATGTCATAGTTTTGGAAACAATATCTATATAGCTTATAAATTTTATGGAGAGGTGGATCCTCAACTTCTTAACTCTAATGATAATGGAAGTATGGTGTAGGCCCAGCCTGGTGTTCAATTCTTCAGAAATGGATTCTGTGGAAACATTTCAATCAATTTTTATATAAGAAGATAATGTAGGTAAATAAACATAATCCTATGTATAGGATACAGGGGTAGGAAACACATTTTCTATCATGATGGATAATGATGAGGCTCTAAATTATGTGGTTGAAAATAATCCAATTGTAATCCTAAATCTATCACGTACTTTTTTTATTTTGGCTCTACTATTTCCTTTATTTCCTCCAAGAATGTAAAAAATTTAGAATCAATCATTGAGCTTGTAGATATAGAGTTATCATTCAATACTCATGGAGGGATTATCTAAGAATCTATAGCATATAGGAAATATATTATTGACATTGGAGAGAACTATCTGATAATAAATCTTGTATTAAATCCCATGGTAAAATTCTAAAATAAACTAGATATTTAATGGATATCAGAGTATAATGCTAAGATCAACATCATAAGTAAGGAGATAATAGTATTCTTGAATTTAAACCCTATATATGTTTTCGATGTGGAAATATCCAGGCATAATATTGGACTAGAATAACATATAATATCCTTCTATGAAATGATATTCTGTGAATAGAAAGAAGAAAATGAAGTAATATGAATAGAAAGTGACCTCTTCAATCAAGAATACGTTGACACGTTTCATAAAGAGTTACAAATATATCCCCAATAAAGAGAGATAGGTTTCTCTATCGAACATATACATAGATCCAAACTGATATCAATGAAACCATATATAATAGAAAACATTGATATAGAGAAATTAAAGAAATATCTTTAAGAAATTGTAGAGAAGGGGTTTATATTCCCAAGTGTGTCTCCTTAGGGAGAACCTATTCTCTTTGTGCAGAAAGAGGATGGATCATTGTGGTTAGGCACTGATAATGAATATCTAAATTGGATACATGTAATGAAAAAAGTTACCACTCCCATGTATTTATTATTTATTTGACTAGATATGTGTTGATAAATTTTTCTCCAAGGATGATCTTCAATCGAGTTATCATCAATTGATGGTGAGGGTAAAAGATATTCTAAATACATCATTCAATCCAATATATGGGCATTATCAGACTATTTTTTATGACTTCTTCTTGGCTATTTCACCATCTATATTTATGAATTTGTTGAATACAGTCTTTATTGAGTAACTTGATAAATTTTGGTAGTTTTTTTGATGATATTCTAATATATTATAAAATTTTTGAGGATCAGGAGGATAATATATGGGTTATATTGAATACTATAATGATGGGTATTCTATTAGAAAAATTTAAAAAATCATTATTTTGGTTAGAAATAGATTCATTTCGGGAGAAGATTCTGTCTAATAAAATAATATCAGTTTACCCTTCCATAATAATCGTCGTGGAAGAGTGTGCTTTTACTACAATATTATCTAAGATTCATAGTTTCATTGGTTTATAAGGATATTATTGGAGGTTTAAAAACATAACAAAAATTTATGATCCACTAACCATGTTAAATCGGAAACAAGCTATGTTAATCTTGAATGATGAGTGCGAAGAATTATTCCAAATGCTAAATAAGAGATTTGTTATTCACTAGTGTTAACTCTACTATCTATTTATGAATTATTTTTTATTTTAGTGATGAATATTATAAATGGATTGGGTGTGTCCTCGTGAATTTTGAAAAGGTAATTTCTTATCCATCTCAATAGTAAAAGCGACATGAGATGTGTTATCATATGTATGACCTGGAGCTAAATGTGGTTATTTTTTTATCTTCAGTTGTGGAGGAGCTATATTTATGGGGATAAATGTGATATATACAAAGACCACCAATTTTTAATGTATTTATTAATCAATAAGGACTTAACATGAGACCAAGTTGATGGTAATAACTTTTCAATGAAAATAACACGTAATTTCATTGTGAACAAGGAAGATAAAATATTGTAATTGATGCATTTAGTAAGAAAGACCATGTTTTGATATAAATTAATAGGATTTAAGGAGATACATTGATCAAGGACCTAGTATTGTTGTACATGGGTATCATGAAGGAAGGGACACCGTCAATCATAACAAAAATATTTACTAAAAAATAATTACCATATAATATCAAAAAATCTCAAAGGTAAAATCCTTTGATAATAAAGGAGATTTAGGATTTGAAGAATGAGAATAATCATATGATCAATATCGATTATGAATGTGTACTAATATTTCATACAAGGATATGTGTTCTATATATTCTGAAGATATAGAATAAACTGATGGATGAATATCATAACTCTACATTCTCTATACACCCTTGAAGCACTAGAATGTATAGGCACCATTAATATATTTATAGGTGGTATAATATGAAAAGGGATATTCACGACTACATTAAATGTTGCTTGATGTGTCAAAAATTTAAGGCGTAGTGAAACATTCCTAGTGCGGTATTATAATTACCACCCATACCAACTTAAAAGTGGGACAATATCACCATTGAATTTGACACCGGTCTACCAAGAACATACAATGGAAACCATTTTATATGGGTTGATGTGGACCGACTCATCAAGACTAACAATTTTTTCACTAGTTTAGAAGATTTTTCTCTTAAATATCATTTCAATACTTTTTAAAAGGAAAGAGTGAGTCTGAATGGGTCAACAATTTCTATTTTCTTTATCATGATCCACATTATATATCTAAATTCAGGGTAACATTCCAAAATTATTTGAAAACTGAATTGAATTTCAATATAGCCTATCACCCAAAGCAAGGTCCAATATGAATGGACTATTTACACACTCAAGGAAAAGTTGAGATCATGGTAAATGGAATTAAAATATGGGTGTGATCAAAACATACCATTATATGGGTAATTCTACAACTATAGGTTCCACTCATGTATTCAAATAGAACCCGATGAAGCTCTATATGGGAAGTTATTTAAAACTCTTACATGTTGGGAAGAATTCAGTGATAGAAAGCCAAATAATGATTATATTGTAAATGTGATGATAGAAAATATTAATGCACTCTAACAATATGTTAATGACAATCAGAGATTGAAGAATAAATATTCTAAAAACCAACAAAGGGACTTGGAGATTTATTTGAGAGAAATTGTTTTTCAAATATTTCCATAAATGAGAGTCATGCGGTTTAAGAAGAAAGGGAATCTTAGCCCCACATACATTAGAAAGTATAAATAATATATATAATAGGAGTAGTTGCCTATTGGATTTCACTTCCACCAAATCTATATCATTTTCATGATGTATTCGATGTATCTATCTTGAGTAAGTACATAATTAATCCCAAACATGTACTCAATTTGGAGGTCGTACAACAAGAACTTGACCTCTATTATGGGGAGTATCTAGGGGAGATAGTGGATAACATATTAATGGTTCTAAACTACTAGACTACTAACCTTATCTATGTTTTATGTAGAAACCATAATATCGAAAGGAGACATGGGAAACCACGGAAAAAGAAAACTTCAATTACCTTCTCCTTTTCATAACTACTAGAATTATTTGAAATTTTAAGGATGAAATTTTTTATGGGGGAGGATTTAAAGAACCATAACTTATTAAATAATTTTTGTTTTCTGAGATATTGTGTGTTATATTATATTAAACATCAAAATATTATTAATCTAATAATCATCTAAAAAAATAAAAAAAATATAACCTCATGGGGGAATTGAAAATAATATTGAATGAAATAATGATGTTCTATTTATTGAGTATAATGGAAAATGTTACCATATAAATTTGAATGCTTATGAACATTGGAAATATATTAATATTAGTAAATTTATCTATTTGAATATTTGACAGTTGAACACTATACCCATTGGTAATAATTTTAATTTTATAATTAGTGTTTATAAGTTTTAATAAAAAGGATAATTAATCCATAAAGCAGAAGTTGTGTCCTTATCCAGCAAATCCACACCGTATGAAGTTCATTTTTCATAAAATAGGAGGGAGGTATCATCAATGGGGTTTCCCCCTAACAAATCCCAATTCAAAATTCAAAAAGTGAATCTATAATTAAATATCATATGTGAGAACTACATGTTACTGGAAATTACGAATTTGTCGATGTTAATTGGGCTACCCCAATAATATATCACCACGCACACCTTAAGAATAGATTTCACAAATGTGTTATAAGGGGTTATGTATCTAGCCCGTAATTAAAATTTAATTCCTTTATATAAATAATATTTTTTATTCCATCAATTACATTATAGAATAATTTTTCTTAAATTGATAATTATTTAATTTAGATGAAAATGATAAATTGATTATTAAAAATCAAATTAAAATTAAAAAAATGCATAAATTTTTATTCGAATATAATTTGATCTAAATAATATATATTTTAATGATATAGCATTTTAATAAAATTAATATTTAAATTTAAATTTGAATTTATTATATTATGTGTTAGGAAATTTTTATGTGTCAAAAATTTGATTATTCCTTACAAAGAGTTATTTTATAATAAATATCGATTTCAATATTTAAAAGTTAAAATTTTGATATTTAGGGAATTATGATGATAAAATTCAAAATATTTTTGAAATCATTATATCATAATTATGATTCTGTGAAATTAAGTAAATTTTGTAATTTACTTTATTTTTTTGGCAGTAGTAAAAATACAGTTTAGGGTTTTTGGTATGTTTGTTGTAATTATAATTATTACATATTTATCTGACAATTAATTAACCTTATTATGTAACCCAAAATATGTTATTTAGGTAATATAATGTATTTTAAAATAATTTATTCAATTTCCAAACCAATATTTTTCTTTCCAAACTCTATAATATAAAATATGACTTCAAAAAAATTAAATCATTAAAATATTACATTTCAAAACAAAAAGATTTAATAAAAATGATGCTATATTTAGGTGGGTTAAAATTACTTAAATTGTGTCCCAAATGACCACAATAATGAATGTCAACAGTTTTTTTCCACAACCTAGATTTCAAATAACTACACTATGAAACTATTAAAAAATCAACAATATTTTATTTAAATAAATACACATTTATCCATTTACATTAACAATAAATCCATCTACCATGAAGTTCTACTGTTTTTTCAACAAATGGAATCCCCCCAAGGTGTCCTCAATCCCGCAAGGTTCTATTCTTTAATATTTATTAGTAACTCTTCATATTAAGGGAATTATCCTTCCTTTCTCTTAAATTCAAGAACTTCATTTTGTATATATATTATAATTGTTATGGATAATATAATTTAAAAAAATTCAAACCATTACTAAAATATTATGTATTATTAATGGGAGACCCTTTTCCCCTTTAATTTAACCTTTTTATAAAACCATGTTTTATACACATCATACTGCCAAATTTACGTACCAAATTTGCTCTATTATCGATGAGAAATTCCCTTTTATATTCATTATGTTGATACCCAAACCCTTTAAATTTCCATGGCTATTCACCAAGACATAGAAATTTTATATATTATTTGGTAACATAAATATAATAAACCTTCATTACCTTTTCATTGGGTAGAATGATTTAATTATCTTGTCATTAAGAACTTCTTTATTCCATGACAATGATAATAAACCCATTTTTGATTCTCCTCGGGTTATTAAAGAATTAATTGATTATGATCTATTTATATCACATTAATTAATTAATATTTATTTTGTTACATAATTGTGATCAAATTCATTAGTTAAAGCATTCAATCTCTAGATCAGATATTATTTATGATATCTTGGTGAAAACCCGAGGTAATTTTCATTTAATACACCTCGGGGACAAAAATTTGTTGATATTCTTATGAATTCATAATTAAAATGTTAAATCAACAACTCTATATTATGATTCATGTCGTTTTAATTATGATATTCCTCAATTTCACTTTCATTTTCCCTAATGATATTCGTCATATTATTATTGATGTTCCTCATGACCACATATAAACTATTTCTATTACTAGGCCTCATGATCACCCCATTACATTAATATATGTCCCAAGGTTTTGAGATACATTAAATATAGATCATGATGAACCCATAAAGAAGCTTTCAAATTGGATTAGAATATTTTATTATGTTTTCGTTTATTATTTACCATATATTCAAGAAAATAATCTTTAAAAGACAGTATGTTAGTACCATGTAATAAATTCTTAATTAATAAAAAATTTGGGATTACATATGCATAATTTTTTACATTTTATTGTAAATTTCATATAATTTATTCTACTATTATTATTCCTCCACTGATTCTTCTTCTATGTATACTTCTTCCATTATTTTATGATTTATTTATTTTCTCCTCTTCCATTGTGCTAATATGATCAAGAGTGTATAGCCTCCTCATTGTACCTTCACTACTAGTCGACATCATTTGGTGTTATTCATTTTTATATTATTATTAGAAGATGAATATATATTTATTTCATGGGAATATTAAATATTTTCTTTTTACCTGTCACGACCCGCCCTCGGAGTCTGTGCCGTGACTACCCCAAGCCCGCCTTCCATAGGCCAGGGGCTGGTGACTAACCCCAAGGCATAAATCCCGATAAAAAGGGAAGGAATTTCCTTTGTAAAGTAAACAAACACCACAGAGTAAGCAAGCAGAAAGTAAACACTAATCAAAAGCAGAGTACAACTGAAAGTGCGGAAAAGTAAATGGGCCAGTATACAAACCCAAACTGAAAGTAAAGTACAACTCGAAAGGGAAAACAACTACTAAAAAGTAAAAGCCGCTACGCCGAGCTGTCCACTAGAAATCCCACCTGAAGGGTGGGTACAGTTAGCTCCACTGCTCCACGGGTCCTGCCGTCCGCTCCGATTATGTTCCGCCCAGTGGTCCACCTCCAGGTACCGTCCTGCTCTGCAAGCCTCAACTAAGATCAATGTTGTCCGTCGTCTGAAACCAACACAACGTAGTGCGGGCAAAGCCCGTGCAGGGGTGAGTATAAGCTACTCAGTAGGGACCCCGAGACCCCTGATGGTCTCTCAAATCCACAGAGGATAAACCATGAATAAAGGTACAATCACGAAGTAACAACCGACACTACTTAGGTATATGCCCATACATATACCTAAGTCATCAATTCAAATACTCTCCAACCTCCGAGCCCAAGTGTAACTCAGTCCACACAGGAAAGTAAACGTATTCCACACAGGAAAGCAAAACGTAATCCACACAGGATAGCACAACACAATCCACACAGGAAAGTAACAGGATTCAGATCACACAGGATTTTCATTATCAAAAACGTAACTACTGAAGAGCCCCATCTCTGAAGTGTACAGTGTCCTTTCACGACTCTGAGATACTGCTCACTAACCTAAGAATGCTGAGGTACTCCTCCTGTCGAGTACCGCGGGTCTGCCGCCAACTACCGGGCACTCCGTCCGCTGAGGGTCTACTGCCAAATACCGGGTGCTCACCCAAATAGCCTACAGAGGTACTCCTCCAGTCGAGTCCCGCGGGTCTGCTGCCAACTACCATGCGCTCCGTCCGCCGTGGGTTTGCCACCAAATACCGGGCGCTCCGTCCACTGGGCTAGTCGACTCTCTCCAAGTCGAGTCGGTCGAGCAGTCTTCAGGTCTCAGCTGGCTACACGGTCTCCGTACTCCGTACGCTCGTCTCCAGTATCGCGGGTCTGCCGCTACAACCAAGCGCACCACCTCTATCGAGTAAAACAGAAGATTCATCTCACACAGGTATACTACTTCGGATGACGATAAAGATGATCACCGAACTATCTAAGTCGTCGGACCCATGAAGTATCGATAGGTACTAACCCCCACAAAAGTCCCACGCAGGATCGGGCCCACGTAGGACCTGTAGGCGCTGGTTCACACAGGACCGCTGAGCGCAAAGACCCACACAGGATCGGACCCACACAGGATCAGGCCCACACAGGACCTGTAGCACTGATCCACGTAGGATCACTGAGTGCTGAAGTCGTCGTCGTCGAATCCACACAGGATCTCTGTACTGTCGTCGTCGCAGTCACAGTAGCAGTAGTAGCAGTAGTAGTCACAGTAACAGTCGCAACCAGCACTAGGGTTCCCGCACACAGAAAGCTCGTTCGGAGGGCCCGCTCCACGAGCCGAGAGGCTGATACATCAACTATCACAAAGTCCAGAGTTGATGTATCCAAAATTTCTGTATCGTCAACAGGAACTCAACGCAACAGACGGCGCGTCGATCGGACACCCGGTCTGAGAGTTATTGGCATTTTCGTTCCCGGTTCCCAGTTGGTTTTTAAGGAAAAACCAACCTGACCGTACTCCAAATGCATCCAAACCTCGGGCGGATTATGCCAAAAGATCCGTCTCACTAAGAGGAACACAACAAAACTGACGGCACGTCAATCGGATGACCGTAGCTCAAGATACGAGCGTTTCCGCTCCGAAGGCCCGGTTGGTTTCGTGAACGAACCAACCCGGCTGAACTCAAAGTATTCCGAAACCTTGAGTGCGATATACCGAAACGACCGTCTCGATCCAAGGATCGCGTTTCCGCAGACGGTTCGTCAATCGGAGGTTCGTGACTCAAGATATGGCCAAAAGACCGAAACTGATTCGAAACGGGGGGGGGTCCGGGTCCGGGCCGACCCGGCCCGACCCCCCTGGGTCGGCCCAAACCGGGTCGACCCGACCCGGGTCCGACCCGGCCCCACCAGCCGGCCGGAGGCACGGCGGCGTGGCGGCGCGGCGGCCTGGCACCGCATGTAGGCAGCGCGCGGGGGGGCAAAGCCCCCCGCTTCTTGGAAAGGCGGCGCGACATTATGCCGCACCCTTGTGTCAACAACGGCCCCCCCTCCTGGGGGCCTGCTTCGTGGAAAAACCGAGGGGCCGCCTTCCCCCACAAAGGAAGCCGCCCCCCTCATAAATGAGGGGGGGGGGGTTTAAGCTAGCAGGTGGAATTTATTTCCCCCGCCTTTTGACCTTCCGGTCGGCCAACTGCCGGCCGATTTTTCTCCAACGGGACCGGAAAATCCGGTCCCTTTTCCGGCTTCCGACGCCGGCGGTCCGGCCACCGGTCTTTTCGTCCCGCCGCGGCCCAGAACCGGCCGCAGTGTTCGTCGTCCGGCGCGGTGCGACGACACCGCGCCCCTCCACCGCGCCTCTAATTCCCCTTGACGTGGCGCGACGGCGTCGCGTTCTTGATGATTCTTCCACGGTGCGGCGCGACGGCGCCGCGCAATATAAACATACGATTATCCGCGTGGTGCGACGGCACCACGCCACCTTGTTTCCACCCGCAAGATAAATCAACAAGAACGATGGAGGGGGTTCGGCCGTGTTCATGCGGTCCGGCCCCCTCACGCTAAATGATAACACAACTTAAAATCCTTACGTTAGTCATGCAAGAACCACGAACAAGTATAAATAAATAAACAAATAACAACAACCTCTACATTGGGTATAGGTTCGAAGATTTGTCAACGTCCCGCGGAACACAACGTCGCGGAGGTCGGGCGTCGCGGTAGTCGTTCGTCAAAACCGATGACGAAGAGGTATGTCGTTGGCGAATCTTCGTATGCCGACGAAGGGAGTCCGGGGAGGAAGCGTCGTTCCCTTTCGTTGACACGGAAGACGAAGAAGAGAGGAGCGGCGTTCTTCGTCTTGGCTTGAGCGTTCTTCGTCAAGCTTGAGCGTTCTTCGTCAAAGTTTGAAGAAGAAAGAAAAACTCTCAAAAGCTCTCAAGATGGCTAAAGAGTTCTAACCCAACAAAATAAGATAAGAGCTTATTTTATTCACAACTTAACAAAAGAATTTCAATGGTTTGAAATTCAAAAAGAATAACTCCAAAATTATAATAACTCATGTCATTTAATGTGGGGTTAAGGGAGTTGGGAGAAGATGAAAAGTTTAGGGTTAGTGTGGGCCCCACCACACTTAATCCTCTAAAGGGAGGTTAAGTGGGTGTGGGTCCCACCCCTAACTTCCTTTGAGAGAAGTTATCTAATAAGTTTAAATAAAAATATGTAATCCACAATTTTTATTTAACTTATTCTAAACTCCCAAAAACTAACACTCATCCCGAAATAAACGCAACCTCGGCAAAGGTCTCCTTAAGAGAATATCGGCGCTGCGAGTTCATCAGTGACCTCGGATTTCAATTCCGAGCACCGGATCAAAAGTTAGAAATTCCCGCTCGTTCGTTCACTGAACGTACCCGAGCCAAACTTCGGAAATTGATTCCGGGCACTCCGGGCCTCGGAATCAGGTGCCGTCTAAAACCGCGCTCTTGTAAAATTCTAAAGAAAATTAAGAAAAAAATTCCCTTGAATTTTACGGGTCTTTACATTACTCCCACCTCAGGGCTTTACGTCCCCGTAAATATACATCAAAAACTAGGGTAACAAATGAGGGTACTGAGCACGCATCTGAGCCTCCCGCTCCCATGTGCTCTCCTGGACATTCCCGTGCTGCCATCTGATGCGCACAAGAGGAATCTATCGCCCACGCAGGACCCGCTCCTGTTGATCCTCTATCTCCACCGGGACCTCCGTAAAGGTCGCCCCATCGTCAACGTCAAGCTCCCCATGGTCAATGATGTGCGTCGGGTTGTGCACGTATCTCCTCAGCTAGGATACATGGAAGACGTCGTGCGCCCGGTGCAACTGAGGTGGCAGAGCCAGGCGATAAGACACCTCGCCAACCCTGCTGAGGACGTGGAAGGGTCTGATGAAGCGCGGAGATAACTTGCCGCCTCGGCCAAATTTCCGAATACCACGTCGAGGTGAGACCCGCAAGAAGACGTGGTCGCCATCCTCAAACTCTAGTGGCCTTCGCCTCCTGTCAGCATATGACTTCTGCCGGCTCTGTGCTGTCCTCATCCGGTCCTGGATGACCTGGACCTTCTCTGTCGTGGCCTGGACCATCTCTGGTCCCTCCAGAGCTGCAAGATTTCTTCTTTTCCGATAAGAGAAATCTGGTCCCATCCCCTGGATGAACCACATTCTTTGCCTAATACAGTCAATCCTAACATGGATGATACTAATCCATACTAAGGATGACGTCGTAAGGCCTCGACGCTACTACTAAGAGATTCAACCGTTACTCTCGCCTCCAAGGGTTGAGTCACACTGTCGGCATCAGTGTGTGGTAACTGGGTCTCCTCCAGTAGATGTCTCACAAGTGAGGGTCAAGTCAACAGCCAAAACTGGAACCTCTTAGTAACATCACGAAAGAGGACAAGAACGAAAATATCACAAAGGTATGCGTTTTTTATTGCAGCTCATAATACAAGATGCTACACAAAAGCAACAAGGAACCTGAAGTACAAAGGACGTATCCACTAGTTCTGCTCCTGTCCATCGGCTCCCAGAGCTCCATGATCGAAGGCCTCGGCTGCCTGAAGCTGAACTCTCGCATTTTCACCTACTCCCTGTGTTCGCGGTGGACCTCCTGGTGGTGGTGGTGGCAGAGCCTCAAAGCGCCGCCCACCACCGGCTGCTCGTCTAGCTCCTCTGCCTCGTCCGCCTCCATCCTGCGGACTGCCACGGTCGAACCTCTACCTCTGCCTAGTAGGTTCTTCACTTAACTGCTGATCATCAGCATGGCGGGTCGGACAGTCACGAGCCATGTGACCAATCCCGCCACAGGAGTAACACTGCCCACTCTCGGCCCGCCTGGATCTGACTCCACCCCGGCTTCCCCGCATAACTGAGCCTGAGTCGTGCAGTCGGCCACTGGTAGGTCTGGTCTGCCTGGAACCCTGAGTCATCTGTCGGCTACCCATTGCCGAAGACTCCGCTATCTGCCGCCCTGCGGTAGGTCTCGCTGTGGACTCAGCCAGGAAACTCTCGATCAGAAGGGCTCGCTCTAGCACTCCTGCCTGGGTCGGGATGCTGAGGGAGATCAGTGATGCCCTGATCTCGTGTCTCAATCCCTGCTCGAAGGTCCGGGCCCGGATGAAGGGGTCCCGTACCATGTCTGTCGAGTAGCGCGAGAGATCGGTAAATCTCGTCGAGTACTGAGCGACCGTCAGGCTGCCCTGTTGCAGCTGAAGAAGCTCCTGGATACGCACCGCACGAAGGGTGGCTGGGACGAACTCCGAGCGGAAGATGCTCTCAAAGTCCGTCCAAAGTAGAAATGCCTCATCGTGCACCTGTAGCATCATGCTCCACCATCGTCCTGCTGCTGCGTGTAGTAGGCTTGCAGCGAGGATCACCATGAGGTATGCTGGTTTCCTCACTAGCCTAAACACACGTACCACTGCCTCCATCCAGTCCTCGGCTGCCTGGGGGTCCGTCTCCCCACGAAACCTGGGCGGTCGCTGGCGCTTAAACTCATGCAGTGCGCTGAGGCGACGTGCATCGTCAACAGCTGGCGCTGGAAGAATCGGGGGCTCGGCGGGTAGAACTACTGTCGGTGCCACTGCTGACAAAGGGCCTTGCACCGAGGCCTCGTCGCTCGGTGGGTTGTCGTCACGCTCAACTCTCGGAACCCTAGCTGGCTACCATCGTGGGGCCATCCTGAAAAGAAAACAGGTGCACCACGGTCAGAACAGTATACCTGGTGAGCTGATATAAGTAATCAAAAAGAAAACTTTGAAACACACACGCAATCAATGTTTTCGTGCATTAAGTCGGAAATCAGAAGTCAGGGTCCTGGTGTACGGATACATCGGCCGCCGCACCAACACTGGACTCCCTGGACTGATAACCACACCCAATACGCTAAACATTATTGCTTCACATAAAAAAGATCAGAGTTCGCGGTAGAACCGAACTCCTCAGATACCAATTTGTCACGACCCTCCCTCGGAGTCCGTGCCGTGACTACCCCAAGCCCTCCTTCCATAGGCCAGGGGCTGGCGACTAGCACCAAGGCATAAATGCCGGTAAAAAGGGAAGGCATTGCCTTTGTAAAGTAAACAAACACCACAGAGTAAGCAAGCGGAAAGTAAACACTAAGCAAAAGCAGAGTACAACTGAAAGTGCGGAAAAGTAAATGGGCCAGTATACAAACCCAAACTGAAAGTAAAGTACAACTCGAAAGGGAAAACAACAACTAAAAAGTAAAAGCCTCTACGCCGAGGTGTCCACTGGAAATCCCACCTGAAGGGTGGGTACAGTTAGCTCCACTGATCCACGGGTCCCGCCGTCCGCTCCGAGTACGTTCCGCCCAGTGGTTCACCTCCAGGTACCGTCCTGCTCTGCAAGCCTCAGCTAAGATCAACACTGTCCGTCGTCTGCAACCAACACAACGTAGTGCGGGCAAAGCCCATGCAGGGGTGATTATAAGCTACTCAGTAGGGACCCTGAGACCCCTGAAGGTCTCTCAAATCCACAGAGGATAAACCACGATGAAAGGTACAATCACGAAGTAACAACTGACACTCCTTAGGTATATGCCCATACATATACCTAAGTCATCAATTCAAATACGCTCCAACCTCCGAGCCCAAGTGTAACTCAGTCCACACAGGAAAGTAAACGTATTACACACAGGAAATAAAAACGTAATCCACACAGGATAGCACAACACAATCCACACAGGAAAGTAACAGGATTCAGCTCACACAAGATTTTCATTATCAAAAACGTAACTACTGAAGAGCCCCATCTCTGAAGTGTACAGTGTCCTGTCACGACTCTGAGATACTGCTCACTAACCTAAGACTGTTGAGGTACTCCTCCTGTCGAGTACCGCGGGTCTGCCGCCAACTACCGGGCGCTCTGTCCGCTGAGGGTCTGCTGCCAAATACCGGGCGCTCACCCAAATAGCCTACAGAGGTACTCCTCCAGTCAAGTACCGCGAGTCTGCTGCCAACTACCAGGCGCTCCGTCCGACGTGGGTCTGCCGCCAAATACCGGGCGCTCCGTCCACTGGGCTAGTCGACTCACTCCAAGTCGAGTCGGTCGAGCAGTCTTCAGGTCTCAGTCGGCTACACGGTCTCCGTACTCCGTACGTTTGTCTCTAGTATCGTGGGTCTGCCGCTACAACCAAGCGCACCACCTCTATCGAGTAAAACAGAAGATTCAGCTCACACATGTATACTACTTCGGATGACGATAAAGATGATCACTGAACAATCTATGTCATCGGACCCACGAAGGATCGATAGGTACTAACCCCCGCAAAAGTCCCACACAGGATCGGGCCCACGTAGGACCTGTAGGCACTGGTTCACACAGGACCGCTGAGCGCAAAGACCCACACAGGATCAGACCCACACAGGATCGGGCCCACACAGGACCTGTAGCACTGATCCATGTAGGATCGCTGAGTGTTGAAGTCGTCGTCGTCGAATCCACACAGGATCTCTGTACTGTCGTCGTCGCAGTCACAGTAGCAGTAGTAGCAGTAGTAGTCACAGTAACAGTCGCAGCCAACACTAGGGTTCCCGCACACAGCAAGCTCGTTCGGAGGGCCCGCTCCACGAGCCGAGATAAGTTATCTAATAAGTTTAAATAAAAATATGTAATCCATAATTTTTATTTAACTTATTCTAAACTCCCAAAAACTAACTCTCATCCCGAAATAAACGCAACCTCGGAAAAGGTCTCCTTAAGCGAATATCGGCGCTGCGAGTTCATCAGTGCCCTCAGATTTCAATTCCGAGCACCGGATCAAAAGTTAGAAATTCCCGCTCGTTCGTTCACTGAACGTACCCGAGCCAAACATCGGAAATTGATTCCGAGCACTCCGGGCCTCGGAATCAGGTGCCGTCTGAAACCGCACTCTCGTAAAATTCTAAAGAAAATTAAGAAAAAAATTCCCTTGAATTTTACGGGTCTTTACATTACCCATACAAATTATATATTTGGATGGGTTATGATCATGTTATACCTTTTATTCACATGTGGAATGGTGTTGGATTTATATATATAGTTATTCAAATGTGGATGATTATTGGAAAATTTTATTATGTATTATTTACTAATTACCTCATCTAATGAATGCATTAGACATAAAATATTGATGGGTGGGGACCAGAATTATATACCATCGTTGTATTAATTGGTCTCAGGAGACAAACATTATTTCGTATTTGGTTTATGCCCATCAAATTCAGCAAGATTTATTGACTACAATCTTGATGATAGTAATTATGTTTTAGATATGGAATTTAGGGTAATAATTATGTCTTCAATGAGGCATTTATGGTAATATATAAATTTCATGCATTATACATTTCATAAACATGAATACAAATGTTGTAATCCATGTGATCTAATTATTTAAATTTTTATCGATGGATATATTAGGTTCTTAGTGTAAGTTGATTATGTAATTCAGATGATTATGTATTCCAACCATAATATATATTCCATAATTGCCTCATATGTATCTTCATTCTACGAAATTGTTTTATCTCGCAGGTTCTTACATTTCCACTTCAATTGGTTATGAATAAAACTATTACACATGATATAACAATAAGAATAAGATTTTTGGGGGATTTTGGGGAGATGTAGAATTCATTTTATGGTCCAAATATTTTTATGTATCATGGTGGAAATATTAAAAAAATCAATTTATTAGTCAATGATATCTCTAAACTCTATAAATTTCTAAATCCAAATTTTCTGCAAAATTTATTTAAGGAAACATTTTTTTAATTCATAGTTTACTCCATGAGCCTATAGTTATTATTGGAGCCCATATTTAATGTATATGTTTATATAATTGGCCTCTAGAGTTCTTTTAAAAAATATAGTTATTGTTAATATAAATCATTTTCATGTATTTATTAATTAGATTTTATATATTTAAATTCCCCATGAGAATATTTGGTAATTTTTAGTCATAAAATAAAAATACTTATTTATATGAAAGTGGGTATTCATGAACTATATGGTTTTATTTAAAATATTTATTTTTAATTTATATAATAATAATTTCAAAAAATGAATAAAAATGTATTTATCATTTCAAAATTACCTTTGTGGTAAATTTTGAAAATTTTCTAAATAGAATTATTTTTTATTAAATAGTCAAAAGTATATTTTTATATGAAATGGTATCTAATTTTCATGTAGATACAATTTAAAATTATCTTTTGTATTCATTGATAAATTTAATTAGTTCGTTTTTATTAAAAATTATCTTGTTTTTATCATTTTAATTAATTTTATTATTGATTTTGGTCAAAAAAATGCTATACATCATGTTATTTTATCTAAAATAATGTGTTTCATCATGTTTTGAGGGTTTAATTTGAAATAAAAGTCTATGAAATATTGGAATTGAATCATGAAAAATGTATTTCATGCTTTTTTATTGAGGTCAATGTTATGTAAATCTGTCACTTTTTTGTCACTATGAACACTAACCATACTAAATGTTTTCAGCACAACAAAGCTAAAATTATTTAATTCAGGTTAAAAATAAAGTGATATTTCTTCAAACTCATTAAAAAACTTCCATTATTTCATTATATATGTCTATTTCATCCAAATTTATCTAACCATCCAAATTGTTACCTTTTTCTTTTAGATTTTCTTTTGACCATTATAATATTTTATGAAAAGAAAAATACAAAATGTCAATGTATTTTTTTTGTATTTTTCTTTCATATTCACAAATAGATCAAAATAATTTATTATTAAATATTAAATCTTATTTTTATTAAAATTAAATATTATTTGTGATGTTACATTATTTTAAATTTTTTCTAATGCAAGAATTACCTTAAATTATTACACAACACTAGCACAATACAAGTAAAATTAGTGAAAAAATAAAGTAAACTAAATTAAATACTATAAAATTAATATTTTTGGGGATATTTAGAGTGTCCAAGGAATTTTATAGACCTATAAAAAATATTACAGATCTTTTAAAGGATTATATTATAATTTAATTAGTATATTTATTCAATTAATTTCAAAGTAAATGACTACTTCCAATAATGACAATAATGATATTTTATAACAAAAAATATTTTATTAAATTATTTAAAATTAATAAAAATTACATTTTAATAAAATTAAATTTGAAATGATTGAAAAAATAAACTATATCTTATTTATAGTTTACCTTTTCCTTTTCATAGCATCATTCATTATCCCAAATAACTAAAAACAATTGAGATTGACATAATTGTGAGAAGGGTTAATGATTGTTAAAACAATGAGATAAGGGTGAAAATATATTCTAAAAAACAATAAATTTTCTTGGATGAGGTTATTTAAACACAGAATAATCCTATGATATATTTCTATCCTTTTTATCCATTTTTGATGAAATTGAATTTATAGTAATTTAATACATTAAGTAATTCCACAAGTTACCCTCTCCTCACTTATAAAAGGGAACCTCATCTCCTATTTTACTCACATAGTTTTAGAACACTATATCAAAAAAATACTAAATCCATCATTTACAACCCTACCAACATAGAAGGGTCCTTTTATTGATCATAAAACGAGCAAATAGGTTTTTAGGTATAAACCAAAAGAGGGTTTTCAAAGAAGTGGTACAGTTCCAAAATAATAATTTTCATATTGATTCTACTTATATATAAATAAAAAATTATTAAACCATGATTAAATAATAAAACCATTATTTTTAATAAACTTATATTTAATTATGTTTTCAAAATAACATATATTTTTATCTTATTCCAACAAATCACAATGAATCTTTCATTGTTGTGTTTGATGAATTACCGCCTCTAAAAACAATGTAATTCGTTTTTAATCAATGCCAATCATGGATGGATATAATTATGTATTTAATATATATATTTATATATTATTAATGAAATAATCATCACTATGTAATTATAAATTTCATCTATTTTTATACCTTTCCACCCATTAAAGCATGATTAAATTTTCATGCATACATACTGATTTCCCTCTCTGTGATGTGATGTGGCTCATTTTTCATGACCACATCACATGGATATTATATATATGTTTCTTAGTAAAATAATATTATATATATGAAATAAAAATAATTATTTTAAAATAATATAATTCTTACATTCTTCACCTTATTTTTATTGAAAATAGAAATTTTACTCATCTGTGTGTACGACCAACCGTCTCTATGATTGAAACATAGTTCTTTATTAATTACCCTCATTAATTTTCAATGACTACAAACTTATGTCGTTTTGTGTATTTGAGTTGAATATCATCAAAATATCCAAGGTGAAATTAATAAATTATGTAATTTATTATATCCTGGTAACGAAATAAAATTAAAAATAAAAGTAAAAAATGATATTTGAAAATTAAATCATTAAAATAATTTTTATTATTGATGAATAACAATAATTAATGTGATTAGTTGACATGAGATAAGAGACACATTACATTGAAGATCAAATTTTAATTTTTAATGGTATATTTTATAAATCATTTTCATCCATTTCCATATCTTAAAAATAAAATAATGAATATATTAATATGAACATTAATGAATTATGGAAGAATTTTTCTATATCATTGGTATTTCATTCAATGTTTAACAGAAGATATATTTTTCCATAATTTATATGTAATTTTTTGAAAAAAAGGTTAATGGAGTGGTCCATTTTCACATATAATTCTTCAATTGTTCTCCCACTTCTATAATTGTTATTTTATTTTGGGATTACAATAAAATATTTCATGTTTTTTCAATGTAAAATCCTCCTTCCCTTTAATTTTTTTGTTTTTTAAAAAATGGTTTTAATTGTAATGGATATTTAAATGTCTAGATGTTATTTCTTATAAATTAAAAAATATATGCATATGATGTTGGAAAATAAATGTTTCATGTGTTATAATTTTGGTATGATTCTATAATTTTTTATGAGAATTGGTTGTTACATTAATATCCAAGGAGGGTTTGTACTATTATTGATCTCTAATGCTTTGGGTAATTATTTTTTTTCTCATGATAATTATGTTCCATGTTAACATTATTGGTTATTCCACTTGAAATATTTATTGTAGGGTTCTATTTTGGTATTATACCATGTTACCAATGTGATTTATCCATTATTCATATAAGTTTTTATTAAAATATTAAGAGCTCATATGGTAAACTAATGAGATTATTTGTAATAAAATATAAATAATACTTATTAAGGGTTAAATGTATAACTTTTTGAAAAATAATCATCAGTTTTTAATTATTTCAAAGAAACCATTAGGTTTTTTATTATTCCTTTATGATTAATTTTTAATGGTTTAAAAAATATTTTTGTAGAGAATATGATGAATTGGGAAGGGAAATGTATATTGTCATGTCAAATTTCATTTTGAAAAAGGGAAAAAATAGTATTAATAGAGTAATGGGTTTCATTATTTATTATTATATGTACCTTACCATGTTTTATGTTCTCATATAACATTTTAGAGTTTTTTTCATTGAGTTTTAATAATTATTACTAACATAGATGAGGGCACGAATTAACTCGTGACTATATGTTATGAAAAAGGAACTTTTTATATAATAAATGATTTTCATTGTTGAAAAAATAGATAATTTGTTTATGTTTCCACCTTATTATGTAATATTTATTTATTAATGGCTGATGAACTAATTATATAAAAAATATAGACCATAATTGTCCTAAAAATTAATGATTGTGAATTTTTTAATTTGAAATAATGATTAAGTAATGTTTAATGTCACGCCATCATAGTTGGTATAATAGGAAAGGTTTAGAATATTATAAGGGATATGATTATATAATAAAATTATATTAATAGACTAAAATTCAAGGTTGACATTATATAAAATTTATATTCATCCATGATTCTTTTTTCAACATATGTATTTTTAGAATTTTTTTTCAAAGATGAAATATGGATGCTAAAGAAAGAAGGCACCAAGAGGATAACATACATCCAAATAAACAACCTAGAATGGATGACATTTTACATAATAGTTTTAATTATAATGGATTGGTTGAAGTAGGATATAAAAAGTATTTCTATATATGCTAGAGGTAAACCTCGTCTACTAGAGAGGAATATGTTCACAATAGATAATTTTATCAGGCAAACTCATCTAAAATTCAATGGGTCTTCTGAATTAGTAACAATTGAGGGGGATATATTAAATATATTTAAAATATATTGGAAGTTGTGGTTATTCAAATTAGTGAAATGTCTCTTTTTATATTTATCATTTTAGAGGTGAAGTTGTTCAATGGTGGTCAATTGATAATAATGTTAGAGATATAGAAGGGGTTAACACTATTGAATGTGATACATTTATGGTTATTTTATTTGAGAAAATTTTTTTAATAGTTTTTCAACATATAAAAAATATTAAATTATTTAAATTATGGTAAAATAAGGATGATGTTATGGCCACATATAAAGAAAATTCATAGTATTATCAATGTATACACCATATTTTATTTAGGATATTTATTGAAAAATTAATTGGTTTTACTCATGACTGACACCATGATATCGAAGTTATAGTTCCTCTTATGAATTTATATTTTATTAGAAATTGGATAATTGTTTCAAGAAGTTGTAAATGTATTTTACCAATGAATAGGTTAATTTATACAATTAGAAAAGGTTTCAAGGAGGAATAGAAGCGGGAAGTATCAATCATGGAAATTAAAAGTTAAGAATTTTATGTTAAAATTTATGACAATTTTGGTATAAAACAATTTGGGGAATGACCAACAAAATTTATGTACCTGTAATGTGGAATATTTTTTAAAATATAACATGAGTGAAATAAAATTTTTTATTTATTTGTAAGACCAATTATGATAAAAATGAATTTCGATGATTTAAACACAATGAGGTGGTTCATTATGAATTATAGGTAAAAATAATAGTATGAATGATAGAAAGTCATAGGCTTATGAGAATAAGGGAGTCATTAAATCCATTAAAACTACATTGGAGGATTTTTGGCCATCAAATATTGTTTTAATTGGTACACCACTTATTTATTCCAACTATGATATTGCCTTATTCAACCCATGATCAACACATTCAGTTCCCCCAAAAAAATTGTAAAATAAAAATTCCACCTCAAGAAATGAAGATATTACTTTTGGAAAAAACACAGGAGGGTAGTATTAATGGGAATATAATTCACAACAAATATTCACATCAACAAATATGGATTTATTTTCCCTAAGAATCATTTTATTCCCATTGTTTAATTTTTTTATTTTGTGTGTGGATAATATTTCATTTATCAATATAAGATATATTTTATATCTAATGTGTTTATTTTATAAAATGTTATTTTTTAATATATATAAATAAATTCATACATTTTATAATATATCATACAACTGAGAAACTATTAAAATATAGAAATGATATTTTTTTTCTGACCATATAGTTAAATATGAGGGAATTATTCAGATTAATTATGTATCAATAGTAAAATAAGATCACTATTTCTATCCTGATGAGTTGAAAACTGTTATTCCAATATTTGAAATTGATTTTACTATTAACTTAGTACAGAATGAAAATCAAATTTCAGAACCCCCCATTTTGAGTGGATTAAATAGAATATATAAAATTGAATATTTATATACAAGAAATTATTAAAAAAATATTTCTTTCAACCTACAAATTCACCATTGGATGGTCCTATTTTATTTCATATAAATAAATATTGTTCAGTGAGGATTTTAATTTATTGTAGAACATTGAATAAAATCACTGTTAAGAATAAGTATATTTTCCCCATATTAATGACTTGTTATATCAACTAAATGGTACTTTTTGAATGTTGATCTGAGTTCAAGGTACATTCAACTTAATGTAAAGGATGATTATATCACAAATAATGATTGTTTACTAGTTATCGGAATTATGAGTTTTTGATGATTCCCTTTAGGATGATAATCCAATAATTTTATGAATTGGTATTATGAATTGAGTTTCCCTTGGATGTTTGGATAATTTTATGGTTTTTATTATTTATTATATATTTGTTCATACAAAAAGTAATTTTAATCATTAAAAAACATCTATATATTATTCTAAAAACACTAATAGGATATAATTTTTATAAAAAATTTCAATATTGTGATTTTTAGTTAAAAAATATGTTTTTCCACAGACATATCATAAGTAAAGATGTAATTACTATTGATATCCCTAAAACTAATGTTTTTTGTGAATAGATGATACATAAAATTTTTATTATGATTCATAGTTTCCCTGTATTGCGTTGATATTATTGATGGTTTATTGAAAAAATTCCTTGTTTATCTAACCTGATAACCAAGTTAACATGAAAAGAATTTAGGTTTATCTAGAAAATAGAATATAGTGAATTATTTTAAAAATTGAAAATAATTTTATTAAATACTCTAATTTTGGACCTACTACCCAGAAATTGTAACTTTTTTATCTACAATGATGATTCATTAAAAGGACTATGTTTATTTTGTCCATTAAAAATGATTGGATAATTTTTTAGGATTCATTGCAATTAAAAACACATGATATAAATTTTTCGAAAAATAACCATCAAATTGAAGATGAATTGTTTACTTTAAAAACATAAAGAAAACAATTATACCAAGAAAATTGTGAAATATATATTGATACTAAAATATTGATGTATGTATACACTCAAAATGAGATGAATATTATACATGGGAGATCCTTGTACTTAATAAAGGATAATGATGACACAATTCATTACCATCTATGTAAATAAGGCTATTTAATCTTTGATTCAGGAGGATAATGAAACATTAACTATGCCATGTCTGGAACATGATAAATTAGTTAATGATTTTAGTTCTATTGGAAAAAAAATTATACATGAAAGAACTACCAATATTTTTTTCAGGTTTTAGTACAATCATCCCTATAGTATAGAATTATATATGCTTAGAAGGAATAGTGTAAGTTACATGAAAATGTAAAATTGGTTAAGAATGGTAAGATTCCTGAATTTAATATTTAAAAATAAGGTTCCTTAAGATTGAAAAAAGGTTATATGATTCATAAGACACCCTATTATACAAATAAATATTTAGTGATGATCATACCTCTACTTTTTTTATTCATCATGGAAGTATAAAAATTCATAGATACCTGTGAGAACATTTTTGGGGGAAGGAATGAAGAATGATGTTTCTAATTTTACAATGAATTGTTTTAATTATTAATTGGTTAAAGTGAAATTAAAACTACCATAGGGAATGATTCATGCCTCTCTATTGCTTGTATGAAATGGGAGAATATATAAATTGATTTAATGGTGGGATTAATAATTAAATCTTGAGTTAATAATGTGATTTGGGTTATTTTTTATCATTTAACTAAATCATCCAATTTACATCCTATTCATGATACTATATATTTGTAAAAAAATTCTCTACATTATGTTAAAGAGATAACTTTATTAAATGTATTCCCACATTCCATTATATCTTGTTATTATATGATATTCGCATATAATTTCTAGAAAATAATTTAGAATCCATTGCATACTAGATCCTATATCAGTTCATCGATTCATCCTCAATCTAATGGAATGATAGACAGAATTATTAATTGATTTAGGATATTTACTATTCTTGTTATGTAGATTCTTAGTGTAGTTAGGATCAAAATATTAATTAATTTTGTTTCATATAACAACTATTTTCTTTTTAGTATATATATATGGAACCTTTTGAAGAATTGTATGGAAGGAAGTGTTGGCACTTAAACTATTGAGTAGAATTAGTAGAAAAAAATAGTGTTAGGATCATGATTGGAGGAATAAACTTGTGAGATGGGGAAGATGATTTAGTAACACATGAAGACAGCTCTGGGCAAGTATAAAAGTTATGTAAATAACTGAATGAAATATATTTCTTTTGAGGTAGGTGATTTTTTTTCTTTATGTATCTCCATGGAAAATAGTATTGTATTTTTTTATAAAATGGATGCTAATTCCATGCTTTAATGGACCGTTTGAAATACAATAGAATGTTGAATTAGTTCCTTATCAAGTAGTGACTCCTTCAATTTAATCCCATGTGCAAGATGTAATTCATGTTTTATTATTTAATTAACATATTAACAATGAATCTCATGATTTGAGCATCAAATTATTTTAGTTTAAAGAGAATATATCAAACGAGGAAAGACCAATTCAGATTCATGATTTTAGAGTGTATGTGTTTTGTAATAATGTGATTCATCATGTTATGGTTTTGTGTAGAACAAATATGATTAAAGATGAAACAAGTTAATTAGATAATGTTTTAAGAGAAATATATACCCACATGATTTGTTAATGAATTAAATTATGAGGACAATTTCCAATATGGTAATAATGTAACCACTGAGGTAATTCTTGGAATATTAGGAAATTTTCATTAAAACAAGAAAAAATATTAATTTCTAAAACAAATTGGTCTTAATGAATTACATGGTTTTATTTAAAATAAATATTTTTATATTATAAAATTATAATTAAAAAAAGAAATAAATTTTATTATTCATCATTCCAAAATATTCATATGATAAATTTTTTATAAATTTTTAAAGATAATTTTTTTCAATGAAACATGAAAAATAGTAATTCTTATTTTAAAAAATACAATATTTTCTAGTATTTTTAAATAAAAATAAATTTTAAATTTTATATATTTTCATTTTTAAAACATTATTAAACATTTTTTTGGAATTATTTTTGAACAATAAATTGGTATAAAATCAATTTTATACTTAAAAGGAACTTTTTCAAAAAAAAGTTATTCCACGTTTTTTGGGGTAAATATTACATTAAATCCAAAAAATTATATGAATTGAAACATGAAAAAGGATTCCATATATGGAATCTGGAGGTTTAAATTTAGTAAATATTTCACAATTTATTTTGTTTGTAACTCAATAATATTTAAAAAGAATATTATTGTGTTCGATATCATACATGACACAACATAATGATATATGGAGAAACATTAACACCATAAAACATTACAGAAAGTCTATTTTTAAATAAATTCAATCTCATGATATCTTGTGATGTATAAAACACCAATATTAAACAAAATGTGATAATCTATTAAAATTTTATCCTTTAAAAATTGAATTTATAACCTAGCAACAATGTTTAAGGTTATGGATAAGACTAAACAACTTATTAAAATTATATGGTCTAAAAATGTATTAAATTAATTCAATGGTTATATTTTGATTAGAAATAGAATATTAACCACTTGAAAAATATAAGAAGTGTTTTGTAAAAAAATTAATTTCAGAAAAGGATCATTTTTCGTGCGTTTTTATCATTAATTAATATTAATTTTGTAATAATTTTATAAAAAAAACCTATAAAAAATTAAATTTATCCTTGAAATAATTATATAAAATTTTAATTACGGATAAATTTTCGGATTTTTCAGATAATATTAAATCTTATGTGAATAGTAAAATGTACTGATTTTTTTGAAACTGTCATTTCATTACAATAAATTATTTACATTTAAAAGAAAATTATTATTTAAAATTGATTTTAAGTTAAATTAATATTAATTAGTTATATTTAATCCAATTAGTTACATTTTAGTAATTGATATACTAGATGTTATGATAATTTTATTTTTTGGTTTAAAAACACATTTTTCTATAAAAAACATTAATATGCATAAGGTTTCCCCATTTAAATTAATCCAAGTAACCCATAATTAGGAATTATTAAAAGGAATTTTATAGATAATAAATATTTATATTTATATTAAAATTCATTTAATGGTTATTAAGATTCAGTTATATTATAATATCATCTTTTCTATAAAAAATAAATTTCATGAAAACCAATTTCTCATCACGTGTGTACAATTAATTTTAAATTATATTATACCACTTATGTTAATATTATATTTTAAAATGGATTATATATTTCAAATTAGAATAATTTATATTATCTAATAATTTATTCTTTATTTTTTAGCATAATTTGTAGTAAAACAGTAAAAATTTATTATCGTAGATATGAAAAAAATGCGTTTACTGGGGGTCAAACAAAGAAGCTATGTGATAAAGATCATAAAAAACTTTTCCAACCCCATCTTCTACCCATATTTTTATATTATAATCTCTAATGGAAAATAATGGATCGTTTTCGATGTATTTGGAATGATAAAACAATGGGTACCATTTTTTGTCAAAAATTCTATGTGTGTCCTCTCCCCTACTTATAAAAGGAGACCTTCCAATATCCCACATTCACACTTGAAAACCCATTTGGTTCAGCCAATACATACCCAAATACATTATTTAATTCAATTCTTGTATATATGGGAATTAATTTTATTATGAATCGCTATTAGATGATTTTTGGTATAAATTTAAAGATGCTCCTTAGAGAATTTGAAAAATTCTTAACTTACGTATTTGTTTTATTTATTCTTCCGAATTCTTAAAATCATATTAAAAAATAGTTATATAATATTTTAAATATTTTATATTTACTAATATTTTATTATGTTAATTTATTAACCAATATCAATATCCACTTCCATCTAATTGGAAACTAATTTGTCGATTGTGGGTACGACGGACTACCGTGTAGTGAACCGATGTAATTCGTTTTCAATCACAACATTTGAAGATAAAAAATAATGATTGAGTTAAAATATTTATATTATATTCCTGAAATTATAAAAATTTTATAATATCAATTTCACATATACCTTCTCACTCACCATTCTATGGGGGGATATGATAACATCTATTATGTGTGTAGAGGAAAAGCACCATGCATGGTGCTGCGATTTTTTGTTTGCATAAATTTTACATGGATGGTAGTAATAGTAAATATAATCAATATATTTGGTATTTTTGAAATAAAAACATCTCTGTGTATAATATCACAAATAACTATTTATATTTGAAATCCATTAGAAAACAATAAAGTCACTCATGAGAATATGTAGACCGCCACATCCACATTGTGATGTGAAATTTCATTCATATTATTTTTTCATGGATGGGAATAAGAATATATTTAATTAAATAAAAAATATATATTAAATAATAATTAATCTATATTGGTTAGTGAAAATTTATTTTCATTTAATTGTATCCATTGAGAAAAATGGAATGAACATTCTAATGTACACACGGCTTACCGTCTCAAAGAACATTGTAATCCACTTTCTATATATAACTTTTAGAGACTACAATAAATATATATATATTGAAACTATATGTTATTTATTTCATGGAATAATTTATTTATGTGATTTAAACTATATAAATTGAATATAATTGAAATTAATGAACAAAATAAAACATGAAAAAAAAATTATCATCCAAAAAAGTGATTTTTAAATATAAAGATGATAAAATTATACACGTAAATCCAATATGGTATGATATATATGATTATGGTTCTATAATATATGTATTATAAAATTATATATATTATATAAGAGTTTTAAACATGTACTATAGAAGTTGAGAAAGTAGTAACAATTTCTCACCTAACTTTTACTTCTGTGAGACGTGGGAAATATTCATCACATAATTCTTTTTTGTGTTTAACACACTTACCATTTTGACAAGTTATATTATTAATTTATATATCTACGTGTAATTAAAAATCTTATTTGATGCTATTTTTTATGTTTCTTATGATTCAAAAATCTCTAAAGTGGTAAGTGTGTATTCAAATGCTCATCATTTCTCACGAAAGATTTTTTCTCACTCCCCCTCAAGGGGATTATTTGATAATCCAATTTTAAAATAAATATAATTTCTTATAATATTTTTATTAATGAGAATTTTTCTATTAATATTACCATTTTCCATATATTTGGTACTTTATATTATTGTGTGTTTTTTTACAATAAACAACTTGATATCACTCTTTTTTCAGAAATAATTTTTCATTTAATCCCTTGTTTTCTATATATATCCTTCAAAATTATTTTATGTTTCTCAAAATTATTTATTAAATACATTTCCTATGTTTATATGTTTACCAGAAGGCTATAATGGAATCATCATGTCCTTTTCCAAACAAGGCATGATTTTCTTTTACTAAAAATATAAATGATATCATTGTTTTAATGTGTTCATCAGGAATTGGATTTTCCTCCATAATGAAAACTCAATGATTTAATAATTTATTTATATAATAAAAATGTTATTTTTAAAGAATACAAATCAAAATATTTTTTGAAATTTTCTTTATAAAAGTTATTTTCAATGAGAAATGGATATTTTCATCAAGAATTTTTTAAGTGGAACATTAATGGTATTTATATTCATTAACGATAAGAATCTCGGTTTTAACATACACACCATTGGGAGTATGTTATAACAATGACATAAATATTATTTATTTTGATTATTTATGATCATTTTGACTCATATTTTTTATTTTTATACCATTCTGTATAATAATCCGAAGGGTTTATAATTATGTTTATTCACTAGGAAAAATTATCACTTTGTGTGCTAGTTTTTCAATATTAATACTTATGTTGATTACATTTGATGACTTTAACATGAGGAATAAATTGGGGTTAGTATGTGATGGAAAAGGATAGCTATAGATCCTCGATTCATCAGTATTTATCTTGAGAAAAACTATCTTGGGTTTCTTTTCCTTGGCCTTACCCATTTATGTAAGATGTCATGGCATGAGGTCTTCAAGGTATTGTTATGATATCAAGCATTATGTATACCCTTATTATGAGATTATTCATTTATATCCATGTGATTATTCATTTATATTAAATACGAATGGAAAATATTCATTTTCATGTGATTACATATATAGATTCATTTTATCATTACATATTCCTACCATATTAAACACAAATTATTGATTAAATGTCATGTGATTTTATTATTTACATTTAGAAATATATTATTATTATTATTACGTATAATCCAATGTATACATACAATTATTAAGCATCTAAACTCACATATTACTTATTTTTTATTTTCCCCAGGATACGAGGAAGCGTTTTATGACTGATATGTAGGAATATCCTAAGGGGAATAATTGTGTTCTCAAATAAAATATTTTTTTTGTATTTTATGTCTTCAATTGTAATATGATATTCATGATTTTATCTAGTTCAGAAAGAATACAAAACTATTCAATACACTAGGATGATGTGTGTTGTGCCTTGTTCCAATGTAATAAAATAACCAACAATACCATGCTAGTAGCATTGTGGTCTCTATAATGATTATGAATAGTAAGCATAGAAAATTGGTGTTATCATGGTAAATTGAAATGAGTTAATATGGGTTAAAAAATTTGTGATAAATACTAAAATTCATTCAAAAACATTACTTTTTTTCATTTTATGTTTCTATTTTATCAATAAAATTGAAACATTCAAAAATATTTCCATTCCTTTTCGATTTGATTTTATTTGCACATTTATAATATTTCAAGAAATGAAAAATAAACATTTTCAATATTTTGGATAATTTTAATTACATGATAATAGAAGGATAAAAATAACTTATTAATAAATATTATGGGTTATCTTTAGGATAATGAAATCATTTTAATAAAGGTAATTTATTTATAAAAAACTGCACAATTAATATTATTTTGGAGATTTATAGAGTCTTATGAATTTTATAGATCAATATAAAATATTAGAGATTTTTTAATGTTTTATATTAAAATTCCATTACTATATTGATTTCATGAAATTTAAATTAAATGAATAGTTCCAAAAAACTACATTAATGATATATTATAATAAAAAATATTTTATTAAATGATTTAAAATTCTTAAAAAATCAATAATTATCTATATAAATGTTATATTGTTATAAATATAATCCATTTTCCATTTATTTTCCATTTTTTTCATTTATAGTAACTTTATTTTCCCCTAATGAGTAAAAACATTGATATCATAGTAATTGTCAAATGTGATAACATGGGGTTAATATAAAGAGAAATGGGTAAAAATATAAAATAAAAATGAACAAAAATTATCATATGGGATTATTTTGAAACATAATATTATTATTATCAAAATATATCAATTTTTAGCTATTTTGTCAGGAAAAATAATTTATATTATGTTAATATTTTAGGTAATTCCAATAGTTCCCCTCCTGTTACTCAGAAAATGATACCTCCTCTCATCTCTTCCTCACACCTTTTCGTCACTATATATAAGAAAATATATGAAAATATACCCTCTTAAAATCCATATTAAATTATAATAGCCTATATTTTATTATAACACTAATCCATGATGGCTCTAGGTATAAAATAAAAGTAGTTGTCCCATAAAAATGTATAGTTCCTGAAAAATAATTTTTTGTTTTTTTATTCATATATATCAATTATATATTATAAAAACATGATGAGAAAATGAAAAAATAATCTTAAATATGTTATTATTTTATTATGTTAATGGAATGACATATATCAATCTCATCTTCAATTAAATGATAAATGAAACCATAATTCAGGTGTACGGAAGACTCTTGTCTCGTAAAACAAAATAATTTTATTTCATCATTTCATCTCATGGTTGGTCATAATGATAGATTTAATGTATATATCTAATATTAATAACATATTTAAAAAAGTTAAAAATAATATATAAATTACATTCTTGTATTTCCATCCATTTATGAATGATAATGTTGTTCTAGCGTTCTTGTGGATTACAACCAATATCCTATGATGTGAATTGTTTTTCCTATCAAAATCGCTTGAATTATATATATGTGTGTATTTAAATAAAAAATATGATATTAATTATATAATGATCATTAATTAATGATAAGTTTATACATACCTTCTTCCTACAACGATCATGGAAAAATAGAAACACTACCCATGTTTACATACAACCTACCATCTCTATGACTATAACATATTTCATTTCTCATTAAAATAATTAATAGTTTTTTAATAGTATAATTCATATATAAAATTAAAATTATTATAATATTATTATTCTAGGTATTATGAAATAATGATCCATTTAACAACATTTAACCTACCAATGTAATTTTGGTCATATGAGTCAAATACCTACTAAACATCCGGTGTGAAATTAATTGATTACGTAATTGATTATAACATGGTAATAAAATAAAAGTAATAATAAAATGTTGAATTTTTTTATATTTATATAAGTATCATAAGTTTGATATTTAAAAATATAAATATCATACATGATTATTTAGACCTAGGTAAGGGATACATTAAATTTAAAACTACATTTTATATGTTTTAAATGTCTATTTTATCAATCCTTTTCTCCCATATATGGGTTATCAATATTATAATATGGATTTATTTATATGGAAATTAATTAATTATAAATGAAATTTTATATAAATTTCTACTTTTTTGTTAATGTTTAAAAAATTAATATTTTGAAATATTTTATATAAATGGATTAGTAAAAAAATTAGAAAGAATGTTAGATTTTTATAGATAAACCTTCAATAGGTTTCCACTCTACTATAAACATTAATAAGTTGTTTATATTCTTATAAAATGTTTCAAATTTTATTTAATGAAAAACCTTCATTCAATTTGTTCTAGCTTTTTTAAAAATTTATTATAAATTTAATGGATATTTCAATTTATTGAAATGTATAATTATGTCTTAAAATAATATTTTAATGACTATGATGATGGAAATGAAAGATTTTATGGGTTAATATTATGTTATGATTCTTAGAAATTATCTCTATTATGGGTGGTAAAATTATAAAACAAGGACAGGTTGTTCCATTATAAACTGTGGATGGGTCGTCAGAATATAAACCAAGAATGGGTGGGTATTTTATATCCCTCAAATGCATTAGGTGATGATTCGGCTCACTAGAGAATTAATTTTTGAGTTTACCCTTTTAGTTATCCCATTTTTGAGTATTATTGTAATGTATCTATAAATATAATTTCCCAAGTTGAAAATATTTTTTATCTATGCTTGTCATAGGTTTTTATGTCTATATTATGATTTCATAAGGTCAGGTAATAAAATTATGTTTAATATAAATTATATTATACTTCTTAACATTGAAAATTATAATTTTTGGAAATGTTTTTAATTATTTTTTCATGATTTTAGTGAAAAGTTTTTTATTTTTATTCTCCTTTAGTATTTCATTGGAATTTATTTATAAAACAATTTGGGTAGAGATATTGATTTCATTTGTAGGAAAAAAAAATTTCTTAACATTTAATTTGAAAAAACAAAATTGTTATAAGTATTCATGAAATGAGATTCTTCCTCATTTATTATTATTTGTTCTTTAATAATATTGTTATTGATAACCCATGTATAAAAAATAAATTATTATTATGAAAGTCATTGGATGAGGATTATGTCAATATGATAATTCTAAATAGATGTTATGAAAAGACAAATTTTTATGTCATTAAAAAATTTTATAGTGGAAAATTATATATTGGACAGAAGTGTCCACCTTGGGATGTAATATTTATATTATTAACTGTGATAAACTAATTATCTAAAACTCTAAATCTAGAATATCACAAATGTTTAATAGAGTGAATTAATGCATTTAAACAAAATATTATGTGTGTTTTTAGGTTGATACCTTATATTGTGGGTTTGTAATGATATAGTTAGTATCAAACCTATTTATATATACCATTTCACATTCAATTTTTTATTGATTATAAATTAAGGTTTTTTGACTTATGATTGATCATAATTTTTATGGTATAGATTAATCACTGAGAAATGAAAAAAATTAATTTTAATGTAATAATGCACATTTAATTTTTTGATTAGGGAAAATGAACATTAGTTGAAAACCAATGAATAAGTCCTAGTTTATGATGAAATGAAAATTATTTTATAAATTCTTGAGTATGTGGTTTTCCATGAAATATAAAAATATTATGGATATTAGAAATTTTATGTGGCTATAAAAAAGGAATGTATGTGAAATGAAAAAAATGCATGTTGATAATTAAGTCAATCATTACTCTGGTGCATTGTGAATGGGCCTAAAACTTCCAATTTGGATAGACACTCTTGTTTGATATACTTGGTATGATCATATGATATTTATGAATAAATTTTCAGGATTTATTTCCTAATTACTTTAATTTATTAGGTATAAGATAATGAAAAAAAAAATTGCAACTTAATTTGAGCCTTGAATGATATACGTTGGGTTATGGATGAAATGGGATGAAAAAAGAGTGATATATTTTCAAATAAAATAACTACAGAATAATGTTATGAGATTATAAATTAATATATATTATGGAAATTTAATATAAATATATTATGATGTTATTTTTTGTCACTTATGTTAACCCTTTTTTGTTTTGGTAATGGATGGAGATAAATGAACCAAGTTAACAATGGGTTTGAGGTAAACGGTGTGACTTTATCAACGATCAACCCAATAAAATAGGATCTATATTTAGAAATTTAGTGATTGTGAAAAACCAAATGTCATAATATATCATTAACCATGTGAATATAGTAGATATCTAGAACACACCATTTATGAGGAGGAATTTGTCTCAAGGACTTTTAGGGGATGAAGATGATTAATTAATGGAGATTAAATTTTTGTTAGGTTTATGTTATAGGAATAATCATTTGACAAATTTTCATAAATGGAGAAACATATTCTATTAGTGTATAGATAATGTCTCTCATGCTCATAAATGTATCAGAAATAGAGAATCTATAAAAATTTATTGATTTAATTAGATTTGGGTGGGGATTGATGAAACTTCATGCCTCAATCGAAAAGATAATGACATAAATAATCAGTAATAAAAAATAAAATGCAAAAACTAATATTAACATACTATTATTATAGGGGACAATATTTTTTCACTCTATAACTTTCGATGACTTAGGTAATGATTATTTACACAAACTACTATTGTAATGTGAATATTTAATCTAACTAGTGGTATGATTATTATTTAATCATTTTCATGTTTTGTTGGAATTTATTAATTATAGAACAATATCTTCTTCTTATGGTATATTTGTATGTAAAATTAAGAGGGGTTGATCACCATTCAAAAAGGGATTATAAATTTTTTTCATGTATATTAATATATCTACACATCATAAACAATCGAGTGATCATTAAGAAGTGTATGGTTGGTTATGAGTTTCCTCAAGAAATTACTCTCATCTTTGAGTAAAATTATATTAATATAATTTATTTAGGGGTTAAATATAACACCCTATAAAAACCCAAAACATTATAAATGAAATTACTATTTTGAATGAATAAATAATTTATATAGTAATGTTATTGTACAAAACACATTCCATAATATGATACATTATAATATTGTTAGCCATATTTTCAAATTTATTATGAATATTCATTTCTGATAGTACAACAATTGCATATTGACCATTAAAGGTAGTATATTTGGAGTTATGATAAATTCAAAATGACATAGATGAAATAAATGGAATTCTTGACTAGTAGGAATGTACCCTATAAATATCATTTATTAGATATTCTGTAAAAGAAGGAATAAATTTGATTTTCCTATTACTAATCCCAAGATCTGATTGAAAAAATTAAAAAATGGTTGAAGTCATTTTATTAGTATCACAATGCAAACAATCTTCACCAAACCACCAAAAGAAAGCACCATCCTCGCACACCATACCCTTAGGATGTATGCTACTATAAAAAGAGGTTATGTATATGGACCTCAGTGATATAAATTTTTATTTATTATTTTTTATAAAATAATTACTATTTAGTCCTTTATATTGTTACTTTCTAAATGATTATTGTGTTTTATAAAAATTATATTTTGATATGAAGAAATCAAAATTTTATTTTTTGGATGTATATATATTTTCAATTAATACACTGTTATTGATTAATTCGATAATTTTTTAAATATAAATTATGTTTATTAAAACATATTTATTAATTAATATTTATTTAAATATAATTGATAATATAATTTTATGATGAAAAATGTATCTTTTACAAGGCTCGTATAAAGATAGTGTCAGAAAAACATCTATTTTCTTGAAAATAAGTATTTTTATTTAACGGGGTAAATAATCATATTTAGAATATAATTTTTCTACAACCATTTTTTTTAAATCATTACAAAAAAATCATAAATTGATGACTTTTTCATATTTTTAAAATCTAGTCGAATTTATTTGGTAAATATCAAATACAGTATACATATATGGTCTGTATTATGGAATCATGCATTATTGAACCATAATTTTATTATTATTATTTTTTTTGGAAAATATAGAAACCCCATGTATCACCCAGAATATGAAGTGAATTAGAAAAATGAATTATTAAAAGTGTGCATGATCTTATTAGGATTCTTATCCCTAAAAATTTACCAGGTAATATAAATTATAGATGTTTCAGGATCATCTTTTATTATTTCTTTAATGAGAATCATTAGCTTTTCCCATGCTTGCAAGTACTCCTCATAGTTGATCATCCTTTCATTGATTCCTCTTACTAAAATAGGAATTATATTTTTTGTCCATACACATTTTTCACTATTGTTTTCCACACAGATTGTCCATTCCATCAACTTATCAGAATCATCTAATGAGGAATTTATCACCTGTGATTCTTCTTCAATTTCTTCACTAGAATGCATGATAATATCCATTGTTTTCACAGCTTCCAAAACTATCTCATGGTAAACACCACTAAAAGTATTCCCTCTTAAGTCTATATCCATATCTCAAACACAATTATCATTGATCTTATGGTCACCATTTATCACCTTGGATTTTCGTTTTTTGGTAGAACGATTCTCCATAGGTAGTGTAAAATTGGTGTAATACATTAGATATTTCATATTTCCCCGATGAATCTTCTTACTCCATAGACTTAGAAAGTCACAATCTTGAAATCTCTATTCACTATCTCCTAGGGAACAGCTAGATCACTCATCACTAGATTCATCCCTGGGAATTTCCTAATTTTCAAGGGAGTTCACTACTCGACAGACCTCCCAAACAATCTCTTCATTCCTAAATCCCTAATGGTGATTACCCAATACAAGGGATAGAAACACTACCCTATAAGATGACCATCCAACATTTTTTACCTCATTATACATGACTTTTCACTTATAGAGTTTCCTAACCCAAAAATTGTGCCTCTATATAGGAAGAATCTTTGGTGGACTTAAATCCTTCTTCATCAATATGAAATTCCAATTTTTAGTTGATACCACAAGAAATTCCACATTTTAGAGCACTGGTATCATCAGAATTAACCATACCAAATCCGACTTGTCTTATTGAACATTTCAAAGTAAGGTTGGTAATACCCAGGTCTTCCTTTAATCAATTTAAAATCCCAGAAACCAAAGGATTACGTTCGAGAGAATCGTGTTTCACATCTTTATCCAATCTTGGATCAGTTCCAGTAACCATAATATTCTCCATAACTGAATCTTCAATATGCTCATGAATATTTACATGTTCTACTAATTTCACCACCATCATGTGTTTTTAGTTCTTGGATTCTTTCCTACATGCTATTAATGCATGGTAAATTTTTACATAGTATGATGAAAAATTATACCATGATTCTAAGTCCACCACCTATTTCTATCATAACTCTTCCCTAAAAAAAATCTAAAAATAATCATATAGAAATTTTGAAACAACCACTACCATGAGAATTTGTGTATAAATATGTTGGTAAACTAAACAAATTCTGCAATCCGAACACAAATATCTTCATATAATATTTCATATCAATCAAATAATTTAATGATTTTCAAATACGAGTGGATGATTAGGAAATCTCTCAAATATTTCCATATTTGGGGAGTCAAATTTTCTATGGATTTTTATAAACCATATAAAGAGACATAAACAATGGTCTTTGTAGCTATATGGGGCACTGGACTAATCATTAATCAATTCTTCCTCAAATGAAAATGAATCATCAAATTCCATTTTTTGAGCTGAATAACTATTGCCCTATCATACAATCCAAAAGACCCAAAAAATAATTTATTAATGCATCCAAAGAGGTGCAATGTGGTTTAAAGGGAGAAACTAGTGTAAGATTAAGGATGGACTAAGCCTTTGTAAACTCGGATGAAGAAATCGACAGTTGAGGAAGGCCCCCAAATTGATATGTAACTATAGGAATTAGTGAAATATTCGGTAATGGGGGATGAAAATATGGATTAGAGAAGGGGGGAGAAAGATGGGATATATCTCTATCAAGAGGTAGTGAAGGTCCATCCCACACCTGTGGTGTGGGGAGAGGCACATTGGCCATCACTGACACAAGTCATGAGACATCGTCATAGAAACCCTCCCTGAATGAATCTAGATTATAAAGACCTGTGAAATCATTATGAGGTCATGATATATCCAAATATATGGAATAATTATAATAAAAGGAATAAAATACCAAAAATAAATAACCCATTCAAAATAATGTGATTTGGAATTTATTTTACTAATTTTCTAATCCGTTAATGAATCCTCAAAATACAATATTGTATTTTTAATGTTTTAAAATCAATTCTTTATTAACATTACTCACTTCCAAATCACCAATAGAATTAATTTATCATCTTTTATTAAAGACATATAGAATATTTAAAACCACTCCTCTTTTTGAGAATCCATAGGAAAAATCAAGGTCTGGTTTGTTGTTTTGATTTTTTTATTATATAGACTCTAAACCCTAAGAATAGAAATTAATTAATAATTCCCCCCCAATTTCATTTAAACCCCCACTGAAAATCTCCATCAACATCACTCAAAAACCATTTATCATGATTTTCCTCTCTATATAAAACTCTAAATGGGACCCACATAACTCCCATGATCTTAAGAAGATCCTACCCAAGTTTTATAAGCTATCTCATAAGGTAAGTGATCCTCTCCTCATATCCTTTTATATTAAATAACCTTCCTAATATTATCTTTTTATATTTCCAATTGATTATATTAGTATATGTATTTATAGTTCTTTTATATATTCCTATGTTTCCTTATAAGTATAATATTATATCATGATTCTTTGTTAATTTATATGTTTTTCAACCCTGTTATGTGACCATGATATACATATTGTCCCACATGAATTACATTAATCATGTTATGATTTGATTATTCCCTTTCTACTATTTATAGATCACATCATTATTATGTATATACCCTGGTTATGTTGTGTAGTTTTATTATGGTGATGAAATTTTAAAATCATGTTAATGAGTTTTGAATAATTTCATTGAAACCCCGTTTTAGGTTATTTTTCTATGTATCTATTTTCCCAAAGACACTACTCCTCTAGATCCTTTTGGATTATATATCATTAGATATTATGTAATAAATAATATATTAATGCATATAAAATACATGGATTTTTAGTGTTTCTATCAGAGGAAGGTCTCAATATTTTGGTTAATTATGACTAGAAACCCTTAGTGAAATCTATAGTTATATGAATAATCATAGGAAGGCATCCCAATATTTTGGCAAAGTATATATTGAATAGTGTCTAAGAAAAAAAAATTAGATAATTTTCTTAGATATAGATCCAGAACAATTTTATTGATGGGTAATGACCCTAAAAAGGGAATATTGTGTATTAAATTGATCATCATCTTGTCTATGAAAAAGATGCTCAGTTGTTCCCTAGCATTGACACTAATGGGTAATATTATTTGACAAATTAACAATCTCTATATGATCGATTATGAAGGGAATAAATTACAAAAAAAAATATTTTCAGGAAACAAACTATGTATAACTAATATTGAAACCATGAAATTCATATGTTATCAAATATATTTCATTTATGGGATATACGTTCAGAGTTACCATAATAAATATTTATTTTATTTTATTATAATTAGAGTCAAAGAGTGGAATCAGAAAACAAATAGAAGAAACAATAATAAAACATGGAGGGTATGAATTAATGGAGGCCAAAAGTGTCAACTCTACCAAATATACTAACTGTTGAGGGAAGAGACCCAAGACCACAAGAAAATGTAATCGACTCATCTTATATCACTTTCGAAGAAAAAAATTGGAAATTTTTTTCCCATGTCTCCAAATAAGAAAAATCTACCTGTGGTTAATCATGATCCCCATGAACTTATTATAAGTGCACATAATAGACCAAGTTGCTCATCCAAGACTAATAAGGTCATTATAAATATTGAGTAAATTTGATTCAACTACCTATGAAAGAAAATTATTCTTCCTATATAAGGGGATTTAATTTGTCATATCATGATATTTTTCTTAGAGGGAGTCACCATTTCTTACGTAAGCATAAAATTCCATGATCGTAGATCCCCTAGTGTCCCATGTAAATCCCCCACCCCATATAATTACCATTTTCCATGAACCATCTGTTTTCATCTTAGGACCCATGTGATGTTGGTACAAGAAAACCCATTGCCCCTACATAGCACTAGTTTCACTATTGCGTGTCATAGTGACTTCCAGAAGAATCCTTAATGGGGATGCTACATCGTAATACTTATAAAGAGTTAATAGATCTATCAATGTGTACATCTTTTTGAAAATGATGAATGTTCGTAAAATTGGGGATCCCAAGTGGTATGCTTTATTCCACACTTTCCAGACACACCAGAAACTACTTTAAAGGATGATATCTATTTCTATTTTCTCAATTATCTAATGTTTTAAATAGGAAATGAATCATGATGAATACCTAAAACCCTTTATGAAATATCATGTTGAAATTGAGACCTTTATGTGACAAAGGGATCTGAATTTCATTATATCTTATAATCCATAACCATGGAATAATGGATCAATTCCATGTAAAATAACTTCTTTTACCTAAAATTATATTAGAAGGATAATTTTGTGTATTCTATGTATAATATAAAGGGTGAACCTAATCAATGGTAGCATTTGATAAAAAATATTCATCATCACGAGTTGATTAAAGGGATGGAGGTGAAATAATTTTATAAAAATATTTTCTATTAAAAATTTTCCTCACAATCTATGACATAAAGTAAAGAGGGATTTCATTGTCATGAAGAACAAGGATGATGACTCTATTATGGAATATGAATAGAACATCACAAAGGTTTCTCGATATTAATTATTCATTATAATTTACCAAGGAATTAAATTTAATCACTTACATAGTAGGATAAATGTGAACCCATGAAACAATTCTTTGATTTTATAATTTTATATTTATTTGCAATTTGTTTGATGTTTTCTCAATGTTGAAATAGGTATTAGTGAATCACAATGTTTTCATGGGTTAGTGGACAATAATTGGAAAAAAATGTCTATTATATAAATGTGATAGAGAAATATCATAGAGGAAAGAACATATAACATCCCAATTGTCAAATTTTTTGGAAGAAGTGTCTTGTAAATTGCTAAAATGAGACATGGAAATGCTTTAGGTAGAGGAAGTAAGGGCACCTAGATAGCTGCTTCTAATAGGAGAAACCCAATAATGTGATGGAAAAAATAATGTTCATATAAACCCTCAACCTGTTATCTAATTGTTCATCTTCAATTAATAAGTATAGTATGTGAATCAATTGACATATCCAAGTATTATTGATAATAACCAATGAAAATGACATCCTTGGCTAGGGATAAAGGGAGAGAATATGTCATCAAAACTACTGAGGTGGATCCAAACAGTGATGTGGTAACATGCATGATAAATATTCATTCAGGGATAGTGAACATAAAAATTTATTCTAGTTCTATGAATTCTTCCATATCAAAAAGTTTTAGTAGAACTATTAAACCAAAAACTGAAAATACATAAGTGGAGATATTTTTTAAAACATAAAATGGGGAAATTATTCTGATTAAAGTATGCAATTTATTCCCTATCCATATTTACATGTTGAAATTCCTGTAAAACCTTTCGATACAGCCATTACCATAATTCGATAGTAATTTTAAAAGTATTTTACTTCCTTATATAGATCCACCATGAATTGTTGAGAGATGTTACTCACACTCAGTACCACAAATCACCATATGATTTTATAAAGTTACAAGGATGGGCATGAATCTCTTGGTTGGAATCATCATCTCAAGAATTGATATTATTTCTATATGATAATGTGTATTTAGATCAAATTTTTTAGTCTTAAGAAAACAATATCCTTGGTGGCAGGCCCATTGTTAGAGAATTAATAGATGTGTTTCTCAAATAATTGTGTTGCCTTAATTATTTATAATAGGTTGAGGTATCAATCAAAATTATAACTAGAGGTTTTAAAATATCTGTAAATCCATATAAAATGGCCTCTATTCAACTTGAGGGGCTGAAAATAAATCTTCCAGAAAAATATATATGATGAGTTTTTATATAAAAGTTTATTACCAAGGTGTTTGGTGGTCATTTTAATTATGATGAATAATGGATAAATGAAACTCTACAGTGATTATCATTAACCTAAAAAAAATCATCATAAATAAAATTTATCATCTTCCAATGACTGTTGATTTGGTTGATCACCTGCGTGGAGTGAAATACTTATCTATTGTGAATCTTTGGTCATGATATTATCTTTTAAAGGTGAATAAAGGGGATATACCCTTGAAAATGTTTCATACTAGGTACAATCACTATGATTTTATAGTTATTCCATATGGACTCAATAATTATCTTCTTATTTCTACACACTTAGTGAATAGAGTCTTTAGTGATTCCCTAGAAAATTATATGGGGGTATTTTTAGATAAAATTATTATCTTCTCAAAAATAAAAGAGGAACATAAGTATCATTTGAATATTATTATCATGACCTTGTGGAATGAAAAGATATATGTGAAGTAAAATAATTCTGAGTTTGTGATGGAGCATGTAACAATCATGTTGCATGTTATCTCCAAAAAGGGGTATATATATCCTTTAAAAATATTGGAAATTAACGGATATCCAAGAACAATATATATCATAAAAATATGTAGCATCCCTTGATTATTTGGGTACTATATTGAATTTTTGGCAAACATATAATTATTGTAAATACCTATAACTATGATAAATCAATTGGAGTGAAGAGTTTATGGACTGATAAATAAGATGATAGATTTAAAGAGTTAATAAAAGGGATAGTCACTACACATATTCTCCAATTAACTACTAGGGAGTATGTATTTTTGATATATATCAATGCTTTCAATAACATTATTGTGTTTTGATGTCATGGAAAATGACAATGTGATAGCATGTTCTTCCCATTAAGTAATTATTTATAAGTAAAACTACCCAACTCTTAATCTAGAATTTCAAAATGGATCTACACATTAAATATTTAGAAACATGATCTCTATAAGGAGAAGTGTGAAATGTATATTTATCATAAAATAATCAAGTATATATTCACACAAAATTATCTCAATATGAACCAATGGTGGTTATTATAAATAATAAAGGATAATAATTTTTAAATACATTAGCATCCTGGGAAGGAAAACCATGTAGTGGATTCTTTGAGTAGAATGAATCCTACAACCTTATCGATTTTTAATATTGAAAGAGATCTGATCTTAATGGACATGAAAATTTGAACATGTGAAAAATAAAAGGATCTTCATCCAGGATATCTAAACTAACTTCTCAACCATCCATTAATGAGATGATTATGGAGGTCCAAAAATATAATGAGATTCTATAAAGAATGTTATGGATATTTTGAGGTCATAATTGAAAAGTTTTTATTTATAATTCATGGAACTCAGCTTTTTGTCCCATAAAAAAGAAGATTGGAGAATGGACTTCTAGATTATGTGAATAGCTCACACTTCTCTATTAATATTCAAAGCACTAAGAGGTGTTGATATCTAATGGAAAACATCTATTTGGATAATTTTGAGATGGATATTTCATATTTTCACATTCATTCATTGTATTCCAAAAATTCAAGGCTAAATAAAAATTGTATAAATTCCTGATTCCATATTTTACCAAACTAAATTAGAAATGTAAAAACCTAACCATGAATTTCATCATTGGATTCCCCAACACATGGAAATGAATTTTCACCATTTGGGTAGCAGCCGATCTCCTTAAAAGTTAATCACATTTAATTTCTATCGAGGAATATTTTTCTCATGAAAAAATCACTATGATACTTTAGGGAAGCAGTATGACTGCAAGGAATACCACTCTCCATTGTATCTGGTTGAGATCTAATGTTTAGCTTGAGGTTCTAGAGAAACCATCAGTAATTACTACATATAGAGATGAGTTTCGGAACATCTTATCACCCATATATATATGGTCAATCTAAGATATCTATACAAACTATGTAGGATATTTTAAGGTCATGTTAAATGCATTTATAAGGATATTTAGATCATCAGCTTCCCCTAGTTAATTTCTCACATAATAACATTTCCCATTCTAGAATTGAAATGGAACCTTATGAGACTGTATATGGGAAGTGGTTTTTCACTCCAACATATTGGGACGAAGATGGTGAGTGGAATCTTATACGACCTAATCATATCTATTAAGTTATTGAGATTTTCCAAACCATTCAAAACAATATAGAATCAAGAAAAAATTTAAAATAAAATATCTGTACTAAATCATCAATAGTGTATGGAGATTGAGTTTAGAGAAAAGGTGTTCCTTTATATATATATATGGTTGAAATTCATGAAAATTAAGAAGAATGTACATCTTTTTCCAAGATACATCACCACAATTGAGATAATTAATTTTGTCATTGGTGTGGCTTATCTATTTTCACTCCAACCAAACACATCTCATGTACATAAAGAATTCGAGGAATCCCTCTCGAGGAAGAAAATACCAGACCCCACATGTTCTAAATCTATAGTTGGTATCTGTTGATAATGGTATTCAATATGGGTAATAATTGGTGAAGATCAAAGATCATAAAAACAAAGTTATTTGAAGCAAGATAATATACATTATTGAATTTTTGTGGAGGGACAACACTTTTGAAAATGTGGAATTGGACGAGGAGGTGGTGATGAAATATATGCCCCATTATCTATTTTAGTATATGAAATGATATTTTAATAGAGAAATTTAAAAACCAGGATGAATTAAATTACTTAAAATCTTGTAAATTAAATACACTTTTTGGAATCTATAAATTACTTATTGAGTAATGGTGTTTTAGAAAACACATGCAAAAAATTGGTTATTTTGGAATGTTATAAAATGTATCCATTCATTTTTAAAATTCTATTAAATATCTTAACCATGTAAAATGTATTAATGTAATAGTAACCATTATGTTTAGTTTATTGAGTTAATGAGAAAGTGAAATTGGAATAGATTAAATATGCGATGACCTCTTCTAGTGGGATCAAATCTTATAAATCCCATTTATCAAATATTAAAATGGTCATATTATCACTAGGATTTCACCTTGACTAATAAAATTCATGGATTCAAAAAATAACACAAGAAGTAATTAATTTTATCCAAATCATGTCCCAAATCATGTTCAATTAACCACTCATATAGAGTACCAAAATCACACACCTTACCCATAGGGAGTAGGTTGGGGTAAAAGGATGTTTTGAACATTGACCCTAGTGATATGAATTTTTATATTATATTTTTAATAAAATTGTTATTATAGTTATCCAATTTATTAATACTTTCATAATGACTATTGTGTTTTATATAAATTCTAATTTGGCATAAAAAACAATCAATTATATATTTAGGAAATTTATAAAATTTCAATTAAGATAATCAATATAATAAATTCAGAATATTATTATAAAATTTTACTTTAATAAAATATTATTTTGAAATTATATATATTTAAATATAAATTATAATTGAATTTAATGAATTCAAATATAATTTTGATAATGGTTGAAATGTTTATTGTTTGGTTAAACCTATTATTTTCCAATAATTAAGGATTTATATTTAAAGTTTAAATTCTGTTATTTTGAACGTTATTTTGGTTAATAAATATTTTCTAAACTAGAACATTGAAATTATCCAACCTTGATTTTTTCACGATTTTCTAAGGGCGTAATTTTTGGGATAAAACGTAATATGATATAAATATACGGTATTTATTATGAAATCATAAACCTGAAAATTTATTTTATAAATGACAAAAAGGAGTAAAATAAAAAATATTGTTATCACCTTTAAAATAATTTTATTATGATGTTATTTTGTTTATTTTATAATCCTCTAATGAATCCATCAGAACATATATTATATTAATTGGGTTTAGAATCAATTATTTATGAACATGAATAACTTCCATGCCAATAATGATATCATATTAATATGTTTTATTCATTGATTATTAAAAAATTGAAAAACACTACTCATTGGTTGAGAAGAAACTATGGTAAGGTTTCTGTTTTTTTTCTTTATTATATAGAGTCTGAAACCAATATTTAGAAATTAATTAAGAATTACACTATTTATATTTATAAACACCCACACAAAATACAATTACACTTCAATCAAAACCCAATTAGAATTAATTTTATCCCCATTTCCCTCTATAAATCCCTTTTAAGGTGATCCCAATCACTTAATAATATCCTCTCATGATTTTAGAAGTTCTCTATTAAGGTAAGAGATACTCTCTTCCACTTTATTCAAGCACCATCTTCTAATTAAACATTATTTTAAAATTGTATATTTTTCAATTGGTATTTAATCATACCTTTTACAATTAAAATGATTTAAATGTAATGACAGACCTATTTTCACTCTCATTAATCCCCCTTAGGAATCTTTATTTACACATGTTATAATGTCAAAATTATCTTGTTATTTTCCATGCCAATCATTTTTTATTGAATACCCATCCCCATGTCCACTCAATGGTATTCACCAATATGTACTTGTAATTCCTTTATTTTATATTTTCATTTCTGTAACCCACACTCTTTTATCATGGGAAATAATGTTATGAAATTTATTCATAATTAGTATGATCTATATGGCACAGAAATTCATCTACATGATAAGAATGTGACTGGACTTACCATAAATATGTATCCCTCTAAAGTATTGGGTAATGTATTTATCTAATGATATACCATGTATGGTACATTGTAGGATACCCTAATAACACAATTTTAGGATGTTTCAGGAGTTATCCTTGACTAATATTACATATTTCATAATTTATTTTGTTCCCATATTACTATGTATCCTGGATATTATCATATTATATCACACTTCAATGATAATGTTTTTAATTATCTCCGGTTTTATGTCACCTTTATACTATTCTGAACTCACATGTATTATTTTCATCATTTTATACTTTGATAATTCTCTTTCTAATATTTATATCACACCCCTTTCTTATATAAAACCCAAAGTTATCCCCATCATTTTTATAAATTTAATCTAATATTAAAATCTTGTTAAAGAGTTTTAAATGTTTATATCATGTCCATATATTTACTTGTTGTTACATATATCTAATCTCCCAGAAAAAATTAACTCTCGAAAATATTGGAATATATTACATGCTTATTTATGTAATAATCCATGAATTAATGTTTATATTATACAATGGTTGGAATACACCTTTATATTTTAATATATTTTTATCATTAAATAAGGAATGTTCTTTGATTGATTTCCCCACATCATACACTGAAGACAAATGAAACTATGACATATATATCTAAAATATAAATATTTTATAACGAATGTTAAAACATATCCATTGAATTAGTTTGAATGAATATGAGTAACTGAATTTTGAAAAATTTATATAAATAAAATAAAATATAACTTTAATAGGAATGGAATTTAATTTCTATTATTAAAAATAATTATAAGATAATTCTATTCATAGGTATTGATTTTTATAACAAAAAATATATATTATCCTCTCATTTTTATCACAAGAAACATAATATTAATTAATGGTAATATATATTGATATGAATAAATTTTTAACACTAATTTTTAAATGATATGAAATAATAATTAGAGTATATAATGTTCTAAAGAGTATTTTTCACTTTAAAAATAGTTTTAATATTTTATAATATTATATAAATGTTAAATTTTTGAATTTTATAATTCTAATTTTGAAAATAAAAAATATTTATGGATTCATCATAGTAATATTTCGTTATGATTATTTTTTTGGATATTTAGAAAATATTGATTTTGTAGTAAATAGTTAAATATTCCAATTTTACAAATATAGTTATTTAATTATATTATTAGAGTGTGAGTATTTCATTGAAATATATGTAACCTCTTTCTAAAAATATTTGTTTTATAGTTTACATTAAAAACTATAAATATTGATATTATATTGTATTGTTATATCCAATATTTAAAAACTTAATTAGGTTTTGTAGAAATAAATTTCTTTTCATACATTAAACATTTATTATTTTACAATTATTTTTTATAAAATGTTGAATATTAAAAAGTAAAAAACAATTTATTTTATTAATAATTAGGTTAAAATTTTGTTTCAATGACTATAACATTTATGTATAAAGGATAAAGGTATTAGGTAAAAAGTAGTAATCACAATAAAATTAAATTATGGCTAAGATGGATTAACATAGTGAGAAGGATGAAATTTTTTAATAATATGAGTACTGATATGGTTTTTAAATATTTATATAAATTATCACTTCCTTTCATCAATATTTACTATTATTTTACCCAGTTTTATTGAGAGTGACTTCTCATTCTTAAAAATATTAGGTATTAATAAAATTTTCATCACTCCCTACTTATAAAAGGTTCTCCCACCACTCCTTTAATATCACGCATAAAAATTGGATTCCTCCTAAAACCTGAAAGTTTACATTATATTTAATAATTTATTATTTAAATTGTCTTTTAGTCACATTTTTCATCCTAATACTTTCAGATCCAATGGAATACTAATTGGATACCTTCCCTGTCTTCACATAAAAAATGAAATTGAGAATTTTGTGTATGTCTGAAATAACACCTCCACAAAAAAATGACAGTGTTCCCTTCATAAAAATTTTATGGATGGTCTAGAAATGTAATTAAAAATAATATTATTTTATTTATAACATATTTATGATTCATAAATTAAAAACCATATAATTATTTCTATTTTTCTATGAAAATTAAATCATTATCCATGCTTACATATGGACGATAGACACCATTAAATGATGTGAACAACTTTTAAATACCTCATTTAATTGATGTTAATAAGAATTGTTTTAATTGGTAGATATGGTATTTATGATATACATAATGCTCTAGAATAAATTTTTTATAACCAGCATATTATATTTAGAACAAATGATCCCAGTCATTTAAATCTTTTAAAAAAGTATACTAAGAGGAAAATATTTTAGTCGTATTATGTAATATTTTCATATACACTATATATACTTGTAAGTCTTTTAAATTATGAAATATAACCCTAATAAACATGGAATAAGATCATTATTAATCTTTTATAATGATATTGCAATTGAACAACCATATAATCATCTACTACTCATGGTACGTTTATGTTTGGGATCTTTTAACAACCTACATGTACAATGCTATGAATTTATATCAGGGGGGACTATAGGAACTAAATTAAACTTAAAATATGATTGAAATTTGTAAAAATTATTTCATCGTTCTTTATTGGTAAAATTATTATTGAGCTTGTCAATTAATAAAATATTTTTCGTTCATTATGAATTTTCCAAAATTGATCATCATCAATTTCATCTACATGTATTATAACCAAAAAATATTGAATGAAATTATACTATTATAAATATCATGGATAATATATTCTATAACCGTTAATTATCTCAAGATGATTAGTTTTTAATAAAAATGAATAACAAAAAAATATGACAGTACTTCAAAACGATCAATATTACTCACACCAAATATTGAAACTATTTAATAACTAACTATATTAAATATAGAGAATAGATATAAATTAAGTACATAAAAGGGTATATATATGAACATTTTTCATAATTGGGTGATTAAGTCCAATAATTTTGTTATATGGGACGTTAGTTCACATTTCAACAATATAATAATTAAGAAAAGGGGTTCATTTAATCTAATTTCAATTCCATGAGACTTTTTTATATTGTGCTACATGTTCTACATTGTAAAGTATTCATATTATACCATTAATATATTATACAATTAATATTTAATTATTCATGTAATTTAGTTCTCTATATGAAATCATATCCTTTAATGTGTTTTTATTTGAATAATTTTATATGTTTAGGGTTTTATTATTATTAATTCTGATTCATTGTAACATAATACATTGTATATATGATTTTTTTTCTTTTATGGTGTATTTACTACACATTTATAGTGATTGAGGATTTTTATACATATATATAATATATATTTAGATGAAAATTCAACAAATTTTTCAACATATGTCTGTGACCCATAATATTTTGATTTATTCAGAGAATAGGTACACAATCATTTAATCTCGATAAAGGTATTCAATGTATCCCAAAAATATCTCCCCTTTAGTAATTGTTTTCCAAAATACCCTACATAATATATTTCCTCATAATATAAAGAAATCAAACATAATTAATGGTGATATCATATGCTTAGTAACGGTAAAACAAGGGAAATATGTAAATATATTGTGAGAATAACTTTATGAAAACATGAGCATTAATTTTTAAAAACCATATCCTCCTGATCAAATATTATAAATTTTTGTAATTGTAAAAAATGGTAGTTCATAATAAATTGATAATAAGAAAATAAAATAACCTCATCCATGTGATCATAATATTATCAAAAGACATGAACTTTTGGCATGTACCAAGTGATATAAATTATTATGAAATTTTTACCTAAAAAGTCATTCAAAACTTATTAGCCTTGTGCTAACCACCCATGTACCTACATCATAATTTGGATGACCTACCATGTAACCAATTTTAGTTGTAGGAAAAACTACCATATAACATTTTTGTTAGGGGATAATGTTTATTGTACCCTCTTTTGAGTTTGGGATAACCTCCCATGTACCCACTTTTAGACATGGGATAACCTCCCATGTACCCTTTGACCTCATAAAACATTAATCATTACCTAATGGATTATAGTGACATATAAGCCCCACTCATAACATAAATAATACATTTCTGAGACACAATATCATATAAAATTAATCTTATCATACCCCATGAATGGAAATGGGTCTCATAAAACATTTAATCTGAGTATAACCCATTGAAAAGAAACATCCTTCATAATAATTTCATCATTTCATCAAAACATAACCCATTGGAAAGATATTACTTTTATAAATATTCAATCATATTAAAACCAGTGGAAATTATACATGATTCAAAATCATTTCATATTCACATTAAAACATAACATGTTGAAAAGTATACATGTTTTATAACCATTGTATCACGTTATAACCCATTGATGAGAAATGGGTTTCATAAACATCCTGTAATCATAAACCATTCAATGAAATAATAAAAATTTTATTCTAGGTGCTTATCCCTATTAAATAGTAAGTTATATTAACATATGACATCATAGATAGAAATTTATATTTAATGATAAATAGCATTGAATATTTCTTGAGGATGAAAAAGTTTCTACGAAAATATACTTTTAATACATAAAAATATTTCAAAATTATTTTCATTAAAACCAAATTTAAAATCCTATAATAGAATATTTAAAAATAATCTCGATAATATCATGACGAAAATATCATTTCCACCATGAAAACACTATTTTAATATACAATAATTTAAAATCATTTTCTATAAAATTACCAGTGAAAAATTATGAAGGAATATTAAATTAAATTATTTCCCATAATAGTAGTAAATTCCATTCATTTCACAAAAATATTCCTTTCATATTTTTAAAAAAAATTTAAGAGGTATTTTTTCTAGAAGAGACATTAATAATGCTTTTTATTATTTTAAAAGAAATAATTAATGGATAAATATTTATTTGAAAATTCTTTTTAAAAAATTAAATACCTTTTTAAAGATGTTATTCCAAAACGTGGTTTTGGACGAAAATGGATTTTGACATAAAAATGGGATATTTAATAAAAAACAATATCTTTGAACTTTTCAGTACATAAATAGTAAAAAATAAAGGAAATCATATATATTCATTAAATAACCAGAGGAGAATAAAATTCATGGGTTTATTGAGAGATGGATCATAAGATTCTATCATTGGAAACATTATTATTGACAATCTTGATATACAATGTCATTGTAACATAAAATATTTACCTCTCCATTAATGTTAAAATATAATCAAAATGGTGGAATATCCTTAAATGAAACTGAATATATCATGGATAAATAATATAATGATATTACATGTTAAAGGAATTATATAAACAATTCATACATGAAGATATATTCATAACATAATCGTTTGTGTTAATGAAGGCATTTGATACAAAAATACCTTACTAATTTAGTATGTTTTGAATCATAAAATACATGAAATAGAGATACAAAAAAAATATTCAAAATTCAATAATTTAAGTTGAAGAATCATAAAACACAATCATTTTATCTCTATACACCACATAGAAGTAACACATGATTAATATGGTATGATTCTCATAGGAAAATAAAATTGATATGGAAGTCCATTACCTTTTGTATTGACTTCTATAGTACTCATTTGATCCTCATCTTATTTGGGTTACCTACATAGGTCTCCATAAAAAACATCCCAGGTTGAATTTCTTCCAAAAACATGGCTACTAATATGACAACCCTGCTCTATATTTCCCATCAATACAAGATTTATTTCATAAGAATACACTTAATACAACCTGGAAAAATAATAATTCTAGTGTATTTGGGAAATGTGAAAATTAAATAAAAACATAAAATGGGGAATACATCATCTTTATTGGAAAAATCCATAACCTTATAATAATATTCAATCGAACATAAAATTACATGGGATATCATGGGAACATAAATAATTAAGTGGTGAGGTATAAAGCTAATTATGGGAATAAACATGGAATAACAAGAAGAGAATAATACATGTTAGAATGTAGTCATATCGACATGGGAAAAGAATCACAATAATGAATAATGAGACATGATATAGAATTATAATCATGAAGGAAACATGGGAATTGTGGAAACTACTTAAAACACTACATCGTACACACAGTTCAAGGAAAAATGCAATACATCATGGTGTGAAATTAACGTAATGGTATTAGGTTTACACTATGTCCAAACATGACAACTTATGAGAATAAGTAGTACCCAATACAATGGAGAGATATATAGTTATGTTCATATATTTCCCTTTTATTTTATTTTCATTCTTATGTGTGCCACGTTGATCATACAAAATAGATTCATTCATCATAATATTTTTTTCCGAGATAATGAAGTGTGGAATAAATAAATATAATCACTAATTAAAAAATGATGACTGAATAATGGTTAATATCCTTGATTGTATATGGTTATTGTATTCACTACACAAATGTTTGGAATGGAAAATCATGGGTAGATATCAGTAGCATAACAGGGTAACATAAAAATTCATAAAATAGGTTAATGAGACATAAATGGGCCTCTCATAATTTGGAAATAAAACATTAATTAATAGTTTATTTTAATGTCATATCCAAACATTAATAATTGAAAATATAAGGAATAAGATAAAAAATAATCTTGAATAAATAATATAAGGTGATGATCCATTACCATTATACTGTGACTCCAAGTGCTTGGAAGGAACCTCTCGAGATATTTTGGGAACTTGGGAGGAATCTAATTATGGGAGGTCAAAGTAAGGATGTACTAATAGGATTTTATGGTAGATAAATGGGATCTTGGGTGGGTTTTATATAGGAAAATTCGAGGGAATTAGTTATAATTTATCAATCATATATTTTATACTCTATATAATAAAAATACAAATAACAAAAACCTCACCATGGATTTTTCCCATGGTTTCAAAAAAATGGATTTTTTCCATTATATTATATGAGAAATGGTCTAACATTTGAAAATAATACCCTTTATGATGATGAAGTGACTGATAATCTAAATGAAATGATATTAAAACACTATGATATTTTAATGGTTTTGGAGGACTCATAAAGCCTTCATAAAAGTAATTAAATAAATGTAAAATAAAATTATTTTGATGGTAAAAAATATATTTCGTCATTGGTAACCTTTATATTATATATTTCATCACATGTGGGTCATTATGTTGTTATAATAAACACCATATACTTATATGGTGTTTAACCTTTACCCAAATATTTGACTATATCATAAAATTATGAAAAATACACCATTAAATAATATCGATTATCTGATTGAAAAAAATACTATTAAATTATATGATAATTTATAGTTGATAAAATATATAATAATAATATTTTATAAAATTCATATTTAATTCGAAAATCCATTAAATCACTAAAATAATCATCTAACATGAAATTTAATACTAATTAAATATATCATTTGTGTTTTATTTTATTAAAATAAAAATCACTTATAATGTGGTGATAAAAAAAATATGAACATTATTTTGATGAAGAATAAAATATTTATATATTCGTATAATTATGATTCTGATATTTATAACACTAATGAACTTATAAACTCTCTTTGATTATGGTTCATGATGGTAAAATTGTTATGGTGTGGTTCAACATACATGGTTTGTGTTGTGATCTCGATAAGCAAGTACATATCCTTTAAAAGTTTTTCTTCTTGCATAAGTTGTTGGATATCTCCTTGGGCTTTGTCATGGGAATTTACTAGTTATACTATCTCCCTCCAAAGCTCTAATTAATGGTCATTATATGGCCTACTCCTATTGAGAGAGGCCATCATTTCTTTGTCTAAATAAATTGAATTTGTTACAACCCTATATTTATTATAAACATATGATCGCTATTCATTTTCTATAATATCAGTAGAAATAAGTCTTAACAATATATTAAATATGATAGGATATTACAAAACCACAATGGTTAAATTGTTTTTTAAAACCATATTACACAATAATAAATTCAATTAAATAAAAAGGGAAATTTTATTTATAATATCTATGGTCATTAAAATATTCCCACATAAGAAATTCATCCCTCTAAATTTTTATTTCATACACTAAAACAGGTATGGGTGATTCTATTAAAGCATATCCTCTACTTCCTACATTATTTTTTAAAACCAATGGTTTTTCCATAGCACATAGACCAGGTGAATTTTTAATTTTGTAGAACTTTTTCTCTATGATCCTTCATCTTCACAAAATTCTATTCATATGAAATATAATTCTCCAATGGTACCACCTCAGTATTGAGTACAAAGGAGGGGTCTCATATAAACATTATTATGATGGAAAATTGGAAAACATCATGTACTTGTGATATGTTTGGTAAGAGTGCCAATTAGTATACCACCACTCCGATGAGATCATGGATCTCAAAGGGGTCAACGTGTTTTGGACCAAATTTTCACTACTCTACAATATCATTAATTTATAAATTGGAGATATGTGGAGGAATACCATTTCTCTAACATCAAAATATAGGTCCCTTTAGCAATTATAATCATAGCTATTCTATCGACACAAAGAATCATGAATGTTATTATGAATGGATTTATGTTTTCTACTATTTCCTCAAGAATTTCTAGACCAATTAGTTTTTTGTTTTCTAGCTTCATCCCAATAAGCATGTGTGCTACACCTCTTCTAATAAAGATCATAATAGGGATCATAATGGATTTTATAGAAGAAACTGTTATATTGTGAGAACTCTACCAGAGGATGGTGTTGATCTCATTCTCATTTGAATTCAATTTATCATGCTACCAACATTTCTTCAAGTGTCTAGACAATCCGCTCAGATTGGATTCAGTTTGGGGGTGATAATACATGATGAACTTCAACTCAGTATTTTGAGATTGTTGAGAGACTCTTCCAAAACATATAGGTAAATCATATGTCTCGATCAGATATAATCAACAACGGTGTTCTGTGAAACCTCGCCACTTCCTTTATTTATATCCTTACCAGTTTATCAAGTTCAAAATACTATCAAATTAAAATGATGTTTTAAATCTTTGTAAGATGATCCACCTCAACCCAGAGAGAATTATTTCCACTTTAAGTATTTAGTAGGCCTATGAAAATGGTCATGGTTAGGTTTTATCAATTTGATGTTGGTATGTGTAATGGTTTCACAATCCAAATGAATTTTTCCTTTCCCCTTTTAGTAATTTTAATAGAATACTTATTGATTAATTTTACATGATCTCCTTCACGTTTTCCCACCATTTGTTCTATTAGAGTTCTTGATATATCTTTGTGGTTTTACGATGGTTATAGATGGTTGAAATTTTTGAATCATCCAAAAACTCCTTCATTAACTCAGGATTTCATGGTACACATAGTCATAACCCATATCATAAAAATCCATGTTATTTGAAATTAAACTCTAATGATTTCCTTTTTCTTATATTATTGACTTTCTTTTAAATTCCCACATCATCTCTTTGAGTATCCCTTATCCTATCTATAAGGGATGGTTGAGAAATCATTTATGGAAGGATTGATAATTTTTTTCCTTTATGATTTTCATGTTCATCTTTTTCAAATCTGTAATGATTATGTCCCTCTCAATTATTAATAATAATATATTTTATTGATCCTTTCTAGTTAGATAATTTATCACATTATCTAATTTCCCTTGATTCTAGTCAATTGAACAATCATAGTCCTTGATCAGATCTAACAATCCTCTCTGGCAAATTTTCATCTCTTTATATGTGAATATATACTTCCGGCTCTTGTGATTTGAATATATTTCACACCTCTCCTCAAAAAGATAACATTGATATATTTTCTAAGAAAATATCACTCCATAAAAATCCAGATCATTTTTTGGTAGTTTTGTTCATAAACTTTCAACATCCTTAATGTATAGACTATCAATTTTCATTATACATTAACAAACAAATCAATCCCTTTCATCAAAGAATTTTTCTATACTATAAAAGGTTATAGACTTGTGGATAATGAGATTACATATACAATAATAATAATCCTTTTAAACTCCATGAAACCCTCTTTAAATTCATCATTCTAAGAAAACATGACTCCCTTCTGAGTTATCTTAGTTAATGGGTTTGGAAATAGTGATACATTTCTCAAAAATTGATGATAATACATAGATAACCATAGGAAACTACATATATCAATCACAAATAATGTCCTTGAACAACTTTCAATTGATCTATTCTTTGAAGGGTACATATATAACTAATGGTTTCTGAAAATATTCCAAATCAAGGATAAATCCTTTAACCATGACTCACATTTTCTATACATTCCATAAATATTATCATTTTGTGAGGGTTTTAGAAAAGTGCTCATATTATTCTCATGATCGACCTTGATTTTGTAGAATATTTGATTTTAATATATTACGACAACCAAATATTTGGTGAGTTAATCTCTAAAGACTATATTATTTATGTAAATGATGTTTTATAGATCCTTAGTTAGTCTGAATGAATTACTATGAACTTAATGTGCTTTTACCCTATATGAAAATATTTCTTGGTGATATCATCCTTCTTCACCATAACATGGTAATAAATCAACCATACCCCCACCATAGAGAAGTATTTGACATCACAGTGCGGATAATATATGTCATCAATCCATGGAATAGGATAATTTTTCTATATCGGGATCTTGAAGATCACATGTTAATCATTGAAAATGAAAATTTACCAATCCTTATTCTTAATGAATAAAACTTGTGCACCCCATGGAGAAGAACTTGGTTGTATGAACCCTTTATCTAGATTTCCCTATAGTTGTTTCTTCATATCCTCACGTTCTGCAATGTCCATTCTATATGGACTCTAGGATAATGGTAATTCCCATGTATAATATTGGTTGGAAATTATACCACTCAGTAAAGATTGAGACTATGAAATTATTCTAGAAACCCATCAGTGTATTCCTCACAATGGAAATTTCATCAAGGATTATTCTTTCCATAGACAAAATTTTGAACTAGACATTCTTTCTCATAGGTAAATAATATCCACACTTCATATTTTTGTTCTTATTAATATTCATCCACCTCCATGATTTTTTACAAAATCATTGGAAAATTTGTGATACATAGAGTTATTTCATTCTTACAAAAGTTTATGTTCTCTCTATATAGGGAAGGAAAATCGATACCTTTAATTCTATAAAATTACATCAATTGTAGTATTAAAATATTCCTAGTAATGTTTAGACCACAAATTTTAACAGTTGAAGAGTTATATACTTGGGATTCAATAATTTTCTCATTTTTCATTTTCATAGATTTCACTACTTCCAAGCATTCTGGTGGTGTTTGAATAGCTATAATAAACATTCACTATATAATGAAATGAATAGAACTAGAATCAAAAAAACACATTAACTATTATTGAATTAATAATTGGAATACCCATCAACACGTTGTTTTTTGGATCCACCATAGTTGTTCTGATGGATAATTTTCATCCATACATCCTTCGGGGTTATTGTCTATTTCAAAAAACCCTTTTCTTAGTGATATTGATTTCATAGTTCCATGATTTCTATAATTTTATATAATGGAAAATGAATAGAGGGATGAACATAGAATTCCTTTCATCCATCACATTAAAAGGCCTCTCTTATAAATTATTTCTATCTAGGTTACCTTCCTTCCTACACTAAAATAATTTCCTCTGCTACATTAGGAAATTTCGAGGGTGCTTCTTTTCACACAACTGAAAAGTGGGATGTTGAAATTTATAGGCACCATTGGATATCTTCATTCTACATCAACAATTAATCTCTGATATTTTCTTCTTAACCCCATGATACCCTCAAGATTAATCAATATCCATTTCATATTTTCAGAATCATCTTCAAATTTCATCATTGATATCAAATTCACAGACCACTAAATCTTTTCATATACTATGTTTTATCCCACAAAATAAGATTAAAACCTTGAATTAAGGGTAAAAAAGATGAAGGCATACCATTATGGTCGTTGGATGTATTAGTCATATTCCCTGATAGATTAATCGAATTTTTTATTTAGGGAAAGGATACCCACTCCGAATTTATGTTAGAGTGTGTCAGGAAAATATTTTTTGAAAGACAAATTTTGGAATTCCATCCACACAATCACATGGATCTCTTTGTCAGACTTCATATTCTTGATAAGGATCCAAAACTAATCATCTTATACATTGATAAGATAAATATCCAAATGAATCTTCTCCTCCATTGAACACTAAAGGATGTAGATGATATTCACAATGGAGTTGGTCAATTTTTCCGTTGTTAAGGGATTAGATGATCCATTCAATGTCAGTGGCATTTGTCACATAATGAACATAATTGAAGCTTGTTCTTTATTAGAGGAGATTTATGTGCCCTTCTAGATTCATTGTTCTATTTATAACATGATTTATTTTAGAGGGTATCATCATAAAGTTCATGATTGATGCTCCCATCAGGTTAGGAATTTATTTATGATAGTCATCATTTTCCTATCGCATTGACTATTTACACAATTCCTCAAATTTCTAGACATTGGTTAGAATTAAGGAAAAAATCGGGATTGGTATTATTAAAATATTAAATACATAAATGGGAATATAATGAAATTAATTATAAAACTTTTTAAATTAAATGGATTCCCTTAACATATGAATTTCTAGTATTCAATCTTTGTTATCCATGATCTATTTCCTAAAATATACTCTTATGAGTGATTTTATGAACCCTTAATAATGGTTCATAATAAGGTTATGAATTTACCAAATCATATCTTCCAGGAGTGTAAGACTAGTTTTGATGCAAGATCTGTTGTCGGGAACTATTTCTCAGTCGTGTTTTGCTCAACATAGTGTTTTCGGTTTTTTCCCTTATGTACATTTGTGCCAAAGATACATCCACTTGAGGTATCTAGATTGTGATGTTATTTCAGGATAAAAAATGTTATATAATAACAAATAATTATTTATTTGTCATACTTAGCCTTATCCCTAATGCTTTTATTATATTTTTTCTTGTCCAATATCCAAATGGTAGCTAAACATTTCCTTTGATCACAACTATGAAAACCCACCTCATTAATTCACAATAATACATGGTATATTAAATATGATTATACATAATACAATCTGAAAGTTAGAGAGGACTAGTGTATTTGTGAGTTGGATAAATTACATTACAACTTAAAATAGGGAATATATCATTTTTATTGAAATATTCATTAATATGATCATAATAATCAATCGAACATGAAACTATGTTGGATAACCTGGGAACATTCATAAGAATGGGGTGAGATATAAATAAATTGAAGGTAATAAAGATGGAATAACATGAATAGAATAATTCATGTTTGATAATCACCATATCAAAAATGAGAAGGAAACATAAACATGAATAATGAAACAAGATATATATTGATAATCAAAAAGACATCATGGGAAATGTGGAAACAACTAAGACACTACAAAATGAACATAGGTCAAGGATAAATTCCATGTAATCATAATAGAAAAGGCCCCATACATTTATTAGGTTTACTCTTTATCCCAAAATGATGTTTTATGAGACTAAACATTACCCAATGCATTGGATCACTATATAATTCTGGGTTCACTCATCACATTCATTTCATTATCATGCATAAGTAAACCACATTGATCCTACAACATGGATTCATTCATCATCATATTTTATTCCATGATTATGGAGTGTGAAATATATACATGTAAGTCCTGTCTCAATTAATTATATGTTTATAAAGGAGAACACTATTAATAGGAAGTGGGTATAGCATTTAGTACACAATTTTTTTTGCATGGAAAATTGTGGTGAATGTTCGGCATCATAATGATTCTAGTTGAAGACTCATAAAATGGGTTGACTAGAGAAATATATTTATATCAAAATTAAAAAAAAATTGTATTAATAGGGACATGTAAATATATATCCCAACATTATAAATTATAAATATAAGGCATAATATAAAGAGAAACTTCAATATAGAAGATAAGGTGGGGATCCAATACATTGAGAGTGTGACACCAAATACTTGGGAGAATCATATTGATATATTTTGGGAACATAGGTAGGACCCTAGAGAGGGTATCAAATTATAGGGACGTGCTACATGGATTTTTAGTGAAGGGAAATGAGATCTTGGGTGGGTTTATATAGGAAAATAGTTGATAATTATTTACTTTTTCATAATTATAACTTTTTTACTCAATATAATAAAATAACCAAAACATAAAAACATTACCATGGTTTTCCCCATGGTTTCTACGAAATGTGAGTGGATTTAATTATTTAATAATTCTATGGGACTAACATAATAAAATAATATCAAATAAGATTTGGACGATATTCATAATATTAAATTAATTATTTTAAAACCTTAAAATATTTTAATGATTATGAAGGATTTATAATGGAATTATTAAATTAATAAATTAAATATAAAATAAAATAAATATAAATTGAAAAAATATATTTTGTCAAGAATTCCCATTATTATATTTATTACATCACTTTTGGGTCATTGTGATTTCATAAAACACACCATATTTTTATATGGTATTTAATTTTTACCTACAAATTTGACTATCACATGAAATTATGAAAAAAATAACCATTCCATAATTTTGATTCTATGATTCCAAAAAATAATATTCAACTTCTATAAAAATACCTATTTATGTGTATTGTCACTTTTAAAATATGAATCGACCTTTATTGAGAAATAATGGGGTTTTTTCAATAAAAATTTTGAAACCCATATAAAAATTACAATTGACTTCATAAATATAAATGATCATTTATATTTGATAAAAAATATTTAATAATAATAACTTAATAAAATATTAATTATTTCAAAAATCCATTAATTCATCAAAATTAACATCTTAATTGGGGTTGGATACTAATTAAAATACCATATGTGTTTAATTATATAAAAATGAAAATAATTTATAAAGTAATGATAATAAGAGAGTACAGAAATTATTGTATTGAAAAATAAAATATACATATTCATATTATTATTTTCATGATACATATCTCATTAATATACCAAATAACTATCTAAAAGTAAGGTGCTTGATTTTGAGACTTCCTTGTGGTGGATAAATGTATATGGTTTGGTTTGTGATCTTGATGAGCTTGAAATTCAGTCGTAAAATTTTTGGATCATGCATAATTTTTTGGATATCATCGTAGGATTGGTTGAGGGAAAGGCCAAAATATTCTATCTCACTCTGTAGATTAGATAAATATGATTCATAGGGTACTATCCTATTGGTTGAGGATATCTCATTGTCTTTGTCAACCAGATTGGTTAAAAACCTATATTTATACTAATCATATGATCATTGTTCAACGGATATATTACCTATGGTAATTATCGATAATAGACATTAATATATGATATAATAAAATAAAACCAATGATGTGCATGTGTTTTATATTATCATAATACATAATTAGACATATAATTAAATAAAAATTGAAATTTTATTTATAAAAGTTCATGTTGTTGAACCTAGGATGAGAGGAGTTGATTTATTATGTGATATGGGAACTGAATGGATGAACCCAAAGGGTTTGATGGTGTGAATAAGAGAGGATAGTGGTGTCCTTTAATAGATTATGTGACTGGCACAATTGGGTTATTTAAATAAAATATATGTTCCCACAATTTTATCACACTGAACGGATCGAAAAAGAATTAATATAGATAATTATACCTGGTAGAGTAAAAATGTGTCCATATAATATATTTTACAACACATGTTAGGTTGTTTTAACTGTTATATATTTTGTTTAACCCCTGGAAAAATCATTTTTACCGTAACTTCTGTATTTAGTTTTTACTATTTTCACTATTCATTTTGTTTAAAAAATGTGGGTTAATTAGATAATATAAATTATTCTGATATCAATTATTAAATCAATTTATCCATATTCAATTCAATGAAAAGGAAAATTTTTAATTAAATTAATCCTTTAGAGGATATGGGAATGCATGTTCCCAAAGAGAAAGTGTTCAAAAGATAAAAATGTTTTATATGCAAGTTTTTATATGAGTTTGTTTCCAATGAAATAAAATAAATTAATTGATATATAATTTCAAATTTTTTATAATCATATTATAATATAATATAAATTTATATATAATTAAAATGATTTGTCATTTTTCAATAAAAAGTCAATGATTTCATTATTCATGAAAAAATTAATCTTATTGGGAAATTATCAAAAATTTGGCTTAATTTAATTTTGATATCATGATTTAAAAAATAAATTTAATTTTTTCAAATAAACATTCTAAAATATTCAGAAAATATTTTAAAAATAGAATCATAAATAATGTTACCAAACTGCTTTTAAGAAAAATTTAAATTTAAAGCATAAAATTGTATTTACCATTATATGTTGTCTAAAAAACAAAAGATGTATGTTAATCAAATTCCAAAATAAATAATAGAGAAAGTTAATTAAAATCATTCAACAAAAGTGTATTGTTTAATTTATTAAGTTAAAATGTGTTTTTTTCATAAATGAATATTTTTTAATAAAATATTTCCTTTATTTTCAATCAGTTTTTATTTTAATTTTTAATTACGTGGACATCCAAATAATTCATTCAAAATAATTTTTAATCTATTTATTTTCATAATTTACATAATCCAATTCATATTCGACATTACAATAGTTAGGTGATAACTATAATATTTTAATAATGATTTAAATTTTAAGTGAATCTAGTGTTCCATATTACAAAAGATAAACATAATGTTGGGTTATATGAATGAAAAATATATGTTGTGGGTAATGAAGAATATAGAAAGTATTTTATTTATTTATAAAAGTTTCAAAAAAATATTTGGTTGTCACATTCAAACCCCCATAATATGGATTTGATCATCGGAATATGCCACTCTATTACCAAAAAATGAGGGTAATTATCCCTCATTACATCCTCAGGTTACCATTTAACATTCTAAAGCTGGTAGTTTCACTAAAAAGATTGACCTGGTGACTGGCCTGGTTTCATAGAACATCATCTATTTGATCTAGAATTTCCACCATTTTATCCTTAGGAGAAAAAAGTCTTGTTGTAGTGGTATAATCTTTGAGTTCAGTACATGTGATAGATTTTATATGTAACTACTCGAGAGATATAGATGAATCATATCATGAACATAATAGTGGTTCGGTGGAAGATCCAATCAATAAGATATCATCCCGATATGATCAATAATTTCTAAGTAATCCATACACCTATGGAATTTTTTTAATTTCTATAGTAATAATATTATCATATTATTATTTTTCATAAATAAATGTACACTTCATATATTAATAAAAGAAGAAAAAAATTAATTTTAATTATTCCCAAAGCACTAACAAGTCATAAGATCCATAAAATAATGGGAGTTCTTTCTATCTATATTTAGTTATTATCATAAAAAATGTTGACAACAATATGAATAATTAATCATGTGGTGAAGTAATATGTTAATATATAATTCATCATCCTAAAAATTAAAAAAATAATTTCATAAATTTATATTCAAATAACACTTCAAAATGATTAAAATCTAGTTCTTTATAAAAAATGTCACTAAATTTCAAAAATAATCTTATCAATATTCTCCAAAAAAATATGAAGTAGCTCCAAATTTTCATGTACCAAACATGTGTATACAATCATAATGTATTCTCTTAAAACATAAATTTATAAAATAACTTAATTGAAAATGTAAATTCTTACTCATTTTTGACATAAGTCATAGATTTTTATATATATTCAAAAAAACCAAATATATTGTAATCTCAATATATAAGGGCACTGCCTTAAAAATTACTAAATCTTTAGTTATGTTAATAATTTACATTGAGGGTCTTCTCCGGTTTAGAGTTTTAGAGAATTATTCCATAACAATTACATAACAACCCAAATTATTAAAAATTTGAAACAACAAAAATAGTATCTATTTCTTCTAGAGTATAAAAAATTTATAAATAAACATAATTTATTTTTTATTGATAAATATATTCATAAAAATCATCTTGAATTATTATTTTCTTGTATTCATCCTTATAACCTATAGAAAACATTTCAAAAACATTGAATGAGAATATAAGAACCTTATTAGGGAATATAAATATGGAATGAAAATGTTATTCCATGAATATTTTCAACTCATGAAAACATTTTCACAAAATCCGACTTCTCACCCATAAAACTAGTGTTACTTATCATACATCATGAAATCCAAAGATTCATAATAAACATATTAGAAATCAGAAATTAGAAAGGTAACTTGTGACATCTATATAATACTTACATTGTAGCTTTCACAACTACAAAGGGAGTAAACATCATGGTTATGTTTGGGATACCCATCAGACTATGTTCACTAAATTTCTTAAAAGAAACCGTATTATTTAACTATGTCTCATTACCTTAAAAATGGGATATATATCATGGTCACACCAACCCTCATTTTATCACGGAACCACCTGTATACAGAAGGAATACCTATGAACCATAAAATAATCATAACACATTAACATGTTTAAAGGAAAAAAAATATTTCCACATTACAATCGCAAAATATCATTGACATAATCAATCCCTACTCAAACCCATTTTCAATACCAATAATAAATGAATGAGGATTATTATATTTAGTTTCATTTTAAGGAAATTCTAATTATAGAAGAGGCCAAATAACATATAATTGTAACGGTGATGGAAAAGTGTTTGTCAATACGTACATTAAAAGAAATTCTTTTTTATTTTAGTAAAATTAATCACAAAAAATATTCCTTTAAAAACCATTTCATGTATTTAAAATTATAATGCGATATATATATAATATAAAATATTTTTGTGTATATTATCGAAATATGCCTTCATGAATGGAGATTGAGATAAAGTCCCTAACTGTGAGTCTGAATAATCAAGTAAAATATTTATATTGCTGAATAATAATCATAGGTTAATTTATATTTTCATGAGGTCCTTTTTAAACATTATTATTTATTTTATATCACTTATTATAATTTCCTATAAATTACAAAATTATATATGTTCATATGAGATGTTTTGTCAATATTCGGTACATATGTCAAAAATTATATTAGTTTGATGTCCCTAGTCCATGTGGTAATAAGTCCACCATGTATAGAATAATATTCATGATTTCATTATCATATTCATACATCAATTATAGATTTAAAAAAACCATGATGCGTGGCTATGAAAAATGAACAACAAGAAAATCATAGAGACGGTAAGTCATACGTTTGCATGAGTAACCTTTTCAATTTTTCATTTATATTTATGGAAATAATTTATGTATTATTTAATCTTTATAGAATGATCATATCATCATTAATATAACATTAATCATTTTATATATGTATATATATCATACAAGTGATATAATGAATAAAAATGAGTATCATAACTTCGTGGAGGTGATAATTCAAACGTACATATGAACAATGTTATCATTTTTATGCACATGGAATGTAAGTAAATAATTGATATATTACTACCATATAATGATTAATATTTCATGAATATCTCATATGACAATTAATTCCATTATTATATCCAGTCATGAAAGATGGTAATGAAAAATGAATTTTTGTGGAGGTGATAGATCACAAGTACGCATCAATGATTAATACCATTCCTATTTGATGGATATAGAAAGAATTCAAGAGATGATATTAACATAATAACATCTCAGTATATTTAGAATACTATATTTATTATCTCATAATGGTTGTAAGTGACTTGATGGTAGTGTAATAAGAAATAAAATTCAAACACTAAAACAAAACAAGACTTTTTATTCAGTTTATCACCATTGAAGAACACCTTAAAACCTATAAAGATTATTTTTCTCCTAATCTAAGGACTCAATAACATGGGGATAAATTATAAAAAAATTCATGGGTAGATTTTGGTAGATCATAATGTTTATTGATGTGTGAATATTAGAGAATGTGGGAATCTTTTTATAGGAGAGTGGTGAGGAACCCTTGGAAAATATTAAAATATTAAAATAATAAAAATTAATTTTTTTAAAAAAAATACTCTAACATGAGTTATGTATAATATAATATGAGGATAGTTGTAAATCTTCTAATCCAATATATCTTCTAATGTATTTATTTTATTTTAAACATTATCTTATCTATTTACAGATAGTTATTCTCTTTTAATTTTAATTTTGGTAACAACATTTTAAATATTCAAAGGCTATAAATTTTACATAAATAGGTTAAATTTCCCATAAATAAATAATTTATGAACTTTTAACTTTCTCATAATAACCATTTTAATGTTAAATGTTTTTATTATTTTAATATCATTTAATAAAATGTTTTTCTATAAAGTATCAATAATGTCAATTTTGACACTATTAATTTAATTGAATTTAATTGAAATTCATAAATATATATATCATCAAAAAATAATTTAATGGATTTGTCATATGAAATATTCTTCCAAAAAATATCGTATGAAATAAAATATTCTGTAATATATCTATTTTAATATTATTAATATCATTTATTTGATTCTTTTTTAAATTAATCTATTTCTACATCAAAATTGTGTAACAATAAAATTTAATTATATAATATCTAAAAATAAAAAAACATGTGGAATGTAATAATTTAAGATTTATAAGGATTATTAATAGTAGAAAATATTAATTATATTTCCAAATTTTAATATTTTTTAGTTATAAGATATATTATTATGAGATATTTTCCTTCACGATAAATTAAATACTATAATTGTCATAACAATAACCAGGTTGAAAATTAACGTCAAAATTTCATCCCATATGTTGTATATGTTGATCATAACATATATAATAAGATTAGGATAGTTGTTGGGGTAGTTTTATATTGTTATAATGTAATTTTAACCCTTTATTACACTATTTAACCTTAACATTGGTAAATAAAATACAAGTCACTATCCACCAAAAAATATTTTGATCTCATTGGAAAAAAAATATTCATACTGATTTCAACCATGATTTCCTTTTTCTAAAATTCTATTCATAGAAGTGGTTAAATTTTCTTTACCATCATTCCCATCAATGGGTCGTGGAAATGTTATTTTAAAGTAAAATGTTCGAAATTTCACAGAGCTTTTCTATTAAATTTCAATTTAAAATTTCATTCAAGTAATTGAATTGTTTTAAATTATAAAAAAACATCTAATTATACCATAAAACCTTGTAAATGTATAATGCTCCAGTATATATTAATTAGAAAAAATGGGAGTTTTGAATTAAAATGCATTAATTTTCATTATTCAATAAAAATATGAATTTTACCAGAAAAATGCCCAAAAGTAAACCAATGAGAATTTGGATATACCACTTTGAACGAAAAAGTTTATTTTTACAAATATAAAATATCAAACTATCAAAAAATATATTTAAAAATAGATCTTCATCAAAAGGTGGTAAAACTAAATTTTAAAAACATTAGAGTATTTTATGCTTAAAAATGGATTTATTTTCATTATAAGCCTCTAAATTTTATTGGAAGAAATTATAAAAAATTAACTAACATATATAAGATTAATATAGATATATATATTCATTCCCACTAATAGAATAGCTAGGAAATAACAACAATATAATATAATAATATTAATAAAGTATTATTTTTGGTGTATCTCAATCACGTTTGAAACATAAAATTTAGACGAAATCCATTATTTTGTTTTCTGTATAATAACAGACATAGTATCCCCTTTGAATTAAAATTAATATTTAATTCATAAATTTTAATATATGTTTAAATAACATATTCTATAATTACATGGGGTGTTACATCTTCCCCCTTTTGGAAAGTCACATCCTTGTAATTTTATTTACTTATCAAATAAGTGGCAGTAATTCTATATCATAGAAATTTCTGATTCCCATTCACCCACTTCAACCATATCATTTTTCCACAAAATGATAACCTAATGAATCACCTTATTTTTCAACACTTTCTCTCTATGGTTAATAATATACACTAAAATTTCTCATAAGAATGATTCTCTTCCAAATGAACTACTTTTTGGCTCAAAACATGATATGGATCTGGATGATAAATTCTAAAAATTGAAACATGAAAAACATTGTTTACCTGGTATAAAATCAAAGTAAAATGATCTCAGTGTGCAACTAATCCATCATTCCAAACTATTTTATAGGGTCCAATGTACTGTGGACTCAACATCCCCTTTTAACCAAAACAGGTCACACTTTTCCATGGTGAAAGTTTGAGAAAGAGATGATCACATACCTCAAAATAAATATTCGTCCTTCAGTTATCCAGATGACTTTTCTGCCTGCATTGAGATGTCATATTGTGTATCTGAATCAACTGATCTTTTTTGTCATCCCTTCTACCAATTTTTGTTCCATTAAGATCCTTTCACATACTCCTTCCCAAAAAGATGGAGGTCGAAACTGGATTCCATATTATGCATCAAATGACGACATGTGTTTAATTGAATGAAAACTGCTATTATATGAAAATTCAACCAAAGAAATAATTTTAACCCAACTACCATGTTAATCCCTTGAACAAGAACTTATCATATATTAAAGTCCCTAATTGTTCGTTCAGACTACCCATCCATTTGAGGATGAAAATATATATGTAAATTTAAGTCATTTCCCAATTGACTTCTAATACCCATTAATTATGTTAGAAGTGAACATGAGATAAAAATCAGATACAATAGAGAGAGGAAAAGCATGTAACCTAAAAATTTTGTTATGATACGACCAAGAAATTTGATTTAGATATATTGTATGTTGAATAGGAAGAAAGAGAAAAGAATTATATCTATAAAAAATAACACAAATCACATTGTTACCTCAAAAATTATTTGGTGATTATACTACGAAATAAATGTATATTGTAACATCCCATGTAAATAATGAATAATATATATTTTATATCTATGTCTATTAGTTAATTAGATAGTGTTTTAGAGGGTTAAAATGATAATAAATCCAATCTTAAGCATGGAATACACTAATATTCTTAAAGGATTGTTTTACTGCCTTTTGATGGGAAACCATTTTTAAATAAAACATTTGACAATTTTATAATCTATATTTGTCAAAATAAACATATTAATTATGATTGGGACATTGAAATTTGCATTGGATAAATTTTTGGTATTTTTCTGACAACGTTCATTTTTAGTGAAAAATACTGCATTTTACATCAAAACTACTTTTTAATATAATTTATTTATATGATTAGATTATCTTTTGAATTGGTTTTAAAGTGAAATTAGAAAATATTTTTACCATTAAATCCAACAGTGGTCGTTGGAATTAATTTCACTTTGAAATCGGACTTAAACTAGTGTCAATCTTTTGATACTTAATATTTCACAAAAACACGCTATTTGTCATGACAACGAGAATTAAATAATAAATTAATTAATATGACTTATATTTTTTTAATTTTGTAAAATAGACATCATTTTCGAATTTGGAATATCAAATATATCTTAGCGTGAATTTTTGGTATTTTTCTGAAAAAACATCAATTTTTGATGAATAGTGAAATCACTAAGTGGTACTTATAAATACTGATTTATCGTTTAAATGAAATTTTACCACCTCTGTGATTTGATTTTCAAAAATCCGACATACATGGTTCTCATTAAGAAGTAAAATGTGGTTCAATGAGATTAAAATATTTTTTTGTTGAATAGTAACTCTTAAGTTCTTAATCGCGATTTGTGGTAATTAGTGTAGTTTAAGGTAAAAATAATGTTTTAATAATATGAGATGACCTATACACATGTCCTACCCTCATTGGATATTTCATTGCCGACCACGACAAGACATGGGTCAACTTGGGGACCCCATGGATCCACATTTGTTGGAAAATGACATTAATATATTTTTATTTAATGTTAAAATTAAAATGACACATACATGAGTTGATTTACTAAAACAATTTTAAAATGGGGTTATAAAAGTCCACATTTTGACTATAAATGTTCACTAGAAATATAAAAAGATTTCCTACATCATATTAGTTTTTTTATAATTTTTAGACATTAAATAAATTAAATTATTTATGACATCATAATGATGCAGCGATGACCTCATTATTTGATGATTTAAATAAAATGAGAAGATAATGTAAAATCTATGACCTACACGTGTCCAAAACTTATTGGATGGGTGGATTTCGATCCCTTATCACCTTATCCATGAATTATATCAATGTGGGACCTTTTAAAACTGAATCACATTTTCAAATAAAGTAATATTTCTTTACATTCCAAAAGTGCCCCTCCTCTCCTCTTATAAAAGGCCCCCACCTCTACCTCCTTAACCACACTTACAAAGCATTTGGCTCGGAAAAACTCTGCCCATTTTGTCTCTCCACTTCCCTCTATTACTCTTCGAAGCCTCACTTTGGGCAGAAGTCTTCCCACGGAAGCCTTTGAGCTCAAACCATAGGGAGTTACCTGATTTTGAGGTAATGTCTTCACTTGAGTCCTTTTGTTTTATTTTGCTTCTCCAACCCCCTAAAATATTTTTATTTATTACTTTTGTAACAACTCCAGTATCTTCAATATAAAAGTATGTTGTTATAATAAGTATTCAAGCTACACTTACACACACCTTCATCTAATGATTAAAGAACATACTGTTTCCGTGGATGGTGAATTTATGCCTCCCTAAATGATGATTGTTCAACATTCCTTTAACACCTTCAAAGGTGGCCATTAAGATGTCACTATATTAATATATGATATATAATATGTCTATGTTTTCCTTAATCTTCTTTATTTTTTCATTTTGGTCATACCTTTATGGTTTCCATTATGGGTAAACGTGATATCTTCATTTAAGGAAGTGCGGACTACCGCCCCCTCAAAGTGATTTGATTCGTTAAATTCCATATGTGGGATGTATAATGGATGGAACTATGATATTATATATGATATTATATTGGAATTATAATATACCTTTATATCATTATGATTCCATTCTATAAAATACGAAATAGAAATGAAAGTAGCATTCATGCGTACGTACGGCTTACCGTCTCCATGAACGGTGCATTTCATTTCTTACCTCTAAATGATTATGAAATATTATAAATGCTTGCATTTACTGGATATATATGAAATATATAATATCTAAATCATGAATACCATTCTGGATATAATTGATACATGAACAACTTGTAATTATAAAGGGCTTATTTTTTACTCAAGTACCAATGATCGTTAAAACGACCGTTATTAACATAAATAATTACATAGTGTTCATGAAATGGAAATAAGTGATATAAAAGGAATAATGAACATGAAAAAGGTTCTTAATCAAGTAGAAATTAACTCATGTTTATTATTCAGGAGATTAAAGAATGATCGAGTCAAGTCGGACCCGAGGTATGGGACTTCGTCTCAATCTCCTTTCATTGAGGGATATTTTGTTTTATACACAACCTTCTTTTAAATGGTGTATAAACCCCTTTGGCTTTTATGTTTATTCAAATGGAATCTTTTTTATAAGAAGCGTTTACTAAATGACAAAATGGAATGTTTTTGTCACACGTATGCGGCGACAACAACTTCTCCACCGCCGTGACCATTATTTGAGTTTCAGCTTCCTCTACAAGCCATAACTTTTTTAAAAAAAATACCATGTTTTACTTTTCTTTTATTTTTGTATTGAAATTTTTTTTCATAATTTTTTTATATCAATGTGTTGTATTGATATCTTGTGATTGAAAGGTGGAAATGTTATGTTTCCTTTATGCATGTTTTATGTGATATGACAATGTTGAGGTTCTTGGGCATTATAATGAAGACGGGTGGTTCCGTGAGAAACTAAGGGTGGGTGAGCCCGATATAGCTCTCCAATTCATTAGGTAACGTGAAGGAGTGAAACGTTAAGGTTTCTCCGAAGAGATTTAGGGAATATACTGTGATGGGTATTCCAAACGTAACCAAGATTGTTACTCCCTACGTAAGAATGTTATGAATGCCTCAAGTTAACTTTATGTCTTATGATTTCTATGATTTATTCCTGATTTTATGAGGTATGGTAAAGTGCTTATGTTTTATGGGTAAAGTATGATTTCATTCTTATGTATATATGTACCCATGTTTCCTTTCCATATTTTATATCCCTTATTGAGCTTTTTATGCTCATCCCACGTTTTATTGAAATGTTTTTCACAGGTCAAGGGAAAGGTAAATGATATGATGATAGTGTCAAGGAAGGGTCAAGATAGAATCCATGTTTTATTTTAAATACTGTTTCCATTGATGGGAATTAATAATACTATCTTTATGTAACCACTTTGTCTATATATGGAATGTAATGCAAGTTTTATGATCTAATTCTCTAAAACTCTAAACCCGAAAAGATCCTCAATGTGTAATCTTGGAATAACTCAAGATTAAGTAAGGTTTAAGGCTGGGGCCTTATAGTTGGTATCAATGGTCGGTTTAGATATCTTTAGGAGTTAGAATTCTATTAAATTATTATCCAAAAATATTTGTTTTTTGAAATGATATAGCATTTGAAGATTACCATGTTGCTTCATCTGATACATGTTTGTTCATAATGGTTTTTAGAATAGGATACAAAGAAGCTTTTTTGGGAAGGCATGCTGAGGGAAATGACCTTCCAAATCAAAATACTGAGATGGTCATAATCAGAATTCAGCAGTTTACTTCAGTGATGGCTCAGTTGAATCAGGTGATAAGTTTGTGGTTGTTTTCATCGATGATATTTTGTTGTTTTCTAAAATTAAAGAGGAGCATGAAAGTCATTTAAGGGTTGTATTGCATACCTTAAAAGAAAAGAAATTGTATGGGAAATTCATAATGTGTGAGTTTTGGTTGCTTAAAATTTCTTTAATTGGTCAAATTGTTTCTAAAGATCGGATAACCGTTGATCCTGCAAAAAAAATGTTGTTGATGAATGGCCAAGACCCACAAATGTAACGAAGATTCATATTTTTCTTGGTTTGGCAGGCTATTACCGAAGGTTTGTTACAAATTTTTCACGATTATCTAGTCTAATGACTAAGATAAATCAGAAGTGTGTTATGTTTATCTGGACAAAAGAATGTGATGATTGTTTTCAGGAATTGAAAAGAAGATTGGCGAATGCTCCAGTTTTGGCACTACCTTCCATGAATGGTGAGTTTGTTATATACAGTGATGCTTCATTGAAAGGACTTGGTTGTGTCCTAATGCAGAATGATCAGGTAATTTCTTATGCTTCACGACAGTTGATAACTAATGGGTAAATTACCCTACACATGATTTGGAATTAGCTGCTATTGTTTTCGCTTTAAAAATTTGGAGGCATCATTCGTATGGAGTAAAGTGTGAAATATATACCGATCACAAATGTTTAAAGTATATATTTACTCAGAAAGAGTTAAACATGAGACAAAGGAGATGGCTGGAATTAATCAAGGATTATGATTGTACAATTCATTACCATCCGCTAATAGAAAATAAAGTGGCTGATGCTTTGAGTCGAAAAAGTACTGCTTCATTAACAATGTTGCATTTGGAACGAGATCCTTTGGTTTTTGATTTGATGAACTTTGGCATAGAAGTTGTTGGTGCAGGAAGTTCTTCTGTTTTGTTTCAGGTATCAGTGAGATCATCTCTATCAGACAGAATCAAGCAAGCACAGAAGCAAGACAACGAGTTACAGAAAAAGGTAGAGCTGGTTTAGAATGGTAAGTTGCATGAATTAAACATTGATAATGATTATGTTTTGAGATTTGGGAAGAGATTGTGTGTGACTTGTGATTCACAGTTGAAGAGAGAGTTGTTATGTAAAGCTCATAGTTCTCCGTTTTCTATTCATCCTGGTAGTACTAAGGTGTACAGAGATCTGCGGGAGTATTACTGGTGGGATGGAATGAAAAGAGATATTGCTGATTTTTCTGTGAAGTGTTTAACTTGTCAACAGGTTAAAGCAGAGTGGCAGTTACCTAAAGGGATGCTTCAGCCTTTACCAGTGCCAGTGTGGAAATGGGAGAATATATCCATGGACTTTTTTGTTGGATTACTGAAGACATCTCGACGTAATAACGCAATCTGGGTTATTGTTGATCGCTTGACCAAATCATCTCATTTCCTTTCTATACGATATACGTTTTCCCTAGATCAAATTTCCCGTTTGTATCTTAAAGAGGTGGTAAGGTTACATGGATTTCCTCTATCCATTGTATCTGACCATGATCCCAGGTTCAATTCTAACTTTTGGAAAGGCCTTCAGAAGTCGTTGGGTACTGAATTAAATTTTAGTATAGCTTTTCATCCTCAATCAGATGGGCAGTCAGAACGAACAATTCAGACATTGGAGGATATGCTACGAGCTTGTTCGATTCATTATCAGGGAAGTTGGGACCAACATCTTTCTTTGGTTGAATCATCATATTATAACAGTTTTAATTCTAGTATACAGATGGCACCATTTCAGGCATTATATGGGAAGCGGTGTCGAACTCCATATTTCTGGGATGAAGTGGGTGAAAGGAAGTTGATGGGACCAGAATTGGTAGAAGAGTTGGCAGAAAAAGTTCAGCTGATTCAGAAGCCTATGAGAACAGCTCAGAGCATGCAGAAGAGTTATGCAGATAACCGGAGGAAGGATTTATCTTTCGAGGTAGGTGATCATTTTTTTCTCATGGTTTCTCCTCAGAAAAGTGTGATGAGATTTGGTAAGAAAGGAAAGCTGAGTCCAAGGTTTATTGGACCATATGAAATTCTGGAGAGAGTTGGATCAGTTTCATACTGAGTGGCTTTACCTCCGAGTTTATCTCAGGTACACAATGTTTTTCATGTTTCAATGTTGAGAAAGTATACGCCAGATCCATCTCATGTTTTGAGTCCAGAGGTATTTCAGCTGGAAGAGAACCTATCTTATGAGGAACAACTGGTCCAGATTCTTGAACACAGGGAGAAAGTGTTACGAAATAAGGTTATTAATCAGGTAAAGGTTTTGTGGAAAAACCACATGATGGAAGAGGCAACATGGGAATCTGAAAATGCAATGAGGTATAAGTACCCCCATCTATTTGATAATTAAATAAATTGCGGGGACGCAATTTTCTAAAGGGGGGAAGGATGTAACATCCTAAGTAAGTAATGAATAATAGATATTTTATATCTATGTCTATTAGTGAATTAGATAGTGTTTTAGAGACTTAAAATGATAATAAATCCAATCTTAAGCATGTAATACACTAATATTCTTAAAGGATTGTTTTACTGCCTTTTGATGGAAAACCCTTTTTAAATAAAACTTTTGAAAATTTTATAATCTATATTTGTCAAAATAAACATATTCATTATGATTTGGAAATTGAAATTTACATTGGATAAATTTTTGGTATTTTTCTAACAACGTTCTTTTTTAGTGAAAAATACTGCATTTACATCAAAACTACTTTTTAATCTAATTTATTTATATGATTAGATTATCTTTTTAATTTTCTTTAAAGTGAAATTAGAAAATATTTTTACCATTAAATCCAATAGTGGTCGTTGGAATTAATTTCACTTTGAAATCGGACTTAAACTAGTGTCAATCTTTTGATACTTATTGTTTCACAAAAACACAATATTTGTCATGACAGTGGGAATTAAATCTTAAATTAAATAATTTGACTTATATGTTTTGAATTTTGTAAAATATACTTCATTTTTGAATTCGGAATATCAAATATAGCTTAGGGTGAATTTTTGGTATTTTTTTTGAAAAACTTCAATTTTTTAGGATTAGTGAAATCACTAAGCGGTACTTATGAAAACTGATTTTTCGTTTAAATGAAATTTTACCACATCTGTGATTTGATTTTCAAAAATCCGACATACATGGTTGTCATTAAGAAGTAAAATTTGGTTCAATGAGATTAAAATAATTTTTTTGTGAATAGTAACTCTTAAGTTCTTAATCGCGATTAGTGGTAATTAGTGTAGTTTAAGGTAAAAATAATGTTTTAATAATATAAGATGACCTATACACATGTCCTACCCTCATTGGATATGTCATGGAAGACCAATAAAAGCCATGGGTCAACTTGGGGACCCCATGGAGCCACTTTAGTTGGAAAATGACATTAATGTGTTTTTATTTAATGTTAAAATTAAAATGACACAAACATGAGTTGTTTTACTACAAAAATTTTAAAATAAGGTTATACATGTCCAAATTTTGACTATAAATATTCATTAGAAAGATAAAAAGATTTACTACATCATATTATTTTTTTTTATAATTTTTGGACATTAAATAAATTAAATTATTTATGAATTCATAATGATGCAGCGATGACCTCATTATTTGATGATTTAAATAAAAAGGGAAGATAATGTAAAATCTATGACCTACACATGTCCAAAACTTATATTATGGGTGGATTTCGAGACCTTATCACCATATACACGAATTATATCAATGTGGGACCTTTTAAAACCGAATAAAATTTTCAAATAAGGTAATATTTTTTTACATTCCAAAAGTGCCCCTCCTCTCCTCTTATAAAAGGCCCCCACCTCTACCTCCTTACCCACACTTCCAAATCCTTTGGCTCAGAAAAAATCTTCCCATTTTGTCTCTCCACTTCCCTATATTACTCTTTGAAGCCTCACTTTGGGCAGAAGTATTCCCAAGGAAGCCTTTGAGCTCAATCCAAAGGGAGTTACCCGATTTTGAGGTAATGTCTTCACTTGAGTCCTTTTGTTTTATTTTGCTTCTCCAACCCCATAAACTCTTTTTATTTATTTCTTTTGTAACAACTCCAGTATATTCAATATACTAGGATGTTTTTATATTAAGGATTCAAGCTAAACATACACACACCTTCATCAAATGGTTAATGAACATACTATTTTCGTGGATGGTGAATTTATGCCTTCCGAAAAGATGATTGTTCAACATTACTTTAACACCTTCAAAGGTGGCCATTAAGATGTCACTATATTTATATATGATATATAATATATTTATGTTTTCCTTAATCTTCTGTATTTTTTCATTTTGTGCATACCTTTATGGTTTCTATTATGGGTAAATGCGATATCTTCATTTAAGGAAGTGCGGACTACCGCCCCCTCAAAGTTATTTGATTCGTTAAATACCATATGTGGGATGTATAAAGGATGGAACTATGATATTATATATGATATTATACTGGAATTATAATATACCTTTATATCATTATGATTCCATTCTATAAAATATGAAATAGAAATGAAAGTAGAGTTCATGCGTACGTACGGCTTACCGTCTCCATGAACGGTGCATTTCATTTCTTACCTCTAAATGATTATGAAATATTATAAATGCTTTCATGTACAGGATATATATGACATATATAATATCTACATCATGAATACCATTCTGGATATAATGGATACATGAACAACATGTAATTATAAAGGGCTTATTTTTGACTCAAGTACCAATGATCGTTAAAACGATCGTTATTAACATAAGTAATTACATAGTGTTCATGACATGGCAGTAAGAGATATAAAAGTAATAATTAACTTTAAAAAGGTTCTTAAAAAAGTAGAAAATAACTCAAGTTTATTATTCAGGAGATTAAAGAATGATCGAGTCAAGTCGGACCCGAGGTATGGGACTTCGTCTCAGTCTCCTTTCATTGAGGCATATTTTGTTTTATACACAACCTTTTTTTATACAGTGTATAAACCCCTTTTACATTAACGTTTATTCAAAAAGAAATCTTTTTTATAAGAAGCGTTTAATAAACGACAAAAGGGAATGTTTTTGTCATACGTATGCGGCGACAACGACTTCTCCACCATCGTGACCATTATTTGAGTTTCAGCTTCCTCTACAAGCCATACCTTTAAAAAAAATACCATGTTTTAATTTTCATTTATTTTGGTATTGAAAATTGTTTTTATAATGTTTTTATATCAATGTGTTGTATTGATATCTCGTGATTGAAATGCGGAAATGTTATGTTTCCTTTATGCTTGTTTTGTGTGATATGATTATGTTGAGGTTCTTGGGCATTATTTTGAAGACGGGTGGTTCCGTGATAAACTAAGGGCGGGTGAGCCCGATATAGCTCTCTAATGCATTGGGTAACGTGAAGGAGTGAAACATTAAGGTTTATCAGAAGAGATTTAGGGAATATACTATGATGGGTATTCCAAACGTAACCAAGAGGGTTACTCCCGGCGTAAGAATGTTATGAATACCTCAAGTTACCTTTATGTCTTTTGATTTCTATGATTTATTCATGATTTTATGAGGTATGTTAATGTGATTATGTTTTATGGGTAAAGTATGATTTCATTCTTATGTATATATGTACCCATGTTTCCTTTTCATATCTGTATATCCCTTACTGAGCTTTTTATGCTCATTCCAAGTTTTTTTGAAATGTTTTTCACATGTCAAGGGAAAGTTACATGATATGATGATAGTGTTAAGGAAGTGTCAAGAAAGAATCCATGTTTTATTTTAAACACTATTTCCATTGATGGGAATGAAGAATACTATCTTTATGTAAAAACTTTGTTTATATATGGAATGTAATGCAAGTTTTATGATCTAATTCTCTAAAACTCTAAACCTGAAAAGATCCTCAATGTGTAATCTTGTAATAACTCAATATTAAGTAAGGTTTAAGGCTAGGGACTTATATATATCTTTTCCCATTTCCACTCTGGTACTATTAAATATAGAAACATCCCGTTTGGAAATTTTCATTCTTCATTAACCTTTTGACATGTTGAACACTTCATAGTAAATCTCTCAGTATCTCTTTTCAATCCATCCCTCAAAAAATACTCTTTATGGTGTCTATACATCTTAGTACTACTAGGGTGAAATGAAAATGGATAAATAAGACCTTTACTTAACAACAAATTCTATAACTGTGGATCATAAGGAACTCATAATATCTTCCAAAATATCAAATCACGGAATTTATCAATGATAAATTCATGAAACATACCCTTTGAACCAATTATATCTTTTCATGCAATTAATTATCATAATTCTATGCATTCTTAATTCATTATGATAAAGACGATTGCCCTAAAACCTGAAAAAATAGAAAAATTTCATGTATCAAAAACATCCAATAAAAATTTCATAAAATAATTTACCATATGGTTATGATCCAAATGTTACATGGTTAATGTAGCATTACTTTTTCATCTAAAAGCATCAGACACCTTGTTTTATATTCCACGATGGTAATGAATCATGTAATCATAATCTGTTCTTAGTTTGGGCCATCTTCTCTGTCTCATGTTAAATTCATTCAACTAAATATTTACTTTAATATTTTCTGGTCATTATATTTATCACATTTTAATCCGTACTGATAATGCCTCCAAATTTTTAATGTAAAAAACAATAGTAGCTAATTAAAAATCGTGTGATGTGTAATTTAACTCATGAATTCTCAATTGAAGAGAAATATATACAATTACCTAATCATTCTTCATTTCAAAACATGAATGTACTTTCTATGATGCAACATTGTAGATAATAAATATCTATTTCTAGAAGGTAGGATTAAATTGGATCATTCACCATTCTTATTTTCAATTCCTAAAAATGCATCACATTATTTAATACAGAAGTTCTTAAAACCTTTTCATGTTAAATTATTCAGTGGGCTATATAACCGTAAAAAAATTCAACAAATCTCTAGTAATAACCTGCTAAAAAAACGATGAATCACAATTATATTTTTGGGTCTTTTCCATTCTTTAACAACTTTTGTTTTAGAAAGATAAATAGCTACTCCATATTTAGAAATAATGTGACCGAGGAATTATATTTTTTGTAACAAAAACTTACTCTTTCATAATTTCCTAAAATTTTTCTTTTATTTTAAGGATTGAAATAATTCCATTATATAAAATTTATTCCCCTCTTTAATTTTAGAATATACCAAAATGAACTCAATAAACACAACCACAAACATATCCATGAACTCAAGGAATATTATATTAATAATATCTAGGAATTTAGTAGGTTAATATTTGAAACAAAATGGAATAAAAAAAAATCATAATGGTCATATTTAGTATGAAATGTAGTTTTCAGAATGTCTACTGCCTTTACTTTCAACCGATGGTACCCAAACCTCATGTCAACCTCAAAAAAAATTAATCTCGTGAGATATAATCAAGCATATCATCAATATGAGGCCAAGTATACTTATTCTAAATAATGATGTTATTCAACACTCTATAATCAAAGCAAAGTCTCATTGAACAATATTTTTTTAACAAAAAATACATGACCACACCAAGGTGATGTGCTATGTCAGATGAATCATTTTTCTAATAACTCATTTAATTGATTGAAAAAATCTAAAAGTTAAAATTTATTTGTTCAATAAGGGGCTTTCAAAATTTGATTTGCATCGGGAACTAAGTCAATAGTAAATTCAACTTCCCAATCATGTACAATACAAGGTAACTCATCATGAAAAACATCAAGAAACTCATATTCCACTAGAAGATAATTAATCTTAATAGATCCTATGTTTTAAAAAATATATTAAATATAATAATAATTTCCATATTTTAATAGTTTCCCATCTTCTTAATATGTTATCAATTGTGGGGGTTCATTCCATTACACAAAAAAATAATTTTGGACTGAAAAGAAACTTTTTTTAGCTCTATAGTCATTCTTAGAATGGTAATTGAAAGCATATACGTACCTAGAATGATATAAAACACCACTAGAGGAAAAAAAATAAGGTATTTTGGTAGATACATTCTGTAGAAAAGGACATGAAGATTCTTATATTTTCTTCTTACCTCATCATTTCCCTCAGTTTTTTTACCGTTTGTGCTTGATTCATTTCTTTTAGATGAATTTCCAAGTTAAAAAAAATATCATAAATGAAAAAAATTTGACTTTGAATCAAAAAAAACATTGTAATTATCTGAATAAATAGAAAAAGTACCTAATATCGCTTCATTTGATGGACCAACACCTACTGAGGTAGTTACAATGGATTTCACAACAACTTTATGCTTATTTTCAAGATGCTTCTCATCATTTGAGTTCTACATCAGACTCTCATTTACATAATTACCCATCTTATTGCACTAAAAACATTTTATGAACTGTAAATTAGATTTTTTATTACCACTACCTTGATATTTTTCATTACATTTAAGAGTCTAATGTAACATTTTACCACATCAAATGAACTTCCTATAGTTCAAAAGTTATTCCCACATGTGATTTTTACAAACAATTTCACAAAATATATACTTAATTTTATTAATATAATTAATTTTTAAAAATATTTCCCCTTTTCATTCCACCTCAACCACTTTTTCTAATATTTTTCAAAGAACACATGATCATTGAAAAACACTATTTCCACATTCTCAGCACAATTATGAAGTATTTTGAAAATTTTGAACTCTTGTGAAGCTAATGTAGTGTGATACTTTGGAATTAATCCTTAGTAAAAATTATAGATTTTAATATCATGATCTCAGATGAAATATGGATTGTACCTTGCCAACTAAGTGAATTTTTCTTCTTATGCAGCCACATAATGCTTTTATTGCCTCAATTTTGAGATTTTTTTTCTATCCTAAGTCGAACCACCATAGGAAAATGTTTCACAAGAATCATATTTTAGAATTCATCCCATTTGAAGGAAACAATATACTCATTGTCACTGACATTCTTAACCATTGACCTCCACTTATCAGCTTCAACATTAAAATGGTAAACACAAAGTCTAAACATTTGATTCTATAAACACCCCATCACATAAAAAATATTTTCTAGTTATTTAATTCATTCTGGAGAAAGCATTGGGTCAAATGAACCTATGAATGATGGATGATGTTGCCTCATGTAATGCTACACTATTTAAATTTTCTTCTATGGTTAATCTAGCTTGTCTCATGCATAGATACCACAACCATTTATAGCATATGTCAACTATGCCATCAATTTAATAAATTGTTCAGTTCTCATTCGGTCCATATCATGTTGCTTATTTGGAAGGTTTTTTTCCTCTAGATATTGTCTTAGAATAGCTACTATGTTTCCTCTTCATAATAATATTATAAACAAACATATCATAGATGAAGAAATACGGTAATCAGAAAATTATATATCATTTCTATTTTACTATAAAGTAACAAAATCATTTGTGGATATTATATTAACAATATCCTAACCCCTCATGTTATCTAATCTGACCTTTGATACCAACTATATGGCATCATCCTTAAACATTACATAATTATGAGATAAGTCAATAATTCACATTGAAGATCTTTTCAGGTCTATAATTTTAGCTAATTAGGCTGTATCTTTTATAATACAACTCAAATTTATACGAAGTGGATACCACTAAAATAGTATCCATTCCTTCCACAGTATAAAACTTTTAAAACTAAACATGATTTATTTTTTTTCTTGAATTAAATAATCATAAAATTTATCTTGAATTATTATTTTTCCATTATAAATCATTATACCATGTGTAAAACATTTCTAAATCATGTTATGAGCATTAAAACCCAATAATGGATATAAATATGGAAATAAACTGTTTGACTTGGAATATTTTTCACTCCTGAAAACATTTTCACAAAATCATACATTTCAACCATAAAAAATAAGTTCTTTAACATACCTTATAAAATCATAAGAATCCTATGAAATTTCTTAGAAATCCTTAATCATAAGGGTATCTTGTGGAATTGATATCATCCTTACATTATAGATTTCACAACTATATATGGAGTAACCATCATGTTTATGTTTGGAATTCACATCATATTATATTACCTTAGTTTCCTAGAAGAAACATTATCATTAAAATCTATCTCATTACCTAATGCATTGGATAGCTATCATAGGACCTCCCTCCATTGATTTATCATGGAACCACCCATATATATAAGAAATTCCCACGAACCAAAACACCATCATATGAAATTAACAGGCATAAAGAAAAAAAATCATTTCTAAATTGCAAACATAAAATATCATAGACATAATATATCCCTTCAAAAAAAATTTCATTAATAAAATTCATGAAAAGGGAATATGGTATTTATTTGCTTATGAAAAACATTAAGGCATACAAGGGAATCAAAATATCAAAAAAAATCATGATAGAGGAAACACTGATGTCATAACATACGTTAAAAAACATCACTTTTTCATTTAGTGAAATAATTCATATATTAATATTCCTTTATAAATCCATTGAATGAAATTAAGTGTAAATTGGGTTAATTAGGCACAATATAAAATAAGGTAATGTATATTATAGAAACATAAGTCAATGAAAGGAGATTGAGACAATGTCCCTTATAGTGAGTCTGAGTCATTATGTTCAATATTTATATACATGAATAATAAAATTATTTTAATTTATAAATTATTTAGATCCCTTTTCAAGAATATTATTTATTTTTTATCGATGATTTCCATGTTATAAAAATTCCATAATTATTTATGTTCATATCATATTTTTCCTCAACATTCAGTACATGAGTCAGAAATGACCATGGTTTGATGTCACTTTTCCTTGAGGTCAAAATTCCATAATATAAAGGATAAAATCCCGGAACTAATTATCTTATTTATACATAAATTATTTCAATAAATTCAATTGTGATGTGTTGTTAGGAAAAATGTACAACATTATAACCATGGAGACGCTAAGACGTACATACCCATGAGTAACATTTTCTATTTTTCATTGATATTTATGGAAATAATTTAATATTTATGCTTTTTTTAATAATTATTATATCATCACATATATCATATTAACCATTTTAATATACTTATATGTAACATAAAAGTGATATAATGATGAAAAATTAGTTAAATCATATACTGGTGTCGATAGTTCCCATGTACACATGAACAACATTATCGTTTTTATGCGCATAGAAAGTCTAAAACATAATTGATATGTTATTATCAATGAATGATTATTATATCATGAATATCAAAAATAAACATTAATTCAATTATTATGAGTAGTCATTATTTACAACTATGAAAAACAATTGAGAACGGTTCGATGAGTTGATCGTTCACACGTATGCACGAATGATTAATTCCTTTCCCATTTGATGGAAGCGGTGATCGATTTAGGGGATTATAATAAGATAATAATATCTCATTATATTTAAGATATTGGATTTATTATATCATAGTAGATATAGGAGACTTTATTGGAGTGGAAGAATAAATAAAATAGAAATACCCAATGAAAAAGACACCTCGTTATCATTTGATCACCATTAAAGAACACAATATCATCACTAATGAGGGTTTTATGCCTAAAATAAGGCCACAAGAACGTGGGTATGTATTTTATTAAGAGTTTTGGGGATATATTATCATAAACAATGGTTCTTTATGTGTGATTATTAGAGAAGAGTGGGTACATTTTTATAGGATGGGGGTGGGGTACCCTTGTAAACTCATAAAATATTAAATTAATATAAATTCATTTTTATATCCAAATGAATCGAACATGATTTTTGTAAAAAATCATATAATCATAGTTTGAAATACTCTTATCCAATAATTTTTATACATTAATTTATTTTATTTTCAACCTTATGATTTCAGTTTACCCTTAGTTATTCTCCTTTAATTTTAATTTTGGTATCAAAATTTGAAATATTAAAAGGCTATAAATTTTACTTATAGGGGTTAAATTTCGCATAAATTAATTATATATGAATTTTTCACCCTCAAAATAGTCACTTTTAAATTTTTAAATATTATTATTATTTTTAAATAATTTAGTAACGTTTTATTTTTATAAAATACCAAGAGTGTCATTTTCGACACTATTCATTCTATTTAATTTATATGAAATCCAATCCAAGTTAGAACTTCAAAAAAACATTTAATAGAATTATAATATGTTATATTAATCCATAAAATTTTTGGGTGGCATAAAATATTTCAAATTATAATTTTATTATTATTATTAATGTCATTTTTGTGATTTTTTCTTTAATAAATCATTTATTACATCATAATTGTGTCCTAATTAAAATTAATTATATAAATCCTAAAAATTACAAAAAAAAATTACTATGATGTCGGTAATCTTTTTATATTTAAAAATATCACTTTAAGTATAAAATATCACTTTAAAAAACCCATTTTAATATTCTCTTTGTAATAAGAGGATTGATTATTCAATATTTTCCTTTAAATTAAATTAAATATTATAAATGTCATAATAACACCCAATTAGCTTCCAAATATCAAGAATGTTAGCCCAACTATTATTTGGGACGAAAATAACTCATCAAATAATATTGTTAAAATTTTTAGGGTAGTTTTGTATTATTATAATATTATTTTTACCCATAATTACCCTATTTACCTTTAACTATGGTAAATAAAATACTAAAGTTAATATTTACAATAAATTTTATTGATCCTATTGGACCACATTTTTCGTAATGATTAGAACCATGTATTTCTATTTTTGAATATTAAATTTTCATAAGTTGTCAAATTAGGTCAAAAAATAATCTCATTGATGGGCCGAGAAAATGAGTTTTTAAAGTAAAACATTCAAAAATTCAAATAGTTTTTCGATTCAATTTAAATTTAAAATATCATTTAATGAACTACATTGGATTAAATGATAATTAATTAATCTACTACTACCTTAAAACCATGTAAATGGTAAATCTATGAATACAATATTGTTTGATAGAATGGTTGTTTTGAATTAAAGTGATGTGATTTTCACTTTTCAATAAAATATAAATTTTATCATGAAAATAACAAAAAATCAACCAAAGGGATTTTTGATGTACGTCTTCATAAGAATAAATTTATTTTGTCAAATATAACATATAAAAGTGACACAAATAATATCTAAAAAGGGCTCATCTTCAAACAGAGTTAAAACTACCTTTTAAAAATATTCAAGTATTTTATGCATAAAATTGAATTTATTCTCATTTTTAGCCTCTAAATTTGACTAAAAGAAAGTAAAAAAAATTAATATAAATGTTTAAACATAATATAATATGTTCTATTAAATCCCTACAATAAAACAACTTGGTGATATGTACATTTTAAAATAATAATATTAATAATGTATTTTTTTGGTATATCTCAATCTTGTGTATAACATAAATTTCAGAGAAACTCATTATTATGGTTTCAGTACTCTACTAAAAAATTAATCCCTATTTATGTTAAATTACTATCTAATTCATAAATATTATTAGATATGAAAATGTCTTATTTTATAATTACTTGGGAAGTTACACCATCAACGATAGCAGAAACCACTTTTCACAAAATCATTAATTATGTAAATGAATTCAATAATATCCAATTTACAATATCATAATCAATCATCTCTTTAATCCAACACTATTATTTCAGCATCTGAAACATATTACGGGTTTTATTCTGTTAAAAAATATCACACATCCATTAAATCACTTTTCAATCCCATCAATACCATTTAACATATATTTTTTAAATACTTAATAGAAAACATATTCTGATAAGTACTTATATATTTCATGGTTCATATAACATAATCCTTTAATTACAAAAAAATTAATAATTCTTGCATCCCACTTAATTATCAAACCATTAACTGGGATTCAATATCTTATTCCATAATACATTTTCCTAAAATATCAAAAATGAATTAGGTATTTCCATTAATCAACCTCAATTAAATCATGTATCATATTTTTTTCATATAAATATAGTTAGAGAAACACATACCAATCATTTTTAATTTTTTTCATTTAATCATCATAATTATAACCATACCTCATTAAAAATTTAAGATTTTCATTAGTTTAATTCCCCGTATGACTCTAATTTTCATAATTCCTATACTATCCACATTTAAATCATTCGACAGTCAATGATAGCTAATGGATATTATTATTCTCATAAATTTCATTGACAAAATATTCCATTTTTTCTTTTTAGTTACATGTACTATATACTTTTCCATGCCCAAAACATCTTATCATTCCTTTGAGACATTATCTTACATTTTTATACCCAAATTATCAGAAAATAAGACACTAAATCTTCTTTACTCTATGGTCTCCACTACATGAACTCTCAGTAAGATCTATCCTTCTCTTATTTGGTGATTCTGAGAGTTGGTTAAGGTTAATATTTTTAATCATGTTTAGTTACAATTGATTTTTAATGATCAAAACATCCCCCACCCCAGCCATTACCATTTTTTCTTCTCATCAGCAAATAATCCTTAACATTCAATGTTAACTATGTTCTTTTGGGTTCCCTCTATTGACTGAAACGAAAACATATAGTGTGATAATTGATAATATTTGTGTAAAACCACAAAATCTTGACAAAAATAACTTATATGATATTTTAATCAGGACATATTCATTTTAATCTATGACACATATGGATTATAAATGGTTATTAATAGCCATAATCTATTAAAATCCTTTATTATTTTTCTTAAAGATATTTCAAGTTTTCAATGAATATCCCCCATGAGTGTAAATGAAGTTGTGAAGTAAGGCCCTTTTTCGAGCACCAGGTGAAGTTCAACTCCAGCTCAATGCTCTCTTTTGGAAGTTATTATCACTAGGTACCTCTATACTAGATCCACATCCACTTGTATTATCCAAACAAGTATATAATTATTTTAAAACCACTTTCTCCTTCATTTACCATAATTCTGTTACCCATTATTATACTTTTACTAATCCTTAAAGTTATATTTCGATTAATCCCCATACATATACATAGGTTCTTCTTAAATTTTTCTGATCATGGATTCTAAAGTAAACTAAACCATTCATTAGATACCAACTATAGTGATGCAGTCTTTCCATGCATAGATATTACAACTTTTTAAATGAATATACAACACATTACAAAAATCATACTTGTGGAATGTAATAGTTTAGTGTATTTTGAGACTAGTTTCAAAATATTTTAATTTTGTTAAATATCTTCAACATCTCTAATAAAGATCTCCTCCTGTAGTACACTTCACACACATACCGTACATTAAAAATTTCTTCATAGCCTAGGGAAAGGAAACAGAATAAAGGGTGAGATGAGATGCTTTATTGGGGTAATCAAGAGAAATCGGTAAATATAACATGAGTATAAGTGTTTGGTATACTCGTCAAAAAAAATTAAAACCATACAATTCACATAAAAGATAATAATAATCAGTCATCTAATAAATAGTTGAAGTTCATAAGACATGAATCACGAGGAAATAAAATAACAATTTCTATGTATGAATAACATTTTCATAAGACATGAATTTTTGGTGTACATATATATATATATATATAAATATATATTAAATATACAAAAATATACATTAAAAAAATATTATTCTAGGCCTAACCACCCATGTACCTACCTTATGCATGGGATGATCGCCCATATTTTTGCTTTTCTGACTGGGATAACATCCCATGTACCCTATTTTTGGCTTTAGATAACCTACAATATACCTTATATCATGATTTGGATAACCTCTCATATACCCTCATTACATATTGGGATAGCCTATCATCTATCATATGATATTATATAACATTAATCATAACCCAATGCATTTGAAAAAAATACAGTTCCCACCCATCACAAAATCTATTCATTTATGGTTCACAAGATCATATCGAATTCAAAATATTAGGACCCAGAAAAAGAAATTAGTATCATATAACATTTATCCATATAATAACCTCAGAAAAAACATGTTTCATATTCATTTCGACATTTCATCACAACATATCCAATGGAAAATATATAGGTTTCATAATAATTTTACAATAAAAAAACTATTGAAATGATATAGGTTTAATAATCAGTTCATCATCTAATAAATGTGTAACTCATTTAAAAAAGGGTTCTGATAATCTTTTTTTTCTATAACCTATGGAAGATAATTTTTTCTCCTAAATATCTTGTCATCATAATCCATTTATAGATTGAATAAGAATGTTATAATTGGTACATATCTAGAGTAAATCATAAGGTACATCAAATGATGTGATCTGGGATTAAAAACGATTTTGAATGATAAATCACATGTAACCTCTTATAAGGAAGATAAAATTTCATTGAAAATCACTTTTTAAAACATAAAACTTTATGGAAATTATTTTCTTCTAAAATAAACATAAAAAATTAAAATGGATGATATAAAATTCATTTAAACATTACTTAGTGAAAATATCCTATCAACCTTGAAAATAATTTTTAAAAAATTAAATATTTTTAAAATACATTATTTTTTAAATAAATTTGATTAATTATAAAGGAAGGATAAATGAAAATAATTTTCATTGTGGTGGTAAATTCTGTCCATAATATAGAAAAATATTCCTTATACATTTTATGTAACTAGTAAATAGACATTGTTTTTGAAAATAACATAAAAATTCCATTTAAAAAATTTAAAATTATTTAAAATATGGGTAATATTTTATTTAAATAATCATTTCAGTGAATTGGAAACAAATTAATTTTTTTTTTAAAATCATGTTTTTGTATGAAAATTGTTTTTTGACCTAAATGATTTTTTTCATAAAATAATACATTATGAACTCTTGAGTACATAAAGAGAGGAAAATATAGGGAAAACCTATATTCTCATGAGCATAATATATGATAGGAAAATTCATGATTTTATTGAGGGATAGATTATAATATGGTATAATCTAAAACTTATTCATAAACCATCCTGATAAATGATGTGATCGTAGCATAAAATCTTTACCACTTTGGAAACATTGAATTGTAATCCCCATGAAGTAATATCATTAAATGAAACATAAAATTTCATGAATATAAAGAAATTAATGATATTAAATGTTGAATGTAATATATATACACCTCGAATTAGAATATAGGTACATAACATAATCATATGTTTCAAAGAATGAAAATTGAGACAAAAATACCTTTCTGATTTGGTATGAGTTGAGAAATAAACATAATAAGAAAGTATTACTCAAAAGGATATATAATTAAATATAATTTTATGTAGAAGATTCATATAGTTAATTAATTGGAATTATATTCCCCACATAAAAGAAACATGTGGTAAATAAGACATGTTTCTTATAAAAAATTAAATGTTGATATAAATCCATTTCCATAAGTATCGACATCCATCATTCTGATTTGAAGCTCCTATTCATTATGTATCATCCTTATGACTTCCTAAAAACACTTCCAAAGTTTTATTTATTCCCAAAAAAGTATTCTATAATGATAGGAAGGAATTTCGGAACTGATTTTTCAATTATTTTTTTCAAACTGAAAGGGTTTTATTATGTGATGAAGGGAAAATAACGGGTGGTCTTTTATATGTGAGGTGAGTGGAACAATTGTAATTTATTAATATAATAAGGTGTAACCGCATTTTTCACATTACAAAAGGCTCTAAGATTGATTATTATAGATTATTACACATTATGAAATCTATATGTGGATTTATATTATATTCTATATTCAATTTTATTTCATTTTAAACCTTATCTTTATATTTTCACCCCAGCTTAACACATATTTTATTTAACTGCGGTGAATAATTTATACTATTTTCACTATTAATTTTGGTTGAAAATCATTTTGTCCATGTTAGATTATATAAATTAATCTGATTCAAAATATGGAATTCATTTTTGAAAATTCAATTCACCATAGTGGAAAAAAATTTAAAATTTATCCCTCAAAAGCAATGAGAAATAGGGTTTTCAAAGGGAAAATGTTCAAAATTTTACACAAAAAAATTATGATCTAATTTTTATAATTGTACTATTTTTACATTTAAAATAATTATGAACTAATTTTACATTATAAATAATTTAAATGAAAATTCAATTATTAATTAATATTTATTTTTTTTAACTATTCATCAAAAAATTATTATTATTGAAAAATATAAAAAATTCGATGTAAGAATATTTTTATATGATAATTTTAAAAATGATTTTTTTTAAAAAAAATTTAAAAAATTATTTTGTTTTAATGTAACTGTAAATACAAGAAAAAAATTCATCTTTTAGAAAACTTTTGTTCTTAAGCATGAAATTGGATATATCATTATATCTAACCTAGAAAAAATTTAAGATGAATGTAAATAAATTATTTGAATATATGATTTATAGATTTTATTAAAATCATCCAACAAAATTGGTTTTGAAAATTTATTATGGAATAAATATTGGATTAACTAATTTATTTTTTTGGAAAATTTTTATATTATTTTGAAATAGTTTTAATTTAATTTTAATTTAATTGGACACTAAAGAATTAATTAATTATACTTGTGTTTACCAAATTTTTTCATTATTTGATTAATCGTATTCATACCCAACATTCCAATGGATAGGTGATAACTATCATATTGAATAATAATATTTTAATAACCGTTCATGTTTCATTTAAACTTGGAATTATGTATAATTCATGGTAAAATATTTTTTGAGTGTCACACAAGATATAATAAGTTTTATATGTAATGAAAAATATATAAAAATTAATTTTTTTAAAATATTAATTTCAATTACTCTTGGCATGTCACATTAGGGATATATTTTTTTATATATTTTCATCTTTCATGGAATTTTCTAATTAAAATATTATTCCCTCCTTCAAATGAATGTTGATTCAATTATTACCCCATTTTTTTGTATTTTTTGTAACTCAAATATTTTTACTGAGTTATGATAATCTGTTGGACTTATTTAATACAAATTGGGTACATTTTACACTTTCATATATTATATTGTATTACAACATTTTGTTTTGTGGATTTGAATCCCTACCACATTAAATCTTTTCAATATCTCTTACCATATGGAGTATGATTTAGATCAGGGGCATTGATAGCTCAAATCTCTGTTGACAAAGTTATAATGTTTTATCTTGAACAATTTTCTTCCATAATTGGTTTCTCCAGCCATAATATTTTATTATACAGTATTGTATAACCCTCGTTGTAAAATTCATTTTTGATACAAATATTTTTTATTATAGTTTTTAAAATATGGTATTCAAATTAAGGTAATTTAAATATATTACAATGGTTACTTTCATAATAAATTTTTTTATCATTAGTTCCATAATTCCTATAGAAAAAATAATGTCATTTTAAAAGATCAATTACTTGAGATTATTTTTAAATGTAAAAGTTATCAATATTAATCACATCACCTATTAAAAAATAAATTTTTAATGAGCCATGTATGATTATATTTTACCTCAAGGTTAAAAATGGTTCCTAAAATCTCTTTTATATTTTCACCACCATCATAATTTTAATATGAAATTTTTTTTACACTCCTGAAATTTATTTTTCCTGATTTATCTTGTAATAAAAATATATTTGTATAGTTTTTGAGATTGGAATCATGGTATCAAAAAATTTGATTCATGGTCGATTATTTTTTGATTCTGTTTCATGTATTCTGTTGAGAGAAAAAAATTCATTTAATTCAAAATCCTTATGAGTTATATTTTTCCCAGTATGGATTTTTTTTTTCAAATGTCCACCTTTTTTATCTATAAGACTTATATAACGTTCTTTTCTATCAAATAAATGATTCACCCAAAACTATTTTTACCAAAATGATCCTCATTTATTGGAATTATTTTTATTACAATATCGTTGATCACTAAATATTTTATGTTTCCTTTCATTGATTAAATTGAATTCACTAAGATTCAATATGTTCATTGTTTATTGAAATTAAATACATAACCTTATACACCATTAATTATACATTGTTAGTTTTTGGGAATCGTATATTGGAAAATATCCATTTTTTTGATTGGGGAACTATAAAAAATATATATATATTTCAGTATGATTTATATGATTATTAATTAATGTGGGGAGTAATCTATGTGTTATTTAATCATACACCTTCTTTCTCAAGATGGGTTATAATCCTTCAATCTATCGTAATGTCCTGGAAAAAAGTATTATCATTTTGTTTGTTGTTATTATATTTTGGATAATTTTTTAAATATATTATTATGTATTGTTTACTCATCAACTCATATGTTGTGTTCAATGTACATAAACAAATTGTTGGTGGGTCACAGCATTTTATAGCCCCTCAATGAATTTGCAGGTCTCACAAGGAAAAAATGTTTGGGTATTTGGTGTATGCCTACCCAATTCACCGAGATGTATTGACTATATTCTTTGTCCCAAGAGTGAGTTTTTGGATATGGGCTTGATGATATGAATGAAATTTTGGATGAGGCCTTGGTGGTATGACCTAGATGTTTGTCATTATGAATTCCATAACCAAGAATTCAGTTATTGTTATACATGTGATCTACTTATTTTTAATATAATCTATATGTATTAGTCACTCAGATTTAGTTGACTATGGAATTTTAATGGTATCGTTTTCCTATTTTAATATTTATTCCCTGTTTATATCTGGATTCTATTACTTTTATGTTTTCCCGTAGCATTATTTTAATCACACCCCTTTTTATATTTCAATTTCCATATGTTATAATGAAATGTATTACACATGTTATGACCATATTAATTTAATGTGTGAAAGATATTTTGGTTATGTTGAAGACTTTTAATGGTTTAAAGAGTAATTACAATCATAAGAGAAATAATATATATTTGAATAGAATTATTAGTAAATTTTTTACCTTAACTGTCTAAATCAATAAATATAAATTTTATTGTGAATGTATGTAATGATATATTTATATTAAGTCATATTTATATATAGGTATGTATAGTTGGTAAAAAAATAATGTATGTAAAGAATGAATTTATAGCATCAAGATTAAGAGTGTGGGTCAGAGGTTCTACAAAACCCTTATCCATATTATCTGTAAGTTTCTTATATAATTATTCTAGTTATAAGAGGACCATTCTATAGGGGTTCATTGATATTAGTATGTCTCTAGGAATAATTTTAATTTATAAATCAACCTCTTGATCAGGCGGATGACCAGGAAACTCTTTATAGATGACATCAGCATATTAAATTATAATGGGCAGGTATTGTTGATTGATCCTCTCCTTTTTCTTAATAATTTAGTCTAGATTTCATTTCTCATAACAAAATTATATTCAAGATTTATATGGATTTCCCAAAGGATATCCATCCTCTACATTTATATTATATCTAATTGGATAAATATTTGGGATATAGATGGTGGTTTCTTTCTCGCGTAAATTGATATTAACTCATTATAAGTATAGAAAAGACATTCCCATCATAAAATTTAATTTTTACTAAAGGAAGTGTAAAATGGTTTTCTAGGATATATAACCCAAAAATATCAACTAGGGAGGATTTATATTCTTGATATATAATAAGTTCCCATTTTCTGTTTCTACCAATAACCTATCCTCCATATTTTTTATCTCGTGTTTGAATAGGTCAACTAAAAATTAATTATATGAAATAATATATATACCTAAATTAAAATATTATATTGGTTATTAACGAATTAATGACTACCTTACCTTTTAACTCATTATTATCAGGATCCATCATAGATATTGTGATAGAATGAGCCTTGACCTTCCCTCATGGCAAATGTGGTTCTCTTCATCAGTTATCTTCTGCAACCCATGTATTCCAAAAATAGATTGCATAAAATCCATGTTCCTTGAGTTAGAACATTTTAAAATAAATTAAGTAATGATTGCAATCGTCCTTTCACCTTCTATATTAGTTGGATTTTTTACCTACCCTCACCATTCATTAGCTTTATTTCTTTGCATTCCTCACTTGAAACACATCATCATCCATTTGATAAACTTATGTGGCATCCATGGATACTCAATGTAAGACTTATTTCACAGAATATTCTTCAATATTATATATGAGAAATTTGAATTTCAACAACTCGAATAATTGAAGTATATATATTATTTTTTTCAACAGTGTTAATCCATTGCTATGGAATTAGAGAATAAAGAGATCCAATAAATATAGGAGGCCATTTTCTCATTAAGGATTCAAATGCAACATGGTTTCTCTTAAGATAAGGATGATTATTGATATTATTTATCTTATAAATCATTACATGATTTAGTTATTCATTTACTTCCATGTACTTCAAAACTCTTATTCCTTTAATATTTGGAATTTCATTTGGGAAATAATCATGTTCCCCCTCTCATATGATCCTGACCTAATTACTTCTATATATCACCATTATATATCAAAGGTATGGGATAATGATACACTCTTTATTAAGTATAAAAATTAATACTATATTACGTAGATAGAATGACACATATACCTTAACTTATAAACACTTAAACATCAATCTTGGTTATCCATGGTCTGCATACTATTCTGTTCACTAACTCAATATTAAAATATTTTATAATGTTTTTGAATATAATATTAATAATATGAATCATATCTCTTATTAGATTAAAACACAATTTTAATTTAAGATTTTTATTCAAGCACCGGGTCAAAATCACCCTAATACCCAATCCACCCATTTTGGGGTTATTACCCCAAGTAACATTTAGGCCAAAACCAATATAAAATTGTTTGTATACAAAGTGATATGTCATTACTAGTAAAACAACTGCCCATAATTTATCATATTTAATTATTTTTTAATACTTATACATGCCATATAGATTTTACTAAAGTCCATTAGTCCTATTCCTTAAAAATAAAAACACCATTTATTGATTCCAACATTAAAAACACATATTTGTTATAAATTTAATTTCATTATTTTCAAAATAAATATCCATAAATAAAAATACTAGAAGATCAATAGGTATAGTGTCATTTAACAATTATATACATAAAACATTAACATAAAATAAAAAATGAATCCTTTATTTAAAACTCTATAATGTTATCCAATTTTTTAATTGGCTATTAATACAAAATAGTTTAACCAGGGGACATACAAAAGAAATGGGTGGTCTATAAATCCATTTAAAGGAATAAAAAAATCATAGTTTGATCATAAATAATACATGTTATTAAAGTGGTCTTACATAATAATATAAATAGGTAAGAACCATACATACTCATATAGTGAAATGTTATGATAAAATGATATCATTAATTTATTATATCTTATAATTTCATAAATAACATAAAACATGAAATATAATGAAAAAATTTGGATAATCTCCAAGATATGATAAGAATATGTTGATTCTAACCACCAATAATTCATAACATATTTTTCTATCCAAACCACCCATCGACCATACATGGTATCCCATGATATGTATACCTTACCAACTTAATTGGATAACTATTAGGGTGCACTATATATATATATATGTCTTATTTTATGTTCTTCACATTGATCATATAATATAAGTATGTATTTTATCATTTAAACCCCATTATTATAGAATTTTTGTTTCATATATCTAAATCCAAACTTATATAAGGATTTTTTTATCTAGTTTAATACCCTGTAATGAAAATATAATTGGATATTCACAACATGAGGGAAGGGAAAGGAATCTCAAGGTATAATTTTGTTAGAAAATTAGGTGTAAAATAAAGTTCATTGAATGATTAATGATATAAGGGTAGAATAAAATTTATATAACAAGATTTGGGAAGTAATTCATGAATATGACCTTATGAAAAAAAATCATTTGAAAATAAACACGCATACAATAAAGGAAGCTACATAATTGAAAAAGAGGGAGAGAGAACCCTTGCTTTCCATGGGATCTTCTTAAAACATGAGAGGAAACTATAGAACATTAGTACCACCTCATAGAGGCCCATTAGAGGGGAATATAAGAGAGTGTTTTTAATTAATGTATTTTGAGTGGAGTGTGAGGGGAGAATTGGTAGTTTTTTTATTTGAGGGGAGGTATTTATGTTATAAAATATTATTTATTTTATTATTTTAAAAAATTAAATATGGGTGGAATCAATTCCAATAAATTTTATGTATAGCTGCAGATTAAACTAATATTAGTTGAACTTATAATTATGAAAAACATAAAATTGTGGCTAAAACCACCTCATATTTAGCATATAATCCTAAAGTATTTATTAACGAAAAATCAAAATAAAGTTCCAAAATTTCATATATAAATTTAAAAATGCACATTAATATTTTTAAATTTATTATTATTATTCATAATTGAATTCATTATTGACGTTGATAGTTCAATATTTTTTATAATATTATTACATCACAATGAATCCATAGAATAGTGGTACTCGTAAATCCATAATTTTCACTTTTAAACAGAAAATAAATTTTATAAAAAAACTACCAAAAATTCACATATGAAATTTTTTTCTCAGTAATAAAATTACCTTTTCATTAAAATATTTTTCTATCTATGAAAAATATAAAATGACCTTTTTATTTTATATTTTGAGCATTTGGTGAGTAAAATTCAGAAACTCTTCTTTTAGAAAATCTTTTTTTTGTTATGAGAAAGGTGTTTACTCGTGTTATAGTTTAATGTTTTCTATAACATATATTACTTAAAATAATATTAATAATATTATCAAATTATTCTTCAAATTAAGTAGAAATTATTTTCTAAATATGTAATTGAGAAAATTTGTTTTTGATTACAAACATAATCTTTCATAATTACAATGTAATGCCAATTATAATTTTACTTCTCAAATATATATTTTATCATAGCATAATAACAATTTATTATGATAATAAGCATAAATATATATATATATATATATATATATATTTAAATTTTATTTTATTATCAAACATGTTTCGTAAAAACTAAATTTTAATTTTTATGAAAAATATAAATTCAAATATGAATATAAAATCATTTATCATGAAAGAAAATTCTATTATATAATTTAAAAATAAAATAAATAAATGAATTATAATTTCATAAAATATTGGATGTAAAATATTCATAGTTAAGTTCCACCAATAATTTATATAATTATAATCTTTGGAGTACCTTACAAAAGAATCCATTCTAAATGACCCTATGTAATACTGTTATATGAAACTCTAGAGGATATATCTAAAAAATTAAATAAAAAGTTCCTCCACACATTGTCATGATGAATAAATTTTGTGATAATTCTAAGATTAATTATCATAGATTTCCTCCATAATAAACTCAAATAATCAGTAATTAAGGTCATCTACACTATAGAAAACTAATAATCATCATCATTATGGGTCCTCCCCATATCTATGAGAAACATGTTATCTCTAGAAGTACTCCCATGACCACCCGCCACTAAGGACCTCCCCAAAGCATTGTGATGATTTTTCCCAAAGATCCTCCTCTGAATTTTGGACCTAGAGTTCCTCCAAATATTATAATGATATACCAAAAAGGGGATCCTCCTCTTCACAACTCATTAATATCTTGTTACCATAGATTCCATCCCTAGGGAAACAACATTAATTACTCTAGTGTTCCTCCCAAAATCAAATGCCATACATGACCTCTATGTGAAAAAGAAAATCATTTATGTAATGATAGACAACATGATGAAAACAAAAAAATTGGTTATCATATTGTCCCTCCATATGGAAACAAATAAAAGAATCCTAGAGGTCATCCCTAGGGCGTGTTTTATAAAGGTCCTCCCACTAAAATATTATTAAACCCTTATGGATGCCCCCATGAAAATTAATTTAGAATCAACAATATATGTCATCACCATGGTGATAATTATAAGGTACCTCATCCCAATGTCTCATATTCTTAGTAAGAATATTATCCCCATGAAAAATATATTCTAAGTATTCCCTCATATTAAGAGGCACTCGTGAAATATTCATCAATAACATTAAGAATATCATAACAAATCAATTGTGTCTAATCCCAATAAATGGGTTATTTGGAAAAAAATAACCATTCGTCCGTCACATTAATTATGAATTAATTTATAAAACTACGTAAATAATTAATTATCTTAATATTCTTTAAAATTAATAATAAAAATATCTTTAATTGTCTAATCAAGTAGAAGAACCCATCATGGAGGATGTGAATAACTCTAAGGTCATGTGAACATAGTTTGTTAAGATATGAATATAGATCATGTTAGGGACCATTCATCTCCCTATTATGACATTCTAGAGGCATAAAAAGAGGAATATATACACATGATTAGTCAAAACATTAGTGACACTCTATAATTTCATGACTAGATACTTGTCCTGTCTTGAGCACATAACAATCATAAGATGATAAATTAGTTTTCCCACCATGATTATCCAAATTTCATTTCAATGGACCAAAATACCAATTTAGGTAAATTATTTATTTAAAACTCTTATAATATAAAATATACTTTTATCTAAATAAATTTTTAGTGCTTGATAGAATTATTTACACATATTCTAGAGTCTATATGAACCATGATGTTGTAAATTATTATATGATAGAACATAAATTTGAAGCTACAAATAGTAATAATCACCTTAATGAAAATATTTTTAATTTTTTTAAATAATGAATATTTATTTATTAATTAATCTTAAATAATTACTCTATTTTCTGTAAATTCATTTTATGCCTCAAAAATAGGTTTTCTCTAAATGGCTTATTATTAATTTTACATGAAAAAATATAATTAATTTAGACCATATAAATTTTTTTTATTTTCTAAAATTATAATTGTCACATCAAAAGTAAGTAATGAATAATATATATTCTTATCTATATCTATTTATGAATTAGATAGGGTTTTAGAAGCTTAAAATGAGAATAAATCCAATCTTAAGCATATAATTCTCTAATATTTTTAAAAGATTATTTTACCGCCATTTGATGGTGAACCATTATTAAATATATATTTTGACAATTTTATAAACTCTATTTTTGAAATTATACATACTAGTTATGATTGGGACATTGAAATTTACTTTGGATAAATTTTTTGTATTTTTCTGACAATGTTCATTTTTAATGAATAGTGAAAAATACTGAATTTTACATTAAAACTGCTTTTTCATCTAATTTAATTATATGGTTAGATTATCTTTTTAATTGGTTTTAAAGTTTAGTTATAATATTTTTTTACCATTTAATCCAATGGTGGTCATTATAAAAAATTTTACTTTGTAATTCGGAATAAACAAATGCCAATCTTTTCATAGATATTGTTTCGAAAAAACCTGCTATTTGTTTTGACATTGGGAATTATTTTTAAATTAACTATTGAAATTTATGTGATTAAAATTTGGTAAAATGGATTCCATATTTGGAATCATAAGGTCCATATTATGTAATTAAGACTTTTTTTTGACTTTGTGAATAGTAACAATGGTAATTATCGTTAATTATCTTGATTAATTATTAATCGGGTAGTTAGGGATAATAAAATAATATCATAATAATAAAAAATGACACCAAAATTTGTCCTAATACTAATTTTTTTTCATGGCCAACCATGGTATGCCTTGTGCCAATCTTGGGGACCCCATGGAATAACTTTTGTGTGATAATGACATTTTATCTTTTTGATTTGTAAAGAAAGTAAATATAACAAAGAATGTATCACCTGAGTAAAACTTTTTTATATATGCCTAAATAAATGATCTCTTTGAATATAAATAGTCATTGGAAAGATAAAAATATTTCTTACATCATAGTATTTTTTTATAGTTTTTAGACATTAAATAAATTAAATTATATATGAGACCATGATGATGCATCGATTGCCTCATTATTTAACGATTTAACTAAAATGAAAATATAATGTAAAATCTAAGACCTACGCATGTCAAAAACCTATTGGATGGGTGTATATCGAACTATTATTACCTTATCCTTTAAATATATCAATGTGGTACCTTTATAATCTTAAACTCATTTGAAAATAAAGTAACATTTTTTACCTTTCCAAGAGTGCCCCTCCTCTCCTCTTATAAAAGCCCCCCACCTCTACCTCCTTACCCACACCTCTCAAGCATTTGGCTTGGCCACGCTCTTCTCATGTTGTCTCTCCACATCCTTCTCTTCATCCTAGAAGCCTTACCTTAGGCAGAAATCTCTTAATGAAACCCTTTTGGTTCAAACAATGAGGAGTTACCCGATTCATTGGTAATGTCTTCTCTAATGATCTTATGTTTTATTTTGCTTCTCCAACCCCCTAAACTCTTTTTATTCATTTCTATTGTTAAAACCCCAGTATATTCCATATACTATAATGTTTTTATAATAATTCTTTGAGATACACTTACACACTCCTACATCTAATTGTAAAAGAACATACTGTTTCTGTGAATGGTGAATTTCTGCCTCACGAAACTATGATTGTTAAATAATTTAATAACACCTTAAAATGTAGGCATTAAGATGTAACTATATTTATATATTATATATAATATGTTTATTTTTTACTTAATCTTTTATATTTTTCATTTATGGAAAAAATTTATTGTTTCCATTATTGGTAAACGCGATATCATCATTTTAGGAAGTGCGGACTACCGCCCCCTCAAAGTGATTTGATTCATTAATAACATATGTGGTACGTATAAAGGATATATTTAATGATATTATATATTATAACATACTGTAATTATACTACTATTATGTATAATTATGTTTTAATTCCATTAAATATGAAATAGAAATGGAGTAGCGTTCATGCGTACGTACGGCTTAACGTCTCCATAAACGGTGCATTTAATTTAATACCTCTAAATGTTATGTAATATTATAAATGCATGGATATACTGGATATATATGATATATATTATACCTACATCATTAATATAATTTTGGATATAATGGATACATGAACAACTTGTAATTATAAAGAGTACATTTTTGACTCATGTACCAATGATCGACAAAACTACCATTATTAACTTAATTAATTAAATAGTGTTCATAACATGGTAATAAGTGATATAAAAGGAATAATGAACTTGAAAAAGGTTCTTATGAAAGTATAAATTTACTCAAGTTTATTATTCAGGAGGTTAAAGAATGATGGAGTCAAGTCGGACTCGATGTACGGGACTTCGTCTCAATCTCTTTTCATTGAGGCATATTTTGTTTTATACACAATTTTCTTTTATACGATGCATACGAAGCATTTCACTAAAGGAAAAAAGGAATGATTTTTGTCGTACGTATGTGGAAACAAGAACTTCTCCTCCATCGTGACCATTATTTGAGTTTCAGCTTCCTCTACAAGCCATAACTTTTTTAAAAAATAATTAAATAAATACCATGTTTTACTTTTCGTTTATTTTGGTATTGAAAATGGTTTTCACAATGTTTTTATTATATCAATGTGTTGTATTGATATCGTGTGATTGAAATGTGTAAATTTTATGTTTCCTTTATACATGCTTTATGTGATACGATTATGTTATGGTTTTTGGGCATTGTTATGAAGATGGGTGGATCCGTGATAAACTAAGGGCATGTGAGCCCGATATAGCTCTTCAATGCATTAGGTAACGTGAAGGAGTTAAACATTAAGGTTTCTCCAAAGAGATTTATGGAATATACTGTGATTGGTATTCCAAACGTAACCATGAGGGTTAATCCCTACGTAAGAATGTTATGAATGCATCAAGTTACCATTATGTCTTATGATTTCAATGATTTATTTATGATTAGATAAGGTATGTTAAATTTCTTATGTTTTATGGGAAAAGTATGATTTCAATGATTCTTATGTATACATGGACTAATGTTTTCATTTCATACTTTTATATCCCTTACTGAGCTTTTTATGCTCATCCTATGTTTTTGAAATGTTTTCCAAAGGTCAAAGGAAAAGTAAATGATGTGATGATAGGGTCAGGGAAGTGTCATGAATGAATCCATGTTTTTTTAAATATGTTTCTGTTGATGGGAAAAAAATGAATACTATCTTTTATGTAACCACTTTTTTTAAATTTGGAATGTAATGCATGATTTATGATCTAATTCTCTAAAACTATATACCTGGAAAGATCCTCAATAAGTATTCTTGAAATAACTCATGATTAAGTAATGTTTAAGGATGGGGTCTTATAGTTGGTATCAAAGGTCGGTTTAGAAAACATTAGGAGTTAGAATTATAATTAAATGATCATCAAAAAATATATTATTTTATGGTCGAATTAAAATGATATAGGATTTGAATATTACCATGCCATTTTATCTAAGACATTATTGTTCGAAATGGTCTTCTGCAGAGGAAATAGGAAAGCAGTGCTAGGAAGGCATACAGAAGGAAATAAGCTTCCGAATCAGCATCCTGAGATGGTCGGAATTGGAACTGAATAGTTTGATGCAGTAATGGCGCATTTGACTCAAGCGATAAATGGTGGCGGTATCCATGCACGAGATTATCCAGATCAACCACAGAGGAACATGTCAGTGGTGGAACATTTCATGAGGCAACATCCCCCATCATTTAGAGGATCATCTAACCATGTGCTAGCAGAAGGGTGGATTAAACCACTAGATAAGATTTTCAATGTCATTTTGTGTTCATACAATCAATAGGTTAGTGTTTCTATTTACCATTTGGAGGGTGATGCAGATCAGTGGTGGTCGATGGTTAAAAATATAAGGGACACTGATGAGATTGATGCTCTCGACTAGGATGAATTCAAATGTATTTTTATTGAGAAATATTTTCCTAAGGGTGATCGACATAGGATGGAGAGACAATTCTTGGAATAGAGGCAAGAGGACGACTCAGTGGATTCTTATGAATAAAGGTTCACTCGATTGCAAGGTATGATCCAAATTTTATCCAAGACCTTGATAGTAAAATCAATCATTTTTACTCTGGATTAAATCCAAAATGTCGAAGGGCATTGTCTTCTCATGAGTTCAAAAGTTATGAGAAACTTGTTCGATGTGATGATAAGGTGGAAATGGAGTTTTCCAATGATCAAGTGTTCTATAAAAACCATCAGAAGAAGAGACCGAGGTGGTAGGAGAAAGGGAATAATTCTTCAAAAAGGTCTGATGGCAAGAAAACTAGGTTTCCAGTTTGCGATAAATGTTGTAAAAGGTATGCTGGGTAATGTCTTCTGAATTCTAGAATGTTCTATCGATGTGGTATGATGGTACATAAGGCTCGATAATTCACATAAAAAGATCAGGGTGATGGTAAAACCAAATTTGATTTACAGTTAGTGAAATGTTTCAAGTGCAATGAGATGGGTCATTATGAAAACGATTGTTTGACCAAGATCTCAAATGATGGGAAGCAGTCAGACTACAAGCAAAAAAGGATTGGTGAAATCCTTTGAAACTACTTCAGTAGATGTTGGCCAATCGGATGAAGTGGTATCAGGTACTTTGTTTGTTTTTTCAGATTATGCCAGTGTGTTGTTTGATTTAGGGTCTACACATTCGTTCATCTCTGAAAACATTTCTAGTAAGCTGGGAATTCCATCTCAATAACTGGCTCCTGAACTTGTGGTAAAAACACCCTTGGGAAATGTTGAGGCAAACCGAATTTATAAAATCTTCCTATCATTATCTATGGAAAAACCCTACTTGAAAACCTTGTTGTTTTACCTCTAGTAGAGTTTGATGTTATCTTGGGTATGGATTGGCTCTATTTTTACCATGGTAAGATTTATTGTCGATCTAAAGATGTTTATTTTGAGAAATAATTTCAGTTTGGGTACAAGAATGAACCCTTACTTTTGATAACATATCAAGAGGCTGAGAAACATGTAAAACATGGAATTCATTGTTACCTTGCACATATTGTTGAAAACAATGGAACTATTCAAATTAATGATGTTCTGGTGGTAAATGAGTATCCTGATATTTTTCCGGATGAGTTTCCTAGAATAATACCTGATCGAGAAGTTCAATTTACTATTGACTTAGTTCTCGATGCTATGACAAATTCAAAACCCCCTTATCGAATGGATCAATTTGAACTTTATGAATTGAAGGAGAAATTTCATGATTTATTAGAGAAAGGTTTCATTTGACCTAGCACATCACCATTCAGTGATCCTGAATTATTTGTTGAAAAGAAAGATGGTTCAATGAGTCTTTGCATTGATTATAGAGCCTTTAATAACATCACTCATATGAACAAATATCCTTTTCCTCATATCGATGATTTGTTTGATCAGCTCCAGGGAGCTCAGTATTTTTCAAAGATTGACCTGAGATCGGGGTACCATCAGTTGAAGGTAAAGGAAGCAGATATTTTGAAGACCATGATTCGAACAAGATATGGCCATTATTAATTTGTTGTTATGCCTTTTAGGATAACCAATGCACTTGTTGTATTCATGGACCTTATATAAGGAATTTTTCATGAGTTCTTGGATAATTTTGTGGTTGTTTTCATTGATGATATTTTGGTGTTTTCAAAAATTAACGAGTAGCATGAAAGACATTTAAGGGTTATTTTCCAAACCATAAAAGAAAAGAAATTGTATGGTAAATTCAGCAAGTGTGAGTTCTGGTTGCAACAATTTTCGTTCCTTGGTCACATTGTTTCTAAAGATGGGATAACTTTTGATCCTGCAAAAACAATTGTTGTTGAATAATGGCCAAGACCCAAAAATGTAACGTAGATTCGTAGCTTCCTTGGTTTCGTAGGATATTACCGAAGGTATGTTAGAAATTTCTCCCTGTTATCTAGTACAATGAAAAAGCTAACTCAGAAGGGTGTTAAGTTTATCTGGACAAAAGAATGTGATGATTGTTTTCAGGAACTGAAAAGAAGATTGGTTAATGCTCCAGTTTTAGAACTACCTTCCAGGAATGGGGAGTTTGTTATCTACAGTGATGATTCATTAAAAGGTATTGGTTTCTTCATAATGCAGAATGATTAGGTAATTTCTTATGCTTCACGTCAGTTGAAAACTCATGAGGAAAATTACCCTACACATGATTTGGAATTAGCTAGTGTTGTTTTCTGTTTAAAAACATGTAGGAATCATTTTTATGGAGTAAAGTATGAAATATTTACCAATCACAAAAGATTAAAGTATATATTCACTCATAAGGAATTGAACATGAGACAGAGGAGATGGCTAGAATTAATTAAGGATTATGATTGTACAATTCATTACCATCCGGGAAAAGAAAATAATGTGTTTGATGCTTTGAGTCGAAAAAGTAATGCTTCATTAACAATGTTGCGTTTAGAACATGATCCTTTGGTTAAGGATTTCATGAACTTTGGCATAGAAGTTGTTTGGGCAGGATGTCCTTTTGTTTTTTTTCAGATATCAGTGATATCTTCTCTATCCGACAGAATTAATAAAGCACAGAAGCAGGACAGCGGGATGCAGAAAAAGATAGAGCTACTTAAGAAGGGTCAGTTGCTTGAATTTAACATTGATAATGATTGTGTTTTGAAATTTTGGAAGTGATTGTTTTTTCCTTGTGATTCACAATTTAAGAGAGAGTTTTTATGTGAATCCCATATTTATCTGTTTTCAGTTCATCCAGGAAGTACTATGATGTATTGAGTTCTTTGGGAGTATTACTGGTGGGATGAATGAAAAGAGATATTTCTAATTTTACTGTGATGTGTTTGACTAGTCAACATGTCACGACCTGTCTTCGAGGCCCATGCCATGACTACCCCAAGCCCGCCTTCCATAGGCCAGGGGCTGGTGACTAGAACCAAGGTGTAATTCCTAGTAAAAAGGGAAGTCATTGCCTTTGTAAATTAAACAAACACCATAGAGGAAGCAAGAAGAAGTAAACACTATGTAAAAACTGGGTACAATAGTAGGTGCGAAAAAGTAAGCCGGACAGAATACAAACCCAAACTGAAAGTAAAGTACAACTGGAAAGGGAAAACAACAACTGAATGTAAAGCTGCAACCTCGATCCATCCAATGGAAGTCCCACATGAAGGGTGGGTACAGATAGCCTCCATAGCTCCCCGTGTCTAGCTGTCCGCTTCGTGTACGTCCCTCCCAATAGTCCACCTCCAGGTACTGACTTGCTCCGCAAGCCTCAACCATGATCAGCGATGTCCGTCGTCTGCAACCAAAACAAAGTATTGCAGGCATATCACATCCAGGGTTGAGTATAAGCTACACAGTAGTGACCCCAAGACCCCCGAAGATCTCCCGGAATCCACAAAGGATAATCCAGAAAGGAATGATACAATAACAAAGTAACATCCGACTCCACTTAGGTATATGACCATACATATACCTAAGTCATCAATTCCAATTCTCTCCAACCTCTGAGCCCAAGTTCGATCACATACACACAAGAAATTACAACCTGATCCACACAGGAAAGCATAACGTAATTCACATAGGAATGTAAGTCAAGACTCATCTCACACAGGTATACTTCTTCGTAAGACGATAGAGATGATCACATATTTCCACTGATTCATCTAACCATTGTACCCAGAGAGGATCGATAGGTACTAACCCCCGCAATGACCCACAAAGGATCTGAACCACACAGGATCGATTGGTAACTAACCCCCACAATGACCCACAAAGGGTCTGACCCACACATGATCGATAGGTAACTAACCCTCACAATGACCCACACAAGATCAGACCAACACAGGATCTGTAGGCACTGGCCCACATAGGACTGCTGAGTGCTGACCCACATAGGATATGACCCACACAGGATCGGTAGCACTGATCCACGTAGGATCGCTGAGTGCTCTAGTCGTCGCAATCGAATCCACATAGGTTTTTTGCAAAGTCATCATCGTCGTCGCAGTCACAGCCAGCTCTAGGGTTCCAGCACACAGCAAGCTCATTTTGGAGGGTCCGCTCTATGATCCGAGGTGTAGATACATCAACTAACACAATGTCTGGAGTTTATGTATCCACAAGATCTATATCGTCAACAGGGACTCAACATCACAGATGGCGAGTCAATCAGACGCTCAGTCTGAGATTTATTGGCTTTTTCGTCATAGTGGCCCGGTTGTTTTTTAAGTCTAAACCGACCCGACCATACTACAAATACATCCAAACCTCAAGAGGAGTAAGCCAAAAGGTCCATCTCACATAGAAGAATCCATGAAAGTCAACAACATGTCAATCAGACGTCCGAAGCTCATGTTATAAGTGGTTCCGCTCCGAGGGCGCAGTTGGTTTCGTGTACGAACCAACCCGGACGAACCCAAAGTTCTCCTAAACCCTGAGTGTAATATACCAAAACGACCGTCTCGATCGAAGGATCGCTATTCAACTGACGTTGCATCGATCAGAGTCCCTTAGCTCAAATTATGGGAAACAGACCGAAAAGTTTGGTATTGGGGGGGGGGGGGGTTCGGGCCCAGTCCGACACGGCCCGGTACCCCTGGGTAGCCCGAACAGGGGGGACCCGACCCGGGTCCGGGTCCGGCCCGCTTGGGCATAGCGCGGCCTGGCTAGCGTGGCCCTGCCCGGTCTTGGCGCGGCCTAGCCTAGCGGTCCGGTCAGGCAACTCGGCCGTTTTAGCCGAGCGGTGCCGTGTGGCATGCTGCCCCCCGTCAGCGTGAACCCGCGGCCCCATGGGGGGTCGATCCTTATCAACAGACGCGGCTGAGCGCCGCATCCCGCCTCTTTCAGTCCCACACAATTGCGGGACAAGTAGCATGCTGCCACGGCTGAAGCCACGGCGGCCCATCTCGGCGGTGCGCCAGTGGAGTGCTTAGTGGACCACCGGACGAGCATCGGTGGGCGGATTTTATAGCCGTCTTCGCCAACGGCCCTCTCAGGACCCGTCCTTCACTGCGAGGACCTCATAACACCCGTGCGGCCTGCTTCATCGTCACCCGCCGATCCGCACACCAAGAACGATGGGATGGTGGGTTCAGACTTGTTCGTTGGTCCGCACCCACCGTGTTAGTGGTTTAAAAAGGCTTCCGTCAAATATTTAAACATATACTGTTGGTATAAATCACAAAGATTTAACTGAATCAAAACCCCTACCTCAAGTGTCGAATTCATTGTGCGAGGTTTCGTTGCGGAAAAGTATGAAGCGGGAGAAGGCGTCGCAGAAGGGTAATCGTCGGGTCGCGGAAGAATCGTCACGGAACAAGTGTCGCAGAAGAAGCGTCGCGGAAGAAGCATCATTGATTTCTGAGGATCCAGCGTACTATGCATTCTTCACGTTCTTCTTATTCTTCACAAGGATGATAAGATCTTCAAGAGCCTGATTGAAAACTCCCTAGCCTCTCAACACCACCAGCCTAATAAAAATAAGAGTTGTCTTGTTTTTATTTCACAAGCCTTGCATTTTAAAATTCAAATAATGAAAGAAACAATTATGTGAATTAATTGCAATGCTTAAATCACCACATTAATGAGGCGTTTCTTAAATAGAATAAATGCAAGGGTTGACTTCATTAATAGGGGGTGCGGGTGTGTTACATAATTAAAGGAGGGGGTTGAAAAAGGTGCAAGAAACGGTGGGGATCGTGTGGGCCCCACCTCACAAATATCTTACAAAGTGGGTTGGATATTGTGGGTCCCACTTCATCCACTTAGCATAGGGTAAGCGACTTAAAATAAAATAAATTAGTCCCACGATTTTATTTTATTCATTAACTTAACCCGAAAATTTAAAAACCACACCCGAGAAAACGCAACTCCGGAAAAGGTGTTTCTAAGCAATTACTGGTGTCGCAATTCCATCGGTTCCCTCATAATTCGATTCTGAGAACTTGTTCAAAAGTTAGAAAAACCCGCTCATTCGTTCACTGAACGTACCAGAGCTAAAATTCAGAAACAAATCTGGGCACACCGGGCCTCGGAATCAGGCGCCTTCAGAAACTGCGTTCTTTTAAAATACCAAATAAAATTAAGAAAAAAAATTCCCTTGAATTTTACAGGTCTTTACATCACTCCCACCTTAGGGCTTTACGTCCCCATAAAGATACATCAAAAACTAGAGAAACAAAAGTGGGTACTGAGCACGCATCTGAGCCTCCCTCTCCCAAGTGCTCTCTTGGAGGATCCCGTACTGCCATCTGATGCGCACTAGAGTAATAGACCATCCACGTAGGACCCACTCCTGTCGATCCTCGTTCTCTACTGGAACCTACGAAAAAGTCGCCCCATCATAAAGATCCATCTCCCCATGGTCAATGATATGCGTCGGGTCGGGCATGTATCTCCTCAGCTAAGAAATGTGGAAGATGTCATGCACCTGGTACAACTGAGGTGGTAATGCCAGGCGATAAGCCACCTCGCCAATCCTGCTGAAGACCTGGAAAGGTCCGATGAAGCATGGAGATAACGTTCCGCCTCGGCCAAATCTTCATAATCCACATTGTGGTGAGACCCGCAACAAGACGTGGTCGACATCCTCAAACTCTAGTGGCCTCCGCCTCCTGTTAGCATAAGTCTTCTATTGGCTCTGAGCTATCCTCATCCACTCCTAGATGAACTGGACCTTCTCTGTCGTGGCATGGACCATCTCTTGTCCCACAAGTGCTGACTCACCAAGGTCTGTCCAGCACAGAGGAGATCTGCAAGTTCGTCTGTACAACGCCTCGTATGGTGCCATCCCGATGGTGGAGTGGTAACTGTTGTTGTATGCGAACTCCACCAAGGGTAGTTGGTCCTTCAAGCTACGACCAAAGTCGAGGACACATGTGCGGAGCATGTCTTTGAGAGTCTGAATGGTCCTCTTCGTCTGACCATCCGTATGAGGGTGAAAGGCGGTGCTCAGACGTATCTGTGTCCCAAATTCCTCTTGCAACCCCTTCCAATGCCGGGAAGTAAACGAAGCGTCTCGATCAGAGACGATAGATGATGGAACACCATGAAGACATACAATCTCCCGAACGTAGTGGCGTCCCGTGCTCTCCACTGAGCCCTTCTCTCTAATGGGTAACAAGTGAGCCAACATGGTGAGTCAGTCGACAATCACCCAAATGGTGTCATGACCTCTAGAAGAGTGTGAATGTCCAGTCATGAAGTCCATAGATATGTCGTCCCAATTCCACTCTGGGACCTCCTAGGGCTGTACCAAGCCTGCTGGTACTCGGTGCTCTGCCTTCACCTGCTGGTAGGTGAGAATTCGAGAAACGAAGTATGCCACAGCCTTCTCCATGCCTGTCCACCAGTGTTGTCATCTGAGATCCTGGTACATCTTCGCCACTTCAGGATGTATTTCCAAAGGGGAAGTGTGAAACTCTCTCATCACCTCCTCTTGTAGCGCAACTGGTACCAAGGTACGTCCTCTTAAAAGGACATTGTGCTCTCCTCCCACAGAGAACCCATCTGGTGCCCGTCATGACTATATCTACGCACGCCGCATCTCACAGTCGGTGTCCCCATGTTGTGCCTCTCTAATCTACTGTAGCAGTGGAGGAGTGACTGTGAGTGACTAAAGGAAATATGCTCCATCTCTATCCATGATGGATATCTGCAAAGTGGCTAGCTGCTCTGTCGCCTCCCCAAATAGCTGAATGCTCGTCCTCCTACGGAGAGCATCGGCTAATACGTTCCCCGTACTAGGAGTATATACTATCTCAAATTCATAGTCCTGAAGGAACTCGAGCCATTGCCGCTATCTCAGGTTCATGTCCTTCTCAGAGAAGATGTACCTGAGACTCTGATGGACAGAATAGACTGTAAATCACTCGCCCATCAGATAGTGTCGCCATGCCTTCAGAGCGAAGACCACTACTGCTAACTACAGGCCATGGGCAGCGTAGTTCAGCTCATGTGGCCACAACTGACGTGATACATAGGCGATCACTACCCGCTCCTGCATCAAGACACATCCGAGTCCGGTCCCTGATGCATCACAGTAGACTACATACCCTACTCCCTCCTCCGGAAACCTCAAGATAGGTGCGCTATTCAATCTCTGTCTCAACTCTTGGAAGCTCTACTGATAATTTTTTTACCACACAAATGGTTTCCCCTTCTTCATCATAGCTAAGAGTGGTGCCACAACTCTAGAGAAATCTGGCACAAATCTCCGTTAGTATCCAACTAGTTCGAAGAAACTCTGCACCTCCATAACGCTCCTGGGTGGCTCCCAAGTTAGCACTGCCTCGATCATCGTAGGATCCACTGATAATCCCGCCTCAGAGATGACGTGTCCCAAAAAGTGGACACCAAGTATCCAAAACTGACAGTTCGAGAGGTTTCCATAAAGATGGTGCTCTCGGAGTGTGTCTAGTACAACCCGCCAGTGGTAGGCGTGCTCCTCCCCAGTGGGCGAGTATATAAAAATGTCATCGATGAAGACCATGAAAAATCGATCGACGTATGGTTGAAAGATCATGTTCATGAGGCCCATGAACACTTCTGGAGAATTGGTTATGCCAAATGGAATAACTAATAACTCATAGTGGTCATACCGACATCTGAAGGTCGTCTTCTACACGTCCTCGTCCCGAACTCTGAGCTGATGATAGCCTGACATGAGGTGTATCTTCGAGAAACACCATGCTCCCTTGAGCTGATCGAAGAGGTCATCAATCCTCAGTAGAGGAAACTTGTTCTTCACTGTCACCTGGTTTAGGCAACGATAGTCAACACAAAGTCGCATGTTCCGTTCCACATTCTTGGAAAACAATATCGGGGATGCCCAGGGTGAAACACTGGGTCTGATGAATCCCTTTCCCTGTAAGTCCTCCAACTGTACCTGTAGATCTTGAAGCATGGCATGAGCCATCCAATATACTGGGGTAGAAATCGGGGTTGTCCCGGGGTAAATATCAATATAAATGTCTACCTCTCTGTGAGGAGGTATTCCTTGAACATCGTCGGGGGAAACGTCCGCATACTGATCCACCACGTAAGGGAAACTAGGAATCCACATGTCAACTACTCCTAGGATGAGGATACCCAACTGATGAGTGATCAAATGTCCTCTCTTCTACGGGATGCATCCTGTACTGCGAAGGCTCTCTTCTCACCGGTGAAGGTGAACCTACTCCCGTCGGTGCATAGACATCACACCATACGCCTAATACAGTCAATCTGAGCATGTAATGTAGATAACCAATCCATGCCCATGATGATGTCTTAAGGCCTCCATGCTACTTCAAGAAGATCCCAACTGAAGCACTAGCCTCCTAGAGTAAGCTCACACTGCCGGCACCAGTGCGTAATCATCGAGTCTGCTCCCGTATGAGTCTCTAGCTGTATGGATCAAGCCAACGACTCCGTCAGAATCTTCGAGTTCCGAACAGGGGAATTGGCTATGAAAGAATGACTCTCTCCTGTGAACTGCATCAAGGGTGGAATAGACACAGATATTACCTCAAATCATCTCGGGTGCGCCGGGGTTGTAGGCCTCCACTTCCTGGAGTTGTGCATGTCTCTGCCCGCCAGCTCCCTATGGTCGGGGTGGACCTCTTGGTGGTGGTGGTGGTAGAGTCTCAAAGTGTCTCCCACCACCTGCTACTCGGCCAGCTCCTATGCCTCGTCCGCCTGCTCCCTGCAAACCACCATGGTCGACCCTCTACCTATGCCTGGGTGGCCCCTCAACCGTCTGCTGCTCCTCAGCATGGCGGGTTGGGCAGTCACGAGCCATGTGGCCCTGCCCGCTGCATGCATAGCACTGTCTGCCTCTCGAAAGACTGGCTATGTGTTGTGTTCCCTGCATTGTTGAGCCAGTGTCCTGAGGTCGTCTTCTTGAGGGTTTGGTCTTCTTTGTCCCATGAGTCATCCATCGAATGCCTGCTGTAGAAGACTCTGTTGTGTGCCGCCCTGCGGTAGGTCTCGCTGATGACGTAGGCTCAGCAAGGAACCTCTCGATGAGAAGGGCTCACTCCAGTACTCCTACCTGTGTCGGAATGCTGAGGGAGATCAGCGGTGCCCTGATATCATGCAACAATACTTTCTCAAAGGTCCGAGCCCTAAAGAATGGGTCACGTGCCATGTCGGTCATGTAGCATGAGAGATCGGTAAATCTCACCGAGTATTGGGCGACCGTCAAGCTGTCATGCCGCAGCTGTAGAAGCTCCTGGATGCGCACTGCACGGAGGGTGGCTGGGACGAACTCCGAGCGGAGGAGGCTATCAATTTCCATCTAGATGAGAGATGCCTCATTGTGCACCTAGAGCATCAAGCGCCACCATCTGCCTGCTGCTACGTGTAGGAGTCTCGCTACGAGGATCACCATGAGGTCTGCTGGTGTTCTCACTAACCTGAAAACTCATAAAACTGCCTCCAGCCAATCCTCGGCTGCCTGAGGGTCCGTCTCCCCATGGAACCAGGGTGGTCACTAGCAATAAAACTCGTGAAGTTCACTAAGGAAACGTGCATCGTCAGCGTCTGGGGCTGGTAGAAATGGTGGCTCAACGGGTAGAGGTACTGTCGGTGCCTCTACTGTCAATGGGCCCGGTACCGAGGCCTCGTCTCTCGGTGGGCTGCCGTCACATACAATGCTCAGAACCGTAGCTAGATACCGTCGTGGGGCCATCCTGAAAAGAAATAGGTGTGCCACAGTCAAACAGTATACCTGGTGAGCTGACACATAGTAATCTCAAAGAAAACATGAAACACACACAAAATCAATGTTTTCGTGCATTAAGTCGGAAATCAGAAGTTAGGGTCCTTTTGTACAGATAAGTCAGTCGCCGCACCAACAATGGACTCCCTGTACTAATAACCACACTCAATACTTTTAAAACTATTGCTTCAAATAGAAAAAGATCAGATTCCAAAGTTCTACAGTAGAACCTAACTCCTTTGATACCAATTTGTCATGACCCATCCTCGTGGCCCGTGCCGTGACTACCCCATTCCCGCCTTCCATAGGCCAGGGGATGGCGACTAGCACGAAGGTGTAATTACCGGTAAAAAGGGATGGCATTGCCTTTGTAAAGTAAAAAACGCCACATAGAAAGCAAGCAGAAGTAAACACTAAGTAAAAACTGGGTACAACAGTATGTGTAGAAATTTAAGTGGTCTAGAATACAATCCCAAACTGAAAGTAAAGTACAACTGGAAAGGGAAAACAACAACTGAAAGTAAATCCACATCCTCGAGCCGTCCACTGGAAGTCCCACCAGAAGGGTGGCTACAGATAGCGTCCACAGCTCCTTGGGTCCAGCTGTCCACTCCGTGTACGTCCCGCCCAATGGTCCACCTCCAGGTACCGACCTGCTCCGCAAGCCTCAAACACGATCAGTGCTATCCGTCGTCTGCAACCAACAAAACATAGTGCGGGCATAGCCCATGCATGGGTGAGTATAATCTACTATGTAGGGACCCTGAGACCCCTGAAGATCTCCCTGAACCCACAAAGGAAAGATACAATCACAAAGTAACATTCGACTCTACTTAGGTATATTCCCATACATATACCTAAGTCATCAATTCCAGTTCGCTCCAACCTCTGAGCCTAAGTTCGATCACATCGACACAGGAAATCACAACCCGATCCACACAGGAAAGCATAACGTAATTCACATAGGAAGGAAAGTAAAATTCAGCTCACACAGGTATACTTCTTTGTAAGACGATAGAGATGATCATATATTTCAACTTATTCATCTAAGCTGTCGGACCCACATAAAATCGATAGTTACTAACCCCCGCAATGACCCACAATGGATTTTAACCACATTGGATTGATAGTTAACTAACCCCCACAATGACCCACAATGGATCTGACCCACACCGGATCGATATGAAACTAACCCCCGCAATGACCCACATAGGATCGGACCCACATTGGATCTGTAGGCACTGGCCCACACAGGATTGCAGAGAGCTGACCCACACATGATCTAACCCACACAGGATCGGTAGCACTGATCCACATAGGATTTCTGAGTGATGCAGTCGTCGCCGTCGAATCCACGGAGGATTTCTGCACAGTCGTCATCGACGTCGCAGTCCCAGCCCGCTCTAGGGTTCCTGCACACAGAAAGCTCATTTCGGAGGGTCCGCTCCACGAGCCTAGGGACAGATACATGAACTGACACAAATTCTGGAGTTGATGTATCCAAAAGTCTTGTATCATCAACAAGAACTCAACGTCACAGACGGCGCGTCAATCGGACACCCGATCTGAGAGTTATTGGCTTTTTCGTCCTAGGGGCCCGGTTGGATTTTAAGACAAAACCAACCCGAACGTACTCCAACTGCATCCAAACCTCGAGCGGTGTTAGCCAAAAAGTCTGTCTCACATAGAGGAATCCAACAATGTTGACGGCACGCCAATCAGATGTCCGGAGCTCAAGTTATAAGTGTTTCTGCTTTGAGGGCCCGGTTGGTTTCGTGTACGAACAAACCCGGCCGAACCCAAAGTTCTCTGAAACCATGAGGGTAATATAAAAAAAAGACCGTCTCGATCCAAGGATCGCTACGCAATGGACGGTGCATCGATCAGAGGCCCATATATCAAATAATGTGCAACAGACCAGAAAGTCTAGTATTAGGGGGGGTTCGGGCCCGGTCCGACCCGGCCTGGTACCCCCTGGGGCATCCCGAACCGGGTCAACCCGACCCGGGTCCGGGTTCGGCCCACTTGGACGCATCCTGGCCTAGCCTGGGCGCAGCCCGGCCTGGCGGTCCGGTCGGGCGGCTCGGCTGTTTCGGCCGAGCGGTGCGGGGTGGCACGCTGCCCCCCGCCAACGTGAACCCGCAGCCCCATGGGGGTCCGCTCCCTGTCAACGGATGCAACCGAGTGTCGCGTCCCGCCTCCTTCGGTCCTGCACGGTCGCGGGGACCAGCAGCCTGTGGCCGCGGTGGCCCATCCCGGCAGTGCGCAGGGCACCGCCGTCTGCTGGCGGCCGGCCTGTGCCGGCGAGGCGCACCGGAGGAGTGCTCCGCGGACCACCGGATGAGCTCCGGTGGTTGGATTTGCCTACCGTCTTTTCCAACAGCCCTCCTGGGACCTGTCCTTCACTGTGAGGACTTCTCAATGCCCGTGCGGCTTGCTTCATCATCACCCGCTGATACACACACAAATAAAGAAGGCACGGTGGGTTCAGACTTGATTGTTGGTCCTCACCCATCGCGTTAGCGGTTTAAAAAGGCTTCCGTCAAATATTTAAATATATACCGTGGGTATAAATCACAAAGATTTAATTGAATCAAAACCCCTACCTCAAGCGTCGAATTTTTTGAGCGAGGGTTTGTCGCGGAAAAGCACATCGCAGAAGAAGGCATCACGGAAGGGGGATCGTCGCGTCGCGGAAAAAGAATCACAGAAGATGTGTTACTGAATAAGCATCGCGGAAGAAGCGTCGTTGATTTCCGAGGATCCGGTGTTTTACACGTTCTTCATCTTCTTAGCGTTCTTTGCGAGGAAGAGAAGATCATCAAGAGCCTGAGTGAAAAATCCCTAGCCTCTCAACACCACCATCCTAATAAAAATAAGAGTTTTCTTATTTTTATTTCACAAGTCTTTCATTTTAAAATTCCAAAACTAAAGAAACAATTAAGTGAATTGATTGCAACCCTTAAACCGCCACATTAATGAGGCGTTTCTTAACCAGAATAAATGAAAGGGTTGACTTTATTAATAGGGGTGTAGGGGCGTTACTTAATTAAACGAGGGGGGTTGAAAAAGGGGAATGAAACGGTGGGGCTCTATAGCATCCCGCCTTTTTATCACATAAACTTTCATTACATTTTACAAAACCGAGGATCTTTAAGGTTTAGTGTCTTGGAAACAAGGAACCTAATACATTAAACAACAAAAAAAACATTCTTATTAAACACTTGAAAGGATTCTCCTTATGTTCATCCTAGGTTCATTACTGCATCTCATAACCTGGGGAAATACATCAAAAGAAAGGGAAAGCAGAAGTTCTAGTAAGGGAAACAAGAGGAACATTTTACATGTGAACTTGATATACTTCAATAAGGACATGAAAAAAACACTAACGCATGAGAAAGAAATCATGAGGCATTTCATAATAAAAATAACATTTTTCATAACTTGAAGATGTGGCTACATCATTTGACATAGACAAACCTGAACATATCACCAAGGTCCATCCCCAAGGTGTCATTTGAAAATTACCAAGGTTATTCACCAAGGTATCGTGAAAATTGTAATCTCTAGTGGTTACATCATTACCCAATGCATTGGAGTGCTATCAGGGCACACCTTTTAAATTTTCCATTATTATCATGTGAGCCACATATATCATCATCAAACATTTCATAAATAACCCATATAGCATAAAATAAATGGGTTTTTTTCATAATCATAACGTTTTAAAAACTACTTTAAAGACATGATCATTGTGTCACATTAAAACCCACAGAAAAGGAAGGTGGGTCTCAAGTATGTAATTCACAGAATTTAAAATAGAACAAATTGATATATATGTGAATACCCCTATATAAGATAGAGATCTGAGTATTAACTTAATAAAATAAAAGAACTTTAGAAAAAGAGAGAGACATTTTGAGACGAAAACTATGCAACATCACGTCCATGATACATGGTTTTAGAAGACATTGAAATGAGAGGGGACATGGGTCACCCACTCAAAAATGATACATAAAACAGTAGGGGAATAGGATATAATATATTTGAGAACATGGTAATGAAATTTTAATGATATACCATATGAAACGAGGAACTTGAAAGGAAGACAAAAAAGGATTTCTCTGATGAAAATTCGGCAGCCTAACGGCAGCACTTTAACATCAATCAAAAATGAATTGATAAGATTAAATAGGGTTTCTCATAATATGAACATATGAGTCCAGTATGATAGATATAGAGATCATACCCCAACATAAAAAAAGGAACTTGAAAGAATTGACATGAAAGTAGAACTTCAAAACGAGAAGGGTGAACAACCACTAAAAAATTCGGCAGCCTAACGGCGCCACTTAAAACATCAAAGTACTGAATTGAAGTGATGAAATGGGGTCTCTCATCATATGGTCATAAAAGATCAGTATAATAGATATAGAGATTATACCCAAACATAACAAAAAGGAACATGGATGAATTCACATGAAAGTAGAACTTCAAAACGAGAATGGTGAAGAACCAATTAAAAATTCGGCAGCCTAAAGTCGCCACTTAAAACTTCAAAATACTGAATTGATTAGATCAAATGGGGTATCTCATAATTAGATCATAAAATATCAGTATGATAAATATTGAGATCATACCCCAACATAATAAAAAGTAACTTGAAAGACTTGACATGAAAGTAGAACTTTGAAAAGAATGAGGAGGGTGAAAGAATCCCTTAAAAATTCGGCAGCCTAACGGCGCCACTTAAAAATTCAAAATTCTGAATTGAAGAGATAAAATGGGGTCTCTCATCATATGATCATAAAAGATCAGTATGATAGATTTAGAAATAATACCCCAACATGATAAAAAGGAACTTGAAATACTTTACATGAAAATAGATCTTGAAAAAAAATGAGAAGGGAGAAAGAATTCGTTACAAAAATTTCGGCAGCCTAACGGCGCCACTTAAAACATCATAAAATGAAATAATGAGAGTAATAGGGGATATCTAATTATATGAACATAAAAAGGGAAGTAAGAGGAGTATGAAATAATATCCTCCAACATAAGAACATGGAGCATAAAAGGAATGACATAAAAGAGATCACTTGAAAAGAAAAAGAGAGGTCGAATCCCTTACCTTAAAACGTAACTCTTAAAACTCAATGGTTTGGACCTTGAGGGCATGGGGGCACCATGGGAGGACTCCTTGGGAGGTAATGAGATCAGAACTTCGTTGGTGGAGAGTGGGGAGTCGAATGGATGAGAGGATGGCTTGGTATTTATAGGGAAAGTGAGGGGACAAGGCATTAATGGCAAAGGGACACCTCATTTGTGGTTTTGGGAAAACCATGGGCTTGCCGATGGTATTTGCCCATGGTATTGGCCACTTGGGACACCTCATACCTTATCTCACTATTCATAATTCGAAAATATTTATTACAAACTTAATACATCATTTAATGATGTCATTAAACACCCGTAACTTAAAAACTGTACTTTCACTATTCATCGAGAATTCAACATTATCAGAATAAGCCCAAAATTTCACCTTAACCAAATATCAACGCTCTGATTAAAAATATGAACTCCATTTTATAAAAATAATTTTCTAAATATTTTTAAATTAATTTTTAAATAAAAACACTATTCACTGAAAATTCATTTTTTTCAGAAAAAACCCAAAAAATTACAATAGCATAATATCGGTGCTCTGAGTTAAAAAATGAAATCCGTTTTATAAAAATAATTTTCTAAATATTTTTAATATAATTTTTAACTAAAAAACACTATTCACTCGAAAAAACTAATACTTGAATAATAATTTATGAAACAGTTATTTAACCATTTTATTGAATCACATTAATTAATCAAGGTGCCTAGATTATATTAATACTTTCTTTAAATGAGATTACTAATCCCTTTGGACACATTACTAATCCTAATCATAAAATCACTATTCATAATTTACTATTCATCAAAAATTAATTTGATCTTATTAGACTCTAAATTTCGTACTGAACATAATTGTAGAAGACCATTTTTCGAAAATCATTACACATTTTAAATTATTTAAGGTTTACAGAAACATTTTTTTCAAAATATTATTTTGAAAATTCACCAAAAATATGCATACTATTTTTATCCTGTCATTTGAAAATTTATAAACTTCATCATAAGATGAAATCCCAATTTTTATTTAAAACAAGGATTACACAAGGCAGTTACGGTCTCATTACATAGCCCCTTATAATACCAGCATAGGACCTAAGAGTAAGGTATGCTAAGGTGATAGAATCTTGGGGAGGCTCGGTCAAAATTGCCTGAGTAGTAATTTCTATCAGTTTGAACTTCTCGCGAAGGCGATTCCGTTCTAGCTTCACATGATGAAGTATGGCTTGGTTTTGGTCCAGAGAAAAGCCCAATAGTGCTACCTCCTTCCCAAGCTCTGTTAGATGGGCTTCGATCGGTCCAAGACTACTAGGTGAGGCCATCAAATCTTCTTTCTATAATAATCAACCAAGATTACTTATATTTAGAGACAATAATCAAAACATTTTGTTCACATCGGTCATATTGACTGATGGTAATAGAACAGTCAAAACCCAATGGTCTCATTTTAATTATAATCATGTTTATCAAATAAAACATTTTTTGAGTATAAAAATTAAATAAAATAACACATGAAATTAGGAAACAAGATTTATTCAAAATTTCGGGCCGTTACAATCTTCACCCCTTAATAAATTGCGTCCTCACAATTTTTAAAAATTGGGTTTTGAAATTTCATTGAAAGTCCCACATCGGAAAAAGAGTCAGTAACACCATTACATTAAAAGAAAGAAAAGGAAGTACAAAGGCCACCCGAGTTTACTCATACTAGGATTCCATGTAGGAAATATGGACATGGAGGAGAAAACAAAGGGTCACGTTCTAGTGGAGAGTGATAGAAAACATGATTAGGAGGATGTTAACCACCAGAAAATCCCAAAATTATGATGTGTGTAAGCGGTCTTTGATTACCTAGTAGGAAACATAAACCAACAACGTTTTTGTTTTACATTCCTTTTAATAACATTGAGGAATTCATTTACAACATAGAACAAAAACATAAGGAAATATATCTACCTTCATGTAGAGTTTCACCCTTTAATAAGTTTCTACCAAAACTAATCTTTTCTCCCAAACAATGAGCATTCAAAACTACTTGGTCTCATCAAAACACAAGAATCATCTTCTAGAGAATCACATAATCCACAAAAGATTAACTATCTATTTCTTCTATCTATAAACATTATCCCAAAAATTGAAAGGGTTAGGTAAAACAACTCTTCAAAAAGAATCCCATAGGAATGGAAACAACTTTTAAATCTTCAAAGTTCCATGGTACGACCCAAAGTTCATCACATACCATTCCCTAAATAATGGTCCTTAAGATTCCTCAAAATAAACCAAACTAAGATTGAAATCCAAATTCAAGAAAGATTTGATAACATAGTCTTCCAAAATAAACTTCATTGTTCATCTCCAAACAACATCAACCACTAAACATATTTTACCCATGATAGGTTAATCATTCCCGTAAGTAACCTAAATTACTATAAGTCCACCTTAAATTCATCGATCCTTGAAAATATAAGTCTACCTTACTCCTCAATTAAAATACCATAGTTATCTATTTACCTCGATCAAATATGGTTCCCTAAAATAATGAACATCTTCCAAAATAATAATCAGCTTTTAATCCCCTAATCATCTCTTTCGTATTAATATGGAAATCCTTGCATTTCCTATCACATTGGTTATTGGGACATGTTCTTCCATCTCCCACCATTAAATAAGAATAGAAATTATAATTAGAGGCTTAAATACTTAACCAATAATCATGAAATGGAGCTTAAATCATATAAGGATAACTTGTAGAAGAAAAGTATACCCTAACTTGTGATCCCCTAGGTTCCAATCTAGGTTATCCATGATCATATATTTTTTCATGAATCTTTTTTCCTTTAACAATGGTTCATACTATGCTTATGAATTTACTAAAGAATATCCCCCGGGAGTGTCGTAACCAAGAGTGCAGCAAGGCTCGTTGTCGTCTACCAGTTCCCGTTCGAGTCTAGCTCAAAGAGGCGTTTTCAGGTTTTACCCTTATGTACATCTTTGCCAGAGCCACCTCTACCTGCTCGTACCCAGACAGGGATGTATTTTCTTGGAAACCCCTTACTCAATACTCACCAAAATACTAGGAATATTTCCTATATTTATACTTTTCTATAGGGTTCTTCCTAAAGATTTCATATCATAATTTCCACAAATAACTAAACCATCCTTTTATACCAACTATAGCATCCCGCCTTTTTATCACATAAACTTTCATTACATTTTACAAAACCGGGGATCTTTAAGGTTTAGTGTCTTGGAAACCAGGAACATAATACATGAAACAACAAAAAAATTCTTCTTAAACACATGAAAGACTTCTCCTTATGTTCATCCTAGGTTCATTACTGCATCTCATAACCTGGGTACATACATCAAATGAAAGCATAACCAGAAGGCCCAGTAAGGGAAACAAGAGGAACATTTTACATGTGAACTTGATATACTTCAATAAGGAAATGAAAAGAACTTTAAGGCATGAGAATGAAATCATGAGGAATTTCATAATAAAAATAACATTTTTCATAACGTGAATATGTGGCTACATCATTTAACATAGAAAATCATGAACATATCACCAAGGTCCATCCCCAAGGTGTCATTTGAAAATTACCAAGGTTATTCACCAAGGTATCATGAAAATTGTAATCTCTAGTGGTTACATCATTACCCAATGCATTGGAGCACTATCAGGGCGCACCCTTAAATGTTCCTTTATTATCATGTGAGCCACATATATCATCATCAAACATTTCATAAATAACCCATATAGGATAAAATAAATGGGTTTCATTTCATAATCATAACGATTTAAAAACTGCTTTAAAGACATGATCTTTGTGTCACTTTAAAACCAACAGAAAAGGAAGGTGGGTCTCAAGTATGTAAATCCAAGAATTTAAAATAGAAAAAATTGATATATATGTGAATACCCCTATATAAGAGATATATTTGAGTATTCACTTAATAAAATAAAAGAACTTTAGAAAAAGAGAGATACATTTTGAGACGAAAACTATGCAACATCACATCCCTGATACATGGTTTTAGAAGACATTGAAATGAGAGGGGAAATGGGTCACCCACTCAAAAATGATACATAAAACAGTAGGGGAATAGGATATAAAGTATTTGAGAACATGGTAATGAAATTTGAATGATATACCATATGAAACGAAGAACATGAAAGGAAGACAAAAAAAGGATTTCTCTTATGAAAATTCGGCAGCCTAACGGCGACACTTTAACTTCAATCAAAAATGAATTGATAAGATAAAATAGGGTTTCTCATCATATGAACATAAGAGTCCAGTATGATAGATATAGAGATCATACCCCAACATAAATAAAGGAACTTGAAAGAATTGACATGAATGTAGAACTTCAAAACGAGAAGGGTGAAGAACCACTAAAAAATTCGGCAGCCTAACGGCGCCACTTAAAACATCAAAATACTGAATTGAAGAGATCAAATGGGGTCTATCATCATATGGTCATAGAAGATCAGTATAATAGATATAGAGATCATACCCCAACATAAAAAAAATGAACTTGGATGAATTGACATGAAAGTAGAACTTCAAAACTAGAATGGTGAAGAACCACTTAAAAATTCGGTAGCCTAACGGCGCCACTTAAAACATCAAAATACTAAATTGATTAGATCAAATGGGGTCTCTCATCATTAGATCATAAAAGATCAGTATGATAAATATTGAGATCATACCCCAAAATTATAAAAAGGAACATGAAAGACTTGACATGAAAGTAGAACTTTGAAAAGAATGCGGAGGGTGAAAGAATCCCTTAAAAATTCGGCAGCCTAACGGCGCCACTTAAAAATTAAAAATGCTGAATTAAAGAGATAAAATGGGGTCTCTCATCATATGATCATAAAAGATCAGTATGATAAATTTAGAGATCATTCCCTAACATGATAAAAAGGAACTTGAAATACTTTACATGAAAATATATCTTGAAAAAAATGACAAGGGATCAAGAATTCGTTACAAAAATTTCGGCAGCCAAACGGCGCCACTTAAAACATCATAAAATGAAATAATGAGAGTAAGAGGGGATCCCTCATTATATGAACATAAAAAGGGAAGTAATAGGACTATAAAAGAATATCCTCCAACATAAGAACATGGAGCATAAAAGGAATGACATAAAAGAGATCACTTGAAAAGAAAGAGAGGGGTCAGATCCCTTACCTTAAAACGTAACTCTTAAAACTCAAAGGATTATACCTTGAGGGATTGGGGGCACCATGGGAGGACTCCTTGGGAGGTAATGAGACAAGAACTTCGTTGTGGGATAGTGGGGAGTCGAATGGATGAGAGGATGGCTTGGTATTTATTGGGAAAGTGAGGGGACAAGGCATTAATGGCAAAGGGACACCTCATTAGTGGTTTTGGAAAAACCATGGGCTTGCCCATGGTATTTGCCCATGGTATTGGCCACATGGGACACCTCATACCTTATCTCACTATTCATAATTCGAAAATATTTATTACAAACATAATACATCATTTAATGATGTCATTAAACACCCGTAACTTAAAAACTGTATTTTCCCTATTCATCGAAAATTCAACTTTCTCAGAATAATCCCAAAATTTCACCTTAACCAAATATCAATGCTCTGATTACAAATATGAACTCCATTTTATGAAAATAATTTTCTAAATATTTTTAATTTAATTTTTAAATGAAAACACTATTCACCGAATATTCATTTTTTTCAGAAAAAACCCCAAAAATTACCATAGCATAATATCGGTGCTCTGAGTTCAAAAATGAAATCAGTTTTATAAAAATAATTTTCTAAATATTTTTAATTAAATTTTTAATTAAAAAACACTATTCACCCGAAAAAAACTAATACTTGAATAATAATTTATGAAACCGTTATTTAACCATTTTATTGAATCACATTACATAATCAAGGTGCCTAGATTATATTAATACTTTCTTTAAGTGAGATTACTAATCCATTTGGACACATTACTAATCCTAATCATAAAATCACTATTCATAATTTACTATTCATCAAAAATTAAGTTGATCTTATTAGACTCTAAATTTCGTACTGAACATGATTGTAGAAGACCATTTTTTGAAAATCATTACACATTTTAAATTATTTAAGGTTTACATAAAATTTTTTTTCAAAATATTCTTTTAAAAATTCACCAAAAATATGCATACTATTTTTATCTGGTCATTTGAAAATTCATAAACATCATCATAAGAAGAATTCCCAATTTTTATTTAAAACAAGGATTACACAAGGCAGTTACAGTCTCATTACATAGCCCCTTATAATACTTGCATAGGACCTAAGAGTAAGGTGTGCTAGGGTGATAGAATCTTGGGGCGGCTCGGTCAACATTGCCCGAGTAGTAATTTCTATCAGTTTGAACTTCTCACGAAGGCGATTCCGTTCTAGCTTCACATGATAAAGTTTGTCTTGGGTTTGGTCCAGAGCAAAGCCCAATGGCGCTACCTCCTTCCCAAGCTCTGTTAGATGGGCGTCGATCGGTCCAAGACTACTAGGTGAGGCCATCAAATCTTCTTTCTATAATAATCAACCAAGATTACTTATATTTAGAGACAATAATCAAATCATTTTGTTCACAGCAGTCATATTGACCGATGGTCATATAACAGTCAAAACCCAATGGTCTCATTTTAATTATAATCATGTTTATCAAATAAAACATTTGTTGAGTATAAAAATTAAATAAAATAACACATGAAATTAGGAAACAAGATTTATTCAAAATTTCGGGCCGTTATAGGCTCATGTGGGCCCCACCTCACAAATATCCTACAAAGTGGGTAGGATATTGTGGGTCCCATGTCATCTACTTAACATAGGTTAAGAGCCTTAAAATAAATTAAATTAGTCGCACCATTTTATTTTATTCATGTACTTAACCCGAAAATTTAAAAACCACAGCCAACCAAACGCAACTCCGGAAAAGGTGTTTCTAAGAAATTACTGGCGGTGCGATTCCATCGGTGACCTTGGAATTCGATTTTGAGCACCAGATCAAATGTTAGAAAAACCCGCTCGTTCATTCACTAAACGTACCCGAGCTAAACATCAGAAAAATATTCCAGGCACACCGAGCCACGGAATCAGGCACCGTCAGAAACTGCGTTCATGTAAAATCCCAAAGAAACTTATTAAAAAAATTCCCATTGAATTTTACGGGTCTTTAGACAATAGGTTAAAGTAGAGAGGCAGTTACCAAAAGGGGTGCTTCATCCTTTACCAGTTCCAGAGTGGAAATTGGAGAATATATCCATTGACTTTGTTGTGGTATTTCTGAAAACACCTTGAGGTAATAATGCAATCTGGGTTATTGTTGATCACATGACTAAATCTGCTCATTTCCTTTCTATACGAGATACTTTTCCCTAGATAAACTTTACCGTTTGTATCTTAATGAGATAGTCAGGTTAAATGGAGTTTATCTCTCCATTGTATCTGATAGTGATCCCAGGTTTACTTCTAACTTTTGTAAAGGCCTTCAGAAGTCATTGGATACTGAATTAAATTTTAGTACATATTTTCATCCTCAATGAGATGGGTAGTCAGAACGAACGATTCAGACATTGGAGGATATTCTACGTGCTTGTATGATGGATTATCAGGGAAGTTAGGACCAACATCTTTCTTTGGTTGAGTTTTCTTATAATAACAGTTTTCATTCTAGTATACAGATGGAATCATTTGAGGCATTATATGGGAAGCAGTGTCGAACTCCATCTTTTTGGGATGAACTGGGTGAAAGGAAGTTGATGGGACCAAAATTGGTAGAAGAGTTGGCATAAAAAGATCAGATGATACATAGACACATGAGAATAGCTCGGAGCAGACAGAAGAGTTATGCGGACAACATGAGGAAGGATCTCTCTTTTGAGGTAGGAGATCATTTTTTTCTCAAAGTATCCTTAAGGAAAAGTGTGACGCGATTTGGTATGAATGGAAAGCTGAGTCCAAGTTTCACTGGACCATATAAAATTTTGAAGATAGATGGATCCGTTTCATAACATGTGGCTTTACCTCCGAGTTTATCTCAGGTACATAATGTTTTTTATGTTTCAATGTTAAAGAAGTACATGCCAGATCCATCTCATGTTTTGAGTCTAGAGGTGGTTCAGCTGAAAGAGAATCTATCTTATGAGAAACAATCGGTCTAGATTCTTGAACACAGGGTGAATGTGTTGCGGAATAAGCTGAATCATCATGTAAAGGTTTTGTGGAATAACCACATGAGTGTAGAGGCAACACGGGAATCTGAAAATGCAATGATTGACAAATACCCCCAATTATTCGATAAGTAAATAAATTGCAGGGATGTAATTTTATAAAGGGGGAAGGATGTGACACCCCAAGTAAGTAATGAATAATATATATTCTTATCTATGTATGTTTATGAATTATATAGTGTTTTAGAGGCTTAAAATGACAATAAATCCAATCTTAAACATATAATTCTCTAATATTTTTAATAGATTGTTTTACCTCCTTTTGATGGAGAAGCATTTTTAAATATATATTTTGGAAATTTTATAAGTTCTATTTTTCAAAATAAATTTATTATTTATGATTGGGACGTTTAAATTTACTTTGGATAAATTTTTGGTATTTTTCTGACAATGTTCATTTTTTAAGGAATAGTGAAAAATACTGCATTTTACATTAAAACTTCTTTTTAATCTAATTTAATTAAATGGTTAGATTATCCTTTTAATTAGTTTTAGAGTGCAATTAGAATATATTTTTACCATTTAATCCAATGGTGTTCATTAGAATCAATTTTACTTTGGAATTGGGCATAAACAAATGCCACACTTTTCATAGATATTGTTTAAAAAACCCGCTATTTGTTTTGACAAAGGGAATTATTTTTAATTTCATTATTTCAATTTATATATTTGGAATTTGGTAAAATGTATTCCATATTTGGAATCACAAGGTCCAAATTATGTATTTAATACTCTCTTTTTTGACTTTGTGAATAGTAACGACGGTAATTATCGTTAATTATCTTGATTAATTAGTAATTGGGTAGTTAAGGATAATAAAATAATATTATAATAATAAAAAATGACACCAAAATGTGTCCTAATACTAATTTTTGTGTCATGGCCGACCATGAGATTCCTTATTCCAAACTTGGGGACCCCATTTAATCACTTTTGTGTGATAATGACTTTTTATCTTTTTATTTTTTACAGAAAGTAAATATTACAATGAATGTATCACATGAGTAAATAATTTTAAGTTTTTCTACATACATGATCTCTTTCACTATAAATATTCATTGGAAAGATAAAAATATTTCATACAACATAGTATTTTTTTATATTTTTTATACATTAAATAAATTAAATTATACATGAGGCCATGATGATGCAGCGATTATCTCATTATTTAACGATTTAACTAAAATTAAAAGATAATGTAAAATCAAATACCAACACGTGTAAAAAACCTATTGGATGTGTTTATTTTGAACTATTATGTACATATCCTTGAAATAAATCAATTTGGGACCTTTAAAATTCAAAACTCATTTGAAAATAAAGTATCATTTTATACCATTCAAAGAGTGCCCCTCCTCTCCTCTTATAAAAGGCCCCCACCTCTACCTTCTTACCCACACCTCTCAAGCTTTTGAATAGGCCATGGTCTTCTCCTTTTGTCTCTACATATCCCACTATTCATCTTAGAAACCTTACCTTAGGCATAAATCATTTAATGAAACCCTTTTGGTTTAAACCAAAAAGAGTTACCCGATTCAAAGGTAAAGTCATCTCTAATGCTCTTTTATTTTATTTTTCTTCTCCAACCCCCTAAACTCGTGTTATTCATTTCTTTTGTAAAAAAACCAGTATCTTCCATATACTAGGATGTTTTTATAAGATGTATTTTAGCGACACTAACACACACCTACATCTAATGGTTAAAGATCATACCGTTTTAGTGGATGGTGAATTTCTGCCTCATGAAACGATGATTGTTCAATATTCGTTTAACACCTTCAAAGGTGGACAATAATATGTAACTATATTTATATAAGATATATAATATGTTTAAGTTTTACTTATGCTTCTTTATATTTCATTTATGGCATACCTTTATGTTTTCCCTTATGGGTAAACATGATATCTTTATTTTAGGAAGTGTAGACTACCGCCCCCTCAAAGTGATAAGATTCGTTAATACAAAATGTGGTATGTATACAGGAGAGATTTAATGATATTATATATGATGAAAAACTAGAATTATAAAAATATTATGTATAATTATGTTTTAATTCCATTAAATATGAAATAGAAATGGAAGTAGCATTCATGCGTACGCACGGCTTACAATCTCCATGAACGGTGCATTTCATTTATTACCTCTAAATGTTATGTAATATTATAAATGCATGAATATACTGGATATATATGATATATATGATACCAAAATCATGAATATAATTCTGGATATAATGGATACATGAACAACTTGTAATTATAAAGGTTTTATTTTTGAGTCATGTACCGATGATCGACAAAACAACCATTATTAACATAAATAATTAAATAATGTTCATAACAAGGTAAAAAGTGATATAAAATGAATAATAAACATGAAAAAGGTTCTTAAGAAAGTATAAATTAACTCAAGTTTATTATTCAGGAGGATAAACAATGATCGTGTCATGTCTGACCCGTGGTATGGGACTTCATCTCAATCTCCTTTCATTGAGGCATATTTTGTTTTATAAACAATTTTCCTTTATACGGTGTATAAATCCCTTTGAATTTTACATTATTAAAAAGGAATATTTTTATACGAATCTTTTTACTAAACGAAAAAAGGAATGTTTTGTTGTTGTACGTATGTGGCGACAACGACGTCTCCACCTCCATCACCATTATTTGAGTTTCGGCTTCCCCTACAAGCTATAACATTTTTTTTAAAATGAAAAAATAAATACAATGTTTTAGTATTCTTTTATTTTGGTATTGAAAATGGTTTTAACATTGTTTTTTTATATCAATGTGTTGTATTTATATCTTGTGATTGAAATGTGGAAATGTTATGTTTCTTTTATGCATGTTTTATGTGATAAGATTATGTTATGGTTCATGGTAATTGTTATGAAGACGGGTGGTTCCGTGATAAAATAAGGGTGGGTGAGCCCGATATAGCTCTCCAATGCATTGCGTAACATGAAGGAGTTTAGCGTTAAGGTTTCTCCGACAAGATTTGGGGAATATAATGTGATGGGTATTCCAAACGTAACCATGAGGGTTACTCCCTATGTAAGAATTTTATGAATGCCTCAAGTTACCTTTATATCTTATTATTTATATGATTTATTCATTATTTGATTATGTATGTTAAAGTGCTTATGTTTTATGGGTAAAGTTTGATTTCATTGATTCTTATGTATACATGGACTAATGTTTTCATTTCATAGTTTTATATCACTTACTGAGCTTTTTATGCTCATCCCATATTTTTGAAATGTTTTCCACAGGACATGTGAAAAGTACATGATGTGATGATAATGTCAAGGAAGTGTCATGAAAGAATACATGTTTTGTTTTAAATATGTTTCCGTTGATGGGAAAAAAATGAATACTATCTTTTATGTAACCACTTTGTTTAAATGTGGAATGTAATGCATGATTTATGATCTAATTCTTTAAAACTCTAAACCTGAAAAGATCCATAACATGTATTATTGAAATAAATAAAGATTAAGTAATGTTTAAGGATGGGACCTTATAAGTATCATTTTATAAATAATATTTTAAATATTATCTTAGGGTTTATGTTTTGGATTTTCCGAAAAAAATTATTTTTTAGTGAATACTATAAAATACCAAATTTTATAAAATCTATCAATTAAATTTCAGTATTATTACTAGTATGTTATTAATCTAATATAAAATAAACATTTGACTCCATTAATTGAAAATAATATAATAAATTACATCATAATTCGTATTATACTACATTTTTTCATATGTTTACTTTTGGTCTTAAAAACATTTTTCTATAAGCAAATTTTAAGTTCAAAAATTGCTTCTATGTTAATAAATTAATTTAATCTCTATTTATTAATAATATTAATAAATTTATAGATTATATATTAAATATAATATTTTAACATTGTTTTTATGTTATTACCTGGTAATGAGTGGAATAAAATTATGTTTTATGCTTAAAAAATTCATGTTCCAAAAACTATTTTTCATTGCGGTTTGTGCACTTTAGTTAAATTAAAATCCCAAAATTATATAAATTTATATCGGTAAAATAGATTAAATTTTTTTAATAATAATAATTAATATAATTTAATATTTTAGATTTTTTTTCCCATTGTTAATTGAAAAAAAAAAAATTTTTACCATGGTTACTGTTCAGACAAGTTTATCGTAAGTTAAAAATTGTGATAAGTGTTGGATTTCCACAAAAACCAATACAATTCTTACTGTTATGAGATAATTATAAATTATATTATTCTAATTAAAAATATTTTTCTTTTTTCAGAAATATTCTTCTGAAACTGTCCTTGTTTTATTGAAATATTTTAAAAAATACCATATGCATTCCTCCCATCATTTATAAAAGTCAGCATTTTATTCTACCATATTCACACCACTTTATCATTCTGTATGAAAAATTACCTACTTAAAATCATCCCTATAATATCTCTTTTAATCCTATTTTTTTTCTCTGAATATAAATCTTTTACGGTTTAAGGAGTAATCCAATAAAGATCTCTCAAATAAGAGGTTTGGATCATAAGAATGTTCTTTCAATGTTATTTCTTATTATACATCATATAATATTATTTTAAAAATAAAAATTCATTCCTACAGGAAAATAAATATAGAAAAATTTTATATTTATTATTTAAAAAACATTTATTTCCACTTATTAATCCAATGGGATATAAAAGTATTGCTCTTGCATACGTGTGGACTACCCCCTCTATAGAGTGATATGTTTTATTTACCATCACCATAATTCATTGAAGATAATTGTATTGGATTTAATATATATATATATATATTATAATTATTGAATAATCTTGATTATTTCATTATAATAACTTATTTACATTCTTACCTGTTGATCCATTGGAAAATGATAACATCGCTCATGCATATATATGGACTACCACCTAAACATAGCGACACATTTAATTTTTCATTTATTTTCACATGGATAGTAAAAATTATAGATTTAATGAATATATATTATATATATTATATAATAATGATTCAATAAAGGTTAATTATGACATACCATTATTTTATTCCATCTATCGAAAAGTTGAATAGTCACTCATGTGTGTCTGTGTACTATGATCTCCATGTAGTGATATGATTTATTTTTCATCGCTAATTTATATTAATAGATAAATATATGTATATTATAAATATATATTATATTTATATTAAGATTAATATTCTATATATGAATTAATCATTATCAATTTGGATGAACGATAACCTCAATCCAAAACATACATGAAAAACAAAGAAGTTAACAACTAGAAATTATGATGATATTGATGATTATTTATGACTAGGTGGTAAGTTGTTAAAATAAAATAATTTATCATATTATATTTATGAATGTTATTCCTTTTATGTAATTATAAAAAAAATTAATTCTATTATAAAATATTACAGTGTTTATAAAATGTAATACAAAATTAAGGTATGAGTTTTGTTGTCTCATTTTAAAATTCATGAGACATGTTTAATAGTGTGCATCATAATTTATTTTAAATGGTGTCTTTAAAAAGTCATTATTTTCTTTTTAAATATAAATGAAATTAATGGGGATTTTTTATCCATATCATTTTAATTATTTACATGGCCTTAAATTTAAAATATACTAATGTTTTGAGGTATTTTCACTTAAATATTTATCCATTGAGAAATGTTATATTATTTACAATAGTTTATTATCTCTAAGGTGTATATACTAACCAGTAATATATTTCATAATTAACCATTATTTGATTCATGTCATTTATATATTCATATGATTTTCAATTATCCAATTACTTTTAAATCAAATATTACTAAATCTATAAGGGTTTTTATGTTAAAAGATCATTTTTATTGATATTCATTGTGCATTAATTTTAAAATAATTATGTTGTATGATATATCACTCCCAAATATTATTTTTTATCATATCCTTTTTTTTATTTCTCTAGATTATATGTTTTCTTTTCTTTTTCCTCGCTTTATGTAATAAAGTAACAAAAATATTATTTTTATGGATAATTGACATTTTTTCTACTTGATTGGGAATCATATTTCCCATGCCCATATTTTTTTAAAATTGATTTATAAATGTTTTTACAAATCTAGAATTTTAATTTATTGATAATATTAAATATATATTAATTTAAGAATATGTGATTAATAAAAAGTGTTTTTCTATTTTCCAAATGTTAGAGTTTTGAATTTTTACCAAAAATGTTAAGGGATTTTTGTTAGCATTCAATATACAAAAAACTTTCCATGCCATCATGAATAATCATTTAATTAAATAAATCCATTTTCTATTTCCATTTATATTTTAAAAATAATATTTTACCTAGTATTATTTGAAATTTTCATATTCTAAATAATATAATTGAAATGGGAAGGGTATTTTCCTCAAAATACTTTCTAATAATATCTTAAATGGTATTTTTATCTCTTACACCATCTTCCATGTTTCATTTCAATTACTAGGGATATGATCTAATGCTACCACCATTATTATTTCTCTAAAAGGATTATGAATATGATGCAAACATTTTTCTGAAACTTATACCCTTTCTAAGGGTTATTATTTTAATATTTTAAGAAAGTTTTATGATGTTGAAGCATAAATATATATATATTTTATTATGTCATTAGTGGCCCTAGAATTATATATCATACCCCTGCACTGGTTAACGATGAATATCTCATTAGATAATAAGGATGTTAATGTAGAGTGAATATAGTTTAGAAATTGAATTTTTTCAATAAGATAGTATGGGGTGTGATTATCAAGATAGGAAATTGTGGTATGATGAGTAAACTAAATCCACAATGATGTTCCCAATGGTAATACTTGACTAGAAAACTATTTCTTAAGATTATTTTCATTTCAAAAACATTTATATTAATCTAATGATATGATCTAATGGATATTGATTGATTAATGCTGATTTTGAACTAATATATATCTTATGTTTAATGCTTTTAAAACATTATTTCCTGATTAATTATTAAAATATATGAATTAATGGGAATGATTTATATTGTTTAGATCATGTTATTATAACTTTATTCTTATCTAATGCTAACTTATGGTAATCTCTTATGCTTACCCTTAATAAGAATCTCATATAATCATTCATTATGTTCCCCTTCCTGATGTTATAATATTATTTTTTAGGTATATTTTGTCTAATAAGGTTTCTAGTTATGAAGAAATAAGAGGAAAATGATGTAGGGACTTTATATATCTATTTTTATGTATCCATGTTTCCAAATAGAAAAACCTATACAGTCATCAGATGTGAATTATTGTAAAAAATATTTAATATTCATGTACTATAACAGTTACTGTAGCAGGTACTGTTTGGTACTATAGCAACCAGGAACTATTCACCTTGGGCCATAAGTTTTGGATTGGAGTCCTTAAGGCCTTAGGGCCACCTGGTTTTTTAGGTCAGTAGAGAATTCGGGGCACCTCAAGGACTTCGGGCAACATGCAGTTTCCCCAAATAGACTCTACAAAATGTTGAAGCCCCAAAGTAGGATTCAGAGTAGGCACGCTCACCAGAGAAGAACTAGTGGATTGGGAAAGAATGAGAGGGTATGGTTACTCCATTGAGACCATTCTGTTATTGCATGGGATGCTTTTCCAGATGACTATGAGAATATGGAGACCTACCAACATGGTGCAGATACTGGGGAGGGGAAGTTCCTTATAGTTAAAGTCAAGTTGATTTCCCTAAGACCTTCGGGTCATTTTATGTCTCTTAAGCCTATGGGTCATAGAATCACTAAGCCTAAGAGCCTTAAAAGGGTTATGCCTCATCCTTTGAAAGCATGGTTATAAAAAATAAATAAAAATGAGGCCTTCAGGCCATTAAGGTTATGAGTCTTTATAGTAGTAAATAGAGAATATTTTATTTACCATGAGAAACTAGGTTGAGGAAACATTTGTGTCAACCTTTAGGATAATCCTTAGTATATGAGGACATCCTAATTTATGGTAAATAATGGATTATTTTATCTATATTAAAAAATATCCTTCTTATAGAAACTATAAGTGGATATGGGTTTTCTATAAATGTATATATTGGTGATAACCCCAGAAAGAGTTGGTCATGTTTGACTTTTCCATTATTCTTGTGCATGGTGAATGTGAGCTTACTCACCCCCAAGATTGACACACTTAATGGATACTCCTAGGTTAAATAAAATTTTCATTAAGATCCCATTTGAATTAATTGAATAGATATTGACAAAGAATGGTGTAGACTAAACATAAGATATCATAGATTCAAAAGAAGGTATCAACATGTAGACATTTGATGAATTATGTTACATGAATAATCACTTTGATTAATGATTCTTTATGTTCATGGTATACTTTTTTTAGGAATGGGTTTAATATATTATGTTAAAATTGAGGTGGTTTAAGCTATGATCAAATAATAAAGTAAACTATTTGAGTTTAGTTATATGGAATTTTTTATATCATTAAAAGCCTCACGGATTGTTCATTTATATCCTAATGGTTAGATGTTTAAATATAAAGTAAAAAACTCATGATGGTATGATTATCACATCTGATGTTTATGATTCATCTATAATTGTTGTTTGTCGGAATGTGTTTCTTGATAATCTTGTTATTCATCATCTAGTTGAACATGATGTAATTTTGGACATGTATTGTCATTATTTATATAAATCTCATATAAATTTTCAAGGAAGAAAAGTCAATTTTGATATCTAAAACCTAACTATTATTTTCTATCGGTGTGAGGATAAAATTTACCTTTTAATTGAAATTAACTCCATTCCATGGGTCATTATTCATATTCTATGTTTTTATCTACCAAAAATTGTTGCGGAGTCAAACAAAATCCATGATATTTTTATTTTATATGAGTTTGTTAATGTAATTTTGGAAGAGATGCCTAGTCTTCCCATTATTTTTTGATTAGAGGGTTCAATTTAGCTCATACCTAGTAAAACACCTATTTTAAACACTCAATATAAAATTGAATCAATTTATTTTTACATGTTAAATAAGAAAATATAATAGACTTTTTATAATGTATTTATTTTTCAATGTGTGCCACCATTGGGTTCACATTTACTATTTTTTAATAACAATGTTGAATCAATACAACTCTACATTGATTAGGGAGAATGTAACAAGATCAAGATCAATAATAAATATTATATTCCCCATATTAATGATTTGGAAAATCAATTATGAGAATCACTATATTATTACAATATTTATCTTGGATCAATATACAATTACATAAGGGTAAGAAGTTAACTCATTCCCATGATATCTTTCTGTTTGAGGTATTAAAACTAATAAATTACAGTGATGCTATTTAGTATTAATATTTCCCCTACTACCATCATGTATTTAATAAATAGTGTCTTTAGATATTATATTGATAATATTATTGAAGTCTATATATATGAAATTCATATGTGTATTCCAATAGTAAGTAATCTCATGAAGATCAGTTGATGATTTTAATAAAATCCTTATGGAATGATAATTTTTATGAAATAATTTTGGAGTGAGAATTTTTTCAATAAATAGTTTCATTTATGGGTAACAAAAATATCAAGATAGTGTATATAAGTTGATATATCAATGATAAATATTATTGAACATTTTCCCAAACCAACTACATTGACACAAATCAATAGTATTAATGGATTTGATAGATATTATAAATGATTTATAAATCATTTCTCATGGATATCTAATCAACTCACCAACCTACCTCGGAAGGGAGTTATTCTCCATTGAATTTTGAGTGTAAATATAGTTTCATGTTACTAATGTGAATATTTTTTAGTGCAGCTATTGTCACACTACCCAATGGTGGATAAGTGTTTTATATTTAAAGAAATGCATTAAATAAAAAATATGGATGTTTTATCACCGAAAATGAGATGGTGATAGCTTACGCCCCACACAAATCGATGATTCCTGAGAAAAATTACATGACTACTGATTTTGAGATAAAAGAAATATTTTTTCATTAAATATATGGAGGAATCATATTTATTGAAATGGGGTTACATATATTCTGATCATAAAATTTTATTGTTTTTATTCACTGAGAAACAGTTGAAGAAGCACCAAAGAATATAATTTTAGTTGATTAAATATTATGAATACCTAATAAAATTCAACACATGGACAGAGAACAGCGTGGATAATGGTTTGCGTCCAAAATATTATAATAGATTACTATAAAGTGGATAGAAAACAATCCAATATTTTTTATTTAAAATGGGAGTACTTTAAAATCTGGAAGGAAAGGGGTATGCACTATTATTCTCAAATGAGTATTCAACCATATATCCATAAAATGATTAAATAGTTACAAATGGATTATGTGGAGTTGGAAAAGATTGTTATAATTCATTCATATTTCAACCTTGTTAGTAATTCAATGATAATATTTACGGATTAGTATGTTTCATATCCACACTGGACCTAATGAATGAAATATTTGAAGAAACTCATAGCTCATCATTTGCTATCAGTCATCAATGTATGAAAATGTATAGAGATCGGATGGAGTGTTTCTAGTGGGAAAAATGAAGATACATATTATGGAGTATGTATATTGGTTATTAGTATTTCATAATACATGAGGATTTCATTATAATTCTATGGGGATATTTTTACCATTTCCGATATCAAAATGTAAATTGGAAAATATCACTAAATATTTTATTGTTGAACTCTCCGACATAGAAAAATCCATAATTCTATTTGGGTTATAGTCAGTCACCTTATGAATTAAGTTCGCTTTATTACTATCAAATAATATTTCTCTTTTCATTATCTAACCATGATATACATTAAGAAAGTGTTAAAGTTACATGGGGTGCAACATTCTATTGTATCTAGGTAGGATCAGAGGTTTATCTGAATGTTCTAGAGAAGTCCCCGTTCAGCTCCATATAAAGAGTTGTATTTGAATAATACATAACATTCTTAAACATATTGTAAATCTAATTGGAAAATTCAAAAAATTTAGGTTATATTACTATATTTTTATCAAGATTTCAATGGTGGTTGTGATCAACACCTTCCTCGTATCATTTTTTCTTATAACAATATATTTCACTCAACAATTCAATTAGATCATTATAAGTCAATATTTGAAAAGAATAATATAAATATGATATATTTAGATAATGTTTGATAACAAAAGTTATTGTGATATAGGCTAGTTGAGGATATGGGGGAGAATTTTATATCCAGTATGTCGCGCATCAAGGTACCTCAAAGACAATAGAAAATTTTTGTTCACAATCATCAATAATATATGATATTCATTGTTGATTTGATATTTTTCAAAAAAATTAACATAGAATAATGTTATGATATTTGGAAATAAATGAATTTTTATCCTTAATTATAACAGTACCATTGGGATTATTGAACAATTAGGTATTGTAGCTTATTTACTAGAACCTCCACCAAAACTCTCTCAAGTTGATGATTGGTTCCATATGTCACTCCTGAGGAAGTATATTCCGATCATTAACATTTAATGAACTCAAAATTTAAATTAATGGGGAATTATTTATCCTATGAGTGACAACTAGTATAATGTATGTATAATATATAAAATTTTCTATGGAACAATACTACTTACGCGGATAAACTTATTTCAAGGAATACGAAATTTAAGGAAGTGAAATGGGAACATAAGGATGTGTGGAAGTACAAATATCCTATTTTTAGTACAGGAGTGATGGAATTATTAGGGACTAATTAATTTTAAGATGGTATAATTTAAAAGATTGATATTTTATAATATAGTTTTCTCCAACTAAATTTTATGTACTTGATACCCTTCCTTACATTTAACATGAGTCTATTTAAATCATGATATAGTAAATTGTTATAAACTATCCATTAAATTAGTATTAATAATCCATGATAAAATTATTATGAAAAACATGTATACATTTTTTAAATAATGATAATTTATTTATCAATTCATGATAAATTAGTACCTAATATTTAGTAAAGTCTTTGTAATCATCAATTCTTTTTCAAATATAGATTTTAATTATAATGTACTCAAAAAAATTATAATTAATTTATACCAATTATATATATAATATTTAATCAAAATAATATTAATTTTTAAATTATATGTTTAATTTTTTCATATGCTTTATATTTTGATTTTTTTGAAAAAGTTTTATTTTTAATTTAATAGTGATAAAAAATTATATTCATAAAAACTTTTATTTTGGTCATGTGAAAGATCTATCATTTTTTTAATTTAACCTCAAATTAACATAAAACTACATTAATTATTAATATTATAATTAATTTCTCAATAATCATCATTATAATTGATTTTGGTAATATTTTATTTTTTGGGCTTGAAAACAAGTTTTTCTAAAAACTATTTTTATGCAAGTGAAGTGTATTACATTATTAATTTATTTAATATCAACCGATTAATGTTTTTAATGAAATTTATATATTATAAATTACAAATATTATTTCAAATTTCATTTTATGGTTTCTATGAGATACGTAATGGAATTAAATTAAGTTCTATGCTTAAAAATACAATTTTGTTAAAAAAAACTCATAGCATATGGTTAATCAAATTTAAATTTTGTCACTAATATAAATTTTTTAGATAAAATTTACTAGATATGTTCAATATTAAAATATAATACAAATTAATATATTTAAATTAATTTTTTACCTGAGGAATAATAAAAATGTAAATTCTTTCACCATAGTTAAGGTTAGAACGGGTTTATTAATGGGTTATTCCATCATATAAGAGTAGAATTTCCAACCAATCTAGTAATAATATTACTAATTGAAGAAATTTAAAAATTATCTTATCTTAATTTTAATTCATTTATCATTATGATTCACTTTCCAATGAATGAGTCCTTATTTAGTTGAAATATTTTATTAAATTCCATGTACATCCCTCCTATCACTTATAAAAGGAAAACCCTTATCCTACCTTATTTACATAATTTGACCAATATATATTAAAAAAATACCAATATAAAATCCTTCCTGAAATCCTCGCCTTTATCCTAGATATTATGTTATTCTCTTATAACTTAAATTTCAAGGCTTGAGGAGTAAGCCAATGGAGGACTCTCAAATAATTGGTATATATCTTAACCAATTTCATTCAATTTTGGTTCTTATTATAATTTGTATAACCTTATCGTATCCATAAAAACATAATTAATCTTTCTCCATTAAAATATTATGATTTTATTATTATTATTTCACAATCATTTACAATCGCTACTCAATCTAATGGGTGATGAAAGTATCGCTTGTGCATATGTGTGGACTACCATCTCTATATAGTGATATGATTCGTTTCAAACACCATCACTAATGGAAATTTATTATAATTTATTTAGTATTTATATATTTTATTTAAGAAATAAATATTCTCCAATATTTATAATATATTATATTTCTTCTTACCATATGATCAGCTGGAAAATTATAACATCATTCTTGCATATTTGTGGACTAGCACCTATATAATGTTATGTCATTCATTTTTTAATTTCCATTTTACATTTATTGTAACATGTATTGAATATATGGATATATATGATATAATATTTATTATAAAAATCCAAATTATATATTACCTTTATTTTATTCCATCCATCAAAAACTGGAAAATATCAATCATGTATAAGTAGAGACAACCATCTCTATGTGGCGAGGTAATTCATTTTTCATTACAAATTAATATAAATATGTTTATAGATAATATATATGATATTTATATCATGATTATAATTACATAGATAAATTTATCAGGATAAACGTTTAAGGACCACAATCCCAAACATAAACATTCATGAAAAATAAATCACTTAATATATGAAATGATAATGATAATGAAAAATTATTAATCAATATTTGATAATATGATATAAGTAAACAAGTTATGGTGTTATTTTTACTATTATGGTTATATAATACAATTATAATATATTTAACTGTATCATAAAGTATTTGAGATAACTTGCAATAAGATGAAATTACGGTAAAGATTTCATTGCATCATCGAAAAATTCATGAGACATGTTTTATATTATGCCCCAAAATTTCATTTATGTGGTGTGATTACTATGTAATTAATTTATTTTTAAATATAAAATAAATTAAAGGGTTTTGATTACATATATAATATCTTTTCCTCATATGGGATTTTATTTAAAAATACCAATGTTGTAAGGGTTTTTGTTCTCAATTTCGCTTTATTGATACATTGTTTAATGTAATGCACAAATTTCAAATATATATATATATATATGATTGATATGCTTACCAAAATAATATTATGGAATAATAAATGATTAAATTAATGTAATTTAACAATAAATTTAATTTTCAAGAATCCAATTACTTTTTATTTAAATATCACTAAAGTTATAAGTGATTTATTTTAAAATCTCAATTTTATCTGGTTTTTATGCATAAATTTTCTGATGATAAGATTGAATTATATAACATCCCAAAATATTATTCGTTTTATTATCCTCTTGTTATTTTTTGATATTTAGTTTTTTTCCTTCCATTTGGCTCTTTTTACGTACATTAGGTACTGAAAATATGATTTCATGAAAAATCGACAATGTTTTTTTTCTTTGGTCGTTAATATTTTTTTCCAGGACCATATTTTCATTAAAAAAATTCATTAAAATTTTTTATATTCTCCAAAAACTATAAAAAATAATTTCAAACTATGTTAAAATTTAACTACCATTTTTTAAAATGAACTTTTTTATATTTTCCAATCATGGAACTTTTTAATTTTTATCAAAAATGTGAAATGTTTTTTTAAACATACACTACATGAACAGATTATACCACTATCATGAATACTATTTAATTTAAATAACACACAATAATATTTATATAAAATTAGGATTTTCAAAAATATTTATGAAATCATGATATATGAAGATTCGTTTAATTTACCTAAAACATGAAGGAGGATAGTAAATATTTAGTGTCTTCAAAAACTCGGATATGTAATCCACTAGATCATATTAGAACTAAATTATCACCGACTATGTTCTTCACAACAAGATCCCTTATTATAAATATCATAAATAATACCTTCAATAATAACCTTAGGAACAAAAATATAATAAAGGGTGAGCTCAGATGCTCAGTAAGGGTAAACCAGGGAGATATCAATGAAAACATCAGTATGACATAGTCATTAGGGTATGAGAATATGATTTTAACATTTGAAAACCATAACATCTATACAAAATCATAATAATGAGTTATTTAATAAATAATACTTGTTCATAAGAAATGAATAATAATGGAATCAAATAATATTAGCCCTATGAACAAAACATTTAGATAATACATAGATTTTTAGAATAAATATAAGAATATAAAATCATATATAAAGGCTTCCCAAAAATACATTCATAACATGTTATAATTGGGATAAACACTTTTTATTATTATTTGGGATTGGGAGATATTCCCTTATAACCATATTTGGAATTGGGATAACCTCTTATGTACCCACTTTTATTATCTTTATAACACCTCCCATGTACATTCTTTTGGGAATTAGATTACCTCATGTGCACCCATTTGAGATCATGTGAACATTAATCCTTACCCAATGCATTGGAGGGATATATAATTTTACTCCCACACATCACACAATGACAATCAAACATATAATATAAACAATATCATATAAAATCATAATATCATAACTCATTAAATGGAATTTGGTTTCAGAAAAATTTCAAAATGGAAAACCCCATGAAAATGAAACACCTTTCATAATAATTTAATCATTTAATCATAAGATTAACCATGGAAATAAAAGTGTTTCATAAAAATATCCACCTCATAATCATAAACTATACAGATAAATAACATAGGTGGAATCATTGGATCAGATCCCCCATAAAAATAGGATATGTCAAAGGATTTCATATTAGATGTAAAATGATTTAAAATGATCACATCGAACATTTTTTGAGATGGATAATAGAGATATGTGATTGATGAACATTCCCACAAACTTCAACCAGATAATAATTATATACTTGAGATGTGATCATCGTACCATTTTGTATATTCACTACTAATAAAAAATCATATTATTAAGCATAGGAATTCACATTCTTAAATAATTTTCATGATCTAATGGAATTTATATAACTAAGATCAAATAATATATTTTCATATTTTTGTGTATCTTCCACCACCCCAACATCATTATTCTATCATTAATCTCATTCTAAAACCTACATGGTTTTCAAAAGCATCAAGCATCATTAATTGTAGTTATTAAAAATAAGAAAAATCATCTATAGAATGTCCAAATCATGAAACCATTTCAATCTATGACACATTAGGTTTACAATAGGTAATTAGTGTTCAATATCTATTAAAATCATTCTCTATTATTGAAAAAAAAATTAATTTAAAAAAATATTTTATGTATTTAACAGTAGATGTGCAGTAAGAAATTCAATCGTTCACTAGATGACATTTTATTCAAATCTTAATGTTCCATTTTTATAGTTATTTCCCCTAGGTTCAAATTTTATTGAACCACATCTAATTTTACTATCATGGAAGGTATGTATTATCCTATATACCACTTGAAATATTGTTTACAATAATTCTAGGATATTTTCCTATGCATAGACTAGTCTTTTGACTTTACTATAGTGTTCTCACTAATGTTTTCTCATCATATTTTCAAAGTTTAACCAATCCTATCCATTTATACGAACTATAGTGACCAAATATTTTCATACACTGATATTACATCTTAAAATATGAATATTCATTTCATTTTACAAAAACAAAAATGAGGACCATAATGGTTTACTGTCATTGAAATCATAGATATGTAAAAAAATAGCTCATAAGTGAATAACATCATCTCCTACTATGTTCTTCATAACCATCACCATTAATAGATATATCATACATTATACCTTTAATTATAACCTATGGTAAGGAAACATAATAAAGGGTGACATTAGATTATTAAAAACGATAGAAAATGGTTATATCAATAATAAAATATGAATAACATGATCATAAGTTTATGAGAACATGATTTTAAAATTTTAAAACCATATACAATATAAAAATGACCATAATCTAGAGTCATGGAATAAATATTTTTATTTTATAATATAATAATCATAATATAATAAAATATTATGATTCATGATAACATTACATTTTCATCTAATATAAATTTGTGATAGAAATTAAGCTTAGAAAATCATATTTCAAGGATTCCCACAAAGAAATTCATAACATGTTACGCTTGGAATAAACACCCATGTAATTGGTTTTGGAATGTAAACATTTCTTTTGTACCCTCATTAATGATAGTTATGACCACCTGTGCACCCTATTTTTTGATTTGGATAACCTCTCGTTTACCCATTTTTCTCATAGTACATTAATCACTGCACATTTCATTGGAGGGAAATATAATAATGTATCCACCAATCACTTTATTAAAATCATACAAATATTTTACACAATATCAAAGAAATTTTATTATATCATAATATATGAATATAAAATGGGTTTCGTAAACATTTTATCATATAATATCTTATTGAAATGTAATAGGGTTCACAATCATTTCATCACTTCTTTATAGAATTACCCAATGAAAATGAATGCGTTTAATAAACATCCCATAATAAAACAAGAATTTATGGATATAAACTTTAAAACTTATTTGGAGAGCCTCTTATAGATTTAATCCTAAATACTTATTATAAGGGTTTCATGCATAAAATAAAGACACTATGACATGAAGAGGTATGAACGGAATTTAGTTGGTCAATTCACTACCAAACCAATATTATTTTTATATTGGAAGAGAAGAGGATAGGAGATGTCATTTTATAAGTGGGGGACAGGACCAACTTGGAAATAACTTAGAGATTTACTAAAAGGATGCAATTTGATAATGTAATTACTGAGAAATAACCCTAAAATGGGAAATATATTCATTGGTTTGATAATATAAGGATTATGTATGACCATAAAAAAATATTTGTACAAGTTTATTTGGATAATGTGCCCTTACATTTTAGTTTACCCCATGGTAAACTCATCATAACCATAACCGTGGTAATCAATTTTTACAATTTTTACTATGCATTATGAACAGAATATGATTGAAATATTAAATAATATAAATTATTCTTACTAGAACATTTTAATAAATTTTAACACCTTGATTTCACAAAAGTTTTATAATTTAATTTATTATTAAACCCGTAGATGCAATAAAACAAATTTCCAAAGAAAATGATTCATCTTTATAAAAAAATTTATAATAAAATTGACGATTAAATTGATTAAAATAACCTAAATAGTATTAACAATAACATAATTGAAATACCATTTCTATCAAAACCATCATAATAAAGATGAATCATTATAATTTTTAAAAAAAAATTAGTTTTCAATAAAAAAAAGTTAATTCTCACTATTCATAAAGAATCATTTTTTCACTGTATTATAAAAAATTCATCCTCATGTGATTTTTAACTTTTAATTTCAGAAAAATAATTTGTTAATAATTTTTCTTGAATTTTAAATAATTAATTTCATTTTAAAAAACACAATAAAAAGTCATTTTTGATGAAAATTTTATTTTTGATTCATATAAAGACATTACTAAATATTAAGTACATATTTATCAATATATTTTTTTTATAAGAAAAATTATTAATATATAAAATATGGTTTTCTTAATCATACCAGACATATTAGTTTATTGGTTATAATGGTAATAATTTTAATAGTATGTTACAGTTTGTTAAAAGTTTGTGTAGCTTCTGACGCAGGCTATAAAAGAATATTTATAAATAAAATCATCATTTTATGTTTCTTATATTTTAATTTGGGATTGATCCAATGTTACAATCCATAATCATTATTTATATGAATTCTAATTTTGATTGTGAAATTTTTATAAAACCTGTATCATTTCCATGGACTGTGATTTGATTATCTGATGAATGTTTTATTGTCTTTTAGTGCACATATATATGATTTTCATTATTTTATATGTGGGCCATGAATTAATCCGATGTATTTGTTAAAAAACGATATCATAGGAGATAATAAGAAATATAATGGTGCATGAATCCATTTTAATATGTGACTTTTTCAAATAATATAATCCTGGGAGTGAATAATGACTAAAGAAATGATGAAACGAGGAATGAACCCAATCCACTAAGGTGATATTGTAATTGATCCTTGAAAAGAGAAATTATTTTGTATTATTATTATTATAACATAATCATACGTATTATTTTTTTGACATTCCCTTATTCTCCATGAATTATTATTTATTATTACACATTCTTATGTATTATTTTATTTCATTGATAAAATTTTATTCCTTGATTAAAATTTATGATAGATGAAGTGATGGGATTTTTTTTCTAATGATAAAATCATGTTCTTATACCCCTATCATTATCATAATATAACATATGATCATCACTTATGTTTACCCTTACTGGGCATCTAAGATCACCTTTTCTCATGTTTCATTTCCTTGGGTTCCAGAAAACGTTTCTAGTATTGTATGTATAATAAGAGTACTAGTGGTGAATAACTAAGTGGTAAATTATATAGATCAATTTTGTTCATGTTTTTTATGTATTAAAGTTTCTAATTACACTAAACCTATTTCTTCCTCATGTATGTATTAAATTAAAATGTATTGAATATTCATATTTTGGGATGTAATATTTATGTACCAAAAGTACGTGTCATTATTGTTTATGTGTCTTTATGACCTGTACCTTACAAAAATGAAGTCACTATTCTATATAGAAATTTTTACCCCCACACGAAAACTATATGAGGGGATGGGAATAAAAAATATCATATTAATTTTTTCACATGCACTATAAAATAAGGATTGGAAGGAAAATAATATTGCAATGTCATTACATTAGGATAAGTATTAGGTATTGTGTCTATATATTCCAATTCATTAATCCAAAAAATTCACATTGTTCTGTACGCTCAGAAATAGTATACAATTTGTGAGAAATTAATTGATGTGATCATGTATCAGTTGTACTTGGTGCGGTAACCTTATAAAGTAATAAACTCTCACCATAATAGGGTATTAAATTTAACTCAATACCAGATTAATTTCTTTTATTATATGAAAGCTATGTCATCCTTCCCATTTGTAGTAAAAGGGAAAACATAGCCTATAGAGATCGTGGAATTTTCACCACTTCTACTAGCCAAAAAAACCATTCCATCCACCCTGGGGTAAGGTCGTGATAAGGGAAATTGAAAACCAACCACATTACATTGGGTTTTAGACATTATTTCCTCCACATATATGATGAATTTTTTTGAACATAATTGATGGAAAAATATAATAGAGGGTTGAGATTTGATTTATAATCATTTATCAAAATTCAACCAAATTTTATTAGTCAATGAATCAATTTTTATTTTAGATTTATTGTAAAGTATTTTTGAGTAAATAAAATAAATTAGAATTTATATTTTTACTGTTTTGGACCAAAAAGATCCTTATACACTCATAAAACAACTCTACATTGATATAAGATTGCTTCAGAATAAGAAGAACATACTTTTAGATGAGTGATAACCTATTATTGAAACTGCCTTATACATCACTCAGTGGAGAACCCTAGATTTTTTATTAGAGTCGTAACCTATTATAGACCTTATTTTTTTAGAACTCACAACCAGAGAATCAATTTTATTAGTATAATAAACAATAGTCAACCCTAATTTTTATTATGAAAAGAATTAATACATTATAATGAATACAAACATAGGAAAGATAAATAAAATGATGAAAAATAGAAACAATAAAAAAAATTGAAAGAATTATCAAATAATGATGAATTGATGCTCATTGATCTATTATTATTAAGGATTTAAACACCTAAGTTCATCCATAAACATAGAAATGGATCTGATGTCATTTCAATTATTGATTGTATATGTAGTAATAATTTTGTATTACAATTTATTTCAAACAAACTGTATGAATATTTTTCTATCCATTGTTCTAATTATAATACATATATCCTCCAATATCATTAAACATGAAGACTTCTAAGATAATTTGATTTCCCAATTGTTGTATGTCACATGTTCTAAAATAAATATAAATTATAGTATTGTTACTAATATTTATAAATAACACTCACAATAGTATATTGTTATAGAACTATATTACAACTATATAAAATAACATCATAATTATTTAGGAATTATTATTTATCACAAACATATATATTTCATATTTATCATACATTTTAAAATAATATGAATAAACTTGTTTTTGATTGAAAAAACAAAAACTCAGAAAAAACCCAATTCTCATAATGAATATATTACATGTGTGACTTTATAAAATATATGTTCAAAATATTTTTAAACAACAAGTAATTATATTTTTAGAATATATATAAAACATTAATTAATTTTTTTAATTCAATTGCATTATTTAAATTAATAAAGACCTTACTTTTAGGGAAATATTTTAAATGGACGGTAGGTAAAAATACCTAGCGCTAGCAAGATGTTGCAACCATTAACATTATACCATAAAATGACATACCATAACATGAGTTTCCATAAAATATAATATATCATTTCATTGATCTACAATCATAGTTGATCTACCATTGAAAAATTATATATCATTAAAAGATGATATACCATTGAAGTATGAACTAACATTTGAAGATGATATACCATTGAAATGTGGTTCTACCCTTTGTCTTCCATGGTACTACCATGATCTTATGATCTTCCATCATAAAGATATCCTTATTATACTATCGCTATAGTGATAGATACTACCATTAGATTGATCTAACATTCATGTGGTTTACTATCAGATGGATCTATTACTCAAAGATAGATATCCTAATGTAGATAGATCAAATGGTGATTAAACATCATGAATTATATTAGAATCACATATATTTTTAAATATCATTTTCTTCTATGTATGGAATACCCATGAAAAACTACATGAATATTATCCATATCATCTTCATTCGTATCATTATTCTATCACATTTCTATGAAAATGATGTTTTATTTATATTATGATATCATTAAAATGTATTCATGGAAGTGAAAATCATAGTTTGGTTAAAGCATCTTGGTAACAAAAAAACATGAGTAACTACTTTATATGAAACACTTTGAAGAAAATTGATAATAAAGATGATTGTATTGTGGTGACCATACTGCTTAGATAGAGTTGATTGGGTGGTTGGGGGAATTTAATTATTTTTTATTAAGGAGGAACTTTGTCAGGACTCCATTTTCCCACATATGTTTGCATAATTTTCAGTCCTCTCAATAAAAAAAATAATTCTTCTCACAATTTATTTAATTTAGCAACATGGTCGGCCCCCAAACACATTTATACACACATATGGGGATTTTCTACCTACTTACTCCCACACACACCTCTGGGTACACATAGAAAACACATATCACACCCTCTATCTTCTTCCATCAATATAAATCTACTTATCTTCACCCATGTTTCCTTATATGGTTCTTTATGTTGTCTCTCTTATGATGTTGAACCGTAGGTCCCGTGTAAGGTTAATAGGTTGGTCTTTACGTGATTGTCAATGATGGCTTAATTTTTTTACTAAAACTGCATATATAATTCTTATAAATTCAACATAATTAAAACTATTAAGAAAAAAATAAATTAAAATATTATATATGTACAAAAATATTATCTAGTTGTGATTATCCAAAGAAATATATAATTAAATTTTTAAAAGGTATCAGTAATCATTTCAGAAGAACTATTACAGGAACAATAAAATGACTAAATTTAGAATTGTATTTTAAAAAATGTTAATGAAATTTTAATTTATCTAAACATAATTATTAAAGAACAATTACATATGTTAAATACTAAATACCTATCCCTTTTGTAAATTAAAAACACGAACATTTATTTAGATTTATAAAATTATTCTTCCCCTTTTTCAACTTTATCAAAAATCACATTAAAATTAAAACAATATAATAGTCAGCTTCTTAAAAAGTATTAAATACTTTAACATAGAAATGTAAAACTCATTCATGAAAATAGAAATTTAGCTACATTAATCATGTATGAAAATATTAAAAACAATATAAAATTTAAAAAAATTAATTATGATAGAAAATTTGAATCTTCTCACAAACCTAATTAAAACATCATTTTCTAAAATTTAGAATAATATAAAGGTCTACTGAATATTATTGGAAGATGTTTTTCAATGTGAGAAAATTATGAATATACATTACCATAATTCAGAAGATCCAATGGAAAATGAAATATAACTTTTATATGTTTTTTCTAGACTGTTTTAGAGGTACTTTACAAATTTAAATTTCACATGAATTGTCATAGAAAATTATATTAATGTCAAATATAATATTAATATAACATAATATTTTTTTAATTGAAATAGTTCTGGAACAAATACTAGAATAAAAAAATTACGTAGTCTAAACTGTAGAAAATGCTACTAATATTTGTTTCTAATAAATCATTGAAATTAATATTTTACTGAAAAATGACAAATACCTATTTTTCGTTTTCTAGTAAATCATACAACCTCCAATGTCAGAGTCATAGTATGATTATAAATCAAAAAAATTTTTGTTTGAAGAAAATATACCAGTACTTAGAGTGCCCTTAATATATATAATAACTCTCTAAACAAATTAATATTATATTATATCGGATTTTACTTAAATATATATCATAAATAGATATAGAACATCATCCCTATTATTGATGTGGTGAGATAAAATAAACTACCTATCATGTCTATTTATATTTTCATATCAACATTTATTCCCAATTTATTCAATTCCAATATGGAATTATCACTCATAGGTGTTTTCATAGTCATTCATGAGTCAAAGCCAAACATATTAACAATTTATTTCCCATATTTAGATTTACTTAAGAAAAAAAATACCTATTATTTCACTAATTTGTAATCAAATGAAAACCATTATTTCTCTCATTATTCTCATATCAAATTGAATTTTCATTAGTTTAAAAAAATAATTACATGGAAAATCAATTTTTGAAAAAATTATATTATATCCTCAATGTAAATCTGTATAATCAGAATGTGATTTGAGTCGCTTTCTATAAAATCCTTTTAAGAAAAACATTTGAAAAAAGTATGTTAGTTTTTAATATAAAAATAAATGATATTTCATAAGTACATAAAAATTTATTACCATGTTTAAAATTTTTTTTTGTAAATTCATCATTTTCAAATCTAGGTAGTTGTTTAAAATATACTTCATTAAAAATTATTCCATTCAAAAATATACTTTTTATATACATTTTAAATATTTTGATATTTTGAAAACATGAAGAGCTACTATGATTATTAAAACTTTTAACCTTGTAATATGAGAAAATGAATATTTAAAGTCAATTCATTCTTCATAGTAATAACCTAGACCGACTAGAATTTATTTTCTTTTTAACCATTTTCCTAGATGCATCAATCTTATTATGAAAATTTATTTATTACAAATTATTATTTTATATATTGAAAATTCAACAGACCACTACACTTTATTTCTTTAAAATTGATTTAATTCATTATTAATATCATTCATCCAGTTTAAATAAATTAAATAATTGTCAATGTAAATAAAAACAATATCAGAAAAAAAAGAGGAATCATAAAGTTAATGCAAAATATAATTTTTTGTTTTTATACAAATATCAGAAAAATATAACAATTTAGATGAGATTTTATTTATTTAATTTTTCTTTCATTAGTATTAGTTTGAGAAGATTTATACTCCCTCTAACCTGATGCATTATCATTTTCACGTTCATTATCATCACCAAAATTAAATTCCCTAAATTCATCATCAATTTTATTTAATAAATAATCTTATGTTTTTTGATATTTTAATGGAGTAGAAAATGTAATGTATCTTCAACAACTATTGATATCTTACATAAAACACCATAATCCTTTCTAATATTGGAATATCCTAAAAATATTTTTTCACCCCTTTTAGAATTTAATTTTTCGTAATTATCCTTTATATTTAAGATTAATACTTTACAAAAAATACCCTAAAATTACTCAAAATAGTTTAAAGTCATTAAAAAATTAATAAGGGTACTATATAAAATTGGTATATTATATATGATATTTAGGAAAAGAAAATTTTTATTTATCAGTTCTTCGGAAAAAAAATATTTAGGCACAATAAATTACATTAGCATAGATCTATTCATTTCTTGTATTGAGATACTATTTATTTTAACCACACTATTCTGTTATAGTGTCCTCGGTGGAGAAAAAATAATGCTTATAACAATTTTCATAAAAAATTTATAAAAATAAAATATTTAAATTATACCACCTAAATTACTTATGATAGTGATGATTAATATATTTTAAATATTTGGAATATGTTTACTATATATAAAGTATTTCAATAATGTTTAATTTTTAAATGATGAGAAATAAATCCAAATGAATCTCTTGTAATAATATCTAATTATAAAGACTTATTTATTACCACTAAAACTAATATGTTTTATTTGACTAGACATGTAATGGTTTAATAGTTTTGGGGATATAGTAGTAAAAAACATATTTACATATTAAAATATTTCGTTATGCCACTTACAATTTAAATAGGAATAACACATAATGTACATACTTGTATGTAACTTTTAAATTATAGATCATGTTCATGCATTTAAAATTTATAAAATAGTTTGTATTTTTAATGACCAAGTCTCTTATAGTACATAATGTCAACCATTTCAATAAAATTTAAAAAAAAATTCCTTAAATTTTATTATTATAAAAATAAATATTAAAACGTTTTCTTATCTATTTGAAGAAAATTAATCTTTTTTTATAAAAAGTGTACATTTATTATATTCAAAAATAACATTCGATACAATATCACACATTTGTGAGATACTTCTTAATTATGTTTTTAAACATATAAAAATAATACATTATTAAAAAGATCTATTTTGGAAATGAACACATCTCAAATACCATTAATCTTACCTTTAGAGATGTCTCTGAATGTGACTAAACCACCATCGTGTGAGCTAATAGATATAAATTTTTAAATATCACATTAAAGGTGCCTCAAACATCCAATATATACAATCCATTAGTATTTTATACCTCTATAGAATATTTTTTGAAATTAATCAACGAAGATGAATTTTTATGTATTCATTACAACTTGGGCCCAACTAGATCAGTAGATGAAAAATTTAAAACCGTTATAGATTTAGAAAAATTATTAGTTTTATAAATAAAAAATTAATATGTATCAAAAGAATTTTTTGTATGCCCAAATTTCTTTCCAAATATTATAAAACATTCATTATAATAATTCCTTTTCATTCTATATTTAAAAAGGGTAAGAAAATAAATGACTTATTCCACAATTTTAACAAAGGTAGTCATATTTGTCCTTGGTGATAAACTTTTATAACCAAAACCTTTCTTATTATTTTTGGGATTCATCATAGACATAATATTTTCATACTATTCTTTACTGTGAATAAATTTAGAAAATATTTCATTTATATTTAAACAATCCCTTTGGAATTTTGTATTCCAAATTTGAATGGTTTCTAAATCTGTATAAATTTTCCAATTTGATCTAGATTTTGTATTTCTTAGTTTTTTATTTTCTTAATCATGTTTTATACAATAGTTCTCGACTGTAGTAAAATCTTATAGAACATAACGAAAATGTTTTTTTCAAAAAATTAATCAATCACTATAAAAACTTTTCTATGTCTATCATTTTCATCTTTTAGTTTTAATTTATTAAAATCATAATTCTTTTTAGATTCCTCATTTAGGGAAAAAATAATATTCAAATTATCATAATCAATTTTAATTTATCTTTTTTATTAACCTACTTCGTATTTTTAATTTTTATATTAGTTTATTTTTAAATTATACTCACTCCATCAATCTTTAATTCTATAATTTATTTCAATAGTTCTTTGACATTCTAATTTATAGAATCATAATTAAAATATTGATTAAAATCCCTTTCATTTTCATTTAGATAAATATAATTGTGATAAACATTAGTAAGATAAATAAAGTGATTGAAAAGTTAATTAGTAACCTCACATTGAATACCAGGCAGATCCTGGTTTCCAATTTCTTATACATTTCTAGAATCACAACTTTTATTTTAACTTTCATATAAAATCCTTATTCCAATGAAATATTTATTTTCCTTTCTCATATTATCTATTTATTTCTTTGGATGTTTGATATTTGGATAGTTTTTCTTTATGTGTCCTTTCTTCATATACTCAAAACGTGTTAATTTTGAAAACAAAATTATTATAATTACATTCCTTATAATACATTATGACTACATTTTAATCAGATATATACTAACATTGAGATTCAAAATCAAATAAAACATATTTCTAATGTGATCCATCACTTTATCACTTTCTTGGAACTGAAATTCAAATGTATTAGAGATTTCATTAAAATTGGACATAATATATATTCATTTTATCCTTCTATACACCTCATTAAAAGAACTTCCCACTACAATGAATATTATAGAAAATAGAAGATTAATCAATGGAAGTTATAATCATTAAATTTATTACTCCCATTTTTGTAAAACTTCTTTTAAATCTATAATTATGGTAGATCACCCAATATTCACTAAACTAATGTTTTTTTGTCCAGTTCTTCTCCAACACACCATATAAAATTTTTAATACTTGTAAACTAATGGAAAATATAGTTCATAGAGTCTTCTTCTCCCATTTTTATGTCCATTTATTTCTCTTGGGGAATTCCTGGTTTGTACAATTATTCTTGTGTGTCCCATAGTGAGGAACATAATGGATTCTACATATGTCAATGGCATTATTTAAATATTAAACTTTTCTAGATAAACTACTACATATAGCACATTACAATGTATTCTAAAATTTATAATTCAGAACATAATTGATCATCTCATTACCTAGAAGTATCTCTAGATGAATATTGGGAAGCTCAACTAGATTCTCCATGATGGTCCATGATCCATATATAGTAGTTCTAGTTAGGCTTCTATTCGGTCTTTCTAGTGTCCATAGTCTCTTCTATTAATCAATGGGGGTAGTTTGTGGATTCCATAATTTATTAGAATTAGAACATGTCTTATTTAAGAACAAATATTTTACTCCTCAGAATGTTAGGAGTGTGATATTTACATTATCATAGTAACTAAAAATAAACCACAAAACTATATCTAGAAGGATTCAAATAGTTTTATTTTCAATGTAATAATAGATTATCTTTCTATACAAATATTAGGATCATAATTTTTGTAAAAATTTACTATATAAGGGGTGAATTATCATTTAAATACATTTCTCAAAAATAAATCAGTGTTTATTATTTAAATTCTCTATAGTGAGTGTAGTGTAGAAGTGTAGTAGTGTAAAAGAAATAGAAGAAAATAAAAACTATATTTTATTGTGGTTCATATCACCAAGATCCTTCTATACTCATGAAACATATTTACTAAATAATATTATTGGTTCCTATGAAGAATAAATCAGATTTTTAGGTGTCTTAACATGTTACAAACACTAGTTTTTAGATTACCCATAGGCATAACCCAAAATTTTTATTAAGAGTCTTAACTGATTTTTGATTGGAATTTTCTTCAGGTTTCCCATCCAAGAAGTCCCTTTGCGGTGGAAAAATAACTAACAGATAGACCTGATTTGTATTTATAAAACAATAAACTGATTGTAATGATACAAAATAGAAAAAATAAAGATGATGTGATGAAAAATTTAAAAAAATAAAAAAAACTACTGAAGTGTTTAGATTATGATCACAATATCACTTAATCATCATTAATCACTTTAGTATTAATTATTTTAACATCAATGTTCCTTCCTGATTGAAGGAGTTCAATAGAAGAAATGGGAGTTCTTCATTTTATGTGCAGTAATAATCTCAAAATACATTTTCTCTCAGAAAAGTTTTTTAGTGTTTTCATTATCCCTTGATCACATGCTAAAAAATATATCTAGAATCATCCTTAAATTAAAAATATTTTAGGTGTGTCGAATTTTACAATTTATTTATGGCATGAGTTATTAATTAACAATTCATAATATTACTAGTACATAGATTTCTAATTTTCATGTTTAATATTAGATAGTTCTATCACTCTTTTACATTTATATAAAATAAAATCATAATTATTACCTCATGATAAATAGAATAAAAATATATATTTAACATTTTTTAAATATTTAAATATAAAATTAATTATACATCAATTTAATTTAATATAAAAAACTCACAAAAACATGGTAACATGAAGAATAAACTTCATGTGTGAATTATTTAAATATATCCTCAAAATATTGTTAAACAACATGAAATTATATTATTTTAAAAAATATAATAAATTATATATTTATTTAAATTTATTTTGATTATAGTAATTATAATAATACGACTAAATTTTTTTTTAAAGTAATTTAACAGAATGTATATAAACAAACCTATAGGTAGAAACTTGATTCTTATAATAACATTATACCATCACATGAACTACCATTATATATACTACCTTGAAATATAATCTACCATCGCATTGATCTACCATCATTAATGATCTACTATTGAAATATAATCTATCATTCTAACATGATCTACCTCTGATGTATTATCTACTATTGAATGATTGTTTGTTTATTGAATAAGTGATATAATGTCAATGTGAAATGGAATTATTTTGATGTGATGACCTATCATCATATTGTGATAATATTTCTACCAACATTAGGTATAACGGTTCTACTATCATAAGGATCGATCATTCGATGGATATTGTATTTGATGTATTTACCATTTAAATATGGAAATGTTACCATGGATAGTTTTAATTGTGAGTAACTATCATGCATGTGATATTAATTAAAAATATATTTAAAACTAAATCTTGTTTATGTATGGAATATAAATTAATAGTTGTATGAAACTTCTTCATATAACCCTCATTCATAACATTCATCTTCAATGTTTTCATGAAAAAAATGTTGGACGCATATTAATATCTCATTAGATCATATTCACCGAAATGAAGAGTTCATTTTGATAATAATGGGTTGGAAATGTAGAACCTTATGAACATTAGAACAAGAAACTCTTTAAAAAACCTAATTTTGAAGAAGATGGTGATGTAGTTATTGATTATCATAGATGAAAATTGTTGGTAGGTGTGTGGAATGTCCATATTTTTATGTGATAGAGGAATAGTGTCATTTTTATTTCCCCTTAAATTTATTTAGAACATTTTTTATTTGTGAAATATAAACCAAGAAATTATCACTTTTTATTCAATTTTACTGCATTGTCGACACTTAGATGCACTTAAACACAAAAATGGGGTAGTCTAAATTTTTCACCCCTTTAATTCCTTTCCATTCACCAAGCATGCATAATGAAAACCCTTTTCGATGTTATTCTTTATAATGGAAATTGGTATCACCCATTACACCATGGTTTTTCCATTGGGATGGATGTCCCATGGGGTTGACCTATGAGTCTTATATGTGCTTGATGGGATGGACCTTTCAGTATTTTCTTAGTTAGCTTAATTCCTTACTAAATTGACCAAGGAAATTTTTATAAATTCAATAGAATTAAAATTTTTAAGATAAAAAATAAAACTTAATATAATATATATGGAAATAATATTTTTATGTTATGTTAATCAAATAATATATAATGTTGCAATTTTAACGTTGTTTCATTAGTTATTTCAAATAACATAACATATTAAAAAATAAATGATTTCCTTGAGAATTTTATTTTAAATAAATGTGAGGAAATTGTGATTTGTCAAAACACTACTATAAAAGTATTAATACAGAAGTTCAAACACTAATAAAAGTTTTTCATCATCATATTTGGAGAAAATTCATAAAAAGAACACTCTTAGCTTCTTCCACATCATGATTCAACTCCCTCCTTAAGTATTGATTCAGTGAAACCTATTGGAGACTCTATTAAGATCACCTTCTATAAACTAATTTATAGGGATCATTGAGGAGAGTGAGTTAAATATTACATGAGATTCATGTAAAAATATTGTTTTGAGATGATAGATATCAAGGAGTATTTTGATCCATACCTTGAAAGATATTCATTGGTTGATGAATCCCCTCAATATTATAGTGCCGATAAGGATTGGATTCCTAATTAATTATTTATGTTGTTGAATAATTTTTTATGTTTTCATAATAGATAACATATGACATGGAATACACCTAAATGGATTAAATTATGATATATTAATTTAACATGTTGTGTACATTTAAATTCTTAAAAATGTATTATATAGATGATATCAATGTAATACTCTAAATTTGGGAGATCATAAAAACATCCAACTATCAATTACTCAACGATTATTAGTTGTGGATAAAGTGAATGGTTTGGAAATATCTATATCGCATCCACAATCCAAATTATTATAAAAAATTTCTATTGAGAAAAAATAGTTTTTGGATGAGTTAGAGAAGTTGAGGTGGCTAAATGTTGAGTTTATCATAAGAAATAATCCTAAATAGTGTAACTCTTTGTATGAGAGAAACATCAATCCTCTAGAGAATCCCCCTTGATAAAAGGTATTACCTTAAAAATAAATAGCCAAGTTGAGTTATTCGGCTAACCTGGGGCCTTCAATACCTTTCTTTATTGTGCTAGTGGTCATGGATTTTTAAGAATTCCCTCTAATGGGGAAAACAACAAAAATTTCAACAGATCCACCTCAGTTTGATTCACAACAATAATTAGTAGAAATAGCTGGTTAGAATACCACATTAGGTTTAGCCCATTTCCTATAATCAGGCATCATCCTTAGTGAAATTTACACCATTAGTAATTAATCCTGATGAGTCCTTTACTATTTTAATTGAATCTACAGAGTCTCAATATAGAAATGTTTAACCAGAGATAAAACCATATCATAAATGGGTTTACATGACTATTCCACCACCTAAATTTGGAAATATCTCATTCATGGTATTCTTTGGAATTAGAGTGTTATTTCTCAGACCCACACTCCCAATCCCAATTCCATAACCACATTCATTACATAATGTATTTAATACCACCTACATATTCCTACTTATAACTATCATTGAATTAAATTAATTTGAAAATATTTCACTACATACATTCCCAACACCTTTTCAGGTTTATATCATTATTGAATTTTGAAAATTATAAACTAAGAAATCCCATGTCATTATCAACTAAAGAACTTTCTCCAATATAATAAATGACATAATTCAAAACTTTTCATTAAAATATGCACAAAATTATCCATGCAGGTTATCTTATAGACAAATCATGTGTAATACTTTTCTCCATAACATGGTCAAATTGAAAAATAATAAGGTGTGAGATTAAATTCTAAGTAAGTGAAAACATACACTCAAGGTAATCATTTCATAAAAATGTCATAAATATTATAAAATAAATAACTAACTGACATAATTCGATAATAAAATAAAACTAATATAATAATATATCCAAGTATTGTAATGAAAATAAATAGATCAAATGGATAATATTAACTAAATTCATGGTGATTTAATGTATAATACTAGAAATATTGATCTTAACATGACAACCTCATATAATAAATAATTCTTGTCTTCAAAGACATAATAAATACATCATCTAGATAGCAGGTAAGACATCATTCCAAATTATAAATTATATACCATATACCAAAACATGTTTTTCTGAAGAGGCTCACTGATGCATCGAGGGACTTGTGTCTTGTTTAAGACAAATGCATCAATTATAATAGATAATTAATAACCAAAAAATATTCAACTTTTCAAGTTATTTTATGTATTTTATTATAAATATATGGAGTTATAATACTTTTCAAAATTTCATTAAAAGGGATAATATAATCATAACTCTTCTAAAGGGAGATTGTGTGCGGTCAAGCAATACATAGTGACCTTCCCAATAATAATCTGCATCGGAAGAGAAATATATGGTATTCCAATTATTTTCCCCACATACCTAAAAGGTACAACATGATCATAACCCATCCATCAAAATATTGTGTACGGTTATAAAACATAGTGTATATTTTATAATAACCATCTATATTGGTATTACGACATACAAAATAGTAAAAAATTTCCCCATGTTCATAAAAGTGACAAAATGATTATAACCCATTATAAGGAAGAAGATAGATGGTTAATGAATAAAAAGTCATCATTCATGAGTAATTAATAAAAATTTGAGTCAATATAACAAATATATGGATTTTCAATAATTCCCCAATCAATAAATGGAATATCTTTATATATAAGGATCATTAAAACTAATAATGTATTGAGAATGGGGTATATATTTAAGTTAAAAATTTCCCAAATAAACCCATGTATATTATATTGATGAAAACACATCAATTAATGAAATAAAGAATATGTTATTCTCAATGTAAAATTATTATATGAAAAGTTATTCAATTTAATTGTGGATGGATAGGCAAGACAAAAGCATTGATGGATTATATATCTAATAGAGATAAAAATTTCATAATCCATCTTGATAAATAATATAGATGGTAACATTTTAGTAATATCATAAATTATTCATATGATATGTCAAAAGACAACAAAATCAATGAGAAACACTTTTAAGAAATTCTATAAATAATCATTGGAAATAATAAATATACATGATCTTTCTGAAAATATGTATTTTATAAAACTTATATAGTAATAATTTCACTGAGAAACCATGAATGATTATAGAGGAAGTATTATATAGAATAATATTATTTGAGAAATATTTTTTCTCTTATCATAAATCATAAAATGATATTTCATTAAAAAATTTACATTAGCATAAAAAGATTATATTACACATCACATGAAAAATTTATTTCCAAACAAGTAAAATTGAAATGACTTACTTCTTAAAAATAAAAATCAATAATAGATCCTTCAAATACCTAATGGTTATAAAACTAAATTTATTGTGGAAGATAAGATATTTTATTTTCAAAGGATAGATAATTATTTTAATTATTTTGAAATATCTTTATTTAAATAACCACATCATGAATATAGTATTTTATTTAATTCCGGAAAATAAGAATATATAATTATAAGAATAATTAAAAATAATACTTTTAAAAATTCCCAAAAATATAAGATAATAGTATAGTGAAGGAAAATATATAAATGGAGGAAATTATTCATTTGTAAGAATGGTAGTTATACTTACCAATTTTATTTATTTATTTTTGAAAAATATTTTTCATAGAAGTTGTAATTGATTATTAGAATTAATTTCCCCATAGAAAAAAAGAAATATCTTAAAAATAGTGGAATATAAGTGGAAAACAATATTGAAAATGGAACTCATTAAAAAAATACAATTACCCAATATACCATAAACTGAGTTGATGAAACCAAAATGGCAATAGAAACATTCGAATGAAAACCCCTTGAAGGATATGATTAGAAATGAAAAAATTAAATTAGGAATAATAATATAATAATGGTAAAAATATATTAAATGGTTATGGGATACACCATTCCAAGGAATACATAGTTTATAATATGAGGCATGACTTAGGGAGTGAAAATTTTAGATAGGAAAACCATACAAGTTAAATAACATTTGAGGTATGAATCATTTGATAATAAAGTTATATAGATTAATTTTAAATCCCTAAAAAAATATTGATTAAATACATTTAAAATTATAAAATATTTATAATAAATAAATAGTTGAACAATAGAGTTAAATAATAATGTTTGCAACATGATAGAAGAAAATTGAGTTACCAAAAACACTTATATTATTCCTAATTCATTCTATGCAAATTCTAAATATTTGTAATAATAAAATTAATATTATGTGATAACTTATATAGATCTATTTTAATTATTATTTAATTTAATTTTTAAAATGAAAAATCATATTCTATTTATTCAAATTTTTCTTATGAATGTGTCAAAATTTAATGTTGTTGGGTCATTTCTGAAATTATAGAAATTGAAATTGATATTTTAAAAACAATAAATTGATAAATATATCCATTATATAAAATAAATAAATAATTACTTTTTTATTATCAAAATATAACATTACTATTTAATTTATCATATTCATCTATGATATTGATTTATATCACTATTATTGTAGGTGGTTAAAAAAACCTAAACATGCTCATGTAACATTTTGATGGGTGTGTATGGTTAGGGAAGTTTTTAATATCACTATAATATAAGAATAATTATATTATTTTGATTTTTTAAGTTTTTGAATAATATTTTTTGTTTTATGGAAAATTAATTAGTCATAATATGAAAATAAAAAAACATTACAACATGGAGGCAGTAATCTATACAACATAGGATTAACATTCTTATTAAGATGATAGAAAAGAATAAATTAGGGTTGTTCCATTTATATAACAAAACATCATCATAATAATGATAATTATTTACTTATATTACCATGATTATTGTAGGTGTACAACGTAGATATTAAGAATAAAAGGATAAGGATTATGTAGTACTCAATATAGAACCTTGAAAATTCCCTTGAATGTTTCCTTAGAAATGAAAGGCTTGGGATAAATAATTAAAACCAAAATCCAATGAAATTAAAATTGGATTCTATGAGTATATAATTTTAATAATTTTTATAGGTATTTCTATGTAATGTTTTCATCAGGAAGGGGTGGAAGTATCCCCTATTATATGTTATTTAATGGGTACTTTTGTGAATACAGTTTAATTTTTTTTGACATAATTACACTATTCAATGGTTAATGATAGAAATTGTTAGAAATAATGAATTTTTCTATGTCCTTGGGTCGACAATGACTCAAAAAATAATTCCCAAACATTTTTAGAGGTTTTTTAGTCATTTTCCATTATTTTCGTTGTACACTTTACCATTTAGGTTTTCACCTTCATAACAAGTTAACAACATAGTAATTAATGTTTTATTAAAATATAAAAATATAATATTAAAAAAATTGTGTTTTCTAAAAGTAAAAATATACTATATTTAATATAACCTAATTTCCAAATAGGATGTAATTAACTTTTAAATGAAAACAATTTATATAGAGAAAAACATTTTTTGGTATAAAAATAGAGTTTTAATCATTATGTGTTCGAAATAATATTTAAAAATAGTGAAGAATTAATTTTATATTAATATAATTATATAAATATGATTTAAAAAAATATTATATTAGTCATTTAAAATATATTAATTTAATTTATTTGATAAAAAACATACAATATTAATAATAAAAATTGATAATAGTTATATTATAATTATCATTATCGTTAAATTGATTCATATTAGCCATAAATTAATTAAAAAAATGAAATTGAACCTATTAAATGAAATGATCAAATTGATCTAAAAATATAAAATATATTTATATGGAGTTAATTCTAGAAGTGATGAAAAATGATTTTTTAATGTAAGCGAATAAATTAGTTTTAGAGAAAAATATTATATAAGTTTCAAAAACATTACACAAGGTTTTAATGAATTAAAAATATTGATTTTTAAAAATTTTATTATAATTCATAAATATATTTATATATATATATATTATTTTATTAAATATCTACTATTTCATTCTTATTTTCAGATTATGTCATAAAAGTAACTCTTTTTAGAAAAAAAAAACTATATTTTCACTATTTTCATAAGAATCAACATTTTAGAAAATATCTAAAATTAATATTAATATAATATGAAAATCATGAATATAAATATGAAAATAATTTTCAAAAATTAAAAATCTAAATGTACATAATTTAAATTTTTTATGTAGACATAAAAATATAATGAAATCTATTTTCATGGAAAAATATTTAATCAAAATATTTACTACTATTTTATATATAATATTAATTTGTAATTAAATTTTTATTTATAAATATTTAATATATTAAATATATTTCATTTAAAATATATTTTATTTCTTAAAATAAAGTTAAAAAATTTAAAATTTTAGAATGGTTACATTTTAATGCATTAATATATCGTATTAGTTACTTAGACACACTAATTGATTTTTATTAATGTCATAGTATGAATAATCACCAAAATTTCAATATATATATATTATAATTAAGATACCAATATTTTTTCCTATGAATTCTATGGCAATATTTGGAAGTATATATATTTTTTTAAGAATCATTATGGTTCTGTGTTGTGTGTGAAGTAAGATTTCAAACTCATTATGTTTTTAAATGAAAAAAAATTAATTTATGATATTGGTTTGTTATAGGGATACATAGATAAATACATCATGTACTTTCCATCTAGATGTGTTCTAGTGATGAGAATTTTAAATCATCATGATGAATTATGTCCCAGATACTACATATTTACCCTAGAAGTGAAAGTGTTTTTTTCATAACAATCTTCCAATAGCATATGTCACCAATTGGTAAGGTATTTCATGGATTATTTTTACCTTTTTAGATCCAAATTTAGAATGTTGAAAATATATTACATCACTAATATAACGAAACTAAAAATGAGGGAGTCTCAAACATCACTATCCTGTGAAAAGGATTATCATATTCACTAAATATATTTATTATCATAGAATATTTTTTAGAGATATTCATAGAATATATGTTTTATGAGATCCAAATATCACAAATTATCTTGATGTAACATTGATTTATCTAAGAGTATTCATCCAAAGAAATGAATCTTGACGATTCCATTCAGTATTAGTTTCACAAATCTATGTTGAAATTGTTATCATAAGGGAAGAAGTCTAGTGGATTATAAACTATAACCATCACACTCAAATAAATTTCAATGATTGGTCCTACCCCTAATCCCACTAAATATCATATATTTCCTCTTATTTAGTAGTAGCAGTGGAAATATCTTCCTCTTTTTGATGTAAGGAATTAGAAAAATGATTTTACATTGAAAGATCTATCAAAAAAATTTATTCCATCTAAAAAGAGTATGTTTTAGGGGTTTTCATCACTTACCTATAGTAGAACATGGATAGAATACAGTATATCATAGTATATAAAGATTGTGGGCTAAATTATCAACCAAATTACTACTCATTCCATAAAATTTATTGTTATACTATTTAATAATAAGTATCCTTCTTTGATATACTATAGAAGATGATTAAATGACATCACATAAATATCAAAATCATTCAGTGCTGGTGAGTTGTGTCTCTAACACTCTATAAATTAGGATAAAGTGATTAAAATGGAGTTATTATAATTTGTAATTTAAAATTATATGACTTTATTATAATTACTCATCCTTTATTTTCCTGAGTCATTGCTTTATTTTATTACATTGGCTTGATAAAAAAATCAAATCCTGAAGGACTAATCAGTTTAGTATCCTTGAAAATAATAGATACAAATATTAGTTTTACATTACATAATGAAATGAAAAATAACATATTATCCCCTATTAATGATCTTATATCCCTTATACTATTACTTCTGGTCATTCATAACATAATCCATCACATCCTGAGGAATAATGAAACATAATTAAGGGGTGAGATCACATGCTTCGTAAGGATAAAGAATATAGTGTAAGTAATAAAAAATAGGCATAAACGTTTAAAGAACGGAATAAAACTAAAAAACCAGCCTTTTAAAAATATTATTCATATAATATGAAAGAATATATCAAAAAACTAAATTCAAATATTCACATGTATATTCTACTATTCAAATAATCACATGAAATATCAATAACTATTTTCATATTGAAGAAATTCATAATGTCAGACGTCATAACAATAATATAAAGGCCTCATGCCAAGACCATTTTCATTCAATAAAGGCCTTATTCCAAGACATTGGTTTTAATTATGAGACATACCGATTCCTCGTGGGGCTATAGAGGGTCCTACTCATCAAAAAATAAGTCCAATGGAATCCTCTTATAAAAAGTGATAAACATAACATAAACATTATAATTAAAACTAGAATACAATATTTTAATAGTTTCACCACGAATTAAGAATGGTATAAAAAGATAACAACTAAGGAAAAAAATATCGTAAAACCTTCAATATAATATGGAATATTGTATCATAATAATTCATTCATAAAATTTAATAATTGATATTGACATACATGAAAATAATCTAACAAATTCATTAAAACTCTTTGAGAGAAATATCACTTTTTTACTTTGAAATTATATAATGGCCACACACATATAAAATAAAACATTTATTATAAAAACCCCATTTAATATTGTATTGTAATCATCAAAATGATAGGGAATCACGGTGTCGGAAATAGTTTCCCATTTTGTATAAGATTAATGAAACAGTCATTCCTTAATTTTTTTGAAATTCTTATAAAGTACCTTGTTTTGAAAATGATGAAAAGATTCATTTAAAATGTTTTATTGAAAGTGAAAAAATTGATAAATATAAATTTAAACAATTTCTGATGAATGGTAAAGATATTTTGAATTAAATTTTTAAGAAACATTGACATTAATGTTAATGGTGACCCAATAGATAGTTAAATATAAAAAATATTGGATCAGAAAGAGATTGAAAAGTTAACCAAACCCCTATATTTTCCTTTAGTTGATGGTGATTTAGCCACCTGTACAATAGTTGAAACGTGATATTAAATTATTCCAGATCCATATCCATGTTTATGATATCATATATTATCCTCTTATATCTTTTTTGTAAAAAAATACCATATTACCTTTACTTATGGTGTTAACTGGTATGTTTTCCCATTACTATTTTTTCATGTAAGTTAGGTTTTTTATGTATAGGATATATTTTATTCTATCTAGAATGAAATTATGTTCATAATTAATATATTTACTCACTATTTAAATTTATCAATCAGTTTTTAATGGTTAACGTGGATAAGGAATCTCGTCGTGTCGTGGAGACGGTAGGCCATATGTATGCACGAGGGACAATATCATTCCTTTAAAGGTTAAATGGTATGGAATATGATGATATATTAATTATAATAAATCAATATAATGTTAAATTAATTATTTATATCCATTATAATCATCATTACACCCAACGAAATAATGTATTGTTGAATAATAAATTTCACCATGATGTGGAGACGGTAAGTCGTACATATACCAGAATGTTGTTATTGTTATTCATATAATGGATAATGGTCGTAAATTGATTATAATAACATATTAGTATATGTATGATACTAGATTTATTATTTCTATATGGAAACAATGTATAAATGTGATGTATAAAAAGAAAATATCTTTTAAAGAGGTGATAACACAATTACCTCTTTTTTGGGTGCCTCCTTATGGATTGCATAAAAGGACTCCATAGGATGGTTTCCTTCAAATGTGTGGACACTATATTTAAGTGAGGAAATTTTTGAGAATAATTAGGAAGATTTTTTCTGATCAAAATTCATTTGGAGGTGTGAATTTAATATAACGAGAACTGCCCTTTTATAAGAGAGTATGTGGCACTTTAGAATGATCATAAAATGTTAATTTCTTATAAATATATTTTCAGATTTAAATATCTTAAAAGTTATTTATTTAATTTATAAGATGATTATGGGACTAATTCCTCTTTAAAAATGAATTTTAAAACATTTTTATCATGAAATTAAAATTATCTTTTGGGTTTAACACATAGTTAAACAGTATAACTCTTACCATGTCTTCTTGTATTTTTACACTATAGGGTTAATATAGTTACTATAAAATTTCAAAAGAACCCCAATTGGATAAATTATGAAAATTTTAACACTATAATCTTTATTTGTCTCCTCTTTATATTTTTATGAATTTTATAACATTTAATTAAATATTATTAATTTTAAAGTAACTTTTATATCAGTTTTGATACTATTCAAAATTTTCATTTTTAAAAATATTAGACAAACATGGTAACTTCTAAAAAATACTTCTAATATGTAACTAAAATGTCTATGTTATCGATAATATTATTTTATGGCATTAATTAAGTCAAATTATATTTATTTTAATATTTTAATTATCATTTAATTGATATTTCCTTTAATAATTCCATTACTACATCAATATTGTGTCGCCCTTAAATTTAACTATTTATTTCCAAAATTAATAAAGAAAAACAATTATGTAAATAAAAATTTTAAATTTCAAAAGGATAATTATTGTCAATAATATCACTTATATATTCTTATATTAAAAAAATTAATTATTAAAAATTGAATATGAAATTTTTAACTCTTCTTTATATAAAATATAATAAATTTATTAATCTGACACATGTGGCTTAGAAAAGATCATATTATCGACCTATGGTTTATTTTAGTCTATTTATACATATCCAATGATTTTAGGAAAAGTTTTAGGGTAATACTATATTAATATAATATTAATTTTACATTTAATTACACTATTTACATTTAGTCGTGGGAATGAAATCCAAAAGTTATTAATAACCAAATATAATTTTGATCATATTAGACAATAGTTTTCATACTAACTAAAACCATGTAGTTTTTTTGAAATTCAATTCATATAAGCAATAAAATTATGTTTAATTCAAATCCCGTAGATGTGGTTTTAAGGCGGGTAAAAGAGACATTCAAAATTTTAATTATTTATTATATATAATTCGATTATAATGTGTTACTAGTGAACTATATTAGATTAATATAAATATTATTTTTCAGTTGTGACTTTAAAATTAATTTATAGTGAAATAAATATTTAAATGAAAAAGTCAGTTTTTAACAACAATGTAGTATTTTTCACTATTCATCCAATATTAACACTTTTCAAAAAATTTCCAAAATATCACCCTAAACAAAAAAATATTATATTCTGAATAAAAATATCAAGTTTATTTTGTAAAATAAAGTTTATAAATTTCATAATTTGGTTAATACTATTCATTACTACTTTTTAAACGGCTAGTTTGGGGGTCATGGTGTGGTAAAAAAGCATGTTGCATGTATACAAGCTATTGAATTATAGAAAAGGAAGCGTATTGTGGATTCTTGGGGTGTTAAATTATCCCCAGATTAAAATATTTTTCCCTTCAAATTCATAAAATATCAAATCATAAAAAGATTCATGTGGTTTTTCATCATAATCATTTTAGGTTCCCAAATCACCTCATCTATTTTATGGTTTCTCCAATGAAGCTTTACCAAACGAGTCATTATATTTTCAACACTTCTCCTCTATTATCAAGAATCTTAATAGGCACTTCACAATAATATAGATCGGGTTCCAATTCTATTTATTCATAGTTGACTATATGTGTTGGGTCTGGTATGTATTTCTTTAACATTGATAGGTGGAACACATCATGAACATTAGAGACACATGGCAGTATTTCCATACGATAATCTACTACTCTAATTTTATATAGAATTTCAATAGTTCGAATGTACCTGGGACATAATTTAAACATTTTTGTTGAATCAAATAGTTCCCATCCGTGGAGATACCTTCATGTAAATATGATCTCCTATTTGAAATTACAAATCCTTTTTTCAGTTATCAGCAGAGTTATTTTTCCTTCTTTGAGGAGTATTGATATGGGTATGTATAGTTTTTACCTTTTCCATCATTTCCTCAACATGTTCAGGGCCTACAAGTTTTATTTCACCAACATCATCGTAACAAGTTGGTTTATCACATCACATTCCATATAATGCCTCATATGGTGCCATCTTTATACATGAATCAAAGCTATTGTTATTAAAAAATTCTACCCAAGATAAATACTTCTTGGGTTACGTATATAGTTTGTATAATGCCTTTATATCCTTCTGAAGTTATCAACAATTCTTTGAAACATTTTCATCCTCTTTTTTCATTAAACACAGTAATTTTCGTTCCATATCAACTCGCCATTCATGAGGAAATAATTTTTCTAGGGAATGTTCTTTAAAAACCCTCTGGTCCATATTTTCTACTTCTTCATCATCCCTCATGTTTTGAATTAATGAACACAATTGATCCACGTCTTATGAGAGATGATAATTGTTGTGTAACCATTTTCCCTTTCATTACTCCCCAATAAATAAAATATTTTCTCTATGTAACATATCCATTGATCAGTAACAAATGGAATTGTAGTCCTATTAAATTTTGGAGGTTTTTTTCTCATCAATCGATCTAAAAATGATCCTCTGCACTGTGAATAAGGGTGCTCTATATAGTAAAGGTTATTATTCATAACCTATGATAGTTATCCAAGTATGGTTATAAACTAGTTATCACCAGTTTTAACACCATCTTTACAATCATTATAATTCATAGTAGGTAAATCCCTACACGGATCAAGTTATTGATAAAATTTCTATTTCTTCAACTTAGAACCATTCATAAATAATGGAGTACACTAAATTAGGTTAGAAATCATAATTAATAATTTCAGACTGGTAAAATACTTAACGTAAATTGAAAAAATTATACATATCTAATTTATGATCATAAATATGTTTCTTTGAGGTCACAATTAAGCGTAAATCCTTCATAATGTTATGTAAAGAAACTATGAATTATCCAAAGCGTATCCCCGAGCACTGTCAAACCAGGTGCGTAGTAAGGTCTGTTACCGTGTACTTGGTTACCCAAGTCAGGATTTGAACACCTTGTCAGATTTTTCACCCCTAGGTACATCTATTCTAGAACCACGTCAACTTATAGATTCCACATAGGGATTTATTTTCAATGAATACCTACATAATCTCTTATTTACAAAAATTCTATGATGTTATTCTATACTTATCCTCAAAGTATATATTTGGGTGACGTTCCCTAATCAATGTTGTTTTATAAATCTAGTTTCCTATATTCATACTAAAATTCCTCTGATACCAACTATAATTCCCCAAACATATTTTACCAAAGTTAGAGCATTTATTATTACATTTTAATGAACATAATAAAATCAAATCCCGACGTACCAATCAATTTAGTATCATTAGAAATACTATATACAAAAATAGGTTTTACAATATATCATAAAATTGAAAAAACATATTATCCCCTTTGAAAGATTTTATATCCATTACACTATTACTGCATTTCAATCGTCATATACTTATTCACATCATTTGGAAAAATTAAACATAATAAAGGTGTGAGTTGAGATTCTCAATAAAGATAAACAATATAGTTGAAGATATCATAAATATTCAAAAAAAATTATGGAAAGGTATAAAACAAAAATAAATTAAACCTATTCTTAAATAGAATATGGAAAGAATAAATCAAATAATTCCATTTAAATGTTCACCTAGATATTCTACTAATCAAATAATCACATTCACTATCAATAACTAATTTTATAATGAAGAATTCTATAATGTAAGACATCATAATCATACCATAAAGGCCTTATGCCAAAACCAATACCATACCATCAAGGCCATGATCCTAGAAAAAAGTTTGACCCATGAGACCTAACGATGCCACAATGGGCTATAGCGGGCCATGCCCGTCACTTACTGCATCCAATGCATTCCGCTTATTAAAAGGCTGAGGCATAACATAAAAATTCATATGAAAACTAGTATACGAAAACATAATACTTTTACTATAAAACATGAATTGTATAAAAATAGCACATCCGTAGTCAAACATATCATAATACCTTCAACAAAATATAGATGATTTTATCTTAACAAATCACGCATAAAATCCAATAACGAATGTTGACATATATGAGAAAATTCTAATAAATTCATTAAAACTCTATGAGAAACATATCAATGTTTACATTGTAATGATTTAAGAGCTAAAAAATATAAAATAAATCATTTCTTATAAAAATATCCTTCATATCTTGTAAGGTAGTATTCAAAAATCTATGTTTTCTTGGTTCCATAAATAGCTTCTTCTGACATATAAGTTAAAGGAAGCATTCTATCCTTAATTTTGTTGAATGTGTCATAAAGAACATTATTTTGGAAATGAAGGGAACATTCCTTTTAAATGTTTTATAAAAAATTAAAAAATGGTTAAATATGACTTTAAACAATTCCCAATAAACATTAATAGTATACTGAATTACATTATTACTAAACATGGACATGGATAGTAATGTTTTATTAATATATTCTTACATATAAACAATCTCGGATAAGAAAGAGATTGTGAAATTATCACTTACCTTGAAATTTCCATTTATAGAGGGAGAGTTAGCATACTTTATTATTTTTAAAACATGTTATTATATAATTCCAAGACCATATCCATATTTATGATATCATATATGATCATCTTTTATCATTTTGTTAAAAAACATTCTGTATTACAGTTATTTAGGGTGTTAATTGCTTTATTTTCCGAATCCTATTTTTTCAAGTAAGTCATGTATTTTATGAATAGGTTTTATTTTATTAATATCTATAATGAAATTGTGTATGTAATTATTATTTTTAATAACAATATAAATTTTATAATCCTTAATTAATGGTTATCATCGATAATTAATTCTCACTGTGGTGTGGAGACAGTACATCTTACGTATGCACGAGTGATTGTGTCATTCCGTTAATGCTTAAATGGTATAGAATTTGAGGGTATATTAATTATAAAAAATCATTATAATGTTATATTAATTATTAATATCCATTATAATCATCATTATAACTATCCAAATAATGTAGTGTTGAATAATTAATTAAACTATGATGCGGAGATGGTAAGTCATATATACACATGCATGGTGATATTATTATTATTACGATGTATAAAAGGCCTAATATGGTTATCCTATGATTGTAATAACATATACGTATATGTAAGATATTGGAATTGTTATTTTTATATGTAAATAACAAAAACATAGGGAGTATAATAAGAAAATAACATTGAAAGAGGTGATAAAATAATTACCTCTTTTTTGGGTGGCTCCTTTTGGTTTTCATAAAAGGACTCTATAGGATTTATTTATACTAAATTTTTGGATTCTAGGATGAATTTAGTGATGTTGGTATAATAAGTGGTTTGGGTTTTCCATGCCAAATGGCTATGGAGTTGTGAATTAACGATAAAGAGAAGTTCCCTTTTATAAGAGAGTTGAGTGGCACTTTTGGATCATCTTAAAATATTAATTTAATATAAATTTATTTTTGGATTCAAAAATATGAAAATTGATTAAGTTAGTGGATAATTTGGCACTAGGTTGAAATTTTATCATTCAACGATTTTTAGACAATTTTAGGTCACATAAGTATTCGTATTCTTTAATTTTAACCCTTTGTTAAACAGTTTAACTCTTACCATATCTTCATGTATTTTTATATTATAGGGTCAATATAGTTTCTATAAAATTATAAGAAAACCCCAGTCGGATCATTTATCACATAAAAAATCTATAATAGTTATTTATAAGAACCTATGATTTTATTAATTTTATAACATTTAATTAAAAATTATTTATTTTTATGTATCATTTCTATCAATTTCGATAAAATTCAAAATTATCATTTTTTGAAATATCAATTCAACATGATAATATTGATAAAATAATTCGAATATGACACTAACATGTCTATGTGATAAATAAAATTATTACATGACATTAATTATTTCATATTATATTTATTTTAATATTTTAAGTATTATTTAATTGATTCTTCCTTTAATAATTCAATTACTACGTCAATATTTTGTCACTGAATAATTTAATAATATACTTACAAAAATAATAATAAAATTATGAATATGTAGATAATGATTTTAAATTTGTTATTACTATTTATAGTATACCATATAACATATATATCCTCAAATTAAAAATAAAATAGTTATCTGAAATTGAATATGACACGTTTAACTCTTCTTTAAATATAAAGTAATAAGTGTCTTAATGTTACATAAGTGTTTTTTAAAGGATCATATTTCAGACCTCATGTTTATTTTGGTCATAATATACTTATCAAATTAGATTAGGACAAGATATACGGTAATATTATAAGATTATAATATTAATGTTACCATTGGTTACCCTATTTACCATTAACCATGGTTAATAAAATCGAAAAGTTACTATTCAGCAAAAATAATTTTGATCTTATTAGCCCAAATTTTTCATACTTATTATGAAGATTAATTCCCATTATTTAAATTATATTAATAGTAGTGGAAAAAATAAATTTAATGCTAATCTTGTAGATGTTTCTAGAAGGTGAGTAAAAGAGACGTTAAATGTTTTAATAAATTATGATATATAATTATATTAAAATATAATTCCCACGAAATATATCAAATTAATATATGTATTATTTTTCTATTGTGACTTTAACATCAATTTATAGTAATATAATTATTTAAATTAAAAAATCAATTTTTTACAATAGTATAGTATTTTTGTTATTCATCAAAAATTAAAACTTCTCAGAAAATTAAAAAAAATGCACCCCAAGCTCATTTTGATATCTGATTTCACAATTGAAGACTATTTTGAAAAATAAAATTTAGAAAATTCATAACTTGGTTAATAATGATTATAACATCTTTTTAAATGGCTATTATAAAAGATCAAGGTGCACTCAAGCTCGATGTTGCCTGTAGTGCAAGATATTTAATTATTTAGAAGGATGAATACAATGGATGATTGGGTTTTTACATTTATACCCAAGAGAATTAGTCAAATATAAACAAGTAATAATCCACAATTCATAATCCCAATTCCCACTATAACACTAAAGGTGTAATATTAATCATAACATCCTAATATAACTCATTATAAAATGTGTAAACAAAAAAATTCACATAAATAAGATACCTTACTAATACCTAATCTATTCTATACATTTCTGGATTTCATACCCCATCACAAATAGGATAGTAACCAAACCACCAAACAAAACCTTTTACTGATTGGGAGACCCATTACAGGTCAATAAATGTAATCCACTTTATGGAACCCTTAACCAATTATAAGGTCTCACGTAAACATGTGTTCCCCATAAATAATCACAGGATTCATCAGAGTTGTTGGAGATGTTGAAATTGTGGCAGAAACCTATGGATAGACATTGTTTAAAATTAATAAATATATCTTAGATATCCATTGAATGATATTCTAATGAGATAAATTGGAACAATGATATATTATTGAACCCTACAAGTCTTTTTTAGACCAAATAATATTAGAATAATTTGTTTAGATAGTTTTATTAATAGAAAAAAAATATATAGAGGCTATTTTAGGCTAAAATAAGATGTTGAGGATGAACCTGGTTCCATGAAAGGGAATGAGTCATCTATATAGTAACATTTTATTCTTAATCGTCAAAAATGGAGATTCCTCATGTTATATATCGTTCACCCCAGTTCTATAACTATGAAATTATTTAGCATTTTCCTATCTTCTAAAACACAATCTTTGTATTGGATACTCTATATGTTTTTGAGTGATGTATATAATATGTTATTTAGATTTTATAAATCCTTGAAGAGTTTGATATAGAAATTTCTATAGCTGAGATATAACTTGTAGAGACTTGATCTATTGAATTCCACATAGTCATTTCATTTATGGAAGAAGATTGGAAATCAACATAACATGGTAACATCAGGCCCTTATACATGTCCTAAAAGAGAACCAATATTGATGTCCACTAAGCCCAAGTTGATAATGGTTCTAGAATCGAACACATGCCAATCATAAACATTTGATGTCTCATATATGGTGAAGCTAAATTATCTTCCTCCAATAAGAAAATTAAAGGTATGCCAAGATTCAAAAGAAACCACTCTGGAGGATCATACAAAGATTAGAATTTTGATATATTTTTAAGACATAGAATTTAATGTATTCCAATAGGACAGGACGTTGAAAATCATCCTAGGATGTCCATAGTTATGTATTCTTGTATATGTTTCCTTCACATATTACCAACACCTAAAATATTTTGTTAAGGGTAAAATTTTCATAAAATACTGTGATACAAGATTTTTTTATTTTATTTAGAAATTAAACATTATGATTTGTTATTATCTTGATTAATTAGTCATCAATTTATCCCTCACCAGTATTAAACTACAATAAAAAAGAATGGTATAGGAGATATTTCATTTCATCATTCAACACCAAAGAGGATACATATTCCACATCATGTTCAACTCTCATCAATAAAAAAGATATAATTATTATATTGATGTGAATAAAAATTTTTATGAAGGTATATTTAACTTTATTATATATAAAGGGTCCTTATACTCACCATCCACATCTCATTCATATGGTTAGATATCATATACTTCCCAAAAACTAAATCCTAAGTGAAATGAAAAGAATGATTATACCAGCACAACCAATATTCATGAATTTATGCTTAAATTATATGGGAAAAATATTTATATTTAATTTTATGGATTCCTCTCATTATATAATGAGATATTCTATTTCTTGTTATGGATTTTACATTATAATAATCTCAACTAAGATACATGCGCAATATCCTTCCTTATTATGATTTTAAAATGATCAAAGTTGCAAGATAGGATTCAAACACACCTTGGAATTCTCCTTTGTCAATTATTATCTTCAATATGATCATTTATATGATCAATTCCTTCAAAAAAATATCACATAAAGAGTTGTACATGTAGATCTCTTGTTCTCTCTCATTCTTCGATACTGTTGTTATCCAACATCTCGAAGTATCGGTAGTCAATGATCAATTATCTTCATATTTTATTTATTAATTTTCAATATTTTTATTAATATAATTATGTTAATAATATATATATTTGAAAAATTTAGAACTTTAATATTTTTAGTATCCTAATCATCCAGTAAATGGTACTTGAAAAAAACATCTTTGACCACAGTAATGAATTTCAAATATTTCAATATAAATATCCCATAAATTTCATACTATGATCTTCTATGGAATATTTATTCAAAAAAAATCCTACATTAATTTCATAGTATATTTATTTTGATATATTAATTTTAAATTCCATGAAATCTTCATTTAATTTATTATGAAATTCTTTTATAATAATATAGAGATATGATATTCAATGATTCCCATATTTTTCACTAATAATCTTATTTTTCAATCTATTTGAACATCTCTAAGAAGTAAAACTTTTTTATAAAATTGTGAGTATATTAATATTATGTGTCAAAATAAACATCTTTCCTATTAATAAAAAACATATATTTTATAGTGAATAGTTCACATTTCTATATTTCAGAATGACTTATACATAACTTGTTGAACTTATAACATATCTTCAAATGATGTTGTCCTTTTCCCAGTTTCTACCACAAATCACAGTAAAATATTACACATTCCTTTTACATATTCAAAAATATGTGTCTCTTTACCATTTATTCATCAAAATATCAAATAAAAACGTCACATTTGTATACAGACATCATATCTATCACTTCTTTATGAAATTTTTAGACAAGACTCATGAAACAACTTATGTATCAACATAAAAATATTTTTGTACGCATAGTGGGTTCAAGAGTTAACAATAATTTATCTTCAATATAAGAATTTATAAATTCTTCATATACATAGATAAATATTTATAATAAATTAAAGGCTTGAAAAAACACTTTAGAATGTATTAAAAACATCATAACAGATACATATCATCCAAAAAAACATCTAATTATTTTTTTCATTTATTTAAAACATATAACCTTCTTTAATAATTCCATTTGTTTATTAAATATCCCCATCTATATTTTTTTAAAATAAATAAACTCTTTTAACACACTCATTCATTCATTAAATCATATACATTATTAAATTACAAGTGTCATGTAACACGCATCTATTTAATAAAATGTTTTTGAAAACATTACATCCCTCAATGATACTAATTTTTTTGTTAAGTGTTCTGAATTATCTATCCCTTGAATGATATATTTAATTCACAAATTTTATATTGAAAACATTACATTAGATTTACAATATATTCATAAAAGTTTTGTGTACCTTTCATCTCATTTGATTAAACAATCAAAATGATTATTCTTTATTACCTAAACCACTCTAGTGATAATGAATGGTTGAACCGTCATATTCATCCCAAAAATATCATATATATCCTTGTGTAATACTTTGCTGAATATATCAAGAAGTTAGTCTCTTTTATAAAATTATTTTAAATATATATACCCATTCAAAGCCACATACTTAGTAAAATAACTTTCTTTTCAATAATATTATACAAATATTATTGCATTGGATATTTAGTGACATCAATCATAGTTTTATTATCAAATTAAATTTTGATGGACCTCTCATATTGGTCTAATTAGGACGGAAATAGGGGGATTAAATATTAAATATTAAAATAAATACATTTATAAAGTAGTGTGATAAAATTATGTGATAAATAAAATTAAACTGTAATCGAAGTATAAAATAAATGAAAAGGAAAGATAAAAAATTTATAGTACAATGTAAAATGAAAATTTAGTTTAGAAAATACACAAAATGAGTGAATACATATCATCAACTCATCGTATTTATGGTTCTCATTATCCCTTATCTCTAATAATATCCATGATACTCAATTAAAATGTAAAAATACGTGAATTTAAATGGAGAAATAATGATCCCTAAAAACCTCACATTCATGATAGTAATAACCTAAGAACAAGAAGAATGTGATATTTGTTAAGAATACCCCCATTACATCCCACTATAAACTATCTCAATAACAATTATGATTAAAATGTATTAAAAGAGGGAAATGTATGAGATATAAAATTTATACAATTAATGATGAAAAAATAGAGCATAGGTGAAGCTAAAATGGAATCTAAAAGTGTCAAATCATTCATCAGGGTTCATTTATATCCTTTGATGTTCTAATTGTGTTCTTGGATTTATTAGGAGTCAAATAATGTTTTTTGAAGGTGAGAGAGTCCTGAGGGATAATAAATTAATGTTTATTTTTCCATTCTTGAAAATAGCCACCAACTGAACATTATATTCCACTTTCCAGTCACTGGGTTGTCCTGTATTCATTAGTTGACTGATGGCCTACATGAGGCTAAATGTTGTTCATGGAAGCTCCCATGTAATTTTTTTTAAGATCACTAGTTAGTCGGTGCTTTTGATGAGATATCCAATAGTGTTTCCCAAAGGGAACCTTTAAAAAGGTCCCGAAATTACACTTTGATATAAAAATAGACCAGACACCATCCCATGATGATATCTAAACAATAATAATTTAAATGAAATAAAATTAAATTTTGAGCATCATTAATGGGTTTTTGATAATTAAAATATATAATAGGGTGAGAAGTATATGAATCCCCAATTTTTAATGATCACAAATAGTTTATATAAAATGTGACTCAGAAGAAGTTATATTCACATGAAAATATTTCATAATTAAATATATTAATGATTATTTCAAAATTCATTCTTATATCACATAATAAAATTCAAAATAGATTTCTTATTATATTTTAAAATGATACTCGAATTTTTATTAGGAAACAAATCATTATAGAATTATAAAAATTTGAGGATATAAAATAAAATCATAAATATTTAATATTGATAATGAATAAATAAATAAGGATTAAATGTGATCTAAATAATAATTTTAGTATTCCATAACAATAAATAAACACAAAAAAATACAAAACATTACTAAAAAAACTGCCCATTAAAATATGATTATCATTTTTATGTGATTTGGTAATATAAAGTAGTATGTATGATAAATTTGAACTCCCCCATTTTATAAATGATACAATAAATGTTCCACAAAAACATGTAATTTTTTTAGTGAAATAATAAATACATTTTCATTAAATTATGAAAAAAGGAAAAACATTTGGCGTTACTTAGTCAAAAGTGGAACTCATGAGAATTCCATACCGAAACTATTTAATAAAATCAAAAGGATTTAATTTAATGGTTTTTGTGGAACTATCAACCAATTACACCTTCATGTTAATATTATCTTACACAATATCTCCCACTAAAAAGTTATCTCACAAAAATTTGTTCATAAGGTTAATGTGAAAAGTGTGTTCATGTTGAATGAGATTCCTATAATACTAATCACACTAGTGTTGGGACATTTTTTTGGAACATGATTTCAAGATAGATCATAATAAATGAGAATATTATTCATTTAAATAATTTGTTTATAATAATGTCTTGAAACATTATATTATTAACCATATATATAATGAGAAACAATAATTTTCATTTTTTTATTGTAAGAGACTAATAATATATCAAGTATGTGATAAGTCCCACTTGAAATTTTCTAATATAATTTACATCCACCAAAAATAGCATCCAAAAAATATTAATTTCTATTGAACTACCTTTTCTGTTTACTATACTGATGGGTTTACATACATTGTTATTATTGGAAATTATTCGAATAGATTAAAAATGATTTTTTTTAGGATTTTATTAAACATAATTAAAAAGATAAAAAAATATATATTATGTAGTTGAGTTATGGAAAGGTAATGGAGACAGTCAATCATACCTTAATTAAACAAGTTGTTTACCAATTTACCATTTCTTCAAATGTCATCCTACAAAATGTACTCATTATTTTATTTATTTCTATTATATGATATATCACAATTTTCCATAAAGTATAAAAAGACCATCATTGTTTTGAGAAATTGTACAAACATGGATATTTTTTATTATACAAAAAACACATCAAAAATTCAATTTTCATTATAAATTATAAATAGATAAAAATATATTCCATTGTGGAAACATAAAAAACATAATAAATATTTATTTGAATAATTAGTAAATTATTTGAAAAAAATTTAATAAAATGGAATCGGTTTATCCAATTTTAAAATTATTTTCATGGTTATAATTAGTTAACTTATGATAAAAATTTACTGGATATTTTTTGAAGCCATTTTTATATTTAGTTAACCTAAAATATGATTTGGATATTTTTAATATTTATATCCAAGTCATTGTTCAATAAAAAAAATTCATAAATAAAATTACTCAAAATAATAATAATAATATCCATTAGAAATTACTTTAAATTTCTGTAGGTGAGGAACAAAAATATTATTTTAATGGACTCAAGTCAGTTAATGGGTTAAAATTACTTAATGTAATAATTTATTTTTTTATTATAATCATTATCTACATATCTATTGTTTTATGGGTGATGTTGCCTTTCTCATCCGACATCTTCTTAAAAACCAATTCAATGAGTATAATGGTATGGACATATGGTCTTTCAACTATACTCAAAATGTGGATATTTGTAAATTTTTTCAAATATTCATTCATTGAAATTAAATTATTTTAATTATTAATGGAAACAAAAAAATTTATAGGTTCTATGTGAATCCAAATCAAGATTCTCAACCCCATTTAAAACTAACCTTCTAGTATGATAAATTTCCTGAAAATCTACGATTGAATATTAAAATAGTTGGAATTTATATATCTCCCATGAATTGGGTAATGGGATAATAGTGGTAGTTCATTATCTTTAATTTATTTAGAGGGGATCAGATCATCCATGGTAAAATGTATAGTATAACCCTAACATCATCAATTTGGGGATGGGGTTTTGGAAAAGTCAAATAAAATTTCATATAAATTTATTATTCTATGGTCATATTCCTTTTATTCAAAATATTGTATTATTTAATTGTGATCGATTTTCTATGAAAAATACCTTTATTAGATTTGGGGAGAAATTTTCATAAGTATTCTTTGGTATTGAAAATAAATCATGTACACCTATATAACTTAAAATATCTAAAATTAGGTTTTTTATTTCCAAAGCTCCTAAGGGGTATTCTTAAGGATGAGACCTATCAGAGTACGAATCAAGGTATAATAAGTAGTAATTATAATCTTAGTCTGAAATTAATGGGGGATTATAAATTAATTCAATATAGTTATTTTATTAACTTATAGAACTCAATTTTTTTCATTAAACAACCCACTTTATTTGGGGTGTCCTATGAGTGAATATATGTGTGATTATAACATTATAAATTAATGTGTTCATCAAAATAATTATTTTTTAAACACTCTAGCTTGATCACTACTAATCTATATGATATTATACCATTTTTTATTTTCATATTTCTTGGTATATTTAATAAAGACACAACATGAAACATTTCTAAGATCATTTATATATACCCAAATATATATTGTATAATCATAAATAATTATAAAAGATTATTATTTTCCACCTATATTTAAAACATGGTTTGGTCCAATGAAATCATGTTTAATGAGTTAAATATTATTTGAGGAGGAAACTTCATTTTTATATTTAAAGGAACATTTTTTTAGCATTTCTTCATGGCTAAAACAGAATGTAATTTTTGAAATGATATTTTTTTAAATCAAGTACTAGTTTATTTTTATAAATGTTGAAATGTGTCTGTGTTATATAGTGATCAAGTAACCTATACCATACCACTTGACCACTATCTTTTTCAGGTATACATTTTTCATATCATCCCATAAAATATTTTAAATCAATATCACATTTTTTTTTGAAATTGACTGGATAAAAATAATTAATTTCCTTTCGATTTAAAAACATTAAAAACCACTTTTTCAAAATAATATTTTAAAAAAATATCATACAATTGGATAATACTATTAAAATTATTTTTACAACCATTAAAAAATCAAATATATTTAATAATATTAGAATTTAAAAAAATAGTACATATACGAGTGATCATAATCCTTGAATTATAACCAGTGGTGGTATGGTTGTTATCAATATTATCAAGATGTTTGAACTCAGAGTACTCTCTCTATATGTGCCTCAAACACCCATAGTCAATGAACCATGTTTCTGATATATTTACTTCATGACTGTATTTTATAGTATTTTAATGTAATTATTTCTATAATAAATTTACGAATGTTTCCAATTTTTTAATGATTTGACTTATTTTATTTTTTATAGAAGGATACAAATTATATTTCAATAACAATAAAATTGATTATGTGTGTCTCCATTTGTCCAACCATTTTTTGTTATATGTCCCAATTAATGGTTCTATAAGGGTTTGATCAAGCCCTTGTTCATTATAATATATTGGGAATATTAATTATTTCCTATATTGTGAAACATTCAAGAAATTGAAGTTTATGTAACTTAAAATACACATCATATTATATCTATACCAATGTTTCAATAATTGTATAGTTTTCATCTAGTCTAATAGATTTTCATAGTGTGTAATATGTCACGACTTAAAATAGTGTTGGGGCTCCTCATGATGAATTGACTTTGTGTAAGGATATAAAATATCTGTTAATGTCGTCCTCCTATTTTCCAACATATTCCACCTTTATTTGATGTTGGTATCTGGATTCAAAAATCATATTTATATTTTATCATTTCCAAAATATAGGTCATATCCTTCCATAAAACATAAAATAAATCAATGTTGTTCAGAAATTTTGAATATTCATATTTAAAATATAGAAATAAATAAATTAATATAAAACAAATGAATAAAATACACATATCAGTAGCTACTTAGGATTTTATTTTGAGATATTTTTTCCAAATGAATAATAAACATGATAAATCATTTAACAGCTAAATAAATTTTAGTCTACAGATGTTCGAATAAATAAATTTTAGAAACCATATTTATTTATTAAAATATTTTCCAATGAAATATTGGAACACATATATATACTTTTGGGTCTACTATATCAATAATTTTTACTGTCACATTCATAAATATGATTTCCAAATTTATAGTAATAACTTTAACATTTATTTGGAGTGTATACTCTTACAAATGAGTATTTTTAGATTTTATAACATCATTCAAGAAACCAATTAAAAAAAATCACAAGAAATTGAGAACCTTGAATTCTATATAAATTTTTCTAACCTTGGATGAACATAGAAAGAGAATCTTTAAGCTAATTAATAGTGTATTACAATTTATCTAAATTTATTTTTTCTTTTAATTTAATGTATAATTCATCCATATATTTGGAGAGATGACCCATATCATTAATTAATTGGTTTTAATTATTTTTAGTCAGTTTTGATATTATCGAATGTTAAAAAAACCTATCTTCAAGTTGACCTCAATAATATTTAGGTTCTTTATAATTTAAATGACATAAATAATAATAAAAAATAAAAATTTACCTCATATTATACCTCAATTTAGACTATGAGACATTTGGAACTATCATCATTAGATTTATTTAAGGAGAGAGGGTCATTAGTATCACTCCTTGTGGAAACATTAAAGGATTCCTATCTTTTATTCTTTTAATTTGTCTTATTTTAAATATGGTCTATTAATGTTTTATGTTTCACTTCTTCATGAATTTATACAAAAATACCTATTATTCCCTATGTTGAATTTCCTTTTTAGCATTATAAAAATTATATTCTTCCTTCAGAATTTGTTTATATTCTTGGATAATTGTGAAATTTAATCATCTCTACAAGAAGATTTATTATTTATATCCATTAATTAAATAGTCTTCTATTCCTTTAATTCTTTTTTTTCATTTCATATGTTTTATACCTGGTAATTCCATACATCAGTAATGACCAAATGAAATTTACTATTAGTTTGTTCATGATATCATTTTCTTCTTGAATTTTCATTACATTGGGTGACCTATAATAATAAAATACCCAAATTATCTTCTTCATAATAATTATTTTTTCAAGAACATAACTAAGAGATTTTCTAACATTGAAAATTTCTATAATGCGAGTAAAAAATTTACCAATGTATTCATTATTATTAATTTCAGTACTTTCAAAATATTGGCAACACATGTCATTTCTAGTATCCTTTACCTTTCTAGTTCCTTAATGAGTGAATTTATGATGATTAAAAACATAATGTATAGTTATTCATGTGGAAAAATAATTAAATTAATTTCATTTAAACACACAATAAAGGGTATTCCTAGATTTTTCATCATGTTAAAAAGTATAAATATTGTAAAGAGACCATATTTCCCCCACATTCATTATTGGACGTATAATCATAAATGAGAATGTTGCAAATGGGATAACTAGTGATTCTAAGAAATAAAAACATGGGAGATTTAAAATAACAATAATCTGATCCATCAGTGAATATTGATTGATTTATTGAGATTCCTTCAAGATAACAATGAGTTTTAGAAGATGTGGATATATTTTATAAACAATCCCTAAAACCGGATAAATTTTAGAAAATTAGGGTAGATATTATACCAACTACTAGTTTGATTATTATTGAAACTGGGCGGTCAAATTTATAAATAAAATTTAATATAAATAACTGATAAAATTAGGTGATAAATAAAATTAATGTTAAATTGTTTTGACAGGAAAATTTAAAGGGGAGATGAATAACTAAAATTACATTGTAAGATGATAATGATGTTCGAGAAATAATGAATAAGAGTGTATATGTATCCTCCACTAAAGGGATTGAGGTATTCCATTATACCCTGGATTTAAATATATCTAATATACCCGATTATATAGGAAAACAAATTTTAAAAAATAGATAAGTATAGAAACAAAAAATACCACAATTTTGTGGTAGTGAGAAACCATGGAGTTAATGATTAATGAGAGTTTTCATAATGATTACCCACTTATAGAACACTCTCAACTATCTCATTAATATTGTAATAGAAAAATGATAGAAATAGGTTCAATGTGTGAAGAAGAATATTTGTATAACAAATGAAGAAAAAATTGAGGTCATGTGAAAATAAAATGGTAAATGTAAGTTTCAAAGAGTTCTTGGGGTGTATTTATAGTCTATGGTGTTCCCTTTGTGGTTTAAATGAGTTGGGAGTCTAATATTTTATTTTGGTTGTGAGAGAGTCTAAAATTGATAGCCTCAAAAGGATTTTCTAAAATTATGGAAAACCCATAATGGAGAAAATATACACTCCACTATCTTGGTGGTGGGTTATATAGGATTCTTCGAGTGGTTTATGAGTTTGAATGGAAGGTTGTTGGTCTTCCAGTGGCTAGCCAGTGGGTCTAGAAAAGACATTGTACTTCTCTTTATCCCATTAGAGAGATGGAGAATTTCTCAACAATGACCCTAAAAAAATCCTCTAATGTCCTTTTGAACATATTGATTGATCGAATTACTTTATAATATTCTAGATAAACCATAATAATAAAAATTAAATGAAATTAAATTGTTATAATCAGAAATGTTTTGTAAGATCATTAAAGTATCTCATAGATTTATAGATATATCTCAATTTTCACCCAAAAAAATTCTTGTTTTTCTTTCATCCAGATCATCTGGGTATAGACACATATATTAGATATATATTTTATCTGAATAACTATTAATTTAATAGATTTTTCTGGTAATGATACTTCTTACACAGCTACCTCACAAAAGGAATATCCCACCTGATTTAATCTTCTTATTATCATAATCAACATATATATCGGCATTAGTAAGTCTTAAAGGATTAATGTTCTGACATATTTTATAAATAATTATAAATATAAATTGTCATTTAATATTTAATTGGATTGTATTAGTATACATTAAATTTGTTTCTACAAGTTCAATTTGATGCATTTCACAAAGTGTTACATTAAATACATTGTTATTTATATATATAGATTGGTAAATTAATCTCCAAATCAAACATCTAAATTCAATTTGATTAACACCATATTTTTCATCATCCTTCCCATGTATTATCCCTATATGTATAGGGGTTGGTATTATTTTGGAGTGCTTCATTACAAACCTCATCAATAATTCCCTTCCAAACATTTCATGTCAAATTAATATTTACTCTTCCTTTTGATGCACATAAAAACCTAGAAAATAAAACATTTCTCCTATCATTGAAATCTGAAAATAATTTTTTCTGTATATCAAAAATTTATAACATAAACTCTCTTTATCACCGATAAAAATAATATATTCAAGATATAAATTTACAATTGGAGTGTTTAATTCCTCTTCATTCACATAATGGTTGTTTTCACTATTTCATTTAATGATTTATAGCTCTCTAAAATTACCGTATCACATTGAATACCAATACGTTTGACATATTTATCCCTATAATGATATCATCATCTTGTAAATCAGTGTTCCATAATTTTATAGAACAAATCATATAGAATAATCAGTATAATATTCTACTAAAATATATTCATTAATAATTATTTATTTTAAATCCATTGGTTATATTCTATACTTCTTATATACTAAAATCATTGGTAACCTTATTATAGATTCTAATCATGAAACAAGATAAAATGTATCTTCAAAATGGAACACGTGTATTTTTGAATATCGTTTTTATTCATGTTTTTCCTTGGTTATTGAATATTTTCCTTTATAATTCATCTTATTTATTAATACTAATTCATTACATCACATTTTTGTTCACTGGTCAAGTGAAAATATCCAATTATCATAAGCCTCATTGTAATCTAGTTCATTATTAATATAATACACCCACAATATGTTACTAAAAATCAAAATATCTGAATGAACTCAAATTTGAGAGACTGGAGTATTGTGATTATAATCCATAAACCTCTTTCTCATTTAAAATAGTTCAATTTAACTTTGAAAATTATTTTCTACTTTGAAATAAATAATTAAATCTTTATAAATCAGTTTTTTTAATATAGTAGGATCTTCTTCATCATAGTTCTAGTCATAATTAATATGACAAACATGAGGCTCATTCAAATCTTATTCCTCAATATTGTTATCAGGATCCTACCCCTTATCTTCATCGGAATCATAAAAATGTTATCAATTTAAATAATAAATATTATATTTATTTTAAATGATGTTTTATTTCAATAGATAATTTCATTATATATCCTCTTCTCATGAAATCAATTTTTATTTCTAATTGGCTGATATCATAGAATTATACACTCCCAAACCAACTCTTTTAGAATTACATAAATTTTTATTCATGATTTTCCTTTTGTTTGGGATACCAAACAATATAATTTAGTTCATAGATGGTTTCATGTTATACCAAATCTAATAAAAATACAGGTTTTAGTTAGGTCTTAGATAACACCTATAATGGATATACATAGTTTTTTATACTGATTCTATTCAATAAAACATTGACACATTCAACTCATCCCATATTATTATTTCCATTTAAAAAATTATTTTCCTGTAATTATTTTTACCACTATGCTTTTTGTTGAGTGTAAGGGTCATTTTATTATTTCATAATATTATATTTTTAGGGTAATATTAAAATTAACCTCAAATTGATTTCCATTCGTTGTTTATTCTCAGTTTATTATAAAAATCCTTAAATTAATCTAATAACCTCTTCTGAAAAAATTAAAGATCTTCACTGGTAGAGATTGTTTATTTATAAATATAAATTTTTTTTACATTGAATGATAAATTAAATTTATGAATAGTTATTCAATTGTAGTTAACTACATCCACATTGGTCATTGTAAATATATGTTTATTAATTCAAGTTTACATGCGGACATAATTTTCACCCCCTTTTGTCTTCCATGAACAATAGTTTCATTTTGAAATGTCTCACAAATAGAATAATCAAATATAATTAATAGGGTTGGATCTCTCACATGATACTCTTTTCAATTTGTCACTATCCTTTTCTAACAGTATTTTCCCATCCTTCTTTTATAGAGATCTATTTCTTATTTTTCAATAATGTATCAGAAATTTCATGGATCACTTATCTGAAATTGACTCTCACTTTTTATTACATATATTTTAATTAAAATTCATTATTTTACAATTTTTATAATTTATCATTTCCTATTTAAAATAAATTCATTTCCTTTGTTATATAGGTGACTCGATCTTATGTCATTGTGTTTGATCCAATAAAAAATCAACATAATCAGTTATTTCAATTTTGTGTTTTAGATTTAGCATAACCAGTAAGTTTGATCTTCAATGAGATTTTATTTCCAAAATTTAATGAACAAACATTGCGTTATTCAATATTATTTAGGATAATGACATATGCAATAATATTTTATAATCAACCACTTTCCATGATCCATGTCTCTCTCATTTTACAATCTTTGAGAACCACTTAAAAAAATTAATGACTTACATATTTTTACTTTTCTATAATTATTCATATCTTTATTACCCAACTGATATTTCCCTAGAATAATAAACATATAGAAACCCAATATTTTCATAATTAAATATTACATATTTTATGATGAATATTTAAAAAATTTAACAAATACAAACCCAAAGATCATAATGGTTTTGTTTATTTGGACACTTGAAAAATAATATTCTAATTCCATGGTAGATATCCAATATCACCCATAAATATATTCACACATAGTACTCTTCATAGACATCACCTACTCAAAAATTTTAAAATAACCTAGGTAAATTAAATAAAAATACCCAAACATTTCGTTTATAGATATCACATCTTAATATATAAATATTAATTACATAGAAAAATGACCCACACAAGAATCATATAGTTATAGTCTGTTTGGAAACATGGGAATGTGAAAAAATTAACCATAATATTTCCTCATAATCTATCACTACCTTATTTATAACTATCAACCTTCTTAGATATATCATATACATATCCTCTCTTCATATTCTTGTAAAAGGAATCAAAAGGAAGGGAGATCTCTGATGTAAGATCTTGGATCATGGAATGGTGTCTTCTCATTTAACTTTTGGTTTGAATCCTTTTTTTGGTTTATTATGTTCATACACAAGTCCTTAATGAGGATGAGGGGTGTTCTGCAGGTTTGGGAAAAGAAAAATAGAGAAATGGGGTTTTCTAAGTAGGTCACACGGTCTATGCACGGTTTATACTAACCATGCAGTCATCCTAGGAAATCATGTAGGAAGTTGGTTTTTGGACAGTGGCCACCACATAGTTTTCTCACCATATGGAAAATCGTGTAGGTAAACCATGTGGCCTAGAAACATTTAAATAATTAGAATTTTTCTACTCTAGGATTTTAATACCCAACATGGTATTTCCTCCCATTTCTCACCTCTTCCCTCTATAAACGAACCAAATCTCTCAAGAGCTCCAATATATAGATTTCCCTCATTTCAATTGAGTTTTTTATTCCATTGGGTTTGGATCAGAGCTCCAAGTAAGGCTAATCCCATCATTGAATCACTTTTTATTTTAGGGTTTATAACAAAATCTCCAATATTTGTTTTGCTCTAAAAACCTACTCCTTGGGTGAGATATAGATTGAAACTGTAAGGGTTGGTTTATTAGGAATCTAAGTGAACAAATAAGAGTGTGATCACCCAAAGAATCGATTTATGAGTTCTACATGTTATATCCCATTGTTTATTTTTGGATTTGTGCATGTGTGGTTCTGTTCTTGGGTGTCTCTTTGAATTTTTTATCACCCTTGAATGTTAGGTTAAACTAGTTATTAAGAATGTAAATGGAAACCCTCACGATCCCCATGGGATGTGTCCAGGATGTGAGACTAATCTAGGGCCACCCATGGTATGTGCCGAATTTCCTGGACCTAGATATTTGTAAAGAAATAATAGGATTTTTTTGTATTTATGTAGATTCCTTGATAAACTTGCTGATCTGCTTTGCTGTATTTAAGTAGATGTTAGGAGATGCACCTAGTCTTTAGAATAACCTAAGAGATATTGGGTTAACATGGAAATGATTAATGACTATAATGAAATGGATTATGAGCCTGGTAATGAAGTCTAGTGAGTTACGAATAATGAATAAAGCATAGTGAGATAGGTACAATGAATGAAGGATTAGTTAAATAAGAATAATAAAATGGGAAATGTGATGAGTGGATAAAGGATGTTAAATGTGGTAAATGTGTTTATGGGTTAAGGCATGGTATTGTCTCTTATGTTGTTTTTATGATTGAAGTTTTTCTTGGGATTTTTTTTGATGTTTTGTGAATTTGTAATTGATATATATATGTATAGCATGTTCCATGGCTGGGTAGATTGGGGTATTGAATAGAGGTTCTACACCCATAGGTATATTCGGGCTGAGGCTTTATTATCCACCCCTAATGCATGGGTTAGGGATGAGGACTGAGGACTTGTTCTCCTAATAGTTCTATCCACCCAGAATAAGGCTTCGAGGTGATGATATGGTTGTCATGAGGAAGTTATTCCTAGTGAGATAGGATGACCATGTGTTTTCTCTCATGCATGTGATTGTGTACTTTGAGTTTGTGTTACTTTTTCTGTTTGATGAACCCATGTGAAATTTGATGGAAATGGTATGTAAAGAGAAATGGGATGAAATTGTAAGATAGGGAAATTGTAATAAATGTTGGTAATAGACATAAACATGCTAATGGAACTTAATCTTTTCCTTGTCATTTATTACTCATTTCCCTATTTCATGGAAAAAAATTTATACCATATATTGTGTAGTCATAGTTGGTGGTGGCCTATTGAGTTTTAATCACATCCTTCTCAGGTCGTCGTTGGTAACCTGAGAAGTCTCTATGTCCTCAAGTTAGGAGAAGGGAAAATGCCCTTTCATGGGAGTTGGAATGGTATGGGTGTACATGGAGGAGGACTCAGACTTAGTGTCGAGACCATTTTAGGGATTTTGTAGTTTCTTTTCTTTTTGTGTTTTGTTCACTTTTTCATAAGTATTATGGAATGAAATATTTACTAGTGTACATGGTTATACCCCATTTTAGGAATGGGTTTTTATGAATGCTCTATTATTACTGGTTATTATTCCTAAATTTTATTTATCTTCTATTGGGTGATGTATATGTTTTGTGATGAGATGGTTTTAATATATTTTCCATGTGGCCTCAATGGAATGAGTTTTTCCATGCACGCATCATTGTAGGAACCTAGAGTGATTGGTGACATAAATCATGGTAGGCACAGCTGGGTTGGTTGTGTGAGGCATGAAATATAGAATTCACCTTCCATCTTGATAATTGAAAATGAAAAATATCGTATAAGAGAAAATGGATGTGGGTGAAGATAAAATAATGATATGTGAGGATTAATGAAATATGTGTAATTAAAGGATTGTAATTAATTGAAAATGTTATTTGTAAGTTGTTGTGTGAGACAAGTGGTGGTGTACGGTTTTTTATCCCGTGTGGACCATGGCTCGTGATAGGGATGGTTGAGGTGATGTTTTCAGAATGATATGGGTTTTTTTGGTTGGTGAAGATCCTTCTTGTTTGGAGATTGTGAATGTTTTATGGAAAGTGTTCTAAATCATGCGTTTGGAAATGTATAGAAATTCCACCATGACATCAAGTACCGGTTATACTAAAAGAGTATTTTTCTAAGAACACTCCTCTAGTAGAGGATATAGGGAACATGGTGATTCAGGAAAGTGGGGAAGAGAATTTCCAAGAGAATTTGGCTCATTTTATCTAATGATGGTTCAAGACCTTGGGTGAGTTGCACCGAGTATGATTGAGCTGACTAGAGGATTTTATTTGCAGCACCCTCAGACAATTATCAGAGAGGGTGGGCCAGTGGAAACAATTCTCTGGATAGAGTATGTCCATATGATACTTGGTCATCTATAGACTCCAATTGCGAAGCGAGTCATGTTGGTGGCTTATATGTTTCTAGTCTAGGAAAGTAGTTTGTGGGACATCCTGGCTCAGACTGAGCAGACTGAGGAGATATTGTGGAATGATTTCTAAGAAAAATTTCTATAACATTTTTACCCAGAGACATTGAGGAAAGAGAAGCATGTAGAGTTCATGATCATGACACAAGGATCAATGTCGGTGATGGAGTATGTTGGCCTATTCAATAAAATAGGATGCTTTGTTCCAGAGTTGGAGGGGGATGAGGCAGCAGTTATGAGGTGTTTCCATGAAGGTCTGAGACACAAGATTAGGTCTCATTTGAATATAATTCTCTTGAAGAGATTAAAAAAGGTAGTGGACCAATCAATAATCTCATAAAAGAACCTGAAGGGAGAATCAGGTAGTGGTATTGTCATGCTAGCTGGGAAGAAAAGTAGTGAAGCTTTTAATTTCCATATGTGTCATTTTGGACATTTTCAATAGGGAGTAAGGGTGAAATGTGGTCATGAGTGAGGGTTATCCACTATGGGTGGTGATCAGGTGTTCTTTTATCAGTGTGGCAGGACAAGGGGAATTTGTGGCCAGTGTCCTCAACCTTCGGTTGAGTGCTGGTCATGCAGCATATTAGGATGCATGTAGAGGGTCTAGAGGAACCATCAGTAGATGAGCATGGTTGTTGGTGTTAGTGAGATCCTAAGTGGAGGCAAGGGATTAGTTGCACGATATCAAGAAGGCGGGTGGAGCTCCACTGGCCATACCGTTTGGGGTGGTTGATATGGAACTTTCAGACTAGATTTCCCACATCAGTAGGGAAGTGCAGTGCAGGGAACATAAGTTGGAGCCTAGGGTAGAGGTGTAGGTCAGCATCATGCAGTTCAGTCTCCACATAGTGATGGTGAGGCTTGGACATCGACCGTTTGAGGTACGATCCTAGAAGTTTCTACACATTCTAGTGTATTTTTTGACACTAGTTCCACATACTCTTTAATTTATATTCACTTTGTAGTAGCGTTGGGTTTGCCTATGGAGAGTGTGTGTGGGGTTATGTTGATTGAAACATCATTGGGGGTGAAAAATAATTATATAAGTTACATTAAGGTATGTACAAAGGAATTTTGTGTGTATCATTTCTTGTGTGCCATGTTCATTCTAAATATGTTGGGATTTCACCTGATCTTTTGTATGGATAGGTCAGTGTTGAATCTGGTGCACATAGACTGTTACCATTGTAGGTTATCAATTAGGTCACTTGAGGGTTACTCTTTTGTCCATGAGGGAGAGTTGGATGTTCAAGCAGTTTGTGTGGGACTGTTTTTTCAGTAGTTGGGTAGGATCATTCCATCTTCTCTCTAGTAGTGGATCATTTTTAGGATGTTTATTCTGAAGATTTCTTGGGATTTCCACCCAAGAGGTATGTCGAGATCACGATTGAGTTACTTCATAGAGCGGATCCAGTTTCTATTTCTCAATACCGAATGGCACCGGAAAAACTCCAAGAGTTAAATGTATATCAAGAGGAATTGGAGGGTAAGGGTTTCATACATCCTACTATGTGTCTATGTGGATTTCTTGTGATTTTTGAAGTGAATAATGACGGGTTATTAAGTATATGGGATGATTATCAAAAGTTAAATAAAATGATGGTGAAAAATCGGTAACCTCCTTGTAGAATTGATGACCAATTTGGTCAGCCATGTGGTGCATCAGTGTTTTAAAAAAATGATCTAATATCAGGTTATCACCAGTTGAGGGTTAGGCCTTCTGAGATACCCCTGATAGCTTTCAGGAGTCTATTTGTGTTATTCTTGTTCTTGGTGATGTCTTTAGACATGAAGAATGAACCATTTATGTTTATGGATTTAATGAACCAAATATTTCATCCTTATCTATATCATTTTGTTGTTTTCTTTGTTGATGACATCTTGGTGTACTCGAAAAACCATGACAATCTTGTCCAGCATCTTAACATCATTTTGAGTATGCTAAGAGTGCATCAGGTATACTCCTTGCTATTAATGATACATTTTTTGATTGGATAAGTGAATTTTCTTGGGTAACATAATTTATTAGGATGTTTTTTAGTGGATCTAGATAACATGTAGGCGATTGTGTCTTGGGGTATCCCAATAGTGTTTTAGATGTTCAGAGTTTTCTTGGGTTTGTCTAGGTATTAACAGAGGTTCATCCAAGATTTCTCTTGTTTGGTAGCACCACTGTCAGGCATGACAAATAAGGGAATTAGGTTTGAGTGGTATACGGCTTGTGAGAATACATTTCAATTTTTAAAAAAAGGATTGATGACCACACCGATCTTGATCTTACCCGAGCTATGTAGGTAGTATGTCCATGTTTGTTATGTGTCTGGTATTAGGCTTCGGTCTATGTTAATTTGAGGTAAATGTGTTGTGAATTATGGGTAGAGGAAATTGAGTCTCCATTAGTGGAATTATCCCACTCATGATATTTATTTGAATAAATTCATTTATTCCATAAAGTGCTGGAGGCACTACTTGTTGGGGGGATGGTTCAGGGTGTATACCGATCACAAGATTCTAAATAATATATTTTCACAACTGGATTTGAATCTTTAGCAGCGAAGATGGGTTAAGTATCTCCACTCATTCGACTTTGAGATGGTATATGCACCAGGGAAAGGGAATAGAGTTCATGATGCTTTGGGTAGGAAGGCTCAGAACCAGGTGGTTCCAGAATACAGAACTGAGTGGAGGGTGATGGCTTTGTTCATGGAGATACACCTGGAAGGGTGGGATGAAAATGTTTAGGTTACTCTTGATCTGATGGAGCTTTCATCAACGTATTTTAGTCGAGTTAGGGAATTTCATCTTGATTATCCTGAATGTTTGGCCATGAAGGAAATTCTTAAAGGTGGGGAGCCATCTTCTAGTTCGGTTGTCGGTATGGGAGGGGTTGTAAGTGTTCATGGTCGTGTGATTATGCCGGTATGCATCCAGGAAAATTTGATGTGGTATTTTCATGAATAAAAATTGCTAGTGCTTCCAGGTTTGAACTAGATGAATTGTGATATATGTAGGAAGTTTTGGTGGCTGTGAATGAAAAATGAAGTCACTTTATTTGTGGCATGGTGCAATACCATTCAGTATTTTAAGGTTTACCATCATAGTCTAGGTGGTTTGTTACATCCATTTCCCATTCCATAATGGATGTGGATTGATGTGACATTGGATTTTTTTGGTGGTCCTTCCATGGATCCTTAGAAGAATAATGCAATCTATGTGGATTTGTATCTTCTAACAAAAGTGGATTATTTCTTACAGATTCAAGAGACTTACATAGTTGACTAGTTGGGTGAGTTCTATGTTCGAGAAATAGTATGGTTTCATGGTGTACCACAGACTCTAATTTCTGATCGTGACCCTCATTTCACATTGAACTTTTGGCATGGGTTTAAAAAGTCTCTTGGAACTCAGGTGTTTTGAGTATGGATTTACACCCAGATATGGAAAGAAAATCAGAGCGTACAATCCAAGTGTTGAAAGGTTTACTGAGGGATTTTGTGTCAAATTTTTTGTGGTTCCTGGGAGGACCACTTGTGACATGTTTAATTTTCATACAATAATAATTTTCTGGTATGGTTTAGATGGAACCATTTGAGGCTCTATATGGGAGGTCATGTAGATCATCATTGTGCTGATTAGATAACCATGAATTTGAGCTTTTTGGACTGAGTCCCATGCATGAGACATCAAAGAAAGTTGATTTGACTCAAAAATGGATGGATGCGGCTCAGATTAGGCCGAATTAGTATGTGAATAAGATGTGTAGACCACTTGAGTTTGATGTGGGTGATAGTGTGTTCCTTTGTGTGTCACCAGGGTTGGGTCACCGAAGGATTCAAGAAGCATGGAATGTTGGCTTCCAGATATGTGGAGCCATTTGAGATTGTGGAGGGGATCGGGCTGGTGGCATACCAATTGGATCATCCATTGAGGTATAATGGGATGCATGAAGTTTTTCGTGTGTCTCAGCTTTGGCAGTATCACCCTGACCTGACTCACATGATGGATGTTGAGAATGTGAAGCTTGAGGGTGATGCATCCTCTGAGGAGTATCTATTTCATGTCTTAGATCATAGTGTGAAAGTACTGTAGGGTATGTTTGTGCCATTGGTGTGAGTATTATGTCCACATTGGATGGTTCAGGAAGAAACATGGGAGAGGGAATAAGATATGTGTGCTCAATGGCCGGATTTTTTTCCTTATAGGTGTAATGAATCTTGGATGTTCTTCTCATGGACGATTCATTATAAGGTAGGGATTTTGTAAGATCTCGGATCATGGAAAGGTATGTTCCCATTTATCTTTTGGTTTTAATCCCTTTTCTGGTTATTTATGTCCTTTCCCTAGTCCTTAAGGATGCTTGGGGGTGTTCTGAGGGGTTGGGACATAAAAAATAGAGAAAAAGTGGTTTTCTAGGTAGGTTTCATGGTATACTCATGATTAGTGCAAACCGTACGGACATCCCTAGAAACTATGTATGAGGTGTTTTTTTGTATAGAGGTATCCACACAGTTTGCACATGGTTTTTATGTAAAAACTTGGAATTTCCATGTAATGTTTTTAAATATATGGGAATTTTATACGTCATTGAAAATTGACGACGCGTGATTCCAAGGCTTGGAGTGCCCGGAATGAATTTATGAACATTATTTCAAGTACGTTCAATAAAGGTGAAAACAGGTTTTTTTAACTTTTGAACCGGTGCTCGAAATTGAAATCTGAGGGCACCGTTGAACTCACATTGCTACTATTCTCTTAAGAAGACATTCACCTTGACGACAGTTGGTCGAGGGTGAATGTAAATTTTTTTGGTTTTTCATGAAAAGAATAAAATAACATAATTTATGAAACATTTTATTTTATATTATTGTGAAACGTCCATGTGGATGTTTCAGAGGTGGGGACCACCTGAATTAACCTCCCATTAGAGGTTATAGAGGTGGGGACCATCGAGTCTAACCTCCCATGAGAGGTTACGTTGGTGGGGACCACCCATGGCTTGAAACCTTTTTAAATCCCTATTAAATGTTGGAGAGCCACTTCAACTACTCCAATATTTAATTATTCCAACCCCTCTAATACCAATTTTTCACGACACATCCCATGGGGCCCATGTAATGACTCTGCCATGCCCACCTTCCATAGGCTAGGGGCTGGAGACTATCACCAAAGTCATAATCCCAAAAAACTAGGAAGGCATTTCCTTTATAACCTGTAAACACATACAACCAAGCACACAATGAGATATGAACTCAGGAAAAATAAATATTAAACATGTGAGTAATGTAAGTAAAAAGGGTCGAGAATACAATCCCAATAGTAATAGTACAAGTAAAACTGAAATACAATACAACTATAGGTAATGAAAGGCAATTATTGGGTCATCCTCCGGGTTCCTACCTGAAGGGTAGGTACAGATCGCCTCCTTAGCCCTCCACATCCACCTGTATCCTCTATGTACCGACATTCCATATGGTCCACCTTTGGGCACCGTCCAGACCTGGTACTCTCAACCTCAGTCAGCGATGTTTGTCGTCTCCACCAATCACAATGGGGTGCGAGCATAGCCCTTGCAGGGTTGAGTATAACAATACTCAGAGCGACCCCGAGACCCTCAAGGTCTCACAAAATCAACTAATGATAAAACAAAAAGTATGAAAAAATTGTAACCAAACTTTGTTATATGCCCATACATATACCTATGTTATCATATAAACAATCTCAATCATGAAGATACAATACGTTCTGACTCAGCCACACATGGATTGATTGTAGAGGTTTAATTTTTGTATGATTATATTCCGATGTTCTTCCCTATTTAAAACAAAGAAAGTGGGTGGTTTCTTTTACGGGTTGGGAACAATCATTGCGGGAGGATAGGACTTCACGTTCAATGTTCGTGTTCTTGATGAACTGCTTGCTGCCACTCTAACGCATAGGGTGCATGCCAAACAAACATGGCCCGACCCTGCTGCCTTCTTTCTTGAATGGTGTACCCTTCATGATTGAAGAAGACGACCTTGGTGATGACAATCATATTGGGATTTTAGACACTGAGGGGGCATGAGAACAGTGGTCGGCACCATCCCCAGCTGTGACGAAGGCAAAGGCACAACAGCGCCACCCAGCGGCATCCTCCACCGCTCCATGACCTTCGCGCCGTCCGCGGCCACCGCCGCCGTCCGCGGCTCCGCACCAAATCGTAGCTGGACCGCCACCCCGTGGTTGCGGGTGGATCATATGGTGTATCGATATGTGATGGAGATGAACAGATGTGGAGTTCTGAGGAGGTGATCTGTACCTTCCCTTCAGGTAGGATCCTAGGAGGATGACCCAACATTTGACTTTTTCTATTTCTTCAGGTGTATTGTATCACTGTTATACTTGAACTTTCCAGTTGGGCTGGTACTCCAGACTCTTTTACATGCTTCCCTCACTCTATTTATAGTTAAGTTTACTTGTGTTCCTATATTATTGTGTTCTATTTTTCATGTGATTACGCATAATAAAGGCAAATCCTTTCCAGTTTTAGCCAATATGTCGTTGATGCAAGTCATCAGCCCCTGGCCTATGGATGGAGGGCCTACGGTAGTCACGACATGGACCCTCGGGGACGGGTCATGACAAATTGGTATCAGAGGAGTCGGTTCTTCTAAATAAATATGACTCTGATATTTTCTATGAAGTGATAGTTTATATGGTAATGAGTGAGGTTTTTAGTTTATAGAATCTAGTGTTCATGCGGTAGTCGAGATAACCATAAACTAGGGCACTGATTTCTGATTTCCAACTCACTACATGAAAACACTGATTTCGTGTGTGTTTTCGAATGTTTTATTTATGATATTTTGATTCAGTTTACGAGGTATAACTAAATAAACGTGACGCACCTGTTTATTTTTAGGATTCCTCCATGCAGACAGTAATCTGGGGATCTGAGAGTAGCATGCATTGATAGCCCACTGAGCGATGAGGCCTCATTGCAGGGCCCTTTTTCAGTAGAGGAACCATCGATAATATTACCTAGTGGGCCACCAATGGCACCAGCCCCAGCACTAGAGGTTTCACGCCTCTTGAGCACATTTCACGAGTTCCAGCACTAGAAGCCACCCATGTTAATGGGAGATATGGACCCACAGGCAGGTGAGGATTGGCTAGAGGAAATGGTGAGAGTTTTCCAACTAGTAAGGAAACCAGTAGAGCTCATGGTGATTCATTCCACTAGCCTTCTATAGGAAGAAACAGGAAGATGGTGGATCTTGATGCTCGAGGTTCACGATGAGGTGGCGCTTCTCAGGGTAGACTTCAAGAGCCTTTTTCGGGAAATGTTTTCCCCAGCGACACTTTGGGCAGTGCACATATAGGAGTTGCTTCGTCTACAGCATGGTAGCATGACTGTGGCTCAATACACGGCGAGGTTCACCGACCTCTAATTCCACACAATAGATATGGCGCAAGACCTATTCTTTAGGGCCCAGAACTTTGAGTACGGGCTTAGGCGGGAGATCAGGGCTTCGGTGATCTCACTTAGCATCCCAACGCAGGAAGGGGTGTTAGAGAGAGACCTATTGGTTGAGAGTATTCTTGTTGAGCAGTCACCATCAGCGAGACCCACCACCAGTCATCATATAGCAGAGTCTTCTCCAGCTGGCAGCAGACAGACATCACAGAGGTCCAAGAGGACCAGACCTACAGGTGGAATAACGCATGACTCATGATCGGTTGTGTAGGGCACCTGAGGTGGAACTAGTCATGCAAGGATCTTGTAGTGTTACTCATACACAGGTTAGGGTCACATGGTTCGTTACTATCCAACCTGTCATATGGATGATTAGAAGATGGTCGAAGGACATCCTTGGCAGAGATCGAGGTTCGACCAAGGAGGTCTGTAGGGAGCAGGCTGATGTGGAAGAGAAGCTGTTTGTGCAACTGGCGGTGGGTGACGATTCGAGATGTTACCGCCACCACCACCAGGATGTCCACCCCGACCATAGGGAGCAGGTGGACAGGGGAGAGCTCATCTCTAGGTAGCTGAGGCTTATGATCATGGCGCTCCAGAGATGATACGAGTTACGATTTGTGTCTACTTCACCTTAGATGCAGTACATAGAGTCATAGGTTCCAGTCATTCTTTTATTGCCACTGCCTTCTTTCGGAGCTCGGATATTCGTATGGAGTTTTTTGCTCAATCATTATGGCTAGATACTCTTACAGGTGTAGATTCAACAATTACGCACTGGATCTAGTATTGAGAGCTCACTCTAGGAGGTGGGAGCTTCGGCTGGGATCTCCTACTAGCAGTGTCGTGGCCTTAAAAGTCATCGTGGGTATGGACCGGTTGTCTATAATCAATTCTCAGATAGACTATAATGAGAAAAAAGTGCGGTCTGTCCGCACAGATGGGACTAGGTTTAGATTCACTGGTGAGAATGGTGCCTTTGAAGCATTGGATGGACTTACCTAGAGGAGATTGTATCTGATCACTCATCATTTGGCTAGCCTTACCATCGGAGTGGTTGATGTGGAGAGTTCGAGTTATCCTATAGTGGTGGATCAGTACATGGATGTCTTCCCTAATTATGTTTTGTGTCTACCTCTTTGAAGTGGGGTGGAATTTTACAATGACCTGTACCCCGAGAAGACATCGATATCTGCACTAGCATATCGGATGGCTCCCCACAGAGCTTCGTGAGATGCAGGTACAGGTAGAGGACTTTCAAGGGAAGGGGTTCGTCTGGCCCAGTTTTTCTCCCAGGGAAGCCCCGATTTTGTTCAATAAGATGGCAGATGGGAGATTGAGACTTTGTGTTGAATTTTGTCACCCGAATCAAGTGACCATGAAAAATAGGTACTCACTCCCGAGGATTGACGACCTCTTTGATTAGCTGAAGGGAGCACGAAGGTTCTCGAAGATAGACCTCAGATCAGGCTATCACTGGCTTAGAGTGAGGGATAAAGATGTGAAAAAGATGACTTTTAGGTGTCATTACGGCCACTACGAGTTCTTGGTTATGCCTTTCAGCGTAACCAACACTCCAGTAGTGTTCATGGGACTCATGAACAAAATCTTTCAGCCATACCTTGATCGCTTTGTAGTAGTCTTCATCGACAACTTTCTGACCTACTCAACTATTGAGGAGGAGAATTTCTATAATGTGTGTATAGTACTGGACACACTCTAGGAGCACCAGCTTTATGGTAAGCTCTCAAAGTGCCAGTTCTGGTTCTGAGAGGTTCACTTTTTGGTACATGTCATATAGGAGCCCGAAGTTGCGGTGGATCCAGCGAATATTGAGGCAGTACATTCTTGGGAGACACCCAAGAGTGTGATGGAGGTACATAGTTTCTTGGGTTTGGCTGGATACTATCGGAGGGTTTCTCCAGATTTCTCTAGAGTTGCAGCAGCACTTTTAGCATTGACGATGAAGGAGAAACTCTTCGTGTGGTGGGACAAATTCTATCAGATCTTTCAAGAGCAGAGGTAGAGGCTGACTAGTTCCCCCATCTTGAGGATTCCAGAGGATGTCGTAGGGTACCTAGTCTATTACGACTCATTCGTGACTGAACTCAGATGTTTCCTGATGCAGGAGCGAGTAGTCATCACTTAGGGTTCATGACAGCTGAGAAAACATGAGTAGAACAATACTACCCATGAACTGGAGTATGCTGCAGTTGTTTTTTTCATGAAGATGTGGAAACAATATCTGATGGATAAACACTTTATATTGTACTATGATCACAATAGTCTCAGTTATATCATCTCTCAGAAGGACATGAATCTAATATAGTGACGTTGTCTTGATTTCCTCCAGGACTATAACTCCGAGATAGTCTATACTTCTGGGAAGGGGAACCTTGTTGCAGATGCACTCAGTAGGAGGTCTAGTATACAGCTGTTAGGTGAGGTGACATAGCAGCTAGCCACTTTGTAGATATCCTTTGTGGATCAGGACGAAGCGTCTTTTCATTATCCTCTTACAGTTGCTCCCCCACTTCTTCAGTGAATCAGGGAGGCACAATGTGGGTTCACTGACTGCGAGACATAACGTGCTCGGATATCCATAGGGAAGGCACCTAATGGATTTTCTGAAGGTGGGGAGCACGTCATCCTCTTCAGAGGACGTACCATGGTACCAGTGTCACTTCAGGAGGAAGTGTTAAGGGATTTCCACACATTCCCTCTAGCAGTACATCATGGAGTGGCGACGATGTACCAAGTTCTCCAACGACTTCACTGGTGGCCGGGAATGTAGAAAGCAGTAGCAGAGATTGTCTCTCAGTTCCCCACTTTTCATCTACTGAAGGCAGAGCATAAGGCTCCAACAGGCATGGTTTAGTCTTTAGAGGTACTATAGTGGAAGTGGGACGGGATATCAATGGACTTTGTGACGGTCTTCCACCTGCATCTAGGGGTCATGAATCAATTTTGTTCATCATCGACCGACTCACCATGTAGGCCCACTTCCTACTGATCAGAGAACAATATTCATTATATAGATTGGGAATTCTTTCTGTGTAGAAGATTGTATGTCTACATGGAGTACCCTCGACGATAGTCTCTGGTCGTGATACACGTTTTACTTCCCGACTATGGAAGGGGTTACAGTGGGCTTTCAGGATGCTGCTACATTTGATCACCGCATTTCATCTTTAGATGGATGGCCATACCGAGTAGACCATTTAGACCCTCTAGGAAATTCTAGGTGCATGCGTCCAGGACTTTGGTCGCAGCTGGAAGGATCGCTTTCCTTTGGTGGAGTTTGTGTACAACAACAGATATCACTCCACCAATGGGTTGGAATCTTTTGAGACGTTATACGGGAGGCCTTTCAGATCAACATTGTGTTGGAATGGCCCAGGGGAGTCAGCACTCATGGGACTAGAGATGGAACATGCTACCACATAGAAAGTGCAGATCATCCAGGAGTAAATGAGACTGCACAGTGAAGGCAGAAGTCATATGCCGATAGGAGAGGGAGACCTCCAGAGTTTGAGGAAGGTGACCACGCATTTCTATGGGTCTCACCCCGACGAGGTCTACAATGATATGGAAGAGGTGGAAAGTTATCTTTGAGATTCATCGAACCTTTTCAGGTCCTCAGCAGAGCTCGCGAGGTGGCTTACAGATTAGATCTTACACCACAGTTGCACCGGGTGCATGACGCCTTCCAAATATCCTAGCTGTGGAGATACGTGCACGACCTTTCTCACATCATCTATCAGGGCGAGCTGGAAATCAACGATGGGGTGAATTTTACAGAGGTTCCAATAGGGATTTATGACCTACAAGAGTGGGTCATTAGTGTACGGTCGATACCACTATTTCAAGTTCATTGGCAGCACGAGAACCTCCATGAGATAACATGGGAGCAGGAGGATCAGATTCGTTCTCAATACCCCCACTTGTTTACATAGTTTTGAGTTGTGGCTTATGGGAATGTACAGCCTTGAGTGGGGAGAATATAATATCCTGGAATTCCTATGACATTTTTTAAAAATATATATATAGAAATTTTATGAGTCCGCAAATATTGAAGGCATGTGATTCTGATGCTCGGAGTTCCCAGAATTAATTTCTGAACATTATATTGGGTACATTCAGTAAAAGTGTGGTTGTGGTTTTCTATCTTATGAACCAATGTTTGGAATTGAAATTTGAGGGAACCGTTGAACTCGCGGTGTTGATATTTCCTTAAGAATACTTTCACCTCGACGACAGTTGGATGAGAGTGAATGTTAATTTTTTGGATTTTTCGTGAAAAAAAATAAAATAAATTATTAAACATTTTATTTTGTTTTGTTTTGAAACATCCATGTGGATTTTTCACAGGTGAGGATCACATGAATTAACCTCCCATGAGAGGTTATATAGGTGGGTACCACCAAGCCTAACCTCCCATGAGAGGTTATGGTGGTGGGGACCACCCGAGGCTTGATACCTCTTGAACCCCCTATTAAATTTGGGATATCCTCTTCTACTCCTCCAATGTTTAATTATTCCAACACTTCGTATGATTAATTATGACACCCACCTTAATTAATGAAACAATTTTCAATTTGTAACAACAAACACAATTGAACACATAATCTATTATTTTGGGGAAACAATTTCATTTTGGTGGAATTGTGAGAGGAGGAACTTGGGAGAAAGATCCCCAACAATGAATGATCCACTGATGAAGAACATCGACCTCGACTTAGACCGTCTACCTCAAGACATCCTCCAGTGTGGGACGACATAAATCAATGATCGTCTTTCACTCCGCAATGACGTTGTCTCCTCCCTCGTGATCTCTGTCATTGATCAATGCACTATAGGGGTTTACTTTAATGTGATTTATATTCCCATGTTCTTCTCTTCTAAAACAATGAATGCGGGTCAACTCTCAATTTTAGATTGATCTATGAATTTTTTTATTCTGCGGGATTGGGAATGATCACATTGTAGAATCTTGAAGGGAGGGTGTTTGAATTGTTTTCCCTGACCTGTTCTTAATATTCTTGGGATTAATGTATAATTGTCGCTTTTTACCGCTGTAATGCAGAGAGTGTGGGACAAACTAACATGGACCGTCCCCTCCGAACTTCTTCAGTTGAATTGTGGTGTTTTTTGAAATGGAAGAAGGTGGATAAGGGAACGACACCGCCACCTGCGGCCTCTGTACCCCATACTGCCCCGCGGCCACCACCGCATCGGCACTCCACTACTCTGCACCCGAGCAACTGTCATTGAGTCGATTTGTAGTCATTCGGGCTGAGCAGCTGCCAGCAGCCTAGACGAGCCGCCCTCGCTGTACCGCTCTAGCCAAACCACCCTTGATGTGCCCCCCCGGGCCGAGCCTCTCTCGCCGCGCCACTCCAACCAAACTACCCTCATCGTGCTGCCCCTGGTCAAGTCTCCCTCGATGGGCCGCCCCGACCGAACAACCCTCATCATTCCACCCTGGTTGAACCGCCCTCACCATGCCGCCCTAGCTGCACCACCCGCGGCCATGCAAGCGGCCTCAGTCTTGCCACCCTGCTTCCCCGTGCCATCTGCGGCTAAGTCGGCACATGGATGAGCCATACTCAAGGCACCCTCCACGACTGAGCCACCCTCACGACACCCCACCATGGCCTTACAACCACTAGATGCCCTCTGCGACCCCTCACGGCCAGCCAGGCTGGACCCAGGGGGCCATGCCACCCAGTGAATTGGGCCGAACCCAATGGGCCGAACCCGTCTTGTCAGCCCGAGACAACCTGAACCTGGTTGGCTCAGGCCAGCTCAATCTGACCAGGTTGGACCTGACCCGGGCCCAGTATGTCTAATTTACATTATTTGGCAAGAACATTGGAACCAGACGTCTGTTTGATGAACTGTCAGTAGCTCTAAAAATCTTAGAGATAGACGGTCCCTTTGAGTATACCCCACTAGATATTTGTTGAAAGTTTAGGTACGATCAGGTTGGATCGAGTATGAATCCAACCGGGCCCCCTGGACTAAAAGGGTAATAACCCAAAGACAGGGCGTCCGATTGACGCACCGTATATTGCGTTGAAAACCCTATGATGTGGCGGTACATTGAGATAAATATTTGGGGGGACTTCGTGGTAGTTGTAATATCGACTAGTTTCTCGTGGTGTGGATCCTCTTGGAGATGAGCGAGCATTGTGCGGGAACCTAGTAGCTGGATAAGACTTGACTACTACTGACATTTCCAACTATGAGTGACTTGACAGGCCTAGTGGGGAGCACCTCTATGTGATGCGACATGACCATGGTGGGGAGAACCTCTGTGTGGTGTGGAAGACCCATGGTGGGGAGCACCTCTATGTGACGTAGAAAACCCATGGTACTCGACAGGAGGAGTGCCTCAGTAGGCTATGAGGGGGAGCACCGCTGTGTAATGTGGCAAACCTATGGTACTCGACTGGTGGAGTACTTCAGCAAGTCATAAGGGGGAGTGACTCTGTGTGACATGGCAGAACCATGGTGGGGAGCGCCTCTGTGTGATGTGATAGACCAAAGGGTACTCGAAATGATTAGTACCTCATCAGTCCGAGGATAGAGGGAAGCACCTCTATGTGACATGACATGCCCACTATACACGATAGAGTATGGGTTATTCAGCAACCATAGTGTGCGACGATGTGACTGGAGATTATACTTGTTAATACCCCTAGAATAAATCCCAATGTGAGCTGAATTAGTACCTTTGTGTTGTCCTCATGATAGATACAGATTACATGATAACTAAGGTATATGTATGGGAATACACCTAAGTTGGGTTATCTGTTGATTTCATAATTTATGGTTTATCCTTTTTTAATTTCGTGAGACCTTGAGGGTCTCTGGGTACCTAATAAGTATTGTTATACTCACCCCTACACGGGCTATGCCAGCATTTCGTTGTGTTTGGTGCAGACGACGTTTCGCGGTGACTGATGACGTGAGTACCAGGCCTGGACGGTATTCATGGGTGGATCATACGGTGTGTCGATATGCCGAGGAGGCGGAAGGACGTGGAGTGCTGAGGAAGCCATTTTTACCTACCCTTTAGGTATGATCCTCGGAGGATGACCCAACAGATAACATTTCATTTTCATCAGTTGTATTATATCACAGTTGTACTTGTACATTCCAGATGGGCTTGTATTCTGGCCTGTTTTACTGACTGCACTCACTCTATTGATAGTTCAGTTTACTTGTGTTCCTATTATGTTGTGTGCCTGGTTGTGTGTGCTTACAGGTTATAATGGAAATTACTTACATGTTTTAGGGAATACACATTCAGAGCTAGTCTCCAGCCCCTGGCCTATGGATGGAGGGCATGGGGTAGTCAGGTCATGGGCCCCGAGGGATGGGTCGTGATATTGGAAAACCATAAGGGTAAACCATGAGAATGAAAAACATTTAAAAAATTACAAATCTTCCACTTTGGGATTTTAATACCCAACTCGAGATTTCCTCCCATTTCTCCCCTCTGCACCCAAGGAACGAACCAAATCTCCCAAGAGCTCCAAGAGATCAATCTCCCTAATTTATAATGAATTTTTGGTTCCATTGTTTTCGGATCGAAGCTCTGGGTAAGGTTTACATCATCCTTAATTCTCTTTTGAGTTTTGGGTTTCCATATTCTTATCCTCTCTTTCTGATTCTCTAAAACCCTACACATTGGGTGAGATATAGGTTGAAGCTTCAGGGGTAGGTTGAATTTGAATCTAACGAAATTATTAAGAGTGAGTTCACCCACCGAATCATGGTAGGTGGTCTAAAATTTATATCCCATGGTTTAATTGTGTATTTGTGCATAGGTTGTATTGTTATTGGGTGTATCTTGGTTTGTTTTAATCACCCTTGGAATGTTAGGGTAAAATGGTTATTAAAAAGGTAAGTAAAAACCATCACTATCCCTATGGTATGCTTCAATGTTGATGAGACTAATCTGGGGCCACCCTTGGGGTGTAATGACTTTCCTAGACCTAGGAATTTAAAATGATCAAATGAGATTGTTCTGTATTTATGTTGAGTCCTTGATAAACATGTTGATGTGTTTGATTGAATTGATGGAGAAGCTAATTGATGAACCTTGGCATATTAATAACTTAAGGGATATTGGGTTAACATAAAAATTATTAAATGCCATAATTAAATGGATTATGAGCCAGGTAATGAATCCTAGTTAGTTATGCGTAATGAACGAATCCTAGTGAGATAGTAACAATGAATGAATGCTCAGTGAGATTGGAATAATAAAAGGGGAATCAAAAAAAGTGTCTAAATAATGGGAAATGTGGTAGATGTGTTACTGGGATAAGGCATGGAATTAATTCAGATATTATAGTAATGATTGATTTTTTCCTTGGGAAATGGTTGTGATGTTTTGTGAATGGGTAACAGATACATATATGTATAGCATGTTCACATGGGTTTGTAGAGTGGGTTATTGACTTGAGATTCTACACCCATGGGTTGAGTTGGATGGAGGCTATAAACTCTGCCCCTAATGTATGGTTTAGGTGAGAGGAACAAGGCTCTATTACCTTAACGGTTTCATCCACCTAGACTGAGGCTTTGAGGTGAGGATATGTTTTCATGAGGATGTTAGTCCTAGAAATATAGGATAATCGTGTGTTTTTTATCATACATGTGATTGTGTACTTTGAGCTCATGTAACTTGTTGGGTTTGATGAACCCATGTTAAATATTTTGGAAATGGTATGTAATGGGAAATGGGATGAAATGGAAAGATATGTAAATGGTAATAAATGATGATAATGGACCTAAACTGGCTAAGGTCACTTAATATTTTCCTTATCATTTATTATACATTTCCTTTTTTATGCACAATTGATTATACCAGATATCATTTAGACAATGCTGGTGGTGGCCTACTGAGTTGTACTCACACCATGCTCATGCTGCCATTGGGAACATGAGCAGACATCATGTTTACAGGTCAAGAGATGGGAGAAGGCCATCTCTAGGTAAGTGGGTTGGCAAGGGTGTATGTGGAGGATGACCTAAACATTATGTAATGATCATTTTGGGGATTTTTGAGTTTGTCTTCATTTAGGGTTTTGTTCACTTTTTCACTTGTAGCATGGCATGGAATATTTACTATTGGACATGGTTGTACCACATTTGGGGAATGGTTCTTTATGAATGATCCAGAATTATTGGTTATTATTCTACTATTTTGTTCATCATCTGTTATGGATTACTCTGAAAAAAGGGGGGGTATAGTCTCCGCAATTGACTATTTGGACCCCCACTACTAGTGGAATCCATTGGCGTATGGGGATACACACATAAAGTCATGTAACCACCCAGCTCGGAGGACCAGATTAATGGCTTCTAGGTTGGTGATGTTACATCTGATGCTTTGTAATGGTAAAAAAAGGTAAATATGAATGATTATATTGTCATAACATGGGAATAAGTGTATGAAATCATGATCTTGACATTTAAAAACCATAAATTTCATATCAATCCAAATAATCTAGATTCATGTCATATATCATGGTAGTTTATAAGACATAAATCATGAGGTAATTAAATAACATAACTCAAAAGAGCATACCATTGGAATAATTCATATATTTGTGAAAACACATAAAAATAGAAAATAGATTCCATAGTACTGAAGCCTAATTACCAAGGATATCATAGTTTAATGGGTCCACTCCAGAAACCTACATAGTAGTCATGGTATATTAAAAATATTATCAAAGTGGATATAATCCTCTAACAAACTAGGCTCACTCCCCGTTACAGTCATGTTTATCACATGATATATCAATCATTACCTAATTATTGAGATTGAGATAATGTTACCCCACATCATATATTTAAAATAATAAAACATTCTTCCACAATATCATAAAACATTCATCATAGCATAACCCATATAAATTTAATGGGTTACATAAATAATTTATCATAACATAACCCATGAAAAAGAAACAGGTTTCATAAACGATTCATCATTTCATCATAGTATAATACATTAAAAAGAAAAATATTTCATAAAAATCATTTCATCATAATTCTAAATCATCTATATAAAGGATAAGTGTACATCCTTGGATTATAACCCTATTAAATCATAGGTAACATAAAAATATATCATCTTATATGGTAAATGAGTTTAAATGTTCATTGGGAACATTTATTAGAAAAAATTACCTTTCCACTCTGAAAATTAATATTTAAAATATAAAAATTTTCCTATCATTAATGAAAAAATTTCTTTGAAAATATCATTAGAAATATTTAAATGATGTTTTCAAAAATTAAGTGATTGGGATAGTGAATTTTTTTATGTCATGTATTTTAAAATAATGATTTCATTTTCATTTTCAATAAAATTTAAAATGTTCCTTGTCATGATAATTAATAGAAAATTCATTTAAAACATTTTTTAAAAATGTGAAACCTGGTTAAAAATTTCTTTTCAAAAACATTTTTTAATACATTTTTAAAAATCATGGACATAGAAGAAAAATAATTTTTTACCAATGAGTGAACTAATGTCGGTTTTCCTTAAAAAAAATTTCTGATATCATGAGTATATAAATAGTGGAAAATGAAATGGAAATAACTAATTTATAGAAATAAATAGCTAAATATAAAATACATTAGTTTCTTTTTAGGTAGATCATATTATTATATCATTAGAAACATAATAAAAAACAATCCCTATAAATAATCGGATTGTAACATAAAACTATAAGAACATTAGTAAATATATAATCACAATCCCCATAAAATAAAGATCCTGATATGGATATTTATATCCCATAATTTTTAGGAAAAAAATCTTATAATACATTCATGGGAAATATACATTCTACACAAAATAATTAATTGGTGAATATGGAATGGTCCCATATAAATTAAAGTCAGACGAATGTCACTTAATTAAAGAATGGACTATATCCATACATGTTCAAGGCTCCTATAAAATAAAAATAATTTTATTATATATATATATATATTATAGAATCATAATCATATATATAAATACATACAAGTTCTACTTATGACCATTTACTATCTATTTCTTTTAATAGCTACTTTGTTTTCAATGTATGTTTTGGTTAGGTATTTTCTGTCCATTCACTATCATCATAGTAACTTAAAAGTATAATTTTTTTCATGATATGAATATTATATATATTTATATTATTTATAAATTTATTTAGAGTAATACATTAAATGTAAGGATAGAAAATGAATTTTACCATTCTTGGAGATGATAAGTCGTATGTATGCATGAACGTTGTTTTAGTTTTCTAAAAGGATGGAATAAAATATTACTAAATATTAATTAAAATTTCCAGAATAATTTTTATATCATATATATCATATATATTCATTAAACCAATACTAATTTATATCTATTTTAAAATAAAATGAATAATTTATCACATTACTCCATGTTAGTAGCAGTCCACAGAGACACACGAGTGATGTTATCATTTTCCAACGGATTGGAATGTATGAAATTTTATGTGATATTATAATATTAAGTGTATTAAAATTCATTATTATAATATATAAACATTAATTCCATCATTATCGATAACTGTGAGTGGTGGTGACAGAAACTTTTTTATATCATTTCATGTGGCGGTAGTCTTCGAAATACACGATCGATGATTTCATTTCCCATTTAACGAAATAGGATATAGATGTAGGTTATGAAATTATCAAAATAATATATCATTTTATGGTATATACTTTTGTTATTGTATCATCATATTTAAATAATATTTCACACATGCAGAAGAAGAACTGAAATACTTGGTTAAGAATGATACCTCTTCATCGGAAAAACTCCTTATATTTTTACAAAAACCCTTGTTAAGAGGGGTTAATAATAAATATATAGAAAATTGGATGTTGTTCAATACGTAAGATATTATTTAGGTAATTTCAGAAATAAGAATATTTGAGAGTCTGATGAAGATATGAGTGGGAGTTTACATTCATAAGTTTGGGAGAGGATTCACACTGAATGTTTTTCGTAATAAAATTGTAAACCCAGGTTTTAAACAATAATCTAGGATCTAAAATGGATCATTTTCAAAAAAATGGATGATATAAGGTGAAAATATTCCCTTAAAATAAAACATGGACATGTTTTTTGGTCATTTTAGATCGTATCATTTATGTTTATCCATTAGTAAAAACTTTTTAACTGTAACTGCAACAAGTAATTTTTTACTTTTTTGATATTAATTAAGAAAAAAAATAGTTGGACATATTATATAATATTAATTTTTATGAATAATAAAATTTATTAAAATTTTATAAATTCAATTAAGATAATTAAAATAATTTAATTTAAAATTAATCCCACAGAAATGATGAAAAATGGGGATTCAAGAGAAAAATTATCCTGAGTATGAAATGTTTTTATATCAAAATTAAATATGAAAACTATTAAAATAACATGAATTGGATTAATAATTATTTAGTTGAAAAAATTTTACATTTAGAACTATCTAAAAATAAATTGTAACTTGTAAAATCTGTACATTAAACGGAATTGTTTTTAAAAAATATCTGTATTTTTCATTATTCGTAAAAAAATTAATCATTTTAGAAAAAAAAATCACCATAATATAATTTTGTAATTTTAATTCAAAAATTTATGTTAAATTTCTAAAATAAATTTTTTACAAGATGAAAACAAATATTTAAATATTTGTTGACAAAAAATAACTAAAAAACATCTTTTTTTAGAAAAATATATTATCAATGAATATAAAGGATTTACCAGAAATTATGTACTTATTTATCAATATAATTTATTGAAATAAAAATATCATACAAATTTTTTTAAAAAAAATTATTCTTATTCTTATCACAATTTTTAACAGTAATGCAATATTGGTTTATATAAATGAAAATATTAACAGTATATCTTCCTTTATTAAAACATGGGGTTCTATATAATCAATTCTATCAACTAAATTAAATTTATTTGAAAAAATATATCATAAAATATTGGGGTGAAATGGGAAACATATGACATGGTGAACTCAAATTCTCAATGAGGTTAGACATGAGAGATATCAATCAGTGGCCATATGTAATAATAAGATAAGAATAACGGTGTGAGACCAAAAACATAATATATAAAGTTCATTCTCGATCTTTCATGGATCGTAAACATGAGTTATAACATAGAACATTACCATTTCAAAATATATGTATCATAAGTGTGATAAATGAATATAAATAATTCATGGACCAAATTTTTATGTCCTTAAATCGTATCACCTTCATAATAATGGAAACCATTTCATATATCAAAATTATCTATCGTTACCATCAAATAATAGTAGATCATGTTTTAATACCTTCTCAATGTGTCATAATAGATTAGGCGTGAGTACTTTTTTCTCATGGTGGATCAGTCCCATTGACTTGATTCTCATAGTGGATCATGAACATTGACTTGATTCTTATCGTGGATCAAGAACATAGACTTTATTACTATATTTATCTAATCAGATAATAATTTACCCAATGAATAAGAGGGATATATAATTATTTGTCCATGAATGACCCAATTAAAAGCATACCTATATGGACACAATATTACTAAACATTCAACATATCATTATATCATAACCCACAAAAATAAAATGGGTCCATAAACATTTCATCAATTCATTATATCATAAACCATAGAAAATAAAAGGGTTTTGTAAACATCACTTCATAAAACTCATAATACATCCAAATAATTAAGAGGGATAGTAATATAAAATCATATAAATGTTATTGAATAATTAAAAATAAACATGTTATAATATATATAAATTCATTCAAAATATCATTAGAATATTTCTTAAAAAAATTCCCCTTTAAACTTGAAATCACTAAATTTAAAGCTAAAAATATAAAAATTTTAGGGAAATTATTTTATCTGAAAAACATAATTGAAAACTATAAAGGATTCATCAATTCATCGGGTAGTCATGAAGGTATGGATTTTTTTATGATCGTTATGTTAAAACAATGATACCCTACATATTTTTGGTAAAAAGTTTAATGAAAATCGTCTGTAAAATAAAAATATTCCTTTGAAAATTTTATATAAAAATTAAAAAATGGACACAAATTAAATTAAATAATCATATGAGGAAATAAAAACACTTTTATGAATATTATTTGAAATTCATGGACATTGACGAACTTTTATTTTAGAATGATCAGTAAAACATGGTCGGTTTTCCATAAAAACATTATTTTGAACCCCTGAGTACTAAATGTGATGAAAATTAATATAAAAAATTAAATCTCCAAAAAAATATCATTATATGAGTAAAATATTTATTAGATATGGATAATATAATTTCCTCCATGTAAATTCATGCATAGACAAAACAAAATAAAATAGGACTGAAACATAAATCACTAACCTATTTAGTAATCTAAAAATAATTTAATTGTGAAATAGAAAAATATAGATTTATATTAAATTCCACGTATTTTTCTTTTTAATCACAATTAAATACATTATTGTGAAGTGTATACAATTCACAGAAGAAACAATGGTTGAATATGGCTTGTGTCTCCCATAAATAAAATGACATAAAAAATCCATTGCCTCATATCTTGTCTCTATTTTTAAATGTTTGGCTATCATTTATACTAAATAAATATTTTTATACATGTATTAGTGAACCATAATCATAAATATCATAGAATAAGTGTTTTATTTATGTAATCTCAGCACCCATTTATTAGTAATTTATTATTAAAAAAACTATTCTCGATGAAAAGATCTTCGTATATTGTACATGTTTTAGTTCAGTAGTCTTGATCATTGTATCTTGATCATGCTTCCATAATATAAATAATTTTATTAATTTTATAAATATAATATCTATTAATTATATATATAGAGATAGGTTAATCTTTAAAATGAAGATATAGAAATATTAATTACACCATTCATGGATATGGTAGACCGTATGTATGCATAAATGATATTTTCAATTTAAGATGTATAGAAAAAAAATTAACAAATATTTTTAATTTAAAAATTCATTATTATATCATATATATTGTATGTATTCATTAAATATCTCCTTATTACTATATATGTAGAACCAGAATTAAAAACAAATCACATCACATCGTGGAGGTAGTAGTTAACAAGTATGAACGAGTGACGTTATAATTCTCCAAGTGATGTGAAGTTAATATGGAAGATGAGATATTATAATTATAGATGAATAATTATATAGAGAGTATAACACCTAAAAATTAAAACCACCATAATAATAATCCCTCATAGATTGTGATAAAAAACTAATTACACCGCTATGTTGAAATGATAAGTCATGCATACACATGAGTGATTTTATCATTTTATGTATGATGGAAAACTAGTAGAAAATATTTTACATTGTTAATATTAAATATATATTATGATTATATACTTAATTAATCATAATGGGTGAAATTGATTTATATGTAGTAGAATAAAAAATGAATTTTAATGATTCGGTAATGATGATTACCATTTTTTTAGTGGCTTCCTTTTGATATATTAATGAGGATAATAGGTTAGGTATTTTTGGAATAAAATAATAACTATAAATTATATAATTATGTTTATAATAGAAATTTTCATGGTTTTGGAATGATACATGGATCAATGTGGTGAATGGAACAGTGAGAAGGGGAATCCTTTTATCATGGATGGAAATGACAAACTTGAAATTACAAAAAATATTAAAATATAATTAAGTAATTCTAAATAAAAATGATTCTAAATGTCCATATAAATAATTAATTATAGGTTACAGTTGTAATTTCATCAAAAAATTAAATTTATCTAGGTCTTCGAGTTGTTTTAAGCGTTATAATTTTCCATATGATTTTGGTTAACCAATTTTAATCTGGATTGTGGTAATGGCTTTTTTACATTAAGTAGTTATACAATAACATGTAAGGAAAAAATGACCCATAAATGAACTAGAGAAGGATTATTCAACCATTTATATTCATAAATTTTTTATTGAAATATTTTATTGAAATATTTTTATAAAATATTTTTATCATAAAATAATACTAATTCTATTTTAAGAACTAATCACATGATTTTAATTAGAAAACAAAAAGATAGTAATGGAATTTAAATTTTAATATTTCACACATTTTTTATGATATATTAATATATAAAATTTCTGGAAAACAATAATTCAACCATATATTTTTACTTTTAAAATTTTAAAATAATTTATTTTATTTTTTTATTATTTGGATAAATATTATGTAGCAGTTGTATAAAATTTTGAGATAATTACTATATATCTACAGATTAAAAATTATTTACAATGATTATAAAATTATATTCTATTTCAAATAAATATTTTGGATTGATGTTATCATATTTTTATCCTTAGGTAAAAATATTAGAGATATTAATGCAAAGAGAGTTTGGTTTTTTAGTTATTCCTTTATCAAATTAATATAATGGTAATGTTCAAATAACAATATAACCATGTGCCCATATATTCGATAAATGGATATAAATGTCTATAATAAACTCATTTGATAGGATACATTCAGGTTTTACCATCCTTTTTAGTCTTCATCATGTTACTTTTAACTATAATTACCTGATTTATACTTATTGAGGGGGTAAATATTTACTTTGGTTATTATTCATAATGAAGAAAATTAATAGCATCAAATTTACAAAATTTTAACCTCCTGATTCTAAATATTGGATCTATTTTTCATGATTCAATTCATATAAGAATCAATAATTAATTTCATATAAAAATTAAAAGGTAATGAAACAAAATTATTAAGAAAAATGCCTTTAATGTATAAAAACGTTTTTATAATAAATTGAACAATAAAAATTACTAAAGTAAAATTAATTAAATTATTCATAATATAAGTGAACAAAATTTATTTTTAAACCATGTATAAAATTTTTATTTTATAAATGATTGAAATACAAATAATGTTTTTGTTTAAAATCAGTATTTTTTTTTCATTTCACTGAAATATAAATGTTCCCAAAAAGTCCAAAAATAATAACTATAATAAAATATTGTGGTTAAATTAAAACTAGATAGCTTGTATGAATACTCTATGGGATTCCCAAAGTAGGTGTATATATTTGGGTTTATTGCAATGGGATTTTCCCTCAACCTGCCCTGAGTTCAGTGGCTAAGAGTATTGTGCATTTTGATTTCATTATGTGTGACATATCAATGTTAATTATCTATCATTTTTTGGTGTCTTCTATATTATTCATGATCTCCTAGGTTCACCCATGTATATCGGATTTCAGTTTCTTATAGTGATGAATATGATGCATGTACGTATATTTACATTGCCCGTGTTGTGTGATTATTATTTTTCCTTCTTGAGTATTGTTTTCCCTGGAACGTGATGGGCTGCTTTTAATAAGGATAACGAAAAAAATTTCAAGTGAATTGTTTTTATCTCTATGTAAAAGATGAAAAATTTAGACATCAGTTCAGTGTTGAAAATGTTAATGGCACACAAATGAAATGAATATAGTTTTTGAAATGAATAAGGGTAATGTCTCTAAACATGTTTTTGACTAACTAGTTAAAAACATTACTTTTATATATTGTAGTTGAAACGTGAAATTGATGTTTATTTTATTTTAATGGAAGTGCATTGGGAATAGATTATCGGGATAGCCTACTGGGTTTTAATACTCATGCATATAGTTCTTTTCTCTTTTTATCCATTTAGTAGGTTTCATCATGAGTTCTATCGCCTTGAGATACCTATTTTAATGGTTTCAGAAATTGAACAGGTGGTCAGATGGATTTATTTTGGTCCTTAGGTTCAGTCAGTTGAGTTATATCATTTTTTATATCTTCAGTTTCATGTATAAATAATGTTCGGTTCAATTTAATTTATATATATTGGGTTATATATTTCATTCCATTGTTTAGTTTCTTTTGTATTTGTTTTTATAAATTGTTCTATCTTTAAACTCTATTGATGACACTAGTTTCCAACCTGTGGGGATCAAGAATTCCCTTCACACCATGCCACATATCAGTTCGGGTGACCATTTCAGAGTTGAACAAGGTTAGATTGTGATAAAATTGTATCAGAGGAGGCTGGAAATTATCAGACCATGCTTTCCAGATTTACCTTTTATTATTTGTGTATGTTAATGTAGATGGAGTAAGATTTTATGACTCAAGGGGTAGGTGTGGGAAGATCATCATGAAATATTTCTCATCCGGATCCTTATGTTTCCATGGGAAGTCGGTTTTTCTTAGTTTCTTGTTCTTTAGGTGTTGTTTGGTGATTGGGATATGACATGTGGAGTTGGACTAATGGTTTCCATAAGATCTTAGGGCCTAGAAAGCTATGTGGATCCGGGTCATGTTCCTGTGATGTCTCTTCATGTTGGTGGTGTGTTTGAAATATAACCGCCAACCATATGGTCAAGTCACCAACCAACCCTAGTTTCCTTTTGAGGGAATATTTTATCTTTCTTGAATTCTGAATATTATTTTTCATATCCTTGTGATTGAATTGTGAAAATGGGTTTTAATGGAATGGGGTGATTTTGAACAATGGAAATGTGTTTTCAAAATATAATATGACAATAGATTTGGAAGGTCTGGTTTATGTGAAACGAATATTTGGGATATAGATAAAATGATATAATGGGATTGGATTTTCCCTAAAATAAAAATGTAGTTTTTTTCAATAAAACTTTTTGAAAGTATGGATCTTTTTATGGTGATTCTAATTTTTTTTCAAAGTGGATGTTTTGGGATGTTGAAAAGTTTTTGAATCAGATGAGACAGTTTTGGAAATTGGTTTGGATCGGTTGGTGTATTCCTACAAAGGATCTTATTATATATGGCTATCAAATTATGAAAAGACTACATTCTGAATTTTTGAAAATGGGAAATGGATGTTTGGAATAGATTTTTTGTTTTGGATGTTGTATTAATTAAAATAGAATGTGTTTTTAATCAAATTTTTTTGGATGAAGTGTGTGTGTGTTTTTTAAATATGAAAATAGTTTTTAACAAGGTGGGTAGCATTCATTTAGAAGGTGAATGATTTTAGAAATGGGATGAGTGATATGGATTATAAAATGATGATGTTTTTTTTGAATTTTTGTTTTCTTCGGTGCTCACATGTATTGTTTGACATGGAATGTGGATGGATGACCGGTAAGGTATGGTGTTTGGGTGACCAGGTCACATGAAAATGTGCATGTGAGTGAGACATTGTGAAACACCATTGGTGACTATGAAAATACACCAAGATAGTTAGTTTTCCCAATGTATTTTAAGCTAAAAAATATGTGGTGTTTTTATAATCTTATGGGTGTGTGGATTTGTTTTCAATTTCATTGAAGTTCTGTTTATTCGGTATGCTTCCTCGTGATCCAGAAGTGACGCTCTTATTGTGTCTTAAGAGGGGAACATATTGGTGGCTCGATTTTAGAGTAAATTTTTGTGGGTCTCTAAAGATATGATGCATGTTGGGATGTGGTTACTGATAGTTCTCCATTGGAAATATTTCTAGTTGATCAACCTAAGGAATCAATTAACATTTTTAATCCTCCTCTTTGAATGATGTCTCAGTCGATTTGTTGGATAAAATATTTTTTTGGGTTTGATTCAAAGAATTTCCCTATTATAATAAGTCTCTTTGTTATAGAGATAGTGTTTGGTGATGTTTGTTGTGCTTCACCATCTTCCTTGTTCATTCTACCCCCATTCGGAGTGAGGGGGAATGGTAGTGTCTATCTGTGTCCCTTGTTTGGGTAAAAGTGTTTTTTTGAGGATGTGAGTTTTATGGAGTGTCTTTGTCTTTTTTTCTATATAATAGGATTATGTGGCTTCTTATGTGGAACAACCCAATCTTCCACGTTACGCTTCTCTTTGAATAATGCAATAGTGTGCGTTGTATGCAACTTCGAGTTGTAACACACCACAACCAATCAAACTAGGAATTATTAATATTAATACCCACTTTTTGAAATTTTATAAATTTTATTTTTCAAGAAGGACTTTATATTTTGATTTGAAATATAGAAATTATCCCAGGGTGATTTTTTGGTATTTTTCTGAAGAGTTAAAATTTTTGATGAATAGTTAAAAACACTTAATTATTGGTTAAAACTGACTATTTATTTAAATAAATATTTCTTTTATTTAAATTAATTTTAGATCAAAATATATACATAATACCTATATAATTTCAATGTAATTCATTGGAGTAATTTTATATTAATTTTAGATATATAAACTTTTATTAAACTTTTTATCGTCTTTTACCCACCTCCTATAAGATTTTTAAAATATTCATAAAACATAATTTTACCACTTCTGTGAGTAGAATTTCAAAAATACGAGAGACACAATTGATATCAGTATGTAAAATTTTGTTCAGTGAGATGAAAATATTCTTTGGTGAATAGTAACTTTTTACCTTGATTTACCACTATTAAATGTAAATAGGGTAATTAAAAGTAAAAAATTAAGTTATTTTTTTCTTGACACATGTCCTAATCCTATTGTCTAAGTGTAATTTGTCCAAAAACAACCTTAGTAATAAAATATGATCCTTTAAGTCCACCTGGATTAGATTAGGACATATATTATTATTTAATTCAAATAAGAGTTAAAATAGTTAAAATCAATGATTAATAACTAAAATATTTTTAATATAGGGTTACACATTAGATAAATTCAGTTATAAATATTCACTATAAATATAAATATATTTCCTACATAATGGTATTTTATTTATAATTTTTAGACATTGAATAATTTAATTTATTTATGACACAATGATGATGCGTTAAATTACTTTAATAGTGAAATATTAAAAGAATTGATATTATAAATACCCAAATAATTATAATTTGATACTATTTATGAATTAAAATATTTTTCTAAGTTACTATGACATGTTTGGGTTGATTTAATTAACTTTTCTCGAAGTAATCATTCTGTTATGATCTTCACAAAAATCAATTTCCAAATAGTGTCAAAATTGACATAAAAGAGTTTATAAAAAATATTATATTATTAATTGATATTCTATTCCTAAAAATCAATGGTTCATCTGAGAGACTTATATAATGATATTTGTATCAATAATGAAACTCTTGGTGTTCACTTGAAAGTTTATAGTAAGTTTATTAACCATATAATATAAAAATACAAAGAGACATGGTAAATGTGAAAATTATTAACTAAGAGTTAAAAATAGAATATAAGGATAATATAGTGACCCAAACCAACCTAAAACCAATTGGATTGGTGGTTTTAGACCCTTCTCCACCTTAGCCTCAGAATAAGTTACTTTGGATCCATTATAAACCGAAAATGAGTTTATTATAAAGAAATATTTCTATCTTTTTTTAAGGTTCCCCTCAGCCCTCTTATAAAAGGGAATTCCCCCTTCTCTCAATTTCATAGCTTCAAATCCATTTGGCTCGGCCAAAACCTACCCTAATACTCTCTCAACTTTCCTCAATTTAGCCTAGAGGCATTATATTGATCATAAATCTAACCTATGTATCCCTTTTGATCAAATCAAAAGGAAGAACCCGAAAAAGATATAATGAGTTCACCACCCTCTTTCATGTTATTTTCTTCTTCCACTTCTTCTTTATTTTTTATTTCCATAATAAAATAATAACTTCAGTTTCTTCTATATACTGTGATTTTATTATAATAATGTTACAACCATATTCAGTATTCTATCTATCTTTAGAATGACATGTCACCATACGTGCGTACTTACAGCTTACCATCTCCACATCATGGTGTAATTGTTATACAAAACATTATTATTTGGATGGGTATGATTATGATGTGTAATTGATGTAAATAATAAAAATATTAAAAATAACATTATAATGATTCTGTAAATATGATATAACTTTCAATTATAAATTATTTTAATATCAAATGAATGATATTGTCGCTCGTGCGTACGTACGGAATACCGTCTCCACGAACGAGATGAGATTCATTGCCCACCGTATCCATTCAAAACTAATTTTCATTTGATGATTAAAAATAATGATTAAGGACTTGATATAATTCTGTATATGAATAAGATAAAACCTATCCATAACAAACATGGAATTCATAACAAAGTATATAATTGAAAAAGAATCAGTTAACACCCAGAACGACGATAATACTAAAATATTATTAACAAATAAATGTTAAAAGATTATATGTGATATCAAATTTTTTTATATGAGTCTTGTATTATTTAATAACAATGATTTAACAATTATACAAGAGGTTAACCTTCCCTCTACCAAGGAAAAGTACAAGGTAAGGGTTTATTTCACAATCTCTTCATTATCCGAGGTTTTTTATATGTAATTATCTACCGGGACCTCTTTTTCATACACATCCATGATTCATAAAAATGTATTGAAAAACATTTTTACTTTTTAATAGACAATGGGTTAAATTAATTTATACCCTTATTATACCATATATGTTTTTTAAAGGAATCATACCGATGTTTTCCAAACAAGGTCCTTTTTAACCTTTTCGACAAAATTAAGGTAAGAATGTCTTTTTTGACTTATACGGAAGGTGCGGCTATTTTCCTCTATTATAAAATCATCGGAGATTCCCTCACAAGATTATAAGAATATTTTCAATTTAAACTATTTCTATTATAATTATGTGACTTTTAAATGATTTCAAAAATGTTATATTTCTATCAAATACTTTTGATTTCATCAATGTCAACATATTTTAATGGATTTTAAGCTTATTTGATGTTTATTTATTATGATACAAAGCTTACATATTATATTAAAGGTTTTGTGATATCATTGAATATGGATATGTTATTTTTATACCATTCATGGTTTATCGATAAATTGTTGACATTTTGTATGCTAGTTGCAATAAGAATGATTATGTTTTGTTTAAACCTTTTCATATGAGAAATGCATTGGAATTATTAAGTGATATGTGGAGCCCTCTATAGCTCCTCTATGCATTGGTAGGTCACATGAGACAAACTAGTTTCTTCGCACAAGGCCTTGATAGAATAATTTTTCTAGTCTTGTCACAAGGCCTTGACTATGTGGTTATGAAAGCATGGAATTATGAATTCCCTTATTATGAATATGGTTATTGAAATTTCATGTGATTATTTGATTAGTAGAATATTTATGTGAATAAGTCAATGGCATTATTTCATTTTATCTTTTCCATATTATGCTAAAGATCAAGTTCAAATGGCTTTTGTTTTAGTTATACATTGTTGTAAATTTTTAATTTTATTTTTGAAAGTTTTCGATATATTTTTATCCTTACTGAGCATCTGAGCTCACCACATTCAATGTTTTATTTTTCCTAGGATGTGAAGAAGTATTTTATGAATTACCTGTATGGATATAATGAGGGGATGTGAGTGTGGTCTATGAAGACAAGATTTTTTTGTAGTTTTTTTCTTTATGATGTAATGTAAGACTTATGAATATACCAAGTGTTTCCAAGGATACTAAATTGATCGGTATTTTGGAATTTGATCCCTTGTGATCATGGAAATATAATGTAACAATGCACTGACTATAGGAAACTAGGGTTGGGGCGTTACAGTTGGTATCAGATGATGATTAGTAATAATCCTTGGAAGCTATATTTCGGTAATATCTTATTAGAGCACATAACCATATGATAGACAATGAGGATAAGTATATAAGAACATACAAGATTTTTGGTATTGAAGAGATTTGGTGAGTTTTCCGAGAAATACATCCCTGTATTGATAGGAGCAGGTTGAGGCAGCTCTGGAACAGATATAAATAGGGGTAAAACCTGAAAACACTGCTTTGAGCTAGACTTGATTAGGAACTGGTGCACGACAACGGGCCTTTCTGCACTCTTGGTCACGACACTCAAAGAAGATATGCTTAGGATAATTTTCTTACTATTTTGAAACCATTATGAAGGGTTTATGAGTATATACATCCTCAAAGAAAACCTTTTTATTATTATGGATTATATCCATAAACTGTTCAATTTATGTTAAGTGTTTTACAACTATGGAATTTTGTATTTCGATTAATAAACTAATCTAGTTTATTCCATGGTTTAGAAATGGCGCCTAGTGGAATGAATGGAAACCGTATCAATGCACAGACTCCATGTATGTATTTCCCTCATGCTCAAGATAATTAGAGTGGAGATGGTGATACAACTGGTTTTAATCAGCTTATCACTATACTAGGACAACTCACTCAGGTTATGAATAATAACCTTGCCCGTATGGAGCACCCAGAACTATAGCGTGGAGGATCAATGTTAGATCGCTTCATGAGGAAACAACCACAAATGTTTAATGGGGGTAAAAATCCTCTGTAGATGAGAAATGGATAAATTCCTTAGAGAAAATATTCTACAACTTAGGGATTAGTGAAAGGGAAAAAGTTATCATGGTAGTTTACCACCTCATTGGAGATGCTGATCAATGGTGGTCATTGATTCAAAATACAAAAGAAGATGAAGAAGTATCAAATATGTAATGGATGGAGTTTAAAGATATTTTCATAGAAAAATATTGTCCACATGACCATCGAGAAGATATGGAAAGGCAATATCTCAATCTGAGCCAAAAGGAGGATGAGAATTTCACAAATAATGAAGCTAACCTTGAAAGTTTAGCGAGGCATGCAGCAGATTGTATATGTAAACCGATGAGTAAGAATGATCCTTTCATTGTTGGGTTAAAACCATTTCTCCATCGAGCATTATTATCACAATCATTCTCAACATATGATGTAGAGACCCGAAGCTTGATTTACTTGTAAATTACATTACTTTTGCGGAATACATAGTACATAACAAAAACACACACACATGGATCGTAATAGTTTAGTGTCTTTGGAAATTCGGAATATAATCTTCTAATCGTGGTGAATGATCTTCATCATCTCCCATAAAGATCTTCCTTTTTTTTATACCTAACACCTTTCTTTATATCCTGGGGAAAAGAAAACATAAAATGGTGAGCTCAAATGCTCAGTAAGGGTAAACAAAGGAAATATCAATCACATCATATACATAAGCACATAACTTTTGGAAATCTTAACCTGTAAAAGAGATCGTAATTTCATAACCTGGGATAACTCATGGAAATGAAATGTAATTAAAATAATCATAACTTAAAACCTTTAACTTTGTGTCATACACACATAATCATAGAGAATCATTTCTTGTTAGTCAAGACTCATTTCCAAGACTATCTTAGTGGACAAAGTCCCTTTCTGAACCGAGTCACCCTCGTTTCAGTCTTGTTTCACTGAACCGGTATAACCTACCGTTCCAGCCATGTCTATCTCATGAGATATGAAAAATTTACCCAATTCATTGGAGGGATATATAGGTCCCACCCATCTCATAATGATACCATTCTTATGTGTTCCACAAAATCGTAAATCATACATCATTGCATAACCCATGTAAAACAAATGGGAATCTTAAACATCATGACATCATAAAACAATTCATATAAGATAAAGGAATTCATAAAACTAATTCCATCACAACATGATCAAATCAATGTAATAATAGGGATAAAAACATAACCCTTTATTATCTTAGATGGAAAATAATTTTGATAAAACACTTGAACTCCATTCTTGAGGAAAATATCTTTTCTGCTTCAAAAAGACTTTTCATTTCATAACATGTCTTAAAATTATAAACTAAAAGAAGTTGATTAAAAATAAACTTGAAAACGTGTAAAGGAAGCTTCTTGGAAATAATTTTTTAAAAATCCATTCATTCCATATAAGTTAAAAAAACTTTCTTCGTACTTTTTTCAGAAAATTCAAAAAGTACCTCGTACGAAAAACGACAAAAGATTCCTTTCATATCCTTTACTAAAAACTCACCGAAGGGTAAAATCGGATGTAAAAAATTGTAGGTGGATGGAAATAATATTACATATTGAGGAAACATGGATGTGGATGATAAAATACACTCCAGTAAATACTAAAGTATAAACAATCTCGGATAAAAATGAGATTGTGATATTTCCCTTACCTTAGGTCCGATTTGCTTCGTAAGTGTCCGAACCTACTGTATAATGATTTAAATAATGTCATTGACTTATTACAGAATAATATTCATTGTAATTATATCATATATGGTTCACTTATGACTTTATATTACCCGTTCTTTTGTAAATTCATGTTAAAGTAGCGTTTAGGGTAAAATCGTCTCATTTGTCGTTCGTGTTTTAACTTGTAATTATTCATATGATTACATAGATCATTATTAATTAATTATAGAATATAAAACATGATTTATATATATATATATATTCAGAATATACATATATATAATGGATCGATAAATCGAATGAAATACATCGTTCATGGCGACGGTAGGCCGTACGTACGCATGAACACTATTTTCTTTTAGTTATTGAATTGAGTGGAATTAAGTAGATGTAATACACATAAATCAAGTAGATTTATAATGTCATATATTTCATTATTATTTCTTATATATACTTTATAATCATTCTTAAATTGTTAACATGGAGAATGAATCTCATCGCGTCGTGAAGATGGTAGTCCGTACGTACGCACGAGCGATGATTTCGTTCTCATGATCGTGAACTTGTGTTTAAGTGTATGTATACTATTTCAGTATCAATATCTCTTTATAATATTCATATATAGTTACACATTACACCATTATACCCATCCAATTAAGGTGGTGGTGGAAAATAGATTACACCACGGTGTGGAGACGGTATTCCGTACGTACGCACGCGCGGTGATTTCTTTTTCTGTAGGATGGATAGAAGGTTAATTAGAGTTTTTTAATATTTATAATAACATATCAGTATATAATAAATACTTATGTTATTACTTTATCATGAAACAACTAAAGAATAAGAAGTTGAAGTAGAAGGAAATTGAAAATGATCGGTAATGAATATTACCTCTTTTTGACGCGCCTTCACTTAACCTCCACTTAATGAACTAAGGATGGTCTTTGAAGAATCCCAGGACCTCTAGGATGTTTCTAGGGAAGTGGAGAAGAGAATTTGGCCGGGGTTGGCCGAGATTGAGGGCACAAATTTGTGTGAGGAAGAGAGGGAGGAGGTACCCTTTTATAAGGGAGGAGAGGGGCACCTTTGGAATTCTTAAAAATATTAATTTATAATAAATATAACCCCACTTAAAAACCTCTAAAAATGACTCATATTCAAAGATTAGATGATATAGGGTTGTAATCTAATCAACCAATAAAATTTAGACAGGTTTTGTACTTATTTTAAACCTTATCATTTTGATTTATCCTAATTTATTCTATTTAAGTTTATTTGTGGTAATAAAATTCTAAATTTAAAATTATAACAAACAATTACTTATTTGTTGGGACATTTCCATAAATGTATACTTTATAACATTATAGACCATATAAATTTAAATTTATAATTTTTAAATATTTTTGTTTTTTTTACAAAATTTTATAATATGTTATTTTTATAAAATTACAATCGTGTCAATTTTGACACTATTAATTTATTTGAATTTAAATAAAATATATACAGAAGATATGTTAGAACTAAAAGCTTTAATAGATTAATAAAAGGTCGTATTTATCTATAAAATTAGTGGATAACATTAAATAGTTCATATAATATTTATTTTATTATTTTTAAAACCATTTATTTGGTTTATCTCTTAATAAAATAATTACTACCACATTTCTGTCTAATTATTTAATATACTTATTTGTAGCATAAAAATTTAAAATAAAATACTATGATGAATATAAATATATTACCTTTCACAATAATAATTTTACTGGAATTTATCATCTTAAAATCACAATATTTAAATTGTCATATTTATTAAATTATGAAGGTGACAACTTTGGCATTATTTAAAATAAAATAATATAAGTGTCATAATTGATTGTATAAGACTCCAAATGGTCAAATATTTGACCATTGGATGATTATAGTTTAAACGTACATGACCAATAAGTTTTGGTCAGGGTTTTGTGCCTTTTATGGTCACTATTAGTTTAATAAAAACTATATTATTGATTTTTCACTAGATAAATAATTTCGGCATCACTATTGTGTCACAATTAATGATAATTATATAATCCTAAATATTCTAAACAAATTCACATGATGTAGATAATTTTTTTAGCTTTTTGGATACTATTAATGTTCGAAGTTTTATGATGTTTATCACTATGTTAAAATTATTATACTTATAAGCTTTAAGAGAGTGACATGTTGTCACTTTCTTTGGTTTTAATAATAATAAAATTATTTTCATGGTCCAAAGTCCATAAAATGAATCTAATCCGACCCTTAGTTGATATGGGTTTACGTTTAGCCATAAAATAGAATTTTGGCATGTGTTATGGTAATTTTATAATATTATATTTACCCTTAATTACCTGATTTACCTTTAATAATGGTAAATAAAATTTAACGTAGTTAATATTCATAATTCCCAAAAATAAAAAGTAGCCTATTAACATAATTTGGACCCACTGATTCCAAATATGGAATCCATTTTTTCAAATTCAACACACAGAATATGCAGAAATTATGTTAAAATTAATCTCGTTGTCGAATGAAAACGGGTTTTTGTTTAAAACATTGCAAAAGATTGAATTGATTTAACCTACGAATTCAAGGTAAAAATAATGCTAATGACATACATTATAGTAAATGGTAAAAATATATTATATTTATACTTTAAAACCATTCAATATTATAATTTAACCACATAGGATATTATGATGAAAAAAGTTGTTTTTAATTAAAATATAGCGTGTTTTTACTATTCATTAAAATATGAAAGTTATCGGAAAAATATCAAAAATTAATCTAATGTAAATTTTTATATCCTGATTTAAAATAAGAATTTTATTTTGTCAAATTGAACATATAAACATGTCAAAAACTAGATTTAATGTGGGTGCGCCATCAAAAGGCGGCAAAACTGCATTTTTTTTAAAAATACTTATTTTACCCGAAAAATTTATTTTGTTCTTATACCATGTTCTAGAAAATGTGTAAGATGAATAATAATGATATAAAATTAAAAATATAGTTAATAAAATTCATAATGTCTAGTTCATGACAATATTATAATAATATATTATTGTTTATTAAAACCCGGTATTGCGTACAACACAAGCTATCGAGGAAGGTCGCGATTGCGTGTAATGCAAGCCAAGTCAGGGTTGCGTGTTGTGAAAGAATCCTTCATTGTTTCGTATAACAGAATCCAACCATATTTCATTTATACATTGAATATATATATATATATATACTAAATGTTGCGTAGAATAGCTATTATCAAAATTTTGTGTAACACGATCCAAGAATAGTGTTGCGTATAGTGCAAGCTAATACGACGTTGCGTATAGTGCAAGGTAATCTTGGTGTAGAATACAACACAAGAAATTATTGAAATTAAAAGAATATTTTTCATAAAATCACGGGGTGTTACATTCTACCCCCCCTAAAATGAATTTTTCCCATAAAATTCTTCGGGGTTATAAATGGTTTACTATTCGAAAGTTTCTTTAATCGAAAACCACATCGTAAAAAGGAATACCAAAACCAATTTTTAAAAACAAAAGTATGAAACGTAACGGTTGCCCAAATAAACTAATCATTGGGTTTCCACATAGGTGTAAATATGGATATGGAAGAGAAATCTAGCCATCATGTTCTGATAGAGAGTGGTAGAGAACATGGCTATGGAAAAGCTAGCAATCACAAAGCCATAAATTTGTGACAATCTAAGGTAATATCAGATTAATCAGATATAAGAGCACTAGGACAACATTTTTGGTTTTCAAGATCGTTTCCCTAAGGTTGAAGAATTTTAATTAGAATAAATACTTACTTTATTTTGGTACAATCTCACTGTTGTTCGTGCCTTGAACAATTTCCACTTCATCTCTTAAATAAATGAAGTTGAATTTTTTATTCGTGAAGTGTTAGCAGATCATGTGATAGAATGACGGGTTATTCAATCTGTCTCAAACAAAAGGTTAGCAAAAATTATATACATAAGTCGATCTATAGTGAGATTAATCATATATGGTTCCTAAAATGGACTTATAATTTATATATCATACTGCATAATATAATGAAACTAGTTTCTACTAAACAGGGACTTCATGTAGGCCAGTGGTAGGCGATAAAGGCCAATCGCACTTCGGTTGTGGGTTCGATTACCAAAGCCTTGTCTGACGCGATGGGCTATCGCCCGTCCTGCAGGTTGTCCTTTTTCTAAAGCTATATTAATATAACATCCAATCAATAATATCGAAAAACGTTTTATCCTAACTTATGTCTAACATAATCCATTCTAATATTTAGGCTTATCTAAAATACTTCGGTCTAAGCTCACAGTATAAAAAAAATGATTACTTGAAATGTCACAGAACAATCACGTGAATTCCATCATTTATCCCCCATATATCATAAGATATATATTGTTGGTCAAATTACAAACATGTGAATACCTTAATCATGTATTCTCTTGAAGAATGAATACCCATTGAACCTTAGTGAAAACATGAATGCATTTAAAAGTTAACTCTACATACCAAAATCCAAAAATTCTATATACTCAAACCATGATATAACCTTCTCCTTATATCAGTCATGAGCTCATGAATAATATCAAAAATTTAATTTTATCTTTATCCCTTCATTATGCGCATATCATCTACATTCCCAAAATATCTGAATAACCTTTCATTGATACTGGTAACATTAATCATACACATTCAAAACTCAAGGAAAGAAAACAGTGTAACAATCCTTAGATGTCTCTTTATTCCATATTACCATGAGATTACTTATATAACATTACACATGATAAACATGTGATCATTCCACTACATTCTTAAACCATTGACCGAGATTCAACAATTCTTTCATCTCGCATATCATTTGTAGTATCTTCATCATCATCCACATAAATACTACCCATACCACCATACTGATTCTCTTCATGAGTCTTTCCCTAAGGGAATTGGTTTCCATAATGCCCGTAAATTTTACATTTAAAACATTTAACCATTGTTCATGTCGTAGCAATACCATTATCCTCATCCCTGGTGTTAACTGAACCTTTTCCTTTGCACTTTCTGGCTTTGTGTCCTTCTTTTCCACACCGAAAGCATCTTCCAGTTCCTTTGAAAAATTCTCCTTGATGCCTCTTCCCACATGATTTACATAGGGGGAATTGAACTTTATTTCCTCTATGATCATCATGAAACTCCATCTTTCCCTTATTAGTCGAGTCCGGAAACTTAACAAATTTTACTTTATTGATCATATTATGAGATTGCTGATTCAGAATAATAATGATTTTTGTACTTCCAAATCCCATTTCATTTGGTTTCTCATGAAGAATATCATTCCATTGTCCATCATATCCTCTATTATCGTGAATCATCTTGTTTCCAGCCATTTTCTAAAACCCAAAAAGAATAGTGTGATAGGAAAAAATCATTCTAGGGAAAACAACATAATAAAGGGGGAGTATCTTCAATATCTAACATCTTAGGATAAATTCTATGATCTTTACCATAGTTCTAGGACTGTATCCTTTACGTATACTTATCCTTATATACAACCTTAGACATACCATAGAAATATCTCTAGGGATCTCACTAACGTTTTCGCATCCTAGTTTCCAAAGGATGAGTAAACCTTTCCTCTGATACCAACTGTAGAGACCCGAATCTTGACGTACATGGACATTAAATTACTTTTGCGGAATACTTAGTATATAACAAAAACACACACACAAGGATCATAATAGTTTAGTGTCTTTAGAAACTCTGAATATAATCTTCTAATCGTGGTTAAAGATCTTCAACATATCCCATAAAGATCTTCCTTTTTTATACCTAAAACCATTATTTATATCCTGGGGAAAAGAAAACATAAAAGGGTGAGCTCAAATACTCAGTAAGGGTAAACAAAAGAAATATCAATCACATCATATACATAAGCCCATAACTTTTGGAAATCTTAACCTGTAAAAGAGATCATAATTTCATAACCTGGGATAACTCATGGTAGTGAAATGTAATTACAATAATCATAACTTAAAACATTAAACTTTGTGGCATACACACATAATCATAGAGAATCATTTATTTTTAGTCAAGACTCATTTCCAAGACAATATTAGTGGACAAAGTCCCTTTCTGAACCGAGTCACCCTCGTTTCAGTCCTGTTACACTGAACCGGTATAACCTACCATTCAAGCCATGTCTATCTCATGAGATATGAAATCTTTACCCAATTCATTGGAGAGATATATAGGTCCCACCCATCTCATAATGATACCATTCTTATTTGTGCCACAAAATCATAAATCATACATCATTGCATAACCCATGTAATACAAATGGTAATCTTAAACATCATGACATCATAAAACAATTCATATAAGATAAAGGAATTCATAAAACTCATTCCATAACAACATTATCAAATCATGTAATAATAGGGATAAAAACATAACCCTTTATTATCTTATATGGAAAATAATTTTGATAAAACACTTGAACTCCATTCTTGAGGAAAATATACTTTTTGCTTCAAAAACACTTTTCCTTTCATAACATGTCGTAAAATTATAAACTAAAAGAAGTTGATTAAAAATAAACTTGAAAACTTGTAAAGGAATCTTCTTGGAAATAATGATTTAAAAATACATTCAGGCCATATAAGTTAAAAAAACATTCTTCGTACTTTTTTCGGAAAAGTCAAAAAGTACCTCGTACGAAAAACGACAAAAGATTCTTTTCATATCCTTTACTAAAAACTCACATAAGGGTAAAATTGGATTTAAAAAATTGTAGGTGAATGGAAATAATATTACATATTGAGGAAACATGGATGTGGATGATAAAATACCCTCCATTAAAAACTAAAGTATAAATAATCTCGGATAAAAATGAGATTGTGATATTTCCCTTACCTTAGGTTTGATTTGCTTCGTAAGTGTCCGAACCGCCTGTATAACGATTTAAATAATGTCATTGACTTATTACAGAATCATATTCATTATTATATCATATATGGTTCACTTATGACTTTATATTACCTATTCTTTTGTAAATTCATGTTAAAGTAGTGTTTTGGGTAAAATCGTCTCATTTGTCGTTCGTGTTTTAACTTGTAATTATTCATATGATTACATAGATAATTATTAATTAATTATATAATATATAAAATGATTTATATATAATATATATTCAGAATATACATATATATAATGGATAGATAAATGGAAATAAATACACCGTTCATGGAGACGGTAGGCCGTACGTACGCATGAACGTTGTTTTCTTTTCGTTATTGAATTGAGTGGAATTAAGTAGATTTCATACACATAAATCAAGTAGATTTATAATGTAATATATTTCATTATTATTTCTTATATATACTTTATAATCATTCTTAAATGGTTAACATGGAGAATGAATCTCATCACGTCGTGGAGACAGTAGTCCGTACGTACGCACGAGCGATGATATTGTTCTCATTATCGTGAACTTTTGTTGAAGTGTATGTATAATATTTCAGTATCAATATCACTTTATAATAATCATATATATTTTCTCATTACACCATTATACCCATCCAATTAAGGTGGTGGTGGAAAATAGATTACACCACGGTGTGGAGACGGTATTTCGTACGTACGCACGCGCGGTGATTTCTTTTTCCGTAGGATGGATATAGGGTTATTTAGAGTTGTTTCATATTTATAATAACATATCAGTATATAATAAATACTGATGTTATTACTTTATCATGAAACAACTAAAGAAGAAGAAGTTGAAGATGAATGAAATTGAAAAAGATCGGTAATGGATATTACCTCTTTTTGACGCGCCTTAACTTAACCTCCACTTAAAGAACTAAGGATGGTCTTTGAATAAGACCAGGACCTCTAGGATGTTTCTAGGGAAGTGGAGAAGAGAATTTGGCGGGGGTTGGATGAGCATGAAGTCACAAAGTTGTGTGAGGAAGAGAGGGAGGAGGTTCCCTTTTATAAGGGAGGAGAGGGGCACCTTTGGAATTCTCAAAAATATTAATTTATAATAAATCTAACCCCACTTAAAAACCTCCAAAAATGACTCATATTCTAAGATTAGATGAGATAGGGTTTTAATCGCATCAACCAATCAAATTTAGACATGTTTGGAACTTATTTTAAACCTTATCATTTTTATTTATCCTAATTTAATCTATTTAAGTTTATTTGTGGTAATAAAATTCTAAATTTCAAATTATAACAAAAAATTACTTATTTGTTGTGACTTTTCCATAATTGTTTACTTTATAACATTATAGAGCATATAAATTTAAATTTATAATTTTTAAATATTTCTGTGATTTTAAACAATTTTATAATATGTTATTTTTATAAAATAACAATAGTGTCAATTTTGACACTATTCATTTATTTAAATTTAAATAAAATATATACAGAAGATATGTTCGAAATAAAAGCATTAATAGATTAATAAAAGGTCATATGTATCTATAAAATTTGTGGATCACATTAAATAGTTCAAATAATATTTATTTTAGTTTTTTTAAATCAATTTATTTGGATTGTATCTTAATAAAATAATTACTACAACATTTATGTCTAATTATTTAATATACTTATTTGTTGCATAAAAATTTAAAATAACATCCTATGATGAAGATAAATATATTACCTTTCACAATAACACTTTTACTCGAATATATCATCTTAAAATCACAATATTTAAATTTTCATATTTATTAAATTATGAAGGTGACAACTTTGGCATTATTTAAAATAAAATAATATAAGTGTTATAATTGCTTGTCTAAGACTCCAAATGGTCAAATATTCGACCATTGGATGATTATAGTTTAAATTTACATTACCAATAAGATTTGTTCAGAGTTATGTGCCTTTTATGGTCACTATTAGTTTAATAAAAACTATATTATTGATTTTCACACTAGATAAAAAATTTCTGCATCACTATTTTGTCACAATTAATGATAATTATTTAATCCCAAAAAATTCTAAATAAATTCTCATGATGTAGATAATTTTTTTAGCTTTCTGTATACTATTCATGTTCGAAGTTTTATGATGTTTATCACTTAGTTAGAATTATTATACTTATAAGATTTAACAGAGTGACATGTTGTCACTTTCTTTGTTTTTAATAATAATTAAATTATTTTCATGGTAAAAAGTCTATAAAATGAATCTAATCCGACCCTTAGTTTATATGGGTTTACTATTAGCCATCAAATAGAATTTTGGCATGTGTTAGGGTAATTTTATAATATTATATATACCCTTAATTACCCGGTTTACCTTTAACTGTGATAAATAAAATTTACCGTAGTTACTATTCATAATTTCCAAAAATAAAAAGTAGCCTATTAACATAATTTGGACCCAATGATTCCAAATATGGATTCCATTTTTTCAAATTCAATACACATAAGTTGTAGAAATTAAATTAAAATTAATCTCGTTGTCGAATGAAAACAGGTTTTTGTTTAAAACATTGCAAAAGATTGAATTGATTTAACCTACGAATTCAAGTTAAAATCAATGATAATGACATACATTATATTAAATGGTAAAACTATATTCTATTTATACTATAAAACCATTCAATTTTATAATTTAACCACATAATATATTACGATGAAAAAAGTTGTTTTTAATTAAAATATAGTGTGTTTTTACTATTCATTAAAATATGAAAGTTATCGGAAAAATATCCAAAATTTATCTAATGTAAATTTTTATATCCTGATTTAAAAGAAGAATTTTATTTTGTCAAATTGAACATATAAACATGTCAAAAACTAGATTTATAGTGGGTGCTCCCTCAAAAGGCGGCAAAACTGCATTTTTTTAAAAATACTTATTTTACCCGAAACATTTATTTTGTTCTTATACCATGTTCTAGAAAATGTGTAAGATGAATAATAATGTTATAAAATTCAAAATTTAGTTAATACTATTCATAACGGCTAGTTCATGAAAATATTATAATAATATATTTTTGTTTATTAAAACCCGATATTGCGTACAACACACGTTATCGAGGAAGGTCGTGATTGCGTGTAATGCAAGCCAAGTTAGGGTTGCATGTTGTGAAAGAATCCTTCATTGTTTCAGATAACAGAATCCAACCATATTTCATTTATACATTGAATATATATATATATATACTCAATGTTGCGTAGAATAACAATTATCAAAATTTTGTGTAACACGATCCATGAATAGTGTTGCGTATACTGCAAGCTAATACGACGTTGCGTATAGTGAAAAGTAATCTTGGTGCAGAATACAACACAAGACATTAATGAAATTAAAAGAATATTTTTCATAAAATCATTGGGTGTTACATATGAATACATTGTCTCATGTGCTATCAATATGGAAAATGAATTCTCTAAGTATTATGACTTTAAAGAAAAAAAGAGAAGAAGAGATCTGTTGATCACTCTGGAAATGGAAATAAGCTGAAGAAGGGAAAAGTTGAATATCTATCCTGCAATAAATGTGGGAAAAACCACCCTGGCACTTGTCTGAAGGGTATGGGAGTCTGTTATAAGTATGGTGAAAAAGGCCACCAAGCTCATGATTGCAAGGGGAAGAAAGAAGCTACCGATGTTTAGTGATACAATTGCAGTGAGGTGAGACATTATGAAAATGAATGTCCAATGTGTCAGGGAAACATACATCAGAAAGGGCCAAGGGATCAAGGCCAAGCTTATGATATCACTACTACTATGTTTTAAGATCTTAAATATGTAGTGTCGGTTAATTTAATGGTTTCTTCATGTTTAGCCAATACATTAATTGATTCTGGATCATTGCATTGTTTTATATCTTCCGAGCTAACTAAGAAAATTTGATATATCAATGGAGTTGTCAATCAAAACACCTTAAGGAAGTATCACTGCAATAATGTTTTGTGAATAATTTCCCATTACAGCACATAAATGTTCTTTATCTACTTATCTCATCATCATACCCATGATTGAATTTGATTTAATACTCGTTATGGATTGGCTTTCGAACCTGGATGCAAAAATTTATTATAAGAAGAAGGAGGTAACAATTTTTTATGATGATAAGGAGTACCTTATATTTTAACGAAGAAATGTGACCACCTAATTCTAATCTAGATCCACCCCCAGTAGCTCATCTAAATTCAATTATTGGGGATGAAGAGAATGGAATTACTACAGATGAAAAAAGGAATGTTAAAATAGAGTATGTAACTATTATGAAAGAATATGTTGATGTTTTCCAAAGGATTTACCTGGACATCCTCCCGACCAAAATATTGAGTTTTCCAATGACATAATTACTGCTTCAAGGCCCATATCGAAGACCCCTTATTGAATGGCCAATGTGGATTTAGAGTAACTGAAGAAAGAACTAGAGGAATTGAGTAATGAGGGATTTATTCGCCCTAGTGTTTCTCTATGGGGAGCCCCTATTATTATTGTTAAGAAGAAAGATGGTTCTATGAGGATGTTCATTGACTATAGGGAGATCGATTCTATAACAATACAGAATATGTATCCCATACCTCGCATTAATTATTTTTTCAACCAACTTCATTGAGATCAATACTTTTCAATGATTGACCTTCGATCTGGATATCATCAGTTGTATGTGAAGAAGGAAGACATTCCAAAAACAACATTTTATACTACGTACGGGCATTACAATTTTACAATAATGCCTTTTGGATGGACTAATGCACCCTATGTCTTCATGGATCTAATGAATAGAGTTTTCAAGGTATATCATGAGTACTTTGTAGTGGTATTTATTGATGATATCATAGTATACTCCATAATCTACGAAGATCATGAAAATCACTTGTCCACCATTATGAAAACCCTCAGAAAAATAAAAATATACAAGAATTTTAGCAAGTGTGAATTATGGCATCAGAAGATTTCCTTTCTTGGACATATTGTCTCTAATGATGGAATCTCCGTTGATCGTTCCAAGACAAGAGCAATCCAAGAATGGCAAGCACCAAGGAGTTCAACTAAGGTACGCAGTTTTATTGGTTTAGCAGGTTATTATTGACGTTTCATCCAGAATTTTTCATGATTGTATAACCCATTAACGAAGCTCACATGTAAAGGGGTTAAATATGTTTGTACCAAAGACTGTGAATAATTTTTCAATGAATTGAAGATTAGATTAGTCAATTTTTCTATCCTGACTCTACCATTTGGGAATGATTGGTTTGATATTTATAGTGATGCCTCAAAGAAAGGACATGGTTGTATCCTTATGCAAAATGATATGTTTATTGCCTATTCATCACGATAGCTAAAAATTCATGAGAAAAACAATCCAACTCAGGATATTGAGTTAGCAGTTGTAATCATTGCTTTGAAGATATGGAGACATTATCTCTATGGTGAAAATGTGATAAATATACCGACCAAAAATGTATGAAGTATATTTTTTCTCACATAAATAACTCAACATGAGGCAAAGAAGATGGCTTGAATTACTCAAGGATTACGATTTCACTATACACTACCACCCTCAGAAGGAAAATAAGGTGGCTGATGCTTTGAACAGAAAGGATCATGGAGTTTTGACCAAGATGAGTGTTGAATGGGATCGTATTTTCATGGACCTAGTGATGATGGATATGGGAATAACCTTGGAAGGTGAAACATCAATTCTTTTTCAAATGGTTTGAACACTATATTTACTAGAAAGGATAAAGAGCTCTCAAAACAGTGATGAAGAGTTATAAAAGTATATTAAAGCTATGAATGATGGGATATTGAGTAACTTTCTGTATGAAGTTGGAATTTTTGAAATTTTTGAATAGACTTTATGTTCCCGACATACCTGATCTAAAAAGGGAATTGTTTGATGATTCTCATAGTTCCAATTTATCTATAAAACCTAGGAGTATCAAGATGTATAGAGATTTGAAGGAAACTTTTATGTGGGAAAACTTAAAGATGGAGATTGATGATTATGTGTCAAAATGTATGGTTTGTCAATAAGTGAAAGCTGAAAGGAAACAACCCGGAGGAGTCATGAAACCTCTTCCCATACCTGAGTGGAAATGGGATAATATTACGATGGAAATTTTCATTAGACTACCAAAGACTCCTAGTTTAAATGATGCAATATGTGTCACTGTTGATCATCTTACCTAATCAGCACATTTTCTTACAATAAAATTAGATATACCACTTGAACGTCTATCAAGAATATATATTAATGAAGTTGTGAGACTTCATGGAGTACCCCTATATATGGATTTTGATCATGATCCTTGTTTCACATCTAGATTATGGAAGTCTTCAAAAATCCCAGGATACTAAACTTTATTTGAGCACTTCCTACCACCCTCAAACAGATGGAAAATCAGAACGAACTATTCAAACATTAGAAGACATGTTGAGATCCTGCTCACTTGACTTTCTGGGTATGTGGGATCAATATTTATCTACGGTAGAATTTTTCTATAACAATAGCATCCATTCAAGTATTCAGATTTCACCATATGAAGCGTTATAAAGAAATAGATGTTTCACACCCACCTATTTGGATGATGTTGGTGAAAGAAAACTCAATGGACCATAACATATAGAGGAAATAATGGAAATGGTGATGGTAATCCAAACCCACATCAAAGCAGCTCAATATAGGCAGAAGAGATATGCCGATAGTCGAAGGAAGGATTTGGAATTTCAAGTCGGTGATCATGTTTTCTTGAATGTATCTCCATGGAAGGGAGTTATACATTTTGGTAAGAAAGTTAAATTTAGTCCCAGGTATATCGGACCTTTCAAAATTCTATAACGAATTGGGGTTGTAGCTTACCATTTGGAAATGCAGCCAAGTCTCTCCAAAGTTCACGATGTGTTCCACGTATCACTGTTGAGAAAATACATGCCTGACCCAATGCATGTACTCACTAATGAGGAATTAGAATTGGAACCTGATCTGTCTTATTACGAAGAGCCTGTCAAGATTCTCGATACAAGAGAACATGTGCTGAGAAACCAGATGACTCATCTAGTAAAATTTATTTGGATAAACCATGAGATGGAAGAGGCCACAAGGGAACATGAGAACTTATGTTGAATAAACACTCGAGTCTTTTTATGCAGTAATACGCTAGAAATTTTGAGGATGAAATTATTTGAAGGAGGGGAGAATTTAGCACCCCAAGCTTCCACGGTACACTTCTCTTTGAATAATACAGTAGCGTGTGTTGTACACAACTTCTAGTTCTAACACACCACAACAAATCAAACGAGCCGTTATGAATAGTAATACCCACTTTTTGAAATTTTATTAATTTTGTTTTTCAAAATGGAGTTCATTTATGGATTCGGAATATCGAAATTAGACCAGGGTAAATTTTTGGTATTTTTATGAAAACTTTCCATTCTTGATGAATAGTGAAAGACACTGAATAATTTGTTAAAACCGACTTTTTATTGAAATAAGTATTTATTTTATTTAAATTTATTTTAGATCAAAATATATACATAATACCTATATAATTTCAATGTAATTCATTGGATTCATTTTATAATAATTTTAGATATATAATTTTTTTTGAACTTTTTACCTTCTTTTACCCACCTCCTATAAGATTTTGCAAATTTTAATAAAAATTAATTTTACCACTTCTGTGAATGGAATTTCAAAAATATGAGAGACACGATAGATATCAGTGAGTAAAATCTGGTTCAATGAGATGAAAATAATTTCCGGTGAATAGTAACTTTTAACTTTTATTTACCACGGTTAAAAGTAAATAGGGTAATTAAAGGTAAAATTGATATTATTTTTAACATTAAACATGTCCTAATTATATTGGATATGTGTAATTCGACCAAAAACAACCTTGAGAATAAAATTTATCTTTTAGGTCTACATGGATTAGATTAGGACATTTATTATTATTTAATTCAATGAAGAGTTAAAATAATTAAAATCAAAGTTTAATAACCAAAACATATTTAATATTGGGTTAAAAATAAGATAAATTCGATTATAAATATTCATTATAAATATAAAAATATTTTAACCATAATGGTATTTTATTAATAATTTTTAGACATTAAATAATTTAAGTTATTTATTACATAATGATGATGCAGTAATTACCTTAATTGTTAATTATTAAAATAATTTATAATATGAATACCCAAATAAATATAATTTAACACTTTTTATGAATTAAACTTATTATATTTGTTAATATGACATCTTAGGATTGATTTAATTATCTTTTTTCTATGTAATAATTATATTATGATTACCATAAAAATCAATTTCCAAATAGTGTCAAAATAGACATAAAAGAGTTTTTAAAACAAATATCATATTACTAATTAACATTCTATTCCTAAATATCTAAGGATCGTCCAATATACTTATATAATTATATTTTTATCATTAATTAACCACATTGGGTTCTCTTGGAAGTTTATAGTACGTTTATTAATCATATAATATAAAAATACAAAGGGACATGGTAAATATGAAAATAATTAACTAAGAGTCAAAACTAAAATATAAGGTTGATATATTGACCCAAGCTTGTCTAAAACCTATTAGTTGGGTGGATTTCTATCCATACCCACCTTATCATATAAATAAGTCACTTTGGAGCCATTATTAATAGAAAAAAATTATTATAAAGTAATATTTCTAGATTTTCCTAAGGTTCCCCTCACCCCTCTTATAAAAGGTCACTCCCTTTTTTCTCAATTTCACACCTTCAAAGCCATTTGGCTTTCCCAACCCCTACCCAAATACTATTTCACTTCCCTAACATCAACATAGAGGCATTAGTCTGATCATAATTCTATCTTATAGATCTCTTTTGATCAATTCAAAAGGAAGAACCTGAAGAAGAGGTAATGATTTCACTACCCTCTTTCATGTTCATTTCTTCTTCCACTTCTTCATTATTTTTTATTTCCAACTATAAAATAATTACTACAGTATCTTTTTTATAATTTGATTTTATTATATAAATGGTACAACCATATTAATTATTCTACCCATCCTTTGAAAGACATGTCACCATAAGTGCGTACGTACGGCTTACTGTCTCCATGTCGTGGTGTAATAGTTATTCTAAAGATTATTATTTGTATGGGTATGATAATGATGTTTAATTGATATAAATAATAAATATAACATTTTAAGGATTCTGTATATATGATATACCATCCAATTATACACTATTTTAATATCAAAAGAATGATATTTTGGCTCATGAGTACGTACGGAATACCCTCTCCAAGAACGCGATGAGATTAATTCCCCATTGTATCCATTCAAGACTAATATTCATTTGATGAAAATAAATAATGTTTAAGGACATTATATCATTATGTATATGAATAATATACAACATATCCATAAAAAACATGGCTTACATATCAAATCATATAAAAGAAAACGAGTCAGTTAACACACGAAACGACGATAATACTAAAATATTATTAACAAATCAATGTTAAAAGATCATATATTATATCATATTTATTTATATGGTTGTTTTATAATTTAATAACAATTATTTAACTATTATAAAAGAGGTTAATCTATATTCAACCAATGAAAAGTACAATGTAATGGTTTATTTCACAATCTCATCATTATCAGAGGTAGTTTATACGTAATTATCTACTGGGACCTCTTATCATCCACATCCATGTTTCCTAAAATTGTATTTCAACGATTTTTTAATATTTAAAAGACAATGGGTTAATATTATTTATACCCTTACTTTAACTTATATGTTTTTTAATGGAATATTTTCTTCATTTTCCAAACAAGTCCTTTTTAACATTTTCGACAAAATTAAGGTAAGAATATCTTTTTTTAACTTATATAGCGTGTGCAGCTATTTTCCATTGTTATAACATCGTCGAAGCTTTTCTCAAAATCTTATAAGAATAATTACAATTTAATGTGTTACTTTTAAATATTATGTGACTTTTAAATGATTTTAAAAAATAGATATTTCTCTAAAATAGTTTTGATTTAAACTATGTCAACATCCTTTAATAGATTTTAAGCTTATTTGAAGATGATTTATTATGGTACACAACTTCCATATTGTATTGAAGGTTTCGTGATATGTTTGACTATAGATGTGTTATTTTTATACAATTCATGGTTTATGGATAAATTTTTTACATTTCATATTCTAGTTTCAATACAATTGTTTATGTAATGTTTTAACCTTTTCATATAAGGATTTCATTGGACATAGAAGTGATGGTTGGAGCCCGCTATAGATCCTCGATGCATTGGTAGGTCTCATGAGACAAACTAGTGTCTTGGCAGAAGGCCTTGAAAAAATCTTATTTTTTTTCTTGGCACAAGGCCTTGACAATGTGGTTATGAATGTCTGGCATTATGAATTCCTTTATTATGAAAGTGTTTATTGATATTGCATGTTATTATTAGATTAGTATAATATCCATGTGAATGATTAAATATCATTATTTCATTTTATCATTTCTATATTATTATGAAGTACAAGTTTAAAAGGCTTTTGTTTTAGTTATACATTTCCTCAAATGATTATTTTTATTTATGAAAGTTCCTCTATTTTGTTATCCTTACTGAGAATCTGAGATCACCCCTTTCAATATTTTATTTTTCCCTGGATGTGAAGTAATATTTTATGAATAATCTTCAGGGATAGTATGAGGGTATATGAGTGTGGACTTTGAAGGAAAGTTGTTGTTGTTGTTTTTCACATTATGATGTAATGTAAGACATATTAATATATCTAGTGCTTCTAAGGATACTAAACTGATCGGTCATTTAGGAATTGATCCCTTGTGATCATGTCAATATTATGTAATAATGCACAGACTCTGCGTAACTAGGGTTGGGGATTTACAATCTGGAACTAGATTAAGGGGTTCTAGTTAGGTATTGGCAGCCCTTAACAGCAATGTAGTAGATGCTTCACACAACTGATCTCTAACCATAGGTCTCGTTGTGATGTTAGGGAGTATTCTGGAATCTTGTAGGTTTGAGAATTGTGGTTTTTTTACCTCTATTGTTGCAGGGAGCCAATTTTTGTATTCTTATTTTTGGCCTTCTATCAACGAAATATTTCCCATGTTTTCAAATAGTGTGGTGGACTTACACCTAACACAATGTCTGTGAATATGCATTATTAAATGTAGGTTTCTAATCAATGTCATGATGCAGACTACCCATATGATCTAGTTGTGGTATCAGTATTATTTATTCATTGTAGTCGATTATTATGTTGTTTTATATTGTGGTTTTCGTGGTCCAATCCTTGGGCCCCTTCCCTCCCCACCTCGAGTGGCAGGGGTTTTTTATCCATGAAAAAAGTGTTGGAAATATTCTTGTCTGCTCCATTCTAGAGTGGGTGTTTTAAATGTTCATGATGTGTTCCTTTTATCTTGGGTTGGTAGGTTGCTTTGGGGATGTTTTGGGGGGCCTATTGGGGAGAGGCATGATTTTAGATCATTTTGAATTCACATTTGATCGTTGGTTATTAATTGTTGGTAGACCCACCGCAGGTCTTGTGAAGTTTCCTCTTATGAATTTTTTGAGTTCTAGTCATTTTATAATTTTTGGGGTCCATTTTTTCCTCCCATTAATTAATTGGATTATTTGAGCGACCTTTGGTTTGGGTGATCATAGGGATATTTTATAGAAGTCCCAACAATCTGGTTCTTGGCTTAGTTGTGGATGTAATAGCTGGATTTTTCCATTGATTCTCGGGAGGTGGTTGTCTGTTATTGTTTTGATTCTGGAAATAGGCTGATGATTAATTATCGTTGGGTACTCAGGTGTGGATAAATTAGCTGGAATTTTTTATGGCATTCTAAAGATGAAATTTGTTAATGGTGGAGAGAATTACAGACTCGTTTTTACACGTTTTATTTTTAATCTGGTTCATTGGGGATCTCCGTATTTTTATGGGTTATAGGAGTGAATAGTGTTGTATTTTGAGGAATTTTCCCTTTCTAGTCTTTCCCCTTTTGTTGATCCCTAGTTCATGTTTGGGGAATGTTTCTTAGTGGGTAGTTTTTGACACCTATGATGTAAATATATTGTGTTTAAACCATTCATATATTATTGGATGGGTTCCCCCTAGTGTTAGGGGAATCATTTTCATGTTTTTGGAGATTTTTCGGGTATCATGATTTGATCATGGTTTTCCCAAACCGTCACATTTAATGATGAAAGTTGTCGAATTTTTTCAGCACCCCTCGAACGGTTTGTGCACGGTATAAAAAACTATGCAATAAAACCCTGAAGCCACATACATGATTAATAAAGGACCTTTTGAAAACTGGATTTTATTAATTACACGTACCAAATAGATCCCTACCTATTGGCTATCAACCAGAGGCATCTACCGCATCATTCTCCATTGTTTTGGGATTTTTTGAGCAATTTTTCACCAAAGGTTAGTAGTTCTTCTTAATTTATTCATAAAATATTTCACCTTCCTCTTGCCTATTCCATCCTATTTCATTTTTTCTAGGATTTATCTTCTCCCATAGTCATTAATGTTCCATTATTATATTAACCCATCATTTTTTATGGGGTTTTCATTTTTCTGGGTTTGTATTTGTAGATCTAGGGCTTTGGAACATGTGGTTGTTGTTTTCGGTTGTGTGTTTCCAATTTACTATGGTTTTTAGGTATGATATCTCATTCACATGACTTTATCATATATGTTTCAACTTTTTATTACTTTTATAATCTTATCTATATGAAAATTGATGGGGTGAAACCTTTTGGGTTAATTAATCTATGTGAAAATGATTGTATAAACCTTGTTTTTTGAAAAATAGAGTTGTTTTGGTATAAATGTGTACTCCCTTTGTTTGATAAATTCGTCAGTGACGTTTCACACATGGTTACTGGTATTTTCAATAGGTATTATAATATTGAATAATTTCATGGTATGGAATTTGTTTTTTATTCTTTTTCTAGTGCTTATAATGAATTGTTTTTTTAAAAAGTACAATCCATGTGTCTGTTAAATTGTTTAGTCTGATTTTATGTGTTATGTTTGGTTTAAAATGATTGTTTTGGATTTATAATAATATTTCAGTAGTAATAAAATGTTTTTATGGTTTACATATGAGGTTTACATGACATTTTTTGTTTTCAAAAAGATAGTGTATTAGTTTTTAACGAGTTTTGGCATGTGCTGGCAATAGAAGACTTGTTTGGAACTTTTATATAAATTGATGGGTATTTGTTGTGAAATCTGAATATTTTAAATCTGGTTTTAAATTTTTTGAATTTAAGAATGGTTTTTTTCATCTATTTATGAAAATTTGGATATTTTTCTTGATAAACATTGACTTGGAAACGAATTTCATAATGGACAGATTGGGAGTTTTGGTCTAAATGGGAAAATGATTATTATAAAAACATCCTATAGATGTTTCTCATGCCATGAATGTATTTATATAATGGATGGAATGTACTTGTTGGGGATTCCATGTGATCCATTATTAGAGTTCCTCAAGTTGGACTATTTTGTTCCATTTTTTATGTGGCATCATATCGGTCCTTGGAGTGACTCTGGGTGATGTTTATTATGAATTATTATATATATATTTTGTGATTGGATTCTCAAATGGAATTAGTTGTCTCACTCCAATTAAATACGTGACGCATGGGAACCTAGAATATTGAAAGAATATTTTATAAAGGATTGTTGCACTGGTAGTGGATAGATAGTTTAGTGGCCCAAAGTAGGTTGATGTATTTGGGCTTTTTATTGTAGAATTTTCCCTCAACCATCCCTGAGTAAGGGTGGACGAGGGTATTATGTGTTTTTATTTCATCATTTGTGAAAATTAAATGGGTATGAGGTCTCATGTATTGGTGTCTTCTATATTATTCTTGATCTCATAGGTTCATCCATGTCTATTGGCTTTCATGTGATGTAGTGATGAATATGATGCATGTATGTATATTTACATTTTCATTGTTGTGTGATTACTATTGTCCTTTATTTTGTATTTTTTTCCAATGAATGTAATTGGTTGATTTTAATAAGTTTTATGTAAATTGTTTTCATGAGAAGTGGTTTTCTCTCTTTGAACAAGATGAAAAAAATAGACACCACATTCACTTTGAAAATTTTAATGACATACTAATGAAATGAATCTAGTTTTGGAAATAAATATGGGTAATGGGTCATATGTTGTTTTTGCGTAACATGTAGACAACCGTATTTTTATATGTTGTAGTTCAAACACTAAATTGATAATTATTTTATTTTGAAGGAAGTGCATTGTAAATAGATTTTCGGGTTGGGCTACTGAGTTTTAATACTCACAATCATAATTCTTTTTTTTTGTTTTTATCCCGTGTGTAGGATTCAGCATGAGTTTGATCTCCTTGAGCGATGTGTGATCATGGTGTTAGATAGTGACTAGCGGGTTCACATGGATTTTTTTTTCTCATCAGGTTCAGTCAGTTTAGTTGTATTGTTCTGTTATACTTTTTGTTTCATGTATAAATAATGTTTGATACAATTTCATTTATATATATTTCTCATTCCATTTTTGTTCAGATATTTATTTTATTGTATATTTATTAGGAAAATTCATTTAATATTTTTACTCTATTGATGCCCGGAACTATTTCTCAGCTTGTGGGGATCAGGAATTCCTCTCATTCCATGCCACAGATTAGCTCGGGTGACTGGTTCGGGGTTAACCTGGGTTGGTTAATGACACACTTAATTTGAAAGATAAATTACTATAATAAAAATAACTAAATTATATTTCAAAAAAAACATTCATAAAATAAAATGTCCACATTTTATCCTTTTGTAAAAATTTAAATGGTATTAATGTCAAGAGTGTGGCCTTTTTTATTTATTATTCCCTAAGTTAATATTAAATGAATATTCAAAAAAATGGAACCAAGTGGCCATATATTCAATAATTGGATTGAAATGGGAATAATTGTTTCATAAAAAGGGAATAAAGGCTTGTATTAGGGTCATTTTTAGACACTATCATATTATCTATAACACAGATTACCTGATTTACCATTTCTAAGTTGTAAAATATTTACTAAGGTTACAATTCATAATAACAATAATTAAATGGAGACTTTTTAAAAAACATGATCGTCCTGATTCCAAATATGGGATATATTTTTCAAATTAATATTTCTATAAGTGGGAAAAAATATTAATGTGTGATAAAAACAGAAAATGTAATGAAAATCCACTTTTCAGAGAAATGCCTTTTAATGTATAAAAATAATTTATACCAAATTCAACCATAACAATTATTCTAATGAACATAATTGAATTAAGAATAATATAATAGAACTAATTCAATTATGAAAAAATTCAAAGAAGTGTAAATTTTTAAATTCTTAAAACAAAATACATTTTTCAATTAAATTTAGTATTTTTCGATTTTTAATGGAAAATAATTTTTTTATAATAATATCCTATTATTTATTTAGATATTATAATTTAAAAAATTAGATTATTTTTTTATAATAAATTTTTTAATTGTTTAAAATATTAATTCAAATTTTAAATAAATAAAAACACTTTTTTAGGAATAAAAATTTTAAAAATAAAAGAACTATACCATAAATTGAGATCTTACATCCTAAAAATTTACCAATATATTTTTATTTATTATGAAAATTATATATATTAATAATTTAGATACTTCAATACGTATCATCCAATTTGATGGTTCTTTTATAATAGTCATAAGAATTTTTTGTTGTTTATTTATTCTTAGTGTTGTATGTTTTATATATTATCTAAAGTAGTGTTCTTTTAAAATATAAGGTTGCTAAAGAAAATAAATTCATTAGAATAGTGGCCTTACTTGTCAAAAATTCCTTTAATATCCTCTAGAATATTATAAATATTTTCAATAGTTAGTTGAGTTAAATTTATTTTTATATCTTTCTCCTTCTCATACATACTTATCTTATTCATTGGATAATTCTACCACAATTATTTGTTTATATTATTATATGTAAGAGACATTATTTTCCAAAAACATATAATTTATTTCAAAATCCTCCATATCACCAATACTAGAATTTAAAAATTATTCTTACATTAAACGGTTGAGTGTTTCTATGAAAACCAATCCATCACCCATGATTCAATCCTTACCTCCATATACATTCGATTTTAGGAATATTTTCCTTCCAATTTTCCTTCAACTTTATTTGATTAAGAAGAGATCATTTCAAAACATTTCTCAAAAAATTATTTCCTTTATTATTATATTCAACATGTTAATTTAGAAGAAATTGACTCAATTTTTTTCTTTTCATAACTATAGATTTTTATCAGAGGTCTATTATATAATTTCTTAATAGCTTTAAATCACTTAGATTTAATTTCCAAAAGTAAATCATAATATTCACTAATTTTTTATTCAGTGTTTTAGCCATTATACACCTTGATTATTCCATGTATATTACTTCATATTTTGTAGAAACATTCTTCTTTAAATATTTCAAACTATTTTCTTACTCAGTAAATTTTTATTTATGAGGATTAATTTAATCAAAATAATAATTTTATTAATTATGGAATTCATATTAGTCTCTATTTAAATTCTAATAATCTTTTTTCATGGATTGAATTTCCATATTAGATTGTATGTTTCTCCAAATTAACACTTAAATCTCACATTTAATATTATATTTAGTGTATGATTCTTCCCCTTCTCCTTCACTACATGATATTTTTTCATAGTTCTCAACATGATCTCTAAAATTACTAAATATTACAATTGTGACATCATCATACTGAGTACTTGAGTTACATTAGTCATCTAAATCTTTTCCCAACATTTTTATATATATTATTTTTTGAACATGTTCCCTATTCCAACTGGAATTCTTGGTTTCATTAGAACATATTCCCTATGTATTTCTATTAAGGATTCCTTCAACCTAATCATTTTTATACTACATGTTTTATTTTCAGGGTAGAATATCAGGAAAGTGACCAATTTCCCCACACATAATGAAACAAATGTAGACTTTTTCCATTGAACATAACATTTCCCTATTAAATGTTGAGAGATAAGTTCCATTAACCTATCATGTATTTCATCATTTTCTACCTCTTCATTAAAATCACTGGATATCTCAGCTTATTTCTTCTTGACCATTAGTCTATTAATGGATTTTAATTTCATTTATTCCTTATGTTTTTTCTTAAATATGGGAGAGATTATCATTGTATTGTTAAGAAAGGTATTATTTAACTCATCTATAGATATGTCATACTTTTATTCTAGTGATAATATCTTTTGATCAAACAAAAAAACAATTTTTATATAACATCTCAATCATAGGCGATCCTTCCAAATAATCACGATATACCCTAATATTGATTACTATCTTATCCACCCATGTGAAATATGTATAGATTTGCTTATAATAATCTATCCTGATTTATTCAAACAAGTCTCTCAAAATTAGTAGTTTGGATTATTTTATTTTGATATTTCTATCATATATTTTCTCGACCTTATACAACAACTTGTTTTTGATCATGATTCTCATGACATTTGTAAAAAAAATTTAGAAAACAAGAATTGGATTTTATTTTTGGATTTTCCATGAACATGTAGATTTCTCCTATTAGTTAATTCTAAGGTAGAAACTCTTGAATCTATTGTAAATCTCATTATCACATCTTCAATCACATCGATGACTTATGATAAAAGACATGGAATCATTATTTTATTTGTGCCATGAATTTTATTATCATAGATGATTGGTAAATCTTTTTTATTGATAGAGTTAATATTCTACATCCAATAAATTTGTTTATATTAAGATCTCAAAGTAATCCTTTTCATCTTTGATACCACTTAATGATCAAATTTTAATTAAAATACCACTGATATTTTAGTCAATCAGTGGTACAAGATGTTAAATTTTAGTTTAGAAAAAATATCTATGAGATTGAAAGGCATGATCTATACTTATTCAATAACATCATCACCCACATAAAACTAAAATAAAAATGAAAATAAATCTCTGAATTTTTATAATTTTATACTATAATGTGGGATAAAAATCCAATTTTAATTAAAATCTCATTGAGACTCAGATTATCAATATAATATTTAGTGATTGGAAATGTATGTGATATTATCATTAACTCTACATTTAACATTAGGTCTATGATGTCATTATCCATATCGTGTTGATATGGGAAGGTATCATCCACTTACCAGGCACCCACTCCTAATAGTAATAATGGATTTTTTTTATAATGGTACTAGAAGTCTTAACTAAGTTCCCCTAATTATTTGATTGATTAGGATATCCCATTCATATTGGGATTTCTTCACATCTGAGAATTAAATCATCATATTCAAGTAATGTATTTTACCACCATAACAATTTTAACTGATCATGCACATCATCCTCCCTTATTAAGATTTAATAATGATCAATGTTTTCTTTTATAAAATTCACAAATTCCATGGTTGTTTCCACCTCAATTTCTAGTGTACATGTAATCTGTAGTATTATAAATTTTCTTGGCATAGATAACCAATGAGAGAGAATCTCTTTTTTAAATCTTCTTCTCCCACATTATTTTCAACATCGTTTCTCTAAATTTACAAATTATCATGACTCAATACTCAGTTATAAATAAATTTAATTTCTTCATTTTTATTATTTTATATTCATAGAATTATGTGAATTTTATTTCCCTGTTCAAAAATTGAATCACTAAATAATTTTCAGTATCCCGATCTTTTGATCAACAGCTCGAAAAAATTACTCCATATTTATCATACTTGTGAATTTAAAATATTTCAATTTTAAATTCCAAGTAATATCATCCATTGATATTCTATTTATTATTTATTCAAATAAATTCTAGAAAAATGTTGTTAACTCAGGATTGTGTCATTTTAAATTATATTTCCATTAGTGCATGATCATATTTATTGAGAATATCTTGTATTACAATATGGGGATATCATATTCTATGATTCCAATATCCTTCATGGATACTCATATTTTTTAAACTAAGATAAATAATATTAGAAGTAAAACATATTATATGTCAACTAGTCAGTATAATCTTCTTATATATCAGAATTGATACATTACATTAGTAATGCATCCTATGTTTTATCATACATGGTTTCCTTTACCGAATTTCAGAATAACTCATAAATTATTTTATAAATTACATACATATCAATATAATGTGTTTTCATTTGAAATTTTTTTACAATTTCTAACAGGAAAATATTTATTATTCCTTAAACATCTTATATTGGTTTAGTCCCCTTTACATTTCTCCATCCATAACATAGATAAACATTATATGTATATATATTTATACAAACATTATATTTATCACCTTCTTTCCAAATTTTCAGAATCAACCTTAGAAATAAGACATTCATCATCAAAAAAATAATATGTATATATGGAAGGTTCCAGACTTTTCCAAAATTTAAATTCACCCCAGGAATTTCTTTTTTTACATAAAACATAGAATCCTTTTCAACCAAATATAACTTTATAAAATGAATTCACAACTTCTGAAAAATTTCATAATAATTAAATATCATACTAAAAAAATCCATTGATTATAATTCATGGTTGGATACAAATTAAAACATACTCAAAAATTACATTATGTTATTAACCATGAATTGATCCTTTAAGGTAACATCAACGAAATTCCTCAAATTTTATCATTGAGGAATTAAATAAATCTATAAAAAGTCCAATTTGACATTACATATTCCTCTTACACAGAAATTCATATATATTAGAGTATTCTATATATTTCATAATTTTATCGCATGATTAATTTACAATATCACCAGAATAGTTTTTTCACTATTTGATGTTAATGAAGAAAGGTGTCACTTGTCTTTGAGGAAAGAATTTTTATTATTCCATTGATGGACTCAATTAGTACCTATTACACCCAATGGACTTAATGTTACCCATATAAGTAAATATTATCCTCCTCTATGTGAAATAACTAGAATGATTTCATTGATACCTATTTTCTCATAATAATGTGGTGGGAAAGGAAAATTGTATATATTAAATTAGCCCGAAATTGTATAATATTGAGAACTAATATTTTATATTGAGAAGAAATTTATTTCATTTATCTTCATAGTGAAAAATTTGAGAGACAATTTACTTCAATATGAGTTCTGTCCTATCTCTCATATCAAATATCTCAAATGAATACACAATCTTCTAATGTTAACTAATAATCCATCTTTATGTCTGTTCATTCCATAGTAGTTTTAAATAAAAAATTTATCTTAAAATGTGATCAAAATAAAATTGTTAACATAGTTTTTTATAGAAAAAATTATCCCATAGAATGCTTTGTTATACATAACTCACATTAATAATAAATTATTCTCTGTCCATGAAACTCAGAGGTATAGGACACTTACATCAATAGTTTCATCGAATCCAAATAGGTATAAGGACGAAAAATATGAAGATCAGTAGGTTAAAATGGTAATTTTATATATCTATAAAGTGAATGAGGTTATGCATTACTCCTTCAAATCTTCAAAAAAAGTATACCAACAATGAGGTATAATACCATACTTCTAAAATCATATTAGAAATAGATGTATAATAGCTGCATAACCAAGTATATATTTTTAGAGATTAAGAATTGGTAATTACATAAATAAATAGTGACTATTACCTATTGAATAAAGGGTTGATTAATTTTCCTAACTATTTGTGAGGGTCAATGGCTAAATTCCCCCATAGAAACAATATTGTCTTACATGGTGCATTCATAGAATTGAAAAATAGATACACAAGCCAGTGAACCTACAACAATATAATATATACTTCTGCATGATATATACATTTACATCGCACATCATAGGGTTTTTTCTCCATTTATCACACATTAAAGAAATAAATAAATTAAACGACACTATATGCTGAAGATATATTTTACCCTCCCTGACAGGAGAAAATTTGGTTGGATGTCTCCTATAATGGAGTACAATAAAAATGTGATTCTTTTATAGAATTGGTCTAAGAAGGAATATATCCTCTGGGAAGAAATGAAATTTATCATTTATGAAATATTGGGTTTCTTGATGGTTATAAAAAAATAAGGATCTTTTACAGACCTTCTCACTTGAATTAATATTGAAGAGACCCTCACTATTAGATATAAAGTCCATGTTGTTTTAGGTATTTCCAACGATTAAATAACTAATACATTTTATAAAATTAGGAAATTTTGATACTTATTGTCATTGATGATGTAGCACTGTATTTAGGACCAAAATAAATTTCATTCCTTCATGATATATTCTAAATTTATTTATCAGTCCCCTATAGTTATTGCATGTATCTAAATTCCCTTTAGCATTCTTCATATAGGAAAAAAATATCATCGGTCAATACCCTCCATCCACAACTAGGTAGTTCGATTTAATTCTTACCAAAACTGATTTTCTATCCTAGTGGGCCAAATTTATACCCCTAAATTAATTCAAGACAAAATACTTCATAAATTTACTGAAGAAAATCATTCTTATTATATTTTCTGTCCCTCGCACAATAGAGATGGACAAAGATACCAATTGTCATGATCTTGAATTGAATAAATTCTCTCATAAGTACAATATCTATTACAAACATCCTACATTATATCATGTAGTAGTAAATAGATAGATAGATGATTCTAAAAAATACTAGCTAATATCCTTCAGATGATGGTGGAGAAGGATAAGAATTATTGTTGAAATAAACTTTTACTTTCATTGTGGGATTAAAACACTATAATTAATACTTCTATATAGGTTACCCTATACTCCATTATGTATGGAATAAATATGGATTTTAAAATTTAATTTTAGATGACCTAACTTTCCATTTCCATAACTAATCAACTATTTAATGATAAGTAGTCTCCAATACAACTGGATGAACTTCAGTGACTCGATGAGAAAGTATTACACACATAGAAAAACCTTGATATATTATCAAAATTTTGTCACACAAGTGTTCAATAAAAAATTACATCCTATTAATATTTATATAAAGATAATTAATATTTTCTATAAAAACTCCCATGATACATTTGAAGAATCATTTAAAACATTATATAAATTGGGACGGACCATACACCATATAAAAGGACTACTACATACATTACTTGATAACTATGTGTAGAAAGAATGATGTCATCTTGGGATATGTAGATAAATTTTTTGAATCACTATATAATTTCATGGAATTGGTAATGAGGTTATTTTATTCTAAAAGGACCCCTCAACTTGGTGATGATATATGTGCCACATATCTAAGTTACAAACCAAATGAATATTTTTTGAACTGTCAAGAATATCCACTGACCCTATATTCCATTAAAAATATTTTCAGGTAATATTTCATTTGAATGTAATTTATGTAAATTCTTATCACATTTCTTCCATTTGTTTTCCTCCTAAAAAAATATCTCATGTTATAATTTCATTATTCTCATTATTGTTTAATATAACTGTGGCACTCCTAACTCTAAACATCCATTATGTTATCAAATCCCAACATCTTAGTTAATGTTTTCTTCCCTTAATCTATGTTCACCCAACCCCTAGGTATTTTATTCCAATATAAAAATTCCATCATTAGCATAAAACTTTCAATTCTCACTTATCATTATATATGCTACCTCTTATTTGGTTAAATCTATATGACCTTAAAACCTATTTACTTTTCGTCTATTCACTATCAAATTAAACTGTATGCATTATATTATACATAAGGTTAATTGAATTAGTGTTGAACCCTCATTAACATTGGTTTAATTATACCCTTATCATGATATGTTAAACTGCATATTCTGAGAACTATGACCTTAAACTACATGAACTACACCACACGTTTTTATATACTATTACTCGACCCTCCAGCCACATCAGGTTTAAAACACCATTATTACTATATAGATTACATAAAATTTGGGTAAAACTTTTATGAACTAAAACTCGAATCACATATAGGTAAAATATGTATAAACATAAAATTCATCCCTCTTTAGTCCAACATTCAAGACCATAAACATCTAATGGAATGAAACATAGTTCTCACTAGTTGAAAATAATTTAAAGGGAATACTATACAAATGTTCAGTCTTTGGTCACAAGGCCTGGCCCTCTAATATACTAGGAAAAATTAGATCATTTAAAAATTAAGAGGATTTAAACTTTTTTGGATTAATACAAACAAAAGGATTATTGAAAAAAAACCATAGTTTATACTGACTAAGCCTCTTCAAAAACACAATATATAAAAAAATTAGTGTATGATAAAAAAGCTATAAATCCTTTATGGAACACCATTCATACCTATAAAATGTAGAGTTATTATCTATAAGTCTATATTCCTGGGGAAATGTTAATCCACACTTATTTTCCTCACATATATTGGTTCATATGATACATGCAGAGTGGATGAAGGTGTAATTTCAATTCATTTGTGCACTTTTTTGAAAACTATTTTAATTTTTTATTCATGATTATCTAATAATTAAATATTTAAACTCTATAATTGCATCTAGAAAAATTATTTTCATTATTTTATTCAACATATGAAAATATTTTATAATTTATTATTCATTTTTACCCTGAAAAATATGTTACCAAAGTATCCATGGTAAAAAGAATTAATTTTATCAAATAATGTTACATAAAAATGTGGTGTAATTTTTATCTAAATAAATTAAATTTATACATATTAAATGAATCCTATAATATTATTTTATCAAAAAATACATATCAATGCTAATTTTATATTTAATTAATAATAAATAATAAGGAAAACATGTGAAATTTAAAAAAATTCAACCAAAACACTTTTTCTAGATATATTAGATTATGGATTTAAAAAAAGAAAATATAATATTTATAAATTGAATTAGAATAAATGGGGTCTAAATTTTTAATAATTTTATCCAATTTTTATAATAATGTTTAACATATATTTTTAGTAAAAATATTACAATGGTTAATTTTTAATCATGGTAAATTAGGGTAAATATTGGTAACATAAGTTGCTTTAATTGTGTTATGTTTATATGAAAAATAGAAATTATATAAGAAATTTTTATGTTTTAAGGATACAATAACATTTATAAATAAAATATCCTGATCTAAATCCCCTAAATTTCATGAAATTTCTATATTTACCCTCACCTACCATTAATTTCCATTCAAAATCATCTTTTTCACTTATAAAAAGAGGTCACTTCCACCAATTTCAAGACACAGACCTACATTGAAATTCCATTGATCCTCTACACACTTTATAACTCCTATAAATACTCTCCACATTTTTCATTAATTGTTTACATTAAATTTCACCAATTCCCCCACTTCTAAAAAGTCATTCAAGAGAATACTCAAGTCCTCAACATGATCATTATCCACCCCACTGTCCATTATTCTATATCATTCCCATGTATTCACTTACAAATTTATCATATATATTATATTATAATGATATTAGAATTGTAAAAATACATATATGTTATAATGATAATTTAATAATCATTATCTCCATTCCACCTCCCCCTTCCTTAGAAAAAAGACAATGTTGTATGTGTTACATGCGAACTACCTTCCACATGATTTTTTTTAATTTCCATTACCACCAAATATGAATGGTTAAAATGTTGATTTTAATGAATTAATATGATAATTATAACATTATTATAATTCTCAAATGGAAAATCAATTTCTACCTTCTTTATGTTCTTTCGAAAATGAAAATGTCATATGTGCGTACGTGCAGACTACCAACTCCATAGAACGACAAAGATATTTTTCCATCCATACCCATGTTGTATGAATATAAAATATAATTTATAAATATATATTCTATTAATGAGTAACAATTTTTATTAATAAGGTTCTTAATTGATTATAGACAATGTAAATATCATCATAAATTATTCCATTAATATAGGTAGATTACCTGAAACAAGTTAATCATGTATCAAGTTCTCATAAAGAATGCACATATTTTCTATCAAGTGAACATTATTATTCTTAAATAAATCATACATAATGATATCTATATATTTTATAATCTATTAATTTTAAAATTGGTATAAAAAATGTTGTCTGATATCACTATATCAAAACATGGGTGAAATAATTTAATTTACTAATATGTGAGGATAAAATTAAGAACTATCTAACTCATATTTGAGTAGTGAATTATTATAATTAAAAAATATAAATGGTATTATATACGAATATGTTTTTTAAATAATTACTTAATATGGTTCCATTTATTATATAGGAATTTAAATCACATTTTGGAAGTGTATTATGATGGTAAGGGTTTCCTCATCTCAATTTCACTTCATCGAGATATTCTTCCCATTGAAAACTCATTTTATTTTGGGGATTATATAATTTAATCAAATATATGTTTAATATTATTGTATTCAAATTGATTATATTTAAATATAAATATCATGTTTTATCATTCAATAGGTGTTTTAATCAAATGTTACCAAGTTGCAAGTGTTTCTTTCTAATATCATTTTCAAATTGATATAGTTATGAATGATTTTAAATCATGGGAATAAATGTTTCAAAATTATATCGAAAGCCCCAATAAATTTAATCACATGAGGTTATTATTTATTTTTCAGATTTACTCTATTAATTTCAATTTCATGGGATATTCATTTACATAATGTGATGTTTATACCTGAAACTATTACCACCACTTCTATTCTATAAAGAATATTCATCCTCTATGTAATTTTTCGTTGGATGCTTTTATAGATATTTATATACAATATTTATTAATATATAATCCTCATTTTTTAATATTTATTATTTATTTTCATAAGTTTTAAAATAATGCATTAGCATTTTGCACACTGTTTATTTTAATATATTTGTCCCTTTTATTTTTTTACATGTGAACACTTTATTTCACCGTTATTAACATTGTTCTTCATTATGTATCAATTCCATATTTTAAAATGGTTTTAAAAATTAATTTCATTCTAAATGATATTAAAAATAAAGGAAATATTCTAACATTACGAAAAAATAAAAGTTTTTAAATGAACTTTTTTTCTATAAACGGAATTTGAAGGATTTTATTTTTTGAAACAAGAAATTATTGATTTTATGTTTCATGAAGGAAATTTATTATAAAATATTTATTTGATAAAATTATTTCTAACTCCTCTTTTTAAGGGTATTTTTTAATTTTTTTATGAATTTAAATATATTTAATTTTGAAGATATAAATTTTTACTTGTTTTTATGAATTCAATAAAGGATCATCTCTTCTTATATGATATATCCAAGAATCATAAAATGGTTTTCCATCAATTTAAAAATACATTCAAATTATATATGTTACACTTGGTATATGTTTTTATGATACCATCCACCTTCATTCTCTTGATGGAATAAGATGTTTATGTTTTTATGAATTTTTTATGAAAACCATTTCATTCACACATATTAATTTAGCTATGATGAAATTATGAATTTTATTATGATCTTGTGGAATAAAAATATATAATTTTTATTATATGACTAGTGGGTCCAAAATTATATATCCCTCAATGCATTGCATAATGTTTAATATCCAATTGGATAATTATGGGAGAAATGTACATCAATCCCTGAATTATATTTTATAGGATATATAGACATGAATTATTAAACCACAATGTTATGGGTTATAGGGAAATTTATTCTTTTACAACTATGTTATGGGAGATATTAATGTGAATTCATAACCAACTATTTCAGGGTATATATGCACTTGAATTCTAGGTCAATTTTTTAAGACTTTTTGTCATATGCCTATTCCATATTCATATATTTTTCAATGTTCGCATGATACGAGTACTCATATCTTTAGTAATTATTAGATCATTATTCCATGAAATATTATTAATTGTCCATATTTATTTGTGTATGATTATCTAATTATATATTAATGGATCGTAAATGTGCTCTCATACCAACATTATTATCTTATTCTCACTTATGATCATTAATTATTATCTCTTATGTTTTCCCGTACTAAGATTATGATCTCATCCATACTAAATCTTTCCATTACCCATGTTATTAAGATTAGTAGAACTTATAAGAATATTATAATGGTGTCTATAGTGGTGACATTATTGAGGAAAGTTCACAATGTTTTAAAATAAGTTTTCATGTATTTATCCTCAAAATAAACTAAACCATTTAGTCCCCAGGATTATGAGACTAATTCATAGATAAAATGATAATTTAAGTAATATATAGAAATATTTGTGGTTATTTATCTTGGGTATCATCATTTTTTTCAAATAAGGGTTTCATTATATTTTGTGATTAGGATGAGAAAACATTACTGAAAACCTTGGGGATAAGTCTAACTATAGGATAACAAGATGAAATTTTGTAAAAGTTGATATTGTTTGGATTCATAGTAATATAATCCATATTTAAATCTACAAAACTAAATTCAGGCTCTCGCATAGATTCACATATGATTAATGACCCTAAATATTATGGATGGGTATTAACATAATTCTCACTGGTTGCATGATAGAGGATTATCTTCACAACTCATTTAACACGCCCAAAAGTTAATATTTTGTTAATTTAGATAATTTTTATGAACAATTTTGAGATATTTTAAAAACCATAGTTTAGAAAACCGAATAAGAAATGAAAATTTATAATTAATATTGAAACGTATATATTCAAAAATTAGGTTATGCGCATCATTTTTTAGTTACTTCTTCCCTATTTATACATCTAATTTTGAAATTTATTTATTTATTGATACCTCAATTTTCATTTTTATATAAATGGTTGCAGTTAGGAGAAATTGATTTAACATGGAATATGATGGAAAATGGGTTATTTCCTCAAAGTGGAACTGAATGTGATTCAATTTAGTGTTAAAAAAATTTCAGTTATGATAACCTTGTTATAATGAGTTTCTACTAACAACATGAACCTTAAAAACCTCCAAGAAATACCAATGGATATTAGTATTGTGTTGTATATAAATTTAAGTGAAAATAACCATGAGGGAAATAATATTCAACATTATATGTGTTTATATTTTGGAAAGAACTAGCCAAGGGAATGTTTTAATGGAACAGGAACATGTTTCACAGTACATAAGTGATGGCTATCGATCTTATGAATATTGAGGATAGATAAAGAGGCCGATTAATATAATGAAAGGTATAAAGTCCAAACTAATTTCGAAACCCCAATTCAATGACCAAAATTCTAGGAGTTTGGGAATTATAAAATTAGATACCCTATCCAAATGGTTGACATGGATTATAAAAATTTGAAACAACCAAGACCGGGGGAACACAGAAGAACCTAATAAATGACTAAAACATATGCATGTCGTTATACTTATGGTGGATTTACTTTCTTGTCAATTTTTTTGGATATATTATGGAATGGTAGTTGTGGAAACCACACTATATTTATGATTTTTGGTAAGAGAATAAAATCACCACCCTAGTAATTTTTATATTAGATCAAACCTCAAGTTATAATACTATTTCTTTCAAAACCTAATTTTATGGGAATGTTCTTTATGAAAATCCTATAAATTTCTTTTAGAGAATATTCATGTGATTTTAGATATTTATTATATCTCTATACTTATATTTCATATCAGTTTGTAAAATAAAAAAGATAAATTTAATATTTTAAACCAACATATAATTATCAATCCGTGAAATGAAAACCATCAGCCCTCTAGAAAAAAAAATTTTATTATTGGAATAATGATACCCAATCAAGATGGATTATTAACACAAATTATTGGAGAAAAATCATTAATTAAGAAAAGCATATTAAAAGTAAAATACATGTTTCATATGAATTCAATGATGATATCTCTCTAGGAAATATTTCATGGACTTTTCACTTATTAAATATACTCATAGCGATTTCATTGTTGAATGATAATTAAAATTGTGAAAATATAATTTATTTATTTTGGAGAATGTAAGACCCTAATATTTTAATATATCTTTTAATAAAATAAAATAATATTCTTAATATATTATTTCGCATGATACACTTAACTAAAATAAACCCTGATAAATTTTTTTAAGATATATTATTACAATATAAGATGACAATTATTAAATTATGAGAACTCAATATGAAAAAAATGAATAAATTTAATTAAATAATTTTATAATATATATATATATATCAATGTATGTATGTATGTATTTATATGATAAAAATATTATGAAATATTTTTTATATTTATAAAATAAAAAAAATATTTTAATACTCATGTATCAATAACATTTCTCTAAATCTGATTAAACAAGAAATCAATCTTAAACAATCAAAAATATAATAATCTATTGATAAAAAATAATCTCAACGAATTATAACATTTATATATATTTTTTAATTTTAATTTAATTGATCACAATTTAATAATGTGTAGTATATTAATGAAATATAATAAAAATAATTTAATTTTCATTTAAAAATTTTCTATTAGAATGTAAGATGGTTAAATCCTTTTTATTCTAAAAAATAATTATTCGAAAAATTATTGTTTAGTTTTTTGAAATATTATATAAAAATTAATTTGAAAAACTAGAAAATTTATTATTATAAATTTGGTTTGATATTTTTAATCATCTTATCAAAATTTTTTGACAAGTTCATTTTCATTTTTAATATAAAAATAACATACCAATGTTATAAGGATAAAATTTTTCTTATTTACAATTAATTATTATTATAAATATTGTGAAATTGTTATGTAAATAATTTAGATTTATCTATTTTATATTATTACTATACTATTATTCACAAAATATAAATTGTTTTAAAAAAAATATTTTAATATGTAATTGATGGGGAATACGAAATAAAACACATAAGAGTATAAAAATTCATTTTTATATAAAAAGTGTTTTTAAGATATCTTATATTTTAATTTCAAATTAAATATTATCATATTTTGAATTAAAATTATATTAAATATAGAATTAATTTTTAATTATAAACTCTAAATTTTCTAAATGTTTTGAACTTATATTTATATTTATAAAAATATATACCATGGTTATTTTTTTATTCATTGTTAATAAGTTTAAAAATGGGAAACATAAGGCGGTTAAATATTATTATTTTTACAAGACACATAAAACATATGAAATACATATTTTAGTTCATAAATTAATTACCACAATTATCACCAAACATTCATCTCTTAACTCTCATTAAAACCCATTTTTACTCCCCACCTATCATTTAGTTCAAAGGAAATATCCCTTTCTTTAACCTATAAAATAAGGCAACTTACACTTACCTAAAGACACCCCCTAAATATAAATGTCATTGAAAATATACCCATTGATCTCTCATATAATTAATATCCTTGTTTGAAAACCCTTGGTTATATTAATGTTCTCTAACTCCTCCAATTCCAAGATGACTTTTCAGAGACGACTCAAATACTCAATATAATCCTCTCATAGTCCTTTCTTCTTTATATTCTTCATCAATTATCTTCAAAATATATATTAAACTTTTTAATATAATAATTAACATATTTCATATAATAATATTTTTCTTGGGTAATGGAATAATCATATTATACCTCCCCTTTACCCAATGAAAAATGACAACATTGTCTGTGTTTCATGCAAACTACCACCTCCCTAAACATTACATTTTATTTTTAATTAAAGAATTAATTTTAATGTTTTAATGGAGTTTCTACTAAATTAATAAAACTCTTCAAAATTTATTTGTATTTAAAAAATATAAGTGAACTTTTACCTTATTTTCATTCTATAAAAAATGAAAATGTCAATCGTGTGTACATGTGAACTACCAACTCTATAGAATGTCATACTTTTTTCTATCACTTCCCTATATGGATGGAACAAATATATATATATATAATGATTTTATATAGAATTTAGGATCAATAATAATCATTAATAATATTATAAAGTTATGAAAAATAAATACAGTATTATTATAATGTAGTCCATTAATATCTGTAGAATAACCATAACAAGATAATCATGTATCCATTTTCATGATCCATTCTCATAGTTTCCATCAATATAACATTGGGATTCATAATTAATTGAAATAATTATATTAATAAATTTGATAATAGGATAATTATGAACTTGTTATTAATTAATGGGGTCATATGACACTATTTCAAAAACATATATGAAACAATAAAAATTACAAAAAACAGGTGATGAAAACAAACACTACATAACTAATATATTAATTGTCAATGAATATAATTTATGAATATAAAATATAATATATATGAACATGGTTATGAAATAGATTATTAATATGATTATGTTTATTATATATGTTGTTAAATCACTTTGATGGATGTTGAGAATAAAGGTAAGGGTTTCTTCATCTCAATTTCCATTCATTGAGATATGCTTGAAATTTACCAATAATTTAGTTTTGTTGTTTCAATATCTCTTATAGATGAATTCATAAAAATTATATTATTAAATTTAATTTATTTAAATATTTTTCAGTTTTTTTACTTTTTAGGGGGTTTTAACTCAAAATTTACCAATGTCATAAGTGTTTCTCTCCAATATCATTTTCAAATCCATTTTTTTATTAATTTATCTCCATTTAGGTAATATTTATGTTAAATTTATCTTTTAAATCCAAAAATATTTTCTTCTCCACTATTTATTATTGATTCATAACATTTTCTTACTCAATTTCATTTCCCTTGGTAAATAATTTACCTGATACTATTCTTGTATGTTAAACAGACCCCACCTCTTCTCTTCTATGAAGAATCATCCTCCCCTATACTCAAATTAATTGGATGCCATTATGGATTTCGTTATACATGATTTAATAATTTATTATGTTTATTTTAAAATATTATTAATTTATGTAAAAAAATTTAAAATATTCTTTTAATGTTTACACAAAATTCAGTTTGAAAAAATTATTTCTTTTATCATTTAATGTTTTAACACATTATTTAATTGTTATGTGCAATATTCATTGGTAAGATTCATTTTTCTGTTTTTAAAAAAAATTATTTTAATTTTTATTCTTAATTATATTTTTATGATATGAAATATTATTATATTTATAAAATGTAAAAGTTTTATTAATGTAATTCATGATTAAAAAATGAATTATAATGGATTTTCATTTATTAAACAAGAATTTTTAATGTCTTCCTAAAGAATGTTTTTTAAAATAACAATTCTCTCATGAAATAATTTATGAAACCCATTTTCAATTTAAATGGTAGTGTGTTTTAAAAAAATATAAATCCAAAAGTATTTCGTTTTAAAAAGTTATTCAATAGTTTAAAAGAGGGATATTTCTTCATGTATTTAAATGTGATTTATCCAATAATAATAATAGGTTTTTTAATATTTTCTAAACCCTTTTTACATTCATTATATTACAATTAGGATATGTTCTTATGATACCATCCACCTTCATTCTCTAGATTGATTACGATGGTGATGTTTTGAGGATTTTTTCAGGAAACTAATTTCATTCAAATGTGTTAATTTTTCAATAATGAAATATTGAATGGTGTTATGATATTCTGGCAGATATATATATGGTTTTAATAACGTAATGTGCACAACTATAATTATATAGTCCTCTAATTCATTAGGAATAGTTCTATATATTATGAAAAAATTATAGGTGATACATATATGATTTATTAACCAACATTGTTATGTGATAAGAGGATGATAATTATTGAACCACTATGTCATGATATAATGGTACATGACCTGGTGAACCACGATGTGATTCGAAAAAATATAGTGAACTCCTAACCCATTTTTATGACATTTGTCCTCATACTTTTTTTATTTTCATTTTATTAAGTTTCACATGTTATGATAACTCATGTCTTATATTATTCATAGATCAATATTCCTTAGATTATTATATATGACTTATATTTATTTGGGTATGATGTTCAAATTTTGTATTAACGATCCTTTACTATGATATCATACACAAATTATTATCTTATGCTCACTCATGACCATCAATTATTAACTTTTATGATTACACTTACTCAAGATATGATCTCATCATTTTCTTATTTTTTCATTACCCATGTTATAAACATGAGTATAAATTAAAAAAACTATTTAAGGGGTTATATAGGGGGGAAATTGTTGTTTAAATTTCACAAGTCTATTAAAATAAGATATTATGTATCTTACCAGAAAATACAATAAACCTTTAAGTCCTCATTATTATGAAACTATTCATTAGTTGAAATTATTATTCATGTAAAATAATGAAATATGTTTTTTTCATGGTTCACCTATAAAATACTAATAAAAACACCTCCGTGTTTTTTATTATGTTCAATCATAGCCTCTCCCATATCCAAATAGACTACACATAGCTTATGGTTTTTATAAATGTGTCATATATATGTCCCACCTATATCAATATAAGAGTAAAATTTCATTATAATATTTTTAAAATAGACTACCTTTCCCTAAAGTGATGGTAGATATATGAAATATCCATCATAGCTATATCCATTTAAGAAAAAATCTTTAAAATCAAATCGAAATTTTCATTCCTTTATCTCACAAACACAGCCCAGCTAATTGTTGTGGTATATTTTTTGCATATCCATCTCTCTTATATTAATATGATTGAATATGTTCAAAATATATTATATTTTTTAGATATTTCATCATAGAATCAAGGGTTTTGATTTTATGATATATCTGACCTATTACCATGCTATGTTCAAAGAGATTCAGTTATTATCATATTACTCTTTTTTGTTTCATTGATTATCATGAAATTATAGTCAAAGACACATAAAATCATGGAAATTTAATAAAAAAATTGAAATAATATTTTTATTCATAAAATTAATGAAATAGGCCATCAATAAATTATAGTCTCTCTTAAACTCTCTAAAATGAGTGTGGAACATGCATAAGATAAAAATTTCTATTATAAAATTACATGGAATATATTAAAAAATTAAAAGAAAAAGAAATATGACAGGATCTGGTTGGTTAAATACTAAAAATAATCTAATTTATAATTGGAATAATTGAATGATTATTAAATATCTTATCACATTCCAATTTCAGGTTCATCTAATCCACATTTATATTAATTCATGTAAAAAACTTCTCCATTCATGCACTTGATGGTCTCAAGTACTATTACCACTTATGATAATTATAAACCCACCATTAGTAGGTGAGACTTATATTCATCTATTTATGTTTTTTGAGTGTCCACCCAGTAATGAATCCATGAATCATCAACAATTTATTGATTCAAATCCTATGTATCATACTCCACACATTCAATTTTATAATTTGTATTTCAATGGTATGTTGATCTTCCTCTTCAATCACTATTTTCTCTCAAATGGAGTTTATTCATCAGATAATGGATTATAATTACTAGTAGTAAAAATTACATGATCTTAATCCCAAAAAGATCTTGAAAATGAAATATTCCATTATCTCTATCTTAGCTATGGGAGTTTGGGTGATCAAAGAATGAATGTTTTATCATTACCTTTTATATATTATTAAAATAATGGAAATAAATTCAAAATTATAGGTTTAATAATATCTTGGAACTGAAATATACATTTGTAAATGGATATAAATGGAAAAGACCATTGAGTTGATGAATATGCAATCAAAACAGTATCTATAACATTAAAGTCAATAAATTTTTTCATAAGAGAAGTCTAGTTTTCATGGATTCCAACGACATATTCTGTGATATACACCTATGATATTTTTATGTGGGAATATCATTCAGGGTAATATGATAATACAAGGTCATGATCAAAAACTGAGGTATCCCCTTCAATAGGTATGGAATCCATCCTAAAGATATCATCTCTCAACTATGTTTCCTCTCAAAATTCTCCCTTGTACTATTTTTTTCTTTTTTGGGATTAGTCCACTCTTTTCATTCCCTTGGTAACATTCATTCCATGATTGAGTAAACTCAATTAAATAACCATTAAATTATTTAACTACTTTATGGATGATTGGATTATTGATTTTCATATGAACCCACATCAACTAGAGACATTGAAGAACTGTATGGTGCTTCATATCAATCTTTTGGTAATAATAAATTGGGTTCACCTCTTTCAGAATTAGTAATTTTTTGGATTAATAATTATAGAATATAATGATAACAAATGGATACTCGCATAAAAACTTTCTAGGATCACTTCATTCTATGATGTGATTCTATTTAAGGGTTCATCAGCTAAACATGGGAGATCAATTAATTGTATTCTAATATGAGACTCAAAAAAATTAAAAATAAATTGTGAATAAATTCTTACTACATGGTGGACGAAATGGGAATATATATTTATTAATTATATGTACACAATATCTAGTAATGTTGGAATATTAGTGAATTATGTGGTAAATACCATGATCCTCAAGATATAGCTACTGAGTTGTTTTTTTATCCACCCATGAAATAATTGGAATAAATGTCGTATATAGAGTTACGCAATATTAAAAATAACCCAACACTTATTAGGGTATTTCCAAGGTTTGTACATTGATTTTTATATTATTTTATCATAATAAATGTGAATCCATCATGATTATCATTTATTGTAACATATTATGACAATCCAGGTCTAGTAATACCTAATAATTGAGAAACATTTCTCAATGGGACAACCAAAATAAGACATAAATTTATCTCCAAACTATTTTTATAACCTCACATATTTTATTGACCCTCATGAAAAAACGTCAATTAAGTATTTTTTTTATGTTGGCATACTAAGTAGGGTAGGACCAGAAAATATATTTTTTTAATCTATGTAAAAAATAAATATATTGATCCATGCACTAAATGTGGTAATAATAGAATAATAAACCTATTTCTTAATCCTCCCTTTTTCCATATTAAAAAAATCCAATTATATAATGAGATTATATATAGTATTTTAGTACACACTATATATTGGAATAAAATCATTCTAAATCTCACCGAAAATTAGACTTCGTTGATTTTTTTAATATCCTCGAGATTTATTCTGAATTATCTATGCAATAGGTGAATAGTATATATTTTTGAACAGAAATAACAAACCAACTCAGGAAAAAATATCAGGATAATTGTAAACTAATATTTTGTAATTCGAACTAGTCTTATAAATACCAATATCCAGGGATAGTCTTTTTACTCATCACTCATCTGATTCACCAAGTATGGCCATGACCACTCTTTTGAGAAATTTTCCACATGTTGAAAGTCCCACAAAAGCCTCCACTATTTATATTGACATTGTTCAATGAATGTGTTGTTATTATCATATAATAAATTTACATCATTTCTCTTTATGTTCTTCACAACTAGCACCCTTCTTAGACATGACATACTTAAAATCATTCCCTAATACTGTGGTAAGAGAATCATAATAACGGGTGACCTAGATGCTCAGTAAGGCTAATCATAAGATATATTTTTCAGTATTCATTATTGATCATATGATAAGCATAAGGGTATGAAAACATGAGCTTAACAACAGAAAATAATACCCATAAATAAATAATTCATAATCATGTAACATGGAATAAGAGTTTATAAGTGAAAATATATAAATTATGTGAGTTTTTATTCATAATAAATCAATCATGATCCACAAGAACATATCATTATCATAAGACATAGTTTTTTTCATACACATAATCTTACAAAATCATTTCTTTAGTCAAGGAACACTACCAATACTATCATAGGGGATTTGATAACTCGACAGTCAATCATTTCCTTAGTTGAGGTTCACATCGAAGACTATACTATTAGTAAATGTCCCTAAATTAACATGGTTCACTAGCTATTATAGTCGATATTATCTCATGACATATCCATATTTTCCCAATTTATTTTTGGGAAATATAATTTTTGGCCCAAACTTCACATAATGAAAACCCCAATTTTGTGTACCATAAGATCATAAATCATTCATCATATCATCATATAATAACACATAAAATGGATATGAGATTCATAAACCTTTCACCATCATAATTATAAAACATCCATAAAAAGAATATTGATAGAATCATTAGATTATATACCAAGTACATTATAATAAATCTCATTGTATTTTGTTATAGATAAAGAACAGTAGAAAATTTCTTGAGGAAAATCCCCTTTAATTTTGAAATATCTATCTAAAAAATTTCAAAGAAATTAAAGAAAAAATATCTCTAGAAATGAACGAGGAAGCATTAAATGGTATCTTCAGAAAAATAGTACTCCAAATGGGGTTAAAATCCATTCATGTGTGGTACATTAAAACATAATTTCCATTCACTTTTTTGGTAAAACAGAACATATACTGTGTTTAGAAAACAATAATAATATTCAATTTAAACATTCATTAAGAGTATATAATATAGTTAAAATGACTTTAAATAATATTTTATGAATATTAAAAATATTCCTATAATCATTTTAATGAAAAATATAAACAAACAATACAAGATTCTTGACTGAATGGAAAAACATTGTAGGTTTTCTTTCAAAACGTTAATTTTGTGTCCTGTATAGAGAAAAAGTAATTTAAAATTTATAATATCTGAAAATAAACATAGGATAAAAAAATTTAGAGAAATATAATTTAATTATATCATTATAAAATTAACCATAATCAATACCGATGAAAAATAGATTTCAACAAAAAACCCTTATCTCGAGAATGTCTAGATTCCATGATTGTATATCATCCTATATAATAAAATTAAATTTCTTAAAAATATAATATAACCATAATAATAACTACAAAAAAATTAATTTTTTTTCTTATATCATATTATCACCCATTCAATAATGATCATTTATTATCATCATAATTTTGGGTGTTAACTACTTTATTTCTCATGTATTTCTTAGTTCTGAGGGTATGGAAATTGTACTTGGATCATCACCCCTTCATATACATAATTTTAATTATTATATAAATATAATATATTACTTTTATAAATAATTATATCCATTCATATAATTAATATATGGAAAATGAGTAACATCACTACATGGAGATGTTAGTAGGTACATACGCAAGAGTGACGTTTTAATTTTTAAAGTATAAAATGAATGAAAGTTAAATATAAATTAAAAGTTAAAAAATATTATAAATATAATATTCATCAATTATATCTTAAAAAATAACCAACTAATGAATATATTGATGGAAAATGAATCATATTTCTACACGTATGATCGATAATTTCATCACCCATTTGATGGAGAATAGTTGATAAATTGTCATTAAATCATGATAATAAAATATAAGTATACTTTTGATAATATATTAATCATGTTTATATTGATACTAAAATTTTATATAAAATATTATATGACTTAAAATTGGATGATCATGGTTAAGATCTATACCTCTCATTTGAGAGGCCTCCTTTGGATTACTTGTTATGCCTTGAAGGATTTATCATAGGAGAACACAAAAAGATACTAGATAAGGACAAATAATATATGATGTTTTTAGATTATGTATTTCATGAGGTCGAAGGCTCAAAAGAATTTAATGAGGGAGTAGAATAGGTTTCCATTTATAAGTCAAAGGAGGGACACAAATAGAATTTATTAAAAGATTTCAATGATATAAGGTCACTTTTATAAGAATATGGCTCTAAAAATACACTAATTCAATGTTATGATAATGTAATGTTTAAATATATTCAAATATAATAATATTTTGATAGGATTTGGTGAAAATCGTAACCTTATATCTTATTTTAACCTACCCCCTATCAACTCATTTTAATCTTAACCATAATGAAAAAAATATTAACGTTTTTCCTATAAATAATGTCAAAAAATTATTCTAATGATAATAAATTATATTAATTATGTTAAATTAACATTTTTAATCCATTTTTTAAGAATTAATTTCTATAAGTGGCATGATTTAATTATATGTTGGTTGCAAACCGTAACGAAAACCCATTTTAGAAAAATATGTTTTTATGTATAAACTTAATTTACAAAAATTACTTTACTTATAAAAAGCATAAAATGAATATTAAAAAATTTCATTTAATATGTAATCATTAAATTTATATTAAAACATTAAAAAATGGATTATAATTTATCTTATTGTGATAAAACATATTTTCTATATAAAAATAGTTTTTTTAATGTATTTCTGAGAAGAAAAATGGACTTATAAAAAATGTATAATGATAATTCCTATTTATTTAATTATTTAATTTATAATTACAAGTTTATTGAATTATTTTTTTATTTAATTAACAAATAATTTGACTTTTACATAAAAATAAAAGATAGCTTTTAAAAAATCAGTATTTTTCACTATTTATTTAAAATTATATCTTCTTAAAAAAATCCTAAAAATTAACCGTTAGGGAATATAAAAAAATTGATTTAAAAAATGATATTCATTCCCTTTAATTAAATTTATAAAAAATTTAGAAATTAATTATAATTTTCATATGAAAAAATGAAATAAAATCCATTTTTAAAGAAAAAATTATTTTTTATAAAATATAAATAATTAAAATTAATTAATTATTTCCTATGAATTAATCAATACGTTACACTATTTAATTACATTATAGAAAAATTTAATAATGTTGTAATTGATATTAATTCTGAAAAATTTCACATATAGGTTATAAAAATTTATTATGTCATGGTTCATATAAAATCATGGTTTTGTGTAAAAAAAGTTATTGAATACTTCAAGTCCATTTTATTAGAAAATATATATAAAATAGTGTGGTGTTTAAAGGATCTAAGTGGATTTCTATACACACCAAGGATTATCATTCATTTTGAATGGTTAACCTTGTGAATAAATTTTTCCCCTTGTGTGTGTGAATTTGAATGAGCTTTGAGAAAAAAAGTGTGATAAGAGATAAAAATAGATATATTAATATTAACAAGTGCATATACAAATGGAAAGGGATAAAAATATAAAAATTGAATAAAAAGTGACCAACACTGATTCACCCCCCCCCCAGTGTTGAGAATTCCCAAAATGGTACCCTCACATTTGAGAGGTGTGCATGAATACAATGGGAATCCTAATAAGTGTATGTCTAGACCATGTCCACGTATATGGTCTCATTCATGTGCCCCATCAATGAGCCCAAAAGTACCATTGACCTCCAACCTTTTATTATCCCCAACTGTTCCTCTTTTGGTACATATCACCCATGACTCCAATGTTAATTCCCTATAATGATACCAATATATGAGATTTTTACATATATATTATGGGCCCTTGAAACATTATAATCCCTAGACATGTTCTCATTTATGATCTCAAACCTATTCCCCCGTCAATTTTAAATGATTATATGGTATTATATTAAACAATATAGTACTATGATTTAGAATGAATTTAACCCATGAAAATTATACATTCTAATCTAAAATCAAGAAACTGTAAATGAATAATTTAATCCTTATAAAGAAGTAAATTGCAACCAATTTATTCATTCAATGCTTGGTAAATATAACCATGTAACAACATCAAGATCTTACCTTCGAGGAGAATCCAAAACATTGACCTAACCTGCCAAACATTTTACGTAGAACCTTCATACCCCCTGACAAAATGCTATAGAGGATAGTATATGAGAGCTTTATAACTGTTGGTGTTCCCTCTGTAGGTTTTCAAGGACACAAACATAAATATAATCAAATAATAGTATGGGATCCTTTAAATAGGTTGTGTGTGTAATGAACCAGCCCAGGTTTACCTAACACATCACCTGATTGGGCTCTCCACAAGGTCTCAAGTGTGAATCCAAGTACAATAGAGGTTACTGACTAGAGGTTTGAGTATATTGATACATTGGGGAGACTATACCCTCTATTCAAATTAGTATAAAGGCACAAAATAACCTGACTCTTACACAGGGATACACATCAGAGTATGAATAAAAAATAAATTAAAAAATAAAACTCTATATTAAATGAGATGCATCATATAATAATTAATACTCAAAATCATGCAAAACAAAAAACATTTGGTCACCCACTAGGCCAACACAAATATAAAAATACATCAACATCTACCACAAACTATAATCATAACCACATAACTTCCCACCAAATATCTCATGTTGTCCAAGCTCAATCCTGAGACTCCACATGAGAGGCTCTTCTAAATCATGACGCACATGGTTACTACCAAATAAACTATACAACCTTTTATTTAACCTAAATCATACAGGATATCTTCATGCACATTGAGTTGGATGTAAAAGTTGTTACAAATAAATATCTGTAGTCAACCCCAATGGTGAACCAGTAATCCACTATAATAATAAGTGAATGGGAACATTATAGTCCCAGCCGAGCCAAAATCTATCAATAGTATAAATAAAATAAAAACCACTTAAAATTAATGGGGGATAACAAACGAGATAAAACACTCAACCTTGGGTTTTAATCAGCAACCCATGGTAAATTTACTTCTAGTCTTGTCCATACCATAGGATTTACTTGGATAACCTAGCCAAATGACATCATATATTTCTTAAAAATCAACACAGGATCTCCAAGATTTATAAATTCAATGTAATGAATTTTGGAAACTAGGACAAAAACATAGTCATCGACACAAAAACATGCATCTAGCTAGCTCTAAGACTCTGATGGAATGATTTGAACTATGGAAAAATCTCTCCTCCACATCCCATAGAATATTCCATGTCCTGGAAGTTCTATAGGGAAAATAAATCCACATCATGGAAAAGAAAAGTACACATCAATATGGGATCCATCCACATGAACTTGAATGATAAACTATACTTTTGTATCGATAATAAAACTACGAGAACTCAGAATTTTTGGAACTAGGATTACATAACATCCATGTAAAATATACTCTCAATATAATGTGCACAATAAACTAGAGAGGGTGTAATGATATCTAAAATTTATTAGCTACATATTCATGTCTAATCATATCCAGCAAATGGAGTATATAACTAGATCAAAACAGAAGTCCAATTCCCAATCTGGGATATCCCATTGGGGTCTCTCCATCAAACTAAAGTCCTGAGTATAAATTACATCAAATATCCCATAAAAAGGACAAAAGAATGTGGGTCGGTACAACTCATGAACCCTCCAACCACGAAGATAGACTAAAAATATCAACCAACACATATAAAATAAATATTAGGTCCCTATTGTTCCCGTAGATCTTATCATCCATAAAACAACCACAAAAAAACTAACCCACCATCATTAGACCAAAACCAAAACATGGGGCTCCAAAAATACCTAGGATCATTGCATAAATAAAAATCTAACTATTGACACACTTGATAATCTAGAGCTCTTAGTCTATTCCAATAAAAAATCCTCTACCATACCTGATGAAATTTTAAGAGAAGGAGATCTAATGAAGGGTTCCAATAGCTCATTGAAATAATTGTACAATCTATGTGCATAATCATAAAAAATGGACATAAGTGGCCTCTAACTGATTCTCGAACAACAATGTACCCAAATGGAATCTAAAATTATAGGGAACACCTACAAGGATTCTCTCAACTATCCTCAAAGACACCTCAATGTAATAAAACCATTAACATCTCCTCAACATATCTCAAACAACATTTAAATCCCATAGTAATAAAACCACATCTGACCTTCCCCACAAGGGTCCCATCATTGGGTACTAAATCTCCCTTAGGGGAATCTAATGAAACACCATTCCATAAGGGAATTCTCAAATACTAACTGTCAATCCACTAATCCCTTTCATAGTATCCATCCAATAAGAGAATTCTCAAGACTCCCTTCAACTCATCCCAACACTGCAATGGCACCGAGGCATAATATTTATCCCATGAAATCAAATCTAAAAGAAGGATCCAATAGCTATGATCCTCATTCATGGTATCTGATCCTTGTTAAATCTATCGATGACTAACCGAACCCAGTATTCTGGGACGATCCATGATCTAATCAGAGATACTACTTGATCACTCCATCTGGATTCATCCAAAATAACCGCAAATAAATCTCCATGTAATATTAGATCTAGGCTAATTACACAGCTCACAACCCTCACCCAGTCCTCATCACTCATAACCCACCCAAACTGAAGATTCTAAACCCAAACCATAGTGAAATACTCCTACTATACTATCCCAATCCAAAATTCCATTCTGACATACTCTATGTTACGAAAGGATTCCACTATCATGATTTATGTGAAAAATAATTTTAATGGACTACTAACAAGTCCAATTATATCTCTGAGCCATAAAACATCTAAAACCCCATCAACGTAATTGTATATGGAATGTAATCAGAATGGTAAACTTGGCCAAATACTTTTATATGACTAGGGAATACCTGGTATCATTCCATGTACTAGTAAATGGCCCAAGCGAACCTAGGGTATTTTTAGGTACCAATACATATCCAGTTCATACAAGGCGTGTAGCTATGTACTACTACATAGCCATGTACCCCTCATATGGGGTTTCCTCCCAAGCATCCAACCACAAGACCATGTACTACTACAAAGTGTGTACATAAATTAAATTATAGTTTCCTTAAAAAACTTATCTTCTATAAATACAATGAAAAAATTGTGTGTATTTTTAGAACCACACACTATGTAAAAGGTTTTTCCTAAATATAACCCCCAACATTTTGTATCCTCTAATTCCCAATAAAAACCTGAATATCTAACAACTATGGGGCCTAGTTATCCAAAAATGAATTTAAAAAAAATCTATAGGTATTTTGAGAAAAAAAATATAAATATGCCTGCCATTGTGTGTAAAACATAATTTCTTATGTCCTGGATCCATGCTACAAACCCACCAAGCCAGCTTATACCTCTATAATGGATCCTTGAGTGGTGAATCCTCTTATCTCCCTCTTCTCTAAATATTCATCTATTATTCACAATACATGAAATCCCTAAGGGGTATACAAAGTAAAAAAATTAAAGGATATAAAATTTAAATGTTAGAAAATTTAACAATGGAAAATCGAAAAGAAAAAAATTCATAGCCCTGAATGTAGAACTTTCGATGTTTCTTTCACTCACCTAGGAAAAGTCCTTGTTCATGAATCAACTATAGGGAAGTCATCTCACTTAAAAACTCTATTTAAAACAAATTACTAAATGAATATTTGTGAATAATCTAATTAAAAATTTATCAAATATGAAATACTCTATGAAATTTGATCAAATAATGTTTCCAATAAACTCATCACCTCGGGTAACAACCATATTACAACACCAATAATGTGGTAAAAAATATCTTAAATCATCTCATATTAGAAAAATATTTTCCCCCAAAGTCACTTATGGTAACAATACCAAAAAAATTATATTCATATTCACAACATGGGAAGATGTGAATCGTTAGAAAATACCCCACAAAAAAACTAATCACCTTTAGAAACCATGGTGGTTAAACAATATCAATGACCTCTTCCATGAACTAGAAAAATTAATTCTATCTCAAACTTCCAATGACCAGTTTTATAGCATGCACCACACTCTCTGAAAAATGAGTGAAATTCCACCATATTTGATCTACTAGTCCCCAATACAAGAGTATCGTTATCTTTACAACACTACACAAAAGGAAAACTACATCACCTACACTATGTACATCACCTTAAACTAAGGGTAAACATGTATAAAATACTCACACATGAGCTCTTATGTGAAAAAAAACCACTTATTCCTATCCCTACTAGAACATCAATAATTGTACTCAAAAAACAAATTAAAAAAATGTTCCTGATCTTTAACAGATTTTGGTGCACTCCACACTATAAGGATTTCCTTAAACTGATCCAAAACATGAAATAAGAATCACACTCACATGGTCCGTCTACTAAAAAGTCAATGTTAACATGAATAAAACCATTTTCCATGATCCTCTCATTAGTCATTTCAAATAAATTGGAGCACCATTTCAACTTATCTTTAATATCGAGGTATATCCTTCATTCCAAAATCAACCAAGTGAACAACCTCTACTCAAGGTTTTATCTAATTCCATAATTATCCAACCACTCTCCTACTATTCTACTGAAGGTTCAACTAAAAATGAGAAAAGCTATCTATCCAAAAAAAACCTACCCTCTCAAGACAACTATGATAATGGGAAAACTCTTAGTGATCAATTTCTCAATAAATAGAAATTCTCATGCCTGAAAACACACTATAAAAAGTGTACATCAATGGACCCACCAATGAATAATATCCATTCCAAATCATGCCATGAGTGTTAGCATGAACAAATGCCCCACTACAATACTTGTAAGACAACACATGGAAGGAAACAACCCTCCCATGTAACATGAACATGGGACTTCTAGGGAATCCCCATCATTGAGAAACACGATCCCAGTTCAAGGATCTCTTAATAATAATTTCCCTCATTATTCCACCAATAGGGAACTCAAAGTCCACAATGAAAAACAACAGTCTTCATGCATCCCTCGATGAAGGTGCTTCATTTCTATCACTGATGAACCTCTCTCCCCAAGATCCACATGGCCTATCATTAGAAGAAATATATATATATTGTTTAATTAAGTGGAATTAAAATAAGTAGAAGTATACGATACTCCATATGGCCTATCATAAAAAGAAATATACATATATATATAAATATTTTAATTGAGTGGAATTACACCAAGGAGATGTATATGATACTCCATATAGTTCATTTGAGAAACATTAAAAAATTGAACAATTGAACAATCATCATCAGTGAAATCTCACATAGATATGTATATGTCATGTGAATCCTAAATGCCATGAATGATATTTTAATACTAGTCTCTGAACCACAAACAGAGACCCAAAAATAAGAATAAACCATAAATCAACAAACTCAACTACATAACTAAAATTGAAATAACACAACCTTAAAAATGAAAACCATACTTATAAATCATGTCCCCCCATCATCTCGCACTTCCTATTTGAAAATGTGTCTATGAAACACCAATTTGATATCCATAACAAGTTCCAACACATTCCATGACCACTTTTCTATCATCTCCATAAATCATAAAACTAGAAATCTCTTATAACATTCTGTAATTAACCATCATAGATTGACCGTACATGTTACCTGGTCTGGATTACTTCATTTATTCAAGCCTTCCATTCCCATATTCCAATGTTTTCCAACTAGTAGTGAGGTTCCACCCGATATAGTGGGGAGAATAAACCATATGGTTAGAGTAAAATGACTGAATGATATAACGTAGATCATAAAAGAAATATCTATTTCTAAATAATAAATAATAGAACCAACAATATGCATTAATAAATGATATGTGGTATAAATTCATATAGATTCACAAGAATACGAAACATTCATCAGTCAGTTTACCAATGGTCCAACCACGTAACCAAAATAAAAGAAAAATTGAAAATAAATACATCACACACTACTAAATAATCCAAAACAAACTACATACCCCATATTAGTGACTCTCGGGCTAGACCAGATCAATCCTAAGACTCTTCGTGAGTGGCTCTACAAGATCAAGTAGCATGTGGCCTCTGTCTAATCTACTACACAACCCATTCTCCAACATAAAATTAGACCTCAGATATGTAGACACACTAATGTGCACATATAGGGTGAGGGAAATAAATCTCAATAGACCACCCCCAGTGGTGAACCTATAATCTATTTTCATAACAATTTCATGAATATTTGATATACCCATTCAAGAAAATGACTAAAAATATCTACCATAAAATAGAAACTACATAAAATAAAGGGGTTAACAAAACAACGAATATAGCTAACCATAATTTCTAGTCTGTGATAAGAGGTAAATCTACCCATGCTCTAGTCCGTTGTAGAGAATTTTTAACACATGGCTCACCGATAACCATTTATCAAGCATTTTTGATAGATCTACCAAGGAGATACAATATGCCTAAAACTAAAGCATGAATGTCAAACCCAATGGCACAAACATAGAAATCCACACAACAATGTGAATCTACAGGGATCTAGGACTCAAATGGAATGATCTAAACTATAGATAGATCTCCCATATACATGTTAGATAATCATTCAAATAAAAAAATGACTATAGAATAATTCGATAATTTTCATTGACCTGTTAGATGAAGAGCCCTGAGGGACTCACCCACATAGACTTGATGGATCCAATTCCATATGGGATCTATACATGAAAATTGGGGTTCTCATCATCCGCCAAACCTAGAGAACTCAGCATCCATGAATAATATACCCTATAAAAAGGTAATATACTCAACTAGAGGGGATGAACTCATTCTGGTCTTCCATTTCTCCCTAATCTGGTCAAACCACAACTATTCAACATGGGAGTGAGCCAGATCAAAAATCAGGTCTAATACCAGATCGAATATATCCCAACGGTCACCTCCCAAAACTAATGTCCTAAGTAGAAACTAACTTAAATATCCACAAAAAATGCCAATATGATGTGAGTTAGTTCAACTCTCTAACCCCTCATCCAAATGGATTAACTAGCAGTTTTTATTAGCTCATAAAAAACATATCATGGCGAACTATCTGTCCATCAGATTATTTAATCCATTATATATCCACCACAGACTCTCAACGACTCCCATATGGGTCATTTTAAAACTGGGTTCTCCCATAGTATTTGATGTTATAGTATAATGTGGTATCTATCTAGGGACTCCCCTATTTAACCCATGCTCATGTGCCATTACTATAGAAATATCCTCCACTGTTTATATGTCCACTGAATGGGTAAGAAACCCTTTCAGACATTCCTCATGATCTTCCCAACCATGGTATAAGTCCAATACAGATATATCTCAAATGATCTTTAGTGGCCTCTAAATAATCCTTGCTCCATAACACATAGAAAGGGAATATAATATCCTGAGAAATACTATAAGGGTATTTCAAATATTCCTCATAACCGCCTTGAATAGGGAAACCCAACAAGGTCACTTTAGAATAAGAAAACTCTTAGTGGTTTCTACTAGAAGACCATCATCAATTACTAATTCCCACCAAGGGAATCCAAAGAAAATCTATTTTACATGGTCATTATAACCGTCGGACTACACCTTCCACTGATCTTTTGATCTATAACCAACTCAAAAGGGAATCAGTAAGTGCATCTCAATCTCATATCAACACTACAACAACAATCGATATTTGTTATCCCATGATATCAAACTATCATAAAGGCTCCACCAACTCTGATCCATAGGAATATGATCTAAAATATAATAGATCAAACCTTATGTAACATGTACCAATGCCTAGGGATGATCCATGATCTCCTCATAGATAATACTTTATCCTACCATCCTGGATCCTTCTGAATGAACCCAAAATAAATCACCATCAGACACTAAATTATTGTTCATTACCAAACTCAAATCCCTGACTTGGGCCTCTAGCTCACAACCTATCCCACTTGAGGATTATGATCCCAAACCATTATGAAATCCTCATACTAAACTCTCCCAATAAAAAACACCATATAGAATGTCCCTAAATGATAAAAGGATTCCACCATCATGACCTATGTGGAAAAATGATTATAATTGACTAACCTCAAGCACAATTCAATATACATGGTATAAAACAACAAAAATATCCATGAAGGAAAAATTTCGTGGTGTATACATTTCAGTACACAATGTGTACTTTCAATTACACAGCTTGTACTCCCAAATATGAACTTATAATTGTAATTTTACACATAGAAGGCACACTTGGGGAATGTATATATACTAGTACACATAGAAAACATGACATGTAAAAAAATTAACTACTGTGTTATTTCAAAAACACGACTTCCTGAAATATAAATAACATGGGACAGATGTTCATTGATTCCCCCTCCATGTAAATTGTTTTTTCCAAACAAAAAAAATACGAAAACACCCTAAAACTACTGATTTCCCCCAAAAAATGATTTATTGAACCCCAAGTGATACCCGGAAGCCTAAATATGGATTTAAAAACATAAAAATAACTATTATAGGGGTAATTTCAGAAAATCATAAAAAATGGTGCAACCACTAAGCAAAAATTGATGATTCTTCAATTCCAGATCCACACCACGTGTTGTGCCCAAGTGAAGTAATTGCATTTGTTGTCAATAACTTGTCATGGTGTGCCATCTGATGAAGTACATCTTGAAGATTGATGATTACAGAAGCATTAAATCTGACGATTGTTGAGCTGATCATTAAGTTCCAAGAACTTGTATCAACTGGATACAAAGTCAAAACACTTTTAGAAGACCATGCATTGTCTTCACAATTCATGAGGAGATGAAGAGAGCCATCCACAACTTCTAAGTGGATGAAGTGAGCTGAAGAAGAACATGTACTAATCCTTAGTGCATGACAATGTGAATGTGATCCAACTTGACCTCTAATTGGATCATTGAAGAACATTGAAGAATTATTTGATTCAGGAGCTTCGGTTGATGGAGAACCTTCAAAGAATTCACTCCTAAGTAATGAATACATGTTGAAGATAATGGAGGAATTTCAAATGAAGAAGAAGAGAGGAAGAAGGAGAAATGAGAATGATGGCTTGGAAGAAGTGGCACTTGGCATGCTTTATATGGAGGAGAACTTTGTTTTTAACAAAGTCATTAGATTTTCCTTTGCCAAAAAATTGGCCAGCCAAGGCACCTTGGGGGTTCAACCCCAAGGCATGGGCGCTAGGGCACCACACCCATGGGGGAACCCGTGGGGCGAGCCAGGGCGGCAGGGCGCACCGCAAGACACCGCATGGGCGCCAGGGGCACGCCCGGAGGAGCGCAGTGTGCATAGTGGGCGCCAGTGGCGCGCCCGCAGGAGGCATAGTGGGCGTTAGGAGCGCGTCCGCAGGGAGCATAGTGGGCGCAGAGCGCGCCCGCAGAGAGAACCCGGTGCGGGGCGGCACCGGGAGGGGAGAAGTTCAACTGGCGTGTTGAGGCAGCGCCAGGGTTATAAGCCGCGGAGAAACCGGGCGAGGATTCGATGTGGGACGCGCAAAAAATCCCGGGAGTAAATCTCCGCCGTCCGTCTCATCGCGCGGCCGATCCACGCCGCACGATTCATCTCAGCGGCGATGATCTGATCGCGGCCGTTGAAGATCTGATCCAACGGCTCCCGGCTCATCTCCTTCCTCAAACTCGAGCCGAAGTCTCCCGTGAGCAGCCGCTGAACCAGAGGCATCCCGAGCATGGTTTTTGAGATTCCGGCCATCTCTCTCGAAGCCGAAGACACCCTCATGCTCGTCTGGCCCTACTGAATGTTCACATGCAATAAAATATGCATACAAACGTTGGATGGGGAATTTGAGGTTCGGCCGAAGCAAACAATGTTTCCGAGGCCATGAGGATTATTGCTGTGCATGGGATGGCCAAAAAGGGGTCCGTTCATGCGTTCTAAATCGCATGCACGAGGAGGAAAGAAAATGGAAGGTACCCACGTGGAAACAGAAAGAAAACAAGATTTAAGGAAATCTTGAAATCCCGAAATCTTCGGGAGATTAAAAATATCTCACGCGGATGGAAGAGGCTCTCATCGTCTATATAAGGAGAGCCCGTGCTCTCATTTTGTTTGCTGAAACGCTGCTGAAAAACTTGGAAGATCCGCGAGTGCTCTGCCTCGCGAAGTCGAAGCTTTGCGCGCCCCCTGCGCGGCAGTGAAGTCCGGAGCAACTCTTGCATCGTGAGGTTCCTTTCGCACATCTCTTGCGCGAAAGAGGTGAAGGAGGAGGAGGAGTTCCCTGCGCGCCTACTCCCTTGCGCGACAGGAAGAACCCGAGGCCGCATTCTTGCGCGCCCAAGGTTGCATCCCTCTCTGTCCGCAGACTTGCGTGGCAGGAGGTGTTTGCGCGGCAGTGGGCCTTGCACCTTGTGCTTGTGCTTTTGAAGAAGGCAGTGAGGTGTGCTGCCTTGTGCCCCTTGTGCACTTGCGCGGCTAGTGACACCCACACCCAACGTGGTGTTTTAAGTGAGTAGAAGGCCGCACCACTTGCGCGCCTATTTTGAAGGTGGAGTTCGGGCAGTGTTTGCAAAGGCAGTGGAAGGCCAAGGCATTGCCTTGTGCTAAACAAGAAGGGGACCCGAGGCTTGCATGCCTTGTGTGTGCATAAGGAGGAAGGCCACCCCATTTGTGTGTGTGCAAAAGAATATAAGGCCGAGGCCTTAGTGCCTTGTGTGCACCAAAGGAAGACCACACTTTGTGTGTTTATAAATTGAAGAAGAAGGACAAGTCAAGTGGGTGCATTAAAAGAATGAGTAGTGTATGTGTGCACATGTGAAGAAGATCAACTTTGAGGAGTACACACTTATGTGTGTGAATACAAAAGAACTGATCATTCTAAGTGATTGGGTTTTTGTGAGCAAGACCAACGAGATCTTTTGAAGACTGTTGAAGCTACTTGAAGTTTTAAACAACACCTTTGAAGAAGTGAAGTGAAGCCATGATGAAGATGATGCTGTGGAGTTGGGGGGTTTAACCAACTTGTAATTGGGGGGGTAACCAATTACTGTGTAATCAGCTTTTGGCATAGTGAAGAATCCGTGTTGGGGGGTGTAACCAACACGGCAAGGAGTAGGTCTTTGTACCGAACCTTGTAAATCTCTGTGTTCTGTGCTCTCATTATTACTGCACCACTAAAAGAGTATATCTAGGCTTTAACCAGCTGCAGAGGTTGAATTGATAATCCAAAGGGAACAATTCATAAAAAGAAAAAGTTATCACTGATTCACCCCTCCCCTCTCAGTGATCACAACCGATCCAGGCATTTCAAGTGGTATCAGAGCGAGGTTGCCTCTGTAAGGATCTACTTCTGAGAAGATGGACAATCTGAATTCTGTTAATAGTAGGGGTGTTCCTACATTCGATGGAAAGAATTACCACAGCTGGAAGAATCGGATGTTACCCCACCTTCTATCTCTCGGCCTTAAAGTTAGAAATGCAGCCTTATTTGGATTCCCTCCTCTTGCTAATGAAGCTGCTATGACACTCGATGAGAAAAGAAATATGGAAGTTGATGGTAAAGCTCAAAATGCCATTCTTATGTCACTCTCAGAAAAAGTATACACAAAAGTCATGGGACTCAAGAATGCTAAAGAAATTTGGGACAAATTGGAAAGTAGTTATGAAGGCAACACGAAAGTCAAGGAAGCCAAATTAAAGATTTGGAGAAGCAAGTTTGAAGATGTCAATATGGGAGAAGAAGAAAATATTGATGATTATTTCACAAGAGTCAATGAAATTGTCAGTAACATTCGGGGCTTTGGAGAAAAGTTGGAGGACTCCACTATTGTTAAAAAACTTATGAGAAATTTTCCTGACAGGTTTGACCCCAAAGTCTCAGCATTAGAAGACAGAGATGATCTCTCTCTTGATGAACTACACAACATTCTCATTGCATATGAAATGAGGAAGATCCCAGTATTCAAGAAGAAGATCAAGGATGAGATGGCTTTTGAGGCCATGAGACAACTCAAGATAAAAGATGACGAAGTCCTAGAATCAAGTGATACTGACAATGAAGAAAAGGATGAAGATCTCAACACGATTATTTCTCTTTTTTCTAAAAGGTTTGGAAAAACTAAATTCAGGGGAAAAGGGAAATCACCATCGAGATGTTTCAATTGCAATAACATCGGACACTTTGCTGTAAACTGCCCCAAGAAGAGATATAGTGCTCCAGAAGTTGAAGATGAGAAGTCACAAAAGAAGAAATGGAGTAGATACCCAAGAGAAGGAAACAAATCAGGTGTAAGAAAGAAAAGGTTCGTTCCTGGTGAAAGAAGAATCTATGTAAGCAAAGAGGAAGAATCAGACTCTACTTCAGCCAGTCAATCAGAAGAAGAAACGAATTTTATGGCTCATGTAGAAAAAGGGTTTGATACCTGCAGCAGTGAAGATGATGAAAGTGAACGAACAGAGCTTGAATACAGATTGAAAGATGAATTAGTGGCTTGCCTTGAACAGAACACTGGACTCAAGAAAGAGAAGAGATTGTTACAAAAGGAAACCAAAAGTATGACTGAGGAGTTGGAAGAATGTATGAAGAAAGAGACAATGTACATTGATGAAATCAAGAGACACAAACTGAAGGCAGCTGAGCTGGACAAGATAGCAAAAGATCTTGAGGAGAAACTTCACCTCAAAGAAGAAGAGAAATTACTGACACATTCCAAGTGGATTGAAGCACAGAATAGCTTGACAAAGATGAGAGAAGACTTCAACAAGGCTGTTGAGGTCAAGGCAGAATCATCTTATGCTGGTGCTCAAAGGCAGGTCGATTTACCACTAAGTAAATCTCAAAATACATCTGTTATTTCTAACAATGCAGGTTCAAAGATGAAATTGAGACAAACATGGCATGAACCAATCTGTGTAAAATCATCTTCAATGGAAGAAAGGAAATCCTCAGGGAGGACTACTCAAATCTTGGACAGAAAATTACAACATGACTCTTATCAACAAAGAAGGTCAAGGTTCAGAGGCTACTGCTGGTGTTGTGGTGTGTTTGGACATAAGGCCTATGCATGCTGGTATAACATGTCTCGTCCAAACATGAGGCATGAGTCAAGGGGGAGACATCCTGACACCCAGAGTGTTTTGCAGAAAGCATCAAAACCACCAACTCAGAACACATTTGACTGCCTAAGTGAAGCTTGTGGAAGATGTGACCAACAAGGTCATAGAGCTGATAAATGTATGACAACTCTTCCTAAACAAAAAGTCAAAGACATAAAAGGGAAAGGCATTCAAGAAACCAATGATGAAATCACATGCTTTGCTGAAGTGGCTCTAAAAGCCAGCAGTAAAACCAAGTCATGGATTCTTGATAGTGGATGCTCATCCCACATGACTGGTGATACAAAAATTCTAAGAAACCTTGAAAGTCATGAGGGAGGAACCGTGGTGTTTGGAAATGATCGTTCTCTGAAAATCAAGGGAGTTGGAAAGGCTATGATTGCAACAAAAAATCTAAAATCCAATGATGTGTTGTTTGTTGAAGGATTAAAGCACAACCTACTGAGTGTAAGTCAATTATGTGATGATGGACATGAGGTGTTGTTCCAGAAAGGCTCATGCATCATCAAGAGCTCAAAGGATGGAAAAATCATCACGCAAGGAAGAAGAACCACTGGAAATCTATTTCAAATTGGTGATCCCATCAATTCTTGTTTTCTTAGCTCTAAAGATGAAAACAGCCTCTGGCATAGAAGACTTGGCCATCTTGGTCAAAGGAGTATGAGTAAAATTCTGAAGTACAAGGTTGTACGAGATCTACCCAAATTAAAGAGAGAAAGAGATGAAGTCTGCGACACATGTCAGAAGGGAAAACTGACCCATAGGTCACACAAAGGAGTTGATATCATGTCTACTAGACCTCTTGAACTCATCCATACAGACATATGTGGACCAATGAGACAGAAGTCTACAAGAGGAGATTTCTATTTTATAACCTTCATTGATGATTACACTCGGATGACCAATGTCATGTTCATGAAACACAAGTCAGAGGCAATCACGATGTTCAAGACTTTCAGAAGGCAGGCTGAGAAGGAACTGGAGCTCTGCATCAAGAAAGTAAGATCAGACAACGGAAAAGAATATACCGGTGATGTCTTTGAAAGCTATCTGGTCAAGCATGGAATCAAACATCAATATAGTACACCATATACTCCACAACAGAATGGAGTGGCTGAACGAAAGAATCGAAGCATAGTTGAAATGGGGAGGACTATGTTAGCTGAGCATGATATCTCTATGTTTTTCTGGAGAGAAGCAGTATGCACTGCTATACACATACAGAACAGATGTCTCCTGAGACCAGAAACACAAACGACAGCCTATGAAATGTGGTTTAACAGAAAACCAACTGTTAAATATTTCAAAGTCTTTGGCAGTCCCTGCATCATCAAGATTAAAAACATCAATCTGGGAAAGTTTGAAGAAAAAGGTGAAGAAGGAATCTTTATGGGTTACCTACCTAATGGAAAAGGCTACAGATGCTGGAATAAGAGGTTGAATAAAATGATTGACTGCAGTGATGTCATAATAATTGAAAACAACACCAAACCACACACTGTGGATGATGATGACTCAAAGAATGACACAGCCTTAGAACAGAAGAATGCAGAATTACCTGAGCCAACACCAACTGCTGGTGAGATCAACTCTGAATATACCAGTGATGAAGATGAAGGCAATGAAAATGGAAGAAGAAGATACAACAAATTGAAGAAGCATGTTGACACAGAAAATGTCCTTGGAGACCTACAGTCCTCAGTAAGAACTAGAAGAAGATTGAGATTGGAAGATCAGACTGCACTGGTTTCTCAAGTTGAACCTCACACAGTGGCTGAAGCAGTTGTACATGAGGAATGGATATAACCTATGCATGAGGAACTCAATCAAATTGAAAAGAACTCCACTTGGGATCTTGTGCCAAGGCCCAAAAATAAAAATGTTATTGGGACAAAGTGGGTGTTTAGAAACAAACTCAATGAAAAGGGAGAAGTTTCCAGAAACAAGGCCAGACTTGTATGCAAAGGATATTCACAAATGGAAGGAATCGACTTTGAGGAAACCTTTTCACCAGTTGCAAGACTGGAAACTATCAGAATGTTCTTAGCAGTTGCAGCACACAAGCAATACAAGGTCTATCAGATGGATGTGAAATCTGCATTTCTGAATGGAGATCTTGAAGAAGAGGTGTATATTGAACAACCAGAGGGATTTTTGCTGGACAAAGATGGTAGTATGGTGTGCAGATTGAGAAAAGCCTTGTATGGATTGAAGCAGGCCCCTAGAGCCTGGTACTCAAAATTGGATGGTTGTCTTAAAGACATGAAATTTGTCAAAGGAACAGTTGACAGTAACCTCTATGTCAGAGAAATGGCCAATGGTACCCTCATAGTCATTATCTATGTGGATGATATCATTTTTGCTGGTAACAAGGAAGGACTATGTGAAGAATTTGCTGAGAAGATGAAAAGAACTTTTGAAATGTCAATGCATGGTCAAATGACATATTTTCTAGGATTTCAGGTGGAACAAAGACAAAACTCCATATTTCTTTCACAAGAAAAGTACGCAAGGGACTTAGTGAAAAGGTTTGGAATGGAAAGTTCAAAGGAAGTCTCCACACCCATTTCTGTTGGAACCAAGCTATGCAAGGATGCAGAAGGCAACAATGTTGATCAGAAAGAGTTCAGAAGAATAATTGGCAGTCTACTTTATCTCACGGCTTCAGGGCCAGATATAGCATATGCAGCGACTTTGTGTGCCCGATTCCAAAGTGATCCAAAAGAATCTCATTTAACTGCAGCCAAATGAATCCTGAGATATGTTAAAGGAACCCTCAACTATGGACTCTTATACAAACACAGTGCAAACATACAGTTGTTGGGATTCACAGATGCTGATTGGGCTGGTGATTGCACTGATATAAGATCCACATCTGGTGGAACCTTCTTTCTGGGAGAAGGATGTGTTAGCTGGTACAGCAAGAAACAAAATTCTGTAACATTGAGCACAGCTGAAGCAGAGTATGTGGCCGCTACACATGCATGTACTCAAATGATTTGGATGCAGGTGCAGCTATCAGATTTGAGGATTAAAGCTGAAAAACCATTGAGGATCTTATGTGATAATCAAAGTGCAATTGGGTTGTCTAAGAATCCTATCCAACACTCCAGATCCATGCACATTGATATAAAATATCATTTCATCAAAGAAAGGGTCACCAGTGGAGACATCAATCTAGACTACATTCCTACTCAAGATCAAGTGGCAGACATTTTCACCAAAGCTATGCCTACGGAAAGATTTGTTGAGTTAAGGCTGAAACTTCATGTTCAGCCTTCTACTCTCACTTGAGGAAGAAGAAGGTCCCTCCTTATTCCCTAAATTTTTTGTATTCTTGTACTTACATGCAGGGAATTGAAGGAGATGAGTGCATCCCCTGAGGGGGAGCATTGGTAGTTGGAGATGTGCAGGTTCCAGAAGCTCTATACTATGAGTATGGCTTTCATTCATCCCTTTGCATTTGTTGGCCAATAAGGGGGAGAAATCATCAGGCACAAGGCACACGACATTCTATCAGTGTGCTTAGGAGTATTGACAACCAAATACAAAGGGGGAGATTGTTGTGCCCAAGTGAAGTAATTGCATTTGTTGTCAATAACTTGTCATGGTGTGCCATCTGATGAAGTACATCTTGAAGATTGATGATTACAGAATCATTAAATCTGACGATTGTTGAGCTGATCATTAAGTTCCAAGAACTTGTATCAACTGGATACAAAGTCACAACACTTTTAGAAGACCATGCATTGTCTTCACAATGCATGAGGAGATGAAGAGAGCCATCCACAACTTCTAAGTGGATGAAGTGAGCTGAAGAAGAACATGTACTAATCCTTAGTGCATGACAATGTGAATGTGATCCAACTTGACCTCTAATTGGATCATTGAAGAACATTGAAGAATTATTTGATTCAGGAGCTTCGGTTGATGGAGAAACTTCAAAGAATTCACTCCTAAGTAATGAATACATGTTGAAGATAATGGAGGAATTTAAAATGAAGAAGAGAGGAAGAAGGAGAAATGAGAATGAAGGCTTGGAAGAAGTGGCACTTGGAATGCTTTATATGGAGGAGAACATTGTTTTTAACAAAGTCATTAGATTTTCCTTTGCCAAAAAATTGGCCAGCCAAGGCAACTTGGGGGTTCAACCCCAAGGCATGGGCGCTAGGGCACCACGCCCATGGGGGAACCCGTGGGGCGAGCCAGGGCGGCAGGGCGCACCGCAAGACACCGCATGGGCGCCAGGGGCACGCCCGGAGGAGCGCAGTGTGCATAGTGGGCGCCAGTGGCGCGCCCGCAGGAGGCATAGTGGGCGTTAGGAGCGCGCCCGTAGGGAGCATAGTGGGCGCAGAGCGCGCCCGTAGAGAGAACCCGGTGCGGGGCGGCACCGGGAGGGGAGAAGTTCAACTGGCGTGTTGAGGCAGCGCCAGGGTTATAAGCCGCGGAGAAACCGGGCGAGGATTCGATGTGGGACGCGCAAAAAATCCCGGGAGTAAATCTCCGTCGTCCGTCTCATCGCGTGCCCGATCCACGCCGCAGGATTCATCTCCGCGGCGATGATCTGATCGCGGCTGTTGAAGATCTGATCCAACGGCTCCCGGCTCATCTCCTTCCTCAAACTCGAGCCGAAGTCTCCCGCGAGCAGCCGCTGAACTAGAGGCATCCCGAGCATGGTTTTTGAGATTCTGGCCATCTCTCTCGAAGCCGAAGACACCCTCATGCTCGTCTGGCCCTACTGAATGTTCACATGCAATAAAATATGCATACAAACGTTTGATGGGGAATTTGAGGTTCGGCTGAAGCAAAAAAAGTTGTCGAGGCCATGAGGATTATTGCTGTGCATGGGATGGAAAAAAAGGGGGTCGTGCATGCGTTCTAAATCGCATGCACGAGGAGGAAAGAAAATTGAAGTGTACCCACGTGGAAACAGAAAGAAAACAAGATTTAAGGAAATCTTGAAATCCCGAAATCTTCGGGAGATTAAAAATATCTCACGCGGATGGAAGAGGCTCTCATCGCCTATATAAGGAGAGCCCGTGCTCTCATTTTGTTTGCAGAAACGCTGCTGAAAAACTTAGAAGATCCGCGAGTGCTCTGCCTCGCGAAGTCGAAGCTTTGCGCGCCCCCTGCGCGACAGTGAAGTCCGGAGCAACTCTTGCTTCGTGAGGTTCCTCTCGCACATCTCTTGCGCGAAAGAGGTGGAGGAGGAGGAGGAGTTCCCTGCGCGCCTACTCCCTTGCGCGACAGGAAGAACCCGAGGCCGCATTCTTGCGCGCCCAAGGTTGCATCCCTCTCTGTCCGCAGACTTGCGTGGCAGGAGGTGTTTGCGCGGCAGTGGGCCTTGCACCTTGTGCTTGTGCTTTTGAAGAAGGCAGTGAGGTGTGCTGCCTTGTGCCCCTTGTGCACTTGCGCGGCCAGTGACACCCACACCCAACGTGGTGTTTTAAGTGAGTAGAAGGCCGCACCACTTGCGCGCCTATTTTGAAGGTGGAGTTCGGGCAGTGTTTGCAAAGGCAGTGGAAGGCCAAGGAATTGCCTTGTGCTAAACAAGATGGGGACCCGAGGCTTGCATGCCTTGTGTGTGCATAAGGAGGAAGGCCACCCCATTTGTGTGTGTGCAAAAGAATATAAGGCTGAGGCCTTAGTGCCTTGTGTGCACCAAAGGAAGACCACACATTGTGTGTTTATAAATTGAAGAAGAAGGACAAGTCAAGTGGGTGCATTAAAAGAATGAGTAGTGTATGTGTGCACATGTGAAGAAGATCAACTTTGAGGAGTACACACTTCTGTGTGTGAATACAAAAGAACTGATCATTCTATGTGATTGGGTTTTTGTGAGCAAGACCAACGAGATCTTTTGAATACTGTTGAAGCTACTTGAAGTTTTAAACAACACCTTTGAAGAAGTGAAGTGAAGCCATGATGAAGATGATGTTGTGGAGTTGGGGGGTTTAACCAACTTTTAATTGGGGGGGTAACCAATTACTGTGTAATCATCTTTTGGCATAGTGAAGAATCCGTGTTGGGGGGTGTAACCAACACGGCAAGGAGTAGGTCTTTGTACCGAACCTTGTAAATCTCTGTGTTCCGTGCTCTCATTATTACTGCACCACTAAAAGAGTCGATCTAGGCTTTAACCAGCTGCAGAGGTTGAATTGATAATCCAAAGGGAACAATTCATAAAAAGAAAAAGTTATCAGTGATTCACCCCTCCCCTCTCAGTGATCACAACCGATCCAGGCATTTCACCACGCACCCACCCAGATATGATCTACCTCTGTAATGGCACTTCGGGTGTTGTCTCCTCCTTCCACTCTCTCACTCATCCAAATCACACTGAATTCCCATGGTTAATACATGTTAATCCAATGGAATGGAGAGAAAATAAAATGAAATTATGAATAAAAAAGAAAAATGTAATGGAAAAGGATCCCAACCCCAATGATGATGATGGATTTATACATATACTAAAAAAATAGAATTAAAACTCATATGTGAAGATAAAATATCAAAAAATTTCCTCTTTTAAAATATTTCATCAAATTAAAATGAATAAAAAATTTAATTTTTAACTAATTAAATATTAAATATTCTTTAAAAAATCGAACATCTTATGTTTTTACCAAACCTCTATCCTAAGGTAATCACCTTATTCTAGTACTAACATGGTTTTCATAAAAATTATTAGAGATCATATAATTGGATCGAACACCATTTTCCCTTAACAACCTTTTGAGAATAAAAAAATTAAAATTTCTTATGGTTTTTATATCCTATGATGATGCAGATTGTTAAAATTTGGATTCTCCCCAAGCACATCAATTTACTTACGAATATTTCCAATGCATGAGTAAATGTATATAGTTATATCTCTTGTAATCCTCTCATCCATTTCAGAATATGTAATAGCTATTTAATGATAAAATTCATATACAATATTGGATCATTAACTCGTTAATTTTCAGATGTCTAAGTGAGTCATAAAAGTGCTAAATGAATCAAAACATTTTATTCATGTTACTATGACTGAATCATGTCGTACAATATGATATTCTCAAATAATGAGAATATAGTATCCCTATATCATTAAATTAAATATAGTCATAGTCTTAAATATAATCCATTCCCCATATGTATATCATCCTCTACAATCCATTATATCATACTATATGACATTATAGCATGTTAAAGAACATTACTTCAAATATATCACAAGAACTAAATCCTAAAAAGATTTAATTCTTTTTTAATTACATTTTATAGTACACGCTAACTTGTGAAATAATATCCAAAAGAATTATATCTTCAAAAATACTTTAAGAAATATATCATAAATTTGACATTTTATTTCATCATATGCAATTCTTTTTGGAAACTCCAACAAAAACTCATTTTTTGATTAAAAATAATTTTAGGGGATATCTATGATTTGAGCACTATCCTAATTATTTCAACAATAATGTATAAACCCATTAAATTTTGTAGAGTTGGAAATAAATATAAACCACTAGATCTATAAATTTGAGCTATGAGTGACCTCTAGTAATGAAAATTATTTACACAAACTATAAATGGGTTTGGTATGATCTCCATCAGACAAATGTTTCTCAATACATGTGTCCCCAACAATATCATATGAAAGAATTCATTTTCATTTGTCCCCTTTATCCAAGACATCGAGTAACCATTATAAAGAATATTTCAATATAACATATATAATCCTAATATTTTATCAACTCTCTATATATGTAATGACTAGGTCTATAAATTTATAACATGTCATTCATCTAGAAAAAGTGTGCATCACTTGTCCGTTGTACATGTAGATAAGTACATAATAAGTACCTTTTATATATGGCCATAAATTCACTTATCCTATCTCAATTAAGGACTCATATGTTATATTCATTTTATTAGATGAAAACTACCTTATTTGTTTAGTTATATTCAATGATATGATCAGCAACATACCCAATAATCCCCTAATTTGATAATCCTCAAGGATTTCATAAAAAATATATCAAAATAAAAAGTTTCTCATTCTAGGTATCATTCCTAAATCGCATCATGGAGACTCAAAAAATAAAAAATTCACCCACTTTATGATACAGACATAGTGTATGACACTCCATGTGATATATATAGTGAGTCATTTGGTGTACAACCCTTGTTTTGCCTCATGAGCATATTTTTTATCCCGATACATGAATCTTTATCATCTTAACCGTAAAATTTAATAACAACCTATAATATTACATTATGTACATTGGTTCGGGTTAACTCAAAGTCATACAACGATATTTAAATTATAATTAAACATCATGAATTTTTTTTCAATATATGAATTTATGCAGCCAATATGAAAAAATTATAAATTGGAGATTGGGTTATTTTATTACATGATACAATTTGTATTATTTATATCTTTAAGAATATTTTAATAGAACCATACATAAGAACATATATAACATATCGTTCTTAGTATACTTTTAGATCACCCTTATATATGATCTTCTTTCAATGGTTTATTTAAACTCCCTACCTCTCTATGTAATTCCTATCACTTCCATATGTGGCCATTTGAAAAAACACTCCCACTAAAAACTTTAATAAATAAAATATATAAAGAAATTAAATTTTATTAATGATGTTGTTTAGGAATCATATTCATAATTTTTAAATCCATTAAATTATTCAAACTATTTAACTTCACAATATCAAATGACACAATGTTAAAAAAAATTATTGTCTATATAGAATTTTTTATATGTTCAACATCTTCATTTTTGAAATTCATTACAGAAAAATTTTCCTTGAATTATTCTGGTATCCAATGTAACTTATTACATTGTATCTTTACCAAAATATCCAAATTTCCTTTAGGATGTTATGTTTAATTCAATGTGTGATAATAACTAAATGTAACACATTACATTTTTCTTTACCATCATACCATAAAATATTTTAGGATAATAATTAAACATATTTTAAATATTTATTGGAATAATCATTATCATATTAACGTTATCCATCTCTATGTACAAACATTATTAAACTAGGATCATAGAAACTATATTACATTTAAAATATCATGAAAAAAACAAGAACTCCTTTGTGTTTTTTAAAAAAAGTTATTTCATTTCAATGTGATTACATAATAAATTAACTCTAATTTCCATATAATATATTTTATTTTATTTGTTTAAAATATATAATTAAAATAAGACAATATAACAAATGACACTATTAGTGGTTGATTCATATTCTCTCAAATTCTACGTTAAACACTCTATCACGGATAAAAATATTTTTATCCATTTCTATTTTTCAGGAATGTTATAGACATCGATGAGTAAAACAATTGTGCATTAAAAAATATATATCCATTTAAATAACAATTTTTTTATGAAATTATCATAATATATATAACATTGAGATAAAAAAAAATTACTTAATTAATATGCATCCATGATTGACATATTTTTTCATTCAAATCCACAATTTTGAAACTTATTACTCTATTACATGAAAGAAAACATCAGGATCCCATCATCATTTCATTATTTACTTATGAAATAGGTATATTTAAAAAATTATAAAATATATAGATGTAATTATAAACCCTAAAAAAAATTATTTTCATTCTATAAACATATTCCATGAGGTATACTCTCTAAAAGGATTATTCCATCCATTCATGTATTATGGATAATTGCTTCTCTAATAGAAATTTATTCCACATTGAAAGAATAGTCCCATGTTCCCTTTTACTGGTATTGTTGGCATTGTAGACTCTCCATGACCACATTTATTATCATTACAGACAAAAGTTTTACCCTTATCCTTCTACACCAACATTATGGAACATGATCCTATGATTAAAATATATTTTACATTAATCATCAACATGTTAAGAATATAAGGTAAAAAATCAACTCATTCATGTTGTATTTAACAATGAACTATTGAAACCATTCTGGTCGTGATTGTAGAATTAATTCCATGTCTTTATCATGTTTAAGTTGTGAACCTAGTGCCTCTATGTCATTGATATAGAAAATATGTCACAAAATAGTCCAAATACCCTGCTTTCCTGATACCTGAGCTGAATATGACATGGAATGAAGGGAATTATTGATCCCCATGTCTATTTGACTAGAACTTGACCTCATTCAATAATAAAGAGAGAATTATATTTCCACAAAAACAATGGAAGAAAAATAGTACAAGTAGGTATTATGAACACTGAAAAGGGATAATGTCCCATAAAATGGGTAAGATAATACCCAAATAGTACATCACTAAAAGACACAATATATGGAATGAAGAATCTCATAGATAAGCATTATTGTAATTGGACCACATCTCGACCCATAACCTCCACCACATTGGCTACCAAATATCAAAAACATCCACCAGCTCTAAGTGGCGCTTTCTCATTTCCATTAACTATCAAATGATAATCTATAAACTTCCAATGTAAAAGGTAGGGTGTGACAAAAACATCATAATAGGGTCTCACCAAGTGTTAGATAATCATTTTGTTAAAAATTAATCCAAATATAAATTAAATTTAATAAGAAAAATGCATGGAATGGAGTCTATATATTTTGAAAAAATATACTTATATAATATTAAGTGTTGGAAAATGTATCAAAATATGCATAAATGAGCGTTTTATAAAAAATATTTATATAAAGTAGTTGGCATGAATAACGTTGTTCAAAAATTCAATATATGTAATTAGGAAATCAAGTATATCATAGAAACATGTATCATGACATCTCGAATGTTATTTTGTTATAATAGATTCCTCACACTACTCATTAGTGATCTCGAATATATGTGTGCACATGTCTTATGACATAGTCCATTGGTAATTTACACCCATTGGGGGAAAAATCATCCCAAATAATTTATATATCATAGTTCTGGAATCATCAATCAAATGCATGGGGTTCAGATCCTTGCATTAACGTTATAATTAAAACTAACTAGCTAGGATACATGTGATTCAACTCATATAATTAATTTAACATTGAAAAAAAATCAAATGATTTTTTCTTTTACATTTCAATATCCCATTTATAATTTTCATCATGCATTTTCATTCACAACAAAGTCATATTATTTAATCAAATTCATTCCCTTTTCATATCATCATTCATTTAAATTCATTTTTCTCAAAATAAGGAAAATAATTTTGCCAAACGTTTCCCATCAGAATACATATTTTCTTGAATCATTCTATGTTGCAAAACCTCCCAAATAATTGTTTTTATTTTACATACACATTCCATTGAAATAGTATTTCAAATCCACATTAATTAAAATAATAGTAAATAAGTTCTAAATGCAATTTGAATAAATAATTAAGGATTCAATTGCATGGAATGAACATTAGGGAACAACCAGCCTTTAATTACGAAATCAAAAATCAACAAAACACCCAAATAGGATTGCCAATGGAGAGACAAAGGTTCAGGATAACTATGAACAACCCCTAAAAATACCACCCATTAAAACATGGATCCAATCCACAACCAACAAGAGGATTCATCACTCTCAAAGAAGGGAATAGAGGGAAATAGTTAATTAAAAATTTTATGATATATCACTTACAAGAGGGGATTCAAACTCTTCCCTTTGAGATTTAATCTGGGAAGAATTGAGTTTGGAGGATATGAAAGAACATTAGAGATCCTTTGACATAAATTTTTTTAATGAGAATTGGGTAGGAGAAAAAGTAATATAAAACTGGGCTTATGGTATTTAACTTTTTAAAAACAAATACCACATTGAATCCCCCCATAGCCATAGTTATAAAAGGATGAAAATATACATACCATGGAATATCCTCCTCAGAAAATGTCGTATCCACCCCTGATCAACTAACCTACTAAAAACATGATGAAACCCTTTACAAGATTATTTTACCCAACATAAGGGGCTATAGAACAACCCATCATCAAGACATAGCCCTTCATGGTTTGGTGGTGGGACTAAAAACCTCCATGCCATAGATTTTGGCCACACCACATCTATTCCCAAATAGGCAGTTGCATCAAAATTTTTATCCTTGAGATCCATGCAAGACCTAGTACTATAAGTCATAGCAATATAAAAATTTCATTTAACTATGGAAAATTTCCTCAAACTCCCCCATATAGTAGCCTAATGGCACATGCCATATGTTTTAATATCCATGCCAAAGTCCCTACAATAATTAAAAACTCACTACTAACGCATTTATTCCCTGACACAACTAATTCCAAGAAAAAATACATAACTAAAAATTAGGTCATTTTTCCCTAATAGAATAAATTAATTTTCAATATTCTTGAAACAAACCCTATAAGAATATATATAAACAACATTAATGGAGTAACTGACAGAAGGTAACATAATGTTACTACCTCCCCACCATGGACACTTTCCTTCCCCAAAATTACTATCAAGAATATTTCATATCAAAGAGATGAGGACGCTACAATTTTACCAATGTGTCATTCTCCAAAATCAAATTAAAATTAAATCTATGTTTCCCTAGAACATGGACCGAAGGTACCGTACTCTAATGATGAATTTTATTTTGAGATTCAACAACCTATACTAGATTCTCAATCACAAATAAATCAAACTAAATATAAATATTTCCTCATATCAAAACCTGGTGTGGTAATAAAGATAGTTTTAAATTTAACATATAAGTAATACACTATAGATCAAATTCAACCCTTGTGTATATGCAAAATGGGGGGCCACTTTCCCCACATACTCAACAGTTTCAAAAGGAACCACAATCCCCAGTGTAATATTTATATATTATCCAGTATGTTAGTTCCCAACTAAGGTGAATCTCTAAATAACACCTAGTCAACAACTTAAAACTCCCAAATTCATAGATGGGGATCAAAATTGTTGGGACCCAGATGAATGTAGAATAATGTTTGAAGAGTTATCCTTTGAAGAGTGTTGTATTTTGTTGTCAAAGAAGATAAATCAATTCCCTTTGTAGAAGGATCTTAAATCAGACGATGCATTACTGTTATGTATTTCACACATATCATGAATTAGGAGAACTTGTGATGCAAGCCTTATGAAGGAAAGGGGGAGAAATGATGATGCCAGTCATATTAAGTTTTAATTGGAAGGAATGATACTGCTGGTGGAAAAGGAAGTTTCAGTTCCCATTGCAACTCTGACGATGCTAAAGCTGATCTATCAAAGGTTAAATATAACGATAGTGGGATTCGTGATAAGAGAAGAAGAATGGTTATGGGAAGCAGTGAAGAGAGAAACTGACAATGCAATGGACAATCTGGGGATGACAGAAAAGCACAGTTTAAGGTGGATCCGTTTTCCAGTGTTTGCAAAATTTTAGGGCCTAAAAATTTGTAGACGAAGATGTGTTTTTGTCAATGGATGAAGCATGAATGATTGAATATGGTTTAGATTTTTGCGTGAAAGGCATGATTCAAGATCAGAACATCAGAAAATAACAAAGTCATAGAGTGTGCAGAAATTTAGGCATGATGGGCGCAAAAATAAAGTGGTGCACGCAATATATTCGGGTTGCGCGAAATAGTAGCGGGTTTCATGAAATAGTAGCAGGTTGCGCGAAAAATTGGATCATTGCACGAAATATTTGCAGGATGTGCGATATTGAGAAATTATATTTTACCCGCAAAAGATTTTTTTAGATCAGAATCCCAAAAACGTTCAAAGGCATGAGATGCGCGAAAAATTTGATCATTGCGTGAAATATGATGTCACGTGAAAGGATGGGTTTGCGCGCAATATGGAATGCATTTTGGAATTTTGCGCACAATTGGTGCTTCATGATTAGAAGAATGTAAAATGGAAAAGGCATGAGGTGCATGCTATATTGAAGCATGACACGAAATATGAAGTTTCATGAAAGAGTTTTTCCGCGCATAAAGGGGGTTTTATGCGCGGATTAGTGTTTTTCGCGCGGGGTCAAAATTTCCTATAAATATGAGGTTAACCCTCCCCATTTGTTAATGCTCGACACATAGAAGAAATTCTGAGCTCTGGTGTGCATAAAATCTTACGCTACGTATGTTACACGATAATAAAGAGGTTTTTGCAAAAAGTAAAGTTGCACGAAATATTAGGAAGATGCGCGAAAAGTGAAACGTTGCTCCGAAAAGGGAAGTTGCGCAAAAAAAAAATCACACCAAAAAGTGATTTTACACGCAATCCATTTGAATTGTGCGCAAGGAACCCTAAAGGCTGCTTGAAATATTTGGGGTCATCACACGTATTCAGTAGTGTGTAAGGGAGTTCTTACCGGCTTCTGGGTAAGAAAGTGAAGATTTGTACTTCAGAGAATACATCTTTTCAATTGTAAAGAAGCATTGAAACATTGTGTTACCCTATTTTTGCTAAGAGGGAGCACACACACTATTGGATTGTTTTCAAAGTGTTGCACGAGTGTAAGGGTATATCATAGTCGTTGTATTCCACATCAAAGGATTGTTTTCTAGTCGATTGTGTGGTACTGGATTGTTTCCATACCATACCAAGGACGTAGCTACTCTTGTTGAGTAGTGAACCCTGTAAATATTCTGTTCTTATGGTTTTGTGTGTTCGGCAGGGAGGAAACTCTTTAACAAGAGGTGAAGGTTTTTTCAAAAATGGGAAACATAAAAATAAAAAGATATCACTGATTCACCCCCTCCCCCTATCAGTGATACTTGGATCCTAATTGGGAACTTCAATTGGTATTAGAGCCAGGTTCCCTTCGCTTATTCATTACTGAAGTGTTTTGAAGAGAAGTTGTGATGGAGAATCTAAATTGCGTGAAGAGTAAGGGGATTCCGATCATTGATGGAAAGAACTATCACATCTAGAAGGATAGAATGATTCTGTATCTTATGTCTCTTGGATATGAAGTTCTTGAAACTACAACAGATGGATTTCCTGCTATTGATGACAAGGTCCCTCTTACTCCTGTCGATATAAAGAATCATGAGAATGATGGAAGAGCTAAAAATGCATTACTCTCATCACTTTCTGAGAGTGAGTTTTTAAGAGTGAAAGGTGTCGCTACTACTAAAGGCATCTGGGATAAGCTAATGAATATCTATGAAGGAAATACAAAAGTGAAGAATGAAAAACTACAAATATAGAGGCTGAAGTATGATGACTTGAAAATGGGAGAAACTGAATCTATTGGGGAATTATTTACCAGGGTTAATGACATTGTCAGTACAATAAGATGTCTTGGTGAAAAGTTAGAAGATTCTACAGTTGTTGAAAAGATATTGAGAATTCTACCTGACAAATTTGATGCTAAAGTTTTTTCACTAGAAGACAGGGACCGGAAGACATTATCTCTTGATGATTTTCATAATACTCTCATTACTTATGAGATAAGAAGAGAGAAGACCATGAAGAGAAAAGCCAAAACCGATAGAGAAATGTCTTTCAAGGCAGAAAAGCAAGAGAAGTTGAATGAAATTGTTATTAATAAAGAAGCTGGTGAATCCGAATCTGAAAATTAGGTATGTCCAAATTTTGATGAAATTCTATCCTTGTTTTCTAAAAAGGTTAAAAAAGGCACAGGGAAATACAAAGGGAATCTCCCATTGTAATGTTTTGAATGTGGAGCAGTTGGCCACATTACGGCTAATTGCCCTAAAAAGGGAAAGATGATGTCAGTGATGAAGAAGATAGAGGACCATGAAGGTCATGGAAGAAATAGGGTCGAAAAGATAAATATTTTGGTAGATGTCTGAATAAAAAGTTCATTAAATCAAAAAGAAGAAGCTTTTTGTCAAAAGATAAAGAAGATGATGATAGTGTCACGACCCGTCCTCGGGGCCCGTGCTGTGACTACCCCAAGCCCGCCTTCCATAGGCCAGGGGCTGGCGACTAGCACCAAGACGTAAAATCCCAGTAAACAGGGAAGGCATTGCCTTTATAAGTAACAACCACACAGAGTCAGCAAGCGGAAAGTAAAGTGCAGAAAGGTAAAGGGGCCGGAAATACAAGACCAACTGTAAAGTACAACTGAAAAGTAAAGTACAGCAACTGAAGAAAAGACGGCGGCCTCGTGTCGTCCACTGGCAATCCCACCTGAAGGGTGGGTACAGATAGCCTCCAGGCTCCTCGGGTCCCACGTCCGCTCCGAGTACGTTCCGCCCAGTGGTCCACCTCCAGGTACCGTCCTGCTCCACGCCCCAACCGTGATCAGCGCTGTCCGTCGTCTGCAACCAACACAACAAGGTGCGGGCATAGCCCGTGCAGGGGTGAGTACAAGCTACTCAGTAAGGACCCCGAGACCCCCGAAGGTCTCCCGAAATCCACAAAGGATATAGGACAAAAGAAAGATGCAATCACGAAGTAACATCTGACTCGACTTAGGTATATGCCCATACATATACCTAAGTCCCCAATTCTAGCTCTGCTCACGAGCTCAAGAACAACTCAATCCACAAAGGAAAGCAAGACTCAAATCCACAATGAGAGTAAACAGTAAAATCCACATAGGATAGTTCAACACAATCCACAAAGGAGAGTAACATACGATTCAGCTCAACCAGGTATACTTTTTCAGATGACGTCAAAGATGATCACTGATCCATCTAAGTCGTCGGACCCACAAAGGATTGATAGGTACTAACCCCCGCAGAAGACCCACACAGGATCGGGCTCACACAGAACCTGTAGGCAGTGGCTCACACAGAACCGGTAGTAAGGACCCACATAGGATCGGGCTCACACAGAACCTGTAGCACTGATCCACGTAGGATCGCTGAGTGCAGTAGTCGACGCAGTCCACTGAGGATCTCTGCACAGTCGTCGCCGCAGTCCACGAAGGATCTCTGCTCTGCCGTCGTCGCAGTCCACGAAGGATCTCTGCTCTGTCGTCGTCGCAGTCCACGAAGGATCGCTGCTCTGTCGTCGAAGTCACAGCCAGCGCTAGGGTTCCCGCACAAAGCGAGCTCGTTTAGGAGGGTCCGCTCCATGAGCCGAGAGGCTGATACATCAACTGACACGTAGTCCGAAGTTGATGTATCCAAAAGTTCCGTATCGACAACAGGATCTCAACGCAACAGACGGCGCGTCAATCGGACGCCCGGTCTGAGAGTTATTGGCATTTTCGTCCCAGGGGCCCGGTTGGTTTTTAGGGCAAAACCAACCCGACCGTACTCCGCCTGTATCCGATCCTCGGGCGGAGTATCCCAAAAGTTCCGTCTCACTTAGAGGAAACTACCACAGCTGACGGTACGTCGTTCGGACGTCCGTAGCTCAAGTTATGAGCGTTTCCGCTCCGAGGGCCCGGTTGGTTTCGTGTACGAACCAACCCGACCGAACCCAAAGTCTTCCGAAACCTTGAGTATAATATACCGAAACGACCGTCTGGATCCAAGGATCGCGTAGCCGCTGACGGTTCGTCAATCGGAGGTCCCAGGCCCAAGATATGGGCAAAAGACCGAAGAGGGCCCGAAACGGGGGTTCTGGGCCCGGGGCGACCCGGCCCGAACCCCCCCTGGGGTCGGCCGAACCGGGTCGGCCCGAACCGGGTCGGCCCGACCCGGCCCGGCCCAGCTAGGCCGGGTCCGGTCTGGCCTGGGCGCGGCCCGGCCGACCGGACCGGCCGGCTCGGCCGGCGCGGCTTGGCCAGCCGCGCGGGTGGAAGGCCGCGGGCGCAGCCCGCGGTCGAGGGAGCCGCGGCCCGCACGCGGGCCGCGCGGGTGGTCAGCGGACGCGGCGCATTGCCGCGTCCCGACCGGGTGGACCGGACCCGCGGACCGCGGGTCCGCTGGTTCGCCGCCGCCGCGGCCGAGCCGCGGCGGATTCCTCCGGCGGCGCGCCGGGCGCCGCCGCCCCCGGTCGCCGGCGCCGCCGCGCCGGCGACCCGCGCCGCCGCCTCCTTCCGCGGGCCGCCGGAGCTGCTCTGGTGGCCCGATTTGCCTCCCGTCTGCGCCGATGCCCCTCCCGGATGCCGACCTTCACTGCGGAAACAACGGATCGCCCCTGCCGCGCGGTTTGTCGTCGTCCGCCATATCCGCACAACAAAAGAGATCGGCGGAGGGTTGCCGGGTCTTGTTCGTTAGACCCGCACCCTCCGCGTTAGCCATAATCAACGGGAGAAAAGAAAAAGATGATCAACACATGATCCAACAATTTTATTTAAAGATAAAATTGTTCGTTTGAAACCGACTTTTTAAATTTTCAAGAACGTTCACGAGAAAATTTAAAAGGGGTAACTTTTCCAAAATAAATCCCTACCTCGCAGCTGTTGTCGCCGAACGGGGGATCGTCGCGGGATTGCTCGTCGCGGAAGAAGGAGATCGTCGCGTCGTCGCGGTATCCGGCGTCGCGTCGCCAATCTCCGGATCAAGAACAAACGGATTTAATTAATTAAATCCGTTGTTATTGAAATTAAGAAGGGAGAATTTAGAAGTTTCGATTCTCACCTTTAACCGCCGATCGCAGGTTCGCCGCGGAAGATGAGGCACCGAAGAAGAAGAAGAAGAAGGTCGCGAAAAAGCTGTTGACGTCGCGGATCGTGCGTCGTCGGATTCCGGCGTTCTTCGCGTTCTTCGCGTTCTTCGCGTTCTTCGCGGAGAGGGTGGAGGCTCAGAGGAATTGCACAACGATAGCAATCCTCCAAAATAGACAAGTTTGTCTATTTTATTATTTTGCCAACAAACGTAAAACGCATAAGTAACGACCCAATTAATTCACGAAGAAACAGTCCATTTAATTCACGAAAAAAACCACCCAATTAAATGGTCTGTTAAGAATTAAAGAAAATGCGTCGGTTGACTTTTCAGTTACTTTGACGGGTTTTCGCGGGTGCGTTACTTAGCGAAAGAAACGGCGGGGCTCGTGCGGGTCCCACCGCACAAATATCCTACCAAGGGGTAGGATATTTCTGGATAGCATCCTATCCAGTTCAACTCAGTTCAAGCCGCCTTTAAGTGACTTTAAGTGGCTTCCAAGCAGTTTAAGTGAAATAAAATAAAGTTGTCGCACAAACTTTATTTTATTTCTGACTTAAGCCGCAAAATTTAAAAACCACGTCTGAGCAAACGCAACTCCGGAAGAGGCGTTTCTAAGCAAATACCGGCGCTGCGATTTCATCGGTGCCCTCAGAATTTGATTCCGGGCACCGGTTCAAAAGATAGAAAAACCCGCTCGTCTGTTCACTGAACGTACCCGAGCCAAACTTCGGAAATTGATTCCGGGCACACCGGGCCTCGGAATCAGGTGCCGTCTGAAGCTGCGCTCTTGTAAAATTACAAAGAAAATTAAGAAAAAAATTTCCTTGAAATTTGCGGGTCTTTACATTACTCCCACCTCAGGGCTTTACGTCCCCGTAAAGATACATCAAAAACTAGGGGAACAAATGGGGGTACTGAGCACGCATCTGAGCCTCCCGCTCCCAAGTGCTCTCCTGGAGGTTCCCGTGCTGCCATCTGACGCGCAAAAGAGGAATCGACCGCCCACGTAGGACCCGCTCCTGTCGATCCTCGATCTCCACTGGAACCTCCGCAAAAGTCGCCCCATCGTCCACGTCCAGCTCCTCAAAGTCGATGATGTGTGTCGGGTCGTGCACGTATCTCCTCAGCTGAGACACGTGGAAGACGTCGTGCACCCGGTGCAACTGAGGTGGTAGAGCCAAGCGATAAGCCACATCTCCTATCCTGCTGAGGACCTGGAAAGGCCCGATGAAGCATGGAGACAACTTGCCGCCTCGGCCAAATCTCCGTAAACCACGTCGAGGTGAGACACGCAAAAAGACGTGGTCGCCATCCTCGAACACTAGTGGCCTCCGCCTCCTGTCAGCATATGACTTCTGCCGGCTCTGAGCTGTCCTCATCCTCTCCTGGATGATCTGGACCTTCTCTGTCGTGGCTTGGACCATCTCTGGCCCCACGAGTGCTGACTCCCCAGGGTCTGTCCAGCACAACGGTGATCTGCAGGGTCTGCCGTACAACGCCTCGTATGGTGCCATCCCGATGGTGGAGTGGTAGCTGTTGTTGTACGCGAACTCCACCAAGGGTAGGTGGTCCTCCCAGCTGCGCCCAAAGACGAGGACACATGCACGGAGCATGTCCTCGAGTGTCTGTATGGTCCTCTCCATCTGACCATCCGTCTGAGGGTGGAAGGCTGTGCTCAGATGGAGCCGCGTCCCGAACGCCTTCTGCAATCCCTTCCAGAGCCGGGAAGTGAAACGAGCATCTCGATCGGAGACGATAGATGTTGGCACACCGTGAAGCCGTACGATCTCCTGGACGTAAAGACGTCCCAAGCTCTCCCCTGAGCCCTGCTCTCTGATGGGTAAGAAGTGTGCCGACTTGGTGAGTCGGTCGACAATCACCCAAATGGAGTCGTGACCTCTGGAAGTACGTGGAAGTCCAGTCACGAAGTCCATAGATATGCTATCCCACTTCCACTCCGGGACCTCCAAGGGCTGTACCAAACCTGCTGGTACCTGATGCTCTGCCTTCACCTGCTGGCAGGTGAGGCATCGTGAAACGAACTCTGCCACAGCTTTCTTCATGCCCGGCCACCAGTGCTGTCGTCTGAGATCCTGGTACATTTTCGCCACTCCGGGATGTACCGCCAAGGGAGAAGTGTGAAACTCTCTCAGCACCTCCTCTCGTAAAGCAACTGGTACGAAGGTACGCCCCCTGAAAAGGATGTCGTGCTCTGCTCCAAGGGAGAAACCATCAGGCGCCTGACCTGAGGATATCAGTGCACGCCGGGTCTCACAGTCAGCGTCCCCACGCTGAGCCTCTCTGACCCGCTGTAGAAGTGGAGGAGAGACTATGAGAGACTGAAGAAAGGCTGCTCCGTCTCTATCCACGAAGGATATCTGTAAGGAGGCCAGCTGCTCCGTCGCCTCCTCAAGTAGCTGAATGCCCGTCCTCCTGCTGAGGGCATCGGCTACCACGTTCCCCTTCCCAGGAGTATAGACTATCTCAAAGTCATAGTCCTGGAGGAACTCAAGCCATCTCCGCTGTCTCAGGTTCAGGTCCTTCTGAGAGAAGATATACCTGAGACTCTGGTAGTCAGAAAAGACCGTGAAGCGCTCGCCCATCAGATAGTGCCGCCACGTCTTCAGAGCGAAGACCACTGCTGCTAACTCCAGGTCATGAGTGGCGTAGTTCTGCTCATGCGGCCTCAACTGACGTGATCTGTAGGCGATCACGGCCCGCTCCTGCATCAGGACGCACCCGAGTCCAGTCCCTGATGCATCGCAGTAAACTACGTACCCAACTCCCTCCTCAGGCAACCTCAAGATAGGTGCGCTGGTCAATCTCTGCCTCAGCTCCTGGAAGCTCTGCTGACATCTGTCTGACCACACGAAGGGTTTCCCCTTCTTTGTCAAATCTGAGAGTGGTGCCGCAACTCTGGAGAAGTCCGGCACAAATCTCCGATAGTATCCTGCTAGGCCCAAGAATCTCCGCACCTCCGTCACGCTCCTGGGTGGCTCCCAAGCTAGTACTGCCTCGATCTTCACGGGATCCACTGCAACTCCCGCCTCAGAGATGACGTGCCCCAAGAAATGGACCTCACGTAACCAGAACTGGCATTTTGAGAGCTTGCCATAAAGCTGGTGCTCTCGGAGTGTGTCTAGCACAACTCGCAGGTGGTAGGCATGCTCCTCCTCAGTCGTCGAGTATACCAAAATGTCGTCAATGAAGACAACGACAAATCGGTCGAGGTATGGCTGGAAGATCCTGTTCATGAGGCTCATGAACACTGTTGGAGCATTGGTTACGCCGAACGGCATAACCAAGATCTCATAATGGCCATACCGACACCTGAAGGCCGTCTTCTGTACGTCCTCGACTCGAACTCTGAGCTGATGATAGCCTGACCGGAGGTCTATCTTCGAGAACCACCGCGCTCCCTTGAGCTGATCGAAGAGGTCATCAATCCGTGGCAGCGGATACTTGTTCCTCACCGTCACCTGATTTAGGCGACGATAGTCGACACATAGTCGCAAGCTCCCGTCCGCCTTCTTGGCGAACAAAATCGGGGAAGCCCAGGGTGAAACACTGGGTCGGATAAACCCCTTGCTCTGCAAGTCCTCCAACTGTACCCGCAGCTCTCGAAGCTCGGCGGGGGCCATCCGATATGCTGGAGTAGATATCGGGGCTGTCCCGGGGTACAAGTCGATGTAAAAGTCTACCTCTCTACGAGGAGGTAGCCCTGGAACGTCGTCGGGAAAGACGTCCACGTACTGGTCCACCACTGCAGGAAAAGCCGGACTCCGCACGTCCACTGCTCCTAGGATGAGGCTAGCCAACTGATGAGAGATGGGTTGCACTCTCCTCCGCGGAAGTCCATCCTGTGCTGCAAAGGATCCCTTCTCGCCGGTGAAGGTAAACCTGCTCCCGTCGGTGCGAACACATCGCACCTTGCGCCTAAAACAGTCGATCTGGGCATGAACCGTGGATAGCCAATCCATGCCCAAGATGACGTCGTAAGGCCTCGACGCCGCTACAAGGAGATCCCAGCCGAAGCTCTCGCCTCCTAGAGTAAGCTCACACTGCCGGCACCAGTGCGTAATCGTCGAGTCTGCTCCCGTAGGAGTCTCTAGCCGTAAGGATCGAGCCAACGGCTCAGTCGGAATCTCCGAGCTCCGAACAAGGGCAGAGGCTATGAAAGAGTGACTCGCTCCTGTGTCTATAAGTACTGCAGCAAGGGTGGAATAGACACAGATCGTACCTCGAATCATCTCTGGCATGTCGGGGTCGTAGGCCTCCAATGCCTGGAGCTGGGCCTGTCCCTGCCCGCCAGCTCCCTGTGGTCGAGGTGGCCCTCCTGGTGGTGGTGGGGGTAGAGCCTGGAAGCGTCGCCCACCACCTGCTGCTCGGCCAGCTCCTCTGCCTCGTCCGCCTCCTCCCTGCGGACCGCCACGGTCGACCCTCTGCCTCTGCCTGGGTGGCCCCTCCACCGTCTGCTGCTCCTCTGATCGGCGAGTCGGGCAGTCGCGAGCCATGTGACCCTGCCCGCCGCAGGAGTAGCAGAGCCTGCCTCTCGGAAGGCTGGCACTCCGCTGTGTGCCTCGTACTGCTGAGCCGGTGTCCTGAGGCCGTCTGCGTGCGGGTCTGGTCTTCCTGGACCCGTGAGTCATCCGTCGGCTACCTGCTGCCGAAGACTCAGCTACCTGCCGCCCTGCGCTAGGTCTCGCCGCTGAAGAAGGCTCTGCCAGGAAGCTCTCGATCAGGAGGGCTCGCTCCAGCACTCCCGCCTGGGTCGGAATGCTGAGGGAGATCAGCGACGCCCGAATCTCCTGTCGCAAGCCCTGCTCGAAGGTCCGGGCCCGGAAGAAGGGGTCCCGTACCATGTCGGTCGAGTAGCGAGATAGGTCCGTGAACCTCGCCGCGTACTGAGCGACCGTCATGCTGCCCTGGCGCAGCTGGAGAAGCTCCTGGATGCGCACCGCTCGGAGGGTGGCCGGGACGAACTCAGAGCGGAAGAGGCTCTCGAAGTCCGTCCAGAGCAGGGATGCCTCATCGTGAACCTGGAGCATCAGGCTCCACCATCGTCCTGCCGCCGCCTGCAGGAGGCTCGCTGCGAGAATCACCATGAGATCCGCTGGTGTCCTCACTAGTCTGAAGATCCGTACCACCGCCTCTAGCCAGTCCTCGGCGGCCTGGGGGTCCGCCTCACCGCGAAACCTGGGCGGTCGCTGGCTCTAAAACTCATGCAGTGCCCTGAGGCGACGTGCATCGTCAGCGTCTGGTACTGGAAGCATCGGTGGCTCGGCGGGTAAGGCTACCGCCGGTGCCACTGCTGGCAAAGGGCCCTGCACCGAGGCCTCGTCGCTCGGTGGGCTGCCGTCGCGCCCTACACTCGGAACCCTAGCTGGCAGTCGTCGCGGGGCCATCCTGAAAAGGAGAACAAGAGCACCACAGTCAGAACAGTATACCTGGTGAGCTGGCACAAGTAATCACAAGGAAAACTTGAGACTTTCATAAAGCAGATCAGTATACCCGGTGAGCTGACACAAGTAATCACAAAGAAAACTCGAGACACACACGCAATCAATGTTTTCATGCATTAAGTCGGAAATCAGGAGTCAGGGTCCTGGTGTACGGTTACGTCGGCCGCCGCACCAACACTGGGCTCCCTGAACTGATAACCACACTCAATACACTAAACACTATTGCTTCACATAGAAAGAAAGGACGATCAGAGTCTGCGGTAGAACCGACCACCTCTGATACCAATTTGTCACGACCCGTCCTCGGGGCCCGTGCCGTGACTACCCCAAGCCCGCCTTCCATAGGCCAGGGGCTGGCGACTAGCACCAAGGCGTAAAATCCCAGTAAACAGGGAAGGCATTGCCTTTATAAGTAACAACCACACAGAGTCAGCAAGCGGAAAGTAAAGTGCAGAAAGGTAAAGGGGCCGGAAATACAAGCCCAACTGTAAAGTACAACTGAAAAGTAAAGTACAGCAACTGAAGAAAAGACGGCGGCCTCGTGTCGTCCACTGGCAATCCCACCTGAAGGGTGGGTACAGATAGCCTCCAGGCTCCTCGGGTCCCACGTCCGCTCCGAGTACGTTCCGCCCAGTGGTCCACCTCCAGGTACCGTCCTGCTCCACGCCCCAACCGTGATCAGCGCTGTCCGTCGTCTGCAACCAACACAACAAGGTGCGGGCATAGCCCGTGCAGGGGTGAGTACAAGCTACTCAGTAAGGACCCCGAGACCCCCGAAGGTCTCCCGAAATCCACAAAGGATATAGCACAAAAGAAAGATGCAATCACGAAGTAACATCTGACTCGACTTAGGTATATGCCCATACATATACCTAAGTCCCCAATTCTAGCTCTGCTCACGAGCTCAAGAACAACTCAATCCACAAAGGAAAGCAAGACTCAAATCCACAAGGATAGTAAACAGTAAAATCCACATAGGATAGTTCAACACAATCCACAAAGGAGAGTAACATACGATTCAGCTCAACCAGGTATACTTTTTCAGATGACGTCAAAGATGATCACTGATCCATCTAAGTCGTCGGACCCACAAAGGATCGATAGGTACTAACCCCCGCAGAAGACCCACCCAGGATCGGGCTCACACAGAACCTGTAGGCAGTGGCTCACACAGAACCGGTAGTAAGGACCCACATAGGATCGGGCTCACACAGAACCTGTAGCACTGATCCACGTAGGATCGCTGAGTGCAGTAGTCGACGCAGTCCACTGAGGATCTCTGCACAGTCGTCGCCGCAGTCCACGAAGGATCTCTGCTCTGCCGTCGTCGCAGTCCACGAAGGATCTCTGCTCTGTCGTCGTCGCAGTCCACGAAGGATCTCTGCTCTGTCGTCGAAGTCACAGTCAGCGCTAGGGTTCCCGCACAAAGCGAGCTCGTTTAGGAGGGTCCGCTCCACGAGCCGAGAGGCTGATACATCAACTGACAGGTAGTCCGAAGTTGATGTATCCAAAAGTTCCGTATCGACAACAGGATCTCAACGCAACAGACGGCGCGTCAATCGGACGCCCGGTCTGAGAGTTATTGGCATTTTCGTCCCAGGGGCCCGGTTGGTTTTTAGGGAAAAACCAACCCGACCGTACTCCGCCTGTATCCGATCCTCGGGCGGAGTATGCCAAAAGTTCCGTCTCACTTAGAGGAAACTACCACAGCTGACGGTACGTCGTTGGGACGTCCGTAGCTCATGTTATGAGTGTTTCCGCTCCGAGGGCCCGGTTGGTTTCGTGTACGAACCAACCCGACCGAACCCAAAGTCTTCCGAAACCTTGAGTATAATATACCGAAACGACCGTCTCGATCCAAGGATCGCGTAGCCGCTGACGGTTCGTCAATCGGAGGTCCCAGGCCCAAGATATGGGCAAAAGACCGAAGAGGGCCCGAAACGGGGGTTCTGGGCCCGGGGCGACCCGGCCCGAACCCCCCCTGGGGTCGGCCGAACCGGGTCGGCCCGAACCTGGTCGGCCTGACCCGGCCCGGCCCAGCTAGGCCGGGTCCGGTCCGGCCTGGGCGCGGCCCGGCCGACCGGACCGGCCGGCTCGGCCGGCGCGGCTTGGCCAGCCGCGCGGGTGGAAGGCCGCGGGCGCAGCCCGCGGTCGAGGGAGCCGTGGCCCGCACGCGGGCCGCGCGGGTGGTTAGCGGACACGGCGCATTGTCGCGTCCCGATCGGGTGGACCGGACCCGCGGACCGCGGGTCCGCTGGTTCGCCGCCGCCGCGGCCGAGCCGCGGCGGATTCCTCCGGCGGCGCGCCGGGCGCCGCCGCCTCCTTCCGCGGGCCGCCGGAGATGCTCCGGTGGCCCGATTTGCCTCCCGTCTGCGCCGATGCCCCTCCCGGATGCCGACCTTCACTGCGGAAACAACGGATCGCCCCTGCCACGTGGTTTTTTGTCGTCCGCCATATCCGCACAACAAAAGAGATCGGCGGAGGGTTGCCGGGTCTTGTTCGTTAGACCCGCACCCTCCGCGTTAGCCATAATCAACGGGAGAAAAGAAAAAGATGATCAACACATGATCCAACAATTTTATTTAAATATAAAATTGTTCGTTTGAAACCGACTTTTTAAATTTTCAAGAACGTTCACGTGAAAATTTAAAAGGGGTAACTTTTCCAAAATAAATCCCTACCTCGCAGCTGTTGTCGCCGAACGGGGGATCGTCGCGGGATTGCTCGTCGCGGAAGAAGGAGATCGTCGCGTCGTCGCGGTATCCGGCGTCGCGTCGCCAATCTCCGGATCAAGAACAAACGGATTTAATTAATTAAATCCGTTGTTATTGAAATTAAGAAGGGAGAATTTAGAAGTTTCGATTCTCACCTTTAACCGCCGATCGCAGGTTCGCCGCGGAAGATGAGGCACCGAAGAAGAAGAAGAAGAAGGTCGCGGAAAAGCTGTTGACGTCGCGGATCGTGCGTCGTCGGATTCCGGCGTTCTTCGCGTTCTTCGCGTTCTTCGCGTTCTTCGCGTTCTTCGCGTTCTTCGCGGAGAGGGTGGAGGCTCAGAGGAATTGCACAACGATAGCAATCCTCCAAAATAGACAAGTTTGTCTATTTTATTATTTTGCCAACAAACGTAAAACGCATAAGTAACGACCCAATTAATTCTCGAAGAAACAGTCCATTTAATTCACGAAATAAACCGCCCAATTAAATGGTCTGTTAAGAATTAAAGAAAACGCGTCGGTTGACTTTTCAGTTACTTTGACGGGTTTTCGCGGGTGCGTTACTTAGCGAAAGAAACGGCGGGGCTCGTGCGGGTCCCACCGCACAAATATCCTACCAAGGGGTAGGATATTTCTGGATAGCATCCTATCCAGTTCAACTCAGTTCAAGCCGCCTTTAAGTGACTTTAAGTGGCTTCCAAGCAGTTTAAGTGAAATAAAATAAAGTTGTCGCACAAACTTTATTTTATTTCTGACTTAAGCCGCAAAATTTAAAAACCACGTCTGAGCAAACGCAACTCCGGAAGAGGCGTTTCTAAGAAAATACCGGCGCTGCGATTTCATCGGTGCCCTCAGAATTTGATTCCGGGCACCGGTTCAAAAGATAGAATAACCCGCTCGTCCGTTCACTGAACGTACCCGAGCCAAACTTCGGAAATTGATTCCGGGCACACCGGGCCTCGGAATCAGGTGCCGTCTGAAGCTACGCTCTTGTAAAATTCCAAAGAAAATTAAGAAAAAAATTTCCTTGAAATTTGCGGGTCTTTACAGATAGCGAGACTGAATCAGAAAAATCTGCTACTGAAAAAACTAGAGAGTACCTTTTTTGCAACAGTGAATAATGATGATTATGAGAGTAGTAGTACTGAAGAAGAAGAGACTCAACTTGAACAGTATCTGAAAGAAGTGCTGATGGAATGCTTGACGAAGATCAGAAATCTTGAGAAAGAAAACAATAAGTTGATAAATGAAAATTTCATAGTAAACAATCAAGAAGGTTTTACTGATGAGAAAATCAAGATGGAAAAGGAGATTGATGATCTGAAATTTTTTTGAGAATACAAAGATTCGTAATGATCATCTTGAAGTGAAGCTGAAGGCAAAAGAAGAAGAGTTGGAACTTGTCCAACAAAAACTGCATAAAGCTAAAGAAATGAATATCATTTCCAAAAAATCTATCTCAGAAGTTGGTGAATGTTCCAGTAAGAATGAACCAAACCAGGATCTACAAAAGATACCTTCAAAGGATGAAATGAATGAAAAAACTGGTTCTGATAAGAACAAGGCTGGAAAGACAAAGTATGTGGTCAAAATCAGCAATGCAGAAAAATCAGTAGTGCATAAAAATCATGAGTCAAGAAAAACATCTAATACTTCTAGTACTGATGAATCAGAAATGAAGAAGAGAGTTACAAATGAAAACATGATGCTTTTTGAGAAGCATGTTCACAACTCCAATCATTATAAAAGTTTCAGAGGTAAATATTCTTTCTATGGTTACTACTAGTATTGTGGTGGATTCGGACACATGGCAAGAATGTGTTGGTTCAACCAAAAACATTACAACTATTCCAAAAAAATTGAAAGAAAAGGATTGAGGGGGAGTCAACCCTTTCAAAATAGAAGATCTCCAAATATGTTTTAGATGATATCTGAGATGACTGGTGTGAATGTTGAGAATAGATTCCAACCACTGGAAACTTATTGTGAATGATGTGATCAACCTGGTCATCTTGCTAAGGGATTCCTTAGTGTGTTACCAGAGCAACAAAAGTTTGTTAATAATCCTCAGAAGACAGAGTTTTTAAAATCCAAAAGGGACAAGTCTAATAAGTCTGAAAAGAATTAATGCATGGTTCTCTTTCCAGAACACATTGATTTGGCTAGGAAATTGGAAGAATCACAACAGAAAGTGAAGGAAAAGGAAGAAAACAAGCACTTGTTGTTGAAACTACTTTCAAAGATACAAAAGGAGAACGTCCATGGATTCTTGATAGTGGATGTTCGTCTCATATGACACGAGACTTAAAGCTGCTGAAGAATGTGACAGACTTTAAAGAAGGAACTTTGACATTTGGAAATGATGAATCTCTAAGTATCAAAGGTGTTGGATCAGCCATCATTGGAAATAAAAAGATGAAATCTAGAAAAACACTATATGTTGATGGGCTGAAACATAACCTGCCTAGTGTGTCACAACTCTGTGATGAGGTCAACAAAGTGATCTTCAGAAAAGATTTATTTGTTGTGAAAATTGAAAATGATGGAAACATAGTTACAAGGGGCTAACGTACAAGAGGGAATTTGTTCCAAGTTGGGGATGTGTAGAACTCTTGTTACATTAGTGTGGTGGATGAAAATAAATTATGGCATAAAAGGCTGGGGCATATGTGTCAGATAAATATGTGCAAGTTATCAAAGCGAGAAAGTGTTTGGGATAAGCCTGATTTATCAAGAGAAAGATATTGGTGTTGCACTATTTGTGAGAAAGGGAAGATTGCTAATTCTATGCACAAGAGAGTTGAAATTCACTCCAAAAGACCCTTAGAACTCATACAATCAGATATATATGGACCAAAGAGCAAGAAATCTTCAAATGGAGATAATTACTTCATTACATTCATTGATGACATTACTCGCATTACTTGTGTTATGTACATGAGACATAAGTCAGATGCTCTAACAATGTTTAAGATTTTCAGAAGGAAAGCAGAGAAAGAATGTGAGTATTCAGTGAAGAAGTTGAGAACTGATAATGGTGGTGAGTATAAGATTGGAAATTTTGAAAGTTATCTTGAGAAAAATGGAATTTGGCATGAGTTCAGTTCACCATACACACCTCAACAAAATGGGGTGGCTGAAAGATAGAATCGAAGTCTGGTGGAAATGGGGATAACTATGTTACTTGAACATAGTCTCTCTCATTATTATTGGAGGCAAGCCGTGAACACTGCTGTGTATATTCAAAACTAATGTTTCTATAGGCCAAACTCAGATATGACTCCATATGAAATGTTCTGTGGAAAAACTCCAAGTCTGAAACAATTGAGAATTTATGGGAGTCCATGTGTTATAAAGAAGAAATGTGGAAATCTGGGAAAATTTGAGCAAAGAAGAGATGACGGAATTTTTCATGGCTTTTCTCTAGAAGGAAGAGGATATAGGTTCCTCAACAATGAAACCGGAAGAATTATTGATTCTTCGGATGTAAAAGTTGTTGAAAATTCTGAGAAAGAAATGAAGTCATATGTTGATATAGAAGTCGAGCGGGATAGAGAAGGATTTGTTAACAATTATGATAATGTTGTAGACTATGTTCATCCTACTCAAGAAGAGGAATCTAACTCAAAAATCTCAAGTGATGAGGATGAAGTTCAAACAACTCATCCTAGGTTGAGAAAACAAGTGGAGGCTCAGAACATTATTGGAGATAAAATCATAGGGTTCAAACAAGAAGAACAACGAATGCTATATCACATACATCTCTTTATTCGAAAGTTGAACCGAATGATGTAAATGAGGCATTTGAGAATCCAGAATGGGTTCATTCTATGAATGAAGAGCTTGATCAGATAGAGAAGAACAATACATGGGAAATTGTACCCAAGCTGTACAACAAGAACATTATTGGTACAAAGTGGGTTTTTCGAAACAAGATGAATAAATAAGGTAAAGTAATTAGAAACAAGGCAAGATTGGTATGAAAAGGGTATTCACAAATAAAATTCATTGACTTTGATGAAACCTTTGCTCCAGTAGCTCGATTAGAAACAATCAGAATATATCTTTCCATTGCTCCACAACAAGGTTAAAAAATCTTTCAAATGGATGTAAAATCTTCATTCTTGAATGGTGATCTTGACGAGAATGTTTACATTGATCATCCTTATGGATTTGTTATTGTGAAAGATGAAAGCTATGTGTGAAGGTTGAAGAAGGATCTTTATGGGCTAAAGCAGGCTCCGAGGGCATGGTATTCCAAATTAGATATTTTCTTGAAGAAGATGTACTTTAATAAAGTGAGAGTTGACAACAATCTCTACATCACGAAATGTCAAGAGTTTTCACTGATTGTTATTGTTTATGTCGATGATATTATATTTGCTGGAAATGATGAAAGATCATGTGAAAAATTTTCTAAGGAGATGAAAAAGTTATTTGAGATGTCCATGCTGGGAGAAATGAAGTACTTTCTTGGGTTACAAATTTCACATAAGAAGAATCATGTTTTTCTATCGCAATAAAAGTATGCTAAGGAACTTCTAAAAAAGTTTGGCACAGAAAATTCGAAACCAGTTTCCACACCGATTTCAGTGGTAACCAAGTTGTCTAAAGTTGGAGAAGGCAAGGAAGTTGATCAGAAATAGTTTCGAAAACCGATTGGAAGTCTTCTATATTTGACTGCCTCAAGACCCAACATCGTCTATGCTGTTACATTATGTGCAGGATTTCAGAGTGCTCCTAAAGAATCAAATTTGATTTCTGGAAAAATAATTATCAGATATATCAAAGGCACAACAAATTTTGGAATCTGGTATGACGGCTCTGAAAATATTGATCTATTCGGGTATTATGATGCTGATTGGGCAGGAAATGTTGATGATCGAAGATCCACATCTGGTGGAGTATTCTTTCTTGGGAAAAGTTGTGTTAGTTGGCATACCAAGAAACAAAATTCAGAAACACTTAGAACAGCTGATGCTGAGTATGTTGCTGCTACTCAAGCTGGAACATAACTAATGTGGATAGAGACTCAGCTAGAAGATCTACTTGTTGAAATAAATCTACCATTGCTCTTGGGTTTTGATAATCAGAGTGCAATCAATCTTACAAGAAATCCAGTACAACATTCTCGTTCAAAACACATTGATATAAAGTACCACTTCATCAAAGAGCAGGTTGAAAAGAATGAATTGAGGCTGGAGTATGTTCATACATCTGAACAAATTGCAAATAAATTTTCAAAACCATTAAAGAATGAACCATTTGCAAAATTCAGGTTGAACATGGGTGTACAACCTCCTTCTTGTCAAGGTTAAGGTACATGTTTCTGTCCCCTCTCTCTTCTTACATTTGGATAGTGTTGTCAAGGGGGAGAATTGTTTCATAAATCTATCCATAAGGAAGCATGTATTAAGGGAGAGTTGTGGGTAAGCTGTGAATTCAACATGTATGTGTGTGAACTATTCAAACTGTTTGTTGGAGTGGCTGTAGGAAACAATGTTGTTTTATAGGAAAGTTGAAGAAGTAAATAATGATGAAGAAAAATCTTGAAAGATGTTCTGAAGAAGGATGAGGAGGTACGTTCATGATATTTCACAGTCACTACTTTTGGACATCATGGTTTTGGCTGTCAATAATTCTTGTTTCCTACAATGAGTTAGCTCACATAGACATAGAATTGATGAAAAGTAATCCATTGCATAAGGTTACAAAGTTCAATGATTTATGAATCTTGGTTGACAACAAAAACCAAAGGGGGAGATTTTTGGGACCAAGTTGAATGGAGAAGAAAGTTTGATGAGTTAGCCTTTGCAGAGTGTTGTATTTTGTTGTCAAAGAAGATAAATCAATTCCCTTTGTAGAAGGATCTTAAATCAGACGATGCATTGCTGTTATGTATTTCACACATATCATGAGTTTGGAGAAATTGTGATACAAGACTTATGAAGGAAAGGGGGAGAAATGATGATGCCAGTGATATAAAGTTCTGATTGGAAGGAATGATGTTGTTGGTGGATAGGGAAGTTTTAGTTCGCATTGCAACTCTGATGATGCTAAAGCTGATATATCAAAGGATAAATATCACGATAGTGGGATTCGTGATAAGAGCAGAAAAATGGTTATGGGAAGTAGTAAAGAGGGAAAATGACAAAGCAATGGACAATCTGGGGACGGCAGAAAAGCATAGTTTAAAGTGGCGCCATTTTCCAGTGTTTTCAAAATTTTAGGGCCTGAAAATTGGGAGACGAAGATGTGTTTTTGGCAATGGATGAAGCATGAAAGATTGAATATGGTTTAGATTTTTGCGTGAAAGGCATGATTCAAGATCAGAACATCAAAAAATAACACAAGGCATGGAGTGCGTGGAAATTTAGGCATGTTGGGCGCAAAAATAAAGTGGTGCACGCAATATATGCGAGTTGCGTGAAATAGTAGAGGGTTTCACTAAATAGTAGTGGGTTGCGCAAAAAATTGGATCATTACGCAAAATATTTGCAGGATGCACGAAATTGAGGAATTATATTTTACGTGCAAAAGATTTTTTTAGATCAGAAGCTCAAAAACTTTCAAAGGCATGAGCTGCGCGAAAAATTTGATCATTGTGTGAAATATGCTGTCGCGTGAAAGGACGGGTTTGCGCGCAATATGGAATGCAGTTTGGAATTTTGCACACAATTGTTGCTTCATGATTAGAACAATGTAAAATGGAAAAGGAATGAGGTGCGTGCTATATTTAAGTATGGCGCGAAATATGAAGTTGCATGAAACCGTTTAAGGTGGCGCCGTTTTCCAGTGTTTGCAAAATTTTAGGGCCTGAAAATTGGGAGATGAAGATGTGTTTTTGGAAATGGATGAAGCATGAAAGATTGAATATGGTTTAGATTTTTGAGTGCAAGGCATGATTCAAGATCAGATCATCGAAAAATGACAAAGGCATGAAGTGCGTGTAAATTTAGGCATGTTGTGCGCAAAAATAATGTGTTGCGCGCAATATATGCGGGTTGCACAAAATAGCAGCGGGTTTCACGAAATAGTAGTGGCTTGCGTGAAAAATTGGATCATTGCGTGAAATATTTGTGGGATGCACGAAATTGAGGAATTATATTTTATACGCAAAAGATGTTTTCAGATCAAGAAGCTCAAAAACTTTCAAAGGCATGAGCTGCGCGAAAAATTTGAACATTGCGCGAAATACGATGTCGCGTGAAAGAATGGGTTTGCACGCAATATGGAATGCGGTTTGGAATTTTGTGCGCAATTGGGGCTTCATGATTAGAAGAATGAAAAATGGAAAATTCTATGAGGTGCGCGCTATATTGAAGCATGGCGTGAAATATGAAGTTGCATGAAAGATTTTTTCCGCGCATAAAGGAGGTTTTACGTGTGGATTAGTGTTTTTTGCGCGGGGTCAAAATTGCGTATAAATATGAGGCTAACCCTCCCCATTTGTTAATGTTCAACACTTAGAATAAATTCTGAGCTCTGGTGCACGTAAAATCTTACACTAAGTAAGTCGTGTGAAAAGAGATATTTTTTCATGAAAAGGAAATTTGCCCGAAAAATTTGGAAGCTGCGCAAAAAGTGAAACGTTACGCCGAAAAGGGAAGTTGCGTGAAAAAAAAATTCGTGCCAAAAAGTGATTTTACGTGCAATACATTTGAATTGAGCGCAAGGCACCCTAATGGCTACGTGAAATATTTGGGGTCTTCGCACATATTCAGTAGTTCGTAAGAGAGTTCTTACAGGATTCTGGGTAAGAAAGTGAAGATTTGTACTTCATAGAATACGTCTGTTCAATTGTAAAAAAGCACTGAAACATTGTGTTACCCTATTTTTACTATGAGGGAGCACACCCACTGTTGGATTGTGTTCAAAGTGCTTCACGAGTGTAAGGGTATATCCTAGTCGTTGTATTCCACATCAAAGGATTGTTTTATAGTGGATTGTGTGGTACTGGATTGTTTCCGTACCATACCAAAGACGTAGCTACTCTTGTTGAGTAGTGAACCTTGTAAATCTTGTGTTCTTGTGGATGTATGTGTTCAGCAGGGAGGAGACACTTTAACATGAGTTGAAGGTTGTTTAAAAAAGGGGAAACATAAAAAGAAAAAGATATCACTCATTCACCCCTCCCCCTATCAGTGATACTTGGATCCTAACTGGGAACTTCAAGAATATGATTTATACCATCATTATTTTATCATTATTCTATGAGGAATCAACAATGAAATCATCATTTGTTCTTAGACCAAACTCAGTCCAATCGAGGAACTTTCACCAATATCCAACCAACACAAATAAATATTTACAAGACCAACCATATAGGGTCTCAAAATGATCCATTCTAATAGCTAAACAGTAACTATTATTTTAGGATAACAAAGTCAGTCCCAAATGGTCATCCCAAGCTCCACCAATGCCAGGAACACATGTAAGTGTAATGTTCTCAAGAATATATATAGATATCTCTATCGAGACATCCATATATAGATGATGTGTTATGATCATATGTACATGGGATCTCATGGTCTCATTTAGTTCCCTACATAATCTATAAGTAAAATGGTGATCCCGATCAGGGACTATCATAGACGAAACTCCATGAAATCAAGAAATATCATTCATGTTGAGATTCCCTAATTCCAAATATTTGGTTGTTTTTTAAATTATGATAATGTGGGAAAAATTTATTCTTATCAATCACAACACATATCTCATTGTTTCTGTAGTGGTTATATGGATTCCGATCCAAAATTTCCATAAAAATATTAGCCCACTTACAAGTCAGTAATGAAAGTGTCTCGAGAATGATCAAAAATATCTATTTCTCATTTTTGACCTTTTGGTAGTTATAGAAATAGGATAAAAAGTTTTAATGTTTCATCTCATACATAGAAACCAAAATCATCCTCTATTTTCAAATAAAATCCTCATGGTTACGGAGCTCACAACCCACTAGGGGCTATGGCAATCACCTACCACATCTTTTCTCATAATGAATGTTACAAAAAACGGTAATAGAAATATAGGATATCCTCTATATAGAAATACAACTCACCAATGGTTTATCAACTATAAATACAGTCCCCAATACCACAAAATTCATCATCAAAATATTTAACTTAGAGAATCATCTTTAGAAGAGAGGAGGTAAACAAAACATTCACTAAAAAAACCTTGGACTAATTCTCCAAAACTCCCAAATGCAAGTAAGAATAGATAGAAATGTTGTTTCACTCTTCTATTGACTCTTTCACAGCATGGGTGAAAATTTTCAATCTCAAATCATATCAGTCAAAATCCCGTTTCATGTGGTATAGGAAATTTAAAAATCAAATGACATCAGGTACTCCACCAAACACCTCTGATGGAGATTCGAATATTTTTTTAAATAAGATATAACTCCAGATTTTTTTGGTTATAATGAATTATAAAACATTCACCAAAAAGGAAATCTCGCTAACTCTTAAGATCAAGAAACATGTTTATGAGTTTGAGATCATAGATTAGTCAATTATTTTCATCTGGCCTAAACATTTTGGAAGTAAAGTCTACAACATGATCACCATGTATAGGGAAATAACCCAAACCTAAACATTATGCATCATAGAAGACCACATATCCATGAACGACCTCAGGAAGAGTCATCCCAAATGAGGAATTAAAAATATGTTTTAGGAACAAAATAACTCTTCCATTTCACATCTCAAATGAACATCACTACTTCCCATGTGAGAGTGTTCATCAGAAAAGATAACATTGAGAAATCTGTAATAAAATTGTAGTAATATCCTCCCAAAAAAAAGAAGATCTGAATCTCAAAAACATTAAATGGATAATCCCATGCCATAAAAGCTTTCACCTTCTCAAGATCAACTAAAATACCATGTTACAAAACCAAATGTCTCAAGAACATCACATCTTGAATTTATAAATTACATTTTCTATCACTTCATTAAAATTTGATGATTTTTCAAGGTTATTATAACTTACCTCAAATGATGCACATGTTCTGCCACAGTCTTAGAGTAAACCATAATCTCATCAAAAAATACAACAATGAACATGTAATGGTACTCATGAAATAAACTTTTACTCAATTCCACAAATAATTAAAGATAATTTGTTGGACCAAATGGAATAACAAGGTATTCATAATGGTCATACGTACTCCAAAAGGTTATCATTGGAATTTCAAATAATATTGACCATGTCAATGATTGTTCTTTGAGAACCCCTTATCCCCTTTTAACTAGTAAAAAATACCATCAATCCATGGAAATGGATATTTATTTTTTACTATGACTCTATTGAAATTTAGATATTCAACGCACAGTCAAAGTGTTCCTTCATCGTTCTTTTAAAATCGAATAGGCAACACCCATGGTGATAGACTCAGGCATATAAATACTTTATCTAGTATATCACCCAACTTATATTTTAACCATTTATCTCTTCTGGTTCAATATGGTATGAATGAATAGTCATTAGTCGAGAACCAGATACTACATCAAATGAAAACTCCACCTCACCTTCTAGTGGCAAGCTAGAGATATCATAAATAAAAACATCAACAAACTCAATGATTAATGGATGGAGATCATCACACAAATATTAACACTACAAGTTGAATGAAATAATTTATATTACCCCACCCAAATCCAAAAATATGTATGGATCTAATCAACCTTAGGTCTCATTCGCCCTAAAAAACAAAATACACCCAATTTGGAACATTAAAGCAGAACCACAAAAAATAACAGTCATTTCGGGCCTTATGATCCAACTGCCATTCCATCTCTAAAATGATACAAAGAGTTTTCATATTGAGTACTAGAAAACTCTATGTATGTTTAATTTATGATAAATAGAAAACACATGTATGACAATGAATACCTTGTTCTCTCTTCGTTCTGATGGGCGTACTAATAACCATCACATAGGAGAAGGACACCATAAGGTAATTCAATAAATTAACAACATTGGATGATATAAATTAGTGATATGAACCAGTATTAAATAAATAGATCATTTAATATGAATTTATAGTGATAGTACCTCTAACATTCACTAGATCTGTATCCACTTACTCTGGAGACTCTTACACTATATGAATATGTTTCATTTCAGATTCATATCGATGGAAACCATTTTCTATTGGAAAGTCTTATTAAACTGAAATAATTTTAATTATTGATAATCTTGTTTCACTATTTGTAATATAAAATAAATATAAAAACTTATATATCAATCTTGAGTGACCACATTAACTACGGGTCTTCAGTGCCTCAAAGAAAAACTATCTCAAATACCCGACCTTGCCACCCTAAACTCATGTCAAAGGAAATATACTATGAACTGAAGGAGGTTTTGATTATACTTGATAATGAAAAAACCATGTGACTAATCATGCTTCCTCTTACCATTAAAGTAACTCAATGAATTTCTACTGTGAAAAAAATGATCTCCTTTCAACACTAACATTCCAACCAGGTCGAGCTCAACTATCAACACCCTATATTGCACATTTACACAAGAAGTGTGAATAAGTAAGAAAATTTGTGATCTAATATACAGTAAGAGATCCATCATGAAATATCAATAAATCACCTTTTAATTGGATACTAACTTATTTGAAATGTGTAAAATATTATCATTAGAGTTTGTATACTGCGTCGCATTCATGCAACTCTGCTGGAGGTCAAGAAACACTAGGGACATCACCAAAGCCATAAACCCTTTATAGAAATGACAAGTGAAATTAAATATATACCCTCCCCACCCCTTGATCATGTTGTTAATTAACATCATCGTCGATTTCCACAGTTTTCTACTTGGACCTTCCAGCTTATAGGTATTACACAATAACATTAATAAATTAAGAGATTCCACGAACTCAAAAAGTATCATAATATTTTGCAACCAATCTTTATCTTCTTGTGGATTATTTGAGCCTTATAATGCTAATGATTTCTAAAGGACAATCTCTTGAGAACAATCTCAGAATCATCCCTTAGAGGATCCACTAATACTGCCTTAATGGGAATGGTTATAGAATCATGTCCCAAAGAATGGATAAAATGAACCATTATATCAATAAAATTCTTTTCCATTAGAAGATTTTTCTTTTTTGTTCACTAGTAACTACCTATTATGTTCTTGAAAAATTTATTCTCATAGGCATGAAACTACAAAAAATTAATTGACAATACTAAAATAATCAAAAAGGATACAAAGATCCTTAACTCAACAAGATCCACAGGAATATGAATTCCTCTAAAACATAAAGATGGTTATTCAAACATAATTACATAACAGGCATGGGAAATTTGACAAAAAAATAGATCAAAATATTCCTCAGTTTATATATTCCAAACACCCATGGTGACATAAGGTTCGTTATCATGAGAGATGGATATGAACCCACTAACAAAAACCTCTTAATTCCTAACAATACTACCTCCATCCCACTAGGACAACCCGACTACATACTGACATCAAAAAAATATTCACAACCATCACGATCAACATGACTTCCTCATCAACTATCCTGGATAACATGGTGCCCTGATACCTGAGCCATATTGTACATGGCTTGAATGGAGTTCCCAATCCCCACAAATTGCATACTAACAACAAGAATCATAAAATAATAAAGAGGGAATCATTTTAACATAGAATAGTGGATGATAAAACACTAAAAATCATTATTCTCTACACTAAAATGGGGGAATGTATGATAAAAAATAGGTAAAACAATAGCCGGGAAATAGATTCACAAAATACACATCATCTTATATGAGAATGATAAATTATAAACCACATAATAAGTAGAAAAAAACTCCATCAGTCACCTCTATAACAGAGGTTCTATATAATTAAGAACATCAACCACCTATAGGTGGAACATTCCTTTTTCTTAGATCTGGCATTAGATTATCTATAATTTCATGATGGTAAAGTTATGGTTTGAGAAAAATATCTTAGTAGGGTCTCACCATGTGTTATATAATTAATTACATAATAATTAAAGAAAATATTATTTCAATATATTTAAAATTAGCGCTGGAATAGACTCTATGTATTTTTTGAAAATCATTCCATCATTATCAAAAGAAATGTAATATGTATCAAAATAATATTTAATGGTCATTTTATATAAAACATTAATAAAAAAAGTTTTTAGGAATAAATAAGTTATAAATTTCAATAGAATGTAATCATCAAATCTATTATTTCATATCACCATGTATCAAGACCTATGGTATGATATTTTTTGGAAAAAGGATACTCACAAAACACATGTGGGATCTCGGCTCAATGTGTGCACATGTCCCACAAATTAGGACATCAGGACTCAACTCCTCATTTGATAAAAAATCATGATACGTTATTTATTTTTATGCATTATAATCATTAATCCATTTCTAGGGGCCATATCCAAGTGTGCTTGTCCTAATTACCACTAACTACAATAGTAACATGTCCCGAAATAAAATAATCAATCAAACTTGGTAAAAATATTCATTTAAAATCATTTCATCTTTCACATTTTAATTTCCCAATTATATATTTCAACATAACTTTAATTTTCAAAAAAAAATCATTAGTTTTCATCAAATTCATACCCTTTTCAAACCATCTTTAATTTTAATTCATATTTATGAATATAAGGAAAATAATTTTACTAAATATTTCCCATCACATCTCAAAATTTCTCAAATCATTCAATATCTCAAATTCACTAAAAATGGTGGTTTTATTTCCAAAACACATGAAGATTAAATAATACATCAAATCCACATTAACTCAGTGTATAATAAATAATTTTTAAATGTATTTTGAATAAATAAAGAAAATATGGTTTTAATTATATTAAAGAAACATTATGAAACCAAATACCCATAATTTATGGGATAATTGTTCAATACAACACCCATAGTGGGAATTATAACTAGGATATGTATGCATGGGATATTAGGGAACAACCCCTATAAATACCATCACATAAAACAAGAATCCAATCCATTAACAATATGAGGATTAGTTACTCTCAAAGGAGAAAAATATGAAATTATTGAATTAAAAAACCTGGATATATCACTTACCATAGAGGAATTAAAAGCATCCACTAGAGTATTGATCTGATTTGAATGGATTTTAGAGGAGTTGAAATGCCTCTAAATATCCCTCAAGAGACAAATGATTGAATGAGGTTCAAGATAGAGATAAATTCATATAAAATGGGTATCATGGAATTTAACTCTATAAAATCAGATACCATGACACATATCTAATGGAAATGATGTATAAAGGATGAAAACATCTAAACTACAATAAAAACTCATTAGACAACATTTTTGTAATCCCTATTAAATCAGCCACCTGAAAGCATGCCACAAACCTCTATTGAATCCACATTACTCATCACAGGGGGCAATATTGAATCCAAAATTTCATGTCATAGACCTACCTGATTTGTTAGTGGCTCTAAAAAAATCATGTTGTAGCTGGTTCCCATGTTAAAACTATTACAAAATAGTTATTAGCATCAAAATGAACCCCCCCACCCCAAGCTTTGTGGTGTAGCCCGTCATCCACGACATAGCTAATCCAAATTTGGATGTAGCCATGAAAACTAGTCGCGAACTCGCTAACACAATTTCTTAATATCCCACAGTGCATCATGGAATCTACAAACTGTCGTCCCTACACCATGGTGTATCTTTCTATTGAAACATTTTTACCTATACTCAACATATTCCAAAAAAACATACAACCCAAACGTTAGGTCATTTTTTAGGAAACAATATACCTATTTTTGAACATCCAAAACACTCCAAAAAATATGGAATCAAAATAAGATTCAAAAAGTACCTTAATAACGTTAATGTAATGTTACAAAATCATATTTATTACATGAGTTGAAACTGGTGTTCTGTCTATCATTTTCCACCGAAATAGACCCTATAAAGCCTCATACCACTCATTCAAAGTTTTTCCTTGATAAATCCCTTTTAGGTTTTTTGGAATCTTATTACCATCCATGGTCTTATGTTTCATTTTTAACTTGGGTTTTGTGGTTACAAGAATGATATTTGAGACTTAAAGTGAATCCTTGATACCCTTACCATATTCATTAATATAAACTTGTGAAATGGATTCACTGGTCGATTTCTTTTTAAATTTTTTTTCTAGTAATTAGAATTTACCCTCTAACTCATGTTCTATTCATAAGATCCATTACTGGTTAAGGAAATCACTAAAATTTATTTTTTCTTTACCCAATATAGATCTCAGTGTTTTGCAGAAATTTTATGATTCCATTATTTAAAAAATAATTTTTAATCATATGAGATTCATATTTTAAACTAATTTTAAAAAATTAATAAATAATATTCCACTAAAATGATGAAACATTATAAATACATCATATAGAATACAAGAAATTGCTTCATATATCACTATATAATGAGTCTTATTTAGTTATCCACTATTTTTTAAGTTAACTCTCTAGGTTTTTATCATAATTATATCATATATGTCTCTTTGTTAGTTTAGATGAAAATAATATTTCCAATACCAGATATGGATAAACCAAACTCTATTCCTCAGGTATCCTATCACTTAGGGTACTCTAGATAAGTGTATCCCAAATATAATATATGGATTAGGTTAGGTAACTATTAGGTTAATCAATTTCCACCATGCCTTATATGAGATAATCCATCATAACCCTATACTGGAAAACCAACCTAGTTTAATTTTTGAGGTCTTAGAATGATTTTTATTTTGGATGGAATCTAACACATAGTATATTAAAGGGAATTTAATATCACTGTCATGTTGCATGTTTTTGATTTATGTATTCATGCCTTTAGGGATTTAGATTGGAATAATATTCCTTCAAAAAAATCAATTTGCTAAAAAAATTGTTTAAGGCTTTACAAAAATCCAACATTTTCTTATTAATAAAAATTAATAAATTATTATATCCACACATTTAAATAATAATATTATTCATTTGGTATATGAAAATATATCACACAAATCTTTATATTTATAAAAAAACAATAATCCTAATCTGAGTTATCATAGACCAATAGATGCTCAACCCTTAATTTTCAAGACACATCATAAACCTCTAGTCTAAGGAGATATATAACCCAAATTCCCTCTACTCTAGGATACTTTAATCAAGAGAGATCTCAATTTTATCATAATTATAACAATTAATATTGATTAATATTAGTCAATAATGTAATCGAATATCATAACACAATAAAAGTAATGTTAAGGAAAAAAGAAAACTACGTCCATTATCATCCCTAGCATGATCTCCTTATATGAATATATGAAAATTTATCGAAGTGACGTAACATTTATAAAAATAGTAAACTAAAATTCATAAAATAATTTTTACATATATGAATTAAATATGGGATTATAAACTAATAAATATTTCATGAAATTAAACAAGATATAAACATATATGAATTGTCCATAAATTAAAAATTATAAACACTTTATAATTTTCATGTTCATTAATGAAAATATATAATTAAATAAATATAAATATTTTATATTTATTCCTTAATATGAACTCCTTCATATTATTCATTATATGGAATGTTAAATTAAATATATGATATTTGAGGAGATATAAACATATTATATTTCAATTTATAATATCTATAAATTTTATATAATATAAATATCACATATTAATATTAATTAATCATCTCATCAAATCGTTTATCAAAACTCATTTTGATTTGCATTAAATATTTTTTAAATAATGACCTTTTAATTTTAATGATTCAAATTGCACATTTTTTAAAATTGATATTTTTTAAAATTTAAACAATGTAGGTTTTTTATCATTTTCTAAATTTATAAACCATTTATAAATTAACCAAATATTTTATATAAAATATTTTTATATCCAAAATTAAAATCAATTAATATAATTTAGAAAACATAAATTCATATTAACACATAAAATTATTTAATTTTTATTAATTCATGTTAAAAAATACATTTTATTATAAATAGTATAAATATCATTCTACTCAAACCATTTTTTAATATATGGTATAAATCATATAATACAGTTGATAGGTTGTTTTGCTTAAAATATTTGAGTGTGATCAGTCATATTTTAGGAATGATACTTCTATTTTCTATTATGATAACTAGAATGCATAATATATTTACACTCCCATGGAAAATGAAAAAAAAACTATATATCAACCCTTATGGATGAGTGAAAAAACCTTATAAATCAATAATATTTAATGATATATATCGACATCTATAAATGATATAATGATTCTTTTTGTAACATAGAGAATCAGAAAAATTATGACATACCATACACTACATCACCAAAATATATTTTTTATCTAATAATATATTTTGAGTGAACCCATGTCATGTTACATTATTTCATATTATAACATTAGGGACCCCTATAATAGGTAACATTATCTTATAACAAATTTTCTGGACCCCACTACAGACAACAATATCACATAATATAATATCAATTCTCCATCAAGATTAAGTTATAGACTCAAGTAATTTTATTCTCAATTTCAATAATATGTTATCATATAATTTAATTTTGGTTAGAGTTCATAATTTTGAAAACATGATATCAAAGAATCAACAAACATGGAAAGCACTGGTACCACTAAAAGTTTTATAATGAATTATTAGTGAGTAAATAATGCAAAGATGATATTTAAATAAATTAAACATAAAAACACAATTCCTTGGAAACTAAAATATAGTAAATTATACATGATGAATATAAATTGTACATCAAAGTACATCGCAGGAACTTCCATTATCTGGGTCTTGATAAAGATCCCCAGAGAATATCTGAAAAGTTATTCCCTTTAAGGTGTATAAATGGGTTGTGCCAAATCAACCAAATGATTTTGGAATGACTAATCATATTACCATAATATGATTATATATTATGGTGTTTATGATGATAGACTAAGATATATTTGGGAGGGATAGATTATCATATAGATGTTTAAAGGATGATTTCTAACAATAATATCATATAATCATAGCCTAGAATCATTTATATAGGCCACATGGATACTGCATAATCTCATAGAACCAATCTCAACTCTATATGGTTGCATATGAAGCACCAATCATGTCCAAATTCCCACTCGATGACACAAATGGGCTCCCTAGATTTTAATTAAATCCAACGTTCCTATATATATGTATTTTATAATTGTAATGATACAGAGAAAATAATATATACGTTTTCCCACATAAATGATCAGCAAAAATAGACCACTTTCACGATTGACGAAACCATTATTTTTACTAGCAAGGATTGCTTAAATACATCATGAAACTATAAAATATTCATATAATAAGGAATAATACCTATTAAGGTATGATAAATTCTCCCATTATCTAAACCAATGTGCAATCCAAACTATCACTTAAATACCCTAGCAACTACCTACCTTTTTAAAGAAGGTCTACAACTGACACAAAACCTATGGGTGAAAATAAGACATGGTAACATGATGCTTAATGTTTTATGTGATTTTAAAGGGTGACTGATATTGAAGTTACCTCAAATATAGATTCAATGTGGAACATGTTTTTATCACTTTTTTTCTTTAATTCCAATAGTATAATACTCAATGAAATTATTTTTTTTGGAACTCTAGGTATTAATTTTTATAGACTTTTTTTAGTTCTCATTATAATACATTTTGTTTTAATTAAATTCTAAATGTCAAAATTAATATGGGGTTTCTAATGAAATCGTAGTTGAGGAACTTTCACCAATAACTGAGGAACAAATATTTGTATTCATAATGAAATTAAAATAAAGATGATAATAGAAAAGTAAGAAATAAAGGATTAAAATTTTTAGGATAATATATACATATTCAAAGATATTATAACATTACCCTTCAAGATATAGAATATATATTTACCATTTACAGCAAGATACATAAAAATATAACTCATTTCCCCTTAATACCTTTAGAGAAAATGTTGACCATATTCTTTATAGTCATTGAATAACTAATAGTTGGGTTATTCTTTTTATAATTATCCAAAATAAAGTGATAGTTTATATCAACATATTTAGTCTATTTATGAAGACACTAACTTGTAGAAATCATGATACCTTATTGATTATTATAATATATTTCATTGATTTTTTTACAAGATGTAATATGTCATCGAAGATATATTTCACCTATAAAATATTATCTTTCATATTTTTCATGGTTTGATACATAACGGTGTTAGTCAATAGATATATAATAGGTTATTTATTTTTCCCAAAAATATGATATTCTCACTAATGAAAATTATATAGCCATATTTAGTTTTATATGAGGATAAATATGCATGCATAACAAACATCATAGAACACCTCCAATTAAATGAGACTATGATCATCATAAAAAATATTTCAATTCGTGTTCCCACTTAATATATATAAGGATATGGAACACTGCATTCAATTATATTATAATCATGTGGTCTATGAAATAGAATTACATTCTCAAATAAGATTCCATGTGACATGTTTCCACCAAGAACACAATTAGTTGATATCCTAGAAAAAATAGTGTGAAGTGATGATAATATAGCATATCATCATAGATAATGAGAGTTTTATGAAATTCAATGTGATATGTATATGTTATTCTAAATTAGAAAGTGTATTTTTAGAAGTGATAATACATGTTACAAACCAACGATAGTTATGGATGTTTTGTTGACAACAGTGACAAATATATAATCTAACATACATAAGAAAGACGAAATAATTCATTTTTTATAAAAAAAATAATCAATAAACTAATATCATAACAACTAGATGGTTTGATACCGATATAAGAATCCATATTGACCACAAAATGTGACCCCAACATATCAGGGATATAAAAAAATAATCTCATTTGGTATGCATTGTCATGTGATAGAGTTCCTAAGTTGGAGTCATAGATGTTTGTTAAATTAATATAGAAGTATGTGTGAATATTCTATTAAAATTTAATGTAAAACATGTGATAAAATTTTTAAATTGAGTGATAATCTAAAATAATTGAACTAGACAAAATGGAATGGATATGTTAATTGAAATTAAAAAGTATAGGAATATTGGATTGAAAAGTTAAATAAAGAGAGTGGTTTATTTCTATAAGTTAATATAAAAAGTGATTGAAATTATGTAAGATTAATTTATTAATTAAATAAAATATATTTAAAATTATAATATGAATAATGTAAATAAAATATATCGTACAAAATATTTGAAGGGGTTCAGAAATAGTTCTGCATGAGTCCCAACATCTCTCTACCCAATTCTTTACCAGTTTAAGAATAAATTTAACATCAATTTAGATATAGAAAATAAAATGGAAAAACTAAAAAAACCCATTAATTTATCAGTATCCAAGTTACTGTGAAAAAAGGCCATGGACTTACAAGTTTTACAAGAACCAAAAAATAAGACCATGGTTTTAGAGGTTTTTTTGGAACCCAAAAATTTAAAAATGGAATTCTTAAGAAAAAACCATTCCAATAAATGTTCAAAAAAATTTGAAAATAAAGAGAAGATAAAATTGAGATATTGAAAGAGAAAATTATAATAGAACAAGGTTATTAGAGAAATTATTATATGTATATCTTGAGAAGAGGGAAATTTAAAGAAATTATGTCATGGATGCAGGTTGATGTTCTCAATAGATAAATGATTCTCATTTTAGTATTCATAATTTTCATTCCAATCCTCCCATGGGATGTATTTATAGACTATAGGGGCCTCTAATTTTATTAGGAGGTGATAATGGGTAAAATAATCAATCTAATTCCACCATAAATTTTATCTTATATTTATTAACCCAGTGCCACTAAAAGCCACCTAATTAGACCAACTGGATAGAATTATTTTTATGCCTTCTAAGATGATGTAGACTCCACTACGATGACACTAGATTCTATCATGCATTAGGTTATCTACCTGGAGAATTCGAGTTCTGTCCAGACCTCCTCGGATGGCTAGTAACCTCCCACCAAGATGCCCTTGTACTTCTAGTAGCTAGGGAATTTTTGTTTGGTTACAATGAATGGTTGGTTATATTACCCCACAGGGGTCTTAAAATTGGCCTTCTATAACTATTTATATTCATTAATTGTTTATATTGATAAATAAATATTATTTCAAAACATGAAGGATTAAATAGAACATAAATAAAATTGTTATAACACCTAAAAGTTTTTGTGATCAATACAACAATTTAAGAGAGTGAGGTAAAACTATCTTCCCATTTTTTATGATCACAATAAAATGGAATATACCAAAGATAAATCAAAAAGTAATTTAAATATTTTATAATGAAATTCATATGGTATTAAATTAAAAAATATTGAATTCATTACCTTTTTAACTTTATTAATATTCCAAAGGAAATTGAAACATTGCTTTCAACCCATAATTATCCCCATTTATGAAAAATTCAAATGATGAAAAATCAAAGTACATTAAGAAAAACCTTATTTATCTTTGTGATTATTAAAAAATAATTTTTTAAAAATGTTAAAAAAATATAAGAAAAATAAATCAAATTAATCATCATTAATGATATTTTACGTGAAATAAAAATAGATTTTAAAATTTTTAAAAATTTAATATGCCTTTTAATTGTATAAATATAAAAAAATGAACTAAAAAATACAATGAATCATAAAAAAATTAAAATATTAATTTTAAATGTATATAATGATTATTCTCTATATTTAAATATTACATCAAAATAAAAAAATGGTTTTTTTTTATTTTCCCTAAAAATTTATCGCATTATTGGAAGAACTTTTCTTATTTGGAATCAATTCGAATTTAACATGATACAATGAACCATAATTAACTCCGTAAAAATATAGGAATATATATAAATGATTTTTAATAGATAAATAAAATATACATAAATATTTAAAATCAATGAAGTATTTTTTAAGTAACATGATAATATTTGAGAATAAAAAAAAATAAAAAAAAACTAAATGAGGATTTGAAATTAATTATACATAAATTAAAATAAATTATTATGGAATATAATTTTGTTTTAATAATCTAGATAATTTTCCCTAGGTTTGTTAAAAAAAGATTGCAGTAAAGGCCCATTAGTCATTTAGAGGGTGAAGATAAGATTAAAAACATAACTATCCCTTTTTTGAGGTTAAACCCCCTAGGTTCATCGATAAAGATGATCATTTATTTTAATCTAAATATGAATTTGTTTTATAAGAACATTATATAAGCTTTACTTTTCCAAACAAAATGGAGTGTTTTATTTTTTCATTTAAAAAATAATCTATTGAAACAAGAAATACATTGAAACAAATAATTTAAAATATCTCGATATTTAATTATTTAACGAATATGTGTATCAAGAAACCCATTCCAAAATAACCCTCTATAAAAGAATAATTGATCTTAAGAAATAGTATTTATAAATATGTCATCCAATTGAATATTGGTTCTAATGAACTCAAGAAACATATCAAATTTTTGGAAGTGATCTATCAAATAGTGTTATTTAAAATCAATGAACATTTTGAGATAGTTTTTAATTTGATTTTTATAAACACTAATGGCCTTAGTAATAGAATAGTTATTAGTAAAGTGATTTTAATTTATCCCATAATATGGAGAGTGTTTTTCATCAAAATAATTCTGGTGCAATAAATCATCGGGGCTATATATTATATGTTGTCTATTAAAAGAGAAATGCTATTTTTTATACTCCTAAAAAGGAGAAGTTATTTTTAAAATAAGTGAAAATTACCTATTTTACATTCCATATCTAATTTAAATCATCCAAAATTTCCTTCAACAAACATATTATTTTAAAATAGATGTATTTTAGATAAATTTTAAAAAATTTAAACATTTTTATATCCACAAATTATATTTTAACATTCTAATGTGAATCATTAGGATTTGATTGAAAATGTGCACATAAGAAAAAAATAAATATGATGTATAACCAGGTCATAGAAATGAAAAAATGACTCTTAACTAGAGTTCTAAATATATTGTTATCCATTTTTGTACCAGATTCACCTAATGTTAGATTATAATAAGTACTCTTATGTGTATATATTTATTTTATATTATCCATGCAAAAAATCTCAATCTTTTTTAGTGTATTTTATTTTCACTATAAAAATTCGTCATTGTTATTTTTCAATTTGAACCCAAAAGAAAAAAAAAGTTATCCCATAAAACAAATTTCAAATTCTCTTCTCAATAAATCATAAAATTATTCATTAATATATTATTTATTATAACTGAAAATAACAAAATAAATATATATTTCAATTATTAATAAATTACTTGAAAAATATTTAAAAAACAATGTCAAATCAGAATTATCAATTTTTAAGTCATTTTCGAAAAAAATCTACCATTCATACTACACTAGAATGCTTTGTATTAAACTATAATGATCCATGGATTACTTAAAACAGCATGTAGAAATTTTCAATCAACACAACTGGGTGGTTTTCCAAAAAAACATTGCAAAATATTAATATTCAAATGATCAATGAATAAAAATAATATTCTAATGGATTTTGTACAAAAAATGGTTACAAAGGTCTCACCATACACCATTACACATTCTTGATTATATGATTTGGATACGAGTATATCTGTCTTACAAATTATTTAAACTTTCTCATTAAACATATTTCTAAATATTCAATTACTACAAATAATGGGATGATCATCATGTCTTTTAAAAAGATTTCAAATAATACTACTTGTGAATTATTTTAATTCTTATAGAATTAAAAGTACCTAATTTTCATAATTACTGGATTCATCAATATTTAGGGTGTTAGGGAGTGAATAAAAAAAAATTTATTCAACCAAATTTAAATCTGACCTTATTGAATGAATACCAGCATGGAATCATTGAAATCATTTTTAAGGGTTGATTTTTGGATTTTACTCATTCCTTGGGTAAATGTGTAAATAGTGGTTATTCCAAAACATCAATTTCCTTAGATTTAAAATGTTTTTTATTGTCAAATTTTATTGTTTGAGCTCAATATCATCAATTTGGGGATAATTTTTAGAACAATTCTCATCAAATTTGATGATAATTAATTCTTCTAATATATTTTTTCTTTTATTAAGGATGTGATACATTTTACATGGGATACAATACATAAGAAAATTACCATCATAGGTTTTGGTAAAATAAAAAATTGGATTTCATTGGTGTTGAGAATATATCATTTACATCCCGACATTTTAAAAAACACAACATTATATTAATTTTTTTTTCGAAGTACATATAAGGATATTGTAAAGAAGAGTATTATTCAAACAAAATTCAAATTATATAATGTGGTGTTAAATAACATGGCCCAGACATATTGGGGGATTTTAAATTCGATTTAGTTAGTTATTTCAATTTCGTGAAGAGTTTGATTCAATAACATTAAAACACTATTTATTGTGCAGTCCTTTGATATGAAAATGAATGATTATAACCATGGAAATCAAAAAAATTCATCACAAATTTTTTTATAAAACTCACCCATATGATCACATTGAATGGATGTTATCTTATATCCTTTTCCATTTTTTACCTTATGGGAATATTTAATAAATAATTTATATGCCCCATTTTTTTAGATATGAAATAGCATCAATAATTAAAAAATGTAAAATTTACCGTATATAGTTGAAATGTGGGTTGGTCTAAAAAGTAAAATACGAATAAGATTCAGGTACACAGAGTTGGATACAATATTTTTATAATTAAATAATTTTTTGGGATTATTATCATTTAATCATGTTTTAAAAACAATGTTATTTTTCAAATGAAATTTAGGTAAATCTTATTCTATGTGATTTCAATTAATTATGAGGAGTGTGTGAGTTCTATAATGACTAAAGAACCTTTTCCAAGGATCTAAGTCACTATCATGTGAACTTAAATAATTAAAATTTTGACATTAAATATATTTTAAATCAATGAAATAAAAATTTTGAAAACAATAAGTTAAATGTAAATTTTCCTTGTTGGAATTAAAGACTTTATAAAAAAATTTAAATATACATTATATTTTTTAAAATTATTCTCTAATTAATATAAATTTATTCTTTTATACATTACTAAAAGACATCCTTAAAAATATAAAATATTTAATAACTAATAATATCTATGATAATGGTCTTAATTCTTTAGTTATCACTGAATGTGATGTGGCCTCTATCATGCTTTTCAAAATGATTGAACTTAGAGTAGTTAATATAAACATATCGTGATAAAAATCTATCTAAGTACCATGTATCACCTTTGGTTTTTCCCTTGAGGTACATTTCCTATCAAACATCAAGAAACTAATGACTTTTGTACCCAAAATTTTGGTCCATTATTGTCAACCAAAAGATATTTTTGAATCCATACTTGTTTGGAATTTTATCTTATAGAACAATTCATAAACATATTTTTGTAAGAGATAAAAATTTAAATAGTGCTACAACAAAAATCATTTTTACAATCACAATGATAAATAAGACGGTTATTTTTACTATAATAATTGAAAATAATATTTTGAGATTAAAATTTTATAAAATTAATTGTAATTTTTGAGGTGTTATCTTGATTATTAAAAGAAATACAAAAACGACAGTTTACATCATCTTTAGAACAAACAATTTTATTTAATACATTCTCACCTTGGGTAAAAATTTCAAGAGAATTGGTAAGATATTATATTATTATTTTAATATTTCATAATTATGTCACTCTTTAAATTTCAAGTATAACTTTCCATTTTCATTAAAGAATTGATTATTTTCAAAAACTACCTGATTATATTTCTTTTTTAGTAATTTTAATTTAATTATTAGTTCATTAAATCCATAAACTAATTCTCCATAATCTAAATGTATTAAAAACAATAATAATTGAATTAATTATAAGTTGAAGAAGTATTAGAAATCACTTCATCATAAACCTCAATTTCAGTGATGAGAAATTTTTTCACTTTCATCACATGAGTCGAATGAGGAGAGGTATTAATCAGTTACAATCCAAGTAGAGACATTGACTTATCAATTACTTTTTTATTTTATTTTTTCAAAGTTGGGTTATCCTTTTTAATTTAATCTCTTTATTTGAATTATAACAAGTTAACTCACCTTAATTATGTTAATTTCCTTTTTTATCATGGTGGAAGGATTTCTCATTCTTTATGAATTTTTGAACATTCTTGGATATTTTTTCTATCTCAATTTCAGTTTTTTAAGCCTCGTCATTTATTACTTTAAAATAAATTTTCTTCATTTCCATTATATATTTTCATTAAATTATAACTTTTCAATTCATGGATATATCATAGGCCAAGTGATAAATAATTATATCTTCAACTTAAATTTTATTTTGATATTTTTCATCATGAATTTTCATTAAATTTGGTTCATTAATAACTAGAAAACACACAACCTATCTTCTTTAAAAGTGTTTATGTAGAAAATAAACCAAAAATATAATTTATACCATTAAATATGTCAATAAAATGAGAATATATTTCTGTGACTGATTTATTAGGATACATTGTGAATTTTATAATGAAAATCTATAAATATCAATCATTGGGTATTTATCTTTATTAGTTCCTTGATAAAAAAAATCAAGAAACATAAAATTTTCATGTATTGTTTTAAAAGTAGAATCTATATTGAATTCATTTTGTTTTAAACAAAAATAAAGGGAATTCATTTATTTTTTATCAACATCAAAAGTAGTAATTTCATTGGGATGCCATTTATCCTATGATTATTTTATGTATGTGTATGCATGAATGAATATATTCCAAACAAAGGAACATATGATTTCATAAAAAGTATACATATGATTATTCCAATAACTATAGTTGGTTACATCAATGAATGGGATATGACACATTGAGTTTCCTTCTATAGAACCTTGTGTTTATAGGTATATTCCATATTTTAATGATCATACAATGAAATTGATTATGTTTTATTACAAAATAGTTAAATAAAAGTTCTAAAAAACCATCAAATAATTTCTAAACATAATTTTAAAAACAAGTTCTCCTATGATACCAATATTTGGTCAATGAAATATAGAATTAAGACAGAGAATTTATTTTAAATATATAAATTGAAATATTTCATACAATTATATAATTGAGAGAAAAACAAAAATGATCAAACTAAGAACAATAAAATTTATAATTAAATTGAAATTCAAAATTATACGCATAGCATAAACAAAATATAAATAGAGTTATTTATTCATATATGTTAATTGATATATTTATTGATATGATGATAGAATATTTTATTAAATCAATAAAAACTATTAAATAGTAGAACATGTTTAGGAAAAATAAAATACAAGTTATAGATTTTGATAAGGGAGTTTGAAAATATCTCAAGATGAGCCTCTATAACTCTTACCCTAATTTTGTGAGGATCTAAAAATAAGTATACCACAAATATATTAGTATCCATTAAATTTTAAATTAATGAAAACCTTTGAATTTATCAATAACCAAGAAACCTGTTAAAAACGTCCTAGTTTTAGCAGTTCTCCAAGAATCGAAAAAGTAATACCATTGTTTTAATGGTTTACCATGAACATGAAAAGTAAAGAAAGAATTATTTTTAAGGAAAAAACCTATGAATAAATTCTATAAATTATAAATAAATACAGATAATATTAAATTTAATGGAGGTGGAAGATAATTATATGGGATCGAATGTTTTGAAGAAATAAGTATAGAGATATCTCACGTGGAGGAATAGTGGAATCTATTTTTTCATTGATTCCCATTTTTGTTCACTATAGAAGAATTATTTTCATTGAAGTTTATTGAATTTGATTTAAAGCCTCCCTTGGGATTAATTTTTAGGATTTAAGGGTCTTTAGGTTGATTAGAAGGTGTTAATGTGTCAATGAAGTCAATGAATAACACCATTAATATGCCCTTTTACATTTTAACACAGTTCCACCAGTTGGTTTCATAATTCCACCAAATAGATGGAGGGATTTTTTTCAATCCATATTATTGTATACTAAATAGGGTAGCCACTAGCTTCCAATTGGTATCTTGTGATATATAAGATAAATATAGTTCTATTTATACCACATTGGATGTCTAGTAGGATTCCACCAAGTAGCTTGTCGGCTTCCAGTAACTAAGGAGGTTTTTTACTATTTTATTGATAGGACAATGATATTCTTCCACCTGTCTAGTGGGATTATACTAGCTGGATGGTGCTAATTTCCAATTAGGTTCTTTAGGTTCACCCCCCAAATGGGTTTTAACCTTTTTAGTCCATTAAACAAATTTCATGATGTATATACATCGAGGATAAGATAATAATTAAATTAAACGGTTTCAAACACTAATGGTTTTTCTGATCATTAAAATAGTCTATGATAGAGTGTTGCAATAATGGATTCATCGACCATATAATGAATTGAACTATAGTGACTTGAATTTGAAGGGTGTTTGAAAAAACAATTAATCAACTAATCTGTATCAATTGTGAAACCATTATTACCATAGTAAATACATAGAGGAAAATGATTTCCATGAACCCCAATAGTCAATCTAATTATATCTTTTCCTCCACATCAACCAGCATGGAATACATGGTCACTGTAATTGAATAAATCACCAAAAAATAAATTAGCTGGTATGATGGTTACATTGAATAAAAAACTGTACATATAAGATGGAATCAATGTCGAGGGTTGGTTATGTATCTCACTTACTATAGTAGAAAATTCTAGATTCAATCCCAATCTTTGAGGAACTATAAAAAACATTATATCATTGTCTACAAATATTATCATGATTCTATGGAATTGATCATATATTATGGATCTCATCCACAACCTCTTTTTACTAAAATTATTATTTTAGATTTAAATGGGTCCCCTATTATAAATAGAGTAGATACTCAAACTGATCAAAAACTTGATAAAAATTATTGGTCTCAAAGAACATATGAAGAATGATTCCACATTAATATATGAAAATGTCCATTACTTGTGATATTATTGAACTATTTATATGTGTAATTATGGATAATTGTGATTATATTTATATAATGTTGCTCCCAAGAAGTAAATAATTGTTTTTAGTGACAGTCTCGATAGATTTAACTAAGTAATTAAGTAAAATTTCAATGATATTGTTATCTTATTTTCCCCATGTTGAAAAGATTTATCATTCCTTTCAGATAGATAACCATAATAATCTACCATATTAATGTGTATGCAACATTTTGTTTCTCATAAAAGATCTATAAAGATGATGTAATCATCTCAAGTAGTGATGTGGTCGCTGGATCATAATCAATAGAAGAATCAATAGTCATGGTAGTAATAAGTGTATAATGATATAGAAAATATCAAACAAAATATTACTTTAGTATAATCATAAAAAATCATCATTATTAATATATATTCTAAAGGTAAACATACCACAGTGATATATAATGATGGAAACCTAATGGAGTTAGTTTCCTAGAGAGAAATAATGAATAAGGTGTGATATAACCAGAAAAGATTAAATCCCAATAATTGGTTGGATATAAGGTCATCATAAAGAATTCAATACAAACAACCTAAATGAAGTATCATTTAGAGGAATTTTATGACATGATAGTGAGATCATAGTGGGTGGTCACTAATACTGGGTGTGTCTAGAGCACACAGTGATGGTGTTTTCCTTCTTGAACTAGTCAATAAAATTGAATCCTATAATGTAAATTCAAAATGGGGTCTTTTTTGTGTAATAATTTTTTATTGGGACCGATTTTAGGTAATAGGTGTGGCTAGGATAGAATAATGGATTCGAAAAATTGGGGGTAGAGTCTATTGTTTTTTGGGTTCTATAACCATATTGATAATGTCGTCTAGGAAACCATGAATCTTTGTGATGTTGGGTAACTTAATTTGAAGTAAAAATAATGATATATATGATCATTAATACAAATGAAATAAAAATTTAAAATTATCAATATATATTTACCTTGTCAATGATATTATAACAATATACCTTTCACTAATTAAATATAACCACATTTAATATAGAATTATTTTTCATGTAACGCTTTTTCATGTTTTTCCTTACAAAATTTATGCATTGTGACAAAAACATAAATTCTATTTAATTTATTATTGAATTATTACCCAATTTCTAGATTCCATTATTATTGAATATTTTCTTAATTGATTTATGTTGAACTTAGAATTTAATTTAACAATAAATTTAGTGTTCTGATATTTGTAAATTAGCAAGACCTATTTTTATGTATTATTTAAAAATATTATTTAATTTTTTTACTTGTTTTTCTTTGACACTCATTCTAGTTAGCACATTTAATTTCTCTTTGTATGGATTCAATGTTTTTCTGGGAAACATAATATTTGATATATTTAAAAGGGTATCGTTTTAACATAAAACTACATCAATCTTATAAAAAATATGTGTCATCACCTCACCTTGTAAACATGATCCTCATTACATGAATAAATGTTAACTTTCATCCATTCATATGATTTCAATGTAATTCATTTCTTCTTATGCTCATCGCAATATTCCTTATTTAATCTAATTATATTTTTATACATCATCAGTTTTTCAACAATATCATTTACAATGATTGTGTTTAGGATTTATAGAATTGGTTCACTTTTTAGGGATAAACATTCAAACCCTTATGATTTCCATCCTATAAAACATTTCTTATCAAATAGAAATTATTATGTTCATAATATAATTAAACCTATTATATATTTAATAATTTGGGGTAAATTTTATTTTGGATGTGATATACCTAATATTATTGGTATTAAATCTCATTTACATTACATTATGAACTCCATTATGTGATATAACAAGAGTATCAAACATCTTATAGGTAGGTTGAAAAGAATAAATTTTATTAAATGTGTCTTCTACTTGAAAAAAAATCATTTATTTACAGCTCTGATCATAAACAACCATTGTTTTCTAAAATAATTTTTTCTCAATGGATTTAGTTTTTTCATAATCATTTCAATATTATACCGAAAATAAAATTCAATAAAATATATGTGTATTTTTATATAATTATTCCACTTCTTATAATTTCAGAAATTTAGATATATAGGTCTTTAGTAGCATGGTATTCTAGTTAAGTTGATTTCTTCTAAACTAATAAAAATTTACCTTTTAAGACTTTATCTAGTTGAATAAGATAATTAAAAAAATATTCTATGTGTTATTATACCAAATAGGTTTCTTTAGGTTTTCTAAAATCTTATTTGAATTGATCACAATCATTAAAAAAATTTAAAGATGCAATAATATATTTAATATTCTCAATTAAGAAAATCACTAGTAAAATATTAAATTAATAGAATTTCATCTTCTTCGAAGACTTATTAAAAGAAATAATAAATAGTCTTTTAATCCTTATAAAGATCATATAAACCATTAAAATAATTTTTCTTGTAAAAAACCTAATTGATCACTATAACATATTTTTTTCATGGTAAATTTAGTATTAATATAATATGAACTATCACACAACTCAATGTCAGGACATGTGACGAAATAATATATAACATAATGAAAATTAAACATGGGGAGTAGTTTTTGTAAAAACCATATACGCCTAAACATTAAAGAATGTTTTTAAAATAATATCTAATTGATAAGAGTTTTTGAAATTAATTATTGATTACATAACATAGACACTGTTTACATAATAACAACTCATATTATTATCTATGAATAACGTTTATATTTTTACAGTAGTGAAAAGTGTAAAATATAAAAAATAAAAGTGATTAAACACACTTATTTACAAAATATTATATATGGTAAATACAAGAAATATAGTGTTTGAAATATATCAAATAAGTAAAACTAGACAGAAAATATAGAGGAAAAAGAATGTTTTCAAAAGTGATAATTTTTTAATCTAATTGGAGGTCATGGATTCTATGAGAATTGAATTATTAGAGGGTATATCAATATCTATAGTATATGATCATAAAAAATTCATTTCAAAACACATCTTTTTTTATAAATAAATAGAGATTATTTATTATGAGCGTTTTAAATTCAAACTTCCAAATTCTTCATTAATATATAATTCATATTTATTTATCATTGAAAATTTGGAGTTTAGTAAACTATATATAATATATTACTAAAAATATTTTCTATGTTTTTTCTTATTTTTTATATCGATTGTATCATTAATTTTATTATACTATTTTTATTATATTATATTAGTTCCTATTTTTTCTTTTGGATATTCATTTATTATATTGGTCCCTAAATTTAGTAATAGACTCTACTACTCATCACTAACCAAAAAATTTATTTTTCCCTGATTTAGAAAATCATTTGATAGATGATCTTATGGATGACATCTATAAAACATATCAACATAATTTAATGCATACTTTTTAATTTTATTAGTTAACTATATAGTATATTAGGTCGTTATTTACCTCAAATACTAGTGTAGTGAGCTAGTTATCCCATTTATGTTCTGTTTAGTATCAATTAAGGATAACATCCATCCTTTTGTGTCTAATACTGATAAAAATTAATGGAAGGTCTGGTATACTCTCGATATTAGCTATAAGATACTGATTTTAACTGTCATGATAGATGATATTCCAATTAAATGGTCTAATTTATAGACTCATCTTTAAAATAATGTGTGATGAGATGTACTGGAACATGTATTTTAAGATTAATCCCACCTAAGTACTTAGTTACCTTGAGCTCATTACTCTTAGTAATGTTATTCTATCCCAGGAGTCATTGGTACTATTGAGTGTATTTGATGGCCATGCAGGCCCAATATTAATAATCATCATACATTTCGTATATTAATCATTTATAATCAGATATAATGTATTTGAAGGCCTGTGTAACAGTCATCTAAAGACGAATATGCATGGGATACACTGTTTGTCATCCGTGGTTATTCTGAAATTGTTCAACCCATGTAGAGGCTTCACTATATATCCTATAGGAAACACATTTAAAACCTTGTATAAGACCATAACATAGTCATCCATTTTTACCATAGTAAATACTTTAATAAGATATATTTGTATTTTATTTTTTCTATTCTATGAAAATTATATTTTGTCCTCCTATTTTATGCCAAGTCAGTACCATCCAAAAGTAGAGTTCAATCATTATCATTATGAATGACATATTCTATAGTAACCTCATACTCACTTGGGGAGTTAAACAAAGAATCCTATTATCCATTTTTCTTTTCCCCACTACTTCTTAGGATCATATAATTTTATTTAAAGAATATATTTTTATAATTAATCTTCACACTTTTATCATGCCCATTAGTTACACTCCAATTACCTATCATTCCTTTTTTATATCCTACTGAATTTCACTCATTGAAATGATTTATACATTAAGAATTGTATTTTTTTATATTCACATAATTGTTATGTGTATTTATATTAATATTTTTAAAATTATGTGAATTATTATTAACTCTTTCAAATTTGATGTTATTAAAAAACTAATAGAGTTACTAAGATTCATTGATCTTTATTTCCTATAACAAATCATGTAATACCTTTTATTCAATATTGGAATTTTGAGATCTATTTTCCTATATTTTTATATTTGAAAATCAAAAATTATGTTGGAAGGATATATTCCTTTCCTATGTAATTATATTTTAACATATCAAAAAAAATTAAACTCTCTTTCTCCCTATTTTAACTCAATTGAGTTTTTACACATAATCACATCATTATGCACTAACTGGAATGAAAAATGAAAAATATTTTTTTAGGAAGAGTATAAAGGAAACTATAAGCATTATTTTGGTATATGGCATTCACTTTATATAATTTCTAATGGAAATTTCCTTAGTATTGAGAAAAACGTGATCAATAATGTTATTATTCATTGTACAAATTTTTAATTATCTTTATTTTTTTAACCCTCCCTAACAACATTATTATGTAGGGAAAGTTTTGAATCATACCAATGAAGTAGTTCATTTTGATCAATTTGGTATTCCTAATTCCAACCCTAATTGTTCCATTTCTCGTATCAAAGATATAATTAAAATAAACACATATTTCATGTAGTAATTATTATTAGAATTATAATGATACTTTTAAAATATATCTTTATCTAGAGGATTCTCAAAAATTACTCTTCTTACATGATGATATGACCGAGAATCCAACCCCCCTTCCAACTTTATTAACCTTTTGGAAGATTATGAATCATATAATAAGCACATATTCCTTTAATATGATCATATCTCCTCGAATTCATCTAAAATTATTGATCTCATGGATTTCTATATTAATAAATTTAATTCTAATTTTTTTCAATTTCATTCTATGATAGATTCAAGGAACCAATAAAGGCCCTAATTTTATTTTTCATATATTATTATTTTATTGGAATAGAACATTTTGGGTAATATAAATTGTATTTAAAAAATTACTGACCCTAATTTCATGGTGTGTATATTATTTTTAAAATTAATTATATCAATCTGTTTATTTTTCTTATTATTATATATAATGTGGTTCCGATTTTATTCTATTATATCAGATTTTATTGTATTATTCATTTTATTATCCTACTCATTGGATATATCTATTTTGTTAGATGTTTCTATACATGGGTTGTTACCCTTATAAAAGATTCCAAATGTATTGATATGAGTTTAATACTTTATGTAATATAAATTTCGCTATTTATTAATGATACATTTATCTTATATATAACAACAAATGAAGTATTTATTCTATTTATTTGATACTAATATTGGTTATTATTATCTTTTTTCCCACACATATTCATCTATGGTTCTTTTTAGCTAGATTTTTTGTTAATGAGTTTTTCTGTCAAGTATTCATAATATATTTATATCATCTCGTGTAGTTATTCTAAAATCCTATAATTTCATATGATTTAATGTTTGGTCTTTCTATAACATGATTACACATTAATTAATCCTTCATTGGTATTTAATGTGGTATTTTAGAATAAAATAAAGAAACTACCTCTCACGTTATCTCTGATGAAAAACCAAAAAATTTACGTTTATTTAGGGAATTGATTTTCTTAATACCATATTGTGGGTGATAATCCATATATCAAATTATTCATGTTATTAATATGTATATATTTTATCCTAATATTGTGGGATATCCTAAATCATGCTTTAATTCCACTTTCTCTTTCAATCAAAATGTATGAAAGGACAATATCATAATGTATGGATATGATATTACTTTTCTCAATCAAATTGTATGATTCTATGATATCATGTGAATGATATATGTATAATCCTGAAATATGATAGACTGAAACATACTAATATTAATATGGTGGTTGAATTTTAGGTTTTAAAATTCAACTAACCTCACACATTGGTTTTCATAAACAAATAATTCTATATGAATAAACACTCTAGAGTGTTCATTAAATTCTTGATATATTTGAATGAGTAGGAATATGAATTTACTGATACATTATAAAACCTGAGTAAATGAAGTATCACACAAGGATAATATTCATTGGATTTATAAGGACCATTTTTCTATGTTATGGTTATACGAAATACTTTCAAGTCCTGAACCAAGACTCTCTACTACTAATATCTCTTTTATTGTGTTCTTTACATGATAAGGCACTTACATGTTGTGGAAGATAAAGAATCATGCTATATTGACGATTGATTTAGATCTAATGGATATATATGTCTAGAGGAGTATTTTTTATTAACATTATTGATATTCTCAAATCCCATATGAAAATGGATATAACAAAAATAAAAACCAGTGTCTTTGACAGAAGGTATATACATAGTTTCTTCATTTCTATTTTACATGGGATTTTATTTACTATTATGTGGTTATATTTGATTAGTATTACTTAATTATTTAAGATAGTTTAATATTTGTTTTTATATCCTTTAAAATCCTTTTAAATGAATTATATCTTACCATGCATTTAGATTTTTGAAATCATATTGAAGAAACAAATAATTCTCTATCACATTACATGTCATATTGCTATCATAAAATATTATTAAAAAAGTATTTATAGAGGGATGAATCATGGATTGAAATATGGGTTATTGTAAGAAATGACTGAGTGGAAATATCATGAATTTTTTCTATTCATATAAAATGAATCTCAGATTTAAGGTCTTACAATTGTCTCATCATGTTTTAAGAAAAAAACAATCATATCATCTTTATAGTAATGATTTTTTTAACAACCCAAACAATTATGAAAAAAATTCCCTTTATTTTAATTAAATGAATTACGGATATAGAAAACACATGCACTCATATTGATTTATTTTATATAATTGGATGTAAATGACCTTCATATATCTTTACTGTTGATAATATATCCATTGAACAATGATCACATGACTAGTATATATATAGTGTTTTCATAAACCCTTCTAGCACAAAAAAAGGATTTGATAGCCTCAACCAATAGGATTCTTCGTTATAATGTCCATTTATTTGAGCTTATGAGGGAAATAGAATTTGAGGGATTTTCCCTAAACTATGCCACATCTAAGATCTAACAAAATAATCATGAGAGAAACCATTTACGAAATAAGTTCAGGCTCATCGAGATCACGGGCTAATCCATTTTCACCAAATGGCCCCTAGATATCCCCACCATCACACACCATACTCTTTGGGTGTATGATGGTTTAATAAAGGGGTATGTATCAATATTGTATCATTATGATTATTTTTCTACAAAATAATGAATATACTTCCATTATGTAATTGAAATTTTGTAAATGATTTTCTAAAGCACAAATTGTATTCTTTTTAATATTATAAATAAATTAATGAATATAAATTGATAAATTAATATATTATTGAAATAAATAATATTTTAATAAAATATTATTATAAAATTAAATTTATTAAATATTAATGATCATATTCTTTTATAAAGTCAAATTATCTTTTATTATGTTTTGAGAAATATTTTTTCCAAAACCCCTAAATTTTCAATAAATGTTTGTTTTTATTTTAAAACTAAAAATTATAATATTTAGAAAATTATTTTGATTAAAAATAATATTATTTGTTGTAATTAGAACATCAAAGTTATCCAATAGTAAATTTTTCATCATTTTCTGAGACAGTCGAATTTTTTAGTAAACATTAAATACCGTATAAATATATAATGTGTTTTGTGAAATCATAATGACCCAATAGTGATGTAATAAAATAATATAAAATTAATATTTTTCCAAATATCTGTTTTAACATTAAAATAATTTTATTTTATATTGTTTTGTTTTATTTTATAAAGTTTTAGTGAATCCTCCAAAACATATTGAATATTTTAATATTTTTAAATAATTTCTTTGAGAGTGTGACTCAGCTCAACATAAGTAAGGATAATATTTTAATATCTTCATCTCATGGCCTTATAAAATATATTTTTCCACTCAACATTCCTTGAAAATATGTTCAAAAACCATGGTATGGTTTATTGTTTTGAATAATTTAGTGAGTAGTGTCCAAAACCAAAAAAAATAATGAATACCCCCACCATTTCTATATAAACCCACCCAAGAACCTATTAATATTCTCTCAAACTATTTTATGCTCTTCCACACTATGATATATACTCTCTATAGTCTTCCCAAGTTACCACATGCTCTTATGAATCCTCTCTCAAGCCTTTAGGATCACACATCCAAGTAAGGGTTCCATTATTTCTCATTTTTATCCATGTTTTCTTATATCATTACACCATTTTATTTCCAATATAAGATAATGCTGTATTTTTTCACACATACCCCATACTACCATTATTTTTTTATGATTAGATACTCCTTTCTCTCTCATTAATCCCCCCATGTACACCTGTTACTAGGCCAAAATTACATAAGGGATTTATCTCTTCTCATTTCCTTTCAAGAATTTCATTTATATTATACATTCAAAATTCATTTAATATGGTTGGATGTGTTCTTAATTATTACATGCAATACCTTTTTCATTCATAGATGATGTGATACCTCTTTCTCACTTATCATCCCTTTTATGAATTTCATATTATGTCGTTATGGTGCCAAAATTACACAGTGATATTTGATGCCAAATTCACCATGTAGTGAATACCATACCCATTTATCTATCAAAGGTATTCACATTTATGCATATATACTTATTGATTTAGGAATTAAATTTATGTATTAATCATTCCATGATATTGAAATAACTAATTATTTTAAATAAATCTATGTTATATTATTTATCTGGCACACTTAAATGTGAGATTGAAATAATTATGAAGGTTGTACCCTGATTGCACTCCAATGAAATGTGTAAGGTTTAGTATCCTGATATTACATGTAAAATGAGAGTTTAATAATAATAATTTAAGTTAAATGAGGGTTTACTCATTCTAACTCATGTTCAATGATGGTTTACTCATGCTAATCCATGTGCAATGATCCGTATCTCATGATAATATCATGTTTCATATTGTTGCCGCATTTCCATGTTCTGAATATCATGATATATCATTCCCTTACATTCATGTTTATTTTTAACTTAATTTATATTAGTATTGACTAACATGTATTTTCTTCCTCATTTTATTCCATTTTTATTCCCTTACTAGGATTTATAGTTCACCCTTTTCATATATATGTCATGAGGCTATCCCATGAAATTGTAAGTGCACAGGAATGTCGTGGTCATGCAAAATGATTTTTCAATAAATATATGTATTTCATGTTTTAAGTTGTTGTTTAATGTTATTTTGACCCATAGAAAATAGACCTCTCAAACTTATGATTTTTATTATGTGAATTATTAGGTAATAAATCATGTTTCAATAGGAAATAAAGAGAAGTGTTGATATAGTTGGTATCAGAGGATGTGTTTAGTTATTATTGGGATTGGGATTATAAACATCTATTAAAAGACATAGGTATAAGACAAAATATATAAAAATAATCCTTAAATTTTGGGTAGTATTTATTATGTGGTTTATCACAAAAATACATGCCTATCTAGATATGATCACGTAGAGGTGGCTCTCGCACAAATGTATCTTTGTGTAAACCCTAAAAACATTGATTTTATCTAGACTCAAACAATAATTGGTGTATGAAATTAGGCCTTGTTGCACTCTTGGTTCGACACACTAAGAGGGTATGATATGGAAAATTCATAATCACAGTACAAACTATTATTGGATTTTTGAGATCTATTTTCCTATATTTTTATAATTGAAAATCAAAAATTATGTTGGAAGGATATATTCCTTTCCTATGTAATTATATTTTAACATATCAAAAAAAAAATTAAACACTCTTTCTCCCTATTTTATCTCAATTGAGTTTTTACACATAATCACATCATTATTCACTAACTGGAATGAAAAATGAAAAATATTTTTTAGGAAGAGTATAAAGGAAACTATAAGAATTATTTTTGTAAATGGCATTCACTTTATATAATTTCTAATGGAAATCTCCTTAGTATTGAGAAAAATGTGATCAATAATGTTATTATTCATTGTACAATTTTTTAATTATCTTTATTTTTTTAACCCTCCCTAACAACATTATTATGTAGGGAAAGTTTTGAATCATACCAATGAAGTAGTTCATTTTGATCAATTTGGTATTCCTAATTCCAACCCTAATTGTTCCATTTCTCATATCAAAGATATAATTACAAAAAACACATATTTCATGTAGTAATTATTATTTGAATTACAATGATACTTTTAAAATATATCTTTATCTAGAGGATTCTCAAAAATTACTCTTCTTACATGATGATATGACCGAGAATCCAACCCCCCTTCCAACTTGATTAACCTTTTGGAAGACTATGAATCATATAATAAGCACATATTCCTTTAATATGATCATATCTCCTCGGATTCATCTAAAATTATTGAATTCATGGATTTCTATATTAATAAATTTAATTCTAATTTTTTTCAATTTCATTCTATGATAGATTCAAGGAACCAATAAAGGCCCTAATTTTATTTTTCATATATTATTATTTTATTGGAATAGAACATTTTGGGTAATATAAATTGTATTTAAAAAATTACTGACCCTAATTTAAAGGTGTGTATATTATTTTTAAAATTAATTATATCAATCTGTTTATTTTTCTTATTATTATATATAATGTGGTTCAGATTTTATTCTATTATATGAGATTTTATTGTATTAATCGTTTTCTAATCCTACTCATTGGATATATCTATTTTGTTAGATGTTTCTATACATGGGTTGTTACCCTTCTAAAAGATTCCAAATGTGTTGATATGAGCTTAATATTTTATGTAATATAAATTTCGCTATTTTTTAATGTTACATTTATCTTATATACAATAACAAATGAAGTATTTATTCTATTTATTTGATACTTATATTGGTTATTATTATCTTTTTTCCCACACATATTCATCTATGGTTCTTTTTAGCTATATTTGTTGTTAATGAGTTTTTCTGTCAAGTATTCATAATATATTTATATCATCTCATGTAGTTATTCTAAAATCCTATAATTTCATATGATTTAATGTTTGGTCTTTCTATAACAAGATTACACATTAATTAATCCTTCATTGGTATTTAATGTGGTATTTTAGAATAAAATAAAGAAACTACCTCTCACGTTATCTCTGATGAAAAACCAAAAAATTTACGTTTATTTAGGGAATTGATTTTCTTAATACCGTATTGTGGGTGATAATCCATATATCAAATTATTCATGTTATTAATATGTATATATTTTATCCTAATATTGTGGGATATCCTAAATAATTCTTTAATTCCACTTTCTCTTTCAATCAAAATGTATGAAAGGACAATGTCACAATGTATGGATATGATATTACTTTTCTCAATCAAATTGTATGATTTCATGATATCATATGAATGATATATGTATAATCCTGAAATATGATAGACTCAAACATACTAATATTAATATGGTGGTTGAATTTTAGGTTTTAAAATTCAACTAACCTCAGACATTGGTTTTCATAAACAAAGAATTCTATATGAATAAACACTCTAGAGTGTTCATTAAATTCTTGTTATATTTGAATGAGTTGGAATATGAATTTACTGATACATTATAAAACCTGAGTAAATGAAGTATCACACATTGATAATATTCATTGGATTTATAAGGACCATTTTTCTAAGTCATGGTTATACGAAATAATTTCAAGTCCTGAACCAAGACTCTCTACTAGTAATATCTCTTCTATTGTGTTCTTTACATGATAAGGAACTTACATGTTGTGGAAGATAAAGAATCATGCTATATTGACGATTGATTTAGTTCTAATGGATATATATGTCAAGAGGAGTATTTTTTATTAACTTTATTGATATTCTCAAATCCCATATGAAAATGGATATTACAAAAATAAAAACCAATGTCTTTGACGGAAGGTATATACATATTTTCTTCATTTCTATTTTACATGGGATTTTATTTATTATTATGTGGTGATATTTTATTAGTATTACTTAATTATTTAAGATAATTTAATATTTGTTTTTATATCCTTTAAAATCCATTTAAATGAATTATATCTTACCATGTATTTAGATTTTTGAAATCATATTGAAGAAACAAATAATTCTCTATCACATTACATGTCATATTGCTATCATAAAATATTATTAAAAAAGTTTTTATAGAGGTATGAATCATGGATTGAAATATGGGTTATTGTAAGAAATGACTTAGTGGAAATATAATTAATTTTTACTATTAATATAAAATGAATCTCAGATTTAAGGTCTTACAATTGTCTCATCATGTTTTAAGAAAAAAAGAATCCTATCATCTTTATAATAATGATTTTTTTAACAACCCAAACATTTATGAAAAAAATTCCCTTTATTTTAATTAAATGAATTATGGATATAGAAAACACATGCACTCATATTGATTTATTTTATATAATTGGATGTAAATGACCTTCAAATATCTTTACTTTTGATAATATATCCATTGAACAATGATCACATGACTAGTATATATATAGCGTTTTCATAAACCCTTCTAGCACAAAAAAAAGGATGTGACAGCCTCAACCAATAGGATTCTTCCTTGTAATGACCATTTATTTGAGCTTATGAGGGAAATAGAATTTGAGGGATTTTCCCTAAACTATGCCCCATCTAAGATCTAACAAAATAGTCATGAGATAAACCATTTACGAAATAAGTTCAGGCTCATCGAGATCACGGGCTAATCCATTTTCACCAAATGGCCCCTAGAAATCCCCACCATCACACACCATACTCTTTGGGTGTATGATGGTTTAATAAAGGGGTATGTATCAATATTGTATCATTATGATTATTTTTCTACAAAATAATGAATATTCTTCCATTATGTAACTGAAATTTTGTAAATGATTTTCTAAAGCACAAATTGTATTCTTTTTAATATTATAAATAAATTAATGAATATAAATTGATAAATTAATATATTATTGAAATAAATAATATTTTAATAAAATATTATTATAAAATTACATTTATTAAATATTAATGATCATATTCTTTTATAAATTCAAATTATCATTTATTATGTTTTGAGAAATATTTTTTCCAAAACCCCTAAATTTTCAATAAATGTTTGTTTTTATTTTAAAAGTAAAAATTATAATATTTAGAAAATAATTTTGATTAAAAATAATATTATTTTTTGTAATTAGAACATCAAAGTTATCCAATAGTAAATTTTTCATCATTTTCTGAGACAGTCGAATTGTTTAGTAAACATTAAATACCGTATAAATATATAATGTGTTTTGTAAAATCATAATGACCAAATAGTAATGTAATAAAATACTATAAAATTAATATTTTTCCAAATATCTCTTTTAACTTTAAAATAATTTTATTTTATATTTGTTTGTTTTAGTTTATAATGTTTTAGTGAATCCTCCAAAACATATTGAATATTTTAATATTTTAAAATAATTTCTTTGAGAGTGTGACTCAGCTCAACATAAGTAAGGATAATATTTTAATATCTTCATCTCATGGCCTTATAAAATATATTTTTCCACTCAAAATTCCTTGAAAATATGTTCAAAAACCATGGTATGGTTTATTGTTTTGAATAATTTAGTGTGTAGTGTCCAAAACCAAAAAAAATAATGAATACCCCCACCATTTCTATATAAACCCACCCAAGCACCCATTAATATTCTCTCAAACTATTTTATGCTCTTCCACACTCAGATATATACTCTCTGTAGTCTTCCCAAGTTACCACATGCTCTTATGAATCCTCTCTCAAGCCTTTAGGATCACACATCCAAGTAAGGGTTCCATTCTTTCTCATTTTTATCCATGTTTTCTTATATCATTACACCATTTTATTTCCAATATAAGATAATGCAGTATTTTTTCACACATACCCCATACTACCATTATTTTTTTATGATTAGATACTCCTTTCTCTCTCATTAATCCCCCCATGTACACCTGTTACCTTGCCAAAATTACATTAGGGATTTATCTCTTCTCATTTCCTTTCAAGAATTTCATTTATATTATACATCCAAAATTCATTTAATATGGTTGGATATGTTCTTAATTATTACATGTAATACCTTTATCATTCATAGATGATGTGATACCTCTTTCTCTCTTATCATCCCTTTTTATGAATTTCCATATTATGTCGTTATGCTGCCAAAATTACACAGTGATATTTGATGCCAAATTCACCATGTAGTGAATACCATACCCATTTATCTGTCAAAGGTATTCACATTTATGCACATATACTTATTGATTTGGGAATTAAATTTATGTATTAATCATTCCATGATTTTGAAATAACTAATTATTTTTAATAAATCTATGTTATATTATTTATCTGGCACACTTAAATGTGAGATTGAAATAATTATGAAGGTTGTACACTGATTGCGCTCCAATGAAATGGGTAAGTTTTAGTATCATGATATTACATGTAAAATGAGAGTTTAATAATAATAATTTAAGTTAAATGAGGTTTTAATCATTCTAACTCATGTTCAATGATGGTTTACTCATGCTAATCCATGTGCAATGATCCTTATCTCATGATAATATCATGTTTCATATTGTTGCCGCATTTCCATGTTCTGAATATCATGATATATCATTCCCTTACATTCATGTTTATTTTTAACTTAATTGATATTAGTATTTACTAACCTGTATTTTCTTCCTCATGTTATTCCATTTTTATTCCCTTACTAGGATTTATAGTTCACCCTTTTCATATATATGTCATGAGGCTATCCCATGAAATTTTAAGTGCACAGGAATGTCGTGGTCATGGAAAATGATTTTTCAATAAATATATGTATTTCATGTTTTAAGTTGTTATTTAATGTTCTTTTGACCCATAGACAATAGACCTCTCAAACATATGATTTTTATTATGTGAATTATTAGGTAATAAATCATGTTTCAATAGGAAATAAAGAGAAGTGTTGATATAGTTGGTATCAGAGGATGTGTTTAGTTATTATTGGGATTGGGATTATAAAAATCTATTAAAAGACATAGGTATAAGACAAAATATATAAATAATCCTTAAATTTTGGTTAGTATTTATTATGTTGTTTATCACAAAAATACATGCCTATCTAGATATGATCACGTAGAGGTGTCTCTCGCACAAATGTATCTTTGTGTAAACCCTAAAAACATTGATTTTATCTAGACTCAAACAATAATTGGTGTATGAAATTGGGCCTTGTTGCACTCTTGGTTCGACACACTTAGAGGGTATGATATGGAAAATTCATAATCACAGTACAAACCATTATTGGATTTTTAAGATCTATTTTCCTATATTTTTATAATTGAAAATCAAAAATTATGTTGGAAGGATATATTCCTTTCCTATGTAATTATATTTTAACATATCAAAAAAAATTAAACACTCTTTCTCCCTATTTTAACTCAATTGAGTTTTTACACATAATCACATCATTATGCACTAACTGGAATGAAAAATGAAAAATATGTTTTTAGGAAGAGTATAAAGGAAAGTATAAGAATTATTTTGGTAAATGGAATTCACTTTATATAATTTCTAATGGAAATGTCCTTACTATTGAGAAAAACGTGATCAATAATGTTATTATTCATTGTACAATTTTTTAATTATCTTTATTTTTTTAACCCTCCCTAACAACATTATTATGTAGGGAAAGTTTTGAATCATACCAATGAAGTAGTTCATTTTGATCAATTTGGTATTCCTAATTCCATCCCTAATTGTTCCATTTCTCATATCAAAGATATAATTAAAAAAACACATATTTCATGTGGTAATTATTATTAAAATTAAAATGATACTTTTAAAATATATCTTTATCTAGAGGATTCTCAAAAATTACTCTTCTTACATGATGATATGACCGAGAATTGAACCCCCCTTCCAACTTGATTAATCTTTTGGAAGACTATGAATCATATAATAAGCACATATTCCTTTAATATGATCATATCTCCTCGGATTCATCTAAAATTATTGAACTCGTGGATTTCTATATTAATAAATTTATTTCTAATTTTTTTCAATTTCATTCTATAATAGATTCAAGGAACCAATAAAGGCCCTAATTTTATTTTTCATATATTATTATTTTATTGGAATAGAACATTTTGGGTAATATAAATTGTATTTAAAAAATTACTGACCCTAATTTCATGGTGTGTATATTATTTTTAAAATTAATTATATCAATCTGTTTATTTTTTTATTATTATATATAATGTGGTTCCAATTTTATTCTATTATATCAGATTTTATTGTATTATTCGTTTTCTTATCCTACTCATTGGATATATATATTTTGTTAGATGTTTCTATACATGGGTTGTTACCCTTCTAAAAGATTCCAAATGTGTTGATATGAGCTTAATATTTTATGTAATATAAATTTCGCTATTTATTAATGTTACATTTATCTTATATACAATAACAAATGAAGTATTTATTGTATTTATTTGATACTTATATTGTTTATTATTATCTTTTTTCCCACACATATTCATCTATGGTTCTTTTTAGATAGATTTTGTGTTAATGAGTTTTTCAGTCAAGTATTCATAATATATTTATATCATCTCATGTAGTTATTCTAAAATCCTATAATTTCATATGATTTAATGTTTGGTCTTTCTATTACAAGATTACACATTAATTAATACTTTATTGGTATTTAATGTGGTATTTTAGAATAAAATAAAGAAACTACCTCTCACGTTATCTCCGATGAAAAACCAAAAAATTTACGTTTATTTAGGGAATTGATTTTCTTAATACCGTATTGTGGGTGATAATCCATATATCAAATTATTCATGTTATTAATATGTATATATTTTATCCTAATATTGTGGGATATCCTAAATCATGCTTTAATTACACTTTCTCTTTCAATCAAAATGTATGAAAGGACAATGTCATAATGTATGGATATGATATTACTTTTCTCAATCAAATTGTATGATTTCATGATATCATATGAATGATATATGTATAATCCTGAAATATTATAGACTCAAACATACTAATATTAATATGGTGGTTGAATTTTAGGTTTTAAAATTCAACTAACCTCACACATTGGTTTTCATAAACAAAGAATTCTATATGAATAAACACTCTAGAGTGTTCATTAAATTCTTGTTATATTTGAATGAGTTGGAATATGAATTTACTGATACATTATAAAACCTGAGTAAATGAAGGATCACACAAGGATAATATTCATTGGATTTATAAGGACCATTTTTCTATGTCATGGTTATACGAAATACTTTCAAGTCCTGAACCAAGACTCTCTACTAGTAAAATCTCTTCTATTGTGTTCTATACATGATAAGGAACTTACATGTTGTGGAAGATAAAGAATCATGCTATATTGACGATTGATTTAGATCTAATGGATATATATGTCTAGAGGATTATTTGTTATTAACTTTATTGATATTCTCAAATCCCATATGAAAATGGATATAACAAAAATAAAAACCAGTGTCTTTGACGGAAGGTATATACATAGTTTCTTCATTTCTATTTTACATGGGATTTTATTTATTATTATGTGGTGATATTTTATTAGTATTACTTAATTATTTAAGATAGTTTAATATTTGTTTTTATATCCTTTAAAATCCATTTAAATGAATTATATCTTACCATGCATTTAGATTTTTGAAATCATATTGAAGAAACAAATAATTCTCTATCACATTACATGTCATATTGCTATCATAAAATATTATTAAAAAAGTTTTTATAGAGGTATAAATCATGGATTGAAATATGGGTTATTGTAAGAAATGACTCAGTGGAAATATCATGAATTTTTACTATTCATATAAAATTAATCTCAGATTTAAGGTCTTACAATTTTCTCATCATGTTTTAAGAAAAAAAGAATCATATAATCTTTATAATGATGATTTTTTTAACAACCCAAACATTTATTAAAAAAATTCCCTTTATTTTAATTAAATTAATTACGGTTATAGAAAACACATGCACTCATATTGATTTATTTTATATAATTGGATGTAAATGACCTTCATATATCTTTACTATTGATAATATATCCATTGAACAATGATCACATGACTAGTATATATGTAGTGTTTTCATAAACCCTTCTAGAACAAAAAAAGGATGTGACAGCCTCAACCAATTGGATTCTTCCTTATAATGACCATTTATTTTAGCTTCTGAGGGAAATAGAATTTGAGGGATTTTCCCTAAACTATGCCCCATCTAAGATCTAACAAAATAATCATGAGAGAAACCATTTACGAAATAAGTTCAGGCTCGTCGAGATCACGGGCTAATCCATTTTCACCACATGTCCCCTAGAAATCCCCACCATCACACACCATACTCTTTGGGTGTATGATGGTATAATAAAGGGGTATGTATCAATATTGTAGCATTATGATTATTTTTCTACAAAATAATGAATATACTTCCATTATGTAATTGAAATTTTGTAAATGATTTTCTAAAGCACAAATTGTATTCTTTTTAATATAATAAATAAATTAATGAATATAAATTGATAAATTAATATATTATTGAAATAAATAATATTTTAATAAAATATTATTATAAAATTACATTTATTAAATATTAATGATCATATTCTTTTATAAAGTCAAATTATCTTTTATTATGTTTCGAGAAATATTTTTTCCAAAACCCCTAAATTTCAAATAAATGTTTGTTTTTATTATAAAAGTAAAAATTATAATATTTAGAAAATTATTTTGATTAAAAATAATATTATTTGTTGTAATTAGAACTTCAAAGTTATCCAATAGTAAATTTTTCATCATTTTCTGAGACAGTCGAATTTTTTAGTAAACATTAAATACCGTATAAATATATAATGTGTTTTGTGAAATCATAATGACCCAATAGTGATGTAATAAAATACTATATAATTAATATTTTTCAAAATATCTCTTTTAACTTTAAAATAATTTTATTTTATATTTGTTTGTTTTATTTTATAATGTGTTAGTGAATCCTCCAAAACATATTGAATATTTTAATATTTTAAAATAATTTCTTTGAGAGTGTGACTCAGCTCAACATAAGTAAGGATAATATTTTAATATCTTCATCTCATGGCCTTATAAAATATATTTTTCCACTCAACATTCCTTGAAAATATGTTCAAAAACCATGGTATGGTTTATTGTTTTGAATAATTTATTGTGTAGTGTCCAAAACCAAAAAAAATAATGAATACCCCCACCATTTCTATATAAACCCACCCAAGCACCCATTAATATTCTCTAAAACTATTTTATGCTCTTCCACACTCTTCTCTAAAACTATTTTATGCTCTTCCACACTCTGATATATACTCTCTATAGTCTTCCCAAGTTACCACATACTCTTATAAATCCTCTCTCAAGCCTTTAGGATCACACATCCATATATGGGTTCCATTCTTTCTCATTTTTATCCATGTTTTCTTATATCATTACACCATTTAATTTCCAATATAAGATAATGCAGTATTTTTTCACACATACCCCATACTACCATTATTTTTTTATGATTAGATAGTCCTTTCTCTCTCATTAATCCCACCCATGAACACCTGTTACTATGCCAAAATTACATAAGGGATTTATCTCTTCTCATTTCCTTTCAAGAATTTCATTTATATTATACATCCAAAATACATTTAATATGGTTGGATATGTTATTACTTATTACATGTAATACCTTTTTCATTCATAGATTATGTGATACCTCTTTCTCTCTTATCATCCCTTTTTATGAATTTCCATATTATGTCGTTATGCTGCCAAAATTACACAGTGATATTTGATGCCAAATTCACCATGTAGTGAATACCATACCCATTTATCTATCAAAGGTATTCACATTTATGCACATATACTTATTGATTTGTGAATTAAATTTATGTATTAATCATTCCATGATATTGAAATAACTAATTCTTTTTAATAAATCTATGTTATATTATTTATCTGGCACACTTAAATGTGAGATTGAAATAATTATGAAGGTTGTACCCTGATTGCGCTCCAATGAAATGTGTAAGGTTTAGTATCATGATATTACATGTAAAATGTGAGTTTAATAATAATAATTTAAGTTAAATGAGGTTTTACTCATTCTAACTCATGTTCAATGATGGTTTACTCATGCTAATCCATGTGCAATGATCCGTATCTCATGATAATATCATGTTTCATATTGTTGCATCATTTCCATGTTCTGAATATCATGATATATCATTCCCTTACATTCATGTTTATTTTTAACTTAATTGATATTAGTATTGACTAACATGAATTTTCTTCCTCATGTTATTCCATTTTAATTCCCTTACTAGGATTTATAGTTCACCCTTTTCATATATATGTCATGAGGCTATCCCATGAAATTGTAAGTGCACAGGAATGTCGTGGTCATGCAAAATTATTTTTCAATAAATATATGTATTTCATGTTTTAAGTTGTTATTTAATGTTCTTTTGACCCATATACAATAGACCTCTCAAACTTATGATTTTTATTATGTGAATTATTAGGTAATAAATCATGTTTCGATAGGAAATAAAGAGAAGTGTTGATATAGTTGGTATCAGAGGATGTGTTTAGTTATTATTGGGATTGGGATTATAAAAATATATTAAAAGACATAGGTATAAGACAAAATATATAAAAATAACCCTTAAATTTTGGTTAGTATTTATTATGTGGTTTATCACAAAAATACATGCCTATCTAGATATGATCACGTAGAGGTGGATCTCGCACAAATGTATCTTTTTGTAAACCCTAAAAACATTGATTTTATCTAGACTCAAACAATAATTGGTGTATGAAATTGGGCCTTGTTGCACTATTGGTTCGACACACTAAGAGGGTATGATATGGAAAATTCATAATCACAGTACAAACCATTATTAGGGGAATAAAAAACCCTATAATAATATACATTAGGAAGTATATCATAGAATACATAGATCAAATCCTAGAAATTCATAAGTTAGGTAGATAAATTTAATTTATAAGTTATACCTTTAATTTCATTAGAGTCCACTTTATCAGTTTAACTTTAAGATACCCATCCCTCATTTTCCTTTTATTCTGGTCAATGACCAATAACAGGAACAATCAGGATTAAAACCAATGTGAAGATCAATGTGATGACTTCACTAATGAGATTACCAATCCGATGGGAGTGGGAATATTAGAATTTTTCATGATACTATATATGTTAATTTAGGATTTGGATAAAAACATGGATCAAGAGGAACGTCCAACCCACCAACCCCCCAAGAAACAACAAGTCACAATCGATCGTTTCATGAGACAAGGGTCTCCAAATTTCAATAGAACATATGATCTCTCAATTTTTGAAAAACGGATTAACTCCAATGAAAATATCTTATACATCCTTAAATTATCTAAAAAATAGAAGCTTATTATGGATTATTATCATATGAAGGGTGAATCTAATAAATTGCTGGCATCACTCAAAAATACAAAGCCTAAGGAAGAGATCGAGGTGGTGGAATGGAAGGAATTCCAAAAATGATTTTCGTTAAATATTTTACTCATACCCTATGACTAAATATGGAATTGGGCATCCATTCACTCATGAAAAAAGATGATGAATACATCATTGTGTAATATGAAAACACCAAAGGGCCTTTACAATAAAGCTTCATAATTGTCGTTACCCCCGAATGCAAGGTTGACTGCTTCTTTGGTGGGCTAATGCCTACTCTACGAAAAGTATTGGAAGTCCATGACTTTGATAGTTATAATGAAATTATTCTATATACCCTCAATGTTGATATGAATATAGGGGAATCTCAGGGGTATCAGAGGGATAAGAATTAGAAAGTGGACATTAATATTGGAGGTCTTATGGAAAAATACATAGGTTCTCAAAAATTCTAACACTCTGCTTTTCAAAAGTGCGGAAAGAAGCACCACAGAAATTGCCTAAGAGATGATAGAAATTTTTTAGGTGTGGAAGAGAAGGGAACATGGACAATAATTGATAAGTAGAAAACCCCTCAATTTTATAGTGTAAATGAGTTCTCTGGTCGGCCCTCAACACGTTGTTCATTGCTATAACTACAAGGAACAATTTATCTTTTTGAACCTGTGACCTTAGCCAAGGGTAATTGGAGGTAACCAACAATCACCCAGAAAGCAAGGGTGATCCTTTAACATCACTACTACTAAATTGAATCCCAATAATTAAGTGATAATAGGTACACTAGTTATTCATAAAATAATAGAGAACATACTTTTTTATTCTGGTTCTATGAATTCTTTTATATCAATAAATTTTAGTTGAAAAATCAAAATAGCACCATAAAGCCTGGAAGAAGAGATCTTGTTGAAAACGTAAAATGGGAAAATTATTGCATCCTATGTATATATATTCTCCATTTTCACAATTTCTGGAATGAACTTCCTAGTGAACCTCATTATACTCCCTCTATTGGAATTTGATTCAATTCTTGGCATGGATTGGATTTCCCTATATATAGCCAACCTAAATTGTGGAGATTGGGAAATAACTCTACTTATGGTGAGTCAACCCACAATTCTATACACGTGTTAGGAGAAGGATGATTATTTTTTAGCACCATCGTATCAATAATGGATATTACTTCCCTATGATTAAGAGTATATTTTGTAGATGATAGATTCTAAGGAAAGAGCCGTCTTAGAAGACATGTCTATCAGGAGGGAATTCGTCGATGTGTTTCTGATTCACAATGCGGTGCACTAGTCAACTTTATCAAGATGAATTATGGGTCAATGCACCTTTTAGTTGATTATCAAGAGATCAAAAAAATCATGATAAATTACAAGTATCCTTTTCCATGAATTTGTGACTTGTATGATCAGCTACATGGAGCACAATACCTATCTAAGGTGGATCTGCGGTCAGAATATTACCAAGTTAGGGTGAAGAATGAGTATATCCCCAAGACTAATTTTTGTACGAGGTAAGGGCATTATGATTTGTTAGTAATGCCATTTGGACTCACTAATTCTCCATAAATATTCATAGACATTATGAATAGAGTGTTTAGATATTACCTTGAAAAAAAATTGGTAGTCTTTATAAATGATATTCTAATATACTACAAAACTAGGGAGAAGCATGAGGGGAATCTAAGCACTGTTATAGAGACAATTCCAAAGGAGAAGATCTATGAAAATTATAGAATGTTTTATTTCTGGTTTAAGGAAGTATCATTATTGATTCATATCATCACAAGAAATGGGATATATATGGATCTTTTCCATACAAATGAAATTGATTGATGGTCATGGAGGACATTTATGTCGGATATTCATAGATTCCTCGGGTTAGCTAGATATTATTGCTTATTTGTGAGAAATTTCTCACGACATTATAACCCACTTCTAAAGATAAATCGAAAGCAAGTCATGTTTTCTTAGAAAGATGAATGTGAGTAAAACATTAGGGAGTTGAATCAGAGGCTTATCACTACCCCTATGCTCACACTACCCAAAAGATGGGAGATTTTCGTAATCCATAGAGATTCTTCGAAGAAAAGCATGCAATCAATGTTGATGGAAAATGACAAAGTCATTGACTATGCCTCATGTCAGTTGAAAAAATCATGAGAACAAATATCTCATGCATGATCTATAGTTGGATGCTATGATCTTTTTTTTTTGAAAATATGGAAAAATTATCTCTTTGCTGAGAAATGTGAAATATATACTGCTCAAAAAAGTCTCAAATATATATTCACATAGAAAGAGTTGAATATGAGCCAATGAAGATAGTTATAGGTCATCATGTATTACAACTACTCAATCCACTACCACCCAAGGGAATCAAACAAGCTGGTGGATTCTCTAAGTAAAAAGGTCACATAAATTATTTCATTGATGATAATTTAAAAGGATACAATCTTATTAGATTTGATGAATATGAACATGGGAATCCTAAAGAAGGGAACATTATCAATCCTTTCACAAATGATTTAAAAACTGTCTCTTTGGGAAAAGCTAATGGATTCTCAAAAATATGATGAGGAAATTTAGATGAAATTGGAAACTATCGAAAAAGGGAAATCCTCAAAGTTCAATGATAATAAATTTGTAATGATGATATTCTGATTGATATTATGTATTACATCAAATCCCAAGTTAAAGAAGAACTTTTGGATGATGCACATAGTTTTAATTTCATTATTCACACAGGAAACACAATGATTTTATCGAGATATCTAAGATAACATTTAGTGGGATAACATGAAGAGGGAGATTAATGAATATACATCAAAGTGCATCATATGTTAGAAAGTGAATGCTAATAGGTAAAAGTATAATGGGATGATAAAACCATTACCGATACCAACAAGGGAATGGGAAAAACATCACCATGGACATTTTTAGAAGCCTTATGAAGAAATCCAAAGGAGAGAATGTTATTTGGGTTGTTAGGGATCATTATACAATGACTACACACATAAATTAAATTCAATATGATTTCTCACTAGATAAACTAGCATGGATATACATCAGAGAATTGGTAGGTATTCATCGAGTACCATTATTTATTACTTCTTATCGAGATCCAAGATTCACCTTAATGTTATGGAAGAGACTCAAATATGCTCTGAACATTGAGTTAAACATCAGCATGGCCTATCACCCTCAAATTGATGGCCAATCTATGTGGACAATCCAAACACATGAGGACATGTTGACAGCTTTCTCAATGGACTTCAAAGGTGGATGTAACCAATATCTTCTTTTGATGGTGTTCTCTTACAACAATAGTTTCCACACAAGCATACAAATATTTCTTATGAAGCTATTTGTTGTAAGAGGAGAAGATCAGTAGAATATTGGGACGAAGTTAGGGAATGAAAATATCTAGGTTCAAAAACAGTCAATGAAATGTTGAAGAAGGTCATGATCATCCCACAAAACATCAAATCTTCCCAAAGTTAACAAAAGAGTTGTATTGTCAATTATTGATGAAACCTAGAGTCTAATATTAGAGATGTTTTATTTATCCACATATCTCCATATTATAGGGTTATGTGATTTGATAATAATGTAATACATAGTCCAAGGTTCATCGGCCCTTTTGAGATCCTTGATCTCATTAGAGTAGTGTCATATTGACTAGCAATCCCACTGAACTAGTCTCAAGTACACAATGTATTCCATGTATCACTCATAATGAACTACATACCTGACCCATCACATGTACTCAATCCAGAGGTGGTACCATTGGAGAATGACCTCTTCTAAGGGAAGAATCTGGTGAAGATCTTATATCATATAGAAAAATTATATGAAATAAGATGATTCCCCTTGTTAAGGTGTTGTAGAGAAACCAAAAATTTGAAGAAGCAATGTGCAAACTAGGGGAGTGATGAAGTAAGGTTTCCCAAATCTATTTTAATATTTTAAAAGTAAATTTCAAGGGAAAAATCTCTTTGGGTGTGGTTATAACGATATGAACATTTATGAATAAATCCCCTTTTATTTAATTAAATGTATTTTGGTTATATAAAACACAAGCACTCATTTTGATTTATTAATTCCAATTTTTTTTAAATGTCTATTAAGTATCCACAACATTTATAATATATTCATTGAACAATGATCACATTACTTGTATAAATATAGGGTTTTGAAAAATTCTTTTGGCATAGACAATGGAAGTTATATCCTAATCTAATATGATTATACCCTATGAATCCCATTTATTAGAGCATCCAAGGGTGATAAAATTTATAGGATTTTACCTAGACCAATCCCAAGCCAATATCCAACAACTTAGGCCTGAGCAAAACTGTTTACTAGAGAAGTTGATGCTCATTGATATCACAAGCAAAACATTGATCAACAAACGGCCCCAAAAAAGCCTAAGCATCACACACCTTACTCTTATGTCATATGCTGGTGCAATAAAGGGATATGTATCAAATCCCTAGAATTATTATTATTATTTTATATAATAATGAATCTATTTTCATTCTATTATTGTTACTTTTTAAATCGTTTTTCTAAAACCCAAATGGTATTTTGGGTTAACATTCAAATTCAAATAAGGAATCGATTTTTTTTAATTAACGTATTTTTGACATAAATATTATTATAAAAATTATTATTATTAAATTATATTTATTTTATTTTAATGATAAAATTATTTTTATAATGTCAAAAGCAACTGCTATTAAGTTTTTAAAAACATTTCTGCTAAAACCCGTCAATTTTCAATAAATTTCAGTTTCATTGTAATGTTATAATTCACATAATTAGAAATTTATTTAGATAAAATAAATATTATTTTTAGAATCATAATATCTAAATTATATGAAGGTTAATTTTTCATAATTTTCTAAAATAGTAAATTTTTTAGTTTAAAATTAAATATTGTATAAATATAAAATGAGTTTTATGACATCATAATGAAATAATAGTGTTGTAATGAAATACATTACAAATGATATTTTTCAAAATATATTATTTAACTTTATATAATTTTATTTTATATATTTTTTATTTTATAATCATTATTGAATGCTTCAAGACTTGTTAAATAATTTATGATTTTAAAATAATTTCAATGAGAGTGTGACTCGCCACCACATAAGTAAGGATTGCATTTTAATATCTTCATCCCTTGTAATTATAATTTATTTCTATACACTCATGTTATCTAGAAACCATGGTAAAAAAACCTTGGGATAGTTTTTGGTTTTGAATATTTTAGTGTGTTGTGTCCAAAACAAAAAATAATAATGAATTCTCTCATCATTCTTATATCAACCCACCCAACCACAGATTTCTATTCACTCAAACTCCATGAATCTCGTCCAAACTATTTTTCCTACTCCCTAGAGTCCTCCCAAGTTTCACCAAGCTCCCAGGAGACCTCTCTCAAACCTATGGCATCACACATACAAGTAACAGTTCTTTTCTCATTTTTATCCAAGTTTTCTCATATTCTTACACCCTTTTATTTACAATTAAAAATTATGGGGTATGTTTTCATACCTCAACCATACATCCATTATAATGTTTTAATGATAATAGATCCATTAATATAATATTAATCCCTCCCTTGTACACCCATTATCATACCAAAATTCCATAATGAATTTATCTCTTGTCATTTCCATTCAATTATTTATATTATATTATGCATAAAGATTCCATTTCATATGTTGGTACATGTTATTAAATATCACTTATACTTCCAATTTCATGCCTATATTATGATATACCTATTTCTCTCTCATCATCCCTTTTTATGGACTTCCATATGTCGTCGTTATGCTGTCAAAATTACACATCAATTTTCCATGACAAAATCATCATGTAATGAATACCATCCCCATTTCTCTATCAATGGTATTCACCTCTATGAATATATACTTATTGATTGGGTACTGACATGTATGTATTATATATTCCTTGATCAAGTAATAACTTATGATGTTTAATGGATCTATGGTATATGATTTATGTGGAAAACTTAAATGTGAGAATGAAATCATTATGAAGGGTGTGAATTGATAGTGATCTAATGCATTGCATAACATTTAGAATGACAATATTCTAGGTGAAATGGGGATTTAATCATTCTTATTCATGTACAATGATAGTTTACTCATTCTAATCCATATTCAATGATCCTTAACACATGTTAATATCATGTTGTATGTTTTTTCCACATTTTATTGTTATGATTATCATGTTATATCATGCCTTCATGTTATGACATGTTTATTCCATTACTAGACATTACATCTCACACTTTTCTAATGAATGTCCTCAGATTATCCCATGAAATGCTAAGTATGAAGGAATGTTGTGGTCATGGAAAAGAAGTTTTAAATAAATATGTGTATTTAATGTTTTAAGTTACTATGTAATGTTACTAATCTCCAATGACTGTAGAACTCTCGATCTTTGATGTAATATTATGTGAAATGTTATGTAATAAATCATGTTTAAAATTGAAATAAATAAAAGGGTTGTTATAATTTCTATATTAAAATATGATAGACATATCGTAAGGAATGATAGGGTAATTAATCATAAACTATAACTAATAGTGCTAAACTATTTAGATCTATTGACCTATCAAATGTAGCTAGTAATTTCACCTAAATCATTAAATTGAATTTGAATTACACAATATTATTCAAATCAAATCACTAAATTTGATCGATGATGATGTTTTTTTAATTCAATTTTGAAATAAATTATAATACATTGAAATTGATTATAAATAATGATAAAACTTATTATATGGATATTTATTAATTTAAAAAAATTAAATTTTAATTTATTATATATAGATTATAAATTAAAAAAAAATTATTTTGATCCATTTATAAGTAATATGACATGACATAAACTGATAATATTAAAATATTTTTTATGTAATTATATGAAGATCCTTATAAAATTGAAAAATGTGTATTTTTTAGTAAATAAGAATGTATGTTTATAAAAAATTTATAAATTACAAAATGAGGCCAAAATATAATTGTTTAAATTAATTATGAATAGTTTATAATGGATTAATTTGATTTGTTCAAATTAAAATGCATTAATTGGGATATTACATTAATCAGATCAAAATGATTTCATATTAAGTACTTTATCAATATTTTAAAAAAGTTCGGTATGTGATATTTTACATTATGTAAAATTTTTACATATCAAAAATTTAAAAGTAATATTTTTTATATTTCATAAAATATCATGTATTCAAAATAAAATTTAATATAATGAGTAATATGAAAGAGTTCATATTAAGGGAAAATTTAATTTCTTTTGTATTTATAATATTATGGAATGTAGATATTTAATAGCTAAATTATATATTGTTTAAAATTTTATTTTACTTATGAATTGAACATAAATTTTTATCTGATATTTTAAAACGTGAAGTTATTATTTAAAATTTTTTCCCTTTTTTAATATTTATATATTTAAATTTTATATATTATGAATATGTTTATTCTTAAATTTTGTTCTTAAACATAAATTTATCAAATTCTCATGACATTTTTTACAAGTTAGGTATTATTATATATGATTTAGTTCTCATCTATCAGGACTATAGTTTTTAATTAATGTTATTAGATTGAATTTAGCTGTTGAATACTGTTTATGCATATTTGGTTTTTTAGTTATGATGAATTGGATTCTATCATTAGTAAAGTAACCCTAGGGAGAGACTCTTTTGGTTATACTTCGCATTAGCCTAGAGGCTTTGGCCTTGTTCTAAAAAGGAGGGTTGGCTATCTTTCTCTATAGTCTTACTAATGTGTAGATTATTAATTTCATATAAATAAAAAAATTCAATTAAAATTTCATCTACCTTATTCATGAGATGTATATTTATTTCTTTGAATATGTTTGGAATCTATTTTTGTGTGAGTAACACAAATTTTCGTTTCTATAAATAGTTACACATAAATATAGTTTGAACGTATTTATTTGATGTAAGGAATAAGATTCTATACTAAATCACTATAATAATTCATAGATTAAGGGGGTAACTTGTGATCAGATGGTGAAATTAAATCCCCTTTAAAATACTAAGGGATATATTCTCTAAAAAATGGCACTTCCTAAGACTTAAATAATCCAAGGATGTAATTAATGCTAAATATGGGTTCCCCTGGATTAACTTATGTAACAAAAGAAGGTAAAGGGGTTCCCTAACATAATTATGTTCCGATTCTTGGCACTTTATTTGGGTAACACTAATTTGGGAGACCTTGAAAAGATTAATACACTAGAAAAATATAATTCAGTTTATCCATAAGTTGGATTGGAAAAATATTTTCCTTCTCAATTATCCAAGAGTAATATATTATATGATTTGTAATATTTGTTTCCTAAATATCTTTGTAATGGTAGGAAGGATAAATTAACCCAAAGCATAGTGAAATATAGATCTAACAATGCTAATGTATATGATGGATTTTAAAATGGATCATCATTTTAGTGGAATAAAATTTAATATAATTCATTGTTAAATGTTTACAAAAAATAATACTCATATAATAAAATCTTTTTTAGTTGATAAATAACATCATCACCATCATCAATCAAATTTTTGAGATAAATTCTAACGGATGTAGTAGAATAATTCTAGAAACTAATATGACTAATAATATAATATAAATTCTTAATAAAAACATTATATCTATTATAGGAACATTTTCCTAACTAATCCTATGATAAATTTGTTCATAATAAGAAGATTTATGTGGAATTTTTGAGTAATATACACAACAGTATTGGTTATGTCAGTTATACTCAATATGAATGACTATGGTAATGACTTGGATTGATTTACTACTTTCTAAAATTCATATTATAGTTAGTTAATTCACTATATTTTTGTTGATGGAATAATATTGAAAATATAAATTAGTTTGAGAAAGGATTTCTTGATATTTTCAATGTGTTGAGGATATATGAATTATGAATATCATGTCTAGGTTTTTTGGGTTTTTTATCATAAAAGTTAAAACTAATGTTCAAACCAAAAAAATAATTGTTAGTTAGAGAGTTTGATAATGATTTTTCAAAATTCTAGTCATGGAAATTGAAACCTGATGGGGAAATCTATATGGAAAGAGTAATGATTACATAATATGGGATTGCATGGGATAATTGAACGTTTTTGGAAACTACAAGTAATTACCATGTTATTTATAACCATTTTATAAATAAATTCTTTGTTTTTGAGTGGTTTATGATACCAAATGTATACATTATAATTTTATTAAAAATATAGGACTTTAAAATAAAAGGAATAATTGATAGAGCTTGTAGTTTATATACAAGTGATGAAGTAAAGGGTTACTATATAATTGATTTTAGTGTAAAGGAATATATCAATATTAGATGAATATAGATAAAGGGTGTGTATAGTCATCAAATGTATCATATATGATAAGAGAAGTTCTTTGTTAATAATGTATCGTTACAAACAATATGAGATAATTAGTCTGATAAACATCATTTATTATTATTTATAAACTATGACATGTTTTTAAAATTATACAAGGATAAAAAGAAATTTATCCAAATGTTAGTTAAAATATAATGATTAATATTACTGCTATCCATTACTGGTATATTATAAATAAAAATGACTTCGTTTCAGTGAAAAAATATCCAAACACATAAAAATAAAATATATGATATTGAAATAAATACTATGTCTTTTTGATATATTTGCTAATGAATGTAAGAGTTATTTACTAATCACAAAAGAATTATGTAACGTAGTATCATATTCTGAATAGCATAAAGTTTATAAGAATCTAGTGAGAATATATGTGGACTTAGAGAAGTTCAAATTCAATTAATAATCTAAATATTTTTGTATATCTTACGATAAAAAAATTTAAATAGTTACAATTAGGATCTCTGTGGAAGTGAATATCACTATTTACAAATAGGTTATTCTAGTTAATATAAAAGTGAATGTCACATTTTCTTAAAGGGTTTTATGATGTGAGAATAAGTAATAACGTCTATTGTTACATTAATTATGAAAATATATTAAGGGAAAAGTTTAATAAAATGATTTACAATGTTGTTGATGTTAAAATATTAGAGAGTTACAAGTAGAGGAAATAATTTAACATCATAACATTTGATGTTGCATATTTAGTGAGTTTGAATATGGTAAAAAACTAATATTATGAATATTATTTGTAAATATGATCATTATTTAAATTTCATTTCATTATAGATGATAGTCATTAAATAATTTAGTGATAGGGTTTTATTAGATATTCATATAGACATGTGGTTGGAATTATGTTTAGATGTAATTAGTTTACAAAACACCATAAGGTGTAAAAAACAAAAGGTTGATCTAGAAATATATCATATATTATATGATAGATAGGGACTTATATAGGAATTCATTAATTATTATTGAATTTTTTTTGAATATAAAATGTATCTTATAAAATGAAATATCCAATTTATAATTCATTTTCATTGGTTGCTTATATGTATATATTCATATACATTTTTTAAAATGATATGATAACTTATGTCTCACTATATGACATTATGTAATACATAACTATTGTTCATCGTGAAATATTATTTGTCATAGTAATATTTTAAAGTTAATGTCAGTAGGATTTTTGTATTAAGATGTGTGATATTATCTGGGGCACAAAAATTTTTATTTTTTGTTGGAAGACCAACAAGTATACAAAATGTAGTTTCTTACACTATTTCATTGGTAAAATGGGGGTCTATGGATTATATTTGGAGCCTCTCAACTTGAGTTTATCAATATACCTATCGTTATAACATTGATACTTTGATACCTTTATTACATAATCCTTGAGGATTAGTTAATTTTTGGGTGGTTGGGTATGTTGTTGATGATGTATTTCGTTATGTCACAACCAAGATGGGATTTTTCCTATTGCATGTTGAGTGTAACATTTTTTCTCATTATTGAGATAGACTAGGGAGTGTGTGGTCACACCACAATAATAAATGTAATTTTGTTATCTATTTATACGAGGTGTTTGCGGTGTATTCATCAACATGTTATATCTATATTCATAAAGTCAATAATTAATGAGTTCACTATATTTTATTGAAATAATACATGTTTTTTGGTCACATTATGTGTTAAAAATGGGAGCGTATAATAATGAACACTTTTATATGATTCATCTAGTGTACATAGGTATATAGACACACGTGTTTGAGATAGACCTTTCCAAATCCCTTTGTAACTTTACCAAAATTGAATTTTTTTTATCGGGTATTCTATTTTCCTAAATCTATAGATCTTGAGATTGTTATTTATTATCAATTCTTCAAAGTCTCATGGGGGAACACTTATTTTCTGAAAGATAACATACATTCAATTAGATATATTATCTAAAAGTTTTTTTGAGTTAATCAAAAGTATTTTTTGATGGGAATTCACAATGTAATGTGTATAATGTAATACAAAATATACTTGATGATAGATTTACAAAAAAAGAATTTAAGAAATATAAAAACAATACATATAATTTCACAAATTATACTATATGAAAATGTATAAGGTGAAATTTCACAATGTCAATGTGGATTTAGTGAAAGTGTGAGATTAAAGTAGAAATTCCAAAAATCCATTTATAAATGTGATGCATATGGATATATCATTTACTAATATTGGGGGATATTGTAAAGTAGTATTTAATACCACATCATATTTCAATTACAAGTTGTAATTGGATGATGTCAAAAGGAATAAACATGATAGTTATTTTTTCAATATTATTTTATGAATGGGTGATATCATATGGATATTGTATGTGTAATCATAACGTATGATAGATTCATACATCCTAGGATGAATATGGTGGTTAGATGTTTATAGTTAAAATTTTACATTTCATTCATATTAGAAATCATAAAAAAAGAAGTACTTCATAAGAAGAAATTCTTAGGAGTGTACATTAAATTAATTAAAGTTTTTCATGAGTTGTCTGAGGAATTTACATATTCATTATAACACCTGAGAAAATTCCAGATCATATGAGGAGGAACATAAGGAATTATCCATGCAATGATTATCTTCTAGAATTTCAAATCCCCAACCAATAATCTCCACCTCCATGATCTCTTCTCTTAATTATTTTACATAATGAGTCATTATATTTTTATGGTAGAAAGATAATCATATATGTATGATGATAAACTTAAAAAAATGTATACCTATATAGGGATGAATCTATTAGCTACACTTTGGGGATATTATTCATACACAAATGAAGATATATGTTGTGGTGGTATTAGTCAGTTCCATTGGTGTAAGGTACACACATAGTTTCTTCATTTCCATGTAACACATGATTACATTTTACCCTAGTGATTTTGGATTTTTCATATTTTATTACATCCATTAGTTTTAATATTATTTAAAAATGCATTCAAGAAATTAACATATTGTATTAAAATTAGTACAATTATTAGTTATTTAGGGAATTTATTGCCTTGGTTTCTTAGTACAATTTTTTTATTAAGGAAGAGTCAATGTATCAACATTTCAAAGAATTTCATAGATCATGATGAACTCTTCCAAAATATTTTTTTAAAATATAATTCACATACCATTGATGGATTTTGAGTGTTCATATAATGATATTTGGTATATTAATCAAAATTATATATTACCCATATATATTCAATAGATTCAACATGTAGAAATAAAAATAATATAAACCCATAATAACTATAATGAAATAAACTTCCTCTCAATTCCTTAATCCAGTATTATTAATGGGGATCAAATTTCATGATAGCCAAATGGACCTCATCTCCAATGGGATTACACTAGGAATGGATCTTTATTAGTGATGATATGTCCTAAAATCAACAATGTAGTGAAAGAACCTTTTCTACGAAAAATGTTGATTGATGTTGAATAGAATTTCATCTTATGGATTTCATGAATCAACTATCATCCTTGGAATTGAACTTATACTGTTTATAAAAAAACATCCTAAATGGAAATGGGTGGAGTTTTTTTTTGAATTGTTTTCTATCTCGTGAAATCTATTATTTCTTTTTGATATGTTAAAACTCGTTTGAACCCTTCAAATTACTGTTTCATTCATGGCTGGACATGAATGTATCAATATTATTAATTTATAACTAATGGAAATTGAGTTAAAATTTGATATTAATTCTCACATGTAGTATCATATATCACGTTCCCCATCATATTCTACAATGGTATACAATTATAATATAGGATATTGGTATCAACATAAATATATATACATCTATGATTTGGGAACATCATAAAATATAATATCCCAATTCTTAGTGCATCTAAAATAATCCCCCACAAACACTAAAATCTCATATTGTATTTATGAAAAATATCACAACTCATTGTGAATCTATAGAAAAATATTTTTTATATAGTTTTTAAAAATTTATTCAATTTTGAATAATATATTTTTCAAAAACATAAATCTTATCTGAAGACATATCTTTGTAACCCCAAAATATTTTTTATAATCTTGATCAAATATGAACTCCATATTTCATAGATGTTAACAGTGGTATGCCTCTAGCGTATCATTAATTCTACTCAATATACAAGGCATGTGGGTATGATCTCGATCAAAAAACTCATATCTCAAAATGATCATGTCCAGTAAAATATATATATTATACATAGTATGTCTACTTATGTAATCGATTTTATCATTCCATAGAGTTAACACTTGAAATGAAACATGTAAATCTTGTATAGATTATCTCATCAATTCATGATTATCCCAAGTAAATTGATCTAGCCTATGAGTACATCAAAATGTAATTCATCTAGAACACGAATACATAATAGGATCTTAATCTGTGTATTTGAACACATCATATGTGACTCAACTAATCATGAATATATAGTTCCTTATTTTAATTCAATCAAGGGATTGTGTATTTTTTTCTCGTTACAAAAGAGGAAAAATCCCAACTTGTTTGATCTCTAACAAATGGCATGATTAGTAAAATACCCAACCACACCAAATTAAATATTCCATGTGGCTTGATTAAGAACGGAATCAAAGAAATTTTTTTGTTAATTTAGATATATTTTCAACCCCAGGTAATTTTAATTGATATTAATAATACACAAAAAATTATTTCAATGATTGTATGATATTCCATGAGATATATTTTTGTGGGTCAGTTCAAGTAATAAGTCTTAAGTTATTACCTCATGAGTATATTATTTGTTCCATATGTACAAGTCTTTGTATCAACTAAAATATTCAATTCATGATAACCTTGATATATCATCAAAAGCTATAATACGTTGTAATGATAATTGATTAGGGATAACAAAGATTCATTATTTTGGTGGATATCATCATTCCACTATTTATTAAATGTAAATTAGAACACATGAATAAATTATAAATGTTAATATCAATTATTTATAAAATCATGATACATTTTTAATTGTTACATTAAATATATTTTGTATCATATACCAATATATTTATAATAACCTTCATGATTAAACTATAATAATGGTTTTATTAGTGGAGCCACTAAATTATCATCAGTATCCACCCAACATGTCCTAACATCACCCCTCTCAATGATCACTTGTATGATATCATAGTCAATATGGATTTACTTTTTCCCTTTTATGTGATTATATTTCTTTAACCTGCAGAATGGATCCATTTTTTATAACAGTAAATCCCTTTTACTCCCATGATCATAGGAACCACCCCATGTTTAGTATTTTACTTTTTATACAAACATATTCCTAAAAAATATATGATATAGTGATGTAGACATTTTATAATGTTATGTCTACTATAGTGGCTAGTTTGGAATACTTCTAACTAATAACTCTACTATTCAAGAAAAAATGAAACAATATTGAGATCCCATGTTATCTTTGTGATTCCCCTAGGTAATATTTGGTCATTTATTTTTATTTTTTCATTTATTTATTTTATTTTCAGAAGTTTCTTGGAGTCATAGTCTTGGAATCATTAAAATGGGGTTTATAACACTAGGTGCATGGGTAGTACTAACCATTCCTCCCAATTTGTGTCAGGCTAAGGGAAGTAATTTAGCGTGGTCTGTATAGATATTTTATGATTTTCCAACCCATAAAGATTCCTAGGTGAACTATGTTATTCCCATTTATATATATATATATATTACATAATATAGGGAGAAATTATTGTCACAATCTTATGTGAAATTTTGTGGTCAAAATATGTGAGAAAAACTTTATATATGGGGTTTGATCAAATTACACCATCATGGATAGTGATATTTTTAATAGAAAATGAGTTCTTCCTAAATTATAAAAAAATTGCAGTTTTTTAATTTTCCAATTTTAATTTTGAACATTCATCTTTTAATTTTTTGTAATTAATTTGACCTAAATCATCCTCAGTCATGGATCTATATTCCTCCAAGCTCGTTTATGGATTCATTGAGGTTATATGGTGATTTATTTAATTTAAAACCTCTTTACTAAATGATTTCATCCTCTATTATTATCCCCACTTTACGTATCTTATTCATTCTATAGAATTCTCATAGAAACCTAGGGTTTCATGTTGAATGATTTTGAAATTTTGTTTCATTATGTTATGGATTTTTATATTCATATAAGGTTCCATTCCTTTATCCTTTTGTGAAATAACACATCATGTTAGTGTAATAATTGATTATTTGTAGGTGAGTCATTATACTTTATGTTATTATATACCATCAGATGATAGCATCTTTTAAATATGTTATAAGTTATAAATCCTATATTATGTTGAAATCGTTACCATGTTTTAATTTTTAACTAATTTTCTAAAAATTGCATATGTTTTCATGTATGATTTTTACTCTTTAAAATTTTGATGATTTCTCACTATTAGATGATATATTATTGATTAAAAATTCAATATTTCATGGCTATTATTATAATGGGTATATTTATCAGTATTTTCCTCAAAATCATACACAGAATCAAGTATTATTTATACTTTTATATTATGTTCACTGAGATATAAATACTATAATATTTGACTGTGATTTTCATATGTTTATTTTTCAATAGTTTCATTAATATCACACAATATATCGCTGTTTATTTCTACTTTTTATGTGTACAATAATATTTTAGCTAAGTTTTTTCACTCTATGTGTTCAATGAAATAAATTATGTAGGATTAATCTGAAATATTTTAATCATCGCTATTAGAAAAATATATCATGTGTTTTAATGATACATTATTGGCTTTGGTAACTTGGAATATGTAATCGAAGGTATTTATTCTATGTTTAAGCTTTTATAAAATTCATAGCTTGATTTAAATAAAAAATAAAATTATTATATATAAGGGAAAATTTCCCTTTTATTATTTATAAATGGTCATTTTAACATAAATGGAATTTCATTGCTGATTTTTCTACCGTTTTTTGACATTCCCCTTGGTTATTATTTTATTATGATATTATACACTGTGAATTGTGAATTATAACCATAATTTATTGTCAAATTATTATGGTGGTGGTATTAATTTGAATGGTAATCAGAGGTGATGCATGAGTTCTTACCCTAATTATTATAGATTTATAATGAGATATTTGTATACATATTGACTTGATTTCTCACCACCATTTTATATCATAGGAACCCTTGGGTAGTTTAGTGGTAGTTTGAGGGATATTAATAAACTAGTTGAGATTATGCACTAACTAGTGTCCTTGTAGATTGAGTGTTCTCTAACTAGTGTTTTAATTCCACTTAGGGAGGCTAGGAATGTGATAAGTGATTGTAAGGGTAGTTTTTAATTATCAACTAACCCTATGTTCTTTCTTCATTGAAATTAAACATGGAACGTATTATTGGTTCCGTAGTTGTTTCCCATGATTATTTATGGTTGACTACTTATATTTTATTAATGTATTTGATCCTATTATTTCTATTTATTTATATTTAATTGGAATATATATATCATTTTCCATGTTCTTATTTATTTCATAGATTTGTTTTTATTTTCAATAATCTATGTTGACATGATATTTCTCCTAAAATTTCCTCCATTTAAATGTGTATCAAATTTTAAAAGAGTTTCTAGATGTTTAAATCATTATTTTGGAAATTTTTCCTAAAATGTTTTACATTAAAAAAGGATGTTTAATGTGTAATTGGGATGTTCTATATGAATTTAATCTTTGAACCTTCTTTCAAAATGAATTTACTAATGTTTGATTTAATTGTTTCCTTATAAATTAGTATAGTTGTAATGGCCCAGACCCTCATGATCCATCCATTTGCCAAATTTTGGATCCTATGGGTGGTGTCTCGGTGGCAGGATGTCATTTCAATGTCAACCCCCAGTGTGACATGATTGGTGTGTCACCAATCGGTGTGACATGATCGGTGTGTCACCAATCGGTGTGTCACAGATTTGTGTGACACGATCGGTGTGACACGATCGGTGTGACATGATAGGTGTGTCCTCGATCGGTGGAACACAATCGGTATGTCATCGATCGGTTTGACAGGATCGGTGTGTCACTGATAGGTGTAACACAATCGTTGTGTCACCGATACATGTGACAGGATCGGTGGGTCACCGATCGGTGTGACACGATTGGTGGGACACGATCGATGTGCCACTGATTGGTGTCACACAGCCTTGTCGGGGGTTTCATCCACAATTTTTCCCATAATGCCACTTTTAAGCCTTTTTAAACTTTTAGAAGTGGTTCAAGGCCTTTTTGAGCCCCATAATCAATTGTTTTAATTCCTAAGAGTGGGGAGACCATCAACGGACCCATCTGTGTGTTCGTGTGACATTCCCCTTTGTTTATATAAAATCTTTTAAAGTCACAGCTCCATCCACCAATTCCCAATGGAAATTATTAAATAACAATTAATCTCATCATGTGTAACCACCCAACTACATGGTGAAACCGTGATCCTCCTTTAAAGCCACTGAAGGTCATGATATCCAATAACGCCCAGGCTCATCTTTATATCGCACTAGGTTTCCTCCTTTTATTCATCTTGGCTGGGTTCATTCTTCCCTTGGAGTGTTTGGAGTCCCCTTCCCGGGGAAAGTGGTATGCATGTGCGGGAGCCCTTACTTCTTTTCCTTGGAGACCCGGATGCTCCTCCCCTGCAAGTTGAGCATCCATAGTTCTTGGAGCGTGCAGATAAACATCAATACATGATCATCCAAGTAGGGTTTTTCCCCTCGTCTCTCTTATAGTATATCATGCGGTGTCGGTATGTTATTGTTTCCTTGAGGATGGATGAATCCAAACATTAATGAAGATAATGAGTGGACTTTAAAAGAAGGAAGGGGGTGTGACCGATGTGTATGTTGTAGTCTTATCCTTGTTTATGTGTTGAGAATTTGTATGGGCTTATGCCCACTGAAACTTGTGGTCGCTGGTGGTCATTCCTTGTGAACTAATGAACCCATGTCCTCTATAATGTTTGAATAGATTAACATAAAAATTAATTAACGGCATAAACGTTTCTAATTTAAGTGGATGTCCAGTTAACAACAATCCATGTGTGATCACCATGTTTAACCAAACAAAATGGGGAAACATAATGAATGATGTGGTCAAATATTTGGTATGATTGTTTTTTTTTTGCTTGATGCTTATGAGGTGATAAGGATGGGCATGGGATCCCCTATTGTTGTATGGTTGTTGGTTGTGGATATGAGGCTAAGTGGGGCTGCATCCACAGGCTTGGTTTGGTTCTAGTGCTTTTAGGGATCTCACGGATCCCTTTGTTGTTATAACGTTACAACAGAACTCGGTGTGAATTCTTAAAAGTACTATTTTCCTGTATTTCCTTTCTGTAGCTGGTGTTTATTCTTGTTAGTTTCCCAGTAGTGCATAATTTACTTAAATGGAATCACTTGAAAATGAATCCAAGAATGGGCTCAATCGGGAATTGTTTTTTGGGATGATTGGTGACATGGTCGTGGGTTCGGTTCTTCTTGTGAATGAATAGTAACAAGTGTGTTTGTGCTTAGGATGGTTTTGGAACTCTTATTTTGGGATTGGTGATTTATATATATATATATATATATATAATTGTAATTCTTATGTTTCTTTTTCGCACCCCACCTGGTTGATCACTTAGTGTCGAACACCCCCATTTCATGGGGGAGGGTGTTTTTTCCAAAACTCCTATTAGTGGCTGGTTATTAGATCCTTTTCTTCTCCCTTTCCCGAATAGCCCAAGACTCTTCGTGCAGGTTGTAACGGGCTGAGGTCCTTTATATCCCATGATCAATTGTCCAGGATAGTTGGGGTGGTTGGCCCAGGTGTGTACGGGTAGGTAGTTTCCCAAGAGTCTTCGGGATGAGGGCTAGGTGTCTTCAAGCGTGGAAGTAGTTATTCTGGCCATGTGATTGCAGGCGTGGTAACATGTGGTTGTTGTGGCCTATGTAAATGTGGGTGCGATTATGTGTGGTTGTTGTGGCCTAGGTGTTTGAGGGAGAGATGTGTGGTAGTGATGGCCTATGTGTGTGTGGGCGGAGTGTGGTAGTGGGACTGCAGTGACAATGACGGGAGAGGTCTGATGCGTAGGATGTCTTCAATAACCAGTGGGAAAGTGGTGCAGGGTACCTAAATATCGATGTGCTTTCACTATACGTTACATGACTTGCGTTATTTGGGAATTGTGACTTGGTGAGGCTTGGGTGGATAGTTTTCCTTGTTAGGTGCTTTGTATTATCTCTTTTCTCAAAGGGCATTAGAATACCTCCAGACTTATGCACGAGAGTCTTTGTTTTTCCCTAATGAGTATACATGTACGCTCACCCTACGTATATAAAACTATTATCAGGTTTCCAGGAGGACATCAGGGATCATTCAGGATCGTACTAGTTAGGATGTCGGGACATTGGCTGTTGTTTTTTTCAATTTGGTACTTTCATTTTGGGGTTTTCTTATACCTTGTAGCATTTTCTTTTAGAACATGCATATGGGAATGGTTTGTTTTGGCTTTACATGTACTTTAAATTTTTGTTTTGTTGGGAACTACTATCTTATATGCTGATACTATTAAATAAAAAGGGTAATTCCTTCCATCTTGTGTGTGATTCATTACCCTTGGTTCTAGTCTCCACTCCGGGACCTATTGAAGGCAGGTCTCGGGGGTCATTATATCTCCTTCAACTTGAAGATGGAAGGGTTCGTCAACCTGATGCCCCTTCTCCCATCATTGTGAAGGCGCGTTGTGACAAAATTCTATGATGATCCACCTTCACCAATATGGGATAAGGGACATGAGGTTGCCCGACCCTTCCTTCTTCATGTGAAGGAGATATAATGACCCCCGAGACAAACCATCAATAGGTCCTGGAGTGGTGACTAGCACCAAGGGTATAGAATCACACACAAGATATATAGAATTTCCCTTTTTATTTAATATGATCAGGAGATAATATATTAATTCCCAACAACACCAAAATTCGAAGTACAATTAAATCCAAAACAAATGATTACCATATATTTGTTCCAAATGTAAATTCTACAAGGTACAAGAAAACACCAAAATAAAAGTACCAAAGAGAAGAAAAATAACAATGGAAACTATCCTAACTTCCGATATAGTGCGATCTTGAATGATCCCTGAAGTCTTCTAGGAAACCAGAAAATGTTTTTATATACATATTGTTAGCATACATGTATAATCAGTTTGGAAAACCAGAGACTACCATGCACATGTGGGGAGGCATTCTAATGGCTCTTGTGAAAAGAGATAACCAAAGCACCTAACAAGGAAAAAAAATCCACCGAAGACTCACCAAGGAACACTCCCCAAATAACACAAGTCAAGTAATGTATAGTAATATAACATTGATATTTGGGTACCCAGCACCACTTTCCAACTTGTTATTGAAGACATCCTACACATCGGACTTCTCCCACCATTCTCACTTCAGTCCCACTGCCACACCCCACCCGCACACACCTGGGCCATCACTACCACACATCCCGCCCGCAAACACCTGGGCCACAACAACAACACATAACCACACCTGCAAACATTGAGGCCACAAAAACCACACGTATCCATGATTTAAAACACCTAGGCTAGAACAACTACTTCCACACCCGAAGAAACATGTGCCTCATCCCGAAGACTCTTGGGAAACAACCTGCTCGCACACAAATGGGCCAACCACAAAAACTTCCTTTATCTATGAATCTTGGCATATAATGGACCTCAAGACATTACATCCTTCCCGAAGAGTCTTGGGATATTTGGGAAAAGAAGAAGAAAAGGAACTAATAACCAGCCACTCATATGAGTGTTGGAAAAAACACCCCCCCCCCATGAAATGGGTGTTTTCGGCACTAAGTGATCAACTTGGGTGGGGTGAGAATAAGAAGCATAAGAACTAAAATTAAATATATATATATATATATATATATATAAAGCACTCATCCCAACCTAGGGGTTTTAAAACCAACCTAAGCACAAACACCTTCATTACTATTCATTCACAAGAAGCAACGAACCCATGACCATGTCACCAATCATCCTGAAAAACATTTCACCATTGATCCCATTCTTGGTTTTAGGTTCAAGTAATTACATTAATGAAATCTTGAACTAATAAGCAACTAACAGGAATAACCACAAGTTGTGGAAAGGAAAAACAGGGAAACAATACTTTTAACCATTCACACTCGGTTCTCGTGTACAGTTATAACAACAAAGCGATCTGTGAGATCCATCAATGTACTGGAAAAAACCAAGCCTCAAGATACAGCCACACGTGATGTTGGATCAACATCTAACAATCATACAGTCATAGGGGATCCCATCCCGATCCATATCACCCCATAAGCATCAAACAGAAAAAACACACGTACCACATATTCGACCACATCAATCATTATGTTTCCCCTTTTTGTTTGGTTAAACATGGTGATCACACCATGATTGTTGTTCATAGGACATCCATTTAAATAAGACGAGTTTTCAGGATTAATCAGTTTCCATGTTAAGATATTGAAACATCACAGTGGGCAGGGGTTCATTAGTGTACAAGGAAGGACCACCAATGACCATGATTTTCAGTGGGCATAAGCTAGTACAAATTCACAACACATAAACAATGATAAGACTACTGCATAAACATCAGTAAAACACAATTCCATCTTTAAAATTACATTCATTATCTTTATTAAGGTTCTGTTCCATCCATCCTCACAGAAACAATAGCATACCTACCCCGCATGATACACAGTAAGAGAGACGAAGGAAAAACCCTACCTGGATGATCAAAGATCTATGTATCATTCCACGCGCCAAGAACTTGGGTTGTGCAACTTTCAGGGGAGGAACATCTGGGACTCCAAGGATGAGCAGTAAGTGCTAAAGCACATGCACACCACTTGCCTCAGGAAGGGGACTCTAAATGAACCAAGGGAAGAACGAACCTGTCCATGATGAAGAAAAGGAGGAAATATAGTGTGATATAAAGATGTGCCCGAGCATTACTGGATATCATGATCTTAGGTGGATTTAATGGCAGATCATGGTTTCACCACGTTGTTGGTTGGATACACACGATGGGATTAATTCTTATTTAGTAACTCTCATCAGAAATAGGTGGTAACAACTGTGACATTAAAGGATTTTATATAAATAGAGGGGAATGTTACACGGACACATAGCTGGGTCCATTGAGGGTCTCCCTACTCTTAAGAACTTAAAACATTGATTATGAGGCTAATACAGCCTTCAACCACTTCCAAAAGGTCAAAAAAGATTAAAAATGGCATTATGGGAGAAATATGGAAGAAAAACCTGAGAAGTCTGTGTGACACAGATCGGTGAAACACAGATCAGTGCCACACTGATGGTGTCACACTGATCAGTGACATATGAATCGCGTCAAACCGATCGGTGACACACTGATCATGTTCCACAGATCGGTGACACGCCAATCATGTCCCACCGATCTGTGACACACCGACCATGTCACATCAATCGACGACACACCGATCATGTCGCACTGATCAGTGAGGGTAATTATTCCACCCACGAGGAGGACAATCCGTTGTAGAGGACACCTTGTTCATTTAGCGACAATCCCTTGGGACGTACCAGGGCATCATCTCAGACCTGGAGACAGAGAGCTTGCTCGAGGAGCTAGTGAGAGCTTTTAGCTTCATTTGGGATCCGACGGAGTACTGGGTTCCTCTTTTTGTAAGCCAGATGCATGGATCATCATGTCAGTGGTGAATGCGTTATCATGGGGAGAAGAGGGAGGCTGAGGTTACCTGGGCTGACTTCGAGAAAGAGTTCCTAGTGGAATTCATCTCTTCCACGATGAAGGATGATAAGAGGCAGGAGCTACTCTCCCTCCAGTAGGGGAGCATGATAGTGAGAGAGTTGGGGATCAAGTTCAAGGATCTCCTCCGATTTCCTCTAGATCTCTTTCCGGATGAGGAGTCTCGGGAGAGTCATTTGTAAGAGGCACTTCGACCTTCTCTTCAGTATGTTGTTACTCCCTTCAGCTTACTGATGTACATAGAGGTCCAGAATAAGGTTGATGTGGTAAAAAGGATGCACACATTGGGAGGAGTATCGTGAGAATGAATCCATTTAGGCTCGTAAATGGGGAAGGCTATTAGTAGTAGGCCTCCAGCATTAGGGCCCTCTAGGTTTCAACTAGTAGGGAGCATGCCCCATCATTTCCAGTTCTGATCTCCCACCCGTCGCCCTTTCCTTTTGGTCCTAGGATCGAGATGCCTCATTTTTAGATGTCATGGGTACCTTCGGAATCAGTGCCCGGATAGAGTGCAGTACAGTGGGGGTGGGCAGGTTCAGCGACCACCTCAACAGCATCAGTTTCTAGCTAGGCCCTTTTAGCAACAACAACAGGGGTATCACGCTCCCACCCCTCCGAGACTAGAAATGGCGGGAGGAGAGAGAACCCAGTGTGCCCTTCAAGTACCGCGACCAGGTTGTGGTCGGGGAGACAGTCGACAGCTGAGAGGCAGAGGAGTTGGGCGTGGGAAATTGCACACCATATAGGTAGTAGTTCCAGCAGGGCTAGTAGTCGTTCGAGGTACAAATAGTTTGTTTAGTACTCTTGCCTATTCCTTTTTCAATATAGAAGCTTCACACTCCTTTTATACACCCAGTCTGGCCAGTTTTCTGGGTTTAGATGTTAAGAGTCTTCTAGTGCCCTTGTTGCTAAGCACACCAGTCAGAGGTCAGACTGACTAGTTTTATGTTTTCTGAGGGTGTAGACGGATGATAGGGCCACATCAGTCTATTAGGGATCTTCTATTTTTGAAGATAAAACTATACGATTTCATCCAAGGCATTGACTGACTATTCTCTATGTGTTCCCTCATTGACAGATTCCGAGGAAGGATCATGTTTTCGAATTCGGGCCAACGACGTGTAAATTTCATCAATGAGCAGGGTTTCTAGAAAAATACTAGGCGAGAGGATCCCTACCTTTCCTTATTAGCTGAACTACCAGTGGAGTCGGTGGATGCAGAAATGGTGGAAGTCTCAGGGATCGTTAGTGATTTTATGGACGTCTTCCCTGAAGAGGTTCCTACTCTACCCCCTCGACGTAATGTTGAGTTCAGGATAGACTTGCAAACTGGTGACCGTCCAATTTTGATACCTCCCTACCGGATGGAACCTTCTTAGTTGCGGGAGTTGCGGAATCACATTGAATATCTGATGAAGAAGGGTTTTTTGACCAAGTGCATCACCATGGGGTGCTCCTGTCTTGTTGACAAAGAATGCAGATGGTGGTTTGAGGTTGTGCATTGACTACAGGAGAATGAATCAGGTGATATTCAGGAATCTCTACCCTCTCCCGAGGATAGACGGTCTCTTTGACCAGCTAAGGGGAGCAGGTTGGTTCTCTAAAATCGATCCGCGGTCTGGATATCACCAGTTGAAGGTGAATGAAGGGTGACGTCTCAAAGACAGCCTTCAGGTGTAGGTATGGACAATTTTATTGTGTAGCCATGTCATTCGGCGTTACGAATGCACAAGCTATGTTCATGGGACTCATGAAATATGTCTTTCAGGAATACCTAGATCGGTTTGTAGTCGTGTTTATTGACAATATCCTGATCTACACAATATCAAAGAAGGATCATGCTGAGAACTTGAGAAAGGTTTTAGAGGTCCCATGACAGCACCAAATCAATTGGAAATTGTCCAAGTGCATGTTCTGTACATGATAAGTGCACTTCCTTAGGCATGTGGTGTCCGAGAAAGGAATAGTAGTGGACCCATAATAGGTCGAGGCGGTTGTTTCTTGGGCAGCACTCAAGAATTAGCCAGAGGTTCGTAGTTTCCTTGGACTAGCAGGTTACTACCAGAGGTTTGTGCCCAACTTCATCCGAGTTGAAGCACCTTTGATATCCTTGACCAAGAAGGACCATGATTTCATATGGGATGGACAGTGCAAGGAATACTTTAGCTATCTGAAGGGGAAGTTGGTAAGTTCCCCAGTGCTGAGGTTTCCAGATGAAGGGGTGGTGTATGGGGTGTTCTGTGGTGCTTCAGGACAAGGCCTCAGGTGTGTGTTGAAGCAGTGGAAAGGGGTAATATCTTATGGATATAGACAGTTACATCCCAATGAGTATAATTATTCCACCCACAATCTGGAGCTCGTCATGGTCGTGTTCGCACTAATGTTGTGGAGGAATTACCTCATCAGGGAGTGCTTTGTGGTCTCCACGGATCACAAAAGCTTGAAGTATATCTTCTCCCGGTGGAAACTGAACTTATGGCAGAGAAGGTGGATGGAGTTCCTTCAGGACTACGACCTCAAGATTTCTTACACCTCAGGAAATGGGAATGTGATGGCTAATTCCTTGAGCAGGGTATCGTAGAAGGTTGCAGCTTGAGATTCGGAAGATGCATGAAGGCAATGAAGGAGTTGGCTTCCCTCCACCTGGATGTAAGGGAGGATGGTGGTAGAGGTTTTATGTTTCAGATTAATGTTTAATCCTTCCACCTACGACAGTTGTAGGAGTCTCAGGGGGGAGACATAGAGAGTGAAGTGATGCATGATGGGGTTAACCAAGGCAATGCTCTAGAAGGGTGGACGGAGGATGGTCAGAATCAGATTCTTTTCCGAGGGATGTTGTTTGTTCCAGAGATGATGCACTAGATAGTTCTTGGTGAGTTCCACAAATCACCCCTAGTGGTGAACCCAGGAGTTTCCAAGACGTACTAGGGTACGAGGAGTCAGTTTTTCTGGCCCGGGGTAAAGTGGGCGGTGGCAGAATTCAAGGCTAGATGCCTAGTGTGTCAACAGGTGAAGGCTAAACACTGTGTTCCAGGCAGTTTCTTACAGACATTATTTTTCCCCATGTGGACGTGGGATGTAATATTGATGGATTTCATCCCAGGACTACCCATGGTTCAAGCTTGTTGTGATGATTTCTGTGTAGTGGTAGACGATTTGACGAAATCGGCTCAATTTCTAGAGATCAAGGTTTTAGGTGTAGTGGATGCCTTAGGACAGAGGTACGTGGATGATGTGGTGCGGTTGCATGGAGTTCCGAGTTCCATAGTATCGGACAGGGATGCATGGTTTACCTCACATGTCTGGAGAGGATTTCAGCATTCTATTGGCACCCAGCTACATCTTAGCACTACTTTCCACACCCAGACAGATGGACAGACAGAGCGCACCATCAAGACAATGGAGGATATTCTACGGGCATGTATTCTAGACTCTGGTGGATCGTGGGTGCAACACTTTCCTCTAGTTGTGTTTTCCTATAATAATATCTTTCACTCTTCCATTAGCATGGCTCCGTTCGATGCATTTTATGGAAGGTCATGTCTCTCACCCGTGAGCTGGACTGAGATTGGGGAAACAGGTGTTCTTGGACCAGAAGTGGTGCAGAGAACAATAGATAATGTTCAGCTTATACGAGATAGGATTAATGAGGAATAGGGCCGATGGAAGTAATATATCGATAATAGGAGGATACCCTTGTAGTTTGTGGTCGAGGACCACATGTTCTTGATGGTCTCCCCTTGATATGGACAACAGAGGTTCGGAAGGGGGAGTAAGCTTTCTCCCAGGTTCAACGGGCCGTTTGAAGTGGTGTGGCGGGTCGGAAAAGTGGATTATCTGCTCGTGATACCACATCCGCTACTAAGAATGCACGGCGTCTTCCATGTGTCTCACCTTCCTCAGCATCTACACGATAGTTCACATGTCCTCGACTGAGGAACGGTGGATATCGAGGACGATGTGACATTTTTAGAAAGGCCTGTGAGGATCGAGGATCGTGAGGAGAAAGTGCTCCATGAACGAACCCTTCCCTTGGTTCATGTGTTGTGGAGACACGGTGGGCTCGTGGACAGTACCTGAAAATGGGAGGAATAGATGGGTGCCAAATAACAATAGCTGTTTTGTGTTTTCTTCCATTTCATTTTGTACTTATAGTGATGTAATTCTTGCCTTGTTGGTTTATGAGATGTTTTGTTTCCCTAACTTGTGAATGTAATGAAAATTCCTAATATGTGGGAAAGGGATGACTTAATAAATAATCAAGACACATTAAGGTGGATGCGATTAAACACATAGAGGTGATTCAGTGCCACCATAAGAGGGTAGTATCTTGACATGGAGGAAGGAACTCCTGGATCCGTGTGTTGGGACAATATGGACCTTGGGTTTGGTGTGGCAGTTTGAGGTGGTTTAACCAGAGAAGTATCTTTTCTGGGGGTTTCTCAAACTCCTCTATTCTCTTCAGGTCTAGATTCATTTCTCGAGGATGATAATAGTTCTAGGGGTATCTAATGTAATGGCCCACACCTTCATGATCCACCCCTTTTCCAAATTCAGGATCCTAAGGGTGGAGTCTTGGTGGAAAGACGTCATTTCATTGTCAACCATCGGCGTGACAAGATCGGTGTATCACCGATCGGTGTGACACAATCCATGTGTCACCGATCGGTGTGACACGATCAGTGTTTCACTGATCCTTGTGTCACTGATCGGTGTGACACGATCAGTGGGTCACGGATCGGTGTGACAGGATCAGTGTGTCACCGTTCGGTCTATCAACAATCGGTGTGACATGATCTGTGTGTCACTGATCAATGTGACATGACCGGTGTGTCACCGATCAGTGTTTTGCCTATTGGTGTGACACGTTCGGTTTGTCACTGATCGGTGGAAGATGATAGGTTTGTCACTGATCGATGGAACACAATTGTGGTGTCACTGATCGGTGCAACATGATAGGTGTGTCACCGATGGGTACGACACGATCGGTGTCACACAGCCTTGTCAGGTTTTTCTTCTACAGGTTTTCCCATAATGCCACTTTTAATCATTTTTAACATTTTGGAAGTGTTTCATGGACTCTTTTATCCCCATAATCAATTTTTTTAATTCCTAAATGTGGGGGGACCCTCAACAGACCCAGTTGTGTGTCTGTGTAATGTTCCCCTCTATTTATATAAAATCCTTTAAAGTCATAGTTGTTACCTCCAATTCCCAATGAGAGTTATTAAACCACAATTAATCATGCCATGTTTAACCACCCAACCTCATGGTGAAACCATGATCCGCCATTAAAGACTCCAAATATCTTGATATCCAGTAACGTCCGAGCTCATCTTTATATCGCACTAGCTTTCCTTTTTTTTCTTCTTGGTCGGGTTCATTCTTCCCTTGGAGCATTTAGAGTCACCTTCCCGAGGCAAGTGGTGCGCATGTGCAGGAGCCCTTACTGCTCATCTTAGGATTTCAGGATGCTCCTCCACTGGATGTTACGCATCCCCTGTTCTTGGAATGTGGATAGAAACATTGATCTTTGATCATCCAGGTAGGGTTTTCCTTCATCTCTCTTATTGTGTATCATGCGGGGTGGGTATGCTATTTTTTCTGTGAGAATGGATGGAAGAAAACATTAACGAAGATAATTAATTTAATTTTAATAATGTAAGGGGGTGTGATCGATGTTTATGCTATAGTGTAATCATTTTCTATGTTTTGTTATTTTGTACGGGCTTATGGACACTGAAAATCGTGGTCGTTGGTGGTCCTTCCCTGTGCACTAATGAACCGCTGCCCTATTTGATGTTTGAATAGATTAACATGGAAATTTATTAATCACAAAAACTCATCTGATTTAAATATATGTCCAGTGAACAACAATCCATGTGTGATCATCATGGATAACCAAACAAAAAGGTAAAAACATAATGAATGATGTGGTCAAATCTGTGTTATGTGTGTTTTTTTCTAGTTGATTATTATGAGGTGATAGGGATGGGGATGGGATCCCCTGTTGTTGTACAATTGTTGGTTGTGGATATGAAGCAGTGTGGGGCTATATCCTGAGGCTTGGATTGGTTCCATTACTTTGAAAGATCTCACAGATCCTTTTTGTTGTTATAACCATACAAGAGAACCGGGTGTGAGTGCCTAAAAGTATTGTTTTATAGTTTTTCCATTCCACAACTTGCGGTTATGCTTGTTAGTTTCCATTTAGTGCAGAATTTACTTAAATGGAATCACTTGAACATGAAAACAAGAATGGGATCAATAGGGAATTGTTTTCTGGGATGAGTGGTGACATGTTCATGGGTCGGTGCTTCTTGTGAATGAATAGTAACAAGGGTGTTTGTTCTTAGGTTGGTATTGGAACTCCTAGGTTGGGATGAGTTCTTATATATATATATAATTTTAGTTCTTATTTTTCATATTCACACCCCACCCATGTGGAGAACATAGTGTCGAACACCCCCATTTCATAGGGGAGGGTGTTCTCCCAACACTACTATGAGTGGCTGGTTATTATTTCCTTTTCTGCTCCCTTTCCCAAGTAGACCAAGACTCGTCGAGTAGCATGTAACATCTTGTGGTCCATTATATCCCAAGATTCTATGGGTAGGGTAGTTGTGGTTGTTGTCCCTAGTGTGTGCGGGCAGGTTGTTTCCCAAGAGTCATTGGGATGAGGCCCAAGTGTCTTCGGGTGTGGAAGTAGTTGTTCCGGCCCAGGTGTTTGCAAGGGTGGATACGTATGGTCATTGATGCACAGGTGTTATTGGTTGTGGTTATGTGTGGTTGTTGTGGCCCAGGTGTTTGCGGGCGGGATGTGTGGTAGTGATGGCCCAGTTGTGTGCGGGCAGGGTGTGGCAGTGGAACTGTAGTGAGAATGGGGGGAGAGGTCCGATGAAAAGGATGTCTTCAATAACTAATGGGAAAGTGGTGTGGGGTACCCAAATAACAACATGGTCTTACTATACATTTCTTGACTTGTGTTATTTGGGGAGTGTTCCTTGGTGAGGCTTGGGTGGATATTTTTCCTTGTTATGATCTTTGGTTATCTCTTTACTCCCGGGGCATTAGAATTCCTCCGCACATGTGCACGCGAGTCTTTGATCTTTTCAACTAAGTATACTTGTATGCTCACCATACGTATATAAAAATGCTTCTAGTTTTCCAAGAGGACTTCATGGATCGTTTAGGATATTACTAGTTCAGATGTTGGGACAGTTGTTGTTGATATTTTTCATCTCTTTGGTAATTTCATTTTGGGGGTTTCTTGTACCTTGTAGCATTTACTTTTGGAACATGCATATGGGAATGGATTATTTTTTCTTTACATGTTCTTCCAATTTTTGTGTTTTTGGGAATTAATATCTTATCTACATATCCTATAAAATAAAAAGGGTAATGCCTTCCATCTTGTGTGTTATTCTATACCCTTGGGGTTAGTCGTCACTCCGGCACATATTGAAGGTGGGTCTCAGGGGTCATTATCTCTCCATCGACATGAAGAAGGAAGGGTTTGGAAACCTGTTGTCCCTTCTCTCATCTGGGAGAAGGCGGGTCCTGACAATAGTATCATTTTTCTATGTTATAATGATATAGTTTTTATAAAGTGGGAAGCATCTTTTTTAAATATCTGTATAAATTTAAAAAGAACGATACTTTGGAATACTCTATATTTCAAACTAGTGTACATTATATTATTTTTCAAATATAAATGTAGACAATACTTGGTGGGATCCTAGTGGGATTGTTAGATAAAACTCTATATACACATTGTATGTGTTTATATAGTCATTTTCATCATTTTATATTGGATTGATACATTCTTTTTATCTTGATAATGACAGGGAAGTTATTTTATTTATGATGGAGGTGGTATGGAATTTTTTTTTACTATATGGTTCATGGCAGTTTAGTTAAATTTTTTTGTTTATATTTGTGTTATGGATTTTATATCATATTTAATAGTTCTATATAATATTCCTCTCATTCATGTCATCCTTTACTTAATTGGATTTTTTATTGGTTTTTGGTTAGTATATTAATTGGATATGTCTATTACAGAGTTTTAATAAATATTTTTTCACCATATTTGGTTGTTTTAGATTTTAAATTTTATAATTCATTATGCATGTTATTCCATAATCTAGAATAGTACCTTTAGACACTCATGTGGAGGTTATAACTTTAATTTATATTTAATGAAGTGAAATTGTTACTAGTTTGAATAAAGATAATTCCAAGGCACATTTTTCTATCCAATGAATGTTGGGAATGCACATCGGGCCTAGTTGTAAGAAAACATGAGTACCAGTTTTAGATATCTATGGATAAACATACATAATGTACATCAGTAATACATATCATTACAGGAATATTTTTTACATGTCAATATGATCCTTGCCAAAACTAAAGTTGTTTAGAGTCTTTAGAGTCATGGATACATAAATAACTGATGCATAATTTCCCATTTTGTTCTTCAAAACTAATAACCTTCTTATAAATAGTATTTTTAAAAGCATTCTCCAAAACCAAGGGGGAACGTAAGAAATGGTAGGGTCAATGTAATGCCCCGAACCGAGTAACCCAAAGTCGGTGCATTATTACATAACATTAGCATGATCACAAAAAATCAAGTCTCGAAGGACAGATTAGTTTACTAGACTAGATACACTAGATACATTCATAAGTTTTACATTACATCATGAAATAAAAACAACAAAAACATCTTGTCCCCTTTGAACAAACTTATCCGTTAGACTATCCCTATAGGTCAATCATAATACACTTCCTCACTTCCTGGGAAAAATAAAAAATAGAAAGGGGTGAACTCAGATGCTCAATAAGGATAAAAATATTGCATAAAATTTCATAAACAAGCATAAACATTTAAGGAAATTGTATAACTAAAACCAAATCCATTAAAACATGAACTTCAGAGTAACATGGAAAAAATAAAATGAAATAATGCCATTTACTTATTCACATTGATATTCTACTAGTCGAATATTCACATGCAATATCAAAAACCACTTTCATAATGATGGAATGCATAAAGTCAGACTTTCATAACCACATAGTCAAGGCCTTGTGCCAAGACTACAAATAAGATATTGTCAAGGCCTTGTGCCAAGACACTAGTTTGTCTCATGAGACCTACCGATGCATCGAGGAGCTATAGCGGGATCCACCCATCACATACTAAGTCCAATCCATTCCTCGTACGAAAAGTATTAAACATATCATAAACAATGCCCAAGAACCATAACATATCATATCACATAAAACATTCATATAGAAAACATAACATTTCCACATTTCAATCACAAGATATCAATACAGCACATTGATAAAATCAAAACATTATCAAAACCATTTTAAATTCCAAAATAATAGAAAAGTAAAACATGGTATTTATTTTTCATTTAAAAAACATTAGGTCTTGTAGAGGAAGCCCAAACTCAAATAATGGTCCCGACAGCGAAGAAGTCGTTGCCACTGCATACATAAGACAAAACATTCAGTTTGTCTTTTAGTAAAACAGTTTTTATAAAAATATTCCTTTTGAATAAAAGTAAAATTCAATGGGGTTTATACATCGTATAAAAGAAATATTCCTCATTGAATGAATATTGAGACGAAGTCCCTTACCTCATGTCCGACATGACTTGATCATTCTTTAATCTCCCGAATAATAATCTATAGTTATTATATATTTTTATAGGAACCTTTTTCAAGTTCATTATTCCTTTTACATCATTTATTACCGTGTTATGAACATTATTCACTCATTTAATTTAATAACGGTGTTTTTGTCGATCCGTGGTACTCGAGTCAAAAATAAACATCATATAATTACAAGTTGCTTATGTGGTAAAATATCCATTATCTCCATAATTATATTCATGAGGTAGATATCATATATATCAAATATATCCAGTATATACATTCATTTATAATATTCAATAACATTTAGAGGTAATAAATGAAATGCACTGTTCATGGAGACAGTAAACCGTACGTACGCATGAATGGTACTGTCATTTATATTTTGTATTTAATGGAATGAAATCATAATGATATAAAGGTATATTATAATTCCAGTATAATATCATATATAATATCATTAACTCCATTTTTTTATACGCCCCACATATGGCATGAACGATTCAAATCACTTTGAGGGGGCGGTAGTCCGCACTTCCTAAAATGAAATTATCCTGTTTACCCATAATAGAAATCATAAACGTATTCCATAAATGAAAAATAAAGAAGCATAAGTAAAACATAATCATTATATATATCATATATAAAAATAGTGACATCGTAATGGCCACTATGAGAGGTGTTAAAAGAATACTGAACAATCATCGTTTCATGAGGCAGTAAATCGCCACCCACTGAAACAATATGTTCTTTAACAATTAGATGGAGGTGTGTGTAAGTGTAGTTAGAATAAATATCATAAAAAATACTAGTATATTGAGGATAATATTTTTGTTACAAAATAAAATAATAAAAAGAATTTAGGGCTTGTAGAAGTAAATTAAAATAAAATAAGTTAAGAGAAATTGTTACCTTTAGTTTGGGTAACTCCCTTTAGTTTTAACCAAAAGGATACTTAATGTGCCTTCTGCCTAAGGTAAGGCTTCTAGGATTAAGGAAGGAATGTTGAGTGGGTATTTGGTAAGAGGTTGGCCAATCCAAATGGCTTTTAAGGTGTGAATAAGGTGGTAGATTTGGGGGCCTTTTATAAGAGGAGAGGAGGGGCTATTTTGGAATGATTGAAAATATTATTTTATTATAAAACGGTTTTCCGATTATAAAGGTCTCACAATGAAATATTTCTAAGATAATGTGATAAGGGTTCAAAATCCTCCCATCAAATATATTTTTTACAAGTGTAAGTCTTAGATTTTTTCTTATCTTTTCATTTTATATAAATCACTCATTAATGAGGTAATCACTACATCAGCATGGTGTCATAAATAAATTTATATATTTAATGTCTAAAAATTATAAAACAATTACCATGATGTAGGAAATATGTTTATATTTCCAATTAATATTTATAGTCGAAATCATAACCTGCATAACCCCTTCTAAAAATTGTTTCAGTAAAACAATACAAGTTTGTGACAATTTTATATTTACTTTAAATAAAAGGTATTAATGTCATTATCTTACCCATGTGGCTCCATGGGGTCCCAAAAATCATCCCATGGTTTTTCTTGGTTGGTCGTGACTCATCAAATAAGAGTAGGAAATGTGTCAAGATATTTTTATATTCTTATAATATCATTTTTACATTAAATTAATCTAATTACCTCTAATCGCAGTTAATAAAATTCAAAAGTTACTATTCACCAAAAATTATATTCAGCCCATTGAACAAAATTATACTTAATAATGTCAACCATGTATGTCATGTTTTTCAAATTCAATTCATTGAAGCGATAAAATTTCATTTAAATGAAAAATCAGGTTTTTTTACTTCCACTTAGTTGTTTAACTATTAATCAAAAATTAAAGTTTTTCAGAACAGTACCAAAAAATCACACTAAGATATAATTGATATTCTATATTCAAAAATGATGTCTATTTTAAAAAATTCAAAACATATTAGTTTAATTAATTAATTTAATAATTAATTCCCATTGTCAAAACAAATAGCGTGTTTTTAGGAAACAATATCAATCAAAAGATTGACAATTGTTTATGTCCAATTTCAATTTGAAATTAATTATAGTGACAACCATTGGATAAAATGGTAAAATTATATTATAATTATACATTAAAACCACTCAATATTATAATTTATAACTATAAATTATATTGATAAAAAAGTTGTTTTTAAGTATTTTTCACTATTCATCGAAAATTGGATGTTCTCAGAAAATAAAAAAAATTAAACTTAGGCTAATTTATATGTTCCAAATCCAAAAATGAAGTCCACTTTTAAATTTTAAAATTTATATAAATCAGAAATTGGGTATTAATATTCATAACAGCTACTTTGATTGGTTGTGGTGTGTTAGAATCTCGAACTTGCGTACAATGCAAGCTACTACATCATTGAAAGAGAAGCGTACCATGGAATATTGGGATGTTAAATTCTCCACTCCTTAAAAAAATTGCATCCTCACAATTTGAAATTGTTCTTCGAAAATAAAAGGTGTAAAATAGAAAATACCTTTCTGGAAAACTCACATCGTAAATAAGGTCAATAAAATTTAGCCATAATAAAAGTGAAAGGGAAATGAAAATGCCACACCAAATTTTGATCTCGATTAAGAGAAAATTGATGTCATTTAGAGAAAAATAATTGAAAGAAAAATGTAAATATTTGTAGGGAGTGACTGAGGTCATACGTCACAAAAAATTGTAAAATTGAGGTCCTCAAAGCCTTCAATCTATTGTGATTTAAAATATCATCAGTTGAACAAAACATAATGTATTAGGATATAACATTTTTTTAATATCCCTTTCCTAATGTTCCAAAATTAATTTATTCATAGATTAATAGAGAGGTATATATATATATATACTTGAAAAGTAGAGTTTCAACCTTCAACTAATGTCTACCACAAACTCATCTTTCACACAAAAAGATAATAGAAATAAAAAATATTATATTTATCATAATCGTACATGGTTACAAATATTAACACATACCTTTTAGATTAGGAAAACTATTTTCTAATAACCAGGTACTTCTTGTATGCTAGTGGTTGGTAATAAAGGCCTATCACACTATTGTTGTGGGTTCGATTCATGTTGGTTTTTCTGACGCGATGGGTTATCCCCTGACATGCAATTTATCCTTTTCCTAAAACTATAGTATTATAATATTACAAAATTAATCTTTAAAAATGTTTTATCCTTAAACAATACTACCCAAAAATCACCTTAATCCATTCCAACCTTTATATTTATCCAAAATACCTATGTCCATACACTCTATAAAAGGTCTCTATATTCCAAAATCAACTGTTACATCAGATTCCCCAAAGAAGGTAAAGTTTCTCTTATTGACACATACTAAAAATCTTATTACCTTCATCATATTAAAACCATAATTAAAACAACAAGTACTACAGTACATTTCTTAAATATATCACATTATTATTATAACCATAATATAGTTCTTAAGTCCAAAAACACAAATAAAACAATTATTCAACTTCATCTGTAGTAACATCATAAGCTTGGTCTTGCTCCCTAGGCCTTTTATGAGGTATGTTTCCATGGTTCTTAGGGAATTCATTTTCATAATTCACTATTTCTATAAAATTGTAGCATTCAACATTTACATCCTCTTTCTTTCCCTTGTAATCACGAGTTGGGTGACCTTTTTCACCACATTTTTAACAAAATCCCATTTCTTTTAGGAAAGTATCAGGGTGTTTCTGACCACAATTATCACATAATAGAAAATCCTTCTTTGCCTTTATCCCTTTTTCTATCACTTGCTCCACTGTTATCTTCTTCTCTTGCTTTACTTTGTTGTCATAAGACTCCGAGAATTTCTTTTCTGTCTTGATAGCACACGAGACAATATCTTCATATGATGAGAAGTATTGTGATACTAAAGCTCGATTGAGAAATTGTTTTAAACCATTAATGAAATGATAAATCCTACTTCTTGGGTAACGTATATAATCTGTAGCATGCCTCGCTAACCATGTAATGTTAGACTCATACATTGAAACATTCATGTCTCCTTTTTACCTTTGACTCGGAAATTGCCTTTTCATACCTGCTCGATGGTCATGAGGAAAGTATTTTTCTGAGAAAATCTCTTTAAACTCTCTCCATTTCATAATTGATAATCATTCATCATTCTTTGTATTTTAAATCAATGACCACCATTGATCAGCATCTCCAGTGAGGCGGTAAACCTCCATGAAAACCTTTTCCCTTTCACTACTCCCTAAAGACTAAAATATTTTCTCTAAGGAACTTATCCATTGCTCATCTACTAATGGATTTATACCCCCATTAAATGTTGGTGGTTGTTGGCCCATGAAGCGGTCAAACAATGATCCTCCACATTGCGGATCAGGGTGCTCCATACAAGTAAGGTTATTATTCATAACCTCCGTGAGTTGTCCCAGTATGGTGATAAGCTGATCATCACCAGTTGTATCACCATCTCCACTATAATTATCTTAAGCAGGAGAGAAATCCCTACATCGAGTGAGTGCATTGATATTGTTTCCATTCCTTCCACTGAGAGCCATTTCTAAACAATGTCATAAACTAGATTAGTTTATGAACCGAAATACATAATAACAAACTTGAAAAACACTTAACATAAATTGAACTGTGTATGGATATAATCCATAATCATAAAAAATTTTTTTTAGGAAGTATATGCTAATAAACACTTCATAATGGTTTGTAAAAAATCGTAAATTATCCTAAGTATATCCCCCATAAGTGTCGTAACCAATGGTGCTGCAAGGCCCGTTGTTGTGTTCCTGGATATCCCGGGTCAAGCCCAAAACTCCTTGTCAGATTTTTCACTCATAGGTACATCTCTGCCAGAGCCGACTCTACCTGCTCGTTTCCAAACAGAGATTTATTTCTTGGAAAATACACAAAATCTCTACCGTACCAAAATTATATGATGTTCTTCTATATTAATCCTCAAAGACAATCTTAGGCCTATGTCCTCTAATCATAGTTTACCTAAATCTAGTTTCCAAGGTTAGTACTAAACTAACACTGATATGAACTGTAACACCCCGAACCTAGTAACCCAGAGTTGGGGAATTATTACACAACAATTTCATGATCACAAAAGATCAAGTCTCGAAAGACCGATTAATTTTGTATCCATGAGACACTAGATACATTCATATGTTTTACATTACATCATGAAATAAAAACAACAACAACATATTGTCCCCTTTGAACACACTTATCCCTTAGAATATCCCTGCAGGTCAATCATAATACACTTATTCACATCCTAGGAAAAATAAAACATAGAAAGGGGTGATCTTAGATGCTCAGTAAGGATAACAATATAGAGGAAACATTCATAAACAAGCATAAACATTTAAGGTAATTGTGTAAATAAAACAAAATCCTTTTAAATGTTAACTTTGGAATAACATGGAAAAAATAAAATGAAATAATTTCATTTACTTATTCACATGGATATTCTATGATTCGAATATTCCTATGCAATATCCATAACCACTTTCATAAGGATGGAATGCATAATGCCAGACTATCATAACCACATAGTCAAGGCCTTGTGCCAAGACTACAAATAAGATTTTGTCAAGGCCTTGTGTCAAGACACTAGTTTGTCTCATGGGACCTACCGATGCATCGAGGAGCTATAACGGGATCCACCTGTCACTTATGAAGTCCAATGAGTTCCTTATAGGAAAAGGATTAAACATATCATAAATAATTCCCAAGAACCATAACATATCGTATCACATAAAACATGCATAAAGGAAACATACACTTTCCACATTTCAATGACCAAATATCAATACAACACATTGATATAATCAAAAAATTATTAAAACAATCTTCAACACCAAAATAAAACAAAAGTAAAACATGGTATTTAATTTTCATTTTAAAAAAGTTATGTTTTGTTGAGGAAGCCGAAACTCAAATAATGGTCACAAAGGGGGAGAAGTCGTTGCCACTGCATACGTAAGACAAAACATTCCTTTTGTAATTTAGTAAAATTATTCATATAAAAATATTCGTTTTGAATAAAACTAAAATAAAAAGGGCTTTATAAACCTTATAAAATAAATATTCCTCAATGATAGGAGATTGAGACGAAGTCCTTTCCCTCTTGTCTGAATTGACTCGATCGTTCTTTAATCTCTTGAATAATAAACTATAGTTAATTTAAATTTTCTTAAGAAACTTTTCCAAGTTAATTATTCCTTTTTCATCTCTTATTACCATGTTATGATCATTATGTAATCATTTAATTTAGTAACGGCCGTTTTTTCGATCATTATTACTTGAGTCAAAAATAAACTTATAATAATTACAAGTTGTGTATGTGGTAAAATATCTGTTATCTACAGAATTATATTCATGAGGTAGATATCATATATAACAAATATGTCCAGTATATACTTTCATTTATAATATTACATAACATTTAGAGTTAATTAATGAAATGCTCCGTTCATGGAGACGGTAAGCCGTACGTACGGATGAACCCTATTTTCATTTTTATTTCATATTTAATGAAATTAAATCATAATGATATAAAGGTATATATAATTCCACTATAATATCATATATAATATCATTAACTCCATTTTTTATACGTCCCACATATGGAATTAACGATTCAAATCACTTTGAGGGGGCAGTAGTCCGCACTTCTTAAAATGAAATTATCGCGTTTACCCATAATGGAAATCATAAAGGTATTTCATAAATGTAAAATACAGAAGCATAAGGAAAAAATAAACATAATATATATCATATATTAATATAGTGACATCTTAATGGCCACCATGAGAGGTGTTAAAAGGGGATTGAACAATCATCGTTTCATGAGGCAGTAATTCGCTACCCATAGAAACAGTATATTCTTTAACCATTAGATGAAGGTGTGTGTAAGTGTATTTATAATCCTTCTCATAACAACATCCAAGTATACTAAGGATACTGGCATTGTTACAAAAGAAAATAATAAAAATATTTTAGGGGTCGTAGAAGGAAAATAAAATAAAATAAGTTAAGAGAAATCGTTACCTTTTGTTTGGGTAACTCATTTTGGTTTGAACCAAAAGGACTCTTGAAGTGCCTTCTGCCTAAGGTAAGGCTTCTTGGATGAAGGTAAGAATGTTGAGAGGGTATTTTTGAAGATTTTGGCCAATCTAAATGGCTTTGAAAGTGTAAATAATGTGATAGAGGTGCGGGCCTTTTATAAGAGGAGAGGAGGGGCTCTTTTGGAACGATTGAAAATGTTATTTTATTATAAAATGGTTTTCATATTACAAAGGTCCCACAATGATATATTTCTAAGATAAGGTGATAAAGGTTCGGAATCCTCCCATCCAACAGGTTTTTGAAAAGTATATGTTTTATATTTTACATTATATTTTCATTTTAATTAAATCATTTATTAATGAGGTAATCGCTGCATTATCATGGTGTCATAAATATATTTATATATTTAATATCTAAAAATTTTAAAAAAATTACCATGATATATTAAATCTTTTTATATTTACAATAAATATTTATAGTTAAAATGATAACTTGTATAACAACTTGTAAAAATTGTTTTAGTAAAATAATACTTGTTTGTGACATTTGTTTACTTTAAATAAAATGTATTAATGTCACTATCTTACCCAAGTGGCACTATGGTGTCCCAAAAATCATCCCATTGTTTGTCTTCGTAGACCTTGTCTCTTCCAGTAAGAGTATTACATGTTTCATGATATTTTTATATTCATATAATATCATTTTTACATTAAATTACTCTAATTACCTCTAATCACGGTTAATAAAACTCAAAAGTTATTATTCACCAAAAATTATTTTCATCCCATTGAACCAAATTTTAGTTACTAATGACAACCATGTATGTCTTATTTTTGAAATTCAATTCATAAAAGCTGTAGTGTTTCATTTAGATGAAAAATCAGTTTTTTTAACTACCACTTAGTGGTTTCACTATTCATCAAAAATTGATGTTTTTCAGAACAGTACCAAAAAATCACCATAAGCTATAATTCATATTCAGAATTCAAAAATGATGTCTATTTTACAAAATTCAAAACATATAAGTTGAATTAATTAATTTTATAATTAATTCCCGTATTCAAAACAAATAGCATGTTTTTATGAAACAATATCAATCAAACGATTGACAATTATTAATGTCCAATTTCAAAGTGAAATTATTATTAATGACCACCATTGGATAAAATGGTAAAATTATATTCTAATTATACTTTAAAATATCTAAATATTATAATTTATCACTATAAATTAATTTGATTAAAAATTTTGTTTTTCAGTATTTTTCACTATTCATCGAAAATTGGATGTTCTTAGAAAAATACAAAAATTCAACTTAGTCTAATTTGGATATTCCAAATCCAAAAATGAAGTCCATTTTGAAATATAAAATTTATATAATTAAAAAAGTGGGTATTACTATTCATAATGGCTACTATGATTGGTCACAGTGTTTTAGAATCTCTAACTTGCGTACAATACAAGCTACTACATTATTAAAAGAGAAGCGTACCGTGGAAGCTTGGGTTGTTACAATCATATTCTTAGTAAGGGTAATCATAAGATATATTAATCAATGATAATAATTTATCATAATAAATGATTAAGGATATGGTAAATTTTTCTTAATAATGGAAAATAATACCCATCAATTCAATGATCTTTGTTAGCTTACTCTAGAAACTCCTTATTTTAATCATGAAAAATCATTTTTGTGTTTTCTGTAGTCCATTATATGTTTTATAAAAGATAATATTTTTTTCTAAAAAATGTAGAAATTTTCATAAGTGATGATTCAGTCATAATATTTAGAAAATATTCAATCGACCATGATTCTTAAGTATAGAAAATTCATAAAGTTCAGGATTGATTGAACGGCAGGTGAATCCACTATGGTGAAGCTCACAATGAACTAAAGCCACCACAAGAAAAACCAAGAAACTACATGTTGTATTTCAACCCACTACAGTGGTCATGTTTTTTGTAAAATCATATATTGACTACATGTAAATACGATTGGTCTCAATCCTAATAGATTATCCATAGTTATTTTATCATAAACTCTTGGATCGACTGCATGTCTTGTTTGATCGACTGTAGAGGAAAACATGCGACTGCAAATCCAAATGGAATATATTTCGAATCTATAAAAATATCACAAATTGTTTTATCAATTATTTAATTATATCACTTATTCCATTATATTCCAATCTATTATTAGTTTATGTAATGTATTGTAAGGTTAATATATTGATCATATGCCTTTTTTAATGAGATAAAATCAGAATTGTAATTGTTCGAGTCCATCATGGAAACTGATGTAAAACTCTTTAATGTGACTACATATAAAGTTAGTATTATTTTATTAAATATTATATTCCAAACAATTCAATTAATAGGATTAAATTCTATTAAAAATAACTTAATGAACCTACCTTTCAAATTGAGTATAAAGATTTTCAATATAATTTTTTCAATGGGACTATTCAGAAAAATAATTTTCTTTTACAATAAACCTAATATAAGGAAATAAGTTGAATGAAAAACATGATAGAAAAATAAATCAGTGTTTTTTACATTATCATTAGATATGAATTAGTTCACTATTTATAATTCATACAACTCTTTTCTCATTCGAACTTCACTGTGGGATTAGGAAACATCTTTTAAAATGCATCTAACAACAGAATAAAAACAAAAACAAAATAAAGATAATAATCATCATTATAAAAATAGAAATCATACTCTACATAAAAATAATTTCGTTTATATTTTTATATTGTTTTTTTTAAATATTTATGTTTTTTATACTTTTTATTTTTTAAGTAATCACACCTCAATATTATTATAGAGCACGGGATACTATATAAAATTTTTTATTATAATTTTTACACCCAAGTAGAATTATGGAAGAGGTTATCTAACCTAAACTATTTCAGTGCAGTTGTATGTAAAACTCTATCATGGTTTTGGATGAGTTTTTTTATAAATATCTTCGTAGTGGGTGATTGTCATGTTGATATGATTAGTTAATATCTTGAGACTGAACCACTTTTATTTTTTATTGTTAATTTTTTTATGTTCAATTTAACCTATTTTTTAAATAATATTTAATATTTTTTAATTGAATTGTAATTTTATAGTTAGATTTTGCTTTTTATACACACACTATTTAGTGAAAGGGGAGTAATTTCAAAGTCATGGAATATTCCTTATATTATTATAGAGAATATTTTTTCAAAATTATGAGATTTTGTTCAAAATAAATGAATTATATTGACCTACAATATAAATTGACCAAGAATTTTTAAAATTTTGGGATTTAGTCTAATAAATTTATTTTAATATAAATTTTAATTGGAAACTCAATTCACCCCCACATGAGTATTCCTCTATGAATAAGATTTGGTATCAATTGAATTTTTATTTCTCTATATTTTTTTAAATTTGATCTAGTGTTTATCCAAATATATATAAATATATATTATTTATAAATTTATATCTTTATGGATAACAATAGGGTTGAGGGGATTTCAACTAACCAGACTCCTAGTTTTAAAGGGACTTATTATTATTAATAGAAAATTTAAATGGAATTAATTTTAAAAATTATGGTTCTTTGTAAATATATTGTAATTGAGGATCATTTTTAGAAACCTGAGGATGCTATAGAGGGTTAGAGTTTTGTAGTTAAGAAATATTATGGTCATAGTTGAATATCCATTAATGAATTATATTGAGATTTAGGAAAAGATAAATTTAATATAATTTCATTATGTTATAATACTGTTCAAATTTGGGGTACATTATTTGTGTCTCGTGGAGGGACACAAATTTCAAAAAAAAAATTAAATGCTTATACTATTTAATATGATACATTTAAGATGATACCTGATAAATCATTTTATAAAATTTATCTTATGTTAATAATATCTCTAAAACAATGCATGCAAACAAAAATAACCTTTATTAAAACTCTCAAGTGATGATAATTCAAACTTTCATACCAGATATATGGAGGAGAACTGTTGTCTCTACTTGTGAATCTTATTATGTAATCTATCTACCACTAGATAATATGGTAAGAAAAATTATGATGAATGAAGTGTAGATCAATATAAAAGGTTATTATTTGGATAATAATTTTCAACTACTTTCAAGTACTGTTAGTGAATAACTAAATAAATAGTAAAGAGAGCACCAGTATAAGTAATGCTAACTCAGATAGTGATGAAGAGATGACTTATCTATCTAGAAGATTCAAAATAACTCAACCGGAAGAAAAAATTATTCAATAAGACAATCATTAAAGGAAAATATGAAAATAAAGTTGACTATAATAAATATGGAACTTCATGTTAACCTACAATGATTTTATAAGAAAATGACACATCATGGAGAACTCTCCTAAGATGAAATAAAAAAAATTGAGGATAAATGGATGAAATATAAAAAGACTATAAATGAATTATGGTCTACTTATGAGGAAACATCTAGAGAATTTTACTCATAAAAAATATAATAATAAAATAGAAAATATTTTTTTATGGAAAACACATTTATGGTTTCAAATATAATTTCTAATTCTTCTGCTCATATTTATGATGGTTTTAAAAAATAATGATGAAAATATAATAAGTGAGGATTTATTTGAGTACTATAATATGTTGGTCAAAATATTTATTGATATTAAGAATACTTATCACATTTTTAAGAGATAACAAAATATATATACTTAGTTAAATATGATATTTCTATAGAAAAAGAAAAGAATCAATTTCTTCTTAAAGAAAAATTTATTTAAAATTTGAAAATGAGCAATTAATATGTATATTGAATGTTTTTTTACTAAAACAGAAACTATTAGAAAAAAAATAGGAATTCATGTTATATCTAAACCAATATATGTTTTTGGTTATCAACCTATATATAATAATAAATTTATAGATACTATTTTAGTCTATGTACAAAAAATAAACTTGCAGTAAATAATACAATTTTAACTTCGAGGTGTGGTTCTTTCCAATTCATACCTAATAAATAATGTTCTTATAATTCTTTTACTTTTTATCATTGATATTTAAAAAAATATATTAAACAAATTAATATTCTGAAATCGTTAATTTCTAACCTATCTATACCCAAGAAGATATTGCTACAAATGTCAGTTTCAAATGAATGAATTGTAGACAAAATGTATTAAATGCATTTGTATAAAGTTATAGTATTAGTAAAGTGGGTTCCCCAACCATATTACTTGGGGCCACTCACGATCTTGAATGTTTACCATATTACATTGTGCTAATTTTACCATTGGTAATAACGAAAACGATAAAATTATTATACTTAGTCAAATCATTAATTCTAAAACTTGCATCATTTTAAATCTTTTATATTTTTGATGGTTTTATGTAAAATCTATTTAGAATATTGCAATTTTTGGATTATTAATTTGGAATAATATATGAAACTTATTCCTGAAGGATTTATGATACTAAATTTTATTTATTATTTAATATATTAATAAATTAAAATTTTTATTCTTTATATTTAAACTAATAATTTTTTAAAAAAATTCATATTTAAATATCCTTAGTATTGAATCTCAGTTCTGTCAAACGAGAATATTCTTTTGTAAAATATTCTCTATTATAAAATTATTCAGAAATGTATTACTCAAGGATTTACCTAATCTTGATTTTCATAAATAAAATGTTTGATGTCCCTGTCAAAAGGGGAAAATACAATGTTTATTTCAAATAAAAGAAATATTTTTCTACCTATAATCCATAACAATTGGTTCACATGGATTTTTTAGACCTTATATTGTTTCTCGTTTTGTAGGAAAACATTATACATATGTAATTGTTGTTGACTATACAAGGTTTAAAAGGGAATATTTATTTATTCACAAGATTTAATCCAATAGATGTTTTAATAGAGTATTCAAAAAATTTCGAAACTATAGTGGGATTGACATTAAATGTGTTATATTTGATCATCATTTTTCATTTTATAATCATTATTTTTCATCATTATTCTAACAACAATCTAATATTTTTTATTCCTAGCACTCCATAATATTAACGAATTTTAGAAAGAAGAAGTCGAACACTTCAAGAGATAGTTCAGACTATGCATTGTGATTATGTCTTTCCATTCTATTTTTTGGAAGAAACTATCTATATAGCTTGTAATATAATAAATTGATTCTTAATAGGACCCCAAGTAAAGGGAACTCTATATTAATTTTGTAATAGCTGAAAACCTAACATAAATAATTTCATGGTATTTGGTTGCAAAGTATAATATCTAAATACAGAGTATAATCCAAATAAATATGAAACCAAAAATGATGAGGGAATTTTTATTTTATATTCTATATCTAGTAAAAATTATATAGTCATTATTTAAATATCAAATCTAGTAGAATAATTATTTCATGTGTAATTAATGAGATAGATCAACATGAACCTTCTGTTTCCTTACAAAATCGAGAGGATGATATTTGAAATTTTGATATAAATAATATCTCTAATTAAAAAAATATTTCCAAAATATTTTAAAAATCATCAGTCAATGACCATTTAGTGGAACTAGACCCTAATTAAAACCCAGAATAATCGTGTCTTCCTATAACTATTAGAACCCACAAAGGATACCTTTTATATGAAATATTTATATATCTAAATAGAGTGAATAAAGATAGATATTCTCTTAGAAACCAAGTTGATCATCAAGAATTCATGCCACAAAAAGATCCCAAAGACATCAATGGCGAAAATCATGATAAAAATTGTGTAATGGAAATGTAAGAATAAATAAATAAATTTCAATGGATTAAATTCTTGGAAGTAGTTGAGAGACCTAAATACTATTTTACCATTGGTAATAATTGGGTATATAGAAACAAGGTTGATGAATCTAAAAATATTATTGTAAATAAACCTAGACTATTGGAGCAAGGTTATATTTAAGAATATATAATTTACTATGAAGAATAAATTTCTCTTATTGCAAGACATGTATACATTAGAATACTGGTTTCTTATGCAACACATCTCTATTTCAAATTATATCAAATAGATGTTAAAATTTATTTCCGTAATGGTTATATTTTTTAATGTTTTATTTTAAAAACACCCTATCTTTTCAAATCCACTTTTTTTAAATTATGTTTACAAAGATTAAAAAAGAACATTATAGTCTGAAATAGGCATATAATATATTGCTGTCATAGCCTGAACACATTTATTATTTCTAATAGTTTTATAAATATTGTTTTTTAAACTAACATATTTACTAAAAAACAGTAAATTATTTGTTTAGTTTGATAAATTTATGTTGATGATATTAATTTTTTTCATCAATAAACATGTTATGTACTGAATTTTATAAACATGTTAAAATTAAATTTGAAATGATTTTTTTTGGGTAAAGTAATATTATTTCACAATCATCAAATTTTTCACAATATGTATGGAATTATTTTATACCACAGAATGTATACTCATGATATTATAAAATGTTCTGATTTAGGAAGATCAGAAAATAATGTGATGCACCAATTAGTACCACCTATAAAATGGATATTGATGAAATGGGTAATCAAATTGATCAACCCACTTATAGTGGTATGATTGGATGTTTAATTTACATAACATATATTCTGATAGATATTATTTTTACTATGTGTGTGTGTACAATATTTCAAGAAAACCCATGGGAAACACATTTATCAGCTATAAAAAATTATTTAACTCAATATACTACAAATTTAGGATTGTTTTATTCTAGATGAAATAAATTATACTTAATTACTGATTCTATTGTTGACTTTGGTTACTTTAATTTATATACATATACATATATATATCACATTTATAGAATATTTCTTTTTAGGAAATTATATAGTTTCTTTTTTATATGAAATTCAATTTTTTCATTATCTAATGTTTAAGCCAAGTAAATAGATGTTGGTAGTTACGATTCTCATATTATATTGATTAATCATGATTTAATATATGATATATATTAATCTATACATGTCGCTATAAATGTTTGTAACAAAAGTTCTGTTAAAATTTTAAAAAATCAAATATCCTAGTAGAGGGGAAATCATATTTATATAAAAATTTCTTTTTTAGATATCATTTTTAAAATAGCGATATCATTCTATAAATCATTGGAAATGAATATCATATTTGTGAAAAATTTACAAATCCTATGAATTATGAGAAATTAAATTATATAAAAAATGAGTTGGGTATGATAAATCTTTAAAAATATTTTATGATATACTTTTAATATATTTTTTAATATTCTTATAAATATAAATATACATTTAAGTTATTGTTATAAAAAATATTATTTTCTTTGCATAATTTTAAATATACCACATAGGTTTTTAAATATGGTAAATATTTATTTTTTATTTCCACACGTCATACTATTTTAAAAATTCATAAATGAATAAAATATCTAAAAATTATAATCCAAATCACCTCACTCCATTTTAACTTAAAATGAAACATTATATTGATCCTTCCCTCACCAAAACCCAGGGATTTCAAATCTATAAAACAAAATATGATTTTTTATGATGAAGATATTTTTTTAAAGAAGTTGTTATGGAAACATCTAATACTATTATTAAATAAATGTAATGTTTTTTTAAACCTAATATTATTATGAAACCCCATATTATTTTCTATGAAATGGTGTCAAAAAAAGAATTTTATATCAAATTGTTTAGGACTATTCATTCATTGATTTGGAGAATATGATTCTTCAGGGATGTATGAGTTTGTTTCTAAAATAGAATAACATATTTTATCCTATTTCAGTGAAAGTGTTTTACCCAAAATTTTATTTTGAAGCTAGATATCATTAGGATGTGATTAGGACTATTGGAAACTATTATGAATGTTGGTTAACATTTGTCTTTTGGGATGACTTTTTAAGCATTCTACACTTTAACAAAATTAATAATTATTAAAATTAATATCCTATGAACAACACCCACGTCACGATTATGAATGATTTAGAAGAGTTTATTCATGACTAAAGATATTTAATACAAATTGAAAATGATCTCTATATAAAATTTAATCTATTATTATATTTTATAGAGAATTATGTGTTCCCCAGAAAGTTATACTTTAGCATGATCATGTATGATGATCTATTTTTCTAGTACAATATGCTTTATAATATCCAAATCGGTTTTATATGATTATTAATTATTCAAATACTAATAATAAATAAACAATTTTCATGATTCAATATACTTCCCAAAAAAAATTATTTATGTTATACTGGAAAAAAATTGATAATTCGTAATGGAGTGGAGATGTCAAGATATTCTACTGTATTTTCTTAAACTAAACAACTTTAAAATGTATAAGGATTTTCTAGAATCTATGGAACAAATTGTGGATATCCAATGAGAAGAAATATTATGGAAAATTACAATATAGTAAAGTACCATACTTTATTATGAGATACCATTGATCTAGGCTTGGAACCAGATGAAATTTTTGTGGATAGAAATTATTCTAATGAATGTGGTTCTAAAGATCATATTTATTTAGATAAAGAATCTAGAAGATTACTAAAAGAGATAATAGGTGGATCTCAATATTTTGATGTTCTAAAGGGATTTGAGGTTCTTGATGAGACATAATTTGTAATAGGAGTATCTCCTACTAAAGAAGATTCAAGGGAAGTGGATGTACTAGTAAGATCTGTTTTCTTTTGGGGAATAATTAGTAACTCCTAGGGGATAAAAATATCATAATAATATTTTTTGGACCAGCCCTCAACGACTATTAGAGTGACATAATACTAATCTTGTTGGTGATTGTCCATGAATTGTTTTCATTTTTGGGAGAACTGCTCTTTAATTCCACTACTACGAGAGATGTCTCACCTCTATATAATCCATTATTTGATATGGATTTATCTAATCCAACTAATGGAAGTAATAAATATGGTAATTTTGATGATGATGATTATTATAAGTATGATGATAATTCAATTAAACAAGAAGTTTATGTCATTCAAGTTGCATTAAATGAATTTATGGTTTATTTTTCTAAGGCCTTCTTCTTGAGTTCAAGAAGTTAAAACTAGACTGGAAGCCTTAGATGATTTTTTGAGACTTTTTCCACACCATTCTCTCCTAGATATTTATTAGAAAACTTGTATTATGGTGAACCTATTTATGATTCTTATCATACAACATAATATGTGTCAATGGAAGACTTTGAAGTAGAATTTCATACCTCTCCTAGAGAAGTTGACAGAACCCCTGGTATTTTCTCTCCTAAAGTGTACTCTTGAAAAAAAAACAATGAGGTTCAGTATCCTCAGTTATTCCCCATCATCATAGTTTATTCCTAGTCCAATATAATATATTTATTCTCCTTCTCGATAATCTAGGTCATCCTATTCTCCTTTAGTGATTGCTTAAGTAGACATCATATAGTTTGAGAATGACCTTTTGGAAGTGTTGAAAGGTGTCTATTTAATTATCAATTGAGAAAATAACTATGATCGAAATGAATGTATAAATTAAACTATTGAGAGTGTATATTCTTGTATCTAGGTTAATTTTTTATTCAAAATGGATAATATAAATAATGAGATTTTGAGTTTTAGAAATTAGATATAGAATTTCAGAGGTCGGATTGGATCCCAACAGGATTATTTGGTAGACATGTTGTGTACAATGGAAATAAGCTACCTCCATATTATTTCTACTAACCCTATAACCTCTTTGATAACCTCATAAACTATTAATCTTTAATTAATACATTAGGATATCATTTGAAGGACCATCCATAAGGAAATTCAAAATATCATTGAATATGTGAAGGAAATATTGAATCAAGTTCCAATGGAAGTTACTGCACATTCTGAAAAGTTATGTTATATAGATAGAGCTGAATCAATCAAATATTTCAAAGAAAATAGACTAATAAATGGTTTCTTAAATTACTATCTTAGATGAAATTAAACTAATTTTGATCTAAATAATCGGTTTTTTTCATTTGAAAGAAACAAAAAAATTAATCCTCTAACAACATATCTCAAATATATTATGGTGAAGTTATTAGTCATGAAAACTCTAATAAACCATTTTATTTATAGAGAGGATGACTTACATTATGATATTGAACATTGATCCATGGTTTTGATTTGACCAGTGCCCAACATCTCTCCATCCCCTTCACAAGCCTCTATAACATCTTAATTCTCATTTTTATAGATTGCACTACTCCCTCCACTACCTCACCTGATGTACCTCCTACAATACCTTTTTTTCTCACCATATAGTAGGCCTACCATCAGCTCAGACCAGTTTCCAAGAGATTCACAATACCAAGAGCTACTCTAATTTCACATCCTACACATTCTACACCTATTGCTAGCAAATAGAAGGACCCCATTGTTCATTCTACCCTTCTATAACTTTCTCATTCAGATTATGATTAGTATTTTTATTGGTACCAAGTAATATTTATTCACATTAATGAAATACCCTTGTAATATATGTTCTATCTTTTCTTTTTTATTCATTTATTTTCAATAATTTTAACTTTACCACACTTTATGAATTTTATTTATAATTTCAAAAGGTGGAGTAAAATAGTGCATTTTAATAATCTAACATAACTATATATTTTAACCAATTTCATGTTATAGTTGATTCTAATATTTCATTATTTTCATAAGGATTTATGTATTTAATTATTCCATGATTTGTGTTCAGAAAAATGGGGGATATTTTTGGACTTAGTCTGGATATTCTTTTTTTTAATCGTCACAAATGATTTTTATATTGTTTATAATCAATTATAATTTTTCTGAAACATAATACTTTTTATAGAAAATAATGAAAATTTCCCATGTCATGAATCAACTGTAAAACATAGAAAGGTAGATGATCGACAATGAGTCCAAGGAAGAAAATTCTTGAAGTCCTAGATCGACCACACGACATGTGCATCAACTGTGGGAAAACATGAAAAGAAATAATGCACCAATAAGAAAATCCATATGACCACACATTATATCTCAATTGACCATAAAGATCATGTTTTTTTGAATATTCATAGATCAACCACAAGGAAAGTGGATCAACCACACACATGACGTATTAACCATTTTTATTTTATCCCAAACACTTGGATCCACTACAAGGCAAGTTCGATTGATAGCACATATAACATTGTGACCAAAAAGCAAAATGGAAGTGAGTGTGTTTCATTAAAAATATCATAGTGTTTTTTGACCACTAAAATTTATAAAATCATATATAAGATTCCAATCAACCATAAGTTTAACTGATTAACCATAATTTCATGTAATTGACCATATATATTTTCTAAAGATAAATAATCATAATTCGCACAACGTTTTGAAGCCAAAATAGAATATGACCAAGTAATATTTTAAGCAAATATATCTAAATTTAGTATTATATTACTATATTAAATATTCCAACCAATTTTCTATTCATAATGAGATTCTAGTTAGTATAATTTAATGAGAACGAATTTTATGCTGAGTGTGATGATTTATAGTCACGAGCTTTCAATGTCTCTTTTTGGAGAAATATTTTTATTATAAACTAGACTACAGATTCATGAATAAGTGTATGGCATAAATGATACATTAATACATCATTATATTTTGATGAGCATAAAATATGAACCAGTTCACTATTTTGGACACATGAAACTCTGTTCTCATTTAAACATCACCACAAGATCAGAGAACATATTTCACCTCACATCTCTTTTCCAAATCAAGAGATGAACTTTGATAATATAAGAATCATCTACAAAAATAAGAAAACACATATTATTCATTGAAATAATTTATCTTTTCCTATTATTTTCTTTTGGTAATTTTTATATGTTTTTTACATACACTATATATTTTTAAGAACCCTTTCCTTCACTATATTGGATAGATTGAGAAAGACTCTAAAATTATTTATTATTTATATATTCCAATGAATAATTGTGGAAGTGGTTTGGAATCATAGATTTTCTATGTATGGTTGATTTGAAAATCTAATCCATGTTTTGAATCAATTTAATTTATTGACAATGTTTTTTACCCTAATTTCGAAAAAAAATTAATATTTTAAAAAATGACAAACATTGATAGCTATATATTACATGGGATACTTCTAATGTTTAGTGTAAGTCTAATAATCTCAAAACCTTTTGATAATCCTTAGATATTTCTAGGTGAGTTTTGTTTAAAATTCTAAGTTGATATTCAAAATCATCGAATTTGATTATCCTATAGTATCAATTAATATTGTGTTATTAAAATTTACGGATTTAATCTTATAAATATTTTTAATAGAAATTTTAATTGTAAACTCAATTCACTCCCTCCCCAACCCCTCCCCCCACCCCACCGCTCCCCACTATTGGGTTGTCCACTCCGACCAACTATCATAATCATGAAACATAGAATAAATCTTTATCAATCAAAATTATAGAAACACCAAATTATCATACATATTTATTACATATTTTTATATTAATATTCCATACAATACAAAAAAACATATATGATTATTAAAAAGGTAAAGTTACGTTGGAAACATAGAAAAATATATATCTAGTTAAGATGAGTTCTACATCATCTACCACATAGTTATTTATAACTAGAACCATTATTAGAAAAATCCCATGTAATACATATGATCACATCCAAGGGAAAAGTAACATAAGAAAGGGTGAACATAGATACTCACTAAGGGTAAATAATGGAAATACATAAACCGAACATGATTACAAGGGTAAAAGAATGTGAGAAGAGCATATGAAAACCATACCCCATATATCAAATTTCAAAATATTGAGTCATGAAATAATTATTGGATTTTCATAAAGCATGAATCATAAGGAAGTCAAATAAAATGATCCCTAAGATAATAAAATTAATATAAGACATTGAATTATTGCATTACAATAATAATTTAAAATCATTTCCTTAATAGTAAAGGATCATTTAAAAACCTATAATAGTGGGATGGATTCACTGCCTAACAAATATTGATTTTCAAGATTAACTCCTAAAAAAATAATTTTAGATTGAGTCGTTACTAAATTGGTAACACTCCCCATTCCAGACCTATTTATATTATGAGTTAATATTCTTTACCCAATGCATTGGAGGGAGATACATGTCTCACCCATATTTAGCTATAATATAACCACCATTGCATATTTAAAATCAAATATATTTATGGAAACAATTCCTAAAAAATTCAACATATCAAAATTGATAAAAATTAATATGTTTTATAAACATTTCATCATAACATATTCATAAAAAATGGGTTTCATAATCATTCTATCAACTCATCAAAGAATAACTCATTGGAAAAGAAGCTGTTTCTTTAACAATTTAATCATGGTGTAACCCATGGAAGATAACTTTTTTTCATAAAAATATTCTCATAATAAACATAAACCATTCAAAGAAATAATAATAAAGGTATCATTAGGTCATATCACAAAAAAATCATAGTTAGCATCAATGTATGTCATCAAAGATGGAATATGATTTTGACAGATCAATTTAATTTTTTTTGATGAAACTAATATTTCACAGAAAATAATATTTTAAAACTAAAAAATCATAAATTATTATTTAAAATAAATTTCATTGAAAATAACCTCGAGAAATTATAAATTAATCTTTGTGATTCATTTAAAACATTTCATGAAAAAAATATACTTTCTTCTATGAAAAAAACTTTTTAAAAAATAAAATATTTTCCAAAATAATTTTATTTGAAAATCACCAGAAAAATTATAAAGGAATACTCAAATAAAATAATGTTCAATAGGGAAGGAAATTATTTTCATGCCATTCATTTGAAAACAAATATTCATTTTAATTTTTTTGGTAAAATCCAAATTGGTAATGATTGAAATATTACATAAGGATTCCTTTTACAAAAATTAAAAATTCAGACATGGGTAAATATGTATTTAAGAAATCATTTGATTATTGTTAAATAGATTTTAAAAATCATTTTTTAGAAAACATGGTTTTCAATGAAAGAGTATTCTCAACTAAAGAGATAAATATAGATGGCTTTTCTTAAAAACATTATTTTGAAAACATTAGTGCATAAAGAGAAGAAAATAAAGGGAAACATTAATTCTACATAAATAACCATATTATAATATAATACATGAGTTTAATGAGAGAGATATAATATTATTTTATTATTGGAATCATAATGATGAGAAAACGTGATAAATGATGGGATTTTATCATAAGACCCTTATAACTGTGGTAATTTTAATTGTAGGCCCTATAAAAGCATAATAGTAAATGAAACATATAATATTCTGAGAATAAATTATTTCATGATATTATAAGTAAAAAGGGATTTATATACACCTCATAATTTATGATATGTATATATCATAACATGTTTCTCAAAGTTGGATAATTGAGAAACAAATACCTTACCTTATGTCTTGACTTCCTTCATACATGTTAAAACCTCATGTATTATAAATATAAGTTTATCATACATATATTAAAGAACCATAATTATATATATCACACCATATATTATTTACTTATGACCATTTATTTCCTTTTTATTAATAATTACATGTTAAAGTCATGTTTTGAGAAATAACTACTTTTTTTTATATGTTTTGATATTTTATTTTTTTTCCTCTTACATTGGACATGCATAGTTAATATCTTGATTTTTTAACATAATATAATTATAATATATAAATTTTTTATATTTATTTATAGTAATCATAACAAAATTAGATATAGAAAATTAAATACATCATTTTTGGAGACAGTAGGTCATCTGTGCGCATTGAAGTTGTTTCCATTTTCTTGATGGATTAAATGAAATAAATGTAAATAATATATTAACATTACAGAATAATTTAAATAACATATATATATCACATGTGTTTATTTGAAACTATCCTTTTTACCATCCATATAAAAAATATGTGAAGATTGAATAACATCGCATCGTTGTGTGGTAGTCTATCGCACATAAGAATGAAGTTATCACATTCCTATGGAGGGGATAATAAGAATCAATAAGTCATATCATGATTTTAGAAGATTTATAATATCATAAAGATCATAAATAACTAACAAATCCATCTTAATATATATTTGTTATAGGTATTGATGGAAGACGAATAACATCGGTTCGTAAGGAGATAGTCTACCGTACACACGAATGATGATTTAGTAAACCTTTTAATAAAAGATGAGAAATATATATGTTATTCCATTAAAATAATGACATAGAATTATATTTAAGAAAAATATATCTAAATAATTACCTAAACGATTGTTTTACATGATTTTAGTCATTTTTAACCCTTATATTTTTTATTTTATTCCTAGGAAAACACATTTTTACCTCAATTGTAGTAAATAATTTTTACGGTGTTTACCATTCATTGTAGTAAAAAAATGTTGACCTTATTAGATAATATGAATTATTATTTTCAAAATATTTGATCTAATTTTACCAAATTAAGTCACATAAATGGAAATTTTTAATTTTTAATTAATCTCATAATTGCAACGAGAAATGGATTTTCCAAAGATAAATGTTCAAAAGTATAAAATGGTTTATTATAAAAAATAAAAATTAAATTCATTAAATTGAAATAAAATTTTTTAATAGATATGTAATTGAACTAATTTTTCCTTTAAAAACTTATTAAAATTTTCTAAATTTTAAGATGACTTATAAGAAATGAAAATTCTTATTAATAACCATTATTTTTCACTCTTCATCGGTAAATTTATCATTTCATATAATTATCAAAAATTTACATGAAGATAATTTTTACATTGGGAATTTAAAAAATGATTTTTATTTTTTATAATAAGTTTTTTATATGATTCGAAAATTAGTTTTAATGTTATTATGAATTATTTAACAAAACATATTTTTAGAGAATAATGTTTTAAAGAAAAAAATTATATTAATTATTATCTCTTGTCAAGAAAACCAATAAGAATAATGTTAAATTTTTTTCAATAGATAATATATAAATACAATAAAAATAAATTTACAAAATTTATTAATTTAATTTATTATTTTTTCACATTTTTTCAGAAAAAAAAATAGTATTTAGAAATATATTTCCTTTATTTTAAAATGGTTTTTATTTTCATTTATAATTGTTTGGTCAGAAAAACATTTATTTTATATACATGTGTCATGAATATATTTTCATAATTTGGTAAATATTAATCATACACCCCATTCCAAATTCTAGGTAATACAATTCATATTTAATAATAATATTTTAATAGTTTGTCACATTTCTTTTAAACTCGGTGTTCTGTATAATGCAAGATAAGCTTAGTGGTGTGTGTAATTCAAGATAAACATTGTGTTTCATGGAATGAAAAATATTGAAAATATTAAATTTATTTGAATATATATATAATACAAAATAATGGAGTGTTACATTCTACCCCAACTGAAATAAATTACATCATCACAATTTAAACTTGTCCCATCTAAATAAAGGTTTAACAATTGAAAATACATTTATTAGAAAACTACATAAAAAATAGTTTAATAATATTCCTACTAAAAGAATAGATAATGATGTGTAAATTTAATCTATAAGAAATATATATTTGGTTTTTAAATAGAATAACATAGGTTGGAAGTGAATATCTGGACATGCAAGAAAAGCGTAATGTCCAAAAAATGATGTAAAATGTGGTAAATCATTGAAAATAATAAATTTAATGATGATGTGAAAATAAACAACCCAAAAATCATAAACCAAAGAGATGTGAAAAATGTCATTAATTTTATCAAAAATGATGGTAATAGTATAAAATTTTATTTTAGAATTGTTTTCCATAACATGGACAATATTTACAATAAGATATACTTACTTTATTTCATTCCATTTAATAAGAAAAATATCTACCGTTGGTTGTGACTTGACTAATTTCCACTTTACCTCTTAATCCAAAAAATAAACACAATTTATTATTATAAAATCACTAGTGGATTAGAAGATCCATAATATAATTATAAGTCATTCATTTTATCTCTAGTTTTCGTTATAAAAAATGGTTATCACAAGCTATCAAATATAAATAAATCTACTTCTGGTGAAGTAATAAATTAATATCTATAACCTAATCCAATGATCATCGTAAACAATTCTATAAATGGTTAGCCTTTGAACTTCCCAAATTTAAAAATTTATAAACAAGCTCAATAAATTTCCAAAATGTAACTTTTATATTAATCTCCCAAACAACATGAATTATATATTATTATCACATTCCAAATATTTGAATATATTGATCATATATTTTCTTGAAAAATGTCAATAACTAGAATTACTATAAAATCATAATAAAAACATACATATTTGTTCATTCCTAGAGTAAAACTACATATTATTAAATATATTCCGTAAATATAATAATTTCTTAAACTCCATCAGTTATAACATAATCCAATTTTGTCCAAAAACCATTAATATAGTCTATGGTCATCAATACTCTCCAATTTAAATTACTCATGTCCAGTATCTCTATTTTACGACAACAATATATTTGAATCCCAATATTTTTAAGGGTTATCTTCCATTAATAATGTGTTTTTTCAAAAATATAACCTTTATAATAAATATTTTTTACGGGTTTTTAGTACCGATCAACATATTCTTTAAAATCATTAATACAAATCCAACATAGAAAAATCCATATATATTTCATAATTCCTATAATACAAGTATTGAATTCCAATAACATGACACATCAATATTTTCATTTAATTATAAATCCATTAACTAGGATTTAAAATATTATTCCTTAATACCTCTTTCCTTCAATATTAAATATTATTCATATCATGATATTTATCAAACTGAATTTAATCAGGATTCTCACATTTAACATAAATAATATTGTTATAATACCCCATACCTTCCATATTTCATTCGTGGTATCTTCATCATCAACTGTATAACCATTACAAAGACAACCTTGTTGATTATCTTCATGATCTTCCCCCCTAAGACATTAATTTTCATAATAGACATACCTTACACATTTAAAACATTTAACCATCGATGATACCTTGGGTACACCATTATTCTCATCCATTTCATTAACCAAAAATTTCATTTTTCCTCATTAATTACTAGAGTTTTGTAACTCTTTTACACTCTTAAAACATATAATTATTCCTTTCATACATTCACTTGGGTTCTTCTTCCCATATTCTCAACATATAAAATGTATAATATTCTTTCCATCATGGTCTCTTGCACCGAAGATATCAGTGAACTCTATCCTTGCCTTTTTTTCTTAGTCTGAGAGTTGGTTGCGATGAAAGTTGTTAATAATATATCATGGTAACTAATTATTAATAATCATAATATCCTTCAATACATTAATCACACCATTTATTTCCTCATGAACAAATTTTGTATCATAATCAATGTTAATGTTTTTCTTTATATTTCCCAACATTGCCTAAAATAAAAAAATCATATTTTGAGTAACAATATTCACATTGTTAAACTACATAATCATGAAAACTATCTTATAGTATACCTAAATCATGACATCTTCTTTTCAATATATGAAACCTTAGTCATAAAATTAGTCATTCATTTTCATTATTTAATTCATTCATGATGGTTCATAAATATTTTATGAATTTATAATGAATACCCTCAGGAGTGTCAAACAAACATTGCAGCAATTCCAATTGACATTAAACATGTTATAATTAAGTCTATCACAATGTTACCTTTTCATAGTAATAAACACTAAGTACCTATGTTCTATATCCACATCCACTTCCAATATCTAGATATAGATGTAATTTCATTGAAATAAATTTATATGTTCCTTACCAAAATTCAAGGCCATTTTTCTATACATTGTCTCATCCTTATACATATCCTTATATATATCACAAGTCATATCCATAGGGACTTGACTAATGTTTTCTCATACCTACTTCAAAAGTTTTACTAAATCCATCCTTTTGTACTAACTGTGTCAATACAAACATCCCATATAGAGATATTACATCTTTTTGGATGAATATTCATTAAATTATAGAAACACATTCATGGGTATCAGAAATTTATAGTGCCATTGGAAATGTATAATCATAAAAAACAGATTCATATCATTTTTACATTATCTCCTTCATATTTCCTTAAGAATATATTCCTTGTTAAACATTTAATATATAATACCAATCATTATCACCTAGGGGAATGAAATATTAGAAAGGGTGAGATCAGATGCTCAGAAAGGGTAAACAATGTAAATACATTAACATAACATGAGGATAAGGTTATGATAATGTGATCATAACAGAACAATACCATATCCAGTATAGAAAAGATCAAAATATTCAGTCATGAAGTAATTATTATCAGGTCTTAAGACATGAATCATATGTAAATCAAAGGACATGATTTATGAGAGCATAACATTAACATAAGACATGAAATTATGTAATACAATAAGAATATATATTCATTTCCATAGAAATAATGGATCATTTCCAAGACTATAAACTAGAATAATTAAACTCATTAAATAATCAACGAATTCAAGGTTCACTACCAAGAATTCCATAGAAGATGTAGTCCCTTACTAAACAGGTTTTCTCCCAATTCCAGTTTAGTTTATCTCATGATATATCAATCATTACCAAATGAATTAGAAAGAAATATATCCCCCCCATCATTGTTAATAACATAAACACCTTCACATATATTAAATCACTTATATGTGTTCCACAATATTAATAAACATTAAACATATCAATAACTATGAAAAAGAATGTGTTTTGTTAGAATTTCATCATAATATAGAAGTAGTGAACAAATAGGTTTCGTAATCACATTCATCATATCATAATATCATAACCCGTGTAAAAAGATGGTTTCATATGATTTTTATCATGGCATAACCCATGAACGAGAAATGGGTTCCATAAACATATCTTCATCATAATCACAAACCATCCATAGAAATAATGAGAATCATACCCTTGGATCATGTCACAAATATATAATAAGTTTCATCAAATGATGTTATCTTAGATGGAAAAATATTTTTAAATATCCCATTGAAAATTTCTTGTGGAAAATAATTATTATTTGAAAATATATTTTTAAAACAAGAAATTAATAAAATATTTTATAAATCATTTTCTTTAAAAATAACATTTAAAAATATTAAGGAATCGTTAAAAATCATTTAAAATGTTTCTCGAGGATGATTTTTTTTATTTAAAAAAACTTTTAAAACATAAAATTTTTAGAATTTATTTTCATTGAAAATAAACAAGATAAAATATAAATGAATATTCAATGAAAATAATGACCATGATAGAATGGATTTTCAATCATGTCTTATGTGTTAAAACAAAAATTCCTTTCAAATTTTCAGTAAAAGTAAAATGGGGATTGTTTGGAAAAAGACATGAAGATTCATATAAATAATATAAATGTTAAAAGAGGTTAAAATTATCGTAATAAATCATTTGAGTAATGTTAAAAACATTTTCAAAATATTTTTATAAAACACGATTTTGGAAGAAAAAGACTTTTTGACTGGAGAGAGAAATAATTACACTTTTTCTAAAAACATATTTTAAATTCTATAGTACATAAAGATAGAAAAATGAAGGAAAATGTGTATTATTCATAAATAAATAGAGTAGTAAAAAATTATTTATTTTATTGAGATAAATATCATATGATTTAATCATTGGGTGTATAATTACGAGAAATCTTGATAAATTATGAGATTGCAACATAAAACTCTTACCACATTGGTAACATTGAATTATATTCCCCATAAAAGAATAAAATTAAATGAGACATAGAATCACATGAAAATAAATAAATTTGTGATATTAAAGGTAAAATGGTATTTATATACACCTCATAATAGAATATTGGTGCATAACATAATATATGTCTCATGGAAGAAAAATTGAGGCAAAAGTCTCTTACCTTATGTCTTGGCTTCCTTCTAGAACGTTAAAAACTCATGTATAATAAATATAGTCTTATTATACATAGACTTTAGAACCTTAATTATATATATCAAAACATATATGATTTATATATGACCATTAATTTCACATTTATTAACAATTCCACGTTAAAGTCACATTTTGGGAAATAAATTCTTTGTTTTTCATATATGTTTTTTTTGGTACTATAACTTTGATCATGGTTATATAATATAAATAATTCTAAAAATGATATAAATATAATATATATTTGTTATATATGTATTTGTAATAATTCAGAAAATATAGAGATATAAATGAAATACACTGTTCTGGGAGGTGGTAGGTCATACATATGTATGAATGTTGTTTCCATATTCAAAAGATATAAAATTAATGAAAGGTAAATAATATCATACATTTTTTAAATCATTTTTATTTCATATATATAATTTTTTTTAAAATATGACCTTAATATCATACATTTAAAATGAATGTGACAATCAAATCACATCACTTTGTGAGGCGGTAGTCCACCATACACATAGACAACATTTTTATATTCCCATAAAATTATAGGTAAGAAATAATTTGTTAATTAATTATTATAGGATCATAATAATATCATAAATATCATAGATAAATAATAAATCTATCAATATATATAGTTGTGAGAGGTAGTTATGAAAAATGAATAATTTTTGTTTATGAAGAGGTATTCTACTATACACACAAATGATGATTTCATAAGAAATTTTATGGAACAAGAGAATGAATTATTTTATTAAATTAACGTAATAAAATATTATTATATTGGATATATTCAGTTTATTTTATCATCATGGTTTAATATAATGAACCTAAAACTAGTATCCTGAAGTCGGTGTATGTTTTATTACAAAAGGATAGATACAATTGGTCAAATGCAAAAGGACCAATCAGTTATGCAGTTTTGGAAAAAAATCTACTTACATTATACACATTTTATATAGTTAAATGAAATAAAAATCCTATATATGAAAAATATTTGGCACCTTGAACTCATTCTATGACTTATTCTTCATATCGTGGGGAAAGAAAACAAGAAATGGGTGAGATCAAATGCTTAGTACGGATGAAATAAAGTGCAATCTATCATAAAATATTTAAGAATAATTAACATGGAAACATAAATAACAGAAAACACAATCCATAACAAGACCTTCATGAAAAGACAAGTCATAATAAATATGTAATGTTAAATAAATGGAAACAAATTACATTTAATCGATAACTCATAATAAATTGAATCTAGAGATAATATCATTGTGACAGTTACATGGATAAAAATAAATGAATTTTTAATTAAAGAAATTATTAATTATTTAATTTCATGATCTTTAGCATCTTGATACCTCAACAAGTGAGACCTATCAAAATAGATTTTAAAATATCGGTAGAAACCCATATAATTTGGTAAATATATTTGTCTCATGAAACCGACTGATGTGTCAAGGTAATATATAATTTTGGGACCCAACCATCACTATATGTCCTACGAATTCCTCATATATATAATAACACATTTAATTGATGAATTGATATTCCTTATCATCAACTATCTGTATTGAGTAAGGAATACAAATTTATCAATATTTCCCATGTTAATTATATAACATTGAAAGAATACATTGTATGAATAAATTTTATAAATTTAGGAAAATAATTATATCCATTATGAAATAATGTGGATATATAATATAAATTTATTTTCCAATGAAACATTATTACTGGAAAGTGATTTTTTGAAGATAAATTGAACAATCATATCTGAATGTGAGATTGTAAAACAAATTTTACACTTGGTAATTTTGATACCATATCCCCTTGGGTGAAATAATTGAAAGGGAAACTAAAAATACCATAAATAATTAGTAAATAATAATATTAAATGCCAAATAGGAATTATATACACCATATAAAAGTGAATTATTTTCATAATAACAAATAATACTCAATAGATTGTTAATTGAGACATGATCCCTTACAACACGCTTTCTTTTAGTTTAATGTAAATCAAAATCATATATAATGGTTTTAATAATGTTATTAATTTATATTAGAACCCTAATAATATTTATAATATCATATATTATCCACTTATAACATTTTACCACTCAATTGATAATAATATGTCCATATTTTCATTGTTTCAGGTGTTAATCACCTTGTTTTCTAATTTATGATTTGTTATGAAAGTTCAAGTTATTGTGCGTATTATATAGTTCAATAAACTATAGATTAATATTAATGAAATAATTATTATATTTATAATTAAATTATACTTTAATAACAAATTATGAAATATGGTTTTGTGAAATAAAGTGTGTTACTATCCTGGAGGAGGCAGGTCATTTTTTACGCATGATTAACATTTCCTTTTTTCAATGATCATTATGAAAATGAGGTAAGTGATACATTATCATTGATTAATTTTTATAAGATCATAAAAAAAATGTTATTTCTTCAAATTTACATAAATATTTCATCCATTTCGTGTGATCATAAAAATATAATAACATCTCTTCATGAAGGTGATAATACAAACGTACATGAACGACGTTATCATCTTTTAGTGCGTAAATTTCAAATTGATGTATTATATTTTAAGAATGATAAATATTTCATTAATATAAAAATTATTTACTTTATATCACATTTATTAATTTACTTTACTTTATCCTTATCACCTTCAATGTAAATTTTTAGTGAAAGATGAATCACAACGCTTCAGGAGGTGGTAGCCTTCCATACCCACGAATGATGTAATTTCATCCCATATAGAATGTAAATTGAAATTGTATATATGATAAAATTACTCCATAGGAATAAATATATTTTAATATCATATAAATAAACTTTATATCGATCATATTACCCAATCTTTATACTTGGTAATTCAAAAATTAATAGTGTCAGTTCATGAGGCAGTAGTCTACCGTATACATGAATGATGAATTAGTAACGCATTTGATGGAATTAGGGATGAATTATGTCATTAAATTAATATAAGTACATCTTATTGTATTTATATTATGATTTTATTACATAAAAGTGTTTTAATTGAAATTTATGGAGGTTGAGGAATAAATAAAAAAAAGTTTTTTAAAAATATTACATTTTATTTGAGTAGCCTCCTTAGGTTTTCACCAAAAGCATTCATAGGTTGGATTTCTTAAAAAAAATAAGGATTCATCGATTATAGGAGGAATTGTTTGAATTTATATGGGATGATATTTTTTAACAAATGGATTTAATGTTGTTAATAGGTGATAAAAGGGTTGGACTTTTATTAGGGTGGAAAGTCTCAAACTTATACTTTTTTAAATGAAAATGGTTAGCTGACATTTTCCCATTAAAGAAGGTAAAAAATGTATTATAATAAATAATAATACACTATAGTGTCAATATAAGTCTCTAAAATATTTTTTAGAAAATGTTTAAGTAATTTTAATTTTTATCTTTTTTAACCCCCTAATAAATCCATTTTTACATTAATCACGTTTAATAATTTTTACTATTTTTACTATTCATTACGGTAAAAAATTATGTTATCATTATTAGATGATATTAATTCTATTGATGAAAAATAGGGAATAAATTTTTCAAAATTATATTCACATAATTGGAAATATGTAATTTAATATTAATCTTGTCGATATGATGTGAATGTAGTTTTTTGAAGATAAAATATTATGTTTTTAATGATTATATATCAAAAGTCAATATTAAAATGATTAATACTACATAAAATGGATTAATATATATATATATATATATATTATTAGTCTAATTTTACATAATATTTTTTAAAAATATATTATCTTTATAAATAATTTAATTGAGAAGGAAATTTTTAATTAAAATTCAAAATTTCTCAAAATTCATCTAAAAATTTAGCATTTCAGAAAAATCCCAAAAAATATCCCTAAGATAATTTTGATATAATAATTTAAAAAATTAATTTCACATTATAAAATATATTTTCTAAATTTCATAAATCTTAATTTTAAAATATTTATGCAATGTTTTACTAACACCACATTTATTGAAAATACAGATTTCCTGAAAACATTTCCTTTTCCTTAAAATGGTACTAATTTTATCTTTAATAAACTTATATACATTTTTATTATTTTATAAATTTTTAACTATATAATTTTCATCATTTTGTTAGTACTATTCATTCCCTTCAATTTAATGGATTGTATACAATAGAAATGTATAAATAATAATATTTTAATTGAGTATTGTGTTTCATTCAAACAAGATGATACATGCACTTCTAGATATAGAAGAGATTGAATTTATTTAAAAATAATCATAAAGTGTAATGATTTTATATTACATTGTACACTTATTGTTGTGTCCCAAATATTTTATTAATTATGATGTTAATATTTTAATATCTCAGAGTCTTACAATCGACCCCCTTTAAAGAAATTACATCCTCACAATTTAATCATGATCTCTAAAATCTAGGTTTTTTCATTTGAAAATACCCTTCAATAAATCAAACATCATGAGAAGGTAACAAAATATACTCTTGATAGATATAATTGGATTTGTAAAAATCATCCATAATAACACATACTATGTTTCCAAAGTAGGATAACATATTTGTGATATAAAAACATGCACATATGAGAGAAATATTGCACCAAAATTCTGATAGAGAGTGATGTAGAAAATTAATCATAAGAAAGTGGTGATCCTGAGAAACATAACGACCATAAGTCCAAAAATCAAATAGATGTGAAAAATGGATAATTGATATCATCAAAAATGATAATATTAGGGAAAATTTTCTTCCAATATCCTTTTCTTAATAATGGGTAACTCGTTTTCCATATTGAAAGAGAAAAAATGAAAATGTACTTACTTGTACTATCTCAATTTCCTAGTCTAAATTTCATATTTTTGATGTCCTTCAATCATTTTCAACTTAATTTATTACTATAAGAAATTAATATCCAATTATGAGTTTTTTGTCCTAAAACACTAAAATTTATATTTTAAAGATCATAAGAGATGTAATATAATTTGAATTCATTCATTTGATCTGTATTTATTATTATAACAATATTGTTATTGTTGTTAATCCAATATAAAAAAATATTAATATGGTGAAGTAATACATTAATCTCTAAATTCTCATCAAGATTTAAACATTAACCATTTCATAAATGGTTAAAAATTTGAAACATCTAAAATACTAAAATACAAAACATTATTAATAAGGTTACAGAATTTATAAAATGAACATATCATTAATCTCTCAAAAAGATTATGTTCCTCTTAATCATCACATACAAAACATATTAATTTCTTCATCATGTATTCTCAATAAACATGGTAATGACATGATTTATCATAATACTTTATTTAAAACACACATTCATCCATATTCATTAATTAAAACCCCAGTTATTGAGTATATTACTTAAATAGAAATATTATATACAATCTATCAAAGATAGAACAAAACTCTTTTTAAAAGAATCATTAATCATTTCCAAGGTAGTAAGTAATACCCAATTTATTTATCTGTATAAATCAACTCTGTATAACAATATAATTTTCCTAACATCAGTAAGATATTAAGAGTTATCTTTCCCACGATAATCTGTTTTCCAAGAAGTTCAAAGTGAAACTGATTCATTGTTTTTAATCATCGGCACCATTCAAAATACACTTTCAAATACTTAATTGGAATGTATTGTAGTAAAATCCATATACATTTCATAATTCTTATAACCAATATTTCATTTATATAACACAAAAATGAAATAATTATTGAATGAAAAATCATGGAAATTATTCATCCCACTTCATATACTGTAGTTTCATAAGATTTAAAATGATCTATTAGCTACTTTTGATATATATTCCATTGATCATTATTGAATTTTATTGAGTAATTCCCCATCTCATTATAGTTGACGCATTGAACATTGGGATCCATTTTCTTTCCCTTAAAATTATGATCTTGGTATACATTCTCTCTACATTGGTAGAAAACTCACATTCCATTTAATAAATTATGAGTGTGTTTCATTACACAATTATGACATGTGGTAAATCCTAATTTCCCTTTTTTCTTTTATCAATTATTTTTTATTTAATCATTATTTTCTCTTTCTTCCCTTTTAATCCATATGACATTGAGGAATATTTATCTGTCTAGATAGAACATGATACTATATTTTTATATGATGAGAAATATAAGGACCCTATTCTATTAAACATATTATTAACTGATTTTAAACATAATTAATAATCAAATTAAAAGACAAGGATTGTAATTTCTAGTGTATTGTGATGATTCGGTAGATAAAAATTAAAAAAATGAAACTAAATAAAACATAATTATTTTAATCATCTATATATATCTTCTATCTTCCATTGATCTACTACAACTGCATATGATAGCCTATTGAATACATGAATAGAGGGATGAACTAAAAATCCTAGTAATGGAATAAATATATGAATTAAGCATATCACATGGGATAGAAATAATAACATAATGAAAAGAAGAGTCGTGGAACATGAATAAACATAGGGATGCATAACATGTATGAAAAGGGTTCATATAAACATGCAATTAGTGAAATCTATGAACAATATAAAACATGACATATGAATGAGTCCAGGATCATTTCATGTGGAGGAGCATGAGTCAAGGCGCACCACCAAGACCATTTCACATGGAGCATGAGTCAATCCTACAACCATGACCATTACACATGATGTATCATTAAAATAAACACTGCCTAATTCATTGGAGTATTATCTGGGAAGACCAATCATAACTCGTTCATGAAAATGTGTGCTATATAAACATAACCATTACCCATTTGAATAAATGGGTATCATAATCATGTCATAAATCATAATAAATGATCACAACATAAAAATGTCAGTGATGTAATTTATAAAAATCATATATGGAAATTAATAATGTAAAATATGCATACATCATGATATGTGATGTCAAACTAAAATGAAAATGTTTAAAAAGAGTGTTTAGAAAACTTTAGAAACATTTTAGAATTGTTTGAGGAAAACAATAAAGAACAAATAAATAAAAAAAGAAAAATATTTTATATAAAATCATAAATAAACCAAGATAGTTATCTATGATAAATAGGGTGATTTTTGAAAAATAATTTCGAATTATAATATATTATATAGTTCAATTGAAAAAAAGTAATAAATAGGGAATTTCCATTTAATCGGACATTCTTATCAGAAATAATTAAGAAGGGTATTTTTAAAACATGAATTTCCACATCCAATATAGATGATAAGATCTGGATATATGATATTGGAACATAAAAAAGAATGTATAAAAATTAAATAAAAAATAATAATTATATTGGGGTAAATAGAGAGAGAAGGAGTATCCTAAATAAAAAAAAGAGGTTCGGAACGAATCTCTTACCTTATGTATGAAATGGTTATTTACTTGATCTTAATTTTTTGGATAATAAAATAAAATCTATTAATTAATTAATCCAAAAAAATTCTATATTTATTGGATTTCATGTAATTTGAATAACTTCATTTCTAGCTTTTTTGATGATTTATAAGATACACTTTTATCATTTGGGAGAATTCATTTCCTTGGTTATCATAATTAGTTTACATGTATAAGTGTATGGAAAATCATGTAAAAAGAAAAAAGATGTCTAGAATTGAAATTATATGTTTTTAATAAACATACAGAATATTAAATTGCATTATATATCAATTTTCCAAATGTTAGGATTGTCATGACCCGGGCCAAGCCGAGGCTCGATCCACAACTACCCTAGGCCCTCCTCCATAGTCCATGGTTTGGGGACAAGCGCTGAAGGTACAAAAAATGTGGGAGGCCTTTTCCTAAGATCCTATACACACACACATAGCCAACTCAATTTAAAAAATTATAGAAAATGTAGAAAAAGTGAAAATTCCTATAAGGTAATGTAAACATTCATGAACCTCTAGACAGTACAAGAGTACTGTAGTGATTTGTTAAATGTAATGTGGGAAAACACACTCCCAAAATAGAATCTTTTCCCAACCTAAAGAAAAATGGAAAAGAGTATTCGTTGATAGATCTCAGCCCTTTTATCCCAACTATGACCATTGTACACGGTCCACACATCTTATATCTCTATGATCCTCTATAGTCATGATCGACCAACCTTCCATCTACAAAATACATGAAACGTGTTGGAAAACCCCCATATTTGGGTGAGTATATACATACCCAGTATAATACACGAAAAATTAGAAGGGGGACCATTAAGAGATAGCACAAATGAGTGGTAATAAATAGATCAAGGAACATTAGATGGGAGAAGAAAGAGTGTATCTCAAGCCAACAAGAGTGTGAAAGTAGGCCCATCCAAACACAAGGTACTCAAAATAGTGTGGATGTGAACCCCCTATCATGTTTTATCTACCTAGAGATGAAGAGTAGAATCATCCAACCACGAGAAGCTAGACCTGGAAAGAACATGGTATACGCCACACGTCTTTTCCTCTCTTGGAAGGAGAGTAAACAAGACCCAATGATTGTGTACTATATTGGGATACATATATATTTATATATATATGCTCTGTTAATAAAGCCCAAACGAGAGAGTATGGGATCTATATTTCATATCTTATCCCAATAATATGAGTATCTAATAGATCCAATTTAAAACCATTTATAATTCCCAACACCTCTTGTGTATACCCAGGAGACACAATTCAATGGGGCTCAAATCACCACAGCTCGATTCAATCCTCTTCGAGTGTTACTAACTCACCAAACTAGTTTTAGGATGCATCACAAGGACACATCTGGTTGGTGAATGATCCCCACATTATCGTGAGTCCTTTGGTATGTCGAACCATGCCTCCCCACGATGCCACACAGTTGAGGGTCTTCTCTGAATCGTTTGGGACTACACTACCTAGCCCAAAAAGAGGGTTAGCCCAGTATCATTAGGGACTACACTACCCAACCAAGCTGGAAGGCTAGGTCGGTATCATCGGGTACTATTCTTCCCAACATACCTGGAGGGTTAGCCTCATATCTATCATCTTCATAGACTACAATATCAAGACCAGTTAGAGGGTCATCTTGGAATTATCATGGACTATGCTACACAGCGTACCTGGTGGGTCATCCCGGTACCTCTTGTCATTATAGAATACACTAAACAGACCTACTAGATGGTCATCACGGTATCTCTCATTGAGGACGATACTACCCATCCCACCTAGGGGGTTATCCCAGAACTTCTTTGGTACGAATGTCTAAGCGTTGCGGTCGTTGGGTGTCATATTTATGTGTGCCAACCAAGAACATCCATATTATATATCAAAAGCTACTTCTGATGGAACCATCATGTTCTACATGTAAATCCACTTAGGATAAGGATAAGAATCATGTGGTCCAAATTATGAGTTCAAACAAAGAAGAACAAATGATTCAAGACCTCTCAAAAGAACTCAAAGATTGCATGGTGTGTGAGGGTGCTTTCACAACGTGTGGCCCCTCTTCATTGCCCAGTCATGTCTCTGGCTGGATAGGAGTCCAATCCCATGTGGTAGTTCACACCGTGTAGGTGGACAACATTGAATGTATCGCCTATCTAGGGAACAATCCATGACTTCTACACATGTATTTTTACTCGGAATCCATGTATGTGTACTTCGGTACACATTCGTGCTGATCTTCAAAGGATGCATCTCGTGTGACCAAGCCATTTCAATGTGCTTGGAACATGGAAATTGTTTGTCCATGATCTCCTTTTCATAGCGTGTCTCACTAGAGGAGGTGGGACATGAAGTGTCAAAGGGAGTACACGTCATTCCATACTTTTTTCTTCTCAAACACTAGCTCTACTACTGAGGGAGGATACATGTCATGTGATATTCATTAAACACAGCGTGTAGTCAGGATTTTCAAAAAACCTAAGGGTTTCTTCTATCTTTATTCATCCCTCCTAAGTCGATTTCAATTATGGATGGGATCTCCTAAATATACATCAGTGACTCTATATCCATTTGAAGAATGAAGTATTTATTCCACATTCACCATGAATCATCCATGTTCAAAAATGCGGGTTTGACCGGATCTTTTGAATGATGTCAACACTTTTCTCCTCATAAGATTTTATTAAAACCTTTGGATTCATTATCCCCATATAATCTCATTTCTAGAACTATACCTCACCTACAAATACATTATTCTTCCATAATTTCATCTCATTTCCGAGTCTCTGATCTAGATCAGGTGTCCAAGCAGTCGTCAAACCAGGATCTATGGGGATTCCATGGTGATAACGTGAAGGAATGTGGTAGAAAGGAACAAAAATCCGTGTTTTTATTCATCACCGGCTATGTATCCATTTTTGTAAATTAAGATTGGGTCACTAGGGTTAGAAAATGTGATAAACAATAATAAATTTATTACACAGGCTCATGCAATGTTAGTAATCTAATGCGAATGGTGAAGAACTAATTATCAACATGCTCAAAATTTAATCTGTGGTATAAAAACACCAAATACGAGTCCTAAATGGATTGGACAATTATTTTTTGATAAAGAACATGTTCGTCGATAAAAGAGGGGGATCTGTTGCGTTCTCCATGTCTCAATCCATCTAGATCCAAGAATTCATCATTCATTATATGTTCTTTGTTGTTCACCAATGAAGAAGTGGGGAAAATAGGGAGGCATCATTTGAGAAACTTATTTATGAAGCTAAAACCTCATAACAATGAATATATAACCATCTCTCAGGTAAAGGTATTTAATAATTAAATGAATAATTATTTCATTTAATCACTTAAATGTTCCACCAAAAAGCGAGGGGTATGAAAATCCCATGACAACTCATTTATGTTGCGCCTAGGGGAAGCAGTTTTTCTTGGACCCCACCATGGTCTCAGATTTATGATCTAATCAATTGTTAAATATTTGTCCTATTTTATTTAATTAACCATGCATTAATAATATAAAATACATTTAATATTTTAATAGAATTAATTCCGAGCACATCAGGCCTCATAATCGCATGTAGTTATAGTGCCTAACTGTGGAATAATATATAAAAATATTTCAAAGACTTATCAATAAAAAAGGTTCTCCACATCATTCCCTCCTTTATGATTTTTTCCCCAAAAAGAAAAACATAAAAAAAAACTCCAGATATTGAGCCAGTATATGGATCTCCCACTCCCAGGAACTCTCCTGCATGTTTTTGTACTACCACAACATGCGAACCAGAGGGATGGATCGTCCTTGAAGGGTTCACTCCTACTGGTCCATGATCATTATCAAGTTCTCCACAACGGTGGTTCCAGACTATATGTCCATATTTCATCATTAAATAACAATTGTAGCATCATGAACGTGTTTCCTCAATTGGGACACATGGAAGACACGATGCACCTTCTCTACCTATGGGGGTAAGGAGAGGTGGTAAAAAACCTCATTTATCCTCGGCATGATCTCAAACTGCCCGATGAACCTCAGGGATAGAATTATCCCTATTCGAACCATTGTTGTCCATGTTATGGGGAGACTCTCACGAATATATGGTCTCCCTGTTGGAACTCTATGGGCCTAAAATAGTGATCTGTGTAGGACTCTGGTCTACTTGAGGTTATCTTCAAACATTCATGGATGACCTACACCTTCTCTATCATTTCCTGAACCAAATTTGGTCCCATAAGAAAAGATTTTCAACTCTTGGTCCAGCATAAGGGTGACCTATAGGGTCTTCTATATAGCACCTCAAAAGGTTTCATGCTAATGGGGGAGTGGTTGTTGTTTTTGTTTGAAAATGTCCCCAATGATAGATGATACTCCCATCTCTAGCTGAAATCAAAGATGCAGTCACTCAACATATCCTTTAGTACTTGGATAATGCACTCAATATATTCATTCGTCTAGGGGTAAAAATTTGAAATCATATATATTCGGGTCCCAAATTCATCTTGTAGTCCTCTCCACAATCATGAAATAAACTGATCATTGCCATCGGAGACAATCTTAGAGGATTCCCCATGAAGTTGGATGATATATCGCACGTACAGCTTACCCAAACTATCCACTGATCTTTGCACCCTAATATCAAGAAATTGTGCGGACGTCATGAGTCTGTCCATTATCACCTAGATAAATTCATGGATCTTCACTGTTTGTGGAATAAATATGATAAAATATATGGTTATGTCATCCAATTTCCTCTTCGGGAGATCAATAATCTACAACCAACTAGACGGGACCTGATACTCATCCTTCTCCTACTGACATGTAAGGCATCATGAGACGAACACAACTATACTCTATCATATTTTGGACCACAAAATATGTTTATATAGATCCCAATATATCTTCCCCATAGTGGGATATACATATATGGAAGAAGTGTGGAACTCCTGCATCACTTCCTCCCATATCACCATTGGATCAACTGTTCGCCCCTTGGACATGATCACGTGATTCCCTTCATCATAATATCGATATGGGGTTTCACCTATAGATATCTAAACATACTGAACCTTGTATTAAATGTCCCCTATCTGATACTCTTTAATATGTTCGAGGAGTATAGGAGCCAACACCATTGACTGAATGAAAATTTTAACATCTTGATCCATCAGGGTCATCTACTGGGAAGCTAACTGCTCTAATGCTACCCACACTAGGAAAGCCTTGGACTTTATACTGATTAAATCTGCTACAAAATTTCCCTTCCCAAGAGTACAGACTGTCTAAAAATCGTAGTCCTGCATGAACTCCAACCAGTGTCACTTCCTCAGTATTAGGTCTCTCTGAGTGAAAACATACCTAAGACTCTCTTGGTCTGAGTAAACCACAAAGTACACTCTTAGAAGGTAGTGCCTCCACATCCTCAAAGAGAATCCTACACCTACTATTTTACCTCATTAATTTCATAGTTCTTCTAATGGGGTAACAACTGACTCGACCAATATGTGATGACCGCATGTCATTGCATTACCATGCAACTGAGTCCAGCTCATGAGGAATTGCAGTTGACCATGAACTCCACTCCTTTTTCTAGTACCCGCAAAATTGGAGTGCTCATTAGCCTCTTTCTCATCTCCTTAAAGGCCTTATAGAACTTCCTAGACCATGTAAATGATTGTCCCTTCCCTATAAAAGTTGTCAATAGGGCTTTGATTCTAGATGCTTCTGCCACAAATCTCTGGCAGAACCCCACCAAACCATGAAATCTCCCCAACACATTCACATTCTTGGTTGGATCCCAAGAAATCACTGATTCGACCTTCAATGGATCCATGGAAGAACCCTACACAAAAAATTCATGCCCTAGAATGTGAACCTGATGTATCCAATACTAGCATTTCGAGAGAATTTTTTAAAGAGGGTGCTCTGAGAGTAATTCTATGACACTCATCAAGTTTCATGCATGCTCATCATTTTTCGCAAAGTAGAAGAATATTAAATAATTTTAGATAATGAAAAAATGGTAAAAGAATGGATGGAATATCTAGTTCATCAAGGCCATGAAAATGGAGGGTGATTTCTTCACATTGAAGGTCATCAATAAGAACTCCTAGTGTCCATCAGAATTTCATAAGGCCAAAATCTGGATATCAACATCACGAACCTGTAGATAATGGTAGCCAGGCTTGAGATCAATCTTGGAGTACCATATGGCACCTCACAACTGATCAAAGAGTTTTTCAATCCTTGTAAAGAGGTTATCTTTCTTTATCATGGACTGATTTAGCAAATGATAATCCATGAAAATATGTAAGCTCATATCTTCCTTTATCACAAACAAGACTTGATCCAACTAGGGGGGCACACTAGGTCTGATGAAACCTTTCTCAAAAAGGTCTTGTAATTGAATCCTCTGCTCCCAAAATATATTGTCTGTCATCTAATATGCTATAGAAGATATTTTGGTAGACCCCAGCTACAATTAAATACAAAACACCAACTCCCATGTCGAAGGTAGTCCTGAAACATCTTTAGAAAATACATCAATATAATACCCCACTACTGAAGGGATCTAAATTTTTGAAGAGTGTGATGCACCAAGGATCATACACACTATCTAATGGGTAATGGGATCTAAATTCTTTCTCATAGCACCCACTCGTCCTGGTACAAGGTCTCTCCCACAGAGGAAAACCTCATCCCATCAGTACATAGGCATTTGAATAAACTGCACTAATTTTTAATCTAGGATCGAACTATGGAAATCAAATCCATGCCTATGATTAATTAATAGGTTTCTATAGTGATGACCAATATGTCTCATGTGAAGCACTCTCCTCTAAGAGATAGCTATCACTACTATGAGATGAAATATATGGAGTAATCATTCACTATAGGAACCTCAAGGAATAGTTTCTATGTTAGTGTCTCTACTGGGAGCTCTAGATACTAAAAAATAGTCAATAAAACAAATAATGGATAGACCTTGTGTCTACTAATACTATGTCATGTGTAGAGTAAACAAAGGTTGTACCGTGAATCATCTCATGTGCCGCTGGGTCATAGACATCCATATCCAGCAGCTGCCCAGAGCCCTACCCGCCAGCTCCATGAGATTGATGTGGTCCACCTCGTGGTGGTGGTGGGAGAACCTTATACCACCATACCCCACATATAGCTCATCCTGGTTTTCTTCGAGCTCCACCTCCCTAGGGAACATCTTTTCCCCGAAGAGGATATACCTGACCACGATGCTACCTCTATCATGGTCAACTAGCTACTACCTACTTGTGAGTATTAGTACACCTAGTCAAAAATTCTTGGGCCATTTGTCCTTTCCCATGACAAGTGTATATTTGGAACTCTCCATTTTTCTCCAATGCTATGTGCTTCCCCTAAACTGGGTGACCACACCATTGAGTCTGATCATGGAAGGATCTCCTACTACGTGATCTGTTGTACCTTCCTACTACTAAAGATGACTCCACCCTTTCATGCCTATCACCATATCAAGATATCTTGAACCCCTCTTCAAAGATTATATCTTACACAAGTTCCTACTCCAGCACCTCAACATTGGTGGGGATGCATAAGGACACTAAGCTGGGCTGGATCTCTCTACGGAGTCCCTACTCGAACTTTCATTTTCAGAAGTAACCATCTCTGATCATGTCAAGACAGTAGAATGTATGGTCAGTGAACCTCATTGCATACTATGCCTCTATTATCACTCCCTACTAAAGATCCAAAATCACTTGAATCGAGACGGAACAAAATCTGGAGAGGTAGTACTCCTCAATAAACAATTGCTGAAAGTCATCCCATGAGAGTCTTACCTCATCGCACATCTAAGAAACAATGCTCCACCATCTCCTTGTTGCTCCATGTAAACTGTTGAATTCCAAAACCAACCTATAATCCGTCGGGGTCCAACGTAGTCTTATCATGTAGACCACCGACTCCAGCCAATCATCTACTGCATAAGAACCAGGCACATTGTGGAACCTCAGTGGTTGCTAATGATGGATCTCATAGTGTGTGATTAACCTTTGAACATCTTCATCCTACCATTATAGGACTATATATTGCTAAAAAGGTAGAACTTCTCCTACTTATCCATGCATCGGAAGGGGATCGCAGGATGGGCCCGGAACCGAGGCCTTTTCGACCATTGTGTCGTCATCATGAACAAGAGATGGTATCCAGGTTGGCTAACGTCATCGAGGCATCCAAAAAAATTTCATTCAGTACTGCAATCGGCTGTATAAGTATATATATATATATTAAAAAATTATTTGGGAGCTGAATCAAGAAGTATAGTTAACTACTCAATCCAATATAATACATGTACCATTGTTCTCCACAACAAATGTCTCAGAGTGTTGAGTTGACAAGCATGTAATCAGGGTCCTGGTGAATGGCTATATCAGACACCCATACCATTATTAGACACTATGGACTATGATCTACTCTAGAGAAACATTGAAATTGTTTCCCTAATCCCACCCAAATTGTTTTCTGGGATGTCTGAAAAACATCCCAAGGAATGAACTTCCTCGGATACCAATTAATCACGACATGACCCAAGCTGGAGATCAATCCACAACTACCCGAAACCCACCTACATAGGCCATGGGTTGGATATTGGTTCCTAAGGAACGAAAAATTGAGGATTCCTTTGTCTAAGAACCATTAAACATGCTCATAGACAACTCAATGCAAAAGTGCATGGGAAAAATACAAAAATTGAAAATTTTTATAATGTAAATTGAACATGCATGAACCTATTGATGGTACAAGATTACTGTAGTGAATGATAAAATATAAAGGGGAAAAACACAATCCAAAACATGAATACAATACCAACATAAAGAAAAAAAGAAAATAGTATTTGTTGAGAGATCTCAACTCTTGTAACACAACTATGAACACCACATGTGGTCCCCGAAGAACATATCCCTATGATCCTCTATAGTCAAGATCAACCTATCTTCCATCTAAAAAAGACATGAACCATTTTGGAAATCCCATTCAGGGGTGAGTATATACATACCCAGTAGAACACCCCAAAAATGAGAAGGGTTAGTATTATGAGATACAACCGAAGATAAGAAGTAAGTTAAATAAGGTATGGTACAAGGGTGTGGAAAGAGATCCTCCCAAACCCACAATATTGTGAAAGTTGGTTCATCCATACATAAGGATCTTTAAATGGTGAGGATTTGATCCCACCATAGATTATTTTCTACCTATAGTAAGAAAGTAGACCCATCCATCCCTGAGAAGATAGATATAGAAAGAACATGGCATTCACCATGCATCTTCACCTATCATGGAAGGAGAGTAACCATGAACCAAGGAGTGGCTACTGTAGTGGTATAAATAGATATATATACTCAGTCAATGAAACACATATGAGGGAGTAAGGGGATATCCATACCACAACTCAACCCAAGAAGATCAGTATCCTTCAGTTCTATGTTAAACCATAAACAATGTTGAACACATCATGTCTCGGCCCAGTAGACAGAAGTTAAAGGGAATCAAATCACTACACATCAATACTATCTGCTTTGGGTGACACTGACTCATACATATAGTTTTAGGTCACATCAAAATGATGCATCTTGGAGGGGAATGAAATCCTCTATTTTGTGATTACTTATGAATGTCAAACCATGCCTCTCCACTATGTCGCATAGTTGAGTGACTTCTCTGAATTGTCAGGGGATACACTGACCATCCCAGATAGAGGTTCAACCTAATATCATCAGGGACTATGATACTGTTGGAATAGGATAACGTGTGCACAAGATGCAATGAATGCTTCCATAATTGATCCAAGAATTTTCTCCATTTCTCAATCATAAATTTTAGTGGTTGCGGATGTCGAATGGATTTATGGATTATAATTTATGGTTTTTAAAATGTCGGTTGGAAAACTAGTTCGCATGTCCCATTCACAAAGCTCCCTCCACAGGTGTATGAACGTTTGGAATTCATAGTTTTCATTTTTATCATGGAATTCTTGGGAGAATTGTGGTTAATGGAGATCCCCTCCAAGAACATATCTTATTCAGGCATGACTTTTCATTCATAGATTCAATCAAAAACATATCTATTTCACATTTTCAATTTTCCTTCGTGAGCCAATCACAAATCTATCTGCTACGCAATGTCACTTTTCCTTCGTGATCCGATCGTGAATGTATCTACTCTACAACATCCCATTTTCTTCACAGTTGCCATTAGTTCTCTATAGCGATCTATTCTGTCCTCCATCGCCTATAAATAGTCAGATCACCCACCCCCACCCCCCTTAATTTTGATGGCCCCTTCGTCAACCGATCTCTTATTTGTATGTGATCCCGAGCACCGCAATGTTATGCCCTTAGTGAAGGCCTCCTCTCTTTCAAATGAGGGTACTCATTTGGGATGATCGAGGTGCCACAAGGCACCATGATCCATAATACATTTAGCTCTGTGATACCCCATGCTTTGTGAGACCCTGAGCTTTATGAAGCCCAATGCTCTTTGAGACCCTAAGCTCCGTCAATCCCCATGCTCTATGAGACCATGAGCTCTGAAAATCCACATGATTTCCTAGACACTGATCATGGCGAAGCCCCATGCTCTGCAATACCCTTAGCTATGTGAAGCTCCATCCTTCATGAGACCCTAATCTTCGCAATGCTCCACCCTTCATGAGACATTAATCTCTGTGAACCCCTTTCCGTTGTGAAGACCTATCCTTCACAAAGCTCATACTTGTACACCCATCGGTCCATACCGAGAGGGTTCCACCCTACACCCCCACCCGTGATCAGTTCCTGACCAGTCCCTTCACTACCATCACAGACCCCCATGATAAATGTATAGTCATAATGAAAACTTTTTGGGCATGAATGTAGACATTTTCCATTCTGGACATATGTTTTCTCACCTTCCACATATGGAATACCAAGATTTGAGATACTCCTCCTCACTCCATGAAATACCGCGTGTCGACTATATTCTTCTTTTTACCTTTCATATGTTGTGAGTTGAGATTCTAATCATCAATTCCTGGAGAACCTTCATTCGAAAAATTCCTCAAGGAACTCCTCCAAACCCTATCACCTAGTTCCAATGCTTGGTCAAATCAAAAATACCCTCTCTTGCGTATGTCTCAACACTAGCCATTTCTAGGCACCTTATTCCTAATAGTACTCACTACATGACTATAAATGATAGTACACCATATATTAAAAAAATAGGATGCCTCTTGTTCCAAACAAGAGATTCCTTATGCACCATGCATAAGATGCCAATAGTCCTCAGTACATGATTATAAACAATAGTACACCATATATTACAAACATAGGATGCCTCTTATCCTAATCAAGATATTCCATATGTTCAAATCATAAGATTCTAATTGTCCTCACTAAAAAACTATAATCGTTATTACACCCTATTTACCAACATGGGATGCCTCTTGTTCCAAACAAAATATTCCTTATCAACCAAGCATTACATGCATAATAGTCCTCTCTACATGACTGTAAACTATAGTACGCCCTATGTAACAAACACATGATGCCTCTTATTCTAAATAAGAGATTCCTTATGCACCCATAATAAGGTTCTAATAGTCCTATATATATGTATATAAACTGTAGTACACCATATGTTAAAAACATAGGATTCCTCATTCTCCATATAAGAGATGCCTTATGCGCCAAGAAGAAGATGCCAATAGTCCTCTCTACATGACTACAAACCTTTTTACACCCTATGTGACAAGTATAGGATGCCTCTTGTTTCGAATAAGAGATGCATTGAGCGCCAAACATAATTTTCCAATAGTCCTCACTATATGAATTTAAATTATATTATTCCATATCATTCAATAATAGGGTACCACTTATTCCAAATAATAGATGACTTATGTTATAAGCATAAAATTCCTTATTCCATTATTATAGTGGTGTAATTTCAAGAGCATTCAAATCCATTAAAACATTCCATCACTCCACCTCACACTTTGCATGTCCTTCATTTGGATCTTCATCCACTTTCATAACTGAAGGGACCCCATACCAGGCTAGTCTCAGGCTGCTTCGACTCAGCTATCATTCTGGGCCAACACCCCATATGACTTTGGATGACACTTCGAGTTTGGCCATGTGTTTCATATACGGTCAGTGGTTGGCCCTTTTTTGTTTGTTTCCATCTCAGGATAATGTGATGTGGATGTTGTGATTCAAATATGGTCAACAGTTATCCTCCAACTCATGTCACCATCACTACATTCCAAATGTTGGTCATGTGATTCATGCTTCTAATCCCCATTTTTTTGATTGATTCAAATGCCCTTGTCATTGTATCACTTGTGCACTAGCGCACAGGTCTAGTCCTCAATTATACACCTCAACCCACTAGTGATTTGGGATGACCTCATGGATAGACATGACAAATACATTATGGTTATATTCCATGTATAATCCCTATTCACCATTGTCTCTCTGTACCGACACCCATGCAACTTCCATGCATAAGCCCCATTCACCATTGCCACTCCATAGATACATCCGGATAGATTCAATGCATAGTCCATATTCACCGGTGTCGGTCCATATTGGCACCAGGTATGTATCCATTTGTGAGCCTCATTCACCATTACCACTCCAATGTGGCCCCTTGGAAACTTCCATGTGTAAGCCCCATTCACCATTGCCACTCCATAGTAGCACCTGGGAAGCTCCCATGTGTAAGCCCCATTAACCATTGCTACTCCATAGAAGCACCTGAGCAGCTTCTATGCATAAGACCTATTTACTATTGGAGGTCCATAATATCACCTGGTCATCTTCAATGCATAGTCCCCATTCATGATTGCCACTCTATTAAGGTACACAGGTAGATTCCATGCACAATACCCATTCTCCAATGATGCTCCATAGTGGGACAAGGGAAGCTTCCTTGTGTGAGCCCCATTTACAACTACCACTCCATAGTGGCACCCAAGCAGCTTCCATGCAAAATCAACATTCACCATTTCCACTCCATATTGGCACTCAGGGATATTCCATGAATAATCTCCATTCACCATTGACCCTCTATAGTGGCACCTGGGAAGCTTCCATGTGTGAGCCCATTTCACCATTTCCGCTCAATAGTGGAACCTGGACGGCTTCTACGTGTAAGCCCCATTCACTTGTGCCTCTCCATAGAGGCACCTAGGAAGCTTCCATTCATATTCCACATTCACCATTTCCACTCCATAGAAGTTATCGAGAAGATTCTATGTGTAATTCCTATTCACCACCATTCGTGGTTGTACCTTTTCACAGCGCTCATCTTGTATATTATTACTTCTTGTTTCACACACTGATCCTGAGTCACTTGATATTAAAGTAAAATAATGACCATGACATTCTATTTGGGACACATTAGTGTGTAATCCCCAAGCCCCTCATTCAAAAATATGTGTACATTAATCCTTTCCCATTTCAGGAAGTGTATATCCGAATCCTACCAGAGGTTCAAGCCTCACCCATTGGTCCCAACTATAAGGCCCCAGCCTTAAACCTTACTTAATCTTGAGTTATTACAAGATTACACATTGAGGATCTTTTCGGGTTTAGAGTTTTTTAGAATTAGATCATAAAACTTGCATTACATTCCACATATAAACAAAGTGGTTACATAAATATAGTATTCATCATTCCCATAAATGGAAACGCATTTAAAATAAAACATTGATTATTTCTTGACACTTCGTTGACACTATCATCATATCATGTACCTTTCCCTTGACCTGTGAAAAACATTTCAAAGAAACATGGTATGAGCATAAAAAGCTCAGTATGGGTTATAAAAACATGGAAAGGAAACATGAGTTCATATATACATAAGAATGAAATCATACTTTACCCATAAAACATAGGCACTTTAACAAACCTCATAAAATCATGAATAAATCATAGAAATCATAAGACATAAAGGTAACTTGAGGCATCTATAACATTCTTATGTAGGGAGTAACCCTCTTGGTTACGTTTGGAATACCCATCACAGTATATTCCCTAAAATCTCTTTGGAGAAACCATAACTTTTCACTTCTTCGTGTTAACCAATGCATTGGAGAGCTATAACGGGCTCACCCGCCCTTAGTTTATAACAGAACCACCCATCTTAATAATAATGCCCAAGAACCATAACATAATCATATCACATAAAACATGCATAATGGAAACATAAAATTTCCACATTTCAATCACGAGATATCAATACAACACATTGATATAAAAACATTATGAAAAACATTTTCAATACTAAAATAAAAGAAATGTAAAACATGGTATTTATTTTTCTTTTAAAAAGAAGGCATGGCTTGTAGAGGAAGCCGAAACTCAAATAACGGTCACGACGGCGGAGAAGTTGTTGTCACCGCATACGTACGAAAAAAACATTCCCTTTTGTCGTTTAGTAAACGCTTCGTATAAAAAAGATTCCTTTTGAATAAATGTAAAAGTCAAAGGGGTTTATACATCGAATAAAGTAATGTTGTGTATAAAATAAAATATTCCTCAACGAAAGGAGATTGAGATGAAGTCCCATACCTCGTATCCGACTTGACCCGACCGTTCTTTAATCTCCGGAATAATAAAATTGAGTTAATCTCTACTTGCTTATGAACCTTTTTCAAGTTCATTATTCCTTTTATACCATGTTATGAACATCATGTAATCATTTAAGTAAATAATGTTCATTTTGTCGGTATTTGGTTCTTAAGTCAAAAATAGACTTCTTACACTTACATGTTGCTAATTTGGTCAAAGGTTCATTATATCCAGAATGATATTAATGATTTGGATAACATATATATCTTATATATTCATAATATACATGTATTTATAATATTACATCACATTTAGAGGTAAGAAATGAAATGCACCGTTCATGGAGACGGTAAGCCGTACGTACGCATGAACGCTACTTCCATTTCTATTTCGTATTTTCTGGAATGGAATCATAATGATATATAATTATATTATAATTCCAGTATAATAACATATATAATATCATTAACTTTATCCTTTACACATCCCACATATGGTATTAACGAATCAAATCACTTTCAGGGGGCAGTAGTCCGCACTTCCTAAAATGAAGATATCGTGTTTACCCATAATGGGAACCATAAAGGTATGCCCAAAATGAAAAAAAACAGAAGCTTAAGGAAAACATAAACATATTATATATCATATATAAAAATAGTGACATCATAATGGCCACCTTTGAAGGTGTTAAATGAGTATTGAACAATCCTCGTTTCGGGAGGCAGAATTTTTCCATCCACGGAAACCGTATGTTCTTTAACCATTTGATGTAGTTGTGTGAGAGTGTATCTCAAATAAATCTTATAACAACATCCTACTATATTGAAGATACTGGTTTTGTTACAAAATATGTAAATAAAAAGAGTTTAGGGGGTTGGAGAAACAAAATAAAACAAATGAACATGAGAGAATGAATTACCTTTAAAAGTGTAAATCCTTTTGATTTGAGCCTAAAGGATTCCTTTGAAAGGATTCTGCCCAAAGGGAATCCTCTAGGATGAGTATAGGGATGTGGAGAGTGTAAATGGGCTGGGGTTGGCCGAGCCAAAGGCTTGAGGAGTGTGTGAAATGAGGTATAGGTGGGGGCCTTTTATAAGAGGAGAGGAGGGGCACTTTTGGAAAGTAAAGAAATATTACTTTATTTGAAAATGTGTTTCGGTTTTAAAAGGTCCCAAATTTATATAAGTCGTGGATAAGGTGATACGGGTTCGAAATCCACTCATCCAATTGGTTTTGGACATGTGTAGTTCATAGATTTTACATTATCTTTCCATTTTATTTAAATCGATAAATAATGAGGTCATCGTTGCATCATCATGATTTCATAAATAATTTAATTTATATAATGTCTAAAAATTATAAAAAAATTACTATGATGTATGAAATCATTTTATCTTTCCGATGACTATTTATAATAAAAAATCTGATCTTTATAACCCCATGTAAAAATTCTTTTCGTAAGACATATTATGTTTGTGTCATTTTTACTTTAACATTTAATGAAAAGTTATTTATGTCATTTCCCAACCAAAGTGTCTCAATGGGGTCCCCAAGATTTCCCATGGATTTTCTTGGTCGGACATGACACAACCAATAAGGTTGGGACATGTGTCTTGGTCATTTCATATTATTAAAGCATTATTTATACCTTAAACTACCCTAATTTCCACTAATCGCGATTAAGAACTTAATAAGTTACTATTCACCAAAAAATTATTTTAATCTCATTGAACCACATTTTACTTCTTAATGAAAACCATGTATGTCGGATTTTTGAATTCAAAACACAATGAGGGCAAAATTTCATTTAAACGGAAAATCAGTTTTTATAAGTACCACTTAGTGGTTTAACTATTCATCAAAAATTGATGTTTTCAGAAAATTACCAAAAATTATCCCTAAGATATATTTGATATTCCGAATTCAAAAATGAAGTATATTTTATAAAATTCAAAACATATAAGTCACATTAATTAATTTAATAATTAATTCCCGCTGTCAGAGCAAATAGCGTGTTTTTATGAAACAATAAGTATCAAAAGATTGACACTAGTTTGAGTCAAATTTCAAAGTGAAATTGATTCCAATGACCACCATTGGATTAAATGGTAAAAATATATTCATATTAAACATTAATACCAATTCAAAAGATAATCTAATCATATAAATAAATTAGATTAAAAAGCAGTTTTGATGTAAAATGCAGTATTTTTCACAATTCATTAAAAATGAACATTGTCAGAAAAATATCAAAAATTCACACAATGTAAATTTTGATGTCCCAATCATATAGAATAAGTTTATTTTGAAAAAAATAGTTTATAAAATTGTCAAAAGATAGATTTAAAAAGGGTTTTCCATCATAAGGTAGTAAAACAATCTTTTAAGAATATTACTGTATTCCATGCTTAAGATTGGATTTATTTTCATTTTAAGCCTCCAAAACACTGTCTTAATCATTAATAGACATAGATAAAAATATCTATTAATCATTACTTACTTGGGATGTTACATCCTTCCCCCCTTTAGAAAATTGCGTCCCCGCAATTTATTTACTTATCAAATAAATGGTGGTACTTATCCCTCATTGCATTTTCAGATTCCCATGTTGCCTCTTCAATCATGTGGTTTTTCCACAAAACCTTTCCATGGTGAATCACCTTATTCCGTAACACTTTCTCCCTGTGGTTAAGAATCTTGACCGGTTGTTCCTCATAAGATATGTTCTCTTCCAGCTGAACTGCCTCTGGACTCAAAACATGAGATGGATCTGGCATATACTTTCTCAACATCGAAACGTGAAAAACATTGTGTTCCTGAGATAAACACGGAGGTTAAGCCCCTTGGTATGCAAATGATCCAACTCTCTCCAGAATTTCGTATGATCCAATGAACCTTGGACCCAACATTCCTTTCTTACCAAATCTCATCACACTTTTCCATGGTGATACTTTGAGAAAAACATGATCACCTACCTCAAAAGATAGATCTTTCCTCCGGTTATCCACATAACTCTTCTGCCTGCTTTGAGCTGTTCTCATGTGCTTCTGAATCAGCTGAACTTTTTCTGCCATCTCTTCTACCAATTCTGGTCCCATCAACTTCCTTTCACCCACTTCATCCCAAAAAGCTAGAGTTCGACACCGCTTCCCATATAATGCCTGAAATGATGCCATCTGTATACTGGAATGAAAACTGTTATTATATGAAAATTCAACCAAAGAAATATGTTGGTCCCAACTTCCCTGATAATCCATAGAACAAGCTCGTAGCATATCCTCCAATGTATGAATTGTTTGTTTTGACTGCCCATCTGATTGAGGATGAAAATCTGTACTAAAATTTAATTCAGTACCCAACAACTTCTGAAGGCCTTTCCAAAAGTAAGAAGTAATCCTGGGATCATGATCTGATACAATGGAGAGAGGAACTCCATGTAACCTGACTATCTCTTTATGATACAAACGGGAAAGTTGATCTAGGGAAAAAGTATCTCGTATAGCAAGGAAATGAGCAGATTTAGTCAAGTGATCAACAATAACCCAGATTGCATTATTACCTCGAGATGTCTTTGGTAATCCAACAACAAAGTCCATGGATATATTCTCCCATTTCCACTCTGGAACTGGTAAAGGCTGAAGCATCCCTTTCGGTAACTGCCGCTCTGCTTTAACCTGTTGACATGTCAAACACTTCACAATAAAATCAGCAATGTCTCTTTTCATTCCATCCCACCAGTAATACTCCCGCAGATCTCTATACATCTTAGTACTGCCCGGATGAACTGAAAACGGGGAACTATGAGCTTCACATAACAACTCTCTCTTCAACTGTGAATCAAAATGCACACACAATCTCTTCCCAAATATCAAAACACAATCATTATCAATGTTGAATTCAGGCAACTTACCTTTCTGAACCAGCTCTACCTTTTTCTGCAACTCACTGTCTTGCTTCTGTGCTTGCTTGATTCTATCTGATAGAGATGATCTAACTGATACCTGAAACAAAACAGAAGGACTTCCTGCACCAACAACTTCTATGCCAAAGTTTATCAAATCCTTAACCAAAGGATCACGTTCCAAACACAACATTGTTAATGAAGCATTACTTTTTCGACTGAAAGCATCAGCCACATTATTTGCTTTTCCCGGATGGTAATGAATTGTACAATCATAATCCTTGATTAATTCTATCCATCTCCTTTGCCACATGTTTAACTATTTCTGTGTGAATATATATTTTAAACTTTTGTGATCGGTATATATTTCACACTTTACTCCATACAAAAGATGCCTCCAAATTTTTAAAGCAAAAAACAACAGCAGCTAAATCCAAATCATGTGTAGGGTAATTTACCTCATGATTTTTCAACTGTCGTGAAGCAAAAGAAATTACCTGATCATTCTGCATTAGGACGCAACCAAGTCCTTTCAATGAAGCATCACTGTATATAACAAACTCACCATTCCTAGAAGGTAGTGCCAAAACTTGAGCATTCACCAATATTCTTTTCAATTCCTGAAAACAATCATCACATTCTTTTGTCCAGATAAACTTAACACCCTTCCGAGTTAGATTAGTCATTGGACTAGATAACCATGAAAAATTTCTAACAAACCTTCGGTAATAGACCGCCAAACCAAGGAAGCTACGAATCTCGGTAACAATTGTGGGTCTTGGCCATTCTTCCACAACTTTTGTTTTTGCCGGATCAACAGTTATACCATCTTTAGAAACAATGTGACCAAGGGAAAAAAAATTTTGCAACCAAAACTCACACTTGCTGAATTTCCCATACAGTTTATTTTCTTTTATGGTTTTCAAGATAACCCTTAAATGTCTTTCATTCTCCTCTTTAGTTTTAGAAAACACCAAAATATCATCAATGAAAACCACCACTTATCACCTGATTCAACTGACCCATCACTACAGTAAACTGCTCAATTTCGATTCTGACCATCTCAGTATGCTGATTTGGAAGGTCATTTCCCTCAGTATGACTTCCCAAAAAAAACATCTCTGCTTCCTCTGCGGAAAACCATTCTGAACAAACATGTCTTAGATGAAGCAACATGGTAATCTTTAAAAGCTATATCATTTCAAAAAATATATTTTTGGATAGTCATTTAATAGAATTCTAACTGCTAAAGTTATCTAAACCGGCCTCAGATACCAACTATAAGTCCCCAGCCTTAAACCTTACTTAATCTTGAGTTATTACAAGATTACACATTGAGGATATTTTTGGGTTTAGAGTTTTAGAGAATTAGATCATAAAACATGCATTACATTCCACATATAAACAAAGTGGTTACATAAAGATATTATTCTTCATTCCCATCAATGGAAACACATTTAAAATAAAACATGGATTATTTCTTGACACTTCCTTGACACTATCATCATATCATGTACCTTTCCCTTGACCTGTGAAAAACATTTCAAAAAAAAACGTGGGATGAGCATAAAAAGATCAGTATGGGTTATAAAAACATGGAAAGGAAACATGAGTTCATATATACATAAGAATGAAATCATACTTTACCCATAAAACATAGGCACTTTAACATACCTCATAAAATCATGAATAAATCATAGAAATCATAAGACATAACGGTAACTTGAGGCCTCCATAACATTCTTACGTAGGGAGTAACCCTCTTGGTTACGTTTGGAATACCCATCACAGTATATTCCCTAAAATCTCTTCGGAGAAACCTTAACGTTTCACTCCTTCGTGTAACCCAATGCATTGGAGAGCTATAACGGGCTCACCCGCCCTTAGTTTATCACGGAACCACCCGTCTTCATAATAATTCCCAAGAACCATAACATAATCATATCACATAAAACATGAATAAAGGAAACATAAAATTTCCACATTTCAATCACGAGATATCAATACAGAACATTGATATAAAAACATTATGAAAACCATTTTCAATACTAAATTAAACGAAAAGTAAAACATGGTATTTATTTTTCATTTAAAAAGAAGGTATGGCTTGTAGAGGAAGTCGAAACTCAAATAACGGTCACGACGGCGGAGAAGTCGTTGTCGCCGCATACGAATGACAAAAACATTCACTTTTGTCGTTTAGTAAACGCTTCATATAAAAAATATTCCTTTTGAATAAACGTAAAAGTCAAAGGGGTTTATACAATGTACAAAGGAAAGTTGTGTATAAAATAAAATATGCCTCAACGAAAGGAGATTGAGACGAAGTCCCATACCTCGTTTCTGACATGACCCTACCGTTCTTTAATCTCCTGAATAATAAAATTGAGTTAATCTCTACTTGCTTATGAACCTTTTTCATGTTCACTATTACTTTTATACCATGTTATGAACATCATGTAATCATTTAAGTTAATAATGTTCATTTTGTTGGTATTTGGTTCTTAAGTCAAAAATAGACTTCTTACACTTACATGTTGTTAATTTGGTCAAAGGTTCATTATATCCAGAATGATATTAATTATTTGGATAACATATATATCATATATATTCATCATATACATGTATTTATAATATTACATCACATTTAGAGGTAAGAAATGAAAAGCACCGTTCATGGAGACGGTAAGCCGTACGTACGCATGAACGCTACTTCCATTTCTATTTCATATTTTATGGAATGGAATCATAATGATATATAAGTATATTATAATTACAGTATAATCAAATATATAATATCATTAACTTTATCCTTTACACATCCCACATATGGTATTAACGAATCAAATCACTTTCAGGGGCGGAAGTCCGCACTTCCTAAAATGAAGATATCGTGTTTACCCATAATGGGAACCATAAAGGTATGCCCAAAATGAAAAAAAAAACAGAAGCTTAAGGAAAAAATAAACATATTATATATCATATATAAAAATAGTTACATCATAATGGCCACCTTTGAAGGTGTTAAATGAGTATTGAACAATCATCGTTTCGGGAGGCAAAATTTCGCCATCCACGGAAACCGTATGTTCTTTAACCATTTGATGTAGTTGTGTGAGAGTGTAGCTCAAATAAATCTTATAACAACATCCTAGTATATTGAAGATATTGGTTTTGTTACAAAAGAAGTAAATAAAAAGAGTTTAGGGGGTTGGAGAAACAAAATAAAACAAATGAACATGAGAGAATGAATTACCTTTAAAAGTGTAACTCCTTTTTATTTGAGCCTAAAGGCTTCCTTTGAAAGGATTCTGCCCAAATGGAATCCTCTAGGATGAGTATAGGGATGTGGAGAGAGTAAATGGGCAGGGTTTGGCCGAGCCAAAGGTTTGAGGAGTGTGTGAAATGAGCTAGAGGTGGGGGCCTTTTATAAGAGGAGAGGAGGGGCACTTTTGGAAAGTAAAGACATATTACTTTATTTGAAAATGTGTATCGGTTTTAAAAGGTCCGAAATTGATATAAGTCGTGGATAAGGTGATAAGGGTTCGAAATCCACTCATCCAATTGGTTTTGTACTTGTTTAGTTCATAGATTTTACATTATCTTTCCATTTTATTTAAATTGTTAAATAATGAGGTCATCGCTGCATCATCATGATGTCATAAATAATTTAATTTAGTTAATGTCTAAAAATTATAAAAAAACTACTATGATGTAGGAAATCTTTTTATCTTTCCAATGACTATTTATAATAAAAAATATGATCTTTATAACCCCATGTAAAAATTATTTTCGTAAGACATATTATGTTTGTGTCATTTTTACTTTAACATTTAATAAAAAGTTATTTATCTCATTTCCCAACCATAGTGTCTCCATGGGGTCCCCAAGTTGACCCATGGCTTGTCTTGGTCGGCCATGACACAAACAATAAAGTTGGGACATGTGTCTAGGTCATTTCATATTATTAAAGCATTATTTATACCTTAAACTACCATAATTACCACTAATCGCGATTAAGAACTTAATAAGTTACTATTCACCAAAAAATTATTTTAATCTCATTGAACCACATTTTACTTCTTAATGACAACCATTTATGTCGGATTTTTGAAATTCAAAACACAATGATGGCAAAATTTCATTTAAACGGAAAATCAGTTTTTATAAGTACCACTTAGTGGTTTCACTATTCATCAAAAATTGATGTTTTTCAGAAAATTACCAAAAATTCACCCTAAGCTATATTTGATATTTCGAATTCAAAAATGAAGTCTATTTTACAAAATTCAAAACATATAAGTCACATTAATTAATTTAATAATTAATTCCCGTTGACAGAGCAAATAGCGTGTTTTTATGAAACAATAAGTATCAAAAGATTGACACTAGTTTGAGTCAAATTTCAAAGTGAAATTGATTCCAATGACCACCATTGGATTAAATGGTAAAAATACATTCATATTACACATTAAGACCAATTCAAATGATAATCTAATCATATAAATAAATTATATTAAAAAGCAGTTTTGATGTAAAATGCAGTATTTTTCACTATTCATTAAAAATGAACATTGTCAGAAAAATATCAAAAAATCACACAAAGTAAATTTTTATGTCCCAATCATAAAAAATAAGTTTATTTTGACAAATATAGATTATAAAATTGTCAAAAGATAGATTTAAAAAGGGTTTTCCATCATAAGGCAGTAAAACAATCTTTTAAGAATATTAGTGTATTCCATGCTTATGATTGGATTTATTTTCATTTTAAGCCTCCAAAACACTATCTTAATCATTAATAGACATAGATAAAAATATCTATAATTCATTAATTACTTGGGATTTTACATCCTTCCCCCTTTAGAAAATTGCGTCCCCGCAATTTATTTACTTATCAAATAAATCGGGGTACTTATCCCTCATTGGATTTTCAGAGTCCCATGTTGCCTCTTCAGTCATGTGGGTTTTCCACAAGAACATTACCTGGTGAATCACCTTATTCCGTAACACTTGCTCCCTGTGGTCAAGAATCTGGACCGGTTGTTCCTCATAAGATAGGTTCTCTTCCAGCTGAACTACCTCTGGACTCAAAACATGAGATGGATCTAGCATATACTTTCTCAACATCGAAATGTGAAAAACAATGTGTACCTGAGATAAACTCGGAGGTAAATCCACTCGGTATGCAACTGATCCATCTCTCTCCAGAATTTCGTATGTTCCAACGAACATTGGACTCAACTTTCCTTTCTTACCAAATCTCATCACACTTTTCCATGGTGATACTTTGAGAAAAACATGATCACCTACCTCGAAAGATAGATCCTTCCTCTGGTTATCTGCATAACTCTTCTGCCTGATCTGAGCTGTTCTCATGTGTTTCTGAATCACCTGAACTTTTTCTGCCATCTCTTCTACCAATTTTGTTTCCATCAACTTCCTTTCACCCACTTCATCCCAGAAAGTTGGAGTTCGACACTGCTTCCCAAATAATGCCTGAAATGGTGCCATCTGTATACTGGAATGAAAACTGTTATTATATGAAAATTCAACCAAAGAAAGATGTTGGTCCCAACTTCCCTGATAATCCATAGAACAAGCTCGTAGCATATCCCCCAATGTATGAATTGTTTGTTCTGACTGCCCATCTAATTGAGGATGAAAAGCTGTACTAAAATTTAATTCAGTACCCAACAACTTCTAAAGGCCTTTCCAAAAGTTAGAAGTAAACCTGGGATCACGATCCGATACAATAGAGAGAGGAACTCCATGTAACCTGACTATCTCTTTAAGATACAAACAGGAAAGTTGATCTAGGGAAAAAGTATCTCGTATAGCAAGGAAATGAGCAGATTTAATCAAGAGATCAACAATAACCCAGATTGCATTATTACCTCGAGATGTCTTCGGTAATCCAACAACAAAGTCCATGGATATATTCTCTCATTTCCACTCTGGCACTGGTAAAGGCTGAAGCATCCCTTTCGATAACTGCCGCTCTTCTTTAACCTGTTGACATGTCAAACACTTCACAGTAAAATCAGCAATGTCTCTTTTCATTCCATCCCACCAGTAACACTCCTGCAGATCTCTATACATCTTAGTACTACCCAGATGAACTGAAAACGGAGAACTATGAGCTTCACATAACAACTCTCTCTTCAACTATGAATCACAAGGCACACACAATCTCTTCCCAAATCTCAAAACACAGTCATTATCAATGTTGAATTCATGCGACTTACCTTTCTGAACCAGCTCTACCTTTTTCTGCAACTCACTGTCTTGCTTCTGTGCTTTCTTGATTCTATCTGATAGAGATGATCTCACTGATACCTGAAACAAAACAGAAGGACTTCCAGCACCAACAACTTCTATGCCAAAGTTTATCAAATCTTTAACCAAAGTATCACGTTCCAAAAGCAACATTGTTAATGAAGCATTACTTTTTCGACTCAAAGCATCAGCCACTTTATTTTCTTTTCTCGGATGGTAATGAATTGTACAATCATAATCCTTGATTAATTCTAGCCATCTCTTTTGTCTCATGTTTAACACTTTCTGTGTGAATATATACTTTAAACTTTTGTGATCGGTATATATTTCACACTTTACTCTATAAAAATGATGCCTCCAAATTTTTAAAGCAAAAACAACAGCAGCTAATTCCAAATCATGAGTAGGGTAATTTACCTCATGATTTTTCAACTGTCGTGAATCATAATCAATTACCTGATCGTTCTACATTAGGACGCAACCAAGTCCTTTCAATGAAGCATCACTGTATATAACAAACTCACCATTCCTGGAAGGTAGTGCCAAAACTGGAGCATTCACCAATCTTCTTTTCAATTCCTGAAAACAATCATCACATTCTTTTGTCCAGATAAACTTAACACCCTTCCGAGTTAGCTTAGTCATTGGACTAGATAACCATGAAAAATTTCTAACAATCCTTTGGTAATAGCCTGCCAAACCAAGGAAGCTACAAATCCTGGATACATTTGTGGGTCTTGGCCATTATTCCACAACTTTTGTTTTTGCAGGATCAACAGTTATTCCATCTTTAGAAACAATGTGACCAAGGAAATAAATTTGTTGCAACCAAAACTCACACTTGCTGAATTTCCCATACAATTTATTATCTTTTATGGTTTGCAAGATAACCCTTAAATGTCTTTCATGCTCCTCTATAATTTTAGAAAACACCAAAATATCATCAATGAAAACAACCACTTATCACCTGATTCAACTGAAACATCACTGCAGTAAACTGATCAATTTTGATTCTGACCATCTTAGTATGCTGATTTGGAAGGTCATTTCCCTCAGTATGACTTCCCAAAAAAATCATCTCTGTTTCCTCTGCGGAAAACCATTCTGAACAGACATGTCTTAGATGAAGCAACATGGTAATCTTCAAATTCTATATCATTTCAAAAAAAATATTTTTGGATAATTATTTAATAGAATTCTAACTCCTAAAGTTATCTAAACCGACCTCTGATACCAACTATAAGGCCCCAGCCTTAAACCTTACTTAATCCTGAGTTATTACAAAATTACACATTGAGGATCTTTTCGGGATAAGAGTTTTAGAAAATTAGATCATAAAACTTGCATTACATTCCACATATAAACAAAGTGGTTACATAAAGATAGTATTCTTCATTCCCATCAATGGAAACACATTTAAAATAAAACATGGATTATTTCTTGACACTTCCTTGACACTATCATCATATCATGTACCTTTCCCTTGACCTGTAAAAAACATTTCAAAAAAAACATGGGATGAGCATAAAAAGCTCAGTATGGGTTATAAAAACATGGAAAGGAAACATGAGTTCATATATACATAAGAACGAAATCAAAATTTACCGATAAAACATAGGCACTTTAACATACCTCATAAAATCATGAATAAATACTATAAATCATAAGACATAAAGGTAACTTGAGGCATCCATAACATTCTTACGTAGGGAGTAACCCTCTTGGTTACGTTTGGAATACCCATCACAGTATATTCCCTAAAATATCTTCGTAGAAACCTTAACGTTTCACTCCTTCATAATAATTCCCAAGAACCATAACATAATCATATCACATAAAACATGCATAAAGGAAACATAAAATTTCCACATTTCAATCACGAGATATCAATACAAAACATTGATATAAAAACATTAGGAAAACCATTTTCAATACTAAAATAAAAGAAAATTAAAACATGGTATTTATTTTTCTTTTAAAAAGAAGGTATGGCTTGTAGAGGAAGTTGAAACTCAAATAACGGCCACGACGACGGAGAAGTCGTTGTCGCCGCATACGTACGACAAAAACATTCCCTTTTGTCTTTTAGTAAACGCTTCGTATAAAAAAGATTCCTTTTGAATAAAAGTAAAAGTAAAAGGGTTTTATACACCGTATAAAGGAAAGTTGTGTATAAAATAAAATATGCCTCAACGAAAGGAGATTGAGACGAAGTCCCATACCTCGTATCCGACTTGACCCGGCCGTTCTTTAATCTCCTGAATAATAAACATGAGTTAATATCTACTTTCTTATGAACCTTTTTCAAGTTAATTATTCCTTTTATACCATGTTATGAAAATCATGTAATCATTTAAATTAATAATGTTCATTTTGTCAGTATTTGGTTCTTAAGTCAAAAATAGACTTCTTACACTTACATGTTGTTAATTTGGTAAAAGGTTCATTATATCCAGAATGATATTAATGATTTGGATAACATATATATCATATATATTCATCATATACATTTATTTATAATATTTCATCACATTTAGAGGTAAGAAATGAAATGCACCGTTCATGGAGACGGTAAGCCGTACGTACGCATGAACGCTACTTCCATTTCTATTTCGTATTTTCTGGAATGGAATCATAATGATATATAAGTATATTATAATTCCAGTATAATAACATATATAATATCATTAACTTTATCCTTTACACATCCCACATATGGTATTAACGAATCAAATCACTTTCAGGGGGCGGTAGTCCGCACTTCCAAAAATGAAGATATCGTGTTTACCCATAATGGGATCCATAAAGGTATGCCCAAAATGAAAAAAAACAGAAGCTTAAGGAAAACATAAACATATTATATATCATATATAAAAATAGTTACATCATAATGGATACCTTTGAAGGTGTTAATTTAGTATTGAACAATCATCATTTCGGGAGGAAGAATTTCTCCATCCACGGAAACCGTATGTTCTTTAACCATTTTATGTAGTTGTGTGAGAGTGTAGCTCAAATAAATTTTATAACAACATCCTAGTATATTGAAGATACTGTTGTTGTTACAAAAGATGTAAATAAAAAGAGTTTAGGGGGTTGGAGAAACAAAATAAAACAAATGAACATGAGAGAATAAATTACCTTAAAAAAAAACTCCTTTTGATTTGAGCCTAAAGGCTTCCTTTGAAAGGATTATTCCCAAAGTGAATCCTATAGGATGAGGAGAGGGATGTGGAGAGAGTAAATTTGCAGGGTTTGGCCGAGCCAAAGGCTTGAGGAGTGTGTGAAATGTGGTAGAGGTGGGGGCCTTTTATAAGAGGAGAGGAGGGGCACTTTTGGAAAGTAAAGAAATATTACTTTATTTGAAAATGTGTTTCGGTTTTAAAAGGTCCCACATTGATATAAGTCGTGTATAAGGTGATAAGGGTTCTAAATCCATTCATCCAATTGGTTTTGGACATGTGTAGTTCATATATTTTACATTATCTTTCGATTTTATTTAAATTGTTAAATAATGAGGTCATCGCTGCATCATCATGATGTCATAAATAATTTAATTTATTTAATGTCTAAAAATTATAAAAAAATACTATTATGTAGGAAATCCTTTTAGATTTCCAATTACTATTTATAATCAAAAATCTAATCTTTATAACCCCATGTAAAAATTCTTTTTGTAAGACATATTATGTTTGTGTCATTTTTACTTTAACATTTAATAAAACGTTATTTATGTCATTTCCCAACCAATGTGTCTCCATGGGGTCCCCAAGTTGACCCATGGCTTTTCGTGGTCGGCCATGACACAACCAATAAGGTTGGGACATGTGTCTAGGTCATTTCATATTATTAAAGCATTATTTATACCTTAAACTACCCTAATTACCACTAATCGGGATTAAGAACTTAATAAGTTACTATTCAACAAAAAATTATTTTAATCTCATTGAACCACATTTCACTTCTTAATGACAACCATGTATGTCAGATTTTTGAAATTCAAAACACAATGATGGCAAAATTTCATTTAAACGGAAAATCAGTTTTTATAAGTACCACTTAGTGGTTTCACTATTCATCAAAAATTGAAGTTTTTCAGAAAATTACAAAAAATTCACCCTAACCTATATTTGATATTCCGAATTCAAAAATGAAGTCTATTTTACAAAATTCAAAACATATAAGTCACATTAATTAATTTAAAAATTAATTTCCGCTGTCAGAGCAAATAGCGTGTTTTTATGAAACAATAAGTATCAAAAGATTGACACTAGTTTGAGTCCAATTTCAAAGTGAAATTGATTCCAATGACCACCATTGGATTAAATTGTAAAATTATATTCATATTACTCATTAAGACCAATTCAAAAGATAATCTAGTCATATAAATAAATTATATTAAAAAGCAGTTTTGATGTAAAATGCAGTATTTTTCACTATTCATTAAAAAATGAACATTGTCAGAAAAATATCAAAAATTCAAAAAAAGTAAATTTTGATGTCCCAATCATAAAGAATAAGTTTATTTTGACAAAAATAGTTTATAAAATTGTCAAAATATAGATTTAAAAAGGGTTTTCCATCATAAGGTAGTAAAACAATCTTTTAAGAATATTAGTATATTCCATGCTTAAGAGTGGATTTATTTTCATTTTAAGCCTCCAAAACACTATCTTAATCATTAATAGACATAGATAAAAATATCTATTATTCCTTACTTACTTGGGATGTTACACCGACCACTTCATGTAAGTTCACCCTCATCTCGCATGACATTAAAATATATGCCCCTTTTCTTCTAGAATGATGTTAAACTATATTCTTACGAACTAAGTGTGTTTTGATCCATGTCTTTTAGACAAGGTCTATAGAAAGCCTCCATGAGGATCAACCCCAAACAGTGGTAAAATACAGTGTCACCTTTGTTGGGACCCATATCCTTGGTTTTCCCCTTAGTGGCATCAGACCAGTTCCTAGGATGCTAACCATGCATAAGCTACACATTCATTTTGTACTACTCCGACCAAGAGTGTCTCTCTTGAGATGTGTCACTAACCATGTTTATGCCCCAGTATATCTCCGAAATTATGTTCTTTTTGTACACCTAGATTATATTTCCCTATCCTTGATCTATGTGGACTTTGATTCCCTACCACGAGGATATTTATGAAGTATCCTTCAGGTCCAAGACTATCAGTCATTCCCATCCTGGTCTCTCCCTAAAGCCCTCATGTTTCATGAACATCATTCTTTATCCCAACATTCCACTTCCTTTTGGTCCAATCCATGTGTTCATTCTCACAAGACACCTCCTCAGGTGACTCATCACCCCATTTCATAACTATGTTGAATTTGATCCATTCCCCTTTCAAACAAGGTATGTTGGAGGCCTGCATGAGGTTCAAGACCAACACTTCCATCTTCTTGTTGGTTCCACCCATTTCATTTCACCGATGACATTAAAATCCTCCATCATCCACACTGATTATTACTCGAGACTCCACATATTGGTGAGTTCATGTCATCCAATTCATTGTTTCTTCTAGAGAAACCCAGGAAGCGAACCATGCTTAATCCATGCACATCCATATCATCCAAACAAGATTCCCCCTCTTGATAAGGGTAGATAACCACTTGTAATACCAAAACAACCCCTTTGAACAAAATAGATTTTGATCCCAGTATTCTATATGTGGTATGTAGGAAGCCTCCCTTGGGCTCAATCCCAGCCAATGGTAATCCTTGGTTTTCCCCTATTTGGGTTCCACCACCCTGATTCGCCCTCAGTGGTGGCCAGATCAGTTGTCATGGTGTGACATCTTCCATTATTAGGACACACCTCCGTGGGTCATCTCTCATTGATCATTATAATCCATCTATCTGGTATCCACTTTTATGGGGAGAACTCTCCTTGGTATGCCCTCAGTGGTGTCCAAATCAGACTTCACTGTGTGATATCTTTCATTTATAAGGAATACTATCATGGGTCTAATATTATTGAGAATTATGATCCATCCACTAGGTTAACACTCCAGGTGATCCCTACTAGGTATGTAATAATATGATACATCTCCATGGGGAATTTTGACCACTCTCATTTCGGATCTTCAAGATGTTAAACTTGCGACCTATCCCATGTTGAACATGGGATATATGAGGAAACCCCCAGAAACTATGCCTTCAGCATAACCATCACCACAAGATTTTAAACTCGTGGAATACTCCATGTTAAACATGGGAAGCTATGTAAAACCTCAGAGACATGCCTCTAGCATATGATACCCCGCGATCAAAGTAGGATGCCCTGGGTTCTGCTCTCTTAAGATGCCCCCCTATGAGTATGAATATAGTGGAACAACGTTCATGCATCATGATATTCTCTAACATGCATGATGTTAAAATATACTCCGAATGGAGGTTGTATCCCTATCAAGACCCCTTGGAATGTCCTGTTGTAATCATCGTAATTAACTGGCATCCACAATGATATGGAATCAGGAAGAGTTTCACGAACAATGACTCAAATCTATGAAGGAGACCCATACTAGGCGATGAGTTATAAGAAGGAATCCATGGAAGGAGAGAAAAACATCCCAAAATCACATTCTAATCATGGTGGAAACATTCTTCAATAAGTAATGGATGTTTCCTACCATTGGAAAGCAGCAATGTAGGGTGACAGCCATCTCATCCTCCACCGGCAGATGCGCTCCCCAAAAGAATGCTTCCGAAATAGCTACACATCCCAACAAAAGGGTTATTCTAGAATCATCATGGACTATGATACCCCTCGCAACTAGAGGTTCATCCGAAAATATCACATTTTCAGGGACTACACTACCCATCCCTGCTGGAGGGTTAGTCTAGTATCATTGAAGACAATTCTACCTAGCCGAGCTAAAGGGTAAGCACGATATGCCTAATCATTGAGGACTTCACAATCTAGCTCAGCTTGAGGGTCATATCGGTATCTCTTAGTAGGGATTACACTACCCATCCCACCTACAGAGTAATCCTAGTACTACTCTGGTATGCCTTTCTAATCATTGTTTTCACCAGGTGTTGTCTCTATTCATGCAACCTTGAACATCTACATTTTTTATCAAAAGTATCTTTATATGGAACAATCACATTCTACATGGAAGAACACATTGTATAGGCATCTCATGGGCTGATATCCAAATTCAAATGAAGGAGATACAATGGATTCAATATTTCTCAAATGTTTTGAATGAATACCCAACATGTGTGGGTGTATGCACGGTGTGTGGCCCCTCTTCGTTGCCTCGTTATTTTTCTGGATAGACACGAGTCATGCATCATGTGTTAGTTCATACCAAGTGGGTGTACAACACAGTGTTTCCCACCAATATAGGGATTGGTCTATCTCTACTAGATATGTATGTGTACTTGGACCTTGTTTCCATGTGCTTCGGTACACGGTGTGTTGGTCAACACAGGATGATGTTTGTGTGATCGAGTCATGTCTCTGTGCTCAATACATGGTGTCTGCTTGGTTGTGCTCTCCTTCACCTAGATCATCTCACACTGGGAGGTGGTTCACGACATTTCAAATGGATTAAACATCGTTCCATCCTTATCTCTTCCCAAACCCTAGCATCGCCGTTGAGAGAGGCTACACGCCGTTTGTACTTCGTTGAACACGGTGTGTAGTATGGATTTTCTAGAAACCTGAGGGTATCATCAATGTTTTTATACCACTCCTAAATCATCTCCATATATATCTAGGATCACCTGAATCTACTCCAAAAAAATTGGATCTGGATGAGGAATGCGGGATTGCTTCTTTTTTCATCGTTAATTGGCCTCGTTAAAAATCTAGGGTTAGACTGAATCTTTATAACGTTGTCATGGATTTGTTCCTCGTATTTTTTCTGAGAAAACATCAGATTATTCATACCCTCATAATTTCATTTCTATAACTATGCCTCAATAGAAAATCCATTGTCATTCCATGATTCCATCTCATTTTCCAGTGCCCGATCCAGCACGGGTCACCTGACCACCATTGAACCATGATCCATGAGGATTCGACCGTGATAACATGAAGGAATATGGGAGAATGGCATCAAAACCCAAGGGCTCAATCATCATCAAACAATAATTATTGGATGACGGTCGAGATTGGGAAACCGAGGTTAGAACATGTGACAAACAATAATAAATCGGGTACATGGGCTCACGCAAAATTTTCAATAAAAGGTGTAAGTTAAAGAAATAATTATCAACATGCTCAAATTTTAATCTCGGGTTGAGACCACAAAAGACGATTCCAAATTAGATTGGATCATTCATTGTTAATGAATAATGTGTTCACCAATGAATGAGGTGGATCCCTTACATTCACCACATCTTGATCCATCAAGATCCAAGGATTCTCCATTTGTTCTTCATTCTTCATCGTTCATCCCTAGGGAGGGTAGTAAGAGAGGAAGTTGTTATTGGAAAAAATTGATTTATGTTGATAAAACCTCACAACAATGAATATATAACCACTCATTAGATAATGTGATTTAAGTAGTTAATTGAATATATTAATTCATATAATCACTTAAACACAATACCAACAAGCGAGGGGTCTTAACATCCCGCATTGACTCATTTTATATCGTTCCTATTGGAAAAATCGTATTTCAAACCCAATCATGGTCTCAAATTTCTGATCTGATCAACTATTTTAGACTTCTCTCATTTTCTTTAACTAACCAGATGTGCATAATATAAAATACATTTAAATTTTTTATAAAATTAATTTTGGGAACACTGGGCCTCATAATCGCACAATGTCTCAATTCCTAACTCCTGAGAAATGTTAAGAAATATTTAAGTATTATTAATCAAAAAATTGGGTCTCTACAATGATGATTCATTAGATAAATCTTTAAAGAAAAACGTCTTCATTATTTTGTAAATTTTTTAATAACATGAGCTGTTTTTATTTTATTAATTAGTATCATGTATATAAAATAGGTCTAGAACATTACACAGGTTATAATACATTTATTATATTTATTTTTAACAATAAAAATGGTTTCATAACCATCCTTGAAGGAAGTATTGAAATCATAAAAAAGGTCATCATTGAATACGATACATTAACACATCAGGGAAAATGTATTAATTTTTAGTAAAATATTATGGGGCATAAATGATTACTGTTTTTTCCATTAACATAATAAAAATCTAGTATATAAAAGATACTAGAGTTATCATATCACTTGGATTAGGGTAGGAGTGGAGAGAATAATAAAATAAATGAAATTGAAAATAAATTGAAAGAAAAAGAAAGAGGTTTTTACATCTTGTATTCTCCTCCTTGAGTACCTCTATAGGGGAACATGTTCTAGTTTTTGTTGATACCAAAGGCTACTAGATGTGGGGTGAGAGGCATAGGAGAGGATTAGGTAGGATTTTGAGAATATTCAAGGCTTTAGGGGTGTGAGGAGAATAGGTGGTAAAGGTGGTATTTATAGTTGAGGTGGGGGTTTTTTATAAAAAAAATGGATTTCAAGCCTTGTATTCAGGAAACATGAGCTTGGGCCTTTAGGCTATGTAATGGATCTCTCTATACCGAGACAAAAAAGAAGTCTTTGATTTATTAATAAAATGCGGCTTTTCCCCAAACATATAAAACACTAAATATATTTAAACAATGAAGGGGAGTTCAAAGATATTTTCTTACATTAACCATACATCATTTATGACTATATAATTCATCTATTTGGCTTTTATAAAAAATTATCAAATTTAACTATTGACCAAAAATTCATGTATTTTTTAAAAATACTAAGAAATAACCCTAAATATTTTTTGACATTAGAATTTAAAATTGAACTCCTTTTTATGAAAATAATTTTATAAATATAAAAAAATTTATTTTTAATTAAAATCAAAATTTATGTGGAAAATACTAATATTAATATTATAACTGATTTTATAAAACATTCAAATATTAATTAAGGTTTTATAAAATTATCATACAATAAGAATAAAATAAAATATTAATTCTTTAATATATTTTAGGAGAATAAATTTTCTTTATAATAATTATTTTAATTATAAAATTGTCATTATACATTTATGTTTCACAAAAATACCAAAACATAATTTATCATTTACGAAAAATTTATTTACATATACTGTGATATAATTATTTCATATATTAACTTATAATATGACTAAATATATCGTATACTTCCATTTTAGAGATTAATTTTTTATTAGATGGTTTAATATTAATGAGGTTTATATTACAGTTCCAAAGGTCAATTTACTATTCCATTGTTATAAGTTATTTAATTTTTAAAAAACCACTTATTACATGAATTATTAATTTATAAATTTTAATTTCTATTCTCTATGTGATTTTATGTGATTTATACTACATGGAATAATTATAAGAATTTAATTTTCAGTTATTGAATTTTGGGTTGTTACATTCTTCCCCTGTTATGAAATTTCTCCCCTAATCTTGGTTTAACATAATATGGTAAAAAAGTGGGGTTAATTATCAATAATTACTTCCTCTGGTTCCCATGTTTCATAATCATACATATGGTCCCACCATAGTACATTGACTAGGTGAGTACCCTCGTTGCATAGGAATTTATCTCTACGGTCCAAGATCTTCATTAGATGCTCCCCATACGAGATATCATTTTCAAACTATGACGCTTATGGATTTAGTACATGTGGGGGATATTATATGTTCATACTCAACATGTATGCATGTAATACATAATGTACTTGAGACGTGGTAGTTGGAAGAGCCAGTCGATATGCTACATCCCCAACAAGATCGTGAATATTGAAGGGACCGATGTACCTGGGTATCAACTATCCATTCTTCCAAAATCTCACGATCCTCCTCCACAGAGATATACAGATGAATACCATGTCTCCAACCATAAACTCAAAGTATTGTCAAACGATTTATATGATTAATCTTTTTCTCGACTTTGGGCTGCCTTGATGTACTACTGGATGGTTTTCACGTTCCTCACAGTTTCTTCATCCATTTCAGGTCCTAGTAGCTTACTTTAAACTACTTCATCCCATTATGTCATTGTTCAACATCTTTTCCTATAAATTAATTTATATAGATCAATTTTGATTCTCTAGTAGAATGTTTTTTTGTAAGATAATTCATCTAGAGGAAGATGTTTGTATCATCCTCTTTTGATGTCTATAGAACATTCTCTAAAAATTTCTTCTTGTTTCTAAATCGACTATTCATATTGGCCATTCGTTTAAGGAGAATAATTTGTACTGTTATTAATATTTGTTTTTAGATAATGTAATAGTCTTTTCCAAAACATAGAGGTGAATTTTGGATCTCGATCAGATATGATTGATAGTGATACTCCATGCGTCCTTACAACTTCTTTGATGCATATCTGTTAAATTTTACCCAGTGTGAAGTCATCTCAAATTATGATAAAGTGAGTTGTCTTTGAGTGATAATCCTCAAAAACCCATATAGAATTGTTTCCTATATATTTCTTCGAATGTACACTAAAATTTTCAATGGTGATGTTTTCCCACAGTCATGTTGGTATGGGTTGTGGTTTCATCACCCCCGTATAATTTTAACATTATGCCTTCACTTTTTGACATATCAGTCACATTGATGTATATCCAGTGATCTAATTCTTCATATTTTCCCACCAATAGTTGTCTCAGATATCTCGATAGATATTCGTGTTCCCTAGGTTAATAGAGAATGATGAGATATGTGCAGCATTCTGAAGATCCTTATTTATCTTTGTATTTTATGGTACACATAGTCATGACCCAAATCTTTAAACTCCTTCTCCATCAATATTGATCTCCGAGTGTCACGAACCAGCCCGGGTCGACCCTGAACCGGTCACCCGAGCTGGTCCGCAGTAAGTCCCGAGGGGCATTCCCGATCCCCCTATGATGGCAACTAGTACCGGGCATCAATTTTTAATCGTTTGGAACGATTTATCCCAAACAAACCATGATCTATAAAAGATAAACAAACAAATAAAACAGAAAACACTAACAACATAACAAAAACTACACCACAAACATACCTCCACGTGACATCACAAGTCACCACCCAACTAAAAAAACCAGTGTCATTGCATCACTGAGCGACTCAAACCAGGAACACCTGAACACAAGGAACCTGCAACAGAAATGTTAAAAGATAGGCGTGAGTAGAAAAAAATACTCAGTAGGTGATCTTAAGAACAAATCCCAAAGCACTACCAGTAAATAAAGAATCTATAAATTTCATGTTTTAACTACAATGTATAAAAGAAAGATTTCATAATGTTTCCCTTGAAGATCAAAACACGAGACATTACCCTTATTATTTTTCAAAAGTTGAATTCCATTCACTGGTGCCAAATTCATTCTAAAAGAGAATGAATTGATACATTTTTAAATTTTACACAAAGAGAATGACACAACTTCATTTGAAAGCCATTTTTACAAAGTATAACAGTATAAGCTATAAAGAACAACTTAAAGTAAACAAGCAAGGAACATTAAGTAACCATGGGTGATCTTAAACATCCCCAGAAAACCCCTGGACGTACTCAGGTTCAGACTACCTGCCAGCATGGTACTCCACAGTCAATAACCAACTGGCCTCCCTAACAGCCAACCAGTGGAACGCCACAGAAGGCCTACCTACCAAGGGAGGACAAACCCGTCTAATCGTGGTTAGCCAGCAACCGTCACTCGATTCTCTAAAAGACACCCAGGAACCCACGGTGGTTTTAATAATACTGTGTAAGTGGGAGGCCCTCGCACGTGTGACTCACCTCAAGACACTTTCCAACCCCTTAAAAGGACACCTCTACATGATAATCCCCGAAGGGAAGTCCCCCTGTAGAGATGCCCCATATGTACGTATATATATATATATATGTAGTCAGTTCACAATCAATAAAGTTCCAACCGGTATGACACATAATTTACATTTAAATCATTTAGTATCAATGTTTTTCCACATGCCATCTTGTTGAAAACCAGAAAAACATACTTAGAAACCCATTTAAGGAAAACCAAACCACCAATGAAAAATTACAAAATCCATTTTAAAGGCCAAACATAATTTCCTCTATCCATGATTTCAAGAAAACAACATTTTCCATAAACGATACACCAATTATTTTATACACACCAAAAACCATCTCAAAACATAGTTTAGTACGACTTCCATATTTCATAAAGTACTCGTATGACAATATCATAAGAAAACCACAAAAATTTACCCAAGAAAGATATTTTCAATGATATGCAAGAAGTAAACAGTTTTCAAAATCAGAAAGTTTCCATTCAAGTAATAATTATATAATACTAATTTAAATTTACTGAAAAATAATGAAATGACAAGGAATAAACAAATTTTTAAATTTAAAAGGAGAGTGCAGGGGGAGACCTACCATCAATTGTATCTTGTTTGTGATGACGTGACACGTCTCACACTTGCGCATAAGAAAACGCAATCCAGAAATTTTGGTAACACCAAATTACCTCGCCAACATGCTCTGCTCTCTATCCAGAGACAATGATGTGTCACGCCTCAAATGGGCACAACAACACGTGCAATCTGACGATCGCAGAATCATTGAAAACCTTACCAACAGGAAGTAACATAAGAAAAACAATTAAAAACACATAAATGCTAAATTATAATTACTCTAATGAACAAACAACGTAAAATCACCTCATCATCAGAGCAGGTGAAACGAGGTTAACACGAATTGCGAGCTTTCAGTAGCGGTGCTTGCCGCTCACCCAAATAAGAACAAGACGTGTTGTTGGTTATGAGGGCTCTAGATGGAACGAAAACGCTACATGAGGCTTACTGGATGGCACGTCAACACCGCAGAAGGCCTACGGGTCGAAGCGAGCGCGACATGGGTCTGGTGAGCAGGGCAGTTTGGGTGCGTAGCGGCCTGAGGCGGACTAGCCGGAAGCAGTCTGGCCGGAGCGGGCTGGCTGGAGCCGACTGGACGGAGGGGGATGTTGTCGGAGCGGGGGCCTGTCGGAAGGGGGAGGTCCGTCGGACAGGTCGCAGGACAGGGGGTCGCCACCAGACAAGAGGTCACCACCGGGACAGGGGGCGGACGCAGCGGAGCGAAGCAGGGGGGGCGGGCTGCCGGACGCTAGAGCGGAGTAGGGGGGCAGGCCTCCGGATGCTAGAGCAGAGCAGGGTGGTGGTCGGGAGCGTGGTCGGTGCAGCGAGCCACAGACTCTGGTGGTCGCGTGAGGTCATGGGCTGTGGAGGGCAACGGGCAGAGCAGGAGCCGGACGGGGGTGCGGCAAGGCAGAGGGTCGGCGAGGCGGTGGCCTGAAGGAGGGCAGGGGTGTGCGGCTGGGTGGAGGAGAAGGAGAGGGGGAGGGGGCCGCCACACAGAAGAGAGAGAGAGGGGGGAAGCTAGGGTTTTGGATAATATATATATATATATATAATAACAAATAATAATAATAATATTAATAATAATAATAATAATAATAATAATAATAATAATAATAATAATAATAATTAGTTAATTTTATTAATAATTATTTTTAATCAAAAGATATAGTATATTTAAATCATTTATAAATAAACGCACGCACACACATATAAATAAATATATATATATACACGTATATTGACATATTTACTTGTATCTAAACATATATAAAAACATATATATATATACATACACATATAAACGTCTAAACATATATATAAGTGCATATAAACATATATATATATATGTATATATATACACATATATATATACACATATATAAACACGGATGCAGACACACATACAATATGAATAACTTCAAAAATAATAATAAAAATTTAATAATAATAAAATGTCAACATAAAAATTTTAATATTTATAACACCGGGTTAACACACGGTCACTCGCGCCAAATGCACGGTCACTGCTAACTATGCGGTGACCATGCACCGGCGCGATACCGCCAACACAATTAAACATTGAAAATTTTAAACCGGGAACAATAAAGAAGTAAAAATAAGGGCATCTGCGGTCGGGGTGTTAAAATTCTTCCCACCAAAGACACTTTCTTCCCCCAAAAAGTCACCAAGCCAAATTTCGGTCAACATTCAATTTCATGCCCAAACGGAACTAAAGGAACCGAAGAGAACTGAGAATCTCGGGATGACCTTACTCTACCCAGTTCACACCTGACCGATTCAAGAGAAAACTGAAGTCCGAGGTTGAGGGGAGAATACGAAGGGGTTCTCCCCACTAAAATAACATAATTGGTTTGAAAATTTAACACCCAAAACATACTACCACATGGAGGCAGGTCTAGTGCCGGAACTCACAACCAATCCAAACCGACTCCTATAGCACGATCAAAACAACACCTCCGTCGAAACGTTGAACCCTTGACTAGAGTCAACAACCTTCAACACCAAGGAAAACCCATCAAAAAAGGACTTAACTCGGACATCGAGTCGGAAACATGACCCACTTAAATCCACAAAACATAACCACATCCGATAGCATAAATAAACCGAGGTGAACCCACACAAGGGTGAAACACACTTTTAAGAAAGACACGCGATTCAGAATATCACATCCACATCATCTAGTCTGCTTGGGATATCATAGTACAAGTCCATCATAACTTTACGGAAAAACAACGTACATAAAACGATGTTGAAACTTTAATAGTAGAAAAACAAATATGAAAATATTTCTAAATGTCCCACCGAAAACACGGAAAACAAATCTCGGACCAAGCCTTCACACCCCTAGGAGCTCCTGACTTTGCGCGAGCTTCACCCTGAGACCTGTGGTTGGGGATCTGATGGCTGAAGCATCTCATGCATCACAGTCAGATACTGACATTCTCCAATCACAACGTCCAATTCAAGCGACGCATCCTGCAATACTTTTCCAGATGACCCAAATAGATGTATCGATGACATGTCTTCGGAGGGTTTCAATAAGACGACTTTAAATGCCCAAAATGACCACACTGATAGCATACCATTGAACAATCTGATGTACTAGAATCTGGGACCAAAGTGGATAACTCTATATGAATATGTATCTCTAGCGTCTTTACCTCACCGAGGGGTAACTCTTATGAAAAATAGGGTATGCTGAAGTACTAACCACCCATGCACTGGAAACCAACTCAGCTAAAAAAGATTCCTCCACGAGCTTATTGAATCATTGGTCATTAGAAGGGAGGACTCGCTCCTTGATCTCTGGACGAAGACCCCCGGTGAAAAGAGAGACCTTCATGAGCTCATGTGACACTACCTCTAGAAAAAGGAAATCAGTTCCTTGAAATGGTCAACATATGCCTTCACCGTCTGTTATCCTTGTTGAATATGCACAAGCTCTCTCTTTTTCATTAGATTCACTTCTTCAGGTACAAACCATTGGTTGAAAACGGTTTTAAAGGCATCCCATGTCATTCCAACATGGGTTGACGGTGGGGTATCCATCTTCCACTGGTCCAGAGCAGGACCCTCGAACAATTCCATAATTGCATGAACCTTAACATTATCGGGAGTTCCCAACGTTCTAAAGACATGATCCACTTCCTCAAGCAATTACACTACCTCTAACAGACTCTGATCACCATAGAGAATAAGAAAAGTCTGAGGAGGACCAAAAACTGGTCATGAATTATCAGAATCCTTAGAGACCTTTATGGGAGGCATTTCATAAGAGATATATAAAACACAAATCCAAGACCAATATCAAATAAAAGCATGATAAAAAGTAACATCCTGATCAAAACAACCAGCTCAACACCAAACAATTTTAAACACTATCGAAATTTCCCATTTCAGATTCCCCTTTTTATTTTATATTTCAAAACCACCTTTTTCAGGACAACTTCCCAAATGCCAATCCACTTTCAAACCAAAACCTCTTTCCAAATCAACTTCCCCAATTTGAAGACCAATTTAGAAAACAAAACCAAACCTTTCATTTTGAATAAAAACTCATGTAATCCCATGACCCTTTACACATGACGTTGTCCACATTCCATTCATACTCACACCAACATGAACTTTCCATATATTCTCAGACATGTGAAAATGTTCAAAAAGAGGACCTGAGGTTTCACCCCAAACCATTCTTGACCAATTCCAAGCAACAATGGATTTTCAATTCAAGAGCTTTCCATTTTTAAAACCCATTTAATAAATTTATAGTATTTTAAAAGAAACTAGTCCAATTTTTCAAAAACCCTTTTATATTTCCAACAACTCACTTACACCGACCAAAACGAAAGCAGCACCCAAATTTTCATAAACCACTAGAGTGAGGGACTAGTAGTCACGCTCAACCTGGCGACATGGTAGTGTTAAATGTCACAAGTATGCGTCGACCAATTGGAGGAATTCAAACTGTGTACTCATACTCCACATGGGTCACTACTCCATTTGAAATCACTATGTAACGTTGGCTTGCCTCCGTTGTCATATCTCAATCCAAGACAAACCAGAATGAGACAAGGACACAATTCAAAGATTACCCCTGGTGACTCGAGGTGCGGAACGGGCGAGGGTTCATGATGTTCTTCCCGTACTTACCTCTCGAGTCCCGACAGTCCTAATCACCACCTACCAGAAAACCCAAATTAAATGAACCACCTATGATACCATTTTGTCACGAACCAGCCCGGGTCGACCCTGAACCGGTCACCCGAGCCGGTACGCGGCAAGACCCGAGGGGCGTTCCTGATCCCCATGGGATGGAAAATATTACCAGGCATCAATTTTTAATCATTGGGAATGATTTATCCCAAACAAACCCGGATCTGTAAAAGAAAAATAAACAAATAAAATAGACAACACTAACAACAAAAACAAAACTACACCAAAAACGTACATCCATGTGACCTCGCGGGTCACCACCCTACTAAAAAAACCAGTATCGCTCCATCACTAAGAGACTCAATCCCGTAAAACCTGAACACAAGGAAACTTCAACTGAAATGGTAAAAGATAGGCGTGAGTACAAAAAAATACTCAGTAGGTGATCCCAACAACAAATCCCAAAGCACTGCCAGTAAATAAAGAATCTATAAATTCCAGGTTTGAACTACAATGTATAAATGTAAGCTTTCATAATGTTTCACTTGAAGATCAAAATACGAGACATTACCCTTATTATTTTTCAATAGTTGAATTCCTTTCATTGGTGACAAATTCATTCTAAAAGAGAAAGAAGTGATACATTTTCCAATTTTACACAAACAGAATAGCGCATCATCATTTGAAAAGCATTTTCAAAAAGTATAACAGTATAAGCTGGAAAGAACAACTGAAAGTAAACAAGTAAGGAACATCAAGTTACCATGGGTGATCATAAACATACTTAGGAAACCCCTGGACGTACTTGGGTTCATACTACCTGCCAGCATGACACTCCACAGTCAATAACCAATTAGTTGCCCTAGCAGCCAACCAGTGGCATTCCCCACAAGGCCTACCTACCAAGGGGGGACTAACCTGTCTAATCGAGGTTAGCCATCAATCGTCACAAAATTCACTAAAAGACTCAGTGGAACCCACAGTGGTTTTAATAATACTATGTATGTGGGAGGACCTCGCACGTGTGACTCACCTCACTGCACTTCCCAACCCCTTACAGGGACACCGCTACACGACAATCCTCGATGGGAAGTCCCCCTGTAGAGATGCCCCATAAGTACATATATATATATATATGTGGTGAGTTCACAATCAATAAAGTGCCAACCAGCCCGCCACATCATTTACATTTAAACCATTTAGTATCAAACAGTTTCCAAAAGACATGACACACGCCATCATGTTGAAAAACAGAAAAAAAATACTTAGAAACCCATTTAAGGAAAACCAAACCACCACTGAAAAAATACCAAAATCCATTTTAAAGGCCAAACAACATTTCCTCTATCAATGTTTTCAAGAAAACACCATTTTCAATAAATGATACACCCGTCATTTTATACACACCAAAAACAATCTCAAAACACAGTTCAGTACGAATTGCATAATTTATAAAGTACTCGTATGACAATATCACAGGAAAACCACACAAATTTATCCAAGAAAGATATTTTAAATGTGATGCAAGAACTAAATAGTTTTCAAATTCAGAAAGTCGCAATTCTAGTAATAATTTTCTAATAATACTTTAAATTTACTTAAAATAATGAAATGATAAGGAATAAATAAATATCTAAATTTAAAGGCGAGTGATGTGGGAGACCTACATTGAATTGCAGCTTGTCTGTGATGACGAGACACGTCTCACACTTGCGCATAAGAAAACGCAATCCTGAAATTTCGGTAATGCGAAATTACCTCGCCAAGCACGCTATCCAGACACAATGATGTGTCACGCCTCAAATGGGCACACAAGCACGTGCAAGATGATGATCGCAGAATCATGGAAAAACCTAACCAAAAGGTTGCAACAAAAGTAAAATAATTAAAAACACATAAACACTAAATTAAAATAACTCTAATGAACAAAAAACGTAAAACTACCTAGACATTGGAGCGGGTGAAATGAGGTTAACCCGAATTGCTCGCTTTCAGTAGCAGTGGTCGCCACTCGCCCAAACAAGAATGAGACGTGCGGCTGGTTGTGAGGGCGTAAGACAGTGTGATGACATTGCACGAGGCTGACCTGGTGGCATGTCGACAACGCAGAATGCCTACGGGTCGAAGCGACTGTGATAGGGGTACGGCGAGCTGGGCAGGTTGGGTGCGGCGCGACCTGAGGCAGGCTGGCCGGAAGTGGGCTGGCTGGAGCGGGCTGGCTGGAGCGGGCTGGACGGAGGGGGATTCTGCCAGAGCAGGGGCTTGTCGAAAGGGGGAGGTCCACCAGACAGGTTGCCGGACAGGGGGGTCACTTCTTGACAGAAGGTTGTCGGCGGGACAGGGGGGTCGGACGCGGCGGAGCGAAGCATTGGGGCGGGCCACCGGACACTGGAGAGGAGCAGGGGGGCAGGCCACCAGACGCCAGAGTGATGCAGGTTGGCGGTAGGGAGCGGGGCCGGCGTGGCAAGCGGCGGGCGCTGGTGGTCGCGTAAGGCAGGGGCGGTGGAGGGCACCGGGCAGAGCAGGAGGGCCGGCGAGGCGGAGGGCCGGCGAGGCAGCGACCTGAAGGAGGGCAGGGGCGTGCGGCTGGGTAGAGGAGAAGGAGAGGGGGAGGGGGCCGCAGCACCGAAGAGAGAGGGGGGAAGCTTGGGTTTTGGTTTATATATATATATAATAACAACATAATAATAATAAGAATAAGAATAACAATAATAATAAGAATAATAATAATTATAATAATAATTAGTTAATTTTAATAATAATAATTATTTATAAAATTATTTAGGATATTAAAATCATATAAAAATAAACACACACACACACAGATATATATATATACGAATACTGGCATATATACCTATATCTAAAAATTTATAAACATATATATATATATACACATATAAACGTATAAACATATATATAAGCTCATATAAACATATTTATATGTATATATATACACATATATGTATACACATATATAAACACGCATGCAGACACACATACAATATGAATAAATTCTTAAATAATAACAATAATTTAATAATAATAAAATGTCAACATAAAAATTTTAATATTTAAAATGTCGGGTGAACACATGGTCACTCGGTCCGAACGCATGGTCAGCGCTAACGATGAGGTTACCGTGCACTGGCGCGAAACCGCCAACACAATTAAACTTTGAAGATTTTAAACTGGGACCAAGAAAGAAGTAAAAATAAGGTCATATGTGGTCGGGGTGTGACACTGAGTATTTACCCTTTCACATGGATTCTACCATCTTCCTAATTTAGACATAATTTCATTGGTCATCCATTATTTTCTCCATGAGGTATGGTTGAGCAATCTTTTAAGAAATTTTTTATGATGTTCCTTTCTTAATTATTCACATGACCATCCATTTCAAATATAAAAAAATTGTATCCTTTTTAATTCTAATCATTTCTAAAAATGCAGGATCCTTTGTATATAGAGCATATGCCTCTTTATTTGAATTATTAAGATGGTAGTGGATTGAGAAGTCGTAATCTCTGATGATATATAACCATATTAGATGGTTCATATTAATGTCATTTTATGTGAATATATATTTTAGGCTCATATTGATAGTTCATATCTCACACTTCTCCTAATAGGGATAATGCTTCCAAATTTTTAATGAAAATATCATAATTTCCAAATCCAGATCATTCATTGGATTATTTTTCTCGTTAATTTCAACTACCTTGAGGTGTTGGTTGTCACAATATCATATTTCATTAGTACAAAACCTCATCCATTCTAGGAAGCATTGATGTACACCATCAAGAGTTCCCCACTTGTCGGTGGTGTTTGAATTGGTGTAGTGATAAGCCTATTTTTAACTCTTTGAAGATTTACTCACATTCACTATCCAAGGAATAATTCACTGACTTCTAATTCAACTTGTATATTAGGTTTTACAATCTTGATATGTAATCCACAAATCATCGGTAATATTTAACTTGACCATGGAAACTACGGATCTCTATTACAGATGTTGGAATTTCTATTCTTTGATTTCCATTATATTATATGGTTCTAGAGTTATTCCTATCATAGTGATAACATGCCATAAAAATTATACTTCCTCCATCAATAAATCAAATTAAATTTACTTTTCATATATTTTCTCCCTTCTTAAAGTTTTTAGCATAGTAATCAAATCCTCCCATGTTACACTATTCCCTTGGAGTATATCAAAATATCATCAATATATACTACCAAAAAATTTCATGCTAATATCTAAAAAACCTATATATGAAATCTGTAATATTTATAGAGCATTAGAGGGTCTTAAGGGAATCACTATGAACTCATTGTTTTCATAACTCATTTGAAAGGTAGTCTTGGTAATAACTTGCTTCCTCAACTTTAATTGGTGATATCCCAACCAATGGTACACTATATAGAAATACATGGTCCCAATTAGTTGATCAAACAAGAAATATATCTATGTCAGAGGATAATTTTTCTTTATCATGGTTTTTTTGAGATCACGATAATCAATTAAGAGATGCATTGAACCATCCTTTATCGTGATGAAATGGAACGACACACCCCAACGTGATGCACATATCAATATAAAACTCTTGCCCATATTTTTATGTAACTACATCTTTAGTTCTTATAACTCAATAGTGTTCATTCTATAAGGTGTCTTTTATATAGGTAAATATCCAAAAATAAGTTCAATTGAGAACTCAAATTCTTCATCAGGGGGAATACTCAGTAATTCTTCGGGGAACACATTGGTTTAGTCATTCACAATGTGCATGTCTTTGAGCATGATCCTATCCTCTGTTTGGAATATTTTAGTGTGACATGATTTCTCATAATGAAAAAATATCTCCAATTGAGACAATGATTTTGATGGAGAATCATCCTCATCCTTAAACTTTTACATAATTAAAGGATACCTCAGGATGTGAATAGTGATCTCCCTTTCATGAAATTTGATGCTGGATTTGTATAAAGATAGTCAATCCATCCAAATATATCAACAAACCTTTTTGTGGGATGTAAGACATGATTTTTTGGGAGGATCATTCCAAAACACTATCCAAGGAGGAGTTATAGACTTTTTATGAAATAATTTCCCCATTTTCTATTATTAAAGATAACACAGCCTCCATATTTTGAGGTTGAGTTTGAATAGGTCTAATAAACTTATAAGGTATGAAATAATTCATAGAACCATAATAAAATATTACACTCATTATTCATAAATAAATAACCAACGTACCTTTCACCACATCATTGTCGGGCTCGACCTCAACATTAATGATATAATATACTATTCAATTCTTCTTTGGAGGATGTTCTTGTTGATTTACACCAATGATCCTTGTATTAGGTAAATGGTTCACATAATTCCCATGTTCTTGGCAGTTGAAACACTACACTACAGGCTGAGTGTTTATTTCAAATGTCCATTCTTATTCATCATTAGTGGGATTATTCATATCCCTTTGGTGTTTATTAGCTATATTTCTCATTATTAAACATTTAATGCATTACCAAGTTCTATTTAGATAGATTCCTGGATTTTTCTCCCCATAATTTTTACAGATGGGATGTTGGGATTTACTTCCATCATGGGATTTATCTATTCACCCTCCCATAATAAACACCATTTTATTATCATCAGGCCCATGATAAAACTAAGAGAATCAGATCTCTATTTCAACCTTACGAGTACAATGAATAATCACTTCATAACTGTAAAATTCTGTAACATCCCATGATTTTCATAGACTAATATTTAGTCCTCTAATGAATTGATCCACCATTCTTTCAGTGTTTATCACAAAGATGGATGCATATCTTTCAAGTCTTGTAATGTTTTCCTCGTATGCCCCGACAGACTCATCATCCTTTTCATTCAGTATGTGGAACTCCTTTTCTATATTATAATGAATGTTTTAGGGAAAATATTTATAGAAAAATATTTTCATCAAACCATCCCATTCCATGGAATCAATTTCCCCTTTGGACATCTTATTCTTAATCAGTTTACACAATTGATCAGCATCCCCATTAAAACAATAGACCACCAGCACACCATTATCTTCTTCTATGTACTAAAGGACAATGAATATATTCTTAATGAAGTTAATCCATTATTCTGTGAGGATAGGATTGGATTATCCACCAAACATGTGAGGAATTTTTCACATGAAGGATTTGACTGAAACATTCTATTTATTTTGAGAATTAGGTTGTTCAACATGATTCAAGTTATTATTCATAAATTGAGCTATTTGGTAAGGCACATTCATGATTTTTTGATCACCTTTTCCCATCAAATTTGGAATATCATTTATGAAACCACCACATTCACTATCACATTGATTATTGGAACGAGTTCTCCTATTTCTAGCCACTAACTAGAAAGATACAATGTATGATGATGGGGATTGAATACATATAGAATAATATTAATAAATAAAGCCTTTTAACATAAAGGATAAATTATAAAATGAAAATTATTTATTAACATGGGATTCCCTATGTTCTGGTTTAGGTTATCTGTGGTGATATAATTATCCCTTGGGTTCCTACTAATGTTTTTTAATCGTAATATCCATCAAAACTATACCATTCTTTGATAAAAACTATAATAACCCTACCCTTTTACACATATTTATACATTATTTTAAGCATAATTAATCATCAAATTAAGAGTTATGGAACATAATGTCTAGTTAATTTGGATGATTAGCTACATAAAACAGGAAACATGGAAATAGAGTAAAACATATTTGTTTTAATCATCAATAAACAGATCCTAACTTTTATTGAACTCTTATATCTGAATGGATATCCTGGGATATACATTAACAAATGGATGAGCTAAAAATCAAAGTATGGGAATAAATAATTGAATAATGAATAGCTCATGAGTTCAAAAGCATAACATGATGACACAAAAAAGAATTAAACATAAATAAAAATATGGTTGCATAACATGTATAAAATAGCATCATAAAAACATAGAATCATCAATGTGTGGAAACAACATAGAATATGACAAAAGCATGAGTCAAGGCTCGTTGCACATGGAGGAGCACAAGTCAAGGATAACCACCAAGACAATTTCACATATAGCATGAGTCTAGGGTAACAATCCAGAAATTGAAATTGAAATATCTTGACACTAAACGTTACCTAATTCATTAGAGAGCTATCTGGGAAAAATCATTATAACATGTTCATTAATATGGGTCCCACATAAACTTAAGGGTTTCCCATGGAAATAAATGGGTATCATAATCATTTTTTAAATCATAATAAATGACTTTAAAATAAAATTTCACTAAAATAATGGATTCATATCATATATGGGAATTCATAAGAGAAAATAGGAATATATAATTATAAGTTATGTCAAACATAAGTGAAAACATGTAAAGATAGTGTTTAAGAATCTTAAAAAAATTGTGGGGTTTAAGTAAAATATTAAAGATCATTTAAATCCAAAATTGAACAATCTTTTATAGAAAATTAGAAAGGAACTAAGATAGTTTTTCGTGATAAAATGAGTGATTTTATAAAAATAATTATTGATTAAAATATATTATAGAGTTTATTTGAAAATGGTTAGGATACTATGACGTTCCCTTTAATTAGGATTGCTTATGAAGAAGAATTGGGAAGGGGAATTTTTTAACCATTTATTTCGACATAAAAGAAAGATAATCGAATCTAGATAAATGATATTGGAAAATTTACATAGAAATTAATAGAATTAAACAAAAATAAATATTATTTACTCTCTGTTAAATAAAGAGAAAGGCTAACCTGAATGAAAAATGGAGGTTTGGATAGATTCCCTTACATTATGTTCAAAAGTGTTCTCTAATTGATCTTAATGACCTAGATAATCAAATTAAATCCCTCAATTAATTACCTAATGACCATATATATATATATATATAGATTTTATTTTTTATAATTTTATTAATTTCATTTGTGTATTTTTTTTATGAGATATAATTAATAATTTTATCATTCAGGATGATTCATTTCCTTGGTTTTCAAGATCAGTTTACGTGAATATATGAATGGAAAATCATGTAATATAAGAATAGTTATCCAGAATTGAAATTATATTTTAAATGAATATATTTAATATAAAATTTTATTATATATTAATTTTTTTAGATTTCAGTATGATCAATTAGAAAAAACATTAATGATAACTGTTTAGATTATTTTAGCGTTAGTTTGTCCTCATGAACTAGTTTTGTTGTATTAATTAATATCATGTATATTTAATAGTTCTAGAACATTAAATAGGTTCCAATAAATTTATTATAATATTTTTTGAGAACAAAAATGGTTTTATGAATATCCTTGATGGCAATAATAGAAATTGAAAACTCGTCATCCTTGAATGCGTTAAATCAACACATCACAAATGATTCTTTCATTTTTAGTACATAATGATGGGGAAGAGGAATGATGATGGTTTGTCACATTAACATAATAAAACACCAATATATAAATGATATTGGGGTTACCATGTCACTTGGATAAGGGGAGGTGAGGATATAATAAATAATAAATGAAAATGAAAAAAATTTAAAAGAATCAAGAAGTGGTTTTTACCTCTTGAATTGTCCACCTTAAGAACCTACATTGGGGAATTGGTTTTGGTATTTTTTTGAGAAAAAAGGATCCCAGACATGGGAGAGAGGATTAGGAGATTGTTTGGTAGAATTTGGACAAGATTCATGTAATTAGAGGTGCGAGGAGCAGATGTGGTGAGGGGTTATATTTATAGTGGTGGATAGGGGTGTTTCCTCATTGTTTTATTCATTAGTTTTTTATTTTTCCTCATGAATATGAATTATTTCATAATTTTCACTAAATATATTAAAATAATGAATAATGTTTTGACATTGTGGGATTACATCATCCACACATCATCTATGACTCAAATAGTCTTGTATTTAGCTTTTATCATAAATTATCATATTTTACTATTTACCCAAAATTGAACTATTTTAGAAAAATAAAAAAAATTCATCCTAACCTTTTTATTGCATGTAGAATTAAAAATATAAACCAATTTTATAAAAAATCTAAATATGAGTTATTTAATTTTTATTAAAATCATCATTTACATAGAAAATACTGATTTTATGATTATAAATAATTTTTCAGTACATTAAAAAAATAATTAAGGTCTCATAATATTATATTAAAATCATAAGACAAAAAAATAATTTATGAATATATTTTATGAAACTAAATTTTCTTTTGAATCATTATATTATTTATTAAATTTTAGGTAAATATTTATGTCTCACAAATATAACAAAACCTAATTTATCATTTTTAAAAACATTTATTTACTTATACTATGATATAATTAGCTCATATTATCATTTATAAGAAGCTTAAATTTTTATTATACTTATTTTTGTGAGTTTATTATTATATTATCTAGTTTACTATTCATTAGGGTCATATTACTATTCCAAAGGTCAAGTTACTATTCTATTTGAATAAGTTCCTTAAATTCTGGAAAATCATTTTATTTCATTCATCATTCTGTTTGTGTTCTCTATGAGATATTATGTTATTTATACTTTATGGAATAACTATAAAAAGTAAATTTCCAATTATAGAATTTTGGGTTGTTACATGAATGATTGGGTGAAAAGTACCCTTCGATAAATTGTATTAATCCCATCAATTAAATGGTCAATATTTCTCATTGTATTATGTACTTAGTCCATAGTATGTCTTTATAACCTTGTAAAGTAGGATTTATACTACGAAACATTTTCATCTTCAATTTTTCTTGGATTCACGAATTTTCATTCTATATTTTATTTTTCTCATGAGGATAATACTTTTCCAAGAATAGTATATTAAAATCATTCCCCTCCATGATTGTTATTTCTTCTCCATCCACGGTGTTTCGAATCAATGACCACCATTGATCTACCTCTCTAAAGAGATGGTAAACGTCCATGAAAACATTCTATCTATCACTAATTCCCAATGAGATAAATGTATTATCTAAGGTACTTATCCATTTATCATCTAAAAATGTATTTTTAGTCCCATTGAATAATGAAGGTGGATAACACATGAAATGATACAAAAGAAAAGAATAACACTATAGAATAGGTTTCTCCATCCAATAAAGGTTAATTTTCATAAACTAATTTAGATTCCCTAATATATCATTAAATTTCTTATTTCTAATGCCAAAATTATTTGAATTCTCATCATAGTAATATCTAAATTGGCCATGAATGTTGATATCATTCTTCCTTTTAGTATCCATTTCTAAATAATAGAATATAATATATTATCTCATAAAATTGGGAATTTTAAATGATCATTTCAAATTATAAATATTAAGTCACACTGATAATAAATTATTCCTCGATGCATTGTAAATATCATAATTATAAACTTCAATTTTATAGGGATATATTTATTTTCAAACCCTTCATAATGGTTTGTAAAGAAAATGTAATTAATTCTATGAATATTACCCAGGAGTGTCAAACTTAGTGACCAATAAGGACCCTTGTTTTATACTAGGTAATTTTTGGGTCTATCCCAATATTACCTTTTCAATGTTATTATCCATAGGTACCTCAGTTCCAGAACCATGTCCACTTATATTATACAAATGGGGATATATTTCTAATAAAAACCCCATAATATCATCCTTAACAAAAAAATTGTATGTTGTTCTATACTTATCCTCAAGTACTATCATAAGGTTATATTCTTTAATTTTTGTCCTCCATAACCTAGTTTATAAGGGTTTTTATAAACATCCTCTAATAGAAATTATAATGACCTCAATCCCAGTATCCCAGAGCCATCATTTGCTTTATTACATTTGAAAATATAAAAAGGGCCAAATATCAATGGACCGACTAGTATAACATTTTTTTTAAAATTAGATACATACATTATTGCCATGATACATAGGGATATAAAATAAAAAACATATAAATGGAAAAAAATTTATATCTTTGAATTCATTCATAGAAATCTTCATCATATCATGGTTAAATGAAACAAAATAATAGTGACCTCAAATACTTAGTTAGTGTTATGTTTAATAAAATCTATCATGTAAAAATAAGAATAATCAACATGGAATTAAAAATAACTGAACACACATGATATAACATGAAAATCATATTATGATAAGGTATAATCAATATAGGGTGGTAAATAACTAAAAATAATTTACATTTCATCAATAACTAAAAATGAATTACATCTAGAGATAATATCACTATAAAAATATCATGGATAATATTAACTAAATTCTTAAATAATTCAATAATCAAATACTAGATTATATGATCTCAGACTTCCTAATACTTCTAAAATTAATACCTTTCACAGGATAGTTTAAATTATTAGTAGAAAACCCATTTAATTTTGACATCTTATTTTCCTCACAAGTCCTACTAATGCATTGAAGGGATTTCTAATGAGAGGACCCACCCATCACTATAGGTCCAAATCATTCATGATATATAAAATAATTTCTTTAATTCATGATTAAATATTCCATGTCATCAAATATCTATATTGAGTAATGAATACGAATTAATTGATATTTACGCAGTTAATCAAATAAATTTCAAAATAAAGACCATATATAAAAATGGTATACAGTTTAAGAAATAATAATATTCATCATGAAAGAATATGAAAATTTAATAAAAATTTAATTTCTAATGAGATAGTATTACAATAAAATGACTATTTGAATATAAATTTAATAACTACAATATAATGTGAGATTGTACAGTAACTTTTACCAATTGGTAATTTTCATGTCAAATACACATGGATTAAATGATTCAATATGAAAGATAAAATACCATGAATTATGAGTGAATAATTATATTACATGTCTATATTGTTGTATATATACCACATAAAATTGAATTGGTGTATAATAACAATTAATTATGATTTGAATGTAAATTTAGATGCAATATCATATATCACACATTCTTTTATTTTAACATAATTTGACCTCCTATTTAATTATTTTATGAGTTTTAATAATTTATACCAAAAAAGTAATCATATTTATAATATCATAAATGATTCTATTATAAAATTTTACCAACCAATTGATAAAAATATTTCTTTTATCATTATTTCAGTTGTTTATCACCTTGTTTTCTAATTCATGCTTTGTTATTGAACTTCAAGTCATTACACATATTATATAGTTCCACCACCTCAAGAATAATAATCAAGACATATTTATCATATTAATAAAATGAGTATTTTTTGGAAATGAATCATTTAATAAATTTTTGGTAAATGAATTATGTTATGATCATGGATTTGTTATTCCATACATACACATGAATAATATTTCCATTTGTCAATGTTTATTTGGGAAAGGAGGAATGTGATATTTATTATTTAGAGAATCATAATAATATCATAAAACCTTATTATATATATAAATATACTTATATATATAATCCATATTAAGTGGTTATTAAATGAGAGTTGCATTTCTTCTTAAAGGAAGTTGTACAAACATATACAGGTGATGTTATCATCATTGAGTCAGTAAGAAAAGAAAACCTAAATATTATATTAATAAAATTATTAATATTCCATTAATATCATAATTATAAAATTTATATAACATATAATCATTAAATTTATCCTTATCACCTTCCATTTGAAGCATTACTGAACGACAAATCATATTATTTCGCAATGTAGCAGTCTATCGTATACACGAATGATGTAATTGTATCCCCTAAGGAATGAACATTAAAAAAAATATATGATATAATGAATAAAAAGATATAATTAAATTATAAATATCATATATATATATATATATACTTTAGATCCATATCAATTCCAAACCATTATAGGTAGTAATAGAAAAATTAATGACATCGGTTTGGGAGGCGGTAATCTGTCGTATTCACGAATGCTGATTTAGTAACCCATTTTTTGGAAGTGGGGATGGTTGTAGGACATTACCTAAAAATAAAAATATCTCATTATATTTTAGATACTTATTTTTATAATTCATCATGGTTTAAAATTATTTTATGGATGTGGAATAATAAATAAAATTAAAATGATCATTGAAGAACAATACCACTTCTTTGGGTAACCTCATAAGGTTTACACAAAAAGCCTTCAAATGTGAAATTTGTTTCCAAGACAAGGATTCCATGATGATTTTAGGTAATTTGGGGAGTTATTTTAGATTTTAAGGAATTAAAAAATGTTCTTAGGTTGTGAATAATAGATAATAGGGGTGTCCTTTTATATGTGAGGTGAGTGGCGCACTTACGATTTTTGAAATGAAAAAGGTTTACCCTTGTTTTTCACATTATTAAACTGTAAAAAAATACATTATTAGAAATATTATTAAACTATATTTTATAAATAGGGCCATAAAATAGATTTTATAAATTATTTATTTCAATTTAATCCTTATATTTCTATTTTCAATCATGGGTAAATCCATTTTTACCTTAACCGTGTCAAATAGGTTTTTTGTTTTTACTATTTACTATTGAAAAATTTTAATTTTACCTGCATAGATAATAAAATTAATAGTGATTGAAAATTATGAATCACTTTTTTGAAATTTCTTTCTCATAATTTGAAATTTTTAATTTAAAACTAATCCCACAAACCTGATGTGAAAGGGGGTTTTCGAATGGAAAATTGTCAAATGTTTGATAAATAATTTATTCCAAAATTCCACAATAAAATTATTAAATTGGATAAATTTTTGATTAAATTATATATAATTGACCTAATTTTAATTTCAATGTAATTTCAAATATAATTTATCCTAATAAACAATATAAACTAAAATAAAATTCTCTGTTAAAATTCATTATTTTCAATATTTATCGAAAATTGAAACATTTTAGAAAATTCCAAAAAATTATCCTTAAGATAATATTTATATTATCATATCATAAATGAAGTTATTTTTATCATGTATATTTTAAAAAATTGTAAAAAATAATTTTAAATTATGCATACAAAATTCCACTAACCCATCTTTTAGTAATAAAATAATTTTTTTCAAAAAAACATTTTTTTTCTTTCAAATGGTTCTAATTTTATATCTAATAAATAAATATCAGTTTTATTTATTTTATACGTCTTTATGAAATATAATTTTCACAATTTATTTATTACAATTCACACTCATTAATTTAATGGATATTTTATTATTGTAATGTTTAAATTATAATATTATAATAGAGTATGACATTTTGTTGAAGCCCAATGCTCTTTGTTTTTCATGATATCAAAGAGATTAAATTTATTTTAAAAAATATATCAAAAAGTCTAGGGATTATATATTCTCTTACATACATCATGATGAATGTCATATATTCTATTGGTTTTGATTTTAATATTTTAATATCTATTGACATTATATTTAATAATAGTTTAAGTAGGTGGAGGAGAAAATAAAATAAAATTCTCAGTTAGGGACATTTCCTCTTCTTTAGGGAACTTCTTTTGTTTTTTTCCAAAATGATTATTATGTAATATTTCTTAGAAACTATGTTTTCTAGGATGATAGGATTGAAATAATTATGTAATTTTAATAGAAATTTCTCAAACCAAATAGGGTTTTAAGTGTTAATATGATTTGAATGAAGGTGGCATTATATAAGTGGGTTGAATGGTATACTAGTAATTTTTTAAAAGAAAAGGTTTTATTGACGTTTTTAACATTCCAAATGTAAAAAAAGTGGTCCACGATAGAACCTAAAAGATATATGTTCAAAATATGACACTGGAATAGTTGTTTAAAGATTTTTGGGTTATTTTTATCCCTTATCTTTTTATTTTAACTCCCTAATAAACTCATTTTTACCATAACTACGGTAAATAATTTTTACGATTTTTAATATTCAATATGGTCAAAATTATTTTGAACGTATTATATATTATAAATTATGATGATTCCAAATATGGAATGCATTTTTATAAATTTCATTAATATAATTTATGAATTTTAATTAAAATTTAATCCCATAGTCAAAACAACAAGGTGGTTTTCTAAAGAGAAAATATTCAAAAGATTAAAATGTTTTTATACCAAAATTCAAAATGAAATTTTTTTAAATGAACTAAATTTGATGTAAGTATATATAATTTAATATATTTTACCTATAAACCCATATTAATTTTTTTTATTTTTTTTAATGTTTAAAAAAAAATTCCATTCTTAATAAAAACCAGTATGTTCACTATTCGTCGAAATATTTATCCTTTGAAAAAAATTTCAAAACATCACTCGAAAAACATTTTAACATGATATTTAAAAAAATTAAGCATATTTTTTAAAATTAAATTTTCTAAAAGTAATAGTAATTAATTTTAAAATAAATATAAAAAAGATGACAAAAATAATTTTTTGAAAATTACATTTTTTAAGTGAAAAAATGTGTTAATTATTATAACATGTCAATAAAACACAAAAAATATCTATAAAAATTTTTATTTGATATATAATATATAAATTTAATTAACATTATTCACCAAAAGATGTTTTTTAAATTTATTTATGCAAAACAAACTTTTACAAATAAAAAATATTTTTTCAGAAAATGATTTCCTTAATTTTAAAATGGTTCGTATTTTAATTACTAACTAATTGGTCAGTATAAAATCATCAAATATACTTGTGTAAAAAATATTTTAATAATTTATTTAATCATAATCATACCCATCATTCCAATGGAAATGTGATTACTTTCATACCAAATGATAATATTTTTACTATATGTAACATTTCATTTAAAATCGGTGTTTCATGTTACTCAAGATAAACTCCATGTTTTGTGCAACACAAGATAAAAACAATGTTGTATGTGATGAAAAGTATTGAAAAGGGTAAATTTATTTTATGAAATTATGTTTCCAAATATCTTAGTGTGCTATAAAAATACATAATGCATAAGAGTGTGGAATCATAAATAATCAATCATGAGTCATGAAAACATATCATAAGCATAATAAATATTTTTGTGGAATATCAATAAGAATATAAAATCATTTCATTAGTCAACTATCACTTCAAATACTATCATACTGTATTGGGTTCACTCCTCACTCCATTATTTCAATAGCTGATCCCCACTCCCAATACTATCTTATTGGGAAAATTCCCTTACTAAACTGGGTTCACTCCACAATCGATTCTTTATTATTTCATGATATATATATATATATATATATATATATATTTAGTGAACTAGAGGGATATATTATTCAATACCCAACCATCAAATATTGAAAACCATACATCAGAGTTCCACAGGATCATAAAATAATCATCATATCATAAGATCATTACATTTGGAAAGGTTGTGGATTTCTTAAAAAACTTAACGTCATAATAATAAACATTACATTGAATGATAAAAAGATTATAACATTTAATTATATCCCAAATAAATCACAATTAACCTTAAATTATGTTTTTATAGAAAATGATACCTTTAAAAGATCACTAGAATATTTCTTGAGGTAAATAACCTTTTCATTTGAAATCACTTATTTAGAATCTAAATATTTCAAAAAAAACATTGAAAAAATTATATTTTAAATGAAAATATAGTAATTATAAACAAAAATTTAAATAAAATAGTAATAATTACGGCATGAAAATACATCAATGTAATGTACATTGAAATAAAAATTTCATTTACATTTTGATAACAATATTAAAGTAAAAAATTTTAAAATGATAAGAAAAATCATATTTAACCTTTTTAAATAACGTAAAATATAGTTAAAGTATACATTAATTAATAATTTTATAATATTAAAAATATTATCTAGATCATTTTAAATAAAATATGGACATAAAATAAAATATTCCAGACCAAAGAGAAAAATTTGTTAAATTTTCCTTAAAAATATTCTTTCAGTTTTTTGGGAACTTAACGAAAGAAATATTAAATAAAAAGATGTAATGTCTAAAAATACCCAAATTAGAATAAATTAAGTAATAATTTGGATATAAATATTATATAATTACTTGATCGGTGATTTAAATATAAATAACCCCATTAAATATGATATTGTAACAAAAAACCCTTACCTGATGTTATACATTCATCACAATTTCTATAACCACATTTACAATAGATAAATATATACTATGATTATATACTAAAATAATATTCATACCAATAATAACATAATTGGTTTACTGATAACATCATTTCATCGATTCATTATACATATTTCATTATCATCATTATTTCAGGAGTAAAGTACTTCAATTCTTTATTATGTTTTAGTTTGGAAGTTATGGTCCATGCTCTTTGTTAATGTTTTTATCATATAAATAATTTAAATTATGATATAAGTAAAATATATACTCATTATATATGTGAAACCCCAACCCCAATTACCCAGAGTTGGTGCATTATTACATGACATTGGCCTGATCACAAGAAAGATCAAATCTCGAAAGACCGATTGGTTTAGTAGCCTTGGAAACACTAGATATATTCATAAGTCTTACATTACAACATAAAAAAAACTAAAACAACATATTTTCTTCATAGACTACACTCTTATCCCCTCATAAAATCCCTGCAGGTCATTCATAATTTATTTCTTTATACCCTGGGAAAAAACATAGAAAAGGAGTGAGCTCCAATGCCCAGTAAGGATAACAATATAGCAGAAACATTCATAAATAAGCATAAACATTTAAGACAATGTATATCTAAAACAAAAGCCTTTTAAACTTAAACTTTAACATAGTATGGAAAAAATAAAATGAAATAATTCCATTTACTTATTGACATAGATATTCTACTAATCGAATAATCACATGCAATATCAATAACCACTTTCATAATGCTGGAATGTATAATGCTAGACTATCATAACCACATAGCCAATTCATCGTGCCATGAATACAAATAGGATTTTGTCAAGGCCTTGTGCCAAGACACTAGTTTGTCTCATGAGACCTACCAATGCATCGAGGAGCTATAGCGGGCTCCAACCGTCACATATTAAGTCCAATGCATTCCCATATGAAAAGTTTTAAACATAACATAATCATTCGTATTAAAACTAGCATATGAAATGTCAATACATTCACCATAAACCATGAATGGTATAAAAATAGCACATCCACAGTCAAAAATATCACAGAACCATCAATACAATATAGAAGTTTTGTATCATAAAAAATCAACTTCAAATAACCGTAAAATCCATCAAAGGATGTTGACATAGATGAAATCAAAACGCTTTTTAGAGAAATATCTCTTTCTATTTTGAAATCATTTAAGAGTCATATATTTATAAAATAAAACATTTTGTTTCAAAATATTCTTATAATATTTGAAGGGAAGCTTCGGAGATTTTATAACGGCGGAAAATAGCCACACCCGCCGTATAAGTTAAAAAAACATTATTACCTTAATTCTGTCGAAAAGGTTAAAAAGCACCTTGTTTGGAAAAAGACGGAATGATTATTTTATAAAACACTTATAAAAAGTAGAAAAAGGGTCTAAATTACTTCAAACCATATTCTTCTAAATAGTAAAAAAAAATTTTAAATACATTTTTAAGAAACATGGATGTGGATGATAAAGAGATCCCAGTAGATTATTACGTATAAACAACCTCGGATAATGAAGAGATTGCGAAAAAACCCTTACCTTGTACATTTTCTTGGGTGGGTGTAGGATAACCTCCTTTATAATGGTGAAATAATTGTTATTAAATTATACAAGAATCTTAAACTTTAATATGATATCATATATGATCTTTTAACATTGATTTGTTAATAATATCTTAGTATTATCGTTATTTCAGGTGTTAACTTACTCATTTTATTTTATATGTTTTGTTACATAAGAAATGTTTGTCATGGTTAGGTTGTATCTTAATCATATCCATAATGATATAATGTCCTCAAACATTATTTTTAAATCATCAAATGATAATTATACTTGAATGGATATGATGGAGAATTAATCTCATCACGTTCGTGGAGACGATAGTCCGTACGTACTCACGAGCGACAATATCATTCTTTTGATATTAATATATTATATACATGGATGGTATATTATATATAAAGAAGAATTATCATGTTATGTTTATTATTTACATGAATTAAACATCATTATTATACCCATCCAAATAATAATATGTTGAATAACAATTACACCACGACGTGGAGACGGTAAGTCGTACGTACGCACGTATGGTGACATGTTATTCAAAGGGTGGATAGAATACTGAATATGGTTGTACCATAATTATAATAAAATCACAGTATATATAAGATGCTGGAGTTATTACTATAGAATGGTAATAACAAATAATGAAGAAGTTGAAGAAGAAAAGAACTTGAAAAGGGTGGTGAAATCATTACCTCTTCTTCGGGTTCTTCCTTTTCATTTGATAAAAAAGGATCCATAGGTTGGATTTCTGATCAAACTAAGTCCTCTAGGTTTTTTTAGGGATGTTGAGAGAGTATTTGGGCAGATTTAGGCTGAACCAAAAGGCTTTGAAGGTGTGAGTTAATGAGAAGGAGGGGTGCCCTTTTATAAGATGGGTGAGGGGCACCTTTGGAAAAGCTAGAAATATTATTTTATAATAAATTCATATTCGGTTAATAATAGCTCCAAAGTGGATTATTTAAATGTTAAAGTGGGGATAGGTCGAAAACCACTCAACCAATAAAATTTTATACTGGTTTTGGTCATTATATTAACCTTATCATTAAGTTTTAACTCTTAGTTAATTAGTTTCACTTTTACAATGACTCTTTGTATTTTTATATTATATAGTTAATAATCCTATTATATACATCCAAGCGACGCCCAAGTGGTCCATTAATAATAAACCTATCATTATATAAGTCTCTTGGCCAAGCCTTAGATTTTTAAGAATTTAATATCAGTTAATAATATAATATTTGTTTTAAAACTCTTTTATGTCAATTTTGACACTATTCAATAATTTATTTTTGTGAAACTTAAATCAAAATGATTACTTCGAAAAAAGTCAATTAAATAAATACTAATATGTCATATAAACCTATGAAATTAGTGTAATTCATTAAAAGTCTCAAATTATATTTATTTGGGTATTTATAATATCAATTATTTTACTTTTTCACTATTATGGTAATTACTGCATCATCATTGTGTCATAAATAAATTAAATTATTTAATGTCTCAAAATTATAAATAAAATATAATAATGTATTAAATATTATTATATTTCTAATGAATATTTACAATCGAATTTATCTTTTGTATAACCCTATATTAAAAATGTTTTAGTAAATAAACTTTGATTTTAACTCTTTTAATTCCTCTTTGAATTAAATAATAAAAAATGTCCTAATCTAATCCATGTGGACCTAAATGATAATATTTTATTCCTAAGGTATTTTTTGGTCGATATACACTTGTCAAATAGTATTAGGACATGTGTTAGGGTAATTTTCATACCATTTTTACCCTTAATTACCCTATTTACTTTTAACCGTGGTAAATAAAAGTAAACAGTTACTATTCACCAAAAATTAGTTTCATCTCATTGAACCACATTTTACTTCTTGACATTAACGTTTTTTCTCGGATTTTCAAAAATCCAATCACAGAAGCGGTAAAATTAAGTTTTATGAAAAATTCAGTTTTTTAACCACCACTTAGTAGTTTCAATATTCATCAAAAATTGAAGTTTTTCAGAACAATGCCAAAATTTTACCCTAAGATATAATTGATATTCCGAATTCAAAAATAATATCTATTTTACAAAATTCCAAACATATAAGTTTCATTAATAAATTTTATAATTAATTCGCACTGTCACAACAAATTTCGTGTTTTTAATAAAAAATATATATCAAAAGACTCACAATTGTTTAGGTCCAATTTCAAAGTGAAATTAATTGTAATGAACACCATTGGATAAAATGGTAAAAATATATTCTAATTATACTTTAAAACCACTCAATAATATAATTTATCACTATAAATTATTTTCATTAAAAGATTTTTTTTAAGTATTTTCCACTATTCATAAAAATTGGAAGTTCTCAGAAAAATATCAAAAATTCATCTCAGGATAATTTTGATATTCCGAATCAAAAAATTAAGTCCATTTTGAAATATAAAATATATATAATTTTAAAAAGTCAGTATTAATATTCATAACGGCTAGTTTGATTGGTTGTGGTGTGTTAGAACTCGATGTTGCGTACAACACATGCTATCGCATTATTCAAAGAGAAGCGTACCGTTGAAGCTTGGGGTGTTACATTCTCCCCTATTTCAAATTATTTCTTCCTAGAAATTTCTAGAATACTACCGCATGAAAATACTCAGTTGGTTCTTCATCATAAGTTCCTCGGGTTCCCACGTTGCCTATTCTATCTTATGGTTTCTCCACAATACTTTTACCAGATGAGTCGTCCGTTTTCTCAGTACTTGTTCTCTCATGTCAAGAATCCTGACGGGCTCTTCACAATAAGACAAATCGGGTTCCAGTTCTAATTCCTTGTAGGTGAGTACATGCGTTGGTTCAGGCATGTATTTCCTCAATAGAGATGCGTGGAACACATCGTGAACTTTGGAGAGACTTGGCGGCATTTCCAATCGGTATGCTACAACCCCAATTCGTTCTTGAATTTTGAAAGGTCCGATGTACCTGGGACTCAATCTACCTTTCGTACCAAAATGTATGACTCCCTTCAATGGAGATACCTTCCGGAAAACATGATCACTGACTTGAAATTCCAAATCCTTCCTTCGATTATCGGCATAGCTCTTCTGCCTACTTTAAGCTACTTTGATATGGTTTTGGATTACCTTCACCTTTTCCATCGTTTCCTCCACCAGTTCTGGGCCTACAAGTTTTCTTTCACCAACGTCATCCCAACAGGTTGGTGTGTGACATCTCATTCCATATAATGCTTCATATGGTTCCATATGAATACTCGAATGGAAGCTATTGTTATAGGAAAATTCTACCAGAGGTAAATATTGATTCCACATACCCTGAAAGTCAAGTGAGAAGGATCTCAACATGTCTTCTATGGTTTGAATAGTTCATTCTGATTGTCCATCTGTTTGAGGGTGGTAGGTAGTTCTCAAATGATGTTCAGTATCCAAGGCTTTCTGAAGACTTTTCCAGAATCATGAAGTAAAACGGGGATCACGATCAGAAACAATCGATAGGGGTACTCCATGAAGTCTCACAGCTTCATAAATATATAGTCTTGCTAGAGGTTCCCGTGGCAGATCTTCTCTTATAGCAATAAAATGTGCTGACTTGGTAAGACGATCAACAATGAACCGTATTGCATCGTTCCTTTTAGGAGTCTTTGGTAGTCCCATGACAAAGTCCATCGTAATATTGTCCCATTTCCACTCTGGTATGGTAAGAGGTTGCATGACTTCTCCAGGTTGTTGGATTCCAGCTTTCACTTGTTGACAAACCATACATCTTGACAGAAAATCAGCAATCTCCCTCTTCATGTTGTCCCACCAAAAATGTTCCTTCAAATATCTATACATTTTGGTGCTCCCAGGGTGTATATAGAAATTGGAACTACGAGCATCATCCAGCAATTCCCTTTTATGATCACGTATATCGGGAACACAATGACTCTTGCCAAATTTCAAAATTCAATCTTCATACACAAAGTCTCTCAATATCCCTTCATTCATAGCTTTAATCTTATTTTGAAATTCTTCATCATCGGTCTGAGAAATCTTCATTCTTTCTAGTAAAGATGGTTTATCAACCATTTGAAAAAGCATTGATTTTTCACCTTCCCTGGTTATTCCCATGTCCATCTTCACTAGATCCATGAAAATTGGATTCCTTTCAATTCTCATCACGTTTAAAACTCCATGGTCTTTTCTGCTCAAAGCATCTGCCACCTTGTTTACTTTCCCCGGGGGGTTGTGTATCGTACAATCATAATACTTGAGTAATTCAAGCCATATCCTTTGCCTCATATTGATTTCTTTTTGTGAGAAAATATACATCAAACTCTTGTGATCAGTATAAATCTCACATTTTTCACCATAGAGGTAGTGCCTTTATATCTTCAAAGTAAAGATCACAGCTGCTAACTCGAGATCATGAGTAAGATAGTTTTGTTCATGAATTTTCAACTGTCATGATGCATAGGCAATAACCCTATCATTTTTCATAAGGACACAACCAAGTCCTTTCTTCAATGCATCACTATAAATAACAAACCCATCATTCCCCGATGGAAGAGTCAATATAGGATCATTGACTAATCATCTCTTTAGTTCTTCAAAACATTCTTCATACACTTTTGTCCAAACAAATTTAACCCTGTTATGTTTGAGCTTCATTAATGGGTTAGCCAATCGGGAAAAATTCTGGATGAAACGTTGATAATAACCTGCTAAACCAATAAAACTCCATACCTCAGTTATATTTGTTGTGCTGGACATTCTTGGATTGCCTTGGTCTTAGAAGGATCAACATAGATTCCATCTTTAGAGACAATATGGCCATGAAAAGAAATCTCCTGAATCCAGAATTCACACTTGCTAAACATCCCATATAATTCATGTCTTCTCAGAGTCTTTAGGATAATGCGCTAGTGATTTTCATGATCTTCATAGCTTTTAGAGTATACCATGATATCATTAATAAATACCACCACAAATTCATCGAGATATTCCATGAAAAGTCTATTTATCAGATCCATGAATACATAGGGTGCATTAGTCAATCCAAAAGGCATTACTGTAAACTCATAATGCTCGTACATAGTTCGAAATGTTGTCTTCAGAATGTATTCCATCTTCACACACAACTGATTGTATCCAGATCGAAGTAAAATCTTTGAAAAGTATTTAGCTCCATGCAGTTCGTCAAATAATTCATCAATGCGAGGTAGGGGATACTTGTTCTTTATTGTTATGGCATTAATCTCCCAATAGTCGATACATAACCTCATAGATCAATCTTTCTTCATAACAAAAATAACAGGGGCTCCCCATGGAGAAACACTAGGGAAAATAAATCCATTATTACTTAATTCCACTAGTTTTTTCTTTAGTTCAACTAATTCTACAGTGGCCATTCTATAAGGGGTCTTCGATATAGGCCTTGATCCAGGAATTAAATCAATGGAAAACTCAAATTCTCATTCTGGAGGATGTCCAGGTAAATCTTCTGTAAACAAATATACATATTCTTTCACAATAGGTACATCCTCTATTTGAACATTACATTCCTCACCCACAATCATTTCATTCTCTTCCTCCCAAATAATTGAATTTAGTTGATCTATTGGGGGTGGATATAGATAATATTAGGTGGTGACAATTCTGATCTAAAGATATGGTGTTCCTTATCATCATCCTCAAGAATCATAACCTCCTTCTTCTTAAAATAAATCTTCGCATCATAATCTAAAAGAAAATCCATACCGAGGATTATATCAAACATAATCATAGGTATGATAATGAGATCAGCGGATAAAGAACATTTATGTGCTCTAAAGGGGACTGATTCACTAAAAAATGATGCAATGATACTTCCCTTAGGAGTTTTAACTGACAACTCCCTTGTTAAATCAAATTGTAAATATATAATTTTCTTAGAAAACTGAGAAGATATGAAACAATGCAAGGATCCAGAATCAAAAAATGCATTTGCTAAACTTGAGGAAACCATTAAATTACCTACCCCCCACGTCTTTTAGAGCTGCTACCTCAGTAGTAGTGATAGAAAAAGCTTGGCCTTGGTCCCTTGGCCTTTTCTGAGGTAAGTTACCCTGAAGATTAGGACATTAATTTGCATAATGTCCCATCTCCTTGCAATTATAGAACTGAACATTGGTAGCTTCCTTCTTCCCTTTGCAATCACGAGCTTGGAGGCCTTTTTCACCATATTTGTAACAGACAACCATTCCCTTAAAGCAAGTATCGGGGTGTTTCTTCCCACATTTACCACAGGATGGATATTCAACCTTTCTCTTTTTCGCCTTATTTCCATTCCCAGATTAATCAGCATAACTCTTCTTTTATTTCTTTGCTTTAAATTCATAATACTTTTAGAATTATTTCTCTATCTTGATAGCACATGAGACAATGTCTTCATACGACGAGAAGGATTGTGATACTAATACTCGAATTAGAAATGGTTTTAACCAATAAAAGAAACAATCAATCTTACTTCTTGGGTTACATATATAATCTATAGCATACCTTTCTAACCTTGTAATGTTAGCCACATACTTTGCGACATTCCCATCCTCCTTTTGTCTCAAACTCAGAAATTGCCTTTCCATATCTGCTCGATGGTCATGAGGAATGTATTTTTCTAAAAACAGATCATTGAACTCCCTTCATTCCATATTTGATACTTCATCATCTTCGTTCGTGTTTTGAATCAATGACCACCATTGATCAGCATCTCCAGTGAGGCGGTAAACTGCCATGATAACTTTTTCCCTTTCACTACTCCCCAAAGCCTGAATTATATTCTCTAGGGAATTTATCCATTTCTCAGCTACTACGGAATTTGTACTACCATTGAACATTGGTGGTTGTTGCCTCAGGAATCGATCTAACGTTGATCCTCCACACTGCGGATCAGGGTGCTCCCAACGGGTAAGGTTATTATTCATAACCTGAGTGAGTTGTCCCAGTATGGTGATTAGCTGATCGGAACCAGTTGCATCACTAGATCCACTATAATTATCTTGAGCAGGAGGAAAATCCCTACATGGAGTGCGTGCATTGATACGGTTTCCATTTCTTCCACTAGGCGCCATTTCTAAACAATGGCACAAACTAGATCAATTTATGAATCAAAATACATAATCCCATACTTATAAAACACTTTACATAAATTGAACTTTTTATGGATATAATCCATAATCATTAAAATGTTTTCTTTGATAAGTATATAATCATAAACCCTTCATAATGATTTGTAATGAAAATGAGAGTTATCCTAAGCATATCCCCCAGGAGTGTCGTAACCAAGAGTGCAGCAAGGCCCGTTGTCGTGCACCAGTTCATGTTCTAGTCTAGTTCAAAGCAGTGTTTTCAGGTTTTACCCCTAGGTACATCTGTGCCAGAGCTGCCTCTACCTGCTCGTATCCAGACCGAGATGTATTGCTCGGAAAACTCACAAAATCTCTACAATACCAAAATTCTAGAATGTTATTCTATACTAATACTCAAAGTACATCTTTTGTCTACGTGCTCTAATAAGAGTTTATCTAAATCTAGCTTCTATGGTTTGTACTGAACATCCTATGATACCATCTTTAACGCCCTGACCACAGTTACCCAGAGTCGGTGCATTATTACATGACATTGACATGATCAGAAGAAAGATCAAATCTCGAAAGACTGATTGGTTTAGTATCCTTGGAAACACTAGATACATTAATAAGTCTTACATTACAATATAAAAATGAAAACAACAACAACATAATTTCTTCATAGACCACACACTTATCCCCTCATACTATCCTTGCAGGTCATTCATAATTTACTTCTTCATAACCTGGGAAAAATAAAACATAGAAAATGGGTGAGCTCAAATGCCCAGTAAGGATAACAATATAGCAGAAACTTTCATAAATAAGCATAATAATTTAAGGCAATGTATAACTAAAACAAAAGCATTTTAAACTTCAACTTCAACATAGTATAGAAAAAACAAAATGAAATAATTCCATTTAATTATTCACATGGATATTCTACTAATCGAATAATCACATGAAATATCAATAACCACTTTCATAATGATGGAATGCACAATGCCATACTATCATAACCACATAGCCAAGGCGTCGTGCCAAGACTAAAAATAAGATTTTGTCAAGGCCTTGTGCTAAGACACTAGTTTGTCTCATGAGACCTATCTATGCATCAAGGAGCTATAGCGGGCTCCACCCGTCACATATTAAGTCAAATTCATTCCCATATGAAAAGGTTTAAACATAACGTAAACATTCATATTAAAACAATCATACGAAATGTCAATACTTTCACAATAAACCATGATATGGTATAAAAATAGAACATCCATAGTCAAACATATCACAAAACCTTCAATACAATATAGAAGTTTTGTATCATAATAAATCAACTTCAAATAAGCGTAAAATCCATCAAAGGATGTTGACATAGATGAAATAAAAACTCCTCTAGCGAAATATCTCTTTCTATTTTGAAATAATTTACGTGTCATATATTTATAAAATAAAGCATTTTCTTTGAAAATATTCATATAAGCTTGTAAGGGAATCTTAGACGATTTTATAATGTCGGAAAATAGCCGCACCCTCCGTATAAGTTAAAAAAACATTCTTACCTTAATTCTATCAAAAAGGATAAAAACACCTTGTTTGGAAAACGAAAAAATGATTCCTTTATAAAACTCTTATAAAAAGTCAAAAAAGGGTATAAATTACATTAACCCATAATCTCTTAAATACTAAAAATGTTTTTAAATACATTTTTAATAAACATGGATGTGGATGATAAAGAGATCCCAGTAGATTATTATGTATAAACAACCTCAGATAATGAAAAGATTGCGAAATAAACCCTTACATTGTACTTTTCCTTGGTTGGGGGTAGGTTAACCTCCTTCATAATGGTTAAATAATTTTTATTAAATTATACAAGAATCTTATACATTAATATGATATCGTATAGGATCTTTTAATATTGATTTATTAATAATATCTTAGTATTATCGTTGTTTCGGGTGTTAACTTACTCGTTTTCTTTTATATGTTTTGTAACGTAAGATATGTTTTTAATGGTTAGGTTGTATATTATCATATAAATAGTGTTATAAAGTACTTAAAAATTATTTTTAAGTCATAAAATGATAATTATACTTGAATGGATATGATGAAGAATGAATCTCATCGCGTTCGTGGAGACGGTAGTCCGTACATACGCACGAGCGACAATATCATTCTTTTGATATTAAAATAATATATACATGGATGGTATATTATATATAAAAAATCATTATGATGTTATGTTTATTATTTACATGAATTACACATCATTATTATACACATACAAATAATAATATATTGAATAACAATTGCACCACGACGTGGAGACGGTAAGCCGTACGTACGCACGTATGGTGACATGTTATTCAAAGGGTGGATAGAATACTGAATATGGTTGTAACATAATTATAATAACATCACATTATATATAATATACTGGAGTTATAATTTTAGAATGGTAATAACAAATAAAGAAGAAGTGGAAGAAGAAAAGAACTTGAAAAAGGGTGGTAAATTCATTAACTCTTCTTCGGGTTCTTCCTTTTGATTTGATCAAAAGGGATCCTTAGGTTGGCTTTCTGATCAAACTAAGTCCTCTAGGATGTAGTGAGGGAAGTTGGGAGAGTATTTGGGCAGAGTTTGGCCGATACAAAAGGCTTTGATGGTGTGAGTTAATGAGAAGGATGAGTGACCTTTTATAAGTGGGGTGAGGGGCACCTTTGGAAAAGCTATAAATATTATTTTATAATAAATTCATATTTGGTTTATAATGGCTCCAAAGTGGATTATTTAAAATTTAAGGTGGGGATACGTCTAAAACCACTCATCCAATATAATTTATATAGGTTTGGGTGATTATATTAACGTTATCTTTAAGTATTAACTCTTAGTTAATTAGTTTCACTTTTACATTGCCTCTTTGTATTTTTATATTATATATTTAATAAACATACTATATACATACAAGAGACCCCCAAGTGGTCCATTAATGATACACCTATCATTATATATGTCTATTGGCCGAACCTAAGATTTTTAGAAATTTAATATCAATTAATAATATAATATTTGTTTTAAAAACTCTTTTATGTCAATTATGACACTATTCAATAAATGATTTTTGTGAAACTCATATCAGAATGATTACTTAGAAAAAAGTCAATTAAATCAATCCTAATATGTCATATTAACCTATAAAATTATTTTAATTCATTAAAAATTTCAAATTAAATTTATTTGGGTATTTATAATATTAATTATTTTAATTTTTCACTATTATGGTAATTACTGCATCATCATTGTGTCATAAATAAATTACATTATTTAATGTCTAAAAATTATAAATAAAATATCATTCTGTATGAAATCTTATTATATTTCATATTAATATTTAAAACCTAATTTAGCTTTGTATTACCCTATATTAAAAATGTTTTATTAAATAAACTTTGATTTTAACACTTTTAACTCCACTTTGAATTAAATAACAATAAATGTCTTAATCTAATAAAAGTGGACCTAAGTGATAAAATTTTATTCCTAAGGTGGTTTTTGGTCGAGATACACTTGTCCAATATAATTATTACATGTGTTAGGGTAATATTAATATCATTTTTACCCTTTATTACCATACTTACTTTTAAACGTGGTAAATAAAAGTAAAAAGTTACTATTCACCAAAAATTATTTTCATCTCATTGAACCACATTTTACTTCTTGATATTCACCGTGTCTCTTAGATTTTTGAAATTCCATTCTCAAAAGCGGTAAAATTAGGTTTTATGAAAAATTCAGTTTTTTAACTACCACTTAATAGTTTCACTATTCATAAAAAATTGATGTTTTTCAGAACAATGCCAAAATTTCAACCTATGCTATAATTGATTTTCTGAATTCAAAAATGAAGTCTATTTTACAAAATTCCTACCATATGATTTTCATTAATTAATTTTATAATTAATTTCCTCTTTCACAACAAATAGCATGTTTTTAAGAAACAATATATATCAAAAGATTGACAATTGTTTAGGTCCAATTTCATAGTGAAATTAATTCTAATGAACACCATTGGATAAAATGGTAAAAATATATTCTAATTATACTTTAAACCACTAATTAATATAATTTATCAATATAAATTATTTTCATTAAAAGAGTTGTTTTTATGTATTTTTCACTATTCATAAAAATTGGATGTTCTCAGAAAAATACCAAAAATTATTCTTAGGATAATTTCGATATTACGAATCAAAAAATGAAGTCCATTTTGAAATATAAAATATATATAATTTCAAAAAGTAAGTATTACTATTCATAAAAGCTAATATGATTGGTTGTGGTGTGTTAGAACTCGATGTTGCGTACAACACATGCTATCGCATTATTCAAAGAGAAGCGTACCATAGAAGCTAGGGGTGATACAATATATGTATTTATAACCATACATATAATTTTTTTATGAAAAAATAATTACATCACTATGTAGAGGTAGTCGTTTGTATGTACGCACGAGTGATATTTTCTAATATTCGACGGATAGAATGAAATAAAGGAAAATGATAATTCACATATAAATAATTATTATTATTTTTAAAATATAATATATATTCATCTAATATATACTTTTTAACATCCAGGTAAAATTAAAATGAAAAATCAATCACATCACTTTGTGGAGGTTGTAATCAACACATATTCACGAAAGATTTATTCTATTCCGAAGGATCAGAAAATAAGAATTTACATAAGATTATAAAATTATAGAATATTTATTATTAATTAAATATTTTTAATAAAATTAAATATGTAATAATAATCGTCCATGGAATATTGTGATAGAAAGTTATTCATATTGATACGTGTAGGCGATAGTCCACAAATACCTATTAGCGACACTTTCAAACCTCATTTAATGAGAAGAGGTGATCAAATGTTTTTACATCATCATATTAACATTTAAGTATATTTATTATACATTATTAATAATTTTATACAGATATAGAAAGTTTATAGTAAGTTTGATAATAATTAAAATTTGAATACATTAGTTAAGATCAATACATCTTCTTTGAGAGACCTCTTTTGGCTTACTCTTTATGCAATGAAGGATCTGTCATAAGAATGGACCAGAAGATATAGAATCAATAAATGTAATATAGGAAGGTTTTATATCAGTAATATTATATTATATAAGTCTAAAATTGTTGAAATAATTTAGGAGAATTGGTTCCCTTTTATAATTGAGAAGAGGTACACACATGGAATTCCATAAAAGATCTCAATGATATAAACTCACTTTCATGTCAAAGTGTATCCAAATAGAACTTTAATATAAAATAGGATAATATAATGTTTAAATATATTCAATAAATAAAAATATTATAGTTTTAAATGTAAATACTACCCTTATCTCTTCACTTGATCACCCCACCACAGGTAAACTAATTCTGACGATATCTCTAGTAACAAATTTTTCTTTTATTTACTATTCTTTCTGACAAAAAATTTAGTTAAAACTGTTAAATTATATTAATTATGATGATTAAAATTATTTAATCCATTTTAAAATATTCTATATTTATAATTTTATGAATTTAATTTAAATATGTACACAAATGGAAATGAAAAATCAATTTTTTATGGATTTTTATGCATAAAACATAATTTACATCCATGAAATGCCTTGTAAAAAACATATAATTAATTTTAAAATAATATTTTAAATATATAATCAATAATTTCTATTAAATTAATTAAAATAAATTTTAATTTTTTTAATAAGATTAAAAAAATTGTTCACATAAAAACAAATTTTATTCAAATGTATTTTTACGCCCAAAATTGAACTTGTAACAAAATAAAGTATAATGATGAATATTTTTTATTTAATAATATTATTTCCAATTAAAATATTATTAGTTTAATTTATGATAACATTGAAAATTTAACTATACATTACTAAAAATAAAAGTACATTTTTTACAAAAAAACAATCTTTATTTTTCAGTATTCACTGGAAAAAAAATTTAAAACAACCCTAAAAGTTAACCCTTAGAGAATATAGACTTTATGATTTAAAAACATAAATTAATTTCATTAAATTAATTTAATAAAGATTTAAAAATAATTTCTAATTTTTATGTGGACAAAATATGAAAACAACCATTTTCGAAGAAAACATATTTTTGAAGCATAAAATGACTTTACTAGAAATTGAGTACTTATTTATTATGAATTAATCCATGAATTTTAATTAATTAAAAAATTTATACATATTTAATATAAATGTTTTTTAGTATAAAACATTCCAATTTAATATCTAGGTTATAATGGTTTGCTATATCAGGGTTCATACATACTCAAGGTAGATTATAATGAAATCTATCAAATACTTCATGTTTTTTCAGAGGAATAACCTTTTTAATTTTGGGGTGTCACTTTATACCCCCATAAATGTTTTTCACCCTTGAAATTCCATCACATTAATATAAAAATTTATTATATATCTTCTTAATTAGATCTTCATTTTCCCATGTTGCTTCATCCATTTTTGATTCCACTAGCGAATTTTAACATGGTGTGTGGTCATCTTCTGCGACACTTTATATCTACAATCCAATATTTATACCAGATCATATTCATTTTAGAGATCTATCCAATATTGTATGACCTTTTATTCTATTACATGTGGAGGATCATGTATGTACTTCCTCATGAGTTATATATGGGACACATCATTAATTTGATAGAGGTTTGGTGGGAGTGTAAAGCAAAAAGAAACTATCCCAATCTGATCAAGAATATCAAATGGACCAATATACCTATAGCTTCTAATTCACTTATTTTTGAATATCATAACATTATTCCTTTGTGAAATTAATAGGAAATACTTCTCAAAAATATTGAATTTTTGATCTCATTGACAATTAAAAAAAAACTCTTTTATATAATTTTACCCTCCTTGACGAGATGTTGAATGAATATAAACTTCTTTCCCATTTCATAATCTAGCTTAAGTAAATATATATTTCTTTCTCTAACTACATCCCATTATATTAGAGTTTTACACTTCTATCTATAGTTTTATTCATGAAAATTCATATAAATAATCATGTAAAAGATATAATTTTATTAAAATTCATCTAGGGGATGGTGTTGACCCCAACCACCAATAAAATCTAGATAAAAAGATCCCAATATATCCTATAGTTATTAAATGGTTCTATCAGACAGAATATATATATGAAAATGATAGTCAGTACAATATCGCAACATTATATCTAGATCATGATAAAGACTTATCCAGAACTATGAGTAAACATTGAATCCTAATCAGATATAAAAGAATGAGGTATCCCATGAAGCCTTACCACTGCATTAACATATATCCAAATAAAATGACCCAAACACAAATCTATTATGATAGAAATGATGTGTCGTAACATTTTAACATGATCAAATGTAACCTAAATAACATTATAGCCTTTAGATGTTTTGGGAATTACAATAACAATACCCATGTTGTTGTTTTCTTGTTTTCATTCATGTAAGGGTAATGGTTGTACAAAAATAATATAATTCTCTCACCAATCTTTAACATACTAACACACCAAGCAATGAGATACTGACACTTCAAATTATCTCATCATGTTTATTTCAGCAGAAATACTCTTTTAGATCTCTGTAAATATTCATAATTCTAGTATAAATAAATTAGTATAAGGAATGAGATTCTTCCAATACCTCTTTTCTCATGTCTGGTATTTAGGTCAAATATACTTAGTTGTGAATCCTTATGATTCCATAAAAATAATGGTTTATCCTAGGAACATTTTTCATCTTCTTTTTCAACACAACATCCTCTTTTTTTCCTCTTTAATCTTAAAATTGATATATGATTGAACACTTATTAATGAAGGAAAATATTTATCCCCATAATTCATGATTTCATGTACAATACATTTGAAATATATAAATATTTTATATTTTTATCCTCAACATAGATAATCTGGTATGATCCTTTCAACTAAAAGTATTATTCACCTTGTTCTTTTTCCTGGGGTGGTAATGTATTGAGAAATAATAATCTTTATTAAAATCCAATCATCTTATATTGAGCATATTCAACTCTTTTTTTAGAATATGTACATTAAACATTTATGATTAATATGTATTCCAAAAATTTCTCTATAATGATAATGCATCAAGATCCTTAATGAAAACATTACCCCTACTAACATTAAATCACGAGTAAGGTAATGTTTCTTATGAATCATTAATTGATTAGATGAATAATGTATCAGTATATCATTATGTATAATAACACACCCCCAACCCATTTTTTATTGCATCGCTATAAATCAAAAACCCATCTCCACTTTTGGATAGTTTGAGCATAGGGAACTGACCTTTTATTTCATTAGTCACTTGAAATGTTATTCCCATTCATCAGTCTAATGTAACCTCTCACTCTTCTATGTTAACATGGTGAGTGGATTACATAGTCATGATAAATCCTTCAGAAGTCATCAATAATATCCAAACAATTGATGAAAACTATGGATATCAATCATAGTATATGTTTTAGTAAAACGTTATATAACATTCATCATTTATTGATCCACCTAAATACCAACTTTTGAGATTATATGACCCAGACAGTAAAAAAATAAAAAATTCATACTTGGTAAATTTTTCATACATTTTCCCTTCCATAAAGTTTTTAGTACATTACTCAAGTGATCCTTATTATATTACTTACTCTAGGAATATATAACAATATCATCCATAAATTCAACCCCAATATGATCAAGGTAATCTCATAAAAACCTAATATTTAAATCCTTCATGATATTAAGAGAATTAGTATGACTTAATTGAATCACTATAAATTTACAATTCAATAACTAAAATGAAACGTTATCTTGTGTATGTATTCACTTTTCAACTTCATTTAATAGTATTCAAATCAAAGATCAATAGTTTAATTAAATAACATCATTGAAATTATTAAAAAATTCATCAAATTAGGGAAGACAATTCTTATTCTTGACTTTGATCTTGTTATGTTCCTAATAATCAAAGAAGACTTGCATTAATATATATTTATTCATAATAAAAATAACAGATTCACACTAAGGTGATGTAATTGGAAAAATTTATACCTTATCAAGATTCTCTTAATGTTTCCTATTCAATTTTTGTAAATCTGTTGGATAAATTATATATAGATTATTTTAGATTCATGTAGCACTGGGTATGAGTTTTATTTAATTCTTAATTACAAGATATAGAGGAAGTCTACCTAGATATTCTAGAAAGACATATAAAAACTCCTAAATAATAGGAATATATTGTATGTTTATTTTAAATACCATCATCTAAAATAAATATCCAATTTAAATAGGAATCAATACACATTCAATGGATATAATTTACATGTGATGTTTATATTTATCTGCCTACAGATAGATAATCATAGGTTGTATTTGAATATCAAATTTTACTTAACATCCATAATAATTGATTTTGTATTGGTATAAATAAACCTAGTCCATTTTGAAAATCCCATCATATTCTACTTGATGAAGAATAACAAGATTTAAAGGGATCAAATTTCCAAAAACATAAAATGGGGAATATTCATATACTTTTTAGGTTATCATCATGCCATTAAGAGTTTTTACTTCTAATTTAACACTAATTATTGAGGATATACATTCCTTGAGGCAATTTTTGTGATATATGGGAATTCATATAACTAAGATCAAATAGGATACTCCAATACATGAGCATAGTTTTAAGCACATACACTTTACTATTCTGACATAAATCCCATAATAAAAAAATTGTTACCATAAACATCATCCATCGATAAATAGAGTGATTATACATGAACATTCACTAATAGGATGTCTAAATCATGGAAACATATTTTTAATATATGACACATTTGGTTTAAAATATGTCATCCATGGTCAATTTCTACACAAATCCTACATAGTGGATTTTAAATAAAGTGTCAACATTCCTAAGAATATCCCCAAAGACATTAAAACCAAGATCATATTAAGGTCTCAGTTCGCATGTCCAAAAATGATGGTTGAGATATAATTGAATAAAAGTTTGGGATGTTATTACCCATGGATGTATCTGTTCCTAAATCGGATCCACCTATAGTATCCAAACATTGAGGTATTTTATTAGGAATAAAATTCCTTTTCTATAATATCTAGGCTTTTATCCTATACATATACTTATCCTAAGGGTTTTATTTAATGTTTTCTCACCCTAGTTTTGAAATATACCTAAATCATTCTCTAATAGTAACTATGGTTACCCATAATTTACAAAAAAAATATTATATATTATTAATATAATATTTATTACATACCAATATGATCCACGATAGAACCATAGAGTTTTAGTGAACATTGATACATGGATACATAAAAAAATATCACATAAATGATCTATATCATTTCAATTTATTTTATTCAAAAAAATAACCCTTCTTAGACATACAATTCTTAAAACCTTTCTCTATAACCAGGGGAAGGGAAACATAAGGATGGATGAGGTCATATGATCAGTAAGGGTATATATAATAGATCTCAATTATTGGTCATAAGTTATCATAATATAATCATAATGGTGTGATGAAATGATATTAATAATATAAAACTATACCCATTAATTCATAGATCATGATCATTAAATATGAAAAAAGGCATTGTTAATAATGAAAACAAGACCTAAGAGTGTGGAATCTTCAACAATAATTCATGATCAATGACAAAATATCAAAATATTAGTACATATGTCAATTTAATACACATAATAATAGAAAATTATATCCTTATTAATGTATCACTAATATGACTATCATAGTATATTAGGTTCACTCTTCATTTCATCATTTCCATTGATGTGGTTCATTACCAAAAATATCTTATTGGAAACATCCTATACTAAATTGGGATTATAAACTATTATAGTCCTTATTATATCATGAGATGTCCATATTTATCCATTTTATTATGGGGATATATAATTATATCCCAACCATTAAAAAATTAAGGTCATGTATATGTGTGCTACATGATCATAAAAAATTCATTATATCATTAAATCATAACTCACGGAAAGGATATGGGTTTCATTAAATTTTCATCCAAAAATAATAAAACATCATGTTAAATAACAAAAACGGTAAAATTTTATTTAATCCCAATTAAATCATAATAAAAATCAAAGGATATTTCTATATCTGAAAATACCACTAAAAAACACATGAACATTTCTTGAGTAAAATATACATTTCATTTAAAATTACTTATTAAATTACAAAAAATATTAAGGGAAATATTTTCATTGAAAACAAAAAATTTAACATATTATTTAATATTTAAAAAATATATAATTCATGATGGTGATAAAATCTATTCATGTGGTGTATGTTAAAATGGAAATTTAGTTTATATTTTTGGTAAAAATCTATATTATCATGTTTGGAAAATTATAAAAAAATTATTATTAAAAATTTAAAAAAATAGTAAAATATTGATAGAATTAAATTTAAATAATCATTGGGGAATATTAAAAAAAATCTATACAACATTTAAAAGTAAATAAGGACATGTAAGAATAGATTCCTAACTAGAGAGAAAAACAAGGATAATTTTCCTTAAAAACATTATTTCAGTATCTGGAGTACTTAAAGGGAGGAGAAAGAAAGGAAACCATGTAATATTTTGAAAACAAAAAAGTATAATAAAAGTATTAATATTTTGTGTAGATATATCATATAAATTATTCATCATATATTTAACAATACACAATCCCAATAAAAATGAGATTACAAAATAAAACTCATCCCTGAAGTCTATCTTGCTTCATAAGTGCTCCAACATCAACTATAATAAATATAAATTCACAAAAATATATATAAAATAACTATATTAATACTTATAATTCCACAAATGGTTTAATTATAACATCTTATCACTTAATAATTAACAATTTCTCATTATCATCATCATTTCATGTGCTAACTGCTTCGATTTTTCATGTATGTTTTGGTTTGGGTGTTCTAGTCCATGAACACTGATCATGGATTTTTCTTCTCCGTATTTCTGATAATTATATAAGTATCATATATATACATTATATACACTTTTTTAACCATTAATATAAAGAGTTTATGAAAAACTAATTTCACCAATTTTGGGAGATGGTAGTCCGTACATATGTACGAGTGATGTTTTCAACTTTTGGATAGATAGGTCAAAGGAAATTTAAATCGTAATTAATTATTAAAAAATGATTATTATATAATAAATATAATATATATATATATATTAAATATATTCCTTTTACCATATAGGGAAAGTGGAAATAAATAATGAATCACATCATTTTGTAAAAGGGGTTTTCAACATGTCTGGATGAGCGATGTTATCATTTTTGAATGTATAAAATTGTAATAAGGAAAATAATATATTATAACTTCAAAAGAATAATTATTCCTTAAATATAAAAAATAAACATAAAATTCATCATAATAACTGACCATTAATTATGTTTGTGGGAAATTAATCATATCACTATATTGAGGTGGTACTCCACACATACACATTAGTGATTCATTGATCTCCCATTTGATAGAGAATTTGTGGTAAAAGGTTTTCCCATAATCATTATAACAACTCAGTATAATTTTAATACTATATTAATCATGTTTTAATTGATAAATAATGTTAATAAGAATTATATGAAGAAATAATTTTATAGGATCTTGATTAAGATCAATACCTCTACTTTCAGAGACCATCTGTGGATTACACCTTCAGCCATAAAGGATTGGCCGTAAAATAATACCATAAGATCTAGAATGATGGGAAGGAATCTACTACTGATTTTTAAATAGGGATTTCCTAATATATAAGGATCCAAAATTTTGAATGAGGGGGGAGAAGATGTTCCCTTTTATAAGTAAGGGGAGGGACGCACATGGAATTTTGGAAAACATGTCAATGATATATTGTTAATTTCATGAGAAAGGAGATAATGATGGAACATTATTTGAATTTAGTTTAGCATAAGTTTGAAATATAATAATATAATAATAATTTTGAAGTTTTTAGTGTAAATATTACCCTTATCTCTTGGTTTAACCCCCCTTACCTACAGACAAACACACAATAGTAAACCCATTTTAACCGTAATTGTGGAAATAGAATTTCATTATTTTATCAATTCAATAAGAACACATTAATCTAAATATATTGAAATATATTAATTATTAGTATTGTAAATATAGAATAAATTTTAGAAAATTAAATTTCAAAAAATAATTTATTTTTATTTCAAATATGTATACAAACCATAATGAAAACGTTTTTTAAATAAATAAATTTCTATTTATAAACCAACATTTAATTCTAGTCCACGGCTTTTAGAAAAATAAAATGAAATATAAGAAATTATATTTAATAAATAGATTATTAATTTAATTAAAACCTTTTAATAGATATTAAATTAATAAATTTAATTATAAATAATTGTTCACATAAAAATAGTATTTAGAAAATATGTTTTTAAGCACAAAAATGAATAATATTAAAATAAATTATAATGGTTATTCATATTTTTTAATTATATTATTTATAATTAACGGGTAATTAGGTAACTTTATGACTAAATTCAAAAAATTAAGGGACTATTACTTGATAATAAATGGATTTTTTTAGAAATAATATTTAATTTCTACAATTCACTAAAGAATAATATTTATTTGAAATAACCAATAACTTCATCCTAAGATAATATGTACATGATAATTTCAAAAATAATTTTAATTTAAATTAATAAAATTTTAAAAATTAATAAAAATTAAATATTATTTTCTTTGTTTAAAAAATTTGATGATAATATTTTGTGAATAAAATATATTTCTGAAGCCTAAAATGAATTTACTAAATATGTATTACTTATTTTTTTGATTTAATCATTACTTTTAAATTATTTAATACCTTAATATATATTTTCATAAAATAGTTTTTATTATTTATACCTACCAATATGACTACCAAGTTATAATGGTTTACTATATCATAGTTCATATAGACTCGAGGATGTGTTCAAGGAAATCTATCTAATACATCGAGTTTATTTTAAAGGAAATACATATAAAATATCGGGGTCTTACATCATCCAGAGTGGGTTCATTCAAAATTGGTATCAATTCATTTTTTTATTAATTTTTAGTTATTAGTAGATAATATATTGGACTATTAGACATCATGACGTAAGTTCAAGATAGTCTCTTCCTAACTCTTTGTTATTACCTTGAGCTACCATGGGTAGATGAGATATGTGAATTGGGTATGATATATTAATTTTAATTGTTATGTAGTTGTTTTGAAATAAATCATTACTGATTTGATTCATTGTGATTATATTTTGGTGTCTTGATGAAACATTAGGTTATGGGGTGAATTTGGGAGGATCCTGGATCCATACAGTTATAGATCACAGTCTACTAAACCATATGGGAAAGTGGATGTTGATTTGTAAACTCATAGTGAAATTTCACATGGTTGGCGAATAGTTTAGAAAATGATGAATCCAAACCATTCAATACTAATTTTTACCCTTATGAAATATATTTTAATTTATATGTATATAAATGTTCTAATGAGTTGTTTATGACATGTTTCAATTAAATTGCTATGAATTTATAATAGTGTTTATTCTTAGTTAATTTTATTTAACTACATTATTGTTTCTAACAATATTTAGTTATTATAATTAAAATATTTTATTACCTTTTAAAGTGATTTTTAAACTTTTGGGGGTAAAAAGTAAATCAATTTTTAAAGGTTTTTAGTTTGGTTTGGTTCCCAAAAAATTAATTTTATGTCTTTTAAAGGGGTTTTAAATAATATTAATAGTGTTATAAAAATTAATTATTATGTTTGAAAGTGGTTGAGTCTATTATATTGTTTTTTCCGTGATGGGTGCTATAGTAGGTGAGCCATTCAATTTGAGTAATTCAATGTGGTGATACGGGAATGACATTACTATGCATCGTGCCTCATGGGAGGTTAGAATAAAAAAAATTCATTTATGATGGAATAAATGTGTAGTTAAAGTGACTTTTATATTTTTTTGAATTTTATAAATTCTTATTCTCATTTAATATTAAGGGTAAAAAAATATTTTTTATGGATTCAAAATTTAGTATTTTCATTGGAATTTGTTTTTTTTTTGGATTTTTTAAATCATATTTTATATTTTCACACCAATTTCTTTGGCCTTTGAACGAATTCGTTCTCACCTAGATTAATTATCTTTTAGTGGGAGCTTTTGTTTATTGAATTCAAGTATTATTTTTCATATTTTAGTCACACTTTATTGTTATTGAATTTCTTGATATTTTATTCCTATTTTAAATATTGAGCCACGTTATGATTTTGATTTTCTTTCCTATAATATTATATTTATACTACTAAATAATGTCTTGAGGAATCCTTTTAAAGAATCCATGGATGAATTATTATGAACCAACCCTCGAATTGAACTTAGTTTCCTCGCATCTAAATTTTTTGTTTTGTAGGTTATTGGTAGTGTTATGAGTCGTAGTCTACCAATATTTAGATATATTAATTTATAATAATCGGGTTTTAGTTCTTATATACCAATAGTGGAGTAGTTTTCCTTGGATCTGGGGGACTAATAGAAGAATATTGAATAAATATTCTATCCGAATGAGATTCATAAGAGTTTCAAGGTATGATTCACAACATTAATACTAGAAGGTACTAATTAGAAATAGTGAAATTATTTCATTTAGGATAATATATGGAAGTATCAGTCATTGGATTGATTAAATGTATAATTTATTTAATGGTTTTTCCTTGAATCCATAAAATTAAAAAAACTATAGTATTTTATTATAGCCAGTTTGGTGAAAATTTGGGGTTACAATACAATGGGTGATTCTATAATTTTGTGTTATATCTTTTTAAATTGGAATCTAATGATATTCAAAAGGCTCAATGTTTTAAAAAGGATCTTAATCCACGTTTCAATTGGATGTTGTAATTGTATGATCAACCCGCTAAAGTATAAATCGTGTCTCAATCCTTAGAGAGAGAATCCCTTACATTTATCCTCTCAATAACTTATGTTTTTTACCCTATATATCATATTTTTTATGAAGGATATACTGGTGAAAAGAGGAAATATGATGGACTTGATCATGCTAGTGGAGTAGGTATAAAAAAATTCCATTTGGAGTTTCTTATTCTTCAACCCCAATGACTAAACCCTTAGTGTTCTATAATTATTGAAATTAATAGTACATCAAGGCCATATTATAGGAAACTCTAATGAACTATAATTATTGGGATTATATATTTCTTCTTCATTATTTTTTTAGTGTTCTTGAGAAGTTTCATAGAAATATGACAGTTTGAGGAATCATCTTAAACATGTGTTTTTTCTATTTTTTAATGTGGCCTTCCATGTACTATTTTGTCTATGGATATTTTAATGTGATTAATGTATACTATGGATTATGTATATTATAGGTTGTAGATTTTGTAATGTTATAAATGTGGTGGAATGCCATATTATTATTGAAATTCCATGTATGAATGTTGGTGGTGGTGAATGTGCCTTCTCAATGTTATCCTTATTTGACTATGAATCGAGAAGGGATCTTGATGTTATTTTTAGGACATATTATTATTATTAATTTATTAATAATGGGAGAGAATATGATATTTTTAAATATGGGTAAGTATCTTTAGTTAATTTTATCTTCTCTAAGTATTGGATCTTTCAATTTTAGATCCCTTCATTTTCTTATTCCACCATCACCTAGGATATTAATTATTTTTTAGACATTATTCTATTATACTTGAATTTTTATTTTTGATTTTTTCTTAAATAATTTTTTATATATTTTGGTGATTGGTTTAGTTTTAATCTTATTATATTGACTATTAATATCATAAGGACTTTTTTATGATTTTATGTCTCAGGGTGGGAAAAATTTTGACACCCTTAGGTTATTTTTTGTTTAATTTATTCTATTTTTTCGAAGCTTTTTGGATTTGGAGTATGTGAAACATGAAAATGGTTGTTTAGAGTATAGATTTATGGTTTATAAATAGTTAATAATAACAATTTAACCAAAATATATGAAGGGTAGGGAAGCCATCCAATTCGGTTTGCACAGTTGGTGGACAGTTCTCCAAACAATAAACACCCAATGTTTATTGTGAAAGTCACATATTAATAAGTTATTTACCTTATAGAGTACTGTGTGGTTTCTGTATTTTAAGGAGAAAATGTGTTTCCAAACCATGATATAAAATCATATATATGTGGTTAAATCTAGTCTCATACACATGTTTGGTGCATAGTTTATGAAATTGTATAGCCAAACCATGTTGTCTAACAAGTTTCATAAAAAAGGGATATTTCCCAATTTTCACTAATCAATGTTTGATTCAATCCTCTATTATTTACCCAATTAAATAAAACTTAATCATCATCATCAATGTAGTACTCGAACTATAATATCCTTTGTGGTATCCTTGAGGGTCATAATAGATTCCCTAAAGATAATCATTAATTCATTCATGATTTAATCCACTATTCCTTCACTTATCTATCTCTTTCACTAAAATGATAATGAAAATCATGTGTTTCTTGTTATTAAATTTTAACTTATTGTTTCATTGTGTTATAGATTATTATGGTCATATAAGTTTTTTTTCCTATATCATTTGGTGGAATAACACCCCTTATCAATGGAATCATTTATTTCCAACAAGTGGCACTTTATATTTCCATTATTTTAAAAAATACAGATGATTGCAACATTTAAATTATGTTTTCTGAATTATAAATCCCATATTTTGTTACTATGATTATAAAATTTTTATTTTTCATTATTTTCATTAAGATATATCATATAATCAAGGTTGATTTCAAATTTTATTGTGTGGAATTTAGTTTTAGATAAATTAGTGCACTCATTATTTTAGATTAAATTCCTAGGGTGTTTTTTCAATGAAATATTTTAATTGTAACTTATTGATAACTCATTAATTATTTTTGAGGGATCATAAATTGGTATTAGTGAAATGGACCTTATTAATTAAGGGTTTTTTTAACTTGGAAATTTTATAATAATTCTTAATTATATTTCAATAAAAATTCATTTTCGTATATGTAAAGTCCTATTTGACTTTTCATATGTGTGAAGACCTACATAGAAATAAAGTGAATGATTGTATTACTTGTTTCTACCCTTTTTGGAATTCCCTATTATATTTTGTTGTTTTAATGTGATATAGTGTGACTTTTTATTTGAATCTAAGTCCAATTGTTGCATTATTGTTATGGGATTGTTTATTTGGTGGGTGTTTGGAGGTGAGATATAGGTTTATTCATTGATTATTATAGATTTATATTGATATATTTTTATATATGTTTCCTTTTTTTCTCATATAATTTTTAGTTCATGGGAAACCATGAGTAGTTAAGTCATATTTTGAGGGATATTATTGAAATAGTTGAGATTACATGTAAAATATTTTCCATGGTATATTATTGTGCTCTGAGTAGACATTTATTTCAACTCAAGGAGGCTTGGAAAGAGAAAAATGAGGGTGAATATATTTTTTAATCATCATCTAGTCTTATGATGTTTTTTCACTAAGATATATCTCAGAACATCTCCTTAGTTAAATATATATATATACCATGATTATTATTGCTTGACTAATTATATTCTATCAATTTAGTCAATCATTACATAGAAACTTATATATGTTATAAATGGATATGTATATCATATTCCATGTTCATATTTACTACATTTTTGTCTTTGAGACAAGGAAATAGTATTTTTAATGAAAACTCTTCTCTTAATGATATGTTTATCATATGGTATAAGATTTTGAATATGTTCAATGTAGATGTTTTGGAATTTGTTCCCTAAATTGGTTTCTTATAAAAATGGTGTTTAAAGTATAATTGAAAAGTGTTGTTTCAAATTATGCATGGAACTATATTTCAAATCTAGTTAATCATTTTTAAATTCATTGTTTTACATGGGAATGTCTAAGGTTTCATAATGTAATTTAATAAAATAAAATTGTTGTTATAAAGTGAGAAAAATATATTATTATTGTATACCAAATATAACAGAATAAATCTTCGGTATATTCAAAATTTCAAATTAATTTACATGGAATTATTTTTAAAAGGAAATGTAAAAAGTACTTAGTGGGATATTATTTGGATTTTCATAAAACACCTGATATAAATATTTTATATGTGTACTTGGTATTATTAATCATTTTATATATGCTTGATAGATTTTTAGATTTGATGAATGATCAGGTTAGTAGTTTTATTATGATATGAATGATTCCATTTTGGTTTCATTTTTGGTTTAGTTTAAAGATTGGGATTTTTAACCATCTTGTATAGTATAATATAATCTTCCTCTATTTCATGTCACCCTTTTATAAATAAAATATTTATGAAGCTAAAATGATAATTTATTTATATGTTATGTATATTATATTGTCTTAATTAATTTTATTACTCCATAATTGATTTTTTTATATTTGAAAATTGTTTATTCATTATTCATGGCATTCAATCCTCTATAGTGGTCATGTAAATCTTTTGTATATTTCAAAATGATTTACATAAATTAATATTACATAAAAGTTAAATAATATTCATTAAAAAATATAACAAATCCATAATGAGACTGTATAGGTATAGAGTATTTATAAAATTGGAAACCTTAACAATTAGTTCATAAGACATCTTCATTATTTCCAACTTATTTGACCATAACAAGACCCCTTTTAACATATCTTACTTAATATCCTTCTTCATGACCTTGGGAAAAGAAACATATGAAAGGGTGAGCTCATATGCTCAATAAGGATAAAAAGGGAGATATCAATCATATCATAATCATACGACATAAGAACAATACATTTTAAATTGTAATCTTTCATATGAAATATTATGTTATCATGCCATGGGATAAATCATGAATGTTCATAAGAATAATTTAACATAATCCCAAAATTCATAACATTGGACATGAAGTTTGTTGGCATACACATAATCATGTAAAATAATTTTATATTAGTCATGTCTCATTTCCATGTCCATCATAGTGGACAAAGACAATTACCGAATCAAGTTCACTCCTCATTCCATCCCTGTATTACTCAACTGAGATCATTTCCCTTTCCATCCATGTCTATATCATGAGATATTTATCTTTTTCCCAATTAATTGGATAGACATATAGGTCCCACCAATCTCATAATGAAATAATTCATACGTGTTAAAAAAAACATAAATCATCCATCATAACATAACCCAAAGAATAAAATTGGTTTCTTAAACATCATTTCATGAAAACATAATCCATGCCAAACAAATGAATTTCATATATATAATTTTTTCATTAACACAATTATATCATAAGAATAGTAGGTATATTATACTTTATACATAACCCTCTTAAATTATTCCATATGAGATGGAAAATTATTTTTAAAGAACACTGGAAATTAAATCTTGAGGAATATATCCTTCCTTCTTCAAAAATATTTTATTTTCTCAAAATGAAATGCAAATTTAAAAATATTTTTTATTTGAAAAGAAAATTAAAATAATTTAGAAAAATAATCATAGAAAAAATGCATTATGAAAATATAAAAATCCATTCATTCTGTATATGTTAAGAAAACACTCCCCTAATACTTTTGCTAAAAAAGTCAAAAATTACCTCATTACAAATAACTATAAAAGATTTATTTCACACCATTAAATAAAAAATCACCAATGGGTAAAATTTACTTTAAAAAATTCAGAATAATTGAAATAATATTACATATTTAGTAAATATGGATGTGGATGATAAATATACCATTTTAAATACTTACATATAAACAATCTAGGATAATAGTGAGATTGTAAAATTATCCCTAACCCGAGGTTTGGTTTTTTTTTTGTATGTACCCAAATATCATGTATAATGATTTAATTAATGTCATTCACTTATTCAAGAATCATATTATTTTTTATGATATCATATATGACCATATTTTCATTCATTTTTTAGTAACATTATCACTTGTCTATCAGGCATTAACATCTTTATTTTCATACACATGTTTTATCAGATTAGTCCCTCATCTTTTGTATGTTGTTATATCATTTAATTAATTATATTGATATATTATATATCATATTTATTCATTAAATTCATTTATAGAAGAGTTCTTTAATGAAGGTAATTTTAATGAATCGCATCATATCATGGAGAAAGTAGGTCGTACGTACGCACAAGTGGCGATATCATTCCTATAATTATTGAATGATTTTGAATTGGATGGTGTATAATATTTCAAAATGAATATCACGTTATAATAATAATATATAGTTATTATTTTCCATCATTCTACCCATCCAAAAAAGGGGATGGTGAAAAACATATAACACCACGACATAGAGTCGGTAAGTCTTGTGTACGCACGCTTGGTGATTTCATTTGTCATAGAATGGATAGAAGGTGGAATATAGTTGTTTAATAATTATAATAACATCATAGTATATAATTAATACTAGATTTATTACTTTATAATTTAACAACTTGTGAAGAAAATGTAGAAGATGAAAAAAGTTTGAAAATTCATAGATGATATTACCTCTTCTTCAACATGCTTCCTCTGAATCTCCACTTATATCACTATTTTTGGTCTTTGAAGAATGCACAAACATCTATAATGTTACTATTTTAGTTTATAAGGGAAAATAGTTGGGTATGACCTTGATTTATGGCTCATAATGAAGTTAATTGGCGAGGGAGGAGGTTCCCTTTTGTAAATTTGGTGAGGGGCACTTTTGGGATCTCTAACAATATTAATTTATTATAAAATAAAACACCATACCAAATCCAACAAAAATGACTAATATTCAACTATAACATTATATAAGGTTTCAATATCATCAAAAAAATTATTTGTGAAAATATTTTCTTTCAATCTAAATTTTATCCATTTAATTAATACCTAGTTATTCATTATACTTTTTAACTAGGGTAATAAATAATTCAATATTAAAAGGGTTAACTATTTAATTATTTGATTTAAATTAGAGCATAAATAAATAATTTAGAACACTTTATACCATATAATAATTATTATATATTTTTTAAAATGTTTTTATGATTTTTAAATAATTTATAAAACATTATTTTGATAAACATTCAATAGTGTCAATTTTGACAATATTCAATTCATTAATTATTAAAAATATACAGATATTAAGTTAACATCTAACCAACTATATTATTATATTTCTAATATGTATAGGTATCCTATAAAATTCATTTTACAAATTAATTAATTCAAAATATATTTATTTTAAAATGATTATTAACATTTATTTTTTGTATCTATTAATAAAATAATTACTACATAAATTTTGTGTGAATATTTAATATACTTTTTTAGAAAAAAAATTAAAAATAAGATATTATGATAAAGATAAATAAAATATATTTTATAATATAATTTTTAGTGTAATTTATCGACTCGAAAATACAACTTTTAAATTCATATACTTATTAAATTCTGAATGTGACAACTTTAACATCACCTCAAATAAAACAATATATGTATCACAGCCTATTATATAAGGATATAAATGGAATATAACTCAACCCATTGATGGTTATGTTCAATATATACCCAATAAATAATATTTTTTCATGTTTTTGAGTCTTTTAATAGTTTTTAAAAATTTAATAAAATTTATTTTATTGATTTCTTATTAGTTAATTAACTTTTACATCATCAATGTATAATTCGTTAAGATAATAATTTATTATCTAAAAATTAAAAATAAATTCCCATGATAAATAAAAACATTTTCTATTTCAAAAGTGTTTTTATAATCATTTTAACTTCTATATAACATTATAATAAATATTGTTTTTAAAAAAATTTGAGTTAGATATATTTAAGTTTTCTTTTAAGAAAATAAATTAAAATTTCGAATCTCATCCATGTTGATTAAAAAGGGAACCATTTATACCCAAGGATGATTTAGGAATAAAAAACCCATCAAATAATATTAATACAAGTGTAAGGTTAATTCTATAATAGTATTCATACCCTTAACTACCAGATTTACCCTTTTACCGGATAAGAAAAAATACCAAATATACTATTCATAATGCCCAAAAATAAAATAAAAATATTTACATAATTTGGATCTATTGATTCAAAATATGGAATCCATTTTTTAGAATGAAAAAAATATGTAGTAATTAATTTAATTAACCCTGATGCGGGAAAAAGAGAATAGATTTTAAAAGTTAAAACATTGTAAAAGATTGAAATGGTTTTATATCTTAATTGAATGTAAAATTAATGCTACTAACATGAATTATATTAAATGTTAAAAATATATTATATTTATACTTTAAAACCATTTAATACTATAATTTATCCATATAATTTATTTTTATGGAAAAATTTGTTTTCAATTAAAATTTAGCCTATTTATATAATCATCAAAATTTAAAAGTTATTAGAAAAATATTAAAAATTTATCCAAAGAAAATTTTTATATCCTTCTTCCAAAGAACATGTTTATCTTTTCAGATAAATATTATTAATGTGTCAAAATTATAATATAAAATGGGTTCTCTAATAAAAGTTGTTAAATTACCCTCTCGAAAAATATAGGTTTTTATACATCAAATAGGGTTTATTTAAACCCAATGAAAAAAATATCATTTGGATGAATATAAAAAAAAATTCAAAAGTATATAACATATATATTTATTTAATTTCATTTACTAATAGAAACTCACTCAATTTATTAAAACAAAAAAACAAATATATAATTTATTTATATTTTTCTTAAATAATATGAAGCGAATGACATCCCCATAAATTTTTATAATTTTTTAATAATTATTCTCACTAACCTAACGGTTAGCTTAAAATTATCATTTTATACTATGGGAATATCATAGTTCATTTAAAATCATTATTTCATGTAATGCATGCTATTCAGAAATTAAAACTATCTAGATAATATATTTCAAAAAATCATCTAGGTGTAACTTTCTACCCCCCCTATTATACTGAATTTCTCCCTTGAAATTAAGCACTTGGATTCAGTATCCCCAAATTGGTGGATCTTCCACAAAACATTAACCAAGCTAGTGGTCTTGTTTCGCAAAACTTTTTTTCTAGATTCCATTATCTCTTTCAGTTTTTCTTCCTAAGAAATATATTCGTCTAGAGATATATCTTCTAAGTTTATTACATATAAAGGATCTAATATGTACTTTCTCAAGAGAGATAAATGGAACACATCATGAACTCGGTAGAGATTTGGTGGAAGTGCCAATCAATAAGGTACCTTCACAACATGATCCAACATATCAAAAGGAAAAATATAAATTGGGAAAATATTTCCCTTATTTCCATATAAAATTACTCTCTTCTTTGGAGATATTCGTAGAAACACCATTTCAGCCACTTCAAACTCTATGCCCTTTCTTCGGTTGTCAGCGTCATATTTTTTTCAACTTTGAGTTTCTCTTATGTGTTGTTGAATATATCTGACCTTTTTTCATTTCATAAACAAGATTAGTTCCCAATAGCTTTATTTCCACAAATTCATCCCATGAAGTTATAGTTCTTCACTTATTTCTATAGAGGGATTAGTAATGTGCCATCTGAATACTGGAGTGAAAGATATTGTTGTAAGAAACTTCCACCAAAGGTAGGAGATGATCCTAACAACCTTTGAAATCCATTGATCAAGCTCTCAACAAGTCTTCTTGAGTTTTAATTTTCTTCTCAAATTAAAAATCTACTTGAAAATGATAATAAGTTCTAAAACATACCTCTTTATCCAGAGTTTTTCGAAATCTTAACCAGATCTACTAGGAAAACCTCGACTACCGATCAGATATAATAGAAACTAATACTCTATGTAATCATACCACATCCTTTACATATATCCTATAAGGATTTTCAAGAAATAAATCCTCCCAAATAAAAATGAATTGTGCCAAATTCATAAGGTGATCAACGAAAACCAATATATCATTATCTTCTTTAGATGTTTTTGGATGTCTGAACACAAAGGATAAAAGTGATGTTTTCCCATTTCCATTCTGGTATGGGTAACTGTTGTAACATCCCATATACTTTTGTCTCTCAGCCTTAACATGCTAAAAAACAAGCATCAAGAGATATATTAGGAAACATCTCCTTTCGTTCCATCCCGCCATAAATAATTTTATAGGTCCATGTACGTCTTTTGGCTTCCAAGGTGAATAGGGAATAAAGAACTATAAGCATCATCCAATATATTGTTCTTTAATTATGGTATTGGATGAATACAAACTTGATTCCTGAACATTATTATTCCATCACAATAAAAGTTAAATTCACTATCATTTCTCACCTTCTTTTATAGATCTACATATTCCATTTTCACCTCCTTAATATTCACTTGATTAGATTGTTGAACATTCATTTTAGAAAGATAATATCTCTCATATTCCTTTAAAATTTCAAGATCCATCCTTTGTAATCCTAATCAGGGATAGGCTCATGTTGTCCTTTCGACTCAAAGCCTATGCCACCTTGTTCACTTAACTATGGTGGAAACGTGTTTTGAAGTTATTAATTTTAATCAACTCCAACCAACTTCTTTGATTAATATTCATATCCATTTTTGTGAAAATATAATGTATATTTTTATGATCAATATATATAACACATTTCACTAAAAAGATCATAATTTTATATATTTAGTGAAAATATTACCATAGATAAATCCTTATCAAGAGTTGGGTGATTTTTCTCATGGATTTTCAATTATCACGAGGAATAAGCTATCACCATATAATTTTTCATAAGAACACATCACATATCCTTTTTGGATGCATCACTGTAGATCACAAACCTTTCTCTACTAAAAGTCGGTATGATAATATGTGAAATGGGTAAACTTCTTTTGAGTTCTATATAATTATATTCACATTCCTTCATCCACACGATCTTAACTTCTTTTCGAGTCAACATGATGAATAGATTATATTATCATGACAAGTCATTCAAAAAAAATCGATAATATCCATCCAAACCAACAAAACATCAGATCTCAATTGCGGTTATTGGTCTTGTCCAAAATTCAATAAATCCTATTTTTTGGATCCATAGATATCCCCTATTTTGAGATTATGTGACCCAAAATTAGAACTTTCCGAAGAAAAAATTCACACTTGGAAAATTTTTCATAGCGCATTTCCTTTCTCAAGGTCTTCAGAAAAATTATCATGTGATCTTCATGTTCTTCATTTCCCTTAAAAAGGACAATTATATCATTTATAAACACTAGAAAAACTGATCAAGATTGTCTTTAAATACTATATTCATTAGATCTATGAATATATTGGTGGAATTAGTAAAACCAAAAGGAATCATTATAAATTCATTTTGTCCATACCATGTAGGGAATGAAATCTTTTGTATATCCACCTTCGTGACCCTTAATTGATTATATCCTGAATGAAGATCAAGATTTTAAATGTATTAAGCTCCATGTAGTTGGTTAAATAAGTCATCAATGTGAGGAATATGATATTTTTTCTTGATAGTGATCTTGTTTAGTTCTCAATAATCAGTACAGAGTCTCATTGATCCATCTATCCTCTTAACAAATAAAATAGGTGAAACCCAAGGTGATTCCTGGGGAATATGAATTCCTTGTCAAGATTCTCTTTGATTTTCTTCTTCAATTCCTGAAACTCATTTGGGATCATTCAATAAGGTTTCATTGAACTAATAATAACACCCGATATGAGTTCAATTGAAAACTCAACTTCTCGATCTATAGGAAGACCTGGTAATTATTCGGAAAAGACGTCATCAAAATCTAGTAAAATGGTTGTATTTTTAATTGTCAGTTTCTCCCCAACCATTTAAAATATATATCCTTCATTTATAGGGATCAAGACCCAAAATATAGAATAAAATTCTACTTGATGTTTATATGAATACTTTTATTGATATATGATCATAGATTGATCTTGAATAGGAAATGTGACATCAAATATATGTAAATTGATATGAGCTTCATATAGAGAAAGAACATTCATTACATGATTCAAATAAAATTACACTATATGAAGGATCACAAGATTTGAAAGAAGAAATTTCCAACAAACATCAACTTGAGAAGTATTTTAAACTTTTGATGCAACTGTTGTGCCAATAGGAGTTGTCATAGCTAACTCATCATATAATTATTTAGGTAATATGGAGATAAACATATAAAATTATTTATAAATAATAAAGTTGGTGGATATAGAATCAAATAAAACATTTTCTACTTTAGAGTGGATTGTTATTTTACCGCTCACCACTTTATTATCATACTCCACATTGTTGATAGTGGTTGCATGTGACATTCCTTTTCCTTTCTCTTTAAGAGTATTCTGACATTGATCATCATCATTATCCCTTAGGTTAGGGAATTAATTGGTATAATTCACCATTTCCTTAAACTTGTAACATTGATGTATAGGAGGTTCATTCTTTATAGCCTTTTCTTTATTCAAATCATTTTACATATTTTTCCCATAACGTCGTTATTAAACATACTTATGACCTTCTTTTCCAAACATAAAATATTTACTAGTCCCATTAAGAAAATTTCCTCCATGTTTCTTTGAACAATTTGAGCATAAGGGAAAATTGTTCTTCTTTTCAGTGTGGTCTATATATTTTCTCTTGAATTCTATTTTTATCTTCTTATCAAACCCATAGGACTGATGGGTTACTCCACTCTATATCTAAATAATGAGATCATGTCGAATAAATTATTCATTGGTATTGAAGTCCCATATGAATAATTTCCTTTAGATAATTGGTTTTAATCCACTAAAGAATTTGACCAATTTCAGCCATAGGTTTTATAATAATTACATAAGCATACATTGTAAGTCTTTTAAAATATTCTTCATAGGTATAAATGGATTAATCATCCTTTTTCATATGTTCAAGGAACTCCTTCACGATATTTGTTCGAAATATATGAGTAAAGTACTTGTTGAAAACTATTTTCAGGAACTCATCCCATTACATGGATTCGATTTATTCTTTTTTCCTCGTATTCTTGATAAGTTTCCACAATTCATCCACTTAACCTTCAAATGATAAACTACTAAGATGACATTATCATTTTATGAACATTATAGAACTGAAAATAACTTTTTAGTATTATTGATCAATTTTCCATCCACCAATGGATCAGAAGTCCCACTGAATGAAGGTGGACTCTTTATCATGAAAGACTCAATAGAATATTATTCCATTCTTTTATCATTTGGATGTTTGGCATTATTCATATCTTGAGAAAGTTTATTAATAATAGCTATATTATTTTTTATTCTAGGTCGCATAACATTTCGTTACTCAAGAGGATAATAATTTCATTTCTTGTTGCGTTCAGTATTAACAAGGTTCCTTTAGGTTCCATCCATTGAATAAATCCAAGAATAATATTATGAGAAATACTAATAATAATGGGAAAACCAAATAATCAAGAATAAAAATTCAATTTAGGAAACTCTAGTTTTTATCCTGGCTGTTTCATGGTCATTTATAAAACTCTAGGATTTATACTTTGGCATATCCTTTGGGTTTTAAAGTTTTCGCATCCTAGTTTCCAATGTTTATCTATACCTTTCCACTGATACCAACTATAATTCCCCATAATTAACATAAATTGATAATACATCAAAGTTGAATAATATTCTTCAAATAATATAAAAAATCCACAACTTGGCAATATATATATAGTGTCTTTAGAAACTGGGAAACACAAACAACTAGTTGATAGACATCTTAATTGGTTCCCACTTATTTCTCCACAGCTACACCACTTTTGACAAATATTACTTACATGAACTAGGGAAAAGAAATATATGAAAGGGTGAGATCATATGCTCAATATAGGTAAACAAGAGAGATATAAATCATATCATTATCATAATTCGTAAAAAAATAATGTTTAAAAATCTTATATGGTATATGAAAGATCATGATATCATGTCATAGGATAAATCATGAATTTCCATAATAATCAATGAACATAATTCAAAAATTCATAACCTAATACATGAAGTTTTTTTCAATACATATTAGAATAGTAAATAATTTCATATTAGTCGAGGCTCATTTCCAATACCATCATAGAAAACAAAGTCTATTACTTAACCGATTTCACTCCACCTTCCAACCATATATTACTGAACCAATATAATTTCCCATTCCATCCATATTTATCTAATGACATATATATCTTTTCCCAATTCAATGGAGGGAGATATAGGTCCCACCTGTCTCATTATTAAATCATTTTTACATGTTCCACAAAAACCTAAATCATTCATCATAACATAACCCAAATAATAAAACAGGATTCTTAAACATCATTTCATCATAATAAGATACATATAAAACAAATGGATTTAAAAAAATATAATCACGTAATAAAAACAAAAAAACTATAAGAATAATAGGGATATTACACTTTGTTGGACTACTCATATATTAATCATGTTTTAATGATCAAAAATATTATTCAAACTAGTTAACTCTTAAATTATATCCAATAATGTCTACTTATGTTTCAAGTTCTCTCATTCTTTATATTGGTTAAAAGAAATCCATTTCAAGCATATCACTGCTTAAGTCTGGATACAATTATTTTTCTAAGTATGAGACATCGTGAAGCCAGACACCGTAAGCCAGACACTGTAAGCCAGACCCCGTGAAGCTAGACACTGTGACCCCAGACAACATGATTCCAGACCCAATAAGCTAAGACACCGTGAAGCAAGACACCGTGACCCCAAACACCGTGAAGCCAGACACTGTAAGCCAGACAGGGTAAGCCAGACACTGTGAAGCTAGACACTGTGACCCCAGTCATCATGAAGCCAGACATCGTAAGCTAAGAAAATGTAAAGCCCGACACCGTGACCCTAGACACCATCATGCCAGACACCGTAATCTAAGACTCTGTGAAGCCAAACACCGGGAACCCAGACACTGTGAAGCCAGACACCATAATCCAGACACCGTGTTTCCAGACACCTTGAAGAAGACACTAGACAATCAGACACCATGACTCTCATAGACCACACTGTGAACAAGAAACTGTCACACTCATACCTTGACACTCATAAACCATATGAAGGAGATATCGTTTTCATAACATACAGTGTCACTGTTTCTTAAACTATATTGTCGTCTTTCAATTTAATAATTAATAGACATATTTGATGCATTTAATGCACTGACATAATTATTTATTCTTTGTAGACATATCATCGAACAGTACGTGGTACGAGGTGCAGAACACATGCAACCTATCGGCTAAAACTCGTGAATTTGAAGATAAAGAAAAAATTGTGCCCAAGAACTAGATAAAGCGATACTAAACGAAAAAAACAAGCTGGTGAGCATGACCACGAACAACATAGTGCAAGACTTTCAAAAGAATGTATTGGCACATATATAAAAATATGACTCCACTAAAGAACATACGAAGTGCACTGAAATCTGGAGAACATCCTCGCATTCTCAAAGCTCAAGAAGAACAGAAGCTGAATAGTGATACTCTGTTTTTCACAAAATTCCAGAAAAGGACTCAAAGCTTCATCTGCATCAATTAAAATGAGTCCAGAGCTGCATTGACATCACAAAAGATATTTCTAACCTTATCTGTATATTCTTGACTGACTGTGATCATATTTTTACTTAAATTTGGAGCTGTGTGTTCCCCTTTCTGTTTTGGCACACACTGACTCCTACACTAAACTGAAGGATTTCAGAATCCTTACACCAATCTCTTTAAACCTTTGTTTACACATGAAAATTGTGGATGAGTTCCTTGTGTGGCCTGGTTATTAATTTTTTTTTACCCACAAAAACTGTGGAAGAGGTCCTTGTGTGACCTGGACAGTTTGTGTACTGTTGTTAACCCCCGATACAGGGTGTGGATCAATGTTTATTTATATAAACTAAATCATGGCAGGTGATCACCAAGTGGACTGGATTAGGTCTCGGCTTGAGACCGAACCACTTGAATCATATCCGCAATGCTATTTTAATTTAGTCTTCTCTATTTTACTACTTTCTCACATAATATAGATAACTCTAATTTTACTCTGATAGTTAATCGTTGAAAGAAGTTATAACTGAATTATCTTTATAGGATAGCTTCAAAATTACTATTAATAATACATATTAAGAATACTGAGAATTAATCAGTCTTCAAAGAAGTTGTTGAAATAGTCAAACCCTTGTAACAATATTACCTTTATTAACTAGGTTGTATCTATTTTTGGAGAAACCATTTCATTTAAAATAATATTATTTTAATAGAAATTTTTATAATTACTCAATTCACCCCTCCCCTCTTGAATAAACTACTCCGACCAACATTTTGTATCAATGGTTGTTTATTGTGACTCTATGTAAGCTTATTCGTCTGTGATTTTAGATATAGTTTAATGATCTATAAATTTCTATTAATTTTAAATTTATAGCTATTTTAAAGTAATAAATGAATATGAATAATAGATTGGAAGATGTTGCATCTAACAGAACACCATTCTTTAATGAAACCTACTTTTCTCAATGGAAGATCAAAATGAAAATGCATCTAGTGAGTATGAGTTTTGAAATCTGGTCATCCATTATTGATGAATACAAACATCTTCTGACTGATAGAGTTACATGTGATGAACCTACCAGACTTTCCTATAATAACAATTGCAAAGACATAAATTATTTATACTGTTCCTTAGGAGATGAAGAATTTAATAGGATTTCTGCTTGTAAAACTGTCCATGAAATTTGGGATACCTTCTCTGCCTCACATAAAGGCACATCTTGTGTAAAGAAAATGATACTCAATACTTGTAATATAATTTAATATTATTTTAAAAGAAAACCCGATAATCCTATTTCTGACATGTATCTTAGGTTCAATGAGATTTTCAACACAATGATTTCTCTAGGAATAGAAGTCACTACTAAATAACAGATCATGAGAATCATTAGATGTCTACCTATCAGATAGAGGGGAACATCTGTCACTATTAAAGAATCATGTGACATAAGCAAGCTACCTATGAAAGAAGTCATTGGGAAACTGATGATGTATGATGAATAATTGAAAGTCAATAAAGAAGAGGAGGATGAACCAAATAGGATATCTGTGGCAATCAAGACCACCACCTCGAAGCACAAAGACCAAGGGAAACTAGAAGCTTCTGTAGAAAGTTCCACCATTGTAAAATCGTCACCTGACAGTGATGAGGATATGGCTTAACTATCCAGATGATTCAAATGATTTTACAAGAAAAAGAACATTTTTAGAAAGCCTAACTTCAAGGGAATGTATGATCAAAAAGGAAACTGTAAAATGGACTGGAATAGAAGTGACAAAACTAATGAAATTGTATGCTATGAATGTAACCACAAAGGAAATATAAATTCTAACTATACAAAGCTCAATTATATAAAGAAATATGAGGACAATGATAAAAGTACAAATAGGTAATGAAGGCCACCTAGAGTGAATTTGAGGATAGTTCTCGTAACTCAAAGACATCACATGATGAATGTGCTAACAAATCCATAATGTTTTCTATGATAGAAACATCTGAGGTAACACTGAACTATTCTCTAAACAATTAATACTATTATGAAGATTACAGTGTCTCTGAAAATATAACTAATTAAGAAATGTTTGAATATTGCAACATGCTTGAAGAGACATGCAATGAATTAAAGGATAAATATAAATCATTTTAGAAACAGCAAGCTCTCACTGTAAATGTTAAATTTGAACTTACTACTAAAAAGGGGACAAATGCCCAACTGCTCAAAGAAAACAATGAAATAAAAATGTCTAATTAGCAATTAAAATGTGGCTTATAAAAGATTACAAATGGGATAATACCCTTACCCAAATGATAGGAAAACAAATTTCCCCAAAATACAATACTGGCATTGGTTATCAACCTGGTAAAAGAAGCCTTGGTATAAAAAACTTTGTTTCAAAGTCTAGGACATATAATTTTGTTCCCAGTTCTGGAGGTAACTCAACTAGCTCATTTCATGATACATACTCCACTGTTTCAAGTCATTGTGGACCAAATATAGTTTATTTTAAAAATACATTACATAATTCTAATAAGAAACCTATGAGAAAAATATGGGTTCCTAAAGCACTTATTACTAATGTTACTGGACCCAAACAAGTATGGGTTCCAAAATCTGTCTTTACTTTATCATGTTATAGGAAAGCTGCTTAAAGAGATCCTGCAAATATCTATGGCACATGGAAAGTGGATGTTCAAGGAACTGGACAGGAGACTACTCATGCTTCAGGAACATGATAAATGTAGATGGAGGACATTTCACATTTGGTGATAATGCCAAAGGGAAGATCATTGGCTTACGCCTGTTTTGTAACACTGATTCGATTTTAATGTCTACAGTACTCTTTGTTAATGGATTAAAATATAATCTGCTTAGTATCTCACAATTATGTGATGATGGATATCATGTCAAATTTGAAAATGATGCATGTAATGTCTCTAAGTCTAATGATTAATTTTTATTTTCTGCACCATGGAATGAAAATGTTTACTCAATTAATTTCGATTCTTTAGCTTCTCAAAATGCTTCATGCTTAAGAGTATTTCATAAAGAAATTTGTCTCTGGCAAAGGAGACTAGGAAAAATTAATGTTCAATCCCTTAGAAATCTAACTAGAAAAGGCCTAGTTAAGGATTTATCCAAAATTGAGTTTCCAAATGACAAAGTGAGTAATCCCTGTCAAAAGGGAAAACAACACAAAATCACTTTCAAAACAATGAAAGAAGTTTCTACTTCTCAACCTATTGAATTGGTTCGCATGGATTTGATTGGACCATCTAGATATTCTAGTTTAAATGGAAAGCACTATTTTAATGTTCTGGTAGATGATTTTTCTAGATATACCTGGACCTTCTTCATGTATCACAAAAGTGATCCATGCTCTTATTTTACTAAGCATGCCAAGTCTTTAGAAAATCATAGTGGCCTTAAAATTAAATCTTTAAGAAGTGATCATGGTCGTGAGTTTGAAAATAAAGAGTTTGTATACTTTTTCTCACAAAATGATTATAATCACAATTTCTCTGCCCCTAGAACAACTCAGCAGAATGGTGTTGTAGAATGAAGAAATAGAACCCTGCATGAAATTTATAGAACAATGTTTAGTGAATATTAATTTACTATTTACTTGTGGTCTGAATCTATTAATACAACTTGCTACATAATCAATATATTCTTGATTAGAACAATTATAAAAAACCCCTATATGGACTCTTGAATAATATCAATCCTAAGGTAAATTACTTTAGAGTTTTTTCTTGTAAATCCTTTATTCTCAACACTAAGAATAATCTTGACAAATTTTCATCCAAAAGTGATCATGAAATTTTCCTAGGTTACTCAATGTCAAGTGAAGCCTATAGAGAATTCAATAAGGGAACCACATGTGTGGAAGAATCTGTTCAAATCAAATTTGATGAAACTGATCCACATGAACCTAAGACCACTATTGAAAATCTTGAGGAGGATATGTCCATTCTAAACCTTAATGAAAAAACCAGTGAACCTATTGTTAAGACAACCAATTCTGAAAATGTTCCATAATCTATTTCTAAAATACCCGACTCTATTGATGAACCTGAAATCTCTAGCCCAATATTTTCTAGACCTATTAGGACTCTCAAAAATCATCCTTTAGATGATTTAGTAGGATATTTAGATATAGGGACACAAACTAGTGCTTCTCTTAGAAATTAGGTTGATCATCAAGCCTTCTTGTCACTACATGAACCTAAAAACATTGATGATTCTATCAACGATGAGTTTTGGGTAATGGATATCCCTGAAGAACATAATCAGTTTGAAAGAAAAATGTTTGGAAACTTTTTGAATGAGCCAAGGACACATTCACCATAGGCACTAAATGGGTGTTTAGAAATAAGGTAGATGATGCTGGAAATATAGTTAGGAATAAGGCTAGATTATTTGCACAATGCTATAGTCAAGAAGATGGAATTGACTATGAGGAGACCTTTTCACCAGTAGCCAGACTTGAAGCCATCAGAATATTTATTGCCTTTATTGGACATATAAATTTCTAACTATATCAAATAGATGATAAGAGTGTATTCTTAAATGGGTATATAGTTGATGATGTCTTTTTTGAACAACCCCCTGGATTTAAAAATCCCCATTTTTGAAATCATATTTTAAAACAATCAAAAGAGTTATATGGTTCAAAGCAGGATCCAAGAGCATGGTATGACAAATTGAGTACTTTTCTCATTTCAAAAGGTTTTACAAAATGAATAGTTGATCCTACCCTCTATATAAATCGAATTTCTATTGATGTTTTAGTTTTTCAAATTTATGTAGATGACATTATTTTTGGATCACCATGAAATTCATTATGTATTGATTTTTCAAAAATGATGCAAAATGAATTTGAAATGATTTTAATGGTTGAATTAAGATTCATTCTTGGATTCCAAATCTTTCAAAATAACGATGGAATTGTTTTAACTCAAAGTAAATACACTAGATATCTTCTAAACCGTTTGGATTGGATAACACTAAAAGTAGTGACACTCCTATGAGTACCACCTATAAGTTGGATATTGATGAAGATAGAAAATTTGTTGATCAAACAACTTATAGATGAATGATTGGATTTTTACTCTAATTAACTTCTAGCCATCTAGACATTATGTTTAGTTTGTGTATGCATGCTCGTTTTCAAGCAAATCCTAAAGAATCTCATTAAAATGATATAAATAGAATTTTCAAATGCCTCAAACATACACCAAATATAGGACTGTTATATTCTAAAAGACAATAATTTGAACTAGTTAGTTATTCTGATGCTGGTTTTGGTGGCTGTAAGTTATATAGAAAGAGAACCTATAGAACATGTCACCTCTTATGGCCTACCATCTCGATGAACGGTGTATTTCATTCCATTTATAGATATATAATATATATGTATTTTCTAAATATATAATATTTATTAATCTATTTTTATAGTCTGGAATTATTTAAAAATGATCTAAGTAATCATTTGAATAATTACAAGTCAAAACACAGATGATAAATGAAACAATTTTACCCAAAACACTGCTTAACATGGAATTGACAAATGAACCGATAATATAAAGTCGTAAGTGAATCATATATGATATCATAAATATTTTTATGGTTACTTTACAAGTTAATAATATGTTTAAACCCGCTATACAGGATTCTTGGACACATATGGAAGAAATTATACAAAAGGTAAGGGAAAATCTCAAAATCTCAATTTTTATCTAAGATTGTTTATACTTCGGTATTTACTGGGGCATATTTATCATCAACATCCAGGTTTCCTCAATATGTAATATTAATTGTATCCTTTTACAATTGTTCAAATCCAATTTTACCTATTGGTTTGTTTTTAGTAAAATATACTAATGGAATCTATTGACGTTTTCAGTACGAGATACTTTTTCACTTTTCCAAAAAAAATGTATGAGATGAATGTTTTTTTTAACTCATACGGCATGAACGGATTTTTATAATATAATAACACCTTATTTTCATGAAGAAATCTATACAAGATTTAATTACTATTTTCAACAACATATTATTCTTTTAAAATTGCATGGGATTTTGTGAAAGGAAATTGTTTTTTAAGAAGAAAGGATATTTTCCTCAAGAATTCATTTCAAGTGTTTTATCAAAATCAGTTTCCATATAGGATGGTATTATTTTATATGTGTATGTTTCAAGTATAATTTCATTATGATTGAAATGGTTTCACATTTATTATGATGAAATGATATCCATTTCATATGGATTATGTTATGATGGTATAATGTTTATGAAACCCATTTTATACATTGGGTAATGATGAATGATTTATGTTCATGTTGGGGAACAAGTAATAATTATTTCATTATAAGATGGGTGGGACCTATATATCCCTACAATACATTGGGTAAAGATTTATATCTCATTATATAGACATGTCTAGGATAGTAAGTTAATCTGGTTCAGTGTTACAAGACTGGAACGAGGAGTGAACTCAATTCAGAAAGGGACTTTGTCCCCTAAGATGGTCTCGGTAGCAATGCATTGGCTACTATGGAAATCATATCATGTGATTAATGGGTTTCCCTAATTATATGATTTATTACAATGTTATTTTATGATGACTGATGTTCCATTATGATAATGCCTTACGTACTGCCATTTTTTATGTCATTGCTCAAAATTTTTATGTTCAAAAATTATGTTCATGTTTTTATGTTCAAATGTATATGGTTTGTTTTATTCTCTCAATTATTACCCTTACTAAGCATTTGAGCTCACCCTTTATATATTTTCTCTTCCCCATGATATAAATAAAGGTTTTAGGTAAGAAAACAAAAGGGGAATATCTTTATGGAAGGTGTTTAAGATCTTTCACCATAATTAGAAGATTATGTTCCGAGTTTCCAATGACACTAAACTATTATGATCCTTGAGTGTTGGTTTTTTTGTTATGTACTAAGTATTCCACAAAAGTAATGTAATGTCCTTGTATGTCACGTTTTTGTTCTCTACAGTTAAACCCTATGAACAATCAATTAAAATTCATTAGTTTTTAAGATGTGGATGAGTCTCATCAGGTTACTGCAACCGGGCCTGATCTTTCTTCCCTGTTTCAGTTGAAGTGAGTTTCAAACATTTCACCTGAGAAGGAAACTGAACCTGAACCTGTCCCCGTACAAATTCCTACACCTGAACCTTTACCTGAATAGATGTCCTTTTTCAGTAAGGATGATTTGAAGGATTTTGTAGATACTCTCCTATCTAGAGTTGATAAGCTTATGAACTCCCAACCTCATCCTATGACAAATATGAGTGAGAGAGATTACTCACTACTTTTGGAAAAGATCATTTAATAGATACAACCTAAGATAATACATGAGATTCAAGAATTTTGAGTTGAAAATAATTTTCTCATCAATGAAGTCAAATCACTAAGAAGCATGGTTGAAGACATGCAGAAAGAGCTGCACTCCAGAATAGAGCCTGCTACTGCTCATCTAGAACCCACTGTTTCTCAAATCTCTCGAGATATTATGTCTCAAATTCACCCTTATCTATTATACTTAGATGAAATAATTGAAGAAAGGAACAAACATATGTTGAAGGAAATGAGAGAACCTGTAACACCCCAAGATTTCATAGTGTGTTATTTCTTCAAAATAATTCAATAACTTGCACTACACGCAACACCGAGTTCAAGCTCACCATGACTTATCAAACAAGCCGTTCAAAAAAGGTTATGAATAGTATTAAGTAAATTTTAAACTTTATATAATCCTTATAATTTTAGAATCCATATTATGAGTTTCTTAGACATAATGTAAGAACAAATTCATCTTCAGTATTGTAGTTTTACCAACTTTTAATAGTGAACCCTTTTTAAATAAAATATTTTAAACTTTTTGACTAAATGGGGACATCAAAAAAATTTAAAATAAAACATCCGAATCTTCCACGGTACGCTTTCCTTTGAATAAAACAGCAGCGTGTGTTGTACGCAATTTCGAGTTTTAACACACACCACAACCGATCAAACTAGCCGTTATGAATAGTAATACTTAATTTTTTTGAAATTACATATATTTTATATTTCAAAATGGACTTCATTTTTGGATTCGGAATATCAAATTTAGCCTAAGGTGAAATTTTGGTACTTTTCGGATAACTTTCATATTTTGATGAATAGTAAAAATTACTAAATTTTAATTAAAAACAACTTTTTTAATCAAAATAATTAATAGTGATAAATTATGAATTTGAGTGGTTTTAATGTATATTTAGAATATATTTTTACCATTTAATATAATTTTGGTCATTGGACATAATTTTACAATTAAACCGAACATAAACAAATGTCAATCTTTTGATAGTTATTATCTCTTAAAAACATGCTTTTTATTTTGACAGCGGGAATTAATTTTAAATTAATTTCTGCCACTTATGTGTTTTGAATTTAGAAAAATGGATTCCATATTTGGAATCAGGATGTTCAAATTGTGTAAATAGGTAACTTTTATTTTTAGACATTTTGAATAATTACTGCGGTAAATATTTTATTTACCATGGTTAAGGGTAAATCCGGTAAATAAGGGTTAAAAAATAATATTATAATAATACTAAATTACCCTAAAACGTGTCTTAACCCTATTGGTTGATACATGGTCGACCATGGGCATCTTTGGGTCAATTTTGGGACCCCATTGATCCACTTGTAAGTGATAATGACACTTTATTTTAATTAAGTTAAAATGAATACAAAAATGGCATAAGCTTACATCTTTTAAAAGAACAATTTTTACATAGGGTTATACATGTTGGATTTTCGATTATAAATATTCATTAGAAAGCTAAAAATATTTCCTACATAATTATATTTTATTTATAATTTTTAGACATCAAATAATTTAAATTATTAATGACACAATAATGATGCAATGTTTACCTCATTAATAAATCATTTAAATAAATAAGATTATAATGATTAAAATATTATCTAAAACAAGTCCAATTCTTATTGGTTGATGTTATTTAGAATATTAGTCATCGTATCTTCGACCTCAATGATTTTTGGACCATTATAAACCGAATATAATTATATTATAAAGTAATACTTTCACTCTTTCCTAAAGAGCCCCTCCTCTCCCTTATAAAAGGAGACCACTTCTACTCATTCCTCACACCTCTCAAGCCACTTGGCTCGTCCAAACTCTGCCCAACTAAGCTCCCCACATCCCTCTCCTCCTCCGTTAAGCTTCCCCTTAGGCATAAATCATTTCAAGAAGTCCTTTGGTTCCAACCAAAGTGAGTTACCTAAATTAAAGGTAACATTTTCTCTTAAATTATTTTCAATTATTTTGCTTCTCCAACCCCCAAACTCTTTTTATTTCCTTTCTTTTGTAACAACACCAGTATCCACAATATACTAGGATGTTGTTATAAGAAGGATTCAAACTACACATTCACACAACTCCATATAATGGATGATGAACATAATGTTTCTGTGGATGGAAAACTAACGCCTCACGAAACGATGATTGTTCAAATACATCTTACCGCCTCTCATGGTGGCCATTAGGATGGAACTGTAATTAAATATGATAATAATGATATATATTTTATATATAAGCTTCTGTAATTCCATTTTATTTCATACAATTATTCGTTTCATGTTGTATATACATACGATAATTTCATTTGAGGAAGTGCGGATTACCGCCCCCTTAAAATGATATGACTCGTTCATACCACACATGGAACGTATAAAGGATGGTGTTAATGAACATAAGTAACATATATAGAATATTATATTTTACTGGAATAGTAATATACCTATGTATCATTTGGATTCGATTCTTTTAAAATAAAAATTAAATGGAAGTAGCATTCGTGCGTACGTACGGACTACCGTCTCCACGAACGCGATGAGATTCATTCTCCATCGTATCCATTCAAGTATAATTATCATTTGATGATTTAAAAATGATGTTTAAGGACTTGATACCATTATAGATATGAATAATATACATCCCATTAATAACGAATATGGCTCACATAACAAAGAATATAAAGTAAAATGAACCCGTTAACACCTGAAATGACGATAATTCTAAGATATTATTAACAAATCAATGTTAAAAGATCATATATGATATCATATTAAAGTAACTGATTCTTGTATTATTCAATAACAATTATTTCACCATTATACAGGAGGTAAACCTACCATCGACCAAGGAAAAAGTACAAAGTAAGGGATTCTCTTATCTCACTTTCAATTCAGTGAGATTTCCATTGTTCGCTACTAAATTATTGAAAGTGGTGTATTGTGTAATTCCATTTGATATATATTATCATGATTCACTTTATATTCATGTTATTCTGTAAATAATTTGGTGGTTATTAACTTTTGGCCATGCGACTCAGTTGATTAACGTGGTAAGGGGTTTCTTGTCTCACTTTTAATTCCGTGAGAATTCCATTGATCACCACTTAATTATTGCATGTGGTGTATGTGTACTACCCATGATTGTATTCATTGTGTAATATACATTATTTTATGGGTATTTACATCATCATGGTATGATCTTTCTTTCATGGGTGTTTGTTTCTTAAGTTACCTAATCAATAAGGGAATTTGAGATTTCAATTTCCACTCATTCGGCTTTACGCATATTTCATTGATTATATTACCCCAAGATTATGTGTGGAATCACTATTCATTTGATTATGTCATAATTCCACTCCCCTTCCTGTGGATATAATTTTGATACACATAATCACTCCATTGAAAATTCTCAAGTCATTGATATGAATTTGATAAGAGTAATTTTAACTCTTTCACCATTTGTTGAGTTAAACATCCAATTCGTTGGTGTTGTTTTTACAGGAATATGTGTGAATATACTTTGATTGTTTTACACTGAATATCCAATCATATTTAGTGTATTTATATTTTTCACACATAATTATGTTATTGATTTATCTTTAACCTAAGGATATGGCCTTTATGAGAGATTTCATCTCAACTTACATTCCATTGAGACTTCTTTGTTGATATACACCAAATCACTTTTATGTGGTGTATATAATGTACTTTGACATAGTATATCATGAATTCCCTTTATTCTCATGATATTACAAAGTTTTGATTACCTCAATTATTTTCATTCAAGTGTCTCTCTTTTGGTTAGAATCTCTAACTAAAATACCATTTTTAAATGTTTTAAAGACTTATTCATCTAAATCTTTCTCATTAATGTCCATGTTTTAAAAATGGTTTTAAGGATTTATTTATATGGACATTAAAGTTTAGAAATTAAAAATCCTTTTAAAAGGTTTCAAAGTGGTATGGGACACTTTGATTCAAAAATCTATTTTTAAATGGCTTCTTGACAAATAGTGTGACTTTTAAATGTTTTCAAGAAAAGGGGGATATTTCTCTCAAATAGTTTTGATGATTATTTTCATCTATGTCAACATCCTTCATTATTCATGATTGAGGTTAATGTGATACAATACAATCTTCCATATTGTATCAAATGAGTTATATTTGACTGTGGATGTTCTATTTTTATACCATTCATGGTTTGTGGTTAAAGTATTGACATTTCGTATGCTAGTTTTAATACGAATGTTTATTTTATGCTTAAACCTATTCATATGAGGAATGCATTGGACTTAATAAGTGACGGGTGGAGCCCGCTATAGCTCCTCGATGCATCGGTAGGTCTCATGAGACAAACTAGTGTCTTGGCACAAGGCCTTGGAAAAATCTTATTTGTAGTCTTGGCACGAGGCCTTGGCTATGTGGTTATGATAGTCTGGAATTATGCATTCCATCATTATGAAAGTGGTTATTGATATTGCATGTGATCATTCGACTAGTAGAATATCCATGTGGGTAAGTAAATGGAATTATTTCATTTTACCTTTGCCATTTTATGCTGAAGTTCAAGTTTCAAAGGCTTTTGTTTTAGTTATAAATTGCCTTAAGTGTTTATGCTTATTTATGAAAGCTTCTGCTATAATGTTATCCTTACTGAGCATCCGAGCTCACCCCTTTCAATGTTTTATTTTTTTTTCCAGGATTATGAAGAAGTAATTTATGAATGACCTGCAGGGATAGTATGAGGGGATATGAAGACAAGATGTTTTTTTTATGATGTAATGTAAAAATTTATGGATGTATCTAGTTATTCCAAGGCTACTAAACTAATCAGTCTTTCGAGACTTGATCTTTCTCATGATCATGCCAATGTTATGTAATAATGCACCGACTCTGGGTAACTAGGGTCGGGGCGTTACAGTTGGTATCAGAGGAAGTTTAGTACAAACCTTGGTAGCTAGATTTAGATATACTCTGATTAGAGCACGTAGACCTAAGATGAACTTTGAGGATTAGTATAAAAGAACTTCCTAGAATTTTGGTATTGTAAAGATTTTGTGAGTTTTCCGAGCAATACATCCCTGTCTGGATACGAGCAGGTATAGGCGGCTCTGGCACCGATGTACCTAGGGGTAAAACCCGAAAACACCGCTTTGAGCTAGACTCGAATGGGAACTGGTGCACGACAACGGGCCTTGCTGCACTCTTGGTTACGACACTCCCGGGGGATATGCTTAGGATAATTTACATTTTCTTTACAAACCGGTTTAAGTAATATATACATAAGATGAGAGTAAATGACCTTGGTTAATCCTAATATGTTTCAAATTGAGAATATGGTGACATTTTAATCTCTAAATGATTTTACGACTACTATTACTCACACAATGCTTTCTGGTTTTAGTCAATGGCTGGATTCCAAGGAAGTCATAGTGACTTTGAGAATGATGTACAAGGTGGGAACGGTGGTGGAAATGAGCAACAAAATGGAATGTTGATAGGCGTAAAAGATATCGTCTTTATGCCAAATCAGTTTTCCAAAAATAAGATCAACATCATATATATTAACCAACTCCCAGACTCAACAAGGAAGAGAAAGGTGATAAATGATAAGATCTCCAGCAATGGAGACCATGGAGAAAAGAAACCTCAATTTTCATCATGCAGGAATTGTGGAAAGAGACACCCAGGAATGTGTCCCAATGGGACAACAAAATGTTTTACGTGCGGGAAGGAAGGACATAAAGTGAAGAATTGGCGAAGAAAAATGAAGAGTACTATGGAAGAAGATAAAAATGGTCCCAAGAGTCCATTTACTGTCATTTTCCGTAAATGTAGGGGACCTGGCCATTACCCGAGTGAATGTCCAATTTTATAAGATATTTTCTTGCTCAAAGAAGAAGCTATGTGGAAATAAATGGTTGGAGAAAAATTTAAAAAGTATTAGCACTCCTTGTTGATGGGTTTACTTTGGAATAATTTTCTCTTGTATTTGTAACCCCTCAGTTTTCCATGTGAGAATGATATTTGAGGAATAATTGTCTTTTCTCTTGTGGATATAGGTATAAATAACCATTTGGTTTTATATGATCATTGGGGTTTGAGAAAATGATAAGTTATTATAATTTGGGATGAAAATGCAAAGTATGATATAACATTTGTGGTTAAATTATGTTATTTTGAAAAATTTATCTCATTTTGGTAATATTATAGAATATAGTTTTTGAAAAAGGACAACACGTAGACCGTGTGACAACCCGTCGCGTCGGACAAAGCTGTGGGAATCGAACCCACAACCAAAGTGCGATTGGGATTTATCGCCTACCACTGGACTACGTGAAGTCCCTGGTTAATATGACTATTTTTTTTGTTAAATTATTTTATTGATCAATAATAAGATGATTTGGGTTCTTATGTCTTATCAAATGAATACCCTTGGTATAGGAAAATGATTTGGTGATTAAGTGATAAATGTTATTTTGGAAGATGTTCGTTTTGTTAGGAACACTATATGCCCAAGGAAAATAGAATACAATGAGGTTTCATTTGTAGAGTAATGGTGGATTTTTATCTACATTTTTATTGTTGATTTATAGTGATTTGGGTTATTTATGGAAATGATTAACCTATAACAGAGAATATGTGATGATGTTAATTACTTTTAAGTATGTGACTTTAAGAGTATTTGATGTCATTTGGAGATACAATGTAACATGGGAGACTACATAATCAAATTCTTCTATGTTTTGGGTTTCAATATTAGTTTGGATTATATTAAAGGATTTTAAGGACAATTGGTTATTGAATGGTATCTATTTAACTTTGGTGTATTGTTGGTTTAATTTTAGAAATTAAGATTAGTGCATATTTATCTCAATGAATATCCTTTTGGGGGATCATTAGATCATTCACTAACCATTTTGGTTTTGATTAATCTTCAAAGACAATGTAAATATATGGTTTATCCTGCATGGATCATGTGATTCTATAGAAGTTTATTCTAGCTCTTCCAGTGTGACCAAGTCTTCTTGAATACTCATCGTTTAAAAAAAATTGAGTTAGTGGTGGAAATTTATTAAAGAATGAAAATCTACTTAAAATTTAAGTATATCTCATAATGTTCTTAGTCAATATCATAAATGAATTCCTCTTCCTTATGTAATGTAACTTTAAAAAAAATGTTGTCCTAGATGGTACCTTAAATCATCACTAATTTATGGCTTTGGGATTGTTGGCCTTTTCATAGCCATGTTCTCTACCACTCTCCATCAGATAATTGATGGTTAGATTTCTCCTCCATATCCATATTTTCCTACATGGAACCCTAGTATGTGTTATTTTCGGTAATCTTCATACTTTCCACTCTTTATTTTAAATGGAGGCCTCATTAATTCATTTTTCGATGTGGGATTTCAACTAAGATATTTTGAAATGTCAAAAATGTGTGATCCCAATACCCTATATTTTGTTGAACCGATGGTACTTCAAATCATCATAGATTGATGAGTTTAAGGACCTCAATTTTATACTTGTTTGTGATTGATGACCTCAACCACTACCTATAAATATTTACGTTTTTCCTCCAATTATATGTCTCTAATTGCCACCAATGTTCTCCTAATCGAGATCATAATTTGGTGGTGACCCTTTCATTTCTCTTTTCCATATATTAAGACTAAATTTTAGTAAACCAATTTCCGATGTGGGTTTTCCCACAAATATATTTTCTATTTTCAACCTTTTATTTTCGAAGAACAATTTCAAATTGCGAGGACGCAATTTATTGAACGAGGGGAGAATGTAACACCCCAAGATTTCATAGTGTGTTATTTCTTCAAAATAATTCAATAACTTGCACTACACGCAACACCGAGTTCAAGCGCCCCATGACTTACCAAACAAGCCGTTCAAAAAAGGTTATGAATTGTATTAACTAAATTTTAAACTTTATATAATCCTTATAATTTTAGAATCCATATTATGAGTTTCTTAGAAATAATGTAAGAACAAATTCATCTTCAGTATTGTAGTTTTACCAACTTTTAATAGTGAACCCTTTTTAAATAAAATATTTTAAACTTTTTGACTAAATGGGGACATCAAAAAAATTTAAAATAAAACATCCCAAGCTTCCACGGTACGCTTTCCTTTGAATAAAACAGGAGCGTGTGTTGTACGCAACTTCGAGTTTTAACACACACCACAACCGATCAAACTAGCCATTATGAATAGTAATACCTAATTTTTTTGAAATTATATATATTTTATATTTCAAAATGGACTTCATTTTTGGATTCGGAATATCAAATTTAGCCTAAGGTGAAATTTTTGTACTTTTCGGATAACTTTCATATTTTGATGAATAGTAAAAATTACTAAATTTTAATTAAAAACAACTTTTTTAATAAAAATAATTAATAGTGATAAATTATGAATTTGAGTGGTTTTAATGTATATTTAGAATATATTTTTACCATTTAATATAATTTTGGTCATTGGACATAATTTTACAATTAAACCGAACATAAACAAATGTCAATCTTTTGATAGTTATTATCTCTTAAAAACACGCTTTTTGTTTTGACAGCGGGAATTAACTTTAAATTAATTTCTGCCACTTCTGTGTTTTGAATTTAGAAAAATTTATTCCATATTTGGAATCAGGATGTTCAAATTGTGTAAATAGGTAACTTTTATTTTTAGACATTTTGAATAATTACTGCGGTAAATATTTTATTTGCCATGGTTAAGGGTAAATCCGGTAAATAAGGGTTAAAAATTAATATTATAATAATACTAAATTACCCTAAAACGTGTCTTAACCCTATTGGTTGATACATGGTCGACCATGGGCTTCTTTGGGTCAATTTTGGGACCCCATTGATCCACTTGTAAGTGATAATGACACTTTATTTTAATTAAGTTAAAATGAATACAAAAATGGCATAAGCTTACATCTTTTAAAAGAACAATTTTTACATAGAGTTATACATGTTGGATTTTCGATTATAAATATTCATTAGAAAGATAAAAAGATTTCCTACATAATGATATTTTATTTATAATTTTTCGACATCAAATAATTTAAATTATTAATGACACAATAATGATGCAATGTTTACCTCATTAATAAATCATTTAAATAAATAAGATTATAATGATTAAAATATTATCTAAAACCTATCCAATTCTTATTGGTTGATGTTATTTAGAATATTAGTCATCTTATATTCGACCTCAATGATTTTTGGACCATTATAAACCGAATATAATTATATTATAAAGTAATACTTTCACTCTTTCCTAAAGAGCCCCTCCTCTCCCTTATAAAAAGAGACCACTTCTACTCATTCCTCACACCTCTCAAGCCACTTGGCTCGTCCAAACTCTGCCCAACTAAGCTCCCCACATCCCTATCCTCCTCCTTGAAGCTTCCCCTTTGGCAGAAAGCATTTCAAGAAGTCCTTTGGTTCCAACCGAAGTGAGTTACCTAAATTAAAGGTAACATTTTCTCTTAAATTATTTTCAATTATTTTGCTTCTCCAACCCCCAAACTCTTTTTATTTCCTTTCTTTTGTAACAACAACAGTATCCAAAATATACTAGGATGTTGTTATCAGAAGGATTCAAACTACACATTCACACAACTCCATCTAATGGATGATGAACATAATGTTTCTGTGGATGAAAAACTAACGCCTCACGAAACGATAATTGTTCAAATACATCTTACCGCCTCTCATGGTGGCCATTAGGATGGCACTATAATTAAATATGATATTAATGATATATATTTTATATATAAGCTTCTGTAATTCCATTTTATTTCATACAATTATTCGTTTCATGTTGTATATACATACGATAATTTCATTTGAGGAAGTGCGGACTACCGCCCCCTTAAAATGATATGACTCGTTCATACCACACATGGAACGTATAAAAGATGGTGTTAATGAACTTAAGTAACATATATAGAATATTATATTTTACTGGAATAGTAATATACCTATGTATCATTTGGATTCGATTCTTTTAAAATAAAAATTAAATGGAAGTAGCATTCGTGCGTACGTACGGACTACCGTCTCCACGAACGCGATAAGATTCATTCTCCATCGTATCCATTCAAGTATAATTATCATTTGATGATTTCAAAATGATGTTTAAGGACTTGATACCATTCTGGATATGAATAATATACATCCCATTAATAACGAATATGGCTCACAAAACAAAGAATATAAAGTAAAATGAACCCGTTAACACCTGAAATGACGATAATTCTAAGATATTATTAACAAATCAATGTTAAAATATCATATATGATATCATATTAAAGTAACTGATTCTTGTATTATTCAATAACAATTATTTCACCATTATATAGGAGGTAAACCTACCATCGACCAAGGAAAAAGTACAAAGTAAGGGATTCTCTTATCTCACTTTCAATTCCGTGAGATTTCCATTGTTCGCTACTAAATTATTGAAAGTGGTGTATTGTGTACTTCCATTTGATATATATTATCATGATTCACTTTATATTCATGTTATTCTGTAAATCATTTGGTGTTTATTAACTTTTGGCCATGCGACTCAGTTGATTAACGTGGTAAGGGGTTTCTTGTCTCACTTTTAATTCCGTGAGAATTCCATTGATCACCACTTAATTATTGCATGTGGTGTATGTGTACTACCCATGATTGTATTCATTGTGTAATATACTTTATTTTATGGGTATTTACATCATCATGGTATGATCTTTCTTTCATGGGTGTTTGTTTCTTAAGTTACCTAATCAATAAGGGAATTTGAGATTTCAATTTCCACTCATTTGGCTTTACGCATATTTCATTGATTATATTACCCCAAGATTATGTGTGGAATCACTACTCATTTGATTATGTCATAATTCCACTCCCCTTCCTGTGGATATACTTTTGATACACATAATCACTCCAATGAAAATTCTCAAGTCATTGATATGAATTTGATAAGAGTAATTTTAACTCTTTCACCATTTGTTGAGTTAAACATCCAATTCGTTGGTGTTGTTTTTACAGGAATATGTGTGAATATACTTTGATTGTTTTACACTGAATATCCAATCATATTTAGTGTATTTATATTTTTCACACATAATTATGTTATTGATTTATCCTTATCCTAAGGATATGGCCTTTATGAGAGATTTCATCTCAACTTACATTCCATTGAGACTCCTTTGTTGATATACACCAAATCACTTTTATGTGGTGTATATAATGTACTTTGACATAGTATATCATGAATTCCCTTTATTCTCATGATATTACAAAGTTTTGATTACCTCAATTATTTTCATTCAAGTGTCTCTCTTTTGGTTAGAATCTCTAACTAAAATACCATTTTTAAATGTTTTAAAGACTTATTCATCTAAATCTTTCTCATTAATGTCCATGTTTTAAAAATGGTTTTAAGGATTTATTTATATGGACATTAAAGTTTAGAAATTAAAAATCCTTTTAAAAGGTTTCAAAGTGGTATGGGACACTTTGATTCAAAAATCTATTTTTAAATGGCTTCTTGACAAATAGTGTGACTTTTAAATGTTTTCAAGAAAAGGGGGATATTTCTCTCAAATAGTTTTGATGATTATTTTCATCTATGTCAACATCCTTCATTATTCATGATTGAGGTTAATGTGATACAATACAATCTTCCATATTGTATCAAATGAGTTATATTTGACTATGGATGTTATATTTTTATACCATTCATGGTTTGTGGTTAAAGTATTGACATTTCGTATGCTAGTTTTAATACGCATGTTTATTTTATGCTTAAACCTATTCATATGAGGAATGCATTGGACTTAATAAGTGACGGGTGGAGCCCGCTATAGCTCCTCGATGCATCGGTAGGTCTCATGAGAAAAACTAGTGTCTTGGCACAAGGCCTTGGCAAAATCTTATTTGTAGTCTTGGCACGAGGCCTTGGCTGTGTGGTTATGATAGTCTGGCATTATGCATTCCATCATTATGAAAGTGGTTATTGATATTTCATGTGATCATTCGACTAGTAGAATATCCATGTGAGTAAGTAAATGGAATTATTTCATTTTACCTTTGCCATTTTATGCTGAAGTTCAAGTTTCAAAGGCTTCTGTTTTAGTTATAAATTGCCTTAAGTGTTTATGCTTATTTATGAAAGCTTCTGCTATAATGTTATCCTTACTGAGCATCTGAGCTCACCCCTTTCAATGTTTTATTTTTTTTTTCAGGATTATGATGAAGTAATTTATGAATGACCTGCAGGGATAGTATGAGGGGATATGAAGACAAGATGTTTTTTTTATGATGTAATGTAAAAATTTATGGATGTATCTAGTTATTCCAAGGCTACTAAACTAATCGGTCTTTCGAGACTTGATATTTCTCATGATCATGCCAATGTTATGTAATAATGCACCGACTCTGGGTAACGAGGGTCGGGGCGTTACAGAACCTGTGGTGAACCTAAATAATCTAACTAATGAGTACACTGGATTCCTTCAAAAGTTACTAAATCAGCTCAAGTATCTCACCATAGTCGTTAATGCTTAAAATACCTCTGGTCAATCCTCTACCCCTTCCATGGACAGTGATCTGATCAGATCTATAGTTAAAGAAGATCTTCGGAATTTTTTCAGTGATTTTAATATGGTTTCTCTATCTGATGTTGTCACAAATAGTGATCGAGTTCTTGACCTTGTTCTAGTTCACTCCAAGATTGCAATGATGCCTAGAAATATACTTCCATGAAAGTAGATTTCTATTTCAATCGAATTTTCTCCAAGACTGATAAGACAAACCATTTTAAATGTCTTGTGGAGAATCTAATAATTCCTCCTGTGACTCGGGATTTTATAACCCAGGTCCAGAAGCTCACATAATTTACTCGATTGTTGGAAAATTTCATGGGAAAAAATATGACTTTGAGAAAGAAATGTATAATTGTGGAGAGATTATTTTAGACTTAATAAAACTCTTGAGACATTATCTTCATGTCCAGAGTACAAAAATTGTTTCTCTAGTGGCTTCACCTCTCAGACCTGGGCTATCTACCTTCACATATGCCTTAGCTGCCACTACCATGTCAGTTGGCCAAGATCTCAGCCATATCAAGCCTATTATTCTTGATCAAAAACTACCTTGATATTCTAGTTTTCTTACCTTGGATCCATAATTATTCGAAGGTCTCCATTTACCCTCAATATCAACAACATCTCTTCTCTCATCTACCTCAACTAACTCCCTTATGGATTCCTCTTTTGCTGCTCCTAAAGGCAAAGAGAAGGTCAATCCCTAAAGAAGACCAGTGCTTACTAATTTTTGATAGGAATGTCTTTTATTTTGTATTCCTCATTCATTTTGTACTGAACTCTGATTACTCTTAATGGAATGTGAACTATTTACACTTTTTGATAATCCCGAAAGGGGGAGAAGTTTCTTAATAATGTTTCTATCTGTTATTTTCTCAGGAGTTGCATCTAACTTACACATTAACTATACAATATTTATGATAATCAAAAAGGGGAGATTGTAGGACTCCTCATATAAATCATGTTTTAATGATCACATATCTTATTCAACCTAGTTAACTCATAAATTATATACAATCATGTGTACTTATGTTTCATGTTCTATACTGTTTTATATTGGTTAAGCTCAATCCATTTAATGCACATCACTACTTAATTCTGGATACAGTTATTTTCCTAAGTATGAGACACCATGAATCCAGACACCGTTAGCCAGACACCATGATACCAGACACTATGATCCCAGACACCGTGAAGCCAGACACCGTAAGCTAAGACACTATGACCCCTGACACCATGAATCTAGGAACCACAAGCTGGACAGAATAAGCCAGACACCATGAAGCCAGTCTCCGTGACCCCAGACACTGTGAAGCCAGACACCATAAGCTAAGACACCGTGAAGTGAGACAACGTGACCCCAGACACCGTGATGCCAGACACAGTAAGATAAGACACCATAAAGATAGACATCATGAATACAGACACTGTGAAGCCAGACACCGTGAAACCAAACACTGTAAACCAGACACTGTGAAGCCAAACACCGTGAAGAAGACATCGTGAAACTCAGACATCGTGACTCTCAGACACCACACCATGAACAAGACATCGTGTCACTTAGACCGTGAAACTTAGTCACCATGTGAAGGAGATACCATTTTCATAACATATTGTGACATAATTTCTTAAACTATTTTTTCGTCTTTCAATTTAATGTTCAACGGTCATATTTGATGAATTTAATGAACTGACATAATTAATAATTCTTTTATACATATCATTGTATAGTACGAGGTACGAGGTGAAAAACACATGAAACCTGTCGACTAAAACTCATGTATTCAAAGATAACGAGAAAAGTGTGCCCAAGAACAAGATAAGGCGATACTGAATGAAAAAAACAAGCCTGTGGGAATGACCATAATTAACATAGTGAAAGACATTCAAAAGAAATTATTGGCACATGTATTCAAGTCCGACATTGTTGATGAACATAGGATGTGAACTAGAATCCAGAGAACATCCTCGCATTCTAAAATCTCAGGAGAAACACAAGATGAATCGTGATACTCTATTTTTCACATATCTTATATAAAAGGACTCAAATCATCATCTGCTTCAATTAAAAGGAGTCTAGAGCTTAATTGACACCACACAAGATCATTCTAACCTTATCTCTATATTCTTTCTCAAATGTGATCATCTTTTTACAGAAATTTTGAGTAGTGTGTTCCCCTTTCTATTTTGACACACACTAACTCCTGCGCTAAAATGGAGGATTTATAAATCCTTACACCAATCTCTTTATACCTTTCTTTAGCCACGAAAACTACGGAAGAGGTCCATGTGTGTCTAGTTTTTAATTTTCTTGTTTTCCCATGAAAACGTTGGAAGAGTTCCCTATGTGACCTGGACAGTCTATATACTATTGTTATCCCCCGATCCATGGTGTGGATCAAAGTTTATTTATATTAACTGCTTGGTGGTAGGTGATCTACAAGTGGAGTGGATTAGGTCTCAGCTTTAGATTGAACAACTTTTTTCATATCCGCTGTTCTATTTTAATTTAGTCTTCTCTGTTTTACTACTTTATTACCTAATCCAGACAACTCTAATTTCACTCTGATAGTTAGTCTTGGAAATAAGTAATCACTGATTTTTCATAGTAGGATAGCTTCAAAAGTATTATTAATAATAGATATTAAGATTACTAAGGTTTAAACAATCATATAAGAAGTTGTTTAAATAGTCAAACCCTTATAACAGTATAACCTTGATTAACTGGGTTGTACCTATTTTTGTGGAAACCATTCCATTTATAATAATATTCTTTTAACGGAAATTTTTATAGTTACTCAATACACCTCTACCCTTTTTAGTAAACTAATCTGACCAAAATAATTGAAACATAATCCTATTATATAATTTCATCTTATATTGAAAATAATTTTTGATAAAACACTTGATATTAATTCATCAGGAAAATATTCATTGTTCTTCAAAAATGTATTCTTTTCTCAAAATGCAATGAGATTTCAAATGAAAATAATTTATTTTAAAATAATATTGAAATTATGTAGAGTAATATTCCTGAAAATAAGGAATTATATAAGAATAAAAATCCATTCCTGTCATATTAGTTAGAAAACATTCTCTTCTTACTTTTGTCGAAAAAGTGAAAATGAAACTCTTAATAATTAATGTCAAAAGATTCATTTGATAATGTTAAATAAAAACTCAGTAATGGGTAAAATTAAAAATCAAAATTTAATAATAATATTACATATTTAGGAATCATGGATGTGGATGATAAATATACCCCAGTAAATACAAACATATAAACAAATATTCGATAATAGTGAGATTGAGAAATTATCCCTTACCTGAGGTCTGATTTCATTTGTTTGTACAAGAATATACTATTTAAATATTTAAATAATTTCATTGAATTATTCTAGAATCATATTCATTTTTATTATATCATATATGATCGTATTTTTATATGTTTTTCTAGTAACATTACTACTTGCCCATCGGGCATTAACTTCTTTATTTTCATAAACATGTTGTGTCATATATGTTCAAATTCTTAGGTTATAGCTATATCATTTACATAGTGATATTGGTATAATGTATTTAATATTTATTTATTTAATTCATTAATATAATGTTCCTTTAATGAAGAATGTGTAGAATGAATAGCAACACATCATGGAGATGGTAGGTCGTACGTACGCACGAGCGACGATATCATTCCCATAATTTTTGAATGGTATTGAAGTGGATGTTGTATAATATTTAAGAATCAATATAATGTTATAATAATAATAATATGTAGTTACCCTTTCTATCATTTTACCCAGCCAAATAACGTGATGGGAAACAACATATTACACCATCGCTGGGAAATGGTTTTTCGTATGTATGCATGTATGGTGACATAATTTTTTATAGGATGGATAAAATGTGGAGTACAGTTGTTTCATAATTATAAAAAAATACCATATTATAAGTGAAAATTTATTTATAAATTTATAATGAAACAACTAGAGAAGAAAAATTATAAGATGAAAAAAGTTTGAAAGAATCAGTATAGGAGATTACCTCTTCTTCGACATGCTTCCTAAAAATATCCTCTTAAATCACTAGAGTCGGTATTTGAAGAAGCTTATAACCTCTATATTGTTACTATGTAAGTTTATATGGGAACATTTCATGGGATGGAAGATCTTGAATTCTCAATGTGAATTGAAGTGGTGAGGGAGGAGGTTCTATTTTATAATTTAGGTGGGGGCACTTTTAGGATATCTAAAACCTATATTTTATAATAAAATAAAACCCTATCAATAACATCCAAAATGACCCAAATTAGAATATGAAATTATATAAGGTTTCAATTTCCTCAGAAATAAAACTTTTACAAGTACCTCTATAAATATAAATCTTATTATATTGATTAACAGTTAGTTATTCATTTTACATTCACTACTGAAAATTCAGGCTATAGCCCTTGTTTTAAACTGTGGCTATAGGTAATAGATACAGTTTGAGGAACCATTGCTAAGATTGGAATGGATATAAGCCGTGAACTTTATCAATGGTTTCCAACCGTGGAAATAGCCCAATATACACTGTTCAAATTGCGGCTCTAGACCTATATCCATGGTTGAAATTGTGGCTATACACCTAAAGCCACGGGTTGAAACTGTGGCAGTAGATTAAAGGACACATGGCTATAGCCACAGTTTGAAACTGTGGCAACAGGTTTATATCCACCGTTCAATCCATGAATATAGGTCTATATTCATGGTTTTAAACCGTGTCTATAGGGATTACCATTTCATAACAAATAAAACAACCCCCAGATCTTGAACATACCCTGGACACCCCCCCTAGACCCTGGACACCCCCCCCCCCTAGACAAACCCTGGACACCCCCCCCCCCCAGATCCTGGACACCCCCCTGGATAGACCCGCCCCCCAGACCCTAGACAGACCCCCCAGGACAGACCCTGGACACCCCCCCCCCCCAATTTTGGACACCCCCTGGACAATCCCTGGACACACCCCAGACAGACCCTAGACACCCCCCAAACAGACCCCCCCCCCAGTCCCCAGACACCCCCTAGACCATGGACACCCCCATACCCTAGACAGCCCCTAGACCCTAGACACCCCCCTATACAGACCCCTCAGACCCTGGAAACCCCTTAGACAGACCCCCACCCCAATGAAACCCCCCAGACCATGAACAGACCCCCTAGGTCAGATCGTAGACACCCCTCCCCCTGACCATAGACAACCCCCTCCCTCATGGACCCCTACCGCCTACAGCACCCCTTCCCCATACAAAGTCCCCCCTCCACTCCCCCTGGATGCCCACCCCAGACCCCCCCCCCCCAGCAAACCTCCTTACCCTAGCACCCTCCCCCCCTCCTGGACCCCCCACCCCCTGCAGCAACCCTTCCCTCATGCAAAGCAAATATGACCATATTTTAAACCTCTCAATCATGTTTCAGAATTGAAATTGGTAATTACACAAATACAATACCACATTGAATGATATCATTAAGAGAGTTAAATAGTAAATATCATATAAATTGTCTTTTAAATCATGTATTACTAGGAATAAATATAGCTTAAAATATTGTAGTGATCAATACATCCATTTAAAAATTCCAATATAACAAAAATTTGTTTGAGAATGAAATATTAAAAAAATTATCTATGGTACGAAGAAACAAAATGGAGTTCAACCCTTAGAGGATCAAAGTGAATACATGTAAGGAGAGAAGGATAGAGTAGAGGCTAGGTAGAGTTATATGAAGAAGTTAGAGGAGGCCACCCATCTATTGAAGTCTCTTACAGCCCTGCGGACCCACTACCCCCCGCCCCCTACAGCCTCCCCCTGTAGTTTTTCCTCCCCCACTTCCCCCTTGAAACCTTTCCCTACAGACCCCCTACATGCCACCACCCTCTCCCCCCTGTCATACCACCTGCACCCTCCTCCCTCCCACCTACCCTGTAGATCCCCCTGCAGACCAACCCCCTACCCCTCCACCCACGCCCTACCCCCTGCCCCCTGCCCCTGCCCTACAGAACCCCCCTGCCCCCTCCCCCTGCCACCCCCAACCTCCCCCTCCCCCCTCCACTACTTCCAGTTCCCACCCCCCCCCCCACAACCACCATCAAAACCCCTTCCAGTTGATGCCCAATGATACTCATCCTCTATATGATGACAGATAATGAATTCATCTCAATTTTATAAATTTTTTCCTGAAACATTACTTCAAGACCATTGTGTTAGACTACACCATGATGGTCATTATACTTGTCTCACATACCTAATTTTTTATGGAAATCAGCATGTCACCACAATAGTGAAGATGATGGAAGATTTCATTGAAACTAGAGGATGAGAGTTTAAAACATATCTTTATGGCTTTCATTTTCAAGTCTATATTTATCTTATATAATTAACACATTCCCATGAATCTGGTTCTTGATTCCATATCTATTTTAACATCAGTTAATAATTTCACTTGATTTATTATCAATATGACATCCTAATGATAAATGTTGACTTGAAATTCAATTAAATTGTATATTTAAACAATCCCATAAATGACTTTCTCATTTCTGGAAGTGATGGAATCTTATGCTTGCCACATATAAGTAAAGGATGTATCATCAATTATGATATAGGCAGGAAGGATGTTATATCTTATTCTATCAATCCATATAGACATCATAGGCTCATAATCTAAGGAATACTATTATCATAACCTATATAATCATAGATTCATCACCAAATTCATCATAGGCCATTCACCTGAGGTATTTTAGCCCCATCACCTAATGAGATCTAGGCTCATCACCTGAGGAATTACATGTTTATCACATGAGGAAGGATGAAATTATAATGCATTAGGAAAGGTGAATCATCCTATTCTTATCACATAATAAATCTTATACTTTTGATATATTGAAAGGTAGGGTCCTCTTATGCTCATCAAAGAATTTTAGTCACCATTTTAGGTCTAGTGGGGACTATTCCCCTTATGTTCATCGCATAAGTCTAGTCACTATTTGAATTCCAATGAGGACTAATCCTCTTATACTCCTCAGAGATGACATGTAATGGTTTAATGAATAATGGTGACTACTATGAGCTTTAGCGTACACTGGGATGTTGGTCAGGAATCAGATATATTGACTCAAAAGTGGTCGATGTGATGTTGATGATATTGGGATGTTGTGAATGATCCTTGAAGAGTATTATTATGTATCCTATTTGAACAGGAATCAAAAGCCTTATATTATGATTTACATAATTTATGTTCATATGATAGGATCATCGATATTGTTTAATGTCCTTTTGTAAAGATGATTTTTTGTGAAATAAGTGAAATTATGTGATGTATTAGGGCTATGCATTAGTGTTTCCAAGTCTGGTACAATGTGGTATGTGGCTCAGGTGTAAGAATATTGTGGGGAGTACACCTAGTATGACTCCCACATGGATGTATGGATCTTCCATATCTCACTATAATTTATGGATTGTTCTTGTTTAGGGACATTAGTGACTCATGTGGTTAAGGATGAACTCTATCTTCCAAGAAACAATCATTTTTGATATCAAAATTGTGAAACTATCAGGAATAGATAAGATAATAATTCTAATGACCCTATAGAATGGTTATACACGTTGGATTACCTAAGAGTATCACATTATTGTATGTGTATAGGAAAAAATCTATAGTAAAACAATATAGGAATTATGGAAACAAGTTTTTAAAACAATCATGCAGTTATATAATTAAAATTAAAGGATTAGGCAGAGAGACCTACCTCATCCTCAGGATGTGATTCTTTTGACAACAACAATTCGAATCTTCCTTTCTTCCACTGGTACGCAAACGCTACAATCACCATTTCAAACACTCTTGATATTTGAAGGAAATATGTGAATAATTAATAGTGTAATCATTATAAGAAATAAAATAATAACTATGAGAAACTAACAATGTCATTAAAAAATGATAAACATATTGTCCCCATGTCATAGGCAATACTGCAGTCATGATTTCACAGAAGTACATGCCACAAAAATGCCTTCAGATGTGCAGGATGTTATTCTAGTAGAGTGAGATTTTTTTCATGTCTTCAAGATGAAATGTTGAAAATATAAGGATACAATGTTGCATGTATGTTGGATCATTAATGTTATGGAAATAAAGTCATGATCTATTCATGTGAACGTTGTGTATACACCAAAAAATCTACCAAACACTAACATCATTATATGGAATAATTCAATATACAAACCAAGAATAAAATTTAAATCTAACATATACATCAATATTAGTATCACCAAAACCATCATGACCCTCATCATCTCCTTCAGAGACACTAACATCATTATCTACTCCTCTCGGACCACCACCATCGTCATCATCTGTAGAGACCCGAAGCCTGATGTACATGGACATTACATTACTTTTGTGGAATACATAACAAAAACAAACACACAAGGATCGTAATAGTTTAGTGTCTTTGGAAACTCGGAATATAATCTTCTAATCGTGGTGAAAGATCTTAAACATCTCCCACAAAGATCTTATTTTTTTATAACTAAAACCTTTCTTTCTATCCTGGGGAAAAGAAAACATAAAAGGGTGAGCTCAAATGGTCAGTAAGGGTAAACAAAAGAAATATCAATCACATCATATATATAACTTTTGGAAATCTTAACCTGTAAAAGAGATCATAATTTCATAACCTGGGATAACTCGTGGAAGTGAAATGTAATCACAATAAACATAACATTAAACATTAAACTTTGTGGCATACACACGTAATCATAGAGAATCATTTCTTTTAAGTCAAGACTCATTGCCAAGACTATCTTAGTGGTCAAAGTCCCTTTCTGAACCGAGTCACCCTCGTTTCAGTCCTGTTTCACTGAACTGGTATAACCTACCGTTCCAGCCATGTCTCTCTCATGAGATATAAAATCTTTACCCAATGCATTGGAGGGAGATATAGGTCCCACCCATCTCATAATGATACCATTCTTATGTGTGCCACAAAATCTTAAATCATACATCATTGCATAACCCACACTACTGGAAATTGCACCTATACCCACGGTTTGAAACCGTGGGTATAGCCCTTGAAACCGTGGGTATAGGGTATACCCACGGTTTCGCCAACCGCGGGCTGGAATGCCGTCGCAATAGCCCTATACCCACGGTTTTTAAAAAACCGTGGGTATAGACCCAGAAATTTTTATATTACCCACGGTTCATTGAACCGTAGGTATATATGTATACCCACGGTTTTATAACCGTGGGTATAGTTTGCAGCTCCGGTATATATGTATACCCACGGTTTTATAACCGTGGGTACAGTTTTTTGCAGCTCCAAAATATACCCACGGTTCACTTGAACCGTGGGTATATATGTATTCCCACGGTTCTATAACCGTGGGTACAGTTTTTTGCAGCTCCAGAATATACCCACGGTTCACTTGAACCGTGGGTATATATGTTTCCAGCGCCAGAATATTTCCACGGTTCAAATGAACCGTGGGTATTTGCAATGTCCCCCGCAACAACGCAGGCCTGGCAGCAGGCTCTGCAATTCTACCTGAAGACAAAATTTAAGAACAAAATATAAGAACAAAAAGTATGCAGCTTGCAATTGAGAAAGTTCCGCCAAGTTCTGTTTTCCGCTTAACAAATTTCTGATCATCCTACATGGAACAATGTGCAAGTTAAAAATAAGTCTAATTATAGGCATTGAAAACATTACATGGCTATAGCTTGAAACCGCAGGGAAAAAATGAAGCAATACAGATACTACCAGCACAATGGGAATAATGGATATTGCATTAAAGATGTTCAACAAGAATAGTGATTTGGAGACAGGAATTTCATAATAAAAGAAACTTGCAAGCTGCACAGCATAAATTAAAACGCATTAAAACATCAATAAAAGCCATGGAAATGAAAACATCTAGCAAAAAGTTGTGCCAGCCCCCCCTGCTAGCCCCCCCCCCCCCGCCAGCTCCCCCCCCTGCCCACTGCTTGTCCCCCTGCCAGCCCCCGCCCCCCTGCCCCTGCCAGCCCCCCCCCCCCCCTCCCCCCTGCTTGTCCCCCTGCCAGCCCCCACCCCCCCTGCCCCTGCCAGCCCCCCCCCCCTCCCCCCTGCTTGTCCCCCTGCCAGCCCCCCCCCTCCCCCTGCATGTCCCCCTGCCAGCCCCCCCCCCCCTTCCCCCTGCTTGTCCCCCTGCCAGCCCCCCCCCTGCCCCTGCCAGCCCCCCCCCCCTGCCCCCTGCTTGTCCCCTGCCAGCCCCCCCCCCCCTGCCCCTTGCTTGTCCCCCGCCAGCCCCGCCCCCCCCTGCCCACTGCTTGTCCCCCTGCCAGCCCCCCTCTGCTTGTCCCCCTGCCAGCCCCCGCCCCCCTGCCCCTGCCACCCCCCCCCCCTCCCCCCTGCTTGTCCCCCTGCCAGCCCCCCCCCCCCACCCCCTGCTTGTCCCCCTACCAGCCCCCCCCCCCCCTGCCCCTGCCAGCCCCCCCCCCCCCTGCCCCTGCCAGCCCCCCCCCCCCCTGCTTGTCCCCCTGCCAGCCCCCCCCTACCCCTGCCAGCCCCCCCCCCATCCCCTGCCAGCCCCCCCCCCCCTTCCCCCTGCTTGTCCCCCTGCCAGCCCCCCCTGCTTGTCCCCCTGCCATCCCCCCCTGCCACCTGCTTGTCCCCCTGCCAGCCCCCCCTGCTTGTCCCCCTGCCAGCCCCCCCCTGCTTGTCCCCCTGCCAGCCCCCCCGCCCCCTGCTTGTCCCCCCACCCAGCCCCCCCCCCCCCCCTGCCCCCTGCCAGCCCCCCCACCCTGCCCCCTGCTTGTCCCCCCCCCCCACCCTGCCCCCTGCTTGTCCCCCTGCCAGCCCCCCCCTGCTTGTCCCCCTGCCAGCCCCCCCCCCCCCCCCCCCTGCCCCCTGCTAGGCCCCCTGTCAGTCCCCTGCTAGGCCCCCTGTCAGTCCCCTGCCAGTCCCCCTGCCCCCTGATCTGATAACCAAGTTTATCTGATCTGATAACCACAACATCTTCAGCACTGCCAGATTCAGGTTTAACAGGTACCAATTCACCAATTTTGACATGTTTAGCAGCATGAGATAAGACAGGAACAGACTGAACCACATCAGATTTACAGACCATGTTTATCACCCCTTCCCCCTGCTGGACACCCCCTCCCTCTGCTGGACAACCCCCCCTGCTGGACACCCCCCCTGTCGGTCAGCATTGCTACAGTAGTCAACATTGCTACAGTTGCGGGCCACAACCATTCAGCCCAACCGGATCGGGCAACACCAATCCAACAAAATCCTCATCCGCGACAGTTGCAGGCTACAAGCATTCAGTAGGGATTAATGGAAGAAATCAACATTAATGGAAGCATGAGAAAAACTCACATGATCCTAAAACTAGAAGGATTCATGTGAAAGGGGTGCCCCAAGGCAAGGTATGTACTGGAAATGCTTGCAGGGACAGTCCAAGCAGCAAGGTGATTTGGAGAAAGAAAAATCAACCTATAGTGAAAAGAAAAATCCTTGGTGGTAAAGCTGTCCAAGGAAAAACAGGTTGTGTTTTGGGTTGTGAAGAAGACAACAAACCTAAAGAAGTGGAGACACAATCCATGGGGTAAGTGTGCTCACAAAGCATATATTTTAGAGCTGAAAACAGATCTGGTTTAGAGCTGGAAGTTGCATGCAGCAATGGTATCAATTCATGCTAAAAGTGGACACCCCAGGACAGACCCCCCCCCCCAAACCAAGACCCCCCAGGACAGACCCCCCCCCCAGACCCTGGACACCCCAGGACAAACGCCCCCCCCCCCCCCTCACTGGACCCCCTAGACACCCCATGGACAGACCCCCCCACCCCCAAACCCAAACCCACTCCCCACCCTTGACACCCCCCTACACCCCCAGTACCACCTGCACCCAGCCCCCGCCCCCCAGGATATTATTTGACATTACATCTACAATTGGCATTCCCATCAAAATGGATAGAGCAACTGAGGAGGCACATTATGGGTATTTTGCTAGAATAATGTGCATTTTGCTAGAGTTCTTCTAGAAGTGGACCTTAATTCCACCCTCATTGATCGGGTTGTGTTATCCACAAATGAAGATGACTTGTTTTTGAAAATTGAGTATGAACAACTACCTCCCCCCCTGCCCCCTGCTAGCCCCCCCCCCCCCATGCCCCCCGCCAGCCCCCCCCCCCCCCCCCGCCAGCCCCCCCCCCCCCTGCCCCCTACCAGTCCCCCCTGTCTGGACACCCCCCCCTGCCCCCTGCTAGCCCCCCCTGCCCCCTGCTAGCCCCCCCTGCCAGCCCCCCTGTCCCCCAGCCAGCACCCCCCCTGTCCCCATGCCAGCCCCCCCCCCTGCCCCCTGCTTGTCCCCCTGCCAGCCCCCCCCCCCCTGCCCCCTGCTAGTCCCCCCGCCAGCCCCCCCCCCCCCTGCCCCCTACCAGTCCCCCCTGCCTGGACACCCCTCCCCCCTGCCTGGACACCCCCCCCTGCTTGTCCCCCCGTGCCACCCCCCTGCTAGTCCCCCCTGCCCCCTGCTGGTCCCCCCCTGCCCCCTGCTAGTCCCCCCCCCCTGCCACCCCCTGCATGTCTCCCTGCCAGCCCCCCCCCCCCTGCCACCCCCTGCTTGTCCCCCTGCCAGCCCCCCCCCCCCCCCCTGCCCCTGCCAGCCCCCCCTGCCACCCCCTGCTTATCCCCCTGCCAGCCCCCCCCCCTGCCCCTGCCAGCCCCCCCTGCCCCTTGCTTGCCCCCACCCCCTGGCCCCCTGCTTGCCCCCCTGCCAGCCCCCACCCCCCCATGCCCCCTGCTTGTCCCCCTGCCAGCCCCCCCATGCCCCCTGCTTGTCCCCCTCCCAGCCCCCCCTGCCCCTGCTTGTCCCCCTACCTGCCCCCCTGCCCCCTGCTTGTCCCCCGGCCAGCCCCCCCCCCCCCCTGCCCCTGCCAGCCCCCCCTGCCCCCTGCTTGCCCCCACCCCCTGGCCCCCTGCTTGCCCCCCTGCCACCCCCCCCCCCCCCATGCCCCCTGCTTGTCCCCCTGCCTGCCCCCCCATGCCCCCTGCTTGTCCCCCTGCCAGCCCCCCATGCCCCCTGCTTGTCCCCCTGCCTGCCCCCCTGCCCCCTGCTTGTCCCCCTTCCAGCCCCCCCTGCCCCCTGCCAGCCCCCCCCCCCACCCTGCCCCCTTCTTGTCCCCCTGCCAGAGTTCTTCTTTATTGGTTCATTTCTTGAAGCATTCTTAACTGAGTTTGTAATGTTCATGTTATATAGCATCAACGAAATGGTATTTTGGTTAGATAACAGGGATACATGCTGTTCATAATAGTTCATATTATCTACTGATTTAGCACCAACAAATGTTAAATTAATAGAATGAAGAGTAGGTGTACCTGGGTCCTTTGAATCATCTATATTCTGCATCTTGATAGCGTCCAGATCTAATGGAAGGGGCCTCTGCCCGATGGGTTCAAAATGTGCCTGCATTAGCGTGGGGTCTTGTACAGAGGTTGTGCTTCCTTTTGTATGTTTTATAGGTTCCAGTGTCAAGGTACCTTGTTTATCAATGTTAGTGTGTTTTGTTTGTGCCTTAGCCTAAAGAGACTTTAGACTAATATGAGGATTCCTATTTTTTATAGGACAACCAGTGGTATGAATGACGTTTAGATTAGTGGAGAGTTTTCTGGTTTTTATAGCAGTGCCAGTGGCATCCAGAGTTTTAGAGTCATAGGTGTAGTGAGCAGAGGAAAAAGAACCTAAACCATTTGTCTGATTGTTTGACTCATTTATTATCTCTTGGTTTGGTGTGAAATTCAGTCAAAAGCAGACATTGAATTTCGGTGAGGTTTGGAGATCTAGAAATGTGTAGGAATACCTAGAAGAATAAAATATGCCAGACAATTCCAAACCAATGTTTTCAATTGAATTGAGCTTTTGTACCACCTGCTATGCATGTTTTGTGGAAAGATGGATGAGAGGCTGCGCTGAGAGGAGATATAGTTTAGGAAGGAGGAAATACGAAAAATTATAGAGCTAACCATTCAATGTTTCTCTAAGGAGGAGTAACCGCCGCAGGGTGTCGTCCTGGAGCAGGACCAAGTCACGGCGTGACCGCGGCGTGACCGCGGCGTGACCGCGGCGTGACCGCGGCGTGACCGCGACGTGACCGCGGCGTGACCGCAGCGTGACCGCGGCGTGACCGCGTCCTGACCGCGGCGTGACCGCGGCGTGACCGCGGCGTGACCGCGGCGTGACCGCAGCGTGACCGCAGCGTGTTGGCCCGGTCCAGCGACATCCGCGGGGCAACATCTTCCAGTTAGTTTCAAATAGGATGATATGGATGGCATGAGAGGATGTTTTCTCAGAAGATTTAAAGAAATGAATGCTAATCTGTGATGAATAGAGGATTGGATGACCCCTGATATACCTAATTCGGTGAGGTTTGGAGATCTAGAAATGTGTAGGAATACCTAGAGGAATAAAATATGCCAGACAATTCCAAACCAATGTTTTCAGTTGAATTGAGCTTTTGTACCACCTGCTATGCACGTTTTGTGGAAAGATGGATGAGAGGCAGCGCTGAGAGGAGATATAGTTTAGGAATGAGGAAATACGAAAAATTATAGAGCTAACCATTCAATGTTTCTCTAAGGAGGAGTAACCGCCGCAGGGTGTCGTCCTGTAGCAGGGCCAAATCACGGCGTGACCGCGGCGTGACCGCGGCGTGACCGCGGCGTGACCGCGTCCTGACCTCGGCGTGACCGCGGCGTGACCGCGGCGTGACCGCGGCGTGACCGCGGCGTGACCGCGTCCTGACCACGGCATGACCGCGGCGTGACCGCGGCGTGACCGCGGCGTGACCGCGGCGTGACCGCGGCGTGACCGCGGCGTGACCGCGGCGTGACCGCGGCGTGACCGCGGCGTGACCGCAGCGTGTTGGCCCGGTCCAGCGACATCCGCGGGGCAACATCTTCCAGTTAGTTTCAAATAGGATGATATGGATGGCATGAGAGGATGTTTTCTCAGAAGATTTAAAGAAATGAATGCTAATCTGTGATGAATAGAGGATTGGATGACCCCTGATATACCTAATTCAGTGAGGTTTGGAGATCTAGAAATGTGTAGGAATACCTAGAGGAATAAAATATGCCAGACAATTCCAAACCAATGTTTTCAGTTGAATTGAGCTTTTGTACCACCTGCTATGCACGATTTGTGGAAAGATGGATGAGAGGCAGCGCTGAGAGGAGATATAGTTTAGGAATGAGGAAATACGAAAAATTATAGAGCTAACCATTCAATGTTTCTCTAAGGAGGAGTAACCGCCGCAGGGTGTCGTCCTGGAGCAGGGCCAAATCACGGCGTGACCGCGGCGTGACCGCGGCGTGACCGCGGCGTGACCGCGGCGTGACCGCGGCGTGACCGCGGCGTGACCGCGGCGTGACCGCGGCGTGACCGCGGCGTGACCGCGGCGTGACCGCGTCCTGACCGCGGCGTGACCGCGGCGTGACCGCGGCGTGACCGCGTCCTGACCGCGGCATGACCGCGGCGTGACCGCGGCGTGACCGCGGCGTGACCGCGGCGTGACCGCAGCGTGACCGCAGCGTGTTGTCCCGGTCCAGCGACATCCGCGGGGCAACATCTTCCAGTTAGTTTCAAATAGGATGATATGGATGGCATGAGAGGATGTTTTCTCAGAAGATTTAAAGAAATGAATGCTAATCTGTGATGAATAGAGGATTGGATGACCCCCTGATATACCTAATTCGGTGAGGTTTGGAGATCTAGAAATGTGTAGGAATACCTAGAGGAATAAAATATGCCAGACAATTCCAAACCAATGTTTTCAGTTGAATTGAGCTTTTGTACCACCTGCTATGCACGTTTTGTGGAAAGATGGATGAGAGGCAGCGCTGAGAGGAGATATAGTTTAGGAATGAGGAAATACGAAAAATTATAGAGCTAACCATTCAATGTTTCTCTAAGGAGGAGTAACTGCCGCAGGGTGTCGTCCTGGAGCAGGGCCAAATCACGGTGTGACCGCGGCGTGACCGCGGCGTGACCGCGGCGTGACCGCGGCGTGACCGCGTCCTGACCGCGGCGTGACCGCGGCGTGACCACAGCGTGTTGGCCCGGTCCAGCGACATCCGCGGGGCAACATCTTCCACTTAGTTTCAAATAGGATGATATGGATGGCATGAGAGGATGTTTTCTCAGAAGATTTAAAGAAATGAATGCTAATCTGTGACGAATAGAGGATTGGATGACCCCTGATATACCTAATTCGGTGAGGTTTGGAGATCTAGAAATGTGTAGGAATACCTAGAGGAATAAAATATGCCAGAGTAACCAAATGAGGAGTAACCGCCACAAGGTGTCGTCCTGCTTGTCCCCCTGCCAGCAACAGATGGAAAACATATTCAGCACAAAAGTGATCGGAAATGCCAACCAAATGAAAGAAGCTAGATTAAACCCAATAACCAACGAGCAGGAAAAAAATTGGACATTCAGAATGCATGTGTGTTCAATGATTCCAATATCTAAAGTGTGTTTCAGCTAGACTCTTAACTCAAAGAAGAATTCACATAGATGAGTCATGCATGAATAAGCTCAAATGACGTGTTAGATTGGCACATAGATTTGTCATCTCACCTTGATAAAGATCGAATGGCAAACCACTGATTGGTAATCATACTTTAATTTGCTACAGTCTGTACATGCAACAAATAAAACCATGAATTATTATTAATGAATATATAAGACACATAAGCAATGAAATGTCATATAGAAATTTTGTTATTACTACATGACAATAAAATACTAAAGTGCAGATTAAAATGCAGAATAAAAAGCCTGAATATGATGATAAGAAAATACCAGTCAGTTTCTTCTCCATGCTTGTAAATTGAAGGCATTCATTCCATCAGCCCATGCACATTCACCAATATTTTGGTTCATCGCTATGCTGGGATGAGAACAATCAAAGTATGTCTAGAAACTCTTAGACATGACCCACAAAAATCAATATACAGTGGAGTCAATAGTTAAAACATATCACCTGCATTCATATGTTGGATGAAAAGGGGGTCAACTCCATGATTTTATGACCAATAACCTGCATTCATATAGTGTGTAAATGCAAATGAAAAATGATGCATTGTAGGGAGGTTTATTCCACAATTTTAGGAAAACATACCTGTTGTAGAGATCTCGCACTTATTAGTGCAGGATTCCCACTGCCCAGCCCCCCCCCCCCCTCCCTACTACCCCCCCACTGCCCAGCCCCCCCCCCCACTGCCCAGCCCCCCCCCCAGCCCCCCCCCCCCCCCAGCCCCCCCCCCCCCCCCCCGCCACTGCCCAGCCCCCCCCCCCCACTGCCCAGCCCCCCCCCCCCCCACTGCCCAGCCACCCCCCCCCCACTGCCCAGCCCCCCCCCCTCCCCCCTTGCCCAGCCACCCCCCCTCCCCTCCCCACTGCCCAGCACCCCCCCCCCCTGCCCAGCCACCCCCTCCCCCCTCCCCCTCCCCCTCCCCCCTCCTGCCCAGCCCTCCCCCCCACTGCCCATCCCCCCACTGCCCAGCCCCCCCCCCCCCCCCACTGCCCAGCCCCCCCCCCCCCCCCACTGCCCACCACCCCCCCCCCACTGCCCAGCCCCCCCTCCCCCCTTGCCCAGCCACCCCCCTCCCCTCCCCACTGCCCAGCACCCCCCCCCCCCTCCCCCCCTGCCCAGCCACCCCCTCCCCCCTCCCCCTCCCCCTCCCCCTCCCCCTCCTGCCCAGCCCTCCCCCCCCACTGCCCAGCCCCCCACTGCCCAGCCCTCCCACTGGGCAAGGTGAAATATTTGAGCACTTTCACCTTGCAGATAATCCATCTCCGATGTCGCTTGATATTCTTATTCTGCTTAAGAGCATTAAAGTGAGGATTGCCCAAATTATCATTAGCAGCGCTTTTATCAGAATCAGCAGCAAAACTTCGGGGCAATTTTAGAAACTTTTCCTTTTGAATTGCTAATTGCTCAGCCTTGGTCAACTCTGAATGGAGTGAAGGACTGAAATGTTTAAAAACAGACGACCCACCAAAACCTTCTACGACAAACTCACCAAAGAAATGCAATACATTCCTCATGATTGCCAGTTGTCCAGCTACCTTTCTTTTAGGTGTTATGAGTACACAGGGAAGAGACATAAGAACCGGAAAACACCCAGCCCATACATATGAGATGCAATATCAAATTTCTTACATGAAAAAATGGATCGTACGCACCTCGCTAGTTTCCATGTCAGTTGCAGTGGAAGAAGATTCTTTCTGAGTTTCAAGAATACTCTTTTGATCACTGGTATCATTCTCCCACTCAGAATGTGCACTCTCTAACAGATCCTCGGGGATTGAAGTCTGTCCACCGCTTACTTCAGTACCATTTTCACAGGGCACTGAGCTGCTGTCATCAATGATCCGATTCGCTTGTCGCAGCAAAAACGCTTCATTTGCTCTGGAATATGGAAAAAAATATTTCACCTTGCCCAGCCCTCCCCCTCCCCCTCCCCTCCCCCTCCCCCTCCCCCCCCTGCCCAGCCCTCCCACTGCCCAGCCCCCCTCCCCCTCCCCCCCTGCCCACCCCCCCCCCCACCCCCCCCTGCAGAAAGTTCATGAAAAAACAAGGAGTAAACAGAATGGCATGTGAAAATTACCTAAATAACTGACAAATAACACCCCTGATGAAAACTTAATCAAAATGCATTTCATTGCATAAAGAAATTCACATACAAGCAGTCCACCAATACAAAAAAAAACATTAAACTCCAACACACGTCTCTCTGCTAAGTCAAAAATGGAGGGGATTAATATCCCCCCTCATTGCCATCACTGTCATCCTCATGTCCAGCATCATCATCATCAGCAGCAACATCGACAGCAACATCATCACCAACCGCACCGTCAGCATCATCATCAACAATCTCATCACCAACAACATCATCAGCAACATCCTCGTCAGCTCTATCGCCACCACCGTTATCGCCACTAGGACCCTCATGGGAATCACCCAAAGGCATTATTTAAAGAGCGCATTGATGTCATACATGAATGAAAAGTGGCAGCAACCTCTGATGGTAGTGACTGACTCAAAACTGACAGAGCATTCATGAAATGTTCATTCATCAGCTTACTTTTTTCACGCTCCTCTAATACTATTTTCTTTGTCGCAGCTAATTCAGCACGCGCACATTCCAACTCAGAGGCCTTAGAGGAGTCTGATGATGACCAATACCTAGAGGGGACAATGTTTTTGCCTGGTCTACAACGGACTCTTCCTGGATGCTCCACACCTAACACCTGACTAAAATGATCATTTGGCCCTAAGTTGTCAGCTTCCTTCTCATCCATGGCCTCCAAGGCAGACTTTTGAAATTATAAACATATTAAATTATGAATTTCGTATAAATGTTTGAAATATAAATAAAAAAACTTACAATTTTATCTTGTGTTTGTGAATTAACTGCAGTTCCATCTTTTTTTTTCCTACTAAAGCAGAATAATTTGGCACGAGGTACAGGACCTTCAATGCCCAAATCAGCTTGCTGCATATAAGAAGTGCACAAATTTGAATTACAACCATATATGATAAATGCAAAATATTGGATTGAAGTGAGTTGCAACAAAGACCCACAAACATTGAGGTAAAGACATGGACTAACCAAGGGAAAGCATGAATAAGTTATGATGACATGTTATAAATAAGGACATTATTTTAATTCAGATGAACGTACCAGCCGCTTCTCTTTATCGGGCATTGTAGTGCGCCCCAATGTGTGTAGATATGTCATTTCATCTTTGTTTTTTTTGTTTTTCGCTGACACTTCCTAAGAAACAAAAAAACAATACAAGTAATAAAAATTAAATTTTATATAAAAAACAGTGAAGATGGGTAGTACCTTATACTGTTCAGTATTCCAATGTGCGGTCATTTTTTGATATTGACTTTTTGGACAGTCAGGGTTCATGGGTACACCCTCTAACTCAGTACCCACTCTGCTCCTCCAACCAATATGTAACTCATACTTGTATGACCGCCAATACTCTCCAAGATCACTCAACCTAGCAGCTTTGGCAGCTTCACCGTTAGGAAAGTTAAATCGACTCTGCAACAAACATGTTAAGTCATATAAATACATTACTAATATCAATATAAATTTATAAAATTTTCGTACCCATATCTGCGCCCATGCCCTATCCTTGATGTCGGCACTGATATGTCTCCATGAGACCGGTTCCACCGGAACGATATCATGATATTTGGCTAAAGTAGCCATGAAACTTCTACACTCCTTAGCATTTTTACCTACCATTTGATTTTGAGAATTGTAATCCACCATAATCTGAGTTTCACGATTCCAAGCATCCCTCATTCGAGTGCGCCCACGTCGCCTACTAGAAGATCCCACTAAATAAGATAAGAGGTGACAAGAGAAGAGTTAGGTGACAATACAATATAAAAAAAGTGAAATGCTATAATTTGAAACATTTATAATAAAAAAACCTGATGCAGGCTCCTGAATAGGCTGTGAGGCATCCGTAGACTGTGCTGGATCAGCATCCTCCGAAGGAAGTATTTGTTCCACAGCATGCCCCGGCTGATCTTCATGAACAGGAGTGGAAACTGAAGGAACAGACTCAATATGTGTAGGATGGATGGTAAGAAAAGGATGTGGCGTAGACATGTCAGAATATGCATAGTAGGTCTGGGGATACATGAATGGATATGAAAACTGTGCAGGTGAGAACATCGGTCGAGTCGGCGTGGACATGGAATGGGAAAAAGAGGGTAAACGGGATGATGATGGCGGCATGTATGGGAACATCCCAGGGGTCTCAAGCGGAGGGCGGACATGTGTGGTAGATGGGATGTCCACTAATGGGTCAGTGTGGGGAGTGGTAAGACGGGAGCTCCGCCTAGGTCTAGGAGGATCCCTACTCGGTCCCATACTGGGAAGAGGATTCTCTGGAGTTACATGTCCCTAAATAATTGGATCAAAAATATGAACTTGATATTATTTGTAATGCAGAAGATAAATATTTAAATTAATATACTCACTGAAGACAACTCGCGCTCACGTCTAACAGGATCAGCATCAAATAATCTCTTCCTGCGAGCTTCTGTAGTTTTCTTCATAATCTGCATAAGAATGAAATAAATATTTTTTAGCAACAATTTTTACAAATCATAGATACTACTTAAAAAATGTCATAACATCTTTCAGTAATGATAATTTACAACCAAGTTATACAATTTTTAAAACCACATTTTAAAACCACTTTTCTGAATTGAAAGAAATAGAATTAAATGAAACAAAACCAAACATTACTAAAACAGACATATCATTTCAAACTAAAAGTAAATTAAAGTAATTAAATTAGTACCAACCTGAGAAACTCACGTCAAGGTAAACTTAATGAACTCTGAATATATATGGTTGCTTTTATATATTACCCTCCACTACCTCAGGTTCAACATCATCCCTCACAATGGGACAATTTGTGTCATCAAATGCAATATTTTGGCTATCACCGATGGGGGCGTCAATGGTGACAATTTCATCCCCAGCATCATGAAAAATATGTCTTGGGATTACTTCATTAATGACACCGTAATCAGGGTTCAGATGATCTTTCACATAAAACACTTGTTTTGCCATTGATGCCAAAATGTATGGTTCATCGGTATGCAGGAATCGACTCATGTCAATAACTCTAAATCCGCAATCATCAATAAATGTACCATGGCGCGTCACTGAATCAAACCATTTACATTGCATCATAGTGACTCGACCTCGAGAGTAGTAATCCAATAACAATATTTTCTCAACCAGTCCATAATAATACACATCTTCATATTGAGGTCGACTATCAGATGCACTGGCATAACAATCCGTTCTAGCAATTAACATAACGCCATCATGCTGTGTTCTCATTTTCACTGCTTTATTAGTTGTAACAAATTTTTATCCATTGATTATTAAAGATTTGCAGTCACGAACCAAAGAATTGGGACCAAAAGCCAACGCTCTTAATTCTTGAGAAATGAAGTCAGTAGGTAAACTCAATACCTGGAATACATGAGTAATATAATTAAATATATATCTATATTTTAAGGTATTTAATGTAATGGTCATACCTTTGATTTCAACCAAGCTGGGAACTCTTGGCTATGCATAGCCTCTCTCCTTCTCAACGGCAAAGACCGATGAACTCTACTTATAATTTGTTTATGTTCTCTACATAAAATGACAATAAAAGTATAAGGTATATGTGATATGATATCATATGAGATAACATATATATATTCAAATTACTTACTTGATATAGGCATCGAACAAACCACAATTAAACAAGACTGTACGATGTGCCATATTCCGCTCTTCAGAGCTCAATGTAACCAATGTATATGACCCGACAATTCCACCTGTTTGGGGAAGAGATGGAAACGAGGGTTGAATTTCCTCATACTGCTCATCTTCATTTCTCATTGGTCGATTATGTCTTGTGCTCACATCAGACAAATACATTGAACAAAAATCCATACATTCTTGGGCCAGATAACTCCTCACAATGGAACCTTCAGGATAATTCTTATTTCGGACATATGATTTCATTGTGCACATATTTCTTTCAGTGGGATACATCCACCGAAAAGCAACTGGTCCCCCAAGAAGTGTCTCAGTTGGAAGATGAACTGTTAAATGCAGCATGCAAGTGAAAAAGGATGGAGGAAAAATTTTTTCCAACTCACACAGAATTAATGGTGCCTCTTGCTGCATTTTTATCAACAATGATTTGGATAACCTTTTAGCACAAAGGTCTCTAAAAAATGACATAACCGAATCACTGCCACCCTTACATTATTGGATAGCAAATGTCGAATTGCTATTGGAATCAATTCATGAAGAAGGATGTGGTAATCATGAGTTTTTAGGGATTTCAATTTCAAATGTCTTCTGTTGACTCGTTTAGATATGTTGCTGGAATAGCCGTCTGGAACCTTAATATTCTCCAATACTGCCAGAAATTGATCTTTCTCTGCCTGTGTCATCACATAAGAAGCACAGGGAACTTTCCATTTGTTTTCACCGATACAAACAGGATGTAGTTCTGGTCGAATACCCCAATCCAATAAATCCCGACGAGATCGGAAGTCGTCTTTGGTCTTCCCCTTAATATTCAAAAGAATTGCAAGCAACATTTCACATATATTTTTCTCAATATGCATTATGTCTAAACAATGACGTAACAAATTAGTAGACCAATATGGCAACACAAAAAAAATACTTCTCTTTTTCCAATTGTAAATGACTTCAGTATCAGCATTCTTCCTCTTTCGAGATGTCAAATGACCTTTTCCTAATGAAAATCTGAAATCTTTCAATTCATCAAGCACATCACTTCCTGACATACGTTGAGGTGGTTCTTCAGTGTCAACATTATTATCAAACCTCCGACGATTCTTCCTGTATTGATGTTCCATTGGCAAGAATCGGCGATGCCCCATGAAACTGAAACTACGACGATATTTAAGCCTTCTCGATCGTGTATTCTTCATACAAACGGGACATGAAAGTTTTCCCTTCGTGCTCCACCCAGACATCATTGCATAGGCAGGGAAATCATTTATGGTCCATAGAAGGGCAGCACGCATCTGAAACGTATTCTTTGAAGAAGCATCAAATGTCTGCACACCTAAATCCCAAAGTTGTTTCAACTCTTTTATTAAAGGCTGCAAGTATACATCTATGTCATTACCAGGATCCGAAGGTCCAGATATCAGTATACTCAAGAAAGTGAAAGGTTTTTTCATACACATCCACGGAGGAAGATTATAAACATGAATAAAAACCGGCCACGTGCTATGAGCAGTAAGCATCTGACCAAACGGATTAAAACCATCACATGATAGGCCCAATCTGACATTACGCACCTCAGCTGCAAAATCAGGATGTTGTGCGTCAAATGTCCGCCATGCTAATCCATCTGCTGGATGGACCAGCTCATCATTTCCTTTAATTCTCTCAACATCGTGCCATCGCATATTGGCTGAGATTTCTGGAGACATGAATAGATTTTGAAGTCTGGGAATCAATGGAAAGTGCCACATGACTTTCTGTGGCACACGAGACGGTGTTCCATCTGCATTTGTCTTCCATCGAGATGTACCACAGTCTTTACAGTCATTACGGTCAGCTGTTTCCTCCAAAAATAAACTGCAATCTTTCAGACAAGCATGGACTTTATTAGTAGCAAATCCAAGCTGCTTAATTAACTTCCATGCCATGTAATGATTTGAGGGAATATCTGCACCATCAGGAAGCAAGTCCTTCAAAAATGTAAGAATATAATCAATGGCAGTATTAGAAATCCCATACATAGTTTTCCCATGATATAACCGCATTAAAAATTCCAACTTGGTCATTCTAGTACATTCTTGATATACTGGAGTTCTGGCATCATCCAATAAATTTTTCACTATGTCAACATCATCATTTTCAGCATTTTCCTCATGTGTACTGATATCATTGTCTTCTTGCACTGGCATGCTATCTCTCTCGGAATGATGCACATATGGAAACCGATCAAATATCAAATTCTCCATGTCACTTCGTTCATTTCGTTTATGAACAGTCGAAGATTGACTCGTCTCTCCATGGTGAAACCAAACATTATAGTTTGCTTGAAATCCAAATTTCGTTAAATGGTAACTAACTTCTTCTCGTCTTAACCATGGTCTTCCAAAACAATTATAGCAGGGACACTGTATACAACCTCCATCTGACGCATTGCTAAATGCAAAATCTAAAAAATTCTCCAAATTATTTTGAAACTCGGTTGAAATCCGATCGGTACGATACATCCAGCTTCTATCCATTCTATAATAAGAAAAAAAATTATCATTCAATCAACAATGTAAATCATATTTAAAAAAATCATTACAATCAATTTTATTATTAAATCAATCAAAGCATATTAGTAGCTAGCAAAACATATTTAATGACAAGTATTTAATGACAAGAGGAGTTCATGATTGAATAAGTAGGGAAAAAGAGAAAAAGGTCTTCCTTGAGATGTAAACTAAAGAAAAAAGTTAAAAAAGACACTCCACATGGAAAGTAGTGCAGGGGGGAGGGAGAGGGTTGGTTGGTGCAGCAGGGAAAGGGGGAGGGGCCAGTGCAGCAGGGAAAGTGGGAGGGGGAGGGGCTGGTGGTGGGGCTGGGGAAGCATGGGGTAAGGGGCTGGTGGGGGTGCAGTGTGGGGGGGGAGGGGCTGATGTAAGGGAAGGGGGGAGGGGGAGGGGCTGGCTGGTGTAGTGGGGGGGGGGGGGGTAGGGGCTGGTGGGGGGGATGGGCTGGTGCATGGTAGGGGGAGGGGCTGGTGCAAGAGGGGGGAGGGGGAGGGGCTGGTGCAGGGGGAGGGGATGTTGCAGCAGGGGGTTAAGGGAGGGGCTGGTGCAAGGGAAGGGGGAGGGGGAGGGACTGGTGCAGTAGAGGGAGGAGGAGAGGTTGTGTAGGGCAGGGGGGCTGGTGAGTCTCCCCATACGTTAGAGGTTTTTGACTTGTAGTGAGGGTCTCGAGAGGTGATAGTGGGGACTATACCCTCTTATCACATATACACAGTGGTAAAATTGAATAAATAACAATCAACAATGAAAGAGGTAGTAAATAAATGACAAAGCAGCATAAGATAAATATTATTATAACTGAATTAAAGTGGTCAATGGTAGTTTAAACAACAGATGAATGCATGACATGATAATGATACATATCTAAAAGTAGTAAACATTACATCATTATTTTCAATAAAATAAAAAAATAATAATGTCACATCAAAACCCCATGGGAGATCTCCTTGAGCATCCCGAGATCCAACTCAGTCCTTTTCTCCTAACTCTAGTTACAAGCATACATTGAAAAGCAAGGTCCAAGGTCCTGAGAAAATGAAAGTATACTCGAGTATCCCAATGTAATAGCGGCCTGAGTAGGTTGTGAGATATAAATAATAATAGGATGGAACCACTGATGTCCAGCCCAATCTAGATAGTGCAGTATAAAATATATAGTTCACTGGTATATAGAATAATAATAGAGAGATAAATAAACATCACCCGTACAGGTTCCTATGGGACACATAGCAGTTATACCTTCTTTAGCCTTTGACTGGTGTCAGAATGTGTAACCATTTCATTAATCAATTTTATCCAGTTTAAATATAATTTATATGAGAAAGATATTGAGGTTCTAAGATGTGAGAAGAAAACATGTAATGATATTTAATAATGAAGTTCCAAGGTTATAACCAAGGAAACATAGACCTCAAGTGTCAACAACTTAGTAATAACTATAGCCTCACATGGGGTAAGAGTGTAATCCAAGGATAACAGTCCAACTAATTCCACAATAAGAGGACTATCTAGTCTAAGAAGTTCATCCAAGGTAAAATGGGTCTAAGAAAAGATTGGGCTAGGATTTAACCATGGCACCTACTTGTCAATTCTGGAACCAAGGAGTGTATCTAAGGAATCTTGTTGTAATACATGAGGGATTATATGGTGTCATACTAGGCATCTAAAGTTAGACAAGGATCAGGTTCTATGTAGGTCTCAACCTAAGAAAGTTGTATCCTTGAATTCGGAATAGGGTCCTTGAGTGCTCAAGGCTTTCTCTCAAGTATCCAAGGTGAGCTTGAGTCAGGCCACACCTACTTTGATATTGAATTCATATAATATTCCATTTGGTTCAAGCCTTTCCTTTGATTAGTGTGACAAGGCCAAGTAGCATGAAACCCTTTAATCAAGTAATAATTAATCAATAAGTCAATTTTGTTCAACCCTAGCCTTTCATTAGTGTGACAAGGCCATGTAGCTTGAAACCACTCATTTAATCCATTTAAGGCATTTTCAATAATCAAGGTTCACTCTGGTACCTTCCATTAACATGGTAAGGGGTTCTATGAATACGCAACATATTTTTCAATTACATCTAATATGGCTAATTCATGTACTTAGTATACTTTACAATTTCTATTTCACAGTTTATTATTACATTGAAGCACTTACATTAGGCGGGTTAAATGTTGTGCATACAGGGTAATTTCCATTATGAAATTCAAAAGATAATTCAAGCCATTTAATATAGAAAATCATACCCTTAGAAATTTAAATCTAAGGCTCACCGAATGGTGGCTCAAACATGTCAACATACTAAAATGAAAATTATGGGAAACAATTCTACATGGGTAATTCCAATATAAAAACCGGTCAAAGAACTTAAAAGGTTCCTTGGTTATTTAATCATTTAAAAAGGAAAACTTAGTTTTTTTAATTCCATTAGGGGTCATATATGACATAATTCAAACATAACATCAATTCATAAAGAAATATCAGTACAACAAGACAATAAATCCTAAAAGTCTAATAATTGTTTTTTAACTTGAAGACAGCGCACCTCCGTTGGAGGGGTTTTAATATATAAACATGATATTTCTTATGAAACAATCATTTATTACATTTAACTCTTAAATCATGAAACATACTAAATTCAAGATTAAGAGGAATTTAATCTAATGTATTCACTGCATTAACTAAAAACAAAGAAAACGTGTAGTAAGAAACTAATTAATGCATTAATAAATTTGAGGAATTTGAAGGGTACCCTTCCTCAAAGAGGAACCAAGCCAACACCTGAAACTTGATAGATTTATAAACAACCACCCGGAACTGCTCAACATGTGTATGTACATACCTTTATATATACTATTTTAAGGCCAAAATAGTGCATCTTAGGATTATCAATGCTAAATTAATTTGGGGAAATATTCTCACTGGGTTTGATAATCATGATATTTATATCATTCATCCTTTAGTATTCCATCATAAAAAAATGAAATTGCTTAAAAAAATTTAGAATCAAACCACTCCATTAACCTATGAATGCATCAACTGCTACCTTTTACTACAACACTAATTGATTATCAAGAGGTAATATGATGAAATTATGGGAAATCAACCAAGACTAAGAAATTACCAGGAAATATGGGACTCCAGCATAAAAAAAATCACTACTGAGAAGGCCAGGAGGTCCAGGTCGTGAGCCGGGAGGCCGAGCCGGGAGTCGGGAGCCGGGATTCGGGAGCCGGGAGCCGCGAATCGGGAGCTGCGAGTCGGGAGCTGCGAGTCGGGAGCCGCGAGTCGGGAGCCGCGAGTCGGGAGCCGGGAGGCGGAGCCGGGAGTCGGAGCCCGGGGTTGGAGGCCGGGGAGGGGAGTCGGAGGCCGGGGAGGGGAGTCGGAGAGGAGAGGGGAGGGTCGGGAGTCAGTGGTCGGGGAGCGGCGTCGCGGCTTGGGGAGGTAGGGTAGAGCGATGCGTCGCGGATTTGAGGAGAGAATGAGGAGGAGCCCGATAGAAGGGCTCGAAAAAAAATTAATACCCACGGTTTTAATAAAACCGTGGGTATAAACATCAAAAAAACATACTATCCCCACGGTTTAAAGAACCGTGGGAATAGGTGCGTGGGGATAGACCCCATTTCCAGTAGTGTCATGTAATAAAAATGGGATTCTTAAACAACATGACATCATAATACAATTCATATAAGATAAAGGAATTCATAAAAATAATTCCATCACAACATGATCAAATCAATGAAATAATAGGGATGAAAACAGAACCATTTATTATCTTAGATGGAAAATAATTTTGATAAAACACTTGAACTCCATTTTTGAGGAAAATATCCTTTCTTCTTCAAAAACAATTTTCCTTTCTTAACATGTCATACAATTTTAAACTAAAATAAGTTGATTAAAAATAAACTTGAAAACTTGTAAAGGATGATTGTTGGAAATAATTTTTTAAAAATCCATTCATGCCATATAAGTTAAAAAAACATTCTTCGTACTTTTGTCGGAAAAGTCAAAAAGTACCTCGTACGAAAAATGACAAAAGATTCCTTTCATATCTTTTACTAAAAACTCAACGAAGGGTAAAATAGGATTTAAACAATTGTAGGTGGATGGATATAATATTACATATTGAGGAAACATGGATGTGGATGATAAAGTACACCCCAGTAAATTCAAAAGTATAAACAATCTCGGATAAAAAAAGAGATTGTGATATTTCCCTTACCTTAGGTCCGATTTGCTTCATAAGTGTCCAAACCTCCTGTATAATGATTTAAATAATTTCATTGACTTATTACAGAATCATATTCATTGTTATGATATCATATATGGTTCACTTATGACATTATATTACCCGTTCTTTTGTAAATTCCATGTTATAGAGTGTTTTGGGTAAAATTGTTTCATTTGTCGTCCGTGTTTTGACTTGTAATTATTCATATGATTAATTAGATCATTATTAATTAATTACAGAAAATAAAACATGATTTATATATATATATTCAGAATATACATATATATAATAAATCAGTAAATGGAAAGAAATACATCGTTCATGGAGACGGTAGGTCGTACGTACGCATGAACGATGTTCTTGTTTCCTTATTGAGTTGAACAGAATTAAGTAGATGACATACATATATATACACATAAATACGGTATCATTATTATGTCATATTTTCATTATTACTTATTATATATACTTTATAATCATTCATGAATGGATAAAGTGGTGAATGAATCTCATCGCGTCGTGGAGACGGTAGTCCGTACGTACGCACGAGCGATGATATCATTCTCATGATCGGGGGACTGTATTGGAGTGTATGTATACTATTTCAGAATCAATATAACTTTAAAATAATAATATAAAGTTATTATTTACACCATTATACCCATCCAAGTAAGGTGGTGGTGGAAAATAGATTTCACCACGGCGTGGAGACGGTATTCCGTACGTACGCACGCACGGTGATTTCATTTTCCGTAGGATGGATAGATGGTGAAATAGGATTGTTTAATACTTATAATAACATATCAGTATATGAGTGATACTGATGTTATTACTTCATAATTAAACAACCTAAGAAGAAGAAGTGGAAGAAGAAATAAAGGTGAAAGAATCGGTAACGGAAATTACCTCTTCTTTGAAGCGCCTCTTTGAGACCTCCTCTTAGGGCACTAAAATTGGACATTGAGGAAGACCAAAACCTCTAGGATGTTTCTAGGAAAGTGTAGAAGAGAATTTTGCAGGGGTTGGCCGAGCTTGAAGGCTCAATGTTGTGTGAGGAAGAGAGGGAGGAGGTGCCCTTTTATAAGGGAGGAGAGGGGCACCTTTGGAATAACAAAAAATATTATTTTATTATAAAGTCATGTTCGGTTTTAAATAGCTCCAAATTGATTTATTTCTAAGCTAAGGTGGGTATGGGTCGAAATCCTCTCATACAATAGAACATAGACAAGTTTAGGTTCCTATTTTAACCTTATCATTTAGATTTAACATTAAGTTAAATAATTTTACTTTTACCGTGTCTTCTTGTGTTCTTACACTATAAGGTTAATAAACTTACTATAAGAAGCCAAACTAACCCCAAATTGTTTATTATTAATATATATAACCATATCTAAGTCATCGGGCCGAACCTTAGAGTTTTAGGAATAAAATAACAATTAATAATTTAATATTTGTTTTAAAAACTACTTTATGTCAATTTTGACACTATTTAGTAATTGATTTTTTTGAAAATCATAACAGAATGATAAGTTCTAAAAAAGTTAATTAAATCAATACTAACATGTCATATTAACCTAGAAAATTATTGGAATTCATAAAAAGTCTCAAATTATATTTATTTGGGTATTTATAACATCAATTATGTCAATATTTCATTAATAAGATAATTACTACATCATCGTTGTGTCATAAATAAATTAAATTATTTAATGTCTAAAAATTAAAAATAAAATACCATTATGTAGGAAATCTTTTTATCTTTCTAATGAATATTTATAGTAGAATATATCTTATTTATAACCCCATATTAAAAATGTTTTAGTAAATAAACTTTGATTTTAACTCTGTTAACCCTTCTTTAAATAAATTAATAATAAATGTCCTAATCTAATCCAAGTGGGCCTAAATGATCATATTTTATTCCTAAGTTTGTTTTTGGTCGAATTACACTTGTACAATAGAATTAGGACATGTGTTAGGGTAATAATAATATCATTTCTACCCTTAATTACCCTATTTACTTTTAACCGTGGTAAAAAAAGTAAAAAGTTACTATTCACCAAATAATTATTTTCATCACATTGAACAACATTTTACTTACTGACATCAACTGTGTCTCTCGGATTTTTGAAATTCCACTCACAGAAGTGGTAAAATTATGTTTTATGAACAATTCAGTTTTTTTTAACTACCACTTAGTGGTTTCACTATTCATCAAAAATTGAAAGTTTTCAGAAAAATACCAAAAATTAGGCCTAAGCTATATTTGATATTATGAACTCAAAAATGATGTCTATTGTACCAAATTCAAAACATATCAGTTGCATTAGCTAATTTAAAAATTAATTCCCGTTGTCAAAACAAATAGGGTGTTTTTAAGAGATAATAACTATCAAAAGATTGAAACTTGTTTATAACTAGTTTAAATGAGAAATTACATCCAATGACCATCATTGTATTAAATTGTAAAAATATATTCTAAATATACTTTAAAAAACTCAAATTAATAATTTATCACTATAAATTATTTCGATTGAAAAAAGTTGTTTTTAATTAAAATTTTGTAATTTTCACTATTAATCAAAATATGAAAGGTAACCGAAAATCACCAAAATTTCACCCTATGCTAATTTCGATATTCTGAATCCAAAAATGAAGTCCATTTTGAAAAATAAAATTTAAAAAATTTCAAAAAGTGGTTATTACTATTCATAACGGCTAGTTTTAATAATATTTTAATAGCATATCGTTGTTTAGTGAAACTCGGTATTGCGTACTACACACGCTATTAAGGAAGGTCGCGAATGCGTGTAATGAAAAGCAAGTCAAGGATGCGTGTTGTGCAAGATCCTTTTGGTGTAGCGTACAACACAAGACATTAATGAAATTAAAAAGAATACTTTTCATAAAATCTCGGGGTGTTACATTCTACCCCCCTTAAAATGAATTTCGCCCTTAAAATTCGTCGGGGTTATAAATGGTTTACTATTCGATAGATTCTTTAATCGAAACCCACATAATAAAAATTAATACCAAAACCATCTTTAAAAACAAAAGTATGAAATGTTACGGTTACCCAAATAAACTAATCACTGGGTTTCCATATAGGTGAAAATATGGATATGGAAGAGAAATCTAATCATCATGTTCTGATGGAGAGTGGTATAGAACATGGCTATCGAAAAGCCAGAAATCACAAAGCCATAAATTTGTGACGATCTAAGGTACCATCTGATTAATTAGATATAAGATCACTAAGACAACATTTTTGGATTTCATGTTCATTTCCCTAAAGTTGATGAAATTGGAATTAGAAGAAATACTTTAGTGATTTCACCGTTTATTGTTCTTTGGACAATTTCCACTTCATCTCTTAAATAAATGAAGTTGAATTTGTCATTCGTGATGTGTTAGCAGATCATGTGATAGAATGATGGGTCATTCCATCTCTTTCAAACAAAAGGTTAGCAAAATTTATAAGTCCATCTTATGGTTAATGGTATATGGTTCCAAAAATGAACTTATACTTCATATATCATACCGCTTTATAAAATAAAACTAGTTTCTACTAACCAGGGACTTCCTGTAGGCCAGTGGTAGGCGATAAAGGCCAATCGCACTTCGGTTGTGGGTTCGATTCCCACATCCTTGTCCGAAGCAATGGGTTGTCGCCCGTCCTGCAGGTTATCCTTTTTCTAAAACTATATTACTATAACATCCCATTAATAATATCGAAAAAAATTCTGTCCTTAAACAATACTAACTTATGTCCAACAAAATCCATTCCAATCTTTAGGCTTATCCATAATACCGCAGTCCACTCTCATAACAAAGTGAAAACGATTACCAGAGATTTAATACCATCGTTGAACCCCATATATCTTAAGATATGTTTTGTTGGTCACATTCCAAACATTCTAAGGCCTTAATCATGTATTCTCTTGAAAAATGAATACCCATTGAACCATAGTGAAAACATGAATGCAGTTAGATGTTAACACTTTCCACATACCAAAATCCTCATAATTCTATATACTCAAACCATGATATCACTTAGTACTTATATCAATCATGAGGTCATGAATACTGTCAAATATTTCATTTTCTCGTTTTCCCTTCATTATGCGCATATCATTCTTTTTCCAAAAATATCTCAATCACTTTCCATGTTTTCTAGTACCATAAAATTATTGAAAACCACAATAGACCAATACATAAATATTACAATATTCCACGATACTATATACAACACTATTTTGGAATCCCATTACATAAACACTTAATCATTCCACCACATCGTTGTTATATTCAACATCGCCAATAGTGATTGCATGTGACTTCCCTTTGTCCTTTTCCTTAAGTGGTTGCTCATGTAGATCATAACTAACCCTTGGAGTAGGGAATTTATTAGCATAATGCCCCATTTCCTTGCACTTGAAGAATTGAAGTGTTGGTGGTGCGTTCTCTGCATTCTTTTCTTTATTCACATCATTAAAAACCCTTTTTCCATTACTTCGACACTCAGCAGCTCGATGACCTTCTTTTCCACAATTAAAACATTTTTTAGTCCCTTTAAGACAATCTCCACCATGCTTCTTTCCACACTTTGAGCATAAGGAATCATTCATCTTCTTTTCACCATTATTCTGAGATTTCTCCTTGAACTCCATCTTTAGTTTCTTGTCAAAACCATGAGATGGATATTTAACACCAACTTCCATTTCGACCTTCATAGCACAACGCACAATTTATTCATAGCAACTAAAGTCTCTTATAGCTAATTCCCTTCGAAGACTTGGTTTTAAGCCACTGAAAAATCGATCAACTTTACTTTCAGGTTGGATGATAATGCCAGATGCATACCTTTCTAGTCTTATAAAATTCGCTTTGTATATACCAACAGATTCATCATCCTTTTTCTTTAGTTCACGAAACACCATCTCCATATTTGTTTGAAGAACATGAGGGAAGTACTTATTGAAAAATAAGTTCTTGAACTCATCCCATTCCATGGACTCAATTTCATCTCTTTGCCTCGTATTATTGATAAGATTCCACTAGTGATCAGCTTCACCTTCCAAAAGATATACTGCTAAGATGACTTTATCATGTTCAGAACATTGAAGAACTGAAAATATCTTTTCAGTGGTACTGATCCATTGTTCAGCAACAAGTGGATCAGAAGACCCACTAAAAGAATGTGGACGTTGCCTCATGAAGGACTCAATAGAATATTGTTCCCTTCTCTGCTCATTTGGAAGTCCAGAATGATTCATAGCTTGTATAAGTATAGCAATAAGATTTTTCACTCCATCTCTCATAACATTTGTTTGTTCAGGAGGACAATCATTGCATTGTCTATTTCATTGATCAACATGGTTCCTTCGGGTTCTAGCCATCATCTAAAACCCAAAAAGAATATTGTGAGAGACAAAAATCATGATAGGGAAAACAACATAATAAAGGGGGAGTACCCTCAATATCTAACATCTTATGTTAAATTCTAAAATCATTAGCGCAATTATAGGACTATAACCTATACGTATACTTAAATTTAGAGACATCCCTAGACATACCATAGAAATATCTCTAAGGATCTCACTAAAGTTCTCGCATCCTAGTTTCCAAAGGTTGACTAAACCTTTCCTCTGATACCAACTGTAGAGACCCGAAGCCTGACGTACATGGACATTACATTCTTTTGCGGAATACATAACAAAAACACACACATAAGTATCGCAATATTTTAGTGTCTTTGGAAACTCAGAATATAATCTTCTAATCTTGGTGAAAGGTGTTCAACATCTCCCATAAAGATCTTCTTTTTTTTATACCTAAAACCTTTCTTTATATCATGGGGAAAAGAAAACATAAAAGGGTGAGCTCAAATGCTCAGTAAGGGTAAACAAAAGAAATATCAATCACATCATATACATAACTTTTGGAAATCATAACCTGTAAAAGAGATCATAATTTCATAACCTAGGATAACTCATGGCAGTGAAATGTAATCACAATAATCATAACATAAAACATTAAACTTTGTGGCAGACACACATAATCATAGAGAATCATTTTTTGTTAGTGAAGACTCATTGCCAAGACTATCTTAGTGGACAAAGTCCCTTTCTGAACCGAGTCACCCTCGTTTCAGTCTTGTTTCACTGAACCGGTATAACCTACCGTTCCAGCCATGTCTATCTCATGAGATATAAAATCTTTACCCAATGCATTGGAGGGAGATATAGGTCCCACCCATCTCATAATGATACCATTCTTATGTGTGCCCCAAAATCATAAATCATACATCATTGCATAACCCATGTAATAAAAATGGGATTCTTAAACAACATGACATCATAATACAATTCATATAAGATAAAGTAATTCATAAAAATAATTCCATCACAACATGATTAAATCAATATAATAATAGGGATGAAAACAGAACCCTTTATTATCTTAGATGAAAAATAATTTTGATAAAACACTTGAACTCCATTCTTGAGGAAAATATCATTTCTTCTTCAAAAACATTTTTCCTTTCTTAACATGTCATACAATTTTAAACTAAAAGAAGTTGATTAAAAATAAACTTGAAAACTTGTAAAGGAAGATTCTTGGAAATAATGTTTTAAAAATCCATTCATGCCGTATAAGTTAAAAAAACATTCTTCGTACTTTTGTTGGAAAAGTCAAAAAGTACCTCGTACGAAAAACGACAAAAGATTCCTTTCATATCTTTTACTAAAAACTCACCGAAGGGTAAAATAGGATTTAAACAATTGCAGTTGGATGGAAATAATATTACATATTGAAGAAACATGGATGTGGATGATAAAGTACACCCCAGTAAATTCCAAAGTATAAACAATCTCGGATAAAAAATGAAATTGTGATATTTCCCTTACCTTAGGTCCGATTTTCTTCGTAAGTGTCCGAACCTCCTGTATAATGATTTAAATAATGTCATTGACTTATTACAGAATCATATTTATTGTTATGATATCATATATGGTTCACTTATGACTTTATATTACCCGTTCTTTTGTAAATTTCATGTTAAAGAGTGTTTTGGGTAAAATTGTTTCATTTGTCGCCGTGTTTTGACTTGTAATTATTCATATGATTACTTAGATCATGATTAATTAATTCCAGAACATAAAACATGATGTATATATATATATATTCAGAATATACATATATATAATAAATCAGTAAATGGAAGGAAATACATCGTTCATGGAGACGGTAGGCCGTACGTACGCATGAACGCTGTTTTTGTTTCTTTATTGAGTTGAACGGAATTAAGTAGATGACATACATATATATACACATAAATCCAATATCATTATTATGTCATATATTTCATTATGACTTATTATATATACTTTATAACCATTAGTGAATGGTTAAAGTGGAGAATGAATCTCATCGCGTCGTGGAGACGGTAGTCCATACGTACGCAGGAGTGATGATATCGTTCTCATGATTGTGGGACTGTATTGGAGTATATGTATACTATTTCAGAATCAATATCACTTTAAAATAATAATATATAGTTATTATTTACACCATTATACCCATCCAAGTAAGGTGGTGGTGGAAAATAGATTTCACCACGGCGTGGAGACGGTATTTCGTACGTACGCACGCGCGGTGATTTCATTTTCCGTAGGATGGATAGATGGTGAAATAGGATTGTTTCATACTTATAATAACATATCAGTATATTAGTGATACTGATTTTATAACTTAATAATGAAAAAACCTAAGAAGAAGAAGTGGAAGAAGAAATAAAGGTGAAAGAATCGGTAACGGAAATTACCTCTTCTTTGAAGCGCCTCTTTGAGACCTCCTCTCAGGGCACTAAACATGGTCTTTGAGGAAGACCAGAACCTCTAGGATGTTTCTAGGGAAGTGGAGAAGAGAATTTGTCAGGGGTTGGCCGAGCTTGAAGGCTCAATGTTGTGTGAGGAAGAGAGGGAGGAGGTGCCCTTTTATAAGGGAGGAGAGGGGCACCTTTGGAATAACTAAAAATATTATTTTATTATAAAGTCAAGTTCGGTTTTAAATAGCTCCAAATTGTTATATTTCTAGGATAAGGTGGGGATGGGTCGAAATCCTCTCATCCAATATAATTTAGACAAGTTTAGGTTCCTATTTTAACCTTATCATTTAGATTTAACATTAAGTTAAATAATTTTACTTTTACAGTGTCTTCCTGTGTTGTTACACTATAAGGTTAATAAACATACTATAAGAAGCCAAAAGAACCCCAAATTGTTTATTATTAATATATATAACCTTATCTAAGTCATTTTTCCGAACCTCAGCTTTTTCGGAATAAAATAACAATTAATAATTTAATATTTGTTTTAAAAACTATTTTATGTCAATTTTGACACTATTTAGTAATTGATTTTTGTGAAACTGATAACAGAATGATAAGTTCTAAAAAAGTTAAATAAATATATACTAACATGTCATATTAACCTAGAAAATTAGTGTAATTCATAAAAAGTCTCAAATTATATTTATTTGGGTATATATAACATCAATTATGTCAATATTTCATTAATAAGATAATTACTGCATCATCATTGTGTCATAAATAAATTAACTTATTTAATGTCTAAAAATTACAAATAAAATACCATTATGTAGGAAATCTTTTTATCTTTCTAATGAATATTTATAGTAGAATTTATCTAATTTATAACCCCATATTAAAAATGTTTTAGTAAATAAACTTTGATTTTAACTCTTTTAACCCTTCTTTAAATAAATTAATAATAAATGTCCTAATCTAATCCAAGTGGGCCTAAATGGTCATATTTTATTCCTAAGTATGTTTTTGGTCGAATTACACTTGTCCAATAGAATTAGGACATGTATTAGGGTAATAATAATATCATTTCTACCCTTAATTACCCTATTTACTTTTAACCGTGGTAAAAAAAAGTAAAAAGTTACTATTCACCAAAAAATTATTTTCATCTCATTGAACCATATTTTACTTACTAATATCAACCGTGTCTCTTGGATTTTTGAAATTCCACTCACAGAAGTGGTAAAACTATGTTTTATGAACAATTCAGTTTTTTTTAACTACCACTTAGTGGTTTCACTATTCATCAAAAATTGAAAGGTTTCAGAAAAATACCCAAAATTAGGCCTAAGCTATAATTGATATTATGAAATCAAAAATGATGTCTATTTTACGAAATTCAAAACATATCAGTTTCATTAGTTAATTTAAAAATTAATTCCCGTTGTCAAAACAAATAGCGTGTTTTTAAGAGATAATAACTATCAAAAGATTGAAACTTGTTTATAACTGGTTTAAATGTGAAATTACATCCAATGACCATCATTATATTAAATTGTAAAAATATATTCTAAATATACTTTAAAAACAATCAAATTAAGAATTTATCACTATTAATTATTTCGATTGAAAAAGTTGTTTTTTATTAAAATTTTGTAATTTTCACTATTCATCAAAATATGAAAGTTAACCGAAAATCACCAAAATTTCACCCTAAGCTAATTTCGATATTCCGAATTCAAATATGAAGTCCATTTTGAAAAATAAAATTTACAAAATTTCAAAAAGTGGTTATTACTATTCATAACGGCTAGTTTTAATAATATTTTAATAGCATATCGTTGTTTAGTGAAACTCGGTATTGCGTACTACACACGCTATCAAGGAAGGTCGCGATTGCGTGTAATGAGGGGCAAGTCAAGGATGCGTGTTGTGCAGGATCTTTTTGGTGTAGCGTACAACACAAGACATTAATGAAATTAAAAAGAATATTTTTCATAAAATCTCGGGGTGTTACAACATCTGTATTGGTATATGCAACTAAATCAATGGCATGAGCAGAAGAATCCTCTTAAAATGAACATAAATAAATAAGAAGACATTTAATTAATGAAAAAATATACAGGTCATCAATAAAATAAAAAAATCAATCCAGATTTATTTTAATCATGTAGAATCATAAAGAATGTGTAAATAAAACAATGATAGAAATTTTAATGGAATCTGAGAGAATAAAATAGTAAATTCCATATAAAAATTTATGAAATTTATAGTTCAATCACTTCCTAGTAATTGAAAACCACTTATTGAAGGGTTAACATATATAGGAAAAAAATGATGCCTAGGGGAGTTATCCATAGAGGTTGATGTCTGGAAAGGACACATGGTTTGATCAGTGCATGGAGATAATTAATTTTTTGGCATTACTAATGCTGAAAAACTGATGAGGATCTGTAACACAATGGGTTATGTTTAAATTATTTTTGATGATGTGATAAGCTAACTATTCGTCTGAAGTGGTATATGTGTCACATATTTAAATTAAAAAAATAATTTAATAAAGTACATTCTATTATAGTTAAATATTGAATAAAATAATCAATATTCAAGGAAAGGTATGAAAACATCACCATATAAAAAATGAAAATTACAAAATGAAAATAGACAGAGAGTAACAAACCAAACAACTGACCTGAATCTGAGCATAAATGGGCTTCAAAAAATAATTTTCTGAAATCATCACTAAGAAAATATTGAACTTTTTACATAAAATGTATATTATTAGGACTGTAGAACACCCATTTTCTAGTATGTAACCCTTACCTGTTGCTTTTCTTGTTGTAAATGTTAAGGGTGATGTGTGGGAGAGTCGGGAGAACTTGGAATGATGTTTGGAGGAAAGGGGGAAGCCGTACGATAAGCGCAAAGTTTGTCTAACCATGCGGACAATCCGTGCACAGTGGTTCTTGGAGGTAGTAGCTTCCTCACAGTCCGTGAAAAGTTTATCTAAACCATGCAGCCAAACCGTGCATGAAGGATGGCCAAGGCAGAAGCTAATGCACGGTTAGCACACTATTTTCAATACCGTGTGGACTAACCATGCGATCACTTAAAGTTAGATCCTAAAATTGTGGATCTATCTCATTTTGCCTTTAATTTCCTTGTTTTAAACTTCTAATTATCCCTAAATCGGGATTACTCTCCCTTGATGGTTGGAAGACTTCTCCCAAGCATTTCTGAGGTTATCTGAAGGATTCTCTTGGCGAATCGAAGCCAGATTCTTAAGGCTTGTGATCATTCTTGATCGACATCATAGATCTACTTAGATCTACTTATCCTCTTCTATAGTTTTCTTAGATCTACACCCATTGTGGGTAGATCCAAGGGTTATGATGCCATATATGACAACATTTGGTCTTGGTTGAGTTAGGAGAAGTAATCTAAGGAGGGTTTTGGGGTTTTTACCAGGTGGTCTTGGCGTTCTTCGTCCGTCAGTTGGTTTATCCCAATTTTTTGAGGTTTGTGGCTTCACTCTCGATTACTCTTTCTTATAACTTGAAGGATTAGTTCAAATTGATTTAATTGCTTGGTTTTGATTGTGAAATTTGGTGCGAATCATGTTATAAATCTTCTTTAGTGTTGATTTATGGGTTTTGATGAAATTTTGGAAATTGATTGAATGGTTCGTGCAATGTATTTTGGTTCCATGATTTTGAAATTGTGATTTTAAAATATGGATTTGCTGGATTTTGAAAATGGTTTGGAGAAAAAAGTTTTCAATAAAAGTGTTTTTTATTGAATTGGTTTTGGCATGGTTGAAATGGTGTGGGAGTTCATATTTAATTTACGAGGCTTGGTTGAAATATGACCTTGTTCTCGGTGCCAAAAGTGTAATGTCACATGAGGAATAATTACCTTGTGATGACTTGGTAGATCGACGAGAGACGACTCATGAGTATGGAACTGTCATAATGATGCATTCATGGGTAATGATGTGGTTATGTGGAATGGAATGGTTATGCCAGAGTGGAAAATGTGGTTTTGATTTGGAATCATGGTTTGGTTTTTTTCTTGGAAAATATGGTTTTGGTTGGATGATTGGGTTGGTTGAAAAATGTTTTTGATTTGGAAGTTGTTATATTGTGAACGGTTTTGGATTTTTTTTATATAAATTGTTTTACATAAATGTGCTAACATGTTTTATCCTAGAGGCATGGGTTGGGAAGTCATCGGGGAAGACCTACTGAGTTTCATTACTCACCCCCTACTTTGGCATGATGGTGATTTTGCAGATTTCATATACCGAGATGTTGGAAAAGATAATGTGTGACATGTTTATAGAACTACATCGTGATTCTTGGGCTGGTTTGTGATGTTAGAGCATGGAGATTGTGGAGCCTTGGAGTCCCTGTTGTCTTTGAGTCTTGCCGGTTGTCTTTCAGCTGTTTACCCTGATCTTGTTTTGGTTTCCGTTGTTGCACATTGGTTGGTTTATTAGGAAATAAATGGTTGAAATACCTTGGGTTTAAATCATGCATCATATAGTTGTATCTTGGAGATGTTTATGTAGTGTTCAGGGATTGTTGGATGTTTTCTTTCAAAGGGTAATTATTCCCCCATGTGTTCTGAAACCCTTCGGAATTTATTGCTAGCCTTTGGCTCTTTGGGGATATCGCTTAAGGCCAAGTAATGACTCGTTGAGCTCTCAAGCCAATGAGAATTAGCAGGTCATTACAAATGGTATCTGTCTGGTCCTTCCCTTGAGGTACAAACAATATCAGCTTGATCGGTCCTTGACTAACAAGTGGTTATCGATGTTCTTGTCCTGGAGTTGAAATTCCTTCTTGTATATTCCTTAGGTAATCATCTTAGAAAGGAGTAGGATTGCTGAAACATGAAATGTAAAGCATAAAAGGACATAGCTAACCCATTTATGTTGAACTTTAAGTTACCAGGGTACTGGGTACATAAGTTTTTTGTATACACTTATAGAATGTTAGAAATCTCATTTTCATGGGTTTAGCCAATGAGATGAGCATGGCATGCATTGTAGAGGAATGAATTCCCACTACGACTGGATAAATCATTTTAAGATATGGATTATATTTTGATGAAAAAGAGTGTTTCCTGAAAATTTGAAGCATGTTTTCAAATGAAAGACTATGAAAAGATAATGGTTGTTGTATTTGGAAAATAGATTTACTTTCAAAAGAAAGAAAAGATCAATTTTATAAATTATTGGAAAACAATGTTGTGATAGTGATGTGATAGAAATTAAAATTCAAATCTTCAGTTGCTAGGAAGTGAAACTAACTGCGTGTGTTGTTTATATTGAAAATGGCACTCGTTAGACGTCGTAGAAACCAAATCAAAGAGGATGCGTAGAATGTCGTCATAACTGAGACACATCTGAACCAGAAGGTAGTCCAATGAATGGTTCAAATGTTCCAAGCGGTGGACATGGGGAATCAGAGGGAAGAGTCAAGGCATGTAGACCATTCCGTCCAGTTTGAAAAGCAGAATCCACCCATCTTTCGGGTGATTATGAACCAGAAAAGGCGGAGGTGTGGCTAAGCAGGATGAATTGTATCGTCTATTTCATTGGAACACCAGTGGAATTGAATGTAATGTTGGCAACGTATATGCTGGAGAATCTTTCACGATAGTGGTGGGAGATGGTGGTGCATGCTAAGGTGGATTAAGGCCTGAGCTGGGAGGAATTTGAGGAGATGTTCAATAAACAATTTTATCCTCACACCATCAATATCTAAAGGACAACTGACTTTTTCAGCATGAAGTAGGAGAATTTATCTATCATGGAGTATGTATCTAAATTCATGAATTTAGTACGCTTTGCACTGGAAGTCGCTGCATGTGCATCGTTGAAGGCCTGCATCATTGAATCAGGGTTGCGACAGGAGATTCGCTCAAAGATAGTTGTTCTCTATATTACATATTATATGGAGATGGTAAACAAAGCAACTGTAGCTGAAATATAGATCTCATGAATTATTGGAGGAGGAAGTATGATGATACCCACGAGAACGAGGGGAAATATAATACGGGGAACAAGCGGAAGAGGGACACCTACTTCTATGGTGGGAGTGCAAATCAGAATCAGATGGCTGGATCGATACATCTTTCTCCATGACCCATGATGAAGGTTGGGTGCATTCAATGTGGTGCAATTGACCATATGAAACGGGAATGTACATCACCACAAAATTCATGTCACAATTGCAACAAGATGGGGCATCTTCAGCGATATTGTCGCAGTGCTCCGAGGTCGGGCACGCATGACACTTCCCGGGCGTTACAAGCATCTTATTCATTGACAAGGAGAGGATAGAAAAATAAGTATTTTCATCAGAACAAAGATAGATATGGTGATTATAGGAATACCATGACTCTTCAGGTAGGACAATCTCTACAAGGTAATAGTGAGAGAAGTGCAGTAACAAAGCAATTGTATGGAGTAGAACAGGTGATTTGGGATGACCAGTTCAAACCGTCTACGGTGAGAGGTACGATTCTTTTAAATTCTACCCTCGTGAAGGTGTTTTTTGATAGTGGTGCATTGCATTATTTTCTTACTTCTCGTATTACTGAATTGCTAAACTAAGGAGTTGAAATGATTCCCTCTATGATATAACATAAAACACCTATCGGGGAAAGAGAATGTAGATCTTTCGTGTGTATAGCATGTTCTATAACTGTTGATGGAGATGAGATGAAATGGGATTTCTCTATGCTGGATATGGATGTCTATGATATAATACTTAGTATGGATTGGTTGACATCATTTGGGGATCACATCGACTGTTATAGCAGAACAGTCAGTTTCGTGACTCGGGATGACATCAAGCATCTCATTAGAGAAGAAAGAGTGGTGAAGGCCGATGAAACGAGCTTGTTGGCACTAGCAGTGGCAACAATATCTTTTTACTTAGCTGTGTTATACTTGGAATCAATGAAAGAGATCACTAAAAATAGTTTTTTAGTAATTGTGGATCAATTTCCGGATGTGTTTCCTGAAAACATCTCAGGGTTACCACCTGTAAGAGAATAGGAGTTTACGATTGATCTCCTACCTAGGACCAGTCCTATCTCACTTCCATCATATAGTATGGCACCAACAGAGTAAAAGGAATTGAAACTATAGTTGGAAGAACTGGAAAACAAAGGTTTTATTCATCCAATCGTGTCTCCATGGCCATCACCAATTTTTTTTAAAGAAAGCAGATGGAACTTTGAGACAATGTGTCTATTATCATAGACTTAACCAAGTTAAAATAATGAATAGATATCCACTTCCACGCATTGATGACATGTTTTATCAATTGAGGGTATCTCAGTGGTTCTCTAATATTGACTTATGGTCAGGATATCACCATTTCTGAGTTCGGAAAGAGGATATTCCAAAAACAGCCTTTAGAAGCAGATATGGACACTACGAATATGTAGTCATTCATTTTGTTCTAATGAATTCACCAGCGGTCTTCATGGCTTTGATGAATCATATATTTCAGCAATATCTGGATTATTTTATTGTGGTGTTTGTCGTCGACATATTTGTGTATTCAAGAACAAGGTCTAAGCATGATCAATATTTAGCGAGAGTGTGGGAAATCTTGAGGAACTATCATTTGTATTCCAAATTATCAAAGTGAGATTTTTGGATACAATAGGTACGTTTTTTGGTCCATGTCGTCTCTATGAAATGTGTGTCAGTGGATCCAGAAAAGTTATAAGCCATTCTTTCTTGGCAACCGTCGAAGAATGTCTTTGACATATGAAGTTTTCATGGTATAGCTGGTTATTATCGACGATTTTTGCAGGACTTCTCATGACCAGCTTCGCCTATGATAGCATTGACAAAGAAAAACAGTGCATTTCAATGGACTGAGGAATATAAAATATCATTTCAAGAGTTGAATGTCCGCCTAATATCAGCACCCATCTTGATTTTCCAGAATCAGGACAGGGGTATGTGGTGTATTGTGATGCATTAGGATCAGGGTTCAGATGTGTTCTCATGAAAATAGAACATATTGTTGGTTATTGGTCAAGGAAGTTGAGGTTGAATGAGAATAATTACCCAACACATGACTTGAAATTGGCTGTAGTCGTCCATGCTTTGAAGACATAGAGACATTATCTCTTTAGTGCGAAATTTATTATGTTTACGGATCACAAAAACTTGAAACCCATTCTCTCACAATGATATTTGAATCTGGGGCAGATGAGATGGATGGATTATCTTCAAATGTTCAACTTCGACTTGATGTATACACTAGGTAAGGGAAATTCGGTGGCTGATGCATTAAGCAGGAATTCGTCTGCTCAGTTGGAAAAGGAAGCTTCAGATGAATGGCAGTTGATGTCAGTCTTAGCCGACATGCATGTGGAATGTGATGACCGAGGTGATGTTGATGTTTTCTATTCATCTAAACATGTTCCGGATTTGGTGGAGATAGTGAAGGAGGCACAGGCATCCGATTTAGACTGTGTTGCAATGAGTTCAGAACTCAATGGTGGGGAGACCATTAAGGGATGGAAGCTGGATTGGAGTTCAGTTTTGCGGTTTCGAGATCGGATGGTTGTACCTTTAACTACTCATGAACAAATCCTTCATGATTATAACCATTCTATATGGGTTGTACATCCGGGTACAGAAAAGATGTATAGGGCTTTGACAATGCAGTTTTGGTGGAGCAGGATGAAAAGGAAGGTGGCCGAGTTTGTCTCGTGATGCTTAACTTATCAGCAAGTTAATGTAGAGCATCATAAACCAGTTTGTATGTTACAGTATTTACCTATCCCAGTGTGGAAATGGGAGCAGATAGCAATGGATTTTGTTAGAGGACTTCCAAGAACGGTCTGGAAACACGATACCATCTAGGTGATAGTGGATCGTCTGACCATGTCGGCCCATTTCATCCCTATTCGTGAAACACATACGGTGGAAGATCTTTCAAAAATCTATATTCAGGATGTGGTAGAGATACATGGTGTACCATTTCCTATCGTCTCAGATAGAGATCTGAGGTTCACATCTTTTTTATGGAAATCCTTAAAACAAGCACTGGGAACTGAGTTGAATATGAGAACGACATATCATCCTCAAACGGATGTTCAACCTGAAAGGATGATACAGATGTTGGAAGACATGTTCCAGGATTGTGTAATGGATTTTGGTGGCTCGTGGGAAGATCATGTGCCTTTAGTGGAGTTCTCAAACAATAACAACTATCCAGCTTCGATATGCATGGCTCTGTTTGAAGCATTGAATGGGCGTCTGTGTTGTTCTCCACTATGTTGGGTGGAAACGGGTGAAACTTCACTAGTTGGTCCGATCCTTGTCCAAGAAACAACGGAGAAGTTTCGGTTGATTAGAAAGAACCTAGACACTGCTCAAGGTCATCAGAAATTTTATGCAGATCACCGGCGCAGACCGTTGGCGTTCTTTGTGGGTGATCATGTCTTCTTGAGGATCTCTCCAAGACTTGGACATCGTGGTTTTGGGAAGAAGGGAAATTTATCTCCTTGACATATTGGCCCATTTGAGATACTAGAACGATTCTTTGAGGTGATATATCGGTTGGCATTACCTCCACGGTTCAGTGCAGTACATAATGTGTTCCGTGTATCTCAGTTGAAGAAGTATCATCCTGATCCTGACCATGTGATTAGATGGGATCACGTTCACCTAGAGCCGGATGCTTTATTGTTATACACCCTGGTGCAGATTGTGGATAGAAAGGATAATGTATTGCGTGGAAAAAGCATCGGCCTAGTGCAGATTTTGAGGAAACATGGTCATATTTAGAAAGAGACTTGGGAACGCGAGAATGAAATGAAAGAGCTGTGGAAAGAACACTTTCAGGAAACCCAAGGTTTTCTACATTCTGAGGATGGAAAGGCCAATTGTGGGGACAATGTAGTACCCCCAGTTTCTGGTATGTAACCCTTACTTGATTCTTTTCTTGTTGTAAAAGTTAAGGGTGACGTGTGGGAGAGTCAGAAGAACTTAGAATGATGTTTGGAGGCAAGGGGGAAGCCGCACGGTCGGCGCACGGTTTGTCTAACCGTGCGGCCAAATCGTGCTCAGTGGATCTTGGATGTAGTAGCTTCTGCATGGTCAGCGCATGGTTTTTCCAAACTATGCATCCAAAACGTGCGTGAAGTATGGTCGAGGAAGAAGCTAACGCACGGTTAACGCACAATTTTTCAAACCGTGCGGACTAACTGTGCGGTCACTTAAAGTTAGATCCTAAAAATTTGGATCTAACTATTTTTTCCTTTAATTGCCTTGTTTAAACCTTCTATGTGGCCCTAAATTGGGATTACTCTCCCTAAATGGTTGGAAGACTTCTCCCAAGTGTTTCGGTGGCAATCTGAAAGCTTCTATTGGCGAATCGAAGTCGGATTGTTAAGGTATGGGATCGTTCTTGATCGGTTTCTTAGATCTACTTAGATCTACTTATCATCTTCTCTCATTTTCTTAGATCTACGCCCATTGTGTGTATATCTAAGGGTGTGGATGCCAAATATGACAAGATTTTGGTCTTGTTTGTGTTAGGAGAAGTGATCCAAGGACGGTTTTTGTGGTTTTTACCCATTGTTCTTGGCGTTCTTCATCCGTCGGTTGGTTTTGCCCAAATTGTTGAGTTATGTGGATTCAATCTCGATTACTCTTTCTTAGAACATGAAGGCTTAGTTCAATTTTTTTAATTGCTTGGTTTCAACTGTGAAATTTGTTGAGAAGCATGTTATAAATCATCTATAGTGTTGATTTATGGGTTTTGATGAAATTACGGAAATTGAATGAATGGATCGTGAAAATTATTTTGGATCCTTGATTTGAAAATGGTGATTACAAAATATGGATTTTCGGGATTTTGAAAATGGTTTGGAGAAAAAGGATTTCAATAAAAGTATTTTTTTATTGAATGGTTTTGGCATGGTTGAAATGGTGTGTGTGTTCATATTGCAATTATGAGGCTTGGTTGAAATATGACCTTGTGCTCGGTGCCAAAAGTGTAATCGCACATGGGGAATAATTACCTTGTGATGACTTGGAAGATCGATGAGAGACTTCTCATGAGTATGGAACTGTCATAACGATGCATGCATGGGTAATGATGTGGTTATGTGGAATGGAATGGTTATGACAAACTGGAAAATGTGGTTTTGATTTGGAAACATGGTTTGGTTGTTTTTCATGGAAAAGATGGTTTTTCTTGGAAGATTGGGTTGGTTGAAAAATGGTTTTGATTTAGAACTTGTTATATTGTGAACTGTTTTGGATTTTTTTTATATAAATTGTTTTATATAAATTTGCTAACATGTTATATCCTATAGGCATGGGTTGGGAAGTCATCGGGGAAAACCTAATGAGTTTCATTACTCACCACCTGCTTTGGAAAACTGGTGCTTTTGCAGATGTCATATACCGGGATATTGGCAAAGGTAAAGTGTTGCATGTTTATATCACTACTTTGTGATGCTTGTGCTAGTTCGTGATGTTGGAGATTGGAGCTTTTAGAACCTTGGAGTCCTTGTTTTCTTTGAGTCTTGCCTTTTGTCTTTCCGCTGTTTACTCTGATCTTGTTTTGGTTTCCATTGTTTCACTTTGGTTGGTTTATTATGAAATAAATGGCTGAACTACCTTGGGTTTAAATCATACATCATATAGTGGTTACTTGGAGATGTTTATATAGTTTTCATGGTTTTTTGGTTGTTTTCATTCAAAGGGTAAATCTTCACCCATGTGTTTTGAAACCCTTAGGCATTTATTGCCATCCTTTGGCGCCTTGGGGATGTCACTTAAGCCCAAGTAATCACTCGTTGAGCTCTAAAGCCAATTAGAATTGGTGGTTCATTACAAGGAAAAATGAAAATTGATATATTTAGGATAACTTCTACCAATTTTGTTACATAGCTTTACATGATCTCCATAAACACACAATTAAGTGCCATTAACAAGTTACAAAATGAATCATCGACCAAGAAGTTGTGACAAGATAGAAATAGTACCTTTGGAAGTGAAAAGATAGCCATGATATGCACATTATTGACCTTAAAAAGGAATTTAAAACTCTTACGATCACATATTACCTTTTCGATGCTATTTAACAAATTGATATTTTCTGTATATTATAGGTGATGAAAACAATAATATTTCAATTTCACAGGGTCTCATAATCCACCTTGATAATTTCATCACAACTCTGTCTAGTTATCAAATGAAATTACGGAATTAAAAAATTCTAGATGTTTTTAAACTATAATTAAGTTCAAATTTTTCATTCATCGGGTTCTAGAAAATATGTCTTCAACCACAAACCATTATTCCTTGTTTAGCTCATTAAAAATTCACCACATTAACCAAATTTCAGAATGAAATAATATAGTTCTTCAATAATTTCATTTCCTTCCATGTTGGAAAAAATGGTTACAAAATCCAAAAAGCTTCTATGACACAATTTATACAGTGTATGCAATAGCAGCATATACTATATGAAACAATAGTGATTTAATGATAGTCATTGGTGATTAGTATTGCATATGAAAAGTGTTAGATAATTGAATACCATATTAAGTATATGGATTATAAAAATGTATTCAAATACCAATGTTTAATATATGTATATTGGATATTAAGTGTCTATGTTATTAATTGAAAGGTATACATGTTTCACATTGCACTCGTAGTATATGCATAAAAAATATAGCCATATTGAATCGATGCATATTGAAGGATCAAAAATTAAATATATGTTATAGGGGTACTAATATTTATGTTTGTTTCAATAATATTAATTGGGGATATGGATGCTGAGATCGGAATGAATGATTGAGTGGGTATAAAATAATTATGGGAGAAGGATGGGAAGCGATCATTTGGGATGAATAAAGGGGCATGCGAATGAGAAGCATCTTACATAAAGGATAATTTTACAGTAAGGAGTGACCACAAAAATCTCTAAACAACAAAAGGTCGTGCCCGAAATGTGGTATTTCTATTATGATCGTAGGCTGTTAATTAGGAATTTCGGACACTATCTGTCGACGAGGGTGGTTGGGGAGGCTAGGGTTCGCGTGATCAAAAATGAAGGTGGGGAGAAAAATTGGGAGTTACGTTGAAATATGATTTCAGCTGAATAATTCGGGGAAGGAAAAAGGAATTGGAGGCTGGAGGCAATTAAGTGTCGATGGTTTAAGGTTGAGGGAATCTGAAGGTGATCAAAATAGATAGTGATTGGGGTAGGGTGTCACGAGAGAGATGGTGGTCGGGGATGGGAGAGATGGATGTAGAAGAGTTGGAGTCAGAGATGGAGGTGGAGGCAGGATAGAGGATGGGATGAGGAAAAAAGGGAGAGGGATGCAGAAGAGGCGGAGCTCGAGATAGCGACCTCATGGAGGGGTTGCTGAGATGGGTTTGGGGGAGGAGTTTGGGGGGTGTGGGAATGGAAGTCGAAAGGGGGTGCAGGGAGGTTGAGGGAGATGGATACACATAATGGAGAATCATTGTGGATCTGACACGTTGTGTAATGGGGGACACTTTTTAGTATATATAATCGAAATTCATGTTTTACCAAATTATGAAATTTGGATGGTTAGGCTGTATAGTTTGGTAAATAATCTACTATTTGTGCAGTTTCAAGTTAACACCCATGGAGGAATCATACGGTTTGGTTGTATGGTAACTCCACACTAAATTCCAATAATGAAGTTTACCCTTATGAACAAAATGATCCACACAGTTTTTTGGAAAGTATTGCTCGATTTAGAGAATCGTGTTCCCACCATGTAAAAACACTTTATCAAAACTGAAACACCACTCTCATGTTTTGCATAGTGTTGTTACCAACTGTAAGAAAACTATGAAACATAAAAATGATCCCAAATTTTTAAATCAAAGTAATTTTTTAAAAAAAAATCATTATAAATAAAAATAATTTAATATAAACGACAACATTTACATGAGGTGTTATAATATTCTCATCATGCCACTTTATTCTATAGAAAAGTATCAAGTGGAAGTGGAATTACTAAAATAAATGCCTCAATAATACCCTATAAAAGAGGTTGGTTGGGTGTCAAATAGAAAAGATATGGTCTCAATTAATAAAATCATAACATATAACAAAACACACCAAATTTATTAGTTAAATACACAAGATCATGTGAAGTCCCCAAGAACAATTTAGTAAAAATTATGAAGGGATAAACATAAGGATATAGAAATTTGTCCCAGTTATCCAAAGAAAATTGTATTTTTTTTAAATGGAATATACTATGAGACACACACCTCAAAGAAATAAATCACCACGAAACACAATATCAACAAAAAACCTAGAAAACTCATAGTCATCCATGAAACCAATCTAAAACACCACAAAGAGAACACAATTCAATAGAACACCATATTCGTGAGATGATAACAATCATAAGGATTCTCTAAAAGAAATAGAAGAAACAGAACTACACAATGCTTAGTACAAAAAAATATAGGATTTATATGTTTTGTCACCACACCCAACTGGTAAACTAGGACCTTCTACCCTGAACATCACTCCATAGTGAACCAACAAACAAAATTATCACTGAATAGTTCATAACTTCTCTAAGTCTTTATTGTTCTTAGTTATTGAAGCACTGGACCATTGCTATCTCATATTCAAACCATCATGAAACCAAAATTGAAAAAACCAGTTTACAAATGTACATCCACTGCCCCCTACACCCCACCCCACCTGCACCCCCCACCTACACCCCCACTCCCCTCCACCTACAACCCCACTGGCCCCATCACCGCCCCAACACACACACACACATTCACCTCCCTCCCTCCCTCCATCTAAACCACCCAACATACATCCCCACCACCCCCTACACCCCCACCTACACCACGACTACCCCCCCCCCCCACTTGTACCCCATGCCCTACCCCCAGCACACCCTTTTCCCCCTACACACTCCATGCACAAAGCACAGACCCCTCCCTCTACCCCCAGCACACCCCCTGCCCCTCCCCTGCACACCCCCTACCCCCGGAACCCTCCCCATTCCACTTGGTAGAAGAATTCATGTTGTATTTTGATGAATATGTTGGAATTACTTTTCATGTTTTGTTGGATGGGAATTTATTTGAAAGTCAGTATGGGGTTTTTTATGAGATCTATCAATGAAATATTCAAATTTATGATCATTCTAATAAGGCATTGAAAATTTCTATAGAATAAGATGTATTTGAAATTTAAGATCACTACAAGATTTCCAAAGAAATCTAAATTAATTTCAAATAATTGTATGGTCAAAAATATATCTTCAAGAAGGGAAGAATGGTTGTTTCTAAGGATGATCATTCCATTAATGAAGAATTTAATTTTTCTAAAATTTAAATGAAGAAGATCAAGAAGTGGGACACTAAGAAATTTGATACAATTATCTACTTAAAAATTGATTCACTGTGCATATTTGTTTCTAACCATATACAAGATGCTTCATGAAAAAACTAAATGTAAAGATTCTATATCACATAAATATGTTAAAGATGACGCCACCTCATAATGTGGTAAATCTAGAAATTGTTGGTACACCCCACGATAGAAAATTAAAGTCATGGAAAATAAATTGGATGTTTTGAAAGCTGATGAATAAATGAATTGTGATCTCATGCAAGAATTCAGGTAACCCATCAAAAATATTAGAAAGAAAATGTATGAAAATTTGATATTATTGAGTCACATGTTTAGGAAGTAAATCAAGTGAATGAAGATAAATCATGAGATATCCATGATCGTCTGTAAGGAATGGTATGAAGAAGAAATTAAGATAACATAAAGTGAAAGGAATTATCAAATCCATAATTTAGAAGGAAAAGTATAGGAGAAGGACATATGGATTAAGAATCTAGAGTATGATATTCATATCATAAGAAGGATGCCAAAAACTGAATAAACTCATTTAAAAACTTTAACTAGTATTTTGAAGAACAATAATGGGGTTTCTAGAAAAATGCAGAAAATATCTAGTTTAACTGATGTAAGAGGATCTCAAAAAATATGATGATGAAGTGAGAACACTATATGAGTGTGTATAAGGAAGCTAGAGAGTTCAACAATAAGGAAACGTCTACTACAACCAGAGGACAATATCCTACTGATCATTGATCAACAAAAAGTATTTTGTAAAGCAACATCCATCATCAAGGTCTAGATATACCATGTCAATAATGTGCATCAGTTATTTCATGTACCTCCTTATCTGTAACACATGGAAGAGATCATTAACATAGTTTAACATTGGTGGATATTCCATGTGGATAGAATTCTCACATTCCCCCCATAGGATCTTGAATGTATTTATGACCATTAGGGATAGCTTGCTACCTCATTCAAGCATACATAATACTTATCATGGGGAGAAATTCAAGGATCAATGGTATGCATGGTCAAACTCCAAAGGTCGAATATGTCAACCTATGTGAGATATCTATCTCCTCAGGGATGTCCCCATATCCTCAACATTCACTTGTTCTTTCATTTCAATACCTTTCACAATCTTCATTTCATTATGTGATATCTCACCAATCAAAGTCCAACAAAATTTTTGCATGATGGGTCTGTCATTTATATCTTATAAAGGTTCCATACTAATTTTAAAATGGTGGATTTTATTATAAGAAGACATTACTAATGGAAATTTACCCCCAAATCCATCCAAAGTTATAAACAAAGTATATCAACGTATCCTATAATACCAATATATTTCACTGACTCTACCAATCGATTTGAGGACTAATTTTTCTTCATGTCATCAAATGGGTCCCAAATTCAACCTTCATGACTCTAAAAATTTCCCTGTAAAACCCCCCACTCTCCTTGCCCCCCCCACTTTCCCTGGACAACCCCCCACTCCCGTTGGGGTTTCCCACCCCCCACCACCATACATATCCCCCCCCACCCACACATAAAATCCCCCACACACACATAACCCACCCCCCCACTTCTATCCCCCACCCTCCCCCTAGATAGCCCCCCCACCCACCCACTCCACCCTACACATCCCCCCACCAATCCCCTGGACAGCCCCCCCCCCCACATGCACCCCCAACCTACTGCCCCGCTCCCCCTGGAAGACCCCCCCACCACCACCACTCCCCATGCGTTCTCCCTTACTAATTGTGACACTCTTTCAACCTATTAATACAAATAGCCTAGTTATGGCCTCTTTAACTGCACTAAGAGTACATCAGTGAAATTTTTTAGCTGGATAGAGGAGAATAAAAATTCTTATCCCCAGTTTATAACCAATCACTATCACTATGATTTGGTCATCCTTCCTCTTCTTATCAATACCAGATCAACCATATCCCAATAAATCACTCTTACATTTCCTAATATCCTTCACTGTCGTAAGACCCGAGATTACTACTGTCATAAAAGTGGGTAAGAAATATAGTTAAAGGGTGGAACCTTATATGGAACCCAAAATAGAAATTCATCTTTGAAAGGAAGTTGTAAGAATCGTGTGGGATGAAAAGGAAACCATTTTTAAAACAAAAACTTCCATCACAATTCAGGTTGGGAATCATTTGAAAAAATCCAGGAAACAAGATAAATCAAAAAAATTTGAAAACTTGTTATCAATGCGTAGAAATAATTGAGAAAGTTGAGTTGGCTCTTCCTAGGCACTCTTGTTAAAAAAATTTCCTATACTTTGAAGCTCTGCATTAAAATCCCTTTCAAATTTTCTTCAAATTTCACATATTCCATAGAAACCAAGCGTGCAGGCAAGGGAAAAAATGAAAAATCCAATCAACTTACATGATAAAATCTATGACCATTAATTCAATGGAGGAATGGAGAGGGTGGAGGAACGACGAGGGAGAAGGATTATTCACTGGGGAAGAGGGTCAAGGGTAGAAGGGGACTTTTGAGCGCAAGCGTGGGGAGGCTACCGTGAAAAACTGATGGTCTAGAAGTGTAGCAGCGACATCGGGGAGGAGTGAGCGGAGAGCAGGTCCAGGTCTACGGTTCGAGGAGTCGTAGACAGTGGGGAAGAGGAGCTCACGAATCAGTGGAGGAGAGGATGAGAGCATCGCAGAGAGTGTTGTGGAGAGCATCGTGGATAGTGGGGAGGAGAAGCTCCCGGATCACGTGAGGAGAGGAGATCGTTGCGGACTGGGGAGGAGAATCTTGATAGATAGTAAAAAAACATAGCTACATATTTTTTTAACACGTGGCTATAAATTATGATATAGCCACAATTTTAATAGAACTGTGTGTATAAAATAAGCTATATCCACAAACTTTTAAAAATGTGGCTATATGTCCTTGGTTATTGCCCTGTTCTCAGGTAGTTTTTTTATGTAGGTTAACAAATAATTCAATATTAAAAGGGTATAATATTTATTTATTTGATGTAGTTTAGACCATAAAAAAGATTTATAAAATTTTATAGCATATAATATTTTTTCTATATTTTTAAAATGGTTTTATGAATTTTAAATAACTTAAAAAAACATTATTTTGATAAAAAATAAATAGTGTCAATTATGACACTAGACAATTCATTGATTTTAAAAAATATTTAGATAAAAATTTAACATCAAAAAAAACTATTTTATTATATTCATAGGATATAAATATAATCTAAAAAATTAATTAAATATATTAATTAACCTAAATTATATAAATTTTAATATTTTTAATAAAATTTATTTTTTATCTCTATTAGTAAAATAATTACTACATCATATTTTGTAATTATTTAATATAATTATTTTTGAGGAAATTTTAAAAATAAAATACTCGGATAAACATAAATCTACTAGATTTTAGAAGGGTATTTTTAGTTGAATTTCTCTTCTAGAAAATACAACATTTAAAATGTTATACATATTAAATTATGAATTTTACAAGTTCAACATCACTTAAAATAAGATAATATAATTATCAAAATATATTCTATAATTCGTCAAATGGTCCCTAACTAAAACCTTTTATGGTTATGGATTATATATAGTCTACAAAAATATTTTTTCTTATGTTTGAGTTTTTAATGGTTATTATCATTTTAATCACTTTTTTTTATTTATTTCTCATCAATTAATTAATTTTTACATCATCAAAGTCTATGTATTTAAGGTAATTATTTATTTCCTAAAAATTAATACTAAATTAACATGATAATGAAAAACACATTAGATTTCAAATGAGTATTTATAATATAATTTAACTTTTAAAAAACATTATATTCAAAATTATTTAATTATTAAAATTTGAGTGATATATATTTTACTTTTCTTTAAATTAAATAAATTAGATATCCTAAACTCATCCGAATGGCTTCTAAAGGACAAAATTTTCACCCAAGGATGATTTTGGATGAATCACACTCATACAATGATATTTTAACAAATTTTAGTTTAATTTATAATATTATACTTAACCTAATTTCTTGGTTTACCCTTTTACCAAATGAATAAAAATTACCAAAGTTACAATTCATAATGCTCAAAAATTAAATAATTCTTTTTAAATAATTTTTTCCTGATAATTCAAAATATATAATCCATTTTTAAAAATTCAAAACATATAATTTTTAGTAATTAATTTATTATTATTCTCATTGTTGGAAAGAGAGATCGGGATTTAAATGTTAAAATATTTCAAAAGTTTGAAAAGTTTTTATATCTAAATTCAATGTAAAATTAATGATAATGTCATAATTTATATTGATGAAAAAAATATATTCTATTTATACAATAAAAAAATTCAATATTATAATTTGACCATAAAAAATATTTCGATGAAAAAAGTTATTTTCAATTAAAATTTAGTGTGTTTTTACTATTCATCAAAATTTGAATGTTATTAAAAAATATAAAAAATTCATCTAAAGTAAATTTTTATATCTACTTAACAAAGAAAATGTTTATTTTTTCATATAAAAGTTATTAAGGAGTTAAAATATTAACTTAAAAAAGGGTTCTCCATTAAAAGGTGAAAAATTAACAATAGGAAAATATAGGTTTTTATACATCAAATAGGGTTTATTCATACCCTATGAAAAAAATATCTATTGGATGAATATAAAAATTATTTTATTAATTATATAACATAAATATTTAAATAATTTTTTTAAAAAATAGAAATTCACCCAATTTTTTAATACAAAAATACAAATATATAATAGATTTATATTTTTCATAAATAATTTGAAGCGAATGACTTCTTCATATACTTTAATAAGTTAGTTATATTTATTCTTGATAACCTAAAATCTAGGTTAAATGTCCATATTATACTAATCAAATCTCTTGGTTCTTTTAAAATCTCAATTTCATAAAGATCAAGCTGTTGATAAATTAAAATAATTAAGAAAAAATATTTCCTAAAAACATCTCGGTGTTACATTCTAAGTGAAGGTTATTCTATTAGTTTATATTTTTTCTATTGAAATAATTACTAAGTTAGATAAATTTAATGTATGAAACCATTTTTCATCTTATAATGACTAGGAACACACTTTGGGTATTGTGTCTAGTTGAACAATGTACTGAATCATGGTAGATTGGGTAGATTCATCATAATATTTATCAGGTTATAAACTAGTATCAGTGTATCCACTTATAGAGATATCATTCTCTAGTCAAAATATAAATATAATATAATTAATTATTTTTAAAAACGTGGTGATGTACTTAATAGAAATTTCGTTACTCTTACGTATATTTTATTGTTATAATTTTGTTATGCTAAGATCATTGGTTACATCGGTTCAAGAAAAAAAATATAATACATGATAGATCTTATGGATGGTTCATTGGGAATTATATCATTCCTCTCTAAATCCCTAGAAGTATCTTGAACTCTTCTATGATTAATGCCACTTAACACTATTAAAGACCCGTTTTTGGGGTTCCCCACGTTAGACTACTTCATAAATTTACTGATGTATGTTAATTAACTCAATTTAAGAAACATATTAGATTTACATATATAAATATTCATACTCTATATGTATGTTGCTTCACCATTGTATTTCATGGAGAATCATTTTCCCAAAAATGTCTTTAAAGTTTGAAAATTCAAGACATAATTTCGTATAATTTGAATGTCATCTAAATATAATATCAAAATATTATGACACTACCACCAATCTAATTATATATATAGGAATCAACCAAATATTTATAAAACTAAACACTTTTATCAGATCATCAAACTGGATATTCTGACTCTAAGAATAAGTCATAAATCTATGTATAGACTATTCAAACATTCATAACATAGTAAAATAATTTTGAACCTTAAATCCTTTATGTTGTATCATATAAACATCCTCGAATAAATCCCTATTAAAGAAATTGTTTTTCATATCCATTTGATATATCTCATAATCAAATTGAGATATTATATAAATAAATATCATAATGGACTTTATCATTGAAACAAGTGAAAATGATTATTTATATTCAATTGAAAAAAATTGAAACCCTTTTCTACCATGTGTTCTTTATAGGTAGAAAATATACCCTCCATGTATGTTTTCTTATAGAAACCCACTTGATCCCTTTGGGTATCACCACATATGGTTTATCAACCATGATCAAAACAAGGCTGGTGAAGATGGATTCTATTTTAGATTTCATGTATTTTAAACATTTCTCATAATCAAAACTCTCAATAAGATCTCAATAGATTGTAGATTCTTCTTTTATAAACATTTCTCCATCATCATTAACCATAATAAATTCATATCTCTTAGGTTGTTGATGAAATATTCAAAACCATCATTTTTATTTTATAAATTGATTCATTTTTTCTTCCACAACACTTTATGGATCCAACTCACCACCTATCTCAACAAAACATCATATTATTTGGTCTTAAACATATCTAAGATAAATTTTTCTCCCACTAACTACTAAAATTGAATATTTATTATCAATAAATTTTCCAATTTAGGCCATAAATACTAATTGAATATTTATTGTCAACAAATTTTACAATTTAAGACATAAATAATTTTTGTTTATTACAAATATTTAAATAATATCCCATATTTTATTTAATATTACAATAAATAATTATTTATCTAATTTAGGGATTATATTTTATGAAACAAATCATCATATTAGTTTTCCTCAACCTTTAATCATTATAAAATTCATTTTTGGATATTTCTTACCGTATTTCTCAAACAGTGTCTTTATGACTAATTTAGATGGTATGTTGTTAAATAGTAATGTTAAAGTCTCTAGAACATAATCCTAGAATGTTATTTGAAGTTCAAAATAACAAATCATTGATTTCACCATGTCAAATAAGTTTTTATTCCTCCTATTAGAAATGAAAATCTACTATGGAGTTCCATGATGAGTGCGTTGTTGAAAAATTTAATAATCTCTTAGATGGTGAGTGAATTCCTATCACAAGTATATGATATTGATCTAATCAGATAATATTAATTCCTTTTCCGAGTTTATTTTATTATTATTTTTGAAAGATCTTGACTTTTTATCTATTTTATACTTATGAATCATCAGAAAAACACAACCATATCAGCAAAATTCATTGTTACAAATTATGTAGTAACTAAAACCACCACATTCTAAAGTAATCATTGGGACACATAAATCATTGTGTATGAGATCCAACAATCTGTTATACATTTTTCCTTTTACACTAAAAAGAGTTTTAATCATGTTTTATAAAAAACATGATTCATATTTGTCAAACTATTCCTAATTTATGAGTCTAGTAACTCATCTCTATATAGTTATTAGATTCATTTCTCCTTTATGATCCTAATGTGATAATGCCCATGGTATGTGGTATTAGAGTCAACTTTGTGAATATTAATATAATTCTTATTGGTAGGATAATTTATATCCATGATTTATACTTTCTTAATTAAATTATTAATTCCAAAAATCATTTCATTATTATATATAAAAAATTGTTGTCCTTAATAATGGATGGAAAACCCATCTTTTCCGGACAAAAAAAAACTAAATTTCTATTTATATAAGGAATATAATAAAAATTATCTTATTCTTAAACTAATTGTTTTGGAAGACATACATAATAAGTTACAATATCCAATTTAAAAACATTTTCTCCATTTTTTACATGAAGATCTAATTTGACATTTATTTTTATTTTCTTCTTATATTTGTGTCTATAATTAACTAAAAAAATGTTTTATACACATCTGATTTTGATTACTTGTGAGTTATACCTATATATATTAATCGTTATACCTTTTACATTCACATGTTGACAATTATTCAATTCGAGAACACTTATCATCCTCAAAAAAATCAATCTAAAATTGTTATACTAGATATACCTATAAGATATATCAAAATTATTAACAAGATGTATGCCATAATATACAATAAATACATAACAATAAATGAGTACCATGGTTTATATCTTTTCATCAAGGACATTTAATGAAATTACTCCCACTAAAATAGTGACATCATACATCATATCCATTTAGTGATCAATTATTTGTATTCCATTATGTTTTGGGTCACTGTAGCATTTATCTCATCAATTATCTATCTAGGTGGGAAATATTTTCCATCACAGGAATTATAATTCTAGGGTATTTTATTGCAAAATTATTTTTCCAAATCCAATATATGGATAAACGTAACTATATTCATCTAGTATCCCTGCCCTTAGGGTTTCCCAGCTATGTTACAGTCCAATACAAAAATGGAATTTAGTTTACCTAACACTATTGGTTATTCATATCCACCATGCATTACACAACATAATTTTGGGCACCCTGTAATGGAAGAACTGACTGAGTTGGATGGTCGAGGTAATCAAAAAACCCCCTAGAAGGTATCATAAACATGGTTTTTGAGATTTTTTCCTTTAAAAGTATAACAAACTTAATATATGTCGCATTCATATTAAATTCATAGCTAATAAATCTAATGAAATGTTAATTACCCTATATCTTTTTCCATTATGTAATCATACTTCTAACGATTTAGTTTTTGGAATCCGTATTCCATCCACTAAATTTATATTTCCACATGATACTATTGTGAAACTATTTACATAACCACAAGTATTTATTACCCACCCCAAAATAAAATCCAACCATATTGATTTATATTCATGTGATTCATATTCAAAAGGTATATTAACTTTGCAAATAAATGTTTTGAATTATATGAGATTTATAATTTTCACATGAAAAATCTTGAAGCCATATAATGTTAAACCTTGCCTTTTGGAAAATTAATAAGCCTCCAAACCAGTGGGAAATATGAACTAAATTACTTAAAACTATGGATACATCACTCAAGATAGAATCCATTCCCCAATAACTCAAAAAAATTATATATATATCTATATTATTTGTCAAAAAAAATCAAGCTAATGAATTCATTTACAAACCAAGGGAAAGGTCAATGAGAAAAAATCTTCTGTTGTCGTGCATTCATGTACTACATGGATAAACAATTTTATTAATATTTATTTAACATATAAATTAAAATCACATAATATTCACACTTATACTAAATTTAAAAATTTGAATATTCTAGAGGGGTAAACAAATAAATAATCACTTTATGTATTTTAAAAACATTAAACACATATATGGACATTTAATATTTAATTTTGGAATAACAATATTATTCCATAATGGATAAGACTTAAATATTATAAATATTTATAAACCATAAGAAAGTATATCAAAATATTAAATTTTTGACATTTTGATCTATGTCATGTTTTTCAAATAATAATTATAATTTTTCATACAATATTATGATCGATACATAAAGGTAACTATGCATATAAAAAATATCTTATGAAATAATTAAAATGTAATTTGTTCTTGATATCATCACATATAAAATGTTATAAGGCTCTAAAAATATTTAATGATATCTCTAATATGGAAAATTCATTACAATTATCTATTTTTCATAAATTCAGAGATTGTTATTATTTTATGATATCAAATATCATATCCTACTACATAGTTAAAATCAATATGATTGTATTATATCACACCTTATATTGTAAGTAAATTATACACTACAACTAAGAAAAACATAATCATTTTAACATATTTTATTCCATAGTAAGGACTCAAATTATTTATGATAGGGAATTAATTTTCATAACCAGTGGATTAATATATTAATCTATTGACGAAAAGGGATTTGATACCATTGATGGGTTTCTAGTGTTCATCTATTAATATTTTTAGTGTAATTAAACTCATAAATTTCTAATCTATATTTATCAAAAACCATATGAAAAAATTTTAATAACATAAAATACTCATATTTTTCATGTAGCACACACCATCTTGATTCCTTCATAAAATACACTTTATGGGGACATCCATTACTAACAGTCAAATGAATCTCACCTCTAAGGGAATTACACAGGACTTGTATCCTTATTCATAATTGTAGGACTCTGAATCACTAGTGGGGGGCTTGCTCATTCTCTAATACAAATAATGACACCGATTGAACAGAGTACCATATTAAGGAATACATCCATTAACTATAATCAATTAGAGGGATAGTACCAATTTTATAAACTTTATTTATTAAATGAATATGGTAAAGCAACATCAATACTGGATTCCATGTCATTGTCTTTATTTATGTTTTTTTTAATTAAAAAAACCATTTTAACTCTTCAAATTAGTGTTATATGCCTAAAAACAAAAATGAATCAATATTATTGATTTATAACTAATGTACATTGATGGAATACATATCAATAATTCACTCATGAGATATTACATATATTGTTCCCTATCATATTTTATTATGGGATCAAATCGTAGGATTTGATATACTAATCAATAAACCTATATCACCATATATGATTCAAGGATATCACTATATATGATATCCATGATTTTAGTGAGTCTATAAAAACCATTTTCTTCTAAAACATTTTTGTAACATTTCTTTATATATTGGTTTCATATTTTCCCTGGGACTAAATGGTTCATACGAGTAATGGAAAATCCATATACAATTTCTATATCCTTAAACAATATTTTGTAGATTTTAAAATCATTTCTATTAATATATTTTTATAGAGTAATGTTCATGATTATCCTCTATGTGTTATGAAAATAAACTTCTTTTTTATAATTAAATTTTAGTATCAAACAAATGTATATGTTAATTTTATATTATGTGATGTAGTTTGAAAAACTTAAGAAAATCGTTTAATTTTTGTGGGATTTTATTTGATAAGAAGTTGGATTTATTTTAGTAGGCACAAAAATATGGTTAATAATTATGTGATGTTTTAGGTCATATATAGACATCAATTTCATTTATTAATGTACTATATATCATGATATAATTATAGAAGTGAGTTATTATAGTCGATCCACTATGGGGCCAGATTTATGATACTCAATCCACTATAGGACATAGGTTTTAATGCCTAAACCACTATGTTATGGGATTTAGAATTACAATTGCTAATAAACTATGTTATAGGGAGCACTATTGTGATGTATGATCAAGTATGTTATAAGACACAGAATTGTGATACCTAGTCCACTATGTTATGGGACGAGGAATTGTGATTCTTGATCGAAAATGTTATGCGATGTAGGATCGTGGTGCTTGATCTACTATATTATGGGATTCAAGTATTTGATGGCTGATCTAATATGTTATGGTTTCATAAAATTATAATTATGTAACATTTATATGTTATTCCACATTTCAATGTTATACTCCATGGATCAGGATAATTTTCTTTTTTTTCGTACTGTTGCGCCATCATATATATTAGATCATTTTTGTTTATATGTCCCTCTATCATAATTTTTATAAAACATGTGATAATTTAATTACCCCGCGTACATATTGTCTCTCATGATATTATCTAAACTTGTTGTGAAACATTGATAAGTTTTCCCTTTATGAGAATTTTATCTCACTTTTTCGTTTGTTTAACATTTCCCCAGGAAATTATGTACAGGATTTAGATATAAAGGAATTAATGTATGGTGAATTTGGTGGGATATATTAATGAAATTATGTTTAATGATATATTTAAGTATTTTATTTCCAAATAAACAAAACCTTTTTGTTCTGGGATTGAATTATTATTTATGAGATATAATTATTATGTTATGGGAAAAGTTAAATATATATATATATGTTATGTTTGGATGATCTATGAATGTATAAAATCTAGTGTGGAATGAATGTTACTTTATCATTGGATCATTTAGTGTGGGATAAGGATGTCACACTAAGACAATAATGATAATTATGAAGGATTTGGTTAAGAGTCTGTATGAGTTTTTGGCTATAGGTGGTAGCTCAAGTCACAAGAGGGGTGTTACAACATGTCGATGCTATTGTATAAAATTTAATTTTATTGAATTTATATAGATTATATCATAATAAAGGGATTAATTCCATGGAGAGTATTTTTGTAGGTATTTCATGACACTCCTAGGAAGAGGTTTGAATGACATCAAACTTATTCATGAAATAATGGGTGGTCAGGATCTCCATTAGTCTACCCTAAAGAAGGGATTTACAAAATAAACTTAGTTTTCATGCTGCACAAAGGCCCCTTAGGGGGTATTTAACTATGATCCCATTGTTCATTCTGTAATGAATATCTATGTGGGGTTTTTATGATTTTATTTAATCATTTTAAAAGAATCTCACTCTATCATTTTTGGTTGCTAGACCTCAGGGCTTTTCCCCATCTCCATATCATTTTCCCATCGTATATTCATGTTATAATCTCTCATTACACTATCACTCAATGGATCAATGTTTTATTTGAAGAAGGAGGCTCCTCTATATGTCTATGGTAATCCAAATTTTCATTATTATTTTTTCATTTTGTCATTGTTTTGGTGTAAACCTCAATTTATTGAATGTTTGTCTAATTTTTTAATTTTAGGTGAACAAGGATGATCAAAGCCATGATATTGAATGAGTGGGATATTTTAATCTCATTGTAGATGATATTTCATATTTCATCATATGTAACATTTTTTTATAAAACACGCATTCAGGCATGATAGGTTCTGGGTTAGATATTTCACAAAAGTTATCAGTTGTGTCTCATAGAGTGTGGTAGGCTAAGGTAGATATAACACCATGACCCCAGTTACCCAGAGTCGGTGCATTATTGCGTAACATTGGCATGATCATAAAGTTCAAGTCTCTAAAGAGCGATTAGTTTAGTAGCCTTGAAACACTAGATACATTCATAAGTTTTACATTACATCATAAAGTAATACAAAAGTACAAAAACATCTTGTTTCAAATCCCCTCATATTATCCCTTTAGGTCATTCATAAAATACTTCTTCACATCCTGGAAAAATTAAAACATTGAATGTGGTGAGCTCAGATTCTCAGTAGGGATAACAATATAGCGGAAGCTTTCATAAATAAACATAAACATTTAAGATAATGTATAACTTAAAAAATGACCTTTAAACTTGAATTTCAACATAATATGGAAAATGTAAAATGAGATAATTCCATTTTATTATTCACGCTGATATTCTACTAGTCGAATAACCACATGAGATATCAATAACAACTTTCATAATGATGGAATTCATAATGCAAGACAATCATAACCACGTAGCCAAGGCCTCGTGCCAAGACTACAAATAATATTTTTTCAAGGCCTCGTGCCAAGACACATGTTTGTCTCATGAGACCTGCCGATGCATCGAGGAGCTATAGCGGGCTCCACCCGTCACTTATTAAGTCCAATGTAATCCTCATCTGAACAGGTTTAAACATATCATAAACCACAACATAATCGTATCACATAAAACATGCATAAAAGAAACATATCATTTCCACATTTCAATCACAAGATATCAATAAGACACATTGATATAATAAATCATTATCAAAACCATTTTCAATACCAAAATAAAAGAAAATTAAAACTTTGTTTTTATTTTTCATTTAAAAAAAGTTATGGCTTGTAGAGGAAGCCGGAAATCAAATAATGGTCACGGTGGCGGAAAAGTCATTGTCTCCGCATACGTACGACAAAAAAACATTCCATTTTGTAATTTAGTAAAACACATCGTATAAAAAATATTCCTTTTGAATAAATGTAAAAGTCAATGGGGTTTATACACCGTATAAAGGAATGTTGTGTATAAAACAAAATATGCCTCAATGAAAGGAGATTGAGACGAAGTCCGTTACAAATATCATATTTTTAAATAAAAGGGATCTATTATGTGTATTCACTATAAGTTCACATAAAGAATGTACAAATACAATATAATATCATGACATAATTTGAAAGTAGGAGATTAACCCGAAGAATAGGAATTTGGTTAAGAAGATCACTTTCCTCGTGTCTGACTTGACTCGACCATTATTTAACCTCATGAATAATTAACTAGAGTTAATTTCTATTTTTATAAGAACCTTTTTCATGTTAATTATTCATTTTATATCACTTATTATGATTTTTTGAACATTATGTAATTATTTTAGTTAATAATGGTCATTTTGTCGATCTTTGGTACTTGAGTAAAAAATAAACTTCTTATAATTACATGTTGTTTATGTGGTAGAATATCCATTATCTCCAGAATTATATTCATGATTTATATATCATATATATCATATATATCCAGTATATACATTCATTTATAATATTACGTAACATTTAGAGGTACGAATTGAAATACACCGTTCATTGAGACGGTAAGCCGTACGTACGCATGAACACTACTTTAATTTATATTTTGTATTTAATGGAATGAAATTATAATTATATAAAGGTATACTATAATTAAATTATAATATAATGTATAATTCCACTTACTCCATCCATTATACATCCCACATACGACATTAACGATTCAATTCACTTTGAGTGGGCGGTAGTCCGCACTTCCTAAAATGAAATTATCGCGTTTACCAATAATGGAAATCATAAAGGTATGCCACAATTTAAATTTACAGAATAATAAGGAAAACAAAAACATAATATATATCATATATAAAAATATTTTCATCATAATGGCCACCATGAGAGGTGTTAAAATGAGATTGAACAATCATCGTTTTATGAGGCAGTACTTCGCCACCCACATAAATAGTATGTTCATTAACCATTAGATGAAGGTGTTTGTAAGTGTAAATCAAATAATTCTCATAAAAAAATCCTAGAATGTTTAAGATACTTGTGTTTTTACAAAATAAAGGAATAAAAAGATTTTAAGGGGTTGGAAATCAAAATAAAACAAAATAACATAAGAGAAGACATTACCTTAAAATCGGGTAACTCTTTTTGATTTGAGCCAAAGGCATCCTTGGGAAGAATTCTGCCCAAATTGAGGCATCTATAAGTAATATAGGAAATTTTAGAGAGTATTTGGCCAGATTTTGGCAGAGACAAATGGCTTGTAAGGTGTGAATAAGGTGGTATGGTTGGGGGCCTTTTATAAGAGAAGATGAGGGGCACTCTTGGAATGATTGAAATGTTACTTTATTATATAATGGGTTTTGGATTTTAAAGGTCCCAAACTTATATATTTAGAGGATAAGGTGATATGGGTTTTAAATATAATCATCCAATAGGTTTTTGACAATTTTTGTCTTAGATTTTTCATTATCTTTTCATTTTATTTAAATAGTCAATTAATGAGGTAATCGCTGCATCATCATGGTGTCATAAAGAAATTAATTTATTTAATGTATAAAAATTATAAAAAAAAATATCATTATGTAGGAAATATTTTTAGCCTTCCAATGATTATTTATAGTCAAAACGTTAACTTATATAACCCCATTTAATAATTGTTTTAGTAAAACAACACATGTTTGTGACAATTTTATTTTTACTTTAAATAAAAAGTTATTAATGTCATTTTCTTACCCAAGTGTCTTCATGGGGTCCTCATGTTGACCCATGGATTGTATTGTTCATCCATGACTCATCCAATAAGGGTAGGACATGTGTCAATGTCATTTCATATTATTATAACATAATCATTACCTTAAATTACACTAATTACCTTTAATCGCGATTAATAAAACTTAAAAGTTACTATTCACAAAAAAATTATTTTCATCTCCTTGAACCTCATTTACTTCACAATGACAACCATATATGTATTATTTTTGAAAATCAAATCACAGAAGTGGTAAAGTTTCATTTAAACGAAAAATCAGTTTTTTAACTACCACTTAGTGGTTTCACTATTCATCAAAAAATGAAGTTTTTCAGAAAAATACCAAAAATTCACTCTAAGATATATTTGATATTCCAAATTCAAAAATGATGTCTATTTTAAAAAATTCAAAACATATAATATGAAAGAATTAATTTGATAATTAATTCCTACTGTCACAACAAATAGCGTGTTTTTAAGAAACAATATATATCAAAAGATTGACAAATGTTTATGTCCAATTTCATATTGAAATTAATTATAATGACCACAATTGGATAAAATTGTAAAATTATCTTCTAATTATACATTCAAACAAATCAGTAGTATAATTTATCACTATAAATTATTCTGATTAAAAAAGTTGTTTTTATGTATTTTTCATTATTCATAAAAAATTGGAATTTCTCAGAAAAATACCAAAATTTCAACATACGCTAATTTCGATATTCTGAATCGAAAAATGAAGTCCATTTTGAAATATAATATTTATATAATTACAAAAAGTGGGTATTACTATTCATAACGTCTACTTTGGTTGGTCGCGGTGTGTTAGAATCTCGAACTTGCGTACAATGCAAGCTATTGCATTATTGAAAGAGAAGCATATCGTGGAAGATTGGGGTGTAACATTCTCCCCTCATTAAATAAATTTCATCCTCACAATTTAAATTTATTCTTTGAAAAATAAAAGGTTGAAAATAGAAAATACATTTGTGGAAAACCTACATCAAAAATATGGTTGATAAAAATATAACTTTAAAAGAAAGAAAGATAAGTACAAAGGTTAACCGAGATAGCCCATACTTGGATTCTATGAAAATATGGATATGTAGTAAAAACAACCCATCATGGTCTGATGGAGAGTTGTATAAAACAGGATTAGGATAATGTTAACTATAAGAACATATCAAACTTGTGATTGGTTAAACGATCATTGATTCCCCAATTGGAAAACTTAACCGAAAACATTTTTTTTTTAAGTTATCTTTCCTAAAGTTGAGGAATTTATTTAGGAGATTTACTAAGAATATAAGGAAATATACTTACTTGTCATGTAGACTTTCATTCTTCAAAAAATGTTTACCACAAACCCATATTTCACTCCAAAAGGCAATAGAACTAAAAAATATTCTATTTATCATAATTTTATAAGGTTCAAAATATTAAAACATACCATTTAGATTAGGAAGTCCTTTTTTATAATAACCAGGGACTTCCTGTAGGCTAGTGGTATGTAATCAAGGCCTGTCGCACTATGGTTGTGGGTTCGATTCCTACATCTTTGTCTAACGCGACAGGTTATCCCCCGACCTGCAGGTTGTCCTTTTCCTAAAACTATAGTATTATAATATTCCAAAAATAATCATCATAAATGTTTTAACCCTAAACAAAACTATCAAAAGTTCAACTTAATCTATTCCAACCTTTATAGTTATCCAAAATACCTCTATACAAACTTTTTATAAAAGGTCTCTAAATTCCAAAATCAATTGTTTCATCCGATTTCTCAAACAAAGTAAAGTTTCACTTATTATCACATACCAAAATATGATTACCTTCATCATATTAAAACCTTAATGAAAACAACAAGTGCTTTAGTACAATCCTTATATATATCACATTATTCATATAACCAGAATATAATCCTTGAGTCCAAAAGCACCAATACATTAATTATTCTACTTCCACTGTAGTAACAACATAAGATTGGCCATCATCCCTTGGCCTTTTCTGAGGTATGTTTCCATGAAGATTAGGACATTCATTTGCATAATGCCCCATTTCCCTACAATTGTAGCATTCAATATTGATAGCCTCTTTCTTTCCCTTACAATCACGAGCCTGGTGACTTTTTTCTCCACATTTATAACAATCTCTCATATCTTTTAGGCAAGTACCGGGGTGATTCTTCCCACAATTATCGCATAATAGAAAATCCTTCTTTCCCTTTTTCCCTTTATCTGTCTCTTTCTCCACTGTTCTCTTCTTCTCTTTCTTTACATTATTGTCATAAGATGTAGAGAATTCATTTTCTTTCTTGATAGCACACGAGACTATATCGTCGTATGTTGAGAAAGATTGTGATACTAATGCTTGAAGTAGAAATGGTGTTAACCCATCAAAGAAATGATCAATATTACTTCTTGGGTTATGTATATAATCTGTAGCATACCTCACTAACCTTGTAAAGTTTTCCTCATACTTTGAGACATTCTAATCCGCCTTTTTCCTCAGACTCAGAAATTGCCTTTCCATATCTGCTCGATGCTCATGATGATAGTATTTTTCTAATAAAAGCTCCTTGAACTCTCTCCATTCCATATTTTATACTTCATCATCTTCCTTTGTGTTTTGAATCAATGACCACTATTGATCAGCATCTCCAGTGAGGCGGTAAACTTCAATGATAACCTTTTCCCTTTCACTACTCCACAAGGGATGGAATATTTTCTCTAATGAATTTATCCATTTCTCCTCTAATAATAGATTTGTACCCCCATTAAATGTTGGTGGTTGTTTCCTCATAAAGTGGACAAACATTTATCCTCCACGTTTTGGATCAGGGTGCTCCATACAATTATGGTTATTATTCATAACTTGAGTGAGTCATCCCAGTATGGTGATAAGTTGATCAACACCAGTTGTATCACCAACTCCACTATAATTATCTTGAGCATGAGGGAAATCCCTACACGGAGTGCGAGCATTGATAAGGTTTCTATTCCTCCCACTAGGCGCCATTTATAAACAATGGCATAAACTAGTTTAGTTTATGAATCAAAATACATAATTCCATACTTGTAAAACTTTTCACATAAATTGAACTATAATCATAAAAATGTTTTCTTTGAGGAATTATATAGTCATAAAACATTCATAGTGGTTTTTAAAGAAAATGATAATTATCCTAAGAATATCCCCCAGGAGTGTCGTAACCAAGAGTGCAGCAAGGCCCGTTGTCGTGCACCAGTTCCCATTCGAGTCTAGCTCAAAGCGGTGTTTTCGGGTTTTACCCTTAGGTACATCTGTTCCAGAGCCGCCTCTACCATCTCATATCCATACAGGGATTTATTGCTTGGAAAGCTCACAAAATCTCAATAATACCATAATTCTAAGAAGTTTTTCTATATTAGTCCTCAAATTTTATCTTAGGTCTATGTGCTCTAATAAGATTTTATCTAAATATAGCATCCAAGGTTAGTACAAAACTGCCTCTAATACCAACTATAGCACCCCGACCCCAAATACCTAGAGTCGGTGAATTATTGTGTAACATTGGCATGATCACAAAGATCAAGTCTCGAAAGACCAATTAGTTTAGTAGCCTTGAAACACTAGATACATTCATAATTTTTACATTACATCATAAAGTAATAAAAAAACTACAACAACATCTTGTTTCATATCCCCTCATATTATCCCTTCAGGTCATTCATAAAATACTTCTTCACATCCTGGAAAAATTAAAAGATTGAAAGGGGTGAGCTCAGATGCTCAATAGAGATAACAATATAGCAGAAGCTTTCATAAATAAACACAAACATTTAAGAAAATTTATAACTAAAACAAAATTCATTTAAACTTGAACTTCAACATAATATGGAAAATGTAAATTGAGATAATTCCATTTACTTATTCACTTGGATATTCTACTATTCGAATAACCACATGATATATTAATAACCACTTTTATAATGATGTAATGCATAATGCCAGACTATCATAACCATGTATCCAAGGCCTCGTGCCTAGAATAAAAATAATATTTTGTCAAGGCCTCGTGCCAAGACACTAGTTTGTCTCATGAGACCTGTCGATGCATTGAGGAGCTATAGAGGGCTCCACCCATCACTTATTAAGTCCAATGAATTCCTCATATTAACATGTTTAAGCATATCATAAACAATAACATAATCGTTACACATAAAACACGCATAAAGGAAACATATAATTTCAAAATTTCAATCACAAGATATAAATACAACACATTGATATAATAAAACATTATGAAAACCATTTTCAATACAAAAATAAAATAAAATTAAAACTTTGTTTTTATTTATTATTTAAAAAAAGTTATGGCTTGTAGAGGAAGCTGAAAATCAAATAATGTTCACGGTGGCAGTGAAGTCATTGTCGCCGCATACGTACGATAAAAAAACATTCCATTTTGTTGCTTAGTAAAACAGTTTTTATAGAAAATATTCCTTTTAAATAAATGTAAAATACAAAGGGGTTTATACACCGTATAAAAGAAAGTTGTGTAGAAAACAAAATATGCCTCCATGAAAGGAGATTGAGACGAAGTCCATTACAATGATAATTTTTTTAAAATAAAATAGATCTATTATGTGTATTCACTATATGTTCACATAAAAAAAGTACAAATACAAGATAATATCATGACATAATATGAAAGTAGGAGATTAACCCGAAGAATAGAAATTCGGTTAAGAAGTTCCCTTACCTCGTGTCGAATTTGACTCGACCGTTCATTAATCTCCTGAATAATAAACCAGAGTTAATTTCTAATTGCTTAAGAACCCTATTCAAGATCATTATTCCTTTTATATCACTTATTACGATGTTATAATCATTATGTAATTATTTAAGTAAATAATGGTCATTTTGTCAATCTTTGGTACTTGATTCAAAAATAAACTTCTTATAATTACAATTTGTTTATGTGGTAGAATATACATTATCTCCAGAATTATATTCATCATTTAGATATCATATATATCATATATATCCATTATATAAATTCATTCATAATATTACGTAACATTTAGATATAAGAAATAAACTGCATCGTTCATGGAGACGGCAAGACGTACGTACGCATAAACACTACTTTCATTTATATTTCATATTTAATGAAATGAAATTATAATTATATAAAGTTATACTATAATTACAATATAATATAATGTATAATAACATTTACTATATCCTTCATACATCCCACATATGGCATTAACGATTCAAATCACTTTGAGGGGGCGGTAGTCCGCACTTCCAAAAATGAAATTATCGCGTTTACCCATAATGGAAATCTTATAGGTATGAAATAAATGAAAAATACGGAATCATAAGGAAAAAAACATAATATATATCATATATAAAAATAGTTTCATCATAATGGCCACCGTGAGAGGTGTTAAAAGGAGATTGAACGATCATTGTTTCATGAGGAAGTATTTTTCCACCCACAGAAATAGTGTGTTCATTAACCATTAGATGAAGGTGTGTGTAAGTGTAAATCAAATAATTCTCATAAAAACATCCTAGTATATAGATTATACTGGTGTTGTTACAAAAGAAATGAATAAAAATAGTTTAAGGGGTTGGAGAAGCAAAATAATACAAAATAACATAAGAGAAGACATTACCTTAAAATCGGGTAACTCTTTTTGATTTGAGCCAAAGGCTTCCATGGGAATAATTCTAACCAATGTGTGGCTTCTAGGATTAATAGAGGAAAGATTAGAGAGTATTTGGGAAGAGGTTTACCGAGCCAAATGGCTTGTATGGTGTGAATAAGGTGGTAGAGGTTGGGGCCTTTTATAAGAGGAGAGGAGGGGTACTCTTGGAAAGATTAAAATGTTACTTTATTATATAATGGGTTTCGGATTTTAAAGGTCCCAAAATTATATATTTCTAGTATAAGGTGAAAAGGGTTCGAAATATACTCATCCAATATGCTTTTTACAAGTTTAAGTCTTAGATTTTACATTATATTTTCATTTTATTTAAATCATTAATTAATGAGGTAATCGATGCATCATCATGGTGTCATAAAAAATTTAATATATATAATGTATAAAAATTATAATAATCTATCATGATGTAGGAAATCTTATTATATTTCCAATTAATATTTATAGTTGAAATGTTAACTTATATAACCCCATGTAATAATTTTTTTAGTAAAACAACACACGTTTGTGACTATTTTATTTTTACTTTAAATAAAAAGTTATTAATGTTGTTTTCTTACCCAAGTAGCTCCATGGGGTCCCCAAGTGACCCATGGATTTTCTTGTTCTACCATGACTCATAAAATAAGGGTAGTACAAGTTTAAGGGTATTTTCATATTTTTATAATATCATTTTTACCTTAAATTTCACTAATTACCTTTAATCGCGATTAATAAAACTTAAAAGTTACTGTTCACAAAAAATTATTTTCATCTCATTGAACCACATTTTACTTCCTAATTACAACCATGTATATCATATTTTTTAAAATAAAATCACAGAAGTGGTAAAGTTTCATTTAAATGAAAAATCAGTTTTATAACTACCACTTAGTGGTTTCACTATTCATCAAAAAAGGATGTTTTCAGAAAAATAAAAAAATTCACTCTAAGATATATTTGATATTCCAAATTCAAAAATGATGTCTATTTTAAAAAATTAAAAACATATAAGTTGAATTAATTAATTTAATAACTAATTTCCGTTGTCACAACAAATATTGTGTTTTTAAGAAACAATATATATCAAAAGATTGACAAATGTTTATGTCCAATTTCAAAGTGAAATTAATTATAATGGCCACCATTGGATAAAATGGTGAAAATATATTGTAATTATACTTTAAAACCACTCAATAGTATAGTTTATCACTATAAATTATTTTGATTAAAAAAGTTTTTTTTAAGTATTTTTCACTATTCATAAAAAATTGGTAGTTCTCAGAAAAATTCCAAAATTTCAAAATAGGATAATTTCGATATTCCAAATTCAAAAATGAAGTCCATTTTGAAATATAAAATTTATATAATTTCAAAAATTGGGTATTACTATTCATAACGGCTACTTTGGTTGGTCGCGGTGTGTTATAATCTCGAACTTGCGTACAATGCAAGCTATTGCATTAATGAAAGGGAAGCGTATCGTGGAAGCTTGGGGTACTACAGTAGAGCCTCATTAATATTAATTAGGTGATACATACATGGTTTTGTGTTTTTAGAATATATCGATAGCTATTACTCTATGGGGTGTATCCACTAGTGAATTATGACAATGCCATATAGTGTTTGGGAGTCATGTAGTAAGTAATTAATGGCTTGTGATGAGGTCATAAGAGTAGGTGCTTGCTAACTCATGTGATGAGGGAATTAGGTTGAGGCTTAGATGAGTAATTTTCTTTTAGTAATTTAAGGGATGTGATTCGTAAGGGAATTAATTACCACAAACCCCATTTTTTGGGTTGAGTGATGGTGATGTGATTTATTTTGATTAATATCCCTCTTCTGATAGATGAATTGGTTTTGTTGTGGCTTATGCCTTGAGGGGTTTCATGTATTGTTTTTTTGGATTATTATTTATGATTTCCAATTATGGGGTCACCCTTGAGGGATTTAATCCTTGAGATATGACTCAGATTCTTTATTATTACAGCATGGTGGATACTTGGATTATCCAAATTATCCTTCATGAATTGACCCCTTCGGTATTAAAAGTGTGAAAATATCTTAAATACATTAGATAATAGTGAAGGGACATTATGGGAAGTGGGATAAGGAAATATTTTCACCTTAGGGTTACATTTTGGACCTAGTAATGTAAGTGGAAATGATGAAAAATATTCTAGGTGGGCTTAGGGGTTGGATGATTCCCTATAGTGATGTTGCACTTGGGTATGACCGACTATGATCATCGAGCCTCGTTGATGAATTATTCCCATGAGAAAATGGAATCCTCATTGGGTGTTTTATACCCAAGATTATACATGTAATAATTTTGTATAGTGTGATGGGTTAGGATAGTTGGTGATGAGCCATGTTGCAGGGTGTTATATAGTGATCCTCTATGTATGACTTAGTTTCTAGTAAAGGGTTGGGCCTTGGGCCTATGTTATAATGCTTTATGTTGTTGGAATGTTATCTGAACATGATTTTATTGATAATTAAAAGACTAGATACATGGACCTAGCCTAGGTGAGTAAGTGTTAACGAACCAACTCAATGAGGTTATCATTATAGGATGTACTGCTACTTCTCACCCTAAATTAGAGGGTGTGGGAGGAAATTTATGAGTGAGTGGGAATCAGTCCAAGATGTGATACTATGAAAAACCTTGAGTGATAGGGTTTGGGTATGGGATTTGTTACAAGGTTTAATCCTAAGTTGGTGGATTGTGGAATATGTTACACAAATTGGGAAGGTATTGGTTCATGATGTTAGTTATGAAACCTCATACTGATTGAGATGGTGGTGGAATAAAATATGGTATCAGACCGCATGTTGAGTGACAGGATGGTGGTATGAGATAGAACTTGAGAAAAATATTTGGATGTGAAGCTTACCCTAATTTATAAGGTAGTTTTTGAGACTATTTTTATAGTCCTATATCTAATCGATTAGACCAAGTATATGTTTCATTTTAATACACAATCCTACATATAAATCACTCGACATTATCCTAGATAGAGTTTCATGTAACCTTAAGAATTCCTCCTTGTATGCTAGCTGTATTTTAATCGAGATAAGGGAATAAATCATACATTAGAGATACTATTCCCTTTTATATAATTACCATAAATTATAAAAAAAATAACTTATAATAATTTATATATACATATCACATTACTCTTAAATAATATATACCCATGTTATATCATATTATAATATAGGTTTTATATAAAATATATCCAAACAGAACACCCACCAAGATTATCATATTTACAAAATAAGAAATAAAAATTGTCATAGTGTCTCTACCAAAACCCCGAGACTCACCTCAATACCATCACTACACCAATTTAAGATGAACCATATTGACTGAATATATAACCCAAGACCTAAAAGTCAATAATAAATTCTACACATGCACCAATGTTCCAATGCACGGTGTGAGAAATAATTCATAGTAGGGACTCAGGGATTGCCTCTAATATATTCTATTATATAAATTTTTATGCATTAGTAAAATAAATAAATAAAAAATACATATAATCTTGATTCTCAAGTCATTGTGTGGAAATCAGGACACCATGACATTGGACCATACATGTATCGGCCAATGCTTAAGAAGAAGTCAACCCATTCTAAAAAACCCAACCCATACCCTATAACTCATAGTAAGGTGTAATAACATGTCATGAACCCATTTCATATCTCATAATGTAACTGCACTACAAACCTCCCATATTTGGTGAGGCCCATGTCTCATCTAATTCCATAACATAATGAAAATTTCCTCACTCTAGGTGGGTCTCGCTGTTATAACACATCCCACAACACGCATCAAATCATGGACCATTACCCTATCATGTAGGGTAGTCCCTCCTTACACCCTATCAATCCTGAATATTCCATACAACCAGTCAAAACACATATCACATCGACCACTCACCTTATAGATAGGGTTGGCCTTATATACTACTTGTACCACATTACAAATTTGACAAATACCCTCTCACTTAGGGTGGTCCGAACCAATTCCCAATCACTCATGGTGAGTAAAAACATCTAGTCTCATTATCAACCACACACACAATCCCAAATAGACCAATACCCTTTAACTCATGGTGTTCCTTTATAGAACCATCTCTCTCTATGTGTGGATATAAAAAATAGGATGAAATTTGAGGAGGGATTACAATAGCTGATCACTTACATAAGTTGAACAAAACCATCACAAAGTGGGTACCATGGTTTGTCACATATCTCAACTTTATAGTTACTATTTCGTGGAAGACATTATATTTCCAACATATTACACAAGCTAAAACACAATTTCACTAACATGTTCGCATAGATGATGACATATATCAGGTATCATAAGATTCAATTTGAGGAGGGAATCATAATATCAACCCTCTCTCACAAGTTGAACCAGGCCAACACTACATGGGTTCTATGGTTGTCACAATTCTCATACGAAAACCCATGGTTGGGAAACCTAATCTAACATGGTATCACCACAATTAAATATATCCCTATGATATAAGATCATATATCCCAGGTAGCACACCCAAATCACAACCTGGAAACTAGTCCCTCTTGGATTATCTAGTATCTCGATTATGTATCATCATTCATCTTGCCTCAAGGACTAATATACCTATACCAGACCCTATGACATGGGTTATGACACACCATACTCGCTAGTGTTCCCTCATAACTTATGAAGGAATCCGATAACATCAATGGGGTCCCCTAGTATCTTCTCACTATGAAAAATCCATACCCAACAGTCCATGATGATCGCATAGCTAATAGGCCCTAAAGGCCCCTATCCTTAAGATTTTGGACCATATCCTCTTTAAATTATCAAATTTCCATCAGGAGATATCTCATTCCCATCATCAAGTGGAAACCATCTTCATCACACCATTCCTGGCCCTAATTTTATTATCCCACTCATAATACAAAACCATTAATCCACCTCTTAGAGGGTATTTTCAACCAAATGTGATATGAATGACCATCTCACCCATTATCCCTAAGAGTAATCACCTAACACCTAACCAAATAGACCTATAAAATCAACCCAGGATATTTACACTCATCCAGGCCCTAACCTGGTCCCCTCATAAACAAAAGTAGAATCTTCACCCCATTGGAGACATAGTCCCTTCGTGATTACATTGACCTAACACGTAGAGGATAAATTTCTCCCACTCTATGAGGAATTATTCCACCATGTCTCTTTATATATGGAACTCTTGGTACATATCAATATCACTCAAACATATATTATATTTCTTATGTGCACACACATGCATCAAAAAGAATCTAGTTTAATATTATAATGACTACCTAACTATGCATAGGAGTTACCATTCATAACCATGGTTGGCCACTATCACCTAAGATCATCCAAGGCAAACTATATTTTGACCATAATAAGAGACCTTAACTACATAAATAATAATCCAAATTAATTATTAGTCAATTATAATCAATTTAAACATTTATTTAATATTAAATACATAATTAATTACTTATTAGAATCAATTAATAAGTCATTTATAAATATCATGTGGTTTAAGAATTGAGAAAAGTGGTGTAAACCACCCCTGATATCCACCCACAACTCTAGCATAAAAATCACTAATTTCACATTTCAAATCATTCTTAAATTTTACCCAAATAATGTAAATCCATAAATAAATTAAAATAATAAAAACCCTTAATGAAAATACAAAAATCATAGTGCGTTTATACACACGAGATACCCTCAAGAAACATCGATCAATAGCCCATAATTTGGGATGATTACACCATGATCAATTGGAATCATCATCTTAACCCTTGACTGAATCATAATAAATCAACATAATGTCTAAAAAAGTAGGAACTATAGGAAAATAAGATTATCAAACCTTAAATGAAGAATAGAAGAAACTCAAAATATCACGGATCAAGGGGATAAAAGGAATAATATAAACTGGTGAGGTTTTAGACTCCCAACTCGCATGTCTGAAAAATGAGAATCCAAAAGTTTATTTAAAATTAAAAAAATCTAAAACACTATACTTACCTTGATTCAATATTTTGGAAAATCCTAAAAACTCAATTAACCCTTACGTATTTCCCCTAGGAACTCGTACATTTATCTATCACATGAGGATTCAACAGTTACACATGAGGAGATGGAAATCATTCATTATCCAACCATTTCACATATCTTTTAACCCATATGTATCATAAGTATTCTTCACATTTCCATTTTCCCACCCATATGCATCATTAAAATCAACCCATATGTAATTCCTTTACCTTAGATCAAATTTTATGTATATACGGTGACCATTACCTATACAACATTACCCTAACAAAATAGGACATAGAAATTTTAGAAAAACATGAAATTTATCAAATTATTCTCATTTCCTCTGATATAATACAGTTTTATCCTACGACTCAATGACTTGTAATTCCATTAATCTCCAAAAATAGACCTCCAACCTTCATTCAACCACTCAATAAAGGTCATAAACCAATGAACTAATCCAAAATTCGCTATCATGGGATTTCAAAACATTGAATCCCTAATTTGGGTTTTAATTATTAAAAAATTCCCTACATCAAGAAAAAAAATTAAAATTTCATCTAAAAATAAGATAAAAAGGTGTAACTAGAAAATTACCATTATAAGGGTTACTTTCCCCAACATCCTAAAAGTTCAACTCGATATCCAATCCATTGACAGGAATCAGATGTCTCTCCATGTTATCAATTATAAACTAAATCAAACTTATTTTTGTGGCCCATGAACAAATCTAGGATACACCGTATTTTCTTTAAAATTCCCCAGTTTTAACATAGAAACATTTCATTCTCATTCGAAACAACAGACATAATGTGTTATCAACCTCATTGAAACTCCTTATATTCAACATCACTGGTCCATCCTCCTTTGGATGACTTACCCAAATAGTGATTGACCACACCAACTAATGCTTTATTTCATCGCTCTATCATGATCCCTTAACTCCAAACAGAATATTAATATTATCAAAACTACAATAGAAAAGTACAAACCTGACATTTAATGAATTCCCAAGGTTGTGGCCTCATCTAATTATATTTATCATTATACTCCACCTATGAGCACCAATGTACCCCCACTCTAACTCACTCTTGGATCACACCAAATTCCACCCCGGTCCCAATTCCAACAAATAGAAATTAGCTAACACCATATCAAAATACAAATCTTTTATTCACCAAGGAACTATATAAAATCGGATATACCCACTTAATGGTATCTCAGTTCCATATTGATCAACCTTTAACCAGTCTCACTAAATCCCCACCCCTTTCAACATGAGGTTCATTAACCCATTACTTTTTAGATTCTCTCTAACACAGGATTATCCAAAATTTAACCTAATTGAACCAAAATTACTAATCACCAAATCCCATGATGTGTCCATTACAATGAATAATGATCCGACATGGTTTTCTTGATCATATCTGAGCACCATCACATGACCATAACCACCACCCAAAAATGGCTTAGCCAAAATATTATATTCAACATTTACAGAAAATCACTCATAATTATGATCAACATTTCTTAAATCCAAGGGTTTGTTCACTACTATAATACCATTGTTCCAAGAACTAACCTAGACATGTTTAATAATCATATGCATGTTTCTCTATCCAATCCACACTCGTACCTGATAAAACTTCATCTATCATCATTACTAAACTCCCATAAAGGATCAAAAATTTCATAAAACATTAAACCATTTCCAATTTAATCTCTTACCAAAAAGAAAACCCATTTCAATCTCATCAAATCCTCATGAAACCATTCTCTCAAGAATCTCACCAATAACCATAGTCACCTAATTCTAATGTTTATCCCTTAATAGAGGTCCATTACAGTTCTACATACTACTTTTGAGTACTAGATACTTAAGAGAATTCATCACTAAAACACCATTAATAAATTTTTTCAATCTTCATTAGAACCCAAAAAATTTTGAACAGTTTATAGAAGACCCACCCATAGATCCAATAACCAAACTAACACTATGAATAATTAATATTTACTTTCCCCCATACATCCAAGATTATTCTTGAAAAACAATTCCAATCGACATTATACTTCAACTAAGGAGTATGGGATCAGTAAGAACACATTCACTACTCCTTGTTCAACCATTTATCTCAATCTCACCTGAACACAACTGATGTATTCTCCCATAATACCGGACCACACAACCAAAATCATTCCCAACCTAGTGATTCCCCCTAAAACCAAGGATCATGATCCTAAAAACTAGGTATAATTCCTTTTGTTATCACTGTAATCTTTCCGAAATCACCAACAATGATTCATATATTATAGGCCTAGGGAATTTCATTCATGCCAAGATCTAATGCAGGATCACTTGTCACTAAAGTGTTATCCCAAAACAAAAATAATAGAACCATGATCCATCCATAATGTATCTATACATATAGTATCACTATCCATTATCCCACTTAAAAACACACCCAAATTAGACAAGGCTTGGTATCTAATTCATCCCACATTCTAAACACAATCATGTTACTAAAATCACTCTATGTACTTTGCTTCACATAAACAAAAGTCATTCCACATGAATTTCCCCTATACCCTATAAAGGGTATCCATATCATAAAAGAGACTCATTACCAATACAAACAATATTAGGAATTACTTTATTATACCAAACAATCACCAAGGAATCCAATTTCTAAACCAATACCCCAATGGATGTAATACATCCCTTGAAACTAAGTACTATATAGTCCTCGTCAGAAAAAATTTGATGATAGGATACAAATAAAATATCATTATAAAACATAAAATGAGTTGACACATGGTTTATATGATTATAATTACACCAAAATATATATAGTAAAAAACTATAAAACGTGTTTTTGAATGGTAAATCAATTTAACCATCTATCATTAGAAAAATAAACTGCACACAAGAACACGTATTTCATTTGAATCCTAAGGTCCAAAAATGATTCCTGTAAACACAACTATTTACACTACATTCCCATATCCAAATACACATATAATGATAAAAAAATATCAAATCATAAATTCAAAAATATCTCAATTATAATGGTGAAAACCAAAATCAAAATTCCATAACCCCAGAACACAAACTTCCCATTGGGAAGGTGTTTATGACTCACCTTCTCAAGGACCATAACAAGCTCCAAAACATTCGTATCCCCAGACTATTATAATTAAAATAATAAAAATATTAAAAGATACTTTGATACCATTTTGTAATTACTCTATTAAAATCATTCTATAATATCTAAGTCGGTGTTCCACATGACCTCAGGTGCATTACCATGTATACCAGTGTTTGCTATCTAGCGATGAGTGCCTAAATCATACATTGGGGAGACTATGGCCCCAATAACATTAACATCAATGATAAATAAATAAATAAAATATTCTATATACACATATCCAATTATGTAAAAACAATTTAAATCCATGATATATAAAATTATAATGCATGCCAAATATAACATATATCCCAACCGATCACATAATGGGCTTATAAAATATGAAAAATAAAAAAATGAAAAAAAATCATCAGAAGATATAATATAACCTTGAGCCTCACTAAATATAATTTCCAATCCACATTGAGCTACTCCGTCTAGATTTTTGGTACAACCTATGACTTTAAATTGAAACATAATTTTTTCACGCACACTAGGGTTCCCATATAGGAGATGAGAAATATATATCAATAGGGTATCACTAGGATCCCCTAATATAATCATTTAAGTATATTTTTATAGATGAGGAAAATAAATAACATAAAAAATCCAAGAAAACATTCATCTCAGGTCATCGAGTACTAACCATGCCATTATGAGACCTAGCCCATCATAACAGGGATAATGTAAATGAAGACATCACAACATGCCACAAAACTGAAACCATACCTAGTAACTAAGGTACGGTTCCATACCATATCCCAATCTCATGCATCATCTTGTACAAAAATATCACCACCACCTTCCCACATAGTGTGAGGCTTATGTATCATCTAATTCCAGAAAAAACATTCACTTTCCTCTACTTTAGGGTGGTTCTCACCATCACAACACATCCCATATCACACAACATCTCATAGACAACCTCCATCACACTCAAGGAAGTATTTTCCAAAACCCTCTAACTCAAGGTGAGGCTATATATCCAGTCTCATACCACATCGCATGGACCACTCATCTTCAACTCAAGGTGGGTATCACAACATATTCATATAATATCACAACCTGGATCAATACCATCATTCTCAGAGTGGTCCTCTCCAGCACCCTTACACTCAGGGTGAGGCCAATCATAAATTCTCACTATCAAGCACACAAAAACTAACAACTATATCAATTCCATATCACTCGTGGAAGTCCCTACCAGCTGCCCCTCACATTGAGTGAGTTTAAGCATCATAGAAAGAGATATTTGGATGGAATGAAAGTAGTTAACCTCTCAGAAAAACCAAATCAAAACATCACTAGGTGGGTCCCTTAACTGTCAAATATACCAACAAGATATGAAGTAATATATGTAGGGAATAGTATTATCCAACCCCTTATACTATCATGGCATGATCTAATGGGGATAAAACCACAACTACCCCAATCCCACCTCCATTGGAAAATGGCTAGAAACAACTGCCAAAAAGTTGTTACTAATATGGGAGGAATTTTCATAGGTACATGTATTCACACACACAACAATATCTATGTAGAAGTGTGGTGGGATAAAAAAAATTCAACATATAATGAAAAAAATTAATTTAAAACTTCTTGGGAGTAAAATAAAATGATAGCATAGACTAGAATATAATAAGTGGAAAACTAAATTCCCAACTCAAAAAAGACCCATCCTAAAAAAACTGGAAATGTAAAGTGTTGAGAGGGCCTCACACCACATCCCTAAGACTGACCACAGTATGCATTTAAGTGCACCAGGGTATCTATAACATCCTATAAAATCACCATCGACCTATCCGTCATCTACAAAAGCCATGACACATATTGGAAAATCCCATACATGGGTGAGTATAAACATACCCTATTGAATGGCCCAAAATATTAAGGGGAAGAAGTAATAGAAATTATATGAATAGACAGCTCAACCTATTTTAAGAGAGTAAAAAATCCAACATGGATACACATATATGTATGTATGTATGTATGTATGTATGTATGTATGTATGTATGTATGTATGTATGTATGTATGTATGTATGTATGTATGTATGTATGTATGTATTTATGTATGTATGTGTTTCCGACGCTTTCGTCGGGGCACGAGTATCTGTCCGTCCGCGGAGGAGGATGCACTGCGCTGTTGCCCCGCTTTCCTGCTTTCCAAAGGCGGGCGACATTCGCTCCTTATTCAGGGACGTCTGCTCTTTGATTGAAATAGGACGATGGGATGTCATTTCTTCCTTCCGTGGATTCATCCTCAGAACTCATCACCTAGTCCGGGTCCCCCTCATAGATTTAATACGTTGTTTGTGAAACTCTTCCCAGTGCCATGTTTCCATGGACGCCAATTAATTACACTGCTTCTGTCGGGACATTCCAAAGGGTCCGGTCAGGGCAGCAACCTTTAGTCGGGGGAGTAGTCACGTTGAGGCATCAGTAGTGTGTCTGGTTACTAGGGACCTGGCATGTCTGTCTATTATCCCTGGTCATAGGGCTTCTTGAGGGCATGGAAACCTGAGGCATCCCACATCGAGTGTGGGGAATTATATGTCATAGACATATGTCTGACGTTTTCCTCAGCTTCCTGTGTTTAACACAGGGTTTTCCACGAGTCTAACGTCCAGCGGAGATGGATCAACCCGATCAGAGCCTTAGTTAGAATGGATTGGATTGAGGGATTTCCCCTGAAGGGGTTCCGATACCAGGACCAGCCTATGGACGGCTGTGAAAAGGAGCAGATGGATGGACGAATGAAGTGGAGAGGGGAATGGCAAGGGACCATCCCAAGGGCGATGGTGAAGTTGGGCTTGAGCCTCGAAGAGACCTCCTACATATCCCCACGGTTGGGAATCAAGTCCACGTAGTTTATAATGGTGTCGACGAGCCGACATGAAGGTGGAACTTGGCCGGATGGATGTCGTCAGTGAACCAACGTAAAGGTGGACTTTGGTCCAATGGGCATCGTCAGCGAACCGACGTGAAAGTGGACCTTGGTCCGATGAGAGACGGGATTGAACCTCGGGAAGGCTTCCTATGTACCATGCCTTGACATGGATCAAAGACCTTGTAGTTCAAAGGAAAATGTTGGGCTTGAACCTCAGGGAGTCTTCCTACGTACCATGCCTTGACATGGATCAAAGTCCTCATAGTTCAGAGGGGCTTCATCGGCGAACTGATGTGAAGGTGAACTCGGGGGGTCCACTTGTGGTGGGGTTGAACCTCGTGAAGGCTTCCTACATACCATTCCTTGACATGGATCAATGTCTTCATAGTTCGGGAGAAAATGGGGTCTTGGCACACCAACAAGGAGGCAGTTTGGGCCAATGATTGTTGGGCTTGAACTTTAGGGGGGCTTCCTACGTACCATGCCATGACATGGATCAAAGTCCTCGTAGTTCAGGGTAGAAAATGGGGGCTTGGCACACCAACAAGGAGACAATTTAGGCCAATGATTGTTGGGCTTGAACCTCAGGGGGGATTCCTATGTACCATGCCATGAAATGGATCAATGTCCTCATAGTTCGGGTGGTGACAAAGGCTTTCCGTCGAACTGGGATGCAGTTTAACATCATGTTGGATGACGGTGGAACTTGACGTGAATTTTATGATGGGTGGGATTGAACCTCATGGAGGCTTCCTATGTACCATGCCTTGACATGGATGAAAAACCTCGTAGTTGAAATGGGTGTGCAGTTTAATGTCATGCGGGATGGGGGCATACAGTTTAACGTCATGCTAGTTGAGGGAATGCAGTTTAACGTCATGCTAGATGAGGGCATACAGTTTAAAGTCATGATGGACGAGGAGATGTAGTTTAACGTCATGCTGGACGAGGGCATGAATTTTAACATCATGCTGGACGAGGGCACGCAGTTTAACGTCATGCTGGTCGAGGGAATACAGATTAACATCATGCTGGACTAGGGTGGAACTCGATGTGAATAAATGAATGATTGGTGGGATTGAACCTTGTAGAGGCTCCCTACGTACTATGTCTTGGCATGGATCAATGTCCCCGTAGTTTGGGATGGCGGTGGTCAGGGTCGGTGCTCACTCTAATCCCACGTGAGTCATGCTCGGTGTGAGAAACAAGAGGTTGCAGGGACCTGAAGATCACGTCGCGAAGGATGCGTCCATGAGAAGCGAAGAGGGGCTTACGCGTTAGGCGGCCCATGGTGCTGGGACTTACTCCAGGATGGAGGCCCGAAGTGCGACAGAGCGCAACAAAAGAGGGATTTGGGACCAATGATGGGAGGTGCCTTGTTCCCCATCACGCCCTCCACTGACCTTGGTAGTGGGGAAGTACGGAGATGCAGGGGTGCAGTCATCCGTTGGAGAACTAGGGTCGCCCTTCTCTTGAGAACATACGCCACTCTGGTAAGGAGGATATCATCCATTGGGGATGGGTGATTCCACTCCCGTGGAGATGAGTGGCGTAAAAAATGTTCGAGCTGGGGGGACCGTTCGTGCGAGGCACGAGGTCGGGTCATAGTTTAACGTCATGGGTTGAGGACGTGATGCTTGGCAGTTTAACGTCCTGCAGCTCGGATGAAGTTGGTTCACTCCACACCCCTAGGACTTACATAAACAGTACCCTCTGGTCCTTGGGGGAGGGAAGGTACTCGCAAGGCCATGTTCAAGGGGGGTTGTGGAGAGAACCTTCGAGCGGTCCACGTTAGCGTGGCTATGCGAAGGAGCAATAGCTGTTAGCGTGCCGATGCGAAGAATCAATAGTCAAAGCAACAGTACATGTGGTATTGTCCGTGGGACTTTGAAATCACATCGTGCATACCTGGTGGGTTGCACGGGAAGCAGAATTTCCAAGCAAAGGAGTGTTCTTTGCGAAGCGGAGTGCCTTAGCCTTAGCATAGGGCATAGGTGTGAGTGGAGGGTGCTTCGCGAAGTAGAATAGTATTTGCGGAGCACTGCCTCATGAAGAAGAGGTTCCTCGCGAAGCAGGGTGCTGCGAAGCAGTGTGCTTTGCGATGTGTAATGATCCTGCCTTAGCATAGGGATCACTAGTAAAGGTTGGGTGTTTCACAAAGCATAAACGCTCCACGGCTGCTTGGGTTCCCTTGGTAATCCCCTTCCTTCGTGAATGCCCTTGATCTTCGCGAAGGGAATCCCTCTCGGAAGAGGGGCTCAAAACGAGACAAAGAAAAGGCGTCACGCGAAGTAGAAGTACCTCGCGGAGATCATGATTCCCGGGGGAAAAGGGTGCTTCGCAATTCGGGAGAGGAGAAGCCGGAAGATTGGATTTTCCATTACCAGGACTCAGGGGGAGCCCAGTATTTATAGGCAAGGGGTGCCTCGAAGCAGAACTCGCGCGCTGCCAAAGGTGCTTCACAGAGTGCTCGCGAACGTCAAACTTGTTCACGGAGAGTTACCACCTCCGGAGCATCGCGGCGGGATCACGAATATCAAACTCGTTTGCGGAGAGTTACTACCTCTTGAGATTCGTGGTAGGCTCGCGAACGTCAAACTCATTCGCGGAGAGTTACCACCTCCAGAGCTTCGCGAGACCGCGATGCTCGGGGTGCTTCATGTCGGTGCTTCGCGAGGTAGCGTGCCGGCCTTGTTTTCCATCCCTTCCTTTCGTGCAATATTTTGGCGCCAACAAATACCCCCCCTCAGAAATGGACCTGCGGAGGGTGAAGGTTCGAAGTCTGGGGGAAAATTGCCAAAATTGTTGGCAGTTTGCGATGCCGACTTCACGAAGAGGGCCCGCGGTGCGGACAGGGGCCACGGATCCTGAGGCACCGCGATGCTCCATTCGGTTGAGGTACGCCACGATGCTCTGAGGTCGCCGCCTATAAATAGGGGGTCGACGTCTTTTTTCTTCATGCGATTTCCTTTTCTTTTTGTGCTCTCAAATTCGCGAATCTCTGCGTACTCCGTGCCTGCTCTCTGCGAATCGAGCTTCGCGGCGAACCGCGGGTCTCCGACTCCGTGACTGTGCCAAGCGAACTTCTTCTTGCTGGACTAGGCCCGACTCCGCGGCTTGGTCTCGTGCCCAACCTTCGCGAGCCTTCTTCGCGATTCAGCTTCACGATTCATTCTGAAAAAATTCTTTTCTGAGTGTCGGAACTGAAATGGCCCATTGAGAAGCTGTATTGGGGGTGCTTGCATATGTCACCCGTCAGGATGAGATGGCCAACTATCCAGGCCTTGGGGAGATGGTCCGAAGCCATTCGGACCATGCTTCTTTGACATACCTGCTATTGGAGGGTCAGAAGAATTATACAAAGTGTAAGAATATTCCATTGTACTGCTTCAGGTTGAGGGATGATGTCTTCATCCCTGCGACAAGTAAGGACGAACCAGCGTGATGGTTCAAGAGCACACCATGTCAGCACCAATGGTTCAGGGCAGATGATAGTCATGCTCAGGAGAACTTCACACCCATCACCGCTGACTGTCTCTACAACCATGTGAACGATTTTGACAGGAAGCCACTGAAACCGGAGACGTCCCCTCCTCTCTTCCGTACCATACTGAAGGCGGCTTTGCAGGATTCGAAGAAGGGATGGTCCGATGAGTGGGACCTGCACTAGGGCAGCAACTTTACTGATTACTAGGCCTAGGCCTCCTAGGTAGGCGCCTCATGTGAGGAGTTTGGGGCCGATCTGATGAGAGTGGGGTTATATGAGGCGGCATGGGCCTCCCAATTCCACATTTACCAACCAAAACAACGGATTCCGGAATTGCTGAGCAGATAGTCATCTAGGACCAATACCTTTCACCTGCTTCACAGGGAGGTGGGCATCAGCTTGTGGGATGTCCACCAGATTTTTGGGGTTCTGATCTTGGGGGACATGTATGATGAGTTCCTCCCCATCATGAGTGCATGGGAGGATATAGAGGAAATTCCTCGACTGGCGTCAGTGCTGATGGAACTCGTCCCTGGAGAGGACTAGGAGGTAGTGAGGGATGTCCACTTTAGAAGATGGTTCAAGTGCTTCCTGAATTTCCAAGAAAATCGAGAGTTCCCTTCGAGGTCTCAAACTTTTCCGAGGGCGGCCCAAAGGGGTAAGGGGCACTTGTATTGGCAGGTCTTGGAGGACAGCCAATGGAAGACTTCGTGTTTCAGTGTCAGCACGAAACAAAAGCCGATAGTCAGGCTGGCGGCATTCATCGCGGCTCTCTTCTGCGATTGGATTCTACCGGTGAGGGATACAAGCATGGGGGTGCGGCCAAGCTCATTTATCATGGCGTCCATGTTGGTTGTGGGGCAGCAGGTCAATCTGGGGATTCCAATGCTCGCCAAACTATATAGAATGCTGCGGCACATTAGAAAGGGCATGAAGCTGCCAAGGATATACGGGCCCTTCCACCTCCTATATGGGTGGATTGCGGCACACATTAGGGGGATCTATGAATATCCAAACCCCATTCTACCGCCAGGATCAAACTTCCGCCCCTCCATCTTGAATGCGGGCAGGAGATTCCCGTTCAAACTAACCATGACGATGGTGCTGAATTGGGTGTGGAGGGTAGATGAGTTTAATTTCCACCCCTTACCATTGCCGACGGCGATACTTACTGATGACGGGCGGGGAACGAAAGATCATCGGGCTTACCTCCTGGCCTTTCAAGGTGGAGTTTTGGTGTCACGAGTAGATCATGATCCACTTTGCAAACCGTACACCCCGCATCGGTTTGTGAGGAAGTTCCGGTGCCTCCAGCGGCTGACCCCACAGGTCTACTGGGAGGTGTGTCACGAGGAGCACCCGTGTGTGATGGGGCAGCTGTAGCTCATGTTCAGACGAGAATATGGGAATATGCGAATTGCATTGCCTCCATCCACCGCCGCTTTAGGATTGGTGATGGAGTATACCATTAGTTGGGAAGCTACTTACCCAGGGGAGATGCTGAAGCATCCAACTATTCGGGTCGGTGAGGGTGGGCCTCCTCTATCTCGAGGTCGGGGTCAGAGGGCAGCTATGGCCTCTCGTGGTGGTGGGGCCTCCATGGCGGCGAGACCCGCACCGGCCGAGGGTGCGACAGTAGCGGCGGACCCGGTGATTCCGGAAGAGCAGGTCCATTCGGAGGGGCAGCCACTGAGGGGATTTCGTAGGATATCCACTCAGGCCCCAGGGAAGTGACTGCATCATATCGACATGGCAGAGGATGTTGTCTTCCCGGTAGCCTGGGACATTTGGGATGTCAACCGGAAATTCCTCAGCCCACCCGAGATATGGGCCCACCTAAATTGCCTCGGGATGAAATTACCAGGCATAGGACCAGTCCGGGCCGGCTTCATGGCGTCTCCGGTGGAGGCAGAGAAATACCTAGACGAGATGGAGGATTACATTCACTCCAGTGGTGTCCCTCGCCCAATGATAGACCGGGGGAGGGTACTGCTGAATCGAATGGTCCCCCATAGTTATCAGCCGCCGATCTGAGGGAGCGCTTCCCCCTGCTGGAAGAATCAGAGGACTCCTCTCGGGAGGATGAGGCTGGAGGAGGGAGCCCGTTAAAGGAGGGCGAGGTCGGAGATCAAGGCTTAGATTCTGACGATTTCGTAGAGGATCTCGCGGTAGCATTCTGAACTTCTTTCCTTACGGTCCGTTCTTGGGCCACTATGGAATTCTCACTGATGTTTGAGCCACGCAGGAGGAACTTGTTCACCGGCCTCGTTCTCGCCCCTTGGTGGGTGATGATGCGGGACCTTAAAAACCCGCACCTATGGCTGCGTCCAGTTCTGCGTCTGGTGGGACCAAAGCAACCGAGGTGGCTCCCCCGGAATCTCCAGACCTTCCAACAGTATATGAAGGGGCTCGCCTTGGGGTCCCGTCGGTACCGGATCGAGAGCAGCACTAGGAGTTCGATCTCCATATGTTTCCTCTACCATTTTCCTTGTCGTTATGTGTAGACTATGCCAACTAAAGTTTATGTCCCCCTTTGTTGTACAGTTCTCCGACTGGAGTGGGCTGCTGCGGTAAGGCTAGTCAGGATGTCTAGTGGCATCCCCCCTAGGGGCATGCCAGTGATGGTGGCGATAGTCCCCCCATCTCCTCAAGCTGCAACACACATTATCACTGGCGGGACCACCAGTAGGGTCGTTCCTGAGGTCATCGAGGTGTACTCCGATGAAGAGGATCGGTCGGCCGGTCCTAGTCCTGTCGCGCCTGCTTCGGTGCCAGATTCAACTCCAGATGCAGATCCTTCCGTGGACTTCCCGCAAGCGTATCCAGCATATGAGCATGCCAATCACGCAGACTGGGATGAAACGACCTCTGACGAGGAAGACATCAGCATAGTCCGTCGACGGTCGTGGAATCTAATCACGCGCTTCATCAAGGACACCCCCAAGCGCTATGGCTAGCCTAAATGGACAGACTCCACTCGCGGTTGCGCAAAATGTGTGTTGGGGGAGTGGAATCACAATGTCTTCATGCGCTCATCTGAGATCTTATAGCTGAGAAGATCTGGGAGCATGATCGTGGTCTCAGCATGGGCTGGCAGCGGAGGAAAGCGACAAACATCAAGATGCTCTAGGAGGCTGAAAGCAAGGTCCAACAGCTGCAGACCCAGATAGATGAGCGCTTGGCCTCTCTGAATGTGCAATCTGAGCTGATCTCTAGGTTGAAGGCCCAGCTGGCGGATGCAGAGGAGCTTATGAGGCAGGCCTCTGGAACGATGGCTGCCGTTCAGGCTGAGGTAGAAAGGGCCAGAGCCTAGGCTGATGAACTGCACACCACCGATGCTGAGGAGGAGTGGGAGCTGAGTCAGTGGCAGCAAGCCTTGGACGCCACAAGCCAACGGGTGGCGGAGATGCAACGCTCCTTTGACGGGGTCAACCATTCCATGGGAGGAGTCAACCCCCGGGTATTCTAACATACCTAAAAAACCTTTTATTTGTACTTTCGTGATTCAATTTCTTCCTTCTTTGTTTTGAATTCCATAGCGCGCACAATTTCCACTGTTCGAATCACCTCGTTAAGTCCCTACAATGTATACGGGGCGTTCATCAATAATTCCCCAAGCCCACATGGGTCGAGCCCGATGTGAGAAACAGGAGATAGTTGCCTTCTCATCCCACCTAACATAGGAGTGGAAACCATGCTCTGGGCATCCGGGATTCGGATTACCAGTCCGGATTTCTGAAAGATGGGAGAGGCTTGACCGGAGAAGGAACTTTTTCAGAATAGCCGAATTACCGTTTCTTCGGCGTGCCCTCATGTACGAACGGTGCAACACCAGGGGCACTGGAATCAGTCTGAACAGATGGAAATGGGAAGCATGAATTACGATGCCCAGGATTTGGAGCGATGTGTGGATGGCGTGACAATAAGGGAAAATTATTAACCATGGAGGAGAAGCGGTATCCTTACTGTGTTAGCCTGTAATGGGGACAAAAATGAGGGTCAACCGTTGACCATGTTCAAAACACGGGACCATGTCACAAATATTGTCGGTCAATATTTTGAGATGTTGACCCAGGACAGTTGGCGGACCATAGGTCAAACATCCATACTGTTAGGGGGTCCTTCCAAAAATGACCAGTCATCCGGAACGTTGGTCCAGGACGGTAGGTGAGCTGATGCAGCATGGGACCAGGCCGTTAGGGGGTCCCATGAGACATGGAAGGGGATGAGGGTCCGAATAAGGGGAACGCAAAGCGTGGAATATGGAGTGATGGTTTGTCCGAACAAAATCCAACAATTAGGTAGCTACACCACCGTAGTGGGAGTACACCATATGGGCGCATTGGATTTATCATGGATCATTCCTTCTTTTAGACAGGGCCTCTCTGGCGAGGGGATTTACCGCTTCCCAATGTAATCTTGGGGCATTCTGAACTTTTTCAGGGTAGAGTCATTGTTACACGGTCCCCTATGAGGGGTCCGACTAGGGGGCGGAATAGGATTTTACGATTCCTGGGGATGGACCCTAGGTGAAATGCTTGGGTGTCCCTACATATCCCATGAGGATGGGAATCAATCCATACATAGTTCTGGATGCACAGTGCAGTCAAAGACCAACACTGGCAGATGAAATCCTCTCTAATAGAGGCTCTGGTGCATCCCATGGTTAACATGGGGCTTCCTAAACTTGTTCAGGGTAGAACCGCAGTTTAGTGTCATGCGTTGAGGACACATGGACTCCTGTAGTTTAACATCATACGATAGGACGTGGAATAAAAGGGAAGATCCCATGGAGCGTATGGTGCAATAGATATGAAATCGACGAGAATGAGGACTTGGAGTCCAAATCACATCACGTACCCCCCGGAGGAAACTCTTCAGGTCGAGGGACCGATAGTGAGGATTAGGCTGGGCTCGAAGCAGAGTGGTCGGGAATTCCTACGTACCCCATGAGAATGAAAATCAAGCCATACGTAGTTCTGGAAGCGTGGTTTAAAGTCACGCGGGACGATGAGAATCTTGGCCGTGTTAGTACAAATCCTGCCAAAACTACTAAGCCCACGTGAGTTGTGCTCGGTGTGGGAAATAAGAAGTAGTGGTGGGAATTTCCCGACACAGAAAGGGGAAGGTTAGGGAAAAGGGACGCTCGGTGAATACCAGCCCAATGACACTAACACGATCATTTAGCGCACCTAGATGAACGAAGAGAAAGAGCCGAGTATGATGTAATTCCACATGAACATTAGGAAGTGGAAATGTGTGAATCATGGAACTCGATATTCAGATCACAATGATGGCGGCATGATGATGGAGGATAACTGTTTACCGTGGCAGAAACCCAGCATCCATATCGCGTTATCCTAGAATGGGGACAAACAAATGAGGGTTGACCGTTGACCATGTTCGAAACATGGGACCATGTCACAAATGTTGTCAGATATCCTTAGGGACGTTGGCCAAAAATGATTGGATGGCCCTTAGGTCCAACATTCATGGATATCCCTTAAGCCTAGTATCCATGTCGTCTAAGGGTCCTTTTGGATGTGGAAGAGGATGAGGATCCAAATAGTGAGCTCACGAAGCATGCTCATGGGATGAGGAGGATGTCCCTATGAAAATCCCACACTTCGGGCTCTTTGTGAAAACACATCTGAATATGACAACGAGACATATTAGATAGAGGGAGCAGATTCCTTTCCCATAGGGAGATCTTAGTTTAGGGTCATAGAATTCGAACCATGGATGGGCGGAGACATAAGATGCACATGGTGGAGTAACTCAAACACCTGGCGTGAATTGGAATAGGGGTTGTGTATGGTGCGGTGAACAACCTGACGTGAATGAGGACGTAATCCCATATCACATCGCACGACCCCCTTGGGAGAGGTTTTAGGTCAAGGGATCAAAAGAGAAAGTTAGGCTGGGCCCGCGGGGAAGTGCCCGGGCGCTTCGATGTAACTCATAAGGATGAGAATCAAGCCTCATGTAGTTCTTGATGGACCTTAGACCATAAATGGGTAAAGGGAGTAGGGGACATATGGAAACAAAACCCGACGTGAAGGAGGACCTAAGCCCTACTTACCATGCCTTCTTTGGGGAAATGCTCAAGTCAAGGGACCAAACACAAAGGTTAGGCTGGGCCCGCGGGGAAGTGATCAGGTGCTCCTACGTATCTCATGAGGATGAGAATCAAGCCACACGTAGTTCTTAAGGGTGACATGGTAAGATACCAGTGCCATGGGAAAAGGGGAGTGCGGTCGTGGCCCTTGCTCTAAAAGAAGCGGAATTTGATAAATCTTTTTTGTCCTTTAAGTTGAGTGGTTTTTTTGTGAAGCGACAGGCCTAGAGTAGTAGGTCGTGGTGTCCCCATAATGTTCAATCCGTGATGGGTGTTGACAAATGGAATGGCACGTGACCAATACCCAACGTGATGTCCTCTACAATGAGGTCACCACAATGCAGTGTCGTTTTTCGTCGTGCGGCCACGACGATAATGTCACAGTTTAGGGTCGTATGATAGGACCGAGCATGCATTTTATCGTCATGCAGCACACACATAACAGAGATGATGCTAGGCGGGGAATGTGCGTAGTTTTATGAAACACAATTGATGGAGACATGATCCCACATCACATTATACTCCACTCCGAGAGGGAGACCTTAGGCTGAGGGGCCTATATAGAGGTAAGAGGTGAAATAGGGGGGAGAGAGTAGCTCCCTAAATGGGTTGTACCCGAAGACAGGGCGTCTGGGCGATCCTACGTATCCCATGAGTATGGGAATCAAGTTGAACATAGTTCTAGATGGATCTTAGTTTATGGTCATATCGCTTGGGCCATGAATAGCAACAACTTCCCAAGTTAGCACAGATATCAACCCGGTCCCTAAGCCCACGTGAGTTAAACTTGGTGTGGGAAACAAGGGGGGCATCCTTATCGCAATACCTGGGGCGTCCATCAGAGGGGAGTTGGTAGAGATCCCCAAAGGACACTTTTGATGCGGCTTGTTTCCCCAATGCGCAGACGTGCACGGAGGAAAAGTACCACGAGTTCCGAGACTCTACTTGGACACGATGAAGTGATGAAGGGTTTGAATTGTGTACCCGACATTTTGGGATTATGGGGTGGTCGTGGTGATAGAGGAAAACCGTTAACCATGGTGGAAGCGCAGCGTCCATATCGTGTTAGCCTGAGGTGGGAAAAACAAACTAGCATTGACCGCTGACCATATTCACAACGCAGGATTTTATCGATTTGTTGTCCGAAACCCTCAAGGGTGTTGGCCCGTAATGGTAGGAGAGCCCTTGGGCGTAGTATCCAGGCCATTAATGGGGGTCCCTCCGGGTGTGAAAGATGGTGGAAGCCCTAATGCAGGGATACACAAAGCCTGGAAAGCGGTTGCGGACGTGTCCGAGTAAAGCTTGGCATTCCAGGTAATAAACCAGAGTACTCTTAGGCACATTGGTGAACCGCCGAAAAGGGATCTAGGAAACAGCTCAGGAGGGAGAGGTACATGGCGTGGTCATTACGAGACCGACATGAATGAGGACACAATCCCACACCACACCATATAATCCTCTCATGGAGGAAGGGTAGGCCAAGGGGCCAAGATGGGATGAAGATTCCTAAGAGATGAGGCTGGACCAGAATCCTAGACATTCAGGTGGTCCTACATATCCCATGAGGATGGGAATCAAGCCACACGTAGTTCTCTAGATGTAGTATAATGTCATACAGGATGAGGGGGGAAGTAATATACCCCTAAACAGGGGAGGTGTATTGTACGGTGAAGAAATCGACGTGAATGGGAAAATAACCTCACGCCACACCATACACTCTTATAAGAGAGGACCTGGGTCGGGGCCCGAAAAGGCCAAATGGCCTGATTGTTAGTCTTTGGTCAGATAGGCCTGACTTTCTTGCAGTTTAATGTCTTGCAGTGAGGACGAGGGCCGGGGACCCGAGGAGGCCAATGGGCCTTTGGCTGGGCCTCGTAAGTGAAGGCGTACGACATGGTACATGATCCCGATGTGAATGAGGACATACTCCCACACCACACCGTACACCCTGGGTAAAAGGTTGGGCGGAGGGGCCCGAAAAGGCCAAGGGGTCTAAGGCCAGGGATCAGTCAGGAATGCCTGGATGGTCTGCAGTTTAACATCTTACATGAGGACGGGTGCGGGGACCCGAGGAGGCCAAGGGTCCTGAGGCTGGGCCTCGTAAGGGAAGGCGTATGGCATAGTACATGATCCCAACGTGAATGAGGACATAGACCCACACCACAATGTACACCCCTTATAGGGGAATTGGGGTCGTGGGCCCGACCGCTAGCACCACCCAGGTGGGAAGTTTGTCACTTCGGGATGGGGTAGAACGAATCACTGCACTCGATGTTTGGGACATCTCGGGGTGGACCCGAAGATCCAGGACACTGTTGACCATGGTCAAAACACAATGTTCTTATGGTGACCTGATATGGGAGCAACAAATGAGCATCGAACGTTGACCATATATGCAATGCGGGACTTGTATCTGCTTGTTACATGAAAACCCTCAGGGGCGTTGGCCCGTATCGGTAGGAGAGCCTTTGGGCTTAGTATTCAGGCCATTCTTGGGGGTCCCTCTAGGTGTGCAAGAATGATGGAATCCCAGTCAAAGAGTGGGTGAAGCATAACTGTATCCATCCACGAAAGAGGAGAACATCTCCAGGGGGACGTGCAGCCGGGTCGAGGCTTGGTCGATGTGAGTTGGGGAAAAAGTGTACACCCTGCCATATGTCATGACCCGAGGGGAAGATTTTGGCTTTCAGGCTGGGCCAACAGACGAAAGGCCCGGGCGTTCCTACGTATCCCTTTAGGATGAGAATCAATCCATATGTAGTTCTTGAAGGCCATGCAGTTTAGCATCATGCGGTGAGGACGTGGAAGGACAGAAGAACGGAAGTGGGCACATGGTGAAACCCTTACAATCCTTGTATGAGCAGAGTTGTATGAGCCAGGCTAAGAAAGCGTACTCCTCGCTACACAATGATCCTCCAAGGAAACTGTTCCCAGGGGGGATAGTGGAAGAGAAAATCTTGGGGCTGGGCTCAAGATGAGGCGTCCGAGCGTTCCTACGTATCCCATTAAGATGAGAATCAAGCCACACGTAGTTCTTGAGATGTAGTTTAACGTCATGTGGGACGAGGATGCATCTCATTTGGGGATATGTAAGGTATGGCAAGTAATCTGACGTGAATGAGGACGTAATCCTACACCATACCGTACAATCCCTCAAGAGGGTAAGTCGGGGAGAACCAAGGGGCTTGGGGCCGGACGACGGTCAGAGAGACCTGACCAGCTTGTGGTTTAGCGTCTCGTAGTGAAGACGAGGGCCGTGGGCCTGAGGATGCCAAGGGGCCTGAGGCTGAGCCTCGGTGAAGAAGGCCTGACTGACTTGCAGTTTAACGTCTTGCAGTAAGGACAAGGGGAGATCTTAGTTTAAGGTCATAGAGCTCGGACCATTTTGCAGTTTATCGTCTTGCAGGATGAAGATGCAGTTTAAGGTCGTGCAGGACCATACAGTTTAAGGTCGTGTTGGACCATAACGTGCAGTTTAAGGTCATGCAGGACCCTGCCATGTAGTTTAAGGTCATGCGTGACCATACATGATTAGGCGAAGTACTGCTTGAGGAACCTGGCATTGGTGGGAGGGGTTATGCGCTCTCCATCCGTGGTCACCAAGGAGTACGCCCCATTGGGGTAAACCTTATGGATGATATAAGGCCCTTCCCATTTGCGATCTAACTTGGGCGGTTTCCTACCGGGAATCATTGGTGCTCGAAGGGCTAGTACCAGGTCACCCTGTAGAAAAGAGTGCAGACGAACCTTTTTGTTGAAAGCCCTCGCTATCTTATCCTGATGCCTTTCCAGACTGTGCAGGGCACGAAGCCGGTTCTCGTACAGTGCTTCTAATTTAGCTAGACAGATTTCGGCTACCTCATCTGATGTTTGGTGATCATAGACTGGAGTGTGTAACGATGGAAGCTAGATCTCCATGGGTAGGACAACGTCAGCTCCATACACCAGGGAATATGTGGTCACTTGGGTAGAGTTATGAGTCGTCGTCCGATAATCCCAGAGGGTGTTGGTGAGCTTGTCCAGCCAACTTTTCAGGATCTGACCAACCATCTTCTGCAGAATGTTAGAGAGGGTTTTGTTGAACACCTTGATCTGTATGTTTGTCTGCGCGTGGTAGCGGGAGGTATGGTTCAAACGGATGCCATACTTGGCGTACAATTACTTTAGTTTAGCCGCTCGGAAGTTGGTGTCGTTATCGGTGAGGACGGCGTGTGGGACCCCAAACCGGTGGATAATATTGGAGCTCACAAAGCCAATGATGGAATGGTCCTTGACCTCTTTGAGTGGAACTGCCTCTGCCCACTTGGAGAAGAAATCTGTAGCAGTCAGGATGAAACTACACTGGCGAGATGTTGTCGGTAGATATGGTCCCACTACATCAAGTCCCCATACCTCAAATGGACAAGAGTACTTCGTGGGGTGGAGGGGATCTGGCGGCCGATGCATGAAGTTGGCGTGAACTTGGAATGCGTGTCATCTCTTGGAATACCCAATACAATCGTGGATCATAGAGGGCCAGATGTACCCCAACATCTGAATTTGATGAGACAGCTTCAGCCCAGCTTGATGGGCGCCACAGGAACTGGCGTGAACCTCTAGAATAACTTGAGGAATCTCTACTCCTTGAATGCAATGGAGGAGGACACCATCGAAGCTCCGCTTATAAAGGATCTGTTCAAGACTAGGGCCACTCTGGAGGGTAAATTGCAGCGCGCGACGTCAGACTCGCTCGCGCTCGGCCCGGTCGTCCGGGATGTGACCATTTTGGAGATACTCAACAAAAGGTGCCTTCCAGTCGGTAGTGGCTTCAACCACCGTGTCTGAAGAACCCGGGATCCCTGAAGTAGAGGGTCCGGTGGTGATATGACTTACTCACAGGCCTTCATTGCCCTCGTGGGTGATGGGGGAAATGACTCTCCAGTGTGCCACATGTATGATCAAATCATCTTGCTCGGGTTCTGCGAGCGACGCGGCTAAGCCAGCCAAGGCGTCTGCTTGACCGTTCTGTGACCATGGGATATGGGTAATCTCTGGTCGAGAATAGAACTGGGCCCTTAGGCGGAGGGTTTACTCCAGCAACGGTACAAGCTACGGCTTCCTGACGACGTAGTCGCCATTAACCTGTTTGATTACCAGCTCAGAATATCCTTTCACATGTAGATGGGGCACATTGATCTCAAGGGCCAACTCGAGACCAGTGATGAGAGCCTGGGACTCTGCCTCGTTGTTTGTACAGCCTTCTGACAACAGGAATAAGTACGGAAGGACGGATTGTGCCTGGGTAATGAAGACAATACCCAGGCCCAATCTGTTGAGTTTAGGATCGTTAAGCCTCCAACCGGTGGGGCTCCGGGAGGCACCGTCGAAATGCATTTTCCAACACGGGACGACATGATCGACTGAGAGGATCATCTCATCAGGAAAATCCAGGTCCAGGGATTGATCCACGGGGGTTGGATGGGCAGCTAAAAAGTCTGCCAATGCCTGTCCCTTAATGGCATTTTGAGGTACGAACCTGATATCAAACTGCTAGAGAATCCTCGCCCACCGTGCTAGTCGGCCAGTCAGCATGGGGCGGTTCAAGATGTACTTCAGTGGGTCTAACCTGGAGACCAATTTCACCTCATGTTGCTGTAGGTAATGTCGCATATTCTGTGTGGCGAAGACGAGCGCAAGGTATCTCTTTTCGATAGGGGAGCATCTGAACTCTGTATCGAGAAGCATGTAGCTGAGATAGTAGAGAATGTTCTCGGTACCCTCGTTATTCTTCTGGGCAAGCAGTGCACCAAGGGATCTTTCCAGGGCGGTCATGTAAAGGACCAGCAGCTTTTCAGAGACGGGTGGCATCAAAACTGGAGGTTGGAGCAGATACTGCTTGATTTCCTCGAAGGTGGTCCGACACTCCTCATCACATTCGTAGGCGGCGCCCTTCTTCATGAGTCGGGAAAAGGGCTTACACTTGCCAGCTAGATTCGCGATGAATTGGCGTATATAGGCTAAGTAGCCTTGGATGCCTCGAAGTTCCCAAATGTTGCTCGGGGAGGCATTTGAATGATGGCCTTGATCTTCTCTAGGTCGATCTCAATACCTCGGTATCTAACAACAAATACTAGAAACATCCTATAGGTTACCACGAAGGAACACTTCAACGGGTTCATCATTAGGTGACGGGAACAGAGGAAACCGAACACCTTATCGAGGTCTTTGAGATGGTCCTGGCGCTGACAAGATTTGACCACTAGGTCATCTACGTAGCATTCCAACAGCGTACCTAGAATCGGCTTGAATATGCGGTGCATGGCCCTCTGATAAGTGGCACCTACATTTTTCAAGCTGAATGGCATAACCTGGTAGCAAAAGGTACCTTGGGGAGCCCTGAAGGCAGTATAATCCTCATCCTCGGGGGCCATCCGGATCTGGTTGTACCCGGAATACCCATCCATGAAAGAGAGAGCTTGGAACCCGGCCGTGGCGTCAATCAATAAGTCCGTCACCAGGAGTGGGAAGTCATCCTTTGGGTAGTGGCGATTAAGATCGCAGAAGTCGATGCAGACTCTGATCTGACCCTTCTTCTTCCTGACTGTCACAATGATGGCAAGCCACTTGGTGTACTGGACTTCCTTAATGATGTTAGCTTTGATAAGCTTGTCAACTTCGGCCTCAACCATAGCACCATGAGAAGGGTGCCTCTTCCTGGGAGGCTGCTTAAACCCATGATGGTTTTCTGGGAGGCCCAGACGGTGAACGGCTACCTGGGGATCTAGTCCTGGAATCTCGTTCAAACTCCAGGCAAACACATCACAGTGTTGTTTGAGAAAGTCTACGTACTGTTGCCGCTCCTCGGGGGACATGGCTACACTGATCAATGTGGGTTTCGGATCTGCCTCGCTACCAAGGTTCACCTGTACCAGTTCATCAACCGTGGTAGAGACGCCTTCCTCAAAGGCGGTGGCAGCATCCTCCATGTCTTCCTCTCCACCCATGGGGGGGATTTCCCGCGACGGGAGACACTTCTGGGATATCAAAGTCTGAGGGGCAGCTGGTGCCGGTTTGGATAGCAGTGGTCATCATATCAGGAGACTCACTCTCCATTGAGACCATAGAAATGAAGGTAGTCGACCCTATCCCATCTGGCCTTCGACCTAAGGGGCCATTTTTGATGATAGCAATGCAGTGGTGATGTGTCGACCTGAGTCAGTTGATTCCAGCCCAGCGGAAGAGACACCTATGGCGCACCGTCATTGTCATAAGCTTGACATTCCGGTAACGTACAGGGGTAGGAGGTTCTAGGATCACCTAAGCCTAGTTTATGTAGGAGTACGAGTTGATTTTCTACTGTCACTTGGACACGAGAACATTCCTTCATTGTGTACCCGAAACAACAAAACATTGCCCCATGTCGGGGGTCGTGGCCTCCAATCGGTGGATCAGGAGGATGTAGGTGTCATCCATGCTTGACCAGGGATCAATTGTGACCGGGGCGGGTTCATCCTCACTTACTAGGATTTGCATATCCTTACATTTTTAATAACTAGCATCCAGATAGCGGGCTTCACAAGAGGTGAAGGGAGACACATCTCCTTGGAGCACGCCTACTCAACCATTGAGTGAGTATTTGAGGAATTGTTGATATGAAGAAGGGACTGCTACATGCAGATGGAGCCATGGCCTACCCATCAACGCGTTGTAGGTAGTGTCCTGAGAGACAACCATGAACTCGGTGCTGGAAATTAAGCCACCTAACTGAGTCTTCAGGAGGATCTTGCCGACTAAGGTTTGCTCGGTCCTGTCGTACCCCTGGATTCTAAGGTCAGAGGGAGTTAAATCACCTTCAGACAGACCCAGCATTCGCAATGTCCAAGTCGGAATTAGGTTGATTCCGGAACCCTTTTCAACGATGCAGCGGCGGACTTCCACGCCATTTAAGTGGCCAGTGATGTACAGCGGTCGAATATGCCCCTATATAGGAGGGTCCTCATCTTCACCGGAGAATGAGATAACCTTATGACATTCAGCATTCTCAATTGTCTCGGTATGGAAGGATTCTACAGCTACTACCTCATCCTCAAACTGGAGGGGGCTCCTTAGGGCCTCGGCAAGTGCCTCGCGCATTTCAGATGATAGGCAAAGGGCCTCAAGGATATAAATCCTTACCGGAATTCGGGCCAGGTGCTTCAGGACATCATACTTTCATGCCAAATGTGAACCTCTGCCTACATGAGGTCGTTTGGCATTTTGAGTCATAGAGGGTCCTGCCGGTTGAACCGGTGATTGGCTAGTACTGGGTAACACCTGCTACCTACTAGTTGAAGCCTGGAGAGTAGTCGTCGGACTAGGATCGGACAGCGGAGGTTGTCCTGTAGCTAGGCAAGACTGACTGTGATACGAACGAGGCAGCTCTCCCTGATCTAGTAGCATAAACGGCAGTGGAGGTAGAGCTGAGGGCGTTAGATGGGGTTGTGTGTGCTGAGCTCTTCGATGAGCCTGCTGTCTGGTCTTAGTAGCGTGCACGGCTTGGCTGAAAGTGCCAATTGACGTACCTCGATGACCGGCACGATTGCGATACCACTGATGTTGACGTCGGCTAGAAACATTGGGGAGGGTCGCCTGCCGTTCCCCCTCACCGGGAGTCATATAGGGCTTTACCAGCTCCACGGTGTTGACCAAAGCATACCCCTGACTGTCACTCGAGGAGTCATCCACCACCGGGCGGATTCTGGGAGGAATTCCCATTTTAGGGGGCATAAATTCGTCAAGAGTGTGGGATGACGACGACACCGGCAGAGCGTGTTGCTTCTTCTTGCATCGTCGCTGCTTGCCCTTTTCGGAAGTGGTCGGCTGTGAAGACGATGCAGAGGTACCGACTACTTCTTCTAAAGGTTCTGGCTGCTTTAGGCATGCCCGAATGATACCATGGGAACATATGACGGTTTTTCGAGTCATCCAGTCATCGTATTTCTGGCATCCGCAGCTGGGAAACTGTTTCCACTCGCCTTCGCTGTCGCTGCCGATCTCTGACCCTACAAAGACACCCACCACTTTTGCCAGTGACGGGCTCAACCTGAATATTTTTTTGTTGACCTAGTCTCGAAGCCAGTCTTTAAATACATAGCATTGCTTGAGGGTGTGCCCCAGAATCCGATGATAAGGACAGTAGTTGGGGTGATCGGTGAGATGCGCCTCTACTGGCCTTCTGCACTCAGGCAGGCGAACAATCCCTTGCTCTAGAGCACTTCAGAAGTATCCAGGGACCTGATTTTCATTGAACTAATAAGTCTGGTGACATCTTTTCGGATAGGGGGCCTGGCCCTGATGAGGGGCCGGAGGAGCCTGCCAAGGAGGCGGCACATGATTGTCTCGCCTTGGTAGAGGTGGCGCATTGTGCGGGGGAACCTGTCGATTTTGAGGCGATCGCTGCTGGGCGGGAGCCTGCACTTGAGGTGGAGGACCTCTGCGGGGTTGCGGGGATGGTGCCACTGGCAAAAATTCCAGCTACCTAGGGGCTTCTATTTGGGCCACTGTAGTGGTTTCGTCTCTAGAGGTCCTCCTGGATAGGATCATAGGGGGAAACGAACGTGCCTGACTAGCCTCTTGCAGAACCTCCTCAAGGCACTGAGCCTTATCTGAGAAATCTCTAAACCCTCTAGGGTAGTTCTGGGTATTTAGGGAGTGTACCGACTCTGTTTTGACGTTCCCCACACACATCGTCAGTAATTGCTCCTAAGTCAGTGGCATATTGACGGAATACGTAAGTCCCTTCCATCGGGTGATTAAATCCTCGACTCGCTCATCAGGCTTTTTCTTGCACTTGAAGAGGTCTGCAATGCTGGTCTTCCGCGTGGTGGAGCTGAACTGCTATAGGAACTGCCAGTGGAGATCCTCCTAACCGGTCACTGATCCGATAGGGAGATGGTTGTTCCAGACGAATGATGGACCTTCCAATGTCTGTACGAAACATCGGGGCTTGGCGGCTTCTTGCTGGGCAGGTGTCCCCAGTATGGGGCCTCACCTGGAAGAAAAACGAGACAAGTGCTAGGGCGGGTCCCCTATCCCATTTAAGGGCAAGAAAGTGGGTTTCCCAGAACCCGGGGGCGCGGTCATATCATCCACCCACGCGGGATATGGCTTGCCATCCAATGGGACCACCACCTGCCATGTTTCAAACGCTTCGAGGCGGGCTGTGAGTGCCTCTATCAGATCATCCGAGTAGGGGTCCCAGTCTTGATAGGGATCCCTGATCACAAGTGCGTTTCCAGGTTCTTCAATACGGTACATGGCTTCGGCAGCTCGTGGGTCAACTGGCGGAATGACCTGTGGGGCGACTGGGGGAATTCGGACTGGATTTTTCAGATTTCCCCGTCATTCGGGGGGGTTGGCGAGAGGTATCACACACTCTTGTCGTAAGTTCCGGATTCTGTCCTGTCTGCGGAAGTAGCATGATCAGGGTTTCCCGGAGGCATCTCACCGGAAGGAAATTGTTCCTGCCCTGCTGCCCCAGCCAAAGATTACCATAGTCGGGTCGCCGCTCCGCAGCGCGCTCAATCAAGAGTTCATCAACCAGCCTCTTCTGCTCAGCAAGCTGCTGTCGTAACATGGCCTTCTCAGGATCTTCATCCGTTTTCTGCACAAAGGCAGACGGGTCGGAGTGCTTGACAGTTCTGATGTGCTCCTTACCCTTTCCAGAATTTCGACCGAGTACTAGCGACTCAGTGGGTATGGGGAGGCCTAGCAGGTTCTTTTGTTGATGGGTAACCCTCCCTGATGGGTCCGGCAGTGGCGGTACGCCCTCGGGGGGTAAGTCTCCATCAATGAATTGAATCTCATCCTCCTTGTCAACTACGTCAGCCATGTAGATCGCGACCCCTCTTGAGGGCATGTCCTCAATGTCGCGTAGCGAATTGGGCTATCGTCGGATTGGGTCGATGAGGAGAGCGGCATAGTGTCCCCAACCACGGACTTGCGCATGGGGGGTAGCTTCCCTGATGACTCTGCGGAGGACTTTGAAACTCTGAGCACATTTTCGTTGAAGGGCGCTCTGACGGCCTGGCGACTCAGGGTGCTGGGCCACACAGAGGGTGGCCAAATCGATCAGGTGGCATTTCTCGCTGATTTCTTCGAAGTGCTCTCGACTTCTGGGGTACACCACCTGCTCGTAATGAAGGCGGAAGTGTGTCGCCCACAGGGTTTGATAGAAGCACCATACTTCATCAGGGGTAAGGGACTCTGGTGCGCGAAAGCTCAGCGTCTCCGTCGGCCAGAACTTCTCCGGGAAGTAGTCCACTGCGAGATTGCTCCAGAATCTCCTGGGTTTGGACTCGGAGTCTAGCCCTGTATTGCCCCACTCGTCAACCGGGGGCGGCTGATGGACCGGTAACAGTACCGAGGTGGACCTCTGGGATAGTGAACTCGGCGGTGGAGAATACGGCGAACGAGCTGACTGGACGCCGAATTCTGGGTCATCCTCTGAAGAGTGAGGTGACCTGGCCATGATGTCATGATATGATGGGCTGATAACCACAGCTTCCGGCACAGGAATCGCAACTTCCAGAAATAGGTCATGTCATCGCTCTACCACTATCGGCCCCCAAAATAGCTCTATGTGATCTCTAGTAGAGGTAGAGGGCACTTCTGGTGACAATGGTGGTTATTGAAGAGTCGAGACCTACAGAATTTCCATGATTTCTTCCTCCTGGATGTACCTGTGGAGGGAGATGGGAATCTGGTGGACCTCATATTCCGGGAGAATGAGGCTAATGTGCCTGGTTCCTACCCCAGTCCTTGACACGGATGAGCGGGGAGAAGGTTCTATCAATGAGTCAGATTCCGCTTCAGAATCCGAGAAACGGGCCGGTTTGATCTCCACCTGGGCCTTCCCAAGATTCTTCTTGTGGCGGCGACGACCCGCTCTCCTGCCCCGGGGTGTCTCTTCAGGACAGGGTTGATTCCTAATAGGTAGCCTCGGGGCGGCGCTGGCACCGTGGCAGAGGGGGCCCCCGCTCGAGATAGCCGAGGTGCGAGGGGCACCAAGGAAAATTTCGAAAGGAACATGGGGAGAACCTCCACGGACAACACCCATGTAGGAGGAGCCTCTTTTGGAATCGGCAGGAGCATGGGGAGGACTTCCATAATTGATGCAGGCGAAGCGAGGCTGACCTTCACTCCCCAAGTTGCTGGGGTGAGGAGGACCTTCGCCCGTTGTTTCATATCTCAAAGAAACCTTTTATGAGGATTGAACTTCTAGAGAGGGTAACATACAAGAGGTTGCTTCTAAGATCTCAACGGTAATTTATTACAATGAAAATTTTGACTTTGAATAACATTCTCATTATTATCATCTTCTTAATCTTCCTCTTATTCCTCTTTTTCTTCTTACTATTATTCTTCATTTATTTCTTTTTTTTCACCAACGTACTCATCAATTTATCTCATCTCAATGTATTCTATTTCATCTAAATGTTTTTCTTGAAAAAAAATTGGTGGAACTTATTTCTCACCAAAAAATTTCTTTTATTTATCCCTCATCTTCGGAGTTAGTAATAATTCCATATTCAACATGTTACCATATTAAATTCCTGCACATTATTTTTCAACACTTTTCACCAGAGTATCAATGTTAATAACATCTAATATTCTCTTTTTCTTATTTATTTTATAATATTATTCCTTTAATTATTTTTCATCACAAATATATTTGGCTAAGGCCTCTGTTAGACCAAGACCAAATTTAGGATCTTTTTCTTTCTATTTTTTTATTCCTTCATATCCATTAGGTATAAACTTCATCGACTCTTTGTTGATATAACTTATTGGAATAAATGGACTTAGTTTTCCTTTACGTTTTTGAGACATTTGGTAAGGTATATTTTGGGAATTTTTAACTATCATCAACAAATTCTTTTGAAGGTTTTACTTTAGCATATTTTACAAAAAAAATTATTCCATATCAAAATGAAATTTCAACCCCTTGATTGTATCAACAATAATAAGAGGAATTATCATTTTCTTCGGTTAGGACATAACTGCAACAATGAAACATTTCAATATCTCAGTTAAAAATTTACTAATTATTCCATGAATATTTAGCAGTTGAGTGTTCACGGATCTAGTATTAATATTTTTGTTTGTTATAAAGTTATAACCCATAAGGTTCAACATAATCATATTGAACAAATAATCAGGAATAAAGATATCTAAATCCTATAGGGTTTCCCTATCATCGTTTTTTTTAAATAAAAAACCCTTGGATCCATAGGAATGTAATATGATTATCATTAGAGATATGGGTGACTTTTATTTTATCCTCATGAATTTCAAAAAGTGAATCGTCATTTGTTTTCCTATTGAATGTTCTTTTTCCTTTTGGTAACTTGTAATAGGGACAAAAAGAATCACCTTCTGAGGGTTGTCCGTGGAAATGAGTATATGTTTTTAACAAACATGGTAATATACTTTCCATACAAAGAAAAATATATATTTAAATCCTTATCGACATTAACTAAACTATAAAAATTCTCTCATCATGAAAATGAATATGATTTTGGTCAATATTAGGTTCTTCTAGACAGACCGATTCCCACACTTATAATTTTATATCCCTTTTTAATGAGGGATCATACTTTTTATAAAAATAATTCTTAACTAACCTTTATCTAAAGATAGGCATGTTTGACCTATCATTACACGGAATTATGCTGCGATATGATACGAAGGATCCTGACATGAGTAGAAAAACCTTTCTGTGAATGAAAACTCATGGATGGGGCCACATGAACAGAGGCAATGTTTTGGAGAAATTTTTTTGAACAGTATTGTGTCATAGGGTAAGGGGTCCCTTTAAATAGGCTGTGAATAGTGACTATTCAGATTCAATGGTATAGATAAGATCAAAATAATCTAATGGTTGAATAAAACTGAACTCTTGAGGTTTTGAAAAAAAATATTATCACTATCAATATGAATATGATAATTGTTTTTTTAAATGCCAATAATTACAATAATACTGAAATAGATTGTGTTATAATAAATATTACCCTTCATAGTTTCAAGATATATCTATTTCTTTCAATAGATAGTTCTTTATAAACATTGAGTATGAAAACATTGAGAAAAAAATTTTGATTATGAAAATAAAATTCTACGAAGATATTTTAGTAGAAAAATTTTGAGAATGAAAATTTTAGCAGGAAAATTTTTAGTACAAACAAATTGATAAAGAAAAATATTTAGTATGAAAATATTGAATACTAAAAAATTAGATTACAGAATTTTTGAGTATGAAAAGTTTTGAGAATGAAAAAATTTTAGAATGAAATATTTTTAGTAAAAAAATATTTGAGTTTAAAATTTTTTATAAGAATTAATGATTTCATTAAATATAAAACATATGTACTCCCCCTTTTTAGTGGAGTAACATAATATACGAAGATAGTTTAAATAATAATTATATTCTAATGATTAAATAAATTTGATCATTTCTAGCTTCTATTTAATATATTAAAATATATCATAAGGTAATGGTTTTGTAAAAATATCACCAATTTGTTCATGCATTCAGATAAATTTTAAAATTATATCTCTTTTTTGTATGATATCCCAAATAAAGTGATTCTTAATAACTATGTGACTTGAATTAGAGTGATGTGAAAGGTTTTTACTGAGGGTAATGTCGCTTGTGTTATCAAAAAACTATTTTAGTTTTTATAAATCTCATGTCATAGTGTGTGAGTTTTTGTTGCATCCACAACAGCTGAGCACAACAACTTCTAGCTGCTACGTATTCGGCTTCAGTAGTGGAAAGTGCTACTGAGTAGCATTTCTTATAAAAATAAAAAACTAATAAATTGCCAATGAAATGAGAGGATCCATATGTACTTATCCGATACATTGTATAACCAAAAAACTCATCATATGAAATCATTTTGATTTTAAAATAATATCTAGAGGAATAAAATTTTCATAAAACCATGGTTCACTTTAAATAATGAAAAAATATTTTTACTGATTTTAAATGGGAATCATTTTTATTTTATTGATACCTTTCACATAAGCATATCGAAAGCATTATGTCTGGTTAACTATAAGGTAAGTATAGTAAACTTCCTATCATACCTCTAGAAGATTATTTATCAACTGGTTGCCCAGCATCATCAATATGAAGGGTATTTGAGGTTTTTATTGGAGTACTAATAATTTAATTATAGTCATAAACATAATTTTTATAATGATATTTGATAAACATATTTTGAGATATATAAGTTCCCTCTGGTTACTGAGAAATTTGAAAACCATGAAAAAATGTTAACTCACCCATCATACTCATCTTTAAATTTTATTTCATAAGATCTACAATGGAATCAATTAATGATTTTTGAGTTGATCCGAATATAGTGTCATCAACATATATTTTAAGAATCATAGATTTTTTTACTTTATTTTTAAAAATGGTTGGATCAGCAGTTCCCTTATCATATTTCTTTTGTAACAAAAAACATGTTAATCTATCATGACATGGTCTAGGGGATTCTTTAAGGAAATATTGATAATTATTATGTTTATAAATGTATTAAGGATGTTTTTTATCTTCAAAACCAGGAAGTTGTCAAATAAACATATTATTTAACATATCGATTAAGGAAATTACATTTCACTTCTATTTCAAAAATATTTAAATTAAAGAATACTAAAAAGGATAATAGAATATAAATAGATTCAAATATATATCAGTTCATATATTTATTCATAATGTATTCCCTATTTCAGAATATAACCTTGTGAAAAAATTATTTCTTTATTTCTAATAATTACTCCATTTTCATCACATTTTATTGAGAACCCATTTTACACTAATGACTGATGTTTATATAGGTCGTTCAACTAAGGTCTAGAATTTAGACCTGTAAAATTAATTTAGTTCATCTTGAATAGATTTAATCCAACATTCATCACATAAGACTTATCAAGATTTTTAGTTATAAATTGAGATAGAAAATAAAAAAATATACATAATTTAATAATTAACTTCTATTCCTTTCTAGTTGATTTACATCACCAATGATCCGATCATAAGGATGATTCCTAAGAAACAACTGATGTGGGTTTTGTAAAACCTATTCATCATCATAAGTTAGAAAGTATTCTCGAGTGAAAGCATTAGAGACTATGTCATGATTAATTTCCTTATTAGAATAATATTCTATCAATAGTTAAGGATTAGTTTTGGAAAACTCATATGAAGATGTGGGTAGGGATTTTTAAAAAACTAAAGGTCATGTTTCAGTATATTTTAGATGTAATGTTTCCCCAGTAATAAAAGAATTTATCATATAGATTCTATATACCTTAGAAGAATGAAGAATATCCTAAAAATATACCTTTATCATATATGGGTGAGAATTTTTGTAAATTATATTCTGTATTGAAGATGAATACTTTTCATCCAAATACTATTATGTATGGAATTTTTGGTCTTTGGCCTATCAAATACTCATAAGGGGTTTTATTAATTAAATGTTAACATAAATATTGATTTGTAGTATAGAAAACAGTACTGACAACATCTGCTCAAAATGATTTAGCCATTTAGAATTCACTAAAAAAGGTTCTTCTTATTTATTGAAGAATAAAATTTCTTATTTGAAAAACACCATTTTTCTAAGTAGTTAAAGATGCTGAATTTTATGAGTAATTATTTTCATAGAGCAAAAATTTTCAAAATTAAAATTTATAAATTCTCCACCATGGTCACTATGTATAGTTATCAAGGTATGGTTTTTCTAATTTTTAAATTTGGTTAAAATATTTTTAAAATGACTCAAGGATTCTAATTTTATTGCTATAAAATATACCCAAGTATAACTAGTGTAGTTGTTATATAAAAAATTAATATAGCACTTTCCAATAATACTAGCAGTTTTTTTAGGAAAAAAACCATGTTCACTAACTGTAGAGAATAAATAGTTGAGACTTTACTAATAGATTTAAATCATGAAATATGTTTCTTTCTATATTGACAAGTGTCGCAGATTTTTGAAGAATCAAATATAAGTTATGGTATATCCTTAACAATTCTTTTCCGCATTAATTTACATATATTCCAAATGTTATTGTGTCCTCACTTTATAATCCATAACCATGATTGATGTTCCATTTCCCGAAGATAATATATTTCGTGGTTCCTAAGGTATTCAATGTTAAGTTCATAATCATACTCATACTAATGGTTATAAAGAACGAATTAACCTTAGGAATTTTGTACTCTATATTTATCATTCCTCAAATTCAAAAATTCAACTTCATCCCATTATTTCCTTATGATTGTAAGTCTGTTCTTAAGACCTTTTACCAAAAAACAATTGAAATTAAATATTTTCCATGATGAACAATGTTACAAATACCAATAATATTTCATTGAGAATTATCTCCCACATTAAATCTTCCACCATTCATTTTGATAATATTTTCAATGAAGTCTTTATTACCAATTATATTAGAGGAATAACCACCATCCATGTACCATGTACTCATATTTTTGGTACTTATTTTTTCATAAAAACAAAACTATAAGAATTTTGGAACCCAAACATTCCTTTGTTAGAAAATGTTAGTAAATAAAATTTTAGTTATCCACATTTGTTTTTGAAAATTATGATTTTTGAAATCATAAATATTGAATTTTATTTATAAAAAATTTATATTCAAGTGATCTCCACATTGACATTGTTTACAAAAGGGGGACTTTTGGGGAAAAAATAATTGTTACTAAAAAACAGTTTTGAATAAGAGTGACCCTTTCCAAAACTATTACTATCAGGATAGATTTGTTGATACATCTTATTAAAATTTCCATTTCCATACACTTACATCAATAAGAGAGTATTTAATGAAAAAATTTCTGACTTAATATTGATAACTAAATTCTTATCCTTAGAAATGTTAGGTTTTGAATTGGATTTTGTTTCCAATGTTGTTTTCTCATAAATGAATATTTTAAAATAATTAGAAATATTATCCTTTTTGGAATTATATTTTTCCTATGTTTTAGAAATGTAAAAAATTTTCAAATATTTCGTAACAAGATCTTTTGAAAGATATGATCCTTCTATTGTTCAATCATTTATTTTAGTGTTTTCATTTTCATTATTATAACTCAAATTATAACATTAATTTTCAAGTAATTTTGGAAATCTAGATACTTCATTATTTGAAGGTAAATTATTTTCTTCTTTTATGGAATATTATTTAATAGAATAAATTTAATTTTTCTCATCATAATATTTTACATTTAAATAAATTTATTTGATGAATCATATGTGCATACCCATATAATAATAAATTTAATTTCAAAATTTATTCTATTAGAGTGATGGAAAGTCTTCTATCTATAATTTTCATTGTTTAGAGAATAATAAAAATAATTTCATCAATTATCAATGCAAGTGTCATTATCCATGATTAATTTCATTCTTTTTGATTTATTAAACTTTTTATGATTTATATCATAATTACATTCTTTAATTTCTTTCATTTCTAACATAAAACAATTTATTCTTATGTGTCTATCACTTTTAAATTCATAATAGGTTACATCATAACCTTACTTATTATTCCATTCATTGTTAATTTTCTTATAATGAAACTGAAAAATTATTATTTTCAATAATCATGGTCATTATTTGAGGAAGATTAGCCAAATCATTCTCAGAATGTTTTGAATCACTTGAATATGATTGAGAAGAAAAAAATTTCATTGTTTATTTGATAACATTATTTGAAGTTTTTTCATGCATTACATTTCAAGTATAAGTAAAATCAACCTCACCAGTATTTTTATTTACTGTATCTACATATATTTTTATCATATTGTCATATTGTAAAATAGTTGCAAAAAATCATCAAGTGTATCATTTGTAATCATCTTAGATTCATCTACGACTATTCTATTTGATTCTCATTCATTGGGCATGATATCAATAATCTTTTCAAGAAAAAATTTATCCATTAATCATTTCTCACCCATAAATTGTAAACTATTACCATTTTTATAATCTTTTGTTGTACATTAACAGTAGATCCACCATAATGAAAATTCAAACTCTTGATTATAATATCTTAATTTAACTCTTCTAGACTCAAATAAATTAGATGTTCCAAAATTAGTAATCTATAACTTCTTCCCAATACTATTAATTTCTTTACTAGTGGAAGTCTGGATGTATATGTTTCTAGTCATAGAACATAATAATGTATACCTTACCTTGTAATTTAGGTGATATTGTTAGTTTTTCATAATTGGTAAATGTTCTGGTTCCGTTGTCATGAATTTTGTATTCTGTAGTCAATATAAGGAAATTATCAAATCTTTTATTGATCAAAAAAGTATTCATTCTATCACTTCAAAATTCATAATCATTACCATCAAATATTGGGAATTTGGTTAGATTTAGATTATCAATAAAAATGAAATTTAGTCCTTCCATCTTTGAAAACAGATAAAATCAAAATATTTTCCACAATACATGTTAGTGTAAAAAATATTTATAAGAAAAAAGTTTATAAAATGAAATAAAAATAACATGGAAAATAAAAGAAAATATAAAATTGACCATGTATATAAGTACTAGAAACCTGATCAGATAAAAATTATTGGATAAAAATCTATATGAAGATGGATAAATATAATAATGGATGAATTTTAAGTTTAATAACATTATTTTATAAACATAAAATAATTTAGTTTAAAATAATTTAAACTAACGGAATTCAAAAAACCTATCATTTATTTAAAACACTGATGTGATTTTATCTTTGGTGTGATAAAAAATATATCATAATCTAGTTGATTATGATATGATTTTTAAGTCATAGGTCACCAAACAGATGATTCTATCTTATTGTGTATAAATCATAATCATTGTATGTTGTGTAATCATAATCACTAAAGTATTATTTATAGAGTAATATAAATGTATTGTAATCAACTCAATTATGATAAATGGAATACAAATAAAAAAATTAATATAAAAAATATTTCACTTCCTATAAAAATTGTAGTGGAAAAAAAACATATAATAAAACATGTAATTTAATATTGAATTATTTTAACCAAAAGAGAAGGGTTTATAAAAAAATAAGATAAAGATCCCTTGATTTACACTTTCATGAAAATCTATCTTATCCACACTAGGGTGATCCCTCTATATGAAGATCAGTTTTTCTTGATATCCTTTTGAACCCTGGATAAAAATATCAGCTTCACTCTATCTTGTTATCCTCTTAAACCCTTAGTCGAGAAGGTGATAGGCTCTATTGTCTTCCTAGACTTGTAATCTATTGAGCATAATCACAAAAATCAGAATTGCACAAAGAAAAATGATCTTTAATATTTCAAGGATAATGAACAAGTTGTTCACATAAGTGAACATCAAAGGTCTCACACACAACATCAAAATGAGTAGATATTTTTGACAATATCTCTTTCATGTCATCGTTCATGTGTTAAAATGATAAAAAGAACATTGTATTAATAAAATTTAATCCCAATAGACATATTTATATCCAATGATCATATTTTCATTGATAATTTTAGGAGATACTAGAAACCTGACACATCAAAGGTCATATAATAACTGAATACATGAGATTGTTTTTAATTACAAATATTGTAACAAAATAGAAGAAATAATTTTGGCAATACAACATTATAGTGTAAATATAATAATATTCAAATATGATAAAACAATTATTCCTACATTATGATCATGTTTTCTGAATACAAAAAATAAATTAAAATGAGTCCAATGATATTCATTATGAGTGTCAGTGTGTTTTATATCGATATCAATTTTAAAATGATTACAAAAATCTTTTCAGTATGAAGGATTGGATATAATGATTGTGAATTTATTTTCAAATGTTGTGTAGGATATAAATCATATCTATGATCATTATGATTATCATGGTTTTTTTCATTACAATAGTATTGATGATTATGATATTTATTATATGCATAATCATTAAGAATATCATAATGATAAAATATAAATTTATTTTCATATTCCAAAAATCCTTAATAATGTATGGTAAATTGATAAATATTTTCTATAAAAACATTGTCGAACAATTTTAGGCATGATAGAATTAGAAATTTGGTATTTTATAAAGAGTTAATTATTTTCAAATAAAAATGTATGAAAAATTCAAAATTATTCTTTTGATTCAATAGGGAGCATTTTGTCGACTAATGATATAGAAATGGAGGAAAATAATAAATAATTATAGAGTGTTATTTATGTCATTGATTATAATAACATCTATGATCAATGAAAAGTTATGGGCCTAAAAATCATAAATATGTGATGATTTAATAGACTGTATGATTCATCATATATGAATATAATATGATAACTTTTAGTTTCAAGAACCTTTTTCTTATGGTTTAGGAATTCCTTTACTATTAATAATATAATGGAATATACTTACATGATATATTTTATTTCATAAGAACAATTTAATCCTTTGGTTGGGATTATATAGATGTTGAATCCATCCCTTACTCTAAGAAATTAATAACCATGGATGATCTTTTTATTTCTGAAGTACTAAATTTCAGTTTTAATGGATCGTAACATCCATAAAAGAGTTACAAGTCTTTCCTTATGTTTGTAACTATTTTCCATAATATTATAGTTAGAATAAGTTATCCAATACAATAAATTAATCTCTAAAATTCAAATGTAACACCACTAGTTCATCATAATATTTATTTTTTAATTATTTTAACTAAAAATAATTATTTATTAACTAGGACATCATGTAGGCTTGTGGAAAGCAATAATTCCTTATAATCCATCACTCATGGGTTCAATCCATAAGGCCTTACCGAATACAATGTGTTGTAACCCATCTTGTGAGTTATCCATTTTTTAATACCATATTTATTTAATTCTATTAAGATCCCTATAAATATAATGGAAATACATTAAATAAAATTATTCATTAAATAACTTATTTCCCATGGTTTTCATTAAAAATAATTTTTTCACAATGTCTAATAAAATTATTTAACTACTATTACAATGGAATTAATGATAATATTATCCCTAAAAGTTACCAATATAGTTAAACATATGACTCTTATATTAAAATATATTATTACTCGAATAATTTATTTAATAAGTTTTATAATAAACCAATGGGTTTTAATACCATAATTTACACCAAAATTATCCTTAATCTTGTAGAATCCCATAACATAATACCTAAAAAGGAATTATTAATACTTTCAACTTATGATAAATCTTAAACTCATAATCCCATTATGGTATCTATTAATTTTTAGTCAATAACTACATATTTTGTCCTAAAATTTATAATAATCCTTAGATTTTTAATTATTCTTATCACCGAAATATCACTTGTAAAATAATTTTAAAATTTATTTCTTAAATCACAATATATAAATACTTAATATGTTTTATTTCCACATGTGTCCTCCCATGTTCTAGGGTTTAACATTTAGAAGAGGGAATTGAATTAGATAATTCCTTATTTCCCCATATATATGAAAATCTACTATAATTGGATCTCTGGGATGAGGTTTATTTCCTTATATCATACTCTTCATTTCTCCTTGGAAATTCATTACATTATTCCCTCACCATACACACATTATGTATTTTTTCATTAAATTGAGACATGTTATTTGGTGTATCATTCAACATTACTTAAATCATAGAAATTGTCTCTTTTTACCACCATCATCTCCACCACTCATGAACTTAAAAAACATTATCCTTGTCTTATTTTTTGATTTTCATATTTGTCTAATGTATAGTTTTTTAATATTATTTCAAGATAACTAATTAGTAATAATTTTGATTTATTTCAATCTTTTAATTATCTAATTTGTTTACTCATAGTCCCTGCATTGTCCTTCATTTTAAATGTTAACACTATTCCTTCAGGTTCCATCCAGTGACAAAAACGAAAACGGATAGTGTGATAAAAATATCATATAATGAAAATCAAATAATCATTTATAATATTTTAAAATAATGAAACCATATTATAAACAATTAAACATTAGGTTTTAGATAGGTTATTCATTTTCATCATAAATTCAAATTCATAATAATGTTTTGTAAAGAAAATGTGATTTTCCTAAGAATATTCTTTAGTAGAATCAAAACATATCTTCATTTAGGGTATTCTTCATGCACTATTTGATGATCAGGTCATGCCCAATGTTCCAATTTTAGAGTTAATACCCTTAAGTACATTTGTACCTGAACCACGTCCACATGTAGTGTCTATAAATGGTTTTATGTTTTTGAAAAGGACACATAATATATACATTAAAAAAACATTTATATTTTCTTATATACTTATCTTCTAAGTCAAAAATTGGGTTTATTCTCTAATCTATGTTTTCTTAAATCTAGTCCATATGATTTATAATACATTTCCTCTGATAAAAATTGCAATGACGTTGACCCTAGTAGCCTGTATCAAGTGTTTTCATTAATATATTGCCATAAGATACAAGAAATACCATCCTGATGGACTAGAAAGTTTAGTATTTTAAGAATACATTATACATTAATGATTCTTATATTAAATTTGAAAAAAAACAAAAATTATTTTTTTTACATCAAAAATATTTTATCTTCCATATCCATATATATAAATCATAGTATACTTCATTGAATATTTGAGAAATGAAAAAATATGGGTGATATCGAATGTTTAGTATGTATTATGTATAGTGGAATATTTCATGAATACTTTTGTATAATAAAGATGGAAAGGTAAATAACTAAAAACACATGACTTTTAATTAACTAGATAAGGAATAATCAATATCGAAAGCTAAATAAATAAAACCTTGTTTAATTTATCAATTATATGATAATGAAGGGAAAAAAATATAACTATGAATATATCATGGATAATAATTAAAGGGATAATCAATATGGAATGCTAAATAACTGAAAACACATTCCATATAGTCATTAAACTGAGAATAAAATGAATACAAAGAAAATATCACTTTAAAACTATTATGGATAACAATAATTGATTTATTCATGTAATAAATACATAATTATTCGTTGTCCTGTCTCAAAAACATGATACCTCTACCATAAATATCTATCCTCAGGGTAGTTTAACATTAATGGGTAGATTCTCATTTTACTAAGGCAAGCCAACTTTTTCATCTAATGAATCTTCTAATTCATCGAGGGGAAATCTATAACCACAACCCACCCAAGTCATCAAGTCCAAATTATTCATAATATATCGAAAAATAAATTTATGTCAATATTAATGGGTCTTATCATCATGTATTCATATTCAGTAAGGAATAAGGATTTAGAAATATTTCCCAAGATAATCAAAAATCATTCATCCTTGAGAATTATAGATTGGAATGATATATTGTTTATTTAGTACACATAATAATTATAAAAAAAATGGATATTTAAGAGAAATTTTATTTCAATAGGAAAATGAACAGCACAAGGGAAAGACAATGATTTCAAAAATTAATCAATAAAGTAATTTTAAACACTTTCATTGGTATAAATGATCATAAACCATCAAGATAGAGAATAAGGATGGTATAAATACAATATATCCCTAGTTTATATATGTAAAATAATGGGTTTTTCATTGATTAATAAAAATTACATAAAATATTTTTGAATAAAATTATTCAGTATAATAACTTTTTCATAATAAAAATAACTTTTTAAAACATGAAACATTTTTAAAATAATATTATTTGAAAATATATTTAAAATAATTAATTTTCATATAATTATTTAAAAAAATACTTTATAATCATCCATGTATACTTGAAAATGATTCTTCAAATAAATGATGGCCTTTATGGACGGTAATTTCTTACATGTCAAAAATGTAAAAAATGACATTTATTTTTCAATAAAAAAATGATAGAAAAGTTGATTGTTCAAAAAAAAGAAAAAAATATTCCTTTTAAAACATTTTTTAAATATTAAAAAATTCATAAATATATTTTTGATAAAGAAATTTAAAAAGGTTCAACACATTTTTGAATAAAAATTTAGAAAACATGGTTTTAAAAGAAAATATATCATTGACTGAACAGCTAAATCCGGTTGGATTTTCTTAAAAAAAATCACAATTATTTAAAGCATGAGAGAGTGGAAAATAATACGAGTTCATAAAAATATCATGAATAACCAAAGGATAAGAAAAATAAATGGTATTATTAGAATATGATCATTTATTATCCTTCAACATAAATTTTTGAATAAAAATGATGATTATAATGATATTATGAAATAATCCCTTTCAATAATAATAATAATAATAAAGTGAAAATTAGTAAATTAATTGATAATTTTTACCAACATTATGTACAAATAAAAAATTGTGAAATAAAACATTAGATAATAAAAAGTGATCAGAAACATAATAATAGAATATCTACTATAACGAAGAAGTAATATATCTCATTGAAAAAATTGAGTTATGAAATTATTTAGCACATGGTAATTATAAAGTCAAATACACATGGATGAAATAATTCAAATAGATATATAAATTAAATTTAATTATCAATGAATCATGATATAAAATTCAAAAGGGGTATTATATACAACATTTAAAAAAATTAGTAGCATAATATTACAATATTCCTTAATTAAATTAAATAAAAATGAAATCCATTACCACTTGTTTCTTTTTTGTTAAATTTTATTTAAAATCCATTATTTTTTTTAAACATGTTTTTAACTTTGAAAATAACTATCATAATATTTATCATATATAATTCTTCTCTAAAATCGTATCACCTATTCATTAATAATATTTCATTATTTTCATTGTTCTCGATGTTAATTGTCTTGTTTTCTCATTCAAAATTTATTACGAAAGACAAGATTCATGTATATATTATATAATTAAATAATCTCTAAAATATATATCCTGACATAATTATAATATTTATACCTTAATTTTACTTTTAATACCAATTATTAAATATTGTTTGGAAAAATTAAGTATGGTATGATCTTTGAGACGGTAGACCATACATACGCATGAGTAATGTTTAAAGTTTTCATTAATCATTTTTCGAAGGTGGTAAATAATATTATACCATTATGGAATAATCATAATATCATATGTATAAAACTATTTATTTTAATATAATTATATATATTATCTATGTGTTGTAGTGATGAAAAGAGAGCCGCATCACTTCGTGAAGGATATAATCCACATGTACACGAACATTGTGTTTATTTTTCTATATAAGAATAAAAATTATATAATTCTATCTCATAAATATTAATATTACATTGATTAGTTACTAATTGTGGCTAATATTCATTGTTAATATCTTTATATTCATTTTTCCAAAGTCTATAAACATTGTTTTTAATGCATTACATAAATAGATCTTCATTTCTCATCTTAAATGTAATTCATGTTTAAAATGCAAATTTGGGTCCAATCATTCATCTTTTTGTGCACAACATTATATTAATTTTCTGAATTTAATATTTTGTGATGTGATTTATCACATTTTTTGGAACATTTTATCTTTTAGGTCTGATGGATGAATCCTAAGGGAAGATGGATATTTTCACACCTGAATGCAGAAATTTGATGGAGAAATCATAATGGGCCTAAGGCCCATCAAACAAATATGGGGCCCACAAACCAAGCCCAATGATGCTCAAATTTTTACAATAGAAATAGAAAACTATGAGGTTAATTTTATTTATCTATGGCTAGATCTAATTCCGATGTTTTCATGGATATATATGGATCTGAAGTTTACATTTAAATGGTGGGACCGATATGAACGCACATAAATTAATCTCACCATTTTGACCATAAAATCCAAACGGCTGCACCAAAAGACCATAAAGTATGAAATATGATAGACTACACATGGAAGAAGATATTTTTCTACTACGACCACTGATTATTCGTCCATATTTATTGTCATATTCGAAAGTCCAAATGGAGGATGAATCTGGACAGTTTTCCGGGTCAACATCGAAACGTCAATTTTCTTTTGATTATTCACCCTCCTTTTGACTCTATTAATTATTGGAGGGTAAATTAATTATTGGGGATTGTACCTAAGGCTCCTAATATGCCTATATAAAAAGTTGGTGGTGAAGGAAATTATGATTGAATATTTTACTTGGGAATCGAAGTTTTTCTTTCATTTGTATTGTCATGCTTTCATTTTGTAATCTTTTTGTCAATTTATCCCATGTAATTTTTTCATTCAACTTTATTTAATTAATAAAAGATCGTCATATTCTTCTTCTTAATTTATCATTTCATTTTCCTTATCATTTTGATACCATTTACTTATGGAGTGAGGTTATTCACATAATCTTTTGTGAAACTCTTCGCACAACGGTGGAGTGGTTTATATTTATTTTTCTTCTTCTCCAATTCTACCATCATAACTCTACTACCTGCTTTCATTGATAGAATAGAATCAGTGGAAGGATAATACACTAAAGGGTTGATCCAAGGGAGTATCAAGGGGTTAATGGGATATTATTTCTTAATTTAATATTTTTTATTCAATTATATTTTTGAGATTTTAATTCAATGGTTTACGTTATCCTTTAAACTCGCCAATTTTAAGGATACACATCCCGAGTGATAAAACGATCCTCTAACTTGGAGTGATTTTCAATATGATCCTCCATGTTTATAGGTCATTTTCCTTAGGATAGTGAAAACTCAAATTTTTTGAGTGATTTGGGATGGTTTTATTTCGTTAAAGGAAACACTCAAATTTAAGACATTGAAATATTTTAAAATGAAATTCATCCAATACACTGCATGCGAAAACAAAGGATCAACTCATGCTTTTAAATTGAATTCACATAAGTCTTTAAAATATCAAATAATCCAATCAATTCAATCCATGGTTGTCCACTGAATAGCCAAATCAGCACCATAAAATCGCCTTCTTAGAATGTATGTTTCATAGGTTTCTTTTAAAGACTCTATGGATTGATAACCCAAGTCGTACTAAAATGGCCGCTTACACCATACAACATGGGTAAATTTGGGCACAACCAAATTTTGGCGCCGTTGTCGGGGACCAAGTAAGTTACCTTAGAATAGGTTTCTATTCTACCTCATTTCCCTTTTCTCATCCCCATTTATCATCTCTTTTCCCCTTTCAATTTTTTCCTTGACTCTCGAAAATCAGGATTCTGAATTTCCAAATGAATCCAATGGAGTATAATCAACAATATCCATTCACAAACACATGATTGAATCAATTTGAAAATACACATTAGAAATCACCTACCTTTTTTAATTACTTTGATCAACCTTTGAATGAATACCCCACAACTGATAACATAAGCGATATTTGTAATTATGAATTTTTCAAAGATCAATTTCCATACATACCAAGAATGATTAAAAATATGAATAATGAGGAAGTACATGATGTAAAAACATCTATCAACCCTAATACTGAAACAATTCTTGAACAATTGTGTAATCAAATGGAGATAATGAATTCTGAGGTTTCATCTTTGAGGTTAGAACTACAAAACATTAAAACTTTTGAAGAACCCACTTTTGAGTCTGGGAAATCAGAGTATGATAATGAGTTAAATTGGTCAGGTAATGTTAAATGTCAAGCTAAACATTGTTTAAGTCAAGAGAAATTGATTTTTTGAATTCTAAATATAATAACTTGACATCATGGATTTAGTTTCTTAAACGTGGCCCCATTAGTGAATTTTTAGGACCACTGATCACTGAACCATTGGAAGAAATCCAAAACATTGAGCTCATACCCACTCCTAGAATTCAAATGGACACTCTTAGGGATGAATCATATTTCTATAAGGAACCTATTCATTCTAAAAATTTGGTATAAGAAACTAATTTTCATTTATATTTCCAATCAACTTTATAAAACTTCAATCAACACAAACTCAAAAACATTTTCCTTCCTTCCCCACTAGAGTATCCCATCATTTGTGTTAAGAAATAGCTTGGGGTTTTAATTCATTCATCACATGAAACCTAAAAAGGGGGTTGATCTGTGATTTATTAGGAAAGACTACAGATGAAAAAAGATCATTCATTTTTTATATTCATTCCATTTTCCCATTAAATTAAAAAAAATAAGTTTTCATGATTCAAATTTAAAATCTTCTTACCAACAACAAGGGATACACATTCTCAATCATGATGAAGTGGAGAAAGTTGAGTTATTTAAAAAAATTAAATTTGGAATTGGAGAAGTTGGGGGGGTTCAATTCGAGCTAACGATGTTAAACAAAAGTGATGCATGGGAGGCAACACATGGTTTCATGTTTCCAATTATTTTGAATCATTTTCTTTTTCATATAATAAATTACCATAGACTGCTGACATGTACTTATTTTATGAGTAAGGATTGGTATGAAAGGGGAGTGCCATATTCATCCATGTCACATGGTGTGATCTCTAAGTAATACCTTACCCATAAATTTAAAAAGAATACAATGTATCATCAGTTTATTTTATTTTGTTTTATTCTTATATTTTTATAGGTTAAAAAACAAAAGGGCATGTCGTAAGGCATAAGAAAAATCCATTCACCACCGTCCAAGCCAATGAGACTCAAACCTAGGATTAAAGGGAGACTGTGGTACATACTTTAATCATAAACCACCAGGTGAACTAATTCAATGATTATCATTTTAAATTTCCCCTTTTAACACCTCTCTCATACACCCCTCTAAGTTTTCATTAAACACTGGGGACAATGTAATTCTATGTGGATGGGAGATAAAAAATGATTTTTTTTTTGTGACTAAAAACATGAATGAAAATTAAATTTCCATTAACCTTGGACATGATAACACACATTTCAAACTATGAAATTGGATAACAAATAATTTTGTATTCCTTGATTATTATTTTAATACATGTTTATGTTCATGAGGATAGTTTTTGGATAGTGTGGTTGTCTGATGTGATTTTTCAAAGTTTACATTTTCATCCTCTTAATAAAAATTCCACAATGCATGTCCCCTAGATCTTGGGTGTAAATTTGAGTTCTTGGGTCTCTTTAATTATATCCTAGGGTTCTGGGGTCACTTTTAGTTTTATTTGAGTATCCAAAACAAAAAATTAAAAAAACAATTTTTAAATAATAATGACCGCATAGAGCAATGTTTTGTCCAAATGTGTGGCGTCCGGAACTTTGGGATCGTGTCTCCATAGTTGTATTTCCCAGAGATATGCTTTATATCTCTATCTTAGAGCATGGAATTGACAATATGTGTGGTTTCTGTCACTTGGGGATCGTGACTCCATAGTTCTCTTTTCCAGTGTTAGTCTTTTCATATCTATTGTTGTTAAAAAAATAAAAAATAAAAACAATAAAAAAAGGGTACTCTTCTTATGGTTTAATGTGATTCCCACCTAGGGCTTACATTTTTCTCCCTTGAAAAATAAAATTGGCCCCATATCATTTTTGATGCACAACAATTTATCATGTTTAATTGAAATTGGATGTAATGTGGCGATGATTTTGAACAAACGAATGGGCTTGGGCTTGGGATATGTTTTTGGACCTAGATTTTTTTAAATTATTTTGATGGTTTTCATATTTTTTTTGGTATGAGGTCTTTGGTTGAGCATTTTGTATTAAAATGTTTTTGGAAAAGGGGATTTGAATTCCATATTTGTAATATATTTGGCTCGGGACTAGTAAAACTCAAGTTGGGGGTGATATTAGTCACTAAAAGTGTCTAATATTCATTTTTAATATCTTTATATTCATTATTCCAAAGTCCATAAACATTTTTTTTGTTCAATACATAAATAGAACTTCATTTCACATCTTAAATGCAATTCATGTTTAAAATGAAAATTTGGATCCAATAATTCAACTATATGTGGACAACATTCTATTAATTTTATGAATTTTTTCTTTTGGGATATGTTGGATTACTTTTTTTTGGAACATTTTATCTTTTAGGTTAGATGGATGAATCCTACGGGAACATGGATACTTTTGCACCCAAATACAGAAATTTGATGGAGAAAGCATAATGGGCCGAAGGCCCATCAAACAAATTTGGGGCCCGCAAACCGAACCCAATGAAGCTCAAATTTTTACAGTAGAAAGAGATAAATATTAGGATCATTTTACTCAACTATGTTCGGAGCTAATTTCGAAGTTTTTCATTGAGATATATGGATTTGAAGTTTACATTTAAATGGTGGGACCGATATGAACGCCCATAGATTCTTCTCACCATTTCGACCATAACATTCAAACGGCTGCACCAAATGACCTGAAATTTTGACAGTTGATAGAGGACACATGGAAGAAAATATTTTTTTGCAACTACCACTTATGATTTGGCCATATTTAATTTCAAATTCGAACGTCCAAATGGAGGATGAATCTGGACAGTTTTCTGGGTCAACATCGAAATGTCAGTTTCCTTTTGATTCTTCACCCTCCTTTTGACTTTATTAAATGTTGGGGGGTAAATTAATTTTTGGGTGGTAGATATAAGGCTCCTAATAAGCCTATATAAGGAGCTGGTTGTGAAGAGAATTATGTTCTAATATTTTTCTTTGGAATCGAAGTTTTTCATTCATTTGTATTGTCATGCATTCATTTTGTAATTGTTTTGTCAATTTCTCCCACGTAATTTTTTCTTTCACATTAATTTAATTAATAAAATATCATCATATTCTTCTTCTTAATTTATTATTTAATTTTCCATATCATTTTGATACCATTTATTTATGGAGTGAGGTTATTCAGATAATCTTTTGTAAAACTCTTCACACAACGGTGGAGTGATTTTTATTTATTTTTCTTCTTCTCAAATTCTACCATAATTAGTATACTACCCTCTTCCATTGATAGAATAGCATCAATGGAGGGATAATCCTCTAATGTGTTGATCCAAGGGAGTAGAAAGGGGTGAATTGGATGTTATTTCTTAATTTAATAATTCTTAATCAATTACATTTTTAAGATTTTAATATAATGATTTACATTATCCTTTAAACTCTCCAATTTTAAGGATACACATCCCGGGTGCTAAAATTATACTCTACCATGGAGTTCTCATAAATATGATCCTCCATGTGTATAGGAGATTTCCCTTAGGATAGTGAAAACTCAAAATTGGTGAGTGATTTGGGTTGGTTTTATTTCATTAAAGGAAACACTCAAATTTAAGACATTGAAATAATATAAAACAAAATTTATCCAATACACCTCATGTGATAACCAAGGATCAACTCATGTTTTTAAATTGAATTCACTTAATTAATTAAAATATCAAAATAATCCGATCAATTCAATCCATGATTGGCCACTGCATGGCCAAATCAACACCATCAAATAGCCTTCTTAGAATGCATGTTTCTAAGTTTCTTCTTAGGTCTCTGAGGATCGATAACCCAAGTCGTACTACAATGACCTCTTACACCATAAAACATGGGTAAATTTGGGTGCAACCAAATTCTGGCGCTGTTTCAGGGGTCCAAGAAAGTTACCTTAGAACAGGTTTCTATTCTACCTCATTTCCCTTTCCTCAGCCCCATTTCTCTTCTCTTTTCCCCTTTCAATTTCTTTCTTGACTCTCGAAAATAACGATTCCAAATTTCTAAATGAATCCAATGGAGTATAATCAAAAATATCCATTCACAAATATAGGATTGAATGAATTTGAAAATCCACATTGGAAATCACCAACCATTATTAATTACTTTGATCAACCTTTCAATGAATACCCCACAACCGATAACATGAACGATAATTGTAATGATGAATGTTTAAAATATCAATTTCCATACATATCAAGAATGATTGAAAAGATGGATAATGAGGAATTCCATGATGTAAAAACATCTATCAACCCTAATACTGAAAAAATTCTTTAACAATTCTGTAATCAAATGGAGATAATGAGTTCTGAGGTTTCATATTTGATGTTAGAACTACAAAACATTAAAACATGTGAGTAACCCACTTTAGATTCTAGGAAATTAGAGTTAGATAATTAAGTAAATTGGTCAAGTAATGTTGAAAGTCAAGATAAATAGTGTTTAAATCAAGTGGAAATTTATTTTTGTAATTAAAAAGATAATAACTTGACATCATGGATTGAGTTTCATGAACACGGATCCATTAGTGAATTTTTAGGACCACTGATCACTGAACCATTGGAATAAATCCAAAACATTGAGCTCATTACCACTCCTAGAATTCAAATGGACACTTTTGGGGATGAATCATATTTTTATAAGGAACCTATTCATTCAAATAATTTTTAGAAGAAACTGATTTTGATTCAAATTTCCAATCTGCTTTAAGAAAATTCAATAAACACAAACTCAAAATCATTGTCCTTCCTTCCCCACTCGAGTATCCCATCATTTGTGTTAAGAATGTTTTTGGGGTTTCCATTCATTAATCTCATGAAACCCAAAAAAGGGTGTTGATCTTTGATTTATTTGGAAACACTACATATTAAAAAAGAACAATCATTTCTGATATTCTTTGGATTTTCCAATTAATTTTAAAACGTAGAGTTGCTGATGAATCAAATTAAAAATCTTCTTACCAACCATAAGGTATACGCATTCTCAATCATGTTGAAGTGGAGAAATATGGGATCATTAAAATTTTTAAATTTGGAATTGGATAAGTTGGGGGTTCAAGTCGAGCTAACGACGTTAAACAAAAGTGATGCATGAAAGGCAACTCATGGTTTCATCTTTCCAATAATTTTAAATCAATTTCTTTTTCATATAATAAATTAACATAGACTATTGACATGTTCTTCTTTTATGATTAAAGATGGGTATGAAAGGGGAGCTCCATATTCATCTGTATCACGTGGTGTGGTCTCTGACTAATACCTTACCTATAAGTTTAAAAATAAGATAGTGTATCATCAGTTTATTTTGTTTTGTTTTATTTTTATCTTTTTATAGGTTAATGAAATATAAGTACATGTCGTAAGGTAGAAGGAAAATCCATTCACCACCATCCAAGACGTTGAGACACGAACCCAGGATTAAAGGGATATTGTGGGTCGTGCTTTCATCATCAACCACTAGGTGAATTCATTCCATGATTATCATTTTAAATTTCCTCATTCAACACCTCTCTCATACCCCCTTATAATTTTTCTTTAAACACTGGGTACAGTGTTATTCTATGTTGGGAGGAGATAAAAAATGATTTTTTTGTGAATAAAAACATGCATGAAAATAAAAATTCCATTATCCGTGGACATGATAACACACATTGAAAACTATGAAATTGGATATCAAATAAATTTTTATTCCTGGATTCTGATTTTAATACTAGTATAAGTTCATTATCATAGTTTTTGGAAAGTACGGTTGTCCGATGTGATTTTTCAATGTTTAAATTTTTATCATATTAATAAAAATGCCACAATGCAAGTTTATTGGATCTTGGGTGTAAATTTGAGTTATTGGGTCCCATTCATTATTGCATAGGGTTTTGGGGTCACTTTTTGTTTAATTTGAGTATCGAAAAAAAATTAACAAAACAAAATTTGAAAAAAATAACAATGACCACATAGAGAAATATTTTATCCAAATGCATGGCATCCATCATTTGGGGATCGTGACTCCATAGTTGTCTTGCCCAGAGTAAGACTTAATATCTCCTTTGTAGAGCATGGAATTGACAATATCTGTGGCGTCCGGAACTTGGGGATAGTGACTCCATAGTTTTCTTGCCCAAATTTAGTCTTTTCATATCTATTGTGGTTAATAAAATCTAAAAAATAAAAACAAACAAAAAAATTTATACTTGTATTTAGGTTTAATGTGATTCCCACCTAGCGCTTCCATTTTTTCCCCTTGAACAATAAAATGGTCCCCATATCTTTTGTGATGCACAACACTTTATCATGATTAATTGAAATTGGATGTAATTTGGCGATATATTTGAACAAAGGAATGGGCATGGGCATGGGATATGCTTGTGGACCTAAATTGTTTTAAATTATTTTGATGGGTTTCATAATTTTTTTTGGTATGAGGTCTTTGGGTGAGAAATGTGTATTAAAATATTTTTGGGAAAGGAGATTTGAATTTCATATTTGTAATATATTTTGCTCGGGACTAGCAAAACTCAAGTTGGTTTTGTTATTAGTCACTAAAAGTTGCTAATATTAATTGTTAATAGCATTATATTAATTGTTCCAAATTCCATAAACATTATTTTTAGTGCATTACATAAATATAACTTTATTTCTCATCTTAAATGTAATTCATGTTTAAAATGCAAATTTGGGCCCAATCATTCATCTATTTGTGGACAACATCATATTCATTTTCTGAATTTTATATTTTGATATTTAATTGATCACTTTGTTTGAAACATTTTATCTTTTAGGATCGATGGATGAATCATAAGGGAAGATAGAGATTGGTGCGCTTGAATGAAAAAATTAGATGGAGAAAGAATAATGGGCCTAAGGCCCATCAAACAAATGTGGGCCCCACAAACCAAGCCCAATGAAGCTAGAATGTTTATAGTAGAAAGAGAAAAATATGAGGATCATTTTATTAAACTGTGTCTAGAGGTAATTCTTAATTTTTCATGGAGATATATGGATCCGAAGTTTACATTTAAATGGTAGGACCGATATGAACGCCCATAAATGATTCTCACCATTTCGACCATAACTTCAAATGGATGCACAAAATTACCTGGACATTTTGAAGCTGATAGAGGACACATGGACGAAAATAGTTGTCTGCTATGACCACTGATGATTCGTCCATATTTAATTTCAAATTTGAATGTCCAAACGGAGGATGAATATGGACAGTTTTCGGGTCAACATTGAAACGTCAATTTCCTTTTGATTCTTCACCCTCCTTTTGACTCTATTAATTGTTGGAGGTAAATTAATTATTGGGGGGACCTAAGACTCTTAATATGACTATATAAGGAGATGGTTGTGAAGGGAATTTTGATCGAATATTTTTTTTTTGGAATCGAAGTTTTTCTTTTATTTGTATTCTCATGCTTTCATTTTGTAATCGTTTTGTCAATATCTCCAATGTAATTTTTTCATTCACCATCATTTAATTAATAAAAGATCATAATAATATTCTTATTAATTTTTTATTTTATTTTACATATCATTTTGATACTGTTTCCTTAGGGTGTGAGGTTATTCACATAATCTTTTGTGAAACTCTTCACACAACGGTGGAGTGATTTTTATTTATTTTTCTTCTTCTCCAATTCTACCATCATAAGTCTACTACCACTTTCATTGATATAATAGCATCAATGGAGGGATAATCCACTAAAGGGTATATCCAAGGGAGTATCAAGGTGTTAATTGGATGTTATTTCATAATTTAATAATTCTTAATTAATTCTATTTTTGAGATTTTAATTCAATGATTTACGTTATCCTTTAAACACGCCAATTTTAATGATACACATCCCGTGTGCTAGAGAAATCCTCTACCTTGGAGTTATCATCAATATAATCCTCTAAGTGTATATTTGATTTTCCATAGGATAGTGAAAACTCAAAATTGGTGAGTGATTTAGGATGGTTGTATTTCGTTAAACGAAACACTCAAATTTACGACATTGAAATAATTTAAAAAAAATTCATCAAATACACCTCATGCGATAACCAAGGATCAAGTCATGATTTTAAATTGAATTAACTTAAGTCTTTAAAATATGAAATAATGCAATCAATTCAATCCAAAGTTGGACACTGCATAGCCAAATTAACACCATCAAATCGCATTCTTATAATGCATGTTTCTTAGGATTCTTTTTAGGTCTCTGAGGATCTATAACCTAAGCCGTACTACAATTACTGCTTACACCATTCAACATGGGTAAATTTGGGTGCAACAAAATTTTGGCACCATTTCCGGGGACCAAGTAAGTTACCATAGAACAGGTTTATATTCTCCCTCATTTCCCTTTTCTCATCCCCATTTCTCTTCTCTTTTCCCCTTTCTATTTTTTTTCTTAACTCTTGAAATTCATGATTCCAAATTCCCAAATGAGTCCAATGGATTATAATCAACAATATCCATTCACAAACTCATGATTGAATCAATTTGAAAATCCACATTGGATGTCACCAACATTTTTTAATTACTTTGATCAACCTTAGAATGAATACCCCACAACCGATAACATGAACGATATTTGTAATGATGAATTTTTAAAAGATCCATTTCCATACATATCAAGAATTATTGAAAAGGTGAATAATGAATAAGTCCATGATGTAAAAATATCTATCAACCGTAATAATGAAAAAATTCTTGAACAATTGTGTAATCAAATGGAGAAAATGAATTCTGAGGTTTCATCTTTGAGGTTAGAACTATAAAACATTAAAACATGTAAAGAACCCAATTTAGAGTCAGGGAAATTAGAGTTAGATAATGAATTAAATTTCTCAAGTAATGTTGAAAGTCATGCTAAAGAGTATTTAAATCAAGAGGAAATTGATTTTTTGAATTAAAAAGATAATAACATGACATCATGGATTGAGTTTCCTGAACATGGCTCCATTAGTGAATTTTTAGGACCACTGATCACTGAATCATTGGAAGATATCCAAAACATTGAGCTCATACCCACTCCTATAATTCAAATTTATACTTTTGGGGACGAATAATATTTTTATAAGGAACCTATTCATTTTAAAAAATATGTAGAAGAATCTGATTTTGATTCAAATTTCCAATCTGCTTGAAGAAAATTCAATCAACAAAAACTCAAAATCATTGTCCTTCCTTCCCCACTAGAGTATCCCCTAATTTTTGTTAAAAAAGATCTTGGGGTTTTTATTCATTCATCTCATGAATCCAAACAAAAGAGGATTATCTTTGATTTATTAGGAAACACTGTAGATGAAAAAAGATCAATCATTTTTGATATTCTTTGGATTTTCCCATTCATTTTAAAAAATAGAATTGTTCATGAATAAAATTCAAATTCTTCTAACCAACTACAAGGGATTCGCATTATCAATCGTGTTGAAGTGGAGAAAGATGATGTTGGAATCACCTGTTTTGATAATCCCAAATCATGCTTAAACATTGATTATGATGTATTAAACCTTTGCATTAATCTTATTATTCTATGCTTAAACGTATTTTATTCTAAACAGTTCATATTCTTACTCTCATAACTTTACTGTAACATCTTACAGTAGTATTTACATAAGTTTAGTATTGTTAACTAACAGTCAGAGTTTTTCTTCTCAAAGTCACAGTTACAGTTAACTGTCACCTTAAGTTACTGTTGCAATAAGTTCACAATTACAAGGTTACAGTCGATGACTAATACAAGCTTACAGTTACGAGTCTACTGCTATCTATTGTCAAAGATCACAGACGAAGGTCACAGTTACAAGACTTCTGCTCAAAGTTTTCTCTGCTCAAGTTCACAGTCGAACAAGTTTACAGTTGAAACAAGTTCGCAGAAGAACTAGCCTACAATCATAAGTCTACAGTCAAGGTTACAGTTAGACAGCTTCTGTCTACTAAGTCTACAGATGATCGAAGTCTACAGTTGACAAAGGTTACAGCTCTACAAATTTGATGTTACAAGTCTACAGTTAGAAAGGCTACAGCTACATGGAGTAAAAGCTACCATTGCAAGCCTACAGACAGCAAGCCTTTTGTTGAAATCAGCAGTCAGAAGGAAGTCCACAGTTGGAAGTCCACAGTTGGAAGTCCACAGTTGGAAGTCCACAGTTGGAAGTCCACAGTTGAAGTCAACAGTGACATACATTCTCGACTCACTGTTTTAATTTCTTTATTTCCTACATTTAATGTATTTAATTTATCTAACGGTCATATCATACATTTTGATGATTTGTCAAATATCTGATAAAGGTTGTCGGATGTCAGGAACCCGTACCTCGTACCTGCTGAAAAGAAATATTTTCTGTCCCCTGTCGGGAGATAGATACAAGAAGACTACGCTGCCCAAAAGATATATAATGCGAATGCGAACCAGAGAAGTGCGTGGTGGACGAAATATACCAGAAACACAAGAAGATAAAAACGAGCTCCATCAAGAACATAGAGAAGCATATAGACAATCAAGTACACTCGAGAAGTGTTCTGTGCATACAAGAAGAACCCTGAAGAACTTCATCGAAGCATACGACACTCTGTTTCTCAAACAGAAACGAGAAGAGGACTCAACCTCTCTTCTGATCGAATACAAGAGCTACACTGAGATCACCAGAACCACTTCTAAACTCTACATCTCTTGTTCTGTGATTTATTCTACATTTTGAGCAGTGTGTGTTATCTGTTGTATTAAACACACACACTGACTCCTGTACTTTCACTAGAGGATCTGTAAATCCTCAGCAAATCTTTTTGCACTCCATTTCCCACTGTGGATAGTGGTAGAGGTCTTGTGACCTGGACAGCTTGCTGCTGTTGTTTGTTTTCCCACGAAGAACTGTGGTAGAGGTCTTGTGACCTGGACAGTGTGTTCACTGTTGTTAACCCCGATCCAGGGTGTGGATCATTCTTATATAAAATTTGAGAGGACTAAGTCTCGGCTTGAGACTGAACCTCTTGGTTACTTTTCTGTGCTTATAGTTATACTCTATATCCATACTATACATATTTATTTCATATTCCGCTGCTATTACTTTGAAATATAATCTATCTTCAAAGCTACTTTGATAATTAAATTCGCAAGTGTTTATGTTTGTTATAAATCAGTAAGTTAGTTTCAAAAGTTTATTTAATCATAAGATTAAGTTAACTGAGAATTAATCAATCTTTGAGAAACTAATTGAACCTTTATAATCTATATAAATTCACTACAGTTTAATTTGTTTTTGAAATTGGGGGATTTTAATAGAAATTGTTTTTAACAGAAATTTTAATTGGAACTCAATTCACCCCCCCTCTTGAGTGTCCACTCCGACCAACATTTGGTATCAGAGGTTGTGTTTAGCTCTGTTATACTTGCTCAAAGTTTTATTTTAACTCTCTGTTTTTAAACTGTGATTGTAGTTTTATCTAAAAGATCTTAAATTTCTGTTAGTTCTAAATTTTATCTCTTTAAAACATTTTCTAGAATTTCCTTATGGATAATAGACTAGAAGGTGCTGCTACTAACAGGCCACCCTTCTTTAATGGTGTGAATTATGCCCAATGGAAGCTCAAAATGAAAATTCATTTAGAAAGTATGGGTTTTGATATTTGGACTGCTATAGAGTCTCAATACAAGATTCCAGAAATTGAAAGAATAACTTGGGATGAACCTACTAAAGTAGCTTACAATAATAATTGTAAGGCTGTGAATGCTCTCTACTGTGCTCTAGGAGATGAGGAGTTCAATAGAATTTCTGCATGTAAAACTGCTTTTGAAATCTGGGACACCTTAGCTGTTTCTCATGAAGGAACAACTAATGTCAAGGAAATGCGGTTAAACACTTATACTATCAAATATGATAACTTTAAGATGAAAGTTGATGAACCTATTTCTGATATGTATCTCAGGTTTAATGAGATAGTCAACACAATGAGCTCACTCGGGAAGATTGTTCCAGCAAAGGAGCAAATCATGAGATTATTGAGATGTCTGCCTGACAGATGGAGAGGCACATCCGTTTCAATTAGAGAATCCTGTGATATTGGAACTTTGCCTGTCAAGGAGTTAATTGGTAAGCTGATGATGTACGAAGAAGAGCTAAAGGTGAATAAAGAAGAAGATGAGGAACCAAAACGAAAATCTGTAGCTTTTAAGTCTACTGCATCAAAGAGCAAAGACAAGGAGAAAGTGCATATACCAACTGAAAGCTCATCTAGTGAAGACATAGATTCTGAAAGTGATGCCGAGATGGCACAAATAGCAAGGAGATTCAAGAAGTTCTATAGGAAGAAGAAATTCTTCAGAAAACCAAACTACAAGGGTAAGTATGATAGACAAGGTAAGTGGAAGAAAGATTGGAAGAAAACTGATAAAGAAGAAGACATAGTTTGCTATGAATGTAAAAGGAAAGGACACATTAAAGCTGACTGTCCTAAGTTAAAATTCAAGAAGAAATATGAGTACAAGGACAAGAATTATAAGAAAGCTATGAAGTCCACCTGGAGTGCTTCAGAAGACAGCACAAGTGAATCAGAGTCCAGTGATTCTGAAAGAAATCGTGCTAATATGTGTTTCATGACAAACACATCTGAGGTATCCTTAGACACTCCCACTTTAAACTCTTATTATTCTGAAGGTGAAGCAGAATCTGATTCTGATTCTGAAAATATGTCTAAAGATGAATTGACTGAATACTGTAATATGCTGGATGAAACGTGTAATGAACTAAAGGATAAATATAAGTCTTTAAAGAAACAGCATGCTCTTACTGCATGTGTCAAGTCTGCACTTGATGTAGAAAAAGAAAAAAATGCTCAATTATTAAAGGAGAATACAGAACTGAAACTATCTAATGAACAACTTAGAAAGGACTTAGAAACATTCACAAATGGAAAAGATACTCTAACCCAACTGCTAGGAAAGCAAGTTGCACCTAAGTATGCTACTGGCTTGGGATACCAACCTGGACAAAGACAGTTTGCTAAAACCCGATTTATTAAGTCTGAAAAAAATCCTGCTAGTTCCAGTTTTGGAAATTCGTATGCCTCAACTGGTTATTTAAATAGTTGTCGATCAAGTAAAGTATATCTCTCTAAATCTGTTGCATCTATTAATTGTATGGGACCCATAAAACAAATCTGGGTACCTAAATCCTTGATTGCTAACATATCTGGACCCAAGAAAATCTGGGTACCAAAGTCATTTCTTGTCTAATCTGTTTTGTAGGAAATCTGTTTGAAAAGCAATTACAAGAAGGTATGGTACTTAGACAGTGGATGTTCAAGACACATGTCTGGGGACTATTCGTGCTTCAAAAGCTTAATAAAGGTTGATGGAGGATATGTCACTTTTGGTGATAACTCAAAAGGAAAAATCATCGGCTTAGGCCAGATTGGTAACACTGACTCAGTATTAATTTCCAAAGTTTTATTTGTTGATGGACTTAAGTACAACCTACTTAGCATTTCTCAATTGTGTGATGATGGCTTTAATGTCAAGTTTGAAAACAATTCTTGTGATGTTTATAATTCCAAAAATGCTTTAATATTTTCTGCCTTAAGAAATGAAAATGTTTATGCTGTTGACTTAAACACTTTATCTAAACATAATGTTACTTGCTTAAATGCTTTTCATAAAGAGTCTTGGCTGTGGCATAGGAGATTAGGACACTGCAACATTCACTCACTTAGAAAACTCTCTAAGAAACACCTAGTTAGAGACTTACCTAAGCTTGAATTACCAAATGACAAAGTGTGTAATCCCTGTCAAAAGGGAAAACAACACAAATTTTCTTTTAAACCAAAGAAAGAAGTTTCAACTTCTCAACCACTTGAACTGGTTCACATGGATTTGTTTGGACCATCAAGAATTTCAAGTCTAAATGGGAAGCACTATGTCTATGTTCTTGTAGATGACTTTTCTAGATATACTTGGGTATACTTTCTAGCTCACAAAAGTGAAGCCTGCTCTTCCTTTGTTAAATACTCTAAGTCTGTAGAAAATCTTAGTGGACTTAAGATTAAGACCTTGAGGAGTGATCATGGCCGTGAGTTTGAGAATCAAGAATTTGAATCTTACTGCTCACACAATGGCTATGCTCACAATTTTTCTGCTCCTAGGACACCTCAACAGAATGGTGTAGTAGAAAGAAGAAACAGAACCCTGCAAGAAATTGCTAGAACTATGCTTAATGAATATGACCTGCCAATTTACTTTTGGGCTGAAGCTGTTAATACAGCTTGCTATGTCATTAATAGAGTCTTGATCAGACCTGTTCTAAAGAAAACCCCTTATGAGTTGTGGAATAATAGGAAGCCTAAGGTTAATTACTTTAGAGTTTTTGGTTGCAAAGTCTTTATTCTGAATACTAAAGATAATCTTGATAAATTTGCTCCAAAAAGTGATGAAGGAATTTTCCTAGGTTACTCTATGTCTAGTAAAGCCTATAGAGTGTTCAATAAGAAAACCAAATGTGTGGAAGAATCTGTTCACATCAAGTTTGATGAGACTGATCCACATGAGTCTAAAACTTCTCTTGAAGATGTTGAAGAAGACTTATCTGTTCTGAACCTAAATGACAAATCTAAAGAACCTGTAGTAAAAACATCCAGTTCTGGACTTTTTCCAGAATCTTCCTCTGTGGAACCCGAACCTATAGATGAACCTGAAATCTCTAGTCCAACCTTTACCAAATCAACTAGGATTCTAAAGAATCATCCTTTAGATGCTGTTGTTGGTAATCTTGATAGAGGAACACAAACTAGAGCTTCTCTAAAAAATCAGGTTGAACATCAAGCTTTTCTTTCACAGCTTGAACCCAAAAATGTCAATGATGCTATCAGTGATGAATTCTGGGTAATGGCTATGCAAGAAGAACTAAATCAGTTTGAAAGAAACAAAGTTTGGGAATTAGTGGAAAGACCTAAAGACACTCTTACCATAGGCACTAAATGGGTGTTTAGAAACAAAGTTGATGAGTTTGGTAACATAATCAGAAACAAAGCTAGGCTATTTGCACAAGGGTATAGTCAGGAAGAAGGAATAGACTATGAGGAAACCTTTGCACCCGTGGCTAGACTAGAGGCCATTAGGATATTACTTGCTTATGCTGCTCATCTAAATTTCAAACTATATCAAATGGATGTTAAAAGTGCTTTTCTAAATTGATATATAATTGAGGATGTATTTGTGGAACAACCTCCTGGTTTTACAAATCCCCATTTTTCTAATCATGTTTTTAAACTATCTAAAGCTTTATATGGTTTAAAGCAAGCTCCAAAAGCTTGGTATGATAGGCTCAGCTCTTTTCTTATTTCAAAAGGATTTACTAAAGGGATAGCTGATCCTACTCTTTTTATTAAATGGATTTCTAAAGATGTCTTAATAGTACAAATCTATGTGGATGATATTATTTTTGGATCTTCAAAAAATTCTTTATGTGTTGATTTTTCAAAAATAATGCAAAATGAGTTTGAAATGAGTTTAATGGGAGAACTCAAATTTTTCCTTGGATTTCAGATCTTTCAAAATAAAATGGTATTATTTTGAACCAAAGTAAATATATTAAAGATCTTCTAAAACGTTTTTCTTTGGATGGCACCAAAGGCAGTGACACACCTATGAGCACCACTTGCAAGCTGGACAGTGATGAAACTGGTGAACCAGTGGATCAAACCAATTACAGAGGTATGATAGGTAGTCTACTGTACCTTACTGCCAGTAGACCTGACATCATGTTCAGTGTATGCATGTGTGCTCGATTTCAAGCCAATCCAAAAGAGTCTCATTTGACTGCTGTTAAAAGGATTTTCAAATATCTAAAACATACTCCCAATTTGGGATTATTTTATCCAAAAGGACAATCATTTGACTTATTAAGTTATTCTGATGCTGATTTTGCTGGCTGCAAGTTAGATAGAAAGAGCACCTCTGGAACATGTCACATTTTAGGCAAGTCACTAGTATCTTGGTGTAGTAAGAAGCAGAATTCTGTTGCACTGTCTACTGCCGAAGCTGAGTATATAGCTGCTGGTAGCTGTTGTGCACAAATCTTGTGGATGAAACACACTTTACTAGACTATGGATATCAATTCAAACATGTCTCTATAAGGTGTGACAATACAAGTGCTATTAACATTTCAAAAAATCCAGTATCTCATGCTAGGACAAAACATATTGATGTGAGACATCACTTTCTGAGGGATCATTATCAAAAAGGTGATATCACTCTTGAGTTCATTGGCACTGAACATCAGTTAGCTGATATTTTTACAAAGCCTTTGAATTCTGAGAGATTAAGTTACATCAAACATGAGTTAGGTATGATTAACTATAGCACAGTTGAAACCTCACAGTTGAAACCTCACAGTTGAAACCTCACAGTTGAAACCTCACAGTTGAAACCTCACAGTTCAAACCTCACAGTTGAAACCTCACAGTTGAAACCTCACAGTTGAAACCTCACAGTTGAAACCTCACAGTTGAAACCTCACAGTTGAAACCTCACAGTTGAAACCTCACAGTTGAAACCTCACAGTTGAAACCTCACAGTTGAAACCTCACAGTTAGACCTCACCGGTGTACCTCACTGTTACATCTCTCTGTAGGCTGTTTCGCTGTTTAATCTTATTTTATTTTTGCGGGAATTCCAACCGTTTCTTTTCTTTATTCTTTTATTTCTAAATCCCTAAATGATAAAATTGAGAACATCGAACATATCTCAATCCACTCATCTCGACCCTTGCTCTCCCAAGTCCTAAACCCTAAACCTTCAACCGAACCTCGAAACCTCATTCAGTTCCAATGGCCAGAACAAAGCGACCCCCGACTGTCAACGAAGATGCACCAATGCCGAAGAGGACTCAAGTCGAATCCAGTGGCACCGGGAACGCCTCGATAAGACCTGTTAATCCACATCTGACTAAGAGAGAAATAGTTGCTGAGAAGGAGCTAAGTGAAGAGTGGATTTTATCGAGCAGATCATTAGTACTGACAGTGCTTAATGATCAAGGATGGACCGAGTGCTTCGCAAACAATAATGGACCATACTACCCGAAGCTGGTGAAGGAGTTCTATGAATATCTACAGTTCGAGGAAGAGGATGATCTGCATAAACTGGTATCCAGAGTAAATGGAAATGAAGTCAGTTTTTCATCCGCTGAATGGGCTGCTTGTTTAAGAGTTCCTCATGAGGGTATTTACAACTACTATTCTGGAGCGGCTCCTCCAAATAGTAGAATCATTGATCATGAGACAGCTCTGGAAGAATTGACAGGCAATGGCACTGTAAGGAAGATTATTGCTACTGAAATGAATGGAGAGGACAGGATTCTGTTTAAGTTTATCCAGCATGTACTGAGTCCTAGAAGAGGAGATTTTGCAACTCTGAAGCATCAGGATATTTACTTGATGTACTTATTAAAACATGGAAGGAAGGTCAACCTTTGTAGGTTGTTGATGGCTCAGATGGAGGACATGATAAAGGCAAGCTGAAAATCAAGTGCCTTGTTTCATGCTAAACTCATTTCGGTTATGTTGAAAGTGAAAGGTGCAGCTGGAAGTCAGGAAGAGTTGATAGTGGCAAAGAACAGTGTATGTATCTCGAAAGTAATCTGCAAATTCATGAAGATCAGTTGGAATCCCTGGAAGAAATCATGGGTGAATGATGAGGAGAGAATCTATGAGAATTTTAGCCCTTCTACTCATCCCTCTAGACCGAGAGATAGGAGAGATCCAGGCTTAAAGCCTGATGAGCCTGAACCTGTATACTCAGATGATGAACAGACTGCAGTAGTTGGTGACTCTGCAAGAGAGAACACTCCAATTGATGAAGGGAGTGATCCTGATACTACTCACAGTCCTGTCAGGACAGTGACGTTTGGAGCAGCAAGCCCTCCAAAAGAACTACCCAGTAGAGAACCTGTTCTAAGAGACAATGAGACTGAGACTACAGAAGAAGAAGAAGAATCTCAATATTTTGTCAAGGACACCTCTGATGAGGGTGATACAGTCGAAGCAGAAGAGGCTGGAGCTTTAAATGAAAATCAAGAAACTGTTGCAGAAGAACTTAGTATGAGCCCTCTGATAGGGTATACAGACAAGTCAGTGTCTGACCAGGAAGTAGGAGTGGTCTCTACTACTGTTGTCATGGAAGTGGTTGATGACCCAACAGAGAAGGAGGCTAACCTCACTGCTGAACCTATAGAGGAAGCAAGTATGGAACCTGCTAGAGCTACAGAAGAGAACTTAGAGTTACACACAGTTGAGCAGATAGTAGAAAGTATTCAGGAAGGACCTACAAGTGAGGGGGAGCGTGTTGGTTCAGTCTCTGTACTGTATGATATAGAAGGATGGACCTCAGATCCAGGATACATGGTGTTAGGACTCAATTATGAGGATTCAGATGAGGAAAACCAACCACCAAGAAATCCAGTCATCCTACCTAACAGCTCTCCAGTGTTAGAAACTAAAGGATTGGCCACCAAGGAAGACCTTGAATTCTTAAAGAATGAAATGAAGGAGACCATCAGACAGACTGTTGCTGAATTGAAAACCAGTCTTTTTGATGAGCTGAAGAATGTAGAACAATCCTTAGAATTATCTCTAGGATGTGTTGTGGGAAGTCCAATCAAAGAACTGATGGATGAAATTAAAGTGTGCCACACTCAAATTGAAAGCTGGACTGGAGCAGTAGTGGCCCTTCGACAATCAGTTGCTTCTTTAACTGCCCTGAGCAGTTCTCAGACACAAGTGGCCAGTGAGATTCGATACATCAAAGAAGTGGTCAAGCAGTTTGTAGAAGTATTTGAGGCTTTCAAGAAATCAGTAAAAGAACACTTTAGAAATCAGGATGCTGTCATTCAGAAAGTGATTGGAAATCTGACTCAGTCTTTCAAGGAGACAGTGGCATTCTCAGTCAAGTCCCTTCCTTCATCTAGCTCTCCTGTGGACCTTGAGCAGTTTAGAAGCCTGCTCAGAGAAGAGCTTACTCAGGCCCGTGCAAATGACACATCAGACCTACAGATCCTTGCTACTACAAGAGAAGTCAGTGGCTTTGTTCGTGAGCACCTGCAGGCTGCTACTGCTTCTCAGGAGGCCATCAAAAGTAAAGTGGATTATTACTTTGATCGGATTTTCACCAAGCATCAGTTGAACAATCACTTCAAGCTCATGCTAGAGACTATGAAGCTGCCTCCTGTAACTCAAGCCTTCAAAGAACAAGTTAGCAAGCTACGAGAGTTGACCCCGGCTTTGGATAAATTCTTGGAAAACAAAGATGACTTCTTATCTGCCATGGACAGAGGAGGAAACATTATCATGGATTTCAGGAATCTTCTCCTACCTTTTCTTCATGTGGACTGCACACCTGTTATAGTTCCTCCTGCCCTACCTGTCTCCAACCCCAGTGGTTCTTCCTTAATGTCTCCTGTTTATGCCCTCAGAAGCCTTAGACCACTGATCCCTCGGCAAGCTACTCACTACCGGCCTTCAGGAGCCTCTGTTTCTGCCCCTCCAGACATTCCTGCTGCCATTCCTCAGCCTGTTGATCCTTCACTTCCTGCTCCATCTTCTTCCTCCAAAGGAAAAGATCCCTTGCCTCCAGATGAAGAGGATTGAGTCTGTTTATGTTTTTTTTGATAGGGATCATGTATTCACGTTTTGGGTCCTATATTGTCCTCCTTATTAATACAATGTTCCTTTTCTCTCATTCTGTCTTTCTTTTTGTTAATCACAAAGGGGGAGAAATAAAGAGAAATAGATAGGGGAGAAATAAGGAAACTCAAGGGAGAAATTAACCTATACAGAGAGGAGAAATCCTTGCGGATTATACCTCATTTTTTGTGCTCATATTGCTAATACTGTGTTTTGCACACTTCTCTCTGATACTTCTATATTTCATACTGACATAATTTGTGATTATCAAAAAGGGGGAGATTGTAGGAATCACCTGTTTTGATAATCCCAAATCATGCTTAAACATTGATTATGATGTATTAAACCTTTGAATTAATCTTATTATTCTATGCTTAAACGTATTTTATTCTAAACAGTTCATATTCTTACTCTCATAACTTTACTGTAACATCTTACAGTAGTATTTACATAAGTTTAGTATTGTTAACTAACAGTCAGAGTTTTTCTTCTCAAAGTCACAGTTACAGTTAACTGTCACCTTAAGTTACTGTTGCAATAAGTTCACAGTTACAAGGTTACAGTCGATGACTAATACAAGCTTACAGTTACGAGTCTACTGCTATCTATTGTCAAAGCTCACAGACGAAGGTCACAGTTACAAGACTTCTGCTCAAAGTTTTCTCTGCTCAAGTTCACAGTCGAACAAGTTTACAGTTGAAACAAGTTCGCAGACGAACTAGCCTACAATCATAAGTCTACAGTCAAGGTTATAGTTAGACAGCTTCTGTCTACTAAGTCTACAGATGATCGAAGTCTACAGTTGACAAAGGTTACAGCTCTACAAATTTGATGTCACAAGTCTACAGTTAGAAAGGCTACAGCTACATGGAGTAAAAGCTACCATTGCAAGCCTACAGACAGCAAGCCTTTTGTTGAAATCAGCAGTCAGAAGGAAGTCCACAGTTGGAAGTCCACAGTTGGAAGTCCACAGTTGGAAGTCCACAGTTGGAAGTCCACAGTTGAAGTCAACAGTGACATACATTCTCGACTCACTGTTTTAATTTCTTTATTTCCTACATTTAATGTATTTAATTTATCTAACGGTCATATCATACATTTTGATGATTTGTCAAATATCTGATAAAGGTTGTCGGATGTCAGGAACCCGTACCTCGTACCTGCTGAAAAGAAATATTTTCTGTCCCCTGTCGGGAGATAGATACAAGAAGACTACGCTGCCCAAAAGATATATAATGCGAATGCGAACCAGAGAAGTGCGTGGTGGACGAAATATACCAGAAACACAAGAAGATAAAAACGAGCTCCATCAAGAACATAGAGAAGCATATAGACAATCAAGTACACTCGAGAAGTGTTCTGTGCATACAAGAAGAACCCTGAAGAACTTCATCGAAGCATACGACACTCTGTTTCTCAAACAGAAACGAGAAGAGGACTCAACCTCTCTTCTGATCGAATACAAGAGCTACACTGAGATCACCAGAACCACTTCTAAACTCTACATCTCTTGTTCTGTGATTTATTCTACATTTTGAGCAGTGTGTGTTATCTGCTGTATTAAACACACACACTGACTCCTGTACTTTCACTGGAGGATCTGTAAATCCTCAGCAAATCTTTTTGCACTCCATTTCCCACTGTGGATAGTGGTAGAGGTCTTGTGACCTGGACAGCTTGCTGCTGTTGTTTGTTTTCCCACGAAGAACTGTGGTAGAGGTCTTGTGACCTGGACAGTGTGTTCACTGTTGTTAACCCCGATCCAGGGTGTGGATCATTCTTATATAAAATTTGAGAGGACTAAGTCTCGGCTTGAGACTGAACCTCTTGGTTACTTTTCTGTGCTTATAGTTATTCTCTATATCCATACTATACATATTTATTTCATATTCCGCTGCTATTACTTTGAAATATAATCTATCTTCAAAGCTACTTTGATAATTAAATTCGCAAGTGTTTATGTTTGTTATAAATCAGTAAGTTAGTTTCAAAAGTTTATTTAATCATAAGATTAAGTTAACTGAGAATTAATCAATCTTTGAGAAACTAATTGAACCTTTATAATCTATATAAATTCACTACAGTTTAATTTGTTTTTGAAATTGGGGGATTTTAATAGAAATTGTTTTTAACAGAAATTTTAATTGGAACTCAATTCACCCCCCCTCTTGAGTGTCCACTCCGACCAACAGATGAGTTAATTAAAAATTTTAAAGTTATAATTGGATAAGTTGGGGGGTTCAAGTCGATCTAATGACATTAAACAAAAGAGTTGCATGGAAGGCATCCCATGGTTTCATGTTTCCAATCATTTTGAATCATTTTCGTTTTTATATAATAAATTACCATAGAATTTTGACTTGTTCTTATTTTATGAGTAAGGATGGATATGAAAGGGGAGCGCCATATTCATCTATGTCACGTGGTGTGATTTCTGAGCAATACCATACCCAGAAATTTAAAAATAATACAATGTATCATCAGTTTATTTTGTTTTGTTTTATTTTTATCTTTTTATAGGTTAAAAAAATAAAAGAAATTGTCGTAAGGCATAAGGAAAATCCATCCACCACCATCCAAGCTGCTAAGACTTGAACACAGGATTAAAGGGAGATTGTGGGACGTTATTTCATCATCAATCACTAGGTGAATTCATTCCATGATTATAATTTTAAATTTACTCTTTGAACACCTCTCTCATACATCCTTCTAAGTTTTCATTAAACATTAGAGACAATGTTATTCTATGTTGTGTGGAGATTAAAAAATGACTATATTTTGTGAATAAAAACATGCATGAAAGTAAAAATTCCATTAACCTTGGAGATGATAACACACATTGCAAACTATGAGATTGGATATCAAATAATTTTGTTTTCCTTGATTCTGATTTTTATACAATTTTATGTTCATGAGCATAGTTTTGGGAAAGTGTGGTTGTTTGATGTGATTTTTCAAAGTTTACATTTTCATCCTATTAATAAAAATGCCACAATGCAAGTCTACTAAATCATGGGTGTAAATTTGAGTTCTTGGGTCCCTTTCATTATAGAATAGGGTTCTGGGGTCACTTTTTATTTAATTTGAGTATGAAAAAAAATTAAAAAAAATGAAAAAAATAATAATGACCACATAGAGGAATGTTTTGTTCATATTCATGGAATCTAGCACTTGGGGATAGTGACTCCATAGTTGTATTACCAAGAGTTAGGATTTATATCTCTATTGTAGAGCCTGGAATTGACAATATGTGTGGCGTCCTGCACTTGGGGATCATGACTCCATAGTTTTCTTTCCCAGAGTTAGTCTTTTCATATCTATTGGGGTTAAGAAAATAAAAAAAACAAACAAAAAAATCAAAAAAATGGATGCTCGACTTATGTTTTAATGTGATTCCAACTTATCACTTCCATTTTCCCCCTTGAACAATAAAATGGGCACCATATCTTTTGTGATGCACAACACTTTATCATGCTTAATTGAAATTGGATGTAATATGGCGATGAATTTGAACAATGAAATGGGCTTGGGCTTGGGATATGCTTGTGGACCTAGCTTGTTTTAAATTATTTTGATGGGTTTCATAATTTTTTTGTATGAGGTCTTTGGGTGAGCAATATGTATTAAAATATTTTTGGAAAAAGGGATTTGAATTTCATATTTGTAATATATTTTTCTGAGGACTAGAAAAACTCATGTTGGGGTGTGTGATTAGTCACTAAATGTGGCTAATATTAATTTTTAATATATTTATATTCATTTTTCCAAATCCCATAAATATTGTTTTTAGTTCATTATATAAATAGAACATCATTTATCATCTTAAATTTAATTCATGTTTAAAATGAAAATTTGGGCCCAATCATTCATCTGTTTGTGGACAACATTATATTCATTTTCTGAATTTTATATTTTGAGATATTATTGTTCACTTTATTTGGAACATTTTATCTTATAGGTCTGATGGGTGAATTATAAGGGAAGATGGATATTTTTATGCCTGAATGCATAAATTAGATGGAGAAAGCATAATGGGGATAAGGCCCGTAAAACAAATGTGGGGCCCACAAACCAAGCCCAATGATTCATAAATATTTACAGTTGAAAGAGAGAAATATTAGGACCATTTTATTCAACTGTGGACAGAGATAATTCTGAAGTTTTCAGGGAGATATATGGATCCAAAGTATACATTTAAATGGTGGAACCGATATGACCACTGATAAATTTTTCTCACCATTTCGACCATAACATACAAAAGGCTACAACAAATGACCTGAACCATTGATAGCTGATAGAGGACACATGGAAGAAGATATTTATCTGCTGTGACTGCTGATGATTTGGACACATTTAATGTATCATTCGAACGGCAAAATGGAGGATGAATCTGGGCAGTTTTTCGAGTCAACTTTGAAACGTAAATTTCCTTTTGATTCATCGCCCTCCTTTTGACTCTATTAATTGTTGGGGGTAAATTAATTATCGTGGGGTGGACTGGAGGCTCTTGATATTCTTATATAAGGAGCTGGTGGTGAAGGTAATTAAGATCGAATATTTTTCTTTGGAATCAATATTTTTCTTTCATTTGTATTGTTATGCTTTCATTTTGTAATCGTTTTGTCAATTTCTCCCTTGTAAGTATTTTGTTCACCTTTATTTAATTAATAAAAGATCATAATAATTTTCTTATAAATTTCTTATTTCATTTTCCATATAATTTTGATACAGTTCCTTTAGAGAGTGAGGTTATTCACATAATCTTTTGTGAAACTCTTAAAACAATGGTGGAGTGATTTTTATTTATTTTTCTTCTTCTCCAATTCTACCATCATAAATCTACTACTCGATTTCATTGATAGAATAAAATAAATAGAGGGATAATCCTCTAAAGGTTTGATCCAAGTGAGTAGAAACGGGTGAATTTGATGTTATTTCTTAATTATATAATTCTTAATAAATTCTATTTTTTAGATTTTAATTCAATGATTTATGTTATCCTTTAAACTCACCAATTTTAAGGATACACATCCCGAGTGCCAAAATGATCTTCTACCTTGGAGTTCTCATCAATATGATCCTCCAAGTGTATGGTGATTTGTCTAAAGATATTGAAAACTCAAAATTGGTGAGTGATTTGGGATGGTTGTATTTCGTTAAAGGAAACAATCAAATTTAAGACATTGAAATAATTTAAAAAGAAATTCATCCAATACACCTCTTGCGATAACCAAGGATCAACTCATGATTTTATATTGAATTCACTTAAGTATTTAAAATATCAAATAATCCAATAAATTCAATCCATGTTTGGCCACTGTATAGCCAAATCAACACCATCAAATTGCCTTCTTAGAATGCATGTTTCTTAGGTTTCTTCTTAGGTCTCTGAGGATCGATAACCCAAGTCGTACTACAATGACCGCTTACACCATACAACATGGGTAAATTTGGGTACAACCAGACATGAATATCATATTTATATCTTTTATTTCATATATATTCATTAACTATATCCTTACTAACTTCCATGTATAGTGTTACTGATCACCTTATGAGGTGGTGGTCTGTCATACACAGGAGGGATGTTATCGTATCCCCTATGGAATGGAAAATATAAAAAGGTATATATAATATAATGAATCGCTCTATATAATAAATTTTTAAATATCATAAATATATTCTTTGTATCGATCATCATACCGAACCGTGATAGGTGGTAATTGAAAATTTATTGACATTGGTTTGTGAGGTGGTAATCCTCCATACAAAAAAATGATGATTTTATAACCAATTTGATGCAAGCGTGGATGATTATAGGTCATGAAGTTAAAATAAAACATATTATTAAATTTTATATACTGGAGATATTATATTATCATCTTTAAATAATAATTAAAGGAGTTGGAGGAAGAAATAGAATAAAAACACTCATTGAAGAACTTTTCCTCTTCTTTAAGTAAACACTTTATATTCAAACCAAAATCTTTCCTAGGTTGTATTTCTACCCAAAATAAGAATTATAACTGGATATTTGTGAACTTTGGAAGTTATTTGCATCAGTATTTCTTGAACCAAATGGATGTTATGGTGTGGATAAGTGAGTATAAGGCTGGAATTTTATATGTGAGGTTAGTGGTACACTTGTAATTTTGGAGGATGAAAAAGTGTAACCATTTTTTTCAAATGAATAAATTTTCTAAAATAGATTATTATAATAAAATAGACATTATAGTGTTAAAATATTGCAATAAAATATATTTTATTAATTGTTAAGTGATTTTAACCCTAAAATGTTTAGTTTAACCACAAGGTAAATCCATTTTTACCTTAACCGTGATAATTAATTTTTTGGGTTTTCATTATTTATTTTTGTCAAAAAAAATATACCTTGTAATAAAATATAAATAATTATGACTAAAAATATGGATTATAGATTTAAAAATTTTAATTACATAAGTTTAAGATTATAATTTAAAATTAATCCCATATATGCGATGAGGAAGTGTGTTTTCAAAGAGAAAGTATTTAATGGTTTATAGAGTTTTTATATGAAACTTTGAAGTGAAATTTATTATAATTCACTAAATTGGATTAATTTATATATAATTTCACTTATTTAACATTATTTGAATTTAAAATTTAATTTTACATTATAAACAATTTAAATGAAGTGAAAATTTTAATTTAAAATTTAGTATTTTTATTATTCAACAAAAAAAATATTTTAAAAAATAAAAAAAATGACTGTAAGATAATTTTGAAATTATTATATCAAAAATGAAGATAATTATATAAAATAAATTTTCTAAATTTGATAACAATTAATTTTAAATTATGTGTGGAAATCAAGACTAAACCACATTTTATAAAAAAAACAATTTTTTCTGAAAACATTTATTTCCCTTTCAAATAATTATTATTTTATTTATAATAAATAGATAACCATTTAAAATATTATATACAAGTGTAAATTGTATTATTTTAAAATTTTAGTTAGTTGTATTCATACCCTCTAATTTAAGCGATAGGTTATAACAGTACACCATATTATAGTTTATATAGGCTCGGGGTTGCATGTTCTGCAAGATATTGAAGAACATAAATTTATAGAAATATTTTCTATCGATTTTTTAAACACGGTGTTGTGTGTAACATACTATATTGAATAAATTTTTAATATTTTATAATTTAATGGTGTTACATTGTATCATTGAGGAAAACCTATATAATATCATTTTTTACAACATTTGTAAACACTTCTCCATAATTAAACCGCACTACACTCCCTTATAGACTTTTTATACATTATACTCATATTCAAACCCCGGGGAATGATAATATATGAAGGGGATGATGTAAAATACTTTTTATGGGGAAAATCATCAACATTATTTCAGGGGTAGATAAAAATCATTTGACAAAAATGATCCTGGTAGAAAAAACTTATTAAATAGAGCATGGAATGATAAGAGTTTTCTGTAAGTCATGATAGAATGACATGTAATCTCCAATGAACCAACACATGGCATGGAAAAATTGTGAATAATAATGATAAATTAATCATGATCCATCTATCATAATAATATGGATATATCATATTAATGTTGTATAAAAATAATTGTAGGAAAACAACGCATTGTGAACCTAGATAATTGTATCAAGTCTGCGCTCAATCTTGGGAACCTGGAAAACACACATTAGATTCGCACTCAATACTGTGAACATAGCTGACTTTCAATATTTTTTTGATAAACAATGTGGAACTAGAAAACCCTTACTCAGTTCATGCTTAGTATCATTATCTAATAATATATTGATGCTTATCCAATTCATTAATGGGTGATATAGGATCCCAACCTTCCTAATAATCACCCATACATAAGTGTTCCATTTGTAACATCCCCAAAAACCCCATTGGTAGTTGGTGTTGTAGTTGAGTCCATAACACACCCCATAATACTATACTAATCATAGGATCAAATCCTGGAGGGGTATTATTTTTTGAAATAGCATAGTGGTAATGTAGCAGTGGAACAATTCATGTTGTATCGATATTTAGGCCTCGGGTTTGGGCCTATGAGCCACATGGCATTTGGACCACCATATTCTTTTAGAATATAGGGCATTTATGCCACATCATCCCTCCAAGACATGGGATTTTCTACCATAGATCCTCCATTACATGAAGTATTTAGGTAAGACCATGTGGGAGCAATCCCCCAAATAAGAATAAATATAGGTTTCATCCACCAAAGTACAACTAAAGTGATTTGGAATAAATTGAGGGTATGATATATACCATTAAACCTAGAAACCATAAAACTATACATGTGAAAAAATGATTCGATCATGAAATTGTGGTGGATATATATTATCCCTAAATTAAATACATATAATATATGAGTAGTTCTATTGTAGTTGATCCTTTGGGCCATAAACATGTATACTGGGCCCTGTGCCTATGGGGTAATGGGTTATGTATGGGTTCCCTATCAACAAATTTAAAAATTGAATTATGAAAAATAAATAATAATAATATAAGGAATTATATCTATTAAGACAAATATAACACACTGGATTGTGTCACATTAGAGGAGCTACTAACATTAGGAGACATTCCAAAAACACCAAAGGTTGGTAATAAATGTTGAGTGTGTAACTTTGAAATGGGAGGGGGAATATTTTACCCATCAAAATAAACAAAAAATCATACACAAGAACCAATAAAAATATGAACATATAATAAATGTATAAGAAAACTATATAATTATTCATGAGAAAATATATTAAAACTCAAAACAATAAAAAAGATAATATTAGAGTAACAATAGAAAACATATAAACCAAAACATCTAAGACTCAAAAATAGCAATAGACTTGAGTACTAATGTGGCACGAAGCATAATCCAGGACATGATATTAAACTAAATATCCATATTTGAACATCCACAATAACAAAAATCAAAGGGATGCATTATTAAAGTAAAAAAATTCCCTTTCTTGTACCATATAAGATAACATACGGATAAGAACTGATTTGAATACTTAAGGGTGAGTATAAAAGCTATATAGAAAACCGAAAGAGACATTTCACACATTAAATTATGACTAGAATCATGTTATCTTTCAATTTTATTAAATTAAAAGTAGATAATCAAATTAATTTTAAATCATTTTATATAAATATAAATATATATGATGATTTTTACAAAGAAGTTCAAAATGAGAAATTAAATAATCAAAGTAATGTTTCTTCAAAATAATATTTTCTTTTAAAATTAGTGTAAAATGTCTATCTAAAAATATTATCATATCAATTCCATGATCCCAGTAATGCACCCAAGAAAACATGGCCTCTCAAAATGTTCATGTAATCATGGTGACATCCATCCATGATACACTCACAAATATTTAAATTAAAATATATTTTATTGAAAATCCCACATATCCATGCACACACACACTCATTCATAACCTAGACCTCTAAAAATAGTCTTGAAATCATGGTTAATTCAATACATGTTCCATTTTCTTGATTTAGACGAACTCACAAATCCCAATAACTACTAAGAATTCCCATCCAAACATCTTTGATTTACTAAAACCTTTTTTTTCATAATCCCAAATCCCGTTTGGGGTTAGCTTCATCCAAAAAACAAGAAAAAAATAACCATATGAAATTGTTTCAGATTTGTATCAGATTTTTTAAATATAATTTTCATTCAAATTAGACATAAATCATTTATATATAAGAGATATTTCATATTCTATTAAAATGTAGAGGGATATAAACCCCACCTTCTTGGGATTTGTTCTACAGATTGATTTATTAGTCAGTCTCAAATATTTTATCCTTTACTTCCATTTTTCTATAAAATCATAATAAAAACCAATTAAAACACATTTGATCCCATATATCTATGTATAATGAATCTTATATTTGTTTCCGTTGAATAATAAATTTGAATTCTAATATTGGAAGGAATAAAGGGTCCCAAGTTTTTATTTCTAGGACAAAATGCTTGAAAAAACATCACTATTCGAGCCTAAATATTTAATATCATCTATAGTCACCTAGAGTTTCTTTTGAAATCGATAACCTATATTAGAGGATGAAAATGATGTTTTTTTAATAATGTTTCTATTTTAATATTCAGATGAAATATAATTATTTTCCCATTGCATAATTAGGCTACATTATTTGAAAAACCATGTGTTGGCAATACGAATGAGAACTATCCCAAACAATTAAAAGTCACACAGTCGATCCAAACCATGAAACAACCAAGAACCTACCTAATGGACCCCAGTAACCTCACATGGTTTATAGGAGACTTGATTATGATTTATCCTAACCATTATCAATATGTATACCTTAATAAATACTTCCAAACAAATTTAAAACATTATAGAATCTTCCCAATTCTGAGAATGAACATTCTATAAATTTAAATAATCCATAAAATGTATAAATTCTTAAAAAAGGTAAATAGTTTCCTCCATTCATTAGGAATTTTATCATCAGAGATCCAGAATGGCTTGGTCAATGTTCTCAAATTTATATCTCTCAATATGAATTATATTCTTGAATTTTTAAAAACATTAAAAATCACTAACCAATTAAATATATCTCCCTCACAAATTATTCAAATATTTATGTAGAATTAAGATCATTTCATGGATATACCACATATCCAGTTCAAGAGAAACATGACCCCAACTAATAACAGGAGTATGATCTGGGTGATACTATTTTAGTTGGGATACATGAAACACATTATAGATAGCATTAAATCTCTAAAACAAGGTTAACGTGTTTGTAACATTGCTAAATTTTTTTCACAATATCAAATAGGATAACATAACATGGAGACTGATTCCCCAACGTTCCCAATGATGATGACCATGTCTCTGTGATAATTTCAAAAATATAGGATAACAATTATTGAAAAAAAATACCGAAAACAATGATCTTAATATTATTACTATGGGATCTAATTTATATCCATCCATTTTTAAATCATTTGTGTTTTCTTATAGTCTTCTGGACATGGATATTCTGAATTAGTGAATAATCAAAAGTGGATAATGGAAAGGTTTTCCATACAATTCATTTAAATGGACTATATGTATCTCTTATAGATAACTTCTATTATATGGGAACTCTACTAATTAGAGAAAAATATTCCCATGATCCATTGTTATACATAACACATTCATGAAACATATATTCCAACCTTCAAAACATGTGTTCTTATTTCCCATCCATCTTTGTGTGATATGTCATACTTGTGGTCAATGGAGTTCTGAGATTCCATTAAAAATAAATCTAAAACCAAAATGTAAAACTATGATCCCTATAAGATAAGATAGAAACTATTAATTCATATAGACTGACCACATCTTGAATATATTCATTTTACAGATCTTCTACCCTATTAGAATCAATAATTAGGATACTGTCTTCTGAAAAGGTATGTCAATCGATAATCAACAAAATAAAATCTTATTTTTGATGCTTCTAATGTATAATAATGACAATATCTACAGTAATATTCTCCTATTTTAAAATAAATATAATAATATATTACAACATACTATCTCTTCATTGATGTTCATCATTGACCTACTATCAATTTGGGAATTTCTTAACATAATTATAATGATTTATTTTCATACTCATCCCCTGAAAATGATATTTAATTGATTTATATATTTTCTAAATGCTCAAGTGGATATCCTATTTTTAATGGTGGTGTGTTTGTGAATATATTCTTAGTAATATTGGAGTTCCATATTTTTTAAATGAAATTTAAATATTATATCCTAAATCTAACCATCCTTGGTCTCCACACCATGTTGTATTTTCCTAATAGTGACGGAATATGGAATAGATCATTATTCCTCATTGACCAAATTGATTAAATTTTGAATGAGAGTGATTAAGAAGAAAACTACATTCTCATTCTATTCGATACAGTCCATATTCATATCGATATTACCACTCAGAAATTTCTATTGGTCTATAACATCTCTAATAACTTCACAATAATACATCTAACTCCAATCATATTCCAAAAAATACCATTTCATGAACGTATACATCAAGTCAAAGTCAAACATCTAAATATACTAAATCTTTAATCAATTCCCCAATATGTTGTCTCTTGCAGAAAAGATATGATTCAAGGTCTTATGATAAGGAAATAATATATAAATTTCACCCAAGAGATTATGTCACCATGTTTTCAAATTATGAACCACTACTGTTAATTCCAGGTCTTCCTTCAGATAATTATCTTCATGTTTTATCAATTACCTAGACCGATAAGATACCTTGTAATCTCTATTTATGAGAAAAAAACCAAAACCAAAACCTCATGCATCATAATAAAAAAATATTGCTCTAAATAAGTATTTGAAAGATGAGGATTGTTGTCAAATTAATTCAATCTTTAAGATCCAATAATAATAGAAATTTTTTTTATTTCATAATAAAATCACTTTTCGGGAGAAAGTGAGAAACCAAGAGATCCATAAAACACCCAAAATTAATAGCATAGCAAAACCAAATAAAAATATTGGTTCCACCTCTCCCCAATAACTATAAAAAGTGAAGGCCTTCCACTAAATCATGAGCACTCAGAAAACAGTATCCTACAAAGATACACAGGCACGGAACTGATGGCCAAGCCATACCCTCTCAGTCTTCCACTCCAAGTGACATGCTGATTGATGGCCTCATGCTTTGAACCCCATCTGAAGTGGAACCATGAATCAAGCTGGAAAAGAAACACCCATAATCTTCTAGAAAGATATAAACTGATTTTGAAATACACCCTATCAAAATTGTTGAATAGTCACTAATGAAGTGATTATTATAAGCTTAAAATCCCAGAAAACAATGATTTTAGAAGAAATTTTTGGGAGGCATCCAATATATGACTCCTTAATTATTTACAGGATCTATTGATATTCCTTCATTATAAATGAAATGTCTGAGGAAACAAACATCATCAATTTAGATGTCACACAAAAAAAAATTGTTGTAATTTTAATGATAACTGAACATTGCCAACACATTTTCTATATTCCATATAGGTTCATTCATGTTCTTATAATAAACTAGAAAAGCATCAATAAATACCACTAAAAATAATTGAGGTTCCTGTGGATGATATGGTTCATCCAGGACAAAAAATGATAGTTTACTTCACCATGCCAAAGGGAATGACCAAATATTCCTCATGTCCATATCAACTCCAAAATGACATCCTCAAAAAAATCATATTTCCTAACTCTAATTGGATGGTATTCAGATCATAGATCAATTTTATAAAACAACCCAAATCCCTCCAATGGATAAAATAGATCATTATTGTGAGGATGACGATATCAATTCTTCATCTTAGTATTGTTAATCTAACATAATCAATATATAATCGAATTTAAACATATACCATCTTTATGAATAGAAATGGAGCATCCTAGGGAGATGTTCTCATTCCTATGAAACCATTTTAATCTAAATATTTGATCTCGACCTTTAATTATATTAGTTATTTTGTTTAAATTTCATATAATAGAAGAAAAAAAGTACTTTATCCCAGGAGTATGTCAATAATAAATATTATTTCCCAAAAATATTCTACCACGGAGAATTTTTTCAGAATGACATTGGTGTATCATTCCACTACAATTAGAAGAGCATGGTTCCTAGTTTCATCTATAGCCTGTCAGGTTTAGTGATTAATACTAAATATAGATGGTTTTATCAACTATTACTAAAGGTTACAGTCTACCTATGATAATATCCCAATCACCCTTGAATATATGAGTAGTAAAATAAAGATATTTAAATGTCACCTTCCATGAATAGTAGTCCATATATTCTCTAAATTTTACAAGACAATCCATTCCAAAAATTAGATAAAAAATTTTCATCTCTAGGACTGTAAAATCATATAGAAACTAAATTGCACAAATGGTAATTGAATGTTCTTGGAACTTGAATCCTCTTTACTCTATCATCCCAATGGGTGTCTTAATTATCATGAGGTGAGGCATCATCTTGGTGCATAATACAATTTTTTTAACCACATGAGAATAAATAAAGGAATGTGATGCACTAGTATCAAACAAAACATACATAAAATTAGAATTCAAATGGAAGGTACCCCCACACCATTGAGGTAAATGGATACTCTATCAAAATAATCCACTCATCTCTATATGGATTTCGATCATCCCCCACAGAACAATTTGGGCTACTATAAAAAATTATTAAATGAACAAATGATTTTTTCTGAGAGTTATCTTAGTTCACATGATTCTAGGGATGAGAACTATTCTGAAGAAACTGATCATTCATAGCATAAAATACCTAAAGATTAGTAAACTTACCTCATCTCATTGGCTTCAAAGGTACGGTGTAGTACTTCTTCATATTACCTTTATTCCCTCAATGGTTTCACATCTATAGTAATGTAGTACAATCCTTATTCCTATTTTAAGAGAGTCACAATGAAAACATATAGGTTAATTTCAATGATATGTTGGATAAGATGTTGATCAAGTATATGGGTTCTCTAAAATCCTACATCCCTAAGAGTATCCCTCCCTATTAACTTTATTTTCTATACTAGTGTTTCAACATACAAATGGATGGAAAAAAGGGTTATTGCTTCTAGGATTTCATTAAAAATATTTATCTCATATGAGTGCATCTTTCACCATTTAATTAAACAATTTATTACATAACATGACTTCTTTGGAGAAAACCTTGGGTTAAAGTCCCACCTAACATATTTTGCCTTCATTTTTTATCTATATTATAACTATTGTGTGAACAAAACCATGTGAATGAATTGTTTAGTATATTAAGTCACTATAAAATTAAATTGTTTATATGGAAGAAAAATATTATATTTTACATATAGAAAATGTGTAGATAAAACCCTTTTATTAATAAAATCCTCAAACCAATCCCATGTAAGGTTCTATTATATGTTTTATTGAATAATTAGATCCCACAAAATTATATCCTATTAATCAATAATGTACATAAATATCTTCTCATTTATCTCTTATACTGTTATTGGGACGTTAAATATACTTTTTCACCCATTTTTTCAAATTTCATATTCTTCTAGTCCAAAATCACCTTAGAATAATAGAGGATTCTACCTAAAGAACTCTAAAAAGTGATTTACATGGGGAGTTTCCTCTTTCTAAGGACTCTTATCATCATCTTAAAATGCCTGCATAATATATTGAACCAACTATTGGTCACCTACGGTTCATGGGGAACCACATTCTCTTCTGTAACCTTCCTCTAGTTTCTCATTCTCCTAACTTGTAGAAGTTTCTCTATAAAAGAATATATATAATTTCCAATTATTTAATTCTTAATATTTTTATCCCATTTTCAATCAAATATATCTATGTAATATAATTAAAATATCATATTATCAGAATCAATTAATCATGTGAAAATTTATTCATTATTTGAATTCCTACCCCTAATATTGATACTGAACACTAATCTCATAAACCCATGATGATTTGTAACATCTTGTTATTTTTTTTATGTTTTCTGGACCCATTTATTTTAGTACCAAATTTTTGGATCTCTTTGTGGGTATTTTTTTAGTATTTCACCTAAACCTTTTGAGGGTTTCTGGTTCCGTCCATGGTTTACGCTTGGTTTTCACATTATAAAACAAAGTGTACCGAATGGGTTTCATGGTTTGTACACGGTTTCCTCATGGATATGTAATGTCTGCAACCTGTTCCACATTTTCTACATGGTTTTCACGTGGTTAAACTATGTGTTCTTCCTAGTCACATGTTTTTTCCATTATTAAATTTCATGGATATCCTAAGTGTGTAATGTTTCATGGTTAATCAACATGGCTAGTATTAACCCTGTGACATGGAACAAAAAAAATTCACATGATAATTGAAGTTACAAAAATTGTAATTAATGTCCCAAACCACCCTAATTAACCCAAAATTCCTCCCACATGATTATAATCCAATCAGTAGGATTTCTGGAGGCCTCTAGGGGAATTTTGACTCCTAAAATTTCATATCTTGGTGGATATAAGCACCAATTAATGCATATATAGTCCCTTTTGGTGAGTTATTTTGTTATTTTCTTAGATCTCATTTCTTCTCTTTATTTATTCATCCAAATGATTGTGAAAGCCTTTTGTTTTTTGGATCCAGATTGGTTGATGTGGAATTGTATATCTAGTATTTACTCTCTCTTATTTCAAGATCTATCCTTTTAGATCTTCTTATTGTAATTGATTGTAACTGATCTCGGATTAGTTGTGGTTGGATTTCTTAATTTCATATAATGTGTTTATATGATTTACCTTTTTTTGGAATTCATTGTTTCTTTAGAATTCATAGATACATACATATTTATTTCTATAACATGTTTTATGATATTTTTCCATTTAATTTCATATAAAATCTACTTTGATCATTTTCTCATTGAATTTAATATGGAATGAATTAAATGGATTTGAATTTATTTTCTCTCACTTTTTTGTGAATTGATTAATACAATGTTTTTTGGATTTATTGTGAAGGAAGATTTAATTTGATTTTTGGAAAAACTGAGGGTTTTGGCATGGGTTTTTTTATTAAATGAATTTACATGATTTGAATTAAATTAATAGACCTATTTACTATTTTTTAAAATTGTTTTAAGTGATTTAATTTATTAAATAACAAAGAAACCCCTTTGAATGATATTGAACTTGTTTTGAAATGAGTGTTCTTAGTTTTTTTCAAATAATTTATTTATTCACATAGAGAGAGTGTGTAAACCAGTTTTTTGAAATGTATTAAATATTATTATAATTTCAATACATCTATTAAATGTTTTAGGGATTCATTAAAATTATTTATTGTTCTGAAGGACCATTTGGCATTATAATGAATATTTCATAAAGTAAGGGGGCATAATTACCCTTTTAGGATGTTAAAATTCTTTTAAAAGATTTTAATTCAATTGATTATTATTGACGGCCTTTTTGGTACTTTATGGTGATTATATCTTATGATAACCCATTAATTGAAAATTTGTATTTCTTGTACTTCCCATTGTTTGGTGTTGAAAATAAGATTATATACATGGCGGGAATTGGGGTGTGAGAGTGAGATGTTTTATTAGGGCCATTTCCTATGATTGATAAGGATACATATGTGATCCTCCCAACTCGATTACCACAGTCACCTATTTTGACTAGTTATGGGAACCTGGTAGTTAGATGGGATGACCTAGATATATGATTGACTGGAAGACTCACACCCCAGTAGTGGATGCATGGGTAACATGAAAGGTTCGAAATATGGATATGCCACTGTGAAAGATGGTGGGTGTGGAACTAGTTTTTTTTAGACCCAATAGATTATATTTGAGCCTATAAATTAGTCAGGTTGTAATTTGAATAACTATTTTGTTGTGGACTCACTATCATACCTATGCCATATCGATGACATCCATATACATTATCTTGATACATGACAATGATGGTTGTCACCAGTTGGCGCCATATTTTATTTTCCTGTTATATTTATTTTTATTAATCACTGTGAATATATCATATTTATTCTTAATCATATTTATATATCAGCTGAATATTCTCATTTTCAAAATTATCTGAATTTAGCTTGTAAAATGGTCTTCAAATTTTTTTCAAGAAATTTTTTACTTTTTAAAATGTTTAATGGAATGTTTAATAGTTTTAGTTTAATAAATGATTTCAAATGTTTTCAACTCTATTTTTAAACCTAATCCACATAATCTTTCATTTTTACTCCCTTTTTATAATATATTAATTTCTTTATAATGTAATTTTATAAAATATTCGGTGGAATCCTAATAGCCACTTTATCTGACAACCTACTTTTACTTTTTGTGTTCTATACCTTTAAGATCTTATAGTAGGTGTTCGTGATTTATTTTTAATTTATGGTATCATTATTGAGTGACCAAGGTTGGGTGAATTGGGACTTGGTGGGTGTTTGTGGACCACTATAAGATGTGGTTTAGTGGTTATGGTCTACTTTCAGTTTTCTTAGTCTCTCCTTGTACTGGATATATATGTATTGAATGATATATATATATATAATGACATTTATGCAATGTACTCTACTATTGTAATATTTGAGGGTCAGATCATTCCCAATTGTTATTTTTTGATGCCCAGAATCTTGTCTTTGGCCCATGTAGATTAAGAACTCTCTTTAGGTCAGTATCAAATCAGTTAGAGTACCAGTTTAGATGGTATTCAGGGTTGGTTCATTAAAAATTTTATTAGAGGGGGGTATTTTATTGAAGGTAAAACATTAATTTGAAATCCATATGTTATTTGGGGTGATTCATGTTATAAATTGGATTAATAATGTTTTGGGAATAAATATATAGTCTTTGAGTGGTTTTATCATGATCACTTCTGACATACAAAGGATTTTGGGACATGAGTCTTTTATATATATATTGGTTTTATGATGACTATTTATATTTATATTCCCAATGATAGTATATTTTATTTGAAAAATCACTTATGAGTTTTTGAATGATAACGTAATGATAACCATAGGTGCACCGTGTTTTCACGGTCTAGTAAACTGTGAGAAATAAATGTGGCTAATTTGGAAATCCATACACAAATAGTTTTGTGTTTAGTGTTTGTTTTACCATCCCATATGACCAAGACTCTTATTTTTTGAACTTGTTTCTAAGCATAGAACCTTGTCCATTAATATTTATGTGACATCACATATTTGAGGTTTCATATGTGGGTTTTGGATATGGGTTGTTACATGATGTCATTTGGTTTAAAATTTTATCCCTTCTTAAAAAATTTAAATCCCTTTTGAATACAAAATTTTTCCTCAAAATTTGTTTAGTTGTACTCTTTGTGAAATGATTTGAATGACCAAAAAAGGTGAGTTTAATGAAATTTTTGGTTTTTAAAAACTAATTATCAAATACTATTATGTGATGTGGTAAAATATTGTTTTATGAAGAAATTTTGTGTTTATAATAGATTATAATTAATAATGGTTTTGATTATTTTAAATTGAAATTAACTATTTTGAAACCACAAAATCATTTAAATGTGTTGGTGAAGGGTTCTTAAAACTGTATTATTTTTTAAAAAATATTTATCATTTTTAAATAAAATGGTTTCGTTTTATAAATAGTGAAACATTATGTGTTTTTAAATCAGGTAATTTTTAATAAAATGGTTTTTTACTTTGTTTATAATCTTTTGTTCACTTTTTGAGAGTTCTTTGATACCTGAGTTGATATGATTTTTTTGTGATGTTTATAAATGTCTCCAAAAAAGTCCTTCATGAATGATATAATGTTGGTACAATAGTATGTTCCTCATGGTATTTCTTCAGATTTTCCAAAAGTATAATCCCTTATCTACTACTCTACCTATAATCCATATCAAGTGGTGGATGAAAATACTATCATGCTATTGTTCACTATCTTTTAATTCATTTATTTTCGTCGACCTACTTATAAAGGTGAATGACGTTCTATTAACGCAGTGTAGTGGCTTGATGATGTTTATGTGATCTTTGATACTCTCAAAATTTTTGTATCTCTGAAGGTCAAGCCAATCAAGACTTTTTTCTGTACCTAGTCAGAAGTGGTGGAAATATTTTATTTCCCATTTTTCTACATGCATTAAAATATTAGGATTCATTCATGTTATCATTTATTCATTCACAATATCCTGAGAAATCGAAGAAGGGAAAAGTTTCTTAGTTCTTGGGTTTGGTCAAGATGAATTATCAGTTGTGGATTATTCCAATAAGTTATCATGTTCGTTATGTTTCATACCAATTATTTTTTATGATGATTTTTGTAAGTCAATCTATTTTAGAAAATTTCTTCACACATACCTCATAACCATCACGACAACAGATAGGATGATCACTTATTTGGGGATGTTCAATAAGGATTTCTTGGATGAAGAGGAGCTAATGAACTAACACAAAGGGAGGAATTCGTCCATTATTGATGATAATGTATATCATTTTCACGAACATTGGATTCCACTTATGTGTTTCTAGTGTGGAACACTGGGTAATTCTAAGTGGTGGTGTTCGAATTCCCATAGTAATAGTTCAAGGTGTGGCCGTCGAGGTCACCTTCATTGGTTATGTGACTTTTACCACTCGAATTGGAAAATTTGGTCAGAAATATCATCTCCTGACTATGGGGAATTAGATTCTTCATTATAATAGGGCTGCAACCATTAGACAAGCAGTGAATATTTTCATATAGTGGAGGATCTTATGGATTATAGGTTGTAGTTTTTGACATCAGAGTGGAAACTATTTGAGTTTTTCCTTTTTGTGGATTATATTATTTTGAAACCATTTTTTTGGTATGTTTTTTATGATATCATCTAGAATATAGTTTGGGTCATTTGTGGATTAGTGATGTAATAATGGTTTCTTTCTCATGACATCTTGTTTTTTTCTCCTTGGTGTTCCTATTATTTTAACTTGATGGTTAGAAATTAATTATGATGTATTGGACGATCTCATGTGTGAATGTGTAGTTCCCTATCATACAATAGACATGATGTTTATACTATTTTAAATTTGAATTGGATATACATTGGGAATGTATATGGGTAACTAGTGAAATGTATATTTTTTATAGACCAGGAACATGGTGGTGTTGTCATTTTCTTTGATGATTTAATCAAGGTATGAGGCATGGATTGAAAAAAAATCGTAAGTTATTGTTGACTACTTAACTAGGGTAGAAATCCATTTCACATCAATACCTTGATTCTGGATTTTAGATCTTTGATTATTCTCCATATAAAATAGTTGAATTATCTCTTCTTTGGTTCTAAGGGAAGTGATTTTCTTATATTACACCATTTTGGTGAATCTAGAAATAGTGGGAGGTCCTTTGGTAGGGCTCTGATCATTCACTGGATTAGAGACGTGTGATGATATTGGTGTATTGATATTGTAGTTTTGTGTTTTTTTAATATTTGGGTGAGTCTCACTTCTAGAGCATGGTTTTTTCACCTCACAAGATAAGTGAGGGAGTTCTTGTTGGATTATCATAGTCGATCTTTTAGAATAGAACCTTTTGTGGACAAAAATTCTTATAGTGGGGATGATGTAACGTCCCATTACATTTTTTTTTTTGACCCACTGATTTGAGTATCCAATGTTTGGATATCTTTGTAATTTGTTTTCGTTATTTTATTGAACACTTTTTTGAATGTTTCTGGGCCTTTCATGGTCTGTGGATGGTTTTTGCATGGTTAAAAAAAGTGTGAAGTTTGGAATGAATGTATTGTTCATGGTTAAACAATGTCTCTAACAAGTTACATGGTTAGGGATTGTTTTTTAAATTACTAAACTATGTGTTCAGCGTGGTCACATATTTTTCACATGGTTAAACTATGTGTGTAGCCAAAGTGTGAAACTTTTCATGGTTAAGGCACGTTGTTAGTAATAACTATGCAAATTGGCCATGAATATTGTGCACATTATAATTAATGTTACAAAAATTTAAATTATAGTCTTGATACCCCCTAATTAATAAAAATCTCTTCCCACACGATCATAATAATATCTTTATGGTTTTGGGATCCATTTGAAGGCATATAGGCTCCCTAACCCAAATATATTGAAAGATCGAAGTGCAAATCAATGTAGAGAACTTCTATTCTGGTGATTTATTAGATTCTATTATTCGATCTTCATTCTTATCATGATTTATTATTCTTAATGGTTATAAAGTCCCTTCCTTTTTTCGATCATAATTGATTGATGTGGAATTTTATATCTAGGATCTCCTCTCTCTTCATTCAAGATAATTCTTCTTAGAACATGTGATCTTTATCAAAGGAGACACATATTAGTTTTTTTGGTTGGATTCCTTAATATAAAAGTAGGTGATTCTATTATTTTCCTTCATTTTCTGATTCATTCTTTCTTATAATTCATAAATAATTTTTCCAATATTTCTAAAAAAGTTCTATGAAATTTTTCCATTTAATAACATTTGAAATATTTTTTACCCTTTTTTCTATGAATTAAATATGAAATGAATTAAATGGATTTGAATTTTATTTATCTCAACTTATTTTGAATTAATTAATTCTATGTTTGGTTGTATTTATTTTATAATAGATTTTAGAGGGTGTTATGGATAAATTGAGGGATTGGGCTTGGGTTTTAATTCATTAAATAACTTTCCTTGATTTGAATTAAATGTGTTGAACAATTTAATGTCTTCTAATAGTTTTAAATTCGTAAATTTATTGAATGAACAAGAACCCCCTTTTGAATGATTTTGAACTTATTTTGAAATGGGTATTCTTGGGTTATTTGAAATAAATGATTTATTCACATTGAAAGATGGTGTAGACCTACGTTTTGAAATGTATTCAATCATTTTAAAATTGTAATAATTCCTTTAAATTCATTAGAGATGATTTTAAATAAGTTATTGTTTTAATGTCCCATATAGCATTATAATGATGATTTGGGAAAGGAAGAAGGTTTGATTATCCTTTTTGGATGTTGAATTGGTTTATTGGATTTTAATTGAAATGATGACTATTAATGTCCTAGATGGAAATTTATGATGATCTTCTATAGTGATAATTTATTAATGTGACTTTCTTAATTATTTTACATCCCAATGATGGGTTTTGAAATAGTCAATATTTAATTTGATGGAATTTGGGGTGAGATTGATATGTTTTATTAGGCTCATTGCACATGCCTAATTATGATCCCCAAGTGATCCTAATATCTAGATTACCTCACTCGCCTCTGTTTACTATTCATGGTAACCTGGTACATAGAAAGGATGACCTAGATATATGATTCACTAGTAGACTCACACCCAACTAGGGGATACATGGAGAGTGTGAAAGGTTCAGGCTTTGTACTTGTGGATAGGCAAGTGGGTGTGTGTGGAACTAGTTTTCTTTTGACCAGTGAGACTAGATATAATCCCTACAATTAGTCATGTTGTAATTTAATTATCTATTTTGAGGTGGACTCACTATGATACATTGGTTGTACCAATGAAAACCATATACTTGATGTCAATACAAGACAGTGTTGTTTTTCACCATTTGGAATCGATGTTTCCTTGGTTTCTTTATTAGTCATTATTATTCACTTTGAGTCTATTGTATTGGTTCTTTTTAATATTTACTTATATGGTTCATCTTCTAATAATTTCATGATTATCTAAATTTAGCTAGTGAAATGGTTTTCAAATCATTTTCATGAAAATGTTTAGTTTTTAAAATGTTAAATGGAATGCTCTACATATTTCATTTAAAAATTGATTTTAAATTATTAAAAATATTTTTTTAAACTAATACTCATACACTATAATTTGAAATCATCATTTAGAATATTTTAATTAACTTATTTGGTAATTTATTAGAATCTTTGGTAGAATTCTACTAGGATCATTATCTCACACCCTTCTTTTACATTTAGGGGTTTCAATCCCAATATAATCTTATAGAACATGTTTGAAATTTATTTTACCTTCATGGGACCATGCTTGGGAGACCAAGGGTGGGTGAAATGGGATATTGGGGGTGGTTAGGAACCACCAAGATATGGGTTTTGATGGTTATGTTCCACTCTAAGTATTCATACTGTATCATTTTACTTGATATGTTTGTATTGACTGATATATATATATATATAACGATTTTTCAATATTGAAATCTGCTACTATAATAATTTTAACTATTACTCATTCTAAATAGTTATTTTTTTTATTCCTAGGTGCTTGTCACCAGACAGAGGAGATTGAGAATGCTCTTCAGGTTATTAGAGAATCAGTTCGGGTACAAGTTTATATTGAATTCTGGTTTTGTTCATTACAAAATGAGTTGAAACCATGAATGTAAGTGTTATAGAATAATTTTTTTATTAATGCTTCTCATGTAACTTAAATTTCGAACAAAAAAATGTTAACTATGTATTTTAACAATATTATTTTCAATCCTTGACATGTATTTTATCCTTTCTACAAGCCCAATTAAAGTAATATCCAAAATAATACCATTGGAATCATCCCTACATAACCCATTTTATTGGGCCATGTGGGAGGTTCTACTAATCTTCTATTACATTCCCTTGATTCCATTGTTTTTTAATAAATTTTGAGAATTTGACATAACAATAAGATGGGATTTTTTTGTTCTTAAACACATTCATACAACCATACACAAGAAAAAAGACGATGAGGAACATTTAATCAATTAAAAATAAAAATATATAATTATGCATGAGATAATATTCAAAAACTAAAAATAATTAATAGGAAAATATCAATGTAGAAGTGGAAACAAATAAACCAAAATATCTAAGGCTCCAGAATAGTGAAATACAATGGCACTAAGGTTTCACCACTCTAAACCCCAAGACAAGTCCCTGAACAAATTCTTCATCTATGAAGGTCCTTGAAAACTATAATAAATTTTCTCTTATAGATATGCATGAAACATTTCTATCATATTTATAATGAAATAAAACATTTTGATATACAATGAGTTACATATTCATGGGTGACTTCATCAACATTATAGGTATCCCCAAGAGACTTATCCCACATGACACTAAGATCCTAATCATATTATATCAAAGTTTTATAAAGTAGGAGGTGTATTATCAAATGAAATTTAGAATAATTTATAAAAATATTAACATATTAAAATATTTTACCAAATTAGTTCCAAACTTTAAATGTGGTGATAAAATTATTATTTTTTAAATATTAATTTAATAGTAGCATAAATAGTTTATCGAAACATATATTCATATGAATTTCATGATCCCACACATTCACTCTTGAAAAACGAGACCTCCCAAAATGGTCTTATAATCATGATAACTTTCATACGGGATGGATTCATAAATATTTTTTAAAAACTATTTTCCCATGTCAATTACATATATCCACACACACACACATGTTCATAACTTATACCTCCAAACATGGTCCTATAGTGATGGTGACTACCATCCGTGAAATATTTTTACTATGAAAAATATCACACAACCAAATCCAGGTCATGAAAACCCATGTAAAAATGATTTATTTTTCAAATGATTCTATTTTTAAAAAAAAAATTTTCCAAAACCAATTTTGGGTTACCCATATCCTTAAAAAAAAGAATTAGAATAAACATAGGGAATTAAATTATATTTTTAATATATTTTATAAGTAGAATTTTTCTTTCAAATTATACATAAATCTGTCATAGGCATGAGAGTTTTCATATTCTATGAAAATTTACGTGGCGATAAAAAATTCCTAACACAAATTCATTTGGCCTAATTATTATTTATAATATCTCTTAGATACAAATCATTCCTTCCATTTCTCTATAAAACTCCAATAAAAATTGATCCAAACAAATATAATCCCATAGTTCCATGTTTAAAAACTCAGATATTATGTTCTATTTAAGAAGCAATTATAAGATCTGTGATGGGAAGGATGATTGGATTCTTATCCATTGATTTCAAAAAACAAATACTCAATGAATCAACAGAATCGTAGTATAGGAATTGCAGATCCTTTAAATTCTTCTACCATATATATATATATATATATATCCTATTGGTTAAAAGAGGAAAACATTTATTTTTTTAGTCTGTTTTTTTTTTCAATTCAATTTCTGTACATTTATTTTTTCATCTCATGCATAAGCCACAATGTTTAAAAAGCCCTATACTAGTCGTGTTAATTTTCTTTACCCCAAACAATTATTTGTTTCACGATTAGTCCATGGTTTTACAAATAATTTTCCATCCACGCACTTTCCCAATGACCCCCAAACACCTAAAACACTTTCGTTTTATATGTTGGAATGTTTTCCCCTAACAATTTTCCAACCATAAACCTATAAAAAAATATTCTAAAAATTATTAAACCTTCCAGAAATATATTGAGTCTTAACTTAACAATTCTTATACATTAAATAAGCTATAAAATAGGTAGATACCTCAATCCAAGGTAGAACCAACATTAAAAAATGAGAACATTCATACATGAAATAATACATAATTAAAATATGGAAAAGATATGGGTTTCAAAAAAACAATCCATTAACATTTCAAAATTCATAAAAATAAAGAAGATAGAGAGTGGCTTAAAAATATCATAAATGTAAAAAAATGGATTTTAGGGGTATTAACAGATATGAAGTATAACTTTTAAGTATGAACAAATAAATCGCATGAAATGTAATAGTGAATAGACCATTTTTAAAATATTTTAATACTACATTAAATTTTTTATTCAAAATGAAATACCTTGATCTCAAAAATCCATTATTTAAAAAATTAATTTTAATACAAAAAAATGATTTTTCGAAAAAAAAATTATCTATCAATATAATTTTTTTTAATACAAAAAATCCAAAGAAATATTTTTATGAAAACCCTAGGTCATTAAAATCCATTTTGAAATAATTAATTACTTTTTTAAATAAAACTGTTACTTTTGAAAAATAAAATAATACATTTTTTATTTTCAAAATCAGAAAAATTAAAATCTTTTGGAAAACCATTTTATAACATATAAAGGAATATCCATAAATAAAAATTCTTATAACAATGAAAGAAACTATAAAATATTTTTTTTATAAAATGTACTTATCATATTAACAAAAAATGAATTTATGGGTAACATTCAAAAGTCATCTTCAAAAAGGTGAAGAGAAAACTATAAACAAATTATTATAAAAACTAATATTCAATAATGGATCCATGAAAAAGTCATAATGGGTTTTTAATGGAAATTTTTTAGAATATAAATCATTTTATTATGAAATAATGGAAGAAGACCACATTTGGAAGGAATGTGAATTATTCTTAACATCATATAATTTATTGATGGAATAAATCAATAAAAATAATTTACTATAAAATAAAGAGTAATGTAATTATAATATCATCATACAATAGGTGAAAACCATCTTGTAAATTCATATAAAATGTGTAATGATTATGAATCAATAAAAGAAGTTGATTCTAGAAAAAACCTTATGACATAAGAAAAATCATTATAGAATTTACGTTAAATAATTTTCAAGAATTTTAACTTAAAATTACACTAATAAAATATTATTCATGATATTTTATATCCAATATTTATTATTATAAACATTTAAATGATATTAGGTTCATATAAAACAAGTCTAAAATAAAGGAAACCAATATGAAACACTCATACCATAAATCCTGCTTTGTCGAAAATTATCTAACCCCATGTATGAATAAAATAACTATCTTAACAACCTATTTTAGAAATTTATTTAAATTTATATCAGTTTATATTAAAAATTTATAATAAGTTATTTTAGTTAGTTCTATTTAATTTTCATCATTTTGTGTAATTAGTTTCAATTTTTTGTTTACTACCAGTTTTGTAATGGTGTTTTCGATTGTATTTTATATATTTAATAGTAATCATACCATGTTAATAATATGTTTTGGAAAAAATATTACAATTTATAATATTATAATTTCATATCATAATTATCTTTTATGATTTTTGAACATATAGATTGTGACGAGTTTTTTTCTATAATTTGTTTCAAATAATTTTTATCTATTAATAATGTAGTAAAAATGATAAAACCATACCATAATATTAAAAAATATTAATTAATAATTTATGGAAATGGGTAAAATGATATATGTTTCAAAAGCCCTATATCATAGATATTAATATTTCTATTCATGTAGGTGGTAATATTGATAGAAATAAGAACAGGATATAATTAATATATAAGTATGATTATGGGTGATTAAGTTATAATATAATTATTATAGAAGTATAATGATATAATTATTATTTTATTAATTTGGTGAATATTAATATAATATATTGGAAAGAATAATAAAATACAAGAGTGTAAAACAAAATATTTCACTTTTATGGAGGTGGTAGTCTGAATCTCCCCCTGGGTGATGTGTTTAGTTTCAAAATTTTAAGAGGATGATAGGGAAAGAATTAAAATTTCAGAACCATTATAATTTAATAAATATATTTTTTTTATTAATTACTATTTTAGAAACATACACTTCAAGTGGTGAAGAAAAATCAATCATATCATTAATTGAGGTGGTAATCTGGAAGTACGCCTCATGATGTCATCAATTTTGATCAGTTTTCGAGGAAGGTAGGAATGTTTTATTCAATTTTTATGATAAAATTTCAGTATATTAAAAATAAAAATGTTATCATAATTTCAATTTTAGAATTTATTCGAGGTGATTACGTAAGAAAATAATTAAGAGAGCTCAGCTTAGAACATTGCATTTCTATATGGATGTTCTCCCTTAGGTAACTACTCAAGGGTCTATATAATGGTATATTGGAAAATAATAAGCTTATATAGAGTATGGGTAGATTTTAGGAGAAACTATATTACAAATTTTACCTAAGTATTTTTAATGGGTAGATAAATGTGGTGGAAGTGACCTCCTTTTATTAGTGAAGAAAATAAATTTTTGTAAATACCCATTACTTTTTCAATGATGAAATGAAAATATTAAAGGGTAAATGGATCTAAATGTTTTATATTATGAAATTTGTGGTGATATAGGGTCTAAAAATACACTAACATAAATTTTCACACATGTTTTAAACACGTTTTATGCCTTTTACCACTTGATTTTTACATTTAAACATTTTGGGTTTTACATTCGTAACTAGTTTTTACACAAGTAATCTTAATTTTATTAAAAATATAAGGTATAGAAAATTACTAAATATTTATTTTATAAACATATATTTAAGATATGAATAATATAATTTGATTTGTATATAATAGATAGTTGACTTTTAAATTATACCTTTAATATATCGAAATACTGTTTTGGAGAAAAATAATATTTTCACTATTAAGAATTGTTATTATTATATAAAATTAACTTCCAAATAAATCTGGGAAAATATATTTCTATATATGTGTAGATATAATTAAAATTATATAATAAAATTTATTTTAATTTAAATTATTAGGTAGAAATTTTACAATATTAATAAAATCATTCAAAGAAAATAATAATATAGCAATTATAATGGTCAAAAACATTAATCTTATAAATCATTATTTTATTCCTAAAAATGAAAATGACATTATTACATGATATTATCACAAATATATAAACTATTAAATCCTTTTTTCTATATTTAATCTCTACATGTGATGGAAGATACTTTTTTAATATATCTATATAAAAAATGTAGAGTAAAATTTTAATTATGTTTCGAAAACATTAAACATAGATTTTATAAATTCAATATAGTTTGTTTGGAATTTTATATATATATATATATAATTTCATTTTATAATGTTTATGTTTTACTTTTATTATTATAATATAATAAAATTAATGGTATTAGAAAAATCGATATTTCCAACTATTCACATAAAAATAAATTATATTAGAAAAATATGAAAAAATAACACTAAGATAATTTGGAAATACTAAATTCAAAAATGAATTTAATTTTAAAAAATAAAATTTACAAATTTACAAATATATATCTAAAATAAATAAGTAATATTTAAATTAAAACTTATTTTACTATAAAATTCCCTTTTAAAACTTTAATTTTTTATAATATTATTATTTATTCATTTATGATTGGTTTAAATGTTTTTATTTACTAGAGGTTCTATTATTTAGAAATTTTCCCAACTCTACACATCTAATATGTCATGAATCAAATTAGTTCATTCTTTCTTGTGAAAAAACCTATCAATACAATTTTTATTTAAAGTAAAATATATTATTGAATCTATGGGTGTTACATAGATTGTCACTATGTGATGTTAAATTATTGAAATTTGATCCATTTTTGAATAACTATATTTACCCTTTATTAACTTATTTAATTATTTAACATGTTAAATAATTTTTAAAAAGAATCATATGAACATTCTTACTAAATTTGGATGTGTTAATTCCAAATTTGTAATCCATTTTTATTAATTCAACTTATAAATATCAAAAAATTATTTTCCAAATTATTAAATATGATATATAGAGAATAATTATTTGTATAAATTTGAGTATTTAAATATTAACTATTTTAATAATTTTTTTGAATAAATTACTAATTCAATGAGTTAAATTATTCATATCAAAAATATATTATATTAAAATCATCATTTAAAAAACAATACCATTTTAATAATATAAAAAATTCATATAATATTTTAAATATTATCTTTATTAAAATAAATTTTTTTTGTTATTTTTTTAGCTACATTATTTGAATATATTTTTATTAAAAATCATTTTTCTTCAAAATAGTAAATATAAAATGTGTAAAAGAAGACAATATATATATAGTTTAAAAAATTTATAATTACGTGTTCATATCATCTAGAGATCTACTTATAAGACCCCTTAGATAATTTTCTAAGACCTAGGGATAAGATACGTTTTAATCAAAGTTGTAGACAATTTTTCAGCTAGAATTGATCTCATACTTATCTTTAAAATATTTAATTTCCCCAATAAATTATTTTTCCCAATCCACCCATGTTGGGGTTCAACTTGGGATTAGTTTATGGAAAAACAATTTAAAACTACCTCCCTTTCATGATAGGATAGATTTAACTTAATTGGAAGACTTTTAAAAATTGATTCTATTTATTACCATTTCTGTATTAATTTCTTAATTTCATTAATTCTATTTTTAGCCTCTAAATAAATGTATATATTAAGATGATCATATTTTAATTATTTATTAGTTCATTTTAGTTTAGATTTTTCCAATAAAGAGGCCTTACATTAGATTCATTTTTAAGGATTTCTTAAACTCCTTACATCATTATGTAATTCCTACATAATTTTAATGTGACTATTTGATAAATAGTCCCATAAAAATCATTTGATGGGTTAACACCTCTGATGATGGTTTTTTTAATAATAGTGATATTGGTATTCATAATCCTCATCATAAAATTTTTGAACATAATATTAAAAAAAATTCATCAAAGTATCCTATGATTCAATGTTAATAACTTATATAATCTTAAATACATAGAACTCTTTCTATGTTGAATATCATCATTATAAATCTCATTTAAAACATTTTCAGAAAATCATATTTGGAAAATTTTAAACACAACGTTTTCCTATAAGATCATTCTTTATCGATATATCCTTGACTACTTTATGATATAATGTGACATTTATTTTTAAGTAGATTGGTATCATCATTTATTTATTATGATTTTAAGTTATATATATCTGAACAAACTCCCACTAGGTTCATAGAAATAATATTTTCTAAAAATATATATTTCTAACATACAAACTCTATTATGTTAGGAAATAAAACATACTTTTTAATATTTATATTTAAATAAATAAATTATTAATGATAATATTTGATGCGGAATTATATCTGATTTGAGAAATATTATATAAATCATATTTTTATTCATTAAAATATGCCACTCTTTTTGTTGTAGGATCTCTTTACCTCATATTTTAAAATAAGACATGGTTTTGTCCTATATAAAACTCATTTTATCCTTACCTTATTTTAAAACATCTTATATAAAGTATAAAATCATATACCATGTTCTTAAAAACAATCATATTTTTTATTAATAACTACTAATGATTACAATAATAACTCCCTTATCATATAAAAGGAAATGATATGAAAAATATGAATTTTTATAATTTTTAAACCATTATTGAATGAATTATTCCATTTTATTCAAAATCTATATAGTATTAACCTTCTCCACATTATTTGATTGAAAACTAAAAACATCATAAATAATTTCCTTAATTTGAAGACTTGTATATTTAAAAAATTATATATTATATATTTTTATTATGTTTCTTTAAAAATTGAATAATTAATTTTTAAAACATTAATACATAACATGTACTAACCATGGAGAAGATTATTCACCTTCTTGTATTTGAGGTACATCATCCAGCAGTGTCTAGGTTGTTTACTATGTAATAATTCTCTTGTATCTTTATCACCAACTATCATATACAAACTATTACTCCTTGAAATCTTATTTTTTGAACTAAAATTTTAGCTCATTGTGTTGTCATTACAACATTGGAGCCTGGACCCCAATGTCCTATATGGGTATCTTTACAATATTTAGGTGATTAAGTTAAATGTATTTTAACTCAATTTTATTAGTTTTTATAGTAAACTATCAGATCCATTCATAAAACTATAGTTTAATTATGTTTATTAAGATTTCTCAATCTCCCCAATTCAATGAAATACATAATTATACAGAATATAAGAGTGAATACTAAAGTTCATTCTATCATTTATCATTTATAAAATTCTTTCAATGTTCTTAGAATGATTTTTATTATGATTCTCAAATGAATAATGTTTCTATTTTTTCAAAGCATCATAGTTCGATTACTCAGGAATGGGTTTCTCTAACACGTAAAATTTTTATACGTACATATGAACTATTGTTTTTTTCTAGACTAGTAAATGTTTTTTTCCTTAATGTTACCAATTTACCTAGTTTATCTCATATTCAATGTTTATGATAGATCCATTTTTTTCTAATAGAATATTTTATCATATTATTATCATGTTTTGAAATAATTTAGAACGTAATTTTATAAAATGTTCTCACCCAAAAATAAGGAACCCATTTATAATTACATTATGTAAATTAGTAGTCTTAGATACATAATTCATCATGATTTATATTTATTAGTAATATAACATAATTAAATACTATTTTTGGTAGATGTATATGTCAATCATATCACATATAACTCATGGATAGTTCATTGGACAACTCCTCGATCAGATCTATCATACAGAATGCCCTAACACAATTCATTTGGTATACTAACCATAGTTGTTTGTTATTAATGTGTTACCTAAATATCATATCATTAATATAAACACAAATATTTTTTCAACTATATCATGCTTTATATTCAAAAAATAAACATTGGTAAAATAGTTTTTTCATGACCGAACCGTTTAGATAATCGAGGTCTTAACAAGTAAATTCTAAATTAGTAATATAACACTTAGTATATTAATAGATTTTAAAATATCACCATAATATATCATGAAATCCATTTATGTACGATTTCTTGTGTTTATTATGTTTTTTATCTTATAACATTAACCAAGTTAATATTTTAAAACAAATTAATTTATTACACTTAATACAACACATGATTTATATTACTTAATCATAAATAAAATAAAATTATATTCACACGTGTATGAATTTATCCCTTGAATAATGTATATGAAAACTATTTATATAATATTTTATACTCTAAAAAACCACAATCCATAAAATTTAATGTATTTTGGGAAAGGTAGTCAACCAACATCTTTTTAGATATATCCTAAGAACCTTATACAATTACAAGTACACGCTGATGTCCCATTACCCGTAGAAAAATACACAAGAGATACCCCAATTATAATATAACCCAAACACCTAATGTGCTTAAAATATTACCAACCTTTAAAATAAAGTTTATACCACAAAATAAACATATTCTTGGTTAGACATAAGTATATATTAGGTTTATACTAGAATACACATCATTATCCTCATTGTATGAAATTTATAATAAGTATATTAACAATTTAAATAAATTACAATCATTAATGATATAGAAATTCATATTTATGAATTAAATAAATTAACGAATAAATATAATGAATAATTCATTAATTTGGATTCAATATATCATCAAATTTTTACATCCTAAAAAATCAATATAGATTGTTAAAACTCATTTGACGTCACCAAATGATGAGTTAACGAATATATGATACATAATATTGAATAAATAGTTTGAGTAATTTATTATCAGAAAACCAATGCACAACCATGCACCAAAAAATGACTTTGTGAATTTCACTATGATATGGTTAACTCAAGAACAAACTACAACATGGTAATACAACTATGTCATGGTTTTATCTTTAGTATATATATTAATCAAGAATTTAATATAAAGTGGAGTGAAGGTGTGAAGTAAATATTGAGAATGTATTATATGTATAATTTTATATATAATGTAATTACATGCATCAAGGTGAGGATAATTCTACCTACATCACACTTGTAGATAGTGTATTGGGTTTCATGTACCATATTTCAAGGAGAAATAGTACCATCATGAGAATAATGAAACCCCAGTCATGATTATGGAAAAAGAACTATGAAATATTCAAACTCAACTAAAAGATTGTCATATCGTCTGTGGGAACTCAGTATAACATCACCAACATTAGAATATAGGTTTTTTATTAATTGTTTTATGGTAATAATGCTTCCCATGTTGGAGGATAATATTATGAATTTTTACTATTTGAGTGTCTCATGACCAACATGCTTCATTAATGTATCCTTTCTAGTGGTTTTCAAAAAACATGAACTACATTTTTAGTAAAAAACTATTCAAGTTATAATAATATGTTTTCTATTAATTATAAATGATGGTGGTATATATATAGTATTAAGGGACTTTCACTGAATGCATGTGCAACATAGAATGTGATAGTGGATTAATACTACTCTTTTTTAGTGATAGAAAAAAATTAAGGGGTTATTTAGATAGTTTCATAGGTGGTTTACATCCTTATATCTCAATGATGGTTACATTATGAATAAATCACTCCTATATTTTTGAGAATCTCAATACTATTTTCTATTATCCATTATGTCAATGTTATTCGAGTGGATCTCATAAGTTTGGTAATGATGTAGATGAATGTTTGTGATTTGATAATAAAAAGAATGATCTACCAATACATTGATTGATTTTAAAGTTATAAATTCAATCCATTAACAAACAATATATATTGTGGGAATATATCTTAGTGAAAATCATGGACATATTTTTTAGTTGAAAAAATGATAACTTTTATATAGCTCTATAGTGGTAATCATGTATATAGAAAATGAAATTATGGTTTCATAAGGATACAAGAACGTCATGGAGGAAATATAAAATGTTTTCATGATAATTATATAGTTTTTATTCATGAGTCTATAAAAATGGATGAAAAAAGATGAATCCATAAGCATTTGGAGTATATGTAGGAGAATAGAGGGTCTATAATGAAATCTCAGAGTGAAGAATGAGAATATAAACAATAAAAAAGAGTTATATTAATTGATTCACCTATTAATTGATGGTTTTTTATATAATTTCCATTAATTGTGGATATGTGTATTGGGTAAAGTTGGTAAGTCTTGCCAAAATATTGTGATTCGTAATTGGGTTCATAGTGATTCTTATATCATCATTTCTTTTACAATTAGTGTAATTATAGTGGAATATAGAGAGGGTTTGTTTTTTCCCTCTCGCCTTGGACATGTCCAACATTGGTTAATATAATTAAATATATTTTTCACTTTGTGTATGCATGTTAATATAAAAATATCATTTAAATTTTACAATATCAATATATCCCATCTCATAAAAAAGATCAATTGATAAATAATAATAAGTATAATAATGTAAAATTCATTGTTCTCCCCATCCCCCATGGTCATTTGGTTTCTTTAATAGTATAATGTTTCCATTAATAATATTAAATGGGTGAGAAACTTAAATCTTCCATTAAATCAAATTTTTGAGCCTCCTACTTCTAATCCTTGGTAAATTATCCACAATGTTTTGTTTGGACTTAATAATATAGGTAATAATTTATTCATTTTAATAATATCTCTATATTTTATTGGGATTCATTTTTATAGAAACTAAGGTTATTTTTTTCTTCATGAATTTATATTAACATTTTCATATTGAATGGATTGAGAAATAATTTTATTGAGAAGCATAGGAGAGTTTTAAAATTAAGGAATTCCATTTATTTTTCTCAAGTCATGGTATTAAATATATATTTTACACACAAAATAAACCTCATTATTATTGTATTTTTTAACACAGAAATTAGACACTATAAGAAATGTTTATAACATTATTTTTTAAATATAACTTACTTATTTTTTAGCCAGAGATATCGATAAAATATTTTTTATCATCAACAGTGTTATAATAATACATATATTAAAGAAAACACATTGTGAGTTATGAAATAAAAGGAAACCAAAGGTTGGATATATTAATTGTTTCTGGAATCGAATTATATATAATCTATATAATGGATAATATTATAGAATTTCATCCCAAATTTTATTGAGGAACATTCCTATGTTATTAAACTACTCATGAAGCTTATATAGTCATTATAAAAATTCAAATATAATTAAAGAATTTTGTAAGGTGGGGTTTTATTAAAGTGATTATTTTAATCATGAGAAAACTTTTTTTCAAATGATGATGATTTTTTTGATGACATGAGACTTGATTCTCCTATTAAAATAAAAGGTATGATTTAGAGAAAGTTCATATAGAATATGATCCAAAAGTTTAAATAATATAGAACATGAAAGTGTACTGCATATACAATATAAAACCATAATATTTCAAATTATGGAAATTATTATAAGTTGATTATAATATTATGTCATCATTAGAAGGAAATTTTGGGATATTTTTAATATATTATAATTTGACTCTTAATTTTATACTAAAATCATTTTCGATGTCATGGTAGATGATGGTATTGATTAATCTTTATAATAAGGGATATATCATTTTGAAATAAATTAAGTGTCACAATCAGTTGAAAGGACCTCATAATATCCTATGGAAGGTACCATGTGAATTTTTTGAAATAAATATGTAGATAAGTGAGTGGTCACTAGGAATATGTTTAGGTTTGTTAATAATGGTTAGAATAAAGTTGAAACGGAAAAAAATTTAAGATATGTTTAAACTTTTAGGTTTATTAGAATTCATTAGGATATTTCTTTTTTATATGTATTATCGGAATTTAATGTTTTCTCAAATGGATGTTAAATATATTTTTCTTAATGGTTCTATTCTTAAAAAAGGTTTATATTCAATGACTTCAATTTTTTAAAAATCCAAATTTTGTAAATTCTATTTTTTGAGCATAAAAAATATTTTATTATCTTCAGTAAACACACAATATTGGTTATACTGATTTAGTACTATTGTTTTTTTGAAAATTGTTTCAATTATATGAAAACTATATCTTCATTTATTTAAGAAAAAAATTTAACATATATTTTACTTCCAAAATCTTATTTTTCTGACATTATTTTGTTATTCAAATAAAATCCTTTAAATTGATTTTTTTTTAAACCAATAAAACAATAAAAATGTTCATAGTGGGTAAGTTAAATTTGATTTTTAGTTTTTAAATTAATTTATGTACTTTGTACAATTTTTAATCAATGTAACTAAAAAATTGCTTTTAAATATCTTTGTACTTTATATTAGTAAACTATATTATAATTCATTAAGTTAACCTATTAATCATGACATGGAAGCTGTTCAGAAACTAGTCAATGGAATTTTTCTATTTAGTAAAAATTTGGAGTTTATTATACTTACTTCTACTTGGACAGAAATTATTTATTTTTTTATATAGTACTAGATTTCAATTAAATCTAAAATAATCACAATTAAATTTTGTTAAAATGATTTTTTGTAATATTAAATGGTACATTAAATTATTGTTTTTCTTTTTCCTTAATGTTTTTGATGTAAAATTATTTCGTATTCAAATGAAGAATTTATTTATTATATGTTAGAAAAGAATATTTATTCTACGATATGTCATTTTTTTATGATGAATTTTAGTTTCATTAGTCTATAAGAAATAATATCTTGTCAAACAATCTAAAGTTTCAAATAATATGTTATAGAAATGAGTTTTATGATTAGAAATTGTAGATTGAACATAATTTAAGGATAATGGTTTCAATTTTAATCATGATCCAATTCAATTAATCACTAGTCCTGTTAACATTTCATGAAACTCATAATTTATTATCAAAATAAGAACATATGTATACCGAATCATTTATTGTGGTTCCATTCTAAAAAAGTGTATAAATCTCTTGAATTTATTAATAATATATATCATTAGACAAATATATTTGTATTCCAACTTATTTCTAATCATGTTAATTTTATTAATAGTGATTTGAGTCACTTAAAATCCCTTAATTTTACTATTTTTATGTCTTTTTTGGATTTGAAACTTATCTGTGACATTATGGGTTTTAATATTAATTTTTTTAAATGTTTTATTTTTTGATTTATATATCTAGTTTAAAATAATTTTCAATCTTACATAATATTATTTTAACCCTTTTGTATCTTTTGGAAATATAATGTTTATATTTTTAAAATTTCTATATGAATTTTATTTCTTATGGTATATAAGAATGATTTTTTTTAAAAATATTTTATATTATTTAATATATATTTTTATTATGTGAGGATTTATTAGCTAAATTATATAGGAGATTTGTGGATCATATCCATGATTTTAATCCTCATTCCATTTTCTTCTAATATCTATTTCTAATCTAGAACCATAAATCATTATCCTTGTTTAAATGTACTATTGGACATTATTCTTGGTAAAATGGTTGGTTCAGAATCAAAATAATTATACATAAAAAGATAAATATTTTTTGAATAAGGGAAAAAGTTTCTTTTTGGAAATGATATTTTTTTTTAAAATCAATATAATGAATTAATTATTGAGAAACATATAAAGTTTCAAAAGTTGGAATATTTTTTTATTTTATAAGAAAAATGATTAAATTTTTGGTAAAATGGTTGGTGGGTATTATGAAAATTATTTTGGAAGTGCCAAAATATAGTTATATTTCTTTCAATCATGTTTATATAATTTCAATTTGGGGTTTTCTAAAAAGATATATTTTAAGGATAAAACCCAAGAGTGGCCTGGATTTTCTAAAAAAATGTTCTTCCATCATCGCATGCTTCTCCCCCATGTTTTTCAAATTTTCCACCAATTGGGAATTTTCTTGGATAAATATTGGATCTATTGATTGGGTTTAAATCCCCTTCCACATCTCAATATCTTGTACCCTCATCCCCTTTCCCTATATAGATTCTTTTAGGGACATTGTACATTCCTTTATTACCCCAAGGTGTTCTAATCCATCCTTCTACCTAACCTCTTAATTTATTTCTAATGTATTCATACCTGATCAGTGAACAAAGATCCTTCACAGAAGATTTATCGCATGACCCTTTCCAGAATCTATAAGATCCAACTATTCTTACCACCCAGATCCCAACTCTCCCTTAATGGCCCAAATCTCCAGATATCATTGATGGTAATCCATATTACTCTTTTTCTAACAGATTGTTTTATAAAGTTTTTTGTATAATTTCTTTATCCCTCATTTCCAAATATAGACTTGAAGGGTCATCCCTCTCTATGTTTCAATTATTTTCCAAATATTGGAACAAATCCTATCCATAAACCATTTCAACATTCAATTTTCTTCCATCCTATGTTCACCACTTCTCATAATCTGGTTTCATGTCATCATATCTGTGTGAATATAGGTCCTACAGTAATTAGTGGTTTTTTATCAAAATTTGGTCCAAAGAAATTCATTATGTTCAGTAACCCATGTTTTTAGTTGTATGAGTCTATATCTCAAGGATCCCTCTCTAATTTCAAAACCAATACCTTATATGGGAATTACCAATTCTTTTAACCATTTCATAGGTGCATATGATGCACACATAGGATATTAAATACCATGGTAGAAAGGTTCAATGAAAAAAATGAATATATCTTTCCCAATACCATAGTGAATCCTTCACTGAAAAAATTACAAGAAAAAATTATTGAAATTGGTATTCTTAAACCCTCAAGTAAGTTATCATCTTTATTGTGGGCTCTAAGGCCACTCCCTGTGCACATACAAAAGGAGGTTCTCAACCCACAAGGGATATCACCTTTATATAGGCTCTTATTCTACCTCATCCTCATACCCTAATTCTGTATCCCCTATTCACCATAATTATTTCAATAGTATGGAGTCCTTACTATGGCATATTTTCAGCTAAAATCTCTATTCTTTCTAGTTTTTGTTCATGTATGCCCTTTGTTGGTAGAAATTATATTTTTGAACCCCATAATCCAAGTGGATAGGGTGGAGTTATAGATGAGGTAAATATGGTTGATAAGTTTGTTGACATGAGTCTTTCTTTAACCTTTGTACCCGTTCCTCAGTTTGGTACATCTCAATCCACCCTTGATGACTAGTTCATTCTATTTATTTTTTAATATAAATCCCTAGTGGCTAAGGTTGGTTGCCGCTGAACCATTATTTTTGTTTCAAGGTTTAATTCTCCCATGTACCCCTATCTGGTTCGTTCTTATAATGACGTTAGTTGGTCAACTACCTTATACCTCTCTATAAAACCCACCCAAACCCTGATTTTTCCCCTCCCATGCACTTTATGTGCCTTTTCTTGGTTCCCCTAACTATCCAGATGCCAATTCATTTTACGGTTTAGATAGATTAGATGGGAAACCTCAGGAATCTTCCCGTCCTGTTAATAAGAGTTCAAAAACAATATAAACCACTTTAGTAGGTTCTAGTAGAGTAACAACCAGGTTAAAGAATAAATATCTCTTAGAATGTATGTCTCTATCCTCCAAAAATATGATTATCGTGGAACTTAAGACCTAAACTCCCTACTAACTATGTCATCTATTTTTCTAGGAAATAAAAGAGGTTAGGGTCCCCTATAAAATGTGAATACCTCCTAAAGGTTGAAAAATAATAAAACTTCTTAGTAATGGCCTTTCTTAATCCTATGTAAAATTCTTACCGCATCGAAGCATTTTCTTTCAAGCTACAGATTATGAACTACATTAATGATAGTCCTATGAATGACCATATTTATATCTTTTGGTGAAACACCATCACTGTGGAGTTTATCATCAAATGGACCTAATTCATTGATATTAAGATGAATCTAAACAATCATAAAATTCTATTCTACTTTATCATTTCAAATTCAAAACTAGTGACTGAGAGGTACTCATGAAAGAAATTTATAATATTAACCAAATATATCTCTATTGTTTCATTAGTTGGGACTTTAACACCATATAGGAAAATTTTGAGAAAATTTGTGAGTGTTTCTACTTTAGGATATGAAATTTTGATTTTAATAACTTATTAAACTCTTATAATATATTAGACTTAGTATTATCTAGAAGTATATTTTTGTGAAATAATAATAAAGGTATTCATAGGATATGGAGCCACATGTACATGTGTTTTTTAAACATCTATGTAATTTTATGTTTTCAAGACTTAGTGGTAACTAACATAGCAATATCCATATCAAAAAACTCTCCTATTGTAATATCTTTGGGATGGGTGGGTGGTCAAACACAAAATCATATAATTACTATGTTCTTGATTTTATGATTGTATTTTTTATTATTAGGGAAGCATTCATGGGTTGTAACCATGCAAGGAAAACACTGGGATATCATGAAAATAATGATAAGATTCATTACAGAAGTTATAAAAGATTTCTTAATCTCTATGAAAGTAATATACCTAAAATCAATGAGTTTTAGAATTATATTAAATCGCTAGATATATTTATAAAGAAAACTATAGTTTTAAATCTTTTGTTGACCTTTCATAATAATGTATGGTTCTATATGATATATTGTTAGTCACGGAAAAAATCATCAAAAAGAGCCCAGGTCTAATAGCTTGATGAAGGAGACATGAAATCCTCTAACATATATTAATGATTTAAAGAAGAATGAATCACTATTAGTTTTTATATGGGAATGGAAAATGAATTTTTCAATAATATGTTAAATATTTGTGGGCCTAATTTTGGAGTTAGTGACTTATAAACATCTTCTATGAACATTACGATTACCATTACTAATTTTTTTATTATTAATAAACATTACATAATATCATGATGGTTCTTATTTAGGACATAGTATCTTATAATGTCTAAGAGTAATTATCATAGTGAAAGGTCAAAGGAGTTCCCTACTCTGATGAGAACCCTAAATTATCATTATAGTTTTTTAAATATACTTTTTATATCCAGATAGTTTCATTTGATGGGAAACAAATGATATAGTCTATCACGGGTGTAGACTCGTAGGACTGTGAGGTACATTCTCATGGTGTAATCCAATGGTCATTTCTAGTGAAAGAGATTATAATAACATGGCCCACTAGTAGATTATCCACATTTATATGTGAAATTGGTTATTCCTGTCTATGTTCATGTGTATTTGTCATTACACATTATGATAATTATTAATATATATTATTAGTTTTGTTCTTCGATATATTGATAAAAACTATGAAGGTGTATGTTTTTAGAGAAGTAGTAAATTTTTGGAGTCTCGTGATTTATATTCCATTAATGAAAAATATTAGAAAATAATTAACCCTTCTGTTATTTAATGAATTTTGATACCTTTATCCCTTTATTGGAATAAAATAGCCTAAATAAATCCCTGGAAATGGTTTTCTGTGACATGGTTTATTTTCATCAATCGATGAATGAGATGTCAAGCACATAGTTTGATGACACCAATAAGAAATTTTCCTGATTATATATTTTGAGGTAAAGGGATTATATTACATGGTATGCATTTTTATGATTTTATTTATGATTATAACATTAAATTTATTCTCTATGGTTTACTTGTAATGTCTCTTGATGCTAACTTCAGACTCTGGGTATCTTTTCCCATTCTTACAGAGAGATACCTAGATGGCAACACATTAAATGTATCTAGAACCTCAGTTAATTATTCAATATAATTTTTTATTTAACATGATGAATAAATATTATCCCTGTAAATGGTTTTATTATTATTGATGTTTTTTTATCACATATATTTAGTCTCTATTTATTCAATAGAATATTTGTGAGTAGAATATTTAATAAATATTCATTTTACATTTATTTAATGTAATATTTATTTATTTATTTATTTGAGAATAATGAAATGATATTAATTTATTAAATACATTTTCATTATTAAGGACTGGTTATTATTTTTAACGAATTGAAGATTGAGTTTAATGTTTCGGTGATATGTAATCTATTCTAAATATAATTTGAATAAATTATAAACAATTCTTTAAATAAATAAAAATTTTTAATTCACCTGGTTTTCACATGTACTGAAATAACATAATTATTATAATAGGAATGGGGTTCTATAGGGATTAATAAAAGAATAACAGTGCATCTAAAATTATTATTTTCTGACCCTAGACCTATTTAATATGAATTATATTATTTTCAACCATAACATTATCCATTTGTTTTTGGTTTTTCACATCAACTCTAAAGATTCCTATGAATCCCTATAGTGGCCCTATTCATGAACATTATTAATAATATGGAAAAATACTCCTCTAAAACCCCTCTTTATTCTAGAGATATCGGGGATAATTCTTATTTGAAGTGATTCTGTTAACGATCATAGATGAACAGAGAAAGCATTAGGATCCACCACACTATTACTCAGAGATTCATATAACATCGCTCAATGGCTTTTGGTTCTCATATATATCTCAAATATAAGGAATCTATAATTTATTCTTGTGGAAGAAATATGATACAATATAGATACATTTTTAGATTCAAGAAAAAAGAAAGAATTCATCATAAACAAATTCCTTAAATGCTTAAATTAATTATAAACCATTATGCCATGATCCTGTATTTTGTTCAAGAATTCTCATGTAATGAATCTTTCATTTACTTTTATATTTCGTGAAGTTATTCATCATGTACATCTCATATTAATCATCATTTATGAAAAAATGTCGATATGGCTAAGACTTTTCCAGTGCAACTGATGCACCCAGAACCATCAAGTAGTATTAGAGAAATCACATAATAAATTATAATTACATAAAAACCAATTATTTATTTCTGCATTTATCATTAGTTGTTACATCTTTTTGTAATAATTATTTATATCTAGATCACAATATCTACACTTCCTCCTTTTTTCTAACAATTATAATATAAAAATTGGATTAATTAAGAACAAATAACATTGAAATAATTCATTTGAATGTTCCATGGATTCTGTCTAGATAAAAATATAATACATGACATGTAATCCATATGTACTCTCTATGTACCCATGTTTAATGCACCAAGATGCCTCATGAATTAATTGGGATCATTGTGCAATTATTTAAAAATTTTGTATAATGAATTCAAACATTGTATTGATCATTCTATCATAACACATGGTAAGCTAGACTACATAGTTTGTAATGTAAAAACATGAAATATATTCCATTAATCAAAGATAATTCTTGTGTTTATTACATGTAATTTGTTACTGAAAAGTGTGAAAATGATGGTCCACATGACATATATCACATGTACACAGTATGTCCTCCGTTAATGTTTGTGATAGGATAACATCCAATGTCCCACTATGTGTGTCTCATTATGGTATTGAAGAGATATACATGATGTGTAGATAGATAGTACACACCTTTTATTTTTCTATATTATAAAAATTTTAAAATTACATTCTTTTACTTCTTAATCAATATCAACATGGGTTTTTTGTGTCATTTATTTGAATTAAACATTCCATGTGCTTGGTTTTATACATTTTTAATATCAAATTAATTTCAATATAATATTTTGAACTATATTTTTTGTATGAATAATAATATAATGATTACTCTACACGCATTAAGAAAGAATCAGAATGTTCAAGAGACAGGTGAACCTACTCCTAAGAAATTTAATTAGAAAAGAGAAGTGCAGAAAGACAAGAAAATCACACCCACATCCAATGATTACAATTTTTAGTAATTGAAATCAGTCTCATGACCAATCTCAACTGTAGTTTCCCATTCAGATGGAGAGTATCCTTTTTTGAAGTATTTAAATGCCTCAGCATCACTCTTCCTTAACATATTTGAGAATAACCTAGTCGACATGTCCCTTGGCACGTTGAAGTATTCCTTCCTCGGCCTTTCCTTAGTGGGATTAGAGTCATTTTGTTTCCCTTTCAAGATTAAATCCTTAAATGACACTTTTTTTTGAGCGGGATTTCAATCCACTTCCTTGTAATCACTGGTGAAATTCTACCATTGACTAGAAACTATCGATGATTTATAATGCTTTTGAATCTCCTCATGAATGTTAGTAGCATGTGCACCAAAGAAAATGTCTCCATCCCTTGAATCAAGCACTGGAATATCCAAACCTGTTTATTTCTCCTCAAATAACATATCAGAAGAAACTCCATCATTATCTTGACTATAACATACTACCACTAGAGCGGTAGCCTCACTGGTTGATTCCTGAATTGGTTACCTCTCACTGTTCCCAACCTTTTTAGGCTCATGGATCAGTTCATCACTAGCTAGACAATCAAATATATTACCAAACATAAGAGTTTCATCTTCCTTTTGAGGGTGTTCCACAATATGAGAGCCCTCAAGCATTAGAGGAATCTCTTGAACACCCCCTGCATCCTCATGAGATACAATAGAACCATCGTGATTTCCATTCGTAGCCATGACCAATCCCTACCTCACTCGAGAAGGAGTGAAAACCTTCAAATCTCACTTCAAACTATCAAAAACTCCACTGCACTTTGACTCATGAGGTAACACCAAAGGCTATTTCAGTATACCAACATCACTTTAGCTCACAGGACAAGACCCCTTGCCAGTGTCACCATGACCCATGACAATCACCGCTCAAGACTGTGGCATCGTTCCTTGATCCTTATGAAGTGGTACCTCAAGGGAATCCTTCTCGTGCAGCTTCAGATAATCCATGAAAAAACCATCATGAAGAATAGAGTTATCATACTACAACTCTTCAATCATCCTATTTAGAGACGCACTATGGCATACCAGCGCTAGATGTCCATGTCGGTTTCTAGATATACAAAAATCTATCCACGATAAAAACATAATAACCTACCTAAACCAGAATTCGTATCCATCGGTAATCCACACCAAATAAAAAGATGGCTTGGTTACTTCCACATCCACACAGATACGGGGGGAAAAGGATGTCACAACCCTTTGTTTTTAGCATCATAACACAAATATCAACCAACCATATTCGCAAGCAGATATAAAATTGAAGGGTTTTGGAAGGGGAGCAGGAGAGAGGGGAAACCTACCCAAACCTTTGTTGTCGGATTATCCCTCTACATTTGGAAATCTAAGATCCATCTAATTAGAAAGAAGAAGAAGCTAGCACATCATCGAGGAGCTGCATACCAAGAAATGATGAGGTCGTCCATCATCCCAAATCGAATCATAATATTCTTTCAATCAAGAAGCCCGACAAATGCGTGATCTCACAAACCCCAAGCTTCATAGATGAAACGGTCGAACGCATCAATATAAAGGAACTGATGATGAAATCGAGACACCATAGTTAGATTGAAGAGGTTATAGGAACTGTTTAACTTCCACAGCAATAAGGATAGTTGAGGTGAACCATGGTACAAATCTAGAACATTAAGGCATATCAAGATTTGAGGAAACTAATGAAGAAACTCCGGATTTGATAAGGGTAGGAAGGAAGTAAGTTTCTTCTATGGAGATGAAATATATAAAGGAACTCCTACCTATAATGGGGATGTGGATCCAGGACCTCCATCATCAGAGCATAGGTCATCGCCGTGATGGGCAGTGCTGTCGAGATCCTCTCCACAACATGTTCATTAATTAATAACACACAATATAAATAACCTATTTCTTTCTGTCATTTATTTGAATGTAAACAACACATATAATTACATGATAAAATTGGTAAACTAACTTCCAAACAAGTAAATAGTATAGGAATATCATTCATATTAGGTAGTTTTGATGGGTACTATAATGCCCCTCATCTTGAAACTATATCACTTGTCCAAACCTAGTTGGTTACTGGACCTCAAGCATGCCACCTCATACACAAAAGGCTTCAAAATAAAAGTGGGTTTGTAATGAACATATTGGATATAAAATATCTTTGTTATATATTTTTATTTTTATAGAAATAAATAAATATAAAATTAACAAATAATAGAAGAAACAGTACATCCCAATTGATAAAATGAACAATAAATGTCCAATAAATAATACAACAACAACAAAATGATAATTTAATGATATGATGGAAAGCATATAAATGTAAAACTAAAAGTAATACAGATAAAATAACTTTCTAACAAAAGTAAAATCATGAGACCCTCGTCCCAAACCCCATGTTCATCTCATATCCCTGATCCATTTCATCTAGTAAGAAAAAATCCCCAAGAATGTCCTTTTACCTTGTCCAACCCAATATTAATGTAATATTATCAGGTACAAAATGGTTTCATGAATAGGGTTTGGGTCATTTTATATAGGTCACCACCACCACTTCTAAAAAAACCAGTCAGATAATAAGTTAATTTAATAATGTGATAATCAGAAGTATTAATTAATCAGTCAATATGTTATAACAACCAACATACTTCAGTACCATGTTGTAATATCTCTATGAATATAGCACAATCATTCCAACTATAACCTTGGGTCCCTGGAAGAAACACATAACCATGGAAATCATTAAAATAAATATACTATAACAAGGAGAATAAATTTATATAAGTATTTCAACAAAACTTGGAGAAGCCCTTTATATAAGTATTTCATCATAACTAATAAAATACCATTATATATGAATTTCATCATAACATAGAAAATACCTTTATATAATCATTTAATTATCACCTGGAATATCCCACTATATAAATCTATTCATCATACATACCATGCAATAAGTAAGTTTTAACATCGAATTATTCAACATGAAAATAATTTTAGGCAACAAAGGATAACAATAATCTAAAGGAACAGTTCATAAAAATAGGTGAAAATTTATTATTTTAATCAATTACTTTATGTTGCAGGAATCCATGTGAAATAATTCTATCTTTATACATTATTTGATATTCATCATTATTTTGTGATTTATTCATAAAAATCCAATTACAACCTATAATTTTATCATTTTCTAGTTTGTTTACAATTATCTAGGTTTGATTTTTAAGAAGAGAATCTATTTTATCTCTAATGGAAAGAAGAAACTTCCTAGATTCATCATACTTTGATCTTGTTTGAGACTTTGTGGTTCATCATAACCTAGTAAAATCTAATATTAAAGGTAAAGGCATAAACATCAATCTCAGTAGACCATGTCATGGATCTAATGGTTCTTATAGTCCTATCATGAGTCAGAAATTTAGTCTCTCAAGCCACCATCTCCATCAAACTCAATCTCATGTTCAAATTCACTAAGAGGTTCTTCTTAAATGTCATCTCTATAGGGTGGATTTGTGGTTACATCCTCAGGTTTAGGTTTCATTTTAGATTCTAATCTTACCTCAACACCTGCATGTTTAGATGGATCAGTCTAGTCAGGATCATAAGCATTCTATTTAGAAGTATAAGCCTCATGGAAAACATTTACATGATTGATTATAAATTTCTAAAAATCAATATTTTACCCAATTCATTTAACCTTTTACACAATGTTCATATCCCACAATGAAACACTTCATAGTCCTAGATTCTTGTATATCAATCATTTTATGAGCATAGGTAGTACAATAAAATATAATATGTCTTAAATAAGGGGTCAACCGGTCTACATCACTCTAGAGGTTTTGAAACTAATGTGAATATAGAGGAATTTATTTATCAAATAGATAGCAGTAACAATAGATTCTACCCCAAAAGACATAGAATGGTCAAAATATGATAGCATGCTTATCACTCATTCTAAAACTGTCTTATTTATCCTATCCACTAAGCTAATCTATCATAGGATATCCATAATTGTTCTATGACTTTTAATGCCTTTATAACTATCATATTCCATGTTGTCATTAGAAAAATATTCTATACCATTATCAGACCTAATGGTTTTATGTTTGTTTTTTAGTTTCACTTGTCAGCAGTGGACTTCCAAAAATTGAAAGTCTCAAAGGATTTAGATTTTTGATTGAGTAAGTAAATCCACACTTTCCATGAATATTCATATAAAAATGGCACATAGTGTTGACCCCCACTAATAGAAAATATTATAGAGGTAACCCAAATACAATAATGTTCATTTTCTAATGGGTATTCAGCTTTATATGTAGACCTATTAAAAATAACATGTTTGGACTTACCTAGAACAAAGTCTTCAAAAAAGGGAAGAGTGTCTAAGTTTAAATCATTTAAAATTCCTTAAATTATTAGTTCATTCATCCCATTTGAACTAATATAGTAACGGATCAAACCATCCGAGATATTACATTTCCAAATATCTATTGTTTGAGGGGTCTGTGGGTAGTCTGGGGTGTTTTTTGTACATGTGTGTAACGTCCCGGACCCGGGTGCCACGCATTGGTGCCCCGAATACGGTTCTCTACGTGACCTCAACCGCATTTCCCCAAACACCAGAGGTTGCCGACTAGCAGCGAGGGCCCAGGTCTGATAGTGGGGAAACTATGCCCTCATTTGTCAAAGTGTAGTGCAGTGGAATATAAATAAAACATACAACGACATCGGAAGCAGTAAACATACAAAATTGAATAACTATAATAGTGGATATAACCAACAGTATATAAGTGATGATGCTACATGTTTCAAGTTCTAAGAAAACAGCTAGAACATGTTATACATCAATACAGTACAACAAAATACAAAGTACAACAAAACAAGCAAAACAGCTTGCAGTGGCCTTGCGAGCCTAGGCTCGGTCCCATGCTCTCCCACTCCTCAGAAACAATCAAGTACCTGTATAGGGACTGTTTCCCATTTCTACACCTATAGCAACGTAATCTGTTTTGGCCGAAAAGCATTACCCAAACAGGGTGCGAGAAATATATATAAGTAGGCACCCACCAAAGGCTTGGGCCCAACTGTGTGTAAGCATGCAACAATAGTGTTCAGTAATAAAATGCAATAAAGTAATTAGTACTCAAAAGTAACAACTACCAGTTATATTTCCATTTTTAAAATTCATTTAATCCATTTTATATAAGAAATCACCATAGTGCATTTCTAGGTAAACACTCCATGTCCTCAGACAAACAAAACCTTACCCACAGGTAAGTAGAATCCAACCCGCAGGTATAGCCCTCAGGCGTAACAGAAATTTCCATCAGGAGTAGGAAGTGTCTCCCTCAGGCACAGAAGTCAAGCCCTCAGGCACGAAAGTTTTCCCTCAGGCGAAATACTACAACCCTCGGGCTAAATAGTGCAGTGCCCTCAGGCTAATCACAACAACGCCCTCAGGCTAAATACAACAACGCCCTCAGGCTAAACAGGTAACTGGGCCATGCCCAACAGGTAAACAAGAAGTAACAAGAAATTCCCCTCAAGGAAATTCTACAATTACTACATTGAAGGCATACCCTCAGGTATCCTGGCCAAACAGCTAAATATTGGAACACACCCCCAGGGTGGTTCCGGATCCAAGAAACGATCCCAACCAGCATTTTATTATCACAATTAAATACTTAATCAATTATAGGAATTAAGTATAGCAACGGCCTCAGCCACACGACATCCCAACATGGGTTTGTGGCACAAAAATGCAAAAAAACGCTTGACAGTTGGAAAATAAAAACTAAGCCACCTACCTTATACTCTGATGATAGTTATACATGAACGTTGACTTCAGAAATGATCAAGAACAGCGTAGATATGACTAAGAACAAAACCCATTCAAATGTAAATAACTTACCTAAGGAGAAGAATTGGTAAGAACGGTACTATGAGAGGAGAGGGGTTACCCGTGTGGTTCCAACGAGATCGTCCGAAGCCGAAATGGATTCCAGACGAATTCCCGGTGGATCTTCAATGATCTGGCCTCCTCATTTGGAACCAAAATTGCTCAAACACCCCCTCTTCCAAATAAGGAGGCTACTGCCTGTTTTAAGCCAAAAAAACAAAGTACCCGGCGTGTACTTATGAGTACACTACATGTACTTCTTTCCTTAAACTTTTCATTTGGAAGCACCGCCACAATGTTCATCCGTCGACATGAGTACACTGCATGTACTCCTAAGTACACGGCATGTACTGTCGCCCAGCTGGCGGTGACTCCATCGCCTTACTGTTTAATCCTGCCGACTGACTACACGGCGTGTCAAGTACCACTACATGGCATGTAGTCGGTTCCTACACCCTTTGTTGCCGACAAGGCTACAAGCCCTGTGTACCCATCCCAACATGGCCAAAAGTACACAGCGTGTGGAAAAGTACACGGTGTGTAGTTCCAAAATTTAGGATTTTTCCCCATTTTCCATATTTTCTCAAAAACACTTAAGGAAAAGGAAAAAAAAGAAGCCCATATCTCAAAAAATAAGAACCGAGTTCTTACAAACTTCCCCCCTTATAGAAATTCATCCATGAATTGCCCTTCTAAGGGTGGTGAAGAAAAGGCTCAAAACAGCTCTGGCCACTGAGCACGTACGTCGGCCTCCCGCTCCCAGGTCTCTTCCTACACTCAACCATGCTACCATAGAACCCGTACGAGAGGAACTGACCGGCCTCAGAGAACCTTCGTTCTCCTGTCAACGATACGGATCAGATGCTCCTCAAAGGATGCATTATGGTGAAGCTCAACCTCCTCAGGCTGAAAGGTTTGAGACGGGTCTGAGTGTTAGCGAAGAAACTGAGATACGTGGAAGATGTCGTGCATGGCTTGGTACCGCTGCGGTAACTGCAACCGATAGGCAACCAGCCCGACTCTCTCCAGAATCTCGAATGGCCCCACATATATCGGTGAATGTTTACCCTGACTCCTGATTTGATTCTATCCCAGCCTTGGCGAAAAATGCAAGAAAACCTAATCCCCAACCACCAACTCCAAAGGTTACCTACGGCGATCAGCATAAGACTTCTGACGAGACTGCGCGGTAGCCATCCACTTCCGAATCAACTGGACCTGCTCAGATGTCTCATGCACGAGCTGTGGCCCCAGTAAAGCTGCCTCAACTGCCTCTAACCAGCACAAGGGTGATCGACATATCCTACCATATAAAGCCTCGTATGGTTCGATCTCAATAGTTTCCTAAAAACTATTGTTATAGACAAACTCGAATAAGGGTATATGCTTCTCCGAAGAGCCCCCAAAGTCTAGGACGTATGCGCGCAGTATGTCCTCTAGCACCTGTATCATCCGCTCTAACTGGCCATCTGTGTGAGGGTGGTATGCTATGCTCAGAAGCACCTGTGTACCCAGCGCCCTCTGAAAACTCTACCATAAATGAGACGTAAAGTGGGTGTCCCTATCTGAAATGATAGAACGAGGGACCCCATGAAGACGTATGATCTCTCGGATATACAGCCTTCTGAGCTCGTCCACACTGAAGGACTCCTTGATCAGCAAGAAGTGATCTACCTTCATGAGTCTATCCACAATAACCCACATGGCATCATTGCCTCGAGGTGACCTCAGCAATCCTGTCACGAAATCCATCGCGACATCATCCCATTTCCACTCTGGAATGGGTAACTGCTGTAACAATCCAGCTAGTCTCTGATTCTCTGCCTCCACCTGCTGACAGGTGGAACATCTCGAAACAACCCCAGCTATCTCTCTCTTCATACCCGACCCCCAGTACTGACGCCTCAAGTCACGATTCATCTTGGTAACCCCAGGATGAACTGCCCAAGCTGAAGCATGAAACTCCCACATCAGCTCCTCACATATATCTCCTGGAACCCACACTCGTCCATGGAAATGCAAAGCCTCATTTTAACCTCTCGTCCAACCGGGAGGAGGGTCCTCACTTTCCACTGACTCCCGTAGAACTAGGCCTTTTGAAACCGATTGCTGCCTCATCCTCACTCTGTCTAGGAGGGTAGAAGTCACAGCTAACGAGGAAAGATAAGTCTTCCCCTGACTATCATGCACCTCTAGATGCATCTCAGAGAACAAAGCCACAAGTTTCCACTCACCAATGGCCTCCTACACTTCCTGTATCAGAGTCTTCTTGCTCAGAGAATCGGCTACTACAATACCTTTACCAGGTGTATAGGCAAGCTCAAAATCGAAGGACTGTAGGTACTCAACCCACCTTCTCTGCCTCAGATTCAAGTCACGCTGAGTAAAGATATACTTGAAGATTTTGTGGTCGGTGAAGACCACAAAATGTTCTCCCAACAGATAATGACTCTAATAGCACAACGCATGAACAACTACAGCAAACTCAAGATCATGCATTGGGTAATTCCTCTCATGTGGCCTCAACTGCCGAGACCCATACGCAACAACTCGATCTCCCTACATCAAAACAGCTACTAGCCCAATCCCTGATGCATCACAGTAAACTGTATAGCTCTTACCACGCTCTGGGAGTATCAGGATCGGTGCTGATGTCAACCTTTTCGTCAGGTCCTGAAAAGCTGTCTCACAAGCTTCTGACCAAACGAACATCACACCCTTCTTAGTCAAACCTGTCAATAGTGCTGCTAAGTGGGAGAAGACATGTATGAAGCGTCTGTAGTAACCATCCGGCCCTAAAAAACACCATATCTCAAACACATTCTTGGGATGCTCCCAGCAAACTACTGTTCTCACCTTCTCTGGGTCTACTACAACTCCTGCCTCTAAGATAATATGACCTAGGAAGTGAATCTGGCTCATCCAAAAGTGGCACTTAGAGACCATAGCATATAGTCGATGCTCTCTTAGTGTACTCAATACGATCTCAAGATGGGTGGCATGGTCATGTCGAGTGTGAGAGTACACCAAGATGTCATCCACGAATACTACCACAAAGGAATCAAGATAGGGATGGAACATACGATTCATCAGAGCCACGAAAACGGTTGGCACGTTCGTCAGTCTGAATGGCATAACCATATACTCATATAGACAATAGCTACTCCGAAAAGCTGTATGTGGTATATCTGATGGTCTCATGTGCATCTGATGATATCTGGATCTCAAGTCAATTTTCGAGAACACTCGTGCTCCACGAAGCTGATCAAATAGATCATCTATCCTCGGAAATGGATATCGGTTCTTAACCTTCAACTGGTTCATCTTCCGATAATCCACACAAAGTCTGAGGGTATCATCCGCCTTCTTCACAAAAAGGACCGAAGAACCCCAAGGAGAAGTACTGGGTTGGATAAAACCCTTCGCCTGTAGCTCCTCTAACTACCTCAAGAGCTCCTGCAACTCAGGCGTGGCTATCCTATAAGGAGAAATAGACACCAGTGTTGCTCCTGGCACTAGCTCGATAGAGAAATCCACCTCACACACCGGAGGTAGACCTGAAAAGACATCCGGAAAGACATCCCTGAAACGATCAAAAACTAGAGGGAAAACTACTTGACAAGTCCCCTGACCATCCAGATATAAACTCGAAATCTGGGCTGTGACTCCACCTCGCCCATGATGCTCTGGTCCAGCTCGACTCTCCTTAACATCCCATTCGCCCTTGTATAGAAACTCTATGCCCTCTCGTGATGTGAAACGCACCCTGCGATGATAGCAGTCTACAAAAGCTCGAAAGGGAACCAACCAGTCCATCCCAAGAATGATGTCATAGCTCATCATCTCCAAGACATAGAGGTCCCAAAGGAAGTGACACCCACCAACGTCAAGGGGGAACTCCTTACACTGACGCACACCCGCCGTCCTAGTCCCCAACAGAGTGTCAAGAATTAAGATATCAGAATATGTAGAAACACTGAGCCCAAGGCTCACCACAATGGGTACAGATATGAAAATATGTGTACCACCTGTATCAAAAAGTACTGAAGACAAGATAGAAGCTACTAGAATAGTACCTCTGACTGTAGAAGGTCCGGGATCCTACACTTGCTGGGTCTGTTGCACTGCATATGCCCGCCCAGTGCCACAGCCCTGCAACACAGCCTGGCTACCCTGAGATGTCCATCCCTGCTGCCTCTACGATCCTGGTGTCTAGCTATCATGGCCATGACCACTATCTCTGCCTGTACGCCCTGACGTATTCCAGTTCCCAGATTGGTATGAAGCCACATGTCCTGCTCCCGCACGCGGAGTCTGCATAGAACCCCTCTCACTAGCCACTGGTAGAAACGCCCCGCAAAAGCGATGTAGATGACCCATATTGTCGTAATCTCGGCACTCAACTAGGTCTCGTGGACACTGTGGTCTCCTTTTCCCCTCTTTGCCACACTGGTAGCTCCTGATCGGGCCACCTGAAGACACTGCCTTGCTAGTACTACCTCCCTGAGAGAAGTCCATCTGTCTCTTCCTCTTCCTAGTAGAAATAGTACCAGAAACTGGTGCTGAACCGCCCTAGCCCACACCACCAGATTCCCGCAGGTTCCTCTCTGAAATAAATTCCTGGTTCACAATCGCGTGTACAGTAGGAAACCTGAAAAAATTTACCAACACTCGGATGTCATACCGAAGTCTATCCTCAAAATGTCTGGCTCTTAACGTCTCATCACCCACAATCACGGGTAAAAAATGCTGAAGCTCTGTAAAAAGTGAAGAATAGTCCATCACCGACATAGAACCCTACTGCAGATTCACGAACTCTTGAGCTCTATCATCCCTTAGCATCTCGGGAAAGAAGAAGTCATAGAAGACTACCTAAAAATCTTCTCACGCCATGTCCATGTGATGCTCTGTCTGGGTGGTAACATCCCACCACCTCTTGGCGGAATCACGCAGCATATAAGTCATGAGCTTGACCCTCCTCCCTGGAGGCGTCTCAAGATGCTTGAAAATTGTCTGCATCGATCCTAGCACAGACTCTGCATCTTGTGGTCCGCCATCCCCTGAAAACGTAGGTGGATGCTGCTACTGAAAGATACGCGTCAGCTCGGCCCTAGATGTGGCAGCATGAGGTGCTTCCTGAAAGGTCTATATGAACCACAATAAACCTTCACGGAACTGCGCCTTTGCACCTGTGTCTGGTATAACAGCTGGTGCTGCATCTAGATCTGCTGGTGGATCAACTGGTAGCCCATGGCCCACCATCTCCGCAGTATAATCGCCACCGCTCTCCTTACGAACAACTCGCAGTCGTCTAGGCAGCATGAAACTACAAGTTCAAAAGCACGCCTCAGATTCAAGATCATTAAGACTGAATGTGAAGGAACTACAAAGGAATATGAGGAAGAAAGCATTTCAAAATTTACAAGACAAGACTACACAGTATGTATAATGACTACACGGCGTGTACTTGACATCCCTTCCCCTGCCCGGGTCCTTCTACACGGCTAAGCCAAATGGATTCTGTTCAACAAAACCACACGGCATGTATAATATCTACACGGCGTGTATGGTGTTATTTTCCAACTACCCGTGTCATCTGTGACATGGCCAACAACTCGGATTTACACCACACGGTGTGTTACACCCGCACACGACGTGTACACCACCCCGTTTCCCAGTCACATGGTTAACTCCACATGGTCTTTCCTTGGACAAGACTACATGGCATGTCCCACAGGTACACGACGTGTCCAGGGAGAGGTGACACCAGCCCGTGCTGTTAGCTACACGGCCGAGTCCCCATGTCACACTACACGGTGTGTCTGTCATGGAGTTCACTGACCCGTGTTGTTAGTTACACAGCTGGACTTCGGGTCAACACTACACAACATGTACAAAAACTAAATGGCGTGTTTTACCCAATCCTTTCCCTACCACATGTTGCTTCCCACACGGTTTGTGACACGGGAAGATACTACACGGCGTGTACTCAGGGTACATATCATGTACCCAAAAAAGTCCATCTTTCTTCCTGAACAGAAGAACACACACAGCGTGTATGAGGTCCTCCACGGCGTGTATTCTGGGTTTTCTGGACAGTATGCCTCAGAAACTTCCCCGGAACCCAGAAAATACTGAAACTAACACCTAAGTGTCATATTCCGACTCGTGGGGTCCCATACTCCCCACGAATCCAAGTTTGACATCTTATATGTGTTATAACCAACAAACAGTCTATGGTCCACCAAATTTTGGTCAATGGGGTCCCATACTCTCCAAAAACAAAAGTCGGGTGTCCATTCTATAGACATGCTCAAACACAAACACCATATCACAATGCACGTTTTTATCAAGTAGCTATCACAATAGCTTACTTTATTAGCACATCAACTATCACAACAACATGAAAATTCTAATGCACCTACATGGCATGGAAACTATGAATGGAATGTGATTTCTAGCATGTGATTATATAATGCATGATACGGCATACCCTTATATCATTGGGTTGCAACTAAATAGAACCCACAGATAAAATATAAATAGCACAATCCAAGTGTGTCACCCAACGGTGAAAACATATCAACCATAAAATTGGAAAATCAGAATAATGCAAAATACGAGGTAGAATGGATTTTCCCTGTACACGGGTTAGCTACGCCCGGGCACAGCTTATTACGAACTACCGTTCCATCCTATCCCTGATTATGGCTCCAAATAGTATGTCAAAGAAAAGAAACTCCTCTGATACCACTTTCTAACGTCCTAGACCTGGGTGCCACGCATCGGTGCCTCGAATCCGGTTCTCCACGTGACCTCAAGTGCATTTCCCGAAACGCCAGAGGCTTCCAACTAGCAGCGGGGGCCCATGTCTGATAGAGGGGAAACTATGCCCACATTTGTCAATGTGTAGCGCGGAAGAATATAAATAAAACATACAATGACAGGGGAAGCAGTAAAGATACACAACTGAATAACTACAGCAGTGGATATAACCCACAGTATAAAAGTGATGATGCTACATGTTTCAAGTTCTAAGAAAACATCCAGAATATGTTATACATCAATACAATACAACAATATACAAAGTACAGAAAAACAAGAAAAACAGATGGCAGCGGCATCGCGAGCCTAGGCTCTGTCCCATTCCCTCCTACTCCTCAGCAATAGTCAAGTACCTGTCTAGGGACTCTTTCCCCTATCTACACCTACATCAACGTAATCTTTTTGGGCCAAAAAGCGTGACCCAAATAGGGTGTGATAAATATATCTCAATAAGAACCCACCAAAGGCCTGTGCCCAACTGTGTGTAAGCATGAAACAATAGTGTGCAGTAATAAAATGCAATAAAGTTAGCAGTACTCAAAAGTAACAACTACCAGTTATATTTCCATTTTTAATATTCATTTAATCCATTTAATATAAGAAATCACCACAGTGCATTTATAGTTAAATATTCCACGTCCTCAAACAAACAAATCCTTACCCACAGATAAGCAGAATCCAACCCGCAGGTATAGCCCTCATGCGTAACAGAAATTTTCCTCAAGCGTAGGAAGTGTCGCCCTCAGGCACAGAAGTCACGCCCTCAGGCACGAAAGGTTGACCTCATGCGAAATACTACATCCCTCAGGCTAAATAGTGCAGTGCCCTCAGGCTAATCACAACAACGCCCTCAGGCTAAATACAACAACTCCCTCAGGCTAAAATGGTAACCAGGCCAGGCCCAATAGGTAAAAAAGCAGTAACAAGCAATTCCTCTCAAGGAAATTCTATAATTACTACATTTAAGGCATACCCTTGGGTATCCTGTCCAAACGGCTAAACAGTGGAACACATCCCCGGGGTGCTTCTAGATCTAAGAAACGATCCCAACCAGCATTTTATTATCACAACTGAATACCTAATCAATTCTAGGTATTAAGTATAGAAACGGCCTCAACCACACGACATCCCAACATGGTTTCATGGCAATAAAATGCACAAAACCGCATGAAAGTTGGAAAATAAACACTGAGACACCAACCTTATACGCCAACGAGCGTTATACATGAACGCCGACTTCAGAAACACTCAAAAATGGCATATATCTGACGAAGAACAAAACCAATTAAAATGTAAATAACTTACGTTAGGAGATTAATTGGTAAGAACGGTACCATAAGAAGAGAGGGTTACCCCGTGCGGTTCCAATGAGATCCTCTGAAGCCAAAACGGATTCCAGACGAACGCCCGGTGGATCATCAATGATCCGGCCTCCTCCTTTGGATCCAAAATGGCTCAAACGCCTCCTCTGCCAAATGAAGAGGCTACTTCCTATTTTAAGCGGAAAAAACAATGTACACTGCATGTACTTCTGTGTACACGGCGTGTAGTTCTTTCATTTAACTGTTCATTTGGCGGCACCGCCACACTGTTCATCCGTCAACATGAGTACACGGCATATACTCCCAAGTACACGGCGTGTACTGTCGCCCAGCTAGTGGCAACTCCATCGCCTTACTGTTTAAGCCTGCCGACTGACTACACGGTGTGTAAGGTACCACTACACAGCTTGTAGTTGGTTCCTACCCCCTTTATTGCCGACAAGGCTACACGCCCCGTGTACCCATCCCAACACGGCCAAAAGTACACGGCGTGTGGAAAAGTACACGGCGTGTAGTTGCAAAATTTAATATTTTTTCCCATTTTTCATATTTTTTT